>CAKXYN010000006.1:32010000-37010000 GCA_935064755.1 Tragelaphus eurycerus | reverse complement strand
ACCAGAAGTCAGTGTGCTAGAAAACAATAACGGAATTGTTAGGAATATAAGCAAAAAAACTGTAGCAAAGCTATAGATGGCTTAGATAAACTGCTCCTCAATAAGTAGTAACAATTATTGTTTTTTTTTTGATGCTGTTATTGATAAACAATGTAAAATGCTTTGTATTCCCCTAAATTCTGGAGGAAAGAACACTGGTAGATAAGGTAGAATACAGTTTTCCTCCAATCTAGGGCTTCTTCTAGTTTTGCGGAAGTCCACTGTCTCTTTTATCTCTGCCTGAATCATCTGCTTCACAACACTGTTTTGGTGGAAGGGAAAGCTACCTTTCATGATTTGAAGCTGTTACCGAAAGAGTGTGTGTGGGTCTGGATACTTAACTGCTCAAAAGCCAATAAGCAGACCATGTTGGTAGAAAGAAAAATTTGCTTTATTTCAGGCAGCTGGAAGGAGAGGGTGATGGACATCTGGCCAAATGCAGACTTTCCCCAACTGGCAATCAGTGGGGCAAGAGCTTTCATAGACATAAGTGAGAGGCAGGGGACTATGTGTAGAAACAGCACAGTCATCTCTGACAGTCTTCTTCACATTGTTCATCGGTGGTCTGACCAGCATCATCTTGATTGTTTTAGGTACAGTTAATCATCAGTTTCAGGGTCCATTTGTTCCCATTTCTTAGAGGTGAATTCTCAGAATTGTGGCAGCTCATGTCCTGGGTAGAGTCTGGTCATCTTGTTGTTAATTTCTCCACCTGGGGTTTTAGTAGCTATAAGACAGCTCACAGAATCTGGCTCAGAATATTATCTGTAGCCCTTGAGAAAGAACTAAAGGTCCTTAACTATGCTTCATGACTGTATTATTATTTAGTCTCCTGCTCTCCTTTGTTTCTGCATTTCTTGCTTCTCTGATTAAACTTATTCTTTTATTAAAGTTTTCCACAGACAAAAGACAGGCAGAGGACATGGTGGTGAGGGGCAAGTTAAGAACCATAGGGTCCTGCTCCATTTTAAAGCCAGGGTTGATATCCTACTGCTGGGCATATATGCCGAGGAAACCAGAATTGAAAGAGACACGTGTACTCCAATGTTCATTGCAGCACTGTTTATAATAGCCAGGACATGGAAGTAATCTAGATGTCCATCAGCAGATGAATGGATAAGAAAGCAGTGGTACATATACACAATGGAGTATTACTCAGCCATTAAAAAGAATAGATTCAAATCAGTTCTCATGAGATGGATGAAACTGCAGCCTATTGTACAGAATGAAGTAAGCCAGAAAGAAAAACACCAATATAATATAAAAACACACATATATATATATGGAATTTAGAAAGATGGTAACAATAACCCTGTATGCGAGACAACCAAAGAGACACAGATGTATAGAATAGTCTTTTGGCCTCTGTGGGAGAGACTAAGGGTGGGATGATTTGGGAGAATGGCACTGAAACATGTATATTATCATATGTGAAATGAATCACCAGTCCAGGTACAATGCATGATACAGGATGCTCGGGGCTGGTGCACTGGGATGACCCAGAGGGATGGTGTGGGGAGGGAGGAGGGTGGGGGGTTCAGGATGGGGAACACATGTACACCTGTGGCAGATTCATGTCAATGTATGGCAAAACCAATACAATATTGTAAAGTAATTAGCTTCCAAGTAAAATAAATAAATTTATATTGAAAAATAAAACAAGCCAAGGTTGAAAGAATAGCTTTTCTGTTAAGCTATTCATCTCCTATACAAGCCACCTCTGCTTTTCAGTGGATTGTGTCAGTTTCACTTTAGTTCAGTTGCTCAGTCATTTCTGACTCTTTTTGACCCCATGAACTGCAGCACACCAGGCCTCCTTGTCCATCACCAACTCCTGGAGTCCACCCATGTCCATCGAGTTGGTGATGCCATCCAACCATCTCATCCTCTGTCATCTCCTTCTCCTCCTGCCCTCAATCTTTCCCAGCATCAGGGTCTTTTCAAATGAGTCAGCTCTTCATATAAGGTAGCCAAAGTATTGGAGTTTTAGCTTCAACATCAGTCCCTCCAATGAACACCCAGGACTGATTTCCTTTAGGATGGATTGGTTGGATCTCCTTGCAGTCCAAGAGACTCTCAAGAGTCTTCTCCAACACCACAGTTCAAAAGCATCAATTCTTCCGTGCTCAGCTTTCTGTATACTCCAACTCTCACATCCATACATGACCACTGGAAAAACCATAGCCTTGACTAAATGGACCTTGTTGGCAAAGTAATGTCTCTGCTTTTAATATGCTCTCTAGGTTGGTGATAACTTTCCTTCCAAGGAGTCAGATCAGATCAGCCACTTAGTCGTGTCCGACTCTTTGCGACCCCATGAATCGCAGCACACCAGGCCTCCCTGTCCATCACCAACTCCCGGAGGTCACTCAGACTCATGTCCATCGACTCAGTGATACCATCCAGCCATCGCATCTTCTGTCGTCCCCTTATCCTCTTGCCCCCAATCCCTGCCAGCATCAGAGTCTTCTCCAATGAGTCAACTCTTCGCATGAGGTGGCCAAAATACTGGAGTTTCAGCTTTAGCATCATTCCTTCCAAAGAAATCCCAGGGCTGATATCCTTCAGAATGGACTGGTTGCATCTCCTTGCAGTCCAAGGGACTCTCAAGAGTCTTCTCCAACACCACAGTTCAAAAGCATCAATTCTTCGGCGCTCAGCCTTCTTCACAGTCCAGCTCTCACATCCATACATGACCACAGGAAAGACCACAGCCTTGACTAGATGAACCTTTGTTGGCAGAGTAATGTCTCTGCTTTTGAATATGCTATCTAGGTTGGTCAAAACTTTCCTTCCAAGGAGTAAGCGTCTTTTAATTTCATGGCTGCAGTCACCATCGGCAGTGATTTTGGAACCCAGAAAAATAAAGTCTGACACTGTTTCCCCATCTATTTCCCATGTAGTGATGGGACCAGATGCCATGATCTTCGTTTTCTGAATGTTGAGCTTTAAGCCAACCTTTTCACTCTCCACTTTCACTTTCATCAAGAGGCTTTTTAGTTCCTCTTCACTTTCTGCCATAAGGATGGTGTCATCTGCATATCTGAGGTTATTGATATTTCTCCCAGCAATCTTGATTCCAACTTGTGTTTCTTCCAGTCTAGCGTTTCTCATGATATACTCTGCATATAAGTTAAATAAACAGGGTGACAATATACAGCCTTGACGTACTCCTTTTCCTATTTGGAACCAGTCTGTTGGTGCATGTCCAGTTCTAACTGTTACTTCCTGACCTGCATACAAATTTCCCAAGAGGCAGATCAGGTGGTCTGGTATTCCCATCTCTTTCAGAATTTTCCACAGTTTATTGTGATCTACACAGTCAAAGGCTTTGGCATAGTCAATAAAGCAGAAATAGATGTTTTTCTGGAACTCTCTTGTTTTTTCCATGATCCAGCGGATGTTGACAATTTGATCTCTGGTTCCTCTGCCTTTTCTAAAACCAGCTTGAACATCAGAAAGTTCACGGTTCACATATTGCTGAAGCCTGGCTTGGAGAATTTTGAGCATTACTTTACTAGCGTGTGAGATGAGTACAATTGTGCGGTAGTTTGAGCATTCTTTGGCATTGCCTTTCTTTGGGATTGGGATGAAAACTGACCTTTTCCAATCTTGTGCCCACTGCTGAGTTTTCCAGATTTGCTGGCATATTGAGTGCAGCACTTTCACAGCATCATCTTTCAGGATTTGGAATAGCTCCACTGGAATGCCATCACCTCTACTAGCTTTGTTTGTAGTGATGCTTTCTAAGGCCCACTTGACTTCACATTCCAGGATGTCTGGCTCTAGGTCAGTGATCACACCATCATGATTATCTGGGTCGTGAAGCTCTTTTTTGTACAGTTCTTCTGTGTATTCTTGCCACCTCTTCTTAATATCTTCTGCTTCTGTTAGGTCCATACCATTTCTGTCCTTTATCGAGCCCATCTTTGCATGAAATGTTCCTTTGGTATCTCTGATTTTCTTGAAGAGATCCCTAGTCTTTCCCACTCTGTTGTTGTCCTCTATTTCTTTTCATTGATCACTGAAGAAGGCTTTCTTATCTCTTCTTGCTCTTCTTTGGAACTCTGCATTCAGATGTTTATATCTTTCCTTTTCTCCTTTGCTTTTTGCTTCTCTTTTTCTTCACAGCTATTTGTAAGGCCTCCCTAGACAGCCATTTTGCTTTTTTGCATTTCTCTTCCATGGGGATGGTCTTGATCCCTGTCTCCTGTACAATGTCACGAACCTCATTCCATAGTTCATCAGGCACTCTATCTATCAGATCTAGGCACTTAAATCTATTTCTCACTTCCACTGTATAATCATAAGGGGTTTGATTTAGGTCATACCTGAATGGTCTAGTGGTTTTCCCTACTTTCTTCAATTTAAATCTGAATTTGCCAATAAGGAGTTCATGGTCTGAGCCACAGTCAGCTCCTGGTCTTGTTTTTGCTGATTGTATAGAGCTTCTCCATCTTTGGCTGCAAAGAATATAATCGATCTGATTTCGGTGTTGACCATCTGGTGATGTCCATGTATAGAGTCTTCTCTTGTGTTGTTGGAAGAGGGTATTTGCTATGACCAGTGCATTTTCTTGGCAAAACTCTGTTAGTCTTTGCCCTGCTTCATTCTGTATTCCAAGGCCAAATTTGCCTGTTACTCCAGGTGTTTCTTGACTTCCTACTTTTGCATTCCAGTCCCCTATAATGAAAAGGACATCTTTTTTGGGTGTTAGTTCTAAAAGGTCTTGTAGGTCTTCATAGAACCGTTCAACTTCAGCTTCTTCAGCGTTACTGGTTGGGGCATAGACTTGGATTATTGTGACATTGAATGGTTTGCCTTGGAAATGAACAGAGATCATTCTGTTATTTTTGAGACTGCATCCAAGTATGGCATTTCGGACTCTTTTGTTGACCATGATGGCCACTCCATTTCTTCTGAGGGATTCCTGCCCGCAGTAGTAGATATAATGGTCCTCTGAGTTAAATTCACCCATTCCAGTCCATTTTAGTTCGCTAATTCCTAGAATGTCGACATTCACTCTTGTCATCTCTTGTTTGACCACTTCCAATTTGCCTTGATTCATGGACCTGACATTCCAGGTTCCTATGCCATATTGCTCTTTACAGCATCAGACTTTGCTTCTGTAAGTGTCTTTTAATTTCATGGCTGCAGTCACTATCTGCACTGATTTTGGAGCCCAGAAAAATAAAGTTAGCCACTGTTTCCACTGTTTCCCCATCTATTTCCCATGAAGTGATGGGACCGGATGCCATGATCTTAGTTTTCTGAATGTTGAGCTTTAAGCCAACTTTTTCACTCTCCTCTTTCACTTTCATTGTGTCAGGTACTGGGGCCCAAATTGCTTCTGAAGTTTAATCATCACCCTTCAGACATGAGAAAGGGGGAATTGGCTCCAGCATCTAATCTCTGTGAAGTCACTGGGATCCTCTCTGATGGCACCCACTGACCCCCATTTATGTTTGTCATGAAAATGTCTATAACATAAACATTTTCAGTGTGTTTTAACAATCCCAGTCCATTTTTCTCTTAGAACACCTTCAGCACTTTGGCCCAGGCTTACTGGCCAGGGAAATTCCCTCAGCATGGCTGCTGTATGTGCTTCTAAGTTTACCTTAGAGTAAGTCTCTAAGTTCTCTTCCCATGGGTTTCATAAAATATGGTGCTCTGGGTTCAATTGTGTCTCCCTTCCCCAAAATATATGTTGATGACCTAACTCCTCCTGAAAATTAAAAAGTAAAAATCTCTCAATCATGTCCAACTCTTTGTAACCCAATGGACTACATCCTCTGTCCACAGGATTCTCCAGGCAAGAATACTGAAGTGTGTTGCCATTCCCTCCTCCATGGAATCTTTCCGACCCATGTATCAAACCCATGTCCTTAAGTCTCCTGCACTGGCAGGCAGATTTTTTACCACTAGTGACAGCTGGGAAGCACTTCTCCCTTGCCACCAGTTCCCCCCACCCCCCGCATTGCCTACTGTGACCTTACTTGGGAATAAGGAACAGAAGGATTCCTTCCTTTACAGAAGGAATAGAGTTAAAGTGAGGACATTACGGTGCAACTTAATCCAATATAATTGGCATCCTTGTGAAATTTGGACACAGAGCTAGACATGCACAGAGGGAAGACATTGTGCAGACATACAGCGAGGATGCCAAGCTGATGATGAGGCAGAGATTGGAGTGAAGGATCTACAAGTCGAGGAACTCCAGGAAAATTGCTGAGGACCACCTGAAACTAGGAAGAGGTCAGAAAGAATCCTCTCCTAGAGCAGTCAGAAAGAGCATGGCCCTAACTGAAACCTAGCCTCTGGATGAGTGAAAGAATAAATTATTGCTGTTAAAAGCCATTCAGTATGTGGAATTTGTTAATGGCACCCATAGCAAAATTGGGTTCTGTAAGCATTCTGAGAACTGACTGCAGGGTCTTTGCAAGCCACTTCCCAGGTTTCCTAGAACTTGGTGTCCTCATCCCAAAAATGTGAAGAATAAGTTTAACAGCTGTGGCAGACTGTGTTTTCCCAGAACATCTGCAACTATATTTCTTATCCCATATACTTTTCTACAGTTGATCATGTTAACCCTCATTCAGATGAGGTCCATATCCTCTACCCTTAAATATAAGTGAGCTCATGACTCAGTTATAACCAATAGAATGAGGCAAAAGCAGTACTGCATGACTTCTGTTTTAAATTTTTATACAAATTTTAACATCTTTCACTTATGGTTATTACAAAATACTGGCTATATTCCCTGTGCTGTACAATACATCCTTGAACCTACCTTACAAGCAGTGGTTTGTATCTCCCACTCCCCAGTCCCTACATTGCCTTTCCACCTCCTCCTTGTGGGTGACCACTAGTTTGTGATCTATATCTGAGTCTGTTTCTTTTTTGTTACATTCATGAGTATTTTTTGGTATTTTTTAGATTCCACATGTTCTTGTTGTTGTACAGTTGCTAAGTTGTGTCCAATTCCTTGAAGTCCCATGAACTGCAGCACACCAGGCTCCTCTGTCCACTATCTCCCAGAGTTTGCTTAAATTCATGTCCATTGAGTCAGTGATGCTATCTAACCATCTCATCCTCTGCCATCCCCTTCACTTTTTGCCTTCAATCCTTCCCAGCATCAGTGGCTTTTCCAGTGAGTTGGCTTTCTCATTGGTGGCCCAAAGTATTAGAGCTTCAGTTCAGCATTCGTCCTTCCAATGAATATTCAGGGTTAATTTCCTTTAGGATTGATTGGTTTGATTTCCTTGCTGTCCAAGGGGTTCTCAAGATTCTTCTCCCAGCACCACAATTCAAAAGCATTAGTTTGTCGGCATTCAGCCTTCTTTATGATCCAACTCTCACATTCATATATGACTACTGAAAACACCATAGCTTTGACTATATGCAACTTTGTAAGCAAGGTGATGTCTCTGCTTTTAAATACACTGTCTAGGTTTGTCATAGCTTTCTTTCCAACGAGCAAGCGACTTTTAATTTCATGGCTGCAGTCACCTTCCACAGTGATTTTAGAGCCCAAGAAAATAAAATTTTGTCACCATTTCCACTTTTTCCCCCATTTCCCATGAAGTGATGGGACCAGATGCCATGATCTTAGTTTTTTCAATGTTGAGTTTCAAGCCATCGCTTTCCCTCTCCTTTTTCAGCCTCATCAAGAGGCTCTTTCATGACTCTTCGCTTTCTGCCATTCTAGTGGTATCATCTACATATCTGAGGTTGTTGATATTTCTCCCATCAATCTTGATTCCAGCTTGTGATTCATCCAGCCTGGCATTTCCCTTTATGTACTCTGCATACAAGTTAAATAAGCAGAGTGACAATTTACAGCCTTGTCATATTCCTTTTTCAATTTTGAACCAGTGAGTTGTTCCATGTACCATTCTAACTGTTGCTTCTCAATCCACATATAGGTTTTTCAGGAGACAGGTGACATGGTCTAGTATTCCCATCTCTTTAAGAATTTTCCAGTTTGTTGTGATACACACAGTCAAAGGCTTTAGTGCAGTCAATGAAGCAGAAGTAGATATTTTTCTGGAACTCCCCTGCTTTCTCTATATTCCAGTGAATGTTGGCAATTTGATCTCCAGTTTCTCTCCTTTTCTGGCTCAGATGGTCAAGCATCTGACTACAATGTGGGAGACCTGGGTTCAGTCCCTGGGTCAGGAAGACTCTCTGGAGAAGAAAATGGCAACCCACTCCAGTACTCTTGCCTAGAAAATCCCATGGATGGAAGAGCATGGTGTCCATGGGGTCGCAAAGAGTCGGACACGACTAAGCAACTTCACTTTCACTTCTCTCCTTTTCTAAATCCATTTTGTATATCTGGAGGTTCTCAGTTCATGTATTGCTGAATTTTGAGCACAATCTTACTAGTATGAGAAATGAGCCCAATTGTATGGTAGTTTGAACATTCTTTGGCATTGCTTTTCTTTGAGGTTGAAATGAAAACTGATCTTTTCCAGTCCTGTGCCCACTGCTGAGTGAGCCCAGTGCAGTATTTTAACAACATCATCTTTTAGGATTTGAAATAACTCAGCTGGAATCCCATCACTTCCATTGATCTTTTTTTGTAGTAATGTTTCCTAAATCCCACTTGACTTCATATTCCAGGATGTCTGGCTCTAGGGGATTGACCTCACTATCCTGATTAACCAGATCATTAAGACCTCTTTTGTATAGTCCCTCTGTGTACTCTTGCCACCTCTTCTTAATTTCTTCTGCTTCTGTTAGGTCTTTACCAATTACGTTCTTTATTGTGCCCATCCTTGCATGAAATGTTCCCTTAATATCTCAAATTTCCTTGATGAGATTTCTAGTCTTTCTCATTCTATTGTTTTCCTCTATTTTTTTGCATTGCTTATTTAAGAAGGCCTTCTTATCTCTCATTGCTAGTCTCTGGAAACCTACATTCAGTTGGGTATATCTTTTCTCTTTTCTTTTGCTTCTCTTCCTTCCTCAGCTATTTGTAAAGCCTCCTTAAACAACCATTTTGTCTTCTTTCTTTTCTTTTTCTTGGGGATGGTTTTGGTCACCATCTCCTGTACAATGTTACAAATCTCTGTCCATATTTCTTCAGGCACTCTGTTTACCATATCTAATCCCTTGGATCTATTTGCCACCTTTGGAAGGAATGATACTAAAGCTGAAACTTCAGTAGTTTGGCCACCTCATGCGAAGAGGTGACTCATTGGGAAAGACTCTGATGCTGGGAGGGATTGGGGGCAAGAGGAGAAGGGGACGACAGAGGATGAGATGGCTGGATGGCATCACTGACTCGATGGACGTGAGTCTGAGTGAACTCCGGGAGTTGGTAATGGACAGGGAGGCCTGGTGTGCTGCAATTCATGGGATTGCAAAGAGTCGGACACGACTGAGCAACTGAACTGAATTAAATTGTGTAATCATAAAGTATTTGATTCAGGCCTTACCTGAATGGTCTAGTGGTTGTTCCCACTTTCTTCAATTTGAGCCTGAATTTTGCAATAAGGAGCTGATGATCGGAGCCACATTCAGTTCCTGGTCTTGTTTTTACTGACTGTATAGAGCTTCTCCATCTTTGGCTGCAAAGAACATTATCTGATATTAGTATTTATCATCTGGTGAAGTCCATGGGTATAGTCATCTCTTGGGTCCTTGAAAATGGTGTTTGCCATGATCAGCATGTTTTGGGGACAAAACTCTGTTAACTTTTGCCTTGCTTCATTTTGTACTCCAAGACAAACTTTCTGGGTATGTCTTGACTTCCTATTTTTGTATTACAATTCCCTATGATGAAAACGACATCTTTTTTTTTTTGGTGTTAGTTCTAGAAGGTGTCACAGGTCTTCATAGAACCAGTCTACTTCAGCTTCCTTGGCATTAGTGGTTGGAGCACAGACTTGGATTACTGTGATGTTGAATGTCTTCCTTGGAAACAAACCAAGATCCTCCTGTTGTTTTTGAGATTTCACCCAAGTATTGCATTTTGGACTTTTTTGTTGACTATGAGGGCTATTCAATTTCTTTTAAGGGATTCTTGCCCTCAGTAGTAGATATAGTGGTCATCTGAACTAAATTCACCCATTCCCATCCATTTTAGTTCATTGATTCCTAAGATGTTGAGGTTCAATCTTGCCATCTCCTGCGTGACCATGTCCAGTTTACCTTGATTCACGGATCTAACATTTCAGTTTCCTATGCAATATTGTTCTTTACAGCATCAGACTTCCCTTTCATCACCAGACATATCCACAACTGAGCGTCATTTCCACTTTGGCCCAGACATTCCACTCTTTTGCAAACTATTAGTAATTCCCCTCCACTCTTCCCCAGTAGCATATTGGACACTTTCTGACTTTGAGGGGGCTCATCTTTTGGTGTCATAACTTTTTGCCTATTCCTACTGTTCATGGAGTTCTTGCAGTAAAAATACTGGAGTGGTTTGCCATTTCCTCATCCAGTGGACCATGATTTATCAGAACTCTTCACTATGACCCATCAGTCTTGTGTATCCCTGCACAACGTGGCTCATAGCTTCATTGAGTTAATCAAGCCTCTTTGTCACCACAAGGCTGTGATCCATGAAGTGGATTCTACATATAAGTGATATCATATAATATTTATCTTTCTCTGATTTATTTCACTTAGCATAATGCCCTCCAAGTCCAAGCATGTTGCTTCAAAGAGCAAAATTTCATTCCTTTTCAAGGCTGAATTATATTCCATTGTATATATACCGTATTTTCTTCATCCATTCATTATTGATGGACACTTAGGTTATTTCCATGTCTTGGCTATTGTAAATAATGATGCTCTGAACATTGGGGTGCATTTGCCATTTGGAATTGATGTTTTGGGCTTTTTCACATACATAGAATTGCTAAATCATATGGTAGCTCTAGCTTTTTGAGAAACCTCCATATTGTTTTCCACAATGTCTATATCAATTTACTCGGTGATGCTAATGGCACTAGTGGTTAAAAACCCACCTACCAATGCAGAAGACATAAGACACGTGGGTGTGATCCTTGAATCAGGAAGATCCCCTGGAAAAGGAAATGTCAACCCTAGTATTCTTGCCTGGAGGATCCCTTGGACAGAGGGGCCTGATGAGCTACAGTTCATAGTGTTGCAAAGAGTTTGACACAACTGAAGTGACTTAGCATGCATGCAACAGTGTACAAGAGTTCCCTTTTCCCCACTTTGTGATGCTAAGACATGAAAGTTTCCACTCTGTCTCCTGGGATACTTGCTATAGACCCCTAAGTCACCATATAATAAACTTATTCTGAAGCTATTGTGCCAGGAGGAAACCCCAGTCACATGTGGAAGCCATAGTACTCTGGTCAACATCAGCAGGTAGTCAGCATCAATCTCCAGACATGTAAGTGAGGATGTCCCCAGAGTACAGGCATATCTTATTTTATTGTGGTTCACAGATACTATGTTTTTTTATGAATGGAAAGTTTGTGGCAGCCCTGTGTTTTCATATGATGGTTGGCATTTTTTAGCAATAAAGCATTTTAAAATTAATTAATTTATTTTAATTGGAGGCTAATTACTTTACAATTTGTGGTGGTTTTTGTCATATATTGTCATGAATCAGCTATGAGTGTACAAGCATTTTTAAATTAAAGCATGCATATTTTTAGACATAATATTATTAAACACTTTTGACTACAGTATACTGTAAACATAATTTTTATATGCTCCAGAAAACCAAAAAAATTTGTGTAACTCACTTTATTACAATATTTGCTTTATTGTAGTGGTCTAGATAGAATCTGCAATATCTCCCATGTCTGCCTGCATTCTAGATCTCATCCATGAAGTCTCCTTCTGTCATGGAGTCTTCCTAGCTGAGACTCCAGACACCCACAAACAAAGGCAAATCATTTCCACTGAGTTCTTTCTGAGTTTCTGACACACAGAACCCATGAATATGATAAAATGCTTGTTGTTTTATGTCACTAAATCTGGAGATAATTTGTTGAGCAGAAACAATAACTAAGACACTAGCTTTTCAATATTTCTGCCTGATCTTACTGCTTAGAGTCTAAGTACTAATCCAGAGTATTCTGAGAAGAGGAGGAAGAGACTCTGGACAGACCAAGCTATCTGTAAAGAGAGGGCCCTGGGACAGGCCCTCTTCTCCTGCTTTCACCTCTCTATTGCCCAAGTTGAGGAGCCAATATCAAATAAGTGCAGCTTTTCAGAGCACCTTCAGTTAAGTCTTAAAGCATTTGTACAAAGTTGGTGTGAGTCTGCTTTTCACCAGCCTTTGCAAATATCTCAGCCCAAATTTCACTCAATCCACAAATCTGCAATGACTTTCATGGTGGTTGGGCTCCCTCTGTGCTACTTTCTAATGTGAACGTGAACGTGAAGTCACTCAGTCGTGTCCGACTCTTTGCAACCCCATGGACTGTAGCCTACCAGGCTCCTCTGTCCATGGGATTTTCCAGGCAATAGTACTGTAGTGGATTGCCATTTCCTTCTCCAAGGGATTTTCCCAACCCAGGGATCGAACCCGGGTTTCCTGCATCGTAGACAGACGCTTTACCGTCTGAGCCACCAGGAAGTCCTTACTTTCTAACCACTGCCCTTTTACCCATTGGGGATCATTCATTTGACAAAATTACTGTATGTCATTTATGTATAACCATTGTGCTAGGCTTTGGGGACATCAGAAAGGTATACGGAGATGAATCAGCCACTTAATCAGCAAGATGACCTTGCTCTTAAAGGACTTTATAAAAGAATCAGAGAGTTAAGACATAACCAAAGAACTCCCATTAAAAGTAGAGGTGGTATGAAGACATACAAGAAAGCAGGCAAAATGCTGAGAGTATTGTGCAGAGAGAGGTCACTACCTGGTGGGCAGGTTGTTTGAGTTACTGCCTCTCAGTTCCAAATCTGCCCTTTTATAGTTTGCTTTTTGGCATTGAGGTTGCTGCTGCTGCTGCTGCTGCTGCTGCTAAGTCGCTTCAGTCATGTTGGGACTCTGCAAACTATACATACATTTCTGCTCTATTAGGCTCTGCCGTAGTGGGCACCAGGGGAAGATTACAGGGCTGGAGAAAAAAACGGGCTCACTCCACCTGTTCACTCTCTGTTCCCGAGAGTATCACTTTAGCAGTGCTTCTTCACCCTGCACCAGCACTTTGGCAACGGCAGTGCATTCCTGTAACAGCAGCTGAATCCAGTTTGCGGTCTCTCCAACACCCTTTAACCAGCCTCACTGTCACCTCTCAGAGGGACCAGAACCAGACAGCTTGTGACCACTTCTCAGGGATCTGGATCCCTGCCCCACAGAACCCTCTGCCTTTATATTTTAATAAATTTTATCTCTTTCCTTTGTACACTCAGCCCGAGAAATGTTAGCTGCCACATGTGTTGTTACTTCCTTCACTTCAGTTCAGTTCAGTCACTCGGTGGTGTCCAACTCTGTGACTCCATGAACTGCAGCACACCAGGCCTCCCTGTCCATCACCAACTCTTGGAGTCCACTCAAACTCATGCCATCGAGTTGGTGATGCTATCCAGCCATCTCATCCCTTTCTCCTCCTGCCCTCAATCCTTCTCAGCATTAGGGTCTTTTCAGATGAGTCAGCTCTTCGAATCAGGTGGCCAAAGTATTGGAGCTTCAGCTTCAACATCAGTCCTTCCAATGAACACCCAGGACTGATCTCTTTTAGGATGGACTGGTTGGATCTCCTTGCAGTCCAAGGGACTGTCAAGAGTCTTCTCCAACACCACAGTTTAAAAGCATCAATTCTTCAGCACTCAGCTTTCTTTATAGTCCAGCTCTCACATCCATACATGACTACTGGAAAAACCATAACCTTGACTAGATGAACCTTCACTGACAAAATAATGTCTCTGCTTTTTAATATGCTGTCTAGGTTGGTCATAACTTTCCTTCCAAGGAGTAAGCGTCTTTTAATTTCATGGCTGCAGTCACCATCTGCAGTGATTTTGGAGCCCCCCAAAATAAAGTCAGCCACTGTTTCCACTGTTTCCCCATCTATTTGCCATGAAGTGATGGGACCGGTTGCCATGATCTTCATTTTCTGAATGTTGAGCTTTAAGTCAACTTTCACTCTCCTCTTTCACTTTCATCAAGAGGCTCTTTAGTTCCTCTTCACTTTCTGCCATTAAGGGTGGTGTCATCTACATATCTGAGGCTACTGATATTTCTCTCAGCAATCTTGATTCCAGCCTGTGCTTCTTCCAGCCCAGGGGTTCTCATGATGTACTCTGCATATAAGTCAAATAAGCAGAGTGACAATATACAACCTTAACGTACTCCTTTTCCTATTTGGAACCAGTCTGCTGTTCCATGTCCAGTTCTAACTGTTGTTTCCTGACCTACATACAGGTTTCTCAAGAGGCAGGTTAGGTGGTCTGGTTTGCCCATCTCTTTCAGAATTTTCTACAGTTTATTGTGATCCACACAGTCAAAGGCTTTGGCATAGTCAGTAAACTTCCTTAATAAAACTTCACTATTTCCTTTTTACCCTTTCAGTTACCTAGTAAGTGATTCTTTATATCAGATTTCCTCTGTTCAAAAGCATGGTAAGACTGCTGAGGATGTGAAATTGGACCCTTTGTGCACTGCTGGTGAGAATGTAAAATGGTGCACCTATTAAGCAAGATGGTATGAAGGTTTCTCAAAAAATAAATAAATACATAAAAATAGAGCTACCGTTCTGTATGAAAGTTGCTCAGTTGTGTCTGACCCTTTGCAACCCGATGGACTATCCATGGAATTCTCCAGGCCAGAATACTGGAGTGGGTAGCCGTTCCCCTTCTCCATGGGATCTTCTCAACCCAGGGATCGAACCCAGGTCACCCACATTGCAGGTGGATTCTTTACCCACTGAGCCACCAGGGAAGCCCAAGAATACTGGAGTGGGTAGGCTATCCCCTTCTCCAGGGAATTCTCCTGACCCAGGAATCAAACGGGAGTCTCCTGCATTGCAGGCGGATTCCTTACCAGCTGAGCTACCAGAGAAGCCCTAGAACTACCATATGATCCAGCAATTCCACTTCTGGATATAAATTCACATAAATCAAAAGCAAGGTCTCAAAGAGATATTTGTACACCAGTGTTCATAGCAACATTGTTCACAATAGCCAAGAGGTGAAATCAACACTTTATGCATATAATGAAATGCTATTTTGCCTTTAAAAAATGAAATTCTGACACAGTTTGCAATATAGATGGACCTTAAGGACATTATGCTGCAAAATAAGTCAATCACAAAAAGACAAATATTATATGATTCCATTTACATGAGCTATTTAGAATAGTCAAACTCAGAAACAGAAAGTAGAATGGTGGTTTTCAGAGGCCAGAGAGAGGAAAATGGGAGTTGTTTAGTGAATATAGATTTCAGCTTTGTAAGATGAAAAACTTATGGAGACTGGTTGCCCAACAAAGTGAACATACTTAGCAATACCAAACTGTACACTTTTAAGCAGTTATGATGGCAAATTTTATGAATATTTTACCAAAATTCTTAAAAATGTTATGCTTTCTGCCTCCTGAGCAACCCTGACTAATGTGGCAATTAAAACTTTCTATTAGTTTTTGGGCAGTTGCAGGGAGTAAGTGAGTCACTGAAGGAACAAACAACTTAAATCCTAGTGGTTTCACACAATAAAAGTTAATTGATTTTGTCACGTTTCAATGTGGCCAACAGGGTGGCTTTCCTCCATGGGGCCATTCAAGGATTCAGACTCCTTCCATCAAGTGAACTCACCATCTTGATCATATGGTCCCTACAGCCACCACAGAAGGTAACAGAGTATGTAGAGAATGTCCCAGAGGGTTTATGGCCAGGGTGATCATTCAGATATCACATTTGCCAGATCTCTCATTGACTAGAATTTATTTACATGGCTCAAATTTAACAACAAAGGAAGCTGAGAAGTTAGTTTTCGAGACAGCACAGAAGGAAAATAAAATGAATTGGATGAATACACAGCACTGTTCCTACCACAGTTTTACAGAGAGAATGGTATTTGGGCTGAGTCTTGAAAAATGAGTCTTGTCCAGTCTTCATCTCTATATTTCTTGCCCTTAGCAAAGAGCCTGGTGTAGATTGGTCTCTTGATAAATGTTTATTGGATGGATAAATAGACATGCAGCTTTCTATCACCATTGAATTACAAGAGGACTATAAAGAATCTATTCTAAAGAATTCTATTTCTAGCAGAATGATTGCCAAATTTCCTTTGGGCCCTGAGAACACAGGACAGTGCTGATTGCCAACATTCAGTAAATTTTTTCCTCTTATTTCAGCATGAAAAATAGACTCAGAAGTTGGTAGCTTACTACCATGGCTAAGGGATGGAAGATGAGCCAAGAATCATGATACCAAACTGGAACATAGCCTGGCAGAGGATCTTGAGTCCACACACTGCTCATCAATCAGTGTGAACACTTAGTCCCTCCCAATTCCAACACAAGTACTGAGTATATGAAGAGTAAACCATGCCTATCTTGAGACATGCCTAGTTTGTTTCATTGAGCCTGTGGAAGCTTGCCCATGTATGAAAGCATGTACTCTTTTTTTTTTTTTTTGGCTTGTTTGAGGGGATATTAATAAAAATAAAGCCAATAAAAACAAAATGATCATAATTAATGCTAATAAAGGGAAGAACCAGATTGCTAACTGCATCTGTTCAATCTAGTTTTTCAAGTAGTTGGCAGTGGTTTTATTATTGGTAAGTGGGAGATAGTTAATTCAGGGCCATTACCCATTCCTAATATGCTTACACACAGATAATGATGGCACAGTTTCTCTTGCTAGACCTTGGACAGCTTCCAAGTGGGTTTTGTGTAACAATGTGACTGAGTGTGATCTGGGTGAGGAGATTATTCTTGATGTTCTGTACTGCAAATATCCCATGTGGAATCTGTGTTTTGGCTATCTACCCCAATGACACACTTGCTAAACTTGGTGACTTACAAGTTTTTTATGCTCATAGATTCTTTGGGTCGGGAACTCAGAAGGGCACAGTGGACATGCTTATCTCCTCTCTATGATGTTTGATGCCTCAGCTGGGAACTTCTTCTCCCTGGTACCTGGGTTGGGCTCATTTGAAGGCTGGGCTCAGCTGAGACTGTCAGTTGGCACGCCCACCTTAATTTCTCTATATGCTTGGACTTCTTACAGCATGAAAGCTGGGGTCCAAGAAGGAGGCAGGCATTCCTAAAGACCAAGGATAAAAATGAGTGGCCTATATGACCTAACCATCCTGCCACAGGCCACCACCAACCCAGGCCTCCTCTGGACACTCCTGGGCAAGTCTGGGTCAGTCTCTTGTGGGGTCACTGCTCCTTTCTCCTGGGTCCTGCTGCAGGGTTTGGGGCACTGAGTGCAGCAGTACATGCATGGGAACTTCTGTAGGAGGTCAGCATTATCTTCATTACCTTCACCGTGGTTTCAGATCAGATCAGATCAGATCAGATCAGTCGCTGAGTCGTGTCCGACTCTTTGCGACCCCATGAATTGCAGCACACCAGGCCTCCCTGTCCATCACTAACTCCCGGAGGTCACTGAGACTCACATCCATCGAGTCAGTGATGCCATAACCACTAGACCATCAGGGAAGTCCTCACCATAGTTTGGTCCCAGGTAAATAGCAGGGAGGGAACACAGCCCAGCCTATCAACAGAAACTTGGATTAAAGATTTACTGAGCATGGCCCCGCCCATCAGAACAAGACCCACTTTCCCACTCAGTCAGTCTCTCCCATCAGGAAGCTTCCATAAGCCTTTTATCCTTCTCCATCAGAGGGCAGACAGACTGAAAACCACAATCACAGAAAATTAAACAATCTGATCACATGAACCACAGCCTTGTCTAACTCAATGAAACTATGAACCAGGCCATGTAGGGCCAACCAAGATGGACAGGTCATGGTGGAGAGTTCTGACAACATGTGGTCCACTGGAGGAGGAAATTGGCAAACCACTTTAGTACTCTCGCCTTGAGAACCCCATGAACAGTATGAAAAGGCAAAAAGATAGGACACTGAAAGCTGAACTCCCCAGGTTGGTAGGTGCCCAATATGCTACTAGAGATCAGTGGAGAAATAATTTCAGAAAGAATGAAGAGATGGAGCCAAAGCAAAAACAACACCCAGTTGTAACTGGTGATAGAAGCAAAGTCTGATGTTTTGAACAGCAATATTGCACAGGAACCTGGAGTGTTAAGTCTATGAATCAAGGCAAATTGGAAATGGTCAAACAGGAGATGGCAAGAGTGAATGTTGACATTTTAGATATCAGAGAACTAAAATGGACTGGAATGGGTGAATTTAACTCAGAGGACCATTGTATCTACTACTGTGGGCAAGAATCCCTTAGAAGAAATGGAGTAGGCTTCACAGTCAACAAAAGAGTCCAAAATGCAGTACTTTGATGCCATCTCAAAAACAACAGAATGATCTCCGTTCATTTCCAAGACAAACCATTTAATATTACAGCAATCTAAGTCTATGCCCCGACCAGTAATGCTAAAAAACCTGAAGTTCTATGAAGACCTACAAGATTTTCTAGAACTAACACCCACAAAAGATGTTCGTTTTCATTATAGGGACTGGAATGTGAAAGTAGGAAGTTAAGAAACACCTGGAGTAACAGGCAAATTTGGCCTTGGAGTACAGAATGAAGCAGAGCAAAGGCTAATAGAGTTTTGTTAAGAGAATGCATTGGTCATAGGAAACACCCTCTTCCAACAACACAAGAGAAGACTCTACACATGGACATCACCAGATGGTCAACACCAAAATCAGATCGATTATATTCTTTGCAGCCAAAGATGGAGAAGCTCTATATAGTCAGCAAAAACAAGACTGGAAGCTGACTGTGGCTCAGATCATGAGCTCCTTATTGCCAAATTCAGAGTTAAATTGAAGAAAGTAAGGAAAACCACTAGACCATTCAGGTATGACCTAAATCAAATCTCTTATGATTATACAGTGGAAGTGACAAATAGATTCAATGGATTAGACCTGATAGAGTACCTGAAGAACTATGGATGGGGATTCATAACATTGTATAGGAGACAGGGATCAAGACCATCCCCAAGAAAAAGAAATGCAAGAAAAAGCAAAATGGCTGTCTGTGAAGGCCTTACAAATAGCTATGAAAAGAAGAGAAGCAAAAAGCAAAGGAGAAAAGGAAAGATGTACCTATTTGAATGCAGAGTTCCAAAGGATAGCAAGGAGAGATAAGAAAGCCTTCCTCAGCCATCAATGCAAATAGAGGAAAACAATAGAATGGGAAAGACTAGAGATCTCTTCAAGAAAATTAGAGATACCAAGGGAACATTTCATGCAAAGATTGGCTCAATAAAGGACAGACATGGTATGGACCTAACAGAAGCAGATGACATTAAGAAGAGGTGGCAAGAATACACAGAAGAACTATACAAAAAAGATCTTCATCACCCAGATAATCATGATGGTATGATCACTCACCTAGAGCCAGATATCCTGAATGTGAAGTCAAGTGGGCCTTAGGAAGTATCACTACGAAAAAAGCTACTGGAGGTGATGGAATTCCAGTTTAGCTCTTTCAAATCCTAAAACATGATGTTGTGAAAGTGCTTCACTCAATATGCCAGAAAATTTGGAAAACTCAACAGTGGCCACAGGACTGGAAAAGGCCAGTTTTCATTCCAATCCCAAAGAAAGACAATGCCAAAGAATGCTCAAACTACCACACAATTGCACTCATCTCACATACTAGTAAAGTAATGCTCAAAATTCTCCAAACCAGGCTTCAACAATACATGAACTGTGAACTTCCACATATTCAAGCTGGATTTAGAAAATGCAGAGGAACCAGAGCAAATTGCCAACATCCACTGGATCGTGGAAAAAGCAAGAGAGTTCCAGAAAAACATCTATTTCTGCTTTATTAACTATGTCAAAGCCTTTGACTGTGTGGATCACAACGAACTATGGAAAATTCTGAAAGAGATGGGAATACCAGACCACCTGATCTGCCTCTTGAGAAATCTGTATGCATGTCGGGAAGCAACAGTTAGAACTGGACATGGAACAACAGACTGGTTCCAAATTGGGAAAGGAGTATGTCAAGGCTGTATATTGTCACCCTGTTTATTTAACTTATATGCAGAGTACATCATGCAAAATGCTGGGCTAGATGAAGCACAAGCTGGAATCAAGATTGCTGGGAGAACTATCAATAATCCCAGGTATGCAGGTGACACCACCCTTATGGCAGAAAGCAAAGAAGAACTAAAGAGTCTCTTGATGAAAGTGAAAGAGAGGAGGGAAAAAACTGGCTTAAGGTTCAACATTCAGAAAACTAAGATCATGGCATCTGGTCCCAGCACTTCATGGCAAATAGATGGGGAAACAATGGAAACTGACAGACTTTATTTTGGGGGCTCCAAAACCACTGCAAATGGTGACTGCAGCCATGAAATTAAAAGATGCTTGCTCCTTGGAAGAAAAGTTATAACCAACTTAGACAGAATATTAAAAAACAGAGACATTACTTTGCCAACAAAGGTCCATCTAGTCAAGGCTAAGGTTTTTATATATGGAGTATAAAGAAAGCTGAGCACCGAAGAATTGATGCTCTTGAACTGTGGTGTTGGAGAAGACTCTTAAGAGTCCCTTGGACAGCAAGGAGATCCAACCAGTCTATCCTAAAGGAAATCAGTGCTGAATATTCATTGGAAGAACTGAGGCTGAAGCTGAAACTCCAATTCTTTGGCCCCCTCATGTGAAGAACTGACTCATTTGAAAAGACCCTGATGCTGGGAAAGATTGAAGGTGAGAGGAGAGGGGGACAACAGAGGGTGAGATGATTGGATGGCATCACCGACTCAATGGACATGGGTTTGAGAGTATTCTGGGAGTTGGTGATGGACAAGAAAGCCTGGCTTGCTGCAGTCCATTGAGTAGCAAAGAGTCAGACACAACTGAGCGACTGATCTGAACTGGTATGACCTAGCCTCAGAGATCACTAAACACCACTCTGTTGATCAAAAATAGTCACAAGCCCATGTGGATTCAAGGAGAGGCGATATTGACCCTCAAGAAGGATAGAGTATCTCAGGATTTTCAGCATTTTTTTTTTTAATACCGCCACACTTAGGCTCACTCTTTGTGGGAACCTAATTCTCTTGGTTGTAACTTTAAAACATATCTTAAATCCTACCACTTCTCACCACCTTCATTGTCATCACACTGGTCCCAAGATTCTTCCCCCAAGAATAGTCTAAGAATCCTTGCCTCCATCTGATCTGCCTAAAGACTATTTTCAACAGAGCTATCAGAGTGATCCTATTAGTCATTAGTCATATCATAGCATTCTTGACCCAAACTTTAAGGGACTCCCCATTGTTCTCAGAGTATAATTAAGTTCTATGGTTGCACCTATAGAACCTCTCTTCCCTCCTCTCCCATTACTCATCCCTTTGCTGCTTCTGCTCTAGCTGCACTAGTTTCTTGCTATTCCTTGAACATACTAAACAGAGTCCCAACTCAGGGCCTTTGCACTTGTTTTTTCCTCTGCCAAGAATGACTTCTGCCTAGATATCTTCATGTTTACTCCTTCACCTCCTACAGGAGTTGGCAGTGAAAACTTTGCTCACCTATCTCAAAAGAACACCTCACCTCACCTCATGCTCTATTTTTTCCATAACACCATCATCATCTAACACATAATGTATTTTCTTACTTCTCTTGTTTCTTGACTGCCTCCCGCATTAGAATGTAACCTCCATGAAGACAAGGATTTTCTCTTTTTTTCACCATTGTATCTCTAGCCACTCTAGTACTCTTGCCTGGAAAATCCCATGGACGGAGGAGCCTGGTAGGTTGCAGTCCATGGGGTCACTAAGAGTCGGACATGACTGAGCAACTTCACTTTCACTTTTCACTTTCATGCATTGGAGAAGGAAATGACAACACACTCCAGTGTTCTTGCCTGGAGAATCCCAAGGACGGGGGAGCCTGGTGGGCTGCCGTCTATGGGGTCACACAGAGTCAGACACGACTGAAGTGACTTAGCAGCAGCAGCAGCAGCAGTATCTCTAGAACATAAACATACTTGGTATGTAACAGATATTCAACATATATTTGTTAAATGAATGAGGGAATGAATGAATGAGGGGAAAAGTTATGCTCTGTCAAATTCTGCTCAAAAATTGTTCTGATATAATAAAATGTTTTAAATAGGCTGATAAAGGAACAGAATTTGACTCTATGGAGAAAGTATGGGAGGTTTGCTTCCCTTTTATAGGGACAGTGTGTCAATGTTTCAACATAGTTGGGTTTTCTTCTCATCCTTAGATATGTGTGTTGGAAGGGCAGAGGGGAGGCATTGCTGTGTAGCAGAAAGAGGTATAGAAATGAACTTCTATTAATTAGTTGTAGGATCAAATGTAACTCACTTTATCTCCTTAGCTGATTTCAGTTGTGCTTATATGGTGTGTTCGGTATATTTTTATATCTTTATATGAATCTCTCACTTATGGTTACTGTATGTTTCCATATTTATGTTACAGTTCAATTTAAAAGTTCACCAAAATGTTTCCACCTAAAGAATTTATATAGATCCCCTGGAGGAGGAAATGGCAACCTACTCCAATATTCTTGCCTGGAAAATTCCATGTACAGAGGAGCCTGGCAGGCTACAGTACATGGGGTGGCAAAGAATCAGACACAACTGTGACACAACTGTAACACAAAGTAACACAAAGCCTTTTATATATCTATACATCTATATGTGTGTGTGTGTGTGTGTGTGTGTGTGTGTGTGTGTGTGTGTGAGGGAGAATTTGGACATTTAACCTGACTAATGACCTGGATAAATATGAGAGGAAAAGAGGCTATGTAAGTGATAGGAACTGGCAGGGGGAGTTCAACTCATGCCTTGAAAATAAATTAGGATGATGAACTTCAAAGTGGTTGACATTTGACACAGGGGAGCTCTCAAATATGAATTCTTCTAGTTTTTCCTAGACCTCTCTAAACTCTCTGGTCTATGCAGAGGGGTGAATCCAGAATGTTTCTGGAATTCCCAATACACTACTGGATTCATTCTTATTCTAATTTCTCACCTCATCATTTCCAATCTACTCCAGAAGTTGCTTTCTTTCATACAGTCTATTTCTGTGACTTTTTTTTATCTGTCAAAAGCCTTCAGGACTCTAAAGGGCCACGTGAAAAATCAAGGGAGGACCATTTACAGATGGTGAGAGAGGCTGCATACCATATTTCAGAAGAAGTCCCACAAGTTGAAAATCATAGCTAGTCTTTTTGAAATGGTTGTCCAGGCAGGATTTTATGACTAAGAGTGAAGTGTTTGAAGAAGGTAGTTTTATTTCCTGCTGTGAGGCACTCTGAACAAAATAAAGACATTCTAAGCTCAGGGCTGACATTCTACACCTCACCTATTATCCATAGCAGAGAGAAATCCCTTTCACAGAGTTCCCAGGTATAGAAGCTAATTGCAGTAGTTCCCCTACACTTCCTTTTATGATTGAAACTGGGGGCAGTACAGTGTGCTGATTATTGATAATCACACAGTGGTTGGTCTGCTTTAAGAATGGAAGATCTATTTTTTCATACTCAGACTCATTCATGTTACTCAGTAAGATGCCTCACCATAATTCTCACAGCTCATCTTTGATGCTGCTGATTTTAAGGTTTATATTAGTTAATTATCTCATCAGTTATCTATTGCTATGTAACAAACTACCCTTCCCCCATTTATTTTGCTCATGAATTTGAACTTTGGACAGAGCTTGACAAGGATGGTTCACCAGTGGGGCAACTTGACTGAAAGCTGGGTGATGCACTGTCAAGCTGACCCACTCACATGACAGACAAGTAGATGCTGGTTGTTGGGGGGGAATTCAGCCAGGGCAATAAGTCAGAGGTCCTTTTCCTCTCCACATGGTCTCTCCATAAGCTGCTTGGGTCTTGATCTTGGGTATTTAAGATGGCCTGTCCCCAAAAGACAAGATGAAGTACATAACATTTTTATTATCTATCTTTGGAAGTTAGAATGCCACTCTGCCAACCTTACTCATTAGGGTAATTGAAAGACCATGCAGATTCAAGAGGAGGAGACATGGACTCCTCATTTCTTGATGAAGGAATGACAGGGTTCTAAAGGAACATGTACATGGAGATGTTATTGTGGCCATCTTTGGTAAACAGGATGTGCTGCAGGTATTGAAATAGCAGCTAACCCAGAGGAGTGGCAAGATGCTTATGAAACAAACATGTATGAACAAGCGTGTGTGAGATATGTATGCAGGAAAGAACCTTTGGGCCCTCTTCCACATACATTCATGAGAGATTGTCTAAGCCAATCATCCAGAAGAGGTAGAATCAAAGGACTACCTGTGATCTCTCACTCTACTCTCCGCTGTCCTTTCCTCCCCAAGGAACAAAGTATGGGTAATTTCTAGGGCCATTGCATGGAAACTCAGACAGGGCTGAGTTTTTCTTCCTTAAAGGAAAGATAAGGCAAAATATGTATAATACTTGGAGTTTGTGTTTTTTGTCTGAATTGGGAAAAAAAATCTGCAAACTTCCAAAATATATGTAGGTAGAGTTTAACCTATGGTTCAAAACTAGTAACTAATTTAAAGACAATAGAGTTTGGAATAGGCTTCAAGGCACAGATTGGAGCTCTTGAGTTAGTGTTGAAGAGGAGGAAAGGAAAGTTAGGAAGCGGAGGACTGTTTTGTCTAAGGACTTTGAAGAAATTGGCCAGTTTGAACTTTTCTTTTAGCCCTGTCTCATCTATTGGCAAGTAGACTCCAGACACCCGCAGGCTTTGCTGCCTCTCATTCTCAGAACCCCCAGTAGGTTCCCTGAGCTAGATGTCTGGAGTACTAGCCCCACCTCCTTTATGGTTTCACAGTCCAGGATTGATGTACCCAGGGAATTCAGCCTTCTTCTTTGGCTCCCTTTTTCCTGGAACATTTCAGCATCCAAGATTTTTTCCAGCTCACTGAGCTGAAGTTATAGCTTTTAGAGTAAGTTTGACCTACACCAATGGGCATCCAGCCAGTCAACATTATGTATTGAGTATTGAATTTCACTATGCCAGACATGGTACTGCTGCTGCTGCTGCTGTTGCTGCTAAGTCGCTTCAGTCGTATCCGACTCTGTGCGACCCCACAGACGGCAGCCCACCAGGCCCCGCGGTCCCTGGGATTCTCCAGGCAAGAACACTGGAGTGGGTTGCCATTGCCTTCTCCATTGTGTGAAAGTGAAGTCGCTCAGTCGTGTCCGACTCTTAGCGACCCCATGGACTGCAGCCTACCAGGCTCCTCCGTCCATGGGATTTTCCAGGCAAGAGTACTGGAGCGGGGTGCCATTGCCTTCTCCCAGACATGGTACTAGACACTGGCTATAGCTTGTGAGCAAAACAGACCTAGTCCTTGGCTTCACAGAATAAAAACCTAGTGGTGGAAGCAGACAATAAAAAATTAATAGACAAAATTCCCAAATTATATGTACTTACAAATTGTGACAAGTGCTTTGAAAGAACTAAACAGGTTGCACAGCCATAGGATAGAGTTAGTGAAGCATCAATTTGAATAGGCCCAGCATCTTGACTTATTCTTGCAAACATTTTTCTATGTGGCTGCATCCATATTTGCCCTAAGCAAGAATATGTGTATGCAGGTCAAGAAGCAACAGTTAGAACTGGACATGGAACAACAGACTGGTTCCAAATCGGGAAAGGAGTATGTCAAGGCTGTATATTGTCACCCTGCTTATTTAACTTATATGCAGAGTACATCATGCACAATGTTGGGCTGGATGAAGCACAAGCTAGAATTAAGATTGCCGGGAGAAATATCAATAACCTCAGATATGCAGATGATACCACCCTTATGACAGAAAGCAAAGAAGAACTAAAGAGCCTCTTGATGAAAGTGAAAGAGGGGAGGCAAAAAAACTGGCTTAAGGCTCAACATTCAGAAAACTAAGATTACGGCATCTGGTCCCATCACTTCGTGGTATTTACCACAATGGGGAAACAGTGGAAACAGTGTCAGACTTTATTTTTGGGGGCTCCAAAATCACTGCAGATGGTGATTGCAACCATGAAATTAAAAGATGCTTACTCCTTGGAAGGAAAGCTATGACCAACCTAGACAGCGTATTAAAAAGCGGAGACATCACTTTGCTGACAAAGGTCTGTCTAGTCAAAGTTATGATTTTTCCAGCAGTCATGTATGAATGCAAAGGTTTGACTATAAAGAAAGCTGAGCGCTAAAGAACTGATGCTTTTGAACTGTGGTGTTGGAAAAGACTCTTGAGAGTCCCTTGGACTGCAAAGAGATCCAACCAGTCCATCCTAAAGGAAATCAGTCTTGAATATTCATTGGAAGGACTGAGCCTGAAGCTGAAACTCCAATACTTTGGCCACCTGATGCAAAGAACTGACTCCTTAGAAAAGACTCTGATGCTGGGAAAGATTGAAGGCAGGAGGAGAAGAGGATGACAGAAGATGAGATGGCTGATGGCATCACTGACTCAATGGACATGAGTTTGAGTGAACTCCAGGAGTTGGTGATGGACAGGGAAGCCTGGAGTGCTCCAATTCATGGGGTCACAAAGAGTCAGACAGGACTGAGCGACTGAACTGAACTGATGCTGAATAATAATAACAGCAACAGTGGTAGTATTGCAATAATAACAATACTTGACACTTGTATACCCCCGAATATGTCCAAGGCACTTTTGTAAATGACTTACATGTATTGACTCATTTAATATAATATTGGCTAATGGCTCGACTTGTACCAGAATGTAAGGTCTGCTATGACCCTTATCTCTCAAATCCATGAATCATTGTCTTGCTCCTTTCATCCCATCTCTCTCACACACACACATCCCCGCCCTTCTTCTTCAGCTTCTTGCAGCTGAGACATATGAATGAAGGATAGAGCAGCATATCTGTTTGGTGCATGGCTTGTCTTGGCTGACCTCCTCCTTGGGCCGAGCTACTGTTCCCATGTGTGTTCTGCACTATTTCCCCACTCCTGTTGCCTTCTCCTTACTCAGTGTTCCCAAAATACTGCACAGTTGCAGCACTGATCAACCCTTTCAAAGAGACAATGCTATCAATATCCAACTGGAAAGAAAGATGACTACTGCAAAGATATGGGAGACAACGTTGGGTCTGGAGGTTTCAAAATCACACAGAGAGAAAAACTTGTGCATACTAATTTTCCAACACATTTTTAGGAGCTAGATTCCTTTTTAAATGAAATACTTGGAAATTCCAATATATAAGACAGAGTTGGTGGGAGCTCCATGGTCTAGGTTTACCCTTTTTCATCCTTATGGGACCCAAGTTAGCCACGTGAAACTTGATAACTCTGTAGAACTCAGTTTTAAAACATTGCACTTAGCAATTACAAGGACCAATTATGAGTAATTGAGTAGAAGATTACATTTTTTTAAAGTGCAGTTTTAGGAAATTAGTTGGCATTAATATACAGCAATAATTGAATGAGGAAAATGGAGCTGAAGAGATTAACAGATTGCTCCTGATCTCCTGGTTTGAACTATATTAATAATCTCTCATCTTCATATAGAATGTTCTGATAATTAGAAACTTATCATACACATTATCTTACTTGCCTCCACAACACTGCTATGTGACATGCAAGAGGACTGTCATTATCTCCATTTTATAATTGAGGAAGACTCATTCGTTAAGACCATATGAAAATATGTAAACTGAGAAATACAGTTCTTGGTTTGCAAGATAAGATTTTTCTTTAATTTCCAAGGCAGTAACTTCATAGATGTGAAGAAATGGAACACAGGACAGATATATTTCAATAGGGAAAGGAGATGGGTTGACCCAAAGCAGTATTTCCCAGGATATATTCTTGGGATGTTATAGGTATATTCATGCATGTTATTTGGAGAAACTGAATCTATCTTCAAAAGAAGTTGGGTAACACCAGGTGCAACTTATGTTATGCTAATGCTAAGTGCTGGAGAAGGCAATGGCACCCCACTCTAGTACTCTGCCTGGAAAATCCCATGGACAGAGGAGCCTGGTAGGCTGCAGTCCATGGGATTGCTAAGAGTCGGACACGACTGAGCGACTTCACTTTCTCTTTTCACTTTCATGCATTGGAGAAGGAAATGGCAACCCACTCCAGTGTTCTTGCCTGGAGAATCCCAGGGACGGGGAGGCCTGGTGGGCTGCCGTCTATGGGGTCACACAGAGTCGGACATTTAGCAATGCTAAATGCTAAGTCGCTTCAGTCGTGTCCGACTCTGTGTGACCCCATAGACGGCAGCCCACCAGGCCTCCCCGTCCCTGGGATTCTCCAGGCAAGACTACTGGAGTGGGTTGCCATTTCCTTCTCCAATGCATGAAGGAGAAAGTGAAAGTGAAGTCACTCAGTCGTGTCTGACTCAGCGACCCCATGGACTGCAGCCCACCAGGCTCCTCTGTCCATGGATTTTCCAGGCAAGAGTACTGGAGTGGGGGTGCATTGCCTTCTCCGTTTTTAAGTTATAGTATTGCTCAAATATTTAATAATCTTAAGTGCATTAGCTCCCTCTAAATGGAGGATATAATATTGTCGGGGTCCAGCCCCAGTTGGGTCCAGGGCTTCCCTCAGGATGACGGCATCGGCGATAAAGGGATAGCAAAGGCTGAGAGATTTATTAGATGCTCAATAATAACTGGTTTAAGCGGGAAATCAATAAAGTTCATGACACCGAACTTGCTCTGACCACAGAGGCCGCAGGCGCTCTCTTGAATAGCGGAAGGTGCCCCACCTTTGGCACCTTCTCGAGTGGGTCTTAGAAGCCCAGGCAGATAAGTAGTCGCAGAGGACCCCCATGCTCCAAATTATTTTGGCATAAAGGAAGAACAGAGGAGAAAAGGAGGAAAAGAAAGAAAAAAGAATGACACGGGGAGACCAAGCTTTGGTGAGCAAGGCCCGTAGCTTTATTTTGAACAGGGGCTTTTATACCCTAAGTTACACATAGAGGATAATAGGGGATGTGAAATCATGCAAAGCCAGCAGTCTTTGATCCTTATCAAAAACCAGGGTTTCTTTCCTGCAGATTTATCGCATACAAATGGTTCAGGTGATTTACATCATCTTCTGGCCAGAAGGCCTATTCACATTTTATGACTGTTGACAAAGGTTTGTCAACCGAAAGACTTATTTTCTCTAAGAGTAATTATTTTAAGGTTTGGCGCCATCTTCATCCGAAGTGTTAGATAAACTTGCATTCCTATGGGGAGAGGCGCAATGGGTTTACAACAAAGAAAAGAATTTATTACCTTAAGGGTCTAAAGTTACTAGCACCAAGGCCACTACTTATTTTTTTTTTACAAACCAACTATATTAATTAATACACATTCAAGGATACAAAACGGAAGATGTGAAAACTTGGCAAAAAGCATTGGCTTCATTAATAAAATCTTTTTACTAGTCTTATTCTGACAGTTTTTAACTCTCTGAGAGGCTCTAAGCTATTTGAATATCTTAAGCTTCCCCTGCCTCTCCGGGCTGAGACTGTAAACAACCGTATGCATAGCTATAGGAGTCCGGGTAAACTTGTCAGGCCAGTTAGAGAGCTATCTGAGGGGTTTGGATTTGAACACGCCTAATGCCCAGGAACTTTATTAATTGGAGCTGTAAGTTAACTATTAGAGAGAGCGAAATGGTGGTGGGGGAAAGCCTCCAGTAAAGTCAGAGGTGAGAGCACAAAGCAGTAAAGTAGGCAGACTCTGGTTTTTGGGGGGTAGATGCTCAAGAATATCCGGGAGAACTCCTGAGGCTTGATCTCGCCATTGCGTTTGCCAAGCCTCTTCCCTCATGACCTTTGTCATGAGTAGAGTGCCTCTCCGGGACGGCTCCCAACATAATATAAAGAATCTCCAGAGATAAATCCACGCACATATGGTCACCTTATCTTTGACAAAGGCAGCAAGAATATACAATGGATTAAAGACAATCTTTTTAACAAGTGGTGCTGGGAAAACTGGTTGAACACTTGTAAAAGAATGAAACTAGAACACTTTCTAACACCATACACAAAAATAAACTCAAAATGGATTAAAGAGCTAAATGTAAGACCAGAAACCATAAAACTCCTAGAGGAAAACATAGGCAAAACACTCTCTGACTTACATCACAGCAGGATCCTCTATGACCCACCTCCCAGAATATCGGAAATAAAATCAAAAATGAACAAATGGGACCTAATCAAACTTAAAAGCTTCTGCACAACAAAGGAAACTATAGGCAAGCTGAAAAGACAGCCTTCAGAATGGGAGAAAATAATAGCAAATGAAGCAACAGACAAACAACTAATCTCAAAAATATACAAGCAACTTCTACAGCTCAATTCCAGAAAAATAAACGACCCAATCAAAAAATGGGCCAAAGAACTAAATAGACATTTCTCCAAAGAAGACATACAGATGGCTAACAAACACATGAAAAAATGCTCAACATCACTCATTATCAGAGAAATGTAAATCAAAACCACTATGAGGTACCATTACATGCCAGTCAGAATGGCTGCGATCCAAAAGTCCACAAGCAATAAATGCTGGAGAGGGTGTGGAGAGAAGGGAACCCTCTTACACTGTTGGTGGGAACGCAAACTAGTACAGCCACTATGGAGAACAGTATGGAGATTCCTCAAAAAACTGGGAATAGAACTGCCTTATGACCCAGCAATCCCACTGCTGGGCATACACACTGAGAAATCCAGAATTGAAAGAGACACGTGTACCCCAATGTTCATAGCAGCACTGTTTACAATAGTCAGGACGTGGAAGCAACCTAGATGTCCATCCGCAGATGAATGGATAAGCAAGCTGTGGTACATATACACAATGGAGTATTACTCAGCCATTAAAAAGAATACATTTGAATCAGTTCTAATGAGGTGGATGGAACTGGAGCCTATTATACAGAGTGAAGTAAGCCAGAAAGAAAAACACAAATACAGTATACTAACGCATATATATGGAATTTAGAAAGATGGTAACAATCACCCTGCTTATGAGACAGCAAAAGAGACACTGACGTATAGAACAGACTTTTGGACTCTGGGTCCGGGAGAGGGTGGGATGATTGGGGAGAATAGCATTGAAATATGTATAATATCATATCTGAAACGAGTCAGTCCAGGTACTATGCCCTATAACAGATGCCTGGGACTGGAGCACTGGGATGACCTGGAGGGATGGTGTGGGAAGGGGGGAGGGAGGAGGGTTCAGGATGGGGAACACGTGTATTCTGGTGGCGGATCCATCTCGATGTATAGTAAAAGCAATACAATATTGTAAAGTTAAGCAAAATAAAAAAAAATAAAAATTAAAAAAAAAAAAAAGAATCTCCCACATTTTTTTTGACACAGTACTCTGTCTATTCTTAAAAAGATGTAGTACCAGACCACCTTACCTGTCTTCTGAGAAACCTGTATGAGGGTCAAGGAGCAACAATTAGAATGGAACATGGAACAACTCACTGGTTCAAACTTGGAAGAAGAGTATATTGTCATCTTAATTATTTAATTTATATGCAGATCACATCATGAGAAATGCTGGGCTGGATGAATCACAAGCTGAATCAAGATTGCTAGGAGAAATATCAACAACCTCAAATATACAGATGATACAGATGTTTTTCTGGAACTCTCTTGCTTTTTCCATGATCCAGCGGATGTTGGCAATTGGATCTCTGGTTTCTCTGCCTTTTCTAAAACCAGCTTGAACATCTGGAAGTTCACGGTTCACATATTGCTGAAGCCTGGCTTGGAGAATTTTGAGCATTACTTTACTAGCGTGTGAGATGAGTACAATTGTTCGGTAGTTTGAGCATTCTTTGGCATTGCCTTTCTTTGGGATTGGGATGAAAAATGACCTTTTCCAATCTTGTGGCCACTGCTGAGTTTTCCAAATTTGCTGGCATATTGAGTGCAGCACTTTCACAGCATCATCTTTCAGGATTTGGAATAGCTCCACTGGAATTCCATCACCTCCACCAGCTTTGTTCGTAGTGATGCTTTCTAAGGCCCACTTGACTTCACATTCCAGGATGTCTGGCTCTAGGTCAGTGATCACATCATCATGATTATCTGGGTCGTGAAGCTCTTTTTTGTACAGTTCTTCTGTGTATTCTTGCCACCTCTTCTTAATATCTTCTGCTTCTGTTAGGTCCATACCATTTCTGTCCTTTATCAAGCCCATTTTTGCATGAAATGTTCCTTTGGTATCTCTGATTTTCTTGAAGAGATCCCTAGTCTTTCCCATTCTGTTGTTTTCCTCTATTTCTTTTCTTGATCATTGAAGAAGGCTTTCTTATCTCTTCTTGCTATTCTTTGGAATTCTGCATTCAGATGTTTATATCTTTCCTTTTCTCCTTTGCTTTTCGCTTCTCTTCTTTTCACAGCTATTTGTAAGGCCTCCCCAAACAGCCATTTTGCTTTTTTGCATTTCTTTTCCATGGGGATGGTCTTGATCCCTGTCTTCTGTACAATGTCACGAACCTCATTCCATAGTTCATCAGGCATTCTATCTATCAGATCTAAGCCCTTAAATCTATTTCTCACTTCCACTATATAATCATAAGGGATTTGATTTAGGTCATACCTGAATGATCTAGTGGTTTTCCCTACTTTCTTCAATTTAAGTCAATTTACGAACACAGCTAGTGGAGGTGATGGAATTCCAGTGGAGCTATTCCAAATCCTGAAAGATGATGCTGTGAAAGTGCTGCACTCAATATGCCAGCAAATTTGGAAAACTCAGCAGTGGCCACAGGATTGGAAAAGGTCAGTTTTCATCCCAATCTCAAAGAAAGGCAATGCCAAAGAGTGCTCAAACTACCGCACAATTGCACTTATCTCACAAGCAGTAAAGTAATACTCAAAATTCTCCAAGCCAGGCTTCAGCAATATGTGAACCGTGAACTTCCTGATGTTCAAGCTGAATTTAGAAAAGGCAAAGGAACCAGAGATCAAATTGCCAACATCCGCTGGATCATGGAAAAAGCAAGAGAGTTCCAGAAAAACATCTATTTCTGCTTTATTGACTATGCCAAAGCCTTTGACTGTGTCAATCACAATAAACTGTGGAAAATTCTGAGAGAGATGGGAATACCAGACCACCTGATCTGCCTCTTGAGAAATCTGTATGCAGGTCAGGAAGCAACAGTTAGAACTGGTCATGGAACAACAGACTGGTTCCAAGTAGGAAAAGGAGTACGTCAAGGCTGTATATTGTCACCATGTTCATTTAACTTATATGCAGAGTACATCATGAGAAATGCTGGACTGGAGGAAACACAAGCTGGAATCAAGATTGCCGGGAGAAATATCAATAACCTCAGATATGCAGATGACACCACCCTTATGGCAGAAAGTGAAAAGGAACTAAAAAGCCTCTTGATGAAAGTGAAAGTGGAGAGTGAAAAGGTTGGCTTAAAGCTCAACGTTCAGAAAACGAAGATCATGGCATCTGGTCCCATCACTACATGGGAAATAGATGGAGAAACAGTGGAAACAGTGTCAGACTTTATTTTTCTGGGCTCAAAAATCACTGCAGATGGTGACTGCAGCCATGAAATTAAAAGACACTTACTCCTTGGAAGGAAAGTTATGACCAACCTAGATAGCATATTCAAAAGCAGAGACATTACTTTGCCAACAAAGGTTCGTCTAGTCAAGGCTATGGTCTTTCCTGTAGTCATGTATGGATGTGAGAGCTGGACTGTGAAGAAGGCTGAGCGCCGAAGAATTGATGCTTTTGAACTGGGTGTTGGAGAAGACTCTTGAGAGTTCCTTGGACTGCAAGGAGATGCACCCAGTCCATTCTGAAGGAGATCAGCCCTGGGATTTCTTTGGAAGGAATGATGCTGAAGCTGAAACTCCAGTATTTTGGCCACCTCACGTGAAGAGTTGACTCATTGGAGAAGACTGATGCTGGGAGGGATTGGGGGCAGGAGGAGAAGGGGATGACAGAGGATGAGATGGCTGGATGTCATCACTGACTCGATGAATATGAGTCTGAGTGATCTCCGGGAGTTGGTAATGGACAGGGAGGCCTGGCGTGCTGCAGTTCATGGGGTCGCAAAGAGTCGGACACGACTGAACGACTGATCTGATCTGATTAGTGGACTAGGCCTTACTAACCGTAGCCAAAACTCTCTGGACCCCCTATGTTACTAGTCTGTTTTGGTCCAAGAAAGTATTCCCTCTTGTTGTTTCTTCCCTTATCTGGAGTTACACTGTTATTAATCTCATCTCATTATCTAATCATTAATCTCATGTAGAGCTATATATCTATTCAACTGCTTCAAGTAACCTAGTCATCATTTTTTTGAAGGCTCAACCACACATTTGGTAATGTAAGAAACAATAATTTTGTTAAACAGGCAAAACACAAATAATATAGCTAGTGATATTAATAAGATTAAGAACACTGGAAAAGTTTCCCTGCCCTCCTTCAGGGGATCTTCCCAACTCCTGGATCAAACCCACATTTCTTATGTCTCCTGCACTGACAGGCCAGTTCTTTACCACTATCACCTGCTGGGAAACCCCACTAGTGACATCATAAGAAATTTAGCCAAGAAGTTCTCTAGGTGCAGCTGAGAAAATCCACAGGTTGTCTGACTTTGTTCTGCACCAATCCTTCTCTTTAAGAGATTATATTTTGGGATTGTTAGTAAGGCATCCAGCTCAATTTCACAGATTTTAGTCTGTTTATCCTTAGTATGGTTTAACTGTTCCTAAAATAAAGAAGACTTTAAACTTAAAGGATCATAGCTTGCTGTTAACCACATAAATTCATTCCATAATTGTGAGAGGCTTCATTTTTTTATTCAATATTTATTTCTTTTAATATTGTTGACTATGCCAAAGCCTTTGACTGTGTCAATCACAATAAACTGTGGAAAATTCTGAAAGAGATGGGAATACCAGACCACCTTATTTGCCTCTTGAGAAATCTGTATGCAGGTCAGGAAGCAACAGTTAGAACTGGTCATGGAACAACAGACTGGTTCCAAATAGGAAAAGGAGTATGTCAAGGCTGCATATTGTCACCATGTTTATTTAACTTACATGCAGAGTACATCATGAGAAATGCTGGACTGGAAGAAACACAAGTTGGAATCAAGATTTCCGGGAGAAATATCAATAACCTCAGATATGCAGATGACACAACTCTTATGGCAGAAAGTGAAGAGGGGCTAAAAAGCCTCTTGATGAAAGTGAAAGTGGAGAGTGAAAAGGTTGGCTTAAAGCTCAACATTCAGAAAATGAAGATCATGGCATCTGGTCCCATCACTACATGGGAAATAGATGGGGAAACAGTGGAAACAGTGTCAGACTTTGTTTTTCTGGGCTCCAAAATCACTGCAGATGGTGACTGCAGTCATGAAATTAAAAGACGCTTACTCCTTGGAAGGAAAGTTATGACCAACCTAGATAGCATATTCAAAAGCAGAGACATTACTTTACCAACAAAGGTTCGCCTAGTCAAGGCTATGGTCTTTCCTGTGGTCATGTATGGATGTGAGAGCTGGACTGTGAAGAAGGCTGAGCGCCGAAGAATTGATGCTTTTGAACTGTGGTGTTGGAGAAGACTCTTGAGAGTCCCTTGGACTGCAAGAAGATCCAACCAGTCCATTCTGAAGGAGATCAATCCTGGAATTTCTTTGGAAGGAATGATGCTAAAGCTGAAACTCCAGTATTTTGGCCACCTCATGCGAAGAGTTGACTCATTGGAGAAGACTCTGATGCTGGGAGGGATTGAAGGCAGGAGGAGAAGGGGACGACAGAGGATGAGATGGCTGGATGGCATCACTGACTCGATGGGTATGAGTCTGGGTGACCTCCGGGAGCTGGTGATGGACAGGGAGGCCTGGCGTGCTGCGGTTCATGGGGTCGCAAAGAGTCGGACACGACTGAGCGACTGATCTGATCTGATTATAATACTCATTCACATTTACATAATGTTACTACATTATATGCAGAGTACATCATGCGAAATGTGGAGCTGGATAAAGCACAAGCTGGAATCAAGATGGTAGGGAGAAATATCAGTAATCTCAGATATGCAGAAGACACCACTGAACTACAGAGTAGGACTCACCCAGGGTCCCCCTTTAAGTGCCTGCCTCGCCAATCTACAGAGTAAGACCCCAGCCAAGGGGGCCCTCTATATGCCTGATGCGCTGGACAACAGAAAAGGACCCCAGGTAAGGAAGCCCTCTAAATGCCGGAACAGGCAGAGCTATGGAGAAAGACTGGCCAAAGAGGCCTTCTCATTGCCAGCTACAAGAGATTCGACAAAAGACTCTGACAGGGCCATAACTCCTGCGGTGGAGGCAGTTCATGTCCTGAACACTTGGCACTGCCAGGGTCCCTGTGAGCCAAGCAGCTATGCCACCTTCATGCTCAACTCTTACTGGGGCAGAGCTGCCACAGGCCAAAAAGTCTCGCATCTATGCATGCAGGGTCGTTTCGATCGTGTCCAACTCTTTGTGACCCTATAGACTGTAACCTGCCAGGCTTCCCTATCAGGGAGGGGTGTTCTCCAGGCATGAATACTGGAGCGTATTGGCCAATACTGGTTGCCATACCCTTCTAGAGCACTATATTTCCTGCTGCCCTAGCCGCCAACTCCCCTGAGTATCTGGCGCTGCCAGAACCCCTGTCACCCAAGCAGCTTCACTCCGTACCTGGCCCTGTCAAGCTCAAACCCAAGTTTTCTAGGGCAGTCTCAGGAGCAAATCCCAGTGAACGACCCACATGCAGAGGTGGAAATAAAACCTCAATTGAAACCCAGGGGCAGTGTGGCTAAGGAAGAAGACCCAAAACCTTCCCACTAGCTGTAAAAGCTACAGATTAAATCCACATGATCAGCTAGGCAGATTCTGTGTCTATGGAATATAAAAAGGGCATTGAGAGCTCTCACAAAAGAAAATGCACTAGCTCTGATAGCTCTGGACATTGGAGGCAAGAACACAGAGGAGTAGGACCATATTACACTCTGAGCTGCCCCCACAGCAGGTCCGGAATTCAGCACAGTGTTAGAAGACATACTAGGGAGGTGAGGTGGACTGTGACTCCCAGAGAGGGAAAGAACCCTGACAGCAGTGGCTCAAAAAAAAAATTATTATCCTTATGTTTTGACTTGTTCTATAGATTTTTTTGGGATTTTTTTTGTTTTGTTTCCTCCCCCTCCCCGCTTTTGTAGTTGTCAATTTTATTGGCACTATGAAATCTAATTAAGCTTTTGAGCTTTTTTTTTCCTTCTGCTTCTTTTTTTCTCAGTCACATTCTTTATTGTTGTTATAAACCACTTCTATGTTGGACTTTTTCGGTTCTGGAGAGTTTTCCTTTATTTTTTTCTTTTCTTTCTTTTCTCTTTTTTTAATTTTAATTTTTAATTCTTTAAACCTATTATTATTTTTTCTACACTTAATCCTTTGTTTGCTTTTCCTACTATTCTTTTCCCCTCACAGTTAATCTTTAATATATATAAATCTTCTTTGTCTACCTCTACTTAATTTTGCATAACTATTCTTTCTTTCCTTTCCTCTCAACATATTTGTTAGTTTTATTTTCATTGCTTTATACCCAGTTGGCACCTTGCTTTATTTGTTTTCCAGTTTGTGTTTTAGTTAGTTTTGTTCAGGTAGATACAATTTTTGGTTTCCTTTGTTCGCCAGGTCACTCTATTGTACTTTATTTTTGTTGGACTGTTTTGATTTTGCTTATGGGTGTATATGTATATGTGTATATCAGTCACAATTTTTATTTTTGTTATAAACCTCTGCATCAACGTTGGGCTTTTGCAGTTCTGTGGAATTTTCCCTTATGTTTTTTCCTTTTTTTTCTTTCTTCTTCCATTTTTTTCTTTTCTCTTTTTTATAATTTTAACTTTTAATTTTTTAAAACCTATTCTATTTTTTGTACCTCTATTCCTTAGTTTGCCTTTCATACTACTCTTTTCCAATTGAAGTTAACCTTTAATGTATAGAAATCTTCTTCATCTACCTCTATTTAACATTGCATTGCTATTCTTTCTTTCTTTTCTTTCTTTCTTTTCCTCTCAACATATTTGTTAGTTCTGTTTCCATTGCTTTATTCCCCACGTGGCACCTTGCTTCAGTTTTGTTCTCCAGTTTGTGCTCTAGCTAGTTTTGTTCTTAACTGGTAAATATAATTTTTTATTTCCTTGGTCCACCGGGTTGATCTATTGTACTTTATTTTTGTTGGATTGTTTTGACTTTGCTCATGGGTGTATATCCATATGTGTATATTCCATTATTTTAATTATTATTTGCCTGATTTTATAACTGCCATTTGTCTGGAGTTCTTCTTTGGCTTCTAATTTTGGAATATTTGTTTTAATCTCACTTAATGCCATAACAAACCACTTGTGGAATCTTCATTCCTGACCAGAGATCAAGCCCTGAGCCTTTGGAGTGGGAGCACTGACCCCAAGACCCTTGACTACCAGAGAACTAACCCTGCTGCTGCTGCTAAGTTGCTTCAGTCATGTCCGACTCTGTGCAACCCCATAGATGGCAGCCCAACAGGCTCCCCCGTCCCTGGGATTCTCCAGGCAAGAATACTGGAGTGCTAGGGGTATCAAATAGTGAGAACTCATAAAAAGGAAACCACTGGAATACAAGACCCTGCATCACCCAATCACCAGTAGCACCCTGTGCAGGACTCCTCATCTAAACAACAAACAAAACAAAAATACAAACCCAATCATCAGCAGACAAGATTACCACCTCACTCAGCCTTGCCCATCAGAGGAAAGACAAACAAGCAAAAACTCAGCACAAATTTCACCCTATAGGAAGTTTCACAAACTACTGGATCAACCTTAGGAGGGAAGAAACCAAAAGGAATAAAGAATTCAACCTTGAAGCCTGGGAAAAGAAGATGTTGAATACAATAAGTTTAAAAAAAAAAAACACAATGAAATGACAAAGAAATGGTGCACAAATGAAAGAACAAACTAGAAACACAGAAGTCCAAATGAATGAAGAGGAAATAGGCAAACTATCTGCAAAAGAATTCAGAATAATGATAGTAAAGATGATCAAAAACCTTGGGGAAAAAGGGGGAAAAAATTCCAGAATCAATTAGCAAAGACCTAGAAGAGTGAAAGAATAAACATATGAAGACAAACGACACGATTACTGAAATTAAAAATACTCTGCTGCTGCTGCTGCGTCGCTTCAGTCCTGTCCGACTCTGTGCGATCCCATAGACGGCAGCCCACTAGGCTCCTCTGTCCCTGGGATTCTCCAGGCAAGAATACTGGAGTGGGTTGCCATTTCCTCCTCCAATGCATGAAAGTGAAAAGTGAAAGTGAAGTTTCTCAGTCGTGTCCGACTCCCAGCGACCCCATGGACTGGAGCCCACCAGGCTCCTCCATCCATGGGATTCTCCAGGCAAGAGCACTGGGGTGGGGTGCCATTGCCTTCAGGAGTCAATAGCAGAATATCTGAAGCAGAATAACAAATGACTGAGCTGGAAGATAAAATGGTGGAAATAATTTCTGAAGAGCAGAATAAAGTAAAAAGAATGAAAAGAACTGAGGATAGTCTCAGAGACCTCTGGGACAATATCAAATGCCCCAACATTTGAATTATAGGGGTGCCAGAAGAAGAAGAGAAAAAGAAAGGGTAGGAGAAAATTTTTGAAGAGATTATAGTTGAAATTTTCAGCAGCATTGAAAACGCAATAGTTAATCTAGTCCAAGAGGCACAAAGAGTCCCATACAGGATAAATCCAAGGAGAAACTCCAAAACACATACTAATAAAACAAAGACTAAACACAAAGAAAGAATATTAAAAGCAGCAAGGGAGAAGCAACAAGTAACATACAAGGGAAACCCCATACACTTAACAGCTGATCTTTCAGCAGAAACTTTGCAGGTCAGAAGGGAATGGCAGGATATATTTAAAGTACTGAAAGGGAAAAATCTACAACCAAGATTACTGTATCTGGCAAGGGTCTCATTCAAAATTGATGGAGAAATCAAAAGCTTTTCGGACAAGCAAAATTTAAGAGAATTCAGTACCACCAAATCAGCTTTACAACAAATGTTAAATGGACTTATATTGTCAAGAAATACAAGAGAAGAAAAAAGATCTAAAAAATCAAGATCAAACAATTAAGAAAATGACAATAGAAACATATATATCAATAATTACTTTAAATGTAAATGGATTAAATGTTCCAACCAAAAGACACACTCTGGCTGAATGGATACATATATGTGTTGTCTACAAGAAACCCACTTCAGACCTCAAGACACATATAGACTGAAAGTGAGAGGATGGAAAAATATATTTCATGCAAATGGGAATCAAAAGAAAGCTGTAGTAGCAATCCTCATATCAGACAAAACAGACCTTAAAATAAAGAAGATTATAAGAGATAAGGAAGGACACTACATAATGATTAAGGGATCAATCCAAGAGGAAGACACAACCATTGTAAATATCTATGCACCTAATAGAGGAGCACCTCAGTACATAAGACAAACACTAACAGACATAAAAGGAGAAATGGACAGTAACACAATAATAGTAGGAGACATTAACACCCCACTCACAGTAATGTACAGATCATCAAAACAGAAAATTAGTAAGGAAACACAGGTCTTAAATGATACATTAGATGAGACGGATCTCATTCATATCTTTAGGACATTCCATCCAAATGTAGAATACACACCTTCTTCTCAAGAGCACATGGAACATTCTCCACTATACCACATCTTGGGTCACAAATCAAACCTCAGTAAATTTAAGAAAATTAAAATCATATCAAGCATCTTCTCCAACCACAACATTATGAGACTAGATACAATTACAAGAAAAAAATTGTAAGAAACACAAACATAAGGAGATTAAACAACACATTTCTAAATAACCAGCAGGTTACTGAAGAAATCACAAAGGGAAATGAGAAAACTAGAAACAAATGACAATGAAAACACAACAACTCAAAACCTATGCAGCAAAAGCAGTTCTAAGAGGGAAGTTTACAGCAATACAATCCTACCTCAAGAGACAAGAAAAGCATTGAATAGACAGGCTAACTTTACACCTAAAACAACTGGAAAAAGAAGAACAAAATAACTCCAAAATTAATAGAAGGAAAGAAATCATAAAGATCCAAGCAGAAATAATTGAAAAAGAAATGAAAGAAACAATAGTAAAGATTAATAAATCTAAAAGCTGGTTCTTTGAGAAGATAAACAAAATTGGCAAACCTTTAGCCAGACTCATCAAGAAAAAAGAAAAAATCAAATCAACAAAATTAGAAATGAAAAAGGAGAGATTACAACAGACAGTGTAGAAATACAAAGGAGTATAAGAGAATCCAGTCTTTTGGACTCTGTGTGAGAGGGAGAGTGTGGGATAATTTGGGAGAATGGCATTGAAACATGTATAATATCATATATGAAACAAATCGCCAGTCCAGATTCAATGCATGATACTGGATTCTTGGGGCTGGTGCACTGGGACTACCCAGAGGGATGGTACAGGGAGGGAGGAGGGAGGGGGGGTTCAGGATGGGGAACACGTGTATACCTGTGGCAGATTCATGTTGATGTATGGCAAAACCAATACAATACTGTAAAGTAATTAACCTCCAATTAAAATAAATAAATTTATATCTTAAATAAATAAAACATCCCAGATTAAAGATAGAATCCGTAAGCCAGAGCAGGGGGTGGTGGGTGGGGAAGAGATTATTATGAACAACTATAAGGCAATAAAATGGATAACCTGGAAGAAAAGGACAGATCCTTTAAAAAGTTCAACTTTCCAAGACCGAACCAAGAAGAAACAGAAATATGAACAACCCAATTACAAACACTGAAATTGAAGCTGTGATCAAAAATCTCCCAAAAAACAAAAGCCCAGAACCAGATACCTTCACAGGAGAATTCTATCAAATATTTAGAGAAGCACTAATACCTATTTTTCTAAGACTCTTTCAAAAAAATTGCAGAGGAAGGAACACTTCCAAACTCATTAAACCATCATCCTTATACCAAAACTAGATAAAGACAACACACACAAAAAAATAAAACTACAAGCCAATATCACTGATGAACATAGATGCAAAAATCCTCAACAAATTTTAGTAAGCAGAATTCAGCAACACATCAAAAACTCATACACCATGATCAAGTTGGGTTTATTCCAGGAATGCAAGGATTCTTCAATATACGCAAATCAATCAATGTGGCACACTGTATTAACAAATTGAAACATAAAAACCATATGATCATTTTAACAGATGCAGAAAAAGCCTTTGACAAAATTCAGCACCCACTTACAATTAAAACTCTTCAAAAAATGGGAATAGAAGAAACCTACTTCAACATAGGAAAGGCCACATATGATCAGATCAGATCAGTCGCTCAGTCGTGTCCGATTCTTTGCGATCCCATGAACCGCAGCATGCCAGGCCTCCCTGTCCATCACCAGCTCCCAGAGGTCACTCAGACTCACACCCATCAAGTCAGTGATGCCATCCAGCCATCTCATCCTCTGTCGTCCCCTTCTCCTCCTGCCCTCAATCCCTCCCAGCATCAGAGTCTTCTCCAATGAATCAACTCTTCGCATGAGGTGGCCAAAATACTGGAGTTTCAGCTTTAGCATCATTCCTTCCAAAGAAATTCCAGGCCTGATCTCCTTCAGAATGGACTGGTTGGATCTTCTTGCAGTCCAAGGGACTCTCAAGAGTCTTCTCCAACACCACAGTTCAAAAGCATCAATTCTTTGGCGCTCAGCCTTCTTCACAGTCCAGCTCTCACATCCATACATGACCACAGGAAAGACCATAGCCTTGACTGCTGCTGCTGCTGTCGCTTCGTCGTGTCCCTCTGTCCCCCCGCGGCCCACCGGCTCCCCTGTCCCTGGATTCTCCAGGCGCCTGGGTGGGTTGCCTTTCCTTCTCCATCACGAGTGTGGTGGTCGCTCAGTCGTGTCCGCTTGCGCCCCTGGACTGGGCCTACCGGCTCCTCCGTCCATGGATTTTCCGGCAGTACTGGGGTGGGTGCCATTGCCTTCCCCGATGCCTTGACTAGACGAACCTTTGTTGGCAAAGTACTGTCTCTGCTTTTGAATATGCTATCTAGGTTGGTCATAACTTTCCTTCCAAGGAGTAAGCGTCTTTTAATTTCATGACTGCAGTCACCATCTGCAGTGATTTTGGAGCCCAGAAAAACAAAGTCTGACACTGTTTCCACTGTTTCTCCATCTATTTCCCATGTAGTGATGGGACCAGATGCCATGATCTTCATTTTCTGAATGTTGAGCTTTAAGCCAACCTTTTCACTCTCCACTTTCACTTTCATCAAGAGGCTCTTTAGCCCCTCTTCACTTTCTGCCATAAGGGTGGTGTCATCCGCATATCTGAGGTTATTGATATTTCTCCCAGCAATCTTGATTCCAGCTTGTGTTTCTTCCAGTCCAGCATTTCTCATGATGTACACTGCATATAAGTTAAATAAACAGGGTGACAATATACAGCTTTGATGTACTCCTTTTCCTATTTGGAACCAGTCTGTTGTTCCATGTCTAGTTCTAACTGTTGCTTCCTGACCTGCTTACAGATTTCTCAAGAGGCAGATCAGGTGGTCTGGTATTCCCATCTCTTTCAGAATTTTCCACAGTTTCTTGTGATCCACACAGTCAAAGGCTTTGGCATAGTCAAGAAAGCAGAAATAGATGTTTTTCTGGAACTCCCTTGCTTTTTCCATGATCCAGCGGATGTTGGCAATTTGATCTCTGGTTCCTCTGCCTTTTCTAAAACCAGCTTGAACATCAGGAAGTTCACGGTTCACATATTGCTGAAGCCTGGCTTGGAGAATTTTGAGCATTACTTTACTAGCGTGTGAGATGAGTGCAATTGTTCGGTAGTTTGAGCATTCCTTGGCATTGCCTTTCTTTGGGATTGGGATGAAAACTGACCTTTTCCAATCTTGTGGCCACTGCTGAGTTTTCCAAATTTGCTGGCATATTGAGTGCAGCACTTTCACAGCATCATCTTTCAGGACTTGGAATAGCTCCACTGGAATTCCATCACCTCCACTAGCTTTGTTCGTAGTGATGCTTTCTAAGGCCCATTTGACTTCACATTCCAAGATGTCTGGCTCTAGGTCAGTGATCACATCATCATGATTATCTGGGTCTTGAAGCTCTTTTTTGTACAGTTCTTCTGTGTATTCCTGCCACCTCTTCTTAATATCTTCTGCTTCTGTTAGGTCCACACCATCTCTGTCCTTTATCGTGCCCATCTTGGCATGAAATGTTCCTTTGGTATCTCTGATTTTCTTGAAGAGATCCCTAGTCTTTCCCATTCTGTTGTTTTCCTCTATTTCTTTGCATTGATCACTGAAAAAGGCTTTTTTATCTCTTCTTGCTATTCTTTGGAACTCTGCATTTAGATGTTTATATCTTTCCTTTTCTCCTTTGCTTTTCGCTTCTCTTCTTTTCACAGCTATTTGTAAGGCCTCCCCAAACAGTCATCTTGCTTTTCTGCATTTCTTTTCCATGGGGATGGTCTTGATCCCTGTCTCCTGTACAATGTCACGAACCTCATTCCATAGTTCATCAGGCACTCTATCTATCAGATCTAGGCCCTTAAATCTATTTCTCACTTCCACTGTATAATCATAAGGGATTTGATTTAGGTCATACCTGAATGGTCTAGTAGTTTTCCCTACTTTTTTCAATTTCAGTCTGAATTTGGCAATAAGGAGTTCATGATCTGAGCCACAGTCAGCTCCTGGTCTAAGCCTACAGAAAACATTATTCCCAATGGTGAAAAACTGAAATCATTTCCCCTAAAATCAGGAACAAGACAAGGCTATTGACTTTCACCACTATTATTCAACATGGTTCTGGAAGTCCTAGCTACAGCAATCAGAGAAGAAAAAGACAAAAAATCCAGATTGGAAAAGAAGAAGTCAATTTCTCACTTTTTGCTGATGACATGATACTGTACATAGAAACCATAAAAATACTATCAGAAAATTACTAAAGCTAATCAGTGAATTTAGCAAAGTTGCAGAATACAAAATTGATACACAGAAATCATTTGCATTTCTATATATTATCAATGAAAAAATCAGAAAGAGAAATTAAGGAATCAAACCCATTCACAATTGCAACAAAAGGAATTAAATATCTAAGAGAAACTTACCTAAGAAGACAAAAGAACTGTACACAGAAACTTATAAGACACTGATGAAAGAAATCAAAGATGACATAAATAGATGGAGAGATATTCCATGTTCCTGGGTAGGAAGAATCAATATTGTGAAAATGACTACAGTACCAACTGCAATCTACAGATTCAATGTGATCCCTATCAAATTACCAATGGCATTTTTCACAGACTAGAACAAAAAATTTCACAATTCATATGTAAACACAAAAGAGCCCCAATAGCTGAAGCAGTCTTGAGAAAGAAGAATAGAGCTGGAGGAATCAACCTTCCTGACTTCAGGTTATACTACAAAGCTACAGTCATCTAGACAGTATAATACTGGCATGAAAGCAGAAATAGACCAATGGAACAAGACAGAAAGCCCAGAAATAAACCCATGAACCTATGGGTACCTTATTTTTGACAAAGGAGGCAAGAATATACAATGGGGCAAAGACAGCCTCTTCAGTAAATGGTGCTGGGAAAACTGGACTGCTGCTGCTACTGCTGCTAAGTCGCTTCAGTCGTGTCCTACTCTGTGCGACCCCATAGACAGCAGCCCACCAGGCTCCCCTGTCCCTGGGATTCTCCAGGCAAGAACACTGGAGTGGGTTGCCATTTCCTTCTCCAATGCATGAAAGTGAAAAGTGAAAGTGAAGTCGCCAGTTGTGTCTGACTCTTGGTGACCCCATGGACTACAGCCTACCAAGGCTCCTCCGTCCATGGGATTTTCCAAGCAAGAGTACTGGAGTGGGGTGCCATTGCCCTTCTCTGGGAAAACTGGACAGCTACATGTAAAAGAATGAAACTAGAATACTTCCTAACACCATACATAAAGAAAAACTCAAAATTGATAGAAACCTAGATGTAAGACCAGAAACTATAAAACTCTTAGAGGAAAACATAGTCACAACACTCGATGCCATAAATCAAAGCAAGAACCTCTATGACCTACCTCCTAGAGTAACGGAAACAAAAACAAAAATAACTAAGTGGGGCCTGATTAAATTTAAAGGCTTTTACACAGCAAAGGAAACTATAAGCAAGGTGAAAAGACAGCCCTCAGAATGGGAGAAAATAATACCAAAGGAAACTACTGAAAAAGGATTAATTTCCAAAATATACAAGCAGCGCATAAAACTCAGCTCAATGCCAGAAAAACAAACAACTCAATCAAAAAGTGGGGGAAAGATCCAAACTGACATTTCTCCAAAGAAGACATACAAATGGCTAACAAACACATGAATAGATGCTCAGATCAAATCAGATCAATTGCTCAGTTGTGTCCGACTCTTTGCTACCCCATGAATCACAGCATGCTAGGCCTCCCTGTCCATCACCAACTCCCAGAGGTCACTCAGACTCATGTCCATTGAGTCAGTGATGCCATCCAGGCATCTCATCCTCTGTCATCCCCTTCTCCTCTTGCCCTCAATCCCTCCCAGCATCAGTCTTCTCCAATGAGTCAACTCTTCACATGAGGTGGCCAAAGTACTGGAGTTTCAGCTTTAGCATCATTCCTTCCAAAGAAATCCCAGGGCTGATCTCCTTCAGAATGGACTGGGTGCATCTCCTTGCAGTCCAAGGGACTCTCAAGAGTCTTCTCCAACACCACAGTTCAAAAGCATCAATTCTTCGGCACTCAGCCTACTTCACAGTCCAGCTCTCACATCCATACATGACCACAGGAAAAATCATAACCTTGACTAGGTGAACCTTTGTTGGCAAAGTAATGTCTCTGCTTTTCAATATGCTATCTAGGTTGGTCATAACTTTCCTCCCAAGGAGTAAGCATCTTTTAATTTCATGGCCACAGACACCATCTGTAGTGATTTTGGAGCCCAGAAAAATAAAGTCTGACACTGTTTCCACTGTTTCCCCATCTATTTCCCATGAAGTGATGGGACCGGATGCCATGATCTTAGTTTTCTGAATGTTGAGCTTTAAGCCAACTTTTTCATTCTCCACTTTCACTTTCATCAAGAGGCTCTTTAGTTCCTCTTCACTTTCTGCCATAAGGGTGGTGTCATCCGCATATCTGAGGTTATTGATATTTCTCCCAGCAATCTTGATTCCAGCTTGTGTTTCTTCCAGTCCAGCATTTCTCATGATGTACACTGCATATAAGTTAAATAAACAGGGTGACAATATACAGCTTTGATGTACTCCTTTTCCTATTTGGAACCAGTCTGTTGTTCCATGTCTAGTTCTAACTGTTGCTTCCTGACCTGCTTACAGATTTCTCAAGAGGCAGATCAGGTGGTCTGGTATTCCCATCTCTTTCAGAATTTTCCACAGTTTCTTGTGATCCACACAGTCAAAGGCTTTGGCATAGTCAAGAAAGCAGAAATAGATGTTTTTCTGGAACTCCCTTGCTTTTTCCATGATTCAGCGGATGTTGGCAATTTGATCTCTGGTTCCTCTGCCTTTTCTAAATCCAGCTTGAACATCAGGAAGTTCACGGTTCACATATTGCTGAAGCCTGGCTTGGAGAATTTTGAGCATTACTTTACTAGCGTGTGAGATGAGTGCAATTGTGCAGTAGTTTGAGCATTCTTTGGCATTGCCTTTCTTTGGGGTTGGAATGAAAACTGACTGACGTTTTCCAATCTTGTGGCCACTGCTGAGTTTTCCAAATTTGCTGGCATATTGAGTGCAGCACTTTCACAGCATCACCTTTCAGGATTTGGAATAGCTCAACTGGAATTCCATCACCTCCACTAGCTTTGTTTGTAGTGATGCTTTCTAAGGCCCACTTGACTTCACATTCCAGGATGTGTGGCTCTAGGTCAGTGATCACCCCATCGTGATTATCTGGGTCATGAAGATCTTTTTTGTTAGTTCTTCTGTGTATTCTTGCCACCTCTTCTTAATATCTTCTGCTTCTGTTAGGTCCATACCATTTCTGTCCTTTATCAAGCCCATCTTTGCATGAAATGTTCCTTTGGTATCTCTGATTTTCTTGAAGAGATCCCTAGTCTTTCTCATTCTGTTGTTTTCCTTTATTTCTTTGCACTGATCACTGAAGAAGGCTTTCTTATCTCTTCTTGCTATTCTTTGGAACTCTGCATTCAGATGTTTATATCTTTCCTTTTCTCCTTTGCTTTTCGCTTCTCTTCTTTTCACAGCTATTTGTAATGCCTCCCCAGACAGCCATTTTGCTTTTTTGCATTTCTTTTCCATGGGGATGGTCTTGATCCCTGTCTCCTGTACAATGTCACGAACCTCATTCCATAGTTGATCAGGCACTCTATCTATCAGATCTAGGCCCTTAAATCTATTTCTCACTTCCACTGTATAATCATAAGGGATTTGATCTAAGTTATACCTGAATGGTCTAATGGTTCTCCCTACTTTCTTCAATTTAAGTCTGAATTTGGCAATAAGGAGTTCATGGTCTGAGCCACAGTCAGCTCCTGGTCTTGTTTTTGCTGATTGTATAGAGCTTCTCCATCTTTGGCTGCAAAGAATATAATCGATCTGATTTCGGTGTTGACCATCTGGTGATGTCCATGTATAGAGTCTTCTCTTGTGTTTTTGGAAGAGGGTGTTCGTTATGACTAGTGCATTTTCTTGGCAAAACTCTGTTAGTCTTTGCCCTGCTTCATTCCGTATTCCAAGGCCAAATTTGCCTGTTACTCCAGGTGTTTCTTGACTTCCTTCTTTTGCATTCCAGTCTCCTATAATGAAAAGGACACCTTTTTTGGGTGTTAGTTCTAAAAGGTCTTGTAGGTCTTCATAGAACCGTTCAACTTCAGCTTCTTCAGCATTACTGGTTGGGGCATAGACTTGGATTACTGTGACATTTAATGGTTTGCCTTGGAAACAAACAGAGATCACTTCATGCAAATTGATGGGGAAACAAAGAAAACAGAGACAGACTTGATTTTCTTGGGCTCCAGAATCACAGTGGACAGTGACTGCAGTCATGAAATTAAGAAACTTGCTCCTTGGAAGAAAAGCAATGACAGAATTAGACAGTGTTAAAAAGTAGAGACATTAGTTTGCCTACAAAGGTCCGTAGAGTCAACAGTATGGTTTTTCCAGTAGTCATGTATGGATGTGAGAGTTGGACCATAAAGAAGGCTGAGCACCGAAGAATTGATGCTTTTTAACTGTGGTGTTGGAGAACACTCTTCAGAGTCCCTTGGAAAGTGAGGAGATCAAACCAATCAACCTTAAAAGAAATCAACCCTGAATATTAATTGGGAGGATTGATGTTTAATCTGAAGTTCCACTTGATGCAAAGAGCTGACTCATTGGAAAAAACCCTGATGTTGGGAAAGATTGAAGACAGGAAAAGAAGAGGACAACAGAGGATGAGATGGTTGGATGGCATCACTGACTCAATGGACATAAGTTTACGCAAACTCTATGAGATGGTGAAGGACAGGGAAGCCTGGCGTGCTGTTAGTCCATGGGGTTTCAAAGAGTCAGACAGCTTGAGCAACTGAAAAGCAACAATAACAACTGTTTTATGAAGTTGATTTGTATTCAATTTTTACTTTTTAAAGTTTTTCTTTATTTTTCTATTGGAATATAATTGCTTTATAATATTATGGTGGTCTCTGCTGAAAATCAATGTAATCAGTCATAACTATATATATATACATATATAGCTTTTATATGGCTATATATATTATGGCTATTATATATAAATAAGACTTCCTCATAAGCCCTACCCAGTTCTACCCTCTAGGTCATCACAAAGTGCCAGACTAAGCTCCCTGTGTTATACAGCCACTTCCCACTAGCTAGCTGTTTTACATATGATAGTGTATATGAGGATGAGATGGCTGGATGGCATCACTGACTCGATGGATGTGAGTCTCAGTGAGCTCCGGGAGTTGACAGAGAGGCCTGGCATGCTGCAATTCATGGGGTCGCAAAGAGTCGTACAAGACTGAGGGACTGATCTGATCTGATCTGATCTGATGTCAATACTACTATCTCAATTTGTCCTAGCCTCTTTCCCCCACTGTGTGCACAAGTCTGTTCTCTTTGTCTGCATTTCCATTCCTTCTCTCTAAATAGGTTCATCAGTACTATTTTTTCTAGATTCCATTTATATGCACTAATTTATGATATTTGTTTTTCTCTTTCTGACTTAATTCACTCTGTGTAACAGGCTCTAGGTTCATCTGTCTCACTACAACTGACTCAAATTTGTTCCTTTTAATGGCTGCGTAATATTCCATTGTATTTATGTACCATATCTTCCTTATCCATTCTTTGTCGATGAATATCTACATTGCCTCCAAGTCCTGGTTTTTGTAAATAGCATTGCAATGAACATTAGGGTACATGTGTCTTTTGAATTGTAGTTTTCTCAGGGCATATCTCCAGCCGTGGGATTGCTGGGTCATAAGGTAGTTTTATTCCTAGTTTTTAAAAGAATAGCCATACTGTTCTCATTGTGGCTGTATCAATTTACATTCCCACCAACAGTGCAAGAGGGTTCCTTTTATTCCACATACTCTTCAGGATTTATTGTTTGTAGTTTTTTGATGATGGCCATTTTGATTGGTGTGAGGTGATACCTCATGGTAGTTTTGATTTGCACTTTTCTAATAGTAAGTGATGTTGAGAATGTGTTTATTGGCCAGTGTATGTCTTCTTTGGAGAAATGTCTATTTTGCTCTTTTCCTCATTTTTTGAATTAGCTGTTTGTTTTGCTGATACTGAGCTGTATGTTTATACATTTTGGAGATTAATCCTTTGTCAGTTGTTTCATTTAAAATTATTTTCTCCCATTCTTAATACTATCTTTTAATCTTGTTTATTGTTTCCTTTGCTGTGCAAAAGCTTTTAAGTTTAATTAGATCTCATTTGTTTAGTTTAGTATTTATTACATTACTCTAGAAGGTGGATCAAAGAGGATCTTGCTGAGATTTATGTCAAAAAGTGTACCGCCTATGTTTTCCTCTAAAAGCTTTACAGTTTCCGGCCTTACATTTGTCTTTGATCCATTTAGAATTTATTTTTGTGTGTGGTGTTAGGAAGTGTTCTAATTTCATTGTTTTACATGTAGCTGTACAGTTTCCCTGCATCATTTATTGAAGAGGGTGTCCTTTCTTCATTGCATTTTCTTGCCTTCTTTATCAAAGATAAGGTGCCTATAGGTGTGTGGATTTATCTCTGGGTTTATTTATTTTGTGCTATTGGTTTATATTTCTATGCCAGTACCATACTATCCTGATGACTGTAGCTTTGTAGTATAGTTTGAGGGAGGTTTTGTTCTAATAAATGATAAGTATTATTTTTGGCTGAGATTCACCTCATTGTTTTGGTGAGTTTGAGTGACTCTAAAAGAAAACTCAGATTTATGGCTAGGGAAGATATTATATTCATGCTACAGCAGATACTATTAATTGGCCAGGGCAAAGGATTCCACCTAGTAATATCAATAGTGACCTGAACAGGACCATAATTGCTTCTCAAAGAAGTTTTCTAAGGGCTATCCAATGAGAGCTTTGCAATGGAGAAACCAACCAAGGTAATGCAGAAGTATTGTCTACAGGTAACTGATAATAAACCTAACAACTGTATTAACTTTAACTCTGCATAAGATTGTGAAATACATTTGGTTCATAAGCATGAATGTGAGCACTTATCAAAGTGATTGGTATACAGGCTTGGTCTAGCATCGGGTCAGCTTGTCTCCTTCAGATGTCTTCTCATCCTGGGCTGGTAGTTTCTCTCTATGTAAGCATTGTTTTAAGATTATTTTAAGGTCAGAAATCCTCTCTGTAGGCCAAACCAGTCCAGAGGCCCTTTCTAAGTGGAAATATTAATCCAAGAATCAATTCCCCTTCCATTTCACTGTGCATGAGCTAATTAAGATTTCCTTCCATTTAGGTAAGAGGTAGTTCTTTTTTAAATTGAAGTATAGGTGATCTACAGTGCTTTGTGAATCTTTGCTGTACAGCAAAGTGATGCGGTTTTACACATATATATTCTCTTTTTAAATATTTTTTCCATTATAGTTTATCCCAGGAGATTATACATAGTCCCCTGTGATATACAGTAGGAACTTGTTGTTTATTCATTCTAAGTGTAATAGTTTGCATATACCAACCCCAAATTCCCAGTCTATCTCCCACCTTTCCCCTTGGCAACAACATTCTGATCTCTATGTCTATGAGTCTGTTTCTGTTTTGTAGACAGGTTCATTTGTGCCATATTTTAAATTCCACATCTAAGTGATATCATATAGTATCAATATTTGTGTTTCTTTTTCTGACAATTCATTTAGTATGATGATCTCTAGTTGTATCTATGTTGCTACAAATGGCATTATTTTGTTCTCTTTATGGCTAACTATTACTCCATTGTGTATGTGTGCATCTCTTCTTTATCCATTCATCTGTCAATGGATATTTAGGTTGCTTCCATGTCTTGGCTATTGTGAATAGTGCTTTTATGAACATAGGGTCCATGTATCTTTTTGAATTGGAATTTTGCCTGGGCATCTGTGCAGAAATGGGACTACTGGACTATAAGGTTATTCTAATTTCAGTTTGCTAAAGAAACTTTGTGTTTTTCATAATAACTGCACTTACATCCTTAATCCCACCAAGAGTGTAGGAGGGTTCCCTTTTCTCCACACTTCTCTAGCATTTATTATTTATAGACTTTTTAATGATAGACATTCTTACCAGTGTGAAGTAGTATCTCATTGTAGTTTTGATTTGCATTTCTCTGAATTATCAGAGCTCTTGCCTGGAAAATCCCGTGGGCAGAGGAGCCTGGTGGGCTGCAGTCCATGGGGTCGCTAGGAGTCAGACACGACTGAGCAACTTCACTTTCACTTTTCACTTTCATGCATTGAAGAAGGAAATGGCAACCCACTCAAGTGTTCTTGCCTGGAGAATCCCAGGGACGGGGGAGCCTGGTGGGCTGCTGTCCATTGGGTCGCAGAGTCGGACACGACTAAAGTGACTTAGCAGCAGCAGCAGCAGTCCCTTAAATTATGTATTTTTCAGTATGCATAATGCCCTGGTTCGGAGAAGGCAATGACACCCCACTCCAGTACTTTTGCCTGGAAAATCCCATGGACGGAGGAGCCTGGTAGGCTGCAGTCCATGCGGTCGCTAAGAGTCGGACACCAATGAACGACTTCACTTTCACTTTTCACTTACATGCATTGGAGAAGGAAATGGCAACCCACTCCAGTGTTCTTGCCTGGAGAATCCCAGGGATGGGAAGCCTGGTGGGCTGCCGTCCATGGGGTCACACAGAGTCGGACACGACTGAAGCGACTTAGCAGCAATGCCCTGGTTGTAGGTCATGGGGTATCTGATCTTCAACCAAAGATAGATTACTGAGGTACGCTTCAGAAACAAGTTTAGTGTGTCCTTTAAATAGTTCAATTAAACTTATAATAATATAACATTACAGCAAGTAACTATCTGGGAAGTGATTCTCAGTAAAAACAGACTTCAAGTAACAAAACTAAAAATTACTATCCACTGAAATACAACATTTTTCTCTCTAATATTACTCTCATTTCTACCAAATATAGCTAAACTAATTTGTTTGCAAAATAAGTCTGGTTTCAATAAAATTGGCCTGATGATTTATATAAATGTAATTGATCATACATTTTTTTTAAATTGGTCTTGCTGGAACATTTTACAAGGCATTTCAGATTGAATTTTTAAAAGGTCTCTGAGGGGAATTTCCTGGTTGTCCAATGGTTAGGACTCTGTACTTCCACTGCAGGGGCACAGGTTTGACACTAGTCAGGGAATTAAGATTCTGTATGCTGTGCAGTGTGGTCAAAAAGAAAAATAAAAAAGGATAAATACATAAAGAATTTAAAAAGCTTCTAAGGCCAGTAAAGCCACACTTAGGGCTTGTCACAAATTTCACCTGTGATATGTACAGATTTGGGGGAATTTCTTCCTTTTCAAAAGTTCCCCAGATTCCTGAGATTCCTGCACGTGTTAGGAGATGGCCTTCCTAATATACCTGACAAAAGAGGAACTTAAAAGTCTACAGCTTCTGGAGAGATCAGATTGAGAGAAAAGACAAAGGTTTCAACTCTGCATAGCGAGTGAAGTCTCTCAGTCGTGTCTGACTCTTGGCGACCCCATGGACTGTATGCTACCAGGCTCCTCCATCCATGGAATTTTCTAAGCAAGAGTACTGCAGTGGGTTGCCATTTCTGTCTCCAGGGGATCTTCCCGACCCAGGGATTGAACCCGGGTCTCTCGCACTGCAGGCAGATGCTTTACCATCTGAGTCACCAGGGAAGCCCAGGGTGCTGCTCTGCATACAAAGGAATAATTTACCAAATTGCTCTAAGGTATAATTACCTTGAGGAGAAGGGTTTCTTTATATCTGGTAAACACAGATTCAGATCAGGTCAGTTGGTCAGTCGTATCCGACTCTTTGTGACCCCATGAATTGCAGCACACCAGGCCTCCCTGTCCATCACCAACTCCCAGACTTCACCCAGACTCAAATCCATCGAGTCAGTGATGCCATCCAGCCATCTCATCTTCTGTCTTACCCTTCTCCTCTTGCCCCCAATCCTTCCCAGCATCAGAGTCTTCTCCAATGAGTCAACTCTTTGCATGAGGTGGCCAAAGTATTGGAGTTTCAGCTTTAGCATCATTGCTTCCAAAGAAATCCCAGGGCTGATCTCCTTCAGAATGGACTGGTTGCATCTCATTGCAGTCCAAGGGACTGTCAAGAGTCTTCTCCAACACCACAGTTCAAAAGCATCAATTCTTCGGCGCTCAGCCTTCTTCACAGTCCAGCTCTCACGTTCATACGTGACCACAGGAAAGACCATAGCCTTGACTAGGCGAACCTTTGTTGGCAAAGTATTGTCTCTGCTTTTGAATATGCTATCTAGGTTGGTCATAACCTTCCTTCCAAGGAGTAAGCGTCTTTTAATTTCATGGCTGCAGTCACCATCTGCAGTGATTTTGGAGCCCAGAAAAATAAAGTCTGACACTGTTTCCACTGTTTCCCCATCTATTTCCCATGAAGTGATGGGACCAGATGCCATGATCTTCGTTTCCTGAATGTTGAGCTTTAAGCCAACCTTTTCACTCTCCACTTTCACTTTCATCAAGAGGCTTTTTAGCCCCTCTTCACTTTCTGCCATAAGGGTGGTGTCATCTGCATATCTGAGGTTATTCATATTTCTCCCAGCAATCTTGATTCCAAGTTGTGTTTCTTCCAGTCCAGCGTTTCTCATGATGTACTCTGCATAGAAGTTAAATAAACAGGGTAACAATATACAGCCTTGATGTACTCCTTTTCCTATTTGGAACCAGTTTGTTGTTCCCTGTCCAGTTCTAACTGTTGTTTCCTGACCTGCATACAAATTTCTCAAGAGGCAGATCAGGTGGTCTGGTATTCCCATCTCTTTCAGAATTTTCCACAGTTTCTTGTGATCCACACATTCAAAGGCTTTGGCATAGTCAATAAAGCAGAAATAGATGTTTTTCTGGAACTCTCTTGCTTTTTCCATGATCCAGCGGATGTTGGCAATTTGTTTTTTTTTTTTTTTTTTTTTTCATTTTTTATTTTTTTATTTTGCTTAACTTTACAATATTGTATTGCTTTTACTATACATCAAGATGGATCCACCACCAGTATACACGTGTTCCCCATCCTGAACCCTCCTCCCTCCCCCCTCCCCACACCATCCCTCCAGGTCGTCCCAGTGCTCCAGCCCCAGGCATCTGTTATCGGGCATCGTACCTGGACTGATGACTCGTTTCAGATATGATATTATACATATTTCAATGCTATTCTCCCCAATCATCCCACCCTCTCCCGGTCCCAGAGTCCAAAAGTCTGTTTTATACATCAGTGTCTCTTTTGCTGTCTCGAAAATAGTTATTGTGGTTATTGTGATGGTTATTGTTACCATCTTTCTAAATTCCATATATATGCGTTAGTATACTGTATCTGTGTTTTTGTTTCTGGCTTACTTCACTCTGTATAATAGGCTCCAGTTCCATCCACCTCCTTAGAACTGATTCAAATGTATTCTTTTTAATGGCTGAGTAATACTCCGTTGTGTATATGTACCACAGCTTGCTTATCCATTCATCTGTGGATGGACATCTAGGTTGTTTCCACATTCTGGCTATTGTAAACAGTGCTGCTATGAACATTGGGGTACACGTGTCTCTTTCAATTCTGGTTTTCTCAGTGTGTATGCCTAGCAGTGGGATTGCTGGATCATAAGGCAGTTCTATTCCCAGTTTTTTGAGGAATCTCCATACTGTTCTCCATAGTGGCTGTACTAGTTTGCATTCCCACCAACAGTGTAAGAGGGTTCCCTTCTCTCCGCACCCTCTCCAGCATTTATTGCTTGTGGACTTTTGGATCGCAGGCATTCTGACTGGCGGATGTTGGCAATTTGATCTCTGGTTCCTCTGCCTTCTCTAAAACCAGCTTGAACATTAGGAAGTTCACGGTTCACATATTGCTGAAGCCTGGCTTGGAGAATTTTGAGCATTACTTTACTAGCGTGTGAGATGAGTGCAATTGTGTGGTAGTTTGAGCATTCTTTGGCATTGCCTTTCTTTGGGATTGGAATCAAAACTGACCTTTTCCAGTCCTGTGGCCACTGCTGAGTTTTCCAAATTTGCTGGCATATTGAGTGAAGCACTTTCACAGCATCATCTTTCAGGATTTGGAATAGCTCAACTGGAATGCCATCACCTCCACTAGCTTTGGTCGTAGTGATGCTTTCTAAGGCCCACTTGACTTCACATTCCAGGATGTCTAGGTCAGTGATCACACCATCGTGATTATCTGGGTCATGAAGCTCTTTTTTGTACAGTTCTTCTGTGTATTCTTGCCACCTCTTCTTAATATCTTCTGCTTCTGTTAGGTCCATACCATTTCTGTCCTTTATCGAGCCCATCTTTGCATGAAATGTTCCTTTGGTATCTCTGATTTTCTTGAAGAGATCCCCAGTCTTTCCCATTCTGTTGTTTTCCTCTATTTCTTTGCATTGATCGCTGAAGAAGGCTTTCTTATCTCTTCTGGCTATTCTTTGAAATTTTGCATTCAGATGCTTATATCTTTCCTTTTCTCCTTTGCTTTTCGCTTCTCTTCTTTTCACAGCTATTTGTAAGGCCTCCCCAGACAGTCATCTTGCTTTTTCGCATTTCTTTTCCATGGGGATGGTCTTGATCCCTGTCTCCTGTACAATGTCACGAACCTCATTCCATAGTTCATCAGGCACTCTATCTATCAGATCTAAGCCCTTAAATCTATTTCTCACTTCCACTGTGTAATCATAAGGGATTTGATTTAGGTCATACCTGAATGGTCTAGTGGTTTTCCCTACTTTCTTCAATTTCAGTCTGAATTTGGCAATAAGGAGTTCATGATCTGAGCCACAGCCAGCTCCTGGTCTTCTTTTTGCTGACTGTATAGAGCTTCTTCATCTTTGGCTGCAAAGAATATAATTGATCTGATTTTGGTGTTGACCATCTGGTGATGTCCATGTATAGAGTCTTCTCTTGTGTTGTTGGAAGAGGATGTTTGCTATTACCAGTGCATTTTCTTGGCAAAACTCTATTAGTCTTTGCCCTGCTTCATTTCGTACTCCAAGGTCAAATTTGCCTGTTACTTCAGGTGTTTCTTGACTTCCTACTTTTGCATTCCAGTCCCCTATAATGAAAATGACATCTTTTTTTGGGTGTTAGTTCTAAAAGGTCTTGTAGGTCTTCATAGAGCCGTTCAGCTTCTCCAGCATTACTGGTTGGGGCATAGACTTGGATTATTGTGACATTGAATGGTTTGTCTTGGAAACGAACAGAGATCATTCTGTCTTTTTTGAGATTGCATCCGAGTACTGCATTTCGGACTCTTTTGTTGACCATGATGGCCATTCCATTTCTTCTGAGGGATTCCTGCCCGCAGTAGTAGATATAATGGTCATCTGAGTTAAATTCACCCATTCCAGTCCATTTTAGTTTGCTGATTCCTAGAATGTCGATATTCACTCTTGTCATCTCTTGTTTGATCACTTCCAATTTGCCTTGATTCATGGACCTGACATTCCAGGTTCCTATGCAATATTGCTCTTTACAGCATCAGACCTTGCTTCTATCACCAGTCACATCCACAGCTGGGTATTCTTTTTGCCTTCGCTCCATCCCTTCATTCTTTCTGGAGTTATTTCTCCACTGATCTCCAGTAGCATATTGGGAACCTAACCTGGGGAGTTCCTCTTTCAGTATCTTATCATTTTGCCTTTTCATTCTGTTCATGGGGTTCTCAAGGCAAGAATACTGAAGTGGTTTGCCATTCCCTTCTCCAGTGGACCACATTCTGTCAGATCTCTCCACCATGCCTGTCTTGGGTTGCCCCACGGGCATGGCTTAGTTTCATTAGTTTCATTGAGTTAGACAAGGCTGTGGCCCTAGTGTGATTAGACTGACTAGTAGTCTGTGAGTATGGTTTCAGTGTGTTTGCCCTCTGATGCCCTCTTGCAACACCTACCGTCTTAGTTGGGTTTCTCTTACCTTGGGCGTGGGGTATCTTTTCACGGCTGCTCCAGCAAAGCACAGCCATTGCTCCTTACCTCGGATGAGGGGTGTCTCCTCACCGCTGCCCTTCCTGACCTTCAGCGTGGGATAGGACAGATTAAAAGCCAGTAATGCTTCAGACAAAGCCCATAAAAATTATAACCATATTCATTAGTCCTATATAACTAATCCTTTTTGTTAACAGTTTTATGAAGCCATCAGATTTTCCTTTAGAATTCTTTAGTTTCTAATCCAGTCCTCCAGAATGATCTGAAAGTTACCAGAAACCTGTAACTTGCTATGAGTCTTCTTGAAGAGAAAATGTTTTGCAAAAGCAAAATAATAACTGTCAGAGTAAAATAATAACTGTCTATGAGTGGTGAAAGACTTAAGAAGATGTGGTTAAAGGCCTGATACAATGCAATTGATAAAGAAACTTGGTTACTACTCTAATGATAGCTTATAGTGATAGCTTATGTTGGATTTGCGATCTCTGAAGAAGATTTAGCTTCAGGACCAGGGACCAGACTTGATCACTCAGTGCTTTTGTGTGGCAGAAGTTTTATTACAATGATAAAGGACAGAGAAAACTTCTGACACAGACATCAGAAGGGGAATGGAGAGTGCCCCCCTTACTAGTCTTATCAAGGCCTTATATACTTTTACCAGACCTACTCCTACAACACACATCTTAAATTAACAAGATTAGAACTAACAATAGAAAGGTCTTACCAGACCCACTCCCACAGCAAGATAGCAAGGTTAGTCAGGAGGTACTTGTTGAGAAGGAGAAACATGTCCTTGAGCAAGATACATTGCTGTTATATAATCATCAGTACAGAAAAACATATGGAAAAACTTAAGGAAAAGCATATCCTTGAACAAGGTGAGTTGTTTTGTTGTGTAATCATTAGCTCTGGGCTTAAAGAATGTTAGTCTTAATGACTGTAGTCATAACAAATCAGAGTTTAAGAAAAAAATGTCTTATGTGACTAAGACAAAGCAATGTAGGAAAAAAACGTTTGTCCATTTCACCTCCTTGAGAGCTCGAGAGCCCTGGATTCTTTTCTCCTCCTCAAGGGCGCTGGACCCCTTCTTCCTTGAGGGCCCTGGACTCCTTATCAAACTACCTGAGAATTAACTCTCTCAGTAACATATAATAGTTTAAGATAATAGCTAGAATTATGACTGATAGCATTTTATCAGGACATAGAAGATTTTTAGAAATTTCATATAATTTCTAGAATATATTAATAACATTTATGCATAAAATATAACCTAAGAAGATTTATTACTCTTTGATAATGTTTCCCATGTAATTTAATATATCAAATCAACCTAATTAGTTTAAGATCTCTCTTTGGCACGTTCCAGGGGCCCTTTGAAGCATCCCAAGTTTAGCTAAGGGTCAAAATAAATTCATTAGGATTTGATTTGGGAAGTTTGTCAAAAACATCAAAGAGGTTTAAAATGCTTGGTCAAATAGAATCATAGGTCACTGTGAAACAATACTTACTCACTTAACCAAATTGACAATAAAAGATTTCAAGGAAAATACAGACATTTATAACAGATTACCTGTTAAAGGTAAAAGAAAATTTATCTGTTACCCAAAGCAGATCAACATTTTAAGAAAACGTTTTCCTCTGAAGAGAGAGAGAACCAAATTCAGGTTTTGCACCAGCTTATTTTAAAATTTATTTCTTCAACTAAATATTTTCTAAACTTAGCCAATCTTGACCATACACAAAACTCTCTTCTTTTTGTTCTTTTTCCACAAACCTTCCATAACTTTATGTATTCCTATTAGTTTTTCCTTATTTTTTCCATCTAGAAACAACCAGCTCTAGGACAAAATTGCTTCCTTTGCTCTTAACAAAATTTAGTTCCATTCCTCATATCTTCTTTTACTGGAAACACATGTCCTGTTTTCCTGGCATACTGAAATGTTTCCTTTATTATTTCTAGTAACTTTAATTACAAGTTTGAATTAGAATCCTCAACTCTTAAAAAACTTAATTTCCAGTGTATACTAAGAAGTAAGCAATTATGAACTGCCTTTCACATTAGAATTCTAGAGATTGGCAAGCATAAGTACCAATAATAATTTCTAAAAACAAGTTCTTTCTTATAGAAAATATCTCAGTGTGGCACCAAATGTATTTATTAACAGTCCTAAATGCCTTTAGTTTCCTGTTTCCTGAAACAATGTTCAGTACTTAATGTTTTGGCATCTTGTTTTATTTGAAAATGATCTAACTCTTCAATTAAAAGACGCTTACTCCTTGGAAGGAAAGTTATGACCAACCTAGATAGCATATTCAAAAGCAGAGACATTACTTTACCAACAAAGGTTCACCTAGTCAAGGCTATGGTCTTTCCTGTGGTCATGTATGGATGTGAGAGCTGGACTGTGAAGAAGGCTGAGCGCCGAGAATTGATGCTTTTGAACTGTGGTGTTGGAGAAGACTCTTGAGAGTCCCTTGGACTGCAAGAAGATCCAACCAGTCCATTCTGAAGGAGATCAATCCTGAATTTCTTTGGAAGGAATGATGCTAAAGCTGAAACTCCAGTATTTTGGCCACCTCATGCGAGAGTTGACTCATTGGAGAAGACTCTGATGCTGGGAGGGATTGAGGGCAGGAGGAGAAGGGGACGACAGAGGATGAGATGGCTGGATGGCATCACTGACTCGATGGATGCGAGTCTGAGTGACCTCCGGGAGCTGGTGATGGACAGGGAGGCCTGGCGTGCTGCAGTTCATGGGGTCGCAAAGAGTCGGACACGACTGAGCGACTGATCTGATCTGATCTGATCTAACTCTTCAATAAACTTCCATCATTTAACTTAATCTAGCACAATTCTAAAATTTCAAGTTAAAAAATATTAAGTGAGGTTATTTTTAAGTAGACACTCCTAAAACAATTATTCCATAAACAGTTAAAAAAAACTCATCTCATTTACATTTATTTATAAAATATTTCATCTGCCAAGTTTTGTTTGCTTGCTGACAAATTTGCAACAAATATAACAAGATCTTATTTGATTTTTATTAATCCTAGGTACAATAAAGATATGATACTTAATATTAATGACTCTAAAGATATGTCTATATTAATTAAATCAACAAACTTTAATACCAGATATTAATTTAATATTGAATATTTCCCAGTTCTCACATGAACCTGAAATTCATTCTGGCTAGTTTACTTTTATATTTCTGAGCATTTGTATAAACACTTAATTTCCTTTAAATCAATTTAAAGCTTATTTACAGATTAATTTTAATAATACCATACTCACAGATATGTAGATAGACACAGCCAGAAATCTCATCCTTTATTTTAAAACTTAGTCATGAGTCAGGTATTACAAATATAAATCTGTTAGTTTATAAGTAACAGTTGGAATAAGTTAAATTTTAAAAGGCTTCTTTCCTGCCTGTTTTTCCTTCTGGTTCTCAGGAATTAGAGATGGTCTAGATAAAATAAGTGTTCCTGAGAGTCTTGACCTCAAGGCACAGGGAGAAAAAAGCAAGTTCTCCTAGAGGGACTTGTTCTTTCAGGGTCAGAATTCTGAAAAGATGTTTTATCAAGCCAGGTTGTTAGAGAATAACAACTGTGTATGCAATAAAAGAACCCATCTTGGCCATTTTCATGGCAAGATTTTCCTTTAAAGTAAAGTCGCTCAGTCATGTCCCACTCTGTGACCCCACGGGCTGTAGCCTATCAGGGTCCTCTGTCCATGGGATTTTCCAGGCAATAGTCCTGGAGTGGATAGTCATTTCCTTCTCCAGGGGATCTTCCCAACCCAGGGATCGAACCTGGGTCTCCCGCATTGTAGACAGAGGCTTTACCGTCTGAGCCATTAGGGAAGATTTTCCTTTAATTCCTAGTTAATTAAGTACTTGTATGTATAAGTTTTTGGACATACATAAAATTGAGTTGGAGGCTGACTTTCTGATGTCTCTCATTTCTCTGTTTGAGAGGCTCTATTTCCCACTTTAAAGTTGAATTTGCAAGGATAAAATCTGGTAATGAAATTGTGTGGTGGACACTGTGCTTTTTGTGAATTTAACTCCTCTAGGCAATGGCACCCCACTCTAGTACTCTTGCCTGAAAAATCCCATGGATGGAGGAGCCTGGTAGGCTGCAGTCCATGGGGTCGCTAAGAGTCGGACACGACTGAGCGACTTCACTTTCACTTTTCACTTGCATGCATTGGAGAAGGAAATGGCAACCCACTCCAGTGTTCTTGCCTGGAGAATCCCAGGGACGGGGGAGCCTGGTGGGCTGCTGCCTCTGGGGTCGCACAGAGTCGGACACGACTGAAGCGACTTAGCAGCAGCAGCAGGCATCACCCTAGAGTCATTTCAGCCCTCTTACATGTCTTGTTACTCCCTTTGGTGGTCTAAGACCACCACGGGTGGTTGGATCACTGAATGGCCAATTCTTAAACGTGATCCCTGGATGATCAAATCTTTTAATTAAAGAGTGGGTCTATGGAACTGCTGCATAGTACCAGGACTCTGTCTTCAGCATTTCTGGTAAAATTTTTAGTCACCTGAGAAATCCAATATTGACTGGGAGAAGTCTTGTCCTTCTTCTTTAGTGCAGAGCTTTTGTGTAATATATTTATTTTTATCTCAACAAATTCTATTAAAGCAGTTGAACTGAAGTAAGGCAGCAGATCATCCTTTCACTCAATCACTCAGTCCAGACCGCTCAGTGTCATTCAACTGAGCAAACCCCAGTGTCTTCCAACCAGCAATCCCCAGTATCTTTCAAACAGGGGAGGCAGACAACCTAAGAGCTGTTTTAGGTTCACAGCTAAATTGAGAGAAAGGCACTGAGATTTCCTATATACCTCCTGCATCAATACCTGTGTAGCCTCTCTCATTACAAGAATGATAAATTTGTCACCACTGATGAACCTGCACTGATAGAGTAGAATCACCATCATAATGTTTTAAAAACTTTTGGTAAAGTTTGCTTACATTGTTCTTCTCAGCAAAAGTCTATTCTGTGTAGCACTAATGTTCATAGGCATCATATTCAGAATGTATCAACAAAATGACAAATTCTAGTCTCAAACTTACCATTGACTCACTACTGGTGTATAGTGGTCCACAGCACAAAATTTTATTTTCATATTATCCTAGCTTCATAGGTATATACTTGGGGTTATTTTTACATAGTGTCATGAGATCCTTAGGCAAAATGGAGGACAGGACAAATATCAGATTAGCCATTCCCAGCCTCCTTCTGAGACACTTCTTCTAAGTCAAAGGTAGTCAAAGCCAGTTAGCTGAGAGGAGAGATGCTGACCCTAAGAGATACCCTCTACAAGGACAATGATCATCTGAAGTAATCAGATTTGGAAAGCTGCACTGTAATTCAGAGTCAGTGAGCTGATAATATGAGTAGACGCACAGGCCAAAATGCAGGTAAAGAGACTAGCAGAGTTGCACAAGCAGGTGCAAAACTGAGGGAAAAGATACAGGTATGTGTTTTTGGAGATTTCTGAGGCCTAAATGAACCCCAGGGCCCCATTGCTCTAAAGCTTCAGATCTTTAGTTGAAGGGTTGCAGTAGGTGGATGGGCTTCAGTGTACCTGTGAATCCTCTGATAGTGTATGTAACATTTTTTGCCTATGCACATTTTTCTGGGATGATGTACCATTCATAAATTTCTATAGACTCTCAAAGGTGCCTCTAATGAAAAAATGGTTATAGATAGAAAGAAAAATCTAGGCCTGTTTGTTTTGGAATTTTTCTATAGATCAAATATCTTGATTCTCTATATCAAAATATTAGGGGGCTTCTTATAATGTCTGTGAATCTATTCTGCATAGCTATTTTCCTTGGATCTCTCCCAGCTTGACATTAATACTTTAATCTTGAAAGAAATGGAAAAGTGTCTTTGTCTAATGCATAAATAGCACTGGAAAAAAATATAGAAAGAGTCAAAAATCTCATTTTAAGTTGTAAAGTGACAACTTTTTATGGTCTTATGTTGTCCTTTCAAGTTGACAGTACATCGACCTATAAAACTGTGTACTGTGCTTGTTTGGTCTCCTTCGCTCTTGCTCAGGTATATACTCTCTTTCACCTACCAAATGTAATTCCAAATTCCAGGAGGTGTAGGAAGAAAAGGGAGAGATCATTATCACTTTGATAATGAATAAAATAATGAAAGTCTTTGAAAAAATGCCAAAACCCAGCTAAAGCTAAACAACAAAGCTGTTTCATTATAGTGTTGAAATCTACCCATAAGGAGAGAGGAGAGAGCCAGTGAAGTCAGTTTCTTTAAATGAATACAAGAATAAAAATCCTTGAAAAATGCCAGAAACACAAAAGCTGAAAAATAAAACTCTCTCTCATGAATGTGTTAAAATCTACCCATAAAAGAAGACATTTTCAATTGAAATTAATTTTTTTTTGGCCTTCAAATATTGTTTTCATATACTGAGATAGCTGCTGCTGCTGCTAAGTCGCTTCAGTCATGTCCAACTCTGTGTGACCCCACAGACGGCAGCCCACCAGGCTTCCCCGTCCCTGGGATTCTCCAAGCAAGAACACTGGAGTGGGTTGCCATTTCCTTCTCCAATGCATGAAAGTGAAGAGTGAAAGTGAAGTTGCTCAGTCGTGTCTGACTCCTAGCGACCCCATGGACTGCAGTCCACCAGGCTCTTCCGTCCATGGGATTTTTCCAGGCAAGAGTACTGGAGTGGGTTGTCATTGCCTTCTCAGACTGAGACAGCAAAGCAGACTAAAATCATCACCTCGATTTATTGGAGAGAAAAAGAAAACATGGAGTCAATGTAACCCATGGGTGCTCAGTAAGGTGGTAGCTGTTCTGGGTCTGGGACTCAGAGTCTTCCCCTCCAAGGCCCGTGATTAGATCAATAATCCATATACCCTCATGCTGGGTACCCACAAGAAAAAGGGCAAATAGTGGATTAGGTGATTTGAGATGAATGGTCAACTAAAGAAGGTCATACACAAGAGCTCATGATCTCACAGCTTGATCCCTGTTGAATAGTCTAGAAATGTAAATCCTTGGAATGCTCTAGAGATGGCTTGCAAACATTATTTTCACTTTTCCCCCCCTTTGGCTCAAAGACAGCACTAGTTTTCATTTTTTTAAAAAAAAAATTCATGTTTTAATTCTGGCCTATTAATTCTCGTTTGGAAAATGTAATCACTTAGAGAATAGGAGTAAATAGAAATTTTCAGTGAGAACTGAAAAAGTGTGTAGTGTTTCAATTTTAAATACACACACATATTAAATCCAGCAATAGATTTATTGTTGAATTCCCTTGACAATGTACAGAGCAAAAATAATCTTGTCAAGAAACCTAAAACATATTATTCCCATTTTTCTTGCTTAAAAAAAAATTAAATGTAACAAACATACTAAAATGTGTCTAAAATGTCTTTCTTGTGTGGTATTTCATTGTGAGACTATATCACAGGTTATTTATCCATTTCCCTGTTAATGGACATTGGACTGTTTCCATAAAAGTTATTACAAGAAATGCTGCTTGCTATGAAGATTCTTATATTAAGTCTTTTGGTGGACATAGCATGTGTTTCTGCAAAGTTTATGCCTGGGGATGGATTGCTGGATCATTTAAGTATGTGTATCTTTAGCTTTATTCAATACTGCCAAACTTTTTCCAAGTAGCTATACCACACTTTGATATTTCTATTTTTAATTATTATAATGATATACCCAAGTTATGTGCTTAAGGGCTGCACCTGATTTTCCTGGCAAGAATAGGTTGGTAAATTGGTTTGGGAACAATTCTGTTTGCCAGCTTTTGTTTTCCTTGATTAAATTTCTCCCATTGATACACTATTTCAGACACTGCTTTTCTCGCATTTGCCATGATAATACAGTCATTTTTAAATCAACCTTTGACCTACATCAATATAGCTATATAAGATGGGATTAAGAGACCCAAAAGAAAGCCAATACCAGGGAAACAATTTGCAGAGGACATAATTTCCCTTGGGCTTAGAGCATTTGTATTAAAGCTGCTGTGATATGTAATACAATCTATTTTTTAATTCCTTTTTAAGGCTATTTAAGTGATGCCAGTGTAACAGAATGATTTAACACAGTTAAATGCCAAACTGGGATTTTAAATACCAATGTTTTCTTCTTTAAAGTTGTATCCCTCCAGGATATTATGAGAATGCAGGCATCTTCATGGCAGTCTGTCACCTTGTGGCTCCAGAAATTGAAAGCTCATCATCTTCATGGATCTGCACCAGTTTTACTTATTAATATTTTTAGTGTCTGCCTATAAATCAGGCACAAAGTAAAGGGTGTTTAAAAATAGCCTTCTCAGTCTACTCAGGTTTGATACACTCTGCTAAAAGGAATTGTTGAAATCAGCATCTCCCTTCTTTCCCTTGCTGACTTTTCCCTGACTATGGGATGCACCTGTGTTGGATCTGGGCCCATCAAGATCTCCAAAGGTTTACATCACTGACCTTTGTTTCTGAAAAACTCTTCTGAAAATCATCTCTTATTTCATCCCAGGGCAGGTTTTAATAATTCAAAACTGGGAGCCAGAGTTTGGCTTGTGGCTAAGTTTTGGTTCAGTTTACCTAAGCACTGGGCAATAAAGAGATCTCACATGAAATGAAGTAAATCATTTGCATGATCAAAGTGAAGTCAAAGATGGTTTGGTTTGTGACAATTATGACAATTATACAGTATTAAGAGTTTAGAAGGACATACAGGGACCAATATATTTCACAAATTTGTCATTTTATGCTTCTATAAATGGAGATCAAAATATAATTCAGGAGATTATACAGAATAAGGGAAATAAGTGAAGACTGAGTGTTAGAATTACAGCATAACATAATAGGATTTTAGGAATTCAGTAAGGACTAACTCCACAAAGTCAGATGCTAAAGTGAGGACCAGAAGAGAGTTTAAAGGAAGTTAGGCAGGGTAAGAGCAGAGTCAGGAAAAGCACCTATGAGACATGTGAAGATGGCAGAGAGGCTGGATCATGTCTGAGAACTATGAGAAATGTGTTGGCTTCCTAGTGTGGAGAACCATCCATGGAGAGTTTTACATGCCAGGTGGAGAACTGGTAAGGGGTGCCAGTGAATTTTCTTAAACATGACAGGATAATGATGAGAGTGACTTCTGAAAAGATGAAGTCATCATGATTAATATCAGGGAATGGACAGGCAAGAGGAAATATTCTGGCTTCACTGAAAAAGAACTGGTTAAAGACATTCATTGCCACACACAGTTGAGCAGATGGTGCATCAGATATAAATGGCACCAGCAGAGCCGTGTGTGTACAATCTGAAAGATATTTTGTCTGGGGACAGAGGAATCTGGGAAAGTAAAAAGCCATCTCATATTTCATGGAAATCATAGTATTAGAGGCTTATAAAGTACCCCCCCCCTCAAATCAACAGAACTATATTTGTGCATTAGAGCTTGATATATACACTAACATTAACATCTGAAAAGTATATTGTTTATTTTTCGTACAAGTGCTAGTCCCAGAATATTCACAGAAGCATTACTCAGAGCAGCCCAAGACTGGAAACAACTGCAAAATTCATCAGGTAAATGGGAAAAGAAACTGGAGCACATCCACCAGTGGAGTAGCTCTCTGCAATAAAGGAGAATATGTTTCACAGACATTATGCTGAGTAAAATGAAGCCACAAGAAACAGTACACACTGTATCATTTCATTCATACAAATCTATAGAGACAGGAAGCATGTCCGAAGCAACCTGGAGGCCGGGGACTGCAAAGTTGCATAAGGAAACTTTGGGGAGTGAGGGAGTTCTTTATCATGATTATGATGGTTTCAGGAATGTATCTGTTAAAAAGTCATTGAATTAAACACTTTAAATGTTTGCAATATACTGTACACAAATCATAAGAGAATAAATTCAATTAAAGAGAGAAGCTAGGTTACAAAGTTCCAAATATTTCCTTTAAAATATTATATTGTTAGAGTTAGTTAGTAGTGATTTCTTAGTTTTTAATCCTTCAATGTATTTTTAAAGGATCTCTATGTTCTAATCATTGCTATTAACAATTTTTTTAATGTAATCTGGTTCTTTTGGAGAATGGGAGAAAACAGACATTAGTATGAGTCTAGAAATCAAAAGCAACTAAATTATGAGAATTAAAAAATTCTTTTCCCACTCACATTATCTGATTTTGCATTTTTAAATGCAAATACATTTATAAATTTTGTAAAACAGTTACTGTTACTACTTTTCCTAATCTTTCCTGATATCATAGGAAATTCAAGTTGAATCAATAAACTGGATCATTTCCTAGACAGTTTTTCTCCTATTAGGTATTTGCTGGTTTAGCTCTAGTGAAAGAAAAGACAGCTTCTGACACATTTGTCACAGGAACCAGGGAAGCTGAAGAGTGACAAGTAAACTTTAAAGGGCCTTCTTCACATGAGGTGGCAGTGGCTTTCTTTCTTTATGATAATCTTTTCTTTTTCTCCATGGATGGTGAGCCAATTACAGTCATAACTCAACAGGAAGGTGTTCTTACACCTTTGACCATAAAGATATTAATCACCATTCTGCTAGTGAGTCTCTGTGGTTTGGTCACATCAATTATTAATTTGTGAAGTGTGAGTTTGTCATTTCCTACTGTAATACTGGCTATACAGATTGGTATACAGTGAAATGGAGGCTGAGCAAGGAGGCTGTCCCATCACTATTAGGAATATTAGACCCTGTTTGAAAAAAAAAAGTGCAGTTTAGAAAATGTTTTGCTTTTATATATTCAGCTATTACCATCCAGGACTTGAGCCTTAAACCTTTTAAACATAGTATTTGTAAAGTCCATTATAATGCATTTAGAGCAGTGGTGTTCAGCCTTGGTTGTGCTTGTGAATCATCCAAGAAGCTTTTTAAAAATGTCAAAGCTGGGCCCCACTCCCAGAGATTCTGACTTAATTGGTCTAGGATAAGGCCCAGGCAAAGGTTTTTTAAAAAGCAACCCAGGTGTTTCAAGTGTGCAGTCAAGATGGCACACCACTGATTTAGAGACAGGACAGTGCTTTTTAAATGTTCTAAAGAAATGGAATACATATAGGTTTTTATAGACCATATTCATTCAAAAAGGCATTAAAATAGGTTCCAGAAATAGATTCATCTAAAGATTTTTTTAAATAAATGAAAATTATAATCTGAAAATTATAATTAAATAAATGGAAATTAAGACAAGAGGTACCATTTTCTCCTATTGGTAAAAATTTAAATGATTGATGATATCCAATGATAATGAAAATACATGGAAATGGAAATGCTGATAAAATACATATAGGAGGATTAATTTGCTGTTGGTTTCCTGGAGGACAATCAAATCTTTCATGTCTTATACCAACTTGTCTCTCAATTTCAATCCTAGGAATTTACTTGCAAAATTTCACCAAGAAAATTTTTGTAATAGTGAAAGCCTGTAGAAAACCAAAGTGTTCATCCTTTAGAGGACCAGTTAATCATGTACATTAACAAGATAGACTATTAGGGAGATATTTAAAAAGAAGTGCCTCTATACGTGCTCAGACGCTCAGTTGTGTCTGACTCTTTCAATCCCATGGACTGTGGCCCACTAGGCTCCTCTGTCCATGGAATTCTCCAAGGACACTGGAGTGGGTTGCCATTTCCTTCTGTACCCTCTATATATGCTGATATCAAAAGATCTCTTAGACATATTATTAGGTGAAAAAAAAGGGTACAGAAAATTATGTACAGCATGATATCTTTTGTGTAAATGTAAGCAAATGTAATCTTAAATGCTCACAGATGCACTTTTTTCCTTGAAGGAAATGTAGTTATCTTTGGGAGAATGAGCTTTAGTAAAGGCAACAAGCTTTTATTTTCATTTTGTACCTTTCTGTACAGTTTGAAATTTCTCACCAGTTATATATAGAGATATATAGGGCTTCTCAGATAGCTCAGTGGTAAAGAATTTGCCTGCCAAGCAGAAGATGCAATTTCAATCCCTGGGTCAGAAAGATTCCCCTGGAAAAGGAAATGGCAACCCCACTCCAGTATTCTCATCTGGGAAATCTAATGGACAGAGGAACTTGGTAAGTTACAGTCCATGGGGTCACAAAGAGTCAGGACTTAGCAACTAAAGAACAACAACAAATTATATACATACATACATATATATGTATACGTGTGTACATATATATACATAGAGAGAGAGAGAAGGCAATGGCGCCCCACTCCAGTACTCTTTTGCCTGGAAAATCCCATGGACAGAGCAGCTTGGTAGGCTTCAGTCCATGGAGTCGCTAGGAGTCGGACACGACTGAGCAACTTTATGTTCACTTTTCACTTTCATGCACTGGAGAAGGAAATGGCAACCCACTCCAGTGTTCTTGCCTGGAGAATCCCAGGGACAGCGGAGCCTGGTGGGCTGTTGTCTCTGGGGTCACACAGAGTCAGACACAGCTGAAGTGACTTAGCAGCAGCATACACACACACACACACACACACACACACACACACTATGTGTGTGCTTTGCTCAGTTGCTTTAGTCACGTCTGACTCTATGGATTGTATACACAGAGAGAGAGACAGGTAGACCACAGAGATATTGCAGATTTGGTCCCTGACCACCTCAATAAAGCAAATATTTCAATAAAGTGAGTCACAAAAAATTTTTTTTTCCCAATACATGTAAAAGTAATGTTTACATAACAATATATACTGTAGTAAGTGTGCAATAACATTACATCTCAAAAATAATGTACATGTCTTAATTTAAAAATTCTTTATTGCTAAAAATGCCAACCGTCATCCAAGCCTTCAACAAGTCACATTGTAACACAGCAGTAACATCAAAAGTCATTAATTCACCATAACAATTGTAAACAATTATAATAATAATGAGAATGTTTAAAAGATTGTGCAAATTACCAAAATGTGACATAGAGACAAAAAGTGAGCAAATGCTGATGAAGAAACTGCACCAGTAGATTTGTTTTGATGCAGGGTTGTCACAAACCTTCAATTTGTGAACAATGCAAAAATCTGCAAAATGCAGTAAAACAAGGCATGCCTGTATTTACATGACATATAACTGAGTTTTCTGGGAGCTTAGATAGTGCTCCATTTTTCCTTATCACATAAACTTTTAAAAGTGAGGAAACCAGAAACAAGAGTTTTTCAAAGTTTAAAAATAAAAGTACAAGTAATTTAGAATAAAAAATACAGGTCTTAAGGTCTCTGTAACTGCTGACTGCCACACATTTGGCTCTGATCTAACAGCCTATAAAATAACCACCACCAAATCAACTGCTTGACTCATGATGCCTGTAAGATAAAAAATGAATTTGTAGGGGAAGCCCAGCAATTCATAAAAGTTAAGTGCAAGTTTTTAGGTGAATCTTAAAAAAAAGAGAGAGAGAGACTACTGTGTGCAATTACAGGGAGATATCCTCAACAGTTAGTTATTCACAAATAGGTGGGAAATTTTTATCTATTTTGTAGAAGAGAAAGCTCAGTTACTGGCCCTCTCTACTGACAGAGTAGTGCTCTTAGTTGCAACAAATGGCCTCTTTAGCCAGTGTTGCTACCAGCCACAGAAACCATAGATAGCATTGGCCATGCTGAGCATTGGTGGTAGAATGCCATCTTACTGCTCCCTGAAACCAAACATCTTCACTGCCATCCTCCCCAGAAAACAGATTCCTTTTGCTCTTTTACAAACCAAAGTGTCCTACATGACATTTGATTGGTGGACCTGAAGTCATCTGACTTGCCATGGCCACAAAGATAGTTAGAAAGTGGGCAGGTCTGATTACGTGGTGTTTCTCCCAGTATGAGGGCAGGATATTCCCATTCACAAGATGCAAGTTGGTCAGAAAAAGGATAAATGCTCACCAAGATTCCAAAGTTGATACAGGATGAGGGCCAGACAGCTCTCAGGATCTGTGATTATGCTTTGCATTATGTCTCTTGTTTTGCTATCAGGAAGCTCTACTTACACCTGGTCTTAACTCTAATGTCTTTACCAGTTCCAATACATATCACAACAAACATGTAAACTAATATGAGCTAAAGGTTTGAGGATGCCTTCTTCTCATCACTCCAGATGCTTGATAGATGTTTAAATAAAAAAAAAATTAAAGTTCAATGCATAATGAAATCTGGAACAGCCCAAATACCTTTCAACTGGGAGATGGATAAACTATGATATAATATACAGTGATACAACATACAGCAGGAATGAGCTGCTGTTGCAACTCATATGCATCAACATAAAAGAACCTACAGAACATTATGCTAAGTGAAGCAAGCCACGGTCAAAAGGCTACATAATATATGATTTCATTTATAACATTCTTGCATAAATGAGAGGCCAGGGGAAGGGCTAGAGAGGGCAGGGGATAGGCTTGGTTATAAAGGGGCAAGGGGGAATTTGGAGGATGGCAGACCTATTATATATCTTGATTGTTGTAGTGGTTACATGACTGTAAATGCTTGTCTTATCTCTCAGAACTGTATACTAAAAGGATACATTTTCCTGCATATAAATTGTACCTTAATTGTTATATGGAGGAAAAAACCCGATGAAAAATACCTGCATTCACTTTTCAACAAATACTTACTCATCACCTACTGTGTGCCAGACACTTTTAAGTGACCATATTTTTAAGCAAACTAATTTCAGTGTCTATAGTACATTGGAAATGACCTAAATTATGCTTCCAATTCCTTAAACTTGATTTACAGCCAAAAACAATGCATGAAGAACTTTAGCAGTGATGGGAAAGCATGGCAAGTAGTTTCTTTAATCCATAACTGACAAACTACTGAAGTCTGGTGTGAAGACATATTGCAGCCAATGGATTTGACGCCCCCAAGTACCAATTTAGAAAATCGTTTTAGGTGATAATTGGCCGTGAGAAACTCACATTTTTGGTGCAAGAAGGCTTGGAATTCCTGGTGGAAAGAATGGGGAAGGAAAATGGTGAGGGCAACCTAAAGTAGGGAGGTGGAGGAAGCAGAGCACTAACCTGGAGATCTCACTAGTCCTGCTTCTGACTTGGGTAAGATTACTCTGCCTTTCTGCACTCAGTTTCCTTACCCATAAAATGAATAAACTGGAAAAGTGGGAAAGCACCAACTCCTCAATGAAGGGCTCTTTCAGGGACCACCTATGTGACCATGGACAAATCAGTTTGAGTTTCTTACTATATCAAATGAGAGTTTAATGGTTGCACAGGAATGTTGATACCACTAAACTGTACACTTTAAAATGGTAAATTTTATGTTATATTTATTTTACTACAATAAAAAAAGTTTTAATTGAAAAAGATTTAGACAAAAGGATCTTTGGGGTAATATAGTTTGATCTTTCCTCTTTCTTTTGGCATTAAGTCCAAATTCCTTAACAAAGCTGCCCATAGAGTGTGCAGACTCTGGGCAAATATTTCTTCTGGGATCTCTATCTATATAAACAGTTTGAGTCATCCAAAATCAGTTTGTCATCACCATTCTGATGACCTAAGCTCACATGATCTCACACAAGAAATACTGCATCTTCTAGCAGGAGCAATCTGCTTGCCAGACTGACATTCTGGAACCATTACTTGGCTCTTAAACCCCAGGAAAATCCCATAGTATGAGTCCTGGGGCATCTGGTCAACCCTCTAAATTGAGGTAGAAGATTAAGAGCCACACAAAGAAGAGACACAGAGAGTCTGTGCAGGTCCCAGTCTGGGCTTGAATACTGTCATACTCAACTAGTTCAGAACACTAGAGAGGGACTTGAAAAATTTTGGAAAAGGCCCTCCAAAGCACAGGCTCTTGAGTCATGGGTCCAGGTTGGGCTCAGGGTGATAGGGATAGGAGTAGGGGTGCTTAAGGAATTGCCCTGCTGGGAGGGATTGGGGGCAGGAGGAGAAGGGGACGACAGAGGATGAGATGGCTGGATGGCATCACTGACTCGATGGATGTGAGTCTGAGTGACCTCCAGGAGTTGGTGATGGACAGGGAGGCCTGGCGTGCTGCAGTTCATGGGGTCGCAGAGAGTCGGACACGACTGAGCGACTGATCTGATCTGAAGTGTACTTCTTAATTTGTCTTATAAACCCTCACTGTTCTATGTCAAATGTGCCAGGGAGCCTCTCATCCTTAGACTATACACTTGTATAGGGTTTCTGTGCTCAGAACACAGATTTCACCTTCTGCTCCTACACTCATTATCCTGTTTACTTAAACCTATCCATCTGGGAGCCTCCCAGAAGTCTTTTCTGATCCCTGATCCTGAGTTAGTGACCCTGACGGGCTCTTTTTAGGTGGATCTAGGATTTTGGAAACTGTCTTCTCTTTTTCTTTCCCAAATCAATTCACCAGAATATTCAAAATAAAAAATAACAAAATCACTCAGGAATAGAATACAAATTTTAAATATGCTTCCTCTTTCCAGAGGCTGGAGAGGAATGAAATAATTCTGTGCTGACTCTTCAGGGGAGAAACTTGCATTTAGAACAGAGAGATTTATATTAGTCCATCCCAAAGGTATCTGAGAGAAATTCCCAGTGGCTTAGTGGTAAAGAATCTGTGGGCAACACAGGAGGCACAAGAGACATGGGTTCAATCCCCTGGTTGGGAAGATTCCCTGGAGAAGGAAATGGCAAACCACTCAAGTATTCTTGCCTGGGAAATTCCATAGACAGAGGAGCCTGGCGGGGATACAGTCCATGGGGTTGCAAAGAGTCAGACACAACTGAACATGCTTGCATGTATATAAGGTGTCTGAAGCCTGTTTATTGTAGACTTACACAGCTTTCACTTATTCATTAATTTATGCATCCATCCATCCTTCATTCAATAAGTAAACAAGCATTTGTGTCTTCTTGCTTTATTTATGGCACTGAGCTAGATCTGGGGTTAGGTAGGAGTTGGGGGAGAGTCAAATAAGACATGATTCTTTCAAGATGCTCATAGTATATTGGACATAACCCACTCTGGGATGTAGTTAATAGTGGTATGCCAGGGACCATTGGAGAATCCTGAAGATGTGTCTGGGGCTTTCCTGACAATTTGCCATGGTACAGGGAATATGTCATTTATGAGCACGTGAATTCAGGAAACTTGTTAGGAGAGAACACTTCAAGGATTAGACCATGCCATGCCCTGGAAGCTGAAGGGAGCATGAAGAAGCATGGAATATTCTGCTTTTAGACATTAGACCCCAAGAGTGTCTCTATGCTTGCTAGCTTGTAGCGTATCCTATAAAAAAACAGAAACCCAAATGAGAAGCCAAGAATCATAATAGGAGGTCCTCACTGTCAAGCACCCTGAATAGATAAGACACTGAAGAGAAAGAAATAATGACAAAGTCATGTCTACAGGACTTAACCACAAATAAACTCCTTAATTTGCTCCTCCAAAGACTAGGGGTCAATCAGTAAGTGTGGTGGCCCCTAATATCTATCCTTTGCAACAGCTTGACAGTTAAAGGAGAGAAACTTCACCCACAGAGGTCCTGAGAAACCAGTGTGGGTGATTTCTGAAATTAAGAGGCTTTGCTGAAAAATCTTTCTGACTAATGTCTAATGCTGTAATTGATTTTGGACTGATAAATAATGGAAATTTCTCCTATTTGCCCCATATTTCCCTATACAGAAAAGTTCTAACACATTTGTTCCATGACTGATATTTCTTCTGTCCCTAAATAGAATAAGCAGGAAAGATTAACAGACTGCCTGGTGTTTTCTCAGTGCCCTCTGCTTGGGAATGAACTATTTTGAGTCTATAGCTCCTTTTAGAGTGAGATGAAAGCTATGGGCCTCCTCCCCAGAAAAATGTACATAAGCCTAAACACAAAATTTTCCATATAATTTCAGTGGATTCAGAGACCCACTTGAAAAATATCCATATAGCCTAGGGAATCTGTGCTCTAAGAAATATTAAAAATGAAATTTGTTGCAAAATAGAGCTTCCATTTAACTGCATTAATTAACAAGTCTCCAGAGATATTGGACAGTGGTTCTAAGGTTAGAGGTTTGTGGGATAGTTCCAAGGGAGGAGTGAAGTCTGTGGCTTGGAAGTCAGTATGGAAATGTGCACAGTGACAGACTCTAACCATGTGACAGTGACAATACTCCTCCTAGTTAGGGTGGCCTGATAAAATCCAGGATATCCAGTTAAATTTGAATTTCAGATAAACAGTAAACAAACTTTTAGTCTGTCAAACATATTAGAGATATTGTTTTTGTTTGGACTACTATAACAGAATATCATAGATTAAGTGGCTTAAACAACAGACACTTATTTCTCACAATTCTGGAGATTGCAAAGTCTAAGATCAAGACACTGGCAGAATCAGTGACTAGTGATAGTCCCCTTCCTGGTTCAGGTAGGAACATCTTCTCATTGTAACCCCATTTGGCAAAAGGGGCAAGGGAGCTCTCTGGAGTCTAGCTCAGTTGGTAAATCATCTGCCTGCAATGCAGGAGACCCGGGTTCAATTCCTGGGTTGGGAAAATCCCCTGGAGAAAGAAATGGCAACCCACTCCAGTATTCTTGACTGGAGAATCCCATGGACAGAGGAGCCTGACAGGCTACAGTCCATGGGATCGCAAGAGTCAGACACAACTTGGCGACTAAACCAGCATGACCACAACCTCATTCATGAGGCGAGCTCTACCCTTGTAACCTAATTACCTCCAAAGACCCCCACCTCTAAATCCTATCACATTGGTTATCAGGATTTAACATACACATTTCAGGGGATACAAACATTAAGTGCATTGCTTATACTAAAACTTATTCTCTGTTTATTTGAAATTCAAATTTAACTGGGTATATTCTATTTTGATTTGCTAAATCTGGCAGTCCTAGTCCTGGTAACTTTTCTTTGGCAGGTTTTCCTATCTTGCACTTGTTATATCTCTGTTGTTTGTGTGTTTCTTTTGACAAGGTCTTTCTTCTTCCTTATCTCTAGATGTACCTTAATTTGATGCAGCTCTGAAAGAAGCTAAGGATGATTGTTACCATCTCTCCCAACAGCATGGGAATAGTGAAATTGTGTATGTCTGCATACATGGATGCATAAGAGAGAGAAAGTGTAAAAGAGAAAAGTTATGGAGCATACAGAAAGAAGTTTAAGAGTTAGTATTTTGAGATAAACATGACTATTAGAAAAAGAAGTCTAACCTCCAGTGACTACAGAGAGAGGTAGTAGTATAACTAGTACACGATTAAGATAGAGAAGTGAGTTCTTGTAACAAAACATAAAAAAATTCCTTGAGGAGTCATGAACTGCTTGACAATGGAAGTTAAGTCTTCTTGAAAATCAAATAGTTTGGGAGAACTGTTAGTTGCTAATGTCAGTATCTATTTTCTTCTTTTCCTTATAAAATCTCTAATCTCTGATTTTGGTCAAAGCAGTAGTGTGTTTGGCTAAAACATTTTTCAGCATTGTTTGCAGCTAGAATAGTCATATGACAATGGTTTCCAGTGAGACATAATAGAAGATTGTTGAACATTTCTGGGAAATTGTTGCTTTTCTGGTATAGATGCTACCTTTTCCTCCTTTTGGCTTTCTTCTTGCTCCTACCCAGAGTAAAGAAATAAGACTAGGGGTGAAATAGCCATCTTGACATCATGAACCAATCATGAACACAAAAGCCACATGCTTAGAATGGCAGAGCAGAAAGGAAAAAAGAGTCTGGGCCATTGACATCTGTGGTGGATATTGTGCTGTAACAGCATAAACTCCCCTCAGAACTGGTCTTTGCTCCCCACTGCTGAGACTCTTGATAGCAGGTGTCCCTCACCTGTTAGCCCTCACTGGAAATTGTCCTTACCTGGAGACAGACACCCCACACCACATCTCATGCCCTTCTGATGGTTAGCCAGCATCCAATGATGCTGGTTGATAAGAGGGTATAAAGCCCTGCTCTCTTGTTCCAGCACAGAAAACTCTGAAGGGCCAGTTTTAGAGCTCCCCATATGATTGTCAGAGATCTGTTGTGACCACATCATGGCCCAGCTTCTTCTTTTTACCTAATTCTGTTGCCTTTCCTTACCCCAAAGATGTTAATCCCAATAGAACTCCTCAACATTCAATCTCCACTGCAGAGTCTACTTTCCAGAAGACCCTGACCTGCTGCAATGATCTTGCACAGCTGCTATGTCAGCTTACCTCTGAACTTCTGGTGGCACGAGAAGAGTTTTTTACACACTATTGGATAAACCCCAGAAGCTGTAATTCTCATATATCCAGTCCAAATCAATGCCTGTCCAAAATGGAAGGGTGTTTTTTATCTTGAACCATGAGCTTAAAAGTCTACAAAAAGGATTGAGTCACAAGATTAGCACGTGTTTCTGAAGGCTAATGTAACATAAGTGAGACTTCCGGATTGACAAAGAAAAAATAATTCTCATCTGATTTCTGCTTGAGAATATGGAGATGAGGAAAATTCATTGCCTAAAGCTGTAGGAAAAGACAGGGCCTTGACAGCTCTTACTGGAAGGCTAATGAAGGATGAACTCCTAAGAGACTTGGCTAGATTGAAACACAGATATTGGCTCTACAAAAGCTGGCAGCCATCTTTGACAAAAATAAATGAAGGCACAGGAACAGTTGATCATATGGCCCAGAGTAAACAATTTTAGCACCAAGGATTTAATGTTCAAATGCAGATTTGTGTTGCTATTGACAAACTCCTCAGACATCATTAGTACTGGAAAATCTTGATAACTAGAGATGTAAATCAAGATTTCACATAGGTACCCAAAAAAAGCCCCACAAAATTAAAAAGTAAACAAATCTAGAAATTAATAAAAGATGGAAGCAAATGACTTCTCTTTCTTCCCAGTGAATGGCATATAAGGATAAGTACACATTTGATTATCACAAAATCTGAATAAAATGAATTCTAGGTGAAATAAACGGTGAATCCAAGATCTTTTGAAAGTATATAAAGCCTGAAATTGGTATTTTTCTTAGCATCTCAGATGCATTATGATTATGTTGTTTAAGGTGAAGCTGCTGCTGCTGATTCTTATTAGTGTCTCAGTAGATGCATTATGATTATGTTGTTTAAGGTGAAGTTAGAAAATCTAAAATCAGGAAGAAGTAAAGTAGTCCTGAGAGCTTAATCAATCCTTACCCAAGATCATTGCATCATTACTAATAGATCATTGCCTTTTCTTTCTGGGTTTTAAAATTAGCACAATAGACTCTTCAAATAAGATAGTCATTGACATGAAAATGAGAAATGTGTACTTGGTGCATATAGGTTTTGACTGCAAAGATATTTCCCAAAGTAATTTAAATCTAATGACTTCTCAGACATTTGCTTGCCTTGAAACTGGGGCAATGACAGAGAAGTACATCTGTCATCTCAAGAAAGTCCCAGCAAAAGCAGGGATTCAAGTTTTAATTTGTGTGCCTGGAATTTTTAGCATAGCTTTTCTTTCCCATTTCTCTACAAAAATCCATACTATATTGAAAACGGCCACATTTGGCACAATAATTTCAGTCCTTTAATTTAATTTAGTTCTATAATAAAACAGTTCAAGTCACTTTATACTCAGGCTAACCAGATTGACCTAGAGACCTCCAAAGATCATTCAAGAGCCGAGAGAATATCTCTGGAATTCTCTTGAACCTACTGTTTCAAAGTATAGGGCATATTTCCTCTTAGGATATGTGGCCTCCTTTCTTTTTTAGTCATGGAATCCAGATTTTATCCATGACAACAATGTACTCTTTTTAAAAAAAAAAAACCACCCTACAGTTCCCAGCTTCCCTTGCACTTCACAGTGATCACACAGCACAGTTCTGAGAAGGAGTTGGGGAGATTTCAGGATGGGAATTGACCATGTTAGCCAAGGGATATATCTATGGCCCATATCTGATTTACAGATATGTTTAGCTTGGTCCATAGAGATTTATTTTAAAAATGATGAATTCTCATAAAAAATCAGATTTCTACATTATTAAAAATTTATGAGATGTGATCTATTTGCATTCCCACATTGCAGTAATGGGTTGCAACTCAGTAATGACATGGCCCCTATGTCTTTCTATTGCCTTATTGTCTGCCATACTCCTTTCTACATTCAACCCAGTCCAGTATTTTTGCCTGGAGAATTCCATGAATAGAAGAGCCTGGCAGGCTATGGTCCATGGGGTTGCAAAGAGTTGGACATGACTAAGTGACTAACTCACATAACACATACATCTGCTTCACTCTGCCAGCATTTGCTTTGTAAACTTGTTTTAAACCATAGTCTGTCTCTCTCGTTCTTTTTCCCTTCTGTGTCTTATGTTTTATCTGTCTGTGCCTTGGCCCTGGATGACAGATCTGTCCTTAAATTCACACAGGGATCATGCCTAGGGAAGACTTTCTCAAATCTGCCACATGCATGAGTGAATAAATGGGATTATTATTCACTCACTTTAATATTTTAGTTACTGGTGTTGAACTTGGATCACAGGCCATATTCCAAGGTGAAATGGATCACATGAAGTCTAAAGGTCTCAAATCACTTATGTGGCCTTAAGGATTAGAACTGAATTATAAGATTGACCTCAGGAAGTTTTTACCATATACTTTTTACCAAAGGCAGCACCAGGGATATGTGATAGGGAGGTAAGTGGTTCTCCCTTCTATGAACTATGAAAAATTAACAATTTATGGTTTTATTCATCCACTTGACAAAAACACATTTTGATTATCTTTATTTTCCTTACTCACATCATTCTCAGGGGTTGTGGTAGTGGTGGTTTAATCACTAAGTCTTGTCTGACTCCTGCAACCCCATGGACTATAGTCTGCCAAGTTCCTCTGTCCATGGGATTTCCCAGACAAGAATTATACAGTGGGTTGCTATTTCCTTCTCCATGGGATTTTCCTGATCCAGGGATTAAATCTACTTCCCCTGCATTGCAGATGGATTCTTTACCTCTGAGCCAGGGAAGCCCCCTCAGGAGTTGTGCTGTGCTGTGCTGTGCTAAGTCACTTCAGTTGTGTCTGACTCTTTGTGATCCTATGGACTGTGGCCTGCCAGACTCCTCTGTCCATGGTATTCTCCAGGGAAGAATACTGGAGTGGGTTGTTGTGCCCTCCTCCAGTTGATCTTCCCGACCTAGGGATTGAACTCGTGTCTCTTACATCTCCTGCAATGGCAGGTGGGTTCTTTACCACTAACACCACCTGGGAAGCCCCCTCAGGAGTTGAGGGTACCACAAATTACACTCATTGAATGAAGTAGTACCTTTTTCATAAACTTTCCCAAGCTCAAGTTTCATAGGACCTTCTGCATTCCAATATTTCAAAATTGAGTGATCACTCTATGTATACAGTTCTTGATATTAGAGGTTATTATTGTCCTACTTCTTAGCTTCTACCATTCTGAAATGAAAAAAAAAAAAAAAAAGAATTTCCCCCTTTCATTTGGCCTTAGAAGGCAGCTTTCTCTCTGGTGAAACTCCTGCTTGCAATAAGGCTAGCTGTTCTTTCCTGAATTTTTTTCCATTGTAACTTTCTTGAATTTCAGTAACAAAAGATACATCAAGTTTTATGGAAAGAAAAAAATACATTTCTTTTGAATTATATTCAACAACTGGCTGATCATTTAAGTTGTAGTGCCATACTGAATTGACATCCTGGAATGATGTTACTCTTTTAGTCATAACCAATCACAGCAAGTAATTACTTTCATAGGTGGAATACTTATTTATTACATTTTCTTATATTGTTTGGGGGGTTGTTATTTAATGACATAGTAGCGATTCTAAATTGTGGTCCTTAGGCAAAAGCATCAGCATCTTCTTTGCTATGCTAAGTCACTTCAGTCGTGTCCGACTCTGTGTGACCCCACAGACGGCAGCCCACCAGGCTTCCCGTCCCTGGGATTCTCCAGGCAAGAATACTGGAGTGGGTTGCCATTTCCTTCTCCAATGCATGAAAAGGAAAAGAGAAAGTGAAGTCGCTCAGTCTTGTCCGACTCTTAGCGACCCCATGGACTGCAGCCTACCAGGCTCCTCTGTCTGTGGGATTTTCCAGGCAAGAGTACTGAAGACTGTTTAAAATGTACATTCCCAGTACTCATAGCAAACTTACTGAATCAGACACTCTTGGGGTAAGATCCAATCATTTTGTTGTCTTGTATTGATTACAAGCCTTCTAAGTGATTTTAATGCACACTCTAGTTGGAGACCCATTGGCATAGTGTTCTGTAAGTGACTATGACACAGTGACAGAAAAATTCGTAAGTTTCTGAGAAAAATTGGAATGTAAAGGAGTGGCAGAAAATGAAGAAGAACCAAAGAGCCTCTTGATGAAAGTTGGCTTAAAGCTCAAAATTCAGAAAACAAAGATTATGGCATCCAGTCCCATCACTTCATGGCAAATAGATGGACAAACAGTGGAAACAGTGGCAGAATTTATTTTGGGGGCTCCAAAATCAGCAGATGGTGATGGTGACAGCAGCCATGAAATTAAAAGATGTTTACTCCTTAGGAGAAAAGCTATGACCAAACTAGACAGCATTAAAAAGCAGAGACAATACTTTGCTGACAAAGGTTCATCTAATCAAGGCTATGGTTTTTCCAGTAGTCATGTATGGATGTGAGAGTTGGACTATAAAGAAAGCTGAGCGCTGAAGAATTGATGCTTTTGAACTATGGTGTTGGAGAAGACTCTTGAGAGTCCCTTGAACAGCAAGGAGATCCAACCAGTCCATCCTAAAGGAAATCAGTCCTGAATATTCATTGGAAGGACTGATGATGAAGCTGAAACTCCAATACTTTGGCCACCTGATTTGAAGAGCTGACTCATTGGAAAAGACCCTGATGCTGGGAAAGACTGAAGGTGGGAGAAAAAGGGGAAAACAGAGGATGAGATGGTTGGATGGCATCACTGACTCGATGGACATGGGTTTGGGTGGACTTTGGGAGATGGTGATGGACAGGTGTGCTGTGGTTCATGGGGTCACAAGGAGTTGGACATGACTGAGCGACTGAACTGAACTGAAAGGAGTGGAATATCAGAAGTATTGTTTTGTAATTTTTTTTGTTTGTTAGGATTTATGGCTATTGAAGTAATAGCCCATGGTCACCCATGAGGTGCCCATGAGTCATAACTGAAGTAGTACTATCTAGATTTGACGATCTTACTATAATTAGCAAGGGGAAAGAAAGAAATTCAAGAATGGATAAAAGTGTTTAACCTGCCAGAGGAACTTAAATGTTTATACACACTCTTATTAGCAGAGAGAACACAAAACCTGGAAAGGAAATGAAACATAAATGAACGGTAATAAACCCTGCTAATAGGTAATGGCAATTGCCCAGTTTAGAGTAAAATCATCAGAGATGCTCACAGAAGTAGAGGGAGAATTCTAAGGTTGAGAGCTTTCATTCACTTCATAAATGATTCAGTTCAGTTCAGTCACTCAGTCGTGTCCGACTCTTTGCGATCCCATCAATCACAGCACACCAGGCCTCCCTGTCCATCACCAACTCCCAGAATTCACTCAGACTCACGTCCATTGAGTCAGTGATGCCATCCAACCATCTCATCCTCTGTCGTCCCCTTCTCCTCTTGCCCGCAATCCCTCCCAGCATCAGAGTCTTTTCCAATGAGTCAACTCTTCACATGAAGTGGCCAAAGTACTGGAGTTTCAGCTTCAGCATCATTCCTTCCAAAGAAATCCCAGGGCTGATCTCCTTCAGAATGGACTGGTTGCATCTCCTTGCAGTCCAAGGGACTCTCAAGTCTTCTCCAACACCACAGTTCAAAAGCATCAATTCTTCGGTGCTCAGCTTTCTTCACAGTCCAACTCTCACATCCCTACATGACCACTGGAAACACCATAGCCTTGACTAGATGGACCTTTGTTGGCAAAGTAATGTCTCTGCTTCTGAATATGCTATCTAGGTTGGTCATAACCTTCCTTCCAAGGAGTAAGCGTCTTTTGATTTCATGGTTGCAGTCACCATCTGCAGTGATTTTGGAGCCCCCCAAAATAAAGTCTGACACTGTTTCCACTGCTCCCCATCTATTTCCCATGAAGTGATGGGATCGGATGCCATGATCTTCATTTTCTGAATGTTGAGCTTTAAGCCATCTTCTTCACTCTCCTCTTTCACTTTCATCAAGAGGCTTTTTAGTTCCTCTTCACTTTCTGCCATAAGGGTGGTGTCATCTGCATATCTGAGGTGATTGATATTTCTCCCAGCAATCTTGATTCCAGCTTGTGCTTCTTCCAGCCCAGCGTTTCTCATGATGTACTCTGCATAGAAGTTAAATAAGCAGGGTGACAATACACAGCCTTGACGTACTCCTTTTCCTATTTGGAACCAGTCTGTTGTTCCATGTCCAGTTCTAACTGTTGCTCCTGACCTGCATATAGGTTTCTCAAGAGGCAGGTCAGGCTCTGTGGTATTCCCTTCTCTTTGAGAATTTTCCACAGTTTATTGTGATCCACACAGTCAAAGGCTTTGACATAGTCAATAAAGCAGAAATAGATGTTTTTCTGGAACTCTCTTGCAATAATAACAAATTATTGCTGCTGCTGCTGCTAAGTCGCTTCAGTTGTGTCCGACTCTGTGCGACCCCATAGACAGCAGCCCACCAGGCTTGCCCGTCCCTGGGATTCTCCAGGCAAGAACCCTGGAGTGGGTTGCCATTTCCTTCTCCAGTGCGTGAAAGTGAAAAGTGAAAGTGAAGTCGCTCAGTCGTGTCCGACTCTTAGCGACCCCATGGACTGCAGTCTACCAGGCTCCTCCATCCATGGGATTTTCCAGGCAAGAGTACTGGAGTGGGGTGCCATTGCCTTCTCCCAATAAATGATTATTGAGTACTTATTCTATTCCAGGCATTGTTCTAAGGGCAATTGTCTTGTCCAATGAAGGACAAGATAGAAATAAGTTGGCCTCACAGAACTTAGTCTAGTAGGGGTCATGAGATACTGAATGGCCAAGTTCGATACATTGTGACAGAAGCCATATTAGGGGATGTGCCAAGTAGCTGTGGGGGCTGAGAGAGGAGGCTCTGAACTTACACCGGAGAGGGGAGTCTTGGTAATGGCCATTTACCTAGAGCAGAAGCATAGTGTAGGAGCAAATTGAAGGAGATTAGTAAAGCACTTTTCTGCAGCTCATTTCAAATGATCTCTCTGAGGTGAAAAGCATTAGTCCCAGCTTGAGGTTTTAATAGAAAATGTGTGTTAAAATGATATGTGACAGAGAAGAGAGATTTAGGACTATGGATATCAAAATCCTTGGCAGAAGCACAGGACTGGGTCCAGAGTCCTCTTTCAAATGATTTCTAACCTTAGGAAGGTAATTGTCACACTGCAGGGAGGGCTCTAGCCAATAGGAAACGAATCTGTTTAAAAAAAAAAAAAAAAGTCTTTGAAAACAGAAGACCTGAATATTCTCCCTAATGGGTTGCTATTCTGAGATCTCAGGAGAAGTTTGAGCCATACAAGCTCTTTAGCAAAAATAGTTATAGGAATATATGAGGGTCATGTTTGAGGACCTCTTATATTAGTTGTAACTTTTGTCAGAGTACTGTTGCTGATGGAGCAGGAGATGGCTGATGGAATTCCAGGAAAATCTAAGTATTTTTAAAAAAAGCAAATAAAGGCAGGCGAGAGGGAGAAATAAACAGTCTTAACTTATTTTATTTCATTGTTATGTGTTTATATTTTTATTTATCTACTGAAAAAAATTTCATTTTAAAGCAGGTAACACTTACTGAATGTTTATTATGTGCCAGGCTTTCAGTTTGTTTTAAAGTTGTAACTTTAGGTGTAATTGGTCAAGAAAGTCACAAGTGGTAGTTAATGTCAATGCCTGCAATGCAGGAGACCTGGGTTCAATCCCTGGGTTGGGAAGATCCTCGGAGGAGGACATGGCAACCCACTCCAGTATTCTTGTCTGGAGAATCCCCATGGACAGAGGTTCCTAGCTGGTTACAATTCACCGGGTTGCAAAGAGTCAGACACGACTGAGCGACTAAGCACAGCACAGTTGATGTCAAAAGAGATAAGAAACAACAGAAAGAACAGAGTTATATATAATTCTTATCAGATTTAATCAAATAGCCATTTCATTAAGTTATTTTAAGTCAGGCAAAGTCGGAGACTATAATTGAGGTTCAAACTCTTTGAATATTTAAGCCAAAGTAAACTTTGTTTGGGATTATCTTTTCTCAGGTCTCTTCTGAGTCTTTTTGTGAGAATGGATAACAGTTACACATTTCACCCCTTCAGTTATACAAGTCAGCGTTTTCAGTGAGCAGATTCTCTCTCAGTCCTTATGGTTTGTCCACATTGATTTTGTTCAACTTCGTGAAGTGTTCTGTTTACATGGTCACTGTTATAGTCGAATAATTCTAACTTGCCCGTCTTTGTGGATAGTCTAGTAAAGGAAGTCGCTATATTCCTCTTTCAGTATCTTAATTTGCAGCAAATAATTCAGCCTATGAAATATGCTCCTTTCCATTCTTGAACAAATCCTTTATCTCACCAAGATCAAAGGATTCCACTTATTCTTGAGTGACTTCCTCCCTTGACTTGTTAAAATAAGCTCCTTTTATTGGTTTCAGAGACATTTGTAAGGTGCTCGTCAAAGTGTTTTTGTTGTAGTTATTATTCTCATTTATAATTGATTGGTTTCTTTATTTACTTTACATTAATGCCCTTACCAATTTAGGGGGAGGTGCCCTATTTTATCTCTGATAATTTATATGGAACTAGAAGTTCTCTTTTTAGCTCCTATCTCTAATTCTTATTTTGGTTCCTTGGTTAAATGCTTTTCATGAAAAGCAAACAGCAACAAAAGAGTATATAGTTTTTCTTGTGGGTTATTGACTTTTTAAAGTCCTTCTTTTCAATTGTCTCCCAAATGGGGCCTGTATTTATCACATTTCCCTTAAAAAAAATCTAGAGTGTATGGGATGCAATTTTTGGTTTTCACTTGTCCCATGAGGATGTGAAATTTAATTATGTTATTAATTTTTGCCAAGTTTCTCACCCACAGCAATCTCTAGGGTCCATTTCTGATCCTGTTTAGGATGAAAATTCTCTCCATTTCCCCTCCTTGTGGCACTTAGAAAGTGGTCCTCAATTTATTAACATCCAGCCTTCTACCCCCACCCCCATCTCCCATTCTGATTGAGCAGTTGGTTACTTTGTGTTTTGATAACTCAGCTGGTAAAGAATCTGTCTGCAATTCAGGAGACCCGGGTTTGATTCCTGGGTTGGGAAGATCCACTGGAGAAGGGATAGGCTATCCACTCCAGCATTCTTGGGCTTCCCTAGTGGCTCAGCTGGTAAAGAATCCACCTGCAATGTGGGAGACCCGGGTTCAATGCCTGGGTTGGGAAGATTCCCTGGAGAAGGAACCAGCTACCCACTCTAGTATTCTGGCCTGGAGAATTCCATGGCCTGGAGAATTCCATGGCCTGGAGAATTCCATGGGGTTGCAAAGAATCGGACATGGCTGAGCAACTTTCACTACTTTGTGTTTGGATGATTAAAGCCTCCCATTATTATTATCTAGATAAATTCTTCAGCTTCCTCATTTAACATTATCTCAACATTGCACCCATTGCTGTTCTTCAGTTGACTTAGTCATATCCAACTCTGTGATCCTGCAGGCTGCAGCACTCCAGGCCTCCCTGGCCCTCACTGTCTCCCAGAGTTTGCTCAAACTCAAGTCCATTGATCGATGATGCCATCCAACCATCTCATCCTCTGTTGTACTATTCTCCTCATGTCAATCTTTTCCAGCATCAGAGTCTTCCAATAAGTTGGCACTTCACATCAGATGGCAAAAGTATTGGAGCTTCAGCTTCAGCATCAGTCCCTCCAGTGAATATACAGGATTGATTTCCTTTAGGATTGACTGGTTTGATCTCCTTGCTGTCCAAGGGACTCTCAAGAGCACCACAATTCAAAAGCATTAATTCTTCAGTGATCAGCCTTCTTTGTAGTCCAACTGTCACATCTGTACTGAAAAAACCATAGGTTTGACTCTAAGGACCTTTGTTTGCAAAGTAATGTCTCTGCTTTTTAATATGCTGTCTAGGTTTGTCATAGTTTTCTTCCAAGAGGCAAGCATCTTTTAATTTTATGGTTGCAGTCATCATCTGCAGTGATTTTGGAGCCCAATAAAATAAAGTTTCTCACTGTTTCCATTTTTACCCATTTACCATGAAGTGATGGGACTAGATGCAACAATCCAAGTTTTTAAAATTAATTAATTAATTTTAATTGGAGGCTAATTACAATATTGTGGTGTTTTTTTGCCATACATTGACATGAATCAGCCATGGGTGTACATGTGTCCCCCATCCCAAACCCCGCTCCCACCTTCTTCCCATCCCATCCCTCCGGGCTGTCCAAGTGCCCTGGCTTGGACTGGTGCATAGAACTAGGACTGGTGATCTATTTTACATATGATAATATACATGTTTCAATGCTATTCTCCCAAATCATCCCACCCTCACCTTCTCCCACAGAGTCCAAAACTCTGTTCTTTATATGTGTTTTTGAATGTTGAGTTTTAAGCCAGCTTTTTCACTCTCCTCTTTCACTGTCATCAAGAGGCTCTTTTGTTCCTCTTTACTTTCTGTCATGATGGTGGTATCAGCTGCATATCTAAGGTTATTGATATTTCTCCTGGAAATCTTGATTTTAGCTCATGATTCATCAAGCTCAGAATTTTGCATGATTTACTCTGCATATAAGTTAAATAAGTTTAAATAAGCAATATACAGCCTTGAAGTACTCCTTTCCCAATTTGGAACTGGTTTGTTGTTCCATGTCTGGTTCTAACTGTTGCTTCTTGAGCTGCATACAGGTTTCTTAGGAGCCAGGTAATATGATCGGGTATTCCCATCTCTCAAAGAATTTTCCACAGTTTGTTGTGATTCACACAGTCAAAGGCTTTAGCACAGTCAATAAAACAGAAGTAGATGTTTTTCTGGAATTTCCTTGCTTTTCCTATGATCCAATGGATATTGGCAATTTGATCTCTGGTTCCTCTGCCTTTTCTAAATTCAGCTTGTACATGTGGATGTCCTTGGTTCATGTACTGTTGAAGTCTAGCTTGAAGGATTTTGAGCATTAGTTTGCTAGCATGTGAAATAAATGCCATTGTGTAGTAGTTTGAGCATTCTTTATTGCCCTTCTTTGGGACTGGAATGAAAACTGACCTTTTTCAGTCCTGTGGCCACTGCTAAGTTTTCCAAATTTGCTGGCACACTAAGTGCAGCACTTTAACAGCATCATCTTTTAGGATTTGAAATAGCTCAGCTGAAATTCCATCACCTCTACTAGCTTTGTTTGTAGTAATGCTTCTTATCGTTCCCTTGGCTTCACAGCCCAGGATGTCTGGCTCTAGGTAAGCGATCACACCATCATGGTTATCTGAGTCATTAAGACCTTTTTTGTACAGTTCTTCTGTATATTCTCATCATTTCACTTGAGTAATCTATAAAATACATTTTTTTCAACATGGGGAAGTTTCAACATGAAATCCTTTTACTATGGAAAGTTTTCATACGAAAAGTTATAACACAAATCTATCCTGTGAAACTGGGCTTCCCTGGTGGCTCAGCAGTAAGGAATCTGCCTGCAATGCAGTAGCCACAGGAGATGCAGGTTCAATCTCTGATGGGGAAGATTCCCTGGAATAGGGCATGGCAACTCACTCCAGTAGTCTTGCCTGGAGAATCCTTTGGACAGAGAGCCTGGTGGGCTACAGTCCATAGGTTTGCAAAGAATTGGATACGACTCAAGTGATAGCACACAGGCGTGCACACATCCTGTGAAGTTTATTCAAATAATGTTTTTTGAATGTCTGTTATATACCAGTTCTAGGCACTTGTGATAAGCAGAGACTGGATCAAAATCCATGTCCTTATATTCTAGTGAGGGGTAAGTTAGGGAGACAAATAATTTGTCAGATGTTGATAAGAGCTAAAAAGAAGAAAAAAAAAAAAAAAATATATATATATATATATATCAGATCAGATCAGTCGCTCAGTCGTGTCCGACTCTTTGCGACCCCATGAACTGCAGCACACCAGGGCTTTTATATATATATATATATATATATATATATATATATATATATATATATATATATATGTATGCGGGGAGAGGGGGTGGCGGGGGCGCTAGTTTAGAACAGCCCTTTTCTACCACTTCCACCAGAGAATTAAGCTCTGGTGCCCAAAGGTACCCTTTAAATACAATGAATTAACTTCTCCCCTATGCAAGTAGAATGATACCAGCTGGTACCATCCTTGGGAGATGGGAGAAAACAGTCACTGAATTCATTTTCTATGGGGCTTAATACCTTCATGGAATGCTGGTAGAGAAAGTTGGCATTAGAGAGTCACAGTTGTGGTAGGGAGTGGATGCTTTGGATCATCTGACCAGGGAAGGCCTCTCTGACAAGAAGTCCCTTGAGCAGAGACCTGAATTTAGTGAGGGAGGAGGGCCCTGCAGAGGCAAGGTGAAGGTGAAGGGTAGGGGGTGGTGGCCAAGTATTCCAATCAGAGACAAGAGTGGATTTCATATATTTGAGGAACAATTGAGATGGCCAGGGTGGCTGGAGATGAGTTATCAAGAGACAGAAAGATAGGGATAAGATCAGAGAAATGGCTGGCAAAGGGTGGGGATGGGGTGGTGAGACATGCCAGAGGCATTTCAACTTGAGTTAGTTCACCAGAAATTTACTGAGCTCCATCTGTGTGTCATGACCCGAGGGTTTCAAAGATGAATGAATCATGGTTTCCATCCTCTGGCAACTGGCAATATAGATTATATCACTTGACTCACACTAAGTAAAATAGTGTGATAAATGCTATAGCTTAACAATAAGCAGACAGGCGGCTATAGGTTGAGTCCTTCCTGAAGCAGAGCCTGAACCAGGCACTCAGGTGTTAGTGATTTATAAAGGAAATATCCATAAGGAAGAACTAATAAGAGCCAAGCAAGGATGGGATTTCAAGCAACAGACTCAGCCCAACCTATGGGGAATTCTGTACTGTAAATTACACTGAAGAGTTTGTCACATTTTAAAGCAAAGGAGTTGTTAGTCATTGACTATGGGCTGCTCAACAGGGTGGTGTCACTCTCAGGCATTTTGGGTTCTATATAAGTGAGGTGGCTGCAGCTTCAAAGTAATCCTCTGAAGATTATTACAGAGGGAGTGGAGGCTGAGGATGGGGGTGGGAACACAGAGCTAGTGAAAGGAATCCAGGGGCATCTTGGGGCACCAACAGTCTCCATTCTAGGGCTAACAAAGTTTCTCAGCCAAGAAGGTAGGGCTTGAAAGATGGGCAGATGATAGCAAGGTTTTCTCTGGTGGAAACCATGCCTGTTGCTTGGTGCTGTGTCCTTAGCATCCAGTTGTTGAGAGCCTCAGAGGTGTTTCTAAGTGGGAATGAATGCATGCATGAGCAGCATCCCTGGTTCAGGATTTAGTCTTGAGAATGTTTAAGAATCATTTGGTGGAAACAACATGTGCCAATATTACATCTTCATAAAGAATGCTAAGCTCTTCTGTCTAAGAATGGAAAGGTGGTAGACATATAGTTCAGCAATCTGGGAGATAAAATCATAAAAATGTCATATACTTGAGTGTGAGTGAGAAGTAATCCATCAGAGGGACAAAAGTCCAAACTACTTAGAGTATGATGTGTTTTATTTAAAGCTACAAAGAAAAAAAAAATTAGTGAAAACAATCTCTAAATCATCAAGAAAATAGTTTGTGTGTCAGCAACTAGTTTTTTGTGTATGTTACTTGGTGTTGGGGACTGAGAGGGTCCTTTAAATCACAGAAAACTTGCTTAAATGTAGATAAGAATTAGTATAGGTGAGTGGCACAAGGACGCAGAGCTCGAAATCGGAGTTGTGTCAGGTACCAGAGAGGGCTGAAAGGTTCCCCCAGGTGCGATTGGTTGAAGTATCATTGTTTTTGTTCAGCTTCTCAGTTCTGTCTGACTCTGTGACCCCATGGACTGCAGCACACCAGGCTTCCCTGTCCTTCACTGTCTCCAAGAGTTTGCTCAAACTTACGTCCATTGATGATGCTGTCCAACCATCTCATTCTCTGTCATCATTCCATTCTCCTCTTGCTGTCAATCTTTCCGAGCATCAGGGTCTTTTCCAATGAGTTGGCACTTTGCCTCAGGTGGCCAAAGTATTGGAGCTTCAGCATCAATCCTTCCAATGAAAGGTCAGGGTTGATTTCCTTTAGGATTGGCTGGTTTGATCTCCTTGTTGTCCAAGGGACTCTCAGGAGTCTTCTCCAGCACCACAACTCAAAAGCATAAATTCTTCAGTGTTCAGACTTCTTTATGATCCAACTCTCAACCGTACATGACTACTGGAAAAACTACAGCTTTGACTATAAGGACCTTTGTTGGCAAAGTGATGTTTCTGCTTTTTAATACACTGTCTAGATATCTCATAGCTTTTTTTCCAAGAAGCAATCATCTGTTAATTTCATGGCTGCAGTGACCATCCACAATGATTTTGGAGCCCAAGAAAACAGTATCTGCCACCATTTCCACTTTTTCCCTATCTATTTGCCATGAAGTGGTGGAATCAGATGCCATGATCTTAATTTTTTGAATGTTGAGTTTTAAGACAGCTTTTTCACTCTCCTTTTTCACCCAAATCAAGAGGCTCTTGAGTTCCTCTTCACTTTCTGCCATAACTGTGGTGTCACCTGAATATCTGAGGTTGATATTTGTCCCAGCAATCCTGATTCCAGCTTGTGATTCATCCAGCCCAGCATTTTGCATGATGTACTCTGCATCAGATCAGATCAGATCAGATCAGTCACTCAGTCGTGTTCAACTCTTTGCGACCCCATGAACTGCAGCACGCCAGGCCTCCCTGTCCATCACCAACTCCACTCACTCACATCCATTGAGTCAGTGATGCCATCCAGCCATCTCATCCTCTGTCATCCCCTTCTCCTCCTGCCTCCAATCCCTCCCAGCATCAGAGTCTTCTCCAATGAGTCAACTCTTCGCATGAGGTGGCCAAAATACTGGAGTTTCAGCTTTAGCATCATTCCTTCCAAAGAAATCCCAGGGCTGATCTCCTTCAGAATGGACTGGTTGGATCTCCTTGCAGTCCAAGGGACTCTCAAGAGTCTTCTCCAACACCACAGTTCAAAAGCATCAATTCTTCGGCGCTCAGCCTTCTTCACAGTCCAGCTCTCACATCCATACATGATCACAGGAAACACCATAGCCTTGACTAGGCGAACCTTTGTTGGCAAAGTGATGTCTCTGCTTTTGAATATGCTATCTAGGTTGGTCATAACTTTCCTTCCAAGGAGTAAGCGTCTTTTAATTTCATGGCTGCAGTCACCATCTGCAGTGATTTGGGAGCCCAGAAAAATAAAGTCTGACACTGTTTCCACTGTTTCTCCATCTATTTCCCACGTAGTGATGGGATGGGATGCCATGATCTTCGTTTTCTGAATGTTGAGCTTTAAGCCAACCTTTTCACTCTCCACTTTCACTTTCAAGAGGCTTTTAAGTTCCTCTTCACTTTCTGCCATAAGGATGGTGTCATCTGCATATCTGAGGTGATTGATATTTCTCCCAGCAATCTTGATTCCAACTTGTGTTTCCTCCAGTCCAGCATTTCTCATGATGTACTCTGCATATAGGTTAAACATGGTGACAATATACAGCCTTGATGTACTCCTTTTCCTATTTGGAACCAGTCTGTTGTTCCATGTCCAGTTCTAACTGTTGCTTCCTGACCTGCATACAGATTTCTCAACAGGCAGATCAGGTGGTCTGGTATTCCCATCTCTCTCAGAATTGTCCACAGTTTATTGTGATCTACACAGTCAAAGGCTTTGGCATAGTCAATAAAGCAGAAATATATGTTTTTCTGGAACTCTCTTGCTTTTTCCATGATCCAGAGGATGTTGGCAATTTGATCTCTGGTTCCTCTGCCTTTTCTAAATCCAGCTTGAACATAAGGAAGCTCACGGTTCACATATTGCTGAAGCCTGGCTTGGAGAATTTTGAGCATTACTTTACTAGCGTGTGAGATGAGTGCAATTGTGTGGTAGTTTGAGCATTCTTTGGCATTGCCTTTCTTTGGGATTGGGATGAAAACTGACCTTTTCCAATCTTGTGGCCACTGCTGAGTTTTCCAAATTTGCTGGCATATTGAGTGCAGCACTTTCACAGCATCATCTTTCAGGATTTGGAATAGCTCCACTGGAATTCCATCACCTCCACCAGCTTTGTTCGTAGTGATTCTTTCTAAGGCCCACTTGACTTCACATTCCAGGATGTCTGGCTCTAGGTCAGTGATCACATCATCATGATTATCTGGGTCGTGAAGCTCTTTTTTGTACAGTTCTTCTGTGTATTCTTGCCACCTCTTCTTAATATCTTCTGCTTCTGTCAGGTCCATACCATTTCTGTCCTTTATCGAGCCCATCCTTGCATGAAATGTTCCTTTGGTATCTCTGATTTTCTTGAAGAGATCCCTAGTCTTTCCCATTCTGTTGTTTTCCTCTATTTCTTTGCATTGATCGCTGAAGAAGGCTTTCTTATCTCTTCTTGCTATTCTTTGGAACTCTGCATTCAGATGTTTATATCTTTCCTTTTCTCCTTTGCTTTTCACTTCTCCTCTTTTCACAGCTATTTGTAAGGCCTCCCCCAGACAGCCATTTTGCTTTTTTGCATTTCTTTTCCATGGGGATGGTCTTGATCCCTGTCTCCTGTACAATGTCACGAACCTCCCTTCATAGTTCATCAGGCACTCTATCTCTCAGATCTAGGCCCTTAAATCTATTTCTCACTTCCACTGTATAATCATAAGGGATTTGATTTAGGCCATACCTGAATGGTCTAGTGGTTTTCCCTATTTCTTCAATTTAAGTCTGAATTTGCCAATAAGGAGTTCATGGTCTGAGCCACAGTCAGCTCCTGGTCTTGTTTTTGCTGATTGTATAGAGTTTCTCCATCTTTGGCTGCAAAGAATATAATCGATCTGATTTCGGTAAGATACAGACAGAAAATGGTTATCCTGGCTAGATTTATATAGTAGACAGGGACTAGAATCTTGGGTAATCAGTGGGTCTTCATGAATGAAATAAATGAAGTTTAGAGAAGCTATTTATTGCTAGAGAGATGAAAACATAATTAGCAATCATAAAACAGTCCTATGGAGGTTCTAATTATCATGGAGCAATGGGTGGATTTTTTGGAGACTTGGCTGTTTGTATCTAATTTTCTTCTCAAATATACCTAAATCTCTTACTAAGCAATTTCAGGCCTGGGAAATGAGGAAAGGGGATTGCATAAGCTAATGCCTGATTTATATCAGATACTAACATTTCCATTTCCTGAGACAGAATAGCCAGGTTATACCTGTGAGGCGAGCAGATAGAAACAAAATGAATGACAGCCTAGATGTTCTTTTTTTTTTTTTTCCCAATTTTTATCCTCCAGCAAGAATTTCTTTTGTTTCTTGATGCATCTTTTTGTTCAATGATATTCACAAGATAAAATAAATGCTTTTTTCTAGTTAAAAATTTAAATTACTGATGCTAGTTAAATATCAGTGAAAACTGTACTTATTTTACCCAGTGGATAAAGCTACAAGTTTATGAGGTGAGAAAAATTTCTCCTCCATTTAATGCTGTGAAATATATTTTTAAAAGTGTCAGAGCAGAAGGAAGTTAGATTTCAGACTTACACATCGGATTCCATATTTCTAATGTGGCAAATCAAGTCATTTTTGAGCAAGATGGCTGTTGTTGGCCGAGTGTTTTGAGGATACCTCACTAATTCAGTCAAAAATGAGGTCATATTCCACAATAGCAAATATCACTCCATAGAAAAACTCTGTGCAACAACAGTTTTCCAAGGTCCAGGCACTAATCATTTTATGTCACAAAATATAAGAATTTGGTAAAATCTCAATAAAGAGAATTCAGACTCTTTCAGAATACCTTAAAATGGACTCACCTCCTTCATTTAGCTATCATGGCAAACTAAACCAATAGTAGAGCTTGAGAGTTTGAGATGTTCTGTAACAGCAGATACAATGTAGATTCAAGTGTAACTAGCGCTGGCTTCAGAATTGTTACAGGAGAGAGCCTAGAGGAAGTTTGGGGTGTGGCCTGGGAATCTGTGTTTTCACCAGGACTCCAGGTGATTCCCTTGCAAGTCTTGGGAAAAGCCTCAGAGAATAACTCTCAATAATGCTCAAATAGAAATCTGCTTTTAGTTAAGGACACAAAACAAGTCAAGATAGCACCAGAGAGTTCATCAATTTGGAGTGGTTGTCAAAAGGTAATAGGGTTTTTTTGGGCAATATTTACTTAATCAACTGGAATTAAACCTAGTTGTGAACCTGGCTTTTAAATTTAGTCTACTAAATAGTCTTTGGAATATTTATTACCTATGAATTATTTTTTGGCTTTAAAAAAAATCTGTTCTCACAAACTATATGGAAGCTTTCCCTCTGTTTCCAGTCTTTATGTCGTTAAGTGATTTGTGTTGCTGAGTTGACTTCCCTTGTTAAAAAATGGGTCCCTCAATCTAGCAGCTTATATAGGTATTCTCAAACATGGTGGGATACAAATCACCAGGGGAACTTCTTAAACCTATTGTTGCCCAGGCTCCACTCCTCACTCCAGAATCTCTAGGCACATGAACCCCCAAAATCTATTTCCTTAAAAGTACTACTGTCTTTTCATTTTGTTTTTAGCTTTCTTTGCTGTGCAAAAACTTTTAAGTTTAATTAGGTCCCATTTGTTTATTTTTGGTTTTATTTTCATTTTGACAGATGAATGGATAAAGAAGTAGTATGCTATGCTATGCTATGCTGTCACTTCAGTCGTGTCCAACTCTCTGTGACCCCGTAGACGGTAGCCTACCAGGCTCCCCTGTCCCTGGGATTCTCCAGGAAAGAACACTGGAGTGGGTTGCCATTTCCTTCTCTAATGCATCAAAGTGAAAAGTGAAAGTGAAGTCGCCTAGTTGTGTCCGACTCTTAGCGACCCCATGGACTGCAGCCTACCAGGCTCCTCCCTCCATGGGATTTTGCAGGCAAGAGTACTGGAGTGGGCTGCCATTGCCTTCTCCGAAAGAAGTAGTATAGGTATGTACAATGGAGTATTATTTAGCTGTAAAAAGGAATTAATTTGAGTCAGTTCTAGTGAGATGGATGAGTCTATTACACAGAGTGAAATGAGTCAGAAAGAGAAAAACAAATATTATATATTAATGCATATATATGGAATCTAGAAAAATAGTACTGAGGAACTTATTTGCAGGGCAGGGATAGAGAGGCAGACAGAGAGAACAAACTTGTGGCTACAGCAGGGGAAGGAGAAGGTGGGATGAACTGAGAGAGTAGGACTGAAACATTTACACTACCATACATAAAACAGCTAGTGGGAAGTTGCTGTATAACACACGGAGCTCAACCCAGTGTTCTGTGCCAACCTAGAGTGGTGGTGTGGGGTGGTGGGTGGGAGGGAGATTCAAGAGGGAGGGGACATATGGATACTTAACAACTGATTGACATTGTTATATGGCAGAAACTAACAAAACACTGTAAAGCAATTATCCTCCAATTAAAAAAAAAAAAGTGTTACTGTATACCCAAGCTTGAGAACCACTGGTTTAAAGATAGCAAAATAAAATTTCTCTGAGATTTTCAAACATATTCTTCTTGTTTAGACGTTTCTTTACTCTTGCTGCAGCCAAAACCATTGCTGTGCTACATTCAGTGCGTTCTTGTAACTCTGGGCTTTGTGCTATGCTATCTCTGATAGAGTTACTGGTGAACAGTAGCTGAGATTATTAAGCAGACTTTCACTTCTGGGGCTGATAAGCCAGAGGCCCAAGATACACTGACAAGGACAGAAGTTTTCTCTAAGTGACATTTTGATCACCTTGAGGAATAGTGAGAGAAAACTGCTGAAGCAGTGTCACACCACCTGGCCTGAAGTAGGAAGAAGGTTTTGCAGACTGTAGCACTTAGACCTTTGAATCACACCGGTACCCTATTGGGTAATAGGACTATGCTGAACAATAAATAGTCTAGCCAGTCTGAAAATACTCAGATTTAGGTCAAATTTGAGAGATGACAGAGGTACTGGGCTTCCTGATTTCCAGACTCTGGAATTACTGACAGAAGTCTATCTGGGCAATTTCAAAGATTCCTAAAATAGGATATTACGAACTCTGGCTTGTATTGGATAGTTCTGACCTGAATTGTCCAAGGAGCTGCAGCAATTAGCTCCCTGGATTTTATTCCTATAATGCTTCTTCCCGAGTTTGCCTGTGTAGTTCTGTGACAGACAAATTTCCAAAAAGCAGGAACCACTTATGCTGCTTCTCTGGCCAAGAATACAGCACAGTGACACGTCCAATATTTCAGGATGACTTAGTGTTCTCAATGAGGAGCGTCCACCAAATTAGTTACTGCCCCATGAACAAAGATGGGTGATGTTCAAGTCAAACATGCCTTCAGTCAGCCTGTGCCCAAACTACAAGCGTCACCAGAACACCCCTTGCTCAGTCAGTCACTGGAATGCTTTATCAGTTGAGGAAGGAAAAGGTTTTGAAACTTCTAAATAACATGGAGTAGGGGGTTATAACCATCATTTTTAGACAAGTGCCTTTAAAATCTTGCTACCCAAAGCGTGGTCCTCAGACCAGGAGCATCATCACTGTCTAAGAGATTGTTGGGCAGAATTTCAAGTCCCCGTCTTAGGCTTACTGGATCAGAATCTGCTTTTGAATAAGATGCCCAGGTCATTCTTGTTCATATTTAGAATTTGAGATATCAATAGATCTAGTAATTGATCAATCTAGCACCAATCAGAGCCCAAAACAGAGATTCAGCCCTTTGTACACGCCTCTCACCCGATCCACTCTGTAGCAACCGAATCCCCGGAGACATCGGAACGGGTGCAGCCGAGGGCAGCTTGGTGATTGGCTAGTCCGACCACGTGACCGGCCCTCCCGTGCTTGTGGATTGGCTCTCGTGGACGCTGACGGACAGGGCCGGGGCGGGCCGAAGCCAGGTCGGAGGGGCGCGCGCGGTGGCGCGGAGAGGCGAGAACGCGAATGCGCGTGCGCGAGCGGCGGGGCTATTTCCCCGAGCCGTCGGAGGGAGCGGGAGCGCTTCTCCCGAGGTAAGAGCTGCCGCGGGGCGGGCTCCCTGCCCCACCGCGGCCGATTGCGGGCGAGCAGGGCGGGGGCAAGTCTGAGGTCCGCCCGCCCGGGGAGCCTCACTTGGGAGAGGATGCAGACCCAGGCTCAGTCATCCCTCTTGGTGCCTCGGTTTCCCTTTTCTACCGGCTAATGCATCTCCGCATCCTCTTCACCGCGGTAACGGGTCCACCCGAGGGGAGTTGCCCACCTGGTAGCCTCGCCTCCGCCTTTGTTTCTCTCCGGGAGGGATGCTGGTACCGACCCCCTCCCCAGGTAAAGGGTGAAGGGTGGTGGGGCGGGGACGTCTCCGGCGCTAGACCTGGCCTAGAGCCGGGGAGAAGATGGCTTTAATGCAGTGGGATATGTCACATGTGAGGAAGAAGAAAAAAATGTAGTGTCACTTTGGCCAAGCCACGGGACTCGAACTAATCCGGCGGCGGCGACCAAAGCCGTATTCCTGGCGCAGCTGTGCGGGCAGGGGTGGGTGCAGGACCCTCGGGCCAGCCCAGGTGCGCCGGTGGAAGGCTTCTTCGGACCTGCCTGGAGCTCTCACCCCAGAGTTGCACCGAAACGCTTTCAGCCTGCTGAAGGGATCAAGAGATAAGGGGAAAAAATTATTTTAAAAGCCGCTGGGCACTGGCGGAGAAGGTCTAAGTGAGAGGCTACAGTGAGAAATTACAGCGAAACTGGTGGCTGGTAGTTGTGAGGGGGAAGATCCCTGCAGTGAACTGCAGAGCAGACCATCACACGGATATTCTCCTTCAAGAAAACCTGATTTTTTTTTTTTTTTTTTTTTTTTTTGCGGGGTGGGGTGGGGGAGCTGGTTATCTCTGTAAACTGAGGTTTTTCTGGGCTGCCAAATCAAGTAATGACTTATTTTTAGTATGTTGATGGGTGCTAGGGAGAAGGGAAGGCAGGTTACATCCGTTTAGATCTCCTTAATTCTTTCAAAAGTGTGTGTTAAAAGAAGGCCTTTGGATGTCAAAAGCTGCGTGTGTGTGTGATTATGGTTTGGGGGTGGGGGATGTCTCCTTGAAGTCATACTTTACAAAAGGCATCCTCTGCTTCTTTCCTTCTCAATTTCCCTAGACCTAAAATAGCAAGAGCATACTGTACAGCTCATAACAAAGTATAAAAAGCCCCTTCAGTTTTCTACTAGTTAATTTATTAGCTATACTTGTTAGTCTTTTTGGTTCGCAACGGTTTAAACTATCATAAGGAAGATTTTACTGTATTCTGGAATTCCACTATAAATCATTTACAACTTGTTCTGGTAGGAAATGGACAGGAATCTCTCTACCTGGTTCCTCAGAGACATCCTGACAGGGTTCCAAGGCTTTTTATTACTCTTACCTTCCCCATACAAAGTTTTGTTTCTTTAGGAAACGATTTGATTTTTTTTTTTTTTCAAACATCTAAGGCACACCGCATGCCTGTGAAATGCCCAAACTTGTTAAGAAATCAATTTACTTGGCAAGTTCAAACTAACTAAAGAAGGAACACTTAAATTTGTTAGGGGGAATCAGAATTAACATCAACTGTAGCAGATAAACTTTTGGTGGTTTTCTGGGGTGAGCCAAAGTAAAAGAAAAGGTGTTGCAAAGCTTGTTGGGAATGTAATAGATGACCTCATAAAGTAAAATATAGATTGTCACCTGACAGATTGGTACATAAAGCAAATTAGAGTAATTTTAGAACTTGTCAGTGATTTGTTTCTAGCTGGTATCAGTGGGGAGAGGAAGGAATTCTGAGGCTGGGGTAGGGAGTATAGTTTGAAAAGGTATATGCTTTTGTGTTTTGAGAGAAAATGTTGCTTTTGTTATATAAACTACACAAAGGGCATGCAGTGTTTATGTTTAGTCTGTGAAAGGGAGGCAAGGGTTTTGGAAAGGTTGAAAAACACTTATTAGGTTAAACAAGGGAAGCAGAAAGATTGGCAGGCTTAGTTCATCTTAAGGGAAGCAATGTACCTCAGTGACCTACAGGACAAGGTTTATTCTCTGATTCAGTAAAAGCCCACTAATGTTGCTTCCAAAGCAACAACAAAATCATTTCATTTCTGTCGTTTCTGTCCCCTGGGACAGGGAGGGAAGAGGGAATGAGAGATCAGAGTCTGACCTGCATGCCTAAGCAGTACTGTCCTTTGAGCAGGATCTGTGTCACACCGTGTAAATCTAAGAGCCGTCACGTTGATAGATGTCTGAGCACCTTCCCTGGACTCTTGCTGTAAGATAGAGTGGGATAACATTGCCACAGGTGGAAGCAAGGTGAGAACATCTGATACGGAAGCCCTAGGGTGAGGAGAGCTAGGAAGTGTTTAATTCAGTGAGGCTCTGCCTTTGGAGCTTTGAGAAGGCAGAGCTGCCTCTCTACTGGCTTGACTGGCTGGGTTTTATAGGCTTCCCAAGGACCTGCCCTTCACCCTGGGGGCTCCTGTGGATTTCTGTGTCTCAACTTGTAAGCATCAGTTACGCTTGTAATGTGCTCTAGAAAAGAAAGGCTCACAAAAACACAAATCTAGGCTGCCATTCTTTCAGGCATGTCAACCGCAGGCTTCCAGAAAACAAGTTATGCCCTCCCTACCAGTAGATGGCACTGCTGTCTCTGGGAATTCCTGGAGGAGATGAAACATGAGCTGGCAAACCAGTGATGTATATAGCCTTTGGTCTAGAAGATTTTGAAAGGCTGTGTCAGTTCCCAAAGAAAATCATAAAAAAAAAAAAAAAAAAAAGTTACGAAAGCCAGAAATATTGATACAAAGTAGGAATGATGGTTGTGGGAATTGAGAATGGGTGCCATTACTTGGCTGGTTGTGTGTGGGAAATGGAGAGGGTAAGCTGACAAGCGTTGAAACACAGGTTTTGAAAGCCCTTGCATACATATTGTTGGCTAATTGAAAATGAGGTTGAATTCATGATTCAATCAAATTTCCCAACAACTTCCTAGTGTCTACGTCTTTGCTTAAAAATTCGTCTGTACACATGGACGGGACTATGAAAATACACATATAACTTTTAAACCTAATCAATATCCAATAATTATGTATCTGAAGATAGTGGTGAGAGTGTTAGTAAAAAATAATGCTCATGCTTACTGTATTTTAGGGCTGTCCACAATAGTAGGTCAAAGTTATTCTGAATCAATTTCTTCTAAAACTTAAAAATTCCTAACAAGTATTCTACAATTTTAAGATTTTATTAGCAATTCACATCCTGAACTTTGGTTTTATTGACCTTATTAGCCAGGGTTTGTTCATTTATTCCCCTCTTTTGAACTACCTTTTATTTCATTTTTTAAAAAATAATTTACTGTTTTTGATATTAATTTTGTAGCCATATATTTGGAGGTGACACTGTTGCTAATGAGGTTACTGTGCATATGAGTTATGACCCTTCTGGAGGCATAGAACTCTGCTCCTGGGAGTTATTACCCGAATCACCTGCTTCCTCATGCTGTCCCTGTGCTATGGCTCAGCTTTTTGGAGTTTATTTCCATCTCTCTTCAAGTGAACTCATGAGCTGATTTTTATCTACCAATGCCAAATCCTAAAATCTTGCTGACGCTAGACAGCAGTAGTCACAACAGTTTGCTAACATTACCTCATTGTGACCTCAAATACATTTCTTTGCCTTTCTGAACCTCAGTTTTCTCACCTGCATCACTGGAATTGGGTGAGATGTGATGTATGTCTCTTGAAAAAAATCCTAAGTCAAAAATTCTATGCCCAGCTGATTCTCATAAAGTTTCAACATTTCTGAAGCCCCTGAAAAATTCTCATCTAAAAGGTATTTTCATGCAGTGAACCTAGAGCAAAAAGAAAGCTCACTAATATTTCTCCTCAGAGAATCCTAATAATTCAGAGTTGTAAGAAACCTTAGGGATGGTTTAGCTTGACCTTCTCATTTTATAGACAAAGAGCTAAGTGATTTGCCCAAGCTAACAGAACTAGAGCGTGGTAAAAAACTGAGACCCAGGCTCATGTCAGTCCTGCCTTTTCCAGTGCTAAATTTCTTCACCTGCCATCAGTACAAAGAAGATTCTGTATCTACAGGGCTGGAGCCAAGAAAATTCTGAGTAATTCCTTAAAGTGGGGTTTTTAAACCACAGCATGAATAGTATTGTGTTGGGCAGAAATTCAAGGTCTGACTTCTTTTTTGCACCTCATTCTTTTCCTCATTGACTGTTCTTGAGTAGTATTCTTTACTATACATCCTTGTGTTTTTTTAAACTTTCCTGCCGAAGAAAAAAACTTTCTTTACCCTAGAAGAGTCACTCCCCAGTCAGATGTTTTTAAATTGCGTCCATGGACTCTCTGAAGGCTATGTGACTAGAATAATATCCATATAATTGATTTCCTTTTTATTCTTATATTTTTTTTCTCTGCCTTTGAGAGATTATTCTGAGGAGTTCCTTAGGCTTCAGTAGATTGCCAAAAGTACAGGAGGGTCCATGGCACAAGAATAGGTAAAACTTCGGGTTGAGAAGAGGTTCTGGGAAATTGCCAGGATGGGAGAGTTTTTGAGGTGCTAGAGACACTACGGGAGAAGAGAGTTGGGGGTGGAGTACAGAAGTCAACCTGTAGCAGTTCTTAGAACATTTTACCTTTATTAAAATGCTTGAAATTACTCACTAAATGAAGATGCTGATAATAGCATTTTACTCATCTTAACGATGGATATGCAAGTATTGATTTCCATTTATCATTTCTTGTTCATTAAGTAGCCCCTCCTAATTTTGCCAAAATACTTTCAAATTTATATCTCTTTGTTGGAGACATGCATATTAAGAGGTTCCATTCTTCCCTTCCTGATTTAGGACTTTGAATTTGGACTCCTGTCTTTCATTGCTGATGCCCTATATTTTATTTCCTGCTCCTAACTTCCAGGACTCACCATGATCTCAGAGATGCAAAGTAATTTAAGTATCATGGATAAAAAAATCTTGAGATTCCTTTATTTGTCCCCAGGATTGGCTATGGAAACCTCTGTTCCCCCTCAGCTAATTATTAATATTTCCTTTCCCTTTTTTATTTGCAATCTCAAATTCTCTTCTTCTAATTGTTCCCTAGTAGCAATGACTCAGTGTGTATGTATGGAAAATAAAAATTCTTGTTTTTTCCAGAAGGTATACAGAAGTTAATTTGTGTTCAGGTCACATTTTGGACTTGTGAGATATAACTTTGGTGGAGGTCACTGTTTCGAAGAACATTTGCTTGAAAAACTTAGTCTGCCCTGTGACCCCCTTCCCTTACTTTTGGTATGATGGCCACGCTGGTGAATGCTACCTTCTGGTACCTTTTTAGATTTGGGCCAGAGTAGCCATTTACTCTCAATTTAGCAGAAGATTAAGAATTACCTTTTCTTTTTCAGCAGCTTATAGATTGAATTTATGTAATAACAGAAGAAAAAGTCTAATTTCTGTACTCTGATTCCAGCACACTGAGTTAGTATGAGATGAGATTTGAGGGACATTGTTGAAATAAGAGAGGAAAGCAGTGACCACTTAAATTCTTACTAGTTTTGAAATCCTGTGACTCTTTGAAATTTTACCTGGTATCCTGAAAATGGGGAATTTATGTATAATCAAAGTTGGTGCCAGTTCTTTATCTGCAGATCACTCTTTGGTATACAAAAATATTCTCTAATTTTTAAAATCTCTTTTCTACTTCAAGTGTGGTCAAAGAACAACATCTGGGAGTTTGCAGCTCAGCATTTTGTCAAGATACCCAGGAGCTATGCATGTGGTTTTGTCTCATTTCTGAGTCTCACATTGACGCATAGGTCAGTGAGGGAAGCAGAGTATTTCACAGATGAGGAAACCAGATCTCAGAGTCATTAAGTAACTAAGTCAGATTTGCTGTTAGTGTCTCACCCAGAACTCCATACCTTAAAGCTAATATCTTCTCTGTTGGGCTGGAGTGAGGCTTGTATGATACTGATTATTAGCTACCCAGCAACCCACGGATTTAGGTGTGGCTGTGTAACTAAGTGGAAGTGGAAAAGTATTGTGGTCCATTTCTAGGGAAAAAAGAAACAGAGAGGACCCACGCAAGTTCCTCCACATTTGTAGGCTGGAGTGGAGAGGGTCCCTGCGAGATCTTGGGATGCTATGTTAAAGCATGGCAGGACTTTTGTCAGCCTGGTTGCCTGGATTGCTGCTAAGGGAGACTGTTCAATTGTGCAGTATGTATACAGGAACAAGAAATAAGCTTTTATTGAGCTTAAACCATTATATATGTTTGGGTTTATGTGTTAAGTAAGTACTGATAGTTAGCCTATGCTAGCAAATTCACTTGAGGAGCAGTGGTGTGGAACTTGAAGTTATGGATCTTCTGGCCTAATGTATTCATTCATTCATTTTTCATCTTTGGTAGTTGGTGATCGATTGGTTGTGATCCACCATGCAGAAGTGAGCGATGAAAGGCAACAGAGCTGATGGGTCATGAGGATGTAAGTGCATTTGAAGGCTCTCACACCCTCTACTCCAGGGTAAGTCAAAGGCATTCTTTGCCACTGTTGTTCTGGTTTTACTCTTGTCTTAACAGCCTCTTGGCGTTAGTGCAGTGGGGTGCCCTGTCTGTGAAAGCTTCCCAAAGCCTTTAGTGATTCAGGTCACAAACACTGTTAAGATCAGCACTTACAAAGCTAAAACCATGATCAAGATTATGGGATAGAATCTACATGGGACTATCTCAACATAAGAATTTTTTAGTGAATTTGTATGGGGTTTGATTTCCATAGAGGGTGAGTGTTTGCTGGGCCTTCTTGAAAAGGGAGCTAGGCCTGAGTGCTGTTTTCCTGTAGCCATATCATATTGCTATCTCTGCTGACACAAATTCCCCTCTCTCAACACTCTACTCTTCCATGGATCACTGTGCTTCACTTTTACTGCGTTAATCACTTTTTTTTTTTGGGGGGGGGATAGGAAACTGCTTACCAGAGAGTTGATGATTTCCAATTTGGTAGATAATAGCGATAGCAAAGCACATGGTTCTGCCCATTCCATTTTATTTTATCCAGTGTCACTGGAAGTCACATGTCCATTCCCTCCTCATCTGTTTGCAGTCCTTAGTGCAATGGATGTAGGCACCGGGAGCATTATAACTAAAGCTGCTTTGGATTTTCATCTGTCGTGAAGACTTTGAGACCAAAAGGAGATTTGGTGTGCCCTTCTCAGAGGCAGTGGAGGGCTGAGAGGGAGGAGTGGAAAGGACATCCCATCCTTTCTGAGGTCTCTGGCTTTTAGAGCTTAAACTAAAACCAGACTCACTAAAGAGAAAATAATAATTAATACAAATCTAAGCAGAGCTAAGACTGGTTAGGAAAAAGGGGGACAGGAGGTTATATTTAGAAAAAAAAAAGTACTCAGCTGAGAAACTGAATGGAGGATTGTTTTTAAGCGTCTTAGTTCAATACTGTGGAGTCCTTGCTGATAATGTCCCATTACCCACGCTCAGACAGAGGGCACCCAGTAAGGCTGATGTCCTTCTGTGCCTCACATGGCTCAGTAATGAGTACAATTGACTGAACAAAATAGACAATTAGGAGCTGTAGGTCTCTGGAGATTCCCATAAGCATGCATCATTACAGCTCTGGAGTGATGCATGTGCTTAGAGATAAGCAAAGCAGAGGACAGGGAGCTGTAGGGCACGTCAACAACTGAAGGGTCTAGGTGAGCAGCCAGACACAGACCCCAGCTCGGTGCCTGGGGGTCACTAAGGAGAGGACCTGGTCTCTGCTGAGCTATCTCGTTAGAGGAAAGGAGCCAGACTTTGCCAGCTTTTCCTCATTTTCCTCTGTGACGCCAAAAAGTATAGCATGCCAGAAATAGCACTCAACTGGTATGCTGCTAAGTCGCTTCAGTCGTGTCCGCTCTGTGCGCCCCTGACAGAAGCCCACCAGGCTCCCTTGTCCCTGGGATTCTCCAGGCAGATACTGGAGTGGGTTGCCATTTCCTTCCCCAATGCATGAAGTGAAAAGTGAAGTGAAGTCGCTCAGTCGTGTCCGCTCTTGCGCCCCATGGACTGGAGCCTACCAGGATTTTCCGTCCATGGGATTTTCCAGGCAAAGTACTGGGGTGGGGTGCCATTGCCTTCCCCGACTCAACTGGTATGTTTCTGTGTAAATGCTGTATAAGCATCAAATTACAGAGGGAGCCGTTCTTTATTGATTAGGAGCCAAAGAAGCCAGTGCTGGAGATGCCAGAGGATCAGGGGTTCTCATCCTCAGCACCAGTGGCATGCTGAGCCTGGTGCTTCTTGTCATGGGCTGTCCTGTGCATTGAAGCATGTTCGGCAGCATCCTTGGCCTCTACCCTCTAGATGCCTGTGGTTCCCCTGACCCCCACCACAGTCGTGGCAATCAAAAGTGTCTCCAGACATTGCCAAATGTGCCCTGGGGAAAAAACTGCCCCTGGTTGAGAACCACTGCTGGAGGTGATTTAATTTTGCTCTTGAGTTTCTCTGGGATGGCATGTCAGTAACTTAGCCTCATTATGCTAGTTTCCCTACCTGTAAAATAGACACAGCATTTGTAAATGAATAGCCTAAAGAAGGAATGTACAAAGCACTGTGTGATTACTTGAGAGCTCTATGAATGCTAAGAAATACCTGTCTCCTCAAATATCCAGGACCCAGGGATCACTCTTAATCCTTATGAAGGCAGTAGCTGAGGAGCAGGGGAGTTTGAAGGGTCAGTGGTGTGGGAAATGATGATGCAGAGTGCCAGATTCTGGTTTCACTTGAAGCCTTCATATTCAGTTCATTTCAACAATATACTCTTGAATAAGGGCTTTTTTTTTTTTTTTTTTTTTTTTTTGAAAGGGAAAAAAATGGGAGCGTGGAGGAGAGAGAAGTAAGCTGTTAGAAGAGCAGTGAAGGAAATTGCTTTTAAGTAGGGATAGGAGATTGTGGTAATCTCTTAAAGTGACTTCGTATAATTAGTGCTGTTGCTTCAGTCATGTCTGATTCTTTGTGACCCTATGCACTGTAGCCCACCAAGCTCCTCTGTCCATGGGGATTCTCCAGGCAAGAATATTGGAGTGGGTTGCCATGCCCTCCTTCAGGGGATTTTCTTGACCCAGGGATTGAACTTGAGTCTCTAAGTCTTCTGCATTGGCAGGTGGGGGGCGGGGGAGTCTAAGACTCTTGAGAGTGCCTTGGACTGCAAGGAGATCCAACCAGTCCATTCTGAAGGAGATCAGCCCTGGGATTTCTTTGGAAGGAATGATGTTAAAGCTGAAACTCCAGTACTTTGGCCACCTCATGTGAAGAGTTGACTCATTGGAGAAGACTCTGATGCTGGGAGGAATTGAGGGCAGGAGGAGAAGGGGACGACAGAGGATGAGATGGCTGGATGGCATCACTGACTCGATGGATGTGAGTCTGAGTGACCTCCGGGAGTTGGTGATGGACAGGGAGGCCTGGCGTGCTGTGATTCATGGGGTCGCAAAGAGTCGGACACAACTGAGTGACTGATCTGATCTGATCTGAGTGAAGGGAAGTCACTATGACATAAAGTCACCAAAGGACATAAAGAAGTAACCCTCTCAAAGAAAAATATCCTTCCAAATTACTGTGGATCCTAGAGCAGATTTTGTGAGTAATAGAACAAGTACCAGAGAATGTTTGAAGAAATCTGTTTTTATTCTATAGCTTTTCCATCTATTTCTTCTCTCCTTTGAAAGTATAGAAAAGGGGTTGTCTTTTGAATGATATGCCCTTTGAATGATACATAAAATGTTTTAGGATCTCAGTTGTTCTTCTGCTCATCTTCTAGAAATGTACTGGAATGGTGAAAAGGGCTATCACCCTGGCTCGGGCCTGAAGCAGTCATGTTATTTTACTAGAAAACCTCAGTTTAGGAAGAGCAAGTGCAGGGATTAGATGTAAACTGTCCTGGCAGGTTTGAGTTCAGCCTTGCTGAGGTGTTGGTCTCTGTACCTGTTAGATACACTCACTGAACTTACACCAAGACCATACTGACACAGGCACAGTGTGGACGGAGAGTGTGGCCATCATCAGGAAGTTCTGCTGGACAGCACTGCTTTAGTCTGTAAAGACTATTTATCAGAAATCTTGTGCTTGTTATAACAAGACCTCATCTCATTTAAAACAGAATTGTGTTTTGGATTTCTCCATCCTGGGTCACTTTTCAGTCTGTGAGAGGATCTTGATGAACTTTTTAGCTTGCTGAAGCACCTGTCACAGAAAGTGTCACGAGCCTGTCTCTCTGACATAACTGAGTGCACTGCCTCAAGAATATTTGTGCTTTAATCCCAGGCTGCTGAGCTGTCTATTTCCATTTGGTATCTCCATACCCTGACCCTCAGTGGTGAAGCTTGTTTGTGCAGGATGTCTCTTTTGATACTGCCTAGAGCAGCAGAGCTTCACAAAGGGTCTGGGACAGGTGGTGAGAGAGTTTTCACCTTCCTTCCTTCCAAGCCCCAGCATGGCTCAGAAAAGTGTTTCATAAAAAGGTATTAGTTCACAGGCTTAAGCTCTGAGGCGTTATCCCCTAAAGGATTAGTTTGTTAAGTAGTATAGGGCATATTTAGTAGTTAAGCCCTTGAGCAACATGAAAGCATTTTAAGGTGATATTATCTCTTTCTGGTACCAATATTAGTTGCTCTGAAACTATCATAATTAGAACAAATGAAAAGATGTAGAAATAAAGACACATGTTTTAAAAGATACATTTTAAATCTAACTGAGCCCAAGACTGTTTTGCATGGTAGAAGGAATGAGAGCAGAGGGTTTGCATGCTGTGAGCAGTGTTGCTGCAGACAAGGCATGGAGATGGCTGGGCTGAGATGATTCTTGGACGGCCTTCACGGACTGCCTCTCTGCAGACTGTGTGGTACCGATCCTCGTATTGCCCTCTTCTCTTCACTTTGTGTTTCTGTTCTTTTTGGGGTGTTGGAGGGGGTCTTAGTGTTTCTCAAGGGAGGTTCTCTTAGCATTTTGATAGAATGACTCATCACTGTGTGAAACTTTGCTGCCCATTATAAGACATATAGCATCCCTGGTCATTGGATGTTTGTATTACTCTAACCAAGTCATTAAGTCAACCAACAAAGCCCCCTGTGTTTCTAAATATGGCCTCTGATTGAGAATCACTGGCTGCTAGAGTGTTGGGGGGGGGGTTAGAAAGGAGGAGTAATTAGAGTTGCAGAAGGTACAGGTACTCGGAGGGGCTGGCTCATTACTTTCTGATATGACCTGACCTATTCCCAGTGCTGGAACTGCTTTGGGAGCCAGTATTATTCTATAGAGACCAGAAGAATCAGGTTTTTCCAGTGGAAAACTTGGTCCCTGAACCTTGAAATCAACCCAGAAGTCAGAGGGGAAGTCTGTTAGTGCCACAGAGGGTGGAGAGATTACTGAGGCTCCCAGAGCATGCTGGTTTTTATTCTTGACTGGGAGAAAAAATGCAGCAAGGGAGATGTAAAGACAATCCAAGAGAAAGGGATTTTGCCAGCCATTTCTTTTCTTCCTCTGTGATTACAAAAACTGGCAAAGTAGCCCTAAATTTGTGAGGTTATATGTAGATTCTCAGATGGGAAATCTGAGGTTGTTTTATAGTTAGTAAAGAGAAAAAGAATACTTTCAGACATCTTGCTGTGGGGCATCTATAAATGTCTCTGATTACAAGAACAGAAGCTCATTCAAGTTACCTTAAGAAATGGAAGGCTTAAGTAAGAATACATAGGAAAATAAAACAAATGTCAGGCATGGGGCAAGTTGTGGGTAATCCCAGAGATCTTGCAGGATGAGAAAGAACCATCATGTGGCCAGACCTCACAGCGACAGGACCTAACTCAGGACCAGGAAGATTATTGCCTGATCTGTTGGAACTCCAGGATGTGTCTGCACCAGCAGTGCTTAATCAGTCTGCATTCTACTTCTCCACATTTACATGGCTCAAGATTCCTGTTTTGGCTTCTCTACTCATGTCTTCCTGTCCCTACAACCTAACTGATGGTCTATGTATGGACCAAGAAGGAAAAGAATATGATAATTCTGTAGTAACTATCAGCCCTCTGGTTATAGAGATCTTTCTCCCAGGCAGTCTTAGAGGTACTGATGCCCTTTCTTGGTCCACACAATGGTGGTCTGGGTCTTCTTGCCTCAATAAAGGCTGTGGTTTCTCTGGAAGGGAGCAGTGGTAGGGTCGACAGAATGTGAGACCTTTCTTGTGTAAGGACACTGAATTCTTAACTCTTGGAATCAACATAAACAGTGTTTATGGGTTATGTGTATAATAAAGAATTGGAAGATTACTTTTGAAGCCTCTGCATTCAGTAGCAATTATGAAAAAGCCTGAGTCTGTTTTTTTAGGAGACTGGCTGCATCATGCATTGGAGAAGGAAATGGCAACCCACTCCAGTGTTCTTGCCTGGAGAATCCCAGGGATGGGGGAGCCTGGTGGGCTGCCATCTATGGGGTCGCACAGAGTCAGACACGACTGAAGTGACTTAGAAGCAGCAGCAGCTGCATCCCAGAGCAGAATGGTAGGGAAATTGCTGGGCTAGATGATTGGGAAATCAAAAGTTATATTTTCCATATGGATATTTTATTTTTTTGCATCTGTCAAATGTGATTCTCTCAACCACCCATGCATCTTGTAGGAATAATGGCTAGGTAGCTGTCTAAATGTTGAAAGACATTTTGACATGTCTGACAAGTGTTATTCAACAGCTGGGTTTGTAAGATTCCAGTTCTGACAAAGTAAAATAATTTGGCTTATTACTCCAGAAATAAATTCCATATAGATGGTGTCATTTGGGGAATTACTACCTTAAAGGCAGACTTTCAAATGTTTTGTGTTGTCGTGTGTTCTATTTATTTACCCCCAGTCTTGGAGAGCTATTTTCATTTGAACCAGTGATTGAATATAACTTTACAAAGGAGTGCATCCTCATATTTGCATAAGGCTCTGTCTTTATTTATGATTCTGTGATAGGGTAAGATGATGGTCCTGCCTTCATGGGCCATCACAGCTGTGAAGGGCATGCTCTGTGACATCACACACAGCCCATTGGCTCACTGAATTCATTTAAGGCTCTTACTCTTCTCAAGCAGCTGGGGCATGGGAGTGACACATACAGAGTTAGTATTTCCTTAGCTGCAGCTTCTCTTGAAGGCGGCAGCAGAGAAGTTCAGTGGGGCTTCTGCAACTGCTAGTTGAGGAAAGAATGCAGTCTGTTACTGAAAGGTGATTGGGATCAGCTTTCTCACTCAGCTGCTCGAAGGAGCAGAGATGAATCTTTTGTTGTTTCTCTTCTTACTCTGGGAAGATCCCTATCCCTTCTATGGAATTTTTTTAATGAGAAGGAAAAAATAGAGCCTTGTATCTAATACATTTTAGTATACATGATTGTGTTTCTTCTGAAGAGGAAGATTTGTATATAGTAACCATATATCACCAGATTAAAATCCTCAATTTTAATTTTAAATAAATTCTAATCTTATAGTATAAACCAAAGATAAAGTCAAATTTTTGCATATATAATTTATTTTTTATAAAAATAAAACAAAATTATGTTTGTTCTCATAGAATCAGGAACTAATTTGCAGCCCTTGCATGAAGATTCTGTAGCAATGGTAGAGGCATCTGCTCTCTCCAAGGTGTAAAGAGAAGAAAGATGATGCCTGAAAGATGCCTGAGAGTCCCAGGTCCTAAATCCTGGGATTTTGTCCTGCTCTAGGCCACTTTCTAGATAAGTGTTGGGGGATAAGTGTGATAAATGGACATAGATGCTTGAGGAGAGGGCTGAAACCTCCAGCTTTGATGAAGTGTCCTGTGCTTCCCATGAGCCACAGGAAGGAATAGATTCTACTCAGGCCTTTCCCTCCTGAGCCCATTTTTGAATCCTGGCCTTCGCCTTTCTAGGAAACAAAGCTATGGCTGAAGTAATATCCTCAAACATGATTTCTTATTAGCACATCCCTTTTAAAAGAAGCTTCCTGGACGAGGACGAAGGCAGGCAGATGCATGCTTCTCTTAGCTGTCAAGCTGTCCCCTTTCTATTGGAAAGTGAAAGAGAAAGTTGCTCTGTCCTGTCCTGTCCGACTCTTTGTGACCCCATGGACTATACAGTCAATGGAATTCTCCAGGCCAGAATGCTGGAGTGGGTAGCCTTTCCCTTCTGCACGGGATGTTCCCAACCCAGGAACTGAACCCAGGTCTCCCACATTGCAGGCAGATTCTTTACCAGCTGAGCCAGAATGCGTATTAGATCACTTCTGAAATTTTTAATTATTGACATTAGTAAAATATTTTCCAGACATTAAACAAGAGGACATTAATAGAGACCCTCAATTAGTGTCTTTTAATTTGAGAGCCCCAAATCCCATGTTAATATGGTACTAAACTTCAGCTTCTTGTTCCTTTTGGTGTTTCTCTAAATGCGTTTCCATCTTTTCCCTCCTCCCACTAACCCTGTTATCTAGTTTAGATCCTTTTGTCTGTTTACCCCCTTTCTTACATCTTTCTTGATTTCCAAAGTTCTGTGATTCCCAGCAGTCTAAAGGACAATGTGCTTCTTCAGATCAGATCAGATCAGATCAGTCGCTCAGTCGTGTCCGACTCTTTGCAACCCCATGAACCGCAGCACGCCAGGCCTCCCTGTCCATCACCAGCTCCCGGAGGTCACCCAGACTCACACCCATCGAGTCAGTGATGCCATCCAGCCATCTCATCCTCTGTCGTCCCCTTCTCCTCCTGCCCTCAATCCCTCCCAGCATCAGAGTCTTCTCCATTGAGTCAACTCTTCGCATGAGGTGGCCAAAATACTGGAGTTTCAGCTTTAGCATCATGCCTTCTAAAGAAATTACAGGATTCATCTCCTTCAGAATGGACTGGTTGGATCTCCTTGCAGTCCAAGGGACTCTCAAGAGTCTTCTCCAACACCACAGTTCAAAAGCATCAATTCTTCGGCGCTCAGCCTTCTTCATAGTCCAGCTCTCACATCCATACATGACCATACATGTGCTTCTTAACTAGGCATAAAGACAGTCTGCAGTATGACTCCAACTTACTGTCTGACTTTCTGCTCTTTCTGTTCACAGACTGGTCCTTGGTCCAGTTGTCCATTCTGTGCATAGAATGCCCTTTATTTCCAGTGACCATATCTGTTTGGTAACATTGAAAACCTTTGTCCCATTAGCCAGATGTGCATTTCTATCTTCTCTTTATCAGATTTTAGAAAGGTGACTTTGGGAAAGATATTTAATTTCTCTCAGCCTCAATTTTCTTATTTGTAAGAAGGGACTCAAAATAGCCCCTTTATAGGATGCTTGTGAACATGGTACCATGTCCTTGCTTCTGACTGCCCAGCACCAAGCTGTGTGTGTAGGCTTATCATGTGCACTTGCTGACGAAGTTACTGGTCAGATTTACCCAGCTGATCTGAATCACATTTCTTGATTAGCCATTCTCTGCCTACAACTGCCATACCTTCTGTAAACACATGTTTATTCTCCAGTACCCCTAACTTGTTCAGTAAGCACCTGAAAATATACGCTCCTAGGGCATGATGGAAAGGGGACCCTTCCACACTATTGGTGGAAATGTAAATTGGTGCAGACACTGTGTAAAACAGTATTGGAGCTTCTTTAAACTACAAATAGAGTAACTATATGACCCAGCAATCTCACTCCTGGGCATATATCCAGAAAAGACAAAAACTCTAATTGGGCTTCTCTGGTGACTCAGATCCAACATCCGCTGGATCATGGAAAAAGCAAGAGAGTTCCAGAAAAACATCTATTTCTGCTTTATTGACTATGCCAAAGCCTTTGACTGTGTGGATCACAATAAACTATGGAAAATTCTGAAAGAGATGGGAATACCAGACCACCTGATCTGCCTCTTAAGAAATCTATATGCAGGTCAGGAAGCAACAGTTAGAACTGGTCATGGAACAACAGACTGGTTCCAAATAGGAAAAGGAGTACGTCAAGGCTGCATATTGTCACCATGTTTATTTAACTTATATGCAGAGTACATCATGAGAAATGCTGGACTGGAAGAAACACAAGTTGGAATCAAGATTGCCGGGAGAAATATGAATAACCTCAGATATGCAGATGACACCACTTTTATGGCAGAAAGTGAAGAGGGGCTAAAAAGCCTCTTGATGAAAGTGAAAGTGGAGAGTGAAAAGGTTGGTTTAAAGCTCAACATTCAGAAAACTAAGATCATGGCATCTGGTCCCATCACTGCATGGGAAATAGATGGGGAAACAGTGGAAACAGTGTCAGACTTTGTTTTTCTGGGCTCCAAAATCACTGCAGATGGTGACTGCAGCCATGAAATTAAAAGACGCTTGCTCCTTGGAAGGAAAGTTATGACCAACCTAGATAGCATATTCAAAAGCAGAGACATTACTTTACCAACAAAGGTTCGCCTAGTCAAGGCTATGGTCTTTCCTGTGGTCATGTATGGATGTGAGAGCTGGACTGTGAAGAAGGCTGAGCGCCGAAGAATTGATGCTTTTGAACTGTGGTGTTGGAGAAGACTCTTGAGAGTCCCTTGGACTGCGAGAAGATCCAACCAGTCCATTCTGAAGGAGATCAATCCTGGAATTTCTTTAGAAGGAATGATGCTAAAGCTGAAACTCCAGTATTTTGGCCACCTCATGCGAAGAGTTGACTCATTGGAGAAGACTCTGATGCTGGGAGGGATTGAGGGCAGGAGGAGAAGGGGACGACAGAGGATGAGATGGCTGGATGGCATCACTGACTCGATGGATGCGAGTCTGAGTGACCTCAGGGAGCTGGTGATGGACAGGGAGGCCTGGCGTGCTGCGGTTCATGGGGTCGCAGAGAGTCGGACACGACTGAGCGACTGATCTGATCTGATCTGGCGACTCAGTGGTAAAGAATGCTCCTGCAGTGTGGGAGACATGAGAGACTCAGGTTTGATCCCTGGGTCGGGAAGATCCCCTGGAGAAGGAAATTGCAACTCACTCCAGTCTTCTTGTCTGGAGAGCTCCATGGACAGAGGAGCCTGGTGGGCTACAGTCCATGGGATCATAAAGAGTCAGACGTGACTGAGCAATTAACACTTTTTCTTTCTTTCTTTCTAATTTGACAAGATAACATGCACCCAAGTGTTCATAATGGCACTGTTTACAATAGCCAAGACATGGAAACAATCTAAGTGTCCATCACAGATGAATGGCTAAAGACAGTGTAGTGTCTTTACTACACGCGCACACACACACACACACACACACACACACACACACACACACACACACACAAATACAGTGGAATATTATTCAGCCATAAAAAATGAAGTAATACCATTTGCAGCACTGTGGGTGGACCTAGAGATTGTCATACTGAATCAAGTAAGTCAGAAAAGACACATATCATATGATATTGTATGTGGAATCTAGAAAAAAATACAAATGAACCAATTTACAAAACAGAAATAGACTCATAAACATAGATAACAGTTATCAAAGAGAAAATGGGGAAGAGGGATAAATTGGGAATTTGGGATTAACAGATATACACTGCTGCTGCTGCTGCTAAGTCGCTTCAGTCGTGTTTGACTCTGTGAGACCCCATAGATGGCAGCCCACCAGGCTCCCCTGTCCCTGGGATTCTCCAGGCAAGAGCACTGGAGTGGGTTGCCATTTCCCTCTCCAATGCATGAAAGTGAAAAGTGAAAGTGAAGTCACTCAGTCGTGTCCGACTCCTAGCGACCCCATGCACTGCAACCCACCAGGCTCCTCTGTCCACGGGATTTTCCAGGCAAGAGTACTGGAGTGGGTTGCCATTGCCTTCTCCCAGATACACACTACTATATATAAAATAGATAAACAAAGATGTTGTTGTGATTTATGTCAGAGAGTGTTCTGCCTATGTTTTCCTCTAGGAGTTTTATAGTGTCCAGTCTCATATATAGGTCTTTAATCCATTTTGAGCATGTTTTTGTGTATGGAGTTAAAGAATGATCTAATTTCATTTTTCTTTTACATGTGGCTGTCCAATTTTCCCAGTACCATTTGCTGAAGACTTTGTCTTTCTAACATTGTATAGTCTTGCTTTATTTGTCTTAGATTAGTTGGCCATAGGTGCCTGGGCCTATTTCTGGGCTTTCTACCCTATTCTATTGATCTATATTTCTATTTTTGATGAAAGTACCATACTGTTTTGATGAAAGTAGCTTGGTAGTATAGTCTGAAGCCAGACAGCCTGATTTTTCCAGCTGCATTTTTCTTTTCTCAAGATTGCTTTGGCTGTTTGGGGGTCTTTTGAGCTATCTCCCAGAATAATGAAAAGAAAAACAAACAAATGGGACCTACTTAAACTCAAAAGCTTTTGCATAGCAAAGGAAACAATAAACAGAATGAAAAGACAATTCACGGATTGGGAGAAAATATTTGCAAATGATATGATCAATAAGAGATTAGTCTCCGAAATTTATAAACAACTATTATGTCACTTTACGGCATCAAAACAAACAATACGCTCAAAAAATAGACAGGAGACCTAAATAGATATTTCTCCAAAGAATACATATGGATGGTCAATAGGCACATGAGAAGATGTTCAACATCACTATTATTAGAGAAATGCAAATCAAAACTACAATGAGATATCACCTCACACCTGCCAGAATGGTTATCATCACAAAATCCACAAACAATAAATGCTGGAGAGGGTGTGAATAGAAGGGAACCCTCCTACACTGTTGGTGAAAATGTAAATTGGTACAGCCACTATGGAGAACAATATGGAGGTTCCTTGAATGGCGCTAGTTGTAAAGAACCCTTCTGCCAATGCAGGTGATGTAAGAGACTCAGGTTTGATCCCTGGGTTGGGAAGATGAGGGTATGGCAACCCACTCCAGTATTCTTGCTTGGAGAATCCCATGGACAGAGGAGACTGGCAGACTACAGTCCATGGGGTCACATAGAGTCAGACATGACTGAAGTGACCTAGCACAATACACATAAACTAAAAAGAGAGCTACCATATGACCCTACAATCCCACTCCTGGACAAAAGCCTGGAGAAAAGCATGGTCCGAAAGGATACATGCACCCCAATGTTTATGGCAGCACTGTTTACAATTGCTAAAACATGGGAGCAACCTAAATGACTATCAACATACGAATGGATAAAGAAAATGTGGTATGTAAATACAATGGAATTTTACTCAGCCATTAAAAAGAATGAAATAATGCCATTTGCAGCAGCATGGATAGACCTAGAGAGTGCCATACTGAATGAAGTAAGTCAGAGAAGGAGAAATATTGTATGACATCCCTTATATGTGGAAACTAAAAAGAAAGGGTACAAATGAACTTATAAAACAGATAGAGACTCACAGACTTATAAAACTCATAGTTGCCAGGGGAAGGAGATAGTTATGGAGTTTGGGATGATCATGTGCACACTGCTATATTTAAAATGGGTAACCAACATGGACCTATTGCATAGCACATGGAACTCTGCTCAATCTTATGTGGCAACCTAGATAGGAGGGAGGTTTGTGAGAGAATGGATACATGTATATGTATGGCTGAGTCCCTTCGTTGTTCCCCTGAAATGATCACAGTATTGGCTACACCCCCAATACAAAATAAAAAATTGAAAAGTAAAACAAAATAAACAACAAGGAGTTATTGTATAGCACAGGAGACTATGTACAGTATCTTGTAATAGCCTGTAATAGAAAAGAATCTCAAAAATAATGTGTGTATGTGTGTTAGTGTGCTCAGTTGCATCTGATTCTTTGTCACCCCATGAAGAGGCTTCTCCGTGGGATTTCCCAGACAAGAATATTGGAGCAGGTTGCCCTTTCCTCCTCCAGGGGATCGGACCTGCATCTCCTGCATTGCAGATGGATTCTTTATCACTGAATCACTTCTTGTATGTAAAGCTGAATCAGTTTGCTGAACACCTTCAACATTGTGAATCAATTCTACATCAATAAAAATAAATAAATGAAAAAAAATGATTGAATAAACTTGTTACTTTGGGAAAAAAAGGATACTGTTCTCCCTGCACCTGTTATGGTGAAAATTATCCTAGGTCTTCATAATGTCCTGATTTATCTCCCATATTAGAAATTGAAGGCAGTTTTAGGGTCACTCCATACACCCTGAGCACTGGTTCATTATCTTCATAGTTGATTCTTTTATGTATAGTGAGATTATCATGAAGATCAATGGTATGATTATAGCTGTCATGAGAAGTTATACCTCTTTAAAACAAAGTTTTCCCAGGCCCAACCAACAGGCTTTTTATTCCAAACATCATTTAATAAATAAAATGCGACGGTGACATTAACAGGATTGCTTGTATAAACCCTTGTATGAACCCTTGCAGTTCATTTAAGCACGCTCTGCCCCATATTGAGTCTCAATTATAGCATGTTTAGCATGAATAAACCTGCTAGTGTTCTCAAACAATGGTAATGCTCTCCTGGCAGTTCTGCCCTTCTGACTGTGGAGCTGAAAGCATATCAGTGTTTCTTTTGTTCACTCTTTTTAAATTATGGTTTTCCACCTCTTGCTCAAATGATTTAAGCCATACTTTAGGCTTATAAATTGTAGTTTTTAAAATGTATCTCCTTCTGGCCCTTCTCACTCTTTCCTTTAGTTCTCCATTTTTCTTATTGTATCATGGAGAAAATAAGACAAATTTTTTTTTTTTTTTTACTCAAGGTGATAAAAATTTAAATACTTGTATTGCTTTTCTGGTTTGAGCTTCCTTTTTTACTTATTTGCATTGGCTGCAATTTCATATATACTTGTGGGTCTCTCACTGCATTAATTTTGTCTCTTTTCTTGTTTTTTTTTTTTTTTAATTTAACTGGTGTATAGTTGATTTGCAATGATGTGTTAACTTTCAGGGGTACAGCAAAGTGATCCAATCATTCTTTTCAAATTCTTTTCCCGTATAGGTTATTATATAATCTTGATTAGAGTTCCCTGTTCTATATAGTTGTTGTTGCTGCTCACTTGCTCAGTCCTGTCAATTCTTTGTGACTCCATGGATGCCAGGCTTCCCTGTGCTTCACCATCTCCTGGAGTTTGCTCAAACTCATGTCCATTGAGTTGATGATGCCATCCAACCGTCTCACCCTCTGGCACCTCCTTCTCCTCTTCCCCTTAATCTTTCACAGCATCAGAATCTTTTCCAATGTGTCAGCTCTGTGCATCAGGTGGCTGAAGTGCTGGAGCTTCAGCATCAGTCTTTCCAATGAATATTCAGGGTTGGTTTCCTTTAGGATTGACTGGTTTGATCTCCTTGCTGTCCAAGGGTCTCTCAAGAGCCTTCTCCAGTACCACAGTTTGAAAGCATCAATTATTCACCTCTCTGCCTTCTTTATGGTCCAACTCTCACATGGGTACATGACTACTGGAAAAATTGTAGCTCTGACTATACAGACTTTTGTCTCTGTTTTTTAATACGCTGTTTAGGTTTGTCACTGCTTTTCTTCCAAGGAGCAAACGTCTTTTAATACTACATAGTAGCATTAATGCCATATAGTAGGTCCTTATTAGTTATCTAGTTTACATATAGTAGTGTGTATATATTAATCCCAGCCTCCTAATTTGTTATTTCCCCCATATTCCCCCTTTGGTAACCATAAATTTAATTTAATTTTGAGATCTGTGAATCTGTCTCTATTTTGTAAATAAGTTCATTTGTATCATTTTTTTTTAGATATAACCAATGTCATATGGCATTTGTCTTTCTCTATCTGATTTCACTTAGTATGATAATCTCCAGGTCCATCCATGTTGCTGCAAGTGGCATTATTTCATTCTTTTGATGGCTGAATAATATTCCATTGTGTATATATATTGGAGAAGGCAATGGCAACCCACTCCAGTACTCTTGCCTAGAAAATCCCATGGACAGAGGAGCCTGGTAGGCTGCAGTCCATGGGGTCACTCAAAATCGGACATGACTGAGCAACTTCACTTTCACTTTTCACTTATGCATTGGAGAAGGAAATGGCAACCCACTCCAGTGTTCTTGCCTGGAGAATCCCAGGGACAGGGGAGCCTGGTGGGCTGCCATCTATGGGGTCACACAGAGTCGGACACGACTGAAGTGACTTAGCAGTAGCAGTGTGTGTGTGTGTGTATATATACTCCAATGTTCTTGCCTGGAGAATCCCAGGGACGGGGAAGCCTGGTGGGCTGCTGTCTATGGGGTCACACAGAGTCGGACACGACTGAAGTGACTTAGCATAGCATACACACATCCCACACCTTCTTTATGGACACTTAGGTTGCTTCCATGTCTTGGCTATTGCTGCCAGGAACACTGGGATGGATGTATCCTCTTGAAGCATGTTTTTCTCTGGATATATGCCCAGGAATGGGATTACAGGATCATATGGCAGTTCTATTTTTAATTTCTTAAGGAACCTCTATACTGTTCCCATAGTGGCTATTACCAATTTACATTGCCACCAACAGTGTAGGAGGGTTCCCTTTTCTCCACACCCTCTCCAGCATTTATTTATTTATTTTTGTGGATTTTTCAATGTCAGCCATCTGACCAGTGTGAGGTAATACCTCATTGTAGTTTTGATTTGCATTTCTCTGATAATTAGTTGGGGCTTCTCAGGTGGCTCAGTAGTAAAGAATCCACCTGCCAATGCAGGAGATGCAGGTTTGGTCCCTGGTTTGGAAAGATCCCCTAGTGTAGGAAATGGCAACCTACTGCAGTATTCTTGCCTGGAAATTCCACGGACAGAGGAGTCTGGTGGGCTACAATACATATGGTTGCAAAGAGTTGGACAAGACTGAGCACACATGCAGGCAGGCAATAATTAGTGATGTTAAGCATCTTCTCATGTGCTTTTTGGCCACCTGTCTGTTTTCTTTACAGAAGTGTCTATTTAGATCTTCCCGTTTTTTTTTTTTTTTCTTTTGATTGGGTTGTTTGATTTAGAGCTGCATGAACCATATGGGAGAAAATATTTGCTTGAATTTATTGATGAGAGGTATAAGTACAACTGCACGGATTTTTTGCATTCTTTGGTGATATGAGCAGTAGCTCACTGAACCCTTAACAATTGTCTAAATTTTGTGGGCTTTCTCTCTTTTTAGACTTTTTAGTCTCTCTTAGACTTTTGAGGAAAATATATAAAAATCCATGAGAATATTTGTGGTATGAAAGGATCCATAACAGTATACAGTCAGCCCTTCATATCCATGGTTCTGCATCCACGATTCAATAAACTGTAGATGGAAGATATTTGAGAAAAGAAGTTACACAAAGTTCCAAAAAAGGGAAAACTTGAATTTGCTGCACTAGTAACTATTTACATGGCATTTACATTGTAATGGCACCCCACTACAGTACTCTTACCTGGAAAATCCCGTGGACGGAGAAGCCTGGAAGGCTGCAATCCATGGGGTCGCTGAGGGTCAGACATGACTGAGCGACTTCACTTTCACTTTTCACTTTCATGCATTGGAGAAGGAAATGGCAACCCACTCTAGTGTTCTTGCCTGGAGAATCCCAGGGACAGAGGAGCCTGGTAGGCTGCCGTCTATGGGGTCGCACAGAGTCAGACAATACTGAAGTGACTTAGCAGCAGATAGTATTTACATTATGTTAGGTAACATAAGTAATCTAGAGATTACTTCAACACTGATGTTTTATATAAGGGGCTGGAGTAACTGTAACTTTTGGTATCTACTGGGGAATTAGCTGCGTCCAATTCCCCAGCAGATACCTATGGATGATTGAATTTTTCTTTCCAGATCCTCTTTTTGGAGAAAATTTGTGATAGAATTGTTTGTTTGTTTAGAGTTTTGGGGGCTCATAACCTGAAAGATTATCTAGTGTAACTTCTTTGAATGGAGAGAGATTATAGGCGTGTAGCAGGAGCCTCCCACCCTCTTCTCTCCATGAACACTGATGGAGGAAGTGCCTATGTGTGTGTTTAGCGTGACAGAAAGGGAGGGTGGTAACAATAACCTGGGCGACTCTATTACATGAAGTTGCTTGTTAATCCTCTTGAAGGGGAAAAACCAGTGTTTCAGCCATGTGTTCTTCCTCACAGAGTTATTCATAGTCGGAGGAACCAAGAAATATATAGCCTCTAATCAAGCTGGATTTTCTTTTAAACTGTTGATTTTTAGTTTTTTAAATTACGGGCACCAGGATGAGAACAGCGACGGGAAGATGAGGTGTACAGCAGCTGATACGTGGCCACTTTGCGCCTTGTGTTAGGTTGAGTCTCCTACTCTTTCTTCAGTTTAAAAAAAACCTTTCAATTTCCTGCCTGTGAGCTAATGAGAACTTTCTTCTCCTGGAAGCTCTCCCCTGTTCTCTCAGAATTTAGGAAGAAGAGCAGATGGGATTAGATCTTGCCTTGGGAGGATGATAGCCCCACTGTGGGTTTGTTGCTGAGGAAGGAAAAAGAACTCGCGTCTTAAATTATTTCCAGTCACATCCTGCGCGGCCCTCACAATCACCCCTCTCAGGTGTGCTGTCCGTGCCACAGTCTGTCTGCCTGGGTTTCCTCCCTTTGCAGCTGGGCAGACCACTAAATGTTGAGGCTACTCCCTTGTGCCCACCACCTTTCTTCCCAGGGTGGAGAAGATGGGAGAGGGATAATCCTCAGGGGTGAGAGGCCCAACAAGAAGAGACCAAGAAGTACCAAGGGCAGAGCCCTGTTTCCCAGCTCCACTCCAGGCCTTCCTGCTCATCTAGCTTTGCTTCTTTGGGCATTATAATTTGAGGCCACATTTTGGAACTAGGAGACTTTGTTACTAATTGGAATTGTTTTCCTCATTTACATATTTGTCTCTGGAGTTAGACAATGAGGTCTCCTCAAGCATGGACCCTGCCAGGAACTTCTTGTGCATTCTTTGCATGACCTACACTACGAGGAGGCACATGAGTAGGGTCTCAAAAAAGGGGGATTGCATGGTGTTAATAGTTTGTAGCCTATTTTATTCATTCCCGTGTGTGTGTGTGTGTGTTAGTCGCTCAGCTGTGTCTGACTTTGTGACCCCATGGACTGTATGCCACCAGCCTCCTCTATCCAAAAAATTCTCTGAGCAAAAATACTGGAGTGGGTAGTCATTCCCTTCTCCAGGGGATCTTTATGACCCAGGAATTGAATCTGGGTCTTCTGCATTGCAGGCAGATTCTTTACTGTCTGAGCCACCAGGGGAGCTTCATTACCATTTTAATGTATTTCTCAATGTCCACTTGCTTGTTTCTCTCTGGAATGACATTTATTTTTCCAGGTGGGTGAAACTCTGAATGCCTCCAAAGCTGTCTGCAGTAGGATTGCTTGGTCATATCAGACTTCATCTGTTGTTGAGCTGAATGTTACTTCTTACTTGTAACCCTGTGTCAGGAACATGACCCTCACTTTTTACTTAAGAGGCTTCCTTAACTACTAGAAGATGGAAAGACTGGAGTTCTTTTCCATCAGGTCTCACTTAAATTGTCTGTGTGGTTACAGAGGAGTCAGTTCACTTCTGTGTAGTGTACTTTAATAATTAAGAGTCCATCCTGCTCCTCTTAGTCATATGACTTACTGTTATTTTTGTTTTCATTTAAATTGTCCCATTCCTTTGTCCTAGTTGTTTAATGTAGTCTTTTTTCCTTAGCCAAACCCATTTCTTTGAAGGGCAGGGACAAGACCTATTTCTCATGCATCCTTGGCTACCCTTTTTCTCCCTATAGACCAAGCATAAGACTCTATTCAAATTAGGTGATCCGTATATGTTTTAACCTAATTAAACCCAAGCATTTATAACATTCAACAGGAAGAAATGCCTTTAATACATTAAGATCTAAGCACACCTTAGAGATCTTCTGGTCCACCTCTTTTTTGAATCAGTTTATTGATTCAGTTATTTCTTAATTCATCCCTCCTTTCTTCCCTCTATTTTGTGCCAGGCACTGTATAAGGAGCAGGAGATCTGAGGTGAATATAGAGATGGAGCTTACTGTCAAGTGGAGAGGATAGGCAATGAACTGACGATTAAATCTGAAAGCTGTAAGTACTGGGAACTCCAGAAGCCCACCACTGAGAGCTGCCTTAGGGTCCAGGGAGGCTTTTGTGAGAATGTAAGGTTTAAACTGGGGAGTATCTACCCAGAGTAAGGAAGTACTTGCCCAAAGCCAGTCAGTAGCTCCTGTGTAGCAGAGCTCAGCCTGTAACCCAGGTTTCTACCCAGATGTCTTAGCAGAGGTTTGCCTGTAACCCAGGTTTATTCCTCAGAATTTTGTGACAATTCTGTGAAAGCCCTCATTGTTAAAGTACTTTTATCTCCTGAATTTCACTGAGTACATACCATTTAGCTATTATATGAATAGCTTACATTTTGATGAGAAAGCCTTGTGTATTTTTTCCTTCCTTGCCATGTGTGAAGCAATATACAGCGGAGGAGCCTGGTAGGCTGCAGTCCATGTGGTCGCTGAGAGTCGGACACAACTGAACGACTTCACTTTCACTTTTCACTTTCATGCATTGGAGAAGGCAATGGCAACCCACTCCAGTGTTCTTGCCTGGAGAATCCCAGGGACGGGGGAGCCTGGTGGGCTGCCTTCTGTGGGTTCGCACAGAGTCAGACACGACTGAAGCGACTTAGCAGCAGCAGCAGCAGCAGTACCTTCCTTCCTTCTGGAGTACTTATTGGCTCGCTTTCTATTACATTCTCTTGATCCTGTGGTAACTTATCTCCTTCATAACTTTTAAGTTTTATTTAATTTCCCCTAACTTATTAGGAGATTTTAAAATTTATTCTCCTGCTGTTGCTAAGTTGCTTCAGTCGTGTCCGACTCTGTGCGACCCCGTAGACGGCAGCCCACCAGGCTCCGCCGTCCCTGGGATTCTCCAGGCAAGAACACTGGAGTGGGTTGCCATTTCCTTCTCCAAAATTTATTCTACAGGGTGGTAAAAATTAAGGACTCAGGAATTATAAAAATTGAGAATGGCTAAATGATAAGTGATAATAAGAATTTAATAAAAATTTCAAAATAAACTTCAGGGGCTCTCTGAGATGATCCCAAGAAGTTGGAAAGGGATCTTTTTACCAGTTCTTCTTAACTCTTTAAAGCTCATTACATATATGGGCTTGGCCAGAGATGGCAACTGGCAAATCCTAAAGAGAACTCTTCACATATTTACTCACAAGTATTTTTGTGTAAGATGCATGGGAAGAAGACCAAGGTAGTGGGAGTGAAGTCCTTGAGAAGAAAGATATTAGAAAGGGGCCCATAACCTGTAGATATAGTGAGTATTTTGAAAATTTATCATCCCATGTTAGTTTGCAGAGAAATGCATAAAATATGATTTCCACAAGATCACATATCAGGTTAATGAAGGCTTGAACTGTGTGAAACTATCTGCAAAATGTTTACATTTAAAGGCTTTTTTTCTGGGTGGTTCTGGTTTCATCAGATTCTCAAACAGGGTTCTCATCACAAAATGGTTAAGAATAATGGTATTAGCAGAAAATATTGATTTTAAAAAAGTTTGGAGTGATAGAATCTTTCCATATATGTCATGAAAATCAGAAATTGTTTAAAAAATTATTCTTTCATAGTATAATAAAACTTATACATGACAAAAATCACTATAAACAAGATTGAAAGATGTGACTAACTGAAATATTTAGAGCATGTTTATTGTTAATGTCTCTAACATGCAAGTAGAAACACATTGGCAATGTGTTTCAACAGCATAATGGTGTTGGCAAGAGTGAGGACCTCTGGACGGCTGGGGTCAGTGTTGTTATAACCAGTTGGTTGGTTGGGTCTCTGTTGTTACAACCTTTGTTTCACAGCATAGATGCATTAACAGGGAAACCCACTGTAGGTTTGCATTTGACAAGAAAAAACTAGAAATAACCTAAGTATCCATTAGTAGGAGATGTGTCACTAAATAATGATACATGTCTACCATGGAATACTATATAGCCATTAAAAATAACAGTTCTGAACAGAAAGTCCAGAAATGAAGTCACATGTATATGGTCACTTAATCTTTGGCAAAAGAAGCAAGGATGTATAATGGCAAAAAGAAAACCTCTTCAAAAAACAATGTCAAGAAAAATGGACAGCTTTTTTGACATGTTAAAGAGTCAAACTGGACTTTTTTCTCATACTATGTGTAAAAATAAACTCAGATGAATTAAAGACTGAAATATGAGACCTGAAGCCATAAACTTCTAGAAGAAAACATGGACAGTATTACCAGTATGTCTTTTGATCTGCCTCCCCAGGCAAGAGAAACAAAAGCCATAGGAAACAAATTGGACTAGATCAAACTCATGGCTTCCACGGTGGCTCAGGCGGTAGAGAATCCGCCTGTGGTGCCAGAGACCCAGATTTGATCCTTGGGTTGGGAAAATCCCCTGGAGAAGGGAATGGCAATCCACTCTGATATTCTTGCCTAGAGAATTCCATGAACAGAGAAGCCTGGCAGGCTACAGTCCATGACGTTGCAAAGAGTCAGACACGACTGAGTGACTAACACAACACAACAAAACTCGAAAGCTTTTCTCTGTGAAGGAAACTATTAACAAAATGAAAAGACAGACTACTGGATGGGAGATGTTTGTAAGTAATATATCCTATAAGGGGATTCATATCCAAAATATACAGAGAACTTATACAACTCAACATAAAAAAAAAAAAAAAAACTGTCTTAAAAAATGGACAGATCTGATTGGAGACTTTTGCAAAAGAGCCATATAGATGGCCAACAGAAATATGAAAAGATGCTCAACGTCACTAATCACCAGGGAGATGAAAATGGAAATCACAAAACCTCACACCTGTCAGAATGACTGTCATCAGAAAGGCAGCAAGGAACAAATATTGACCAGGATGTGGAGAAAGGGGAACCCTTGTACACTGTTGATAAGACTATAAATTGGTACTGTCACTATTAAAAATAGTATGAAAGTTTATTTAAAATCTATACTTATCATATCCAGAAATTCTATTCATGGGTATATATCCAAAGGAAATGAAAACATTAATTCACAAAGATACATGCACCCTGATGTTCATAACAGCATTATTTACAATAGCCAAGACATGCAAGTAATTGAAATGTCCATTAATAGATGAATGGATAAAAAAGGCACATATACATACACACTAATGGAATATTGCTCAGCCATAAAAATGGAATCTTGTCATTTGTGATAAGAGGAATGGACCTAGAGGATGTTATGCTAAGTGAAATAGGTGAGAAAAAGACAAATACTATATGATTTCACTTATATTTAGAGCCAAAAAAAAAAAAAAAGAACAAATAATTTGGAAACAGAGTCACAGATACAGAGAATAAACTTTATGGTCACCAGTGGGAGAAAAGTGGCAGGGTAAGTGAAATAGGTGAGGGAGATTAAGAGGCCCAAACTTCCAATTATAAAATGAGTCATGGGGATGAAATGTACAGCATGGGGAATATTGTCAATAAAATTGTAATCACTTCGTATGGTGACAGAGGGTAACTAGTCTCATTGTGGAGATAATTTTGTAATGTATAAAAATATCAAATCACTACGTTCTAACATAACTAATGTAGTATAGTATGTAAATTACACTTCAATTAAAAAATACTTTATTTTTATGGGAAGCTATCTGGCAAATTAGTTAAATTTAGGTTAAAATAATTATGATCACTGGAAAGCTTAAGTAATCTGAGTCCCTTTATATAAAATTGTTTTTATATATGCTGAGGAGATCAATCCTGGATTTCTTTGGGGATGAGCGCGACTCGTTTTGCCACCTCTGCGGGCTCTGGACTCTGTGCGGGGGGTGGGGCGGGGAGAGGGGACGCGGGATGGATGGCGGATGGCATCACTGACTTGATGGGTGTGAGTCTGGGTGACCTCGGAGCTGGTGTGGACAGGGAGGCCTGGCGTGCTGCGGTTCATGGGGTTGCAGAGTCGGACACGACTGAGCGACTGATTTGATCTGATGCACTTGAGCAGAAAGGGCTTCCCTGATGGCTCAGTGGGTAAAGAATCTGCCTGCAGTGCAGGAGATACAGGAGACACAAATTTGATCCCTGGGTCAGGAAGATCTCTGGAGGAGAAAATGGCGACCCACTTCAGTATTCTTGCCTGAAAAATCCTATTGACAGAAGAGCCTGATGGGCTACAGTCCCAAGGGTTGCAAAGACACAACTGAGCGACTAAGTACTTGGGCAGAAGGACTATTGAATAACATTTTCAGTATCAGTCAGTTCAGTCACTCAGCTGTGTCCGACTCTTTGTGACCCCATGAATTGCAGCACGCCAGGCCTCCCTGTCCATCACCAACTCCTGGTGTTCACTCAGACTCACGTCCATTGAGTCAGTGATGCCATCCAGCCATCTCATCCTCCGTCATCCCCTTCTCCTCGTGCCTCCAATCCCTCCCAGCATCAGAGTCTTTTCCAATGAGTCAGCTCTTTGTATGAGGTAGCCAAAGTATTGGAGTTTCAGCTTTAGCATCATTCCCTCCAAAGAAATCCCAGGACTGATCTCCATTCAGAATGGACTGGTTGGATCTCCTTGCAGTCCAAGGGACTCTCAAGAGTCTTCTCCAACACCACAGTTCAAAAGCATCAATTCTTTGGCGCTTAGCCTTCTTCACAGTCCAACTCTTACATCCATACATGACCACAGGAAAAACCATAGCCTTGACTAGGCGGACCTTAGTTGGCAAAGTAATGTCTCTGCTTTTGAATATGCTATCTAGGTTGGTCATAACTTTTCTTCCAAGAAGTAAGCGTCTTTTAATTTCATGGCTGCAGTCACCATCTGCAGTGATTTTGGAGTCCAGAAAAATAAAGTCTGACACTGTTTCTACTGTTTCCCCATCTATTTCCTATGAAGTGGTAGGATCAGATGCCATGATCTTCATTTTCTGAATGTTGAGCTTTAAGCCAACTTTTTCACTCTCCTCTTTCACCTTCATCAAGAGGCTTTCTAGTTCTTCTTTACTTTCTGCCATAAGGGTGGTGTCATCTGCATATCTGAGGTTATTGTTATTTCTCCTGGCAATCTTGATTCCAGCTTGTGCTTCTTCCAGCCCAGCGTTTCTCATAATGTACTCTGCATATAAGGTAAATAAGCAGGGTGACAATATCCAGCCTTGATGTACTCCTTTTCCTATTTGGAACCAGTCTGTTTTTCCATGTCCAGTTCTAACTGTTGCCTCCTGACCTCCACATAGGTTTCTCAAGAGGCAGGTCAGGTGGTCTGGTATTCCCTTCTCTTTCAGAATTTTCCACAGTTTATTGTGATCCACACAGTCATGGAAAACTCAGCAGTGGCCACAGAACTGGAAAAGGTCAGTTTTCATTCCAATCCCAAAGAAAGGCAATGCCAAAGAATACTCAAACTACCACACAATTGCACTCATCTCACATGCTAGTAAAGTAATGCTCAAAATTCTCCAAGCCAGGCTTCAGCAATATGTGAACCGTGAACTTCCAGATGTTCAAGCTCATTTTAGAAAAGGCAGAGGAACCAGAGATCCAATTGCCAACATCCGCTGGATCATGTTTCGAAGATCTTGATTTTTAGCAAGAGAGTTCCAGAAAAACATCTATTTCTGCTTTATTGACTATGCCATAGTAGTGTTTTTTCCAAGTGATTTTATTTTGTAATCTTTCTTTGTGATTTATATGCTTGTACAATGAGCATGCCTAATTAAAATTCCTAACAATATTTAAAACCTGCTTGATCCTACTGATCAAGTGTTTGTAGCACCATCTAAGCAAGGTAGCATGTTAGTGGGCGGAAAGGACTGGGCATTGTTTTTATAGAACATTTATTAAGTTCAAGTTTATATATACCCAGACATTCAGTGATAAGGATACAAATGAGTGTCTTTGTGCCTAGGAACTAAAGTCTAGAATAATTCTAAAATGACATATCTTTCAGTAGGTATGCAGTTCATTGGCCTGGAATATATAAGTATCTGCATAGGAGAGCTTTTACGATGGATGGCATGTGTATTCAAATTTGTCATTTTACCTTGAATGTTTACCCACACGTGAAAGGAAAATCAGTGAGTGCTTCACTTTGAAAGAGATATTTTGACACAATTTTATGGACCTCCACAATCATTTAAGTGAATGTTGTTACTAGTTTTGACACTTACTTTTAAAAGGAACTAGCAATTTCTTTTGTTGGCTTCATTAGGTATCATAACCACCTACAATTTAAATCTGGACCCTGAGTCTTCTTCATGGCAGTGCTAGAAAATCAGGATGCATATTCTAGGTGAAAAGGTCATTTATTCGCTTTGCAAGTAAAATGAGTGCTTAGTCATTCCTTCATCCAATTTTTATTTCTCTGAGATGGATGGTTTCCTCTAGCATCATCATGCTATTTTTCCATATTGGAAAATCATAGCCTCTTGAGTGAAGGCAGAAATAATAGTCATTAAACTTTTTTAGAGTTTTTGATAATTTTATTAATTCTCCATTAACATCTCATTATTTAAAACTTTTAATTTTCTGTGGGCTTAGAAAGTAAAAACATCTATCTGCTGCTAGTGGACATTCTTTTGGGTGAAAAACTAGGAGATTTTCAAAGAATCTGTTTTAAGGGAAGTTGGTTAATGTCCTCTGCCATCCAATCTCCTCTTTTACTTTTATGGGAATTTGTGCTAAGGGAAATGTTTGTGAGCATTTTCTAACTCAGGATGTGTATATTGCCTGAGAAACTTAAAACAAGTCTCATTTGAAACTTACTTTCACAGAATTAAATTTGTTTCATTCTAAATTCTGGTGACATTAATGCCAGTTCATTTTTGCAAATATATACCAAGCCCCTATGGATTCAGGGAGAAGAAAGATGAGACAGAACACTTCTGAGGACTTTAGCCAGTCCCTTGAGCCATGCTGAGGGCTCACTGGAGATCTTAGATTTAGAGTAATAGCATTTAGCAGAATTCTGTGACTTTCTTCTCTGGGCCTGTGTGTGAAAGAGTGGAAAGAGGAAGTCAACCAGGGTGTGGCTTTACCAAGTGAGCAGGTCCCTGTGAGAGCAGGAGGAGTTTTCATTCAGGGAGGGAATGGTTCTGACAATTGAACGTGGAATTTACACTGGTGAAGGAGGTGAGGCCAGACAAGAGGAGGCTGGTGGAAAGTGAGAAGAGGGAGGATCAGTGGTTATCAGGTCTCATTGAGGTTGCTGGAGTTGGGGTACCAGAAGTGGGAAACTGACAGGTTGGTGGTGGTTGGAGATGAATGTGGAGGAACTTCAGTTAAGAACTGGTATGTGTTCTTGGAGTCAGAGTGGAGGGCAGAGAAATGGGCGATAAGAAAGCTCATCTGTGTGGACACTGAATTCACCTAGAATCATGGCCACCATAGTGATGGAGTGTGACAGGGATGCCAGGAAACCATTTCTTCCTCGACTTTGGGGGAGTGGATGGTACAGTCTGATTTTGTATGATTCAGAACTCAAGAGTTTTTATGGAAAAGGAGAGGAAGGACAGTGGGCCAGATGTGGTAAAGAGAAGCAGTAGGACCTCCACCCTACCTCTAAGTCCTATGGTTTGAGAATGTGGGAGAAAATAGACACCACTTGCGAGGGCTGGAGTCGGGGAGTAGTGTCCTCAGGGAACAGCTAGGTAGAAAGACAGAGGAAGCATTCAGAAGAAAGGGGAGTCTTCCTGATGGCTGCCTGTGAGTCCCAGAGAGCACAGGAGAAGGGCATCATACACTGAGAAGGAGGGGAGATAGAAGGTCAGGAAAAAAGTATGAAAGAGGCTGTTTGGGTATAAAAATTGGAGGAATGAGAGCTGACCTGGGCATCTCATTGTGTCTGTTGTCAATAGGAGTAAAAGGTGTAATGAAGTGAGTGCTGATAGTCTCGAGGCTTTAAGTATAGGGAGTGGGTTGGGAGGCATGTAGTGTGGATGTTAGAGCATCTGGGGTTCTGGGTCTCCAGACAGATTCCTGCTTGAGGGGTCTTACACGAAACACAGAGGGCTCCTGTTAAACCCCAGCTAGACGAAGTGTGTGCATGCATGCTAAGTCACTTCATTTGTGTCTGACTCTGTGACCCCGTGGACTGTAGTCCTCCAGGGCCTCTGTCCATGGGGTTCTCCAGGCAAGACTACCAGTGTGGGTTGCCATGCTCTCCTCCTGGAGATCCTCCTGACCCAGGGATCAAACTCATGTCCCTTAAGTCTCCTGCATTCACAGGTGGATTCTTTACCACTAGACTAGAAGAGGGACCATCTTAATTCTGAGCACTCAGCTCATCCTTATTCCTGCCTCAGGAAGGGTAAAGAGCTGCAGAGGAACATGAAGGCTGTTCTGCTTTATTCAGCTTTGTGAATCATTTATTTCACACATAACATCCCTTTGGCTATGACGTATTTCTGCTAATCACTTTGTGCCTGATAAAGAGCCCTCATTCTTTTCTTTTTTCTTTCCTTTCCACTTACCCATTTGCACTGCTATGTCTGGACAGATGAGGCTGTAGTGGGTGCTAGTCTGAGGGCAAAGCATTGAGATGTGCCTATAGGACTCTGCTCAGTTAGATACTGTCTGCAAGAAGGCATTTGGCTTAAAACCAGGGATCACTTTTGCTAACCTCAAGGGCATCAGTTCTGTCTTCTGGGCAATCCAAAAATATTCCATAGTACAAGCCAAAAGAAACTAAACAACTAAATATATGAACTGACCTTTAAGTAATCTATTTTGGGAAAATTAATTTGTGTTTAACTCTTTGTAAGCACTGGATTTAAAATTCAAAATGAATTCCTTGATAAGTCCTGACTGTCTCCCTGTGGACATATGGTAATGTCTTAATTCTCAAAGGAAAAGATCCAAGAAAGATTTATCAAAAGGACTTAATTTTAATTCTAACTCCTCTTTCTAGATTCCTGCTACCTTTACAAGGATATCACACAGAAATGACATTTCATGAAACATTTGAGTTGTTTTAACATTTCTCTTCTAAAGGTCTACTTTGTATGTGAGGGGACTTCTCATAAATTAATCATAGATTTCAAAACAAAGGGATGAACAAACATGAATATAAAGTTTTATTAGAGAAGGAAACTAATTTTTCTTGAGGAAAATTACAGCATATGGTAGTGGTTTTAAAGATGGACTGAAGCAGGGGAAGATGGCACTAATGAAATCATGATTTTAAACATACCCGTCAGCCTGTGGGGGGGGGAGGGGGGGGGGAGAGGGGGGGGGGGGAGTGGGGGGGGGGGGGCCGGGGGGGGGGGGGGGGGGGGGGGGGGGGAAAAAAAGAACGACTCCCTCCTTACAAAGAAATCTCTCCTACAGATCCATTAGATGATATGTAAACAGTAAACACAACACAAGCTGATTTTCTGGCAGTTTTTCCAACTTTGCATTGACACTTCCTTATATCTGCAATAGTCTTGATCATAGTTTAGTCCCTGCAAGATTCTGGAAGTCCTGAGATAGCAAAGTTAAATCGGATCCCTGCCAGGCAGTAAACATTTAGAAAGCAGGACAAGACCTTTTATGTCTCACACAATGACTTTGGGAAAATGATCTCACCCTTTGGGGCGTGCTAGATGCTAAAGCCACAGTGATGTGATATTTAAATGAATGTAAATGTGCTCAATGTATATTTGTTGAATAAATTAAACTCTGGTCAGTGTATTATTTAGTATTGTATATTCTTTTCTAATTCTGTTTGCTAGCAATCCAAATCCAAATGTTTAAGGAAATGTACAAATATACACATGTACAGGTACGCACACACAGGTGTGTTCCTACACAGGATATACCTGCATATCCAAAGAGAACCCTGACTCTTTTTTAAAGTTAATTAATTTATTTTAATTGGAGGCTAATTACTGTACAGTATTGTGGATTTTTGCCATACATTGACATGAATCAGCCATGGAAACACCCTGACTCTTAGCTAAAAGGATTTTCAATTAGCCAGAACGTTGCATTTTCCAACTAGGTATGTACATTAAGCTTACTGTAAATGTAGTTGCATTTTGCCAGTTTTAAATCTTTTTCCTCATAGAGAAAACAACCATGTTTAAGAAACCATGTCTTAGGAAATAAAAATAAGCTCAAGGAGGGGAATGTGTAATTTTGTCATCTCTTGGTGGCTTAAGCCTAATCTCTCCACCTCTGACCTAGTTTTGACATTTTTTAAGCTCTAGTTTATACAGATGAAATCCATTTTTTTAAAACATGGTCTGTAAACAAATCATTCTTTATGAAAAAGTGAAAGGGCCTCAACACAGGGTCATATTCCTTAATTGAGAGCTTCTATGATGACAGGGAAGATCAAGGTTGGTGGGATAGGAAGATGTGGAATTCACTTCCCCCAACAAACACATGAAAAATATATCTGCATATGGAACAGTTCTTACTGAAAACCAACTGGATCCTGGAAGAAAGATTCCTGTACAACCAAGGTTGTAAGAAAGATCCACATGGAGTTGGGTAAGACAGGAAGAGAAATGTGCCCCAGGGAGGGGACTCTGAGGAAAAGCAAGATTTTAATGGCAGAGGTACTCCTTGGAGAGTAAATGATTTGAGCTACATATTGGACGCCCCAGTCCTGTGGTCCAACACAGGGAAGACAAATGCTCTTCATTCGTTGGAGGACCAGTGAGACTAACCGGAGGGCTGTTGGAAGCCTGGCCTCCACTCCTGAGGAGTGCACACCCACTTGCTTGCTCCCAAGGCAGGGCAAGGATGGCAGACTGAAACAGCACAAGTGGCTGCCAGTTTCCTGTGACCATCTGGGTACGTGCCGCAGCCTGAGCAGAACAAGTGCTCCAGCCTACTTATTATATCATGTCACAGCTCCACAGTGGAGTGATGGTTTAATTATGGCCAAGGAAAGAGCTTGACTGTTAGTTCCAGAGGTGGCCCAGACCTAAAGTGATGCCTCAGCAGGTCAGGGACAGCCATCACTGGCATTTGCACAGGCAGTGTGTCAGAAGAGCCCAAACTCTATGGCTGGACCTCCACAGCCTGCACCCCATCACATGCCAAGAACTTCACATGCTGAGAGCCTACTTGTGTTCTTCTTGTACCAGACTGCTCCCCTCTGGGGCAAGGGTGCTGTTGCTAGGATGTGGGAGAGCTCACACTTAAAGCTAACACTTAAGCTCAAGTCTGAGCCTCAGGGCTTCTACTATAGCAAATTGGGACCCAACCCTGCCCCTTGAGAGGGCAGTGATGGCCACTGAGCAGAGGGGAAGCCCTGGCTCACACCTAGTTCAAGCCCTAGCCCCTCCTTCTCCAGCATTACCTCCTACCTAGGTGATAGCTGCTCACACACTCTGAGAAAAGATGTGACTCCTGTTCACATCAGATCCAGCTCTCCCACCAAAGCCACAGAGCACATGCTTTGTGCCCACAAGAGAGCACATGTTCCTAGAAGTACACCCCTTCAAGACCTCAGGAGGTAACTGTTTCACCTAATTTCACAGAGACAGAGAAAGTTAAGCAAAATGAGAAGATAGAGGAATTGATCTCAATTAAAAGTAAGAGAAAACTCTTAAACAACAACAAAGAAAACCACAATGAAACAGAAATAAACAACTTACCAGATAGAGAATTCAAAGCATTAGTAATAAGAATGTCAACTGAGTTAGGGGGAAAAGTAGATGAACATGGTGAGGATTTTAACAAGAAACTAGAAAGTATAAAAGAACCAATCAGAACTGAAGAATACAAAAACAAATTAAGAAAACACGAGAAAGATGGCAGAGAAATAAGACAGGGAGATCACATCTCTCCCACAAATACATCAAGAATTCATGTACATTTGGAACAACTCCTACAGTATGGATTCTGAACACCGGCAGAAGACCCTAGACTTCCAAAAAGGCAAGCCAGTCTCCTTAGAACGATAAAGATAAAGAGATACAGGATTTCAGGGCACCTGTGAGCTGGGGAGGGAGTCATAAAGGCGGAGAAATTTGTGCACGCTCAGAAACCCACTCATGGACAGAATCAGGGGTGAGCCTCAGAACTTCAGAGGGAAATGTAGCATCAGGTGCTCAAAGAAAACAGAGAATTCACAACAGAGATTGTTGCTGACCAGAACTTCCCAGCCGAGAAGCAGGTTGCACGCCCGCATCCGCAGCCTGACTTTGCTGAGGCTCAGGCTCAGGGATCAGACCCAAGGTAGGGGACTGGGGTTGGCTGCCGTGAGGGCTAATATAATGCAGCTAAGGGAGTCCAGGAAAAAGACTGGGTGTCCTTGCTGAGACACGCTAACCTCGCACATTCACAGACAGCATCTGTGTGCCTGGTGGCGGCTGCCAAAACTGGCAAAACCAGTAGGAGCACCAGCAGCAGAATTAGACATGACTGCAGTCTATGATCCCAGAGGGGGAAACATAAGCCACTGGCAACTGCCAAAGCCAGGAAGAGTGCCTGAAGCAGTGGACAAAACGCTGGTATGGCCCTGACCCAGAGGTGGCAACAGCTATCAGGCTGTGAGCAGGCACAGGTTACTGCCCAGACCTTGCTGGGACCCCAAGGAGCTTGGCTCTTTCTAGGGACCCAAGACCCTGGTCCAATTTCTCTGGGAGAGTGCAAGCCCCTCCTCAGACTGTAACAACATTTGGCAGGTCTCTATTGTAGCAGGCACTCCCTGGTACATCCCAGTTGTATTTGCCAAACCCCTCTTCACAGTCCCATTGAGCAAGTGAGCCCTCACACTCCTTGGCCTTCACCCCTTCTTGTCTGGGTTGGGAACAGACACCAGAGAGCAGCCTGCAAGCAGAAGCAGGGCCAAAACCAAAGCTTTGCCACCAAAGAAAATGAAGGGAATTAACCCCTGCAGCCTCAGGTGCAGTGGGTTAAATCCCTGTAGTTAGCCTGAGATTATGAACTTTGGTAGGAAGTACAATCTGGAGTAAGACTAAATCTGAGACACAGCAGATCCCATACTGCCCACAACAGGCCCAGAGACCTTCTTAGAAATATTGGAGGGCTTTCTGAGTAAGCAGATTGACTGGAACACACTGTGTGGAGTGGAAAATGGAGGCATCATGAAGGCATTCCTTTCACTACCACTCTGTATTTAATTTTCTCTTTTTTTCTTTTTGTTTTTTGTATTCTTTCTATATTATTCCTTTAATCTTTATTTTTTATAACCTACTTTTCCTTTTTTAAAACACTTTATTTTTAATAAATTCATTTCATTTTATTTCCCTATATTTATAGTACCCTTTAGTTCCATTGCATTTTTGACTTTGTGTTCTTGCTAGTCTAATCTTTAGTATTCATTTTCACTTATGGGTTTGTTTATTGACTTGATTGTTCTCTTCTTTTTTGACTCCTGTTTTTATCCTTTTCTTTTTTTCTCTTCTCTCTTTGTAAGACTGTGAGTCTCTTTGCGTTTTCTCAGCTGTTGAATGTTGCTTTCACTGATGGAGTCTTGTCTTCTGTGCTATGTGGCATGTAGTCTTAGTGCTATAGTAAGGGGTTTAGCTTGAACCCCCGAGGTGGGAGACCTGAGTCCAGGACTTTGGACCACCAGAGTACTCCTGACCCCGTGAAACATTAATCAGTGAGAGATCTCCCAAAGGCCTCAGTCTAAACACTAGGACCAAGCACCACCCAAAGACGAGCAAGCTTCAGTGCTGGATGCCCCATGCCGATCCTTCAGCAAAGCAGGAAAAGAACCCTAAACATTAACAGACAAGCTGACCAAAGCCATACCATACCTATGCTGCTGCTCTTCAGTCGTGTCTGATTGTGTGACCCCATAGACGGCAGCCCACCAGGCTCCCCCGCCCTGGGATTCTCCAGGCAAGAACACTGGAGTGTGTTGCCATTTTCTTCTCCAATGCATGAAAGTGAAAAGTGAAAGTGAAGTCGCATAGTCATCACCCCAAAATACACCACTGGACATAGCACTGCCCTTCAGAGACACACGATCCAGCTCCATACATCAGAACACAGACACAGGTCCCCTCAACCAGGAAACCTTCATAGGGCACTGATCTAACCCCACCCACTGGGGGCAGACTCCACAATTAAGAGGAACTATGACCTTCATCCTGGAGAAAGGAGACCCCAGACCCAGTAAATTAAACAAAATGAAAAAACCGACAAATGTGCAGCAAGTGAAACATGGTAAAAACACACAAGACCAAACGAAGAGGAAATAGGCAATCTACCTGACAAAGAATTCAGTTTTGATAGTAAAGATGATCCAAAATCTTGGAAATGAAATGAAGGCACAGATACATAGACTGGAAACAGAGATCTAGAAGACACAAGAAATGTTTAACAAGGACCTAGATGAAATAAAGAATAGACAACCAGCAAATGAACAACATAATCAGATCAGATCAGTCGCTCAGTCGTGTCTGACTCTTTGCGACCCCATGAACCGCAGCACGCCAGGCCTCCCTGTCCATCACCAGCTCCCGGAGGTCACCCAGACTCACACCCATCAAGTCAGTGATGCCATCCAGCCATCTCATCCTCTGTCGTCCCCTTCTCCTCCTGCCCCCAATCCCTCCCAGCATCAGAGTCTTCTCCAATGAGTCAACTCTTCGCATGAGGTGGCCAAAATACTGCAGTTTCAGCTTTAGCATCATTCCTTCTAAAGAAATTCCAGGATTGATCTCCTTCAGAATGGACTGGTTGGATCTTCTTGCAGTCCAAGGGATTCTCAAGAGTCCTCTCCAGCACCACAGTTCAAAAGCATCAATTCTTTGGCGCTCAGCCTTCTTCACAGTCCAGCTCTCACATCCATACATGACCACAGGAAAGACCATAGCCTTGACTAGGCGAACCTTTGTTGGTAAAGTAATGTCTCTGCTTTTGAATATGCCATCCAGGTAGGTCATAACTTTCCTTCCAAGGAGTAAGCGTCTTTTAATTTCATGGCTGCAGTCACCATCTGCAGTGATTTTGGAGCCCAGAAAAACAAAGTCTGACACTGTTTCCACTGTTTCCCCATGATAACTGAGGTTAAAAATACACTAAGGGGAACCAGTAGCACAATAATTGAGGCAGTAAAATGAATAACTGAACTGGAAGATCAGATCAGATCAGATCAGTCGCTCAGTTGTGTCCGACTCTTTGCGACCCCATGAACTGCAGCACGCCAGGCCTCCCTATCCATCACCAGCTCCCGGAGGTCACCCAGACTCATACCCATCGAGTCAGTGATGCCATCCAGCCATCTCATCCTCTGTCGTCCCCTTCTCCTCCTGCCCTCAATCCCTCCCAGCATCAGAGTCTTCTCCAATGAGTCAACTCTTCACATGAGGTGGCCAAAATACTGGAGTTTCAGCTTTAGCATCATTCCTTCCAAAGAAATCCCAGGATTGATCTCCTTCAGAATGGACCGGTTGGATCTCCTTGCAGTCCAAGGGACTCTCAAGAGTCTTCTCCAACACCACAGTTCAAAAGCATCAATTCTTCGGCGCTCAGCCTTCTTCACAGTCCAGCTCTCACATCCATACATGACCACAGGAAAGACCATAGCCTTGACTAGGCGAACCTTTGTTGGCAAAGTGATGTCTCTGCTTTTGAATATGCTATCTAGGTTGGTCATAACTTTCCTTCCAAGGAGTAAGCGTCTTTTAATTTCATGGCTGCAGTCACCATCTGCAGTGATTTTGAGCCCAGAAAAATAAAGTCTGACACTGTTTCCACTGTTTCTCCATCTATTTCCCATGTAGTGATGGGACCAGATGCCATGATCTTCGTTTTCTGAATGTTGAGCTTTAAGCCAACTTTTTCACTCTCCACTTTCACCTTCATCAAGAGGCTTTTTAGGTCCTCTTCACTTTCTGCCATAAGGGTGGTATCATCTGCATATCTGAGGTTATTGATATTTCTCCCAGCAATCTTGATTCCAGCTTGTGTTTCTTCCAGTCCAGCATTTCTCATGATGTACTCTGCATGTAAGTTAAATAAACATGGTGACAATAGACAGCCTTGACGTACTCCTTTTCCTATTTGGAACCAGTCTGTTGTTCCATGACCAGTTCTAACTGAATGGTGGACATAACTGAAGCAGAGCAGAATAAGAAAAAAAGAATTGAGAAAAGGTTCAGTCCTTTCCGTCAGGCGGCAGCCATCAGGGTGAGCTGACATGGGTGCCTACAAGTACATCCAGGATCTGTGGAGGAAGAAGCAGTCGGACATGATGCGCTTCCTGCTGCGGGTGCGCTGCTGGCAGTACCACCAGCTCTCGGTGCTACACTGCGTGCCTCGCGCCCCACCCGGCCTGACAAGGCGCGCAGGCTGGGCTACAAGGCCAAACAAGGCTATGTCATATACCGGATCCGTGTGGGCCACAGGGGCCGCAAACTCCCAGTTCCTAAGGGTGCCACCTACGGCAACCCTGTCCACCATGGTGTCAACCAGCTCAAGTTTGCTCAAAGCCTGCAGTCGGTTGCAAAGGAGCATGTTGGCCGCCACTGTGGGGCCCTGAGGGCCCTGAATTCCTATTGGGTTGGTGAAGATTCTACAAACAAATTCTTTGAGGTTATCCTCATTGATCCATTCCATAAAGCTATCAGAAGAAACCCTGACACCCAGTGGATCACCAAACCAGCCCACAAGCACAGGGAGATGCGGGGGCTGATGCTTGCAGGCAGAAAGAGCGGCGGCCTGGGCAAGGGCCACAAGTTCCATCACACTATTGGTGGCTCTCACCGTGCAGCGTGGAGAAGGCGCAATACTCTCCAGCTCCATCGCTACCGCTAATACACGTAATGTTTGTAAAGTTCTTACCTAATAAACAATTTGGGACGTTAAAAAAAAAGAAAAAGAATTAAAAAGTGAGGACAGTCCCAGAGACCTCTTGGACTATATTAAGTGCATCAACATTCAAATTATAGGGGTCCCAGAAGAAGACAAAACGGCTGAGAAAATATTGGAGGAGATTATAGTCAAAAGCGTCCCTAACATGGGAAAGGAAATAGCCACCCAAATTCAGGAAGCACAGAGTCCTATACAAGATAAACCCAAGGAGATATACACCAAGATATATTAATCAAACTAATAAAAATTAAACACAAAGAACACATATTAAAAGCAGCAAGGGAAAAGCAACAAATAAATTACAAGGGGCTCCCCAAAAGACTAACAGCTAATCTTTCAACAGAAACTGCAGACCAGAGGAGAGTGGCAGGATATACTTAAAGTGATGAAACAAAAAAACCTGCAAGGAAGTTTACTCTATCCAGCAATGATCTTGTTCAGATTCAAAGGAGAAATCAAAGGCTTTACAAACAAGCAAAAGTTAGGAGAATTCAGTGGCACCAAACCAGCTCTACAACAAATACTAAAGTAACTTCTCTAGACAGGAATCAAAAGAGAAAGAAAAGGCCTACAAAAACAAGTACAAAACAATAAGATAAATGGTAATGTTGTTGTTCAGTAGCCAAGTCATGTCTGACTCTTGGGAACTCCATGGACTGCAGCACACCAGGCTTCCCTGTCCCTCACTATCTCCCAAAGTTTGCCCACATTCATGTCCATTGATTCTGTAAGGCCATTCAACCAAATCATCCTCTGTCACCATCTTCTCCTTCTGCCTTCAGTCTTTCCCAGCATCAGGGTCTTTTTCAATGAGTCATCTGTTCACGTCAGATGGTCAAATTCTTGGAGCTTCAGAAGGTGTCCAATAATATCATGTGTAACAATAATAACCTAAAATGTAGATAAATGCTCCAACCAAAATACACAGATTGACTAAATGGATACAAAAACAAGACCCCTATGCAAGCTGTCTACAAGAGACCTCCCTCAGACCTAGAGACTCATATAGACTGAGGGTGAGGGGCTCAAAAGAGATACTCCATGCAAATGGAAATCAAAAGAAAGTGGGAGTAACAATTCTCATATCAGATAAAATAGACTTTAAAATAAAGATTGTCAGAAGAGACAGGAAGGACATTACATAGTGATCAAGGGATCATTCCAAGAAGAAGACATAACAATTATAAATGTATATGTACCCAACATAGGAGTACCTCAATACACAAGGCAAGTGCCAACAACTATTAAAGAGGAAATTGACACACAATAATAGTGGGGGACTTTAGCAACCCCCTCATACCAATGGATAGATCATCCAGACAGAAAATGAATAAAGAAACATAAGATCTAAATGGTACATTAGACCAGTTGGATCTAATTGATATCTACAGGCCATTTCATCCCAAAACAGTGGATTTCACTTTTTGCCCCCTAGTGCACAGGAAACATTCTCCAGGATAGATCACATCATGGGTCACAAATCAAGCCATGGTAAATTTTGAAAAAAATTGAAATCATTTCAAGCATATTTTATGACCACAACACTTTAGGATTAGATATCAAATACAGGAAGAAAACTATAAAACACAAACAGATGGAGGCTAAACAACACGCTTCTGAATAACTAAGAGGCCCCTGAAGAAATCAAAGAGGAGATTAAAAAAAATGCCTAGAAGCAAATGACAATGAAAACATGATAACTCAGAATCAATAGGATGCACTAAAACCAGTGCTATGAGGGAAGTTTATAGCAATATAAGCCTACCTCAAGAAACAAGAAAAACATCAAATAAACAACCTAACCTTACACCTAAAGCAACTAGAAAAAGAAGGGGGAAAAAAAGTTAGTAGAAGGAAAGAAATCACAAAGATCAAAGTAGAAAAAATTGAAAAAGAAATAAAGGAGACAATAGCAAAGATCAGTAAAACTAAAAATCTGGTTCTTTGAGAAGATAAACAAAACTGACAAACCATTAGCCAGAATCATCAAGAAAACATGGGAGAAGACTCAAGTCAATAAAATTAGAAATGAATAAGGAGAAATTACAACAGACAATGCAAAAACAAAAGGATCATAATAGAGTACTACATGCAACTATATGCCAATAAAATGGACAGTCTCATAGAGATGGGCAAATTCTTAGTAAAGTATAATCTTTCAGAGCCAAACCAGAAAGAAATAGAAGATATGGACAGGCCAGTCATAAGCACAGGAATTGAAATTATAATAAAAAAATCTTCCAACAACAAAAGCTCAGGGCCAGATGGCCTCACAAGTAAATTCTAACAAAATTTTAGAGAGTATAGGGCTAACAGTGTAGGGCTAGCACCTATACTATTCCAGCTCTCCCAGATAATTGCAGAGGAAGGAAAACTCACGAACTCATTCTGTGAAGCCATCATCATCCTGGTACCAAAACAGGACAAAGATGCCACACACAAAAAAGATAAATACAGGGCAATTTCACTGATGAATATAGATGCAAAAGTCCTCAACAAAAGTTTAGCAAATAGAATCCAACAATACATTGAAAGGATCATGCATCATGATCAAGTGAGCCTCATCCCAAGGATGCTAGGATTCTTCAGTATATGCAAATCAAACAATGTGATACACCATATAAACAAATTGAAAGATAAAATTTATATAGTTGTATCAATACATGCAGAGAAAGCTTTTGACAAAATTCAACAACAATTTATAATAAAAACTCTCCAGAAAGTAGGCACAGAAGGAACTTACCTCAACATAATTAAGACCATATATGATAAAACCACAGCAAACGTTATTCTCAACAGTGAAAAAGTAAAAGGAATTCCTCTAAGATCAGGAATATGATGGGTACCCACTCTCACCACTGTTATTCACCATAGGTTTGAAAGTTCTAGTCACATCATTCAGAGAAGAAAAAGAAGTAAAAGAAATCCATTTTGGAAAAGAAGAAGTAAAACTCACTGTTTGCAAATGGCAAGATACTATACAGAGAAAACCCTAAAGATTCCACTGGAAAATTGCTAGAGCTAATAAATGAATATAGTAAAGTTGGAGAATATAAAATTAATACACAGAAATCACTTGCATTCCTATATACTAACAATGAAAAATGAGTGAAATTAAGGATACAATTCCATTTACTATTGTAACAAAAATAATTAAATACCTGGGAATAAACCTACCTAAAGAGACAAAAGACCTGTATGAAGAAAACTATAAGATACTACTGAAAAAAATCAAAGATGACACAGATGGAGAGATGTACCATGTTTGTGGATTTGAAGAATCAATTTTATGAAAATGACTATTTTATCCAAAGCAATCTATAAATTCTGTGTAATCTCTATTAAACTACCAATGGTATTTTTCACATAACTAAATTAAAAAAATTTCACAGTTTGTGTAGAAACACTAAAGACCCTGAATAGCCAAAGCAAACTTGAGAAAAAAAAAAGAGCTGAAGGAATCAACCTTCCTGACTTCAGACTATACTACGAAGCTACAGTTATCAAAACAGTATGGTATTTGGCACAAAAACAAAAATACAGACCAATGGAGCAAGATAGAAAGACCACAGATAAAACCACGTACCTATGAACACCTTATCTTTGACAAAGGAGGCAAGAATATACAATGGAGAAAAGACAGCCTCTTCAATAAGTGGTGCCGGGAAGACTGGACAGCTACATGTTAAAAAAATGAAGCTAGAATAACCCCTAACACCATACACAAAGATAAATTTAAAAAATGGACCAAAAGCTTAATGTAAGGCCTAAAGCTCCTAGAGGAAAACAGGCAGTATATTCCTTGACATAAATCACAGCAAGATTCTCTATGACCCACTTCATAGATTAATGGAAATAAAAACAAAAATAAGTAAGTGGGGTCTAATTAAACTTAAAAGCTTTTGTACAGCAAAGGAAACTACAAGCAAGGTGAAAAGACAACCCTCAGAATGGGAGGAAATAATACCAAGTGAAACAATTGGCAAAGGATTAATCTCCAAAATATACAAGCAGCTGATGAAGCTCAGTACCAGAAAAACAAACAACCCAATAAAAAAATGGGCAGAAGACCTAAATGGACATTTCTCCAAAGAAGACATACAGATAGCTAAAAAACACATGAAAAGATTCTCAATATCACTCATTATTATTAGAGAAATGCAAATTAAAACTACAATGAGCTATCACTTCACTCCAGTCAGAATGGCCATTATTAAAACAATCTACAAACAATAAATGCTGGTGAGGGTGTGGAGAAAACGGAACATGCTTGCACTCTTAGTGGGAATGTAAACTGATACAGCCACTATGGAGAACAGTATGGGATTCCTTACAAAGAAAAAAAAAAAAAAAGACAACTAGAAATAAAGCTACCATATGACCCAATAATCCAACTATTGGGCATATATCCTGAGAAAACCATAATTGAAAAAGACACAGGTACCCCAGTGTTTATTACAGCACTATTTATAATCGCTGGGACATGGACGCTACCTAGATGTTCATCAACAGATGAATGAATAAAGAAGTTCTGGTACATATATATAATGGAGTATTGGTGGTGGTTGTGGTTTAGTCACTAAGTTGTGTCTGACTCTTGTGACCCCATGGATTGCGCAGCCAAAAAAAGGAACACATTTGAGTCAGTTATAACGAGGTAGATGAACCTAGAGCCTATTATACAGAGTAAAGTTAGAAAGAGAAAAACAGATATCATATACTAACACATATATATGAATCTAGAAGGATGGTACTTATGAACCTGTTTGCAGGGCAGCAGTGGAGGTGCAGAATTAGCAAACAGATGTGTGGACACAGTGGGGGAAGGAAAGTGAGGGACACGTTGGGAGAGTAACACTGAAACCTATAATACCAAATGTAAAATAGACAGCCAGTAGGAATTTGCTGTATGATACAGGGAGCTCAAACTCTGTGCTCTGACAACCTAGAGGGATCAGATGGGATGGGAGGTGAGAATAGGGTTCAAGAAAAAGGACATATGTATACCTATGGCTGATTCATGTTGATTTACGGCAGAAAGTAACACAATACTGTAAAGCAATCCTCTAATTAAAAATAAATTTACTTTTAAAAGCACATGAGAAGGATCAAGAAAAGACCAGATAATACAGAAAAATGCGTAAGTAATCTAGCAGATAGAGTGATGGAAATCACCCAATCAAAATAGCAATAAGAAAAACAAATTTTAAAACATGAGTCCTGTTTAAGAGATCTCTGGGATAAATGAGACATGCCAAAATTTGCATTATAGGAGTCCCCAAAGGAAGAGAGGGAGGGATGGGGATTAAAAATGTATTTGATGAAATTATGGCTGAAAAATTCCCAAACCTGAAGAAAGATTCAGGTATACAGGTACAGAAAGCACAGAGGATTCCAGAAAAGATGAATATAAACAGATGCACACCAAAACATGTCAAAATGGCAAAAGCTGAGGGGGGAATTCTAAAGGCAGCAAATGAAAATGTCATATAAAAGACTGCAAGGCTATCAGGTGATTTTTGGGGGAGGGGGGCAGAAGGGCATGGCATAATATATTCAAAGTGCTGAAAGAGAAAAAAACCTGGAACCTAGGATACTCTTACTTATCAAGGTTATTTAAGGAGAAATAAGGAACTTCTCAGACAAGCAAAAATGAAAAAAAGCTCAATAATAAACCTACCCTAACAGAAATGTTAAAGGGTATTCTCTAAGTGGAAAAGGCTGTATCAAGAAGTAAGAATCTGTAGCAAAGGAAAATATCCTACTAGTTAAGGCAAATATATAGTAAAGACTGAGGATCAACCACTTCAGTAATCTGGCACAAAGGTTAAATGGCAAAAAAAAAAAAAAAAATGTGGAAGCAACTCTAATAAATAGTGAATAGGTATTTATACACGAAGATGTGAAATATATCAAAAAATAAATAGTGAATAGATATTTACACAGGAAGATGTGAAATATGGTATCAAAAAACAAAATGTTGGGGAAGGGAGTAAAAATTTTCTTGGAATGTGTAAATGACTGCTAGTTTAGAACAAGTAGATATAAGTTTAGGACCCCACTCCAATACTCTTGCCTGGAAAATCCCATGGATGGAGGAGCCTGGAAGGCTGCAGTCCATGGGGTCACTAAGGGTCGGACACAACTGAGCGACTCCCCTTTCACTTTTCACTTTCACGCATTGGAGAAGGTAATGGCAACCCACTCCAGTGTTCTTGCCTGGAGAATCCCAGGGACGGGGGAGCCTGGTGGGCTGCCATCTCTGGGATCGCACAGAGTCAGACACGACTGAAATGACTTAGTTTTAGCAATATATATGAACCCCAATGGTAACCACAAATCAAAAACCCACAGTAGATACACAGAAACTGGAGAAAAGAGAAAATAAACATACCACTAATGAAGATCATCAAACTACAAGGGAAGAAATTGAAAGAAGAAGAAAACACAGAAGAACTGGAAAACCCTTAATAAATTGGCAATAAGTACATGCCTATCACTAACTACTTTAAATGTCAGTGGACCAAATGTACAATTAAAAAACTTAGGGTGGCTGATCAAATTAAAAGAGAAAAACAAGACTTATCTATATTGCTGCTTACGAGGGACACACTTCAGAGCTAAGACACATACAGAGTGAAAGTGAGGGATGGAAAAAGATTTCCATCCCTCATGGCACAAAGGATGAAAAGTTCCATCTATTTCATGCACCAAGGAAGTGACAGGAAAGTGGAGGTAGCTATCTATGCTCATATGAGATAAAAACTTACTTAAAAACAAAGGCCAAAAGAAAAGACAAAGAAGGGCATTTTATGATGATAAAGGGATCAATACAAGAAGAAGATATTACACTCATTAATATATATGACCCAATACAGGCACATCTAAATATATAAAACAATTATTAACAAACATAAATGGAGAAGTTGACAATAATACAATAATACAAGGAGACTTTGACACCCCACTGACATCAATGGATAGATTATCCATACAGGAAGTCAACAAGGCAGCAGAGGTTCTAAATGACACAGTATATCTGTTGAACTTAATAGATATCTACCAAACATTGCATCCCAAAAAAGCAGAATACACATTCTTCTCAAGTGCACATGGAGTGACCTGCAGGATAGACCACTTGCTAGACCACAAAACCAGTCTCAGTAAATTTAATACTAAAGAAATTATATTAAGAAATGTTTTCTAATGACAACAGTATGAAACTAGAGATCAATTAAAGAAAAATGAGAAAACCGCAACCATTGTGGAGACTAAATAACATGCTAGTAAAAAACCAATAGGGGGAAGAAATCAGGGGGACAATCAGAAAATACCTCAAGACAAATTAAAGTGGAATACATTTCAAAATCTATAGGATGCAGCAAAAACAGGTCTAAGGGAAAACTTTATAGCAATGAAGGTCTACCTCGGGAACAAGAAGGATTTCAAATAAGCAACCTAACTTACCATCTTAAAAAAAAAAAAAAAAATATATATATATATATATATATATATATATGAAAAGACGGAGAAGGCAATGGCACCCCACTCCAGTACTCTTGCCTGGAAAATCCCACGGATGGAGGAGGAGCCTGGTAGGCTGCAGTCCATGGGGTCGCTAAGAGTCAGACATGACTGAGCGACTTCACTTTCTCTTTTCACTTTCATACATTGGAGAAGGAAATGGCAACCCACTCCAGTGTTCTTGCCTGGAGAATCCCAGGGACAGGGGAGCCTGGTGGGCTGCCGTCTATGGGGTCGCACAGAGTAGGACTCGACTGAAGTGACTTAGCATATATGAAAAGAAGAACAACAAATCCCAAAGAGTAATAAATAAAATAGAGACCAAAAAGCAAACAAATGAAAACAATAGAAAAGAAGAATAGAAACCGAGATCTGCTTTTTTTTAAAGGCTAAATTGATATAACTTGAGCCAGGATCATCACAAAGAAAAAAGAGAGGACTCAAAATAAGGACAAAAGAAGGGAAATAACACTGCAATACTAAGAAGCAATTATATGCCAGCAAATTGGACAACCTAGAAGAATAGGGCATATTTCTAGAAACCTACTATCAAGCAAAACTGAATCAAAAAGATATAGACAATATGAACATGGCATTTATTCCAGGGATACAAGAATGGTTCAATATCCAAAAATTGATCAATGTGACCACTTTTACAAAAGGAAAGATAAAAATCACATGATCATCTCAATAGATGCATAAAAAAAACATTTGACAAAATCCAACATCACATTCTGTAATGTATTTGATTACTCCTCGATCTTATTTCTAACAAATTGTGTTATTCATCACGTAGCCAGTGTTTTAAATGAGAGGGTTTTTGTGTGTGTGTATGTCCATATGGTATTCATGTGGTTATAAGTGTTTGTAGCATTCTAAGGATAAAAATAAATTTTAAAATGAAAATTGCAGTACCAGCATGTCACTATTTCTACATAGTTGAGCCACTTTCAAGGCTTAAAGTGAGTAGGATCCCATAAATGAATTTTTCAGTGTAATTAGAATGCTAATAATGCTTGGCAATTTTGGGTCTCTGAATAAGGAAATGTACTCTTCTGGAGGTTCTTCTGTATATTCTCTAGGTTAAGTGTAGAAATCCTAAAGCACCATAGTAGCTATGAAAAGCTACTCATATTTACTTCATTAATGTGGTTTCTGGGAGTTTTTACTGTGATTATAATTCTTCACATGTACTTATACTCCCATTACCTTACTGTGCTTGGCAGCCCAAGCATGACATTCCTCACTGAATTTTCATTGAGTTACTTACAGTCATATTTTATGTGAAGTAAGTATTTTCCTGAACTTGTATTTTAATTGGTATTATATTGTTATAACCACCACCATATTATAATGTCATAACCACCAACTTTATTGCTATTTCTGTGTAGAACAAGCCCCTTTAATGTTTTGTTGGCCTGATTGCAGGATGATCCCTTTAATTTGCTCTATATTATGATATTATTTCAATGTACATCTCATTTCATACCATATCTTGCTGTATAAAGGATTTAGAATGTTGTCAAAAGATGCATTAAAATATAACAAGTTAAAATTTAAGACTGAATGTGAAATAAGGGAAAAAAAAAGGTAAGGTAATAGAAAATAGAACCTTGAATGAAGCTAAGGAAATTGCAGTTTTAGGCACTGGCACCCCACTCCAGTACTCTTGCCTGGAAAATCCCATGAATGGCGGAGCCTGGTAGGCTGCAGTCCATGGGGTCACTAAGAGTGGACACGACTGAGCGACTTCACTTTTACTCTTCACTTTCATGCATTGGAGAAGGAAATGGCAACCCACTCCAGTGTTCTTGCCTGGAGAATCCCAGGGACGGGGGGAGCCTGGTGGGCTGCCATCTATGGGGTCGCACAGAGTCAGACATGGCTGAAGCGACTTAGCAACAGCAGCAGCAGCAGCATTCTTGTTTTTAAAGGGACAGATACATGGCCTTGGGCTTTGTAGCGCCCATTTTGCAGGAGTCTCTGCTACATTACACAGTATCCTTAATATAAGAGCAAACCATCTGCTTCTCTTCTGTACTTTGGTCAATGTTTATTAATTGTTTGTAAAGAGTCCGTTGAGCATAAATAGAAGAGTAGTTATAATATATATGTAAGTTATGAAGAATACCGCTTGTACCTCCTGTATATTCTGTGCATAGTCAAAAAATAGAACATTACCATTTCCTTTGAAGCCCCCAATATGCTCTTTTCCAACTGCATTCTTCTCCTTTCCCCTCATTAGATGTAATCAGTGTCTTAAACTTCACAGTTACTCCTTAAGGTTTTAAAGTTTTTACATTATTTACATACAAAGTAAAAAATACTGAAACCATCATGTGCATGTCTTTTTGTGACCTTGCTTCTCATCCACAGCATTGTTTGAGGGTCCTCCATGTTGAAGTTTGTACCATAGCTCCTTTGTTTTCCCTTATGTGAGCATACACTCTCTATTCCTTTATGCTATCAGTGTTCCAATTTGTGTCTACAGGTTCATGTCCATGTATGTCTTACATAAGGCCCGACATGTGAGACTTTCTCTAGGCTCTGTAATTATCAAACAGTTGTGTCATATGTGCACATTCAGCTTTGCTAGACAATGTGAAATTATTTTCCAAAATCGTTATACTATTTTATAGTCCAGCTAGTATAATTGGAACTCTTGGCCTTCATATCCTGATAATACTTGGTCTGACTCTTTAATATTTGCCCATCTACGGTGGATGATTTATGCATTCTTTATATAGGTATTGTGAGGCTAAAAGAGGTGAAAATTTCCTGCTCACTGGATCAAAATCACTAATGTTGATAACCTGCTTAGATAAAGAATTTAGAACATTTTTCAAACGTCTTCAGTTGTTATTTTCTCAATTAACACAGAAATCAGTAATTACTTGACACTGTACCTAGTATGTGCCAAGATATGTGGTCTGCTCTTGGAGACCTTATGTGTCCTATTGAGGTGTGGGCCAGCTGGGCTGCAAATGCTGTGCAGGAGGTGTCAAGTGCTGAGATGGAGATTAATACAGGAAACACACTTCAGGAGGTGTGTCAGAGACAGCGTCTCACACAGGTGAATTTAGTTGAGACGTAATGAGTAGGAAGAGATTGGCTGGGAGATGTAACTACAGTTGACTCTTGAATAGCACAAGGGACTTCCGGTTAAGATGGCGAAGGATTAGGACGGGAATACGCTTTCTCCTCCACAAATTCATCAATGGGACATCTGGGCGCCGGTAAATACCACAACAGCTTCGGGTGCTGGCGGAGGACGTCGGACACCCAGAAAAGCAACTCACTGCCTTCTAAAGGAGGTAGGAAAGAATATAGAAGCAGAGAGAGACAAAGAGGGAGGGGCGGACCTCTGTCCGGGGAAGGGAGTCTTGAATAGCACAAGGGTTCATTTGCATTCACCTTATAGTCAGCCCTCTGTATCCATGGATCCTATGCATCTATGAATTCAACAAACCAAGAAAGTGTAGTACTGAAGTATTTGCTGTTGAAAAAGTCTTCATCAAAGTGGACTCATGCAATTCAAACCTGTGTTGTCCAAGGGTCAACTGTACTGTTTGTGGGGTGGGTTGGAGGAAGGAGAAGGGATAGTTCAGGCCAGAAGGGAACTGCATGCACAAGGAACGTGAAACAGGGTAAAAACCCACATGTTTATGAATTGTAAGAAGCCCTATATGGTGGAAGGCAGATGCTGGGTTTGGAATATTGTGGTAAGAGATGAGGTTGGAGATTAAGAGCAAGCCAGACCATATAGAACCTTCAAGGAGGGTAATAAGAAGTGTAAATTCACACTTAACTGCAATGGAGAGCTCGTGAAGGGTTTGAAATGGAGGGGGTGGGGGAGGGTAACATGATATAGTTGAGCTGTTAAGAAGACTTTTGCTGATATCTGAAGAATGAACTGAATGACCTCCTGGTGAAGCATGTAAGAAAATTGATCATACTAACTGCAAGTTTGCTGTACAAGGAAAATAGGCCTTAGAAACTCAGAAAAGGGAGAGATGACTGTGGAGGGAGCCACCAGCAAAGGCGTTCTGGGGCAGCTGTCAGTTCAGTGTGGACCTGGAAGCATGCTGCTGCTGCTGCTAAGTCACTTCAGTCGTGTCCGACTCTGTGCAATCCCATAGACGGCAGCCCACCAGGCTCCACGGTCCCTGGGATTCTCCAGGCAAGAACACTGGAGTGGGTTGCCATTTCCTTCTCCAGTGCATGAAAGTGAAAAGTGAAGGTGAAGTCGCTCAGTCGTCTCCGACTCTTAGCGACCCCATGGACTGCAGCCCACCAGGCTCCTCCATCCATGGGATTTTCCAGGCAAGAGTACTGGAGTAGGGTGCCATTGCCTTCTCCGACCTGGAAGCATGGGTAGAAGTTAAGCAGCAGAGAATAGGGAAAGCATTCCAAGCAGAACAGAACAGAACAGTGTAGACCTCTGGATAGAACAGAGAAGGGCTGGAAGGTGAATTTAGAGAGAGGGAAAGCTGTTCTTGAATCTCTTCCTTACTAGTGGAGTAGTAAACTGATAGGCTTCGTGGCTTCATGAAAATGTAGCTGAGACAGCTCTAGTTTAGATTTCACCAGGAATATAGTTTCTTTATGAATAGCACCACTTCATCTTTAATTGTGGACTGACTTTGTTGGCCCTGAATTACTATCTTATGGCACTTCACTAAGTCACATGGTTGATTTTAATTTGTCACTGAGTTTTTGTATAGAAGAACCAATTCTGTTTATATAACCTAAGAAGTAATTGGACTTCCCTGGTGACTCAGACCATAAAGAATGTGTGTATAATGCAGAAGACCCAGGTTCGATCCCTGGGTCAGGAAGATCCCCTGGAGAAGGGAATGGCTACCCACTCCACTTTTCTTGCTTGGGGAATTCCGTGGACAGGGGAGCCTGGTGGGCTACAATCATGGCGTCACAAAGAGTTGCACACGTGAGTGACTCACACTTAAGAAGTAATTAGACAAGTGCAGGTTTAGCTAATAGAACTTATTTTACTCCCTCAAGGTTTTCATCTTTTCTACAATAGTGGGAGGAAGTGGTTGAGCCAACATGCATCAGCAGGGTCAAGTCAAGTCTGTTGTTTTGAAGGGTTGTAAGGTTCTGTTCAGTACAAATCCTTCTGTTTATCATCCAAAACCCTACCCTCCATATCTCACCTTTTATACAATGTCCGGACTCCTCCCTAGATCTGCTCCTAAGTTGGAAATAGCCAGACCATCTGATATTTCATCCTGGATTCTGTCCTCATTTATGTGCAGAGCTGGGAATGGTGTGTGGGCTGTTCAGTCTTTGGTCAAAGTCCAGCTGTATAACAATGTGTGCTTTCTTCAGTCTCCTTAACTTATCTGCTTTTTCCTCGGTGTCTTTATAATCTCTTGAATTTAACAATTTAATATATATTACTTTTACTCGCAAAACCTGATAGGTATCTCTCCTCCAGAATGATAAATTTCTCTTTGACTGATGCTCCTCAGCCCCTTCCACCTTTAACAAGTGCTTCTAAATTTACTTTCCTGTAAAAGCCCACGGCTGCATTTTTGCCCATCTCCTCTTTTGGCTCAGTACCCCCATCATACCTCATTAAGTTATCCTCCCTGGGGCACTGAGTGGTGCCGCCTGTATAACAACTGTCATAGGTCCTTGCTTACCTTCCCATACCTCTTCTCAGGTGATCCAAGCTATTTTGGTACCTGTCAGAGTCAGAGATTCAGAAGGACCCTCTAAATGCCCAGTGTATGCCCAGTGTAACACTGTGCCTGGCTTCTGGGAGGCCTGCACTCTTGGGAGAAGAGAGTTTATACGTGTGAGGAGTGAGCCAGTAATGCAAGACTGGCTTCACCAAGTGGTCAGTCATCTGTGTTGAGCAGCTCAGCCTGGGCATTTGCAGGACTGTGGTTCTTGCTACCACCATCCCCTATCCTCACAGCTTATGGGCAGTGAGCTGCAAAAAACTGAAGAAATTTAAAGTGAGTTTTCCACTGGGAAGGGTTTTAGACTCTGATGTGGCTTATGAGGAACTGCTGTGAATATAGATGTAAAGGAAAAATATAGTGAACCCTGAAGACTGGTTATAAGAAGAGAGCAGGATTCAATCTCATTATAACATTTCATTATAAGGACGCATTCTCTATAATGAAGCAGTATCTGTGATGACCTGTAGAAAAAGCTTTTTGCTGTTCCGACTACAGTAAACTTTGCAGTGAATACTTCCTCTGATTCTTTTTCATGTAACAGCCTTTTGTCATTAGAAGTAACTTGTGTTCTGAGCTACAGATGGGTTTCTGGGAGACAGGCTACTACAGTGACTCAGAATGTTCTAGTGCACCTTCCCTTTTAAACTCAATATTTACTGCCCTCACGGAACTCTCGGTGGGGAGGTGGGGACCCTGGACTGCAGGTCTGATGTCCTTGAGAAAGGAGCCCAGTACCTTGTACAGTGCCTGATATGCAAAAAGTGCTTAGTAAGAATTCACTTTTGTGTTGTTGTTTGGAAACAATTTCAACTTCTAGAAAAGTTTAAATGCAGCACAGAGATCACCCAGGTACTCACTCCCCTGGTTCAGATGCACTTACTGTTTTGTTGCACGTGCATGCTCATGTACATAGTTTCTCCCTGCCTCTCTCTGTATACAGACGGGTTGTCTCCACTTTGGGGTTATTATGAACAATGATGCTATGCACATTCACATACAAGTCTTTGCATGTGTATACATTTTCACTTCTCTTGGATAGATACTTAGCAATGGAATCATGATACATTTATGTTTATTTGTAAGAAGCTCCTAAATTCTTTTCTAAAGTAGCTGTACTGTTCTACTTTCCTGCTGGCAATGTATGAGGGTTCCAATTCCTCTTTGTTCTCACTAGTGTGTTATTGTCTGTCTTTTTAATGATAGACATCCTAATGGGTAAAGAAGTATGTCATTATTTTAATTCATATTTCCCTAATGACTAATGATGTTGAACTTTTTTTCCCCTTGTGTTTATTGACCATTTGTATATCTTCTTTGGTAAAATGTCTATTCAAGTATTTTGCCCATTTTCCTTTGGGTTTTTTGTGATCTTCTTTTTTAAGTTATTTTTATATTCTAGATGTGAGTCCTTGTTAGATATATGATTTGCAGGTATTTTTTTGTGACTTTTCATTTTCTTAATGCTTTCTTTTGATGTACAAAAGTTTTAAAGTTTGATGAAATGCAATTTATCATTTTTTTCTTTTATGTTTCATGCTTTTGATGATTCTAAGAAAATTTTGAATAATCCAAGACCATAAAGATATTTTCTTATGTTTTCTTACATAGCTTACATTTATATTTATGATCCATCTTAAGTTAATTTTTGTGTAAAATGTGAGGCAAGGGTCCAAATTAATCTTTCTGTAAGTGGTTATCCAGTTGTCCAAGCGCCATTTGTTGAAAACACTATTCTTTCCTTGACACCTTTGATAAGAATCCGTTTAACTATAAGAGTTTATTTGTATAAGTTCAGTTGACATTCACCTTTTTGAAGAAAACTGTGTTTCCCCACAGTTTTGTTTAAAAATAAACAAATCCAAAATGAATAACACTATGATGTTTTTTCATAATTAGATTCAGGTTGTGGCTCAGATGGTAAAGCATCTGCCTACAATGCAGGAGACCCGTGTTCGATCCCTGGGTTGGAAAGATCCTCTGGAGAAGGAAATGGCAACCCACTCCAGTACTCTTGCCTGGAAAATCCCATGGATGGAGGAGCGTGATAGGCTACAGTCCAAGGGGTTGCAAAGAGTCAGACACGACTGAGCAATTTCACTTGGTCACTTGGCTGGGACCAGATGCCATGATCATGATCTTAATTTATACATTCCTGGCCAGGGTACTAAATAAGCTATATTGTATCCTTCTGAGCTGATTACATTTAGAAGTACTTGATGTCCACCTGTCCTACATTGGTAGGGTAATTTTGGTCTCCAGGTCAAGATGTCCAATTTCTCCGCTGTATAGTTACTATTGGAAAAATCTTGCTTCTCATAAAATACTTTCCCCTACACATAGCATCCATTGATAATTCTTGCCTAAATCAGTCTTTCCTGGGATGGTTGCAAAATGATTTTTCCAGACCTACCCACCTGCACTTTGCACATTGAAAAATCATCACTAGACATTCTGCTGTTGGCAAGAGCTCTCCCTTTTCTACCATTTATATACTTCTCCATCTGTTTATGATTGGTGTGGACTGAAGGATTACTGTTTTTTCAGTAGTTTATAATTTATTACAATCCTTAATTATTTTGGTGCTCAAATGAGCAGATTTTGCTAAATGGACATTATTTGTGTTGAAGGTTTATATAAGTTGCATGAAACTGAGTAGACTCTTGTTGAGTCACAGTACAGTTTCATATCCAGAAATAGTCTAACATCCAGTAGTCAGAAATCATCTGATATTTAAACACTGATACCAGTGAAAATAATTTAAACCTTCCCTGAAGTTTCTTAAACAAGAACCAAAGGAAAATTCCTACCATGATACACAGTGCCACTTACCATATGCTGTTTCCCTGTCTGTCTTCACCTGCCGCACAGATCATGTCTCACCAACTGATCCCCCATCTCTTCCCTGTCAAAGCTCATGCTTGCGTGTCTTCTGTTTCTATGTCCTTTTTACCTTGAACTTCTCTGTCTTCAAGACTCTGCCCATTTTTTATTTGGTGGCTTGTGTGTTGATGTTGAATTGTGTGAGTTCTTTGTACATCTTGGATAGTAACCCCTTATTAGATATATTGTTTACAGATATCTTCTTTCATTTGATAGGCCGCCTTTTCATTTTGTTGATGGTTTCTTTCACTGTGCGAAAACTTTTTGACTTCATGTAGTCCTATTTGTTCATTGTTCCTTTTGTTTTCCTTGCCTGAGAAGACAGATCCAAAAAAACAAAATTGCTAAGATTGATGTCAAAAAGTGTACTAAAGCCTCTTTTTTTAAAATAACAGCTTTATTGAGATACAATTTACATATTATTCCATTCAGTCTTTTAAAATATATAATTCAGTAGTTTGTAGTATATGCAGAATTGTATAGCCATCCCCACTCTATAGTTTCAGAATATTTTCATCATCTCTAGAAGAAACCTCATATTCTTTAGCAGCTACACCCTACCCCTCTTGACCCCAGCCCCTGCCAACCACTAAATTTGTCTTCTGTTTCTATGGATTTACCTGTTCTAGACATTTCATATAAATGAGTTCATTAAATATATAACCTTTTGTGCCTGGCTTCATTTACTCAGTGTAATGTATTAAAGGTTCATGTTGTTAGTACTTCATGTTGTTATTACTTTTTATGTTTATGTAATATTCCATTGTTGGCATATACTGGATTTTGATTATCCATTGATCAGTAGATGGACATTTGGGTTTTTTTTTACACTTCTTTGGATATTATGAATAATGTTATTTGTGTACAAGCTCTTGTGTGTGTTTATGTTTTAATTTTTCTTGAGTATATGCGTAAGAGTAGAATTGCTGAGTTGAATGGTAACTCTCTGCTTAATCATTTGAGAAATTGCCAGGCTGTTTTCCACAGTGGCATTACACTTTGACAGCAGTATATGAGGATTTCAGTTTTTCCACATACCTGCCAATACTGTTATTATCTGACTTTTTAATTCTAGCCACCTTTGTGCCTAGAATTTTTGATTTGCATTTCCTTACAGACTAATAATGTTGCTTTGTATGGTGGTTGTTCTTGTTACACATAGACACTTTAAGTTTAGAGCTTTGAGAGCATAGCAAAAGTAGCAACTAATTTTGACTGATCTATCACAAAGGTTATTTCAAATCGTAAAAGATGATGCTGTTAAAGTGCTGCACTCAGTATGCCAGCAAATTTGGAAGACTCAGCAGTGGTCACAGGACTGGAAAAGGTTAGTTTTCATTCCAATTTAAAAGAAAGGAAATGCCAAAAAAAATGTCCAAACTATCGCACAATTGCATTCACCTCACACGCTAGCAAAGTAATGCTCAAAATTCTCCAAGGCAGGCTTCAATAGTACATGAATTGTGAACTTCCAGATGTTCAAGCTGGATTTAGAAAAGGCAGAGGAATCAGAAATCAAATTGCCAACAGCCCCTGGATCATTGAAAATGCAAGAAAGTTCCAGAAAAACATCTGCTTTATTGACTATGCCAAAGCCTTTGACTGTGTGGATAATAACAAACTGTGGAAAATTCTTAAAGAGATGGGAATACTGGACTACCTTACTTGCCTCCTGAGAAATCTGTATAGAGGTCAAGAAGCAACAGTTAGAACTGGACATGGAATAACAGACTGGTTCCAAATTGGGAAAGGAGTACATCAAGGCTATATATTGTCACCCTGTTTATTTAACTTATATGCAGAGTACATCATGTAAAATGCTGGACTGGAGCTGGAATCACGATTACCAGGAGAAATATCAATAACCTCAGATATGCAGATGACACCACCCTTATGGCAGAAAGTGAAGAAGAACTAAAGAGCCTCTTGATGAAAGTGAAATAGAGTGAAAAAACTGGTTTAAAACTCAACATTCAAAAAACAAAGATCATGACATCTAGTCCCATCACTTCATGGGAAATAGATGGGGAAACAATGGAAACAGTGACAGACTTTGTTTTCTTGGGCTCTAAAACCACTGCAGATGGTGACCACAGCCAGAAATTAAAAGAATAGCTTTTCTTTCTTTGAAGAAAAGCTATGACCAACCTCAACAGTGTATTAAATGCAGAGACATTACTTTGGCAACAAAGGTCCGTCTATTCAGAGCTATGGTTTTTCCAATAGTCATGTATGGATGTGAGAGTTGAACCATAAAGAAAGCCGAGTGCTGAAGAGTTGATGCTTTTGATCTGTGGTGTTGGAGAAGACTCTTGAGAGTCCCTTGGATTGCAAGGAGATCAAACCAGTCAATCTTAAAGGAAATTGGTCGTGAATATTCATTGGAAGGAGTGATGCTGAAGCTGAAGCTCCAATACTTTGGCCACCTAATGTTAAGAACTGACTTATTGGAAAAGACCCTGATTCTGGGAAAAATGGAAGGCATGAGGAGAAGGGAACAACAGAGGATGAGATGATTGGATGGCATCACTGAATTGATGGATATGAGTTTGAGCATGTTGGTGATGGGAGTTGGTAATGGACAGGGAAGCCTGGCATGCTGCAGTGCTTGGGGTCACAAAGAGTTGGACACAACTGAACTAACTGATCATAAAGGCCTAAAAGGTGAGGGAGATGCTTTTCAATTTTTCTATCATTGTAGAGTACTACTGCTTTCTCCATCTGCACTCCATACCACCTGACTATCCAACACATACTCTTCCTGAGTGCCTATCTGCATTAAGTTCCATAGTTCATAAGTAAATCAAATTCAAGCCTGTCCTCTTGGAGCTCATATACCAACAGCCTAAATCCAGTCACCCATATAAATGACACATGCATGAGTCAGGATAGAGTGTGCATGGTTCCTCCTGCCTTTCTTTCTCAAGACTTTTGTTTCTTTTCTTTTACTAATTCATAGTAGAGGTGACAGAGAAGGCAATGGCACCCCACTCCAGTACTCTTGCCTGGAAAATCCCATGGATGGAGGAGCCTGGTAGGCTGTAGTCCATGGGGTCGCTAGGAGTCGGACATGACTGAGCGACTTCCCTTTTACTTTTCACTTCCATGCATTGGAGAAGGAAATGGCAACCCACTCCAGTGTTCTTGCCTGGAGAATCCCAGGGACGGGGGAGCCTGGTGGGCTGCCGTCTATGGGGTTGCACAGAGCCAGACACGACTGAAGCAACTTAGCAGCAGCAGCAGCGGCAGAGAGTAAAACTGCTGGGTTGTACTTAATTTTACTAAGTAGTATTGCTCTTCAGAATGGCTGTTTCAAATGGCTTCCCTACCAGTACTTCTTGGAGGTACTAGTGGCTTCTTGGGGATTTCCTCAAGTCCCCAGCAATGCTTGGCTTTATCCAGCTTTCTAATCTTTGCTGGGCTAGTATGTGTGAAGTAAAATCTCATTGTTTTTTGCATTTCTTTGATCATCGGTGATTTGAACATTTCTTGCTGTTTTGCTGTGGTTTCTAGCAATATAAAGCACCCTGAAAGTGAAAAAGTGGAAGTTCGCCATTCAGTCATGTACAACTCTTTGTGACCCCATGGATTGTAGCCCCCAGGCTCCTCTGTCCATGGAATTCTCCAGGCAAGAATTCTAGAGTGAGTTGCCATTTGCTTCTCCAGGGGATCTCTCCAACCCAGAATCAAACCCAGATCACCCACATTGCAGGCAGACTCTTTACTGACTGAACCACCAGGGAAGGCTTATAAAGCAGCCTATTGAATAGTTATCTTAATTTTCAAGGAGTCTTAATTCTCATGATAATCTTTAATCATTGTCCTTGCCTTCATCACTCTTCATAACTAGCACGTCCCTGTGGTTTTAACTTCTCCCCTCTCTGTATTCTTCTCCCTTGTACATTATTCTTTATGAGGTTGTAGGAAAGATAGGGTTTCTGGGGTATACAGGGAGCTTTCTTCTGCTTTGTACCAGCAGTGAATCACAGAGGAAGAAACGTATGGTTTGAAGGGTGAGAAAAACCCACATGAGAATAATGCCTCCTTAAAAACCAGCATTCAACAGGAACCAAGGAAGGAGGCTGAAAGAGTGGGGAAGACTTAGACAGGTGTCTAAGGAAGGGCTTGGTATCTTGAGATTCTGTGGTCCAAGGGAAGGAGGAGATGATCTATAAGGGAACACAGCTTTGAATGATGAAAGACATTATTTTTCTTTAAGTCTTTTTTTTTTCTTATACTTAAAAAGTTTTAGAAAGAACACATCTGAGTATCATTCTGTTGGTGATGACAGTTCAACAATGCTCATAAATTGTAACTGTTCTTACATAATATTAAAAATAGTAACTGTTCTTACGTACTATTAGAATAACTAATAATTATCAAAGTTTCTAATTTACAGTATTGAGACGTATAGAACAAAATAAAATTTTTGGAGGACAATTGCTCTTCAATATTTTGTTGGCCTCTGCCACCTATAAATACAAATCAGTTCAGTTGCTCAATCGTGTCCAACTCTTTGCAACCCCATCGATTGCAGCACACCAGGCTTCCCTGTCCATCACCAACTCCTGAAGCTTACTCAAACTCATGTCCATTGAGTTGGTGATGCCATCCAACCATCTCATCCTCTGTCATCCCCTTCTCTTCCTGCTTTCAATCTTTCCCAGGATCAAGGTCTTTTCCACTGAGTCAGTTCTTCGCATCAGGTGGCCAAGTATTGGAGTTTCAGCTTCAGCATCAGCCCTTCCGATGAATATTCAGGATTGATTTCTTTTAGGATTAACTGGTTGGGATATCCTTGCAATCCAAGGGACTCTCAAGAGTCTTCTCCAACACCACACAGTTCAAAAGCATCAATTCTTTGGTGCTCAGCTTTCCTTATAGTCAAAATCGCATGTCCATACATGACTACTGAAAAAACCATAGTTTTGACTAGATGGACCTTTGTTGGCAAAGTAATGGCTCTATTTTTCAATATGCTGTCTAGGTTGGTCATAGCTTTTCTTCCAAGGAGCAAGCATCTTTTAATTTCATGGCTGTGGTCACCGTCTGCAATGATTTTGGAGCCCCCAAAATAAAATCTGTTGCTGATTCCATTGTTTCCCCATCTATTTGCCATGAAGAGATGGGACCAGATGTCATGATCTTTGTTTTCTAAATGTTGAGTTTTAAGCCAATTTTTTACTCTCCTTTTGACTTTCATCAAGAGGCTCTTTAGTTCTTCTTTGCTTTCTGCCGTAAGGGTGGTGTCATCTGCATATCTGAGGTTACTGATATTCCTCCCACAAATCTTGATTCCAGCTTGTGCTTCATCCAGTCTGGCATTTCGCATGATGTACTCTGCATGTAAGTTAAATAAGCAGGGTGACAATATACAACCTTGATGTACTCCTTTCCTGATTTGGAGTCAAACTGTTGTTCCATGTCCAGTTCTAACTGTTGCTTCTTGACCTGCATACGGATTTCTCAGGAAACAAGTAAGGTAGTCTGGTGTTCCCATCTCTTTTAAGAATTTTCCATAGTTTGTTGTGATCCACACAGTCAGAGGCTTTGGCATAGTCAATAAAGCATAAGTAGATGTTTTTTTGGAACTCTCTTGTTTTTTTGATGATCCAGTGGATGTTAGCAATTTGATCTCTGATTCCTCTGCCTTTTCTAAATCCAGCTTGAACATCTGGAAGTTCATGGTTCGTGTACTGCTGAAGCCTGGCTTGGAGAATTTTGAGCATTACGTTGCTAGTGTGTGAGATGAGTGCAGTTGTGCAGTATTTTGAGCATTCTTTGGCAACACAAATCAGCCATAGATATACATATGTCCCCTTCCTCCTTGAAGCCCCCTCCCATCTCCTACCCCCTCATGCCCCTCTAGGTTGCCACAGAACACTGGGTTGAGCTCCATTTCATACATCAAATTCTCACTTGCTATCTATTTTACATATGGTAATGTATATCTTTCCATGCTATTCTCTCAATTTGTCCCACTCTCTGCTTCTGCCATTGTGTGCACAATTCTTCTCTGTGTTTGCATCTCTACTGCTGCCCTGCAAATAGGTTCATCAGTACCATCTTTCTAGATTGCATAGGCATGCATTAATATACAGTATTTGTCTTTCTCTTTCTCACTTACTCTACTTTGTACAATATTCTCTAGGTTCATCCACCTCATTAGGACTAACTCTAATGCATTATTTTTTATAGCTGAGTAATATTCCATTCGGGGAGGGCAATGGCACCCCACCCCAGTACTTTTGCCTGGAGTGTCCCATGAACGGAGGAGCCTGGTAGGCTCCAGTCCATGGGGTCGCTGAGAGTCGGACACGACTGAGCGACTTCACTTTCGCTTTCCACTTTCATGCGTTGGAGAGGGAAATGGCAGCCCACTCCAGTATCCTTGCTTGGAGAATCCCAGGGACAGGGGAGCCTGGTGGGCTTCTGTCTGTGGGGTCGCACAGAGTCGGACACGACTGAAGCGACTTAGCGGCAGCAGCAATATTCCATTATATATATATATATATATATATATATATATATATATATATGTACCACAGTGGTCTTCCCTGGTAGCTCAGTCAGTAAAGAATCTGCCTGTAGTGCGGGAGATCTGGGTTTGATTCCTGGGTTGGGAAGATGCCCTGGAGAATGAAATGGCAACCCACTCCAGTATTCTTACCTGGAGAATCCCATGGACAAAGGAGCCTAGCAGGCTACAGTCCATGGGGGTCACAAGAGTTGGACACAACTTAGCGACTAAACCACCACTACCACCATAATGTCTGTATCCATTCATCTGTTGATGGATTTCTAGGTTGCTTCCAAGTCCTACCTGTTGTGAAAAGTGCTGCAGTGAATATTGGGGTACATGTATCTCTTTCAGTTATGGTTTTCTAAGGGCATATGCCCAGTAGTGGGATTGTTGGGTCACATGGTAGTTCTAGTCCTAGTTTTTTAAGGATCTTTTTTTAAGAATCTTGATCAGTTCAGTTCAGTCTCTCAGTTGTGTCCGACTCTTTGTGACCCCACGGGCTGCAGCATGCCATCCTGTCCATCACCAACTCCCGGAGACTGCTCAAACTCATGTCCATCAAGTTGGTGATGCCATCCAACCATCTCATCCTCTATCGTCCCCTTCTCCTCCTGCCGTAATCTTTTCCAGCATCAGGGTCTTTTCTAGTGAGTCAGTTCTTTGCATCATGTGGCCAAAGTATCGGAGCTTCAGCTTCAGCATCACTCCTTCCAGTGAATATTCAGGACTGATTTCCTTTAGGATTGACTGGTTCTGCATAGTTGCTGTATCAATTTACATTCCCCCCAACAGTGCATGAGGGTTCCCTTTCTCCACATCCTCTCCAGCATTTATTATTTGTAGGTTTTTTGATGATGGCCGTTCTGACCAGTGTTAGGTGATAGCTCATTGTAGTTTTGATATGTATTTCTTTAATAATGAGTGATGTTGAACATCTTTTCATGTATTTGTTGGCCATCTGTATGTCTTCTTTGGAGAAATGTCTGTTTAGGTCTTCTTCCCATTTTTTGACTAGGTTGTTTTTCTGATATTGAGTTGCATGAGCTGCTTGTATATTTTGGAAATTAATCCTTTGTCAGTTGTTTCATTTGCTCTTATTTTCTCCCATTCTGAGGGTTGTCCTTTAAGTTTTTTATTGTTTCCTTTGCTGTACAAAAGCTTTCAAGTTTAATTAAGCCCCATTTGTTTAACTTGTTTTTATTTCCATTGCCCTAGAAGGTGGGTCAAAGAGGATCTTGTTGTGATTTATGTCATAGAATACACTACCTATAGTTTCTGGCCTTACATTTAAATTTTTTATCCACTTGAGTTCATTTTTGTATATGGTATTAGAAAGTGTTCTAGTTTTATTCTTTTACATGTAGCTGTTCAATTTTCCCAGGACCCCTTATTGAAGAAGCTATCTTTTCTCCATTGTATATTCTTGCCTCCTTTATCAAAGATTAGGTGCCCATGGATGCGTGGGTTTATCTCTTGGCTATCTCGTTCCATTGGTCTGTGTTTCCGTTTTTGTTTTTTTGGTCAATACTGCATTGTCTTAATGACGGTAGCTTTGTAGTATAATCTAAAGTCAGGAAGGTTGATTCCTTCAGCTCCATTCTTATTTTTCAAAATTGCTTTGGCTATGTGGGGTCTTTTGTATTTCCATAAAAGTTGTGAATTTTTCTGTTGTTGTTGTTTTAGTAGGGGAAAGCTTTAGATGTGATGCTGGTCTGACACTGAAAAAGAAAACAGGGAGGAAGGAAAGCTGGGTAGGAAGAACCTCACACTTTGGTACAGCTCTGAGAAAGTCTTGTCTGACCCAAGAAGAAACTTTGAGTCAAAAATCACCGATAGGGTTTCCCTGCTGGTGAGGAATGGCAAGCCTTGCTCAGTCATTAGCTGATACTGCCTGAGGAGAGTGTAGCCTCAGCTTGAAAGTTGAGGCAGATCCTTAGGACACACACAGCTGGGAGCTATTGGTTCACTGTGCTCCTTGCAGCAGATTCTTCTTGGAAAATAAATCTGAGCAGCACACCTGTGAGCACCAGAGGCTACTTTGTATTCCCACCTCTACCATGCACATTTCTGCAACCATCATTCAACAGATAGGAGTGCCTTCTTTGTGCTGGTGACCAAGCTTGCTGAGCAAAGCCAGGCTTGTCTGGGCCTGTGGTCTAATGGGGGAAACTGTGCAAGTCAGATGTTCACACTGGCAGGGGCATGACTACCAACCACAACTGGAGGAAATGAAGACCTTTCCATGGGAGCAGGTGACAGAGGAACCTAAATTCCTTGACCTCATCTCAGCCTCTTGCCTTCTGTCTTTGCACATGTTGTCTGTCTGCTATGATATCCTTCCTCTGCTTCTGTGCTTGGCCAACATCCTTCAGTAACATCAATGAACACATATTCAGGGTGACCAAATGTCCCCTATATAAAGGATAGTTCTAGTTGATTACTTCTGTTCCAGTGTAAGTATTATCATTATGCTCAAGATATCTCACTTTGGACAATATACTGTATGGTCCTTTATTTGCCGAGAATTTTCACTATTCTTGACATTTATATAAAGTATTTGTTTTATACTCATGTGCCTTTAAAAATAGTAACTTAATTTTTTTTTTCCACTGTGGAACTGAAACACCGGTTAAATTACTTCACCAAAGTCACAGAGCCAGTGATGCTGGGATTTGCACCGAGGGAGTGTAACCCTGAGTCTGTGCCAGACAGGCTATTTTGCCTCTTTCATGGCTTTACTTGAGAAGCCCTCCTCTGATGCTCTTTTGCACCCCTCAGCCTGGCCTGGCTGTTTGTGTATGAGTCTCTGTTATAGTACATTGTGAGGACCCTGGAGACTGCCTCTCACTTCTCACCCCCTCACCCCGAACACCTCACACACTCAAGGCCTTTGGAAGTCTGTTGAATGACTGGATGGAGACTGTGAGTCATTGGTGTGTGCCATGTGGACTGTTAACTGAAACAGGCTCCTAGATGCGTAACTTTGCTCCTTTTCAGAATTTTTTTCTCTTTACTCAACCTTAAAACATTATTTACCTTCTCTTCCTGGCTGGATATTATCCCCAGACCTACCCACTTTAGAGCACTGGGGACTAAAAAGGGGCTTCTTTGAAAGAAGTATATTCCAGAGGTCTTTGTTTTCTTTTAGTTCTTGTGGTGTCACATTCGTTGGGAAATTTATATTTCTTTTCATGTCCTTGAAGTAATGCTTTATTTTTAGATAGTTCTCATCCAGAGAGCATTCTGAAGACAGTGATATTTCTGGGTTTGTTATAAAGGAATATATAATTAAAATTCATGTTTTGCATTGTGCTAAGAGACTTTCAAAGAGATGAAACAGTAAAACAATTGGGAGATGAAGGTGTTGATTTTATTACTTCTCCTCTCACCTTTCACAAGAGCTAGTTCTGGGGTAGTATAGAAAGGGTACATATAGTAATTCTAAAAAGCTTCATGCTCCCTTTGTGTTCATAGCTAAGACCTTCCAAGATAATTAAATTTCTTAACGTGTTGAAGATGAAGTTCTTGAAGCTCCTGACATGGTTGCAGAAAGCAGAGAAAATACATCCAAGAGATCACTCTTTGTAATGGCCTTTCCAGGAAGACCCCTCCCTTATACCCTCTGATGTAGTGCTTCTCTGAAGTACCCAGATAATAGGATCTGGTATATATTCCCTGAGGTTTTCAAATGCTAAAAACCACCACCAAAAATGATGGTGATCATGGGCATGCAGCCCCTAGACTTTATGACACCTAAGGATTGATCAGTTGTGTCCTACTTTTTGAGACCCCATAGCCCACCAGGCTCCTCTGACCATGAAATTCTCCAGGGAAGAATACTGGAGTGGGTAGCCATTCCCTTCTCTAGGAGAGCTTCCTGACCCAGGGATCAAATTCAGGTTTCCTGCATTGCAGGCAGATTCTTTACCACATGAGCCAGTAGGGAAGCCCAAGGATTGATCACCATCAGCCAATCAGAGGATTGTGCACAAGTTAATCATAGACCCTGGGACCCCATGCCCTCAGCTTGCCTTTAAAATTGCTTTGATGAAACCCTTCAGGGGATTTGGGGTTTGGGGGGCACACATCACCTGTTCTTCTTGCTTGGCCCTATAATAAGCCTTTGTCTGCTCCACATTCTGGTGTTTCAGTTTGTCTGGCCTCTTTTTGTTGGACACAGAAACACAGTTCTATAACGTCTTCAGCCAGGAAGTTGTCAGTCAACTGTGCAGTGCATACCCCAATATCATGGAAGATGAGATTTATTCCCATTAGGTTTTAAAAGTTTCATAGATTGAAAAAATCATTAGGAATTTTCAACTGATAAAATCTGGAGAGAACAGTGTCATGAACTGCATGCACCCAACTGCAGCATTCATCTGCCCTCTGTTGCCCGTATCAGCAGACTTGCCTGCCTGAGTCACGAATGCTACGCTCTCTGGTCTGTAAGTTTTCTCTCAGTGCTTAGTTTCCCTTTGGTTAGGCTCCATGTATTCTCACTGCAGAAATCAATCTGTTAGACCTATTCCAGTTACTCTTCCCTTCTCTTCTTGAGATAAGAAATGATCTTACAGCATGGTTTGGAGCAGGACGTTGTAACGTTAACTCATCCCCAAATGATATAGACTTCCAGGAGTTATTGAAAGAGCCACAGTGGCAGAGGAGAACAAGGGAGGCAGATGGGGCAAATCCTTCTAGAATGATGAAAGACTCAGAACTGTTTTTTGAAGTATTATTAACTTTTGGAGAAGACTTTGGATGGATAACAAAAGAAATAATACTTGTGATTTTTTTATTACCATAATGACAACAGTAGACACCTTGTTTAGCATGCATACTACACGCCAAGCACTCTTCCAGGCACTTGACGTATATTATCTCATTAATTCTCACAGCAACAAACTGAGGTGAAAGAACTGTTAATGTTACCATTTTACAGATGAGGAACCTGAGGCACAGGGGAGCTAGTTCACTCCAGGGTGCACACAGCACACGGAAATGGAAGTTCAGACACACATGGGCTAAGAGTGCAAGTGAAGGTCATGAAGACTGACTCCTTTGTGAAGGAAGCCATGACTTGAGGAGTAGGAAGCTTCTCCAGGACACATGGCTGGTGGGTGAGCAGGGCTGAGACTCTTCTCCAGGAACCAGACTTGGGCTGAGTGTGTTTCACTGGTACCACACAGCTATCTCTGCTGAGAGAAGCTCCCCAGGAGGCCTCATGATACCAGTCTATAACTTTCAGCATTTTGAGGATTGACTCTTCTCTTTCTGTCTTTTCTTTCCAGGAATGTTTCTTGCTTTATATAAATTTTTATCTTGACTCTGCAAATACTAAACCTTGGAAACATTTAGAGATACAAGTTATTCAGGGTCCATAGTACAAAGTCAGTGTAAAGTTGGGGGAGGAATGTCTTGCATCCTTATATGAAACTGTAAGCATAATGAATTATTTCTGTTACTTTTTTCCATTTCATCCACCTCATAGTCTCAGAAATGTCTGGAGGATAATTTTTCTTCCTCTGCCACAAAAAGCATTGCCTACTGTCATGCTTTTCCTTTTAGAATGCAAAAGGGCGATACAAAGCAAAAATACAATGGAAAAGGAATACAGAAGCACAGAACTGATTCTTAATCAGAGGCTACAACAAGAGATGGGAATATAATTGAAATATAAGGGATTGCCTTTTTCTATTTTTTAATGCTTTATACTCATGAGTTTTTATCTATTCACTATATTACAGTAATAGCCTTTTCCCCCTAAATTTGTCTTCTAAAAGTCTCTTTAATCTTGTTTCTGTGTCATTTTGACATAACCCTATTAATCTTTGAGTCGTTGTTGCTTGCTGTTTGTGGCAATAAGATGTCCCAATAAGATGTCTTGTTGAATGTTCTTGCTAGATTTTTTCTTTTTTGTAATTATTTTAATTTTTTCTTTTGTGGCAGAATAGAAGGAATGGTGTAGATTATGTGGATTTTAGAACTACTTGGAAAAGTTTGAAAGCCATTAGTTAGATCAGTGTGCCATTTGTGTGTGTGTGATTTTTAAAGAATTTCAGTCTCCATCAGAGCAATATTTTTGGAGTAGAACATTACTTTGGAAGTAGAATTTATAAGTTTTCTAAATCAAGTGTTTCTATTTTTAACTAATTTCATCTTTTCTCTTTTTCAACTCTTCCACTCGTCTCTCTTTGCTGAGCTACATTTTTAAACAAGAGAGAAGAGAAAAAATACACTGATAATTGCTTACTAAGGACATTTTACATGAAAAGAGACAGAAAGAATTCTCAGATGCTAATCCTGCCCAGAGAGCGGTGAAAGGGATGACATACCAAATATTTGCTGTCCTTGGAAACCATCTCTGCTCCCTGCTCCTTGAGGCTATTCCTCTGTCCTGGGCCCCACTGGCTTGTCCAGGGTTGGCTACAGGTAAAAACAGCTTACTTACTTCAGAGCCAGATGTGCCTAGAGTCACATTTTAGCTCTCTTCTTAGTTAATTTCTGGAGCATTCAAGTCCCCCAACCACCTCTCGCCAAGTATAAGGTGAAGCCAAACCACCCTTGTAAGTTGCAGGTGAGGATTAAATGAGAAATTCCATACATTGTAAGTGCAAGATCTGAAGCATTGCAGGGGTTCAGCAGCTGTTGAATTCTGTCTACCTTGCATTCTGTTTATACATGCAGGGTGTGTATCTGCCTCATTTCTCTAAAGTTTTTTATTGTTAAATATGAGATGACTACAGCAACAGTATAAAATAGTTGTAGTTTAAAGAACTGTCGTAAGATGAGCATCCTTTGACATCATCCATGTGAAACAGGTCTTGTCTTCCTCCACTGGACAAGGTACATGCCAGAGTTCAGGACACAGTCTCGCTTCCACAGAACGGATGAGTCTAATAGCACCTTGCACTGCCAGAGGTCAGACATGGTAAATAGAGAGAACATTTCATTTAGCTAAATTAAGTTGGCCCAAATCGAGCAAAGATCATGTTAGCAGAAGGGAGAGCTCTTTGTCCAGTACACTGTGGTCTGGGGATTACTGTGGGTTAGCTGCTTGATTCCACACTCCTCATATATGTCTGTGGAAAGAGTGGCCTGCTTTGTAGGATTAAGATTACAAAATGACTAGGAAAAATCTAGATGTGTAGAAATCCTTGTACTCATCCCAGGAATCTTAAGTTCCCACTTGTAAAAGGCAGTTAAGAACGTTGGGATTCCCTGAGGAGGAAGACCCGACTTTAGGATCTTGGCTTTCTCAACCTTCACTGAGTGGTGACCTTCACTCACCAGTGTTTGGCTGCAATCCTAATAAAGATATGCCCGAATCACCCTACCTATCTCCCTCTTTTCTGGGTTTCTCCCTGTTGTACCCTCTGCCTGTGACTCTGCTTTATATATATACCCCTGACCTGCTCTCCACTCTCCAGGACTCTGGGCTGGATAGAAAGTCTTGTTGAGTTATAAACACTGCCTTTAGTAGTCCCTCTTACCATGCCGTCCCACCCTGACTCATCTTTCAAATTCTGTCCAGTTTGGATCTGGTAACCCTGTGGGGTACATATTCTAGAATGTGTCCCAGGCTCCATACGTTTAACCACAGAATGTGGCCACTTGCCAACTTGCTCTGTTGCCTAGTCCTCATCTGAGATCAGATCAGACATTGGTGGTTAGGGGTTAACCAAGGGAATGTCTTTTTGTTTTTGTTTTATGCTGGCCCTTAAAAGATGTGGTAAAGCGGTGACATTGTGACAATTAGCTCTTGGCATTGTCTTTTGGAACCAGATGAGAGAAACTTTCTTCTATCATTAAGACTTGTTGTGCCAGGCTCACGCTGTCCACCTCAAAGCACCCTTCTTACACTCCCTGGCCTTGCTAATTAACTTGCTTTTGACCTTGTATCTCTAACAAGACTACAGATATCTTGAGAGCAGGGACCATGTACCTCACACCTGAGCACTTGGTGTTGTCATCCATATACCATATGTGGTGGCGGCAGCCAGAGAAGAGCCTTGGATTTACCATTTTGTTTTGCCCAGTCATCACGTAGAAGATCAGGTCATTGCCTGTTATGTCATTAGAGTCAAGATCGAACCTTTGAGAAATAATGCCTTCATTAGAAAAATGGTCTTCTCCCATTAGAGAGCTTTCAGAAAGCTGCGGAAAAATATCATAATCTTGGTATTGTACCTGTTTGGTGAAGGAAATCAGATTGTTACTGGAGTGTTGAAATTGACTTCAGGATTTTCTTTCTTAATCAGGGCCCAAATATTTTAGATAGGCATTTGGAACAGCACAAGAATGGCCATGGTCATTGCTCTCATGTTGTCGGTACCCTTGTTGGAGAGACAAGATCCAAAGTGAGCTAACCAGCAATGCAAGGGCATCTGAGAAGGGTGCTGTGGGACAGACAGCATGTGCTACAAGGTTGACAGCGCAGAAAAGACAAAGGCGGTAGAACCTGAAGGTCTTAAGTTGGACTTTCACAGATGCGATGATTCCTAAGAGCAGAGAGGCTGAGAGGGGGTGACTCAGTTGTGAACAAACAAATGTGCAGGAGGTATCTGAAAGAACTGATGTGTCAATTAGCTGGAGTAGAAAGACGATGGGCTTCCCAGGTGGCTCAGCAGTAAAGAATCTCCTGCAGTGCAGGAGACCTGGGTTCAATCCCTGGGTTGGGAAGATCACCTGAAAGAGAGCATGGCAACCCACTCCAGTACTCTTGCCTGGAGAATACCATGGACAGAGGAGCCTGGCGGGCTACAGTCCATAGTGTTTCACAGAGTCGGACATGACTGAAGCAACTAAACAGCAGCAGCAGAAAGAGGATAAAACAAAGAAGTAATGATAGGTAAATTGAACAGGGTTCATCATAAATCACAGGGGCAAAAAATGCCAGCCCAAAGGGTTTGGAGGTGAGAAAGGCTGTTCTAGTGAAAGTGATGTTCTCAGATTAGCCTTGGAAGAGCCTGTGGGGTAGTAGGGATGTGGTGATGCTGAGAATAGGGTAATTGTGGGGATAGATTGCTGTTGGGGCTGTTTTTTTGAATATCAAAGCTTAGGCCACTGTGTTCTCCTCCTAAACTACTTCCAAACCATTTTAATAGATCTGTGCTAGCAGTTCATCACACAAAGAGTTCTTGCATGATTTATGGTGCCAACTAGTATGTTAACACTATATTGAAGTGTTTGGTTTTGAATAAATGTTGATATTAATAATTCTTGTTAAGGACATTTCTGAGTGATAATAGACATTTCAATAGCTGCTTACTAGATTGAACCCAGAGTTATTTTGCTGTGGCATTATGACAGCCCTTGACATTGCTGTTTGGGACTAATGAGGAACGATTGCTCTGTCATTAATATTGGTTGTGCCATGGCCATAAGTGCAAGGAGAAACCATCAACAGTGTGCAGAGCCCTGCTTATTGTACACATTGATGCTTAGAAAATCAGAATGATGTCAGTTTTTTGGTAAATTTGTCAGTTTACATTCTGTGCCTTTTCAGTAATTTCAACATATTGTATTTTGAATTTTTATTTAAAAGAGATTTTAGTGTTTTTTTTTTTTTTAATAAAATCCATATGAATCCTGTTTTGGGACTGTAATTCATTCATTTTTATAGCTTTTTGGTCCACTTTAATCTGAATGTGCCTCATGACCTTTTATGGTGTCATATGGTTAGATAAGGGCTTTCCTGGTAGCTCAGCTGGTAAGGAATCCACCTGCAGTGCAAGAGACCCTGGTTCAGTTCCTGGCTTGAGAAGATCTCCTGGAGAAGGGATAAGCCACCCACTCCAGTATTCTTGGGTTTCCCTGGTGACTCAGACAGTAAAGAATCCGCCTGCACTGTGGGAGACCTGGGTTCAACCATTGGATCGGGAAGGTCCCCTGGAGGAGGGCATGGCAACCCACTCTAGTATTCTTGCTTGGAGAATCCCCGTGGACAGAGGTGTCTGGTGGGCTATGGTCCATGGGATTGCAAAGGATCTGAGTGACCCAGCACAGCATGTGGTTAGATAAACTTGATGACACCAATATAGGCAGTCATTTCATATGGAGAGTGACTGAGTAACCAATGAACTTGACAAGGAAAGAGAAGAGAGAAGAGTTTCAGGAGCCACAGAGAGCCTACCTTCTTTAATCTCAGATTTGTACTAGACCTCATGTTCAGAGGTGAAAACTAGCTTTCATTTCCTGACTCTTGAGGGGAAAAAAGTGAACAGCCTGGTTAGAAATCTTGTTCTTTCATAAACTAACCTGCTGAAGGTAGATCTGAGTATCTTGAAGAGATGGAAAACAGGTCGGTTGACTGGCTGCATACCACCATTGGGTAAACATTCCAAGATCAACCAAATGTCAGTTTAGCATGTGTTCAATATGTAGATTAAATCCTGAACCAAAATACATAAAAATGAAAGGTTAAACTAATGGAATTTAAAGGCAAGTTCACACTCTGCCAGCTTTGTAGGCTGAGCATAAGCAGAAGATTAAAATGAGACCAACAAAGATGAAGGACATGGTAGGGATGGAAGAAGTCATCAGTGGGTCTTACTTTATGTTATTATGTTACTGAAACCCTGGAGAGCTTATAGCAAGTGCCTAATTAGAAAATTAAACATTCATTACCTGAGAAGGAGATTACTGCTTTTATTTTTTTTTTAATTTTATTTAACTTTACAATATTGTATTGGTTTTGCCATACATCAAAATGAATCTGCCACAGGTATAAACGTGTTCCCCATCCTGAACCCTCCTCCCTCCTCCCTCCCCATACCATCCCTCTGGGTCGTCCCAATGCACCAGCCCCAGGCATCTGGTATCAGGCATCGAACCTGGACTGGCGACTCATTTCAAATATGATATTATACATATTTAAATGCCATTCTCCCAAATCATCCCATCCTCTCCCTCTCCCAGAGTCCAAAAGACTATTCTATACATTGGTGTCTCTTTTGCTGTCTCATATACAGGGTTATTGTTACCATCTTTCTGAATTCCATATATATGTATTAGTATACTGTATTTGTGTTTTTCTTTCTGGCTTACTTCACTCTGTATAATAGGCTCCAGTTTCATCCACCTCATTAGAACTGATTCAAATGTATTCTTTTTAATGGGTGAGTAGTACTCCATTGTGTATAAGTACCACAGCTTTCTTATCCATTCATCTGCTGATGGACATCTAGGTTGCTTCCATGTCCTGGCTATTATAAACAGTGCTGTGATGAACATTGGGGTACACGTGTCTCTTTCACTTCTGGTTTTCTCAGTGTGTATGCCCAGCGTGGGATTGCTGGATCACTCCTACAGCTCAATTCCAGAAAAATAAATGACCCAATCAAAAAATGGGCCAAAGAACTAAATAGACATTTCTCCAGAGATTACTGCTTTTAGAAAAAACATACAGAGCCCTTTTATCCTTCCTATCAAACCTCAGGAGCCAAACAAAAAGTTTGTCAGTGAGTATTTCTGAACTCTCTGGCATCTCAAGGCAACAATATGATTCTCATTGCTTGATAAATACAACAATTCTTCAGGAGAACCTTTTCCCCTGACTTAATTTTAAAAGGAAATTTCACATAGCTGCTGCTTTGTTAGGGTCCAGACTATAAGAATTTATAAGGGTTTTGAAGTCCATCTATCATTGGCTCCTTCCTGTGACAGCTCTGGGCAGGACCACTTTGGGAAAAAGCTGTCAATATGCATCAATAAGTCACTTCCCAACATTATAAAGATATTATATACTCGTGTATTGCCAAATAAAGCTTGATAAATCAATGCATCACCTCTCTTGTACTGATTCTGTAAGAAATTTCAGTTTCATTGTAAGAGTGAGATGAAGCAATCTTCCATGCAGCCAGCATCCAGAGAAATCGAATGATTAACAGTTTGGAATTTTTCCTTTCAGTATAATTTACATGCATATAGGAATGTACTTTTTATTTTATATAATTGGAATCATACTGTTTATGATAATATGTCCCCTAAATTTCGGAGAAGGCAATGGCACCCCACTCCAGTACTCTTGCCTGGAAAATCCCATGGACAGAGGAGCCTGGTAGGCTGCAGTCCATGGGGTCATGAAGAGTCAGACACGACTGAGAAACTTCACTTTCACTTTTCACTTTCATGCATTAGAGAAGGAAATGGCAACCCACTCCAGTGTTCTTGCCTGGAGAATCCCAGGGATGGGGTCGCACAGAGTCGGACATGACTGAAGTGACTTAGCAGCAGTAACAGCCCTAAATTTCCACATGTCATATAATTTACCATGTCATTAAATGTTCTTTGAGAACATGAGTGTTTAAGGCCGAATACTTTCCTATGGAAGTCCCCAAATTTACTTGCTATTTTTCTCCTTTAGTTAAATGAGCATTGTCTGCTGTATTTTACTTACATAAAATAATGATGATTATTCTTGCACATTCAACTAGTGTTTGTGAATTTTTAGAATTCAGTTCAGTTCAGTCACTCAGTCATGTCCAACTCTTTGTGACTCCATGAACCGTAGCACGCCAGGCCTCCCTGTCCATCACCAACTCCCAGAGTCTACCTAAACCCATGTCCATTGACTTGGTGAGGCCATCCAACCATCTCATCCTCTGTCGTCCCCTTCTCCTCCTGCCCTCAATCTTTCCCAGCATCAAGTCTTTTCAAATGAGTCAGCTCTTTGCATCAGCTGGCCAAAGTATTGGAGTTTCAGCTTCAATATCAGTCCTTCCAATGAATACCCATGACCAATCTCCTTTAGGATGGACTGGTTGGATCTCCTTGTAGTTCAAAGGACTCTCAAGAGTCTTCTCCAACACCACAGTTCAAAAGCATCAATTCTTCGGCACTCAGCTTTCTTTATAGTCCAACTCTCACATCCATACATGACTACTGGAAAAACCATAGCCTTGACTAGCAGACCTTTGTTGACAAAATAATGTCTCTGCTTTTCAATATGCTGTCTAGGTTGGTCATAACTTTCCTTCCAAGGAGTAAGCGTCTTTTAATTTCATGGCTGCAGTCACCATCTGCAGTGATTTTGGAGGCCCCAAAATTAGAGTCAGCCACTGTTTCCCCATCTATTTGCAATGAATTGATGGGACTAGATGCTATGATCTTCATTTTCTGATTGTTGAGCTTTAAGCCAACTTTTTCACTCTCCTCTTTCACTTTCATCAAGAGGTTCTTTAGTTCTTCTTCACTTTCTGCCATAAGGGTGGTGTCATCTGCATATTTGCTGCTGCTGCTAAGTCACTTTAGTCGTGTCTCACTCTGTGCAACCCCATAGACGACAGCCCATCAGGCTCCATGGTCCCTGGGATTCTCCAGGCAAGAACACTGGAGTGGGTTGCCATTTCCTTCTCCAATGCATGAAAGTGAAAAGTGAAAGTGAAGTCACTCAGTCGTGTCCAACTCTTAGTGACCCCATGGACTGCAGCCTACCAGGCTCCTCCGTCCATGGGATTTTCCAGACAAGAGTACTAGAGTGGGGTGCCATTGCATTCTCCACTGAATATCTGAGGTTATTGATATTTCTCCTGGCAATTTTGATTCCAGCTTGTGCTTCCTACAGCCCAGCGTTTCTCATGATGTACTCTGCATAGAAGTTAAATAACCAGGGTGACAATATACAGCCTTGACGTACTCCTTTCCCTATTTGGAACCAGTCTATTGTTCCATGTCCAGTTCTAACTGTTGCTTCCTGACCTGCATACAGGTTTCTCAAGAGGCAGGTCAGGTGGTCTGGTATTCCCCATCTCTTGAAGAATTTTCCACAGTTTATTGTGCTCCACACAGTCAAAGGCTTTGTCATAGTCAATAAAACAGTAATAGATGTTTTTCTGGAGCTTTCTTGTTTTTTTCAATGATCCAGTAGATGTTGGCAATTTGATCTCTGGTTTCTCTGCCTTTTTTTAAAACCAGCTTGAACATCTGGAAGTAAATTAATGTAAATAAAGTCATTGGTTAAATACGTACATTTTAAATAAATATTACCAGAATGCACTGACTTTAGTTTATATTTCATCTACGACTATGAGAGGTTGTCTGTTTCAATGTGCTCCACCAATGCCAAGTATTACTGTTAAAAATTATTTTGCAGATTCATAGGTAAACATGGTATCTTAATTTTAATTTCTTTGTGCAAGATGTTGGATTTTTCCATATATTTGTATACATGTATTTTTTTATTGTTTTGGCTTATTCTGCACTCTAGAGAGTGATCCTCTTTGCATATTGGCTTCCATATGAGATGAGTGATGGGGCAATTATAATTTATAACTTACCACAAACTCAGGCAAAGGACAGCCATTTTTATGGATTAGTTGATTAAATCAGTCAGTGCATCTACTTTTATAATAATCTTACTTAATGCACATCTGTCATAACTTTCTGTTCCTTATTCTTTCCCTGACATTTATTGATTATGGTGCATAATGTAAGTCATTTTTAAAACTATCTGATGAGTGGTATGGTCTTTTTTATTACAAATTTATGAATTCATTAGTATCATACCTTTGAAACTTCCTATTTTGTTAACTACTACTCTTAGCTTATTCACCACCAACTTGATCAAATTCTTTGGTTTGAAGAAGACTATAAGATTATCAAGATCATTTTCTGCCCTTGTGTGTGTGCTAAGTTGCTTTAGTCATGTCGAATCTTTGTGACCCTATAGACTATAGCCCGCCAGGCATCTCTGTCCATGGGGTTCTCTAGGCAAGAATACTGGACCGGGTTACCATTTCCTCCTCCAGGAGATCTTCCAGACCCAGGAATCAAACCCACATCTCTTACTTCTCCTGCATTGCCAGGTGGATTCTTTACCACTGGCTCCACCTGGGAAGTCCCTGCCTGTAGGCAAACCCTAATCAAATTAGGCTGAAAAAGGCAGTAGAGAGAAAGCACCATGGTAAATCTGAAGCTTTGAACTCTGGCCTTTTGAGTGACCTTGGTCAAGCCAGCTTCTCTGAGCCTTAGAGTTTCCATCTGTAAAATACAAATAATAATTGCAGCTTTATTGGCCATAAAAAGTATTCATTAAAAAAAAAAATATATATATATATATATATATATATAATACATAAAATAGTTTGTAAACTTTTATAAAATGTGGAAATATAAGGAATTATATAACTTATTCTTTTTATTTCATTAAGGAGTAGGCTTCCCTGGTGGCTCAGACAGTAAAGAATCTGCCTGTAATGCAGGAGACCTGGATTCTATCCCTGGGTCAGGAAGATCCTCTGAAGAAGGGAATGGCTACCCAGTCTAGTATTCTTGCCTGGGGTACAGACCATGGGGTAGTGAAGAGTCAGATATGACTGAGCAACTAGCACTTTCTTTTTATTTCATTAATGAGTTCAAATTCATGGGTCCAGCATGCTTCTGCTGTGCTGCTCTGCTACCTGGAATTCAAATTCATGAACTGTATAAACACCGACTGTTTTTTACATGGCCTTCTGGTTTATAGGCCCCAGTTTTATACAAAGTTTGGCTTATATCTGAAAGAGCATATTACCTAATTCTCTATACCTACTAATCTTGTTGCTGAAAGCTCTGATAAAGTGCTACTTCTTTGGTTTGAGAGTCATCTAAGAACTATCATGGTAGCATAAGAACACACATGTTTGTTTTGGTCTTCTCTGAAAATACACATTATTTGGTGCCTTCACTTGCTAAGTTTCAACTGCTCTGTCCCTGTCTAATAATAAAATACTAGTATATAAAGTGTGGTGACTTCAGCAATACTTAGAGCTTCAATATTACAAGGCTTGCCTTAGGAGGAGGCTTTCAGGTTTTTTTCCTCTGATGCTAAACTAATGCATTCTTCTTTGATGACTGTTGAAGTGGCATGGAGGGGAGTCCATCATTTGAGCCTGGAATTTATAAATAATTAAGTGGTAGAAATAAATCAACTTCATTTCAGATCCAGACTGGTAAGAAACCAGCGATGAGAAGTCAGCGGATTTCTTTCTCATTGATTAGTTGACACACTCAGAGGGCTGTGAAACATCTCCATTGTTACCTGAACTCCAGCGTGTGGGACCTGCAACTGACAGTATTCTGAAGTCTCTTTTACCCAGTTCAGTTTAGTCACTCAGTCACGTTCGACTCTTTGCGACCCCGTGAACCGCAGCACGCCAGGCCTCCCTGTTCATCACCAACTCCCGGCATCCACCCAAACCCATGTCTGTTGAGTCGTTGATGGCATCCAACCATCTCATCCTCTGTCATCCCCTTTTCCTCCTGCCTTCAATCTTTCCCAGGGTCTTTTCCAGTGAGTCAGTTCTTTGCATCAGGCGGCCAAAGTATTGGAGCTTCAGCATCAGTCCTTCCAGTGAATATTCAGGACTGATTTCCTTTAGGATTGACTGGTTTGATTTCCTTGCAGTCCAAGAAACTCTCACTTGTCTTATTCAACACCACAGTTCAGAAGCATCAATGATTAATCCCTTGTCAGATACATCATTTGCAAAATTTTCCTTTCATTCTGTGGGTTTTCTTTTCATTTTTTGGTGGTTTCCTTTGCTGTGCATAAGCATTTTACATTGATGTATTCCTACTCATTTATTTTTGCCCGTATTCTTTTGCATTTGATGAAGATTCAAAAAAATCATCACCAACACCTATGTCAAGAAGTTTATAACCTGTCTTTTAGGAGTTTTATGGTGTTATGTCTTACATTCCAGTATTTTATCCATTTAGGGTCAATTTTTGTATGTTATGAGATAGTTGTCCAATTTTATTCTTTTGCATATAGTTGTCCAGTTTTTCCAGCAACTTTTATTAAAGAAATTGTCCTTTCTGCATTGTATATTCTTGGGTCCTTTGTCACAGATTAATTTACCATATATATGTGGATTAATTTCTGGGCCCTCTATTTTGTTCCATAGATCTATATGTCCTTTTTATGCAAATACCATATTGTTTTAGTTACTACAGCTTTGTAATATAGTTTGAAATCAGAGAGTGTGATACTTCCAGCTTTATTATTCTTAAACTTACTTTGTCTATTTGAGGTCTTTTGTGTTTCCATACAAATTTTAAGACTATATTATTTCTGTGAAAAATGCCATTGGAATTTTAATAGAGGTTAGATTGAATCTGTATGATGCTTTTGGTAGTATGAACAGTTTAACAATACTAATTCCTTCAGTTCATGAGTGTGGAATATCTTTCCATTTATTTGTATCTTCTTCAATTTGTTTCATCAGTGTCTTGTGGTTTTCAGTATAGAGATCTTTGACCTCCTTGGTTTATTTCCTTCCTTGGTATTTTATTGTTTGATACAATTGTAATTGGGATTATTTTTCTAATTTCTCTTTCTGATAGTTTATTATTAGTGTATAGAAGTGCAGCTGACTTTTGTGTGTTGATTTTTTATCCTGTCTTTACTAAATTTGCTTAGTAGTTCTAACAATTCTTTGGTATAGTTGCTAGAGTTTTCTATATACAGTATCATGGCATCTGCAAATAGAAACAAGTTTTACTTCTTCCTTTCCAATTTGGATGCCTTTTTTTCTTGCCTAATTTCTCTAGCTAAAATGTCCAGACACATTTATTAAAATGTGTTTAATAAAAATGACAGGAGAGGACATCCTTGTCTTGTTCCTGATGTTATAGGAAAAACTTTCAGCTCTTCACTGTTGAGTATGGTGTGGTGTTAGTTTTGGGCTTGCCACATATGACCTTTATTATGTTTGGGTATGTCAGATCAAACAATTCAATCCTAAAGGAAAGCAATCCTGAATATTCATTGCAGGGACTGATGCCAAAGCTGAAATTCCAATACTTTGACCACCTGATGTGAAGAGCTGACTCATTGGAAAAGACCTTGATGCTGGGAAAGATAGAAGGCAGGAGAAGAAGGGGATGACAGAGCATGAGATGGTTGGATGGCATCATCAATTCAATGGACATAAGTTTGAGCAAGTTCCAGGAGTTGGTGAAGGACAGGGAAGCCTGGCATGCTGCAGTCCAGTGGGTCACAAAGAGTCAGACATGACTGAGTGACTGAACAGCAACAAATGTTCCTTCCATACCTGCTTTGTTGATAGTTTTGTTTATTTTTATCATATATGGTTGTTTAACTTTTTCAAATGCTTTTTCCTGCATCTATTAAATGACCATATGGTTTTTATCCTGCCCTTTTTCAATGTGGTGAATCACAAAGACTGACTTGATGTTGAACCATTCTTACATTGCTGTCGTAAGTCCCATTGGATTATGGTGTATGATCCTTTTAATGTACTGTTTAATTCAGTTTGATGATATTTTGTTGAGGACTTTTCATCTATGTTTTTCATGGATTTTGGCCTGTAGTTTTCTTTTTTTTTTAATGCCACCTTCATTTGGTTTTGATACCAGGGTAATGCAGACCTTGTAAAATGTATTGCTATTAATTCTTTAAATATTTGGTAGAATTCACAAGTGAAGCCATCTTGCCCTGGACTTTTATTGTTTGGAACGTTTTTTAAATTACCAATTTAGTCTCCTTGCTAGTAATTGATCTGTTCAGAGTTCCTATTTCATCATGATTCAGTCTTGGTAGATTATATGTTTTTAGGAATTTATCTGTCTTCTAGGTTGTCCAATTTATTGGCACCCAAATGGGGCTTCCCGGGTATCTCAGTGGTAAAGAATCTACCTGCCAAACAGGAGACATGGGTTCAATCCTTGGGTCAGGAAAATCCCTTAGAGAAGGAAATAGCAGTTCACTCCAGTGTGTTGATACCCGAGAAATTCCATGGACAGAGAAGCATCTTGGCCTGCAGTCCATGAGGGTCACAAAAAGTTGGACACAACTTAGGAAACAGCAACAATTGTTTATAGTAGTCTCTTAAGATTCTTTGTATTTCTGTGGTATCAGTTGTAACATCTCTTCTTTATTTTTTTATTTCTTTGAGTCCTGTCTTTCCCTTTTGTTGAGTTTCACTAAAAGATTGTCATGTTTTCTTATCTTTTCAGTGAACCACCTCTTAGTTTTATTGTTCTTTTCTCGTCTTTCAGACTCTATTTCATTTATTTATACTCTCATCTTTGCTATTTCTTTCCTTCTACTAATTTTTGGCTTCTTTGGTTCTTCTTTTCCTAGTTCCTTGGGGTATATAATTAGGTTGTTTATTTAAAACTTCTCTTGTTTCTTGAGATAGGCATTTACTGCTCTGAACTTCCTCTCTTAGAAATGTTTTTTCCACATCCCATAGATTTTGGATTGTTGTCTGTCCATTTTCACTTGTCTCCAGGTATGTTTTGATTTCTTCTTTGATTTCTTCACTGACCCATTGGTTGTTTAGTAGCATATTGTTTAGCTTGTGCATGTTTCTGGGTTTTTTTGCAGTTTTTTCTTGTAGTTGATTTCTAGTTTCATATTGTTGTGGTCAGAAAAGATGTTTAATATGATTTAAATCTTCTTAAGTTTATTGATACTTGTTTTGAGACCTAGCATGCTATCTATCCTGGAGAATGTTCCATGTGCACTTGAAGAGAATGTATTCTACTCCATTTGGATGGATCATTCTATTTCTATTGATTGTCTGTTTGGTCTAATGTATCATTTAAGGCCAGTATTTCCTTATTGACTTTTTGTCTATGTAATATATCTATTGATGTAATTGAGCTGTTAAAAGTCTCCTACTAGTACTGAGTTGCTGTCCATTTCCCCCTTTCAGTTCAGTTCAGTTCAGACGCTCAGTTGTGTCTGACTCTTTACGACTCCATGAATTCCAGCACACCAGGCCTCCCTGTCCATCACCAACTCCCGGAGGTCACTCAGACTCATGTCCATCGAGTCGGTGATGCCATCAGCCATCTCATCCTCCATTATCCCCTTTTCCTCCTGCTCCCAATCCCTCCCAGCATCAGAGTCTTTTCCAATGAGTCAACTCTTCGCATGAGGTGGCCAAAATACTGGAGTTTCAGCTTTAGCATCATTCCTTACAAAGAACACCCAGGGCTGATATCCTTTAGAATGGACTGGCTGGATCTCCTTGCAGTCCAAGGGACTCTCAGGAATCTTCTCCAACACCACAGTTCAAAAGCATCAATTCTTCGGTGCTCAGCTTTCTTCACAGTCCAACTCTCACATCCGTACATGACTACAGGAAAGACCATAGCCTTGACTAGACGAACCTTTGTTGGCAAAGTAATGTCTCTGCTTGTGAATATGCTATCTAGGTTGGTCATAACTTTCCTTCCAAGGAGTAAGTGTCTTTTAATTTCATGGCTGCAGTCACCATCTGCAGTGATTTTGGAGCCCAGAAAAATAAAGTCTGACACTGTTTCCCTATCTATTTCCCATGAAGTGATGGGACCAGATGCCATGATCTTCGTTTTCTGAATGTTGAGCTTTAAGCCAACTTTTTCACTCTCCTCTTTCACTTTCATCAAGAGGCTTTTTAGTTCCTCTTCACTTTCTGCCATAAGGGTGGTGTCATCTGCATATCTGAGATTATTGATATTTCTCCCGGCAATCTTGATTCCAGCTTGTGCTTCTTCCAGCCCAGCGTTTCTCATGATGTACTCTCATATAAGTTAAATAAGCAGGGTGACAATATACAGCCTGGATGTACTCCTTTTCTTATTTGGAACCAGTCTGTTGTTCCATGTCCAGTTCTAACTGTTGCTTTCTGACCTGCATATAGGTTTCTCAAGAAGCAGGTCAGGTACTTATCAGTAATGGGTAATAATGTTATGGGATTTATCCCTCCCCTCCAGGTTTCCCCTTTGGAAACCATAAGTTTGTTTTCAACCTTTAAATCTGTTTCTGTTTTGTAAATAATTCACTTCTATCTTTCTTAAAAGTTATATTTCACATATGAGTGATATTATATGTTATTTGTATTTCTTTATCTGACTTACTTCACTTAGTTTGATAATCTCTGAGTCCATCTTTGTTGCTACAAATGCCATTATTTCATTCTTTTTTAATGACTGAGTAATATCCCATTGTATATGTGCACCACATCTTCCTTGTCTGTTCCTCTGTTGATGGACATTTTCATTGCTTCTGTGTTTTGGCTTTTGTAAACTGTGCTGCCATGAACACACTGAGGTGCATATATCCTTTCAGTTTATGTTTTTCTCCTGATGTATGCCCAGGAGTGGGATTTCAGGGTCATATGGTAGCTCTGTTACCATATATTAATATATGTGAAGCCACTTTATTATCAGCTACCTTATAAATTTATTTTAATATAAAGTGAAAATATCATTTCATGTGCAGTTTTTGTCACTTTGCCTTTCTGTTTATTGAGTAATCACGTATGTATATAGGTGGCACTGAAGAGGTTGCTTTAAAATTACTTACATTGTTTTCTTAACATGGATTACATTTACTATTACCTATTTTATTGTTTTACTTCTATCTAAATGTTAGATTTCTATGTGGCTTTATTTGTAGTTTGGTATCATTTAGTAATTATCCAATGAAACAGACATGTGGCTTACTGTTATTTTCTAAAGACTAGATCTGTTAATAAAGGAAGATAAGCCTTATCATATCCATTACTCTGTATGGATGCTGCAGTGATCTCATCCATGACTTTATAAAGAACTAGCTGTGGAGTTCCCATTGTAAGAATATTTAATTTAGGTTTCTTACCAAAACCTTCTGGTTAGAGTTAGAGTCAATCTGAGAAAGACCAAGTAAATCAAGGATAGAGCAGGACTGTCCTGTGAGGATGGACTGAAAAAAGTGAGAGTTTCAGCCTGCTGCTGCTGCTAAGTCACTTCAGTCGTGTTGGACTCTGTGCGACCCCAGAGACGGCAGCCTACCAGGCTCGTCTATCCCTGGGATTCTCCAGGTAAGAAGACTGGAGTGAGTTGCCATTTCCTTCTCCAATGCATCATAGTGAAAAGTGAAAGTGAAGTTTCTCAGTCGTGTCCAACTCTTCGCAATCCCATGGACTGCAGCCCACCAGGCTCCTCCATCTATGGGATTTTCCAGGCAAGAGTACTGGAGTGGGGTGCCATTGCCTTCTCCGAATTTCAGCCTAGATAGACACTTATCAATGGGGTCATGTGATGTAATCAATAAAATGGTGACGCATTGGGATTTGCTTAAAACCCTCAAAAGAGTCCTCTTGAAAATTGTAAATATGCAGAGTTCGAGTCCCCTATGCCAGATACTGTCCATAGTGACAGCTCCCGGTGCCATGTCACTTCACCATTGTTTTACCAGCTCACCAGGTACTTTACCTCATGCACTAACTGCAAATTTTGTTCCTTTCACTATACCAGCCTCAGTTAAAGCTTCATCATTTCTTCACAGATTTACTTCAATAGCATCTAGTCTTGATTCCCCAAAGCACTCTCCATGTTTCCCATACGATCTTTCTCAACCAGGAATCTTATCACATCAGTGCCTCTTCTATCTTCTATATGTGAAGCTACATGTTCTTGCACATGTGCAGAGCTTGCGGTTATATTGCCAACTTCTCTAGCCTCATCTGTTGATACTTGCCTATTTATAATCCTGGCTTCAGTCTTCTTAAATTACAGTGGAAACCTTCTGATCTGAGACATAATTTTTAATACAAATACTGGAAAACAGAGACCTAAAAATGATACATTAAAATGTTTTATTTTAACTTAAAACATGTGTTCAGGAGTCTTTTGATATAGGACCAAAGCCCTTGCCTTAAATGTAGCTCTGCTTGTCAAAGTACCTCATCAGTTTTCTTGTGTAACCGCACCCATAATGTCTCTCATGATTTCAATTGAGTTTCTTTCAAGTAGAGTGAATGAAAGAGCAGAATCTTCTAGGTTGCTATGTTATATTTTCCAGTCTTTTATAGCCATCTCACTCACTCGTAATTTGACAGTAACTTTTTGGAAGCTAGTCTTTTTGATTCGTTTTGAAAGATTCAACCTAGGTTTCTTAGAAACAGTAACTCATTTTTTTCACACTCATATTTCATTGACTTACATAGTATTTAATTAAATAATATAATGTTTAATTAAATTAATTTGATTATAAAGCCAAGCACAACTGGCATACACATGTTGGGAACCAATACAAGCGGCTTTTGACAAACATTTCCCTCACCTGAGTGAGACATCAAGTGCCCTGGCCCACTGGAGAGAACCCATTAGTATTTGGCTTGGGTGTCAAGATGTCTTTCAGAGAGAAAGGAGAGTGTTAATTCAGGAGTTAGTTCAGTAGAAGTCAGTGAAATGAGTTTTCCAACTGTGTTTACAGCCCCTTAAATAAGTCATAGCCTCTTTTTAAAATTTTGGCCTCCTCTTTGCTCTCAGATCCTTACAAATGGAGTTCTGATAGCATGGCTTCTTCCAGAAAGCTTTCCCTCGTGGCCCGTCCCCTTCCAGCTAGCTGTCCTCCACTTTGCTCACTTAGTGTCACACGCTGTTGGCCTAAGTGTCCCTGGGAGTCCAGTGAGACCGGGACTGTGTCGTTTATCTCTGACTCCATAGTCTTGGCTTTTAAAACAAATTCAATTTGTCTTTTCAGGAGGTGGTACAAGCTAAAAAATATAAATACATATCCTTATTATTGACACTCTTAATATTTCTGAACTTTGAATAGGACTTACAATAAATGTGTGTGCTTATAACCTCAGTAACTATTATTGAATTGATGGTGTATCTTAAGCATCAGAGCAATGAAGTATGTTAAGAAAAACAAGATAGTTCACTCCAGGGACAGCTAAACCTTAATAATAGCGTAGTCATAGACTGTACAATGCTCTTCTATAAACACCCCTCCATGCTGCTTCCAGAATCTCTCTTCTGGGCCAGTGCAGCATTTCTTGTTGACCCCTAGGTCTTAAGGGTGACTCAAGATAGGAATGCTGTGCAGCCCATGGGTAAACACGGAGACTGGAGTCAGAGTGCCTGGGTTCAGATCTCGGCCTGCCTGTGCACTCAGACAAATCAGGGCCTCACTTTTCTCATCTACAAAAAGGAGAAAATCATAATTTTTAAATGATCCACAAAAGCCACTTAGAGCTGTTTGGCACGTATGTGCTTTCAAGATACGTTAACAGATGCTATTGCTGTTATTGAGATACCAAATAATTCATAAAAGTCATCTTATAGATAGTGTAATCACAGATGAATTTATAAATGATTTCATAAATAGTAGCATCCCTTCTGCACACTCACTGAAAGGAATTCGAAGAGGAAATACTAGGTGGGTAGATATTTGAATCTGGAATCTACCATTTGCCACTTGTCATGTTCTGGACTATTTTCTTCATGTCTCTTAGTCTTGGTTTCTCTACTTAGGAAATAGAGCTGATAGCAGTGCAAGGCTTGGAGGGTTATTATGGATATTAAATTATAGGATGAATGTGAAGTATGGCTTTTGGAAGATAGTGGCTTTTGACAAATGGCATCTGTCTCTGGCAATTATCATCAGTCACAGACTTGGTATACAAAACAAAACTTTGTTTATAACTGAATTTTCTTACCTCTTGAGCCTCCCTTTTTCTCTTTTGGCTGAAAATAAAATCTTGCCAACTTAATGGTAAATTCAGAAACTTCCAGACACTTCCCCTCAATCTCTAGTTTGAGCAAACACTCAGTTGATTTTGGGTTTCTTTCCTTCTGCTTTCTACTTTGCTTCTCCCTCAGGATAAGTTTGTTGGGATTGGGTGTTATTCTTAGATCTGTGACACTTCCATTCAGATGTAAGGTTTCCAGTGGTCTTTGGTTCAGCCGAGCGTACAGCTGAAAGTTTTCATTCTGCCTTCCAGGCCCCAGACCCTGCTGATACCTCAGGCCTTCCTCTCTGATACTTTGAGGGAAGCTCTTGGTTTTCTCCCTCATCTCACTAGAAAGCACAGACCTGTATGGTGGCCCCATACATGTCCCTACTGTCCTTGTGCTGCTGGCTCTTCCGTCCTTCCCAATCCTGCTGGGTGCTAAGCTTCTCTCAGCTTCTGAACTCACCTGAGGTTTCTTTTGCTTTATCCCCCATCCACTTAGACTTGGTTCAAAGTGCAGATAGTCAGAGAAGGCTCTGTTTTCTTTTCAGAAACCCTCTTACTCTTTGCATTACTTTTCCATTGCTGCCATAACAAATTACTGGACATTTAGCAGCTCAAATAACATGCATTTTATTATCTCACAGTGCTGTGTTAGGAGTCCGGGGTGACTTAACTGACTTCACAGACTTCGGTTTTATAAGACCGATATCAAGTTTCACTTCAGGCTTACCAGGTTGTTAGAAGTTCCCAGTTTCTTGCCTTTGTATGCCTGAGACTCCCATTTCTTTGCTGCATGTCAACTGGGGATTGTTCTTTCCTTGGCTCATGGCTCCCTTCTTCCATCTTCAAAGGCAGCAGTGGTGGGTTGAGTCCTCACATTTTGAATCTCTCTGACCTTTCCTCCTTTCTCATCTTTTCTGCCTTCCTTTTCCTGTGCCTCTCCCTGACTTCTCTGACTGAGGTAATTACATTGGACCCACCCAGATAATACCTCTGTCTTAAGGTCAGCTTATGAATAACCTTAGAATCATCTGTGAGGTCCCTAAAGAGCAATACCTAGATTAATGGCTGGATTAGTAGCCAGAAACAGGAAATGTCAGGGGAGGTACATCTTTAGAATTCTGCCTGTTGCACTCTTATCCCAAAACTGCTCTGACTCTCCTCTGTCAGTGGAGGGATGAACTGGCTGGGCATGTATTCCCCAGTTCTCCAAAGATCATCATTCATCCTAGGAGCTCAGCTTTTGATATCTGAGACATGTTCCAAAGTGCCAAACTATTTTCTCCATCGTAGGTGTCAAATAGGTGTCAAGATGCCGTGACTGCCTAGAACTAAAATTAACCTTTCTCTGTTCTGTCATGTGTATCCCATGGACTATGTGTGCAGAAAGGCCTTTCTGTCTCTTTGGATGGTGGTTAAAGGATAAAGGCATGCTAGTTTGATTAATCAAACATTTATTGACTATTTTGTAATAGACAGTGATATAAGAGATTCTGACCTGAAGAAATGTATAAGCTAGTAGGAGTGAATTTCATGTAAACAAATACTTACAATAAATGCACAATGTGAGAAGACTGTGTAGGAATACATATGGTGCTATCAGAACCAAGAAGAGGACACTGGGACTTTCAATGGGGAGGAGAAGGTTTAAGAAACAGTGGTATACAGGCAGGCCCAGAAGGAAAGTGGTGGTTGAGAAGCAATTTTACTCATCTGCAGTCTAAAAGTAGTTTTTTTATACTGAACTTCATTTAGTAACCACACTTACTTTTTTTCAGTAGGGATTATAGTATTTCTGTTACAGATATAAGAGGTAAAACTAAGAGATTTGCTCATAATCAGACTCTAGGCTTTGACTGACTGAGATTGAGCCCAGTTTCACTAACTCTAGATCACATGCTTTTTTAACCATTTTAAATGAGCAGGAGGCAGAGGGGCCAGTCATGTGGCAAAATGGCAGTGTGGTGGCTGGTATGGTGTGTACAGTAGCTAGCCTCCAATAGCCCTCCTACAATCCCCATCTACTGGTATTGACACCTTTGTATAGTCCCCTACCAAATGGCACCCCACTCCAGTACTCTTGCCTGGAAAATCCATGGACAGAGGAGCCTGGTAGGCTGCAGTCCATGGGGTTGCTAAGAGTCGGACACGACTGAGAGACTTCACTTTCACTTTTCTCTTTCACGCATTGGAGAAGGAAATGGCACCCCACTCCAGTATTCCTGCCTGGAGAATCCCAAGGACGGTGGAGCCTGGTGAGCTGCCGTCTATGGGGTCGCACAGAGTTGGACACGACTGAAGCAACTTAGCATAGCATAGCATAGCAAATGGGATTGGGCTGGCCTATGTTACCAATAGGATATTACGGAAATGATGATGTCTGATTTTGAGGCTAGGTCAAAACAGACCTTTTAGCTTGAAGCTGACTTTCCTGAATCTCTGTTTTTGAAGGGAAATAGCTTTCATGCCCTAAGAGACCAGCATTTCTTTGGGGAGGTGCCTGCGGCAAGGCTATGGGAAAGCCATTTTGGCAGCAGATCTTCCACTTCTAGCCAAGCTTTCAGGTGACTGCAGCCTCATGGCACATCCTGAACTAGAAGCAGCCGGTAAAGCTACTCTCAGATTCCTGACCCACAGAATCTCTGTGAGGTATTTATTGTTCTAAGCCACTAAGTTTTGGGCTAATTTGTTTCACAGTAATATGTAGTTAATACAGCATGGGTTTTACAAGAGCAAGTAATTAGTAGTATTTAAATGGTGTTAAACAGATTATAAAAAACCTACTGTGCAGTCTAAGAACTTTAGTTTTTATTCTGTGTGAAGGAGACACTGTAGGGTTTTGAACAGCAGAGCCCTTAGAAAAATAGATTATTGGCAAGTCTCTTGCATATGGAACATTTACAGATTAGCTGACTTTCATGCCATTTGGGCCTGGAAGGCAGTCACTGAGGAATTAAATATCTTAAAAATACTTCTGTCTCATCTTTTTCTGAGTTTGAAAAATCTTAAAATCTGTATCTGACTCTTTGAATCCTAGGAATCATAGTTTATTTTTATTTTTCTAATTAGTGGAGAGCTTCCTCCTTGCAGCATCCCTGCAAGGCTAGTACAAGCCCCTGAAAGAAAAATGTCTTGTCCTAAGAGTATGCTCAAGGCAGATCTGTGAGTCACCACCTGAAGAAGTGTACACGGTTTAAGTGTGTGATGATTAGATTTCAGCCAAACACAGACATAGAGAGAAGTATGTAGTGGGAAAACTCTGATCAGGAGCTTCTATTCTTTGGCCTTCTGGTGCAGTCAGGTCCCTGGTTAGCTCTACCTGAAGGCTAGGGGCAGAATGATACAGTGGAAAGAACAATATATTAGAGTCAAGGGGAAAGTGCTAATTCTCACTAAGCCACTGGCAAGCTGTGTAATCCTGGGCAAATATTAAATCTCCTGAGTCTCAGTATCTTTGCTCATAAAATGAGAAAGGATTGGATTAGATGATTCCTAATGTTCATTCTCATTACAATGTTCCATGACATATGATTCCTTTTACGTGATATTTCTGTCAAAATTGAGATAACATGTATCTCTGGAGAGAGTTTAGAGTGATAATCTATTCTTAAGGGAATAGGACAGATATTATAACCAAAAATATTCTTTGGAAACTTTTGTATTGTTATTAGACACAATGTATATCCATTTGTTTGGTTTTGTGTGTAACATGAGTATTCCTCTGTAATTATAAGAATTACTTAATTTCTAAAACTCATAAAGATTATGGTGGGAAAGATTAGAAATGCTGCTTGCTGTTGAATGAGTTTATACGTAAGTCAGTTAAGTCTGTGCCATAGGTATTTTTCAGTGTGTTTTATGTTCTGTTTGATAATTGCAGTTTTAATTGATTGTTGTGACTTTTACAATCATCTTAACACCTTGCAGGAGGTGCAGCCTTCTGCTGGTGAATACAGAGTGATCTTAGCTTTGGTGCAACATTAGCATACAATAGGAACTCTTAGGCATTGCAATTTGTAGTTATTATAGATTTTCTTTCCAGGTTGGTAAGTGGAGACAGCACTCCTTATAGAACAGTACAGGATAATGAAATCTGCCCATTAATCACAAATCTAACATTGTAATTGTAGCTCTTCTTCAACAAGCCTATTTTGCCCACTTTTTTTTTCTTTCTCCATTTTCTCCCATCCATCTCTCAGAAAACTGGTGCAAATGCAATCAGATAAACAAGAAAATAAATGAAAAGGAAGAAAATCAAGGGGCCTAGATGTTGCAAGAGCTTCATAAACTCAAACTCTGAGTTGATTTGAGTGTAGGGAAGAAGGTTGGGGAGAAGGTCACCAGGTAAAGTAGCTTGCCCTATGTGAGTATGTAACCCCAGTTTCAGACACTGGCAGGCAGGAAGACAAGCAGAAATAAGTAGTTGGTGCTGGATATGTAAAAGGATGCATTTTCACGTCATCCTTCCACTGTGGACCTTGTTTACACACTCCAATAGGTGATTTTTTTCTTTTTCCATACTCCTTTCATTCTAAGAGGATTACACCCTCCATTGCTTTCCGTCCACAAATCCTCCCATGCGACTTGATCAGCATGTTTGTGACATTTTTGGTTGTATCAGAATTGACCATACCTCTAACGGTCTGAGGAGGCAGCAAGCATTGCTGGGGGGCCAGAATAGCCAGAGGGTGTGTGAATTCATTACTAACTTGTAGAACAGGGCCAGAGAGATACTGGTATTCTTTTTTTATTCTTTTCAAAACTTTGACTTGAAACAGATATTATACAAATTCTTGAACTTAATGAAGCAAAACTCTTATCTCCTAAGGCTTTGATTCTTAAACTTGAGTTGCCAACCCGGACACTCAGACTCCTGTTTCAGGATGCATGAAAGAAGGCCTGATAATTTGTATTTCTGACAAGTTTCTAGATGATGTGGATTCTGCTGGTCCCATTTTGGAAACTGCTGTCCTAAAGGTTCTTCCAACCTGGAGCGATTGGAAATCGAGTTACAGAACCCTGGGGTTTCTCAGTTCTCTCAGTCCTTTGAGGCCAGCTTGTCTCCGTCCCACTGCTGCTTGGGTCTGGGGTCATGGGTGTGTGCTCATATTCTGTCCTTCAGACCCAGGGTGCTGAGAACTCTGGGACGCCTAACCATCGGAATTTCTGAACATGGTATAAAATCAGAGCTCTGGTGCAGAAATTGAGATTCCCTTGTGACCTTAGGAACATTGTCATTTAATCTGGAAAATAACACTCTAGGGGGGAAGTATTCTCACTTTTATCTGTGAGGAATTGAAACATGCAAAGTGGAAATTACTTGCCCAGAAGTAAATGTCAGAACTGGTATTTGAACCCAGGATTAGGGCTGCATTGCCTGATTTTTCTTCACCTAATCTCTGTTTCTCCTGGGTTCCATTTTGACCTCTTTCCTCATTATTATGTAACCAAGATTACACATTACACAAATTCTCTTTGATTAGGGTTTGAATTATGACTTACATATACATATGTGTGTGTATACACACACACACACACACACACACACACACACACATGTTCCTTGGCTTCATTTTTATTATTTTGCATGTATAGTACGTAATATGTGTCCTTGAAGTTGCCCTAAAGCAGATTAGAACAGGGCAAGAAATACATATATGCCTAGTGCACATACATGTTACTCATTCACACACAAACTGGCTTTTCCTCCATGCCTCACATTAAGTCTAAGAAAATCTGCCTCTTTGATTGCCATTTATTTATATTAAGTTCCAGCCACACCCTTGACTGCCATCAGTAAATAAATGGAAATGAAACTTCCTTTGCTGCCCTTCCCTCCCCATGTTCTCCCCAGTACTTCACCAAAAAGGAAGAAATATAGGGCATCGTTTAATTCTGGGGAGATGGTTGGCAGGTCTGTATCGACAGATCCACTCTGTTGGAAAACAAGAACAAGACCTGAGGGCTTTGAGAGTATGTCTGCAGTGAGAGTTTATATACTTTGTCCACATTAATAGCAGTGCAGGTATTTTCCTTTCCTGTAGAAAACAGCTCTTTTTCCACTGAGAGGTGGAGCAGGGGAACAAACCAAAAAAACAAAAATTCTGGTGTCTGCTGTTGAAGGATGTAGGGAACAAGGAACTGGGTTACCGGAAGAATGGTGATAAGGAGGAAAGATTGATCATCGTAGGTACCCCACAAGGAACTAAATGACTGGGAAATATAAAATCACTTGTTTTTAAGTTTACTTGTGGAAGTGGGTGTTGGAAAGGTTGCAGCTTGTAAGTTGTTGTGAGTAGTGAAGGAGGGTTGTTTGGAAACTGAAAGGAAATTGTAACAGCAGATGTGGCTGGGTGGTACATTATCACTGGGTGAGCCAGGTAGCTGGTGGGTGTTGGAGGTACATGCATGCTTGTGAGGGTACTTGGGTTCAGCTGTGTGTGGTTTTCTGCAGTCTCCTAGTGTTTCTCATGGTTCAAATTGTTCACAGATCAGATCAGATCAGTTGCTCAGTCGTGTCTGACTCTTTATGACCCCATGAATCACAGCATGCCAGGCCTCCCTGTCCATCACCAACTCCCAGAGTTCACTGAGACTCACGTCCATTGAGTCAGTGATGCCATCCAGCCATCTCATCCTCTGTCGTCCCCTTCTCCTCCTGCCCCCAATCCCTCCCAGCATCAGAGTCTTTTCCAATGAGTCAACTCTTCGCATGAGGTGGCCAAAGTACTAGAGTTTCAGCTTTAGCATCATTCCTTCCAAAGAAATCCCAGGGCTGATCTCCTTTAGAATGGACTGGCTGGATCTCCTTGCAGTCCAAGGGACTCTCAAGAGTCTTCTCCAACACCGCAGTTCAAAAGCATCAATTCTTTGGCGCTCAGCCTTCTTCACAGTCCAACCCTCACATCCATACATGACCACAGGAAAAACCATAGCCTTGACTAGACACAAGCAAACACAAAATTTGCATTATGCTCTAATGGTTCCTTAGTATATCAATTGCATTGAAACAAATTTTTGTTTTCAAAGAAGCATTATGGCACAACTGACTTTAGGTCAATTCTCAGATGATTCCCTGTTTCCCTTATTAGAATACTTGATCACCATCTGTAAGATGAGGGGCATGTGAAAATGCCTCTTTTGTACATATTTTATTTCCTATCTCGTATAAAATTTTGTTGTTGTTGTTCAGTCCCTAAGTCACGTCCTACTCTGTGACCCCATGAACTGTGGCACACCAGGCTTCCACATCCTTCACTTTCTCTGGAGTTTGCTCAGACTCATTGAGTCGGTGATGCCATCCAGCCATCTCATCCTCTGTCACCCCATTCTTCTTTTGCCCTCAATCTTCCCCAGCGTCAGGGTCTTTTCTAAGGAGTCAGTTCTTTGCATCAGGTGGCCAAAGTATTTGAGCTTCAGTTTCAGCACCAGTCCATGCAATGACCAGTTGCCATGATCTTTGTTTTTCGAATGTTGAGTTTTAAACCAGCTTTTTCACACTCCTCTTTCACCTTCATCAAAAGGCTCTTTAGCCTCTTCACTTTCTTCCATTAAAGTGGTATTATCTGCATATCTGAGGTTGTTGATATTTTTCTCGGCAATCCTGATTCTAGCTTGTGAGTCATCCAGCCCAGAATTTCATATAATGTACTCTGCATATAAGTTAAATAAGCAGGGTGACGATTTATAGCCTTGATGTACTCCTTTTCCAATTTGAACCAATCTGTTGTTACATATCCATTTCTAACTAAATATTTAAAAAATTGAGTAATGAGTAAATCCCCCTCATTTTGTGTAATATCACAAAATAGATGTTAAATTTTGGGGGGAGCCACATAAAAATTTCCCAGTAGCAAAATGGCTTTGTTAAGGTGATATGTTCTCACTCCATCTCCCACCCCACCACAACCTTTGAGCCAAGCCACGTGGGGCCGAGTCACTGATGACTGAATGTTTGTTTTCTCCCTGATGATTTTCTTTGACTGATAGCCCAGAGAGGTGCCTGTTGAAGTGGCCCTGTGTTGTTTGGTGAAGTGTGTGTACTCATTTGTTCTAGCTCTCAGAGCATTCCCCAGGGTCACATTTATTGATTTCAGGATATGGCTGTGTATATTAGACACTTGTTGACAATTGCACGCACAGTATTTGTGATGGTTAATTCTGGGGTACACTGGGTGTTTTATCCTTTTCAGGTCCATCTTGGGGAAAAAGGGAAAATTCACACGGAGAAAGAAGCAGCTTCACATCTTGGAGCCTACATTTGCAGGGGAGCCATGTTTGGCAAAAATATAGATAAGGCAGTGCTTTTGGAAGGAGTATCTGGTCATTTTCTTCAAGTTCAACATCTCTCATCCAATTAGATGTAGCAGCTGGATTCTCATGTATGCGTTCCAATTTCAGAGAGAGAAGAGTTGAACCACTTGTGGTGGCTCAGATGGTAAAGAATCTGCCTGCAGTGCAGGAGATCCAGGTTCAATCCTGGGTGGGGAAGATCTCCTGGAGAAGGGAATGGCAATCCACTCCAGTATTCTTGCCTGGAGAATTCCATGGACAGAGGACCCTGATGTACTACAGTCCATGGGGTTGCAAAGAGTCGGACACGACTAACTAACACTTTCACTTTCACTAACATAGTGTTATATCTGCTGGGAAAGGTAGTATCATTATAAACATGTAGGAAATTTTTAAAAAATTTAAATGTAGGTCCTAGAATTTAGGGCTGGAAGGAAATGTGAAGAGAAAGGCTATTTTTGTCCTATGCTTCATCTTACAATAAGGAATTTGAGTCCCATAGAAGAGGCATAATAAGCCATCAGATCCTGTCTTGTTATAACATAAAGGAACCAGGGCTTAAGACACTAGCTCTTCTTGTACCATGATGCTGATTTTTGTCATTCAGTGAGTTCTGACCACTTACATAAGAATCCAGGAGCTCTCATTCTGTTGCTGCTGTTCCCTTAACCCTAGTATTTGTAACACGTGCTTGATTTGATTCCCCTGCTTTACCCACTTCAATTTTATATTTTAAAGCTGAGAAAAATGGGGGTTGCTTTTATTTAGGCCACGGCTACCACTCATTGCTTTGCTTTAGCTGACATCCCTTCTTACCTCAGTGGATAGAAATATGAGTAAGAATATCCTTGTACAAGGAGGACAGAAGTGCTAGCCTACTCCTTATGGAGGCCTATTTTCCAACAGTTCTGTTTTATCCAGTCAGTCCTTGAATGTGTTACTAGAGATATGAAGACCGAAAAAAAGAAACCCCCCTGAAAATTTCAAGCAAAAATGTTTACCTCCTCAAGATAATTTTTTAAAGCCAAATTGGAAAAAGGTGTATTTTGAAAAATGTTTAGAATGACATACAGTATTTCAGATATAAAGTGTTCATATGCTATGTTGCCTTTAATCCTTCAAAATGAATTATTAAAAACTTATATTGGAGGGTGTTTATGAAAGACCATTTATGGTGTCAGTTTAGTATCGTCTCCATACTCCAAAGACAAGCTAGCGTTCCCTAAGTGCTGATACTCACTAAGCACTTACTGCATGTCAGGCACTATTCTGCATGGCTCACAGGAAATCATTCATTTAATCCTCAGTACAACATCTTGAGGAGAATGCCATCATTAGTCATTTGATGGGGGTAAACTGTAGTTCAGACAGTGGCTTGACTTGCCTAAAGCCACACGCTGGTAAGCTAAGGAGATGGAAGCCTCCACTGTGTCCAGGCTTTCAAGCTTCCTCTCCTAGTGGAAATGAGAGGAGCAGCTGGAAGCACCTGCCTCACTCATGCTTCTCACACTTATCAGGGCATCTGCCCAGGCAGTTTTGTTCTCCATTAAAGGGGACTAAAAATAATACACAATTTTCCTGTTCACAGATTTGTTGTGGCAATCCAAGAAGATAAGGGAGGGAGGTCGTGTTTAATGAGCATCTACTACGAGCCAGGGACCACAGGAGTGGATGTGTTTGACATGACATCAGCCGTTGCTGCTGTCACTGTTATCACTGTTGTGCAGTTGTCAAATTCTCTGTTGACTACTGAGTCACTGCTATTTTCAGAAGATGGATTAACTGCCATCTGTTCTCACGTTTGTGTTTTCTAGTTGCCTCTCATGCCTGTCTTATTCAGCTGATTTCACTGGAGGCAGGAGATTATTTTTAAAGTGATACATGATATTTGTAGAAAATTTGGGCAAAGGATTAGAAAAGGCAGTTAAGGAGGAGGAAACTCAAAAGGCTATCAAAGTATTGGAAAAGATACTCCAAGTCACTAGTGATGAGAGAAATGCAAATTAAATCATTAATGGCATGTATAGCATTTTAGAGATCTCAGTTATGCCCCTGAGACTTTGGGGACCTTCATGAATTGTTAATAGGAGGTAGACTGATGCTACCATTTTGGAGAGCCTGTGACACTACCTGTTTGAATTAGGGCCACTCACACCCATAACCCAGAAATTCTACTCTAGAGATGTATGAAAATGTCTTTGTCTTACACACACACAAACACACACACACACACACACACACACATATAATATATACATATGTAACACATGCATATATGTATGCATACACATGTGCATATACACACACACATATATCCCTTATATATATATATATATCCCTTATATATATGTGTGTGTGGAGAAGGCAATGGCACCCCACTCCAGTACTCTGGAAAATCCCATGGACGGAGGAGCCTGGTGGGCTGCAGTCCATGGGGTCACTAAGAGTCAGACACAACTGAGCAACTTCACTTTCACTTTTCACTTTCATGCATTGGAGAAGGAAATGGCAACCCACTCCAGTGTTTTTGCCTGGAGAATCCCAGGGACGGGGAAGCCTGGTGGGCTGCCATCTATGGGGTCGCACGTAGTCGGACATGACTGAAGCAACTTAGCAGCAGCAGCAGCAGCAGCATATGTGTGTATGTATGCATTTGTGCATGCTAAGTTGCTTCAGTCATGTCCAACTCTATGCAACCCTATAGACTATAGCCTGCCAGGCTCCTCCAGTATTCCCAGGCAAGAATGCTAGAGTGGATTGCCATGCCCTCCTCCAGGTTATTTTCCCAACCCAGTGATTGAACCTGCATCTCTTATGTCTGCTGCATTGTGTGTATGTAAAGCACCATACTAGGACGTGAGTATATTCATGCAAGGTTATTGTGATGGTAAGAGGGAGTCTTACTGATGAAGAATTGATGCTTTTGAACTGTGGTGTTGGAGAAGACTCTTGAAAGTCCCTTGGACTTCATGGAGATCCAACCATTCAATCCTAAAGGAAATCAGTCCTGAATATTCATTGGACAGACAGATGCTGAAGCTGAAACTCTAATACTTTGGCCACCTGATGTGAAGAGCCAACTCATTAGAAAAGATATTGATCCTGGGAAAGATTCAAGGCAGGAGGAGAAGGGACGACAGAGGATGAGAGGGTTGGATGGCATCACTGACTCGATGGACATGAGTTTGAGTAAGCTCTGGGAGTTGGTGATGGACAGGGAGGCCTGGCATGCTGCAGTCCATGGAGTCACAAAGAGTCAGACGCTACTGAGTCACTGAACTGAACTAAACTGAACTAAAGAGGGACTTGGAGGTAAACTGCTTGTCCTTCACTAACAAAGTGGCTAGTTCAAATTTAGTTGAAAGAGCATAAAGGAGTATTGTGCATCTGTTAGAAAAAAATGATTAGACGAACATTTATCAACATGACTGGATCTTAAGGACATAGTGCCAAATGTAAAGAGTAAGAAAAATGAGATGCAGTACAAGTTAAATTACATGCCCACAAAATGATACTCATTTCTGTAAGTGCACAAAATGAGGCTATCTGCTTTCAAGCTTACAGTCTTAGTAGAAATGAAGGGAGATACAGAAGAGGTACCAGTTAAACCTGTCAGAGTTGATTGTGTGAGAGATGAGGGTGAGAAGTGGGGAGATAAAAAGGGAAATAATAAATAAAGCAAAAGAGAACCTTACAAGAACAATGATAATAATATGCCATAAACAGGGTAACAATAAATTCAACTCATTGTAAAAGAAGAAAGTCAGAAAATACAAGTCAAAACACGAAAATAAAATGTGTAATTCCGTTTACAGATAACTGTTAAAACTTCAGTGAACATTCTTCTAGTATTTTGTATGGGTATATGTATATGTGTATTTTATGTTTATCACACATATATTTATCTACTCAGTAAATGAAGTGTATATTTTTTTTCATATCCTAGCTATGAAGAAGTACTAAGTTATCTCTAAAATACCTTCTGATTCTAAGACATTCTGTCTTCACGGTGAATACCATATAATCAAATTCAAATTTTAAACTGACTCATGTTCAGCATATTTACTAAACATTCTTAGTATTCAACCATGAGATGCTAGTACATTCAAAGGAAAATATATCTGCATATGCTTTTAACTCAAATAGTACTTATTTTGGTTTGATTGTTAGAGATCATTTAAGTGCATTCAGATCGTTTCACAGGCTGACAGTTGGCTCTAAGTTTGGATCACAGTATCAGATGAGCATTGATTCCTAATGGAACAACTTGGTCTAATGTAGCAGAGAACCTTCCCAGTGAATGACTGGATGGCTTTTAATAGGCTAGAGCTGAACACATGCCTTGCAGGATCTCGGTTCCCCAACATGGATCAAACCTAGGACACGGGAGTGACAGTGTTGAATCCTAACCACTAGACCACCAGGGAACTCTGTAAACAGTTTCTGATGACTGTTCAAAAACAAGTAAATTAGTGACTAATAGAGTCCTGAACCTTTAGTTTCAGTTTTATATGTGGACTATGCTAAACTGCTGCTAAGTCGCTTCAGTCATGTCCGACTCTGTGCGACCCCATAGACGACAGCCCACCAGGCTCCGCCTTCCCTGAGATTCTCCAGGCAAGAATACTGGAGTGGGTTGCCGCTTCCTTCTCCAATGTGTGGACTATGAGCAACCTTTAATAAAGAGTTCATTCTTCTCTGCCAGGGACAAAAGCAGACCAAAGTCTATTCTGGCCTCTTAAAAAAGCCAACAGAAACCTCCCACGGGAGACTGAGATCTCAAATCATTGCACTGGTAGCAATGATAGAGTTTCCATTGGCTGTTGTTGCTATGGTAATCATTGCAGACCTCACAGATCCTTCCTAATGATGTTATCAACAGGTTCACTTGTAGCATTTCCTCTGTGTGTATCTATGTCTGTTTGCTTGTGACTAAGTTGTCCAGTCTTACTCTGAATCCAGAGTCAGAAGGTAGCAGGCACCAATGCCTTGCCCTTAATAATAAATGCTAAACAAAGATTTGTGAGGCTGGATTCAGTGCACTGGGCTTGGAAAAACAACCAAAGTTATAAGGAGTTTCAATAAATCTCTACAGTTCTCAAAGTATTGTCTTGGAAATCCATGTTGCTGGCTACTTGCTCATCAGTAAACATGTAAAGTTTGCAACTCTCAACCTGCAAAAGTTCCCCCCATCCCGCCCCCCCAGCTAGGAGGGAGTAGTTATTTTAAAACTACACTTCTTTAGAATTTATCATTAAGCTTTTCTGGGAGAAGAGCAGCATGGACTTAACAGGCTACTGGCTACTCACCAGGTTTCTTTGTCTCTGGGGTTGGTTGATAGTGGTTCTCACAGCCTGCTGAGTATAAGCCCTTCCTTGAGACTCTGGTGCCATCTAAATGTGGGAAATACTCAATGGTATAATATCAAGACTGTTTTAAGACTTCCCAATTCTGAGATTTCCCCAAACCTAAATTGATAAAATTTTATCAGAATTTTGTTATGCCTCCAATGAAAAAATAATCCTCCCACAGTAATATAGTATTTGTAGTTATACAGTACCATGAAAATTAAATGGAATTAGTTTTTCCAAAAAGAAGGGAGTGGTGTTGTTCATTCGCTCAGTCCTGTCCAACTCTCTGCGACCTCATGGACTGCAACATGCCAGACTTCCTTGCCCTTCACCATCTCCCAGAGCTTGCTATGCTAAGTCACTTCAGTCGTGTCCAACTCTGTGTGACCCCATAGATGGCAGCCCACCAGGCTCCCCCGTCCCTGGGATTCTCCAGGTAAGAACACTGGAGTGGGTTGCCATTTCCTTCTCCAGTGCATGAAAGTGAAAAGAGAAAGTGAAGTCGCTCAGTCATGTCTGACTCTTAGCGACCCCATGGACTGCAGCCTACTAGGCTCCTCCGTCTGTGGGATTTTCCAGGCAAGAGTACTGGAGTGGGGTGCCATTGCCTTCTCCACAGAGCTTGCTAACCTCATGTTAATTCAGTCAGTGATGCCATCCAACCATCTCATCCTCTGTTGTCCCCTTCTCCACCTGCCTTCAATCTTTCCCAGCATCAGAGTCTTTTCCAATGAGTCAACTCTGAATCAGGTGGCCAAAGTTTTAGAGCTTCAGCATCAGCGTCAGACCTTCCAATGAATATTCAGGATTGATTACCTTTAGGATTGACTGGTTTTATTTCCTTACAGTCCAAGGAACTCTCAAGAGTCTTCTCCAACACCACAGCTTAAAAGCATCAATTCTTTGGCGTTCAGCCTTCTTTATTATGGTCCAACTGTCACATCCACACACGACTGTGGGAAAAACCATAGCTTTGATTATATGGAGTTTGGGGGCAAAGTAATGTCTCTGTTTTTTAATATGCTGTCTAGGTTTGTCATAGCTTTTCTTCCAAGGAGCAAGCATCTCTTAATTTCGTGGCTTCCGTCACCATCTGCAATGATTTTGGAACCCAAGAAAATAATATCTGTCACTGTTTCCATTGTTTCCCCATCTATTTGCCATGAAGTGATGGGACTGGATGCCATTATCTTCATTTTTTGTTCTGGGTTTACATACTGTTGAATCCTGACTTGGAGAATTTTGAGCATTACTTTGCTAGCATGTGAAATGAGTGCAATGGTGCAGTAGTTTGAACATTTTTTGGCCCCCTTTTGGGGTTGGAATGAAAACTGACCTTTTCCAGTCCTGTGGTCACTGCTGAGTTTTCCAAATTTGCTGGCATATTGAGTGCAGCATTTTAAGAGTATCATCTTTTAAGATTTAAATAACTCAACTGGAATTCCAACACTTCCACTAGCTTTGTTTGTAGTGATGGTTCCTAAGGCCTGCTTGACTTTGCACTCCATGATTTCTGGCTCTAGGTGAGTGATCACACCATCGTGGTTATCTGGGTCATTAAGATCATTTTTGTATAGTTCTTCTGTGTATTCTTGCCACCTCTTCTTAATATCTTCTGCTTCTGTTAGGTCCATACCATTTCTGTCCTTTATTGTACCCATCTTTGCATGAAGTGTTCCCTTGCTATCTCTAATTTTCTTGAAGCGATCTGTAGTCTTTCCCATGCTATGGTTTTCCTCTATTTCTTTCCACTGGTCACTTAGGAGGCCTTTCTTATCTCCCCTTGCTCTCTCTGGAACTCTATTCGCATGGGTGTATCTTTCCTTTTCTCCTTTGCCTTTCGCTTCTCTTTTCTCAGCTATTTGTAAGGACCCCACAGACAACCATTAGCCTTTTTGCATTTCTTTTTCTTGGGGATGATTTTGATCACCACCTCTTATACAGTGTCACAAACCTCTGTCCATAGTTCTTCAGCCACTCTATCTGTCAGATCTAATTCCTTGAATCTATTTGTCACTTCCATTGTATAGTCATAAGGGATTTGACTTAGGTCATACCTTAATTGCCTAGTGGTTTCCCTACTTTCTTCAATTTAAGTCTGAATTTGGCAGTAAGGAGTTCATGATCTGAGCCACAGTCAGCTCCCAGTCTTGTTTTTGCTGACTATATAGAACTTTTTCCTCTTTGGATGCAAAGCATATAATCAGTCCAATTTCGGTATTGACCATCTGGTGTTGTTCATGTGTAGAGTCATCTTTTGTGTTGTTGGAAAAGGGTGTTTGCTATGACCAGTGCATTCTCTTGGCAAAACTCTGTTAGCCTTTGCCCTATTTCGTTTTGTACTCAAGGCCAAACTTGCCTTTTATTCCAGGTATCTCTTGACTTCCTGCTTTTGCATTTCAGTCCCCTGTAATGAAAAAGTCATCTTTTTTGTTGTTGTTGTTCTAGGAAGTCTTGTAGGTCTTCCTAAAACCATTCAACTTTAGCTTCTTTGACATTAGTGGTTGGGGCATAGTCTTGGATTACAGTGATATTGAATGGGTTGCCTTAGAAACAAACAGAGATCATTCTGTTGTTTTTGAGATTGCACCCAAGAACTGCATTTTGGACTCTCTTGTTAACTATGAGTGCTACTCCATTTCTTCTAAGGGATTCTTGTCCACAGTAGTAGATATAATGGTCATCTGAATTAAATTCACCCATTCTGGTCCATTTTAGTTCACTGATTCCTAGAATGACAATGTTCACTCTTGCTATCTCCTTTTGACCACTTCTGATTTCCCTTGATTCATAGACCTAACCCTCCAGGTTCCTATGCGGTATCATTCATTACCACATTGGACTTTACTTTCACCACCAGATACATCCACAACTGGGCATTGTTTCCAGTTTGGCTCAGCCTCTTCTTTCCTTCTGGAGCTGTTTCTCCACTCTTCTCCAGTAAGATACTGGGCACCTACCAACCTAGGGAGTTCGTCTTTCAGTGTTATATCTTTTTGCCTTTTTGTACTGTTCATTGGGGTTCTCAAGGCAAGAATACTGAAGTGGTTTGCCATTCCCCTCTCCAGTGGACCACATATTGTCAGAACTCTCCACCATGACCTGTCTGTCTTGGGTGGCCCTGTATTGCATGGCTCATAGTTTCATTGAGCTACACAAGGCTGTGATCTATGTGATCAGTTTGGTTAGTTTTCTGTGATTGTGGTTTTCATTCTGTCTGGTCTCTGATAGATGAGGATAAGAGGCTTGTGGAAGCTTTTTGGTGGGAGTGACTGTCTGTGTGTTTAACTGATTTTTGGTCTGCTCTGGCGGGCTGGGCCATTTTCAGTAAATCTTTAATCCAATTTTCTTCTGACATGTAGGGGCTATGTTCCCTCCCTGTAGTTGGCCTGAGACCAAACTATGGTAGTAGTAATGACAGTAATGGCAACCTCCTTCAAAGGACTTATGCCAGCATGCCATGGCTCCCAGGACTGTTGGAGTCAGTGCCCCTGACCCCACAGCAGGCCACTATGGACCCATGCCTCCACTGGAGACTCCTGGACACTCACAGGCAAGTCTGGCTCAGTCTCTTATGGGGTCATTGCTCCTTTCTCCTGGACCTTGTGCCTACAAGGTTTGTTTTGTTCTCCAAGAATGTTTTTCTGAGGGAGCTGAGTCCCTTGCCAGATCTCTAGCTTGGGAAATCTTTTGTGGGCCCTAGAACTTTTGCAACAGTGCAAGAACTTCTTTGATACAATTGTTCTCCAGTTTGTGGGTCGTCTGCTTGGTGGCTCTATGGTGGCACTTAATGGCGGCCTCCTCCAATGAACTTATATTATATACCATGCTTCCTGGATCTGCTGAAACCAGAGCCCAAGTTCCTGTGGCAGGTCACTGCTGACCCGTGCCTCTGCAGAAGACATTCAGACACTCAAAGGCAGATCTGATTCAGTCTCTTCTGAGGGTCACTGCTCCTTTCCCTGAGTTCTTGTGTACACAAGGTCTCGTTTGCACCCTCTGAGCATTTCTGGTGGATCTGAGGTTTGATTCTAAACACAGTTTCACCCCTCATACTGTCTTGTTGGGGTTTATCCTTTGTCCTTGGATGCAGGGTATCTTTTTTTGGTGGGATCCAACATTCCTCTGTCTCTGTTTGTTCAGCAGCTAGTTGCGATCTTGATATTGCTGGAGAAGATGATTGCATGCCTTTCTACTCCAGCATCTTGGAGGTAATGTATAAGCATTTATGTTAAATTTTATGTTTGCAAAATACATTTTAGTTGCCTCTCTAATGAGAGACCTACAAGCCTAAGCCACTCCTGCCCGCATTTGATATCTCAACTTTAGTAAGAAGGGCTCCCCAGGTGGCACTAGTAGTAAAGAACCTGCCTGCCAATGCAGGAGACATAAGAGATGGGGTCCAATCCATGGGTCGGAAACATCCCCTGGAGATGGGGATGGCATCCCACTCCAGTATTTTTGCCTGGAGAATCCCATGAACAGAGGAGCCTGGTGGGCTCCTCCATGGGATCTCAAAGAGCTGGACATGACTGAAGAGACTTAGCACAGATGCAAACTTTAGAACAATAGGTAATTTTCTTTGGACATTGCCCCCAAACTATGTTTTTCACTAGCAGAAGAACAGATGCAGACAAAACTGCTTAACGTCTGAAAAGTGGCTATTCCAGAACATAATAAGTCCCTTGTGAAATCACAGTGAGGCTGAGGGCTATGAATCCTTCCCCACCCAGGATTCTGTTTCCTCTGGATATAAGAGATCGATGCTAGGGGTTGTCAGTTTACCATGCTAATGCTAATGCTAAGTCGCCTCAGTCTTGTCCGACTCTGTGCGACCCCGTCCCTGGGATTCTCCAGGCAAGAATACTGGAGTGGGTTGCCATTTCCTTCTCCAATGCATGAAAGAGAAAAGTGAAAGTGAAGTCACTCAGTCATGTCCGACTCTTAGCGACCCCATGGACTGCAGCCCACCAGGCTCCTCTGTCCATGGATTTTCCAGGCAAGATTACTGGAGTGGGGTGCCATTGCCTTCTCCGAGGGATGTGTTAAAAAAAAAAAAAAAAAGATTTGTTACGTTCTAGGCAGTGTGGTGTGGGGCCATTGCCACAGACCAAGAGTGAGAGAATTGGACTTGACAGTGGAATCTATCATTTCTAACAGTGTGGCCTTAATTGTATCAGTAACCTCTTCTACTTGTAAAATGAAGACATCTGCCTTTCTTGTCTCACCAGTGGTTGTATCAGATGAGTAACATGGATCATTCTTTGCAGCTTCTGGAGTGCTTTGGACAGGTACTAACTCATTCATCAAGGTCTGATCATTCTGCACAGGCTGCAAAACATGTTTGCACGTGTGTCTTTCCTGAGTCTAGGCTGTCAGGCTCCTTAGGCTCCTCAGTTTGCATAAGCTGACAGAGTGTATCCAAGAATACCAGATAGGGTAGGAAAGGAAAATAACAGAAAAGAAGAGGAAAAGGGTAGATACTCCCCTCCACCTACTCTCCTGCTCCATTCAGCACACTGATTTAATTTAGTTCTTTCCTGCTTTGTATGCATGGACAGAGCAGAGCCTCTTGTGATAATGTGCATGAACAGAGGAGTAGTTTTTTAAAAATAACTTGAGATGTAGTTGGCTGCAACCATCTCACAGTGCCCTGGATCTCTCTCTAGCAATGTCATCCATTTGTAGCCCATTGATTCATGGTCTTTAATAATTTTTTTGAGGCAAATCTGAAGTTTACTTTATCTATGGAAAAGGGACCCACCAAGCAAATGAAAAGTGTAAATAAGTTTGCTAGGAAACATACTAACCTGCTTAAGAGAAAGGGCTGTTTTCAAATGCCTTACTTGCATCTATTTGTATCCTAACTACATACTGATTATGAGTGATTCTAGTCATTAAAGTAGTCCTATGAGGATTTCTACTTGGTAATGTTTTATTAGCATTTAATTTGAATTACTCTAATAAAACTCCTCTTCTTTAAAACTCATCTATAATTCAATATTGTCACCCAGATCTTCCTTCCATCAGGATGAATTTGTTGTAAGGTATTATTGTAATTAATTACATGCTTCTAAATCCCTTGGAAACTGTCTGATACAATTACATCCTTTGAATAAGACTTTCAGTTTCCTTTGGTTTCCTTAGATATTAATACAAATGTCTTGACACTTAAATGGCATTGCTGAAGTTTGGGTACCGAGAAGAGTGTCCTGTAGAAGCCAATTAGAGAGATTGATAATTATTTATGTCCTCTATGACTAAACTCTAGTCCAAATAGGAGGCCAACTTCTTCCTGTGAAAAGTTGGTTAGATTTCTATACTTATATACACAAACCTTTACTCATAAAACAACTTCTGCATCGTGCCTTACCTATACCTATAGTGAACATTGAATAAATACTTAATGAATGAAGGAATAAGAATACATACATCTTTGGGACTTTCCTTTTTCTTTCATATAGACTGTCTTAATGTTGACCAGCCTATATTATGATAGACACTCTGTAAGAGGATTGTGTTGAAGGCACTACCTGTTCATCCCATCCCCCCTTTTGCCCATCTTTCAAATATTTGGGCAGAACCTACTGTGGAACCACATTAAAAAGCAGATACATTACTTTGCTGAGGTTCGTATAGTACTTTACTAAAGGTTCACATAGTCAAAGGTATGGTTTTTCCAGTAGTCATATATGGATGTGAGAGTTGGACCACAAAGAAGTCTGAACGCTAAAGAATTCACGCTTTTGAACTGAGGTGTTAGAAAAGACCTAAAGGAAATCAATCCTGAATATTCTTTAGAAGGACTGATGCTGAAACTGAAGCTCCAATAGTTTGGCTATCTGATGTGAAAAGCTGACTTATTAAAAAAGACTCTGATGCTGGAAAAGATTGAAGGCAGAAGAACAAGGGAGGACAAAAGATGAGATGGTTGGATGGTATCTCTGATTCAGTGGACATGAATTTGAGCAAGTTCTGGGAGATGGTGAAGGACAGGGAAGCCTGGCATGCTATAGTCCATGGGGTCACCAAGAATCGGACACAGCTGAGCAGCTGAACAATAACAAGAACTTTGGAACCAGTCAGGCATAGAGAAGAGACAGACTCTCTGCCCCCATCCATGTCATATTTAGTGTACAAACCATTTAACCTTTAGTAGAGAGATTTACCTTTCACTGTACTCAGAGCTGCTGTGTGCTTGGTCCAAGTCCAATCTCAACCATCCTTCTGTGGCTATTGCTTTGAGCCTAACTGCACCACAGGTTACAAGGCAGGTGCTATGAGCAATGGCTTTTTCCTTCTTAATGTATCCTAAGTTTTCACTTTATGCTATGATTATGTCACATCTAGGGACTCTCCAGTACTAGGGATCCACAGTTCTAAATAAATAAAGCAGTTTTGTACTAAAGATTATAGCTAATGTTTTTGAGCATTTGCTCTGTCTATGCCAGACACTCTTCTAAGAACATCTCATATGTTCTCTCATTTAATTCTCAGAGTATCTGTGGAGTGTTATTACAATTTTCATTTTACAGATAAGGAAACTGAGTCATGCAGGAACACATTTGTATTTGACAATTTCACATAGAGGAACCCTTGCTCTTTCTAATAGTAAGGCCATTTGGCATCTTCCCCAATTTTTTCAGATTGTTTCCACCTCACTTGATCTGTTTCACCTGTCCTCATTCATTTATATGGGAGAAGTGAGGCATATGAGACTGTCTCTGCTTTCCGTGGTTCTGCAGGTCCAGGACTGTAGTACTTAACCAGGGCTTCTGAATCCTGGTCCAAGACACGTCCTCCTCCTTTCTGCTCATCTGACCAGAGCCCTGCTGAAGACCTCTCACTTGTGATGGGAGATTTGGATTCTCGGTGACTTTAAGCAGTTATTGGGAGAGCATTATAATGTAATGTGTTTCATATCCCCTGCATTTAGTTGTGGAGAAGGCAGTGGCACCCCACTCCAGTACTCTTGCCTGGAAAATCCCATGGATGGAGGAGCCTGGTAGGCTGCAGTCCATAGGGTCGCTAAGGGTCCGACACGACAGCGACTTCACTTTTACTTTTCTCTTTCATGCATTGGAGAAGGAAATGGCAACCCACTCCAGTATTCTTGCCTGGAGAATCCCAGGGACGGGGGAGTCTGGTGGGCTGCCGTCTGTGGGGTGGCACAGAGTCGGACATGACTGAAGTGACTTAGCAGCAGCAGCAGCATTTAGTTGAGGAACTAGTACCAACTCCCAGATTTTTTTTCTGCTCCTTTGTTAAATTAATATCTGTAACCTACCTTTAACAGTTCTAGAATGAAAGTGAAAAAGTAAAGTCACTCAGTTGTGTCTGACTCTTTGTGACCCCATGGACTGTAGCCTATCAGGCTCCTCCGTCCATGGGATTTTCCAGGCAAGAGTGCTGGAGTGGATTGCCATTTCCTTCTCCAGGGGATCTTCCCAACCCAGGAACTGAACCTGAGTGTCCCGCATTGCAGGCAGATGTTTTACCATCTGAGCCACTAGGGAAGCTCAATAAAAAACCAGTTCTATGCCCAGAAAATCAACACTACTTGGGAAATAAATCACATTGTTCTAGCTGAAAGGAAAAAACTCCCACAAATTTATCTGTCTCATTCTTTCACTTTTGTAGTACATTTTCAGGGTCTCAGAGAATCTGCTCTTTCTGTGAAGGTGCTTGTTGAAGCATCTTCTTTAACATATGATCAAAATGGAGAGAGCACTTCTTTTGACAGGAAACTTCACTTCTTGTTACTGAGAACTGTCACAACAGTCATTATGTCTGGCTTTCACAGACTTCCTGGAGTTAGGAGAACAACAGACAGTTAAAATGGCAGTGTCAGGAACCTTCTGGGGTTTTAATAATGAGTACCACAGGAAATTTTTCTCTTGAGTTTGTAAGAAAAAGGTAGGAATATTTGGGAGACTGGCATAGTGTGAAAATGAACTTTAATGCTATATTTTCTTAATGAAGTGTTCTTTCTAGCCTTTGGAAATTGAAAATACTAATTTTATGCCATGGTCTTCATTTTCTTGTTACTGATGTGAAAGTGACTAAGGGAAATTTCTCTTCAGCTGTCCCTCTCTGCATTTTAAGAACTGTCCCCATTTTTAAGTACTCTTCCCAAAGAGACGCATTTTAAGCTTTCTGACTTTTTATTTGATGAAATATCATTTAGAGTTCTTAGATCCAGTTTATCGGCTCTTAATTTTTATGTATTTCAGGGCTTCTGAGGCTTATGATTTCTGATTTAGTAGCCTTACTTATTTATCTGCTTCCTCCACCCTCTCTAAGTCCAAAAAAATAATAACACAAAAGACTCAAGTATTAGGAAGAGATGTTTATTTGGGGGGTTCTCAGATGGTGCTAGTAGTAAAATAATCTGCCTGCTGATACAGGAGATGCAAGAAATGCAGGTTCGATACCTGGGTTGGGAAGATTCCGTGGAATAGGAAATGGCAACCCACTCCAGTATTCTTGCCTGGAAAATTCCGTGGATGGAGGAGCCTGCTGCGCTATAGTCCATGGGGCACCGAAGAGTCAGACATGACTGAGCTCACGTGCGCACACACGCACCACACACACATGCTTTTTTTTTTTTTTTTGTGCACTGCAATGTGTTTTTCCAATTTTTACCTTAATTTACATAGCTCTAATATGATTTCTTAATTTCTATTAGTTTTGATATATTTACCATGTTCAGCACGTTGAAAGTACAGACTTTGTGAACAATTTATGTGAACTGCTGCTTCCACTTCTGCAGTTTCTCACTTACCACAATAGCCGTGGATGATTTAAGTGACTCCTGTATTAGTTACAACGTATACTTAAATGGTGGGAGAAGGCAATGGCACCCAACTCCAGTACTCTTGCCTGGGAAATCCCATGGATAGAGGAGCCTGGTAGGCTACAGTCCATGGGGTCACTAAGAGTCGGACATGACTGAGCGACTTCACTTTCACTTCACTTTCACACAATGGAGAAGGCAATGGCAACCCACTCCAGTGTTCTTGCCTGGAGAATCCCAGGGACAGCGGAGCCTGGTGGGCTGCCATCTATGGGGTAGCACAGAGTCGGACACGACTGAAGCGACTTAGCAGCAGCAGCAGCAGGTTAAAGTTTCTATAGAATCTTCCAGAAATGATCTAATGTTCTACACACATACACACACACTCACATCTGCATACATGCATAAATATACACAAGTACATTGTTGTTGCTTAGATGCTAAGTCATGCCTGACTCTTTGTGACCCCTTGGACTGTAGCCTGACAGGCTCCTCTGTCCATGGGATTTCCCAGGCAAGAATACTAGAGTGGATTTCCATTTCCTTCTCCAGAGGATCTTCCTGACCCAGGAATCGAATCCATATCTCCTGCATTGGCAAGTGGATTACTGCTGAGCCACCAGGAAACCTACATATATACATATACATACACATCTGTACGTATATTTGTACATATATAGATATACATACATATAACAGACATACGTACTTACCTATGGGTTCTACTGTGCAATACATTTTTCTTAATGATGTATCTTAGAAATCTGCCCATATCAATACATATATTCTACCTTACTTTATTGGCTATATAGTAGTGGTGGCATGTCATAATTTAAATTACCTTCTATTTATTAACATTTGGGTTATTTCCAGATTTATCCTGTCACAAACAATGCTGCAATAAATATCCTTGGACATACCTTTTCACCTTTTTTTTTTTTTTTGTGAAAGTGAAGTGAAAGTCACTCAGTTGTGTCTGACTCTTTGCAACTCTGTGGACTATACAGTCCATGAATTCTCCAGGCCAGAACTGGAGTGGGTAGCCTTTCCCTTCACCAGGGGATATTCCCAACCCAGCAGTCGAACCCAGGTCTCTCACATTGCAGGCAGATTCTTTACCAGCTGAGCCATAAGGAAAACCAAAGCAGGGAAATTAACTAGTGAAGGTGTGTGCATTTTTAGATAATGCCAAATTGTCATCCAGAATTACTGTATCAATTCCAGCAACAGTGTTTATATGTTTATATTTGTTAGTATATACAGTATATGTTTCACTTCAGTATATACTCACTGAGTACTTACTATGTGTCTTCTCTGAAATGGGATCTCAGGATCAAAAATAGTCCTTGTCAAGTCATGAAAGTGAGTATAAAGAAAGCATTGCCAGAATCGACTTCTAGTTCTATTCCTAGCCTAAATTGACAACTCCCCCTACATCCCTCTTCCTGCATCATTGGCTTGCTTTCCTTGTGGGAAAAAAAAAGTAGCTTTTTTTCCCCCTCTAGGACCTCCCTTGATGATCCTGTCAGTTGCTTTTAGGAGCTAGGACACACTGTTGGCGTCTCTTTGGAAAGGGAAGCATGGAATTCTATCAGCAGAACAGCACAAAGGCAGGAGAAACAGTTTATTTTTTATTGAAATTCCTTCACCTCTGTGGGTTCTCAGAGAAAGTATTTCACTTTAGGGCACTAAAATTATGTTAAAGACACTGAGGGCTTCTTCAGAATTCATTGAGGGGGAAATATGGATAGTAGCATTAGTCATTTGGGACCACATTGGTTTCTGATACCAAAATTACCTAAATGAGTAAAATACAATCTGTAAATTAAAATATCTGGTTGCTACTATGGCTGATTCATGTTGATGAATCAGAAACCAACACAGTACTGTAAAGCAATTATCCCTCAATTAAAATTAAGTTAAAACAAAACATCTGGTCGCTAGTCTGTTTAGTAAATGAATAAATAAATAGGAGGGTCCTTAGTACACAACATAATGGCTGGATAAACCTGGTTTTCTAAATGGAGGCATATGTACTGATAATTCAACTCTTATAGCTGAGGATGAATAAGATCTCTTGTTCTCTAAGAACTGAAATTCCCTGGAGGAAGCCCAGAATGAACACTTTAGAGCTGCCCAGTCTTGGGCCATGCCCAGTCTTGCCCATGCCCTTGAGCCTGTGGGCATTATTTCACCCTGGGGTAAAAGGAGGCTGCAATTTGCACAACAGCTGTGTGTGCTCCAGACCACTACCAAGGGAGGCTGACTCGGCAGCTGCTCTTCCACAGCTAACCCACCAGCCTCTGAGTGTGTTCTAAAAGATAAAGAGAAAAAAGTAAGCCCCTTAGAGAGGCTGGAACAGGCTAGTAGTTGCTAGGCAAGTTATTCATGGGTCCTTGCCAAATGTCTGCAATGCAAATAGGGAACTTTCTGGGAAGAGGAGTGAGATGGTGGCGCATGTTGGTTGCCATAGGAATGTTTCTCTGATTGGAACAAGACCACGAAGTGGAGAGAGCAAGACGGCTGTATCTATGGTTCTTTCTGCTTGGGCATGTGAGCCCAGAGTGGGCCATGGAGCAGAGGTAAGCCATGGGGAGGAAGGGGCTAAACCCAAGAAATGTTCTGTGAGGCTAAGTGTGTGGAAAAGGCAGAAGGACGCTGCATCCTGTGAAGGGAAGAAGGGCCTCAGCAGATGAGTTCCCTAGATGCCCTGTGAAACTAATGGTTTCTGAAGCTAAAAACAGGCAGGAGAATTAAAGATAGTGTAACTCTGGGAAATTACATGATGAACCCCTATCCTATTCTGAAGGTCTGAGACTTGGAGAAGCTACCATCTAGAATTCAGTCAGGGAAAATTCTGATTTGACTCTGGAAAAAAAACAGGTTTAAATTAGATGTAGATTTAAAATAGTGAGATTTAGTTGGAATAAATATTTAATTCGAAGTTATTTTTAAGTAAATATATGCTAGATTATTTTAATTCATAAAACAAAGGTAGTGATAAAGATTTGTTAATTAATTATGCCGCTATATTTATTAAGTTCTCTTTTTATGGGGGGGAGCACAATTGATCAAATGGTGTGTTACTGATGTCAGACCTTAGAGAGACCCTCTAAGATGGGCTTACTGCTCTATTAATAAGCACCTTACATATCTGGTGGCAGCTTCTGGAATGACAGCTCAGGGTCCAAGCAGAAATAAGCAGCTTTTAGCTTTCTCAAGTGTTGAACCTTTGTGCTATTTAACTTCTCTGTCATTGATCAGTTATCAGCTCTTAAAATGGATGTGAGAGCTAATCCTTGCCTTTCTGGAATGTTGTGAGCATGGATGCTGCTGTCATTGAATACAGTTTCTGGAGGTAATAGAAGATCCTGAGGCGCCTATGATGATAATGACAGGCTTAGTTTGTCATAATGATTTAGGGCAAAGATTTTGTGTTTCAGGTTTTTTTCTTTAACTTAAAGGAAACTTTGTTTAGCTGATAGTTTTACTTATACATATGAAGTATTTGTGTGTGTGTGTATATATATCAGATCAGATCAGATCAGATCAGTCGCTCAGTCGTGTCCGACTCCTCGCGACCCCATGAACCGCAGCACGCCAGGCCTCCCTATCCATCACCAGCTCCCGGAGGTCACTCAGACTCGCATCCATCGAGTCAGTGATGCCATCCAGCCATCTCATCCTCTGTCGTCCCCTTCTCCTCCTGCCCTCAATCCCTCCCAGCATCAGAGTCTTCTCCAATGAGTCAACTCTTCGCATGAGGTGGCCAAAATACTGGAGTTTCAGCTTTAGCATCATTCCTTCTAAAGAAATTCCAGGATTGATCTCCTTCAGAATGGACTGGTTGGATCTTCTTGCAGTCCAAGGGACTCTCAAGAGTCTTCTCCAACACCACAGTTCAAAAGCATCAATTCTTCGGCGCTCAGCCTTCTTCACAGTCCAGCTCTCACATCCATACATGACCACAGGAAAGACCATAGCCTTGACTAGGCGAACCTTTGTTGGTAAAGTAATGTCTCTGCTTTTGAATATGCTATCTAGGTTGGTCATAACTTTCCTTCCAAGGAGTAAGCGTCTTTTAATTTCATGGCTACAGTCACCATCTGCAGTGATTTTGGAGCCCAGAAAAACAAAGTCTGACACTGTTTCCACTGTTTCCCCATCTATTTCCCATGCAGTGATGGGACCAGATGCCATGATCTTCGTTTTCTGAATGTTGAGCTTGAAGCCAACCTTTTCACTCTCCACTTTCACTTTCATCAAGAGGCTTTTTAGCCCCTCTTCACTTTCTGCCATAAGGGTGGTGTCATCTGCATATCTGAGGTTATTGATATTTCTCCCGGCAATCTTGATTCCAACTTGTGTTTCTTCCAGTCCAGCATTTCTCATGATGTACTCTGCATATAAGTTAAATAAACATGGTGACAATATACAGCCTTGACGTACTCCTTTTCCTATTTGGAACCAGTCTGTTGTTCCATGACCAGTTCTAACTGTTGCTTCCTGACCTGCATACAGATTTCTTAAGAGGCAGATCAGGTGGTCTGGTATTCCCATCTCTTTCAGAATTTTCCATAGTTTATTGTGATCCACACAGTCAAAGGCTTTGGCATAGTCAATAAAGCAGAAATAGATGTTTTTCTGGAACTCTCTTGCTTTTTCCATGATCCAGCGGATGTTGGCAATTTGATCTCTGGTTCCTCTGCCTTTTCTAAAACCAGCTTGAACGTCAGGAAGTTCACGGTTCACATATTGTTGAAGCCTGGCTTGGAGAATTTTGAGCATTACTTTACTAGCATGTGAGATGAGTGCAATTGTTCGGTAGTTTGAGCACTCCTTGGCATTGCCTTTCTTTGGGATTGGGATGAAAACTGACCTTTTCCAATCTTGTGGCCACTGCTGAGTTTTCCAAATTTGCTGGCATATTGAGTGTAGCACTTTCACAGCATCATCATTCAGGATTTGGAATAGCTCCACTGGAATTCCATCACCTCCACTAGCTTTGTTCGTAGTGATGCTTTCTAAGGCCCATTTGACTTCACATTCCAAGATGTCTGGCTCTAGGTCAGTGATCACATCATCATGATTATCTGGGTCTTGAAGCTCTTTTTTGTACAGTTCTTCTGTGTATTCTTGCCACCTCTTCTTGATATCTTCTGCTTCTGTTAGATCCACACCATCTCTGTCCTTTATTGTGCCCATCTTTGCATGAAATGTTCCTTTGGTATCTCTGATTTTCTTGAAGAGATCCCTAGTCTTTCCCATTCTGTTGTTTTCCTCTATTTCTTTGCATTGATCACTGAAGAAGGCTTTCTTATCTCTTCTTGCTATTCTTTGGAACTCTGCATTCAGATGTCTATATTTTTCCTTTTCTCCTTTGCTTTTCGCTTCTCTTCTTTTCACAGCTATTTGTAAGGCCTCCCCAGACAGCCATTTTGCTTTTTTGCATTTCTTTTCCATGGGGATGGTCTTGATCCCTGTCTCCTGTACAATGTCACGAACCTCATTCCATAGTTCATCAGGCACTCTATCTATCAGATCTAGGCCCTTAAATCTATTTCTCACTTCCACTGTATAATCATAAGGGATTTGATTTAGGTCATACCTGAATGGTCTAGTAGTTTTCTCTACTTTCTTCAATTTCAGTATGAATTTGGCAATAAGGAGTTCATGGTCTGAGCCACAGTCAGCTCCTGGTCTTGTTTTTGCTGATTGTATAGAGCTTCTCCATCTTTGGCTGCAAAGAATATAATCGATCTGATTTCGGTGTTGACCATCTGGTGATGTCCATGTATAGAGTCTTCTCTTGTGTTGTTGGAAGAGGGTATTTGCTATGACCAGTGCATTTTCTTGGCAAAACTCTATTAGTCTTTGCCCTGCTTCATTCCGTATTCCAAGGCCAAATTTGCCTGTTACTCCAGGTGTTTCTTGACTTCCTACTTTTGCATTCCAGTCCCCTATAATGAAAAGGACATCTTTTTTGGGTGTTAGTTCTAAAAGGTCTTGTAGGTCTTCATAGAACCTTTCAACTTCAGCTTCTTCGGCGTTACTGGTTGGGGCATAGACTTGGATTACTGTGACATTGAATGGTTTGCCTTGGAAACGAACAGAGATCATTCTATCGTTTTTGAGATTGCATCCAAGTACTGCATTTCGGACTCTTTTGTTGACCATGATGGCCACTCCATTTCTTCTGAGGGATTCCTGTCCACAGTAGTAGATATAATGGTCATCCGAGTTAAATTCACCCATTCCAGTGTATATATATATATATATATATATAATTATTATTACCATTTGTGCCATAGATTTGATTTGTGTTCAGAGGGTATTTAAAATAGTCTCATTAGGGTATATATGTGTGTGTATTAAAAAAGTTGCTTCATTTTAAAAATACTTATTTATTTACTTACTTGGCTGTGTTGGGTCCTAGTTGCTGCATGCAGGATCTTTCTTTGTGGAGCACAGGATCTCTAGTTGTGACCCACAACCCCTCTTCCATGGGTAGAGGGGACCATGAGGCTTCTTGACCCAGTCGGTCTAGAAGTCTGGAGCAAGGGGCTGAGGAGGAACATTTTCTAATTCAAATTAATGTAAATAAAACTATGACCTTAATTAGGAACCACATTGAAATGTGGACATTTGAATTTTCCACTGAAACAGAAACTAGAACCAAATGTGAAGAATGAAACAATAAGACAGACAAAGGAGGGCCTATAAGCAGGAAGCACACTGATGTAAGCGTGTGAGCAGCCTCACATTCGCCTCTGCTCCAGAGACCATGGCGCAGTAGTGGTGGCATGCAGTGTAGTTGTTTCTTATAGTGTGGTTTCTTCTTGGGTCATGTAAAGAAGACTAACAGAGCACGATATTTATTATCAAATATTTGAATTATAGTGATGCATACATACAAAGGATGGCATAGGACCCAGATTAGAGGTTACTGTATTCTGTTTCAGAATTCACTCCTTCATCAGTGTTTTGGTCTGTACCTTTAGCATCATTTTTACTTTAATTGATCAGATAATGGTTGATTGACAAATTAATCTGAGATAAATTTGTAAACCAAATGTCAAATTTTAATTTACTGGGAGAGTATAATTAGAAAAGCAATCTTTGGACTCTTCAGATGGTATAACCTTTCTCTAGTTTGATCTTGACAAAGAAACTAAAATTTATATTGGTTATAATGTTTTCTAAAAAGTGATATTCTTATCTAGACCTACTAGAATTTAAGCAGCACTATCTAATAAAAATATAATGTGAACCTCAAATGTGTACTTTCTATGTAATTTCAAATCTTTTAGTAGCCACTTAAGAGTAAAAGGAAACAGGTGAAATTAATTTTAATATATTTAACCAAATGTATACTGAGATTACCATTTTAACAGCAATTAATATAATTATTAATGAGATATTTTACATTTTCTCATATTAAATCTTGAAATCCAGTGTACATTTTTCACTTATAGCTCATCTAAATTTGGACAGTGTGTTTTCACAGAAAACAGATGATCTATATTTAGATTAAAATTTACAGTTGAAAAGGTAGATTCACATAGCCAAGTCATTCCACAGTGCATATCAACTTTGCAATAATTGAATCAGTATCTATTTCTAAATTTAAAGTTAAATAATATTTAAAATAAAATTCAGTTCCTGTGTCTCACTAGCCACATTTCAGGCACTCAGTAGCAACACTTGGCTGGTAGTGGCTGCCATGTTGGACAGCACAGACAGGCCTGCTTTTCTCCAGCTTCCCTTCTTCACTCCCACATACCTCAGTTGTGAGTCCTATCTAAGAACTCTAATGGAGAAAGGACCTCACTTTGTAAGCAGGGAACTACAAAGAATTAACATTTTTAAAAGAGATTTCCATATAAACTATTAGAACCTGCCTGGCAAGGTTATCCGTTTGGTTGACTACAGTCTCCACCTTGCTCCCAGACATACCCTCAACAGATAAAAATATGCCAGTGTACCTCCCTCAGGCTTCTCCAGTCAGCCTCCACACTGGCCCAGTGCCTTTACATCGGTGTGTTTCCTGGTTAGAGGCCCTCCTTTGTCTTTCTTACTGTTTCATTCTTCACATTTGGCTCTAGTTTCTGTTTTAGTGGAGGATTCAAATGTTCACCTTTCAGCGTGGTTCTTAATTAAGGTCACAGTGTTTGATTTATATTAATTTGAATTAGAAAATCTTGCTCCTCAGCCCCTTGCTCCAGACTTCTAGAGTGACTGGGTCAAGAAGCCTCACAGGCCCTTCTACCCATGGAAATATTTTTCTTTGGGCAAATCAGGGTTCTTCACTATGGTCACCTGTGATTAGACCTGTTAAGCTTTAAAAACCTCTCTTTTTTCCCTAGGCAGGAGGAATTAAGAAATACGTAGGTAGGTAGGTAGGTTATGATTTGGAAGATAACCGCCGCCCTTGCCCTGCCCCCTTAGCCTTGCTATAAATTTTTGCTTTGCATTTTGCTTGGGTCTGAACCTTGTTTGACATATAGCATGATCACCAAGAGATTATAGAGCACAGAGTTCATCAATTCCTATTGGATACTTGCCACTTTCAAGGGATATCATCAATCACAGTGTTGAAATTCACCCTGTGTGTTCTGGGACATATAAAGTAAAAAGTACTTTCAGAGCCTTTCCAGATCTACGGAAGAAATAATGTGTTATCCAAAACAGGAACAAGTCCTCCCTTGGTAAGAAAACTAGCTCAGAAATTCAGTCTATTGAGTCATTTTGAACTAATTTGAGTAGGAATGCACATTGTGCGCCTTCCTCATTACCATCAGAATCCAAATAACTTGTAAATAGGACTTTGTGGAATGATTATCAATGACAGAAGGAAAACCTTGTATGCTAATCCCTAGTCCATGAGCTGTGAGGGGTGTGATATTAGGAAAGCTTGCTTTGGGCCTCACTTCTCACCTATCAAATGTTAGACAGGTGGTCTTGAGGCCCATCTCAACCATCACATGTTTTGATCATCTTGACTAATCCCACAGCTTCCCAGATAACCAGAGGCCTGTGAAGTCACTTCCTGAGAACATGTAGCAAGTGGGAGGCAGGTCTCTGGTTCTCAGCCGTGTGCTTTGTCCACCCCAGAAGCTTCATCTGGCTCTAAGAGGCTGAGCATGAAGCAGATGAAGATATTCACAAGAATGGCTGGTTCTATCTATCCCCGTAACATCATTCATTTTGTTTGCTGATAATTTGAGCTTGCTGGCCAAAACCTCTAAAACCTCCAGGTTGCCTGTTTTTTTGCTACCTTCAGTAATTCAGCTCAGGCATCTCTATGGAATAAAGTCCACCAATGACCTCTAAACAAAAAATATTTATCAGTTATTTGTTGCTGAAGAGATATGATGACAAAGGAAAAAGCAGCAGCTGGAATGCAGTTAACTTTGCTCAAATATTTACCATTTAAACAACTATAACAAAGCAAAGCAGAACAGAAGTCCCCAGTAAAGTACTGCTGTTGAAGTTCCCAGAGTAGGCTGACCACCTGCTTCAAGTGTTGAGGCAGTACTCACAGATAGGAAGCTGACCCTGACTTTCTCAGGAGGGTAGCTTTTTGCCAGGCAAACGCAGGAGCCTTTGTACTCCTGTCATTCAGTTGTTTAAAAAGACAAACAGAGGTGTCAAGGAAAGGAAGCTTATTGATTGCCTATTAGGTGTACAAGGCATACTAAGTATTTTTTACATATTGGCTCATTTAATTCTATAACCACTCTACAAGATAGATAGGCATTATTTCCATTTTACATATCAATATAAGTACTCAGGAAAGTAATATAGCTTGCTTAGGGTCACAAAGTAAGTGAGAAGGGATTTTATTTGGCTCTAAAATCTAATTATTTTCCACTAATTTCAGTAATATCCAATAGTAGTGATTTCAGTTTGGTTCCCCTGAGTTTGAGGAGGATGCCTGATGCCAGTCGGAAGATGCCAACATAAATGGACCAGAATGAAAGGGAAATATGTAAATAGAGTAATTCATTTATAAGCAGAGGTTGTTAAACTGCATCTCAGAGATCCTTTGAAGATATAACAAGCAAAAATATTAAATAAATTTTTAAAATAATAGGATTATAAAGATACTCACTGATAGGATCATTGATCGGTGACAAAAAGTTGAATCCTAAATCAAATTTAACCTTCAGAGGTGGTGCTTGCTGCTTTTGGGGTGAAATTTGGTGCCATCATTTTGGTTTTTAAGAAACTTTGGGTTGGTGGTTCCTTTGGGGACATGAGAGGATGACATTTACATTCAATGTCCTTCCCACAGATATGAATGACAACAGTTATCTAATGCTGCACAATAAAGTTAGTATCTTAAAGCAACGGCCATGTTTATTTTGCCCACAGGTCTGCAACTTGGGCAGGGTTCGATGGAGATCATTCATCTCTGCTCACTCAGCATCAGCTGGGTTGGCCTGAAGGCTTTAATCATCTGAGCTCACTCACTCATATGTCTGAAGCCTGATCTGGAAAGACTGGAGTAGCTGGGCTCCTCTGGCATCTCTCTTTCTTGGTGGCCTCTCCAGCATGAATTGCTGCAGGGTAGCCAGACTTCTGTGCTAGCTCAGTGCTCTTAAAGAAGTGACTCAAGAGAGAAAGTCAGGCTGTAACCTTATCTTTTATGACCCACCCTAGGAAATCACACAGCATCCCTACAGTGCATTCTGTTCATTGAAGCAGTTACAAAAGCGGCTCAGTTTCAGTGGGAATGGAAATAGATTCCCTCTCTTGATAGGGAAGTGGAAAGTTTCTGGAAGAGCATGTGGAACTGGAAATACTACAGTGGCCATTTTTGGAAAATACAGTCTGCTGTACAGATAAGCCAGGATATGGGTTATATGCTGATGCCTAAGCCAGATATATCTCCAGGCATTTCTTGCCCACCCAAGGGAGCATATTGGTATGCAAATGAAATATAATTTATTTCTCTATAATTTAACCCACCATAATTTACACTCTTCAAAAAAGTAAATCATCTGCAAAATTTTGGCACTTTCTCTACCATTAGAAACAAATCACTTGTAAAACATGAGTGGATTAGGCTAATGAGATAGCTAGAATACTCTTCCTGAATTTTCCATCATTGTTGAGCCCATGACTGTTTAATGTTCTTGAATTGTCATCATATTTCTGCTTTTCTACATTGTGTGCAGAAGTAAACAGCCGAATATTTATGTAAACACTTTGCATAGAAACCTTTCCACTTAAAACTATAAAGTGAAGAAGACAGTTACACTTAAAATTGAATGTTTCCAGTAGGGGTTCATTCTAGCATTTTAAAACATCTGCTGCTTCCTCTTTTGAAGATGAAATGATTATTCAAGACACGTTTCTTAAAGTTTACAAAATTAGTATCTTCTTTCAAGTGCTACTTGTAAAATGTAGGAATCCTGGGGTGTGGCACACAACAGACTTAGGTCATTTTGCATTAATTGGGCTAAGTTTGTTCTAGACCTTTTTTAAAACAGTAAAATATTCCATCCATATTAAGAAATATAAAATTTATAGGTAACAGTTTAAAGAAAAACATGAATACTTATGTATATACCCTGCAAGTTAGGAAGTAAACTGTCACCTTCCTTACCCCTGGAGGTTAAACCCTTTCTTTCCTTTATGGTATTACCATATCTATAGCTGGATTTCCCTGGTGACTCAGACTGTAAAGCGGCTGCCTACAACGTGGGAGACCTGGGTTCGATCCCTGGGTCCGATCCCTGGGTCCGATCCCTAGGTCGGGAAGATCCTCTGGAGAAGGAAATGGCAACCGACTCTAGGACTCTTGCCTGGAAAATCCCAGGGACGGAGGAGCCCCATAGGCTCTGGTCCATGGGGTCGCTCAGTCGTGTCTGACTCTTTGCGACCCCATGAACTGTAGCCTACCGGGCTCCTCCATCCCTGGGATTTTCCAGGCAAGAGTCCTAGAGTCGGTTGCCATTTCCTTCTCCAGAGGATCTTCCCGACCCAGGGATCGAACTCAGGTCTCCCACACTGTAGGCAGACACTTTACCATCTGAGCCAAGTAAAATCCTTTATTTGTTTGAATCATCACATAATTCTTTTCCCTTTAGTTAAAAGTGTTTTATATTAAGAAAAAAAAACTTGTATATCTTTTGTTAGTTTTACAGTTGACCCTTGAGCAACATAGGTTTGAACTGTGCAGGTACACTTATACATGGATTTTTTTCCTAGTAAATATGTACTCCAGTGCTACTCAATCTGTAGTTGAAGATTTGAGTTCAAATCTGAATTTGAAGATGCAGAACTATGAATACAGAGGGCCAACTACAGAGTTACATTTGAATTTTTGACTGAGCTGCTCAGGGATCAGTGCCCCTGATTCTTGTGTTGCTCAGGGTCAGCTGGATTCTTGGGTACTTTATATTTTTGTTACTGTTGTTAATGGTATCATTCTGATTATTGCCAAGTATGAACCTGCAGTTGATTTCTGCATATTAGTTTTATGAAAATCAAATTTGCTAAATCTCACTACAGGCGTACTTGTTTTTTCTTATTGCACTTCAGTTTTTGCACTTAACAGGTATTGCATTTTTTAAAATTGAAGGTGTGTGCAAGCCTGTTTCAAGCAAGTTTATCAGCACCATTTTTCCAGCAGCATTTGCCTACTTGGTGTTTTTGTGTCACATTTTGGTAGTTCTGGCATATTTCATACTTTCATATTATTATTGATACTCTATTTTATATGGTAATCTGTGGTCTTTCATGCTATTACTGTAACTGCTTTGGGGCATCACAAACTGTACCCTTATTCAATGGTGAACTTAATTGATAAATGTTGTGTGTGTTCTGACTGCACCACCAGCCAGCTAGCTGTTCTCGCATCTGTCTCCCTCTCCCTAGGGCTCCATGAGACACAGCAATATTGAAATTAGGCCAGTTAATAGCCCTACAATGGCCTCTAAGTGTTCAAGTGAAAGGAACAGTTGCTCATCTCTCATTTTAAATCAAAAACTAGAGATGATTAAGCTTAGTGAGGAAGGCATGTCAAAAGCTGATAGCTAGGCCTTTTCCACGGAACATCTAAGTTTTGAAAGCAACGGAAAAGGAAAAGTTCTTTAAGGAAATTAAAAGTGAACACATGAGTGATGAGAAAGCAAAGCTGCTTTATTGTGAATGTAGAGAAGGTTTTAGTGGTCTGGATAGAAGTTCAAACCAGCCACAATATTCCTTTAACCCAAAGCCTAATCCAAAGCAAAGCCTTAATTCTCTTCAATTCTATGATAGCTAAGAGAATTGAGGAAGCTGCAAGAGAAAAGCTTGGAGGTAATAGAAGTTTAAAGAAAGAAGCTGTCTCTAACATAGAAGTGCAAGGTGAAGCAGCAAGTGGCTCCGCTAAACAGCAGATTTTCCATGTAGATAAAACGGCCTTCTACTGGAAGAAGATGCCATCTGGGACGTTCATAGCTTGAGAGTACAAGTCAGTGCTTGGCTTCAAAGCTTCGAGGGACCGGCTGACTCTTGTTAGGAGCTAATGAAATACGAGTGGTGACTTTAAGTTGAAACTGGTGCTCTTTGACCATTCCAGAAACCGTAGAGTCCTTAAGAAGTGCTCAATGTACTCTGTGTGTGTTCTAGAAATGGAACAACAAAGCCTCGATGACAGCACCTGTTTAAAACATGTTTTAGTGAATATTTTGCAGAAGGAAATGGCAGTCCATTCCAGTATTCTTGCCTGGAGAATCCCATAGACAGAGGAGCCTGGAGGGCTACAGTCCATGGGGTCACACAGAGTTGGACATGACTGAAGCGACTAAGCAGCAGCAGCAGTGAATATTTTAAGCCCACTGTGGAGACCTACTGCTCAGCAAAGATTCCTTGCAAAATATAACTGTTCATTTACAATGTACCTGGTCATCTAAGAATTCTTATGGAGATATACACTGAAATTAATGTTATTTCCATACTTGCTAACACATTATCCATTCTATAGCCCTCGAATCAAGGAGTAACTTCAGGTCTTATTATTTAAGAAATATATTTTGTAAGGCCGTAGCTTCCATACATAGTGATTCCCCTGATAGATTTGGGTAAAATAAATGGAAAACCTCTGAAGAAGAGTCATCATTCTAACTGCCATTAAGGACATTTGTGAGTCATGAGAAGAGTTTCAGAATATTACAGGAGCTTAGAAGAAGTTGATTCCAACCCTCATGGATGACTTTGAGGGGTTCAGGACTTTAGTGGAGGAAGTAACTACATATGTGGTAGAAATAGCAAGAGATGTAGAATTAAAAATGGAGCCATAAAACGTGACTGAGTTGCTGTTACTCTCATGATAAAAACTTCACAGATGGGAAATTGCTTCTGATGAATGAGCAAAGTTCTTGAGGAGGAATCCACTTCTGGTGAAGATGCTATGAAGATTGTTGAAATGACATCAAAGGATTTAGAATTTTATATAAACTTAGTTGATAAAGCAGCCACAGGGTTTGACAAAGTTATGTGGGTAAAATCTATCAAATAGTGTTACATGCTAAAGGGAAATGGTGAGTGGAAGCGTCAATTAATGCAGTAACTTAGCGGTCTCATTTTAAGAAATTTCCACAGCCACCCAGCCTTCAGCAACGCACCACCCTGATCAATCAGCAGCTGTCAACACTGAGGGAAGATCGTCCACCAACAAATGGATTAGGATTCACTGAAGGTTCAGATGATGGTAGCATTTTTTTTTAACAATAAAAATATTTTTAAATTAAGGTATGTACATTGTAATTTTAGACATAATGTTATTATACACTTAGACTGCAGTATAGTGTAAACATAACTTTCTGTTGTTTATCAGTCACTAAGTCATGCCCAACTCTTTGCGACCCCATGGACTGTAGCCCGCCAGGCTCCTCTGTCCATGGGATTTCCCAGGCAAGAATACTGGAGTGGTTAGCCATTGCCTTCTCCAGGAAATCTTCCCAACCCAGGTATTGAATCTGTGTCTCCAGCATTGCAGGCAGATTCTTTACCAATTGAGCCAACAGGGAAGCCTTTTTATATGCACTAGAAAACCAAAAAATTCATGTGACTCACTTTATTGTAATATTGATTTTGTTTAAATCTTATCTATCCATATTGATTTTTATCTGCTGAAGCTGTCAATTACTAAAAGAATTATATTGCAATTTCTCTCTCTGGTGATTTGTTCATTTCTCTAGTTATGTCAGTTTTTTGCTTTGCATGTTTTCAGGTAATATTAATAGATACACACAATTTATAATTCTTTGTGTGTTTTTCCATGTTTTAGATGTGTCTTTTACAATCAATGCATAGCTAGATTTTTATTTATTGTCTAAACATATTAATTAGAAAGTGGAGCTTTTGCATTTATTGCAATTAATTGTATGTTTATTTTATTTCTATCACTATTTTATGTATTTTTATTTGTGAATGTTTTCTATTTCTCCCACCATCACCACCCCTCCACACACACATTTCTTGCAATCTTTTGAACCAATCATTTCTCTCCTCAGTTTGGGTTTTTCCTCCTGCTTCTTTTTAGGTTATATGCTTAGTGTCTGCCCCCTTGGTAGCTGTTCTTGCTATTTCAGCAAATATATTCTAAATTAAAGTTTCTATTTGATGACTATGTTATAACTCATGCGCCAAAATGCAAAGACTTACCTCTCCTCAGCTTCCTTATTTTTCTTCCACAAATGACACATTTTTCTTGTAGTTTTAAATAAAGATTACTTGGTTTTATCCATCTACTTGTCATTATTTTCCCTTGTTACTTTCTTCCATTTCAGAGTTTCATCTGTAGTCTTTTTCCTTCTTTCTGAAGTACATCCTTTAGAATTTCATTTAGTGAGTTTTTTAATATAAACGCTATACTATATGTCAGTAATAGAGAGATGAATAAGTAACACTCACATAAAATATATAGTTGCAGTGTAAGTACAGAATTCAAGATTTGGACAGTGTGTTGTGAGCACAGAGAGGGAAAGCTAAATTTAAGGAGCAGGGGGTGGGGGCATCTCAGGATAGGAAATGTGAAGTGTGGAGGGCTCTGGGTGCTTTCATGGAACGTTCATCAGCACAGCAGGCTGGAGCTTAGGAGCAGGTTAGTGCCAGATGGAGCTAGAGAGGTTAGCTAGTTAGTGAGTGGGTTATGGAGAGCCTTAAGTGCCAAACTGATGACAGTAGAGAGTTGGGGGAGGTTTAAAGCAGTGGGGTGACATGAGTAGATGCATTATTTAGGAGTGATATCTGTGACTGGTGGTGGGCCCTGGTCTGAGAGGAGGCTGGTAACTAAACCAACGCAAGCAAAGGTAATGAAGAGGAGAAACAAAATTTTAAAGGACATTGACAAGGTAAAGCTCTGAAAAGAAGATTTAAGGAAGAGAGATTAGGAGATGCACTCCAAAGAGTATAATCTAGAGGGCTAGCAGGATTGAGAGCATGGAGGCGGTGTGCATGTTGGGGGTGTAGTGAGACACCACTGCAAAGAGAAGATGAGGTGAGACTGTCACTTAAATGATTTGATATCTTTTCAGGAAGATGATGAGTCAGTCATAGGAGAATTCAGTGTTTAATAAATTATCTCTATGTTGAGGACTCGGCAACATTTGATTTTGGTGGTTGTGATCATCACTGTTTTTCCTTCTTTCGTTTTCTGAATTCGAATATAGGTCTCTGCTGCAGGATGCAAAGAGTCTGTTTCTAGCAATAAATAACATATAATTAAATAATTGTAGGATTTCAGTGAAATTTTAGGTCGAGAATTGGAAATGTAGAACTATCTTCTCTGCTGTTTGCAAAATGATTGCTGCCATGCAGTGCTTGCTTTTGGCTGATGGGACCTCTTGTTGGGTATCTATTTTTAACCTTAACACTGTCCACAGGCTGGCAGATGTGATCCAAAGTGTCTAAGAGCATCTGGTAAGACAGGAAGGAGTGGAAGGGAGAGAAGACAGAGAGGAAAAAAAAAAAAAAACAACCCTCCATTTAATTAAAAAAGTATTTGCAACGCTTATGCTTCCTACCTGCTGTTTTTAGCTGGCAAGATCAGATTCTTCCTTGGAGAATGGTGCCTGGCCTATGAGCCCAAATGCAGGCTTTCTTTTTAATGCATGAGTCATCACAGTGATTCAGTGACTTATTCGTCACTCACAGGTAATGATTGCAGTGGACACTGCTGAGAGTTCAAAGGAACTTCTCCCTGTCAGGGTGGTAAGTAGCTTTAATAGCAGATGTGATGCATCAGTCCAGAGCATGAGCAACTCCTTGCCTTCTACCTGGTGCTCTCTTGGAGTGCTCTGGACTTGGGGATCCATCCATCAGTTCAGTTTAGTCGCTCAGTTGTGTCTGACTTTTTTGACCCCATGGATTGCCGGCCCCGTCAAATCCAGGCATTTCTTGTCAGAGGAGCTGGGAGTTTGGGGGAAAAAAGCATGTGCTATAAAATGTTTTCTTTGGGGAGCTCTACTCTATCTGGCAGCATCATGATCTAAAATATTCCTGGCCCTTTTACATTGGTGGTGGTGGCTGACCCATGGGATCCTGTGTGAATTGGATGCTGTTAAAATATCGTATCTTTTAGAAGTGACTCAGGAGGAAAAGCGTCAAGTAAAAGTTACTCATTTCAACCTGGCTGGAAAGAAATTTTGAGTTGTGAAGCTGCAGAATGATTCTTATAGTTCTTGTTGTTGCTATTGAAAACTACAAATATAGATTCTAAAATCTGCTTAGAAATGAGTTTGTCACTATTAACACTTGCCTTTGGATGACGTTGGTAAAGTAGAAAGTTATTGACATAGATGAGCTCATGAGAGCAGTATTTTATTGAATTTATCTAAATTTTTACCTAAATTGTGTCCTTTAATCAATTGTGCAGTTAAGGATACTCAGAGAGTGAGGAAACTGTCCAAGGTACTGTCCAACTGAGCAAGTGCATGGTGGACACAGTTCAAACCCAGGAATAATTAATTGGTGGCAAAATTTATACCACACTGCCTCTGGGCATATTTTGGTTTTACTTTTGCTCATTTGAGAGAACAGATGTGTTTTCTATGATAAATTCGTCTTACCCAGGTGTTTCCCGTTTATGGAGACAACATTCCTCTATACCTGCCCTGAGTTTCAGCCTTCAATCCCTGGATGCTGTCTTCAAGTAACAAAAATAGAAAAAAAAAAAAAAGCCTAAATAAGGGCTTTGGTTCACAGTGCAACACCTCGCCCTACTGTAGTCTTTCCTTTGTACCCTTTCTTGAATGTCCATCATGCTATTTATGATGGTTAAACTATTAAAATTTCTGACTGTCCTTATCATAAATACACATTATACAAAGTTCTGAGAAGCAGAGATGTCAGCTGTATAAACACAGGGATTTATTTCTTTTTTCAAGTGATTTAAACTTGACTAAATGCCAGGGGTGAACCATATGTCAAGCCATCAGGAACAACAGGAACATATAAAGGTTGTCTTGGGAGCAGGTTTCCTTGATACCAAACTGAAGTAACTTCCTGTATCCTACCATGCTTTGGGGAAACAGAGCCCTTAATGCACATGAGCATTCTATTACCTTCAAGAGAACTTATAGTCACTTGCTTGAATAAGCAGAATTTACAATAAAAAAGCTTAAGGACATGCATGGATAGCATTTCATTATGAAAAGAGGCAGTGTTATAAAGGCAAAAACGTTTGAGATGAGATAATAGTTTGAGGTGAGTTATTTTCCCTGAGAATTGCAGGTACTCAACCAAAAGACTTCCGTATTTTTAGCATGGGTTGTCACCCACAAAACACACAAAATGAAGAGCTAGATCCAGGAGTCAGGAGTTACGACAACGTGAAACAACAGAATGTAAGAGGATTAAGAGCAGTAACTGTGATAGATCATCACTCATAGGACAGGCGTCATCTGTTCTCCAGTGCAGTTTACCACTTGTTTGAGAGCCCACAAGGAGTGACTCCTGAGAAGCCCCTTCTAGTCTCTCAAAAGTAAATAAAGAGAAGGGAGACTGTATGTAGGATAAAGATTGAGGAGGATCTTTATGTATATTTGATACAGGTAGACCGAACTTACCTGACTAGCAAGGTAAATTTATTTTTAACTTTATGCCAACTTGTGGCAGGTAAATGAATTTCCGAAAAGTCCTGTGGAGCCATTTATACTAACCTCTGTTGATTTTCTACTAACTTTATGGAAACTCGTGTTCTTAAACTGCTCAGAGGCTTTGGTTTTACCACCTGTATAATAAAGGAGGCAATGCAGATGGTCTGTAGTGTATGATTTGTGACCACAGTGGGTGGATTTAAATGAGTTTAGTTATCAATTGATGTGCTAGACACATGATGAATGACTTAAGGAAAATCAGCCAAGGACAGGTAGCAAGTAGCTCGTCCTGTCTGATCTCAGCAGAGCATGTACAGCTTTCCAGACCACCAGAGAAAAGGGGGCTCTTAGCCAGGCTCTATTTGGTTGTTTCCTTCCCTAGATCTCCTTATTAAATATCTGGCTTGTCTGCCATGTTATGCTTGTCCCAACCTGTCAAGACCTCAGGTAACTCATGATGTTAGCCTTTCCTGATTGTTTACCACTGAGATAACTATTGTTACCAACAGTGCCCAAGCAGGAATCTTTCCATAAAATCAACCCCCTGTAGCAGGGAGGTAGAACTGCCAATTCCCACAGCCCTCTCCATCTGCTGAAGCTTGGGTAGAATTTTCAATAGCATGAAGCTGAGATGGGAGGTGGCAAGGAATAGGAGCCATCTCTGGCTATAATGTCACAGAATCCTATTCTTCTTACTGAGATTTAGTAGGTGTACTTGAATAAGTCTTAATTTATTATATGCCTTTGGTCAATTTCCAGAATTTTTAAATGGTCATTTTGTTTTGTTTTTATTTTTATTAAGATAAAATTGACACATTGTAGTAGTTTCAGGTATGCAATGTAATTTGATATATGTACATATTTTGAAATGATTACCACAATGCTTATTTAATATCCATCACCATACATAGCTATAGTTTCTTATAATGGAATTTTTAAAATTTATTCTATTAGCTGCTCAAATATACAATAGTGTATTGTTAACTATACTCATCATTCTGTACATTACATCCCCAGGATGTTTTTATCTTATACCTGGAAGTTTATACCTTATACCTGGAAGTTTATACCTTTTCATCACTGTGACTCATTTCTCCCATTCCTACCCCACACACATACCCTGCCTTTGGTAACCACAAATATTTTCTCTGAATTCATGAGTTCCTTTCTTTCTTCAAATTCCATATTTGAGCGATCATACAGAATTTGTCTTTCTCTAATTTCACTTAGCATAAGGCCCTCAAGTTTTATTCAAATGGCAAGGTTTCTTTTTTTATAGCTGAATAATATTCCGTTATGTGTGTGTGACAATTTCTTTATTCATTCATCCATCTATGGACTAGGTTATTTCCATGCCTTTGGTATTATAGATAATGCTGAAGTGAATATGGACATGCAGATATCTTTTTAAATTAGTGTTTTCATTATCTGCAGATAAGTATTCAGAAGTGAAATTGCTAGATTATATGGCCTGGAGAATCCCAGGGACGGTGGAGCCTGATGGGCTGCTGTCTATGGGGTCGCACAGAGTCGGACACGACTGAAGCGACTTAGCAGCAGCAGCAGCAGCATGGTAATTCTATTTTTAATTTTTTGAACAATCTTCACATTATTTTCTATAGTGGCTGCACCAATTAACATTCTCACCAACAATGCACATCCTTGCCAACACTTGTTATTTGTTGTCTTTTGATGGTAGCCATTATAACAGGTGTTAAGTGATGCCTCATTATGGTTTTAATTTTCATTTCCCTTATGATTAGTGTGATGTTCAGCATTTTTTAATATTGTCTATTGGCTATCTGTATGTTTTCTTTGGAAAAATGTCTATCCAGACCTACCCATTTTTTAATCAAATTATTTGTCTTTTACTATGGATTTATATGAGTTATTTTATATTTTGGGATAGTAGTTCCTTAAAAATATGATTTGCAAATATTTTCTCCCGTTCTGTATGTTGCTCTTTCATTCTGTTGATGGTTTCCTTTGCTATGCAGAAGCATTTTGACTTTCTGTGGTCCCACTTATTTTTTTCTTTTATTGCTTTACATTTGGTGTCAAATTAAAAAAAAAAAAAAATCATTGCTAAGACCAATGTCTGGAAGCTTACCCCCTGTGTTTTCTTCTAGCTTTATGATTTCAGGTCTTACATTTAAATCCTTAATTCATTTTGTGTATGGTATAAGATGGTGATATTGTTTCATCCTTTTTCATGTGGCTATCTAGTTTTTCCAACATTATTTATTGAAGAGACTGTTCTTTCCCCATTGTTTCATCCTTTGTCATGAATTAATTGACCAACTAACATTTTTTCCTGGGCTTTCTATTTTGTTCCATTGATGTGTGTATCTGTATTTAATGCCATTTAACACCAGTATTATACTGGCATTTTATTACTGTAGCTTTGTAATATAATTTGAAATCAGGAAATATGATATCTCCAGCTTTCTTCTTTCTCAAGATTGCCTTAACTATTTGGAATCTTTGATGGTTCCATACCAATTTTAGGACTATTCTGTTCCTGTGGGAGAGGAGAAAACCCCATTGGAATTTTGATAGTGATTGCATTGAATCTGTATATTACTTTGAGTAGTTTCAACATTTAATATTCTTCCAGTCCATGAGTACAAACTCTCTTTCTATTTATTTCTATATTCTTCGATGGCTAGGGTTTTCAGTATATAGGTCTTTGACTTCCTTGCTGAAATTTATTCCTAGGTATTTTATTCTTTTTGATGCAATTATAAGTGGGACTTTTTAAAAATGTCTCTCTCTGAAAGTTTGTTATTAATTTGTAGAAACACAATAGATTTTTGTGTGCCGATTTTGTATCCTACAACATACTGAATTCATTTATTTTCTCTAACACATTTTTGGTAGAGCTCAGGATTTTCTATATGTAATATCGTGTCATCTGCAAATAGAGAAAAGTATTACTTTTTTATTTCTGATATGAATTCCTTTAATTTCTTTTTCTTATCTCATTGCTATGGCTAGGACTTTAAATAATATATTGAATAAAAATGGCAAGAGTGGATATGTTTGTCTTGTTCTTAATATTATAGGAAAAGCTTTCAACTTTTCATGACTATGATATTACCTGTGGAAATGGCAACCCACTCCAGTTCTCTTGCCTGAAAAATTCCATGGATGGAGGAGTCTCGTAGGCTACAGTCCATGGGGTAGCAAAGAGTCCGACTGAGCCATTTCACTTTCACTTATGTCATATATAGTCTTTTCTATGTTGAGATACATCCCTCTGTATCTGCTTTGTTGAGAGTTTTTATCATAAATGGATGTTATATTTTTCAAATTCTTTTTCTGTAGCTATTAAAATGATTATCTGATTTTTATTCTTCATTTTGTTAATGTGGTGAATGATATTGGTTGAATTGTGACTCTTGAACCATTCTTGCATCTCCGGATTAAATTCCACTTGATCATGGTGTGCAGTCATCTTAATGTATTGTTCAATTCAGTTTGCTGATATTTTGTTAAGGATTTTTACATTTATGTTCATCAGGACACTGGTCTATAATTTTCTTGTGTCTTTGCCTCGTTTTGGTAACGGTATAATGCTGGCCTCATAAAATGAGTTTGGATTCATTTCCTTCTCTTACATTTTTTGAAAGCATTTGAAAAAAATTCTATTAACTTTTCTTTACATGTTTGGTGAAATTCACCAGTGAAGCCATCTGGTCCTGGACTTCTGTTTGATGGAAGATTTTTGATTATTGACTCAGTATTCTTGATAGTAATAAGTGTGTTTATATTTTCCATTTCTTCATGATTCAGGCTTGGTAGGTTGTATATTTCTGGAAATTTATCCATTTCTTATAGGTTATCTAATTTCTTATTGTATAATTGTTCATAATAGTTTCCTATGATCCTTTGTATTTCTGTGGTATCAGTTGTAAAATCTCCATTTTCATTTGTCATTCAGTGTATTTGAATCCTCTTTTCACTTGGTGAGTCTAGCAAAAGCTTTCTCTACTTTTTAAAATCTTTTTTAAAAAACACCTTAGTTTCATTGATCTTTTCTATTGTCTTTTTACTCTCTATTTCATTTATTTCCACTCTAATTTTGTTACTTTAAAGTTTCAACAAATTTGGTTGTTTTCAACAAATTTGTCCAGGTTTATCACTGCTCAAAGATTTGCTGAGCTCCTCACTCAAGCATTCAAAAAACCCCATATTGTCTTCATTTATTATACAGTTTTTTTCAAAACCTATTTTAAACAGTTATGTAACTTGAAATTAGAGATACAAAAAGAACATTTCATGTAAAGATGGGCACAATAGAAGACAGAAATGGTATGAACCTAAAAGAAGCAGAAGATATTAAGAAGAGGTGACAAGAATACACAGAAAACTATACAAAAAAGACCCTAATGACCCAGATAACCATGATGGTGTGATCACTCACCTAGAGACAGACATCCTGGAATGCAAAGTCAAGTGGGCCTTAGGAAGCATCACTACAAACAAAGCTAATGGAGGTGATGGAATTCCAGCTGAGCTATTACAAATCCTAAAAGATGATGCTGTGAAAGTGCTGCACTCAGTATGCCAGCAAATTTGGAAAGTTCTGCAGTGGCCATAGGACTGGAAAAGATCAGTTTTCATTCCAGTCCCAAAGTCAGGCAATGCCAAAGAATGTTCAAATCACCGCACTCAGTAGTTCAAACTGTTGCACTCATCTCACATGCTGCTGCTGCTAAGTCACGTCAGTCGTGTCTGACTCTGTATGACCCCATAGATGGTGACCCACCAGGCTCCCGTCCCTGAGATTCTCCAGGCAAGCATACTGGAGTGGATTGCCATTTCCTTCTCCAATGCATGAAAGTGAAAAGTGAAAGTGAAGTTGCTCAGTTGTGTCCAACTCTTCACAACCCCATAGACTGTAGCCTACCAGGCTCCTCCGTCCATGGGATTTCCCAGGCAAGAGTACTGGAGTGGGTTGCCACTGCCTTCTCCTCACATGCTAGCAAAGTAATATTCAAAATTCTCCAAGCTAGGCTTCAACAGTATGTGAACTGAAAATTTCCAGGTGTTCAAACTGGGCTTAGAAAAGGCAGGGGAACCAGAGATCAAATTACCAACTTCTGTTGGATCATCGAAAAAGCAAGAGAATTCCAGAGAAACATCTACTTCTGTTTCATTGACTATGCTAAAGTCTTTGACTGTGTGGATCACAACAAACTGTGGAAAATTCTTCATGAGATGGGAATGCCAGATCACCTTACCTGCCTGCTAAGAAATCTGTGTGCAGGTCAAGAAGCAACAATTAGAACCAAACATGGAACAGACTGGTTCTAAATTGAGAAAGGAGTATGTCAAGGCTGTATACTGTCACCCTGCTTATTTAGCTTACATGCAGAGTTAACTTATCATGGGAAGTAGCAGGCTGGATGAAGCACAAGCTCCAATCAAGATAACTAGGAGAAATATCAGTAACCTCAGATACGCAGATGACATCACCCTTATGGCAGAAAGCTAAGAGGAACTAAAGATCCTCTTGATGAAAGTGAAAGAGGAAAGTGAAAAATCTGGCTTAAAACTCAACATTCAAAACACTAAGATCGCATGGTATCCAGTCCCATCACTTCATGGGAAATAGATGGGGAAACAATGAAACAGTGGCAGATTTTATTTTCTTGGGCTCCAAAGTCATTGCAGATGGTGACGGAAGCCACGAAATTAAGAGATGCTTGCTCCTTGGAAGAAAAGCTACGACAAACCTAGACAACATATTAAAAGGCAGAGACATTACTTTGCTGACAAAGGTCCATCTAGTCAAAGCTATGGTTTTTCCAGTAGTCATGTATGGATGTGAGTTGGACCATAAAGAAAGCTGAAAGAAAGAAAGTGCAGTCACTCAGTCGTGACCGACTCTTTGCAATCCCATGGACTCTAGCCTACCAGCCTCCTCCGTCCATGGGATTTTCCAGGCAAGAGTACTGGAGTGGGTTGCCATTTCCTTCTCCAGGGGATCTTCCTGACCCAGGGATCGAACTTGAGTCTCCTGCATTTCAGGCAGATGCTTTAACGTCTGAGCCACCAAGGAAGCTGAGCACCGAAGAATTGATGCTTTTGAACTGTGGTGTTGGAGAAGATTCTTGAGAGTGCCTTGGACTGCAAGGAGATCCAGCTAGTCGATCCTAAAGGAAATTAGTCCTGAATATTCATTAGATGGACTCATGTTGAAGCTGAAACTCCAATACTGTGGCCACCTGATGCAATGAATTGACTCATTACAAAAGACCCTGATTCTGGGAAAGAATGAAGTCAGGAGGAGAAGGGGATGACAGAGGATGAGATGGTTGGATGACATCACCGACTTGATGGACATGAGTTTGAGCAGGCTCTGGGAGTTGGTGATGGGTTGGCATCCTGCAGTCCATAGGGTCATAAAGAGTTGGACACAACTGAGTGACTGAACTGAACTTGAAATTAGTGCATGTACACTCTAGTTGTAAACATCTTGAGTCCATTCAGTTACCTCTATGAGCCTTGCAGGTGTAGATGATCATGACTTGACCATAAACCATGCTGATTTAATAATATAGTACAGTTTTATAGTGTTAGTCGCTCAGTCATGTCCAACTCTTTGTGACCCCATGGACTATAGCCCACCAGCCTCAACTGTCCTTGGGATCCTCCAAGGAAGGATGCTGGAATGGGTTGTCATTCCCTTCTCCAGGGGATCTTCTCAACCCAGGAATCAATCCTAGGTCTCCTGCATTGTAGGTGAATTCTTTACCATCTGAGCTACTAGGGAAAGACAAGCAATCGATTATGTATATTACCTCCTGATCTATTGGTAAAGTGAAAGATTGTGTCAATAGGCATTATCTTGTAAATGGTAGAATATCTATGGATTTTTAAATCAGAGGCTAAGTTGATTGAAAAAAATATTATTAGCTGGGCAGTTTTGTACTTAATAACTGCAACAAGTTTATAATTTTTTTGTTTTTGAGAGAAAAGTCTGAGCAATTAAGATATGGTAAAGAGTCATGCGAAGAGTTGACTCATTGGAAAAGACTCTGATGCTGGGAGGGATTGGGGGCAAGAGAAGAAGGGGACAACAGAGGATGAGATGGCTGGATGGCATTACTGACTCAGTGGACGTGAGTCTCAGTGAACTCTGGGAGTTGGTGATGGACAGGGAGGCCTGGCGTGCTGCGATTCATGGGGTCACAAAGAGTTGGACATGACTGAGTGACTGATCTGATCTGAAAGAGTTTTAAAAACACCTTTACAAATAGAAATCAAGTGCAAAATTGATTGTTCCTATCTCAGTCTATTCCTTTCATTTATCCACATCCATTTTCTGCACTGCATAAAAAGTCTTGAGCTATAATCACATTTGAGTGATAGAAACACATTACAGTACCAGATGAAATAAGGCTTTGAGAATGAGATAGCAACTTATCATGATTCATTTATTTTCTTTAATCATTATGTATTTTGATTATTAAACTTTCCAGAATATTTGTGATATGTACTTCTTATCCTCCCAAAATTTTGCATGCGCCATCATGAGCTCCACCTCAGTCAGTGAAATGGACTGTGCCTATCAGAGTATATTAGAGGAGAGGCACACACTGTGGAGGTTCACTTAAAGGATCCAGCTTACCCAACCACAAGAGTACTGCTCAAAGCTTTTGGAATCAAATAGAATTAAATCACACCATCTATAAGGGAAAGGTCAGTATCCAGGAGGACTTTGAGGACAGGTTGTTTAAACTGTTGAGGGAAGTAGGCACAAGTCTCTCTGATGGTCAGGCTAGTTCCAGCAGCTCTGATACCAGCAGGGCCATTGTTGTTGAAATAGGCTCATGGTCAGTGACTGAGGTACTGAGATCAGAGCACATCTCCTGGATAGCTGAGCCTGTGGAGAGTCAGAGGGAAAGGATAGGACCTAAATTTTAGGGTTGAGCAGGAACTCACTTAAGAATCTAGAGCTAAAGGTCATTCACAGGGACTGGACAAGTCTGGTGGTTAGTAAGAAATAACTGCAATGAAGTGGGAATGTGGGTGCCCTAGAGTCCTCTCTAGTCCCATAAGTATGGCTGAGTGAGAGCAACAATATGAATCTCAGACCCTACCCTGCTCAGGGAACAAGCTGATAATATCCAGGTTTCTAATCTGGGCTAAGGCTGCTGATAAAAGACTTCAGAGGCTGTAGCTGAGCTGAGATTAGAGACAAGGACTGACCTATATGGTTATCTTTTCAGTGCCAAGGAGATGTCATTGCCATTGTTCAACTCTCACTGTGAATAATGACTCATGCTCCTGCTACCAAGGTAGCCACAAGGCCCAAACAATATAAATACAAAATATTCCCTCTTGTTTTCCTGGTCATTATTGCTGGTTATAAGGAATCCCATGTTAGTGGATATGACCCTGGAATGGAAGTTGAGTTAGTGCTTACCTCATTGAGATATTATAGAAAAAAATCATGAAATTGTTCAGTCAGTTCAGTCGCTCAGTCGTGTCCGACTCTTTGCGACCCCATGAACTGCAGCACGCCAGGCCTCCCTGTCCTTCACCAACTCCCGGAGTTCACCCAAACCCATATCCATCGAGTCAGTGATGCCATCCAACCATCTCATCCTCTTGTCCCCTTCTCTTGCCCTCAATCTTTCCCAGCATCAGAGTCTTTTCAAATGAGTCAGCTCTTCACATCAGGTGGCCAAAGTATTGGAGCTTCAGTTTCAATATCAGTCCTTCCAATGAACACCCAGGATTGATCTCCTTTAGGATGGACTGGTTGGATCTCCTTGCAGTCCAAGGGACTCTCAAGAGTCTTCTCCAACACCACAGTTCAAAAGCATAAATTCTTTGGCGCTCAGCTTTCTTTATAGTCCAACTCTCACATCCATACATGACTATTGGAAAAACCATAGCCTTGACTAGATGGACCTTTGTTGGCAAAGTAATGGGAATGATTCTTATTTTTCCACTGTCCTGCATACTGTTGGGCAAAGTTTCTCAACTGTGGTACAATGAATACTTTGAACCAGGTAATACTTTGTTATAAGGGAGGGCAGGCTATCCTGTGCATTATAGGTTGTTTTGCAGCATCTCTGGTCTCTACCCATTAGATGCAAGTAGTACCTCACTTTCCTAGGTGTGTAACCAAAAATGTCTCCAGATATTACCAAATGGTACCTGAGGACAGAGTCATCCCTAGCTGAGAACCACTGCTGAAGTCTTCAAAAGAAGCCTGTGTAAGTCATGGCTCTGTTCTCAAGAAATCCAATTGGGTGCACACATCTAATCTACATGTATAATGTGGTAAAAAGTCTGTTTGGAATGGTGTGCTTCTTGGCATACATATGAAAAGAGTTAGAAACACAGATTGAGATGGACTGACATGAGGAAGTATGTTGAAGAAGAGCCAGAAGTGGAGCCATTCATTTAAGGATGGATGGCATATAACATGTGCAGGGGAAAAGTGCAGCTGGTGAGCAAGGGTGAGCATGTTGGGAAACTGTGAGAACACTGCCCTACTAGGGAGGTGGGGGGCGGGGACGGGAGGAGGGGATGGGTTGGGACGTAGAGGGAGGGAGGCTGAGCTAGGAGCTGCTGCCCTGAAACAATCTCATACTCCATGCTTCCTCGCAGCTCCTTAAAAACCACATCCTGGTCATGAAGTTAGTTCTAAGAAATGGATTTTACATGTACTCAATGTGAAGCTACTTTTCCTCTTTCCTCGTGTGATTAAATATGATAATAAAACAATTTCTAGTACTTTGAACTAACAACCCATGTCCCCTCATTAGGAACTCTACCTAATAAGATTATTAGTGGAATATATTTGTAGCTGACACTAAGCTTTCACTATGTTCCAGGCAGTCTTCTAAGTGCTTTATATATGTAACTTCATTTGTTTTCACAACAGTGCTAGTTGTATTATGTTGTCATTTTCTTGACTACATTTGAGGGGACTGAGGCATGAAGAAGTTACACAAATATTGATCAATAGTAAGATGAATAAATGGGAATTGAATACAGTTGACCTGGCTTCAGGTTCTGTTCTTTTATTCCACACTACACTCCCTTCTCTACCGATGCTAGTAACTTGCCATAGTGTGACAGACTATAGCAAAAAACTATATAGATAGAATAAAAAAGTATATGGCACTTGTGCCCATAGTCTCTGGCCTGTTGGACATCCAAAAGTGCTGATTAAAGGCTTTGACTGTGTGGATCACAAAAAACTGTGAAAAATTCTTAAAGAGATGGGAAGACCAGAACACCTTACCTGTCTCCTGAGATGCCTGTATGCAGATCAAGAAGCAACAGTTAGTAGTGGGAATGCAACAACGGACTGGTTCCAAATTGGGAAAGGGTTATTTCAAGACTATATATTGTCACGTGCTTATTTAACTTATATGCAGAGTACATTATACAAAATGCTGGGATGAAGGAAGCTCAAGCTGGAATCAAGATTGCTTGAAGAAATATGAATAACCTCAGATATGGAGATGACACCACCCTTATGGCAGAAAGTGAAGAGGAACTAAAGAGCTTCTTGATGATGGTGAAAGAGGAGAGTGAAAAAGCTGGCTTAAAACTCAACATTCAGTAAACTAAGACCATAGCATATGGCCCTATCACTTCATGGCAAATAGATGGGGAAACAATGGAAACAGTAACAGAATTTATTTTCTTGGGCTCCAAAATCACTGCAGATGGTGACTGCAGCCATGAAATTAAAAGATGCTTGCTCCTTGGAAGAAACACTTTGACAAACCTAGACAGTGTATTAAAAAGCAGAGTCATCACTTTGCTGACAAAGGCTTGTATAATGAAGGCTGTAGTGAAATGGTTTTTCCAGTAGTCATGTATGGATGTGAGAGCTGGACCTTAAAGAAGGCTGAGTGCTGAAGAAGTGATGTTTTTGAACTGTGGTTCTGGAGAAGACTCTTGAGAGTCCCTTAGACAGCAAAGATATCAAACCAGTCAATCCTAAAGGAAATCAACCCAAAATATTCATTGAAAGGACTGATGCTGAAGCTAAAGCTTCAGCACTTTGACCACCTGTTGCAAAAAGCTGACTCATTGGAAATGACCCTGATACTGGGAAAGATTGAAGGAAGGAGGAGAGTAGGATGACAGAGGATGAGATGGTTAGATGGCATCACAGACTCAATGTACATGAGTTTGAGCAAATTCCAGGAGGTAGTGAAGGACAGGGAAGCCTGGCGTGCTGCAGTCCATGCCAAAGGGTTGGACACAATTGAGTGACTGGACAACAGAAACAACAACTAGAAACATATCTTGCTTTAGTCATTTTTTTCAATGAGATCTTTTGAATTTATCTTGTTTCCAAATTTTATAGACTAATGTATTCAATTAATACTTCCTGTAATATTAAAGTACATTATATTCATCTAGACCTGTTATAAAGTAATAATCTTGTGTTTATAAAAGCCATTTTCAATTGCATTATTTTATCATCAGGACAGCTCCAGATGCAAAATCATTTATGACGCAGAAGAGTTTACATTGATATTTTCTTTCCTTTGCCTTTTATTATTGCTTAGTATGGTAAAAAGATGTTGTAAATTGCTATCCTGATGAGGAAACAGGGCTACAGAGAGAAGCAGAAGTGGGGTTTAGGTTTGGAATTCCCTTCAGCCCCAGGTAGATCCTGTGCTACACTGAGCTAGGAGTAGAGACTCCATGCTCTACCTCAGCCAGATTGGTGCCCTGCCAGCCCAGTGGGTGCTCCTGTCTGCCCACTCTTGTGGGCAGCCTTTAGTGTTCCTTCTCCTCCATTTGCTATGCTCCTAGTTATGAACATCCTCAGGGAGGGGAAGGCTTATCTCTTACCAGTATGTTAGATACTGGCCAAGTTCCTTGACTTCTCTGACACCTCATTTTCTGATCTATAAGATGTCCTCAGTATAATCTACTACCACCTGCTTAGAAGATTTTGTTCAAAGAAACTCAGTAGACATTTCAATGTTTTCACCTCTCAGCCTGGCTTGAGACTCCTGTATTTTGAGATCTTTCTTTGACTGAAACCTTTCTCTGATTAGAATACCCCCTGCTGTGAGTGCTTGAATGAATCCATTGTTGTTGGATTAAAACTGGATATAACAATATGAACTCATGTTTATTTTAATGTATATATGGAAATTGAGTTATCTATGTAGCATGCATTCACGCTCAGTTTCTCAGTCACGTCCAACTCTTTGCAACCCCTTGGTCTGTAGGCTCCTCTGTCCATGGAATTTTCCAGGCAAGAATACCGGAGTAGGTTGCCATTTCCTACTCCAAGGGATCTTCCCGACCCAGGGATTGAACCTGCCTCTCTTGCATCTCCTGCATTGGCAGGTGGGTTCTTTAACACTGCACCACCTGGGAAGCCCCTTATCTGTGTTTTCTAGCTCTAGTCCCTGAGAGGCCCTAGGGACAGTAATACTCCTATAGCAATGAGCATACCTCATTGCTAACACATGATGCCCAGATCTTGGTTGCTAAATACCATTTTCTAGTAAAATGAACCAGGACCACTTTGGGAAATGGCTGAATCTTGGGCCGATAGAGGAAAATACCAGATGAATCTGGAGTATCCTATATTGCCAGAAAGTAAGTAAATGTTCAAAGAAAAAAAAAAAATAAAGGCCATGTTAAAAAGATACATCAGATCAGATCAGATCAGTCGCTCAGTCGTGTCCGACTCTTTGCGACCCCATGAACCGCAGCACGCCAGGCCTCCCTGTCCATCACCAGCTCCCGGAGGTCACCCAGACTCGCATCCATCGAGTCAGTGATGCCATCCAGCCATCTCATCCTCTGTCGTCCCCTTCTCCTCCTGCCCTCAATACCTCCCAGCATCAGAGTCTTCTCCAATGAGTCAACTCTTCGCATGAGGTGGCCAAAATACTGGAGTTTCAGCTTTAGCATCATTCCTTCTAAAGAAATTCCAGGATTGATCTCCTTCAGAATGGACTGGTTGGATCTTCTTGCAGTCCAAGGGACTCTCAAGAGTCTTCTCCAACACCACAGTTCAAAAGCATCAATTCTTCGGCGCTCAGCCTTCCTCACAGTCCAGCTCTCACATCCATACATGACCACAGGAAAGACCATAGCCTTGACTAGGCGAACCTTTGTTGGTAAAGTAATGTCTCTGCTTTTGAATATGCTATCTAGGTTGCTCATAACTTTCCTTCCAAGGAGTAAGCGTCTTTTAATTTCATGGCTGCAGTCACCATCTGCAGTGATTTTGGAGCCCAGAAAAACAAAGTCTGACACTGTTTCCACTGTTTCCCCATCTATTTCCCATGCAGTGATGGGACCAGATGCCATGATCTTCGTTTTCTGAATGTTGAGCTTTAAGCCAACCCTTTCACTCTCCACTTTCACTTTCATCAAGAGGCTTTTTAGCCCCTCTTCACTTTCTGCCATAAGGGTGGTGTCATCTGCATATCTGAGGTTATTGATATTTCTCCCGGCAATCTTGATTCCAACTTGTGTTTCTTCCAGTCCAGCATTTCTCATGATGTATTCTGCATATAAGTTAAATAAACATGGTGACAATATACAGCCTTGACGTACTCCTTTTCCTATTTGGAACCAGTCTGTTGTTCCATGACCAGTTCTAACTGTTGCTTCCTGACCTGCATACAGATTTCTTAAGAGGCAGATCAGGTGGTCTGGTATTCCCATCTCTTTAAGAATTTTCCATAGTTTATTGTGATCCACACAGAAAGGCTTTGGCATAGTCAATAAAGCAGAAATAGATGTTTTTCTGGTACTCTCTTGCTTTTTCCATGATCCAGCGGATGTTGGCAATTTGATCTCTGTTTCCTCTGCCTTTTCTAAAACCAGCTTGAACATCAGGAAGTTCACGGTTCACATATTGCTGAAGCCTGGCTTGGAGAATTTTGAGCATTACTTTACTAGCGTGTGAGATGAGTGCAATTGTTCGGTAGTTTGAGCACTCCTTGGCATTGCCTTTCTTTGGGATTGGGATGAAAACTGACCTTTTCCAGTCCTGTGGCCACTGCTGAGTTTTCATGATTAGATATATCTAAAAGAACCTCCAAAGGCCACTGCTGAAGCAATTTTAGCAAATATCAATGATACCATACTAATATAAATAAGTAGGGAGAAGGGATAAATATTTTTTCTGAAAGAATTCTAGGTATTAAATTTAGAAAATATAGAGAGAAATAGAAAATTGTGATTCAAATACCACAATAAATTTCTGTAGGCAGGATTTATCAGTGAATACTAAATTTAGGCAAAACCTTGAGAGATAGAGTGTTTAATATTTGACATAAATTCAAAGTATCTCTCCCAAAATAGTTATTACTATAGTGGTTTTAATATAGGTTGATGAGTCCTTTGAGACTTCTTCCTCCAACAAATGAAACTTGAATCCTCTCCCCTAGAGGGGGCTGAGCTTAGTGACTCACATCTCATGAGTAGAGAGTGGAAAGGGAACATTACTAATTTTCCAGTGTCTAAGCCTGGCAGACGCCACCTCAACCAGGTGATCTAGGTGAACAGCACCAGGAAAAAGTTGCATTGACATCAGGTACACCCTGATTTGATGTGATGAAAAAAATGCTTCACATCTGTGGTATTCTTCCCTGAAATTCACAGGCCCAAATCAAGGAGGATTCGACAAAATATCTGACCAGTACTTTTCTAAAGTATCAAGGTCATGAAAAAGTGAAGGCTAGGAAAGACTGAGAAACTGTAATGGAAGGAAGTAGCTAAGGAGGTGACAACTAAATGAAATGTGGGATCCTGAGTTGGAAGCAGGAACAGAAAAAGGATATGGGGTTGGGGGATGGAATTCTCCTTTAGGATCTCCAGCTGGGCTTAAAAGCTACACTGACCTAAGACTATTAGCAGAAGAAAAAGCATACACCTTTTACTAAATTTCTACCTGTACATGCTGCTAAGTCGCTTCAGTCGTGTCCGACTCTGTGCAGCCCCATAGACGGCAGTCCACCAGGCTCCCCCCATCCCTGGGATTCTCCAGGCAAGAATACTGGAGTGGGTTGCCATTTCCTTCTCCAGTGCATGAAAGTGAAAAGTGAAAGTGAAGTCGCTCAGTCATGTCCGACTCCTAGCGACCCCATGGACTGCAGCCTACCAGGCTTCTCCGTCCATGGGATTTTCCAGGCAAGAGTACTGGAGTGGGGTGCCATTGCCTTCTACACGGGGGCCTTCAAAAGAGAATGAAAACCTTGAGGAAGTGACCAAAGCAGGAAGCTTTTATACTTTTAGACCAAGAAATGATAGATTTGTGAAGAAATGGCAAAAGGATTTGGGCTAGGGGCAACAAATTATGGGGAAGGCAATAGGACATAAACGGGGTGGGAGGGAAACCAGTGGAAGATAATATCGCATCATTAGAATAAGTTTGTACAGATCCACTTCAACATTAATTCCCAGTCTCTGGGAAACAAGGATGATTCTTTTCTTCCTGGTACAGAGGGCCACCTTTCTCATGAGAAATTTTATGACCTGTTTTTGGGTACAAAAGGAGAGGTCAGAGAGCTCTTCCTGAATCTGCTCCTTCCCAAGTGCCTTTAGTTCATAATAATCAATATGCCAAAGTGGCATATTTTGGAGTCCCATGTCCGGAACTCTTTCAAGGACGTTAGTGGGAAAAAAATGAGTAAATTCAAATGATGTTGTAGTTTGCGTGCATGCATGCTCAATCACTTCAGTCGTGTCCGACTCTTTGCGACCCCATGGACTGTAGCCTAGCAGGCTCCTCCATCCATGGGATTTTCCAGGCAAGAATACTGGAGTGGATTGCCATTTGGGGAGTTTAGTCAGTAATATTTTTCCAATTTTAATTACTTAGTTTATAATTGTACCATGGTTGCATAAGACGTTAACATTAGGGGAATTGGGGTGAAATGTATACAGGAACTCAGTACTATCTTTGCAGCTTTTTAGTAAATCTAAAATTATTTCAAAATTAAAAGTTTAAAAATTTTTCTCCTATATTTTTCTTGTTTTGCATATCTTCAGCACCTGCATTTACAGACTTCACAGGGCCACAGTTCACTAACATATCTTAATTAGGAATTCTGTTCTTTTCAAATATGTATGTTGCCCCCATTTTTATATAAACTCTACAAAAATTAACTTTTTGTAACCTCCTTGGTTCCAAGAGAAGGTTATATTTTCTTAAAATTTTTTTAATGAATGGATAAATAAATGAACAGAAACTGAGAAAACTGAAAGATTATTGAAATACACTCAATAAATATCCAGTGTAGGCTGGTTTGTTACCTTTTTTAAAAAAGATATTTGTTAGCCATGCTTCCCTTTGAGGATAAGGTTGGCTCTTTGAAGATATTTTTAAACAAACGGGGCTCAGTTTTCTCAACTATGCTCATATAATAAACTGTAGAGCAATGTCCTCAAGAACTGGGTCTTGGAAGGATACAGGCCACAGTTTATATGTGTTATTTCACTACAGAAAAAAAAAAAAGCACAGAAGCTAACATTTGCCTATGTTTTCTTAATTTTAAAAATATTTAGGATCTTTTCATTTAAGATGAGCAGAAGCTATGACATGGTCTATTTGAATTCCTAGCCAAATGTTTCCCCAGGATAGAAAACTAAGCCTCATGTTCTGTAATTAAATTGTGCTTGTGGGGCATACATTGCCTGAAAAGTTTATGGCTACTGCTTTTGTTTTCAGGGAATCTTTAAAAGCAGTAATTTAAGTTTGTAATAAATAGATGTTTTTCTCTGGGCATTTGGGAAATGCATAGGATAACTTTGGAGCCAGAGTCTGGTTTTTCTGAATTGACAGTTCTGTCCTTTTGTTCCTAGGGGCATTTGTTGTTTCTGTTTGTTTTATCTTCCATGAAGGTACTGCTTGTGTCATATGAGTATGCTTCTAATGAGATGATCCTAACACTGGACAGAGACCTGAGGCTTCATTTAAAGGTCTTCCATGCTTTCAAAATATGAATCTACATTATTAACAGGGCAGGGCTTCACCATCATATTTCTTACAGTATTACATTCCTAATGACGATCATTTAAGAAAGCTCCTCAGCTGTCAAAGGTACTGGTAGGGTTAAAAAAAATTCATTTAACTCAGTTTATATAGTAAAAAAATATGTCTAAATCAGTCAGACTTCACATCTGATATTATTGTGTAGAGGAGTGTCTAATAGGAACTTGAGTTTTAGGCCTTGCTCACCTCAGCAGCCACAGACCCTCAGATGACGCAATTCACTTTTCTTAATCTTGGTTTTTCTGTCTAAAAAGTGAGAAGAGTTAGAATGTATGATCTTTAAATTCCCTTCTAGATCAAGAACAGGATCAACTAATAGCTTTTCCATTTTAACAAAGATGTTATTTTTTATCAAATAAAAGTTCATTCAGTGGTTATAAAATGTCTATAATAGTTTATAAAGTGGGGTGGTACTACGGATGTAATGTACAACATGATAAATATAATTAACAGTTGTGTATTATACATGAAAGTTGTTACGAGAGTGAATCTGAGTTCTTACCATAAGGAAAGTTTTTTCAATTTAATTTTTATCTATATTAGATGATGAATGTTCACTAAACTTAAGTAGTAATCATTTCATGATATATTAAATCAAATTGTTATACTGTACATCTTAAACTTATACAGTGCTGTGGGTAGCACTAGCAGTAAAGAACCCTCTTGCCAATGCAGGAGACATAAGAGACAAGGTTCAATCACTCCCTGGGTCTGGAAGATCCCCTGGAGAAAGAAATGGCCACCCAGTCTAGCATTCTTGCCTAGAAAATTCCATGGACAGAGGAGCCTGGCGGGCTCCTCCATGGGGTCACAAAGGATTGGACACACTGAAGTGACTTAGGATGCATGTCAATTATATATCAATAAAAATGAAAGAAAAAGAAAAATGAAACAAGAAATGAAGTCCTGACAAAAAAAAAAATTTAATGGAAAAAAAAAATAGCTGGGCAGGGAGGGTCGAGTGGCATTGTTTGAGGAAAGGCTGAAGGCTACATACATACACATATTCTTAAAGTCAAACACCTTCATTTGGTTTCTACAGCCTCTCATAATCTAGTTTACCTCTCTTGACCTCATTATCCCAACTCAACTGTATCAACAGTGAATTTTTCTTGTTTTTCTTTCATTTGCCATGTTCTCTCTCTTCCTAACCTGTATACCTGATACTCCCTCTTCCCAGAACACTTTTCTACTGCTTCTTTAGCTCTTCTGTTTTATCACCATTACTTCCAAGAATTCTTTCCTGAACCCACTCTGGGTCTGGATAAGTGAACCTTCTGGGTGCTCTTTTAGCATGGACCCTCCTCTGTCATTAGCACTTGGCAGGGAACTTGTTTATCTTGTCTACATCCCCTGGTGTCTACCTCAATTGCTGATGCCAAGATGCTCAATAAATACTTGTTGGGTTCATTAATAAATGAGAAATAATAAATCTGGACCAGATTACTGGAAAGACTTTCCAAAGTTCACTCAAGAGATATTCAGTGGGAAAACCACCATGAAAATCAAGTTATAATCTATCTATGAATGTCATACATCTGTATGATCTTCATATTATATCACTTTTCACTTATATTCCAAGAAGAATCTGCTGGACACTTGGGGTAGGGGAGGATCATAGACATTATTAAGCCCAGGATTTTAAGCAGTAGAAATAAATAACCGTAACAAAGAGCCTATTGTACTGCAGTAAAACTAGTCTTATAGTTTGAGCTACTTTAATGAAGTAAGTGCCAAATCTTTTGTGTTTTATGTTTAAATAACAATAGAGTGACTATATAGCAGTTCCTAAATATTTTTAATTGCAGATTGTCATTAAATTTTCTGTTATTCAAAATAGAAAGCCCAGAGATAAATCCACGCACCTGTGGACACCTTGTCTTTGACAGAGGAGGCAAAAATATGCAGTGGAGAAAAGACAATCTCTTTAACAAGTGTTTCTGAGAAAACTGTTCAACCACGTGTAAAAGAATGAAACTAGAACACTTTCTAACACCATACACAAAAATAACCTCAAAATGGATTAAAGATCTAAATGTAACACCCAAAACTATAAAACTCTTAGAGGAAAACATAAGCAGAACACTCTGACATAAATCACAGCAAGATCCTCTGTGTCCCACCTCTCAGAATAAGGAAATAAAAACAAAAATAAACAAATGGGACCTAATTAAACTTAAAAAGCTTTTGCACAATGAAGGAAACTATAAGCAAGGTGAAAAGGCAGCCTTCAGGATGGGAGAAAATAATAGCAAATGAAACAACTGACAAAGAATCTCCAAAATATATAAGGAGCTCATACAACTCAATACCAGAAAAATGAACAATGCAATCAAAAAGGGGGCAAAGGAGCTAAACAGATAGTTCTCCAAAGAAGACATACAGATGGCTAATAAACACATGAAAAAATGCTCAACATCACCCATTATTAGAAAAATGCAAATCAAAACCAGAATGAGGTATCATCTCACTTTGGTCAGAACGGCTGCCATCAAAAAGTCTACAGATAATAACTTCTGGAGAGGATGTGGAGAAAAGGGAACGCTCTTACACTGTTGGTGGAAATACAAACTGGTATAGCCACTGTGGAAAACAGTGTGGTGATTCCTTGCTGCTGCTGCTGCTGCTCTAAGTTGCTTCAGTCGTGTCCGACTCTGTGCGACCACATACATGGCAGCCCACCAGGCTCCCCTGTCCCTGGGATTCCAGGCAAGAACACTGGAGTGGGTTGCCATTTCCTTCTCCAATGCGTGAAAGTGAAAAGTGAAAGGGAAGTTGCTCAGTCGTGCCCGACTCTCCTTAAAAAACTGCAAATAGAACTGCCATATGACCCAGCAATCCCACTGCTGGGCACGCACATGGAGGAAGCCAGAATTGAAAGAGACACATGCACCCCAGTGTTCACTGCAGCACTGTTTACAATAGCTAGGATGGAAGCAACCTAGATGTCCATCAGCAGATGAATGGATAAAGAAGTTGTGGTACATACACACAATGGAATATTATTCAGCTATGAGAAGGAACACATTTGGTGAGTTCTAATGAGGTGAATGAAACTGGAGACTATTATACAGAGTGAAGTAAGTCAGAAAGAGAAACACAAATACTGTATATTAACATATATATGGAATTTAGAAGATGGTAATCCTGATCCTATATGCAAGGCAGCAAAAGAGACACAGATGTAAAGAGCAGACTTACGGACTCCATGGGAGAAGGCAAGGGTGGGATGATTTGAGAGAGTAGCATTGAAACGTGTATATTACCATATGTAAAATAGATGATCAGTGCAAGTTCGATGCATGAAGCAGGGCATCCAAAGCCAGCGCTCTGGGACAACCCAGAGGGCAAGGGCGGGGAGGGAGGTAAGAGGGGTTCAGGATTGGGGGATACATGTGCACCTGTGGCTGATTCATATCGATGTATGGCAAAAGTCATCACAATATTGTAATTATCCTCCAATTAAAGTAATTTTAAAAATTTTGTGTTATCTCATTTTGTTTGTTTGTTTAACCATTCAGTGGTATATTGGTTGCCTCACGCATGTTACCTCTTTTAGTGCTAGTGCCAGGGTAGAACATGAGACTGGGTAAGAGAATGGAATGTTGAATGACATGGTAGATGTAGAACAAGACACTGTTATTCATATACAGGTGAATGGAAGAAAGAGAGTGAAGGGGCATTTATTTGGTTATTGCAGACTTCCACTGATCAAAACCATATCTGACTTCTCAACTCCATGGGCAAACTTGGTCAGTTGCCTGAGTCCTTCCAAGATACCAGTAGAGTGTTCATTTTAATTAGAGGTTTGTTCAAGTCATACTCCAGATACAAGAGACAGAATAAAATAACTCTCCATTCATTGACCCTTTGAAGAGTAACATTGGTTGCTGAGGAACAACAATAGCATATTCTTGTGCAAACAGCTGATTTGCTGGGAATTCACATTACTGTTTCAACCAGGTTCTTACCCTAGAAAGAGACAATATCTCTTTTTGGCTTCCCAATGTAATAGCAACATGCTGACTTCACTTAATCTATTTTGGCCAAGAGGTATCCCAAGTGAACCTTCAAAAGGGCAAAGGAGAAGCTATAATGGTACATCTGTTCTCTATTGAAAACTGATTTGATTCTGAAAAGAAAAAAGTAAAATAGAGGACACCAGTCTTTAGAGTTGTTTTGGAAATTGCCACCATTTATTTGGGTAATGGCTTTGTCGCATGGCTCCGCTCTCTCTCCCCTGGGTTACAAAGGTCATGATTTCTATTTCACAGAAATAAAGAAATTTCAGTGACTTAGTTTGGAGGAATTGGAATTTAACTATCAAGTCTGGAAAGCCTGGAAACTTGCAGACATTTCCAGACTCATTACCTGGAAAAATACTTTTAAGTTGTTTTCTGAAATGCCCTTATCTAAGCCTTTTAAAAGAGAGCCAATTCAAATTATTTCCCTTTAAAGTGTATTGGAGCACAGCAAGCACTTCTGTTAGCTTTTAAAATCCATGCAGTGTAGCAGTTAAGGGCAACTTAATTAAAAAACAACTGACAATATCATTAAACTGGTGAGCAAAATAGAACTAATTTCAGACTGGAGTCCTAGCCCTAGGCTGGAAAGAGCTTTGACTTAATATTAGGGTTCGTTTCCTTTTGTTCTTAGGACACAATTTAACAGTGATAGGGATTGATTGTGTTGTGTACTTATTAAATAAATGGACTTTTCAGAAGGAATGAAAACTAACCAGAGTAAATCAACTTTGGTTCATGTAGAATCAAATAGACAGCTTTCTTTACTATGTCAAACACTGTTGTAAATAAGACAGTCCTCCTAAATGTAAAGTTACGGTCAAGAGACCCAGATCCTATTTTGGCCCCACCATAAATTTTGTGATCCTGGACAAATCTCTTCAGTTTCTCTGGAGCAGATGGATTCCAAAGTTCCTTCCAGCCCTAAAATTTTCTTATATGTTAATATCTGAGCCCAACTGGCTCAAGTGGAAGCATTTGGCAAACTTCAAAGGCAAGTGCTACAATAAGTGAGACATTTAGTGAGAAACCGCTGTGCATTAAGCTTGTTCTAAATGTTTGTTGCATTACCTCATTTAATCCCACAGCAACCCTATGAAATAAGTACCATTATTTCCCACAAACAAGGAAATTGAGGAAACCGTGTCCTAGGGCAGTTCTTCTGTGGTTATATTGAGGCACATTAGATAAGCTAATGGAGAATTGCTTTCACCATTAGCTCCCCTGCTTGTTATTCAGACCTGGGTTCTAATCAGGCAGTTGGTTTTTGAGTCTCCCAATCTTACCCCATATGCAGGAGCACGGCATTCATCCCAGTGTTTCAGGACACATTCTGCCTATGGGTATCCATGGAAATGGCATTATGACAGCAAAATGGCTCCTAGTGAATTCACAAAGAGAGGAGCTTTCAGTATCAAAATAAAGGTAAACAACTCTGTGCAAATCCATGAAGACTGTTCTAAGAGTGATGCATTGTCAGGAGCATGTCGTGTGATTTGATGTGATAAAAATGGGAAGCATGTGCATGTCAAGTTTCATCCCTATGAAACCTGTACCTGTAAAGGCAGGTAGCATCTGGAGGACATCTCTGAATTGAACAGACTTTAAGTTTTCCCTAACAATGAAGTTCTTGATTTAATTTATCTAGTTGGAATCTTTCTTCTCTAATGCCCAAAGCATGGCCTCAGTGTTCAGAAAATAGTGATTCTGTTACAAATTAACCAAGACAAACTGAGAAATATACTGCCTTTTATAAGATGAGATAAGATGTGGTAAGATTCTGTGAAGAACACAAAGTATATGACAATATGTTCTCAGAAAACATAAATTTAGCAATCTGGTACATGTATAGTATACATGAAGGGAAGAGTAATGTCTGATAATGTAATGAATAAATAGTGCAAATAAGTGGCAAATTGGAATGCACTGCTTATTATGGGTGCAGAGATTGTACCATAGTAATTTTTTAACTAAAAGATTAACATTTGGAGTTCCAAACTGTTTGATTTACTATCTGTGCGATTTAAATAAGTTTTAATCTCTGCGAGCTTTAGTTATTTTATTTGTCAAAAAAGAATTCTGGTAGAACCCACACTGTAAGGGCGCTGTGTGTGTGTATGCTAAGTTGCTTCAGTCATGTCCCACTCTTTGCAAACCTATAGACTGTAGCCCACCAGGCTCCCCTGTCCATGGGATTCTCTAGGCAAAATTACTGGAGTGGGTTGCCATGCCCTCCTCCAGGGAGTCTTCCCGGCCCAGGAGTCAAACCTGCGTCTCCTGTATTGACAGGTAAGTTCTTTACCACTAGTGCCACCTGGGGAGCCCCTGTAAGGCTTGAGTAAAAATCAAATGAGGTAATGAATGTGGAAGAACTTTGCAAAGTTCTTCAATAATAAGCTTGTCATTTAGTGATAGCAGTCAGTAATGTTCACTGAAAGTGTCCAGCTTAGTGCTTTTCAGACATATGATAGAATTGTACAGCCTCGCCACCTATGAAGTTAGGTATGGCCATGTGACCTACTCTGGCCGATCAAGTGGACATTTGTTACTTTCAGGTTGAAGTTTTAACAGCCTGTGTGTGATTCATTGCTTTCTCCCTTCTTGCTCTTTCACTGTGATTGTGAAAGCATCATTGGGTCTTAAATCAACCTACAGTCCCTTGGGCGGCTATGATGAGCAGAGCCCCCAGACAACTAATGTTGAGCATAGAGCATGGGTAAGAGCATGAGCAAAAAGTATGTTCCTGCCATGTTAAAGTAGTGAAAATTGCGGTTGTTACTGCAGCATAGTTTTTTAGCATGCTGATTAGACTGTGTATCACTCATCTTTAATATTACTTAAGTACCTGTAGTATTGAGAACTCCATGAACAGTATAAAAGTATATTGAATACCTGTAATGTTGAGAACCCCATGAACAGTATGAAAGCAATATTACTTGAGTACCTGTAATATTGAGAACCCCATGAACAGTATGAAAAGGCAAAAAGATATGACACTGGAAGATGAACTCTCAGGTTGGTAGCTGCCCAATATGCTACTGGAGAAGAGTGGAGAAATAACTCCAGAAAGAATGAAGAGATGGAGCCAAAGCAAAAACAATGCCCAGTTGTGGATGTGACTGGTGATGGGAGTAAAGTCCAATGCTGTAAAGAACAATATTGCATAGGAACCTGGAATGTTTGGTCCATGAATCAAGGTTAATTGGAAGCGGTCAAACAGGGGATGGCAAGAATGAACACTGACATTTTAGGAATTAGTGAACTAAAATGGACTGGAATGGGTGAATTTAGTTTAATGGACAATGACCATTACATCTACTATTGTGTCAAGAATCCCTTAGAAGAATTGGAGTAGCCCTCATAGTCAACAAAAGAATCCAAAATGAGCGCAATCTCAAAAATGACAGAATGATCTCTGTTCATTTCCCAGGCAAACCATTCAGTATCACAGTAATCCAAGTCTATGCCCCAACCACTAATGCTGAAGAAGCTGAAGTTGAATAATTCTATGATGACCTCAAAGACCTTCTAGAACTAACACCAAAAAAAAAATAGATGTCCTTTTCATCATAGTTCCCTGGCCAAGGATTGAACCCAAGCCCGCTGCATTGACAGCATGGAGTCTTAGCCACTGGATCACCAGAAAAGTTCCCAAGAGTACTTTTAAATCTTGAGGAAGACTTTTGGATAGTGCCTAAGACAGCACCACTTCATATTGCACTTTTTCTGCATGATAGAATATCCCAAGCCCTAAGGATATCACTAGTCCTAAGGATAGAATGCTCAAACTACCACACAATTGCACTCATCTCACATGCTAGTAAAGTAATGCTCAAAATTCTCCAAGCCAGGTTGCAGCAATATGTGAAGAACCGTGAACTTCCAGATGTTCAAGCTGGTTTTAGAAAAGGCAGAGGAACCAGAGATCAAATTGCCAACATCCTCTGGATCATAGAAAAAGCAAGAAAGTTCCAGAACAAAACCATCTATTTCTGCTTTAGTGACTATGCCAAAGCCTTTGACTATATGGATCACAATAAACTGTGGAAAATTCTGGAAGAGATAGGAATACCAGACCACCTGACCTGCCTCTTGAGAAACCTATATGCAGATCAAGAAGCAACAGTTAGAACTGGACATGGAACAACAGACTGGTTCCAAATAGGAAAAGGAGTACGTCAAGGCTGTATATTATCACCCTGCTTATTTAACTTATATGCAGAGTACATCATGAGAAACGCTGGCCTGGAAGAAGCACAAGCTGGAATCAAGATTGCAGGGAGAAATATCAATAACATCACATATGCAGATGACACCACCCTAATGGCAGAAAGTGAAGAGGAACTTAAAAGCCTCTTGATGAAAGTGAAAGAGAAGAGTAAAAAAGTTCGCTTAAAGCTAAACATTCAGAAAACGAAGATCATGGCATCTGGTCCCATCACTTCATGGAAATAGATGAGGAAACAGTGGAAACAGTGTCAGACTTTATTTTTTTGGACTCCAGAATCACTGCAGATGGTGACTGCAGCCATGAAATTAAAAGACGCTTACTCCTTGGAAGGAAAGTTATGACCAACCTAGATAGCATATTCAAAAGTAGAGACATTACTTTGCCAACAAAGGTCCATCTAGTCAAGGCTATGGTTTTTCCAGTGGTCATGTATGGATGTGAGAGTTGGACTGTGAAGAAAACTGAGCGCCGAAGAATTGATGCTTTTGAACTGTGGTGTTGGAGAAGACTGTTGAGAGTCCTTTGGACTGCAAGGAGATCCAACCAGTCCATTCTGAAGGAGATCAGTCCTGGGTGTTCTTAGGAAGGAATGATGCTAAAGCTGAAACTCCAGTATTTTGGCCACTTCATGTGAAGAGTTGACTCATTGGAAAAGACTCTGATGCTGGGAGGGATTGGGGGCAGGAGGAGAAGGGGACGACAGAGGATGAGATGGCTGGGATGGCATCACTGACTCGATGGACGTGAGTTTGGGTGAACTTCGGGAGTTGGTGATGGACAGGGAGGCCCAGTGTGCTGCGATTCATGGGGTTGCAAAGAGTCGGACACGACTGAGCAACTGAACTGAACTGAAGGATCTGAGCCATCAACTAGAATGAGGATTCAAATGTATCCCTCTAGGTGCAGGTGATCTTGCCTGGAGAATCCCAGGGATGCGGGAGCCTGGTGGGCTACCGTCAATGGGGTCACACAGAGTCGGACACGACTGAAGTGACGTAGCATAGGTGCAGGTGAGTTGAGTAAATAAGCCCCTCTTAGGTTCTTAAATGAATGATTAGCCCATCCTCAGGCAGCAGGAGTCTACTGGAAGACCGGTCAGTGCCAGCACTGGAGGTAGTAAGATGGGCTTTTTAAGGGATTAGTCTTCTTAGACTGAATAGATTAACCCATTTTGGGGAGCAGATTCTACATGCCATATGTCAAGTACTGGAGCAGTCATTTTCAAATGGGTTATCTCCTTTAATCCTTTTGACAGTCCTGTGAGTCTTAGTCGACTTCCTTTATTTATAGATTAAAACAAACAAAAAACAGAAGTAAGTTCTGCCTTCCACATTTCTCTCTGTTGTGCCTCATGTACCTTAGAGACTGGTTAGCTGCAAAGTAAGTTGGCCAAAGGAAGGAAAATTTTGTTCTTTTTTTTAACATCACAAAAATGACGCATTTTTTAATAGATAATCAAAAATGCCAGAGTCACTAGGAGAATAATTCAACCATGCATGAAGAGTATTTGTTGAGACTTTGAACAGCCAGCCCCAAATGTGTGTGTGTATGGAAGGAGAGGGGAGATAGCACATCCCTCTTTCAGCAGGGTCATGAGCACTGAGTGTCTCAAGCATGCAGGGCAGGAGAATTGGCTCAGTAAATGGACAATTGAGAGATGCTATCACAGGGGTGATGTCCCTGGTTACTGTGTCCTGATGACCTTTCCTATGGATGGCTAGTGTCAGCCAGCTGCTAATCAAAGCATGTGAAAAGTTAGCTAACACAGCAGAGTTGAGCTCAGCCCATGGATAGCTTAGCAGGCTGTAAACACCACCAGCATTTCCCCTGCAGGGAGTGTGTGACTGTCATGCTGTATCTGTCGGATCATGTGATGAATCACTTGGGAAAGGACAGCAAAAATGCAGGCTTGCAATACACAAAGGAAAAATGTATTTCTCCCCAGGTTGCATTCACCTCCTCCCCAGATCTTTGCTGTGACATCCTGCTGTTTCTGACAGGCTGCCCTCCTAAGTTCTCTCTCCTGTAAACCAGTGGTGAGGCCCTCCACATGGCAGTGATTATCATCCATTTGACAAAATGTGTAGGAATCCATCACTCTGGTTATTTTGTGGTCTTCACCTGTTCATTAGCTTTTATTCTAGTTTTTTCTTAGTTAAGTTAGGTAAATCCCCACGGCCCATTTTCCTGGAATTTAGATATTTTAAAGCATTTATACACCTGTAGTTCTCTTGGGACGGAGAAGGCAATGGCGACCCACTCCAGTACTCTTGCCTGGAAAATCCCATGGACAGAGGAGCCTGATAGGCTGCAGTCCATGGGGTCACTGAGTCAGACACGACTGAGCAACTTGACTTTCACTTTTCACTTTCATGTATTGGAGAAGGAAATGGCAACCCACTCCAGTGTTCTTGCCTGGAGAATCCCAGGGGCAGGGGAGCCTGATGGGCTGCCATCTATGGGGTTACGCAGAGTCGGACACGACTGAAGCGACTCAGCAGCAGCAGCAGCAGTTCTCTTGGGAAGACCCACTGGAGAAGGAAATGGCAACCCACTTCAATATTCTTGCTTGGAAAATTCCATGGACAGAGGAGCCTGGCAGCCTACAGTCTGTGGAGTCACAGAAGAGCTGGACGTGACTTAGTGACTAAAGAACAACAGACAGTTCTCCTTGGCTGCATTTATCCATACTCTAAATGGCAATTTTATTTTTCTCTGTCTGTTCAAGAGGATCCATCCGTCTGACTACTTTGAGGATTCTTGTACGTTACTTCATGTATTTCTGGTATAACCCTTTCCAAGAGTAGAACCACAAGCTTACATTCAGTTTTAAGAAACCACAAGGATGATGATGTGATGGTGATGAGCACTTATATGTTTAACTCTGGCCTAGATGCTGCTCCCGGGGAAGGCAATGGCACCCCACCCCAGTACTCTTGCCTGGAATCCCATGGATGGCTCCAGTTCATGGGGTCGCTGGTCAGACGTGACTGAGCGACTTCACTTTCACTTTCACTCTCATGCATTGAGAGGAAATGGCAACCCACTCCAGTATTCTTGCCTGAGAGTCCCGGGGACGGAGGAGCCTGGTGGGCTGCCGTCTATGGGATCGCACAGAGTCGGACACGACTGAAGTGACTTAGCAGATGCTGCTGCACGTGTTCTTGTTAATTTAATCCTCACAACAACCCCATATGTGAGTACTGTTGCTATCTGCAGTTTATAGATGGGGAAACTAAGTCACAGAGAGGTTAATTGAATTATCCAGTGTCATACAGCTACTGCTGGCGGAGCTGGGGTTCAGACCCAGGCAGTGTGACTCTAGGGCATCTCTCCTTTCACTGCTCCTCTGTACTCTTTCATTCTGCTTCCACTTTTCCCTTTTTCTGAATTCTTTCTCAGTCTAGGTGAGGCCTCTCTCTGTTTTGTTTGGCAGAAGGCATCCTCCAGGGCAGGTGGACTTGCCTTAGGGCTTGCTTCACTTTAACGGAGGTCAAAGTCCTCAAGCTCATGAGGGCCTAACCTGCAGGGAAATCAGTATTTGCTGGCTGGAGTCAGGAGTGGCCAGCACTCTATGATGGAGGGGCTGGTTCTGGAAAGTGGAGCTGGTGGGAGAAGAGGAACTGACAGCGTTCAGTGGACTCATAGGAGGAAACAATTGTGTGTGCTTGGTGGGTGGATCCTGGGTGGAGGGTTGCAAGAATATATACATAGTTCCAGTTCTCAAACCTAGAGAAGTGTTAAAGTTGGGTCTAAAACAAGACTGCACTTTCATTCTAGTTTGTTTATGCAGTCTTAGCAAATAAGAATGCATTTTGCTTAGTAGTTTAGTATCTTTTCATTTCTGTTATGCAGATCCCTGGCACTTGTAGGGCAAGAGGGAGTAGTAACTTTACCACTCTTCCATGGATGTGTCATCCCTTCCCCCTGCCACCTGCCACCTGGCTTTATGATGTTGTGGAAGAACCTCTGTTAGTGTATGGTCAGGCCGCCCAGGGTGGCTGTTTTCTCACTCTCTGTGCATGCCTTATTTGACCAGTCCCTGCTTCACTTAGACCCTACTCACCTGATTGACCTTCCTTCTTAATCATAGAGCCCAGTCAGTACATGCCTACATACATACCTCGGCCCCAGCTAGTAACTGTTCTAATCTTTAGATGAGAACACCTCCACCACGATAGCATAGCAAAGGGGTGGTGAAGGACCGTGCTCCTGGTTTCCTTGGTAACCAGTGAGCCAACCTGACATCAGTTCCCTGTATAACTGATAACTTCCCTCTCCCCTGCCACCCCCAGAACAAAGACTGCTGCTGTGTCCTGCCCACCATCTGCTACACACAGTGGGGTTTTACTCCAGGACTCTGCTTCAGACATGGAAGCTCCCCCACCCATAAAAGCACCAATGTCTCTGTTGCTGACTCCGGGCTCTTTCTTCAGGCTGGGCAAGTGCAGGGCTTGCTGGTCTGCATAGTATGTACAGCGCAATAGTTAGAAACTTAAAGCTTAAATAGGAGTGGCTTTATATACGACATATTAAGTCATCTGTCATCTATAATCTTTGTTCAGGTGTTCTTTGACTTTGAAAGAATGCTTAGATTCTTTTGAAGCTGCATTTAAATTTAGGGACCACCCTGGCCTTGGCTCCCTTGTTACATAAACCAGGAACAAAGGTCTGGAGAGAATTGCTCAAGTTCTCACAAGTAATTGTCAGAGCTGCAGCCCTGCTTTTTGGCCTGCCAGCCTTGTGTTCTCTTCTGCTACTTCATTTCTAACTTCCGCTTCTTGCAGGAGGGAACAGATATTACTTGGAATGCTTTGAAAGTTGACAGATACCATTTGCTAGAATTTTTTAAACCTGTATTATATTTTAGCATGGCTGTCTTATTGTGGACAGTTTACCCAACCCCTATCCCCTCATTTCTCCACACCCATTTAAACAAGTGTATCTGGAATCCTAGATTGAAAGGTACCTTTTCCTAGAATGCTTGATATTTACTTACTGTTGCCTTAAGAAAAGTGAGAAGAGAGCAAAGAGAAGGTGGCTGAGAGAGAGAGATGGAGACTGGGGAGAGAGGAAGGAAGAGAGAGAAAAGAAACAAGCACACTAATAGGTACTTCCAACTTTGTGACTTGAGGAATCTGGTAACTTATCTCAACATCAAATTAACATGCTAGGCTTGGGCTACCTCAGTAATTAACTTTTGTTTCATTTACTTGGTGTCACTCATTTAACAATGAAACACAAGCCTCAGCAGGAAGCTGAGATTTTGAGAAAATTGAACCAGTGAAAGGAGAAAGTACCTGAAAGCTGTGCCATGGCCTTTAATAATAGATTTTAAGTTTTTATTAAGCTTTAGGAAGTTACTTGGAAAAAGAGCTGCCACTGGGTACTCTGTTCTGCCATCAAGAACCAAATAAAGCCTCGTTTGTACACTGAGGTTCTGGAAGTCCCTGAGCCCTGAGACTCATTCCAAAGAGTGTGAGCACTGCCCCTTGAGGTAAGGTTAAAAATATTTTAGCCCTGGACTGTGGGGCCAGGAGCCTCAATCAGAGCAGGGTTGCCTTAGGCTGCCACCTTTGAATGCTTTGCTGCTGCTGCTGCTAAGTCACTTCAGTCGTGTCCGACTCTGTGCGACCCCATAAACGGCAGCCCACCAGGCTCCCCGTCCCTGGGATTCTCCAGGCAAGAACACTGGAGTGGGTTGCCATTTCCTTCTCCTTGAATGCTTTACTGTATAGAAAAACTGACAGCTTCTCCCAGGGGGGATCTTCTTAGTTAACCACACCTTGCTGTCACTGCTCACCTGGCCATGCCTTCAAATCTTGATAACCCTGAAGATCTGCTTTTGTAAGTCACTCAGCCCAGCCATCCCACTCACTTTGTATCTATCCCAGCACTACTGTGCTATCTAGTCAGTCCAGCACTGACTAGATACAGTCATTTAACTCATTTAACCTCTCTCCCGTCCGGTTCAAATGTCTGCTAGATCAGTCATTACTCATAACTTGGTTAAATGTTAACCAAGGCCTAGTCTTTGTGTTTCATTTCGCTCCCTGGGGGGTCGTTTGAGGACTTAATGAAAATGTGACATCTGACATTAAGGCTACACCGTCTCCTGGGTCCCTGTAATGGTCTTCTACCTGGCCTTCCTGCTTTCACCCTGCCCGCCTCCCCCACCCCACCCCCTGCCAAAACTGTTTTCTGTATAAAAACCAGTTTGATCTTTTAAAAATGAAGACTCCATCTCATCACTTCCTTGTCTGAAGTCCTCCAGTGACTTCTCGATCTTGCCACGCTGCTCCACTTGCAAGCCTGTATCGCCCTGTGCCTCAGCTCCCTGCCTCCATTTCGGATGTCAGTTTGTACCATTTCTCCCCTTTGATTCAGCCATGCTGACCTGCCTCTTTTACCACTCCAAGTATCTGCTGACATTGGCCCTCATGTAGAAGCTGTTTCTGCTACCTGATATGCTCGCCCATTGATCTTCATGTGACTAGCTTCCTCACACCATCAGATCCCGGCTTAACGTCTTCAAAGAGGCAGTCTTTAATTGTCTAGTCTGAAGTAGGCACATAAATAGATTCTTTGTGTCTCCTGTTTATGTACTTGTTCATTATCTCTTTATTTCCTTTAGGAAATCATTTCATGAAGACAGGGACCTTTCATGGCCTGATCTTGTTGTTTTCCCAGTGCCAAGAGTAGTGTTAAAAACATAGCAGGTGGGCAATTAATACTGAATGAATGACACCTGATAAGTGTTCTATAAATGTTCACTATTCATATTAATTATATTATCAAAAACCAAAAAAGTGAAACCTTAATATAGTTGGGGTTCTATTTTGTCCTGATTCTATGCAGTAACATGTTCAGAAAAATAGGTGTCCAGCAGAAAAATATGACTGAAAGCAACTAAAATCTCTCCTCACACCCTCAAGAATATGCCCAAGGTAGAAGGGTGTATTTTTCATCTATAGCAAAACTTGTTAAAATCCCATCTCACCATCTCTTTTGCCCACATTATCCAACACTCAGGGCAGCCAGTCAGTCAATTTTCTTTTCCTATCTCTGCGCCGAGTCCCAACCGAAGAACTCTGCTCAAAAACCCATGGCCTGGCTGCACACCTCCAGGTGATGGACCCATTTTCTAAATCAGCATAACAAAAAGTCACAAATCCAACAGGCAGGCTTGATACATGGGGTTGGAGAGGTGGAGGTGAGGCTGGCGATTTCCACAGGTTAACACACACACAGCAAAAAGGGGAAACTCAATACATCTGAGTGAATTCTGAACTGAATGGTGTTGAAGAAGCACTATGATGGCTCAGTGGTTAAAAAAAAAAAAAAAAAATCTGCCTGCCAGTGCAGCAGACTCAGGTTCAATCCCTGGGTTGGGAAGATCTGGAGAAGGAAATGGCAACCTATTCCAATATTCTTGCCTGGTAAAACCCCATGGACAGAGGAGCCTGGCAGGCTACAGTCCATGGGGTCACCAAAAGTCAGACGTGACTGAGCACTACTGTTATACTAAAAAGCTCTACTTGGGAGCCTGGACTCTTAGGAACTTTTTATTAGGACCCAAGTACACAGAAGGTCTATGTCTTCGTTCTTGGTTTCCTGCTACAGAGCGTTGAACCCAGGACAGGAGGGGATGTCTCCTATCCAAGAGCTCTTTCTCTCTTAGAATCTTACTGACTCTGATTGGATGTAGTTATTAACTTGCTGTATTATTTCATTTTTAACTGTTGTGTATTAAAAGCTTTAATCTAAAAGGAAAGAGGAACAGTTAGTGGCAGAAAAAAGAATATGATGCCCAGCAGCCTGACGTGAGTAGACCGGGATGAAGTGTGATTTCATTCTCCTGGTCTGACAGCAATCCTGATCTCTCAACTCCAGCCAGATTCCACTTTACCTCTGAGTTTTTTCTCCATTAGTGGATTCTGGCTTCGAGAGCCATCTGTTAGGCTCCCTCAGAGCCAGCACACGTTGCAAGACCAACTCTTGAGAAGACGGGCTACCATCAGGGAGGCAGGGCCCTACCCTGCACATTGCCAGGCCTGTCAGAGCAGCTTCCTTGAGCATACTGCTCCCACCAGCTGACCTCAGGTGACTCATCAGGTTAGGAGAGAGTGGGAATAGAAATCATTTCCCTGGGGGATCCTGGCTATGTAATTGCTATCATTTGTATGCAGTTGAGTGATTTGCAGAGGAGCATGGCTCAGAACTCCCAGCTGCATTCTGCCTGTTTATTTCTGGCACCATATGAAACACTTCAGAAGGTGGTTTCCAAAAGGTGATGTGGGCATTATGGTAACATCTGGGGCTGGGGTTTTCTCCCACCCCATCTAGATTTTGGTCAGAGGTCTGCGTACAAAGAACCTAGGTTTAATAGCTGTGACTTGCTTTCCAATCACATGCCTGTCAGTTCTCCCCTGTTCCTGCCACAGTCCTGAGCCTCTCGGCTGCCCTGCCCCAGAGAGTACCAAGGGAGGGAGTTAGACATAAATATTCATGAGAGAAAGAGAGAGGCTCAGAAGCCAGAGGTCAGGGAACCGTTTTTTTCTGTAATGGGCTACTGGCTTCTTACCTTACTTTCCTTTTTTCCCAATCCATCTTCTTAGAGTAAATTGACATTTAAAGTAGCCATTGTCTCCCATCCAGTGGGGAAGAGCCAGACAATGAAGGTGACAGAGCCTGGAGTGGTATGGGAACGACACACGGTCTCCTGCAACGGCGCTGTGTTTCACAGCACAGCTTACACCAGTCATGGGTAAATTGCCCCACACGTCCTCCTTCATGGCAGGAGTCAAGAAGGATGGGATGAGGAGGGCAGAGAATTACAGGTGGCAGTGGCTGTCATGCGTGACAGTGGAGGGGTGAGCTGGGAAGACCCGGTCACCTATTTCCCTTGGACTCTGCCTGGGGACAGACATTCAGGAGCTCACACTGCCACCTGCCCCCAAGGCTTTATATACCAGGATAATCAGATTAAGAGGATGGAAGGCTTCAGTCTTAAAGGCTGTGGGAGAGGGAGGGTATTCCAGGCCTTTGCCTTCAGGAGGGTGGGGGGTGATGCTCAGTGGCCTGAATCTATGAGCCTTTGGAGAATTTTGCCCACAGTGGTGCATCCTCCTCTACTCACCCTTTTTCTGAGTCAAATAAGCTCTGGTCACCAGGTTTCTAAAGTTAGGGCTACTGGCCAGGGCCCCACTTTGCCAGATACCAGGGATCTCTTCTCTGACAGCTGTTTTAGCCTCAAGTTTCGATTTTTAGTTTTCTCACTGTCCTAAGCTAGGATTTTGCCTATTTCTAGCTACCCTTACTTAAGTTTCCTCTTGTAATTTGCAATCAGAGATGCACAGTTTGATTAACTATCTCTTCACAATGTTCCTTTCCCTTTCCTTGCCTTAGAATTGGCCTCTCGAGTTTATTAGCCATCACAACTATCTGTATGTGCCTGCTTTTGTATGAACTATATTTAATGCCTTTTTTCTGTTAATACTGTGTGGCAAGAATAATTTTATTAATCTTAACAGATAAGACTGAGTGTCGAGTCACAGGAAGGGCTGTGGATTTCTCCCTGACTCAATCTAACACTGTGAAGTGTTTCTCGACTCCTCCAAAGGCACACCAGTGGCTTAACACAGTCCTTAACCCAGCCAGTCTCATGAGCCATGTATAGAAAAAGCCTGACACCTTGACAGAGGAGGGTCCCCGAGCTTGTCGCTGAAACCGCTAATCAAGAAACCAAGCACCACACACGGAGAGTTGGAGAACTCAGGTTTATTACGCCAGTGGGCCCAGAGGAGTTAACACTCCAAGCTCTGAGCCCCGAACAAAGGGGTTACAGAGTTTTTATAAACTTACTATAGTGGGCAACACTAGCTGCTAACATGCTGGTTTAAACTAAGGGATTTTGTGTATACAGAAACAGTAGTCAAGATGGGGAGGGGGATGCCTGACCTTTACATGGACAGGCATGATTAAGCAGATTTCGGCTAATTGCAAAGAGCTGGGCAATTGCAAAGAGCAGGACAAGGATGAGTGAGATAAGCTTCAGTTCCTAGTATTGTAAGTCCCCACTTTCTAAGACTATGTGACCTATGTGATCCAGACTTTGCAAGCAGCAAGCTGACTTACAGAGGCAGAAGGAGCAAGAGGTTATGTAAAATTTTAACTTTTCCTCTTCATTCCCCCCTCTTGCTGCTTCTATCACTCATTGCAGAAAGCATCATCTCATGTTTTGGTAGGACATTCAGAGCTCCCTATCATTTAGGGGGCTATATTGAGCTATTACCATTTGTAACTTTATGGATTTCTATTCGAGAGGTTATGAACTGGATAATAGCATTGAGAATACAAGGGCCAAACAAGAGCACAGCATAGAGCATGAAGAGAGGACCTGTTAAAGGGAGAAGCCATGATGCCCAGCTCCAGATACTGTTCCAGTTATCCCAGGAATTAGCTAGTTTCTCTTTCCTTTTTATGATTTGTTCCCGTAGCTGTTGGGCCATGTCTCTATTTTTGATTGGTTTATGTAAAAGCAGCATTCTTCATTCAAGAAGAGGCAGAGTCCTCTCTTTTCAGCTGTCAGTAGGTCTGCTGCTACTGCTACTGTTAAGTCGCTTCAGTCGTGTCCGACTCTGTGCGACCCCATAGATGGGGCAGCCCACCAGGCTGCCCCGTCCATGGGATTCTACAGGCAAGAACACTGGAGTGGGTTACCATTTCCTTCTCCAATGCATGAAAGTGAAAAGTGAAAGTGAAGTCGCTCAGTCATGTCCTACTCTTAGCGACCCCATGGACTGCAGCCTACCAGGCTCCTCTGTCCATGGGATTTTCCAGGCAAGAGTACTGGAGTGGGGTGCCATTGCCTTCTCCAATCAGTAGGTCTAGCCCTCTTCTATTCTGTAAAACCACCTCAGCCAGGGTGTCTAGTTGGTCCTGTAACGAAGAGCACAGTGATAATACTGATTAGGGATAGAGGCCGGGGTTGACAGTGAAAATCCATTGATATTTTAATAGCCGGATCCTCAGGCTTCCACAGTGCATTGACCAGCCAGCTACTGGAGTGTGGCTGGAGCAAGGCTGAAGAATCCTCAAAACTTCTGCCGTGCATTGACTGGTCAGCTTCTGGAGTGACTAGAGCAGGGCTCAGCGTCCTTTGTGGGTGAGGGCCATTGTCTTTGGAACTGGACCTTGAGGAGGTTTTTGGGGTCCCAAACTACTTTCCAGGTGTCCTCATCACGGGAAGTCACTGCTTTCTTGACTCTGGTGTGGTGGATCCAAGGGAATGACACCTATAACTCTAATAGTAGTAGGGGTTGCCAGGATGACCGTGTGAGGGTCTGTCCAAACTGGCTGACGTGTCTTTTTTCCACTAATCTTTAACCCATATCTCATCTCCTGATAGGCTGAACCCAGTTGCCCAAAGGAATGGGTGTCCTTTCTAAGGTTTATCAGGTGATATGGTGAAATACCTTTTCCAGGGCCTGGAGCTGTTGGGACATCTCCAGGTCAGCTAGTTTTTGGTGGTCTCCCTTGAGCTTTTCTATCACTGGGGGTGGTCTCCTGTATAAGATCTCAAAGGGAGAAAGCCTGAGGTCCTCGGGGTGCATTTACAGAGGGAAATGAGAGTCCACAGAACGATAAGGCAGCTTGTTCCAGCACTGTCTGGGTGTTGTTGGGGGATATTCTTGTTGTACTACTACTTGGAGAAGCAGACTTAACAAGGAAGTTAAAGATATATGACCCAGAGATTAATAGAAGTAAGAAAGCTGTTGTGGGGCTAGCCAGGAGAACCAGATCCAGACACTGGTTCATGACAGTAGTGTTCTCTAGGTATGAGAAGATGCAAGAATTTAGATTCATAAAAATCTTTACCTGAAAACATCTGACTATCTGAAGGCCTGTTTTCCTGGGTTTTTCCCAGAGCACAGAGTGCCTTATTTTTTTGTCTCCACCCTGAACTCCTTTTAAGGGGGTGTTGAAGGTCAGCAATCTTTTGGCAGTCATGATTTAATCTTTGTAGAGGCAGTTGGCAAGGGCCAACTTCCAGTCAGCAGGGCCCCTTCAAAGCCATATATTTGACCATGTTTTGGGGGTGTTTCCTGGTCATTGTTGGAGAAGCCAATGGCACCCCACTCCAGTATTCTTGTCTGGAAAATCCCATGGACGGAGGAGCCTGGTAGGCTGCAGTCCATGGGGTCACTAAGAGTAGGACATGGTTGAGTGACTTCACTTTCACTTTTCACTTTGATGCATTGGAGAAGGAAATGGCAACCCATTCCAGTGTTCTTACCTGGAGAATCCCAGGGATGGGGGAGCCTGGTGGGCTGCCATCTATGAGGTCACACAGAGTTGGACACAACTGAAGCTACTTAGCAGCAGCATCATGGTCATTGTGTCCCATGGTGCTGGGAAGGCTCATTCCCAGGTCTAACAAAGGTTCCATTAACAGGCTACTCAACGTGTTGTCACTGGACCAGGTCTTGTAAGTAGCAAAAGTCTCTGTCTTACTAGTCTCTTGGTCCAGGAAAATATTTCCTCTTGTTCTTTCTCTACATATATAGAGTTACATTATTACAATTATTGATCTCACATGGAACTGCATATCAGCATTTTATCACAGGCTCATGTAAGAAATTTGGTAACGTAAGAAATAATCTTCTGAAGCAAGCTACACAGGAAATAACATAGCTAGCAGTTATTAGTAAGAGCACAAGCAAGAATGTAAGTCAAGAACTTTCATTGGGTATAACCCGGTATACCCCAGGTCATCTGACTCAGATAAATGATTATCAGTCAGTTCAATTGGCTATAAATGATTATAGCCAATTGTTAATCTCCTGGTTGTACATCATGGAGCATCTCACCTTTATACAAAGATTGGTTACTGTTATAAGCTTTAGAAACAATCTTAGAGTGTCTTTGTAATAACTTAATTAAAAATTTTAGCAATATAACATAATAAGGAACTATCTCAGAAGTGAGTCTTAGTAAGCACAGACCTTAATTAACAAAACTATAACTTAATATTCAGTGAAACGTAATTTTTTCCTTTTTGGGAGAACTCATTGTGAGGGCATTAACACTGTATCCATGGAAGGCTTTAACCCATCAGATAAAAATGAGGTCTGTCAGGGAGCTGGGAAAAGGCAAACAGCTGTCTTGGATTTCCCAAAGCCCTGGCTCTTTGATTTTCAGCTCTTGTTTATCCATTTTTAATTTCCTGATTTAGGAGCAGACTATTGCCATGTTTTAAGGACATCAGGATAGCAAAAGTTGAACCATAAGGGGTTATTCGGGGAAGGCAATGGCACCCCACCCCAGTACTCTTGCCTGGAAAATCCCATGGACAGAGGAGCCTGGTAGGCTGCAGTCCATGGGGTCACTAAGAGTCGGAGACGACTGAGCAACTTCACTTTCACTTTTCACTTTCATGCATTGGAGAAGGAAATGGCAACCCACTCCAGTATTCTTGCCTGGAGAATCCCAGGGACAGAGGAGCCTGGTGGGCTGCCATCTATGGGATCGCACAGAGTCGGACATGACTGAAGCGACTTGGCAGCAGCAGCAGCAGCAGCAGCAGCAGAAGGGGTTATTTTTTGTAAAAGCAGAATGAGCTTTGTCTGTGTGAACCATAATCTGAAATAATGTTTATTTACTTTACCAAAGTAACAAAAAGATTTTAAAAACAAATATAAATCACTTAAAGGCAAAGAAATTCATAGTCTGTTATCAAAAGTTGCATTCTAAGAAAACTTTGTTCTCTAAAGAGAGAGAAGACCAAATTCCAATCTAGTTCCATCTTACTGTTAATAACAACATTTGTTTATCTGTTTAATCCTAGAAAGTCTTTTTCATAAATCTTGAAGAACTAACAGTGTTCTTCAAAAGACACGAGAGTAAAACCATAGAAAGCATGTTTAATATCTGATTCTACTGCAGTTGACAGAGAAACCTGGTCATTGTTGTGATATGTAAGACTTTAATATGATGACTAGAATTATAATTGACCATATTTTATCAAGGCATATCAGATCCATATCAATTTTACATAATTTTAGGATATCTATATTAGTAACATCAACCATATGGTATAACCTGAAAAGATTTATCACCCCTTTAACAGTACTTCTCATGTAATTTAACATGTCCAATGAACCAAGGTAGCGTAATAGCTCTTTGGGATGTCTCAGGGGCCCTCTGGAGCATCCCAGAGTTAGCTCGAGATCAAGTTATTTAGGAAGTTTTGTCAATAAATGTCAAAACGGTTTGTAACAGTCAGGTAGAATCATATAAGTTACTGTGAAATAATAGTTATACACTTAGCCAAAGTTAGAAGATTTCAAAGGTAAATATAGAATAGATAATTAAGAGGTAAAGAAACTTAAATCTATTATTAAAAGCAGTTCATCATCTGAGGAAGGTATGTCCTCTTAACAGAGAGAAAGGCCAGATTCAAGTTTTTGCACCAGCTTACTTCAAACTCATTTAGGTAAACTTAATTAAATTTATTTTAAACTTAGTCCTAACCATGCACAAAACTTTTTTTTAGGGTCCACTTTCCACAGACTTTTTAATCACTTTCTGTAACAGCCACCTGTAAGTCTGACCTACTTTCTTTTCTCTTTGTAAAATGTAATGTTTTATATCTTCTTTGTTAAAAACATACATCCTACTTCCTTACTAGATTAGCAAACAAACATTAATACTAGATATTTAGTATTGAATATTTCCCAGTTTACATGAATCTGAAATTTATTTAGGTTAATTTTTCTTGTATTTAGTATTGTTTGATTTCCAAGTACTTACTTTCTTAGGCCAGTTAAATTAGAATTCATTTACAACTTCAACATTACTATCAGAAAAAAAAAAAAGACATACACTGAGACATACATAAATCCAGACAGACAGACAGAGATCTTATAATTTTCTGTTTGTTTGACATGTAAAATAGCTCTTTGACCCCCTCCTTTTTTTTTTTTTTTTTTTGCTTCAAGTTCTAATTTGCCCAAGGCTGAGGTCTCAGGCAAGGTTGTCTGTGTATTTCAAGGACATGGAAAGGGTTAACTTCAAGCTTTTTCCTAGGCCTTTTAACAAGCTAGTTGTTTGTGTGGATCAAAATAAACAGTGGAAAATTCTGAAAGAGATGGGAATACCAGACCACCTGATCTGTCTCTTGAGAAACCTGTATGCAGGTCAGGAAGCAGCAGTTAGAACTGGACATGGAACAACAGACTGTTTCCAAATAGGAAAAGGACTACATCAAGGCTGCATATTGTCACCCTGCTTATTTAACTTATATGCAGAGTACATCATGAGAAACACTGGGCTGGAAGAAGCACAAGCTGGAATCAAGATTGCTGGGAGAAATATCAATAACCTCAGATATGCAGATGACACCACCCTTATGGCAAAAAGTGAAGAAGAACTAAAGAGCCTCTTGATGAAAGTGAAAGAGGAGAGTGAAAAAGTTGGCTTAAAGCTCAACATTCAGAAAACGAAGATCATGGCATCTGGTCCCATCACTTCATGGCAAATAGATGGAGAAACAGTGGAAACGGTGGCTGACTTTAAATTTCTGGGCTCCAAAATCACTGCAGGTGGTGATTGCAGCCATAAAATTAAAAGACACTTACTCCTTGGAAGGAAAGTTATGACCAACCTAGACAGCATATTCGGGGAAGGCAATGGCACCCCACCCCAGTACTTTTGCCTGGAAAATCCCATGGACGGAGGATCCTGGTAGGCTCCAGTCCATGGGGTCGCTAAGAGTCGGACATGACTGAGCGACTTCCCTTTCACTTTTCACTTTCATGCATTGGAGAAGGAAATGGCAACCCACTCCAGTATTCTTGCCTGGAGAATCCCAGGGACGGGGGAGCCTGGTGAGCTTCCGTCTATGGGGTCGCACAGAGTCGGACACGACTGAAGCGACTTAGCAGTAGCAGTAGCAGACAGCATATTAAAAAGCAGAGACATTACTTCACCAACAAAGGTCCGTCTCGTCAAGGCTGTAGTTTTTCCAGTGGTCATGTATGGATGTGAGAGTTGGGCTATAAAGAAAGCTGAGCACAAAATTGATGCTTTTGAACTGTCGTGTTGGAGAAGACTTTTGAGAGTCCCTTGAACTGCAAAGAGATCCAACCAGTCCATCCTTAAGGAGATCAGTCCTGGGTGTTCATTGGAGGGACTGATGTTGAAGCTGAAACTCCAGTACTTTGGCCACCTGATGCAGAGAGCTGACTCATTTGAAAAGACCCTGATGCTAGGAAAGATTGAAGGCAGGAGGAGAACCGGACAACAAAGGATAAGATGGTTGGATGGCATCACTGACTCAATGGACATGGGTTTGGGTGAACTCCAGGAGTTGGTGATGGACAGGGAGGCCTGGCATGCTGCGGTTCATGGGGTCACAAAGAGTCAGACACAACTGAGAGAATGAACTGAACTGAACTGAAAAAAGAATTGGTTTTGCAGTTCCCAAAAAGAAAAATTCTTCTTATTCCATTCAATTATCAGTCACACACTCACAATCATTCAGAGGCTATTACAGTGGCTCCCTTCTCCCAAGTCCCCAGGTTTCCTTAACTGTTGGTCCCTTCCTGTGAGCTCCAAGGAGGTGATCCATCTCCTCTTCTATCCGTTGGGGTAGGACCTGACTGGGACTGGCCCTGGGGCCTTACCTTATCCTGTGACCATTCCTGGTGAGTTAGTATGTCCCTCCAATGAGTCCGGTCAGGGCTCCGCCAACCAGAGTTGGAACACCGGTCCAGAAGAGAACCCAAAATATCATCAGGTGGCATGCCTTCTTGTTTGTATTGCACTTCCTTCACTCCAGCTGGGCTTAGCCACCAGTCCAGTGGCTCAAGGGGCCAGCATGTTTGGAATCTCACTGGGACCCCCAGAAATATTGTGCAGAAACCAGTCATCAAGAAACCAAGCACCACACCAGGAGAGTTGGAGAACTCAGGCTTATTACACCAGCAGGCCCGGAGGAGTTAACACTCCAAGCTCTGAGTCCCGAACAAAGGGGTTATAGAGTTTTTATAAACTGGTCTAAACTAAGGGATTTTTTTGTGTATGGGAGCAGTAGTCAAGATGGAGAGAGGGATGCCTGATTTACATGGACAGGCATGATTAAGCAAGTTTCCAGGGGCTGGGCAATTGCAAAAAGCAGGACAAGGGTGAGTAAGATAAACTCCAGTTCCTAATATTTTAAGTCCCCACTTTCTCAGACTACGTGATCCAGACTTTGCAAGGAGCAAGCTGAGTTACAGAGGCAAAAGGAACAGGAGGTTATGTAATATTTTAACTTTTCCTCTTCAAGCTGAATAGTGAAGACCCAGTAGGCTGTCATTGGTGAGGGTGGATGAAAAGCTTTGTATGTATTGGAGCTTAAGAGGTCAGCAGGAAGCACTGTGATATAAAAGGAATACTGAACTTGTAGTGAGAGTCCTAGGTTTGGGAGCATCCTCTCTCTGCCAACTTGCTGGCCAGACGACATGGTCAAGACCTTTAACCTGATACCATTTGGGTATGACCGCTGTGTACCCAGCACCACGTTTGACACTGCTGATACAATTGTGGGTGTGACAGGATTTGCAGCTAAATGTGACCACCCTGGTTTATTTTTTAGGGGGTTCTTGTGTGAGCCACTTCTTTTGTTAACTCAGTCTTCATATTAGAAGTATTTTCAGCGACAACATTATTTTCAGTAACAAATACATTTTAAAGTTCACATGGAGATAGCATTAATATATCCATCCAGGATACCAAATTGAAAAAATAAATAAAACTGAAAAAAATAAATAAAAAGAAAAATGTACACAGCAATGTAGATGGAGAATACACTTTATCTTGTGGGAAAACTTTTTTTATGCATTTATTCCCATAAATAGAAAAATGTAAAAACACTAGCGCCATTATTATAAGGGGTATAAGTTGCTTATTAAAGATAATTTTCATGAAAAGACATGCAGCCCAGTGCTCATAGCAGCATTATTTATACAAACACATATACATACACACATATATACAATGGAGTACTATTCACCCAGAAAAAAAAAGAATTAAAAAGTGAAATAAGTCAGAGAAGAACAGATACTGTATGATATTACATATATGTGTAATCTAAAAAATAACAACAAAGCAGTGGCTATAACAAAAGAGAATCAGACTTATAGAGAACAAACTAGTGGTTACCAATGGGGAGAGGGAAGAGGGGAAAGGCAAGATAGGAGTAGGGGATTAAGAGGTCCAAACTATTAGGTATAAAATAAGCTACTAGAATTTATAAGTACCACACAGGGAATACAGCCAATATTTTATAATAAGTATAAAAGAAGTAAGGACTTCCCTGGTGGCTCAGATGGTAAAGTGTCTGTCTGCAATGTGGGAGACCCGGGTTCGATCCCTGGATTGGGAAGATCCCCTGGAGAAAGAAATGGCAATGCACTCCAGTACTATTGCCTGGAAAATGCCATGGACAGAGGAGCCTGTTAGGCTACAGTCCATGGGGTCACAAAGAGTCGGACACAACTGAGCGACTTCACTCACTCACTTCATTCATAAAAGAAGTAACACCTTTAAAAATTGTGAATCACTATATGATACACCTATAACTTATATAATGTTGTACATCAGCTCTACTTTGATAAAAATAATAAAATAAATTTTCAAAGTAAATTTTATGAAACTCCACCTGATTCTCTAAAAAGCCATTTTTCTGTGTTCTTATTGAATACCTGGGAAGACAGCAGGCTCATAAAGAACAGCCTCTATTTACATAGCTTATTTCCATATCAGCTCCTAAAAGTGTCAAAAGCAGCAGAGTAGAGTGGTCGGAAGGGACGGACTAAGGACAGTCTTCAGATCACCCTTTGATGGAGCTAAAGAGCCTCCAGAAGGGCTTCTTTGTTTGTTTGGAGCCTGAACAAGAGCCCCTGGGATCCTCTTGAGAGAGAAATACCAAAGGGAGATTGGGCCTGGGGAGACTCAGATTAGTTTGCAGTGGGTGATTCAGAGTAACTGAGAAGAACATTTTAAAATCACTAACTGTAAAGAGAGTTTACAAATTGGTAAAAATACAATATCACATTAAAAACTCCTAATGACATACTAGTAAGTGGAAAAAAAAGACTAGACATTGCCTTGTACATATAATCTTATTAAATTTTGGAAAAATATTTACAGGTGTGTCATTGGATGATATTTTTCTGGGCCTACCTTTAGGCTTTTCTGTGTTTTCCAAGCTTTCTACAATAAGTGTGTATCTCTTTTATACTCTTAAAAAAAATGGTGATTATAAACAAAACCCTAAAATATTATCTATGCAGGAAGGGGACTATCTGCTGCTCACCATTTCATCACATTATACATTAGAATCACCTTAGAAAGTGTGTGAACTATGCAGCTTTCTGAGCCTCATTGCTGGAGATACTGACTCAGTTGAACTCGTAGGAAACAAGGCTGCCAAGGAAAGTGGAAGCAGATTCTAGACTAAGTCATTCTAAAGAATGTTATCAGAGCTGTCATTTCCCCTGTAAACTACAGGTTCATTGTAATGTTGGGTAAATCCGTACTCCAGTTGAAGACTAACACTCTAACCATCTGTCCATCTTAGCTCCAGTAGTAGCTCTAACAGGGAAAGACAGATCTAGTTCAGTTCCCCCTCCCCGTCCCACCCCGCACCTAGATGCCTCATGGGCTTCTGGGACTTGGAAAAGGTAATTATCTCTCAAGTACCAGATGGCTTTGTAGATTAGCTCTGATGAGTAGAAACAGTGATGTAAACGAAGGATGTGATTCGCTGGTTGAGTAACAACAGGTCATCTCAAGGCAGATGTACTGGAAACAAGGGTGGGGTTGGATACAAATGTTTTCATTTTCTTGGGTTCATTAGCAATACATTCATTATTTCAGTAGTCATAAAAAGTGGGCTAACTTTATATCACAGCATTCTTATTTTTATTAAGGTAACACTTTCCTTAAAACTTTGTGGTAAGAGATGACAATGTTATTTTCCATCCACTTGTAAAGAATAGTAATGTCTTCTTCCTGGGACATCTATCTATTTATTAATTTATTTAAGATTTCCAAACAAAGCATTTTCAGCTCCATTTATGACTGCTATGGAAAACTAATATTCATACTATCTACCAATACAAACACAGACCTATATTTTATATTAAAAAAAAAAAAAAACATGAGGCTACCCAAATATTTTAGGCCACCATTCCATTTCTGCTTAGTTAAAAGCAACAACAACAACAAATTGAAAGTTTTCAAGTTGCTGCCTACTGAAAACCATGCTATGGACTCCAGGATCTCCCAGCTCTCAATTCCCTAAGGTATAAATGGAGAGAGAGGAAAAAATCACAGACAAAGCGTGCTTGAGCCAAAACTAGTCAAAATGTGGTACCAAAATTTTCATTGTAAACATATTTAGTTCAAAGCATGTTTAATATTCAGAAACACATTAACATTCTAAAACATCATCTAAAAGCATAAATAATGTAGGTATTGATTTATTGCAAGCAACTAAACATTTACTTCCTCAACAAAGAAATGGTCAGAATATTAAAATAAAAAATATTTAAAATCAGAGTTTTTAAAAGATCAAAGTGTTTTAAAAAATACTGCTTGGTTTTTTTGGGTTTTGTTAACTTGTTTTATTCCTGGGTCGGGAAGATCTACTGGAGAAGGGATAGACTACCCACTCCAGTATTCTTGGGCTTCCATGGTGGCTAAGCTGGGTTCGATCCCTGGGTTGGGAAGATCCCCTGGAGAAGGGAAAGGCTACCCACTCCAGTACTCTGGCCTAGAGAATTCGGACATGACTGAGCGACTTTCACTTTCAATTTGTTTTTTGGAGAAAGATGTCCCCAAGCTATGATAGGAAATCACATCTATTCATTAGTGTGTTGTTTCCGATAAAGACACAGAGATGAAATATTCATGCTGAATTGTGATGATTTTATTTTTTGACAGTTTATGTATACCTTTTGGACATGGTTAATCTTCAGACTGATTTATTTTCCACCCCTAGATAATGAATAGTTAAACCTCATATCACTCTGACCCATTTTCCTAACATTTAGGTAAGTAGTGAAGATTACGGAGAAGGCAATGGCACCCCACTCCAGTACTCGTGCCTGGAAAATCCCATGGACAGAGAAGCCTGGTAGGCTGCAGTCCATGCTAAGGGTCAGACTGAGCGACTTCCCTTTCACTTTTCACTTTCATGCATTGGAGAAGGATATGGCAACCCACTCCAGTGTTCTTGCCTGGAGAATCCCGGGGACAGGGGAGCCTGGTGGGCTGCCGTCCATGGGGTCACACAGAGTTGGACATGACTGAAGCGACTTAGCAGCAGCAGCAGTGAAGATTAGGCAAGTAAAAGTAGTAGGTGTTACTAGCAAATACAGCTCTGTGAGGTGAGTTGGTCGTCCATGGATATTTTTTCATTATCTTACTTACTTGTAAGCCTGATGTCACTGGTTCTGGCTTTCTCCTTTCCCTGACATCTGGATAATTTAACACCAGGTAGGTAATGCTGGTTGTGGCTGGCTTCCCATTAATCTGTGCCTCCGTGTTACATTTTACCCACACTTACTAGGTACATGCAAGAAATTAACAAAACCATGGGATAAACAGATAAGTGCTATGTGCTTTTAGAGTTACAATTTTATTTGGGGATGTTGGGGACAAAATAATGTTAACAAATTTTATTAATGGTAAATAACTTTAAAATTATTTTATATTAAATAAATTGTACATATTACAGAATATAAAACAAAATGTGATTTGGTTTTTAAAATGAAACAAGAGACTTGAAGGAAATTTCCTGCTTAGAGAGAATACTTTCTACTATACCCTGAGGGTCCAGAATGTAGGGTTAGAGTGGGGGTGGGTGGTATATATATTTTTTCTTATATTAAATGTTCTTCTGTGAAAACATTGAGGAGGACTGCATGAGGTCATCAAGAACAATAGCATAAAATTTATTTCAATCAATGTCTGTTTAGTTATAGTTATGAAGGAATTCCATTCAGTTACTGTACTTTGTCTGAAAAAGCCTACCTCTTAAATGCTGCTGCTGCTGCTAAGTCGCTTCAGCCATGTCCGACTCTGTGCGACCCCATAGACCACAGCCCACCAGGCTCCCCCGTCCCTGGGATTCTCCAGGCAAGAACACTGGAGTGGGTTGCCATTTCCTTCTCCAACGCATTAAAGTGAAAAGTGAAAGGGAAGCTGCTCAGTCGTGTCCGACTCTTTGCGACCCCATGGACTACAGCCTACCAGGCTCCTCCATCCATGGGATTCTCCAGGCAAGAGTACTGGTGTGGGGTGCCATTGCCTTCTCCTACCTCTTAAATGAGCCAAGTATAAATCACTTATTATCCAGTTTATGAGGACTCAACATTTAGAAAACAGTTTAAAGAAATACAAATGGATAAATTCTCACAATTACCTGATAGAGAAGCAGTAGTTTCCTCATTTACCTACTGTAATGTCTTGATTACCACTTGCATGTCAGAAGTCCCCATGACTTGTGCATACCTAGACACTTGCTGCTGAAGATTTCCTGCAGACTCTGATGATGATAAAGATGATGGTGAAAGTATTAGTAGCTGAGTGGCATCCAGTTCTTTGCAACCCCATGGACTGTAGCCTGTCAGGCTCCCCTGTCCATGGAATTCTCCAGGCAAGAATACTGAAGTGGATTGTCATTCCCTTCTCCAGTGGATCCTCCCGACTCAGGGATTGAACCTGGGTCTCCCTTATTGCAGACAGATTCTTCACCATCTAAGCTACCTGGGAAGCCCCCAGAGATGATGGTAGTCAGCACCTAATAGTGTTTACTGTGTGCCAGGCACTACTCTAAGTGTTTTCCATTTAAATGGGGTCGCTAAGAGTCGGACACGACTGAGCGACTTCACTTTCACTTTTCACTTTCATGCATTGGAGAAGGAAATGGCAACCCACTCCGGTGTTCTTGCCTGGAGAATCCCAGGGACGGGGGAGCCTGGTGGGCTTCCGTCTATGGGGTCACACAGAGCCGGGCACGACTGCAGCGACTTAGCAGCAGCAGCAGCAGCAGCAGGCAGCAGGGATTGGGGACAGGAGAAGAAGGGGACGACAGAGAATGAGATGGCTGGATGGCATCACTGACTCGATGAACATGAGTCTGAGTGAACTCCGGGAGTTGGTGATGGACAGGCAGGCCTGGCGTGCTGCGACTCATGGGGTCACAAAGAGTTGGACACTACTGAACGACTGAACTGAACTGAAGCAACCCAATTATCCTCCTTTTCCCATTTTACATATGAGGAAACTGAGGCCTGGACAGTTCAAAAAATCTCCCAAGGGTATGTGGCTTAGAAATCGCAGAACCAAGGTTGGCCTTGGGTGATCTGGCTCCAGAATCCAGCTTGTAAACATTAACTTGTCCTGCTTCTCATTAGAGAAATTATTAAATATGTACTGTTTACCGGATTAGAATTCATGAAGTTGTTGCAAGTAATGTTGGAGAACAGCTTGAGTCACATGAACAGCATTAACAAATGAGGAGCTGGTAGGATTGGGCAACCATGATGCAGCTGATGTTTCCAAAGAGAATCATTTGGCTAACAAAGGAAAGAAAATGAAGCCCTGAAATAGATTTTGAAAAAATTGCTTTCATTATATTTGTTCTGTGAGCATCTTGTGTGAAGTAAAGAGTGTCATATGGTACTATTGGGCCATTCTGTCTACAAAACACTCCAAAAAACAGTCACTTTATTCTTTATTCAAAGAATGTGTTCTTTTTCCAGTTGTTTTCAGATAAAGACAATCTGTAGTAAAGTGTATGCTTAAAAGTTGTCTTCAGGACACTAGGCAGTTATAGGAAATTGATGGTGCCAGGTGCCAGTAAAGGTTTAGAGGAGTCTGATCTGTGCTTAGCTGTCCAGAAAAGAAGAGCCTGGTTGGCCATACCCATGCCCCATCACCCCACATTTCTTTTTTCTTTTATTACAAGAAAAGAGAGAGGCCTTCTCGCAGCCATTCAGGGGACACATTGTTTCTTACCACTGGTCTGAACTTGGAAAGCATGCACATGCATGTTTAATTTCAATCTAGTTGACGGCTTCCTTGCATAGTTCTGTGCCTTTTGAGGGCAAGATCTGTGTTCTTTCTAAATACCAAATGCTTAAGATCACTTCCTCATCACTAAAGTTTCCCCTCCCACAGCCTGGACTCCGTCAAAGATTGTCCTCTAATGAAGAGACCTCATTGCAGAGAGAGAAACATTTTGAGGCACGTTTGTGCAGAACATATAAAAGTTTTCAAGGAGTGATTTTGTTCCAAGAAAAGTTAAGATTTTAGCAGATTCAATCCAGAAGCACAAATTTCAGCTAAACAGAGGATTTAGTTTGCTAAAACCTTAAGCAGTAAGCTTTTGCCTCTGAATCCCCAGTCTGCCTAACCTAGTACTCCGTCTGGTAGATCTCGCTCTGTCTAGGCAACCCCAGTTGGCTTTGGTTTTCCACCATTTATCTGTCACATGTGTCAATGTCTAATAGTTTCTGCATGTGCTTGACTGCTGCCTTTTTATTCCAGTTTTAATGGAAGCAGATTCCTTTCTTCCCGCAGTGGTAGATCAATTAACCACACTGCATTGAGGGCAGGAAAGGTTAACTTTTCTTTTCAGGACTGATAGTCCTAAGCAGAATATAAAAGGCTAGATTTTGCTTTTATCTAGGAAAACACATAGATTGGAGTCTTCCCAGAGAGCTTGTGAGAGTGGGCTCTTTAAAAAGACCTGCTGGGGGTCAACCTTTGGGGAGAACAGCCTGAGATTTCCACATGGATTTACAACTGGGCACATCTGAGCAGTAGCAGACCATGAGAAGGGAAACCTGGGAACCCCACGGTCATTAGATAATGGTATGATCTTTATGACGTCGTCTTTATTTCTGCTACTTTGAAGTTTCATGACAATGCATTTCTTTCCATATTTTAATAGTCTTGTAGCCTTAAATATATGTCTTCTGCCTTTATTCACTTATGTGTGTGGGAGAAGCTACTTCAGCCAGCAAGCCTCATTACTGTCTTGTCTGGAACCACAGGGCCCAGCTGGAGGTGTGCTGATACACCTGCCTTTCAGTGAAGGTTTCTGGAGTCCAGGGAGAATTGGTTTTTTGTTGTCATTTAGTCACTCAGTCGTGTCCAACTCTTTGCGACCCCATGGACTGTAGCCTACCAGGCTTCTCTGTCCATGGGATTTCCTAGGCAAGAATTCTGGAGTGGGTTGCCACCTCCTTCTCCAGGGGGATCTTCCTGAGCCAGGGATCAAACCTGTGTCTCCTGCATTCACAGGCAGATTCTTTCACCACTGAGCCACCAGAGAAGCCCTCCCAGGGAGGATACTGTTTGTGAAATGGTATCTAAACTGAATAAGTCTGATAAGAAGGTGTGTCTGTAGGAGGTACACCTGACTGAGTTCTGGCCTCTCTGGCACCAGGTACTGACTGTAGTATTCAGTCCAGACATCTGTGCACAGCAATAGCAGGTGTTAATCTAGAGCTAGAGGTAGATGAGACTTTATAATAATAACAAAAGTATTATTTGGCAGTGTTTGAACCCTCATTCTGGAATTATATAAATAAAAACAAATAAATGTTTATGTGTTCACAGATATTAAAGCAATGCATCTTCCCCTCCTTCTCTTAGAGTCTTGTCTCATTATAGCTCATCATTTGTAAGGCACAGTGAGCTTATGGCATTGGTGCAGCAGACTGGCAGGATGCTGGACTTGAGAGCAGGCAGTGAGGAGTGAGAAGTCCCATTAAATTCCCCTACCTGATTCTTAGGTAAATGAAGACCCAGTTCACAGGATTCTCCCAGTGTGGAGACTGCAGTCAGGAAGCAAAAAAGGTTCGATGCATGATACTGGATGCTTGGGGCTGGTGGACTGGGATGACCCAGAGGGATGATACAAGGAGGGAGGAAGGTTCAGGATGGTGAACATGTGTATACCTGTGGCAGATTCATGTTGATATATGGCAAAACCAATACAATATTGTAAAGTTAAAAAATAAAATAAAAATTCTTTTTTTAAAAAGAGAGAAATAAAAGGCCTGCTGCTGTCCTGGCCAAGGTAAGAATGAAGCATTCAGGGAAGTGCCTGGGATTCTATCCCAGTGCTCTTGTTGGGACTGGGGAGCAGAAAGGAGCACAGTGCAGATGCCTCCCAAACCAATATGGAGCAGCTCAGTCCCCATACACCAAGGATGCTCAGGTGAGAACCAGAAGCATCACAGCAGATGTAGGGTGGACATGCAGCCCAGGGCCATGTGGTGCTGGGGCTGCAGCCAGCTGTGGAAAAGCTAAATAAATAATGGGGAAATGGCTAGATCTGGCTGAGAGCATTGCTGGAGGTAAAAGAACGGGACAGCCTAGACAGCCTTATACTTTACTATCAGATGCCAGAGGGCATATGTGACCGGGAGACAAGGTCATTACTACAGACCAGTAGGTGCCAGGCAGTGCACACGTCAGGACTAGTACAATGCTTCAGATGGTGACTGCAGCCATGAAATTAAAAGACGCTTACTCCTTGGAAGGAAAGTTATGACCAACCTAGATAGCATATTCAAAAGCAGAGACATTACTTTGCTAACAAAGGTCCGCCCTAGTCAAGGCTGTGGTCTTTCCTGTGGTCATGTATGGATGTGAGAGTTGGACTGTGAAGAAGGCTGAGCGCCAAAGAATTGATGCTTTTGAACTGTGGTGTTGGAGAAGACTCTTGAGAGTCCCTTGGACTGCAAGGAGATCCAACCAGTCCATTCTGAAGGAGATCAGCCCTGGGATTTCTTTGGAAGGAATGATGCTAAAGCTGAAACTCCAGTATTTTGGCCACCTCATGAGAAGAGTTGACTCATTGGAGAAGACTCTGATGCTGGGAGAGATTGGGGGCAGGAGGAGAAGGGGACGACAGAGGATGAGATGGCTGGATGGCATCACTGACTCGATGGATGTGAGTCTGAGTGACCTCCGGGAGTTGGTGATGGACAGGGAGGCCTGGTGTGCTGCGATTCATGGGGTTGCAAAGAGCCAGACACGACTGAGCGACTGATCTGATCTGATCTACGACCCTGGGAGGGCCGGTGCTATTACAGAAGAAGAGGAAGCTATCAGAGAATCTGAATGTTTTCTAAAACAACTTTTATGATTTTTGTATTGGACTAAGTTTTAAGCTTGACTGGGCATTCAGTTACAATGCTGCTGCTGCTAAGTCGCTTCAGTCGTGTCCAACTCTGTGCGACCCCATAGACGGCAGCCCACCAGGCTCCCCCGTCCCTGGGATTCTCCAGGCAAGAATACTGGAGTGGGTTGCCTTTTCCTTCTCCAATGCATGAAAGTGAAAAGTGAAAGTGAAGTCGCTCAGTTGTGTGGACTCTTAGCGACCCCATGGACTGCAGCCCATCAGGCTCCTCCGTCCATGGGATTTTCCAGGCAAGAGTACTGGGGTGGGGTGCCGTTGCCTTCCCCATCAGTTACAATAGAAGATGTTATATCAGACCTGATCAGAACTAATTTTTTACTAAGTGGTTAAAAGAGAGAATCATAAAAAATGTATATATGTATCTATCTTAAATATTTTAATTTAATGCAAATCTACATTCATACAGATATCTTTTAATGGTGACCTAAGACCTTTTATTAGAGTCCTGCTGCTTGTTTCTGGCATAACCCTCTGCCCCATAATGCTTTGTCTACAATTTGTAGTTTTATTTTCTTTATTGTGTCAACTACTCTTTGACTCTTGCAATGAAATGTGAGCATAGAATCTTTGAGTTTTTATACGTAAAAAAATATTTTACAGTTGCCTTGACACCTAACTGAAGGCATTGTTAGAGGAAACATATCAATTAAGTCTATTCAAAGCACTTGATTTAGTTTGCTTACAGACAGCTTTCTCTTCAGTCCCTTTTTTCTCCTTTCACAGTGTGTTATGCAACTGTGTTACTAGTAACTATGTTACTAGTTGTTCAGTAACTAACATAACATATCAACTGGACATAAGCATATTTGGAGACACAACTTATTCTTGAAAGCAGACAATGTGGAGACACCTCAGAAACCTGTTACCTGTGAGTTCTTGGTGATGAAAGGGAATCAGTCAGTGTGACATGGAGTGGAATGGAGGGTACTGGTTCATTTGCAGGTCAGCATCCGGTCCCATCACTTCATGGGAAATAGATGGGGAAACAGTGGAAACAGTGTCAGACTTTAATTTGGGGGGGCTCCAAAATCACTGCAGATGGTGACTGCAGCCATGAAATTAAAAGACGCTTACTCCTTGCAAGGAAAGTTATGACCAACCTAGATAGCATATTCAAAAGCAGAGACGTTACTTTGCAAACAAAGTTTCATCTAGTCAAGACTGTGGTTTTTCATGTGGTCATGTATGGATGTGAGAGTTGGACTGTGAAGAAGGCTGAGCGCCGAAGAATTGATGCTTTTGAACTGTGGTGTTGGAGAAGACTCTTGAGAGTCCCTTGGACTGCAAGGAGATCCAACCAGTCCATTCTGAAGGAGATCAGCCCTGGGATTTCTTTGGAAGGAATGATGCTAAAGCTGAAACTCCAGTATTTTGGCCACCTCATGCAAAGAGTTGACTCATTGGAGAAGACTCTGATGCTGGGAGGGATTGGGGGCAGGAGGAGAAGGGGACGACAGAGGATGAGATGGCTGGATGGCATCACTGACTTGATGGACATGAGTCTGAGTGACCTCCGGGAGTTGGTGATGGACAAGGAGGCCTGGCGTGCTGTGATTCATGGGGTTCGCAAAGAGTCAGACATGACTGAGTGATTGATCTGATCTGATAACTAAGGGTTTTTTAAGAGTGTGAATAGCATAACATTTTATCTCTATAACATTTTCAAAGTTGTATTCTCCCCTGCACTTCCAAGTTTCAGGCAGTATAGGTTACACTTTCAAAGTCCATTGCATATATTCTGTGATAAATTAACCAAACCATAAATGTAGTTAGCTAATTTATAAAAGGATAATCAATGTAACACTCATTTTTTTCCTGCTGATTCTTTTCCATGATATTCTTGATTCCATGATAATAAAAACCAATATGGAGAAGGAAATGGCCAATATTCTTCCCTGGGAAATCTAATGGACAGAGGAGACTGGCAGGCTACAATCCATGGGATGGCAAAAGAGTTGGACACAACTTAGTGACTAAATAACAACAACAAATAAGGTTTTTTCTTTATTGTCTATAAAATTTATTCTATTAGGTTGACACAAATGTACTTGGGAATCAGACTGTGAATTTTAAATCATTATATCTAGACTCAAACAAAGCTTTATCTGTCAAAATAGGAACCATAACAGCCAATACGTTTTTGCTAATGAGAAATAAATTTGTTTTTTCCTGTAGTGTAAAAATCTGTACCTCAGGATTCTGTTAACTCTTGGAAAGCATTTTCTGCCTCCTGCTGGTTGTGGAAGCATTTTCCCTGCAAAAAGTTTTCGAGATGCTTGAAAAAGCAGTAGTCGGTTGGCAAGAGGTCAGGTGAACTTGGTGAATGAGACAAAACTTTGTAGCCCAATCCATTCAACTTTGAAGTGTTGGTTGTGTGAAGTGTGGTCAGGCAATCTTGTGGAGAAGAATTGGGCCCTTTCTGTTGATCATTGCCAGCTGTAGGCATTGCATTTCTTGGTGTGTCTCATTGATTTGCTGAACATACTTCTCAGATGTAATGGTTTCGCCAGAATTCAGAAAGCTGTAGTGGATCATATGGACAGCAGACCACCAAACAACAACCTTGACCTTTTTTGGGTGGGAGTCTGGCTTTGGGAAGTGCTTTGACCTTTTTCTTGGTCTAACCACTGAGCTGGTCATCACTGTTTGTCATATTAAAAAAAAACACTTTTTGTCATATGTCACAATCTGATTGAGAAATGGTTCGTTGTTTCATAGAATAAGTGAAGATGACCCTTCAAAACAAGTTTTTGGAATTTTGGTCAGCTCATGAGGCACCCCTTATCAAGCTTTTTCACCTCTCCGATTTGCTTCAAATGCCAAATGACCATAGAATGGCTGACGTTGAGTTCTTCAGCAACTTCTCCTGTAGTTATAAGAGGATCAGCTTCAGTAATGTTCTCAGTCGGTCATTGTCAACTTCTGATGGCTGGCCACGGTGCGCCTCATCTTCAAAGCTCTTGTCTCCATTGCAGAACTTCTCGAACCACCACTGCCTGTATGTTCATTAGCAGTTCATGGGCTAAATGTGTTGTTGATGTTAGGAGTTGTCTCCACTGCTTTACCACCCATTTTGAACTCAAATAAGAAAATTGCTCAAATTAGCTTTTTGTCTAACATCATTTCCATAGTCTAAAATAAATATGAAATACACAGCAAGTCATAAGTCATTAGCAAAAAAAATAATAATAAATCAAGAAATGTGCATTAAAATGATGTATAACATAATCATGTTTAAGAATGTATTGCAGTATCAAATGGCAAGCTTCAACAATGCCAAACCGCAGTTACTTTTTGTACCAACCTAATAGGTTCTGCTTACCCACCTCATCTAAGGTCTCTTCAAATATGATCTTCATAGTTGTATTTGGAAGGAAGTTTACTTCCTGCCAGAAATTCTCCAGAATTACAGCTTCCTGATCTACCACTTAATTCAAGTTTGACTTGGCTTTGTTACCCTGACTCTGTGTATTTCTCTACTCTACATCCTCTCTCAATGCGATGGCCTCATTAACTCTTGACTACAGACTAAATATGAGAGGATATTCTCAGCTGCTTTTGGTTGGAAAAGTAACTTCCTGTTTGAGGGTCCAAAGTATTGCCCAAACTCAGTCTCTGTTCACTGGTGCCAAATAGAAACACAGAGACAGAGTTGGATGAAGTAGAAAAGAGTAGCTTTATTGCTTCATCAGGCAAAGGTGGGCACAGTGGGCTAATGACCCCAAGACTGTGTGACCCACCCTGGAGGGGTAGTGAGTTTTACAGGTTCAAGGAGCAGGGCGTGATCAGCTCATGCACAGTTCTTGGATTGGCTGGCATCAAGGTGAAGTTTCAAGCACGAACAACCTTCTTGTTTGAACCAGTCTAGGGTCTGTGTTCTTGTGGTCAGCAGTTTTCATCAGGGGGTGGGGCGGGGGCGTCTGCTTCCTATAAGTGCAACTTAGGAATGTGTGTCAGGTGTTTATATCTTTCTGGGAACTGGGAGTTCAGTGATTCTGCTAGTGGCAGAATTATAGTCTAAATTATTACCAGTTCCCTAGACCAACAACTGTTCTTTGTTTCCACATCTTCACATTTACCAATCCTTAACTCTTGAGTCAGCCCTTTTCTTCAAAAGACAAGGACACAGGGCCTTGTACACAGTTTCAAAGCTGGAAACATTTCTTCCCCTGCATTGAATGGACATATGGGTACTTTCTGCTTAACTCTTACATTTCACTCTGCCCTTCATCCTGCCTGCATTGCTCCCTGTCTCCAAAGAGGTGCCTGATTAACTGTTTCATGTCCAGTGCCAAACAGGTTTCTCTTGTTCCCTGCTCAGGTACTATTTCCCTGTGCAGTGGTCTAAGGCCCCCTGAGCCTGCAGTAGAAAGGTTAAAAGGAGAGTTGGCGAGCTCTTCCTTGGCATTGTGCCTGAGTGTGTGCACCACTTCTTGTTTGCAGAGCTAGAGATCCTATAGGTGAATCCCTAGCTGTGACTCAGGGGTCAGAATTTCAGCAAGTGCTCAGCAATTTCTCCAGCTATAGGAAAATTCTCACCCAAGAGTGAGCAGGTGCCTCGCTGCCTTTGGCAAATGAACTGAGTGCCTTTCCAGTCTGTCAGAGGATGCAGTCTCCAGAATGGGGTTGACATCCTTCTCAGGTTGGAGAGTCTACAGTAATATCCATTTTTTTTGGTTTCATTTGTTACTGTTTTCTCTAGAGCCAATACTTTCCACTCTATTAGGAACTGTTTAGGGTTGCTTCACACTGTTGGTAACTATTTCCAATCCATTTATGTGCCATTTATGGCACATTTTTGAACCTTACTTTCAAAACATTGGAGGTGGGTGTTAGTTAGCTCCCCTCAAACTGTTTGAGTTGATATTACTGTCCTGTTTCTGCTATTACCACAGTTCATAATTTATTTCTTACTGTCCTAGCTCTGATCCATGCCTGCAAAGCCATGTTGTGTAAAATGAGTTTTAAATTGCATCAACTGCAATGCTGGGGTCAGTTTTTCATACTCTGAAAAGGCTTAGGAATCAAAACCCAGTTGAAAACTTAGTCTGTCCTGTTTGTGAGTAGAAATAGAAGTGTCAGTCAAGATATTGTAACAAATCTCTGGGAAATGTGTCATCCATTGATTGGTGCAGTTATCCCTGGAAACAGCATGTAAAGAAATAAGTCTTCCCAATCCAAATTTCCTTTTGATAAAACCTTGGCAACAAGGTTGGCAACAGCTTTTGTAATCCTAGGTTTCAAGTCTTTAAGAATAATTTTGCTGGATGATGCATGCTTTGAGGATATAATATTTTAAATATCATCATACTGCTTCCAGACATCTCAGATTTTAATGTGCAAACTGGTATATCATTTTTCCTTTCTCTCTCTCTCTGTGTATGTGTATCCTGTCATATCAAGTCAATCAGTCATATCAGAGAAACAGACCTTGGACAAGTCAGTTAGCCCTTCTGGACTGTATCCTCACAGTGCAGGTTGAAGGAATTGCACTATGTTTTTATTTTAAGCTTTCTATTTTTATAACATGTTTTTACTTTAATGGGAAAGCACCTTGTGATCACATGCTTACGTATGTCATCCATATGCAGATAACATATATTAAGGTTTTATCTCTAAGAGCCTGGACTGATATGATTCACATATGTACAAGGACTATTCTCTTAGCTTTTGTCTCATATTTTAATATGTGTGAACTGAAAGGAAGGGTTAAAAAAAAAGACTAAAATATTTTTTGACTAAATATTAGATCCACCCCAAACCAGTCTTCACCAGCCAACTTGTGTTCGAAGCCATATAATAGAATAGTGCTACATGGGGCTACTGTAGGGATGAGAGATGTGGGGAGGAATTGTGGGCCTGGGTCTCCCAAGGCTCACTAACTCATTCACAGCCAGGAGTAGTCTTGAGTGTGGTCTCATAGGAAAACATGGGTTTCCCAGCAATATCATCCTATCTACATTCAGGGGAGAGTTCTAGTATACATTAAATTTTGCATCTATCAAGTTGCTGACCTCTGGACAATGAAAAAGATAGGAACAAATAATCAATATACTTTAGAAAAAATCTGGTGTCTCTTGTGCCATTTCTTCCTCAGAGCTGTTAAAGTCTGTCTTTTGGATTTAATTCTCAATTAATTGTCTAACGTGCTAACATGAGCACTATAGCTAGGCCTCTCCTCCTTTCTTGATTCTCACACCCCATTAAGACTGAAGCTAATTTGTCACATTGACACTGAGGAATGTTATTATTCAAAGCTGAATTTAAAAGGGAATTTATACAGAATGAAACCAATAAGCCAAGCAGCCTTGACATTTAATTTTCTTGGAAACCTTCCCCATCAAACCAGGAAAGTCTGCACACTACACATTTGCAAAATGGAAAGTGGTGTTGGAGGAGGATAATCTCCCCATGGAAATGATGAGTGAATAATTTGAAAGAGATTGGATGGTATAAATGGTCCTGTCTCCTTCCCTCATCCTCCCCATCCCCACCCTGAGGTGACATTTGTGAGCTCCAGCTTCTGGAGCTATTTGTATTATTCCCTTTTTCATGGACATGGAGAGTTTGGGAAAGTAACAAGGATGAGGAATTTTATATTTGTTTTTGGCTATCAGTTCTAGGTTTGCACTAAATATTAAGATTTCTTCTTGGTCCTTAAGTTCAGAGGATCAATGAACAGTGTCCCTCTATCAAGAGTTGCCTCAAAATTCTAATATGGATTATTGAAGATTAGTTCAGGACACTGAACTAGGGAGTCTAAACATATAAGAGGAACCACGTTTCAGGATCTACTTACAGCCTTTTTTAATCCAGGTAGGTCATACTGATTGTATTAACCAAAAAAAACCAAATCTCAGTGTTTTGACATAAAAATTTGTCACTCACATCCTGATCCAATGTAGTTTGGCATGAATTGGGGTGAAGAAGGACCCTTAGCTCCATTTGTGTGCTAAGTCACTTCAATCATGTCCAACTCTTTGCAGAGTAGCCCACCAGGCTCCTCTGTCTGTGGGATTCCCCAGGCAAGAATACTAGAGTAGGGTGCCATTTCCTTCTCCAGGGGATTTTCCTGACCCTGGGATTGAACATGCATTGCTTACATCTCCTATGTTGGCAAATGGGTTCTTTACTACTAGCACCACCTCGGAAGCCCCTGTTCCATTTAGGGACCTAGAAGTTCTCTATAATGCATCTTAGATTCAGCATCCATCTCCTGCATTCTCTGCATCAACCTGGCAACTAAGTGAGAAAGAGAGTAGAGGATCCTGCAGTTTAGACATTAGAACTTTGCTACGTGGTCCTACCTAACTGCAGGGGAGCTTTGAAAATGGAGTTGAGCCCGTGACCTGCAGGAGGAAGAAGCAAGTTTGGTGAACCCATAGTACTGACTCCACCTTGGTTTCCTTTCCTTTTCTACCCACACTCTCCTAGTCCTAGGGAGTAACTGTGTAAGGACACCAGAGCATCTAAATAGACAGATCTAGTGGTTAGGCATGTATCCATTTGACCCCATTTTATTCCATTTTCTTTTCTCTGGAAAGAGAAGGCTGTTATACATAGAGTATTTTTCTCCTGTCAGGAATAAGCATGTATAAATAGAGACCCTACTTGAATCACCATATTTTTAAAGTGGAGTGGCTGCCGACTTTTGATATACACACATGGAAAGTAAGAGAAGATATCATCCATCCATCTGTTATGTTAGGAAAATCTTTAAAAGATTGTTGCTTTCTACCAAGGTGTTCCTCTGAGGGAAAGAGGAAAACATAGAACTTCAAGATGGCCAAATGACCAAAAGAAAAATGAAGCCAGAGAGATTTCAGATTAAATGATAATGGAATGGTGTAACACCAAGATATCTAGTAACAGAAGATTACATGATTAAAAATTTGAGACATAGTGTTCTAGAGAGATTCATTTACACCCTTTAAACTTATTCCAAAATTCAAGGTCTAAGAGATTCTCAACTCAACTTGGTTCTTGATTAAGAAGCAGTTCAGACATCTGAAGGACTTATTAGATGGGACCCAAAGCACTAGAGAAACATTTGACAGGGAACAGATAGAAATCAGGAACTGGCCTATATACTCTGACTTTTAGTGAATCTTTCAGCAGAGCATGGTAAAGGGATTTTATTTGAACATTCTGGTGTTTCACAGGGGAAATTTCTATGCATTGACATTTAAGACCCATCAAATACAAAGCATGTGCCTTTGCTTAGAATCCATTCCCCAAGAGGAAAGTATGAAAGTACTATTCCCTTATTGATTATATACAACATCTTCTAGCAAAAGGCCAGCACTTCAAGAAAAATCCCATCTCCATGGCAACAAAGATCTCAACTTTTAACTTGATATCACATGATAAAAAATTGTGTTTTTTTTTTCTCTAGCCTTAAAGATTGCAGTTTCGTGAATGTGGGGAGTTATCTGTGGAAAAAGGATTTTTTTAGTGCATCTGGGCCAAGGGGCTAATGTCCAGGGTGAAGGCCTTTTGGACTTTTAATATATCAAGCCTGATTTTATTTACATCGGGTCAAGAAGTACTACTTTAGCCATGTTAGATATCATTTTCCTACCCAGGAACAATGAGCTTTAAAAAAAAAAAAATCAGGAGCTATCTCAACAGTGAAAGAATAAGAAATTTAACTTGTTAAACTTCCCTTGATTATTGCCAGACCCCCAAAAATGAGGGAGGGAGGAACTAGTTATTTTTTTTAACTTTACAATATTGTATTGATTTTCCCATATATCAACATGAATCCTCTGCAACTATACACGTGTTCCCCATCCTGAACCCTCCTCCCTCCTCCCTGCCTGTACCATCCCTCTGGGTTGTCCCAGTACACTAGCCCCAAGCATCCAGTATCGTGCATCAAACCTAGACTGGCGACTCATTTCATATATGATATTATACATATTTCAATGCCATTCTCCAAAATCATCCCACCCTCTCCCTTTCCCACAGAGTCCAAAAGACTGTTCTGTACATCAGTGTCTCTTTTGCTGTCTCGTGTACAGGGTTATTGTTACCATCTTTCTGAATTCCATATATATGCGTTAGTATACTGTATTGGTGTTTTTCTTTCTGGCTTACTTCACTCTGTATAATAGGCTCCAGTTTTATCCACCTCATTAGAACTGATTCAAATGTATTCTTTTTAATGGCTGAGTAATACCCCATTGTGTATATGTACCACAGCTTTCTTAGCCATTCATCTGCTGATGGACATCTAGGTTGCTTCCATGTCCTGGCTATTATAAACAGTGCTGCGATAAACATTGGGGTACACGTGTCTCTTTCAGTTCTGGTTTCCTCAGTGTGTATGTCCAGCAGTGGGATTGCTGGATCATAAGGCAGTTCTATTTCCAGTTTTTTAAGAAATCTCCACACTGTTCTCCATAGTGGCTGTACTAGTTTGCATTCCCACCAACTAATTAAATTGACTTCATTGGATGCAAGTGCCTTTTTTTCTTGCTAAGTTCTTCTTAAACCTCTTATGACAGTGGAGCCAGTCCTGTAAGGGAGGGACACCTGATTACCCTAGTCTAGAAATCTGAGCTTCCCTACAAGCTGTGCTGTAGAGAAATTTCCTGCCATCTCTGTTTTAAGGGCTTCCCTGATAAATCAGTTGGTAAAGAATCTGCATGCAATGCAGGAGACCCCAATTCAATTCCTGGGTCAAGAAGATCCGCTGAGGAAGGGATCAGTTCAGTTCAGTCACTCAGTCATGTCCAACTCTGCGACCCCATGAATTGCAGCACTCTAGGCCTCCCTGTCCATCGCCAACTCCCGGACTTCACTCAAACTCATGTCCATCGAGTTGGTGGTGCCATGCAGCCATCTCATCCACTGTCATCCCCTTCTCCTCCTGCCCGCAATCCCTCCCAGCATCAGGGTCTTTTCCAATGATTCAGCTCTTCGCATGAGGTGGCCAAAATACTGGAGTTTCAGCTTTAACATCATTCCTTCCAAAGAACACCCAGAGCTGATATCCTTTAGAATGGACTGGTTGGATCTCCTTGCAGTCCAAGGGATTCTCAAGAGTCTTCTCCAACACCACAGTTCAAAAGCATCAATTCTTCGGTGCTCAGCTTTCTTCACAGTCCAGCTCTCACATCCATACATGACCACAGGAAAAACCATAGCCTTGGCTAGACAGACCTTTGTTGGCAAAGTGATGTCTCTGCTTTTGAATATGCTATCTAGGTTGGTCATAACTTTCCTTCCAAGGAGTAAGCGTCTTTTAATTTTATGGCTACAGTCACCATCTGCAGTGATTTTGGAGCCTAAAAAATAAAGTCTGACACTGTTTCCACTGTTTCCCCATCTATTTGCCATGAAGTGATGGGACCAGATGCCATGATCTTCGCTTTCTGAATGTTGAGGTTTAAGCCAACTTTTTCACTCTCCTCTTTCACTTTCATCAAGAGGTTTTTAGTTCCTTGTCACTTTCTGCCATAAGGGTGGTGTCATCTGCATATCTGAGGTTATTGATATTTCTCCCAGCAATCTTGATTCCAGCTTGTGCTTCATCCAGCCCAGCGTTTCTCATGATGTACTCTGCATATAAGTTAAATAAGCAGGGTGACAATATACAGCCTTGACGTACTCCTTTTCCTGTTTGGAACCAGTCTGTTGTCCCATGTCCAGAAGAAGGGATAGGCTCAGTTAAGTTCAGTTCAGTCGCTCAGTCATATCCAACTCTTTGCGACCCCATGGACTGTAGCACGCCAGGATTCCCTGTCCATCACCAGCTCCCAGAGCTTGCTCAAACTCATGTCCATCCAGTTGGTGATGCCATCCAACCATCTCATCCTTTGTTGTCTCCTTCTCCTTTTGCCTTCAATCTATCCCAGCATCAGGGTCTTTTCCAGTGAGTCAGTTCTTCACATCATGTGGCCAAAGGATTGGAGTTTCAGCTTCAACATCAGTCCTTCCAATTAATAGTCAGGACTGGTTTCCTTTAGGATGGACTGGTTGGATCTCCTTGCAGTCCAAGCAACTCTCGAGTCCTCTCCCAACACCACAGTTCAAAAGCATCAATTCTTCAGTGCTCAGCTTTCTTTATAGTCCAACTCTCACATGCATACGTGACTACCGGAAAAACCATAGCTTTGACTAGACAGACCTTTGTTGGCAAAGTAATGTCTCTGCTTTTTAATATACTGTCTAGGTTGATCATGGAGAAGGCAATGACAACCCACTCCAGTACTCTTGCCTCGAAAATCCCATGGACAGAGGAGCCTGGTAGGCTGCAGTCCATGGGGTCGCTAGGAGTCAGACACGACTGAGCAACTTCACTTTCACTTTTCACTTTCATGCATTGGAGAAGGAAATGGCAACCCACTTCAGTGTTCTTGCCTGGAGAATCCCAGGGATGGGGAAGCCTGGTGGACTGCCAGATCTGGGATCACACAGAGTTGGACACAAACTGAAGCGACTTAGCAGCAGCAGCAGCAGCAGCAGATGTTTTTCTGGGACTCACTTGCTTTTTTGATGATCTAGCAGATATTGTCAATTTGATCTCTGGTTCCTCTGCCTTTTCTAAATCCAGCTTGGACATCTGGAAGTTCACGGTTCACATAACGTTGAAGCCTGGCTTGGAGAATTTTGACCATTACTTTGCTAGCATATGAGATGAGTACAATTGTTTGGTAGTTTGAACATTCCTTGGCATTGCCTTTCTTTGGAATTGAAATGAAAATTGACCTCTTCCAGTCCTGTGGTCACTGCTGAGTTTTTCAAATTTGCTGGCATATTGAGTGCATCACTTTTACAGCATCATCTTTTAGGATTTGAAATAGCTCAACTGGAATTCCATCACCTCCATTAGCTTTGTTCATAGTGATGCTTTCTTCTTTTTTTTTTTTTCTATTTTATTTTTAATTTTTTTTAAATTTTTTATTTTGTTTAACTTTACAATATTGTATTGGTTTTGCCATACATCAAAATGAATCCGCCACAGGCATACATGTGCTCCCCACTCCGAACCCTCCTCCCTCCTCCCTCCCTTTACCATCCCTCCGGGTCGTTCCCGTGCACCAGCCCCAAGCATCCAGTATCATGCATCGAACCCTAAGGCCCACTTGACTTCACATTCTAGGATGTCTGGCTCTAGGTGAGTGATCATCACACCATCTTTTTTGTATAGTTCTTCTGTGCATTCTTGCCACCTCTTCTTAATATCTTTTGCTTCTTTTAGGTCCATAACGTTTCTTTCCTTTATTGTGCCCATCTTTGCAGGAAATGTTCCTTTGGTATCTCTAATTTTTATGAAGAGATCTCTAGTCTTTCCCATTCTATTGTTTTCCTCTATTTTTTTTGCATTGATCGCTAAGGAAGGCTTTCTTATTGCTCCTTGCTGTTCTTTGGAACTCTGCATTCATCTGCTTATATCTTTCCTTTTCTCCTTTGCCTTTAGCTTCTCTTCTTTTCTCAGCTATTTATAAGGCCTCCTCAGGCAACCATTTTGCCTTTTTGCATTTCTTTTTCTTGGGGATGGTCTTGATCACCACCTGGATGATCTCTGTTCGTTTCCAAGGCAAACCATTTAATATCACAGTAATCGAAGTCTGTGCCCCAACCAGTAATGCTGAAGAAGCTGAAGTTGAACGGGTCTATGAAGACTTACAAGACCTTCTAGAACTAACATCAAAAAAAGATGTTCTTTTCATTATAGGGGACTGGAATGCAAAAGTAGGAATTCAAGAGGTATGTGGAGTAACAGGCAAATTTGGTCCTTGAAGTACAAAACAAAGCAGATCAAAGGGTAACAGAGTTTAGCCAAGAGAGTGCACTGGTCATAGCAAACACCCGTTTCCTGCAACACAAGAGAAGACTCTACACACGGACATCACCAGATGGTCAATCCCGAAATCAGATTGATTATATTCTTAGCAGCCAAAGATGAAGCAGCTCTATACGATCAGCAAAAACAAGACTGGGAGCTGACTGTGGCTCAGATCATGAACTCCTTACTGCAAAATTCAGACTTAAATTGAAAAAAGTATGGAAAACCAGTAGACCATTCAGGTATGACCTAAATCAAATCCCTTACAATTATACAGTGGAAGTGACCAATAGATTCAAGGATTTAGATCTGATAGAGTGCCTGAAGAGCTATGGACAGAGGTTCGTGACGTTGTACAGGAGGGATGGGCTACCCACTCCATTATTCTTGGGCTTCCCTTGTGGCTCAACTGGTAAAGAATCTGCCTGCAATGTGGGAGACCTGGTTTGATCCCTGGGTTGGGAAGATCCCCTGGAGAAGGGAAAGGCTACCCATTCCAGTATTCTGGCCTGGAGAATTCCATGAACTGTATAGTCCATGGGGTCACAAAGAGTTGGACATGACTGAGTGACTTTCACTTTCTGTTTTAAGACCTTAAAGTGACAGTCTGATCAGACAGATGTCTTCAGTAAAGAGGCAGGGAGGAGACTGGGTACAAGAGGAACTTGACATTCCTTGATCACAAGCTCTGTCCCAGGCTCTGTGCTGGCTGCTTCTGGCACTCAGATCAAAGTGTGTGCAGTCCTCATTGCTCTTGTGAGCAAAGATGAACTTGGGCTCCTGCTGGTTGTCACTGGAGGCAGTAACTTTTATATGAGGATCTAAACTAAGAGTTCAGCACAACATTTATTTGCCATTGGTGTCAACGTTTCATTCCATCAGAGTTGTTGATGGAGCTGTTATGTCAATTAAACAGTGATTCACTGCAAAGAACAAAAACATTCTAAATATGCCAATCTGGCTCATTTTCACCCCTAATGAATGAAAAACATTAAATCCTTTTTCATTTAGAATTAATTAGAGGAAGCAACAGAGTATATTAGTGAGTAGTACCATTGTGAATAGAATTTGAGAGTTGGGAGGGGAGTACCCTAAGCAGAGATTTTTTTTTTTTTTTTTTAAGAAAAATATGGGGCATGAAGAGGCAGAACCAGAGAAGGCAGTTAGTTTAATGAAGCATAGTCCCCAACAGAACCTTAATAACTCAGTTTTAAATGTGCTAATTTTCTCTTCTGCTGTTCACTTTTGTTTAGTGAGCAAACTTTCACCTCTGTTATTATGAAATAGGCCTCTGCTCCTTTGGAGTTGCTCCTTTGGATGTTTTTAAAAGTCATAATGTCTGTCTAGGTAGATAGGCTGATTTAAGCTGTGGTGACAAAAGACGCTTACTCCTTGGAAGGAAAGTTATGACCAACCTAGATAGCATATTCAAAAGCAGAGACATTACTTTGCCAACAAAGGTTCGTCTAGTCAAGGCTGTGGTTTTTCCTGTGGTCATGTATGGATGTGAGAGCTGGACTGTGAAGAAGGCTGAGCGCCAAAGAATTGATGCTTTTGAACTGTGGTGTTGGAGAAGACTCTTGAGAGTCCCTTGGACTGCACGGAGATCCAACCAGTCCATTCTGAAGGAGATCAGACCTGGGATTTCTTTGGAAGGAATGATGCTAAAGCTGAAACTCCAGTATTTTGGCCACCTCATGCAAAGAGTTGACTCATTGGAGAAGACTCTGATGCTGGGAGGGATTGGGGGCAGGAGGAGAAGGGGACGACAGAGGATGAGATGGCTGGATGGCATCTCTGACTCGATGGATGTGAGTCTGAGTGACCTCCGGGAGTTGGTGATGGACAGGGAGGCCTGGCGTGCTGCAGTTCATGGGGTCGCAGAGAGTCGGACACGACTGAGCGACTGATCTGATCTGATCTGACAAACAATCATGGCAGTTTACTTCTCATTCACACTGTGACAAGGTAACAAGGATGGGCTGCAGCTCTGCTTACTGTCCTCTTTACTCTGAGTTCTAGGCTGATGATGTAGCCTCTGTTGGGAACATTGCCAGTTTTGTGGTCAAGAGTGTTTTAATCAAACACTGGCTGCTAAAGCTTCGGTCCAGAATCAACACACATCAAGCCTGCTCATATTTCATTAGCCAAACAAATCACATCACCAAGCTTGGGCCAGGAAGGGAGTCCTTCTTCTCTAAACTTAGTCTTAATGTACCGTGAACTTAGGGGGAGATACCCTTAGTCTCTTATTCCTAGGTTATTTTGTCCACATGGGGATGACCTGAGGCCATTCAGGGGCTTTTTAAAGGTTATGAAGGGCAATCTTTGATTTGGTCCTTGCCTTGAAACTGAGATTTAATTAGCCTTCATTGCTTAAAGGTCTCATTAGTTTTGTCTGTTGTTGTTGTCCAGTCATTCAGTCGTATCCGACTCTGCGACCCCAAGGACTATATAGCACACCAGGCTTCCCTGTCCTTCACCATCTCCCATAGCCTGCTCAAACTCATGCCCATCAAGTCGGTGATGCCATGCAACCATCTTCTCTGTCATCTACTTCTCCTGCCTTCAGTCTTTCCCAGCATCAGGGTCTTTTCTAATGAGTCAGCTCTTTGCATCAGGTAGCCAAAGTATTGGAGCTTCAGCTTCAGCATCAGTCCTTTCAATGAATATTCAGGACTGATTTCCTTTAGGATGGACTGGTTTGATCCCCACACTATCCAAGGGACTCTCAAGAGTCTTCTCCAGAACCACAGTTCAAAAGCATCAGTTCTTCAGGTCTCAACCTTCTTTATGGTCCAACTCTCACCTCCATCCATGACTAATGGAAAAGCCAGAGCTTTGACTATACGGACCTTAATTGGCAAAGAACTATCTCTGCTTTTTAATACACTGTCTCAGTTTGTCATAACTTTTCTTCCAAAAAGGAAGCATCTTTTAATTTCATGGCTGCAGTCACCATCTGCAGTAATTTTGGAGCCCAAGAAAATAAAATCTGTCACTGCTTCCATTGTTTCCTTATCTATTTGCCATAAAGTGATGGGACCCAATGCTATGATCTTCGTTTTTTAAATGTTGAATTTTAAGCCAGAGTTTTCACTCTCCTCTTTCACTTTCATCAAGAAGCTCTTTAGTCCCTCTTCGCTTTCTGCATATCTGAGGTTATTGATATTTTCTGTTACAGTTTGGATTATAAAGAAATTGCCTCTTCTAATCCTATAAGACTTGGAATTTCTGGGTTCTCAGTCCTTTTTATTTCTGCTAATAAAGTTTTCACTTAAAAAAAAAAATCATCTCTTTCTCATGGTACCTTGTCAGACACAGCCAGCAGCAATCAGAGGATGCTATTAGCATTCCATTTTTCACTCTCTTCACCTAGAGCAACAAGCTCATTAGGTGCATTATGTGTGTTCTAAGTTGTCACAAGTGACAGTTTTAGCAAATATTTTCCTTCTGCAGAATGGATTGCCATCCTTCTGCTGCTGCTGCTGCTAAGTCGCTTCAGTCGTGTCCGACTCTGTGCGACCCCATAGATGGCAGCCCACCAGGCTTCCCCGTCCCTGGGATTCTCCAGGCAAGAACACTGGAGTGGGTTGCCATTTCCTTCTCCAATGCATGAAAGTGAAAAGTGAAAGTGAAGTCGCCTCAGTCGTGTCCGACTCTGTGCGACCCCGTCCCTGGGATTCTCAGAAAAACTGGAGTGGGTTGCCATTCCTTCTCCAATGCATGAAAGTGAAAAGTGAAAGTGAAGTCGCTCAGTCGTGTCCAACTCCCAGCGACCCCATGGACTGCAGCCCACCAGGCTCCTCCGTCCGTGGGATTTTCCAGGCAAGAGTACTGGAGTGGGGTGCCATTGCCTTCTCCATGCCATCCTTCTAGGCTCCATTAAAAGAATTTCTGCATGGGACTACTGCCTGGCCCTAAGCCAATGCCTTTGTTTTAGGGCTTTTTGTTGTTACTGGAGCACCCCATTTCTCATAACAATTACTTTATACATATAGTCAGGATAATATATTAAGTTATACTGCAGTAACAAAAGACCTCCAGATCTTAGTAACTTAAATAAGGTTTACTGTTTCCTAATATACATCCCCATCACAGATCAACTGTATATTTATTCCTCTAACAAGGGCTATGCTATGCTGCTGCTGCTGCTAAGTCACTTCAGTCATGTCGGACTCTGTGCGACCCCATAGACGGCAGCCCACCAGGCTCCCCCGTCCCTGGGATTCTCCAGGCAAGAACACTGGAGTGGGTTGCCATTTCCTTCTCCAATGCATAAAAGTGAAAAGTGAAAGTGAAGTTGCTTAGTCATGTCCGACTCTTAGCGACCCCATGGACAGCGGCCCACCAGGGTCTTCTGTCCATGGGATTTTCGAGGCAAGAGTACTGGGGTGGGGTGCCATTGCCTTCCCCGGATGCTATGCTATGCTATGCTAAGTCACTTCAGTCGTGTCCGACTCTGTGTGATCCCACAGATGGCAGCCCACCAGGCTTCCCCGTCCCTGGGATTCTCCAGGCAAGAACACTAGAGTGGGTTGCCATTTCCTTCTCCAGTGCATGAAAGTGAAAAGAGAAAGTGAAGTCGCTTAGTCATGTCCGACTCTTAGCGACTCCATGGACTGTAGCCTACCAGGCTCCTCCGTCCGTGGGATTTTGCAGGCAAGAGTACTGGAGTGGGGTGCCATTGCCTTCTCCAACAAGGGCTATACTAGATGCCAAAATACGAGAAGCTATATCAAAATTTTGAGTGAATATAAATTAGAAACCTAGCATTGTATTTATACGAAGTCAAGTAAGTGGAATCTAAATGTTATGTATCTTTTTAGCTAGGCAAAAATTCATTAATTTTCTACACACACACACACACACACACACACACATAGTATATATAGAGAGAGACACACACATTTACACAAAAGCTTTTCTTTGCCATCTGAGCCAGCTTATATGCAGAGTACATCATGCAAAATGCCAGGCTGGATGAAGCTCAAGCTGGAGTCAAGTTTGCCAGGAAAAATATCAATAACCTCAGATAAGCAGATGACACTACCCTAATGGCAGAAAGTGAAGAGGAACTAAAGAACTTCCTGTTGAAGGTGAAAGAGGATAGTGAAAAAGGTGGCTTTAGACTCAGCATTCAAAAAACCAAGATCATGGCATCTCTTCTCATCACTTCATGGCAAATAGGTGGGGAAAAATGGAAACAGTGACAGATTTCATTTTCTTGGGCTCCAAAATCACTGCAGATGGTGACCGAAGCCTTGAAATTAAAAGATGCTTTTCCGTGGAAGAAAATCTATGACAAACCTAGACAGCATATTAAAAAACAGAGACATCAATGTGCCAGCAAAAGTCCATAGAGTCTAAGCTCTGGTTTTTCCAGTAGTCGTGTATGGATGTGAGAGTTGGACCAGAAGGAAGGCTGAGCACAAAAACACTGATCCTTTCAAACTGTAGTGCTGGAGAGGGCTCTTGAGAGTCACTTGGACTGCAAGGAGATCCAACCAGTCCATCCTAAAGTAGATCAGTCCTGAATATTCATTGGAAAGACAGATGCTGAAGCTGAAACTCCAATACTTTGGCCACGTGATACGAAGAACCGACTCATTGGAAAAGACCCTGATGCTGGGAAAGATTGAAGGAAGGAGGAGAAGGAGACGACAGAGGATGAAGTGGTTGGATGGCATCACCAACTCAATGGACATGAGTTTGAGTAAACTCTGGGAGTTGGTGATGGACAGGGAGGCCTGGCACGCTGCAGTCCATCAGGTTGCGAGGAGTCGGACACAACTGAGCGACTGAACTAAACTGAGTAATATAAGTAATTTCACTGGACATTTCCTTGAGCCTGTTTATGCCAGTTTTGCTGTGAGTAGTTTTCTGTGTTTATTAACATTTTTTTCAAATTATTTCTCTTTTCTATTGACTAGACTCTCAATCCAGACTAGACAAAGAGAAATAAGTAAGTTCTCTCTCCTGCTGTATTTTTTACAGCAACTTTCTGAATGTTTTATCAGCATCAAAAAGGGAAATAAAAGCTCCATGATATTTTTGTCAGTATAAAATCTCATAACTTTATTTTCCAATCAGCATGGAAGCTAATGCTTTCTCTGCAAGTTCACCTATTCTTACTGGCCAGAAAGCTGCCTAGGTATAATGAGAACCAAAATGCAGGTTGGATACCAACTTTCGTTTGATGCCGAACTGCTTTCTTATATTGAAGGCTTCACATTTCCTTTCTGGTTATAAACTCAATCTCAGGAAACTGTAACATCTTTAACCCTATTTAACATAGCCAAAATCTTGAGAATATAAACGTTTTCATTACAAAGACCTGTATGTTGACATGACAGTTACCATGAACACTAACACAGTTAAAAAAAAAAAATTCCAGTGTCAGACTTCAGTGAACTAATACTTAGGGTGTGCGTGTCTGTGTGTGTCAGACAACTATTTAACAGTCTATTATACAAATCGTATATGATCTTGAGTCTGGAAAGAGAAAACTTGTCTCATTCATACCTGGAAAATTTCCATGTTTGAACATTTTGGTCCTGTTTGCTATATGTAGAAGAATAAGAAACACAATGATAATAATAATAAGTTAATTATATTTATATCTCTATCATTTATAAGGTAGTTCCCCCATGTACTATCTAATTTAATACTTGCAATAAGCAGCCTCTGAATGGTTGTTGTTGTTGTTGTTCAGTCACAAAGTCATGTCTTACTCTTTGCAACCCCAAGGACTCTAGCACTCCAGACATCCCTGTCCTTCACTATCTCCTAGAGTTTGCTCAAACTCATGTCCATTGAATCAGTGATGCTATTCAACCGTCTCATCCTCTGTCACCACCTTCTCCTCTTGCCCTCAATGTTTCCCAGCATCAGGATCTTTTCCAATGAGTAGGCTCTTCACATGAGGTGGCCAAAGTATTAGAGCTTCAGCATCAGTCCTCCCAGTGAATATTTAGGATTGATTTCATTTAGGATTGACTGGTTTGATCTCCTTGCAGTCCAAGGGACTCTCAAGAGTCTTCTCCAGCACCACAGTTTGAAAGCATCAATTCTTTGGTGCTCAGCCTTCTTTGTGGTCCAAATCTTATATCAGAAAAGCCATAGCTTTGATTCTGTGGACCTTTGTTGGCAAAGTGATGTCTGTTTTTTAATTTACTGTCTAGGTTTGTGATAGCTTTTTCATGGCTGCAGTCACCATCCACAGTGATTTTGGAGCCCATGAAAAAGAAATCTGCCACTGTTTCCATTTTTCTCCTATCTATCACAAAATTTCAATAGATCTGAGAGCAGGACTGTGAAGAAGGCTGAGCGCCGAAGAATTGATGCTTTTGAACTGTGGTGTTGGAGAAGACTCTTGAGAGTCCCTTGGACTGCAAGGAGATCCAACCAGTCCATTCTGAAGGAGATCAGCCCTGGGATTTCTTTGGAAGGAGTGATGCTAAAGCTGAAACTCCAGTATTTTGGCCACCTCATGCAAAGAGTTGACTCATTGGAAAAGACTCTGATGCTGGGAGGGATTGGGGGCAGGAGGAGAAGGGGACGACAGAGGATGAGATGGCTGGATGGCATCACTGACTCGATGGATGTGAGTCTGAGTGACCTCCGGGAGTTGGTGATGGACAGGGAGGCCTGGCGGGCTGCGATTCATGGGGTCGCAAAGAGTCCGACACGACTGAGCAACTGATCTGATCTGATCTGATCTGATCTGATCACAAAATTTCAATAGATCTAAAAATCCTAAGAGAATGGGGCAAAATCCAAGATTTCCTGTTTACACCCTATTCTTTTCCCCTCACACTGATTGCTTTTTCATCTAAACATTCCTTTTGACATCTTGCCTACCTGTTGAGGTTCAACTGGGTTGTCATCTCCAAGTAGGATTCTCCAGTCTTCCCAACTGAAGGAAATTCTTCATACTCTCAACTCCTACAACCTCACATATTTCTGTTGTTGTTCTTAACCTGCAGAGCCTTTGCGTTGTCATTTTTACTATAGTATCATAACTACTCCAAGACAATGAGCTCCTTTAGTCCAGCGGGTATTTTCTTTATTATCACTTACTAGTGGCAGGCATGCAGGAAAAGTGTGACTGAGTGAGAGAATGAACATACGTGAATGAGTGACATCCCAAAAGTCTCTTTCATAAAGCAGTGTTGTGATTACTGACCTCGCCAAGGGTCTTTCCACTTAGATCTGCAGATAAGCGGGGGAAATGGCTCAGATATAAGATGAGGCTGAGCTTTGAACACAGAGCATAGTGCATGGCGAGCCATGGAGGACACACCAGTTTGGCCTGGTCTTCTCTTTACAATTTTTTTCTTAATTTCTCTTTTCAAGCTAGTATTCCTTTTGAGCCACAATAACTCTGGAGTGATCAGCTAGGAGGGCTTCCCAGGTGGCTCAGTGATAAATAATCTGCTTGCCAATGCAAGAGATGCAGGTTTGATCCCTGGGTCAAGAAGATCCCCTGGAGAATGAAATGGCAACACACTCCAGTATCATTACCTGGGAAATCCCGTGGACAGGGTAACCTGGTGAGGACAGGGTAACTGTTAACCCTGGTAACAGTCCATGGGTTCACAAAAGGGTCAGACAAGACTTAGTGGCTATACAACGACAACAATCAGCTAGAAATGCCCCACCTTTGTCTCTTGGTATCTAACAGCTCTCTTTTCAATTAGAGCAGTGTAGGCACTTTGCACCTTTTCCTCTACCTTTTGCCCAAGGAAGCAGATCTCTTAGCTGTTGGTAAGCCATTGCCGCACTGGTTTTCTTGTCATCCTCTCATTGTTTTGCCACTTTTCACCTCTATGTCTTCCTTGACCACCGGAGTCACTTTGGAGCATTTGGGGAAAATTCTTTTCAAAGACAGTCACACTGGCTGTCTCAACAGTCAGCCTGTAATGAAATCACTGTGGAGACAACATTGTATGTGCCACTTTCTTTTAATGGGCAACATGCTTAGAGTTGTTTTGACTAGGGCTCCCACAGCTTTTTCTCACCATGTAGCCTATGAGCCTGAATCCTACCAGTAGTATGAAGAAGTGAAGAGAAGTCGCTCAGTCATGTCCAACTCTGCGACCCCATGGACTGTAGCCCACCAGGCTCCTCCATCCATGGAATTTTCTAGGCAAGAGCACTGGAGTGGGTTGCCATTTCCTTCTCCAGGGGATCTTCCTGACCCAGGGATCGAACCCGAGTCCCCCTGCATTGCTGGCAGATGCTTTACCGTCTGAGCCACCAGGGAATCCCCACCAGTATATTAGAATGCTAATCAAAGTGGAAATGAATTAGCAAGGTAGTTACAAAACAGTGTACCTTTCCAGAATATACAGCTTCAAATTTTAAGAGTAGCCATGTATTTTGATGTATTTCTTTTGTAAAATAATTTAACAGCATGAATTATAAATTTATGTATGTTTAATACATTTTTTTGACCTGGGAATTTCCTTCTGGTTGTCTAGTTAAAGGAAATTATTCATAGAAATATGAATACAGTATACCAGGTATGGAATTGTACTCAGCAGTGTTAGAGAAACCATTATGACAGCTTAACAAAATAGTCTTTTTTTTTTTTTTTTCATGTAATAAGAAGTAAGAAGACCAACACTCAAAGCTGCTGGGGCATCTCCATGATCCTGTTGCCAAAAGCTCAGCTTCTCTGTTCACTGGTAGTGAGTCAAATCTTGGAGACAGAGGTTTGGGTCAAGTAGAAAAGGGTAGCTTTATTGCTTTGCCAGGCAAAGGGGGACATAGAGGGTTCCTGCCTTGAAAAACTATGTGTCTTAACCCCAGAGTATTTGATAAAGGGATTTATAACAATGGTTCAAGGGTGGGGGTCTCTGACAGGATTATGGTGTGTGCAAGATTTGTACTCCCTTAATCTCATCTCTTCCTCTGGTGGCTCAGATGGTAAGTCTGCCTACAATGCGGGAGACCTGAGTTCGATCCCTGGGTCAGGAAGATCATCTGGAGAAGGAAATGGCAACCCACTCCAGTACTCTTGCCTGGAAAATCCCATGGATGGAGGAGCCTGGTAGGGTACAGTCCATAGGGTCACAAAGAGTTGGACACTGAGCGACTTCACTTCAATCTCATCTCAGGTGCTCAGTCTCCTAATCTTGATGAGCTTCTCTGCTCTCTTTGATTTTGCCTCAGGTGGTTTCTTGGCTGCTCTTCCCTTGATTAACATCTGTTGAATATGCCCCTTGGAACTCAGGGAAGGTCTTGGAGGGTACCTACAAGAAATGGGAAAAAGAAGGGCCTCTTTGCCTGGTAGCTCAACTGGTAAAGAATCCGTCTACAATGCAGGAGACCCTGGTTCATATTCCTGGGTCAGGAAGATATCCTGGAGAAGGGATAGGCTACCTATTTCTGTATTCTTTGCCTTCCCTGGTGTCTCAGATGGTAAAGAATCTGCCTGCAATGTGGGAGACCAGAGATCCCCTGGAAGAGAGCATGGCAACCCACTCCAGTATTCTTGCCTGGAGAATCCCCATGGACGGAGAAGCCTGGCGGACTACAGTCCATGGGGCTGTGAAGGGTCAGCACAGCTGAGCAACTAAGCACAGCACAGCCCCACAGGCCCCCTCTCAGTCTTAATACGATTAGATCACAGGCTTATTAAATGGTGTTTCTCCTCACTGTCCCATGTGGTTGTAGGATGGCAAGTTAATCTCTTGTCATTGTTCCAGATGAGAATAGAAGAAGAACAAGAGGGCAGGCAAAACTTTCCTAGAAATCTCTGGTGGATTTCGGTTTATTTCTCATTAGCTAGTACTATGTCTCCTCTAGCTGTAGGGAGATTGGGATAATTTCCTAGGTTTAGGTTTGGTACATTGTCAGGTTAACCCAAATTGGGTTTTCTTAGTAAGGGAAATGGAGAGAATGGCTGTTGGTAAACAACTAACAATGTTTTCCATAGTAATCAATGTACTGAAGATACTAAGTAAAATAATAGAGGCACACTTACTATCCATTTGAAGATTAATGGATAAATAAAATGATCAAATGTGATAGAATATTCTGTAACTATATTAATTATAGTTAGATCATAAAAACAAAAGCTGGTCTAGGTAGGAGGACTAGGAAATGTTTCATTACAGGGAATTAGAAGCTATACAATCTTTGGACAGCCAGAGGAGTGAATGTCAGGAAGACCCCTATCTTAGCTTGGATTCCTCACAGAGCAGAGCCTGAGATAAGGACTGTGAGCAGATAGTTTACTTGAGAAGTGAGCCCAGGGATCAGCAGTTGGAGAGTAAGGGAAAAAACAATAGCCAACCTAGGTAGGAGTGTGTTGTGGAGGTTGCATTATGATGGGTAGGAGCTTGATTCTGTCAGAACCTACTGAGATACAGGATGCCTTCCAGAATTGTCTCCCCAAAGATTAGAAGGCAGGGGGATTTATCCACTGGATCCCGAGAATTGCCCCCAGAGATACTGACCTCCTGTATTTATGAGCTGCCCATGTGTATGTGAGCCAGATAACTCTTGTGACTTCTGAAATGTTGGAGGAACATAAAATGGGTATGTGTATCCTGCACTGGAGGCAGGATGCTGCTAGCATGAAGCAAGTTAGAGCTTGTGTGGAACTGTGCAACCATGGCTGAAATCAGAGGTAAAGCCAAGAGAATATGAACCATGGTGCAGAGGCATCTGCTACAACAATATCAGGAAATTTCACATAAAACAGTCCTTCATAGAGGTGGTTCTCTGGGAGACACTCAAAAGCCTCTGGCAATGCCTTCCATCTCTTGTCTACCACTCTCCCACAGCTGCTACTGGGAAAGTAGCTTCTCTTTACTTTTATAATGTCATGCAAGTGCCTCTAATTGGTGGGATCTAATGGGAAACCTGATGGCAAGGGCCTCTGAGAAATGCAGTTTTCAGGCTTCATGCCCCTGAGGTAAAAAGGAGAGGTCAGAAGGGTGGAGTTTGTCCTGACTATCAGTGAATGATGTCTGGCCCAGCAGAAACTGATGAATTATGTATGAGGAGTTTACAAAACTGGTTTTAATCACTTCCTATTCTCTTCACTGATGAAGGAGGGATCCTGCACTAGTGGCTTGGGGATGGCCAAACATACAACACTGGACAGATGAGATCAACAGCAGCTGATTAGTCACATGGACTCATAGCTGGAGGCTGAGGACAGGAGTGCCATGCAGGGCGCATGGGACCTGTCCTCAGAAACAGCATGAACAACCGAAGGCTGTGGGAAGCAGGCTTTGTAATATCAAGAGGCTGAGGAGCCTCTGATTCGTGTGGAGGATGAGATTTGGCTTGTCTGAAAAATTCCACTTGCTTGGAGGGAACTGAAACCTCCTACTCAGGGTTAAGCAGGACCTGTGCCTGGTCCTTTTGATAAGGAGAGTTTCTTGGCTAGGAGACTTTGATGACTGGGGCAAAGAGGGAAGCAAAGAAGCAGGCCATTCAAGGCCTCCCTGGCTTTACCAGATGTCAAGGCAGACATATTAATGCACATAAGCCTTATTTGTGGCCATATACCACATGGGCTTCCCAGGTGGCACTAAGGGTAAAAAACCCACCTGCCAACGAAGGAGACGTGAGAGATGTAGCTCTGATCCCTGGGTGAGGAAGATCCCCTGGAGAAGGAAATGGTAACCCATTCTAGGGTTCTTGGAGAATCCCATGGAGAGAGGAGCCTGGCAGGTTACAGTCCATAGAACCACAAAGTGTTGGACACATCTTACCCCATGGAGTGCTGCTGTCCATGGGGTCGCAGAGTCAGACACGACTGAGTGACTGAACTGAACTAAAGCAACTTATTATGCATGCACCACATTCATTTTTCAGTTGCTCAGTCATGTCTGACATTTTGCAGCCCCATGGACTGCAGCACACCAAGGGGTCAGTCGTGTGCTCCACTTTCATGTGCTCCACAGCTCATGTCATTCAGTTGATGATGCCATCCAGCCGTCTCATCCTCTGTCGTCTCCTTCTCCTCCTGCTTTCAGTCTTTCCCAGCATCAGGATCTTTTCCAATGAGTCAGCTCTTTGCATCAGGTGGCCAAAGTATTAGAACTTCAGCCTCAGCATCAGTCCTTCCAGTGAATATTCAGGACTGATTTCCTTTAGGATTGACTGGTTTGATCTTGCTGTCTAAGGGACTCTCAAGAGTCTTCACCAGCACCACAGTTCAAAAGCATCAGTTCTTTGGTGCTCACCCTTCTTTATGGTTTAACCCTTGCATCCGTACATGACAACTGGAAAAACCACAGCTTTGACTATATGGACCTTTGTTGGCAAAGCAATATGTCTCCTTTTTAATATGCAGTCTAGGTTTGTCATGGAGAAGGCAATGACACCCCACTCCAGTACTCTTACCTAGAAAATCCTATGGACAGAGGAGCCTGGTAGGCTGCAGTCCATGGGGTCACGAAGAGTCAGACACGACTGAGCAACTTCACTTTCACTTTTCACTTTCATGCATTGGAGAAGAAAATGGCAACACACTCCAGTGTTCTTGCCTGGAGAATCCCAGGGACGGGGGAGCCTGGTGGGCTGCTGTCTATGGGGTTGCACACAGTCGGACACAACTGAAGTGATGCAGCAGCAGCAGCAGGTTTGTCATAGCTTTTCTTCCAAGGAGCAAGTGTCTTTTAATTTCATGCCTGCAGTCACCATCTGCGGTGATTTGGGAGGTCAAGAATATAAAGTCTGTCACTGTTTCTGTTTTTTCCCCATCTATTTGCCATGAAGTGATGGGACTGAATGCTGTGGTCTTGGTTTTTTGAATGTTGAGTTTTAAGACAGCTTTTTTACTTTCCTCTTACTCCTTCCCTCAAGAGGCTCTTTAGTTCCTCTTGGCTTTCTTCTATTAGGGTGGTGTCTTCTGCATATCTGAGGTTATGGATATTTCTCTCAGCAATCTTGTCTCTAGCTTGTGATTCATTCAGCCCAGCATTTCACATGATGTACTCTGTATAGAAGTTAAATGAGCAGGGTGACAATATACAACCTTGACGTACTCCATTCCCAGTTTTGAATTAGTTCATTGTTCCATGTCCAGGTTTAACTGTTGCTTCTTGACTTACATACAGGTTTCTCAGGAGGCAGATAAGCTGGTCTGGTATTCCCAGGTCTTTAAGAATTTTCCACAGTTTACTGTACTCCACATAGTCAAAGGCTTTAGCATCATCAATGAAGCAGAAGTAGATGTTTTTCTGGAATGCTTTTGCTTTTTTTTAATGATCAAGTGGGTGTTGGCAGTTTGATCTCTGGTTCCTCTGCTTTTTCTAAATCCAGCTTGGACATGTGGAAGTTTTCAGTTCACATACCATTGAAGCCCAGTTTGAAGGCTTTTGAGCATGACCTTGCTAGCATGTGAGATGAGTGCAATTGTGCGGTAGTTTGATCACTCTTTTGGCATTGCCCTTCTTTGGGATTAGAATGAAAACTGACCTTTTCCAGTTACTGTTTTCCAAATTTGCTGGCATGTTGAGTGTAGTACTTTAACAGCATCATCTTTTAGGATTTGAAATAGCTCTGCTAGAATTCCATCACCTCCACTAGTTTTGTTCATATTAGTGCTTCCTAAGGCTTACTACAGAGAAGGCAGTGGCAACCCATTCCAGTACTCTTGCCTGGAAAATCCCATGGATGGAGGAGCCTGGTAGGCTGCCTTCTATGGGGTCACACAGAGTCAGGCACTACTGAAGCAACTTAGCAGCAGCAAGGCCTACTAATTTGGGCAGAAAAAGAAAAGGGCATATCTTTTTTAAAATCAGATCAGATCAGTCGCTCAGTCGTGTCCGACTCTTTGCGACCCCATGAACTGCAGCACGCCAGGCCTCCCCGTCCATCACCAACTCCCGGAGGTCACTCAGACTCACATCCATCGAGTCAGTGATGCTTTCCGGCCATCTCATCCTCTGTCGTCCCCTTCTCCTCCTGCCCCCAATCCCTCCCAGCATCAGAGTCTTCTCCAATGAGTCAACTCTTAGCATGAGGTGGCCAAAATACTGGAGTTTCAGCTTTAGCATCATTCCTTCCAAAGAAATCCCAGGGCTGATCTCCTTCAGGGCTGATCTCCTTCAGAATGGACTGGTTGAATCTCCTTGCAGTCCAAGGGACTCTCAAGAGTCTTCTCCAACACCACAGTTCAAAAGCATCAATTCTTCGGCGCTCAGCCTTCTTCACAGTCCAGCTCTCACATCCATACATGACCACAGGAAAGACCATAGCCTTGACTAGATGGAGCTTTGTTGGCAAAGTGATGTCTCTGCTTTTGAATATGCTATCTAGGTTGGTCATAACTTTCCTTCCAAGGAGTAAGCATCTTTTTTTTAAAAATAGATTAAAAAAAAAAAACACATTTATTTAAAATAGTAAGATTAAATTACTTTTATTTAATCATCTCATTTTGTGAGGCAGCCCATTCTTCTCAGGATTTCCTCTGTGACAAGCCCAAGAACCTCAAAGGATCAGACCTTTGTATAGTGTCCCCTAACAAAGGATATTGAGAAAAGAGGGCCTGTGTATTAATGAAGATATTGGAAGATCCTTGAATGAGTAAAAATAATCAAATGAATAAACTCATGAACCAGAAAGCAAACTGAGCCAAGAGAAAGACCCAAAACTCCTCACTGCCCTTGCTTCTACAGACGCTAAGTGTCATTTGCCATCCAGTGGTCACTCTCGCCTGTCGGGGTGCCCATAGGTTCAACACTACCTTGTCCCTGATGGGAGAGGAACGCAGTCTCTCCTCCTTAAATCTGAAGCCCAGTCTTCCTTGCCTCAACAGCTGCTGCCACAGCCTTTACTGGTTGAAGGGAAAGTGGGAAGAATCTGAAAACCAGGAACCACCCTACCCAACCTGCCCTTATCTGAACCACCTCCCAGATCAGAATTCATAAGTAACAAGTTTCCTGCACTACATACTTTTCTTCTGTTGTTTTTCCCCCCACACGTCTGTAGCCTCTCTAACTGTGCTGTCCAATGTAGTAGCCACTTACATTTAAGATTTATGTCCCCAGCTACACGAGCCACATTTTAAGCCACCAGCTCTACAGGTAGCTACTGTATTGGACACTACAACTTACAGAACACTTCTATCATCATTTTGTGTACAGTACAGTAATTTGTAGGATCATTCATGCATTTAGTCAATATGCTGGATACCTACCTTGTGCTTGACCCATTTCTAAAGACTGAGGATACAGCGATGGATAAGATAAGCAAAATTTCTGCTTTCCCGGGACTTACACTTCAACTTACAAAGCCTGCATCCAAATGTCAGTGTGTAGCAATAGCTTGAAGAAGGACAGCCTGGGGAAACAGCGAGTTAATTGTTTTTGTTTTTGTTTTTGTTTTAATCTTGGCTCATCACCAGTCTGATTCCTTTAAGATGTAGCTCTCTGTTTTCTTCTGCTTTTAGACCTCTAAATTTTAGAAATCTGATTTGAGCTGATTTGCACGGCACAGATGGCTTACACATTTGATTTACCTTTAAGTGTTGGCTGCCACTGTTAAGTTTTTTAGATTCTAAGTGAGAGATTTATTTGAAAGTAGTCGTTCTAGGATTTGATCATTTTAAATCAATTCTTGCTGCCTGTGTTTAGAATTTTAATTCAGTGAAAGGTCTAGTTCTTACTGATGGTATATAACTACAGCAGAGACAAAGCAATCATTTTGCCGGTTTTCCTACCACAAAGCCCATGTTTTAATACACACACCCCCTATACAGGGGTTACTCACAGAGCATTAATAATAACAGCCTAAAAACTCGAGTAATGAAAATGGGTGGTATTTCTAAATTAGCCATTAGAATTCAGACACTGCTAAATGCTCTCAACAAGAGCCATGAACGCCAACACCAACAATCTGGTCGAACTAATGAACTGTAAATGTCTTCCCCGCTGATGAATTGATGACTTAGAGTCTGTTGCAGAAGAAAGAGACCCTGGAATTGAGTCTTTCTGCTCCAAATCCCTCTTTCCTCACTATTGCTTCTTTGAAGACTAATAATTTGTCCAAGCAAGAGTTGAAGAGTAAAACTCAGCTATAGCATGATAAAGGTGTCCAAAAATTCACCCATGCAAAGCAGAGCTTCTCAGACTTATGTGTGCATCCTGGAGGGTTTGTTGAAGCAAAAACTGCTGAACCCCCTCCCCAGAGTTGCTGATTCAAGAAGTCTAGGTTAGAGCCTGATAATTTGTATTTCTGACAAATTATTGGATGCTGCTGGTGATCTAAGGTCCACGTTTTGAAAACCCCACTTTGTAAACCACATGATTATACTACTGTGGAGTTGATGAAATGATGAGTGCGTACACAGCTAGCCTGGAGATCTGAGGATCCAGCTACATGATCAGCTCTATCCAGGTGTGGACCTAGGTTTGGCACCAGCTGGTGGTGACCATCTAGTCCTGGGCAGACATGATGGGAGAAGTTCTGGGTCCTGGGACTCCCAGGACAGTGAGATGCCAGCTATCTCATGGAGTTAGCATTTACTGAGCCTCAGAGGCCCAGCTTCTGGCTCTCTGCTTCCCAACCACTGCCTGCTGCTTCCCTGTCAGTCTGTCTTCTCTGTATTTCCTTCCCACCCCTAGAAGATGAAATCTTTGACTCAACCCTACCTGAGAAGCTGGAGAGCCAGTTACGCTATATAAAAAACTGCATTGTTTAGGAGTTTTAAAGCAACCAGTAGTAGGCCTTCTATTGTTTAATTTACTCATCCAAACTCCTGCCTCACTGTCCTCTCTCTGCAACTTTGAGATTTTCCACCTTTACTAGTCAAAATGCTTCTTCACCTTGAAAGTTAGTGTAGATTCCATCTCCAAACACCTTGTCTGGTGCTCTCCAGAAGACATCATTTTTCCTTCCTCTGAAAGGATAGGGATATTATTTTATTCTCAAAACAACCTTGTAGTGTAGGTGTGATACTTGTTTACAGATGAAACAAGAAGGGTAACACATTTTCTACTTTGTAATAATTTGCTGTAGTAAAATAACTTGTCTGATAGAGCTGGTAGGGCAAAATCTGGCTGTGGAATGATTTTTGATATGTTAATCTCTCACCGTATATTAATGATGAGTGTAGGCACTGGCAGCCCACTCTGGTACTCTTGCCTGGAAAATCCCATGGACAGAGGGGCCTGGTGGGCTGCAGTCCATGGGGTTCCTGAGGGTCAGACATGACTGAGCGACTTCACTTTCACTTTTCACTTTCATGCATTGGAGAAGGAAATGGCAACCCACTCCAGTATTCTTGCCTGGAGAATCCCAGGGACAGGGGAGCCTGGTGGGCTGCTGTCTGTGGGGTCACACAGAGTCGGACACGACTGAAGCGACTTAGCAGCAGCAGCAGCAGGCACATATTATTTCATCTACTCCACAGTAGTATAACTCTTTGGTTTACAAAGTGGGGTTCTCGAAATCTGGTCAAACTTAATCTCTGACAAAATGTGGTCCACTGGAGAAGGGAATGGCAAACCAGTTCAGTATTCTTGCCTTGAGAGCCCCATGAACAGTATGAAAAAGCAAAAAGAGATGACACTGGAAGATGAACTGCCCAGGTCGGTAGATGCCCAATATGCTACTGGAGATCAGTGGAGAAATAACTCCAGAAAGAATAAAGAGGCAGAGCCAAAGCAAAAACAGTCCCCAGGTGTGGATGTGACTGGTGATGAAAGTATGGTCCGATGCTGTAAAGAACAATATTGCATAGGACCTGGAGTTCTAGGTCCATGAATGAAGGTTAATTGGAAGTGGTCAAACAGGAGATGGCAAGAGTGAATGTCGACGTTTTAGAAATCAGAGAACTAAAATGGACCAGAATGGGCGAATTTAATTAAGATAACCATTATATCTATGATGGTGGGCAAGAATCCCTTAGAAGAAAGTGAATATCCCTCATAGTCAACAGAAGAGTCTGAAATGCAGTTCTTGGGTGCAATCTCAAAAATGAAAGAATGATCTCTATTTGTTTCCAAGGCAAACTATTCAATATCACAGTAATCCAAATCTGTGCCTCAACCAGTAATGATGAAGAATCTGAAGTTGAACATTCTATGAAGACTTACAAGACCTTCTAGAACTAACATCAAAAAAGATGTCCTTTTCATCATAGGGACTAGAATGCAAAAGTAGGAAGTCAAGAGATACCTGGAATAACAGGCACATTTGGCCTTGGAGTGTAAAATGAAGCAAGGCAAAGGCTAACAGAGTTTTGTCAAGAGAACACACTGGTCATAGCAAACACCGTCTTCGAACAACACAAGTGAAGACTCTACACATGGGCATCACCAGATGGTCAATACCGAAATCAGACTGATTATATTCTTTGCAGCCAAATATGAAGCAGCTCTATACAGTCAGCAAAAACAAGACCAGGAATAGACTGTGGCTCAGATCATGAACTTCTTATTGCCAAATTCAGACTTAAATTGAAGAAAGTAGGGGAAATCACTAGACCATTCATTCAGTTCAGTTCAGTCACTCAGCCATGTCCACCTCTTTGCAACCCCAGGGATTGCAGCATGGTAGGCCTGTGTGTCCATCACCAACTTCCGGAGTTCACCCAAACCCATGTCCATTGAGTCGGTGATGCCATCCAGCCATCTCATCCTCTGTCGTCCCCTTCTCCTCCCACTTCCTCCCACCTAGACCATTCAGGTATGACCTAAATCAAATCCCTCACAGTTATAAAGTGGAAGTGACAAATAGATTCAAGGAATTAGATCTGATAGACAGAGTGCTTGAAGAACTATGGACAGAAGTTTGTGACATTGTATAGGAAGCGGTGATCAAGACCATCCCCAAGAAAAAGAAATGCAAAAGGGCAAAATGGTTGTCTGAGGAGGCCTTACAGATAGTTGAGAAAAGGAGAGAAGCTAAAGGCAAAGGAGAAAAGGAAAGATATACCCATTTGAATGCAGGATTCCAAAGAATAGCACAGAGAGATAAGAAAGCCTTCCTCAGTGATCAATGCAAAGAAATAGAGGAAAACAGTAAAATGGGAAAGAAGAGATCTCTTCAAGAAAATTAGAGATACAAAGGGAACATTTCATGCAAAGTTGGGCACAATAAAGGACAGAAATGGTATGGACCTAACAGAAGAGGTGGCAAGAATACACAGAACTATACAAAAAAGATCATCATGACCCAGATAACCACGATGGTGTGATCACTCACCTAGAGCCAGACATCCTGGAATGTGAAGTCAAGTGGGCCTTAGGAAGCATAACTATGAACAAAGCTAGTGGGGGTGATGGAATTCTATCAGAGCTTTCTAAAAGATGATGCTATTAAAGTGCTGCACTCAATATTTCAGCAAATTTGGAAAGCCCAGCAATGGCCACAGGACTGGAAAAGGTCAATCCTCATTCCAGTTCCCAAGAAGAGCAATAACTAAAAAATGTTCAAGCCACCAAACAGTTGCACTCATCTCCCATGATTGTAAGTGATGCTCAAAATCCTGCATACTAAACTGTAAACTGTATGACATGAACTGAGAACTTCCAGATTTCCAAGCTAGGTTTAGAAAAGGCAGAGAACTCAGGATCAAATTGCCAACATTTGCTGAATCATAGAGAAAGCAAGGGAATTCCAGAAAAACATTTAGTGTAGTTTTTTGACTGTGTGCTAAAGCCTTTGACTGTGTGGATCATAACTGTGGAAGACTCTTAAAGAGATGGGAACTCCAAACCATCTTACGTGTCTCCTGGGCACCCTGTGTGCCAGTCAAGAAGCAACAGTTAGAGCCTTATATGAAACAACTGATTGGTTTAGGATTGAGAAAGGAGTACAACAAGGCTATTTATTGTCACCCTGTTTATTTAACTTATACTCAGAGCACATCATGAGAAATGCCAGGCTGGATGAGTTACAAGATGGAATCAAGATCGCCTAGAGAAATATCAGTCACCTCAGATATGCAGATGATACTACTCTAATGGCAGAAAGTGAAGAGGAACTAAAGAACCTCTCCTTGAGGATGAAGGAAAATGAAAAAGCTGGCTTAAAACACTAAGCTCATGGCATCTGATCCTATCACTTTATGGGAAATAGAAGGGGAGAAGGTGGAAGCAGTGTCAGAATACCTCTTCTTGGGCTCTAAAATCACTGTGCATGGTGAGTGAAGCCATGAAATTAGAAAACGATTGCTTCTTGGCAGGAAAGCTATGACAAAACTAGACAGTATGTTAAAAAGCAAAGACATCACTTTGCCAGCAAAGGTCTGTATAGTCAAGGCTATGGTCCTTCCAGTAGTCACCTACAGTTATGAGAACTGGACCATAAAGCAGGCAGAACACCAAAGAACTGATGCTTTTGAACTGCAGAGCTAGAGAAGATGCTTGAGAGTCCTTTGGACAGCAAGGAGTTCAGACCAGTCAATCTTAAAAGAAATCAACCCTGAATATTCATTGGAAGGACTGATGGCGAAGCTGAAGCTCCAACACTGTGCCATGTGATGCGAACAGCCGACTCATTGGAAAAGACCTTATGCTGGGAAAGATAGAAGGCAGAAGGAGAAGAGGGCTACAAAGGGTGAGATGGCTGGATGGCATCACAGATGCAATGGACATGAGCTTGGGCAAAGTCCAGGAAACGGTGAGGGACAGGGAGGCCTGGCATGCGACATTCCATGGGGTTGGAAAAGAGTTGGACATGACGTAGCAACTGAACAGCAACAAGGATCCCTGGTTCTCCCAGAAGCTTCTCATGGTCCCTGGGGAGTTTGCTTGATTGATCTCTTATGTTCCTCCATAGTTCTAATGTATGGTCAGGGTTAGAGCAGCTAGATTCAGTCTTGGTCGGTCTCCATTCCTGGCTTATCATGAGAGTCAGCTTGAGAACCCTTTAAAATTGTCCCATCTAAGAACCTGGAATTAGAATTCCTGAGGGAAACACCTAGGAATTTACTTTAAAAATAGATTCTGACTATCAGCTTGTTTGGGAAACAGCAGTCTTGGTTCTTCTGGATATTTATTCTAGCCTTTGTGGTCATCAAAGCAAGATAGAATTATCAACACAGTTAAATGAGCTGTTTGGTATTTTAGGCCCTCACAAGTGAGATCAACTGTATTACTTAATTCATGCTTCCTGAAGCAAGGTGTAAAGTTGAGGAAAAAATTGAGGTATAAAGTTCATCAGAAATGCTTGGGATACCATGGCTTCCCTGTGGACTGAGCTTGTCTGCACAGGCCTTACCTGTGACCTTGATCCGTACTCTTCAAGTGATGGCTTCAGCTTTTGGTATTGACCCATCCCACTCTTGCCCACATAATTTTTCATGTCATTATAATTTTTATTCCAACTTCACATTCAACAGACTGTATCCTGTGGAATCACTTGACATAAATTATGTATTTTCAAAGATTAAACGAAACCACAAATTAAAATGTCTTCATACGAGCTCAAGCATTAAAGAAGGCTTTATGTGGATGGAGGTGGGATGAGAGGAGCTAAGGAAGGAGAAGAGAGTTTGAGGTTAAAGGTTTATAAATGAAAAATATTGCCTCCCGTATCAGTAAACAAAGGATGATACAGCCATCAAGCCACTACAGCTCCAAAGGAGCTCAGAGACTTCCCTGGTGGCTCAGATGGTAAAGCGTCTGCCCACAATCTGGGAGACCCAGGTTCAATCCCTGGTTTGGGAAGATCCTCTGAAGAAGGAAATGGCAAACCACTCCAGTACTCCTGCCTGGAAAATCCCATGGACAGAGGAGCGTGGTAGGCTGCAGTCCATGGGGTCACAAAGAGTCGGACACGACTAAGTGACTTCACTTCACTTCAGAATAGAGACAAATGAGTTAGCTTGCCAGGCTACCAAGCCCTCAGCTACTGCAGCTGCCCCAGTGGTATGCCCTGAGGGGTCAAAGGATGGGAAAGAAAAGTATTCTGGCCCCAGGTAGCTGAGTTGCATATCAAAGGAATGATTTCAATGAGCTGAGACTCTTGTGTCTTCCCATTCATGAAGTGAAGTGAAGTCGCTTAGTTTTGTCTGACTCTTTGTGACCCTATGTACTGCAGCCTACCACGTTCCTCTGTCCATAGGATTTTCCAGGCAAGAGTACTGGAGTGGGTTGCCATTTCCTTCTCCAGAGGATCTTCCCAACCCAGGGATTGAACCTAGGTCTCCCGCATTGTAGGCAGACGCTTTGCCATCTGAGCCACCAGGGAAGTCCTCTTCCCATTCATGGAGAAGCACTAAATCTCCTTAACCTGAGATATCTGGTTTTCTTTAATTAACAGTAATCTTTTGATGTTCCTGCTATCTCCCCTTTGTTGCAAAAATCATGACTCCTCCCTTATCTCTTTGAACTCAGAGCTATCTGAGAGGCTGCTTCCCAGACTTGATGTCCTCAGAAAGTCTGCCAAATAAAACATGATTCTCAACTGTTTGATCATACATTTTTTTTTCAGCCAACAAGTCAACATTAAAATTTAGCAATTGCTATGCTATTATGAATAATTTCACATGCTGAAATATACTGCCCATTCAAATTGTGCATCGTGGGTTTAAATAGTCTTTCCACATGTAAACATTCTGATGACAATTTTGCCTGTTTCATAAGGCCTTGCCTCTCTTTCCATTATAAAAATGTGGTGCATCTTTCAGAACAAATGCCTGCTACCCAAAAGAAATACACATTTTTTAGATCCCCAAATTCAATATCTGAGAATGTTTCTTAGACACTGCAAAAGATAAAAAGAAAAATGCTTGAGTTTACTGTGGATGAGAAATAATCTTTTTCATAAGCTGGTGCAGTCAAATGATAGAACATGCTCCTTTAGTATTTGGCATTGCTACAGTATCATATAATTCCTTGAATTTGGTATTCAGTCTTTAATATCAAAACTATAAAAAGGGATGTGTAATACGTATTCTTCACCTCGCACAAGCACCTTTCTGTCTCCTCAAATGAGATAAGTGGTCTCAATACAGTTTAATGCCAGAAGGAGAAGGTCTGTGTCATTCTAATATGCCTCAAACTTCTGGTCCTATTTTTATCCTTCTGCTGACTTCAATGTCTGTGGAGAGCAGAATACCCACCCGCAACAGATGCAAATAAAGTCCAGCTGGGCTTAAAGAATGTTCAGGCAGTCACCTCTCAGTCCTCCAAGCAGAATCCACATCTTATCAATCCCCTTTTGTAGGCTTTTCCTTAGCAGATGAATAATTTTTGCCCTTTTGTTTTAAATCTACTGAAATTAAATCTCGTGGGTCTGTAAACTCCCAGTGGTTTCTTTTCTTTGTCAGGGAAGGAAATATGAAGGGGAGTAGAGGGAAGGAGCTCTACTGAAGGTGTGTTTCATCCTTTGAAGTTTATTGGGCCCCAGGGCTCCTAGAGGACAGAGCTTGGGTGAAAGGCAGAGCTGCACGTCCTCTCTCTCTTCCCAGCCAATAGTTACTGTGCAGGCTCTGCTGCAGGAGAGCCCTTATAAGTCAGAAATTCCACAGCCTGGGCCCACCATATGAATTCATTGCTAGTATTTTTAAATAGGGAGTTTCATCTAAAATTTCTAACCTCTGTTGAAAATTTAGGGAAAATTTTTTGAGAGGATTTTCAGTTTCTTTAAGATAAACAAAGAGCTATTTTTCTGCTGACAAATGGCTGGAGACAAAAAAAAAAACACTTTTTTTTCTGCTTTCAAGTTCACCGTAGTCCCCACTACTTCCTATAAACTAACCTCCCACTCAACATCACTCATTATCAGAGAAATGCAAATCAAAACCACTATGAGGTACCATTTCACGCCAGTCAGAATGGCGGCGATCCAAAAGTCCACAAGCAATAAATGCTGGAGAGGGTGTGGAGAAAAGGGAACCTTCTTACACTGTTGGTGGGAATGCAAACTAGTACAGCCACTATGGAGAACAGTATGGAGATTCCTCAAAAAACTGGGAATAGAACTGCCTTATGATCCAGCAATCCCACTGCTGGGCATACACACTGAGAAAACCAGAATTGAAAGAGACACATGTACCCCAATGTTCATAGCAGCACTGTTTACAATAGCCAGGACTTGGAAGCAACCTAGATGTCCATCTGCAGATGAATGGATAAGAAAGCAGTGGTACATATACACAATGGAGTATTACTCAGCCATTAAAAAGAATACATTTAAATCAGTTCTAATGAGGTGGATGGAACTGGAGCCTATTATACAGAGTGAAGTAAGCCAGAAAGAAAAACACAAATACAGTATACTAATGCATATATATGGAATTTAGAAAGATGGTAACAATAACCCTGTTTACAAGACAGCAAAAGAGACACCGATGTATAGAATACTCTTTTGGACTCTGGGAACGGGAGAGGGTAGGATGATTTCAGAGAATAGCATTGAAATATGTATAATATCATATTTGAAACAAGTCGCCAGTCTAGGTACGATGCCTGATACTGGATGCCTGGGGCTGGTGCACTGGGATGACCCAGAGGGATGGTATGGGGAGGGAGGAGGGAGGAGGGTTCAGGATGGGGAACACATGTACACTTGTGGCGGATTCATCTTGATGTATGGCAAAAGCAATACAATATTGTAAAGTTAAACAAAATAAAATTTAAAAAGAAAAAAAAAAACAAAAACTAACCTCCCAGACCTGAGGCAAAGCAACAGTCATTGTAATTATGCTCACACTATTGATTCCAGAGTAGGGTGAACTAGTTCTTGCGCAAAAATGAGAAAATTTGGAAGAAAGTGTAGGAGGGCTATAAGTTTCAAGAAAAGTGAGAGAGAATATTTCTTTATGGAAGTGAAGGATATTCCTGTGCTTAAAATGCAAAGTGTCTCTATCAAAAGAACTTTTTATTCTGAAAACACCATTATGACCCAGACCCAACGCTGTGGACCCATATGCTCATTTGTGACTTTTGGTGTAAGTGAACCTGAGAAACCATCACACTTGCCTTCCTGGGGTAACACAGCAGCTCGGGCCGTGGGCTGACTTACTGAACATCAGTCCCGCTATTTTCCTAGTTCTCTCTATCCACACACGACTGGAAGCAGCATGTCTGTACACTGGTAGCTTGACAGAAAAGAAGAGATGCATGCAGTATATCAAGGACACAGTAAGTTCCTTACTTCATTTAATTCTCTCAGCAATCCTTTGATTTAGGTGTCAGCTCCATTTACAGATGAGAAAGCTGTGTCCCAGAGAAGTAAAGTAACTTGCCCAAGTTCATGTAGCAAAGCTACTCAGGGACAGGCCTGCCTCACTCCTTCTCCGAAGCATGGTGCTCCTGCTGCTGCTGCTGCTGCTGCTGCTAAGTCACTTCAGTCGTGTCCGACTCTGTGCGACCCCATAGACGTCAGCCCACCAGGCTCTCCTGCCCCTGGGATTCTCCAGGCAAGAACACTGGAGTGGGCTGCCATTTCCTTCTCCAATGCATAAAAGTGAAAAAGTGAAAGTGAAGTCGCTCAGTCATGTCCGACTCTTAGCGACCCCATGGACTGCAGCCCACCAGGCTCCTCCATCCATGGGATCTTCTAGGCAAGAGTACTGGAGTGGGGTGCCATTGCCTTCTACTGCTCATCAAAAAAACTTCTCCTGAATTCCTACTTAACAAAAAGACGTTAGTGTTTATTGTGGATTGATACAGAGCAGCCTGGCTTCCCAGGTGGCACAGTGATAAAGAACCCACCTATCAGTGCAGGAGACGCAAGAGACAAGTGTTTGATCCCTAGGTCAGAAAGATTCCCTGGAGTAGGAAATGGCAACCCACTCCTGTATTCTTGGCTGGGAAGTCCTATGGACAAGAGGAGCCTGGCAGGCTACAGTCTGTGGGGTCGCAATGAGTCAGACATAACTGACCAACAGAGCCCACACAGCATAAGAAGCAGCCATACAGTGGAGGTGAGAAATAGATTTAAGGGCCTAGATCTGATAGATAGAGTGCCTGATGAACTATGGAATGAGGTTCATGACATTGTACAGGAGACAGGGATCAAGACCATCTCCACGGAAAAGAAATGCAAAAAAGCAAAATGGCTGTCTAGGGAGGCCTTACAAATAGCTGTGAAAAGAAGAGAAGTGAAAAGCAAAGGAGAAAAGGAAAGATATAAGCATCTGAATGCAGAGTTCCAAAGAATAGCAAGAAGAGATAAGAAAGCCTTCCTCAGCAATCAGTGCAAAGAAATAGAGGAAAACAACAGAATGGGAAAGCCTAGAGATCTCTTCAAGAAAATTAGAGATACCAAGGGAATATTTCATGCAAAGATGGGCTCGATAAAGGATAGAAATGGTATGGACCTAACAGAAGCAGAAGATATTAAGAAGAGGTGGCAAGAATACACAGAAGAACTGTACAAAAAACATCTTCACGACCCAGATAATCACAATGGTGTGATCACTGACCTAGAGCCAGACATCCTGGAATGTGAAGTCAAGTGGGCCTTAGAAAGCATCACTACGAACAAAGCTAGTGGAGGTGATGGCATTCCAGTGGAGCTATTCCAAATCCTGAAAGATGATGCTGTGAAAGTGCTGCACTCAATATGCCAGCAAATTTGGAAAACTCAGCAGTGGCCACAGGACTGCAAAAGGTCAGTTTTTATTCCAATCCCAAAGAAAGGCAATGCCAAAGAATGCTCAAACTATCGCACAATTGCACTCATCTCACACACGCTAGTAAAGTAATGCTCAAAATTCTCCAAGCCAGGCTTCAGCAATACATGAACCGTGAACTTCCTGATGTTCAAGTTGGTTTTAGAAAAGGCAGAGGAACCAGAGACCAAATTGCAAATATCTGCTGGATCATGGAAAAAGCAAGAGAGTTCCAGAAAAACATCTATTTCTGCTTTATTGACTATGCCAAAGCCTTTGACTGTGTAGATCACAATCAACTGTGGAAAATTCTGAACGAGATGGGAATACCAGACCACCTGACCTCAAGAGGCCTTGAGAAATTTGTATGCAGGTCAGGAAGCAACTGTTAGAACTGGACATGGACCAAGAGACTGGCTGCAAATAGGAAAAGGAGTACGTCAAGGCTGCATATTGTCACCATGTTTATTTAACTTATATGCAGAGTACATCATGAGAAACGCTGGGCTGGAAGAAGCACAAGCTGGAATCAAGATTGCTGGGAGAAATATCAATCACCTCAGATATGCAGATGACACCACCTTTATGGCAGAAAGTGAAGAGGAACTAAAAAGCCTCTTGATGAAAGTGAAAGAGGAGAGTGAAAAAGTTGGCTTAAAGCTCAATATTCAGAAAACGAAGATCATGGCATCTGGTCCCATCACTTCATGAGAAACAGATGGGGAAACAGTGGAAACAGTGTTCGACTTTCTTTTTCTGGGCTCCAAAATCACTGCAGATGGTGACTGCAGCCATGAAATTAAAAGACGCTTACTCCTTGCAAGGAAAGTTATGACCAACCTAAATAGCATATTCCAAAGCAGAGACATTACTTTGCCAACAAAGGTCCGTCTAGTCAAGGCTATGGTTTTTCCTGTGGTCATGTATGGATGTGAGAGTTGAACTGTGAAGAAGGCTGAGCGCCAAAGAATTAATGCTTTTGAACTGTGGTGTTGGAGAAGGCTCTTGAGAGTCCCTTGGACTGCAAGGAGATGCAACCAGTCCATTCTGAAGGAGAATGGCCCTGGGATTTCTTTGGAAGGAATGATGCTAAAGCTGAAACTCCAGTACTTTGGCCACCTCATGCAAAGATTTGACTCATTGGAAAAGACTCTGATGCTGGGAGGGATTGGGGGCAGGAGGAGAAGGGGATGACAGAGGATGAGATATCTGGATGGCATCACTGACTCTATGGACGTGAGTCTGAGTGAACTCCGGGAGTTGGTGATGGACAGGGAGGCCTGGTGTGCTGCAATTCATGGGGTCGCAAAGAGTCAGACACGACTGAGCAACTGAACTGAACTGAACTGGCAAGAATATTCAATTTGTATGCTTACCAGGAGATTTTTCTAATGATCTTTTCTTAGATTTTAATGGCAGAATAGGTTTGTATTTCTGAACAAAATAGAGAATGTACTTCTATTTATGCAGCCAAAAAAAAAAAAAAAAAAGCCATGGTACTAGCTGTCCTTTTTGCCTTTATTTTCAAGAAGCTCCAAGGGAGGTGTGTGGCCCCAGTGCATCTTGTGGTAAAATGAATTGCCCCCTTTCGCCCTGTAATTCTGGATCTGTCTTTCTGATGCCATTAATGTGCTTTGATTTGTTAGTATTTCTACTTTACAAGTTGTATCTGATAGTAAACTTCCTCAGATCCTTTTTAAGGAAAACAAATGTATAAGTTCTAAATAAGAATCTTAAAGTTCAACTTATCCCCATATAAGTAGTCTCTAAAGTCAATTTAAATAAGGCACTGGATTTACAGAAGGGGGCCTTTGGGGAATAGCCCAAAAGCTTTTGTTTTATGGCTTAAGATAAGCAAAATTAAGATGGTTGGTGAGCTCTGGCCTGATTTGTTATCTTGCCTTCTGCATGGTTTGTCTCAGTCTTTGCCACAAGCATCAGATCAGATCAGTCGCTCAGTCGTGTCCGACTCTTTGCGACCCCATGAACCGCAGCACGCCAGGCCTCCCTGTCCATCACCAGCTCCCGGAGATCACCCAGACTCATACCCATCGAGTCAGTGATGCCATCCAGCCATCTCATCCTCTGTCGTCCCCTTCTCCTCCTGCCCTCAATCCCTCCCAGCATCAGAGTCTTCTCCAATGAGTCAACTCTTCGCATGAGGTGGCCAAAATACTGGAGTTTCAGCTTTAGCATCATTCCTTCTAAAGAAATTCCAGGATTGATCTCCTTCAGAATGGACTGGTTGGATCTTCTTGAGGTCCAAGGGACTCTCAAGAGTCTTCTCCAACACCACAGTTCAAAAGTATCAATTCTTCGGCGCTCAGCCTTCTTCACAGTCCAGCTCTCACATCCATACATGACCACAGGAAAGACCATAGCCTTGACTAGGCGAACCTTTGTTGGTAAAGTAATGTCTCTGCTTTTGAATATGCTATCTAGGTTGGTCATAACTTTCCTTCCAAGGAGTAAGCGTCTTTTAATTTCATGGCTACAGTCACCATCTGCAGTGATTCTGGAGCCCAGAAAAACAAAGTCTGACACTGTTTCCACTGTTTCCCCATCTATTTCCCATGTAGTGATGGGACCAGATGCCATGATCTTCGTTTTCTGAATGTTGAGCTTTAAGCCAACCTTTTCACTCTCCACTTTCACTTTCATCAAGAGGCTTTTTAGCCCCTCTTCACTTTCTGCCATAAGAGTCGTGTCATCTGCATATCTGAGGTTATTGATATTTCTCCCAGCAATCTTGATTCCAACTTGTGTTTCTTCCAGTCCAGCATTTCTCACGATGTGCTCTGCATATAAGTTAAATAAACATGGTGACAATATGCAGCCTTGACGTACTCCTTTTCCTATTTGGAACCAGTCTGTTGTTCCATGACCAGTTCTAACTGTTGCTTCCTGACCTGCATACAGATTTCTCAAGAGGCAAATCAGGTGGTCTGGTATTCCCATCTCTTTCAGAATTTTCCACAGTTTATTGTGATCTACATAGTCAAAGGCTTTGGCATAGTCAATAAAGCAGAAATAGATGTTTTTCTGGAACTCTCTTGCTTTTTCCATGATCCAGCGGATGTTGGCAATTTGATCTCTGGTTCCTCTGCCTTTTCTAAAACCAGCTTGAACATCAGGAAGTTCACGGTTCACATATTGCTGAAGCCTGGCTTGGAGAATTTTGAGCATTACTTTACTAGCGTGTGAGATGAGTGCAATTGTTCGGTAGTTTGAGCACTCTTTGGCATTGCCTTTCTTTGGGATTGGGATGAAAACTGACCTTTTCCAGTCTTGTGGCCACTGCTGAGTTTTCCAAATTTGCTGGCATATTGAATGCAGCACTTTCACAGCATCATCTTTCAGGGCTTGGAATAGCTCCACTGGAATTCCATCACCTCCACTAGCTTTGTTCGTAGTGATGCTTTCTAAGGCCCATTTGACTTCACATTCCAAGATGTCTGGCTCTAGGTCAGTGATCACATCATCATGATATGCCACAAGCATATCAAGGACTATTCTTATACCTTACAAGAAATGCAAGCATCAGAGAAGTCAAGAATCCAGCTCAAGGTCTCATAGCTGGTAGGTTTGATCTTGAATAAGGACTGATTTATTGACCAAACAAAAAAAAACAAAAACACTACTAGGCACTTGGAAGACATGAGATAAATTGTTAAATGGCTAAATCAAGGAGTGACCATAATTGATATGATTATTCCATGAGGACTTTTTAGAAAAGAAAAGTCTTTCTTTTTCATCATCGCTCTATTATAATTTTTGTGATGAGAAATATAATGTCTAGAAAGACCATGAATCTTAGATATCATATAAACTTCAGGGAGACCTGGGTTCAATCCCTGGGTTGGGACAATCTCCTGGAGAAGGAAATGGCAACCCACTCCAGTATCCTTGCCTGGAACATCCCATGAATGGAGGAGCCTGGTAGGCTACAGTCCGTGGGATCACAAAGAGTCAGACATGACTGAGTGACTTCACTTTCACTTCACTTTCACTTTCAGCTACCTAATTTTAGAGTATCAGAAATCATGTGCAGAACAAAGTCATTATTTCTACTTATAAAAAGACTATGACTTGGTGTCTGTGTCCGTACCTGTAAAATGGAGGAGGATGCTCCATTCCAAACTTCTTCACAGGCCTGTGATGTTAATTGATATGTCAGTTCTGCTATTCCTTTTCCCCTCTCTCTTTCCCAGAGAGCAAGTTTTAGCCATCAGCTTAATAAAATCTTTCTCTGTCCCGAAGAGATGGTGAACTATTATCCTGTTTTATTCAAACTCTACTATTGGCATGCATTGCTCATCATATTCATTCTTTGCTCCACAAAGTATTTTAAAGCTGGACTCAAATACCATTGATTTTCATTACTCATAATAGTTATGTTCTATAAAGTTGTCATGAATCCTGAATGAGTAAAGACTGAATCTGTGCTCCTAAGGGAAATATATGGTTAGGTTCCTATTAGATCTGGTCACATTTTTGTCACCTGATCAATATATAGTCTTGTTTTATATGTGTTTCTGTCTAAAGATGCCTTGTGTAATATGCACTGTTCATTCATTAACTTTGTACTCACAGTCATAGCACTATAACTCATGCCTGAACAAAGCTTATCTAAGACATGTATTTTCTCTGTAAAGCTCATCACAGTCTTTGCACTTAGGAACACTAGACACCTCAGCACTATGCTTGGGGGCCATTTCAAACAGAGATGTCAATAAAAAGCACAAAATGCTAAAAAGCATGGCACTAAATTGCCTGTTGAAAGGACACTGTTCACAGTATGAGAGCTGAAACACAAAGAGCAGGGCCTCGCTCAACCTCAGTGGAGCAGGTGTGCTGGGCGGTTCAGGTTTGTGTCATTCTGCCCATGTATGCAGACAACTGCTAAAGCACCATGAAGATTGATTTCGGGAAAAATTTAGGGACTTTAAATCTTTCCTTCTTATAAGTTGAACATTTTTATAGTTTTTAACTTATATTTTACTTAATTATAGTTTTTAACTGAGTAATTTTTTATGTAATAAAGTTTATCTTTCTCCTTATTGCTTCAAACTTTGACTCAGAGCTAGCAAACCTTCTCTACCCCCAAGTAATAGAAGAATTACTCATATTTCCTTCTAGTATTTGTATCCTTAACTTTTTTACAGTTAAATGTCTACCTTATTTGGAGTTTATGCTGGTATGTGATATTTGGAATGAGTACAATTTTAACTTTATCCATATTGCTCTGCCATTATCTCAAAATGTTTATTTAAAAGCTCATCTTTTTGCTTGCTGATTTAATACTACTGTCCTTACTGTATCGTAAATATCCATGTATAATTTGGTATATTCATGTGCCAGTTTCAAATTATTTTAAATATAGAGGCTTTTGAGGATGTTTTAATGTCTAGTAGGCCTGGAAGTCCCTCTCTCCCTGGCCCCATCTTCTTGTAATTTTTTTTTTCCAGAATTTTCTTGGATATGCTTTCTCATTTGTTCTCTATGAACTTGTCTTTTGAAGTCAATTAACATATCAAATGTCAAGAGGTTTTCATTTGGTTCTTTATTACTTCTTCCCTGGGTACATGGACATTTCTAAAGAGATTTCCCTCCCAAGTCAATAAAATTGATAGAACTGTTTGATTTAACCCAAAAGGAGAGGCAGGGTTCTATGAGGCTCGCACTTGCTAAGGAGTGATTCGGGTTACTTGCACCCTCTCATCTCCCCTGAGCTAATGATCAGCCAGGTCCCCACTTGTGCCACTGTCCCTGCATGTTTGCTCAGGTGTTTTCATCTTCCTCCTCTCATTTTTCTTTTCTTCAGCCTTTTGGCTATAAAACTCTGTACCTTCTTAGGATCAGCTGTCATCATTGGAGCTCCTAAATTATTCCCTGAGGGACCAGATACAATTAATGTTAATATGGTTGATGGTTAATACGATTAATACAATTAATGTGATTAAAAAGAGGCTTTTGATGGAATCTCACCATGCTTCTCCATCCAGCCAAGGAGTGCAAGTAACCCAAGAGACCCAGCTGAGAAACCATCATTAGACCTCTAAGTGAGTTCAGTTAGGTCACAAAGTAAATATACAAACTCAGTCATTTCCATGTAGAAGCAATTTAGAAAATATAATGGAAATGGAAATTCTATCACCGTGGCAAGAGTACATATAGGTATAAAAGGCCTAGGGATTAACTCAACAAGACTTAAATGAAGGAAAAAACTCCACAGAAAGACCTAAAGATTAATTCTGAGTAAATAGGAGGCCATATGGTGCTTGTAGTTAGAATAGCCCTGGGGAGCCCAGAGGACTCAAGTGTCCCAAATTTATGTGCTCAGTTGTTTCTTTGATATTTGAATGACATGAATCTATTCCATCTATTGTGACAAGTCTAACGGTGTCTTGAAAATCTCCAAGCATTTCCGGAGATGCTTAAGGGGCTTATGTTCCTCTTGATCACCATCAACTACAAATATTTCTGTTCTCCTATTACTTGATTATTCATTTATTCTTTCATTTATTCCTTTATTCACAGCACATTTGTTGCATGCTTACCGGGTCCTGAGCACTCCGAAGATGCCTACCAATCATTGCTTATGGTCCTTGTGGCTCCTATCTCCATTTCCAGTCACTCTTGTCTTAAGACATAGTCTCTTTCATTGCCCAGCTGAGCATCGCTAACACAAGGCTGGTTTGTGCAAGATTTTCTGAGGTTTTTGAGGGTCCTAGTGGTGGATAACTGTTGTGGGAGAGAGAAGGAGGACAGATGTGGTGTCTAAATACAAATAGCATAAAACAAGAAGCAATGAAAAATTAAATATTACACATATTAAAGTTTGTGGGGAATTTCTCACTCTATCCTTTATTCTTGTGTCTTACCTGCTGCTGTCTTTGGAATTGCCTGTTCTGCCTCACAGGGCTTCCCTGGTGGCTCAGAGGTTAAAGTGTCTGCCTGCAATACAGGAGACTCGGGTTCGATCCCTGGGTTGGGAAGATCCCCTGGAGAAGGAAATGGCAACCCACTCAAGTATTCTTGCCTGGAGAATCCCATGGAGAGAGGAGCCTGGTAGGCTACAATCCACAGAGTCACAAAGAGTTAGACACGACTGAGTGACTTCACTTTCATTCTGCCTCACAGTATCTCTTGTTTATTATCTCCTCAGCCTCTCTGATTTCTAGGCCACTTAATCCCTCTTTTCTAGCCTGTGGGAACTCAAACCTCCTCTTTTGTTATCAAAGTCAAAAGTTAAAGTTAGTTGCACAGTCATGTAGCCTGCTCGGCTCCTCTGTCCATGGAATTCTCCAGACAAGAGTACTGGAGTGGGTTGCCATTTCCTTCTCCAGGGGATCTTCCCAACCCAGGGATTGAACCTGGGTCTTCTGCATTGTGGGCAGATTCTTTACTAACTGAACCACTAGGGAAGCTCCCTCTTATATCATAATGGAGAGCAATTTAACTCTCTCTTTCTCTCCCTCTTACTCAGCTAGATCACACTGGGGGTGCGTTAGCCAAAGAAGTCATTGAGCTATTGTTCCCCCACCCACTACCCCACCCCACCAAACAAGAGCTCTTCTCTTCCTCTAAGAGAGATTCTTCTGATCTCCAGAGCTACAGTCTTTAAAAAATTTAATTCCCTCAGCACACTTGGAATTTGATGAAATCAAGTCTCTCCCAGATTAATAAACAAATAGAAGATAATTTTAACTATAATCCCAGTGATTTTTTTTCTGAAATTTAATAAAATTATCTTTAAGTTAATTTAGGGGGAGAACAAGTTCAAAGAACAACGTCCATCCATGTGTGTTCATTCATGTCCAACTCTTTGCAGCCCCATGGACTGGAGCCCACCAGGCTCTTCTGTCCATGGAATTCTCCAGGCAAGATTACTGGAGTGGGTTGCCATTTCCTACTCCAGGGGATCTTGTCGACCCAGGGATAAAACCTGGGTCTCTAAAAGGGAAAGTAATGCAGAACTAGTTCCGCTAAGAATTTAAGTTAAATAATACATATTGTTTAATGGGAGAATGAGCAGACAGAGAAGTAAAACATAACACAAAGTTCAGAAACAGATCTAAATGAAATTTTAAAAAATAGCAGAAGAAAATATAGGCAACTATTTATAACTTTTTATGTAATCCTTAATTAAGGGAAGGCCTTTCTAACCATGGTTTTGTGTGTGTGTGTGTGTGTGTGTGTGTGTGCGCGCACGCATAATTCTTACCAAAAAATAAGAAAAAAACAGCTGCTTCACAACATGAATGAACCTTAAAAACACTATGTTAATTGAAAGAGCCAGGCACAAAAGGCCATATATTCTGTGTGAAAGGTACAGAATTGGCAAACCCATAGTGCAGTAGATTAGTGGTTGCCAGGGACTGGAAAGAGAGGATGTTAGGAAATAACTGCTAATAAACACTGGAATTTCTTTTTAGAGTGATGAGAATGTTCTGGAATTAGGTATTAGTGATGGTTGCACAACTTTTAATATGCTGGTAACCACTAAACTGTCTACTTTCAAGGCTGAATTTTATGATACATTAACTATACTTGAGAAAAAAATTTAAAGATAGATCAGTTTTACTTGGGATATCGTAAGAAAAAAAAAAAGCATGCCAGTAGAGAATGGTTAAGGAATGTCTTTAAAAAACATTCAGTGACATTTGTTAAAGGTGGCAAGACATACTTTATTCAAGACCATACGAATGGATGCAGGGACTATTGTGATGGGATTTTACAGTAAGGGTGAGAGACTGGGCTCCACCCTGAATAAAGCATGGTCAAGTGGGAATAGATAGCCAAGGAGCAGAATGGGAGTCAGTGGGTGGAAAATTACTAAGAAGAAGCACCAGGGTAAAGGGTTTGGCTAAATTGATCTAACGAGGTTATGCTGAAGGTAGGATGATAGAGTAAATCTGATCAAATATTGAGGGTTTGGGGTGCTGGGTAAACTGGTTTAGCAGGGTTCTTGCTAAAACCAGTGTTAGCGAATTCAGTTTGGCTGCTCACCACTCAAAAAACAGTAATTCGAGAGGCAAGTGTCAGTAGAAAGCAAAGATGCTCTAATCAGAAAATCTGGCAGCCTCAGGGAGGAGGTGGACTCAGTGTCCAGAAACCAACTCCAAGGATTCTGCTCAGCCATGACAGTTTTTAAAGGGAAAAATGGGGAAAAGAATCTCAGAACTGTCAAGGCAGGATGTTGGGTTCTGCATCATCTCTACTGAGTGCATACTGGCTGACTCTCTCTCTCCAGATTTTACCTTGACCCTTTGATCTGCCGACAGGATTCCTTAGGGGGCCATTGCAGGGTAGAGAGCTAACCGTTCTTTAACTAGTTAACTCTTCACCCTTACTTCTTTTTATCTTGGAGAAGAATTTGCAGGTTAGGCAAGGCATGGTGTGCATTCAGAAGAACATAAGTCAGGAGTTAGGTTAAATTGCCTAATGATCTTATTCCTACATTAGGTTCTTTAAAGGTTAAAAAAGGAGGAGAAATGGGCAAACAGGAAAGGGGCAAAAGAGCTGCCTTTGCTCGGTTTTACAAGGAAGAGCACAGGTTGGTCTATGGGAGAAGGCTCAGCACCTAACTAGAGAATCTTTGCCAAATGTGAATTTACAGTTTTTAAAAAGACCAATAAACTTGTAAAATGCAAAAGCAATGAGATGAAATATATGCCTATTTACTTGGCAATGATGGTAGGAAAATACAAGTTTCTTTCATTGAATAGGTTGTAGTCTAATGGAGATTTTCATAATATGGTGTTGATGAAGGGCATCTCAGCAATGTATTTCAAAAGTCTTAGATTGTGTCCTAGTGATTCTGTTTCTAGGAACTTATCTTGAAAAAACTACTGTGTGCCATTTAGAATAAAGTTGTAAAATGCGAATTCGCTGGTGGTCCAGTGCTTAGAACTCCATACTTTCACTGCTAAGAGCCTTGAGTTCAAACCCTGGCCAGGGAACTAATATACCATAAGCCAAGAGGTATGGCCAAAAGAAAAAAAAATGTAGTAAAGTGTAATAACAACAGAGGAAGATGTTTCTACTGCTAGGGAGAAAAATTAGAATGTATAGCAAAAGAGACCAATAGAAGTATGCACAGGAAAAGCTGAAGAGATAGGTAATTTGTAATTTCTTGTACATTCTTAACTATATTTTGTTTAGCTATATTTTTCAGATATTCTACACTGGAGGTATGTTTGGTAATCAGAAAATAATAGAAAAGTTGTTTTAATATAATACAATTTGAAATTGGTGAAGCTTTCGGGAGAATGTTTTGTTTGGTGAGCAGGATTGCAGACATGAGATTACAAGTTCCTTGTTTCTCCTGTTTTAAAACTAGAGATGCAGGAAAGATGTTTTGGAAGTCCTCAAAATCCCAAGGCCAGATTCTCACCCTCTAGTTGCCCATATGAGTGATGTGTAGTTTCAAAAGCTAATTGATTAACTGATAGTTTTATAACATAGACTATATTGTGGTATATTCACTCCAAGAATTTTTCTCTTCAAATAAGGTATTTTGGGCTTTAACACCAGAGTCATATTGAATGGAGTTCTTTATGATTATTGGCTTGAATTCTGTTTCCCAGATGTAATGATTTTCTTCTCCCATTTCCTAGACAGAATCATGAATAAACTGGAGGACAAGCAGGACCAGATGATACCATGAAGAGAAGTTTACAGGCCCTCTATTGCCAACTGTTAAGTAAGTTGATGTCACTTTTCTTCTGGCCTCGAATAGACCAATGTTATTATTTCGCTGGTGCCAGAAGCTTACCCACCTTCTGGAGGAACACCAGTGTTTGGCTGGTGAAGGAGAACAGTACGTTTTCCCTCTGCTTCATCTAGGTATTTGAGTAGCAAGCATTAAGTCATTCTGTTGCCTCAGTTACTGTACTAATTATTGTAGACTTTTATATGATTATTCTAAATTGGCGTGTTAGGCACAGTCAGTTTGAAAATGAGTATCAAAAGAGTTAATATTCTTGGTTATGTGGCTGAATTTAAAGGGGTTCTGGTATGATCCACTCTGGACTCCTCATGAAGGGGGAATGGTAGGCTGTTAGGATTTAGTTACATAGAACCTATGACCATTCAGTGACTGTACAGCCTTTATTTGGAGTAGTTTTGCATAGTTCCATGTGTTCGTGAACAATGACTGGTGAAATGTATTTGTTTAGGTTTGGTGGTGGAATGGCAAGTGTTCGGTCATGATTTTCTTGGCACATTGCTCATGTGTTTTGTGGACTGTACCATAAAGTGCCAGTTGTCACATAGGGACTATGTAATCTTTGGGACTGGATTGTTAATGAATGTAAAATCGAACACCAGCTGGTGGGTTTGATGTTCAGATTGACACATGTGGGGCAACAGACATTACCCAGTCCAGGTCAAACCAAAGCCATTGAATTGGGAAAACTTGAAATTCATTGTGCTTATTTGTTTCTTGCTGAGGTAAATAGAGGACCTGTCTTTCCTAGGCTGAGTGCTCCTTGTTAACTTTTGCCAAGAAAATAACATGAAAAGAGATTGAGATGCAAATCACCAGTCAGCCCTTGGGATTTAGCAGTTCAGGTTATGTTGTATCCCCAGTGCAAAGCACTTAATCTACAGACAGCGTTCTGACTGGGTGTTTTAACTGACTCATTTTTGCTATTAAATTCTAATCCCTGAAACACAGATCACGTCAGCCTGATTTCAGCCTGGTGGAGCATCACCAAGAGTTATAAGGACTCTTTCATGTTTTTCCCCCATGTATTTTATAGGGTTTGTTGCTTTTTTTGAATGATAAGCTTGCTTATTAGAGAAAGGGCTTTATGGATTGAATTAGCAGTGTCATCAAGGAATGATTAATTCTGCCGTGATGAGAGAGGGAACATTTGAAACATAAATAGGATTACACACACACTCAAGAAGGCGAGGCAGTTTTTTATAGTCAAAAGAAACCAGAAATGAAAAAGAGCATAGTTGATTTAGAAGGCAGCAGGAGGTTTGTTGAATTCACCTATGCTGATTGTATGCCCCAAAGTTTACGTAGTATTATAAGGTCATGATTATACAGTAGAGGTGATGAATAGATTCAAGGGATTAGACCTGGTAGATAGAATGCCTCAAGAACTATGGACAGAGGTTTGTAACACTGTACAGGAGGCAGTGACCAAAACCATTCCAGAGAAAAAGAAATGCAAGAAGACAAAGTGGTTGTCTAAAGAGGCTTTACAAGTGGCTGAGGAAAGAAGAGAAGCAAAAGGCAAGGGAGAAAGGCAAAGACATACACAATTGAACGCAGAGTCCAGAAAATAGCAAGGAGAGATAAGAAGGCCTTCTTAAATGAACAATACCAAGAAATAGAAGAAAATAGTAGAATGGGAAAGACTAGAGATCTATTCAAGAAAATTGGAGATATCAAGGGAACATTTCATGCAAGAATGGGCATGACAAAGAACAGAACCAATAAGGACCGTACAGAAGCAGAAGAGATTAAGAAGAGGTGGCATGAATACACAGAAGACCTATACAAAAAATGACTTAATGACCTGGATAACCATGACTTAACTTCCATGTACCTCATATATAAAATGGGATATGACCACCTACTACATAAGATGGTATTCAGTGAGGTAATATGGCATATAGAAGACCTATAATAAATGCCTGTTCCCTTATTGGGCCATCCTGTTTGCATGAAAAGGATACAGCCTCCCTGGAAGCTCTATTGTAACTAACATTTGCATGGGACTTTTTGGTTCACAAAAATATTTACAGGATTTAATCCTTACAAACCTTATATGGCAAGTGGAACATTGACTATCATTGATCTCATTCTACAGAAGAGAGAGTTGACATGATCAAGGCTGCCTTTCCCAGGTCATGTCACATTTTTTTTTTAAAAAGTAACAATGGAAAGTAAGGAGCATCATCACAAACATTTAAGAATGTGACATTACTGGGGAGGCTCTGAGTTCTTGAAGTGACAGATTTGGTCTTTGCCTGGGTGCTGTGTCCTGGAAATTTACTTCATTTTTAAGAAGACCAAGACAATCCTTTTGAGCTTATGAAAGTAAGTTTTTATATACCAGTATCTGTTCAAATCAAAGTCATTTGGATACTTACTCAGAGTTAAGGCATAATGATATTTAGTAAGTTAAGGAATCTGTATTTCTTAAATCATACTCTGTATTACTGGTGCATCTTGCCTATTCTTGCATCCTCTGAATATACTAACTGTGCTGACCATACAAAAAGTAATCCTTTGCTCAACCCGGGAACTGTCCACAGGGCCCTATTACTCAAATGGTGGAAGATAAAGAGAATTCCTGTAGTAGATTTGGGTTCCTAATCTGTAGAATTTGGATGGTAAAAAGTATCAACTTTTCTGCCCTCTACCTGGACCATGGAGATTGCATCTGTCTCAGCCTCAAATTATGCACACAGACACACACACCCCAAAATCCATATTACTCAACTCTCTAGGCTCTTTGAGGCATAATGAGAAGCTGCTTGAGAACAGAGTTCATTTCTGTTGGGATGATCTGCCTCTTATCTGATCTCTGGAACTGGGCAGAAAGCCATAAATATACTTTACAATGAGCAAACTGTCTTTTGTGTTTTTTCAGTGCTAAGTAGCGATTTTTGCCAATCAACTACCCAGTGACTTTATTTACTTCTTAATGGCATCACCGACTCGATGCACATGAGATTGAGTGAACTCTGGGAGTTGGTGATGGACAGGGAGGCCTGGCGTGCTGCGGTTCATGGCATCGCAAAGAGTCAGACACAACTGAGCGACTGAACTGAACTGAATAATCACTTAACAGTCATCCCTGTAATCACTTCTTAAACTAAAAATATCCAGATAGTAATATCTTCCACAGGGAGTTAACATTCTCCTTCTCTTTTCGCTTTTATCCCATAGTATACCCAGAGGCCCACCATGGTACCTACTAGGCTAGTTGCTCTAATGTGATCTGTGATCTGAAGCTCTCCTTTGCTCATTAAGAAAGAAAACAATCTGACTAAATTAACTTATGCCAAGGTGTGCTTCATTGGCTAAGGAGAGTTGGGAGCTTTTCCATAACCTTCGGGGATATTTGCCTTAAGAAAGAAATTAATTTTACCTTCTTAAGGCAAATGCTGTCAGTGTTGTGGGTTTTTTTTTTTTAATATTTGTTTATTTTTGGCTGCACTGGGTCTTTGTTGCTGTGTGAGGGCTTTCTCTAGTTGTGATGAGTAGAGGCTACTCTCAAGTTGCAGAGTATGGGCTCTAGGGCATGTGGGCTTCAGTAGTTGTGGCTCACAGGCTTAGTTGCTTTGTGGCATGTGGAATCTTCCCAGAGCAGGGATTGAACCCAAGTCCCCAGCATTGGCAGGTGGATTCTTAACCATTGGACCACCAAGGAAATCCTCAGTGTCGTTTTAAACCATACTGAGTATAGCAGTTTAAACAGGTAAGTTTGCCAGGGCCTGTCCATTTATTTGGATCTCTTTGAGTCAGTGGTCTTGAATTTTCATATTATTTCTCTTTCTGGCTTATCCCTTGCCTCTTTAGCCAACTAAAAGCAGAAATGATCTGCTTATGCTTTATTGTCACCATCCTTCTGGATTCCCCGTGCTGAATACCTGAATGATCTGCTTATGCCTTATCGTCACCATCCTTCTGGATTCCCAGTGCTGAATACCTGAAGTTATGCATTTGGATATCAGTTCCCACAGACTCTTGTTGTGAATCCATTTCTCTGCGTTGTCTCTGCTTAAAGTAGGGCTTCCTATGGTCTTACCTGAGCCCTTTTAATCATCTCCCTTCACATTGCCACCAAACAGCAGCCTCTCCACTGCTGATGATCTTTTGATGGCTTTGCATTACCAGGAACAGCAGTTCTCATAGTGTGGCCCAGGAAGCTCTGCGGACCCCTGAGACCTTTCCAGGAAGTCTGTGAGGCTCTCCTTTTCCAACTGTATTATCTTTATGAAGCCAGATTGTCTTTATATTCTTCAGCTATACTAAAACAGATTAAATGCAGAAGCTGATGTGAGAGCCAGCTAGCTGTCTTTCATAAGCCAGATCTTAAGGAGATTTACAAAAATATAAAACAATGGTAGAAGCCTAGACAGCATGTTAAAAAGCAGAGACATTAGTCTGTCAACATAGGTCCATCTAGTCAAGGTTATGGTTTTTCCAGTAGTCATGTATGAATGTGAGAGTTGGACTATAAAGAAAGCTGAGTGCAGAAGAATTGATGCTTTTCAATTGTGGTGTTGGAGAAGACTCTTAAGAGTCCCTTGGACTGAAAGGAGATCCAACCAGTCCATCCTAAAGGCGATTAGTCCTGGGTATTCATTGGAGGGACTGATGTTGAAGCTGAAACTCCAATACTTTGGCCACCTGATGCAGAGAGCTGACTCATTTAAAAAGACCCTGATGCTGGGAAGGATTGAGGGCAGGAGGACAAGGGGACAACAGAGAATGAGATGGTTGGATGGCATCACCAACACAATGGATATGAGTTTGGGTGGACTCCAGCAGTTGGTGATAGACAGGGATGCCTGGAGTGCTGTGGTTCATGGGGTCACAAAGAGTTGGACATAACTGAGTGGCTGAACTGAACTGAATCCTTCTCATAATTTTTTTGTTTTAGAAAACATTGTTGTATTTTATTTATTTTTTTTTAATTTTATTTTGCTTAACTTTACAATATTGTATTGCTTTTGCCATACATCAAGATGAATCCACCACAAGTATACATGTGTTCCCCATCCTGAACCCTCCTCCCTCCTCCCTCCCCATACCATCCCTCTGGGTCGTCCCAGTGCACCAGCCCCAGGCATCCATTATCAGGCATCGTACCTGGACTGAAAAGACAGCCTTCAGAATGGGAGAAAATAATAGCTAATGAAGCAACAGACAAACAACTAATCTCAAAAATGATGTATTTTATTTAAAATGTTATGTATTAACATGTAGTGAGTTTATTGTTATTTTAATGGGTTAATATTTTTTGTTTCTCAGTTCTAATAGCTGGTAAAGAATCCACCTGCAATGCAGGAGACTACAGTTCAATTCCTGAGTCAGGAAGATCCCCTGGAGAAGGGATAGGCTACCCACTCTAGTATTCATGGGCTTCCCTGGTGGCTCAGATGGTAAAGAATCCACCTGCAATGCGGGAGACCTGGGTTTGATCCTTGGGTTGGGAAGATCCCCTGGAAGAGGACATGGCAACCCACTCCATTATTCTTGCCTGGAGAGTCCCCGTGAACAAAGGAGCCTGGCGGGTTACAGTCCATGGGGTCACAAAGAGTCAGACATGACTGAGCAACTAAGCACAGTATAGCACATAGTAAATATTAGTAGATATAACCCATATAAACAAAAGCTCTCTTTTAAGAGTATAAAGAGGTCATGAGACCAAAATGTTTGAGGATCACTGAGGGATTAAGCCTAAATTTCTTAGGTTAGCACTGAAGACTGGTTAATACTCTGGTCCCAGATTGCCTTCTTCTTCCACCTCATCTCTCACTGATTCTCTCCATGTACATGGGTGCATGCACATGCACACATGTGTGTGCATGTGTGCACACACACACACATGCACACACACACACAGTACTCCACCCAGGGACATCCACAGTATGCTGACATTTCATCCCTCACAAAGTACAGTAACCCATCAGAATCTGAGGGGGATTGGTTCCAGGTCCCCCTGTGGATCCCACTTCCATAGGTGTTCGGGTTCCTTACAGTCAGTCTGTGCATACTTACAGTGGGGTAAGACTGTATTTATTGGAAAAAAAAATCTGTGTATGAACAGACCCCAGTTCAAACCTGTGTTTTTGGAGGATCAGCTTGTATTCACCTTTCTGTATGCATATGCTTGTTTGTTTGTCTTCCAGTTCTTCAATGTGGGGACTCCATTCACTCCCCTATCTCCAGTCTAATCTAGAACTTGACTCTTAATGGGGCTTGAAATGTAATTACCACATTTCTGCAAATCTAGAATGTCAAGGATGTCATTAACTGTAAAATGCACTGTTACTTTAATGAACCACTGAGAAAGAATTAACGTTTCAACTGTAAAACTATCACAAGCCATCAATTATACATTACAATACAGAAACACGTGTATGGATAAAATACAGAATTATTAGAGTAGATTGTGGCTAACTGGGCAACATGTCCCTGGGTTTCTGCCACTAAATCCTCCTTTAAGACCAAGTCTCAGCAAACCCAACTGTATTCTAGCTCCCACCTGTATTCTAGCTCCCACCCTAGGTCAGCCCCATATTGCAAAGGAATTTCCTTTGGAAGCTAGAGAAAGATCCAAGTAAGTGGGTTATCCCTAACTGACATTGGTGAGCATATGCAGTCTTCATGGTTTGTTTTTCTAAGAAGTAAGAGGAAGTTTTCCTTTAGGTAAAGGAGGGAGAGCTGGTATAAATCGTAACTGAATGATGTGGAATTAATGTCCAAGCAAGCATTAACTCAAGAAATGTAAGCTCTTTTAAATGTTACAGGCAGTCATAAAGATATTGCATTAGTTATACAGTGGAAGTGAAAAATAGATTCAAGAGGTAAGAACTGATAGAGTGCCTGAAAAACTGTGGACAGATGTTCGTGACATTGTACAGGAAGCAGTGACCAAGACCATCCCCCAAAAAAGAAATGCAAAAAGGCAAAATGGTTGTCAGAGGAGGCCTTACAAATATCTGAGAAAAGGAGAGAAGTGAAAGGCAAAGGAGAAAAGGAAAGATACACCCATCTGAATGCAGAGTTCCAAAGAAGAGCAAGGAGAGATAAGAAAGCCTTCCTAAGTGATCGATGCAAAGAAATAGAGGAAAACAATAGAATGGGAAAACTAAAGAACTCTTCACAAAAATTAGAGATACCAAAGGAACATTTCATGCAAAGATGGGCACAATAAAGGACAGGAATGGTATGGACCTAACAGAAGCAGGTCCATATTAAGAAGAGATGACAAGAATACACAGAAGAACTATACAAAAAAGATCTTAATGACCCAGATAACCGTGATGGTATGATCACTCACCTAGAGTCAGACATCCTGGAATGCAAAGTCAAGTGGGCCTTAGGAAGCATCACTATGAACAAAGCCAGTGGAGGTGATGGAATTTCAGATGACCTGTTTCAAATCCTAAAAGATTATGCTGTGAAGGTGCTGCACTCAATATGCCAGCAAATTTGGAAAACTCAGCAATGGCCACAGGACTGGGAAAGATCAGTTTTCATTCTAATCCCAAAGAAGGACAATGCCAAAAAATGTTCAAACTACGGACAAATGCACTCATCTCACAGGCTATCTAAGTAATGCTCAAAATTCTCCAAGCCAGGCTTCAATAGTACATGAACCAAGAACTTCCTGGTGTTCAAGCTGGATTTAGAAAAGTCAGAGGTACCAGACATCAAATTGCCAACATTGGATTACAGAAAAAGCAAGAGAGTTCCAGAAAAATAGCTACTTCTGCTTTATTAACTACACCAAAACCTTTGATTGCATGGATCACAACAAACTGTGGAAAATTCTGAAAGAGATGGAAATACCAGACCACCTTACCTGCCTCCTGAGAAATCTGTATACAGGTCAAGAAGCACCGGTTAGAACTGAACATGGAACACCAGACTGGTTCCAAATTGGGAAAGGAGTGCGTCAAGACTGTATATTGTCACCCCACTTACTTAACTTATATGCAGGGTACATCATATGAAACACAAGCTGGAATCAAGATTTCCAGGAGAAATATCAATAACCTCAGATATGCAGATGACACCACCTTTATGGCAGAAAGTGAAGAGGAACTAAAGAATTTCTTGATGAAAGTGAAAGAGGAGAGTGAAAAAATTGGCTTAAAACTCAACATTCAAAAAACAGATTATGACATTTGGTCCCATCACTTCATGGCAAATAGATGGGGAAACAATGGAAACAGTGACAAACTTTATTTTTGGGGGTCCAAAATCACTGAAGATGGTGACTGCAGCCATGAAATTAAAAGATGCTTGCTCCTTGGAAGAAAAGTCATGACCAACCTATGCAGCATATTAGAAAGCAGAGACATTACTTTGCCAACAAAGGTCTGTGTAGTCAAAGCTATGGTTTTTCCAGTAGTCATGTATGAATGTGGGAGTTGGACCATAACGAAAGCTGAGCACCAAAGAATTGATGTTTTTGAACTGTGGTGTTGGAGAAGATTCTTGAGAGTTCCTTGAATTTCAAGGAGATCCAACCAGTCCATCCTAAAGGAAATCAACCCAGAATATTCATTGGAAGCACTGATGCTGAAGCTGAAGCTCCAATACTTTGGCCACCTGATGGGAAGAAATTAATCACTGGAAAAGACCCTGATGCTGGGGAAGATTGAAAGGGGGAGTAGAAGGGGATGACAGAGGATGAGATGGTTGGATGGCATCACCAACTCGATGGACATGAGTTTGAACAGGCTCCAGGAGGTGGTGATGGACAGGGAATCCTGGCGTGCTGCAGTCCATGGGGTCGCAAAGAGTCAGATATGACTGAGCAGCTGAACTGAACTGAACTTGCCTCAGAAATGAAGGGTTTTCATTTCTTCCACCCACCATTGAAGGTGCTTCCCTTTCTCACTGGAGGTGCCTGACTATACCATCCATGGAGGATAACATGTGCCAGCCACAGTTAAGGACTCAGATTGTGGATTAAGACTGCGTGGGCACTTGCTAAATTGCTTCAATCATGTCTGACTCTACAACGCTATGGACTGTAGCCCACCGGGCTCCTCTCTCCATGGGATTCTTCTGGCAAGAATGCTGGATTGGGTTGCCATGCCCTCCTCCAGGAAATCTTCGTGACCCAGGGATTGAACTGGTGTCTCTTACATCTTCTGCATTGGCAGGCAAGTTCTTTACCCCTAGTGCCACTTGGGAAGCCCCAGGTAAAGACTATGCTATGCTATGCTAAGTCACTTCAGTCGTGTCCGACTCTGTGTGACCCCACAGACGGCAGCCCACCAGGCTTCCCTGTCCCTGGGATTCTCCAGGCAAGAACACTGGAGCGGGTTGCCATTTCCTTCTCCAATGCATGAAAGTGAAAAGAGAAAGTGAAGTCGCTCAGTCATGTGCGACTCTTAGCGACCCCATGGACTGCAGCCTACCAGGCTCCTCCATCCGTGGGATTTTCCAGGCAAAAGTACTGGAGTGGGGTGCCATCGCCTTCTCTGGACTACTTGGGCTCAAATACTGGTTTGCTGCAAATTATTATCCAAATGATTTTTGCCTCTTTAGGTACCAAACCTGCCAGTTAAGCGTGCCTCCAAATAGCTTAACCCAGGTTAAGACTACTTGGGCTCAAATACTGGTTTGCTACAAATTATTATCCAAATGATTTTTTCCTCTTTAGGTACCAAACCTGCCAGTTAAGCGTGCCTCCAAATAGCTGTTGGAGTGTCTGCCCTCCACCCCTTGCAGATCTATCACCCTAGAGGCCGTGAAAGTAAAAAAGCAAAGTGCTACCATCAGTAGCTATAGTAATGGTAGTGATGCAATCTGTTCTCCAGTAAGCATTATGGAAATTGGAGGTGTCCATTTCATCAGCACCACAATTCAGTATTTCAGACTGGATTACTCCAATTGGCTTTTGTTGCTGGTTCTCAAACCTAAATATACATTAGAATCATCTGGAGAACTTTTAATAAATCTCCTTGCCCAGACCCCACACCAGATCAATTAGAATCTTTGGGAGATAGGATGGATAGTGTGGGGCCTGGGTATCCAGTTGATTCTAACATGCAACAGGGTTGAGAATCACTGGCTTAGAGCAGTGATAACCATGCAACAGAATTACCTGGAAGGCTTATTTAAATACAGATTGCTGGGCACCACCCCTGGAATTTCTGACTCAATATATGGGAATAGTTATTTGCACTGCTAAGTTTTCTCTGATGCTGAAGAAGCTTTGGTCCAGGGACCACACTTTGAAAATCACTGTCTTAGACAAAAGAAATGCTTCTCCTGGAGCCAAAGATGCTTTCAGTTTCCCTGCATCACTTGAGCAGGGTTAAGTGGTGAAGTGAATCTTGGAGCAAAACCAGGGTCAATTAGGAAAGAAGAGGAAGGAAGTTATAAAGGAAGGAAGAGGAGGAAAGCCAAAATAATCACAGTGTTGTAAGTTTAGGAACTGTTAGAAGTTGAGGTTTCAGTTACTCCTCGGGTTACACTGGAAATTAGTTTTCACTCTGTTTTAAAAAAGGGCACTAGGAATGGACTAGCTGAGCTTATGCTGTTGTTGTTCAGTTACTCAGTCGTGTCTGACTCTTTGTGATGCTATGGACTGCAGCACCCAGGCTTCCCTGTCCTTCACCATCTCCTGGAGTTTACTCAAACTCATGTCCATTGAGTCTGTGATGCCATCCAACGACCTCTTCCTCTGTCATCCCCTTCTCCTCCTGCCTTCAGTCTTTCCCAGCACCAGGGTCATTTCCAATGAGTCTGCTCTTCTCATCAGGTGGCCAAAGTATTGGAGCTTCAGCTAAGGTTATAAACAAATACAAAACAGGAGAGTGGCCCTCAACTTTGGTTGTTCACTGCATGAGGCCCACTTTAGAACTTGATTTTATAAGGCTATTTCTTTTTTGTTTCTTTTTTTTCTTTTCTTTTTTAAATTTATTTATTTTTCATTTCATGCTGGATAATTCTTTTGCGAATCAGGAAATTGAGGCTGAAATTTTTTTATTATGAAAAAAATTTTTCTAATGTTTTCTAGGAAGAACAGAGCTCCTTGATTCTTTGAAGATTAATTCATTTACACAGAAAAATTGAGGGAATAACACTTTGGAGTCCAACATTAACCCAGGAAGCTTGTGCATACTGGGCCTTTAAAGGTGTCATGTTGCTTTAATGTCTTTTACATTTTAGACTGTGATTTTTTTTGTAATTTGCCTAAGTCAACAATGCTCTTATGCAGATTAAACAAAACTTAGTAGACATTCTCATTGTAAACAACGCTGGTAAAGACTGAGGAATAAAATATTTTAAAGAAACTCAATTTTATGACTTTAGAGTGTACTCCATTATACACACAGCAGAAGCATAGGTGAGGGAAGTCATGCTCACACCTAGAGCTGTTGACTTAGGTAAATTTAAATGTTAACTCTTAATGAATTTTAATGACCCATATAGAAAATTCAATTTCTATATCAAAATTCTATATGAATTTTCAATATGAAAGTACTCTTGCTGAAACATACAGTGGGAGAGAGCATAGAATTTGGATTTGAAGGATGTACTTTGTATTCTCATGTCTTCTCTTAGCAGTTTTGTCATTTTGCACAGAGCACTTACCTGCCCAAATCTACCTCATTTTCCTTAACTACAGGACACAAATGATGAGTATATCCACCTTGAGGACTGTTGTGAGAGTTAAATGACCAGGGTGTAAAAACATTTCATAAGTTGTAAAATGCCTTCTAAACATGGGTTGTTCTCTTACTACCGTTTCCTGTGGTCATGTATGGATGTGAGAGCTGGACTGTGAAGAAGGCTGAGCGCCGAAGAATTGATGCTTTTGAACTGTGGTGTTGGAGAAGACTCTTGAGAGTCCCTTGGACTGCAAGAAGATCCAACCAGTCCATTCTGAAGGAAATCAATCCTGGAATTTCTTTGGAAGGAATGATGCTAAAGCTGAAACTCCAGTATTTTGGCCACCTCATGCGAAGAGTTGACTCATTGGAGAAGACTCTGATGCTGGGAGGGATTGAGGGCAGGAGGAGAAGGGGACGACAGAGGATGAGATGGCTGGATGGCATCACTGACTCGATGGATGCGAGTCTGAGTGACCTCCGGAAGCTGGTGATGGACAGGGAGGCCTGGCGTGCTGCGGTTCATGGGGTTGCAAAGAGTCGGACACGACTGAGCGACTGATCTGATCTGATCTAAATAACTTAGGGCTTCCCTTGTGGCTCAGGCGGTAAGCAATGCAGGAGACCTGGGTTTGATCCCTGGGTTGGGAAGATCCCCTGGAGAAAGGAAAGGCTACCCACTCCAGTATTCTGGCCTGGAAAATTCTATGGACTGTAATAGGCTATGAGGTCGCAGAGTCGGACATGACTAAGCGACTTTCACTTTTCACTTTAAATAACTTAAGCATTTCTTTTGTTTTTAAATTGTGCTATTGTTTAGTAAATCTCATTTAAATTTTTTAAAAGGGAAATGTGAGAGACAGTCTAGTATGTCCCTACGCAGCTTCCAATTTAGTAGAACACTCATTCATGCACATGAAACTCAAGGGAGCTATTCTAACAGGGTGTTTTCTGGCTGATCAGGATCTGATAAAATCCTGGAAAATTGTTCTAAATGAGAGAGAGTGGGGAAGAATTTTTTTAATGAATAAAAGGAATTTTTCCTCAGCAGATTCATATTGACTTGTAATAAATCTTCTCTGGAAGTTTCCTAGATGGTTCAATCATTGCCTTTACAAATGTGAGGGACACTGGAGATTGTCCAGCTAGAATCCAAGAAGCTTCCCAGACCTAAGCCACTTTGCCTTTGCCAGCTCTCCTTCTTAATCTCCCTCTCCTGTTCACCCATTTCCCTTCCTTTCCTTTGGGTTATCTTGCTCACCAGGCTCTCTCTTCTCTTTGATTTTCCCCTTCAGAAGTTTCTGAAACTTTCTCCTGCAAGGCATAAATCCTTTATCTGTTGCAGGTGTTCTGACAGCCCCTCAAAAGTGGATTTCTTGCCTTTGTTCTGGCGGTACCAGCATGTCACTTAGGGTATCAGGGTGCCCTGTGAGCTGTGGCCAGTCATATTACTCATCCCCCAGTCCATGTATCTTCATCAGTTTCCTCTATAAAAAGCTCACTATGGCTGCCATATGACATTAGCACAAACTTGGAGGCTTAAAACAGCAGAACTTTTTTTTTCCTCACAGTTATGGGGGCCAGGAGTCTGAATTCAGGGTGTCAGCAGAGCTGCACTCCCTGCAAAGGCTCCAAGAGGGAATCCTTCCTTGACTCTTCCATTTTGGTGGCTCCAAGATGTTCCTTGGTTTGTGGCTGCATCACTCTAGGTTCTGCCTTTGTCTTCACGTGGCCTTCCCTCTTATCCCTGTGTCTCTCCTCTGTGTATCTCTTATAAGGACACTTGTCAATGGATTTAGGGCCAACTGGATAATCACGCATGATCTCAGGATCCTTGATTACACCTGAAGAGCTATTTTTTCCAAATAAGGTCTCATTAACAGGTTTCCAGGAGGACTGCAGTCCATGGGATTGCAAAGAGTCAGATAAGACCAAGTGACTAACACTTTCAACAGGTTTCTAGGTTAGGACACAGATAGGCCTTTTGAGGGACCACAACTCAACCAATCAGAGAATGATCTTGCTTATACTTCATGGAGTTGGTAATACAAGTATATCAAGCACTTAACACAGTGCCGAATGGGTGCTCAGGCCATGGTGAGTGTGGGTGGAGGAGTAGGGTGTCAGGAAATGGAACCAGTGTGCTTATGAGTTTATATAGCTTTCTGAAGAAGTTTTACCACAAAGTGAGGGCAGGAGAGCACCAAGTGCTTAAAAAAACAAAACAGTGAACCCAACCCAACTGGTGTAAAAGTTCCCAGGAAAGATTTGCAGAGACTGAGTGCTGTAGGGCTATGAGCTTCAGGGACGGGAGGTGCATACAGGCTGAGCCTCTAGGCAGGAAGGGCTCTAGCCGAGAGTCCCAGGCCCGTGTGTAGTTGGTGCACAGGCTGCGTCTCCTGACCTTGCCAGGGACTGCAGTGCTGGGTATTTGATGAAAAGAGGCAAGAATTAGATTCCCTTCAACGGTGATGAGTGAGTCTGGTTAACACTGAGCATAAGGGCTTTAAAGATTTCCCTGGGATATTCTCTCAGACAACTGTCTCCCACAAGGCAGAGCCCAGGCTCGTGCTGGCAGCTGCAGGGTCTGCTAATTATAACATGGCTTGGGAGAGAGCCTGGAACCCTGTGAAATGAAAAGATGCTACAGTTTACTTTGAAATTCCTTAGTTAGGTGAAGAAATGAGAGCATAACCACCTTCCCCCAAAGCCAGAGTCCAGGTAGGTGTCACCTGGATGGGGGACCAAATATTGTGCCCCAAGTCCCTGCTGGGTCATGCCCCAGCACCCAGGGTTGCAGTGGAAGGTGCATAGGAAGGTGATAGGTAGAGACGGTTGGAAGCTCTCCGTCAGGACATTTAAAGAGGGTTGGTGATTATTAAGACTCCAGCTCAGGCCTGGAGGCCACTAGGAGGTTGGAGGAGTGCCAGCCTGCAAGAAACCTGAGTAGCTGGGCAACTTCCTCGTCTGAACACATGGGGTCTCATCTAAGTACTTGGAGCAGAGCCAAAAACATTGAGTCATAATTATTTCCACCACTGTTACCATCCCTTCCCCTACTTATCCCATTTCTCTGGACTTAAACGTGAAACCTCATCTCTCTTTTATCTCTGGGACCTGTTCTCATTCTCATATACCATGTTACAAGTCCAAGCTATTACATCTCCACCCTTTCCCCTATGAGTCCCCTTCCTAAGTCTCCTTCTTTGAGAGCCTGTCTGGAGTCCCAGCTGAGTGCCAGAGGTGACTGGAGAAGGACTGGTGATGAAAGTATCTGTGGTTAGAGATGTAATTGAAATCCCCCTGGATGTGGCCCTGTGGGTGTCTCCTGTGCATTATTAAATTGGGATGATAAATGAGGAGGCCAGGTGTTTTCATCTTTCCCTGAAGATGTGGCTCTTACAGACGTGGTCTCCTTGGGAGTTCTTTCCCATAGGTGGAACTTCAGCCTGTCATTGCCAGTCTGGAAATCCAGATTTCCCCAATCAATGGGTACTTTAAAAATAAAAAGTTCCAAAACTTAGGAATTATTTATAAACTTCTGAGGGATTTGTACTATGATTATTAAGGAAGGAAGGCAGTCTTTATACAGGATACCTAATTGTTCTTGTGAGAAAAACATTCTTGTGTGTACAGCAGGGAATTGAGAGATTTACCTTCTGATGTTACATGAGAATATATGGACTTTATATCAAATAAATTTCATTTTCTAAAAAAAAAAAAAGGAAAGAGGAGAGGAAGAGAAAGAGGAGGCATCAGATAAGAAGTTGCTAAATCTTGAAAGAGATTAATGGTCAGGATTTTTCCACTTGTTTCCTCTTTCTTTCATTTTTCATTACAGGATTTTATTCCCTGGAATATATGGAAGAGTCAGATAGTTTCAGAGCTGAATGGAAGATCCTTTAGTAATTGCCACTCTGTCTAACAGTTGAAAAAACTGATTCCATCCTGAAAGGATAAGTGGATTTGAGGCCAGAGGCGCAAACATGGGTCCCCAGAGCCAGCTACAGGACTCCCTGCGGGCTCTCCTTCCACCACCCTCCACCCTCCATCTTCCCTTCAGTTCCAGTCTCACTGCTTTTCTCTTCCTTTCTCAAGTATTCCAACAACCTGGTGTGCCTGGCTCCCTGCTGCTCAGGATTGGCCACAGCCCAGCAGCTTCCTCCCCACCCAACCTCTGTCCGTGACATTACCTTGGTTTAAGTTCTGCTAGCACACGGAGCTGTCTAACATTTTTCTTTGCCCTTTTTTCTGCACTGCCTACATCTCCTCTTGGAATGTCAACTGTGAGCCAACATACTTGGAATGTCAACTGTGAGCCAACATACTATATTCCCAGCATTGAACAGCACCTGGCTCATGGAAATCCCCCAACAAAAGAATGGATGAAGAAGTTGTGGTATATATACAAAATGGAATATTACTCAGCCATAAAAAGGAGCACGTATGAGTCAGTCCTGATGAGGTGGATGAACCTAGAACCTATTATATGGAGTGAAATGAGTCAGAAAAAGAAAGATAAATACTGTATTCTAACACATATATACGGAATCTAGAAAAAATGGTACTGAAGAATTTATTTACAGGGCAACAAAGAAGAATCAGACATAGAGAACAGACTTATGGACATGAGGAGAGAGGAGGACAGGGTGAGATGTATGGAAGGAATAACATGGAAACTTACATTACCATATGTAAAATAGATAGCCCACAGGAATTTGCTGTATGGCTCAGGAAACTTAAACAGGGCCTCTGTATCAACCTAGAGGGGTGGGATGGGGAGGAGATGGAAGGGAGTTTCAAAAGGGAGGGAATATATGTATACCTATGGCTGATTCATGTTGAGGTTTGACAGAAAATAGCAAAATTCTGTAAAGCAATTATCCTTCAATAGACAATTTTTTAAAAAACAACATTAAAATAGAATGAACCAGACAGAGGACCAATGGGCAGGTTTTTTGGGTGGTTGCATTGTCAGAAAGGGGTATAGAAAGGGGTAGAATTATGGTCTAGATCATCACTGTCTGAAAGATATAAAGAATACAGGTCACAATTTAATATTTTCCAATAGCCATATTAGAAAAAATGGGTAAAAATAGATGAAATTAATTTCAGTAATATAGTGATATTTTATTTATTTAATATAATATATTTAAAATATTCTTATTTCAACATGTAATCAATATTTTACAAATTATTAGCGACATATTTTGCTTCTTTCTTTCATACCAGGTCTTTGAAATCCCATATATAATTTGCACTTATACCACATCTCAATTTGGACTTTGAATTTTTATCAAAAATACTTGATTGGCACTTAGATTTCATAAAACATATAGTTGAAGAATTAGATTCACAAAATTTTTTCTAGCACTTGAATTTGATATCAATTTTTAAGTTTAGTTAAAAAATGAATAAAATTTTAAAACTCAGTTCCTCAGCCACTAGCAGCATTTCAAGCACCAGGTGCCACGTGTGGCTGCACAAGGATGTATTACTGACACCTCAGTGTTGGTTTTTACGTTCCTCCGCCCTTCCTGCCCTCCATCCACCCCGTGGTACAGAGCCTGATGGGCAGAATGCACTGAGGCAGAACACCAGGGCCTTGACCATGATAGATGACTGTGCCTCTAGCCCACCCATCTCTGGACATCATGTTAAAGAGGTAGTAGTTGGCAAATCCCTTAAAGTAAAGTGGTTTTATTTTGAATTGTTTTAGAGGAAGGGCAAGATCAGGGATTCTCACACTGCCTACAGAGACTGTATAGTCCAAGGATGAATCAGAGCACACATTGGAGCCTCTCTTGCAGTGGTGGCATCAGGCTCAGGGCTTTTAAAACACAGAGAGCATCATGCAGAGCAGAGGGCCTGACTCTGGAGCAGCCTGCTTGCATGGCTCTGACTGGGTGAACCACAGAGGCATTGAGAGTTTGTCCAGGAAGGCTTCTTCCTCAGATCCTCTGCAGGTCCTGAACATCCCTCTCGCAAAGCATGTTTTGAGATCCGCAGCACCTCTGTGTACATCTCATCCTGACCTCTGCTGTAGTCCAGGCCGGGCAGCACTGTGTCTCCCTTAGTCCCTGAGGAGCTTAATGATGCAGGGGCAGACATGCTATTTCTCATCTCACAGCTTTCTTACACGTGTCTGGGAGGCCTGGGTATCATGCCATGAGCTGACTCCACCAGCAGTCCCAACGGAAACTTTCATGTTGCATGCATCCCTTGGGAGAACAAGGGTGAGTGTTGTATTGTAAAACATCAGATGTCATAGGTTTCTGTCATAGATCTAAATTACCAAGTGCTCTAAGAGCATTAGCAGAGTAACTCTAATTGAGATACACAGAGCACAGATGCCCAGATAGGCAAGGGGCCTGATGAGTAGACAAAGACTAAAGTTTGTCTTGTGGAATAACTCATAGAAATTCTTAAGTCATAAACAATTTGCAGGTAGAGCTCTTCACAAATGAATGAGCTACCAAGAATGGAATTTTTATTAGACATCCCTACTTTAACCCCCTCTCTACAACCTGTAGGTGAATCATTTGATATCCTCCTATTTTCATTATCTTTCAATTCACTTTCATAAAGCACCAGGCGTTGTGCTAGGCACTAGGAATGGAAAAATGTGCACACTTCCTTCCATGAGCTCCAGGCTAGTGGAGAGAGAGGCTTCAGAAGAGAACGAGAGTACAAACATGGGTTCATCATGATCAGACAGAGCGCCAGCTACATGTGTGGTTCTGGGAAAAATTCTGTGAATACAGAGATATATAAGACATAATCTACTATCCAGAAGCTTATAATGTAATCAAGAAGACAAGTGTGGAAGATAAAAAGAAAATAGTACATTTTAGAATATAATAAGGAGCCACAGGTCAAGCCATGTTCTTAAGTCCAGCTTAATAGTAATGAAGATGACATTTTGATTCAATTTCTGAGTCCTCTGTGTACGTTTTAGTGGCTCCAGACTTGGAGCAAGGCAGTGATTAGTCCCTGAGACGAGCACTACAACCAAAAGAGACTAGTGAAAACCAGCCATTTGTGCTTCACAAAGTGTTTTCTCATCTGATGTGCCTTTCATCATCCCGACAACCCTGTTGATGGGCATGATTTTTTTTTTAATTAAATTTTATTTTGCTTAACTTTACAATATTGTATTGCTTTTGCCATACATCAAGATTGGGCATGATTTTTAATCACATTACCACAGAAAAAAATGGAAACCCAAAGAAGCTAAGTGTTGTAGTTAAGATCCTACAAGGTCCCACAACTTGGACCCAGGTCTTTTCTTGCTCCGAGTCCTATATCTTACCCACAGTCTCTCATATTTTATCTAAACCACAGTCATTGTACTAGGAATACTGTACAACTCACTGAGGACAGTTGTGCCATCTGATTGTGTGTTTTCTTCTTGGAGCTTTTCAACTTGAGTCAATGAACTCCTCCAGCCTTTCCCTTGCAATATGCCTCATTTTGTTTTAGCAGATTTGGTAGTTGGTCTTTTCGTCACCCATCCTCTGCCCCTAGTCTGTTTAAAGAAATAAAGTAAACAGTAGCAGGGTAAAGATACTGGCTCCCAGATATTGGCTAGATTATATTTGGGAAAATAAATGTAACCCATCAAGGCAGTGGGCCATTCCTTTTATAAGCCAATGAATCTGGAGTTCACTTAGCCTCATTATTTCTTAGTTAGCAAACTCTGCGTGTGCCATCCTTATGGCTGTATTTTTAGAAGTCTTAGATTATTATAACAACTGAGAAAAAGTATGGGAAAAGAAATCTGGCTCCCAATATACATTTACTTAATTGTTTCTTGAATTAGATGTGTCTTCATCCAGCCCTCAAAGGATACTGCGCCCTTCCTTGTGTAGTTGCTGATGGGGCTGCCAGCGGACGAGAGGTATTTCAGGGTGCTACAGGTCTTCCTCCTCGTCATCCAGTTGTTTATTCTGGGTACCAGCTGGACCTGGGAGGATTGAGGTGAAAATGTTATATAGGATTACAGTGACATGACATCTCCTGTGTGGTGCCAAGTGAAACATTAACCATTTGTGTTGAGTCTGATATTCTAGTCATGGCACTTAAGCCTCATTCAAGCTCATGTGACAAGAGGAAGAGACTGTAAGGGGACAGCCCCACTGTGCACTCAAGAATGACAAAGGACTCAAGAAGTAAATAAATGTGGCAAGCTATTGGGCTGCACTGGGCTTCCCCCGTGGCTCAGTGGTAAAGAATCAGGCAGCAGGGCAGGAGCTGCAGTAGACATGGATTCCATCCTTAGGTCAGGAAGATCACCTGGAGGAAGGCATAGCAACCCACTCTAGTGTTCTTGCCTGGAGAATCCCATGGACAGAGGAGCCTGGTAGGCTCCATAAGGTTGCAAAGAGTCAGGCATGACTGAAGTGACTTAGCAGCAGCATTGGGCTACATCAGAGCAGCTAAGGGCAGGGAATGCTAGCCCTTAAACAGTTTCTCCAACATTGTGGTTGATTATAGATGAGCTCTGAAGGGGCTGTACGGGGGAAACCAGAGTAGGGAATTCTCTGAGCATGAAGTATGTGAGCTGACATTCCACTGCCACCTCCTGAGTCTACAGCAGCATCGGCCCCCGCTGCCCTGCTGCTGTCCTGAGGGCCTCACCTGCAGGCTGCTCACCCTCTGACCTCCCGTCAGCATCTTCCCCTAGGGAGCTGGATTCTATTTTCCGTTAAGTTCTCAGCACTGAGGGCCTGCCCAAACAGACTGGTCAGCCAGCACTATGAGAGGGAAACCAACTTGGCCTGGGATCTCTGGGTGTTCCTGAACTGCACAGCTGAGCTCTCGTGGCCTGTCCAGGGTAAGGCCAGATATGACATGCCCGTGTTGTCAACAGCAACACTGTCTGTAGCTGCTTGGTTTTTTCCAGCTCCACCTCCTGCTGGGTCTTGGCTCTTCTTTCATATCCTCATTAGTTCATTGCTGAGAGGCTACTGTGCGTCACCACCAAGCCCACCCAACATAGATCTTTTTCCTTCAGCATTTATATATTTCAAGAGGAAAAAATACAAGATATGGTTGCAGGACCACTGAAATAATCTGTTCTGTCTTTTGTTTCCCCAGAGGAAGGATGATACAGTCCAGTGAGGAGAAGGCAGATGGTAAAATATTGTGAAGAAGCTTAGAATCCCAAAATAATAAAAAATGAAGAAACGCAGATAGCAGAGTACAAGGAATTAGAAAAGCAATCATAGTTGAATCCAGAGTTATTATGAAGATATGAGGAAATTATTAGGCTAGGAAAAGAGATGAGAAAGAAGAAGAAAAATAGGAGACAGAAAATTAGAATTGAGAGGATGGAGAAATTTTTTTTAAGCAACCCCTAATCCTGCAGTTACAGTCATAATGATGTGGACAGTTTAAAGTCATTATATTTTATTTGCTATTTAATACAATTTTCATAGTAGAGTAAAAGTTCCCAAAAGCCCAGCAATGCTACTGTGAAAATCCCATTAATTTGCAAGTGTCTTGCAAAATTCTATTGTTTAGTTATTAGGCCTGTCTACTTACTAACTACGCAAGTGGACTGTTAGGGTGAATTTTAACAGTTTTGAGGTAGTGAGTGTATCAAAAGCCAAAGAAGCTCCAAGAAATGGAAGAAGAAAATAAAAAGCCTAAAGTGAATCAAGTGGGCACCAGGCTGCTGATTGAATAACAAAGTGCATTACATTTGTTGAGTCCAAAAGTCAAAACACTGTGTATCTACTCATTTTCCTAAATTATTTATATCAATAAAACATAGTCAACAAAACAGCCAGATGTTAGTGATGAGTTTTCAGGTTCTTTGGAGATGCCTACAATAGTGACATCAGCTACAGATGCTTAATCATTGCCACTAAATAGATGCCACTAAAATAACCCTGATCATCTTTATTCTATAACTGATGACATTTCAGAAGTGTGTTTATCTTGACCAGGAACACAGTTATAGGAAGCACCATCATTTTAAATTAATTTTGTAGTGATTGATTTTCTTCAGATTAAGGAATAACAATTTAAAAAAATTTTTAATGAATTAATTTAATTTGAGGATTAAATTAATTTACAACATTGTTGTGGTTTTTGCCATACATTGACATGAATCAGCCATGGGTGTACATGTGTCCCCCTCTCGAACTCCCCTACCACCTCCCTCCCCATCCCATCCCTCTGACTTGTCCCAATGCACCAGCTTTGAGTGCCCTGATTTATGCATTGAACTTGGACTGGTCATCTATTTCATATATGGTAATATACATGTTTCAATGCTATTCTCTCAAATCATCCCACCCTCGCCTTCTCCCACAGACAAAAGTCTGTTCTTTATATCTGTGCCTCTTTTGCTGTCTTGTGTATAGGGTTGTTGTTACCATCTTTCTAAATTCCATATGTATGTGTTAATATACTGTATTGGTGTTTTTCTTTCTGACTTAGTTTACTCTGTGTAATAGGCTTCAGTTTCAGCTGCCTCATTAGAACTGATTCAAATGTGTTCTTTTTAATAGCTGAGTAGTACTCCATTGTGTATATGTACCATAACTTTCTTATCCATTTGTCTGCTGATGGACATCTAGGGTTGCTTCCATGTCCTAGCTATTGTAAACAGTGCTGCGATGAACATTGGGGCACACGTGTCTCTTTCGATTCTGGTTTCCTCAGTGTGTATGCCCAGCAGTGGGATTGCTGGGTCGATTGGCAGTTCTATTTCCAGTTTTTAAATTCTTTGAACAGTATAGCAAAGTGATATGTGTACAGTAGGAAACTTTTTAAAAAGAAAAGAAATTTTTATTTTATGAAAAATGCAGTTGCATATATTCTCCCAGCTTTATTAAGATATAATTGACATATAACTGTGTAAGTTTAAGGTGTACAATCTGTTAATTTGATACACTTACATATTGCAAAATGATTACCACCCATTGACTTTAAAAACTGCACAATGTAAGAGCTGCAAGTTAAGTTTTATTTGGGGCAATATGAGGACTACAGCCCAGGAGCCAGCACATCAAATAGCTCTGAGAAACTGCTCCAAAGAGGTAAGGGGGAAGGACAGTATGTATGTGATTTTGGTAAAGGGCGAGTACATGCAATCAACCACATTTAATTTTTAGAAAGTTTCTGCTGGTCTTGTGAAGCTTCTGCTAGTCACGGGAAGCAGTCAGCACCCTGAAGGATTTAGTGCTGTTTTAGATATGAGGAGATGCGAGAACTGAGCTCATAAAATCAGCACCTGAGAATATCTAACTATCTGAAGACCCATCCTGCCAGTTTTCCCAGAGCACAGAGTGCTTCATTTTTGCTCTCCACCCTCCTGAACTCCTTTAGGAGGTTTTGGAGGTGAGCAGTTGCAGCAGTACATGATTTAATCCTCGTGGAGATAGATAGCAGCACCCATAGCAAGTGCCAGTTTGTGGTTCACACACCAGAGTATCATCATGAATAATGCTATTCACAGTTCATCTTTGTCAGTAATGCTACAGTGAACATGGCAGTGCAGGTTTCTCCTTGAGGTCCTGACTTTATTTCCTTTGGATGTGCCCAGGAGAGGGATTGCTGGATCATATGGTAGTTCTATTTTTAATTCTCTGAGGAGCCTCCATTCTGTTTTCCACAGTGGCTGCACCAATACTTACATCCTCACCAACAATGCCCAAGGGTTCCCTTTTCTTCATATCCTAGCCAGTACTTGTTCTTTCTTGTGTTTTTGATGATAGCCATGCTTCCCTGGTAGCTTAGCTGGTACAGAATCCGCCTGCAATGCAGGAGACCCCGGTTCGATTCCTGGGTTGGGAGGATCCGCTGAAGAAGGGATAGGCTACCTGCTCCAGTGTGCTTGGGCTTCCCTTATGGCTCAGCTGGTAAAGAATCCACCTGCAATGTAGGAGACGTGGGTTTGATCCCTGGGTTGAGAAGATGCCCTGGAGAAGGGAAAGGCTACCCACTCCAGTTTTCTGGCCTGGAGAATTCCATGAACTGTACAGTAAATGAGGTCACAAAGAGTTGGACACGGCTAAGCAACTTTTACTTTCTCCTATTCTAATTGGTGTGAGTGATATCTTCCTGTGCTTTTGATTTGCATTTCCCTGATGATTAGTGATGTTGAACATCTTTTCATGTACCTGCTGGACATCTTTTCATGTACCTCCTGACCATTTGTAGTTCTTTGAAAAAATGTCTGTTCAATTCCTCTTCCTATGTTTTTTTTTCTCTGCTTATGTTTTACTCAGATTGCTTGGTGTTGTTTATGTTTTTTGTTTCATTTGTTTTTTGCTATGGAGTTATTAATATTTGAATTCCTTATGTATTTTGAATAATATATGATTTGCAAATATTTTCTGGTTGACTACCTTTTCATTTTGTTGTGGTTTTTTTACTGTGCAGAAGCTTTTTGGTTTTATCTAGTCCTACTTGTTTATTTTTGCTTTTGTTACCTTCACTTTTGGTCCAGATAATTTTAAAAAGTCATTTATGAGACTGGTGTCAAAAATCTTTTTCCCTATGTTTTCTTCTAGGAGTTTGATGATTTCATGTCTTATGTTCAAGTCTTTAATTTATTTTGAGTTGATTCTTGTATATGGTGTAGGATAGTTATACGGATTTTTTTAAATGTGTATTTTTAAACTTCAAAAAGTATGCTTCCTTGGGGTATCAGATCATCATTATTATCTCTACCTGTAGGGGTGAAGTGGCTTTAAAAAAAATTCTGTATTCTCTCAAGTCTAATTTGTCCCCTGCTTTTCTTCTTTCTTCTCGCATCTCACAAATCATAATTCTTTGGCATTGAGCCAGTTGCCTAAAATCATAGTTTATCACTACAAGAATCCTTTGGATTTTGTTTGCTTGTTTTACTTTATAAGAGGTCTAGTCTGACTTGTATACTGTGGGTGGATCAGTGAGGTTCTCTAGGATCTTAGTCAATTCATAGCCAACCATTCTGTGACTCAAATAGGCACTGAAAGAGATTAATAGTCAGGTAGCCAGGCAGTGTGCTAGATCTTGGATGTATTCCTTAAAAGGCAAGTTCAGTCACTCAGTCATGTCCAACCCTTTGTGACCCCATGGACTACAGCACACTAGGCTTCCCTGTCCATCACCAATTCCCAGAACTTGTTCAAGCCTAATGTCCATCAAGTTGGTAATGCCATCAACCATCTCATCCTCTGTCATCCCCTTCTCCTTCTGCCTTCAATCTTTCCCAACATGAGGGTCTTTTCCAATGAGTCAGTTCCTTGCATCAGGTGGCCAAAGTATTGGAGATTCAACTTCAGCTCAGTCCTTCCAATGAATATTCAGGACTGATTTCCTTTAGGATTGACTGGTTTGATCTCCTTGCAGTCCAAGGAACTCTCAAGAATCTTCTCCAACACCACAGTTCAAAATCAATTCTTCAGTGCTCCGCTTTCTTTATGGTCCAGCTCTCACTTCCATATGACTACTGGAGAAACCAGAGCTTTGACCAGATGGACTTTTGTTGGGAAAGTCATGCCTTTGCTTTTTAATACACTGTCTAGGTTGGTCATAGCTTTTCTTCCAAGGAGCAAGTGTCTTTTAATTTCAAGACTGCAGTAGAAAATAAAATCTGTCACTGTTTCCATTGTTTCCCCATCTATTTGTCATGCAGTGATGAGACCCAGTGCCATGATCTTTGTTTTTTGAATGCTGAATTTTAAGCCAGTTTTTTCAATCTCCTCTTTCACTTTCATCAAGAGGCTCTTTAGTTCCTCTTCACTTTCTGCCATAAGGGTGGTGTCATCTGCATATCTGAGGTTGTTGACATTTCTCCCAGCAATTGATTTCAGCTTGTGCTTCATTCAGACCAGCATTTTGCATGGTGTACTGTATTTAAGTCAAATAAGCAGGGAGATAATATACAGCCTTGACATACTCCTTTCCCATTAAAAGGCAAACAAAATATTAAAAATCTTATGCTCCCTGAGAGAGTCAGATGAAAGTTACCATTTCTCAGAACAAATTTTCTTCGACATTCACTAAGCACTTGTTATGACGGCACTGCAGAGGATGTAACCTAATGAAGACAGGGTCCCTTTTCTTTAAAGGAATTTTATACAGCCAACCAACCAACCAATAGTTATTGTTTTGATCAGTGTAGGTTGTCTGCTGTAACAAACAACTCCAAGATCATAATGACCTAGCCCAGCGAAGATTTGTCTTTCACTTACTCGAAGTTCCCAAGTAGATATTTCTGGCTGGGTAGCTTTCCTCCAAGCTTTGATCAGGAACCCAGTTTTTTCCATCTCATGATCCCATTATCTTCATTGCTGGCCTCCAAGACCATCACAGATGGGAGATAGATATTGTCTACATGTCCTCCTCAGACTAGAGGTAATACACATGAATTTCTGTTCCTATCCCATTAGCTTGATTTAGTCGTATGGCCCCATCTAGATGCAAGGGGACTGGAAAATGCTTGCAGCCACTTCCCAGAAATCAGTATACACTGTGGGAGGGAAACATGAATCTTGCATAGCCAACTAGGCACCTCTGTTTCTGGCTCTACACTTAAAACTCGAGGTGGAAAGTTAACAAATGAAACAAGACAACCTGTCAAGCACTCGAGTCTTCTGACAGCCTGTAATATTGAGTAAAATAAAGGCCATAAGCATGGTTTTGAGAAAGAATTAGTTCTAACCCCTGTTGCTATGTAACTCCTGCAGCATTGTTTCATAGCAGTTTTTATTATGGAGTACGGTCACCAGCACTGCCATCATCTGTTGATGTGAGTGCCCTTGAAATAAATGAGTGAGTGACCAGAACCACATTAATTTCAGGTTTTGATAGCCTCTTGGGAGTAAATATTGCTGTTCACAGATTGAGAAGGATGAAAGGAAAGTAAAACGTGATTCATTTCAGCTCCCTGTTATGGTAGTATTAAAAAAGCTGGAAAAGTCTGGGTGTGTGAGATGAATGGAAACAGGGCCATTATCTAAGGTTATTCAGGCTGTGAAGTGCACAGCGGCAGGGGCACCATTCACATGCAGTCTGTTTTAATGTTGTCCTTCTGAAATTATATGGCTCTCTTGTAAAGGGCTGAAAGAAAATTTTAGCAATGGGATAGTAAGGAAAAATAGTGTTTTAAACACAGTTTACGATGCTTTAACTTAAAGTTCATGTTGGGACCCAGCAGATACTTTCCTTTTAGTGTTTTCTGACATAAGTTCTGTTTTTTCTCAAAATAGTATATGAGGAAATCTTGTTTAATAAGCAGGTATTTCATGTTTCTGTGAAGAAATGGAAAGTAAAATCAAGAGGAAGAAAGTTGAGAATATGATGAAAGGTAGAGAAACAAGATGGAAGGATCAAGGAGCTGTGACGTTTGAGTGGATAAGGGAGACCTGTCTGAGCCTCTGATCATCCATCTGTGAAATGATGCTTAAACTAGGAACTCTCCAGCACCGTGTCTGTGTACTGTGTTCAAAGAAATAGAATGTAGAGCAGTCTATTGCAGGGGTTTCTGTCTGACCTGACAGATACCACATAAACCTAGAGGGGTAGTTCTATGACAGAAACATTGGTCTGTGAGTCAGAAAAGCTGGATACTAATGCTGGCTTGGCTACTAATACAGCCTTGAAGTCAGTTATTTCCTCGTCCTGAGTGAGCCTCAGTTTACCTATTCCTGAGTGTCAGTTTCCCCATTCCTGAGTCTCAGTTTATCCACCTATAAAAAGAACATTTAATAAAGAACATCAAGTGTTCTACAAGATTGTTCCTACTCTTAATAGTCTCTGATTCTAGAATTTAAACATGATGGGTGTTTTTGCCCTAAAACAAAGAAAAAAATCTGAGTGTCATGGGATCTCCACACTGGAGTCAGACTTCATGGTAGAAGTTCATCAAGGAAGACATATAAGGGCATATGTAGTCTCTTCACCTAGTCCATGCCATGTGTTACAGCCGATTAAACATGAGCTAAGCTATTTAACTCTTCAGATATGATCTAATATATATAGAAAACTGAAACACATGCCACCCTTCTGATAGGCTCTTTGAATCATAAATCTACCTGTAGGAAGATTTCTTTCGCCAGTGGTCAATTTAATCTCACCTGTTTTCATTATTTACCAAGCTTCTGTTGATTGGCTAGTAGTCATCTTTAAAAGTATGTTTTGTATATTTGAAATTTGCTAGGAGAATAGATCTTAAATGTTCTCACCACAAAGTAAAAAAGGTAATGGTTTGAGGTGATGGATGGGTTAATTAACTTGACTGTGGTGGTTATTTCACACTTTATTAAACCATCACGGTGTATAATGTAAATACATACAATTTTTGTATATCAGTTACAGCTCAGTAACAGCCAGGGAAAAAACAAAAAGCATCTCCTGTGCATATTGAGCTTTGGTAGTCACTGTGAGTTTTAAAGAAAAAGATAATAGGCCTGATCTCATAGAGTTTCTGATTAATCCCAGTAGGTGTGGAAAGTAGGTAATTGGAGAGGTAATTTTAAAAACTAAACCGTAAACCTGGCTGCAGCACTGCTGTGGGTGCTAAACACGTCATGTAAAGGAACGTGAGCTATTATTCTGTAAAGGAACATATAAAGCATATTTATTGAGTACTTGTAGGTTGAATGAATGTGCCTAGGAAATATCCACCTGCAACAAAGGCAGCCAGTGAACAAACTTATCAGTCACAGTTATAGCTATTAGTGGAGAAAAACAATAATAACACGAGTCTCTCTTGAGAATTTCTAAACATAGTCCTACTTTCTTGTGGTTTGGATTTTGAAACCATATTACATATTCTATACTCTGAAAGGAGATATAAATAAAAGTAATTCCAGTGATAGCACCTTCTGGAAGCCAGCCAGAACAAATGGGAATTCTCTTAGTATGAAAGCATCTTCAACCAAAGGGTCTCAGAATACCTATAGGTTAACTTTCATGTCTCAATGAACAGTTTCCAAACACATAAGGAAGCAAGCTGTGGTAGTAGGAGTCAGCAAGAGAGAGAGGGAAGAACAGAAAGAGGTGGGGGAGGGGGAAGGGGAGAGGGAGAGAGAGCTTGGTTTAGACCGCCAAGAACTTTAGCTGTTGGAATTATCAGATACTGAGTATGAACCATTTAGGATTTTCATAGGGTAGCTCAGTGGTAAAGAATCCACCTGCCAGTGCTGGAGACACGGGTTCGATCCCTGGGTTGGGAAGATCCCATGGAGAGGGAAATGGCAACCCACTCCAGTATTCTTTCCTGGGAAATCCCATGGACAGAGGAGCCAGGCGGGCTACAGGCCATGGGGTTCAAAGAGTCAGACACGACTTAGCGACTAAACAACATTATCTGTCAACGTTTAATAAATTACCACAGAATTTAGTGGCATAAAACAACCATTTGTTACGCTTGTGGAGTCTGGGGGTCAGGACTTCAGGGTCCTGGGGAAATGGTTTGTGTCCAGTCCACATTGTCAGTGTCCATGGCTGGAAGGCTGGCGCGCCTCAGCGGCAGGCTGCTGCCGCACTCAGGAAGCTCTGGCACTCACATTTCTGGTGGTTCCTGCTGGCCGTGACTTTGACCTTAGCTGACTTGCCAGCCAGGCCATCCAAATATAGCCTCACCTCCTGGCCTGGGCTTCCTCACAGCGTGATGGCTGGTTTCCAGAGCATCTGTGGAGAGAGCCAGGCAGAAGCCATATCAACTCAGCTAGCCCCAAGACTTGATGTGTGACTTCCACAGCATTATTTGTCAAGGAAATCACAAAGGCCGGCCAGGCTTAAGGGAAAGGAAAAAGACTTCACCTCTTGATGAGGGTATTCAGGGTTCCGAGGGGGAATTTGGCAGTAGAAATATCGTTGCAGCCATTTTTTAAAAAATGGTCAGATAAGGTAAAAATATTTGAACAAATGAGAGAAGAATATGATGAAGGAAGATCATGAGATAATGCACTATTCAAAGTGACCAGTTAGATTTGAAGGAAGAACAAGCTAGAACTTACAGAATTACAGAATATGTAATCATTGGAATTTGAAACTCCATAGATGGATTAAATAGCAGATTTAATCTTTTTAAAAGAGTTAATATACTAGAACATGGAGCTTAAGAAAGTACCTGGAATATGTTATGGAGAAATAAGAAGGTGAAAAATTTGAAAGTGATTGAGACATGGAAGGTTGTTTGAGAGGGCCTAGTAGGTATAAGCGGGGAGCTCAGGAAGGAAGAATAGAGACAATGAAGAGGAAGAAATATTTGAAGATTTAAATTCTCAGAATATTTTCCAGGATGTAAGAAAGATGGGAACATTCAGATTCTGGGAGTACTGTGAGTCTGAAAAAAGAGTAAAAACGAACGCCAAACCTGAATATACAAACAATGACATTGCCCATAATGAGATAATCTTTTTTTAAATTGGAGGATAATTGCTTAACAATGTTGTGGTGGTCTCTACTGTGCATAAACTTAAATCAGTCATAATTATACATATATATCCCCTCCTTCTTGAACCTCCTTCCCATGTCACCCCTCTAGGTGGTTACAGAGCCCCAGGTGGGGTGCTCTGTGTTATAAAGCAGCTTTCTGGTAGTTATCTGTTTTACATGATAGGAGAAGGAAATGGCAACCCACTCTAGTGTTCTTGCCTGGAGAATCCCAGGGACGGGGAAGCCTGGTGGGCTGCCATCTATGGGGTCACACAGAGTCAGACACGACTTCACTTTCACTTTTCACTTTCCTGCATTGGAGAACGTAATAGCAACCCACTCCAGTGTTCTTGCCTGGAGAATCCCAGGGATGGCGGAGCCTGGTGGGCTCCCGTCTATGGGGTCGCATAGAGTCGGACACGACTGAAGTGACGCAGCAGCAGTGTATATATGTGGAGAAGGCAATGGCACCCCCACTCCAGTACTTCTGCCTGGAAAATCCCATGGACGGAGGAGCCTGGTAGGCTGTAGTCCATGGGGTCGCTGAGGGTCGGACACGACTGAGCGACTTCACTTTCACTTTTCACTTTCATGCATTGGAGAAGGCAATGGCAACCCACTCCAGTGTTCTTGCCTGGAGAATCCCAGGGACGGGGGAGCCTGGTGGGCTGCCGTCTATGGGGTCACACAGAGTCGGACATGACTGAAGTGACTTAGCAGTAGCAGCAATGTATATATGTCAATGCTACTTTCTCAATTTGCCCACCCTCTCCTTCCCCTGCTGTGTCCACAAGTCCATTCTTTATGTCTTCATCTTCGTGCTGCAATGAACATTGGGGTACATGTGTCTTTTTGAGTTGTGCTTTTTTTAGGGTATATGCAGGCAGAGGAAAAGGTTACTTATAAAGGAATAGCACTTAATATGACTGTTGGCTTCTCTATAGCCTCTACGGCACTCAGGAGGCAGTGAAATAATGTCTTTAAAATGTTGATAGTTGATAACTGTCAAATTAGAATTATGGATCCAGTGAAACCATCTTTAAAGCATGACAGCAAAATAAAAACATTTTCAGATTTTTTTAAAAAATAGGGTATTTCACAGATACTCTCATTACAAAATTTCTAAAAGATATGCTTCAGGAAAAAGAAAATTTTCCCAGAAGGAAGGTCTTAAATGTAAGAAGGAATAGTCACCAAAGAAATTGGCAAACAATATTCTGTATTAAACATTATGTGTGCACACTAGGTCTCTTCAGTCATGTCTGACTCTGTGCAACCCTGTGACTGTGGCCTGCCAGGCTCCTCTGTCCATGGGATTCTCCAAACAAGAATACTGGAGTGGTTTGCCTTGGCCTCCTCCAGGGGATCTTTCCGATCCAGGGATTGAACCCGTGTCTCTTGCAGCTCCTGCATTGGCAGGCAAAGTCTTTACCACTAGCGGCACCTGGGAAGTCCCATTAAACAGTATAATGTCTAATTTGTCAGATCAAACAAAAACAAAACTAAAAAATGTGCTGGACAAGAGTAGCATTTAAGTTGGGAGGAGTTGAACAAAATCAACGTGTTCTAACTTCATTACCGTGTTTGAGAGGAAGGAAAATACATCAGTTAACTTAGACATTGTCAAGGTAAATAGGCATGGCAAACTTTTAAGAACCCCACTAAAAGAGTAGAAATAAGAATCCCCAGTGGTTCAGCAGTAAAGAATCCATCTGAAATGCAGGAGATGTGGGTTAGATCCCTGGGTTAGGAAGATCCCCTGGAGTAGGAAATGGCAAACTACTCCAGTATTCCTGCCTGGGAAATCCTTTGGACAGAGGAGCCTATTAGGCTACAGATCCATGGGGCTGCCAAGAAACAGACATGACTGAGCATGCATACACACACAGTCCAAACAAGCAGAACAGCAATGACAACAAAAAAAAAAACACTGTTGTAATTAGAAGAAGGCAATGGGCATTAAAAATGGATGTGGAGAAGTTGGATGAATAGGAAAAGGTAGAAATAAGTACAAATATCAGTAAGCACAGTAAATGTCAGTAGATCGAGATTACTGTACATTTAATGCAAAAGTCAGAAAAGGATAACATGAGAAAGGAAAATTACTGTGTCAACCTTATGCTCATCAACATGACTGTAAAGTCATGGCTTGGTGGGAGGGATGGCAACCATGAAAGCTGAAACGAGCACAGTGCCTACACCTGTCAGCCCTGCTTTCTGGATGCCTCCAAGGACAAGATCATGCCTTCTTCTGGTTTATTTCTTGGGTGGAGGTTGGCAGGAGGTCTTTATTAATGTCAATTCATTTGAGGCTGTCTCTTAATATTCATGACCTGAGGCTGCCACACAATGCCTGTGTTATACCACAGCACCTATTTTACAACCCAAGATGTCACAGTCTGATGAGTAATGAGGTGCTTGTGGGAGTTATTGAAGGATTAACTGTAGACTCTTAACCAATCCAGGCGTTGCAGGAGATGAGGCACCATCATAAAGAATTTATCAAAGTCATTTGTCTCTGTTGCTGTGGACAGATTACATTCTCATTCTGTCTCTGAAAGTTTATAACCAGTCTCTGAGTAGTTACAAATGTATTATTAATAATCCTTAGAAAAGCAATACATTTTAATATGATTTAAGCATTGCTCAAGTCCAGAAATTTTAAACAATTAGACCTGACCTCATAATATCACTGCCTCTTACACTTCCCTGGTGGTCCAGTGGTTAAGACTACCTGCTTCCACTGTGGGGGGCATAGGTTTGATCCCTGACGGGGGAAGTTCTGTATGCTGAGTTGTGCAACCAAAAAAAAAAAAAAAATTTAACCCTCCTGAAACAAAACCTAAAGCACTATTTTATCTCTCCCTTTGAGTGCCAAGGATCTACCTGTCATCTATTCAGGGGCATGTTAAAGCGTGAGTTGGCAAATTAGGTTAAAGTTACAAGCATGGATTTACCTCTCCACCCTCCCTTCTCTGAGAGTTGTCAGTGAGGAAAGGATGAATGAAAAGGGATGCAAACCATTCATAGGACTAGACTGGACATCTGAACTGGGCAGAATAGAGGCTGCTTAGTTGTAAACTTTGGTCAGCTCATGGTGATGAAGGAAAGTGCAAAGACTTTTCTTCCAGGCACTGATCTATACTTACTGTGCAGCCCTGAGCTCTGCCTGTTGTGAAGTCAGAGACCAGGCAATCTTTACTAGAGGAAAGGATCTCCCCGGCATGAAGGGTTCCAGGAGAAGTTGTTTCATGTGTTTCCTTCAGGCACCTTGTGGGAAGGATAGGACAGGAATCAGATGCCCCTGAGTCCCATGCTGAGAATACCATTCAGACTCCACCCTCATCTCCATCCAGCTATGAGAGGGCAGTTGGTGAACACAGGAAAATGCACTCAGTGTTTCTCCAGAAACTGGTTTGGAAGGCCATGTGGTGGGTCCAGGCCAGGGGCAGCTGGTTGCCGGGCCCTGGTAAGAGTAGATGAACTAGTGGTAGAGTCCAGAGGAGTCCCTCAGGCACACATGTGCCACATCCTTGTTTCTGGGGCAGCTGTCCATCCCACCTCCTCTTCCCTGCAGCTCAGGGGGGCAGAGGTGAGCCACAGCAGGCACTCACCCTCTCCAGCATGGCCAGTGTCGCTGCTGCATTGTCCATCCTTGTCAGCCCTCCCCCTCGGCAGTCCCTTCCTCAATGGTTTGAGGAAAGGACCTCCTCATCCAGAATGGTAGGTCGAGGGGGCAGGGGTGAGGCAGCGAGAGAGACGGAGAGAACAAGGAATTGGAAAACATCTTCTCATGCTGTGAACAAAGGGCAAAACATAGTGTAGGGACACTTTTTTCCCTTGAGGATGGGTAGGGTTTCTTTTTTGTCTTGGAGTGACATCTCCTTTGAAAATAAAAAGATGGTGTCCTATAAGTCTCTTGAACTAAATTTGGCATATGAAGAGCAGTTTCAGGATAAGCTGATTGTTAGTGCAACTGAGAAAGCACTAAAACAGACCCTTCTGTGCTAGCAAACCTGTGGACATGACTGGAAATAATAGGAAATTTTACCTTTTTTTCTATTTTTGTATTTACGGGTAAATGTGAAATGCTAAGTTATTCATTTGCTGTTTTCAGAATTCTCCTACCTGATTGTTAGATTGCAAATGCTGGTGGTTAGAAGTACCAACTGCATTTTAAAGAGTTGTATGGAATTTTTCTAGCAATATCATTATTCTACATGCCTACCTGTTTTAGCATGACATCAGGAGGTGAGAAACAAATCCAAGCTCTAATATTATGCTAAGTCAATTTGACTTTTAATATTGCTGTTTATGCTTTATTGTTAAGTATCCAAGATGTCAGTTATTTTGGTTTGATATGAACTGCTGCTGCTGATGCTGCTACTAAGTCACTTCAGTCATTTCCAACTCTGTGCGACCCCATAGATGGCAACCCACCAGGCTCCCCCGTCCCTGGGATTCTCCAGGCAAGAACACTGGAGTGGGTTGCCATTTCCTTCTCCAATGCAGGAAAGTGAAAAGTGAAAGTGAAGTCGCTCAGTCGTGTCCGACTCTTAGCGACCCCATGGACTGCAGCCTACCAGGCTCCTCCGCCCATGGGATTTTCCAGGCAAGAGTACTGGAGTGGGGTGCCATTGCCTTCTCCATGGTATGAACTGGTTGTGAACTAAATTAAATAACAACAACACTTTGCCATTTGAACTTTGACAACCTTAGATTCAAATATAGGTTCTGTCATTTACTATCTACCTCAGTCTCTTCATCTGTCTAGGAGTAATATAACCCATGATTCTGGAGTTATGAGGATTAAGGGAGATTACTTATCACCAGTTCTATGCACAGTACCTGGTAGTTGTTGCTGCTGCTACTAAGTCACTTCAGTTGTGTCCAACTCTGTGCGACCCCAGAGATGGCAGCCCACCTGGCTCCCCCGTCCCTGGGATTCTCCAGGCAAGAACACTGGAGTGGGTTGCCATTTCCTTCTCCAATGCATGAAAGTGAAAGGTTAAAGTGAAGTTGCTCAGTCCTGTCCGACTCTTAGCGACCCCATGGACTGTAGCCTACCACACTCCTCTGTCCATGGGATTCTCCAGGCAAGAGTACTGGAGTGGGGTGCCATTGTTAATAGATGCCAAATAAATAGAAATCATTCATTATTCACATAGCCCTCTAGTTATGGACTCTGGGCTTGATGACTGTTATTTAAAGTTGAATGGGAAACTTTGAGTGGGGTAGGGGGGAGAAGTAATTCTCATTCAGACAGAAGTCTTAGGTACCTGGTGAGGTTCCCAGCCAATAGCCTGCAAGGTCTAGAACTGCCAGTGAGAATTATATTCCTCTCCCTTTCTTTTTTCCTTCAGACTCCTAATAAATTGTACTGGAAATGTGAGAAATCTGAGCTACATGAGGCCATAGGATATAGGAGAAGAGCATAAACTTTCCAGTCCTGGCTTTGCTCTTTACCAAATTTAGTTTGTCTTTTCACTTATTAGAGAAGTCCATTGAGGTAGCTTATATAGAAATGACTGAGGGTAATGGGTACACAAGCTGGACTCAAGATTGCTGGGAGAAATATCAATAACCTCAGATATGCAGATAACACCACCCTTATGGCAGAAGGCAAAGAGAACTAAAGAGCTTCTTGATGAAAGTGAAAGAGGAGAGTGAAAAACTTGGCTTAAAACTCAACACTGAAAAAATTAAGATCATGGCCTCCAGTCCCATCACTTCATGGCAAATAGATGGGGAAACAATGGAAATAGTGACAGACTTTATTTTCTTGGGCTCCAAAATCATTGCAGATAGTGACTGCAGCTGTGAAATTAAAAGATGCTTGCTGCTTGGAAGAAAAGCTATGACCAAACTAGACAGCATATTAAAAGGAAGAGACATTACTTTGCCAACAAACGTCCATCTAGTCAATGTTATGGATTTTCCAATAGTCATGTATGGATGTGAGAGTTGGACCATAAAGAAAGCTGAGCACCAAAGAATTGATGCTTTTGAACTGTGATGTTGGAGAAGACTCTTGAGAGTCACTTGGACTGCAAGATCCAACCAGTCCATCCTAAAGGAAATCAGTCCTGAATATTCACTGGAAAGACTGATGCTAAAGTTGAAACCCCAATAGTTTGATCACTTGATGTGAAGAACTGACTTAGTAGAAAAGACCCTGATACTCGGAAAGATTGAAGGCAGGAGGAGAAGGGGATGACAAAGGATGAGATTGTTGGATAGTATCACCGACTCTATGGACATGAGTTTGAGCAGGCTCCGGGGGTTGGTGATGGACAGGGAAGCCTGGCGTGCTGCAGTCCATGGGGTCACAAAGAGTCGGACACAACTGAGCAACTGAACTGAACTGAATGGAACTGAACGGGTACGCAGAGCCTGGTGTCCACATTCCTTGTCTCACTCACTCTACCTCCCACACTTGCTGTTGGCTCCGCTTCCGTGTTGGAAAATCTGCCACTATCTATCAGGTCATCTACCCTATCTAGCTTTTTAGTGGCATCTGGGCATATTTGTCAAGCACCGCTGGAGCAGGGAGTTCCACCATCCACAGACATGTCTTATGGATGACCGGGGAACCCATTCCTTAGCCCAGAAGATGATTTCCAGAAAAGAAGGTTTATTCTTACAGCTGGTACATAGGAAACATTGAGTTGATCTCTGCCTCAAAGGGCTGACAATTCATTGACAAAATGTAGAAAAATTTATGGAGAAGGAAATGGCAACCCACTCCAGTATTCTTGCCTGGAGAATCCTGTGGATGGAGGAGCCTGATAGGCTTCTGTCCATAGGGTCGCACAGAGTTCGACACGACTGAAGCAACTTAGCGTGCATGCATGCATTGGAGAAGGAAATGACAACCCACTCCAGTATTCTTGCCTGAAGAATCCCAGGGACAGAGGAGCCTGGTGGCCTGCCATCTATGGGGTCGCACAGAGTCAGACACGACTTAGCAGCAGCAGCAGAAAAATTTAAATGTAAGATTGGGAAAAGAAAACTTTGCACTCATAAATAATAGTTAAGAGATTCTTATTCATGATTTGAGGATAATTATTTTGTTATTTTAGTATTTACAAACCCATGTGAAATCATCCTTGAATTTGCCTTTGGTTTATTCTTCAGTTTCTGCCTGTCCTGTTTGAATTCAGGAACTGCATCTTTGATCATTTGGACAATTCAAAGGACTGATCTACCAAGGTCCAGATAGGTGGATGCCTTGTGGAGACAGATCCCAGAGCCAAGGATACTAAGAATTGGTTTTTGGGTTTAAGGGGTGATGTGGGTTTAAGGGGTTTAAGTCTGATCTTCTCATCAGATGTGGAAGAACTATGCCACCTCACCAACTCAGATATACCTTATGCTGGGTATTGTGTTTTTACTTAGCACCTGGCTTGGCTGAGGAACCTGCATTCCGTAAAGTAGTTTCTTGCTTGCAGAGCTACTCACCTGTGACCATTTTCAGTTCAGTTCAGTTAGTTCAGTTGCTCAGTCGTGTCCGACTCTTTGTGACCCCATGGGCTGCAGCACACCAGACCTGCCTGTCCATCACCAACTCCCAGAGTTTACCGAAATGCATGTCCATTGGGTTGGTGATGCCATCCAACCATCTCATCCTCTGTAGTCCCCTTCTCCTCCTCCCTCAATCTTTCCCAGCATAAAATGAGTCTTTTCAAATGAGTCAGCTCTTCTCATCAGGAGGCCAAAGTATTGGACTTTGAGCTTCAACATCAGTCCTTCCAATGAATACCCAGGACTGATCTCCTTTAAGATGGACTGGTTGGGTCTCCTTGGAACTCTCAAGAGTCTTCTCTAACACCATAGTTCAAAAGCATCATTTCTTCGGTGCTCAACTTTCTTTATAGTCCAACTCTCACATCCATACATAACTACTGGAAAAACCATAGCCTTGACTAGACGGACCTTTGTTGACAATGTAATGTCCTGCTTTTAAATATGCTGTCTAGGTTGGTCATAACTTTCCTTCCAAGGAGTAAGCGTCTTTTAATTTCATGGCTGCAATCACATCTGCAGTGATTTTGGAGCCCCCAAAATAAAGTTAGCCACTGTTTCCCCATCTATTTGCCATGAAGTGATGGGACCAGATGCCATGATCTTCATTTTCTGAATGTTGAGCTTTAAGCCAACTTTTTCACTCTCCTCTTTCACTTTCATCAAGAGGCTCTTTTATTCTTCTTCACTTTTGCCATAAGGGTGGTGTCATCTGCTTATCTGAAGTTACTGATATTTCTCCCGGCAATCTTGATTCCAGCTTGTGCTTCATCCAGCCTGGTATTTCACATGATGTACTCTGCATATAAGTTAAATAAGCTGGCTGACAGTATACAGCCTTGATGTACTCCTTTTCCTATTTGGAACCAGTCTGTTGTTCCACGTCCAGTTCTAACTGTTGCTTTCTGACCAGCATACAGATTTCTCAAGAGGTAGGTCAGGTGGTCTGGCATTCCTATCTCTTTCAGAATTTTCCACAGTTTATTATGATCCACGCAGTCAAAGGCTTTGGCATAGTCAATAAAGCAGAAATAGATGTTTTTCTGGTGAACATTTTAGGCTTGCTTTTTGTTTTAATAAGATTATGAGGCTTCTACTATATGCCTAGGCATCATTCTTGATAGTGAATAAGATCAATAAGATCCCTAGAATGTATAGTTGGGCAACCCAAATAATAAGGAAATGTTTAAAACCTGAAAGAGACCCCTACTATGCAGAGATCTAACAAGGTTATTTGATAGTGCTTGCCCAGGTATTTCATTTGGTTAAGTGATCAAGAAACGCATCTCAGAGTAGGTTAACACTGGACTGAAATCTGAATGGAAAGAAGCACCCTGCCCTGCAAAGATGAATAAAAAAGAATAAGGTAGTAAAGGACAACACGGGCAAAGGCCCTGAGGGGAGACATGCTCATGATTGTTGAGGAACAGAAAGAGGGCCAACTGTGTCTGAAGGACAGTGAGTGAGAGGACCAGTGGAATGAGATAAGGTTTTCGGATGAACAAAAGGAAGAAGCTGGGGTTAAACTCCCACTAAGTGTTTGAGCTACTTGTCCACACTTGAATTTATTTAAAAAAGGGATAAGTGAGACTTTGTTAACTTGGTGCTGATGGCAGTAATTGCATCATCTGTAGATCCTGGGATAGTTTGAACAAATGGATAGCAAGAAACCACAAGGAAGAATCAGGGCTCTCTTTGGAAGTGGTAGCTGCTACATTCACTTATTCATCAAATATTTAATATGTGCTAGACATAGCTTGGGAGAGGCAATGGCACCCCACTCCAGTAGTCTTGCCTGGAAAATCTCATAGATGGAGGAGCCTGGTAGGCTGCAGTCCATGGGGTCGCTAAGAGTCGGACATGACTGAGCGACTTCACTTTCACTTTTCACTTTCATGCATTGGAGAATGAAATGGCAACCCACTCCAGTGTTCTTGCCTGGAGGATCCCAGGGATGGGGGAGCCTGGTGGGCTGTTGTCTATGGGGTCGCACAGAGTTGAACACGACTGAAGTGACTTAGCAGCAGCAGCAGACATAGTTAGGCTATGAAGGTGGCTCAGTGGAAAAGAATCAGCCTGCCAGTGCAGGAGATGCCAGAGATACAGGTTTGATCCCTGGGTCGGGAAGATCCCCTGGGGAAGGAAATGGCAACTCATTGCAGTATTCTTGCCTGGAAAATCCCATGGACAGAGGAGCCTGGTGGGCTACAGTTCATCAGATTGCATGAGCTGGACAAGACGTAGCGACTGAGTACACACACATGTAGCTAAGTGCTATGAATATAAAAAAATAAGTTAGAGCTGCCTAGGAAGGAATGATGCTAAAGCTGAAACTCCAGTACTTTGGCCACCTCATGCAGAGAGTTGACTCATTGGAAAAAACTCTGATGCTGGGAGGAATTGGGGGCAGGAGGCGAAGGGGATGACAGAGGATGAGATGGCATCACTGACTCGATGGACGTGAGTCTGAGTGAACTCCGGGAGTTGGTGATGGACAGGGAGGCCTGACATGCTGCAATTCATGGGGTCACAAAGAGTTGGACACGACTGAGCAACTGAACTGAAGAAGCTCAAAATCCTGTGTCCTCGTGAGAATCTTCACAAAAAGCCCATCTCAAAGTTATATCTTTAAATTGAGATCTCTGTGAATACCAAGTCAGTGAATATCTGTAATAGACATAGCTGCCTTTATATTTCTGAGTTGGTTGTGGTCTTTCTAAGCAGGAACAATTTAGACCTTTTCCTAATGCATTTCTGAAAGACTGCTGGCAGCTGTTCTTTGCTGAGAATCAGTGATTGTTCTCTTCATGCTCTCACTTACATCTTCTCATTGACTCATTCTTGAGACTTACTAGCATACAACAGCAGAAAGCATTACCCTGTACCTGGAGGAATATAAAGGGTACCTAGAGTGCTCTTGGAGAAGGAAATGGCAACCCACTCCAGTGTTCTTGCCTGGAGAATCCCAGGGACGGGGGAGCCTGGTGGGCTGCCATCTATGGGGTTGCACAGAGTCGGACATGACTGAAGCAACTTAGCAGCAGCAGCAGCAGCAGCAGAGTGCTCTATTTTCCCCTCTCATAAGATGTAAGCTGCATTCATTTATCACTATTTCCATTTTAAGAAGCTGTTAATTTCAGTAAGCTTTGATGGAGGTTTGAAGCACAAACATTTTAATGAAGTCACAAATCAAGAAGCCAAAGCAGCTTTCTTCCTATGTCCTCAAACAAAATTAGTGGTGGTGGTCATCCTTAGGTGTTATAGTGCCTACTTTGGCCAGGCAGTAGCATTCCCAGCTTGGGTTTTAATAAGCTACAGTCAGCACCGTCCAAAAGTAGTACTGAGAAATTTGACTTCATGGCTCAAGTGTCAGATACCACAGGTCGTTTTCTCATCCCCATCTCAGAGTCCAGATTTGATCATATCAGCTGTGAAGTTACACATGTCAAAGGACAAATATCAATAACAGATGTCTTTGTTTCTTTAATTTACCCCTGCCCTTTTAACTGCTGTAACCAGTGTATTCACCATTCAGATAAGGTCCCAGACTAATATCCAGCCTCCACTCAGGATAGCCTTGTATACTCATCTCTGGAATTCCACAGCTATTACCTTTATGTGTTGAAATGAATCATATATGGACTGAATTTCCTCTGGTATTTTTTTTCAAATGTCTTAAAATATTCACTTACTTATAGTCTCATACTTAATGCAGTTTTCCTGGGCCCAATGGATCTCTCTTTCAACATATTGTGTCTGTTTTATATGGTGTCATGTATTATTTAAATGCATTTATTATGAAATGGGACATGCACAAGCTTTTCAGATTGGCAAAGAGGTTGCCTCTGGGAAGATTTTTCTATGAGCTACATCACTCATGATCTCCTCCTCCTTCCCAAATGAAAATTTACAGAGCATCCTGATATTAGGCATTACCATAGTAATGTAGAAAGATTGTTCAAACAAAAATGAAAGAAACAGAGACAGCACTGAGCTTTTACCTTCTCAGCTTTAGGTTTCTGTGAGCCCACCAACTCAGACAGAGGGCCTAGAGAAAGCAGGGAGCCCACCCCCAAGATTACTGATGATAATTAGAGATAAGAATGTTGTAGTACTTGTGGGTTCTGAGAATTCGGTTCATTAGATGTTTAGCAAGTATGCACAATGTATCATGCAAGCAGCAAATGTGGTGCTACCTTCAAAGAACCTGTAATCTACTAATCATGCCTCTTTCCCACAAAAAGGATTGTTTTCCAAGAATCTTAACAAAATTTTCAGATACGACCCCTTTATTACCCGGCATCTTTGTTTTCCAAATCTCTTGAGAATGGGCTCTTGGTTTATGACTATAACACAAAAGTTTGTCCTGAATACCCTGCTAATGGGATATGATCCTCTATTCAAAATACTTAAGCAAGCCTTCTGTGTTTTTTGGAAGTTCTCTGCTCCTATAGATCATAAGTGATAGTTTAAAAAACTTTGCAAGCCAGTTGCTTTGTTACCTTGCAAAGATCCTAACCTGTTGGGAATACCACAGGTGAGGTAGAGGGCGCAGTGGTTACAGGAAACCCAGAAAGCAGTGAAGTGAAAATGCTAGTAGTTTCTTAGATAAAAATAATCAAAATACCATAGTGGTAAATTAGCAGTAATGAAGTGAAAATTAGCTGAATTCCATTTTGTGCATAACCAAGTAGAAGGGAACATATATGTCATTCAGAGCTAATTTATTTCTCAAACGTTTGCTACCTTTGAAAGCTGTATCAGTCCTTTGGGTATTTTATATATGTTACTGTTTACAACATTATTATTCTATCCTAATTGCAGTCAGGTTGAGTGAGTTTTTTCAGTGCTTGGAGAATCTGACTTAAAAGTAAAACAGTGAAATTTCTTCATGGATTTAAAAGAAGTTCAGAGATGAGCTCACAATGTTGAGTTATTAAAAGATAAACATCAAAGAGTACTCATTGATGGTAACTGATGACTTACTGGTTTTAATGAGTAACTGATAGTCTCATTTTGCCTCCCTCAAAGTATTTATGCATAATAATTTCTCTCATTTAAATTTGAAATGACTCAATTCCATACAGTAGTTTTGTGGTGAAAAAGAATAAGCTAAGCATTGTTGTTCAGTCACTAACATGTCCAACTCTTTGTGACCCCATGGATTGCAGCATGCCAGGCTTCCCTGTCCTTCACTGTCTCCCAGAGTTTGCTCAAATTCATGTCCATTGAGTCGGTTTTACTATCTAACCATCACATCCTCTGTTGGCCCCTTCTCCTTTTCCTTCAATCTTCCCCAGCATCAGAGTCTTTTCCAGTGAGTAAGCTCTTCACATCAGGTGGCCAAAGTATTGGAGCTTCAGCTTCAACAACAGTCCTTCCAATGAATATTCAGGGTTGATTTTCTTTAGGATGCACTGGTTTGATCTCTTTGCAGTCGAAGGGACTCTCAAAAGTCTTCTCCAGCCCCACAATTCAAAAGCATCAATTCTTCAGTACTTAACTTTCTTTATGGTCCAACTCTCACATCCATACATGACTACTGGAAAAACCATAGCTTTGACTTTACAGACCTTTGACGGCAAAGCGATGTCTCTGCTTTTTAAGATGCTGTCTAGATTTGTCATAACCTTCCTTCCAAGGAGCAAGTGGCTTTTAATTTTATGGCTGCCATCACTGTCCATAGTGATTTTGGAGCCTGAGTAAATAAAACCTGTAACTGCTTCCACTTTTTCCCCTGAATGACATCCCTGGATGCCATGATCTTAGTTGTTTTTTTTTTTTTTAATATTGATTTTTAAGCTGGCTTTTTCACTCTCCTTCTTCACCCTCATCAAGAGGCTCTTTAGTTCCTCTTCACTTTCTGTCATTAGAGTGGTATCATCTGCATATCTGAGGTTGTTGATATTTCTCCTGGCAATCTTGATTCCAGCTTGTGATTCATCCAGCCTGGCATTTCATGTGATGTACTCTGTGTATAAGTTAAATTAGCAAATAAATAAAATAAAGAGCAAATAAATAAAAATAAAAAATAGACCATGCTAAAATGTTTGAAATTTGACCTTCTCCGATGCCCTGAACAGTCCATCTTTACTCTTTGACTCATCGGAAGGGCGAAAAGAAGCTCTTGGTGTGATACTACTTACAGACTCTAATGATATTAAAAAGTCAAATTCACTGACTTGAGTTTTAACTCTGTCATAAATTTCAGCTTCTAGAAGGACGGACTTTTACGTAAATAAATGGCTCAAAATCAGAATCAGAAGTGTGAGAGAGACACAGATAATCCACAAACTGGGGAGGCAAAGCTCGCAGGCAGCGTTTGGACAAGTTGACAAGGTCAGTCTATTGTGCTGTCTTGCTACAGCTCACACAGCCGCTGCTGGAGGGTGAGGCGGAGACCCCTTGCCCAAGCCACAACCAGTCTAGTGATGAGTGTTTTTTTTCTTCTCTCTAGCTTGAGAGAAACTATTTCAGAGCAGTTATTTGATATGTCTATGGAGCGGTCAATAGTTCATCTGACAAAGAGAATAATTCATGAGTCATGGAATATTGGGGATCTGGAGGTGAAAATACGTAGAATTCAGATACCTGACTTAATAGAAGGAGACGGATAACAGTATCAATTTCCCCAAAGAAGGCTGTCCTGTAGGGCTGTTGCAAGTGGTACTAGGTCACTTCAATCACTCACATCTCTTGTCCAGTTTCTCTTGATCAAGAACTTCATGTGTAGCTGCTTGTTTGTGGTTATATCTTTTTGCCTTGTCATTCTGTTCATGGGGTTCTCAAGGCAAGAATACTGAAGTGGTTTGCCATGCCTTTCTCCAGTGGACCACGTTTTGTCAGAGCTCTCCACCATGACTCGTCTGTCCCAGGTGGCCCTACATGGCATGGTTCATAAATTTCATTGAGTTTGACAAGGCTGTGGTCCATGTAATCAGTTTGGTTAGTTTTCTGTGATTGTGGTTTTCATTCTGTTTATGGTTAGAGATTCATTCTATGAACCCAGAACTATGACTTTCTCAGCAAGAACATAGCTAATTTAGGATTGAAATTATGTCCACAGGTGTCAACACTATTTTCTAGCAAAGATAACATCACTCTCAGCAAGTTGTCATTACAACTTGCTTTCTGCTTTGGGTACAAATTCATCACACACACATACAAAAAGCATTGATCTTTGAAGCATACACCCTGGCTTTTGAAACAATTCATGATATAGGTCTAGATTTGTTTAGAGGAAAAGATGTGGTCATGAATGTACAAAGTACTTACCATAAACAGAACCGGACTTGATGATTATCTGTAAAACAAGTAATGGTAAAATTACCCACCTTAGAGGGTTTCTGAGGGGACTAAATGAGATAATGCAAGGGTGTTGATCAAGAAAACAGTGCAGGAAGCAGAAATCACTCTAATAGTTTGAGCAGAAAGAGGTTGCTTATAGATGATTAAGTGCTTACTAAACGATTAGAAAGCTGGGACAGTAATAGAAGTCAGGAATGGTCAGGTCCAAGCACACACCCCTGTAGAAGCAATCCAGATGTCAGGAACCACCACAGTGACCACTACAGCTGCCTCTTAGCTCTGAGAACACTGCAGCCGGGATACAGGAGTGCTGAATACAGATGCCTCACCACCTCTCATTCTGATCAGAACTGACCTGCGGGAGAGTGACCTCTTGCTGGCTTGGGCCTCAGGTCCCCCACAGCCTGCAGTGCACATCGAGAACACTGCCACACACAGGAGTCAAGGAAACATGTTTTAGGCTCCTCAGCCCCTCCAGCTAGGAGAAAGGTGGAATTCAGCTTGGGAAAACCAGGTCTCATTATTTACCACAACAGGCAAGTGCTGACTACTAAAGTTTAGTTACATTCCTCCTGCTTTTGCCATTCAGACGTGAGGTAGTACTTTTAACTCTCTTGTCTCCCTCCTCATTTCCTAGAGCTCTTTGGACAAGTTGACATCTAATGGCACCCAGAGACCCAGAATGATGGAGGAGTTGTTCTCCTAAAAGAGTACTGTATGCCAAGGCTTGAACTTGACACTCCAAGCTTAGGAGGCCCTCTTGATCTGGTTGAGGCTGCTGGCAAAGCCCTCAGGGCACACAACCAGCTGTCCCGTGGAACATACAGCTTTGCTTGGGGATAACCTCTCTCTAGCAAATGAAGTCAGAAGCCTCAATTAGCAGTTCCAGAGGAGAAGCAGTTTGGTTCAGATCATAGGGAACTGTGCTGTCCAGTAGTATAACCACTTAAAACACATGGAGTGATTGAAATTTAAATTATTTGTAGTTAAACAAAACTTGGAATTCTCAATTGCTATATGGAACTAGTGGCCATCATATTGGACAGTGCAGACATAGAATAGTCCCATCAGTTTTGGCAAGTTCTGTTGGATAGCACTGCTGGAATGTCTCTTCATGTGTCAATCAGAACTTGCGAGCATAGCTGAAATCTACAACCTTTGCAAGTTTTCTGAAATATTAATGGCACAGAGTATCCTTTTAGGACCCCAGCCCTTTCCCAGTCTGAACCTATACTCCTAGGGCTTTTCCATGACCCCCAAAGCTGCCCTTGGTATTGGGCAAGGGGAGCCAGGAATACGGTGATGGCTGTTTGATACCTCACTGACGGGTTGACCATTAATCAAAGGTCAAGTATTCCTGATGGACTAGTTTAACATGGATCCACTAGGAATCATCACAGCCAGACAGGCAAGTCAGGATCCTTTGATTCCATGTTCTTTTCCTAACTTATTCCCTCCAGATATCTGTTTCTTCTTCCTTGAACATTCTGTGTGCCTTTGAGGTCTGATGTTCTACCTTGAAGCTTTGAAATAATTCATTAAAAAGTGTGACCTTGAGCTCCCAACCTGTTGATAGACAAAACACATGCTTTGAATTAGGTGTGATCACTCTGCCCTTCACTGCTGTGCACGGCTCACTGCACGACGCTTACAGGTAAAATGTACCTTCCCTACATCATTTGCTGGCACTCCGGTGCAGTGATTCTGAACCCTGTGGGCAGGAGCCTTTGTTAGCCAACGTAGCTAGCATTCATTCCACACCTGCACGTATTCTGGCACCACCCATCCTGGGCAGCAGAGCCGCATTGGGAGAATATCCCAAATTTGGACTTGGGGGGTGGAGGAATGGCTACTGTTGAGCTCCTGCAAGAAGTCTGAGTGAGACCATTGAAAATGAATGGAATATTCATGATCTTTTCTCCTCCAGGTTCTATCAGTTTCTTGTATCAACCAGATGCAATGAAGGTACATATTTTATTTTTTGGCTCTCCATAGAAATACCTTCACCACCCTAGAATTTAATATGCTTTTGACTTTTGTTGAAAAGTAGCTGTATGTAAAAGTTTCCTGCTGTTTTTTTAATGTATCAAAAGCATCATTCATTGTGTTTGAGTGCCTCTTATATAAAGAGTTATGAGATAGTTCCTCTTATAATTCAATACTAGAGCAGAAGCTATATTTACTGAAAAACTTACATGCTGTCTCTTTAAAATGTTGAGAGCAGCATAATTCATTCAAATCTCTTCTTGTCTTGGTTCCAAGGAAGCTCTAAAAAAATTTGCAGTAGCTTCCCTAGCCTAGATCTTCTATTATAAAAATTATCCCCTACCAAGACTTACCATCACTTGTTCTTATTGTTATACTTCCCTATATTTAAGAGTTTTGGGGTTTTTTTTGTTGTTGTTATTCTTGTTTTGTTTTAGTAATCATATATTCTTATAAACTTCCTGTGCTTTTTGGACATCAGTTCAGTTCAGTTTAGTTCACTTGCTCAGTTGTATCCGACTCTTTGTGACCCCGTGAATTGCAGCACACTAGGCCTCCCTGTAAAACATAAACATCAATAAATCAATGAATACCAACTTAGGGATGAAAAGTCACCTATGGAAACCTTTAAAATGTACATGTCTGGAGCTCACAACTATTAGAGTCAGAATTTCTGGAGACAGGACTGAAATATGTATATGTGTGTGTGTGTGTGTGTGTGTGTGTGTACACACAGATGTACATATTAGTTGCTCATTAGTTGTGTCTGACTCTTTGCAACCCCATGGACTGTAGACCACCAGGCTCCTCAGCCCATGGGATTTCCCAGGCAAGAATACTGGAGTAGGTTGCCATTGCCTTCTCTAGGGGATCTTCCTGACCCATTGATCAAACCCAGGTCTCCTGCATTGGCAGGCAGATTCTTTACCATCTGAACCACCAGGGAAGCTCGTGTGTGTGTGTGTGTGTGTGTGTGTGTGTGTGTGTGTGTGTGTATCAGTTCAGTTCAGTTGCTCAGTCATGTCCGACTCTTTGCAACCATATGGATTGCAGCATGCCAGGCTTCCCTGTCCATCACCAACTCCCGGAACTTACTCAAACTCATGTCCATCAAGTCGGTGATGCCATCCGGCCATCTCATACTCACTCTGTCATCCCCTTCTCCCCTTGCCTTCAATCTTTCCCAGCATCACAGTCTTTTTCAGTGTGTCAGTTCTTTGCATCAGGTGGCCAAAGTATTGGAGCTTCAGCTTCAGCATCAGTCCTTCCAGTGTATATTCAGGACTGATTTCCTTTACAATTGACTGGTGTGATTTTCTTGCAGTCCAAGGGACTCTCAAGAGTCTTCTCCAACACCACAGTGAAAAAGCATCAATTCTTTGGTGCTCAGCTTTTTTTATTGTCCAATTCTCACATCCATACATGACTACTGGAAAAAACATAGCTTTGACTAGATGGACCTTTGTCAGCAAAGTACATACCTGTATAGGTATGTGTGTGTATATATATGTGTGTGTGTGTGTGTGTGTGTGTGTGTGTGTGTGTGTGTGTGACACACACATCTTCTTTTAAATCTCACAGATGATTATGATGTGTTCTGTTTAAGAGCCACTGAGGTAACTCAGTGGATAAGTGGTGTGATAAAAAATTGGAAATTCAGCAGTCAACGGATTGCATCATAGCTGACCCTTGTGAGATGGCAGGTCTAGCAAGTAATGGCAGGTGCTTAAAGAACTTCCAGGATAAAGGGATATAGTTACTGTAAAGTCATGGTTCCAGAGCAGTTGACTTCATTCACTTGTTCATTCATTCCAACATATATAAGTGCCTACTATGTTCCAGGTACTTTGATTAGCTCTCAGGTTATCCAAATGGTACTGTCCCTTGCCTCGAAGGAGTTCACAGCCTCGTGAGACTGTCAGAAATATAGATAATGACTAGACATTGTAATAAAGATAGGGATACAGACACACCCAGGGCATTGTGGCAGCCCAAGGAAGAGGCATCTGGTCAAATCTTGAGGGACAAGGTTAGTAAAGGCTTCCTAGAGGAAAGATCTGGAGATCTGGGTCTCAAAGGATGGCTAGAGGTTACCCAGATGAAAGTTTTCCCAGAAGAGGTGCCAGCATCAATAGCTATACAACAAATAACCCCCAAACTTGGTGACTTAAAGCAACAAACACTTATCTCACCATTCCTATAGGCCAGGAATTTGAAAGTGGCTCAGCCTGAAGGCGGGGAAGGCAATGGCACCCCACCCCAGTACTTTTGCCTGGAAAATCCCATGGACAGAGGACCCTGGTGGGCCGCTGTCCATGCGGTCGCTAAGAGTCGGACACGACTGAGCGACTTCACTTTCACTCTTCACTTTCATGCATTGGAGAAGGAAATGGCAACCCACTCCAGTGTTCTTGCCTGGAGAATCCCAGGGACGAGGGAGCCTGGTGGGCTGCCGTCTATGGGGTCGCACAGAGTCGGACACGACTGAAGCAACTTAGCAGCAGCAGCAGCCTGAAGGGTTCTAGCTCAAGGTCTCTCACTTGATTGTAATCGAGGCACCAGCTGGGGCTACAGGTATCTGAAGGCTTTACTGCAGCTCGAGGATCTGCTTCTGAAATGGTTCACCCATGTGGCTGTTGGCAGGAGGCCTCGGTTCCTTACCGTGGGGGTTTTTTGATAGGCCTGCCCGCGTGTTCCTATGGCATGACAACTGGCTTCTCCCAGGGTAAATGATCCAAGAGAAAGCAAAGCAAAAGCCTAAATATCTTTTATGATCTAATCTTTTTTAACTTTGTATTTTATATTGCTATAGCCAATTAGCAATGTTGTGATAGTTTCAGGTGGAGAGCAGAGGGACTCAGCCATACATATACATGTATTCATTCTCCCCCAAACCCCCCTCCAATTCAGGCTGCCATATAAAACTGAGCAGGATTCCATGTGCTATACAGGAGATCCCTATTGGTTATCCATTTTAAATGTAGCAGTGTGTACATGTCCATCCCAAACTCCCTAACTGTCCCTTCCCCATGTCCTTCTCCCCTGGCAGCCATAAATTCATTCTCCAAGTCTGTGACTCTATTTCTATTTTGTAAGTAAGTTCATTTGTATCATTTCTTTTTAGATTCTACATATAAGGGATGTCATATGCTGTTTCTCCTTCTCTGCCTGACTTACTTCACCCGGTGTGACAACTGCTAGGTTATGACCTAATCTTAGAAGTCACACATTGATTGTACACGTTAGCCCTTTGCAAGACAGGGAGGGGACTGCACAGGGGTGTGAGACAGAGATCACTGAGAAGATCTTGGAAGGTGGCTGCCACACAAGGATGTCAAGATTAAGACACCAGATGGCAGAAGAAGCTGTGAGGTGCAGGACCTAATCATGAAGGAGAGCAGCAGCCAACAATTACAGGCTGACACTTCATCTCTAGGCAGCATGGAGCCACTGGAGGAAGTGGTAAGAAGACTGGCACCAGATCTGTATTTTAGAAAGTCCTCTTGGAAACTGGAGAAAGTGTGAAACAGAAGGGACAATGAGCTGTCACCAAAGTCCAGCAAAGTAACATCTAGATCAGGCACTGTGGTATGGGATGTAGAACTCTGCTACTCAAAAGGTGGTCCATGGAGCACAGTCTTGGCAGCTCTGGCATCATCTGAGAACTTGTAAAACCGCCGAATCCTAGACGTCACCCTGGACACAATAGACTCTGAATCATATGGACCTAAAAGTTTGAGAAGTATGATTACAAGGGATACAGTAGAAATAATTAGGAGTATGAGTGCTAAGGGGAGAAGAGAGCAGAAGATTGGCTCCTAAGTCACTCCTAGGATTGTCTCCACTTCAAGGCTAGAAAGCACGCTGTAAACATTTTTACCTGAATCTATAGAATGAGTCCATAGAGAGCTGTGGATTTTCACAGTGCTGTTAATGGTGTGATAAGACCTAATAATAAGAAGGAATTCTTTCTCTATGAAATGTAGTTATGTAAAATCTACCAACAAAGGAAACCTACTGAATACTGCTCTACTGTAGAGGTTCACCAGAGAAGGCAATGGCACCCTACTCCAGTACTCTTGTCTGGAAAATCCCATGGATGGAGGAGCCTGGAAGGCTGCAGTCCATGGGGTCGCTGAGGGTCAGACATGACTGAGCGACTTCATTTTCACTTTTCACTTTCATGCATTGTAGAAGGAAATGGCAACCCACTCCAGTGTTCTTGCCTGGAGAATCCCAGGGATGGGGCATCCTGGTGGGCTGCCGTCTGTGGGGTCGCACAGAGTCGGACACGACTGAAGTGACTCAGCAGCAGCAGCAGTAGAGGTTCACAATATTTTCCAACCAGTATATTTGTTTTATCTCAGTCTGAAAAACAGATGTCTACATTTTCAGAGTAAAGGCAATGAGGAATGGAATCATATGATAAACAGGGATTTGGGAAGATAATGCATATTCTGGAAAATGTCCTAATTTCCAGATGACCTTTCCAAGCATTGTCTTTTCTGGGATCAAGTTTGGGAACCAGTTAACTACTGGGCCTCACACAGGAGATGTCTGCCAGGAAATCCATTACTTGCATTATGGACACCAGGTGACACCCCCAAGTGGGGTTTGTACTTGTTGAGTGCAAGCGCATCCTGTGAGGTCTGCCGGCCGGGAAGCACCTGCTGTCATGTGTCACGTGCCAGTCTTTGCTTTCCGCCTTCCTTCCTCTACCCAGATCTTTACAATTAGAAGAATTCTGTAAATGAATTCATTCTGGATCTCAGAACTCAAATATATTAGCCAGTTCTGTAAAGAAAGAAGGAGCAAGGAAATGAATATATATCAATCAGTCAAATGAACAAACGTCTAAAAAACCTATAACCAAGCATTGGCACCATAAGAGTATTTTATTCTTGGAGGAAGGAGAGTTTCCAGTGAGTTACTGATCATTTTTTGAGTAGTTTTTCATTGGCTTCTCACAGTGATATGAAGTTATCTGTTGCCATTTAGGGTAATTAGGCCCCTGACCAGTAAATTTGAAGCTTCCAGTAATTACAGAGCCTTAGTAGTAGATCTCTATCTGCCTATCACCTGCAACCTCCTCCTGTGGCATTTCCAAGGATCCCAAGTTGTGAGGAGGAAGCTTGCAATAGTACTGCCCTGTCCTGAGCTTTGGGACTTCCATATCCTTACTCTCAACCCAAACCCTTAGTGAGCATTGAAAATAAGACCCACCTTCTCCTCATGGAAATGAGCTAGAGTAGAGTGAAGAGCAGCCAGTTGGATCATTCTGAAATCTTATGAAAGATAAACCTCATTTTCCTCTCTTTGATTGTGTCATCTCAACAGGCATCATGTTCCTACTCAGAAAGTTTACTTAGGAGGCATTTTTGAGATTCCAGAAAATCATCAATCAGAGAACTTGCTACTTGCACTCTCCCCCAGCCCCTGACTTCACCTTTCCTGGTCCTCCTTAACCTACTGTGCTTTATTTCATCCCATAATATTGATCACCTTCTAAATGACAATATAATATACACACTTATCTTTACTATCAAGCTCCCTCTACTAGAACATGAGCTTCATAAAGACAGGGATTTTAGTGTTTTGTGTTTTCTGTTGTATCCCAAGCACCTTGAAAGTACCTAGGACATAGTAGGTACTCAACAAATATCATTTGAATAAATATAAGATCCTAAAAGACCTAGAAATCTGTAGCACCTTTGTTTAGAGATGAGACTCAATCCCTGAGTTTGTGACTTGCCCAAGAACACACAGCTAGTTTGCAGAGTCAGATATAAACCTTGCACCCAGATCTTCCTCTCAAGCCTGTGTCCTTTTCACCACCCCTGCCACTTTTGGCTGATGCAGCTGGGCTGGAGAATGGAGGCCATTGGTCCTAGTCCACAAGAAGAACTTTCTAAAGGCTGCGCAGACATAGGCAGGTGTCCTGGACGTGCTCTCAAGAAGACCTTGGTGGTCAAATATGGCTGAAGCCGTTTGTTTTTTGGTCATATTAACCAATTTCTCCCTGCTTGAAGAATGGCCCTACATAAGCACACACAATTCTCCCGCCTCCCCAAATCACCACACAGCTCTGTCAGGAAGAGTCATACCCTCCACCCCCACCCTCTTTGCTCGGAGGGGCTGGTGATAGTCACTGAAGAACTGAAGCCCCCTGGAAGTCATCCTCTTGAAGCCAGCACTGTTCTGACCTTTGACTTTCTGTGACTCTTTGGTCTTTACCACTTCAGGTACTCGAGATATCACTCAGTCCAGCTCTGGACCCAACATCTGGGCAGGCTTTCTTGCCTCTTCACCTACTCTGTACCACCCTCACCATCATCAAGAGGCCAAGAAGGAGACTTGGGGAAACCAGGAAAGACTGAGCTCACTGATTGAGGGAAAGGGTCAAGAGTTCCACAGTAGAAGGGGAAGAGCCAGGAAAGAGAAAGAGACCAGGAAACAGGCAGGGCCCACAGCCTTCAGGGGAACATTGTCTGGGGATTTGAATCAACCACATCACTTTGTCATTAGAAAATATTAACTTTTTACCCAGCGACATCTATGTTCAAAACCTCTCTCACAAGGCCCGTAGACTCCCTTACTACAGGGCTGTCAGTTTTCAGTAGGGATACCCAAATTCAGCAGTTCAAAAGTGATTACTCAGAAATAATTTCCTACATGGTATTAAATCTCTAGAGAAAAATGTAGAAGGTGTTTCTGCATTCAGATATTCAGTAGAGAGATGGGGGAAGGGGAGAGAGAGAGAGAGCGGGAATTAACAGCATGGTTCCTTTGGCTTCACAGGACTGTCTAGCTAGTGTGTGAATTTGGGAAGTGTCTCATTTGCAGGGAAAGAGTGATTAACACCAAGCGCTGCTCTGGCTCCCCTGGAAGAGAGAAGAGATAACGCTGAAAGGTGGCATCCTCAGGCCATCATGAGCAGCCCCACTGGAGGCTAGCCCAGCTTGTTTTATCATCTCTTCCATCAAGTGCACAGCCCAGCCTTATTCCTGCACCTGTTTCATATGTCTGAATCCCTACTGTGTGTCGGGCTCTGATGAGGCCTATGCAACCTGTTTTCAAAGACCTCAGGTGCTCAGTAAAAAATGAGTAGGTGAGCAAATAATCAACAGCTATGGCAAAATTAATGTATCATAATAAAAATGTATTGACATTAGGTTGTGGGTTCTTAACTGCTTCAGGAGCTAAAACAGGCCTCTGAGAGGAGGTAGCGTCTGAACTTGGTGCCTTGCCATTTCCCTTAAGGTCGTCAAATTCCCAGATTCTCATCAATAAGCCCAACCAGGATATACCCTCCCCTAGGACTGTTTCTCTTTTTTTCCTTATTAGACATTTGATTTGTGGGGTCTAATACTTAGGGCATTGAAGGAGCATTCTGGGTCCTTTGCTTGCTAGGAGCACTATTCACCCACCCCACCCACCCCCATAAAGGGGTTTGTTACACTATCTGAAAGATTTCTTAGCAGTTTTCTTGAGGTGCAGGGAATCCCATAGAACCTACTCTCATTACTGCATAGAATCATCCAACTCCAGAGCTAAACTGACCCTCCAAATCACTTCAGCCTGATTACAGTCAAAAGGCATCAGCCTAGGAAGGCCCAGAACTGCCCAGGAGGGCCACATCTAGGCCAGGCCATGGTTCTGCACTCTTGGGGGTACCTTTCTGGTCCCTCCAACAACACACATCTATTGGCATAGTGGGGTGAACAGGAACAAACGTGACACTCAAAGAAGGGGGGATGTATGTGAGGTGTCAATCACACCTCTGAATCACAGAGCCGGAAGGGCATCTTGCCCACCTCCCACATTTTCCTCATGAAGAAAGAGAAGTGGAGGAAGATAAGCTTAATTGTCTCAAGCAGGGGAGGCCCTGCCCTCTAAGGTGGTGTGGAAATATGCGTGATCATCTTTGGTTGTCAAAACGACCAGGAGTGATACTGGTGTTCAATATGCAGATACCAGGGATGCTAAGCATAGTGAAGTAAGTGGAATAGTCCTACCCAGTGAGGACTCACGCAGTCCCAGATGGCAGCAGCGCACTGAGAACCACAGGATTAAAGTGGCTTTGCTTATGGCAGCAAGAGCCCATCAGGAGCAGAGAGAACTGGCTCTGTGAGCATTTACAGAGCAGCAGCTTATCATTGAGTGCGTATGTGAGGGTGGCTCACCAACCCCTCTGAGAACTAATTAGAAACCTCCTCTTCGGGGAAACTTTCACATACACATGAACTTTGCACTTAATTTTAATGGATTATAAGCCCCTTTAACCCCATCCCTGAACCCCAGGTTAATAACTCTGAACTAGAAAGAGACATAAAGGTAGAAGAAATTAAATGTGTGTATATTTTCTTATGGATAAAGGGGTATCTGCCTGATGGAATGAATAATAAGTGTCTTTTTCCCCTATCAAATAGGCGTGGTGCTATCCAGACTATGGGGAAGGCAATGGCACCCCACCCCAGTACTTTTGCCTGGAAAATCCCATAGACGGAGGATCCTGGTAGGCTCCAGTCCATGGGGTCGCTGAGAGTCGGACACGACTGAGCGACTTCACTTTCACTTTTCACTTTCATGCATTGGAGAAGGAAATGGCAACTCACTCCAGTGTTCTTGCCTGGAGAATCCCAGGGACGGGGGAGTCTGGTGAGCTTCCGTCTATGGGGTCGCACAGAGTCGGACACGACTGAAGCGACTTAGTGGCAGCATCCAGACTATTAGACTTTTTTTTTTCCCACTCACCAGAAGCCCTGGAAAATTCACTTGAAAATTGTAGCTATTGTTTCCTAGTGAGAGCCGACCAGACACCAGACCTGCTTCCAGCACCTGTCTTCCCTTTGCTGTCCCCACATTACAGGTGCGGGGCCACAACAGAGATGGGGGTGGGTCACAGGCTCCTGAAATCCTGTGTGTCCTGGCTGAGGTAGAAGGAACACAGGTTTAAATGCTAGTCAAGCTGTAAATCATATGCTGCATTTTATAAATATTCCAAGAGGGCAATTTCTAACTCATTAAATTAGTTAAGTGGCAAAATGCTCCATTTAAGGGTGTTTTGTTCCTGCCATTTGCAGCAGGCAGTGGATTGTCAAGCCTCTGAGGGGCTGTTTTGGAGAGGAGGTAGTGGGGATGAGGAGGAGAGGGAAGATGGCCAGTGGCGGGGTCCAGCCCCGGCTGATCCAGGGAGTTTGAAGCAGGGACGGCATCAGCGAGGGTCAGAAAACAATTGCTTAAATAAATATTAATTAAAGATATAAAGAATAATAGAATGAGGATAGCTCAGCAGGAAAATTCAGTGGCAAAAAGAGGCTGAAATAAGGATAGCTCAGTGAGAAAATTTAGTAGAGAAAAGAGGCTGAATAATTCAGCCAGAAGGTAAGAGAAAGAACGACATGGGGAGACCAAGTTTCGGTGAACAAGGCCCACACTTTATTTTCCAAAGTAGTTTTTATACCTTAAGTTTTGCATAGAGTATAATGGGGGAAGGGGTGGAGTCATGCAGGGACAGCAGTCCCTGAGCCAGGCTTTCAAACTTATCATATGCAAAAGTTTAGGTGAGTTACATCATCTTCTGGCCTGGAGCCTGGCTTGGAGAATTTTGAGCATTACTTTACTAGCGTGTGAGATGAGTGCAATTGTGCGGTAGTTTGAGCACTCTTTGGCATTGCCTTTCTTTGGGATTGGGATGAAAACTGACCTTTTCCAATCTTGTGACCACTGCTGAGTTTTCCAAATTTGCTGGCATATTGAGTGTAGCACTTTCACAGCATCATCTTTCAGGATTTGGAATAGCTCCACTGGAATTCCATCACCTCCACTAGCTTTGTTCGTAGTGATGCTTTCTAAGGCCCACTTGACTTCACATTCCAGGATGTCTGGCTCTAGGTCAGTGATCACACCATCATGATTATCTAGGTCGTGAAGCTCTTTTTTGTACAGTTCTTCTGTGTATTCTTGCCACCTCTTCTTAATATCTTCTGCTTCCGTTAGGTCCATACCATTTCTGTCCTTTATCGAGCCCATTTTTGCATGAAATGTTCCTTTCGTATCTCTGATTTTCTTGAATAGATCCTTAGTCTTTCCCATTCTGTTGTTTTCCTCTATTTCTTTGCATTGATCGCTGAAGAAGGCTTTCTTTTCTCTTCTTGCTATTCTTTGGAACTCTGCATTCAGATGTTTATATCTTTCCTTTTCTCCTTTGCTTTTCGCTTCTCTTCTTTTCGCAGCTATTTGCAAGGCCTCCCCAGACAGCCATTTTGCTTTTTTGCATTTCTTTTCCATGGGGATGGTCTTGATCCCTGTCTCCTGTACAATGTCACGAACCTCATTCCATAGTTCATCAGGCACTCTATCTATCAGATCTAGGCCCTTAAATCTATTTCTCACTTCCACTGTATAATCATAGGGGATTTGATTTAGGTCATACCTAAATGGTCTAGTGGTTTTCCCTACTTTCTTCAATTTCAGTCTGAATTTGGCAATAAGGAGTTCATGGTCTGAGCCACAGTCAGCTCCTGGTCTTGTTTTTGCTGATTGCATAGAGCTTCTCCATCTTTGGCTGCAAAGAATATAATCGATCTGATTTCGGTGTTGACCATCTGGTGATGTCCATGTATAGAGATTTAGAAAAGGCAGAGGAACCAGAGATCAAATTGCCAACATCCACTGGATCATGGAAAAAGCAAGAGAGTTCCAGAAAAACATCTATTTCTGCTTTATTGACTATGCCAAAGCCTTTGACTGTGTAGATAACAATAAACTGTGGAAAATTCTGAGAGAGATGGGAATACCAGACCACCTGATCTGCCTCTTGAGAAATCTGTATGCAGGTCAGGAAGCAACAATTAGAACTGGTCATGGAACAACAGACTGGTTCCAAATAGGAAAAGGAGTACGTCAAGGCTGTATATTGTCACCATGTTTATTTAACTTATATGCAGAGTACATCATGAGAAATGCTGGACTGGAAGAAACAGAAGTTGAAATCAAGATTGCTGGGAGAAATATCAATAACCTCAGATATGCAGATGACACCACCCTTATGGCAGAAAGTGAAGAGGGGCTAAAAAGCCTCTTGATGAGAGTGAAAGCAGAGAGTGAAAAGGTTGGCTTAAAGCTCAACATTCAGAAAACGAAGATCATGGCATCTGGTCCCATCACTACATGGGAAATAGATGGAGAAACAGTGGAAACAGTGTCAGACTTTGTTTTTCTGGGCTCCAAAATCACTGCAGATGGTGACTGCAGCCATGAAATTAAAAGACGCTTACTCCTTGGAAGGAAAGTTATGACCAACCTAGATAGCATATTCAAAAGCAGAGACATTACTTTACCAACAAAGGTTCGCCTAGTCAAGGCTATGGTCTTTCCTGTGGTCATGTATGGATGTGAGAGCTGGACTGTGAAGAAGGCTGAGTGCCGAAGAATTGATGCTTTTGAACTGTGGTGTTGGAGAAGACTCTTGAGAGTCCCTTGGACTGCAAGAAGATCCAACCGGTTCATTCTGAAGGAGAGCAATCCTGGAATTTCTTTGGAAGGAATGATGCTGAAGCTGAAGCTCCAGTATTTTGGCCACCTCATGAGAAGAGTTGACTCATTGGAGAAGACTGATGCTGGGAGGGATTGGGGGCAGGAGGAGAAGGGGACGACAGAGAATGAGATGGCTGGATGGCATCACTGACTCGATGGATGTGAGTCTGAGTGACCTCCGAGAGCTGGTGATGGACAGGGAGGCCTGGCGTGCTGCGGTTCATGGGGTCGAGAAGAGTCAGACACGACTGAGTGACTGATCTGATCTGACCCTCCAGAAGCATTAAATAAAGTTGCATTCCTATAGGGCAAAGGTGTGGTGGGCTATAACAATAAAAAGAATTAACTCAAGAGTCCAAGGTTACGAACATTAAGGCTACTACTTACATTTCTATACACCAATTATATCAATCAATACACTGCCAAGGACACAGTAGGTAAGGGACATGGAGACTTAGCAGCAAACATTGGCCCAACAAGTGAAAAACCCTTCACCAATACAATTTCTAATCAATCTTTTAACTGCTCAAAGGAATCTGTATTTAGACAGTTTTAGAACATCTCATGCCCCTCACAGTTAGGAGGCTCTGAACAATCACATGTGGCCGGAAAAGCCTATTCAGGCAGGCTAGAGAATTTCCAAAAGAGTTTGTAGGTTGAAACACTGTCACACCCAAGAATTATTAACTGAAGCTGTCAGATCAGATCAGATCAGTCGCTCAGTCGTGTCCGACTCTTTGCGACCCCATGAACTGCAGCACGCCAGGCCTCCCTGTCCATCACCAGCTCTCGGAGGTCACTCAGACTCACATCCATCGAGTCAGTAATGCCATCCAGCCATCTCATCCTCTGTCATCCCCTTCTCCTCCTGCCCCCAACATCAGAGTCTTCTCCAATGAGTCAACTCTTCGCATGAGGTGGCCAAAATACTAGAGTTTCAGCTTTAGCATCATTCCTTCCAAAGAAATCCCAGGGCTGATCTCCTTCAGAATGGACTGGTTGGATCTCCTTGTCTTCTCCAACACCACAGTTCAAAATCATCAATTCTTCGGCGCTCAGCCTTCTTCACAGTCGAGCTCTCACATCCATACATGACCACAGGAAAGACCATAGCCTTGACTAGGCGAACCTTTGTTGGCAAAGTGATGTCTCTGCTTTTGAATATGCTATCTAGGTTCATAACTTTCCTTCCAAGGAGTAAGCGTCTTTTAATTTACTGGCTGCAGTCACCATCTGCAGTGATTTTCTTTTTTCAGAGAGAGGTAGTGGGGGACAGCCCTCCGTAAAGTCAGAGGTGTAGGTGAGAGCACAAAGCAGAAAGTAGGCAGACACTGGTTTTGAGGGTAGAGGGGGCTCCTGAGGCTTGATCCCGCATTTGCATATGCGGAGCCTCCTTCCTCATGACTTTTGCCCCGGGCAGAGCTCGCTCCCGGCAGGCCAGCCCACTATCACCCTGTGAGAGAGGACTTAGGGTCAAGTGTAAAAGTAGAGCCAAAGAGACCTTGCGAATGGTCACTTTGCAAGAACTTTGACTCACTCACACCTGACAGAACCCTCTGGGACATATTTTCTTGTCCATTTTACTAGTGAAGAAACTGGCTCAGAGACATGAGGTGACTTTTTCACAGTTATATAAAATTCCCACCCAGTCCTCTGTGACTACTAGGCCAAGTTCTCCCTACTCCAGGGCTTCCCAGACACCCATAGTTTGTGTCAATGAGCAAACACAGCTAATGGTACTTTGAAACTGCTCAAATTACCTGCATAGCGGGGAGCTCCATACCTGCAAATGACTGTAGCTCCCCAGCTGCAGGACCCTTCTCAGGTTGCTTTGAGTGCAAGATGCTGGGACAAGCCTGCCAACTGTCATTCAGATTTCTAGTGATCCATCAAGGCCACCTAGAATCCTGTCAAGGCAACATTTCTCATGGGCTTCTTCCTTCTTTCTCTTGATTATGAGCCTTTCCTTCTAGACTGATGGGAGAGGCAAGGCCCTGCTGATGCAAGTGCCTAAGAATGCAGCCCCTGAGAGCCTCCCAAGCCTGGCTGGACACATCACGAGGGAACTGCATCTGCTCTCACTTTGTAATGGCTTTGTTCTGCTCCCCTTGGAGATTTGTTTTTCCCTCAGTTCAGTTCAGTCACTCAGTTGTGTCCGACTCTTGGCAACCTCATGGACTGCAGGATGCCAGGCTTCCCTGTCCTTCACCATCTCCCGAAGCTTGTTCAAACTCACATCCGCTGTGTCAGTGATGCCATCTAACCATCTCATCCTCTGTCATCCCCTTCTCCTTCTGCCTTCAATCTTTCCCAGCATCAGGGTCTTTTCAAATAAGTCAGTTCTTCACATCAGGTGGCCAAAGTATTGGAATTTCACCTTCAGCATCAGTCCTTCCAATGAACATTCAGGACTGATTTCCTTTAGGATGCACTGGTTGGATTTCCTTGCAGTCCAAGGAGGAGACTCTCAAGAGTCTCCTCCAGCACCACAGTTCAAAAGCATTCCTCAGTTCAGCCAAGCATAACTGTGTGCTGGTGGGCAAGAGTCCCTTCCCACTGCCTTCTGTCAGAGAGTCTTAACTACAGCTGAACAAGTGATTCCCCTGCCCCTGTGACCAGGGTTACCATTCACTCAGGCCTATCTTATTACTGGACATCTTCTGTCTAGAAGGTGAACTTTCTGAAGGTAGTGGATACCTGTACCATTTGTCAGAGAGTAACAGACACCCCCACCCTCCCTACTGGGTGTAGTTTTCCAGCCTGACCATCTCCAGCAGAGCTGATTAAGGGGCAGGTCTGATCAGAGTCTAAGTGAAATTCCACTGCCTCTGGTGCAAGGCACTCAGGGCTGAGATCTCCTCTTCTGAATCTGTTGAAAACTAGCACATCAAATGGAACCAGTGAGCTACAAGTCTTTCTCATTTGCTTCTTCAAGTCTGATTCTGTTATGCCTGAAACCATTGATTACAAGTCGGTGTTTGATTTTCCTACTACAACATTCAGTCAGACTCTAAAGTTGGTCTTAGAATTCCAGAACCAAGTACAGAGCCCAGAGGCTGTTGAGAGACTCATTCTTTGAGAATTTTCATTCTGGTATCAGGTCTTTTGAAGAGAAAATGGAAAGAGTACTAACACAGGAGTCAGAAGACCAAAGGTTTAGCTCAGACTCAGCAACTAATTGCCCATACTACCCAAGTCACTTTCTCATCTAGTTTTCCCAACTGTAAAAATGTTTTACACTTAGATATTCTCTCTGAAGCAGTGCCTCCACTAGAAATATAACAGGAACCACACAAGTAGCTGTAAATCTTCTAGTAACTACGTTAAAAAATTAAAAGATGCTTTTGCTCCTAGGAAACAAAGTTGTAACCAACCTTGACAGCATATGCAAAAGCAGAGACATTACTTTGCCAACAAAGGTCCATCTAATCAAGGCTATGGTTTTTCCAGTAGTCATATGTGGATGTGAGAGTTGAACTATAAAGAAAGCTGAATGCCGAAGAATTGATGCTTTTGCACTGACCAGTTTTCTTCACAATCCAACTCTCACATCCATACGTGACCATTGGAAAAACCATAGCCTTGACTAGACAGACCTTTGTTGGCAAAGTAATGTCTCTGCTTTTTACTATGTAACCCCTGATTTAAGAGCTTCTTAATCTCCACTAAGGATTCCAGAAAGAAAGCCAAGGAGGATGAATTAGGAACAATCTGTTTTTTAAATGAAGGGTGCAATGGATAGTGGTGGGCATTTGTTGAGAGCGTAACTCCCTTTCTAAATGCCTCTGAAATTAAGAGGTGCTAAGAGGAAGTGCTTAAGAACCACCTGGCTCACCCAGGTCCAGGGATGGAGAGGCTTGAAGTTGCATCAAAAGTGGGCTTTGACTGTGGAGAATAGTGTGGAGATTCCTTAAAAAACTAGGAATAAAACTACCATATGACCCCAAAATCCCACTACTGGGCATATACCCTGAGGAAACCATAATTGATGAAGACATGTACTTCAGTGTTCATTGCAGCACTATTTATAATAGCTAGGACATGGAAGCAACCTAGATGTCCATCAACAGATGAATGGATAAAGAAATGGTACATATATACAGTGTAATATTCAGTTCAGTTCAGTTGCTCAGTCATTTCCGACACTTTGTGACTCCATGGACTGCAGCAGGCCAGGCCTCCCTGTCCATCACCAACTCCCAGAGTTTACTCAAACTCATGTCCATTGAGTTGGTGATGCCATCCAGCCATCTCATCCTCTCTTGTCCCCTTCTCCTCCTGCCTTCAATTTTTCCCAGCATTAGGATCTTTTCAAATGAGTCAGCACTCAACCATAAAAAGGAACACATTTGAGTTAGTTCTAATGAGGTGGATGAACCTAGATCCTATTATATAGAGTAAAGTAAGTCAGAAAGAGAAAAATTAATATTATATTATTATATTATATATTAACGCATATATAGGGAATCTAGAAAGATGGCACTGATGAACGTATTTGCAGGGCAGTGGAGACGCAGGCGTGGAGAACAGACCTGTGGACACAGTGGGCAAAGGAGGGGGTGGGGCAAACTGAGTCGCGTTGAAACATGTATATTACCACATGTAAGATAAACAGCCAGTGAGAATTTGCTGTATGACACAGGGAGCTTAAACCTGCTGCTCTGTCACAACCTAGAGTGGTGGGATGGGAGGGACGGTCAAGAGGGAGGGGACATATGTATGCTTATACCTGATTCACACTGTTGTATGGCAAGAAACACAACATTGTAAAGTAATTATCCTCCAATAAAAAAATAATTCAGAAATATATATATATATATATACACATACATTCACTATTGGTGAATCTATGTGAAGAATACAGAGGTTCGTTGTTCCAGTCTTTATAACTTTTAGTAAGAATTTTTTTTTTAATAAAACACAAGAAAAGGATGGCAGCCTGGCAAAACCTAGATACAGATGTTCCAAGAAGATAGCCGTGGGAAGGGTGAGGACCGGACCTCCACTGAGACAGGAGCTGCTGGAGGTAGAGCAGGTTCAGTCTCTTGCCCTTGAACTTCACTGACTCTCCATTTCAGAGGCAGTCTGGTGTGGTGCTAGGAGCCTGCACATCAGACACACTCAGCCCTTGTGTCTGGGGGCTGCAGGGCCCTAGCTATTTAACCTTGCGAGGCTCAGTTTCCTACCCTATAAAAATGGGATGTGTCAACTTACCTCGCAGCCTTGCTGTTAGGATTGGAAGTGATGTTTACAAAGTACTTGGCTCAGCATCTGGCATGTAAAAGGTACCTTCCCCAAATTAAATATATCTTTGTTTCCACAGAAAGACCATGGCTGGCTGGCTCCAGTTTTTTTTTAATTACTTTCAGGCACAGAAAGCAACAAGTCTGTTGCCAAGTCTTTGGGCCCGAAGCTCAGGCTCTGCCACTCTGGAAACCTCTAACTGCAAGTCCTGATGGAAATCCTATTGGCTTAACTGTTCCAGGCAATGCTTCCAAGGATGACTGGTTTCTTTGCAGGTGTAATCACTCCAGGCATAACCACTGCAAGCCCTTTCTAGTCTGCTTTTGGAAATCTTTCCTTCCCTAGCTGCCACACAGTATGAGAAGTGAGATCAGGCTATCAGCTCAAAAGTTTGAAAGAATGAAATTAACTCTGGACTTTTTACCTTGAAACAAATGACCTCACAAGACATGGGAGGTAAAAGTGAAAAGAACTCTCTGGGATCATGGATGAATAGCAGCGATGCTGACCTAGGAGCCAGAAGACAGATTAGAACTCACGCTGCTGTTTACTAGTGGTGGGGGTGGGGGGTGGGGATTGGAAGCGGGTGTTCCAGGCCAGCCACTCTTGAGTCCATGACGTTATTTGTGAGATGTAGATGCTAAGGCTTCAGAGTTGATAAATTAATAAAAGAGATAAAGTCTATGGAGGGCTGTATGATATAAAGCCTTGCTCAAAGTGCAATTAAGCATTGATTTCATGGGGAGAAAAAAGCAGACTCTTGGACCCCACTCCAGCCCTACTGCATCAGAATTTACATTTTAACACCATTCCCAGGGCACTCAAATGCACAGGAAAGTTGAGAAGCTGAGCTAAAACATCACCCTTGCTTGAATTGATTCTTATAGTATTAATAGTGCTTTTAAAGAGGTCTGAGAGATCTTAAAATCAGGACCTTAAAAACAGGATCCCTGTTTGCTGGAATCTGAGACCTACTTGATTTTCAGTGTTTTGCCTATTGAGGCTGTAAACAGTGTCATTCAAGGGCCTGGGAAACCAGCATAGTCTCTGGTGAACACTAAAAGCACACTGAGAACCCTGATAGAGCTTTTGCCTCAACACAGGGTTAAACCAGTCCTCTGTACCACCCCCACCATGACCCCCAAAGTCAGCTCTGAGGGACCTGTTACTTCCAGGTCCGGCCTTTGTTCTGGAGACCGCCATGTTCCTCATGAGACCATCCTGGCTTTCTGAGGGAAGGACTGTAAGGGTTTAGCCCAAAGTCAGCCGCAGGTAGGAATCAGGACTACCTGTCACGTCTCCTTTTGCTGACAGAGGTGGAAGGTGGTGTCGAAAGCAACTGCACAGCCTGAAAGCTGAGAGTTGTTTTATCTGGCAGGTCTTCTTAGGACTTCAACCCAGGAGGCAGCATCTCAAGTAACCCTGAGAGGACTGCTACAAGGAGTTGAGGGAAGAGCTAGAATATAATATATAGGCATTTTGCAGCAAAAAGAAGAAAAGATTACTGTTAATAAAATAAAACCATATATCTTAAGGAATTTAGTGCTTTTCTGTGTATGGGAAGATGCAAGAGTCTGGGTTCACTGCAGTTATTCCTTTGATATGTACTTCAGCTAAGTGGGGCCAGTATCCTGTGTTTTCACATCGTGAGTTTCCTCAGGGATAACCACTGGGCAGCTGCAATCACTAATGACTGTGACATCCTTTGTTTACTGATATCAACTTTAAAAAAATTGCACAACATGTGAGAGTTGTGATTCAGATTTTATTTGGGGTAAAATGAGGGTTATAGCCTGGGAGACAGCACCTCAGATAGCTCTGAGAAGCTGCTCCAAAGAGATAGAGTCAAGCACATATTTTTTTGCAGAAGGTTTCTGCTAGTCATGAGGAGCAGTTGTCACTACAAAGGACTTTAGTGCTTTTCTAGTTATGAGGAGAGACAAGAATTGGGCTCATAAAATCAGCTCCTTAAAATATCTAACCATCTGAAGACCTGTCTTACCAGTTTTTCCCCAAGCATGGCGTGCCTCATTTCTGCTATCCTCAGACTTCTGCTATCTGAAGTCCTTTCAGGGGCTGCTGAAGATGAGCAGCTGCAGCAGCGCTGATTTAATCCTTGTAGAGGGAGATGGCAAGGCCAATGGCAATTGCCAATTTTCAGTTGACACTGACTCTAATAAGCACTGTTCTACTTCCCGGTGATACTGACCCAAATGAACTCTGTTCACCCTTCCAGTGGAGTAAAGGAAAGACCCCATGTAGATCCTAAGTTCACAGTTCTTTTCATCTGCTTTACTTTGAGCCTAGGCCTGGCTAACTCAGAACCCTTGATGGCAGAAACTGAAGGGCCTCTATCCTGGTTCTCAGCACTTAGTTCAGTGGCTGGATATGGCAAATAGCTAGTTGCCCAGTGAATGAGTTTGATGAAGACCTCAATAAAATGCTCTATAAGTATTAGGTGCTCAAGAAATAGCTATTGGTTGATTGACTAGGCCAGGGTGACTTTCCTGTTATACACCTATATGCATAGAGCCTAGAACCTGTGAGTTCTTCAAGAGACTATGAAAATATTTCAGGCCTGAAGATCAACAATGGAGAAGTCAAAATACAGAAAGAAAACTACAAAGTAAACATTAAAATGTGTAATTTTGGGAATATCATACATAATATTAGCTAGCCAAGTGCAACTTGACCCTGAGGGTTCTGTGCTGCTGCTGCTGCTAAGTCACTTCAGTCGTGTCTGACTCCACGTGACCCCATAGACGTCAGCCCACCAGGCTCTCCTGCCCCTGGGATTCTCCAGGCAAGAAAACTGGAGTGGGTTGCCATTTCCTTCTCCAATGCATGAAAGCGAAAAAGTGAAAGTGAAGTCGCTCAGTCGTGTCCGACTCTTAGCGACCCCATGGACTGCAGCCCACCAGGCTCCTCCATCCATGGGATTTTCCAGGCAAGAGTACTGGAGTGGGGTGCCATTGCCTTCTCCAGAGGGTTCTGTGCAAATTATATTAAATTGTAGGATGTGGGTACATTTTAACATGTTAAATGTGGCATGAGTGGAGCTTCTGAAAGTTAATGTAGGGCCCACTGCTGCTGCTGTTTAGTTGCTAAGTGATGTCCAACTCTTTTGCAGTCCCATGGACTGTAACCCACCAGGCCCCTCTATCCATGGGATTTCCCAGAGAAGAATACTGGAGTGGGGTTGCCATTTTCTACTCCAGGGGATCTTCCTGACCCAGGCATCAAACCCATGTCTCCTGCATTTGCAAGCAGATTCTTTACTACTGAGCCACCAGGGAAGCCCATGTAAGCCCCCAAGAAGGACTTGAAACAGCACGGTCACAGCAGTCAGATGTGAGTCACGTGGTGTCCTCCCCATCCCTCCCTGCGAGAGAGCCTGGAGCAGAGGCAAAAGTTCCTGCCTTTCGGAAGGAACTGAGATGGGCTCAAAGGTCAAACCCAGGACAGTGGCAAAGAAATGGCACAGCAAAAGTCACGGCAGTCAAGATGTTTGAAAAATTACAGGGTTTTCACCCTGTCCCTAGACAGATTTCCTAGTCTATTCTTTGGTAAGGAGAAAATCTTTTGTAAGGAGAGAATTTTCTGCTGCTTGTCTTACTACATAGTATTGATTAATGACATGCCCTGTATCCTGTGGATTTCTATTTATTTCCTTAATCACAGGCTGTAGAGAGTGGGGTGGGCTGAATGTAGGAGGAAACTGGGAATCACATTTTCATCATTCTTTACCATTTCCCTATTCCCTTCAAGAACACAATTTTTGTTCTAAATTTCTATTAAGTTACTCATTGAGGTACTGTACAGAACCAAGTGGGAAAAGTCTCTTTGATCTGAGAGGCCCAATTTTAAACATTAGTGCAGACAGTAATAAAGGAATTGGCTTTTGCTGCATAATAACAACCCTTCCCCCTAAAAAAACTTAGTGGCTTAAAATGACTATCATTTATTTAGCCTATAATCCTAACAGTTATCTATGTGGGCTGTCCTCAGCTGGTTGGTTCTAGTTTGGCCCGGACTCACTCATGCCTTTGTGCTCAGCTGCCAAGTGGGTTGAGGGAGGCTGGCTGATCTGGGACAGCCTCATTTGGGACTGTTCATCTCTACTTCACATGGTCTCACTTGCTCCTGCAGGCTAGCTCTGGCTTGTTCACATGGATACTGAGCAGGTATTTAAGAGAACAGACAGAAATATACAAGACTTATTGAAGTCCACCCTCAGAGCTGGCATACTGCCACTTCCACCTCATTCTGTAGGCCAAAGCAAGTCACACAGCATCCTAGAATAAAGAGATGGGGAAGTAAACTTTACCTCCTGATGGGAGGAACTTTAGAGTCACATACAAGGCAGGGCCAGATACTGCGAAGGGAAGAATGATAGTCATTTTTGTAATCTACCGGAGTCACATCAAAAGAAATAGAGCCCTGAAGGAAATCAGTAAATACGGCTTAACCTATCAGGACAAAAAAGAGGAGGGGTCAGAGGAGTCACATATTAAACAAGTCAGACTGAGGGGGCCGGGAAATGAGAGCCAGAGGCCTCTTCATTGCACTGAAGTTTGCAAAGTTGGTTTTGATGGAGAAATTGAATTCTGCTTTAGGAAAGGTATGTGTGTGGATAGGGTTCTGCCAGATAGCTGTGCCTCAAAGGTATGCAAAAAGCATAGCATCAGATAAAAATGAACCTTGCTACCCACTCCAGTACTCTTGCCGGGAAAATCCCATGGACAGAGGATCCTGGAAGGCTGCAGTCCATGGGGTCGCTAAGAGTTGGACATGACTGAGCGACTTCACTTTCACTTTTCACTTTCATGCTTTGGAGAAGGAAATGGCAACCCACTCCAGTGTTCTTGCCTGGAGAATCCCAGGGATGGGGGAGCCTGGTGGGCTGCTGTCTATGGGGTCGCACAGAGTCGGACACGTTTGAAGTGACTTAGCAGTAGCAGTAGACACCATAGATATTTGGAAACAACCACGGCTAACTGAGCCTCTTTCTCTGTGCTCTATACCAAGGACAGAGAAGCTTAAACAGACAAACAAACAAAAAATGTGTGTCACATGGCTAAGAAAGTGACAAACAGAGGTGGCACTTCCAGACAGAAGCCCGGGAGCAGTTTGCACACTGGGTGTGATGGAGGGATACTGTGGCGAGCAGCAGGAGGCTAGTTCAGGGTAACTGCTCATGGCCCAGGCTTTGCCACTAACCAACTCTGTGATGAGGTCCAAGTCACCTTCTCTTCTTGGGCTTTGGTTACATTCTCTACCAAATAGGATGAATTTGATTGTCTCTGTAGTTCCTTCCAGTAGTGGAATTAGGATTTGGGGGCTGAGTACTTTATTTTTTTAATTAATTTATTTAATTGGAGACTAATTACTTTACAATATTGTAGTGGTTTTTGCCATACATTGACATGAATCAGCCATGGGTGTACATGTGTTCCCCATCCTGAACCCCTCTACCACCTCCCTGCCCATCTCATCCCTCAGGGTCATCCCAGTGCACCAGCCCTGAGCACCCTGTCTCATGCATCACCTGGCGATCTATTTCACATACGGTAATATACATGTTTTAATCTATTCTCTCAAATCATCCCACCCTCACCTTCTCCCACAGAGTCCAAAAGTCTGTTCTTTATATCTGTGCCTCTTTTGCTGTCTCACGTATAGAGTCATTGTTACCATCTTTCTAAATTCCATATATATGTGTTAATATACTGTATTGGTGTTTTTCTTTCTGACTCACTTCATTCTGTATAATAGGCTGAGTACTTTTATACATAATGGCTTATCCCAAGAAACTATGCAGAAGGAAAAGAGTATTCTTAGACCAGTCTGGCCCTGGGCTTTAGTGCAGTTTTCCTGGCCACGGACCTCTCTGCCAAACCCAGTTTGCTTATTTTCCTTGAGATAAGAGGATAATGATACAAATAAGAACCAGAAGAGACTCCACGGAGATTTAGAAGGTTTTCTCCCCAGTTTCAGTGCCACTTTAGGCAGCACAGGGCTCCCTGCTGGAGTCCAGAGATTCAAGATCTTAACACAGTCATGTTGTTGCTTACCTCCTTGCATGAACTATTCGAATCTGGCATGCTTTGAAAACTTTCTTTGACTCCACATTTCAACTTCCAGACTCACTGATGAATTGGGTCACCAAGAAGTCTCCAGATAGTGTCAAAGGCTCTCCTGGCGCTGATTAAAACCACACACCCTTGTCCTGTTGTGCATTTCCATTTGCCCATCATTATTTCATTTCTCTTTCTCTACTGGTATGATGTTAAGTATGTGTTTCCTGTCCCCATCTCCATTCAGGTTTTTTGTAAAGGGTGAAGTTCTTTTGCAGCAGTGTTTGTAACAGTGAAAAGTGGGACAAACCTAAACTCTGATAGAGGGAGGAAAGAAAGAAAGAAAGTGAAGTCACTCAGTCGTGTCCGACTCTTTGTGACCCCGTGGACTGTAGCCGGCCAGGCTCCTCTGTCCATGGGATTCTCCAGGCAAGAATACTGGAGTGGGTTGCCATTTCCTTCTCCAGGGGATCTTCCCAACCCAGGAATCAAACCTGGGTCTCCTGCATTGAAGGCAGATGCTTTATCCTCTGAGCCAAGGAGGAGTGGTTTAATAAAATAGGGCAATGCTATTTGAGGGAATAGAGTACAGCAATGAAAAGGAGCAAGGTTTATTGGTATTAACATCAAACATTTTTCAAAAGATTTGAAGAAATGGGAAAAATGTGGTATTATTTATGGAAAAGTTAACTTGAACAATTATTTCAAGGGAAGTGTAGACATGTGTACACAGGTGAATTTGCTCAGGAAGGACACATTGATAGGTCACGACAGTTTCTGGGGTCAGCAGAATAGAAGGGGGAGGACAGTAATGGGAATGTTTGCTTATCTGCATTACTTACATAAGGCAATGGCACCCCACCCCAGTACTTTTGCCTGGAAAATCCCATGGACGGAGGATCCTGGTAGGCTCCAGTCCATGGGGTCGCTAAGAGTCAGACACGACTGAGCGACTTCACTTTCACTTTTCACTTTCATGCATTGGAGAAGGAAATGGCAGCCCACTCCAGTGTTCTTGCCTGGAGAATCCCAGGGATGGGGGAGCCTGGTGAGCTTCTGTCTATGGGGTCGCACAGAGTCGGACACGACTGAAGCGACTTAGCAGTAGCAGCAGCAAACGTTGGACACATAGAATCATATGATTTATGACATTTTAAAAAATATTAAATGGAATTTTTGTAAAGAGGTGATCAATACATGATTGATCTCTGGGTTGGTAAGATCCCTGGAGAAGGGAGTGGCTACCCACTCCAGTATTCCTGCCTGGAGAATTCCATGTAGCCTAGTGGGCTACAGTCCATGGGGTCACAAAGAGTTGGACACGACTGAGTGACTAATACTTTCAACTGTTTTTTCAGTTTATATTTACCTCTGGATATAAGAAAATAAGTAAAATGTGGGGAAAACGTACTTGTTCTCAGATTAATAACCCAGCGTCCTATATGTGGAGATGTCATAAACTTTCTGACCTGTCACTGTGAAGGAAAAGAACACAACAGAGGTTGCAGGAAATAGAAAGGCCACGTATCCCAACCTGGACAAGAACCACCTGCAAAGATCTGCATTTCAGGTTTTGATTGCTCTGTTATTTCAGAGCTAATTCCAAAAAGTGACAGCTTTTTCCAAACATGCTGACATTTAATTACAATTAACTCCTTACAATTTAATTATAGAAGAGTACTATTGATATTTCTTCATAATCTGGACAACCAGATACTCACATAATCAGTACTTTCCTCTGCTCTTTGAAAATGAGACAAATAAGCCCAAATTGGGGAACTTTTCAAAAACCTTCCAGGTTCTGTCATACAGTCAATCCAGATGATGCTTAATTTCTTACACCTTCAGCGGTTATAGTACCATAAGCTGATAACTTTTGTTTATAACAGTGGCAGTAAGATACTGCATGTCCTTAATGCAACTTTGGGAATTTCAAAGAAAGCTCAAATGTGGTGGTATCTGCTGTTGCTTTCCGTGTTTTCAAAAATTATAATCTATGTGCCATGTATCTGGTACCTGTCAGGTACCCAGAAAACTCAGCAGTGGCCTCTCCACATAGAGAAATGTGGGAGAAAAGACCTGTACGGTGTCTCCAGGTATCAGATGTGGACTAGCCACTTGGGCCTGGAGGCTGCTGTATTGAGCAGCAAGATTCTAGAGCATTCTGACAGAGAGTCTTCCTGGCCAGGGGGCTGTAGGGTTGCCTGGTACTCAAGGTTGGAGGAGGGCCTTGTCCTCCCCAGACTCACTTCTTCCTGCCCCAGACTGGTCTCCTGTGTAGTGCTCAGCTCCCAGGCAGCCAGAGGAAGAGGCATCTAGTCCTCTTCAGAGCTCATGTGTCCCTTGGGCCCCAGCCTCTGTCTCTGTCAGCAGGTCAGAATCACTCCACTCGGGAGTCAGCCCTTTCCTCCACCCTCCGCCCCACTCCCCTAGCCACACGTGGCTCTCCTGGCTCCCACCCCTTCCCAGAGCCCTATCAGTGCAGGCACAGAAGAGGCTGTTTGTTCAAGAGTCTAGCCCAGCTTGGCCCCCTGCCACTCGCAAGCAAGTTATTCTTTCTTTCTCTTAAAAATTGATTTGAAGTATAGTTGATTTACAATGCTGTATTTAATTTCTGTTGTGCAGCAGGATGTCTCAGTTAAGTTCAGTCGCTCAGCCATGTCCGACTCTGTGACCCCATGAACTACAGAACACCAGGCCTCCCTGTACATCACCAACTCCCGGAATTCACTCAAACTCATGTCCATTGAGTCGGTAATGCCATCCAGCCATCTCATCCTCTGTCGTCCGCTTTTCCTCCTTCCTTCAATCTTTCCCAGCATCAGGGTCTTTTCAAATGAGTCAGCTCTTCGCATCAGGTGGCCAAAGTATTGGAGTTTCAGCTTCAGCATCAGTCCTTCCAATGAATATTCAGGACTGATTTCCTTTAGGATGGACTGGTTGGATCTCCTTGCAGTCCAAGGGACTCTCAAGAGTCTTCTCCAACACCACAGTTCAAAAGCATCAATTGTTTGGCGCTCAGCTTTCTTCATAGTCCAACTCTCACATCCATATGTGACTACTGGAAAAGCCACAGCCTTGACTAGATGGACCTTTGTTGACAAAGTAATGTCTCTGCTTTTTAATATGCTGTCTAGGTTGGTCATAACTTTCCTTCTAAGGAGTAAATGTCTTTTAATTTCATGGCTGCAATCACCATCTGCAGTGATTTTGGAGCCCAGAAAAATAAAGTCAGCCACTGTTTCCACTGTTTCCCCATCTATTTGCCATGAAGTGATGGGACCGGATGCCGTGATCTTAATGTTCTAAATGTTGAGCTTTAAGCCAGCATTTCCCCTCTCCTCTTTCACTTTCATCAAGAGGCTCTTTAGCTCTTCTTCACTTTCTGCCATAAGGGTGGTGTCATCTGCATATCTGAGGTTATTGATATTTCTCCTGGCAATCTTAATTCCATCTTTTGCTTCTTCTAGCTCAGCGTTTCTTATGATATACTCTGCATATAAGTTAAATAAGCAGGGTGACAATATACAGCCTTGATGTACTCCTTTTCCTATTTGGAACCAGTCTGTTGTTCCATGTCCAGTTCTAACTGCTGCTTCCTGACCTGCATATAGGTTTCTCAAGAGGCAGGTCAGGTGGTCTGGTATTCCCATCTCTTGAAGAATTTTCCACAGTTTATTGTGTTCCACACAGTCAAAAGCTTTGGTATAGTCAATAAAGCAGAAACAGATGTTTCTCTTGATTTTTTGATGATCCAGCAGATGTTGGCAATTTGATCTCTGGTTCCTCTGCCTTTTCTAAAACCGGCTTGAACATCTGGAAGTTCACTGTTCATGTATTGCTGAAACCTGGCTTGGAGAATTTTAAGCATTTCTTTACTAGCATGTGAGATGAGTGCAATTGTGCAGTAGTTGAGCATTCTTTGGCATTGCCTTTCTTAGGGATTGGAATGAAAACTGACCTTTTCCAGTCCTGTGGCCACTGCTGAGTTTTCTGAATTTGCTGACATATTGAGTGCAGCACTTTCACAGCATCATCGTTTAGGATTTGAAATAGCTCCACTGGAATTCCATCACCTCCACTAGCTTTGTTCATAGTGATGCTTCCTAAGGCCCACTTGACTTCACATTCCAGGATGTCTGGCTCTAGATGAGTGATCATACCATCATGATTATCTGGGTCATGAAGATCTTTTTGTATAGATATTCTGTGTATTCTTGCCACCTCTTCTTAATATCTTCTGCTTCTGTCAGTTACATGTATATATATTCTTTTTCATATTCTTTTCTGTTCTAGTTTATCACAGGATGTTTAATATAGTTCCCTGGGTTATACAGAGGACCTTGTTGTTTCTCCATCCTGTATATACCATATACATCCGGCATATACTGCATCTGCTAATTCCAAACTCCCAGGCTTCCTTCCCTCACCCCTATCTTGGCAATCACAAGTCTGTTCTCTATATTTTTGAGTCTCTCTTTGTTTGTAGATATGTTCATTTGTGTCATATTTTAGATTCCACATACAAGTGACATCATATGATAATTGTCTTTCTATGACTTACTTCACTTAGTGTCTGATAATCTCTAGGTTCATCCATGGGGCTGCAAATGGCATTATTTCTTGCTTTTAATGGCTGAGTAGTACTCCATTCATTACTATACATGCACCACATCTTTTTTATCAGTCATCTGTTGATACACATTTAGGTTGTTTCCAGGTCTTGGCTATTGTGACAACAAGTTCTTCTTGTCCCTTCAGTCACATGGCCACCTTCCCTCGATGATGGCCCTACTTGTCCCTCTTCTCATTGGGCAGGTGCCTTTGCCTTCTGCTCCAGTGGCTGCTGACACCCTTGGTTGGTTGCCTAGCAACTGGCCAACATTTTGAGTTTACCTCTTTCAAAAAATGGTTTTTGTCTCTTCTTCCCATGTCATTTTTCTGAATTGCTGCCTGTGCTGTTCAGACCATCCCAGATTAATGCCAAAACCCTGACTTATTCAAGCCAAGAATGACCTGCAACCCTCTTTTTCTACTGGTTTTTGCAAGAATATTTCATTTTGTCTTTTGTGCTCCACCTGGCTTTAGGCCTCAGTTTTGTCTTCCAGTTCACTAATTACCAAATCACTGTATCACTGTCTAAGGTTATTCTAAGCTTTAACATTTTTTAATTTGATGAATGTAAATTTAATTACCAACATTTTAATTGGTAAATGTTCTTATTTTTTGCATTCTTTGCTTTATAATTTCTTTCTGTTTTTCAAGTGGGAGATACTACTTCATTTAGGATTTTTGTGTTTTATCTGATACAATGCAGGAATGGAATAGGTGGGTTTTATGATGGTAAAACTGTCTTAGGTAACAAATATGTTTTGAGAAATGTGTGTTGAAGCTCCTGCTCCAGAGTGAGTTGCTTAATGTGGAGAGGCCTGTGAGTGGCTTGGTTCAATTCCCAATCAGACAATAACTTTGATCTTCCTCCTCCTTGGACTTTCCACCTGCTAAAACTGCAGCCCCAAGTGGTAGCTAGAAATGACTGGCTTTTTCAGTTTCACAAGTGAAACCCTACCTCAACCCCAACCTCAAGCTGTGAACCCGACTCCCACCCCTAGATCCTGTGCCATTATTCCCTTTCTCCTGCCAGAGCTAGACTCCATCGCTGCCTGCCTGCTAGCCTGTGGCTTCAGCAGTCTTCACTGTTCTACCTTTCTGTTCCAATTCTGGCCCAAGAATGTTAATCTTGCTTTTTAGTTTAACTGTGTCTTTTTAATTTTCTAATTTTATGTTCTAACTGGCATTGCTCTGTGCTTGAGGCAGGGGGCAAAGAGGGGATACATCAAAACACAAGTTTACAAAGCTGGCTTGACCAGTGGTGTCCCCTCCAAGGCATTTCTAATCATAACACACTCCTACATTCATTGATTCCCTAAGCATCTGGTCACAACTGTGAAAGAATACAGTACAATAGGCTCTCATTAAATATTTGTTGAGTGGATATATGAAATATCAAATCTAAAGGCAAACATTACCCCACAAACTTTCAATAAGGTCCTTCTGTGTTATCTTAATGGGATGATGGGAAGTGTGTTCAAAACTCTATTCCACTGAGCTACACAGGCCCCTACAAATAGAGCAGGCATGTAAATTATAATTTATTGTGACAGACTTTATTTTCTTGGGCTCCAAAATCACTGCAGATGGTGACCGCAGCCATGAAATTAAAAGACGCTTGCTCCTTGGAAGAAAAGCTGGACAAACCTAGAAAAGGTGTTAGTCACTCACTAGTGTCCGACCCTTTGTGATCTTATGGACTGTAATATGCCAGTCTTCTCTGTCCATGGAATTCTCCAGGCAAGAATACTGGAGTGGGTTGCCATTTACTTAAGCAGAGACATTACTTTGTTGACAAAGGTCCCTATAGTCAAAGCTATGATTTTTCCAGTAGTCATATATGGATGTGAGAGTTGGACCATAAAGAAGGCTGCATATTGAAGAATTGATGCTTTTGAACTATGGTGTTGGAGAAGACACTTGAGAGTCCCTTGGACTGCAAGATCAAACCAGTCAATCCTAAAGGAAATCAACCCTGAATATTCATTGGAAGGTCTGGTGCTGAAACTGAATCTCCAATACTTTGGCCACCTGATGCAAAGAGCTGACTCATTAGAAAAGACCCTGATGCTGGGAAAAACTGAAGTCAGGAGAAGGGGATGATAGGACGAGATGGTTGGATGGCATCACCAACTCAATGGGCATGAGTTTGACAAGCTCTGGGAGATGGTTAAGGACAGGGAAGCCTGGCATGCTGCAATCCATGGTGTTGCAAAGAGTCAGATACAATTAAGATACTGAAAAACAAATAATTTATTTTCTAACACCAACTCTTTTGAGAGTGAAAGAAAATGTTCTGAATAATTGCCCCAGAATATAAGACTTAAATTGGGTCTGTGTCAAACAAACCAGAATGAATGGTTCACTTGATTCTTTGACCAGTTTGGTGGTGGTGTTGCATGAGATTCCCACATAAAGCCAAGTGGCATCTTCTTTTTGCTCACTTTTCTGTTGCTATTCCAAGTGAGGGGCTGCAGAAGTGACTTTATACCCTTTCTTCTCTGGTGCCATCCTTCCAATCTTTTCTAAAAAGATAGTCCATGTTTTTAAAAATTCGGTGTGCAAAATAGGGATCTAAGATAATTTTTATGAATCTCTTTCTCTCCTGGTACCTCCTCCAAATTATTGCAGTAGTCCATTTTAAATGACCCTCAAGCAAAACTCCACACACGCAGATTCCTCTTGAATACTTTCCCTAATATCCCTCACCAGTCTTGGTTTCCTTTCATCAAAACCAGCAACAAAACTCTCTATAGTCTCCTCCAGACCAGCTGTGACCCTGGGAGCCCTTGGCTAATCCAGCTCACTAGTGGTTCAACAGCACATCAGCCCTTCTAGCCCAGGTTCTGGGCTGTGGCTCTTGAAGTGGCAGTCAGTCTGTGGTACAGCCAGGCAGTGTACCTGGTGTTCCTGTTATCCACTGCTGTGTAACAAACTACCCTGAGACTTGACAGCTTCAAACTACAACCGTTTTGTTATAATATACCTAATAGTTTACATTGATAGGAAATGGAGGACAGAGTTCAGCCAGGGGATTCTTCTGCTCCATGGTTCATTGACTGACTAAGATAGTTTGATGGTATTTGGCTGGTGGGTAGGTTGACCTGGCGGGGAAGGCAATGGCACCCCACCCCAGTACTTTTGCCTGGAAAATCCCATGGACGGAGGAGCCTGGTAGGCTCCAGTCCGCGGGGTCGCTAAGAGTCGGACACGACTGAGCGACTTCACTTTCACTTTTCACTTTCATGCATTGGAGAAGGAAATGGCAACCCACTCCAGTGTTCTTGCCTGGAGAATCCCAGGGACAGGGGAGCCTGGTGAGCTTCCGTCTATGGGGTCGCACAGAGTCGGACACGACTGAAGCGACTTACCAGCAGCAGCAGCAGCAGGTTGGCCTGGAGGCTGTCAGACAACTTTACAAGACAAGTTTATATCTTAGCAAGGATGGCTGGAAGGCTGAATATGGCTGCACTGACTGTCAGCTGGAGCACCCACATCTGGCCTCACCTGCAGAGCAGTCTCTGGGTAGTTGGCTTTCTGGCATGGCAGCTCAGGGCAGCCAGAGACCCTCTCAAGACAGCCAAGCAGAAGCTGCAAAGTTTCTTATGACCTAGACTTGGGGGTGCCAGAAGTCACTTAAATTGCATTTTACTGGTCAAGCAAGTCACTAAAGCAGTGTATGTGCGTGCTAAGTCGCTTCAGTCATGTCCAACTCTGCCATCCTTACTGGCTCTTTGGTCCACGGTGTTTTTCAGGCAAGAATATTGGAGTGGGTTGCCCTTTCCTCCTCCAGGGGATCTTCCCAGCCCAGAGATCAAACCCATGTCTCCTGCTTTGCAGGTAGATTACCGCTGAGCCACCTGAGAAGGTCACTAAAGCAGACCCAAATTTAAATTTCCTAAATGGGAAATGGGTGGAAATTAAGCTCCACCTTCCAATGGGAAGTTATCACACCTGACTTTTTAACAATCCTGAAAGCACTCCAAAGTGTGATCCACATGTTGTACCTGTATCAGCCTAGTGCTACAATAGGACAGCGGTAGTGAAACCTCTGGCCTTGGCCACTGAGCGTGCCTGCACACCAGTGAATGCAGGGGCAGGTCTTGTGGCTCCATGCCCACGGCCTTCGTAACTGGAAAAGCTGCTTTTATCAGGAAATGAGGAAACAGACCAAATACGAAAAGGATTGATTCTTCATATAGATTCTGTTATCTGCTTCTCTGATCCTGTTTTCTTAGATTTTCATCTAATTACTACTTATATTCTTTATTTTTCCAGCTTTATTATTGAACCCTTTGTTCCTCTTTGCTTTCAGAGTAGACAGGGAGGAGGCTGGATAAGTAAGAAGCTCAGGTCCCTCAAAGTCCTGCCTAGCTGACACAGGAATTGAGAGTGTGGTTGGCAATAAGTTTCTTGGTATTTTTAAAAATTCACCTCTTCAGACAGTTTTATGTAATAAGATTCAGGAGATAATGAGCAGATCACTGACAAAGAATATGGATTAAAATCCTCGCAAAGCCTTGTTTATAAAACCTTTTTAGAAGTAAATCAGGGCTGAGTATATTTATGGATATGAGTGACCTCTGTCAATTTTTTTAATATAAATTTATTTATTTTAATTGGAGGTTAATTACTTTACAATATTGTATTGGTTTTGCCATACATCAACATGAATCCACCACGGGTATACACGTGTTCCCCATCCTGAACCCCACTCCCACCTCCCTCCCCGTACCATTATTTTATCAATTCAGGAAAAACTGAATGAAGCACAATGCAGTATTAAAGAATATGATACAAAACCTCACATGTAATGTACTCCCTGAACAAAAACTGAAAAATAGGATTATACTGAGTTCCTACCTTCCTAAGTTGCATGGAGGTTAATAGAGTTACTTCTAGACAACTCACCTGTTTTTCAGAATGACTTTATTTGCTCCTTTGTTTGAAATTGCTGGTTGTCTTTGATGGGAGCTAGATTAAAATTGTGATGTAGCATCAATGGCAAATTATAATAAAAAGAATTTTGTGGGAGAGGGTAGACTGGTAAGATTCCAACACAGCTTCCCATCTAAGGTATGCTCAGTGCCTAAAAGAAGTGGATGCCAGTTGCAGATGGTTTTGTTGTTTATTTAGCCCCTGGCCTAAGTAAAACCACTGCACTATTCCCTGGGCTTCCCTGGTGGCTCAGCTGGTAAAGAATCCACCTGAAATGCAGGAGATCTGGGTTTGATCCCTCAGTTGGGAAGATCCCCTGGAGAAGGCTACGCACTCTAGTATCCTGGCCTGGAGAATTCCATGGATTGTATAGTCCCTGGGGTCGCAAAGAGTTGGGCACAACTGAGTGACTTTGGGCTTCCCTAATAGCTCAGTTGGTAAAGAATCTGCCTGCAATGCACAAGACCCCAGTTCAATTCCTGGGTTGGGAAGATCCGCTGGAGAAGGAATAGACTACCCACTCCAGTATTCTTTGGCTTCCCTGGTGGCTCAGCTGGTAAAGAATCCTCCTGCAATGAGGGAGACCTGGGTTCGATCCCTGGGTTGGGAAGATCCCCTGGAGAAGGGGAAGGCTACCCATTCCAGTATTCTGACCTGGAGAATTCCATGGACTGTATAGTCCATGGGGTTGCAAGGAGTCAGACACGACTGAGGACCTTTCACTAAGTAAAACCTGAAGAATTTTAGTTAGGGCCTCTCTCAGATCAGTAAACCAAACAGACTGTAAATCAAACAGAACATATCAATAATTTGTTCAGCTTTCTTAAACACAGATAATCACTTAGGTTCCACAACAAATTCAGGAGAGCCAAGTGGAGAATTTTGCTGCTGCAGCATTGAAGTCAGAGGAGTGCTTCACATTCCTGTCATCACCCCTCACTCACTAGGCTGGGTACAGGATAATGGACCCAGAGATCCCAAGATGGGAACAATTTAAATTACATTTTAATTGATCCCCAGGAGGGAAGGGAGAATTATGAGTGTCATTCAGATAAAATAGCAACTGTTTCTTGTTTTCATAACTATTTACATACCTCATGCCTCAACAGCTAGACAGAGTTGCAGCTGTGCCCCTCACAATCAAATGTGTGTGTGGGCAGTTACGTGAAGCTGGGACCTCTCCATAAACTGATTTTTTTCCTAGTTCTTTCAAAATCGTGCTATACTAGATTAGCAGCATTCTGATATACTTAGTTTAGCAAAACCCCACTGCATCTGAAGTGCCAGGAGGTAGAAAAGAACTTAATCTTCTCAGAGGAGATTTCTACCCAGAACCAAGAAATCAAACCTGACTCTATGTGGCTCTGTGTGTCTATAAAAAGCATCTGATGCCATTTGAATGCTATGTATCCTCTAAGGCGGGACAAGGAAATTTCTTGTAGAGAAACATTTACTAAATCCTATGTGGAAGGTGGTGAGTGCATTTGCCACAGCCCTATTCTCTGTGATCATGGGTATTCCTTTATACTGGGGAGTATCTCAGGAAGCACACTACATTTTACCGGTATGACACATCCCAGGAGCGGAGCAGAGTGCTTGCATGTGGTAGAGCTGCTGTTGCTGAGATGACAGTGGTAACAATACCCTACACTTTGGGAAGATCAGCAGTCTGATGAATACATCATGTTTATTAATTCATTTAATTCTCATGAGAAACCTAGGAGGTGCTAAAATACAAATGAAACTTAGGATTTATGTCTCAGTTGTGAGGAGTGAAGTATACAGGGCAGGGCTGGGGCAGAATTGATCATAATTGAATGGTTTGGGGTCTTAGTGATGGTGTATGTTTTGTTCTGTTTGCTTTTATGTAGGTTTGATATTTCTTTATCATTAAAAGCAAAACAAAATCTCTAAGGTAGATACTATTATTTGCTCTTTCTTATAGATAGGAAACCTTGCCCAAGTGTTTGCTTGCATCCAACCACTCTGTCCATGGTTCTGAAACTGCACCACAGTTCCCCAGGGCACAGCAGTAGGGCAGAGGGAGTGGATATGGTGGCCCAGTGCCCCGTACCTGTCAGATACCACCTGAACTAAGAGCTCAAATTCACGGTGTGCACATTAGAGCACCCTGCTTTCCTCTGGTGATAGCGTATCTTTGTGAAGCTGCCTTTTCAGCACTTGTGATAAAAAGCAAGCACCACATGAAAAATCAACGTGGAACCAGAACTGAAGGTTCTTGTGTCCCATCTGATTCTGAAAGGTTTGCCGTCCCTAATAGGTGCATACATCCCATTACTAACTGATTATAATATTAAAGAATAAAATTGAAATATTTTTCTTTTAATGTATGTGCTTTTCTTTTCAAATGGCTATTAAGTTGTTCTGACATAAATACTGCTTAATTTTTTTGATCCAACTAAGTGCCCTGTGAACTAAAGTTCTGGGAATCTGTTCACTGCTCCGTCTCAAATGTGGGGGCTAAAAAACATGGAGCATCTAAATGTTCACAGGTTCACAAAAGTTTCCAAGTAGCCAAAGCAATTCTCAGAAAGAACAAAGCCAGAAGCATCACACTTCCTGACTTCTAACTGTACTACAAAGCTATAGTAATTTAAACAGTTAGTACTGACATAAAAACAAGACACATAGATCGATGAAACAGAATCAAGAGCTCTACATATACAGTCAGGATTTGACAAGTAAGTCAAGAACTCCTTCAATGGGGAAAGGATAGTTTTTTCAACAAATGGTGTTAGAAAAATTGGATAACAACATGCAAAAAAAAAAAAAGAAAGAAAGAAATTGGACCTGTCTTATACCACTCATAAAAACTAACTCAAAATGGGTTTTAAAAAGTGGATTAAAGACCTAAATATAAGACCAAAGTTTTTACCCATATGTTAAAGAAGAAACCATAAGGAAAAAGCTCTTTGACACTGGCCTTGGCAATGATGTTTTAGATGCAACACCAAAAGCACAAACAAGAAAGACAGAAATCAAAGGTGACTACATCAAGTTAAAAAGCTTCCACACAGCAAAAGAAACAATAGACAAAATAAAAAGGCAGCCTATTGAATGGGAGAAGATGTTTGCAGACCATATGGTGGCTCGGGGAAAGAATCTGCTGCAATGTAGGAGACCTGGCTTCAGTCCCTGGGTCGGGCAGATCCCCTGGAGAAGAGAATGGCAACCCTCTCCAGTATTCTTGCCAGGAAAATCCCATGGATAGTGGAGCCTGGCAGGCTATATATAGTCCACAGGGTTGCCAAGAGTCAGACACAACTGAGCACACACAGCAACAACAACATCCAGTGGATATAGGGCTTATATCCAAAATATATAAAGAACACATACAACCTCAATAACAATAACATCAACGGTAAAAACAAGCAGACGAATTTTTAAAATGAGCAGAAGAACTGGATAGACATTTTTCCAAAGAAAATATTCAAATATCCAGCAAGTACATGAAAAAGTGCTCAATATCACTAGTCACAGAGAATCAAAATGAAAAATGGAGATCACTGTCTGTTAGAATGCCAACATCAAGAAAATGGGGAAAAAAGTGAATGTTGGGGAGAATGTGGAGAAAAGGGAACCCTAATAGACTGTTGGTGGGAATGTAAATTGGTTCACCCAATATGGGAAACAGTACAAAAATTCCTCAAATTAAAAATACAACAACCATAGGATCCAGCAATCCCTCTTTGGGGTATCTAGCCAAAGAAAATGAAAACAGAATATCAAAAAAATATCTACATTCCCATGTTCACTGCAGCATTATTCAAAATAACCAAGATATGGAGACAACCTAAGTGCCCATGAACAGACAAGCAGATAAAGAAAATGTGGCATGTATACACTGGAATATGATTCAGCTGTAAGAAAGAAGGAAATCCTGCCACAATGTTGTAAAGTAATTAGCCTCCAATTAAAATAAATACATTTACAAAAGAAAAAATATATATGATAGTTACCAGAAGCTGAGGGATTGGGGAGATGTGAAAAAGGATAAACTTGAAACTGGAAGACTAATAAATGCTGGAGATCTAATGTACAGCATAGTGATTATAGCCCACAAAACAGTATTATATATTTCAGGATTGCTAAGAGCCTGGTTTCAAATATTCTCACCACAGTAAAAAGAAGTGACAGTTGTATGATATGGTAAAGGTATCAGCTAGAGCTGCAGTGGTACTCATAAGGCCATATATATAAATGGATCAACTCAACACTTTAATCCATACAGTGTGTATGTTAGTTATATCTCAATTTTATAATGTGACTTATCCATAAAATGGAATATTATTCAGAAAAAAAATTCTGTCACATGCTATGACATGGATGAAACCTGAAGACATTATGTTAAGTGAAATCAGCCAGACACAAAAGAACAAATATTTATTGTACCATGCCACTTATAGGTGGTACCTAGAGTTAGTCAGGTTCACAGAGACATGGGATGGTTGTTGCCCAGAGTTACAGTTAACTAGCTGTTGCCCGGTTGTTGGGGAGTTAGTGTTTTAAGGGCAGAGTTTCAGTTTGAGAAGATGAAAAAGTTCTGGAGGTAAGGTAGTGACAATGGTTTCACAACGATGCGAATGAGCTTAATGCCACTGAAATGCACACTTTAAAACAAAAACAGGTTAAAATGGTAAGTTTTATGTATATGGTGCCATGATAAAAAATAATCCTCAGAAGGAAGGAGGGAGGGAGGGAGGGATGGTTCGTTCACTTATTCACCCATACTTACAGAACACCTCCTACTTGCCAGGTGCTGAGCTAGGCACGGAGGTCACAGCAGTGAACGAACAGACAAAATGCCTCCCTGATGGGGCTCAAATCCTGATGGGAAGACAAACAATAACCACAATACCAAGCAATAAGTGTGCGTTCTGTTAGATTTGCTACCAGTGCTAAGAAAGGAACAAAGCAGGCCAAGAGCATAGAAAAGGTCGTGGGGCAGGAAGGAGGTGACAGGAAAGGCCTCACTAAGGTGGCAATTTGATAAAGACTTAAAAGAGGTAAGAGAACCATCAGCCACTTAACTTTGTTGTCTGTCTCTCTCTCTCGTTTTTTTTGGCCACACTGTGCAGTGTGTGGGATCTTAATTCCCTAACCAGGGATCGAACCTGTGCCCCTGCATTGCAGGCATGGAGTCTTAACCACAGGACCACCAGGGAAGTCCCTGTCAGCTGTCTCTTAACAAGAAGAATAAACTAATTCAGAAATAAAACCCTGAAATTACGTTATACAACAAACAGAAAACTAATGAGAACTGGCCTACATCAGATAGAATAACTCATGAAAGAATAAAAGAAAACTGGTCTGAAACCTCTGGATTACCTCACCAGTGTTTTCAGTAAAACCTGACCTTGAAGAAAGAGGAAACAGAAGCGATAATCACACAAACCCTGTACTGTACCTCACTCACAATGCAAAATGAAGAAGGGCCCAGAGATTTTACCCAAATAAGAAACCACATTCTCTGGAGAAGGAACTGGCAACCCACTCCAGTATTCTTGCCTGGGAAATCCCATGGACAGAGGCGCCTGGTGGGCTAGAGCCCATGGGGTCTCAAAAGTGTCAGACATGACTTAGCAACTGAACAAGTTCATATTTTCAAACAGCTGAAATACCCTACACAATAAATTTAACACTATGTAAAGAAATGTCTGTTATGCTAGTATTGCTTTAGTAAGTTGCAGAGCTGTCTGAATTTATGTTTTATATGAGAATCCTAAATGTTCTTCACAACCCTTTTTCTTCCTAGTAGCAACATGACGTAGAGGTTAAGATTGTGGCCTCTGGACTTCTACTACCCAGGCTCAGGTTCTAGCATGAGGCATGCACCTAACCTCTCTGTGCCTCAGTTTTATTTTCTGTAAAAAGAAGTGATAATAATAATACATTAGGATTGCTTTGAAGTGTAAATGAGTTATTATTTTAAAGCACTTAGAATAGTGTCTGAAACATAGGAAGAGCTATATGTTAGATACTACCATCATTATAGTTTGTATTTCTTGAATTATGCTGCAAAATGAATAAATAAAAGGTTGGTTAAGAGCATTCACCCCTCACTCTACTGCTGCAGTGCCTTGCTTTGGTTTGGTTTTACATTTTTCCACAAGTGATTCAGATCTGGCCCACTGCCTGCAATGTATTACATTTATAAATGGTTGAAAAAAATTTTTTTAATATCTCATGACATAAAAATTATATTACATTCAAACTTGTGTCTATAAATTCAAGTTTTATTAGAACAATAATAAAGAAAAACATTCCTTTGTTTTGCCTGTGGCTGCCTTCACATTACAGTGGCAGAGCTGAGTGGTCTCAAGAGGACCTTAGGCCCCACAGAGCCTGAGATAGTTACTATCTGGTTCTTTACAAGCTTAAGTTTTCTTAGAGCTGGAAGCATCACAACCAATATAGAGGTATACTTTTAGATATGGTATGTATTTCAGAAATGATGCATGTAGCAATTTGTGGGTAGGTGGTGTGTTACATTTATATGTTACAAGACTAAGCATTAGGATTTTTTTCAAAGATAAATGTTTTAGCTGCTGGACTGTCATAAAATGAAAACAAATACCCTGATGGAATGTACCAGTAAATTATGAAATAAACAGTCTAAATTCAATTGTTAATTGATCCCTAAAAAAGAGAAAGAAAGAAATCACATTCTGGTGATTTGAGATGCTAAATAACACTAGCTAAAATTTCATGCATCCGTGCTCAGTCACTTCAGTCATGTCTGACTCTTTGTGATCCCATGGACCATGGCCTGCCAGGCTCCTCTGTCAATGGGATTTTCCTGGCAAGAATACTGGAGTGGATTGCCATGCCCTCCTCCTGGGGATCTTCTGGACCCAGGGATCAGCTGTTTTAAATGGGATCTCCACTGTTTAGATGGGATCTCCAGCTGCTCACATAATAACAACATAACAACATTTTGCTCTTGTATGTCGATGTTTTATGAATTTGGGAGTGGAGGGCCCTGAGAGGATGTTTTTTTCTTGAACTGTGGGTAACAAGTAGAAGTCAATGCTGAAAATGCTAATAGCAATTAGAACCTTCAGTCATTCAAGAGGTGGGTTGTTTTCATTCTGGCACTCTTTAAAAAACCTTGTAAATGGAACTGTCACAGGGAAAAACATTTAAATTACCACCACTGGATTTCTTTATGGGACGGGTGCAAGCTTCATGGAGCTGTGGGATTTCCCTGAGCCTTGCACAAGAGAAAATTGCAGACTTATTGATTCTAAGCCCCTGGTGTCCTGTGTTCCTCAGCTTGCCTGCCCTCTGGCTTCTGTGTCCTTAAGGCAGCCCTCACCCACAGAGGCAGGGCCCTGAAGCATCTGGAGCCATGCAGCCCTTCGCTTTCCTCCTGGCCTTGCTCACCTCTGGACAGTTAACAAGCTTCAGCTTATCTCTCTGCCACCTCCTCCCCTTCCCAGAAAGTTTGGAGTTAATTCCTCTATAAATCATCTCTTGTTAAAACCATTTTACAGAGCAGGATCTGCTGTGGTTTCCAGACCTGACTGCACACCTGGGTCCCACCAGGAGCTCAATAAGAACAGAAGTCTGTATTTAGTACATATGAGAAGAGACCCACGAGTTTGTCTAAGTGCCTCAGATGATTCTGTTAGAAAACACTTCATGAGAATCTTGAAGGGTAAATAGAAGTTTACCAGATTGACAAAGGGAAAAGAATTCTTTTCACTTGGATATAAAATGCCATGTGTACAGATATGGGTGAAGGTGTGTACATAGCAAGTTAAAGACAATGCAGGTTTTCAAACTACAAAAAAAGTGTTCAGGTGGTAAGGAAACCCTTTTGTAAACATCAGAGTTCTTGATATGATTTCTTTTAATAAAGATCTCACTGCCAGACTCCCCTCCAGCTCTGCTGTTTCAGGCTTCCAGTGGTGGGTTCCTAGCCCTGTCCTCACAGGCCCGGAGCTAGGGTCTGGGTTGCTTCAAGCTTTCTTTGACCCTGCCACGACTGCCTCTCGCTTGTCGTTTGCTCTGGCACTGATCGTCATCGTAAGAAAGAGAAACAGCATGGTGGGACTTGGAACTTGGCTGTTTGTAAAATAGCTCAGGCAGGAACAGCCCACCCCAAAGTGCTCTGCAGTTGGCAGAGAGTTTGAATGGTTTTAGAGTTTAGAGTTTGAATGGGAACCCCAAAGACAGTTTTCATCAAGTTTTTCCCAAGCATCTCTCCCATACTCTCAAATACAAGATCCTGTCTTCCTTTGCCAGAATAGACAGACAGATGCCCTAGCCACAGTTTTCTTATAGTAGAATTCTGGATTTATCAATCTGATGGAATGGAGCTCTGTGAAGAGCCCGGGGCTTGAGATAGAACACCTGGCTTCCGGTTCTGTTTCATAAGCTACTTACTTGTCTAACTTAAGCCAAATCACTTGGCTAAATGAAACGTTCTTTCCTGTCTCAGGTCCCCTTTCTATAAAATTGGTATTTTAGCATGCTTTATATACTTTTCGTGGCCTGGAATAATGGAAGAGATCTCATGTGAATGGAGTTTTGAGGAAAGGGATGTATGTTACAAATGAGGGGGTATTTCTTAAGAACGACAGGGAACAGAACCTTGTATAATTCAACCTTGTAAGGCAGGTTGCTTTTTCTGAGACACAAAGAAGAATCAATTTACCAGTAGGTACCTTTCAGGAAATGTTAGCTTTCACTGATAGTGTTTCCACGTAGACAGTCTGCCATTCATCACAGGATCTGGCCCCAGCTTTCTTCACCACTGACCCCGCAGCTAGAGTCAGTCATGCCTTCCCTTGGGTTCCCATTGAAGTTAGCACTTCCCTCCCTGAAAGCCTTTATCACACTCCTCAAGGGCATAAACCTTCTTTGTGTCTGTCCTCAAGGCTAATACAGGTCTTCACACATAGTAAGCCCTTAACAAATGTTGGCTATTAAATGAATGAGCTTGGAGACTGTCCAGCATTGGATTAGATGTACTTTAAGCCAAAGATTAGCACAATATACATTACTGGGTTGGAATGGATCTTAAGGGTTCATCTTACCAACTTCCTGCACTTAGCCAGAGCCAACTTTCCAGCACCTAACAAATTAGGGTCCTTTATTTTCAGTTCCTTCCTGAGAAGGACGTTGAGTAGTTTTGCTGGCTAAATAGTGGTTTAGCTTCCTTTGTACAGCAAAGTCCATTTCCTCTTTAGCACAGGAATGAAAGGGGTTGAACATGTCCAAATTTTATGTATAGGAGAGATTTTTTATATATAATTGAAGGTTTTTCTTATATCAGAGTCTGACCTAGTTTACGTTGGAAGCAGAGACCATCATCTCAACAGAAGAACTAAGAAGCTATCAACTTGAATTTTAGAATTACTTCCAATGGCAGCTGGTATCATGGGAATCTGCTTCAGCACATAGAGGGGAGATGCTGTGGCTTGGAACACCGCCATCCTTTTGCCAAAGATAGACTAGTATACAGAAGATCTTGCATTTGCCAAGTCTGAATATTAATTCCCTACTCTCTGAAGTGTGTAGTCCCCTGTGATGAATTTAATTCAGTGAATTTAATTTACTAGAATTGCTTTTATTTGGATAATGAACATTTTGTATTTCTCTTCTTTACACAAATACCAGGCATCTTCAGGCACAAGGAAAGTGATAGTATTAAACATCAAGAAGAAAGTTTTATTGTCCAGTGAAAATCTCTCAACCCTAGAGCTGTTTTGAACTGATAGCAACAAGGCTCTAAAATTCTTTGACTAGAAGAATGTGGTAATAAAAAAGCAACTATCCTTTTTGCAATTTGTTTTACTTTTTAAAACAAATTCTAATTTAGAATTGAGAGATCAAAGAAAACTATAAAACCATAAAAACATACAGCATTATGTCACAGAGCCATCACTTCATGATGACTGATCTCAAGATATTTTCTCTACTTCCTTCAAATATGATTATTTCTGGGCAATTTAATTTAAATACTGGCGTAAGGATGATTTCTGGAGATGGGGCTTTGCCTCTTGTGATAATTCTCTCATCTACAGAAGGATAGAATCAATTTGATTCTCAAGTAACAATATTGAGATGTATTTTTTATTTGTTTGCTTGATTATTTTTTAAACTTCTATCATTATTGATGGAAACTAATTAAAACTAAATGCACATTGTTTTTATTAAATGGCTGCTACTGAGATGGTGAAGTTCAGGAAATGATAGGCCAGCCCATTCCCTTTAATGATATTAGCTGATTCACAATTGGGATAATTTCAGGTTTATGAGATTTCAAGCATCCATATGTCCTTACTGTTTCCTGAAAAAAATTTTTTTAAGGAAATGAATGTATGTGCCATTTCAATTTAGTTAGAGCAGAACCACCAACAGAATAATGTACATTCCTTGCCTGAAGTAAAATTTTACCAATGCTAGAAGTGTTGCTGTGGGCAAAACCATTTGAGGTTTATCAAGTTAACAGCTATTTTTCAGCTACTCCCCACTATGTACTTTTATAACAACAAATCATGGGAAAATAATGAATTTAGATAAAACTTGGAATCCTAACATCACAATATGTCATAATTTTCTTTTTTCATGTTTGTTTCATTAAAAGGACAAGTTTAGAGATTAGTGTAAGTTACCCAAAATTTTTTATGCAGAAGCTAGGCAAAGTTTGACCCGAACCCTAAGAATCATAGCATTTAAAATATGAAAGAAGGCTTTTAGAGCAACTCACCAAGGAGATGGGAGAGTGGGCAAAGCAGAGCTCTGGTCCCATACCTGCTTGCCATGGTCTAGCCATGTGGCCTTGGACCGTTAGGTAACCCCGTGACCCACAGTTTCCTTATCTTTAAATGGAAATAATGATAACACCTCTGCCTACCTGGAAAGTTGTGAGCATGAAATGAAATCTCCCGGAAGCATGTGAACTATAAAGCCCAATGTCAGGGTCAGTTTTGTTACTGTTTAGAAAACTCTCTTACTTTTCCATTGAAGAGCAGAAGTGTGCATGACATGCCCGAGAGCATTCTTTGGCAAAACCAGGTCCAGAAAGTCCCAACATCCAGACCAGGCTCTTCGTATCCCCGAGGAACACTGAGAGAGCTGGGAGGGAGGTAATGAGTGCTAGGTTAGGGCCACCGCTGGCTGCTGGGCCACCAGTTACAACTGCTTCACCTCTTCTGCTACAGAAGAGTAAAGAGTTCTAGGCCAGAGGCAATGCTCCTGGATAAGCAACACCAGCATGGCAGCTGGCCCACTGAAGAGAGAAGATCATAGAGTCGAGAGAACACGGCTCATCAAGACCCTCTGGATGAAAACATTCTCTAGCCAACAAAGGGTAATGGAGCTGTCTTTCAGGGAACAGCCTCTCCTACTAAAATGAAAGAACAAGACAGAGTGCTTTAAGCCTGGAAAGAGCTTTTGTCCCAACTGACTATTTCTCCAAAATTCTCACTTATTTCTATTCCAACTGCTCCTAGTCTGTCTAATGACTGAGCGTGTGTCCACACTTAACACTCTGGTTCAAATATTAACAAAAGTCCCCTCTTTTCTTGGTTTTCTCTTGGTCACATTTAACTTTTTAAAAAATTTTACTAAATACTAAAGGCAGGCAAAAAACAAACTAAGCCAAAATAATAAAAGAAACATTAAAGCTATCAAAGCAGTGAAGTTGGAATTTAAATCTCAGAGTCTCTGCCCCCAAAGCCCTTGCTTTTTTGAATTCATTAAACATAAAACAACCATTACATTGTTAAAATAGGAATTACACCTAGGAAGCAAAGTACTTAGAACTCACAGGGATATTTACATACAAAGTGCACAAAAAATCTGAAGAAATCATGTTTCTGCCAATATTTCCAGAACTCAAATTATCATGTAGCCAGGCTCACCAACAAGTACCATGTGAGCATCAACTGTTACTACTAACAAAAAGCAATAATCTGACATTTCCACTGAACTTCATGCTTATCCAGATCCCTGTCCCAGTCCTCAAGGATAGATGGATAGTCTGGAGGAGGCACCTGCCTGAACCCCTGTGGCAGGTCCAGTGCACCTCACAAGGGGTTGTTGGGGCCACTTGTGGACAGTGGGGCTGCAGTCAGCACAGAAGAGTCAAGAACAAACATGGGGAAGTGTCAGGAGGACCCCCAGAAACCAGGTTTGAATGAAAGTGTCTCATTCAAAGGTATAGACTCTAAGCAGACAGCTTTCTCATTAGGTGGAAGGAAGAATAGAGAGTATGAACCAGCGAGGATGATGGATCCCAGGCGATGTCATCTGTCCCCACTTTCTTGGGGAGTCTAGTCCTCAGATATCTGATCAAAACAATAGCACAAGGCCCAGGAGTGAGCTGAGTCTCATACCCTCTTTCTGATGGAAGTCAGAACAGCACAGGGCTAACAATGGCTTTTCCTTAAATGCATGCAGATGCACTAATAATACTCATTAGGCATAGAGCTCACTCATTTAATTTAGCACGTCTCATTGTGTCACTGCCTCATTGTCAGGACAGATGGGTGCACTGCTCAGGGATACTTCTCTCTTCCTGAGACAGATGTCAGGATGTTGGGGCCATGCTGGAGCAATGCCAGTGTGTTTATTAGTAACAAAAGATTGTCAGCCTCCCTTCCCCCAGTTGAGGTTTTCATTCTTGTAGTTAAAATGCCAATCCCAACCCAGGAAATGAAAGAAAGATTTTGAAAGAGAGGAAAAAGTAGGGTGAAGATAGAAAAGAAAATAGTAAATGACCAACAGGTAGAAGAAAAAGAGAAAGTTTGGGTCAGTTGTTTCCTATCACTAAGATAAACTAGGAGACTTATAATTCCCACAGGTGAATTGATTTATCTCAGGGGAAATTAAAATGCAGAATTCTTACCCCATCCCAGAGCTACTACTTCTTAAAGCCTAGGACCTGTATATATTAATTCCCTAGGAGTGGACTATGGGCCAGACTTGAAAGCCACTGGGTGAGACAATCTTTAAGGTTTCCTTGTATACTTGAGAGTCTTATGAGAAGCGGGGAGAGGGAGATGTGGGTAAACACAGAGGGCAAGACTGCTGTAACCAAGCTGCTTTATCCTGGGGAAGCAGCTGCCCTCCTAGGAAGGGCTGATAAGCTATCCAGGTCAGAAGAGGAGAGGGCGGCATGCTTGATGCTGATGTTTATTTCTTTTGTTGGAGTTTATTTCAGTGACTGTGGACAAGTCCTTGACAAATGAGGATATTCTACCCATACCTTGTAAGTCTCAAATGCTTTCATCTCTTTGCTGTCTTTGTCCATCTTGCCAAGATGTTCTGAGCTCCCTCCTCCCAACATGGACTGCACCACTAGCGAATCAGAGAACAGGAAGCAAGGAAGTGCCTGCCCACTGACTTTGGTTCCTCTTCCCTCTCCTGGCTGCTGCAACCTTTTTCCCCAGTTATCTCCCTCTTTGAGGGTATTCTTATGAGTAGGTTTCTATTTACTCTTGGTAGAGTAGAAAACCCTCCCAGCTCTGCCAGAAGGATGAGGTGATTCGTTCCAGCCAGGGGCCCAGGAATAATGTTGCCTTCCACTGCTGCCTCATGAACTTCCTTAAAACTTAATACAAAAGCTACACAGAATGTCTGGAAAACAGAAGATGCCCCTGAATCTCAGTACAACTGTTTTCATTTTATGTAGTCCCTTGATGAATTTTCATATTCATATTTTTGAAAGTTACCTTTAATTGGAGGATAATTGCTTTACAATGTTGCATTGGTCTCTGCTGTACAACATCATGAATCAGCCATCAGTTCAGTTCAGTCACTCAGTCGTGTCTGACTCTTTGCAACCCTATGAATCACAGCACGCCAGGCCTCCCTGTCCATCACCAACTCCCGGAGGTCACTCAGACTCACATCCATTGAGTCAGTGATGCCATCCAGCCATCTCATCCTCTGTCGTCCCCTTCTCCTCTTGCCCCCAATCCCTCCCAGCATCAGAGTCTTCTCCAGTGAGTCAACTCTTCCCATTAGATGGCCAAAGTACTGGAGTTTCAGCTTTAGTATCATTCCTTCCAAAGAAATCCCAGGGCTGATATCCTTCAGAATGGACTGGTTGGATCTCCTTGCAGTCCAAGGGACTCTCAAGAGTCTTCTCCAACACCACAGTTCAAAAGCATCAATTCTTTGGCGCTCAGCCTTCTTCACAGTCCAGCTCTCACATCCATACATGACCACAGGAAAAACCATAGCCTTGACTAGACGAACCTTTGTTGGCAAAGTAATGTCTCTGCTTTTGAATATGCTATCTAGGTTGGTCATAACTTTCCTTCCAGCTATAAGTATACATATATCCCCTCCCTCTTAAACTTCCCTCCCACCCCGCAACCTAGAGCCTGTTATACAGAGTAAAGCAAGTCAAAAAGAGAAAAACAAATATCATGTATTAACATATATAAATGGAATCTATAAAAATAGTACTGATAAACATTCATATTTTATATAGAGTACTTATGATTTTGTAGGACCTTTATTATAACCCCTTTCCTTACTGCTGAATAATCTTGATAGTGATCTTTGTAATAATTGTAAAATTCTCCACCTAGAAAAGGTACCAATTTGTTTGTCTATTACTTACCTATGCTTTGTATGTATCAGGCTCATAAATATTACAGTAAATGTTAATTCACTCACAAATATTTATAAACTCATTTCACACTCCTAACAAATGTCATGCTCATGTTATAGATGAGGAAATCGAGACTTAGAGAGACTAGGTAACTTGTACAAGGTCACATTGTCGTGAGCAGCAGAGACAGGCATATGCTAATCTATGCTCATAACCACTGTGCAACACTGATATTTTAGTTAACTGTCTTGTCTTCAGAATTATAAATTATTCAGAATTATAATTATTCTTATTGCTCATGATTTTTCGTCCTTTCAGATTATGTGTTTAGGCTAGCTTTCCAGGAGGGCTGCCTGTTCCACTTCCTGTTTTGAACTGACTGAGGTGGCAGCCCTACACAAGTCCCCACTGGGGAAACCTGTACTGGGGGTAAAAAGGACACTTTTTTGTGAGGCTGTTAATACTTGATTTTTGGCAAGTGTCATCTAGGAAAAATCCAGGAAAATTATAAAGCTTGCAGCATAGCAAAATGAAGCCTGCAGAAGTTGAATGACTCTGTGCAGCCTGCTATTGCTCACTGCCTCCCAGGTGACCTGGAGGCCAGAAAGCCAAGAGAAGTAAATTGCCCCTATTTCAGTGGGGGAAATAAAAGAGTAACTTTTCAGTGGCAAGTACATTTAACCAACCAGTTGGTGAGTCTCGTCTTACTCTTTTAATCTGGACTTTTTGATAAGCTGTGAACACAAGTCAATTTGGAGATCAAGCCCAAATCTCCAGAATTTCTGTAGAGCTGGAAATGAGGTTGCCAGTCTTTTTGGAATGGAGTGCTAAGGAGACTTGCTTGAAGTTACATTCATATAGCAAGCAGGATTGTTCCTTCTGCAGCACATTTGTTTATGTGGTGGCTTAGCATGAAGGAGCTCATGGAAATTATACTCCCCTCCTGCCGGGGGCCCACCACAGACTCAGACACCTCATGCTTAAGATTTTTGAATGATGTTGGACCAAAACCATCAGAGATCTTAGTGAAAAAGCACTTCTTTGCTTTTTTCTCCCTTATGACACAGGCCCACTGTTCTTCTCTGCCTGGGATGCTACTATAAATAACAAAAACGGAAACTGTTCCCATTCCTCCAGGCCAATATATATCTTTGACCACACACACACACACACACCACACACACACACTCTTCTCCTGAGCCACCCTAACGATAACAATCATATATCTGTTCCCAATTCTCCCCAATTATGAATGTGATTATCTTATGTCATTAGCAGATTTTATTAAAGTGGTCTTCCTATCACATAGAAGTGATAAATCTGAAAACCAGAGTTAAGAATAAGGAAAGGTCAGAGTGAGAAGAAAATAGGCCTAGCTGATTTTTCACCCTAAGTTTTCAGGAAATTACAGTGAGCCAAAGAGGTCTGAGCACCAAAGAATTTATGCTTTTGAACTGTGGTGTTGGAGAAGACTATTGAAAGTCCCTTGGACTGCAATGAGATCAAACCAGTCAATCCTAAAAGAAATCAATCTTGAATATTCATTGGAAGGCCTGATGCTGAAGCTCCAATACTTTGGCTACCTGATGCGAAGAGCCGACTCACTGATGCTAGGAAAAATTGAAGGCAGGAGGAGAAGGGGACAACAGAGGACAAGACATTTGGATGGTGTCAGCGACTCAATGGACATGAATTTAAGCAAGCTCCGGAGACGGTGAAAGACAGGAAAGCATGGTGTGCTGCAGTCCATGGGGTTGCAAAGAGTCTGACACCACTGAGCAACAACAACAAAGAGTTGTCAGAGAGGTACTTTCATGGCGTAGTTAGAGTTCATAGGTTACCTGACAGGTCCATGCCTTCTCTTGCTCCATATTTCTCTGTATCATTTATAAGGCCATTGGAAGTCTCAAAAGTGTTTGTTCAAGAGATAAAGGATTGTGTGTGTGTGTGTGTGTGTGTGTAGAAAGGAAGAGGAAGTAGATCCTGACCACATTTAAGAACATAAAGACCTAAGTAAATAAGTCCTGAAGGAGAGTGATTAGTGTCCAGGGATTGTAGGCAGCTACCTGATGGTGTTGCCTGGCAACCTCAGCTGTTCCTGGAGCAATAGAGTCCCAGGCAAAGAGAGAAATTGGTGATGTGTTCAGAGAGCTAATTTACCATTCCTACCCCGGTTTGCTGGCTCAGCTGGTAAAGAATCCACCTGCAATGAAGGAGACCTGGGTTTGATCCTTGGGTTGAGAAGATCCCCTAAAGAAGGGAAAGGCTACCCACTCCAGTATTCTGGCCTGGAGAATTCCATGGACTATATATATATAGTCCATGAGGTCGCAAAGAGTTGGACACAACTGAGCGCCTTTCACTTCACCCCTTTTTGCTGACTATAAATAAAATTGGGTAAGGATTTCTGTTTTAAAGTGTACCCAGGGTTTGTTTCAATCAGGTATGGTAAGACATACAGATATGGAAATCACTGTCATGAAGGCATGTCTCACTGACCCCTAGAAACAGCAGGCATGGTGTGCCACACAAGGCCACTCAAGAAAGCACCAGGGTCAGACAGGAGGCAAAAGGGTAGCATGGGCGAGAACCTATATTATAGTTTTCATGGGAAGGAGAGGGCAAGACTGGGTAAGCAGGGTAGACAGACTTAGAATTGGCTGCTTTAAATAAGTTTATTGCTGCTGCTGCTGCTAAGTTGCTTCAGTCTTGTCCGACCCTGTGTGACCCCATAGACAGCAGCCCACCAGGCTCCCCCGTCCCTGGGATTCTCCAGGCAAGAACTCTGGAGTGGGTTGCCATTTCCTTCTCCAATGCATGAAAGTGAAAAGTGAAAATGAAGTCGCTCAGTCATGCCTGACCCTTAGCGACCCATAGACTGCAGCCTACCAGGCTCCTCCGTCCATGGGAGTCTCCAGGCAAGAGTACTGGAGTGGGGTGCCATTGCCTTCTCCAAAGTTTATTGCTATCCGAACCATAAATTGCTCATTTCCTGGCCCTGGCATAATTAGTGCAGAAGGATGGTGTCCATACTGCAGGGCCCTCATGAAGTTAAATGAAATGAAGTCTCTCAGTTGTGTCCAACTCTTTGCAATCTCATGGACTGTAGAACCATAAATTGCTCATTTTGTGGCCCTGGCATAATTAGGGCAGAAGGATGGTGTCCATACTGCAGGGCCCTCATGAAATGAAGTGAAATGAAGTTGATCAGTTGTGTCCAACTCTTTGCAACCCCAGGGACTGTAGACTGCCAGTCTCCTCCATCCATGGGATTCTTCAGGCAAGAATACTGGAGTGGGTTGCCATTTCATTCTCCAGGGGATCTTCCCAACCCAGGTATCAAACCCGGGTCTCCCACATTGTAGGCAGACTCTTTACCATCTGAACCACCAGGGAATCCTGGTGTTTTCTAGTTTACCATCTCTAAGAATTAGCGCACCCTGGGAGGGGTAGCCCTCCCGCAGGTCTGCAAGGCCCAGATGCCAGAGCATTAGAATATAGAAGATAAGAAAGTATAGTTAATACTGGCCTTAAAACACACATAAGCAAAAGGTCTACTGTCTGTTTTGTGATGTAAGAGAATCTGTGTTTTCCAGGACTGATATTCCCAGAGTAGGGAATCTCTGGTGGCTCAGCAGTAAAGAATCTGCCTACAATGCAGAAGATGTGGGTTCGATCCCTGGATCAGGAAGACACCCTGGAGAAGGAAATGACTGCCCACTCCAGTATTCTTGCCTGGGAAATCCCACGGGCAGAGGAGCCTGGCTACAGTCCATGGGGTCACAAAAAGTCAGACATGACTTAGGGACTAGACCACCACCCTTCCCAGAGTAAGAAAGGAGCCCTAAAAAGCAGCATGACAATGATCTCCTGTTCCTTCCCTGTCCCTCTGATGCCCAAGAACACAATGTGCACACCTACTAATGCCAAGAAGGTGCCTCTGGAAAAGCCATTCTTTTAAGATGAGCACTTTAGGACCTGAAGAACACTGAAGCCTTTTCCGCAGTACTGGTGTGTTGTCCCTGAGGCGCAGACTTGAAAGAATAACTGCGAACAGTGCAGAACTCAGGTCTGGTTGTTTTGATTATCTCAACACAGAAAAGTGGAGAATGTGTTTTCCTCAGCTCACCTACCAGGTTTAACCAGGGTTGAGGCATGAGCTGTGTCGTTTCCAATTACGCACAGTGAACATTGCTAAGAAGGAGTTACTATATTATGCCACTTTAGAATGAGGTTCAGTAATGAGAATAAACATTTGCAGAGCCTTTTGTGTTTGTAAAATGGTTTACAAGCAGGGGCTGACTCACTTGTTAATAATTACTTTGGGGGATTCTTAACAATGCATATTTAGGACATAGAAGTGATGATTTGGATGGGGTTAAGGGAAAAGCCAAGTAATAGAAAAGCATTTAGCACAGTCATTTTTAGTTCCATAGTCTCTGCAAGCCTCTACTAACTAACCATTTTCCATGCATTTGGTTACACGTTCCCGGGCTTCCCTGGTGGCTCAGATGGTAAAGAATCTGCCTGCATTGTGGGAAATCCAGGTTCAATCCCTGGGTTGGGAAGATCCCCGGAGAAGGGAATGGCAACTCACTCCAGTATTCTTGCCTAGAGATTTCCATGGACAGGGGAGCCTGGCAGACTACAATCCATGGGGTTGCAAAGAGTCGGACACGACTGAGGGAGTAACACTTTCACTGTCACACATTCCTAATGTGCAAAGCCCAGCACAAATGCACACACACTAGGTAAAACCGTGTTTTAAGCTTTATGTTATCTGCCTTCCCTTATTGCCACAGAACAGGGGCACAACCCCGGAAGCACTCCGTGAATGTCCTTCCACCTCCTCTGCCTCTGCCTCCATGATGAACCATCCCTACAACTGTATAAGCCTCAGTGTTCTCAGCTGTGAGATGGCTGAGCAAGGGAGATACAAAGGGCTCAAGGGGCTGTAAGGTCTCAGCTCTTATACCCAGTGAATCCACGATCCTCCCACTTTTTGTTGTTTGCCAATGTGTGACTCCAGGTATCTCCTGCTCATCACCTTACTAAACCTTAAGCTGACACATCAGTGAAACCACATATGTACACCTACACATGTGCACACACACCCAGTTACCAAACTTTACGTACTGGGGAATTTATACCCTTGGTAGACTGAAGATATATTCCAAACTAAAATGTAAAATTTCAATTTACATTTTGAAAATATAAAACTTAAAGTATACAGTTTCATGAATCTTCTGAAATTTCTGTTCTACATTTAATATTGCAGTGTTTTTACTCTAATCCTTGAGTAATATTGGCCCTACAGCCTGATCCTGTAGCATCTGGCAACCCTGTGCCTGCCCGCCATGTGTCCTGTGAGCCCTCGAGCATGAGAGGAACAGCAATCAGCCTCACACAGATCTGACTTCATTCCTTGCTAGGCCCTCAAGCCTGAAGTCAGGTGGGACATAGTACAGTGGACCTCCCACCTGCTGCCTGTTTTTTAATTGTCTCTTGATGAGTTCTGCTGATAGAGATTAAAGTGGTCCAGGAAATATTTTCAGAACCAGAGGCCTGTTTGATGATAAAGCTGTTCTATGGGAATTTTTCTATGACACTCATCTCTAATTTTATAATATAGCTCTAGTTATAGAAACAGGTGTTCTTTAGAGCTAACAGTAGCAGCAAACTTCTCAAGGATAATCACTGCATGGAGTATTTGTATGTTAGAGCTGTCATTTAGAAAACACTTTTACATACATTTTAATGGTAACCACTGTATTTGGAGGATGTACATGCCACATACTTTGTCTAACATCAGCAGCATCAGTCAGGGTCCCCATAGAGAACAGATGCCCTACAACAGGGAAGTGGGTGAGTTTTGGGTCTGTCAGAGGAAATGTTTCATAATAGTGACAAATCTCATAGACAATGAACTTTATCAGAGTTTACCAAAGACAACTCTCTTTTGGGTACCTTCTTAAACATTCCACAGTATATAGAAAATCAGTCAGAATACTTTTGAAAATAACTTCCTAATATCCTTTTCATAAAATCAAACTTAAGCAGTGAAGAAATTTGGTCATTATTTATTCATTTGTTATGCAGTCTTAATGAAACATGAAAGCCTGCCTTAGTCATTAAAATACCACATACACTCTAAAGTGAATACCATTAATTTACTAACCCAAGGTTGATTTATGAAGGTTAAATCATATGTAATTATGTGACAATTCACTTTGTAAAACTTTACTGTTATCATGATGAAATATCAAGGAAATCCAATTTCAGTTGATTACCCTGTTATAGTTTTTTTTTTAATGTCTATTGAAAAGACAAATGGTTGTATAGTTATGTGGTTGCTATTTCCTTTCTGGCTAAGCAGGAAATTGAAGTCTCTTTTTGCTAATGTAGTTTCTGACTTTATTCCTGGCTCAGCGCTCTGTGTTTCCCATGTCTTACTATATAAGCCAACATAGCCATGTGGCAGCTACTACTTCGAACAATAAGTCTCATGATGTGAGATCCAGCTTCATCACGCCACACTAATAGGGCTCTGCTGTTCTAACATTCTGAGCCCAAACCTGCAAAATAGGTATAATTATCATCTTCAATGGCTGTCATAATAAAGTAATATATGAAAAAGAACCATCATAATACCTGGTACATACTGCCTGGCTCAATTTTTTTTTATTTAATTTTATTTTATTTAACTTTACAATATTGTATTGGTTTTGCCATACATCAAAATGAATCTGCCACAAGTATACATGTGTTCCCCATCCTGAACCCTCCTCCCTCCTCCCTCCCCATACCATCCCTCTGGGTCTGGCTCAATTCTTTACCTTTCCTACATGTGCCATGAAAGAGCTGTGGATATCTCACTGCAAAAAAGTAGTTGACGTTTTGATTCAGCTGTGATCATACAAGAATGGCCTGACAGAGTGGAAGCCTTCTGTATTACATCTTCCTTCTGAACTTGGCTACACAAATGGTCCCCAACTTATGCTGGTCTGACTTGAGATTTTTTGACTTTACAGTGGTGTGATACATATTCAGTAGGAACCATAATTTGAATTTTAAATGTTGATCTCTTCCTGGGCTGGCAATATGCAGTATAGTCTTTTCTCGTGATGCTGAGGCAGTGGCAGTGAACTGCAGCTCCCATTCAGCCAGGCAACCACAAGGGTAAACAAGTAATATGCATAGAACCACTCTGTCTTCCACCTTGAGTACAGCATTCGATGAATTACATAATACATTCAGCCCTTTATTATAAAATAGACCTTGTGTTAGATGTTTTTACCTAGCTGCAGGCTAAATGTAAGTGTTCTGAACCTAGGTAGGCTATGCTAACCTGTGGTGTTCAGAAGAATTGGAATGCATTTTTGAATGGCTATTTTGATCTTACACTGGGTTTATCAGGACATATTCCCCTTGTAAGTCAAGGAAATATAATTTTTAACAGCTTTGTTGAAGTATGAATTATATACCATAAAATCCACCCAATGCTGACATATCTCCATTTATGGAGATAATAGTGCAATTATCTCCATAAATGGATGGAGCTGTGGAGCCATCGCTATGTACAGTTACAGAGCATTCATCATTGCAGTTTCCTTTGCCCGTTGGCAGCACCTCGCTTCAACTGCAGTCTAGGCAGCAACTGATCTGCTTGCTTTCTCTCTAAATTTACCTGTTCTACGGGCTTCCCTGATGGCTCAGATGATAAAGAATCTGCCTGCTATGTGGGAGACCTGGGTTCAATCCCTAGGTCAGGGATCCCCTGGAGAAGGGAATGGTATCCCACTCCAGTATACTTGCCTGGAGAATTCCATGACAGAGCAGCCTGGCAGGCTACAGTCCATGGGATTGCAAAGAGTTGGACATGACTGAGTGATTAACACTTTTACACTTTCAAACATTTATATAAGTGGAAATATATAGTATGTGCAGTCTTTTATATCTGCTTCTTCATTGTACATGATGTTTTTAAGTTTGATCTGTTGTATCATTGTGAGAGTTCTCCAGAGAAATAGACCAATAGGAAATGAATAGATATGTAGAAAGGAATTTGTTATAAGGGATTGGCTCTTATGATTCTGGGGGCTCGGATGTCCCATAGTCTGCCATCCACAATCTGGAGACCCACGAAAGCAGGTGGTGCAGTTCTAGTCCAGATCTGAAGACCTGAGACCAAACTATCCAGTGGTATAAGTCCTAGTTTGAGTCCAAAAGCCTAAGAACCAGGTGTGCCAATGTCCAAGAATAAGAGAAGATAGGATATCCTGCATCAACCAAAGAGAAAATCTTCCCTCCCTCTGCCTTTGTGTTCTATTCAGACCCTTAAAAGATTGGTTGATGCCCACCCACACTGGGGAGAGCAATTCTCTTAATCCAGTCTACTGATGCAAATGCTAATCTCTTCCGGAAACACCATCACAGACACACCCAGAAATAATATGTTTTCAGCTATATGGACATCCCTTAGCCTAATCAAGTTGATGCAAAAACTACTAAAGCATGTATAATTCTCTTGTAGTTGATGGAAAAAGCAAATATCAAAGCAGTATCAATATTTACTTTTGATTGCTGAATAGTATTCTATTATAAATAGATGAAACAGTGGAAATATGTTGTTGATCTGGGCGGGGGGGGGGGGGCGGGGGGCGAGGGGTGGAGGCTCGGGTCCCGGTGTCCCTGGGGCCCTCTGGGGGCTGCGATCGTTGGCACGGGACTCGGCTCTGGCGGGGGGGGGGGAGAGAGGGACGAAGAGGAGAGATGGCTGGATGGAAGATCGATGGATCGAGTGATCCGGGAGGGGATGGAAGGAGTTTGGATTGGTAAAGAGTCGGACACGACTGGCTGTCTGATCTGATCTGATATGGATATTGTTGTAAACATGATTTCAATAATTTACAATTGGGGCTCTAAAAATAATACTGCTATGAGTATTCATGTGTTTGTCTTTCTGTGAATATTTGTTTTCATTTCTCTTGGTTAGATTCCTAGGAGTAAAATTTCAGGGTTCCATGGTAAGTTTTTGTTTATCTCTTTAAAACTGCCAAACTGAGGAGAGATCAAAATGGTGGAGGAGTAAGTGGATGTGGAGTATATCTTCCTCCATGGATACATCGGGAATACACCTTCAGACACAGACGTGCAGACGTGCATGCAAAACACCAGCTGAGAGTGGACAGGAGGACCTAACCAGTGGAAAAGAATATATAGACCCACACAAAACTCGGTAGGACAAAGGAACTAGCGGGGAAAAACAGGAGTGTTAATAGAATTGAACCTGCCCTTGGCAGGTAGGGGAACTGAAGTAGGGGGTCCAATCCCCATATCGGGTCAATTATCTGAGTCAGAGAAGAAACATTCAAGGCTGAGAGTGAAACAGCTGATCTGTGGCAGCCTAAATGGAATGAGAATCAGACAGTCCTTGCCGCAGCCACACATACCCCAGACAGGGACGCAGGTCCCCTGAAAGGCACAGTGGCTAGGAGCTGGAGTTTAGGGATTGTGGAGCTATCCCAGGGTGAGTGCTGCTGTTGATTGTGAAAAGATGGATCGAGGGGATCTGAGGAGGAGATTGCAGTGGGAAATGCCTGTGGAGGAAAGCTGGGCAGCCATGGAAGCAAGGCGATGCTGCTGAGTCACGCATAGGAGGTGGAGCCATCACCATAGCCTCACTGACCCCACACACCAGATAGCAGAACAATAGCTGAACAATAGAGAGGCTGGCCCATCAAACGCCTGATGCACTAACCTACAGAGTAGGACTCCACCCAGGGTACTTCTTTGAGTGACTGATGCATGCACCCTAACTGAAGAGCGGAGAAGGCAATGGCACCCCATTCCTGTACTCTTGCCTGGGAAATCCCATGGGTAGAGGAGCCTGGTAGGCTGCGTCCATGGGGTTGCTGTGAGTCAGACACTCCTGAGCAGCTTTGCTTTCACTTTTCACTTTCATGCATTGGAGAAGGAAATGGCAACCCACTCCAGTGTTCTTGCCTAGAGAATCCCAGGGACAGGGGAGCCTGGTGGGTGGCCATCTATGGGGTCACACAGAGCTGGACATGACTGAAGGGACTCAGCAGCAGCAGCAGCAACCAAAGAGTAGGACCCCAGCCATGGAGGGCCCTCTATGTGCCTGACGCACCGAACAACAGAGAAGGACTCCAGGCAAGGGAGCCCTCTAAGTGCCTGAATGGGCAGAGCTACAGGGAAAGACTTGCCAAAGAGGCCTTCTGATCACCAGCTACAAGAGGCTCAAAAAAAAACTCTGATAGGGCCATAACTCCTGCCATGGAGGCAGTCCCTGCACACTTGTACCGCCAGGGTCCCCACAAGCCAAGCAGCTGCGCCACCTTTATGCTCAACACTCACTGGGGCAGAGCTGCCACAGGCAAAAATGTCTTGCGTCTATGCTAACAGGGTCACTTCAGTCATATCTGACTCTTTGTGACCCTGTAGACTATGGACTGCCAGGCTTCTCTGTCAGGGAGGGAGGTTCTCCAGGCAACAATACTGGAACATATTACCCAGTACTGGTTGCCATACCCTTCTAGAGCACTATATTTCCTACTGCCCTAACCGTCAACTCCCCTGAGTACCTGTTGCCGCCAGAACCACTGTGACCCAAGCAACTACAACACCTCCATACCTGGCCCTCACAGGGGCAAACCCAAGTCTTTCAGGGCAGCCTCAGGAGCAAACCTCAGTAGACAACCCACATGCAGAGGTGGAAATAAAACCACAGTTGAAACCTAGGGGCAGGGTGGCTAAGGAAGAAGACCCAAAACCTTCCCACTGCTGCAGATAAAATCCACACAATCAACTAGGCAGACTTTGTCTATGAAATATATAAAAGGGCACTGAGAGCTCCCACGAAAGAAAACGCACTAGTTCTGATAGCTGTGGACATTGGAGGTAAGAACACACAGGAGTAAGACCAGATTAGAATCTGAGCTGTCCCCACAGCAGGTCCAGAGATCTGTAAAATGTTGGAGGGCATTGTAGGGATACAAGGTGGACAGTGACTCCCAGCAAGGGAAAGGACTCTGATAGCAGTGACTCAAGAAAAACGTTAATTATTCCTGTTTTGACTTGTTCTGTAGATTCTTTTGGATTTTTTCCTTTTTTTTTTTTTTTTTTCCTCCCCCACCGCCCCTCTTCCCCCTGTTGTAGTTGTTGATTTTATTGAGACTATGAAATCTAATTAAACTCTTGAGCTCTTTTTTTCTCAGTCACATTTTTATCATTGTTATAAATGTCTGCCTCTATGTTGGGCTTTTTGCAGTTCTGTGCAGTTTTCCTTTTTTTTTTTTTTTTTGGAGGGTAGGTTCTCTTTTTTTATTTTTAATTTTTCAAACCTATTATTTTTTCTACATTTATTCATTTTCTTTTCCCACTGTTCTTTCCCTCTTGCAGTTAATCTTTACTGTATATAAATCTTCATCTACCTCTATTTAACTTTGCATTTCTAGTCTTTCTTTCCTTCTCTCTCAACATATTGTTAGTTTTGTTTACATTGCTTTATTCTCCACTTGGCAACTTGCTTTAGTTTTGTTTTCCAGTTTGTGCTTTTGTTAGTTTTGTTCTTAACTGCTAAATATAATTTTTGATTTCCTTTGTTCACCGAGCCAATCTACTATACTTTATTTCAGTTGGACTGTTTTGACTTTGCTTATAGTTGTATATGTATATGTGAATATTCCATTATTTTAATTATTATTTGCCTGATTTTGTAACTGCCATTTGTCTAAGGTTCATCTTTGGATGCTCGTTTTTGGGTATTTGTTTTAATCTCACTTAATGCCATAACAAACTACTTGTGGAATCTTCATTCCTAAACAGAGTTCAAGCTCTGAGCCTTTGCAGTGGGAGCACTGACTCCAAGACCCTAGACTACCAGAGAATTAACCCTAGGGAGTATCAAATAGTGAGAACTCACACAAAGGAAACCACTGGAATACAAGACCTGGCATCACCCAACCACCTGTGCAGGACTCCTCATCTAAACAACAAACAAACAAAATAAAAACCCAATATTCAGCAGACAGGATTACCACCTCACTTAGCCTTGCCCATCAAAGGAAAAAGAAACGAGCAAACAAAAAAACCTCAGCACAAAACTCACCCTATACGAAGCTTTCACAAATCACTGGACCAACCCTAGGAGGGAAGAAACCAAAAGAAGAAAGAATTCAACCTTGAAGCCTGGGAAAAGGAGACCTTAAACACAATAAGTTTAAAAAAAATAATGGTAATAAAAAGGCAGAGAAATACTACACAAATGAAGAAACAAATTAGAAACACAGAAGTCCAAATAAATGAAGAGGAAGTGGGCAAACTACCTGAAAAAGAATTCAGAATAGTGATAGTAAAGATGATCAAAAACCTTGAGAACAAAATGGAGAAAGTGCAAGGATCATATTGAAAAGCAGAGATATAACTTAGCCAACAAAGGTTCATCTAGTCAAGGCTATGGTTTTTCCAGTGGTCATGTATGGATGTGAGAGTTGGACTATAAAGAAAGCTGTGTGCCGAAGAATTGATGCTTTTGAACTGTGGTGTTGGAGAAGACTCTTGAGAGTCTCTTGGACTGAAAGGAAATCCAACCAGTCCATCCTAAAGATCAGTCCTGGGTCTTCATTGGAATACTGATGTTGAAGCTGAAACTCCAGTACTTTGGCCATCTCATGTGAAGAGTTGATGCATTGGAAAAGACTCTGATGCTGGGAGGGATTGGGGGCAGGAGGAGAAGGGGATGACAGAGGATGAGATGGCTGGATGGCATCACCGACTTGATGGACATGAGTTTGAGTGAACTCCAGGAGTTAGTGATGGACAGGGAGGCCTGGCGTGCTGTGATTCATGAAGTCCCAAAGAATCAGACACGATTGAGTGACTGAACTGAACTGACCGAAGAACTAAAGAATAAACATACAGAGACAAACAACACAATTACTGAAATTAAAAATACTCTGGAAGGAATCTATAGCAGAATATTGAAGCAGAAGAATGAATCAGTGACCTGGAAGATAAAATGGTGGAAATAACTTCTGAAGAGCAGAATAAAGTAAAAACAATGAAAAGAACTGAGGATAGTCTCAGAGACCTGTGGGACAATATCAAACGCAACAACATTCAAATTATAGGGATCCCAGTAGAAGAGGAGAAAAAAAAAGTATGAGAAAGTGCTTGAACAGATTTTAGTTGAAAATTTCCCCAATATGGAAAAGGAAATGGTCAAGTCTAAGAAATAAGTCCCATACAGGATAAGCCCAAGGAGAAACACGCCAAGACACATATGTATCAACCTGACAAAGACTAAACACAAAGAAAGAATATTAAAAGCAGCAAGGGAAAAAGCAACAAGTAATATACAAGGGAAACCCCATATGTTTAACAGCTGATCTTTCAGCAGAAACTCTGCAGGCCAGAAGGGAATGGCAGGATATATTTAAAGAACTGAAAGGGAAAAATCTACAACCAAGATTACTGTACCCAGCAAGGATCTCATGCAAAATTGATGGAGAAATCAAAAGCTTTTCAGACAAGCAAAAGTTAAGAGAATTCAGTACCAGCAAACCAACCTTGCAACAAATATTAAAGGGACTTATATAGCCAAGAAATGCAAGAGAAGAAAAAAAGATCTACAAAACCACCCCCAAACAATTAAGAAAATGGTAATAGAAACATATATATCAATAATTACTTTAAATGTAAATGGATTAAATGCTCCAACCAAAGACACAGACTGGCTGAATGGAAACAAAAACAAGACTGGTATACATGCTGTCTACAAGAAACCCGCTTGAGACCTAAACACACATATAGACTGAAAGTGAGAGGATGGAAAAATATATTCCATGCAAATGGGAAGCAAAAGAAAGCTGGAGTAGCAATCCTCATATCAAACAAAATAGACCTTAAAATAAAGAAGATTGCAAGAGATAAGACAGGACACTACCTAATGATCAAGGGATCAATCCAAGAGGAAGACATAACAATTGTAAATATCTATGCACCCAACATAGGAGCACCTCAGTACATAAGACAAACACTAACAGACATAAAAGGAGAAACGGACAGTAACACAATAATAGTAGGAGATTTTAACACCCCACTCATACCAATGGACAGATCATCAAAAGAGAAAATTAATAAGGAAACACAAGTCTTAAATGATACATTAGATGAGATGGATCTTGTTGCTATCTTCAGGACATTCCATCCAAATGCAAAAGAATACACCTTCTTCACAAGTGCACATGGGACATTCTCCAGGATAGATCACATCTTGGGTCACAAATCAAACCTCAGTAAATTTAAGAAAATTGAAATCATATCAAGCATCTTCTCTGACCACAACACTATGAGACTAGATTTCAATTACAAGAAAAAAATTACTGTAAGAAACACAAACACATGGAGATTAAACAACACATTTCTAAATAAACAGATTACTGAAGAATTCAAAATGTAAATCAAAAAATTTCTAGAAAACAAAGGACAATGAAAACATGACAACTCAAAATCTATGGGATGCAGCGAAAGCAGTCCTAAGAGGGAAGTTGATAGCAATACATTCCTACCTAAAGAAACAAGAAAAGCATTGAATAGACAATCTAACTTTACACCTAAAACAACTGGAAAAAGAAGAACCAAAATACCCCAAAATTAATAGAAAGAATGAAATCATAAAGATCAAGTATAAATAAGTGAAAAAGAAATGAAAGAAGCAATAGTAAAGATTAATAAATCTAAAAGCTGGTTCTTTGAGAAGATAAATAAAATTGAAAAGCCTGTAGCCAGACTCATCAAGAAAAAAAAAGAGAGAAGATTCAAATCAGCAAAATTAGAAATGGAAAAAAAGAGGTTACAACAGACAATGTAGAAATACAAAGGACTATAAGAGACTATTATGAACAACTATATGGCAATAAAATGGATAACCTGGAATAAATGGACAGATTCTTAGAAAAGTTCTGTCTTCCGAGACTGAACCAGGAAGAAACAGAAATGATGAACAACCCAATTACAGGCACAGAAATTGAAGCTGTGATCAAAAATCTCCCAAAAAACAAAAGCCAAGGACCAGAGGGATTTACAGGAGAATTCTATCAAACATTCAGAGAAGAGCTAATGCCTATACTTACATAACTCCTTCAAAAAATTGCAGAGGAAGGAACACTTCCAAACTCATTCTATGAGGCCGCCATCACCCTGATACCAAAACCAGACAGGGACAATACAAAAAAAGAAAACTACAGACCAGTATCACTGATAAATACAGATGGAAAAATCCTCAACAAAATTTTAGCAAACAGAATTCAGCAACACATCAAAAAGCTCATACACCATGATCAAGTTGGGTTTATTCCAGGAATGCAAGGATTTTTCAATATACACAAATCAATCAGTGTGATACACCATATTAACAAATTAAAAGATAAAAACCATATGATCATCTCAATAGATGCAGAAAAAACCTTTGACAAAATTCAGCACCCATCTATGATTAAAACTCTTCAACAAATGGGCATAGAAGGAACCTACCTCAGCATGCTGCTGCTGCTGCTAAGTCGCTTCGTCGTGTCCGACTCTGTGCGATCCCATAGACGGCAGCCCAGGAGGCTCCTCTGTCCCTGGGATTCTCCAGGCAAGAACACTGGAGTGGGTTGCCATTTCCTTCTCCAATGCATGAAAGTGAAAAGTGAAAGTAAAGTCGCTCGTCGTGTCTGACTCTTAGCGACCCCATGGACTGGAGCCTCGGCTCCTCCATCCTGGGATTTTCCAGGCAAGGTACTGGGGTGGGGTGCCATTGCCTTCCCCGATCTCAGCATAAGAAAAGCCATATATGATAAGCCTACAGCAAACATTATTCTCAATGGTGAGAAACTGAAAGCATTCCCTCTAAGATGAAGAACAAGACAACGGTGTCCACTTTCACCACTGTTATTCAACATAGTTCTGGAAGTCCTAGCTACAGCAATCAGAGAAGAAAAAGAAATAAAAGGAATCCAGATCAGAAAAAAAAGAAGTAAAGCTCTCAATGTTTGCAGATGATACTGTATGTAGAAAACCCTAAAGATAGTATCAGAAAATTAATAGAGTTAATCAATGAATTTAGCAAAGTTGCAGGATACAAAATCAATACAGAGAAATCACTTGCATTTCTATATACTAACAGTGAAAAATCACAAAGAGAAATTAAGGTATCAATCCCGTTCACCATTGCAACAAAAGGAATTAAGTATCTAGGAATAAACGTATCTATGGAGAAAAAGCTGAGCACCGAAGAATTGATGCTTTTGAACTGTGGTGTTGGAGAAGACTCTTGAGAGGCCCTTGGACTGCAAGGAGATTCAACCAGTCCATTCTAAAGGAGATCAGTACTGGGTGTTCATTGGAAGGACTGATGCTAAAGCTGAAACTCCAATACTTTGGTCACCTCATGTGAAGAGTTGACTCATTGGAAAAGACCCTGATGCTGGGAGGGATTGGGGGCAGGAGGAGAAGGGGATGACAGAGGATGAGATGGCTGGATAGCATCACTGACTCAATGGACATGAGTTTGAGTAGACTCTGGGAAGCCTGCGTTCTGCAGTCCATGGGTCGCAAAGAGTCAGATATGAATGAGCGACTGAACTGAACTGAATAAACAAATGAAAAGATGCTCAACATCGCTCATTATTAGAGAAATGTAAATTAAAACTACAATGAGATATCACCTTACACCAGTCAGAATGGCCATCATCAAAAATTCTACAAACAATAAATGCTGGAGAGGGTGTGGAGAAAAGGGAACGCTCTTGCACAGTTGGTGGGACTGTAAATTGATGCAGCCACCATGGAAGATGGTATGAAGATTCCTTAAAGAACTAGGAATAAAACCACCATATGACCCAGCAATCCCACTCCTAGGCATATACTCAGAGGAAACCAAAATTGAAAAAGACACATTGTATCTCATTGTTCCTTGCAGCACTATTTACAATAGCTAGAATATGGAAGCAACCTAGATGTCCATCAACAGATGAATGGATAAAGAAGTTGTGTTACATATACACAATGGAATATTACTTAGCCATAAAAAGGAACACCTTTGAATCAGTTCTAATGAGGTGATGAACCTAGAACCTCTTATACAGAGTGAAGTTAGTCAGAATGAGAAAGATAAATAGTGTATTTTAATGCATATAATGGAGCAACCCAAGATGGGCGGGTCATGGTGGAGAGATCTGACAGAATGTGGTCCACTGGAGAAGGGAATGGCAAACCACTTCAGTATTCTTGGCTTGAGAACCCCATGAACAGTATGAAAAGGCAAAATGATAGGATACTGAAAGAGGAACTCCCCAGGTCAGTAGGTGCCCAATATACTACTAGAGAGCTGGGAGGGATTGGGGGCAAGAGGAGAAGGGGATGATAGAGGATGAGATGGCTGGATGGCATCACCAACTCGATGGACATGAGTCTCAGTAAACTCCGGGAGCTGGTGATGGACAGGGAGGCCTGGCGTGCTTTAGTTCATGGGGTCACAAAGAGTCAGACACAACTGAGCAACTGATCTGATCTGATCTGAATGCATATATATGGAATCTAGAAAAATGGTACTGAAGAATTTATTTGCAGGACAGTGATGGAGAAACAGACATAGAAAATAGACTTATGGACATGGGGAGAGGGGATGAGAGGGTGAGATGTATGGAAAGAGTAACATGGAAACTTCCATTACCATGTGTAAAATAGATATCCAACAGGAATTTGCTGTATGCTTCAGGAAACTCAAACAGGGGCTCTGTCTCAACCTAGAGTGGTGGAATGGGGAGGGAGATGGGAGGGAAGTTCAAGAAGGAAGGGATATATGTATACCTATGGCTGATTCATGTTGAGGTTTGACAGAAAACAACAAAATTCTATAAAGCAATTATCCTTCAATAAAAAAATTAATTAATTAAAAAACTGCCAAGCTGTTTTGGCTTACGATTTTACACTCCTATTAGTAATGTATGAATAGTCCAGTTCCTTTGCATTATCACCAATCCATGGTTCTACTGTCTTTTTTGTTACAGCCATTCTAATGAATGTGAAATTATATTCATTATGGTTTTTTATTTGCATTTCCCTGATGACTAATAATATTGAGCATCTTTTCATATATTTATTTGCTATCCATACGTCTTCGGTGAAATGCCATCAGATCTTTTGCCCATTTTAAAATTGAAATTTTTTTATTGCATTGTCAGAGTTCTTTATTCTAGATACAAGTCTTTTTTCAATATGTTATGTAGATCTTTTCTCCTGTAGCTTACATTTGTATTTTTGTGTATGACTTTTGCTTTCTTTTCTTAATGGTATCTTTGAAGTATGGAATTTTTTTAAGTTTAATGAAATTGGTATTATTTTTAAGAACTCTGCCCAACCAAAAGTAACAAAGACTTTCTCCTATATTTTCTTCCAGAAATATTACAGTTTTAGTTCTTACATATCAGTTTACATGCCACATTGAGTTAATTTTTGTGTATAGTATAAGGATCTAAGTTCATTATTTTTGCATGTGGCTATCCAATTGTGTCAGCATCATTCGTTGAAAAAACTCTCTGCTATCCCCATTGAATAGACCTGATCCCTTTATCAAAAATCAAGTAACCATAAGTATAAGGATTTATTCCTAAACTCATTTCTGTTCCATTTGGTTCATATTACTATCCACGTGCCAATACCACATTGTCTTAATTACTGTGATTGTACAGTAAGTTTTGAAATCAAGTAGTATAAGCCCATCAACACTGTTCTTTTTCAGAATTGTTTTGACTATTCTAGGCCCTTTACATTTCCATGTAAGTATCAGGATCATCTTGTTAATTTCTAAGAACCTACTAGAATTTTGATAAAATGCATCAAATGTATACATCAGTCTCGGGAGAACTGACATCTTAACATAGTTTAGTGACTTTAAAACAGCTTTTTATTTGTAAGAAAATTCAAACTTAAAGAAAAATTTATAGGAATAGTATGAAGAAAACACAGGTACCCATTATTCATATTCACTAAATGTTAACAGTTTGCCTGTTTGCTTTACCAATCTCTTCTATATGTATGCAATTATCTCCTGGCCACTTGAGGTTTAGTTACATATGTCATGCCCTTTTCCCCAAGGACTTCAGTGTGCATTTCCCATGAATGACATTCTCTTACATAACCACAGTGAAATTACTGAGTTCCCTAGATATGCTTTCATCTCTTCATCAATTACCTATATTCCAATTTCACCAATTGGAATGTGCTTCATAGGTATTTTCCTCCTGAATAGTATCCAATCTAGAATCACACAGTTCATTTAGGTGTCACGTCTCTTTAATCTGAAAAACTCCTCAGCCTTTCTTTGCATTTTATAATATTAACAGTTTTGAAAATACGCTTTCAAAAAATGTTAGACAATACATATATATTCACAAGTGAAAATTATTTTTACATCATTTAAAAATACATTGAAAGTAGATATTCTTTGTTTTTTCTTGTCTGATGTTTCCACCTGATTCCCTTCATGTTGTGCTTCTCAAGTCAGGACACCACTCAGACAGTGGCGTGTCCTTCTCAAGGAAGGAAGAGAACACTGATAATGGCATTAAAGACAGAAGGCCTTTTTAATGTGTATTTAAGGCTTTTTCCTAATGCGTGGATGATGAGAATAGAGAAAGATGCTACCAAATGAATGTCAGTTTTCTTATCCACCATGATCTAATACAAGATTAACTCCTTTCTGCTGTTCTATTAATATCTCCAAAGGCTTCCCTGATTTGATCGCTGCCATGCCTGTTTGTGAATAAATGGATGGAGCTGTGTTCCTGTAGGGATTCTTAAGGTTGTTTTTTTTTTTTTTTTTTCTGTTGCATTAAATCAAGAAAAACGAACAACTCAAAAGAAAAGCAATGGCTCAGATTTTATTGGAAAGGGTAGTACATGGAGAAAAAATATCAATAGCTTGGGAAAATAAAAAGGATGATGCCAGATCCAAAGCATGTGCCTCCTCTCATCAGTATCTCAGCATCTGTTTAATAGGAGAGGATGACAGCTTTGTTATTAAATTATGTAGATGCTAATTGAAGGCACAACTAAATAGGAGGTTCAGTTGCTTTCAGAAGCACTTTCAACTTACTAGCTGTGATTTCAGAGATGTAACTCTAGACCCATTTCTAATTCTCAAACTGATACTGCTCCTAAGAACATTCATGCTTTGGGAAAGAATGGTTGTACAGCTAGTAGAAGATGTATAAAGTCACTTTTTCACCTGAAGATATAAGCTTCCTCCCATTATATATTATGGGCTTCCTTTGTGGCTCAGACAGTAAAGCATCTGCCTGCAATGCAGGAGACCCAGGTTTGATCCCTGGGTGGGGAAGATCCCCTAGAGAAGGGCATGCCAACCCACTCCAGTATTCTTGCCTGTAGAATTCCATGGACAGAGGAGCCTGGTGGGCTACAGTCCATGGGGTCACAAAGAATTGGACACAAGTGAGTGACTAACATATATTATAGCCAAGGTCCTTTAAGAGCCGTAAGCTGCACACTAAAGCTGTGTCTCCACCTACTCACACAGAGGTCTAGGGCTGGAGCTTTGTAGCATGGAATCTATCATGGGGGTTGGTGGGTGGATTAGACTTTGCCTAAAGGTCTGGAGCAAGGACAGGTAGCATCAGTTTAAGATTTGGAATTACTCGGTCCCAACCCCAAGAGCTTATTACTGTTGATACACCTCTCTGAGAGAAGTACAGTGGCAGTGACCACTTAATTTGCGTGGCCCTTTCAAAGCACTCAGCAATTTCTCCTTTCAGGCAATATAGCCAAATGCTTTGGTATAAATGTTGGCCTCACCATCTTAAAGTTGTCTCACCTTGTTGTGCCTCAGTTTCTTCATGTGTAATATGGAGATAATAGTGGTTCCTTGCTCTTAGGTGGTTGTGGGAACTAAATAAGATAATATTAATCAAGTGCTTAGAATGATGCTCAACTCATAGGAAATGCATGAGATAAGTCCTCATCCTTATATTCTAGAGAACACAAAGGCATGGACTGATACCTTGTGTGTTTCTTTTTTGTAATGTGATTTTTATTTATTTTTGGCTGTGCTGGTCTTCATTGCTGTGTGGGCTTTTTGTCTAATTCTGGGGCAAATGGAGGCTGCTCTCTAGTTGCAGTGCACAGACTTCTCTTTGCAGTGGCTTCTCTTGTTGCAGAGCACACAGGCTCTAGAGTGCAGGCTCAGTAATTGAGGCACACTGGCTTAGTTGCTCCACAGAATATGGGGTCCTCCCAGATCAGGGATCAAATCTGTGTTTCCTGCATTGGCAGGTGGATTCTTTACCACTGAGCCACCAGGGACACCCTCCTGTTTTTAACAGGTGAAGAAATAGGAGCCAGAAGTTCAATGACTTGCCTATGATCCCACAATAATTGAAAATTAAAAGAGAAGCCATACTCCTGAGTATATCAAACAGGCCTGGACCAGTCTGTATCCCCACAGGAATGCGTGACCCCTTCCCCAGCCCTCAGGCCCATCAGAGCCTAGATCTATGGCAACTACCAGACACAGAGGAAGTGAGGAGCCGGTCAAGTTGGGGCATGAGCAACACAGACCCCATCCCGCCCCTGCCAGGTGCCCAGATACCCCAACAGGAAATCTCACCGACCTGCTGGGTGTGACTGCTGCCCAGCAGTCACAGTCACATATATAGAGAGTTAGGTCTCCCTCAGAAATAAAGACATGGAAATATCTGAGATCTGACTTTTATAACTTCTGATCTTTAGGGAATGAAAATTAAATTTGACACAACTTTGACAGTGGACACCACAGAAGCACTTGTTTGCAAAGCTCACTTTCATCTTTGCATGACACAGTAAGAGTAAAAGAAAAAGCAGAATACATAATTGAATGAGCACTTGTATCATCCAGTTATTAAGAGAGATAAAAAGCATATACACGCACTCTATAGCTTTAGCAAGCACCTGCTCTTAAAGTAATCCTCCTGCACCTAAAATCCAGGGACAGCTGGAAGCCCTGAAGCCTCTCCTGAAACACACACGGATGACAAAGTAGGGAGGGGTCTATACAAACATTTCAGTAATCAGCTATTCTGGAGTCCCCATGACATTAGTTATTCCATTAATCACAGAAGACAAGAAAGATAAAAGGAAACACATATATGGGGCAGGAGAAAAAGAAGTATACTCCTCACATTCTTTAAAAAAAAAAAAAAAAAGACTGGAAGAAATACACCAATGGGTTGAGTGATTTCCATTGGGTGGTGAGATTGTGGGTGTTCAGTTTGGATCTTCCTTCTCTAGGTATCCTCTGAATTTGTAAGAATCTATTTTATAATGGAAATTGAAGAAAGCATTCTCTTTAAAAGAAAATCATTATCCATTGGGCACCAGCTGTAAAGGTCTGTTCTGCAGAGCCTGTGTCTCTAGCATCATCACTTAGGGAGCCATGTGATCGCTAGGTTTGTTTCTATCCTATGTGCTAACTGTGAACTGAACAGCACTTTGCCTGGTACTTAGTTGAAGAGATCTGAACCTTAGAAAGTGAGAGCTTGCCATTACAAGAACAGGTAGGGCATATAAAGGCATGGGTGAACATCTTTTCTTTGTCAGTCAAGAGATGTAGCCAAACCCTGTATCTCATTGGTACCAAAGGAATGACTGAAAATGAGCCATATTGTCAGATTCCTCCTCTTACCCAAACAGGACCCAGCTGTCAAGGTCCCCAGGTACCTGAGTCAGAACTAAGGTAGGCAGATTTGGCCCTCAGTTTATAACATGCAAGACCAAGGGGGAAGCTAAAAAACAGGATCTTGGGGAGGTACCTAATCAAAGAGTCAGAAGAGTGAGTTGGTATAGATGGAGGAGGGAAAGCTGGGTAGCCAAGGATGAAGCTGAGGGTGGGAGAAAGTGAAGAAAGGGGATCCACAGCAGTATCTATCTTTAAACATCAATGGGGAGAGGCGAACCACTGAGTATGCCAGTGAGGCCTGATGGGGTAGTTTGTAAACTCTTTTGAGCTTGTCAGAGTGAGCACTGATTCAAAAGTGAACTACAACTGTGTTTCTGTGATCAGCTGAAAAGCACTCCAAGTTCCTGGGCTGGCAGTCTCTGTTTTCACAGCCCTATTGTTTCCCATCTCAATCTGATGGCCTGCAAATCGAAAGGGATTTCTATCCCCCAAGGAAATGTGTGTGTTGCTGTTACTGTGATGGCTTTAAAAAAGGATGCTATTCCCTTGACACCAGATATGTGACAAGCTCAGTAAAAATTCTTGAGTTTTTACTACCTTTGCTAAGGAAGTAATTCTTTCCAGCCAAAGATGGAGAAGCTCTGTACAGTCAGCAAAAACAAGACCGGGAGCTGACTGGCTCAGATCATGAACTCCTTATTGCAAAATTCAGACTTAAATTGAAGAAAGTGGGGAAAACCACTAGACCATTCAAGTATGACCTAAATCAAATCCCTTACAATTATACAGTGGAAGTGACAAGTAGATTCAAGGGATTAGATCTGATAGAGTGCCTGAACAACTATGAATGGAGGTTCGTGACATTGTACAGGAGGCAGTGATCAAGACCATCCCCGAGAAAAAAACAAAAATAGCTGCCTTACAAATAGCTGAGAAAAGAAGAGAAGAAAGCTAAAGGCAAAGGAGAAAAGGAAAGATATACCCATTTGAATGCAGAGTTCCAATGAATAGCAAGAAGAGATAAGAAAGTCTTCCTCAGTGATCAATGCAAAGAAATAGAGGAAAGCAATAGACTGGGAAAGACTACAGATCTCTTCAAGAAAATTACAGATACCAAGGGAACATTTCATGCAAAGATGGAACAGTAAAGGACAGAAATGGTATGAACCTGACAGAAGCAGAAGATATTAAGAAGAGGTCGCAAGAATACACAGAAGAATTATACCAAAAACTATCTTCATGATCCAGATAACCACGATGCTATGATCAGTCACCTAGAGCCAGACATCCTGGAATGAGAAGCCAAGTGGGCCTTAGGAAGCATCACTATGAACAAAGCTAGTGGAGGTGATGGAATTCCACCTGAGCTATTTCAAATCCTAAAAGATGATGCTGTGAAAGTGCTGCACTTAATATGCCAGCAAATCTGGAAAACTCAGCAGTGTTCACATGACTGTATAAGGTCTGTTTTCATTCCAGTCTCAAAGAAAGGCATTGCCAAAGAATTGCCACACAATTGCACTCTTCTCACATGCTAGCAAAGAAATGCTCAAAATTCTCCAAGCCAGGCTTCAGCAGTACATGAACCGTGAACTTCCAGATGTTCAAGCTGGATTTAGAAAAGGCTGAGGAAGCGGAGATCAAATTGCAAACATCTCTTGGATCATAGAAAAATCAGGAGCGTTCCAGAAAAACATCTACTTCAGCTTTATTGGTTATGCTAAAGCGTTTGACTGTGTGGATCACAACAAACTGTGGAAAATTCTGAAAGAGATGGGAATACCAGACCCACCATACCTGCCTCTTGAGAAATCTATATGCAGGTCAAGAAGCAACTCTTAGAACCGGACATGAAACAATAAACTGGTTCCAAATCGGGAAAGGAGTATGTCAAGGCTGTATATTGTTACCCTGCTTATTTAACTTATATGCAGAGTACATCATATGAAATTCAGGGCTGGAATAAGCACAAGCTGGAATCAAAATTGCCAGGAGAAATATCAATAACCTCAGATATGCAGATGACACCACCCTTATGGCAGAAAGTGAAGAGGAACTCAAAAGCCTCTTGATGAAAGTGAAAGTGGAGAGTGAAAAAGTTGGCTTAAAGCTTAACATTCAGAAAACTTAAGATCATGGCATCTGGTCCCATCACTCCATGGCAAATAGATGGGGAAACAATGGAAACAGTGACAGACTTGATTTTATTGGGCTCCAAAATCACTGCAGATGGTGACTGCAAGCATGAAATTAAAAGATGCTTGCTCCTTGGTAGAAAAGCTCTGACCAACCTAGAGTGTATATTAAAAATCAGAGACATTACTTTGCCAACAAAAGTCCATCTAGTCAAAGCTATGGTTTTTCCAGTAGTCATGTATGGATGTAAGAGTTGGACTGTAAAGAAAACCGAGCACCGAAGAATTGATGCTTTTGAACTATGGTGTTGGAGAAGACTCTTGAGGGTCCCCTGGACTGCAAGGAAATCAAACCAGTCAATCCTAAAGGAAATCAGTCCTGAATATTCATTGGAAGGACTGATGGTGAAGCTGAAACTCCAATACTTTGGCCACCTGATGCAAAGAACTGACTCCTTAGAAAAGACCCTGATGTTAGGAAAGATTGAAGACAGAAGGAGAAGGGGACAACAGAAGATGAGATGGTTGAATGGCATTACCAACTCAATGGACATGAGTTTGAGCAAGCTCCAGGAGTTGGTGATGGACAGGGAAGCCTACGTTCTGCAGTCCACGGGGTCACAGAGTCAAACGTGACTGAGCAACTGAACTGAACCAAAAGAGGTAATAAACATCATCTCAAAGAGAGGGGGAAAAAGATGTTTGCCAAATCTTGAAGATCTTGGCAGATACCAATAATATGATTTTTATAAGAAATGAGTTTCTCCAAATTGTGAGTAATGGATTTACAGATTGCCCAGATGGCTTAGTAAATAAGAGGTTGGAAACAGAACATAAATTATAGGCAAGAATGTAAACACCAAGCCAAACTTTGAAAATAAGCAAAATAGAAACCTGAAGAGCATTAACAAATAGTAATTGCTCATAATCTTTTTTTAAAGCCTATTTATTTATTGGCCACAACACGTAGCTTACAGGATCTTAATTCCCTGAACAGGGATCAAACCTGGGCCCCTGGTAGTGAGAATGCCAATTCCTAACCACTGGACCACCAGGAAATTCTCTGCTTATAACCTTTAATGTCTTCTTGGTTAGAAATGTTATTTGGTATGGATGCCCCCAAATAGCAACTGAAAAGGCTTTTTTTCCAACATGGTTCAATCTAGCAGGTATGAATTGAGTGGCTTCTGTGTGCCAGACACCATTCTAGGAGTTGGAGACACAACAGCAAACAAAACAGCCCAAGTTCCTGACCTTGTGATGCTGACACTCTTATTAGGGAAAGACTAATAAACAGGAATAAATAAGGAAAACATATGGTGTGTTAGATGGAGATATATGCAATGAAGAAATCTAAGGCCCGAAAGGGGAGTAGATGTGTTGGAGGGTGGTGCTCCGGCTTGGAAAGGGGAGAAATGTGCCAGATGCCCTGATTTCAGGAAAGGATTGGTTTCCACAGTGGAGATGGGGGCTCCAGCCAGGCACCTTACTCCCTGGATTTCCTATTCTCCAGTGATTGAGTGGTGCAGCCAGACTGGGATCATTGTCACCTCACAGCTGTGGTGAGTGGAGGCACTTTGATATGCAACACAAGAGAAATTAAGAAAAAGGTTGGATTTCAACCTTGCAAAGTAATTCACCAAGTCGTGTTCTTTTGCCAAGAAAACAAAGCCACACCTCACCCAGAGGGAGCTTCTGCTCTAGTCGGGCACTCCCGTTAGTGGCCTCACTGGTGCCCCCACTCTGGTGATGGCAGATCAGAGGGAAATGGGGAGAACTGTTTAACACTTTGAGGATATTACAGACTTGTACAGTTGCCTCTTTAACATTCACCACTTAGTAGGCACTGTCATTTTTCAAGCCCATTTTATAGGCTAAAAAATGGAAAGTAAAGTTTAAGTCACTTGCTCAAATTTATAGTTAATTCCAGTTTGAGGATTTAAACCCACATCTGTCTGAGTCCAGAGTGTGTCACCTTTCACTCCACCTGGCCATGTTCTTACTAGTGCCTCACACTTCACCCTTAAAAGCCTTTCCCAGATGTAGATGCACTCAGCAAAATCCAGAATGTGGGTCACACTACAGGACAAGTTGCCTGGTTTGTTCAGCAGATTAATATAGGGAAAAGAGTGGGAAAGAAACCTATAGATTAAAAGTGACTTAAGAGACAACCAGTTTCAAAACTTGGGCCTTATTTAGATCTTTATTCATATAAACTATTTATTTTATTTTTAAGAAATTGCTCTAAACTTTTTTTTGCAGTTTTTTAATATAAATTTATTTATTTTAATTGGAGGCCAATTACTTTACAGTATTTTATTGGTTTTGCCATACATCAACATGAATCCCCCACGGGTATACACGTGTTCCCCATCCTGAACCCCCATTCTACCTCCCTCCCCATACGATCTCTGTGGGTCATCCCAGTGCACCAGCCCCGAGCATCCTGAAAAATAAAAATAATTCTTCAGTATTATCAAATACCCTGCAAGTGTTCAAATTCCTGAACGCATGTCATAATGACATGCGTTCAGGAATTTGAACACTAGCAGGGTATTTGATAATATTGAAGAATTATTTTTATTTTTTCAGGTATGATAAAAGAGTAATTTTTTAAATGAGTAAATTTAAAGGTACATGCTTATATAATGCCAGAGGAAATGATATGATGCCTGAGTTTACTTTAGAGTAAGGTATTTGAACTTGCACTGGTCATCTGTTTTACAAATGGTAATATACATGTTTCACAGCCAGTGCTCTGGGACAACCCAGAGGGTTAGAGTGGGGTGGGAGGGGTGAGGGGGGTTCAGACTGAGGAGAACACATGTATACCTGTGGCTGATTCATGTTGATGTATGGCAAAAACCATCACAATATTGTAAAGTAATTATTCTCTAATTAAAGTAATTAATTTTTTTTAAAAATGATGTATTGGAGGGATCATAAATAAGTAAGACTGACCATGTGTTGATCACCATTGTAGCAGTTTGTTATACTATTCTCTTTAGTTCTGTATATGCGTAGATTTTTCCGTAATAAAAAGTAAAACCAAACACCCCTGCCATGGTGAATGTGGAATTGGTTGCACTGACCACCTGCCAGAGCTGGCTAAATGTTGGACTTCCTGCCCATGGTATACCACCCTGTCTTGGGGCTGTGGCTTTTCTGCAACCAGCTCACGGGTCATCTCACCCAAGAACAAGGGGGTGATGTGGTATAATGAAAATAAGTCTGGCCTTACTTTTAGGAGCTGCAGACGTGGAGCAAAGCCCTTCACCTTGCTGAGCCTTGGGAAGTTGTGATGATCAAATGGAATAGCATTAAACAATAGAATAATATCAACCCTGAAGATCCCTCCCAAGAAGATGGGCTCCCAAATTCCTGATCAGCTTAGACCCAGCAATTAATGAATGAGGGGAGAAGTGGTCTCTATAGGGAGAGTGACTCACATTTTCTGGATCTTCTTTCTCCCACTTTAGACCATGTCCCCTGAGAGAAGGAGCCCGTCTTGTGCTTCTCTGTGTTCCAAGATAGTAAGGTGGGAAGAACACGGCTTTGGCATCAGAAAGTCCTGGATTTTAATTCTATATCTATCACTTACCAGGCTTCCCTGGTGGCTCAGACAGTAAAGCGTCTGTCTGCAATGCAGGAGACCTGGGTTCAATCCCTGGGTTGGGAAGATCTCCTGGAGAAGGAAATGGCAGACCACTCCAGTATTCTTACCTGGAAAATCCCATGGACGGCGGAGCCTGATAGCCTACTGTCCATGGGGTCGCAAAGAGTTGGACATGAGTGAAGGGAAGATCAAGAGCACTTACCTACCATGGAGCCTTTGGCAAAGCTTTTAATCTCCTTATCTGTGAAATAGTGATAATGAAGTCCACCTAGAAGATTTAACAGAAGACATTCAACGCCCAGTGCATAGTTGGCGCTCAGGGAGTGTTAGTTTCCCACTGCCCTCAGGTGCTTTCTTGATAGTGAATGAACAAGTGTAACTAGATGTGTCTGTGAATGTGGGCGCCTCAGCAGCAGAGCCACCAGGTACAGCTACACAGGCTTGTCATTGCACAAGGGTGCCTGACTGGGCTCAGCTGTTCGCCCGAGTGCAGGACGTCTGCCTGAAGGAAGAGGGTCTTTGTCCACTTTGCGCAGAGCTGCTGAGTGAGTGCTCTGTGTTCCTGCTCAGAAGGGAAATGCCAGTCACCTAGAGGAAGGGGTTTGTTTTTATAATGCGTGACTCCAACTAGTGCCAAGAGTCAAGAGGAAAAATAACTCCAATTCATATTGTCAGAGCACTGGGCCTTCTTTGAAACGAACCACATTTTGAGACCATGTTAAGATTTTTTGTTGGTTATTCAGGTTCTCTAGCTTGGGCATGATGGGACCAGGGTCATTAAAAAGACAGAAGCATGAAAGTGCTAGTTTTCCAAATGGGGTGTCTGAGGAAGGTGGCTCCCGTGGGCCTGGCTGCATGTTAGGACTGACTTCCTCAAGGCCACCCTCCAGACACAGTCAACTCTGCATCCCAGGTGGATGCCCGGTGAAACTTAACTAGTGATAGGAGTCCTCCTGGCAAATGTCCGTCGGCAGAAGGGCCCCTAGGGCTGTTGCTTCCTTTGAACCATTTAAAGAGGTGCTGCCTCTCCAAAGTGGTGTCAGGGTCCCTGTGGTCAGCTGACCCAGGGTCAGCTCTGGGTGAGCACACACGTCTCTGCCCCACCACACTACTTCATCTCAGAAGCTCAGGAGCAGGGATCCCACCCTTCAAAAAGGAAAGAGCAGAGGCCAGGCCTACTGCTGTAGATGTGTTTGGGGTAGAGGTCAAAATGATTCTAAAGTCTGTCAGGAGAAGCAAAGGCAAAAGGAGAGCCAAGAAAGTTATGAAAAGAAGAGCAGCGAGGTTCAGTGAAGGAAGAAGGGAAGGCAAGACGGAGGTGGGCATAACAGGTGGACAGCGTGAAATCCAGATATACATCATTTTTTTCTAAGTGTTTAACTGGTCGTCCCAGCACTATTTGTTGAAATTCCGCCTTTCTGTTCTTTCCCCAAACCACCTTTGTAGACTCGTTTTTTAACTTTGGGGGATTTTCAGTTTAGTTCCATTCATCTGTCTGGTCTCTAGTTGGTACCTAAGAACATTTAGTGGTCCAGAGGAGATTTGGAACCACATTCAGAACAGAAGCTAGATGTGTGCCTCCCTAAATGGGGATTGCTATCATTTTGCATTTGGGAGCCTAACATCATGAGGTGATGCATATGTAATAGAGGATCAATCATTTGTGCCTAAGATCATGCCATGATTCCTGATCACGAGGGAATAAAGGGATGTTGGTACCAAAATCTCTGAGCTCGTCACTTGTAGTTAAAAATCTGGGAGAGATCAGTAAAAGTCCCTATATTTGATCAGTTTTTCCTTTTTCTACAATTAACACAACCGTGTGAGCTCCTGCTATCTGCTAAGTCGCTTCAGTCGTGTCCAACTCTGTGCGACCCCATAGACGGCAGCCCACCAGGCTCCCCCATCCCTGGGATTCTCCAAACAAGAACACTGGAGTGGGTTGCCATTTCCTTCTCCAATGCATGAAAGTAAAAAGTGAAAGGGAAGTCACTCAGTCGTGTCCAACTCTGAGCGACCCCATGGACTGCAGCCTTCCAGGCTCCTCCACCCATGGGATTTTCCATACAAGAGTACGGGAGTGGGGTGCCATTGCCTTCTCCTACTGCGTGCTTACTGTCTGCAGTGCCCAACCTGAGTCAGCAGGTGTCTTCTTCCCTCTATGGCCCTGTGAGAAGCAGAGGGGTTCTGGTTTCTACTCAAGCAAGTAAGAACAGTGTTACCAGTATTTCCAGGCAGAGGGCAGTGGTTGGCTTTTCCTAATCCTGTCCTGCCCTCCTCACCTCCTGCTGTCAGGCTATCTCAGAATAGCACACAGAGCCAGTCCACGCTCGCAGAGCAGGGCACGTGTAACGTAGGACTGAATGCAGAACGACACCCTGCACCTTCTATGCCACAGGTTCCTGAAATAGTCAGGGGATGGGAGGAAGGGAGAAAGAGGGAGGTGGTTAGAGATGATCTAACACCTCCCTTTCTAGTCTCACTGTGTTAAACCCATACCTCTGTTTTAACCCTTGTCAGATTTTGAGGCTATTTGTTTATTTATTTATCTATATGTCCCCTACCCACCCTCCTTGAGCTGCCTAAGAGTGTCATGACTGTTTTAACCATTTTCATAATCTAGTCTGTTGTCTGGAGTGTATTAGGTAGTAAATAAATGTTTGAAAATTTATTAAGTAAGAGAATCTTGGTGTATATATGACAACACTATTAACAGTATTTTGTGGGTAAAAAAAAAAAAAAAAAAAAACCATTATTCAATCTAAGCACATTGTGCGGGGGCAGGAAAGCAGCTCCTTTTAAAAAATTAACAGCCCCACTGTTGCCTGATGCCTTGGAACATGTTCCAGGTCTGTGTAATTAAAACCAGAGAAGGAATCTGGGAAATGAGGTTGGGCCCTTTGCTGAGGAAGATAAATATTCTCTAAGCAGGTGACGTGTGAGTTCATCAATGCCTAGAGCCCGTGACAGCCTGGCAGTGACTGGCAGAGCTTTTCTGGGTAGACAGGATCACAAGGCCTCACAGAAAAGCTCCAGGGAAAAAAAGAGGAGGAAAATGCTGGAAGTGGTGGAAGCTCTGCTTCCAATTTCTCCCTCACTCTGCAGCTTCAAGTCTGGGCAGCTGTGCTAACCACATAGGGAAGTCATGGGGGGAGATTTTATTTTCCCTTTCCTTTGCTTGGTTACCCTCCATTTTTATTTATTGTTGTCTTTTAAGGCAAGGAAAAAGTTCAAATAATGCTTATCACAGCTCACAGGCACAGAAAGTGAAGGCCCTGGGCCCTCTGTGCAACCCCACCCAAAACTACACACACAGCAGCTACCTCAAAACCTCTGAGAGACAGTGGTTAATTTCTAATTAAACATGCTTCCAGGCTGTGAACTATTAGCTTTTCTGGGAGAAGGTTATAGGGCAGTGTGTGGTTACATCCCCTCCACAGAAAGAAGATTAAAGTTCCCCGTAAAAAGGAACCTGATGCTGGAGAAGATGCAATTTGGGTTTCCTTGTCTTTTCATCCTTTTTACCTGGAACTTTTGCTTTGAAAAGAAACAATCACAACAATGGCAAGGAGAGAAAGGAACATTAATAATGTCATAAACACAGCTATTTGCCTGCCCTGAAAAATGCCGGGTACACACAATTCCTTTCATGAAGACAAGAGATCCATCCAGTCCATCCTAAAGGAGATCAGTCCTAGGTGTTCATTGGAAGGACTGATGCTAAAGCTGAAACTCCAGTACTTGGGCCACCTCATGCGAAGAGTTGACTCATAGGCAAGACCCTGATACTGGGAGGGATTGGGGGCAAGAGGAGAAGGGGATGACAGAGGATGAGATGGCTGGATGGCATCACCAACTCGATGGACATGACTTTGGGTAAACTCCAGGAGTTGGTGATGGACAGGGAGGCCTGGCATGCTACGATTCATGGGGTCGCAAAGAGTCGGACATGACTGAGCAACTGAATTGAACTGAACTGAAGTTGCCTTTTGATGAGAAACTTTCTCTTGGCCAGCTCCACTTCCCTGCCTTGCCACATGTGTATCTGTGTTGCTCTGGAGAGCAGCTGGGCCAGGAGACCTCACAGGGAGGTGGGAGGCGGGGGCGGTGTGCAGTGGGGAAGGAAGCTGACTTCTAAGCCTAAAGTCTCTGTCAGGAAAGGTTAGGCAGGGGAAACCATCTCCAAGTGCGAGAGTGTGTGAGAGAGAGAGGGACAGAGAGACAGATGTTATATTGATGTGTGGCTTATAGTTAGTTTTCTTGGAAAAATTCTTTTCTAGAATGACATTGGTGAAAACCTTGGGCAATAGAACCACCTGGTTTTATAGGAAAGTATCTCATCAGATAGAGTAGACCTTGTGTTTTTCTTTTTTGTTGTCGCTGTGGCTTTTGCTAAGATTAAATACAGTACTGTGTCTTCCAACTACATTCAGCCCATTCTAGAGAATTGAGCTTGCTTTGTGGATTGGATTCTAAGTCATGCTTTCTCTGCTGACAGGTTGCTTCTGTTTTTTAAATGTATTCAGTTTATTAAAAGTAATAAACAAATAACTTTATAACATATCAGGCTAGGTAAAGAAAAAGATCCCTGAAAAGTATATTTGTAATTCACTTCAAAATAGCAAAACATTAGAGGTGAGAAGTAGACAACATAACATATCAGGCAAGGGAAATAAAAGAGATCCCTAAAAAGCAGTTATCATTATACAGTGTTTGGAAATTTACCTCATAGCAGTGCAAGAAAGGAGGGATGTGGGTGGGGGATTAGATAAGCAGGACTGGCCAGGAGCTGATACTTGTTGGCATATGGAAGTTTCCTAATACTCTTTTGCCTACTTTTACATAGATTTATGTTTATCTGTGATAAAAGGTAAAAAGTTGTACCCATGTCCCTTAGTCCGAAGATATGGAAACAATCACAGGAAAAGAAGTCAGGCTGCAGGCTACCAAGACATTTTACAAAGAAAGATACTGACATTCACTGTGGGTGGTTGCCTTATTTGGGGATACCGACTGTCATCAAATGTCTCAGTACTGAAAAAAATAATGCTGGAATGAAAAAACTCCTGGTTATGGATTTGATCCAGACTTAATAGGTCTCTCCCAGTGCTGAATATTTTATTGGGCAATTTAATGAAACATTAAATTGAAACATTCCTAATGAAACATTCCTCTGATGGAACATTCTAATAGAGGCAGAGAAACCAGACAAATGACTCTCTTTCCTAAAACCAACAACAAAACATCCAGTGCAGACTGCAGTGTGGGTTAAACAGTCAAAATATTGTCTTTCTTCATCTGTTAGAAGCCCCTGGGAGCAGAAGGCATGTGGAATCTTCCCTTAGCTGCTACATCAGTGCCATTTATAGACTGCAAGCTACATATCCCAGAGCCCCCCAGGGACCCATATTGATTATCATTTCTTTCTCTTCTGGTTTCCCTAGAAGCATGGCCCCCTGTGTTCCATGATGCACGCATTTCCCTGGAGACAAACCTAATTAAATCTCAAGAATCAGAGGAAGGAATCTTATTAATACTTGTCCGGGGAATTCTGGTGATGGAGGGTAGGGAAGTCTGAAGAACAGAGAGCCCAGACTAGAAGTCAGTTTGTGTCACAAATACATACTGAAACTTGTGGCTGAGGCCTTTGAATTGATCTGTCTAGATAAGTCAGAATCTTTAGAGGAGGCTGAGGTGTCCAGTTTGCTACTGAAATAGCCATTTTTTGTATTGGGAAGGCAGTGTATAAGAGGAAAATGGTTTCTCCACTGAATCATCTCATGTTTTAGAGGTTTGAGGATGCCACAGATCCAACCTAGGTTAGAGATCCATTAGGAGTAATTCTGTCAAAGGGGGATGCTGAATATCTGGAGACATCTCTGTGCCACTCCCACTGTAGGCATGCCAAAAGCTGACAAGAGAGAGCTTCTTGGAATCCAGGTACCAAATGTGAATCAATACATCTATTCTCACCAGCTCTGGAGGATGGTTACCACGTTCAGCAAACAAGAAATGATCAAAGAGTTGGAATATGTGGCAAAAGATACCAATAGTGAGGCCCAGAGACCTCCATCGTAACTTGGACACTCCCTAGAGGTGGGCAGATGCAGCAGTACTAGAACAAGATCCTTCCGGTACATGATCATCAGCCTGTTTGGGAAATGCTTTTGGCCCCAGAGTTAAATATAGAGTCAGGTTCTAGTGTATTTCAAGACTTTCTAAAGACGGGGGAGGAGGAGGAACTAACCTTAAAAACCCTTCAATTATAGCCTTTATCCAGCATCTAGATCCAGTCTTCCTCCTGTCGTTTTGGCTAATTGGTCACATTGCACCAGCATGTTCCTCTAACCAAGGACCCACTAGGGAAGTGGATGACCATTAGTGTCATGTTTATGAACTATCTCAGGCAGATAAATTAGGAGAAGAGAGTCTATCCCCTGTAGTGCTCCAAGTGCCAGAGCATTTGTCATAAAACCAGACCACCTCCTTGGTTCCTGACACTAACCCATCAAGACCTCATCCAAGGTAAGGTTTGAATAACTGCATGAGCCATGATGGCAAAGCCCTAGGGAGTTCTCTCTGTGTGCAACACCTCTCTTTGCAGGGTGAGGTCCTCTTCTCTGGGAGCCTGTGGCTTATTTACATTGCCTCTAATTCTGTGATGAAAGTTCTAGACCTGTACCTTCCTGTACGGTAAGCCAATATGTGGCGATTAAATTTAAATTTTAATTAATCAAAAACTCAACTCCCAAGTAGTGCTAGCTACATTTCAAGTGTTCAATAGCCATATTATGTTTAGTGGCTACCATATTGGACAACACAGATTGGCTACCATATTGGACAGTACCAATAAAGACATGTTCATTATGGTGGAGAGTTCTTGTGGCTAGCACTGCACTATACCATGGATCACCAAACTATGGCTCTTGGGCCAAGTTCAATCCTCCTCCTATGATGCAGATGAAGTTTTATTGAACAGTCATGCCCATTCTTTTATAAATCATCTATTGCTACTTCCACACTATATGGGCTGGGTTGATTGGTTTACAGCAGAGACCATTTGGTCCACAAAGTCCAAAAATTTACTGTCTAGACCTCTATAGAAAATGTTTGCCAACCCTACTATATACCCTTTTCCCAGAAAAATGTACATGGCTGCATAAAAATTTATACCTAATCTTAGAACCCCCTTACTTCCATCCATGTAAACCCAGCTCAGCTTACAAATTTCTTTACTCGTTCCATTTTTCTAAACTTTTCAGGCCTCAGTTTCACACAACTGATATCTACAAATGCTAGATTTATATGACTTCAAAAGATTTTAAAAATCTTAACTAATGTCACCAGAGAGTTTGCTGCTGCTTCTGCTAAGTCGCTTCAGTCATGTCCGACGGTTATGCTAAACTGTATGTACACTTTATAAAGTATCACTGACAAGCTTCCCATCACTTAAGAATCAGGCCATTGCCTCTGCTGAATATAAACCCCCTTCCTACTGTTCCTTATTGGAGTATAATTGCTTCACAATGTTGTTTTAATTTCCACTGTACAACAGAAAGTATCAGCTATAAGTATACATTTATCCCCTCCCTCTTGGGTCTCCCTGCCACCCTGCTCCCGTCCCACCCGTCGAGGTCATCATGGAGCACTGAGCTAGAACTCCACGTGCTATATAGCAGTTTCCCGTTAACTTTCTGGTTTACACATGGTAGTCTATATATGTCAGTCCTAATCTCTCAATTCCTCCGACCTTTCCCTTCCCTGCCCCCAACCCCATGTCCAAATGTCCGTTCAGTATGTCTGTGTTTCTGTTCCTGCTCCGGAAATAGGCTCATCTGTATCATTTTTCTAGACTCTACATATATGTGTTAATATATATGTTTTTCTCTTTCTGATTTACTTCACTCTGTGTGACAGACTCTCTGTTCATCCACAGCTCTACAAATGACCCAATACGTGTAAAAGAATGAAATTAGAACACTACCTAATACCATACACAAAAATAAACTCAAAATAGATTAAAGACCTAAAATAAGACTGGACACTGTAAAACTCTTAGAGGAAAACATAGGAAAGACATTCTTTGACATAAACCACAGCAAGATCTTTTTTGAGTAATGAAAATAAAAACAAAAATAAACAAATGGGACCTAATTAAACTTAAAAGGTTTTGCATAGCAAAAGAAGCCATAAGCAAGATGAAAAGACAACTCACAGAATGGGAGAAAATATTTGCAAACGAAGCAATAGACAGAGGATTAGTCTCCAAAATATACAAATAGCTCGTGGAGCTCAATATCAAAAACAAACAAATAACCCAATCAAAAAATGGAAAGGGGACCTAAATAGACACTTCTCCAAAGAAGACATATGGATGGCCAAGACGCAAATGAAACGATGCTCTACAGCACTAATTATTAGAGAAATGCAAATCGAAACTACTACTTATAACTTTTTTCTGAGATTATTTTTCATACAAAGTTAAAAGCACATTGTATTTCCTTCCTGACCACTTGCCCAGTCCACATCTCTTCGAGAGAGATAAGCTTCATCTAAATTATTTCATCTGATTGATAATTGTCATTTATAACTTTATGGCTACTTCTGTCTCCGGTATTCCTTTGGAAAAACTGTATGGATTCATTACATATTCTAATATATTGTCTATTGATTATAAGATAAAGTCAAGCACATATCTGCTGATACTTCTTCAGTTGACCTGTCTTTATACTTAGAAATGTCTCTTAGTACCTGCAGTGCAGAAGACCTGTGTTCAGTCCTTGAGTTGGGGAGATCTCCTGGAGAAGGAAATGGCAACCCGCTCCAGTACTTTTGCCTGGAGAATTCCATGCACAGAGGAGCCTGGCAGGCTTTAGTCTATGGGATCGCAAAGAGTCAGACATGACTGAGAAACTACCACTCACTCACTCCGAGAGTCTAGATTCAGTGAACTCTGTTGTTAGGTTCACTAGCTAAGCTATATTAAAAAGTTAGTAGAAATTTGTCCAAAAATCCTACATACTTCATATCTCTTCTGATTCTTGAGATTTTTTATCACTAAAACAACTTCATTCAGCCTTCTCCTTCCTCTAGCTATTCTGTTCATTCTCAAATATGTATACATCGTGCTGCCATAGTTACATTTAGAGGCTGTCACCTTAAGGTTCAACAACATATCTTTCCTGGATTTTTTGAGTTGCATATTGGTTGGAAGAGCATTTGCTTGTGCACATTTAAGCATGTAAATACACACCACACAGACACTTACCTAGACTTTCTCTAAGTTTAGCTTAAGTACCTGATTTAATTAGCCAAGAGGACAAATATCATCTGAAGTCACAGGATGTGAGGGCACACCAGGTGATACAGGGGCAGAAGGTTATATAGTTGATGCAGCGTATTCCAAAATGCCTCTTTTTAACCCAAGAGTCCACAGCAGTAACACACAAATGCTAGTGACACTGTTTACACACTGGTCTTTCCAGGTCCAAAAAACTCCCATCTTTCTACATCACAAGCAAGGTCCATCCCCATCTAGATAGAACATAATCAGTCAGTGTTTTTGTTTTGATTTAGGGCCTTTTAACAAATGGTACACCCCTCCTGTCTTTTTTTAAACAAATTCAGCGTCAGCGAGACATGTGCATCTTCATTCATTCAACCTGTCACTCATTTTTTTCTTTAATTTATCAAGTACTTGCTATTTACAGGAACTGTTCTAGATGTTGGAAACATGCCAATGAACAAACCAAGACACATATGTTACGTTGGTGGTACTTACGTTCCAGTGGAGCATACTAAAATAAATTTATTTTATTTGTAGTATTGCATTTATAGAGAAAAATCAACAATTGGTTCAAAATTCAAATAGCCTTTTAAACTACTTCATGAAATTTAATTAGCATAAATTTCTAATGGAGTTGTAGTATGCCTGTATATTTACAGGCATACCTCATTTTATTGTGCTTCACATATTTTTCGGGATTTTTTTCTTTTTTATGTACAGTGTCAGACTTTATTTTTCTGGGCTCCAAAATCACTGCAGATGGTGACTGCAGCCATGAAATTAAAAGACGCTTACTCCTTGGAAGGAAAGTTATGACCAACCTAGATAGCATATTCAAAAGCAGAGACATCACTTTGCCAACAAAGGTTCGCCTAGTCAAGGCTATGGTCTTTCCTGTGGTCATGTATGGATGTGAGAGCTGGACTGTGAAGAAGGCTGAGCACCGAAGAATTGATGCTTTTGAACTGTGGTGTTGGAGAAGACTCTTGAGAGTCCCTTGGACTGCAAGGAGATCCAACCAGTCCATTCTGAAGGAGATCAATCCTGGAATTTCTTTGGAAGGAATGATGCTAAACCTGAAACTCCAGTATTTTGGCCACCTCATGCGAAGAGTTGACTCATTGGAGAAGACTCTGATGCAGGGAGGGATTGGGGGCAGGAGGAGAAGGGGACGACAGAGGATGAGATGGCTGAATGGCATCACTGACTTGATGAATGTGAGTCTGAGTGACCTCCGGGAGTTGGTGATGGACAGGGAGGCCTGGCGTGCTGCGGTTCATGGGGTCGAAAAGAGTCGGACACGACTGAGCGATTGATCTGATCTGATCTGATTTAATTTTTTACAAATTTAAGGTTTGTGGCAACTCTGAGTTGAGCAAATCTATTGGTGCCAGGAAATAAATTATTTTAAAAAGACACCAAAAGTGGGCCAAGAGGGAACATATCTCAACATAATAAAAGTTATATATGACTAACCTACAGCTAACATCATACTTAGCGGTGAAAAGCTAAAAGTATTTCCTCTGAGATCAGGAACAAGACAGGGATGTCCACTTTCCTCACTTTTATTCAATAGAGTCTTAGAAGTTTTAGCCACAACAGTCAGAGAAGAAAAATAAATAAAAGGAATTCAAAGTGAAAAGGAAGAAGTAAAATTGTCACCGTTTGCAGATGACATCGTACTATATACATAGGAAAACTAAAGATGCTACCAGAAATCTACTAGAGCTCATCAGTGAGTTCGATAAAGTTGCAGAAAACAAAATTATACAGAAGTTTGTTGCATTTCCATATACTAACAATGAAAGATCAGAAAAAGAAATTAAGGAACCAATGCCACTTACCATCACATCCAAAAGAATAAAATACCTAGGAGTAAATCTACTTAAGGAGGCAAAAAACAGGTATTTCACAAACTATAAGATGATGAAAGATACTGAGGATGACACAAACAGTTGGAAAAATATACCATATTCTTGTACTGGAAGAATAAATATTGTTAAAATGACCATCCTACCTAAGGCAATCTACAGATTCAGTGCAATCCCTATCAAAGTACCAATGACAGTTTTCACAGAACTAGAGCAAAAAAAATTTTAACTTTGTATGGAAACACAAAATACCCTGAATAGCTAAAGCAATCTTGAGAAAGAAGAGGAGAAATAGAGAAGTCAGGCTCTCTGATTTCAGCCTATGGCACTGGCACAAAAACAGACACATAGACCAGTGGAACAGGACGGAGAACCCAGAAATAAACCCATGCACTTACAGTCAATTAATCTATGAAGAGTTCAGTTCAGTCAGTAAGTCATGTCTGGCTCTTTGAGACCCCATGAACCACAACATGCCAGGCCTCCCTGTCCATCACCAACTCCCGGAGCCCACCCAAACCCATGTCCATCAGGTCAGTAATGCCATCCAACCATCTCATCCTCTGTCATCCCCTGCTCCTCTTACCCTCAATATTTCCCAGCATCAGGGTCTTTTCAAATCAGTCAGCTCTTCTCATCAGGTGGCCAAAGTATTGGAGTTTCAGCTTCAGCATCAGTCCTTCCAACGACACCCAGGACTGATCTCCTTTAGGATGGACTGGTTGGATCTCCTTGCAGTCCAAGGGACTCTCAAGAGTCTTCTCCAACACCACAGTTCAAAAGCATCAATTCTTCAGCGCTCAGCTTTATTTATAGTCCAATTCTCACATCCATACATGACCACTGGAAAAACCATAGCCTTGACTAGACAGACCTTTGTTGGCAAAGTAATGTCTCTGCTTTTGAATATGCTATCTAGGTTGGTCATAACTTTCCTTCCAAGGAGTAAGCATCTTTTAATTTCATGGCTGCAGTCATCATCTGCAGTGATTTTGTAGCCCATAAAAATAAAGTCAGCCACTGTTTCCACTGTCTCCCCATCTATTTGCTGTGAAGTGATGGGACCGGATGCCATGATCTTAGTTTTCTGAATGTTGAGCTTTAAGCCAACTTTTTCACTCTCCTCTTTCACTTTCATCAAGAGGCTCTTTAGTTCTTCACATTCTGCCATAAGGGTGGTGTCATCTGCATATCTGAGGTTATTGATATTTCTCCCAGCAATCTTGATTCCAGCTTGTGCTTCCTCCAGCCCAGGGTTTCTCATGGTGTACTCTGCATATAAGTTAAATAAGCAGGGTAACAATATACAGCCTTGACGTATTCCTTTTCCTATTTGGAACCAGTCTGTTGTTCCATGTCTAGTTCATACCCTTTACAAATATCTCTTATTTGCTCTAACTGTTTAGAATTTTTCAGGAAAACAATAATATTTCTATGAATAATAGTTTTGTATTACTTTTTTATACATTTATTATTCTTAACTTTTATTTTATTTTATTTTATCGATTTGAATGTCCAGAATAAGGTTAACTAAATCTAACATGATGTTAGTGGGGATCTTTGTTTAATCCTGGTTTTAATGGAAGTGACTATATATAATAACAGTTATTAGGTTAACGAAATATGCTTCTGAATCTAATTATGAGGGTTTTTTTTAAGGATTAGATATTAAATACTGTCAAATATTTTTCATGTAATCTACTGAGTTGTCATTCAACTATTCTCCTTAAGACTTCATGGTCTATATTAATAGATACTAAGAGCAATTCACAGAGAAGGCAATGGCACCCCACTCCAGTACTCTTGCCTGGGATCCCACGGACAGAGGAGCGTGGTAGGCTACAGTCCATGGGGTCGCTAAGAGTCGGACAGGACTGAGCGACTTCACTTTAACCTTTCACTTTCATGCATTGGAGAAGGAAATGGCAACCCACTCCAGTGTTCTTGCCTGGAGAATCCCAGGGACGGGGAAGCCTGGTGGGCTTCCATCTGCGGGGTCACACAGAATCGGACACGACTGAAGCAATTTAGCAGCAGCAGTAAGAGCATTCTTTGAATTCTGTGCATTCTTTGAATAACCTTCATTTGATTTTGCTAGAACTTTGTTTCAGATTGTTATATCTGTATTTATTATTAATATTGGTCTGTAAGTTTGAGATGGTGGTTTTACGGTAACAGGTTAGGTTTTGGTAACTGTGTTTCATGAGCTGTGTAATATAAAAGGAGAGTCTTTAAGTGTTTTCTGTGATCTGGACAACTTTACACAGCATGTAAGATATTTATTAAACTTTTTTTTTTTTTACTACTTCTAAAACAATAAAGAGTCTTTTTTGGAGATAATTCTTTCACACCTTAAAAACTTAAAAATTTGACAGTTTAAAAATACTTCCTATGCTTACAGTTCTACCTGCTTTGCAAATAATTTTGATTACTGTATTTTTCTACAAACTTGTAAATTTTTTTAAAATTTTCACACTAAACACATAGTACAAAGTATGTGTCCGACTCTTAGTGACCCCATGGACTGCAGCCTACCAGGCTCCTCCATCCATGGGATTTTCCAGGCAAGAGTACTGGAGTGGGGTGCCATTGCCTTCTCCCAGTACAAAGTATAGCCGTGTTTAAAATTTTCCTCATCTATTACATATTTTTCTCATACCAAATTTTTATTGTTTTAATATACTCGTCAAAGGCATTTGTGTGTACTAAGTTGCTTCAGATGTGTCTGACTCCTTACATCCCTATGGACTGTAGCCCACCAGCCTCCTCTGTCCATGGGATTCTCCAGGCAAGAACACTGGAGTGGGTTGCCGTGCCCTCCTCCAGGGGATCTTCCTGACCCAGGGATTGAACCTGTGTCTCTTATGTCTCTCCTGCGTTGGCAGACAGGTTCTTTACCTCTAGCAGCATCACCTGGGAAGCCAGTCAAAGGCATACATTTTATTTTTTCAAGAAATTAAAGTTTGAATATAAGTATGATTGTTTTTCTAATTTACAATTTTACTTACTTTTTTATTTTCCTCTTTTTGCTTTAATTATATTTCATTGTTTAAAAAAAAGTTTTAGCTGAATTCACAGATAATTTATCTTCATTCTTCCTCATTAAATGATGAAAACTTTTAAGGTTATGAATTTGTCTAAATTGAGCTTTGAATAAAATATATTTCTACTTGAGTTTTGCTGATTTTCTTCTATCCTTGTATTTACCAATCTTTTGTGTTGTATTTTAGTTTAATGGAGCACATCAGCTATATTTTATTTTAGATGAACATCTCTGTCACCTAATAAGAGACTTTGGTTACATTTATTCATATAAATTTAGGTCTTATTTTTCTCACTTTCTTTTATGATTTCTATTCTATTTTTTTGATGGCTCCTGACTTGTTTCTTTGTTTTTAAAGTATACAAACTTTTATTTTCCTTCAATAATTATCTCTAATTATCCATGCCAAACACAAAATCAAATCTCTCCCTCACCGTTCCACCAATTCCACTCAAAACAGGAATTTATCAAGTTGAATGGGCCTCATCCATCTCTGTTTCTAAACAGTTGTACTCATTTAAACGATCTTCCAAAGAACTATCAGCAAAAAATGTCAATTTTTCTTCATTATTCTACTGAGTTTTCTAACTAGTCTTTGTGCCAAGGACACTGTGTATCAATTATGCTTGAAATGTCACTTAAAAATATAACTGCTTAAGGACCAAACAGAAATTAGCAGTTTTAACTATTTGTTTAATTATTACAAGAGATCTTGGTCACAGTTTCCACATTTTACTTCCTTCTGCTATAGACTGAGATAAGTCCGATCTTCTCAAATAATCTTAGAGTCAGAAAAACCTTTAGAGAACATTCATTTCCACAACTTTTGGTTACAAGTAAGTAAACAGAAGTCTAAAGAGATTCATATGCCTCTGCTATAACTTGTCTTTGTGAAAAAGATAAGAGCAAGTGGAAAATCAAAAACATGTCCTGGACAGCAGAGCTTGTCAGACAGTTCCAAAGTTAAGAATAAGACTTTATTAACAGAGAGAAATGAAAGCTAACCTTTGGCATGGCATAAAAGGAATCAGTGCCTAGAAATTGAAATGGAGAAGTAATGTACAATTCTGTGATAAGTAATAAGTGTTTAAGAATATTCAAAGATTGTGGTCAGTTGCATCTTCCTGGAGAGTTTAGTTTCTTAGTAAGTCAATCTATATGTTTTCGTTGAGCATTTTCTTGAGATTCATAGTGGTGTTGTAGGAGAGTCAAAGGGCTTTCCAAAATAGCTCCCAGCAGGCTAGAGATCAAGAAATTGAACTTCTAATTATATTTTGGCCATTGAGTCTGTGAACCTGAGCAAGTCATTTTCTCTCTTTGGGCTGTTTGTTGGTTCCTTCTTTGTTAAAATGACTATTTGTCTTTTCACAAAATCATGAAATGGTTGACTTTTGAAGTGGCTTGGAGCTCATCCTCATTCTGCAGGTCCAAAGAAATGAAGTGAGTCTCTGAAAGTCATGAAGTTAGAATCAGATATGGCATCGCAATCCTGGTCCTCTATGAATGAGTTTTGAGATTCTTCCCAACCATGAAGTCTTACAATTCCGTGATTGAAATATAAGATTGTGTTTCTTCCCTGAAGGATCCCATAATCCAGTTGAAAGGACTCTTAACACACAGAAATAGTTATTATAAGACAGCAGATGAGATCTCACAAGCAGAACAACTTTCACTTTGGCCATTTAGAGAAGCAAGCTCTTAGCAAAATCACTGAGATTTGAACTGATCTTTGAAAAAATGGTTGAAAGGAAAAAATTATTATGGATGTAGGAAAGTAGCCAGAGAAAAGTTGTGCACCTGAGATCAGCCAGGACAATGGCTGGGTCTGTCCAGCAGGAGTGGGTGGGGTATGGTCCTGCTAGAGAAGGGGTTATTGGTGTTCGTCTTCTATTCCTTGAGGCTGAAGCTGACATTAAGTTTTTTGAAAGAAGCAGGAGCAGAGTAAGGTGAAAGGAGAGGGATGTTTTAACCCTGTTTTTTTCTCCCCCAAGTAAGCTGACATATGGCTTAAATTTTGGAGAGTGGTTTCAGGGAACTTGTGTAGGAAAGAGTGAAGATTCTGGAAAGAGTGAAAAAGTGGAAGGGAGAAAGAACATGTTACTGAATTGATCACCGCTGTGGACAACTGCAACCCACTCCAGTATTCATGCCTGGAAAATCCCATGGACTGAGGAGCCTGGTGGGCTACAGTCCATGGGGTCGCAAAGAGTCGGACACGACTGAGCAACTTCTGTGTGTGTGTGTGTGTGTGTGTGTGTGTGTGTGTGTGACCACTGGGATGCAGTCTCACTAAGGATCCTTGGAGGAGCAAAGTAGGATCTTATGTCCCTGCAGGGGACAGGAGAGGGAAAAATCTGGCTCTGTCCCTCATTTGTCAAAAGGTGCCTGCCTCTTGGGATGTTATCCTGCTCACATGGCAGGAGTGTACATGTAACAGGAGGGCTGTGTGCTGCTCACAATCTTCTCATGTGGCTGTGGCAGGGAAGGTGGGGTTAGAATGAGAAAAATGTGGAGTGCAGATGCTGTCTGCTTGCTTCTCTATGTGCCCAATTTCTGTAGCAACAGCTAGAGTAAAATGTGGGCTAAGAGGAAATGAGGCTGCTGGCCCAGGGGAAATGGATTTGGGATTGAAGTCCTCAGACCTAACTCTGCCTGGTGGCTCAGAAAAAAAGAGCATTAAATCAGAGTCTGGAGTGGACTGAGACATAATGGAATTTCCCAGAAGGCTTAAAAATGGGGGGCAGAAATACTGTTCAGAGAAAATGATGTTAAACATGATAAACATGTAATAGTTATTACATGATAAACACATAATAGTTATTACATGTTATTTCTATGCTCAAAATTCTCTAGGATTTCTAGTTCACTTAGAGCAAAAGCCCAAGTATTAACAATGCCATTGACCTTTGCTCTGACCTCATTTATTGCTTGCCCCACCCCCACTCTGGTTCAGCCACGCTGACTTCCATGTTGCTCTTGCAAAAATTATCCCTCAGGGCCTCTCCACTCAATGGAGGCTCTTCCTGACTGTCCACATCACACCCTTCATCCTCTGACCCTACTTAATTTTTCCATACACTTATTCTACCTCAGTTCATATTAATGTCTTTACCCCCTCAAACAAACAACTTTTTATTAAAGCATAGATGATTTAAAATGTTGTGTTAGTTTCAGGTGTACACATTCAGGGGTACAGCAAAGTGATTCAGTATCTACATCTATCAATCTACCTATTCTTTTTCAGATTATTTTCCAGTATAGGTTACACAAGAAATTAAGTATCTTATAATACCCAATCAGTTTAGTTCAGAGGCTGAGTCGTGTCCAACACTTTGCAACCCTATGAATCACAGCACACCAAGTCTCCCTGTCCCTCACCAACTCCCGGAGTTTACCCAAACCCTGTCCATCAAGTCGGTGATGCCATCCAGCCATCTCATCCTCTGTCGTCCCCTTCTCGTCCTGCCCCCAATCCCTCCCAGCATCATGGTCTTTTCCAATGAGTCAACTCTTCACATGAGGTGATCAAAGTATTGGAGTTTCAGCTTCAGCATCAGTCCTTCTAATGAACACCCAGGACTGATCTCCTTTAGGATGGACTGGTTGGATCTCCTTGCAGTCCAAGGGACTCTCAAAAGTCTTCTCCAGCACCACAGTTCAAAAGCATCAATTCTTCTGCGCTCAGCTTTCTCCCAGTCCAACTCTCATATCCATACATGACCACTGGAAAAACATAGCCTTGACTAGACGGACCTTTGTTGGCAAAGTAATGTCTCTGATTTTTAATATGTTATCTAGGTTGGTCATAACTTTCCTTCCAAGGAGTAAGTGTCTTTTAATTTCATGTCTGCAATCACCATCTGCAGTGATTTTGGAGCCCAGAAAAATAAACTCAGCCACTGTTTCCACTGTTTCCCCATCTATTTCCCATGAAGTGATGGGACCAGATGCCATGATCTTCGTTTTCTGAATGTTGAGCTTTAAGTCAACTTTTTCACTTTCCTCTTTCACTTTCATCAAGAGGCTTTTTAGTTCCTCTTCACTTTCTGCCATAAGGGTGGTGTCATCTGCATATCCGAGGTTATTGATATTTCTCCCAGCAATCTTGACTCCAGCTTGTGCTTCCTCCAGCCCATGTTTCTCATGATGTACTCTGCATAGAAGTTAAATAAGCAGGGTGACAATATACAGCCTTGATGTACTCCTTTTCCTATTTGGAACCAGTCTGTTGTTCCATGTCCCGTTCTAACTGTTGCTTCCTGACCTACATACAGGTTTCTCAAGAGGTATGTCAGGTGGTCTGGTATGCCCATCTCTTTCAGAATTTTCCACAGTTTATTGTGATCAACACAGTCAAAGGCTTTGGCATAGTCAACAAAGCAGAAATAGATGTTTTTTCTGAAACTCTCTTGCTTTTTCCATGATCCAGCAGATGTTGGCAATTTGATCTCTGGTTCCTCTGCCTTTTCTAACACCAGCTTGAACATCTGGAAGTTCACGGTTCACGTATTGCTTAAGCCTGGTTTGGAGAATTTTAAGCATTACTTTACTAGCATGAGAGATGAGTGCTATTGTGCGGTAGTTTGACTTGTATTATTTTTTTAAGATTCTATATGTAAATGACGTTATATGACATTTGTCTTTCTCTGTCTTACTTCACTTAGTGTGATCATCTTTAGTTCCAACAACGTTGCTGCAAATGGCATTATTTAATTCTTTCTTATGGCTGAGTAGTATTCCACTGTACATGTGTACCATATCTTCTTTATCCATTCATATGTTGATGGATATTTAGGTTGCTTCCATGTCCTGGTTATTGTAAATAAGTGCTGCTATGACACTAGAGTGCATGTATCTTTTGCAATTAGACTTTTTCCAGATATATGCCCAGGAGTGAGAATGTTGGATCATGTGGCAACTGTATTTTTAGTTTTTTTGAAGAACCTTCATACTATTCTCCACAGTGGCAGCACCAATTTACATCCCAGTGTAAATAGTATGGGCTTCCCAGATGATGCTAGTGGTAAAAAATCTGTTTGCCAGTGCAAGAAAGGCACGAGATGTGGGTTCAATCGCTGGGTGGGGAACATCCCCTGGAGGAGGGCATGGCAAACCACTGCAGTATTCTTGCCTGGAAAATTCCATGGACAGAGGAGCCTGGCAGACTACAGTCCATAGTGTCACACAGAGTTGGACACGACTTAAGTGACTTAGCACACACACATTTAGTGTAGGAGGGTTCCCTTTTCTCCACACACTCCCCAGCATTTACTTGTAGAATTTTTTTGATGATGGCCATTCTGATTGCCCTGGTGGCTCAGATGGTAAACAATCTGCCTGCAATGTGGGAGCCCTGGGTTCAGTCCCTGGGTCAGGAAGATCCCTGGAAAAAGGAATAGCTACCCACTCCAGTATTCTTGTCTGGAAAATTCCATGGACAGAAGAGCCTGGCAGGCTACAGTCCATGGGGTGGCAAAGAGTCAGATACTGAGTGACTAACACTTTCACTTTCGACTGATCAATGTTAGATATGCTTTATAGTTTTGATTTGCATTTCTCTAGTAATTGCATTTTTTATTTGCATTTCTCTAATAATTATGATGTTTAGTATATTTTCATAAGCCTGCTGTTTGATTGGGTTGCTTGGTTTTTGGTTTTGTTTTTTTATATTGGGCTGTATAGGCTGTCTGTTTATTTTGGAAATTAATCCCTTATCAGTCACATTATCTGTAAATATTTTATCTCATTCTATAGGTTATCCTTCTGTTTTGCTGATGGTTTCTTTCCTTCACTGCGTAAAAGCTTTTAAGTATAATTGGGTCCAATTTGTTCTTTTGTTCTTGTTTTTACTTTCATGACTCTAGGAGATGGATCCAAAAATGATACTGTTGTGATTTATGCCCAAGAGTTCTGCCTGTGTTTTCCTCAGGAGTTTTAAAGTATCTGGTCTTATATTTAGGTCTTTAATTCATTTTGAGTTTGTTTTTGGTTTTAGAGAATATTCTAGTTTCATTCTTTCACACGTAGCTGTCCAGTTTTCCCAACACCTCTTATTGAAAAGACTTGTCTTTTCTCCATTGTATATTCTTGCCTCCTTTGTCATAGATTTCCTACTTTTGCATTCCAGTCCCCTATAATGAAAAGGACATCTTTTTTGGGTGTTAGTTCTAGAAGGTCTTGTAGGTCTTCATAGAACTGTTCAACTTCAGCTACTTCAGTGTTACATGTTGGGGCATAGACTTGGATTACCATGATACTGAATGGTTTGCCTTGGAAATGAACAGAGATCATTCTGTCATTTTTGAGATTGCATCCAAGTATGGCCTTTTGGACTCTTTTGTTGACTATGATGGCTACTCCATTTCTTCTAAGGGATTCCTGTCCACAGTAGTAGATATAGTGGTCATCTGAGTTAAATGCACCTATTCCAGTCCATCTTAGTTTGCTGATTCCTAGAATGTCGGTGTTCACTCTTGTCATCTCCTGTTTGACCACCTCCAATTTGCCTTGCTTCATGGAGCTAACATTCCAGGTTCCTATGCCATATTGCTCTTTACAGCATTGAACCTTGCTTCTATCACCAGTCCCATCCACAACTGGGTGGTGTTTTTGCTTTGCCTCTATCCCGTCATTCTTTCTGGAGTTATTTCTCCACTGATCTCCAGCAGCATATTGGGCACCTACCTACCTGGGGAGTTCATCTTTCAGTGTCCTGTCTTTTTGCCTTTTCATACTGTTCATGGGGTTCTTAAGGCAAGAATACTGAAGTGGTTTCTGATTCCCTTCTCCAGTGGACTACATTCTGTCAGATCAAATTGCCAACATCCACTGGATCATCGAAAAAGCAAGAGAGTTCCAGAAAAAACATCTATTTCTGCTTTGTTGACTATGCCAAAGCCTTTGACTGTGTTGATCACAATAAACTGTGGAAAATTCTGAAAGAGATGGGCATACCAGACCACCTGACCTGCCTCTTGAGAAACCTGTATGCAGGTCAGGAAGCAACAGTTGGAATGGGACGTGGAACAATGGACTGGTTCCAAATAGGAAAAACAGTACATCAAGGATGTATATTGTCACTCTGCATATTTAACTTATATGCAGAGTACATTATGAGAAATGCTGGGCTGGAGGAAGCACAAGATTGCTTCCTAGAATCAAGATTGCGGGGAGAAATATCAGTAACCTCAGATATGCAGATGACACCACCCTTATGGCAGAAAGTGAAGAAGAACTAAAGAGCCTCTTGATGAAAATGAAAGAAGAGAGTGAAAAAGTTGGCTTAAAGCTCAACATTCAGAAAACGAAGATCATGGCATCTGGTCCCATCACTTCATGGCAAATAGATGGAGAAACAGTGGAAACAGTGGCTGAGTTTATTTTTCTGGGCTCCAAAATCACTGCAGATGATGACTGCAACCATGAAATTAAAAGATGCTTACTCCTTGGAAGGAAAGTTATGACCAACCTAGAGAGCATATTAAAAAGCAGAGACATTGCTTTGCCAACAAAGTCCATCTAGTCAAGGCTATGGTTTTTCCAGTGGTCATGTATGGATGTGAGATTTGGACTCTAAGGAAAGCTGAGCACAGAAGAATTGATGCTTTTGAACTGTGGTGTTGGAAAAGACTCTTGAGAGTCCCTTGGACTACAAGGAGATCCAACCAGTCCATCCTGAAGGAGACCAGTCCTGGGTGTTCATTGGAAGGACTGATGCTGAAGCTGAAACTCCAATACTTTGGCCACCTGATGCGAAGAGCTCTGATGAGCTTGAAAAGACCCTGATGCTGGGAAAGATTGAGGGCAGGAGGAGAATGGGACGACAGAGGATGAGATGGTTGGATGGCATCACTGACTCAATGGACATGGGTTTGGGTGGGCTCTGGCAGTTGGTGATGGACAGGGAGGCCTGGCACGCTGTGGTTCATGGGGTCACAAAGAGTCAGACATGACTGAGCCACTGACCTAATTAATGGTTATAAGGTCAACATACAAAAAATTAATAACTAATTATTTTATTTATATGAGGTTCAAAAACAGACAAAACTAATCTCTAGTGGTAGAAATCAGAACAAATTGTTGCTCCGAGAGGGGAATATTGGCTGAAAAGGAGTATCAAGTTTCTTAGGGTATAGAGAGGTTCTATATCTTGGTTAGAGTAATGATTAACAGATGTATACAGCACATTTAAAGTGTGACTGTTGGCTGATTGGATTTTTAAAAAGGACCTTTCAATATGCTCCCTACAAGAGACTTACTTCAGGGCTAAACACACACACAGTTTGAAAATGAGAGGATGGGAAACAGTACCCCATGCAAATAGAAATGACAAGAAAATGAGGGTAGCAATACTCATGTCAGACAAAGTAGACTTCAAAACAAAGGCTATAACATACACAAAGAAGGACACTATATAATGATAAAGGGATCAACACAAGAAGAGGATATTACACTCACTAACACATATGCACCCAAAGCAGAAGCATCTAAATACATAAAGCAAATACTAACATACATAAAGGGAGAAATGAGCAATGATATAATAATAGTAAGGGACTTTAATAAAATCAGTAAGGCACTAATGACATAATAGACCAGGACTCTAAGACAGAATAGACCAGATCATAGGATATTCCATCCAAAAACAGCAGAATACACATTCTTTTCAAGTATACATGGAATGTCCTCCAGAAGAGATTACAAGGTAGGCCACAAAACAAGTCTCAACAAATTTAAGAGAATAGAAATTATATCAAGCATTTTTTTCCAACTACAGTGGTATGAAACCAGAAATTAACTACAGAAAGAAAAATGGGAAAATGAGAAATGTGATAACTAAACAATTTACTGCTTGAAAAACCAGTGGGTTGATGAAGAAATCAAAGGGGAATTGGAAAACTATTTAAGGCAAGTGAAAAATGGAAGCACAACACTTCAAAATCAATGGGATGCAGCAAAAGAGTCCCAAGAGAGAAGTTTATAGCAATACAGGCCTTCCTTAGGAAACAAGAAAAGTCTCAAACAACCTAATTTACCACCTAAAAGAATTAGGAAAATGAACAAAGCTCAAAATTGGCCAAAGAAAGAAAATAAAGATCAGAGAGGAAATAAATAAAATACAAATAAAAATATATAGAAAAGATCAAGGAAACCAAGAACTGAGTTTTGTTTTGTTTTATTAAAAAAGAAAATATGAAACTGGTAAACTTTTAGCGAGGCTCACCAAGGAGAAAAGAGGGCTAAAATAAGCAAAATAAGAAATGAAAGAGGAGAAATAATAATTTATGCCACAGAGATACAAAAAAAATAGAAAAATACTGTGAACAGTTGTATGCCAACAAATTGGACAACCTAGAAGAAATGGACAGATTTTTAGAAACATACAGCCTGCCAAGATGTAATCAAGAAGAAATAGATAATTTGAACAGACTAATCACAAGTAGTGAAATTGAATTTGTTATTTTTTTAAAAAGGTTGCAGAAAACAAAAGTTCGGGATCAGGGGACTTCATAGGGGAATCTTACCAAGCATGTAAAGAAAAACTAATACTGATCTTGCTCAAACTATTTTTAAAAATTGGAGAAGATAGGATGCTTCCAGATTCATTCTATGAAGCCACCGTTTCCCTGATACCAAAACCAGACAGATACTACAAGGAAAATACAATTGTAGGCCAATATCTATGATGAATATAAATGCAAAAAATCTCAACAAAATATAAGCAAACTAAATCCAGCAATATATAAAAAGGATCATATACCATGATCCAAGTAGGATTTATTCCAAGGGCACAAGGATGTCTCAACATTTGAAAATCAATATGATATACTATATTAAAAAAAAAAGGAAGGATTAAAAATTACATTATCATCTCAATAGTCACAGAAAAAGCATTTCACAAAATTCAACATCTATTCATGATAAAAAAAAAAAAAAAAAAACCTTCATCAAAGTGGGTATAGGTATAGAGGGAACACATCTTAACATAATAAAGACCATTTATGACAAACCCACAGCCAGCATCATACTCAATGAGGAAAAGCTGACAGCTTTTACTTTTACTTACTTTTATCCAAGAACAAGATAAGGATCTCTACTCTTGTTGCCTATATTTAACATAATATTGAAAGTCCTAGCCACAGCAATTATATGAGAAACAGAAATAAAAGTCATCCAAATTAGAAGGGAAGAAGTAAAACTGTCACTGTTTGCAGATGACATAGTACTCTATATAGAAAACCCTAAAGTCTCCACACAAAAAGTATTAGAATAAGTGAATTCATCAAGATAGCAGGCTACAAGATTAGAAAAATCCATTACACTTCTCTACACTAATAACCAACTATCAGTAGGGGATTTAAAAAAAAAAATCCTGTTTAAAATCACATCAACAGAAATAAAATACCTAGGAATAAACTTAACCAAGGAGGTGAAAGACCTATACTCTTAAAACTATAAATCATTGTTGAAGAAAACTGAAGACAATACAAAGAAATGGAAAGATACCCCATACTCTTGGATTGGAAGAATTAATATTGTTAAAATGACCATACTACCCAAGGCAATCTAGAGGTTCAATGCAATCCCTACCAAAATACCCATGACATTTTTCACAGAACTAGAAAATAATCCTAAAATTCGTGTGGAACAACAAAAGACCCCAAACTGACAAAGAAGTCTTAAATAAGAAGAAAAAAACTGGAGATATCACCCACCCAGACCTCAGACTATACTGCAAGGCTACAGTAATCAAAATAGCATAGTACTGGCACAAATACATAGACCAATTGAATGTAATAGAGAGCCTAGAAATAACCCCACACACATATGGTCAATTAATCTACAACAGTGGAGGCAAGAATATACAATTAAGAAAAGACAGTTTTTTCAACAAGTAGTACTGGGAAAACTGGACAGTTAAATGTAAAGCAATGAGATTAGAATTTACTTCATACCATATACAAAAATAAACTCAAAATTGATTAAAGACCTCACTGTGAGACCTGAAACCATTAAACTCCTTCCTATGAGAGAACATAGGCAGAATACTCATTGATAGAAATCATAGCAATACTTTTGACTGTCTTGCTGCTGCTGCTGTCTTAAGGCAAAAGAAATAAAAGCAAAAATAAACAAACGGAGCCTAATTAAACTTAAGAATGTTTGCACAGCAAAGGAAACTGTCAGCAAAACAAAAAGACAACCTACAGAATGGGAATAAATGATATGGCCAACAAGGAATTAATATCCAAAATATATAAACAGTCATTGCTGCTGGTGGTGCTGCTGCTAAGTCGCTTCAGCTGTGTCCAGCTCTGTGTCACCCCATAGACAGCAGCCCACCAGGCTCCTCCATCCCTGGGATTCTCCAGGCAAGAACACTGGAGTGGGTTGCCATGTCCTTCTCCAATGCAGGAAAGTGAAGAGTGAACGTGAAGCCGCTCAGTAATGTCCGACTCTTAGCAACCCCATAGACTGCAGCCTATCAGGCTCCTCCGCCCCTGGGATTTTCCAGGCAAGAATACTGGAGTGGGGTGCCATTGCCTTCTTGGACAGATGGCTACAGACCCATGAAAAGATGCTCAGCATTGCTAATTGTTGAGAAAAGTGAATCAAAACAAGATAGCAACTCACACCTATGAGCATGGCTATTATCAAAAAGTCTACAGATTACAAACAAGGAGAGGATGTGAAAAAAAGAGAATCTTTGTATGCTGTTGGTGGAAATGTAAATTGGTACAGCCACAGTGGAAAAATGTATGGAAGGTCTTCAAAACACTATAAATAAAACTGGCATGTGGTCTAACAATTCCACTCCTGGGGTATATATCCAAAGAAAACAAAAGCATTAATTTGAAAAGATACATGCACCCTAATGTTCATAGCAGCATTATTTACAATAGACAAGATATGGAAGCAACCCAAAGGTCCATCAACAGATGAATGAATAAGAAAGATACGAGAGACAGAGATATATACACATACATACATAAACACACACATAATGGAACATTACTCAATCATTAAATAAATGGAGTTCTGCCATTTTCAGCAAAGTGGGTTGGCCTAGAGAATATTATGCTTACTGAAATAAGAAAGACAAATACTATATGATTATCACTTACATGTGAAATCTAAAAAATAATACAAATTAATGTATATGCAAAACAAACAGATTCACATAGGAAACAAACCAGTGGTTACATTGTAAATCAACTATACTTCAGGTTAAAAAATAAAATGAAATGTGTGTTATTGCATACAAATGGAATCATATAGCTTTTTGTGCCTTCCTTTGGCCAGGGAAATTCCAGGGGAGGGATTCTGCTATGAGCAACCAACACTCCTTTCTGGGGGAAGACACCCTCAGTCTTGAAGAGGAGAGCTGAGTGACACACAACATTCTCTACATGGTTAAATGTAAAAGACGAAATTATAAAACAAATGGAAGAAAATATCAAATCGTCCAAAAATGAGATTTAAAAGGACTTTCTTTTTGTGATATTTCCCACGTCAGATAAAAAGAGATGTAGAGCATCTATACTGACAGTAGGTTTTATCAAGGTGGGGAGTGTAGGTGGAAAGGGACAGCAGTAAGAAAAGCCACCAGCATCACCGTGGTCCAGGAGGGACCTCTCTTGCCTCAAATGCTGAACATCTGGAGGACAACGTTTCCTTCCAGTGCTACTTTTCTCAAATCCCTGACAAATAGCTTGCACATCAGCTTTGGTTTACAGCATTACTTCTCATTTGTGTATGGTGGGGAGGGGCTGATTCTGAGTCACTCAAACTCAGCATGCTTATAAGAAAGCATAGTCTCCAGGGGATATTCTCCCACTGGCTTCTACCTCCACCAGCAACTTGCCCGTCCCTGAGACCTCACCCCACCTTTGTGTGCCTGTTACAGAAAGTCAAGGCCATAAAAGCTGCTGAACATCCAGCATGTGGGCTTTTTCTGGACATCCCATGTTCTCATTTGCTGCTTTATTCTGAACCCTTTGGAAGGCTGATCAATGGTTAGAGACTATGACACTTTAGGAAGGCAAAAGAAACCTTCTGAGTTAATATTATCATAATAGCAGCCACAGTGACTGTACCAGACACTGTGAGAAGCCCTCTCATATATTATCTCACCAAACCTTCATTTTTTTTTTTTAACCAGTTTCATTCACTTTTTTTTTCCTCATATAAAATTATGTGGTAGCCACCACTGGACCCTGGGTCCTTGCATGGAGACTGGTGTGGGTCCTTACAAGATGGTCAGTGAATTCCTGGTACAGAGACTTGGGGAACACTGTCTCTTTCCAGAGATCACAGGTAAGATAACTATAGGTCTTGGAAATGGCCTCAAAAGTGGCCTTGGCGGAGTTTCCCAGGGTGGTGGTACAGCCCCTGGCAGAGGTGTAACAGTCATCAGTGCCAGCCATCATCAGGAGCTTCTTGGGCACAGGGGCGAAGATGATGCCACTGCCCCTGAGGGCAGGGATGAAGTACACCAGCACTGAGCCACAGCGGCCAGTCACCTTGCAAGGGACGGTGTGGGGCTTGCTGATCTTGTTTCCCCAGTAGCCTCATCACATGGGACAATGGAGAGTTTGGCCAGGATGATGGCCCCAATGACCAGGAGAGCAGTGGCTACCTTCTTAGAGCACTTGACACTCAAACTGACATGTCTGTTGTGATCCCCAGTGGCAGCAAATGCCTTAAACTTGGTCCGCTAGCCAGCACAGACCTGCTTTTGCACGGGCATAGTCTTCAAAACCTTGTCCTTGAGGGATGTCCCCAGGAAAAAGACAATGATCTCAGATTCTTTGATGGGCAAAGAGAAGAGGTAGATCTCCTCCAGGAACTTGATCTTCATGTCCTTGCCAAGAGGGCCCAGCTTGGTATCGAGGAGCCACTCCTTGTCCTCAGCCTTACCTCCAAGAGCACCATGGCATTTACCCCAGCCCTGACCCTGGCCACAACCCTGACCCTGGACACCACTGCCAAAGTCTCCGGGCATGCCACAACAGCCTCCTACTCCAGGGCCCCCAGGGCCTCCGGACCCTCCCACAGCACCGGCGTCAGACTTCATTTGGTGTTTTTACGAAGAAGCCTCACCAAACCTTCTTAAGTCTCTATTTCACATATGGAGGAAATGAGGCTTAGAGTGATCAATTGCCCAAGATTACACAACTAAAAGCACTTTCCTAAGACACCTGGATGTGAATGAGGATCTACCTGATTCCAAAGACCTCATTGTTTCTGTGCCCTCAGTTCCTCTCAGGTTTCTTTGAGCAAGATGGACTTTGGAGACCAGGGGCGGGAGACTTAGTGTGCAGCTTTTATTATATCATTGATTCTCAGTCTTGGCTTCACATTAGATTCACCCAGAGAGTGTCTTAAAATCCCATTGGTTTCAATGAGAAGCTATGGTTGAGAACCACTTATTAGATCCACCCCCAAAATGTCCTAGAATACAAAGTTGGTGTCATCTTAAAAGTTAGTGTTACCTCCTCCTTATGCTTTAAGGAGATTTCATCATGGATGATCTGATGACTATTTTGAGCATTTTTATTTACAACTTGATATTCATATTGACCTAACAAAAATGGTAACTAAGCATAAACAGAACATAGCAGCTTCAGTAAGCTTAGGAATCCTCAGGTGGTGGGAAGTCATCACTCTGAAGAGAGTTAGAAAATCTAAGTTCAAGTTATAATCCTGCCACTTACCACCTATGTGACTTGATCTTGAAATTCCTCCTTAATCTGAAGGAAGCCAACTAGATTTTTGAGCAGCAGAATGACATGCTGGGGTGGGGGTGGGGAGAAGAACCTCTTTCTAAAATAACCAGAGGTTGGAGACAAAGCTGTTGTTCAAGGCATTTGAGGGTATTGATAATTCTGCCTTTACCACCCACCTTTGTGAAATTAAAGTTATGGGAAGCAATCTGATGCTGATTTTGGCTCAAGAGTTAGAAGAGCCTGTTTTTGTAACAATTCCTTAAATGGAACCACATACATTGTTAGTCTTAGTTCTTTCAAAATGAAGATGCAAGACCCAAGCCTACCAGGGCAGTGACATAGCAAGAACCTGCGTAACTTCAAGCATCCTAAGGATCCTATCCATCAGGGAACCCAAAGCCAGGACTCCTTTGCCAAGGACTGCTGATCTGCTTCTGCTCTGTGCAGTCTCCTCATCTCTGACAATAAATACAGACTTTAACTCAGAGTGTGCATGTGAGGTCACCCCAACTCTACTGCCCCCCTGCTCCTAGATTGACAGAGAAGTACTAGATGTGAGAAGTGAACTGGGAGAAAGGTGGTGCAGTGGGAAGAAATAATCATCTCTCACATACACGGAGGCAGTTTAAGAGCCAAGAACCTCACTGCTACCCAGTTGCTCTGTCTGGTTCCCCCTGTCAGAAAAAAAAAGAATAGTATTGTGTCCTGCCTACTCTCCATTTTAATCATACAGCCCCCTTTCCAAACTTTCCTTCACAAGCATCAGGCAGGCACGTGGTTTCTGCCAGATTTGGCTCCTCAACATTTGGGAAAAATGCCAGTGTACTTGTGTCCTTTAAGGTGGCTTAGCAATAAGACCACAGGAGGCAGGGCGAGCAGCTGGGGGTTTCACAGGCGACTCTTGCTTCTCCCTGTTGTCTTTGTTTCCACCCTCTTTTCAGCTCATTTTAGTCTTCTGTAAAGTGTTGATCTCAATTTTTAGGTTACAAAGCTTATGTTTGTGCCCATCCCATTGTAAACCACCTTAAATCCTTTCTGAGAGCATGAAAAGCATATGTCAGAAACAATTTTGTCATTTTGGACCTCCACGTCTGTGGCAGGAGGCTGGCAGGTACCAGTCAGGTGTGTGCCTGAGTGAGGGTCTGAGCTGCGGACGCATCTGGAGGCTGACTGACATGGAGGCACCCAACAAACCTGGTCAGGCGTCTGACAGACTCCTACCATGCTAAGGGGCACAGAGGGCGAGCCGGAACCCAGAGTATCGTGTCACTCAGCCTCGTCTTCAGGGGAGCGTGGCCAGGACGCTTGTTTACTACAATGAGTTGTACAGAATAGAAGTATGAGGGTTTTGATAGTGGATCCTAGCAGCACTTTTGTGAAACAGCATAAGGTGGAGAGAATAGGGGATCAAGGTTAGAGAGACCAGAGTCTGAACCTTGGACAGGACAGAGACACAAAATCCATCACCAAGAGAAGAAGGTGTGTGCTTTCCTTGCCATGGCAACACGTAACCACACCTTCCAAGATCCCTGCACCCCCACCCTGCCAAACAGAGCCTGGCAGGCCCAGCTCGGAGAGGGGCTTAAAGGAGCGAAGCAGCCTCCTTAACTGTAGCTATAGTTGTCAGATCTTACTTTAAATGTCATATAACCACCTTTTTTACACAGATATAAATTTCTAATTTGGCTTTTTCGTTTACACATTTCTTTGGCATATGTGCTAAGCACATGCTTGGGGAAAAAAACTAGTTTAATTCTGATTTTCTCCCTTTAAAAGAATCAGCATTTCACACTCTAATGCATAATTCATTAAGTAAACCAAAGTTTTTTGTGTTTTGTTTTGTTTTTTGAGCTCATGGGAGGAAGGGCAAGTGTGAAGATATACTTTTGTGGGTCACATCAAGAATTCCATGGTTAGACCTGTTTTGATCCAGGTGACTTTCATGGAACAGATATTCAGCTGAAGCATCTGAATATTCCTGCATAGCATTTGGAAATGGTTGCAAAGAAGAAAGATGCTACAATGTGCTGCTTCAAGGCACTTTGTTTTTTCTTTACCTCCTATGGTAGGAAAGTAGGACTTTATTTAAGCACACACCTTTCTCTCCTGTCAGTCAGAGAGTGATCACAGCTCAAGTGGTGAGTGTCAGCTGAAGTTATTTACCTCATCATCTCTGTTTGAGGCATATGCATCATTGGTACTGAGCATCTTTAATTGCTATCTTAAACTCTTCGGAAAGATTTATTGTGGCTCAGCCTCCAAAGGTTATGTTGTGTGCAGAGGGCATAGAAGCAGAGCAGCAGAGCAGAAATTCGATATTTGAGAAACAAGTGTTCATCATTTAAGAATGGTCTCCATTTCATATACCAGAGCAACAGTCAAGTTCTAAATGGGACTAAAGGAAAGAAGACCCTTAGAAAACAGTTGAAACTGGGTTGTGTTTTCTTGCTGAAATATTTGCAAAAGAATTGGCAATTATGTACCACATGATGTAAGTGAAGGGATGCATGATGAAAGTGTCTAGATAAGTCTAAAGGCACTCCCTCAGTAGCACAGAATAAAAAATTGTAAATGTAAGAAAGCATTGTGTTATAGTGTAATTGGCAATATGTTTTCTTTCTTACGGGGACATGAAACAATAGTATATTGTTTCTTATGTTTGATGAAATGTACTTAAAACAGAAGAGCTTGAATTTGCTTAGGTAAGTTTTCTATTGCCTGGATAGATAACACAGTTAGCATAGGATAACTTATAAAATTCACTCCCAGAATCTGGCCACAAGCTGATGCAGCCTCAGATGGTTTGAGTGTGAACAACAAAGATTTCATGGAATCCTAGAATGAGGTATCTGTAAAGGAGTCTTAGGGATTCTGTGGTCTTACAGATGGAGCTGCTGGAGCCCAGAATTCAGAAGCCTCTCTTCAGTCACTGGACACGTATTTAATCAGTGGATCATGAGAATGTGAGGCATGGATGCCCTTTTCCCAGTGCTCCCAGTGGACATTTTGGCTTCGAGGGAAGTGGACAGGAGAGGAGAGAAATGGGAAGGGATGGAGTTTAAGGTTGGGCAGCTGTCCATTTGTCCCTTATCTAACGATTTGTTTTCTGTGGATGCCATCTCTATGCTTCCCCTCCTTACCTTTCCCTTATCCCTCCACTGTGCCCCTCACCACCAACCCCCCACAACCCCGTCATTTTTTCTTTGCTTTTGTCCACTATTCTCCTCCCTTCTCACCCATCTTCTAAGCCTTGAAGTGGCAGATTGGTTGAAGTGGGGGAGGGAACAGGAAGGACATGTGTAAAGAAAGCAGCACAGACAGGAGGCCTTGAAGAAACACTTTAAAAATTTAACTGAGGTACTTCCCTGGTAATCCAGCGAGTAAGAATTTACCTGCCAATGCAGGGGACATGAGTTCAATCCCTGGTCTGGGAAGATTTCGTGTCCTGCAGAGCAACTAGGCCCATGCACCACAACTATTGAGCCCACTCTCTGGAGCCTGTGCTCTGCAACAAGAGAAGCCACTGCAGTGAGAAGCCCCCGCACAGCGATGGAGAGTAGCCCCCGCTCACCACAGCCAAGGGAAGCCCACACGCAGCAATAAAGACTCAGCACAGCCAAAAATAACTAATTAATTACTGTTTTAAAAAAATTAACTGGGGAAATTCCCTAGTGGTCCAGTGGTTAGGATTCCACTTTTTCACTGGTGAGGGCCTGAGTTCAACTGGGGAACCAAGGTCCCACAAGTGAGGCAAAAAAAAAAGAAAGTTAACTGGAAACATTTCCATCTCAAATCCTACCCTACTCTAGAGCAGGAGTTGGCAAACTACAGTCTTCTGCCTCTTCTTGTAAATAAAGTTTTATTGAATCACAGCAGCTGCATTCATTTACATCTTGTGTGTGTCTGTTTCTACACAGTGATGGCAGGATTGGGTGTCCACATAGCCCAATGTTTCTACACAGTGATGATAGGATTGGGTGTCCACATAGCCCAAAATGTTTACTAGTTTGGTGTAGACAAATGCTTCCCCAAGAGTAGTCTGCAGAAGTCTCCTTGTGCAAAATGTCAAAGAGGTATTTCTAGAGAGAAAAAGCTTCTTGGGTCAAATAATTTTGGAAACTCTGCTTTTTAATCAGAGGATTTCTTCGATCCTTTAATAAGCTAACATGCACTGTGAATTTCTGAGAGGTAGCTGAAGTATACAGCATTTTCCCAAGTTAATTTGGGAACCCTTTTCTTACAGAGCACCTTATGGATATAGAGTTCCTCAAAAGACACTATGGAAGATGGTTCTCATTCAGTATCCAAGATATATTATTAATATTAAGTGAGAAAAGCAAGGTGTATCCATTACACACCCATCAGTGTAAAGCATGAAGAAGGAAACTGTGGTTAGGTGTTTGCTTGTATATGTTTCAATCATCTCTTGAAAGATCCATAGTGAATTAATTGGTAGTACCACTCACTCTGAGGTGTGTTGAAGCTGGGAGATAGGCTTTTCACTGTATTGATTACCTGCATTTTGACTTTGGGATCATGCCAATGTACTTCATTATCTAAACAGTCTGTCCATCAACATAATTAAATTTTAAAACAAAAATGTAAAATGATAAAAACACTTTGGAAAACAATTCAGCAGTTTTTAACAAAGTTAAATATATACTTGGTAATTGGTAGTTCTTCTCCTAGGTATTTACCCAAGAGAAATGTAAATATATGTGCATGCATACACATACTGTACATAAAATGATGGGAGAGCAGAGATAGGCTTACATATAAAGATGTATTGGTTATGTACCTGCAGCCTCCTCCATGATGACACTGCCCCACGGAGCCTCTCCTTCCCAGCTCTCTCATACCACTTCCCTAGAAAGAAATGTGGCATGCATTTGGCATATTCACAGTGGTTTCTACCCACACCACATGCATGGCCTTCTGTGGACTGGCATCCCTTTGTACGACCTCACTGAAGACTAACGGCAGAATTTTCGTAAGAGCACAGGAGAAAATAAAGACCACATATCCAAAGGGCAAAATCATGGAGTCAAGTGTAGAGTCTTTTCCTAATGGAGGAGGATCCCTGCATCCCGCCCCACCACCACCCTGCAATCCTCCACTGGCTCACAGGGCTCTCAGAAAGGACTGTATTTACAAGCTGACCCTCTTGTCATGGGCTGGCTCAGGAGTTGCTACGTCTCTCTTGCAGTCTGTTTCAGGACCTGAGCTGCCCAGTTGGCACCACATCCACAACCCATGGAATAATAACCACACCTTTCTGAGGTTGTGCTTTACAAATGCAAATTAAGTTCACTGCTGGCAGACAGCTCAAATTCCATTTGTTCTTGGCTCACTTTAGCTTAAAAAGGTACAGAGACCAAGAAACCTAGCCAGAGCTGGAGGGCATAATTTGCAGAAAATGGAGCATCTGAAGGAACCAGGCAGAGCAGGATGGAGCATTGCTGTAGCTCACCTGACTATTTTTATTCCAAATTTACTGCTTGGACCATTTTCTTTGTGGCCTCTGCAACTACATTTTCTCCAGTATTATCCTGTGGACGAAATAGTCTCCTCTTCCGATAGAACAGGTCACTGATTCCTCTGCACTCCCTTTGGGCTGCTGCTGCTGCTAAGTCACTTCAGTCATGTCCGACTCTGCGTGACCCCATAGACGTCAGCCCACCAGGCTCTCCTGCCCCTGGGATTCTCCAGGCAAGAAAACTGGAGTGGGTTGCCATTTCCTTCTCCAATGCATGAAAGCGAAAAAGTGAAAGTGAAGTCGCTCAGTCGTGTCCGACTCTTAGCGACCCCATGGACTGCAGCCCACCAGGCTCCTCCATCCATGGGATTTTCCAGGCAAGAGTACTGGAGTCAGACCCAAAATGCATTCCTTGAGACAGGTCCTTCTGACTGTGGTTTTCCTTCTCTTTTGTCAAACAGAAATGTTTATGTGAAATCTGACAAGAATGCCCTACAAAGGGGAGCCTGAGAGCCACCACGGGCAAACCAACCCTAACCCACCTGCATCTCCACGTCCCAGGGGCCCACAGCCCTGGATTCCTGGGGAGAGTCAGCCAAGCTGCCCCCAGCTGCACTGGCCCTGCCAGCCCTTCTGGGGGAGGGGGCAAGTCCCCCGCTGTCAGCACCACAGCCTGCAGGAGGGCCCCCAGTGCAGCCTCAGGGGTCCTCTGGGGTGGGGCAGAAGCCACAGCTGGTTACTCAGCAGACGAAAGGCAAACATGTAATTTTCTCCTCCAGAGCACAGTACCAACAGCAGTACCTTTCAAAATTCGGTGAAATTAGAATCACCTGGACATTTTTTTAAACACACACACACACACACTGCCTAGTCTGTTCCTTGAGTTCCTGATTCAGTAGGTTTGGAATGGGGATCCAAGAGTCTCTATTTCTAGCAAGTTCCCAGGTGATGCTGATGCTCCTGGTGATCCACACTCAGAGTAGCTCTTCTCATGGTACATACACCTCTATTATGGTATCTGTTATATTCTGCTTTCATTGTTACTTTTATAGGAAGGACTTAGATCAGTACTGTCTCATAGAAATATGACCTATGTATATACTTTTAAATTTTATAGTAGCTAGTAATACATTAATAAACATGATACAATTAATTTTAACAATACATTTTATTAATAATCAAATATACCCAAAATATTATCACTTCAACATGTAACCAATACCAAAATAAATATTAATCAGATATTCTATATTTTTTTTTACTAACTCTTCAAAATTAGGTATGTATTTTACACCTAGAGCACATTTCAGTTTAAACTAAGCACATGTGGAGTGCTCCATGGCCACATGTGATTAGTGGCTACCACACTGGGTGGGACAGCCTGAGGTCATGCTCACCGTGTACCAGAGAGTGTTGTAAACCCTTTAATTCATTTAATATATATTTAACCTTGTGTATTAACTCTAGCCCCTCACAATAACCATAGGGGGTAAACAGTATTATTAATCTCATTTTACAGGTGAGGAAACTAAGGCCCAGAGAGCTTCAGGTAACTTTCCCAGGACCCGTGAGCCAGAAATTGGGGGAAAGGGGGCTGGAACTTGGCATCTGGCTTCAGGGTCAGCCACATTTCCACAAGGCCCTCATGCTCAACCACAACTCCCTGGAGGGTAGGGAGAAATCAGTGTCTTTGTGGGTCCCCAAGCAAAGAGCTGAAACTCCAGTACTTTGGCCACCTCATGCGAAGAGTTGACTCATTGGAAGACTCTGATGCTGGGAGGGATTGAGGGCAGGAGGAGAAGGGGACGACAGAGGATGAGATGGCTGGATGGCATCACTGACTCGATGGGCGTGAGTCTGAGTGACCTCTGGGAGTTGGTGATGGACAGGGAGGCCTGGCATGCTGCGATTCATGGGGTCACAAAGAGTCGGACACGACAGAGCGACTGAACTGAACTGAAGCAAAGAGCACAGTTAGCTCAGATAGAACACCCAGTAAATGTGTGCTGAAGGACTTAATGAGATGGAGAGGAAGGTTTTGTCAGACATTCAACCAACAGGATCAGGTAACCTCAGACCACCACTGTATGTGAGTGGGTGAAAGGGGATATTTTAAAATTAAATTTGAAACTGTCTATTCTCAACTTGCTTCCAGGCTAACGGAAAGATGTGAGAAAATACACAAAGACAAGAATAAAGGTCTCACATACTATTATTTATAGTGGCATTCACAGTTAGGCTGACTGGAACCAGGAAGGGTTACACTGAGAGAGGCTCACAGTTACACAGAGTTGATGAATCTAAAGCGATGTTAGGTGAAATGGAAAGAATGTGATGGAGTAAGACACAGGAAAGGAATGATAAGAAGGAAGAATCCTCATCAGCACTGATCAGATGCGGTTTACTGCAGACCTCAGTCCCTGGAAGCAGATTATGAGCTACAGATTTGCATACAACACTTCCAGGAGAGATGGAAAGAAGCTGAACTGTGAGGCCTCAGAAAGACTCTATGGAGACCTCATGGGCTGGGGTGGTCCTCCCAAATTGAGGTAGGGGACCAGTCATTCTAACCCCACATGAGCCAGTCACTGGATGCAGGTTTCCCATAAAGGAGGTGTCACCTTGACCTGAGAGCACTTCCTGAAGAGAAATTTGGCTGTATATCTTCTGCTGCCAACACTTCTAGCAGTAATAGCATGAAGACCCCCTTGCTGGGGGGCAGAAGGAGGAATCTGTAGTGCACCACAGTATTCACTATACTGATTCAGTGAAAAATCTAAAGAACCAACAAGAGAGCACATGGGTGAATGGAAACCACGGGATAGAATCCCAACATAGCCAGTTTGTGTGGGAAATTCATGCAAGGCCATGCAATTAGTGAGTGAATTTACACCTAGTTCTCTCTTGTTCCTGACTTCCCTGGTAACTCAGATGGTAAAGCGTCTGTCTGCAATGCGGGAGACGCGGGTTCAATCCCTGAGTTGGGAAGATCCCCTGGAGAAGAAAATGGCAACCCACTCCAGTATTCTTGCCTGGAAAATCCCACGGACAGAGGAGCCTAGTAAGCTACAATCCGTGGGATTGCAAAGAGTCAGACATGACTGAGTAACTTCACTTTCTTTCTGGTTCCAATGTCTATGTTCTCTCTATACCTCTCTAGGAAAGAGGAGAGAGAGATGAAAAATAGAACTTAAACATCCTTTATTACGAAGTGCTCTGTTCCTTGATCTTTAGTATTTAAACACTGTGTTCTAGATTCTACAAGAAATCTGGACCACATTTGGAGGCCACATTTACTTGTGTGCCTTGGGTGCCTGACATGTTGACTGCAGTGTCTGGAGTGAGGGAAGAACAGCTAAGGACATTTCAGTGACAAGAAAACATCTCAGGGCTTCCGTGGTGGTCCATTGGTCAAGAATCCACCTAGTCAGTTCAATCCCTGACTAGGACTTCAACCTGAGTTCCTAGTCAGGGAGCTAAGATCCTACATGCCACAGAGCAACTAAGCCTGCAAGCTGTGACTACTGAGCCCAGCACAACTAGAGAGTTCATATGCTGTAATGAAAGATCCCGCATGATGCAATGGAGATCTTGGGTTCTGCAACTAAGACCTGATGCAGCCAAATAAATAAATATTTTTTAAAAGAAAGAAAAGAAACTGTCTCCCATTCTCCCCTGCCTAGGAGAGAGGGGCAACTACCTTTCTACTACTAAGCAGGGTGTCTACAAAAGATGGCAGCCCCAAGGTGGGTGTTGACGGTGGTCCCCATGCCACCCCTAGACTTGACCTGGGGATCAGAGCCTGTCAGAGATGTCCCTCAGTTTTGATCCTGATCTTATATTCTTGGGTTCAGGTCAGAAGCAGAGTTTGAACTGTGCCTGGAGTAGAGTCGGACTAGAGTGGAACAGCCTTTGAGAGTCTGACTCTGCATAGTCACCCACTTATCTTCTCCAAGGCCTACTGAAGTTGGGAGTCCTTTGCCAGGTGGTGAGCTTGCTGGGAGTAATCAAGTGTTGTGACTAAAGGTCTTTTGCAGCTGGCAATGTCCACTGAAAATAGAAAAGAAGGAAGATGGAGAAAAACAGAAATATGTATGCATATCATGGGTCCCCCTTGAGTTTGGTGACCCTGAGTAAATCCTTTAACCTCTGTGAACCTCAGTTTTAGGGAATGATACCCATCTCACAAAAGGTTTTATGAGTGTGTATTGGTTTTCAGGAGTGAAGTATAAATATAATAATGCTTAATAAATATGTGTCTTACATTATAGTGGACATACATAATACATGTATGTCCATACATACATATACATAATAGTGGACATTATTAGCACACTATAAAGTGTTTCCCACCCATAAATAAACTAACCTTTTCAGAAACTGTCAAAATTTTCTCTCCCAAGATGCATTTTATTAGCCATGGTGGGGAATGAGGTAATGGCAGCCATCTCCATGGCTGAGATCAGGATGCCAGTTTATCCAGGAAACAAAAGCCACACTCAGCCCTCAGTAGATGTTTGTTGAACGTGTGAATGAAGAAATGGGTGGATGGTGGAATGGTAGTAAGAGGCTGTGGGTTTTCCTCCAGGAAGCCTTCCTGGGTTCCTCCAGCTTTTGTGGGTTCCCTGGAGATCAGCCCTGGGATTTCTTTGGAAGGAATGATGCTAAAGCTGAAACTCCAGTATTTTGGCCACCTCATGCGAAGAGTTGACTCATTGGAGAAGACTCTGATGCTGGGAGGGATTGGGGGCAGGAGGAGAAGGGGATGACAGAGGATGAGATGGCTGGATGGCATCACTGACTCGATGGATGTGAGTCTGAGTGATCTCTGGGAGTTGGTGATGGACAGGGAGGCCTGGCGTGCTGTGGTTCATGGGGTCGCAAAGAGTCAGACACGACTGAGCGACTAATCTGATCTGATCTGATCTGCAAGCCACAGCACATAAAATGTGCCCCATCCAAAATCGTCCTTCCTCACAGCCCACCTTCTGTTGTTCCCTCTTTGTCCTGTATTCTCATCAGAACACTTGTCTTGACGTAGACAAGATGTTTTTATTATTTTTTCCTCCAAAAAAACTACCTTCAAGTCCACATTGAATTATTTAGTTATCTATATCCACAGACCTTTACTCCAAAAGACAGTAATAAAGAGGTGAAGGGTGAGTACCCTTATCATTATATAGAACATGGATTGAGACTTGTTCTTTCTTATCTTAGAGGGTTTTATGAAGACTGAGTAAGATGACATAAAAATTTCTTAGTGGAGTTAGTGCCTGGCACATAGTAGGCGCTCAATAAATGGAGATGTTGGAGAGAATGAGGGACAAGATAGGAGGGAAGCTTTCATCACCAGGCACACACAGCCTGGAGAGCTGACTTTCAGAATTCAGTTGTGAAATCTAACTCATGCCCAAAGTCTAATTATACCTTGGAGTGTGGGTATCCTGCCTTGACATGGGGAATTAGACAGTTTCACAAGGATGCACAGCTGTGTTGCCTGAGCCTTTTTGTTGCAGGCAAACTGGAACAGGCGGTGAACCTTTTGCAACCAAAGAGAGTAATGCCAACCAGCCTGCAGCCTGCCCAACAGGAGCCGGGCCAGAATACCAAGCAACCTCGAGCCCGGGAGCCATGTAGCCAATGCCGCAGAGAGCAGACACCAATCTTGACGTCAGTCAGTTCCCTGTCACCCCGCCTGCCTACCCCTCCCCCCAGGCACCTTCCCACTGTCCCTGCTACATCCCTGCCAACCTACCCCTTCTTCCTCTTCCCTTCTCTCCTTGGCAAACTCTTTTGAGTGGAGGAGCAGGTGCTGAGAGATGACACCAGATTGTTAGCCAACCCTATAGGATGTCAGGTCAAAAGCCCCAATGTCCTTTTTAGGTAAGTGACTCTCAGATGTGATCAGGCCAGCACTCTTTTTCTTCTCCTCCTGGCTTTGGAGAGTTCTGAGCTGGGGCTGGGCTTCCCAGGTTCTTTCCCATGGTAAAGAACCCTCCTGAGTTGTAGGACACACAGGAGACATGGGTTCAATCCCTGAGTCAGAAAGATCCCCTGGAGGAGGAAATGGCAACCTACTCCAGTATTCTTGCCTGGAGAATCCCATGGACAGAGGAAGCCTGGTGGGCTACAGTCCATAGGGTCGCAAAGAGTCAGAAACAACTGAAGTGACTTAGCACAAACACATGAGCTGAGGGTAGACAGATGCCCCTGTGCTCAAGCAGGTACCTTAGCCTCTTCAGGCAGGTTCCGGAACTCACCAGGGCTCCTCTGGGGTCGAGAGATCCTGTTATAGTTGCTGAGGTGCTCACTGGACCAGATCCCAGGCTGTGGGGCTGCAGATTCTAGGGGAGTCATTTTATTGGGTTTGTAGGAGCCACAGGTTCAGAGCACCATGGCTTCTAGGACACGTTGAGCCCCCCATGGGCTGCCTTGCCAGCACCACCAAATACACATGCTCCTGTTTGACCTCCTTCCTTCCTGCTCTCATCCAACCCTCCCAAGAGGATGCACCTTGAGTCAGCAAGCCAAAGGTGGCACTTGTCTGTAAGTCCCAAATCCTGGCAAACACTCTCATATCACTAGTTCAGTTCAGTCGTTCAGTTGTGTCCCACTCTTTGTGACCCCATGTACTGCAGCATGCCAGGCTTCACTGTCCATCACCAACTCCCAGAGCTTGCTCAAACTCATGTCCATCAAGTAAGTGATGCCATCCAACCATCTTATCCTTTGTTGTCTCCTTCTCCTTTTGCCTTCAATCTATCCCAGCATCAGGGTCTTTTCCAGTGAGTCAGTTCTTCACATCAGGTGGCCAAAGGATTAGAATTTCAGCTTCAGCATCAGTCCTTCCAATGAATATTCAGAACTTACTTCTTTTAGGATTGACTAGTTTGATCTCCTTACAGTCCAAGGAAGTCTCAAGAGTCTTCTCCAACACCGCAGTTCAAAAGCATCAATTCTTAAGTGCTCAGCTTTCTTTTTTTTTTTTTTTAACATATTGTGGTGGGTTTTGCCATACATTGACATGAATCAGCCACAGGTGTACATGTGTACCCCATCCCAAACTCCCCTCCCACCTCCATCCCCATCCCATCGCTTTGGGTTGTCCCAGTGCACCAGCTTTGAGTGCGCTGTTCCATGCATCAAACTTGAATTAGTGATCTATTTCACATATGGTAATATACATGTTTCAATGCTATTCTCTCAAATCATCCCATTCTCACCTTCTCCCACAGAGTCCAAAAGTCTGTTCTTTATATCTGTGTCTCTTTTGCTGTCTCACATATAGGGTCATCATTCTCAGCTTTCTTTATAGTCCAACTCTCACATCCATACATGACTACTGGAAAAATCATAGCTTTGACTAGACAGACCTTTGTCAGCAAAGTAATGCCTATGCTTTTTAATATGCTATCTAGGTTGGTCATAGCTTTTCTTCCAAGGAGCAAGCAACCTTTAATTTCATGGCTGTAGTCACCATTTGCAGTGATTTTGGAGCCGAGGAAAATAGTCTGTCACTGTTTTCATTGTTTCTCCACCTATTTGCCATGAAGTGATGGTATCAGTCTTTCCCATTCTGTTGTTTTCCTCTATTTCCTTGCATTCATCGCTGAAGAAGGCTTTCTTATCTCTTCTTGCTATTCTTTGGAACTCTGCATTCAGATGCTTATATCTTTCCTTTTCTCCTTTGCTTTTCGCTTCTCTTCTTTTCACAGCTATTTGTAAGGCCTCCCCAGACAGCCATTTTGCTTTTTTGCATTTCTTTTCCATGGGGATGGTCTTGATTCCTGTCTCCTGTACAATGTCACGAACCTCAGTCCATAGTTCATCAGGCACTCTATCTATCAGATCTAGACCCTTAAATCTATTTCTCACTTCCACTGTATAATCATAAGGGATTTGATTTAGGTCATACCTGAATGGTCTAGTGGTTTTCCCTACTTTCTTCAATTTAAGGCTGAATTTGGCAATAAGGAGTTCATGGTCTGGGCCACAGTCAGCTCCTGGTCTTGTTTTTCCTGATTGTATAGAGCTTCTCCATCTTTGGCTGCAAAGAATATAATCGATCTGATTTCGGTGTTGACCATCTGGTGATGTCCATGTATAGAGTCTTCTCTTGTGTTGTTGGAAGAGGGTATTTTCTATGACCAGTGCATTTTCTTGGCAAAACTCTATTAGTCTTTGCCCTGCTTCATTCCGTATTCCAAGGCCAAATTTGCCTGTTACTCCAGGTGTTTCTTGACTTCCTACTTTTGCATTCCAGTCCTCTATAACGAAAAGGACATCTTTTTTGGGTGTTAGTTCTAAAAGGTCTTGTAGGTCTTCATAGAACCGTTCAACTTCAGCTTCTTCAGCGTTACTGGTTGGGGCATAGACTTGGATTACTGTGACATTGAATGGTTTGCCTTGGAAACGAACAGAGATCATTCTGTCGTTTTTGAGATTGCATCCAAGTACTGCATTTTGGACTCTCTTGTTGACCATGATGGCCACTCCATTTCTTCTGAGGGATTCCTGCCCACAGTAGTAGATACAATCGTCATCTGAGTTAAATTCACCCATTCCAGTCCATTTCAGTTCGCTGACTCCTAGAATGTCGATGTTCACTCTTGCCATCTCTTATTTGACCACTTCCAATTTGCCTTGATTCATGGACCTGACATTCCAGGTTCCTATGCAATATTGCTCTTTACAGCATCAGACCTTGCTTCTATCACCAGTCACATCCACAGCTGGGTATTCTTTTTGCTTTGGCTCCATCCCTTCATTCTTTCTGGAGTTATTTCTCCACTGATCTCCAGTAGCATATTGGGCCCCTACTGACCTGGGGAGTTTCTCTTTCAGTATCCTATCATTTTGCCTTTTCACACTGTTCATGGGGTTCTCGAGGCAAGAATACTGAAGTGGTTTGCCATTCCCTTCTCCAGCGAACCACGTTCTGTCAGATCTCTCCACCATGACCTGCCCATCTTGGGTTGCCCCATGGGCATGGCTTAGTTTCATTGAGTTAGACAAGGCTGTGGTCCTAGTGTGATTAGACTGACTAGTTTTCTGTGAGTATGGTTTCAGTGTGTCTGCCCTCTGATGCCCTCTTGCAACACCTACCATCTTACTTGGGTTTCTCTTACCTTGGGCTTGGGGTATCTCTTCATGGATGCTCCAGCAAAGCGCATATTCAAAAGCAGAGACGTTACTTTGCCAACAAAGGTCCGTCTAGTCAAGGCTATGGTTTTTCCTGTGGTCATGTATGGATGTGAGAGCTGGACTGTGAAGAAGGCTGAGCACCGAAGAATTGATGCTTTTGAACTGTGGTGTTGGAGAAGACTCTTGAGAGTCCCTTGAACTGCAAGGAGGTCCAACCGGTCCATTCTGAAGGAGATCAGCCCTGGGATTACTTTGGAAGGAATGATGCTAAAGCTGAAACTCCAGTATTTTGGCCACCTCGTGCGAAGAGTTGACTCATTGGAGAAGTCTCTGATGCTGGGAGGGATTGGGGGCAGGAGGAGAAGGGGACGACAGAGGATGAGATGGCAGGATAGCATCACTTACTCAATGGATGTGAATCTGAGTGAACTCTGGGAGTTGGTGATGGACAGGGAGGCCTGATGTGCTGCAATTCATGGGGTCGCAAAGAGTCGGACACGACTGAGCAACTGATCTGATCTGATCTGATCTGATGGTATCAGATGCCATGATCTTAGTTTTCTGAATGTTCAGTTTTGAGCCAGCTTTTTCACTCTCCTCTTTCACTTTCATCAAGGGCTTTTTCATTTCTTTTCACTTTCTGCCATAAGGGTAGTATCATCTGCATATCTGAGGTTATTGATATTTCTCCTGGAAATCTTGACTCCAGCTTGTGCTTCATCCAGCCCGGCATTTTGCATGATGTACTCTGCATATAACTTAAATAAGCAGGGTGACAGTATACAGCCTTGACGTACTCCTGTCCCAATTTGGAACCAGTCTGTTGTTCCATGTCTGGTTATAAGTGTTGCTTCTAAACCTGCATACAGATTTCTCAGGAGGCAGGTAAGGTGGTCTGGTATTCCCATCTCTTGAAGAATTTTCCACAGTTTGTTGTGATCTACACAGTCCGAGGCTTTGGCATAATCAGTGAAGCAGAAGTAGATGTTTTTCTGGAATCCTCTTCCTTTTTCTGCGATCTAAAGGATGTTGGCAATTTAATCTCTGGTTCCTCAGTCTTTTCTAAATCCAGCTTGAACATCTGTAAGTTCATGGTTCACATACTGTTGAAGACTGATTTGGAAAATTTTGAGCATTATTTTGCTAGTGTGTGAGATATGGGTCAGCAGTGTCCTGCTGCAGGGATAGGGGCTCTGGGTTCAGCCACCTGGGTCACACAGCCTGTGGCATAAGCCCTCTTGGAGGAGGTCACCATTAACCCCATCATAGAGCCGCCAAGCAGATGACCCACAAACTACAGAACAATTATACCAAAGAAATTCTCACAGTGTTAAGAAAGTTCTAGCACCCACAACAGATTTCCCAACCTGGGGATATGACAAAGGGACTGAGAATCCCCAGAGAATTTGACTTTGGAGGCCGGTGGGATTTGATTACAGAACTTCCACAAGACTGGGGAAACAGACGCTTGGAGGGCACAAACAAAACTTTGAGTGCACCAGGACCCAGGAGAAAGAAGCAGTGACCCCACAAGACACTGACCCAGACTTGACTGTGAGTGTCCAGGAGTCTCCAGCGGAGGCATGGGTCAGTGGTGGCCTGCTTCAGGGTCAGGGCACTGAGTGTGGTGGTGGGTACAGGGGGCCTTTTGAAGGAGGTCATCATTATCTTCATTACCTCCACCATAGTTTGGTCTCAGGTCAAACAACAGGGAGGGAACATAGCCCTAAATTGGATTAAATATTTACTGAGCATGGCCCCACCCATCAGAACAAGACCCAGTTTTCCCCACAGTCAGTCTCTCCCATCAGGAAGCTTCCATAAGCCTCTTATCCTTATCTGTCAGAGGGCTGACAGAATGAAAACCACAGTCACAGGAAACTAATCAAGCTGATCACATGGACCACAGCCTTGTCTAACTCAGTGAAACTATGAGATACCCAAGAGGACGGATCATTGGGGAGAGTTCTGACAAAATGTGGTCCTGAAGAAGGGAATTGCAAGCCATTTCAGTATCCTTGCCTTAAGAACCCCATGAAAGTATGAAAAGGCAAAAAGACATCACCGGTTAGAACTTTGGAAAGGCATGAAGGCTGATTTACTTAGGGGATAAGGAACAGAACTAGCAGCAGTGGGTGCAGCGGTGGGAGGGGGTCTCAGGAAGATCTGCAGGAAGCTGGTTCCATGCATCTCAGCCTTCTGCCTCCTGTCTTATGTGATATGTGTCCATTTGAACCCATTAATGTTAATCATTAAGATAAACAAAGTGAAAACAGGATATGTGTGCATGTACACACACACACACGTACACAACTGTAATGCCACATCTCAGGACTCATATTGTTTACTGTTTTCTTCTGTTGACATTGTCTTCAAAATAAACATCTCTAATTTATGGCAAGCATTCAGCTACAAATACCTTAAATGATTGGAATCCTCTAAGTCTTCTTTTACCCTCTCATCTTTTACAGAAAACATTATTGTGCCCCTAGTACAAGTCAGTGAACTAAGTTCTAGGGTTCAAGATGCTGAAGAAGATCGCACCCCTAGGGGACTGACCCAAATGTAGCAGAAGATAAAACAACAGTTTTCACCTGTTGCATCCAGGCCTCAGTGGGGCCTCTGTGCCTCTGTGTCGTGTTCTCATGCCTGAAAGCACACTAAAGTTAGGCATGATCTTCGTTACATTCAAGAAGGAAAACAAAGCTGAATTTATCTGCCTGAGGTCCCACCATTAGGACATTCCAGAGCCAGGATGGACCTAAATCCCACTGACCGCAGGTCCATCCCTGCCTTTCCACAACACCCTCAGCTGAAGGGTTCTGTGGGGAAAAGGACCGTGTACGAATGGGAGCAGATGGCCTTGTGAGCACTGGGCGGGGAGCCACTATTTCCAGCTGGACAAATTGAGGAACCATGATCTCGTCAAGACAAGGTGACCATCAGGTTGGGTTTTGGAGAGGGATCCAAACAGGAAAAGGATATGGGTAGAAACTTTGGTTGTATAGCCATATCCAATAACTCATACGGTTTTCATGTTTAGACAGCAGGGCAATGTAGCCCTGTGGTAATGAGACACAAGCTTTGGTTTCCATGCAGCTTGCTTCCTTGGTCAAGAGTGTTTATATTACACATGTAGCATATATATAAACTGATCTCTCAGTTGGAGTTTGAACAGGTTTAAAAAAACTATGTGTTCAGGCTGTTAGTCTCCCTGACCATTTCCCCTCCAAACTCCACACTCTGTATGAGAACACTTTAAATGGTGAGAAGCAGAGGGGATAGACAGATATGACAACAACAGTCACTCCCCTCTGGAAGTAGGCTCCAAAATGCATCTGTGGACACATGATCTAACATCAAGGCTCTAGGAAAGTTGCCTGCAAACCTCCCTTCAGCTAACTTTCCTTCCAGGACACACTCTCACGTTGTCCCTGCTGTCTTACCTCCATGGAACTTTTATTTAAATCTCAGGCTAGATTTTTGTTTGGGGTTTTTGTTGGGTTTTTTCCCATAACTTTTATTTATTTTTGGCTGCACTGGCTCTTTGTTGCTGTGTGCAGGCTCTTCTCTGGTTGTGGTGAGCCAGGGCTACTCTTTGTGGCAGCATTCAGGCTTCTCATTGCTTCTCTTGTTGCAGAGCACAGGCTCTAGAGCACAGGCTTAGTAGTCGTGGCACACAGGCCTAGTTGCTCTGTGGCATGTGGAATCTTCCTGGACCAGGAATCAAACCCATGTCCCCTGCATTGGCTGACGGATTCTTATCCACTGCACCATCAAGGAAGTCCCAGAGTAGTTTTGAGCTTAACAGGAAAATTGCAGAGTAAAGCAGAGAGATTCTATATAGCCTGCAGCCAGTTCGCACTGTAATCAGTGTCTTACAATACTGGTGTACATCTGTCACAATTAATGAGTCTGTATTGATACATTATTATTAACTGAGGTCCAAACTTTTACTCACATCTCCTTCATTTTCCCCCAGTGTCCTTCTTCTGTTCCAGGAACCCAGCCAGGATTCCACATTACGTTTAGTTGTCGTGTTTCCTTAGACACCATTCGGCTGTGAGTTTCTCAGACTTTCCTTATTTTTGATGACCTTGGTGAGGAGTACTGGTCAGATATTTTGTGGCATGTCCCTCATTTGGGATTTTCAGATGTTTTTCTTATCATTAGACCTGGGATATAGGTTGGGAAAAGGAGAGCTACAGAGGTGAAGTGCTGTCTTCATATCCAGGGTGCATACTATCACCGTGACCTTGATCATGTGGCTGAGGTAGTGTCTTTCAGGTTCTCTACTGTAAAGCGTGGAACATTTTTATGAATCTTTTGCTTTTCATTTAGGAGAGTACAAAGCAGTCTGGACTGATGCATTTCTCTTCTTTCCTATGATGTCAGTGAGATGTTTCCTGAATATTAATGATCCTGTTATTTTATTAGAAACTGAGCTGACCTTTTCATTCCTCTAACTTTGACTCCTGTTGTTTGGAGAAGGTCTTTGAGAAAACATCTGTGATGTGTAGGTTTGTTCCCCTGTCACAGATGATTCTCTTCCCTTCCAGAATGATAGCCCCTTGAAGCAAATGGTCATGTATGTCTTCAATATGTAGGCACCATAAATACATACATATACTCTTTGAACTCATGTCTTCAATGTGTGGTCACCTTATGCTAGCCTCCACCTCATTCCATCTGTGCCCTGGTCCACAAAGTACCTAGATGCCAGGAACTTCATGCCCCTGTTAGTACACATTTGTTCCTTCCTTTCTTTGATGTTAAGTTAAAGTGTTAGTCATTCAGTTGTGTTTGACTCTGCGACACTATGGACTGTAGCCTGCCAGGCTCCCCTGTCCATGGAATTCTCCAGGCAAGAATACTGGAGTAGGTAGTCATTCCCTTCTCTGGGGGCAGGGGGGAATTGTAGCTATAGATTAGAGAAATCATGATGCTGAAGAAGGAGCCCAGAAGTGAGCTATTTCCCTTTCCTTGCATCTGGGGGCAGGAGACAAAAGTAAGGGACCCACGACAAGATCAGCTTGTTGAGCCCCAGCACTTAAAACCCCTGATATTTAAATCCAGGGGTTTTTAAATGAAAGGACTTTAATTTCACTTCTACAAAGATAATATTCAAATTACTATTACTGCCTAACAAACTGCCTCAAAACTTCAACATTAATCATTCATTTGCTCATAAATCTAGTTTGGGGGCATCACTTGTCTCTACTCCACCTGGACTCAGCTGGGGTAGCCCACATAGGGTTGAGGATGGCTCACTGCCCTGGCTGGCAGTCAGTGCTGACTTCATCTAGAATTTCAAGCTGGGACTGAAGGCCAGGGCTGAGGCCCCTTTCCAGATGGGCTCCTTCATGGACTACTCAGTCTTGCTCACAGCATGGTGGCTGACTTCTGAGAGGAATACCCAAGAGTAAGGACTCGGAGGAAGCAGTACCATCTCTCATGATCTGGCCTCAGAAATCATGTAGCATCACTTCAGCCATAGTCACAAACCTACCCAGATTCCAGGGAGTGGAACAGACTTCACCTTCCAGTAGGAGTGCCGAAGTCACATTTACGAAGAGTAAGCTGGTAGGGGTGTGTTACAGTGGTTATTTTTGGAAAATAAAAGCTGGCTAGTGATTAATTTAGAAGAGTTTTCTTTTTCCCAGTTTATTTCAATATAATTGACATATAACATTGTATTACATCATAATGATTTGATATGTGAATATATTGTGGAATGATTATTGCAAAAAGTTTAGTTAACATCAATCACCTCATATAGTTACAAGTTTTTATATGATGAGAACTTTTAAGATTTAGTCTCTTGAAAGAGAAAGTGAGTGAAAGCACATAATTTTTTTTACATGATGAGAATATTTATGAAATGCACATATGTAACATTTATGAAAATGTACACATGTAAAGTGACCTATAATCCCCCTCAACAGAAACCTGGATTAAAGACTTACTGAACATGGCCCTGCCCATCAGAACAAGACCCAGTTTCCCCATCAGACTCTTCCATCAGGAAACTTCCATAAGCCTCACTCATCTTTATCCATCAGAGGGCAGACAGAATGAAAACTACAATCACAGAAAATTAACCAAACTGATCACATGGACCACAGCCTTGTCTAGCTCAGTGAAACTATGAGCCATGCCATGTAGGGCCACCTAAGACGGACAGGTGATAGCAGAGGGTTCTGACAAAATGTGGTTCACTGGAGAAGGGAATGGCAATCCACTTCAGTATTCTTGCCTTGAAAACCCTATGAACAGTATGAAAAGGCAAAAAGGTATGGCACTGAAAGATGAACTCTCTAGGTCTGTAGGTGCCCAATAGGCTACTGGAGAAGAGTGGAGAAATAACTCCAGAAACAATGAAGAGACAGAGTCAAAGAGAAAACAATGCCCAGTTGTGGATGTGATAGGTGGTGGAAGTAAAGTCCAATGCTGTAAAGAACAATATTGCGTAGGAACATGGAATGTTCGCTTCGTGAATCAAGGCAAATTGGAAGTGGTCAAACAGGAGACGGAAAGAGTGAACATTGACATTTTAGGAATCAGTGAACTAGAATGGACTGGAATAGGTAAATTTAACTCAGATGACCATTACATCTACTACTTGGGCAAGAATCCCTTAGAAGAAGTGGAGTAGCCATCACAGTCAAAAAAAAGAGTCCAAAATTCTGTACTTGGATTAAATCTCAAAAATGACAGAATGATCTCTGTTTGTTTCTAAGGAAAACCATTCAATATCACAGTAATCCAAATCTATCCCCCAGCCAGTAATGCTGAAGAAGCTGAAGCTGAATGGTTCGTGAAGACCTACATGAACTTCTAGAACTAACATCCAAAAAAGATGTCCTCTTCCTTATAGGGGACTGCTGGAGTAACAGGCAAATTTGGCCTTGGAGTACAAAATGAAGCAGGGCAAAGGCAAACAGAGTTTTGCCAAGAGAATGCACTGGTCATAGCAAACACCCTCTTCCAACAACACAAGAGAAGACTCTACACATGGACATCACCAGATGGTCAATACTGAAATCAGATTGATTATATTCTTTGCAGCCAAAGATGAAGTTCTATACAGACAGCAAAAACAAGTCCAGGAGCTGACTGTCGCTCAGATAATGAACTCACTCAGATCATGAACTCCTGCAAACTGACTTTGCAAAACTTCAAAGTCTTACTTTGAAGAAAGTAGTGAAAACCACTACACCATTCAGGTATGACCTAAATCAAATTTCATGATTATACAGTGGAAGTGACAGATTCAAGGGATTAGATCTGATAGACAGAGTGCCTGAAGAACTAGGACAGAGGTTTGTGACATTGTACAGGAGGCAGTGATCAAGACCATCCCCAAGAAAAAGAAATGCATAAAGGCAAAATGGTTGTCTGAGGAGGCCTTACAAACAGCTGTGAAAAGAAGAGAAGCTAAAGGCAAGGGAGAAAAGGAAAGATATACCCATTTTAATGCAGAGTTCCAAAGAATAGCAAGAAGAGGTAAGAAAGCCTTCCTCAGTAATCAATGCAAAGAAATAGAGGAAAACAATAGAATGGGAAAGACTATAGATCTCTTCAAGAAAATTACAGATACCAAGGGAACATTTCATGCAAAGATGGGTTCGATAAAGGACAGCAATGGTATGGACCTAACAGAAGCAGAAGATATTAAGAAGAAATGGCAAGAATATACAGAACTATACAAAAAAAGATCTTCATGACCCAGATAACCATGATGGTATGATAACTCACCCAGAGCCAGACATCCTGGATGTGAAATCAAGTGGGCTTTAGGAAACATCACTATGAACAAAGCTAGTGGAGGTGATAGAATTCCAGTTGAGTCATTTCAAATCGTAAACGATGATACTCTGAAAGTGCACTCAATATGCCAGAAAATTTGGAAAACTCAGCAGTGGCAACAGGACTGGAAAAGGCTAGTTTTCATTCCAATCCCAAAGAAAGGCGATGGCAAAGAATGTACAAACTACCACACAATTGCACTCATCTCACACGCTAGCAAAGAAATGCTCAAAATTCTCCAAGCCTGGCTTCAACAGTACATGCACCAAGAAATTCCAGATGTTCAAGCTGGATTTAGAAAAGGCAGAGGTACCAGACATCAAATTGCCAACATCTGTTGGATCATCGAAAAAGCAAGAAAGTTCCAGAAAAATCTTTCACTTTATTGATTACAACAAAGCTTTTGATTGTGTGGATTACAACAAAGCTTTTGACTGTGTAGATCACAATAAACTGGAAAATTCTTAAAGAGATGAGAATATCAGACCGCCTGACCTGCCTCCTGAGAAATCTGTAAGCAGGTCAAGAAGCAGCAGTTAGAACCAGACATGAAACAACAGACTCATTCCAAATCGGAAAAGGAGTACGTTAAGGCTGTATATTATCACCCTGTTTATTTAACCTCTATGCAGAGTACATCATGTGAAATGCCAGGTTGGATGAAGCACAAACTGGAATCAAGATTGCCAGGAGAAATATCAATAACCTCAGATATGCAAATGACACCACCCTTATGGCAGAAAGTAAAGAGAAACTAAGGAGCCTCTTGATGAAAGTGAAAAAGAAGAGTGAATGGCTGCGATCCAAAAGTCTACAAGCAATAAATGCTGGAGAGGGTGTGGAGAAAAGGGAACCATCTTACACTGTTGGTGGAAATGCAAACTAGTACAGCCACTATGGGGAACAGTGGGAAGATTCCTTAGAAAACTGGAAATAGAACTGCCTTATGACCCAACAATCCCACTGCTGGGCATACACACTGAGGAAACCAGAATTGAAAGACACATGTACCCCAATGTTCATTGCAGCACTGTTTATAATAGCCAGGACATGGAAGCAACCTTAATGTCCATCAGCAGATGAATGGATAAGAAAGCTGTGGTACATATACACAATGGAGTATTACACAGCCATTAAAAAGAATATATTTGAATCAGTTCTAATGAGGTGGATAAAACTGGAGCCTATTATACAGAGTGAAGTAAGCCAGAAAGAAAAACACCAATACAGTATACTAAGGCAATGGCACCCCACTCTGGTACTCTTGCCTGGAAAATCTCATGGACGCAGGAGCCTGGTAGGCTGCAGTCCATGGGGTCACTAAGAGTCAGACACGACTGAGCGACTTCACATTCACTTTTCACTTTCATGAATTGGAGAAGGAAATGGCAACCCACTCCAATGTTCTTGCCTGGAGAATCCCAGGGATGATGGAGCCTGATGGGCTGCCGTCTGTGGGGTCGCACAGAGTCGGACACGACTGAAGCGACTTAGCAGCAGCAGCAGCAACACATATATATGGAATTTAGAAAGATGGTAACAATAACCCTGTATACGAGACAGCAAAAGAGACATTGATGTATAAAACAGTCTTGTGGACTCTGTGGGAGAGGGAGAGGGTGAGATGATTTGGGAGAATGGCATTGAAACATGAATAATATCATATATGAAACAAGTCACCAGTCCAGGTTCAATGAACAATACTGGATGCTTGGGGCTGTGCACTGGGACGACTCAGCAGGATGGTACGGGGAGGAAGGAGGGAGGAGGATTCAGGATGGGGAACATGTGTATACCTGTGGTGAATTCATATTGATATATGGCAAAACCAATACAATATTGTAAAGCTAAAAAATAAAATAAAATTTTTTAAAAAAAAGGGAAAAAAAAAGCTCAACATTCAGAAAACTAAGATCATAGCATCCAGTTCCATCACTTCATGGCAAATAGATGGTGAAACAATGGAAACAGTGAAAGACTTTATTGTTTTGGACTCCAAAATCACTGCAGATGGTGACTGCAGCAATGAAATTAAAAGATGCTTGCTCCTTGGAAGAAAAGCTATGACCAACCTAGGCAGCATATTAAAAAGTAGAGACATTACTTTATCAACAAAGGTCCATCTAGTCAAAGCTGTGGTTTTTCCTGTAGTCATGTATGGATGTGAGAATTGGACTATAAAGAAAGCTGAGTGCCAAAGATTTGATGCTTTTGAACTGTGGTGTTGGAGAAGACTCATGAGAGTCCCCTTGGACTGCATAGAGATCCAACTAGTCCATCCTAAAAGAAATAAGTCCTGAATATTCATTGGAAGGACTGATGTGAAACTGAAACTTCAATACTTTGGCCAACTAATGCAAAGAACCGACTCATTGGGAAAGACCCTGATGCTGGGAAAGACTGAAGGCAGGAGGAGAAGGGGACAACAGAGGATGAGATGGTTGGATAGGTTCACTGATGCAATGGACATGAGTTTGAATGAGCTCCGGAAGTTGGTGATGAACAGGAAGTCTGGCATGCTGCAGTCCATGGAGTCACAAAGAGTCGGACATGGCTGAGTGACTGAACTGTACTGAACATTTAAGATTTACTCTCTTAACAACTTTCAAATGTACAATAAGTACTGTAGCCCACCAGCCTCCTCTGTCTGTGAGATTTTCCAGGAAAGAATACTGGAGTAGGTAACCATTCCCTTCTCCAGGGATTATGAACTATAGACACTACGCTATACATTATACCCAAAATTTATTTATTATAACTGGAATTTTGCCTACCTTCCCCCATTTCCCCTATGCTCTGTTTCCCACCTATGGTAACCACCAATGTGTTCTGTATTTCTATGAGTTTAATTTTTATGTTATTATAGTTTTATTTAGTTATTTATTTTTGGCTGTGCTGGGTCTGCATTGCTGTACAGGCTTTTCCCTAGTTTGCGGTGAGCAGGGGCTACTCTCTAGTTGTGATGCATGGGCCTCAGTAGTTGCGGAGCGTGGGCTCAGTGATTATGGTTCCCAGGCTCTAGAGCATAGGCTCCACAGCTGTAGCACACAGGCTTAGCTGCATGTGGGGTTTTCCTGGACCAGGGACCAAACCTGTGTCATCTGCATTGGCAGGCAGATTCTTACCACTGATCCACCAGGAAAGCGAAGAAGGCAATGGCACCCCACTCCATTACTCTTGCCTGGAAAATCCCACGGACGAAGGAGCCTGGTAGGCTGCAGTCCATGGGGTCGCTAAGAGTCGGACATGACTGAGCGACTTCACTTTGTCTTTTCACTTTCATGCATTGGAGAAGGAAATGGCAGCCCACTACAGTGTTATTGCTTGGAGAATCCCAGGAACGGGGGAGCCTGGTGGGCTGCCGTCTGTGGGGTCACACAGAGTCAGACACGACTGAAGTGACTTAGCATAGCATAGCACCAGGAAAGCCCTGATTTTTATTTTAGATTCCACACGTAAGTGAGATCATATGTGGTCTTTCTCTGTCTGACTTATTTCGGTTGGCATAATGCCCTCAAGGTCCATCCATGTTGTTGCAAATAGCAGCATTTGCTTCTTTTTGTGGCTGAATAATCTTGTGTGTGTGTGTGTGTGTGTGTGTGTAATACCACACTTCCTTTATCCATTCATCCATTAGTAGACCTGTGGTTGTTTCCATGTCTTGGCTATTTACATAATGCTGCAGTGAACTTGGAGATGCAAATATGTCTTCAAGATAGTGATTTTTGTTCCCTTCAGATATGTACTCAGAAGTGGAATTGCTAGATAATATATTAGTTCTATGTTAATATTTTGAGAAAACTCCATCCTATTTCCCATGTGGGCTCTGACCAGTTTACATTCCCACAAACAGTGCACAAAGATTCCCTTTTTTCCACATCCATACAACACTTGTTATCTCTTATCCTTTTGATTATAGTCATTCTAACGGGTGTGAAGAGATATTTCATTTGTTTTTTTATTGTGATTTTGATTTGCGTTTCTCTGATGATTAGTGATACTGAGTGCCTTTTCACGTACCTGTTGACCATCTGAATGTCTTCTTTGGAAAAATGTCTATTCAGACCCTCCAAGCATTTTTTTTATCGGATTATTTGGAGTCTTTTGCTAATTGAGTTGTATGAGTTCTTATATTTTGGATATTTAGAAGAGTTGCTTATTCTTCAGCAAAGATTTGTTGTGGCTAAGGTATTGGACTAGATATGGGGAAATATCATTGATGCAGACACAGTCTCTGCACTCTGGCAGCTTAGAGTTCAGACAGTGGGCCTTTGAAACAGGACACTGGGCATTTCCACTTAGAGAGATGGGGGTTGGATCAGGGGTAGGAATGGTGGTTACAGGCACACAGGAGGGGCTTCTAGCAATGGCTTCAAGACCCAAGAGGAGTTCTAGCTAGAAAATGCTTGTCCCCAAATAAACTGAGTGACTAAGGCAGAGGAAAGCTGAAGATGAAAGGTGGTGTGGTTGCCGAGTGTTTCTGCTTGGGGGGAAATGTTTGTTTTGTAGCTATGGTCATCATAGCTCCTACTATTGTTATATCATTGCCTGTCTTCATAAAGCATAGGACATTTTCCTGGATCAAAACTTTCTCAGTACCTAGGGTCTCGAGCAGCCAGGATCAGAGAAACTGTGTTTAAATCCTGACACTGCTACATGATGGCCATTTTGACTTCAGATGAATGACTTAACTGTTTATTGCCATGGAAATGATTGGAGTTCTCACGCTTGTCATTCTTCCTTATTTCCTGCTACCAGGAGAGGAGCTTGTGTGTGTGTGTGTGTGCTCACATGTGAGTACACATGTTTTTGATAGAAAGCTGTGATCTGTCAGCTTCAGAGTTGCAGCACGAAGTGAATTCATGCTAGCTGGAGGCCATAGGAGTGTCTGGGTCACCCAGGCCCATCTCATGTGGTTTTCTTGCTCACGTGTGTTCTAGAGATTGTACTCGGAGCAATAAATCTCAGTGGAGTCGTGGATCTGAGCAGTGCAACTGTTGAATCAGTGATCCCCAGACATTTCTGGAACCCACCAGGTGATGGGCTCAGGTGTCTCTCAGAACTAAGCAGAACTCTCTGTGCTTTAAGTTCTGTGACCTGAAGCATGTCACCAGCAGGACTTGATAGGAGGGAACATTTGGAAAGTGGCTGCCTGAGAAGGGAGTAGCAGCAAAGATACACACCCCAAAACTCCTTTTTGTCTTTATGAAAAAAAAAAATCTGCCTTTCATAAAGAAGCCCAAGGTCACAGGCATGAGTACTTCTTCAGAGCAGTTACCCAGCTCACCCTAAAGTCAGTCACATTTATTTCTGAGCATGGACAGAAACCATGCTCTTAGGAATGACAAGTTTTTTTGATCTTTAAAACAAAAGGATTTTGTTTTTAAAAAGAAGTCCAGAGGATGGAGCACTAGAATACCAGACCCACAGTAATGTGAAGAGAGCCCTGTGGGCTGGTGCATCATAGTACGTGGCCCAGAGTGAGGATTCCACTTCACTGGAATGGAATGGGATGGAATGGAATGGGCCTCAGCCTTCTCATCTGTCAGTGAAGGAGTTAGATACCAGGGAGCCCTAGCGCCCCTTCCAATTAAAAGACAATAGTCCTGAAATGAGAAGAGCCTGTTTCCTGGCAAGATGGTATGTTACTGCCCATGTAGAAAACAGACTTCATGATGGTCAAACTTGATGTGCATGGATTCTCTTTTTTTGTTGTTGTTGAAACATCAGATGCAGAAGCTAAATTGCAAAATAAAGTTAACTGACTAACTGGTTAAAAACCTAAGTGTTGATACAGAGCCCTGAAATGGAGCTAGAAGAAAACAAGTAGAAAGAAAGAAAAGTCAAAAAATCAGTAATAGAAAATCAACTCCCAAAAGATTTTGAACCACTGCTTTTGAATATACAGAGCGGAATGGTGAGGGAACACGGTTGAGTGCGTGGACTCTGGGGCCAGAGCGCGTGGACTCTGGGGCCAGGCTGCCAGGTTCAAATCACAGCTCACTATCCCAGGTGGTGTAGAAGGAGGCAGCTTCCTGTGCCTCTCTGTGCTGCTTTCCATCGGCTGCGATGGGGAGCTAACCTGCCTCATCAGGTTGTTATGAAGATTAAATGTGTCAGGAACACACTCAGCCATTCAAATGGCACATGGCAGGCAGGAAGCACTCCGCACAGATTAGTCATTTCTCTCTTCACCAATTCCCTCCTTGCCTTTACCAGATGCAAATATCATGCCCAATATGGGCTGTGGGCAGCCAACCAAATAAACAGAAGGAGGAAGGCCTTTCCTTCCCTTGGGTCCTGGGATCATTGGGCACTGGAATTGCAGGTAGGAGGAAGCCTTCCTGCCACATCTGAGCATCCATCAATCTTTGGTTCCCATCCCCTACACTTGTCCTTATTCTGGCATCCTTTGAAAATCGGTTCTACATTTAAAACACATCAAGTAGGATTTTAGTTATAGTCTCGCCTACATATTTGGAATTAGAGCCGGCAAAGTCTATTATGCAAATCTATGCAAATTATATTCAAAGAGGCAGTAGCCCCAGATTGTGGGGAGGGGAATGAGCAGGCCAGCACAAAGGGCCTGGAGTGGAAATTTGCATCTGTTAGGGGAGCCCTGGGTTGAAGGCCTTGAGCAGTAATTGTGATGGTGTAAGCCTTTGCATTCAGTGCTTAACCTTTTGTGCCAGAGAGAAGAGGCGATTTCCATAGTGAGGATGACGGGGATGTTGAAGGAGGCATTTGGGCCTTGCGGTGCTGTAGCAGTTTTATGATACAAATGAAACGTTGCTTTGAAATGATGGCTGTAATCCAGGCCGTGTCCCGACCAGCTGTGTTCTTGGACAAGTCACCTCACTCCTTCCTTTGCCCCTTCTGTGAAATGAGGGGACTGGACTGAGTTGTTTCAGGTGCCCTTCTCACTGTGACAGCTAAATGTCATCCTCCAGGTGAAAACCCTGTGCACCTAGGATGGCAGTATCCACTAACTGTTCCGAAGCTTTCAAACCTGAAGAAAGAAGGATCTGAACAGTCCTCCTAGAGTGAAAATACCTTCAGGGGATGCTGGCAACTAGAAAGAGCTGCAGCAAGGGCACACATATTTACTTCCCCTGAAAGTCTTGCAGGAAGGAGAACTCCAGTCAGTTGTATACTTCCCACCTGGGAGGATTTTAGCCCCAGGGATGTTCATGGTGGGAAAGTCAAGGGAATTTCTTTCCCTGAGTATTTTGTAGATGAGGGTGCATTAAGCCCTCTGCCTCTAGAGGCTGCAGAAGTGCCCCCTGGAGGCGGAGCTACCCCTGTCCTACCTCTGGCCTGTCCCTGGGGTCCCTGGGGGCCTCTGAAAACTCTGGGCTGCCCTTGATGCTGCTGCTGGAAGGCAACAGTGTCCTTGTCCTTGGTCACAGGCCTCGGGTTGTATGGAGCACATCTGTGCTCCACCCTAGGAATCCTCTGGGCCCTTAATTTTAACTCCAGCTGTTGTGGCAGCCTCCAGCCGGGTACAGGTGTGAGCAGACAGCCCCTGCCCAGAGCCTCGCTGACTTACTCAGGTGGGCCTCGTGGAGGAGCGAGGAGGTGGGTGAGCAGCACTGGCGGTGGGAAGGGGAGCTGCTGGCAAGGGGTGCTCAGCTCCTCAGAGACCCCCAGCAGATTTGAGTTGCACCCTGATCAGTTCATAACCTACCCTAGGATTGACTTTCCCTGTTTCACTCATCTCAGGCCCCCACGGCTGTCCCCTAGGGCCACTTCCCAAAATTAACTCCCTGTGCACAAGCGCCAGTCTCCACTTCTCATTTTTCAGGAATCTCTAAGGTATGACACAGATATCGGTCTGTTGGGTCTGCCACACAAGGTGTCACCGGCCGGGGCGGGGGGTTAAACCACAGAAAGTTATCATCTCCCAGTTTTGGAGGCTGGAGCCCCAAGATGTAGGTGCCAGCAGGGTTGGAGTTCTCTGACGCCTTTCTTCTTGGCTTGCAGGCAGCTGGCCTCTCACTGCCTGTCTGTGTGCGGGTCTTCTTTGCATCTGTGTCCTGGGCTCCTTTTCTTATAAGGACACCCTTCAGATTGGGTTAGCACCTACCCCATCAGCTTCATTTTGCCTTAATCAGCTCTTCAAAGGCCCTAACACACAGTTTCACCCTAAGGTGCTAGGGCCAGGGTGTCAACATATGGCTTTGAGGGGAATGGGTTCAACACATATTGAACCAGGGTGCTCGTGAGCCAACAGAGGCCTATTAGGGAATGTCCCTTAAAACCTCAGCAGTCACAACCACCAGCTCTAGGAATAGATCGTCCCTGTAGTGCTAAAGTGCCAGAGAGGGGCTGCAGTGACCCTGAGCACCTGGTTCCTTCTGTAGCTGCAACTTCCTGTCCTCTTCTCCTGCCTCGTATGTGCTGGGTGACCAGGAACTCTGTGCATTTCGGATATGCCCGGGTGTCACATACTTCCCTACTGAGGGGCTTTGAACACATTACTTAATCGCCCTCGGCCTTAACTTCCTGCCCCATCAGGTGGTTAAATTGAGGGTTAAATCAAGCATGAAAGACAGGGCCAGAGTGATGCTCAGTAGCCAGATTTTAGGATTGACCAGATAAGGAGAAAACACTGTTGGCGTACGGGCTAAACTTTGAATGAAAGTGTGGAGAAATTCTGTCATTTAGGGAGAATTGTTGGTCCTGGAGATGTGACTGCTATAGTCTCTACTCCATCTGCCATCCCTCAGCCTCCCCCACCCACTAAGTTAGACGTGCAGGGTGAGGGAGCACTGACCCAAACCGCATCCCCTCCCCTAAGTTGGAGGAGGCCTCAGTGGTGACCCTGAACCTTGCTTTGAAGCCATGTCAGGAGGTCTCCCCATCTCTGTTTCCAGAAACTCACCTGTCTTCCCCTGCCAGCTTTGCTGACCACCTCAGGTTCCCCAGCATCACCACCAGGGCCCCTGCTTTGACCATTCATCCTGCTGGAATCTGTGGGGGAGGGAGGCCCCGAGAGGGTGACCGGTCAGAGGCCCATCTCTACCTGGGCGGGGCTGGGCGGCTAGCAGCGCTGAAGGAAGGGCATGAGTGTGACTGAGCGGGGGGCTCCTGTGAACGGGGGAGGGTCTCAGGTCAGAATCGGACCGTAGAGGTCTGTCAAGCCCTCCCTGGTGGTAGGAAGCAGCTCTTCCTAGCCCGTGGGTTGTACAGGGTGGCCAGTCTTCACGTTTATAATCCATATAGATCCTACATATCACATTGATCTGAGGTATTATTTTTAAAGATGGGCACATCCTGTTGTGATTAATAAAATCCACACATCTTTAGAAGAGTTTTTACATGTATAGATTTTTGTCCTTGTGCATTTTTCTCAGTGAACAAAAAAGCACACACACTCACCATCATGCAAAGGCCATAGTTTTCTGTCAACGCTCAGAAGGGCTTCTCCTACTCTGGAAGGCCAGGCACCACTGGTGGTCTTCCAGAGTTCAGCCTCGTGAGCACATAGGACAAGCAGTTAACCATACAACCAGCTGGTGCTCATGCACCGCACCTTCTCCTGCAGGCTCTGTGCTCAGTGCTTTATGGGCAGCAGATCTGGTCACCCTCTGAATCCCGTCCGCTTCCGCCTGTTGGTCACCAATGGCACCGAGACGTCTCTGCCTTGTTTTAGGATTGTTTGTGGATCTATATGACCTCACCCAGGCCCTGTTCATTTTTGTGTCTCCAGGGTCAAGGAGGGGGTAGACTCTCCTTAACTCTTTGGTGGGTGGGCATGAACAAGCAGAGGTCTGTACTTGTGTCTAGTTCATAAATGGAGGAGTCTGAAAAGGCATGGGTGCTGGTCATCTCTGCCCACCCAAGCCCTGCTCAGTGACTCAGGGCGGCTCACATAGAGCTGCTGGCTTCCTTGTGGTCACACTTTGGACGGCTCCCTGGTGCAGAAGGCCCGCAGGCACTCAAGGGCCACAAGGCTTCCTCCACGCCCCTCCCCCAGCCTGTCTGAGCATCTGCCCTTGGGCGGAGGGCGGAGGCATTTCAGAGGCACTTGGGAAAGGACAGGCCTGGCTGGTTTAGCTGTCTCTGGTTCCCCTGTGGTTGGGTTCTCTCTAGGAGGGGTGCTGGGTGGAACCAACCTGACCGATACCCCCAGTCCCCATGGTCCTGTGTGGGATGCGCAGGGACCTCAGAGGTCCTCCCACAGTTTCCCTTGAGTTCCCAGGTGCTTCGGGTTCATGGGAGAGGAAGGCACAGGGCTGAGCTGCTCCCTGCATCTCACCTCTGCTCTCTGTCTCCCTCTCAAGGCTTCCTCCTGACCTTGGCGCTGACTGAAGCACTGGTATTTGCTGCCCAGGAACCATCTCCCAGGGAATCTCTTCAAGTCTCCCCCTCAGGCACCATCCCAGGCACCATGGTGACAACATCCCTCAGTTCTGCCAGACACTCCTCCATGGTGGCCACCCCTGCCTCTGTGGTGACACCAACCCCTCATCCTGATGGACCTTCCTCCCAGGCCACAGCTCCCATGGCAACAACAACACCCCATCTAGATGGACACCCTCCTACAAACACCATCTCCACCATCATGGCGACGGCATCCACCCCCCATTCTGAAGGCCCCCTGTCCACAGGGCCACTTCCTGCTGCCGTGGCAACCACATCCTCCCATTCAGAGGGCCGCTCCCCAGGTGAGACTGCGCCCACCATCCTGCTGACAAAGCCAGGGGAAGCCACCAGCCGTCCCCCCACAGCCCCCTCCAGAGCTACTACACGCAGGCCCCCCAGGCCCCCTGGCTCTTCCCGAAAGGGCACCGGCAGTTCACCACGCCCTGTCCCTGCTGCACCCAGTGGTCATGCCGGGAGGAAGGAAGGCCAACGGGGAAGAAACCAGAGCTCCACACATCTTGGGCAGAAGCGGCCGCTGGGGAAAATCTTTCAGATTTACAAAGGCAACTTCACAGGGTCTGTGGAGCCTGACCCCTCCACCTTCACCCCCAGGAACCCGCTCTGGGGTTACTCCTCCTCGCCACAGCCCCAGACAGTGGCCGCAACCTCAGCGCCCAGCAGGACCTCGTGGGTACCACCCACCACCCCCCTAGTGCCTGTGGAGGACAAGCCCAGCCTTAGCAGGGCAGACCAGGGGGGTGGTTCCACCTTCACCAGCCAAGGAGGGGAGCCAGATGCCACAGCAGCCTCAGGCACCCCTGCCAGTCAACAGCGTGCTCCAGTGCCTTCTCAGCGCCCCCATGGTGACCCGCAGGACGGCTCCAGCCACAGTGACTCCTGGCTTCCTGTCACCCCCGGCACCAGCAGACCTCCATCTACCAACTCTGGGGTCTTCGCAGCCACCACGGGGCCCATCCAGGCTGCCTTTGATGCCAGTGTCTCAGTCCCTTCCGAGGGGCTTCCTCAGGGAACATCCTCAGCCCCGCAGGCCCCAGCCCGCCCAACAGGGACTTCAGAAAGCAGTGTTTCCCAAGCCGAGGAGAAAGCTGTGGCCACCCCCACACCCACCATGATGGGCAGGGTGCCCAGTCCCCTCTCCACAGTGGTGTCCACAGCCACAGGAAACTTCCTCAACCGTTTGGTCCCCGCCGGGACCTGGAAGCCTGGAACAGCGGGGAACATTTCCCATGTGGCCGAAGGGGACAAACCCCAGCACAGAGCCACCATCTGCCTGAGCAAGATGGACATCGCCTGGGTGATCCTCGCCATCAGCGTGCCCATCTCCTCCTGCTGTAAGTGCCTCACACGCTCCCTTCTCCCCTTGCCCGCCACCACGGCAGCGTGCCCATCCCCACAATTCCTTTGCCCCACACTTGGGCAGTCCCCACCAAGTGGGGAGAGCAACTAACATTGCAGAGTTCCCAGAACCCCAGGAGAGAAGGCAGCAGAACAAGAATCCCAGGTTATCCCACTCCTGGCCCCTAACTCATCAGGCCATGGCTCAGATGCCCACTGATCATAAAGGCACAACTCCTAGGAGCTGGGAGGCAAGTCCAACTCTGCGTTTTGCAGAAAGAAACACCAGGCTGGGGAAGGGACATGGTTTCCCCAGGACCCCAGAGCTCATGAGAGGCAAGGTTAGAATGTGAGCTCAGAGCACCCCAGGGCTCTTGTCATGACACTCCCTGCCGGGTCTCTTCTCTAGCCACGTGACACCAACACCCCACAAGGTGAGAGCTGGTGCTTCCAAACCGACAGCCTCCAAGTAGCAGAGCCTAGGAGCCTTCCTCCCCACCTCTCTTCCGTCACCCTTACTGCTGCTCTCTTCTCCTCCTCCTGTCTTCCCTCAAGAAAAAAGAAAAGATGAAGTTTTGATTTTGCAGGAAGTTCTATTAGCCTTGACAAAAACAGTTCTTATAACTAAATTGAGGCTTACAAGTTACATGTGAATTTAGCTATTTTGTGGCTCCTCCCCATTTTGCTTGTCCATGAGTGGTGTGAAGTGGTGCTTTATGGACCTTGTCATTGCCTTTGCTCCCACTTGGTACCTAGGGAAGGGCTCCCCTAGACCACAACAACAGTGGGCCACCAGCGCCCCCTTGCTGCCACCATCACTCCCACCATCACTCCTGTACGGAAAACTCTAGGGGCTTCTTCCAGAAAAGGCAGTGGCAACCCACTCCAGTGCTCTTGCCTGGAAAATCCCATGGACAGAAGAGCCTGGTAGGCTGCAGTCCATGGGGTCGCTAAGAGTCGGGCAAGACTGAGCAACTTCACTTTGACTTTTCACTTTCATGCATTGGAGAAGGAAATGGCAGACCACTCCAATATTCTTGCCTGGAGAATCCCAGGGACAGAAGAGCCTAGTGGGCTGCAGTCTATGGGGTCGCACAGAGTCGGACATGACTGAAGCGACTTAGCAGCAGCAGCAGCAGCAGGGGCTTCTTCCCTTTTTCAGTGCAGTGAAACTGTTAGTTGCTGTCGTGTCTGACTCTTGGCAACCCCCTGGTCTGTAGCTCACCATGCTCCTCTGTCCAAGGAATTCTCCAGGCAAGAATACTAGAGTGGGTAGCCATTTCCTTTCTCCAGGGATCTTTCCAACCCAGGATTGAACCCAGGTCTCCTGCATTGCAGGCAGATTCTTTACTGGCTGAACCACTGGGGAAGCCCTCTTCCTCCCTGATGTCTCCACAAAGAACCTGACGCAGTCACTCGGGACCCAGGGCTGCCTGCATGTCTCCCCCATGCACATGACCTCAAGTCTTATGAGTTCTTCTGATGGCCTCACAGGAATCCTTACTGTGCCTGCCCTCCCCCTGGCCCCACCCCACACACATCATCCAGGTGCCCCCTCAGTCCTTTCAGGGGTGAGAAATCTGTGCTCCCCACTTAGCCTCTTTCTCCTGTGGCTGTTTCCAGCTCTCCTGAGGGCCTTGTAATTTCCCCATTGTAAGTTACACTCTTTGGTTCTAACCTCTGCCCTCTGAAACCACACAAAACAAGTCCATCCACCAACCCCTGAGATACATGAAACCGCTCTCAAGGGCAGGCTTTTCTTTTCCAAGCTGTCATCCCTGTCCCTTTGAGTCTCTTCCCAGGGCCACCTGGCCCTAGTCCTGCCCCTATCTACCCCTCCAATGGCCTCAGTTCATGCCTGCTCCCAGAAGAAGCACGGCATTGCCCGTGCCCGGCTGAGGCAAAGGAGCGTGCATGGCAGTTCCTCTGTTCGGACACTTTAGTCACATTCAGGCAACCTGCTCTGGCATCAGGTCCTCACGTCACACCATGGGCTCAGCCTGATCTCAAGGGGAACGAAGCCCCAGTAACTTTCTCAGAGGAGGTTATGTGGCCAGGTCTCCCAGCCTGTCTTCATGTTATGGGTCAATCGAACATCAGCACAGGAGTTGTGTGCCTTTAACATTAACCTGATGTCTGCTTGGCATTGTATTCTGACAAAATCCTTTTTAATCTGAAGTCTGGATTCCTTCCAGGAGCTGCCTCTCCCAGCTCTCTGTCTCCTTGTGGTTGACAAGCAAAGCAAACTTTCCATGTTGAGGAAAGTCCAGTCTGCTCAAGGACCCAGTGCAGGAAAAGTGAAAATGTTTACAGGTTGCATATTTCATTTTTTCCTTAAGCAGATTTATTGTCACTCATGGGTGCATACAGATATTCTTAAAGCTGTGATTGCCCACTTCTAAAACAGAAGAATGATAATGAGAAAATGTAGCACTATTAGCCAATAAATTATTAATAATGGTAATATTTGAGAAGTAACCACATTAGAGACAGCTTTTTAATTTTCCATTCTTTCCATGTGTCTAGAGGCTCTGGTTTACAAAGGGAATTCCTACTATTTTTAATCATTCATCCTTAAAACAGGCTAGCTAGAGCAATAAAATAAAAAGACAAAGCAGATACACCATACAGGTAGGGAGTGTGTCACCAAGTGAAGTGACTTTCCCAGGGTCCCAATCACACCTGAGTCAGCCCAGACCTGGTGACACGATCCATTCAACTCAACGGCGTCTCCCAAATGCTCACTGTGTGCCAAGCACTGTTTCAAGCATGAGGGACCCAGAAGTGTGTGACACAGCTTCCCCCACCCAGCTGCCAGGACCCTTTCCGTACCTGCACTCCCACAGCCCACACCCACCTGGGTTTGCAGGTCTAAAAAGATGTCTCCAGCCCTTCTGCTATATATGAGTTTGAAATTAGATCAAATTTTACTGCAGAGCAGAAAACCCATGGGCTGCCTAAACCATGCATAATAACATCAGCCAAGACAGAAGCGAGGACAAGCCTGGAACTGCACGGTGAGAAGGCTTCTGGCACTGACAGGAGCCTTCAGCCACTGGGCGAGAGCATATTACTTCAGAAAGGAAGATTTCCCCTGGGGCCCACAGCCCCTGCTTCCTTTGGTATCTGTCTTGCATTTCCACCATCCTCAGGCCAAGCCCTCACTCAGCAGTGTTCCAGCCTGGCTGCCTCCACATACATACAGCTCCCTGTCCTGTGGGACCATCGCTGACCCTGTGAAGGTCCTGATGAGAGGGGCACTGAGAAAGAAGATGCTTGTCCAGCTTTAAAATGCTGTGCTGTTTGAAAGCTCATAGCCTGGCCAGGTCTAGGGGCCCTATAGTCAGACCTTCTCAGCAGCTACATTTATCCTAAAGCACACTCTCCAGCCCTCAAAGAAGAGTTTCCTCTTTGGCTGGTTTGCCAGATATTTCAGGCAATCTGCATTGGTGACAAAGTACATGCATAGATTTTCTCATCTGGCTTTTCTGAGTAGTCCAGGCCCTGGTCCAGCTTCTCTGGGCTGCTGGGCAGGCCGGCAAGTCCCTGGTTTCTGGTGGAAGCAGAGGGTGATTGCAGCAAGTCTCAGGTCTGCTCAAGAGCAGCTGTCACCACTCGCACCTGCCCTTCAGATCATGAGCCCTTTCTAGCAGCTGAAAGGATGTGCCAGATCTGAGAAATGCTTTGTCTCCTGAGCCACACTGGAAACAGCCACACTCAGTTTCAGATGTGCTGAGAACTGAAACTGATTGGATCCAGGCCACATTTGGTCAGAGTCTGGGAGCTGGGTGGCTCCTGAGATGGTCTCTGCTGCCACCATCAGGACGCACAGCCCACCACCTCCTGCTGGAAGCCTCCGGGTCTGGTGCTGAAGTGGTCCCTCTCCTGGCTCTCAGTGCTCTGGGTTTCCATCAGGAGGTCGGTTGTGTGGCTCTGTCCGTCTCTCTGGCCTGGCCTGCACATACCACGTTCATTGTTGAGACTGTCTTCATCCAGCTTCCCTGGAAGAGATGGGAGTTACATGGGGCGAAACCAGGAAACAAGGCCAGTTACAGATATTTTTCATCATCAATCCAAGCTGAGCCATCCAAAGCAGAGCAACCTCTCACTGACCCAAGATGCGTGACAGTTCACATGCACATTACCCTGGCCTCCTTCCAGACGTACAGAAATGCCACTGCAGCAGCAGAGAGAACGCATCCTTATGCCAGGCGGCTCGTGGCTGTGTTACCAGTTGTTCTGTGAATGTTACTCAAATCCGAATGTGTCTGTGTACCTTTACTCACAGACCTCAGTGACTTTGTAGTTATCATTTTTTTTTTTTTTTTTTTAAATTTTATTTTCTTCCCCCCCCCCCCCCCCCCAAACCCCATACTTAACTTTACTATATTTTAAAAAAGAAAAGAAAGAAACCTGGGTCAGAAGTACTCTTTCCAGTTAAAAGAATAGATTAGGATGGGAAGTAAGCGTGACCAGGTTTGTCTCCTTGGGGTTTATGAACCAACTGAAGGAGGTGGGGCAGCCTTTGAAAAAGGCAGGCTTACCTGGGGGTGTTCCCGAGGCTGGACTAGAGTGTTCTGGCCACACACACAGCTCTTCCCTGTGCTTCCCAACCAGCGCCCCCTGCAGGAACCTTCTGGAGCTTCCTCAGGCACATCTCCATCCACCAAGCCAGAAAGTCAATGGGCCCCCAAACCTGCTTTCCCCAGGCCCGTCACCCTGTCCAGCCCAGCCTCCTTCCACACCCTGAGGCCTCCCTTGACCTCCCGCAACCTCCAGAGTGAGGAAATGATTGTCCACAGATGGGCTGGCACCGCTCAACTAATCCTTTCCTCCAGGGTTTCCCGTTTCTAATCTACCTAATGAGGGGCCAAACTGAGACATCAGAGGTCCCTGCCCTCTCTCATTTGCCTAACTTTAAATCTGTGTGAATAGCTTGAGAGGGAACCCGCTGTAACAGGAAGCCTTGACTTGGGAACCAGACACAGCTGGATGTAAACCCAGCTCTCCCACTAGTCGCTCCCGGGACTTGGACAGGTTAACCCTTGGGCCACTGTTTTCTCACCTGCAAAAATAGGACTAATGTCCACTGTGTTAGTTCAAGGCCTTCAGGAGGCAGATACCAAAACAGAATTAGGCCTGCAAGAGATTTATTGGGGAAACACCTTTGAATTATTGATATAAAGGAAAAAAGAAGGAGGTGGAAGGCTGGGAAGGAAAAGGCTGGGATGGCCGTCCTAAGGAAGCTTCCGCGAGTGAGGGGAGTCCTCAGACCATTAGAGGAGTTTCCTATCCCGCAGGAACAGACCTGCTCCATCAGTGATGGCTGGGAGCAGCCTGGGAAGGGTGGCCTTGGCACACCTGTGGTGGTGGGTCAAGGGGGCGGAGGCGGGGGTGGTCGCTTGGCTGCCCCACACAGCAGGAAAGCTGCTCAGGTGCTCTTGGGGCTGCAGCTGCCGCTCCAAAGCCTTGTTGGGGACAGCAGATGCATCTGAGGTCCTATCACGGCATCTTTCATGGGGAGGTGCCCAGTGAGGACACTGTCAGAGGGTGATGATACTCATCTCTTTGTCAGGACTTGCCACACATCCTCCAGCCGCCCATGGAGAGCACCCTCAGCAGGCATTTTCAGAGCACCTCCCTCGGGGTCCTGTAGGCTTTCATGTCCATTTCCCATCGTATAGCAGGTCCCAGCCCTGAAATGAGGCCCCTTCCAGAAACACAGCACAGTACCCAGGCTCCATCTTCACGTCAGTGACCCTCCTCCTTCCTGTCATACATCCGACAAGCTGTGGCTGATTCCCTATTGATGTGCTGGAGAAGCTGGGAGAGCTTGCTTCACTCTCATTTCAGTTTCAAAACTAGAGGAAATAGGGATCCTCTGACCTCCTCGAGGGTCTTGACAGGGTTTCCCGTTGGAGAAATAGAGCAGTTGAAGCTCTCAGTGACATGGGAGAGGGCGCGGCTCACACCTGAGTGTGCAGAGTTGTGTGGTTTAGAGGTTTAGGCATAATAAGAAAATTTAAAAAAAAAAAAATAAAACAAAAAGAAGTGTAGGCAACTTCAGTTGCCTCTTCTGTGAATGGGAGGAGTGCCAGCACCTTCCTCAGGCAGCCATACTGTGAGTTAAATCAGACGGTAGAGAACCTGGGAATAAAATAGAGACTCCATAAATTTGATTGAACTTTTCTTTCTGATATGAAAGTTCAGACCCCCAAATAATGGAAGTACTAACCTAACCCTTGGCCTTGAACCACGCAACAGTCATGCAGCCCTATTTTTCCTTCAGGGTCTCCCTTTAAGGATGATGATGTGAGAACCAGAAGGAAACTCATATTTGTGAAGCACCTGTTGTGTGTCCCCTCAGCATTTGGCATTCATGATCCTTACAACCCTGCCGGGTCTATAGTGATCAGCATGAGGAAGTGACGCCTAGTGTAATACACAGCCGAGTCACACTTGAACTCAGGTCTTTTGGACTCTAAGCCCATGCTCTTCCTGTAGCCGGGCTGGCTTCTGGTGTGTAAGTGAAATGGTGTTTGAGAGGCACCAAGAACTCCCCGATTGACGTGTAATCAGGCTGGGAGTGCTAACAACATGGGAGGAGGAGGAGAAAGTGAGGAACAGAACTCCCCATTCCGACCCCCAGCCCTTCCCACAGGGCAGGACCCTGGTCGTGCGTCCTAACCAGGCCCAGGCCCTGGAGCAAGGGGCAGTGTGGGCTCAGAGGGCACTGGCCCGGGATCCAGAGGACCTGGATTCTGCAACCTGCACACACCTAGGTTAGCGGGTGGGGGTGGGGTGGGATGGGAGGGAGTGGTCCATGCAGCCTCGCCCTCACCCTATGGCTTGGGTTTCCCCAACTTGAATTCCCCTGGGCTGCTTCACCATTCCAGTCCCAGGAGTAGGGTGAAAAGCAGTAGTGACAATGAAGAATAAAAATTTCAGAAAAGAGAAGGGACCAGGGCCTTGCCCCAGCCTTGCCACTTGCTGTGACCTGTGGCAAGCTGGGTTCTGCATCAGAGTCTTCTCCTCTATAGAACAGGCAGGTGTGCCCTAAATTAGCAGGTTTTCAGGCTGACTCTGCAGCATCCCTCCTCACCCCTTCTTCCTGCAACCAGTTGAAGAAAGGGCTCTTTGGAAGGAAGGGAGGAAACCCACAAAGCTTGAAAGAATCTCTACCAGCCGGTCTAAAATGTCTTTGAGCTCAAGTATTCAGAAACTGGCTTTCTATTTTTAAAACTTTTTTGAGAGGACTTGGAAGAATGGTAAGAAAAGTAGAAGTCTTTTTGATCAAAGCAGATTGGATGGAATGGAAACTTGCCCAATCTCTTGATCTTGCCTGGAAGCCTTTTCAGGTACAGATGCCAGCAAGGCCAGCAGCAGGAAAGAGCTACAGAATTCCTCAGTCAGTCTGCAAGGCTCTGGGCTCTGGGCACTGAGGTCTCAGCCTGTGTGGATGCCAACTTCTGCAGTTCCCCCACACCCTGGCAGGCATGGGCCCCCAAAACCACCAAGCCTGCTGGCTGCTGCGGGCAGAAATGGGCCTCCACTGCCCCCTGGTGGTCACTGCCACCACAGTACCAGCCTCTGTGGACAGCTCAGCCTGCCCTCCACCCCCTCAGCACAGATGATGGGCACCACCAGGATGTTGAGTGCAACCATGCCTACCCCTGATCTGGAGTTTCAGCCATCCCATGGGCTCTGGGGATGGCTAGCCTGGGCAGGAGGTGCCCAGTCTTCATTGACTGGCTTCTGCCCAAGACGGGTCCTGTCTCCCTGGGGCACTTCATCCCCTGTTCACCTGTAGGAACCCCAGACAGGCCACCCCACCTCTCTGACCTTGGAAGCCTTCCCTGTCAGCATGTCCAAGCCACTCTATTCACACATGGTTCAGCAGCAGCCTCCAAACATGCCTCCTTGCTCCCGTGCCCCTGAGGGTCCGAGACTGAGCAAACAGGGTGGCACCTCGAGCTGTGTGGAGGCGGGATCGGACCTCTCTGTGCAGCGAGGTTTCCATGTCAGCATTTGGCTTGTCTTTGTGAGGCAGAATCATGAATGGTTGAGAGCATGGACTTTGGAGCCATCTGGATTTGCTCTTGGGCAAGTCACTTCACCTCTCTAAGTCTCCATTTTCCTGTCTGTAAAATAGTGACCCTCATAGAACCAACCTCATGGAGTTACATGGAGGATTAAATGAATTCATGTTTCTAGAGTATTGGAGCCCTACATACATGCTAAAGGACGGTTAGCGGCTGTTTGTTTTTGATGATGATGGTGGTAATGAGACCGGAGCAACAGTTTTATCAGGGTCCAAGACCTCTGCCTAGAGATTTTGCTCTGAGCCTCTGCCCTCTGTGGAAGTCAAGCCTCATTTGTAAGGTTCCCTGGGCTCTGCTCATCTCTGTGCCACACTCCCACTTTGGGAACGCTCCTCCTCTGTCCTGAGGTGCAACTTGGCACATACGTGTCACTTCCTGCAGCTGAGCTCTGGGGAGCCCTCCCAGTGAGAGCGCAAGGCCTTTACTTGGCCCTGGCACTGCAACATGCACAGGTACCCGAAATTCCATCCAAACCCCTGCCCCTGGGCCTCACCTCCCACCTCACTGTCTCCCACACCAACCGCACTCCAGCCATGCTGCTATTTCCTCACGTACATGCAGCTCGTCCCCACCTCAGGACCCTTGGACGTGCTGTTCCCTCCACTTGGGACACACTGCCCCTGTTCCACCCATGGCCAGCTCCTTCCCCACGTGCCAGTCTCAGCCATAAGGGAAGCTTTTCACGATGGAACCCCTCCCGCAGCTCCCCTCGGCTGTCTCCCTCACTTCCCCGTGTTTCATTTTCTCTGAACAGTTATCCTCCTATACTGTCTAACCCCGTGAACCCTCCATACACAAACAAGGAGGAAAGCTTGTGAGAGCAGGGCAGTCCTGTCTTTTTCTTCTCTCCCCGTCCCCAGCACCCAGCACAAAGCAGGCGCTCCACCTTTATAGATATTTGTTGAGCTAATGAACAAGCGAATCAATGAGCGGGGCAAGTGGCTGGATGTGTGACTGTCACGGTCCCACCTGGAGGCTCGCCTCCCTCCCTCTCTCTAACCGGGACTCTCTCTGCAGCGGTCCTGCTGACCGTGTGCTGCCTGCGGAGGAAGAAGAAGCCGGCCAACCCCGAAAACAGTCTGAGCTACTGGAACAACGCCATCACCATGGACTACTTCAGCAAGCATGCCGTGGAGCTTCCCAGGGAGATCCAGTCCCTGGAAACCTCTGAGGTAACGAGCCCCAAACCAAGGGCTGTCCCCGGGAGGACTGCCACTGGGGGAGGAGCACCCGCTCGCCTCTCCACCCTCCTGCTGGCGGCATGGGGTCCTGAGCTGCGGGGCCCCACCCCCAGCCCTGCCAAATGGGCATCTGCTTGGCGAAGCACGTTTCTTGGGACTTTGGGTTTCTGGAAACAGGCCAACTGTTCATTGATGACAGTTTGGTGGCAGGCGTTCAGGGGACTGTGAAGGTGGGAGCTTGCTCCCAAGAGGTCCAGGCTCTGAGATGTGGTTAAGGTACTGGACCTTAGCATCATTCAGATAATACGGAGAGAGTAGGATACAAAGGGGATATGGGGAGAGTTAGAGGGCTGTGAAACCCGCGGAGGAGAGCCTCACAGAGCAAGTGCTGGCAGGGTGAATGAGTGCAGGAAACCCCAGCCCGGCCAGTAAGGGAGCTGGGCTTTGAGCCCCATGTTCTGACTAGAGAGACCTCTGCTCTTTCCACTCTCACAGAAGGGTGGGGCAGGGGCCAGGGTGCCCCAGGAGAGGTATATGGATTAGGCACGGCCTTGGATGAAGTTGGATGGAGTTTGTGCATTAGTCTTGGACAGCGGAGAGTCAATGAAAGTTAAGCTTTTTGTGACCTAGTTGTAGAAAGATTGTGCTGATGGTCATCATCAGTGAATGGATAAGAAGGAAAGGAAGGATGGTTTAGTGAATGGCTGAATGGATGAGAGGACAGAAAGACAGATGAGAAATAAGTAAGGGATACAGTTGAGATGGCCCAGGAGAAGGGTGGTGGGCAGCTAAGTAAAGGTGGGGGTGGGGCTGAGCGTGCTTCTGGTGGAATAGTCCCTTCCCCTCCTGCAGACCTATCCCCCCAGCATCCAGATGAGCTTTTATAAACATGCCTGTGATCATATCACACCTGTGTTCAAAACTCTTCCGTAGCTTCCCATTGCTGGTAAGTCGAAGTTCAAAGTCTTTTCAGGGCCTGTGAGGTGAACCTGTCCCCACCCAACCCTCCAGCCTCATGTCATGCCCTCTCCCTCATCTGCGAAGCTCAGATGACATTGGATTTCTTTTCATTTCATTATGGCACCAAGTTATATCACACTGCAGGGCTGTGCATAAGCTCTTCCCTCTCCTGGTATGTCTCCTAGCATGTCCCCTCTCCCTCCTGGGCATCCCCCTCACTGTCCACTCAGTGACTCCTACCCAGCACTCAGGGTGCAGTCTAACCATCACTTCCTCAGAGAAGCCTCCCCTGACTGCCGATCTGGGCGCCCTCTCCTAACATCAGGTCTCAGCTCCTGTGCTTTTCCACTGTGGCATGTACCAGGGTTGTAATTACACAGCCACGGGTCTGACATGACAATTTGGAATCTCTCTCCCCAACTAGAATAGCCAGTTGCCCCCACACTGCTAACCCCGAGGGGCAGTTCTAAGGCACTGATTTTACTCCACCTACCAGCAGTATTGGCACGTTCAATCATCTCCTCCTTAAACCATTTCTTCACTGGCATCCCAGCCCCATCCTGTCCTGTTGCCTCTCACCGCCAGCAGCTCCTCCTTAATCTCCATCGTGGCCCCCTGTCCTTTCCCCAAGCTCCAGTCACAGGAGGGCCCAGGCTCAGTGCTCCCACTGCTTGTCTTCTCTGTGAGAAAGTTCCATGACTCTAAGTCCCATTTCTCACCATGACTACCAAGTTCTGCTCTAGCCTGGCCGTCTCCCCTGAGCCCCAGATCCATGTGCCCAGCTACAGATGCACACATTTCACGGGCATCTCATAGTGAACAGCCCGAGACATCTCTCAGCGTTTCCCTGCCACCTTAACACCTGGAAGTCCCCTGGTGTTTCTCATGATTAGATGGCACTGCTGGCCTTCTCCTCTGACACACCCTCCATCCCATCCGTCAACAGCCCCTAGCCTGTTGGCCTTTCCTCCACATGAGCAGGTCTCACTACCAGCACCGTGACCACCTCCCACCCCAACGACACCCACCCAGGCTGCCATCATCCCTCAAGCCCGGGATTGTTGCCATGGCTCTGCAAACAGCTCTCCCAGCCGCTGTCTGCCCCCAGTCCCCGCTTGCAGTCTGTCCTCCACACAGCAACCAGACCAGCCTTTCAAAGGAGGACCTCATGACAGTCACAACTTCCAAGCCTCACAGGGCTCCTCCTCACACTCTGGACAAAGTCCAGATTCCTCCTAGCTGTTTTTTTCTCAGGTTGGCCCCGCCTACCTCCTCCCCACTCTGCCAGGCCCCCACAGGAGTACAGGTCTCAGTCCCTAGAGTAAGCTCGTCCTCGCACCTGTCTGAAATGCTCTTCTCCCAGCTGCCTCCATCTCTCACTTCTTCCAAGCCTCTGCTGCAGTGCCACCTCCTCAGAGAGGCCTTCCCTGACTGCTCGACACAGGTTAGAACCCCACCTTCCCCCCACCCACGGTGCTCTGTCCCCACCCTGCTTCGTTTTTCTTCAGAACTTCTCTCCACCTGGCATTGTACCCTGCTCTCTCTGTTGACTGCTGAGTATACAGCTCACCTACTGGAACGCATGCTGCCCCAGGGCAGGAGGCTTCCTCATGCCCTGTGCCCGGCTGCTAGAACAGTGCTGAGCATGTGGTAGGTACTCAGTAAATGGTCATCACATGAGTGAACTTTGCTCACAGTCTACCCATCATCCACCCCAAAGCCTGACACACAGTGGACACTCAGTAAAAAAAAAAAAAAAATAGCGGAAGGACAAGCAGAGGGACAGGCCTTACAATGGCGTTGATCTTTAGCGTGGCCAGGGTACAGTTTGGTGGCAGGAGTGTTTCTGAAAACTATCACAGTGAGTTAAAAAAAACAGGGAACTTGGCCCAAGGGCTGGCCCACTTTGAGTGTGGGCTCTGTTCCCCTGGACCCTAAACTGCTTACAAATTGGTAAATTAAAACCAAAAGCCAGAGGACAGTGCTGGTGAGCACAGCACCCACAGCCCCAGGCCACCGTGGGACACAGGCCAGAGACCCTGCTAGGACCCAGGGTCAGGGGGCTGCAGCAGCGCCAAGCTTGGCTGGCTTCAGCATGGGTTTCTCACCCTCTCCCAGTCGGCCTGCTCCCCTTGTCCTGCTGTATTCCCAGTAACAGCAGTTGTCCCCTGTCCCCCGGGCACAGAGGCCCTGCCCACCCACACAGCCACCACAGTCATAGGGCCATGAGCTCACTGCCAGGCTGCCAGCTTTGGAGGCTGCCAAGTGCTTCGCCTAAGCAAGTTTCCCTGGCACCCTGCTCCCCTGCTGGGCTGATGAAAACAACAAAACAGAATTGTGTGGGCAGAATTGTGGTGCCCAGAAGCGTTTGGAAACTTTTTCATGCTTTCTCCTCTTTTTCCCTCCCCTTCTTCCTTTTTTTTTTAATTCCTGCCTTAGTTATTTTCTACATAACTTTCTCTTTTTTTTACACAGAATAACTTCCCCCACGTGGTTTGCCCTTAAACTCTTGTGAGGACTGTAAAACCACAGCACATCTCAGGCTCCAAACTCCCCATCAGCTTAACCCCAAAGCTCAGTGGAGAAAGAGGATTTCTGTCCCCTCACTGACACGCTGCCCTGGTCTCCTCTCTTAGACAGCTGGCCCCACGTCTACCCTTAAGATGAGTGAAGGACATTCTTGTCTTCTGAAGACATTTTACAACAAATGGCCTTTCTTCCTTTCTCTCCTTATTACCCATAAGTAATATATACTTGTCAAAAATTGCATGCTTTTTATTCATTTTGGGGGAAGTATAGTGCAATGAAAACAAAATCAAAAAAGTCTGCACGTTTTGTTTAAAAATAAATTTCAGAGCATTAATTATGACATCTTAAATTGAAGCCATTTCTAAGCTGGTCTGGCCTAAACCAGTTACACTCAAGTCTGCCACTGAGTCTTTGCCCTACGATAGCCTGCAGGCTCTGAGACTTCCGTTGTGTGGAACTGGAACAAACTTGTGGCTTTTTTTCTCTATATCAACACCTGGGCTGGAGTCTGAGAACTGCTATTGCATAGCCCCCATCTGCCTCCATGCTGAGGCCGAAGTCATTCAGATGACCTAAGCGGGTTGTCTGTTTCTAGGCTTTCCCCCTCCTGGGGCTGTGTAGATGAACTGAATTTTTCAGTCACCTATTGTGCAGTCACACAGAAATTCAGATCCATTCAGCTCAGCACATCAGAAACAGGCTTAGAATTCTGACCAGGCTCTGGGAGCACTCGGGAGGGCGGAATGAGCTCTGCAGGTTCTGGCAGGTGGGTCTCAGGAGAAGAAGAGGAGAGCAAGCACTGGTTGTGTTCAGAAAAGAAAAGTGGTGAGGCCTCCTGGAAGTCTGTGGGGAAAAGGTGGAAGGAGAGTCTGGGGCCCAAGGGGACCAGGTTTTGCCCACTAGGGCAGCGAGCTGTACACCACGGACAGCTGTACATGCGTGGACAGCAATGCAACCTCTTGCAGCCTAAAGTGGAGATGATTCAGGAAGCAGGAACTCTTCTTTGGAAGCTGCTATGAAGATCTGAAAAAAGAGCAGACAGATCTCTGAACCCCAGCATCAGCAGTGAGGATGGTGACAAGTGGTTAAGATGAGGGTAAGATAGGTAAAGGGGATTAAGAGGTACAGACCTCCAGTTATATAATAAATAAGCCTCACGGATGTAATGGTACAGCATAAGAGATATGGTCGATAATACTGTAATAACTTTGTTTGAAGGCACATGGTTATTAGGCTTATCATGGTGACCATTTCATAATATGTGTAAATGTCAAATCACTGTGTAGTACAGTGGAAATTCATGTAACTTTGTATGTCAACTATATTTCAGTAACTTTTTCCATGTTTACCAAGCACTCCCAAGTAGAAGTAAATGTTCCGGTGGGCATGTAAGAATGGCCACCTGATGACCCCTCCCCAGCTCACCGTCTCCTCCCTCTGTCCTCCAGGACCAGCTGTCAGAGCCCCGCTCCCCGGCCAATGGCGACTACAGAGACACCGGGATGGTCCTCGTTAACCCCTTCTGCCAAGAAACGCTGTTTGTGGGAAATGATCAAGTGTCGGAGATCTAACTAAGCAGCAGCCCTCGCTTTACCGGTCCCTACCTTCCATCTCTAACTTATCAATATACAAATATATATTATAAATATAATCTTTGTGTAACCCTGACTTGATGAGGAACATTTTCAGCAGCTTTTTTTTCCTAAGAATTGTCAACATCTTTTTTATAAGTGTGGTTTAAAAAAAAAAAATCTTGGCGGAACAATCCATGGCCTTTATAAAATAAAGGTATTTCTAAGCAAAGCAGTTGCAATGATTGCTTCTCTTAATAACTGTCCTTGTACGTGGGGGTCCCAGCAGCCCCAGGCAGGTGAGAGAAGAGACTGGCCTGTACAAGTGGATATTAAAATGGCCAAGTGCAAGGCCTCTGAGGTTTCTTACAGCTCTAGTTCCTCTTGATTCAAAGTGAAGGACCCCATTTCCGTCCCCTCATCCGCACCTCAGTGATGAGAACTGGGCACCTAGAACACTGGCCGACAAGGAAGAGGGAGCCCTGAGCCCTGTGACGGCACCGCTGGCTGTCGAGGGTAGAGGTGTGGTCAAAGGCTGGAGTGTGGAGGCGGATGAGGACTGCAGTGTCCTCGGGCCACGCCCCCTGACAGCCCCCTCAGGGAGCCCCCACTGTGCTAACAACAGGACTACTTTCCCCTCCGCCAGCAGGAGGCTCCCCTTCAAGTGTATCCCCACATTCCCCCACCACCCGCAAATGCATTAGACACGGTGCCTTTCTCTGGAGACGGTTTGAATGTGGATCCCAGCCCCGAAGCTTTGAAATGCTTGCCCTTCCTCGAGGATCCAATGTTTGGGGGCTCACCTTTGCTTTCTCAAAAGACCATCACATCACACCCCTGAGGAACGTGTTTGTGGAAGAAGCCTTGGAGTGTGGAGCTGTAGTTTTCTAAACCTTCCTCCCAGGATCTTAACAAGATTGCCAAAGCGGATCTCTCAAAAGACATCACTGTATCTGTGCTGGGTGCTGCAGACCTGCCTGGGGGTCACCAGGGGTCTTCACTTCTCACTGGCCTCTCCGTCGGTGGTCTCCCCGCTGCCCCACCCCCACCCGGGGATCCATAAACCAACAAGGCTCAGACCCCCGGAGACAGGAGAAGGGCTTCCAGAGATGGCTGCTTATCCATTTTTTTCCCCTAATATATAGTGGCTAATAGAGAAGATAACTGCTTTGGCACTTGGCTTTCTCTAAATGAAAGATAGTTTGATAGTATATTTTGATTATAGATGTTCTTATAGTCAGATTGGGACCTGAACTTGAATGTTGAGTCATATGTTTGTGTTATTGCTGTGGTCTTTTTATCATACCTTTTTCCTTTCCTACATTTTCCTTTTTAAAAAATGGCCTTTAAACTTGTGTGTTCTCAATGTCGTATGAATGTACTTTACATGAGTTTGGTGATTGTCTCTCTTCAAAGACTCTTCAACCCACAAGGAAGCAGGTTACATGTTGCTCTGAGACTCATTTCCCAGCACATTGCTGTCTGATGTTTCAAACTTATCATAATATTTCTGTCAGTGATTGCATTTAAAATATCAATGTGTGTGTATATAGAGAAAGAAATCTGTTTGTAAAGTAGAATTTATATATAATATATGTAATCAGAGATACATATGTTATATATACATATGTGGGATGTATGACTTATTTTTCCTTATACACAGAATTCAGCTATCATGTATATATAAATAAACTTATTTTATTAGCCGGAGGATTAAGTTGCTAATACATTTTGCATTCTTTTCATTTTTAGATAACTTAAGTCTTCCTTAAGTACAAACACCATGTATCTATCTGTATCTATTTTAACAATAAGTTGGATTTTTATCAGTGTGATGAGCTAATAGCCATTTATCATTTGATAAAACAAATTCTTTAGGACATGCTTGGGATTTCTCCCCCAAAAGTCATTTGTCTATGGTTCTTTGGAGATACTGGTGTTAAGATACGTCCTCCTCATCCGCCCCTCCCTGGACTCCAGACCGTATTGTAAATATCTTCAGTCAGAGAAATATGAAGTTAACTTGACCACAGAGTGTCACCATTTCATAGATTAACAGTGCCTAAATGTGGCACCATTGCAAACAATTTTTGTGGCTTGAGCCCTCTGTTCATTCTTGAATGATCCATCCAGTAATTCCTGCAGCTCCTGGGGCCCATCAGCATCACCTGTTTTAGGAGGATGTCATTATAATGCAGACTAGTGAGAGCCATGGGCCTTGAGGTACACCAAGAAAGGGTGCTTTCCATTCATAGCAAGAAAGCCTTGTCTAAATAAACAAGGGGCACTGCCAGCCTTTACTTGATCTGACTGGTTACTTAACCTGATAATCATATACTCAACATTGACATTCATAAAGTACTTTCCATGTCATTTCAAACAGAAAAAGTAGAAGAGGGAAAAAAAGGAAAGAGCACATAGAATGTTCCAGTAAGTGACCAGCTTTTTTTTTTTTTTTAACTTAACAATAATGTATTGGTTTTGCCATATAGCAAAATAAATCCGCCATAGGTATACACGTGTTCCCCATCCTGAACCCTCCTCCCTCCTCCTCCCCATACCATCCCTAGTGACCAGCTTTTTCAACTCTGCGTGTGTGACCTTGGGCAGGTACCCTGTTTTCTGGGTACTAGGAGACAGGGGGATTCTAGATAAGTCACTGGACTCGGAATCAGAAGAAGACTTCTCATCCCAGCTCTGCCACTTCCTGGACAGGAGACTTCAGGTAAGTCACGCAGCTCTCAGGACTGTCATCACGCAAGGGAGAACAGGTGGTCACAGGCCATGTGATGATACTCCTGGACTTGTGCGGTGCACAGCCCTGATGGCAGTGCATGTCAACCTTGATCCTGCTTCCTGAGGTCAAATTGAGGACCCAGCCTAGTAAGCATGGGAATGTGCACAGTACTGACTGCATTCAGCTCACCACTTCCCCTCCTCTCCTCGAGGTGCGTCCCCACATTGCAGGATCTGGGTTTTGGTTACTTTTTTTCTCTAGGGTTAAACTTAAATGCAGTGGATTTTAGGTCCATTTTGTTACACTGGGGACTGCAAGAGCCTTTCTGGATACTGAGGGCATAAGTTAAAGCCCAGAGGGTGTCATCCAATACTAGCTTGGAGCACCCTTTAAGATTTTTAACCAGAAAACCTCTTTTTATATGTGCCAGCTTTCTGGCAGATGGGGAAGCCAAGGTGAAGGGAACATCCAAAGCATGTATGGCCAACATGTGTGAGAACTGAATTTGCCCACAGTCCCTTTCTAGTGCATCAGCAAGTTAGAGCCCAGGCCAGTGCATGTAAAATAAGGTGCAGAGGAGGTAAGTAATGTGGTCAAGGTCAAGCAGCTGACAAACACCATGCTCGGGGGCAGAAAGGCACCAGGCAGGGACCTGATCTGCTGCTGGGTCTGAAAGAAGCAACAGGCCTGAAAGAAGCAACCGGCTTAGTTTGTTTCTTTTGAGTCCCTCGGGCTGCCTCCCACCAAGGCTGGTGCAGTCATCTCTGAGCATATGTCCACAAGCACACACGCAGCAAAGGTAAAGCTAGAGAGCCCTGACGTTAGCCCTGAAGCACATGGAGTCAGTCCTGGCTCAGCCACTCTCTCTACTTCTGATCTAATGGCCCTGAGCTTCAGTTTTCTCATCTGTGAAATGGGACTGCTGGGTGCCGACCTTGCCCTCTTAGGTAGTGAAATACACAGGCCCAGATGAGCCACCCCCACAGCCTACACGGATCCAGCCTCCCCACCACCCGCAGAAAAATCTAGGAGGTCAGGCACATGATCCTGCTGAGAATGCCTGAGCGCCTCTCTGCACATAGCCCTGGGCGGGCCATTTCCCTTTCAGCTTGGTGAATGGTGGAAACTCATGGAAAACAGCAGACAAAGCAGCCCTGGCACAGGGAAGCTTCCAGAGAGGCCCAGTCACGGGGATGCTGGGGCTGGAAACCAAAACCACTGTGCTCTGTAAGTCCCCTAGGCACAGCAGAGGCAGAAGGGGAGATGAGCACCAGGCGAGTGGTGGTGGAGGCGCCCGCAGGGGCCAGCTCCAGCATGCCTCTGCAGAGGCACAAGGCGTCCTTCAGGGCAGCTCAGTCACCATCCTCCCTGGACGGCCTCCCAGCTTCCAGGACCATTGCCGTGGGTGGTCTTGTCCGAACACCCAGAGTCTATGTAGGGATGACACCCAGTGGGCCCACAGGTGGCCTGGGTGCCCGCGTGACCCGCAGGGCCCTGGGCATCAGCAGCGTCTTCCTGCAGGGCCTGCGGAGCTCAGGCCTGGCCACGGCGCCCGCTCCCAGCCTGGAGAGGGACCTCGGTGCCGTAGAGGACCTGGGGGGTTGCCTGGTGGAATACATGGCCAAGGTACATGCCCTGGAGAAAGTCAGCCAGGAGCTGGAGGCACAGCTTCGCATGCACCTGGAGAGCAAAGCCACGCGCTCAGAGAACTGGAGTGCCCTCCGGGCCTCATGGGCCAGCAGCTGCCAGCAGGTGAGTGCCTGAGAGAGGATGCTGACTGGCTGCCTGCTGCCCCATCTCTGGGGGTCATTAAAGAGAGCAAGGGTGCTGAGGCGGGGTGGGGGGTGGGGGGCGCAGAGAAGTGAGTGGCCTGAGGCCAGAGAGACTGACCATAACCCCTTACACTTCCGTGCTAAAAACATTAATGACAGTGATAAAAAGAATAAAAGGGAGCACCATTTATTAAGGTGCCCTCGGGGCCGGGCCCATGCCAGACCCTCTGCAGACACTGTCTCCTCTAGGATTCAAAGCAGTTCTGTGCAGAGGATCGTTCACTGGTTGCAATTTTAGAATAGAAAACCGAGGCACAAAGAAGGTATGTGCCCCAAATCACACAGCCGATGGGGAAACAGAGCTGAGATTTAAACCTAAATTTTTCCATCTCCAAAGCTTGCATTTCTCCCCTCAGCCTAGGCTGACTCTGTAACTTTGTGTTAAGAAAGGGTTTTTACAGCCATCATCAAGCGGAATGGTTTTTACAGCCATCATCAAGCCATCATCACCACCAAATGGCTGTGGCATTAAAGACGATGGCTAAATGGAGGTGTGTTCCTACCTGCATCAATTCAGGGCTGTCCTGTAGAAATCTGAGCCATGCAGGTAATTGACAAATTTACTACCCACGGTAATAAAAGTAAAAAGAAACATGTGAGGTTCATATTAGTGTATTTTATTTAACTCATTATATTTTAAAAGTTATTTCAACATATAATCAATACTAAAATTATTATTGAGATAATTTACATTTGGATAGAAGTTCTGCAGTGATGGAAATGTACTGTATCCATACCATCTAGTTATCTCTGGCTATTGAGCACTTGATGTGAGGAAATGACATTTTTCTTTTATTTCATTTTCATTCCTTTAAATTTAAACATCCACAAGTGGCCAGTGGCTACCTTATTGACCAGGACAGGGCTCAGAGGTTTTCTCCTTGCTTGGTCAGGACCTGCTCTCCAGGGTGGTTCTGCAGGATGCTGAGGTCATCAGTCACATCTGCTCGCAGCCTGTGGTTCTGACACTGGGCCCACAACCAGCTTTGCACATTTCATCTGTCTCTTTGTGGGTGGCTGGCTTCTCTGTTCCCCTCCTCCCACAAATGCTGGCCTTGGCATCCCTCTGAGCTAAATCAACCTCTAGCCTAGCCAGGAACTGCCAGCTCAGACCCCTTGCACCCTGGGGCTCAGCACACAAACCTTCATTCGTGTGTGACTGGGTGATGCTGGGCAGACATACTCAGGGGCTCCCCATTTGCCCCTCTTGCCTCCCACTTCACCCGCTGGAGGCTTCTCCACCACCAGCTGGTCCCCAGCAGACAGCACAGTACACATGACACCCAACACTGTCCTCTCAGCTCTTCCTCGGAGCTGCTGTTCTGCTCACATCCATCTGTGTTGGGAGGAGAGCCATCTCAGAGCAGCCTGGGGCCTTGAAGCTGACAAATCTTGGCCAGCCGTTCCTCCAGGGTTCTCTCCAGCAGTAGTAATTCCAAATATTTGTGTCCTACGAGCCACCAGAATGCCCCTATTCCAATATTTCTTTATTGGGATATTCCAATATTTCAGTTCCTACCAGATAATTTCTTGCACTCAGCTGCCACACAGACTTTTCATAAGTCAAATGTCCCAATTCCTAACTCAAAAAGTATACTGACAAAACTTAGTCCGTACTCAACAAAGACTGACTTAATCGGGCTTCAGAGGCTTCAGCAGCTTGCGCAACTTCTTTGAGCCTCAGTCTCCTTATCTGTAAAATGGGTATAATAGTGCCATGGGTATTCCAGCAAGTCCATAGATAAATAAGTCACATAGGTAGACTACAGATCAGAAAAGTGCATAGTGAGAGTGGTACAGTGCATAGTGCTATGGGTACAGTGCATAGTGCTATGGGCTGGACACCAAGACAGTCAGCCCCCAAATAGGGGCCATTTTCATTTTAAGTGATTTGAGATTCTAGCTATGAATACAGAGTTCCCTTTTTCCTCTTTTATGAAACACAGACTTGAAGATTCAGTTAGAACAACCTGTAAAATTGAATTATTTCTGTTTCACATGGCCCAGTCCTCCAGCCATATCTAGCTCTGTTTCATCCAAAAAAAAAAAAAAGAAAATCCTACATATCTGAGAAAGACACACAGGTTTTCCTCTGTTGCTGTTGCAAAACTGACCCACGTGGACTATCCGCCTCCCCCTCCAGCTTTACTAACACCTTCTCTCCACCTGGTATTCTCCACCCAGTCACCAGAGTGATCTTTTGGACACATGCAATCCATAATGCAAATTATGCGTTACGACCCTGCCCGAACCCTCTGGGCTTCTCCTCACCGACAGGACTAAATCCACAACCCTGAGCTCAGTCCACGGGGCCCTCCCAAAGTCACCTCTGTCCCAGCCACAACACCCACCTGGGAGGCCATGAGCACACCATGTGCCCTCGGCCTGCTGTTCCCATGGCCTCGTGACAGCCTGCACACACATCCACTGCAGCAGTCGCCATGTCGTCCTGCATCATTTGTGTGTCTAGGCCCTCACGTACTAAGTTCACTTAGGCACACGGACAGGTCAGGCGAACCTGAATTTGGATGTTGGCTCTGCTACCTTCCAGCTGGGTGGCTTTGAGTCAGTTATGTAACTTCTCTGAGCTTGTTTCCTCATTTGCAATTTGGGCGTCACTATATCTACTGTGTGGAGCTGTTAGGGGGTTAACTGAATGTCATGTACTTGGTAAAATCAGCGGCTAACAGCCTAGAAAGACAGTTTCATTCCTGGCACTGCAGATACCTAGAGCCACATACACGATCAATGGTCAACACTGAGAGGGACCTGTTCCCTTCAAGTCCTGGCTCTGCCCCTCACATGGACCAACCATATGAGGGGCACATCCACCCCACACCTCCCTTTCCCTGTCTTTGAGATGAATGAACACCTCACCAGTGGAAAGGGGCCACTATGAGCATGAACTGAAATAAGGTGTGAAAGGGGGCTGCATGGACTATGAAGGGCTGTGCGCGTGCAGCATGGTGTCCTCAAAGAGGACCTGCCCCCCTGGAAGCTGGGGGGTTGCTATTGGGACCATGGCCCCCTTTAGGGCCTTAAAAGGACCCCCTTACTCCTCGATCCCCAAGCAGTGTCCTCATCACCCAACAGCCGTGGGAGATAGCTCCCTCCTAAGCCCCATCTATCCCCATACAGTAGGCCCAGCTTCTGGGCACTGAGAAATGATGCCTTTCCCTCAGGGAGTGGGGCCCACTGCCTCCCTGGGTGCAGGTCATGGAGCCCTAGACTCCCCCCTGCCAGTCCCCATAGGGCTCAGGAGGGACCCATCCCCCAGGCACTCTCCCCCTTTTGGCCTAGAGATCAGCACCCCGCACCTCCACAGTCCATTTGTTTCCGAATGTGCCGCTTTCTCCTCACAGGGGCTCAGAGGCAGCCACGCATGCCGAGTGCTCCTGGGCTCCTCTGCCCTCACTTGGATTTCTTGGCCTGGAGCTTCCTGCCTGTTTCTCCAAACACCTGTCCCCAGCATTCCCGACACTTCACAACACTCCTGTACCCTCTCCCCTTGGCAGCCCACTCTCCTCCACCTGCAGCCACTTCCTCCCCTCTGTGCACCTCCTCCTCATCCTTCAAGTCTATTTCAATGGCACCTCCACTGTGAAGTCCTCCCTGATCTTCTTTGGCCCCTCAGGACCTGCATTGTGCTTGAGGCCTGGGGTCAAGCTCTCAGTAACTGAGCCCTAAAGGGGCTGAATGGTGGTCAGAGGAAAATGTCACCTTCTCCCTAGCCTGGGCCTCCAACAGAAGCCAACATGGACCCCTGTCACCCATGAGTAGGTTGGGCTGGGAAGTCCATTTCAGTGAAACTTTCTCAGACTGAGCTATAGGAGCAGTGGAGAAGTTCAGAACAAGTACCAGGCATGATTTCATGTCCAACACTTCTGTAGCTGTTTGAGAAGGAAAAAAGAAAAAAGATTGAGAGGGGATAGTGTTAATGGAGCTCTCTGGAGAGCTGGGGAGCTCTCCAGAAAAGCTTCTCAGAGCATTTCTTGGAAGCGGTCCCACTGCCCCGGAGCCTCCCACAGCCTCTCCATCTCCACCAAGAGTTTTCACCACTAGTCTCGAGGAGACACAGGCGTACTTTCAGAAGAACAAGGAAGAGGGTAAGAGGGTGAAAGAGAGTGCTGTCCCTGTGGACAAAGCCCCAGCATGGAACGTGACCCAGGACGGGGGCTCAGGACTTCACAGCACAGCACTCCAGTGAGCAGCCTGGGGAGATCGTCTCCCTCTCCCTTCACTGTGTAAGTTTATCAGCCTTGGAAGAGCTGGGGTCAGAGTCAGGGCCAGCTTCACAGGGGCAGGCCCACTGCCGCACTATGGAGCCCAAACTCTAATAGGCCCCAAGGTTGGGGTTTAAGTCTCAGCAGCTGCCTGGAAAATCCATGGATGGAGGAGCCTGGTAGGCTGCAGTCCATGGGGTCGCTAAGAGTAGAACATGACTGAGCGACTTCACTTTCACTTTTTACTTTCATGCATTGGAAAAGGAAATGGCAGCCCACTCCAGTGTTCTTGCCTGGAGAATCCCAGGGATGGGGAAGCCTGGTGGGCTGCCATCTATGGGGTCACACAGAGTCGGACACGACTGAAGAGACTTAGCAGCAGCAGCTGCCATATTGAGACTTTCCACTAGCTGTTTCTTTGAATTCGGGTTTTGTAAGTGAAGTCCAATGGCACAGTGAAGCAAGTGTCAGGGACTTGGAGCCTCGGCTCCACTGTCTCTCTGGGTCAGCCAGGCCCTGTGACCCCTTGCAACTCAAGGCCTCTCCTGACCGCCCCTCCTTGCCCCACCCCTAGCAAAGGCCTGATCACAGGAGCAGGGAGGGTCAGGGTGGTGTCTCGGGGGGCAGATCCGAGACTGGCAGCACCACGGTGCATTCAACAGGCAACTGACAGGAGAAAGGGGAGCCTTTCACCCATGCTCGATCCAGATGCCTCCAGAGTAGTACTGAGGTTCACTACTCTTAGGGGTCCCTTGTCCTCCATGTTAGGGTGGCCAGTTTGTAGAAAGGGAAATGCCTGGCTGGACTTCCCCAACCCTGGCCAGGACCTAGCACGTCAGTCCAGTAGCTGGCAGGAAGGGTAACGCCATAGTAGCGGGCCTCACAGCTCCCCCAAATCACAGGGCACGGCCCCCTGGGTGCCTGTGAGGGTTGCATCTGTGCCTTGATTGCCCCTGTACTTGAAGGACTATAAGATTAAACAGCAAAAATGAGCATGACAGGTCAAGAGAAAAACCAGAAAGAAAGGAAAATTCTAATACCTTTCAAGGCACTCCTTTTCCTGCTTTTTGAAAGCAGGAAAGCATAGGAGCTCTGCGCTTTCATTTTGCACTGGGACTCACAAAGTATGAAGCCTGTCCTAGTTAGAGGTAAATGTATATTAAGTTCTTTTTCATGTCCAAACCTCTCTTTCAGCGACTCAGCTGTGTTAGAATAGAAACTCTCAGCTACTTCTGCTCAGCAGTAAAACAGATGGAAGAACTCCCAGATGGTGGCCAAGAGGCCAAGGAGGACCAGGGCACCAGCTCAGGCAGAAGGTGGTCCTTTCCCTCTCTGGCTTTGCTTAGTGCTCTGACTTTTCATGCCAAGTGAATAACGCTGATAATAACTTCTGGCGGCAACATCAGGCCCTTTCATCCTCAAATAGGCCAACTGCAAGCTTGGAATTGGACAATATCCCTGCCTCAGAGCTGCTCATGAAAGAAGAGTAGGAACAGAGGTGGAGCAGCCGCAGTCAAAGCACCAGGAGTGAGCAGAGGCCAGTGCTGTGGAGAGGCTGCAGGTGGAGGAAAGGGGACCGTGGAGGCTTAAGTCTCCTCCGAAATTAGTGGTCTCCATGGGAGAAACCACTCCAGTACTCTTGCCTGGAAAATCCCATGGATGGAGGAGCCTGATAGGCTGCAGTCCATGGGGTCACTAAGAGTCGGACACGACTGAGCGACTTCACTTTCACTTTTCACTTTCATGCCCTGGAGAAGGAAATGGCAACCCACTCCAGTGTTCTTGCCTGGAGAATCCCAGGGACAAGGGAGCCTGGTGGGCTGCCATCTCTGGGGTCGCACAGAGTCGGACACGACTGAAGCGACTTAGCAGCAGCAGCATGGGAGAAAACAGCAGCTTATACCTCCAATGGCGAGGGCTGTCAGCTGAAGGAAGGAAGAAGTTAAAACGATTGAAAGGCAAAAGGATTCAAATTTCGAATGGGCCTGATTCTAATATTTCCCCCACTCTCACAGACTCTCTTTCTGTCCCTTGCAGAGGAGGAGTCCATACTCTGAGGATCTACCTATTTGGGGATACTACCAGAAACAGGGAATCTGGATCCAGGCCAGGTTTCTCTCCTCACAGCACTTGGGGTCCTAGCAGTTTTTTGTTTTGTTTTGTTTTGTTTAAAAAAAAAAAAAAAAGATATGAGAAGAGCCCTCCCACTGAATAAATGAAAGACCACAGGTCACTGTCGTGATTCACAACCTGGTATCCCTGAAAGGCCGAGAGAGGAAGAGCCTGAGCAGTTTAGAACCTGTAAAAGCTTGAATACATTTACCCAAGACAAACCACTCAGTCTGTTTCTCGATAGACCCAATGAAGTGAGGGCAGGCCCCTGAGGTAGTCACTCTGTTAGCAGATCTATAAGGGACACTGAAGTATCATGAGAAATGTAACTAAAGAGAGAGAGATACATTGAGAGTTCCTCTGAGGGAGAGTGATGTGTAAGATTGGAAAAATTCCTTGGATGAAACAGACGAGGGGAAGGAGGCCTGAGGCTCTTGATTAATATAGGTGGTCAGTAAGCTGCTTTCTAAGAAAAGTTGTTTTTGATTTCTTGGGGGCTCTTCTTTTGCTACATAGAGTCTCTGGGAGGGAGCAGAATTGCTGAAGAAAATAAGGGAGAGACTGAGTCCTGTCACTTGGGGCCTCTAGGCCCTTCCCACACACTAAGTTTAGTTACTCTTAAATCTCTTAAGATCTGTTAAAACATCAGATCCATGTTGAGGAAGCGGGCAGAGGAGTCTAGATAATGAAAAATTGGGGTATCCTGCAAAGACTGGGGATTATTAAGCCGGGGAGACTGAGGCCCCACAGACCTGAAGACAAGTTCTTCCTTGATCGCTCTACATCTCGATTCCTCATCTGGATAATGAGGATATTTAGACACTTTCTTCAACGATAAATTGCCTCTAAGAAGAAAACACTGGTAGCTTTCCTGCAGAAATTAAAAAGAAAAGGATGAGTACTATCTCTACTACTGTGTAACACTAGTCAGAGGTAGTAGTCAATGCGATCAGAAAACAATTGGAAAGCACTAAGAATTTGAATACAAGAGGGAAAATGTTAGTCTTTCTGGAGTATCCGAAAGGTTCCATGTGAAAACTTTACCACAAACGATAACATAATTTTAGTAAAGTACCAGGTTACTTAAAAAATTACGTCAATGCCATTGTATCTATAAATACAAAAAAGATACAATGAAAGAAAAAAATCTTACTTATGATAGCAAAAAATAAAATGAAATGCCTTTACATGAATTTAACAAGAAATGTCCAAAATCTATATGAGACCACCATAAAACTCTCCTGAAAGACCCAAGTGGAGAGAAATAACATGCACTGAAATATAAAGACTTGAAAGCACAAAGATGATAATTCTCCCTATTGATTTATAAACTTAATGCAATTCTAATTTTAGAGCTAGATGGGTTCATGATAAATTTCATTTGTAAGAGGAAAAAGGCAAGAAGAGCCAAGAAGAAAAACTAAAAAAGAAGAAGAGAAAGCTCTTCCAGATAATAAAACATACTAGAAAGTCTCGATCATTAAAGTAAACACAGGATAGAAAGGCCACTGAAACATACAACAAAATTTAAAAGTAAGCCCCACTGCATATGTAAATTAGTATTGATCAAGGCAGCCTTTGCAACCAAACCTTTTCAGGGAGTGGTATTCAGGAAACCAGATAGTCATAAGGAAAATAATAAAATCATATCCATTCCTCACTATATTCTAGGCTCAATTCCAAATTCATTCTAGATTTAAATGTAAAAGAGGAAGCCACACAAGGCCAAATTCTGTATAACTTGGCTGTGGGGACATTTTTTCTTGAGATAATTCAAAATCTAAAAGCAAACTATTGATCTTTTAAAATATTGATAAATTTGATTCCCAAAATTTTTAAATTGTGCATTCTCAAACAACAACATAAGCATAACTGAAAAATAAATGGCAAACTAAAAAATAAGTATTTGCCACTTAGAATATAAAGGGTTAATATCTCCATTATACAGACAGCATTTAAAATTTAAGGATTAAAAAAAGTCAGCAACACTCTTATTTTTAAGTGGGCTAGAGATATGAATAGACCATTTACATAAAAAAATTAAAAGAAAAAAATTTACAATCAACTAATTTCTTTTAATTGGAGGATAATTACTTTACAATATTTTGATGGGTTTTGCCATACATCGACATGAATCAGCCACAGGTGCACAGGTGTTCCCCCATCTTGAACTCTCCTCTCTAAAGTTAAGATGTTTTTTAACCACATAAAAGAATGCTCAATTTCAGTCATAATAGCAAAATACAAACAATAAAACAAAACGAAAACCTACCTGAGATAACATTTATACCTATCAGATTGGCAAAGCTCCACAAATGAGTCAGTCTATTTTGTTGGTGAAGCTCTGTGCTCTGCTGTGCTCAGTCACTCAGTCACGTCCGACTCTTTGCGACCCCATGGACTATAGTCGGCCAGTCTCCTCTGCCCATGAGATTTTCCTGGCAAGAATACTGAAGTGTGTTGCCATTTCCTACTCCAGGGGATCTTCCCAACCCAGGGATTGAACCCACATCTCTAGGTCTCCCACACTGTCATGAGGATTCTTTACCACTGTGCCACCTGGGAAGCCCAGGTGAAGCTCTAGGGGAGTTCATATAACACTGATGGGAACAGAAAATATTGCGACCACTTGTGAAGAAGAATTTGGCAATATCTATACGAATTTATATGCATTTATGTATATTGAATTTGATCCAGAAATCCCACTTCTAAGTCTCTCTCCCAAAGACACACTGGCAAAAACATGAACAAGAAGTATGCATAAGACTATTTATTTCGATTCTATGAATAATGGCAAAAAATTGGAAGCAACCCAACTACCTACCAGCAGGGGACTAGTTGAATAAGCTATGAATTATATATCCACAAAAGAAATAAGAAATAACCCTGTAAACTATTATGGAAAATCTCCAGGATATACTGTTGGGTTATAAAGCAAGGTGGAGAGAATATTTATGTTATTTACCACTTATCTAAGAAAGAGGATGGGATATGAGTACATGCATACATATTCCCTTATAATTGAAAAAAAAAAATTGTTTAACATGTTTTTAAATGATCACTTACAGGAAGCAGGTAGAGGGAAAAGAAATAGACACTAGAGTTGTTTTAATTTATCTTGTTCTGTGGAGATGACTTTGAGACCATGCAAATATTTTAGAGAATTATAAAACAAAAGTAAATCTTAAAGAGAAAGCTCTAAAAATCAAAAAGAAAAAGAAACAAATGAATCCAACTATGTTTCAAATTTATGGTATAATCACACAGAGAAGAACTATTCCAAGTGACTTTTAAAATCACAGCAATCCCTAGTGGGGATGCAGAAGAGTACTGCAAAAAGAATTTCAAATCATTTCAATAATCATGTTGTTGGTTGTTGGTCAACATAAAATAAATATATACCCATTTCCTGACTCTGATCAGTGAAAAGACTTAGAAACTATGGCCAACCCAGTGGTACTGAGCATTTTTAACCTCTGGTTTTGGTCTCTAACCACCATCTTTCACTATAAGAACAGAAGCTTCTTGGAGAAATGGCTGGATCCAGGTTTGGGGGCAATGAGTCTGAGAAATCAAGGAAACTATAAAGAACTACTAGAGTCACATTAGAAGACTTAATAGCCAATTTGAATAAACTCCCACTAATCAAAGATGGCTAAATACCAATAAGAATATTAACTATAATAGATTGAAATACATAAAAATGTTTAAATCTATGCATTCAGTATTGTACTCGTCCCCTCCAAAATCCACCTTGGAGTCTGCTGGGGAACCAACTCAGTTTTTGAAAATGATAGATAATGAGCCAGACGTTTTTCCTAACTTTCCTATAAGAAGCGTAGGTATATCATGGTTACAGTTAAAAAAAAAAAAAGAAAGAAAGAAAAAGAAGAGAGGAAGCATCATTTTGTAGAAGTATTACAGTTAAAAAAACAAATAAGAATGTAATTATTAATTTTATTTGTATATCATAAAAGTAATTCTTAAAACAGCATTTGAATATCACCACTTTGCAAATAATATATCTAGGCAATAACAATTATCAAATAGCTACTAATCTTACAAAAAAAGACCAGCAGACTTGTACCTTCTGATGGAGCATGCAACACCATCTATGAAGTAGCCTTGCCAAAAAAAGAAAGAAACAAACAAGAAAATTGCAAGTGATTAAGTCTCAAGAAAGAACTACGGGAAATACAGAGGTCAGATGAACATGTTAACTGACACCATGGGGCTGAAGTCAGCAAATCCAGGCAGTAGGAAACTACAGGGGTAACCATCCAATTTTTTCAGCAAGCAAAAATTACCAGGGGAAAAAGGAGAGATAGGGAATCTATAAGTTAAAAGAGATTAAATTAACATATCAGCCCACTGAAATGGACTTTATTTGGACCACTCTTCAAAGAAACTGTAAAAAATATATCAAACAACTGAAGAAAGAGGAACTGGATATTTGGTGCTATTGAAGAATTGTATTTACCTTTTAGATGCTCTGTATTTTTAGATTTGTAAAAGTTTTGTGGTTTTTTTAAGATGCATGTTTATAATTTAGCAATACCATACTGAAATATCTGAAGAAGAAATAATATCCAGGATTTGTTTAAAATAATCTGGGACAGGATGGAAATGTGAAGGGATATTGGTATAACAAAAGAAGAAAAAAAAAAGCAATGTGTTTATAATCATACTGGTGATGGGTATACGGGGATCCATTATACCATTCTCTTTTTATATATGTTTGACATTTTCATAATAAAAATGATTGATCCATAGTATAACATGAAACAATGTATGTACATTGCCGGGAGCATCCTTAATACCCAATTAAGTTTGTAGAATTGAAATGAGAAGATAGAGACATTAAGTGGGTGGTAACATAAACAACTATGTTTACATGAGAGGTTCACACCACAGACACTGCAGGAGTTGAGAGAGGAGTCGGGTACTGACTAGCCCTCAAAAGAAATTAGCATCATACCCTCCCACAGGAAATGGGAGAGGGGGAACTATGTCCCCAGATGTTTGCATTTCACACAGATGGCTCCCAGGTCCTAGAGGAAACATTCTGGGTTGTAGGAGATTCATATCTCAAAAGAGTAAAGATTTACAGTTCCATGTTTCCCAAAGTAATTGTCTAAGAAAAGGTAGAGCAGGGTTGTCAGGCTGGAACAGTAAACTCTTTGGGGAGCTTGAGCTCCCTCAGGAAGGCATTTTAAGTGGGCTGAGGTCAGCCTAGGGCCATGCTCGGATGCAGACAGAAGCCATGCAAGTGTTCTGTCAAGTCCCCTAGTTGGAGGGCGGTGGGGGGTGGAGAGTGTCGTGCAGTTTGCAGGTCTCCCCTCCAAGTGCCAAGCTCTCCCAGTCTGTGCCCTGCTCTCTATTCCGAGAGCGGGTGCAACACAGCACACAAAAGGCAGCCCATGAACGGTTGTATTAGCAGTGAGGGCTAAGTACAGAAGCAGGCAGTCTAAGGTTTCAAATCATAACCCTGAAGCGAAGTACTAGAAACAGCCCAAATGCCCCATAAAGCTAAATAATGCAGCAGACTCCTCTGCAGTTCTAAGAAAGAAGGAAGCTTGTTATGTCCCAATGAGAAACTATGGTGCATCCTCATTAGCTTAGTCGTGTCTGACTCTTTGCCACTCTATGGACTGTAGCCTGCCAGGCTCCTCTGTCCATGGGATTTTCCTGGCAAAAATACGGGAGTGGGTTGCCATTTCCTTCTCTAGGGGATCTTCCCGACCCAGGGATTGAACCTGCATCTCCTGCTTGGCAGGTGGGTTCTGTACCACTGAGCCACCTGCGAAACTCAATATATATGTATTTTTAAAATCAAAAGGCAGACTGCAAAACCTATCTATGCTATGCTACCATTTGCGTTTAAGGCAAAAGAAAGAGAGAAAGGAAGAAAGAGAGAGGGGTCCTTAAGGAAGGAAAAAGAAAGAAAGAGGGGAAGGGAAGAAGGAAAGACGGGCAAGAGGGAGGGGGAGAGGAAGAAAGGTGGAGTGCAGCCTGTCCCTAGAAGTATACACAAGTGGTGGCAATGGCTGCCTCTAGTGTGGGGCTGGGTGACTGGAGACACAGGTGGGAACCGGCTTACTTTGGGCTCTTGCACCATTTGAATGATCTATCTTAAAAGAAAATAAAGTTATAAATAAAACTGCTACCAATGACTTGGGGTGAGTTCCAGTCAGGTCCAGGGCTGGTGAAGCCCCCACAGCCTCAGAGAAGTACCAAACCAGGTGTGAGGGAAGAAGACTTTTCTCAACAGCCTTCTCTCAAAACAAAACCCCAAGAGCAATAGGAGAGACCCTCCACCAACCTACACTCTCCAGAAGAACTAAATTACAACAATCCAGGCAAGTGCCAAGGACAAATGTGGTGCCTCTTTCCAGGGAGTTATTGAAAAAATGGTTAAACCCAGCAGAAGGTAATCCATGCCCCCCCCAACTCCCCAAAAAGGTTTATGCTGATCTACCAAAGTTGAGGACTCAATTTAGAAAAATAAAATCTAGTTTATCGTTGTCTGGCTGGAAAAAAGCACATAAAGACTCATTTACCTGGTTGTAAACGAGATGGTAGAGCAGAGTGTCACAAATACATTATTTAGCAGAAATGAGAAGTTTAAAGAAAAGCAGTGTGCACAGAGAGGAAAACTCCATCACAAAACCCACCAACTGGTAGTTTTTATTTATCCATTTTAGGGACCAATGAACAACCATCTAAATAATTCGTAGGGGAAACATGGGGAGAGAAGTAAAGTTTAAAAGGCCCCCCTCTCAGCAGACGCTGGGCAAAGTTTCACCCGAGGCAAAGAGCCCTCACCGCCCACACCTGCTGGAGCCGTGTCCCCCAGCACCAAGGACAGAGGCCCCTCCCCCAGCACCCAGGCCCCGTCCTCCCTTGCCCTCCCTGGCTGACCAGAGGGTGTCCAGGCCTCACCTCCAGCCCTTAATTGTGTTATTTCTTCATCATCTCTGACCACTTCAGGTAAGGGCCCACTGCTCAGGCCTGTTCCCAGCTAACTGAGGAGGAAGGTTATCTGATAAACAAATTGATTGTTACTTGGGGAGGGATGTGACTCTTAACTTACTAGCGCTGGCTTATGTTCCTAATAAAGGTAGAAAGGCTCTTTGCCCATGTGTGGCTGTGAAGTGTGCATGAGACGAGGAAGGCAGGTTCCTGACCTGTCCCCAGGAGCACTGCCTGCAGAGTGAATTGCACCTGATGGGATTTTGGCTGCCGCAGGCACCTGGCAGCTCACCCAGGGCCAGCCAGGCCAGGGGCACCCCTGGGCAACCCCCACTTGCCAGGTGGTTCACCCAGGTCCCAGCTGCCCTCTGGAGCAGGCATAGGTGCCCTGGGAGTTCTATATGATTCCCTCCCAAGAATCCTGCTCTCTGATAAAACCCATGGAGACGAACTGTGTGCACCATCACTCTGGCCGCTCAGGTAGCGCCTTCATCACTGTGACACCTGCAGATATTACCAGGAACTTTATTCACTGTCTCAGTGGATTCTCACAACAGTGTCTGTGTTACCCAGAAAAATGGAGGCATGCCCACTTGATCAGTCTGCCAGGGCCACCATATAGAATTACCATAGACTGGGTGATACTGGGTGGCTTAAACAACAGAAACTTGTTTTCTCACAGGCTGGAAGCCCGAGGTTAAGTTGTCTGCAGGATTGTCCCCTCTGAAGCCTCACTCCTTGCCTGACAGGGGGCCGTGTTCTCCTTGCATCTTCACATGGTCTTCCCTCTACACCTGAGTCCACATTTCCTCTTCCCATGCTGCTAAGTCACTTCAGTCGTGTCCGACTCTGTGCGACCCCATAGATGGCAGCCCACCAGGCTCCCCCGTCCCTGGGATTCTCCAGGCAAGAACACTGGAGTGGGTTGCCATTTCCTTCTCCAATGCATGAAAGGAAAAGTGAAAGTGAAGTTGCTCAGTCATATCTGACTCTTAGCGACCCCATGGATTGCAGCCTACCAGGCTCCTTCATCCGTGGGATTTTCCAGGCAAGGGTACTGGAGTGGGTTGCCATCGCCTACTCCTTCCTCTTCCTATAAGGACCCACTTATATCAGACTACCACCACCTCATTTTAACTTAATCACCTCTTTAAAAGCCCTCTTCAAATGCAATCACATTCTGAGGTACTAGGGGTTGAGACTTCAACATGCACGATGGAGAGGGGACACAATTCAGGCCATTAACACCCACTTTATAGACAAAGAAACTGAGGCCCACAGACATGCAGTTTCTCCGTGAGTTAGTGTTCTAGTCAGGACCAACTCAGTGTTGGCTGACCCCCAGAAATTATGACAAGCCTCCTATTAAACTCATTTAAAAGACCCCAGGGACTTCCCTGGTGATCCAGTGGTTAAGACTTCCCCTTCCAATGCATGGGGTGAAGGTTCGATCCCTGATGGGGGAGCGAAGTTCCCACAGGCCTCACAGCCAAAAAACCAAAACATAAGACAGAAGTAATAGTGTAACAAATTCAATAAAGACTTTTTTAAAAAAAAAGAATAAATAAGAGACCCAAGACCCTGAAGGGTAAACGGGCCAGTGATCCCCTGAGTGCCCACTGTTTGATAAGATGGAGTCATAGTCAGTGAGAGCCCTTCTCTGAGAGGAGATTAAACTCTGGGATATGCCTCCTTTTTCTCTGCTTTTCTGCCTCTTCTAATTTGGGAGGAACTGCCAGAAACAGTGATTGATCCTTACCCAAGCTTGCTGTAACTGGAACGAACTGCTTTAGCAAGGACGTGTGAGGCTGGGCGCCTTCCAGCTGTCAGGCCGCTCAGTACTGGGAGTTGAAAGTTTAATAGCTTGGCTGTCGCGGAATGGTGCGGCCCCCCAGGGATTTCTATTTTTCTTCTTCAGTGATTTTTTAATGCTTAGAAAAATGTGCTGAGCAGTCGGCCCTGAAGGCAGAACCTCTTTATCTGAATGCAGCTGAGGAGCTCCGGTGGGAGCCTGTGGGGGAGGAGAGAGGGGTGCTCTTTGGAAAACGCTCTCCTACATCAGAGGTTTCCACAGACTGCCGCGGTGGAGCCACAGTCTCCCCTGCAGGGCTGATGGCTGCCACCACACCTAGGTCCACGGGGCCCCTTGAAGTGCTGAGGGTTCTTCCTGGGAGGCGAGAGGCCACGCCCAGTGGGAGGAGCCCCCTGTGCTGACCCGGAAGGAGCTGGGTCTGGAAGTGAGGCAGGCACCAGTTACAGCCAGCCTGACCGCGAAGAGTACACAGATAGGGGAACAAAGTCAGGTGTATCACTGGCTGAAGCAGGAGAGAAACGCTCTGAGGGAACCTGGGACATCTCAGGAAGAAGGATTGCAAGGAGCTCGTTGTGAGGTGTAGGCTTGTCCTGGGCAATTTGGAGGAAGTTAAGAGTAAGGACTTGTACATTTGATGTTGTCAGGAAGCAGGGGCTCTTGGATGATGGGGTAGCTTACAGTTTGGACCCAGTGGACAGGGTGCAGCCGGCCTCGAGCTGTTGTGAGTAAATAGCAGTCCCTCACAGCACTGGCTGGAAGGAGCCCATTGAGTTTATGTGGTTGGAGAGCATTGACCTTGCCTCTTGGTTCAGATGCGAACATGCAGAGGCCTTGTCTCTGTCCCCTCCCACCAGGGTCACAGAGCAACACTCTGGTGGTCGCTGATACACTGTGAACGTTTGTATGCTGGTGATGTCCCACGGCCCAGCTGTTAACTGCAGCTGCCTGCGGTCAGGGCCAGGGTTTTACATTCTCCACCCAAACTGGGCCTCCTGAGCGGCCCGAACTCAGTGGGAGAAGGGGGAACTTGGAGACAGAGCTGGCAAGTCGAGATCTCTGCCTCACATGTGGCTACGCAGGGCTCTCCAGGCTGGGTCAAGGCATGGTTTCTTTGGAAGGCAGGACTCTGACCTCAGAAATGCTGGGGCCCCACACCCCTGCCTGTCTCACCTTCTCCCCCAAGGAATCAGTCATGCACCTCCCTGTAAATAAGTGGAAGAGAGTGACAGAGACCAGGCCCGACTTTGTCCTTCCCTAATGTGAGGCCCTTATCTCAAGTTGAGGGGGGATGACCCTATTTCACAGACTTGTGAGGATTCTGGGGGATAATGCAGGAGAACTAGAAGCTTCCAGAAGGCAGGGACTTCCTGCCTCTCTACTCCCTGATCTTTCTCTGGCACCCTAGACAGTGCCTAGCACATAGTAGATCCACAATGAATATTGATTAAATTGACAGACATGACCTGCAAATAACTACTTAATAAGAGGTTTTCTATTCTATTTGTTTGCTGGCTGCCATAACAAAGCACCACAGAGAGGGTGGCTTAAACAACAGAAATGGACTCTCTCCCACTTCTGGGGGCTGGAGTTGGAAATCTAGGTGTCAAGGGAGTTGATTTTTCCTAAGGTCTCTAAGCGGAGAAGGCAATGGCACCCGACTCCAGTACTCTTGCCTGGAAAATCCCATGGATGGAAGGGCCTGGTGGACTGCAGTCCATGGGGTCGCTAGGAGTCAGACACGACTGAGCGACTTCACTTTATTTTTTCACTTTCATGCATTGGAGACGGAAATGACAACCCACTCCAGTGTTCTTGCCTGGAGAATCCCAGGGACGGGGGAGCCTGGCGGGCTGCTGTCTATGGGGTCGCAGAGAGTCGGACATGACTGAAGCGACTCAGCAGCAGCAGCAACAGCAGCAACAAGGTCTCTAAGGGAGGATCTGTTCCGGGTCTTCTTTTACCTTCTGGTGGTGGCCTGCCATCCTTGACCTTCCTTGGCTTGTAGATGTATTATTTCAGTCTCTAATTTCCTTTTCCCTGTGTTTCTGTGTCCAATATTCCCTCTTATAAGGACACCAAGTCATGCTGGCCTAGGGTCCACCCTAATGACCTCATCTTGATTGCATCTGTAAAAACCTCATATTTCCAAATAAGGTTGCATTTACAGGTACTTCAGCATAACTTTTGGCTGGTACATAGTTCAACCCATAACATCAGCTATTGTTTTTATCACATTACAGTCTTAATTTCCAACATTTTATCCTGTTTCCTCAAATGTCATTTAAAGGTTCCAGAAATGCCAATATTTCTGCATCTAATTCACTTCACCCTCACTTCCTTTTGCACTTGAAATCAGATCCCAAATCTATGAGGAGTATGAAACCACACACATGGTACAGAGAACCCAGGAGAGTACTATTTGTATGTTAGAAACACAGTAAATATCACGAAGTTGCTGTATGATCTTGGACAAGTTATTCCACATCTCTTAACCTCAGTTTCCTCAACTGTTAAATGAGATTGGGTCAAACTGACATCTTGCAGACACACAGATAATAGGTCAGATTCCATTCATATCACTTCATTCCATGGACAGCACGTACAGGTGACTCCCGTGTCTGTCTTCACTTCAGGGCTAACGGGCTGTGTGCCCTGCCACAAACCCATTTCACTCCAAGTGAAACCACACTGAGAACATGAGAGAGTGAAATTCTCTGATCTCCCAAGCCTTGGCCCTAGACCTTCTGTCACTGTTCCTCATTATCCCCAAGCCATGGAGAACACCTAAGAGAAGAAACCGCCCTCCCATGAGACTGGTTCCCTAATCTTTCGTGGCTCTGCTAGTTGGCCAGCTGGGATAGGACTGTTCAGCATATGTTGGCCACCTGCTTCATTTTCAAGGGTCAAGTGGTGCCTGTGCTCCAGTACTGATGAATCAGTTTTACTGACCACCCCCCCGCCCCCGACACACACACACACACACACACACACAGCTGCCAGAATATATTGAAGGTCTTGCTAACTGGCAATGAGGGGAGAAATTGGCTTACTGAGAGAGCACAGAGCCCACACCTGATCCATGATCACAAAAACCCAGATTAAATGTAGTCAATAGACACCTGGAATTTCCAGCTTGAAATTTAGGTCAACATCATGCCTGACCTAAAGGTGGTCCTGGATACAAGTGAATATTTTTCCTGTTCTCAGACAGATGGGAACCACGCTCCCATGGCCCACTGCTGTCATTCATCCCCAAGAGCAGAGGTTTAGTCCAACAGGTCCTGAATCTAACCCCTGGGACAATGCCAGGCACAGAGAGGGCAGAGGAGAGAGGGCAGGAGGACAGAAGGAGACAGTGCCTCACAGTGATTCATGGTACAAGCTACAGAGTCCAAAAAGAACTGCATTCAAATTTGACTTTGCAATTGACTGGATTTGCGATGGAAAACAAATTTATTGCCCTCTCTGAATTTCAACACATCCTCATCTGTAACATGTGGATAATAATATATACCCTACAGGATTGTCATGGGAATTGAATAATTCACTGAAAGCATTTAGCTTAGTGCCTAGCCAGGCACGTGCTCAATTAACTGTAGTGGTAATTTATGTCATTGTGTGTAGTGGTTAAAATGATAATAACTGCTTGGATTGCAAGGCCTTCCCAGTACCATCTGCTCAGCCAACTCTTCAGTATTGCAGGGTGAAGGAATTAGCAGTTGTGCAGGGGCAATCAGAGAGGGATATCTTTTATGGGTGTCAGTTCGAGAAGGTCTTTAGGTCTTCATAGAACCATTCAACTTCAGCTTCTTCACCATTACTGGTCAGGGCACAGACTTGGATTACTGTGATGAATGGTTTGCCTTGGAAATGAACAGAGATCATTCTGTCATTATTGAGATTGCATGCAAGTACTGCATTTCAGACTCTTTTGTTGACTATGAGGGCTACTCCATTTCTTCTAAGGGATTCTTGCCCAAATAGTAGATATAATGGCCATTTGAGTTAAATCCACCCATTCCAGTCCATTTTAGTTCACTGATTCCTAAAATGTCAATGTTCACTCTTGCCGTCTCCTGTTTGACCACTTCCAATTTACCTTGATTCATGGAGCTAACATTCCAGGTTTCTATGCAATATTGCTCTTTATAGCATTGGACTTCCCAGGCACCCACTACCACTCTCAGTTCCCCTGACCCTGCAGCAGGCCACCGCTGACCCATGCCTCCTTTCTGAGACTCCTGGACACTCACAGGCAAGTCTGGGTCACTCTCTTGTGGGGTCACTGCTCCTTCTCCTGGGTCCTGGTGCACACAAGATTTTATTAGTGCCCTCCAAGAGTCTGTGTCCCCAGTCTGTGTAAGTTCTGGCAGCTCTATGGTGGGGTTAATGGTAACCTCCTCCAAGAGGGCTTATGCCACACCCAGGTCTGCTGCACCCAGAACCCCTGCCCCCTGCAGCAGGGCACTGCTGACCCATACCTCCACAGGAGACACTCAAGCACTCAAAGGCAGGTCTGGCTCAATCTCTGTGGGGTCTCCTGGTGTGAACAAGGCTTTGTTTGAGCCCCCTGAATGTCTCTGGCAGATATGGGACTTGATTCTAAATGTGATTTTGCCCCTCTTACTGTTCTGCTGGGGCTTCTCCTTTGCCATTGGACATGGAGTATCTTTTTTTGATGGGATCCAACATTCTCCTGTCGATAGTTGTTCAGCAGAAAGTTGTAATTTTGGAGTTCTCGCAGGAGAAGATGAGCTCACATCGTTCTACTCTAGAACTAACACCCAAGAAAGATGTCCTTTTCATTATAGGGGACTGGAATGCAAAAGTAGGAGGTCAAGAGATACCTGGAGTAACAGGCAAATTTGTCCTTGTAGTACAAAATGAAGCAGGTCAAAGGTTAACAGTTTTGCCAAAAGAATGCACTGGTCATAGCAAACACCCTCTTCCAACAACACAAGAAAAGACTCTACACATGGACATCACCAGATGGTCAATACCGAAATCAGATTGATTATATTCTTTGCAGCCAAAGAAGGAGAAGTTCTATAGTCAGAAAAAAACAAGACCAGGAGCTGACTATGGCTCAGACCATGAACTCCTTATTGCCAAATTCAGACTTAAATTGAAGAAAGTAGGGAAAACCACTAGGCCATTGAGGTATGACCTAAATCAAATCCCTTACAATTACACAGTGGAAGTGACAAATAGATTCAAGGGATTATGTCTGATAGAGTGCCTGAATAACTATGGATGGAGATTCATGACATTGTACAGGAGGCAGTGATCAAGACCATCCCCAAGAAAAAGAAATGCAAAAAGGCAAAATAGTTGTCTGAGGAGGCCTTACAAATAGCTGAGAAAAGAAGAGAAGCTAAAAGCAAAGGAGAAAAGGAAAGATATACCTATTTGAATGCAGAGTTCCAAAGAATAGCAAGAAGAGATAAGAAAGCCTTCCTCAGCGATCAATGCAAAGAAATAGAGGAAAACACTAGAATGGGAAAGACTAGAGATCTCTTCAAGAAAATTATAGCTACCAAGGGAACATTTCATGCAAAGATGGGCACGATAAAGGACATAAACAGTATGCACCTAACAGAAGCAGAGGATATTAAGAAGAGGTGTCAAGAATACACAAACTGTACAAAAAAGATCTTCATGACCAAAATAACCATGCTGGTGTGATCACTCACCTAGAGCCAGACATCCTGGAATGTAAAGTCAAGTGGGCCTTAGGAAGCATCACTACCAACAAAGCTAGTGGAGATGATGGAATTCCAGTTGACCTACTTCAAATCCTAAAAGATGATGCTCTGAAAGTGCTGCCTTCAATATGCCAGTAAATTTGGAAAACTCAGCAGTGGCCACAGGACTGGAAAAGGTCAGTTTTCATTCCTATCCCAAAGAAAGGCAATGGCAGAAAATTTACAAACTACCACACAATTGCACTCATCTCACATACTAGAAAGTAATGCTCAAAATTCTCCAACAAGGCTTCAACAGTACATGAACTGTGAACTTCCAGATGTTCAAGCTGGATTTAGAAAAGGCAGAGGTAGCAGAGATCAAATTGCCAACATCCATGGGGGCATTGGAAAAGCAAGAGAGTTCTGAAAAAACATCTACTTCTGCTTTATTGACTACAACAAACTGTGGAAAATTCTTAAAGAGATAGGAATACCAGACCACCTGACTTGCCTCTTGAGAAATCTATATGCAGGTCAGGAAGCAACAGTTAGAACTGGACATGGAACAACAGACTGGTTCCAAATACAAAAAGGAGTACATCAAGGCTGAATATTGTCACCCTGCTTATTTAACTTATATGTAGAGTACATAATGCAAAATGCTGGGCTGGATGAAGCACAAGCTGTAATCAAGATTGCTGGGAGAAATATCAATAACCTCAGATATGTAGATGACACCACCCTTATGGCAGAAAGGGAAAAGGAAGGGCCTCTTGATGAAAGTGAAAGAGGAGAGTTAAAAAGTTGGCTTAAAACTCAACATTCAGAAAACTAAGATAATGGCATCCAGACCCATCATTTCATGGCAAATAGATGGGGAAACAATGGAAACAGTTACAGACTTTATTTTCGGGGGCTCCAAAATCACTGCAGATGGTGACTGCAGCCATGACGTTAAAGACACTTGCTTCTTGGAAGAAAAGCTATGACCAACTTAGACAGTACTTGAAAAAGCAGAGACATTACTTTGCTGACAAAGGTCTGTCTAGTCAAAGCTATGGTTTTTCCAGTAGTCATGTATGGATGTGAGAGTTGGACTATAAAGAAAGCTGAGCACCAAAAAATTGATGCTTTTGAACTGTGGTGTTGGAGAAGACTCTTGGGAGTCCCTTAGACTGCAAGGAGATCCAATCAGTCCATTCTAAAGGAAATCAGTCCTGAATGTTCATTGGAAGGACTGATGCTGAAGCTGAAACTTCAATCCGTTGGCGATACTGGGGAAGATTGAAGGCAAAAGGAGAAGGGGGTGACAGAGAATGAGACGGTTGATGGCATCACCGACTGGATGGACGTGAGTTTGAGTGAGCTCTGGGAGTTGGTGATGGACAAGGAAGCCCAGAGTGCTGCAGTTCATGGAGTCTCAGAATGGGACACAACTGAGCGATTGAACCGAACTGAATCAGAGATGTACCCTTGGTGTTTGAAAAGCATCTCACTATGTGATAGAAATCCAACAGCGGACTCCAGGCTAAATTAGAGCGGTCAGGGACTCCTTTATAGGCCTGGCTGGGGGCGGAGGGCGGGCGGAGTCTCAGGCTACTGCCTTTGACCAGATTATTTTGGCAAGTGGCGCCACCTTCTGGCTCCTCTAGGAACTGGCTTGAACTCCTAGTCACCCAGCTGCAAAATCTGATTTGTGCCAAGTTTTGGATGCCTATAATCATCCCTTCATTGCTAGAGCCACCCTGATCCAGAGAGGCCAGCCACACACTTCATACCGCCCCTCAGTCAGTCCGTTCATGTCAGGATTTTCATGACAGCTCCCAATTTCCTGAGGATTATAAATCAACCATAAAATTGCACTTTGCCCCAAGACTTTGCATATTATTATCTAGCAAGTCTGTTCTTATTCTCTGCTGCTTCCATTTGTGGTGGGAGAAACCACCTCCTCCTTTTCTCTTTCAGTTGCATTTTCTGTGGCTTTGGGTTTTAGGTGAGAGCTTGAGTTTGCAGTAGGGGTCCTGAGTCCCATCTGCTCTCAGCTCACCAAAGACTTTGCCTGGGTCCCCAGTCTCTCCACCTTCATCTTCTCATCTGCAAAAAGACAGACAGAATTACACCTGCCATCATGGCCCCAACTCTTTTGAAACTGACGGAGAATAAAATGAGTGGGGGAAACACCCTGTCAGTGTCAGAGACTCGGCTACAGCTCCTCAGCCTGCAGATGTAATTAGTGTCACATGTAAGTACAGAATCTTTGCAATAATGGCGTGTGCTGGCGCCACCCCCTTCCTCAGCAGCAGGCTCCACAGTGTAACCTTTGTCATGGAGGCTGCTGTGGAGCTGGCACAGAACTCATTTTTATTCTGTTCATTCATCAGGCATTGATGGGTCTACGCTGCACCAGGCACTATGGAATTCGGATATTAAAGGGTCAAAATTCTTGGCCTGTAGGACCTGGAGAGCCAAGAGGGATGAGGAGTGAATAAATGAATCCGCACATTGTTGAGAGCCTGCCGTGTGCCAAAGCATAGTGCAGGGTGTGTGATGGGTGTCAACTGTGTGTTAAACAGGAGGGCCTCGTGAGGTCCGCTTACAAAAGCAGCTTTGGTTTGAAAGGGACCTCTTCCAAGATCTCTTTCAATGCATTCAGTGGGAGGTACATACTGTCTCCTGCCCCTTGTTGAAAACATGAACGGTCTCAGGACTTTTCTGATCACTTATAGGTAACTAAAAATTCCATGCTTATTTTAAGTCCCAAAACACTGTCTCAATCCAGTAAACAACATGACTGGTCAATATATTATTCAACCCATGGACCTATGTTTTCCCTCCTCCCAGGTGGGCAACCCCCAGCCCCGCCCTGCCCTCCCCGCTGCTGTTTCTAATGCAGTCAGTGTGTAAGCAGGAAGGAAGGCGAGGAAAGGAAGGCAGAAAGGATCTTCCTTGAGAGACACTGTTATAAGATGGCTTCACAATGTCTGGGTGTGGCTGGAGTTTAAACCAGGTTTCTTCACCTGAGGACATTTCTCTTAGCTCTTCTGAGACGCCCCTCCCCATCTGCAGGACTAGCTGCAGGGAGAGGCCTCTCCTCTGCTGGTGCCCCCCACAGCAACCCCACCCCCAAAGGTGCCCTTGGTAGACCCCTCTCAGTGGAGCCCAGGCTGCCACACCGGTCGCAGGGTCTGCCTTTGCTGCTGCGGCAGGTGAAACTCCGGGCACCGAAAGAGGAGTGAGCAGCTTCCCTGTCTGGGCTCAGACAAGTTAACGTTCTGTTACACATGCACGTGGTTTAGTCCTCTTGGTACTCTGGGGAGAAAGTTTCCTTATTCTCATTCTACAAACAGGGGCCTTTAGAGCATCACACATCCACAGGTGACAAAGACAGGGTTTGAAGTCCTGTCTCTCCGATCAAGGCCATGTTTCTCCCATGAGTCCTTGCTATGGTCACTAAAGAGCGGAGGGACCAGCCATAACACCTCTCTGTGCCTTGGTTCTTCACCTTGCATGATCTCCAAGAGCCCTTTGCATTCTAAAACTGCATCATGAAATGTCTGAGTTGAGGTTTCCTGCAAGCCATTGGCAAAGCAATCTGCAGGGCCTTGTCCTCCAGTGGAGCTCAGTGCTCCACTTCCTGCCCTAAGGCCCCACGTGTCCTGCACCTTAATCAGTGCTGCTGCTAGGTCACTTCAGTCGTGTCCGACTCTGTGTGACCCCATAGACGGCAGCCCACCAGGCTTTCCCGTCCCTGGGATTCTCCAGGCAAGAACACTGGAGTGGGTTGCCATTTCCTTCTCCAATGCATGAAAGTGAAAAGTGAAAGTGAAGTCGCTCAGTCGTGTCCGACTCTAGCGACCCCATGGACTGCAGCCTACCAGGCTCCTCCGCCCATGGGATTTTCTTGGCAAAAGTACTGAAGTGGGGTGCCATTGCCTTCTCCGTTAATCAGTGCAGGGAGAGAAAAACCCCTTTTAACTGGTGCTGGCCTTCTTCTCCCTCCGTGAGGATGTGCCCTGTGCTGAGCACGAGATGAATTTGCTTCCTCTTCCACAGGCTCAGTTCCCACCGCCCCTCCTGCTGAGAGGGTTCTACCTTGCTCAGCAGGATGCGGTGTTTCAAGAGAGGAACTCTCCAGATAGCATAGCTCTTCTTCTAAATCAGCTATCTCATCTGGAGAAAAACCCCCGCTGTCCTGGATGTGTCGGTTGTCAGTTCCCCAAATAGTGCCCTCCTAAGGGACGGGGAAGGCAATGGCACCCCACCCCAGTACTTTTGCCTGGAAAATCCCATGGACGGAGGATCCTGGTAGGCTGCAGTCCATGGGGTCGCTAGAGTCGGACACGACTGAGCGACTTCACTTTCACTTTTCACTTTCATGCATTGGAGAAGGAAATGGCAACCCACTCCAGTGTTCTTGCCTGGAGAATCCCAGGGACGAGGGAGCCTGGTGAGCTTCCGTCTATGGGATCGCACAGAGTCGGACACGACTGAAGCGACTTAGCAGCAGCAGCAGCAAGGGATTTCCAAAGATAATCTGGGCTGTGCAATAGCCCTGCTCTCCTAACACTTGCTTTGGCGCCATCTGTAGGAATCAGTGCACAGCAGTTCTCTGCTGTCTCCATAGATCCCCACAGCCTCTCTGTGGAGTCAGATCCCGCCTAATTACCTCCTGTTACCGATGGGGAAACTGAGGCTTCGAGGTGAGAAATACGTGCCTGGTAAAGGCCAGAGCCGGGACTGGAACCTTGATTTCCTATTCCAAATCTAATACTTTGAGTTCTGTCCTCTCTTTTTTGCTGGTGCCCTTCTCTAACTGTCTCTCTATCAAATCCCATTCCTGGACACAGAGTCCAAACTCACCTTCCTGCTCCTCAACCAGCCCTGGAGTTAGAAGGTGAGGTGGGATTTCAGGCAAAGGAAGGGTGAGGATTCTTCTATAGTTCTCTCAATAGACTATTAGCCACATCCACCCTGCCAATCTACTGATCTGCCCATCCTACACCGTTGTAATAAATTGAGGTTTTATGTCCATGTAACAGAGAAGGGTTTGTCTCTTTCATTAAATTAGCCTGGGTGTTCAGACCCAGGTTCAGGGGTAAAGCATATTAATTCCTGATTGCCCTTAAGTTCCAGTGGAGGGTAACAAAGCTAATGTTTATTGAACACTTACCATACGGCTTCCCTTGTGGCTCAGACGGTAAAGCGTCTGCCTACAATGTGGGAGTTTGATCCGGGTTTGATCCTTGGGTCAGGAAGTTCCCCTGGAGAAGGAAATGGCAACCCACTCCAGTACTCTTGCCTGGAAAATCCCAAGGACAGACTGTAGACGGTGGGCTCCAGTCCACGGGGTCGCAAAGAGTCGGACACAACTGAGCAACTTCACTTCACTTTACTTGCCATATGCCAGAATCTGTTCTGAGGTTCTTGCATCTCTTAAGCCATTTGACCTGATAACAACTCTATGTGGCCCACACTTTTATAATCCCCCTTTTTAAAGATGAGGCAACTCCCAGCTTTATCTCCCCGCGCACTGCCAGTGGCCGGCCAGGCATCCCACGATGTGAGCTGCAGCGATGGGGAAGGCGAGAGGAGATGAGGCCTGCTTCTAGAGGAGCAGTCTGTTCTGGGTTACTGTCATCATCCTTTCTTTTGGCTATTACACGTGGATGGTCTTCTGGCCTGAGAGTACTCCTTATCAGAGCCTGGGCCCCCTGGGCCCCTTCACTCAGTACTTGCTGAAGCATCCTCACACCCTCGTGCATGGTTGGGGTTGGCTTGCCTGATTCTTGTGGGAGGGTCCTTGTATGCCATCGTATCATGAATACTTGTACCCAACTGCTCTGGTTCCTACAGACGTTCCTTTTTGGGATGGCATCTCTCTATTACCTGATTGCTGTTAGACCAAAACGCCAAAAACAAACTTAAAGAAGATGGCCAAAAAAAAAAAACTGAATCACTTTATTGTACACTTGAAACTAATATTTTTAACCAACTATACTTCAATTAAAATTTTTTTTAAATAAATTAATTAAGTAAAAAGAGAGAGAAAATATAGCATACAAAGTTCCTAGGGGGAGAAAAGAAGATATTTAAAAGCTTTCTCTATAGTTTGATATTCAGCCTCATCTTTTTTGAGGGGTGCTGTGTTTACTTGATGTTCCTACTTCCTAGAAAGTTAAGGCCCTCTAGTTATTCATGATTCCCTCATCAGCTCTAGTTAAAGTTAAGTAGATAGTAGAAAACGATTTTAGCTTTCTAATTACGCAGACTGACGTATTTGGCAAAGCGCTCCCAGCGACCTTCCCGGGGTCCTTGGCTGCACTGACCTTCTCCCTGTCACCTGCTTTAAGCCACATACTAAGTCTGAGATACCCTTGCTCACAGCTTCTGATTAAAACACCTTACCCTTAACCGCCACCATCTTATCAGCTCTCCTTTCCTCCAATTTTTTTCTACCCACTTGGTCCAAAATAGAGTGAGGCCTCCACAGCACATCAATTCCACCCACAGTTATTAGATGCCTGTGAGGCAGGATCTTCTCCTCTCAGGCTTCCATTTCACATTACAGAGAAAGACAAGGAAGACAAACAAGTGCCTGGAATGGGGTGGGCTGAGCAGTGACACAGAGGACACGCCAGGAATCCAGAAGAAAGATTGGAGAATGCCTTTTCTGCCCTCCCAGCCAGGACTGGTGTCTCCTTTCACACTTAGTGAAGAGTGACTTCTGCACAAAAATCTGGGTCTTTCCCCCTGCTTCTTTTGTGATTGAGGGGTTATTAATGGTTTCAAGGATAATGTGGCAGATTACTGAATAAACTGTGAATTGTATCTCCAATTTAAAAAATAATAAAGATAAGGCAATTCACAGACTTAGAAAACAAACTTACGATTACCAAAGGGGATAGGGAGGGGAGGGATAAATTAGTAATTTGTGATTAACATATACATACTACTATATATAAAACAGATAACAAACTAGAACCTATGCTATAGCACAAGGAATTCTACTCAGTATTTTTGTAATAACCTATAAGGGAAAAGAATCTGAAAGACAATATATATGTAAGAGAATATATATATAAAAGACTATATGTAAAAGAATATAAACATATATATAACTGAAAGACTGTGCTGTCCAGCTGAAACAACACTTCGTAAATCAACTATACTTCAATGAAAAAATAAAACTTAAAACATAAAATCAAGATAAGTAAACTGAAGCACAGAACAGTTAAGTAACTTTTGCAAGGTCACACAGCTAATAGGTGGTAGAGACAAGTCTTTCAACCTGGGTAGTTTGATTCTATAGCCTATGTGCTCAACAGCCCACTAGACAGCTTGAGGTATCCTGACCCCAGAGAGTTTCAGGGATGAGAAGAACTTGTCTTAGATGGATGCCCTAGAGGCAGAGCCCAAGTCTAGGACTCTTTAGCAGGTGGCATATTATAGAGGTGTTCCTGGAAAACCTGTGAGGGAGAAACAAGCAAGCAAATCATCTCAGCTTCAGGGGAACTCAGGAGGGGAATTTCCACTCAAAGTTGTCCTAATCCCAAGTGAGGGAGCTGGGCTTCCACACTCCACACTGGTCAGTCATTCCCAAAGGACTAGCCCAGGGAACTGAACTGTGGGCTCTGCTGGCCTGAGGGCCCTGCTCCAAAAAGAGTCCCAAGTGTAGACTATGGGAAGTGAAAGCACAGGAAACCCATCGGCGCAGAAAATGGTGGAAAAAACAATCCAAGGGGATGTGGCCGAGCACTGACAATGTCTGCTCCAGCAGCCACACTGAAATAGGGAAGAAGAACTTGCAATTCAGTTTAAGCCTCAACAAGTCCCCAGTGTATTTCAGAGCAACACAAATTCCTCTGATGTTGGCAAGCTCTCAGGAAACACCTCTTGTCAAAGGGAAGTAGAGGATAACTATTAATATTTCTGCAGAGCCTCCTCCCAGGTAAACACAAAGTGCCCCCCGGAGAGCCCATGCAACTGTGACCATACACACGTGGCTGACCCAAGCCTCTGCAGCCACCTACCGCAGCCTCACCCATACAGACCGCACTGCTCTGCCCCACTCTCCCATGTCAAGTCTGCCTCGTCTTCATCCTTGCTGCCCAGAGGCCTCTTCTGGAGCTCTAGAGGTCCCCACTGCCCTCTAGCTGGTCATCTCCCTGATCGCCTTCTCTGCCCAGTTGCCCCAGCCACTCTTGCTCTACATTTGAGGAGCATGGGCATGCCAGCCACTGCACTGACTTTCTTTATCTTGTTGTTGTGTGGTGTTGTCTCATTCTTCTTAATTTATAAAATATGTCAAATATATATATATAAAACGGATACCCAGCATCCAAAATTGTCCACCTTTATGTTATTTGCTACAGACTTTTTTTAAAAAACGCACAATCAAAGATTTCAGATACAGCTGAAACCCCTCTGTGCTTTGTCCTGATTCCATTCTCCTCTCCAGAGGCCACCACTCCTCTACATTTGGCGTTTATCATTCCCACCAAGCTTTTATCAATTTTACTATGTGTGTGTGTGTGTGTGTATATATATAATTTGTAGGATTGTTTTGCATGATTTTAGACTTTATATTCAATTGTATTACATTGTGCATTAGGGTTCTCCAGAGAAACAGAATCAATAGAATGTTTCAAGGAAATATTTTAAGGAATTGGCTCACACTATAATGAGGCTAGAAGTCCAAAATCAAGATGTCAACAGGTTAGACAGCTGTTGCTGCTGCTGCTGCTGCTGCTGCTAAGTCGCCTCAGTTGTGTCCGACTCTGTGTGACCCTATAGACGGCAGCCCACCAGTCTCCTCCATCCCTGGGATTCTCCAGGCAAGAACACTGGAGTAGGTTGCCATTTCCTTCTCCAATGCATGAAAGTGAAAAGTGAAAGTGAAGTCGCTTAGTTGTGTCTGACTCTTCGAGACCCCATAGACTGCATTCCACCAGGCTCCTCCGTCCATGGGATTTTCGAGGCAAGAGTACTGGAGTGGGTTGCCATTGTCTTCTCCACGTTAGACAACTAGGAAAGAGCTTTTGTTCCAGTTCATGTCCAGAGGCCATCTGCTGGTAGAATCCCTTCTTCTCTCGGGACCTCAGTCTTTGTTCTATTCAGGTCTTCAACTAATTGAATGAGGTCCTCTCATTTTACTCAAAGTCACCAATTAAAATGTTAATCTCATCTAGAGTAATGTTGGACCAAATATCTGGGCACCATGTTAGTCGCTCAGTCATGTCCAACTCTTTGCGACCCCATGGACTGTAGCCTGCCAGGCTTCTCTGTCCATGGAATTCTCCAGACAAAAAAATACTGGAGTGGGAAGCCATTCCCATCTTCAGGGGATCTTCCCAACCCAGAGATTGAACCTGGGTCTCCTGCATTGCAAGCATATTCTTTACCATCTGAGCCGTCTTGGCACCGTTTGTTGCTGTTGTTGGGTTGCTATGTACAACTCTTTGTGACCCCATGGACTGCAGCACACTAGGCTTCCCTGTCTTCCACTATCTCAAGGAGTTTGCAAAACTCATGTCTATTGATTCGGTGATGCCATCCAACCATCTCATTCTCTGTCTCTCCCTTCTCCTCCTGCCCTCTGTCTTTCCTACCATCAGGGTCTTTTCCAATGAGTCCCATCAGGTGGCCAAAGTATTGGAGCTTCAACTTCTGCATCAGTCCTTCCAAAGAGTATTCAGGGTTGATTTCCTTTAAGACTGACTGGTTTGATCTCCTCACTATCCAAGGGACTCTCTCAAGAGTCTTCTCCAGGACCACAGTTAGAAAGCATCAATTCTTTGGTGCTCAGCCTTTTTTATGGTCCAAATTTCACGTCCATACGTGACTAATGGAAAAAATCACAGCTTTGACTATATGCTCCTTTATCAGCAAAGCAATGTCTCTGTTTTTTAATACGCAGTTTAGGTTTTTCATAGCTTTTCTTCCAAAGAGCAAGCATTTTTTAAAAAATTAACCTATTTATTTTAATTGGAGGCTAATTACTTTACAATATTATAGTGGTTTTTGCCATACATTGACATGAATCAGCCATTTCGTGGCTGCAGTCACCATCTGCAGTGATTTTTGAGCCCAAGAAAATAAAATCTGCCACTGTTTCCATTTTTCCCCCATCTATTTGCCATGAATTGATGAACCTGGATGCCGTGATCTTAGTTTTTTGAAGGTTGAGTTTTAAGCCGGCTTTTCCACTCTCCTCTTTCACCTTTACCAAGAGGTTCTTTAGTTCCTCTTAGCTTTCTGCCATTAGGGTGGTATCATCTGCATATGTGAGGTTGTTGATATTTCTCCCATCAATCTTGATTCCAGCTTGTGCTTCATCCAGCCCAGCATTTCACAGCTCAACTTTGCATACAAATTAAGTAAGCAAGGTGATAATATACAGCCTTCATGTACTCCTTTCCCAATTTTGAACCAGTCCATTTTTCCACGTCTACTTAGAACTGTTGCTTCTTGACCTGCATACAGGTTTATCAGGAAGCAGGTAAGGTGGTCTGATTTTCCCATCTCTTTATGAATTTTCCATAGTTCGTTGTGATCCACAAAATCAAAGGCTTTAGTATAGTCAATGAAGCAGAAGTAGATGTTTTTCTGGAATTCCCTTGCTTTTTCTATGATCCAATGCATGTTGGCAATTTGTTCTCTGGTTCCTCTGCCTTTTCTAAACCCAGCTTGTACATTTGAAATTTCTCAGTTCCCATACTACTGAAGCCTAGCTTGAAGGACTTTGAGCATTACCTTGATGGCATGTGAAATGAATGCAATTGTACAGTAGTTTGAACATTCTTTGACACTGCCCTTCTTTGGAATTGGAATGAAAACTGACATTTTCCAGTCCTGTGACCACTGCTGAGTTTTCCAAATTTGCTGACATATTGAGTGCAGCATTTTAACAACATCTTTTAGGATTTGAAATAGCTCAGCTGGAATTCCATCACTTCCACTAGCTCTGTTCATAATAATGCTTCCTAAGGCCCACTTAACTTCACACTCCAGGATGTCTGGTTCTAGGTGAGTGACTGCTGCTTCTGCTGCCGCCTGCACCATGGTTATCCAGGTCATTAAGACCTTTGAACTATTCTTCTGTGTGTTCTTGCCACCACTTCTTAATCTCTTCTGCTTCTGTTAGGTCCTTGCTGTTTCTGTCCTTTATTGTGCCCATCTTTGCATGAGATGGCCTAGCGCAATTGACACAAGAAATTAACTGTTATATACTGTTTCCTTAAGCAACTTGCTTTCTTAACTCTCCATTTTGATTTTGAGATTTGTCCTTGTTGATGCATGTAGCATTTCATTGTATTTACATCATAGGTTATGAATTTTTCTGTCGGTGGACAGAGGTTGCTTCACTGTTGAACAAAAGAGGTTGCTTCAGTTCACTGTCACAAACAAGAGGGGCACAAACTTCATGTACGCAGGAGAGATTCTTTCTAACTCTGAGGTGGGCAGGCCAAATCCAGCCAAGCATCTATTTTGTAAATAAAGTCTTACTGGAACACAGTCACACCTGTTCATGTGCTAATTGTATACTAATTGGCTGCTTTCACACTCCCAGGCAGAGTTGTGGATTTGCAACAAAGACCACAAAGCCTAAAGTATGTCCTCCCTGTCCCACTAGAGAAAAGGTCTCTGGGAATTCCCTGGTGGCCCAGTGGTTATGATTCTTCACTGTGCCCGCTGAGAGCCCCAGTTCAATCCCTGGTCAGGGAACTAGGATCACACAAGCAGCCACAGCACACCTCCCAAAAAAGAAAGGGTTTCCTACTGGGCTCCAGGTTGGTACCTAGGAGCAGCATGGGATCTGCCTATCATCAGCTTTTAGCCAACATTGCCAAATGCCTCCCCAGAGTGGCCACACAAACTAACAGAATATGAGGCTCCCCTTCTTCATATCCTCTACTTCCAAAGGCCTGCCAGTCTGATGCTTGTGAACTGGTTTCTCATTGCTATTTCATGTTTGGCTCTTTAAACATGTATCACTTATTCATTCAACAAACATCTATTAAGGGATCATTGTGTGCCTGGTACTATCAAGATAAAGCTGCTCCCTTAGACAAGAGACAAAACTAAGCTACTCAGTGTTAGAATCACGATTCAAACATGGTGGGTGGTGAAGCAAGATGGTTGCGTGTGGGTAGTGCAGGCATGCCCTGCAGAGGTTAGCACCATGAAAAATGATCAAATAGCTGACTGTTCTCCAGGCCTGAGGATGCTCAGTTGAGAAATAAAGCAACAATTTGGCTTTCTGCCCACAGCTTCTCACAGTCAGGGCCACTTCCATCGTAATTCTTAGCAAAAAGGATCTGTATTTCACACAGGCATCATTAGAGTCATTTAGTAATTAAACTGGTTTCCTATCTTCTCTTTTGACCTTAGAATATAAAACATCTGCAATTATAAGAGAAAAAGTGAATGTGAGAAAGAAACTGTCCATAAATGATACAGCAAGACATACAGCTTTATTATTTAAAGTTATCAAGAGAGCCAATAAATAAAGGAAAAGGGAGGTGGAGTGTGAGAGCAGTAAATCTTCATATGTCCACCAGGAAGTCAATAAATAATGCCTATCGCTGAGAACTCAGGCAATCAAAAAATCTGTAGAAAGATGGGGCAAGCTCTGGACAGACAAACAGCTGGGGACTAGGACATGAGGTTAGAAAAATGTGGGCCTGGGAGTGCTTTTTCTTTACAAACCTTTATAAGCATTTCTTTTTAGTACTGTTTAATTTTTAAACTAGTGTATGCATGGCCTTGTTAATTTTTAAGTTGAAGTACAAGAAGTACAAAAGAGAAGTTTCTGAAATAACTACAGATGAAGTGACATGTGTATAACAATCTGAGAGAAGGAGTAGAGGTCAGTGGAAATGGAGGTTTTTTTCATTAGCCATGAGATTTTAATTGTTGAAATGAGGAGATGTGTCTCTTTCTACCTTTATATGTAGTTTTATGTAGTTGAAATTATCCATCATAAAGAATTTTTTTAAAAGAAGAAAAAGGGGCAATGAGCTATGAGTCAGACATATGATGATTAAATTCAACTTGGATGCCTAGTCCTGTAGGCAAGTTCCTGAACTCTCTGGGCCTCAGTTTCCCCACTGGGAGGTTGGGTGGCTGGGTTTGGTCATGACATGCAGAGGTAGCAATGTGAGTCAAGGGCTGGAACCTGGAAAGGCCTCATCTGTTCAAGAAAATAGTTCAGCCCACAGCAGGGGAGAGGAGAAAGAAAGCCAGAGTGAAGACCAGGGTCAAGTTGTCAGGGTTTATTTAAGAGCACACCCCTGAACAAATTCAAATTTGCTCTTAGTAAGTTCATGCCAGTAGAAAGGGGAATGGGAAGTTGGAAAACGTTTGCTTCAAATGTAGAAAGTGGAGAGATGCAGAGAGAAGACCCAGAGGGGAGGGAGACCAGCTGGCTGCCCAAACAGAGCCTCCCAGAGTCACCATATCTTGAAATGCTTGGTGCTCAAAACTCTGATTTTATTAGGGCATCTGTAGAAATTAGGGCCACTCATGACAAAGAAATCCTTCTGACATGTGTACCCAGGATTACATCTGCTATACTGTGGTGGTTAAACTCTTTGCTCAGAGCAAGTCCAAGGTAACTGAGGCAGGATGTTGGGGGGTGTGGAATGAAGGAGGCCTCCAGGGAGGGTAAAGACAAGGGAATTCTGTCCTCCCATGACAGAGGGCAGCCTCTAGGGACTAGGAGCTCCTGGTTGCCCAGCACTGTGAACACCAGTACCCACACCAGCACTATCAGCCTCTTGCTCCACACTCCTCTGACCTCTCCTACTAAGACCTCTTCTCTCAGATGGACCGCAGTGTAATGATCAGGTCAAAACTCACATGCAGTATAGACTCAGGAGGGTTCCCTCAACCTCAACTTCCCCAGAAAGACCAAAATGAGCCCTCGGTGTCCCTGATTCTCCCTGGATGCCCAGTGGCTGTGACTATGCTTGGGGTGAGCTGTCCGGGAGGTGACAGCTTCTCCACTACCTGATGACCTGTCCCCTAACTCCACCTGCAGGTGCAACCTTAACTCACCCTGTGAGCTTCATATTTTCCATCTACAGGTAACAACTAGCAGGTTGAACTAGAAAAGAGATGATTAGGACTCAAACCAAGCTGGATAAGGGATGGGAAGGGAGTGAAGCATGTCAATGTAGGAAACTGTTATGTTTGATTTGGGAGTGAGGGAAGGTGCCAAAGGTGATTCTCAGGTTGGAAGTAGGTACAAACCTGGCTGTGTCTTGAGGGGCTCCCCTGGCTGGTTGTCCCTGAAGAAGCAGCACCATTTCTGGGCCCATTCATCCATCTTATCCTGTGCTGGGGATGGAACAACAGCAGAACCGAAAAGCAGTGCCTGGCCTCAAGGAGTTTATATGCTGGCAGAAAATACACAGATAGCAACTAATAAATCAAGAAACAAAAATTGCTAATAATTATAAGCTGTGATGGGCTTCTCTGGTAGCTCAGGTGGTACAGAATCCGCTGCAATGCAGGAGACCCCAGTTTGATCTCCTGGGGGTCGAGAAGATCCCCAGGAGAAGGGATAGGCTACCCACTCCAGCGTTCATGGGCCTCCCTGGTGGCTCAGACAGTAAAGCATCTGCCTGCAATGCAGGAGACTTGGGTTCGATCCCTGGGTTGGGAAGATCCCTGGAGGAGGGCATGGCAACCCACTCCAGTATTCTCCTGGAGAATTCCCGTGGACAGAGGAGCCTGGTGGGCTATGGTTAATGGGGTCACAAGGAGTCGGACATGACTGAGCAACTAAGCACACACAGCTGGGATAAGTGTTTTAAAGAAAGAGAACAAGGCAGAGAGAGGAAGAGCGGAAGATCCTGTCTTAGGCGAGGAGATCACGAGAATGGAGCCACCCACACAAAGAGGGGAGAGCAGTCCAGGCTGAGGAGTCACCGCCAGCCAAGACCTCGAGGCAGGAGGGAAGCCCGCAGGGCCCGTGAAACCGATACCAGCAGGGTTTAACCTGCGAGCTGTGGGAAGATCGTCACACATGCAGGAACTTGAGGGCTGCTGTCAGGGGGTTGGGTTTTATTCTAAACAAAGGAAACACTGCAGAAGAGCTTTTATTTAATTTAATCACAGCAACATGATCTGATGTGAAGAGTTGAAGAAAATCTCCCTGGAAGCAGGATGCAGCACGGACTCAAGGAGAGGAGGACCGATGGATTAGGAGGATGGTGTCTTGGGGTCAGAGAGCACGACGGGATGTACACCAGGGTGCGGGTGGAAACATGAGATGCAGATGGATTGGGGGTACACTGGGGCAGGAGTGGGCGTAAAGCTGACTAACCTTGGTGTTGGATTAGATGTGGTAGATGAGAGAAAATGTGATGTCAAGATTCTGGTCTTTGGGTAGATGTTGGTACTGTTTACTGGCATGGAGAAGTGGGAGGCGGTATTTGAGGGGAAAAAAATTCCATTTTAGTCAAGTTAAGTTTGTTAAGTAGAGAAGATGTCAAGGGGAGAATGGTACAAAAGCCTGGAATAGAAAGGAACATTCTGGGTTAGAGACAAAAACACAGAAGTCGTCGCATATACACTTCAATCCATGCAAATGAATCAGATCACTTATGACTGTAAAGAACAAACCCAAAGACCCAATCCTGAGAAACTCTAGCATTTAGAGGTCAGAGAAGAGAGAAAGACTTCATGAAGGAGAAAGTCAAAAGCTGGCTAAAAAGTAGAAGGAAGAGTCGGGGAGAGTGGCTCATGAGAGCCAAGAGAGGAAAGTGTGTCTTGTGACAAACACAGTGGGCAGGTCAGGATAAGCACAGAGATGCATCTGCTTGGCTTGGAGATATGGTGGCCTTCCCCATCTTGATGACATTGCAGTAAGAGTGGGGTATGGGGACAGATGATGATTTCTTGTTCATTTATTGCTGATAACAAGTCATTGCTGCTGTTCTTCAGTCACTAGGTCTGGTCTGACTCTTATGACCCCATGGACTGGAGCACAACAGGCTCCTCTGTCCTCCACTATCTCACAGAATTTGTTCAAATTCATGTCCATTGAGTCAGTAATGTCATCTAACCATCTCATCCTCTGTCGTCCCCTTCTCCTTTTGTCTTTCCTGGATTCAGATTCTTTTCCAGCGAGTCAGCTCTTCACATCAGGTGGCCAAAATATTGGAGCTTCAAGCTTCAGCATCAGTCGTTCCAATGAATATTCAGGGTTGATTTCCTTTAGTATCGACTGGTTTGATCTCTTTGCTGTCTAAGGGACTCTCAAGAGTCTTCTCCAGCACCACAATTTGAAAGCATCGATTCTTAGGCTCTCAGCCAACTCACATCCATACATGACTACTACAAAAACCATAGCTCTGACTCTGCAGACCTTTGTCAGCAAAGTGATGTCTCTGCTTTTTAATAATGCTGTCTAGGTTTGTTTTCCTTCCAAGGAGCAAGGTCTTTTATTTTTTTTTTTTTTGATCAAGAATCTCTTTTATTGATTATCAGAAACATTACAAACATCTAGTATGAACAAATTGTAACATGATAGTGTTTAGTTTGAACAATTAATACATTTCAGATATAATATTATACATATTTCAATGCTATTCTCCCCAATCATCTCACCCTCTCCCGGTCCCAGAGTCCAAAAGTCTGGTCTATACATCAGTGTCTCTTTTGTTGTCTCGTAAATAGGGTTATTTTTTACCATCTTTCTAAATTCCATATATATGCGTTAGTATACTGTATTTGTGTTTTTGTTTCTGGCTTACTTCACTCTGTATAATAGGCTCCAGTTCCATCCACCTCCTTAGAACTGATTCAAATGTATTCTTTTTAATGGCTGAGTAATACTCCATTGTGTATATGTACCACAGCTTGCTTATCCATTCATCTGTGGATGGACATCTAGGTTGCTTCCACGTTCTGGCTATTGCAAACAGTGCTGCTATGAACATTGGGGTACAGGTGTCTCTTTCAATTCTGGTTTTCTCAGTGTATATGCCCAGCAGTGGGATTGCTGGATCATAAGGCAGTTCTATTCGCAGTTTTTTGAGGAATCTCCATACTGTTCTCCAAAGTGGCTGTACTAGTTTGCATTCCCACCAACAGTGCAAGAGGGTTCCCTTCTCTCCGCACCCTCTCCAGCATTTATTGCTTGTAGACTTTTGGATAGCAGCCATTCTGATTGGCGTGAAATGGTATCTCATAGTGGTTTTGATTTGCATTTCTCTGATAATGAGTGATGTTGAGCATCTTTTCATGTGTTTGTTAGCCATCTGTATGTCTTCTTTGGAGAAATGTCTATTGAGTTCTTTGGCCCATTTTTTGATTGGGTCATTTATTTTTCTGGAATTGAGCTGTAGAAGTTGCTTGTATATTTTTGAGATTAGTTGTTTGTCAGTTGCTTCATTTGCTATTATTTTCTCCCATTCTGAAGGCTGTCTTTTCACCTTGCTTATAGTTTCCTTTGTTGTGCAGAAGCTTTTAAGTTTGATTAGGTCCCATTTGTTCATTTTTGATTTTATTTCCAATATTCTGGGAGGTGGGTCATAGAAGATCCTGCTGTGATGTAAGTCAGAGAGTGTTTTGCCTATGTTTTCCTCTAGGAGTTTTATGGTTTCTGGTCTTACATTTAGCTCTTTAATCCATTTTGAGTTTATTTTTGTGTATGGTGTTAGAAAGTGTTCTAGTTTCATTCTTTTACAAGTGTTTGACCAGTTTTCCCAGCACCACTTGTTAAAGAGATTGTCTTTAATCCATTGTATATTCTTGCCTCCTTTGTCAAAGATAAGGTGACCATATGTGCGTGGATTTATCTCTGGGCTTTCTATTTTGTTCCATTGATCTATATTTCTGTCCTTGTGCCAGTACCATACTGTCTTGATGACTGTGGCTTTGTAGTAGAGCCTGAAGTCAGGCAGGTTAATTCCTCCAGTTCTGTTCTTCTTTCTCAAGATAGCTTTGGCTATTCGAGGTTTTTTGTATTTCCATACAAATTGAGAAATTATTTGTTCTAGCTCTGTGAAGAATACCGTTGGTAGCTTGATGGGGATTGCATTGAATCTATAAATTGCTTTGGGTAGTATATTCATTTTCACTATATTGATTCTACCAATCCATGAACATGATATATTTCTCCATCTATTAGTGTCCTCTTTGATTTCTTTCACCAGTGTTTTATAGTTTTCTATATATAGGTCTTTAGATTCTTTAGGAAGATATATTCCTAAGTATTTTATTGTTTTCATTGCAATGGTGAATGGAATTGTTTCCTTAATTTCTCTTTCTATTTTCTCGTTATTAGTGTACAGGAATGCAAGGGATTTCTGTGTGTTAATTTTATATCCTGCAACTTTACCATATTCATTGATCAGTTCTAGTAATTTTCTGGTGGAATCTTTAGGGTTTTCTACGTAGAGGATCATGTCATCTGCAAATAGTGAGAGTTTTACTTCTTCTTTTCCAATTTGGATTCCTTTTATTTCTTTTTCTGCTCTGATTGCTGTGGCCAAAACTTCCAAAACTATGTTGAATAGTAATGGTGAAAGTGGGCATCCTTGTCTTGTTCCTGACTTTAGAGGAAATGCTTTCAATTTTTCACCATTGAGGATAATGTTTGCTGTGGGCTTGTCATATATAGCTTTTATTATGTTGAGGTATGTTCCTTCTATTCCTGCTTTCTGGAGAGTTTTTATCATAAATGGATGTTGAACTTTGTCAAAGGCTTTCTCTGCATCTATTGAGATAATCATATGGTTTTTATTCTTCAGTTTGTTAATGTGGTGTATTACGTTGATTGATTTGCGGATATTGAAGAATCCTTGCATTCCTGGGATAAAGCCCACTTGGTCATGATGTATGATCTTTTTAATGTGTTGTTGGATTCTGATTGCTAGAATTTTGTTAAGGATTTTTGCATCTATGTTCATCAGTGATATTGGCCTGTAGTTTTCTTTTTTTGTGGGATCTTTGTCCGGTTTTGGTATTAGGGTGATGGTGGCCTCATAGAATGAGTTTGGAAGTTTGCCTTCTGCAATTTTCTGGAACAGTTTGAGTAGGATAGGTGTTAGCTCTTCTCTAAATTTTTGGTAGAATTCAGCTGTGAAGCCGTCTGGACCTGGGCTTTTGTTTGCTGGAAGATTTCTGATTACAGTTTCAATTTCTGTGCTTGTGATGGGTCTGTTAAGATTTTCTATTTCTTCCTGATCCAGTTTCGGGAAGTTGTACTTTTCTAAGAATTTGTCCATTTCTTCCACATTGTCCATTTTATTGCCATATAATTGCTGATAGTAGTCTCTTATGATCCTTTGTATTTCTGTGCTGTCTGTTGTGATCTCTCCATTTTCATTTCTAATTTTATTGATTTGATTTTCTCCCTTTGTTTCTTGATGAGTCTGGCTAGTGGTTTGTCAATTTTATTTACCCTTTCAAAGAACCAGCTTTTGGCTTTGTTGATTTTTGCTATGGTTTCTTTTGTTTCTTTTGCATTTATTTCTGCCCTAATTTTTAGGATTTCTTTCCTTCTACTAACCTTGGGGTGCTTCATTTCTTCCTTTTCCAGTTGCTTTAGGTGTAGAGTTAGGTTATTTATTTGGCTTTTTTCTTGTTTCTTGAGGTATGCCTGTATTGCTATGAACTTTCCCCTTAGGACTGCTTTTACAGTGTCCCACAGGTTTTGGGTTGTAGTGTTTTCATTTTCATTCGTTTCTGTGCAGAATTTGATTTCTTTTTTGATTTCTTCTGTGATTTGTTGGTTATTCAGGAGTGTGTTGTTCAGCCTCCAAGGTCTTTTAATTTTATGGCTGCAGTCACCATACACAATGATTTTTGAGCCCAAGAAAATAAAATATGTAACTGCTTCCACTTTTTCCCCATCTATTTGCCATGAAGTGATGGGACTGGATGTCATGATCTGAGTTTTTTAATGTTGACTTACAAGTCAGCTTTTTCACTCTCCTCTTTCACCCTCATCAAGGGGTTCTTTAGTTTCTCTTCACTTTCTCTCTTTAGAGTGGTATTATCTGCATATCTGAGGTTGTTGATATTTCTCCCAGCAATCTTGATTCCAGCTTGTGACCAACCCTGACATTTCACATGATCTACTCTGCATAGAAGTTAAATAAACAGGGTGACAATATACAGCCTTGTCATACTCCTTTCCCAGTTTTGAACCAGTCAGTTGTTCCACGTCCGATTCTAACTGTTGCTTCTTAACCCACATACAGGTTTCTCAGGAGACAGGTGAGCATTTATTCTAAACTTGAAAGTAAAATGTGAGAAGTGTTTCCAGGGTTCTTATATCTGCCAGTGCACCAGCTGAGTCTCATTTCCTGGAGCCCAGTCTTACCCATCTCCTCCCCTTCTGCAGCTCTGTCTGCTGGGATGCCAACATCATTAACTCCGAATAAAGCATTCATTATACCCTTGAGCCCAAACAATAAACCCTTTTGAAAATGCTGCTCAACCTTGCCCTTTTTGAAACACAGTGATAGTCAAATCCCTCACCTGCCCTGCTTCACATGCATCACGTGATTCTCACAACTACCCCAGGAGGCAAAGCATGGCATTATCCACATTTAATGGATGAGGAAACTGAATCTTAGATCACTTATCCCAGCAACTGGCCCAAACTGGTGAGGGAGGAGCTGGGGTCAAGAATAGGCCAACATGTTCCTTGCCTACACACCATTTACACTGTGTGCAGAGTCGCAGACGTGATCACCAGAGTCTAGGGGATTCCACTAGGAATCCCTTAGGAATCCCTAGGAATTCCACTAGGTGGAAGGGGATTCACCTAGATGTAGGATAACCCAAGGAGGAAGGAAGGGAGGCATCAAGGGCCAGTTTGTTTTTTTGTTTGTTTCTTGTTAGTCACTCAATCGTGTCCAGCTCTTTATGACCCCATGGACTGTAGCCTGCCAGGCTCCTCTGTCCATGGAATTCTCCAGGCAAGAATACTGGAGTGGGTAGCCATTCCCTTCTCCAGGGGATCTTCCTGACACAGGAATCAAGCCTGGGTCTCCCACGTTACAGGCAGATTCTTTACTGTCTGAGTCACCAGGGAAGCCCCCAGGAGCTCTGCCTGAAAGCCTAGGGCTCATCCTTAATTCCTCTCTCTCATGCTTCCTGCAACTGCTCCATCCCCACCTCCTCCCTAGTCAAAGAGCCATCACCTCTCCTAGGTGAATGCACAAGCCCTTCCGCTGGGCCCTCGGCATGGCCCCCAGTGTCCTACAGCTCCCTTCCTGCAGGAGTCAGAGGGGTCCACTTACCATGGGGGTCACCCCTGTGCCTGTTCACAGGCTTCCAGTGATTTCCCAGCAGAGGCCATCTCCTTTCCACTCTTCCCAAGACCTTCACTCTGAAATCTGGCCTCTGCCTGCCTTTCTAACCATGTCTCCTACCATACCTGCTAATTCCCCAAAACCAGCACATAGCCAGCACAGAGGAAATCATCATCACGTGCTGGAGACATGAAGGCAGGAATAAGTGAGTGAATAAAGCAACTTCATAGACAAAGCCAAGTTCAAGATGAGCACTAAAGTGGGGAAGAGTTTCTCCGGTGGCCAGGTTCAGGGTAGAAGACCAGGTGTTCTAGGTAGAGACGACAGCGTGGGCCAGGACAGCAAGGAGGGCCAGGAGCAGCTTGGGGGCAGCCTGAGCAGGACTGGAGGCAGGTCTGTGCAAAGCAGAGGCTCTTAAAGTCCAACGTGCATTGTAATCCCCTGGAAAGCTGGTTAAAACAGAGATCATTAGGACCCACTCCAGAGATTCTGATTCAGACATGGGAGGTAGGCTCTGAGAATTTGCATTTCTCACAAGTTTCAGGTGATGCTGATCCTGCGGGTCCAGGGACCACACTTTGAGAACTACTGGGGTGAAGTCTGCTAAGGAAGCTTTCACGTGGAAGCTCAGAGGAAGACAGGTCCAGGGATGTCAGATGAGACCGCTGCAGGCCACGCCCAGAGCAGCTTGAAGCCACACAGCCAGTGGGCAGCCCTTCCCACCAGTACCATCCCCCACAGAACACACCCCTGCCCACCTCGATCTCTGACTGCCATTTCCCTGCTAGTCAACCCCAGCTACTCTCATCCACAGCATTTTAGGCTTTGCGGATGACTTTTGTTTTTGCTTCTAGCAAAACCAATGGGTCCTAATCCCTCAAAACCAGCTAATCTCACAGCAATTTGTCCTATTGCTGCTATGACGGTGTTTCTTTTTTTTTTTTAACTTTACAATATTGTATTGGTTTTGCCATATATCAAAATGAATCCACCACAGGTATACATGTGTTCCCCATCCTGAACCCTCCTCCCTCCTCCCTCCTCCCTCCCCATAGCATCACTCTGGGTTGTCCCAGTGCACCAGCCCCAAGCATCCAGTATCGTGCATCGAACCTGGACTGGTGACTCGTTTTATATATGATATTATACATGTTTCAATGCCATTCTCCCAAATCATCCCACCCTCTCCCTCTCCCACAGAGTCCACAAGACTGTTCTATACATCAGTGTCTGTTTTGCTGTCTCGTATACAGGGTTATTGTTACCATCTTTCTAAATTCCATATATATGCGTTGGTATACTGTATTGGTGTTTTTCTTTCTGGCTTACTTCACTCTGTATAATAAGCTCCAGTTTCATCCGACGGTGTTTCTTTTTAACAGAAGTGGTGTTAAGTTACATGGCCTTCATGGTAGGAGTCCCAGCTACGGGCAGTGGGACAGAGAGAAGGAAAAGATGTCACCTGCTGGTCTCCCCAGCATACCTGGGGACAAGCGGCCAGCCTGCCCTCCCTTAAGTCTGCCCTTGAGAGCAACTGTTACATCAGTTTATGTTATACTTTTCTCCTACTGGAAAAGTGGACGGGTGTGGCCACAGGGTCATGAATAAGCATGTTTGCATTCCCAGCATCAGTCAGGGACTGCACATCTTAGTGTGTGGTATTTTTATTGCCTTCTCCCCAGAAAGAAAATGTGATTGGAGAAGTGAGGTTAATTTGCATCCACTATAGCCATAAATCCAAGAGGACCAGATAGCTAACGCATGCCTCTTGCAGTCTTAAATACCAATGACCTCTGCTGTCTAGAGACTGACAGCAGAGCATGCAGCCGCACGAGCCCTCTGGGCCTTCAGAGTCGGACCACAGATCTGCCTCAGCTCTTCCCAGCTTACAGAGCTCAGAAATGAAAGCTCAGGGACTTAGAGTGGGAGATAGCTTGGGTCGGTTAGTTAGCATCCTCACACACAGTAGGGAAGATGTCTCTTTGTCTTCATGATGGAGTCCAAATAGGAACCGGGAATCCTGACTCTTCTGTGTTACAGCAAAGACAGAAAACAGTCCTCCACAACACAGTCTCTCTTGATTCTGATGTCTTTGGGTTTCCAAAACTGATGACAAAGATTTGCACACTTTCAAGTCACATTAACCTGGCTTGGCCTTCTGGCTCTGCCACATTCCAGCTGTGCCATTGCTAAGATTAATTGCTAATGCAATTAACATATGCCTTAGCATCCTCATCTGTAAAATGGGTGTGTTGATATCAGCATGAGGGGGATGGGGTGCGGGGGCATTAGCATTTAGTGAAGTTGTGGATTTAAGTACTGAGTGGGAGGTGGGGCACTGCTGGTGAGCTGAGATCTGTTTAACAGCTGGCTCTCCACGGATAAAAGGTTCTGTGGTACAATATTTGCCAGTCTCCCTAGTGGAACTACTCTCACCCAATGACATCAAGCTACCCACACAGATGCAGAGCTGGGAAGAGATGCATGTAGGACAGTGGTATACAGTTTCACCTGTCTATTAAAGAAAAATGCACAACCTAAGAGTTGAGAAGTTTTATTTGGGGTCCTACTGAAGACTATAGCCCAGAAGACAGCCTCTCGGATAGCTCTGAGGAACTGCTTGGAAGAGGTAAGGTAAGCTGCAGGATACAGGAGCTTTACTTGATGGGTGTGAGTCTGGGTGACCTCCGGGAGCTGGTGATGGACAGGGAGGCCTGGCATGCTGCGGTTCATGGGGTCGCGAAGAGTCGGACATGACTGAGCGACTGATCTGATCTGATCTGATGCTAGAAAACAAACATCAAAAGATTACTGCTAATCATAAGAAACTGACATCTCAAGCTGATGATTTCAGTGCTTTTATATATAAAGGGAGATGAAGAGTCTGAGCTCATTGAAATTATTCCTTCCATATGCATCTTAACTAACTAAGGCCAGTATCCAAAGCACAGAATGCGTCCTGTTTTCCTCCATCCTGGGTTCTTAGGGTGCACCATGGGGGTAGGGGGCAGCTGCAGTGCCTAATGGCTTGGTCCTTGTAGAACTATTAATAGAATGGCAGGCAACATTCTTTGTTTACTGGAATGGCAAGCAATGTTCCCTGTCCACACATCACTATAGAATAGAAACAAATAACCTCAAAAGCAGAGATGACAGTCAAACAGAGTAAAACAATTTGGAACTGATGGGTATTCATTACTTTTGTATTCTGAGTATTTATTACTTTTGTTTTTAATATAATTTATGTAATTGTAGGGCTTCCCTGGTGGCTCAGATGGTAAAGAATCTGCCTGCAATGCAGGAGACCTGGATTCAACCCCTGGGTGGGAAAGATCCCCTAGAGGAGAGCATGGCAATCCACTCCAGTATTCTTGCCTGGAGAATCCCCATGGCAGAGAAGCCTGGGGGGGGGGAGGGGGGTGGGCTACAGTCCATGGGGCTTCAAGGAGTTGGACATGACTGAGTGACTAAGCACAGCACATGTAATTGGAAGTTCACATAATTAAAATTGTCGTGATGGCTACGTTTAACAACCAGTTCACAAAACTCCTGAAATAGTTAACAGTCTGCCCTGGCAAGCCAGCACAAGCCAGTCCAAGCCAGCGCCAGCACAGGGGGCGGGCGGAACACGTGTGGATGGGCAGTAAGTCCGATTTCCCTTTCTCTTCCTTTTCTGTCCTCAGCCCCCAGAGAAGATGGTTTTCCCAGATATAGAGACAAAGATGGTCCCTGTTCCGCTGCAGGCTCCATGCTAACTTTTGGCCTGGGCCACAATCCCAGTCCTCAGCCTGTGCTAAACCTCAGCTGAGTCCCAGCCCTGGACCCGCCTCCCGGCCCTTTCCTGGCTATGGGCGCTGAGCCACCACTGACACCCAGAGGCCGTGGCCTCTGCGGGGCTGAGGGACCACAGGAGGACAGAGGAAGGCTCTCCATGGCTCAGCCCTGGCTGGAGGTCTATTTTAGGATCCCGTCTGTGGACACGGGGTAGCACCGCCAGCCAACTGTGCTTTGGCAAGTTGGGACCTATAATTAGCCTCTGCCTGAGACTCGAATAAACCCCTTGTTGTTACTAAACAACAGTGAAAGCAGGAAGGTCCCCAGCTTCCCGGAGCCCAGCGCTGCCCAGCCTCCTCAGACAGAACCACTTCATCTGCTGGGCAGCGTCCAAACGGTCGCAGGCCACCTCCGGTCCTCATCCGGGGTGAGGAGGAGAAGCAAGAGCAGGGTCCCGACCTTGCCTCCCATCAGCCAGCACCTTCTACCGACTCCTGCGCCGGGGCTCCTGGCAGCCTCCTGTTTAGAGTCTGCAGTCCACCGGACATCACTGATTCCCACGAGCCACGCCCTAGCCATAACGCAGCCTATGTAAGCACTAGTGTGTTTATTCTGGACAACCAGACATAGGTGACTGCATCCCCAAGCATCTTTCTGCTTTTCCAGATTTGTGTGCCTCTGAATATGGTACACACATACCGCCACTCATGCCCCAGGGTTGGGTTTTGTTTTTAACTTCTTCTGCCCAACTCCTCGGTCCCCAGTTTTAAAAGCAGACACAAAATGGAGCTGTACCCAAGAGAACAGTTTAAACCTGGAGCTCCCTCACTGGCATGCTCCACCTTAGTCGTTATATATATATACTTATTTATTTATGGCTGCACTGGGTCTTCCTTGCTGCCCAAGGGCTTCAGAAGTTGCACATCCGCCCTAGAGCATGTGGGCTTCAGTAGTTGTGGCTCACAGGCCCAGTTTCCCTACAGCGTGTGGAATCTTCCCAGACCAGGGATCGAACCAGTGTCCCTTGCATTGGCAGGTGGATTCTTAACCACTGGACCACCAGGGAAGTCCTGCATTAGTCATTCTTTTATTCCTTTTCTTAAAGGTGATCTTCCAGATGGTACAAGCTGCAGGCCTGTTCTGCCCACATCAGCCCCACATGGCCACATAGTTTAGAGCACTTCTGAAGCCATCTTCTCTGTATTAGGGTTTTTGAGCCCACAATCTGGACACCTTTTATGCCTCGAGGTCCCATACCAGGGTGTAATATTTGCCAGGGGTACAATTGTGAAAAGATGAGCAGAGTGAGTGTCCTGAGCTTCAAATTCATCATCTGCAAGGTGGCACCACTGAGCATCCAGAGACAAGGAAAGGGGCTCCTGCTTTGGGGGTGGCAGTGTGTGAAGAGGAAGAAGAGAGGGCTGGGTCAGAGCTGCCAGAGATATTCCTCAGAGGCCTCACTTAGCCAGAGCCCTTGAATGAACTATATTCAACAACATAACTATGTCCTCTTATTGTCTGTATTCTTGATGCTCTGACGGCTGGGGCCTCATTGACAGGCAGAGACTGCACTTTCACAGGGCTAGCAAATCCTAGAGATAGTAGCCACTTACCTGGGACAATGCCTTCGAGACGCACATCAGCCCATTCTGAGTCAGTACCCCAACCTGACTCCCACTTCTGTCTCTCACCTTCCAGGAGGCAATATTCCTCTGTTATGACCACCCAGGGCTAGGTACCAGAAAACTGGGGACCACCACTATAGCATAGAGACCACTGAAATTATTTAAACCAGCCAGTCCCTGCTGCTTACCTTGCCATGCCCATTTCTTCCCACGAAAACCACAACAAAACCTTTGCCCATGCTTTCCCCTCACCCCTTCCTGACCAACCCTGGTGCTTCTCTAGATGTTGATGGAATGGTCACCACAAGCCAGAGCTTGGGGACACAGCAATGAACAAGGGGCTGACCTGGGGAGGGCTGCACAATGAGATGAGACTTTGCTGGGGAAAGACAGGAAATAGGGTGGACCAAGTCCCAGCTCCAGGTGGAAAGAATGGTGCTCTTCTGATCCAGTAGGGTCATCCTGTGTGGTTTGTCCACTCCATTGATTTTCCCAACAGCAACCTCATCTCGCTGCTCCAGCCCCACCCTGAAGGAACCTGGGGTCTCCTTCTCCCCATTCTTTCTCATCTCACTCCAATCTCTGGCCTCTGGTGCTGGAAGTCCTCCACCAAGTCAGCAAAGAACTCATTAATTGCAACTCATTAATTTTTCAGAGCAAAGGACTGATAAGAACTTAAAACAGTCATTTGCATCATTTTATTTTTTCAATTTTACGTATTTTTATTAAAGATAATTTGTGCTGTGCTTAGACGCTCAGCCGTGTCCGACTCTTTGTGACCCCCTGGACTGTATCCCTCCAGGCTCCTCTGTCCATGGGATTCTCCAGGCAAGAATACTGGAGTGGGTTGCCATACCCTCCTCCAGGGGATCTTCCCAACCCAGGGATTGAACCCAGGTCTCCTGCATTGCAGGCAGATTCTTTACTATCTAAGCCACCAGGGAAGCCGAAAACATGACTTACATATAGTGAAATACACAAATCTGTAAGGTACGGCTTAACAAATCTTTACCTATTATGTGTGTTAATCACTCAGTTGTGTTCAGACACAACTCTTTATGACTCCATGGAGTCAAGAATACTAGTATTCTAGTCAAGAATACTGGAGTGGGTAGCCGTTCCCTTCTCCAGGGGATCTTCCCAACCCAGGGATCAAACTCAGGTCTCCTGCATTGCAGGCAGGTTCTTTACCAACTGAGCCACCAGGGAAGTCCCTTTATTTATTATATATCAGTGTAATCATCAGATCCAGATATGGGACATCTGGGTTTTTTTACATTTTATTTATTTATTTTTGGCTACACTGGGTCTTTGTCGCTTTGCACAGGCTTTCTCTAGTTGTGGCGAGTGGGGGCTGCTGCTCACTGCAGTGCCAGAGCTTCTCACTGTGGGGGCCTCTCTTGCTGTGGAGCACAGGCTCTAGGCACTCTCGCTTTGGTATTTGTAGCACATGGGCTCGGGAGTTGTGACATGTGGGCTCTGGAATGTGCAGGCTCAGTAGTTGTGGTGCATGGGCTTGGTTTTCCGTAACATGTGGAGTCTTCCTGGATCAGGGATCAAACTCACGTCCCCTGCATTGGCAGGTGGATTCTTTACCACTGGGCCATCAGAGAATCCCTGAAACATCTTCATCACTCCAGAAAGTTTTCTCAGGTTTGCTTCCATTTTTAAAAAATTTTATCATTTATTTTTATGTTTGGCTGTGCTGGGTCTTTGTTGCTGTGTGAGCTTTTCTCTAGTTGTGACAAGCAGGGGCGTCTCTGTTGCAGTGTACAGGCTTCTCACTGTGAAGGCTCTCTTGCTTCAGAGCACGGGGCTCTAGGGCATACGGGTTTTGGTAGTTGCATCTCCCTGGCTCTAGAACACGGGCTCAGTAATTGTGGCACACGGGCTTCGTTGCTCTGGGACATGTGGGATCTTCCTGATTTAGGAATCAAACCTGTGTCTCCTGCATTGGCAGGCAGATTCTTTACCACTGAGTCACCAAGAGAGCCTCTTGCCTCCTTCTTTTGAAATACCAGTTAGTTTATCCCCCAGCCCAAGCTGAAGATTATACAAAAGTCAATATGTAAACCATATATGTTTTTTAAAAGAAGCTTCTCAGATTAAAAAGAGGACCATCCCCCCCATTTCCCACCTGTGGGGATCTTGAGAGGTACTGTGGTCCAAGTTTGAAAAACCATTCTTCTCCATGAAACCTCTGAACTGTCTGAACAATGTTTATGTTCACATGTATGTTTTCAGAGTGGACAGAATTCTAGAGCTGTCCAACACATATTTACATGTAAATAGTTAAGTTTAAATAAAATTGAATGCTCCCCCTTCTGCAGTTGCCTTTACCACATTTTGAGTGTTCCATAGCCACATGGGGCCCCTGTGTAGAACAGTTCCATCATCACAGAAAATTCTGTTGGACAGCACTGATCTAGAGAGTTCATCAGCTTCTCAAGACATCCATGACCATAAAATGTTAAGAGACACTAGGCTGAGCCAGTGAAACTTTGTTTAAGGAGCCAGAAATTTCTCTGGAGAGCCAAAAGCTCATCGTTATGAAAGAGGCTATGGACAAGTCTGCCTTAAGTAATCTTTTTGCTCCAAAATCCAACCCTAAAAGCCCTTAAAATACATCCAGATTTTAGACTTTAGTATCTATCGCCTCCTCTCTTAAAGAGGGACACTTGAATTCTAAAAATACTTGGCGTGATAAAAGTTCTCGCAGCGCCCCAAAGCCTCTGTGCCCAGCATGAGGCCCAGTGGGAAGTGGGAAGACGTGGCAGTGACCTTGTCCTTCGGTGTGTGGTTGTTCTAGGTGGGCGAGGCGGTCCTGGAAAACGCACGGCTCATGCTCCAGACAGAGAATATCCAGGCGGGCGCGGACGACTTTAAGGAGAGGTAACACTGCAGCAGAGGGGACTGTCCCTCCACACCCAGGACTCCTGGGCCCCTTGGGTAATGTGTCTACAGCAGGCACCTCAGTGTCACAGAAGGCTGGGTGGGATAACAGCGGTCCTGGGAGAATTCAGAGCCAAGACCATCCTGCTCAAGCGCTCTTTGTCGACACAAAGATCTCAGAGATTTCATGAGTGTCACTTGGTTTAGAGCAGGGGTCTCAAAACTCATGGTACATTAGAATCACCCGAGAGGCTGATAGAACACACAGATGGCTGTGCCCACAATCAGAATTTCTGATTCAGTAGGTGGTACCTAAAATTCACATTTCTAACAAGGTCCCAATGATGCTGATACTCTGGTCCAGGGAACACACTGTGAGAACTACTGGTTTGGATCTATGCTTCTCAATTCCAGCTGCATATGAGAATACCTGGACACTTGAAAGTGCCAGTACACAAGCCCCACAGGCTAATTAAAACAGAGTCCCAGGGATGGGGCCAGGCCTCTGTATCTTTAAAGTTCCCCAGGCTTTCTTGATGTCCATCCAGCCTTGAGAACCACCTCTTTGGAGTCTAATACAGTATTTCCTAAAATGTGGCTGATGAAGATCATTTTAAGTGGTATGAAGATTAACATTTTATTTTTAATGGCCATTGATCTTTATGTTACCTTCTGTTTATGGCCCATGAAACTGTCTTTCCACTATAGGACTACCATTTATAGTATCAATTTAAAATTTATTTAATATAAAGAGCTTTTAAAGTTTGTTGATTTAAGGTTTGCTCTTTAAGTAGACAAATTTGAGGAACAATAAAGAGTAAATAATGATAAAGGAGATAAACATTTAGGGCAAAATCCTGAAGAAGAGTGAGTTTTGCAAAACACTGGCCTAATGGAAAAGCAAAATGAAGATGCCCTTTTATGAATGAGCACAGTGATTTTGAGACTATTTTGTGGGGAAGGTGTCCTGGGAGTTGAGCAAATGGGTGAGTCATGGGATTGTTATTCCCTAAACTGGCAAAGATGAAAAAGAAAGGCATATAGTTGGGAGTCTGTAGGGAAGACCATGATCCCACAGCCATTCTTATCTTAGGAATAAGAAGGGTATTGTGATGAAACTCCAATACTTTGGCCACCTGATGTGAAGAACTGACTCCTTGGAAAAGACCCTGATGCTGGGAAAGATTGAAGGCAGAGGAGAAGGGGATGACAGAGGATGAGATGGTTGGATGGCATCACCAACTTGATGGACATGAGTTTGAGCAAGCTCTGGGGGTTGGTGATGGACAGGGAAGCCTGGCATGCTGCAGTCCATAGGATCGAAAAGAGTTGGACATGACTGAGGGACTGAACTGAACTGTGATGAAAAAGGGAATCCGCACCATCTCCTCAGATCCCTAGTCTTTTCCTTTCTCTGACACCAAGCTCTTCTACCTGCTAAAAGGCCTCCATTAGTGGCACTCTGGAGTCAGAGAGACTCTCAATCAGCCAGGGTTGCCATTTACCCAGCACTGGTGGCCAATGATACAGGCACACAAGGAAGTGGACCCATCATCCAGTCACGATAGCTCAGTGCACAATTAAAGACAAATACCAGTAAATAGCAAACCATTCGCACTACATTTAAGGTGGAATTTAATTAAGTGTGATAAAACAGGATCTGACTGAAATGTCTTTCATTCATTTATTCCTTTTGGCATTCATGCATTCATTCATACACTCATACATACCTTTGTCCTGCCATTCAACAGAATAGAATGGAAACTCACTGAAATCAGGGGTTTGATCTATTTTGTCCCCCATTGTATCACCAGCCCCTAAAACAGAGGCCATGAGATAGATGCTCAACAAACATTTGTTGAATGAGTGAATGAATGAGTTCAACATGTGTTTGAATGTCTGCTTATCCCAGGCCCCTTGCCAGGTGCTGGGAGTGAAGTGAATCAGGCGTGGTTCCTGACCTCAATGAGCCCACAGTTCAATGTCAAAGACAGAGGAGGGAGCAGACAGCGGTCTCACTGAGCATAGATGCCATCACTGAGATGAGCCCAAATGAGAGAGTGTTGGCAAAAGAGGTGATACCTGATGTGGATCCTGAACGCATGTAGAAGTTGACCAGGCAAATAAAGGACGCATGACTTTGCAGACAGAGTGAGCAGCATGTGCCAAGTTGGGAGGATGTGAGAAGACATGGTGTGTTAGTGCAATTCCAAGCAGCTTGGGAGACTGGGGCACGTAGAGCAAACGATCCTGGAGGACCACGTCAGCCATTCCAAAGGGCTCAGACATTATCTGAGAGCAGAGGAGACCCTCAGAAGGGGTCTAAACAGTGGCCCATCATGACCAGACTTGAGCTTTAAAGGAAGCTTTGTAGTGGTAGAGAAAAGAGGCAGGCAAATGAGTAGCAAACAATGGGAGTGAAGGGTCTGGATTGGGACAGTGGTTGGAAAGTCAGTTTATCAGATTACTGAGGAGCCAGAGGATGTGACAAGCCATCTGAGCAGAGAGATGACTCAGTGTGGTTAAGTGCAGTCACTCTGCAGGCAATACTGTGAGTCTGGAAAGACACTAGAAGGCAGGTATAGTTCACGGCTGGCCTGGGATGGTGGTAGTTGGCAGACTTGAGGGATGGGTTGAAGAACTAAGTGGCTGGATTTGAACATTATCTACTTAGGCAGCCTGAAGAGAGAAGGGTAAAGGTAAATTCCAGGCTTTGAACTTGAGTAATTTAGAACACTGGTGATTCTTTAAATGAAATGGAAAACTGGGGAGGGAAAGCTTGTCTAAAATTCAGGCACTGATAATGAGTTTGGGGAAGCTGAGTTGAGTTGATGGTGGAGCAGTCAAGCAGAAGTGATGAGATCCCATGGACACCATCATGTCAGGGAGGCCTGCAGGTCAAGGCAGGATGGTTCTGGGTGCCATGAACACTCAGGGGTTCTAACTGAAGCACCACTCAAAGTACGGTGGTAAAAAAAAAAAAAAAGGCTAAAAGTTTAACAGCAGCCTTGGAGGATGTCACGGAGATATTTCAAATCCTCAGAGGACTTCCAAAAAAGTGGTCTGTAGGGGACCAAAACCTCCAGTAATGCTGAATGGATCATGTGCTGGAAGGGACCAGGCTCCCTGGACAGGTGAGCAAAACAAGACTGCAGAGGCAGTGAGGGATTCTTCCAACTTGGGTCAAAAGGGACCAATCGCCATTATATGAGTGGCTTTCCATTTCAGCTGGAGGGACAGGATTTGTCTCCAAAGGGACTAAATGTTAATAAGAATACAATCCTTCAGAAAAGAATACATTTGGGTAGAAAATGTAATCCCACATATAGAACACAGAAAAAGTGCTTCAGAAACCACCTTTGAGTGCTGATTCAAAGACACAGGTCCAGCTCTGAGGGAGGTCTCTGGTGGTATGTCACAGGGCTCTGTCCTCAGTCACCTCATTTACTATTATTTTTAACTGCAAGGTGCTTGAAAGCAGACGTGACAAAATGACCCACAATCCAAAGCCGGAGTAGACTGACGGAATCATGATTCTGGTCCCAACGCATTGGAATAATAGGCCAATGAAATTGTAAGAGGATAAGCATGAACTCCTATGTTGGGATTCAAATACTAGGTGCACTTAGAGAAGACGGGAAAACTGGGTTTCGAGCAGCTCTTATGAAAAATGTTCAGGGGTTCTCCTTGATCAGTCAGCATCAAATACAACTGGTCAAACTGACACAAACAAACAAAACAAAAACTCACAATGCAAATCTTAGGGTCTGTGATGAATAGAATTAAAGGCTTTAAAACAAAGGGGCAGACAGTCCCACAGGACTGTGAACTGATCAGGCAATATCTGGAGTTTTACATTTCATTCTCTGTATCACATTTTAAGAAGGATGTAGACCAGCGAGAGTATTTCTAATCATTCCACAAATATATCTTAAGCCCGGTGCTGGGAAAACAAAAGGGAAAGGGTCATAGACCCTGCCCTCAATAGTGATGGATATGAAAACTGATTTACATGAAGAATGGAGGAAGGAAGGGGAATGTTTAACCTGAAGGAGAAAGGTCTTGAAGGGTTGGAGGGGATGGAGACAGGATGAGAGAATGGGGACAGCTAGTGAAGGATTTAGACTGACTTCAGGTGTTGCAGAGGATGGAACTCAGACTCTTATAGGAATGGAAACTAAAGCTCTTGAAGGAGGCAATTTGCAATAGTTAGAATCATTCAAAAATGGCCTGGTGGCCTTGGGCAATGAGGTCCCATTGCTGGAAGTTTTGAAGCCGAGCCTGCATGATCACCTATCAATAACACTGTCAAGGGATTGTCACCTGGCAGGAGCTGCAGTGGTCAAACGCTAAAGTTCCTTAAAATACTAAGACCTTAAGATGCTTTCTGGAATGAGAGGTATGAGACATCTCCCTTCTGTGGATAGATGAAGGTAACATGTGAACTGTGACTGAGTGGATGGTGGTGGAGGAGAGGAGCGACACTGGGAGAAATTGGAAAAGATGTTGGATAGTTGTTACGAAAAAAGGCCTGTGCAAACCAGAGATTGAAGTGACTCAGAGGTGACGGTTTCACACTTGTGTCTGTGCACGTATGTGTGTCTGTGTTAGTCACTCAGTAGTGTCTGACTCTTTGTGATCCCATGGACCAGGCTCCTTTATCCATGAAATTCTCCAGGCAACAATACTGGAGTGGGTAGCCATGCCCTCCTCCAGCGGATCTTCCTGACCCAGTTATCAAACCTGGGTCTCCTGCAGGCAGGTTCTTTACCATCTGAGCTGCCAGGCAAGCCCCGTGTTATTGCATAGCTCACATATAAATCCAGGTCTCCAATTTCTGTAGAAGAGAAAGGCACACCCCTTCTGATGCTGCAGTGCTGGGGAGGGGATGGGCAGCAGGGCCCCTGTTGCTGAAGCATGTGTGTTCCTAGGCACGTCAATCCCCACCTCCCACTTTGGCCCAGACCTGGCCCTCGTCACTCATCTATATCCCCCTCTTGGCCTCTGAAGGCATCTGGGTTTGCAGCCACAGTCCTGAAGTTTTACATGGGCTCTTTGGAGAGAGGAACATGTTCTTCATTTTGAGATTATTAACACATAGCCTGGTAATTAGCAGATTCTCAGTAATGTTTGTTAAAACATCCTCAGGTTAAAAGGATGACAAATTAGAACAATGATGACAGTACAGGTCCCCTTACCTGGATATGGTCTCTTGGAGAAGCTTTCCCTAGAGCTCCTTGCTTCCAGCGCTCCATGAGGCTCATACTTTGTTAGCCCAGGTGCCTTGTTTTCAGCAGTTGGCTGCAATCATTTTCATTTTAATAAATCAATACATAACAATTGCATTAATAGTGTCCTCAAACCCACTGAGGAGAAGGAAATGACAACCCACTCCAGTACTCTTGCCTGGAAAATCCTGTGGACAGAGGAGCATGGTAGGCTACAGTCCATGGGGTTGCAGAGTCAGATACGACTGAGTGACTTCACTTTTTTCTCTTTCTTTCAAACCCACTGAAACACTGACTTTTAATATTCATTTCCTGACTATCCCATAATTAGCCTGTTGGTCACATTTATAATCTGATTGTTTTTCTTTGGGGTTATCCAGTCTTGCTGACTGGGTTCTTTTACCTACAGGTACGAAAACGAGCAGCCATTTAGGAAGGCAGCAGAAGAGGAAATTAACTCTCTGTATAAAGTCATTGATGAAGCGAATTCGTCAAAAATGGATCTGGAGAGTCAAATAGAAAGCCTGAAAGGAGAACTTGGCTTTCTGTCCAGGAGCTATGAAGAGGTAGGTGGGGACTGGGCTGTCTACAGGTCCAGAAGCCCTCACCTGTCTGGCTGAGCTTCACAACACAAATGACAACAGCCTTTCTTGTGTCAATTGCTCTGGGCTATGGGTAAAATGCAAATGAAATATTTTCAGATTCTTAGAGTGAGTGAGGTTATCTTGAGTCTCAAACTCAAATTACTTCAGGGACCAGGCAGGTACATAAATGGGGAGGCAGCAGGTCCAGGCAGCAGTGTATGATGGAATGTGTGTTGAATTAAAGGGAGCATCTCCCAAGGTTTCTAGCTCGGACCTTCTTTCAACACTGGACAGAACAAACGAAATAACTCTGAGAGTAGATCCAGGCTGTGGCTTAGTCACAGTTTATAATAAAATTAGGTCAGATCAGAGTGACAAGACCAAAGGGGCCCACCAACAGTGATGTGGTCCAGTGTCCTGCAGAACTGTGCTGATTCTAAACTACATCACACCTGTCAATGGTCCAAGATCTAAAATGCTTGCAGTTGAAAAAGTGAAAACCCACTTAACCATGTTCACATTGGGAAGTTACTTCTTTTGTCCAACCTTGAGCTAACCACTTCCTCCTGTTCTTAGTTCCCTGTTTGTCACCCTTTTAAAAGGTACCCCTTTTAAAAACCTCACAGTTATCTTTAACTTTCTATCTGCCTACTCTGACTTGATGAAATTCATAAGTTTCATCTTGCTTTTGTTGCTTACTCTGTGTTGTGATTTAGTTTGAGTTTTGCTTTGGGTGGGTCTGGGATTGTGAAGACCAACCTAAGAAATGCAACCTAGGGAAAAGAGAATATGGTGCCCAAGCTGCCTGTCTCTGTGAAGCCCCACGATTGGCAGCAGCAGACTGAGAAGCTAAGTATCACTCATGGAGCTGGGCTTTGACTGCTAGAACTTCATGTCTTTTCTTTCTCCTCTTGAACTCACTGAGGTGTATGTTGTCATTTTCAGGATGTGAAAATGCTGTACAAACAGCTGGCAGGGTCTGAGCTGGAACAACTGAATGTTCCCATTGGCACTGGGCTGGATGACATCCTTGAGACGATCAGAATTCACTGGGAAAGAGATGTTGAAAAGAACCGGGTGCAGGCGGGAGCCTTGCTCCAAGCTAAGGTGAGAGGCAAGACCAGCACCCTCACTCTGCCCTTTGCAGAAGGAGGCCAAGCAAAGATAAATAGCAGCCAACATGTGAAAGAAGAAAAGCAACCATTTCAAACTCATTAGACAGAAAAAGACATGCAATTTACAGCAATAGTTTTTTGTTTACCTGCCTAAATGCAGAAAATGTTTAAAATGTTAATACTCAATGTTGGCAAGCATGTGGGTGCTCTCCTGAGTTCTTGGGGAGCACAAACCAGTCTGACATCTTTGAGGAAGGAATTTGATGGTATGTATCGAGAGTTTTAAAATGCCCCTACCTACCAATAGAATAATCTAGACTTCATTAAAGATATAATTGAAAATATAATAAAGTTCACATCCATATATACCCACTGAAGCATTTATTATTACAAGGGTGAAAAAAATTGGGAGGAAAAACATACATGTTTAACAACAGGACAAAAAGTAAGCCACAACCTGAGCATGCAATAGAATATCAGGCAATTATTAGAAATTAGATTTATGAAACATTGACAGCAGTATGGGGACTGCTCAGACAATAAGGTAAAATGGGGGTAATAAAGAGAGTAGAGAATGATACGTACCAGGGGCCAGCAAACTTGGTCTAGAACAAGATAGTAAATACTGAGGCTTCCTGGGCCAGAGGTCCTCTGCTGCAGTACTCAGCTCTGCCACTGTGGTGTGAAAACTGCCGTGGACAGAAAGTACCAGTGAGCAGGGCTGTGTTCCAATAACACTTTATTTTCAGAAACAGGAAGTGAGTGGGCCTGCTTTGGCCTTTGGACTGTAATCGCTGACCCCTGCTATACACAGTGGGTAAAGCATTCAAACAAAGAAGCTAAGCCTCAAGAAAAGGTCAGAAGGAAGTTTATTGCACTTCAATCATACCTTTATAATTATATAATTTAGGGCTTCCTTGGTAGTTCAACTGGTAAAGAATCCACCCACAATGCAGGAGACCCTGGTTCAATTCCTGGGTCGGGAAGATCTCCTGGAGAAGGAATAGGCTACCCACTCCAATATTCTTGGGCTTCCCTGATGGCTCAGATGCTAAAGAATCCTCCCGCAATGTGGGACACCTAAGTTCAATCCCTGGATTGGGAAGATCCCGTGGAGGAGGGCATGACAACCCACTCCAGTATTCCTGCCTGGAGAATCCCCATGGACAGAGGAGCCTGGTGGGCTACAGTCCATGGGGTTGCAAAGAGTTGGACATCACTGAGCAACTTAAGCACAATTATACCTTGATTAAGCTATAAAGAAAAGGTCTCCCTTAAAAAAAAAAAAAAATCAGAAAGAAAAAACCCTGTAATGTAAAGGTATTTGCATTAGCAGTGGTTGTCTTTAAGCGAGGACCCATTTCACGTTGTGTTGTGTTTTCTTTCTTGTTTGTGAGTATTTCTCAAACTTTTCTTAAATAGTATGATTTGTATTTGTGGAGGGAAAGCATCTTTTCTTAGACCTCAGAAATAAGAAAGGACTTAACCAGAAAATAGAAAGCACAGCATTTGTTCTTCCCTTCTCCATCTCCCACCAATTCATGACTCTGGAATTCTGAGGCAGAGGATGAAAGAGCAGAAGAGGAAGGGAAGCAGAAAGGAAGTGAGGACAATAAGATAGAATTTGAAAGAAGACAAGAGGGTTGCTCTGAGGTCCTGGTGACCATTGAGTGGGTCTCAATCCTGACTGCACTGCAAAATTATTTCAGGGCACTTTCAAAAATACCTAGGCTCAAGACCAATTAAATCAGAAGGAGGAGAGGGACTTCCTGGATTTTAAGCTCACTGATGATTCTAACACATAGCCAAGGCTGGGGACCATGGATTGATCAAATCGACCAAAAGGAAATGAGGAAGGCCTTTTCTGTTCTTTCTTTTCTCAGCCCTCCTCAACCCCGCCCCCACAGATCAACAGGAAACTTCCCCACAGGGTCTTTGCCACTGTGGATCCCCCCAAATTCTCCAGTCCAGAAAGTGTCTTCCACTCTCCAATTCTCTACCCTCTACCCCTTTCCTACACCTCTCTTCTTTCAACTCCTTGGGCCAGGTCACTACAAACAATTTCCACAGCAAATAGTGCCTAGTAACTCTATTGAAATACAGCCTCCACAACCGTGAGAGGTCAAACAGCACAGAGAAAGTGAAACCAAAACACAGATTTGGTTTGGGTCCATTGTTTCTTAGGGGACTTATGAATATTTGCAATGGATGACCTGTCCCATACCCTCATTTTAGAGGTGAGGAAATTAAGACCCACAGAGGGTGGTTGATGTCCTGAGGTCACACAGCTGGATGTAACACCGCTGTTTAGCTCTCCTGACTGTGGGTCCAGGGACCCTTTCTCTGCACTGGGCTGAAACTTCTCTTTGGCCCTGTTCCCAAAGCTAAATCATATGACCCAGCAGTCTGCAAACTTGCTTCTGTCCCAACAGCCCCGGGGTCCTTACCACACCATAGTGATCATCTCTCTGGGAAAGGGTGGAGGGGCCCTGTAATTAACAGAAATAAATTGTGCATCGCATGAAAAAGAAAAAATTTGTTCTTTATTATTCTTCCCTTACCCTCTTGAGAATCATCATCAGCCCAACAGTCATTCAAACGTTAATTCTAAATAGATCCATTAGAGGATTTTTTTAAATTTTATTTTAAATAGAGTAATCTGAAAGCTACATCTCAGAGAATACAGACAGTATTTGTTTCAGTTTGGCCAATGCTTCCAGTGGGCCTCTTGCAGAGAGGCGGAGCTCAGAAAATATTTGCAGAATGAGTGAATTCTTCTAATCATCCACAGCAATCAGAACTGACAGCCAAAAGTCCTCCAATAAATAGTTTTGTCAGTTGCCATCATGCCCTCGGGGGCTGACTTTTGTCCAGCCGGAACATCTCTTGTCTGTTTCTTGGCGGCAAAGCATAAATGTGAAATAGCTTAGCACACACTGCTTTCAAAACCTTTTGCAGAGAGAATACAGACATGTATTTAATTACCTCTCAGTCTGGAGAGGCTAAAAATTAATTGACATGATTAATTTGTCTTCATTTACATTCCCCCAGAAACTGATCCTGAGACAAATGTTGAAGTGTAGGTAGTTTCTTTGGAAGTTGCAGGAAGCAGAGAAGTGAACCAACAAAGAACACTATCCAGCCAGCTCCCACTGTGAGAGACTGGAGCGCCCCCACGGTGGGTCTGGGGGACAGTAAAGAATATAAGAGAGATCAGGAAGCTGGGGTAGTAATACCCTCTCCTGTTAGTCATCTGACATCTGCTAGCTGAGTGACCTTTCAAAGTCTTCAGAGAGAGCTCCCAGGTGCAGAATCTGGCAGTGGGAAGGAAGCTGGGGAGAACTAACGTGTCACCTAAGGAGTCAAGGTGGATGCTGTCAGCATCGGCTACCACTTTCCTGCCAACTCTTAATTGGTGAAAACTTGTAAAGAAGCTCCCGATAGGTTCTCTCTAGTCAGGGTGTTATAGATGTTGGGAACCTCAGGGGCCCAGTTTTTTTTTTTTAATTTACTTTTAATTGAAGAATAATTACAATATTGCGTTGGTTTCTACCATACATCAACATGGATCAGCCATAGGTATTCATATGTCCCCTCCCTCTTGAGCTTCCCTCCCACTTTCCACCCCATCCAGCCCCTCTAGGTTATCACAGAGCCCCAGTTTCAGTTCTTTGAGTCATACAGCACATTCCCACTGGCTATCTATTTTGCATATGTTCGTGTATTTGTTTCCACGCTACACTCTCCATTCATCCCCACTCTCCCCTTCCTACCCACCCCCCAGCCCCATGTCATAAATCTGTTCTCTATGTCTGCATTTCCATTGCTGCCCCGCAAATAGATTCATCAGTAGATTCATCTTTCTAGATTCCATATATAAGCTTTAATATACCATATTTGTTTTTCTCTTTGTGACTTGTTTCACTCTGTTTAATAGGCTCTAGATTTATCCACCCCATTGGAACTGACTCAAATGTGTTCCTTTCTATGGCTGAGTAATATTCCATTGCATTTATGTACCACAGCTTCTTTTTCCATTCATCTGTCGATGGACATCCAGGTTGCTTCCATGTCCTGGCTATTGTAAATAGTGCTGCAATGAACACTGGGGTACATGTGTCTTTTTCAATTATGGTTTTCTCAGGATATATGCCCAATAGTGGCATTGCTGGGTCATATGGTAGTTTTATTCCTAGTTTTTTAAGAAATCTCCATACTGTCTACCATCAGATCAGACGAGCTCCGACTCTGCGACCCCATAACACACGCAGGCTTCCGGAGCCTGCCATCCACCATCTACCTCCTTCCCCCCCCTCTCCCTCCCAGCTCAGGTCTTCTCCTGTCACCCGGGTGGCATCTGGAGTTTCAGCTTTGCATCATTCCTTCTGTTCAGGTTGTCTCCTTCTGGACTGGTTGATCTTCTCCAGTCAACTCTAGGTCTTCTCAACACATTCCATCATTCCCCTTCTTCTCACTCTCCATCTTACAGGCGCTGGTGTCTCCTCGCCTTCCTCTTTCCTGGGATCCTTCTTTCTCCCTTCTTCTTTTTTTTTTTTTTTCCTCTCTTGTCTTTTTTTTTTTTCTCTTTGCACCATCTGTCATCATTGTGTTTGCTGTTTCTTTCTCTTTCTCCATCTCTCCCCTCTCCTGTCAATAGTCTGGTCTTGTGTCTCTTTTCTTCTTCGTTTCTTTTGTGTTTTGGCTCAGTCATCCACTCTCTTCTTCTCTATCTTCCTTCAGGCTGCCCTCTTCTTCTCTCTCTTCTCTGTTTTCTCCCTACTGTTTCTATTCTCTTTCTCTCTGTTCATGTGACATTCAGCCTGACTCTCCCTTTACAGTCTTTTTACATTCTCTGCTTCTACTCTATTTGGCAATAGGTGTCTGGTCTTGCTAGTTTTCTTCTTTTCACGATTTCATTTTCTCTGTTCCTCTCCTTACTAATGAAGTTCACGTTCACATTTCTACTTTGGATGACATACTTAGCGTTGTGCATTGTTCGTTTTCACTCTTCATCTTTTTAAAAACTACCTTTAATCTTTGCACTGCTGAGTTTATTTCTGCATATTGTGTAGTACTTCACAATCATCATTCAGACTTGATAGCTCCATATCTCTACTATTTTTCCTTTCATCTTCTGTGTCTGCTCTTCATATTTCATTATCTGTCTTGTTCTTCTTTCTTCTCTTCTGTTGGTCCACCTCCTGTCCTTTTCCATCTTTCAATGTTCCTGTTCTCTATTTTCTATCCTGTCTTTTCTGTTTTCTTTCTTGTTATACTAGGCTTCTTCTCTTCTCTTTCTTTAACTCTGCATTCAGATTTTTCTTTCCTTCATAGTGGCTGTTTATATTCCCACAGTGGCCCAGTTTTTGGAGCTTCTCAAGTTGCAGGATTCAGTGACTGGGCATCAGGTTGGGCGAGAGAATTTCTAGAGTGTTTTAAAGTCTGGCCCTTTCTTTTCTGTTTGATGTGGTTATCCAACTCAGGATATCTGGGTGTACTTTGAGAACCTCCAACAGCATGCCACACCACCCTCCAGATCACCTGGTTAGCCATGGAACACACTACCCAGTCTGCAACTAGCAGACCTTAAAAATACCACCTTGGGAAATCCAGCAGGGTTGCTACTATTTGCCTGTTTCCTAGATTCTTGTGCTGAGATATTTCCACTATGTAGAGTAACAAACAAAACAGAGAGTCCTGAGTGCAAGTATGCTCTACCCAGACCTTGGCTAGGTTAAGATCTTACAGTGCTCTTCTTCCTAAAACTTTTGCAGAACTTACGGGTGCATTGAAGTCATCTGTCTGTCATTGTTAGAAGACTATTAATAGAATTCAAAAATTATAACAATAATCATGTGAGGCCATTTGTGCTGGCTAGACCTCTGACATCCTTTCTGTTCATTCAAACAGCCTCAAAAGTAGGAACTATTGTTATTCCCACTTCACAGATGTGTTTTCTGCAACCAGGAAGGAAGAAAGGAAAGCAAGCAGAAAGGGAGAAAAGGAGGAGAAAGAGCTGGGAGTTTCAAGTTTCCCTGCAACCAGGCTGTTTCTTATAAGTTTTTCTTTCATAGGTGCAAACACTTAAAGCATCATATCATCAACAGGAAAATGATGTTCTGGGTAGCCAAAAAGACTCTTTCAGGAATGTAGTCCTAAATGTCTGTTACAGTCTTTTGTGGGCTTTCGCTGCGGCTCAGTGATAAAGAATCCACCTGCGGTGCAGGAGACAGGGGTTCAGTCCCTGGGTCAGGAAGGTCCCCTGGAGGAGGGCATGACAATCCACTCCAGTATTCTTGCCTGGAGAATCCCATGGACAGAGGAACCTGACAGGCTACAGTCCATAGTATCACAAAGAGTCGGACACAACTGAGGAGATTTAGCACACACCCATGCATAGCCTTTTCCGTCAGTGTCAGTCCGTCATGATACATATAATCCCATCTTTCTTCCACCTGATGTTTTCCTTACAGTGTGTGGTCCTCCTGGACATGGGGCCACTCTGCAGACTAAGGGCTCCCAAAGTTTCTGAATCAGGCTGCTTAGGGATTGAAAGGTTGACCTTAACCCCTTCAGTTTGCCCTTGATGGAATTGGAGGCCCTCCTCCCAGTTCCTAGAAGTTGCATCTCTGTCCTTGTTCACTGCAGTTGGGTGATGTGCACAATAATCAAAGGCTTGTTTAATGTTGGGGGCAGCAGTGCTCTGATGAGTCTCTCTGGGGCAGGGACTCCCCAGCAAATGGATTGCTCCCATGCCTCCTGCCCTGACAGTAGGCCACACTTGCCTCAGATCAGTTTAAGACATTTGTGGTCAGAAACTTTGTCTATGCTGTAACCATCATGCCTCAAATAGGATGACAGATTGTGGAGACAGTTAAGAATGAAGAGAGGTGAACAGATGGAGATGAATTGTGAGGTTTCTGGTTGTTGCTAACTTAGAACTGGAGAAGACATTGAGACGGACTGGAGTGGTGCCCTCTGATGAAAATGTCTGAGGGCTGGTGAGGGAGGGGCTGTTCTGTAACCTGGGCAGCAGTCCAGTGAGGCAGCTCAGTCGTGGTTACTGAGCACTCAAAATGTGCCTGACACGACTGAGAACCTGAACTCTTGATTTGTTTTTTATGACTTCTTACATAATCACTATGTGTTGGCTAGTGGCTACCATACTGGACAACACGGATATAGACCTGCTGCTGCTGCTGCTAAGTCGCTTCAGTCGTGTCCGACTCTGTGCGACCCCATAGACGGAAGCTCACCAGGCTCCCCTGTCCCTGGGATTCTCCAGGCAAGAATACCGGAGTGGGTTGCCATCTCCTTCTCCAATGCATGAAAGTGAAAAGTGAAAGTGAAGTCGCTCAGTCGTCTCCGACTCTTAGTGACCCCATGGACGGAGGAGCCTGCTAGGCTCCTCCGTCCATGGGATTTTCCAGGCAAGAGTACTGGGGTGGGGTGCCATTGCCTTCCCTGGGATATAGACCTACCCGTGAGCAACTAGAAGCTTTGGATAACATGTCACCATGTCATCTGTATTCACAAACAGTAGCTTGCCCTGTGGGGTAGATATTTTATACAGGCTGCTGTGTCTGTGCCTTTTCTTTGCTTGCTTTTACCTAGAAGAGTCAATATTTTATAGGGTATATGAACTTGGATTAAATGCATTTCTGGCACTCAACTGTAAGATGGGAAATTAGAAGCTCCATATGGTCCTGCCATGATAGTCAACTGGGGGAGTTCCTTTGGGAGAGCAGATTCCGAGAGTATCTGTGATCTGGGGGTCCCTGTGTGCTGATGAGTTGGCTATAATCTCAATGGCTCTTCCGTGAAATAAGTCCTCACAGCAAGCACTGAAGAGGAATCATGTACCATTTCTAAACCTCATTAAAAACACCACAGAGTCAGCTTTGAAAAGAACCCCAGCTTACTTTTATTTCTTATTTTATTTATTCATTTTAATATCTAATACCTTCACTTGGTTCAAAATTCAAAATGTACAAAATAACAAACAGTGAAAAGTGTCACCTCACCCATGTCCCAGGCACCCAGGCTTTGCTGTTGGGTCAATAAATGTTACCTTTTTCCTATGTCCCCTTTCAGAGACATTTTATGCATATACAAGAAAACATGTACATATTTTCTCTCTTCTTACACAAATAGTACTGTTTGGAACATACTGCTTCTTAGCTGCACAATATTGTACCACAGAGGGCAACAAAGCTAAATCTGGCCCACAAGCAATATCTGACCTGCTGCCTGTTTTTCCGCAAATACATTTTATTGGAATGTAGCCATGCTCATCATTTACATATTGTCTACAGCTGTATTTGCATTGTACCAGCAGAGTTGAGTAGTTGCAACAGAGACCATATGGTCTGCCAAGCCTAAAACATTTACTTTCTGGCTCTTTACAGAAAAGTTGCCGACCTTTGTTCCAGCTAATGTGTATCCCAGGGTTTATTTAACCTGCACCTTGTTGATAAATGGAGGCTTCCAATCTTTCCTATAATATTATAAATGATTAGTCACTAACTTTGTATGTCTCTCCTTTCCCAATATAAAAATGTATCTGTTGGATAAATTTATAGACATGGAATTGCTGGAGCAAAAATTATGTGCAATCAGTAATTTTGATAGACATTGCCAAATTACCTTCCATAAAGTGACGTCACTCAGTCATGTCCGACCCTTAGCGAGCCCATGGACTGCAGCCCACCAGGCTTCCCCGTTCATGGGATTCTCCAGGCAAGAGTACCAGAGTGGGTTGCCATTGCCTTCTCCATAAAGGTTATAACCATTCTCATTAGAAATGTTTGAGAATATATATTCCCTGCATTCTCATCAAGACTGAGTTCTTACACTGTGATCTCTTTGTGATCTTTGCCAATATTATAGACAAAAATGGTTTTTCAGTATACTTTTATTTTGCCTTTGTCATATTATGAGGAAGGTGGAACATCATGGCTGAATTTCATCCATATTTGCTTTTGTGTATTCTATCAGATCATATCTTTTGCCCATTTTTATTAGGTCTTAGACTCTATTACTGGTTTGTACTGGCTGTTTGTACGTTAGAAAAATAATTAATTCTCTCTCCATGATATCTTCCTAGCTTGTCACTTGTCTTTTTTTTTTTTAGCCACACTACATGGCTTGCGGGGTCCTAGTTTCCTGACCAGGGAATAAACCAAGCCTTGGCAGTGAAAGCACAGAGTCCTAACCACTGGACTACCAGGGACCTCCCTGTCACTGGTCTTTTTACTTACTTTATGGTGGTTCCAGCTAGCTTTCAAATGTTGTTGTTAGCCTGTAAGGAAGTGTTAGTATAGGAGCCAGGGGCCAGAATTTGGTTTCTGTAGCTGTGTGCTGCAGTGGTGTGACCCAGCTGGTGTGGCTGGGGGCCAGGTGTGGAGAGTCAAGAGTGAGAAAGATGAAGAGACTGTTGCACCCTTTTCTTTACCTGACTACCCAGCACAATCACAGGTGTTGTCGAGGGCGCACCCAGGTCTTCACCTCCTATATTGGGTTTTCAGCCCCACAACTGGTCAACACCCAGTTGGCTATCAGGGGATCACTCGCCATTACAACCTTGTCCTCACACCTTCTACCAAGAAATCTTCACTTGCTCACTCATTCAGACGCCGTTTGTCAAGCACAAACCAGGCGCCAGGCCCTGAGCTTGGTGCTGTGGACACAAAGTCCCTGGCTTCAATTCTTGGTCATTCCTGGCACCTGATTCTGCTGATCTCAAATCTTTCTTGGATATTTCTTAACAGTAGCTCTTTCCCAAGAAAAGCATAGGGATCTTACTTCTAAACCAAGAGATCTGCAAAGACAAGACAACATAAATCTCTAAGACATTAAGGTAGGGTGGCTTGTATTCAACATTTGGTCTCCTGGCAGGGACAGAGCAGAGGTGAGCCTTCTTGGGAATGGCTAATTGCTCCATGAACCAGAGCAAAAATGCTGTCATTTCAACTTTTTCAATAATTACTTTAGGAAGAAAAATCTATTTTTATCCTCAGAATACTCCTCCTTCCTGAGCCTCTTCTGCTTCTTTCATCAGCGGGCACACTTGCACACTACCAAGAAGGCAGGGGTCTGCCAGACCACGTGCTCCCATGGGTTTCCTTTGGCAGCTTCAACTGAGGCTGTGAATTGCTCCTGTACCCTAAAGAAAGCACCTTCAGCAGCCAAACAGCTCTCGTGTAAATTCAAGAAGAGACTTGGCTCAGCCAGGCCAGGCCAGCTCTTCTGCCAGTGTTGATGTTTCACTGTGGGAGACAAGAACTTCTTTTTAATTCCCACTAAGGAGAACCCAAGTCCTCCTGGGTGGCATCCAGCCTTCTCCCTAGTAAATCCGACATCTGGCTGGGATTACTGCCTGGCAAAAGCTTTCCTCAGCTAAATAGCATTTATATGACACTTTTTACTATGAAGTGCCTTATAATCATAATAATGACAGCTAGTCCTCCTAATGAAAAGGAGATTTGATTTAAATCCATGGTAGATCTTCCTCTACTGTAGTCCCAAACCTGTGCCTGGGACACATTGTTGACCTTAAATAAAGATCGTTGGGTATGTTCTAGGGGTAAAAACCAGTTTAGGTGCCTGAGATGGAAGTTGAGGGGTGAGTACGAAGTTGTTCCTGCACACAAGGTGCTACACCCTAGTGTGAGGTTAGGTGAGGAGCAGGTGGGAGGCAGTGGACAGAAAGACCACTCTTCCTCAGAGCAGAGTGAACCAAGCCAGGAAAGCAGGAGCTTATTCAGGGTTTACCAAGTGCCAAACAGTGTCCAGAGCACTTGAAAGCCCTATTCTTATTTCATCTTCCTAACCTGAGATAGAGTCCGAGTGACCTCCGAGGGCTGGTAATGGATAGGGAGGCCTGGCGTGCTGCAGTTCATGGGGTCGCAAAGAGTCGGACACGACTGAGCGACTGATCTGATCTGAACCTGAGATAGCTACTGTGATTTCATCCATCATATGGAGAAGGAAGCTGAGGCACAGAGAGGTTAGATAAATTACCCAAGATCACAAAGTTAGGACATGGCAGAACTAGGATTCAAACCATGTGTTCTAACTATAGAATCAACATTCTTCACTGCTAGGCTGACGCAGACAGATCACACGGAGTGGGTGGGGAGCTAGGGAGCAGGGAGACCTTGATTCATCCTCTTTTCTAAGGATGAGCACAAGTGACATCATGTGTGAGGTTGGGAGGGCTTTGTCTTGAGGAACCAAAAGGTTATGCCAGGCTTCTGTCAGGATCTTTCCAGGCCACAATTCTGTGCCTTTCCCATGGATGTGAAAATGAAAGTGTTTGTTGCTCAATCATGTCCTACTCTTTGAGAGTCCCATGGAGAGTAGCCCACTAGGCATAAGATTCCTCTGTGAAGCAAGATCAGAAACCCCTGCTTCTCCAAGGAACCCATTGCTTTCCCTTTCGCTATGAAAGTGACCATAATGAGGTCAGTGTAACCCTGTGAGATCTGAGACGCTTAAGAGCAAGGACGTGAGCAAGGACGTTGGCAGAGCGATGCTTTCGTAAAGCTGTTCCCCAGCTGCAAAACCCAGAGAGCTTGTGAGACTCCGGAGCCCACGCAGCAACTGCTCAGGGAAAGGCAGACTGCACATGTCCACCCTTGAGTGCTCAGCTTGGACCCACGTCACTGCTTTCCATACTCTGCCTCCTCTTAAACTCTCACTCTCCCCTCACATCACACAATCACCACTTCCAAGTCACTTTTCCAAGCGCCCAGGGTGTTTGGAGGAATGGCGGCACTAATCAGCAAAGTGGGTGGGGTGTGGAGATGGCTCTTTTCCCCGCCAATTGGATGGCTCTTTACCATCTAATTCTTCATTCTGACTTCCTTGACATCCGCTGCTCTTTTTCTCTCACATCCATCCTTCATGTGCAACACCATGCCAATTTGTAAAAATTAATTTGAAAATTTTTACTATATTTCAAAATGCCAATATGCTCTCCTGCTCCAGAAATATTACTGGAGTGCAACCCTGAGTAGCCCAGCTCCTGCACAGTGGAGCCAAGGTTTCAAGCTGGTTTGCAAGCCTAGGGACCAACATATTTGAATCTCAGCACACATCCCAGCAATGGCACTGAACCACAGATCAAGGCCCTCCCTTCCCATGCTCAGGGGCTAGAAACACACACCTGCTGTTTGATGTATGAGGAGAAATCTGGAAGTGTTGGGTCAACATAAATCTAAAAGCCATTGGAGAAGAACATATACTTTTAGGTGAGTTAAAACAATTGACTGTCCCCATATGAAGAGCAAGTATCATTTGTGGCAAGCTGATTTAAGAAGGTTGAACTTACTGTTCAGCCCCCAAGTCGTGTCCAATTCTTTGTGACCCCATGGGGTGCAGCACAGCAGGCTTCCCTGTCCTTCACTGTTTCCTGGGGTTTGTTCAAACTCATGTCCTTTGAGTCAGTGAGGCCATCCAACCATCTCATCCTCTGTCACCCCCTTCTCCTCTTGAGAATGTTGGAGATGTGATATAAAACAATGTATAAACCCATAGGGATCAAATTAGTTTCTTTTTCTTTCCACCTTAAATTAAAAAAATGGTACAAGAAAGTTTCCATTTAGTGATGGGACGTCACTAACACTTCTCTTTTATTTTTTAATTCCACCTTTCAACAAAGAGAAAGCCAGCTTTGAGATTCAGCAGCTTGGCAAGCAGCATTTGTTAGAATACAATACAGTGGCTTGTTTTCATTTTATTGACTTTTCAGTTATCTTTTATCTTTGGCAAGTAATGCAGTTTTATCAGTTTCCATAACAACCTAGAACTTTGCTTCCATGGACCAGGCGTCATGGAAGTTTTAAATGCACATTCCTGGGCCCCACTAAGGATCTCTTGACTCAGAATCTGCATTTTCACAAGGTCTCCCAGATGATGCGGCCACACATTAATATTTGAGAACTTAACTCAGATCACATTTTTAAAGACATTTATTTACAAAGAAAAAGTGAATTGATTCAAATAAAAACAGTTTGAATAAGTATTCATATATGTGACAAACCATGCTCATTGTCTAAGAATAAAGAATACTTGGGAAACATTTGGGTATAGCATTTTGCTAATAAAACTGAGACATGGGGATTCATCTCTCCAGAGACCAGTGTGTACCACTGAACCACAGACTACATTATCTGAATGCAGTAGAGGGATGGTTCATTCCTTGGCCAGCACCTTTACCCCAGACCTGCCCACCAAGGAACTGAAATGTGCCTCCATGGGACTGGACTTCCCCTCATGCCCAGCTCTAACTCATGCTGTGCTGGTGACATTTCCCAACTTCTCTCTGCAGGGAAATGTAAACACATGTATTTATGTGCCAGTCATATTCATATTACTACTTCAGTTCAGTTCAGTCACTCAATCGTGTCTGACTCTTTGCAACCCCTTGAATTGCAGGACCCCAGGCCTCCCTGTCCATCACCAACTCCCAGAGTTTACCCAAACTCATGTCCATCGAGTTGGTGATGCCATCCGGCCATCTCACCCTCTGTCATCCCCTTCTCCTCCTGCCCCGAATCTCTCCCAGCATCAGGGTCTTTTCCAATGAGTCAGCTCTTCGCATGAGGTTGTCAAAGCATTGGAGTTTCAGCTTCAGCATCAGTCCTTCCAATGAACACCCAGGACTGATTTCCTTTAGAATAGATTGGTTGGATCTCCTTGCAGTCCAAGGGACTCTCAAGAGTCTTCTCCAACACCACAGTTCAAAAGTATCAATTCTTTGGTGCTCAGCTTTCTTCACAGTCCAACTCTCACATCCATACATGACCACTGGAAAAACCATAGCCTTGACTAGACGGACCTTTGTTGGCAAAGTAATGTGTCTGTTTTTGAATATGCTGTCTAGGTTGGTCATAACTTTCCTTCCAAGGAGTAAGTGTCTTTTAATTTCATGGCTGCAGTCACCATCTGCAGTGATTTTGGAGCCCAAAAAAATAAAGTCAGCCACTGTTTCCCCATCTATTTCCCATGAAGTGATGGGAGATGACATGATCTTAGTTTTCTGAATGTTGAGCTTTAAGCCAAATTTTTAATTCTCCTCTTTCACTTTCATCAAGAGGCTTTTTAGTTCCTCTTCACTTTCTGCCATAAGGGTGGTGTCATCTGCATATCTGAGGTTATTGATATTTCTCTTGGCAATCTTGATTCCAGCTTGTGCTTCTTCCAACCCAGCGTTTCTCATGATGTACTCTGCCTATACTACTTAGAGGTAACATAAAAGTTTCTGTTGATATTTTCTTTATGTTATTTTAGAAATAACAAATTTTAAGATAAAATACTTAGTTTTTCCATTAGAACCTATAGCTTCAGTGTGACTTGCTATTTCTTACAAAATCTGCCAGCCATTTTAATAATTCTGTCATAAACTGTAGTGTCACAAAATCAGAAAAGTGCTTGATTATTAATATCAAATTAAACAAAAAGTCACTCACATCATATGAATGAGGAGAACTCTGCTTATGAATTTTGGTTGATATTTTCATTGACTTTAATGAGTTCATTCATCAGTGTTATGAGTGACTTCTTTGTGAATCACATAGTAATTTTCAAATACTGGAAGGATAGCCCCTCTAATTTTTGTGACATTATCAGTGCAATAGCTATAGACATGACCCACTTTTAAGTTTAATCTGCATTAATTCAATCCCTGATTTGTAGTGTTTGCCAGTTTCCATGGTGTAAGTACTCTCACCATGGCTGATTTCAAACTACTGTATAGCTCAGTCATGTCTGACTCTTTGTGACCCCATGGACTGTAGCCCACAAGGCTTCTCTGTACATGGAATTTTCTGGACAAGTATAGTGGATTGAATTGCCATTTCCTCCTCCAGGGAAGCTTCCCGATCTAGGTATTGAACCCACATCTCTTGTGTCTTCTGCATTGGCAGGTAGATTGTTTACCACTGAGCCACCTGGGAAACCCATTAGTTACCATTAGGAGTATTCAACAATAGTGACTTTTGCAAACTCATTTGTTAGCTACTATTCCTTGTTACGTATAGAAAATATACAGAGCCAATATTTGCACACTTTTAAGGTTCCTAAAACCTCCAAATGCATAACTGATGGGAGCCTCACAGTGACCCCAGGAGGCAGTCATCATATGATTATCATTCCCCACTCAACGTCATCTAAGGGTACAGACTGGAACTCAGAAAGGCTGAATAATGGGCCAGAGACGCACAGCCATGGGCCAACCAGTCAGAGCTGAGCCCACGGGTTCTACTGTCCTTCAGCTGCTCCCTGGCATTTAATGGACATTTTAGTTGAGCTCTTAATAGACCTCAAACAACAAGAATTGGCAGAACTGCTACTGAGATGTGAGCCTTTTGATTTGGAATTTTTTTAGCCAGTCAATTAGGTTGGACTATGTGGGCGTAATTCTATAAACAAGTATTCATATGTGGTAAAGATGGGAAACTCAGAAAGCCAGTAACCTAGGAGAGAAAGCGGTTTATTTTCTCCTACGTCATTGACTTGGAGACCTTTCATCGGACTGCACTGAAGAAACATGAGGGAGAACTCTGGTGTTTTCCTTTTCTCCAGCAAAGAGGAGTAACAGTGACCCATTCTCTTGAATGTAGGAGGAATCAGAATATGTTCATCTTGCTCTGGGGAGAAACACAGATCTTTCCCTTGTATTCACAGTGGTGGTCAGACAGATCTTTACAGGAAAACAGCAGCTTTCAGGTCAAGTTGGTTCACCCCTTGTTGGAGGAAGGTGTGGGACAATTGCAATGCTGGAGGGAGTTCAAATTTCCAAAGTTTATCATGGTTACAATGCCTACTTTTTTTTTTTATAATCCTTCCTGATGACCCTTTAGCACTGGGGTTTTTATTATTAATTAATTAATTTGGGGGGCGGGGGTTGCACTGGGTCTTCTTTGCTGCACACAGGCTTTCTCTAGTTGTGGCAAGTTGCGGCTACCCTTCATTGAGGTGCACCACCTTATCTTTGCAGAAGCATCTCTTGTTGCTAAGCATGGGCTCTAGGCACACAGACCTCAGTAGTTGTAGCATGTGGACTCAGTAGTTGTGACTTGCAGGTCCTAGAGCACAAGTGCTCCAGTAGTTACAGTGCATAGGCTTGGCTGCTCCCCAACATGTGGAATCTTCCCAGACCAGGAACTGAACCAGTGTCCCCTGCATTGGCAGGCAGATTGTTAATCACTGAGCCACCAGAGAAGTCTGAAATACCTATGTTTTTGACTCAGCAGTTTCACTACAGCAATTTACCCCTCAGAGATCCCCCCATGTATGAAAAATGAGGGATTGTGTCATTGTTCATAACAGGCCAAGACTGGAAACAGGATAAGTGTCAATCAGTGGGAAACTTCCAAATAATCACAGTACCTCCAAGCAAGGTAATATCATGCAACCCTTAAAAAGAATGTAATTGATCTACATGGACTGCTATAGAATAGTTTCTAAAAATGTATTAAGTACCAAAGCAAGGAGGGATGCTTATATGCATCTGTTTATAAATGAATGAAATAGCTCTGATAGGAGATATAAGAAACTAGAAACAGAATGAAGTAATTAGGGCACAGAAAGAAAAGGTGACTTTCCACTATATATCCTTTAGAAGATCTTTTGTATTTTGTTCTATTTGCATGCATTATATGTTCAAATTACTTAAGTGTTGGAATACAAGTTCATGTGCTGCTGCTACTGCTAAGTCGCTGCAGTCGTGTCTGACTCTGTGCGACCCCAGAGACGGCAGCCCACCAGGCTCCCCCGTCCCTGGGATTCTCCAGGCAAGAACACTGGAGTGGGTTGCCATTTCCTTCTCCAATGCATGAAAGTGAAAAGTGAAAGGGAAGTCGCTCAGTCGTGTCCAACTCTTGGCAACCCCATGGACTGCAGCCTACCAGGCTCCTCCGTCCAGGCAAGAGTGCTGGAGTGGGGTGCCATTGCTTTCTCCAACAAGTTCATGTGGGCACCTATTAAAAAAAAAAAAAGTGATTTTTAAATCAAATGGCTGTTTCCAAGAGGGTGAGAAGAAACGACGGTTTCAGGCTGTGGCTCCTCTGCTCACTTCTGACTCTCCACAGCAACAGGCGGAACTGGCTCGCAGGGCCCAGACCCAGGAAGAGAAGCTGGCTGCAGCCCTCAGGGTGGAGTTGCACAACACTTCCTGCCAAATCCAGAGCCTGCAGGCTGAGACGGAGTCCTTGCGAGCTCTGGTGAGTAGGCCAGGAACAGTCCTGGCCGTTCCTGTGTCAAGTTTAACTCTCGACTGTCTAACTGTAGTCATGTGGGTTTCCCATCTCACAGCACGTGAGAGTTTTGAGGCCTGCAAAGGATCATCTGATACTGAATGCCAAGTGTAGTAGCTAGAGTTAGCACCCCAGATCTTACCAGCAAATAATAACCAAAGTGGACACTGATCTACATTTATTTCTACTAATCACATTTTGCCACTTGTAGACATACCTAGGATGGGAATCCGACTCAACATTCTCATATCCTGTAAAGTTGCTGCTGCTGCTGCTGCTAAGTCGCTTCAGTCATGTCCAACTCTGTGCGATCCCATAGGCAGCAGCCTAACAGGCTCCTCTGTCCCCGGGATTCTCCAGGCAAGAATACTGGAGTGGGTTGCCATTTCCTTCTCCAATGCATGAAAGTGAAAAGTAAAAGTGAAGTCGCTCAGTCGTGTCCGACTCTTAGTGACCCCATGGACTGGAGCCTACCAGGCTCCTCCATCCATGGGATTTTCCAGGCAAGAGTACTGGGGTGGGGTGCCATTGCCTTCCCCGATCCTGTAAAGTTAGGAAGATTTAAATAAGATAATATGGTGGCCTCTGCTTAACAGCAGTCGTGATTCAAAATGACATCTTGAGCAAGAATCTTCCATTTCAGTCACAATGGTCAAAAGAGAGTACAGAAACTTGTTTCAACAAGACTCAGTCCAATTTAGAAAGATATTTGTTTCTTATATGTCATATAAAAAGCCAGATTCTAAATTATAGAACTACATAATTAGAACTACTAAAAACTGTTAAAGATGCATACCATTTTTTAAAGGTGTTTACTGGTCAGTAAAGCCCTACAGTTTGCAGGGCTTGGTATATGGGAAGATGAGAAGAAAGTTTCAGTCTAGTGGGGAGATAGGGCACAGTAAGTGTAACCATAATACAAGTGCTGTTATCTAGGCAACACACACACACACACACACCCCTGCTCTGTATCAGGTCCTGTCTTGTCTCTGGGGTTATAGAAACCAGGTTCCTCCTCTCAAGGAGCTCAGTATCTGCTAGAGGAGACATGCCCCAAGAAGCTCAGCCCACTTCAAGGGCATGTGTTTGCTTAGGAAGCTGTGAAACCCAGAGAAGGGACCCCCTAATCCAGCCTGGTGGTGGCAGGTACAAGAGGTTTTCTAAGAAAAGTGACCCCTGATCTTGGACATGGTGTGAATAGGAGTCAGCCAGGTGAGGAGGAGGAGGATACAAGCAGATTTGGGCTTTAGACAGCACACAGTGGCTGCTGTTAGCGGCGGGGTGGGGGTGGGGGGCTGCGGTGCAGAGGAGGAAGAACTACAGTCAGAGGAAATGAGCTGGGAGGCCGCGGAGGTTCCTCCAGATGAGAGGCGATAAGCAGCCATCCTGGGTATTGGTGGCTGGAGCAGAGGGGGCACAAATGGGAAAATGTTTCAGAATATACAAGAGGCAGGATTCTGATAACTGAATTTGGGAGGGAAGCAGGATCAGGGGCATATCTTTCCCAGGTTTCTAGCTCCTGTTGAGGTTACCAGCTGGAGCACAGGAGAGGAGGGGCCAGCAGGTTTGGAAGGAAGCCAATGGCTTCACTTTGAACACCTTGATTTGAGGTGCCCACAACCTGTGTATATTTCTAGGAAGAACCTCAGTAGCAAGTCTGCATGGGTGGGGAGACGTCTGTGCTGGACACGTCAACACAGGAGTCAGCCACAGAGATGACCACGTCGTGAGTCTGGTAGAGACAAACTGGTGTGGCTCAGCTCAGAGAGAGACGGGCTAAGGGTAGGGCAAAGGGGCAGCTAGGGAGGAGGAACTAGCACGGGGTGCTACCGAGACACTAAGCAAAGTCATGCCAAGGGTATAGAGACCAGAGACGTTATTTCTGACTGTGGAATGTGGGAAGGGTGCAGGAGGAGACAGCATCCCCGCAGGATGGTGAGTGGGGGTTCACAGAGGAAGGAAGGGGCCCAGAGGGGGAGCAGACAGGAGCAAAAAGGCTTGCAGGCAGTTCAGGGAGAAGACTGCAAAATTCCTTTGAAGAAACACCTGCAGACTGCCTTGTGTGTGTGTGTGTGTGTGTGCGTGATGCATGTGTATTTCTGTCTCCTTTTATCTCTCTCCTTCTCTCACTCATCTCCCTCTCATTTTCTCTCATCATTCTGTCTCATAGGCCCTCCCTTCTGTTCTCCCTCCCCTCTTTTTCTTCCTCATCTCCCTCTCCACCTCCACCCCCATAGGAAGGATCAGTGAATTAGACTAAACAAGACTCTGGCCTCCCCAGGAGGATTCATTACTTCCCCACTGAGCCACCTCAGTCGGTCAAGGTAATCGTCCTGGGAGAAACGGACAGACCAGGCCGAGGCCAGCCCCTCCCACTGCTCTGCCCACCTCCCTGTCCCCAGGGCTTGTCTGTCGGCCTCAGGCTTGGCCCGCGTCCCCTCTCTTGTAGAAGCGAGGCCTGGAGAACACCTTGCACGATGCCAAGCACTGGCACGACATTGAGCTGCAGAACCTGGGGGCGGTGGTCAGCAGGCTGGAGGCGGAGCTCAGGGAGATGCGCGCGGAGGCGGAGCAGCAGCTGCAGGCCCGGGAGCACCTGCTGTCGCACAAATGCCAGCTGCAGCGGGACGTGGCGTCCTACCACGCGCTGCTGGACCGCGAGGAGAGCAGGTGCGTCTCTGCTCAGCTCTGTTAGGAGAGGGGTAGGTACTAATAGGTTTCGATTACACATTTTCTCAAATACTATAAAAGTAATTAGTGTAAAAAGGAGAAATCACCGCCCAACACACCCCCTCAACTCCCACAGCCTGACTGTCTTCCCAGGACTTTCCCATTCATACGTACATAGTATTTGTCTTCCCTGGTGGCTCAGTGGTAAAGAATCCACCTGCCAAGAAGGAGACAAGCGTTGGATTCCTGGATGGGGAGGATCTCCTGAGAAGGAAATGGCAACCAACTCCAGAATTCTTGCCTGGAAAATCCCATGGACAGAGGAGACTGGGGCTACAGTCCATGGGTTTGCAAATAGACATGACCTAGCAACTAAATAACAACACAATATGTAGATGAATATATAGTATATACTTACGTGTGTGTGTATATATATATATATATATGTGGATGTCTGTATATATTCATGTATACAGACATATAGACACACACCTATAGACACACCTATGTGGTTCACACTTACCTCATATTACATGGTAGCTGTTAGCAATGCTTTCTGCTGCATGTAGTAAATCCTTATTCATGAAGTTATAAACCAACACTCCTGAAACATGCCAAGCCTGGGCATCTTTTTAAAAATGCAAATTCTGCTTCTGTAAGTCTGAGACAGGCCCTGAGACACTTCTGACAGAACTCTCAGGTGGTGCCTGTACTGCTGGTCCACAGACTGTACTTTGAGCAGCAAGGGCATAAACCACGTTCACCTGAAAGTTTCAGAACTGAGGTAGGCTAGGCTGCTCGTGTGGAGAAGGCAATGGCAACCCACTCCAGTACTCTTGCCTGGAAAATCCCATGGACGGAGGAGCCTGGTAGACTGCAGTCCATGGGGTTGCGAAGAGTTGGACACAACTGAGCGACTTCACTTTCACTTTTCACTTTCATGCATTGGAGAAGGAAATGGCAACCCACTCCAGTGTTCTTGCCTGGAGAATCCCAGAGATGAAGGAGCCTGGTGGGCTGCCGTCTCTGGGGTCACAAAGAGTCGGACACGACTGAAGCGACTTAGCAGCAGCAGGCTGCTCGTGATGTCAGTCAAGTCCCCAGCTCATTTCATCCTCTGATTTACCATTCCCGTCTTCATCTTTGTCACCCATGGTTACCAAATGCCTACCACAGCTCCAGACAGCATAGCTTCATGCATGGCAATAAGAAGGAGGGAAGAGGGGACAGATGAAAGGATTTTCCCTGCATGACTCACTCCTTTTTTCAGTGAAAGGAAAATGTTTTGAGAAGGCCTCCAATCAACTTTCTCTTTTATCTCATTAACCAGAGTCTGCTCACATGATTAGACCTACCTGCAAGCTATGCTATACCATGCTAAGTCACTTCAGTTATGTCCGACTCTGTGCAACCCCACAGACGGCAGCCCACCAGGCTCCCCCGTCCCTGGGATTCTCCAGGAAAGAACACTGGAGTGGGTAGTGGGTTGCCATTTCCTTCTCCAATGCATGAAAGTGAAAAGTCAAAGTGAAGTCGCTCAGTCGTGTCCGACCCTCAGTGACCCCATGGACTGCAGCCTACTAGGCTCCTCCATCCATGGGATTTTCCAGGCAAGAGTACTGGAGTGGGGTGCCATTGATTAGACCTACCTGCAAGGGTAGTTGGGAAAGCAACTATTTAGCTTTTCCAGCCTCCATAGTGGACAGAGGTGAGAGGCTGGGAATGACATGTGTACGTCAATGTACATACATGTGTGTGTGTGGTATATATTCATTTATGTGTGTGTGGTACATATACATATATAACACATATATGTACATAGGTGTGGTATACATGTGTATACACCATACACATATATATGCATCTAGCAGTACTTTTTTAATGGGTAAGGACACCCTGAAGCATAGACATGAGGCTTAGGGCTCAGCTTCCTTGCCAATTCTTTAAGGAAATTCAAGCCTTTCTTTCATCATAATTCTGTATCTTCATGCCCTCCAAGGTCCATTCTATGGCACACATTAAATGAGAAATAGAATGGCAGGGCTAAGAGACGACTTGTTGATTATGTAGTACAATGGCTCATGATTCCAGAGAGAATAAGAAGTCCAGAGCAGAAAAAGATTTTCCCATGGTCCCAGGGGGAGGCAGAACTGGCCTGGATCCCAGGCGTCCGGGCTCTCACTGTGCTCTGTGCTGTCCCCTTCTTAGAAGGTAAGAGGGCCAGGAAGCAATCTAACACTCACTCCTTTCAAACGAAAAACGTGTCATCCAGCTCCTGTTTCCAGCTGCCTTTTTATTGGATTGATTTCTGTTGTTTAGAAAAGCTAGATGTTTGTAACAATGCTCGTTTTTTCCGGTGTGTATGAATAACTGAAACACAAAAGTAACAAGACAGGTTAAATTTACTTCAAGAACGCCATTCAGTGAGTGCCTGCTATGTGCCAGCACTGTCTCAAGCTCTATACTATCTTCATTTCCCCTCAAAACTCTGCCAGAACCACATCATTATCCCCATTTTACAGACAGGAAACAAAATCAAAGACAGCTTAAGTCCTTTACCCAAGGTCACACAGCTAATAACCGAGGGGGTAGGAGTTGAAACTCAAACTGTCTTCTTCCAAAGGCCAAATTCTTCCTGTGAAACATCTACCTTTCCTGTAATCCAATTGTGATGTCTTTGCTAATTTTCATCATCCATGGCTTTTCTCACTCAAATGTGTTTTTGAATTTTTTGTTTTGTTTTGTTTCAGCTAATGGAGAAATACCCTCTTTTCATGAAGAAAATGCTGGCTTCCTCACCAAGTGACCAATGAAGTTCCCTGAGGAATTCCCTCCCCTACCCCCTTACACCCCTACCCTCTTACACCCACAACCTCCATCTCCCCTCACCCTTCCCACTTCCCACCCCAAGCTGGATTTCCTGGTTGGTTCAGCTTGAGCTGAAAAGCTTCCTGGAAGTGGAGAGGGTCCTGCTGCCTTAATTCAAGTAGTCTATAGCTCAAGCAACCTCCCTTGCCCCTCTCAAATAAATGCTTTGTGTGTGGCTTCCAGTCTGCCCACCTTGTTCAACCCACTATCAAATAGAGATGGATATCACTTTACCTACCTGGCCTTCCCTCATGGGGCCATTCTTAAAGGCTTCTGGAAAAGTCCTGGAGCATGATGCCATCTTCCTCATTATTCAAGGGTCAGCTGCTCATGCGTTTATCAACATAAATGTGCTTCTGGGGTGAGAGTTGTGCTCAGCATACCAGATTGCCACCATTGGGGGAAAAAACAATGTTTTTGCTGGAGGGGGTCAGCATGTAGCGTGATTACAGAGCATTCAGGTGTCTTTAGTGTGCTCTGCATGAATAGTTATGCACAGACACCCACATTTCACTGCTGTTGGCAGAGCACCTCTTTCAATCAGTTTAAAGGGAACTTCAGTTTAAATCTGTGGGAGATGAATTAGGTTGTGATTGTGGCTGCCTACACTTGCAGCCTCAGAACATTCTTCCAGGGTCCTTCCCCAGCCCTCTCAGGGCCCAGGCCAGCCAAATATAGTTCATGAATCTGCCGCCTACCCATTCGAGACGCCCCTCCCTTCTGATTAAAACTGAAACCACCACCTGTGTCCTACCACAGGCTCTCAGCGCCTCCAAAACCACACAGGCGCAGCCCAGGCTTAATTTCTTAATTCCTCCCCCAAGCTCCTATCAGCACACCTGTCACACAGAATTACAGACCAAAATTTAAAAATGATCCAAGCTGAGTCTCTGTCCTCACATAAGCAGCTAATCCAGACAGGGCCGTATGTCCAATATGGGCACATTCGAAGACCCCCTCCTTCAGTTCCTGGGCTTCCAAATAGCCACGGTCAACATAAACAAATGGAATCTCATTTACCTTTAAGAAAGTTAGAAAGAGAAGCGAGGCAAGACATGGGGATCGCCTGGTTGAAATCACTCCAACTGATTTCCCTTGTGGTTTCCAGGATCAAAGGAATTGTATTAATAAGTCAGGTGGGCAGGACAGCTATTTACAGTTTGCATGGCACTTTTGGATGATTGCCTTTGTTGTCTGAAGCATAGAAATAGTCAAGACACCACCTACGGCTGCATTTCAGAAAGCACCAATCCCGTCCATAGCTGCACACCCAGGGGTGTCCGTGACTGAAGCCATGGGTACCAGGGCCTCCCCAGAAGAATGTGCAGCCAACGTTATAGAATGCCCGTTCACTGGGGTCTGTTTCTTTTCTTTTTTACTTATTATGGTGAATTTTTGTTCCCCAGCCACGATCTAAATCCCTAACTTAAACACAGCTGGAGAGCCTCAGAAGGCCAGCCATCAGAATGAGATACTTCTGGATTTGAATGGCTGTGCATTTCCCAGAACCTGGAAGCTAGGCGAGAATGGATTTGTACACCCTCCTGAGCTTCCACCAGACAGCACACTGTGCCGGCCGCACACACTCAGTCTCCTTGGCTCTGTAATCTCAAAGAGCAGCTGCCATAAATCATTAAGTTAATCATCTTTGGCAAGGAGAACCCAGCAGACTGGTACTTCCAGCTCTCAGCATGGTTTCTTGCTGTCTCTAATGAGGCTTCATTGACAGGTAAGAAAAGGCACTGTTGGCCCTGCTGAAGCCTCATTTAATTCAGGCTTCCTCTCACAGCATCCGGTACAATTACACTCTGGCAGCAGTTCACTGACAGGTGGCAGGGAGGCTGTTGCTTGTGTTGGCCTCAAGGATGGAGCACTTGTTCTGGGGCAAACCAGAGAAGGGCTTTCGACAGACTCCTCTGAAAGCGCAGATGGGCTCTATTTCCAGACCAGGTTCCTCCACTGACCTCTGGCCTGGCGCCTGAGGCACAAAACTCCCACTGAGATTGTTAGAATACCCATTGGATTTCAGATCAAGGTAAGTCTCCCTTTCATTATCATGTATCATACTTCCAAGCATCTGCAGGTACCCAGACATTTTCTTGGACTTTGGGGATCCCAGTAAAAAGAAGACACAGTTTCTGCCCTGTTGGGTTTACAATCTCATTGAAGAGTTCATATGGGCACATAAAAGGGGAAACAAAGCAAAGTAGGCAGAGCAGCACATTACAATTTGCATGACCCCTTTAACATAGTTCAGTTTATCATAGAAAACGTGAACACAGACTCTCAGATCTGACCTCTGTTGGTTTCAGTAAGATGATTCAGCAGGCATCATCAAACACCATGCTGGTCTCTGATTATCTCCATATAGCACACAAATTTTTTTCCAGGTTTATTGAGATAAAACTGATGTGCAACACCATGTAAGTTTAAAGTATATAGCATAATGATTTGATACATTGTGAATGATTACCACAATAAGTTAATGTCCATTATCTTAGTGCAGTTCAGTCACGCAGTCGTTTGGCAGCTCCATAGACTGCAGCATGCCAGGCCTCCCTGTTCATCACCAACTCCAGGAATTTACTCAAACTCATGTCCATCCAATTGGTGATGCCATCCAACCATCTTATCCTTGTTGCCCACTTCTCCTCCTGCCTTCAATCTTTCCCAGCATCAGGGTCTTTTCAAGAGAGTCAGTTCTTTGCAACAGGTGGCCAAAGTATTGGAGTTTCAGCTTTAGCATAAGTCCTTCCAATGAATATTTAGCACTGATTTCTTTAGGATGGACTGGTTGGATCTCCTTACAGTTCAAGGGACTCTCAAGAGTCTCCTCCAACACCACAGTTCAAAAGCATCAATTCTTCAGCACTGAGCTTTCTTTATAGTCCAACTCTAACATCCATACATGACTACTGGAAAAACCATAGCTTTGACTAGACCAACCTTTGACTAGACCAACCTTTGTCGGCAAAGTAATGTCTTTGCTTTTTAATATGCTGTCTAGGTTGGTAATAACTTTTCTTCCAAAGAGCAAACATCTTTTAATTTCATGGCTGCAGTCAACATCTGCAGTGATTCTGGAACCCCCAAAAATAAAGTCTGTCACTGTTTCCACTGTTTCCCCATGTATTTGCCATGAAGAGATGGGACCAGATGCCATGATCTTAGTTTTCTGAATGTTGAGCTTTAAGCCAATTTTTTCACCCTCCTCTTTCATTTTCATCAAGAAGCTCTTTAGTTCTTCTTCACTTTCTGCCATAAGGGTGGTGTCATCTGCATATCTGAGATTATTGATATTTCTTCTAGCAATCTTGATTCGAGCTTGTGCTTCATCCAGCCCGGCATTTTGCATAATGTACTCTGCATATAAGCTAAATAAGCTGGGTGACAATATATAGCCTTGACGTCCTCCTTTGCTGATTTGGAACCAGTCTGTCGTTACATGTCCGGTTCTAACTGTTGCTTCCTGACCTGCATACAGATTTCTCAGGAGGCAGGTCAGGTGGTCTGGTATTCCCATCTCTTTCAGAATTTTGCAGTTTGTTGTGATTCACACAAAGACTTTGGTATAGTCAATAAAACAGAAGTAGAGGTTTATCTGGAACTCTCTTGCTTTTTCAATGATCCAACGAATGTTGCCAATTTGATCTCTGGTCCCTCTGCCTTTTCTAAAACCAGCTTGAACATCTGGAAGTTCCCAGTTCATGTACTGTTGAAGCCTGGCTTGGAGAATTTTGAGCATTACCTTGCTTATGTGTGAGATGAGTGAAAATTGTGTGATAGTTTAAAGATTCATTGACATTGCCTTTCTTTGGGATTGGAGTGAAAACTGAACTTTTCCAGTTTTGTGGCTAGAAAAAATATCTTCATGACTCAGGTAACCATGATGGTATGATCACCTGCCTAGAGCCAGGCATCCTAGAATGCGAAGTCAAGTGGGCCTTAGGAAGCATCACTCCGAACAAAGCTAAGGGAGGTGATGGAATTCCAGTTGAGCTATTTCAAATCCTAAAAGCTGATGCTGTGAAAGTGCTGCACTCAATATGCCAGCAAATTTGGGAAACTCAGCAGTGACCCCAGATTGGAAAAGGTCAGTTTTCTTCATTATAATTTGGATACTAACACCTTAGTAGATGTATAGTTTGCAAGTATGTTTTCCCAACCCATAGGTTGTCGTTTGTTGGTTTTGTTTGTTTTTGCTGGGCAGAATCTTTTTAGTTTGATGTCGTCTAACTTGTTTACTTTTTATTTTGTTGCTTGTGCTTTAGGTGTCATATCCAAAAAATCGTTTGTCAAGACCCATGTCAAAGAGCTTTTTTCCTATGTTTTCTTCAAGGAGTTGTATAACATCTCATCTTACATTTAGGTCTTTAATCCATTTTGAGTTAATTTTTGTGAGTAGTGTAAGATAAGGGGTCAAGTTTCATTCTTTATGTGATATCCAATTTTCTCAGTTATTGAAGAGACTGTGTTTTCTTCACTGAATATTCTTGGCTCCCTGGTCAAATATTAGTTGACCATATATGCCTGAGTTTATTTCCGGGCTCTCAGTTCTGTTCCATTGATCTGTGTAACTAGCTTATGCCAATATGATACAGTTTAATTACTATAATTTTATAATATAGCTTGGAATCAGGAAGTGTTATGCTTCTCTCTTTGTTCTTCTTTCTCAGGATTGTTTATGCAATTCATGGTCTTTTGTGGCTCCATGTAAATTTTAGAACTGTTTTTTCTACTTCTGTTAAAAATGCCATTGGAATCTTGATAGAAACTGCATTAAATTTCTAGATGGCTTTGAGTAGAATAGACATTTTAACAATATTAATTCTTCCAATCCATGAACACAGAATACCTTTCCATTTATTTGTGTCTTGTTCGATTTCTTTCATCAATGTCTTACAGTTTTCAATGTAGAGATCTTTCCCCTCCCCGGCTAAACTCATTCCTAACTATTTGTTTCTGATACTGTTGTGCTACAGATATCCTTTTTTAAATACATCATCTTTTTGTTTGAGAAATGTTAAAAGAAAGTGGTGCTACTTTGGGGCCATTCTAGCATCTTATCTGGAGTTGCTGGACTTAGTGAATAAAAATATAGGATACCTAGGTAAATCTGAATTTCATAAAAATAATGAATAATTTTTAATAGAAGTATGATATGTCCCACACATTACATGAGACATTAGTTCAGTTCAGTTCAGTCACTCAGTCATGTCCGACTCTTTGAGACTCCATGAATCGCAGCACGCCAGGCCTCCCTGTCCATCACCAACTCCCGGAGTTCACTCAGACTCACGTCCATTGAGTCAGTCATGCCATCCAGCCATCTCATCCTCTGTTGTCCCCTTCTCCTCCTGCCCCCAATCCCTCCCAGCATCAAAGTCTTTTCCAATGAGTCAGCTCTTTGCATGAGGTGGCCAAAGTACTGGAGTTTCAGATTTAGCATCATTCCTTCCAAAGAAATCCCAGGGCTGATCTCCTTCAGAATGGACTGGTTGGATCTCCTTGCAGTCCAAGGGACTCTCAAGAGTCTTCTCCAACACCACAGTTCAAAAGCATCATTCAGCACTCAGCTTTCTTCACAGTCCAACTCTCACATCCATACATGACCACTGGAAAAACCACAGCCTTGACTAGACAGACCTTTGTTGGCAAAGTAATGTCTCTGCTTTTGAATACGCCATCTAGGTTGGTCATAACTTTCCTTCCAAGGAGTAAGCATCTTTTAATTTCATGGCTGCAGTCACCATCTGCAGTGATTTTGGAGCCCAGAAAAAGAAAGTCTGACACTGTTTCCACTGTTTCCCCATCTATTTCCCATGAAGTGATGGGACCAGATGCCATGATCTTCGTTTTCTGAATGTTGAGCTTTAAGCCAACTTTTTCACTCTCCACTTTCACTTTCATCAAGAGGCTTTTTAGTTCCTCTTCACTTTCTGCCATAAGGGTGGTGTCATCTGCATATCTGACGTTATTGATATTTCTCCCAGCAATCTTGATTCTAGCTTGTGTTTCTTCCAGCCCAGAGTTTCTCATGATGTACTCTGCATAGAAGTTAAATAAGCAGGGTGACAATATACAGCCTTGACAGACTCCTTTTCCTATTTAGAACCGGTCTGTTGTTCCATGTCCAGTTCTAACTGTTGCTTCCTGACCTGCATACAGATTTCTCAAGAGGCAGGTCAGGTGGTCTGGTATTCCCATCTCTTTCAGAATTTTCCACAGTTTATTGTGATCTATACAGTCAAAGGCTTTGGCATAGTCAATAAAGCAGAAATAGATGTTTTTCTGGAACTCTCTTGCTTTTTCCATGATCCAGCGGATGTTGGCAATTTGATCTCTGGTTCCTCTGCCTTTTCTAACACCAGCTTGAACATCTGAAAGTTCACGGTTCATGTACTGCTGAAGCCTGGCTTGGAGAATTTTGAGCATTACTTTACTAGCATGTGAGATGAGTGCAATTGTGCGATAGTTTGAGCATTCTTTGCATTGCCTTTCTTTGGTATTGGAATGAAAACTGACCTTTTCCAGTCCTGTGGCCACTGCTGAGTTTCCCAAATTTGCTGGCATATTGAGTGCAGCACTTTCACAGGATCATCTTTCAGGATTTGAAATAGCTCAACTGGAATTCCATCACCTCCACTAGCTTTGTTCGTAGTGATGTTTCTAAGGCCCACTTGACTTCACATTCCAGGATGTCTGGCTCTAGGTCAGTGATCACACCATCGTGATTATCTGAGTCGTGAAGATCTTTTTGGTACAGTTCTTCTCTGTATTCTTGCCACCTCTTCTTAATATCTTCTGCTTCTGTTAGGTCCATACCATTTCTGTCCTTTATCGAGCCCATCTTTGCATGAAATGTTCCCTTGGTATCTCTAATTGTCTTGAAGAGATCTCTAGTCTTTCCCATTCTATTGTTTTCCTCTATTTCTTTGCATTGATCGCTGAGGAAGGCTTTCTTATCTCTCCTTGCTATTCTTTGGAACTCTGCATTCAGATGCTTATATCTTTCCTTTTCTCCTTTGCTTTTCGCGTCTCTTCTTTTCACAGCTATTTGTAAGGCCTCCCCAGACAGCCATTTTGCTTTTTTGCATTTCTTTTCCATGGGGATGGTCTTGATCCCTGTCTCCTGTACAATGTCATGAACCACCATCCATAGTTCATCAGGCACTCTATCTATCAGATCTAGGCCCCTAAATCTATTTCTCACTTCCACTGTATAATCATAAGGAATTTGATTTAGGTCGTACCTGAATGGTCTAGTGGTTTTCCCTACTTTCTTCAATTTCAGTCTGAATTTGGCAATAAGGAGTTCATGGTCTGGGCCACAGTCAGCTCCTGGTCTTGTTTTTGTTGACTGTATAGAACTTCTCCATCTTTGGCTGCCAAGAATATAATCAATCTGATTTTGGTGTTGACCATCTGGTGATGTCCATGTATAGAGTCTTCTCTTGTGTTGTTGGAAGAGGGTATTTGCTATGACCAGTGCATTTTCTAGACAAAACTCTATTAGTTTTTGCCCTGCTTCATTCCGTATTCCAAGGTCAAATTTGCCTGTTACTCCAGGTGTTTCTTGACTTCCTACTTTTGCATTCCAGTCCCCTATAATGAAAAGGACATCTTTTTTGGGTGTTAGTTCTAAAAGGTCTTGTAGGTCTTCATAGAACCGTTCAACTTCAGCTTCTTCAGCATTACTGGTTGGGGCATAGACTTGGATTACTGTGATATTGAATGGTTTGCCTTGGAAACGAACAGAGATCATTCTGTCGTTTTTGAGATTGCATCCAAGTACTGCATTTTGGACTCTCTTGTTGACCATGATGGCCACTCCATTTCTTCTGAGGGATTCCTGCCCACAGTAGTAGATATAATGGTCATCTGAGTTAAATTCACCCATTCCAGTCCATTTCAGTTCACTGATTCCTAGAATGTCTACATTCACTTTTGCCATCTCTTGTTTGACCACTTCCAATTTGACTTGATTCATGGACCTGACATTCCAGGTTCCTATGCAATATTGCTCTTTACAGCATTGGACTTTGCTTTTATCACCAGTCACATCCACAGCTGGGTATTCTTTTTGCTTTGGCTCCATCCCTTCATTCTTTCTGGACTTATTTCTCCACTGATCTCCAGTAGCATATTGGGAACCTACTGACCTGGGGAGTTCCTCTTTCAGTATCCTATCATTTTGCCTTTTCATACTGTTCATGGGGTTCTCAAGGAAAGAATACTGAAGTGGTTTGCCATTCCCTTCTCCAGTGGACCACATTCTGTCAGATCTCTCCACCGTGACCCACCCATCTTGGGTTGCCCCACGGGCATGGCTTAGTTTCATTGAGTTAGACAAGGCTGTGGTCCTAGTGTGGTTAGACTGACTAGTTTTCTGTGAGTATGGTTTCAGTGTGTCTGCCCTCTGATGCCCTCTTGCAACACCTACCGTCTTACTTGGGTTTCTCTTACCTTGGGTGTGGGGTATCTCTTCACGGCTGCTCCAGCAAAGCACAGCTGCTGCTCCTTACCTTGGACGAGGGGTATCTCCTCACTGCTGCCCTTCCTGACCTTGAACGTGGGATAGCTCCTCTAGGCCCTCCTGCGCCCGCGCAGCCACTGCTCCTTGGATGTGGGGTTGCTCCTCCTGGCCGCTGACCCTGGCCTCGGGCTTGGGGGCATGGGGTAGCTCCTTCCAGCCACCACCCCTGACATGAAACATACTTCTACCAAAAAATTATCTGGCAGCCCTAATCATATCAGACAAAAACACTCCATACTTCATATTCTCCACATAGTATCTGACATTAAATGATAAATGAAGGTTAGTCCAGCATTTCTATCTTGGATATTGCAACACACAAGAGGGGGAAAAGGTGATCCAGGCCATGTCCTTGCCCAGTCTAGATTGAAAACTCAGTCTCCTGACACAGCAGCACAGCAGTTCCAGTCATGTTCAAGAAATTAATCTGCTCATTGAGTGATGAAATAAAGCAAACTATTTTCTCTGCTGAAGCGACTGGCTTAATTAGATCATATAGACTGGTTATTTTGAACAATAGGTTGAGCAGGAACCGGAGTAGATCCCACCATAGATGTGCTGTGTTGCAGAGTCAACAGAAAACCCACTTGTCCCTGTCAAACGTAAGAGAAAATATTTCATTTTCTCCAGCTCCTCCTGAAAGGGAAAGGTAATTCACATCACAGAGAGTCAGACTTTCAGTGCAATACTAGGATTGGACACAAAAGCCACGTTTATAACTTACTTGGTGGTCTCAGTTCAGTTCAGTTCAGTCGCTCAGTTGTGTCTGACCCTTTGCGACCCCATGAATTGCAGCACCCCAGGCTTTCCTGTCCATCACCAACTCCTGGAGTTCACTCAAACTCGCATCCAAACTCTGTCGTCCCCTTTTCCTCCTGCCCCCAATCCCTCCCAGCATCAGAGTCTTCTCCAATGAGTCAACTCTTGGCATGAGGTGGCCAAAGTACTGGAGTTTCAGCTTTAGCATCACTCCTTCCAAAGAAATCCCAGGACTGATCTCCATTAGAATGGACTGGTTGGATCTCCTTGCAGTCCAAGGGACTCTCAAGAGTCTTCTCCAACACCACAGTTCAAAAACATCAATTCTTTGGTGCTCAGCTGTCTTCACAGTCCAACTCTCACATCCATACATGACCACTGGAAAAACCATAGCCTTGACTAGACGGACCTTTGTTGGCAAAGTAATATCTCTGCTTTTCAATATGCTATCTAGGTTGGTCATAACTTTCCTTCCAAGGAGTAAGTGTCTTAATTTCATGGCTGCAGTCACCATCTGCAGTGATTTTGGAGCCCCAAAAAATATAGTCTGACCCTGTTTCCACTGTTTCCCCATACATTTCCCATGAAGTGATGGGACCAGATGCCATGATCTTAGTCTTCTGAATGTTGAGTTTTAAGCCAACTTTTTTACTCTCCACTTTCACTTTCATCAAGAGGCTTTTTAGTTCCTCTTCACTTTCTGCCATAAGAGTGGTGTCATCAGCATATCTGAGGTTATTGGTATTTCTCCCAGCAATCTTGATTCCAGCTTGTGCTTCTTCCAGCCCAGAGTTTCTCATGATGTACTCTGCATAGAAGTTAAATAAGCAGGGTGACAATATACAGCCTGACGGATTCCTTTTCCTATTTGGAACCAGTCTGTTGTTCCATGTCCAGTTCTAACTGTTGCTTCCTGATCTGCATATAGGTGTCTCAAGAGGCAGATCAGGTGGTCTGGTATTCCCATCTCTTTCAGAATTTTCCACAGTTTATTGTGATCTATACAGTCAAAGGCTTTGGCATAGTCAATAAAGCAGAAAAAGATGTTTTTCTTTCTGGAACTCTCTTGATCCAGCGGAGGTTGGCAATTTGATCTCTGGTTCCTCTGCCTTTTCTAAAACCAGCTTGAACATCTGGAAGTTCACGGTTCATGTACTGCTGAAGCCTGGCTTGGAGAATTTTGAGCATTACTTTTCTAGCATGTAAGATGAGTGCAGTTGTGTGGTAGTTTGAGCATTCTTTGGCATTGCCTTTCTTTGGGATTGGAATGAAAACTGACCTTTTCCAGTCCTGTGGCCACTGCTGAGTTTCCCAAATTTGCTGGCATATTGAGTGCAGCACTTTCACAGCATCATCTTTCAGGATTTGAAATAGCTCAACTGGAATTCCATCACCTCCACTAGCTTTGTTCGTAATGATGTTTCTAAGGCGCACTTGACTTCACATTCCAGGATGTCTGGCTCTAGGTCAGTGATCACACCATCGTGATTATCTGAGTCGTGAAGATCTATTTGGTACAGTTCTTCTCTGTATTCTTGCCACCTCTTCTTAATATCTTCTGCTTCTGTTAGGTCCACACCATTTCTATCCTTTATCAAGCCCATCTTTGCATTAAATGTTCCCTTGGTATCTCTCATTGTCTTGAAGAGACCTTTAGTCTTTCCCATTCTGTTGTTTTCCTCTATTTCTTTGCATTGATCGCTGAGGAAGGCTTTCTTATCTCTCCTTGCTATTCTTTGGAACTCTGCATTCAGATGCTTATATCTTTCCTTTTCTCCTTTGCTTTTCGCGTCTCTTCTTTTCACAGCTATTTGTAAGGCCTCCCCAGACAGCCATTTTGCTTTTTTGCATTTCTTTTCCATGGGGATGGTCTTGATCCCTATCTCCTGTACAATGTCACAAACCTCAGTCCATAGTTCATCAGGCACTCTATCTATCAGATCTAGGCCCTTAAATCTATTTCTCACTTCTACTGTATAACCATAAGGGATTTGATTTAGGTCATACCCAAATGGTCTAGTGGTTTTCCCTACTTTCTTCAATTTCAGTCTGAATTTGGCAATAAGGAGTTCATGGTCTGAGCAACAGTTAGCTCCCAGTCTGTGAGTAGACTCACAAACCCAAGTTAATCCAAACATACTTAGAAGTTTTCCAATAACTGAATTGAGGACCAAAAAAATTGTTTTCTTTTGATGTTTACAACTATACTGCCCATTTATACTCACCTTTTTCAGAAGAATTCATGTAAATTTGAAGCAAAAGTATGTCAACTTCAAAACCACACCTAATCAAGTTAAGTAAATCCCCTCACTCTTACGTCTGATTATTAATATTACATTTACAGAGGTATTCCACAAATTGAAAATCAATTCTAAATCTATAAATATAAAAAATGCAACATGTTTCAAAATTTTCTTGTAAGTTTTACAGGACAAATATTCTATATAGCTTCCACTTTTTAATTAAAATTAAATAATATTTCAAATTCAGTTCCACACCCACACTATCCATATTTCAAGAGCTCAATAGACACACATGACTAGTGGCTACTGTACTGGAGAGTGCAGATTAAAGTTGAGTAGAGGTGTATGGGATGTGCCATGGGCTTAACTACCTTTTGAAAACAACCAAGGTCATATTTGCAAGCTTATTTGTGAAAAGTCCTGCTTAATTTTACCAAATACGTCTGAAGTGCCTGGCAGGGGGGTATTCCTGAGTATACTGCTGCTGCTGCTGCTAAGTCGCTTCAGTCGTGTCCGACTCTGTGCGACCCGATAGATGGCAGCCCAACAGGCTCCCCTGTCCCTGGGATTCTCCAGGCAAGAACACTGGAGTGGGTTGCCATTTCCTTCTCCAATGCATGAAAGTGAAAAGTCAAAGTGAAGTCGCTCAGTCGTGTCCGACCCTCAGCGACCCCATGGACCACGGCCCACCAGGGTCCTCCATCCATGGGATTTTCCAGGCAAGAGTACTGGGGTGGGGTGCCATTGCCTTCCCCACTGAGTATACTAAGTGAGTATAAATTGAGTATAAGTTTTCCTTGGAAGGAAAGTTATGGCCAACCTAGATAGCATATTCAAAAGCAGAGACATTACTTTGCCAACAAAGGTCCGTCTAGTCAAGGCTATGGTTTTTCCTGTGGTCATGTATGGATGTGAGAGCTGGACTGTGTAGAAGGCTGTGTGCTGAAGAATTGATGCTTTTGCACTGTGGTGTTGGAGAAGACTCTTGAGAGTCCCTTGGACTGCAAGGAGATCCAACCAGTCCATTCTGAAGATCAGTCCTGGGATTTCTTTGAAGGAATGATGCGAAAGCTGAAACTCCAGTATTTTGGCCACCTCATGCGAAGAGTTGACTCATTGGAGAAGACTCTGATGCTGGGAGGGAATGAGGGCAAGAGGAGAAGGGGATGACAGAGGATGAGATGTTTGGATGGCATCACTGACTCGATGGATGTGAGTCTGAGCGACCTCCGGGAGTTGGTGATGGACAGGGAGGCCTGGCGTGCTGGGATTCATGGGGTTGCAAAGAGTCGGACACGACTGAGTGACTGATCTGATCTGATAAATTGAGTGACTGTCATTCCAACAGTTTCACAGGCTTCCTCCAGGTAATCCTTCTACTCCACTATACTGCTTGTCTTCTCCACTACTGGCTTCTCCACTACAGCCAGCTCTTTTGGAAGGAGTTCCTAGCAGAGTGCTTGGCCTCCTGGGACACAGGTCTTTCATTTTGTGCCACATCCCTCTCCTCCTTACTGCACAGGCCCTGGAAGAGGTAATAAATCAAAAGAGGCTCATATCAGGCCCCTACTTGCTCAGCTGAGCCATTCTGCAAGTTCTCACTCCTTCATAGAGGTCCCATAACCTCTGCCTCAGTCTAGTTACATCCGGACTCACCTCCAACCATTTCAGTTCCTCAGACAGATTTGAACCCCACATCTGGGCTGAATTCATATCCTTTCCTCAGCCCCACACAAACCAGGATATGTGACCAGGCATTTGTTTCAATGTCCCCAGATAGTTCCTGAGTTTTAAGAAACTCCTGAACTGTCAGTTGTAGTTAAGGGAGGGGAAGCTAATCTCCCCAGACCACAAAAGGAACCTCTAGGGAACAGTGCCGTCCAACTTCACAGCTGGCCTCCTGGATCTCAGCTGGCCCCAGCCTGGGTGTCCTGTTACATACTATGTTCATCGAACTTAAGGTATCATTGATTATAAAATACATCATTATTGAATGTAACACTAAGAAATAAAGCCACTCCCAATGGAAGTCTGCTACAAGACCCCCATATAAAGATAAGACACTAAAGTCCATGGTTTAGGGTTAAATGAGAAATATACAGAAAAGAAATAGCAAGAAAAGACAAGCAGAATGACACGAGAGAAGCTTCAGCCAGAGCCTGAAGCTTATGCAGTTTGGGCCATCTTTAAGAGAATGAATATGGAAGATGTTATTCTTAAACATTTTACAAAACCAGATGATCATGTGAAACTGTGACTCAGGCCCCTTGCAGGGCCTTGGAAGAACCACACAAGAGAAGGATCTTGAAGTTTTAGTTTCATTGGTTTTGGGTACACCTACCTCTGCCCACAAGGGACTGGCAGAAGCAAACAGCAAAGCCTCTGTGAAGGCACTCAGTTTTAATCCAACTGAATAGCAGTAACACATCATCAACTGTTATCATATCTTGATTTTAGAGACTTTAAAGTATAAAACAATATGCTCCTTACGACCAGTGAAATATGGTCCTTATAAAGGAAAGTGGTAATCTAAATATTGGCCCTGCTTTGCCTTAAACAATGACAGCATGACAACAATGATGATGACGGCTGCCATTCCTCAAGCTCCTTCAGTGTGCCATCCTTCTTATAACGCTTTTCTCTTTCCCCATGAGAGCTGAATGCTACCACCAAAGACTTGAAGATGCGGGGTAGTGGTTCCCACCTTATCCGAAACTAACTCACCTGTGTGGTCAGCACACAGTCAGGTGGGTCATGGAGAAGGATCAGAGAGGAAGCAAATGGTGAGGTGACTCACAGCATGATTGCTGCTGCTGCTGCTAAGTCGCTTCAGTAGTGTCCGACTCTGTGCAACCCCAGAGACGGCAGCCCACCTGGCTCCCCCGTCCCTGGGATTCTCCAGGCAAGAACACTGGAGTGGGTTGCCATTTCCTTCTCCAATGCATGAAAGTGAAAAGTGAAAGGGAAGTCGATCAGTCATGTCAGACTCCTAGTGATCCCATGGACTGCAGCCTACCAGGCTCCTCCATCCATAGGATTTTCCAGGCAAGAGTACTGGAGTGGAGTGCCATTGCCTTCTCCGAGCATTATTGCAGGGGTATTTTCCCTGGAGCAAATCCACACAGCCCTGGCACCTGTTGTGTCACTATTGACCCAGCAAATGCTTTTCTCACCATCCTATCCTGTCCCTCTGGCAGGAACAATGAAATACCTTTCTTGTCTTGCTTCAGGCCGTGTCTTCTCCCCTGTACATGGTCATAATGTATTCTAGAAGGACCAAAGAATACCAAGATCATCCATTACAGGTTTTCATCATGCTAACTAGACTTGGTGGGCCCATGGAGCCAGCACGTAGGTCCCTCTGGAAGCCAGATGGGGGAGATAATCCCTGAGAACAGGGGTGGAGCCTCTAAGGATCCAGTGGTCTAGAGTTGTGGGTACAGACCTTCTAAAGTGAGATACATGTTGTACTTTACACACCAGCCACCACAAGGAAAGACGGGCCAAGCTAGATTTTCAGAAGCAGCACACAAATAGCTATTGGGCTATGAACTAAATGCAGTAACACATAAGGCTGCAAGGTCTGACGTTTGAGGATTTTTTTTTTAGTTTTTATTTTGACATAATTGCAGACATACAGGAGTCAAAAGAATAAATTTCAAAGAATTCCCACGTACCCTTCACTCAGATTCCACAATATTATCATTTTAGATCAATAAACCATCCCAAAATTATTAATACAGCTTTAAGCTATATTAGCTTCACAAGTATAAATGCTATAAACTTATAAAAAATTATTAAAGTTTTAATTTCTTGTATACTTATCTATTTATTACTTGTATACTTATCTATTGTAATATATTAATAACTTGAAAATTTTGACTCGCAAACATTGAGACAAAAGCTTTACATTTTAGATTTTTTATTTAAAATTTATAAAATTTTGTAAAAATTTCTAATTAGTAGGCTTTATATTTTACAGTGGTTTTAGGTTTACAGAAAAACTAAGCAGATTGTACAGAGAGGTCCTGTATACTGTCTCTCCCACACAGAGTTTTCTCTAGAGAGACAGTAAAAAGATCAGTGGTTGCCAGGGGTTCCAGGAGAGGGAAAGGATGAATGGGTAGAGCATAGAGGGTCTTCAGGGTGGTGACACTGTTCTCTATAGTACTGTTATGGTGGATACATGTCATTATACATCTGTCAACCCAAAGAATGTACAACACAAAGAGCAAGTCATAATGTAAATTATGGACTCCAGTTAATAATGATGCATTAATACTGGTTTAATTAAACTCTGATTGGGTCGAACCCAGGTCTCCCACTTTGCAGGCAGACTTTTTACTAGCTGAACCACAAAGGAAACCCAAGAATTCTGGAGTGTGTATCCTATCTCTTCTCCAGCGGATCTTCCTGACCCAGGAATTAAACCAGGGTTTAATTATATATCAGGGTCTCCTGCATTGCAGGCGAATTCTTTACCAAGATATAAGGGAAGCCCCTCTGGATTATCAAAAACTTGCATTAGTGTGGTATATTTGTTACAACTGGTGAACCAATATTCCGGTTAGTCACTCAGTCCTGTCCAACTCTTGGTGACCCCATGGTCTGCAGCATGCCAAGCCACCCTGTCCATCACCAACTCCCAGAGATTGCTCAAGTTCATGTCCATCGAGTCATTGATGCCATCCAACCATCTCATCCTCTGTTGTCCTCCTCTCCTCCTGCCTTCAATCTTTCCCAATATCAGGGTTTTTTCCAAAGAGTCAGTTCTTTGCATCAGGTGGCCAAAGTATTGGAGTTTCAGCTTCAGCATCAGTCCTTCCAATGAATATTCAGGACTCATTTCCTTCAGGATGGACTGGTTGCACCCCCTTGCTGTCCAAAGGACTCTCAAGAGTCTTCTCCAACACCACAGTTCAAAAGCATCAATTCTTTAGCATTCAGCTTTCTTTATAGTCCAACTCTCACATCCATACATGACTACTGGAAAACCATAGTTTGACTAGATGGACCTTTGTTGGAAAAGTAATGTCTGCTTTTTAATATGCACCAGACCACCTGACCTGCCTCTTGAGAAACCTATATGCAGGTCAGGAAGCAACAGTTAGAACTGGACATGGAACAACAGACTGGTTCCAAATAGGAAAAGGAGTCTGTCAAGGCTGTATATTGTCACCCTGCTTATTTAACTTCTATGCAGAGTACATCATGAGAAATGCTGGGCTGGAAGAAACACAAGCTGGAATCAAGATTGCTGGAAGAAATATCAATAACCTCAGATATGCAGATGACACCACTCTTATGGCAGAAAGTGAAGAGGAACTCAAAAGCCTCTTGATGAAAGTGAAAGAGGAGAATGAAAAAGTTGGCTTAAAGCTCAACATTCAGAAAACGAAAATCATGGCATCTGGTCCCATCACTACATGGGCAATAGATGGGGAAACAGTGGAAACAGTGTCAGACTTTATTTTTCTGGGCTCCAAAATCACTGCAGATGGTGACTTCAGCCATGAAATTAAAAGATGCTTACTCCTTGGAAGGAAAGTTATGACCAACCTAGATAGCATATTCAAAAGCAGAGACATTACTTTGCCAACAAAGGTCCATCTGGTCAAGGCTATGGTTTTTCCTGTGGTCATGTATGGATGTGAGAGTTGGACTGTGAAGAAAGCTGAGTGCCAAAGAATTGATGCTTTTGAACTGTGGTGTTGGAGAAGACTCTTGAGTGTCCCTTGGACTGCAAGGAGATCCAACCAGTCCATTCTGAAGGAGATCAGCCCTGGGATTTCTTTGGAAGGAATGATGCTAAATCTGAAACTCCAGTACTTTGGCCACCTCATGCAAAGAGCTGACTCATTGGAAAAGACTCTGATGCTGGGAGGGATTGGGGGCAGGAGGAGAAAGGGACGACAGGGTATGAGATGGCTGGATGGCATGACTGACTCAATGGACATGAGTCTGAGTGAACTCTGGAAGTTGGTGATGGACAGGGAGGCCTGGCATGCTGCAATTCATGAAGTCACAAAGAGTCAGACACGACTGAGCGACTGAACTGAACTGAACTGAGGCTAGTCATAGCTTTTCTTCCAAGGAGCAAGCATCTTTTAATTTCATGGCTGCAGTCACCATCTGCAGTGATTTTGGAGCCCCCCCCCAAAATAAAGTCTATCACTGTTTCCATTGTTTCCCTTTCTATTTGCCATGAAGTGATGGGACTGGCGTGCTGCGGTTCATGGGGTCGCAAAGAGTCAGACACGACTGAGCGACTAATCTGATCTGATCTGATCTGATGGGACCAGAGGCCATGATTTTTGTTTTCTGAATGTTGAGCTTTAAGCCAGGTTTTCCACTCTCCTCTTTCACTTTCATCAAGAGGCTATTCAGTTCCTCTTCACTTTCTGCCATAAGTGTGGTGTCATCTGCATATCTGAGGTTACTGATATTTCTCCTGGCAATCTTGATTCCAGCTTGCGCTTCATCCAGCCCAGCATTTTGCATGATGTACTCTGCACCAGGGCTTCCCTGGTGGCTCAGACAGTAAAGTGTCTGCCTGCAATGTAGGAGACCAGGGTTCGATTCCTGGGTTGGGAAGATCTCCTGGAGAAGGAAATGACAATCCACTCCAGCACTCTTGCCTGGAAAATCCCATGGACGGAGGAGCCTGATAGACTACAGTCCATGGGGTCACAAAGAGTCAGACATGACTGAGCGACTTCACTTTCACTCTGCATATAAGTTAAATAAGCAGGGTGACAATATACAGCCTGATGTCCTCCTTTCTTGATTTGAAATCAGTCTGTTGTTCCATGTCCAGTTCTAACTGTTGCTTCTTGACCTGCATACAGATTTCTCAGGAGGCAGGTAATGTGGTCTGGTATTCCCATCTCTAGAAGAATTTTCCACAGTTTGTTGTGATCTACACAGTTAAAGGCTTTGGCATAATCAATAAAGCAGCAGTAGATGTTTTTGTGGAATTCTCTTGCTTTTTCAATGATCCAATGGATGGTGGCAATTTGATCTCTGGTCCCTCTACCTTTTCTAAATCCAGCTTGAACATCTAAAAGTTCACTGTTCATGTACTCTTGAAGCTTGGCTTGGAGAATATTGAGCATTACTTTGCAAGCGCGTGAGATGAGTGCAATTGTGGGGTAGTTTGAACATACTTTGGCATTGTCCTTCTTATTAATGCATCATTATTAACTGAAGTCCATCATTTACATTATGACTTGCTCTTTGTGTTGTACATCGTTTGGGTTTTGACAAATGTATAATGACATGTATCCACCATAACAGTACCATAGAGAATAGTGTTACCGCCTAAAGACCCTCTGTGCTCTACCCATTCATCCTTTCCCCCTCCAGGAACTCCTGCCAACCACTGATCTTTTTACTGTTTTTGCTTTTTCCAGAACGTTATATAGTTGGAATCATATAGCGTGTAGGCTTTTCAGATTGCTTTCTTTCACTTAGCACTATAAATTTAATATTTCTGCATGTCTTTTCGTGGCTTGATAGATCATTTCTTTTTATTACTGAATCCTGAATACTATTCCACTGTACGAATGAAATATGGAACACCAATTTGTGTATCCACTCATCCATTGAAAGAATCTTGGTTGCTTTCAATTTAGGGCTATTATGAATGAAGCTGCTCTAGATTTCCATGTGCAGGTTTTGTATAGACATAAGTTTTCAACTCATTTGGTTACAATATTATATATCACTTTAAAACACATGTTTTGGCGACTTCCCTGACAAGTAGGAAGTCAAGAAATATCTGTAGTAACAGGCAAGTTTGGCCTTGGAGCACAGCATGAAGCAGGGCAAAGGCTAATAGAGTTTTGCCACCAGAACACACTGGTCATAGCAAACACCCTCTTCCAACAACACAAGAGAAGATTCTACACATGGACATCACCAGATGGTCAATATTGAAATCAGATTGATTATATTCTTTGCAGCCAAAGATGGAGAAGTTCTATATAATCAGAAGAAAAGAAGACCAGGAGCTGACTGTGGCTCAGATCATGAACTCCTTATTACAAAATTCAGATTTAAATTGAAGAAAGTAGGGAAAACCACTACACCATTCAGGTATGACCTAAATCAAATCCCTTATGATTATACAGTGGAAATAACAAATAGATTCAAGGGATTATATCTGATATACAGAATGCCTGAAGAACTATGGACAGAGGTTGATAACATTGTACAGGAGGCAGTTATCAATACCATCCCCAAGAAAAAGAAATGCAAAAAGGCAAAATGGTTATCTCAGGAAGCTTTACAAATAGCTGAGGAAAGAAGAGACACTAAAGACAAAGGAGAAAAGAAAAGATATACCCATTTGAGTGCCGAGTTCCAAAGAACAGCAAGAAGAGATAAGAAAGCCTTCCTTAGTGATCAATGCAAAGAAATAGAGGAAAGCAATAGAATGGGAAAGACTAGAAATCTCTTCAAGAAAATTAGAGATACCTAGGGAACTTTTCGGAGGCAAAGGCCCCCCCCCCAGACTGCCTGGAAAATCCCATGGAGGAGGACACAATAAAGGACAGAAACGGCAATGGACCTAACAGAAGCAGAAGATATTAAGAAGCGCAGCAGCAGGCCAAGCAAGAGGGCACAAAAAGGACAGAAACATATGGACAACAAGAAGATATTAAGAAGAAATGGCAAGAATACACAGAAGAACTATACAAAAAAGATCTTCATGACCCAGATAAACACAATGTTGTGATCACTCACCTAGAGCCAGACATCCTGGAATGTGAAGTCAAGTGAGCCTTAGGAAGTATCACTATTAACAAAACTAGTGGAGGTGATGGAATTCCAGTTGAGCTATTTCAAATCCTAAAAGATGATGCTGTGAAAGTGCTGCACTCAATATGCCAGCAAATTTGGAAAACTCAGCAGTGGCCACAGGACTGGAAAAGATCAGTTTTCATTCCAATCCCAAAGAAAGGCAATGCCAATTGCACTCATCTCACAGGCTATCAAAGTAATGCTCAAAAATTCTCCAAGCCAGGTTCCAACAGTACATGAACTGTGAAATTCCAGATGTTCAAGCTGGATTTAGAAAAAACAGAGGAACCAGAGGTCAAATTGCCACCGTCCACTGGATCATCGAAAAAGCAAGAGAATTCCAGAAAAATATCTACTGCTGTTTTATTGACTATTTCAAACCTTTGACTGTATAGATCACAATAGACTGTGGAAAATTCTTCAAGAGATGGGAATATCAAACCACCTGACCTGCCTCCTGAGAAATATGTATGCAGGTCTAGAGGCAACAGTTAAAACTGGACATGGAGCAACAGACTGATTCCAAATCAGGAAAGGAGTACACCAAGGCTGTATATTGTCACTCTGCTTATTTAACTTACATGCAGAGTACATCATGAGAAATGCTGGACTAGATGAAGCACAAGCTGGAATCAAGACTGCCAGGAGAAACACTAATAACTTCAGATATGCAGGTGACACCACACTTATGGCAGAAAGTGAAGAGGAACTGAATAGCTTCTTGATGAAAGTGAAAGAGGAGAGTGAAAAAGTTGGCTTAAAGCTCAACATTCAGAAAACTAAGCTCTTGGCATCAGGTCCCACCCCTTCAAGGCAAATAGATGGGGAAACAGTGGAAACAGTGACAGACTTTATATTTTGAGGGGCTCCAAAATCACTGAAGATGGTGACTGCAGCCATGAAATTAAAAGATGCTTGCTCCTTGGAAGAAAAGCTATGACCAACCTAGACAGCATATTAAAAAGCAGAGACATTAATTTTCCAACAAAGGTCCATCTAGTTAAAGCTATGGTTTTCCAGTAGACATGTATGGATGTGAGAGTTGGACTATAAAGAAAGATGAGTGCTAAAGAATTGATGCTTTTGAACTGTGGTGTTGGAGAAGACTTTGAGAGTCCCTTGGACAGCAAGGAGATCCAACCAATTCATCCTGAAGGAAATCAGTGCTGAATATTCATTGGAAGGACTGATGCTGAAGCTGAAACTCCAATACTTTGGCCACCTGATGCAAAGAACGGACTCACTGGAAAAGACCCTGATGTTGGGAAAGATTGAAGGTGGGAGGAGAAGGGAATGACAGAGGATGAGATGGTTGGATGGCATCACCAACTCAATGGACATGAGGTTGAGTGAGCTCCAGGAGTTGGTGATGGACAGGGTGGCTTGGCATGGTGCAGTCCATGAGGTCACAAAGAGTTGGACACGACTGAGTGACTTAACTGAACTGAACTGGCAGTCCAGTGTTTAAATCAGTGCGCTCAGTGCAGGGGGCACAGGTCTGATCCCTGGTAGGGGAACGAAGATCCCATATGCTGCACAGTGTGGCCAAAAATAAATAAATAAATACAATGCATTTCAGTTTTTATGTAGTACCAGTTTGTTACACTAGAAAACACACACTTGTTAGCACAGCTACACCTTTTCTCTTTTTCCTTCTCTCTCTCTCTTAGTATCTTTTTTTTTTTTTTTTTTTGCTCACATCATTTTTATTTAATCAAGATTTGCTGTGTTCACATTTTTTTCTGAAAATGTAAATCCATTTGTTGTCAGCCTTAGTCTGTCCATATTTAGCTAGGAGTACTTTAACCACAGCTTTTTCATTCCTAGATTCTTTATTATGTTTCCTCTCTTGTTTAAATCAATTTATCTTTAGTGAATTTTCTAAGTGCTGGTGGCTGATGGGTACTGGACTTCTTCCTTCATGTTTGAGCATGTCTCACTGGTTCTGTTACATTTGGATAAGAATTGACTAGGGTCAGTGTTCCCAGGTCACATTTTGTTTCCCTCAGAACTTGGCAGACTTGACTTCAGAGTCTTTGGCTTGGACTGTTGTGGAAAAGTCTGAGGCCAGTCTACCTCTCATTGTTCTTCCTGGACACTTGAATAATTTGTCTTCATTTTTCAAGTTCTTAAATCAGACTGCAGATCTTCTCTGATCACAATCATTTTTAATCACTTTTTACATGTGATATGCCCTATCTGCCTAAAAATTTTATTCTTCTTTCATTTTAAGGTAAATTTTTTATATTACATCTCTGAATACATGTTCTGTTCCATTTGTGAGAGTCTCTACTTCAAAGCCTTCAAAGAGTCATCTTTGCCCTCTTTATGTCTATCATCTCCTGTCTAACTTTTTTTTCCCTTTTCTCCACATTCATTCTGATTATCTCAAGATTCTCCACCAAAATTTGACTTTCAGCTATATATATTCAGAGCTATTAATATATCAGGTTTACTTGTTATATATCAAATAGTACTAACTTTTATTTAGTTCTGCAATATCCTCTTCAACCCATTCTGCTGGTCTTAGCTTATTCTCTCATGCTGCTGCTGCTGCTAAGTCACTTCAGTCGTGTCCGCTGTGTGCGCCCCATAGACGGCTCACCGGCTCCCCTGTCCCTGGGATTCTCCAGGCAAGAACACTGGAGTGGGTTGCCCATGGACTGGAGCCTACAGGATTCTCCGTCCATGGAATTTTCCAGGCAAAAGTACTGGGGTGGGGTGCCATTGCCTTCCCCGTTATTCTCTCATAGATATTATTATATTAAATTAAGAATTTATATGTTCTCTTTCTGATCTGATGTTCTCTTAGTACAAAACACTTATGGAGAATATGCCCCTGTCTAAGGGTGCATGCTGGTATCTTTCTATGTTATTTATATTTGAATCATTTATTTGACATAAATTTGAGTACCTACTACCGTAAGACAGTGTTTTGGTCTCCAGGAATACCACAAAACAGAAAAAATTCTTGCTTTAATGGTACTTATGTTGTGTGGGTGTGCTTGCATGTGTATACAGAGTGTGTCTGTGTGTTTGGGTTTGCTATGATACCTTTATGTATCAACTACATCATTTTTTTGCCATTTTACTGATGGTTAATGTGGTCTTTGCTACACAGATCCTTCATTTCTCTAATGAAGTGAGATTGAATTTTCCTTGGCATTTATTGTGTTCTTATTCTCTGGAACCAGATTGAATTCCCTTCAGGGTTTAAGATTAAATTACCCATGTTGATTTTAATCTACTTTTCTGTAGCCTGAGGATAGGATTGTTGTGATTAAATTTACGGACTTCAACCTTACAAAAGGGAATTCACTTCGTTGTCATAACAAACTTTTCTTTATAAATTTAATTTTAGTTACAAATCATAACTACAGTTTCAAAAAGTTGGAAAAGAATAAAGTCACCTGTACATGTTTCTACTTGACAACAATTTATACGATTTTTGCTTTTTAGTAACGGGACCATTACCTAAAACTGAGTAAGGTGCAGAACCAGGAGAAGGAGCCCAAGGGCTCCATGGTAACCCGTGCATCGTATGAGTCTAAAAACTCCTCACTGACTATTTAGGAGAAAACCACTAAGATTTTTTTCCACACAGATGATCACCTGAAGGTGTTCCATATCTTGGTTGCATCTCATGACAAAAATCACCATATACAGAGATACGATCCATGTGCAAGTGCAATTTCATTTCTATCCAAACTGGAAATACAGCTTTCACCTTCTTTGTGTTCCTCCCAGTCAAGAATGACGTTTGTCTCTTGGGTGGAATAGGAAGGAATGGTGCCAAGTTATCAGAAATGAAATATGCCCTCTATAGGTTGTCTCCAAAACAAGGAAAAAAAAAAGAAGAAGAAGGCAAGAGGAAGGAACTTTGGCAAATTCAACAAACACAAAATTGCCTTAAGCATTCACAAAGAAACTTTTCAAGGACTGGCACTAAAGGGAACCAAGTCCAGAAAGATAGAACTTACTCTAAGGACGACTCCTTCCTGCAATCATAAAATGTATATCTGAGTTTCCTGGCAACCAGGACGATAAGGAAAATTAAAATATCATATTTCTTTTTGCCTTATAAATGAATGGCAAGACTCCAGATTTTTCTCACTTTTGCACTTTTAAAGGACAATTTTTACATGGATCTTTATGTAGAATCGTAAACAATGAGATACATGGATCTACATGGATCTTTATGTAGAATCATAAACAATGGGATAGACAACATTCTCAAAATACAAAGGGAGATCTACTTATGTCATCTATGATCCCAGATAAAAGGACAATAAAGAAGGAGGTAGTTTTATAAAGTCAGCGCCACAAAAGGAATTCTTCAAAGTCCTGTCCAGACTAATGAATCCCTCTGTGACTTTCTTCTTACTCAGTGTTCTATTTTTCACTGCTCTTGCCTTTGTGTATGTTTTTTTTAATTCCGTTTCTCTATGGGGCATGAAAGCGTCATCTATTAAACAACCATTCTGAAAGCCAGAAGAGAATGAGCAAGCTGCTGTCAGAGGCAGGTCGTGCTGAAAGCAGCAAGTGGGAACCATCCTTCACAGTTGCTCTCTCGCCTCTGCACAGCCCTCTATCCCTTGCCCACGGCTTGGGGGCACGCGGGGAAGGGGGGGGCCTCACTGCCTTCTGGGCTTACAACCTCCCACTGCCATGTCCTGTCCAGGCTCATCTCTCAAATATTGTCACAGCTTAAAGATTACTTCCTGTCTCTTTTTTAATTAGTTTATTTTATTGGCTGTATATTGTCACCCTGCTTATTTAACTTATATGCAGAGTACATCATGAGAAATGCTGGGCTGGAAGAAGCACAAGCTGGAATCAAGATTGTCAGGAGAAATATCAATAACCTCAGATATGCAGATGATACCACCCTTATGGCAGAAAGTGAAGAGGAACTAAAAAGCCTCTTGATGAAAGTGAAAGAGGAGAGTGAAAAAGTTGGCTTAAAGCTCAACATTCAGTAAATGAAGATCATGGCATCTGGTCCCATCTCTTCATGGGAAATAGATGGGGAAACAGTGTCAGACTTTATTTTTCTGGGCTCCAAAATCACTACAGATGGTGACTGCAGCCATGAAATTAAAAGACGCTTACTCCTTGGAAGGAAAGTTATGACCAACCTAGATCACATATTCAAAAGCAGAGACATTACTTTGCCAACAAGGTTCGCCTAGTCAAAGCTATGGTTTTTCCTGTGGTCATGTATGGATGTGAGAGCTGGACTGTAAAGAAGGCTGAGCGCAGAAGAATTGATACTTTTGAACTGTGGTGTTGGAGAAGACTCTTGAGAGTCCCTTGGATTGCAAGGAGATTCAACCAGTCCATTCTGAAGGAGATCAGCCCTGGGATTTCTTTGGAAGGAGTGATGCTAAAGCTGAAACTCCAGTACTTTGGCCACCTCATGCAAAGAGCTGACTCATTGGAAAAGACTCTGATGCTGGGAGGGATTGGGGGCAGGAGGAGAAGGGGACGACAGAGGATGAGATGCCTGGATGGCATCACTGACTCGATGGACATGAGTCTGAGTGAACTCCAGGAGTTGGTGATGGAAGGGAGGCCTGGCATGCTGCGATACATGGGGTCGCAAAGAGTCGGACACAACTGAGTGACTGAACTGACTGAGTATAGTTGATTTACAAATTTGTGTTAGTTTCAGGTGTAGAGGAAAGTCATTCAGTTATATATACATACATATTTTTTTCAGATTCTTTTCCCTTGTAAGTTGTTACCAAATATAGAACAATGTTTAGTGCCCTGCACTATGCAGTTGGTCCCTGCTAGAGATTACCTCCTCACTTTATTTTCCATTAAAACCGCTCTGTCCTCAGGCCTGAGTGAAACATCAAAAGGAAATTACGTATATCAATCGGGTCCAATCAGGGAAGCAGAACCAAAGTGAGCTCTGGGATAAGGAATTTGGAATTAAACCTTATGCAATCATGAGATGAGCATGGAACAGGAAGTCAGAAAGGAAGAGTGAGATGAGAGAGTTCCCAGCCTATCAGTCAGAGAAGCACATCCCAGTGGAGTGCGATGGGGAAACTGATAGAGAAGCTGTGTGGGCTGTGGGCCCACAGCATCTGGTGACGGGCTTGCTGCAGCTGTTGGTCATCAGGGACACCACTTGGATAGAAGAGCTGGTTTCAGAGCGCAGGAGGGCTAGGGCTAGCCGGAGTGCACTGGCACCTCTTCCTATGGCACTGCATCTAACCATGATGACATCCAGAGAGTAATGGCTGCTGCTTCTCTCTCACCTCCCCAGTTTGGTGCAAGTTCCTCTTTCAGGCAACTCTAACCTGAAACCAAACAGGAAAGGGATTGTGGAAACATAGTTCCCATTTAACAGGTTTGACAATAGAACTATCCAGCAGAGTATGCTTAGATAAATTCACACTGAGTTACAAAGTGCCTGATAGTCTCTGTGAACTTGTCTGAAAAGGATACTTTCCAGGGAACCATTCCTTCAGAGAGATCTTGGGCAGATAAAGAACATACTGCCAGCAGGGTTAAGATAGTTTCCTGCTGCCCTCCGTACTGGCTCCAGGGCTCTGCAACTGTTCCACCACCAATCACCTGATTATGCTGCTGCTGCTAAGTCAGTTGAGTCATGTCCAACTCTCTGCGACCCCATAGACCGCAGCCCACCAGGCTCCCCCGTCCCTGGGGTTCTCCAGGCAAGAACACTGGAGTGGGTTGCCATTTCCATCTCTAATGCAGGAAAGTGAAAAGTGAAAGTGAAGTCGCTCAGTCGTGTCCGACTCCCAGCAACCCCATGGACTGCAGCCTTCCAGGCTTCTCCGTCCATGGGATTTGCCAGGCAAGAGTACTGGAGTGGGGTGCCATTGCCTTCTCCAACCTGATTATAGATGACACTAAATGTAGACTTTGGAGGACTAGGATCATAGCCCAAAGAAGTCCACCACAAACTCATAATTTCTTTAAAGTCTTCTTTTTTATCCATTATTCTTGAAAATCTTGTGTCTTTGCTCGTTTCAGTATCAAAATAAAATCCTAAGTTGCTTACTGGGGATAAGTTTCTTTTTTCTTCTCAAACCCGTTACTTACATGTGAGGAGATGCACTCATTCATTCCGTAGCTTCAAAAGCCCCAGTCACACCACCACGTATACCCTGGAAAGCGTACATGCAAGACTGAGAAACATAGGCTTTCCCTTGAAAAGTGGTTCAGCTTATCAGCCACTTCCCGGCTTCAAACATCCAAAGGGTTCCGACCACTCTCAGGATCAACTCCAGCCTCTCGAGCCCACCATTCAGTGCCTCCATGATCTGGGATCACCCACTTCTCCTGCCTCTCTTCTACTCTCAGGACCCACTCCTGCCTCCTAAAGTGTCCCTTCCAGCCCGTTCCTGACCACCCTGTGCTCCTGATGCTTCCACACCCTTCCCTGTGCTGTTTCCTCTCCTCTGCCCACTTCTTCAGCTGAAGATGTCCTTCTCAGGCCTGCAAGACCCCACTCACCTGTCACATCCCTGAAGCACTCCCCCACCCCTGCATCTTTGCACCATTAGGGCCACAGCTGCATACCATTAGCTGTTATTGTTTTGTCTGGCTTCCCAGGTGGCCTGTGAACACCCAGGGCAGACAGTGTCAGAAGCCTACTCGACAGCCGGAAGACCAGCCCTATTTGGAGGAAACGTAATTAAGCTAAACTAGTATGGCAACCCACTCCAGTGTTCTTGCCTGGAGAATCCCAGGGATGGGGGAGCCTGGTGGGCTGCCGTCATGGAGTCGCACAGAGTCGGACACGACTGAAGCGACTTAGCAGCAGCAGCAGCAGTATGGCTATCCTATATTATTTCTCCACCAGTGAGGGACATAAGCCTGGGCCCATGACTCATTTCTGGTTATCAGAGTGCCAAGAGGAGATACAAGGGCCCTCTTTCACTGTGTCTCACTCTCTCTCCCTCTCTCCCATGTAGGACACAGCCATTTGTCAGCCAGGAAAAGAGCTCTCATCAGAAACTGAACCCTGCCAAACGTTGACCTTGAACATTCAGTCTTCAGAACTATGAGAAAATGAATTTCTGTTGGTAAAGTCATCAAGTCTATGGCATGTGTTACAGCAACCCCAGCTGCTAGTTGATTCACGCTTAAATAGCTGAGATTTGCCAAGTGCTTGTCATGTACTAAACCCTGTGCTTGTGCTTAGGCTCTCAGTCAAGTCCGACTCCTCGTAACCCCATCAACAGTAACCTGTCAGGTTCCTCTGTCCTTGGGATCTTCAGGCAAGAAGACTGAAGGGTTGTCATTTCCTTCTCCAAAACACTGTTCCAAGTATTTTTTAAGCACCAGCTCATTTAATATTTACTACTTTCCAGTGAAGTAGGTACAATTATGATCTTATCCACTGTACAGATAAGAATCTGAGGCACAGAAAGTCTGAGTACTTAGCTCTAAATCATTAAAGCTAAGAAGTAGTAGAGTTGGGATGGGAACAGTTGCCATTTGGCTCCACATTCTCACCCACTGCAATGTTCTCCTGAGTCTCAAGGGCTAGCCTTGTCTGATCCACCTTATAATTCTTCAAGGCCAGCACAGTGCCTGACCCTTGGTAAGGCATTTACTGAGTGCTGATGTACTAGGCAATCTGCCAAGCTTTGTCAATAATCATCTAATTTCAGCTTTACAACAAGCCTATCAGCAGGTAGCTGAGAGTCCTGTTGGTTTATGGCTGAGGGGGTTCATGGGATGCAGGACTTTCTATTTAAAACTGGGGTGAATTGGTCACCTTACCTATTCAGGGTGTGTTACGACTCTCATTGGCCCAGGGATTTTTGCTTTTGAGGGCCCCTCCCACAAAGTAGACTTTGGTGGACCCTTAAAAATTGGCCTTTTGATTGCATGAGAAAAAAATGTAAAATATCTTCTTCAGCCCTAAAGGTTTATTTTTTTTTCTTCTGGTTTTAAAAGAAATCAAACATTTTAGTAGGCTCCAAAAAATATCATGTGTGGCTTCCCAGGTGGCTCAGTGGTATTAGTAAAGAATCTGCCTGCCAAGCAGATGCGGGTTTGATCCCCTGGGTCAGGAAGATCCCCTATAGAAGGAAATGGTAACCTACTCTAGTATTCTTGCCTGGAAAATTCCATGGACAGAGGAGCCTGGTGGGCTACAGTCCACGGAGTTGCAAAAGAGTCAGACATGACTTAGTGACCAAACACCAATAGCAAAAATATCATGGACCTCGTGCTTGTGCCCAGGTCCTCCTAGGCTTAACGGATCTGTCCTAATTCCCATTTCACAGAGAGTTTAAGTAATTGCCCAATAATCATACGTCTAGAAAAGTGATGGAGCCAGGATTTTAATTCATTCTAACTCCAGAGTCTGTGTTTTTTTAACTGTTCTATCAGTGTTTTCAAACATTTTTGATGGTGACTCACAATAAGAAATAAGTTTAACAGTACAGTGTAGTATTCACTCAACATTTATACACACATACATTCACACAGAGAGGAATCAAAAGGTGCATGTAACAATATTTACCCTTACTGCACATAATTCGTGTTGACGTTTCCTATTTTATTTGGTTCTATTTCATTTTTAAAAATGCCAACAGCAGCCCAACACCATTCATGACCATCAGTATGTTGTGACTCAGCTTGAACCCTGTACTCTAATATCGTCAATAAATATTTGTAGAATGAATGTCTTGGGTGTAGAGACAGGATAGGGACATCACCCAACACAAATATTTTCAGCCAAGTAACTATCAGTTTCATCTGTCTCTTTAACAACTGAAATAACATGAAAAGGAAATGTGTTATTTTAGAAACACAATGCCAGTGGTTGAACATTTTAAAATATCTGCTTCCTAGAAAGAATGTGGTGAGACCTTTGATTTTGCATGGTTTTGTCTTGAATAAGTCTTAACTCTCTGCATTCCATTCTTAAGACAGGGCACGTGCTTTCCAAAACTCATGAACTCGGGAGTAAAATGAGACAGCTCACTCTCCCGGGTCTGTGCGTGCCTGAACAGAGATCTTGGCCACATCCAATATGAGCGTTTCACCAGTTTCCTTAACTGTGCGCTAGGGGAAAATGTGAATTACAAAGCTGGCTAAGTAAATAAATAATGGTTAGTAAACTAGATCAAAAATGATCAGGCCATGTAAAGAAGCTACTGGGCAAATTTTAAATCATTCTGAAGCCTTAAGACTTCTGAACTCCCAAACAAAGATGTTAATACTACTGATATTAATTAGAAATTCTCAAGTGACCCTCAGGGGCTGACACTCCTGTCCTTCTACATTTGGGGACTCTTCTTTTTAAAATTATATATTATTTATTCATTTTTGGCTGTACTGGGTCTTCATTGCTGAGCACAGGCTTTCTCTAGTTGTGGTGAGCAAGGGCTACTCTCTCATGGAGCACGGGCTCTGGGGGCATGCAGGTCCAGTAGTTAAGGCTCATAGGTTCAGTAATTATGGTGCATGGGCTTAGTTGCCCTGCTGCATGTGAAATCTTCCCAGACCAGGGATCAGACTGTGTCCCCTGCACTGGCAGGCAGGTTCTTAAACCACTGGATTACCAGGGAAGTTCTGGGAACTCCTCTTGATAACGAAGAATTTTCATTTACTAGGACCCTCTGTTCGCTAGCTGTATACTCAGTGTCCAGACAGGACCTGGGCACCAAATAGCAGTTGACCACTGATGCATGAATAAAGGCCTACATGAAGGAATGAATGAGTGCTGGCACAACCTCAGATTAAAGAAGTTTAGACCAAGAAGCTCTAAAACCCAAGCTCTCAGGGTGGGGACGGTGAGGCAGGAGGAGAAAAGTCAAGGAACAGTTGAGGACACAAGAATCCTAGTGGAAGGCAGGTGGGGGGCGAAGTTTCTGTCAGTTTTGATGTCTAGCTTTCAGCATGATAGTGACGACAGCCTTCACTTTTTTGACCCTCAGTATCCACAACAGTAAATTGAGATGTCTTTATCCAATGACATTAACTGTTCCTCTCAGCACACAAATTTCAGAATTTTCAGAACACTAAAGGTCCTGGCTTAGATATTTTGATGTTAGAAAGAGTCCTCATGCCCAAAGAGATTGGGACCCATTCTCACATCTTTATTGGGTGGCATTGCTTTCCTGGGGTTGGGCTTGGGGATTCCTTCACTGACTTGCCAGCTAACTAAGGAGAAGCCCCACCATGCCCTGTGTCCTTTCTTGGTGTGGGTTTAGTTGCTAAGTCATGTCCAACTCTTTGTGAGCCTATGGCCATAGCCCACAGGCTCCTCTGTCCGTGAGACCCTCCACGCAAGAATACTGTAGTGCATTGCCTTTCCTTTATGTTCCTAATTATAAGTAAAATTGTGCAAGCATTGGACTAAATTCTTTGTGTGCACAAGCTCATTTTGTCCTCACAGCAGCCTGTGAAGTAAGGAACTCTGTGCTATAGATCCCCACCTGAGGAAATTTCATTTTCTCTCTTTCCTGTTCTTTCCTACTTCCAGCTTTCAAGATCTGGACCCCCTGAATTTAATTACACTTCCTCCTTCTTGGTTACAGTGACTGTGGAAATCTCATAGTTTTCTAAAGTCACACTGGCAGTCGGTGGCTGTAGTAGTATATAGGGGGACTGTCGTAGTTTACAGGAGGACTATGGTGGTATACAGAAAGACTGTGATACTACAGAATTCCCAGGAAGAAATGTTCACTCTGAGGAAAGGGTCTGGTTGGATTCTAGCAAGGAACATTTGTTCCTAGTCTTACAGGACAACACAAGTTCTTTGTGTTGAGTTATTGGTTTCAGAATGTGACCTGTGGTGTTTGCTCCTCTTCATAGCACGTGCTGCCCGTTTTCTTGAATGATTTTTAAATTAGAATCATTAATGGATTCCTCACCTTTGCACCATATGAAAAAGACTTTCTACGCTGTCAACATGAATTGTCTCACCCCTTCTTGAGAATGCCTCACCCGCTTCAGAAGGGGACTTGGCATCCATTTTGTCACCAGTGACCTGGCCCCTCCCTGACGATAGCTGACTGAACCAAAAAAAAATCGGTCAATTTTCTCCCAAAAATGTAAATTGGGCCTAAAATAAGAAAGTCCATTTTTGTTGGTTACTTGATTGAAAGATGAGCCAGCTCAGAGGCTGTGGGTGGGCAGAGAAGTCTAGATGCCTAGTCTATTGAGGGGAAGAACCAAAGCAGATGTGCAGAAAGGAGAGACAGAGCAAGTTTTGGAGAGTCAGATAAGATCTGTACCTTTGCTCTTGGAGTCTGTACAGAGTTCAAGGCCATGGCAGATTCTGATTTCTGTGGGTCTCAGAAAACTGTGTGATCCATAAAATTTATCCTTTTTCCTTTAAACTAGCTTCCATGTGACCAATACTAGGTATCCTGCAAGACTAGGAACAAATGTTCCTTGCTAGGAGATGCCAACCAGACCCTTTCCTCAGAGTGAACATTTCTTCCTGGGAATTCTGTAGTACCACAGTCTTTCTGTATACCACCATAGTCCTCCTGTAAACTACTACAGTCCCTCTATATACTACTACAGCCATCCTGTTATACTGCCAGTGTCCCCCTGTACACAACCACAGTCCCCCTGTACACTACCACATTCCTCCTGTACAGTACCACATTCCTCCTGTACAGTACCACAGTCCCTTCCTGTACACTACCACATTCCCCCTGTATACCACCACAGTCCTCCTGTACACTTCCACATTCCTCCTGTACACTACCACAGTCCTCCTGTACACTACCACAGTCCTCCAGTACACTACCACAGTCCTCCGGTACACTACCACAGTCCTCCTGTACACTACCACAGTCCTCCGGTACACTACCACATTCCCCCTGTACACTACCACAGTCCTCCTGTACACTACCACAGTCTTCTTGTACACTACCACATTCCCCCCTGTACACTACCACAGTACTCCGGTACACTACCACAGTCTTCTTGTACACTACCACATTCCCCCTGTACACTACCACAGTCCTCCAGTACACTACCACAGTCCTCCGTTACACTACCACAGTCCTCCGTTACACTACCACAGTCCTCCTGTACACTACCACAGTCCTCCTGTACACTACCAGTCCTCCAGTACACTACCACAGTCCTCCAGTACACTACCACAGTCCTCCTGTACACTACCACAGTCCGCCTGTACACTACCACAGTCCGCCTGTACACTACCACAGTCCCCCTGTACACTACCACAGTCCGCCTGTACACTACCACATTCCCCCTGCATACTACCACAGTCCCCCTGTAGACTACCACAGTCCTCCTGTATACTACTACATTCCCCCTGCATACTACCACAGTCCTCCTGTACACTACCACAGTGTCCTATATACTACTATAGTCCCCCTGTATACTGCCACAGTCCCCCTACTCCCATAGTCGTCATGTGTACTACCACAGTCCTCCTGTACACTACCACATTCCCCCTGCATACTACCACAGTCCTGCTGTACACTACCACAGTGTCCTATATACTACTATAGTCCCCCTGTACACTACCACAGTCCCCCTACTCCCATAGTCCTCATGTGTACTACAACAGTCCTCCAGTATACTACCACAGTGCCCCTGTATACTAACACATCCCCCTGTACATTACCACATCTTCCTGTACACTGTCACAGTGCAGGCCCTCTGTATACTACTACTGCCCTTGAACTACTATCTCACTCCTATCACTGCCCTTGCACCCATGAGCATCGTCTGATTTCTCATCATCTAGACTTGAGCCCTCACATGGCACTGATGGTGTCCACTTCAAGCCACTTTTTTTATGCTTAGAACAACTATATAGTAGATGCTATATAGATCTTTTTAATTTAATTTATTTTTGGCTGTGTTGGGTCTTTGTAGCGGTGATTGGCTTTCTCTCTTTGCTGGGAGTGGGGCTTCTCTTGTTGTTGGGCACAGGAGCTAGAGTATGAGGGCTTCAGTAGTTGTGGCCTACAGGCTTAGTTGCTCCAGGGCATGTGCAATCTTCTTAGATCAGGAATCAACCCATGTCCCCTGCACTGGCAGGCAGATTCCTAGCCACGAGGCCACCAGAGATGTCCCTAATTTTTTTTTAATTTTTAAATATATCTATTTTATTCTTGGTTGTGCTGGGTCTTTGTTGCTGCCCGGGCTTTTCTCTAGTTGTGGCGAATGGGGCCCACTCTCTGATTGCTGTGTGCAGGCTTCTCATTGTGGTGGCTTCTCTCGTAGAACCCTGGCTGAGGGCACATGGGCTTCTGTAGTTGCAGTTCCTGGTCTCTAAGGCACAGGCTCAATAGTCGTAGTGTACAGGCTTAGTTGCTCCAAGGCATGTGTGCTCTTCCTGGATCAGGGATTGAACCCGTATGTCTCCTGCATAGACCGGCAGATTCTTTACCACTGAGCCACCAGGGAAGCCATAGATACTAGTGAATGAAACAGTGAGGCAATGAATTTATGAGTGGGAAATCACTTGACTATTATTCAATGACTCTTATTCAATACTGGACATTTCAGGGTTTTTTTTTCAGCTGCTTATGAGAATTAGACACAAGGACTACAAGAGCAGGTGCTTTTTGTCCTGACCCTTCTGTGTTCCAGCATCCCACACAGTATCAAGTACAGTGGACACTCAATAAATGTTTGTTGAATGAATGATTTAGCAGGTATGGGAAGGAAGAGAAGTAATGGGTGTTTGGGCCACAAAAACTCTAAATCTTAACTTTCTGCAAATCCTTACCCAAGGATGTTAATTTTCTAAAGACTACTCATAATTCTTGCCCTGTTATTTTCATTCCTTGTTAAACAAAACCTACAGAAGGAAATGAAGTGCTCTCATCAGAAGGAGCCCTAGACCCCTGTTTTGGCTGACTTCCTACCCCCTTACTGCATTCCTGAGCAAAGGCAGATGGTCCCCCGAAAGTTCTGCTGTTTGCTCTTCCTATTCATCATCTCATTTGATGAGAAAAGGAAGATTTCATCTTTCTAACAATAACTCACCTTTGCTGCTAATGACGTCTCCTCTCTGCCTTTCTCTGTCTTGCTCTCTCATCCTGCACTTCCTCCTTCTGATGAGTCCAAGCCCTGAATTTCCTTCCCCACCTCTCACCATTCATTCTGATCAGAATCTCCTGGTAAATTCTTTGCTGAGGCAGGACAAAAAAAAAAAAAAAAATGAAGTGTGACCATTGATTCCCATAACAGATGTTAATTGAGTGTCCATGATGTGTGTTACATATTCCAGAGTTTTATTGGGCATACAGACCAAGAGTTTACAGTCTTGGTCATCAAATAGTCTAGTTTTATGGAGAAAACAGATACGCAATTCCCATGGAATTAAGAACACTACCCTTCCCCCCAAAATATGGCTAAATGGGATTTTAAAGTGATCTCTCAAGTAGTTATGGATATACGCACAAATTTAGATAAATTTAGACATACCTAGGATACTTATAACAACTTGATGTTAATTTGCTAGGGCTGCCATAACAAAGGCCCACAGACTGAATTGCTTGAACAATAGAAATTTATTGTCTCACAGTTGATTGTTCTAGAGGCTAAAATTCCAAGATCAAACTGTTGGCAGATTTGTTTCCTTCTGAGACCTTTCTTGGCTTGCAAATGGCCACCTTCTCATTGTGGCTCACGTGGTCTTTCCTCTCTGTGTACAAGCTTCCCATTAATTCTTTGTACATCCAGACTTCCCCTTCTTTTACAGACACCAGTCAGATTGGATTAGGGCCCTGTCTAACAGCATTAGTCAGTTCAGTTGCTCAGCCGTGTCCAACTCTTTGAGACCCCATGGACTGCAGCACACCAGGCCTCCCTGTCCATCACTAACTCCCGGAGTTTACACAAACTCATGTCCATTGAGTCAGTGATGACATCCTATCATATCATCCTCTGTCGTCCCTTCTCCTCCTGCCTTCAATCCTTCCAGCATCAGGGTCTGTTCCAATGAGTCGATTCTTCACATCAGGTGGCCAAAGTATTGGAGTTTCAGCATCAGTCCTTCCAGTGAATATTCAGGACTAATTTCCTTTAGAATTGACTAGTTGGACCTCCTTACAGTCCAAAGGACTCTCAAGAGTCTTCTCCAACACCACAGTTCAAAAGCATCATTTAACTTAATCAAATCTCTAAAGACCTGCCTCCAAATAGTCACATGCTGAGGTATTGGGTTAGAGCTTCAACAAATGAATCTTGGGGGGGACACATTTCACCCCATAATATTATAGAATACTAATAGCTAAACACATTAGAACCAAGTGAAATATCTAATGATATGATAATGATGAAACTGATCCAACAAGTGTATACTGAGTGCTTGCAGGGCCAGGTACTACTCTGTTTGCTGAGTTCCTGTCCACAGTCTAGTGGGAGCAGGAGGTTAACAGACAAATCATAAGAGACGTAGCCAAGCATGATACTCATGTGCACAGACTCTGGATGTAAACTTCCTTGCTCCCCTACTTATTAGCTGTATGACTGTGGGTAAGCTGTTTAACTTCTCTGTACCTCAGTTTCCTCATCTGTAAACAGGTCTGTTTTGAGAATTAAATATTTATAAGGTACTTAGAATTGTAGCTGGAACATAGCACTACAAGTGATAAATAAATAAATTTGTGAACATTCACATGAGTCTGGCATTGAAAATGAGGTCTCTGGCTCCAATTTCATCTCCCTCCTTGTATCCAGGGCCTTTGCCATGTGACTGCAATTCCTCCACAGGTGGTGGAGTCTGTTTCTTTGCCCTTTCACGTCAAGCTGGCCCATGTGACTGGTTCTGGCCAATGGAATGTTAGCAGATGTGAAATCAGTAGAGATTTGAAGTGTGCCAGTGGGGTGTGTCCCCTTGTGTTTCTCTCATCATTATGAGAACATGCTGGAACTAATCGACTGATACTAGTGGCAGGATGGAGACATATGGACCAGAGTCACCCCAACCAGCCAGAAAACATTTAAATGAGAAGCGATGCTAACTGTGTGTGTGCTGAGAATTTGAGGTTACTTGTTACCTAGCTGTAACTAACCAATAGGATGTTGATTGAGATTATTTCATCAGGAAATGCTCCCAATGAATTACACGATGGTAAAAATTTATTACAAAACAATTCTTACAGTAAAATCCTATTTTTTAATTTTAAATAAATTTGTTTATGTGCTTTTGTATATCCCTGAGAAAAGTGTAGACCAAAATGTTAGTGATTTTCACTCATGGGTGGCAATTTTTATTTTGCATGTATTTTTTTCTATGCTTCAAGTAAGCTAAATGACCATGTTTGGATTCTGTGTTTAGATGGGTGGAGAGATGAATGGTAGTTGGGTGGATAGGCGCAGCCCTCCCTCGTGCCTGTTCTCCCAGATTGGTCTGAACTCTTCTATGGTGATCAAATACCCACTGCAGTAGGGCCGGAGGCCACACAGAATGTCTGTGATTATACCAGTTTGGAAAATGATTTGTAAGATAGCCTTTCAAGGTGAGACATCTTGTTATGATTCTTCCAGGCCCCCTGAAAGATTCCTGTAGGGCTTGGAACATCATGTTTAAATGCATTTGGACATATGCCAGGTCAGGATGAATTAGAGGTTAACATTTGGTTTAAGAAGAAGACAAAAGAAGGCCTGAAAAACAAGCTTGAAATATCTGTTCTACTTCCTGCAGTTACTTCATTTTAGGGCACACTGTCCCACACCATTTCCTTGGTCTCCCCAGAGTGATCAGCCCTGGTAGATGGCATATGGGCCTTGACCTCTCCAGCCAGAGCAGGACATACTGTAGCCTTCACTCCATCTCACTCTGGATTCAGAATCCACAGTGGCACCACAGTGGATTCTAAGCCTTGGTAGGAAAGACTTTGGGGGTTGTTGTGTTTTTTTCTGATTTTTTAAAATCAATTTTGCTGAAATAAAATCCATCCATTTAAAAAGTTTGGACTTTTGGACTTCCCCCGTAGTACAGTGGATAGGAATCTGCCTTGCCAATGCAAGGGGCACGGATTTGATCCCTGATCCAGGAAGATCCCACATGTCTTGAAGCAACTAACCCTGTGCATCACAACTACTGAGCCTGAGCTCTAGAGCCTGAGAGCTACAAATACTGAACCCATGTGCCTAAAGCCCGTGCTCCACAACAAGAGAAACCCCTGCGATAAGGAGCCCATGCATCGCAATAGAGAGTATCCCCCGCCTGCCACAACTAGAGAAAACCCAAGTGCAGCAACAGAGACCCAACACAGCCAAATAAATATACAAAATTTTTAAAAATAAATGAAATATACAGTTTAATGAGTTTTGACAAATGTACACCCTCTTGTAATCAAGATACAGAATTTCGCCATCACCGTCTCGGGTTCCTGCCGGTCCGTTTGTAGTCAATCCCAACTTGCATTCCCAACCTCAGGCAACCACTGATGAGCTTCCTGACTGTACATTAAGTTTGCCACTTGTAGAATGTGACAGAAATTAAATCATACAGCATGCACCCTTTTGCATCTGGCTTTCTTTGCTCAGTATAATGTTTCTGAGATTCATCTAAGTTGTGTGACACCTTAGCTTTTTCCTTGTTTCTAAAGATTATCCAGTTTATGGACGAAACACAATTTCTTTATTCATTCAGCTTTTGATGGATATATGGGTGGTTTCCAGTTTGGGACTATTATAAATAAAACTTTTCTTTCCTTTTTTGAATTTCAGCTATACTTATCCAGTAGCTGCTATGGGACTCACTACAAAATGAACAATTTTCTGTGAAGCTTGCTTTTGCACTAAGAAAAATTATCTGTGATCAAAAAACTTGATAGTTCATTATTTCATTCCACCAAGCACTTATTTAATGAGCCATTTATCCAGTAAACATTTTCTTACCACCTACTATTATTACTAGTAATAATTTAGTAATATATTGAGTGCTTAATAAAGTGCACCATGCTCAAATACAGGGATTATCACATTCATTTCTCACAACCGTCCTATAGGGTAGCTGTGACTGGTCTCTCAGCTTAAGGTGTTTCTTAAAAGAAATAAAGTTGCTTTCTTTAAACAAAAGTATTTTCTGTGCATCTTAGGCTTTTCATTTATCTATTGGCCTGCCCTCCTCTCTCTCTCTCACTCTACTTTTTTGTGAGGTTTTATGACATCTCTTTTTTAATCAGGACCAAATGACCTATGACGTTGCTCATTCCTTTATGTTTATTGGCCGACACCAAAAGTAAGACATTATACTCTGACATCCCTGATGTCGTACATAGATTGGTATTTACTCCAGGCATACATGGAACACTTCATCTTTCAGAGACACGATTGAGCCAAGGTGATACATAAGTCAAATAAATAAGTATAGCTCTGGAAAGCCAAGGGCAGTTCTGTCCTTTGTGACACGTGGAAATACAGTTAACTTTCTGAGTTCTACTGAATGCTAACATGCACCAGGAACTTTGGAAAGAGGAAAAAAGATGAGACAGAGAAAGACTCTCTTAACTCTTAACAAGTTTAGTTGGTATGAGAGCCAAGAATAAGCCGAAAGAATAGTTTTCAAGAAAGCATTAAAAAAAAAAAAAGCATAAATAATGGGAGAAAACTAGTATATCTTGAGCTTCTACCATCTGCCAAAGAATATGCTAATCCATGTGTTCCAACGTGGCAGGTCCTCATGATCCCCTAGGAGACTTATGAAAACATAGATTACTGGGCCTCATGCCCAGAATTTCTGATTCTATAGGTCTGGAGTTGAGTTCAAGAATTTACAACTCTAACAAGTTTCTAAGTGCTATTGGTGCTGCTGGTCCAGGGTCCACAGCCTGAGATCCACTCAGAGTTGATAATATGCGCTAGCCGGGGAAGGCAATGGCACCCCACCCCAGTACTCTTGCCTGGAAAATCCCATGGATGGAGGAGCCTGGTAGGCTCCAGTCCATGGGATCGCTAAGAGTCGGACACGACTGAGCGACTTCACTTTTACTTTTCACTTTCATGCATTGGAGAAGGAAATGGCAACCCACTCCAGTATTCTTGCCTGGAGAATCCCGGGGACGGAGGAGCCTGGTGGGCTGCTGTCTATGGGATCGCACAGAGTCGGACACGACTGAAGTGACTTAGCAGCAGCAGCAGCAGACCCATGTATTATCACATTTAAACACCCCAAGAGCCCTATGAAGTAGGTCTCATTGTCCCCAATTTGTATGTGAGGAAAATAGAGTTCAGAAAGAAGTTCCACGATTGTACCCTGAGTCCATAGCTAGTGAACAGCACAGCCATACTTTGAAGTCACAGTTATCTTACTCTAAAACCTATGGTTTTCCCACAATTTCAAGTGTCCCCAGACTCTTCCTGGAAAAGCAGACCTAGAATATTATCTGAGCTGCTCAATGGTGTCAGAATTTCCAGTGTTTGAGAATAAACAGGCACTGTGGCATTATTTAAGATCACATGCTCCCAAAATAATAGAATGGTTTGGAAAGGATCCAGAATGTAGGAGTCAATGACCCTGATGAACACTATGTGCTTCTTTGAAGCAACTCAGTATGCAAAACACTTGAAGGTGACCTCTCACTCTTGCTTCCTCATTTCATAACGACAGAGCCTGGTTACAAATCAGGTTTTCATCTGACTGTCTCCCTTCTGCTTCCCATAAGCCTCCTGCTGCATTAATTCAGCATATGGAATAATTCTATAAAATGTGTAAAAGCAAATACTTCAAACATAAGTAGATTTTCTCATATGAACAAAGAAATTGTCTTCCTTGTTGAATTTTTGCCCTCTGAAAGACTTTAATTCAGGGACTTCCCTTGAAATCCAGTGGTTAGGACTCCATGCTTCCAATGCAGAGGGCATGGCTTTGACCCCTGGCCAGGGAACTAAGATTCCACGTGCTACAAGATATAGCCAAAAAAAAAAAAAAGACTTTATTTAAGACACAAATTACCAATTTAAGAAATAAGAGATGACATCACTAGAGTTTACAAAAATTAAAAAGATGATAAGAGATGCTTATGGAAAACTTTTATGCCAATAAATTTGACAACTTAGATGATATGAATGAATTCCTTGATAGATACAAACTACCAAAGATTATGAAACAACAAATAGATAACCTGAATACCATATCTAATAAAGAAATTGAATTTGTAGTTTAAAACATTTCCACAAAGAAAACTCCAAGTTCATATGGCTTTACAGGTAAATTCTACCAGACATGTAAGGGAAAAGTAATATAAATTCTATACAAATTATTTTAGAACCCCACAGCCTGTATTAAAAGTGCAGATGCCCAGCCTCTGGACCACCAGGGAAGTCTCCCGTGGAGCTTTTACAAGACCGAGGATTCCATTTCATCTGGCATTACCAAAATTGCATTTTTTCTCCCCTTAATATTAAGTCTTTGGTCTGGAAGTAAAGTCTGAATTTCAGGGAAATTTTAACTTAATAGTTAATTGGTAAGTAATCTCTCCTCTTCAATTTCCTGGGCTTCCTTGGTGACTCAGACAGTAAAAAATCTGTCTGCAATGCAGGAGACCCAGGTTCAATCTCTGGGGTGGGGGGACTACATGCCTTGTAGCACAGACAAAATTAAAAAAAAAAAAAAAAAACACTCCAGGAAGTAAACAAGATTCATGTGTGTCCTTGCTTTGCAGATAAAAAAAAATTGGTCAAGGAAACAGAGTAGGGGAAGTTTGACCTACACACCTCCCCTCTGGTGGTAGGGAAGGCAGAGATAGGAGGACACACAAAATAAGCTATTTCACAATTTCCCTATGGGTGAGATTAGAAAAAATTCAAAGTTACTAGAGAATGAAAAAGATGGTTCTTAGAGAAGGAATCCAGAAGAAATGATGGCAATCCACCTCATGGGAAGATTTTTTTTTTTTTTTTTTTTGGCGGGGGGTGGGGTGGGGGGGGATGCGATGCGATGCTTCACCACATGGCTTACGGGATCTTAGTTCCCCAGTCAGGGATTGAACCCAGGTTCCCTGCAGAGGAAACACAGAGTCCTAACCACTGGACTGCCAGGGAATTCCCTAAACTTTTTATTTTAGAGAATTTCAAACTTACCTAAAAGAAAGTGAAAGTGAAGTCGCTCAGTCATGTCTGACTCTTTGCCATCCCATGGACTGTAGCCTACCAGGCTCCTCAGTTCATGGAATTTTCCAGGCAACAGTACTGGAGTGGGTTGCCATTTCCTTCTCCAGAGGATCTTCCTGACCCAGGGATCGAACCCGTGTCTCCCGCATTGCAGGCAGATGCTTTACCATCTGAGCCACCAGGGAAGCCCCAGCCTACCTAAAGGAGATAGAATATAATGAAGTCCCATATCATTTACCCAGCCCCAAACAACCACCACCAACAAGTCCATGCCTCCAGACCTCCATCCATTTCCTCTGTCACATACAGTTATTCCCCCTTGTCTGTGGGGGTTGCAAGACGCCCAGTGGATGTACGAAATAGTACTGAACCCTGCTGCTGCTAAGTCGCTTCAGTCGTGTCCGACTCTGTGCAATCCCATAGACAGCAGCCCACTAGGCTCCTCTGTCCCTGGTATTCTCCAGGCAAGAGTGCTGGAGTGGGTTGCCATTTCCTTCTCCAATGCATGAAAGTGAAAAGTGAAAGTGAAGTCGTTCAGTCGTATCCAACTCTTAGCGACACCATGGACTGGAGCCTACCAGGCTCCTCTGTCCATGGGATTCTCCAGGCAAGAGTACTGGGGTGGGGTGCCATTTTTCCTATACACGTTTGCCTAAAATACAATTATAAATTATGCACAATAAGAGATTAACAACAGTAACCAACAATAAAATAGAACAATTTTAACAATATACTGCAATGAAAGTTATGTGAATGTGGTCTCTGTAAAATGAGAATTACTTGAACGTGAGAACTGGGTTACCATGACAGTCAGCATGATAACCTGGACGGCTACTAAATGACTAATGGGCAGATATGCTGGACAAAGGGATGATTATGTCCCAGGCAGGATGGAGTGGGATCCTGTGGGATTTCATCATACTACCTTGAATAGTGTGCAAGGGGCTTCCCTGGTGGCTCAGTCGTAAAGAATCCACCTGCCAATGTGGGAGACAGGGGTTCAACCCCTAATCCAGGAAGATCCCACATGCCAAGGAGCAATCAAGTCTGGACACCACAACTACTGAGACGGTGCTCCAGAGCCCAGGAGACACAACTACCGAGCCCACATGCTCCATCTACTGAAGCCCTCATACCCTAAAGCCCGTACTCTAAAACAAACAAAGTGCCAGTCAGAATGGCTGCTATCCTAAAGTCCACAAGCAATAAATGCTGGAGAGGGTGCGGAGAGAAGGGAACCCTCTTACACTGTTGGTGGGAATGCAAACTAGTACAGCCACTATGGAGAACAGTGTGGAGATTCCTCAAAAAACTGGGAATAGAACTGCTTTATGATCCAGCAATCCCACTGCTGGGCATACACACTGAGAAATCCAGAATTGAAAGAGACACGTGTACCCCAATGTTCATAGCAGCACTGTTTACAATAGCCAGAACGTGGAAGCAACCTAGATGTCCATCCACAGATGAATGGATAAGCAAGCTGTGGTACATATACACAATGGAGTATTACTCAGCCATTAAAAAGAATACATTTGAATCAGTTCTAAGGAGGTGGATGGAACTGGAGCCTATTATACAGAGTGAAGTAAGCCAGAAACAAAAACACAAATACAGTATACTAACGCATATATATGGAATTTAGAAAGATGGTAAAAATAACCCTATTTACGAGACAGCAAAAGAGACACTGATGTATAGAACAGACTTTTGGACTCTGGGACCGGGAGAGGGTGGGATGATTGGGGAGAATAGCATTGAAATATGTATAATATTATATCTGAAACGAGTCGTCAGTCCAGGTACGATGCCCGATAACAAATGCCTGGGGATGGAGCACTGGGACGACCTGGAGGGATGGTGTGGGGAGGGGGGAAAGGGAGGAGGGTTCAGGATGGGGAACACGTGTATACTGGCGGCAGATCCATCTTGATGTATTGTAAAAGCAATACAATATTGTAAAGTTAAGCAAAATTAAAAAAAAATTAAAAATAAATAAATAATAAATAAATAAATAAAATAAAACAAACGAAGCCACCACAATGAGAAGCCCGCACACCACAACCAGAGAGTAGCCTCTGCTTACCACAGCTAGAAAAAAGCCCTCTCAGTGACAAAGACCCAGCATAGCCAAAAATAAATGACAAATAACTAGATGATTTTTTAAAAAAGAATGGTATGCAACTTAAAATTTCTGAATTGTTAATTTTTAAATTTTCCCATTTAATACGTTTGAACCAGAGTTGACCACAGGTAACTGAAACAGGGCAGAAAACAAAACTGCTGATAAAGTTGGGGAGGAGAGGGGTACTGTATTATTTTAAAGCAAATCCCACCAATAATGCCCTTTTACCCATAAATACTTCAGTGTGTTGTTGTTTAGTCATCAAGTTGTGTCCAGCTCTTTGGTGACCCCACATACTATAGCCCTCCAGATGCCTCTGTCCATGGGATCTCCTAGGCAAGAATACTGGAGTGAGTAGCCATTCCCTTCTCCAGGGGATCTTCTAAACCCAGGGATTGAACTTGTGTTTCCTACTTGGCAGGTGGATTCTTCACCACTGCCCAAATATTTCAATGTGTATCTCTAAAACAGAGCCTCTCAATCTCAGCCAAATGACTCTTTGCTGTGAGCAGCTATCTGGTGCATTATAGGGTGTTTAGCAACACCCCTGGGTTCTACTCACTGATCAGATCAAATCAGTCACCCAGTCGTGTCCGACTCTTTGCGACCCCATGAATCGCAGCACGCCAGGCCTCCCTGTCCACCACCAACTCCCGGACGTCACTCAGACTCACATCCATCGAGTCACTGATGCCATCCAGCCATCTCATCCTCTGTCGTCCCCTTCTCCTCCTGCCCCCAATCCCTCCCAGCATCAGAGTCTTCTCCAATGAGTCAACTCTTCACATGAGGTGGCCAAAATACTGGAGTTTCAGCTTCAGCATCATTCCTTCCAAAGAAATCCCAGGGCTGATCTCCTTCAGAATGGACTGCTTGGATCTCCTTGCAGTCCAAGGGACTCTCAAGAGTCTTCTCCAACACTACAGTTCAAAAGCATCAATTCTTCGGCACTCAGCCTTCTTCACAGTCCAGCTCTCACATCCATACATGACCACAAGAAAGACCATAGCCTTGACTAGGCGAACCTTTGTTGGCAAAGTAATGTCTCTGTTTTTGAATATGCTATCTAGGTTGGTCATAACTTTCCTTCCAAGGAGTAAGCGTCTTTTAATTTCATGGCTGCAGTCACCATCTGCAGTGATTTTGGAGCCCAGAAAAATAAAGTCTGACACTGTTTCCACTGTTTCTCCATCTATTTCCCATGTAGTGATGGGACCAGATGCCATGATCTTCGTTTTCTGAATGTTGAGCTTTAAACCAACCTTTTCACTCTCCACTTTCACTTTCATCAAGAGGCTTTTGAGTTCCTCTTCACTCCCTCCAGTTATGACAACCAAAACTGTCTCAAGATTGCCAAATATCCTGGGAAACAAAATCTCAAAACTGAGAACCACTGCTCTAAAAGATGAAGGCTCACATTTAAAACATAGATGACACTATTATCATGTGTTTTAAAATTAGTAGCTATTTCTTACTTTAACCAAATATCCATTCCACGTTTACATTTCTAACTGTCTCATGAATGGTGGATTCTTTCCAATAGTTTTTTTAAAAAAAACTAAAGATTCAAGTATACTCCATACATTCTGATTGGTGGATATATCTTTTAGGTATCTTTTACATTGTTACCCCTGCATCCTTTTTTTCCCCCACTTTTTTCTTTTTTTTTAAAGAAAAGAAGCCATATATGACCTATCAGATTAGATCAGATCAGTCGCTTAGTCATGTCCGACTCTTTACGACCCCATGAATTGCAGCACGCCAGGCCTCCCTGTCCATCACCAACTCCCAGAGGTCACTCAGACTCACATCCATCGAGTCAGTGATGCCATCCAGCCATCTCATTCTCTGTCGTCCCTTTCTCCTCTTGCCCTCAATCCCTCCCAGCATCAGAGTCTTCTCCAATGAGTCAACTCTTCGCATGAGGTGGTCAAAGTACTGGAGTTTCAGCTTTAGCATCATTCCTTCCAAAGAAATCCCAGGGCTGATCTCCTTCAGAATGGACTGGTTGGATCTCCTTGCAGTCCAAGGGACTCTCAAGAGTCTTCTCCAACACCACAGTTCAAAAGCATCAATTCTTCGGCACTCAGCCTTCTTCACAGTCCAGCTCTCACATCCATACATGACCACAGGAAAACCATAGAGTTGCCCTTAGTCTGAATTTCACTGATTACATGTTCATAGTAGTTTAACATTTCCTCTGCACCTGTAATAAACAGACACTGATACACTGATACAAAAAAGATCTTCACAACCCAGATAATCATGATGGTGTGATCACTTACACTCACCTAGATCCAGATATCCCAGAATGTGAAGTCAACTGGACCTTAGGAAGCATCACTATGAACAAAGCTAGTGGAGGTGATGGAATTCCAGTTGAGCTATTTCAAATCCTGAAAGATGATGCTATGAAAGGGCTGCACTCAATATGTCCGCAAATTTGGAAAACTCAGCAGTGGCCACAGGACCAAAAAGGTCAGTTTTCATTCCAATCCCAAAGAAAAGCAATGCCAAAGAATGCTCAAACTACCACATAATTGCACTTATCTCACACGCTAGTAAAGTAATGCTCAAAATTCTCCAAGCCAGGCTTCAGCAATACATGAACCATGAATTTCCAGATGTTCAAGCTGGTTTTAGAAAAGGCAAAGGAACCAGAGAACAAATTGCTAACATCTGATGGATTATGGAAAAAGCAAGAGAGTTCCAGAAAAATATCTATTTCCGCTTTACTGACTATGCCAAAGCCTTTGACTGCATGGACGACAATAAACTGTGGAAAATTCTGAAAGAGATGGGAATACCAGACCACCTGACCTGCCTCTTGAGAAATCTGTATACAGGTCAAGAAGCAACAGTTAGAACTGGACATGGAACAACAGACTGGTTCCAAATAGGAAAAGGAGTATGTCAAGGTTGTATATTGTTACCCTACTTATTTAACTTCTATGCAGAGTACATCATGAGAAACGCTGGACTGGAAGAAGCACAAGCTGGAATCAAGATTGTCAGGAGAAATATCAATAACCTCAGATATGCAGATGACACCACCCTTATGGCAGAAAGTGAAGAAGAACTAAAAAGCCTCTTGATGAAAGTGAAAGAGGAGAGTGAAAAAGTTGGCTTAAAGCTCAACATTCAGAAAACTAAGATCACGGCATCTGGTCCCATCGCTTCATGGCAAATAGATGGGGAAACAGTGGTAACAGTGGCTGACTTTATTTTGAGGGGCTCCAAAATCACTGCAGGTGGTGATTGCAACCATGAATTTAAAATATGCTTACTCCTTGGAAGGAAAGTTATGACCAACAAAGACAGCATACTAAAAAGCAGAGACATCACTTTGTCAACAAAGGTCCATCTAGTCAAGGCTATGGTTTTTCCAGTAGTCATATATGTATGTGAGAGTTGGACTATAAAGAAAGCTGAGCACCGAAGAATAGATGCTTTTAAACTATAGTGTTGGAGAAGATTCTTGAGAGTCCCTTGGACTGCAAGGAGATCCAACCAGTCCATCCTAAAGGAGATGTTCATTGGAAGGACTGATGTTGAAGCTGAAACTCCAATACTTTGGCCACCTGATGCAAAGAGCTGACTCATTTGAAATGACCCTAATGCTGGGAAAGATTGAGGGCAGGAGGAGAAGGGGACGACAGAGGATGAGATGGTTGTATGGCATCACCGACTCAATGGACATGAGTTTGAGTAAACTCCTGGAGTTGGTGATGGAAAGGGAGGCCTGGCGTGCTGCGGTTCATGGGGTCACAAGTGTCGGATACGACTGAGCGACTGAACTAAACTGATACCTGAAATAAACAAATACTAATGATTGATGACATTATAATTCTACCATTCTGTCCCCATTTATTAACTGAATTCCTACATAAAGGGAAATTTGCCCTAATGAGCAAGCTCTTTACATTAGTAATGGCCACCTGTAAGGCTGAGGTGAATAAGATTCTGAACACTGGAAACTCAGCAGGTGGTCTACAGCCATACCGCCCTGAATGTGCACTCTTCTAATCTCAAAAGCCAAACAGGATCGGGCCTGTTATTACTTGGATGGAAATTCAGCATGTGATGGGACAGTGGTAGTGATTTCTATCCCTGATCTAATCTACTCCCTTCTTTGAGAATTTAATGCTCAGTAGAAAGAAGTAAGATTACATAATTGAGGGCAGAGTGTTGAATATGATTATGGAGTCAGGATAGGCTCAGAATCAAAGGGGTTATTTTTTCTTCTTGTTTTTATTAATAATTCCCAATATTGACAATATGCAAGGAAATGGCATTTTCAGACACTATTTGTAAGAACATAAACTGGTACAATTTTTCTGGAGGACAACTTGACAACATATAAAAAAGCCTTTAAAGTTTGCATATCCTTTGACCGAGAAATTCTACTGTCAGAAATTTACCCCAGGGATGTCCAGAAGACTCAGTGAAGTTTATTCATGATAAGTCTGTAGTAATAAAACATTAGACACACCCTAAGTGTTTGCTTATAGGGGATTCACTAAAGGCAGTGTGTTATGCCATCAATGGCCTTGCAGTCATTTGAATATTACAAAATTTATCAAGGCATAGAAAGATATCCAAGATATATTATTGAGTAAAAAAAACGCAGACCTTAAGTAATACAATCTGAAATCAAGATTGCCAGGAGAAATACAGTAACCTCAGATATGCAGATGACATCACCCTTATGGCAGAAAGTGAAGAACTCAGGAGCCTCTTGATGAAAGTGAAAGAAGAAGTGAAACAGTTGGCTTAAAACTCAACATTCAAAAAACTAATATCATGGCATCTTGTCTAAACACTTCATGGCAAACAGATGGGGAAACAGTGGAAACAGTGACAGACTTTATTTTTTTGGACTCCAAAATCACTGCAGATGGTGACTGCAGCCATGAAATTAAAAATGCTTGCTCCTTGGAAGAAAAGCTATGACTAACCTAGACAGCATATTAAAAAGCAGAGACATTCCTTTGCTGACAAAGGTCCATATAGTCAAAGCTATGGTTTTTCAGTAGTCATGCATGGATGTGAGAGTTGAACTATAAAGAAAGCTGAGTGTCGAAGAATCGATGTTTTTGAACTGTGGTGTTGGATAAGACTCTTGAGAGTCCCTTGAACTGCAAGGAGATCCAACCAGGCAATCCTAAAGGAAATCAGTCCTGAATATTCATCAGAAGGACTGATGCTGAAGCTGAAACTTCCATAATTTGTCCACCTGATGCAAAGAACTGACTCACTAGAAAAGACCCCGATGCTGGGAAAGATTGAAGGCAGGAGGAAAAGAGGACAACAGAAAATAAAATGGACATCACCAGATGGTCAACACCGAAATCAGATCGATTATATTCTTTGCAGCCAAAGATGGAGAAGCTCTATACAATCAGCAAAAACAAGACCAGGAGCTGACTGTGCCTCAGACCATGAACTCCTTGTTGCCAAATTCAGACTGAAATTGAAGAAAGTAGGGAAAACCACTAGACCATTCAGGTATGACCTAAATCAAATCCCTTATGATTATACAGTGGAAGTGAGAAATAGATTTAAGGGCCTAGATCTGATAGATAGAGTGCCTGATGAACTATGGAATGAGGTTCATGACACTGTACAGGAGACAGGGATCAAGACCATCCCCATGGAAAAGAAATGCAAAAAAGCAAAATGGTTGTCTGGGGAGGCCTTACAAATAGCTGTGAAAAGAAGAGAAGCGAAAAGCAAAGGAGAAAAGGAAAGATACAAACATCTGAATGCAGAGTTCCAAAGAATAGCAAGAAGAGATAAAGCCTTCTTCAGCGATCAATGCAAAGAAATAGAGGAAAACAACAGAATGAGAAAGACTAGGGATCTCTTCAAGAAAATCAGAGATACCAAAGGAACATTTCATGCAAAGATGGGCTCGATAAAGGACAGAAATGGTATGGACCTAACAGAAGCAGAAGATATTAAGAAGAGGTGGCAAGAATACACAGAAGAACTGTACAAAAAAGAGCTTCATGACCCAGATAATCATGATGGTGTGATCACTGACCTAGAGCCAGACATCCTGGAATGTGAAGTCAAGTGGGCCTTAGAAAGCATCACTACGAGCAAAGCTAGTGGAGGTGATGGAATTCCAGTGGAGCTATTCCAAATCCTGAAAGATGATGCTGTGAAAGTGCTACACTCAATATGCCAGCAAATTTGGGAAACTCAGCAGTGGCCACAGGATTAGAAAAGGTCAGTTTTCATTCCAATCCCAAAGAAAGGCAATGCCAAAGAATGCTCAAACTACCGCACAATTACACTCATCTCACATGCTAGTAAAGTAATGCTCAAAATTCTCCAAGCCAGGCTTCAGCAATGTGTGAACCGAGAACTTCCTGTTGTTCAAGCTGGTTTTAGAAAAGGCAGAGGAACCAGAGATCGAATTGCCAACATCCGCTGGATCATGGAAAAAGCAAGAGAGTTCCAGAAAAACATCTATTTCTGCTTTATTGACTATGCCAAAGCCTTTGACTGTGTGCTGCTGCTGCTAAGTCACTTTAGTCGTGTCTGACTCTGTGTGACCCCATAGACGGCAGCCCATCAGGCTCACCCGTCCCTGGGATTCTCCAGGCAAGAACACTGGAGTGGGTTGCCATTTCCTTCTCCAATGCATAAAAGTGAAAAGTGAAAGTGAAGTCACTCAGTCGTGTCCGACCCTCAGCGACCCCATGGACTGCAGCCTTCCAGGCTCCTCCACCCATGGGATTTTCCAGGCAGAAGTACTGGAGTGGTGTGCCATTGGGTAGATCACAATAAACTGTGGAAAATTCTGAAAGAGATGGGAATACCAGACCACCTGATTTGCCTCTTGAGAAATCTGTATGCAGGTCAGGAAGCAACAGTTAGAACTGGACATGGAACAACAGACTGATTCCAAATAGGAAAAGGAGTACGTCAAGGCTGTATATTGTCACCCTGTTTATTTAACTTATATGCAGAGTACATCATGAGAAATGCTGGACTGGAAGAAACACAAGCTGGAATCAAGATTGCTGGGAGAAATATCAATAACCTCAGATATGCAGATGACACCACCCTTATGGCAGAAAGTGAAGAGGAACTCAAAAGCCTCTTGATCAAAGTGAAAGTGGAGAGTGAAAAGGTTGGCTTAAAGCTCAACATTCAGAAAACGAAGATCATGGCATCTGGTCCCATCACTACATGGGAAATAGATGGAGAAACAGTGGAAACAGTGTCAGACTTTCTTTTTCTGGGCTCCAAAATCACTGCAGATGGTGACTGCAGCCATGAAATTAAAAGACGCTTACTCCTTGGAATGAAAGTTATGACCAACCTAGATAGCATATTCAAAAGCAGAGACATTACTTTGCCAACAAAGGTTCGCCTAGTCAAGGCTATGGTCTTTCTTGTGGTCATGTATGGATGTGAAAGCTGGATTGTGAAGAAGGCTGAGCGCCGAAGAATTGATGCTTTTGCACTGTGGTGTTGGAGAAGACTCTTGAGAGTCCCTTGGACTGCAAGGAGATCCAACCAGTCCATTCTGAAGGAGATCAGCCCTGGGATTTCTTTGGAAGGAATGATGCTAAAGCTGAAACTCCAGTATTTTGGCCACCTCATGCGAAATGTTGACTCATTGGAGAAGACTCTGTTGTTGGGAGGGATTGGGGGCAGGAGGAGAAGGGGATGACAGAGGATGAGATGGCTGGATGGCATCAGTGACTCGATGGATGTGAGTCTGAGTGACGTCCGGGAGTTGGTGGTGGACAGGGAGGCCTGGCGTGCTGCAGTTCATGGGGTCGCAAAGAGTCGGACACGACTGGGCGACTGATCTGATCTGATCTGATCTGATCTGATCTGGAGATAAATCCTTGGATGACATCACCAACTTGAGCAAGCTCCAGGAATAGGTGATTGACAGGGAATCCTGGCATGCTGGAATCCATGGGATCACAAAGCAACTGAGAGACTGAACCGAACTAAGTAATATATAATCAGTAAATTCATTTTTCTATTTTTATAAAAGGAATTATGCATATAAACATATGCATAATGGAAAAAGAGGTCTCAAATATAACAAAGTATTAACAGCTAATATTTAAATATTAATATTACATGATGGTAAAATTAGGACTAATTTATATTTTCTTTCTTTTGCTTATGGGCTTTCTTTGTGTCTCAGCTGGTAAGGAATCTGCCTGCAATGCAGGAGACCTGGGTTCAGTCCCTGGGTTGGGAAGATCCCTTGGAGAAGGGAAAGACTACCCACTCCAGTATTCTGACCTGGAGAATTCTATGGCCTGTATAGTCAGTCCATGGGGTCGCAAAGAGTCGGACACGACTAAGCGACTTTCACTTTCACTTTTCTTTTGTTTATCTGATTTTTCAAAATTTTCTGTAACTCATATTATTTTTTAAAAGAAAAAATATTTAATAGCAAGTACCTTATTTTTTTATTTTTGTTTTTTTTAATCAGATAGGCGCAATCAGGGTGTTGCAAGTCCTGATTATGGAAAGCCCTTAATCATACATCATGCGAGCTCCAATCATCACGCTCTATTCTGCCCTCCAAAAGAGGAACAGGTAAGAATTATCTTACCTGACAATAAGCAAGTACTTTAAGTTAGAGTTGCCGGGTATCATGGGGCATACTTACAGCAAAAAAATTATTCATTGTTTAATCTGAATTTTTAATTTAATGAGGTGTTTTGCATTTTTATTTACTAAATCTGGCCAGCCTATTTTTAGTGTAAAGCAATCAAAGGAGAGACTTGGGTGCTGGCCCCTTTGAGGACAGAAGAGTCACTGATTGTATCCAGTCTTTTAAACCAGGAAATAGGATTTGATGGAATAAGATAGGAAGATAAATTTGGAAGCCACATAGTCCTTATCTGAAATCTGGACTCTGCTACCACCGCCACTATCCCCACCCGCCCCCTACTCCAGCCCCATTCACCCCACAATCTGGATGTTCCGAGGTGAGTCACTTATCTCCCCTGAGCCTCATAATAATGCCTGGCTTGCCAGGATCAAATGAGAACATGTGTGTGAAGGCACTTAGTAAACTGCGAGTGCCAAGCAGCACATTATTATCATGTTAACAAATTATACACACAAGGACACGTTGAACAGGAACAAAGCATCTGCCACAAGACAATTGCAGAATTGTTCCTTGCAGCAGACTTTGATGCTCTCTGAGGTCAAAACAACTCAAGGTTTAGTTACTCCAGGACTGAACCCATACATTAATATCTATTCAGATTGTTTTTACGACCCTATTTATAGATGCACTGATCATTAAATAGTTTGGAACACTTTGAAGCAAGTCGGTTGTTAAATTGCTTGGCGAGTGGCTCAGAGGAAGCCCGCATGGTTTATGAGTTTGGCAGCTCATAACTCCAGGCCCTCACCTTATCACCTTATCCTCACACACCAGGCTCAGTCACCTTGGAAACTGCCCTATTCTAGATGCAGAGCACAGAGCGCCTGACTGACATGGAATTCCTCAGCAGTCGCCTTCTTGTCTGGTCTCTGTTACTGAAAAACCATTGGTGCTTCTCAAGCCACTTTAGGGAGGATCCAACAGGGGAGTTTCAAGGATCTTCCAGGGGAAAATTAATGCTAGAGATTGAGGTTTATGACAACGTGGAAAAACAAATTGAGGAAGGAAAAATTAAGGGAGAAGGAAAGAGGAGAGGAGGGAAGGAAGAAGAAAATGTAGGAAAGTTCAGAAGAAAGAAAATGAGATTATCATCCTATTTTACATATGAGGAAACTGAGGCCCAGAAGCCCAAGGTCACATGACCAGCAAAACAGCTCCTCATGGGAACCAGACACTCTGGAAAGAGCAACATGAAAATGCAGCTTGTGAGTGAAGTGGCAAGACACAGGGGAGCGACCGCAAGAGGCAGCTACCCGCCGGTCTTCACCAGACACTACCCCTGACGTGGGACCCACCAGCCTCCGAACTGTGAGAACCAGATGCCTGCTGTTTAGGCCCCGCAGTCCATGGTATTTTGTCATAGCAGCCCAAGACATTTGGCAATTCTCTTTAACTGATGGAGGAACTGCCGAACTATGGCTGCCCCAGTTTCCTTTCCCACCATTGGTGTCTGAGGAGGGGGTACCGGTGTGGTCCCATCGTCCTCAGCCCAGATCTTCACTCTGCCACACACTCAACTGGGTGACCTCCTTACACAACCTCTTGGAGTCCCAATTTCCTCATTATAGAATGGAAACAACAGACCTGAGGGAAGATTACACAGATGACATACAAAAATCTCCTAGGGCACGGTGCTCAGCAAACAGTAGTTTCCTGGTCAGTGTGCGGAGAATCAAAACATCTCAGTGTAGGAAGGAGCCTGACAGGTGCAACATGTGATGCTACTTCCTGGATTATTATAACAGGGTCCCCTGTTCTGTGTCCTGCCCGAATATCCCCATTGCTGCTCACTGTGGGGCATCAGTGGCCAGAACCAACTCCGCAGGACATAAGGAGGCATTTCCCATTATTTCTTGGAAACCTGGCTTTCACAGGGTATAAATGAGTGCTATAATGGGAGGAGGAGGAAGAATTCTGAAGTCAAATAACTGGGAAAGACTGGATTGAACAACACCAAGGCACATTTCTCTTCGGCAGGACACCTTGGATCATTGAACAGAGTCATACACTGAAATCTCCAAATAGGAATAGAGCATTTCTAAACCTCTCTGTCCTGTAAAATGAAAGTCTGCATCCAGACATAAGGCATCTGTCCACACAGCAGGGAAACCACATACAACCACCAAGGTTGAATTGTAAATACTCACCCCCAAACCTCTGTCTGCCCTGTAGCAATTCTCACCTTTACTGATTTATCCCAAATGGCAACATAGAAACTGTGGCCACTGCTACGCTGCTGTCTTCCTTAATGTCTCCATCTATCCCTGCTGCCTGAAGTCAATTTCCAAGTTCAAGTTCAAGAAGTTAGATAATCATCAGAGGCTGAGCAAAGCAAGTCACCATGTGAGGATTGAGGGAGTTTGCCCTCCCCATCCCCACGCTGAAGCAGATACTGAACACAAATGAGCAGAACTAGGTTTCCCTTCTCAGCCAGGGTTCTCAGCTGAGATTAGAAAATTGCTAAAGAGCCAAATTTTGGGGGTCCTGCAACTGCCCTTTTGTATGTTTCTGCACTTTTTAAAAACTCCATGATTTGTCTGGAGACTGTAACTAAGAGATGTAAGGAATGGTCAAGATCTTAGGAGTCAGAACAAAACCTTTAGCAATTTTTTGAAACCCTAGGTAAGAGGCTGAAGGAATTGTTCCAGAAAACCTGACCTCTAAAGTTCACAGTACTGCAAATGCAAATGAGTTATACCCTTCTGTTGCCCCCACCTCCCAGATTGGTGAATAATTCCATCTCAGATGGCTACCCTGGGCTTCCCTGGTGGCTCAGCTGATAAAGAATCTGCCTGCAATGCAGGAGACCTGAGTTTGATTCCTGGGTTGGGAAGATTCCCTAGAGAAGGGAACAGCTACCCACTCCAGTATTCTTGCCTGAAGAATTCCATGGACAGAGGAGCCTGGCAGGCTACAGTCCATGGAATCATAAAGAGTTGGTCATGACCCCATTGCAGCCCTGGAGAATTCCATGGACTTGAGTTTTGTATCCATGGGGTCACAAAGAGTCAGGACAGATGGCTACCAGATAAATGATTCTCACTTCATGTACAACTTACCCTGAGCCCTTTATTCTCAATGGCACCAAGGAAAGTGAGGCCTTTTCCTGAACTTTCTTAACAAGAATGAAGACAGTCCCAGGATGACCACAAGAAAGGGACAACTGGTGCCAGTGAATTTTTTTTTTTGAATAATTTTGTTGATTGATTTTTGGCTATGCGGGGTCTTCATTGCTGTGTGGGCTTTTCTTTAGTGGTGGCGAGTTACTCTGCACTTGTGGTGCTCAGGCTTCTCCTTGCAGTGGCTTTTCTTGTTGTGGAACATGGGCTCTAGGGCACATGGGCTTCAGTAATTGCATCTCCTTGGCTTGAGCACAAGCTCAGTAGTTGTGGTTCATGAGCTTAGTTGCTCTGCAGCGTGTGGAATCTTCCCAGACCAGGGATCAACCCGTGTCTCCTGCGTTGGCAGGCAGATTCTTTACCACTGAGCCACGAGGGAAGCCTACAATGAATCTTTATTAAGCACCTACTGTGGGATAGACGCATATGGTCCAACAGCCAGAGAGAAGAGCCAACCACACAAATGTGTATGGCTGGAATAAATCCAACCAGCCCTGGGAGCATCGACAGCTCCTCCAGACTCTCTGCCCAGCTGGAGTTTGGGAAGTTAAGCAATGTCTGTAATGTAAGGAATCTGATGCACCCAGCCCATATCAACCCTGTCCGAAGAATGCAGCTTAGCAAGCCCCTTAGGAAGATTTACTCAAGTATGAAGTTAGAAGTGGGTTTGTCTTTCATCAACACACTTGAAGGCAATAGGCACTGGTGACAGCAGAAGGAAGGCTGGCCCAGCTCTATGGGGGGTAAGGTGGACCTCTGCCTGGGAAGCAGGGGGCCTGGCTGCAAAAACTATGGTATGATGTGTGGCTCAGGACATTGCATGTCCCTGAATCTTAGCATTTTTGGTAGGGGTTGAGGGTAGGGGCCCAAGGATGTTGAGGAAGAGAGGCAGCCTGCTATGGCAGGCTGGGAGTCACCAGATTTGGCTGTACCTCTAACACACTGGGTGACCTCACCAAGCCATTTCCCTTTTCTGACTTCAGCTACCTTACCAGTAAAAATAATAGTAGTAATAAAGAGATGATTGTTCTAGGTCTGTCGATTGGGGTTTTTTTTTTCATTGCTGTATTTTGTGAAATTCTCATAACATAAAGCTTGTCATTATTGACATTTAGCACATTCACAATGCTGTGCGAACATCACCACTATCAAGTTCCAGGACATTTTCATCATCCCCAAAAGAAGTCCTGCACTTATTAAGCAGTCACTCCCCATTACCCCCTCCCCCTAATCTCTGGCAACCACTAATCTGCTTTCTGTCTCTGTCTCTATGGATTTGCCTATTCTGAATATTTCATATAAATGGAATCATGCAATTATTTGTCCTTTTGTGACTGACTTCTTTCACTTAACATGATGTTTTCAAGGTTCATTCATGTATAAACACTTCATTCTTTTTATATAGTTAAGTAGTATTTCATTGTAGAGATATACTACTTTTACCCATTCATCATTTGTCAGTTATGATGAAATTTGGGTTGTTTTCACCTTTGGACTGTTGTAAAGAGCCAAACATTTACAATAGAACTGTGAGAAATAAATGTCTATTGTTTAATTCACTTCATTTATGGTATTCTTTTTACAACAGCCTGAGCAAACCAAGACATATGGTAATCTCCATGTAACTTATTACAGAGCCACCAAGAGTTTCCACAGTGACTGCATCATTTTTCATTCTTACCACCAAGGTTTGAGGGTTCTGTTTGCTCCTCACCCTCACTAAACTATGTCCTTAAGCAGGGAGGGAATTTAGTAGGAAACTCTTTTCTTCTAACACAATCGTTCTTGGAAACCTACTATGAGAAACAGATGAAAGAGAAACTTCTGGGGTTGGAGGTGATGGCACATCTGAGGAACCCCCTAGGGTTCGAAGAAACACAATTTGAAAACCGTTTGCTACAGAGTTTGTTATATCCTTCCTGGCTCAGAATCTGAATATCCCATCTTGATCCCCTTCCAAGGTCTATCCTGGTCTCTGGAGGTTTGGCTTATTGAGGACTCTCCCCATCTCTATTCTACACTTTTAGGAAAGGCCTGAGATGATAGTCCTCTTCAGCTTGGGGTATGGGGCCCAACAACGGCAGAATTAGCCAGTTTTCTTCTTTTTGGCCAGGCACAATGGCATGTGGAATCTTAGTTCCCCAATCGGGAATTGAACCCCTTGCATTGGAAGTGAGGAGTCTTAACCACTAGACTGCCAAAGAAGTCCCAGCTGGTTCTCTTTAAAATAAAAATTCTGGGATCCCACCCCAGACTTAGAGAATGGGAATCTTCAAGGAAGAATCCTGGATTTTTGCATCTTTTACATACTTCCCAGATGATTTTTATGCCCCCAGATTTGAGAACCACTGAACTGGAAGGGACTGAGATGTGAGAGTTAGGAGAGTAAACACTTAAATTGGTAAAGGCCACCATCTTATTGAACTGCTACGAGCTTCTCTTCTGCTCTTTGGGAGAGAAACGTTGGATTTTGCTTTGGGATCTGAGTGCCAACTGGGGCTTTCCAAAGGTCAAACTGGCACAACCTCCAGCCTGCAGGACTGGGAAGCTCCAAAAGATAAGGATACTCTGTGACCTCAGGAACTGCGCACAATGTCTCAGCATTTCCAAGTGCTGCCTTTAAAAATGATGGTTATTATGGTTATTTTTTTGAAATTTGAAAATATAGCAAATCAGTCATAAAGCAATGACTGTTTATGTGAGTTTTTGTAGCATTAAGCAATGTTTTCTTTGTGTTGAGAATCAACATTATTTACTTTGGGAATCTTGCCCAGATTTCTGTCAACTTATTTATACAGTTTCTCTTCCCAGATTTGTGACTCAATGAAGTTTTCCCCATCTGGGTCAGGGAACAAGCAAAACTGTCATATGCAGATGCAGCCTAGTGCACTGAGCTTGTAAGAATCATCAAAGACCCCTACTCTAGTGATACCCCCAGAGCAGTAACCCCCTCTTCAGACTCTTCTGGGATTCATCCAAGAATGAGTAGCTCACCACCTGTTTTGGTTAGTCACTCTTACATAAGAAGTCTTGCCAAAACTCAGTGACTTGACACAAAAACTATTTCATTGGAGTCGCTGAGTTCAACTTAGCAGTTCTACTACTGTGGTGTTGGTTGGGGCTATAACCACCTGGGGTGTCAACTGGGCTGAAGAGTGAGCTGAAGAATCCAAGCTGGCTCACTCACATGGCTGGGAGCTGATGCTGGCTGACAACTGGGAGCTCAGCTGGGGCTGTTGGCTGAAATGTCAGCACATAGCCTCTTCATGTGGCTTGGGCTTCCCACAGTATGGCAGCTGGGTTAGGAAGGGAATATCCTATGAGCAAGTGTTCCAAGCACTGATTTGACTCTAAGGCCTTAGATAAATTAGCTAATCTCTTGGGACCTAAGCTTCTCCATCTATCACATGAAGATAATTTGTCGAAGGTAATTTGATAAGATAATTTGTCAAATGAAGATGAATCTTCCCCATCAGATTAAGGCAAAGACTAAGTGAGAGAGTTTGAGTAAAGCCCTTCACACAGTGCTCCATGAACAAGAGCATGTTATGATCATGGCCACCCCAACACTTAATCCTGGAGCATCCTTGATAACACGATGAATCTCTCCAGACTTTCTCCCTGGCTCATACAAATTGCTGGGCTGCCACCCCTGACTTGAAGAAAAGGAGGAGGTTGCCATCTTTGGTGGGTTTCTGTAGGACTAGATACAGAAACTATGGACTAGACATCAGAAACTATGACATGACTCCTTGGAAAATATCCGCCCCCCCCCCCCCCCCCACAGAGAAGGAAAGGGTGGCTTTATTAGTTTGTCAGGCAAATCTCATGGACAGAGGAGCCTGGTAGGCTGCAGTCCATGAGGTTGCAAAGAGTCAGACACGACTGAGTGACTTCACTTTCACTTTTCACGTTCAAGCATTGGAGGAGGAAATGGCAACCCATTCCAGTGTTCTTGTCTGGAGAATCCCAGGGACAGGGGAGCCTGGTGGGCTGCTGTCTATGGGGTCGCACAGAATCAGACAGGACTGAAGTGACTTAGCAGCAGCAGCAGCAGCAGACAAAGGGAAACACAGCAGGCTAGCTCCATAAGAACTATCCACTTGCCCCCTCTACCCACCTGCACCCTATAAATAGGGAGAGGTTATTGGAGAAGGCAATGGCACCCCACTCCAGTACTTTTGCCTAGAAAATCCCATGTGGAGGAGCCTGGTGGGCTGCAGTCCATGGGGTCGCTATGAGTCGGACGTGACTGAGCGACTTCACTTTCATTTTTCACTTTTCACTTTCACACAATGGAGAAGGCAATGGCAACCCACTCCAGTGTTCTTGCCTGGAGAATCCCAGGGACGGGGGAGCCTGGTGGGCTGCCGTCTGTGGGGTCGCACAGAGTCGGACACGACTGAAACGAGCAGCAGCAGCAGCAGCAGCAGCATATAGTCAGTCTGGATAAGGGCATGATAAGGATCAAGGCAGTAACAGTGCTTCCTTCATTTGTTGCTTTTTTTGGCTGTGCTGGGACTTCATTGCTCCAAGTGGGCTTTCTCTAGCGGTGACAAGCAGGGGCTACTCTTTGTTGCTGTGCACAGGCTTCTCATTTCAGTGGCTTCTCTTGTTGCAGAGCACAGGCTCTAGGGAGCAGGCTCAGTAGTTGTAGTGCATGAGCTTAGTTGCTCCATGTCATGTGGGATATTCCCAGACCAGTGATTAAATCCACGTCCCCTGAATTGCAAGGTGGATTCTTAACAACTGGACGACCAAGGAAGTCCTGAAATGTATCTCAAAGGGAAAAAAATATCTTACAAATATTCAAAGATATCTGAATGTTCCTTGAAACAGTGTAAATAACATCTTATCAACAGAAATTTATCAACCGAAATGTCTATCAGTAAGAGCTGGGATATGCTACATCCATATTCTACTGGATATTTGTTTGTTTTTAGGGTATCTAGTATCTGATCATTCTTCATTTAAAGAAGAAATTTAAAGATAAGAAAGAAGCACCCCTGCTTTCCACTACAGAAGCATAAATAAAACAAATATGCCCACTCCTTGCTCCCTGGAAGACAAGACACAAGCATGTAAGCTGAGTGGCCAGTGTGCTGCCTAAGGTTTTGCCCACAAAGACACAAGGACAGTTAGTGGTTTTCAAGACTGCTGTGTTGGCAGTGGAGCCTAGATTCCAGTGGCATAGTGGTATCTGGTGGAGCAGAGCTGCCACAATGACTTAGACTACTCACCTTGTAACTGTTATATGCCAGAGAAATAAATTTCATTAAGTCACTGTAAGTTGAACTTTCTTTGTTATGGTAACTTAGATTATCCTAATTATGGTGATTTTAGAACATAGCCACAAATTCCTTTCTACTCCTCCCTTTGAGAAGTAGAGACTATGTCTCCTCTTTTGAACTTGAGCAGGCTTGTGACCACTTCAATCAATAGACTTTGGTGAAAGTGATTTCCAGGGTTAGGTCACAAAAGGCTGTGCAGCTTCCTCCCTGCTTGCTAGAACACCAGCTCCTAGAGCACTGAACCACCTTGTAAGAAGTCAGACTACCCAGAGGCCACCACACTGTGAGGAAGCCCAAATCATAGAGACAGAGCTTGTATAGGCACTCTGATCCAGAATCCCTGCCAGCCCAGAGTTCAATTCACAGCAGCCCAGTCTCCAAACATGTGCATGAAATAGCCTCCAGATGATTCTACCACTCCACCCCCACCCCAGCCTTTCATCTCACTCTTAGTGTGAATTTTCCCAGCCAAGATCCCAGACATAGTGCATCATCCCTGCTGTGCCCTGTAGAATTCCTGACCCACAGAATTTATGAGTATATTAAAATGGTGAATGTTTTATTCTACTAAGTCTTACGGATTATTACACAAAAATAGCTAATGGGACTCTAAACTGACATAGCATAGATTCCATGGGCTATCCAATACTTTTCAAAAAATGTCCTTTTTTGCTAAATAACCTAACCACAGTGTATCTCTGTTGTTATCAACAGTCTTGGCTGGTAGGTATACAATGAAATACTATGCAACCCTTAAACTGAGGTAGCTCTATATTAACCATCACAGAGAGAGACTCACAATGTAGTTTTAGGAGAAAATGGCAGATTCAAAAATAGTAGGTTCAAAATGGTTACAGTTTTGTAAAATAAAATTATTATTTTTGCATAGTGTAAATTCTAAGATGCTATGTACCAAAATTACACGATCTCTTAAGTATTAATTACCTATTTTTTCTATATGAACTTCGTTACAATTACATGTATAAATTTTTAATTAAAAATATTAAAAAAAAATAAAGCCAGGGTTATAGATTCAGAAATTTAAGAGTACCTGGAATATTTCACCACCTCTGGAGCTTTTGCACATTCACTAATGAGAAACCCTGAAGCACAATCTTTGGGTAGTGGTAGCCCCATTAGGCTGCGTAGTAGCTACTAAAAATCCCTCCCCTTACTACAAACATATGCTATTCCTCATATCAAGAAGTACGGTTTATTTCCCCTTTCCTTATATCTAGGCTCTCCCTGTGACTGCTTTGGCCAATGGAATGCAATATAAGATGTTCAAGGGCTTCTGATTTCAAGTCTTAGGAGATTTGGTAGCTTCTGTTTCCTTCTGTTTACATGCCTGTTCTTGGGATGTTTCCTCTCAGAATCCAGTCAAGGCCATATGGAAAGATCACATGGAGGAAAACCAAGACTGTCCCATAGGCAGCCTTAGATTAGCTCCTATCCAACAGCCAGCACCATGTGCCAGCCATGGGAATATGTCATTTGAGATTCCAGCTCAATTGAGCCCTAGTGGCTGCAGATCCAACAGACATCGTGGGGTGCGGAAGAACCATCCATCTGAGCCCTGTTAACCCACAGACTCATGAGAGATACTAACAGGATGGTTGCTTTAAATCACTGAGTTTTGGGGAAATGTGGTAGCCAGCCTCCAAGATGGCTCCACTGATCCCTACCTCCTAATATTTATACCTTGTATAGTAGCTTTGCACATGGTACCAAGGCTGGTCTGTCTGACCAGTGGAATAGACCAGAAGTGATGCACAGTATGTTACTTGTAAGATTAGATGATAAAATGCCTCATAGCTCTATCTTGGCCACTCTGTTCGTATTCTGAGCAGCCCCTGGGAGAGAAGTCCACATATGAGGACCAACTTGTCCCCAGGTTGCCCAGGACTTTCCTGGTTTTAGAATGAATGTCTCACATCCTGAGAACACCCTTTGTCCTGGGCAAACCAAGATGATTGGTCACCCTATGTGACCAGCTATGTGGTAAGGTAGTGAGACTTCAGGACAACAGCGAACAAAAAATAAGCCCTCTTACCAACAGCCACATGAGGGAGCCATTTAGGAAGCAAATTCCCCAGGCCCAGTCAAGCCTTGGGAGGACTGCAGCCCCAGCCAAATGCCCAACTGCAACTTCATGAAAGACCCTGATCCAGAGCCACCCGGGTAGGGTGACCCCTAGAAATTATGTGAGACAATAAATATTGTTATTTTAAGCTGCTCAGTGTGGGGTAGTTTGTTAAACAGCAATATGCAGGTGGTCTGTTGCCCCCTAATAAATCAGGGAACACTAGCAGATCATGATCTCCACCTATTATAAACAGCTATGATGGTCTTTCTGTTTGGAGATCTTTTCCTTTCCTGAAAATGAACCTGAGGGAATGCTGCTTCTAGAGTTCCTGAAAAACAGTGTCCCACAGGGTCCCTGGTTGCTGCAGCTTGAGCTCATTCCACCTCTAATTATTTTCCAAGCTTTAACAATGAATCTCTTGGGCTCACAAAGCCCTCCTGCCTCTCCATTTCTAAATGCTCTCTGAGGCTGTCCTGATTTCCCTGAAGACCTGAGGCATTTACCTAGGCTGCTTAAATCACCTTCTCTGCTGGAAAGTATCCCTTGATCTCTGAACGTGGATATCTGTATGCAGAGAGCAGTGCACATTGTGCGTGGCCTGTAGGGCATGCAGATATTCTGGGGGAGCCTGAGGGGTCTTAACCTAAAATCTCTTCCAACCGGGCACCAAGGTATCGGAGAGTTCACCTTTCAGGTGTGATTAATTCATTTGAGAGGACGAATTATCCACCAGCACCTTCTTCTGAATGAGTTTACTGAAGACATTCTGCTCTACCCAAGGCAACATATGAGTAGTGGGCACTTGATCCAGAGGAGCACAAAAGACAGGTGAGATCTTGAGAGTTGACTTTTGTCCACCTTCTAATGTATTAGACTGACTCCATGTACAGCTGGGCTGCAGGGCTGCACATGTGCAGAGCACCCAGCATGCTAGCAGCAGGTTGCTGTGTACACCCAGAGACTCAGAGACGCGTTGCCAAGTATCAAAGGTATTAGTTCCCCATGGCTGCCATAGCAAAGGGCCGCAAGCTGAGTGGCTGAAAGCAGCAGAAGTGTAGTCTCTCATGGTCCTGGAGGCTGGGTGTCTAAAATTAAGGTGTCAGCAGGGCTGGTTCCTTCTGAGCGCTCTGATGGAATCTGTTCCAAGCCTCTCCCCTAGATGCTGGAGGTTTGTTTTCAGTCTTTGATGATGCTTGTCTTGTCAATACATCACCCCGACCTTTGCCTTGATGTTCAGATGGCACCTCACTTTGTGTCTGTCTCTGTGTCCAGATTTGTAATTCTAATAAGCTCATCTTAACTCCATCATCTGCAAAGACCTTATTTCCAAATAAGGTCACATTCATAGGCACCCGGTGCTAGGACTTGAACATCTTCAGGAGGGACACAATCCAACCCCTAACACTAAGCCATTAGGGAAACAGTTAATATCCATAAAATGCTAGGTGCTTGCCGTGATAGTCATTTTATATACATTATTTCTAATCCTCACAAAGATTTCCCAGTTTTATAGATCAGAAACTGAAGATCAGAAAGGTTACAGGGCTTGTCTTAACTTACACAGCTAGAAGTACAGGCTCTGGAATTAGATAGCTTGGCTTCGCCACTTAGCTGGGAGGTCCTGGGTAAGTTACTTAAATTTTCTGTGCCTTAATTTCCTCCTTTGTAAAATGGAAATAATAACAACTATACCTCTATCCATTTAGGGTTGCTGCAAGCATTTTAAAAGATGCACAGAGCCTGGTACATAGTAATTACTGAATTCATAGTAGCTGTTATTTTAGTTGTAGAATCAAGTGAAATAAGATGGAAAGTAAAAAACAAAAACCTTCTGATTTCACTCATATGTGGAATCTAAACAAAACAAAACAATAATAGACTCATAGACACAGAGAACAAATTAGTGGTTACCAGAAGGGAAGGTGGTTGGGGACAGGAGTAAAATCAGTGGTGGTGGTGTTTTTCAGTCCCTCAGCCTGTCCAGCTATTTGCAACCCCATGGACTGCAGCATGCCAGGCTTCCGGGTCCTTCACCATCTCCCAGAGTTTATTCAAACTCATGTCCATTGAGTTGGTGATGCCATCCAACCATCACATCTTCTGTTGTCTTCTCCTCCTCCTGCCTTCAAGCAACATTTGTTGACAATTAAAATTATAATTTAAAAAACAGTGAAAAAATTAAAGCTTCATGATGTGTATTCGTAGTTACTAAATATGAAATCACTTGAACTTTGGCCTCTTCTCTCCAGTCTCCTGGTTATATAGTTCTTGTTCATGCTAAACTATCTGTGACTTCTAAATGGAGGGAGCAAAATAGCCACCACAAGTGCCCATCTGCTTAGAGCTCCTGTGGTGCCCCTCTAGGACCTCAGTACTGCCCACCATCCACTCAATCTTCTGAGCTGGCAAAGCACACTCCCTCTCTGCTTTGTAGAAATGTAGATAATAGCACAAGTTAGATGGTCTTGAGTGTTAGATAATGTAACATGTATAATTTGTCAGGCAGTAAGGAGTCGGATGACTGAGCGACTGAACTGAACTGAACTGAATCAAATTAAGAACTCAATAAATTAGTTCCCTTCTCCTTCTTTAAGTTGTATGTGTGTTTATTTTTAATTTTGTAAAAAGGCTTGAAAATAATTAACAAGATTAAAGGCTTTTAAAATTTTTGGAACCAGTTTGGTTATCTGTTGCTATGTGACAAAGTAGTGGCTTAAAACAACAACCTTATTATCCTATCACACAACTATCACAGAAGTCAGGAATTTGGGCAAATCTCAGTCAGGAAGTTGTACTGCTCCATAAGGCATTAAATGAAGCCAGTCTGTGGTATTTATCTGGTGACTTGGCTGGTCAGGAGGGTTAAGACAGCTTCCTTATTCACAGGTAAGGCCTTGGCTCAGCTCAGTTGGACTACTGGCCAGGACAGAAGTGAATCACAGAAAAAGAACTTATAATATGTAAATATGTGAAGTTGTAAAAGTCCAGAGCAAGTACAGGCAGACCTGGGTGGTATTGCCAGTTCGGTCCAGAGCACCACAGTAAAGCAAATATCACAGACAAGTGAATCAAGCCAATTTTTTTTTTTTTTTTTTTGGTTTTTCCAGTGCATATAAAAGTTATGTTTACACTATACTGTAATCTGTTAAGTATGCAATAGCTTTTATGTCTTTACTGTTAAAAGTGAAAAGAAGAGAAGCGAAAAGCAAAGGAGAAAAGGAAAGATATAAACATCTGAATGCAGAGTACTCTGAATGATAACTATGACAAAGTTGAGTAATGGCTGCCTCCAGGGTATTTTTATACCCAGACCACTTGACTCCCTTATCTTCGATGCCTGACCCCTGTGGGCATCTGTTTTTCACCCAGGCCAGGTGAGACTTCTTATCTGCATATCAAGTGAAACAGATCTCCCCTCACCCTAACATTCAAAAATCCTTCACAACACAGCTTATTCTGACTTACCCTTGTGACTAGACTTCATTCTGAATTTATCTACTTCCTGCATAAACAGGTCCCTTACCTTCCCACATTCACATTTTTGCTGGTGCTTTTTTATTTCCTCTAAGATGCCTTCCATCCCAACCAAATCTGGGAACTCTCCTGCACCCTCAAAAGTCCATGTGAGGTCCTTTTTGGAAGCTCCCAAACAGAAATAACCTTTCTTTCACTAGAGGCTCCAAAGTGCCATGTTATTTTGCAGTATAGTCATCATATCAGATCAGTCACTCACTCGTGTCTGACTCTTTGCAACCCCATGAATCGCAGCACGCCAGGCCTCCCTGTCCATCACCAACTCCCGGAGGTCACTCAGACTCACATCCATCGAGTCACTGATGCCATCCAGCCATCTCATCCTCTGTCATCCCCTTCTCCTCCTGCCCCCAATCCCTCCCAGCCTCAGAGTCTTCTCCAATGAGTCAACTCTTCACATGAGGTGGCCAAAATACTGGAGTTTCAGCTTCAGCATCATTCCTTCCAAAGAAATCCCAGGGCTGATCTCCTTCAGAATGGACTGCTTGGATCTCCTTGAAGTCCAAGGGACTCTCAAGAGTCTTCTCCAACACCACAGTGCAAAAGCATCAATTCTTTGGTGTTCAGCCTTCTTCACAGTCCAGCTCTCACATCCATACATGACCACAGGAAAGACCATAGCCTTGACTAGGCGAACCTTTGTTGGCAAAGTAATGTCTCTGCTTTTGAATGTGCTATCTAGGTTGGTCATAACTTTCCTTCCAAGGAGTAAGCGTCTTTTAATTTCATGGCTACAGTCACCATCTGCAGTGATTTTGGAGCCCAGAAAAAGAAAGTCTGACACTGTTTCCACTGTTTCTCCATCTACTTCCCATGAAGTGATGGGACCAGATGCCATGATCTTCGTTTTCTGAATGTTGAGCTTTAAACCAACCTTTTCACTCTCCACTTTCACTTTCATCAAGAGGCTTTTGAGTTCCTCTTCACTTTCTGCCATAAGGGTGGTATCATCTGCATATCTGAGGTTATTGATATTTCTCCCAGCAATCTTGATTCCAACTTGTGTTTCTTACAGTCCAGCATTTCTCATGATGTACTCTGCATATAAGTTAAATAAACAGGGTGTCAATATACAGCCTTGACGTACTCCTTTTCCTATTTGGAACCAGTCTGTTGTTCCATGTCCAGTTCTAACTGTTGCTTCCTGACCTGCATACAGATTTCACAAGAGGCAGATCAGGTGGTCTGGTATTCCCATCTCTTTCAGAATTTTCCACAGTTTATTGTGATCCACACAGTCAAAGGCTTTGGCATAGTCAATAAAGCAGAAATAGATGCTTTTCTGGAACTCTCTTGCTTTTTCCATGATCCAGTGGATGTTGGCAATTTGATCTCTGATTCCTCTGCCTTTTCTAAAACCAGCTATGTATTCTTCTTTACAGATGCTGGGATTTTTACAAATTGAAGGTTTGCAGCAACTCTGTGTTGTCAGATGATGGTTAACATTTTTTAACAGTAAAGACATAAAAGCTATTGCATACTTAACAGATTACAGTATAGTGTAAACATAACTTTTATATGCACTGGAAAACCAAAAAAAAAAAAAAAAAAAATTGGCTTGATTCACTTGCCTGAGATATTTGCTTTACTGTGGTGCTCTGGACCGAACTGGCGATACCACCCACGTCTGCCTGTACTTGCTCTGGACTTTTACAACTTCACATATTTACATATTATAAGTTCTTTCCCTGTGATTCACTTCTGTCCTGGCCAGTAGTCCAACTGAGCTGAGCCAAGGCCTTACCTGTGAATAAGGAAGCTGTCTTAACCCTCCTGACCAGCCAAGTCACCAGATAAATACCACAGACTGGCTTCATTTAATGCCATATGGAGCAGTACAACTTCTGTTACGTCCATACCATTTCTGTCCTTTATCGATATAAACATCTGAATGCAGAGTTCCAAAGAATAGCAAGAAGAGATAAGAGAGCCTTCTTCAGTGATCAATGCAAAGAAACAGAGGAAAACAACAGAATCGGAAAGACTAGGGATCTCTTCAAGAAAATCAGAGATACCAAAGGAACATTTCATGGAAAGATGGGCTCGATAAAGGGCATAAATTGTATGGACCTAACAGAAGCAGAAGATATTAAGAAGAGGTGGCAAGAATACACAGAAGAACTGTACAAAAAAGATCTTCACAACCCAGATAATCATGATGGTGTGATCACTGACCTAGAGCCAGACATCCTGGAATGTGAAGTCAAGTGGGCCTTAGAAAGCATCACTACGAACAAAGCTAGTGGAGGTGATGGAATTCCAGTTGAGCTATTCCAAATCCTGAAAGATGATCCTGTGAAAGTGCTACACTCAATATGCCAGCAAATTTGGGAAACTCAGCAGTGGCCACAGGATTAGAAAAGGTCAGTTTTCATTCCAATCCCAAAGAAAGGCAATGCCAAAGAATGCTCAAACTACCGCACAATTGCACTCATGTCACATGCTAGTAAAGTAATGCTCAAAATTCTCCAAGCCAGGCTTCAGCAATATGTGAACCGTGAACTTCCTGTTGTCCAAGCTAGTTTTAGAAAAGGCAGAGGAATCAGAGATCAAATTGCCAACATCCACTGGATCATGGAAAAAGCAAGAGAGTTCCAGAAAAGCATCTATGTCTGCTTTATTGACTATGCCAAAGCCTTTGACTGTGTGGATCACAATAAACTGTGGAAAATTCTGAAAGAGATGGGAATACCAGACCACCTGATCTGCCTCTTGAGAAATTTGTATGCAGGTCAGGAAGCAACAGTTAGAACTGGACATGGAACAACAGACTGGTTCCAAATAGGAAAAGGAGTACGTCAAGGCTGTATATTGACACCCTGTTTATTTAACTTCTATGCAGAGTACATCATGAGAAATGCTGGACTGGAAGAAACACAAGTTGGAATCAAGATTGCTGGGAGAAATATCAATAACCTCAGATATGCAGATGACACCACCCTTATGGCAGAAAGTGAAGAGGAACTCAAAAGCCTCTTGATGAAAGTGAAAGTGGAGAGTGAAAAGGTTGGTTTAAAGCTCAACATTCAGAAAACGAAGATCATGGCATCTGGTCCCATCACTTCATGGGAAATAGATGGAGAAACAGTGGAAACAGTGTCAGACTTTCTTTTTCTGGGCTCCAAAATCACTGCAGATGGTGACTGCAGCCATGAAATTAAAAGACGCTTACTCCTTGGAAGGAAAGTTATGACCAACCTAGATAGTACATTCAAAAGCAGAGACATTACTTTGCCAACAAAGGTTCGCCTAGTCAAGGCTATGGTCTTTCCTGTGGTCATGTATGGATGTGAAAGCTGGACTGTGAAGAAGGCTGAGCGCTGAAGAGCTGATGCTTTTGTACTGTGGTGTTGGAGAAGACTCTTGAGAGTCCCTTGGACTGCAAGGACATCCAACCAGTCCATTCTGAAGGAGATCAGCCCTGGGATTTCTTTGGAAGGAATGATGCTGAATCTGAAACTCCGGTATTTTGGCCACCTCATGCGAAGAGTTGACTCATTGGAGAAGACTCTGAGGCTGGGAGGGATTGGGGGCAGGAGGAGAAGGGGATGACAGAGGATGAGATGGCTGGATGGCATCACTGACTCAATGGATGTGAGTCTGAGTGACCTCTGGGAGTTGGTGATGGACAGGGAGGCCTGGCGTGCTGCGATTCCTGGGGTCACAAAGATTCGGACATGACTGAGCAACTGATCTGATCTGATCATTCAGAGATATGAAGCCACTTGGCTTCATATGAAAAACTTTTGATTTTCCAAAAGAAAAGAAAAAGTCTAGATTCTTAGGTAAAACTTCTCACTTTTGATGTTTATAGCTATTTAAAAACTGTGTGCAGGTTAAAGAAAACTCATCTGTGGGCCAGATGAGGCCAGTAGGTGTCTGTTCTCCTTGAATATTTGTAGGGGCAGAGTGGGTGGAGGAAAGACAGGGGAAGGCCCTACCAGAGGACTAAGCTGCTTTGAAAGAATTCATCTCCAGTGTGTTTGAATGTGTTTTTGTTTTTGGCCTTTTAGTATCCTGTGTACACTACGGCTGGTTTACTAGGGAACTTTGGATTGGGCCTGGCAGCTGGTTCCCACCTTTCAGGACTTCTCAATTTTCAGCCTTATATAACCCATCCTCTTTCTTCCTTTTTTTTTAAAGTTTGGTGTTTTTTTTCCATTAATTAATTAATTTATTTTGGCGGCATCAGGTCTTTTGTTGTGGAGCTTGGGCTTCTCTTTAGTTATGGTGCGCGGGCTTAGTTGCCCTGAGGCATGTGGAATCCTATGTTCCCAGATCAGATCGGATCAGATCAGTTGCTCAGTCGTGTCCGACTTTTGCGACTCCATGAATCGCAGCATGCCAGGCCTCCCTATCCACCACCAACTCCCGGACGTCACTCAGACTCACATCCATCGAGTCAGTGATGCCATCCAGCCATCTCATCCTCTGTCGTCCCCTTCTCCTCTTGCCCCCAATCCCTCCCAGCATCAGAGTCTTCTGCAATGAGTCAACTTTTCGCATGAGGTGGCCAAAATACTGGAGTTTCAGCTTCAGCATCATTCCTTCCAAAGAAATCCCAGGGCTGATCTCCTTCAGAATGGACTGGTTGGATCTCCTTGCAGTCCAAGGGACTCTCAAGAGTCTTCTCCAACACCACAGTGCAAAAGCATCAATTCTTCGGCACTCAGCCTTCTTCACAGTCCAGCTCTCACATCCATACATGACCACAGGAAAGACCTTGACTAGGCGAACCTTTGTTGGCAAAGTAATGTCACTGCTTTTCAATATGCTATCTAGGTTGGTCATAACTTTCCTTCCAAGGAGCAAGCGTATTTTAATTTCATGGCTGCAGTCACCATCTGCAGTGATTTTGGAGCCCAGAAAAAGAAAGTCTGACACTGTTTCCACTGTTTCCCCATCTATTTCCCATGAAGTGATGGGACCAGATGCCATGATCTTCATTTTCTGAATGTTGAGCTTTAAGCCAACCTTTTCACTCTCCACTTTCCAAGTATCAAACCTGCCTCCCTTGCATTTAACCACTGGACAGGTAGATTCTGGGAGGTAGATTCTTAACCACTGACAACCAGGAAAGTTCCCCTGTCCTCTTTCTTTCTTCCTTTTTTTAGGTAAGAAGTGGATTTGGTTAGAGACAAACACACTCTACAGACAGAAAGTGTGCCATCTCAGAGGTTGAGAGAGGGCCCCCATCCTCTTTCAATGGTTCGTTGTTTTGTCCCTGGAATGAAGCCTCATGTAAGCATTCTTGTATGTGTGTGTATGAGTTCTTCCATCTGAAGAATTCAGAATTAACAACAGACCTGGGCTGAGCTTTCTGAACTTGGCAGGAGCTGACCCTTATGGAAACAGAATGCTTTGTCTGCTGTAGAACTGAGGTGGGCCAATGACTGAACTCATAACTGTTCAGTCAGTAATCAGTTTTTAGACTGATTGATTACATAACTCGTATTCAATCTCTTGGCTGATTACCTTTGATCCCAAGATTTTCAGCAAACCTTTGTAGAGGAAAATGTTCTACTTTATTATGTCTGCCTTGGGATGACAGACAACATAGGGAAGGAAATATTACAAGTAGTAGAGCTAGAGCTAGAAAAAAAAGAAGTGATTTATTGGCTGGGTGACCTTGGTCTGCTCATTTTTCCTCTCTGCATTTCAGTCCCCTCATCAATCATATTCTAACCACAAGTGTTCACCTCCTGGTGTATTGTGAGGATTCAGTGAGATGGAGATGGTGAATGCAGAAGTGCCTGACACCCAGCTATGCTGGATCAGAGAGGAAAAAAGGAAAATATCAGAGCTAAGGAGATATGGATTTAAATATCCACTTCACTACTTTTCTTATGATTTGATGATTGTGTTCATTACAAAGTGATTATTCCCAAAATCTGGTTACCACCTGTTACCATACACTTGACCTCCCCTCAGCTATTTCAGAGAGCCTGTAGAACTTAGACGGAGGTTAATAACATTGCATGGGAGGCCGTGATCAAAACTATAACCAAGAAAAAGAAATGCAAAAAGTCAAGAAGGATGTCTGAGGAGACCTTATAAATAGCTGAAAAAAGAAGAGAAGCTAAAGACAAAGGAAGAATATACCCATCTTTATGCAGAGTTTCAAAGAATAGCAAGGAGAGATAAGAATGCCTTTTTAAGTGAACAGTGAAAAGAAATAGAGGGAAACAATAGAATGGGAAAAACTATAGATCTCTTCAAGGGAATATTTCATGCAAATATAGGAACAATAAAGGATAGAAACGGTATGGACCTAACAGAAGCAGAAGATATTAAGGAGAGGTGGCAAGAATACACAGAACAACTATAAAAAAAGATAACCCAGATAACCACAAGGGTGTGATCACTCACCTAGAGCCAGACATCCTGGGGTGCAAAGTCAAGTGGGCCTTAGGAAGCATCACTATGAACAAAGCTGGTGGAGGTGATGGAATTTCAGCTGAGCTATTTCAAATCTTAAAACATGATACTGTGAAAGTGCTGCACTCAATATGCCAGCAAATTTGGAAAACTCAGCAGTGACCACAGGACTGGAAAAGATCAGTTTTAATTCCAATCCCAAAGAAAGGCAATGCCAAAGAATGCTCGAATTACTGTACAATTGCACTTATCTCACATGCTAGCAAAGTAATGCTCAAAATCCTTCAAGATAGGTTTCAACACTATGTGAACCTAGAACTTCCAGATGTACAGGCTGGACTTAAAAAAGGCAGAGGAACCAGAGATCAAATTGCCAACATCTGTTGGATCATAGAAAAAGCTAGAGAATCCCAGAAAAACATCTCCTTCATTGACTATGCTAAAGCCTTTGACTATGTAGATCATAACAAACTGTGGAAAATTCTTCAGGAGATGGAAATACCAGACCACCTGACCTGCCTCCTGAGAAATCTGTATGCAGGTCAAGAAGCAATAGTTAGAACCAGACATGTAACAATGGACTGGTTCAAAATTGGGAAAGAAGTACGTCAAGGCTGTATATTGTCACCCTGCTTATTTAACTTTTATGCAGAGTACATCATGTGAAATGCTGGGCTGGATGAAGCACAAGCTGTAATCAAGATTGCCCAGAGAATCAGATATGGTGCTCAGATATGGTGATGACACCACACTAATGGCAGAAAGAGAAGAACTAAAGAGCCTCTTGATGAAGGTGAAAGAGGAGAGTGAAAGAACTGGCTTAACTGAACATTAAAAAAACTAAGATCACAGCATCCGGTCCCATCACTTCATGGGGAAACAATGGAAACAGTGAGAGACTTTATATTTTGGGACTCCAAAATCACTTCAGATGGTGACTCCAGCCATGAAATTAAAAGGTGCTTGCTCTTTGGAAGAAAAGCAATGGCAAACATAGACAGCATATTAAAAAGCAGAAACATTACTTTGCTAACGAATATCTATATAGTCAAAACTATGGTTTTTCCAGTAGTCATGTATGGATGTGAGAGCTGGACAATAAAAAAAGCTGAGTTCCAAAAATTTGATGCTTACAAACTGTGGTGTTGGAGAAGACTCCTGAGAGTCCCTTGGACTGCAAGGAGATCCAACCAGTCTATCCTAAAGGAAATCAATCCTGAATATTCATTGGAAGGACTGATGCTGAGCTGAAACTCCAGTACTTTGGCCACCTGATGCAAAGAGCTGACTTATTAGAAAAGACCCTGATGTTGGGAAAGATGGAAGGCAAAAGGAGAAGTGGGCGGCAGAAGATGAGATGGTAAAATACATCACCAGCTCAATGGATGTGAATCTGAACAAACTCCTGGAGACAGTGAAGGACAAGGAAGCCTGGCGTGCAGCAGCCCACAGGGTCACAAAGAGTCAGACACAACTTAGCAACTTAGCGACTGAACAACAACAAAGGAATCCCATCTACAAGACTCAGCCTTCAATCCCCTCCACAGTCCTTTCCACCCTGACTGCCTTAATGACCTTGTCACCAGCACTTACCTAAGGATAGTATCACAGGCAGAACAGAGAAGAGGGTGGAAAAACAATTTCCTTGGAATTCACACCCATTCAGGACAAATGAGTTAATCACCTTCTAACAGCTTAATGCAGACTTCATCAATCTTAAACCGTTTTGACAGCTGGAGTAATTAAGATTGTGTCAGGATTCTTGTTGTTTTTGAAAAGATTATAAATCCTCTTATTTTGAAAGGGCCAGGTGAAAGGTTTTCAAATCCTGTTAAGAATTTTAGCCTGAGAAATCCTGAGAGCAATGAGTAATCATTGAATGGTTTTAAACAGAGGAATGATAAACTGATCTTATTTTTTGATGGGGGGGGGGGGGGAGAAACCCTGGTTTGGAGGGCAGGGTTTAGTGATTAATTGGATGGAGGGTGAGTACTCTAGCCTGACCTTAGGGCTCTGCCCAAGGGCAGCTGGATGGGTTGGATGTGAAGCAGAAAAGGAAAGGAGTGATCAGAAAGTAGTTCTCTCTTGGACCAGGTTAGCCAGGCATTCCTGAAGGCAGGCTCATGCCCTAGATCAGATCTCATGCCCTAGAGCTCTGACTGGCTGACTACTTGGTCACAGAGGGAGGGCCCCATAGGTCAGGCCAGCTTGTGGAATCAGAGGCTTCTAGGAAGCCACAGCTGGCCCAGCAGAACTGGGGACATTGAGGAAGGCCCCGAGTCCATGGGCTTTCCTGGTGACTTAGAGGGTAAAGCATCTACCTAAAATGCGGGAGACCTGGTTCGATCCCTGGGTTGGGAAGATCCCCTGGAGAAGGAAATAGCAACGCACTCCAGTGTTCTTGCCTGGAAAAGTCCACCGATGAAAGAGCCTGGTAGGCTATAGTCCATGGGATCACAAAGTGTCACACACAACTTGAGCAACTTCACTTCTGAGTCCATGAGGCCTTAGTAACCCAGAGATTGTTAATCCCCTCCTTCCTACAAAGGGACCGGGACTACTCCATCTTCAGGGACTGTTTGAGCTGGAGATCATCAAGTCCCTGGAGCTGGCTCTTCAACTTGAAGATTCTGACTGATTCTATACTTAGAAAGCATCACCTCAGATGTAGTCCTGGAAAGAAAATCCCCTGGTCCCTGCTGTTCCAAAGATATATAGCTAGCCAGTGACAATACCAGGTGACTAGCACAGGCTGGGATGGGTGCTTTAAGAGAGATGCAAAGACTTAGGCAACTTGGGAAAGGCAGAGTTTAATCCCACCTGGGCATCTGGGGAGGTGGAGAAGTGATGAGGGCCCTAAAACACATATTGACTTCCTTCCACAGGTAGACAGGAGAGGGCAGAGTCTTCTCAGAAGAGCCAATAACTTATGAAAAGCTCCAAAGAGGGGAAATCCAGGACATGAGGGAGACAGGAAAGCTATGCAGTGGCAAGATTCTTTATACCGCTGCTTGTGAAACCATTCACCTCAGCTTGGGACTTGAACCCAGCCAAAACCCACAGTCTTCCAGCTGAGAATACACACCTGGTTTCTGGACCTAATGAAGTTCTTAATGTCTCATAGCAGAAAGAATTCAGTGAGAGACAAAATGATAGGTAAGAAGTGGATTTATTTAGAGAGAAACACACTCCATAGAAGAGAACGTGGGCCATCACAGAGGGCTAGTGTGGCCGTAAAACATGGTGTGGTTAGCTTTTATGGGCTGGGTAATTTCACAAGCTAATGAGTAGGAGGGTTATTCCAACTATTTGGAGGAAGGGGCAGAGATTTCCAGAATTTGGGACACTGTCCATTTTTTTTTTTTTTGATCTTTGATGGTGCCTGTGGATGTGTCACTTAGCTTGGTGATGTGTTACACTGAGCATATATTGAGGTTCAAGGTAGTGGAAATTGACCTGTCCGCCACCTTGGACCCATTTCATTTTAATCAGTCTATATTGTGTCCTCAAGCTATGTCATTCCTTCAAAGGTTTTGCCCTGCCACCTTTCCTCTTGTTTCATTTTTAGTGCTCAGACTCACAAGATTGTGAGGATCTGGGGCAACAATCCAGCCTTGGCCTCAAAATCATCTTCAGCATCAGTGCATAAGATAGAAATTTCCTATTACATCATCTGGGAAAAATTCTAGGGTGCACATTCTGAACTCGCCCTGTCCCTACCTCCAAAAGCAACTTTGCAGAACATGTGCATTTTTTGTATTAAACTCATCTCTCCCTGCCTTACTTTCCTACCTGTATTTTTCCTTTTGCTTTCTTTCTATTTAAGCCTTTAGATGAGGAAATTAGGTGTGTAAAAATAAGCTTATAAAACACTAAACCATACTTTCAAAACCATTCCAGTGTATGCCAAGTCTTCAGAAGGGCCGTGAGTCTCATGAGTGGAGACAGGGCAAGGGTCCAGGAGAGGACCCTAAATGAAGGGCAAGAAAGAACGAGCTTGGGCAGGGAACTCTGGGGACAATGCCTGTAGTGAAGTAGAACTGAACACAGGAAGTCCCCAGGGAAGCTTAGAAGGTTATCAAGCACACGGAATCTGCTTCCACTGAGGCTGGTCAGGCAAGACCAGATTTCAGGTCATTTTCATCCAAATGTCACGTTCAAAGGTAAAGAGAGATATTCAGGCTACACATTTTCCACACCTCCTGGGAAACAAGGTTCCCTTTAGTGTAACATCCTGGGAAATGTGGGGACCCAGGGGCCTGGGAATTATTAAGTTGGGATGTGGTGATAAGCAGGAGCCGTTGCAGATTTGTTGCAGTTTCATGGAGCAGGGCAGGGGTAGGTTGGGATCGAAGCTTCTTTGTCATGGATGTGGGGACAGGGGAGATGGAAGGGCATAGCATCACAAAGAACCTTTACTAATTTTGCCACTTTACTGAGTACGTACAAGTAGTTATTCTTCAATTAGCTGTGTTTTACAGCAGCTTTAATACATAACCTTTAATTGTATCTTATTGATTTACATAATTTTACAATTGTTTACATGACACGCTTTTTGTTCTTCCAGGGCCAAGATCCACAGGAGGAGATTTGCCAATGACAAGGGTGAAAGCTCCCAGAAGCCTCACAAAACTTTTCTAGTTTCTAGCCTTCTGGCATATCTCAGGCCAGACATGGCACTGCGTAGAGAGGTCTCCTGGAGGATCAGCCTGGGGATGGAGCAGGGTGGGGTGCAGACCTCAGAATCATACTATCTGGGATGAACTCCATGCAGGAGGTTGGGCCAGTGCTATCAAAATGCTTTCTTCCTCTGTGTTGGGCTTCCCTGGTGGCTCAGACAGTAAAGCGTCTATCTGCAATGCAGGAGACCTGGGTTCAATCCCTGGGTTGGAAAGATCCCCTGGAGAAGTAAATGGCAGCCCACTCCAGTATTCTTGCCTGGAAAATCCCATGGATGGTGGAGCCTGGCAGGCTACTGTCCATGGGGTCGCAAAAAGTCAGACACGACTGAGCAACTTCACTTCACTTCCTCTGTGTAACCTTTGACTGGGGGCTAATCAATGATTACCTGAGGCTAAGCCAGGCCCCTCCCTCAAACCCCAGATAGGGGAGAGTTTAACTTCTTTGCCAAAGAATGCTCAAACTACCGCACAATTGCACTGATCTCACACGCTAGTAAAGTAGTGCTCAAAATTCTCCAAGACAGACCAGCAATATGTGAACCATGAACTTCCTGATGTTCAAGCTGGTTTTAGAAAAGGCAAAGGAACCAGAGATCAAATTGCCAACATCCGCTGGATCATGGAAAAAGCAAGAGAGTTCCAGAAAAACATCTATTTCTGCTTTATTGACTATGCCAAAGCCTATGACTGTGTGGATCACAATAAACTGTGGAAAATTCTGAAAGAGATGGGAATACCAGACCACCTGATCTGCCTCTTGAGAAATCTGTATTCGGGTCAGGAAGCAAGTTAGAACTGGACATGGAACAACAGACTGGTTCCAAATAGGGAAAGGAGTACGTCAAGGCTGTATATTGTCACCCTGTTTATTTAACTTACATGCAGAGTACATCATGAGAAACGCCGTTTTCATGATGTACTCATGAAACACAAGCTGTAATCAAGACTGCCGAGAGAAATATCAATAACCTCAGATATGCAGATAACACCACCTTTATGGCAGAAAGTGAAGAGGAACTAAAAAGCCTCTTGATGAAAGTGAAAGTGGAGACTGAAAAGGTTGGCTTAAAGCTCAACATTCAGAAAACGAAGATCATGGCATCCGGTCCCATCTCTTCATGGGAAATAGATGGGGAAACAGTGGAAACAGTGTCAGACTTTCTTTTTCTGGGCTCCAAAATCACTGCAGATGGTGACTGCAGTCATGAAATTAAAAGACGCTTACTCCTTGGAAGGAAAGTTATGACCAACCTAGATAGCATATTCAAAAGCAGTGACATTACTTTGCCAACAAAGGTTCGCCTAGTCAAGGCTATGGTCTTTCCTGTGGTCATGTATGGATGTGAGAGCTGGACTGTGAAGAAGGCTGAGCGCCGAAGAATTGATGCTTTTGCACTGTGGTGTTGGAGAAGACTCTTGAGAGTCCCTTGGACTGCAAGGAGATCCAAGCAGTCCATTCTGAAGGAGATCAGCCCTGGGATTTCTTTGGAAGGAATGATGCTGAAGCTGAAATTTCAGTACTCTCATGCAAAGAGTTGACTCATTGGAAAAGACTCTGATGCTGGGAGGGATTGAGGGCAAGAGGAGAAGGGGACGACAGAGGATGAGATGGCTGGATGGCATCACTGACTCGATGGATGTGAGTCTCAGTGAACTCCAGGAGTTGGTGATGGACAGGGAGGCCTGGCATGCTGCGATTCATGGGGTCGCAAAGAGTCGGACACGACTGAGCGACTGATCTGATCTGACTTACTCAGCAAGTTCAGTTTTATTTGAGCGGAGAGGGAGGGTGCCTTGCTAGCTCAGAAGACTGAGTGGATGATGGGCAGTACTGAGGTCCTGAGGGGGCACCACAGGAGCTCTAATCAGATGGGCACTTGTGGTGGCTATTTTGCTCCATTTCGAAGTCAAAGACAGTTTAGCATGAGCAAGAACTATATAACCAGAAGACTGGAGAGAAGAGGCCAAAGTGAAACCTTTACAGATTGGGACTTGAACCCACATAGCTGGGACTCAAATCCAGCTAAAATCCTGCTTGGGACTTGTACCCACGTGGCTGAGATTCAAACCCAGCCAAAATCCACAGTATCTGGCTTCAGGACCTACTGAAGCTCAGGTTCTTGATGTCTCATCGCATAAAGAAATCAATGAGAGACAAAGTGATAGGTAAGAAGTGGATTTATTCACATTCAGAGAGAAGAACACTCTGCAGTGTGTGCACCATCTCAGAGGGTGAGTGCGACCGCAAAATATGACATGGTTAGTTTTTATATAAGCTGGGTAATTTCATATGTTATTGAGTGGGAGGATTATTCCAACTATTTTGGGGAAGGGGCAGAGATTTCCAGGATTTGGGCCACCACCCACTCCTTGGCCTTTTAGCAGTGCCTTGGAACTGTCATGGCCCGTCTGGCTGTGTCATTTCACTTGCTGATTGAGGATCAAGGTCTAGTCTTGTCTGCCATCTTGGTCCCATTTGATCTCAATCAGTTTATATTGTGTCCTTGGGCTATGTCATTCTTTCAAAAGTTGTGCACTGCCCCTTTTCCTCCTGTTACAAAAGTACTAAGTGATTTAATATTTAGTAACTATAAATACACATCATGAAACTTTAGTTTTTTCAGTGTTTTTTAAATTATCCTTTTAATTGTCAACAAATGTTTAGTGATTGTTTACTATGGGGCTAGTGCCACTCAGCAGGTGCTGAACACCCAATTATGAGCAGCAGGGTCATAGAGAACAGATAAAAGAACAGTCACCAAAACCCCTCACGTAAGTATAAATGATATTCTATGGCTTAGTACATAAGTGCTATTAATAATAATAATAATTTGGACTTTACTAGTAGTCTACTGGTTAAGACTCCATCCGCCAATGCAGGGAACAAAGGTTTGATCCCTGGTCCAGGAAGATTCCACATGCCGTGGGGCAACTAAACCTACGTGATGCAACTACTGAGCCTGTGCTCTAAAGCTCCTGCTCTGCAACAGAAGTCATAGCAATGAGAAGCCCTCACACGACAACTAGAGAAAACCCGCACACAGCAATGAAGACCCAGCACAGCCAAAAAACTAATAAAAATAATATTAACTGAGATGAATGTCAGACACTGAGCCAGGTGGTCTTCCAGTCCATCCTTACCCTGAGTCCTCACAGCTCAGCAAGGCAGATGTGTTTATCATCCTTACTTGTAAGATTAAAAAAAAAAAAAAAAAAAAAACCTGAGATGCAGAGATGATAAGTGACTTGCTAGGAAGAGGCAGAGTTTTTATTTGAATCAAGGTCTAGAAAACAGACTTTTGACTGTGAAGTAAAGAGCATGTTGCTTGGGAGAATGCAAAAGACTTGTCTTCAGCATGAGAAGCTCTCTCTATGCTCCCTACACCCTCACTCTTTTCTGCTTGTTAGCCCAAGTAGGAAGACAGTACTATTGACCTACTGACCTGGTAACCAGGACTGGGCTGGCTCGGATTCAGAAGCATACAATGCCAGACAATTTCCCATCTACCTGTTAGGTCATGAAGTAGGATTAGGACTAGAGCTAGGGTCAGGGATAGGATAATGGTACCTTGCCAATATAATTATATCCCTTGCACTCTGTGATCAAGATGATTTGGGTCAGAAGGTTTTGCTTTGTGCTAGAGTCATCTGACTAGCTCTCAAAGAGGCCACCCAGGATAGTTTAACCTTAATGAGTTTACCATAGAGCTGAACCTGTTTCATAGTCAAGTCTGAGTTATGTCTGCCTAAAGAAGACCAACTCCCAGCAATCCAACTCATAGGAGGCTGAAGTATATAACCAGATACCCATGTATTCGTTAACAGCTGGTGTTAGTCCTTTAATAACTGGATGGCTCCTCCCTCAACCAGAGCACCCTTTTTCTGATATCAACAATCCCAGGGAGCCAAATCAGTCATCAGCTGGCTGGTTTGTGAGTTAAGGAAGGATTTCATCCAAGATAGGGGGGCCTTGGCAAATCTTCTCCACCTCGCAGCAGGGCACTGTGTGAGCTCCAATTTCATGTTGCTCTTTCCTGGATAGTTATAGGTAGTAAATGCCAGCTTCTAGCCTCCTGGCTCTATCCTACTTCTTTTTCCTTCCTCTTTCTGTTTGCCAGCCTCATTCTTTATCTTTGTTTCATGCATTCTCCACAGAATACAATAAGATTGCTGCGTATTCAGTTATCATGACATTTCAGTCCTTCTCCTGAAATCAGTCACCTTGATGACTGGGTTGGTTGTTCCCAAGCTCTTCAATCATTTACAGAATTTTTTTTGTTTGTTCTCAGATATATTGGGCTGAACCATATGAAACTGCTATTTTGTCAGGTAAAAAACAGTCAGATAGCAGCAACTTCATGTTTTATCAAACAGGAGACGGGATCCACTAGGGGTGGGCTTACTAAGTCCAACTCTCTTTTGCAAGCCTTGTAGTAGGTGGCGGTAGGGGAATGGAAGGGGAAGGGTCATGCATGGCAGCCCTTTACCTCTTTCTGGAAACAGGCTCCTCTGGGTAGCTACTGGTATCTGGGACCTCATTCCTCTTGCTGTTCATTCATCTTCCAACTAGAACCTTAAAGTCAAGGATGACCTAACAAGGGTCTTGAGGGTTGAAGAAGGTAAAATTCTTTGCTACCCATGACTGAGTATATGTTCTAAAGCCAACAAAGAACAATGTTAAGGAACACTGAGATAGTCCAAGGTTTGTGCAATCCCCTGTTAATGTGGAAAACTAGGGACTAGTGGCCACATTTTACAAACTTCAGTCAAATGTCTATGTGATGTAGGCTGTATGCCCAACCCCATTCCTACCTTCAAGTGTTTTTGTTGCCAAACAAGAGTCCATGTGCCTAACACATAGTGAGGCAAAACAACACCAAAACGTCGTCAGCATTGGGAACAAAGGTTTATTGTGGGGGCATGAAAGGAGATGGATGGCTCACGCCTTAAAAACTCCAAACTCCTGAAAGCTTTCAGCAAATCTCTTTCATAGAAAAAGTGAGAGAGGGGCATAATTAGCTGTTGTAAACTTCTTGGTAGCAGATCCTTTGTTCTTGAGGTCAGGGAGAAAGCAGCCTTCCCACTCTCTCTGCCACAAGGACCACTGTGAGGTTGACTGTTGGTGGAATGGCTCTCTAATCAAGTTGCTAACGGCTATGCTCCAACCCTGCCCCATTATATTTTCAATGTGTTATATAACTGTATGTATACTTGTGTGCTTTTGACTACCAGTTTATCATACAGTAAGCTCTATGAGGGAAAGGCCTACATCTGACTTATGCTATGCTATGCTAAGTCACTTCAGTCGTGTCCGACTCTGTGTGACCCCATAGATGGCAGCCCACAAGGCTCCCCTGTCCCTGGGACTCTCCAGGCAAGAACACTGAAGTGGGTTGCCATTTCCTTCTCCAATGCATGAAAGTGAAAAGTGAAAGTGAAGTTGCTCAGTCATGTCTGACTCTTAGCGACCCCATGGACTGCAGCCTACCAGGCTCCTCCATCCATGGGATTTTCCAAGCAAGAGTACTGGAGTGGGGTGCCATTGCCTTCCCAGCATCTGACTTATACTTAACTGCTAATATCAGGCCTGGCATACAGTAGGTGCTCATGAAATAAAAGTTTTACATAAATGAATGAGTTAATGAATGGATGAATGGTTAAACAACAAACAAATCATGGAAATATCTGGAAGGCATCAAACATCCATACCAAACAAAAGATCTGTGGGCCTTTAAAGGTCAGGAACCAGACTGCCTGTAGAAATCAGCAGTTTTTTCCCAGAGGAAGTGATCTGAAAGTAGTTACTCCTCAACTGGAAAAGGTTATTAATGGAATAGCCCAGGAAGTAGCTCAGTCCCTCAGATTTCTGAGAGAGGAAGTCACAAATGAAAAGCTGCTCCTCATTTCCTGGGAAGTCTTTGGCTAGCTCAAGCTGCATTCCTTTGAGCTGAGCATGTGTGGAACTTCCAGCCTAGGTAGCAGAATGGAACTTGGAATGAATAGCTCAGCAAAAAAGAACCCAGGGACAATGGGGCTGGGCCCAGCTTCCCTGTGCCAGCTCTTGAGCTCATGAAATACTGAAGCTCAGCTGGCCTTGTCGGGGGAGACAGATGATGTCCTTTGGATTGTACCACTTCAGAGGACTCAGAAATTTTCACATTCAGACAGCATTAGGCTCCCTAGAAGATGTGCTGAAATACCTAGTAATGGTCCAAGTTCTCACCACTATTCAACTCTCCACCCACCAAGTACAAATTAAGGTCTGTTTTGCTTTAAAGATGGTGAAGGTCCAAACATCAAGAGAGCACTGGATGATGCTTCATGATGAGGGGTGGGGTGAAGATAAGGGGTGTGGTGATGGTAGGTTTCAAGGCTCTGTGTAACACATTAGAGGAGGGCGCACGGGAGATTTAAGAGGAAAATCTGATATGAATATATGCTGTCAGTTTCAGGTTAGGGGATTCAATGAGGGGGAGACTAGATTCCTGGAGGAGAGAATTAACTATAGATAATGATACAACCACAAAGACCCTAGTCTCTCTATTGGCCTGACCTGAGTCTTTTACATATGATCAAGTTTGAAGAACATGCCCTCAATCACTGGAAGATGTAGTGGGGAATTTTGCTGCAGCTCCTGTTCCTTCTCTGCTTTTTTCCCATCATTAATTCCTTCAAGACACACTGATACATTGATGGACATCTAAGAAAGGGAGGGCTGCTGCTGCTACTGCTAAGTCGCTTCAGTCGTGTCCAACTCTGTGCGACCCCATAGACGGAAGCTCACCAGGCTCCCCTGTCCCTGGGATTCTCCAGGCAAGAACACTAGAGTGGGTTGCCATTTCCTCCTCCAATGCATGAAAGTGAAAAGTGAAAGTGAAGTCGCTCAGTCGTGTCCGACTCTTAGCGACCCCATGGACTGGAGCCTACCAGGATCTTCCGTCCATGGGATTTTCCAGGCAAAAGTACTGGGGTGGGGTGCCATTGCCTTCCCCGAAGGGAGGGCTAAATTTCAGTTATTCATATCTAGATCTTTTCTTGTAGATTATAAGGGAGTTGAAGGCAGAATGACAAATTACTTTGCCTAGAATAAACCACATTGCCTTAAATATAACAAAAAGGGGTTTCACAGGTGAGGAAAGAAAGAACAAAAGGAAGGACGGGATGGGGGAGCAAGGAGGGAAAGAAGGGAGGGAGAGAAGGGAAGAAAAATTTGATCAGAGATGTCAAGGAAGGTAGGCAATACTGAACTTGGCTTGCATCACAAGAAGATGCCTGGTGTCACAGAAGGAAGTTACCTAGAGACCCATCCCAGGTAGTTGGAGTCAGTATGGGGAATTAAACATAAGCTTGCTATTGGTCAATTGATTTGCTTCTTCGACATATTCTGGATTTAGTACTTTAATCGGAGAAGGCAATGGCACCCCACTCCAGTACTCTTGCCTGGAAAATCCCACGGACGGAGGAGCCTGGTAGGCTGCAGTGAATGGGGTCGCTAAGAGTCAGACATGACTGAGCGACTTCACTTTCTCTTTTCACTTTCATGCATTGGAGAAGGAAATGGCAACCCACTCCAGTGTTCTTGCCTGGAGAATCCCAGGGACGGGGAAGCCTGGTGAGCTGCCGTTTATGGGGTCACACAGTCGGACACGACTGAAGTGACTTAGCATAGCATAGCATAGCATAGTACTTTCATAGAGGTGAAGGGGGTATAGGGGAGACAGATTTTAACAGAAAAACTGTAAAGGAAAAGACAAGTACCTCCATATATTATTGGCTGTGCTCTATCTACCCTACAAGGTTACTAACATAACTCTGAGTCATTTCCTCAGTGGTTGTGACAGTTCTCTGTCTTTAGAAGGAAGTGGAAAGCTTAATACCTTTTATTAGGCCGCCTTTTTCATATGAGAGGATTCATTTCATTCTCAACGCCTAGAAGGTACTTAAATGGTACATCCACGTACAGTCTGGGCACATTTGGTCCTTTCTTCTATATATGCCATTCCTTTCCTCTTATCAGGGATAAAAAAGATAGATTACAGCCATCATCTCATCAGGGTAGGGGGTATTATTTACATGTAAAATTATTTATAGCATCTAATGTGTATTAGAAACTGCCTGCCAATGCAGGAGACATAGAGACATGAGTTCGATCCCTGGAGAAGGAAATGGCAACCCACTCCAGTATTCTTGCCTGGAGAATTACAATGACAGAGGAGCCTGGCAGCTAGTCCATGCAGTCGCAAAGAGTCAGACACGACTGAAGCGACTTAGCACGCACAATGTGTATTAAGTACTGCGCTGGCAGCTAAGAGGTAATCTTTCCCCACGTATCTTGCAAGAGCTAACATCTCCACTTTACAGATCAGGCGCTTGAGGGTCCGATTCAGCTTGACACTATTTCTAGCTATCTCATAGAAAGTAGAATTCAGATAAAACCAATCTCCTTTTGACTACCTACTGGTTTATGTAGACCTTTTAGTAAATAAGAACTAAACTTCAAGCCGACAGCACCTCATTTTCATAATAATCATCACCTACGAATAAAATGAACAGTTGTCAGACCAGAGAGGGTGAAAATACAGAGGCCAGCGGAGCAGACGATACATTCTTTATATAGCTAGCTTAGCACACGGCCTTTTCAGTCTCACTGAAGTTCAAACCACTACAAGGCCACGGTTTGCGGTGGACTGGCAGACACACGTGTACCCTACGCATGCGCCTAGAACGGACCTACCCACCCCTTCGACCGGACCACTTTAGCCAAGTCACCAACAAGCCCTCTAAATGCCCGCCCTCAAGGCTAAACCCTCGACCAATCAGGAGGCAAGAGCCATCAGGTACGTCACTTATTTAGCATACACCCTCTCCCCGCCCCCAAGCCACAGCCCCGCCCCGTCTGAGGCAGGGATTGTCGCCTAAGCACTTCATCCTGGCATCTGATTGGCTCCCTTGCCAGCTCCGCCTCCGTCTACTCTCACCGCCCTCCCCTCCACGCTCCCACAGTGGCGAGCGGAGCTAAGTACGCAGGCGCGGGCGCTGCCTCTCTTTTCTGGTGGCCCGCCCTCCCTCCTCCCCTTCCCTCCCCTCCCCACCCCCTATCCCCTCCTCTCCCGGCCTGCGTGCTCGCGTCTTCCTTCTGCACGCGCCGCCGCTAACCCAGCACTCTCGCCGGAGCCTCTGGCCCGCGCGTTCCTTCTTCCCTCCAGCTGTGGAGCGGGCGGGATCCTGCACTGCGATCGCGGCAGCAGCTGCAGCCCGGGCGGGCTCGGGCGGCGGTAGCGGCACGCGAGCCCCTAGGAGGACCGTACCACCGTCCGCCAGCAGGCGGGGGGGGGGGCCGGTCGCCCCGCTGCACACGCCTCAGCGACCCCGCGGGACTGAGGCGTCGCCGCGCCCGGGAGCTTGAGCGCCGAGCCGGCCTCGACCCCGAGCTCGGAGCCCCGGCGGGCCTCGCCCGCCGCCGGCCCCACCCATCCGGGCCAAGGAGGCCGCGGCCATGGCTGAGACGGAGGAGCGGAGCCTAGACAACTTCTTTGCCAAGAGAGATAAAAAGAAGAAGAAGGAGCGGAGCAACCGGGCGGCGAGCGCAGCGAGCGCGGCGGGAGGCGCTGGCGGGAGCAGCGGAGCCACGGGCGCGGCGGGCGGTGGGGCGGGCGCGGGGTCCCGGCCGGGCGATAGCGGGACCGCGGGCGTGGGGGCCACTGGCCCTGGGGCCGCCACCAAGGTTGTGACAAAGGTGAGGGGCCGGGGAGTTAGGGCCCGGGCCGCGCGCTTGCGCCCATGTGCCCGCCCCCGCCTGCCTGCCTGGGGAAGCGGCCCGGGCCGGCCGGCGGGCTGACGGGCGCGGAGGCTGCCACGTGACGCGGGCTTCCCACGGCGGGCCGCCTCGCGTTCCCCGCCGGACCACAGCGGCCCAGGTCCCGACCCTCGTCGCCTGGCTCGGGCCAGCACGCAGGCAGGCGGCGGCACCCTCCCGGGGACTCGGCCCGGGTCGGAAGTGCATCTATCGGGTGACGTCTAATCTGAGTAATTTAGAGTTCTGATTTCAGCCCAGTAGTGTGAGCTGAATTTTCTAACAGTCTCATTTGTGGCAGATCTAATTGGCTCTACTTGGTCTGGAAACCTGTAAAAGAAAAGTCTTATACAAGATCGAGGTAGATGTTTAGTTGTGGGATTACTATTGACTTAATCCGACGTTTCCTGGTTGCTTTTCAAGTAACAAGTCTCGTGAAGGAACCGGGTGGAAGTTATAAAGTTTAGTCACGTTTGTCCTCAAGCCTAGTGGCCTTGGGATTGAGCAAGGGCTTTGGCCAGAAAACGAGTCCACACTTTAGGTTCCAGCCACTTGATCCCTTTTTAATAGTCTGATAGTTGTTTTAGTTGTGTTTTAAAAATAGCTTTAATTGACTACCGGGTACTTGTTTTACAGGAGGAAGATGAGTGGAAAGAATTTGAGCAAAAAGAGGTTGATTACAGCGGCCTAAGAGTTCAAGCAATGCAAATAAGGTATGGTTTGGTTACAGATAACGTTTATGTCACCCACAGGATAAATACTGTATGTTTAGAAGTTTTTTGTCCCAAAACAGCATCACAGTACTCTTGTGCTTTAGGTATGTTTATTACTACTAATGGATTGTGTCTGTTCCTCCTCTGTGATGGCAGCCCTTTTATATGCCAGTCAAATTAGCTGCCAGTTCTAAAATCCTGTGAGAGCTTGCCTACTTCAAATCTTGGTTAGTCCTTTTTGAGACAGCTAAAATGGATTTTGTGCTTTCAAAATGTTTGCTTTTTTAATATTCGTGGGTTGAACTTAGCTTTTGTCCCAGAAGATAACATGGGTGGTTGTAATTGAAGCCTGCTGGTGCTGCTAAGTCGCTTCAGTCGTGTCCAACTCTGTGCGACCCCATAGACTGCAGCCCACCAGGCTCCCCCGTCCCTTGGATTCTCCAGGCAAGAATACTGGAGTGGGTTGCCATTTCCTTCTCCAATGCATGAAAGTGAAAAGAGAAAGTGAAGTCGCTCAGTCGTGTCCGACTCTTAGCGACCCCATGGACGAGCCTACCAGGCTCCTCTGTCCATGGGATTTTCCAGGCAAGAGTACTGGGGTGGGGTGCCTTTGCCTTCCCCGAATTGAAGCCTAGTTACAGGGAAATACTGATTTTACCTATTCAACTTGTGTAATCAGCATGGAAGTCAAGAAAGGAAACATTACTGGTAGAGAAGAAAGCACCCCTCCTAACCTCTTGTAGTCATTGTTTTCGCCCCCAAAATAACCACTGTCCTAACACTATAGATTAATTTCCCCTAGAAATTTATAGAAATGGAATCATAGTCTAAGTGTAAAATTTTTTAAGAAAACAGTAATTCCTGAAAATTACATTGGTTGATTTAGAAGATTTGAAATTAACATGTTTTATCAAATCCAGTCTATGGTAGTCACATGAACTTTGCTGCTGCTGCTGCTAAGTCACTTCAGTCGTGTCCGGATTCATGTAAATAAATGTCATGTTTTTGAAGGTTTCATGAAGTAGAAAATCCATTGGCTTAGATTAAAAACTGTTTATTCCCAGTTTCAAGAAATAAGTGATCCTAGGGAATTACCTCAGTGCTCTCACTACTAGGGGCCCAAGTTCTTCTACTGGTTGGGAACTAGTCCTGCATACCATGCAGTGTAGCCAAAAAAAGAAGTGATCCTGATGCACTGCCTTCCAGATTGAAGTTTGTGATTTATATTTACTTGTGACCACCTGGCACAGTGGAGGAAATAACTTTTCCTTAACAGAATACTGTTCTTTGACCTCACTCAGTTAAATTCAGTCGCTCAGTTGTGTCTGACTTTGCGACCCCACAGACTGCAGGCTTCCCTGTCCATCACCAACTCCTGGAGCTTGCTCAAACACATGTCCATCAGGTCAGTGATGCCATCCAGACATCTCATCCTCTGTTGTCTCCTTCTTTTCCTGCCTTTAATCTTTCCCAGTATCAGGGTCTTTTTCAGTGAGTCAGTTCTTCACATCAGGTGGCCACAGTATTGGAGTTTCAGCATCAGTCCTTCCAATGAAGGACTCACTAGATGGTAATGTTTATAATGTTAAATAACTTGTTAAAAAAGCAGGGCTAATGTTTGACATTTGTTGAATACTTACTTACCACAGCTAGGCATTCATGTCCTAGGTGCTTTCACATTGTTGCAAAATGAAACCTGATTGATAGTGGGAAACTTAGGGAATAGTTTCTCTACATTTGAAATACCTTCCTGGTGGTGTGAAGTAGAGGTGATAAGACTGGAGGTTTATTCCCAACCACTTCTTGGCTTCCTTTTTGTGTTAGATGTTTTTGAAGAGGTATAGTTTAGAAAATAATACATTCTTTCTCCTGGGGCTTGGCTTTTAAAAATGGGGAGGAGGGATGTGGAGTTGTTAACAGTTATTTGTGGTGGTGGAACTGCCTGTGTGTTGAGTCCCTGTGTTCTGTGGTAGAGTAGGCTCTTGCTCTGCCTTTCCTGATTGCTAGCCCGTGTACTGTATGCTCTCAAAGACTCGATTACTGAGCAAGAGCAGCACTTTCTGAGGGAAGAGGTTTCAAGTTCATAGAATGCTAGAAGTTGATTGTGTTATACAGGATATTTAAACTACCATCTGTTTTTGTCATTGACTGTATATCCCATATCCATTCAGGGTCATTTTTCTTCATTTTTAGCTACTCCTGAGGTGGTGGAACATTACTTAAATCACTTTTATCCTTCACTTTTGCCAGAGGCGTAATTAAGCCTCAGCTAGTGTGAGCATTGAGGTTTGCTTGACCCAAAATACAGCAGTTCTTATACTGCATTTTACATTTTTAGCATCTAGGCATGGCCACTTAGTGGCCATGCAGAGGTCTTTCTCTTACCTGCTAACATTGAAAAACATACCTTCTTCCTGAAGGAAGCTGTTTTGTGGATCCTTAGTCATTATGGAGTCTGGGGTCTATCTCTGTTGCCTTCATAAATCAATAGAAGGGAATGTAAGTTTCCAGGAAAGGCTTGAGAGTGAGAAGCTGTCAGAGGTTTCATAATAATGACTGAAAATTTTAACTTTAGACTGGATTTGGGGCTTCTCAGATGGCCCAGGAGTAAAAAACCCTCCTGCCCATGCAGGAGATGCAGATTCAGTCTCTGGGTGGGGAAGATCACCTGGAGAAGGAAATGGCAACCCATTCCAGTAGGAGTGGAAGTCCCCAGGGAAAGACACATTGGTTCAATAGAATGGAAAGTAGGTTACTCGCACAGATAGGATGTAGTTGATAATATAGCAAAAACATGGACTTAGGGAAAGACAGACCTGGGCCTTCATTGTAGCCCTGCTGCTTATGTGTGGCCTAGGGTGGGTTACTTTACTTGTGAATGTTCTCATCTGCAGTATTGAGATGACTGCTCAGATTTGATTTTGGACAGGATGTTCATAATATATCCGCTTGGTTCATGTTAATCAACTTCTCTATTTAGTGGGTAAAGTAGAGTGATTTACTCTTGGGAATTTCGCTGTTTAGCCCTGAAGTATCTGCTTTATAATTCCAATATTTGAAGGAGTTGTGGAGACACATTATGACTAAAGGCCCTAGGCTGGTGAGTCAGTGGGTTTTCCAGATTCCTCAGTGGTTAAGAATCCGCCTGCCAACACAGGAGATGTTGGGTCAGTCTCTATTGGGAAGATCCCCTGGAGAAGGACCCACTCCAGTATTCTTGCCTGAAGAATCCTATGGCCAGAGGAGCCTGATGGGCTACAATCCATGGGGCCACAAGGAGTTGAATGTGACTGAGCACACATGCATGCTGGTGAGTCAGTTCACTGTGGACTTAATAGGACAACATGCCGTTTCAGGTTGGCAGTAGTATAATCATACAAACAAAAATCCTCAGAGGTGCTGGAGTTCTTGAATGATTGTTGTCTATGGCTTCATCTTGTTGTCTATGGCTGGAGCCCTTGGAAGGAGAGAGTCTTCTCGGATATTCGAGTGGGGTGGTTATGCCTTTAATTTGTCATCTTTTCTATCCATGAGAGAGGCAGCCTTTCAATATGGGACAAGAGAAAATGAAACTTTAGAAATTGACTTAAAATATCTTGAAATTCTCTGTCTGTAGTCTTAATGTTTTTCCTCCTTTTTGTGTTGAAAAATTACAAACCACAGAAAAGTTGCAAGAATAGTAGAATAAGTACCCTTATATTTTTGCCTGAGATCTACCAATCACTTTTTGCCACATTTGCTTTCTCTTTAGTTAGCTGCATACAGTCTTAAAAGTTTTCGGCACTAGTCATTGTAGTAAGTTAGCATGCTCAACCTGTGTTGAAGTTAAGTGCAGTTGAAAGAGGGGAAGTTTTCAACAGCAGCAGACATACCGTGTTAACATTCTATCTAGCTCACATTTACCAACTAGCTCAAGATTTAAGTACCAGGAGTAGTAGGAGGTCACGTGTCAAGTTTTGTGTCTAAGTTAATAAATCTTATTCAGGATTGCATCATTGTTTACAGTCAGGTTCTGGGAGAGAAGCCATTGAGATGATAAAGAGCCTGGTGCTTAAGCTTAGATTATTGGTTGATAGTAGGACCGTTAGGCCTTTTCCATCTTTAAAATGGATTTGAGGGAGAAAGATTTCATTTACTACTTGCTATTAAATGGTGAGCATTTGTCATGTTTCACTAACATGATCCCAGTGGTTGTCTAGAAATCTTCGGACAGCTAGACTTAAACCGATTAGGCAGAACTAGTTAAGTTGTCCTTTGAAGAGAAGAAATTACTTCAGCATCCCATCTGGATTCATTATCGAAAATATTTGACATCCGAGCATTGATTGTTAGGTCTTAGAGTTGTAAAAAAAAAAAAAAAAAACCTCAGCTGAACCCCTGTGGGTCATTTCAGTTATTTGTAGACGCTGTGGATGGAGCCCCGGAGAAAGATGCTTAGATCTGCCATGAAGGAGCCGAGAAAGAGTCCTTGGATGGGTACAGTGACATTTTAAGCTGCCAGGCATGACTCGTTGGGCGGTTTCTGTCTCCCAAGTTTACTGTCATGGCAGTGGTTGCATAAAACTAGTGGAGCTGCCCAATATTACTGGCAAAAGTGCAGTCAAGTCTGGATTTTGTGTTAGATGCTTTAGTGTTGGGAAAGGGGAGATAGGATGCTTAAATTCTGTAATGTCCCTTGAGATAAGGAGGTAAGAATATTATGTTTTGTATAAGTATACTGCTGTAGCATGGGTGATCCTGATCAGTCTTACTTCAAAAAAGTGAGCTTCTCAAATCTGAAAATATAGAAAATTTTCGTATCATATTTTAGAGCTATAAAGAGAATAAAATGAAGTGAGAGGCAGCCTGAAAGAATATGGGCTCTGGAGTCCCACTGACTTGACTTTGCTACCTTGTAGCCCTGGGGATGGTCTTTAAGTATCTGAATATGAGTTTCCTCATATGTACAATCACCCCACTCCAGTACTCTTGCTTGGAAAATCCCATAGATGGAGGAGCCTGGAAGGCTGCAGTCCATGGGGTTGCTGAGGGTCAGACACAATTGAGCGACTTCACTTTTACTTTTCACTTTGATGCATTGGAGAAGGAAGTGGCAACCCACTCCAGTGTTCTTGCCCGGAGAATCCCAGGGACGGGGGAGTCTGGTGGGCTGCTGTCTGTGGGGTCGCACACAGTCGGACACGACTGAAGCGACTTAGCAGCAACAAAATATGTACAATGGGTCTTCTCCCCGTCTTTGTTATTTCAAGGTTTAGCTTTGTAAAGTGGGTATAACACTGCCTGGCATTGTATAGAGATACTAAGTAAATACTCCTGTTTCTAGCATTATCATTCCTCGTACCCCACCAATAGCGCCGTATAGACTAAAGCATATTTAAGACAGTACATTTTTGAGTTGTGATAATAAATTTATAGTGGCATTGTAGTTTTCAAAGCATCAAATTTAGCTGATGAGATGCTGTATATTGGGTTAAACATTAAATTCTAGCCTAGTTGTCTCTTGTGGAAATAATGCCTTGTAACATGTTTTTGTTCTTTGGCATTAGGAGGTTTGACATTTTCTGAAATACCTAAGTATGAAAGAGTAATACGATATTTAAATTATTTCTGTCCTGCTGTTGGTACTGTAGCATTTCAGCAAAGCTCTTAGCATTTCTGGGCCTTATTTCCCTCTGTTGAATGAAGTCTCTCAACTAGATAATTCCTCCAGTGTTTAGTTTAGCTAATATTTCAGAATCTTATGAAGCCAAAATACTAAGTTGTCTTGTGCCTGTTATGAATATAAAATCCCTCTAATTAAAATAGATCACTTATTTTCTACTGTAGTTTATACTCTGGAGGTATTTAGGATTTATGGGGTTTTTTTAAAAATTCATTTCTGTCTCTTGTCTTTGAGAGAAAAAATTGATGAAGACTTTCAGCATTCTATCAGAGAAGGCAATAGCACCCCACTCCAGTACTCTTGCCTGGAAAATCCCATGGATGGAGGGGCCTGGTGGGCTGCGGTCCATGGAGTCGCTAAGAGTCGGACACAACTGAGCGACTTCACTTTGACTTTTCACTTTCATGCACTGGAGAAGGAAATGGCAACCCACTCCAATGTTCTTGCCTGGAGAATCTCAGGCATCGGGGAGCCTGGTAGGCTGCCCTCTCTCTGGTTGCACAGAGTTGGACACGACTGAAGTGACTTAGCAGCAGCAGCATTCTATCATACTATATTGGAATTTTTCTTTTCTTTTTTTTTTTTTTTGGCAGATTAGGAAAACAATGCTTTTGGGTTTTAGAACATTTGAAAAGTAAAGCAGCGTAAAGAAATATTCAAGGGATAATTAGTGTTAACATTTTTTTGGCTTTCAGTTTATTACAAGCTGATAATTTTGGAGTTTAAATTATTAATCATCAAATATTAATTTAAGGAAATAGCTATTTTAAAGTTATATATATGTGAACAATTGTGATTCAGTGCATTGCTGAAAAACCATTTCAGAGTGTAATTGACCAAATGAAAGCTGTCATAGTTTGGGGGGATATTAGAGTGTAAAAGTGTCATGAAGTCACTTAAATCTTTATGAGCCTCTTATCTCCCCATCTGGCATAGATTGGGTTGCTAGGACATTACTAACTACTTAATCATTATAGCTAAGTGAATAACACCTGTGATTTTATTCATAGCCCAAATTACATTATAGTGTAATTTACATAGGTGTGGGTTCAGAAGTGGGTAACTTTTTAAAAAAATCTTCTTTGGGGACAATTTTGACATTTGAGTACCACTCCTGGATAAATTATGACCTTCATACTCTTATTCATTCTGCTTAAAAGCTTTAGGAAGAAGGTCATACTGCTTGGTATCCGATTTAAAAGAACGTTTTCTTGTTGCATTTTTGCTTTTTCCAAATGCTATGTTTTTTTCCTGTTAAAGAAATGTGATGCTTTTATGAAAACTCAAATATTAAAAAAGCATGTAATAGCAAGTGCTGACAGTACTTACTTGCTGTGTGCCAAGCACTGTTCTGAGTGCTTTATGTCCATCAGTCTTCAAAATGGGATTGTTATCCGCATTTTACACATGAGGAGACTGAGGCATACAGAAGTTAGGTGCCATACTTGCTCTTTCTGGCTGGTAAATCGCAGAGTCTGCATGTATTGAACAGGCAGTTTGGCCTTAGAATCTGCTCCTAACTGCATGAAGAAAATAAAGTCATGCATTCTAGCACCCACTTTTTAACATTTAGTTAAACAATCATTCTAGATGTCTTGCTATTTATATTAGGTACATAGATTTTGTTTTAGTACCTTATTTATATGAAATGATTATTATTTCCATGTTAGTATAAGCCTAACACATTATTTTAAATGACTGCATGGAATTCTACTACATTATCAACAAGGAAAATTGAAGGCTAGCTTAGCCATACTCTCTACCCTTTTTTCCTCTCAAACCGTAGTCTTAAGTAAAATCTTGCTGTTGTAAATGCAGATTGAAGGTAAGTTCATTCTGCTTTCCCCTTCCTGTTGCCACCCTAGGCCTCTAAATTCTGCAGTTTCTTCTGGTTGGTGGGCAGTGTTGCATGGTACCATTGTCTCAGTGTCATTAAAGGAGACCATTAGCAATTCAAGAAATTTGTCATACAGCCAGAACTTATTTTAATAGACATAGAAGGCTAACACCCTTAGATGTCATTTTGCAAAAACCAAGAGAAGCCTTAATGTTTCCAAGGTCACAGTCAGGGTAGGAGTCATGTACACATTTTTATGACCATCATTATGGATCAGCTATCAAAAAGAGAAAATATCTCAAAGAGTAGAAGGCCAAGGACAGTATGTTTTTTTAATAGAGGAAAGGACAGTTAGATTGATGGTGGAGACTGAGAAGCTAAAGACCTAGAAAACACCACTAGTGTCATGGGAAATCATCCAGGGAAAAGGTGGTGTCTGTGCCAGATGCATCATCTGCAGGGGTAAGGGGAGTTTGACTTGGCAGTTATCTTTGTGCTGTCAAGCCAGTGGAATAGAAAGACAAGATACATGTACTTGTTAATTTAGCACATTCAGGTTTACGTGACACAGTAATAAGTAATCCAACACAAGGAGACATCATCAAAGATACCTTGGAGAGATTATACACTTCTGACTCAAGACAATTCAAAAATAGATAAATTTAAAAGAGGCATTAAATAGAATCTTAGAATGGTCTGTCACCACTGAGAATGTATTTTGCATTTATAATCACTAGTAAGCCAAAGACTGAGTTCTTTTATTCTCTTCTTTAAATTGGTGACACATCTCTGTTATTAGGAACCAGTTCTGTGTATTCCCTATATCTGGATAGTAGAGACTGATCTAAACACTAACTTGTTTCCCCTGTTGGAATGTGAATTAATTTTCAGAGTATTTTGGTACATGTACTAAATGATTAGCAAATGAAATTAGACAACTTTTAAAAACAGTTCATTTGATCTGAATTAATCTGAAAATATGCTTACTATAAATGGCTGTTTGTACACTTTGGTTCCAGAAAAATATCTAGTAATTATACTTTTGGTGATTTTTCTCTACATGTCAGGTTAGACTGACCTTTCTTCCCTCCCTCAGTAGGGACTCCTATAAGTAATCAATATAGATTGTTATAAGTTGATGTGTCAGTATGTTAAATATTTCTAGATGTTCTTGAGTGTATGAAGTTTGCAAAAAGGGAAATGGAGACTGTCCGTGGTTTTATGAACTTTTTTCCAGTGATGAATTCTTTCACATGAAGTGAAGTTGAGGCCCCAGTGCATAAAATAAAATCCCCTATTTCTTCCTTTCCCTTTTTTTTTTTTAAAAAAAAAAAAGCTTGGCATTTGGGCTGGAAGAGGGTTTAGTGCCTTCTCCAGAATCACAGATCAGAATTGATAGAACTAAGGATTTGGACTGACAGATTTTCCACCTGAAAATTGGACTGCTCAGTTGCTTAATTTTTTTCCGTATCCTTCATGAGGCCTGTTCCCCAGGACCCAAACAAAAAACTTGTTTCTGTAATTGAATTCACGTATTTATTTTCCGATAGTGAAAAGGAAGAAGATGAAGTTGAAAAGAGAGAAGATCCAAGTGATAATTGGGAAGAAGGTGGAGGTGGTGGTGGTGGTGTAGAAAAATCTTCAGGCCCTTGGAATAAAACTGCTCCGGTACAAGCACCTCCTGCTCCAGTAGTTGGTAATCTTAATATTTCATTTTCATTAAGATGTGTTATCTATAATTTTAATAGGCAGTCAGCTTTCAACTTAAATGCATATTTGCAGTGAGTTGAGTAGGGTCTTCTTTCCGTTGCTAGAAGAGAGAGATTTGTGTCTGATCTAAACACGTTCATATCCTCAATAAAGGAATTTGGAAGTTAAGGCCGTAGGCTGCTTAAGCCTTCCAATAATCCTATAGTGATCCTATAGCTTGCCAGACATGTTTAAGGTTTTTGGTTTTTTGGTTTGTTTTTCAGTTTTTGACAGCTAAGTACCCATCTTTTTTTTTTCCTTTTCCCATTTCACTCAGTCTGAATAATGAGTTCTCAGAAGGGGAATATCTCGGATAATTTTCTTTCTGTTGTTCAGAGACCTTTAATGCAAATAAATATTTTTTTCCAATAACTGTTAAATGATCAAGAATTCAGGAGTAGCTTGTTAAAATGCTAGGCACTTGAGTGGTTTCTCTAAACTGTTGTGAAATTTCAGTTACAGAAACCCCAGAACCAACAATGACTAGTGGCGTATATAGGCCTCCTGGAGCCAGGTTGCCCACAACAAGGAAAGCACCACAAGGACCACCAGAAATCTATAGTGATACGCAGTTCCCATCCCTGCAGTCCACTGCCAAGCATGTAGAAAGCCGGAAGTAAGTATTCTCAATATTTTGTTTTGAAACTTTTTCCTTGGCCAGAAAATGGGGTGTTTGGTATTTGAAAACCCACTTGGGGGTTGCAGTAAAGCCCAGGCTGCAGCTGAGAGATAATTAAGAATTAAGGTAGGTCTTATATGCCCAAGAATTGGGGAGGAGAGGAAGAACCCTTTAAGGGCTGAGGGGAAAGAGCACCAAAACCAGACATCTGCAAGTTGCTCTTTTCCCTGGTTTATGTCATTCTTGTTTATGACAAGTCTTACCTAGTTAGAATTCTTAATAAGTATTGGGTACATTATTGCTGCTTCAGCGTTCCTTATATTATAGACTAGAGAAATCAGCAATATTTTATTGTATTCCCAGTTAATGTGAATAGATGAAAGATGCTGACATTTATATACCTAATACTAAAAATAATCTTATTTCAGCAAGAACTTAAAATGAATGCTACCTGGAGTTAAATGACCACATGTGGCACATCCACATCTTATATAGGGACATGATTTTTTTTTTTTTTTTTATGTAAATAAGAAGTGTAAATGACATAATATGGAATTTGGGGGGGTGGCTTTTAAATTAAATACTAGTCTTTTTGCCTCTTTGAGGGCACAACTGACTTGAATTTAAACCTCTGACTTGCTCTGTCCTACAAGCGAGGCACTGATTCACCACACACATCTTTATCTGATCCATTCCCATAAAGTAGAAGTGCAGAGAGGTCTTTGAATAATGAGTTGAAACTTAATTGAATGAGAAAATTGTTGCCTTTACTTACGTATAAAAAGATGTCTTTTTTTTTCTAAGAGTAGAAGTGAGTCTTAGAAGGATTCACCATGTCATTAGACAGCTTTTTAACTTTGCAGTTGTCTTGAAGTTCGTCCCAGAATAGGATTTCAATTAATAGTATTTGGTAGAATTGCAACCACAGAAAATATGACCGTAGCGCTTCAGTACAGTATTCTATATTTTCTGTTCAATTGAAGCCTTAAAAATGGTTTTGATAAGGATTTTACACGCCAGTTTCCCCCTCCTATCCCTTCCTCAAGATTTTTCCAAGGGGTGGCTTTTTTATTTTAATTCAAGAAAGAATATTTTCAGAACAGCCTAGTGAAGAAGAAATATTTACTGATTACATTTCTTTTCCCTTAGGGATAAAGAAATGGAGAAGAGCTTTGAAGTAGTAAGGCACAAAACTAGAGGTAGGGATGAGTTTTCAAAAAACCAGGCCCTTAAACTTCAGCTAGACAACCAGTATGCTGTGCTTGAGAATCAGAAAAGCAGCCACACACAGTACAATTAAGGAATGGTGTTTGCTAACCCTTCTAAGGTAACTAAATCACAGCTAACCACCACGGACAGCCATCCATCATTTGATCTCTGCTGGATCTACAGCTGATGCAGACCACTTGGTATACATGACTGACCATGTTGCACTATGGAAGTTCAAGTGTTACAACTGCTCTTTATGTGTATTGGATTTGGGGGGTTTCATAGTTATATTAATGTTCGAACTAGATTCAGCAGTGTTCTTTCATAATTACTCTGCAAGTACAAAAAAAAAAAAAAAAAAATCAAAACTTGTAGCCAGTGGTCATATCAAAATCTTTTTATGTTCAGATACTGAGCCTTCGTAAGGGTTGACTACCTCAGATTTGCTGCACTCATTGTGGACTTCATGTGGATCACAACTTCTGGATAAGAAGGTTACAGCTATTAAGTATCGATGTGAAACTTGAAACCAGCTCTACTGGATTCCTATCAGAAATCCTGCAGAAAGTCAGCCATCTGGATTCTGATCTGCTGTAAAAGATGAAGATTTAAGTGACCTTAATTAACCTGTCCTGTGCCCCATCTATAAGGAATACTCTGAGGTGGACTGTGGCTGGATTAGACTTCCTAGAACATGCCGCTCTCAAAAGAACTGATGTGCTTGGAAAATCTGTAGGGCTCTGATTTATAATTTAAAACTTTGAGTTGTATTCTGAGGTAAACACAAATTAAATTCAACCAAACTTTGGTCACCAAGTGGGGAAAGGGGTAGGAGGGAAGAATCTTATTTCTTTTAGTAATTTTTTATTTGGGTAATGCTTTTTCTGTGTTCCATATTGAGGCTTTTTTTTTTTTTTTTTTTTTGCTATCACTCAGAATAGTTCTTTTACAGAGCATATTGCTTAGCTCAGTAACCTGAAGTATGCATTGGAATTGTGAAATGTCTCATGAATTTGCCAATCCCTAGAGTGGAACCAAATGGCCTTTAATGTAAAGGGCAGTAAACGCAGGGGGCTCTACTTCAGGTGCTGCTAAAGCCTCCTCTAATCAGGTCTAAATTGTATAGTGAACTGGTGGAAAGACTTTGTTTAGTTTCTGCTCAGGCCAAGGGAGTCACTGTCCTGTCCTTACAAATTCAAAGCAGTAAGAGCAGAACCTCAACCTGAAACACACTTAAGTTTCACAGATCTTGTATGATCTTTGACAAGAATTCCAGATGCACTTGTGCCCAAACATTTAAGGTGTTAGGTATTCTATAGATGCAGTGATTGTCCCAGCCTAGCTTTGGTATCAACCTTCTGGTATGGCTTTAAGTTGATCATTTGGAGAGTCAGGGGCGAAAGACAGGTGATGTAGCACTTCTGTTTTTAATAATTACAGCTTAAACTATCCAGTAATTTTTAGTCCTGAAAAGGGACACCAGGATGCTACCCAGAATTACCGAAAAGTCTTTCCATCTAATGAGATAGTCTGGTAATTTCCTAGTTTTGTATCTTCGGTAGAAATATTTCAAAGTGGCATATGACCACTTGATGCAGAGTCTGGGTTTCTCTATAATAAAATCCCTTTGCCAAATGTAGGAGTTGCAGACTTGCTACTGGCAAGAGTGAAGCAAATGGGTGAGTAAAACTACCCTGTCGTGGGAGCATTTTCCTCTAGGAGTTGAGTCTTGATAAAAGTGTCAATGCAGGAATCCCACTCCTGGGAAGTGAACAGAATCACCTGATGGGACCTGCAAAGTGTATCTGGGCAATAATGTTGGAGTTACTTGAGGTGGCAGGCAGGATGCCTATGTTCTGATGTGCTTGGGTGAGTAGCTGAGCCAGCCAAGGAGAGAGGTTGGATGATTGAAAAACAAAGGATTCTTGGTTAATCTGAAGACATCATATGGGAAACAAAAATCTTTTTAACAAATAATCTCTTGGACCTTGAGCCACATAAATCCCCTGAAAAGTGCATTTTTTTCCAGCAAAATTTTGCTGGGGGTTATGTTATTGAGGAACTGAGATGAATATATGGAAAAAGTTATTTAATGGCATAGAAATCTAAAGACCTGCAAGGAGACTTAAAAATCCCAACCCTTGTTACAACTTTTTAAAAGATATGTGGAATTATCAAAGTGCACATGAATCAAGTTTTAATATACTGTATGATGGGTGGATGAGGCTGTCCATTGTACCATTTCTTTCTTTGAATTCTCAGGCATGGTTTGGCAGTGCAAAAACTATGTGTCATTAACAAATTCAATAAAAAGTAAATATGGATTTTGGAGTCTGGTTTTTGCTCAACTGGTAACTTATCTTTGCAAATGGAGAATTGATGATATTCTTCCTTATGCTCTGGGAGGATGATAATCTCATCCTGAGTGACCTTCCCATTTGAGAAATGTTTGTTTTTAATGTTAAAAAACCAGACCTGGAATGAAATTGTGAAGCTGTGACAAATACTCTTTGCCAAAGATAAAAACTGAGATGTACACTTGTCTTCATTGCTGTATTAAGTTTTGTTGTCTTAGACCATGGCAGGGGAATTTACACTATCTGCTGTATCTACTGTGTAAACTAAAGATTTGAGGCCTTATCCTCTGAGAAGCTTACAAATTTCTCAAATGAGAAATTTCAGACTTTAGTCTGAATTATAGTCCCTACCAGGCTTCCCTGGTAGCTCAGATGGTAAAGGATCCACTTGCAATGCAGGAGACCCTGCTTCAATTTCTGGGTTGGAAAGTTCCCCTGGAGAAGGGATAGGCTACCCACTTGAGTATTCTTGGGTTTCTCTGATGGCTCAGACAATAAATCTGCCTGCAGTGTGGGAGACATGGGTTGGAGAACTGGGTTCGATCTCTGGGTGGGGAAGATCCTCTGGAGAAGGCCATTGAAACCCACTTAAGTATTCTTGCCTGGGGAATCCCACTTGGACAGAGGAGCGTGGTGGGCTACAGTCCATGGGGGTCACAGAGTCGGACATGACTGAGTAAGCACAGCATAACACATTAGAGAAAGTATATTTTAAGTAATTTTTGAAATACCAAAAGTTAAATACAAGTATTTGAACTATTCATTTTGGAATGTAAGTATATGTATTTTTTTTCATGCCTACAACTCATTTGTTTAGTAACTGAAGTATGTACCTGTTAATGTTCCTCATCCATTGCACCCATCCCCATATGCCCGTCTCCCCTCTGGCAACCACATGCTCGAAGTTCTGATACATTTTTTTTTTTTAATTCCACCTATAAGTGGAATCATTACTTATCTGACTTATTTCACTAAGTGTAATGCCCTCCAAGTTCATCCACATTGCTAATGGCAAATTTTCATTCTTTTTTATGGTTGAGTATATGGGCTTCTCAGGTGGCTCAGTGATAGACTCCACCTGCCAATGCAGGAGACAGGAAACGGGGGTTCAATGCCTGGATCCGGCAGGCAGACTCTAGGGAAGGAAATGGCAACCCAGTCCAGTATTCTTGCCTGGGAAATCCCATGGACAGAGGAGCATGGCAGGCTGCAGTCCATGGGGTCACAGAGTCAGACACAACTTAGTGACTAAACAATTACTAAAAAAATACAGTAAACAATTACTGTATGTATGTAACACATTGTCTTCATGTGTCTGTTGATGGACGCAGGTTGCTTCCTGTTACAGTAACTTGGCTATTGTAAATAATGCTGCATTGAACATAGAGATGAACATGTCTTCAATTTAGAGATTTTGCTTTTCTTGGATAAACACCCACGAGTGGTTATTACTGGGTTGTATGGCATTTTTTTTAAATTTTTTGAGAAATATCCATACAGTTTTCCATAGTGGCTGTACAAATTTACATTCCCACAAATAGAATGAGGGTTCCCTTTTCTCCACATCCTTGAGAACACTTTATTTGTTGTCTTTATGATAATGCAGAGAAGGCAATGGCACCCCACTCCAGTACTCTTGCCTGGAAAATCCCATGGATGGAGGAGCCTGGTAGGCTACAGTCCGTGGGGTCGCTAAGAGTCCGATACGACTGAGCGACTTCACTTTCTCTTTTCACTTTCATGCATTGGAGAAGGAAATGGCAACCCACTCCAGTGTTCTTGCCTGGAGAATCCCAGGGACGGGGAAGCCTGGTGGGCTGCCGTCTATGGGGTCGCACAGAGTCGGACACGACTGGAGTGACTTAGCATAGCATAGCATGATAATGACCACTTTGACAGGTGTGAGGTGACATTGTGGCTTTGGTTTACTTTTCCCTGATTAATACTGATGTTGAACATCCTTTCATGTGTCTGGCTATCTGTATGACTTCAGTGGCAAAATGTTTGCTCAGGTCCTCTGTCCATTTGAATTTTTTTTTTTTTTTAATGAAATTTTTTTTTTTTTTTGGTCCTGCTGCACGGCCTGTGGGATCTTAATTCCCCAATCAGGAACCAAAACCTCGCTCCCTACAGTGGAAGCAGGAAGTCTTAACCACTGGACCACCAGGAAAGTCCTTGTATGAGTTAAATTTGGACATTAACATGGCTGATTCATGTCATTGTATGGCAAAACCCACTATAATATTGTAATCAGCCTCCAATTAAATTAATTTTTTAAAAAATATGGACATTAACACTTAGCAGATATATCTTTTGCAAATACCTTCTCCCATTCAGTAGGTGGCCCTTTCATTTTGCTGGTAGTTTCCCTCTGTGCAAATGAATAAAAGCTTTTTAGGTTGATGTAGTCCTGTTTTTTTTGTTTCTTTTGCCTGAGGAGACATCAAACATAGATGGAGAAAAAGGGAAGCAACAGCAGATTTTATTTTCTTGGGCTCCAAAATCACAGCAGATGGTGACTGCAGCCCTAAAAAAGATACTTGCTTCTTGAAAGAAAAGCTATGACAAACCTAGACAGTGTATTAGAAAGCAGGGACATCACTTTGCTGACAAAGATCCAGACAGTCAAAGTTATGGTTTCTCTAGTAGTCATGTGTGAATGTGAGAGTTGGCCATAAGGAAGGTTGAGTGCTGAAGAATTGATGCTTTCAAATTGTGCTGCAAAAGACTAAGCCCCTTGGACTGCAAGGAGATAAAACCAGTCAATCCTAAAGGAAATGAACCCTGAATATTCATTAGAAGAACTGAAGCTGAAGCTCCAATACTTCAGCTACCTATTGTGAAGAAACTCTGGAAGAGAATTTTCCATTGGAAAAGACCCTGATGCTGGGCAAGATTGAAGGCAGGAGGAGAAAGGGGTGATAGAGCATGAGATGGTTGAATGGCATCACTGACTCAATGGACAAACTCCAGGAGATAGTGGAAGACAGGGAAGCCTGGCATGCTGCAGCCCATGGGGTCGCAAAGAGTTGGACACAGCTTTGCAACTGAACAACAGAGAGAGTAAAGAGCATGATCCCTGTGTTTTTTCTTTTAGAAGTTTTATGGTTTCAGGTCTTACATCTAAATCTTTAATCCATTTTGAGTTTATTTTTATGTACAGTGTGAGTAAGTAGTCCAGTTTTTCAGGTAGCTGTTCAGTTTCCCAAATCATTCATTGAAGAGGCTGTCTTTTTTCTGTTGTAAGTCCCTTATCATAGATTAATTGATGATATACGTGTGGGTTTGTTTCTGGGCTCTCTGTTCTTTTCCATTGATTTATGCATGTTTTTATGCCAGTATCATTGCCGTTTTGATTACTATAACTTTGTAGTATACTTTAAAATCAGGGATCATGTTACCTCCAGCTTTGTTCTTTCTTGAGATTGTTTTGCCTCTTTGGTGTTTATGGAAATTTTAGAATTATTCTAGTCCTATAAATAATGTTGTTGTTTAGTTGCCAAATCATGACCAACTCTTCACAACCCCATGGACTGTAGTACACTAGGCTTCCCTTTCCCTCACCATCTCCCAGAGTTTGCCCAAGTTCACATCCATTGAATTGGTGATGCCATCCAATCATCTCACCCTCTCTCCCCTCTCATTCTGCCTTCAATCTTTGCCAGCATCAAGGTCTTTTCCAGTGAGTCGGCTGTTTGCATCAGGTGGCCAAAGAATTGGAGCTTCAGCATCAGCCCTTCCAATGAATATTCAGGGTTGATTTTCTTTAAGATTGATCGGTTTTGATCTTGCTGTCCAAAGGGCTCTCAAGAGTCTTCTCCAACACCACAGTTCAAAAGCATCAATTCTTCAACATTCTGCCTTCTTTATGGTCCAGCTCTCAGATCCATACATCACTACTGGAAAGACCATAGCCTTGACTATATGGCCTTTTGTCAGCAAAGTGATGTCTTTGCTTTTTAACACACTGTCTAGGTTTGTTAGAGCTTTCCTGCCAAGAAGCAATCTTGTAATTTCATGGTTGCTGCAGTCACCTTTGGCAGTGATTTTAGAGTGTAAGAAGAGGAAATTGTCATTACTTCCACCTTTTCTCCTTCTATTGTCATGAACTGATGGACTGGATCTCATGATCTTAGTTTAATATTGAATTTTAAGCCAGCTTTTTCACTCTCCTCCTTCACCCTCAACAAAATGCTCTTAAGTTCCTCTTCACTTCCTGCTATTAGAGTAGTATCATCCACGTATATCTGTGGTTGTTATTTCTCCTGGCAATCTTGATTCCAGCTGTAACTCATCCAGCGCAGCATTTCACAAGATATACTCTGCATATAAGTTAAATAAACAGGGTAACAATAAGCATCATTGTGGAAAACATCATCGGTATTTTGATAAGGATTGCATTGAATCTGCAGAGTATGGTCATTTTAACAAAATTCTTCAATTCATGAGTACCGTCAGATCAGTCGCTCAGTCGTGTCCGACTCTTTGCAACCCCATGAATTGCAGCACGCCAGGCCTCCCTGTCCATCACCAACTCCCAGAGTTCACTCAGACTCACATCCATTGAGTCAGTGATGCCATCCAGCCATCTCATCCTCTGTCATCCCCTTCTCCTCTTGCCCCCAATCCCTCCCAGCATCAGTCTTTTCCATTGAGTCAACTCTTCGCATGAGGTGGCCAAAGTACTGGAGTTTCAGCTTTAGCATCATACATCTTTCCATTTGTTAGTGTCATCAGTTTCATTCATCAGTGAGTACAGGCCTTTCACCTTAGTTAGATTTATTCCTTGTATGACTTTTGATGAGACTGTAAACAGAATTTTTCTTTCTGATAGTTGTTAGTATATAGAAATGCAATAGATTTTCTGTATATTAATTTTGTACCCTGAAACTTTACTGAATTCATTGGTAAGTTCTAATAGTTTTTTTGGTGGCATCTTTAGGATTTTATTGGGCTTCCCTGGTAGCTTAGTTGGTAAAGAATCTGCCTGCAGTACGGGAGACTGGGGTTCAGTCCCTGGGTCAGAAAGATCCCCTAGAGAAGGAAGTGGCAAACCACTCCAGTCTTCTTGGCTGGAAAATCCCATGAAAGAGAAACAAAGAGTTGGGCACAACTGAGCGACTAACATTTTCACTTAGAATCTTATATATATTAGGATTATGTCATCTGCAAACAGTGACAGCATTACTTCATCCTTTGAAATTTTAATTTCTTTTATTTTTCTCATCTGATTGCTCTTACTAGGACTTACAATACTATGTTGAATAGAAGTGGTGAGAGTGATACTACTATTCAACATAGATTTGGAAGTCCTGGCCGCAGCAATTAGAAGAAAAAGAAAGGAATCCAGATTGGAAGAGAAGTAAAACTCTCAGTGTTTGAAGATGACATGATCCTCTACATAGAAAACTCTAAATATGCCACCAGAAAATTACTATAGCTAATCAATAAATATGGTAAAGTTGCAGGATACACAGAAATCCCTTTCATTCCTATACACTAATAATGAAAAATCAGAAAGCGAAATTAAGGAAGCAATCCCCTTCATCACTGCAACGAAAAGAATAAAATACCTAGGAATGAATTTACCTAAAGAAACAAAAGACTTGTATACAGAAAAGTACAAAACACTGATGAAAGAAATCAAAGATGACACAAATAGATGGAGAAACATACCATGTTCTGGATTGGAAGAATCAGTATAGTGAAAATGAGTATACTTCCCAAAGCAATCTATAGATTCAATGCAATCCCTATCAAGCTACCAATGTTATTTTTCATAGAAGTAGAATAATTTCACAATTTGTATGGAAACACAAAAGACCACGAATAGCCAAAGCAGTCTTGAGAAAGAAGAATGGAACTGGAGGAATCAACCTGTCTGATTTCAGACTATACTGCAAAGCTACAGTCATCAAGACAGTATGGTACTGGCACAAAGACAGAAATACAGATCAGTGGAACAAAATAGAAAGTCCAGAGATAAATCCGCTCACCTATGGACACCTTATTTTTGACAAGGAGGCAAAAATATCCAATGGAGAAAAGATAGTCTCCATTGTATATGTATGGGAAAACTGGTAAATTACATGTAAAGGAATGAAACTAGAACACTTTCTAACACCATACAACAAAAGTAAACTCAAAATGGATTAAAGACCTAAATGTAACACCAGAAACTATAAAATTCTTAGAGGAAAACATAAGCAGAACTCTCTTCGAAATAAATCACAGCAAGATCCTGTATGACTAACCTCATTGAGTAATGGAAATAAAAACAAAAAACAAGTGGGACCTAATTAAGTTTACCCCATGGACTGTAGCCCCCAGGCTCCTCCGTCCATGGGATTCTCCAGGCAAGAATACTGGAGTGGGTTGCCGTTTCCTTCTCCAGGGGATCTTCCTGACCCAGGGATCAAACCAAGGTCTCCCGAATTAGAGGCAGACACTTTAACCTCTGAGCCGCTAGGCAAGCCAGGTTGCCAAAGGAAACTATAAGCAAGACTAAATGACAGCTCTCAGAATGGGAGAAAATAATAGCAAAGGAAACAACTGACAATTAATCTCCAAAATATACAAGCAGCTTATGCAGCTCAATACCAGAAAAATGAACAACCCAATCAAAAAGTGGGCCAAAGACCTAAACAGACATTTCTCCAAAATAGACACACAGATGGCTAATAAATAAATGAAAATATGCTCAACATCACTCATTAGAGAAATGCAAATCAAAACCACCGTAAGGTATCATCTCACACCAGTCAGAATGACCATCATCAGAAAGTCTACAAACAATAAATGCTGGAGAGGGTGTGGAGGAAAGGGAACCCTCTTACACTGTTGTTGGGAGTGCAAACCACAACAGCCACTATGAGAACAGTGTGGAGATTTCTTACAAAAAACTGGGAGTAGAATTGCCGCATGACCCAGCAATCCCACTGCTGGGCATACACCCCTAGGAAAGCAGAATTGAGACACATGTATCCCAATGTTCACTGCAGCACTATTTACAGTAGCTAGGACATGAAAGCAACCTAGATGTCCATCAGCAGATTAAGAAAGTTGTGGTACGTATACACAATGGAACATCATTCAGCTATAAAAAAGGAACACATTTAAGTCAGTTCTAATGAGGTGGATGAACCTGGAGCCTATTATACAGAGGGAAGTAAGTCAGAAAGAGAAAGACAAGTACTATATATTAACACATGTATATGGAATTTAGAAAGATGGTACTGATGGTCCTACACACAGGGCAGCAAAGGAGACAGATGTAAAGAATAGACTTTCGGACTCAGTGGGAGCAGGTGAGGGTGGGATAACCTGAGAGAATAGCATTGAAATTGTATATTACCATATGTAAACTAGACGACCAGTGCAAGTTTGATGTATGAAGCAGGGCACCCAAAGCCAGTGCTCAACCCAAAGGGATAGACTGGGGACAGAGGTGTGAAGGGGTTTCAGGATGGCGGGGTCGGGGGCGGGGAGGGCAAACATATGTATACCTGTGGCCAATTCATGTTGTTGTACAGCAAAAACCATCACAATATTGTAAAGTAATTATCCTCCAATTAAAATAAATCTTAAGAAAAGTGAGAGTGGGCATCCTTGTTTTGTTCCTGATCTTGCAGGAAATGCTTTTAGCTTTTTACCATATGTTAGCTGTGAGCTTGTCATATATGACTTTTATTATATTGAGGTGTGTCCCTGTATACCAACTTTGTTGAGAATTTTTTAATCATAAATGGATTTTGAATCTTGTCAAAAGCTTTTCTGAATCTATTAAGATGATCAGGATTGTTCTTCCTGGTTTTTTTTTTTTTTTTTTTTAGTATTTTATTTGGTTGTGGCAGGTCTCAGCTGCAGTATGCAGGATCTTCAATCTTTGTTGCAGTATGCAGGATCTTTTAGTTGTGGCATGTGGGATCTAGTTCCCTGACCAAGGATTGAACCCAGTCCCTGTGCATTGGGAGCATGGAGTCTTAGCTACTGGACCACCAAGGATGTTCCCTCTTCAGTTTGTTAATATGGTGTATCACGTTAATTGATTTGGGAATAATGAACCATCCTTACATCTCTGGGAAAATCTCACTTAATCATGGTGTATGATCCTTTTAATGTATTGTTGAATTTGGTTTGCTAATATTTTGTTGGGTATTTTTACATCTGTATTTATCAATGATATTGCCCGGTAATTTTCTTGTTTTTATATTTTTGGTTTTGGTACCAGGGTGTTGTTGGCCTTGTCAAATGAGATTGAAAGTGTTCCTTCCTCTGCACCTTCTGGAGTTTGAGAAGTGTAGATGTTAACTCCTTAACTGTTTGGTAGAATTCAGCTGTAAGTCTGTGGACTTTTGTTGGAAGTTTTAAAAATACTGATTCAACTTCCACTCCTGTTAATTAGTCTGTTCATGTTTTCTATTCCTTTCTGATTCAGTTTTGGGAGATTGTACATTTCTAGGAATTTCTTCCAAGTTTTCCAGTTTATTGACATTAATGTTCACAGTATTCTTGTGATCTTGTGTTTCTGTGGCATTGGTTATAACTTTTCTATTTTAATTTCTGAAATAGAATTCATTTATTGTGGCCCTCTCTTTTCCTTGATGAATCTGGATAAATGTTTATGTATTTTATTTATCTTTTCAAAGAAACAGCTCTTGGTTTTATTGATTTTTTTCTATTGTATTTTTAGTCTCTTTTTCATTTATTTCTGCTCTGATTCCCTTCTACTTTGGGTTTTGTTTTTCTTTTTCTAATTACTTTAGGTGTAAGGTTGTTTATTTGAGATTTTTCTTATTTTCTGAGGCTTGTGTTACTATAAACTTTCCTCTTAGAACAACTTTTGCTGTGTCCCATAGATTTTGGGTTCATTATGTTTTCATTTGTCTCCATGTATTTATTTCCTCTTTGACTTTTTTTCAGTGATCTATTGGTTGTTTTAGTATCTTATTGTTTAGCCTCCATGTGTTTATTTTTGGGGCAGTTTTTTCTTGTAATTTCTAGTCTTATGGCATTATGGTTGAAAAATACACATCTGTTAAGTCCATCTGGCCTGATGTATCATTTAAGGCCAGTGTTTATTGATTTTCTACCTGATGATCTGTCCATTTATGTGCGGAGAGGAAGGAGTTTAAGTCCCTTACTATATATTACTGTCAACTTCTCCCTTTATATCTATTAACATTTGTTGTATTTATTGTGGTACTCCTATGTTGGGTTTATGTATATTCCCAATTATTATATCTTCTTGGATTTACAATTGTTATATCTTCTTGGATTGATCTCTTGATCCTTATATAATGTCCTTATTTTTGTCTCTTGTTTCAGTCTTTGTTTTATTTTATTTTATTTTTTTTATTCATTCCACGGACATTTAAATACACAACTTTTAGAAAATTATGCATAAAACACAAAACAGAGATGTAAACAAAATACAGAATAGTGTCATCCACAATGCAGACATAGAATGGCAGCAGGGAGAAAAAAATTAAATACTTTCTTCAAAGATGTTTTGAATTTGGTATTATATATCGTGACTATATTACATTTTTGAAAGAAAAAACAAATAAAAAGCTTTGGCATATTTCAGCTGTGGGACCTGGTGTGACTCTTAACACTGTATGTAGTTAAGAGTACATACAGTGTAGTTAATTTTATATTAGCTATTAATAGGAAACATGTCTTGCTGCTGCTGCTACTTCTGCTAAGTCGCTTCAGTCGTGTCCGACTCTGTGCGACCCCATAGACGGAAGCCCACCAGGCTCCCCCGTCCCTGGGATTCTCCAGGCAACAACACTGGAGTGAGTTGCCATTTCCTTCTCCACAGTCTTTGTTTTAAAGTCTATTTTGTCTGATATAAGTATTTCTGCCCTGAATTTCTATTCATTTCCATTTATATGGAATACCTTTCCCCATCCCCTCACTTTCAGTCTGTGTGTGTCTTTAGACCTAAAATGAGTCTCTTATAGGCAGCACATAAATGGGTCTTGTTTTTGTATCCATTCAGCCACTGTCTTTTAGTCCCTTTCAGTTCAGTCACTCATTCATGTCTGACTCTTTGTGACCCCATGAACCACAGCACGCCAGGCCTCCCTGTTCATCACCAACTCCCAGAGTTTACCCAAATCCATGTCCATTGAGTCGGTGATGCCATCCAACCATCTCATCCTCCATTGTCCCCTTCTCCTCCTGCTTTCAATCTTTCCCAGCATCAGGGTCTTTTCAAATGAGTCAGCTCTTCACATCAGGTGGCCAAAGTATTGGAGTTTCAACTTCAACATCAGTCCTTCCAACGAACACCCAGGACTGATCTCCTTTAGGATGAACTGGTTGGATCTCCTTGCAGTCCAAGGGACTCAAGAGTCTTCCCCAACATCACAGTTCAAAAGCATCAGTTCTTGAGTGCAAGCTTTATAGTCCAACTCTCACATCCATACATGACCACTGGAAAACCATAGCCTTGACTAGACGGACCTTAGTTGGCAAAGTAATGTCTCTGCTTTCTAAGATGCTGTCTAGGTTGGTCATAACTTTTGTTCCAAGGAGTAAGCATCTTTTAATTTCATGGCTGCAATCACCATCTGCAGTGATTTTGGAGCCCAGAAAAATAAAGTCAGCCACTGTTTCCACTGTTTCCCCATCTATTTGCCATGAAGTGATGGGACTGGATGCCATGATCTTAGTTTTCTGAATGTTGAGCTTTAAGCCAACTTTTTCACTCTCCTCTTTCACTTTCATCAAGAGGCTCTTTAGTCCATTTACATTTAAAGTAATTATTGATAAGTATGTACTTATTGCCATTTTGTTCATTATTTTCTGATTGTTTTTATACTTCTTTTTGGTTCCTTTTTTTGTTCTCTTCCCTTGTGATTTGATAACTCTCTTTAGTGTTATATTTGGTTTCCTCTCTTGTGTGTGTATCTATTGTAGATTTTGGTTTGTGGTTTCTATGAGGTTTATATTAATACATAGCAGCCTATATATATATATATATACATATATATATATATATATATATACACGCATATATATGTAATATATATGTGATTATTTTAAGTTGGTGATTTAAGTTTGAACACATTTTGACAGCCCTGCATTTTTACTCTCCGATATTTAATGCTTTTGACAACATATTTTTCATCTTTTTGTTTTATGTATCCCTTAACTATACTTGTGGGCATAGGTGACTTTACTACTTTTGTCATATAACCCTCCTGGTAGCTTCATAAGTGATTGATCTAGTAACTTGACTGTATATTTACCTTCACCAATGAGATTGTGGTCTTTTCTTTTTCACGTAAAGAAGTCTCTTAATATTTCTTGTAGAACCAGTTTAGTGGTGCTGAACCCTTGTGTTCAAATATGTTCTTTGCCTCTTTATTCTCCTGGTACATCTCTATCATGCAAATGTTAATACACTTGATGTTGTCCTGAAGATCTCTTAAAAGTCTGTCCTCACTTTTTTTTTCTTTTTTCTGTTCAGCTTGGGTGATTTGCCCTATTCTGACTTCCAATTTTCAGATCCATTCCTGTGTATGATCTAATCTGTTGATTCCAATCTAGTATATTTTTTTTTCAGTTGTATTCTTCAACTCTGAGTATTCTTTATGTATTTTCTCTTTGTTAAACTTCTCACTGTGTTCATCCATTCTTCTGAGTTCATTGAGTAACTTTATGATATTTACCTTGGACTCTTTACTTGGTAGACTATCTCCACTTCATTTAGCTCTTCCTCTGGGATTTTATCTTTTTCCTTGTTTGGAATATATTACTCTGTTTCCTCTTTTTTTGCCTAATTTGCTGTTTTAGTTTCTATGTATTAAGCAGATCAGCTATTCCCCGATTTTGGAGAAGCGGCCTTCTGTAGAACGTCCTGTGTCACAGCAGTGCTCTCTCCTCTGGCCACCAGACCTATGTGCTCTAGGGGTGCTCTTCACTATATGCTCTTCACTCTTTGTGAAGTTCTAGGCCCTTCTGTTGTGGGTGGGCATGCCAGTAGTCATGACTAGCCCCTGGTCCAGTTGGTTACCAGGCCCTACCTAGTGCAGAGGCCACCAGCCACTTGGCTAATTCATGGGCAGCTGGCTTCAGGGGAGCTTCCAGGGCTGGTGCCAGCCTGTTGGTGAGAAATCTGGGTCCTGGGGTGGTTGCTTGCAGGTCCTGGTGTCCTAGAGCTGGTGTTAGACTCGAGTGTATGGAGCCAGGTTCCAGGGCTAGAGCTGGCCCACCATAGGCAGGGCCAGACTCCAGGCTGCTAGCTGAGGGACCCCAGGTGTTTCAGAACTGACATCCACCCTCTGGTGAGTGAGACAAGTCTGGGGCTAGTGCTAACGCACTAAAGGGCAGAGCTGGGTCCTGGGTCTCTAGCTATAAGGGGCCTGAGGTTCTGAAGCTGGTATCAGCCTGCTGGTGGTTGAGGCCATGGTCTTGACATGGTGGGCTTAGGGACTTCGGGTGTCCTGAGGCTAGTGCTAGCCCACTAGTGTGGCCAATTCCTCAATTATCTGTTATGACAGGCCAGGTCCTAGGACCCTGGGGGCCTCAGGGGGGCCCACAGCTGCTATTGGCTTCCTGGTGGGTAAAGCTGTGTCCCCATGCAGATAGCTACTCAGCTTAGGTGGAAGGCCAGGACTGGTACTGACAGGCTGGTGAGTGTGGTGAGGTCCCAGTGCTAATAAGCCAGAGGGAGTATTTCAAAATAGCACTTGCCATCACCAGTGTCCTTGTGATAAAAGGAGCTCTCCAGAATGGCTGCCACCCACCATTAGTGTTAATGATTTATTATTTGGTCATTCTTTGTACTAGATTAAGATTATTCTTGATAGTCCTAGTCAAAAATAGAGCACACATAAAAGCATACTTCCTATCACTCTTCCCTTCTCTAAGTTTGTCTAAATAGTAAATTTTTAACATTAAAGGTGGGTGGCAGCCATTCTGGAGAGCTCATTATATCATGAGGACACTGGCTTATTAGCGCCAGGAGGGCAACTAGCACTACTTCTAATTCTGGAATGTTTTCAGCATCTCCAGAAGAAATCCCATGCCCATGAGCAGTCCTTTCCCACTTCCCTTCAAATCCCCAACCTTAGGTAGCAACTATTATTTTCCTTTATAGATTTTTCTATTCTGGACATTTCATATAAGCAGGACTATACAATATATGGTCTTTTTTTACTATCTTCTTTCATTTGGCATGTCCTTGAGATTCATCCATGTTGTAGCATGTATCAGTACTTCATTACTTTTGATTGCTAGACAGTATTCAACTATGTTGATGTGCCATATTTCATTTACCCATTCATTATTTGATAAGCATTTGTTCATTTACACTTTGTCCTTGTTATGAATAATGCTTCTATGAACTTTCAAGTACAAGTTTTTGTATCAACATGTTTTTCAATTCTCTTGGGTTAGGGTTAGGATCTAGGAGTGAAATTGCTGGATCATATGTTAACTTCCTGAGTAACTACCAAACTCTTTTCCAAAATAGCTGTGCGGTGTCTGAGGATTTTGATTTCTCTTTATAATTACTCGTTACCTGACTTTTAGTTCTAGTCATCCTAGTTGGGATGAAGTGGTATCTCTCGGTATTGATTTACATTTCTGTAATGATTAATGATGTTGAACATCTGTTCATGTGCTTATTGGCCATTTTTATGTCTCTGGAAAAATTCATCCATTCAAATCCTTCACTAATTTTTAAATTGAGCTTTTTCTCTTTTTATTGTTGAGTCAGAAGAGTTCTCTATATATTCTGGATACTAGTACCTAATCAGATACATGATTTGCAAACATTTTTTTCCCATCTTTCTTAATACCACCCTCCACTAGAGTGTGTAACTGGAATAAAAGCACATGGGAAAGGATGTCAGGAGTTTGGGAGTGTGGGATAGAAACTGGGGAGAGATTAGGTGGAAGGTGGTAGACAGGAAAAGGTTGAGGTCAGAGTCTGTATTACACAGTGGAGATAGAATTTAATAGGATAATCAGAGCTAGGAAGGAGAATTCAGGACATAGAGAATCATATACACAGATATTCCAATAACTAGAGTCTTGAAACTGTATGATAGTTTTTTATCACCCAGCTATTGTGACAAGGCATAATGGGGCCTGAAAAATGCAGGCAAGTTGTGAATTTTTTTTTTTTTTTTTTTGAGCTAGCTCTTCATTGCTTTGCACAGGATTCCTCTAGTTGTGGTAAGTAGGGGCTAATCTGTTGTGGTGAATGGACTTCTCACTGTGGTGGCTTCTCCTATTGCAGAGCATAGGCTCTAGGCTCGCCGGCTCAGTAGTTTTAGTTCACGGGCTCTAGAGCATATGGGCTCAGTAGCTGTGGTGCACAGGCTTGCCTGCCCTGCAGCATGTGAAATCTTCCCTGACCAGAGTTTGAGCCCATGTCCCCTGCACTGGAAGGCGCATTCTTATCCACTGCGCCACCAGGGAAGTCCTGAATTGCTTCTTTCATTTGTTTGGTTTTTGGCTGTACTGCGCAACTTGTAGCAGTGGAAGCACCAAGTCATAACCACTGGACAACAAGGGAATTCCCATGAATTGCTTCTCAAGCTTGATATAAAGGTAATGAATATTATGATTATATTAATCAAAGAACATAAATAATCACTCTAAACAGCATTTTTATTATCTAAAAATAAGTGAGAAGGGATTATGTTCACATCAAAGAAATCATTAAGGTATTTTAAACCTTTTAAAAAATTATAGCCCAAGTGAGAACTAGCATTTTAGACAATAGCTGGATATAGTAATAAAAGGTGGGTAGAACTCAAGTTATCAATTCTCATTTCACCCGTGAGTATCCTCTCCACTGAACACCATCCCCCAACTGCATTCTGCCGGGATCCAGTCAGAGCAGACAGCAAGAAACAACTTAAATGTCCGTTAACAGGAGCGATGGATAAAGAAGATGGGAATATTACTCAGCCATTAAAAGAAACAAAATTGGGTCATTTGTAGAGATGTGGATAGACCTTCACACAGAATGAAATAAGTAAAAGAAAAACAAATATCGTATACTAGGTGGAATTTGAAAAAATTGGTATAGGCCATCTCAACATCTTAGGAATCAGTGAACTACAATGGATGGGAATAGGTGAATTTAATTCAGATGACTATTATATCTACTACTGTGGGCAAGAATACCTTATAAGAAATGGAGTAGACCTCACGGTCGACAAAATAGTCTGAAGTGCTTGGGTACAGTCTCAAAAACGACAGAATAATCTTGGTTCATTTCTGAGGCAAACCATTCAACATCACAGTAATCCAAGTCTATGCCCTAACCACTAATGCTGATGAAGCTGAAGTTGACTGGTTCTATGAAGACCTACAAGATCTTCCAGAACTAATACAAAAAAGAAGTCCTTTTCATCATAGAGGATTGAAATGCAAAAATATGATATTAAAAGATACCTGGTGTAACAAGCAAGTTTGGCCTTGGAGTACAAAATAAAGTATGGGAAAGGAGGTGGGAGGAGGGTTCAGGATGGGGAACACGTGTACAACCGTGGTGGATTCATGTTGATGTATGGCAAAACCAATATAATATTGTAAAGTAATTAGCCTCCAATTAAAATAAATACATTTATATTTAAAAAAATAAAGTAGGGCAAAAGCTAACAGAATTTGTCAAGAGAACACACTGGTCACTGACCATAGCAAACACCCTCATCCAACAACACAGGAGATGACTCTACACATGGATATCACCACATGGTCAGTACCAAAATCAGACTAATTACAGTCTATGCAGCTGAAGATGGAGAAACTCTACACAGTCAGCAGAAACAAGACCTGGAGCTCAGATCATGAGCTCCTTATTGCAAAATTCAGGCTTACATTGAAAAAAGTAGGGAAAACCACTAGGCCATTCAGGTTTCACCCAAATCAAATCTCTATGATTATTCTGTGATGGTGATAGATATTCAAGGGATTAGATCTGGTAGCAGAGTGCCTAAAGAACTATGAAGAGAGGTTTGTAACAGTGTACAAGAGGTGGTGAACAAAACCATCCCAAAGAAAAAGAAATGCAAGAAGGCAAAAGTGGTTGTCTGAGAAGGCTTTACAAATATCTGAGAAAAGAAGAGAGGCAAAAGCCAAGGGAAAAAGGGAAAGATACACCCGACTGAATGCAGAGTTCCAGAGAATAGCAAGAAAAGATAAGAAAGCCTTCTTAAAAGAACAATGCAAAGAAAGAGGGAAACAATAGAATGGGAAAGACTAGACATCTCTTCAAAAAAATTGGAAGTATCAAGGGAATATTTTATGCAAAGATGGGCACAGTAAAAAAAAAAAAAAAGAAAAGGTAAGGACCTAATAGAAGCAGAAGAGATTAAGAAGAGGTGGCAAGAATACACAGAACTACACAAAAAAGGCCTTCAGTTCAGTTCAGTTCAGTTCAGTCGCTCAGTCATGTCCGACTCCTTGCCTTAATGACCTGGATAAGCATGATGGTTTGATCACTCACCTAGTCGATCGTTGGGTTGGGAAGATCCCCTGGAGGAGGGAATGGCAACCTACTCCAGTATTCTTGCCTGGAGAATCCCTGGACAGAGAAGACTGGCAGGCTACAATCCATGGGGTCAGAAAGAGTTGGACATGATTGAGTGACTAAGCACAGCACAGCACAGAGCCAGACATCCTGGAGTGTGAAGTCAAGTGGGCTTTACGGAGCATTACCACAAACAAAGCTAGTGGAGGTGATGGAATTCCAGCTGAGCTATTTAAAATGCTAAAAGATGATACTGTGAAAATGTTGCACTCAGAATGCCAGCAAATTTGGAAAACTTGGCAATGGCCACAGGACTGGAAAAGGTCAGTTTTCATTCTGATCCCAAAGAAGGGCAATGCCAAAGAATGCTGAAACTATCATACAATTGTGCTCATTTCACATGCTAGCAAAGTAATGCTCAAATCCTTCAAGCTAGGTTCAGCAGTAAGTGAACCAAGAACTTTCAGATGTACAAACTGGGTTTAGAAAAGGTAGAGGAATCAGAAATCAAATTGCCAACATCTGTTGGATCATAGAGAAAGCAAGGCAATTCCAGAAAAACATCTACTTTTGCTTCATTGACTATGCTAAAGCCTTGACTATGTAGATCACAACAAACTGTGGAAAATTCTTAAAGACATGGAAATATCAGACCATTACCTGTCTCCTGAGAAACCCGTATATGGGTCAAGAAGCAACAATCAGAACCTTGCATGGAACAACAGACTGGTTCAAAATTGGGAAAGGAGTACATCAAGGCTCTGCTTATTCAACTTATATGCAGAGTACATTATGTGAAACGCCAGGCTGGATGAATCACAATCTGGAATCCAGATTACCGGGAGAAATATTAACAACCTCAGATATGCAGATGATACCACTCTAATGGCAGAAAGCAAAGAGGAACTAAAAGCCTCTTTGATGAGAGTGAAAGAGGAGAGTGAAAAAACTGGCTTAAAACTCAACATTCAAAACACTAAGATCATGGCATCCAGTCCCATCACTGCATGGCAAATAGAAGGGGAAAAAGTGGAAACAGTGACAGATTTTACTTTCTTGGGGTCCAAAATCACTGCACATGTTGACTGCAGCCAGGAAAGTGAAAGATGCTCTTTCCTTGAAAGGAAAGCTATGACAAATCTAAACGGCATATTTAAAAGCAGAAACTTTGCTGACATAGGTCCATATACTCAAGGCTATGGTTTTTCCAGTAGTCCTGTATGGATGTGAGAGTTGGACCATGAAGAAGGCTGAGCACTAAAGAATTGATGCCTTCAAATTGTGGGGGCTGGAGAAGACTCTTAAGAGTCCCTTGGACAGAATGGTGATCAAACCAGTCAATTCTAAAGGAAATCAACCCTGAATATTCATTGGAAGGACTGATGCTGTAGCTCCAATACTTTGACCACCTGATGCAAAGAGCTGACTCATTGAAAAAGACCTTGATACGGGGAAAGATCAAGGGCAGAAGGAAAAGGTGGTGACAGAGGGTAAGATGGTCAGATGGCATCACCAACATAATGGACATGAGACTGAGAAAATTCCAGGAGATAAGTAAGGACAGGGAAGCCTGGCATACTGCAGTCCATGGGATCGCCAAGAGTCAGACACGACTTAGCAAATGAATGAAACAACAAGAAATTTACAAAGTAGAAATAGAGACACAGACATAGAGAACAAATTGATGGATACCAAAGGGGAAAGCAGAGGGTGGCATGAATTTGGAAGATTGGGACTGACATATACACACTATTGTTAGTATGTATAAAATAGATAACTAATGAGAACCTACTGTATAGCCCAGGGAACTCTACTCAGTGCTCTGTGGTAACCTGAAAGGGAAGGAAATCCAAAAAAGAGGGAATATATGTACATATATATATACACACACACACATATTACTGATTCATTTTGCTATACAGTAGAAACTAACACAACTTTGTAAAGCAACATATATTCTAGTAAAAAAAATTTTTTTAAGTGTAAGGATAAGATCCTTTGTGTCCAAATATGGTGGAAGACAATGTGTTAAGTATGAATGAAGCAGCATCCATAGTCTTTCTTAATTGGTAACAGGCTGAGCAGACAGCTTTAGTATCAGATGAGCACCACTAAGAAGGCAGCCACTTTCTCCCTAAAACAAACAGGTAGCAGATTCAGCTAAGGGAATGATTTTTAAAATTTATTGCAAATATTTAATGTGAGGTTCTACATTTTTGCAGTGCCATTTCAGGAAACATGGGTCTTTTGATTTTTTTTTAAACATGAGTAGCTTTTGACCCTGTCTACTGATCCTGCTGACTACACCAACTGTCTCACTGTATCTCACTGTGCACACTGTTTGCTGAACCCATGGTAGGCAAAGTATGAGCAGGGAAGCTGAAAGAACACTCAAGGAGCCATAGGAACTGCAGACTCATTTATTCTCTCCTGGCTGATGCAACAGCCATCACATAACATAACCTGCAAGGGCTTTCCAGGTAGAGCTTATATATGCTTACAGAACAAAAGTAGTTCATGGCCAAGCAAGTACCTCGTGACACAGAGATGCAGTGCTATAAGTGATCTCAGCCATTACATAATCATTATTTACAACTTACAAATCATTGGGCAAGAGTGAGAGGCTGTGGGGTGAGAGAGCCTGACCATGCCATCTTGGCTTATTTGCTCTTTCCCTACAGACCCCAAACTCTCACGTTTCAAAACCTAAACCAGGATATTTTACCTTTTCTTACTTTGTTACAACAAACTGCTGCTGCTAAGTCACTTCAGTCGTGTCCGACTCTGTGCGACCCCATAGACGGGAGCCCACCAGGCTCCCCTGTCCCTGGGATTCTCCAGGCAAGAACACTGGAGTGGGTTGCCATTTCCTTCTCCAATGCATGAAAATGAAAAGTGAAAGGGAAGTTGCTCAGTCGTGTCTGACTTCTAGCGACCCCATGGACTGCAGCCTACCAGGCTCCTCCGTCCATGGGATTTGCCAGGCAAGAGTACTGGAGTGGGGTGCCATTGCCTTCTCCTGTTACAACAAACTATCAGACAATAATTTTCTATACCATCTCTTAACTTCTGTTGTATAACTTTACCTTTTTTTCCCCCCCAGAAAACTCAAACTTTTATTTTTAAAATCTTTTTTTTTTTTTTTAATGTAGGCAGACAAACATACAAAATAAACTATCAATTATTTTGAATGTGAGTGTATGGAAACTCAAAACATTACCTCAGGACAGAGACTTTGTGTCCTTGATTTTCAACTCCAAAGTTTAGACAGTATATCATCCCTAAAAAGACTGTAGCTGATTTTCTTCCTGAGAAGTGAGGCAACTCTATGGGTTACATCCATGGTTCTGGAACTGCTTCATTTTGGAAGAACCTGGAGATCTTTTTTAAAAATACTGATGCCCGACTCCCACCCCTACCCCAGGTGTTCTGATTTAATTGATATGGGGTATGAATGGCACATAGGGATTTTTTCTTTTCTCCAGTTAATTCTAATATGTGGCAAAATACGGGAACCACAAAGTATGTCAAAGAGAGAATTGATCTCTCTGTGATGGAGTGGGAAAACACATGGCCAGTTATGTAGGAAATCCTGTTGATTGTATTTTTAGTCCAAAAAGGATTATCATATTTCTAAATGTGTTATTGTTGTTGCTAAGTTGTGTCCAGCTCTTTGCGACCCCATGGACTGCAGCACCAGGCTTCCCTGTCCTTCACTATCTCCCAGAGTTTGCTCAGATTCATGTCCACTGAGGCGGTGATGCCAACCAACCATCTCATCCTCTGCCAACCTCTTTCTCCTTTTGCCTTCAATCTTTTCCAGCATCAGGGTCTTTTCCAATGAGCCAGCTCTTTGCATCAGGTGGCCAAAGTATTGGAGCTTCAGCATCAGTCCTTCTAATGAATATTCAGGGTTGATTTCCTTTAGGATTGACAGGCTTGATCTTCTTGCTGCCCAAGGGACTCTAAAGGTTCACCATAATTCGAATTCTTTGAATTCGAATAATTCACCATAATTCAATTCTTTGGCACTCAGCCTTCTTTATGGTCCAATTCTCACATCCATACATGACTACTGGAAAAACCATAGCTTTGAGTATATGGACTTTTGTTGGGAAAGTGATGTCTCTAGTTTTTAATATGCTGTCTAGGTTAATCATAGCTTTCCTTCCACGGAGCAAGCATCTTTGCATTATCAGACAGTGTGAAATGAGGGGTGAGGGTAGGGAATGGGTACTGAAACAGTGTGGGCAGATGAAATACAGTTTTTTTTTTTTTAATTTTTACATACACATTTTTATCATTCAGTAATTATCAGTATAAAAACTGTTAAATATATCCTCTCATTTCTGAGAAAACTACCTCACCATCAATATAATTATTATCAGATCAGATCAGTCGCTCAGTCGTGTCCGACTCTTTGCGACCCCATGAATCGCAGCACGCCAGGCCTCCCTGTCCATCACCAACTCCCGGAGGTCACTCAGACTCACATCCATCGAGTCAGTGATGCCATCCAGCCATCTCATCCTCTGTTGTCCCCTTCTCCTCCTGCCCCCAATCCCTCCCAGCATCAGGGTCTTCTCCAATGAGTCAACTCTTCGCATGAGGTGGCCAAAATACTAGAGTTTCAGCTTTAGCATCATTCCTTCCAAAGAAATCCCAGGGCTGATCTCCTTCAGAATGGACTGGTTGGATCTCCTTGCAGTCCAAGGGACTCTCAAGAGTCTTCTCCAGCACCACAGCTCAAAAGCATCAATTCTTCGGCGCTCAGCCTTCTTCACAGTCCAGCTCTCACATCCATACATGACCACAGGAAAAACCATAGCCTTGACCAGACGAACCTTTGTTGGCAAAGTGATGTCTCTGATTTTGAATATGCTGTCTAGATTGGTCATAACTTTCCTTCCAAGGAGTAAGCGTCTTTTAATTTCATGACTGCAGTCACCATCTGCAGTGATTTTGGAGCCCAGAAAAAGAAAGTCTGACACTGTTTCCACTGTTTCTCCATCTATTTCCCATGTAGTGATGGGACCGGATGCCATGATCTTTGTTTTCTGAATATTGAGCTTTAAGCCAACCTTTTCACTCTCCTCTTTCACTTTCATCAAGAGGCTTTTGAGTTCCTCTTCACTTTCTGCCATAAGGGTGGTGTCATCTGCATATCTGAGGTTATTGATATTTCTCCCAGCAATCTTGATTCCAGTTTGTGTTTCTTCCAGTCCAGCATTTCTCATGATGTACTCTGCATATAAGTTAAAAAAACAGGGTGACAATATACAGCCTTGACGTACTCCTTTTCCTATTTGGAACCAGTCTGTTGGTCCATGTCCAGTTCTAACTGTTGCTTCCTGACCTGCATACAAATTTCTCAAGAGGCAGATCAGGTGGTCTGGTATTCCCATCTCTTTCAGAATTTTCCACAGTTTATTGTGATCTACACAGTCAAAGGCTTTGGCATAGTCGATAAAGCAGAAATAGATGTTTTTCTGGAACTCTCTTGCTTTTTCCATGATCCAGCAGATGTTGGCAATTTGATCTCTGGTTCCTCTGCCTTTTCTAAAACCAGCTTGAACATCAGGTAGTTCACAGTTCACATATTGCTGAAGCCTGGCTTCTCATACACTAACTTTGTCTCTCTTGTGTCTTGACAATAAATCTGACCATTCCAGAAGTTACTCACTGTAAATCTTAACTTGCCTTACATCACTCCTGGCTACTTTAAATTTGCGCTTCTATTATGTTGCTATTAAGAACACCTCTGGGTTTTAAGGGTTTCTTTGCAATTCTGTAGTTCTCCCAAGTGACTATGAAATGAACAGGATTAACTTTACCAGAGACAGGCTTCAGCAACTGCACTATCAATTTGCCTACTCAGCACTGGAAATTCAGGCTCTTTACTGACCACACTTCGGGCTGGTGGTCACCTTCTAGGGGTCATCTGGGTTGCACTGAAGCATCCTTTTGAATAGCATGTGGGCACAGAAAGGAAGCCTCTTAGGCTTGTCTTTGGTTTTAAATTGATGAAACTATTGCAGTTGTCTTCCTGGGTTTCTCTGATTTTACAGCTCAAATGTATGGCTTTAATTAGAGCCTGAATTAAACTTGGATGTCAGGGACTCCCCACCTCAGTAGCACCATGTTAGTGTAATGGGGTTAAAGGCAGGTTGCAGCTTCTGTTATGTTCCTATGTCCTTCTCTGACCCTCCTATCTTCCTTTTATATATATTTTTAACCTTAGCTCCAGTCTAGCAAGAGTGTCAAATAGCAAATCATTTTTTTAGAATTTTAAAAAATTACTCATAAAGTGTTTAACCTTAGAGCAGGCGCTGTCCAAAAACATGTAACAAATGTTATTCATTTAATTCCTGGCAATCCCTTAAAGATGGGAAAATAGCTTCTGAAAGCTTAGATGAGCTTGCCTGAATCACAGAGCAGGTGATGAAGGAGCCAGGATTCCACCCCAGCTGTTTTGACTCTGGTGTGTTCTTAACCATGAGGCTTTGCTTCTACTCCTCTTGTTAGATTTAAGGCTAGAGAAATAAAGCAGGAAACTAATGTTTCTTCAAACTGGGTTTGGAAATGCCTTTTTCTGTATTCCCATCTCAAAGCCAGCATGGATGCCTTTGAGGCTGGCTTCCTTACTGTCTCCCTCTCAAAGCAGCAGAATATAGAGTTCCTGACATTGAGGTGAGTTGTATTATCTTTAAATCTTTTTCTGAGTGTGGGATTTTATTTTTTAGGATGTTTTATGATTAAAAATTTCAAATACATTAGAACAGAGAATAGTATAATAAATGTCCTTGAGGCTATGACCTAGCTTCAACAATGATCAGTCTGTGGGTCACTCTTATTTCACCTGGGAACATGTTCCCCATTTCCTGGATTCATTTAGAGCTAATCCCAGATCTATTTCATCTGTAAATATTTCACCTAAGGATAAAGATTCCTAACCATAACACCATTATCACACCTAAACAACTAACATTTTCTTAATATCAAATGTCCTGCTGGTGTTACTCTGATTTCTCCTGATGCTTTTCAGTTGGTTTGTTTGAAACCAGACAAGAATGACTATTGCATTTAGTCTGTAAGCTCCTATGACTTTCCCATTGTATTCTTACAATTCTGGTTATTTGGCTGGTAGAATTGTCCACATTCTGAATTTAGTTTCCAAAGCTGCCCTCCTTCGCCTTGCATTGTGATTCAAGGAACTCTGGGCCCTGTACACAGCTCTGCTTCGCCAACAGAGGGAGCTGGAGGAAAACGGTAGAGTTAGCAGCAGGCCTATGCCTTTCTTCCAGTCCTCTGGGCAGATGGTCACGTTCACCTGGGACGTTCACCTCGGTAGCCCTCATGGTTCAGCCGTGGCTCACACCCTCCAGTTGTTACTTCAGCCCATACCCACCAGCAGGCTTTTTTGACACTACCAGGTTGGCTGTTGCAGGGCAGCCATACTCGCCCCTCCCAGGTTTGAACCTCAGCCTTGAGAGGGACCCTGCCTTTAAGTTTCTAAGTTCCTTTCTTTTTAGTTTATTTTTAGTTGAAGGATCATTGCTTTACAGTATTGTGTTTCTGCCAAACATCCACAGGAATCAGCCATGGGTATACATATGTCCCCTCCGTCTTGAAGCTCCCTCCCACCCCATCCCACCCCTCTAGGTTGTCACAGAGCCCAGTTTGAGTTCCCTGAGTCAAGCAGTAAATTCTCCTTGGCTATCTGTTTTACATGTGGTAGTGTACATGTTTCCATGTCACTCTCTCATCATCCCAACCTCCTCTTCTTGCCCTCTCTTCATGTCCACAACTCTGTTCTCTATGGCTGCGTCTCCATTGCTGCCCAGCAACTCCGGTCATCAGTACTATTTTTCTAGATTTCATATATATGCATTAATATATGATATTTGTTTTTCTCTTTCTGACTTACTTCACTCTGTATAATAGGCTCTAGGTTCATCCACTTCATTAGCACTGACTCAAATGTGTTCCTTTCTGTGGCTGACTAATATTCCATTGTATATATGCACCACAATGTCTTTATGCATTCATCTGTCAATGGACATCTAAGTTGCTTTCATATCCTAGCTATTGTAAATAGTGCTGCAATGAACATTGGGGTACATGTGTCTTTTTCAACTATAGTTTTCTCGGGGTATATACCCAGTAGTGGGATTGTTAGGTTACGTGGTAGTTTTGAGCTTCTCTGGTGGCTCAACAGTAAGGAATCTGCCTGCAATGAAAGAGACACAGGAGACACTGGTTCGATCCCTGGGTTGAGAAGATTCCCTGGAGGAGGGCATGGAAACCCACTCCAGTATTCTTGCCTAGAGAATCCCATGGACAGAGGACCCTGGCTAGCTACAGTCTATGGGGTTGCAGAGTCGGACAAGACTGAAATGACTGAGCAGACACGCATGCATGGTAGCTTTATTCCTAGTTTTTTAAGGAATCTCCATACTGTGTTCCATAGTGGCTGTGTTAATTTACATTCCCACCAACAGTATAAGAGGGTTCCCTTTCCTCCACACCGTCTCCAGCTTTTATGGTTTGTAGATTTTTTGATGATAGTCATTCTGACCAGGGCAAGGTGATACCTCGTTATAGTTTAGATTTGCATTTGTCTAACAATGGGAGATGTTGAGCATCTTTTCATGTGTTTGTTAGCCATCTGTATATGTTCTTTAGAGAAATGTCTATTTAGGTCTTTTGCCCACTTTTTAATTGGGTTGTTTGTTTTTCTGGTATGGAGCTGCTTGTACATTTTGGAAATTAATCCTTTGTCAGTTGTTTCATTTGCTATTGTTTTTTTCCTATTGTGAAGGTTTTCTTTTCACCTTGTTTATAGTTTCCTTTGCTATGCAAAACCTTTTAAGTTTAACTAGGTCGCACTTGTTTATTTTTGTTTTTATTTCCATTATTCCATGAGGTGGGTCATAGGGGATCTTGCTGTGATTTATGTCGTAGATGTCCTGCCTCTGTTTTCCTCTAAGAGTTTTATAGGTTCTGGTCTTACATTTAGGTCTTTAATCTATTTTGAGTTTATCTTTGTGTATGGTGTTAGGATTGGGATGAAAACTGACCTTTTCCAATCTTGTGGCCACTGCTGAGTTTTCCAAATTTGCTGGCATATTGAGTGCAGCACTTTCACAGCATCATCTTTCAGGATTTGGAATAGCTCCACTGGAATTCCATCACCTCCACTAGCTTTGTTCCTAGTGATGCTTTCTAAGGCCCACTTGACTTCACATTCCAGGATGTCTGGCTCTAGGTCAGTGATCACACCATCATGATTATCTGGGTTGTGAAGCTCTTTTTTGTACAGTTCTTCTGTGTATTCTTGCCACCTCTTCTTAATATCTTCTGCTTCCGTTAGGTCCACACCATTTCTGTCCTTTATCGAGCCCATCTTTGCATGCAATGTTCCTTTGGTATCTCTGATTTTCTTGAATAGATCCTTAGTCTTTCCCATTCTGTTGTTTTCCTCTATTTCTTTGCACTGATCGCTGAAGAAGGCTTTCTTATCTCTTCTTGCTATTCTTTGGAACTCTGCATTTAGATGTTTATATCTTTCCTTTTCTCCTTTGCTTTTTGCTTCTCTTCTTTTTGCAGCTATTTGCAAGGCCTCCCCAGACAGCCATTTTGCTTTTTTGCATTTCTTTTCCATGGGGATGGTCTTGATCCCTGTCTCCTGTACAATGTCACGAACCTCATTCCATAGTTCATCAGGCACTCTATCTATCAGATCTAGGCCCTTAAATCTATTTCTCACTTCCACTGTATAATCTATATGCTTATACATACATACATAACTTATATGCAGAGTACATCATGAGAAATGCTGGACTGGAGGAAACACAAGCTGGAATCAAGATTGCCGGGAGAAATATCAATAACCTCAGATATGCAGATGACACCACCCTTATGGCAGAAAGTGAAGAGGAACTCAAAAGCCTCTTGATGAAAGTGAAAGTGGAGAGTGAAAAGGTTGGCTTAAAGCTCAACATTCAGAAAACGAAGATCATGGCATCTGGTCCCATCACTACATGGGAAATAGATGGAGAAACAGGGGAAACAGTGTCAGACTTTCTTTTTCTGGGCTCCAAAATCACTGCAGATGGTGACTGCAGCCATGAAATTAAAAGACGCTTACTCCTTGGAAGGAAGGTTATGACCAACCTAGATAGCATATTCAAAAGCAGAGACATCACTTTGCCAACAAAGGTTCGCCTAGTCAAGGCTATGGTCTTTCCTGTGGTCATGTATGGATGTGAGAGTTGGACTGTGAAGAAGGCTGAGCGCCGAAGAATTGATGCTTTTGAACTGTGGTGTTGGAGAAGACTCTTGAGAGTCCCTTGGACTGCAAGGAGATCCAACCAGTCCATTCTGAAGGAGATCAGACCTGGGATTTCTTTGGAGGGAATGATGCTCAAGCTGAAACTCCAGTATTTTGGCCACCTCATGCGAAGAGTTGACTCATTGGAGAAGACTCTGATGCTGGGAGGGATTGAGGGCAGGAGGAGAAGGGGACGACAGAGGATGAGATGGCTGGATGGCATCACTGACTCGATGAATGTGAGTCTGAGTGACCTCCGAGAGCTGGTGATGGATAGGGAGGCCTGGCGTGCTGCAGTTCATGGGGTCGCAAAGAGTCGGACATGACTGAGCGACTGATCTGATCTGATGGTGTTAGGAAGCATTCTAATTTCATCTTTTACATGTAGCTGTACAGTTTTCCCAGCGCCACTTATTGGAGACTATATATTTTCTCCATTGTATATTCTTGCCTCCTTTGTCAAAGATAGGGTTCCCATAGGTGCATGGGTTTATCTCTGGGCTTTGTGTCTTGTACCATTGGCCTATAAGTTCCTTTCTTGTTCACTCTTCCTCAACTCTAGGGCTTGTGGCTGCTTTCTATAGTTGCTACTGATGTATGTCTTAGCATACTCTCTTATCCTTCTTAAATGTTAACCACTTTTACTAGGTAATAATTCTTTAGATTTTTCCCATGTAAATTACTGGTTTCATTTGTTTCCTGGTGGATGAAATGGTACCAGGAATGGTCTCAGGAGAAAAACCTTCAAAGATCTGATTTGGGGATTGGTTTGGTGATACCTTTGAACTCAAGCAAAATTATGAGCTCCTTGCCACTGGGCAGTGGGATAGTTATAATCCATGACATGCAGGCAGTTCAGCTACTACCTTTGCTTGGGATGAAGTGTCTACTGAAGTAAGTGTTTTGTGAGCCCCTGGGACTTGGTCTGCACTTGACTTTTATGGCAGTATTGATGTCTGCAAGGGCTAGTGTGGGGTTGGTTCTCCATGCACTGGAGTGCTTACAAGAAGAAATGACAAGCTTGAGCCCTTAAACTCTCAGCTCAAGTCACAGTCCAAGGACCAGAGAGCATCCATGGAAATCCTAAGAAAATTATTTCATGAAGCCAGGGGGCTTGATGTTGCTGAAAATCAAACAGAACTTAATTGTGCAGGTTGCAGAATTATAACATCAGTTGAATTCACAAAATCATTAAATTGCTTATGTGATTAGGACATTGACTGGGAGAGATGGGGAAACTTGGAATGGCAACTCCTGGCCAGACTCAGACTAAACTGACCCTTCTTTGTCAGTGGACATAGTTTATCATCCTGTGTTAACTGAGGTGGCTAATGTTTTGTTGTGTTTTTTTGTTTTTGTTTTTTGTTTTTTTGCAAATCCTGAGATTCTTCATTTGAGTCAAATTCTCATGCAAAGACATGCCCATTCTCAAGAACTTCTTTGATGCCACTACCCACACAGTAAAAGAATCTGCCTGCAGTGCAGGAGACCCAGGTTTGATTCCTGGGTCGGAAAGATCCTCTTTAGAAGGAAATGGCAACCCACTCCAGTATTCTTGCCTGGAGAATCCCATAGACAGAAGAACCTGACAGGCTACATACAATCCATGAGCTCGCAAGAGTTGGACACAACTTAGCGACTAAACCACCACCCACATAGTAAGTGACCCAAAAAGGGAAAAAATATTAAGATTTTCCTAACATATATTAGCACAATTCTGAAATATACATGTGGGAATGTATTTGAGGAGCATTAGTCTTCCCTGATAGCTCAGTTGGTAAAGAATCCACCTGCAATGCGGGAGACCTGGGGGTTTGATCCCTGGGTTGGGAAGATCCTGTGGAGAATGGAAAGGCTACCCACTCCAGTATTCTGGCCTGGAGAATGCCATGGACTGTAAGGTCCATGGGGTCACAAAGAGTCAGACATAACAGGGTGACTTTCAGAGTAAGGAGAAGAGGGTATACTACTAGACTGAGCTGAATCCATTGATATGGGCTCACTAACCAGAGATTCTAGACCTACAGGGTTAGCACTGAGAGCTCTAACATATAACTTGGTTGATTGACTTTTGGACTCAGTGGTAGCCTATATTTTTTTGTGTTTTTTTTTTTTTGAGGTAAAATTGATATGTAACATATCAGTTTCAGGTATACAACATAATGATTTGATATTTGTATATACTACAGAATGGTCCCCACAATAAGTCTAGTTAACATCCATCACCATACATAGTTACAAAAATTTTTTTCTTGTAATGAGAAATGTTAAGATCTACTCTCAGCAATTTTCAAACATTCAATACAATGTTATTAACAATAGTCACCGTGTGGTACATTACATTCCCCAGGAGTTACTTATTTATACCTCTGAACACCTTCACTCATCCACTTCACATCCTTGACCCCAGCTTCTGGCAACCATCAATCTGTTCTCTTTATGAGTTTTGTTTTGTTTTAGAGCCCATGTATAAGTGAAATCGTACGGCATTTGTCTTTATCCATCTGACTTATTTTACTTAGCATTATACCTCCAAGGTCACAAATGATAAGATTTCTTTGTTTTAATGGCTGAATAATATTCCATTGTATGTATTTACCAATTTTTTTTTATTCATTCATCCATCAAAGGACACCTAAGGTTGCTTCCATATCTTGGTTATTGTAAATAATGCTGCAATGAACACGGGGGTCAGTTTTTTTGGGTTGCTGCTGCTGCTGCTAAGTTGCTTCAGTCGTGTCCGACTCTGTGCGATCCCATATATGGCAGCCCACTAGGCTCCTCCATCCCTGGGATTCTCCAGGCAAGAATACTGGAGTGGGTTGCCATTTCCTTCTCCAATGCATGAAAGTGAAAAGTGAAAGTGAAGTCGCTCAGTTGTCTCCGACTCTTAGCGACCCCATGGACTGGAGCCTACCAGGCTCCTCTGTCCATGGGATTTTCCAGGCAAGAGTACTGGGGTGGGGTGCCATTGCCTTCCCCATTTTGGGGGTTAGTGTTTTCATTTTCTTTAGATAATACCCAGAATTGGAATTGTTGGATTACATGGTAGTTCTATTTTTAAATTTTTAAGGAAACTACATACTGTTTTCCATGGTCACTACACCAACTTATATTACCCTCAGTGGGACCCTTTTCTCCATATCTTCACCAACTCTTGTTATTTCTGTCTTTTCGATGATAGCCATTCTAACAGGTGTGAGTGATATGGTTTAATTTGGATTTGCATTTCCCTGATAAGTGATGTCAAGCACCTTTTCATGTACCTGTTGGCCATCTGTATGTCTTCTTTGGACAAATGTCTATTCAGACCTTCTACCCACGTTTTTAATCAGTTTGGATGTTTGCTATTGAATTGTATGAATTCTTCTATAATTTGGATATTAGCCTTTTATCAGTTACATAGTTTGCAAATCTTTTCTCCCATTTGATGGATTACCTTCTCATTTTGTTGATGGTTTTCTTTTCCATGCAGAAGCATTTAGTCCCACTCGTTTATTTTGGTTTTGGTGTCAAGTCTGAAAAAATCATCACCAATACCTATGTCAAGGAGATCACTGCTGTGTTTTCTTCCAGGAGTTTTATGGTTTCAGGTCTTATGTTCAAGTCTTTAATCCATTTGAGTTTTATTTTTGTGTATGGAGTAAGACAGTGGTCCGGGTTCATTGTTTTGCATGTGGTTGCTCAGTTTTCCCATCACCGTTTACTGAAGAGATTATCTTTACCCCATTGTATATCCTTAACACCTGTGTTGCAAGTTAACTGACCATTCATGTGTAGGCTTACTCTGCTCCATTGATATATGTGTCTGGTTTAATGTCCATACCATGCTATATTGATTATTATATGTTTGTAATATAGTTTGAACTTAGGAAAAATGATGCTTCCAACTGTTATTCTTTTTCAAGTTGCTTTGGCTATTCAGATTTTTTGTAATTCTATACACATTTTAGGACTGTTTTATATATATTCATTTGTATATTTTTTTAAGATTCCACATATATGCAATATCATGATATTTGTCTTTGTCTGGCTTATTTTACTTAATATGACCATCTCTAGGTCCATCCAAATTGATTGGTCACTGCAATTTGACATTACTTCATTCTTTTTTATGACTGAGTAATATCTTCTTTATCCATTCATCTGTTCATGGATATTTTTGTTGCTTCTATATCTTGGCTAATGTAAATAGTGCTGCTACAATAACTGTGATGCATGTATCTTTTTTTTTTTTTGCTGCCCTGTGTGGCGTGTAGGATCTTTGTTTCCTGCCCGGTGGTTGAACCCATGCCCCCTACATTGGAAGCACAGAATGTTAACTCCTGACCACCAGGGAAGTCCCACATGTATCTTTTTGAATTAGAGTTTTTGTCTTTTCTGGAGTGGGAATGCTTGATCATGTATTAACTTTATTTTTTAGCTATTTAAGGAACCACCATTCTGTTTCTCATGTGGTTGCACCAATTTACATTCCACAAACAGTGTGGGAGAGTTCCTATTTTCCTACACAGTCTCCAGCATTTATTATTTATACTTTTTTTTTTTGATGGTAGGCATTCTAACCGATGCAAGGGGATATCTCACTGTGGTTTTGATTTGCATTTCTTCAATAATTTGTGATGTTGAGTATCTTTTCATGTGCCTGTTGGCTATCTGTATGCCTTCTTTGGAGAAAAATCTAGGCCTTCTGCCCTTCTTTTGATTGAGCTATTTGGTTTTCTTTTTTTATATTGAGTTGTATGAGCTGTTTATATATTTTGGAAGTTGATCTCTTGTCTGTTACATCATTTGCAAATATTTTCTCCCATTCTATAGGTTGTCTTTTCATTTTGTTTCTGGTTTACTTTGCCATGCAAAAGCAAATAAGTTTGATTATGTCCCATTTGTTTATTTCATCTTGGGAGACTAATCTAAGAACATATTTTATGATTTATGCCAGAAGATGTTTTTGTCTATGTTCTCTTCTAGTGTTTTATTATGTCATGTCTTATATTTAGGTCTTTCAACCTTCTTGAATTTTTTTTTTTTTTTGGTATATTGGTATGGAAGGAGTGTTCTAATTTCATAGATTTGCCATCAGATCAGATCAGATCAGTCGCTCAGTTGTGTCTGACTCTTTGCGACCCCATGAACCGCAGCACGCCAGGCCTCCCTGTCCATCACCAGCTCCCGGAGGTCACTCAGACTCACATCCATCAAGTCAGTGATGCCATCCAGCCATCTCATCCTCTGTCGTCCCCTTCTCCTCCTGCCCTCAATCCCTCCCAGCATCAGAGTCTTCTCCAATGAGTCAACTCTTCGCATGAGGTGGCCAAAATACTAGAGTTTCAGCTTTAGCATCATTCCTTCCAAAGAAATTCCAGGATTGATCTCCTTCAGAATGGAGATTTGCCATAAGGCAGTCTAAAAGCTTTCCTAGCACAACTTGCTGAAGAGATTTTCTCCATTGTAATTCTTGCCTCTATTTTAATAGATTAATTGACCATAGGTGTGTGGGTTTATTTCTGAGCTCTCTATTCTCTTCCATTGATTTATATGTCTGTTTTGTGCAAGTGCCATGCTGTTTTAATTACTGTAGCTTTGTAATATTGTCCAAAGTCTGGAAGAGCTATACTTTAAGAATTACCAAAGCAATGCTGAGGAAAAAGAACAATCTTTTGTGGTTTCATATAAATTTTAGGATTACTTGTTCTCAGTTCAGTTCAGTCGCTCAGTTGTGTCCGACTCTTCATGACTCTATGAATCGCAGCACGCCAGGCCTCCCTGTCCATCACCAACTCCCGGAGTTCACTCAGACTCATGTCCATCGAGTCAGTGATGCCATCCAGCCATCTCATCCTCTGTCGTCCCCTTCTCCTCTTACCCCCAATCCCTCCCAGCATCATAGTCTTTTCCAATGAGTCAGCTCTTGGCATGAGGTGGCCAAAGTACTGGAGTTTCAGCTTCAGCATCATTGATTCCAGCTTGTGCTTCTTCCAGCCCAGAGTTTCTCATGATGTACTCTGCATAGAAGCTAAATAAGCAGGGTGACAATATATAATCTTGACATACTCCTTTTCCTATTTGGAACCAGTCTGTTGTTCCATGTCCAGTTCTAACTGTTGCTTCCTGACCTGCCTACAGATTTCTCAAGAGCCAGATCAGGTATTCCCATCTGGTATTCTGGTCTGGTATTCCCATCTCTTTCAGAATTTTCCACAGTTTATTGTGTACCACACAGTCAAAGGCTTTGGCATAGTCAATAAAGTGGAAATAGATGTTTTTCTGGAACTCTCTTGCTTTTTCCATGATCCAGCAGATGTTGGCAATTCGATCTCTGGTTTCCCTGCCTTTTCTAAAACCAGCTTGAACATCAGGAAGTTCACGGTTCATGTATTGCTGAAGCCTGGCTTGGAGAATTTTGAGCATTAATTTACTAGCGTATGAGATGAGTGCAATTGTGCGGTAGTTTGAGCATTCTTTGGCATTGCCTTTCTTTGGTATTGGAATGAAAACTGACCTTTTCCAGTCCTGTGGCCACTGCTGAGTTTTCCAAATTAGCTGGCATATTGAGTGCAGCACTTTCACAGCATCATCTTTCAGGATTTGGAATAGCTCAACTGGAATTCCATCACCTCCACTAGCTTTGTTCGTAGTGATGCTTTCTAAGCCCCTTCTCTGAAAAGTGTCATGGATAGTTTCATAGGGATTTTATTAAATCTGTAGATTGCTTTTGGGTAGTCATTTTAACAATATTGATTTCTCCAATCCAAGAGCATGGGACATCTTTCTATTTCTTTGGATCAGATCATCTTCAGTTTCCTTTATCAATCCTTTATAGTTTTCAGCATATAGGTTTTAGGTCATTTTCTTAATTTCTCTGATAGTTCGTTTTTAGCATATAGAAACACAACTTATTTTTACATATTGATTTTGTGTCCTGCATCTTTACCGAATTCATTATTTAGTGCTAATAATTTTTTGGTGGCGTCCTTAGGATTTTCTTATTCTAATACCAGGTCATCTGCAAACAGTTACAGATTCACTACTTCCTTTTCAATTTTGGTGCCTTTTATTTCTTTATTTTGCTTAATTGCTCTGGTTAAGGCTTCCAATATCACAATAATACAATGAATACAAGTGACATGAGTATCTTTGTCTTATTCCTAATCTTAGAGAAAAAGCTTCTAGCTATTGACTGCTGAGTATGATGTTGACTGTTGGCTTCTCACAAATGGCTTTTATTATGTTGGAGCACATTCTCTCTCTACATACTTTTCTGAGAATCTTTTAAATGCACATTAAATTTTAAATCCACTGGATGCTAAAATTAAACTTTGACATTTGAATTTTGTGAAAAGCCTTTTCTGCATCTATTAAGGTGATCATGATTTTTATTCTTCATTTTGTTAATATGGTATATCACATTGATTGATTTGTGGATATTGAACCACCCCTATCCCTTCCACCCCTATCTCTGGAATAAATCCTACTTAGTCATAATTTCTGTGTGTATTGCTGAATTCAGTTTGCTAATATTCTGTTGAGGATTTTTGCATTTATGTTCATTGTTGGCCTGTAATATTCTTTTCTTCTATCTTTGGTTTCATATCAGGGTAAATGCTGGCTTTATAAAATTGGTTTGGAAGTCTTCTCTCCTCTTCTATTTTTTTTTGAAAGAGTTTGAGAAGGGTTGCTATTCTTTAAATGTTCACTGGAAGTTACCAGAATTTACCAGTACAAACATCTGACCCTGGAGTTTTGTTTGTTGAGAAGTTTTGGATTACTGATTCAATCTCCTTAATCAGTGTAATCAAATTTTTCATGACTTATTCTTCATAGTCTGTATATTTCTATACTTTTATTCATTTTTTTCTAGATTGTCCAATTTGTTGATATGTAAGTACTCATAGTAGAATCTTATGATGCTTTATCTCTGTGGTATCATTGTAATGTCTCTGCTTTCATTTCTAACTTTATTTGAGTCCTCTTTTATTTTCTTGGTGTTGCTAGCTAAGATTTGTTTCTTTATAGTAGATAATTCATTTTTCAAAAATCAGCTCTTAGTAGGTTAATCAATCAAAATCAATCAATGAATCTTTGGGCTTCCCTGGTGGTCCAGTGGTTAAGAGTCTGCCTGCCAATGCAGGGGATATGGATTCTATCCCTGGTCTGGGAAGATTCCACATGCTGCAGAGGAACTAACCCTGTGTGTCACAACTACGAGCCAGGGCTCTAGAGCCCGTACATGACAATAAGAAAAGCCACCACAATGAGAAACCTATGAACTGCAGCAAAGAGTATCCCCCATTGATCACAACTAGCGAAAGCCTGCATGAAGACCTAGAGCAGCCAAAAATAAGTAAATTAATTAAAAAAACAAAACAGCTCTTAGGGACTTCCCTGGTGGTCCAGTGGTTAAGAATCCACCTGCCAATGCAGGGGCACGGGTTTGATCCCTGCTCTGGTAAGATCCCACGGGGCAACTAAGCCTGTGCACCACAACTCCTGAGCCTATACTCCCGTGAGCCACAACTACTGAGGCTTGTATGCCCTAGATCCCCTGCCCTGCAACAAGAGAAGCTACCACAATGAAAAGCCTGCACACCACATCTAAGGAGTAGCCCTGACTCACTGTCATGAAGACCCAGAGCATCCACAGATAAAAGAATAAATAAAAGGTTAATTAGACTATAAAAAAATATTTTTAAAAATCTCAGCTCTTAGTTTCATTTATCTTTCTATTGTCTTTTAGTTTCTCCTTCATTTCTGCTTTGATCTTTGTTATTTTCTTCTTTCTATAAATTTAGACTAGTTTGTTCTTTTGTAATTCCTTGAGATCTGAGGTTAGGTTGTTTGAGACCTTTCTTATTTCTTAATAAGGCATTTATCACTATTGAGGAGTTCTTTTAATATTTATTTGTTTTGGCTGCACCAAATCTTATTTTTTTTTTTTTTTTTTTTAGTTCTACCAGTTTATTGCTACCAACCAGTCACCCTCCACCCTCATGCACACATGCTGTCATGTAACCCCATGGACTGCAGCTCTCCAGGCTCCTCTGTCCATGGACTTTTCCAGGCAAGAATACTGGAGTGGGTTGCCATTTCCTTCTCCATGCACCAAATCTTAGTTGTGGCATTCTGTTGGGATCTACATGATCCCATGTTGATCACTTGTTGCTACACGAGTGATCTTTTAGTTGAGGCACACAAGATCTTTAGTTGCAACATGTGGGATCTGGTTCCCCAACTAGGGATCGAAAGTGGGCACCCTGCATTGGGAATATGAAATCTAAGCCACTGGGCCACCAGGGAAGCCCCAGGCATTTATTGCTGTGAACTTCTCTCTTAGAACTGCTTTTGCTGCATCACATAGAGTTGATATGTTTCATTTCCATTTTTATTTGTCTCAAAGTATTTTTTTATTTCCCTTTTGATGTCTTCTTTGACCCATTTGTTGTTCAGTAGTGTGTAGTTTAATATCCATATATCTGTTGACTTTCTAGTTTTATTCTTATAATTGATTTCTGGTTTCATATCATAGTAATCAGAAAAGACGCTTGGTATGATTTCGAAAGGTCTTCAATTTATTGATTTTTTTTTTGTGTGTGTGTGTGTGTGTGGCTTAACTTATAATCCATGCTGGAGAATGTTTTAGGAACACTTGAGAAGAATGTATACTCTGTTAGTTTTGAGTAGAATGTTTTATATATGTCTTTTAACATCATTTGATCCAATATGTCATTTAAGGTCCATGTTTCTGTATTGATTTTCTGTCTGGAGGATCTATTCATGGGTTAAAGTGGAATATTAAAATCCCTTACTATTATATTACTATTTCTTTATGTGTGTTGTTTGCTTTATACACTTAGGTGTTTCTATGTTGGGTGCATTAATTCTTAAAAATATTATATTTTCTTGTTGTGTTGACTCTTTTGTCATTGTGTATTGAGTTTCCTTGTCTCTGACTTAAAGTCTATTTTGTCTACTATAAGTATAGCCATTCCAGCTTTCATTTGGTTCCATTTCAGCTTTGCTCATCTTGTGCTCTCTTACTTTTTTGATTTGATGGTTTTCCATAGTGGCATGCTTTGATTCTCTTTGTCTTTTGTGTATCTATGGTGGTTACCATGAGCTTACATAAAACAACTTATATTTTTATTCATACCATCTATTTTAAGTTGATAACAATTTTGGTCTCATTCTAAGACTACATTTTTACTCCCCTCACCATGTTTTGTATTTTTGATGTCACAATTTACATCATTTAATCTTATGTATCTATTAACAAATTATTGTAGTTATAATTATTTTTACTACTTTTGTCTTAACCTTCATAGTACCTTTATAAAGTGATTAACTCACCACCTTTACATTATTCTGAATTTTCCTATGTATTTATCTCTATGTATTTATCTGTAACAGTGAGATTTGTACTTCCGTGTTTCTTGTTACTAATTAGTGTCCCCCTCCCCCAGCTTAAAGAAGTTCCTTTAACATTTCTTGTAAGTCTGGTCTAGTGTTGATGAACTTCTTTATCTTTTCCTCGTCTGGAAAGCTCTCTATCTCTCCTTAAATTCTGAAGGACAACTTTGCCTTCAGGACAGTATTTTTTTCTTTCAGTACTTTAAATATATCAATGAGCCAGTCTCTCTTCTGGCCTGGGAAGTTTCCACTGAAATATCGGCTAATGATCTTTGTGGGGGTTCCTTTGTACATAGCAAGTTGTTTTATCTCTTGCTGTTTTTAAGACTCTTTTGTTGTTTTTAACGTTTGATACCCTAATTATAATGTCTCTTTGAGTTCATCTTATATGGAATATCTTTTTCCTTTTCCAGGGTTAGGAAAATTTTCAGCATCTCTCTATCCTTCTGGGAATCATATAATGTGAATGTTGGTCTACTTGATATTGTTCCATAAGTCCTTTGAACTATCTTTACTCTTCATCTTTTTTCTTTTTGCTGCTCTAATTCAATGGATTTCACTGAACTGTCTTCAAGTTCATTGATCTTTTTCTTGTTTCATCTAGTCTGATCAGACCACCTGATCTGCCTCTTAAGAAATCTGTATGCAGGTCAGGAAGCAACAGTTAGAACTGGTCATGGAACAACAGACTGGTTCCAAATAGGAAAAGGAGTACGTCAAGGCTGCATATTGTTACCATGTTTATTTAACTTATATGCAGAGTACATCATGAGAAATGCTGGACTGGAAGAAACACAAGTTGGAATCAAGATTGCCGGGAGAAATATCAATAACCTCAGATATGCAGATGACACCACTCTTATGGCAGAAAGTGAAGAGGGGCTAAAAAGCCTCTTGATGAACGTGAAAGTGGAGAGTGAAAAGGTTGGCTTAAAGCTCAACATTCAGAAAACGAAGATCATGGCATCTGGTCCCATCACTGCATGGGAAATAGATGGGGAAACAGTGGAAACAGTGTCAGACTTTGTTTTTCTGGGCTCCAAAATCACTGCAGATGGTGACTGCAGCCATGAAATTAAAAGACGCTTGCTCCTTGGAAGGAAAGTTATGACCAACCTAGATAGCATATTCAAAAGCAGAGACATTACTTTACCAACAAAGGTTCGCCTAGTCAAGGCTATGGTCTTTCCTGTGGTCATGTATGGATGTGAGAGCTGGACTGTGAAGAAGGCTGAGCGCCGAAGAATTGATGCTTTTGAACTGTGGTGTTGGAGAAGACTCTTGAGAGTCCCTTGGACTGCAAGGAGATCCAACCAGTCCATTCTGAAGGAGATCAATCCTGGAATTTCTTTGGAAGGAATGATGCTAAAGCTGAAACTCCAGTATTTTGGCCACCTCATGCGAAGAGTTGACTCATTGGAGAAGACTCTGATGCTGGGAGGGATTGAGGGCAGGAGGAGAAGGGGACGACAGAGGATGAGATGGCTGGATGGCATCACTGACTCGATGGATGCGAGTCTGAGTGACCTCCGGGAGCTGGTGATGGACAGGGAGGCCTGGCGTGCTGCGGTTCATGGGGTCGCAAAGAGTCGGACACGACTGAGCGACTGATCTGATCTGATCTGATCTGATGTTGAAACCCTCTATTTCTATTTTTCAAAAGTTTAGTTATTTCATTCTTCAGCTCTATGACTTCAGTTTAATATTTACAGTTTTTGTTTCTGTTGAAATTCTCACTTTGCTCATTCACTATTCTCATGAGCTTGGGGAACATCTTAATGACTGTTATTTTGAACTCTTTATCAGCAAAATCACTCATCTGTTTCATTATGGTCTTCTTATGAAATTTTAGTTTATTCTTTTGTTTGGAACATATTCCGTTTCTTTTTTTCTTGCCTCTTTTTATTGGTTTCTGTACATTAGATAAAGCAACCATCTTTTCTAGCGTTGAAGAAGTGGGCTTGTGTTGGAGATGAAACTTATCTTTCAACCCTGCTCTAGCTCATGGTTGTCCTTCAAACTTCTGTGATTGTTCGAGTAGACTAATTTGTTCTTAGTGGCTCCCAGTACTTGAGGGTGTGCCAAGACCTCTCAGTGTTCCAAAGAGGAGGATCTCAGTCAGCACCCAAGATTCAGGCTGACTGGAAGTCAGACTCTGGGGAAGCAGTTTTTAAAGTATGGAAATATACCTTCTCCAGGGGAATACTGGAAAAAGAGCATTTCTCTCTGCTTCTCTGCATTGAGGCCTGGGGTGATCAGATCAGATCAGATCAGATCAGTCGCTCAGTCGTGTCCAACTCTTTGCGACCCCATGAATTGCAGCACGCCAGGCCTCCCTGTCCATCACCAACTCCCGGAGTTCACTCAGACTCACATCCATCGAGTCAGTGATTCCATCCAGCCATCTCATCCTCTGTCGTCCCCTTCTCCTCTTGCTCCCAATCCCTCCCAGCATCAGAGTCTTCTCCAATGAGTCAACTCTTCACATGAGGTGGCCAAAGTACTGTAGTTTCAGCTTTAGCATCATTCCTTCCCAAGAAATCCCAGGGCTGATCTTCAGAATGGACTGGTTGGATCTCCTTGCAGTCAAACTGTTTGCTTCCATCCCACTGAACCTGTGAACACAAGTCCTGCTGACGCCCAGAAGTAGGCTATCAAGGTATGTGTCCTCTAGGTGGGAGCCACAAAAGTCAGGGCGTCAGACGTGCACACATCTCCTTTTTCAGAGGTACCAGTAACCTAGGGTAGGGCAGAAGGGAGAGTGTGAAGATGGTGTTCACCTCCTGAAGTCTCTGGAGAAGATTGTAGTCAAACCTTTGGTGTGTGTTTAATTAGAAGCCTGCCCCTCAGGCCAAAGCTATGAAGACTTGCTAATACAATTATTTCACAGAAAGACTGGGTGTGTTTCAGTGCTCGTTATGTGCCCTGGGGATGATGGCTGGTTAAAAAAAACTTCTCCATTTGTTATAGTGTGGGACCTGTGTTAGCCCTGTTGGCCACCAGAACCAGGTGATCAAGGGGTGTCCCCTGGGAGCAGCCACAAAAACTTGGGTGCCAGGCATGAGCACAAACTCCTTCCTAGGAGATACTAGGAGACAGGCAGAGGGAGAGGTTGAAGATGGCTCCAACCAGCCTCTGTAGACTTTAGAAAAGTATTTCATGAGGCCTCTCAACGTGTGTTTAATTGGAAGCCTGCCCCCAGGCGGTAGCAATGAAAGTAAGTACCAATCCTTTTACAGAATGAATGGGTATTTCAGTCTATTGCCTCCCAGCCCTGCCCTGGGAGTGATAGCTGTTTAAGAACTCTTCTCCATTTGTCCTGTGGGACCTGCAGGCCTAAGCCCCACTGGCTACTAGAACCAGGTGATGGAGGGGTGTTCTGTGTGGGGGTGGCTCCTCCCAAAATCAGGGCACCAGGCAAATGTATAGGCTCCTTTCTGGGAAGTACCAGAGATCTGGAGCAAGGCAGACTATACAAAAGGCAGGTGTGGTGGCCTCTGTCTTTTGGAGAGTGTTTCAGTTGTCACCTCTTTGTGTTAGGGGAAACACAATGTTTGAAACTGCCCACCCTGGCCGGGGACCATAGTGACCATTTGCATGAGTTATTTTATGACAGGAGGTCCTGGTAAGGAACACAGAAGTAACAAGCCACCTCCAACTGGATTTGGGAAAGGTCAAAGGAGATGCCATGTGTCCTATCACATCCCAGACTCCTTCTCAAGGCCCTCCATCTTGGCTGAGCAATGCGTGTGCCACCAGGAATACCCTGAGTCAGAATGACTGGCCAGAAACAACCCAGAAACTAATCCCATCACTATAAAACTCAAGATTGCAAGCCATGTGGCAGAGCAGTTCTCCCAGGTCCCCTTACCCTACCGTTCTCCACTCAGGAGGCCCTTCCCAATAAAGTCTCTTTGTTTTGTCAGCACGTGTGTCTCCTCTGACAATTCATTTCTGAATGTTACACAAGAGCCCCCCTTTGGGCTGCCCCTCCCTGCAACATGTGTTGAATGCCTGCCCCTCAGGCCAAAGTTTTTGCTTGTTTTATTGAGGTACAGTTGATACACAAGTGTACAACAGTGGTTCACAATTTTTAAGTTATATTCCATTTATAATACAAACCTCAAAGCTTTACAATAAGCAGTTGGGCCTCTTTACAGAAAGACTGGCACTTTCCGGTCTGCCTCTGCACTGCATTCCCAGGTAACTGTAGCCTTGTGGGTCTTGAGGAAACAAGTTCCACTGTCAAAGCTAGATACTTCAGAAGCTTGCCTCGCAGGTACAGGTCTTAAAATGTGGGATGTCAGATGTGGAGTTCAAAACCTTTGTCCCATAGGGAGAAGCTCAGGTGTGCCAGTCCGCTTCTGATTGTGGGTGCCATGCTGGGGGTGGGGTTTATGGTGAGACTGTGTCTCAGCTTCCCCCTACCTGCTTTGATGTAGTTTTCTCATTTGCCTGATATGTAGCAACCACTTTTTGTGGCTCTTTCAGAGGAAATTGTTCTGTATATAGGATGCAGTGTGTCCATGGGACACAGGATCCACTAACATCATCATTTTGAACTGGGTCTCTCCTTGACAGTCGCTCAGTCGTGTCTGACTCTCTGTGACCCCATGAATCGCAGCACACCAGGCCTCCCTGTCCATCACCAACTCCCGGAGTTCACTCAAACTCACACCCATGGAGTCAGTGATGCCATCCAGCCATCTCCTCCTCTGTCGTCCCCTTTTCCTCCTGCCCCCAATCCCTCCCAGCATCAGAGTCTTTTCCAATGAGTCAACTCTTCGCGTGAGGTGGCCAAAGTACTGGAGTTTCAGCTTTAGCATCTTCCTTCCAAATAACCACTGTAGTCCATGGAATTCTATACTCCATGGAATTCTCCAGGTCATAATACTCAAGTGGGTAGCCTTTCCTTTCTCCAGGGAATCTCCCCAACCCAGGGATTGAACCCAGGTCCCCCACATTACAGGTGGATTCTTTACCAGCTGAGCCATACAGAAAGCCCAGATCTCTCCTTACTCAATGTTGATTGATTTCATTAAGATCTGGAAGCTTGATCAAATCCAAGTCATGGGGCTGAGGGCAAGATTACAGATGTTCTCTACTTCCTGCTATATCACATCAGGAGGCATGTCTGGCTCTTTTTGTGACCAGTGAGTTCAGGTATTATCAGCTTGACCCATCATTATAAAAGTCCCTCTTTGCTTAGATCTATGATTTCATTGGAAGCTATAAAATGGCTTGACTTCTATCACTTCTTCTGCACTTTCTGCCTGGAATTGTTCTATAGGGCCTTTTCTCAACTGTCAGGTTATCCTGAAATGCAGTCATACTGGTAGGATAAATGCCTGATTCTCTTTCCTTTATCAGTTTCTATTGCTTAAAAAATATTGCTATTATATTAAAAGCAAAACAGTATATTGCTTTTCCTTTATGCCTTGAAAAACATAAATATCTGTATCCTGGCTTTTCTTCCCATAAATACCTCACAAATTTAAAACACTCAATACTTTCAATTACAGAATCCCAAATGCTAAACAAGCATGAAATCCCAAAAGGATACTACTTATAAGTGGGAGAAAAACAAAGAGCTATGTGCCTTGCTTGTTGACAGACAGATTCCCACCCCCCCCAAGAAACATGAATTAATTTAAAAATATTTATTTTGTATCTGCTTATCCCATTCATTGTTTGAGATGCTGGGGACATGCCAGTAAAACAGGTCAATAAATACAGATTAAAAAGTATTTTTGAGGCTAGAGTGGGGGTCACACTATGGCCAACTACCTATTTCCATATGGCTTTGAGCTCAGGATAGTTTTTATATTTTATAGGATTGGAGGAAAAATGCCACAAAGACCAGCCCACATTGCTTAAAAGTTCATTTTCCACCTTCTACAGAGAAAGCTGGCCAACCTCTGCTATAAAGCAACACGTATGAAAGTACCTCTGAGTTAAAGGTTCATCTGTTAAGTTGCTGCAGGAGAGGGAAACATCAAGTCCTGGGATGGAGTGCTAAGAAGGGATCTTTTGCTTCATGCAGCGAAGACTTCACAAATGATCCCCCCAAAAAGTGAAAGTGAGTTTGAGGGATGCACACTCCATTGGCAGAACCTCTTCAGAAAGTGAGATTGGACTCATGCTATGGGGTTGTTGCTTTTTATGGGCTGAGTAATTTCATAGGCTAATGGCTGGGAGGAATACTCTCGCTATTTCAGGGAAGGATGAGATTTTTCCAGAAATTGGGCCACTGCCCACTTTTCCCATTTGAATGATTTTATTACAGTGAAAGTATAAGCTAAGTGCCAATGACCAGATTATTCTTGAAGTCATCTTGGTTTCAGCCAGTTCCAGCCTGTTCAGCATGCTAATAAATAGCTGTGCCCTCCTTCACTGTCCAGAGGTTTTGTCCTGTTCCTTCCCCTCCTGTCTCAAAATAAACAGGTATGGACTAGAGCTTTAACAACAAACTTGTCACAGTTCTGGAGGCTAGAAGTTTAAGGTCAAGGTGCTGCCAGGGGTGGCTTCTGGTAAGGCATCTTCTCCTGACTTGCAGACAGCTGCCTGTGGCCCCACGTGGCCTTTCCTCTGTGCCCATGAACTCCTGGTCTCTCCTTAAAGCCCGCTCATATGACTTCATTTAACCTTAATTATTTCCTTAAAGGCCAATCTCCAAGTACAGTCACATACGGGGTTAAGTGTCAATCTATGAAATTTTCTTTAGTGGGCTGAGGAAGATAAAATTCAGCCTGAAATATAAATACTAAATCCGAGGATAACTGAGTGTAGTGTCTGCTCTGAGGGAGCATGTGTGCTAAGCGGTTTGCTCCTGAAGTCCACAAACTACCTTACATGCTGAGAAGTCATATTTGTTGAATCAATGAATCGTGATGAGGCCAGAGTAATGCACATGAAAAGTCACAGGGGAATATAAGAAATGTTCATTTAAATGTCACAGATTAAAATACTATAGTAATTCTAAGGAGAAAGTAAGAATAATCAAGGAAAGTTTTTTTTCTTCCTTTTAAAATGAGATATCTGCCTATGCTTCGAATTATCTGCATGTAAGAGGACTTTGCTGGCATAAGGACATTTACAGTGCTAAGAGTCAAAACCTGACTGAAAATGTGTTATGCAGGGTGTAGACGGATTCTGGAGAGTCAAGAGAAGCTGAGATCTGGAGCCTTAAAATTGTACATTAAGGCCTGAACAGAGAAAATAGTTCATAATCATGGCAGAAAAGACAATGCTACATTAGTTCATTTTTTCTGAGATAGAGAAATAGGAGAATAATATTTGTTCTGGCAACAGTGTGGTCATCAAGAAAAGAGTAACTATTTCAAAGAATTTTTAAGTAGTGAAATTCAGAAACATACCCCAAACTGCCAATGAAAGGACCAGCTAACACAAAATGGTTCTAATAAAACCAGGTCTACGGGTTTTTTGTTTGGAGGAGGGCAGGAGTACAGTTTATATGACAATGCTACCTGTTTGCTGGTGTAAGATTTTGTGTTGTCCTAAGGCGTGAATTAGCTCAAAGCTAAAAAGACTGAAGGGCAGTGATAACCCCTACTTCATTTAGAGAAAAATCTGATGAAAACTTCAGGGGTTTGGTGTTTAGGTTAAGGATTTTAATTCATCAACATTTGAGTTTGCCTTTCAAAGATTATTACTAGGAACTGAACAATTTACATCAAAATTATAGTCCCTTAAACGAAGTGAGGGAGCCTTATATTTAGGGAACTGTGGTCATGCATGGAGTATCTGGTGCTTAGGTTTAGATTAATAGAGGCTGATGCAGTTCTGTAGTTCTTCCTTTTCTTAACCCACCAGAGCAATATTCTACATGTGTATGTGAAAGTCACTCAGTTATATCCAACTCTTTTGCGACCCCATTGACTATACAGTCCATGGAATTCTCCAGGCCAGAATACTGGAGTGGGTAGCTGTTCCCTTCTCCATGGGATCTTCCCAATCTGGGGATCTAACCCAGGTCTCCTGCACTGCAGGCAGATGCTTTACCAACTGAGCCACCAGGGAAGCCCTAATAATTCTACATAAACAACATAAGAAACATAACTAGATTTATTTTTAAGCTGTTTTACAAATCTTTTATTTGCTTCAACAAGAGAATGGTTACCAGAATTTTTTTTTTATTATCTCTTTGAACAACTACTTTGAGTCACTACTTTTATTCTTTATTGTCTTTATTTTCCAAGTTTTGGCCCCCAAACTTGGCAAACATCATGGAGATTTGTACAAACATGCATATACATATATACACACGCACTTAAGTTTAAAGCCTCAGTTCCTCATTAAACCTTGTGCTCAGGCTCCTGTTAAGAAGAGGTAAAATGATGAGACGCTAAAAATCAGGAAAAATATGAATGAATCCCAATTGATAACTTTCTTGTTACGAATTAAAGCAGACATTTTAAGGCAAAATCTAACACCTTGCTAAAACTTCCACTGAACTACAGACTTGGATACTTACAAGCAAATAAATAAAAACCTACATCACACACAATATGGTTTAACAAGCAGCTAGCTGAGGAGCTGCATTTTGTTATTTCAGGTAACTTTCTATTAGGATCAGTTAATATTTCAATGATTAAAATTTCAGGTGTTGAAAACTAACTTCAAGCTTCATCACTACACTGAAGCTGAATTCTCCAGGTTCTTGTCTTCAAATTACAAATCCATCACAGTCATATTCAAGTTATTGATTTAAAAAACATTTAATGTTTGGTAACTGAGTAAATATAATTACTGTACTCTGGGTCGTTTGATTTTATTTTTTTCTGCAGGAGCTTTCCTCTTTTGTGAGAATCCAGGCCCAGGTTCCTTTTTACTCTGAAGAAATGAAGCAGCTTCTGGTAGACAGTAATTTTCTACTTGAGGAGGGGATTCCTATAAAAGAGGGGGAAAACCCAACATTGTTAATTTTTTTTTTTCAGATTTCAAACTGTTAATAAGGTAATAGATTCCTTTACTCTGCTTTATAATAAAAAAACTTAAACATCAGTCTTCCAAGGTAGCTACTTAGCACTTGTCACCCTTAATGAACAGATCCCACCTAACAAAATTTCACCTTTCATCGGAAAAATGAGTTTACAGCTCAAGCAGAGGAGGGCTAGCTCAGATCTTAATGGATTAAATATAGATTAAAAACAGAATAGAGAAAACATAAAATACAATTAACAGCTATCACTTAAGTGAGATGTTATATTTACTGCAAGTTTTTGAAAATCTTAAAAATTTTCAATAAACACGTGAGATAGGTTTTTTATTCTCCATTTTACAGATATAAAAGGTTAAACGACACAGTGTTATATAACTAGCAGGTGGCAAAGCCAAAATTCATGTATCTCTCCACTTGACTCCAAAATCCTTTGCCTTTTTCTTCCACACAACCATATTCCAACATAAAAGAAAACTATTCCTAAGTGCAATTTATTCCTGGCAACATGGTAGACTGGAGAACACAAGGAATCACCACCACACTGGGTAAATGCTTTTCAATCCAACTCCTCCAAAGTTTAACAAGTACAACTTCCAACCGGAATACACTAAAAGCAACTACTCTAAGACACTGCAGAAGAAACAATCAGGCAAATACCAAAGCAGGGCTGACCTCTGGAAAGAAAGGAATGAACAAGGTGAATCCTCTTTTTCATCTTTCTACAGCTTTTAGTCAGGGGAGATGCCCCTGTCTGTGTCATGCTGACTGGCTAAAACAGAAAATTTTGAAGAGCCACAGGACAGAATGGCACCATAGCACTAGAAAATGAGGTGGGAAATTCCAGAAAATCTGAGGGGAGCTCCAACTCTGTATTATAAACATTGACCAAATTCTTACTTGACCCCTAAATCATGTCTGTCAGAGTCTCAAGGTAAGGCCCCAAGAACCCAACTGAGATCTGAGTGCAACTTACTAACGTCAGCCAAGCAAACTGCCTACTGTCTTTAAAGGACCGAAAGACTTTAGTATACTAGAGATGTCAAACACTTAAACTGACCTGTAGGTTTAATGTAATTTCTATTAAAATCATAGCAAGGTGTTTTTATAGACAAACAAGTTTATTTAAAAATTTACATATAAAGATACAAGCAAAAAAAAAAAGTACAAGCACTAGAACAGCAACAGCAATTTTGAAAAAGAGGAATAAAGAAAAAGGAATCATTACCGAGTATTAGGACTAATTGAGTCTTGCAAAAAAAAAAAAAAGTCTTGCAGAGGGAAAGACACATAGATTGATGGAATAGAACAGAGAATCCAGAAACAGACTGACACAAAACCCACATCTGAATTTTGACAAAGGTACAAATGTAACTAAACGGAGGATTAACCATTTGCTCTTTAACAAATGGTTCTAGAGCAAGTGGATATTCTGAGGCAGAAAACCCCCCAGCCAACCCCCTGACGATTTTGTCCTAAACGTCACAACCAGGTTTCCCTGGTGGCTCAGACGGTGAAGAATCTGCCTGCAGTGCAGGAGAACTGGGTTCAATCCCTGGATCAGGAAGATCCTCGGCAGAAGAGAATGGCTACCCACTGCAGTAGTCCTACCTGGAGAATCCCATGGACAGAGGAGCCTGGTGGGCTACAGTCCATGGGGTCACAAAGAGCTGGACACAACTCAGAGACTTTCACATGTTTTATGGAAAATGGGTCATAGAAAGTATAAAAACTGTAAAACTTTTAAACTTCTGTTTGGCAAAAAATCCTGTTAAGAGATAAAGGTAGGAAATCCCTGTTGGTTCAGTGGTTAGGACTCAGTGCTTCCACTGCTGGGGGCCTGGGTTCAGCCCCTGGTGGGGGAACTAAGATCCTGCAAGCTGTGTGGCACAGCTAAAAAAAAAAAAGAGTATAAAAGTAAAGAGAGAAACCGAGACAGGGAGAAAATATGTGCAAACACATATCCAACAAAAGATGAGTATCTGTCACAAAAAACTCTCATGGGTAAAACCAATTCAATTACAAAATGGGCAAAAGATGTGAGGAGACATTTCAATAAGGAGGATTATAAACATGGTATAAAAGCACACAAAGAGATGTTCACTTTGATTAGCCATTAAGGAAATGCAACAAACTAAAACCACGAGAGATTATATGCCAACTGAAATGATAATTAAATGTAGATGAGGATGCAAAGAAACTGATCACTCAGACATTGATGGTGGGAATGTAAAATATGCCCACTCTGGAAACATACACTTGCCCACTTATCCCAGTGCAGTGTAATCTTATATTCACATACAAACTATACAAACATTCCTAGCAGCTCCAAGCCAGAAATAACCCAGATGTCCTTCAACAGGTTAAAGATTAACTGTAGTACATCTGTATCACTCAGTAATAAAATGGAATAAAAGTGTATACTAACACAACAATTTGGATGAATCTCAAAAGAATTTTACTGAGTGAAAAAAGCCAACTGCCAAAGTTCACACACTATTAGTTTAAGATTTAAAAAATCATTAAATTTAGAAATGGACAAAAGATTACTACTTGGGACTTGCTGGTGGTCCAGCAGTTAGGAGTCTACCCTTCACGCAGGGGACACGGGTTCGATCCCTGGTTGGGGACTAGGCTCCACATGCTGTAGAGCGACTCAGCCCACGCACCGCAAGTGCTGAGCCCACACACTGGAGACCGTGCGCACAACCAGGATGTTCATGTGCTGCAATTAAGGATCTTGTGTGATGCAATGAAGACCTCGTGTGCTGCAACTAAGACCTCACACAGTGAAATAATTTTTTTTTTTTTTAGTGTCCTCTTAAAAAAAAAAGATTAGTGGTTGCCAGGCATAAGAGATAGCTTGGGAGTGGGGGAAAAATGACATACTGCATAAAGAACAATTCAAATTACCATTAACTTCTTATCAGAAATAAAAGAGGCCAGGAGAGAATGAAGTCTTTAAAGTACTAGAAGAAAAAAACTCAACCCCCAATTCTATATCCTATCAAAAATCTTCAAGAATAAAGGTAAAACAGACATTTTCAAAAAACTAGAATTGGTCCCCATCATATTTGTATTACAAACTAAAGAAAGTTCTTCAGGCTGAAGGAAAATGATACCACATGAAAACTTAGCTCTTTAGAAAGAAATAACATTTAAGATGATATATATTAAGGTAAATATAAAAGGCTTCCCTTTTGATTTCCTTAAAATAAATAAGACTGTTTAAGGCAAAACTTGAAGTATTACACAAAACTGTGGAGTTATAAGAGATAGATGGGTCAGACATTAAACATTTTAGTAGCTGCAAATCTTTGTTGTAACTACTCAACTATGCAGTTGCAGTGCAAAAGCAGCCAAACAGAATATGCCAATGAATGAACACAGCTGGGTTTCAACTTTATAAGTTTTATTTATAAAATGGGCAACAGACTGGACTGTGGGCTATAGTTTACTGATTCCTGGTTTGAAGAACAGGGCAAGCAACTGAATCTATATGGTTCTAAGATTTCTAAATTTTATGCAAAGTGGTACAATAGTAACTCTAGAAAGATTATGAAAAATTAAGTATATTGTAATCAGTAGAGCAAAACACTTCCACCTGTCCAAAAAAAGCAGACAAGTTGTTGCTTTAAAAAGAATGGACGCTGGACGTGCCTGGTGGTCCAGTGGCTGAGTCCACCTGCCAATGCAGGGGACACAGGTCTGAGCCCTGGTCCAGAAGACCCCACATGCCATGGGGCAACTAAGCCCATGTGCTGCGACTATGGAGTCCGTGTGCCCAGAGCCCCTGCTCCTCAGCAAGAGGAGCCACAGCAATGAGAACAACCCATGTATCACAACTAGAGAGGAGCTCCCACTCACTGCAACTACAGAAGCTCACACAGCGATGAGTCAGTGCAGACAAAAAACAGGATAAAGAATAAAATGGAGTTCTAAAAGAAATACCAAAAAAGACAAGAAAAGAACTGAGGAACAAAGAACTGAGAGACAAACCAAAAGACAAATGGCAAAAAATAAAATCCAGTATTGGTAATTACACTGTGGACTAAACATTTTAGAGAACAAAAACCAAGTCCCAACTATATCCTGTTTATAAGAAAGCTATTCCCCCTCCCTCGTTTTTAAAATATTTAATTGGAGGATAACTGCTTTACAATATTGTATTGGTTTCTGCCATACACCAACATGTATCAGCCATAGGTATACATACGTCCCCTGCCTTTACACCTCCCTCCCGCCCCATCGCGCCCCTCTAGGTTGTCACACACAGAGCCGCAGTTTGAGTTCCCTGAGTCATGCAGCAAATTCCCACTGGCTATCTATTCTACTTATGGCTGTGTATATGTTTCCATGCTACTCTCTCCATGCATCCCACCTGCTCCTTCCCACCTCTTCTCTGTGTTCACAAGTCTGCTCTCTGTCTGTGTCTCCATTGCTGCCCTGCAAATAGGTTCATCAGCACCATCTTTCTAGGTTCCATATATATGTGTTAATATATAATATTTTTCTCGGACTTCACTCTAATAGGCTCTAGGTTCATCCACCTTAGCACTGGATCAAATGTGCTCCTTTCCATGGTTAAGTAATATCCCATTATATACACACATATGTATATACATATATATATATACACACACAAACACACACACACGTAAATAGTGCTGCAATGAACATTGGGGGTACATGTGTCTTTTTCAATTACGGTTTTGTCAAGGTTTATACCCAGTAGTAGGATTGTTGGGTCATATGGTAGTTTTATTCCTAGTTTTTAAAGGAATTTCCACAATGTCCTCCATAGTGGCTATATCAATTTACATTCCCACCAATAGTACAAGAGGGTTCCCTTTCAAGAAATTCATTTAACAACAAAGAATTTAAAATTTAAAAAAAAAAAGGGAAATTAAGAAGAAATAATCCCATTTATAATTGCCGTCAAAAAGAACAAAACACTGGGCAATAAATTCAACTAACATTTATAAACAGTAAGACTGATGAAATGAAGACTTATAAATTAGTTAACTGAAAGCTGTAAGACTGATGAAAAAGATACAAATAAACATAATCTGTGCCCATGGATTAGAAGAATTAATGTTAAAATGTCCTTGCTACCCAAAGCAATCTACAGATTCAATGCAATCCCTATCAAAATTCCATGGCATTTTCCAGAGAAATAGAACAAACAATCCTAAAACTTGTATGGAAACACAAAAGACCTCAAATAAAGCTATCTAGAGAAAGAACGACAAAGCTGGAGCATCATGTGCCCTGATTTCAAGCTATATTACAAAGCTACAGTTATCAAAATAGTACATCATGTGAAATGCAGGGCTGGATGAAGCACAAGTTGGAATCAAGATTGCAGGGAGAAACATCAATAACCTCAGGTATGCAGATGACACTACCCTTATGGCAGAAAGCAAAGAGGAACTTAAGAGCTTCTTGATGAAAGTGAAAGAGAATGAAAAAGCTGGCTTAAAACTCAAAATTCGAAAACTAAGATCATGGTATCTGGTCTCATCACTTCATGGCAAATAGATGGGGAATGGAAACAGTGACAGACTTTATTTTGGGGGGCTCCAAAATCACTGCAGATGGTGACTGCAGCCATGAAATTAAAAGACACTTGCTTCTTGGAAGAAAAGCTATGACAAACCTACACAGCATATTAAAAAGCAGAGACATTACTTTGCCAACAAAAGTCTGTCTAGTCAAAGCTATGGTTTTTCTAGTAGTCATGCATGGATGTGAGAGCTGGACCATAAAGAAAGCTGAGCACCAAAGAATAGATGCTTTTGAACTGTGGTGTTGGAGAAGACTCTTCAGAGTCCTTGGACTGCAAGGAGATCCAATTAGTCAATCCTAAAGGAAATCAATCCTGAATATTCATTGGAAGGACCAAAGTATTGGTAGTTCCAATACTTTGGCCATCTAATGTGAAGAGCTGACTCACTCAAAAAGACACTGATGCTGGGAAAGACTGAAGGAAGAATGGGATGACAGAGGACAAGATGGCTGGATGGCATCACTGACTCAATGGACATGGGTTTGAGCAAGCTCTGGGAGATGGTGAAGGACAGGGAAGCCTGGTGTGCTGCAGTACACGGGGTCGCAAAGACTTGGACACAACTGAGCGACTGAACAATACTGTATGGGCCTAAAAACAGATCAATGGAATAGACTAGAGACCCAGAAATAATCACATGTATACACGGTCAAGTAATTTACAACAAAGATGCCAAGAATATACAACAGGGAAAAGATAGTCTTTTCAATAAACAGTGTTGGGAAAACTAAATCACCACATGCAAAAGAATGAAACTCAATTAATATCTTACATCACACAAAAAACTAAACTCAAAATGGATTAAAGACTTGAACATAAGACCTGAAACTATAAAACTCCTAGGAAAAAAACAGGTGGCAAGCTTCTTGACAGTGGTTTTGTTTTGTTTTGTTTTGTTTTTAACTTGACACAAAAAGCAAAGGCAACAAAAGCAAAAATAAACAAGTGAGATTATCAAACAAAAAGCTTCTGCACAATGAAGGAAACCATCAATAAAATGAAAAGGCAACTTGTCTAATGGGAGAAAAAATTTGCAAATTATGTATCTGATAAGGAGTTAATATCCAAAGTATACAAAACACTCATAAAACTCAACAGTGGGGGAAAAAAAAATCCATTAAAAAATAGGCAGAGGATCTGACATTTTCCCAAAGAAGACATACATACAGATGGCCAACAGGTACGTGAAAAAGTGCTCAGCATGACTAATCTACAGAGAAATGTAAATCAAAACCACAATGAGGTATCATCTCACACTTGTTAGAATAACTTTTATATAGAAAAGATAAGAAACAACACATGTTGGCAAGAGTGCAGAGAAAACAGAACCTCTGTGCACCACTGGTGGGAATGTAAATGCTACAGCCACTATGGAAAACAGTATGGAGGTTCCACAAAAAATCAAAGACAGAACTACTATATGGTCCAAAAATTCCACTTCTGGGTATTGATCCAAAGGAAACAAAAACACTAACTTGAAAAGATCTTTATACTCCTGTGTTCACTGAAGCATTATTTATAGTAGCCAAGATATGAGTATCCAGAAATGAGTGAATGGATAAAGAAAACTGGCACAAACACATACACACACTCACACACACTAAACGGAATACTGGCAGCCATTAAAGAGGAAACCCTGCCAAGTGTGGAAACATGGATGGACCTTGAGGGCACTATGCTAAGCACAAAGAGTCAAACAGAGACAGACAAATACTATATGATTTTTTTATAAATGGAATCTAAAACACAAAACCCTCAGAACTCAGCAGATAGAATAGATTGATGGTTGCTTGAAAGAGGCAGGGGGTTAAGGGCTGGGTGAGCAAAAAGGATAAGGGTGGTCAGGAGATACAAATTTGATATATATAAGTCACGGGGATATAATTCATGGCATGTGGTTTTAATTAATAGTACTGTATGGTATATTTCGGAGAAGGCAATGGCACCCCACTTCAGTACTCTTGCCTGGAAAATCCCATGGATGGAGAAGCCTGGTGGGCTGCAGTCCATGGGGTTGCTAAGAGTCAGACACAACTGAGCAACTTCACTTTCACTTTTCACTTTCATGCATTGGAGAAGTGGCAACCCACTCCAGTGTTCTTGCCTGGAGAATCCCAGGGATGGGGGAGCCTGGTAGGCTGGCATCCATGGGGTCGCACAGAGTCGGACACGACTGAAGTGACTTAGCAGCATCGTATATTTGAAACTTGTTGAGAGTCGATCTTGGAGGTTCTCAACACACAATATAAAAAAAATTTGTAACTGCATGTGGTTGTATGTGGACTTACTGTGGGGATCACTTTGCAATATATACATAAAATGAATCATTGTTATGAATCTAGGAGAGGATGTCCAATAATTAGTCCATCTAAACCATCTCACCCAGCTCAAAACGGACAAGACGCAAATGTGCTCAATACTTTTGAACAGTGTTTTACCCCCTTGTCTTAATCATGTATAGAAAACCAAGAATTACTAGATATCTGATAAATTCCTCTAACATGGAAGATGAAAACCCAGCTGTGAAAACCCAGCTTAGTGGAAACAAACTATTCAGACATAATAAAAAGTAAAAAAAAAAAAAAAAAAAAAAACTTCCTACTAGATTATAGTTACATGTAAAGGATTATAAATCAGATGGCTTTAGACTACTCAATAGCAATACTAGAAGCAAGGAGACAAAAGTTACTAGAAGAGACAAAGGGCAGTGAATGGAGCTCCTGGGATGATGGCAGTGTACAGAAGTAGATACAGGGTGACCATCCAAACTGCAGCAACGCAACTGAAGACATGCTGAAGTCTGTTATCACGAAGATCCCTGCAGCCACAGCACCTAGTTTCTAACCTGACGTCAGAACACTGGGGTAAGCCTATCTCAGGGTCCTACCTCTGCTTGGCTTCTCTTGGCCATGAACTTGACATGAAGCTGCTGCTGTCTCATCCTTAGCCTGCTGCCTCACTCTATAAATGTTTAATGTTTTGACCTACTCCTGAGACCTACAGATAGGCAATGATGAGCTCAGATGCAGAAATACAGGGCAGTTTACTCCCCCAATGCATTTCTCCAGATACTTAGAACTTGACACATGTATCAACCCTGACAAAGGCAAGGATATGAACAACCAGAGAGAAGCAACTGGAGGTCGTATAAGACTAGCAATCTATATTTTATCCTGGGTGCCTGGATGACATTTTGCTATTCTTTAACCAGGAAATACTTTCTATACACTCTTTCATATGTAAGAAAAAATACCAACAAATTATATAGTACATATACAAACACTTAGCAGTACAAATTAAGCAATCTGTCTATGTTGGGTCCTATCTTAGATGGCAGCCATATCCCTGAAACAATCAGTAACTTCTGGAGGGATGAAGTACAGGAGCCTGTCTGAAGTGAAAGTGAAGTTGCTCAGTTGTGTCCGACTCTTTGCGACCCCATGGACACCAGGCTCCTCCGTCCATGGGATTTTCTAGGCAAGAGTTCTGGAGTGGGTTGCCTTTTCCTCTACATTCCCCTAATCCCTGGCCCTTATTCAATTAGTAGAATTTTAAAACCTCATATTTCAACAAATGATTTCTAAAAAATATTTTTAGGGGGAGGCGGTCCCAAGATGGTGGAAGAATAGGACAGGGAGACCTCTTTCTCTCTCACAAACTCATCAAAAGATCATGTGAATGTTGAGCAGCTTCCACAAAACAACTTCTGAACACTGGTAGAGTACACCAGGCACCGAGACAGGCAGCCCATTCTCTTCGAAAGGAGGTAGGACAAAATATAAAAGACAGAAACAGAGACAAAAGATTTAGGGATGGAGACCTGTCTTGGGAGAGAGTGTAAAGGAGAAGTTTCCACACGGTAGGAAAGCCTCTCACAGGTGGGTCTGTGGGGAGTTTTGTAATCTCAGAGGGCAACATAACTGGGAGAAAAAAAAAAAGAACCCCCCAGAATACACACCTAACCACAACTGCCAGCATCACAGTAGCCCAGATGCTTGCGTGTACCACCGGAGAGTGGGGGCTGGGCAGGGAGGAGTGGGCAGCATCCGGTCCTTAGGGTGAGGAATGGGCCTGAATGCCCTGATGACAGTCTGAGTGAGCTAACATGAGACTGCAACACGGGACCACCAGAGACAGGAAGAAAAAACAACAACTTGCCTGAGAAAGGCTCTAACAGCACAGTCACCCCTGGTGCACTTACAGGACAAAGATGAGGGAATACCAAAGGAGTGCAAGCCAGCTGCAATACAGGGCCCCCTCTCCCAAGAGGCAGAGAGGCAGGTGTGCGACAGACAGAGCCAGAGCCGGAAGGCGAGGGGCTGCTGCAATCTCAGCTCCGGAGACTGCGTCTTCTACCAAACTGTGAGCAGACCCCCAGTTGCTAGCTACGTCTTCCTGGGTTCCTGGATGGCTGACATCCGCCAGGAGTGTCACAGCCTGAGATCAGCTCCCCAGAGACACATGGCATACCTGTGACGGTGCTCTCGCAGCATACCTGGGAAACCAACAGGCCAGGACCAGGGAGGTGATTAAAATGCCCGGTGCATCTGGGACAGTGTGCTCATCAAGCACTGGGTTACCTGAGGTGCTCGGACCTGGGAGGCACAGAATGCACAGCCCATCTGGGTCTGTGCCCCTGCAAAGCTCCTGAGAACCTGAGCAACTTAGACCTGGGGACTGCATGAAATGTAGGGCCCACTTGGGACAGTGTCCTTGAAGAGCACCCTGGAGTCTGAGCAGTGTAGACCCGGGAAACACACGCTGCCCTGAGCCGCGGTAAACCCAGGGTGGTCCACACTGCAAGCACTCCCCACACATGCCAGTGGTATTTCTTGGCAGTGTCCCTCCCTCCCCAAAACACAACTGAACAAGTGAGCCTAAATAAGTAGCCACCTTCACCCCCTTGTGTCAGGGCAGAAATCAGACACTGAAGAGATTTGCAAACAGAGGAAGTAAAAATAAACAGAAGAAGGAACCGCTGTGGAAGAGACAGGTGCAACGCATCAAAACCCTGCGGTTAATACTGACTGTGCACTGGAGGGGGACCTACAGACCTTCACAATGAGTACAAGCTGGAAAAAGGGACTGACACTGAACTAACGTCACACTGTCCACAACAGCTCCAGAGAAATCCCTAGATATATTTTTACTATTATGACTTTTTAATTTTTTAAGAAAGTTTAAGGTCTTTATTACTCCTTTAATTTTCATAACCTAATATTACCTACCAAAAAAAAAGGACCCTGTTTTTTAAAGTAAATTTCACATATATATAAATATTGTGATGGATTTTGTTTCTGTATTTTATATTGTATTTTTGAGAGTCTATTCTAGATTTATAATCTTGCTTTTTGGTATTATCAATTTTCTACCTTTAAGACTCTATCTTCAGTATCCATTTTCAGTTAGGGATTTGATTACTGGCTTGACTGCTCTCTCCCCTTTTGACTCTCCCTTTTCTCCTCCAGATCACCTCTATCTCCTACCTTCCTCTTCTCTTCTCTGCTTACCTCTGTGAATCTCTCTGGCTGTTCTGGGCTGTGGAGAGCACTTAGAGAATTGATCACTGGCTTGACTGCTCTCTCCCCTTTGACTCCCCCTCTTCTCTTGGTCACCTCTATCTTCCTCCTCCCTCTTCTCTTCTCTGTGTAATTCTATGAATCTCTCTGGGTGTTCCTTGCTGTGGACAATTGTTTCACCATTAACCTAGATGTTTTATCATAGGTGCTGTATTGATGGAGAAGTCTTGAGGCTACTGTAAGAGAAGGACTGAAAGCCAGAGGTAGGAGGCTTAACTCTAAAACCTGAGAACATCAGAGAACTCCTGACTCTGGCAACATTAATAGACAAAAGCTCACCCAAAAGGCTCAATACCTACACTGAAACCAAGCTCCACCCAAGTCAATAAGTTCCAGTGCAAGACATACCACACTAATTCTCCAGCAAAATAGGAACACAACCCTGAGCATTAAAATACAGGCTGCCCAAAGCCATGTCAAACCCACGGACACCCCAAAACTCACTACTGGACACTTCACTGCACTACAGAGAGAAGAAATCCAGCTCCACCCACAACACAGACACAAGCTCCCCCAATCAAGAAACCTTGACAAGCCACTAGTCCAACTCCACCCACAGGGAGTAGACTCCACAATAAAGAGGAACCATGAACTTACAGCCTACAGACATGGCACCCCAAACACAGCAATCTAAACAAAATGAAAAGGCGGAGAAACATTCAGCAGGTGAAGGAATATGATAAATACCCACCAAACCAAAGAGGAGATAGGGAGTCTATCTGAAAAAGAATTCAGAAAAATGATAGTAAATGTGATCCAAAATCCTGAAGACAAAATGGAGTTACAGATAAATAGACTAAAGACATGGATTGAGAAGATGCAAGAAATGTTTAACAAGGACCTAGAAAAACTAAAGAAGAGTCAATCAATAATGAATAATGCAATAACTGAGGATCAAAAGCACTCTGGAGGGAACCAACAGTAGAATAACTGAGGCAGAAGAGAGGATAAGTGAGGTGGAAGATAGAACAGTGGAAATAAATGAAGCAGAGAGGAAAAAAGAATGAAAAGAAATGAGGACAACCTCAAAGACTGCTGGGCAATGTTAAATGCCCCAACATTCGAATCATAGGTATCACAGAAGAAGACAAAAAGAAAGGGCATGAGAAAATACCTGAGGGGATAATAGTCGAAAACTTCCCTAAAATGGGGAAGGAAATAGCCACCCAAGTTCAAGAAACCCAGAGAGTCCCCAAAAGGATAAACTCAAGGCGAAAACCCCCAACATATTAATCAAACTAACAAGGATTAGACGCAAGAGTGAATATTAAAAACAGCAAGGGGAAAGCAACATACAACACACAAGGGGATCCCCATAAAGATAACAGCTGATATTTCAATAGAAACTCTTCAGCCCAGAAGGGAATGGCAGGACACACTTAAAGTGATGAAAGAGAAAACCTACAAACAAGATTACTCAACCCAGCAAGGATCTCATTCAGATATGAAGGAGAAATCAAAAGCTTTAGAGACAAGCAAAAGCTGAGAAAACTGAGTACCACTAAACCAGCTCTTCAACAAATGCTAAAGGATCTTCTCTAGACAGGAAGCATAGAAAAGGTTTATAAAATCTAATGTAAAACAACAAGTAAATGGTAATGGGATCATAGTTATCAATAATTATCTTAAATGTAAATGGGCTAAATGCCCCAATCCAAAGACAAAGACTGGCCAAATGGATACAAAAACAAGACACCCATATATGCTGTCTACAAGAGACCCACCTGAAACCAAGGGACACATACAGACTGAAAGTGAAGGGCTGGAAAAAGATATTTCATGCAAATGGAGACCAAAAGAAAGCAGAAGTAGCAATACTCATATCAGACAAAATAGACTTTGAAATAAAGACCGTGATAAGAGACAAAGCAGGACACTACAAAGAAAACTATAAAACACGGATGAAAGAAATCAAAGATGACACAAATAGATGGAGAAATACACCATGTTTATGGATCAGAAGAACCAATATAGTGAAAATGAGTATACTACCCAAAGCAATCTATAGATTCAATGCAATCCCTATCAAGCTACCAATGATATTTTTCATAGAACTAGAACAAATAATTTCACAGTTTGTATAAAACACAAAAAATCTTGAACAGCCAAAGCAATCCTGATAAAGAAGAATGGAACTGGACACATAGATGTAAAGAACACTTTTGGATCCTGTGGGGAAGGCAAGGGTAGGATGATTTGAGAGAACAGCACTGAAACATATATACTACCATATGTGAAACAGATGGCCAGTGCAAGTTCAATGTATGAAGCAGGGCACTCAAAGCTGGTGCTCTGGCACAACCCAGAGAGATGGGATGGGGAGAGAGGTGGGAGGCGGGGTTTAGGATAGGGGGACACATATACACCCGTGGCTGATTCATGTCAATGTAAGGCAAAAACCATCACAATATTGTAATTAGCTTCCAATTAAAATGAACTAATTAAAAAAAAACCCACATTACAGTATAGTAACAGTCCACAACTGCACTCATCTCACACACTAGTAAAGTACTGCTCAAAAATTCTCCAAGCCAGACTTCAGCAATACATGAACTGTGAACTTCCAGATGTTCAAGCTGGTTTCAGAAAAGGCAGAAGAACCAGAGGTCAAATTGCCAACATCCGCTGGATCATGGAAAAAGCAAGAGAGTTCCAGAAAAACATCTATTTCTGCTTTATTGACTATGCCAAAGCCTTTGACTGTGTGGATCACAATAAACTGTGGAAAATTATGAAAGAGATGGGAATACCAGACCACCTGACCTGCCTCTTGAGAAATCTGTATGCAGGTCAGGAAGCAACAGTTAGAACTGGTCATGGAACAACAGACTGGTTCCAAATAGGAAAAGGAGTACATCAAGGCTGTATATTGTCACCCTGCTTATTTAGCTTCTATGCAGAGTACATCATGAGAAACGCTGGACTGGAAGAAGCACAAGCTGGAATCAAGATTGCCAGGAGAAATATCAATAACCTCAGATATGCAGATGACACCACCCTTATGGCAGAAAGTGAAGAGGAACTAAAAAGCCTCTTGATAAAAGTGAAAAGTGGAGCGTGAAAAAGTTGGCTTAAAGCTCAACATTCAAAAAACGAAAATCATGGCATCTGGTCCCATCACTTCATGGGAAATAGATGGGATGGGGAACCAGTGGAAACAGTGTCAGACTTTATTTTTGGGGGCTCCAAAATCACTGCAGATGGTGACTGCAGCCAAGAAATTAAAAGACGCTTACTCCTTGAAAGGAAAGTTGTGACCAACCTAGATAGCATATTGAAAAGCAGAGACATTACTTTGCCAACAAAGGTCCATCTAGATAAGGCTGTGGTTTTTCCAGTGGTCATGTATGGATGTGAGAGTTGGGGTGTGAAGAAAGCTGAGCGCCGAAGAATTGATGCTTTTGAACTGTGGTGTTGGAGAAGACTCTTGAGAGTCCCTTGGACTGCAAGGAGATCCAGCCAGTCCATTCTGAAGGAGATCAGCCCTGGGATTTCTTTGGAAGGAATTATGTTAAAGCTGAAACTCCAATACTCATGTGAAGAGTTGACTCATTGGAAAAGACTCTGATGCTGGGAGGGAATGGGGGCAGGAGAATGGGACGACAGAGGATGAGATGGCTGGATAGCATCACCGACTCGACTGACATGAGTTTGAGTGAACTCCGGGAGTTGGTGATGGACAGGGAGGCCTGGCGTGCTGCAATTCATGGGGTCGCAAAGGGTCAGACACGACTGAGCAACTGAACTGAACTGAACAGTCCACAAAATAAAAATCAAGTAATAAAGGGAAAGGAGAAAATTATATTAAAAAAAAAATTCCCCTGAGTTTTAAGCAACTAAAAGGGAAATTAAATGGATCATAAAGCTCTCCTTCTCTAATCAAAGAAATGCTACCACTGAAAAGATTCTAATTTGAGCAAGGATAACAAAAACATGGCTGTGTTGGCACTGCTAATGATACAACCTCAGAATCCTTCTTTACACAGCATTCTAATGAATCATGAATTCATCAGAGATGGCTCTTAGAATAAATCTTCACGATCTCTGAATACAGTATGCATACCTGTTTTATATATGTATGTATTTATTTAGATGTTCAAGGAGAACAAGCACTGATTTACTAATTCCTAGTCAATACACCTTACTGCTTTACAACAGGTTTTATGTCTGTTTCAAGCATTCCTTCTATTAATTCTTGACCAACTTCCAAACGTAAGCAGCAATAATTACAAACCAGGTTGAGTTTTGACTTCCTTCTATTTGAAATCCTTTGTGGTAAGACATTTATGATGTGTCATATCTCACTGATTCCTGATGGCATTTTAGGTACTCTGGTGTCAAGATTTTTCTTTGCCCATTCAAATCAGCCAACAAAGGCCAATTCTGAGCAGGAATATAGTGAGCCTTCCATGTAGCAAGTACATGATGTCCCTTACTGTCTAACACAGGTATTTATAATGTACCAAAGCACAAGAGATTAAGAGGTAGCAAGAATACAAAGAAGAACTATACAAAAAAAGATGACTCGGATAACCATGATGATGTGGTCCTTTACCTAGAGCCAGACATCCTAGAGTGCGAAGTTAAGTGGGCCTTAGGAAGCAATACTATGAACAAAGCTAGTGGAGGTGATAGAATTCCAGCTGAGCTATTTCAAATCCTAAAAGATGATGCTGTTAAAAGTACTGTCAATATGTCAATATGTCAACAAATTTGGAAAACTCAGCAGTGGCCACAGGACTGGAAAAAGGTCAGTTTTCATTTCAGTCCCAAAGACGGGCGAAGTCAAAGAATGTTCAAACTACCACACAATTGCACTCATTTCACATGCTAGCAAAGTAATGCTTAAAAATCCTTCAAGCTAGGCTTCAACAGTATGTGAACCAAGAATTTCCAGATGTACAAGCTGGATTTAGAAAAGGCAGAGGAACCAGAGATCAAACTGCCAACACCATTAGATCATAGAGAAAGCTAGAGAATCCCGGAAAAACATCATTGACTATGCTAAAGCCTTTGACTGTGTAGATCATAACAAACTGTGGAAAATTCTCAAAGAGATGGGAATATCAGACTACCTTACCTGCCTCCTGCGAAACCTCTATGCAGGTAAAGAAGCAACAATTAGAACTGGACATGGAACAACAGATTATTTCAAAATTGGGAAAGGAGTACATCAAGGTTGTATACTGTCACCTTGCTTATTTAACTTTTATGCAGAGTGCATCATGTGAAATGCCCAGCTAGATGAATCACAAGCTGCAATCAAGATTGCAAGGAGAAATATTAATAACCTCAGATATGCAAAAGGTAGCACTCTAATGGGAGAAGAGGAACTAAAGAACCTCTGATATATCCCTGAACAGAATGGTGAAGACAAACTAAAGAGCCTCTTGATGAGGGTAAAAGAGGAGAGTGGTGCTGGAGAAGGCTTCTGCAAGTCCCATGGACAGCAAGGAGATCACACCAGTCAATCCTAAAGGAAATCAACCCTGACTATTCATTGGAAGGACTAACGCTGAAGCTCCAAATACTTTGGCCACCTGACAGGAAGAGATGACTCATCAGAAAAAGACCCTGATGCTGGGAAAGATTGAGAGAAGAAAAAGTGGGTTACAGAGGGTGAGATGATTACATGTCATCACTCACTCAATGGACATGAGTCTGAAAACACTCCAGGAGATGGTGAAGGACAGGGAAGCCTGGTGTGCTGCAGTTCATGGGGCCACAAAGAGTCAGACATGACTTAGCGACTAAACAACAACAAAGCAAAAAGATCAAGAAAATTTAGAAAGGACCCTTAGGTAAATCTTTCCTTGGATTCACAGAATCAATTTCTGTGTTCTTTATATTCCAACATTTTAGAGGGCACTTTTAAGGCTTTTAGAGGTCCCCAGATTTTTATACCCATTTCATATTTACCTTCCAGGCCAAATGGTTACATGTGTTCATTATTTTTAAAAAATAGATGGAAACTGAAAGGGTTGAATCAAGGAGACTAATGGGAGATTAACATTCTATGAATAACAACCAAGGGTTTTGCTATGTAGTTATATCTGTATGCATATAAGCATGTTTCTGGTAGCGAGGTTGTCAAGGACAGGGTTTTACAAACCTGCATAAGAAAATCAGCAATGTATTCTGTTTTCAAGCAGTATACATTCTGGGCAGCAGCTTCTGCTATATTAACTCCTGAGTCATCTGGTTTCTTCTGTTTATTAAAGTCAGAAAAGAGATGTGTAGCTTCTTTAAATAAAGATACAGAATAACCAGGCAGCACCTAAGGAAAAAACATAAAGCACCACAATCTATCAGTGTTCCAAGGTAGTTCAACTGTATAAGCTACACCTAAGGATTACCATCTCATAAAGTACAGAAAATCAAGAACTGATCATAGCAACCTTGGTTAGAAGTAAGTGTAAAAAATCCAGTTAAGTTGACTCAATACAAACCTTTGCTCCTCCTGACTGAAGTAGGCGTTTGAATCCTGATTCTCGGGACGGATCAACATGTAAAATAACTTTCCACCCGCTAAATGCCCCCTGCAAATAAAGAATAATCAGTGTAGAAATTATTTGGAAAATAAATGACAATATAAAAACACTATTTTCTCTGTAGTCTTAGTTTTATGTAAGTGAATAATCTTATAAGTTTTACTTCTGATGAACTGATAACTATCTTGGTCAGAACACTCTGATACACACAGTCATGGTGTCTGGCATACAGTAGGCCATCAATAAATAATTAAAGAATAAAAAAATGATTTAATAATTAGGTAACAATAAAACAAAGTGACTTGACATTTGTTTAGGTTTTTTCTAGTATTTTTCTCCTTACAACTAATCTAATTGTAGAATCTAAAACACGTCTTCTTAGATTAGATGAAGTCTCGATACTATTTCCCTTGAAAATGACTACAAATTGGAAATTTAAGTACAGAATTAACAGTTAACAGAAGCTAGTGGAATTACTCTAAAATAAAGGGAATCAAGGCTAACAGGGACTTGGAGATAGCACAGAACTCAGAATATCACATAAAAGATGACATAATTTGTATTTTTAACCTTTTTGTGAGGCATGGACCCATCTGGCAGTCTAGTAAAACCTATGATCTGTTTTCCTATGATCTGTTTATATGAAATGTAATTTCCATACCATATGAATGTTTTATAAATGGTCAAAATAAAACAAAGTATTACAAAAGAAACCATTTTATTGAAAATTATAAAAATATTAAAAAATTTGTGACATAATAATAGATGTGCTTCTACCTTAAACCCATTAAAGGGTTGAAGACACCATTTAGTAAAAAATGCATTTAAATACACCCAATGTACTAACCATCATAGATTACTACTATTTTTTAAAACTTTATTTGGCTGCACTGGGTCTTAGTTGCAGCACACGGGACTTTTAGTTGCATCATGTGGGATCTAGTTCTCCGATCATGGATTGAACCTGGGCCGTATGCATTGGGAGCACGAAGCCTTAGCCACAGGACCACCAGAGAAGTCTCACTGCTGCTGTTGTTCAGTTACTAAGCTGTGTCTTTGACTCTGCAACCACACGGACTACAGCATGCCAGGCTTATCTGTTCTCCACTAAGTCCACTAATTTGAGAGTCTGCTCAAATTCATGTCCTTTGAGAGTCAGTAATACTATCTAACCATAGCTTACTAGTCTACATTAAACATGCTCATAACACAGAAGTCTTTAGTTGGGCAAAATCAGCTAGCACAAAGTCAATTTTATAATAAAGTAGTTGAATATCTCATGTAATTCACTGAATACTATACAGAAAAACAGAACGGTTGTATCAGTTGTTTACTGCCCCCACGATCATGTGGCTCACTGGGCGTGGTGGTTGCTGCTATAGCCCAGCATCATCAGAGAATACTGCATTGCATAATGTTAGCCTGGAAAAAGACCAACATTCAAAATTTGAAATACGCTTTTTACTGAATGTGTATCACTTTTGTAGCATCATAAAGTCAAACCACTGCAAGTCGAAGAGGTCTATATGTACTATAATTTTAAAGTTGTGATGAACATAAACAATATTTCAAGTTGCAAACATAATGCCAGCAAAAATATCTGATTTTGGGGACCTCCCTGGTGGTCCAGTGGTTAAGAATCTGCCTTATAATGCAGGGGATGCAAGTTTGATCCCTGTTGGAGATCCAACATACTGCAAAACAACTAAACCCATGCTGCAACTACTGAGCCTGAAAGCCATTACTAGAGTTTTCGTGCACCACAAGGAAAAACCCCCATATGATGCAGTGAAGATCCTGTACACTGCAAGTAAGACTCAACAAAGCCAAATAAATAAATAAATTAAAACAAATATCTGATGTCTGTGGGGAAATCACAGCACTGTTAACAGTGTTGTGATTTGTTGCCTAGACTTATATAATGAAGGAAATGCAAACTTTCAATTAGAGGTTTGTAAAAATAAGGATGTATTTTTCCCATCCAAAGTGTACAGCCTTTCTGAATTTGATCTATAAACTCCTTTGATATCTGATTTGATAATTTGTGGACCCCAAGTTGAAAACTCCTAAAGCTAGAGGCTGAAAAGATTCTTTGGAAGAAATATAGTATAGGTCACATTTTACACATATAAATGATTTTTAAGAGAGCCATCAACACTAAATATATATTACTGTTGATAACAACTAGAAGAACTAGGAATCACACTAAGCTCAATTTAGAATGCCCAAATTAAGTATATCAATCAAAGAATAAAAGACAAATAGAACTATTCTTTCTTTGTAATACAGGTTCTCTAAAAAATGAAAATCTGGACTAGTCATGACATCAAATGCCATTTATACTACCCACATAATTATATATATTAATACCTCAATAATGCCTGATTCTTGTCTTTGCTGGATTTTTTTCCTCCATCTCATTGCTGCAAGTGCTAGTTTTCGTTGCTGTACATTGATTCCAGTCAAAACATCAAGTATGGAACTACTTCCCCACTCATAGTCTTCTTCCTAGGGAATTAGTTCAACAAACTTTTGAATTCCTACAATACGTCCTCAAAGAATCCACAATCTAGCAAGAGCTATAAGCTACACATTGTGTTCCTCTAAATACAGAGAGTACTAAGCAAGTATCAATTTATGAGCATGGAGGAAATTTCGTAGATTAATTTGCCTTCATATGAAAGTCATGAACATCTAGCTTCATCTTAGCAACTGCTAATATTTAGATTACTGGGCTTTACCTACCATAAGATGAAAGTCACACAGAAGGACATGGTCTCAGAGGAGGTATACATTAACAGTTTGATTACTAGTCTATACAAGAGAGATCCCTGAGGTTATCTTGATTGAAAACTTCAAAAACTACATGATAGATATTATTGTGATGGTCAGTTACAAACCAAAATATTTCAAATAACTAGTTTAATATTTTATGTGCTGGAATCAATTATTAAGACATTTAATTTTAAAGAAAAATGACCCTTCACGTTAACTTGCATACACACCGACATGAAGCGCCCAGCAGTCCTGCAAGCTTCAAGGTAGGAGCGATGGAGTACCCACTTTCCCGCTGCCACGGAGGCTAAATACTTCTCGTTGCGAAGTGGATGCCCCACAACAATGTGTGTACAGCTGGGATCAAAGCACTGCTTCTCAATCACTGATCCACCTTAATTAGAGAAAAATTGATACTTTATTCTTAACCTTTTCTGAGGGAAAATGTACCTCAACTATGCAGTGGTGGTGGTTTAGTCACTGAATCGTGTCTGATGCTTGTGACCCCATGGACTGCAGCCCGCCAGGCTCCTCTGTCCATGGGATTTTGTAGGCAAGAATACTGGAGTGGATTGCCATTTCCTTCTCCAGGGGATCTTCCCGACTCAGGAATTGAGCCCAGGAATACAGAGAAGTTATTTATAAATGAATTGCATTAAGTAAACAAAATCCCTGACAATTACTTTACATGCATATTTTTATAAAATGTTTATTCGAAATTTCCTGCTTCTCTGAAATTGGTTTGTTATAATTAAGATTAAAAAAAAAAAAAAGAAACAATACAAACAAGAGCAACAAACTGCAAGTGGTTGTTCTCTTAGCCCTCTCTTAGGTTCACATCTCTTAAGTCTCTCTCAACTACCTTAGCAATTTTCAAGCACTGAATATGTGTCACCAGGGAGATGGAGGCCAAAAATGGGCATCTATGGACTAAAAACAGAAAAAAATATTTTTTCGTCCTGCTTTTAGTGGAAATAAGGTCAGTAGACCAACACAAAAGATCAGGAGGAAAACACAGGCTAGGTAAATAGAGATAAAGGAGATGGTGAGAGCTGACCCCCTCTTCTCAGATATGTAAGAAAGAAGTCTGACTTTGAGTAAAGAAGAAGGCGTAAGTATGTAAAGCATGTTTTTATTTATATTTTAGAGATTAGGCAGTGTACTAACAAGGACTTCCTGAGATTTTTAACAAAACAGTGGAACTCTACTCATACTTTACAGATGACTTTAATAATTAAGAGTAGCAATACTTTTGAGCACTTACTATATAAGTCAGGGAGTTTAAAGTATTGACTCATTTAATCATCACTATTCTATGAATCGGAGAAGGCAATGGCACCCCACTCCAGTACTTTTGCCTAGAAAATCCCATGGACGAAGGAGCCTGGTAGGCTGCAGTCCATGGGGTCACTAGGAGTCGGACACGACTGAGCGACTTCACTTTCACTTTTCACTTTCATGCATTGGAGAAGGAAATGGCAACCCACTCCAGTGTTCTTGCCTGGAGAATCCCAGGGACGGGGAAGCCTGATGGGCTGCCGTTTATGGGGTCACACAGAGTCGGACATGACTGAAGTGACTTAGCAATAGCAATTCTATGAATATTCTATTATGTATAATTTACATATGAGGACACAGGTATAGAGTAACTAACCTAGGATCACAGTGACTAAAGAACAATAAGGTAAAAACTCCATTATTAATATCAATATCTAATTCTATGTAATGAATTTATTATAACTCAGACAACAGGCGGACTTATTTATGTACACCACCAGTTGGCCACGGCTGCTTCGTTTATACAATGATGGGCCTCTGCAGTCTAGTATCAAAAACCCTCTAGTCACAGATTCCCAGTTCAGCAGTCTGCACTCATCTGCCTCTGCTCTCTTCTAGACAAGTCTCTGCTAGCTGCAGAGTTTACAGAGGAGGAACACTCTACAGAAGACACACACTTGAAAGTGTTCCATTTGGTAGCTCTAGGTATGCTTAGCAATTCTGACTTATCTCCATCTAATTTATTATATGACTGGGAAACAAATGTGCCACATGAGTGAAGTTTCCAAAACATACAGCTTCTTAAGTGTACAACTGTATCTGAAAGAAATCTTTAAAAAAAAAAAAAAAAAGTGTCCCACAAACTTAAAAGGAGAGCACTAAAGGACCTTTAATCTTTTCTTGATGATTCAAATGTTTCTCTAGGTCAGGTTGTCATATTAAGTTCTATAAGGCTGCTTTGTCCAATACAGTAGCCACTAGCCACATGTGGCTATTGAACACCTGAAGCACAGCTAGTCCCTATTGAGATGTTGAGATGTGTCATACATGTAAAATATATCCCAGATTTCAAACTTAGTAAGAAAAACAGGCGAATTATCTCACTGATATTTTATACTAATTACATATTGAATATAATATTTGAATGATATTTTGCATATATTAATAAATATTAATTAAGTACACATATAAATAAAATACATATCTAAAATTAATTTCACCTGCTTCATTTTACTTTTTAAAATGAAGTTACTAGGAAGTTTACCTTTCTAGTACGCTGCTTCCAGAATGGTCAGGAAGAGCCTGACAACCAGTAGAATAAGAACATCATAGCAGGGGGAGCTCCTGTCTGGATATCAATGTACCTTCAACTTCATGAAAATGTAGTTTTAACTATATAATTCCTTTGATTTTGTCCAGAGTTTCAACAATGAACACTCAAAAGTAGGACAAGATTCTTACACCTTAATGATGGGATTCACTTTAAATCTTTAAATCCTATGACTTAAGTTCTACTGCTGACAGGCTGTATGGCCTGAGACAAGTTATCCATCTTTTTAATCTCAATTTCTACAGCTTAGAAATGGTAATCAATAATTGGCGACATTTGACTTCCAAATAAGGTTACATTTTCTACATAAGTAAAATACTTGTACCTAGTTTTTCAATCAGATGACAATAATCAATACGTTCTTGAGGATTCAGAGATGACAACTGAAATATGTACTGTTTTTTTAAGTCTTCGTGAGTCTCCTCTTTTGTTATAATCTGGAATGGAAAAGTTTATTTTAGAAAAAAATTAACATCAAAACAGCTGGCAAGTCTATGGTTCTTTCACAGTAACATTTTACTTAGTTTTCTTAGTTATTAAATGCAGAAATGATTATAATAGAGTACAAAGAAATACAGTTTTCAACATACGACAAACCCTTGATATTGATATCAAAAAATTCTGAATGTAGCGTAACAGCAATATCCAAAAGTTTTATTACCATACTAAGGATAAACAAACCTTTTCTCTAGGGTGTGGAGCCACAGGTGGGTTGGCTAGGGGGAAGGCAATACAGGGGGCTTGAGGCGTAGGGATCAGGTGGCTGTCTTTCATTGGAGTTTCCAGTTCTTCAGAGATCGGGTGTTTTGGGGCTCCAGTCACACATACGTTCCCGGGATCACAGACAGCTGAGGGCAATAAAATGCTACAGTGTGATGTTATCCAAACACGACTAAGAAGAGAGTCTGGGAAATATTCTCATCTGTCTTAACCAAGATGAGAAATTCTAGAAATTCTAGAAATTTTAGAATGTAAAATTTTACATTTTACATAAATTCTAGAATGTAAAATGTACATGCAAAAGAAGTAGCCTATTTCTAGAGCTTATAAATGAAAGCAATTAAAATGGCAAATGATGTTATGTGTGCTTCTCTGTTTCTTTAAATACCACACCTTCTAATTTATTATATGACTGGGAATTTATTATATCACATATAATTTATTATATGACCTTCATCAGTAATATGTAAATCAGATTTTAAAAATGAGAGCAATTCTATGAGAAAATCAGAAGCCGAGATAAATATATACATCTAGTATAGAGAAATACTCATGTGATCTGAAAGAGAAAGAGGAGGAAAGATGACCAATGATGAGAAACAAGAAGCATTTTGTTTTCAAGGTAAAGTCCAAGGAAGAAAAATATAGGGAATTCAGAAAGAAACTCATACAGCTCTAAAGAAATATAGGTATGTGCTAGGTGGAGTTAAGACTTAAATGAACAAGATGATTGAGAGAAAAATCAAGCATTAATTACACAAATGCAAAAAGAACTGGAAAAATGTCCAGGGGAAAAAAAATGCCTAATCCTTAACTTCCAAATTTAATCAAAATACATATTTCAATTTATGATGCCTATGTGGCTAAGTCGCTTCAGTTGTGTCTGACTCTCTGCAACCCCACGGACTGTAGCCTGCCAGGCTCCTCTGTCCGTGGAATTCTCCCAGCCAGAGTATGATAAATTACATCAATTTATAATTATTTTTCTGACTTTTCCAAGTTTAAGCCCAGATATATCTATTAAGTTTTGGTTGGCATGTACAATTCAGAGAACCAAAAAGTACTTATCTATTTATTTTCAAGTCAACATGTACTTAATACGAACAATTAAATAGATTTCTTTCTCATTACCCTGTTCAGCAATTTCTGAATCATGTAAAGGCTCCTGGAAAGGAGAATCTTCCAATTTTTTAACATCAACCTGAAGCTCAGAGTGCTGTGTGGGACAACTAGGCCACTGCAAATTGCTGGCAAGTCTCGCTCTCTCCTCCCTGGCTGTAGGGTCATCCCAGATGATCTGTTCATTTTGGGAGGGCTCTGTGTTGATATCAGGTACTGTTTGACGAGACTGCCTAAGGAACAGAAGTCACAATTTTAATAACAGATAGCCATAACAAAATTCGCCCTCATAACTTGTTAAGTTAGACTGCAAATTGGTGGTTCACCTTTAAATGTTCACCATCTAGCACCCAGTAAGCAACTTGAAAATACTTATTCAATAATTGAATTTAGGGAAATTTTTATTAAAAAAAAAATTTTTTTCCCAGAAACTTATCTGTTTTACCAGAAAATAAAGCACATTGAATCTCAACTTCAGAGGGTAATTTTTTTAAGGAAATAAAAAAAAATTATAAAATGATTATAGCATTTAGAAAACGGACTTTTCTCAATTAATAGGCTTCAGTTCAGTTCAGTTCAGTTGCTCAGTCATGTCCGACTCTTTGCGACCCCATGAATCGCAGCATGCCAGGCCTCCCTGTCCATCACCAACTCCCGGAGTTCACTCAGACAAGTCCATTGAGTCAGTGATGCCATCCAGCCATCTCATCCTCTGTCGTCCCCTTCTCCTCTTGCCCCCAATCCCTCCCAGCATCAGAGTCTTTTCCAATGAGTCAACTCTTTGCATGAGGTGGCCAAAGTACTGGAGTTTCAGCTTTAGCATCATTCCTTCCAAAGAAATCCCAGGGCTGATCTCCTTCAGAATGGACTGGTTGGATCTCCTTGCAGTCCAAGGGACTCTTAAGAGTCTTCTCCAACACCACAGTTCAAAAGCATCAATTCTTCGGCTCTCAGCCTTCTTCACAGTCCAACTCTCACATCCATACATGACCACAGGAAAAACCACAGCCTTGACTAGGCAAACCTTTGTTGGCAAAGTAATGTCTCTGCTTTTGAATATGCTATCTAGGTTGGTCATGACTTTCCTTCCAAGGAGTAAGCATCTTTTAATTTCATGGCCACAGTCACCATCTGCAGTGATTTTGGAGCCCCCAAAATAAAGTCTGACACTGTTTCCCCATCTACTTCCCATGAAGTGATGGGACCAGATGCCATGATCTTCGTTTTCTGAATGTTGAGCTTTAAGCCAACTTTTTCACTCTCCTCTTTCACTTTCATCAAGAGGCTTTTGAGTTCCTCTTCACTTTCTGCCATAAGGGTGGTGTCATCTGCATATCTGAGGTTATTGATATTTCTCCTGGCAATCTTGATTCCAGTTTGTGTTTCTTCCAGCTCAGTGTTTCTCATGATATACTCTGCAGAGAAGTTAAATAAGCAGGGTGACAATATACAGCCTTGACGTACTCCTTTTCCTATTTGGAACCAGTCTGTCGTTCCGTGTCCAGGGAAACATAATGTTTAAAGACCTGGTTACTTTGCTGACCATTCACAGGTTGTATTTTTAATCACTGGAAACAATAACTGTAATTAAACAATAACTATAATTACATAGGAAGTGTACTTAGTATCTATAGGCTGCTTTTAAGGAAGGTTTTTTGGTTACTAACAACCAAACCTCTAAGAGTCTAAGGTAAGCCAGCTTTATAGTGAACTAGAGTGAAACATGTTTTCAGTTCATTTCGGTTCTGTCCCTCAGTCGTGTCTGACTCTTTGCGACCCCATGAATCACAGCATGCCAGGTCTCCCTGTCCATCACCAACTCCTGGAGTTCACTCAAACTCATGTCCATCGAGTTGGCGATGCCATCCAACCATCTCATCCTCTGCTGTTCCCTTCTCCTCCTGCCCCCAATCCCTCCCAGCATCAGGGTCTTTTCCAATGAATCAATTCTTCGCATGAGGTGGCCAAAGTATTGGAGTTTCAGCTTCAGCATCAGTCCTTCCAATGAACACCAAGGACTGGTCTCCTTTAGGATGGACTGGTTGGATCTCCTTGCAGTCCAAGGGACTCTCAAGAGTCTTCTCCAACACCACAGTTCAAAAGCATCAATTCTTCGGCGCTCAGCTTTCTTCACAGTCCAACTCTCACAACCATACATGACCATTGGAAGAACCATAGCCTTGACTAGATGGACCTTTGATGGCAAAGTAATATCTCTGTTTTTCAATATACTATCTAGGTTGGTCATAACTTTCCTTCCAAGGAGTAAGCATCTTTTAATTTCATGGCTGCAGTCACCAACTGCAGTGATTTTGGAGCCCCAAAAATAAAGTCTGACACTGTTTCCCCATCTATTTCCCATGAAGTGATGGGACCATATGCCATGATCTTAGTTTTCTGAATGTTGAGCTTTAAGCCAACTTTTTCACTCTCCTCTTTCACTTTCATCAAGAGGCTTTTTTAGTTCCTCTTTATGGTGTATCAATTTCACTGAAAAGTAAAAAGAATTCCAATACCTGCTTTCAATGTGTATACTGAATATTTCAATGTATATACATAAAGAATTATTAATAATTTGCCAAAGCTGATGGCACTCCCAAAGTGTTCATTTGCCTCAAATACAAGGAAGATGGCCTTTTACTCTCAGAATATATTTACTTACTGACTTTGGCACAAGATTTAGGCTCTCTAAAATGTAAAATATGACCTGAGGTGTATTAAATAGAAAATCATTTTTGCTCAGTACTCAGCTAAAGAAACAGCCTCATGAAACATACAGTTAATATAGATAAATGCATATTTCAATTAATCAACTCAAGATACAAGTCCATTAACATTCATCTTACAGAGATTTTTCTATTAAGGAAAAGATGAAGTTATTTCTACTGAACTTAAATCACATCACACTAAGATCTGTAATCACCTTCCCTAGAAGATATGAGTTATAAAGAGAATACAAAATACATGTAATCCAATAAGAAAACTGCCTACATTTATATATGTATATACACATACACACACACTTGCTAATACCAATATTATTTAAGTCTAATACACAGAACAGAGAGGACTACCATTCAATCCATTTTCAAACAAGGCAAACTGGATCTTAAATCATGTCTTTCTCAGGGGAGGTAATAAAATGTATTAATCATGCCTCAGTGGAAGCAGTTCCTTGGTATGGAACACGCCTCTGCTTCCTATTCCCAAATAAGAATTCTGGAGTTGCATGAAATGAAAGAAGGATAAGTTAGCAAGGAAGGGAGGAAGGAAAAGCTATTCTGCCATCAGTGACAGGGACAGACCTCAGTGCCTCTAGGACTCTACTCCGTCCACTGCGGGCAGAGCGGGTGCTGTCAGGAGTTGAAGAGGTACTGTTACAACCACTTCTTGAGAGGGAAGTCCTCTGCCCTTGGGGTTTCACTACTGAAGTTGCAGACATTATCTCCTGAAGCTGCTTTTGAAAGTTCTCTCTCATCTCCAAAGTCTGTGTCAGAGCTTGAAACAAACAAAAATATACCAATCAAGGTAAGTTTCTCTTTGCCACACCTTATTCATATTAACTATTTTGTCTAGATTTAGTTGAACACAGATTTATTGACTTGACATCTACTGAATATTTACTATAGAATACTGCAGAACCCAGACATAAAGGCAGCCCTTACTATGGAGACAGAATAAGAAATAATCAGGAAGCCCTCTGCAGACACTGTGCTGAGACACGTGGTCATCATCCCTCTGCAGATGCCCTGCTGGTTTCTGATCCTCTCACGCTCTGTACCACACCCTGACATACATTACAGTCATTTATGATTTTCCCTTATGGTCCCTGAAAACACAGACCACAGCATGTTTATCTTTGGTTTCTTTATAGACTAAATATTGAAGTAGGTACTAAATAAACATTTTTGGAATGAACAGAGTGGGACTAACTAAACAGGTAAATCATAGGGAATGCTCTGGTAAAGAAAATAGAAAATACTAACCCATTATATCCATTAAAGAGAGGACACCTAGAGCTTTAACGTTACTCACTGCTGCACTCTTTATAATAGCAAGACAAGAGAAATAACCAACATGCCCATCAACAAGGAACTGGCTAAACAAAGTGGGCCATTCATACTACAAATACTATACAGTTGCCAAAAAAGGGAAAAAGATTGAAGAAGCTCCTTATGTCCTAATACGACACTCCACAAGTTGAACTGTTAAATAACAATATCAAAGTATAAAACAATATATACAGTAGTTTAATATTTATATTTTTTTTTAAATGAGGGAAGGAGAAAACATGTTTATAATTGTATACTCATAAAACAGCTCTGGAAGAAATCATAAGAAAATAACATTAGAGGATTTCCCTGGTGGTACAGTGGATAGGAGTTCCCCTGCCAATGCAGGGAACATGGGTGTGGTGCCTGGTCTGAGAAGATCCCACGTACCTGCCTCAACTACTGGAGCCTAAGCACTCTAGGGCCTGCGAGCTGCTGCAGCTGCTGCTGCTAAGTCGCTTCAGTCGTGTCCGACTCTGTGCGACCCCATAGATGGCAGCCTACCAGGCTCCCGTCCCTGGGATTCTCCAGGCAAGAACACTGGAGTGGGTTGCCATTTCCTTCTCCAGTGCATGAAAGTGAAGACTGAAAGTTAAATGGCTCAGTCATGTCTGACTCTTAGCGACCCCATGGACTGCAGCCTACCAGGCTCCTGCATCCTTGGGATTTTCCAGGCAAGAGTACTGGAGTGGGGTGCCATTGCCTTCTCCGAGGGCCTGCGAGCTACTAGGTAGCTACTCCACAGCTACCGAGTTCGTGTGCCTAGAATCTGTGTTTCAAAACAAGATAAAGCCACCACAATAAAGCCCGTGCACCGCAACTAGAGAAAGCCTGCCCATGGCAATGAAGACCCAGCACAACCAAAAATAAATAAATAAAATAACATCAGAAAGACAGACTCTTTACACCTCCTTCTGTACCTTTAAAACCATGTGAATTTATGTTAAAATATATTGTGCATATAATGAAACTTTTCGAATCAAAGGACCAATTTTTGAAAAATTACCATCTCTACCTATGTTTAAGAGAATACGGCTGTGTCACACTAACTCTGTAGAATACCTAGTTTCACACATTTTACAGGTTTCACACTTTATCACTCAAAGCTTTGCTAACTATTAATTAATGATTGGCATGGAACCTCAATTCAATCCTCAAATATTAATATATGCTTTACTTCTATTTAGTAACATAGAAGATAACTTTATTTGTTCATCTGATGCAAAGGAAGCATTCAGTATGAAAGACACATTTATAAATTTTGTTTGTAATTTAAAATGTTTTACCTCCTTTAGAGTCATTCCTTCCATTTCCATTTGATATTGTTAGTTCTTTATTACTGGTGGTCATATCGTCTATATCATTTTCTTCTATAGGCATATGATCTGGCTATTGAAGGAGAAAAATTACAGTTTTTCAAACCAAGCCCTGTATAAGGCTTCACAGCAATATATGACTGTACATTCAGCTTGAAGAAGGGGTAAATGTATCATCTGTATCGTTTACCTCATCATCCCTCATTGCAAAGCCAGCTGAGAGTAGTCGGTTATTACAGAGTCGGCCATCTTGCACTGCACTGATGTCCAAGCTCATTTTGGGATTATAAGTATGTGGATAAAGAGATTCGGGAAGATGTTTATACTCCTGAGCACACTGTAATACAATGGTATGCTTTAAAACAGGACTAAAAAAAATTTTAGTGACTAAAAGATGTTAAGTAGGAAAAAGCCAAAACATTATGTTCTAAGATGGCAAAAGTTCACAAAATTAAAGTTTTGAAAAGTAGTTGACTTTAAAATTCCATCATATAAGTAACAATTTGTCCTCACTTTTAAATGTCCTGCCCACTAAAGTATGAAATCTAATTCTATTTCTATGTTTTTGCCAAAGTATCAATCACATTTCAGGGAATACCCAGAAGGAAAATGGAAAAAGAAGAAAGAAAAGAAACTGTATTGGCATGCTAAATTAATTCTCCTCAAAGCATTACAAAGTTTTCTTTCATATCATTTTTAACTATCAAAAAGAATCAGACAATCTGAAAGAATACCCATAAAGATTTACTAAGCATTTAAGGATTAAAGACCTTAAGTTTCTGATGCCAAAGAAAGGAAATGTGCAATTAAATAAGGTTATCAAACTTGTTTATGTACAGAGAAATGGATTTATGCCTTGAAGTACTGTTTATGTTTTCATTTAACAGAAAAGGGAGGGGGTGAAGTATGCTTACTTCTAAAAGCCAGTGCTCTGAAACAATGTGCACTCCTCTCTCTTTTACAGATTTATACTCCCGATTAGTGTCATTTGCTCGTCCTTGATAGATGAAATGAGTCACTGTCTCATCAAAACTCCACCTACAACAATCAAACCCACAAAAGCCTGAATACCTGAGAGAGATAATGACATTAGTTTATCATTACTCTCTTTAAACAGAATATGCAAAACCTTTCAGGAACCAGAGTAAGCAAAAACACTAAATGACACACTCCACTTTCACTGTTAAATTTTATACGCCTATCTCTCAATATATAAATGTAGAGAGAGATGCAGAAAGATATTCTTTAAAATATCTTCTATAATATCACTTCACACAGGTGATATAATGATACAGACATTTTCAAGTATCCAACCTATCCTCCAGCTGCTGGCAGCCCCTAGTCACTGTACATTTGCTCTGTGCCCATAATGCTGTGTACGCTACATAGCATTATTCATCCATTCCTCACAACAATTCTAAAACACTGTATTATTTTATCCATTTAACAGATAAGAAAACTGAAGGACATGATTAAGTAACATACTCAGTGAATAAGAGGTAGAGCCAATTTGGACTTCAAAATGCACACTCTTAGCTATTACACTGTGTTCCCGATTTCTTCCCATTTAATATTTCCTTAACCTAGTTTGCTAAATGTGAACAACTCACGGTAGTCATATTACCAACAGAAATCCTGTTTATGGTATATGAGTCTCCATATCTATTTCAGCCTTCCAGCTATCACATTTGAAGTGCTCTTACCATGTATGCAAAAATATAAATACTCCATTCCCCTCTGTTATCAGACAAAGGCATTTACATATTTAATGTATATTTTATTACTATGTACCTTCTACTGACTTTAAATTATAAAAGTTAGATTTATGAAATCCATTTTAGTAGAAGGAATGTTGTAGAAATATCTGTAATAAAAAGGGAGTGCTATATCTGATGTGTCAGGAAGATCTGGTCTAGATTTTAACTGTCGGCAGGTGGGAGACAGTATCACTGATCTCTTTGGTGCGTATGGAAGGGAACATCTGGAACAGCAGCACTTGAGAGCCTATTACCCTATGAACACATACACACTGTAACCTCTGCATAATAAGAGTTCTTTTCTCTCATTAATTATCAAGTCTCAGAAATTTACTTCAGGAATATACCTAATGCAAATTCCAAATTAATGCCATTAACTATTAAATTCTGTTTAGGGATTTCAGCAATGTATTTTGCTTTTTTATATTGAGAAGACTGGGGCATTTTATTTATTTTGATTATCTGATGTGGCTTGTGGGATCTTAGTTCCCTGACCAGGAATAGAACCTGGGCCCCCAGCAGTGGAAGTGCAGAATCCTAACCTCTGGACCCACCAGGAATTCCCGGGACTGGCATTTTAAATCTTATAAAAACACAAGTCCTATATGTGTTTTTAAAATCTTACATAAGTCTACATCTAAACAGAATACCCATGGAAGCATTCAATTTTTAGGGCTCTTAGGGCTACTCTGAGAATGTATGAGATAATGCTTGCCTCATATTGAGCACTCAGCAACCAGGTAAGAACAATATATAGACAATACAAATAATAGTTGTAAGTAAGAAAGCTTTACTCTTCTACAATAGATGAAACACTAAGGTGCTTATAATCACACAAATATATTTTATTTTTCCATTCTCCTGATTTAATTTCTCTATCAAAAAGATAACTGAAATGACTTACCAAAATGGAAAGATAAAGCTAATCATATTTCTTGAACTGTTTGTTAATTGTAAACCAATCACTATGCCAACTATGAACTGCTGAAACAAGTGATCAAGAAACCGAGCATCACAGACAATGAAGGAATATGATCAACTCAGCACTGGCTGGAACAGGCAAGGGTCTCTCAGTCCCTGATACTGATGCCATCTGTGCTAGGGACCTGTCTCTAGCTGGGCTGTCAGGTTGAGAGTGGTTGGTTATTTATGCCTCCAAAGTAAAAACGACAGGCATTAAACATCCTCAAAAAGACCACTTTAATTCAGGAGTGCTGCAGCACTCAGCAGTACTCACAGAAGGGCTCTAATTTGAAAACCACTATGAAACATGCTTAAAATCTCCGACCTAAATGTATTAATAAACTCCTTGAAGACAAAGATTTTTTTCTAGACTACTCATTCACGGATCCCAGATTTTTAGAATAGTGTCACAAAGTATGTTCTCATATATTTGTTAAATATGCCCTAAAAACATACATGTAAGAGTGAATTGATATGGGAGAGGGTATTTTAAAAGGATGAGGTAAATTAAATAAAAATTGGATTTTGTAGATACTATGATAAACTATTAATAAAAGGCAAAATGTTTTTTTTTTTAAATAGATGGTCACAACAGCTTTAGGTTTCCCTATAAATTGAGTTCATATCACCACAAAAAAAAAGTGTGCCAACTACCTGTAGTCTGCACCTAGAGAGGCAGCAATCCCATTTAGTTCACTCTGCTTCTTACTGAGTTTCTTACTAACACACACCACTACCTTCTGAAGTGGCTTCGGAGCATCTTCCTGCCCATGGAAAATAAAAGAAACAGATCAATCATTATTATTTCAAATGTTTTTTTTTTAATCTAAAACTTCCTTTTAATAAGAGATATAATTCCACCTTTTCTGACTGGGCATCCTTCAGTTGAGGGCTGGCAGAAAGAGCAACATCATTTCGAGAGCTATTTGCCAAAGCAAGTTTCAGGTTTTTGACGATGACTTCTGAGAGTGGTGTACTCAGTTTCCTTTTCTGTTGGCTGGGACCTCCTGGAGTTTCCAAGGCTGCGAGTGCATCCTGTGTATATGGAGGAGGAGAGGGAGGAAGGAAGTGAGGAAAAGGAGGCGAAAAGGAAAGAGAAAGAAGAGGGGAGAGAGGAAAGAGAGAGAGGTGAACAGAAAAAGGAAAGGGGAAAAAAAGAGGTAAAGAGAGAAGGGGAATAATCCTTAGTATTAATCGGATTATAGCTTTAACCTCCTCCAGCTTTCCTCCAAACCACAAAAAAAAGAATGAAGTATTATCTGTATCTATATAGATAATGAAGAAAACAATTCCATAGTGTCCAACAAACTGGTTCAAAGAGACTAAGCAGCTTAATACATTTTCAGTAGTATTTTACCACATTTGTCTGATCTTACAGTTGAAATAGCTCAGATGGTAAAGCATCTGCCTACAATGCAGGAGACCTGGGTTCGATCCTGGGGTCAGGAAAATCTCCTGGAGAAGGAAATGGCAACCTACTCCAGTATTCTTGCTTGGAAAATCCCATGGACAGAGGAGCCTGGTAGGCTACAGTCCATGAGGTCACAAAGAATCGGATACGACTGAGAGACTTCACTTCACAGTTGAAATTGGTTAAAATGATACCAAAAAGCAAAATAAACAAAACAAACAAGAAAACAAGCAAAAAACACAGAAGGAAACAAGTGAGCAAGGATGGATATAAACTAGACATGAACAATAAGGAGGATTAAAAAGTCATATTGAGCTGAGGATTATGAAAAATCTTCAAAGGTACAAAATAGATGCCTATTCCCGAGCCACCCCAATTCCCACGTGAGCACTAGTCACTGCTGTTCAGGACTTGTGCTCATTCTCTTTCCCATCTGAATAGTATTCCATATATACAGCAGAATGTATTTTATCCAGTGCTCAACTGATGAATATTAACCTTGAACACACACAATTTGCACAGGTAAAGGAAACCATGTAAGCAAAATGCATGCACCAACACTGATATATTCTCATGAGCAAAGCATCAGTGTTTCACCATGTACTAGAGAGCACAATAGATAATCAGATTTTTCTTTTTTGGCCATCTGTTACATCAATTTAAAGACCACTGAATACAAGGTGAAGTACTATTTATATATCACGAGAGAGACACTGCTAAACACATTATGACTAAACAATAAAACCTTTAAATGTGTTTTATACCTTCATCGAGACTATTTCAGAACCATCAGTTTTTCACTGTAAGGTAGAAGAATGGTCTCAACAAAGAGAAATATTTCTATTATCTTGCCTATTATTATTCCATTTACTATTCAAAGAATATTACTAGCTTTGAGACCTTAGAAATCATCTAGATATGCTCCATAATTTTACAGATGGGGATAATGAAACACAAAGAAGCTGACTTGCCTTAAAAGGCAGTAAGAGGCAAAGCAGAGGCCTGATTCTAGGTCTCAGAATTCCCAAACCAGTGCTTTCCCTCTACTTTTTACAGCATAAGCAGTGTAACAGTACAAAATGTTACTTCAGAAGAAATCTGATCAAAGATTTAGCTTGGAGAAAACTGTCCCAGGTCAATTTATGTTTATTTTCTGAAGATGAACAACTTGCAAACTTTAAGTCTGCTCCAAAACATACTATGAGTAAAACCACACAATAATTTTGCAAAGGTTCATGGATAAAAAAATTATGGTTCGAACAGCTATTTGAAAGGCCAAGAACTACTATAGGAATAGTGAAGAAAATTATCTTTGGGGAATGAAAGAAAACCATCTGAAAAGGCTGAATTAAACCTTCATTTGTGAATGCATTTTTTTAGACAGGGAGCCATATTCCAATGCTCAGAAGATCAAAGAAAGATGCACACTTAACTCATCTTTTTAGGGCAAATGATTGAGATAACATTTTCAGAAGGTGCACTGGGTGTACTCCTAGAAACAAAACCTAAGTCCAATGTGTCTATGTATTTTACAGTTTATGAAACTATTCATCACACAATTTCACTTGATCCTTACAGTAAGTCTGTAAGTTTTCAGTGATATTATCCTATTTGTACAAAAGATCGAACTGATGCTCAAATATGTTAAATGATCTGCGAATCATACCCTTCACAACAGATACAGGACTTGAACCCAGATGTCCTGATTTCACACCATATATATCTCTAGCTGTTACCTCAACGCTGGGTATACATAGGGACTCATTACCATGAATCTATTTGCCAACATTTCTGAAGTTACTACTACAAACTAAGTGATGGAGAACTTGGTGCTTTAACTTTATAAACTATAAAACTGTTATCTCCAGAACCATCTTCTATAAGCCTCACCTTCACATCAAAGGAAGGCTTGAAGAGTTTGTCCTTGGACAGAAACTTTGACGGCGTATCCAGGTGTAATGAGGGCTCCTTCTGAAGTGACTGTCCTGGGGAAGGGGAGACTGAAGCCTGTCCGGAGTGCTGTGACATCACCATGCGGAAAGCTTTACTCTGAAAGCGGTTCATATCTAAAGGTGTAACGGCTGTTTTTCTCTGAGTTTCCAGATGTGTTATAGGATGCTCTGGAGTATCTGGATTTAGATTCACCTCATTCGTTGTTTCAGTTTCCAAACTTTGTTCTAGAGATTTAAAATGAAAAGAAACCAATATGAGCCACTGATGTCATTTTCTTGTCTCTAAAAAGGCATACAAGAAGTGTTTTTATCTTCCTATTAGTTTTCATGTAAATTCTTAAGCACACTTCACACCACAAAGCTATATACTTATCAAAGAAACAAACCAGACAATATATTAAAATATATGTTGAGTTAGATAAGCAAATCAACTAAAATAATGAATGAAATTAGATTTCCTGTTTCATCTTGTTATAACTTAAAATATTCTCAATAAACCTCATAATTTGCCCAAAATTATATAAGAAAATGCTGAGTGCCAAAGAATTGATGCTTTCAAATTGTGATGCTGGAGAAGACACTTGAGAGTCCCTTGAAGATCAAACCAGTCAATCCTAAAGGAAATCAACCCTAAATATTCATTGGAAGGACTAATGCTGAAGCTGAAGCTCCAATACTTTGGCCACCTGATGTGAAGAGCTGACTCACTGGAAAGACAGAAGGCAAAAGGAGAAGAGGGTGGCAGAGGATGAGATGGCTAGATAGCATCACTGACTCAATGGATATAAGCTTAAGCAAACTCTGGGAGACAGTGAAGGTCAGGGAGATGTGCTGAGTCCATGGGGTCACAAAGAGTCAGACATGACTTAGTGATTGAACAAGAAGAAATTAATATCATCTTGGTCAATGGCAGAGTAAAAAGAAAATACCAATTACATGTACTCAGAGTTAACAACTACAGTCAAGTTTTTGAAAAGTTTTAATGGGATTTTAATATGACCTAAACATTACTTCGCCTCAGTTGTAAAATTCCCAGGTTGTCTAGAGAAAAGTAATAAATAATAGCTTTGAGAGCTCTTCCCAAGGTTCCCTAAAGTGTGACCCGGGATGCCATCATGCTATTTAAGAGAGGCTACTGTGTCCTCCCATTCTGCCTCCTACCATTTTTCAACATTTATCAAAAACACTTACTAGATGGCCTCTCCATGCCAGGTCCAATCTAAACAATGAAAATATATAATTTACAAGATGTATGTACTTCTTGCCTTTTCAGAGCCTATGGCTGAGCAGGGAAACAGGAAAGTAAACTAGAATGGTAACACTGGGATAAGAGCTACAAAAGAGACATGGTGTTATGGCAAGACAAGGCCATACTTAGGAATCAAGGAAAGTTCTTCGAGGGAAAGTGATATCCAAGCTGGGAGCTGAAAGATAAGGAGGAACAAGCAAGCACAAGATGGGCAAGAGATAACATGCAGAAGTCCAGGAACAGACTGGAATAGAATAAAATACATAGATAGGAAAAAATAAAATAGGAATAGACAGCACTTTACTCACAGAAGGAACAGTAAATGGGATCCAAGCTCACATCTTTAGACCTTAAACACTGAGACCCTTGAACACTCCCATACTGGTTTGTACTTTTTAGCTTTCAGATTGTGCCTACACTTGATAGTACAATTCTAAATTAAACATTTCTGCTATGAACGTACTTATATTGCCCACCACTCTCCCCAGTAATGGGTGCCCAACTGTGGCTCATGTTAAAGGGAGAAATCTTAATGAACTGTCTTAAAAAGAAGTTTTAGCACATTCATATACCAGACACTATGGGGTCACAAACAGTCAGACACAACTTAGCAACAGAACAACAATCCCAGAAACCAAACTGTAAAAATATATATAAAATGACAAACAAAAATATTAACCTTCTTTAGATGAATTTTCAATCAGGAAATGGTTTTCATTTGCTCTCTTTCCCAATCTAGCAGACTCCAACAGCCAAGCTATAGTGACTGCTGGCAAATTCCACTTCTTGGCAGCTTCATATTTAGAACCACCTGGCTCTTTTAAAACAAGATGTGTACTGGCAAACATGCCTTTCTTTGCATTGGACTTGCGAACGAAGTATTCTTGAACACTGAAAGTTATGTTTAAAAAAAAGCAAATGGTCATATGCATAATAGTTGGCAAAGAATGACATTTCTAATACAATGGTGTTGTCAGAGTTCTAAGTATAAGAAAATACTCACATTAAAAGTTGGTTATATTTCTTAAATTAAGCTAAACCTCTTATAATACTTACTCTAAGATAAAAATGTATTGTTAAAATTAAACTTTTTAAAATTAATTATTTAAAAATAAGCAAATTAAACCAGACTTACAAGAAATAACCAGAAAGATCATCTATTTAATTGGTCATCACCCACCTACCCACCTTGTCTTTCCTCCCAGTAAAAGACATGGAACAACTAGGGGAGCAAAGGATGAATATAAATAACACAACTTCTAGCCCTACACCACAACTTCTCTAAGCATTTTCACGTATATCATTGGATCCTCTCAGTATTTGTGAAATACCAATATTTTACAAGTTATCATAAAGATACAACCTGGGAAAAGATGCAGAGAAATTAAGTGTCTTTCTCAAGATCACAGAATATTAAAGAGAACACCAACATTTGAGATACAAACAGAAATGTCTTTTAGGACTTCTTGGTTTCAGGTCTAGTTCCTCACTTCTAAGATTTTGTTAAGTATCCCACATTTTCCCTAGTACTTTCAAGGATTCATTTTTCACATTTAACCCACCGATCAATTAATTTGGTACTTATTTTGGTATGAGATGTTGCTCCAATTTTATTGAATGCTCTCTTCCTCAATAAGCCAAAACATCACCTTTATTATATACTAAATTCATTTGTATTTAGGTCTATTTCCATGCTTTCTTTCTGTTCACTTAACTTTCTGCTACTTACAGACATACTTATTATCTAGTGAGGTTTACAAAATATATTTAAATAACAATTGTATTTCAGAATTTTTATGACTTTCCTGCTTGCTAATATTTTCTTATGAATTTAAGAATTAGTTTGCTTATTGCCCTCTCTAAAAAATTCCTTTATAATGTTTAGTTTTCCTGTCCAAGAACAGGTACATCTTTCATACTCTTCAAGTCCTGTTTCCCTCAAAAGCATTTTACAAGTTTCTGTAGCTCTTCCAAGTTTCACTTTCAACTTTTTTCTTAAATCAAAATATAGTTGACATACAATATTAGTTTAAGGTATATGATATAGTGACTCAACATTTAAATAGATTACAAAAGATCAATACCAAATCTAATTACATCCTCATGACTTTTAAATTTTATAACTGGAATTTTGTACCTCTTAATCCCCTTCGCTAATTTTGCCCAGCCTCTCATTCCCTTCCCTTCTGCTGCTGCTGCTAAGTCGCTTTAGTCGTGTCCGACTCTGTGCAACCCCATAGATGGCAGCCCACCAGGCTCTCCTGTCCCTGGGATTCTCCAGGCAAGAACACTGGAGTGGGTTGCCATTTCCTCCCTTCTGGTGACCACTAATTTAGTCTCTTCATCTATGAGTCTATTTTGGTTTTATTTTGTTCATTCATTTTCTTTATTTTTAAGATTACATATCATGTTGCTACCTATTTTATCTCTTAATACAGATTTAGTAAGATCTCTGTTTTCATTAGCTCTTCTAACTAGCTGCACATATGAAGGTCAGTGACTTCTGTATATTAGTATTTTACATCATCAGTTTGCTGAATTTTTCTATGAGTACTGCTTTAGTCTACTGGCATATTTTCTTACTGTTCTTTTCTACAATTTTTTTTTTCCAAAAGCTTATTGTTTAGTATAACCAAAGTACAGAACACAGCAAAAAAGGAAATATAAGATTTAGTAAATTATCATAAGATGGAAAACCCTTATTTTCCCCACCCATGTCAGAAGACAGACTCACCAGTCACTCCAGAATCTCTCCAATATGCCTCTTCCCAGTTACTACCACCCCTCCCCTCCCATGTTAATAGCAGCCACTGTTTGGATATTTATAGTTATCACTTCCTTATTTTACAATGTCATAAACCTCCGTCCATAGTTCATCAGGTACTCTATCGATTTAGTCCCTTAAATCTATTTCTTACTTCCATGGTATAGTCATAAGGGATTTGATTTAGGTCATACATGAATGGTCTAGTGGTTTTTTTCCACTTCCTTCAATTTCAATCTGAATTTGGCAATAAAGATAAAGAGTTCATGATCCGAGCCACAGTCAGCTCCCAGTCTTGTTTTTGCTGACTGTATAGAGCTTCTCCATCTTTGGCTGCAAAGAATATAATCAATCTGATTTTGGTGTAGATCATCAGGTGATGTCCATGTATAGAGTCTTCTCTTGTGTTGTTGGAAGAGGGTGTTTGCTATGACCAGTGCATTCTCTTGGCAGTACTCTATTAGTCTTTGCCCTGCTTCATTGCGTATTCCAAGGCCAAATTTGCCTGTTACTCCAGGTGTTTCTCGGGGAAGGCAATGGCACCCCACCCCAGTACTTTGCCTGGAAAATCCCATGGATGGAGGAGCCTGGTAGGCTGCAGTCCACGGGGTCGCTAAGAGTCAGACATGACTGAGCGATTTCACTTTCACTTTTCACTTTCATGCACTGGAGAAGGAAATGGCAACCTACTCCAGTGTTCTTGCCTGGAGAATCCCAGGGACGGGGAGAGCCTGGTGGGCTGCCGTCTATGGGGTCGCACAGAGTCGGACACGACTGAAGCGACTTAGCAGCAGCAGCAGCCAGGTGTTTCTTGACTTCCTACTTTTGCATTCCAGTCCTCTATAATGAAAAGGACATCTTTTGGGGGGTGTTAGTACTAGAAGGTCTTGTAGGTCTTCATAGAACTGTTCAACTTCAGCTTCTTCAGGGCTACTGGTTGGGGCATAGACTTGGATTACCATGATATTCAATGGTTTGCCTCAGAAACGAACAGAGATCATTCTGTTGTTTTTGAGATTGCATCCAAGTACTGCATTTCGGACTCTTCTGTTGACTATGATGGCTACATCATTTTTTCTAAGGAATTCCTGCCCACAGTAGTAGGTATAAAGGTCTGTCTAGTCAAGGCTATGGTTTTTCCAGTGGTCATGTATGGATGTGAGAGTTGGACTATACAGAAAGCTAAGCACGGAAGAATTGATGCTTTTGAACTGTGGTGCTGGAGAAGACTCTTGAGAGTCCCTTGGACTGCAAGGAAATCCAACCAGTCCATCCTAAAGGAGATCAGTCCTGGGTGTTCACTGGAAGGACTGATCTTGAAGGTGAAACTCCAATACTTTGGCCACCTCATGCAAAGACCTGACTCATCTGAAAGACTCTGATGCTGGGAAAGACTGTGGGCAGGAGGAGAAGGGGATGACAGAGGATGAGATGGTTGGATGGCATCACCGACTCAATGGACATGGGTTTGGGTGGACTCCGGGAGTTGGTGATGGACAGGGAGGCCTGGTATGCTGCGGTTCATGGGGTTGCAAAGAGTTGGACATAACTGAGCGACTGAACTGAACTGAACTTCCTTACTTTGCTTTATCACTTCCCACCCTTAAACACTACATTTCATTTTTTATGTCTTTTGCTTTCAGGTTCCCTCTTCTTTCCATGCCCCCTTTATATTTGTTGAAGATACTAGATCATGAGGTTTCATTATTTTGGTAAGATTGTTTCAAGATGGTTGTATATTCTTCATAAGGAGGCATATGTCTAGTTTTCTCTTTATTATGTGAATGTTGGTTTTCAATATCTAGATTCTTCCATTTATTAGCAGTCAAAATTTTACCATTTCTTCTTCACTCATTTGTTGGAATACCTCTATAAAGGGAAACTTTGTCTTATCTATTATTATGGACACAGTCTGATACAGACTGTACAGGAAGGCAGAATAAATACCAGATCCTTTCTCTTCCTTTACCAGCTTTCAAAAATAATGAGTTGGTTTCCTAGCATCCTTCAAACATGGCCAATTAGCTTAGTTTTTTGGTGCCATTATGAAGTCATGATTGAAATATTATTTGATGATGTCTGGAGCCACTGCTGCTATCGACACTTTTCCTGTCTTTGGCCAGTGGTGGTCCTTTTGACACAACCCTTCGTAGCAGTCTTCAATAATATATTGTTCTCCATTCTGACAAAAGGTTCCAGACTCACTGGTATCTTTTCTGCCCCAGACGTAGAACTGATCATTTCTCTAAGCTTTAGTTTCTTTTAGTGGAAATGGTATTTTAAGGTCACAATGTAAGTACTGGTGTTGCTTGTTGCTATTGGGTTGACAATGATATCTAGGCTTATAAATGGTTTTGAGTTCTAAAATGTCCAGTTGATACAGTCTTCATTTTCCATTTCTACTATTCATTTCTAATTTTTTAGAAATTAGAAACCTTCAGTGTAATAGCACTCTTTATTTACAACATACTTTCCCCCCGGTTTAATGCCTTTCAATTTGAATTCAAACTTGTCTAATAATAAAATTGTACCCCTCTCCTTTCTTTTCACATATCTTTGCCCATCTTTACTTTTTTCCCCAAATGTTCTGAATCACTTTGGTTTAGGTGTAGCTCTTGTTTAAAAGTATTTTAAGTGCTGTTTCATGATATAATCTAAAAGAACGTTTCCTTTAATGTGAAAGTTAGTTCATTTATAATTATTTATGTAACAGTTTTCTACTTCTTTTTTAAACAGCCACCATTAAAGTTCACTTAGGGGTTGGGCTAATTTGGATTCCAGAACTTTTAAATTCATTTTCTTTCTCCCAAAGTATTCATTATTTCTGCTTAACACTGCAATGCAGAGAAACAATGTATACTGAAAAAGAATATGGCACACAGAAGGAAATAACGCTGAGACAAGCAGTATCTTTAAATATTCCTCTTCCTGGTAGGTAAGCATTACTGCCTGTAGTCTTAATACTTGCTAAGTACCTGTCTAACATCATTCTCTCCCTTCCACTTTGAGCCACAACATCAGCTATGCAACATACTCCTCATAAATCTTATAAGACATCCAGCAAAATGCTAATTTGTATGCTTTTCAGTAAGTAAAAACAAATAATACATACACCACGATGGCAGGTACTAAAAAATACTACATACCTGGCTCCAAGGTGATTTGCTAAGAATGTTAATGAATCTTTTTCAGCTCCGACACATTGGCTGAATGAAAGAACACAACCCTCTAAAGGAGTCATTCCTGCCATAACTGGAACTGGTGTGAAGAGAGGATTTGACTTTGGATCAATTAAAGTCTGGTAGTCTATACACATTACCTTTTAAAAACAAGAAAAAAATCATCAACCTGAAATAAGCAATTAGTGGTTAACAATGGTTCAGTTACAGGGAAAAGCAATTTTATTAATATAAATGTGTATATGCTCATTCACAATACATTTAAAATTATAATATTAAAATGTTATCAGTCATTATATAGGATATTAAAATCAGATTTATCATTGAATTTCCTAAATATTGCTTTAAATTTAATTTCTTCCAATGTAGTTATCATTTTTCCTCTTAAGTCTTGGAAAGTTGAAAAAGTCAATGGTTGAAATTATCACTGATAAGCCAACAAGATGAAATAATACAAAAGTGCATGTCATGCTTTGGTAGTAAGAAAACAGGGCAAACCTAAATATGAGAAGACCTGGAGTCACTTTCCTAGGAAAGAACGCTGCTGATGTAGCCCCTCTATTCTACCAAGATTAGGACCAAGAAGCTTGCATATTTTATTATTGATAATTTCCTTTGCTAAAAGCAAAATCCAGACAGTGCCCAAACCCAAATACCAGTCTACCGAAACTAAAGTGCCAAAAATACATATAGCTTCAGACCTCCTTCAATACTACATTTGAACCGAGGCGGTGTTTCCTTACCAGCCATGTGTTTGTTACAACTTCTCCCACAGTCGCCTGTACTTCACATCCCAGCAGAGGAACCACAGCATAATCAGCAACAACTCTGCTGTGAAGGGACACAATTTTTCCAGCATTTTCTCTTATGATGGTTGCAATATTAGATTCATTTTCATTACTAAAACCCAAAACTAGGAAACTCTTTTGGCTAAATAAACCTTCTTCGGTAATTGTAGAAACATCAGGGAGGCAATGACTGATGGAAGACTGGTGTTCTTGCAGAGGAATATGAGTAGAATCATTATGGGGCGCCACATGAGTAGAGTCACTACAGAGCCCAACTTCAGACTTGGCAACTTCAACTGGAAAAGAAAAAGAAACGTTTTCTAACAGGTAATTTACTTTATAAAATTTATCTTCTAGTAAGGATATAAAGGTAACAGGGAGCCTGAGAACTGTGACCACACTTATAAAACTAAGGCTTTATAAGTATACCATGAAGAAAGAATATGACCTACCCCATCTTCTGGGTTCCCAAGACAGCAATGAGTATTACCATCCTCAGATAAGAGCAATCATGTTAGTATTCTAGTATTCTTAGTATACTAGAAAATTATGAGGCTCCAGTAACTCGAACTAGCAATGGCACCCCACTCCAGTACTCTTGCCTGGAAAATCCAATGGATGGAGGAGCCTGGTGGGCTGCAGTCCATGGGGTCGCTAAGAGTCGGACACGACTGAACGACTTCCCTTTCACTTTTCACTTTCATGCACTGGAGAAGGAAATGGCAACCCACTCCAGTGTTCTTGCCTGGAGAATCCCAGGGACAGTGGAGCCTGGTGGGCTGCCGTCTATGGGGTCGCACAGAGTCAGAAATGACTGAAGTGACTTAGCAGTAGCAGTAACTCAAAAATTATGAAGCTCCAATAACTCCACAAGGGGCTTCCCTTGTGGCTCTGCTGGTAAAGACTGCTGTGATGTAAGAGACCTGAATTCAGTCCCTGGGTGGGAAGATCTGGAGGACGGAAAGGCCACCCATTCCAGTATTTTGGCCTGGAGAATTCCATGGCCAGTCCATTGGGTCACAAAGAGTCAAACACAGCTGAGCAACTTTCAGAATTTTCCAAGCCCTGCTTCCTGGGATTCCAACAGCCTGAAGGCTATTCAAAGATTCTTTTCTATTTACATAGAATTAGTTGCTCAGCTACATCTGACTCTGTAACCCCATGTACTACAGCCTGCCAGGCTTCTCTGTCCATCGGATTCTCAGACAAGAACACTGGAGTGAGTTGCCATTTCCTTCTGGGGATTTTCCTGACCAAGAAACTGAACCTGGGTCTCCCACATTCCAGGGAGATTCTTTACCATCAGAGCCACCAGGGACATAGGCACTGTACTTAAGTGCTTTTCATGCATGTAATTAATGCTTATGATAATATAAGGCTAGTTCTATTGCTGTATCTACACCCATCCTTCAAGAAGAGTCAGGTCTAAACAGGTTATGTAATTTCTCTAAGGTCACACAGTTATTAGCTGGCAGAAATGAGATATAAACCAAAGTTTGTCTGACTGCAGGGTCCATAACATTATGTTATAGTTGTTCTAGTTGCTAAGTCGTGTCCCACTCTTTTCTGACTCCATGGACTGTAGCCAGCCAGGATCCTCTGTCCATGGGATTTCCCAGGCAAAAACACTGACGTGGGTTGCCATTTCCTTCTCCAGGGGATCTTCCTGACCCAGGGACTGAGCCCACATCTCCTGCACAGCAGCAGGGTTCTTTACTGCTGAGCCACCAGGGGAAGCCACCTTCTTATTTCTATCCTCATCTCCAACAGGCAGGACTCTCTTCATTTTAATTACTGTATATGGGGGTGTGTGTGTGTGTGTGTGTGTGTGTGTGTGTGTGTATACATATATAAATGACTCTTTATACTTTTTAACTAATTACTGTATATACACATTCATACAGTCATTAGTTGAAAAGTGAAAAGTCATGCTTATTGGAGAAAAGTATATATAAAGTGTGCATATAATATATATATATAAAATAAAGTGTGTATATACACACTTTAATTTCTACTTAATCCAAGTATTTAAATTGCTCTGAGACTCTGAAGAAGCTGTTCTATCTAGAGCATTTACTGATCAGTACTTCAGGAGACTCTCTGACCCTCAGTTTGATACTGTAAGGAATAAAGGATAACAGTGTATCTATAATTCAGAGGGATGTATTCCCAATGGCGCAGTAGGTAAAGACTCTGCCTGCAATGCAGGAGATGCAGGAGACTAGGGTTTAATCCTGGGTCAGGAAGTTCCCCTGGAGGAGGAAATGGCTATTCACTCCAGTATTCTTGCCTGAAAAATGCCAGGAAAGAGGAGCCTGGCAGGCCACAGTCTAAAGGGTCACAAAGAACCAGACTTGACTGAGCACACATGAGGATGAATAAGCCTATATGGAAATAAAGGTGATATGATACTATAAAACATTTAGAAAGCAGTTTTAAAATGTATAATATAAAATGTAAAAACAAATTTTTTCTTGCATTAAAACTGCTCACAATTCTTTCTTGCATTAAAATTGCTCACAATCACATCTAGGAGGAAAAAAACAACTTCGTTTGATGTTTCTGTGTAATTGGTGAGGTGTAAGAACAAAGAAGCCAGGGGGAATTTTAGAATACTACAGTAAAAACTGGAGAAGGAAATGGCAACCCACTTCAGTATTCTTGCCTGGAAAATTCCACAGACAGAGGAGCCTCGTGGGCTACAGTCCATGGGGTCGCAGAGTTGGTCATGACTGAACACATCAGTACATACTATAAAAACAAACTGGAAATACTATGTTCTTCTAAATTATAAGTACAACCCTGAAGTTAGTAAAGGTTCAGAATAAAATAACACATTTTATAGCCGTTCATTTACTAATAGAACCCTCTTTTCAAATAGATGTCATTCGGAAGCCCAACAGGCACATTTGATAGCTTTTTCAACATGAAGTAAACACTTAATTACATTCTTTCAAAGGTACTTGGGGATTCACTGAGATTTACTATCACCAAATCCTTTCAAAGTCAGTACACTACTAGCTGCTTCAGAAAGGAAGATTTGAGAAACTAATTGCCTGACTCCAACAATCACCCTTGTTGAAGGACAGCACATAAAACTGCTTCCAGTCAATAGGTGGTCTTTTTGTACTAAAACATCCTGAAAAATTAGAATGATCTGATATGATACACTACTAAAGCATAAGCAAATGGTCTGACAAAAATCATTTTGCAGAACAACATGAACAGTATGGATTATTAAATATTGTTTTAAGCTGAAAAAAAAAAAAGGAAAATTGAAATTCTCTAAAAATATGTCAAAAATAAATAAATAAAAATATGGCCAGCTAGACATGCAGAACCCTCTCACCATAAAACACCTAAAAATAGAGGATGCAATATTAAAGGTATCATTATAAATGCAAAGCTGAGTTTGCAAAAAAGCAAGGTAAATTTTCAAATGCTAAAAATGAAGTGGCAGCATGAATCCAGAGCATTAAGTAATCACTGCTACTGCTACTGCTAAGTCACTTCAGTCGTGTCCGACTCTGTGCGACCCCATAGATGGCAGCCCACCAGGCTCCCCCGTCCCTGGGATTCTCCAGGCAAGAACACTGGAGTGGGTTGCCATTTCCTTCTCCAATGCATGAAAGTGAAAAGGGAAAGTGAAGTCGCTCAGTCATTCCTGGCTCTTAGCGACCCCAGGGACCACAGCCCACCAGGCTCCTCTGTCCATGGGATTTTCCAGGCAAGAGTAATGGAGTGGGCTGCCATTGCCTTCTCCTAAGTAATCACTAAAGGTAACAATTACCATCTATTTTGGCAGTGACTAACACCCTTAGGATCTAAGGATGTCACGTGGAGGGACAAGAGTCAAGCCTTTTATCCCACACTAATTAGAGGTGGAGCAGAGTATACCCTTCCACTCAGAGACCCTAAAGGAAGATGCCTTCAGTAAAAATGTCCATCAAACCACCACCACCACGTTCACCCTGCAAAAAGAGATGAGAAGTACACGATTTGGGCTTTTAGGGGGTGGGGGGGGGGTAGTTGTCAACACATCTCTCTTGGGAATCTGTCATCATAGGCTGGTCCTCAGAGTAGGTTAGGGCCTGATGGTCCAAAAACATCCAGCTAATAAGTAACTTAGGGGTGTCCTAAGTTGGGAAATTTCTAGGCTCCTGGCAGGTTTAAACATAAACTTTATCTGGAGGACCAAATTCTCTTCCCATATAAACAAAGTCTCGTTTCCCATATAAACGAGAAAGAGTTTATATAATAAATATCACAAAACACATGAGGAAGCCAAGCATCATGAACAACAATCAAGAGAACTACCCCTGTTCCTCATTCAGATGTTGCAACAGGTTTAAAATGTCTCAAGAAATAAGGCAAAAACCCCCACAAATACAGAACAACACACTACTGAAAGAACTAGGACTTCTATGAACTGAAAAAAATACTGAAAGTGAAAGTTTAATGGATGGGTTAAACATATTAGGCAATAGCTGAACAGAAAAATAGTGTTTTAGAAGGAAAATCTGAAGAAATTACATATAATAAATAATAAACAAAAAGATGAAATTAGAAGGACAGATTAAGGGCACAGAGCTAAAAGGGAGTTACAGAATACAGAGAATGAAGGAAAGCAATATTCAAACACATAATAGATGAAAAATTTTTAAAAACTAATAAAGAAAAAAAACTCACTAATTCTCTGATTCAAAAAGTACAATGATTTGCAAATAAGACAGATAAATGATAAAATCCAGGACACAAAAAATAAAAGGTATTAAAAATAGAGAAAAAAAGATGCTGCTGCTGTTTAGCCACTAAGCTGTGTCAGACTCTTTTGCGACTCCATGGACTGCAGCCTGTCAAGTTCCTCTACCCATGGAATTTCGCAGGCATAAACGCTGGAGCAGGTTGCCATTTGCTACTTCAAGGGAACTTCCCAACTCAGGGATCAAACCCTTGTCTCTTGTGTCTCTTGCACTGGCAGGTGGATTCTTAACCATTAGCATCACCAAAGAGAGAAAAAAAAGATTTCCTACAAAAGAATGACAAGTAAGCTGACATCTGACTTCTTAATCAGCAGTCATGGAAACAGATGACAAAGAAAAAAATATCTCTCAAGAGCTTTGACAAATTAACTGTCTAGAACTGTCTTTTAAGGACAAGAGCAAAATAAAGATATTAACAGAAACTGAAGAAATTTCCAAAGGATATATCTTAAGAAAAAAGAAAATTATTCCAAAGGAGAGAGATCAGATGCAATAAGGAATCAGGAGCAAAGAAGGAGCTAAATATGCTGGTAAATCAAAACAATTACTGAATATGGAAAACAACAATGCCTAACTGTGAGATTAAAGGACAATGAAAATACAAGACAAAATCACATAAGCTGAATATATTAATGAGTGCATGTGTAGAGAGTATGGTTGGTAGTGATGAAGATAAATGTTATAAGGTTCTTATATTATTCACAAGAAAGACAAAAATTCTAATTAATTTTAAATTTTAAGCTATGATGTACATTAGATTTTCAAGGGTCAACACTGAAAACATAAAATAGTATATATAAGCTTCCAAATCAGTAGAGGAAAAGATGCAGAGTTGGGTGTGTGATCTGGGGAAGGAAACGGCAAGCTCAACCCATCCAAAAGACAAAAATGTTAAAAACAAACAAATGAAAAACAAGGAAGCATGGAAAAACAGGACAAATTGCACAGAACAAGAGGGTAGAAAATAATCAAAATGTATCACAAATAACAATAAATGTAAATCAACCAATTTTCAATTAGAAGAAAGTCATACTAAAAAAATAACTATGTGAAGCAGGCGTAGGTGTTTTAATATCAGATAAAATAGATCTTAAGTAAAAGAAAAATTAGGACAATGAGGATCACCATGTAATAAAACTTCAAAATACACACAAAAGAACTGAATGTGACAGAACTGCATGGAAAAAGTGACAGTCACCATCACAGTAGAGGAGTTTAACACCTATTTCATTAATGCATAGATAGAACTGACAAAACTTGATTACATCATATAAATGTATTGATTACATCATATAAATGTATAGAAATTTTCCAATAATCATAGAAAACATTTTTCTGAGGCACAGAAAAACATTTACAAAACCACTTCCTAAACACCTCACAGATCAAATATATGATTAAGATGGCTAGATAGCATCACTGACTTAATGCATACAAGTTTGCGCAAACTCCAAGAGACAGTGAATGACAGGAAAGCCTGGAGTGCTGCAGTCCATGGGGTGGCAAAGAGTCAGATAGGACTCTGCAAGTGAGTACAACAATAACAAATTACAAAAATTCTACATAAAAGGTCTTTGGGGACTTCGCTGGTGGTAAAGTAGATAAGAATCTGCCTGCCAAAGCAGGGGACATGGGTCTGATGCCCGGTCTGGGAAGAAGCCACATGCTGTGGGCAACTGAAGTCCACGTGCCACAACTACTAGAACCCAAGTGCTCTAGAGCCTGTGCTCCACAGGAGTCCCTGTAAGGAGGAGCCCACGCACTGCAATGAGAAGCTGGTTCACCACAACTAGAGCAGCCTTTGCTCTCCAAAACTAGAGAAAGCCTGTGTGCAGCAATGAAGACCCAGTGCGATCAAAATATAAAATAATTAAAAAAAAAATCTTTTGAAATACAACTAGTTGAGTGAGTACTTTCAGAGAAATTTATTGACATTCTTAGATAAAGACTACCCAAAAAAAGAAAGCAAATTGTGCAACTCAAGAAATCAGAAAGAAAAAAAGAATAAATGTATGAATCAAGTTAGTTTGCTAAAAAGACTAATAAAATTAGCCATTAAGCTTCCTAGAAAACACAGCTTACAAAAATTGATTCAGAAAAAACAGAACTGAACAGTCTTATATCCATTAAGTGAATTAGTACTAAAAAATTTTCCTACAAAGAAACACTAGACCCAAACAGACAGATGAGTTTCATCACACATTCAAGGACAGGGAACCCCAAAGTTACACAAACTCTGAGATTTAAAAAAAAAAAAAAAAAGAAAAAATAACCCCACAATCTACCATAGAAATCTTTAAAAAAAGAAAGAATAATCCCCAATCCATTTAATCAATTAATAACAAAATCCAACAAAGATAACAGAAAAAGGAAAAGTATAGGCTAGTATCACACTGAGCAGATAAAAGCCTAAATCAAATATTAGCAAAGTAAATATAGTAATGTGTAAAAAAGATGAATATATCACATCCAGAAGAATTTAAACTTGATTTGACAATATAAAATCTACTAATATGATTTATCACACCAAGAAGGAAAAACCATATAATTCCAATGAATAGAGGAAGAGCATGTAATACCGAGATCAAAGCTCTAAAGAAGAATAAAAACAAAACTTTTATGAGAAAACATATGAGAAAGTTTCATGACTAGCTTTCATAATGATTTCTTAATTATGACACCACAAATACAGGCAATGAGAAAAAACAGACAAACTGGACTTCATCACAATTAAAACTTTCATCTACCAAAGAACACAATGTGAAAATGCTACCCAAAGAAGGGGGAAAATATATACAAATCAAATAACTGATAAGAGATCAATATTCAGAATATATAAAGAATATTTCCTGAGTAGTAGCTCCTACTACTCAGGAAAAAAAAAAAGTCAATCCGATTGAATCAACATTTCCCCAAAGAAGATATATAGATGGCCAATAAAAGCAGGAAATGATGCACAACATCACTAATCAGGGAAATGAAAATCAAAACCATAAATGAAGTATCACTTCAAATCTGTTAGGATGACTTTTATTATGAAAAAAAAAAGGGGGGAAATACAGTATGTTCTAAGCATATAGAGAAACTAGAACCTTTGTGCACAGCTGGTGAAGATGTAAAGTAGTTCAGCACTGTGGAAAAGAGCAAGATGGTTTCCCAAAAAGTTAAACATAGAATTACCATGACTTATCAATTCCACCTCTGAGACTATATCTAAAAGAACTGAAAGCAGGAACTTGAACAGATATCTGTACACCAATGTTTACAGCACCATAATTTACAACAGCCAAAGGTGGGGACAACTCAAGTGTCCGTCAACAGAAAATGGAACAGACAATTCCAACATACAATGGAGTATTATTATTCAACTTTAATAAGGAATGATATTCTGACACATGCTAAAACATGGCCTTGAGGATATAATGCTAAGTGAAATAAGCCAGACACAAAAGGTATTGTCTTGAGTCCATGTATATGAGCTACCTAGAACAGTCAAATTCATAGAGACAGAAATATAATGGTGGATGCCAGGAAATGGGCTGGAGGAATATAGAGTTACTGTTTAAGGCCTATAGTTTCAGTTTGGGAAGATAAAATTCTGGCATGGATGGTAATGATGGTGGCAAAACTATGTGAATATAATTAATACCACTAAACTGTATATCTAAGGATGGTTAAAATGGTCAATTTTATGTCAGGCATATTTTACCACAATTTTTAAAAAACTCAATACCCAAAATGTTCTTATTCAAAATGTTTTATTCTTATATACCAGTAAAATATAATTTTAAGAATTAAAATATCAAATGAACAGACACAAAACACAAAAAATTAGGGATAGTTTTGTAACATAGCATGTCTAGTATCTTATGACTCCAGTTATACTTTATTGAAAAACATAAACTATGCTGATATTCTATATTTCTGGATAGGAAGATCTTTTTATTGTAAAGATATCAATCCTGCTCCAAATAATTTCAGTACAATCCCAACCAAATTCCCATACAGATTTATTCAAACTGACAAATTAATTTAAAAAATTTATATAGAAGCACAAGTTCAAGAATAGGTAAGAAACTTTTGTAAAGAAAACTGGAGGGCCTTGACATTTCAGATATCAAAACATATTATAAAAGCTATTAAAATCAGATGGTTTATCAGTGAAGTATCTCAATGGAACAGAATAAAAAGCCTAAACACAGATCCCCACTTAACAGACCCTTAATAAATGACAGGGGCAACAGGGCACATTAGTAGACAAAGGATGGCCTATTCAAAACAGTTTGAGAATAAGTGATTATTTACACTGATAATGTGAATGCTTCTTATCAAATGCAAAAATCAACTCCATGTGGACTGAAGATGAAATGTGAAAAAGCAAAACTTTAAGACTCTTAAAATACAACTTTATGACTTTCAGATAGGAAAACTTACATAAAACAGAAAAACACAAACCATGAAATAATGGATTAAAAATCTACTTTACAGGAAACTCAAACAGGGGCTCTGTATCAACCTAGAGGGGTGGGATGGGGAAGGAGATGGGAGGGAGTTTCAAAAGGGAGGGGATATATGTATATACATATGGCTGATTCATGTCGAGGTTTGACAGAAAACAGCAAAACTGTGCAGTGATTATTCTTCAATAAAAAATAAATTAATTAAAACAAAATTATAGCCAAGTAACACTCAAAAAGATGCTCTACCTTATTAGCAATGTTATAAAATTAAAACCACTATAAGATCCCACTCTACACCCATCAAATTAATAACAATTTCAAGCCTTATGAGAAATACTAAATGTTAAAAGGATGTGCAACAACAGGAACACTTACTATTGTTCTAGTATAAAGTGGTAAACTAAAACACTCCAGAAAGCAATACGCTTTATGTAAGAAAGTGGAAGACATACTTATCCCAGGAATCAGTGATCCCACCCTAGAGAAATCCTTGTTCACGTGCAGAGACACACACAACAATAATTTCAGCAGTACTGTTTGTTATTAGAAAACAAAACAAAAAAAAACACAATAAAAATCTCAGGAAGGGCAATAGATAAACTATGGCATGTTCATATACGTGTGATATATTCATAACCAGTTACTAGGATGAGATGAGTATCCTGCATGTTTAGGGTAGGGTAGCAAAAGAGTACATATCATATACGATTTATGTAAGTTAAAATACACATAAAACAAAACAGTGTGTATATTACTTACAGATATATATATATGTTATAAACTACTAAGAAAATGAGCAGGGATTCACAGGAGAATTTTGACCAAGCAGAATATCCTATAGTTTTTAAACAGTTAGATTAGTAGTATATGGTTATTTGTTTATTTTTAGATATATTAAATACTTTATAATAAAAAGTATTTAAAAAGTAGAAATGCTGTTTACAACTTTTCATTGGCAATTGTGTTTAGCACACTGAGAAGACTACATCCTGAGACAGTAGTCTACAGTGCAGCATTATACTCATTAAAGCTACAATTACAAACTAAGAGGCATTTGTTATAAGGTTAAAATACCTTGTAACAAATACCTTGCCGGACTGGATGAAGCACAAGCTGGAAACAAGATGGCTGGGAGAAATACCAATAACCTCAGATATGTAGATGACACCACCCTTATAGCAGAAAGCGAAGACGAACTAAAGAGCCTCTTGATGAAAGTGAAAGAGGAGAGTGAAAAACCTGGCTTAAAACTCAACATTCAGAAAGATAAGATCATGGCATGACATCTGGTCCCATCACTTCGTGGCCAATAGATGGGGAAACAATGGAAAGAGTGAGAGACTTTATTTTCTTGGCTCCAAAATCTCTGCAGATGGTGACTGCAGCCATGAAATTAAAAGACACTTGCTCCTTGGAAGAAAAGCTATGACCAACCTAGACAGCATATAAAAAAAGCACAGACATTACCAAAGGTCCATATAGTCAAAGCTATGGTTGTTCCAGTAGTCATGTATGGATGTGAGAGTTGGACCATAAAAAGAATTGTTGTTTTGAACTATAGAATTGATGCTTTTGAACTGTGGCATTGGAAAAGACTCTTGAGAGTCCCTTGGACTGAAAAGAGATCAAACCAGTCAATCCTAAAGGAAATCAGTCCTGAATATTCATTGGAAGTACTGATGCTGAAACTCCAATCCTTTGGCCACCTGATGCGAAGAACTGACTCATCTGAAAAGACCTTGATGCTGGGAAACACTGAAGGTGGGAGGAGAAGGGGACGACAGAGGATGAGATGGTTGGATGGCATTACCAACTCAATGGACATGAGTTTGAGCAAGCTCCAGGAGTTGGTGATGGACAGGGAAGCCTGGCGTGCTGCAGTCCATGGGGTTGCAAAGAGTGGAACACAACTGAGCATCTGAACTGAACTGACCCCTGTAACAAACTCAGGATGTTACAAACACACAAACCAAGTGACAGTCTGTATTTAAAAACCAGACCTAAGAGGTACAGGTGAACTGAAGAGAAAAAAGGGACTCAGAAAGTCTAGAATCTCTTAGCCTTGCCTGCTTAAAAAAAAAAAAAAAAAGCAACACAAATAAAACTTCAAGGGAAGAAAGAGGTTAGTATAACCTAAATTCTAAAGAACCTGGCAGAAATCACCTAAGTATGTATTCTGCTACCAAAATATTTAATGACTGTTAACACTGGTCACTCTTTCTTACCTACTGTGGGGTTATTAGTCTGATACTGAGAGAGCAGATCTTCATCAGCTTGCTCATGCTTTTCCTCAGGAGCAAAGTCATTCTTAAAGAAGCTGCTGTTCTTCCTTTTTAAAAGGGCTGTTTTACTTTCAGGTTGATCTGAAACTGGAATTTCCACTGGCTGGTAGTTAACATGGATGTATGGCTCTTCAGGAAGCATGTAACCTTTACTAAAACACTCTAGCAACCATTTTGCTCCCACTACATGCGGCCTACAAAAACAGTACAGTTATATATTAGTTTAAACTATAAACACCATGATACCATGTGCCATGCAGTTTCCATAACTGCCAGGATATGCAATTTTAAGAAAAATCATTACAGAGTAGAAATTGCTTTGAATTAAAAACTGAAAAAAACCTGTGGGCTGATTTATCCCAAAACTGCTTCAATTCATCATCATCATCTCCCACAATAACATGAGTTACATCTTCATTGAGCTGATTAAAACGAACTCCACCTCCACTGTTAATAAGTCTTCTCAGTTTATCTAACTTTCTGCCATTAAAACCACAAAGATAGATCTGCAAGGAAAAAAAAACCACTGGCTTTAGATTAACACATTTAAAATGGCCTATTTCTCTCAACAGAAATCTATTTATTGAAAGTGTGTATCTAAACCTACTATGTGTAAATAAGGCAACCTCTATATTTACATTTTAAATATATTAAGAAGTATATTCTCAAACTTTGATTTCTAAAGAATTCCTAATTCATCACTTCTTCACAATCCCATAACATTATTATCCATTACTAGTAAGTACTGAAGCTTTAAATAAAATAGAAACCAGAATAATTCAAATATCTTCTGAATATTAGTGCACAGCAATTTCTAAAATGTAGGTAGCTTCTTAAACTGGTCTTACTACTTGTAAATTTCAAAGTAATTACTGAAATAAGCTGGAGTTAAATATGTGAATTCAGAAAATCTAGGTTTAAATTTTGGGTTGGCTGTCAATGATTAACCACACGACCACCTCAACATACTAGGCTTTTTTTTTTTTTTGGTGGCGTGGGTCTTCGTTGCTGCGCGAGGGCTTTCTTTAGTTGTGACAGGTGGATGCTACTAGTGAGGATGTGCATGTTTCTCAGTGCAGTGGCTTCTCTCCTTGTAGAGAATAGGCTCTAGGGTGTGCGGGCTCAGCAGCTGTGACACATATGCTTAGCTGCCTGACGGCATGGGAATCCTCAGGGTGCAAGTGTTGCTCAGTTTGTGTCCGAATCTTATCGACTCTATGGACTATATGTAGCCTGCCAGGCTCGCTCCTGTCTATGGGATTTTACTGCCAAGAATACTGGAGTGGGTTGCCATTTCCTACTCCAGGGGATCTTCCCAACCCAGGGATCAAACCCTCATCTCCTGCTTTGCAGGTGAATTTTCTACTGCTGAGCCACTGAAGAATCTTCCCAGACCAGGGATCAAACCTGTGTCCTCTGCACTGGGAGGTGGATTCTTAATGATTGGACTACCAAGCAAGTCCAACTTAGACTATTTAAATCAATTTTCTTCCTTATATACTGAAATACAGTTTTCATAGTTAATTAAACCAAAAAAATTAGGTCAAAGAGCTAAGAACAATGCTTTCAGGATGAAACATATTCAGTAACTTATTTTTAACTACTAATATGTGCACACGTGAGATGTGAGAGTTGGACTATAAAGAAAGCTGAGCACCGAAGAATTGCTGCTTTTGAACTGTGGTGTTGAAGAAGACTCTTGAGAGTCCCTTGGACTGCAAGGAGAGCCAATCAGTAATTCCTAAAGGAGATCAGTCCTGAATATTCATTGGAAGGACTGCTATTGAAGCTGAAACGCCACTACTTTGGCCACCTGATTGGAAGAACTAACTCATTGGAAAAGACTATGATACTGGGAAAGAATGAAAGCAGGAGAAGGGGATGACAGAGGATGAGATGGTTGGATGGCATCACTGACTCAATGGACATGAGTTTGGGTAGACTCTGGGAGTTGGTGATGGACAGGGAGGCCTGGTGTGCTGCAGTCCATGAGGATGAAAAGAGTTGGACATGACTGAGTGACTGAACTGAACGGAAACCAACTTAATCAATATTACTATACTGTACCTTCTTCTTCTATTTTACAAAAATGGATCTTTTAAAAATGTCTTAATCTATTCCAAACTGCATTTATATCCCAAACTAAATAACCTCCATCATAAGATTACATTTAACAAAAATGAGTAATCATACATTTCCTATAAGACACTGTGCCCATGTGCTACAACTACTGAAGCCTGTGCTCCTAGAGCCCAGGCTCTGCAATGAGAGAAGGCACTACAGTGAACCATAGCCCCTGCTGAAGCAATTAGACAACGCCTGAGCACAGCAATGAAGATCCAATGCAGCCAAAAAAACCCCACAGTACATGGCAAGATTAAGGTAGTTAGGAGGGTTCAAAGAAGATTTGAAAAATGATATTAAGTTTAACGGATGACATATAAAGGTACATCCCAGGGAAAGAGACCCTAATAGCTAAAAGACAAACATGGCATAATGAGTGCATTTGCTTAGCTTGAGTGGTGGGCTTCTGTAGGTAAGGAGCAAGCCCAACTCTGAAGCGTCTTCAGAGAAGCTACAAGCACCAACGTGTATTATCACTTGGTGCATTACATAATAAAGACATACCCGACAACCATCTAATAAATCTTCAGGTGCCTGAAATGCACTGACATCCAAATTTTCCAGATTTTCAATTGTAGGTTCCAGTTTGCTATTAACTGAATTACATATTGATTCATTTATGCAGCTTGCATTGATGTTGGAAATATGGCTGACATCTGAAAGAGTACGACCTACATATTAAAAACAAAGATGCATAAATTTATGGAAATAAAATAACTAATTACATATTTTCCTATAGGTGAACTTTTCTTATACCAAAAGAGTCATGAACAATTTCTAAAGTAAAATTTAAATGGTTTTACTGAAATCTTGGGGGCCAAGTATGAAAAGGGAAAATGAATATAATTAAGGTGCATTTTAATGAAAATATACTTAATATATTCTCTTAATAGTGACTGGCTTCCAGTAAAAATCTGAAGTTGCTGACTTCCACGTCCAGGAAGGTTATATTTGATAAAAATTTGGTAACATTTGTTATATTGCCAATGACAAGTATACATGGTACTTCCAAAACAGAAATGGTTTTTAAATTTTATATGAATACAGATGATCTATAACAACTGTAGCAAACTAATAAAGGAATAGGACTAATATCCACATGCCAGTCAAGTTTTAAAAACTTAATTCTCTTAAGTCTTTATTAATATTATTAATTTCTTTAACCATCTTGTGCATTATATAAGGATATGAAAGAATGTAGATATTCATTAGAAAAAGAAATAGAAGTTCTGGACTAATTTTTTTAATATAATTTTGTTATTTTATTATACAATTATACCTGGAAACAAAGTAAGAAAAGACAGAATTCCCTACTGTATCTCATTGATCCTATTAACATATCAATCCTTACATAGAAAACCGTCTTAAAAATGACTGCTTAATCTCAAAGAGACTTACTATCAATTATGTTGATCTGGCCTGTAGGAGTTGAAGTATCAGGCATACTCTTTGCTTCTGATCTAGGCTCTGTCTTGTATATGGATTCATCCTGACAAAAACCTTTCTCAACACTGTCAAAAAACCATTGCGTGGTCACACAGTGTACATTCCATCTCTTGGCACATTCATATTTTTGACCTATTATGTCAATTAAAAAAAGAGAGAAATGCAAGCCATTAAAATCCATCTTTGCAGAAATATTTATATGAAAGCTTATGAAAAAAATTCACCTGAAACAAAATTAAAATTACCAGCAATTACTCTTAAACAGTATGCCATACATTAAAAGGCAACATATTTAGGTTATTATCAATTATATTTTGTGTGTTGTGTTAAATACACATATTATGTGAGGGGATTTATCTTTAACAAAATTGAAGAGACAGAAGCCATTAGTGGGGTAACTGAAATAAAATTTCTGAATATAGCTTCCATCACTTAAGTTCTTTAAACCAGCTTCTTAATCTGTAACGTGGATAACTCACAGAATTTAGTGGTTTTACACTTTTCACTTTTAGACTAATTACTGTGTGTATATATACATATATATATATTTATGTGTATATATACTTTAATTTCTACTTAACACAAGTATTTAAATTGCTCTGACACTCTGAAGAAGCCATTCTATCTAGAGCATTTACTACTCAGGAGACTCTGACCCTCAGTTTCATACTATAAGGAACAGGGTTAAGGGATAACAGTATATTTATAATTTATAGATATATGAGGATGAATAAGCTTAGATGGAAACAAAGGTGACATCATACAATAAAACATTTTGGAAAGTAGTTTCAAAATACATATTTCTAATATAAAATGTAAAAACAATTTTTTTTTGCAATTACAGTTGTTCACAATCACACCTAGAAGAAAAAAACAACTCTGATGTCTAGGTAAAAACTCTATGTGTAGGTAAAAAGAGACAATAAAAATGTTAATACAACTCTGTTCTCATCAATTTTTATATATTTTCAGAGAATTGGTAAAAATATTCTCCAGAATAGTTATAATGCTTATAGAATGCCAAAATTAATTGCAATTTTAAGGAACCCTTTTTCCTGGTAATATAGTTTTCTTTTAGCAGTTTCATGTTCTTCAAGGTGTATCTTCAAGTTAAAACTTGCAGTTTACTCAGTAAGGATGATTCATTCAATTAAAAATGAAGCCAAGCCTTTAAAATTTATTATTAGAGGGCTTCCCAGATGGCTCGTGGTAAAGAATCTACCTGCCAATGCAGGAGACACAGGTTCAATCCCTAGTCCAGGAAGATCCCACATGCTGTGAAGCAACTAAACCCGTGAACCACAACTACTGAGCCTGTGCTCTAGAGCCTGGGAACTGCAGGTACTAAAGCCCACATACCCTAGAGCCCGTGCCAGTTAACTGGAGAAGCCACTCCAACTAGAGAGCAGCCCTTACTTGATGCAACCAGAGAAAAGCCTGTGCATCAACAAGACCCAGTACAGCCAAAAATAAAAAAATTTATTTTTAAAAAATTAACATTAGATAAACATCAGCTTTTGTGTTAAATTCATCCAAATCTCTCATCTTTTAAGTACTGGGTGGCTGTGTGAGGACTTTAAAAAAAAAAAAAAAAAAAGACTAAATAATAAATTTAGATAAAACACCACTGGAAATTATTACTTTTTTAGTATTTATTCAATGACCTGGATCAGTCATGTAATTTTTCTACAGATGATAAACAAAACTATCTTTGCATAAAAAAAGAAATGTGCATGTTTATGAAATATCAGAAGTAAAAGATATTCTAGAATGATCTCAAAATGTTAAATACTAGAAAATACTGCATTCATCTATTTGGGAAACAGTTTTACCTTTTGGTTCTTGCACAATGAGGTGTGTACACTCGTTCATTTTCAACTGTCCCATGTACTGTCCTCCATGCTTTACCGTGAGCTGCTGAACTGACTTCCTGTCTAAGGTACATAAGCCAGTCACACAGATTATGCAACCAAGAAAAATGGGACACTTGAAGTCTTCCATGTTTATATCAGTATATCTAGCTATTTTCCTGGGGAAAATCAACCAAAAAAAACCCCATAAATTACAATATCAAAATACCAGGTAGTTTAAACTTTATCAGAAGAATGATAAACAACAGAAATAACACTAATGTTTTCCTCATTTTTTAGGAATTTGATCAATATTAAGGGAAACTGACAAGCACACTTAGAATTATATTAACTGCTCATCTAGCTCAAACCATGTCTCTAAAAAATTTAATGTTTCAGAGGCTCACATAAAACTGTTTTAAGTGAAAAAAATACATATATTTCAGTAACTGTAAATCCATGCTGGTCAAAGCAGTGTATTTTCCAAACTTATAAGTCTAAATTTCTAACTAAAAACTCAAAGGTTCTTTGGTTGCCTACTAAAAAAACGGACTTTTAATTCTTCCATTATACTATACAAATAATAAGCAAAGATTTCAGCAGAATGCCAACAAAAATATCATCATTCTGCTGCCCTGGCAGGCAGATGTACTGATGAAACAGGCTAGGAATGATGAGGATGCCAACATAGAGACATGTTTAGAATATGCTGGATGGTGCTGAAAGGAAGACTGGAAAATGTCTACTTAATTTATACAGTGGTAACTACATACTTATTGGTTGTTAATCTAATTCTAAGGGAAACTCAATTCTACTTTTTGAAATAGGCTTAAGCTCTATGAGGCCAGGGATGCTGTCTTGTTTTGCTCTCCAGTTACCTAATGCCTAGCTCAGGACAGGTACATAAAATGGGCTCAATTAACGTTTACTGAATAATTGCATCTCAGTTAATGGGTTATATATGTTTATATTCAACCTTAAATATGTCCCTTTTGGGAAGAAATACAAATACCAAAGTGGCTAAAATTTATTCTCCATCCTAACATGAGGGCATGGTATTGAAAAATAATGCAACATAAAAGCTACAGTTGCCACACAGATTCTCTCAACTATTTTATCATTGTTCACTGCTGAAAACAATTCTATTATCAAAGAATTTATTATCTTGTAGCTAATGCTAAGTCCATAGCCCAGTCTACCTAACAACTTATATCTTGATAATAAGAACTTGTAGGTTATCTTTTGTTTTCATTGGAGAAAAGAGTAATGATCCAATTTTTGTCCCAAAATAACAAATCTATCAGTTCAGTTTCACTCCGTTGTGTCCAACTCTTTGCGACCCCATGAACTGCAGCACTCCAAGCCTCCCTGTTCATCACCAACTCCCAGAGTTCACCCAAACGGATACCATAAAACCTCCCCTATGAAAACCCATAATATGCCAAAATGATAACATTTATTCAAATCTAGAAAATATCTAAAATATCTCTTACTTCTCCTGTGACTTTTCCCAAAGTGTTTTTATCCAAGAGGGAAGCAGAATAGGTTTCTTTAGGTTTGCAGCAACTAAGTATTTTTTGCTACCAACTTCTCCTGCAATAAGGTGAGTTACTGATATGTTAAGGTCTCTGTATACGCGTCCACCCATCATTTGTACGTATTTATGAACTTCCTCCTGTAGCCCCAAAAGAAAATTATTAATACAGAATCAAACAATATTTCTTCCATTTTTAAATACAATGTCCAATAAACACTGTTTGTTGTTCTTAGCTTGAACACACAAATATTTCTCATCACTACAAGTTAAATAATTCATGAAGTTACTTTTTAGAAGATAAATATAAAGTATAAATTTTAAAATTACCTTTATGCGTGTTTTTTTCCTATGTTTATCTTTTGCAACTCCATGAATTTAACTATTTTTCTTCTACAGTGAACACTATATATTTTAATATACTATGAAGGACTGATGTTGAAGCTGAAACTCCAATACTTTAGCCACCTGATGTGAAGAGCTGACTCATTTGAAAAGACCCTGATGCTGGGGAGAGGGGAGAGGGGTGGAGGGGATGAGAGAGGGAAAGATGGTAGGGTGGCTCACCGACCGGACGCGCGCGGCTGAAGACAGGTGGAGGGGGATGACGATGAGAGGATGAGATGGTAGGGTGGCATCACCCTCCGCCACTCAATGGACATGAGTTTTGGATAAACACCGGGAGCTGGTGATGGACAGGGAGGCCTGGCATGCTGCGGTCCATGGGGTCACAAAGAGTTGGACATGTCTGAGTGACTGAACTGAACTGATGCACATACTTAAAAATATACAAATTACATATAGAATATAGAAAAAATATGTGTAAATCTCAGAATACTTTTTAAAAGAATAACTATGGTGGGAAAAGGTGACTCAAAGACAAATTCATTGATTACACAGAAAAAAAAGTGAGTTTCCTTTTAAAATCAAAACAAAAAATTTTAAGTAGCCAGTTTGCAATAAAAGAGTCCACTGCTTTCAATTTTGAAGAGAAAGCCTTTGACAAAATTCAACATGCATTTATGATAAAAACTCTTCAGAAAGCAAGCACAGAAGGAACATCAGTTCAGTTCAGTTGTGCCCGACTCTTTGCGACCCCATGAACCACAGCACGCCAGGCCTCCCTGTCCATCACCAACTCCTGGAGTCCACCCAAACCCATGTCCAATGAGTCGGTGATGCCATCCAACCATCTCATCCTCTGTCATCCCCTTCTCCTCCTACCTTCAATCTTTCCCAGCATCAGGGTCTTTTCCAATGAGTCAGCTCTTCACATCAGGTGGCCAAAGGAACATACCTCAACATAATAAAAGCCATATATGATAAACCTACAGCAAACATTACCCTCAATGGTGAAAAATGGACAGCATTTCCCCTAAAGTCAGGAACAAGACAAGGGTGCCCATTCTCACCACTACTATTCAACACAGTTTTAGAAGTTTTAGCCACAGCCATCAGAAAAGAAAAAGGAATAAAAGGAATCCAGATTGGAAAAAGAAGACATAAAACTCTGACTGTTTGCAGATGACATGACCCTACACATAGAAAACCTAAAGACACCACCACAAAATTACTAGAGTTAATCAATGAACACAGTAAAGTTGCAGGGTATAAAATTAACACACTGAAATCCCTTGCATTCCTATACACTAACAATGAGAAACCCATAGAGAAATTAAGGAAACAATTCCATTCACCATTGCAACGAAAAGAATAAAATACTTAGGAATAAATCTACATAAAGAAACAAAAGACCTATATATAGAAAACTATAAAACACTAATGAAAGAAATAAAAAATGACATAAAGAGATGGAGAAATATACCATGCTCATGGATCAGAAGAATCAATATAGTGAAAAGAATTGTATTACCCAAAGCACTCTATAGCAATCACTATCAAGCCACCAACAGTATTTTTCAGAGAACTAGAACAAATAATTTCACAATTTGTATGGAAATACAAAAAAACCTCGAATAGCCAAAGCAATCTTGAGAAAGAAGAAAGGAACTGAAGGTATCAACCTGCCTGACTTCAGACTCTACTACAAAGCTTCAGTCATCAAGACAGTATGGTACTGGCACAGACAGAAGTATAGATCAACGGAACAAAACAGAAAGCCCAGAGATAAATCCATGCACCTATGGACACCTTATTTTTGACAAAAGAGGCAAGAATATACAATGGAGAAAAGACAATCTCTTTAATCTCTTTTAAGTGGTGTTGGGAAAACTGATCAACCACTTGTAAAAGAATGAAACAAACTCTTTCTAACACCATACACAAAAATAAACTCAAAGTGGATTAAATATCTAAATGTAAAACCAGAAACTATAAAACTCTAGAGGAAAACATAGGCAAAACACTCTCTGATATAAATCACAGCAGGATCCTCTATGACCCACCTCCCAGAGTAACGGAAATAAAAGAAAAAAATAAACAAATGGGACCTAATTAAAATTAAAAAGCTTCTGCACAATGAAGGAAACTAGAAGCAAGGTGAAAAGACAGCCTTCAGAATGGGAGAAGAGCAAACGAAGCAACTGACAAAGAACTAATCTCAAAAATATACAAGCAGCTCAATTTCAGAAAAATTAACGACTCAATCAAAAAATGGGCCAAAGAACTAAACAGACATTTCTCCAAAGAAGACATACAGATGGCTAACAAACACATGAAAAGATGCTCAACATCACTCATTATCAGAGAAATGCAAATCAAAACCACAATGAGGTACCATCTCACGCTGGTCAGAATGGCTGCGATCCTAAAGTCTACAAACAATAAATCCTGGAGAAGGTGAGGAGAAAAGGGAACCCTCTTACACTGTTAGTGGGAATGCAAACTAGTACAGCCACTATGGAGAACAGTGTGGAGATTCCTTAAAAAACTGGAAATAGAACTGCCTTATGACCCAGCAATCCCACTGCTAGGCATACACACCGAGGAAACCAGAATTGAAAGAGACACGTGTATCCCAATGTTCATCGCAGCACTGTTTACAATATCCAGGACATGGAAGCAACCTAGATGTCCATCAGCAGATGAATGGATTAAAAAACTGTGGTACATACACACAATAGAATATTAGTCATTAAAAAGAATGTATTTGAATCAGTTCTAATGAGGTGGATGAAACTGGAGCCTAATATACAGAGTGAAGTCAGTCAGAAAGAAAAACACCAATACAGTATATTAACACATATATCCAGTATTTAGAAAGATGGTAATGATGACCTTATATGCAAGACAGCAAAAGAGACACAGATATAAAGAACAGACTTTTGGACTCTGTGGGAGAAGGCGAGGGTGGGATGATTTGAGAGAACAGCACTGAAACAGTATTATTACCATATGTGAAATAGATCACCAGTCCAGCTTTGATGCATGAGACAGGATGCTCAGGGCCAGAGCACTGGGATGACCCTGAGCGATGGGATGGGGAGGGGAGGTGGGAGGGGGGTTCAGGATGGGAAACACAGGTACACCCATGGCTGATTCATGTCAATGTATGGCAAAAACCACTACAATATTGTAACGTAATGAGCCTCCAATTAAAATAAAGAAATAAATAAAAGATATATAATATCATCTAGACTCTGTTACATGTCATAAACACCAAATGCGAGGTCTTTCAAAACATCCCCTACACAGTGAAAAATTAAGTGTGCAAATATATATTGACGATAGTCCACTTAACACAGCAAGACCTACCCTTCTGTCTTTTTCCAGGCTTGTACAAGATACGGTTACATCTGACATAACCATGTTATAAACTGGATGTTCAGCTCTTGGGACACATCGCTGGTGGTGCATACAAAATATGACTACTTGAGGACCAACAATTCTGCAACCAAGCTACAAAAACAAGGAAAGCTTATTAAGTAGGAAAAGACTTACAGTTTTAGAAAATTGTATTTTGTAACACTGTTATCTACCAATTCTTTAGAGAAGTTGATCACTGCAGAAAACCCACCAAATTGTTAAAAAAACAAACACGTTATATAATTTCTCAGACATACCACACATTAACGCACAAGCAAATCAAAAATGCAGGCTATCAAAAGAAATAAGCTCCAAAAGTTATACTCACTCTAAATTGCCATTAAAATTTTAACCTCTGAAAGAAACACAATCTTAGCAATAGGGGATATGAGTAATAGCCTTATGCCATAATAATTAGGAAACATCTACCTTTACTTTTTAAATGAAGCCCCCAGCCAATGAGGCAGTTAAGTGTAAGAACCCAAATAATTTCCCTCTAAAATACCTGTTATGCTACAAAAAAGCATAATCCTAGGTATTCTACATTCGTTTTTAAATACTGTTCACAACTCAATGTTTTTCCAAGAAAGGCCCACAAAAACTTCTCCTAAGGTATCACTTTCATTGATAACTGAGAAAGTTAACGATCTTGCTCAACATCAGCACATCCAGGCCAGACTAAAAAGCCTACAGTTGCCAAAGTTACCAAAGCATAACTGATGTAAATGCCTACAAGGTAAATGTCTATTTCTATCTTTTTGGTCAGTCATAAGAAAACTGAGTATTCAATGCTACTGATTCTATCTGACAAGCGGTGTTATTTCCAAAAGGAGGGTAAGACCAATAATGCTTTTTGCAAACATGGGCACAGACCTTCCATATACTGTATAGTACTGCATCTAGCTACTCTTCTATGTTTTCTTCTCCTTCAAACAAGAGTCACTTCTTTGTAATTTGGATGGAATTATAGCCAGTTTACTTTTATTTCAATGCTTCTCTCTTGTCCAGACACCAAAAAAGTAATGAGTCAGTAGACTCTAGAATCAACAAAGAGAAACAAGATGGCTCAATGATATATTAGCAATGCTCATCCCCAAAATGCTTCCTTTTAGCATATAATTTTTCATACCCTATACAAAGCACAGGTACTAAAATTCAAGAGCACACAGTAAAGACAGTAAGTAAACAAATCCTTCCTTACTCTACAATCAAACTGAGTTTTAAGTACATTAGAACTTCATCAGTAAAATACTTCATTACTATACGGTTAAATTATACTAAGTGAGGTTAAATTCCCTGAAATATAAAAATTACATATTAAGCAAAGTCTGTTCTGTGCTGTATTTGGTCGTTCAGTCGTGTCTGACTCTTTGTGACCCCATGGACTGTAGCCCACCAGGCTCCTCTGTCCATGAGGATTCTCCAGGCAAGAATACTAGAGTGGGTTGCCATGCCCTCCTCCAGGGGATCTTCCCAATCTAGGGATCAAACCCAGATTTCCTGCATTGCATGTGGATTCTTTACTGTCTGAGCCACACGGAAGCCCAACCACAGCCTGCTCCTGCTGCTGCTAAGTTGCTTCAGTCGAGTCCGACTCTGTGCGACCCCAGAGATGGCAGCCCACCAGGCTCCTGTGTCCCTGGGATTCTCCAGGCAAGAACACTGGAGTGGGTTGCCATTTCCTTCTCCAATGCATGAAAGTGAAAAGTGAAAGTGAAGTCGCTCAGTCAAGTCGCTCTTAGCGACCCCATGGACTGGAGCCTGCCAGGCTCCTCCATCCATGGGATTTTCCAGGCAAGAGTACTGGGGTGGGGTGCCATTGCCTTCCCCGAACCACGGCCTACTGGAACATAATTACACTTTAAAAATACTATTCTGGTCTTTCAAAACCAAAATATTCCTTTCAATTCATAATTTACAAACTACATCATGACCATTAAAGAGCTTATGTCCACTGCAGCAAAAACAAACCAAAAACACTACCTGAAAGAACACACTAAAAGTTAGCAAACCTTTTTGAGATGATCAAAGGCATCACCACTAAAGGGGTCACAGATATACAGTGATCTATCATTCTCTTTTATTTTCAATGCCTCTTCTTCTGTAATAATCTGAAGATATTCTTCTGATTGGAACTCTTTTATTGACTGAAAGAAAAAATAACAATGCATTTGAAATTATTCACCTGTATTTATGAATACTTATGAACTCTTATCTTCAAAATCCATTTCAAATCCAGCCTTCTTCCTATCAAAAGGAACCATCATCTCTCACATGGCCTGTGCAGGAGTCTCCAAAGGGGTTCCTTCTCATCCTTGGCCAATAGAATCCTTGTCTATTCTCCACACAGCAGCTACTAATCTTTTCAACAATACAAATCAGGTCATGTCACTCTGCTCAAAACCTCCAGCAGCTTCCCACCACACTCAGAATAAAATCCTTATTTCTTACAATCACCTACAAGATCACAGAGTCTGGCCCTTGCCGGTCTCTGTCTCCCCACGCTTACTTCTTCCTCTAATCCCTTTTGCTCACTCTTCTCTAGCCACTCCTGCTTTCTTTCCAGACCTGGAACAAGCTAAGTATGACCTCATTTAGAGGTTTTGCTTTCCCCCACTGCTACCTGGAATACTCTTCCCCCAGGACTTCACCTGACTTGTTTCACTTCAACCACATCTGCTCACGTGTCACTTCCCCAGAGATGATTTTCCTGATCCCACTTTTCTAGAATATTCTTTCCCTATTTTATGAAGAAAATAACATAGATGTAGTATTATGTACACTAGCATATATAATATGTATAATATTATATATACATACATACACACTGTTTTTTGTCTCTCTTCCTTGTAAGAAGAACATTTCATGATCCATCTTGTTTGGCAACATATCCTGGCTCCCAGTAAGCACTCAAATATTTTCTTAGCAAAATTTGAAGTCCTTTCATTAAATACTTAGGGTGATCCTTTTAAAATGAGTAAGTCAGATCATAATACTCTTCTGATTAAACTCCCCTAGTGCCTCTCCATCTCACCGGAAGAAAAAGCCAAAGTCCTTAGAGACAACAAGGCCCTCATGACTTCTTTATTCTTACTCTCTGAAGCAAACCTTAGCACTCATCCCACATCTCCTGTTCACACTACACTACAGCCACAATAAAGCAGGAGAGATAGACACTGCAAGCACCTTTCCAGGGCCTGTGTATGATTATTCCCTCTGCCTGAAACTGAAATCTTCCTCACATATTCACATGGCTCATTATCTCACCTCCTTCAAGTGTTTGCAAATATCAACTTCTCCACAGAGAATATCACACTATATTTAAACTAAATTGTACACTTCCCTTCTTCCTTAACAAACATCTTCTGATATGTTTTAACTTGTTTCACATCTCTCCTCCCATAGCACTTTGCACTTTTAACATACTATATAGTTTACATAATTATATATCTGATTAGTTTATTTCCTCTAGCCAGACCAGAATGTAAACTCTGAGAAAGTATGGATCTTTGCCTGCTCTCATTATCTAAATCACTGTGTATCCCAAGTATTTGAAAAGTGCCTATCAGATGATGAACACAGTAATTGTTTGCTGAACGAATGAACTTTAAAGAAAAACCTGCTACAAGTGTTTCTTAAACATACATAAGACCTTGTTAAAAAGTAGATTCCAGTTGGTAAGTCTGAGTTGGGGTCCAATTTCTCAGGCCACGGTGATGCTACTGGGGGAGACACTACCCCTACATCCTCCCACATGAAACTATATAATGAAACATACTTTTAACCATTAACAACAACAAAAACAAATACTGAAGTGTAACCAATATAGGACTACCTCAAGTTTTTTCCAACACACAAAGGCCTATGGTTAGTAGACAAAAGAAAACTACTTAATTTCTAAGACTAGTAGGCCCATCACTTTCAATATAAATGTCAGTAAAGATTTCAAGCCCCCCAAAATACATGATATACTAATATCAATTCAAAAGTGTGTTAACAATGAGATATCTACGAATGCAGACTAGAGTAAAACTATTTTAAAATTAAATAACCATGACTAAGACATAAAAGGCCTAAGTCAAAAACACTAGAAACAAGAAAATGAATTCACAGCAAGACATTGTCAAGTAGTCTTACCTCAAGAGCTTCAAAAAAACATTCAGAATTGTCTGAAGACTTTAAAAACTTCACAAAAAACGGTTCTTTGTCATTTTTGGACATTTCTGAACTGTCAAAATAAAGGAACCATTACCAAGAGCAAAAACACATTACATATAAAGTTAAATGTTTAAAGCACCTACTTTTCTGGGCAAATAAGAATGCCGAAGGACAAACATTCTGGTCTTGCCCATGAATTCGTCCATTATGGTTTGTAAGAAACAGTGGAATGTGGACAAAATCAAGGGAAAAGATGACAACAACCAGTCTTCGTAAATCAAAATACGAAAATTAATGTTGCTAAACTGAATTCATCGAGGACCTTTGCTCTGGAGTTCTAAGTCTCCTAAGCCGATTGTCATTCAATTTCATTTAGCTTGAGAATGCTCAAACGATTAGGTCCCTAAGGTCATCTGTGGCCCTCAAGATAGGTTAAGCCCTCAGTAAACGAACTTTAAATATAAACATGAAACCCAGCCATCCAAGTTAGGGCCCTAAAAGGCCAGATGCTCTCGCTCCCCAGCTGTCAAGGAAAAGTCCGATTATCGGTCCAGCCCCAGTTACGTGCTTTCTGGTGTCCCATCCACCGGTCCGGGGGCCGGTTACAAAGTCCGGAATCCTGGGCTCCTAAAGCCAGAGGCGGGGTCGAGGGCCCCTCCCCCCACCGCGAGGTGAGGAGGGAGCTGGGTGCTCACTCTGAGCTTCACTCACGTCGGTGGAGCCAGGGGATCTCCGGCCGGCGAGTGGGGGGCCGCGCGGCCCGCGGGACTGCGGCTGGGGTCGGGCGCCAGCCCGGCGCACACCCGCCGCACCCAGCGGCGCCCCGGACCAAAGCAAACGCAGACCCGGAAGTTGCCGAATCGCGAACCGACTTTCGCGCCAACCGCGCGGTCGTGCCCGTCCCTTCCGGCGGAAGTGACGCTACGACAGCTGCGGGGGGCGGAGGGCGGAGACTAAAGAAAGCGGCGGTGGTGGTTGGTTCCCACCCGGAGCCTAAGGTATTCCAGGGAGGCTGTGGCAGAAGCTTGGCTCAGGAGCTGGAAGGGCGGGTCTTGCCTTTGCTGGGAATTGGCGAAGCGCCGAGGGCTAGGGCTTTGGGGCGGCGGATCAGAGGTTTCTTTTTTCTTTTTTTTTTTAACAGTGCAGAGAGGATTTTATTGTCTTTATAATAGAAGCAATCTGAATGCAGTCGTATTCATTATCAAATATATGTGCCAAACACTCAAAATACAAAGGAGAAAAACCCATATAAATAATTTTAACTAAATCATCATCATAGTAGGAGACTTTGATACACCACATCAATTCGTGCCAGAGTAGCTGAATAAAATATAAGAATCTAGAAAATGTGATATATATTAAAATCTACAACTTTAAGAAAGAAAATAAATAAGATCTTGTTTTTAAAGTTGCAATAACCTAGGACATAAAGAGAATGAAGTAAGTTCTCTAAAGCAGAAATTGTTCAGAATACAATCCAAAACACAAAGAAAATATTGTGAATTATTTTTTTAAGTTTAAACAAAGTATTGCAACATCATACAAAGTTTAAAACTCATGCCTTAATACAAAGTGAGTCAAAGAAGGAGCACAGATGAGAACTATAGACTAGAAAACACCCAAAATCATAAAACCAACAGAAGCTATCATTTATGGAAATCCAGAGGTTTCTTAGAGCAGGAGCTCGCTACTCCAGGGCCAGGGAAGGTTAGTGGTGGAAGCAGAGCCGCTCCCCATTTCTTGCGTTGCTGCTTGAACCGCCGAGCTCCCCCTGCCCTGGGAAAAATTGTCTTCTACTAAACCGGTCACTAGTGACAAAAAATGTTGGGGACTGATGTCTCAGAGCAGACCGTAACATATCAAAAAAATAAAGACAGGTAAAAGAGGGTTTCTTTAATAAATACTTTGTGCTGAGACACCATATGTTATCTAAAACAACTCTGGGAGGCAAATACTGATTCGCATTTTACAGATGTATAAACTGAGGCTTAGGGAAATTAAATGAAGTGTTCGAGGTCACAGTAAGTGGTAGAAGTTTAAGACGGCACCCAAGTCTTTTTGACTCCATGGACTGGTGGACTGGATTATTTTCCTCCAGTATAATCCAAATGTGTTCACCAGCTACAACAGCCAAGAGTCTAAAGGAAAGAAAGATGTCAGGATGACGTGAATTACATGCTTGGTGCGGTTTTTGCCAACTTCAGTAGTGCCCTCTCCGGGACTAACACCCCATTCTCCCACCTAACTACTCCCACCCTGTCCGGAGCAGGCTTGGATCATCGCTCTGCCCATGACAAAGGTCATGAGGAAGGAGGCTTGGCACACGCAAGGGTGGGATCTAGCCTCAGGAGCCCCCGGAAATTCTTGAGCATCTACCCCCCAAAACCAAAGTCTGCCTACTTTCTGCTTTGTGTTCTCACCTACACCTCTGACTTTACAGGGGGCTGTCCCTCACTACCTCTCTCTGAAAAAAGAGTTACCTTACAGCTCCAGTTAATAATTCCTGGGTGTGACAGTGTTTCAGCCTACAAACTCCTTTGGAAATCTTCTAGCCTGCCTGAATAGGCTTTTCTGGCCACATGTGATTGTTTAGAGCCTCCCAACTGAGAGGCATGAGATGTTCTAAACTGTCTAAATACAGATTCCTTTGAGCAGTTAAAAGATTGATTAGAAATTGTATTGGTGAAGGGTTTTTCACTTGTTGGGCCAATCAGATCAGATCAGATCAGTCGCTCAGTGTGTCCGACTCTTTGTGACCCCATGAACTGCAGCCCCACCAGGCCTCCCTATCCATCACCAGCCCTCGGAGGTCACTCAGACTCATATTCATCGAGTCAGCGATGCCATCCAGCCATCTCATCCTCTGTTGTCCCCTTCTCCTCCTGCCCCCAATCCCCTCCAAGCATCAGAGTCTTCTCCAATGAGTCAACTCTTCACATGAGGTGGCCAAAATACTGGAGTTTCAGCTTTAGCATCATTCCTTCCAAAGAAATCCCAGGGCTGATCTCCTTCAGAATGGACTGGTTGGATCTCCTTGCAGTCCAAGGGACTCTCAAGAGTCTTCTCCAACACCACAGTTCAAAAGCATCAATTCTTCGGCGCTCAGCCTTCTTCACAGTCCAGCTCTCACATCCATACATGACCACAGGAAAGACCATAGCCTTGACTAGGCGAACCTTTGTTGGCAAAGTGATGTCTCTGCTTTTGAATATGCTATCTAGGTTGGTCATAACTTTCCTTCCAAGGAGTAAGCATCTTTTAATTTCATGGCTGCAGTCACCATCTCCAGTGATTTTGGAGCCCAGAAAAACAAAGTCTGACACTGTTTCCACTGTTTCTCCATCTATTTCCCATGTAGTGATGGGACCAGATGCCATGATCTTTGTTTTCTGAATGTTGAGCTTTAAGCCGAACCTTTTCACTCTCCACTTTCACTTTCATCAAGAGGCTTTTGAGTTCCTCTTCACTTTCTGCCATAAGGGTGGTATCATCTGCATATCTGAGGTTATTGATATTTCTCCCGGCAATCTCGATTCAAGCTTGTGTCTCTTCCAGTCCAGCATTTCTCATGATGTACTCTGCATATAAGTTAAATAAACATGGTGACAATATACAGCCTTGACGTACTCCTTTTCCTATTTGGAACCAGTCTGTTGTTCCATGACCAGTTCTAACTGTTGTTTCCTGACCTGCATACAGATTTCTCAAGAGGCAGATCAGGTGGTCTGGTATTCCCATCTCTCTCAGAATTTTCCACAGTTTATTGTGATCTACACAGTCAAAGGCTTTGGCATAGTCAATAAAGCAGAAATAGATGTTTTTCTGGAACTCTCTTGCTTTTCCCATGATCCAGTGGATGTTGGCAATTTGATCTCTGGTTCCTCTGCCTTTTCTAAATCCAGCCTTGAACATCAGGAAGTTCACGGTTCACATATTGCTGAAGCCTGGCCTGGAAATTTTGGAGCCAATGCTTGCTGCTAAGTCTCCATGTCCCTTACCTACTGTGTCCTTGGCAGTGTATTGATTGATATAATTGGTTTATAGAAATGTAATTAGTAGCCTCAATGTTTGTAACTTTGGACCCTTGAGTTAATTCTTTTTCTTGTTACAACCCACCACACCTTTGCCCTATAGAAATGTAACTCCAATGCTTTTGGAGGGTGGCGCCTGACTTTAGAATAATCACCTTTAGAGAAAATAAGTTCCTTAAAATGTTAATAGGCCTCCGGGCCAGAAGATGATGTAACTCACCTAAACTTTTGCCTATGATAGGTTTGAAAGCCTGGCTCAGGGACTGCTGTCCCTGCATGACTCCACCCCTTCCCCCATTATCCTCTATGCAAAACTTAAGGTATAAAAACTACTTTGAAAAATAAAGTGCGGGGCCTTGTTCACCGAAGCTTGGTCTCCCCATGTCGTTCTTTCTCTTACCTTCTGGCTGAATTATTCAGCCTCCTCTCTCCACAAAATGTTCTCACTGAGCTATCCTTATTTCATCTGCTTTTCTTCATGGAATTTCCTCCTCACTGAGCTATCCTCATTTCTATTATTCTTTATATCTTTAATTAATACTTAATTAAGCAATTGTTTCCTGATCGTCGCCAATGCCGTCCCTGCTTCAAATTCCCTGGATCCACCGGGGCTGGACCCTGGCACCACCCCGTGAGCATCTCATTTTTGTCTCTGTAGCTTTGCAAATGTTGGGCAGATGTGGGATGGAACCTAATGTTCAAATGGCAAAGGTATGGGGAGAGGAGGTGAAATAGGGTTGTAGATTCTCTGGCTTGTTGATGGCCAATGACAAACTGCTTGGTCAGCGTTTCTCCTCATTTTATTCTTGACTGTTCAGAGTGAGAAAATCATGACTCGAGTAACCTGAGAGTTTAATGATCTGTACCTTGGTTTTTTTAAATGTCTAAAGATGGTAGACAGCATCTTGGGTCAAAGTGTGTGAACACTTAAGTGGAAGGTGAATCAGAATCAGAAACACTGGAACTGTAAGGCCTGTGGTCAGGGAGGAGGTGAGGAAAGCCTTACAGATCTACCAAAGTTACTAGACTTGTTAAAACAAACAAAAAAAAAGAGAGACAACCCTACCACAATTAATAATTACTATTTGTGGGGTGAGTGACAGTGGACAGAGGGCTCCTGCTCACTCTGCTGGGAAGTCCTCTAGAAAATGGGCATTGTTGGCCACTGTCAACTTTAAAAACTGCACAACCTAAGAGTGGCGAGTTAAGTTTTATTTGGGGCAAAATAAGGACAGATATTACTTTGCCAACAAAGGTCCATCTAGTCAAGGCTATGGTTTTTCCAGTAGTCATGTATGGATGTGAGAGTTGGACTGTGAAGAAAGCTGAGCGCCAAAGAATTGATGCTTTTGAACTGTGGTGTTGGAGAAGACTCTTGAGAGTCCCTTGGACTGCAGGGAGATCCAACCAGTCCATCCTGAAGGAGATCAGTCTAATTAGGGCTGATACTGAAGCTGAAACTCCAATACTTTGGCCACCTCATGCGAAGAGTTGACTCATTAGAAAAGACTTTGATGCTGGGAGGGATTGATGGCAGGAGGGGAAGGGGACGACAGAGGATGAGATGGCTGGATGGCATCACCAACTCGATGGACATGAGTCTGAGTAAGCTGGAGTTGGTGATGGACAGGGAGGCCTGGCGTGCTGCAATTCATGGGGTCGCAAAGAGTTGGACACGACGGAGTGACTGAACTAACTGACCGTGTATTGGGTTGGCCAAAGTGTTCCTTCAGTTTTTTAAATAAAAATAAGGCACATTTTTTCATTTTCATCAAGAACTCTATTGAGCAACATATTCAACATTTTATTCCACTACCTTCTACCATTTCTTCAGGGAACTTCATAATTTCATCTTCCCAAAATTTATCTTTTAGAGCAAAGAACTATTTCAAGTATGTTTTATAGTTTTCCAGGGAATTGAAATTTTCCCCACTAAGAGAATTTTGTAAACACCAAAATAAATGAAACTCCAAAGCTGTAATATGTGGTGAATACGTTGGATGAATCAGAACATCCCAGGCAAGCCATTACAATTTTTACCTGGTCATCAAAGAAACATATGGTCTTGTGTTATCCTGATGGAAGATTCTGCATTTTTTTGTAGACTAATTCTGGATTCTTTTCATCAAGTGCTGCTTTCAGTTTGTCTAATTGGGAGCAGTGCTTGTCAAGATTAATCATTTTGTTTTCTGGAAGGAGCTCATAATAGAGGACTCCCTTCCAATCCCACCATATACACAACATCACCTTCTATGGATAAAAATCGGCCTTTGGTGTAGTTGCTAGTGGTTCATTTCTCTTGCCCCAGGAGCTTTTCTGTTCCAGACTATTGTACAGTATCCTTTTTTAATGGCCTGACACAATTTGTTTTAAAAACCAAACAGTTTCATTACATTTCAGTAAAGAATCACATGCAGAAATATAGTCAAGAAAGTTTTTTTCACTCAACTTATGTAGAACCCCATCATCAAACGGATGGACATAATCAAGCAGTGCAAATGATTTTCAACACTTGATTTGGATATTTTGAGTATGTTGGCTATTCCCCACATTATAAAACACTGAGTGCTCTCAATGTCTCGATTTGATCACTATCACCTTCAACTGGTCTACCTGCCCACGGTGCATTGTCCAGTGAGAAATCTTTAGCACCAAACTTTGCAAACCACTTTTGACATGTTTGATCAGTCACAGTCATTTATCTATACACTTCACAAATCTTCTTTTTTTGCATTTCAGTTGAACTTTTACCTTTTTTGAAATAATAAAGCATAGCATGCCAAACATATTGCTTTTCCCCTTCCATCTCAATATTAAAATGCCTACACAAAAATTCACCAATTTTGATAAATTTTCTTTTTTAAAATGCATGCCAATATGACAGCTGTCACGATACAATCCAATAAAATTGTTTTGAGTGAAGTTGAAATCAACAGTTGGTTACTAGAGCCAACCAAATGAACCTTCTGGCCAATCCAATGATTTAACATACCAAGTGAATGTTGTTAGTTTACTATCTCTATTTGGGATGTTTCAGGGGACCTTTGAAGCATCCCAAAGTTAGCTAGAGGTCAAAGGATTTAATTAAATTTTGACTTAAGAAGTTTTGTCAATAAATATCAATCAAATAGGATCATAGGTTTCTGTGAAACAATAGTTATTTACTTAGCCAGAATATCAGTTCAGTTCAGTTCAGTCGCTCAGTCATGTCCGACTCTTTGCAAGCCCATGGACTGCAGCATGCCAGGCTTCCCTGTCCATCACCAACACCCCGAGCTTGCTCAAATTCATGTCCATTGAATCAGTCATGCCATCCAACCATCTCATCCTCTGTCATCCCCTTCTCCTCATGCCTTCAATCTTTCCTAGCATTAGGGTCTTTTCAAATGAATCAGTTCTTTGCATCACGTGGCCCAAGTATTGAAGTTTCAGCTTCAACATCAGTCCTTCCAATGAATATTCAGGACTGATTTCCTTTAGGATGGACTGGTTGGATTTCCTTGCAGTCCAAGGGACTCTCAAGAGTCTTCTCCAACACCACAGCTCAAAAGTATCAATTCTTCAGTGCTCAGCTTTCTTTATATCCAAATCTCACATCCATACATGACTACTGGAAAAACCATAGCTTTGACTAGATGGACCTTAGTTGGCAAAGTAATATCTCTGCTTTTTAATATGCTGTCTAGGTTGGTCATGGCTTTTCTTCCAAGGAGCAAGTGTCTTTTAATTTCATGACTGCAGTCACCACCTGCAGTGATTTTAGAGCCCAAGAAAATAAACTCTCTCACTATTTCCATTATTTCCCCATCTGTTTCCCGTGAAGAGATGGGACCAGATGCCATGATCTTAGTTTTCTGAATGTTGAGTTTTAAGCCAGCTTTTTCACTCTCCTCTTTCACTTTCATCAAGATGCTCTTTAATTCCTCTTCTCTTTCTGCCATAAGGGTGGTGTCATCTGCATATCTGAAGTTATTGATATTTCTCCCGGCAATCTTGATTCCAGCTTGTGCTTCATCCAGCACAGCATTTCACATGATGTACTCTCCATATAAGTCAAATAAGCAGGGTGACAATATGCAGCCTTGACGTACTCCTTTCACAATTTGGAACCACTCTGTTGTTCCACATCCAGTTCTAACTGTTGCTTCTTGACCTGCATACAGATTTCTCAGGAGGAAGGTAAGGTGGTCTGGTAGTCCCATGTCTTGAAGAATTTTCCACAGTTCATTGTGATCCACACAGTTAAAGGCTTTGGCATAATCAATAAACCAGAAGTAGATGTTTTTCTGGAACTCTCTTGCCTTTTCAATGATCAATCCAATGTTGGCAATTTGATCTCTGGCTGCTCTGCCTTTTAAATCCAGTTTGAACATCTGGAAGTTCATGGTTCATGTTCTGTTGAAACCTGGCTTGGAGAATTTTGAGCATTACTTTACTAGCGTGTGAGATGAGTGCAATTGTGCGGTCGTTTGAACATTCTTTGGCATTGCCTTTCTTTGGGATTGGAATGAAAACTGACCTTTTCCAGTCCTGTGGCCACTGCCGAGTTTTCCAAAATTTCTGGCATATTGAGTGCAGCACTTTCACAGCATCATCTTTTAGGATTTGAAATAGCTTAACTGGAATTCCATCACTTCCACTAGCTTTGCTCATAGTGATGCTTCCTAAGGCCCACTTGACTTCAAATAACAATAAAACAATAAAAATTAACAATAAGAGATTTCAAAGGCAAATACAGGATAGATTACGTAAAAGTTAAAGAACTTAAAATCTATTATCAAAGGCAGTTTAGCATCTTAAGAAAACTTATCCTCTTAACAGAGAGAAATAGGGGGGAGGAGCTAAGATGGCAGAGGAATAGGACGGGGAGAACACTTTCTCCACAAATTCGTCAAAAGAACATTTAAACACCGAGTAAATTCCACAAAACAACTTCTGAAAGCTGGCAGAGGACATCAGACACCCAGAAAAGCAACTCATTGCCTTCTAAAGGAGGTAGGAAAAAATATAAAAGACAAAAAAGAGACAAAGAGGGAGGGATGGACCTCTGTCTGGGGGAGGGAGTCTTAAAAAGAGAGAAGGTTCCCAACACCAGGAAACATTCTCACTGCCGAGTCTGTGCTGAGCCTGGGAAGCACGGAGGACAACATAACAGGGAGGAAAATAAATAAATAATTAAAACCCACAGACTACGAGCCCTTTGATAACTTCCCCAGTGGAGAAGCAGCGCAAACGCCTGCATCCGCCATTAGCAAGCGGGGGCTGGGCAGGGAGGCGTGGAGCAGGCTGTATCGCTAGAGGAAGGACTGGCCTGAATAGCCCGAGCACTACCTGAGCGAAATAATTTGGGCTAGCAAACCAGACTGTGGGATACCTACCACACGAAAAGCCAGCCCTAACCTAAGACACCGCCAGGCCCGCACACAGAACAAAGGACTGTACAGAGATAGCTGGCTGCAGACCGTTCCCCTCCGGTGACAGGCAGCCAGAGCCAGAGGGAGGCAATCGCAGCCCCAGAGAGACATTATCCACAAAACTGTAAGCAGGCTTCTATGCTAACTAAGACTTCTTGGGGCTCTGGTCGGCCAACACCTGCCTAAGAAAGTGCGCCGGTTGTACACCTAGAAAACCGAGTGGCAGGGAGGCAATAAGTCGCAGAAGCCGCGCTTGCTCTAACTAAGACATCTTGGGGCTCTGGTCGGCCAACATCCGCCTAAGAAAGTGCGCCAGTTGTACACGTAGAAAACCGAGTGGAGGGGAGGCGATAAGTCGCAGAAGCCACGCTTGCTAAACACCTCATTACCTGTGCTGCTGGAATCTGCGAAGGGCACAAAACGCAGGCCCAACCGAGCCTGGGCCTCTGAGGACTACCCGAGTGCCTGAACTTGAGCGGCTTCGACCTGGGAGGGGCAAGCAGCCCAGGGCCGGTCGCGGAGGGTTCCGGCTGGGAAACAGAGAGCCTGAGCAGAGTGGGCAGGGAGGCTACACGTGTCGTGAGCGGGGGCAGGCCCAGTGTGGCTGAGCCACTGCGTGCACACGCCAGTGGTATTTACAGCGCAACTGAACAAGTGAGCCTAAAAAAAAAAAAAAAAAGGGGGGGGGTGTCCACCACCGCCCCCTTTGTATCAGGGCAGAAATCAGACACTGAAGAGGCCAGCAAACAGAAGAAGCTATAACAGAGGGAACTGCTGTGGAAGCGACAGGCAATAAACTAAAACCCCGTGGTTAGTACCAACTACATAGAAAGGGGCCTATAGACCTTGAGAAATTTAAGCCGGAACAAGGAACTAGCCGAAAATGAACTGAACCCACAATACCCACAACAATAACAGAGAAAGTCTTATATATATTTTTACTATTTGTACCATCATTTTTTCATTCTTCCTTTTTTTTTTTTTTTTAAAGGAAGAAAAAATAAATTTTTTAAAAAATTTTTTTCTATCCTCTAGTACTCCTTTAATTTTCACTTTTAGAACCTACTATGCTATGCTAAGTCGCTTCAGTCGTGTCCGACTCTGTGCAACCCCACAGATGGCAGCCCACCAGGCTCCCCCGTCCCTGGGATTCTCCAGGCAAGAACACTGGAGTGGGTTGCCATTTCCTTCTCCAATGCATGAAAGTGAAAAGTGAAAGTGAAGTCGCTCAGTCAGGTCCGACTCTTAGCGACCCCATGGACAGCGGCTCACCAGGGACCTCTGTTCATGGGATTTTCCAGGCAAGAGTACTGGGGTGAGGTGCCATTGCCTTCCCCATAGAACCTACTATTACTTTGTAAAAAAAACAAATAAATAAAAATAAATAAATAAAAGACCCTTCTTTAAAAAAAAAAAAAAAAACTAAACTTCATATATATATTTTTTATAACTTTTGCGACCCCCCTTTTTTTCTTTTTCTTTTTTTTCTCTTTCTTTTTTTATTTTCTTTAACACTGTATTTTTGAAACTCCAAACTCTGCTCTAGATTCATAAGTTTAGCTTATTGGTAATTGTTATCAATTTTGTATCTATTCCTTTTTTTATAACTTTTGTGACTTTTTTTCCCACCCTCTTTCTATCTCTTCATCTTTTCTTTGATATTGTATTCCTGAAATTCCAAACTCCAATCTAGATCTTTAATTTATGCTGTCTGGTATATGTAATCAATTTGTGCCTATATCTTCTTTATAATTTTTGTGACTTTGTTTTTGGTTTTGTTTTTATTTTCTTTCTTTCTTTCTTTTTCTATCTTTCCTTTTCTTCTTTTCTTTAACATTGTATTTATGAAACTCCAAACTCTGCTCTAGATTTTTAACTTTTGCTTTTTAATATTGGTTATCATTTTGTACCTATATTTTCTTTATAACTTTTGGACTTTTTTTTTCTTTTTTCTCTCTTTTTTCTTTTTCTCTCTTTCTTTTCCTTCTTCTTTTCTTTAACACTGCTTTATTTGAAACTCCAAACTCTACTCTAGATTTTTAATTTTTGCTTTTAGGTATATGTTACCAATTCTGTACCTTTAAGAACCTAATCTTCAGTACCCACATTTTACTAGGGAGCAAGATTACAGGCTTGGCTGTTCTCTCCACCTCCGGATTCTCCTTTTTCTCCACCAGTTCACCTGTGTCTCCTCCCTAACCCCTCTCTACTCTATCCAACTCTGTGAATTTCTGAGTGTTCCAAATAAAGGAAAACACTTAGGGAACTTATTACTGACTGGATCTGTCTCTCTCCTTTTCATTCCCTCCTTTTATCCTCCTGACCACCTCTATCTCCTTCCTCCCTCTTCTCTTCTCTGTATAACTCCGTGAACATCTCTGAGCGGCCCAGTTGTGGAGTGCAGTATAGAAGGAGAAGTTTTGAGGCTACTGTAAAAATAAGACCAATAACTGGAAGCAGGAGGCTTAAGTCCAAACCCTGATTCCACGGAACATTAATTGACAGGAGCTCATCAAATGCCTCCATACCTACACTGAAACCAAGCATCACACAAGGGCCAACAAGTTCCATGGCAAGACATACCAAGCAAATTCCCCAGAAACACAGGAACACAGCCCTGAGCTCCAATATACAGGCTACCCAAAGTCACCCCAAAATCATAGACATCTCATAACTCATTACTCGACACTCCATTGCACTCCAGAGAGAAGAAATCCAGCTCCATCCACCAGAACACCGACACAAGCCTCCATAACCAAGAAACCTTGACAAGCCACCTATACAAACCCACACACAGTGAGGAAACGCCACAATAAAGAGAACTGCACAAATTGCCAGAATACAATAAGGACACCCCAAACTCAACAATTTAAACAAGATGAAGAAACAGAAGAATACCCAGCAGGTAAAGGAACAGGATAAATGCCCACCAAACCAAACAAAAGAGGAAGAAATAGCGAATCTACCTGATAAAGAATTCCAAATAATGATAGTGAAATTAATCCAAAATCTGGAAACCAAAATGGAATCACAGATAAATAGCCTGGAGAAAAGCATTGAGAAGATGCAAGAAAGGTTTCACAAAGACCTAGAAGAAATAAAAAAGAGTCAATATATAATGAATAATGCAATAAATGAGATCCAAAACACTCTGGAGGCAACAAATAGTAGAATAACAGAGGCATAAGATAGAATTAGTGAATTAGAAAATAGAATGGTAGAAATAAATGAATCAGAGGAGAAAAAAAAGAATTAAAAGAAATGAGGACAATCTCAGAGACCTCCAGGACAATATTAAACGTTATAACATTCGAATCATAGGAGTCCCAGAAGAAGACAAAAAGAAAGACCATGAGAAAATACTAGAGGAGATAATAGTTGAAAACTTCCTGAAAATGGAGAAGAAAATAATCACTCAAGTCCAAGAAACCCAGAGAGTCCCAAACAGAATAAACCCAAGGCGAAACACCCCAAGACACATATTAATCAAATTAACAAAGATCAAACATAAAGAACAAATATTAAAAGCAGCAAGGGAAAAACAACAAATAACACACAAAGGAATTCCCATAAGGATAACAGCTGATCTTTAGATAGAAACTCTCCAAGCCAGGAGGGAATGGCAAGACATACTTAAAGTGATGAAAGAAAATAATCTACAGCCATCTACAGCCCAGATTATTGTACCCAGCAAGGATATCATTCAAATATGAAGGAGAAATCAAAAGCTTTACAGACAAGCAAAAGTTGAGAGAATTCAGCACCACCAAACCAGCTCTCCAACAAATACTAAAGGACATTCTCTAGACAGGAAACACAAAAAGGGTATATAAATTTGAACCCAAAACAATAAAGTTAATGGCAAAGGGATCATACTTATCAATAATTACCTTAAATGTAAACGGGTTGAATGCCCCAACCAAAAGACAGAGACTGGCTGAATGGATACAAAAACAAGACCCCTACATATGTTGTCTACAAGAGACCCACCTCAAAACAGGGGACACATACAGACTGAAAGTGAAGGGCTGGAAAAGGATTTACCATGCAAATAGGGACCAAAAGAAAGCAGGAGCAGCAATACTCATATCAGATAAAATAGACTTTAAAACAAAGGCTGTGAAAAGAGACAAAGAAGGTCACTACATAATGATCAAAGGATCAATCCAAGAAGAAGATATAACAATTATAAATATATACGCACCCAACATAGGAGCACCGCAATATGTAAGACAAATGCTAACAAGTATGAAAGGAGAAATCAACAATAACACAATAATGGTGGGAGACTTTAATACCACACTCACACCAATGGATAGATCAACTAAACAGAAAATTAACAAGGAAATACAAACTTTAAATGATACAATAGACCAGTTAGACCTAATTGATATCTATAGGACATTTCATCCCAAAACAATGAATTTCACCTTTTTCTCAAACGCAGATGGAACCTTCTCCAGGATAGACCACATCCTGGGCCATAAATATAGCCTTGCTAAGTTCAGAAAAATTGAAATCATTCCAAGCATCTTTTCTGACCACAATGCAGTATGATTAGATCTCAATAACAGGAGAAAAACTATTAAAAATTCCAACATATGGAGGCTGAACAACACGCTGCTGAATAACCAACAAATCACAGAAGAAATCAAAAAAGAAATCAAAATATGCATAGAAACGAATGAAAATGAAAACACAACAACCCAAAACTTGTGGGACACTGTAAAAGCAGTCCTAAGGGGAAAGTTCATAGCAATACAGGCATATCTCAAGAAACAAGAAAAAAGTCAAATAAATAACCTAACTCTACACCTAAAGCAACTAGAAAAGGAAGAAATAAAGCACCCCAGGGTTAGTAGAAGGGAAGAAATCTTAAAAATTGGGGCAGAATAAATGCAAATGAAACAAAAGAGACCATAGCAAAAATCAACAAAGCCAAAAGCTGGTTCTTTGAAAGGGTAAATAAAATTGACAAACCATTAGCCAGACTCATCAAGAAACAAAGGGAGAAAAATCAAATCAATAAAATTAGAAATGAAAATGGAGAGATCACAACAGACAACACAGAAATACAAAGGATCATAAGAGACTACTATCAGCAATTATATGGCAATAAAATGGACAACGGGGAAGAAATGGACAAATTCTTAGAAAAGTACAACTTTCCAAAACTTAACCAGGAAGAAATAGAAAATCTTAACAGACCCATCACAAGCATGGAAATTGAAACTGTAATCAGAAATCTTCCAGCAAACAAAAGCCCAGGTCCAGACGGCTTCACAACTGAATTCTACCAAAAATTTAGAGAAGAGCTAACACCTATCCTACTCAAACTGTTCCAGAAAATTGCAGAGGAAGGCAAACTTCCAAACTCATTCTATGAGGCCACTATCACCCTAATACCAAAACCTGACAAAGATGCCACACACACAAAAAAAAAGTTACAGGCCACTGTCACTGATGAACATAGATGCAAAAATCCTTAACAAAATTCTAGCAATCAGAATCCAACAATGCATTACAAAGATCATACACTGTGACCAAGTGGGCTTTATCCCAGGAATGCAAGGATTCTTCAATATCCACAAATCAATCAACGTAATACACCACATTAACAAATTGAAAAATAAAAACCATATGATTATATCAATAGATGCAGAGAAAGCCTTTGACAAAGTTCAACATCCATTTATGATAAAAACTCTCCACAAAGCAGGAATAGAAGGAACATACCTCAACATATTAAAAGCTATATATGACAAACCCACAGCAAACATTATCCTCAATGGTGAAAAATTGAAAGCATTTCCTCTAAAGTCAGGAATAAGACAAGGATGCCCACTTTCACCATTACTATTCAACATAGTTTTGGAAGTTTTGGCTACAGCAATCAGAGCAGAAAAAGAAATAAAAGGAATCCAAATTGGAAAAGAAGAAGTAAAACTCTCACGGTTTGCAGATGACATGATCCTCTAAATAGAAAACCCCAAAGACTCCACCAGAAAATTACTAGAACTAATCAATGAATATAGTAAAGTTGCAGGATATAAAATCAACACACAGAAATCCCTTGCATTCCTGTACACTAATAATGAGAAAATGGAAAGAGAAATTAAGGAAACAATTCCATTCACCATTGCAATGAAAAGAATAAAATACTTAGGAATATATCTCCCTAAAGAAACTAAAGACCTATATATAGAAAACTATAAAACACTGGTGAAAGAAATCAAAGAGGACACTAATAGATGGAGAAATATACCATGTTCATGGATCGGAAGAATCAATATAGTGAAAATGAGTATACTACCCAAGCAATTTATAGATTCAATGCAATCTGCATCAAGCTACCAATGGTATTCTTCACAGAGCTAGAACAAATAATTTCTCAATTTGTATGGAAATACAAAAAACCTCAAATAGCCAAAGCTATCTTGAGAAAGAAGAATGGAATTGGAGGAATCAACCTGCCTGACTTCAGGCTCTACTACAAAGCCACAGTCATCAGGACAGTATGGTACTGGCACAAAAACAGAAATATAGATCAATGGAACAAAATAGAAAGCCCAGAGATAAATCCATGCACCTATGGACACCTTATCTTTGACAAAGGAGGCAAGAATATACAATGGATTAAAGACAATCTCTTTAACAAGTGGTGCTGGGAAAACTGGTCAAACACTTGTAAAAGAATGAAACTAGAACACTTTCTAACACCATACACAAAAATAAACTCAAAATGGATTAAAGCTCTAAATGTAAGACCAGAAACCATTAAACTCCTAGAGGAAAACATAGGCAAAACACTCTCTGACATACATCACAGCAGGATCCTCTATGACCCACCTCCCAGAATATTGGAAATAAAATCAAAAATAAACAAATGGGACCTAATTAAACTTAAAAGCTTCTGCACAACAAAGGAAACTATAAGCAAGGTGAAAAGACAGCCTTCAGAATGGGAGAAAATAATAGCAAATGAAGCAACAGACAAACAACTAACCTCAAAAATATACAAGCAACTCCTACAGCTCAATTCCAGAAAAATAAATGACCCAATCAAAAAATGGGCCAAAGAACTAAACAGACATTTCTCCAAAGAAGACATACAGATGGCTAACAAACACATGAAAAGATGCTCAACATCACTCATTATCAGAGAAATGCAAATCAAAACCACTATGAGGCAGCATTACAGGCCAGTCAGAATGGCTGCGATCCAAAAGTCCACAAGCAATAAATGCTGGAGAGGGTGTGGAGAAAAGGGAACCCTCTTAGACTGTTGGTGGGAATGCAAACTAGTACAGCCACTATGGAGAACAATATGGAGATTCCTCAAAAAACTGGGAATAGAACTGCCTTATGATCCAGCAATCCCACTGCTGGGCATACACACTGAGAAAACCAGAATTGAAAGAGACACGTGTACCCCAATGTTCATAGCAGCACTATTTACAATAGCCAGGACTTGGAAGCAACCTAGATGTCCATCTGCAGATGAATGGATAAGAAAGCTGTGGTACATATACACAATGGAGTATTCAGATCAGATCAGTCGCTCAGTCGTGTCCGACTCTTTGCGACCCCATGAACCGCAGCACGCCAGGCCTCCCTGTCCATCACCAGCTCCCGGAGGTCACTCAGACTCACATCCATCAAGTCAGTGATGCCATCCAGCCATCTCATCCTCTGTCGTCCCCTTCTCCTCCTGCCCTCAATCCCTCCCAGCATCAGAGTCTTCAATGAGTCAACTCTTCACATGAGGTGGCCAAAATACTGGAGTTTCAGCTTTAGCATCATTCCTTCCAAAGAAATTCCAGGATTGATCTCCTTCAGAATGGACTGGTTGGATCTCCTTGCAGTCCAAGGGACTCTCAAGTATTACTCAGCCATTAAAAAGAATATATTTGAATCAGTTCTAATGAGGTGGATGAAACTGGAGCCTATTATACTGAGTGAAGTAAGCCAGAAAAAAAACACCAATACAGTATACTAACGCATATATATGGAATTTAGAAAGATGGTAACGATAACCCTGTATGCGAGACAGCAAAAGAGACACAGATGTATAGAACAGTCTTATGGACTCTGGGAGAGGGAGAGGGTGGGATGATTTGGGAGAATAGCATTGAAATAGTCTGTGGGGTCGCACAGAGTCGGAAACGACTGAAGTGACTTAGCAGCATGTATAATATCGTTTCTGAAAGGAGTCGCCAGTCCAGGTATGATGCCTGATAACGGATGCCTGGGGCCTGGTGCACTGGGACGACCCAGAGGGATGGTATGGGGAGGGAGGAGGGAGGATGGTTCAGGATGGGGAACACATGTATACCTGTGGCGGATTCATTTTGATGAATGGCAAAAGCAATACAATATTGTAAAGTTAAGCAAAAAAAAAAAAAAAAAAAACAGAGAGAAATACCAAATTCAAGTTTTGTACCAGCTTACTTTTAAATGTATTTATTTACTTAAATTTATTTTAACCTTAGTCTTAACCATGCATGAAAATCTATCAGGGCCACTTTCCAGTACCTTTTAATCATTTTCTGTATCTGTTACTTTTTTCCCATTAAGAAGCAGCTGTAAGTCAGACTATTTCCTCTTCCCTTAATCAAATGAAATTCTTTACTGAAAACACATATCTTACTCTTCTAAACAACCATGAACTGTCCTTTATATTAGCATTCTGTAGGTTGGTGAACATAAATATCAGTAATAATTTCTAAATTATTCTTATAGAAAATATCTCCATGTAGCACCAACATTTGTTATCAAAGGTCCAAAATATCTTTAGTGTTTCTTTATATATATATATATATAAATTTATTTATTTTAATTGGAGGCTAATTACTTTACAATATTGTATTGGTTTTGCCATACATTGACATGAATCCGCCAAGGGTGTACATGTGTTCCCCATCCTGAACCCCACCTTCCACCCCCCTCCCCATCCCATCCCTCTGGGTCATCCCAGTGCACCAGCCCCGAGCATCCTGTATCATGCATCAAACCTGGACTGGCGATTTGTTTCACATATGATAATATACATGTTTCAATGCCATTCTCCCAAATCATCCCACCCTCGCCCTCTCCCACAGAGTCCAAAAGACTGTTCTATACATCTGTGTCTTTTTTGCTGTCTTGCATACACGGTTATCATTACCATCTTTCTAAATTCCATATATATGCATTATTATACTGTATTGGTGTTTTTCCTTTTGGCTTACTTCACTCTGTATAATAGGCTCCAATTTCATCCACCTCATTAGAACTGATTCAAATGCATTCTTTTTAATGACTGAGTAATACTCCATTATGTATATGTACCACAGCTTTCTTATCAATTCGTCTGCTGATCGACATCTAGGTTGCTCCCATGTCCTGGATATTATAAACAGTGCTGTGATGAACATTGGGGTACAAGTGTCTCTTTCAATTCTGGTTTCCTTGGTGTGTATGCCCAGCAGTGGGATTGCTGGGTCGTATGGCAGTTCTATTTTCACTTTTTAAAGGAATCTCCACACTGTTCTCCATAGTGGCTGTACTAGTTTGCATTCCCACCAACAGTCTAAGAGGGTTCCCTTTTCTCTGCACCTTCTCCAGCATTTATTGCTTGTGGACTTTTGGATCGCAGCCATTCTGACGCGCATGAAATGGTACCTTATAGTCGTTTTGATTTGCATTTCTCTGATAATGAGTGATGTTGAGCATTTTTTCATGTGTTTGTTAGCCATCTGTATGTCTTTGGAGAAATGTATAGTTCTTTGGCCCATTTTTTGATTGGGTCATTTATTTTTCTGGAATTGAGCTGTAGGAGTTGCTTGTATATTTTTGAGATTAGTTGTTGTCAGTTGCTTCATTTGCTATTATTTTCTCCCATTCTGAAGGCTGTCTTTTCACCTTGCTTATAGTTTCCTTCGTTGTGCAGAAGCTTTTTAATTTTAATTAGGTCCCATTTGTTTATTTTTGCTTTTATTTCTGTTACTCTGGGAGGTGGGTCATAGAGGATCCTGCTGTGATGTATGTCAGAGAGTGTTTTGCCTATGTTCTCCTCTAGGAGTTTTATAGTTTCTGGTCTTATGTTTAGATCTTTAATCCATTTTGAGTTTATTTTTGTGTATGGTGTTAGAAAGTTTTCTAGTTTCATTCTTTTACAAGTGTTTGACCAGTTTTCCCAGCACCACTTGTTAAAGAGATTGTCTTTAATCCATTGTATATTCTTGCCTCCTTTGTCAAAGATAAGGTATCCATAGGTGCATGGATTTATCTCTTGGCTTTCTATTTTGTTCCATTGATCTATATTTCTGTCTTTGTGCCAGTACCATACTGTCCTGATGACTGTGGCTTTGTAGTAGAGCCTGAAGTCAGGCAGGTTGATTCCTCCAGTTCCATTCTTCTTTCTCAAGATAGCTTTGGCTATTCGAGGTTTTTTGTATTTCCATCCAAATTGTGAAATTATTTCTTCTAGCTCTGTGAAGAAAAAAAAAAAAACACAAACCATTGGTAGCTTGATGGGGATTGCATTGAGTCTATAAATTGCTTTGGGTTGTATACTCATTTTCACTATATTGATTCTTCTGATCCATGAACATGGTATATTTCTCCATCTATTAGTGTCCTCTTTGATTTCTTTCACCAGTGTTTTATAGTTTTCTATACATAGGTCTTTTGTTTCTTTAGGTAGATTTATTCCTAAGTATTTAATTCTTTTTGTTGCAATGGTGAATGGGATTGTTTCCTTAATTTCTCTATTTTCTCATTGTTAGTGTATAGGAATGCAAGGGATTTCTGTGTGTTGATTTTATATCCTGCAACTTTACTATATTCATTGATTAACTCTAGTAATTTTCTGGTGGAGTCTTTAGGGCTTTCTATGTAGAGGATCATGTCATCAGCAAACAGTGAGAGTTTTACTTCTTCTTTTCCAATTTGGATTCCTTTTATTTCTTTTTCTGCTCTAATTGCAGTGGCCAAAACTTCCAAAACTATGTTGAATAGTAGTAGTGAGAGTGGGCACCTCTGTCTTGTTCCTGACTTTAGGGGAAATGCTTTCAATTTTTCACCATTGAGGATAATGTTTGCTGTGGGTTTGTCATATATAGCTTTTAATATGTTGAGATCTGTTCCTTTTATTCCTGCTTTCTGGAGGGTTTTTATCATAAATGGATGCTGAATTTTGTCAAAGGTTTTCTCTGCATATATTGAGATAATCATATGGCTTTTATTTTTCAATTTGTTAATGTGGTGTATTACATTGACTGATTTGCGGATATTGAAGAATCCTTGCATCCCTGGGATAAAGCCCACTTGGCCATGATGTATGATCTTTTTAATGTGTTGTTGGATTCTGATTGCTAGAATTTTGTTAAGGATTTTTGCATCTATGTTCATCAGTGACATTGGCCTGTAGCTTTCTTTATTTGTGGCATCTTTGTCAGGTTTTGGTATTAGGGTGATGGTGGCCTCATAGAATGAGTTTGGAAGTTTACCTTCCTCTGCAATTATATGGAAGAGTTTGAGTAGGATAGGTGTTAGCTCTTCTCTAAATTTTTGGTAGAATTCAGCTGTGAAGCCGCCTGGACCTGGGCTTTTGTTTGCTGGAAGATTTCTGATTACAGTTTCAATTTCCGTGCTTGTGATGGGCCTGTTAAGATTTTCTATTTCTTCCTGGTTAAGTTTTGGAAAGTTGTACTTTTCTAAGAATTTGTCCATTTCTTCCCCGTTGTCCATTTTATTGGCATACAGTTGCTGATAGTAGTCTCTTATGATCCTTTGTATTTCTGTGTTGTCTGTTGTGACCTCTCCATTTTCGTTTCTAATTTTATTGATTTGATTTTTCTGTTTTTTTCTTGATGAGTCTGGCTAATGATTTGTCAATTTTATTTATCTTCTCAAAGAACCAGCTTTTGGCTTTGTTGATTTTTGCTATGGTCTCTTTTCTTTCTTTTGCATTTATTTCTGCCCCAATTTTTAAGATTTCTTTCTTTCTACTAACTCTGGGGTGCTTCATTTCTTCCTTTTCTAGTTGCTTTAGGTGTAGAGTTAGGTTATTTATTTGACTTTTTTCTTGTTTCTCCAGATAAGCCTGTATTGCTATGAACCTTCCCCTTGCACTGCTTTTATAGTGTCCCACAGGTTTTGGGTTGTTGTGTTTTCATTCATCTCTATGCATATTTTGATTTCTTTTTTGATTTCTTCTGTGATTTGTTGATTATTCAGCAGTTTGTTTTTCAGCCTCCATATGTTGGAATTTTAAAAGTTTTTCTCCTGTAATTGAGATCTAATCTTACTGCATTGCTGTCAGAAAAGATGTTTGGAATGATTTCAATTTTTTTGAATTTACCAAGGCTAGATTTATGGCCCAGGATGTGAGCTATCCTGGAGAAAGTTCCATGTGCACTTGAGAAAAAGGTGAATTCATTGTTTTGGTGTGAATTGTCCTATAGATATCAATTAGGTCTAACTGGTCTATTGTATCATTTAAAGTTTGTGTTTCCTTGTTAATTTTCTGTTTAGTTGATCTATCCATAGGTGTGAGTGTGGTATTAAAGTCTCCCACTATTATTGTCTTATTGTTGATTTCCTCTTTCATACTTGTTAGCACTTTTCTTACATATTGCAGTGCTCCTATGTTGGGTGCGTATATATTTATAATTGTTATATCTTCTTCTTGGATTGATCCTTTGATTATTATGTAGTGTCCTTCTTTGTCTCTTTTCACAGCCTTTATTTTAAAGTCTGTTTTATCTGATATGAGTATTGCTACTCCTGCTTTCTTTTGGTCTCTATTTGCGTGGAATATCTTTTTCCAGCCCTTTACTTTCAGTCTGTATGTGTCCCTTGTTTCGAGGTGGGTCTCTTGTAGACAACATATATAGGGGTCTTGTTTTTGTATCCATTCAGCCAGTCTTTGTCTTTTGGTTGGGGCATTCAACCCATTTACATTTAAGGTAATTATTGATAAGTATGATCCCATTGCCATTTACTTTATTGTTTTGGGTTTGAGTTTATACACCCTTTCTGTGTTTCCTGTCTAGAGAAGATCTTTTAGCATTTGTTGGAGAACTGGTTTGCTCGCGCTGAATTCTCTCAGCTTTTGCTTGTCTGTATGGGAATACCAGACCACCTGACCTGCTGCTTGAGAAATCTGTAGGCAGGTCAGGAAGCAACAGTTAGAACTGGACATGGAACAACAGACTGGTTCCAAATAGGGAAAGGAGTATGTCAAGGCTGTATATTGCCACCCTGCTTATTTAACTTATATGCAGAATACATCATGAGAAACACTGGACTGGAAGAAGCACAAGCTGGAATCAAGATTGCCAGGAGAAATATCAATAACCTCAGATATGCAGGTGACACCACCCTTATGGCAGAAAGTGAAGAGGAACTAAAAAGCCTCTTGATGAAAGTGAAAGTGGAGAGTGAAAAAGTTGGCTTAAAGCTCAACATTCAGAAACGAAGATCATGGCATCTGGTCCCATCACTTCGTGGGAAATAGATGGGGAAACAGTGTCAGACTTTACTTTATTTTGGAGGGCTCCAAAATCATTCCAGATGTTGACTGCAGCCATGAAATTAAAAGACGCTTACTCCTTGGAAGGAAAGTCATGACCAACCTAGATAGCATATTCAAAAGCAGAGACATCACTTTGCCAACAAAGGTCCGTCTAATAAAGGCTATGGTTTTTCCTGTGGTCATGTATGGATGTGAGAGCTGGACTGTGAAGAAGGCTGAGCACCGTAGAATTGATGCTTTTGAACTGTGGTGTTGGAGAAGACTCTTGAGAGTCCTTTGGACTGCAAGGAGATCCAACCAGTCCATTCTGAAGGAGATCAGCCCTGGGATTTCTTTGGAAGGAATGATGCTAAAGCTGAAACTCCAGTATTTTGGCCACCTCATGTGAAGAGTTGACTCATTGGAGAAGACTCTGATGCTGGGAGGGATTGGGGGCAGGAGGAGAAGGGGACGACAGAGGATGAGATGGCTGGATGGCGTCACTGACTCGAGGGACATGAATCTGAGTGACTTCCGGGAGTTGGTGATGGACAGGGAGGCCTGGCGTGCTGTGATTCATGGGGTTGCAAAGAGTCAGACATGACTGAGCAACTGAACTGAAAGCTTTTGATTTCTCCTTCATATTTGAATGAGATCCTTCCTGGGTACAGTAATCTGGGCTGTAGGTTATTTTCTTTCATCTCTTTAAGTTTGTCCCATTCCCTCCTGACCTGAAGAGTTTCATTGAAAGATCAGCTGTAATCCTTATGAGAATCCCCTTGTATGTTATTTGTTGTTTTTCCCTTGCTGCTTTTAATATTTGTTCTTTGTGTTTGATCTTTGTTAATTTGATTAATATGTGTCTTGGGATGTTTTGTCTTGGGTTTATCCTGTTTGGGACTCTCTGGGTTTCTTGGACTTGGGTGATTATTTCATTCCCAATTTTAGGGAAGTTTTCAACTATTATCTCCTCAAGTATTTTCTCATGGTCTTTCTTTTTGTCTTCTTCTTCTGGGACTCCTATGATTCCAATGTTGGGGTGTTTAACATTGTCCCAGAGATCATTGAGACTGTCCTCATTTCTTTTAAGTCGTTTTCCTTTTTTCCTCTCTGTTTCACTTATTTCTACTATTCTATCATCTACCTCACTTATCCTATCTTCTGTCTCCATTATTCTACTGTTGGTTCCCTCCATAGTGTTTTTTATCTCATTTATTGCATTATGCATTATATATTGACTCTTTTTTATTTCTTCTAGGTCCTTGTTAAACCTTTCTTTCATCTTCTCAATCCTTGTCTCCAAGCTATTTATCTGTAACTCCATTTTATTTTCAAGAGTTTGGATCATTTTCACTATCATTATTTGGAATTCTTTATCAGGTAGATTCCCTTTCTCTTCCTCTTTTGTTTGCTTTGGTGGGCATTTATCCTGTTCCTTTATCTGCGGCTCTCTCTCCTCTCTGCCTTTTCATCTTGTTTATATTGTTGTGTTTGGGGTGGCCTTTCCGTATCTGGCAGTGTGTGGAGTTCTCTTTATTGTGGGTTTCCTCGCTGTATCTCTCTGCCTTTTCATCTTGTTTATATTGTTGTGTTTGGGGTGGCCTTTCTGTATTCTGGCATTTTGTGGAGTTCTGTTTATTGTGGAGTTGCCTCGCTGTGGGTGGGGTTGGACAGGTGGCTTGTCAAAGTTTCCTGGTTAGGGAAGCTTGTGTTGGTGTTCTGGTGGGTGGAGCTGGATTTCTTCTCTCTGGAGTGCAATGAAGTGTCCAGTAATGAGTTATGAGATGTCAGTGGCTTTGGTGTGACTTTGGGCAGCCTGTATATTGAAGCTCCAGGCTATGTTCCTGTGTTGCTGGAGAATTTGTGTGGTATGTCTTGCTCTGGAACTTGTTGGCCCTTGGGTGGTGCTTGGTTTAAGTGTAGGTGTGGAGGCGTTTGATGAGCTCCTGTCGATTAATGTTTCCTGGAGTCAGGAGTTCTCTGGTGTTCTCAGGATTTGGACTTAAGCTTCCTGCCTCTGATTTTCAGTCTTATTCTACGGTAGCCTCAAGACTTCTCCATCTATACAGCACCAATGATAAAACATCTAGGTTAAAGATGAAAAGTTTCTCCACGGTGAGGGACACCCAGAGAGGTTCACAGGGTTACATGGAGAAGAGAAGAGGGAGGTGGGAGATAGAAGTGACCAGGAGGAGAAGAGAGGGGATCAAAAGAGGAGAGAGCAAGCTAGCCAGTAATCACTTCCTTATGTGCTCTCCACAGACTAGATCCCTCAGAGATGTTCATGGAGTTATACAGAGAAGACAAGAGGGAGGAAGGAGACAGAGGTGGCCAGGAGGATAAAGGGGGGAATCAAAAGGAGAGAGACAGATCCAGTCAATAATCAGTTCTGTAAGTGTTCTCTACTGTCCAGAACACACAAAGAGATTCACAGAGTTGGGTAGAGAAGAGAAGGGGGAGGGAGTAGATAGAGGTGACTCAGTGGAGAAAAAGGAGAGTCCAAAGAGGGAGAGAGCAGTCAAGCTAGTAATCTCGCTCCCAGGTAAAAATGGGTACTGAAGATTGGGTTCTTAAAGGTACAAAGTTGGTAACAAATACCAAAAAGCAAAGATTAAAAATCTAGAGTAGAGGTTGGATTCTCAAAAATACAATATTAAAGAAAAAAAGTCACAAAAATTATAAAATGTATAAATATGAAGTTTGTTTTTAAAAATAGGGGTTTTTTTGCAAAGTAATAGTAGGTTACAAAAAATGAAAATTAAAGGAGTAATAGAGGACTTAAAATTTTTTTTTTACAAATTAAAAAAATTATAATGGTAAAAATATATCTAGGACTTTTTCTGGTGGTGGTGTGGACACTGTGGGGTCAGTTCATTTTCAGATAGTTCCTTGATCCGGCTTATACTTCTCAAGATCTATAGGCACATTCCTATGTAGTTGGTGCTAACTATACGGTTTTAATCTATTGCACCTGTCACTTCCAAGACGGTTCCTTCTGTTTGTTTTAGCTTCTTCCGTTTGCTGGTCTCTTCAGTGTCTAATTTCCGCCCTGACACAAGGGGGCGGTGGTGGACACTTTTTTAGGCTCACTTGTTCAATAGTGCTGTGGGGAGGGAGGAACACTGCAAACAAATAACACTGGTGTGTGCTCTCAGTGTCTCAGCCACACTGGGTTTGCCCCTGCTCACAGTGTGTGTGCTTTCCCTGTCTACACTGCTTAGGCTCTAGGTTGCTCTGCCGGGAACTGTCTAAGGCCGGCCCTGGGTTGTTTGCACTTCCCAGGTCTAAGCCGCTCAGGTTCAGGTACTCAGGTACTCCAAAAAGACGCAGACTCAGTTGGGCCTGCATTTTGTGCCCTTCCCAGGTCCGAGCAGCTCAGGTGACCAGGAGCTTGGCAAGCGCAGACACTGCGACTTATTGCCTCCCCCATCCCTTCTGCTTGGTTTTCTGGGTGTACAACCAGAGCACCTTCTCAGGTGTGCCATGTGTCTCTTCTGGGGAGCTGATCTCAGGCTGCGACCCTCCTGGTGGATGTCGACGGTCCAGAATCCCAAGAAGTCTTGGTTAGCAATGAAGCCTGCTTGCAGTTTGGTAGATGATGCCTCTCTGGGGCCGCAATTGCCCCCTTCCGTCTCTGGCTGCCCTTGCCTGCCTGTCTCCGGCGGGGGATGGGCCGGTCCGCAGCCAGCTAGCTCTGCTCAGTCCTTTGTTCTGTGAGTGGGCCTGGTGGTATGTTATGTTAGGGCTATTCATGTGGTAGCTATCCCACAGTCTGATTTGCTATCTCAAGTTAGTTCCCTCAGATTGCCCTCGGAGCATTCAGGCCCGGTCCTTACTTTAAGCAATGCAGCCCAAGCATCCCTGCCCAGCCCCGGCTTGCTAGTGGCAGATGCTGGCGTCTGCACTGCTTCTCCACTGGGAGTTACCATTGGACACATAATCTGTGGGTTTTAATTATTTATTTATTTTTCCTCCCAGTTATGTTGCCCTCTGAGATTCCAAGGCTCGCCACAGATTCGCCAGTGAGAGTGTTTCCTGGTGTTTGGAAACTTCTCTCTTTTTAAGACTCCCTTCCTGGGACACATCTCCATCCCTATCTCTTTTGTTTCTCTTTTTATCTTTTATATTTTTTCCTACCTCCTTTCGAAGACAATGGGCTATTTTTCTGGGTGCCTGATGTCCTCTGCCAGCATTAGGAAGTTGTTTTGTGGAATTTACTCAGCGTTCAAATGTTCTTTTGATGAATTTGTGGGGAAGAAAGTGGTCTTCCCATCCTATTCCTCTGCCATCTTAAGACCACCCCCCAAAATATCTTTAGTGTTTCTGAAAGAGGAAGCCAGTGTTTAGTAATTAATGTTTCAATATCTTATTTTATTTGGGAGTGGCCTAGCTATTCAATAAACTTCCATCACTTAATTCAGCACAATTCTAGAATTTCAAGTTACCAGAATCTGGAGAGACTATTTTAGACAGACAGTTCTAAGCATAATTATTCTTAATAGAGTTTTTCTTTTTTTAAATTTTATTTTATTTAACTTTACAATATTGTATTGGTTTTGCCATATATCAAAATGAATCTGCCACAGGTATACACGTGCTCCCCATCCCCCCCCCCCCCCCCCCCTACCATCCCTCTGGGTCGTTCCAGTGCACCAGCCCCAAGCATCCAGTATGAACCCTCCTCCCTCCTGCATCTGGTCCCATCACTGCCCAGTGGCAGTGTCTGTTTTCTGCTCCGCGTGCTGCCGGGGGAGAGCGGGGGGCTGGGGGCCCTGAGAGAGATCAAACAGAGATATCCTGAATCTAGGGATACTCTCCAGTGCACCAGCCCAGGAGAAGCATCCGGTATCGTCCATTGAACCTGGACTGGCAACTGCGTTTCATATACGGTATTATACATATTTCAATACTATTCTCCCAAATTATCCCACCCTCTCCCTCTCCCAGAGTCCAACTAAGAGCTCTTGCATTATTTGTATTTTCTTTCCTTTAAAGTTCCTTCACATCAAGTTACCTTCCTTGCTGACAAAGTTGCAATAGCTATAACAAGATTTTATTTAAATCTAGATGCAATAAAAGTATTATACTTAATGTTGATGACTCCAAAGGAAAGTTATGACCAACCTAGATCACATATTCAAAAGCAGAGACATTACTTTGCCAACAAAGTTTCACCTAGTCGGGGCTACGGTTTTTCCTCTGGTCATGTATGGATGTGAGAGCTGGACTGTGAAGAAGGCTGAGCACCGAAGAATTGATGCTTTTGAACTGTGGTGTTGGAGAAGACTCTTGAGAGTCCCTTGGACTGCAAGGAGATCCAACCAGTCCATTCTAAAGGAGATCAGCCCTGGGATTTCTTTGGAAGGAATGATGCTAAAGCTGAAACTCCAGTACTTTGGCCAACTCATGCGAAGAGTTGACTCATTGGAAAAGACTCTGATGCTGGGAGGGATTGAGGGCAAGAGGAGAATGGGACGACAGAGGATGAGATGGCTGGATGGCATCACTGACTTGATGGATGTGAGTCTCGGTGACCTCCGGGAGTTGGTGATGGACAGGGAGGCCTGGCGTGCTGCAATTCATGGGGTTGCAAAGAGTCAGACACGACTGAGTGACTGATCTGGTCTGATCTGATCTGATATTAATTAGGTCAAAAAACTTAAACATTAATACCAAGTATTAATTTAATATTGAATATTTCCAAGCTTATGTAAATCTGAAATTAATTCTGGCCAGTTATCTTCTATATCTTTCAGAATTTATATAAATACTTGATTTTCTTTAATTCAATTAAGTAGAGCTCATTGACAAATTAACCTCAGAAATATTATCCAAACACATATATTGAGACATACATATATCCAGACAGATACAACAAGGGATCTCATAGCTTCATTTTCTAAACTTAGTTATGAAACATATATCACAATATACAGCTCACTACTTGTAAATAATAATTGGAATAAGTTAAATAATTTTTCCTATCCCCTTTCTCCCCCTGTTTCAAGAATTAGAGATGGTTGAGATAGAATAAATAATCCTTAGAATTCTGGGCTCAAGGAATAGGAAGAGAAAATCAGGTTTTCCTAGTAAGCCTTATTCTCTCAGGGTCAGAATTCTGAATATATATTCATATATATATATATATATATATATATATATATATAGAGAGAGAGAGAGAGAGAGAGAGAAAGAGAGACAGAGAGAGAGAGAGACAGAGAGAGAGAGACAGAGAGAGAGATACCTTTTTTCTTTCAAGCTAGCTTTCTCTACCAGTTGGGAATTAAACAGGAGTCAAACTTCAACAGGCATTGGCACAATTGAAGGTTGATCATTTTTGTAGATACCCCCTACTTTTTTTTTAATGATTGTGAAATATTGGTCAGCCAATGTAACAAGGACATTTGTTTGTAACTCTGACCAATCTAGATTATCCTTTGACTAGAGTAGTCAAATCCTTCAAGCCTTCTGAAAAAGCAGAGTTAAGCAAGGGGCTGTTTTGGTGTTTAGAGAATGATTCAGTTGTCAAGCCAGAATATTGCTTAAAATTTTTTTTTCAAACTTTTCATAATAATCTAGAATTGATCCATCTGATCTTTGCTTGTACTGGTGAATCTCTGTCTGGTCTTTTTTTTTTTTCTTTTTTCTTTTTGGAAAAACCTATGAGATAAGTTTGGAGAAGGCAATGGCACCCCACTCCAGTACTCTTGCCTGGAAAATCCCACGGACGGAGGAGCTTGGTAGGCTGCAGTCCATGGGGTCGCTAAGAGTCGGACATGACTGAGCGACTTCACTTTCTCTTTTCACTTTCATGCATTGGAGAAGGAAATGGCAACCCACTCCAGTGTTCTTGCCTGGAGAATCCCAGGGATGGGGAGGCCTGGTGGGCTGCCGTCTATGGGGTCACACAGAGTCGGACACGACTGAAGTGACTTAGCATATGAGATAAGTTCAAGCAATTTCTGAGCTAATTCCTTGTATTCAGTGTGAGCCTGTGGTTCAAAATCCATTAAGAAATGTTTACATCCTGTTTTTTAAAATTCATTCCCTTGCTTTGTGTTCAGAAACTAACAGCTATATTAATTGATACAGATCTTAAAACCCAGACTTATAAGTCCAGACGTGTAATTCAAATTCCTTAACAAATCCTAATGGACCTTAACTTGGATTGGAAATTCCTTAGCTGAGGCTCTAAAGTTCTGCTTAGGTCCTGGGTGTGTTGTAAACACTAAGGATGGTTCATCTCTCCCTGCAATAGGTTCCTCCTTAAAGGGAGTTATAATCACTTCTGATTTTTTTTTTTCTTCCTTTATTGGGGAAGAAAAAGCAGCAGGAGGCAGATGAGTTGCAAAAGAAAAAGATAACAGCATCTGAACCAGACAATTCAGATAGAAAAAGATATGTGGGAGGAGCAAAAGGAGAGACAGAGTTCCAGCAGCCTTTTTTAGTTTAGTAGCTTCACACAGAGTCGGACACAGCTGAAGTGACTTAGCATATAGCATATAAATACCAATCAAAGTAAGCATTCCACTCAGTGTGTTTGATTTGTGGCTGGCTTTTTCTGTGTGCACAAAAACAGCAATTTTTGAATATCAGAAGAACCCTAATTTGGCCTTTTTTAGGTTGAGTTCTTCTTTAGTATAATTTGCCCAATTGAGTAGGTACTTGCAAGTATAAGTTTGTATGTCCTTAACCCTTGGCTTGGGTGTCAGTTAGAGGCTTTCTGATATCCCTTGTTTCTGTGTTGGAGAGGCTATATTTCCCATTTTAAAGTTGAATTTTTCAGATTAAAATTCACTAATGAAATTGTGTGGTAAGCCAGCGCACTGCTTGTGAACTTAACCCTCTAGGGTTAACCTTAGAGGCATTTCAGCCCTCTCACATGTCTCAATTTCTCCCTCTGTGATCTAAGACCACCATGGGTGCTCAGATCACTGAATGGCCAATTCTTATTTGTGACCCCTGGATGAGAAAATGTCTTAATTAATGAGTGGGGTTTCCCTATGGGACCACTGCAAGGTATGAGGATTCTGCCTCCACTACTGTAAAATTCTCAGTTGCCTAAGAAAACAGCAAGCAGCTGGGAGAAGCCTTATCCCTTTCCTTCAGAGCAAAGCTCTCATGTAATATCCTCACTTTTATCCCAACAAATGCTATGAAGGCAGCCAAACTGAGGAAAAGGATCAGATCAGCCTTATATCCAACCACTCAGTACAGACCACTTAGTCTCACACAACTGAGCAAACCCTGGTATTATTCAACCAGCACCTTCCCCTACCCCCAGTATCTTTCTCTTGAGTCATTATTCCCTGGTACCTTTCAATCAAGCCTCCTCCAATATCTTTCAACTGAGTGAATATTTACCTGATATTTTCCAACCACCCCCTCCCCACACTGTCTTTCAACTGTGACGGGGTAGCCACCTCTCAAATCATGTAGATGAGAAAGTGAGGCTCAGGGACTGTGTGACTAGCCCAGGGCCACACAGCCAGAAAGTGGCCACACCTGGGGTTGTTCAGAGGCACCATGACTGGAAGCCCCCTGCTCTTCCTGACTCACCATAGTGCTCCTTGTCACAGGCTGCCACACATCTCTGCAAGGGACAGGAGCCTATTCCTGACATTTCTAGGACCCAGTGAAGGCCTCAGAGGAGGAAGACGGGAGTCAATGTGCTATGTTTAGTCACTCAGTTGAGTCCAACTCTTTGTGACCCCATGGACTGTAGCCCACCAGGCTCCTCTGTCTATGCGGATTTTCCAGGAAAAAATACTAGAGTGGGTAGCCTTTCCCTTCTCCAGGGTACCTTTCCAACCCAGGGAGTGAACCAAGGTCTCCTGCATTGCAGGTGGATTCTTTACCATCTGAGAATGAAATTAACTGTTTAGCTTTTAGTGGTTGACTTTGAATAGCAGGGGAGTTGACATCCTCTTCGTAATAGGAGGCCAGGTGACAAGTTTTGCTATCTGTGTCATCTCATGGGCAGAAATGGTCTTTATCTGTTTCTTAGATGCCCTGGGTAATCTAGGGCATTGGCTAGAGCAGTGGTTGTGTATGTTGCGTGGTGTCTGGACCAGCAGCACCATCATCACCTGATAACTTCTTAGAAATGAACCTTCATGAGTCCAACCACAGGCCAGCTGAGCTCCAGGATGTGGCTGCTGCTCTGTGTTTCAACAAGCCCTCAGAATGATTCTAATTCATGTTAAGGTTTGCTTGAAGAGTAATCCTTTAGGAAAGGGTGAAAATAGTTATATGGATTTTCACCCATGAAGATGTTAGTGAAAGCACAGAACAGTTGTGATGTGCTCTTAAGAAGCTGCCTCTGAAGATGGGATCTGGGTGTTAACTTTTCCCTCACCTTCCTGTTTCCTTAGCACTTCTGTCACCTAGAGCCAGACACTCTAGGCTTTGCTTGGAGTAAGCCTAAAGGGAAATTTATCTGTTTGTAAAATGAAAAAACGCAGGAAACAAATATAAAAAGAGCTATTTTTAAAATATGGGTAATGTGAATATGAGGAGAAGGCAATGGCACCCCACTCCAGTACTCTTGCCTAGAAAACCCCATGGATGGAGGAGCTTGGTAAACTGCAGTCCATGGGGTCGCTAAGAGTTGGACACGACTGAGCTACTTCACTTTCACTTTTCACTTTCATGCATTGGAGGAGGAAATGGCAACCCACTCCAGTGTTCTTGCCTGGAAAATCCCAGGGACAGGGGAGCCTGGTGGGCTGCCATCTATGGGGTCGCACAAAGTCGGACACGACTGAAGCGACTTAGCAGCAGCAGCAGCAATGTGAATATGAATATTTCCTGTTATATTTTGCTACATTGATGAGTTTTCTGAAAACTAAAACAAACTAAACCAGACTTTTCCAGTGATAGTGTTTTATATTTGCTTCCAGTGATGTGAATGAATAAATACATACAAATAACATTAACATTAGTTGCTCAGTCACGTCTGACTCTTTGCAACCACATGGACTATAGCCCACCAGGCTCCTCTGTCCATGGGATTTTCCAGGCAAGAATACTGGAGTGGGTAGCCATTTCCTTTTCCAGGGGATCTTCCCAACCCAGGGAACTAACCTGGGTCTCCTGGGTTGCAGGCAGATTCTTTACCATCTAAGCTACCAAGGAAGCCCCATATATAAATAAGGGGATGTATAATTTTAAAATGAGGTTAATTTTAGCTCCTCTTCCTACACTTCATCACTTAGTAGGCCTATGATCTACCTTCCAGGTATGAAGACAACAGTTTAAATAAATATTTTGCCACCACAAAGACTATGTACAAATAAGGGGATATATAATTTTAAAATGAGGTTAGTAAATGATCTTTCTTACTATAGAAATAGTCTCTGTGGTGGCAAAATATTTATTTAAACTGTTGTCTTCATACCTGTAAGGTAGAACATATTGGTCAACTGAACCCACTGAAGTGGAGGAGGAGGAGGTAAAATAGGATGCTATTAGCATGCATTGGTTGCTATTGGCTGCATTTAATTTGGTATTATAAGAAAGTGCTAAACTCAGGGAAGGATTAGCTTGTTTACATGCAAGAAGTAAAGGAATTTAAAAATCCAAAACTTGGATTTTGCAAGGTTGGAAAAGCTGATTGCATGTAGGCCCTAAAAATGAAAAGAAACCCGAGAGAAGTTTTCTAGAACAAACGTACATTATAACCCATCCATGTGAAAAAGACCTGCCTCAGAGTATGGGCCTCCTACTCAACCTGGGTTGTTGTTGTTCAGTCTCTTAAGTCATGTCTGACTTTTTGAGACCCCATGTACAGCAGCAGGCCAGCCTTCCCTGTCCTTCACTATCTCCTAGAGTTTGCTCAAACTCATGTCCATTGAGTTGATGATGCCATCCAACCATTTCATCCTCTGTCACCCACTTGACCTCCTGCCCTCAATCTTTCCCAGCATCAGGTTCTTTGCCAATGAATTGGCTCTTTGCAGTAGGAGGCCAAAGTATTGGCGCTTCAGCATCAGTTCTTCCAATGAATATTCAGGACTGATTTCCTTTAGGATCAACTGGTTTGATCTCCTTGCATTCCAAGGGACTCTCAAAAGTCTTTTCCAGTGCCACAATTCGAAAGCATCAATTCTTTGGGGCTCAGCTTTCTTTATGGTCCAACTCTCAAATCCATACATGACTACTGGAAAAACCATAGCTTGAGTATATAGACCATTGTAGGCAAAATGATGTCTCTGTTTTTTAATAGCTGTCTGCTGCTGCCGCTACTGCTAAGTCGCTTCAGTCATATCCAACTCTGTGCGACCCCAGAGATGGCAGCTCACCAGGCTCCCCCATTCCTGGGATTCTCCAGGCAAGAACACTGGAGTGGGTTGCCATTTCCTTCTCCAATGCATGAAAGTGAAAAGTGAAAGTGAAGTCGCTCAGTCGTGTCCGACTCCTAGCGACCCCATGGACTGCAGCCTACCAGGCTCCTCTGTCCATGGGATTTTCTAGGCAAGAGTACTGGAGTGGGGTGCCATTGCCTTCTCTGTAATAGCTGTCTAGGTTTGTCATAACTTTTTTTCCAAGGAGTGTCTTTTAATTTCGTGGCTGCAGTCACCATCTGCAGTGATTTTGGAACCTGTGAAAATAAAATCTATCACTGTTTCCATTTCCCCCCCATCTATTTACCATGAAGTGATTGTTGCCGCTGCTGCTGCTAAGTCGCTTTGGTCGTGTCCTATTCTGTGTGACGCCAGAGATGGCAGCCCACCAGGCTCCCCTGTCCCTGGGATTCTCCAGGCAAGAACACTGGAGCGGGTTGCCATTTCCTTCTCCAATGGATGAAAGTGAAAAGTGAAAGTGAAGTCGCTCAGTCATGCCAGACTCTTAGCGACCCCATGGACTGCAGCCTACCAGGCTCCTCCATCCATGGGATTTTCCAGGCAAGAGTACTGGAGTGGGGTGCCATTGCCTTCTCTGGAAGTGACTGTTAGGTACCATTAATTGAGAGAGAAACAGGTATGGGGTTAAGAATAGCAATCAGGCTTGAAAATTAGTCCAGGAGAGAACTGTGAGTGTGGCAACTACTGTAGGGGAACAGCTCTGCCATGGCTTCCTGGCAAACTCGTATGTATCCAAACAGGTGAAGGTTGAAACTGCAGCACATTTAAGCCAAACACTCTGTGATCCTGCTGGAACATGAGAGGATAGAGGCCACCTCCCACTTTTCTTCCTACCTGCCCTAGAAGAATGTCATCAGAGCTTCTCATCACCTCCCAGATTCTGATGAAGTGTGCTCTCTGCACTGCTCCCCTCAGAATAGAGCTGCAGAATATAAAACCACATAGCTGTGATCTAGATTTGGTTCCCCAATGATGAGGAACTGAACTTCAAATCTCAATAGCAGTCACCAGACCTTTTTCTTCGGTGTCATCTTTTTCAGTGTGTGGGTAAGGACTCAGGGAGCTAGCACCTTTGGCTTCTTCTATTTTTGCTATCTACAAAATCACTGCAGATGGTGACTGCAGCCATGAAATTAAAAGACGCTTACTCCCTAGAAGAAAAGTTACGACCAACCTAGATAGCGTGTTGAAAAGCAGAGACATTACTTTGGCAACAAAGGTCCATCTTGTCAAGGCTATGGTTTTTTCCTGTGGTCATGTATGGATGTGAGAGTTGGACTGTGAAGAAGGCTGAGCGCCGAAGAATTGATGCTTTTGAACTATGGTGTTGGAGAAGACTCTTGAGAGTCCCTTGGACTGCAAGGAGATCCAACCAATCCATTCTGAAGATCAGCCCTGGGATTTCTTTGGAAGGAATGGTTCTAAAGCTGAAACTCCAGTACTTTGGCCACCTCATATGAAGAGTTGACTCATTGGAAAAGACTCTGATGCTGGGAGGGATTGGGGGCAGGAGGAGAAGGGGACGACAGAGGATGAGATGGCTGGATGGCATCACTGACTCGATGGACATGAGTCTGTGTGAACTCCAGGAGTTGGTGATGGACAGGGAGGCCTGGAGTGCTGCGATTCATGGAGTTGCAGAGTCAGACACGACTGAGCGACTGAACTGAACTGATGGAAGCAATAAATATGTCTCATGTATCTTCACCAGCTTCATCACTCAGGCCTTGCCCTTGTCTTATATGTGTGAAACTGACTGGGAGCAAGTAGATCTAAAGGTTACTAAGGTTTTGAGGTCATTGTTTTGTGAAGAAAACCAGAAATTTGGAGTATTCAAACTTTAATATAATTTTCAAGCTTGCATAATAGGAAGTGGGTGAAAAGTCATACAGCCTTCAGGGAGCACTAGTTTCTCAATACCCTATCTAGATCTGGTTAGAGAGGATCATAGAGAAGGAGGACCCTCCAAGAGGGTCTTTAGAGAACACTGAGCAAAGGAACTACTTTCAGAGAGCAGAATCTGAGTCAGGAAGAGGAACTATCCAGTGCCTCTCCAGTAGGACTTCAAAGTTGATACTGATCAGCAACAGCTAGGAATCTCCCCTCTTTCCGGAACTTTCTGAAAAGAAATTTTACTGTAGTTGTTCTGTCCCTGCTCCACTATTATATATAACCATGTGATTGGTGGGGATGAGGGGTGAGCAGCAATCAATCTTTTCAGTCCATATGTAACTGGACCATCCAGTGGATTCTGGCAGAGACTGTGTAGCAGATCCTTGCTGCTACTGCTAAGTCACTTCAGTCGTGTCCTACTCTGTGCGACCCCATAGATGGCAGCCCACCAGGCTTCCCCGTCCCTGAGATTCTCCAGGCAAGAACACTGGAGTGGGTTGCCATTTCCTCCAATGCATGAACGTGAAAAGTGAAAGTGAAGTCGCTCAGTCATGTCTGACTCCTAGCGACCCCATGGACTGCAGCCTACCAGGCTCCTCCATCCGTGGGATTTTCTAGGCAAGAGTACTGGAGTGGGGTGCCATATCCCCTCAGCCTTACCACTCACAGGCATATTGGGAAACTTCCAACTGCCAGCATCTGTGTTTCTTTGCATGAAAGCATTCTGTGACACCAGGAGTCGGCTTTCCACCTGCACGGTAGCCCAGGAAGCAAGGGGATTTATGACCCATGGGGAAAAAAACCTTCAAATGATTACTGACAGGAGTTGGTGTACAAAGACTCTTGTTTGCAAGCCTCTTGGATGGGCTATTAAACCCTCACTCCCAGAGTTTCCCCGGTGGAATTAAGCTCCAATCTCCATGGTGGTAACTGACTTGTCAGTACATCCTTTGGTTGCCTTTTTATCCCTGTCTCTCTTTCCCACTCTCTAACTTTATTTTAGCAAATATTCTTTATTTTACCAAATAAAACATTTGAAAAGTCTTGTCTAAAAGTGTGTTTTCTGGGGAAATACAAACTAAGACAAAAGAGCGAAGACATGTGATCCTCTTTGATAGTGTATGTTGTGGCTGGGACAAAGTTGCTGAGCCAAGGATTCCAGTTCCCATCCTGTCTGCATCTTGGTGGGGTCATGTGATTGAGTTATAACCAATAGAATATAAATAGAAGTGATGTATAACACTTCCAGACCTGGTTCATGGAAACTTCTTGCACCTCCCATACTTCCTTTTTCTAGGTGTCAACACGCAAGGCTGTCTTGGAAACCACATGTTGAAAGTGGCAGAGCATCTCTTAGCTTGTATCTCTGATTGACTAACAAGAACTATGAAGGTGGAACCCCCCCCCCCACCACCACCACTGCCTCTCCAACAAAATAAGACCTCTGATTCCAACTGGGCTTTATACTAGCAGGAAGCCAACTTCCATTATGTTAAACCATTGAGATTTGGAGTTTCATCTGTTATGTCAACTAGTACCAACCTAATCAATTCTGAAGTTGCCAGAGTTTAAACAAATGCGTTTCAAAAACTGTTTTTATTATCAGAAAGGCCCTTGGAAAGAGAAAAGAGTGAAATAGGTTCAGAGACAAATGCCAGAGGCCACATGGGGAAGAGCACAGACTTGGAAGCCGGCTGCCTAACCTGAATACTGGCTCTGACATATACTGACTGTCTGACCTGGGGCAAGTTACTTAACCTCTTGTGCTTCACTTTCTTCCTGTATGAAATGGAGATGATAATAATAACTAACTTATGAGGGTACTATAAATTAATATCTGAAAAACACTTAGCTTAGTGCCTGGCACACAGTTATGATAAATTTACAAATTCCTAATTTTCCAAAGGCCATCATGAAGTCTTTAAACTGTTTCCTATGATACAATCTAACCTGCTCTGCTGTTATGATTGTGTCAAAGCAACAGAGATGGCTTTAGGATTATGGATGTCCTTCCTTTGCAATATGACTTGGTTACAATAAATAGGAATTTTCCAGAGTTTGCTCCATTCAGAGGTCACTGGGCATCTTGGGCTACTGGTTTTAGGCTGTGTTAGCTTTAGGCAGATCATTAACCTTAAGAGCAATGCTCACCTCTTGACCCTATTTAGTTTTTGTCCACTGGCCTACAGAGAAGATTGCTCAACCTACTTTTGAGATAATCCTTTATGTGCATTTATTCACCTATTTGACAATCTTTTGAGCCTTATACCTTGAGAGACTATTTTCCAACTTAGGGTTAGCATGTAAAACAAGAAAAAGGTTAGACTCTATTTCCTTTCAAAGATATGAATAAACGAGGAGTTCGAACACTTGTAATGAGCACAATAACCTGTAAGATTCATTCATTCAGTTAACAATATGCTAGAATATTAAAAAAATAAAGATTAAAAATTAGTAGCTAATGTCATCCTCATTTGTGCTTCTGTCATATTGAAGTAGCTTGTATAAGAACCATGCTCTTGTTGAACACATCCAGATGTAGATAAAGCCCCAGAAAACATCTGTTTAAGAGCATTAGACATTAGAGGTGTCGAGTTTCTGGGAAAGGAGAGGGGTAACCCAGAGATATACCCATTTGAATGCAGAGTTCCAAAGAAGAGCAAAGAGAGATAAGAAAGTCTTCCTCAATGATCAGTGCAAAGAAATACAGGAAAACAATAGAACGGGAAAGACTAGGGATCTCTTCAAGAAAATTAGAGATACCAAGAGAACATTTCATGCAAAGATGGGCTCAATAAAGGACAGAAATGGTATGGATCTAACAGAAACAGAAGATATTAAGAAGAGGTAGCAAGAATACATAGAAGAACTGTACAAAAAAGATCTTCACGATCCATATAATCACAATGGTGTGATAACTCACACTCACCTAGAGCCAGACATCCTGGAATGTGAAGTCAAGAGGGCCTTAGGAAACATCACTACGAACAAAGCTAGTGGCGGTGATGGAATTTCAGTTGAGCTATTTCAAATCCTAAAAGATGATGCTGTGAAAGTGCTTCATTCAATATGCCAGCAATTTTGGAAAACTCAGCAGTGGCCACAGGACTGGAAACGGTCAGTTTTCATTCCAATCCCAAAGAAACGCAATGCCAAAGAATGTTCAAACGACTGCACAATTGCATTCATCTCACAGGCTAGCAAAGTAATGCTCAAAATTCTCCAAGCGTGTGAACTGAGAACTTCCAGGTGCTCAAGCTGGAATTAGAAAAGGCAGAGGAACCAGATATCAAATTGCCAACATCCATTGGATAATACAAAAAGCATGAGAATTCTATAAAAAACATCTACTTCTGCTTCATTGACTATGCCAAAGCCTTTGACTATGTGGATCACAACAAACTGTGGAAAATTCTTCAAGAGATGGGAATACCAAACGGCCTTATCTGTCTCCTGAGAAATTTGTATGCAAATCAATAAGCAACAGTTAGAACCGGACATAGAACAATGGACTGGTTCTAAATTGTGAAAGGAGTACATCAAGGCTGTATATTGTCACCCTGCTTATTTGACTTATATGCAGATTCAGTTCAGTTCAGTCGCTCAGTCATGTCCGACTCTTTGTGACTCCATGAATCGCAGCACGCCAGGCCTCCCTATTCATCACCAACTCCTGGAGTTTACCCAGACTCAGGTCCATCGAGTCAGTGATGCCATCCAGCCATCTCATCCTCTGTTGTCCCCTTCTCCTCCTGCCCCCAATCCCTCCCAGCATCAGAGTCTTTTCCAATGAGTCAACTCATCGCATGAGGTGGCCAAAGTACTGGAGTTTCAGCTTTAGCATCATTCCTTCCAAAGAAATCCCAGGGCTGATCTCCTTCAGAATGGACTGGTTGGATCTCCTTGCAGTCCAAGGGACTCTCAAGAGTCTTCTCCAACACCACAGTTCAAAAGCATCAATTCTTCGGCACATGCCAGGCTGGATGAAGCACAAGCTGGAATCAAGATTACCAGGAGAAATATCAATAACCTCAGATATGCAGATGACACCACCTTTATGGCAGAAAGCAAAGAGGAACTGAAGAGCCTCTTGATGAAAGTGAAAGAGAGTGAAAAAACTGGCTTAAAACTCAACATTCAAAAAACTAGTCCCATCACTTCATGGCAAATAGATGGAGAATGGACACAATGGACACAGTGACAGACTTTATTTCCTTGGGCTCCAAAATCACTGCAGATGGTGACTGCAGCCATGAAATTAAAAGACGCTTGCTCCTCGGAAGAAAATCTACGACAAACCTGGACAGCACATTAAAAAGAAGAGACGTTATTTTGCCGACAGAGATCTGTCTAGTCAAAGCTATGGTTTTTCCAGTAGTCATGTATGGATGTGAGAGTTGGACCATAAAGAAAGCTGAGTGCCGAAGAATTGATGCTTTTGAGCTACGGTGTTGGAGAAGACTCCTGTGAGTCCTTTGGACTGCAAGATGATCAAATCAGTCCATCCTAAAGGAAATCAGTCCTGAATGTTCATTGGAAGGACTGATGCTGAAGCTGAAGCTCCAATACTTCGGTCACCTGATGAGAACTGACTTATTGGAAAAGACCCTGATCCTGGAAAGATTGAAGGCAAGAGAAAGGAATGACAGAGGATGAGATGATTGGATGGCATCACAGACTCAATGGACATGAGTTTGAGCAAGCTCCTGGAGTTGGTGTGCTGCAGTCCTTGAGGTTCCAAAGAATCAAACTGGACTGAGCGACTGAACTGAGCTGAACTGAACTGATGCAACACCAAGCCTGGGATTGTGCATAAACAGCAAGGTAGATGAATCTTACAAATATAACCTTGAGTGAAAGAAGCCAGATGCAACATTGTACATATGGTATGATTCTATGTCTGTAAAGTTAAACAATCAGCAGAATTAGTCTGTGTTGCTAAAAGTCAAGATAATGGATACGCTTGTGGGAAGATGGGAAGTAACTGAGGAGGGGCATCCCACCCTATTAATGTTCCTTTTCTCGTGTTATACGCTTGTGCTCACTTGGTGATAATTCATTGTTTTATACTTGGGACATGTGACGTTTCATGTATGTTTATTACATTCAAGAAAAAGCTTTTAAAACTCTAAATTCGGAAGACTTGCCCCAGGCAGAGCTCATAGACTTCCGGAAGAAGTCTTCCGCAGTCTGCACCTGCGCTTCACCAGATCTCAAACTTCAGCACAGACCATTTTATGGGGGTTGGGTTTGGAGAGCTTCTGGGAGGGACCCGGAGTGGGCATCCGAGACGCTTTGGAGGAAGAGTCTGAAGATCCCTGAAAATTGTGTTCAAAATGTTGTATATACGTGTGCATATGCCTTCCTAGAGGAGGGATCCACAGGTTTCATCTTGTCTACCGCCCCTCAGTCCCGAAAGGGAGGGCCACTCAAGAGCTGCCGTCTAGGTCTAGAGGTCAAGGAACCTGCATTCTAGTAACTAACCTGGGGACCAGGCGGTCACTCTCACCTTGGGCCTCAGTGGCCCTCTCCAACGGGCTCCCGGGTTGCTGCGGCTCATACATCTGGGTGCGGACCTCTAGCAGGCGAGCGGAGACCCAGCCTCGGAGCTCCTGGCTCTGGGCAAAGATGCAGCCGAGGCTCGGCTGACGAAATGCCCGCGCAAGGGATGGGGGTGTGGCGAGGGCGATCCGCCGGAAGAGCGAACCCTTCCGAGGAGGCGGATCCGCCCCCTCGTGGACAGGTAAAGCTAGTTGAGGCCCCGGGAGCCGGGTAGGTGTCGCGCGTCAACGAGGAGAATGAGGCTCGTCATCTGCTCCCTGCTGTGCGCGGGCGCCCTGGGTGAGTGCGCGCTGGAAGCTGGGTGAGGGCGGCCCCCTAGGATGGGGACTGGGTACCAGCAGAGGGTCAGCCACGGCAGGGCGCTACACTGCCTGGGCTAGAGCGGCTTCCAAGTAGCCCAGAGTCTGGCTGGCTGCAAAGTGCCTTCCACCCCCGGAGGTGCATCAGTACACCTGACAGGCAGTCGCCCTTGAAGAAACCCTATAGCCTAGGACAGGAGTTCACAAACTATGACTAGCCGGCCAAATTCCTCCAGCCGCCTATATACAGCAGACTGAGTTAAGAATGGATTTTACATCTTCACATGGGTGGAAATAAACAAAAAGAAAAATAGTTTTGACACATGACAGTTAAATGAAATTCAAACATCAGCATCCATAAATAACACTTCACTGCAACAGGATCAGGCTCATTTAGTTAAATACTATCCACGGCTGCTTTCAGGCTTCCCAGGTGGCTCAGTGGTAAAGAATTCTCCTACCAGTGCAGGATACGCAGGCTTGATTTCCAGGTGGGGAAGACTCCCCTGGAGGAGGAAATGGCAACCCACCCCAGTATTCTTGTGGGGAAAATCCCATGGACAGAAGAACCTAGGTACAGTCCATAGAGTCGCAGAGTCAGACCTGACTCAGAGACTAAACAATAACAACGACAATAGCTGCTTTCAGGCTTTAAGGCAGAGTTGAGTAGTTGCCACAGAGACTGTATGGCTCACAAAGCTAGTCATTGCCTCTGTAGACAATTATGGAAAATGTTCTTGACCCCTCGCCTGAAGGCTGTTCATCCCATTTTGAGGGGAGGAAACAGGGTCAGAGGAGAGAACAGATTTTTTTCCCCCAGGACTCACAGACTATTAATGAGGGGCTGAAGCATGTGAGGTAATCTTGTCAAGTGTCTAACCAGAAGGACATTTCCTGCTCTGAACATGCAATGCCTCCCATCCCTACTATACACTACAGAGGTGGAGAAATATAGGGGACAAACATCCACCCTAGAATGAGATCCACCCGCCACCCAGTGCCATTGTGACTCTGAGTGGTCCCTTGTCCTCTCTGAGCTAATTTACTCCTCAGTTCAGTAGAAATTACTTTTTCACAACAAACACAGTTGCTGTGCATGTGACATGAGGTCATGTGCCTAAGAGCAGCGCTCTAGGCACAGGTGAGTTATCACTGGAAAAAATTCCTGCTCTTAAATGAAAGGGGCTCTTGGTTGGGTAACTGTAAGGAAGGTCACAGTACAAAGTCACTGAGCTCATGCAGGGGGAAGCCCTCCCAGGCTGAACGACTGGGTTCTGTCCAGCCCTGTTTCTGTCAAGGTCTCAGGTTGTCTTAAGTCATTTCTGGGGCAGCATATCTATCGTGGGGGGAGGGGTAACCTGGGCTGGGCAGAGGAAGGCAGGAAATGCAAGGAGTGCTTTCTGGGTCTCCCTGGCCAAGTGCTGCCCTCTGGGGCTGAGGAGGGCTGACCGGTTTGCTGCTGCTGTGGTCCAACTATGGCCACAGGGAATCTATAGTGCAGCCCCTTGGTCTCTCCCCATTCTCCCTGAACAGTGCTTGTGTTCTTTGTTCTTCCTCCATCCTTCTCCTGGCAGTGTCAGGCACTGACTAAGAGTTCAGTCTCCCAGTCAGCTCTGTGTTTACTAAACAGAGGCAGGAGCTGCCTCTCCTCTGTCCTCTGCCCACTCCACCCCAACATTTCATCCCTCTTGGCGCTGGGCAAGGCTGGAATTGGGGACCAGCTTTCTTCAAAGCTCAGTGTTCTTTTTCAATAAAAATTCTTCAGGTGGCAGATGACAGGAATGCAACCAAACTAGCTTTAAACTAAAATTGTCAGTGGAGAGGGGGTGGTGATTAGGAAACCTTGTAAGAGCCAAGAACCAGGGGCTCTGAACAGCCTGTCTCTCCGCCTTGGCTGCCACCTTTCTCGATCTTTTGCTCTTCTGGGGAAGAGATTTCTCCACCCAGTGAGCATGGGCTACCAGATTGAAATATTTGAGGTGGGCTCTGAGTACCACTTCTAGAAATTGTCACATGATCTGATGGAGTGTTATTGATGGCTGGTCTAGTCACCAGGCTATTTCACTCCATTGACCCTTAGCTTGTTTACATACACTCTCTTTTTAAAGTAACTTTTACTTACATTTAATATAATGCCTTTCTTTATGTACACATACAGTTCAATGAATTTCAATAAATATGCCTACCCGCATAACTACCACCACAATCAAAACACAGAACATTTCCGTCACTCTCAAAGTGTCCACTATCCCTTCCTAGTCATTCCCATTTTTTCCCACTTTAGATAAGTTTTTCCTTTTCTAAGATTTCACATAAATGGAATTATACAGTGCCTAGTCTTTTGTGTCTGGCTTATTTCATTCAGCATAATTGTTTAGAGATTCATCCACCCTGTTGTTCACTCCTTTTTACTGCTTAGTAGTATTTCATGATGAGTTTTTGCTACAGTTTTTTTTTTTTTGGTCTTTCTTGACTTTCTTTTTTTTTTTAATTTTATTTTATTTAACTTTGGTTTTGCCATACATCAAAATGAATCCGTCACAGGTATACATGTGTTCCCCATCCTGAACCCTCCTCCCTCCTGCCTCCCCATACCATCCCTCTGGGTCGTCCCAGTGCACCAGCCCCAGGCATCCAGTATCAGGCATCAAACCTGGACTGGCGACTCATTTCAAATATGATAGTTTCTTAGTGGATGTTTAGATTGTCTTCAGATTGGGAATATTATGACTAAAGCTGCTTTGACTATTAGTATCCAAGTCTTTGGGTGGACATATGTTTTTATTTCTTTTGGGTGAATATTTAAGAGTAGCATTGCTGGGTCATAATGGTAAGTGTATCTTTAACTTGTTAAGAAAATGTCAATTCTTTTTTCAGTAGTTGTACCACTTTACATTCCTACCAGCAATATGAGACTTTCAGTTGCTCTACACCCTGCTAACACTTGGTATTGTCAGTATTTTCACAGTTACCCTTTCGAATAGATATGTGTGGTAGCTCACAATGGTTTTAAATTGCATTTCTCTGAAGAGTAATAATGTTGAAGATATTTTTGTATATCTTCTTTTATAAAGTATCTGTACAAATATTTCCCTATTTTTCAACTGGATTATTTGACTTCTTGAGTTAAAAAGCCCTTTATATTTTCTAGATGCAAATCCTTGGTCAGATAAAGTGTATTACTTACACTTGACTTACACATTACTCAGTCATTTCCAACTCTTTGTGACCCCATGGACTGTAGCCCACTAGGCTTCTCTGTCGTGGAATTCTCCAAGCAAGAATACTAGAGTGGGTAGCCATTCCCTTCTCCAGGGGATCTTCCCAACCCAGGGATTGAACCTGTGTCTTCTGCGTGCAGGTAGATTCTTTACTGTCTGAGCCACCAGGGATAGATGTACTATAATTATTTACCAAATTTGTGGCTTAGCTTTCCATTTTCTAAATGATTTCTTCTGAAGAGCAAATGTCTTACATTTTGATCAGGTTCACTTACCTAATTTTTATTTTTTGTTATTATGTTTTGTGTCGTCTCTAAAATTATAACTCGCTAGCCCCACAAGTTGCAGTATTTTCCTCTTTGTTTTATTTTAGAAGTTTTATAGCTTCAGGTTTTGTATTTTGGTTTATCATGCACTTTTAGTTAATTTTTGTGTGTGGTGTAAAGAAAGAGTTGCGATTCATGTTTCTCATATGGATATCTGGTCTTTCCAGGACTTGTCTTTAAAAAGAATATCCTTTCGTCAATGAATTACCTTGGCAGCTTTGTTGAAAATCTATTGCCTCTATAATAGTAGAGTAGTAGTTTTAGTTGCTCAGTTGAGTCTGACTCTTTTTGATCCCATGGACTGTAGTCCAACAGACTCCTCTTTCCATGGGATTCTCCAGGCAAGAATACTGGAGTGGATTGCTATTCCCTTCTCCAGAATATCTTCCTGACCCAGGATACGAACCTGGGTCTCCTGCATTGCAGGCAGACTCTTTACCGTTTGAGCTACAGGGAAGACCTACTGCCTCTATATGGGTCAATTTCTAGACTGTTCTGTTACATTAAGCTTTAATGTCTCCTTATGACAAGATCATACTGCCTTGGTTACTGTAGCTTTATAGTAAGTCTGGAAATCAGATAGTATAAATCCTCTGGCTCTCTATTGTGCTACTTCAGTGTTGGTTTGGCCATCTAGGTATTTTGCGTATCCAAACACAGTTATGAATCAGGTTATCAATTTCTATAAAAAGCAAGATAAGGTTTGGATTTTTATTGGGATAGCATTTATACATTATTTTGAGGAGAGTTGACATCTTAATATTGAGTTTTCTAATCCATGAACATTCTATATCTATTTATTTAGGTTTTCTTTCATTTATCTTGGGAATATTTTGTAGTTTTCATGTACAGGTCTTATTCGTAATTTGTTGAACTCATCTCTAGATGTGTCATTGTAAGTAGTATTTTTAAAGTTTCATTTGTGTAGTTTTTATCTTTTTAGCATTGTAGAGATCTAGTTGATTTTAGTATATTGACCTCAAATCTGATGATCTTCCTAAACTCATTTATTCCTTAAAGTTTTCTTTGTAGAGAAACATGTTATCTATGAATATATACAATTTTGTATATTCTTTTCCAATCCGTGTACCTTTTGTTTCTCTCTTGAGCTTTGTTAAAATGAATAAGACCTCTATTACAATGTTAGAAGTGATGAGAATGTCTATCTTTGACTTGTTTCTGACCTAAAAGGGTCTTTCAGTCTTTCACCATTATGTATGAGAGTAAGTGTGATTTTTTTTTTTTTTTGTATATGCTCTTTATCAGGCTGAGGACATTTCTTTCTATCCTTACTTTGGAATTTTGAATTGGCTAGTAAGTTTTCTGTTCTATTGAGATTATCATATGGATTTTTCTGTTTTATTCTGTAATATGGTGAACTATACTGATTAATTTTTGCACTTTAATTCAACTTTTCATTCCTGGGTAAGGGATAAATGTGTGTGTGTGTGTGTGTGTGTGTGTGTGTGTGTGTGTGTATTCATGTACTCAAAAAAATTTTGGCTGGATTTGATTTAATATTTTTTGATTTGTTAATGTTTTGTAAATGATTTTTGTGTCTGTGTTCATGGGGGATATTTGGCTATAGTTTACTTTGTCTTTAATGTCTTTGTTTGGACTTGGTATCAAGTTAATGTTGTCTTTAGAAAATGAATATTTTCGATGCACGATACTGGATGCTTGGGGCTTGTGCACTGGGATGACCCAGAGGGATGGTAAGGGGAGGGAGGAGGGAGGAGGGTTCAGGATGGGGAACACATGTATACCTGTGGTGGATTCATTTTGATATATGGCAAAACCAATACAATATTGTAAAGTTAAAAAATAAAAAAAAAGAAAATGAATATTTTTTCTAAGGAATATTTTCTAGGTGTATTACTTTCTCCTCTACTTTATAAGATAGATTGTGTAGCACTGGTGAGATTTCGGTTTTAAGTGTGTGATAGAATTCATCAGTGTGACCGCCTGGGTCTGGAACTTCCTTTAACGTTCACTGTAGTGCAAGTTTGCTGAACCCAAATCCTCTCAACATTTGTTTGCCTGGAAAAGTTTGTTTTTTTCCTTCAATTCCTAAAGTTATTTTCATTGGTTGTAGATTTCTAAGTTAGTAAGTTATTTTTCTTTTAGCACTCTAGTGATATCATTCCATTGTCTTTAACTTGATGGTTTCTGACAAAAAGTCTGAGATATTTATTGTCTTTGTTCCTCTCTACCCAATTTTGCCTCTTTTCTCTGGTTGCTTCAGAACTGTGAGTTTGTAGTTTTCATAATATTAGGAAATATTCTGACTTAATATTTCTTCCCATATTTTTTTCCTGCCCCTTCCCTCCATTTTTATCCTGGACTTCACTTACACGTATGTTAGATCACTTGATACTATATGATAAGTCATTGAGGCTCAGATCATTTGTTTTTTGATCTTTTTTCTCTCTGCTTCATTTTGGATAGTTTATAGTAATGTCTTCCAGATCATCTTTTTTCTTCTGTAGTATCTGTTAATCCCACCCAGTGGAATTTTCATTTCAGCTTTTCTGTCTCTGGCAATTCTTTTTGGCTCTTTACATCTTACATTTGTATCCTCATTATGCTCATGTTTTTCTTTTCTGAGGGGGTCACTAGTTATGAAACATATTTCACATATCCATGATCCTCTCCAGTCAGAAGTTCTTTTACACGATGCCATAAGCCTTGACTGGTCGTTTGACTCTCCCATCCTGTGAGTGGCCCCACAGATAGCCTCAGTTTTAAACTGGCCTTTGAACCTGCCTGTCATTTTGTCAGCCTTGGCCAGGTTCATCTGGATGGTCCTTGGTACTGTTGTTACAGTTGCTGGTGGAGCATTTCCATGGCAAGTACAGGTCCTCAAACTTGCTGGCATCATTCTGCATGCTTAGGGTGCATGTGGTGACACCACGACTAGTGTGAGAGCAGAAAGGAAGCGCCACATCCCCTGGACACACTGATGTCCATGCTTTTTTAAAAAAAATCTCTGAGCATACTTTCAACATTTAAAATCGCTGTTTTAAAGTTATTTTCTGTTAATTTCCTCATCTCTTTCATTTCTGGGTCTGAGTCTAGTGGCTGATTTTCCTCCTGGTTATGGTTTACATTTTCCTGCACCTTTGCATATGCAATAATTTTATTGGTTGCTAGACATGGTGAATTTTACCTTACTGAGTACTGGATTTGTTTTTAATTTAAGGGGTGTCAACCTTTTTTTTTTCTGGCAGGTACTCATAATGTCTTCAGATCAGCTTAATGTTTAAGATTAGTTTTCAAGATGTTTAGGCTGTGTCTAGATTACTTTTCTTTCTAGATCTAGTTTAGCTTACTTCTGGAATCTTTCAAAATGCACTATTTACTCAATAAGATTTTCTCCGCTCTGAATGGTGTGAACTCAGATGATTCTTAACCCCATTTGAACTCTGTGAAATGCTTGATTTAAGGTCCCCATTATTTTTTTTTTTTTTTCCCTAGCAGTTGTCCTTGCCTGGCCTCCACAATGATCAGATTGATAATTAGCCAGAATCTCCAGGGTGTGAAAATCCTGGATCTCTACTTCTCTCTCTTTCTCCTCTCTTTTTGCACTCCCTGCTCTTTGATGCCCTATGCTGCTCATTCTTATTTGCCTCTGCCTTGCCAAGCTTCGATCTCTGGCTCCTCAGCTTAGAATGACCATCAGACTGTTTCCTCCTTTCTGCCCTGCCGTCTGGACATTTTGTCCAGGAAGAAAGCTAGAGTGATTTCAGGGCTTAACTTATTTGTTTCCCTTCTCCAAGGATCATAATCGTGAACTTCCTGTTGCCCAGTGTTTTAAAACATTTTTTTTTCATATGTTTTTTCCCAGGTTTTTATTTGTTTGTTTTTTTCAGTTGTTTAAAGTGCTAGGGTGGAGAAGGCAATGGCACCCCACTCCAGTACTCTTGCCTAGAAAATCCCATGGATGGAGGAGCCTGGTGGGCTGCAGTCCGTGGGGTCTCGAAGAGTCGGATATGACTGAGCGACTTCACTTTCACTTTTCACTCTCATGCACTGGAGAAGGAAATGGCAACCCACTCCAGTGTTCTTGCCTGGAGAATCCCAGGGATGGGGAAGCCTGGTGGGCTGCCATCTATGGGGTTGCACAGAGTCAGACAGGACTGAAGCGACTTAGCTTAGCAAAGTGCTAGGGCAAATCCCGTATCTGTTATCTGTCATTGGTGGAAACAGAAGTCTATCTGGTTTAATTTTTTTTGCTTTGTGTTTTGTTTCGCTTAGTTCCCTGTTTTAGTACCATGTTTTTGTCAAGGTTTTAGCTTTTCCCTAATGATGCAAATATCATTCACCCTATTTTATATTCACACTGAATGAACCATGGCTATCACTGGGGAGAGGGAAGGAGTGAGGGGTAATATAGAAATAGGAGAGGGAAAAAAAGGTTATTATAGGCTTGTACGAAATCAACTGTGTGTGCACTGAATCTTTCATTTAGTAAAAAAATAATTTAAAAATATCAGTAGTGCAAAAGCTGCAGCTTTAATCATTTGAACATAAGCAAAAGTGATGGAAAATACAGACCTTCCGAAGAAGCTTTCACAGTAAGTGTATACTTTTGAAAAAGAAAAAAACTGCAATTGTATACAGTAGCTCTTTGTGTAACTTAATCTACTTACAAAGCTATTTTCATTTGTAGAGTTGTATTGTCTCCATGGTTACCAGTCATTTCCAAGAGCAGAATGTTTTAAGAATATGCATTGGCAAGCAGGGTAAACATGCTTTGAAAGGCTCAAAATGCAACGTGAGTTATTACTCTGCACACATCTATTCTGCATAAGGGCACATGGCCCAACAGCTCCACTCTCTCACTGGCTCTCCTAGCCTGGATGGCTGCTATCAGACGGGCCTGTTCAAACAAAGCTGAAGCACTCCATTTGTCACTTCCTGTCTTTGGTACGGATTTCTCTGAGTGAAATTTGGTATCTCTTGCCCCATTTATTTTTATATTTCCTACTTATAGGCAGTTAAAGAGCAATACAGGTTTTGGAGTCAAAGAGACCTGGGGTTTTCAAGGATTAGCTTCATTTCTAGTCTCTGAAAGGTTTGTGGTTTTTTTTTTTTTTTTGCTTGCTTAAACTCATCTATAAAGTGGGAACATCACTATTTAACTGGCAAGACAGTTGCAGGAGTTCAAGAAGGGTTGTGAGTGTGGCCCACTGCCTGACGCACAGGGCCTCCTCAAAAGCTGGTAGCTGTGACTGCTGTTACTCTCATCTGGATTTCACTAAGATGATATTTTGCCCAAATACTGCAAATTTGTAAATAGCATTTTGCTTTCATAATACTGTCAACACTAATTACAACACTGAAGTGACTTAGCAGCAGCAGCAGCAGCAAAGGGCTAGTGAAATGAACTGACACTGATTTTAATGCCCCAGCAGTTACTACCATGGAAGGCTGAAGTATGCAACGTCAAGACAAAGACTCTGGTTCCAACTTCCCTTCCATAAGATTTTTTTCTTTTTTGAGGTGAAATTCACTAACACAAAATTAGTAATTTAAAAGTATGCAATTCAGGGACTTCCCTGGTGAGTCAGGGGCTAAGATTCTGCACTTTCAATGCAGGGAGCCCAGGTTCCATCCCTGGTCAGGGAACTAAGTCTCACATGCCACAACTGAGAGTTTGTGTGCAGCAGCTAGAGATCCCGTGTGCCACAACCAAGACTTGGTGCAGCCAAATAAGTAAGCAAATATTTAGTGATTAAATAAAAGTATAGACTGAGTAGTATTCAGTATTCACAAGGTTATACAGATGCCACCTTTATCCGGTTCCAGCATGGTTCCATCACCCGAGAGACTATCCTGTAGTCATCCCCTCCCCCTCAGCTCCTGGCCACCACCAGTTTGCATCTCGATAGATTTAATGTAAACTGAATGATATAATGTGTAGCCACTTGTGTCTGACTTCTTTCATTTAATATATTATTTTTGAGTTTTATCAATGCTGTAGCATTGCTTTATTCTTTTCGTGGTCGATTACGTTCCATTGTATGGATATACTATATATTGCTTATCAAGTCATTCCTTACTATACATTTGGGTTGTTCCCAACTTTTTTGACCATTGCAATAAGTGCTGCTATGAATATTTGTGTATATGTATCTGAGTCAATTCTGTTCAGTCTCTCAGTCGTGTCTGACTGTTTGAGAGCCCATGGCCTATAGCACTCCAGGCTTTCCTGTCCATAACCATCTCCTGGAACTTGCTCAAGCTTATGTCCATCAAGTTGGTGATGCCATCCAGCCATCTCATCCTCTGTCATCCCCTTCTCTTCTTGCTTTCAATCTTTCCCAGAATCAGGGTCTTTTCAAATGAGTCAGTTCTTCGCATCAGGTGGCCAAAGGTTTGGAGTTTCAATTTCAGCATCAATCCTTCTAATGAATATTCAGGACTGATTTCCTTTAGGATGGACTGGTTGGATCTCCTTGCAATCCAAGGGAATCTCAAGAGTCTTCTCCAATACCACAGTTCAAAAGCATCAGTTCTTCGGTTCTCAGCTTTCTTTATAGTCCAACTCTCAAATCCATACATGATTACTGGAAAAACCAAACCTTTGGATAGATGGACCTTTGTTGCCAAAGTAATGTCTCTGCTTTTTAATATGCTGTCCAGGTTTGTCATAGCTTTTCTTCCAAGAAGCAAGCATCTTTTAATTTCATGGCTGCAGTCACCATTTGCAATGATTTTGGAGCCCAAGAAAATAAAGTCTCTCACTGTTTCCATTGTTTCCCCATCTATTTGCCATAAAGTGATGGGACCAGACACCATGATCTTTGTTTTCTGAATGTTGAGTTTTAAGCCAACTTTTTCACTCTCCTCTTTCACTTTTATCAAGACTCTTCAGTTCCTCTTCAATCTGCAAATCTGAGGTTATTGTTAATTCTCCTGGCAATCTTGATTCCAGCTTGTGTTTCATCCAGCCCAACATTTCACATGATGTACTCTGCATATAAGTTAAATAAGCAGGGTGACAATATACAGCCTTGATGTACTCCTTTCCCAATTTGAAACCAGTCTGTTGTTCCATGTCTAGTTCTAACTGTTGCTTATTGACCTGCATACAGATTTCTCAGGAGTATTCAATCCTGTTTTCAATCCTTTTGGGTATATACTGATACCCAAAAGTATGAGTGGGTCATATAGTAATTCTATATTTAACTTTTGGAGGGTGCTTTTGGCTTTTTTTTCCCCAAAGGGAAATGTACAGTTGGAGAAATGGGACCTACCAGACAGCCAGTCCAATTTGTGTCTACTCCTCTCAGCCAACCCTTGACCTTGTCTTTAACCTCTCCATCCCATAGAGAATGGTGAGTACTATGGCTCCCTTACACATCTGGCCTCTCTTCCCTAGGGCTGTGTCTGGCTGTCCCTGAGAGAACTGTGAGATGGTGCACTGTCTCGAATCTTGAGGCGAGTAAGTGCTACAGTTTCCATGACAATATGAAAAAAGTCCTTTCAGTGGAAGGTCCTCATGTCACCTGTGTGAAGAGAACCTCTTACCTTGATTGCATCAGGGCCATTGCGGTAAGTCACTACTGTCTAACAAGAGTGGGAGAAAATCCATACTTTCTTGTTCTTTTTCTGTGCTTACTATAGTTTATTGCTCTAGAACAATTTTCTCCCCAAAGGGACTAGATTTGAAAGTACAGGGACTGTGTGTAGATGAAAATATAGATGCTCAACATTCATTAATAGTGAAAACAGCAATAATAATAATATTCAAACAACTGATAGATAAGGATTCAGTGAAAATGCCCATAGTAAAGCAAAGCCAGATTTGTACTGAAAGAGAAATATATAAATACTCAGAAATAAACAAGAAGTTTTAGTGTCACTGTTATTACTTAATATTGTTTTTGGGATTTCCTAGTAATGCAATGATATAAAATGATAGAAACAAACAAAATATCAATATTTTCAGATGCTTACATGCCTATAAAGAATAATGAGGTCAATAGAAATATTACTATAATTATTAATGAGAAAAGTATTTTGGTAAAAGATAAATGTATCACAATTTAATGTCATTTTAACTGTCAGTGGTCACTAGTGGGGGAAAAAGAACCCCAAATTATGATCTTATTTACATGTAAGATGATACACAGAAAAATATTTCAGGGAAAAAAGTTATATGAGAGATCTGCAAGAATACAATAAATATAATACAAGAGTCTGAGACAAATGAACAATACTATTAATAGATTAAAATATATGCCGTATTCCCAGATAGGAAGACTAAACTTCATATATTTGCATATTCTCCCAAAGTTGATTCATCAATTTAATATAATTTTATAAAAATAATATTAAAAATTTTTAAAGTCAATAAAATAACTGTGCAATTCTTAAGTGTGGATGAGAATATAAAATAGTATTGTGAAAAATAAAATGAGTGGGGGAGTAGCTGAGGGCCTGTCTGAAACTGTAACATATTTAATAACAGTGTTGCAAAGAACAAGGTCCTTGAACAGATGTAGAAGACCTGGAAGAGGATAAGATGTAGACATATTTCCAGCTTTCTAAAAATAGCGAATTATCCACATGATATGATGTAGATGTAAAGTATGAATATCCGCCACTACGGCATTGGGTTCCACACTTAATGGTTAGATCCACATAGATTTAGATGCTGTGTGACAATGCAAACTTTCCAAAGAAAAGATTGAGAAAGGAATCTTTAGCTGGACAATTGGATAGCCATTTAGAAATAAAATCAACTGAGATTTTTAATACATTTACCAAAATAAACTCCTAGCTTGACTCAATTTGACTAATGTAGCTAGATATAACAAGATAAATCACAAAAGTAGACAAATTTGGAAATGTAAAAAATTTTAATCTCTGACAAAAAAAAATTAAATTCCTAAGCCTACAGAAAAATATATTCACATCAGCTATAACAAAGCAATGTGATCTAAAAGCTATATAAAGATGTCATTTAAATGTATAAGAAATGTTTAAGAATAACAAGCTATAAACAAGCCGCTCACAGAAATTACAACTAATAGATGATATAAATAAGGAAGGAAAAGTCTTCATCCTTTTTAATAATCAAAGAAATGCAAATAAAAGCATTCTTAAAGTAACAGTTTATATTTTTTAATGTAGTAATATTTCTTAAAAAATAGCATTTTTTGCTGAGAGTTTTGCATGAAATTGGCATGCATTGCTATTGGCATTATAAATTATAAATTTATACATCATTTCTGGAAAAAATTTGGAAAGCTCCTGTAAGGGTCATAAAGATACACACAAGCTTTTATTTATTTTCTGTAATTCTCATTATAAATTATAAATTTGTATGCTGTGCTATGCTTAGTCACTCAATAGTGTCTGACTCTTTGTGACCCCATGGACTGTAGCCCACCAGTCTCCTCTCCACGGATATTCTCCAGGCAAGAATACTGGAGTGGGTTGCCGTGCCCTCCAGTTGAAGAAAAAAGATTTCCATAAGGGCTAGGGAGTTGATCTAACCTGATTTTTGAGAAGAGGCTGTGAGGTTACTGCTTTTCTCAGGAAGGAAGGAATCCTTGAGATTCTTGAAGAGGCAATCCAGACTTAAGAGTATAAAACATGACTCTTATGGATGGAAATGCCAGATGGAAATGGAGAAGAGGGCGACAGAGGATGAGATGGCTGGACAGCATCACCTACTCAATGGACATGAGCTTGGGCAAACTCTGGGAGACAGTGAGGTACAGGGAGGCCTGGAGGGCTGCAGTCCATGGGATCACAGAGTCAGACACGACTTAGTGGCTGAGCAACAGCAACATGGATGGAAATATTCTGATTCATTCACTCACGTTTCCGACAACATTTGTTGTACTGGTAATAGGTGCTGGGCTTTGTTAAGATAAAACAACAGAACTTGCATTCCAAGAGGGAGGACAAACAATAAATGAAGAAGGTTTGTCAGATGGTTGCTAAGGGCTCAGGAGAAAAACAATGTTTCCAGCATTTGTGAGGTGGTAGTTTTAATCCCAGAGACGGCGGAGCCTGGTGGGCTGCCGTCTCTGGGGTTGCACAGAGTCGGACACGACTGAAGCGACTTAGCAGCAGCAGCAGCAGTTTTAAAAGCATGTTTGGGGAAAGGTTTTTGAGCCAACATGAGTGAGGTGGAGGAGGTCTGAGCTGTGCAAATATCCCAGGGGTTACAAGTGACCCTGGCAGAGGGTTAAGTGAGTCTTCCTTGGAGCTGAGGGGCTTCATTCATGTCTGGCCTTTCTTCTTTCAGGCACATGAAGCAGATGCTGTGATGGTGGATGGCGGTTTGGTCCATGAGGCAGGTCTGAAGCCCTACAACCTGAAGCCTGTCGTGGCAGAGTTCTATGGGTCAAAAGATGGTGCGTCCCTCATGGGGACCCAGGTCTCTGTCCTGACACAGCTGCTGTGGGGGAGGCAAGGATTCTGTCGGTATTACACTTGCAGGGAACAAGTTTCTGGGGTTCTTTGTACTGTGGAAGGCTGTTCCCAGTGCTGACCTGTCGGGGCTGGGAGCTTGGCTTTTCTGGGAAGCTGTGAACTTTAAGCCTCCTGATGGGAATGCTGCTGGGTGCTGCTGAGTGAGAGGGGATGTGCTGTCTGGAGTCCACTGCCCACTCAGTGGGATTGCATCAATAGGACGCCTCTCTGGGGACGCATATCCCCGAACAGCCTCTCCTTTTGCCAAGTCCCTTGCAGGTGCTAGAGAACGTGGGCAGTGAATGTTGTGGGAAGGGACTTTAAGGACCTGAAGAATGAGGTGCCAGTCCTACTTGTCCATAAATGTTGCCAGTGTGTGCAGGAGCACAGCCTGCCTCAACCTGAGTCCAACTTGAAGGCCCCAGTAAAATCTTCAGATGCCCTGTGCACCTTCCTCCCACACCTTCACCTTCGTGTCTGTGCTGCAGACAGAGGAGCAGAGAAGGGGAGAAGCAGTAACATCACGGTGACTGGGAGCTGTAGGTCCTCCAGCCTATTGCCTTGAAAAGGGACAGTTTGCTTTCTCCTGTCAATCAAGGGCCTTTCCCTTTCCTTTTCTACCTGTTAACCAGAAGGTGCTGCAGGTCCTAGAATCCCCCAGGCTCCACTGCACACACTCTGGAAGATTAGTAGCAATGATGCGGCATCTTGCCTCGGCCCTTCTTTCTCTGCTGCTTTGCAGATCCACAGACTCACCATTATGTCGTAGCTGTGGTGAAGAAGGGCAGTGACTTCCAGCTGAATCAGCTCCAAGGCAAGAAGTCCTGCCACACAGGCCTGGGGTGGTCTGCTGGGTGGAACATCCCCATGAGGATACTTCTTCCCTCTGACTGGTCCCAAGAAGGTAAGCTGGCCAGGGAGTGGTGCCCTCTGGCAGGGTTCCTACTGCTGGGACCCACATGAATTGTATTGGGGCCTTACAATCACTGCCAGGTGTATGGGTTTCATGGAGGCCAAGACGGGGTGAGGACAACCTGCTTTAAACATGTACTGGCTGTGTTTGCTGCATCAGTGACCCTTGTGACTGGCAGCTGAGACTTGCCTTCCTTCAGCCAAAGAGACCCTGTCTCTGAGCTCCTGGCAGCCCCACATTTGTGGTATCCCAGCATCAGGGTTTGACAAGGGCCAGAATGGGAAGCTCCCTTCCAGCTGCCCAGGAAGACTCTCTAAGGGTGACCACCACACCACCAGCAGTTGGGCCGCAGTGCCTTGGATGAGAGCTGGGGGTGAAGGCCAGAGGAGATGAGTGGACCAGAGCTCAGTTATGATGAGCCAGGGTGAACCGAGGGTGCCTTTTCATGCCTGAAAGATAACCAGATTTTCTGCACTTTGCAAAAGTGTTTCTTTTTGAGCCCTGCCAGCTCTGCAACATTCATGTTTCACTTGTGTTTTAAGCTGCAGAAATCAGATGGGGTGCTGCAACCTGGGCCACAGCTCTGGCTGTGTTTTCTTGGGGTTCTATCTTGCCTTGAGTTGTCGGACATCTGTCTGGGTGGTTATGTTGGCACACCCACTCACATGGAGCAAGTGAATGCAGCCCCTCCTGTGCATTCCTGGAAGAGGGATTCCCGTGAGCCACCATGGGCCCTGGATCAGAAGAGGAGAAGAGTGGGTGGGACTATTTCTTGAGATAAGGAAGGACTGTTGGGGTTCCTGAGTGTTTAGATTTCTGCGCTCCCCACCACCACTCCCGAGCCTCCATGTTGGTGACCGAGCCAGGTGAGGAGAACTGGAGCTGCCTGGTTTGGTGTAGCTCAGCAGCTTTTGAGCCCTGCAGTGGATACACTGGGAAGCTTCTGGAGACCCAGGCCCATGCATGAGCCATCCATGCCTTTGGACCAGGCACTGTTGGCCACCTCTACATGTCCACTTCCTCATGACAGTCTGAAGCAATGCATTCAAACCTCTGGGCTCTCACATAGGGCCACACACACACACACACACACACACACACACACACACACACACACGACCCAGAGGCCCCACCAGCTCATGCCCTGAAGTCCACGTGTCTGTGTTGAGCAGCAGCAGCCAAGTTCTTCGCGGGCAGCTGTGTCCCCTGTGCAGATCGGTTGAACTTCCCCAAACTGTGCCAACTGTGTGCTGGAAAAGGGATGGACAAGTGTGCCTGCTCCCACCACGAACCATACTTCGGCTACTCGGGGGCTTTCAAGTGAGTGGGTCCCCATCTCCTCCTCTCTCTGATGTTGGGGAAACTGAAGAACAGGGAGTAGATGGGGCCTGCCCCAGATAACCTGAAGTGTCTTGGTGAAACCTTGGGTTTTGACTGTGTCCCACGGCACATCCTCGTTCCTGCCTGTCCTACAGAGGAGTCTTGTGTGTGTAGGGGGGGCTCTCATCTACCCAGAGCCTGGAGTCTGGACCAGGGAGGCCTCTGGGATCCATAGATACAGGCTTGAGCACGCAGCCAGGCCAAAGATCAGGTCCTCCCCCGAACCCTTCACTGGCTTCTCTGCCTGAGCATCTCCATGCCAGGTACACGTGCTACGTCTTCCCACCTCCTCCTCAGCCCTGTGCCTGAAGGCACCTTTCTATACAACATGCCTGCGAGGGCCATAACTAACATCCGAAACCAGAGCAAAACTGACCAGGTATCCAGGCTGTCTAGAGTTTTTATACTCTATGTGCTGTGCTGTGCTGAGATACTTCAGTCGTGTCCGACTCTTTGCAACCCTGTGGACCATAGCCCATCAGGCTCCTCTGTCCATGGGATTCTCCAGGTGAGAATACAGGAGTAGGTCATCTTTGTAAAAGGCTTTTGACCTTTGAAAAAAAAAAGTACAAAAACTCTATTGCTTCAGGCTGCCTGCAAAGAGGAAGGTGAGGGTCCTTCTTTTGGACCATCCCTCCCCAGAGTTGCCTGGGACGGGGCTTATGGGGCTCCTGCCTATTTCAGACCCAGGCTTGGCTCTGGGGGTTCAAAGACTCCTCAGACAGGGCCATTGCCTCTTCGAGGACAGACTGAAGCCTGGGAAACTGCAGGTGAAGCCCTGTGAGCCAGTTTCTGGGGCAGAGCCTGAGAAGGGGGCTGCTGGCGGGGTGGGGGGTGAGCCTGTGTTGTAGACAGTGGCCTGAACACAGCTGTTCTGTTGCTCAGGTGTCTGCAGGACGGTGTGGGGGACGTGAGCTTCGTGAGGCATCTGACGGTATTTGGTAAGTCAGATGGAGGAAGAATCTTGTGGCCACACCCTGGCCAGAGGAACTCCTTCTTTCCTAAGTTTCCTTATATCTAGAGATGGGTCATACCAAGATCTTTAATGAAATAGAGTTTCTGTATAATGACACTTCCATTATTGGTGCTTTGTTTAGTTTGTTCAGTTTATAAATCGATTGAACAAATTTTCTGAACATTTAAACATTACTTACCAACTAATAAAGCAAGTTTTAATAATTAGATTCTCTTAGTCACTGAAATGCCAAATTCAGATATAATCATGATCTCCTGAATGCTTCCTTATAAACGATTCCTAAATGTTTTCTTTAATCACCTTAAACAAATAAATTCTTATAATGATTGCAGAACTTGTTAGCACATCTATAATTATATCTGTTGCAAAGCATTACTACTGTGGACAAAAATGTATTTCTTTATTTATATGTTAAAAAAAAAAACCTTTCAAAAGTTTTGGGCAATCAGAAACAAAATAATGTTTCATATGAGTTCAGTTTTCAGATTCTACGTTTTATAACCAATTAAATTTCTATCAGGCACAGAACATATTTATAACACTTAAGATGTTTAAACAAGAGATGTATATTTTATACTCAGTTCGTTTTTAAAACCATTGTCTGCTACCTCAAGCAGAATTTTAAGCCTTCACTTTTTCTGGGGGCGTTGGTTCCTTGCAGCCTGGTCTCTTTCCCTAACATGAAACAGAGGTGTATTGGCTTTGTTCCCTCACATCATCTGTTCATAATGCACTGTTCCCTCATTATCACACACTGACCTGGTTTGTTAGCCTTTTGGCAATTGATGTGTGTCTTATTATCAGTAATTTTCATTAGTAAGGGCATCTATGGGTCTCTTCTCCCCAAATCAAGTTACTCTCAATGGTTGTCACTGTTATTTTCTGTGATTACTCACGTTGTCACAGTTAGGCCAATGGACAGAATATTCTAACATTCACTCTAGAGAACTGAAAACATCCTCACTTTCTGAAAACAACCAATTGTCTGAGACCATCTAGAGTTCCCTTTGCTGAAAGTCATATGTCCACTATTACACGCAATCCTGTATTACCTTTTAAGTGGGAGTTTCTGAGAGACTATCTACTGGGCTTAGGGGTGAAAATGAGTGTTGGTGAGCGGCTGCCACCACTGGGCCCTAGAAAGACTGAGGTGGAAACATTCTTTCTTTCTGAAGCTATTAGATCATATTGTTCTTTTAATTTTAACATTGCAAAAATTGTTTAAATTTTTCTTTTAATACAAAGCTTTAAAATGTATTTTCTCTGCAACATGTCTGGTTAAAAATGGAACTGTTCACAGGAACTCAAATTGTACTATTCATTCTCTTTCAGTATAAGATTTTACCAACCTAAGATATGAGTTTGCTAGGGCTGCCATTACAGAGTACAGTCATCTCTCAGTTTACCAGCATTTGCAGGTCCTCAAGACCCTTACATAAAACTGTGCAGTATTTGCATATAACCTGTGTACATCCTTAATATGCTTTTAATCATCTCTAGATTACTTATAATACTTAATGTGAATGCTATGCTAATAGTTGCCTCCATGGCAAATTCAAGTTTTGCTTTTCGGAATTTCCTGGAATTAAAAAAAAATTTTGCAGATGTGGAACCTAGAGATATAGTGGGTGGCTGTAACACACAGAGTGGCTTAAGCAAACAGAAATTCATTCTCTGAGTTCTAGAGGCTAGAATTCTCAGATTGGGATGTTGGCGGGGCTGTTCTTCCTGAGAGCTGTGAGGGAGGACCTGTTCTATGCTCCCCCCACCCCCGTGGAGTCTGATGTTTGCTGGCAATCTCTGGGGTCCTTGGGCTGCAGTTCCATCACCCCAATCTCTGTCTTTCCCTCCACATGGCGTTCTCTTGGTGTGTGTGTGTGTCTGTTTGTGTCCAAATTTCCCCTTTTAGGAAGGATTCCAGTCATACGGGATCAGGAGCCATCCTACTCCACTTTGACCTCATCTTTTTGTTTGTTTCCAAAAAATCTTTATTTACAAAAACAGACAACAAGCTAGATTTTGTACAAGGCTCTAGTTTTCTAACTACTGCTCTATCCTGTTTAATGTATTTGTCTATCTATGCATCAGTGCTAAACGGCTTGAATTATAGTTTTTAAGTAACGTTTCACATCTTCTAAGCCAACCTCTGCTTCAACTCATTTTGCTTTTTCTCCAAAATGTCTTATTATTCTTGGTACATTGCAGTTCCATATAGATTTTTTTCTGTTTTTTTTTTTTTTTTTAGTTGACTGAAGTCCACACTTGATTCAAATTTCCTACCTAATGTGTTTTTTCTGTGCTAGTATTCTAAGATACCAGTTAGAACCTCATCTTAACTAATTACCCCTGCGCTGTCTCTATTTCCAAACAAAGTCATATTCTGAGGTGCTAGGGATTAGAACCTCAGCATATGAATTTTAGGGGGACACAGTTCAACCCAGAATACCTTTTAATACCTAGACCAGGGGAACCAAAGAGTCTGTTTTCCTCACACGGCTTTTTGGTCCTTCTTTGTACCCCTATAGTATCTGGACTGGGCCCATAGGCCTCCATCCATTTCTCAACCCGCTGCCACCTTTCCCCAGCAGACTCTGTCCCCACGGGAGTATTGCCACTTTAGTGAAGGACCTGAATTGTCCCCGCAGCATGGCTCTGTGTCAGCCCCAGACTAGGTCAGACTTTGATGAGTTCCCTTAATCCTTTGAGCCTCAGTCTCTTTATCTCTGGAATGGGTTAATCACATTACCAGCCTCCCCCAGTTGTTATGAGGATTAAATGAAACTGAGCTTCAACTCAGTCTTTGGTTGAGTGCTATGAGCTCTCAGAAAGCATTTGCAGTCACCATTCTTGTTAGCAGAGCTCTCGGCAGAGCACGCGTCCCAGCCCTGAGTCTCTCTGCAGTGAGAATCTGTCATTTCATCTCCGGAGGGCTTGGCATCCTCACCTGTCTAAATGTGTTTGAAAAATATTCTCCTTTAGTCCTCTCCAGGCTGTTAAAAAATGATGAAAGAAGACACTTCAGGTGATAGAAACTTTAACACTTCTTAAAGTAGGCCATTCAGTCTCCATTCAGAGAACTGCAAAACTGCAGAAGGCAGGAAGCTTTGATGGAATAAAGAATAAAGAACAATGAAGAGAAAAATAGATAATATCTGATTGGCCAGGGTCACTTTGCCCAGGGTGAGAAGAAAGAAGGAAGGAGGTATAGAGCCCAGAGTTAGCTTGGCATTGGGTGCCTGGATGACTGGATAGACTGCATTTCTATTAAGCAGAACATTTACAGGCACAGGGAGTTATCTAAGTTTCCATGGTGATGCAACATCACAGACACAGATCACAGACATGGCATCACACAGGAGTGGCTCCATCTTGGGCTTGGAAAGCTATTTCAACAAATCCCTAAACAAATAATTTGGGAGGGGTGGGCACCACGGCTCATGGTCTGCTGGCTGTCAGCTCATGTAGGCTTCCCTCCTCTAGAGAACTTGGCTAACCAGGCCGACAGGGACCAGTATGAACTGCTCTGCAGGGCAAACACCCGGAGGCCTGTGGACGAGTACAAGGGGTGCCACCTGGCCCAGGTCCCTTCCCATGCCGTCGTGGCCCGAAGTGTGGATGGCAAGGAAGACTTGATCTGGGAGCTTCTCAATCAGGCTCAGGTATCCCCACCCCCCGTCTTCCCCCTCCTGCATAAGGGTCCCTGCTCGGATTTGGGGTGCTTCCCCTCACTCTCTTCCAGCCACTGTGGAAATCCTGGTGTTGGGCACAGTGGGAACCACACCACATGTCCTCCGCTTCACTGACCAGCACTTGGTCTAGATATGTGATGGGCAGCAGTGACCATAAAACTCCCTCCCTTGGCATCACCAACACCATGGACCAAGGACTCTGCAGAAGGCCACTGTTGCCCCATTTTATTCTTCTAGGTTGTATAGGGATCCTCAAGCTGCAGTGCAGATGCCCCTCCTCTGGGAGCTGCTCCCCTCTCTTATCCCACTGGCCTGGACCCCTCAGCAGCAGGTTCTGACTGTGAGCGTTTTGTGTCTTGTGCTGGAGGCCCTCCCTCCCAGCGCACCCACATCTCTCACCTGTCCCATCTCCGTTAGTGCCCTGTGCTCAGCACTAGGCATTCAGAGATGAACTGGACACAGACCTGCCATGGGATCACTTGCAGAAGACTGTGGAAGATACAGTGAGCACACTGTACACACAGATCACCACCATGGGGCACAGCCTTGCACTCATGAACTGTGTACTTTGAAGAGAGTGATTTGCAGGGTGTATCTGGAAAGGTTTCTGGGCCCCAAGAGTAAGCTGTGGACACTCCAAGGAGAGGTGGGGTTTGCCAGAGAAGACAATATGAAGAGCCATTGCAAAGGCAAAAAGCAGACATTGCAAAGAGCATGGGGATAGCTGCTACTGTCAGCTACCATCAAGAACAGCTTTGGACCAGTCAGTGGGGTTACAAGCAAAGGGCTCTTGGTTTTCTGGGAGGGCCAAAAAGAGGACTGCTTGAAGTCCTTCATGGCAGGCCTGGGGCGTCAGGTGCACCTAAGGCTCATGACCCCCAGGCTAGATGGTCCTGGATCACCACCCGCTCCAGGATGAAGCCCACAGGAGCCACTCAGGACAATCAGATGTCCAGCAACAAGGTCACCATCACTGGCTGCCCCACCCACCCATGGGAACACAGCATAGGTGATGGAAGCTTCCTGACCCATGGTGACCATTACCCTTTGTACAGACCTGGGGGCAGCCCCTGGCAGTTCCCCTGAAGCCACACAAGGCAGGCAAATTAGGATTTGAGTGAAGTGTTTGCTGAAGAAGATTGGAGAACCCTGTGAGCCACAGGGACTTTGGAGGGCCTTGCCATGGTCTTCAGTCTCAGGCATTCATATTTCTCTCCCTTTCTATTCCCCTGATTTTGCGATTTGTTTTTACTTTGCTTCTCTCTGCCAGCCCCCTTCCTTTACTATTTCTTTTATCCTTTGAACAGGAACACTTTGGAAAAGACAAGTCAGCAGATTTCCAGCTCTTCTACTCTCCTCATGGGAAAGACCTGCTATTTACAGATGCCGCCATTGGGTTTTTAAGAGTCCCATCTAAGATGGATGCCAAGCTATACTTGGGCTATGAGTATTTTTCAGTCATTCAGCATCTGGGGAGAGGTGTGTAAGGTCCTGGGAAGACCTGGAAAGTTTGGGCATAGGGCAGGGTGGGGCCATGGAGGCTTTCCTGGGGCCTGCAAGCCCCACCTCACCCAACCCACGCTGGCCTGCAGGGTCCAAGGGAGGGCTAACTGCACTGGGTTCTTGTGGGGATGGTTCTGCTGAACTTGGGAAAAGGCCTGAACCTGGGGTTCACAGAAGGGTTTGAAAGACCTTCAGATTACAGGCAACTTAAGTAATGACGGGGGCTTCCCTCATAGCTCAGTTGGTAAAGAATCTGCCTGCAAGGCAGGAGACCCCAGTTTGATTCCTGGATTGGGAAGATCTGCTGGAAAAGGGATAGGCTACCCACTCCAGTATTGTTGGGATTCCCTTATGGCTCAGCTGGTAAAGAATCCACCTGCAATGTGGGAGACCTGGGTTAAATCCCTGGGTTGGGAAGATCCCCTGGAGAAGGGAAAGCTACCCACTCCAGTATTCTGGCCTGGAGAATTCCATGAACTGTATAGTCCATGGGATCTCAAAGAGTCCAACCCGATTGAGTGACTTTCATATTTAAGTAATGATAGTCCTGTCTTCTTGTGTTAGCCAGGCTTGCCCCATCCCACAGGGGGTCTATTTGATAAGGAATAGAGCCCATCCTAAACTGAAGTGGGAACACAGCCTCTGCCACCACCAGGATCAGAGCTAGAATTTCAGAGGGTTTTGGACTTCCCAGGTGGGTAAAGAATCTGCCTGCCAGTTCAGGAGACATGAGAGACTTGTGTTTGATCCCTGGGTCCTCCTCCCTGGAGGAGGGCATGGTGACCCACTCCAGTATTCTTGCCTGAAGAATCCTGTGGACAGAGGAGCCTGGCAGGCTACAGTCCATAGGGTCACAGAGAATTGGACATGACTAAAGTGACTGAGCACACACTGATCAAGCACTTGCTTTCCTTCGGCTCTCCATGCTTCCTTCCTTCCTTCCTTCCTTCCTTTCTTTTTTTTCAGTAGTTATGGTGCATCTGCCAAAGCCCTTGTGATTGATGTGGACATACTTGGTGGCAGGAGCAGGTGTCGGGGGATGGGGGGTGGAACAAGCAGGCCCGCCCAGGACAAATGACACTGGCCTCCAACTGGGGGATGCTCCCTGGATGGGAGATCTCTGTCCGGTGAGAAAAAAACCCAGAGGGCCCTGAGTTGGGCTGGTGCTGGCAGAGGCTGCCCCTGGGGAGGTGATGTCTGAGTAGGGAGGTCAGGAGGGGCTCGCTCTGCCTTCACTGCTCTGTCTGGGAGCCAAGTTGGCCATTTCTCCTGGAGGTGATACACGGGAATGGGTGGTGACATGGGCATGAGACACGTCAACTCTGCTGCTGCCAGGAAGAGCCCGGTTGGGCAGCCACTCGGAATCCTTCCCCCATCTGGGGGATTCTTTTGGATCCCTGGCTCTTCTCTAGCAGTCCCAGAAGACCCCCAGAGGGTGATGTGGTGCACAGTGGGCCATGACGAGCATGTCAAGTGTAACCGGTGGAGTGCGCTGAGCGGCGGCATCTTGACGTGCACCGTGGAGGAGAGCACCGAGGACTGCATTGCTGCCATCGCGGTAAGGAGGACCCGCTTCTGCAGTTGCCTTGGACACTCGGACGCAGCGCTGGTGTGCGTTTGGTGGTGGAGGCCCCTTCCCCGTGTCTTCCCATCAGCTGTGAGGCTGAGACACGCCTGATACATGCTGCCTCCCCCAGCCCCACTCTCTGAAGCCCCACCCCACTGGCCCCACCTCCCCCTTCAGCTCTGCCAGGGCAGAAACAGAGCGGCCCAGGACCCATATCTTCAGCTCAACCCTGGAGCCCAGGGAGCTCTGAGGGGTCCTGCCTAGGATGCGGCCCCTGTGGATTGTGAAAGCAAATCAACCTTGTTGGTTCTCTGGACAGGTTTAAACTTTTTTTTCCCTGTGATAAAATTATTACATGCTGGAAGAGAAATGAAAAATAATATTATTTACAACTTCACAACTCAAAACTCATTATAATTTCTGAGTGAGGGTGTTACGTTGTTAATAACTGTCCATTTCAGTTTTGGAGATTAGGAAAAAAATTATCAATAAAAGACCGAAAAATTGACAAACTTAGAAAACATTACAGTTTTTTCTTCAAAAGATAATAATTGCGGTAAACCTCTCTGGGACTAACCCATAATATTAAGGTCTTGCAATTGATATAGTCTCCTGAATTTGTCCATTATAAGGATTAAATGAATTTGAGTCCTTGTAACATTGCCTAGCATGTAATAAGCAGTCAATAAATGTTAACAGTTATTATTTCAATTCTTGAGCACAATTGGCATGCTTTCTTAGGTAATGAAATATTCATTTAAAATGTTTTTAATGGTTGCATATTAGATCACCAAATTTTTATGCCTCAATTCTAAATGTCTATATTTGAATTATTTCTGAATCCTTGTCTATTATAGATAATATGTGATTGGATATTTTTGTTCTATACCCATCCGTATTTTTGAGGAAGCCTCTTTAATATTAATGATGGTGAATATATCTGGAATTACTTAACTGTGTGCCATGCGTGTATGAGCTCTTAACTTGTATTAACTCATTTAATCCTCATGATAAGCCTGTGAAATAGATTTTTTCACTCATTCAATGGATGAAAAAAAATGTACATAGAAAGTATTTAGGGATGTGTCCTTTGGAACAGTCAGTCCCAGAGGCTGACACATTCCATAGTGGTTATGAGCAGAGGCTAAGACAATTAAAAGCACCTGAGTTTAAATCTTAGTGATCATCTATTACATAAGCTACTTAGCTTCTCTCTTCTTCAGTTAAAAAAATGTATAAAAGGGGGAGAATTATGGTACCCCCCTTACTGGGTTCTGTGAGAGAGTACATGAGGAAATCACTATAGTGTTTAGAAAAGAGCCTAGCACATGATAAGGTAAGCTTTTTCTTCTGTAGTTACTACTGTTTTGAGATAGATTTCTAAAAGCGCAGTTAGCAGGGGAAGAGCAAAGAGTGTTCCTGTGTCTGTATGTTTTTTCTTCATGACCTTATCTATAAATATAAGTATGCATATTTGGCTTTATTGTTGGAAAAGTTCATTGATTAAAATCATAATTTAATTATTAATAAATTATTAATTAGGCTAGAGTGATAATGGGATTATAGGAACAGAATTGAACTCTGCCATATGGAAAAAAAACACCTCCCATAGAAACAGATTAAATACCCTAAGTCTGACCACATGGATTGTTGAGTGAGTGACAATGGTCACAAAGAAAATGCGGTGAGAGCATGTCCTGCACTAGGAATGGGGCCTCATGGAGGGCACAGAGATGTCTAGGGAGCATGATCTGGGTTGGGACCGCTGGCATGTCCAGTTTTCTAAACCCTGGATTTATGTGGCAGAAGCTTTGGGTCATATGCCATTTGGTTTATCACAAAGACACATGATGTGAAGCCAATGAGATGGAAACTTCTGACGGTGAGACAGGATAACAACCTCACTGTTGTGCTACCATTTTATTTCTTAACTTCAGAAAGGAGAGGCTGACGCCATGAGCTTGGATGGAGGCTTCATCTACACAGCGGGCAAGTGTGGCCTGGTGCCTGTCCTGGCAGAGAACTACTGTAAGTGGAGGCGAGGGTCTCTGTGTTTTCTTCCCTCTGGCCTATGGACATAGAAAGGCAAAGAATAATTTAGTTCAGTGTTGAGATAACAATAGCTGTTTTTGGAGCATAGAGTACTGCTGCTGCTGCTGCTGCTGCTAAGTTGCTTCAGTCGTGTCTGACTCTGTGCAACCCCAGAGACAACCTAACCAGGCTCCCCCATCACTGGGATTCTCCAGGCAAGAACACTGGAGTGGGTTGCCATTTCCTTCTCCAATGCATGAAAGTGGAAAGTGAAAGTGAAGTCGCTCAGTCGTGTCCGACTCTTCACGACCCCATGGACTGCAGCCCACCAGGCTCCTCCATCCATGGGACTTTCCAGGCAAGAGTACTAGAGTGGGTTGCCATTGCCTTCTCCAGCATAGAGTACTAGTACATAACATCTATTTTCCCAAAGTCAGAACCAGCTAAGATATACATGGAACTTGGAGAGAAATCAAAATAACACCTTTATTGCTGGAAGAGTGATATTGGAGACCATGGCACAGAACTGGCCACAGGGCTCATTAAATTGCCCTTGAGTTAGAGTAGCCCACCAGTTCAGGTGAACAGTTCTACTGGCTGACTGGCTCCACGGCTTAGTACAGAAGAAAACACATTCTGTCACACATAAGGAGATCAAAACCATCCTCTCCCCATTCTCTTCAAGGAAGAAAGAGCCACAGGTGCCTAGATCCTTTTGCCAAGTTTACTAATCCAAATGAACTCACTCCAGCTGTTAGAACATTAAGGATTGGGGCCAAAAGGTCATGGTCTTGGTGGGGATCCATCTATCAGGAAAAATAAAGCTGGTTCATTTATTAAACCCCTAAGTTGCTAGACAGTGAGAAACCATATTTTATCCTTCAAAACAAAACAACTTGGTGAAGTAAACAGTGGTGTCTCCGTAACAGCTGAGGCATGGGGAGGTTGACTGAGGTGTCCAGGGTAGAATGCAGACTGTAACCAGTCTTTCTGAACCATGGGTTGGACCCTTCCCTTACAACCTAGATCAGATCAGATCAGATCAGATCAGTCGCTCAGTCGTGTCCAACTCTTTGCGACCCCATGAACTGCAGCACGCCAGGCCTCCCTGTCCATCACCAACTCCCGGAGGTCACTCAGACTCACATTCATCAAGTCACTGATGCCATCCAGCCATCTCATCCTCTGTCGTCCCCTTCTCCTCCTGCCCCCAATCCCTCCCAGCATCAGAGTCTTCTCCAATGAGTCAACTCTTCGCATGAGGTGGCCAAAATACTGGAGTTTCAGCTTTAGCATCATTCCTTCCAAAGAAATCCCAGGGTTGATCTCCTTCAGAATGGACTGGTTGGATCTCCTTGCAGTCCAAGGGACTCTCAAGAGTCTTCTCCAACACCACAGTTCAAAAGCATCAGTTCTTCGGCGCTCAGCCTTCTTCACAGTCCAACTCTCACGTCCATACATGACCACAGGAAAGACCATAGCCTTGACTAGGCGAACCTTTGTTGGCAAAGTAATGTCTCTGCTTTTGAATATGCTATCTAGGTTGGTCATAACTTTCCTTCCAAGGAGTAAGCCAACCTAGCAAGACTGTAATGACTGCTTGCACAGCCCAAAGCTCTGAAGGGAAGAATGTCAGGATGCCTAGAATCACATGGCAAAGTGAAAAGCCTCTGTGAAGGTTTTTATGGCTTCTGCTTCCCCCTCACCCCCTTCAATGAGCATTTCATTTTCTTTCTCTGTAGCTCCCAGTGTTGAACTAATTCTGGGATGGAGCCTAATTTCAAATAGCAAAGGTCAGGGGAGAGGAGCTGAAATAGCATGGCAGGGAATCAGCTTGTTGATGCCGATGACAAACTGCTTGGTCAGCGTTTCTCCTCATTTTATTCTTGACTGTTGAGAGTGAGAAAATCATGACTTGAGTAACGTGAGAGTCTAATGACCTGTACCTCAATTGTTTTTAGTGTCTCAAGATGGCAAAGAGCAGCTTGGGTCTAAGTGTGTGAACACACCTATGAAAGGTGAGTCAGAATCAGTAACACTGGGGCTCAAAGGTAAAGGGGAGAAGGGGTGAGGAAAGCCTCACAAATAAACCAAAGTTACTAGACTTGTAAAAACAAAAAAAAAAAAAGAGAGAGAGAGAGATGACTCTGCCACAGTTCACTGTGAACGAGCAAATCTGTCGTGAGCTGTGAAATAATTTCTTGTTTGTGGAGCATGTGCCAGTGGACAGGGGGCTCCTGCTTGCACTGCTCCTGCTCAGCAGTCCTCTAGAATGTAGGTCACTGTGTGCATCACATAGATGGGAAAGTGAGGCTCGGGGACTGTGTGACTGGCCCAGGGCCACACAGCCAGCAAGTGGCCGCACCTAGGCTTGTTCAAGACACCATGACTGGAAACCCACTGCCCTTCCTGACCCATCACAGTGCCCCTACCACAGGCTGCTACCCATCTCTGCAAGGGACAGGAGCACATTCCTGACATTTCTGGGGCCCAGTGGAGGCCTCAGAGGAGGAAGAGGGCAGTCATAGATACTGCTAATGAAGAAGAGGAGGAGGGAAAGGAAATTAACCCTTAGCTCTTAGTGGCTGGCTTTGAATAGCAGAGGAGTCAACCTCCTCTTCGGAATAGGAGGCCAGGTGACAAGTTTTGCCATCTGTGTCATCTCATGGGCAGAAACGGACTTTATCTGTTTCTGAGGTGCCCTAGGTAATCTAGGGCATTGGCTATAGCAGTGGTTGTGTATGTCATGTGGTATTTGGACCAGCAGCACCAGCATTGCCTTATTAGAACTTATTAGCAGTGAACCTTCTTGTGTCCAACCACAGGTCTGCTGAGCTCCAGGATGCAGCTGCTGCTCTGTGTTTTAGCAAGCCCTCAGAATGATTCTGATGTGCATTAAACTTTGAAAACTATTGTGATGGGGGATCTTGAGATGAAAACAAGTGCTTACTTGATTTGGAATTTCTTATGAGATAGAGCTAGGGGAGGTGTGGGGGCTTGGAGCATCACAGCATAAGTGTGGGGTCACAGGGGCCCTGCACCACCTATCTCTGCAGAGGCCTTGGGGCGCAAAGCCACTCACCCCACAGCTTCTCCCCTTCAAAAGGAGCAGAATCTGGGATATATTGTCCCTCTTTCCTCCCTGCTTTCCTGGCTAACAGTCTTCTCTGAATTGAGTCTGTATCCCAAGGAACAGCATATAGTCATTCTGATTATAAAATACACAAAGTCCTAAAGAATTGTAATTGCTTCACGAGTGATTGAAATTTCCAAGAACTGCAGTGATATACAAATGTGGGTCAATGAGGATGCTTGGAAGACAGTTCAGGGTGATGGAGAAGGTTAGATAGGAGTAGAGATGGAGAGGAGTTAATCCCAAAACCACACCCCCCCCCACCCCCCAGATGACAATAGTTAATGCCATTTTGTTGAAATTGTTACAGCTCAGAGAAAGGTACTTTAACAGTGTTTGGCTGCTGGAATGGTGTCATAGAGCCCAGTGTGGTAGGCAGGAGAATCTGCTTCACCAAGAAAGTGGCTCTAGTACCCCTCCTGCTGCTAGCCACATGGCCAGAAACCTATCCATGTAACCCCCCTTCCCATTCCTAATGTACAGTATGATCGTATTAACACATTTCATCCCCTTCAATAGGCATTAGTACCTAAATGGGTATTACGGTTACCATTTCATTTATGAGAGATTTAGGATCCTGGATGCTGAGTGACTAGTCTGAGGCAGGTTAGTAACTGGTGAGAGAGGTCTTCCAATGCCATGTTGACTTCCAACTTTTCCAGGCTTGAATATATAGACATCTGAACCACAACAGCAAGAAAAGGTGTGTGTATGTGTGTTGGGAGGGGGTGCGAGTGGGGGTGGTGAACCACATTACCCATGATTTCAGTCTCTAAACAGCCTTGGAGTTTAGGTCTTACTCAACAAGCACAATTCTGTTACCCAATACTGTGATAGACTACATCAAATATCAATGGTGTTCCTATAAAAATCAGGAGCAAGACAAGAATGCGCACACTCACCAAATACATTTGGCATTATTTTGTAAGTGAATTCAGTAAGATAAGAAAAAGAGGCTTTTTTCAAAAAGTTGAGGAAAGGAAGAGATTAAATTGTCATCATTAGAAAATGGTATTACTATAAACCTAGAAAATCAGAGACTTAACTTTAAAAAGTAAGTCATTAAAGCACTTTCTTTTGGACTTCTACTCAACAGAAATACTCAAACAGGTGGCTTTACCCAGTGCTCCCTCCCTGAGACACTGACAGGTGAAGGTTAGCTGCAGTGGCTCTGGAGTAAATTTTAGGGAGGGCCTGCGAGGTACTGAAATTGCATCTTGATATCTGTTGCAAGGTTATTACGTCGTGGCAGTGGTCAAGAAGTCAGATGCCGACCTAACCTGGAACTCTCTGCGAGGCAAGAAGTCCTGCCACACTGCAGTTGGTACTTCTGCTGGCTGGAACATCCCCATGGGTTTCCTGTACAATCAAACTGGGTCATGTATATTGGGTAAGTGTGTTCTGAGTGGCGGTGTGCCTATGTAGGGGAGAAATTCAGTTCAACGAATGGCATAAGTGGGTGGTGGACAGGGGCTGGATAGACCTGTGGGCAAGCTTCACATATCCTTAGCAGGACCCCCTTTCTCCTCCCCTCTTGCTTCCGTGGAAGTGGTTTGGCTCAAAGAGCAGATCTCAGGGAAATATACCACTCTTTATGTCTTTTGTCTGGCTCATGGAAGAGGCCTGTTGGCAAAACGAGAGTGGAGTGTAGAGTAGGGTGTAGGTGTGCGTCTGTAATGTGTGTGTTAGTGTGCATGTGTTGTTTTTCCATTTAAATTTGCTCTCTTTTTTTAAGTATAAAAACGGTTTATTTGGGGGAGATACACATCTACACAGAGTGTGGGCCATCTTGGAAGACGAGAGTCCTGAACCTGCTTTCTTAATTGAACACATTACACCAGTACGGATCAGCTTCACCCTTTGAGTGCTTTAGCTTTCACTTTCTCATGAACTTCTTATTGCCAAATTCAAACTTAAGTTGAAGAAAGTAGGGAAAACCACTAGACCATTCGGGTATGACCTTAATCAAATCCCTTATGATTATACAGTGGAAGTGAGAAATAGATTGAAGGGCCTAGATCTGATAGAGTGCCTGATGAACTATGGACTGAGGTTCGTGACACTGTACAGGAGACAGGGATCAAGACCATCCCCATGGAAAAGAAATGCAAAAAAGCAAAATGGCTGCCTTACATATAGCTGTGAAAAGAAGAGAAGCAAAAAGCAAAGGAGAAAAGCATCTGAATGCAGAGTTCCAAAGAATACCAAGAAGAGATAAGAAAGCCTTCCTCAGTGATCAATGCAAAGAAATAGAGGAAAACAACAGAATGGGAAAGACTAGAGATCTCTTCAAGAAAATTAGAGATACCAAGGGAACATTTCATGCAAAGATGGGCTCGATAAAGGACAGAAATGGTATGGACCTAACAGAAGCAGAAGATATTAAGAAGAGGTGGCAAGAATACACAGAAGAACTGTACAAAAAAGATCTTCACGACCAAGATAATCACGATGGTGTGATCACTGACCTAGAGCCAGACATCCTGGAATGTGAAATCAAGTGGGCCTTAGAAAGCATCACTATGAACAAAGCTAGTGGAGGTGATGGAATTCCAATTGAGCTATTTCAAATCCTGAAATATGATGCTATCAAAGGGCTGCACTCAATATGCCAGCAAACTTGGAAAACTCAGCAGTGGCCACAGGACTGGAAAAGGTCAGTTTTCATTCCAATCCCAAATAAAGGTAATGCCAAAGGATGCTCAAACTACCACACAATTGCACTCATCTCACATGCTAGTAAAGTAATGCTCAAAATTCTCCAAGCCAGGCTTCAACAGTACGTGAACCGTGAACTTCCAGATGTTCAAGCTGGTTTTAGAAAAGGCAGAGGAACCAGAGATCAAATTGCCAACATCCACTGGATCATGGAAAAAGCAGGAGAGTTCCAGAAAAACATCTATATCTGCTTTATTGACTATGCTAAAGTCAAGTTTATTTGACTGTGTGGATCACAATAAACTGTGTAAAATTCTGAAAGAGATGGGAATACCAGACCACCTGACCTGCCTATTGAGAAACCTATATGCAGATCAGGAAGCAACAGTTAGAACTGCACATGGAACAACAGACTGGTTCCAAATAGGAAAAGGAGTATGTCAAGGCTGTATATTGTCTCCCTGCTTATTTAATTTATATGCAGAGTACATCATGAGAAACGCTGGACTGGAAGAAACACAAGCTTGAGTCAAGATTGCCAGGAGAAATATCAATAACCTCAGATATGCAGATGACACCACCCTTATGGCAGAACGTGAAGAGGAACTGAAAAGCCTCTTGATGAAAGTGAAAGAGGAGAGTGGAAAAGTTGGCTTAAAGCTCAACATTCAGAAAACGAAGATCATGGCATCTGGTCCCATCACTTCATGGCAGATAGATGGGGAAACAGTGGAAACAGTGTCAGACTTTATTTTGGGGGGCTCTAAAATCACTGCAGATGGTGATTGTAGCCATTAAATTAAAAGACCCTTACTCCTTGGAAAGAAAGTTATGACCAACCTAGATAGCATATTCAAAAGCAGAGATATTACTTTGCCAACATAGGTCCGTCTAGTCAAGGCTATGGTTTTTCCAGTGGTCATGTATGGATGTGGGAGTTGGACTGTGAAGAAAGCTGAGCGCCGAAGAGTTGATGCTTTTGAACTGTGGTGTTGGAGAAGACTCTTGAGAGTCCCTTGGACTGCAAGGAGATCCAACCAGTCCATTCTGAAGGAGATCAGTCCTGGGTGTTCTTTGGAAGGAATGATGCTAAAACTGAAACTCCAGTACTTTGGCCACCTCATGCCAAGAGTTGACTCATTGGAAAAGACCCTGATGCTGGGAGGGTTTGAGGGCAGGAGGAGAAGGGGACGACAGAGGATGAGGTGGCTGGATGGCATCACCGACTCGATGGACGTGAGTCTGAGTGAACTCTGGGAGATGGTGATGGACAGGGAGGCCTGGTGTGCTGTGGTTCATGGGGTCGCAAAGAGTTGGACACCACTGAGTAACTGAAGTGAACTGAACTTCACCCTTGACCTCTCTTACATTTGTGTATTAGTCATTTCAGCAAGACTCTTGCCAGTACCTAAAAGGCTCCTGCTTCCCTGCTTTCCCCAGCTGAATGACAAGTCCCAGCCCTGCAGGAACCCCATTGCCCGCTCTTTTAGTGCTTTGGACCTGAGCAGCTGAATACAGGTGGAGAATGTCACAGGGCAGAGCAACTCATTCCATGCAGATGTTCCAGCCGCTGGCCTCAGCATCGCCCATACCCCTCACAACTGTAGGCTCACGAGCACCCCTACTGTTCCTCTGCTCCACAACCCACACTTCCCAGTAATTACCCTAATGTTGTAGTTGTCCATACATCTCCATCCCACTCTCTCCTGTCTACCACCCTTTCTGAGCAGATGATCTTGTCTGCTTCTGCAAGAGACACTTGAATCCATCAGGACAGTTCCCATCAATATACCCCACCAACAAAGCCCAGGGCTCCTGCTGGCTGCATCTGCTCAGCTAGTCCTCCTACCCACGTGGCTGTTGGTCCCTGCCTCGACCCCCTCCCCAGAGCTGCACCCTCAGTTACCATTTCTTCCTCTGGTATATGCAAATTTCTCTCAATCTGTAAATGCACCCAACGTCTTTCATCTTTAAAAATCTTCCCTCTCCCTACTGTCCCCTCTAGCTCCTAACCTTCTCCTTCTGCCTTTATGGCTAGACCTCTTAAAATCATGGTCTGAGCCATTCACCCCTGCACTCCCTGCTGTGGGTGACTCTGCTGCCTCATTCCACAGGGAGAACTCTGGTCAAGGCTACCAGGACCTCCGTGTTGCTCAGTTGGAAGGATGGGCTCCAGTCTGTTCCTCCATGACCTTTCTTTGAATCATCTGAAACCACAGTCTCCTGGCGTTTGTGAAAACACACTAGCTTCTTTTTTCTCTTACCCCTACAAAGTCCCTCTTTCCCAACCTGGTGAATAAATGTTTGAGTTGCTTAAAGCAACTTTTTCCCCACTCTAAACTCAACCTCCAAGCACTCACATCTATGCCTACAGCCTAGATGACCATCTAAACCAATATTATACGTGCAAAGCTAGGCCCAGAGCAAGTACTAGATCGATGTTCACTGCTGTCACTGTGATTAGGTCAATATGCTGACAACGTTAGGTTTTGTCCCTAGCTAGGATTTCTCTTTGATCTCCAAACCTGCATATATTGAACTGCCTGTTTGACATTATCTAATCTTGTATTTCAAAAGTACATTAAACTTAACCTGTACAAAATAGAATACATTCTCCCTACCAAGCCTGGTCCTGCCCCAGAGCCACCCAGCTTGCTAGAGGCTCCCAGTCTGTGCCCTGGCTCCAGCTGGAAACCAACATGTCATCTCCACATACCCGTCCAGCCTGAGATTTCAGCTGTCTCCTCCACCTAGCTCCTCCCTCTGCTTTGTGAGACTCCAAGCTGCCCTCATGTCCCCTGGACTCCAGCAGTAGCCTGCTGCCTGCACCCCACATCTGTCTTGACTCACCCTGCTAGACCCTTGGCCCAACATTATCTAGCCCGTCAGAGGCTCCCCATTTCTTTACAAATAAAAAACAAAATGTACACAAAGATGTAGACCATCACACATGGTCTGGACCCTGACCCTTCCCACTCACTGGATCGCTGAGTGGTTCAGGCCCAGTGGGCCTCCATCAAGCTCTCTGTGCTGTCTGCCCCCCTCCCCCAGCCCTTGCCCTAGGCCTTGCAGATGCTGCTCCCTGTCTGGGAAGCTCATCCTTTGCCCTTCACTAGGGTAACTCCTATTCATTCTTCATCTCTCCACTTGAGACCTCTCCCTGACTCCTAGGTGTCCACCAGGCTCCTTTATTTGTAGCTGTGGAGCCATATTCTTTTTCCCAGAACATGATGCGGAAATACAATTATGGGGAAATGCTGATTCATGGTGTAGTTACTTGAGTTGTGACTGTCACCCCATGAACTTGGGCTCCAGGAGGGCAGGACTTCTGTGGTTTCATTATAGTGGTACCCTGGGGCTCAGCGCAGGGCTGAGCAGTTGGGCCTCTTGGGCTCCTTCCTGTCCTTTGAGTCATAACTTCAGACCTTGTAAAGATGGACAAGGGCAATAGAGATGGGAAAGCGTGCAGGACAGGGTCAACCAACCAAAACTTCCAATTTCGTCCACTCTCCTAGAGTTAAATCCGTGTCCATCCCTCCCCCTGCTGCCCTGTGCCAGGACTTCAGTGATCTCACAGACCCTTGTCCCAGCTTCAGCCAGGTCCCGTTTACTTTGTTCCAGCTACAACCTTTTTTCTTTTTCTATTCCATAGGTTCTTATTTCTAATCATATGGTACTAAACACTTGAATGTGTCTTTATGTCACTCAGGCAATTTTAGGAAAAATTGAGGCTTTCTTGCCAACGCAGGCAGGGAAAGCTAACCTCTGGTGTCCTCCTGTGCAGATGAGTTCTTCAGTCAAAGCTGTGCCCCTGGGTCTGATCCGGAGTCCAGCCTCTGTGCTCTGTGCAAAGGCAGCTTCAAGCCAGCCCACATGTGTGCTCCCAACAGCCACGAGCAGTACTACGGCTCCAGTGGGGCGCTCAGGCAAGTAGCATCTGCCCACTTCCTTTTGCTTTGGTACCAACCCAGTGAACCTCTTGTCCTTTCTCCTTTCTCAGCATCCCACCATCTGGGTGCTGCTTTTAGGAGGGGCCAGGACTGAAGAACAGAACTACAGATTCCCAGGGCCCCTGAGGACTCAGGTCCGGTCCCTTCCTGGAGCACTCTTGGGCAGAGCTGATGGACTCAGGGCGCCTGGGGAGGGGCAAGAATGATAAGCACAGGTCACAGCCCTGCTTCTGCTTTTGATCCTTCCTTCTATACGACTGTGGACAAGTCACAGGATCTTCCAGAGCCCAGTTTGAGATCAAAGGAAGGACACTGAATATGTGCATTTTACACCTGTTTGATGAGTACATTTAAAAACATATTCCTGGGCTCCTCCATTCATTCAATAAATATTTATTGAGCACGTAGTAGGTGCAGGCACTGTTCTAGGTAGGTGGGTTAGAGCAATAGCAAGACACATGGCCCCGGTGTCTCATGGGGGGAGTAAGACAACGCATAAAGGACGATCACTTCCTGACTGTGGTAAGTGCTATAGGGTGTGTGTATGGGCGCGTGGGACCGAGGGTTGTGATGTGACAGTGACTCAGGATTAATCTTAGGAAAAGTGGTCAGGGAAGGCCTCAGCATCATGGAGGGGCTGTTAAATATTGAGGGTTAAATACTGAAAGGGAATCAGGCTTGAGAAAATCTGGAGAAGAATAATCCAGGAAGAAGGATCCAGGAAGAAGGAACAGCAAGGACAAAGGCAAGGCTAGACAAATCATGCTGTGCTTGAGGCCAGAGGAGGCCCCAGAGAGAGGTGGGCCCAGGTAGGGGAGGCTGGGCTTGCAGCCATTGGCTGTTCTGCCCTTGGAGATCTAGCTCAGGAGGTAGAGTTAATTCTAAGTATGGAGGGCCCTCGAGGGTGCTATGGAGTTGGGGTTGTGTGGACAATGTGGGAGCCTCTGTAAAGAAGGCTTCTAGTCATCACATGGCCAGACTACTTTGTCCCTCCCTCTCCAAAGTTTTGTCACTTTCATAAACCATACATAAATTGCATGTTTTCACAGATCCTACTGCACAAATATATGATAAACATTAAACTGAGGCTATAATATTTGAACTTTTCCTTCCACTGGGATGTGCATTGGTATTAAGGTCCATGGTCCCATTTTGGCATGATTAGGATAGCGTCACAGAGACCTGGAGTTCTGTCCAGAACCTCAGGAGTTCCATAGTGAAGATGGGGATGCAAAGAACAGTCTTAGCTCTAGGCATCGCATTCTCCCCACTGCCTCCTGCTTGCCTTGGCTCTGTTTCCAGCGTCCTGTCTCCAGCATTTCTACTGACCTGAGATCCATTGATCCTGTTCTCACCCCCACGCTGTAAACCTTTCCCCCTCCAGACCACAGCATACGTTCTACAGCCAACTGTGATAATTATTAATTATTCCCCTGTGCACATCTTCAAATGCCTATCGCCTACTCCTGGCTGAACTGCAACCTGGGTTGGCTCCAACATTCCCCTTCGGTGCCAGGGCGTCCAAGCTGACTGGTCTCCCAGTAAAGTAATGAGAACCCATATCCGATGAGCCAGACGGTCGCTAGTCTGTTACCATCCCACTCTCTTACAAGACCTTTCCATGCTCTTTCCTCTCCTCAGTCATCCAACGTTTCTTCCTCCATCTGTCACACTTTTGTTTCCTCCTTCACCTGAGAAAATTGAGGTCACCCAGATAGAAACGCCAGTGTGCCACTGCCATATCTGCGCATGTGCTAAGCTCCGTGCCGGTGGGTGCGCTGCCACTCCTCCTGGGGACGAGCAGACGGGCTCCTGCTGCACCTGATCCTGTGCTGGCGTCGCCTCCCCGCAGCCTGTTGAAAAGCGTTGCCCCAGCTCGCCTTTCTTCTTCCTCCTGTGTCATCACATCTTTTTATCCACAGAATTACTTCCAGCAGCACACGAACATGCTGCTGCTTTCTCATCCTAAACATAAAGAAATAAGACAAACTTCTTTTGATCTCACTGTCCTCTGCAGCAACCTCCTATTTCTCTCTTCTTTACAACAGAAATCCTTGAAGGAGGTTACGCTTATGTCCTTGCCCAGTTCAGTTTCTCTCTTTTCAGTATCCCCCAAACCTAGTTTAAGAAACTATTCACCTCTCCCTCCCCAACCAATGGAGTTGATTTTCATTATTTTATTTAAATTATCTACATAAGACATTCTTCCTCATTGTTGGCAAGTGGGAAGAGTATTCCCACCATATCTGCCGCCCCTGCACCCCATTGACCCCCATCCACCACAGAGAGTCAATTCCTAGGCAGATTGATAAGAAGTTCAGGGTCCCCAAGGAGGAAAAAGGGGTCTGGGGCTCTCAAAGTGGAGATTGGGGGTCTGGAATTTTCAAGGAGGAGAAAAGGACAAACTTTTTTTCCCTGTGCATTTCTTGAATGTGAACGTGAAGTCGCTCAGTTGTGTCTGACTCTTTGCAACCCCATGACTGTACCCTACCAGGCTTCTCTGTCCATGGGATTTTCCAGGCAATAGTACTGGAGTGGATTGCCATTTCCTTCTCCAAGGGATCTTCCCAATCCAGGAATCGAACCCAGGTCCCCCGCAACGTAGACAGACGCTTTACCGTCTGAGCCAGTCTCAGTCAGTTACACAGATCAGATCAGATCAGTCACTCAGTCGTGTCCGACTCTTTGCGACCCGATGAACCGCAGCACGCCAGGCCTCCCTGTCCATCACCAACTCCCGGAGGTCACTGAGACTCACATCCATCAAGTCAGTGATGCCATCCAGCCATCTCATCCTCTGTCGTCCCCTTTTCCTCTTGCCCCCAATCCCTCCCAGCATCAGAGTCTTCTCCAATAAATCAACTCTTCACATGAGGTAGCCAAAGTACTGGAGTTTCAGCTTTAGCATCCTTCCTTCCAAAGAAAACCCAGGGCTGATCTCCTTCAGAATGGACTGGTTGGATCTCCTTGCAGTCCAAGGGACTCTCAAGAGTCTTCTCCAACACCACAGTTCAAAAGCATCAATTCTTCGGTGCTCAGCCTTCTTTACAGTCCAGCTCTCATATCCATACATGACCACAGGAAAAACCATAGCCTTGACTAGGCGAACCTTTGTTGGCAAAGTGATGTCTCTGCTTGTGAATATGCTATCTAGGTTGGTCATAACTTTCTTTCCAAGGAGTAAGTGTCTTTTAATTTCATGGCTGTAGTCACCATCTGTAGTGATTTTGGAGCCCAGAAAAATAAAGTCTGACACTGTTTCCACTGTTTCCCCTGTTTTCGCATCTACTTCCCATGAAGTAATGGGACCAGATGTCAGTTACACAACTCAGTTTAAACTCTGTACTAGAGATTATACAACAGTGTATCCAGCTGGAGGACAGTTTCTCCTTCCTGAAAACCTCTGACTAATCCTGATATCTTAGAATGTATATTATGGGAGTGGGTCTGGAGGATCTTTCTATTGTCAAATTCTAATCTTGTTATCCTAAAATGTAAATTGTTAGAGTAGGTCTGGTAAAATTTTCACAAACTTGAGACATTCTTTGGATTCATTGTAATAACTAATTAAAAGGTGTATAAAACTCCATTGCTAACACTAGCAAGGGGGTACTCTTTCTGCCCCCTTCTGATATCTATGTCAGAAGCTTTCTGTATCCCTTTTATACTTTAATAAAACTCTATTGCACAAAAGCTCTGAGCAAGCAAGCCTTGTCACTGGCCCCGGATTGCATTCTTCTCTTCTGAAGGTCAAGAATCCAGGCGTCTTTTCGTGAGTCAGCAACAACCTTTTGCCACCATCCACAACACAGCTGAAACTACACTTTTAAAAAATATATTTATTTATCTGGCTGCATGGGGTTTTCGTTGTAGCATGTGGGATCCTTAGATGCAGCACGTGAACCCTTGGTTCTGGCATGTGAGATCTAGTTACATAATCAGGAATCAAACCTGGGCCCCAGCATTGAGAGCAAGGAGTCTTAGCCTGTGGACCACCAGGGAACTTCTGAAATCGTCCTTTTAAATTTCCAGGGACCTCTGTGTTGCAAATAAATCCAAAGCCCAGATCATTGGCACCACCCATCTCTTCCTCCTCTTGGATACATTTTCTTCTCTGGCTTCAGGACACCACACTTTCTTGGATTCCCTCCTTCTTCTCCTGTTACTGCATCTCAGCCCCTTTGCTGGTTCTGCTTCATTCCCTGACCTCTACATATTGGCAAGCCTGGGGGCTCCAGCCTTGGTCTTGTCTTTTAATGCTCAAACTTTGGTGGTTTTATCTAGTTCTTGTTGTTGTTCAGTCGCCCAGTCATGTCCAACTCTTTGCAACCCCATGGACTATAGCATTCCAGGCCCCCCTGTTCCTCACCATCTCCTGGAGTTTGCCCAAGTTCATGTTCATTGCATCAATGATGCCATCCAGCCATCTCATCCTCTGATGCCCACTTCTCCTTCTCCATCTAGTTCTATGTTGACAATTCCCAAATTTATGTTCCTCTTCAGACATCTCTTCAAAACACCAGATGAAACTCCAAACTTGTACATCTAACTGCCTGCTGGGCATGTCCACTTGGATGTCTAATCACCAGGTCAAGTTTAAATGTCCCAAACTGAGCTTTTGGAATTTCACACACTCCCACCCATACCAGCACCTCCTGCAGTCTTCCCCATCTCAGCTAAAGGCAACTCTGTTTTTCCTTTTGGAAAAAGTTAAAGTCTTGCTGTGTATTAACCATGTCTCCTCTCTTTCTCTGAGACCTTATATCATCATATTATGTTAGCTCTACCTGCAAAGGGTAATGAGAACTAACCTCATCACCCATCTCTGCTGATACCACCTTGATCTAAACCACCATTATCTTTCCCTGGATTATAACCCCTAACAGAAATCCATGCGTCTCCCCCACCACAGTCTAGCTTCAACACAGCAGCGAGGGTGATTGTCAGTCCGGTTCAGGGGAAATCTTCCTGCTCACACAACTCACTCCCTGAAGTTGTGTTGTAAAGTCCTAGCTGCTTCCAGTGTGACCAGGTGGATTGAAGGGGATGGGGAGGCCTAGTCAGAACTCAGAAAGTATTAACACTTGATAGACCAAATAAGAGCTAAGAATTAAAAAAACAATGTTACAAAGGGAATGTTCTTAGATTTAAAAATCACATTACAGTACTACTTAATACTGTGATCAATACAGGCTGGTTTATGTGATGACTGACAAATCAGTGGAAGAGTAAAGACTTCCAAGACAGATACACAGACATATGTTGAGTCTAAAACAAAGATGACTGGAGAAAGGATGGACTTGGAACATCAAATAAAACAAGTACAATGAATGGGATCTGGTGACCCAGGCGGGAGCAGATTCAATAGTGAGTTCGTCCCCTAAGATGACTGGCAAGGGTCAGGGAGTCCTGTGCAGGAATGCTGATGGTAAGTGCTATGACGCTCTTAGGTGTTTGGATGACTTTAGGGGAGAGGCCCATTGCTAAGGGCAGTGTAGGGTCAAGGCAAGGCTTAGTGTTTGTTTTTTAAAAGAAGCCTAAATGCTGATGGAAAGAGCCCAGTGGAGAGGGTTGTAGAGGGGAAAGAGGATGACTGCAGTGGAAAGTGCCTGAGTGTGGGTCGAGGTGGGGTGCAGGGCCCCTGGGGAGAAGACTTTAGCTGGAGGAAGGCCTTCCCTCCTCCTTTGTCCCTGGAGGGCAGGATAGTGCTAGAGTCTTGGGCTGCCAGATTCTATAGAAGGATGCTGAAAGGAAGCCCACATGATGATCTCTTTATTTCTTCTGTGAAGCCAGAGTACATGACAGAATGTAAGTGTTGTGGAGGGGTATATGAAGAGACAGAGGTTTACAGGAAGTGGGAGAACATTTTGGGGTCCCTGCTCTGTAGAGTGGCTTACGTGGTCGCTCAGACAGTAAAGAATCTGCCTGCAATGCAGGAAACTTGGGTTTGATCCCTGGGTTGGGATGATCCCCTGAAGGAGGGCTGGTAACCCACTCCAGTATTCTTGCCTGGAAAATCCCCATGGACAGAGGAGCCTGGTAGGCTGTAGTCCATGGGGTCACAAAAAGTCATGGGGATGCTATCTCAGGCAGTGGTCTCTCATACTCACTTGAGCACACTTCCACAGGGCTTATTCAAACCCAGAAGGCTGAACCCCACTCCAGAGTTCCTGAACCAGTGGGTCCAGGGCCCAAGAATGTGCATTTATAACCCGTACCTAACGTTGCTGATGCTGCTGGTCCAGCCCACTCTTGAAGAGTCACAGGTCTAGAGTAGAGAAGGGATGCCAGAATACCCAGGTGAAGTTAAGGATCAAGGAGTTCTTGTCTACCTCACTGCTGAGTTGCAGACACACCTGAGACAGACGATTGGGCTCGTTCAGGCCTGGGATTATTGGGGGGAGGTTGTTAAGACAAAGAAATAGGACAAGATTGCATAGGAAAATTGATGGGAGTAACTGATTCTAGTGAAGGATAGAGGGGCTGATGATGGAACAGAGAAAACTGGAGAGATGTTCCTAAAAATTAATAATATCAATTTCCAACTGACTGAATGTTGCAAAACTTATTTTTAGTGTGCTCAACGTTTCTCCCAAAGCAGCTCAAACACTGAGAAACATTTATCAGGAGATTAAGCATGAAAAATATCTCGTGATACATGCACATTAACTTTTGTTAAGGCTGCGTAGACACATAAGGTGTGACAACACTCCTTCAGAATAACATCCTCCACACTGATTTTACTCTCTGACATGAGTTTTGATCCAGCCAGAGAATTATCTTTGGATAGCCCTGTTAATAGGAGAACACAAGCATCTCCCGTGGAGATAGCAATCACTGTTTAAGGAAGCAAGCAATGGGTATTTACAGTGGAATCAAAATAAGCAGGTTTCTTTTTCTATGACATTTATTCTGAAGTTACCAGGGACAGCAGGCATTAGAGCAGTGTGTGTGGAGTAAGCGGGCCATGTTAGATGTGCCCAGTTGCCTGGGGGAGGGGCTGGGAGCTCCCAGGGATTCGGTCTTGGAGCGGCTCTCTCCCGCCTCTGTGGGTCCTCCTTGCTGACCTGGCCCTCTCTGTGCAGGTGTCTGGTTGAGAAGGGAGATGTGGCCTTTGTGAAGCACCCCACGGTTCTGCAGAACACCAATGGTATGTACCGGCATTGCCCTTTACTCCCTCAGGGAAACTCAGAGTCCTTCCTGGGAAATCACTCCCCAGGCAGTTATGTTGGTCCTAACATTTTTTATTTAGGGAATGAAAAAATTCTTCACATCTGGTCAGACTGGACAGGGTTGATTATCACATTGGCCTTGAACCCAACCAACAAACACACAAAGGCCACAGTCCATAGAAGCACGTCTGGCTGTCTTGATTTTTAGGCATTCTTTGTATTTTCTGGACACAAGTTTTTGTCAGCTATATGTAATGCACATATCTTGTCCCTCTTTGAAAATACTTGGCTCTCACTTTTTTTTTTTTTTTTTTGGCCATGCTGTGAGTCTTGTGGGATCTTAGTTCCCCACCAGGAGTTGAACCTGCGCCCAGCAGTAGAAGCCTGGAGTCCTAACCATTGAACCACCAGGGAATTCCCTGCTTTCTTAATGATGTCTTTTGATTAACATTCTTCATTTTAATATAGTTTAATCAGTCGATTTTCTCTTTTTTCACTAGCACTTTTCAGGCCTGTCGAGGAAATCTTTGCCTTTAACAGGACTGACAAATGAATTTATGAGTTTATGAATGTTTCTCTTCTGTTTTATTGTAAAGGCTTTATTGTTCTGTTTGTGCCTTTGTGATTCTCCCAGGCACTGGTGGTCAGTCGCACCCCCCAGTGAGGGTGCATTGACTGAAGTCATTAGCTGTGACCCCTCCACCTCCTCTCTCTCTCCAGGAAAGAACCCTGAAGCCTGGGCGAAGAATCTAAAACCTGAGGACTTCCAGCTGCTGTGTCTCGATGGCTCTAGGAAGCCTGTGACTGAGGCTCAGAGCTGCCACCTGGCCATAGTCCCAAGTCATGCTGTGGTCTCGAGGAAAGATAAGGCAGATTTTGTCCGCAGAATGCTCTTCAACCAACAGGTGTGGGAATTCAGTCCTCATCCCCCAGATGAATGCTCAGCTCACTTGCAGAGCTGCACAGACACACCCCAGCCCAGTCACACACGTTCTCCCCGGGCAGTGGAGTCTGCCTCTGATGAAAGTGGGAGGCTGGTGCCTGTATCTTGCTCTGGGGCTGTCTAGGGTATCCCAGTGGACTGGAAGAGTCCAGACACATGGGCATCTCAAGTGTCTCCCTGAGACTGAGCAGGGTCATGGTACCTCCTGGGCTAGTTCTGTCCCGGAAATAAGGGAGTCAACCCAGGTGCCCTTCCCACCAGGCAGGGCTACATGTTGGAAAGGTGGAACAGAGGTTACTCTGCCTGACCATAAGAGGAGCTCACTGTGTTTCTTGAAGCTGGGCAGGCTGAGCACCGTTTTGGGCTTCATGAAAGTTGAAGAGCCAACATTCAGATAACTCATGACCTTTATAGGCAGCCAAAAAGGGCTGACCCTAGGGAATAGTGGCTGCCTGAATCAGATGATCTTAAGGAACACAAAGCCTCGTCTGCCTTTTGCCCTGCTGCTGCTACTGCTGCTAAGTCGCTTCAGTCGTGTCCGACTCTGTGCGACCCCATAGACGGCAGCCCACCAGGCTCCCCCGTCCCTGGGATTCTCCAGGCAAGAACACTGGAGTGGGTTGCCATTGCCTTCTCCATTGTGTGAAAGTGAAAAGTGAAAGTGAAGTCGCTCAGTCATGTCCGACTCCTAGTGACCGATTTTCCAGGCAAGAGTACTGGAGTGGCTTGCCATTGCCCTAGTGCACCCTATTCCTGGAGGAGCCCCTAATGAGTAATCTATGTTTTAGCATATGCTGTCAACACATCATGGTTAAAGGGTGATGACCCAGAGGCAGCTGGCAACACAAGAGGCTCTTGGACTTGGGCTTTTGAAGGGATGGTTCCATCCAGGGTGAGCTGCCACCTCCGCTACAAAGGAAGTGGGTGGGGCTGGGTAGGAAGCAATGGAAATGATCAGTGTCTGGGTCAGGTTCAGAGAACAGAAGATGCAAGGTAGCAACGGATCTGGTCACAGGAGAACATGTAAAGATGACTCAGAGAGTTGAAAACATCCACCAGTTGTTGGTGGGATAGTAAGAGAGCAGTGAACTTGGGGCTCTTTCTATTTAGCAGTTGCTTTACATACATTGGGCTTCCCTGTATTCTTTATCAGATAGTGAAGAATCCGGCTGCAATGCAGGGGATGCAGATTCGATCCCTGGGTCAGGAAGATCCCTTGGAGAAGGGAATGGCTACCCACTCCAGTGTTTTTGCCTGGAGAATTCCATGGACAGAGGAGTCCATGGGGTTGCAAAGAGCTGGACATAAGTGAGTGACTAACACTCTCACTTTTTGCATATATCATCTCAGTATCTAATGTAATTACCTCCATTTACAAATGAGTAAATTGAAGTTCAGGTGTCTCCACCTTGGTGCAGTGGGAAACGATCTGTGACACAAGAGATGCAGTTTTGGTTGCTGGGTCGGGAAGATCCCCTAGAGAAGGAAATGGCAACCCACTCCAGTATTCTTGCCTGGAAAATTTCATGGACAGAGGGGCCTGGTGGGCTATAGTCCCCGGGATCCAAAAGAGTTCAGACACGACTGAGCATGCACACATACAAACTGAAGTTCACTGAGCTCAGTCAAGAATTTTCTTAAGTCACACGATAGGAAAAGCTAGGGCCTGGCTTTGAACCCAGAGAACTTTTTGCCATTTTGTTCCAGTGCCTTCTAAGCTGTTGCTGTGTCCCAGGGTTGCCAGGGGCTGGAGCTGAGCAGTCCAGCAGACTTGGGGCTTCTGATGCAGAACACGTGGACTAGGCTGCTGGTCACTTACTTTCTGTCTGTCTGTCTGACCCAGGAGCTCTTCGGAAGAAATGGGTTTGAATACATGATGTTCCAGCTGTTTAAATCCCCAGCCAAGGACCTGCTCTTCAGTGATGACACAGAATGTCTGGCTAACCTTCAGCACAGAACAACTTACCAAAAATACTTAGGGCCAGAGTATCTTCAGGCTATTGCTAATGTGAGGCATTGCTTACCCTCTGGTGAGTAGAATAAACACTGAGGAGCAGTTACATGTGTGTCAAGGCAAACACGTTTGTCTTAAAGATGACCTTGTGCCAAGCCTGGGCCAGTACCAATAGGAGCATTAAGATTCAGAGGGCTTGCTCCTGGCCCTGCAGGAGGATTCAGGCTTACCAGGGAAGCAACTCAATTAGGCAACAGTATAAGATACTACCTGAAAAGGCCAAATTGTTTGAAGGAGACAGAAGGTACAGCAGAACTAGAGATCTTTTGCAAATTGAGCTTGTTTACATGTCCTTTTCCATTTTCTTTGACTACTAGAATGAAAATGTGTGTTAGCATTTCAGTGTAGGGAGAACGTTGGAAATGACACATGTACGACTCACAGAGGACCAATTCACAAAGACTTTAAGTAAAACATATAGATAATACTTCATACAATTTAATAGAAACAAAGTATTAGCATTAAGTAGGCCATTTCTACATATATACATACATGGAAGTAGCACTAAGTATATCATTTCTCTCTGTTTTTGTGTATTGTAGAAATGGCACATCTACCTCAAAAAGAAATAAGTTGGAGAAATAAAATTAGACCTGGAATAATCAAATTATTGGGAGTGTGCCTGAATTTTTGTTAAATTATATCATGGGTTAAAGATGAGGAGAGCAGGAGAGGAAAATGTAGATGTTTAAGAATAGCACTGACATCAGTTAGAGGGATGAGAGAGAAAATTTTTAAAAATCTTTATTTTATCTACCATTTACTTTTAGAAAATAGGAAAAGGATCATGTTTAATAAGCCCAGGCAGTACCTGATGATCTTTCTCTTATGTTACCTCTCACAGAACTTTTGGATGCCTGCACATTCCATCGAAATTAAAAACTGATCAAAGTGGGCAAACACAGAGATGCTCAGAGCCTGAAAATACATCCTCACTTGTCTGCGTGGTGGGTCTGTGTTAACATCACTAATCTTTATAATTGTATACTGTAACTGATGCAAAAATTGGAATTAATAAAAATTATTGTGTCTTCTCAGAAAACTTCATGAAATGTTCTCAGATTTTTGGGGCAGGGCAAGAGAATGATTTCTTTATACTAGAATTGTGCTTGTGAAAATTTACTATTTATTAAATTGTATGTATTTTAAAGACCTCTGCAAGACTAACTCAACTTCCCTGTCTATTCTTTGATTACTTTACCCAAGATTCAACTCACTTAAATTGAATTTAAGCAATAAATCTGTCTGCAGGGAGTCATTGAATGGTGATCATAAGTGTGCAAAGAAAGCATCAGAATGTGCAGTATCAAGGACTTACACAATGAAAATAAAGAAGAAAGAATGAGTTTGTGCATTTTAAAAGTATATCCATGTATTTAAAATTCATAATTTCAGGTAGAATTAAACTCCTGATCAGATTAATTGAAAAATATCAAAATTACTGTAAAAATCTAATCTACTATCCTTCCTCACTCAATTTCCTGAAAGTGTGATTTACATTTACTTAAGTGAGTTTCTTATCAGAGATTTTGCCATTTCTGTTATTACCGTGATTCCAGCCTATGGTGGAATAAACGCTTGGGTATGGGAACCCCAGTTATATACTGTGAAGTACAGTTTGGTGTTTGGACCTCTGCTTCTGCCTGTGAAAGAGTAACCAGTACAGAATTTGCTCCTCTTCCATAAACAACTAAAAAACTGGGGGAAAATATGTTGTACAAATGTTTTTAAACACTGGATGATAATAGTGCAGGACTATATGACCCTTGAAAGAGGGCAAAGAAAAGTGGTGAGCACAGTGATGACCTTAGTCTTTGCCTAGAGGACATTTCCAGATGACAGGAAAGGGAGGAGGAACCCACAAGAGCCCATCACGTTTGAGCTGAGAAACAAAGATAGGAGTTTGGGGAAGCCCAAGTGACTGGAACTTGATTGGCATACAGCAGAGATACGTACTGGAATCTGCTTGAAATGCTTGGCCAAATACTAATCTGCCTGTGTGTAAAATGAAACTGAAGTCTGTCAGGCTAGGCAGAGAATGACTGTGAGAGATCTAGAAGCTGAACAATGCCCAGAGCTCCCATAAGACCAGGAATCAATTACGGTCCAACCAACCAGTGTGAAGAGACCTCACTGAACACCTAAGCTTTTCACTGAAGGCAGCTGGGGTGAAATAGCTGTAGATTAAGGCCTGCTCCCAGAGAAGGCAATAGCACCCCACTCCAGTACTCTTGCCTGGAAGATCCCATGGACAGAGGAGCCTGTGCAGTCCATGGGGTCGCTAAGAGTCGAACACGACTGAGCGACTTCACTTTCACTTTTCACTTTCATGCATTGGAGAAGGAAATGGCACCCCACTCCAGTGTTCCTGCCTGGAGAATCCCAGGGACAGGGGAGCCTGGTGGGCTGCTGTCTATGGGGTCACACAGAGTCGGACACAACTGAAGTGACTTAGCAGCAGCAGCAGCAGCAAGGCCTGCTCCATAACTGTCCTTACTGAGAGTGACACTAGCCCTTGTGGGATAAACCAGATCTGCAAGTCACTTACTTGACTGTCCTCTAAAATAAACCTCAATATTCATTAAAAGAATACAACAAAATCTCAACAGGATGGCATGCATGATTAATATCTAGATGTGGCACGAGAAGATTGTTAGATGTGTAAAGAAGCTCAAAATGTGACCCAGAGTCATCAAAAAATCAACCAATGGAACCACACCTAGAAACCACAGAGATGATGGTATCTGGACAATGAACTTTAAACAGTTGTAATAAACAGGCCTAAGGATTTAAATGAAAACTCGAAGGAGAATTTCCTGCCCTCTAATGGTTAGGACTCTGCGCTTTCACTGCCAAGGGCCCAGGTTTGCTCCCTGTTCGGGGAACTAAGATCGGGGAACTAAGTCACACAGCCAAAAATAAATAAAAGAATGAGTGAATAAATAAATGAACACAGCAAAGAAAAACCTGGAAAATATACAGTGGCAGAGTTTGTGTTTCGAGGAATTTGTTTCATCTAAATTGTCTATTTTTGCCATAAAATTGTTCAAAATATTTTCTTATTCTTTTAGTATTTATGAGATGTCTAGTGATATCCCTTCTTCCATTTTCCTACTAGTAATTTGTATTTTCTCTCTTTTTTCTTGACCCATGTAGCTATAGCTTTATCAATATTTTTGAACTTCTCAAAAATTAATTTTTTATAAATTTTCACTATTTTTTAATCTCACTTTCTGTTCTTAGCCTTCCTTCTACTTATGTTTCATTTATTTTTCCTTTTTCTCTTAGATTCTTAAAGTGCAGGCTTATATCAATGTTTAGAACATTTCATTTTTCTAATACAGGTACTTAAAATTATAAATTTCCATCCAAGCACTAATTTAGCTGCATTCCTAAATTTTGATATGTTTATTTTCATTATCATTGAGGTAAATTTTTTTCCAGTTTTTCAAAGATTACTTCTTTGATCTGTTGATTATATAAAAGCTATTTTTAATTTCCAAATATTTGGCAATTTTCCAGATATGCTTTTGTAGTTTATTTGTATGTTCCAGGTACAATTTTTTTTAATAGATATTCTTAATTGTTTGGTCTAGTTCTGTAATGTGTAGTATAGTATTATAAGTAGCAGTTAGCTCAAGTTGGTTCAAGTTATTATTCCAATCCTCTGCCTTGACTCATTTTCTATCAACTTTTTGCATTAGCTACTGAGAGAAGACAGTTAAACTCTCCAACTAAAAGTATGAATTTTCTCATTTCTCCATCCAGTTTGATCAGATTTTGCTTTATATATTTGGAGATTTTGTTAGGTGCATACACATTTAGGATGTGAGGCTTTCTTGATGAGTTGACTCTGTTACCATATGGGATGTCCCTGGTTGTCCAGGAACACTTTTTCTCTTTAAGTTTATTAATTGGGTAGTAATATGACTCTCTCTTCTTTTTTTTTTTTTTTTATTTATGAGGTTTATTTTCTCTATTAGTAGAATACTATTTTTTTTTTTTTTTAACAAATTGTAACATGATAGTGTTTAGTTTGAACAATTAATACATTTCAGATATAATATTATACATATTTCAATGCTATTCTCCCCAATCATCTCACCCTCTCCCGGTCCCAGAGTCCAAAAGTCTGGTCTATACATCAGTGTCTCTTTTGTTGTCTCGTAAATAGGGTTATTTTTTACCATCTTTCTAAATTCCATATATATGCGTTAGTATACTGTATTTGTGTTTTTGTTTCTGGCTTACTTCACTCTGTATAATAGGCTCCAGTTCCATCCACCTCCTTAGAACTATCAAATGTATTCTTTTTAATGGCTGAGTAATACTCCATTGTGTATATGTACCACAGCTTGCTTATCCATTCATCTGTGGATGGACATCTAGGTTGCTTCCACGTTCTGGCTATTGCAAACAGTGCTGCTATGAACATTGGGGTACAGGTGTCTCTTTCAATTCTGGTTTTCTCAGTGTATATGCCCAGCAGTGGGATTGCTGGATCATAAGGCAGTTCTATTCCCAGTTTTTTGAGGAATCTCCATACTGTTCTCCAAAGTGGCTGTACTAGTTTGCATTCCCACCAACAGTGCAAGAGGGTTCCCTTCTCTCCGCACCCTCTCCAGCATTTATTGCTTGTAGACTTTTGGATAGCAGCCATTCTGATTGGCGTGAAATGGTATCTCATAGTGGTTTTGATTTGCATTTCTCTGATATGAGTGATGTTGAGCATCTTTTTTTTTTTACCATCTGTTTTCTTTTTTTCGCCTTTTCACCTTTTATAGTTTCCTTTGTTGTGCAGAAGCTTTTAAGTTTCTTTTTTTTTTTTTTTTTTTTTTTATTTTTTTTGGGGGAGGGTTGTGTGTTTTTTTTCTTTTGTTTTTTTTTTTTTTTTCTTCTTTTTTCTTTCTCTTTCCTCTTTTATTTTTTTTTTTTTTTTTTTTGTGGTAGTTGTTGTTGTTTTATTTTTTTACAATTTTTTTGCCAGTTTTTCCCCCACCACCTCTTAAAAAAAAGATGTTTATTCATTTTTTTTTTTTTCCCTCCTTTTTCAAAAAAAAGGGACCATATCGGGGTTTTTCTTTTGGCTTTTTATTTTTTTTCATTTATCTATATTTTTTTCCTTGTGCCAGTACCATACTGTCTTGATGACTGTGGCTTTGTAGTAGAGCCTGAAGTCAGGCAGGTTAATTCCTCCAGTTCCGTTCTTCTTTCTCAAGATAGCTTTGGCTATTCGAGGTTTTTTGTATTTCCATACAAATTGAGAAATTATTTGTTCTAGCTCTGTGAAGAATACCGTTGGTAGCTTGATGGGGATTGCATTGAATCTATAAATTGCTTTGGGTAGTATATTCATTTTCACTATATTATTCTACCAATCCATGAACATGATATATTTCTCCATCTATTAGTGTCCTCTTTGATTTCTTTCACCAGTGTTTTATAGTTTTCTATATATAGGTCTTTAGATTCTTTAGGAAGATATATTCCTAAGTATTTTATTGTTTTCATTGCAATGGTGAATGGAATTGTTTCCTTAATTTCTCTTTCTATTTTCTCGTTATTAGTGTACAGGAATGCAAGGGATTTCTGTGTGTTAATTTTATATCCTGCAACTTTACCATATTCATTGATCAGTTCTAGTAATTTTCTGGTGGAATCTTTAGGGTTTTCTACGTAGAGGATCATGTCATCTGCAAATAGTGAGAGTTTTACTTCTTCTTTTCCAATTTGGATTCCTTTTATTTCTTTTTCTGCTCTGATTGCTGTGGCCAAAACTTCCAAAACTATGTTGAATAGTAATGGTGAAAGTGGGCATCCTTGTCTTGTTCCTGACTTTAGAGGAAATGCTTTCAATTTTTCACCATTGAGGATAATGTTTGCTGTGGGCTTGTCATATATAGCTTTTATTATGTTGAGGTATGTTCCTTCTATTCCTGCTTTCTGGAGAGTTTTTATCATAAATGGATGTTGAACTTTGTCAAAGGCTTTCTCTGCATCTATTGAGATAATCATATGGTTTTTATTCTTCAGTTTGTTAATGTGGTGTATTACGTTGATTGATTTGCGGATATTGAAGAATCCTTGCATTCCTGGGATAAAGCCCACTTGGTCATGATGTATGATCTTTTTAATGTGTTGTTGGATTCTGATTGCTAGAATTTTGTTAAGGATTTTTGCATCTATGTTCATCAGTGATATTGGCCTGTAGTTTTCTTTTTTTGTGGGATCTTTGTCAGGTTTTGGTATTAGGGTGATGGTGGCCTCATAGAATGAGTTTGGAAGTTTGCCTTCTTCTGCAATTTTCTGGAACAGTTTGAGTAGGATAGGTGTTAGCTCTTCTCTAAATTTTTGGTAGAATTCAGCTGTGAAGCCGTCTGGACCTGGGCTTTTGTTTGCTGGAAGATTTCTGATTACAGTTTCAATTTCTGTGCTTGTGATGGGTCTGTTAAGATTTTCTATTTCTTCCTGATCCAGTTTCGGGAAGTTGTACTTTTCTAAGAATTTGTCCATTTCTTCCACATTGTCCATTTTATTGCCATATAATTGCTGATAGTAGTCTCTTATGATCCTTTGTATTTCTGTGCTGTCTGTTGTGATCTCTCCATTTTCATTTCTAATTTTATTGATTTGATTTTTCTCCCTTTGTTTCTTGATGAGTCTGGCTAGTGGTTTGTCAATTTTATTTACCCTTTCAAAGAACCAGCTTTTGGCTTTGTTGATTTTTGCTATGGTTTCTTTTGTTTCTTTTGCATTTATTTCTGCCCTAATTTTTAGGATTTCTTTCCTTCTACTAACCTTGGGGTGCTTCATTTCTTCCTTTTCCAGTTGCTTTAGGTGTAGAGTTAGGTTATTTATTTGGCTTTTTTCTTGTTTCTTGAGGTATGCCTGTATTGCTATGAACTTTCCCCTTAGGACTGCTTTTACAGTGTCCCACAGGTTTTGGGTTGTAGTGTTTTCATTTTCATTCGTTTCTATGCAGAATTTGATTTCCTTTTTGATTTCTTCTGTGATTTGTTGGTTATTCAGGAGTGTGTTGTTCAGCCTCCATATGTTGGTCTTTTTAATAGATTTTCTCCTGTTATTGAGATTTACTCTTACTGCATTGTGGTCAGAAAAAATGCTTGGAATGATTTCAATTTTTCTGAACTTACCAAGGCTGGATTTATGGCCCAGGATGTGGTCTATCCTGGAGAAGGTTCCATGTGCACTTGAGAAAAAGGTGAAATTCATTGTTTTGGGATGAAATGTCCTATAGATATCAATTAGTTCTAACTGGTCTATTGTATCGTTTAAAGTTTGTATTTCCTTGTTAATTTTCTGTTTAGTTGATCTATCCATTGGTGTGAGTGGGGTATTAAAGTCTCCCACTATTATTGTGTTATTGTTGATTTCTCCTTTCATTCTTGTTAGTATTTGTCTTATATATTGTGGTGCTCCTAAGTTGGGTGCATATATATTTATAATTGTTATATCTTCTTCTTGGATTGATCCTTTGATCATTAGGTAGTGACCTTCTTTGTCTCTTTTCACATCCTTTGTTTTAAAGTCTATTTTATCTGATATGAGTATTGCTACTCCTGCTTTCTTTTGGTCTCTATTTGCGTGGAAAATCTTTTTCCAGCCCTTGACTTTCAGTCTGTATGTGTGCCCTATTTTGAGGTGGGTTTCTTGTAGACAGCATATGGAGGGGTCTTGGTTTTGTATCCATTCAGCCAGTCTCTGTCTTTTGGTTGGGGCATTCAACCCATTTACATTTAAGGTAATTAATGATAAATATGATCCCGTTGCCATTTACTTTGTTGTTTTGGGTTTGAATTTATATATCCTTTTTGTGTTTCCTGTCTAGAGAATGTCCTTTAGTATTTGTTGGAGAGCTGGTTTGGTGGTGCTGAATTCTCTCAGCTTTTGCTTGTCTGTAAAGGTTTTGATTTCTCCTTCATATTTGAATGAGATCCTTGCTGGGTACAATAATCTGGGCTGTAGGTTCTTTTCTTTCATCACTTTAAGTATGTCTTGCCATTCCCTCCTGGCTTGGAGAGTTTCTATTGAAAGATCAGCTGTTATCCTTATGGAATTCCCTTGTGTGTTATTTGTTGTTTTTCCCTTGCTGCTTTTAATATTTGTTCTTTGTGTTTGATCTTTGTTAATTTGATTAATATGTGTCTTGGGGTGTTTCGTCTTGGGTTTATCCTATTTGGGACTCTCTGGGTTTCTTGGACTTGAGTGATTATTTCCTCCCCATTTTAGGGAAGTTTTCAACTATTATCTCCTCTAGTATCTTCTCTTGGTCTTTCTTTTTGTCTTCTTCTTCTGGGACTCCTATGATTCGAATATTGTAACGTTTAATATTGTCCTGGAGGTCTCTGAGATTGTCCTCATTTCTTTTAATTCGTTTTTCTTTTTTCTCCTCTGATTCCTTTAATTCTGCCATTCTATCTTCTAATTCGCTAATTCTATCTTCTGCCTCTGTTATTCTACTATTTGTTGCCTCCAGATTGTTTTGGATCTCATTTATTGCATTATTCATTATATATTGACTCTTTTTTATTTCTTCTAGGTCCTTGTTAAATCTTTCTTGCATCTTCTCAATGCTTTTCTCCAAGCTATTTATCCATGATTCCATTTTGCTTTCCAGATTTTGGATTAATTTGACTATCATTATTCGAATTCTTTATCAGGTAGGTTCGCTATTTCTTCCTCTTTTGTTTGGTTTGGTGGGTAATTATCCTGTTCCTTTACCTGCTGGGAATTCTTCTGTCTTTTCATCTTGTTTAAATTGCTAAGTTTGGGGCGTCTTTACTGTATTCTGGTAGTCTGTGGAGTTCTCTTTATTGTGGCGTTTCTGCACTATATGTGGTTTTGTACCGGTGGCTTGTCGAGGTTTTTTGTTTATGGAAGCTTGTATCAGTGTTCTGGTGGGTGGAGCTGGATTTCTTTTCTCTGGGGTGCAGTGGAGTGTCTAGTAGTGAGTTATGAGATGTCTATGCTTTTGGGGTCGCTTTGTGTAGCCTGTGTTTGGAGCTCAGGCTGTGTTCTTGTTTTTCTGGAGAATTTGCTTGATACGTCTTGTTGTGGAACTTGCTGGTCTTTGTGTGATGCTTGGTTTCAGAGTAGGTATGGAGGCTTTTAATGAGCTCCTGTCAATTAGTGTTTCGTGGGATCAGGGTATGGACTTAAGCCTCCTGGTTCCAGTTATTGGTCTTATTTTTACAGTAGTCTCAAAAACTTCTTCTTCTATAATGCATTCCACAACTGGACCGCTCAGAGATGTTCACGGAATTATACGTAGAAGGAAAAAGGGAGGAAGGAGACAGAGGTGGTCAGGAGGATAAAAGGAGGGAGTGTGAAGGAGAGAGACAGATCTAGTCAGTAATCAGTAAAGAAAAGAAAAAAGGAAAGGAAAAAAGCAAAAGACCAAAAGGAAAAAAGAAAAAAACAAAAAAACAAAACAGGGTCGCAAAAGTTATATCTAAACGTGGAAATTAAAGAAGTACTAGAGGATAAAAAAAAATAAAAATAAAAGAAAAAAAAAAAAAAAAAAAAAAATTAAAAGGAAAAAAAAAATTTTTGTTTTCCTTTTTCCAATTAAAAAATAATAAAAATTTAAAATATATATATATATTAAAAAAAGAAAAGAAAAAAAAAGGAAATAATGATGGTAAAAATAGTAACAATCTATATAAGAGTTTCTCTATTATTGTTGTGGGTTCAGTTCATTTTCAGCTAGTTCCTTGTTCCGGCTTAAATTTCTCAAGATCTATAGGCCCCTTTCTCTGTGGTTGGTCTGTATAGTTCTTTGTTCTGTGCACGGTTCGGCGGTGTTCTGGGCCAAGGCCCGCCACTCGTGTGGTCGGCGCTGCACAATCTGGATTGCCGGCCCAAGCTACTCCAGTTAGGCAGCACTCCAGACAATCAGGCGAACGAAGTCTGCGCTGAGGCCCGCAGAGGGGGAGGGGCCGGCGACGGGAATGGCGGGCGGGCGGGTGGGGGGAGGGGGATGGGGTGGCCCTCGTGGGAGCCGCCTGCACAGCGGGCGGGGGCACGCCTGCGTGGGAGTGGCCGGCGGGGGAGCGTCCAGTGGGGGAGAGTCCCGTGGGGGAGCGTCCCTCTGGGGAGCGCCGGCAGGGGAGCGTCCCGCGTGGGAACGGCCAAGGCGTCTCCCTGCCCAGCCCCGGCTCCCCAATGGCAGATGCGGGCGTTTGCAGCGGTGCTTTTCTGCTGCGGAAGTTACCGCAGGGCCCGCAGTCTGTGGGTTCTAATTGCTCAACTGTTCTCCTCCCTGTTATGATAGTCTCCGTGTTTCCCAGGTTCGGCGCAGATTCCGCAGGGAGAGTGTTTCCTGGTGTTTGGAAACTTCTCTTTTTAAGTCCTCCGGACAGAGGTCCGCCCTCCCTCTTTGTCTCTCTCTGGTTTCTATATTCTTTCCTACCTCCCTTTAGAAGGCAGTGAGTTGCTTTTCTGGGTGTCCGACGTCCTCCGCCAGCACTCCGAAGCTGTTTGTGGTATTTACTCGGCGCCCAGATGTCCCATTGATCTGACTCTCTCTTCTGATAGTTTCTTCTTGGTTTATTTTATTACATTCTTTTACTTTTAATCCATGTTTCTTTCTATTAAGGAGGGCTTCAAAAAAAACATTTTTTTTTTTTTTTATTTTGTTTTTTTTTTTTTTTTTTAAAAAAATTTTTTTTTTTTTTTTATATATAATATATATTTTTTTTTTTTTTTTTTTTTTAAAAAATTATTGTTTCTCAATAAAAAAAAATCGCTCCCTCCGTCCCGCCCCTTTCCCCCCCCGACAACAACAACAAGCCCGGCCCCCCTCTCCTCCCCCACCTCCGGGGGGCCCTGACACACATATACAACAAGACAGAGATGACATCCAGGCATCTCATCCTCTCTCGTCCCCTTCTCCCCCTCCCCCCAATCCCTCCCAGCATCAGAGTCTTCTCCAATGAGTCAACTCTTCGCATGAGGTGGCCAAAATACTGGAGTTTCAGCTTTAGCATCATTCCTTCCAAAGAAATCCCAAGGCTGATCTCCTTCAGAATGGACTGGTTGGATCTCCTTGCAGTCCAAGGGACTCTCAAGAGTCTTCTCCAACACCACAGTTCAAAAGCATCAATTCTTTGGCGCTCAGCCTTCTTCACAGTCCAACTCTCACATCCATACATGACCACAGGAAAGACCATAGCCTTGACTAGGCGAACCTTTGTTGGCAAAGTAATGTCTCTGCTTTTGAATATGCTATCTAGGTTGGTCATAACTTTCCTTCCAAGGAGTAAGCGTCTTTTAATTTCATGGCTGCAGTCACCATCTGCAGTGATTTTGGAGCCCAGAAAAAGAAAGTCTGACACTGTTTCCACTGTTTCTCCATCTATTTCCCATGTAGTGATGGGACCAGATGCCATGATCTTCGTTTCTGAATGTTGAGCCAACCTTTGCACTCTCCACTTTCACTTTCATCAAGAGGCTTTTGAGTTCCTCTTCACTTTCTGCCATAAGGGTGGTATCATCTGCATATCTGAGGTTATTGATATTTCTCCCAGCAATCTTGATTCCAACTTGTGTTTCTTCCAGTCCAGCATTTCTCATGATGTACTCTGCATGTAAGTTAAATAAACATCGTGACAATATACAGCCTTGACGTACTCCTTTTCCTATTTGGAACCAGTCTGTTGTTCCATGACCAGTTCTAACTGTTGCTTCCTGACCTGCATACAGATTTCTCAAGAGGCAGATCAGGTGGTCTGGTATTCCCATCTCTTTCAGAATTGTCCACAGTTTATTGTGATCTACACAGTCAAAGGCTTTGGCATAGTCAATAAAGCAGAAATAGATGTTTTTCTGGAACTCTCTTGCTTTTTCCATGATCCAGCGGATGTTGGCAATTTGATCTCTGGTTCCTCTGCCTTTTCTAAAACCAACTTGAACATCAGGAATTTCACGGTTCACATATTGCTGAAGCCTGGCCTGGAGAATTTTGAGCATTACTTTACTAGCGTGTGAGATAAGTGCAATTGTGTGGTAGTTTGAGCATTCTTTGGCATTGCCTTTCTTTGGGATTGGGATGAAGACTGACCTTTTCCAATCTTGTGGCCACTGCTGAGTTTTCCAAATTTGCTGGCATATTGAGTGTAGCACTGTCACAGCATCATCTTTCAGCATTTGGAATAGCTCCACTGGAATTCCATCACCTCCACTAGCTTTGTTCGTAGTGATGCTTTCTAAGGCCCACTTGACTTCACATTCCAGGATGTCTGGCTCTAGGTCAGTGATCACAGCATCATGATTATCTGGGTCGTGAAGATCTAAGAGCACCTCGCCTACCGCGACCGGCGCACTAAGAGCGCCTCGCCGGCTGCGCGGCGCACTAAGAGCGCGGCCGAGAGGATCTACCCCATGGCCGAGGTCAGGAAGGGCGGCGGTGAGGAGAGACCCCTCATCCAAGGTAAGGTGCGATGGCTGTGCTTTGCTGGAGCAGCCAGGAAGAGATACCCCATGCCCAAGGTAAGAGAAACCCAAGTAAGACGGTAGGTCTTGCAAGAGGGCATCAGAGGGCAAATACACTGAAACCATACTCACAGAAAACTAGTCAATCTAATCACACCAGGACCACAGCCTTGTCTAACTCAATGAAATTAAGCCATGCCTGTGGGGCAACCCAGGATGGGCGAGTCATGGTAGAGAGATCTGACAGGGTGTGGTCCGCTGGAGAAGGGAATGGCAAACCACTTCAGTATTCTTGCCTTGAGAACCCCATGAACAGTATGAAAAGGCAAAATGATAGGATACGGAAAGAGAAACTCCCCAGGTCAGTAGGGGCCCAATATGCTACTGGAGATCAGTGGAGAAATAACTCCAGAAAGAATGAAGGGATGGAGCCAAAGCAAAAAGAATACCCAGCTGTGGATGTGTCTGGTGATAGAAGCAAAGTCCGATGCTGTAAAGAGCAATATTGCATAGGAACCTGGAATGTCAGGTCCATGAATCAAGGCAAATTGGAAGTGGTCAAACAAAAGATGGCAAGAGTGAATGTCGACATTCTAGTAGTCAGCAAACTAAAATGGACTGGAATGGGTGAATTTAACTCAGAGGACCATTATATCTACTACTGGGGGCAGGAATCCCTCAGAAGAAATGGAGTGGCCATCATGGTCAACAAAAGAGTCCGAAATGCAGTACTTGGATGCAATCTCAAAAACGACAGAATGATCTCTGTTCGTTTCCAAGGCAAACCATTCAATGTCACAGTAATCCAAGTCTATGCCCCAACCAGTAACACTGAAGAAGCTGAAGTTGAACGGTTCTATGAAGACCTACAAGACCTTTTAGAACTAACACCCAAAAAAGATGTCCTTTTCATTATAGGGGACTGGAATGCAAAAGTAGGAAGTCAAGAAACACCTGGAGTAACAGGCACATTTGGCCTTGGAATATGGAGTGAAGCAGGGCAAAGACTAACAGAGTTTTGCCAAGAAAATGCACTGGTCATAGCAAATACCCTCTTCCAACAACACAGAGAAGACTCTATACATGGACATCACCAGATGGTCAACACTGAAATCAGATCGATTATATTCTTTGCAGCCAAAGATGGAGAAGCTCTATACAATGAAGTGTTTAGTTCATTTATATATAACATAATTGTTGATATTTGTTTTCTGTCTAATCTGTTCTTTGTTCCTTATTTCCTCTTTCTGCCTTCTATTGGATTAATTGAATAATTTTTAATATTTCACTTTATCTTCTCTATTAATTTATTATTCTCTATTGGTTTATTATTTTATTTCTTTGTTATTCTATAATAATAATTTTATTATTTTATAAATAAAAAGATATTTATTTTAAATATCTTCTCCAAAGTTTGTAATATACATATTTATCTTAAGACTGGCATCACATAACTTTACATCACTTTGTGGATAACATATTGGGTTGGCCAAAAAGTTCATTTAGGTTTTCCATAACATCTTATTTTTGGCCAGCCCAGTAAGATCCTGTAATAGTGCAGCTCTACCTTCACCAGTGGAGTGTGGATAAACTTTTAACAACCAGATGTTCAAGGTAAAAGGGCCCAGATTGGTATCATTTGCCAGTTTCACAGAGCACATTCTCTTGCCATGGATGATTTCAAACTATCAAAGTAATGTCAGAGATGAGAAGAGATACACAGTCAGCCTTTGCAAGCCAGCGCAAGCCAGCTGCACTACCTCCCTGACTTCCCTGTTTTATTTTTTGTGCTTTTATTAGCAGACATTTCACTCCTACATATGTTAGAAACTCCACAATAAAATATATAAAAAATAATAAAAGTGATATTTTTACATCAAGCTGTCAGTTACCTTTTAATAATATTTAAAAATGAATTTGGAATAGCTCTAGTGCTATTTCAAATCCTAAAAGATGATGCTGTTAAAGTGCTGCACTTAATATGCCAGCAAACTTGGAAAACTCAGCAGGGGCCCCAGGACTGGAAAAGGTTAGTTTTCACTCCAGTCCCAAAAAGGGGCAATGCCAAAGAATGCTCAAACTACTGCACAGTAGCACTCATTTCACATGCTAGCAAGGTAATGCTCAAAATCCTCCAAGCGAGACATCAACAGTATGTGAACTGAGAACTTCCAGATGTACAAGCTGGATTTAGAAAAAGGAGAGGAACCAGAGATGGAATTGCCAACATCCATTGGATCATAGAAAAAGCAAGAGATTCCAGAAAAACATCTGCTTCATTGACTATGCTAAAGCCTTTAACTTAGTGGATCATGACAAACTGTTGAAAATTCTTAAAGAAATAGGAATATGAGACCACCTTACCTGTCTCCTGAGAAACCTGTATGCAAGTCAAGAAGCAACAGTTAGAACTGGACATGGAGCAACCAGTCTAACAATGGTTGAAGTGAAGTGAAGTGAAGTTGCTCAGTCGTGTCCGACTCTGCCACCCCATGGACTGTAGCCTACCAGGCTCCTCAATCCATGGAATTCTCCAGGTAAGAATACTGGAGTGAGTTGCCATTTCTTTCTCCAGGGGATCTTCCCGACCCAGGAATCGAACCTAGGTCTCCCACATTACAGGCAGATGCTTTACCATCTGAGCCACCAGGGAAGCCCAAATATTTCTTTGAGCCCCTTTTTGGGAGAGAAGGGGGGCAAGAATACTGGAGTGGGTTGCCATTCCCTTCTCCAGGAGATCTTCCCAACCCAGGGATTGAACCTGGGTCTCCTGCACTGTAGGCAGATGCTGTGGCTCAGATGGTAAAGCCATCTGTTAGGGGAGTCCTAACAATGGTTCAGATCAGATCAGTCGCTCAGTCGTGTCCGACTCTCTGCGATCCCATGAACCGCAGCACGCCAGGCCTCCCTGTCCATCACCAGCTCTCGGAGGTCACTCAGACTCACATTCATCGAGTCAGTGGTGCCATCCAGCCATCTCATCCTCTGTCGTCCCCTTCTCCTCCTGCCCCCAATCCCTCCCAGCATCAGAGTCTTCTCCAATGAGTCAACTCTTCGCATGAGGTGGCCAAAATACTGGAGTTTCAGCTTGAGCATCATTCCCTCCAAAGAAATCCCAGGGCTGATCTCCTTCAGAATGGACCGGTTGGATCTCCTTGCAGTCCAAGGGACTCTCAAGAGTCTTCTCCAACACCACAGTTCAAAAGCATCTATTCTTCGGCGCTCAGCCTTCTTCACAGTCCAGCTCTCACATCCATACATGACCACAGGAAAGACCATAGCCTTGACTAGGCGAACCTTTGTTGGCAAAGTGATGTCTCTGCTTTTGAATATGCTATCTAGGTTGGTCATAACCTTCCTTCCAAGGAGTAAGCATCTTTTAATTTCATGGCTGCAGTCACCATCTGCCGTGATTTTGGAGCCCAGAAAAATAAAGTCTGACACTGTTTCCACTGTTTCTCCATCTATTTCCCATGTAGTGATGGTTAGACTGGTTCAAAATTCAGAAAGGAGTATATCAAAGTTGTGTACTATCACCCTGCTTATTTAACTTATATGCAGAGTACATCATGCAAAATGCCAAACTGGATGAAGCACAAGCTAGAACCAAGGTTTCTGGGAGAAATATCAATGATCTCAGATATGCAGATGACACCACCCTTATTGAGAAAGTAAAGAGGAATTAAAGAGCCTCTTGATGAAGGTAAAAGAGGCTTAAAACTCAACATTCAAAAAACTAAGATCATGGCATCCAGTCCCATCACTTCATGGCAAATAGGTGAGGGAACAATGGAAACAGCAAAAGATTTTATTTTCTTGGGCTCTAAAATCTCTGTGGATGGTGACTGCAGCCATGAAATTTAAAAACGCTTGCTCTTTGGAAGAAAACCTATGGCAAACCTACACAGTTTTTTTAGTCAAAGCTATGGTTTTTCCAGTAGTCATGTACGGGTGTGAGAGTTGGACCATAAAGAAGGCTGAGCGCTGAAGAACTGATGCTTTCAAACTGTGGCATTGGAGAAAACTCTTAAAAGTCCCTTGGACTGCAAGGAGATCAAACCAGTCAATCCTAAAGGAAATCAACCCTGAATATTCACTGGAAGGACTGATAGTGAAGTTGAAGCTCCAATACTTTGGCCACCTAATGTGAAGAGCGGACTCATTGGAATGGCCCTGATGCTATGAAAGATAAAAGACAGGAGGAGAATGGGACGACAGAGGATGAGATCGTTGGAATGGCATCATCGACTCGATGGACATGGGTTTGAGCAACCTCCGGGAGATGGTGAAGGACAGGGGAAGCCTCGCGTGTTGCAGTCCATAGCATTGCAAAGAGTCTAACATGACTTAGCTACTGAACAATAACAACAACAGAAAATGAAAAAAATCTTTAATATTTACCCACATCTTTACTGTTTCTGGCTCTCTCCATACTTTGTGTAGCTTGGAGATTTTAGATATTTTGTGGATACATCTTTTTGGCTTGCTTTATTGTCTGTAGATATGTTATTTTTCATCTTATTTAATTTTTGGTAATAACTTTATATAGTATTTGACCATGATACTTTCTGTTATTCAGTTTTAGGGGATTTCTTACTTTACAGAGCTCTATCTTCTGTTGTTTTACACATTATTCAAAAACATAGTTCCTTGCTTTCTTGGGTTTCTTGGTTTTGTCTTTGTCCACTTTGGTCTAGACCTTCTTTTTACTTCCTCCTTGTTTTCCTTTTCCTATACACATTTGATTCCACTTTCAGTGGTCTCTTGCTCCAGACAGCTCCAGGTCATTTTGTACTTCTTGGTTGGGAAAGGTATTTTCACACCTGGTCCTAGGTTATCTCCTTGAAAGATATCCCTAGGAAGCCACAGGCATGCTTATTCTTTACACTGGAGCTTTTATCCTTTGGAAAACTCAGCAGTGGCCACAGGATTGGAAAAGGTTAGTTTTCATCCCAATCCCAAAGAAAGGCAATGCCAAAGAATGCTCAAACTATCGCACAATTGCACTCATCTCACACGCTAGTAAAGTAATGCTCAAAATTCTCCAAGCCAGGCTTCAGCAATATGTGAACTGTGAACTTCCTGATGTTCAAGCTGGTTTTAGAAAAGGCAGAGGAACCAGAGATCAAATTGCCAACATCCGCTGGATCATGGAAAAAGCAAGAGAGTTCCAGAAAAACATCTATTTCTGCTTTATTGACTATGCCAAAGCCTTTGACTGTGTAGATCACAATACACTGTGGACAATTCTGGAAGAGATGGGAATACCAGACCACCCGATCTGCCTCTTGAGAAATCTGTATGCGGGTCAGGAAGCAACAGTTAGAACTGGTCATGGAACAACAGACTGGTTCCAAATAGGAAAAGGAGTACGTCAAGGCTGTATATTGTCACGATGTTTATTTAACTTACATGCAGAGTATATCATGAGAAATGCTGGACTGGAAGAAAGACAAGTTGGAATCAAGATTGCTGGGAGAAATATCAATAACCTCAGATATGCAGATGACACCACCCTTATGGCAGAAAGTGAAGAGGAACTCAAAAGCCTCTTGATGAAAGTGAAAGTGGAGAGTGAAAAGGTTGGCTTAAAGCTCAACATTCAGAAACGAAGATCATGGCATCTGGTCCCATCACTACATGGGAAATAGATGGAGAAACAGTGGAAACAGTGTCAGACTTTATTTTGGGGGGCTCCAAAATCACTGGAGATGGTGACTGCAGCCATGAAATTAAAAGACGCTTACTCCTTGGAAGGAAAGTTATGACCAACCTAGATAGCATATTCAAAAGCAAAGACATCACTTTGCCACCAAAGGTTCACCTAGTCAAGGCTATGGTCTTTCCTGTGGTCATGTATGGATGTGAGAGCTGGACTGTGAAGAAGGCTGAGTGCCAAAGAATTGATGCTTTTGAACTGTGGTGTTGGAGAAGACTCTTGAGAGTCCTCTGGACTGCAAGGAGATCCAACCAGTCCATTCTGAAGGAGATCAGCCCTGGGATTTCTTTGGAAGGAATGATGCTCAAGCTGAAACTCCAGTATTTTGGCCACCTCATGCGAAGAGTTGACACATTGGAGAAGACTCCGATGCTGGGAAGGATTTGGGGCAGGAGGAGAAGGGGACAACAGAGGATGAGATGGCTGGATGGCATCACTGACTCGATGGATGTGAGTCTGGATGACCTCTGGGAATTGGTGATGGACAGGGAGGCCTGGTGTGCTGCGATTCATGGGGTCGCAAAGAGTCAGACACGACTGAGCAAATGATCTGATCTGATCTGATGGCCTCTGATTGGCTTGAGTTTCTACCACCAGTTTCCCCCACCAGAAAAGCCACCATGCAGTCTTCAGCGGAATAGACCTGAGGCAGAAGCCTGAAGATTCTGGTCCAACAGGAACCTCTCACTGATTGCTGCTAAGTAGCTTCAGTCGTGTCCGACTCTGTGCGACCCCATAGACAGAAGCTCACCAGGCTCCCCCGTGCCTGGGATTCTCCAGGCAAGAATACTGGAGTGGGTTGCCATTTCCTTCTCCAATGCATGAAAGTGAAAAGTGAAAGTGAAGTCGGTCAGTCGTGTCCGACTCTTAGCGACCCCATGGACTGGAGCCTACCAGGATCCTCCGTCCATGGGATTTTCCAGGCAAAATTACTGGGGTGGGGTGCCATTGCCTTCCCCGTAATTCCCTGATTAGGGAAGAGCTATCAAGTACCTTATCACTTGGAAAGAAGACCAGAGCAGATTATTAATGTTTAGTATTCCAATATGTTTGAGGTACTAATGGACCCTTTTGAGGATTAATAAAATCGTGGGACTCTCACCCTAGTAACACACACACACACACACCCTTGGTGTGTAATTTTTGTATATTTATAGCCCCAGTCCAATGATTCTTCCACAACTTCACACCATCTTCCCTTAGGGTGTTTAGAGTTAATAGGGATAAAGGCTACTTAATCTGTTTTCAGACAGATGCTATCCTGTGGGGTTAATAAGTCTTGTTGCACAAGTTGCATATATTTATGTTAAAGGAACATTTATCTGTGGAACATTTATGACAATTAAAGGAGTAAGATAATTCAACTGTAGATACCAACAGTTGACACCAATTTCTACAAATCTGTAAAGATCAGAGGTTTACTTTGGGACAGCTGAGAAACAAGGTGGACTTTGCCATCTTCCTCCCATGCAGAGAAGGAACATCAAACAATGGCATTTGCTGTCAGGGCAGTAGAGGAAATCTGCTATCTGTTTGTTTTGCCCCAGGAGCACCAGACTTTGCCCAGCTTCACCAGCCACTGCTCATGGCCCATTTGAAGATCCTGGGACTTGGCTTCTCTTGCTGAAAGAGAATGGGAAGTGAAATCCCTTAGAAAACTTACATTATGAATGACAACTTTCAAGAAAACATGTCACAGGCTGGTGGGGATAGCTCAGGATACTGAGTCTAAAGTTCTGGTTTCTGGCTTTGTCTGCCTTGCTGGGTACCCTACCAGTTATGTCCTCTGGCTGGGCCTCAGTTTTTCTCTCTATAAAGTGAGATCATTGTACTGGATAGTCTTATAGTATATGTTTTGCTGAAGAGTCCATTAACAATGGAAGGTGCCATAAGGAAATTATGTGAAGTCACTTCATTAATTCACTGAATGTATTGTTAGAATCTAGTCTATGCTGTGGAGAAGGCAATGGCAACCCACTCCAGTACTCTTGCCTGGAAAATCCCATGGACAGAGGAGCCTGGTAGGCTGCAGTCCATGGGGTCGCTAAGAGTCGGACACGACTGAAGCGACTTAGCAGCAGCAGCAGCACAAGTTACTTATCTATTCCTAGCATCTGTTTTCTCCTTAATAATAAAAATATGATCACTTACATTCTTGGGTCATTTTGAAGATTACTTACAGTGCTATTAAGTTACAAGTCCTGCCTGACATGTAGTAGTCACCAATAAATGGCAATGCTATCATTATTACAGAATACTCAGCATAAACTGCTGCTGCTAAGTCATTTCAGTTGTGTCCGACTCTGTGCGACCCCATAGATGGCAGCCCACCAGGCTCCGCCATCCCTGGGATTGTCCAGGCAAGAACTCTGGAGAGGGTTGCCATTTCCTTCTCCAATGCATGAAAGTCAAAAGTGAAAGTGAAGTCGCTCAGTCGTATCTGACTCTTAGCGACCCCATGGACTGCAGCCTACCAGGCTCCTCCGTCCATGGGATTTTCCAGGCAAGAGTACTGGAGTGGGGGTGCCATCACCTTCTCCAGTAACTTGTGCAGCATTATGTATTTTCTAAGGCCTATGATTCAAAACCAGGAGTCCCTGACTCCAATATCATATCCATTTTGTTCCACAGATTGCACTTAATACCCAACATCTGTCCTCAATAATGGACAAGTGAATAAAAAGTGTGCATACATAACTAGTGTAAAGAGAAAAAGGTTTGCAGCATCTGTTTGCTATATTTTTATGATACATTGTCTAGGATTTAGTGGTCAGTATTCTTTCAGGGCTCCCTGATGTGGTGTGACTTGAGGAGCTGGGGTCACAGCATTGTGCAAACAGAAGTTGAAGGGAAAGATATTGGTCATGACATAAATAAAAATAAGAAGGAGAATAATGTGATGGGTACTGTAGTAGATGATTTATCTTAATTGCTAATTTAGTTCTCATAATAACCCTACAAAAGTGGATATCATTGTTCTCGTTTTCTGGATAAGAAACTGAGGCAATTAGAGTTAGATTAACTTGCCTAGTTCACTAAACAGCTGAAAGTCTATTCAGTAGAATGGAAGAGAAAGTGCAGAAGCAAATGATCAAACCACACTAGTTAGGGAGAACCAGGGTTTCATTCCCTCCTTGTCCCAATCTTTGCAGTTGTGATCATTTCTTGTGTTTACTTAATCCTACTGCTCTCACCACTACGTTCTTATTTAGCACTGGGTGGATGATTTCCAAATTCAAATCTGGGAATTAACTCCCAGAATCTGGGAGTAGATTCTTCTATCTGAAATTCTTCCTTTATTTAAAAATCCAGACTCCTTGATACCCTGGTGTTCTGGCCCACTATATACTGAACTCTCAGAATTTCCCAGGCTTCCTTTCCCCTCCATATTATCCCACCGAGGGGTCTAGGAGAAGTAAATTGTCAGAGTCACCTCTGGACAGATGTTCCACCCTGGGACAGATCCTGCCTGTTTCACAGTTTTGCCTGAAATCAACCCTGTCATGGAGCTCTAAACTGTGTCCTGCCCCTAACTTCTAACTGCTTTCCCATCTTGGCCAAATCTGTCCGAGTGCTCTGCAAAGAGTACACCAGAGAAGACCAACTTTTCCTGCATGCCTGCTTTTGATCAGGGACTTTTGTCCCTTTGCCTATGACCAGAGTCCACTCAGTTCCAGGGTCAGTGGCCTGTGCCTCTATTGGCCTAGAGGTCAGATTGGCCAGGTTAGGTTGAACGTTATACTGATAAGGAAAGGGTTTTCTTAGGAGATTCTTTTGCTTGCAGAATGGACATCTTTGACTTTTGAAGCAAGGACAAACCTCTGCTAGACTCTCCCAATACTCTATAGAAGAATGATTGGGTTGAGGAGAAAGAGTCCAGAACTTTGTTTAATGGTGAAAAGTGCTGACTATCTCTGTTCAATTATTCCTCATTCCACACATGATCCTGCATTCTGCCCTTCACAGAATACTGTTTAACTATGGAGACAGGTAAAAAGGGTAAAAAGGCTCCTCTTCCTTTTCCTTTTCTCTACTTTTCTTTTTCTCTTCTCTTTTTGTTCTTTTTTTCTTCAGGTAAAAATATTTTTTCTCATTCATTTCATTTCATTGAGTGTGTCAGGGGGAGTGAAGCCTGAGAGACTGGGGCAAAGAGGCAATTGGAGGATCAGGAGATTGATAATATACAGGGGAAAGAAACAAGGGCTAGAAATATTGAGAATATTTAGGTTAAGGAGAACGTGAACGTGAAGTCGCTCAGTCGTGTCCGACTCTTTGCGACCCCATGGACTGAATCCTACCAGGCTCCTCTGTCCGTGGGATTTTCCAGGCAATAGTACTGGAGTGGATTGCCATTTCCTTCTCCAAGGAATCTTCCCAACCCAGGGATCGAACCAGGGTCTCTAGCATTGTAGACAGACGCTTTACCGTCTGAGCCACCAGGGAAGTCAGGTCAAGGAGTTACAAATATGCGGAGAGAGAAAACTAAGACTTGCGGTAGAGTCAACTTGAACTGCAGGAATCAGTGTGAACTCATGGTTGGAGAGAGACAGAGAGAAATGAATGTAGATGTGTGTTAGTATGGAGATCCATATCTATACCTAAGATATATCTATATATGTCTGTTGAAAGACCCTATTATCAGTTTCTCTCCCAAGCAATTCCCATACCTAGCACCCACATTTTGCTTCCTAAATACCATTCTATACTACAATGATAAAGTTTCTTAGAGAAACGAGATTCCTGAAACAGATTCTAGAACTGGTACAGGGAAAGTGGGAGATAGGGCTGAATGTCATCTTCTGCCAGAAAGTGAAGTGCTTGAAAAATTATAGGGCTTGTAAAAAATACACAGGAGCCAGCTTGAAGGGCCACAACCATCTGATCATCCAAATAAATGAGGAGTAGAGTGCTAGGAAGATGGCAGAGTATAAAACACCAAAAACCAGTCTTCCTACTCAAACAACAATTGCACTAGTAGAATTTTTCGATTTAAGTATTTTTGAAGGCTTCCAACTTCTAGGGGAAGGTTTAAAGGGTAAATTGTTATTAGTTTCGGTCAGTTTCAGTTCTTATCTTAGCAGTGGCTACCTATCTCTGTCCCCACTGCCCCGCATCAGACAGATGTGCATGTATTCCAGGAGCAGCTTGCACATAGCTTGTGGAATCAAGGTGGGCAATAAGGATGCTGTTATGAAATATTTAGAATCTAATGTTAGGGTCATTGATAGTTGCTTATGAACATTGAGGTGCAGGTACAGAGGAGGGATGTCATTGTTATTGCACTTTACCTCTTTGTTGCAAGACCCTCCTCCACTGAGTGACTTCCAGAGAATTTAAAGGGCCAATATAATTTTACCTGGGCTTTCCAGGTGGTTTAGTGGTAAAGAATCCACTGGCAATGCAGGAGACTTGGGTTCAATCTCTGGGTTAGGAAAATTCCCTGGAGAAGGAAATGGCAACCCACGCCAGTATTCTTGCCTGGGAAATCCCATGGCCAGAGGAGCCTAGTGGGTTATAGTCCATGAGGTCACAAAAATGTTGGACATGACTTAGAGACTAAACAACAACAGTAATCTTTTTATCACACTTTTCCACTTTCCTCCCTTTCTCCCTTTTGAAAGCGAGGCATTTAAGACTTAAAAAGCAACTTTGTAGTCAGAGGAAATTAAGAAGTCATTGTGCTTACACAGGGAAAGATGTGGGATCAAAAATACCTGAAAAGACCTTAACTTTGTACTTCTGATTGATTCTTGGCACAGAGATAGTACACAGCCATTTAAAAAGCAAAACAAAACTGCAAACCCCAATGAAGAAGGAGAATCTGATTTCCAGAGTTACTATATTGTTAAATTCAAATGTCCCATTTTCAACAACAACAAAAACAAGACATACAAAGAAATATCCAAAGGGGGGTGGGGAATCAACAGACAAGGTCCCTGAAAAAGACCTGATGGTGGATCTACTAGACAAACACTTTAAAATGACTGCTTTAAAAATGCTCAAAGAACTAAAAGGAGATGTTGACAAAGTTGTTTTTTTTTTCTTTTCTAAAAGATGTATAAACAAAGTGGAAATATCAGTAAAGAGATAGAAAACCTAAAAAGAAACTTAGAATTTCTGAAGTTAAAAGTATAATAACTGAAATAAAATTCACTAGAAGAATTCAAAGGCATATTTGAAAAGGGAGAAGAATCAGTGAACTGAAATTGAGTCTGAGGAACAAAAAGAAAAAATAGAGAGGAAAAGTGAACAAAGAATAAGGAAATTGTGGGTCATCATAATGCAGAATAACATATACATTGTGGGAGTCCCAGAAGGAGAAGAGAAAGGAGTAGAGAGAATATTTGAAAACATGGTCAAAAATTTCCCAGATTTGATGAAAGATGAATATAAATCCAAGAATCTCAAGGAACACCAAGTAGGGTGACCTCAGGACTCACACTGAGACATAACCAAAGTATCAAAAGCCAGAGACAATACGATAATCTTGAATGCAGCAAGAGGGAAGAAATTCTTGACATACAAGCAATCTTTGACAAGATTATTAACGAATTCTTCCTCAAAAACTTCGGAGGTCAGAAGGCAGTGGGCTGAATATTTAAGGGGCTAAAGGGAAAAGCACAATCAACCAAGAATCCTGTACCTGGCAAAACTGTCCTTCAAAAGTGAGGGAGAAATTAAGATATTCCCAGAGAAACGAAAGCTAGGGACGATTGTTACCACTACATCTGTTCTACAAAATATAGTAAAGGTAATCCTGCAGGTTGAAATCAAAGGACACCAGACAATAACGTGAAGCCTTATGCAGAAATAAAGATCACAGTAAAAGAAGATACAGAGTGAGTATAAAAGCTAGCATTATTGTAACAACTGCGTGCAATTTCATGTTTTGTTTTCTATATGTGGCCAGGTGGGTCTAGTGGTAAAGAACCTGCCTGCCAATGTAGGAGACTGAGGAGATGCAGGTTTGGTCCCTAAGTCAGCAAGATCCCCTGTAGGAGGGCATGACAACCTGCTCCAGTATTCTTGTCTGGAGAATCCACGGACAGAGGAGCCTGACAGACTACAGGCCATAGGGTCACATAAAGCCGGACATAGCTGAAGTGTCTTAGCACACAGGCATGGCAAAATAAATTAGTCTATGTTTTCAAACACAATGTATAAAAATGTAATTTTATGAAATAAACTATTAAAAGAGTAGGGAATGGAGCTGTAAAGGAGCAGTTTTTGCATGTTATTTCAGTTCAGTTCAGTTCAGTCACTCAGTCCTGTCTGACTCTTTGAGACCCCATGAACCACAGCACGCCAGGCCTCCCTGTCCATCACCAACTCCCAGAGTCCACCCAAACCCATGGCCATTATGTTGGTGATGCCATCCAACCATCTCATCCTCTGTCGTCCCCTTCTCCTCCTGCCCTCAATCTTTCCCAGCATCATGGTCTTTTCAAATGAATCAGCTCTCTGCATCAAGTGGCCAGAGTATTTGAGTTTCAGCTTCAGCATCAGTCCCTCCAATGAACACCCAGGACTGATCTCCTTTAGGATGGATTGGTTGGATCTCCTTAAGTTAAGATGGTATAAATTCAAATTAGAGTGGTATATATTTAAATTATATAATCTATAATAACCACAAGGTAAATAGCTATAGGAAACACACAAAAGGAAATGAGAAGGAAATGAAAATATTTCACTACCAAAAAAAATCAACTAAACACAGGAGAAGACAGTAATGCTGAAAATGAGGAACAAAAAGGCTATATGGCTTATAGCAAACAAGTAGTACTATGACAGAAGCCCCTCCTTATCAGTAATTACTTTCAATAAAAACAGATTAAACACTCCAACCAAAAGACAGAAATTAGCAGAATGGGAAAAAAAGATCTAATAATACATTATCTAGAATGGATTTACTTTGATCCAAAGACACAGATAGATTGACTATAAAATAATGGACATGAGTTTGAGGAAGCTCTGGGATTGGTGATGGACAGGGAAGCCTGGCGTGCTGCAGTCCATGGGGTTGCAAAGAGTCAGACATGACTGAGCGACTGAACTAAACTGAACTGAACGCATTGGAAAACTACTATCAAAAAGTCATAATATTGTAAGTGCTGAGAATGTGGATAAATCAAAATCCTGTTGGTTGGAATGTAAAGTGGTGCAGCTATTGTGGAAAACAGTAAGGAAATTTCTCAAAACATTTTGATATAGGGTTATCATATAATCCAGAAATTTCACTTCAGAGTATATACCCATAAGAATTGAAAGCAAGGTCTCATAGATATATTTATACACTCATGGTTTATGGAAGTATTATTTGCAATAGCTAAAGTGTGGAAGCAACCCAAGTATCCATTGCTAGATGAATGGAGAAGCAAATATGATATGTACACACAATGGAATATTTTTCAGCCTTAAAAGAAGGAAAGTATTGACATATGCTACAGCATGAATGAAGCAAAAAGCAAATATTATATAATTCTGCTTAAATGAAGTACTTAATGTAGTCAAAATCGTAGAGATAGAAGGTAAAGAGGTGGCTGCCAAGTAGGGGAAAATGAGGAATTATTGGTTACTAGGTATAGAGTTTTAATTTTGCAAGATGAAGAGTTCTAGAGATAAATGGTGGTGGCAGTTTGCACAGCAATATGGATGTACTTAATACCACTGAATTGTACATTTTAAAACAGCCAAGATGATAAATTTTATGGTATGTGTTTCTTAACCACAATAAAAAATGGGAAAAGGAATGATCAGATCAGATCAGTCGCTCAGTCGTGTCTGACTCTTTGCGACCCCATGAATCGCAGCATGCCAGGCCTCCCTGTCCATCACCAACTCCCAGAGGTCACTCAGACTCACATCCATCGAGTCAGCGATGCCATCCAGCCATCTCATCCTCTGTTGTCCCCTTCTCCTCCTGCCCCAAATCCCTCCCAGCATCGGAGTCTTCTCCAATGAGTCAACTCTTCGCATGAGGTGGCCAAAATACTGGAGTTTCAGCTTTAGCATCATTCCTTCCAAAGAAATCCCAGGGCTGATCTCCTTCACAATGGACTGGTTGGATCTCCTTGCAGTCCAAGGGACTCTCAAGAGTCTTCTCCAACACCACAGTTCAAAAGCATCAATTCTTCGGCGCTCAGCCTTCTTCACAGTCCAGCTCTCACATCCATACATGACCACAGGAAAGACCATAGCCTTGACTAGGCGAACCTTTGTTAGCAAAGTGATGTCTCTGCTTTTGAATATGCTATCTAGGTTGGTCATAACTTTCCTTCCAAGGGGTAAGCGTCTTTTAATTTCATGGCTGCAGTCACCATCTGCAGTGATTTTGGAGCCCAGAAGGATAAAGTCTGACACTGTTTCCACTGTTTCTCCATCTATTTCCTATGTAGTGATGGGACCAGATGCCATGATCTTTGTTTTCTGAATGTTGAGCTTTAAGCCAACCTTTTCACTCTCCACTTTCACTTTCATCAAGAGGCTTTTGAGTTCCTCTTCACTTTCTGCCGTAACGGTGGTGTCATCTGCATATCTGAGGTTATTGATATTTCTCCTGGCAATCTTGATTCCAACTTGTGTTTCTTCCAGTCCAGCATTTCTCATGATGTATTCTGCATATAAGTTAAATAAACAGGGTGACAATATACAGCCTTGACGTACTCCTTTTCCTATTTGGAACCAGTCTGTTGTTCCATGGGAAAAGGAATGATAGAAATGTATATAACCCACTGAATATAAAAGAAACCCCTAAGCCCATGCTGATAAAAACAAGTAAATGGAGAAAGAGAAGTACTTGTTTACTTTAGAATGTCAGTTGATAAATGTGTAAGGAATGATATAATCAGAATATCACTATTTGACAATGAATATAGTAATAATTGATTCAGGCAAGAGTCATCAATGGATACTAAAACTGGAGGATGAAAGTTTGATGGAGAAGAAAAGTAGTCTCAAAGCATCTCCTCACAAACTGCTCATTAATTACAAAGGAGAATTTATAGTGTAGAAACCTGTCAGACCACCTTAACCAAGCAAAGTTAACAGAAATGATAATGGGACAAATTACTATTGTCTTCCTTCCAGTGCAATACTCTGAGAAGCCAGCATCACTTCTGTGATGTTGCTGCCAAAAATGCACACCCTGAATGAAATCATGAAGCAATTTCAGACAGACCCAAATTGAGGGACTTTCTGTAAAATGCAAAATAACATGTTAAATCACATAAGCCAAATTCAGAATATTGGAAGTACCAAAGAACAAAAGATGCCGTTTCTTCAACAAGTAACTAGCATAAAAGGTAACAGAAAAGAGTAGAAGAGTTTTAAGATATATAACCAATTCAACCTCTGGGTCTTGTTTTAAGTTCTAATTTGAACAAAGTAACTTAAAATTTTTTGACAGCCAGGGAAATTGGCATATTCCCTGGGAATTAGATGATAATATGGAATAATTAATCTTTTGACAGATGTGATAAACGTTTTGGTTATATGTTAAAAATTCTGTAGTTGTTAGAGACATACATTTTGTGGGTGAAATAATGCAATGTCTGCTGTTCTAGAAAAAAGGTGGGAAGTGGGAGGATAGATGAAATAATATTGGCAAAATGTTGACAATTGTTGAAGTTGGATAAGGGGTTGTTGTTGTTTAATCACTCAGTCATGTCCAACTCTTTGCGACCCTATAGACTGTAACCCACCAGGCTGCTTTGTCTATGGGATTTCCCAGGCAAGAATACTGGAGTGGGCTACCATTTCCTTCTCCAGGGGATCCTCCCGACCCAGGGATTGAACCTGCATCTCCTACATTGCCAGAGGATTCTTTACTGCTGAGCCACCAAGGAAGCTCCAGATAAGGTGTGCATGGGAGTTTATTACACCATTTTCTCTATTTCTATGTATATTTGAAAATTTCCTATGTCTATGTAAAAGGAGGAGGAGAAAGAGGAGAAGAATCTGAAATACATCCTAAATCATAACTAGTAAAGAGTTTAATTTGCTTCTCTTTTGCCACTTCATTTATTTTTTAATTGAAAGATAATTGCTTAACAGAATTTTGTTTTCTGTCAGACATCAACAAGAATCAGTCATGGTACACCTATGTCCCCTCCCTCCTAAACCTCTCTCCCATCTCTCTCCCCATCCCACCCCTCTAGATTGTCACAGAGTCCCTGTTTGAGTTCCCTGAGTCATACAGCAAATTCCCATTGGCTATCTATTTTACATATGGTATTGACAGTTTCCATGTTACTCTCTCCATACATCTCACCCTCTCCTTCCTCTCCTTCCCCCACATCCATAGGTCTGTTCTCCATGTCTGTTTCTCCATTGCTGCCCTGAAAATAAATTCATCTGTACCATCTTTCTAGATTCCAATATATGCATCAGTATATGATATTTATATTTCTCTTTCTGTCTTACTTCACTCTGTATAGTAGGCTCTAGGTTTGTCCACCTCATTAGAACTGACTCAAATGCATTCCTTTTTATGACTGAGCAATATATTCTATTGTATATATGTACCACAGCTTCTTTATCCATTCATCTGTCGATGGACATCTAGGTTGCTTCCATGTTCTAGCTATTGTAAGCAGTGCTGAAATGAACATTGGGGTTCAGTTCAGTTCATTTGCTCAGTTGTGTCTGACTCTTTGCAACCCCATGGACTGCAGCAGGCCAGGCTTCCCTGTCTTTCACCAACTCCTGGAGCTTGCTCAAACTCATGTCCATTGAATAGGTGATGCCATCCAACCATCTCATCCTCTGTTGTTCCCTTCTCTTCCTGCCTTCAATCTTTTCCAGAATCAGGGTCTTCTCCATTGAGTCACTTCTTCTCATCAGGTGGCCAAAGTATTGGAGTTTTAACTTCACTATCAGTCCTTCCAGTGAATATTCTGGATTGATTTCCTTTAGGATTGACTGGTTTGATCTCTTTGCAGCCCAAGGGAATCTCAAGAGTCTTCTCCAACACCATAGTTTAAAAGCATCAATTCTTCGGTGCTTGGCTTTCTTTATAGTCCAACTCTCACATCCATACATGACTACTGGAGAAATCATAACTTAAACTAGATAGACCTTTGTCAGCAAAGTAATCTCCTTGCTTTTTAATATGTTGTGTAGGTTGGTCATAGCTTTTCTTCCAAGAGTAAGTGTCTTTAAATTTCATGGCTGCAGTCACCATCTGCAGTGATTTTGGAGCCCTAAAAAATAGTCTCTCACTGTTTTCATTGTTTCCCCATCTATTTGCCATGAAGTGATGGGACCAGATGCCATGATCTTAGTTTTCTGAATGTTGAGTTTTAAGCCAACTTTTTCTCTTTCCTCTTTCACTTTCAGCAAGCAGCTCTTTAGTTCTTTGCTTTCTGCCATTAGGGTGGTGTCATCAGCATATCTGAGGTTTTTTATATTTCTCCTGGCAATCTTGATTCCAGCTTGTGCATCATCCAGCCTGGCATTTCGCATGATGTACTCTGCATATAAGTTAATGTGTATTTTTCAATTTTGGTTTCCTCAGGGTATATGCCTAGGAGTGGGATTGCTAGGTCATATGGTGGTTTTATTCATAGTTTTTTTATTCCTAATGTTTTAAGGAATCTCCATACTATCTTCCATAGTGGCTGTATCAATTTACATTCCCACCAGCAATGAAAGAGCGTTTCCTTTTCTCCACATCCTCTGCAACATTGATTATTTGTAGACTTTTGGATGATGGCCATTCTGACTGGTGTGAGGTGGTATCTCATTGTAGTTTTTATTTGCATTTCTTTAATAATAAATGATGTTGAGCATCTTTTCATTGTTTGTTAGCCATCTGTATGCCTTCTTTGGATAAATATCTGTTTAAGTCTTTTCCCCTCTCTTTGATTGGGTTGTTTGTTTTTCTGTTATTGAGTTGTATGAGTTGCTTGTATGTTTTGGAAATTAATTCTTTGTCAGTTGTTTCCTTTGCTATTATTTTCTCCCATTCTGAGTGTGTCTTTGTAGACAAACTACAAACTACTTGTTTGTAGTTTCCTTTGCTGCGCTAAAGCTTTTAAGTTTAACCAGGTCACACTTGTTTATTTTTGTTTTTATTTCCAGTACTAGAGGAGGTGGGAAGGAGGTGGGTCATAGAATATCTTACTTTGATTTATGTCATCGAATGTTCTGCCTATGTTTTCCTCTAAGAGTTTTATATTTTTTGGTCTTACATTTATGTCTTTAATCCATTTTTAGTTTACCTTTGTGTATGGCATTAGGAAGTGTTCTACTTTCATTCTTTTGTAAGTAGCTGTCCAGTTTTCCCAGCACCACTTATTGAAGAGGCTATTTTTGCCCCATTGTGCATTCTTGCCTCCTTTGTCAAAAATAAGGTGCAAGGGTTTATCTCTGGGCTCTCTATCTTGTCCCTTTGGTCTATATTTCTGGTTTTGTGTCAGTACCATACTGTTTTGATGACTGTAGCTCTGGAGAAGGCAATGGCACCCCACTCCAGTACTTCTGCCTGGAAAATCCCATGGGTGGAGGAGCCTGGAAGGCTGCAGTCCATGGGGTCTCTGAGGGTCGGACACGACTGAGCGACTTCACTTTCACTTTTCACTTTCATGCATTGGAGAGGGAAATGGCAACCCACTCCAGTGTTCTTGCCTGGAGAATCCCAGGGACGGGGGAGCCTGGTGGGCTGCCGTCTATGGGGTCACACAGAGTCGGACACGACTGAAGTGACTTAGCAGCAGCAGCAGCAGCTCTGTAGTATTGTCTGAAGTCAGTAAGATCGATTCCACCACCTCCAGTCTTCTTTCTCAAGATTCCTTTAACTGTTCAGGGTCTTTTGGGTTTCCATATGAATTTTAAACTTTTTTTGGTTCTAGTTCTATGAAAATTCCATTAGTAATTTGATAGGGATCACATTGAATCTGTAGATTGCATTTGGTAGTATAATCATTTTCACAATATTGATTCTTCCTACCCAGGAACATGGAATATCTCTCCATCTGCTTATGTCATCTTTGATTTCTTTCATCAGTGTCTTATAGTCTTCTGTGTACAATTCTTTTGTCTCCTTACATAGGTTTATTCCTAGATATTTTATTCTTTTTGTTGCAATGGTGAATGGGATTGATTCCTTAATTTCTCTTTCTTATTTTTCATTGTTAGTATATAGGAATGTAAGTGATTTCTGTGTGTTGACCTTGTATCCCATGACTTTACTGAACTCACTGATTAGCTCTAGTAATTTTCTGATAGTTTCTTTTGCATTTTCTATGTACAGTATTATATGACCTGTAAAGAGTATGAGTTTTACTTCTTTTCCAATTTGGATTCTTTTTGTTTTTCTTCTCTAGGACTTCCAAAACTATGTTGAATAACAGTGTGAGAGTGGTTACTCTTGTCTCATTTCTGATCTTAAAGGGAATGCTTTTAATTTTTCACCATTGAGAATAATGTTTGCTGTGGGCTTGTCATATATGGCCTTTACTATGTTGAGGTAGATTCCATGTCCATTTTTTGAAGCATTTATATCATAAATGGGTGCTGAATTTTGCTGAAGGTTTTTTGCATCTATTGAGATGATCGTATGATTTTTATCTTTCAGTTTAATATGGTATATCACATTGATTGATTTGCATATACTGAAAAGCCCTTGCATCCCTGGAATAAATCCCACTTGATCATGGTGTGTGAGCTTTTTAATGTGTTGTTGAATTCTATTTCCTAAAATTTTGTTGAGGATTTTTGCATCTATGTTCATCAGATATTGACTTGTGATTTTCATTTTTTGTGTTGTCTTTGACTGTTTGGTATCAGGGTGATTGTGACCTTATAGAATAAGAATTAAATTATACATGAACTAGTATAGATGTATATTTACAAATACTTATTTAGTGGACTGTATATATTTGTCACTCATACTACTAGTCCAGTATCAAGTTATAGAAAGCACATAGGTATTGCTTTTTACTGATTTTATTGATAATGAACACCTGAATTATATAGACATGACAATTATATTTCAGATGTCAGTACTTAGAATTGGCAGAAAAATTTAGAAAAATCAAATGCATTCTTTTCTAATTTTGGAATGCTGCAACTTACACAATCAACCAAATGTCTCTTTAAGGTCTTTTGTATTTCTTTATAAACTTTAGAATTACATTGTCAATTCCCACCAAAAAGTATAAAAAAAACTTCTTGGGAGTTGGATCGGGAGTGCATTGAACCTAAATATTGTAATTTGAGAAGAACTGAAACCTTTGTAATATTGGGTCACCACTACATTTTCTGGGTGTAGCCCTTCATTAACTCAGAGTTTCTTAAATTTTGCTCATCAATATTTTATAGTTTGGTGTATAAAAATTTTAGACATCTTTTGATAGATTTATTCTTGGACAGTTGTAGTTCTTATACTATTTTAAATAGCATTTCTTTTAAAATTTTGAATATAGAAATATAATTGATTTTGCATATTTATCTTGTATCCAGAAACACTGCCTAACTCAATTACATTTCTAATATTTGATCTAGTTTTTTTAGAATTTTATGTATTTTCAATCATTTCATTGTGAAAATAACAGTTTTATTTTTTCCTTTTCAATCCTTTTACATATTGTATCTTTTTCATACCTGAGCAGACTGTCAGGTAGGACTGGAAGTAAAAATGTTGACTAGAATGATAATAGTAGGCCTTCTGATCTTTTTCTTGATCTCAAAGGGAAAGTTTTTATGTACCATTCCACCACTGAATATCATAATTTCATATATAAGTTTCTTATATATTTTTTATATTTCTTTTATTCATATTTCACACACACACATACATACTCTATCAGATTAAGCGAATTTCCTAGAAAAATTTGCTAAGAGGGTTTTAAAATGAATGGTTGTTGGATTGTACCAAATGCTATTCCTCTACCTACTGATGATCATACAATTTTTCTTCTTTATGCTGTTATTGAGATCAGTTACACTGATTGATTTTTTTTTAAAGGACAACTGCAGTCCTGGAATAAACTCAACTTGGTAATGGTTAGTATCCCTTTTTCCCTGGTGGCTCAGACAGTAAAGGATCTGCCTACAATGTGGGAGACCTGGGTTCAATCCCTGGGTTGGGAAGATCCCCTGGAGAAGGAAATGGCAACCCACTCCAGTATTCTTGCCTGGAAAATCCCATGGACAGAGGAACCTGATAGGCTATATTCCATGGGATCGCAAAGAGTTGGACACGACTGAGCCACTTCACTTTTTTAGATGTTGCTGGATTCAATCTGCTAATATTTTCATTAGGATTTTTGCATCTACATTCATAAAAAGAATTTTTTAATCTTTCTTATGACATCCTTGATGGTTTTTGCTTTTTGCCATACTTACTTGCCTCAAAGGGGACTTCCCTGGTGGAAGGGGACTTCCTTCAGTGATAAAGAATTTGCCTGCAATGCAGGAGATACAAGAGACATGAGATTGATCCCTGGGTCAGGAAGATCCCCTGGAGGAGAAAATGGCAACACAATCCAGTCCTCTTGCCTGGAAAATCCCATGGACAGAGGAGCCTGGTGAGTAAACAGTTGGACACAACTGAGCAACTTAACACATACACACACATTGGCCTCAAAAACTTAGTCAAGGAGTGTTCCTTCTTTTTCTATTACATGGAAAAGTGTGTAAGAATTCTTCTTCAATGTTTGGTAGAATTCATCCATGAAGCTATCTGGCCCTGGAGTATTCTTCTTGAAAAGGATGTTTTTATGGGTTTCCCTAGGGAAAGAATAGAAAATCTAAGAATCATTCATTGTCCAGGGACTTCTGCGGGGTAGAAATGAGAGAGAGATGGAAGTGATGGTGTATGGCATTTCAAATTATCTGACATATTCCTAAAGACACTCTGCTTTTGTTAACCAACTGTCATGCCACACATCTTTGAGCTGGCAGATCTGTGGGATAATGAGTCTCTGAGCATAGTTCTCAGGCTGCCTGATCCCATCTTCCCAATGACCCAGAGGCAAGTCTCCCCAATGGTGTTGGGCAGAGAGCTGTGAGAGGAGGGGGAGGAGTGACGGGGTTAAGCAGACATAGGCTCTTTGTTTGCTCTGCTTATGTAAACACTTATGTTGTAAATGAGGCAACATTGGAAAACAAATATTGGCTCAAAGGACTAATGCTTTCATGCCACCTCCTTTAGATCAGCTACCCAACCTCCCTGCATGTACACACAAGTTCAGCTCTTCAGCTTATGGTGAAAGATTTGGGTCAAGACAGATTCATGTGTAACTGGAAGCTCTCTCTCTCTCTCTTCTTCCTCCCTTCCTTTCTCTCTCTTTCTCCTCTCCTTTTCTGGACAAATAAAAAGAAGATCAACATAAGAAAAAAAGGAAAGAAGATCACTATAAAAAAGAGAGGATCAATATTTTTTAAAAAAGGAGAGAAGATCAGCATCAAGAAGGCAGCTGTGGTCTAGAGAAGGCTGGGACTTAGAAGATTTGAATTCAGGTCCCAGAGCTCTGTGAATGAGGAACTTCATTTTACTATGATGTCCACAACTAAATGGCAACCCACTCCAGTATTCTTGCCTGGAAAATCCCATGGACAGAGGATCCTGGCAAGCTATACAGTCCATGGGGTTGCAAAGAGTCGGACACAACTGAGTGACTTCAATTTCGATTTCAAATCTTATCTCCTTAGGCAGTTGGTCAAGATCACAAGGTCTTGCCTCAGGACAGTGCCTGGAATGTGGAACAATTGAAAACATGATTCTTTGCTTTCATCTGATTATACAGTGGAAGTGAGAAATAGATTTAAGGGCCTAGATCTGATAGATAGAGTGCCTGATGAACTATGGAATGAGGTTCGTGACATTGTACAGGAGACAGGGATCAAGACCATCCCCATGGAAAAGAAATGCAAAAAAGCAAAATGGCTGTCTGGGGAGGCCTTACAAATAGCTGTGAAAAGAAGGGAAGCGAAAAGCGAAGGAGAAAAGGAAAGATATAAACATCTGAATGCAGAATTCCAAAGAATAGCAAGAAGAGATAAGAAAGCCTTCTTCAGCGATCAATGCAAAGCAATAGAGGAAAACAATAGAATGGGAAAGACTAGGGATCTCTTCAAGAAAATCAGAGATACCAAAGGAACATCTCATGCAAAGATGGGCTCGATAAAGGACAGAAATGGTATGGACCTAACAGAAGCAGAAGATATTAAGAAGAGGTGGCAAGAATACACAGAAGAACTGTACAAAAAAGAGCTTCACAACCCAGATAATCATGATGGTGTGATCACTGACCTAGAGCCAGACATCCTGGAATGTGAAGTCAAGTGGGCCTTAGAAAGCATCACTACGAACAAAGCTAGTGGAGGTGATGGAATTCCAGTGGAGCTATTCCAAATCCTGAAAGATGATGCTGTGACAGTGCTGCACTCAATATGCCAGCAAATCTGGAAAACTCAGCAGTGGCCACAAGATTGGAAAAGGTCAGTTTTCATTCCAATCCCAAAGAAAGGCAATGCCAAAGAATACTCAAACTACCGCACAATTGCACTTATCTCACACGCTAGTAAAGTAATGCTCAAAATTCTCCAAGCCAGGCTTCAGCAATATGAGAACCGTGAACTTCCTGATGTTCAAGCTGGTTTTAGAAAAGGCAGAGGAACCAGAGATCAAATTGCCAACATCCGCTGGATCATGCAGAAAGCAAGAGAGTTCCAGAAAAACATCTATTTCTGCTTTATTGACTATGCCAAAGCCTTTGACTGTGTAGATCACAAGAAACTGTGGACAATTCTGAAAGAGATGGGAATACCAGACCACCTGATCTGCCTCTTGAGAAATCTGTATGCAGGTCAGGAAGCACCAGTTAGAACTGGTCATGGAACAACAGACTGGTTCCAAATAGGAAAAGGAGTACGTCAAGGCTGTATATTGTCACCCTGTTTATTTAACTTATATGCAGAGTATATCATGAGAAATGCTGGACTGGAAGAAAGACAAGTTGGAATCAAGATTTCTGGGAGAAATATCAATAACCTCAGATATGCAGATGATACCACCCTTATGGCAGAAAGTGAAGAGGAACTCAAAAGCCTCTTGATGAAAGTGAAAGTGGAGAGTGAAAAGGTTGGCTTAAAGCTCAACATTCAGAAAACGAAGATCATGGCATCTGGTCCCATCACTACATGGGAAATAGATGGAGAAACAGTGGAAACAGTGTCAGACTTTATTTTGGGGGGCTCCAAAATCACTGGAGATGGTGACTGCAGCCATGAAATTAAAAGACGCTTACTCCTTGGAAGGAAAGTTATGACCAACCTAGATAGCATATTCAAAAGCAGAGACATTACTTTGCCAACAAAGGTTCGCCTAGTCATGGCTATGGTCTTTCCTGTGATCATGTATGGATGTGAGAGCTGGACTGTAAAGAAGGCTGAGCGCCGAAGAATTGATGCTTTTGAACCGTGGTGTTGGAGAAGACTCTTGAGAGTCCCTTGGACTGCAAGGAGATCCAACCAGTCCATTCTGAAGGAGATCAGCCCTGGGATTTCTTTGGAAGGAATGATGCTAAAGCTGAAACTCCAGTACTTTGGCCACCTCATGCAAAGAGTTGACTCATTGGAGAAGACTCTGATGCTGGGAGGGATTTGGGGCAGGAGGAGAAGGGGACGACAGAGGATGAGATGGCTGGATGGCATCGCTGACTCGATGGATGTGAGTCTGAGTGACCTCCGGGAGTTGGTGATGGACAGGGAGGCCTGGCATGCTGCAGTTCATGGGGTCGCAAAGAGTCGGACACGACTGAGCTACTGATCTGATCTGAGCATGATAAGCCATGCGTGCCTGAGATGCTGCAGTCGGGGTACCCAGATTTCTCCAGAGACAAGCTCTTCTGCAGGAGAAAATGGGTCCGTGTGTTTGTTGAGAAATGGCAGGGCTGGAGGTTCTAGATCTGTCTCTCTCTCAGTGTCACCCCAAACAAACCTCTTAGCCTCTATGTTTGTCCCTGTTTTGTGGCAGAGGCAGTGTCCCTGGTGGATGGGTTCACACACTCTGGAACCAGAGAGCCTGATTTTATACCTGGCTCGCCAGCTGACCTTGGACAAGTTATTAACCCCTCTGGACGTCAGTGTCTTCATCTCATCTGTAAAATGGCAAATCTAATGCACCTATTTTACAGGGCTAGGGTGAGGGCCCAGCAAATCTCTCAGCAAGTGTTAGTCATCATCAAACTGTAAAAGAGAGATGATGAGTTTCATGAGGCCAGAGTGTCTCTAGTAAAGAATTAAACACCAGAAGGGACAGCAAGTGTCATGGGACAGGGACAAGTGTCATGAGACAGGGACAAGTGTCATGGGCCACCAAGGACACAAAACACTGATTCTTTCACCTCTCACCTCCACACACCCCCTTACACAGTATAGATGTGGGCACGGCAATACCACCAGGGTCACACACACACCGACCGCCACAGCCAGCTTCACCCCTTGCCTCCCAGAAGTGACAGACATAGGCCTCTATCCTGTCCTCTTGAGCAAGAACCATGGCCCACGTAAGAAAAGGACATGTGATCCTGTTCTCTGTGTCTCAAATGGCCCTTCTTCAGATTCCATGGGCCTGCATGTCTGGGGATCAGATTCAGAGGGCTCCACTGAAGCAAGTCATGGGCTTGACTGGCCTGGAGAGAATGCTGCCTGGCCAGAGTGCTCCCTCTGAGGGGCTCAGGCTAGGCGGTGGGACTGTTCCTGGAGGAACTGACTCAGGAAAGGCTCACTTGTAAGTGTAGAAGGAGCCCGAGGAGAGGATCATGGTCTGTCCTCCACCGAGCTCCCCTGAGTTTGTGAAGCAGCTCAACATTTGACAACTCTCCTTTCTGCTTCTGGGCAGACACTGCAAGCTCACTGCAGGACCTGTAGAAGGCGTGAGCTAAGAGGGGTACCCTGATCTGCAGAGTCTCACCCAGCCACCCCTGCCCTTGACTCTCTCCATCCATCTTTCTCTCTGTACCTCAAAGTGTCCCCATGAGGCCAGACCACTCCCTAAAGCCTGATGCAGGGGGCAGCAGGAACACGCCCCTCCTGGTAAGATGCTGGCTTTCCCAAGGCTGGAGCAGAGGCCCTCCCACCCCGAGGGCAGGGGCAGAAGAAGAGCAGCAGGGATTTGGAGAGCTGGGCTTGTCTTCTGTCCCTGTTGTAAACAGAAAGTCCCTGCTAACGCAATGCTCTCTGTACTGGGACGTGTGTAACCCATTGCACATCAAACAATCTACTGGGATGTGGGGAATTCATCCTAGCTTCAGGTAATATTTACGCCTCCCACAAAAGATAAATAAGTTAATATTCACTCCTGCTTCACATGAAGATTGGCACTAGCTCCCACCTGGTGTGCAGGCCAGACAGATGCACAGCATTGAGTGCCTTTGAGGTGTCCTGAGAAAAGAAGTGAAAAGTCTCACAAAGAGTGAGGTGGGGAAGGGAATGCTGGAAGGTTGTGATTCCCTGACCTGTTCTTTACTTTTGACTTTTGTGACTCCACATTTTGTGGTTTGCACATGCCCAGTACAATGGATGTACAGATGAAGTAATATGATTTAACTCATCAGATCTCACAAGATGCACAAGTGCCTTAGAAAGATTTCTGCAAAGAAACTAGAAGATGATTCTGAAACAAAAAAACATAAGTGAGTTAAAATGGCACTACTGACATATCTTCTAAGCCTGGTATAAATTAGTGTAAATAAAGCCAATAACAATGACCATCTGATTGAGTTGGATAAGTAGCTTTCTTAAGTAACTTAATAAAACCCTAAAATTATCTTGATGACCCCCTGGAATATGGATTTACAACTACTATCAGTAACCTTACTCTCTCCCTAAGTGTACATTTTGCTTTGATATATTTTTCATTGTATATAAGACAAATAGACATTTTAAAATGAATGTTTCATCTTTCCCATAGTTTAAATTTTTTCTATTCCTTTCATGATTGAAATAAACATGATGTTAATTTTAAGTATATATATGGAATGTACAGCTTCACTATTTTTCCTGATAAGAATGAGTGATCAAAATGGTTTGGAAACCACTTTTTAGGAGGGAGCTAGGGATGAAACAGGGCATTGAGATCAAGCCACATCCTCTCCCGGGTCCCTTTCTTTGTGTTCATGAGTCTCTTGTCCTGAGTGTCACAGAGTCTCAACCACACACCTGGACAGCTTCTTGTGGGAGAGATGTGGTCTCTCCTGTGACTCTGTCCCTACTCAAGGTGCTCAGCAGTCTGCATGAAGGGAAGGAAGGTTACCTGTTTAGGATCCTGTGCTCAGGAGGGTACACAGGGATGAAAACTCGTCCTTGGAGTTTTAAGGGCCCAAGAAGTAGCAGGGTTTCTGGATACACCTGGACACAAGTGAAAAGGGATGAGCCTGTTGTCTTTGACTTGTGATCAGCTTATTCTTCTCTCACCCACTCTCCCAGGAAGGTCTCTGCCTGTCTTTCTCTTATTCTAGTCTGCCTTTGGGGCAGTCGGTTTCCCTCTTCTAATGGAATGAGCACAGAGGTTGATTCAGGACCAGCTCTGGCTCCCCCGGATTCAGAAGCAGAGCCACCCCCACACCAGCCGGCTGCAGCTCTGCTCCTGGTACAGAGCAAGCACAGATTAACAACGGTTTGATTTTTCTTTCATTCCCTTCCAATCAGCACTTTTTTGTTAGATTCCACCCACGGGTCTGTTCCAGAGGTCAGGAAATGAGGTGATCAGCCCTGGCGAGGAATGAAGGGGGAGGGCTGAGGGGAGATTGGGCAAGCGGGCTGCGCAAACACAAGGGGTCAAGGATTGTGCTTGGCCAGCCCCGCGGGAGATATAGGGGCGTGGGGAGCAGGGAAGGGACGCAGAAGCCGGTCGGTCTGTGCTCTGCACTCAGCGTTACAGACCAGGGAGGATGAGGCCCGCTGTCCGAATTCTGTTAGCCTGCGCGGTTCTGGGTGAGTGTGGCCGCTGGGAAGGCCCTCAACGTCGCCGGAACGGGCGCCCCCTGCATTTCCGAGCCCTCTGCACCCTCCCTGGGCTCCGCGCTGGAGCTGGAAGCCTGGGACCTTTCCTTCGCTTCTCCCCGCCGCACCCTTGCACCTGCTTCAGCACTGCCTCAGGGACAGCTCTGCGCCTGCGCGCAGCTTCTGGTCCTGCTCATGCCTCTGCCACCTTTTCACTCTGTCCTTGCTTTCCCTTCGTATCCAGTAAATCTTGTGGTAGCGGAATACAGTAAATTAGAGCGCTCCCATCCCGGTTTATCAAATCCCATTGTTGCGGCCTCAAATAAGTCCAAACTGCTTAGGATGGCCATCAAGGCCTTCCCACAGCTGGTCCCACCTCCACTGACAGTCTGATGTCCCATGAGTGCCCTTGGTGCTGACCGTGCCACACTAATGAGACAGGTCTGTTGAAGGGTTCTGAGCATGGGGTTTGAAGCCAAACTTTGAAGGGTAGTGCAGCTTGGCCTGGGAAGGTCCCATGGAAGTAAGTAAGGCCACAGATCCAGGCACTGGTGGAGTGCAGCTTGCTGCACAGATCTGCCTGTCGCTGTTGGGCCCCCTTTGTCCTCTAACTTCTGCTAGCCACTCGTGGTGCCTTTATCCTACCTTTGGAGCCTTCTGTGTTTAGTTACTTGACTCTCCTGAAAAAGTTGGCCCTTTAGAGTCCACCCACCTTTCTTACCTTTACCCTTCCCCCTCCCAACCTCAGAGGATCTCACAAGGCTGTGGAAGGTAAATACATTACTGAGGACAAACGCCTGTCTTTGGGGCCTCAGGAGGGATGGTTTGGGGAGAGTCTGGAGGAGTGGTTTTGGGGAAGTCTGCCACTGACCCCTTGTTGCCTGGTTCACTACCCCACGGGTGGAGATGGGGTCAAGGGTGATTGGAGGATAAATTTCCTGTGGCCCCTCTTTTTCTATCCTGGAGAACCATTCCCTCCCCATCTCCTGCTTTGTGCATCATAGATATTTATCAGCTTTAAGTCAGCCCTGTGCTGTTGATCCACAGAGTGAAGATAACAGAGGGCTTTGTGGAGAGTACCAAATGCTCATATCATGGGGACAACACATCTGCAACCATGGGGACTGATTTTCACAGACATGGCTGGCTTTAGCTTCTGCTAGTGACAGTCCAAAGGCCTAATTGTGGAAATTGAAGGAGGGGTCATTGGAAACAGAGAAACATTGAATATGTGGAGTTTCTAGTTTTTCCTAGAACAGAGGATGACAGATGAGCATCACAGGCAAATACATTGCCTCATCAATCATTTACCCCTTTCTTCTGGCCAAGTAGATGGAAAACAACTCAGAATCTTATCTTCTTTTGTTACTTGAGCAGAGACCAAAGTCTGGAGACCTGATTTCTAGACCACTCAGCTATTAAGAGCGCTAGGCTTGGGTAAAGCATCACTCTCTGAAAGATACTAATTAGTAGAAAATGTAATTCCTACCCTGCTGGCTTCCCAGAGTTATAGCATTGAACCAACAGCTTGATGTAACTAAAAATCCCCCGTGGATGTGTAAGTTTGTATTCCATGGCAGGCCACATGTCATGAGGTGAATGAAGGAGGCTCAGAGGACACAGAGGAACAGGTTGTTGCTGCCAATTAAGAGCTAACAGTCAAGCCAGCATCCCTCTGATCAGCACATGCTGGTCAGTGGGAAACTAAGAGCCATTAGAATACCTGTCACTTGTCCCCAGACTCAGAAAGCAGTGGAACTTCTGCCCTTGTTGTTCATGGACAGGAGTGGGGTGAACAGGAGAGAATGGAGAGGAAGTGGCCTCCATGACCCTCCAGAGGCTGCTGCTGTCCTTCCCACTGACACAGGGACCTTTGGCATCTCTCCCCTAGGGCTGTGTCTGGCGGACCCCGAGAGAACTGTGAGATGGTGCACCATTTCAACTCATGAGGCCAGTAAGTGTACCAGTTTTCGTGAAAATATGCTTCGTATCTTTGAGACTGGTCCTTTTGTCTCCTGTGTGAAGAAAACCTCACACCTGGATTGCATCAAGGCTATCTCGGTAAGTCACTGCCACCTAAAAGAGAGTGGAAGAAAATCCATACTTGCTCTTCCCTGTCATTTGGAATGATTCTGTACTCACAGGTAGGAGACCGATGTGTGGAACAGTCAGGCCCTAGTGCTAGTAAAATCATTTTAGAACTGAAAATAAAAGCAGTCATCTTTAATGGCTTAAAGCAACATGTTACATAATCTGCTGCTGCTGCTGCTAAGTCACTTCAATAGTGTCCTACTCTGTGTGACCCCATAGATGGCAGCCCACCAGGGTCCCCCATCCCTGGGATTCTCCAGGCAAGGACACTGGAGTGGGTTGCCATTTCCTTCTCCAATGCATGCAAGTGAAAAGGGAAAGTGAAGTCGCTCAGTCATGCCCAACTCTTAGCAACCCCATGGACTGCAGCCTACCAGGCTCCTCTGTCCATGGGATTTTCCAGGCAAGAGTACTGGAGTGGGCTGCCATTGCCTTCTCCTAACATACTCTAAAAGAGGACTATTTTTGACCCACTAAGTTCTCTGAACTCAGAGAAGAAATGCATGCTATCAAAATGACCATGTAACACTATTTTGGAGGTTCTTGATGCATCACAAAAAGTAGATGAATGATATGCACAAGGAAGAAGAATACATTGTCATGATTGAAGATGATAGCTGATCCTTTTGTTCTAGGTTTTCCAAAATACTTGTTCAACATTGTTCCTGCTCATCTGAACATGGGTCAGACCCTGTGCTGGGCAGTGGGGTTGCAGCGGTGACTTTAAGCACACATGGTCCTGATTCTTGAGTAGCTTACAGTCCAGTCAGGAGAGAAGAAAAACATGCAAACAAGTAGGCATGAAATTTCAAATTGTGTGGTGTGCAATGGAGGAAAAGAAACAGAACTTTCAGAGGAAACTTGCTCTGGTCTGGGTGTCAGTGATAATCTCCCTGAAAGGGAGCAATGAATCTGAGACCCCAGGAATAAGTATGGGTAAGCCTGCCAAAAGCTACAGGTTGAATATGTCAGGTAGTGAAGCATAGCATGTGCAAAGGGCCTGAGACAGGGGAGGGCTGGGCTTGTTTGATTTTCTGTAGGGAAGCTAGAGTGACTGGAGCAGAGCAAGCAGGAGACTGGAAGGAATGAGGGGTAGACGTAGACTCAGTCAGATGGAGCATGATTACCTGAAGGAATCAGTGTTTTGGTATAAATAACTGTTCTGTTGTGTGTGTGTGTACTGAACCTCAGTTACCATCCGGGCTTAATTATAACTCTTGATTTATGACTTACTTTCAGATTTGGTATATGCATACCCCTCTTTGTTTTAAAATACATCAATAATATGCAATAATACTATCCACAAACCTACCAGAGGTTCTCAAAACTTCACCACTGCCAGTAGCTGACTTCTAGGGCTACTGTGTGGCCGCACGGATTCTACAGGACCTTCATCACTTGGGGCAGTGTAACGGTCTGACCCTGCTTAGAACTATCCATGTGTTTCCCTATCCAGAGCAAACAGAATCCCCAAGCTTTCTTGCTTTTTATTTAACGACTTGTATAGGTATATGTGGATGATTGCATAGTAGTGCTTCTTAAAATATTTAATAAACATGTCATTACTGTGTGTTGTCTTCTCATACTTGCTTTTTCCTCCTCAATGTTATACTGGGATTTCACTCATGTTGTTGAATACAGCTATTGTTCATTCATTTTCAGAGCTCTGCAAAAGCCCATTGTGTTAGTATACCACAATTTATTTTTTTCTTTTCTGGTCATTAGGCATTTGGATTGTTTCCAGTTTTTTGTTTTTCTAATCAGGGTTTGAGGAATATTTTAATACAAATCTCCTGGTACACAAGTATTACTAGTTTCTCTGTAATATATATGTACAAACAGATTTTCTGTGCCATGGGATGTGTGAATATTTGACTTCAAAAACAATGCCAAATGTATTTGGGTTTTTAAGCAAATGCAATGTGGTTATTCAAATTTCCACTGTCAGCAGCTGTATGCTATGCTATGCTAAGTCACTTCAGTTGTGTCCGACTCTGTGCGACCCCATAGACGGCAGCCCACCAGGCCTCCCCGTCCCTGGGATTCTCCAGGCAAGAACACTGGAGTGGGTTGTCATTTCCTTCTCCAATGCATGAAAGTGAAAAGGGAAAGTGAAGTTGCTCAGTCATGTCTGATTCTTAGCGACCCCATGGACTGCAGCCTACCAGGCTCCTCCGTCCATGGGATTTTCCAGGCAAGAGTACTGGAGTGGGGTGCCATTGCCTTCTCTGCAGCAGCTGTATATGATAGAATAATTCATATAATTCTTGGTGATTTTTATATTTTATCACTATAAATTAATCACTGTCTCCGGAAGTGCTTTTTGACTAAAGTTTATTTCTCTGATATTAACATACTACATTAACTTTCTTTTAACTAGGATTGTCCTTCTATGTCTCTTTCCATTCCTTTATTTTCAACTTTCTGTATGATTATCCTTCAGGTGTGTCTTATGAAAATGGTATGTTGCTGGGGATTTTGTTTATTAATGAAATCTGCTAATCTCATTTATTTTCTGTGGTAAATTTAAACCATTAATAAATTATTGCTTTCATTAATGATAAATTTGTACTTATTTCTGCCATATTACTTTTTGATTTCTCATAGTCCTACTTTCCCCCAGATTTCTGATTTTTAAAAATTGAGTTTGCACGTTGTGTGTTCATTTGGATTGTGTTCCCTTTATTCCACCTTTCTCCCATTGAAAGTAAATTTAAACAATTTGTTTATATTCTTTAATGTCTTCCCTGAAATTTTTACTGTATAATTTTAGCTTAACAAAGTGTTAACAGTAAAATAATCTTAACCCCCACCTCTTTCTGAAACAGAAAGAGAACTCTGGACTATATTGATATTTTATGTCTGTCTTTTCTTAACTAACCCTGGAATGTAGATACTTCATGTATTTCTTGACAGTATACATACATATTATATAACTAAGTATGTGTGTATGCATGTGTAAGTTTGTTCAGTTCAGTTCAGTCGCTCAGTCGTGTCCGACTCTTTCCAACCCCATAGAGTGCAGCATGCAAAGCCTCCTTGTCCATCATCACCACCCAGAGTTTACCCAAATGCATGTCCATTGGTCGGTGATGCCATCCAGCCATCTCACCCTCTATCGTCCCCTTCTCTTCCTGCATTCAATCTTTCCCAGCATCAGGGTCTTTTCCAAGGAGTCAGTTCTTCACATCAGGTGGCCAAAGTATTGGAGTCTCAGCTTCAACATCAGTCCTTCCAATGAACATTCAGGACTGATCTTTAGGATGGACTGGTTGAATCTCCTTGCAGTCCAAGGGACTCTCAAGAGGCTTCTCTAACACCACAGTTCAAAAGCATCAATTCTTCGGTGCTCAGTTTTCTTTATAGTCCAACTCTCACATCCATACATGACTACTGGAAAAACCATAGCCTTGACTAGATGAACATTTGTTGGCAAAGTAATGTCTCTACTTTTTAATATGCTGTCTAGGTTGGTCATAACTTTCCTTCCAAGGAGCAAGTGTCATTTCATTTCATGGCTGCAATCACTATCTGCAGTGATTTGGAAGCCCAAAAATATAAAGGCTGCCACTATTTCCACTGTTTCCCCATCTATTTGCCATGAAGTGATGGGACTGGATGCCATGATCTTCAATGTTGAACTTTAAACCAGCTTTTTCACTCTCCTCTTGCACTTTCATCAAGAGCTCTTTAGTTCTTCACTTTCTGCCATAAGGATGGTGTCATCTGCATATCTGATATTTGATATTTCTCCCAGCAATCTTGATTCCAGCTTGTGCTTCTTCCAGCCCAGCATTTCTCATGATGTACTCTGCATTTAAGTTAAATAAGCAGGGTGACAATGTACAGCCTTGATGTACTACTTTCCTGATTTGGAACCAGTCTGTTGTTCCATGTCCAACTCTAACTGTTGCTTCCTGACCTGCATACAGGTTTCTCAAGAGGCAAGTCAGGTGGTGTGGTATTCCCATCTGTTTTAGAATTTTCCAGTTTGTTGTGACCTACACAGTCAAAGGCTTTGATATAGTCAATAAAGCAGAAATAGATGTTTTTCTGGAACTCTCTTGCTTTTTTGATGATTCAGCAGATGTTGGCAATTTGATCTCTGGTTCCTCTGCCTTTTCTAAATCCAGCTTGAACATTTGGAAGTTCATGGTTCACGCACTGTTGAAGCCTGGCTTGGAGAATTTTGAGCATTAGTTTACTAGTGTGTGAGATGAGTGCAATTGTGCAGTAGTCTGAACATTCTTTGGCATTGCCTTTCTTTGGGGCTGGAGTGAAAGCTGACCTTTTCCAGTCCTGTGGCCACTGCTGAATTTTCCAAATTTGCTGGCATATTGAGTGCAGCACTTTCACAGCATCATCAGTGTAAGTTTGTACCCAAAAGTTCAGAAAGAGGGAGGAAGACACACAGAGAAATTTGGATTTATCTACATTTTTGCCATTTAATCTATTTACTGTTTTTATTTTTTTAAAGCTTTTAAAAAATTTTTGGCCATGGTGTGTGACTTGTGGGATCTCAGTTCCCCAACCAGGGATTGGGGCTTCCCTGGTGGCTCAGTGGTAAAGAATCTGCCTGCCAATTTAGGAGATGCGAGTTTGATCTCTCAGTGGGGAAGATCCCCTGGAGAAGGAAATGGCAATCCATTCCAGTATTCTTTCCTGGAAAATTCCATGTACAGAGGAGCCCGGCAGGCTATAGTTCATGGGGTCGAAAAAAGTTGAACATGATTCAGCAATGAAAACAACAACAAAACCAGGGATGGAGCTCAGGCCATGGTGGTGAAAGGGCCAAATCCTAACCACTAGACCACCAGGGAACTTGCTACTAGTCCTTTTTATATTTCCAACCATTCTTCTGAGATCTTTACTTTTGAAATGTGTTCTTTTGGGGATACTTTAGAGTCAATTTCTTGGTATTAAACTCTCTCCGTTGCTTGCTTGTTTTCTCTGCAAATGCTGGTCTCCCCTTTATTCTTGAATGGCAATTTTGCTGAATGCATAATTCTAGTTTGATGCTTTTACACTATTTAAAAATATTTCCACTGTTTCCTGACTTCCAGTGTAGTCACTGAGAAGTCTGGTATCATCCTGTTTCTCCTTTAGTCATCTCACTGGATAACTTCTCGTGTCCTTGGTTGATGATGTTCCCTAGATTCACCATGATGTTTCCAGTTGTGGGAATCTTGGTAGAGTATGTTGGATCTGTGGAATCATGCTTTTCAGGAGGTCTGGAAACAAGTGCTGTCTTTCCTCTGTTTCTTTCCTTTTTTAATTCTAAGTTTCCAAGAAGACACATGTCAGGCTTTCTTTTATCTGGCTTCCATATCTTTTAATCCCTCTTTCATGGCTTCTGTCTCTCCACCTCTTTTTGGCACAGATGGGCACCAAATTCATCCAGGATGAATTATTCAGATATAACTTTCAGTTCCCTAATTCTCAATTTTAATCTGTCTTATCAAACTTGTTGCCTATTCATTCACTTTTCAAATTTCAATGATTACACTTCTTTGCTTCTAGAAGTACGAGTTAATTTTTCTTTTTATTCCTCATAATCTCCTTTTCTATGCTTAGTTCTGTGATTATGACCTTCACTTTGTGCATAAAGCCCATATATAGCTCTTCTCCATTGTTTCTGGCCATTCCAAACTCCGCAGTCCTTGAGGGCCTAAGTCTGCTGCCCCTGTTGATGCCCATGCATCGTGGCTTCCCTTCTTTTGCATTTGGTTATCTGCACTTGTAAAGTCATGCTTGATTTTAATCCTCCACCTTCCTGGGGGTTCAGGTTCCCTTCAGAATCCCTGTGGCCCTCGTGGAGTCAGGGCCACATGAGTTAGACCTTGACTTCTTAATTTCTGAGCCCGTGGGGCCCCAGTGATTCCTGCCCAAGATACTGGTGTCTGGGCCAAGAAAGCCCCAACCTTACTGCTTTAAGAAAAGCTCTGTTTTTTACTCATTTGTTTTTATTCTGTGGTGGGTGGGGGTGAAGAAAATCTCTGGAGGTTTCACCTACTTTTGGGATACCAAGAAAGCCATAAAGATTGCTTCATATAAGGAGTCTAGTTGTGGAATAAAAGAGTCCTTCACCAACATGCATGTTGCCATACATGCACGTTCAGTTGCCATACATGGCACTGAAGTGTACACTTAAAAATTGTCAAATGATAAACTTTGTTACATTATTTTATTACAATAAAACAACAAAAACAACTCCAACCATTGAAAGAAAAGTTTTAGCTAGACAAATATATATTTTGGCTTACATTATTATTATATTTCATTTATAAATACTATTTTCTTGTTATTTACCTATAACATGATGCAGATTGTGGAGTTATAGCTTCTTCTTTGTAATTTAATTTATAAGAACTATTTATTTATGGAGTACTAGCAAAGGATTCTTGGGGAAGGCAATGGCACCCCACCCCAGTACTCTTGCCTGGAAAACCCCATGGACGGAGGAGCCTGGTGGGCTCCAGTCCATGGGGTCGCTGGGAGTCGAGCACGACTGAGCGACTTCACTTTCACTTTTCACTTGCATGCATTGGAGAAGGAAATGGCAACCCACTCCAGTATTCTTGCCTGGAGAATCCCAGGGACAGAGCCTAGTGGGCTGCCGTCTATGGGATCGCACAGAGTCGGACACGACTGAAGCGACTTAGCAGCAGCAGCAGCAGCAGCAAGGGATTCAAGAAAAGTCATTTTGATTAAAGATGTTTGAAGCAAGGAAAGAAAAACAATAAAAATGTGTTACGAAGTGTCTATATAAAGATGGTGCATCTCACTTCAAGAGAAAAATAAATTCTAGACCTAGTGGGAAGGTATCTATAATACTTCAAATGAAATATTGGTTTAAAGAAGAAAATTAGTAAAAGCAAAAACTAAAAACAAAACAAAGCAAAACAAAACCCATAAAGTAACAGTGTAATGGAAGAAATAAACCCACACTGCATGGATTCAAATCCCAGCTATATGACTTACTAGTTATGTGATCTGGGGAGGTGATTTAAACTTTCTCTGCCTCTATTTTTTAATGTGTGAGATTGGACAATGATGTCTGAGTAGTTGATTAAATGAACAATCAGCCATAATGGAACTAAACACTCATTAATGCTCATAATGAGCATTAAACAGTCAGTTTAGAGTATAAGCATGAAATTAAAGCCAGAGAAAGCTCCAGTCCCTGAACAAAAAACTCCTGTGGTTATATGGACCCAGGGCAGTGGAGAAGGATGTCTTCAAGTCTCCTCCCCATTGAGAGTTCTCCACAGAGACATCTGAGGGCCATCTCAGCAGAAGGCCCAAGATAAAGAGGTTGGACCTGAACTTGAAATATAAATATGTGTAAAAGCATGGCTAGGCAGAGAGACTGCAGTCCTTGACTGCAGCTCCTTCAGAGCCTGTAGTGAATGGACTGCACCCAGTCTGGTGTTAGAGCTTTCCCTCAAGAGGCCTGCTGGCAAAGCCTGTGTAAGTTAGGTCAATTTTGAAAATCACAATAGTTTTCTGGACCAGTAGCTAGACTCCTTACCAGAAAAAAGAGAAAAATGATTCATTCCATCTTTGCAAGAATAAGGAAAATTGTGGCCAAAACCCCTCACCAGGGAAGCCGAGGTAACTGAAGCCCGTGGTGTTACACAAGTTCTGGGCAAGCTGAGGGTTCATCTGGCCTCAGATCTGAGAAGCACTACCAGCCACTTCCACACACCCAAGTATAGGTGGGACTTTCTTGGAGGTAAGGGCTTCGCTGAACTCTGGTTTGTTCTCTTTCAGAATAACGAAGCAGATGCTGTGACGTTGGATGGAGGTTTGGTGTATGAGGCAGGCCTGAAGCCTAACAACCTGAAGCCTGTGGTGGCAGAGTTCCACGGGACAAAAGATAGTAAGCTCTCCCTCAGACCCAGGAAGTAATTTGTAGCCCTTGTTCCCTCCTGGTAGATACTGGGTCTTGTCTCATTCAGGCAGGTAATGGAGATTAGCTACTTATGAGCTTTCCCCACTGGGGAGTGAGTGGGGAATGAGGGGCCCTGTCAACCACCATAGATACACCTCAAGGTCTCTGGGAGCTTTGGGCTGGTTGAGGACTAGTGCTCATGACACTGACCTGCTAGGCAGACTGTGTGCAATGAACTGAACCATTGGGGTTTAGAATAAAGAGGAGTTCTCCAAGAGCCACATGCAGGGGAAAGACCACAAAGGAGCGTGTACCTGGAGCCCTCACAGCCTTGGATCTCATCTGAGAGCAACTCAACTGTTCCTGGGTCTGTGTGAGGAACAGAGAAAGTTAGGAATGTGGCCTCTTTTGCCACAGTTCCAGTTTCCAGAGTACAGGCAGACACTCCCTGCAAGGCCAGGGCAGGCAAGAGCATTGGGGCACGCGTGCACATAGCTTCTTTGCTCCTGGGTGTGCCTGGAGGATTATTACAAACGTCTCTTCTGTGGTCCGTCCTTTCCCCTGTAAGCCTAGCAAGGCTTTTCCGGTCCTCTTTAGGACTCAATCCATCATAAATGTTACCTCTGGGCACCCCTTCCCTGCTCAGGAGCCCAGTAGTAATGAACAATGCTTCTCTGGTGGGCAGTTTGAGAGTCTTTCATCCACACTGTCCCTTCGCAGACCCACAAACTCACTATTATGCTGTGGCGGTGGTGAAGAAGGGCACTGACTTCAAGCTGAATGAGCTCAAAGGCAAGAAGTCCTGCCACACAGGCCTCGGCAGGTCTGCTGGGTGGAACATCCCCATGGGCAGACTTTATAAGGAATTGCCTGATCCACAGGAATCCATTCAGAGAGGTAAGTGGGCAGGAGGGTGAGCACCCTCAGCAGGAATCTCTTCTTCAGATGCCCACACGGGCCACACTGGCATCACTCAGACATGGTCAGGTGATGATGTGTGATGGCTCTGGGAGTGGAGGTGGGAGATTAACCTGCTTCAAAGGGGCCAATCTGCTGCATTAGCAGCTATTGGGGGCTGTCAAGAGTCCTTTTTACCTCCAAGCTCCTGAGACCCCACCAGAGGCTGTCCTGTGCAACTGGGGGAAGGGAACAGAGGGCTTCAGTCAGGGCCAAGACTCCTGGGCCCTTTTGTCCACTTCCCTGGGGTGCCTTCATGTCATAGCTGATGATTTCCCCATTCTGCTGGAGCTTTCCTAATGGCCATCTGCTGGCTATGAACTTGGCCTACACCTCTCTGAGTGGGTCCTTCATCTGGTCTTGGAGGCCAAGTCCAATGGGACACATAGGCCTATACCAGTCTGGTTCTTGGGGAGGAGGTAGGAGGGAAGGGGTTAAATGTGTCCCGTTTTGAAAACCTTTAGCCTTGAAGAGAGGCTTCTCAGGTGGCCCTAGTGGTAAAGAACCTGCCTGCTAATGTAGGAGACTCAAGAGACATGGGTTGAATCCCTGGGTCGGGAAGATCCCCTGGAGGAGGACACGGCAACCCATTCCACTATTCTTGCCTGGGAAATCCCATGAAGAGAGGAGCCTGGTGGGTTACAGTCCATGGGATTGTAAAGAGTTGGACATGACTGAGTGCAAACACACATTCATAAAGGCAAGCTGTAACTGTGGGGGTGCTGGTTTTGTTTGGGTCTCTCTTGTGAGCCTGGACTGGGAGCTGTAGTTGCCTCTGGCCAGGCTGGCTCATGCCCTGTATTTCTGTGTCTCTGTGTTGAGCAGCTGCGGCCAACTTCTTCTCTGCCAGCTGTGTCCCCTGTGCGGATCAGTCATCATTTCCCAAACTGTGTCAACTGTGTGCGGGGAAAGGGACAGACAAGTGTGCCTGCTCCAACCACGAACCATACTTCGGCTACTCAGGGGCCTTTAAGTGAGTGAGACTGGCTGCTTCTCCATCCCGGCTCTTAAGTGTCCAGTGTCTTCAGGTTGGGGGGCTTCCCTGACCTGTAGCAGAGCTCAGCCTGCAAAGGGGCATCCAGGGTACCTAATCCCCTCCCAGGAACTCAGTGACACAGCTGGGACTCTCCAGGCCAGGCCAGTGCATACTCTCTTCATGTGACGTTGACAAGGAAGTCCCCTCCTGGGACCCTTTCTGTCTCCCCAGTGTTTTCTCACTGGACTATGCAGAACCAGAAGTGACAGGCACTGCCCTGGCACCCAGGGTGCTCTGTGGTGACGGCCCTCTGCTCTCCCTGGCATCTGTGTCACCTGCTGAGTGCCCTGGCCTCTCTCCTGCCTCCTCTCTCTGTTCCTGCACAGGCAGCTCATGTGGCTGATTTCTTGCTCCCTCTCCTCTCTTGGCTATACCCTAAAGTTTTAGAGCCAGCGAAGGGTCCCTCAAGAGACACTAGGCCTTTATGCTTCACCAGAAGTTTGAAAGCACTTTTCACTATTGAAATATCTTCAATACCTTTTTGATGCTTTGGGGCACATGGTGATAGCCCTCCAGCTCCTGTGAGCTCACCCCACATCTCCTGATGCCCTGGGGATCAGCCCCTCCATGGTGCTTCCTCAGCTGTGGGTCTCCACGGAGGCTTCCCCCAGGCCCTATCCTTGTCCCAGGGCTGGACGGTGTGGTCAGACACTGGAGCCTGAGGAGAAGGGCCTGCCCTGCAAGAACCTCCCTAATGTGTCTCCTCTCCACAGGTGTCTGATGGAGGATGCTGGGGATGTGGCCTTTGTCAAGCACTCAACGGTATTCGGTAGGTGATAGGAGAAGAATCTGTAGACCCTTCAAGCAGAGGGCCTTCCTTTTCTTTATCTTCATGCTCAGGTGTCAGACGTGAGCACTTCCTCCTTTCCCACTGCTGGGATGTTCACCTGTGAGGAGGTGTGTGCCCATAGGGTTCCCACCTGGACTCCTGGGCCTCATCCTATCATTCAGCTTACTGAATACCAGGCCAGTGTTGCAATAGCAAAGCATCAGGAGCAGGTCTGGCTGACCTTGTCCTGTAGTCGGCCTGCAGAGATGAAATTTCTTATGGGATGTGGGCCGTCACCCCTGCACTGGGCATCAGAAGCTTCTCGACCTGTAACTGGCTATGGGATATTGAGCAAGTCAATTTCCTTCTGGCCTTCACTGTTGGCTCTTGACTTCTCCGCTCACACAGTTCTTGATTCATTGAGGTTGCAAGGGAGAGGAGGGGGCACCTGCCATTGACTCATGTGGGCTTCCCTCCCCAGACAACCTGCCTAACCCAGAAGACAGGAAAAACTATGAGCTGCTCTGTGGGGACAACACCCGGAAGTCTGTAGATGATTACCACGAGTGCTTCTTGGCAATGGTCCCTTCCCATGCGGTTGTGGCTCGAACTGCGGGCGGCAAGGAGGATGTGATCTGGGAACTTCTCAATCACGCCCAGGTATCAAATCCCCTATCCTCTCTCCTGCTTAGCAGTCCCTGCTTGGATTTGGGCATTTCCTTCACTCCCTCTCAGCCACTATGGAAGTAATTCTGTGTTCAGGACATAGGAGGGACCATGCCACACACCATCTACTTGTATGAAGACACCTACCCAGTAAAGCCCTCTTGGAGTTGCACATAGCCTAGGCCTGCATTGTCTTCTGCCAGACCCTTACATTCTGGGTGGCAGCTGCTCCTTGTTGCTCTCTTTCATTTTTCTCCCATTGGAAAGGAAATGGTCTCTTTTCCAAGGTCCCTCAGCCTGACAGAAAGGGAGTTGCACGCACAGCCAGCCTTCCTTTCCCAGAGTAGCAGAATGCCAGAACTGAGTCCGTTTCTCTTGTCCAACCCTCCCATCTGTCCATCAAGGCAACCACGCAGCCTCTGAAGTTGAGTTTCTGATATTCAGTGAGCTGTCATCCAACCAGGGAGACAGGCATAGAAAAAAGTTCAGGGTATCAGGTATTTGTTACATGGCCCAAAAAGGCTGTGAATGGAGAAGGTGCTGGGTGGCAAAGAGCAGGTCTGACTGCCCTCTCTACTGGCATCTTGAAAATTTCAGTTTTAATCTTTCTTTGGGCCCATTTTGCAGCATCCCTTGTTGCTGTAGCCATTCAGACCTGTGTTTTTACTACAAACAGGAACATTTTGGCAAAGATAAACCAGACAATTTCCAGCTCTTCAAATCCCCTCATGGGAAGGACCTGCTGTTTAAGGACTCTGCTGATGGGTTTTTAAAGATTCCTTCTAAGATGGATTTCGAGCTATACTTGGGATATGAATATGTCACTGCTCTTCAGAATCTAAGAGAAAGTAAACGTAAGTATTTGGAAAGGGCCATGTGGCTCTAGGAGTCTGATAACCTGGTGAGGGTGGGGACTGGAGAGTAGAGTCTTTCCAGGTACTGAACACCTGTCCCAACAATTCTTCATCTGCCCTGCCTGTCCAGCCCAGTGTTAGATGGATGCTAAATGACTTTGGCCATCATGAGATGGACCTGAGCATCACCAAAGGACATTAAAGGAAATTCACACTTAAAATGACTCATATTGGAAACTCTCTGGAGGCCAAGTAGTTAAGACTCTGTGCTTTCACTACAGAGAGCCCAAGTTCGATCCCTGGCGGGGGAACTAAGATCCCACCAGCTATAAGGCAGGCCCCCCACCCCAAAAGAAGAAAATTTGCACTGATGCCAGCATTGCTTCCCTTGTATAAGCCAGGGCTCCCCTACCCACTTGGTGAAGCCAATTAGCCTGGTACAAAGTAAGTCAAATAGAATGAAACTGCTACAAATAAGCACATTTGCAGCTAGTGCTGTGGTCACCATGTGCCACGGTGAAGCTGGAGCTTTAGACAGGTCAGTCCACTTCCTGAATTTCCTTGGGTCATTAGAGATGTATTTGAACACTCGTTTATTCAACAGACATGTATTGACCATCTACTATTAATAGCTATAAACTGTGTGACATGCTGGGCATATAACGGTGAGGCAAAGATGTATTAGATTCTGTTGTCATAGAACTTTCAGACCAGTGGGGAAGACAAATGTTGAAGGAATAGTCACTCCACTGAATGATCAATTCAAATGAGAGATTTCCTCAGCAGAAAGAAAACAAAAATCCAGAATAAAATATCACGGCTCTACAAGAGTGCAAAAACAAAGATAAACAGGTCCAAGAATTGAGGTAAAGCTTCCCTGAGGAAATGCCTCTTGAGCCAGTCTGAAAGCTGGGTAGGTGTTTTTTTATTCAGCAAACATTTATCGCACTGACCATGAACCTGGCATTAAGGGTGCCATGGAGAACAAGACAGGCATGGCTCTCACCCTGGCCAAGTTTATGTTCTCCTGCAGGGAACAGACAGTAAACAATGAATAAATATACAACATCTGCTTGAATGGTTAAGTGCTATTTCTAAATGAGGGGAAAATAACCCCAGCCTGAAGTGATAGAGTGCCTTGGAGTTGGGAGGAGAGTGGACTTTTCAGAAGAAGTCATTTTAAGTTAAATATAAATGATAAGAAGCCAGCCAAGGGACTGTTATTGCCTTTAATTTCTAAGAGATTAATTCCTTGAATGGAATCTGTTTGTGTATTGCTAAAAAATCCCAGAGTCTTCCTGAAGACAGCAGCAAAATCAGCAAGCCACATCTGGGCCTCTTCTCATTGCTGGTTTTCTTGCTTATGTCCTAGCCCCGGACACCACAAAGGATGAGTGCATGGTGAAGTGGTGTGCAATTGGTCACCAGGAGAGGACAAAGTGTGATCGGTGGAGTGGGTTCAGTGTCGGGGCAATACAGTGTGAAACAGCAGAGAACACTGAAGAGTGCATCGCCAAGATCATGGTATGTCCCTCCTGCCTCCACAGGGCAGCGTGCCTGCCACTGCTGCTTACCTGTCCCCAAGGCTGAGCGAGCATTCCTGGGAATTATACGCAAAGCAGGTTCCCAGGAACCTCACCCTCGCTGTGGGAGCCCACAGGATCCTCAGGACCTTTGAGCTTGTGAATCTGCAGGGCTCCTGAGGGCTTGTTTCTTCCTAGTGTCAGAACTCTGTGGAGGGCGATCTGAGCTGTGTCTACTTAGGGAGGCCGGAGCTCAGTGTGAGTGTGCCTGAGACCCACGGTGTGCCATGGCAAGTGTGACAAGGTCATGTTACTGGGCAAGCATGTAGAAGTTTAGCTTTGTTGCTCACAAGGGCATTCCACATTTGCTTTTAGAAGTGTTGAAAAACTGAAGGATATAAATAAGAAAATACATAAAAAGTAACGGTAACCTTATAAATCAGAGAAAATCCTGTTAACTGGGCTCATATCATGCATGAAATTTATTACCCTTTTCTAACCTAAGGTTATCTAGGGAGCTTTTTTCTTGTTTTCATAGAATGACTTGCTCCCATGTTCCCAAAGTAAAAATCATTTTTTGAAAACATGACTTTTTAAAATGTATTTTATTTTTTAAAGAATATACACTATCCTGTTTACAGTGGTTTGTCTGGGGACCAAGTTTATGTGGAACTATCTCTTTCATTTCTTTTTTTCTCTTTTTTTTAATTCAAATTTTATTTTTCTTTTCCTTTATGGTTTATTATAGGATACTGCGGAGAAGACAATGGCACCCATAGGATACTGAATACAGTTCTCTGTGCTATACAACGGGACTTGTCGCTTCTCGAGTCTATGTATTAATACAATAGTTTGCATCTGCTAATCCCAAACTCCCAATCCATCCCTCCTCCAGCACCCTCTACCTTGGCAACCACAGTCTGTCCTCTCTGTCTGTGAGTCTGTTTCTGTTTGGTAGACAAATTCATTTGTGTCCTATTTTAGATTCCACATATAAGTGGTATCATATGGTATTTGTCTTTCTCTGAGTGACTTCACGTAGTATGATAATGTCTCGATCCATCCGTGTTACTGCAAATGGCATTATTTCATTCTTTTTTATGGCTGAGTAGGATTCCATTGTATATATGCACCACGTCTTCTTCATCCATTCGTCTTTTGATGGACATTTAGGTTGCTTCCATGAAAACATGACGTTCTAATGTTGATAATTATTCCAGAGTGTGGGTGTGCTGCAATTTATTGAGCCATTTCCTTGCTATTGAGCATTAAGTCTGGTCCTGTCTCACTGCTATTATTAATCATACATGCATGATTTTGCCTACTTATACATCTTGCCCAAATACTTTCCCACATATCTGATTGTTCCTTTAGGGGATATCCAAGGGTATATTCCTCAAAAGTATACTTATAGGCCTAATGGGAAGCTAGGCAGTCTTATTGAATTAAGTATCTCTGAAATTTGGGGCTTATTAGCTCTATTCAGTTCAGTCACTCAGTTGTGTCCAAGTCTTTGAGACCCCATGGACTGCAGCACACCAGGCGGAATTCCTAGTCTATCACCAGCCCTTGGAGCTTGCTCAAACTCATGTCCATCAAGTCCAACCATCTCATCCTCTGTTGTCCTTTTCTCCTCTTGCCTTCAATCTTTCCCAGCATCAGGGTCTTTTCAAATGAGACAGCTCTTCACCTCAGATGGCCAAAGGATCGGAGTTTCAGCTTCAGCCTCAGTTCTTCTAATGAATATTCAGAACTGATTTCCTTTAGGATGGACTGGTTGGATCTCCTTGCAGTCCAAGGGACTCTCAAGAGTCTTTTCCAATACTGCAGTTCAGTTTATTTGACTCCTTTGAGCTTATTTTACTTGTTCATTAAAGACCTTTTATTGACCAAGCACTGAAATAGCACCCAGCTAATGAGGTCAAGATTCAGGGCAAGGCACTCCACGCCACAGACACAGCCCTATGTCTCTGACTCCATTTGTTTGTCTTACAAATGAGAAGTCTTGGTGTCAGAAAGGTATTGTGAGTGTATCTGGAACAGTGTGTCCTATGAGAGGCCAAGGGGACTGAATGTGGGTCTTTGCTCCTGAAGAAACAAAGCAAATCATCCAGAGTTGATCATCAGTTCATCATGGTTTGGGTGAAAATGGGGGTACCTTTTATTTTCTATGTCAGGTCTGCCTGACTGATCCTTTGGGGGTCCATTACCAGCGCCTTCTGTCTCTTCACAACCTGTGCTGGCAAGGTTGCTTCAAGGAAACAACTAGATGGGCACGTGGGACTGGAGAGGATCTCTTTTTACCTGCTGTGATGTGTTGTGTCTTTGCAGAAAGGAGAAGCTGATGCCATGAGCTTGGACGGAGGCTACCTCTACATAGCAGGCAAATGTGGCCTGGTGCCTGTCCTGGCAGAGAACTACGGTAAGTGGGAGGGGCAGTGGTTCATTTCCTCTGTTAAAGAAAACAACCTGAGACAGGAAACAAAATCACAGGGCCTGATTCAGCCACAGGGAGCAGGAAGCTCTTGCTTATTGAGCACCTCCTACTTGCTAGACTCTGGGCTCCCTCATCTCTAGTCCCTTCCGTTGTCTTGAAGGATGAGAATCTTCTACCGTACCTTCTACTATACTCCAGCAAGGGAGCTGGAGACTCCACTGGGAAGTTCTAGCTGAAAGTGACCCCTCTACAGAGGACAGCTAGGTTCTCAGCTGGGATTCCTGGCAGATCTTCTTGCTTCCAAAGTCTGCTCTTCTCCTGTTGCCCTAGTGCAGGGATTCAAGTACAGTCAGTAGAGTTACACTAAGGTCACAGGATACATAGAGTGGGAAAGTTGAAATTTAAAATTTTGGGCTAAATTCCAGAGGCCAGGGAACTAAAGTGAGTTTGCATAATCCAGAGAGCCTGGACCTTTTGGAAATTGGTAATATGTGAATATTTTTCCTGGCTTTTATAATTCTGAGCTGCATATGGGGAAGACAATTTTCAATCTATACATAAGTGTTTAATGACTTTGTTTTTTCCTCTGCAGGTACTAAGGATTGTAAGGCCCCACCAGAAAAAGGTGAGTTGGTATCGGTAACTTCATGAGTTTAAGATAAATTCCCATTGCTTTTGGGAAAGCATCAGATCAGATCAGATCAGATCAGTCGCCCAGTTGTGTCTGACTCTTTGCGACCCCATGAACTGCAGCACGCCAGGCCTCCCTATCCATCACCAGCTCTCGGAGGTCACTCAGACTCACATCCATCGAGTCAGTGATGCCATCCAGCCATCTCATCCTCTGTCGTCCCCTTCTCCTCCTGCCCCAAATCCCTCCCAGCATCAGAGTCTTCTCCAATGAGTCAACTCTTCACATGAGGTGGCCAAAATACTGGAGTTGCAGCTTGAGCATCATTCCTTCCAAAGAAATCCCAGGGCTGATTTCCTTCACAACGGACTGGTTGGATCTCCTTGCAGTCCAAGGGACTCTCAAGAGTCTTCTCCAACACCACAGTTCAAAAGCATCAATTCTTCAGCGCTCAGCCTTCTTCACAGTCCAGCTCTCACATCCATACATGACCACAGGAAAGACCATAGCCTTGACTAGGCGAACCTTTGTTGGCAAAGTGATGTCTCTGCTTTTGAATATGCTATCTAGGTTGGTCATAACTTTCCTTCCAAGGAGTAAGTGTCTTTTAATTTCATGGCTGCAGTCACCATCTGCAGTGATTTTGGAGCCCAGAAAAAGAAAGTCTGACACTGTTTCCACTGTTTCTCCATCTATTTCCCATGTAGTGATGGGACCAGATGCCATGATCTTCGTTTTCTGAATGTTGAGCTTTAAGCCAACCTTTTCATTCTCCACTTTCACTTTCATCAAGAGGCTTTTGAGTTCCTCTTCACTTTCTGCCATAAAGGTGGTGTCATCTGCATATCTGAGGTTATTGATATTTCTCCCAGCAATCTTGATTCCAGCTTGTGTTTCTTCCAGTCTAGCATTTCTCATGATGTACTCTGCATATAAGGTAAATAAACAGGGTGACAATATACAGCCTTGACGTACTCCTTTTCCTATTTGGAACCAGTCTGTTGTTCCATGACCAGTTCTAACTGTTGCTTCCTGACCTGCATACAGATTTCTCAAGAGGCAGATCAGGTGGTCTGGTATTCCCATCTCTTTCAGAATTTTCCACAGTTTATTGTGATCTACACAGTCAAAGGCTTTGGCATAGTCAATAAAGCAGAAATAGATGTTTTTCTGGAACTCTCTTGCTTTTTCGATGATCCAGCGGATGTTGGCAATTTGATCTCTGGTTCCTCTGCCTTTTCTAAATCCAGCTTGAACATCAGGAAGTTCACGGTTCACATATTGCTGAAGCCTGGCTTGGAGAATTTTGAGCATTACTTTACTAGCGTGTGAGATGAGTGCAATTGTGCGGTAGTTTGAGCACTCTTTGGCATTGCCTTTCTTTGGGATTGGGATGAAAACTGACCTTTTCCAATCTTGTGGCCACTGCTGAGTTTTCCAGATTTGCTGGCATATTGAGTGCAGCACTTTCACAGCATCATCTTTCAGGATTTGGAATAGCTCCACTGGAATTCCATCACCTCCACTAGCTTTGTTCGTAGTGATGCTTTCTAAGGCCCACTTGACTTCACATTCCAGGATGTCTGGCTCTAGGTCAGTGATCACACCATCATGATTATCTGGGTCATGAAGCTCTTTTTTGTACAGTTCTTCTGTGTATTCTTGCCACCTCTTCTTAATATCTTCTGCTTCTGTTAGATCCATACCATTTCTGTCCTTTATCGAGCCCATCTTTGCATGAAATGTTCCTTTGGTATCTCTGATTTTCTTGAAGAGATCCCTAGTCTTTCCCATTCTATTGTTTTCCTCTATTTCTTTGCATTGATCGCTGAAGAAGGCTTTCTTATCTCTTCTTGCTCTTCTTTGGAACTCTGCATTCAGATGTTTATATCTTTCCTTTTCTCCTTTGTTTTTCACTTCCCTTCTTTTCATAGCTATTTGCAAGGCCTCCCCAGACAGCCATTTTGCTTTTTTGCATTTCTTTTCCATGGGGATGGTCTTGATCCCTGTCTCCTGTACAGTGTCACGAACCTCATTCCATAGTTCATCAGGCACTCTATCTATCAGATCTAGGCCCTTAAATCTATTTCTCACTTCCACTGTATAATCATAAGGGATTTGATTTAGGTCATACCTGAATGGTCTAGTGGGAAAGCATAGGCAGGTTTAAATTCAAATCAAAAGTAGATAAGAGACCAATTTTCAGAATCAAAAGAACCATGGGAGGAGAATAGTTGGCAAGATAATTACACTTGCCAAGACACACCCATGGGAATTCTCATTTAATCCTATAAGATGTGATTTGTCATCTTCTAAGGATGCATACAGGAACAACAGCTTAGAGAGATTACAAGTTGTCTAGACTCTGACATCCAACAAGAAAACACAGACCCTCCCACCACTGCTTTGCATTGCGTGAGGCCTGCAAAGTTATAAACAAGAGTTAGCACCAGCCCAGAAACCTTGCTGACACATGTCTGGTAGGCCTGAGGGGAGAGGCTCATAAAGGAAGGTATCTAGAGACATGAAATTGTCCAGCCTCCCAGCCAGGGCTAAGCCTAGAAACCGAGTTCAACCTGGCTCTCACCCAGGACTCTGGCTTGGGATGGATCTTGAAAGATGTGGCAAGAGCTAGACAGGAAATGTTATCAAAGATTTGGGCTCTGGGTCCCATGCTCAAGTCCCTGCAAGTCATTTCCAGCCATTAGTGTACAAGTCTGTTCTCATCACTTTTTCCAGTTACAGCATCCTAGCCTCTCTCCATCATACTAGGAAGCAAGCTCTTTAGCCAAAAATAGAACCATTCTTAGTTCATGAACAAAAAGATTTGTATCTTTTCTATTGGAAACAATTTCATGAATTAATTAAATTGAAGAACTGAAATCATGAGTTTATATTCTATTCCCAGTTTTAAAGATCAGCATGTATTGACTGCCAATGATCACAGCTAACTTGATTGTGATAGTTTCACTTTGCATATTTATTTTGATGCAAACCTTTATTCTCCTTATCATAAAACATCTGACCAGAATAATAAACCTACAGTTTATTGCACATTTACTACTCTTTTCTAATAAAATTGTTAATGTTTAGAATGTTGGAGTTACACGTACCCTTAAATATCCACTCCTCTGCTATTCCACAGTGGAGGGTGAGTTGCTGGTTTATGTCAGTAGCTTCAGGCATTTGGGGAAGTGTTGTCCATCATCATCCATTGCTTAAATGATTAAGTATTCTTACTGTTTTGTTTTTTTAAGTTCAGATTAATCTCTACCTCCTAGAATGACTTGTATCTCCCTTCAGTCAGTTATTAGGAAGACCCTTTCAAAGAGAGAAGGAATGATTTGGGATAATTTTATTCCATAGGATGATGACTGGGTTTGACTGTAGACAGACATTCTGGAGGGTCCAGAGGTGTTAATACTCCCTTTGGGGGTGTCTTTCTCGTAGGGTATCTTGCTGTGGCTGTGGTGAAAGCATCAGATGCTGATATCAACTGGAACAATCTGAAAGGCAAGAAGTCCTGCCACACTGCAGTAGACAGAACCGCTGGCTGGAACATCCCCATGGGTTTGCTCTACAGTGAGATTAATCATTGTAAATTTGGTGAGTAAGCTCTGGGAGTGTGCTGTTGTTGGGGCTGGGTGGAAAGAGGTGCACTGGCAAGAGTAGTGTGGTACAAGAGGCCCTTGTTCTATGATAATACAATTTGGTTTAGTGAACTTAAAGGAAATAAAAGGAACAGCAGGACTGGGAGGTGGATCAGAATGGCTCTTCTCAGTTGCACATAATGGCTTAAGTGAACATATGTTTACTACTCTCTCTCATGAAAAAGACCAGAGACAGGAGTCCATGTTGGTATTGTCATTAGAAACCCAGGCTTCTCTGTCTTCCTGCTTCCCCATTCTCAGCATGAGGCCTCCATCTTCAAGGTTAACCATGGTTGCCATTCCATCCATGATCCAGGCAACCTTAAGGAACAAGGAGCCTTGTTAGGAGGTAAGGGAGCCAATTAGGAGGTCTAACCCAATTACTCCAGCTAACTTCTCATTGCCCCTAACTTAGGTACGTAGTCACAATTAGCTGTAAAAGGGGCTGGAAAATGCCATCTTTTATTTAGATTTTTATTCAAAAATTAAAGATAGAACTGCTGTATGATCCAACAATTTCACTTCTGGGTATTTACTAGAAAAAAACAAAAATACTAGCTCAAAAAGATATATGCACCCACATGCTCACTGCAGCATTATTTACATAACAACACATAATATGGGAAGAACCTGTGTCCATCATGAATGAATGAACAAAGCAACTGTGGTTTATATGTATAGATAGAATATCATTCAGCCATAAAAAGAAAAAGAAATCTTGCCACTTGCAACAACATGGAGGGACCTTGAGAATACTATGTGATCAGATCAGATCAGATCAGATCAGTCGCTCAGTCGTGTCCGACTCTTTGCGACCCCATGAACTGCAGCACGCCAGGCCTCCCTGTCCATCACCAACTCCCGGAGGTCACTCAGACTCATATCCATCGAGTCAGTGATGCCATCCAGCCATCTCATCCTCTGTCGTCCCCTTCTCCTCCTGCCCCAAATCCCTCCCAGCATCAGAGTCTTCTCCAATGAGTCAACTCTTCGCATGAAGTGGCCAAAATACTGGAGTTTCAGCTTTAGCATCATTCCTTCCAAAGAAATCCCAGGGCTGATCTCCTTCACAATGGACTGGTTGGATCTCCTTGCAGTCCAAGGGACTCTCAAGAGTCTTCTCCAACACCACAGTTCAAAAGCATCAATTCTTCGGTGCTCAGCCTTCTTCGCAGTCCAGCTCTCACATCCATACATGACCACAGGAAAGACCATAGCCTTGACTAGGCGAACCTTTGTTGGCAAAGTAATGTCTCTGCTTTTGAATATGCTATCTAGGTTGGTCACTATGTGAAATAAGTGAAATAAAACAGGCAGAGAAAGACAAATGCCATTTGCTCTCATTTATACGTGGAATCTAAACAAAACAACCCGAGCTCACAGATGCAGAGAGCAGATTGGTGGTTGCCAGGGGCAGGGGTAGGGGATGGGCAAATTGAGTGAAGGTAGTCAAAAGGTATGAACTTCGGTTGTAAAATAAGTCATAGGGATGTAATGTATATCCTGGTGACTATGCTGCTGCTGCTGCTAAGTCACTTCAGTTGTGTCCGACTCTGTGCGACCCCATAGATGGCAGCCCGTCAGGCTCCGCCATCCCTGGGATTCTCCAGGCAAGAGTACTGGAGTGGGGTGTCATTGCCTTCTCCGCCTGGTGACTATAGTTAATGCCATATTGCATATTTGAAAGTTGCTAGGAGAGTAGCTGTTAAAAGTTCTCATCACAAGAAAAAAATTTTTAATGTGATATACCATATTAAAAAATTGAATAATAAAAATCATATGAGCATCTCAATAGATGCAGAAAAAGCTTTTGATAAAATTCATTATGTGTGCATAATGCAAAAAGACAAAATGGTTGTCTGAGGAGGCCTTACAAATAACTGAGAAAAGAAGAGAAGCAAAAGGCAAAGGATAAAAGGAAAGATATACCCAACTTAAGGCAGAATTCCAAAGAATAGCAAGGAAAGATAAGACAGACTTCCTAAGTGAACAATGCAAAGAAATAGAGGAAAACGATAGAATGGGAAAGACTAAAGATCTCTTCAAGAAAATTAGAGACACTAAGGGAACATTTCATGCAAAGATGGGCACAATAAAGGACTGAAACAGTATGGACCTAACAGAAGCAGAAGATATTTAGAAGAGGTGGCAAGAATATACAGAAAAACTATACAAAAAAGATCTTCATGACCCAAATAACCACAATGATGTGATCTATCACCAAGAGCCAAATATCTTGGAGTGTGAAGTCAAGTGGGCCTTAGGAAGCATCACTATGAACAAAATCAGTGGAGGTAAAGGAATTCCATCTGAGCTATTTCAAATTCTAAAAGGTGATGCTGTTAAAGTACTGCACTCAATATGCCAGCAAATATGGAAAGCTCAGCAGTGGCCACAGGACTGGAAAAGGTCAGTTTTCATTCCAATCCCAAAGAAAGGCAATGCTAAAGAATGTTCAAATGACTGCACAATTGCACTCATTTCACATACTAACAAGATAAAGCTCAAAATTCTCCAAGTGAGGCTTCAACAGTACATGAACCAAGAACTTCCAGATGTTCATGCTTGATTTAAAAAAGGCAGAGGAGCCAGAGAGCAAATGGCCAACATCTGTTGTACCATAGAAAAAGCAAGAGAATTCCAGAAAAACATCTACTTCTGCTTTATTGACTATGCTAAGGCCTTTAACTGTGTGGTTCATGGCAAACTTGAAAATTCTTAAAGAGATAGGAATACCAGACCACCTGACTTGCCTCCTGGAAAACCTGTATGCAGGTCAAGAAGCAACAGTTAGAACTGGACATGAAACAATGGAGTGGTTCCAAATCGGGAAAGGAATATGTCAAGTCTGTATATAGTCACCTTGCTTATTTAACTTATATGCAGAGTACATCATGGGAAATGCCAGGCTGGATGAAGCACAAGCTGGAATCCAGATTGCCAGGAGAAAGATCAATAACCTCAGATATGCAGGTGACACCACCCTAATGCCAGAAAGTGAAGAGGAACTTAAGAGCTTCTTGGTGAAGGTGAAAGGGGAGAGTGGAAAAGTTGGTGTAAAGCTCAACATTCAAAAAAACAAAGATCATGGCATCCAGTCCCATCACTTCACGGCAAATAAATGGGGAAACAATGGAAACAGTGAAAGCTTTATTTTGGGGGGCTGTAAAATCACTGCAGATGGTGACTGCAGCCACAAAATCAAAAGATGCTTGCTCCTTGGAAGAAAAGTTATAACAAACCTAGACAGTGTATTAAAAAGCAGAGACATACTTTGCCAATAAGGGTTCATATAGTCAAAGATATGGTTTTTCCAATAGTCATGTATGGATATGAGAATTGAACTATATAAAGAAGGCTGAACACTGAAGAATTGATGCTTTTGAGCTGTGGTGTTGGAAAACACTTTGAAGAGTCCCTTGGACTACAAGGAGAATCAAAACAGTCAATCCTAAAGGAAATCAGTCCTGAATATTCCTTAGAAGGACCGATGCTGAAGCTGAAGCTGAATCTCCAATACTTCGGGCACCTGATGTGAAGAGTCAATTCATTAAAAAAAAGACCCTGATGTTGGGAAAGACTGAAGGCAGAAGGAAAAGGAGAGGACAGAGGATGGGATGGTTGGATGACATCACTGACTCAATGGACATGAGTTTGACTAAGCTCCAGGAGATGGTGAAGGACAGGGAAACCTGGAGTGCTGTAGTCCACAGGGTTGCAAAAATTCGGACACAAATGAGCGACCAAACAATGAACAACAACAACAGTCATCTATTTAAGATAAAGACTCTCCAGAAAGTGGGCATGAACGGAACGTACCTCAACATAATAAAGACTATATATGACAAAATGTACAGCTAGAATCCTACTCAACAATGAAAAGCTAAAAGCATTCCCCAAGACAAGGATGTCTACTCTTACCACTTTTATTCAACATATTTTTGAAAGTCCTAGCCAAAAGGAAAAGAAATATAACCCAGCAGCAGTATGCTGCTGCTGCTAAGTCGCTTCAGATCAGATCAGATCAGATCAGTCACTCAGTCGTGTCCGACTCTTCGCGACCCCATGAACTGCAGCACGCCAGGCCTCCCTGTCCATCACCAACTCCCAGAGGTCACCCAGACTCACATCCATCGAGTCAGTGATGCCATCCAGCCATCTCATCCTCTGTCGTCCCCTTCTCCTCCTGCCCCAAATCCCTCCCAGCATCAGAGTCTTCTCCAATGAGTCAACTCTTCGCATGAGGTGGCCAAAATACTGGAGTTGCAGCTTTAGCATCATTCCTTCCAAAGAAATCCCAGGGCTGATCTCCTTCAGAATGGACTGGTTGGATCTCCTTGCAGTCCAAGGGACTCTCAAGAGTCTTCTCCAACACCACAGTTTAAAAGCATCAATTCTTCGGTGCTCAGCCTTCTTCACAGTCCAGCTCTCACATCCATACATGGCCACAGGAAAGACCATAGCCTTGACTAGGCGAACCTTTGTTGGCAAAGTAATGTCTCTGCTTTTGAATATGCTATCTAGGTTGGTCATAACTTTCCTTCCAAAGAGTAAGCGTCTTTTAACTTCATGGCTGCAGTCACCATCTTCAATGATTTTGGAGCCCAGAAAAACAAAGTCTGACACTGTTTCCACTGTTTCTCCATCTATTTCCCATGTAGTGATGGGACCAGATGCTATGATCTTCGTTTTCTGAATGTTGAGCTTTAAGCCAACCTTTTCACTCTCCACTTTCACTTTCATCAAGAGGCTTTTGAGTTCCTCTTCACTTTCTGCCATAAGGGTGGTGTCATCTGCATATCTGAGGTTATTGATATTTCTCCCAGCAATCTTGATTCCAACTTGTGTTTCTTCCAGTCCAGCATTTCTCATGATGTACTCTGCATGTAAGTTAAATAAACATGGTGACAATATACAGCCTTGACGTACTCCTTTTCCTATTTGGAACCAGTCTGTTGTTCCATGACCAGTTCTAACTGTTGCTTCCTGACCTGCATACAGATTTCTCAAGAGGCAGATCAGGTGGTCTGGTATTCCCATCTCTCTCAGAATTTTCCACAGTTTATTGTGATCTACACAGTCAAAGGCTTTGGCATAGTCAATAAAGCAGAAATAGATGTTTTTCTGGAACTCTCTTGCTTTCTCCATGATCCAGCAGATGTTGGCAATTTGATCTCTGGTTCCTCTGCCTTTTCTAAAACCAGCTTGAACATCAGGAAGTTCACGGTTCACATATTGCTGAAGCCTGGCTTGGAGAATTTTGAGCATTACTTTACTAGCGTGTGAGATGAGTGCAATTGTGCGGTAGTTTGAGCACTCTTTAGCATTGCCTTTCTTTGGGATTGGGATGAAAACTGACCTTTTCCAATCTTGTGACCACTGCTGAGTTTTCCAGATTTGCTGGCATATTGAGTGCAGCACTTTCACAGCATCATCTTTCAGGATTTGGAATAGCTCCACTGGAATTCCATCACCTCCACTAGCTTTGTTCGTAGTGATGCTTTCTAAGGCCCACTTGACTTCACATTCCAGGATGTCTGGCTCTAGGTCAGTGATCACACCATCATGATTATCTGGGTCATGAAGCTCTTTTTTGTACAGTTCTTCTGTGTATTCTTGCCACCTCTTCTTAATATCTTCTGCTTCCGTTAGGTCCATACCATTTCTGTCCTTTATCGAGCCCATCTTTGCATGAAATGTTCCTTTGGTATCTCTGATTTTCTTGAAGAGATCCCTAGTCTTTCCCATTCTATTGTTTTCCTCTATCTCTTTGTATTGATCGCTGAAGAAGGCTTTCTTATCTCTTCTTGCTATTCTTTGGAACTCTGCATTCAGATGTTTATATCTTTCCTTTTCTCCTTTGCTTTTCGCTTCTCTCCTTTTCACAGCTATTTGCAAGGCCTCCCCGGACAGCCATTTTGCTTTTTTGCATTTCTTTTCCATGGGGATGGTCTTGATCCCTGTCTCCTGTACAATATCACGAACCTCATTCCATAGTTCATCAGGCACTCTATCTATCAGATCTAGGCCTTTAAATCTATTTCTCAGTCGTGTCCAACTCTATGCGACCCCATAGATGGCAGCCCACCAGGCTCCCCCGTCCCTGGGATTCTCTAGGCAAGAACACTGGAGGGTTGCCATTTCCTTCTCCAATGCATGCAAGTGAAAAGGGAAAGTGAAGTCGCTCAGTCGTGTCTGACTCTTTGCGACCCCATGGACTGCAGCCCACCAGGCTCCTCTGTCCATGGGACTTTCCAGGCAAGAGTACTGGAGTGGGGGTGCCATTGCCTTCTGACCCTGTATGCTGGTAGATATTAACTAGACCTATTGTGGTGATCATTTCACAATATAGTCACAATAGTGAATCATGTTGTACACCTGAAATTAATATAATGTGCTTCGCACACTGCAGTCCAGGGGTCACAAAGAGTTGGACACGACTGAGCAACTAACACACACACATGTCACTTATATCTCAATATAAAATTAATGGAGAAAAAAATTAAGAGAAAAAACCCAACTTGATCTTTGTTACAGAGAAACAAGAGGAAATGGCCATTTGGTGGATTGCTATAAGCTGTGCCACAGAGCTTTCTAGGCAATATGGTGTAAGGGATTCGCGGGTCTCTTTAAGATCTTGGCAGTTTCAGCTCTTAGGCCCCTTTGAAGGGGTGGAAATCAGTTTGTTCTCTGTGTCCTCTGAATATCTTCAAGTGTGGCCTTAGTTCTACCTCCTAAAATCTGTGCATAAGTTCACCATGGATGTGTTTCCTCGTGGTTCTTGTTTACTTTAACTTCCTGAGTACTTTCCCCCTGCCACCTCCAAATATGTGTAGCAACTTTAAAAGGAGAGGCCTCCAAAGACAGAGCCAGGCAAGTCCTGTGTGTATTGGAGAGGAGGTTCAGATTCAGAGATGCAATCACACCTTTGCCCTAACATGCTCTGTGACATCAGTTTGCCAGGAAGGTGGCTGAGGCGACTTTCAGGAGTTCTGTGCCCCACCAGCAAGGGCACTACATCTGCTCTCCTGAGCCTCCTGGCAGTTATACAGCCATGGGAGAGCAGCTGAGCTGTGAATGAGATTTCCTCAAATTTTCTTGAGTTTGGAGTTCTAAGTTCTGTTAAAAGCTCTTCTCAGAGGAAAGAAACACCTGAAAACAAATGGCACAACTCAGGGAGTGAGACCTTCAATTTGACAGCTGCTTCAGTCAGTCACCTTTCACATAATTTCCATCTCATCTCTCTTTAGGTGAGTAATGACACTATTGGGAGGCTGATGGAGTCTCCTCCACCTGAATTGTAACGGTTACTACCATTTCCAGCCTCAGTGAAGTTTTCTTTCAGAGCCTGCTGCTGCCGCTGCTAAGTCGCTTCAGTCGTGTCCGACTCTGTGCGACCCCATAGATGGCAGCCCACCAGGCTCTGCTGTCCCTGGGATTCTCCAGGCAAGAACACTGGAGTCAGTTGCCATTGCCTTCTTCGCTTTCAGAGCCTAAGCCTGGCAAGTCTTGAGTTGATGACAGGTCACATAATAAGCATGTTCTACCTAACCTGTGATGTGTTAGATAAAGTCCACTCATACTGACTCAGGAAGAACTGACTTTCTCTTGTCCTTCTGCACAGATGAATTTTTCAGCGCAGGTTGTGCACCTGGATCTCCGCAAAATTCCAGTCTCTGTGCTCTGTGCATTGGCTCAGAGAAGGGTTCAGGAAAGGAGTGTGTTCCCAACAGCAATGAGAGATACTATGGCTATACAGGGGCTTTCAGGTGAGTCTTATAATCCTCATACAAAAATAATAATAATCCCAGCCCTGACAAGAGTTCCTTTTAGGAGCTCAGGTGAGATTCTTACATTCCTAGCCTATTAGTCCTGCATGTTAGGGTGGCATGTTTACAAACATATGTAGAAGACTGTGTGAAGAGGCATCCAGGTCCCTCCAGGACACTGTCTCCGGAACTGGCTGTCATAGACAGCAAAGACTGATGGTATAGTACAGGTCAGGAGTTCTCAATGGCGGGGAGTAGCAGGGGAGGAATTTGCCCCCAGGGGGCATTTGACGGTGTCTGGAGATGTTTTTGATTATCAGTAGGGTTGAGGGGGTGCAACTGGCAGCTAATTGGGAGAGGCTGATAAACATGCTACATGCACAGGGCAGCACCCTACAACAAAGAATTATCTGGCCCCTAATGTCACTAGTGCCAGGTGAGGAAACCCTATCAGAATTGAATAAACACAGGAGTGAAGCATTTGGCTTACACTCTTCCAATCATCTCTGGGGGGACCTATGACCATGGAAATATACAAAAGTAAAGTCCATGATTCCTACATCTTTGGTTATATCTCTGTTTCATGGAATTTAAATCATTTTTAAAGAGACACCTGTGCACTTTACAGCCTTACTAGTTTTTAACTATTCTGTCTGACTTGGGCTTGGCTACCCTGGTAGTTGATGAATCCATCAACTTCACAACGATGGTGGTATTCTAATTAAACTGCTCACTAGCAAAGGAAAAACAAACATTATCTCAATTTTCTAGTTAGAACCACCTTGTGAGTTAGAATAAGAACAATTCACAGTCCACAAGTTTCCAATTTCATAAGTAGACTGTACATAAGGAATCACCTTGGTGGAAAACTGCTCCTCTAATATCTGTACTGATGCTTGGGAAAGGATGTAGACCTGTTGGAGAAAATGTGCCAGAGTTTAGAATATACAGAACTGCAATTGTAATAATATATAGAACTGCAATTGTATAACTACCAAGTGTATCAGAGGTTTTGTTTTCTTTTTATTACTTATATTAGTAATATATGAGATTAGTGATCAAGTGGGAGTCACAGTTGCTGATATCATGGCCAGCCCTGGATCTCTAAGGTGGCATAATACTCAGCCATAAAAAGGAATGAATTGGGTCATCTGTAGTGTATATGGAGTGAAGTAAGTCGGAATGAGAAAAACATACTGTTTTTTAACAATATTGTAAAAATTGTATATTGTATATTAATGCATATATATGGAATCCAGAAAAACAGTACTGATGGACCTATTTGCAGAAGAAGAATAGAGATGCAAACAGAGAACAGACTTGTGGGCACAGGGTGGTAAGGAGAGGGTGAGATGAACTGGGATAATATTATTGACATATATATATATATATATATATATATAACCATATATAAAAGTAGATAACGAGTGGGAAGTTGCTGTATAACACAGGAGCTCAGCTTGGGGCTTGGTGATGACCTGGAGGAGTGAGATGGGGGAAGGAGGCTCAGGAGGGAGGAGATATATGAATATGTATAGCTGACTCACATCGTTGCACAGCAGCAACTAGTGCAACATTGTAAAGCAATTATCATCTAATTAAAAATTAAAAAAAAAAAAAAAAACTTCAGATTACAAGATGGCCCTTCAGAATGACCGATGTAACTCTGACCTCTTTTCTTCTCTCTCCCTGTCTGGGACTCCACAGGTGTCTGGTGGAGAGGGGAGATGTGGCCTTTGTGAAGGACCAGACTGTCATACAAAACACTAACGGTATGTGCACAACCCTTTGTCCCCATAAATCAGGGTCACTGGTTCCCTTGTGTTCAGGATGTCTTTGTGGAAGTGTTAGGGGCTCTTGTCAGGGTCCAGAGCTGTGATTCTCAACCTGTTTGTCCACCAATGAGAGACGCGTCCACTTGCGTAGGCAGAATGGTGAGGACCGTGAGCTTCCCAGTGGCTCTGAAATCTCTCCTAGAAGCCTTCCCACAGGTGTAGGCACTGTGCCTTCTTCCCCCTAAATACTCCTAAGAACGAAGACTTTTACATCCTTACTATAATCAGCAAGATCAGGAAATTTATACTAACGTGGTTTAATACTCATCGCATCCACAGTCCCTATTCAAAATTAGTGAACTTATTCCCCAAAGGCCCTTTATAACTATTTCTCATGTTTCTAGGTCCAATATACATATTTAACCATATTATAAATCCACTCGGAAAAACATACAGACAGTATCACCCCTGTAGGAATAAGCACCAGGACTTTGGCTTCTACAACCATTCTCCAAGAGGAGGAACCACGGCCCCTCAGAAAAACAGCTGATACTGGGGCTGGGGCAGGAAAAGTGTAAGGTGAACCAAAGGGCATCATGCTGAAGTACTCAGAGAGATGGAACGTGTCAGAGCACATTGGAACTATTGTGAAAGCCCTCCACTGGCCAGATCTGACATTTTGAGCATTACAAAAAATAATAACAGTAGTAAGATTGAAAAACCCATTGAATAAAATAAGAACACATGAGTCCATCCTGATTAAATGAATGAGTATAAGGGAAACATCTTCTTTATTGCAGAATGCTAATTACAGACGTAGAAAAAAATCATGAAGTTGAACAACTATCGTTTGGCAACCAATATAGCAATAATTGATTCGAGCAAGGACCATCAATCAATGGGTACTAAAACTAATGGGTGGATGTTAGATGGCCATGACATTAAAAACATGACAGCTATTTTTTAAGTATTGGTAAGAATAAGCATTCCAGCTGCCCATGCTCTATTACTAACAGCTTACACCACCCGCTAGAGTCCAGGGAGTATTACTTCCCTCCCTCCTTCATAACCCTGTGTGTGTGTGTGTGTGTGTGTGTGTGTGTGTGATGTAGTCATTCAGTTATGTCCAGTTTTTTGTGGCCCTTTTGACTGTAGCCCATCAGGCTCCTCTGTCCATGGGATTCTCTGGGAAAGAATACTGGAGTGGGTTGCCATGCCCTCCTCCAGCGAATCTTCTTGACCCAGGAATTGAAACTGTGTCTCTTATATCTCCTGCATTGGCAAGTTGATTTTTTTTACCACTAATCCACCTGGGAAGCCCTCCTCCCTTTACCCAACCTCAAATTTTTCCTCTAGTGTAGGACCAACTCCTCTAAAAAGCCTTCCCCAATGGCACACCTCGATCCCACAACAGAATCCTCTGTCCACGTTGCTATTACTATTGAATTCATCACATTCTGTAATAAAATATGGTCACAGGGAGCTCTACTTTTTTCTTACATCTTAACACCAATCACAGTATAAGGTACACAGAAGTTACTAAGTACTTACTTGAAGGAATATTGGTTTGGCTAATTTTTCTTTTATCCCTCCTGTAACTTTGGCTTTTCCCTTTAAGGGCTGTCCTTTTTCTGCTACCTGAGTGTTACTCTGGGCTGGTTCTTTGTCACTCCTTGATTTCTCTTCATATCCTTCCAATAGGGCTCCCCTCTCTAGTCATCAATTCTCTTTGCCAAGACTCCCAAAGCCTTAACCTTCTGAGGGAAATTTATAGAGGAGGCCTACCTCCCTATACACTCTACCTAAACACCATCCTAGGATCTCTGTTTGCCCTGTGGTCATGTTTATGTACAAAGTACACTGATACTGCAACCTGAACCAGAATAAATCCAAACTCCTTACACTTCTCTCTCTTCGCACAGCCTTGTCCCTATTGAGGACTTTGTTATAGGCCCTGTCAGTCAAGCCTAATCAACATTGAAAGTGAATGCTGTGGAATTATACTAGGTTTCAAAGTCTTATTCCTTAAAACGATGTAGTGTTTTACAAATTAGCCACAGGAAACAAGCATTATTTTTACTGGAAAGAAAATTTTTTATCATGCCCTGGTAGATGCCCACTGCCCTAACCCAGACCAAATCACCTCCCTTCTCATTTTTCCTAATTGTCTTATTTGGAGCTCACACATTAACATTGATTTCCATTCATTAAGTTCTCATAGACCAACCTTTCTTATTACCTAAGTGCCACACCAGGGCTTCCGGTAGTTGCTCAGCAGTGAAGAATCCACCTGCAATGCAGCACACCCGAGTTTGATCCCTGGGTCAGGAAGATCCCCTGGAGAAGGAAATGGCAACCCACTCCAGCATTCTTACCTGGGAAATCCTACAGAGAGAGGAGCCTGGTGGGCTACAGTCCATGGGGTCACAAAGAACTGGACAAGACAGCAACTAAACAACAATAACAACAAAGTGCCATATTCCATCCCACATTCATCTTGAGGGGGTTTTTAGCCTGACTGCCCAAGGCTCTGTCCCAGTGGGGCTGTTCTCCCCCACCTACTAGAAACACCAGGCATGTAACTGCTCCTGAGTCTTGCCAGAGCATTCCATCCCCCCTCAGAGAAGCGGTCCTTTCTCCTCTCAGTCCTACACATGTTATAGGACACTGCTGAATCCTTGCCCTCTCCAACTTAGGCTTCCTGAGTTAACATACTCTCACTGTGCTGGTTCCCTTGCTCACACAGCATTTAGAGAGTGTTACACAAAATATAAAATTATATTATCTGTGTCCTGCACTTCTGCTTTTGGTATGTGTTCTATTTCCCATTTTTAATAAGATTGTGTCTTACAGAGGGCTGGGAACGTAGTATTGAATAAATGCTTAAATTACTAACTAGAACAGAATGGGTTTGGAGAGAAGGAGGATGGACTTCATTTGGAAGGTATTGAATTGGAGGGACTGGTAAGAAAAGAAAGAAAAGAAAAGAAAGGGGAAAAGTTAAAAGGTGAGCAAGGTATGTGCAGATACTGGTGGGAGGAGAGGCAGGCAATTTGGAGTTTTCTATTAAAAACTAAAGTGTACATTTGGAGAGTGTAGGAAAAGGGGTATTTTTAATGGCACCCCACTCCAGTACTCTTGCCTAGAAAATCCCATGGACAGAGGAGCCTGGTAGGCTGCAGTCCATGGGGTCGCTAAGAGTCGGATACAACTGAGCGACTTCCCTTTCACTTTTCACTTTCATGCATTGGAGAAGGAAATGGCAACCCACTCCAGTGTTCTTGCCTGGAGAATCCCAGGGACAGGGGAGCCTGGTGGGCTGCCGTCTATGGGGTCACACAGAGTCGGACACAACTGAAGTGCCTTAGCAGCAGCAGCAGCAAACTTTTAAAACAGTGAATTCATATAGTGGTTGTTCAATTAAATGAGAAAATTAGATTAAGAAAAAGACTGCAATCCTATATTTTAGGAGAGAAGCAAAAACCAGGGAAGCTTATTTGAGAATTGCCTCAGGAAGAAGGAACTTAAACCATGGCAATGGGTGAGATGTTCTTTTTTCAGAGAGAATATAGAAAAGATGAAGCAAGGGGCTGAGAACAGGATATGGGCCTTCATGCACAGAGGCATTTGTGCATTTTACATAGAACTAGTGTGAATGCCGTCTATGGGGTTGCACAGAGTCGGACACGACTGAAGCGACTTAGCAGCAGCAGCAGCAGTGTGAATGGGCCAGATTTCAAGCACTGAGCTACCTTCCAAAAGAGCCTCTGGGGAAGATTCTTTTGCTTGCTAGTGCCAGATGGTATGAGGCTTCCCAGGTGGTTCAGTGGTAAAGAATCCTCCTGCCATTGCAGAAGACCCAAGAGTTGCGAGTTTGATCCCTGGGTCAGGAAGAGTCCCCTGGAGGAGGAAATGGCAACCCACTCCAGTATTCTTGCCTGGAGAATCATGGACAGAGGAGCCTGGTGGGCTACAGTCCATGGGGTTGCAAAGAGTTGGACACGACTGAGTGACTATACACACATGCAGCCAGATCCTAGAGCACAGAGATTGTCAATCTGCTTAGAAGGTCATGTGCTTCCTCTAAGTGCTTCCTCCATTTAGTGGAGTCTAAATGGAATTTGGAACTTAGCAGAAATGAAGATCCTTTTGAACATCATATCCAGAACGTGGTTCACTGTCCCTTGTCTGGCTGGGAAGACGGAAAGGAACTGCTGCTGCTGCTGCTGTTGCTGCTGCTAAGTCGCTTCAGTCGTGTCCGACTCTGTGCAACCCCATAGACGGCAGCCCACCAGGCTCCTCCATCCCCAGGATTCTCCAGGCAAGAACACTGGAGTGGGTTGCCATTTCCTTCTCCAATGCATGAAAGTGAAAAGTGAAAGTGAAGTCGCTCAGTCCTGTCCGACTCTTAGCGACCCCATGGACTGGAGCCTACCAGGCTCCTCCGTCCATGGGATTTTCCAGGCAAGAGTACTGGGGTAGGGTGCCATTGCCTTCCCCGACGGAAAGGAACGGCCTCAGGGAATTCCTGATAACTCTCTTCCTCTCCATATCAGTGAAACCTCTGCTGGCCACTGGGTCCAGCCCCCCACATGCTAGTGGAGGGTGGTCACATCTCTCAGTGAGGGTGTTTTGATCTTTGGCTGATGCACCTTTTCTGAACCTAGGGAAAAATAATGAAGCATGGGCAAAAAATCTGAAGGTGGAAAATTTTGAACTACTATGCAAGGATGGCACCAGGAAACCCGTGACAGATGCTGAGAGCTGCCACCTGGCTCGAGCCCCGAATCATGCTGTAGTCTCAAGGAAAGATAAGGCAACTTGTGTGGAGAAAATATTAAACCAACAGCAGGTATGGACCAGCCAGGGACTCTAAACTGTTTGTCTTGTGTGGGTATGGATTATTGAGGGAGTTCGCAGGCGAGGAAAAGCCCACACTCCTACATTCTTTTTCTGGAAGTTAGAACTGGGAAGGTATGGATGGTGGACTGAATCTCCTAGACCTGGCTCTACTCATATCTTCTGCTTGCTGGAAATCAGACCTCAACTGACGCATGTGTTCCAGGGTCCAAGCATCTGCCTTCTAGCTCGACCCTGACCTTGCTCTGTGGTACCCTCATTTTACCCACTTCTGCCTGTTTGTTTTTTTTTTTTTAAATGAAGGCAACTAATCCTGCTTCCCAACTCTTTCTGGATACACGTCATAAAATGTGGACTTTGTTTCTTTTGCTTAGACAGACTGAGAACCATTCCAAAAGGAAGAGAAACCCAGGGACCCTACCCTCAGGGAGATTGTCCTCTGGTGAAAACAACCAACCCAGGGCTGGCCCTGTGGGGAGAGGGGCTGTCTGAATATTTTAATCCTAAAGACCCTTCCACCCCTAAAGACCAACCTCCCCTCAGTGACAGCTTCCTGCCTGTTGATCCATCATTAGTTTTCTCCTTTTAAAAATGAGGATAGCACACCTTTGTGAGTCCTCTTAAGATAAATGACACTAATAATGAACATTTCCTAAGTGCTAGATAGAATGCTAAACTTTCTGTAATCATTATTTCATTTATAATCTTAGAAGATGTGGACAAGTCCAGCCTCTTATCAATTTAGGATCAAAGATGCAGCTAACAGCTACCTGTACCACCCCCTCATTGGGTGGCTCTTATTTAATACCTTCTTGATAATAATACTTAAAAGGGACATGTTTCTGTCCTCTCATTTCCTGGAAGTCATCCCCAAGGCCATGGCCAATGAAATGGGGAAGAGAGATCAGAGAAGTTAGCACTGGGTGGGTAGGAGGGAGGGACTTCCCCAAGGAGATGGGACTAGGCTGGACCCCACAAAGGATTTTGGGGCCTCACGGAAGCCTAGATTTGGGGCTTTGTGATTCATAAAGATTCATATTTGTTTGAATTCCAAGGGATGGATGTGGAAAGATCCTGAGGCATCCCCTGCAGCTTCCCCTTTCTTCCTGGGGCTGGTTCCCAGCTTCCAGTTTCCTCCATTCTATCCATGTGTTCCCAGCGGCTCTTTTCCACAGGTCCTCATGTACTTTCTGTTCATTCGACAGACTGATTTCGGAAGCACTGTAACTGACTGCACGAGCAATTTTTGTTTATTCCATTCAAATTCCAAGGACCTTCTGTTCAGAGATGACACTAAATGTTTGGCTCCAATTGAGAAAAAAACATATGATTCCTACTTAGGGGAGGACTACGTCAGAGCTATTGGCAACCTGAGACAATGCTCAACCTCAAGTGAGTAGGAGGAACAGCATGGGGAACCTGCAAAGTGAATATGGCTGGGCTTCTGGGTGCTGGGTTCAAAAGGAGGGGCGGACTGTAGCCACCAGGAGATGATCAGCTGACTAGATGAAATGATGTGGGAACAATGCATGCAGGAACCTAGCATGAACGAAAGCCTACTTGTATGGGCAGATGGTAAGGGGACACGGGCTGATGGCACTGGATGTGCAGAATTCCAGGCTGTTACTTAGAAAAGGAAGAGAGCTACGTGCCCGTGCCCACTGCTCTGCTCTGAACACCTTTTTCATACTGTGCTGCCTTGTTCAAAACGGTAGCCTCTTGCTACCTGTGGATATTTAAATTTATATTCATATTAAACAAAATTTTAAATAAGTCACACCAGCAATAATTCAAGTGCTCAGTAGATACCTATGTCTCCACATAGATGAAAAAAGAGAACATTTGCTGCATTGCAGAGAGTTCTTTTACATGGCGCTGTTCTTGAGAGCTTGAATGGTGATAATTGCTATACATACGGCAGGCATACCTTGGAGATACTGCGGGTTCAGTTTCAGACCATTGCAATAAAAGAATATTGCAACAAAGCAACTCATATGAAGTTTTTGGTTTCCCAGTGCATATAGTTACATTTATACTACATTATAAAGTGTGCAATAGCATTGTCTAAAAAATGTCTAACAATGTACGTATCTTAATTAAAGATCCATTATTGCTAAAAAACCCTAACTATCATCTGAAGCTTCATAATCTCTTTGCTGGTGGAGGGTCTTACCTCAATATTTATGACTGCTGACAGATCAACTGTGCCAGTTCCTTAAAATAAGACAACAATTAAGTTTGTCCCATCAATCAACTCTTTTTTTTTTAATCCTTGATGACTGGGTTTTAACCTTTATTTTCACAAACGACAAAAAATTTCTCTTGATTTTTTAAAGAATCAGAGATACGTTAAAAATTGTACAGTTTAATTTAGATATTATAAATACCATTGGAAAAAATTTTAAAGGATACTATTATTGAAATATTCTTATTATTTATTTATTTTTATCCTAAACACAACCTATTTACTTATTTATTTTGCTTGCTGCATATCTATTTTTTAAAATTAGAATTCTAACATGCTTTTCATACTATATCAAACAAGTAGAATCAAAATGTCATAAAATTTTTAGATAGGCCAAAGGTTCATAATCACAATAGTAAAAGATGTTTACTAGTTTTTTACAATGAATAGCCAGACCTTCCCAAAATAAAAAGATAATTACAATTGCAAGTCATAAATGGGAACATGATTAGCCTAACAATATATAATAATTACACACTATTTGATGGGTCAAGCAGAGTCATGTGGTAAATGGAAGTGCATATGTGCACAAGTTTTCATCTGCCCAGCCAATCTATGTCTTTGGGTTGGTTTAATCTATTTACAATTAAGGTAATTTTTGATATGTAGGATTCTATTAACATTTTCTTAATTGTTTGGGGTTTATTTTGTGTAGGTCTTTTCCTTCTCTTGTGTTTGCTGCCTAGAGAAGTTCCTTTAGCATTCATTATAAAGCTGGTTTGGTGGTGCTGAATTTTCTTAACTTTTGCTTGTTTGGAAAGCTTTTGATCTCTCCATCAGATCTGAAGAAGAGTCTTACTGGGTAGAGTATCTTGGTGGTAGGTTCTTCCCTTTTATCACTTTAAATATATCATGCCATTCCCTTTTGGCTTGTAGAGTTTCTGTTGAGAAATCAGCTGATAGCTTGATGAGAGTTCCCTTGCATGTTATTTGTCATTTTTCCCTTGTTCCTTTTAGTATTTTATCTCTGTCTTTAATTTTTGTCAGATTGATTGCTATGTGTTCCTCCTTGGGTTTATCCTGCCTGGGACTCTCTGCTTCTTTGTCTTGGTTAACTATTTCCTTTCCCATGTTTGGGAAGTTTTCAGGTATTATCTCTTCAAATATTTTCTCAGGTCCTTTCTCTCTTCTCCTTCTGGGACCCCTATAATGCAAATGTTGGCACATTTAATGTTGTCCCAGAGGTCTCTTCAGCTGTCTTCTTCTTTTTTCATTCTTTTTTCTATATTCTGTTCTTTGGCAGTGATGTCCACCATTCTGTCCTTCAGGTCATTTATCCATTCTTCTGCCTCAGTTATTCTGCTATTGATTCCTTCTAGTGTATTATTCACCTTGGTTTGTTTGTTCTTTAGTTCTTCTAGATCTTTGGTAAACATTTCTTGCATCTTCTCCATTGTTTTCCCAAGATCTTGGATTGTTTTCCTCTTTTCCCAAGATTCTTTTTCTGGAAGGTGGCCTATCTCCACTTCATTTTGTTGTTTTTCTGGGGTTTTATCTTGTCCCTTCATCTGGGACTGCTTCTTCATACTGATTTACTTTCTGTAATGTGGTTTTTGTTCTAGCTGCTATGGGATTGTGGTTCTGCTTGCTTCTTCTGTCTGCCCTTTGATGGAGGAGGCTAAGAGGCTTGTGTAAGCTTCCTGATGGGAGGTGCTGGCAGTGGGAAAAACTGGGTCCTGCTGTGGTGGGCAGGGTTTTGCTCAGTAAAGCTTTAATCCAATTATCTGCTGATGGGTGGGGTTGTACTCCCTCCCTGATTTTTTGGCCTGAGTTGACCCAGCCTTGGGTCTATGGGCTCTATGGTAGAGTTAATGGTGACCTCCAAGAGGGCTTACACCAAGGGGGACTTTCCAGGACTGCTGCCGGTGCCCCTGTCCCTGTTATGAGCCCCTGCCCCCCCATACCTCCACAGGAAACTCTCCAACACTAGCAGGTAGTTTGGGTTCAGTCTTCTGTGGGGTCATTCTTTCTTCTGGGTCTTGCTGTGTGCAAGATTTTGTTTGTGTCCTCTAAGACTAGAGTCTCTGTTTCCCTCAGTCCTGTAGAAATTCTATAATCAAATTCTGCTGGCCTTCAAGATCAGATTCCCTGGGGATTCCCAGTGCCTTTGTCAGATCCCCAGGCCAAGAAACTTAACATGGGGTTTAGAACCTTCACAACAGTGGGAGAACTTCTTTGGGATTATTGTTCTCCAGTTTGTGGATCACCCACCTGGATGGTATGGGACTTGATTTTATCATGATTGTGCCCCTCCTACCATCTTTCTGTGGCTTCTTCTGTGTCTTTGGATGTAGGGTATCTTTTTTGGTGGGTTCCAGCATTCTCCTGTCAATGGCTGTTCAACAGCTAGTTGTGATCTTGGTACTCTCACAGGAGGAGATGAGTACACATCTTTCTAGTCTGCCATCTTCAACTGGAAGCCTGATTGATGGGACAACTCTTCTTTCATGACTGATTCCTCTGTAGCATCCAATGCTATTTGATAGCCTTTTACCCACAGTAGAACTTCTTTCAAAATAGGAATCAACCCTCTCAAGTCCTGCCATTGCTTTATCAGCTAAGTTTATATAATATTCTAAATCCTTTTGTCATTTCAACAATCTTCACAGCATGTTCACTAGGAATAGATTTCATCCCAAGAAACCACACTCTTTGCTCATGCATAAGAAGCAGCTTATCTGTTAAAGTTTTTTCGTGAGATTTGCAGCAATTCAGTCATATCTTCAGGCTTCACTTCTAATTCGAATTCTTTTAATATTTCCATCACATCTGCAGTTACTTCCTCCACTGAAATCTTGAATCCCTTACAGTCACTTATGAGGGTTGGAATAAACTTCTTTCAAATTCTTGTTCATGCTGATATTTTGACCTTATTCCATGAATCACAAATGTTCTTAATGGCATCTAGAATGAGGAATATTTTCCAGGTTTTTGGTTGACTTTGCCCAGATCCAGCAGAAGACGCACTATCTATGGCAGTTACGAAAAGTATTTCTTTAATAATAAAACTTGAGAGTTGGAATGACTCCTTGATCCATGGGCTGTAGAATGGATGTTGTGTTAGCGAGCATGAAGTGAAGTTGCTCAGTCGTGTCCGACTCTGCGATCCCATGGACTGTAGCCCATCAGGTTCCTCGGTCCATGGGATTTTCCAGGCATGAATACTGGAGTGGGTTGCCATTTCCTTCTCCAGGGGATCTTCCTGACCCAGGGATCAAACCTCGGTCTCCTGCATTGTAGGCAGACGCTTAACCATCTGAGCTACCAGGAAGAAAGCATGAAAGCAACTTTAATCTTGTACATCACCATCCAAGCTCTTGGGTGACAAGGTATGCTCTCAATGAGCAGTCATATTTTAAAAGGAATGTTTCTTTCTGAGCAGCAGGTTTCAATAGCAGGCTTAAAATATCCAGTAAACCCTCTCATAAACAGATGTGCTGCCATCCAGGCTTTGCTGTTCCATTCACAGAGCACATGCAGAGCAGACTGAGAATGATTCTTAAGGGCCCTAAGTTTTTTAAGAATGTTAAATGAGCACCAGCTCCAGCTTTAAGTCACCAGCTGCATTAGCCCCTAACAGGAGAGTCAGTCTGTGATTTGATCATGAAGACAGGCGCTGACTTCTCCCCTCCAGCTATGAAAGTCCTAGATGGCATCTTCTTCCAATTGAAAGCTGTTTCATCTGCATTGGAAATCTCGTTTAGTGTAGCCACCTTTATGAACTATCTTGGGTAGGTCTTCTGTGTAACTCACTATAGCTTCTATACCAGCACTTGCTGCTTCACCTTGCACTTTTATTTTTTAGAAATCTTATTTATCTATTTTGTTACTGGCTTCACGGGGTCTTTGTTGCTGTGTGCGGGCTTTCTTTAGCTGTGGTGAGCAGGGGCTACTCTGCTATGGTGCTCTGACTTCTCACTGTGGTGGCTTCTTTTGTGGCAGAGCTCGGGCTCTAGATGCAGAGGCTTCAGTAGCTGCAGTGCACAGGTTTATTTGCCCCACAGCATGTGGGATCTTCCTGGACCAGGGATTGAACCTGTGTCTCCTGCAGTGGTAAAGGCAGATTCTTTACCACTGAGCCACCAGGGAAGCCTCTGCCTTGACTTTAATATTATGGAGACAACTTCTTTCCTCCTCACGAACCAGCCTGTACTCACTTGAAGCATTTCTCCTGAAGCTTCCTCACCTCTGTCAGCCTTCACAGAACTGAAGAGAGTTAGGATCTTGCTGCAGCTGAGGCTCTGGCTTAAGGGAATGTTGTAACTGGTTTGGTCTTTTATCTAGGCCACTAAAACTTTCTCTGTAACAGGAATAAGGCTGTTGCTTATCATTTCTGTGTTCACTAAAGTAGCACTTTTAATTTCCTTCAATAAGTTTCCCTTTTCATTCAGTTTGGCTAACTCTTTGGCACAAGAGGCCCATCTTTGCTTTTGACATGCCTTCCTCACTAAGCTTAATCACATTTAGCTTTTGTTTTAAAGAGAGAGATGTGCAATTCTTCCTTCCACATGAACATTTAGAGTAAATGTAGGGCCTAATTTCAACACTGTTGTGCTAGTGGAGCAGCAGGAACACACATAATATTTATCAATTAAGTTTGCCATAGTGATGGGCATGGTTTGTGGTGCCCCAAAACAATTAACAATGGTAACATCAGAGATCGCTGAACACAGATCACCATGACAAAGATAATAATAGTAATGAAGAAGTCTGAAATATTTCAAGAGTTACTAAACTGTGATGCAGAGACATGAAGTGAGCAAACGCTATTGAAAAATTAGCACCAGGAGACTTGCTTGACACAGGGTTGCCACAAACCTTCAATTTGGAAAAAAGCAGTATCTCTAAAGTACAATAAAGCACAGCACAATAAAAGAAGGCATGCTTATACTTATCTAGTATACCAGTTTGTGCTATAGCTATGTTGGACATCATTTAATGACTTGGAATCATTTGGAAGATTTGGGAGAACACCATGTAGCTCGAGGGAGGTTATTCTTCTAGTGCAGAATATAGGTCCATGAGCCACAATCCTTAAGATACTGATTCCCAGGCCCTGGGATACTGATTCAACAAGTCTGTGCCAGGTTCGGGATTTCTGTATTTTAACAGCTGCCCACATAATTCTGGTTTAAGTATCCTTGGCTACTGTTCTGTTGAGGAGGTGGAGACTAGCCCCCGGCAGGGGAACTAGCACAGGCCTGGTACTTAGTGCATCTCATTATGTTAGTTCCTTGCCTGGATCTGAGAGGATAGTTCTCTTAGGCTCGTTCCAGCCACATGGACTCAGGTGTGGGAGCCCCGCGCATAGGACATAAGGCAGGGGATGATGCAGGGCAGGGAAATCCTGTTACTGTCCTTGGTGTGGGGCACTGCCCAGTGCAGACAAGAGCTGTGCAGGCAGGAGGAGGAAGCATTGGGAGAAGGGTCAGGTTCACCTATCAGAGGAGCAGGGCAACTGGTCTGAGTACTTTTGTGTTGGGCTTAACTGTTGATTTCACTTAACAGGAACTAAACATAGGTAGATTTTTAACTGTCCAACCCCTCTGCTCTGCCCCTACAGAACTCCTGGAAGCATGTACTTTCCACAAACCTTAAAATCCAAGAGCGGAGCCAACACCTGATGGAAATGGGAGCCCATGGGACCCATAAGCTTCATCTGGTTTCGCTGGTCTGAGTGATTTGGTTGCCCTCACAATTTGGTGGTGGCGCCTCTGCAGGACAAAATAAAAATAAACATTATTGGTTTTATCTTTTAAAAAAACTTCATTTTTTCCCCCTTAATGCTTGGTCTGCAACTAGCCCTTCCTTCAGAGCTCAAGATTCATTTGCTCTTTCCCACAGCCACAGTTCCTGGGTACAGTCCAAGTAAGAATTCTTTCTAAAAGGGGTCTGCATGGTCATTTTAATAAAATCAAGTGTACAAGGCTTGATTGAATCAGGTGTGTATGTGTGTGTGTGTGTGTGTGTGTTGTTGGGGAACGGGCAGGAAGGAGGATGCAGAGTAAATATCGACATAGAGTGCTCAAGGCAGTACAGAAAAATAATATGGATGATTTACATAGTTTAAAATATTTTTAATTTTTAATACATTTCATCAGGTATACTTGAGGTCCCAAGTCTTACTGCTTGCAAAAATGAATCACTGGAACCTCATCTTGCTAAAACTCGTCCCTTGACCCCAACTCTCATGGCAGTCACTGCCCTCTCTCCTCCCACTCTTAGTGGAGCTCCTGAAAGGTGGATTCTCATTAATAACTGAACACAGAGAAATCAGTCTTCTGTTCCACCTATGTGCCTGAAGCTACCCTGGTCAAGGTCACTGCCCACCTGCCGGCTGTGTAAGGCCAATTAGTTCTTTTATCCTTGAGTTTGTTTACTAACTTGATACAGATGACCATGCACCCTTCCTTGGAACCCTTTCCTAGCTTCTCTGATATGGGAGCCCTCGGCTTTGGTTCCCACTTCTCTGTCCTTTTGTGGTCTTATTGTGGGCTTATCCTACCAGTTCTGAAATGTAAGGTCATCTTCCTGGGGCTCTTCTCTTCATCCAGTGCTCTTTCCACTTTCTAGGCCCTCTCTAAGCAGCGAGAATGACTCCCAGGCATCTATATCTGTAGTTCTGACCCCTGCCTGCAGCATCTCACATGCACACCTCCTCCTGCCTGTGAATCTGTACTGTAAAGTTCTCACAGCAATCGGAAGCCCAACAAATAAAAAGGGAGGTGATCATTTTACTCCTTCCCTCCCCTGCTTCCCTAAGCCAACTCTTATTCCCATTCACTTCATAAAGACATGGTCTGCTACCCACTCACAGGAGTCATAAACTGAGGAGTCAAATTTCAATTCAGTATTCTACTTCATTCTACATCTAACGTCAGCAAGTTCTGTTGATTTTGCCTCCTAAACAACTCTCCAAGTTTGCCCCTTTGTTTCCTAACTCCTACCACAGTTTCAATTTACAGTCAGGGACAGAGCTACAGGTAGGGGATTTCTAAACACAGTAATCCACACTTCTCAACTTTCTGGTATCCAAAGAAACAGACCTTGGGTCTACTTTGCAGTCCAGACCTGAGCTTCACCTTTTTATACACAGCCCTGCTTTGCTTTGAGGCTAACAACACTGCCTTATGTAATATTCACCTAAGCTCCACCCTCATCCCAAATCCTATAATAATTCTTTCTTATCCTTTGTTTGATGAAATGTCCCAACCATTTCTCTGGCATGTAGTCTGTCTTAATGCTGTGAATCAACAAATCTAATTTTATCAACAATGCATTGAGTACCTACCATGATTCAGGCACTGTTCTAGAGACTGTGAACACACTAATGTATATTATAGTCTCTAAAAATAACTTTGGTCTGTTATTTATTATTCCTTCTAGATTGCCTTCTTGTCAGTATATCTGTACAGAGAAATGTCTGAATTCATGTTAACCAGATACTACTGATATAACAATTGAGATGATTTCTGGTTTTCTTCTTTAATCTTTCATTATTTCATTATTATGTTGAGTTTTTAATATAAAAACATGTCCCATTTTTATTCTTTTCTTTTAAAAAAATCCTCTATTTTTTCAAAGAAACAGAGTTAAGGAGATAAACCAGAGTATGGGAATACTGAGTCTGAGATAGGTTCCGTTGTGATTTGGAACTTCTGGGAACAGGAGAGGGAAAAATGCATTCAGTGAATGAGACATTTTAACTGATGAAAGAGAAGAAAAATTGTCTCCGCTGGTTTTGCTGTAACTCTCCATCTGCTGATAGAATCAGGGAGCAGAACACTTTCAGCCAGCCACAGTCAGTGTCAGTATGTCCTCCTTCTACATCCATCTCCACAGAGCTCCCAGGAGCCTTCGGAGTCCCCGAGGTGAGAGGACAAGAAGCCACCGATACCATCCTCTTCTGCTCTCATTACTGAGACTGACAGCCCCACCTTCTAACTCAAGTGTGGAAGGTGTGCACATCTCTTCCGCCTTCATAATACCCAGAAAACAAATGGAAAAAAAGTGTATGACCATGTGTTATCAAACCCTTGCTTCCTCATTCCCAAACTCCACCACCAAAAGGGTACTTGTTCACTCACAGGCTCTGACTTAAAATCCTTATACAGTGAGGACAGTTCTGGTAGGTGTTCTCTGTGTCTGGCCCTTCCTCCACTGTATTTTTAGTCACTAACAGAAGTTATTATTAATATAAAGGACGTGTGTGTGTATGTGTGTGTGTGTTGGATGTTGGGTGGTGAATACAGAGCAGGGATTGGGACCACAAGAAAGAAAATAAATAGAGTGCAGTAATATTGCTGTCAGTTCTGATCATTTTAATTCATAATGTTAATTTAAAATAAAATAGTTGGGGATTTCTCTGGCAGTCCGGTGGTTAGGACTCTGCACTTCCAACGCAGGGGGCATGGGTTCCATCACTGGTTAGGGAACTAAGATCCAACATCCTTAGTGAGTCCAAAAAAATTCCCTGGTAACTCAGCAGGTTAAGAATCTGCCTGCAATGCAGGAAACCCTAGTTTGATTCCTGGGTCAGGAAGATCCCTTGGAGAAGGGATCCCACTCCAATATTCTTGGAGGCTACCCACTCCAATATTCTTGGGCTTCCCTAGAGGCTCAGCTGGTAAAGAATCTGCCTGCAATGTGGGAGACCTGGGTTCACTCCCTGGGTTGGGAAGATCCCCTGGAGGAGGGCATGGCAACCCACTCCATTATTCTTGCCTGGAGAATCCCCACGGACAGAGGAGCCTGGCGGGCTACAGTCCATGGGGATGCATAGAGCTGGACACGACTGAGCAACTAAGCACTGTATATATATATATATATAGTACACATTAGTTGGATTACTTACTTTAACTTCACATCCTAAACATTTTCTCTTAATCTGGAGTCCTTATTGCCTCCCTTTATTGATGAAATGTGCCTGGAAAGTGAATTTTACTGTGTTAAAGCATATAGTGAAGCATAAAGGAGCCCAACAACCTGGAGCAATGGATTAGTTACTCAACCCATCTCATTTTTCCCTCTGGAAAATTGGGATGGTGGGCCATTGTGAGGATTAAACAAATTAACAAATTTAAAGGATTTAGAACAATGCTTGGCTCTAGCAAGCACTCATTGTGAGCAGTTATCCTCTTTACTGGGGAAACAGTGGAAACAGTGACAGACTTTATTTTGGGGGGCTTCGAAATCACTGCAGATGGTAACTGCAGCCATGAAATTAAAAGACGCTTACTCTTTGGAAGAAAAGCTATGACCAACCTAGTCAGCTTATTAAAAAGCAGAGACATTACTTTGCCAACAAAGGTCTGTCTAGTAAAGGCTATGGTTTTTCCAGTAGTCATATATGGATGTGAGAGTTGGACTATAAAGTAAGCTGAGTGCCCAAGAATTGATGCTTTTGCTTTTGAACTGTGGTGTTGGAGAAGACTCTTGAGAATCCTTTGGACTGCAGGGAGATCCAATCAGTCCTTCCTAAAGGAAATCAGTCCTGAATATGCAGTGGAAGGACTGATGTTGAAGCTGAAACTCCAATACTTTGGCCATCTGATGCAACTTATTGGAAAAGACCCTGATGCTGAGAAAGACTGAAGGAGGGATGAAGACATAGGATGAGATGGTTGGATGGTATCACTGACTCAATGGACATGAGTTTATGTAAACTCTGGGAGTTAGTGATGGACAGGGAAGCCTGGTGTGCTGCAGTCCATGGGGTTGCAAAGAGTCAGACATGACTGAGTGACTGAACTGAACTGAAGCAAGGACTCATTGTATGCAGTTAAAGAGGATCTTTACCTCCTCACCGTCCCCTCCTTGTTCCCCCTGAGCTCACTTTTCATTCAGGCCCTCATCATCTGTTACAGGAATGCTGCTGACCACTTCCAGGACATAATTTACTTCTGTGTCACTGACTGTCTCTTCTCAGGCTTCTTTGTGGTGTCCCCTTTCCTCCTCACTCTTCACGCTCGCCACGATTTTTCTTCCTTCTATTTAAAAAATTTTTTTTTAATTTATTTTAATTGAAGGCTCATTACTTTACAATATTGTGGTGGGTTTTGCCATACATTCACATGAATCAGCCATGGGTATACATGTGTTCCCCATCCTGACCCTCTCTCACACCTCCCTCCCCATCCCATCCCTCAGGATCATCCCAGTGCAGTGGCCCTGAGCACCGTCTCATGCATCGAACCTGGACTGGCAATCTATTTCACATATGATAATTTAGATGTTTCAATGCTATTCTGTCAAATTACCCCACCCTTGCCTTCTCCCACAGAGTCCAAAAGTCTGTTCTTTACATCTGTGTCTCTTTTGCTGTCTTGCATATAGGGTCATCATTACCATCTTCCTAAATTCCGTATATATGCGTTAATATACTGTATTGGTGTTTTTCTTTCTGACTTACTTCGCTGTGTATAATAGGCTCCAGTTTCACTCACCTCATTGGAACTGATTCAAATGCATTCTTTTTAATAGTTGAGCAATATTCCACTGTGTATATGTACCACAGCTTTCTTATCTATTCGTTTGCCAATGGACATCTAGGTTGCTTCCACGTCCGGCTATTATAAACAGTGCTGCGATGAACATTGGGGGTACATGTGTCTCTTTCAATTCTGGTTTCCTCGGTGTGTATGCTCAGCAGTGGGATTGCTGGGTCGTATGGCAGTTCTATTTCCAGTTTTTGTAGGAATCTCCACACTGTTCTTCATAGTGGCTGTACTAGTTTGCATGACCACTTGTTTACGTATGACTCCCAAATAAAAATCTAGCACCTACTGCTGACACTTCACATTTGTTTACTGTATCACCTGCATGATATATGATTTTAGACTTCCCAGAGACACTGGAAATTCCATGTACACAAAACACAGGCAGTTTTCATTCTGGCTATGTCCCTGGCTCCAAAGAACTTCAACTGAGTTCTCTCATTCATGATGAACACTTTGATCTTCCCAGAAGTACACACAAAGTGTTTCAGACGCAGTCTTGCTAGCTTTTCTTCTCCTTAACTCAGCTTGTACAATTAATCACCTGCTGCTGCTAAGTGTCTCTCTTAACTGTACCCTCCTTTCCACACTTTCCACACTTCCCTGGTTCAGACCCTGTGCACTGTTTGCCAAAACACTGCAACAGCTTCCTCCCTGCCTATCTTTTCTCTCTCAAACCGTAGTACTCCCTTGATCTGCCAATGAACTATTTCACTCTCAACTGAAACTTCTTATTGCATCTAGGTAAAATCTAGGTTCCTCAGTATATCTCTCAGTCCCTTCATGTCTAGCTTTTGCCTACATTTCCTGCTCATCTCCTGCCAATTCTGCTGAAATGACAACTGCTTAATGACAGATTGCAAACTGGCAGCTTCCAGACCAGCCACTTCTAACTCTATGAGGTGTTTTATTTAGGCTACAAGTTTTCATTACTTGATGAAATTTTAAAAGTGGAAAATTTCCCTTAAAAACCTTTTTTTCTGGCTTCTCTTTAAAAACCGAAGAACTGGCCACCTTGGTCCCACATACCTGTCTGGCAAAGTAGTGGCTGCCGCTTAGGGCAGAGTGACAATTTTCAACAGCCCCAGCCCTTCTCTTTGATTTTCCTGGCTGCTTCCCTTAATGTATCTCATCTCAGGGGCAGCTCTACATTAAGGAAAGTAGCCAGGATTTACAATTTAGTGGTGGTGGTAGTTTAGTTGCTAAGTCATGTCTAACTCTTGAGACCCCATGGACTGTCGCCCTCCAGGCTCCTACGGCCATGGGATTTCCCAGGCAAGAATATTGGAGTGGGTTGCCATTTCATTTTCCAGGGGACCTTCCTGACTCAGGTACACTGAATTGCTCTTTCGTTTCTGCACAGAGCACCCTTTCTCCTATTATACCTGCAGAGGCTAACATGTCCTTCAAGTCTCACTTCCTGTCATTTTCCTCCAGTAGCTTTTCTCTGAACCCATGTGGCTTAAGCGCCCCTTTATTCATCCCCCATACCTCACCTTACACCCTTTGTCACACTTTGTGCCACACCTTATATTCCGATGAATGTAATGCTTGAGTTTGTTTAATGCTTGAGTTCCTCACAAGATTCACTTCGCCTCACGAAGGGAGCGACTGGAAATCCTCAGGGGAGGTTTCTTGAGCCATTCATTTTATTCATCCATCATTCTGTCAACAAGCATGAAGAGAGAGGGACATTTGACTCATATTCTAAAGGATGAGTGTGTCGCTCATCCATCTGGCTGGCTGCTTAGTCAGTCTTTCGTTGGGAGTACGGTGTCCAAGAGAACTACAACTCCCATCAGGACCTTCGGTATACCGGCGTGCGAAGGAGGAAATACAGCTTAGGAACTACCACTTCCGTGATGCTCCGCTTCGCAAGCCTGCGCAGAGCCCAGGGCCACGTTGCTTTCGCGGGGCCGGGTAGCGTGATCTCAGCCATGGCGTCTGTGGACTCCCGGCGGATGGGGAATGGCGGCGGTGTTGGAGGAGCCTTCCAGCCATACCTGGACTCTTTGCGGCAGGAGTTGCAGCAGAGGGACCCGACACTGCTGTCAGTCGTGGTGGCACTCCTTGCGGTGCTGCTAACGTTAGGTAAAGAGGTGGCCGGTGGATATGGCGGGTGCTGGGGGTCGGGGATCCGAGCTCGGACTGGGCTTCTGTAGACCGCAGAGCAGAGGTGGCACCTGAGGGGAGTCTAGAATGGGAGACTAACAGCTTATATACTCCAGCCCTCCTGCCTGAAGCAGCAGAAACAGCACAGCGTTAGAGGGGATTTTCCGCGACCCTCAGTGACGTCTTGGTCCTTGGGCACGGGTTGCTAGCCCCTGTACTGCCTGATCGCCCTGTTCTCCCCTTCCAGTGCTCTTGTTACCAATACTCAAGTGATTTTTGCTCTAAGTTTGAGCATCCTGTGTTTGCGAGCTGGGCGCCGGGGATATAGAGTTAGTAAGGCAAGGTTGCACTTGAGTATACTGGCGGGGTAGGGGATGCAGAAAAGTTGACAGTTGATGGTGTCTGGCATTCAGTGGAGTCCTCAAGAACAACGATTATAATGGTGGTAATAAGAGTGAAAGTAAGTTCCAAATGAATGAGGCATGCTATGGTAGACCTCTTAATTTTCTCCAGCCCAACCATATATGCGTATTGTTGATAAGGCGTCATTTTGGTTGTTTTTCTCTATTCCACAGTGTTCTGGAAGTTCATCCGGAGCAGAAGGAGCAGTCAGAGAGCTGTTCTTCTTGTGGGCCTTTGTGATTCCGGGAAAACGTTGCTTTTTGTCAGAGTAAATGCTTTGATTCATACCTCTTAACACTTGGTAGGAAATTTTAGGGCACCGTATTATTCCTGTTAGGTTTACTTTGGGAAAAAAGCTGTTGCTGACAAATTGGAAAATTAATTTTTGACTCACTTGGGAGGACGAAAAGACTCTTAAACTGAAACTTCTTGGTCATTTTTATTCTCTTGCACTTACCAGATACCGACATATTTAGCCTTTATCCCATTTAAGGATTTTATATACTAACTACTTTCATGCCATAGCTAAGGATACCAGAACAGTTGAAGAGATAGATAGAAGACATTAATCTGTACGCAGTGTGTAATTCTTCTGAGAATTTGTCAAAGAAACTTTTATTGGCTACTTAGGCTTCTCTTCACTAATATTTATTTCTAGTCTATGTAGTATTTTTAAATGTTTGGTTTTTGCTACAAAGAGTAGCAGAGGCTTTCTCTTTATTATTATTCTTTTTGAGAGTATAAGTTATTTTCCTTTCCACTAAAGAAATAAATCTCTAATCATTTCTTTTTTTTTTTCTCTAATCATTTCTGATGATTGTAAATGTTGAGAAGGTTGGTAATAGTTTTCCCCCTCCTCTCATTAAGGAGAGGGGAATGAAGTTTGCAGTTAATTAGGTTTTTTCTACAAGCAAAGGGAAAAAAAAAAATTAACATGGTCCTTTATAGCTATCGTAAATAGAATAATGCCTAGCCGCTGTTAACGGAGCAGGCAATGGCACCCCACTCCAGTACTCTTGCCTGGAAAATCCCATGGAAGGAGGTGGACGGAGGGCCTGGTGGGCTGTAGTCCATGGGGTCACTAAGAGTCAGATACGACTGAGTGACTTCACTTTTCACTTTTTAGCTATTGTAAGCAACATTTGTTTGTTTGACTTTACGCCTAGGAGAGTTAGAGCAGAGTTACACTCTTTAGGTTTGCTATTTATACGTTTGCTCAGATCTCCCCACATATTGTGTTTTGTTTTGTTTTACAGTTGTTAACAGGCCTTTACAGAGACACTCAGACTTCCATCACTGACAGCTCTGCTGCCTACAAAGTCAATAACAACAGGGTAAGAGGTTCCTAGAATGTGGGGGGTCTGACAGTTTTATTTTACTTTGGTGTGTCAGGAAAAGACATTTCTAGGGTGAATTAGTCTGAGGGCATAGGTACCATTCATAGCTAATTTTTATGGATAAATAATGTGCATGTGGCAAATTCTTCTCTTGATCATCCAAGCAGTGAACTTAATCATGCTCTCCCTTTCTTTGTTGTACCATATGCATATTGATGTTATATCACATTTTATTAGCTTTTATTTCTGTGTCTTCTTTCCAGGTTTACCTTGAGTTCCTAAGAGTGAGCATTAAGCCTTTTTCTTTAGTACATGTATATGGGACAGAATTCAAAAGGTTAAAAGGACATTTGCTGCTGCTGCTGCTAAGTCGCTTCAGTCGTGTCCGACTCTGTGGGACCCCATAGACGGAAGCTCACCAGGCTCCCCTGTCCCTGGGATTCTCCAGGCAAGAACACTAGAGTGGGTTGCCATTTCTTTCTCCAATGCATGGTGAAAAGTAATTTTCACCTTTTCCTATCCCTCCTTACAAGTCTTCTCCTTGGAGGTGGTAACTTACACATTTTCCTGTGTAGTCTTCCAGATGGTCAGTGCTATCCAAACAGATCTGTCCTCTTTACTTTTTTCTTTTATAACACTCTGTTCTACCCCTCCCTTTTTAAAAATTGAACAGTATAATTGATACAGCCTGGGGTGGTTTTCATTTTTTTTCTTTCTCGTTTCCATACATAGTATACTACCTGGTTGATTTAGGAGCTGAATGTTATGAGTATTCCATTATGTGACTACCATACAATTTTTTTTCTTTCTTAAAGCCTTTACTTATGAGACATGACAGAAAAATCTTGTAGGTACACATGGAAAAGTAAATCATAATCATAGTTGAAAGCAAATTGATCAGAAAACTTACTTTTTTTCCTTTCAGTTCATGTTGAGTTTTTATTTAATAAGAGCCCTATTAATAGACATTTAGGTTTTTTGTTATTACAGTCTTGCTTTTACAAATGGTGTTGCAGTGGAAATCTTAAAGAGTGTATATGAGTATATTTAAAAAATACCAAGAAGAAATCACGAGAAGGACTTTTTATATACCTATATGTCTCCAGAATGTAGGCAGTGACTGCCAAGCTGTTTTTACTGCTTAATAAGTATTTAGTGAGTGATCAAAGATAGAGACATCCTTTTAAATGTCTTAGAGATATTTTTCTCTTTTTTCAGTAATGACAGTGTTTCTGACTGAAACCTTTTTAAATTCTCAAGGATTCAGATTTTGAAATTTAAGATTTGAGAGATCTTTAATTCTTGGGACACATGTACTGGATATTTTAAGTAGAGTATTCCAGGGTATGCTTTAGACCTGTGTTTTCCAACACAGTAGCCATTGGCTGTTTGTGACTAATGAACATTTCACTAATCTGAAATGTGACTAATCCAAATTGAGGGCTGTTATTAAGTATAAAATATACACCCAATCTTGAAGACTTGGGATGAAAGAATGTAAAATATCAATTTTTTAATTTTTTATTATATGTTTAAAAAGATAATTTAGGTATATTAGATTATATAATATATGTTATTAAAATTTTACCTGTTTCTTTTTATTTTTTTAATATGACTATCAGAAAACTTAACATTACATATGAGACTTACATGTTTCTATTGAATATGTAAAGCATTCCTCTTTTTAACTTCTTTTCCCACCCCTTTTATGTTTTAGATCAGCAGTCCCCAACCTTTTTGGTACCAGGGACCAGTTCTGTGGAAGACAGTTTTTCCACACACTGGTACTGTATCCCTGTACCCAGGATTCCCAGTTTTAGATCTTGTCTCTCAAAATAGTAATGTATCTCTTTTTTTTTTTTTAATCTTTTGGAATTCATACTTTTTATTTTTTTAAATAGTCAGAATTGTTTGATGCTCTATTACACAAAAACAAATGAAATTACTGTTGATGTGAACTTACATGTTCACATGTATGTTGATGTATGACATTAACATACACAGTGCGTTTGACTATTATCTGACAACTTTTTTTTGGACATGTCTATATTTATTATTATACAATAAAAATGTTTTCAGTTACCCATTGAGAATTCTTAACTGATATTTTTGTTAATTGCTACCTCTGATTTCCCTAGTCTCCAATATTGGGAGATTGTTAAAAAAATTTTATTGAAGTATACTTGATATCAGGGCTTCCCTGTTAGCTCAGTTGGTAAAGAATCCGCCTGCAGTGGAGGAGACCCTGGTTCAATTCCTGGTTTGGAAAGATAGCTGGAGAAGGGATCAGCTACCCACTCTAGTATTCTTGGGTTTCCTTTGTGGCTCAGCTGGTAAAGAATCCACCTGCCATGTGGGAGACCTGGGTTCAGTCCCTGAGTTGGGAAGATCCCCTGGAAAAGGGAAAGGCTTCCCATGCCAGTATTCTGGCCTAGGGAATTCCATGGACTATAGTCCATGGGGTCGCAAAGAGTCGGACACAACTGAGCGACCTTCACTTTCACTTTTATACTTGATTTACAGTGTTGTGTTATTTCAGGTGTAGTAAAGTGAATCCGTTGTACATATACATATAACCACTCTTTTTGTTTTTATTTTTAGATTCTTTTTCCCATATAGGTCATTACAGAGTATTGAGTAGGGTTCCCTGTGCTGTACAGCAGGTTCTGACTAGTTATTGATTTTATATATAGCAGTGTGTATATGTCAATCCCAGTCTCCCAGTTTTTTCTTATCCCCCCTCTATCCCCTGGTAACCATAAGTTTGCTTCTACATCCGTGATTCTACTTCTGTATTTTAAATAAGTTCATTTCTACCCTTTTTTTAGATTTCATATATAAGCAATATCATGATATTTGTCTTTCTGTATCTGACTTACTTCACTTAGTATGACAGTATCTAGGTCCATCCATGTTGCTGCAAATGACATTATTTTGTTCTTTTTTTATGACTGAGTAAGGTATCTTATGGATTGTTCATATTGAAAGTGTGTGATGTGATGCTGGTTATGCAATGTGATAGTGGGTCCAACCCGAGGTCCCTAGACTCTTAATGATATTAAAAAAAACAAAAAAAAGTCTTATATACTTTGTATATTACCTATAAAAGATCACACAGACTAAATTACAAGTCACAGTATATTTAGCAGTAATTATGTCAAATCTGTGCATAATATTGACTCCTTCCTCCTAAATAGTGGTTGAGGCTCACTGTAGAGAAAGAAGGAACATCTGAGAAATGATCCATTGGTCTGATACATGTACCAGGGCTATACTCAAGTCTTAGCATTGAGCATGGCCACATGTGCCTTGAACTTGAGCTCAAGAGTGAAAGCTTAGAATGAGTAGCATGTAAGTGGGCAATAGTCAGTCTGCTCAGTGGGGCACAACTCCACCTTGTTCAGTGATTGTCACCTGAATCAACAATTGACACAAAATATTAACAGAACAAAGAAATGGTGTGTCTGGTGGACATATATTTAAAAATTAGATTGCAGTAGAAATATAAAAAGGTGTTTTGTTTTTATAAAGGTTGGATATCCTATAACATGCTATCTGATAAAGTATAGGTTCTTATATCACACTATTTAGCTTGTGAGTATTTGTTACTGGTTTTCACATGTTTTTGCTTTTATTCATACTGGTATATTTCCCCAGCTCCAGATGGACTTTCCTGACTTCCCCATACAGGGTCACGTCTCTCACATACCCTTAGAACATTGATCAGAGTTGTAATTTTACATTTTCCACAGCCTTCTGTGGTTTATACAGGATGCTTTGTGAACATTTGATTCATTAATCAATTACATTGACATTTTTGGTTAATTAATTAGGTACCATTCACATACCTGAGATATGTTGTGAAAAATTTATGTTGTGAGTGTGAATCAGTACCAAAACATTAATATTACTGCTGCCATCCTTAGGGCACTAACCTGACCTTGATTGACCTCCCTGGACATGAGAGCCTGAGACTTCAGTTCTTAGAGCGATTTAAGGCTTCAGCCAGGTATGATGGAAGTGGGATGGGCTTGTCTGAAATCTGTGTCTCAAAGCCAGCCATGTAGTTTGCCCTTGGGGGTATGCTGGAGGCAGCCTGGTGTCCTGGAGTGGGAAGAGCATGCACCCTGGGGTCAGCATTTCTGGGCTGCAAGCCTACCTTCACTTGGATTATATTAATGTTTGAAAGTATTTCTCAGGAGGTTCAAAAAGTATTTACCTCTTTTATCGTGTCAGTAAAATTTTCATTTACTTTGAGGACAAATTTAATAATGTGTAGAACTATTAAAATCTGAAAAAGAATTTTAAAGCTAGATGGAATCCTATAAGATATTAAAATCCAACATTATATATTTCTATCCTTAAATTAACCTAAAATCGATGGTTGAAAAGTATGGAAGAATATTTTCATATTTCTTTTAGTATTGTCCTAGTGTTACTGTCTCTTATTTCCTAAATTTCTTGTGTTTCAGTTTAAGATGCTTTGTTCTTTTTTAGTCTCCAACACTGATAGAAACTTGAAGAAAATCAGAATACTACATTTCATTGATTTTAAGACTCATTTTAAAATCTGTGACATTGGAAGGCCACTTACAGTTGATGGTGTCATAGTTCAGTTGGCAGTATTTTCTTTCTTAGTCAAACCTGAAATAATGTCTTTTAATTGATGGAAGCTTTGTTTTGTTGGAATAAGTGAAGATTTCCCTGTTTTTGAAAATGTCATATATTTTGTTGTTGCTTCCTTGCCCACACGGTGGTGATGATGAGCAGTCTGTCATAGTTGAGATTGTTACTTGATTTTTTTTTTTAAAACCTGTTTTTTAGAGAATTTCAGGTTCACAGCAAAACTGAGCAGAAGGTACAGTGATTTCCCATATAACCCCACCCTACACCTATTATCAGCATCCTTCACCTAGTGAAATTACAAATGTTCACCCATTTGTTACAAATGATGTACTTACACTGACATCTCAAAATCACACCGTCTGTACACCGTCTGTATATTACATTAGGGTTCACCGTTGGTGTTATACGTTCTAGGAGTTTGAACAAATGTACAGTGATACGTATTCTCCATTATAGTATCAGAGAGTAGTTTCACTGCCCTGGAAATCCTCTGTTGTCTGCCAGTTCATCCCTCTCTCCCCTAACCCCTGACAACCACTCATCTTTTTACTGTTTCCATAGTTTTGCTTTCTTTAGAATTTCAAATAGTTGGAAACATACAGTATGTTGCCTTTTCATGTTGGCTTCTTTCACTTAGTAAAATGTGTTCAAGTCTCTTCCATGTCTTTTCACTGTTTGATAGCTTATTTCTTTGTGGTGCAGAATAACATGTGTTGTCTGGGTTTACCACAGTTTATTCATTCATCTATTGAAGGGCACCGTGGTTGTTTCCAAGCTTTGACAGTTCTGAATAAAGCTGGTTTTTGTGTGAACATACATTTCTGGGTAAATATCAAGGAGCACAATTGCAGAATCATATAGTAAGAATATGTTTAGTTTTGTGAGAAATTCCCACACTGTCTTCCAAAGTGGGCATGCCATTTTGCATTCCCACCAGTGATGAATGAGTGTTCCAGTTGATGTGCATCCTCATCAGGATTTAGTGGTGTCAGTGTTCCGGATTTTGACTTTTCTAAATGGGTATATGCTGCTGCTGCTAAGTCGCTTCAGTCGTGTCCGACTCTGTGCGACCCCATAGACGGAAGCTCACCAGGCTCCCCTGTCCCTGGGATTCTTCAGGCAAGAACACTAGAGTGGGTTGCCATTTCCTTCTCCAATGCATGAAAGCAAAAACTGAAAGTGAAGCTGCTCAGTCGTGTCTGACTCTTAGCGACCCCATGGACTGGAGCCTACCAGGCTCCTCGGTCCATGGGATTTTCCAGGCAAAAGTACTGGGGTGGGGTGCCATTGCCTTCCCCGAAATGGGTATATAGTGGTACCTAATTGTTGTTTTAATTTTGCATTTCCCTAATGACAAAACCTTTGACTGTGTAGATCACAGTAAACTGTGGAAAATTCTGAAAGAGATGGAAATACCAGACCACCTGATTTGCCTCTTGAGAAATTTGTATGCAGGTCAGGAAGCAACAGTTAGAACTGGTCATGGAACAACAGACTGGTTCCAAATAGGAAAAGGAGTACACCAAGGCTGTATATTGTCACCATGTTTATTTAACTTATATGCAGAGTACATCATGAGAAACGCTGGACTGGAAGAAACACAAGCTGGAATTAAGATTGCTGGGAGAAATATCAATAACCTCAGATATGCAGATGACACCAGCCTTATGGCAGAAAGTGAAGAGGAACTCAAAAGCCTCTTGATGAAAGTGAAAGAGGAGAGTGAAAAAGTTGGCTTAAAGCTCAACATTCAGAAAACAAAGATCATGGCATCTGGTCCCATCACTACATGGGAAATAGATGGGGAAACAGTGGAAACAGTGTCAGACTTTATTTTTCTGGGCTCCAAAATCACTGCAGATGGTGACTGCAGCCATGAAATTAAAAGACGCTTACTCCTTGGAAGGGAAGTTATGACCAACCTAGATAGCATATTCAAAAGCAGAGACATTACTCTGCCAATGAAGGTCCGTTTAGTCAAGGCTATGGTTTTTCCAGTGGTCATGTATGGATGTGAGAGTTGGACTGTGAAGAAGGCTGAGCGCCAAAGAATTGATGCTTTTGAACTGTGGTGTTGGAGAAGACTCTTGAGAGTCCCTTGGACTGCAAGGAGATCCAACCGGTCCATTCTGAAGGAGATCAGCCCTGGGATTTCTTTGGAAGGAATGATGCTGAGGCTGAAGCTCCAGTATTTTGGCCACCTCATCCGAAGAGTTGACTCATTGGAGAAGACTCTGATGCTGAGAGGGATTGAGGGCAAGAGGAGAAGGGGACGACAGAGGATGAGATGGCTGGATGGCATCACTGACTCGATGGATGTGAGTCTCAGTGACCTCTGGGAGTTGGTAATGGACAGGGAGGCCTGGTGTGCTGCAATTCATGGGGTCTCAAAGAGTTGGACATGACTGAGCGACTGATCTGATCTGATCTGAATGACATAGGATATGGAGCATCTTTTCGTATACTGATTGGCTGTTTATAAATAAATTTGCTGTTGTAAATCTTGTTTGGTGAGGTGTCTGTAAAGATCTTTGACCCACTTTTTAATTTGGGTTGTTTGTTTTCTTACTGTTGAGTTTCAGAAATTCTGATCATCTAGTGCTTTTTATACTGGTGTTTCAACACTGGTTTTCTCCAGTGTGGAGTTTTATAGTTTTGGTTTACATTTAAGTATGTGATCCATTTTAAGTTAATTTTTGTAAGAAGTATAAGTTCTGTATCTATATTCATTTTGTGTGTGTGTGTAGATGTCTCTTCCAGCACTGTTTGTTGAAAACACTATTTTTGCTTCATTTATTGCCTTTGCTCCTCTGTCAGAGATCACTTGACTGTACAGATGAGGATCTCTTTCTGGACTCTGTTCTGTTCTATTGATCTGTTCTCTCATCAATACCATGCTGTCTTCATTACTATGATTTCATTGTAAGTTGGTAATGTCATTTCTCCAACTTTGTTCTTCTTCTGGATTCTGTTGGCTATTCTGGATCTTTTGCCTCTCCATATAAACTTCAGAATCAGTTTGTCAGTATCCACAAACTTAGTTGCTGAGATTTTGATTGGGGTTGCATTGAATCTATAAATCAGGTTGGGGAGAACTGACATCTTGACACTATTTAGCCTTCCTATCCATTTTCTTAGTTCTACTTCAGTTTTGTGGATCAGAATTTTATAGTTCTCCTCATGAAGATCTCATATGTATCTCTTTCATATGTTAGTGGTATTGTGTTTTTAGTATTAAATTTCATTTGTTCATTCCTGATATTTGGGTAAGCAATTCGCTTGTGTATCAACTTTGTATTCTGCAGTTCTGCTATAATTGTGTGTATTAGTTCCTAAGCTTTTTGGTTGATCATTTTCAGATCTACATAGACAGCCATTTCACGTGCGAACACAGACATTTTTTCTTCCTTTTTCATATACCTTTTATTACCTTTTCTTGTCCTAATGAATTAGCTTGAAATTTTAGTATGATGTTGCAAAACCAGTGGTGAGATTGGGACATCTTTGCTGTGTTCCTAGTGTTAGCAGGAAATCTTCAATTTTTTTCTACCATTAAATATATTAGCTCTGTGATTTTTGTAGATGTTCTTTATCATGTTGGGGAACTTCCCCTCTAAGTTTACTAGGAGTTTTTATATCATGAATGTTTGTTAAATTTTGTCAGATGCTTTTTTGGATCTGTTGATATGATCATGTGAGTTTTCTCTTTTACTTTATTGATGTGATTATGTTAATTGATTTTTGAATGTTGAATCAGTCTTGCATACCCCTTGATTGTTGTGATACTGTGATTTATAATGAGAAGTATGTATTTGATCTTTGTCCCTATTTCTGGCACAGAGCTCCTAAAATCCTTGGAATTTCCTAAGTGATGAGAATGATAAAGTTGTCTTTTGGTAGTTATTGGAGGTGAGTTTTGGATGGGGGCTGGGTGCCAAGAAAACCAACCATGTGAGTGAGAACTTTTCATTCCCATTCAGGGAAGGGAGAGGAGAGAGACTGGAGGTTGAATTGTGGTCAGTTGTTCAGTCAGTCATGCCTGTATTTATTATGCTCTCTATAAAACCACCAAAGGATGAGATTTGTAGGACTTCTGTGTTGGGGAATCAGAATGCTTCCACATGCCACCCTGCAAGGCCCAAATTCCATGGGGATAGAAGCTCCTTTGTTGAGGAACTTGCCATATATATCTCTTCATCTGGCTGTTAATTGATATCCTTTAATAATTTTGCAATAAACTGGTAATTTAGTGAGTAAATGAGCTTCCTGAGTCCTGTGAGCTGCGGCTGCTGCTGCTAAGTTGCTTCCGTTGTATACAAATGTAGGTTTGGGGATTTTTCTTTCAACACTTAAATATTTCTCTTCACTTGCTTCTTGCTTGCACGGTATCTGAGAAACTGGATATAATTCTTATATTGCTCATCTATACATAATGTCTTTTCCCTTCTGGCTTATTTTGAGATTTTTTTCCTTTATCTTTCATTTTCTGTAGTTTAAAAATGATATGGCTAGCTATAGTCCTTTGATATTAATCCTGCTTGGTGTTTCCGGAGCTTCCTGTGGTTTCTGTCGATCTGTGGTTTGGTGTCTGACGTTAATTTGGGGAAGTTTTCAGCCAATGTTGTTTTATATATTTCTTCTTTTTTTCTTTCCTCTCCTTCTGAAATTCCCAGTACATATATGTTACACTTTTTGTAGTTCTCCCACAGTTCTCAGGTATTCTCTTCTGGTTTTTTAAGTCTTTGTTTTCTTTGCTTTTCAGTTTTGGAGGCTTCTATTGAGATATCTGAAGCTAGAGGTTCTTTCCTTCAGTTGTATGCAGTCTACTAGTAGTTTCATCAGAGGTGTTCTTCATTTGTTAGTTTATTTTTGATCTGTATCATTTCTGTTTTTATATATAATTTTATTTATTTATGGCTGTGCTGGGTCTTTATTGCTGCACAGGTTTTTCGCTAGTTGCAGCGAGCAGGGCTACTCTCTAGCTGTGGTGCATGGGCCTCTCATTGTGATGGTTTTTCTTGTTGCATAGCACAGGCTCTAGGCACATGGGCTTCAGTAGTTACATCCGGTGGGCTCAGTAGTTGTGGCATGTGGGCTCAGTAGTTGCAGCTCCCCGATTCTGCACAGGCTCAGAAGTTGTGCTGTGCCAGCTCAGTTGCTCTGCCGCATATGGGATCTTTCCAGACTAGGGTTTGAACCCACGTCTCCTGCATGGCAGGTGGATTCTTTACCACTGAGCCACTAGGGAAGCTGTGTAGCATTTCTTTTTAGTTATTTTTTTGAACTTCATCTCTCTCCTTACATTTCCCATCTGTTTTTGCATGTTGTCTTCTTTATCTTCTAGAACACTTAGCACCACAAACACAATTATTTTAAATTCCTGGTCTGACAGTTCCAACGTCTCTTCCATATCTGAGTCTCTTCCATATCTTTAAACAAAGACTTAAAAAACCAGAAGAGAATGCCTGTCGCTTGCCCCTTCTCTTCAAACTCTTTTTTACTTTTTAGTGTGTCATGTAATTTTTCTTGATAGACATGCAGTAAACTGGGTAAGAACTGCCATTAGTAATGTGGTGAGGTGTGAGAGTAAAGAAAGCATCCTTTGACTAGATCTCTGTCCTAATGGGCCTGTTTCTGGACTGTGAGCTTTACACTTGATTCTCAATTGATTCCCACTGCCCCCTTAAATGGGATAGGATTGGTAGTGTAGGCAGGAGATGGGTATTTTTCTTCTCCCACTTGGAATGCTAGAGCTGTGTGGAGTTGGGTATTTCCCTTTCTGCAGGCCAGTTAGGCTCTTATAAAATCCCAGCAAATTAGGCTCTGGTTAAATAATTTCTCCTGAGAGTAGACTTCATTTGTAGTTGTTGTTTAGTCTTTAAGTCTAGTCCAACTCTTTGTGACTCCGTGGACTGTATGTAGCCCACCAAGCTCCTCTGTCCATGGGATTTCCCAGGCGGGAATACTGGAGTGGTTTGCCATTTCCTTCTCCAAGACCACATCAAGGTCTGGCATATTTCAAAATGATTTCTTTCCCTTCCCACTGCCGGAAGCATGAATGGATTTTTCTCTACTTTATACCACAAGAACCTAGTCAAGCTTCTGGAGGTAAAATTTACAAAAGTGTGGATCTCCCTGGGGTTTTATATCTCAGACTTGTTCATGCTGACCTTCTAGCAATTCATCAGTTACAGATCAGGTTTTCACACTAGGTGCCACAGAGATTTGTGCTCATGAGTTTATACTCCAGTAAGTTGTACTTTTCCATGTATTTATGTTGTTTTCTCCAGTTTGAGGGGCAGTGCTTTGCCCTGTAACCTCACTTCTCTGATGAACTTAAGTGCTGTGGATTTTTCAGTCTGGTTAGCTTTTTACTTCTTAGAATGCAGTGGTGACTTTCAGCTTCTTTCATGCCAGACTGGAAACTGGAAGGTGTGTGATATATATTTTTTTATTCCTCAAACAATTGATACAAATCTATAACTGGTAAATTTTGCTGTAATTGGGTTTTAATTTCTAATTAAAAATTCTTTTCTCACTTTCAGCTACAAATTTTTTACATTTCACAGTGTAATTACTCTTTGATAATTACTCTTTGTAATAATTACTCTTTGATCCAAGGTATTTTGGGTTACTAAAACATTCAAAGTATGAAGATACAAATGAGCTCAAATCATAATCACAATAAATACAAATTCAAAAGATACTGCAGTGAACCCTTGAACAAAATGGGTTTTAACTATGTGCATCTGCTTATAGGAGGAATTTTTTTCACTTAATATGTACCACCCAAACTGTGGTTGCTTTGAATCAACCAGTGTCAAACCTCAAATATGGAGGGCCAACTGAAATTATACACAGATTTTTGATTAGAAGGTCAGGTTCCTAAACCTCATGCTGTTCAAGGATAGGTATAGTATATTGATCTGTGATTTCTTGTTTTTTAATTGTACTTTCTGAGTTTTTATCATACCTGATGATCAGCTTTCCCTAATCATCTCATTTTTCTCCCTCAACTGATTTGAAACTATGTTGTTTCTTTTTTCATTGTTATCCTCCACACTTCTTTTTTTAAACACTGACCGCTTAACAAAAGTTAAAAATCAATAATACTAGTTTTCTTTAACTGAATCTTAAAATACCTTACTTTGATCTTCCTTACATCTTTCATTTTAATTTTCTTTGCTTTTTTTTTAACCCCCAACAGTGATTTTTTTTTTCTCCTCCATTCAGTGACTGCCTAGAATTACTAGGATGTTTATGGATTTTTTTTCAGTCCGTTGCTTTTTACCTCTTACTCTTTGCTTTTGATTCAATTTTCTTTCACATATTTCTTTTAGATATGTTTGCAAAATGGTGAACAAGAGATAACTTTTATCATTTTTGTTCATTTGAAACTTTTTTCATTGACCTTCATTTTTGAATAATTTTCTTAGCTCTGTTTTCACACTGAAGACATTACTCCTGACTTCACGTATCTATTGTTGTAGATTAGAAAGCAGTGCTCAATCTACTTGTCATTTCATGATATAGAATTTTATTTTTATCCTGTGTTGAGGGGTAGATTATCCTTCTGTTCGGGGATGATTTAGCTTTATTGAGGTTGGAATTCAAGTGTACTATTTCAGTTGAAATATTTGCATCTTCAGTTCTGGAAAATTCTCAGCAGTATCTTTTCAGGTAGTTCTGTTTCTACTCAGTTTCTTCTAGAATTCTCATTAGCATCATTAAGCCACATCTTTTCTGCTCTTCTTATCTCTTCTCTGTCATACCTTGCATATAGTAAGATATTTTTACCTTTATTTTGTAGTTTACTCTATCCTTTTTAGCTGTAGAAGTCTCTGCTTATCTGTTCCATTGCTGCTGCTGCTGCTGCTGCTAAGGCACTTCAGTCGTGTCCAACTCTATGCAACCCCATAGACGGCAGCCAACCAGGCTCCCCTGTCCCTGGGATTCTCCAGGCAAGAACACTGGAGTGGGTTGCCACCTCCATCCATTAGTTTAGTTCAACTCAGTTGCTCATTCGTGTCTGACTCTTTGCGACCCCATGGACTGCAGCAAGCCAGGCTTACCTGTCCATCACCAACTCTTGGAGCTTGCTCAAACTCATGTCCATTGAGTCGGTGATGCCCATCCAACCATCTCTTCCTCTTTCATCCCCTTCTCCTCATGCCTTCAATCTTCCCCAGCATCAGGGTTTGCATCAGGTGGCCAGAGTATTGGAGTTTCAGCTTCAGCATCAGTCCTTCCAGTGAATATTCAGGACTGATTTCCTTTAGGGTTGACTGATCTGATCTCCTTATAGTCCAAGGGCTTCTCAAGAGTCTTCTCCAACACCACAGTTCAAAAGCATCAATTCTTCAGTGCTCAGCTTTCTTTATGATCCAACTCTCACATCCATACATGGCTACTGGAAAAATCATGGCTTTGACTAGTCAGACCTTTGTTGGCAAAGTGATGTCTCTGCTTTTTAATATGCTGTCTAGGTTGGTCATAGCTTTTCTTCCAAGGAGCAAGTGTTTTTTAATTTCATGGCTGCAGTCACCATCTGTAGTGATTTTGGAGCCCAAAAAAATAAAGTCTGTTACAGTTTCCATTCTTTCCCCATTTATTTGCCATGAAGTGATGGGACTGGATGCCATGATCTTTGTTTTTTGAATGTTGAGTTTTAAGCCAGCTTTTTCACTCTCCTGTTGCACTTTCATCAAGAGGCTCTTTAGTTCTTCTTCACTTTCTGCCATAAGGGTGGTGTCATCTGTTTTCTTGGCAATCTTGATTTTAGCTTGTGCTTCATCCAGCCTGGCATTTCATATGATGTATTCTGCATATAACTTAAATAAACAGGGTGACAGTATATAGCCTTGACGTACTCCTTTTCCAGTTTGGAACCAGTCTGTTGTTCCGTGTCCAGTTCTAACTGTTGCTTCCTGACCTGCATACAGATTTCTCAAGAGGCAGGTTAGGTGGTCTGGTATTCCCATCTCTTTAAGAATTTTCCACAATTTGTTGTGGTCGACACGGTCAAAGGCTTTGCCATTAAGCAACTTAATCTTTTCTATTAAGTTGTTATTTTGTTCTTTGCTTCTAAAAACCTATCTTTTAAAATTAGTATTTTTTTTTAGTACTATCTTTAGTCTTTTCTTATGGTATCTGCTAAGTCACTTCAGTCGTGTCCGACTCTTTGTGACCCCATAGACGGAAGCTTACCAGGCTCCCCTGTCCCTGGGATTCTCCAGGCAAGAACACTGGAGTGGGTTGCCATTTCCTTCTCCAATGCATGAAAGTGAAAAGTGAAAGTGAAGTCGCTCAGTCGTGTCCGACTCTTAGCGACCCCACGGACTGGAGCCTACCAGGCTCCTCGTCCATGGGATTTTCCAGGCAAAAGTACTGGGGTGGGGTGCCATTGCCTTCCCCAAAGGGGAAGATACTTATGGTATCTAGTATTCTATTAAATAGTTTAAAATATTTTATTTACTACTTATTATTGCCTTTGTAGTTTAGATCCAGAACCCCTGTTCAAGGGGATGAGATTTTGTTGTTGATATAGTGGTTGCTGGGTTAGTTTTGTTGTTTTATTTTTTTTGCTTTAGGTTATAAAAGCTTCTCTCCAGAAAGGATTCATATTTCCTTCTGTTAGGGGCCATGGGGGTTCATTGAGGCTGGCGTGCAGGATCTTACACTGTGAGAAAATGTAAATTTGTACTGTGTTTCTGTGCGTGGCACAGTGCTGATCCAGTGGGTGACTCATTTACATATCAATTAGAGACATTAAGAGTAATTAAAAGGATAGCTCAGTAGGACTATTCAGAGGAGAGAAGAGGCTGAGTAGCTTGGTTTACGCAGGAGACCAATAAAACTTCAAGACAAGAAGTTTGCACCACTTGCGTAGGCCACAGGCGTCCTTCTGTTCTCCCGAAGGAGAGGAGACACTGAGGCCTCCCCGGTCGGATCTTAGAAGCCCAGGCATGATTAGCAAGCTTGGTGGGTTCCGCACTCCAGATGGAAATTTCAGCCGGAAATGGAAATTGAGAGAAAGAATGACATGGGGAGACCAAGCTTTGGTGAGCAAGGCCCGTAGCTTTATTTTCAACAGGGGCTTTTATATCCTAAGTTACACATAGAGGATAATAGGGGATGTGAAATCATGCAAAGCCAGCAGTCTTTGATCCTTATCAAAAACCAGGGTTTCTTTCCTGCAAATTTATTGCATACAGATGGTTCAGGTGATTTACATCATCTTCTGGCCAGAAGGCGTATTAACATTTTATGACTCTTGACAAAGGTTTGTCAACCGCAAGACTTATTTTCTCTAAGAGTAATTATTTTAAGGTTTGGCGCCATCTTCATCCGAAGTGTTTAGATAAACTTGCATTCCTATAGGGGGAGGCACAGTGGGTTTATAACAAAGAAAAGAATTTATTACCTTAAGGGTCTAAAGTTACTAGCACCAAGGCCACTACTTATTTTTTCTACAAACCAACTATATTAATTAATACACATTCAAGGATACAAAACGGGGGATGTGAAAACTTGGCAAAAAGCATTGGCTCATTAATGAAATCTTTTACTAGTTTTATTCTGACAGTTTTTAACTCAATGAGAGGCTCTATGGCACCCCACTCCAGTACTTTTGCCTGGAAAATCCCATGGATAGAGGAGCCTGGTAGGCTGCAGTCCATGGGGTCACGAAGAGTCTGACACGACTGAGCGACTTCACTTTCACTTTTCACTTTCATGCATTGGAGAAGGAAATGGCAACCCACTCCAGTGTTCTTGCCTGGAGAATCCCAGGGACGGGGGAGCCTGGTGGCTGCCGTCTATGGGGTCATACTGAGTTGGACACGACTGAAGTGACTTAGCATAGCATAAGCTATTTGAATATCTTAAGCTTCCCTTGTCTCTTGGGGCTGAGAGACTGTAAACAATCATATGCATAGCTATAGGAGTCCGGGTAAACTTGTCAGGCCAGTTAGAGAGCTATCTGAGGGGTTTGGATTTAAACACTCCTAATGCCCAGGAACTTTATTAATTGGAGCTGTAAGTTAATTCTTTATTAGAGAGAGCGAGATGGTGGTGGGGGACAGCCCCCAGTAAAGTCAGAGGTGAGAGCACAAAGCAATAAAGTAGGCAGACTCTGGTTTTTTGGGGGTAGATGCTCGAGAAGATCCGGGGGGACTCCTGAGGCTTGATGGCGCCTTTGTGTATGCCAAGTCTCCTTTCTCATGACCTTTGTCATGAGTAGAGTGCCTCTCCGCGGCGGCTCCCGACAGCACAGGAGGCCTAGTGATTCAATTCTTGGATTATTTTCCCACACCACCCTCTGTTAGACTGCTTTTAAGTTCTAGGCTTTACACAGAGCATTCATGTGTTGGTCATTGCACATCTCCTAGGCATTCAAATACTTGTCCCTAAGGTCTATTGTCTGCTCTTTTCCTGGGTTGCTTTGCTTTAGCTCTGATGCCTCTTTATTTCTGGCAAATGAGGATTCTCATGTTGCTGCCTTAGGTTAGGCCCTGCCTGATCACTCTGCTTCTAGTTTGATTATCCTCTTAGTTTTATCTTTCATTTAGGCACCAGTATTCTTTGTAAGAGGCGGTAAAGAATCCACCTGCCAATGTGGGAGACACAGGTTCAATCCCTAGGTCGGGAAGATACCATGGGAAGGAAATGGCAACCCACTCAAGTATTCTTGTCAGGTGAATCTATGGACAGAAGAGCATGGGGGACTACAATCCATGGGGTCACCAAAGAGTTGGACATGACTTAACAACTAAACACAACATTCTTTGTAAGACAGAAAAACATAAACTCTGTAGGTCAGTGTGTCACATCCCTCTTCTCTCTGACCTGACTTTCCTTCATTTCCCCACCTGTCTGCATATTAGCTTACATTGAGTTCTCCAGAGCATTTGTGCCTTGCACAAACTACTTTCTAGACAACCTGTGCCACAATCATATTTTGTCTGGCTAAAATTCACTCAACTATTACACTCTCCTTTAAGTCATCTTGATCTAGTTTTATGTAAATGATCTTCTTCTCTGTTTCCTAGCAGATACAATGTCTGTCCTTGTGTCTTACCACATGATTTTGTATATGACAATTTCCTGGACTTGAGAGGATGCATCATTTCCTATTGTCTTTTTAGATACAGTCATTAATTCATTTTTGTTATTCAGTCGCTGAGTCAGGTCCAACTTTGCAACCCCATGGACTACAGCATGCCAGGCTCCTCTGTCATTCACTGTCTCCTGGAGTTTGCTCACATTCATGCCCACTGAGTCATTGATGCTATCTAACCATCTCATCCTCTGCCACCCCTTCTCCTTTTGCCTTCAATCTTTCCCAGCATCAGAGTCTTTTTCAATAAGTCGTCTCTTTGCATCAGGTAGCCAGAGTTTTGGAACTTTAGCTTTGGCATCTGTCCTTCCAAAGTATATTCAGATTTGATTTCCTTTAGGATTGACTGGTTTGATCTTGTAGTCCAAGGGACTCTCAAGAGTCTTCTCTAGCACCACAATTTGAAAGCATCGATTTTTCAGCACTCAGCATTCTTTATGGTCCAACTCTGTACATGACTACTGGAAAAACCATAGCTTTGATTACATGGACCTTTGTCAGTAAAATGATGTTTCTACTTTTTAATACACAGTCTAGGTTTCTCATAGCTTTCTTCAAAGTAACAAGTACCTTTTAATTTCATGGCTGCTGTTACCGTCTGCAGTGATTTTGGAACCCAAGAAAATAGAATCTGTCACTGCTTCCACTTTTTTCCCCTTGTGTTTGCCATGAAGTGATGGGACCAGATGCCATGATCATTTTTTGAATGTTGAGTTTTAAGCCAGCTTTTTCATGCTCCTCTTTCACCCTTATCATGAGGCCCTTCAATTCCTCTTCACTTTCTGCCTTTAGAGTAGTGTCATCTGTGTATCTGAGGTTGTTGATATTTCTCCTAGCAATCTTGATTCCAGCTTGTGTTCATCCAGTCAGTCATTTCTGCATATAAATTAAACAAGCAGGGTGACAATATACAGCCTTGATGTACTGCTTTCCAATTTTGAACCAATCCATTGTTCTATGTCCTGTTCTAACTGTTGCTTCTTGACCTACATACAGATTTTACATGAGGCAGATAAGGTGGTCTGGTATTCCTGTCTCTTTCAGAATTTTCCACAGTTTGTTTTGATCCACACAGTCAAAGGCTTCAACGTAGTCAGTAAAGTAGAAGTAGATGTTTTTCTGGAATTCCCTTGCTTTCTCTATGATCCAGTGAATGTTGACAGTTTGCTCTCTGGTTCCTTTACCTTTTCTAAACCCAGCTTGTACATCCAGAAATTCTCAGTTCATGTACTGCTGAAGCCTAGCTTGAAGGATTTTGAGCGTGTGAAATGAATACAGTTGTATGGTAGTTGGAACATTCTTTGGCATTGTCCTTCTTTGGGATTAAAATGAAAGCTGACCTTTTCTAGCTCTGTGGCCACTGTAGAGTTTTCCAAATTTGCTGACATATTGAATGTAGCACTTTAACAGGATCATCTTCTAGGATTTTAAATATCGATATGTGGTAGCACTGACTAGTCCTTTGTTAAATACTCATGTTTTATGATTATTTGTGCACACACTTGTATGTGAGCTTATTTTGTGTTATTCATTAGGATTGAATTGAACAAAATTAAGGATATCATTTTTTCAACATAGTGCTGCACTATTACGTGCTCACATGCCAGTTTCTCTCTTTTCCCCTCCAGGGCTATTGTGTTTGTTGTGGATAGTGCAGCCTTCCAGCGAGAGGTGAAAGACGTGGCTGAGTTTCTGTATCAAGTCCTCCTTGACAGTATAGGTCTGAAGAACACACCGTCATTCTTAATCGCTTGTAATAAGCAAGGTACTGTCATGTTTTCTGGCAATAATAGTTGAGATTTTTTTCTGGGATTCCTACTATGAATGAATAGTTATCTATAGTTGTTATTACTGAGGATGAGAGACAATTGCTAATAAACTATAAATTCAGGATTTTAAATCTTAAAATTTATTTACTTACTCCAACATTTTCTTTAGTCTCCTTTACCAGGCTATTCTAAAGAGTGACAAAGGAATGATTATTACCATTCATTTATACAGTGTTTTCTTTTTTTTAATCATAAATAATTTTAATTTATCAAGTTCATCAGATCAACAGTATGTCTTATCAGATACACAATCAAGGAAGAACAGGGTAGAGTCTCTCCTTTTAAATAAGTTTGCCATGTAGCACATTTTGTCAAGGAGAGTTTGCAGAAGTGTTTTTCTTTAGCTTCATAAGAATGAAAAACTATTTAGTCTCTGCCAATAAAACTAGGCTTAGTTTCATTACTTTTAAAACCAGATTAGAAGTGATGTCAGCATCATGAGGTATGAGACACCCTCTTTGCCTCTCCCCTTCATTCTACAACTTGTAAAACATTCATAACTCAACAAAGGTTCCTCTGCCTAGCACACTAGGACCAGAGAGATCCAGAAGTCTACTTTTGAAGGTGGATGGACTGGAATACATAAAGGAGGTAGAACTCAGGGAACAGTGAAGCAAGCGCCTGCAGTCTTGGCCCTTGGCCACAGTGGCTGAGCCGGAAGCCCTAGTGATCCCTGTAGCAACAGGGAAGACAGCACACGTGACTCCAGCCTCCTGGCTGCAGTGGCTCCTTTGACCACAGGGAACCTAGCAGCAGCAGGGACGGTGGGTCCTGTGACCCATCTGGGTCACAGCAGTGGTAGGTTGTAAACCTGACAGCCCTACATGTGGAGAAGGTGCCCATGACCCTGCCTCCTCCACCTTCGCCAACCCCTCCCTGTAGCAGCAGTGGCCGTCCAGGCCACCCTGGAGCACAAGCAGTGACAGTGATAGTCCACTCAGACAGAGGAAGTGGAGGGTGCAAAGCGTCAATTCTCAAATATAGCCAGAGGCAGCTCAAGTATGAAAAGTGAAAAACTTGTGTTATAGCAAGAAAAATAAAAGAAAGGCCTCTAATTTCCAACTTAGAGGTAATAAAAACAAAAACCCTTTACCTACATAAGAAAGGTATTTGCTACTTTAAATGCACTGGTGGAGGAATAACTTGTTGAGTACCATGTGAAGCCACGTGTACAGTGTCACAAAAAGAAAATGAAAGTCCTTCAGAGACCAAACTTAAGTCATGGAAGATTGCACTCTTAACTGATAGAGAATTCAAAATAGGTATTATGAAAAGACTCACCAAGCTACAAGAAAACTCAGGAAGGCAGTTCAGTGAGCTTAGAAATACAGTTAATGAAAAAGATGAAATACTTTGACAAAGATATTAAAAGTCTAAAAAAAAACCACACAGAAGTTTTAGAGTTGACTGTATCGATAAAAGAGATTAAGAATGGAAACTAGAGCAGACCTATGGAAGTGTGAATTAGTGAGCTTGAAGATAGATCTAGAATCTTACGTTAATTATCCTATTTCAGTATCCTTCATGAGAATACTGGTTATCCCAGAGGAAGAAGAGAGGAAGAATGGAGCAGAGAGTTTATTTAAAGAAATAATAGGATTTCACAAACCTGGGGAAGGAACTGTATATACAAGTCCATAAAGTTAATAGCACACTTAATATCTCAATGGTAAAAGACCTTCTCGAGGGCACATTATGTTAAAATTGTCAAAATTCAATGATAAAGAATTTTAAAGGCATCCAGAGAAAAAAACACAGTAACCTACAAAGGAACCCCTATTGGGCCATCAGATATTTCAGCAGAAACTCTATAGGCAGGAGAGGATGGAATGACCTATGCAAAATATTACATGATAAAAACTGCTGAAAATCCTTGTAGCAGAGTTGCCCTTCAGATATAAAGGAGAAATAAAGCTTTTCTGAGACAAAAGCTCAAGGAGTTCATTACCACTAGGCCTGTCTTACAAGAAATATTGGAAGGAGCTTTTCTACCTGAAATGAAGAGGCAAAAGTACACAAAACTGGATAGGTAGGTAGATTCAGAAAATTGCAACTTTACATCAGAATAGGTTGCTAAACAATTATTACATAAAGATTAAAGGAGAAAAAGCAGTAAAAATACCCATAGCTACTGGAATTTGATAATGAACTCACAGTATAAAAAGAGATAATTTGAGATGACAAAATGTAAAAAGGGAAGAGAAAAAGAACAGCACTCATATAATGGCAAATGAATATAAGCTGCTATCAACAGCAAAAGGACTAAGTTATCTATGAGATGTTTTATACAAATCTAATAGTAACCATGAAATGTAAGTCTAGAGACATGAAATATAATAGAGGCGGAAGCTGAGAAAAGCATGATAGTAAACCATCAACTAAGATGTCAGGCAGGAACAGTGGAGATATAGAACAACCAGAAAACTAAAGATAAAATGGCAATACTAAGTCCTCATTTATCGGTGAAAAAGTGAAAGTGTTAGGTCACTCAGTTGTGTCCCAAATCGTTGCAACCCCGTGGACTGTAGCCTGCCAGACTCCTCAGTCGGTGGAACTCTCCAGGCAAGAGTACTAGAGTGGATTGCCATTTCCTCCTCCAGAGTATCTTCCTGACCCAGACACTGAACTTAGATCTCCTCCATTGCAGGTGAACTCCTTACCTACTGAGCCACCAGGGGAGCCCATTCATGAGTAATCATACTAAATATAAGTGGATTGAATTTACCAATCAAAAGATACAGGGTGGCTGGATGTATTGAGAAACAATACATCCTGCCTCCCAGGCTCTCTGCCCAGAAGAGAAACATAGGCTCAAAGTGAATGGATGGGAACTGATACTCCAAGAAATAGCAGGCAAAACAAAGCAGGTGTAGCCATCTCAGATCAGATCAAATTGACTTCAAGTCAAACAAGAACAGGATGAACTTATATAATGATGAAGGGGACAGTCCATCAAGATGTAATTTTCATTAATATTTACTTTACTACCCACTGACATCAATAAATTGATCATCTAGACAAAAAATTAACAAAGTACCATTGGCCTTAAGTGAAACGTTAGAGTAGAACACGAAACATTCCTTCCCAAAAGCAGCAGAATACACATTGTTCTCAAGTGCATATGGAACATTCTCAAGAATATTGAGAATATTAATATGACAGTATGTTGGGATACAAAACAAGCTTCGATAAATTTAAGAGTGAAATCATATCAAGCATCTTTTTGAACCACAAAGATATGAGACTAGAAATCAACTACAAAAAGAAAGCTGATAAAATCACAAATATGTGAAGAGTAACGGTTATGCATTATTGAACTTTGCTGTTTGATATTGGAATACATTCTTTATATGGGGTTATCTTATACACCATTTTAATGTGCATTTCTCGCTTTATTATTATTTTTTACTAATGACATTACTTGCTGTTTATATTTAGTTTAAACTAGGGAAGTGAGTGTTAGACAAAAAGCAAATTCAGGCTATTTTCTTATTTGAGTTTAAAATGGGTTGTAAAGCAGCATAGATAACTTGCAACATTGACAACACATTTGGCCCATGAACTGCTAGCAAACGTACAGTGCTGTGGTGGTTCAAGAAGTTTTGCAAAGGAGATGAGAGCCTTGAAGATGAGAAATGCAGAGGTCAGCCATTGGAAATTGACAGCAACTAGTAGAGAAGATCATTGAAGGTGATCCTCTTACAACTACACAAGGAGTTACAGAAGAACTCATTGTCGACCATTCTACAGTTATTTGGTGTCTGACGCAAACTGGAAAGGTGAAAAAGCTTGATAAGTGGATGCCCCATGAGCCGACTAAAAATCAAAAAAATCATCGTTTTGAAGTGTCATCTTTTATTCTATGCAACAACAACAAACCATTTCTCAGTCAGATTGTGATGTGCCATAAAAAGTGGATTTTACATAACAACCAGTGATGACCAAATCAGTGGTTGGACTGAGAACAAACTCCAAAACACTTCCCAAAGCAAACTTGCACCCAAAAAATTCATGGTCACTGGTAATCCACTACAGCCTGGTGAAAGCATTGAATCTGAGAAGTATGCTCAGCAAATAGATGTGAAGCACTGGAAACTGCAACGCATGCAGCCAGTATATTGGTCAACAGAATGGGCCCAGTTCTTCACAACACCAACCACTTCAAAAGTTGAACAAATTGGGCTACAAAGTTTTGCCTCATCTGCCGTGTTCACCTGACCTCTTGCCAACTGACGACCACATCTTTGAGCATCTTGAGAACTTTTTGCAGTGGAAATGCTTCCACAACCAGCAGGAGGCAGAAAATGCTTCCCAAGAGTTTGTTGAATCTCAAAGCACAGATTTTTATGCTACAGGAATAAACAAACATTTCTTGTTGGCAAAAATGCATTGACTGTAATGGTTCCTATTTTGATTAATAAAGATGTGTTTGAACCTAGTTATAGTGATTTAAAATTCACCGTCTGAAACCGCAGTTACTTTTTCATCAACCTAGTACAAGGTTAATGAGGAAATCAAAGGAGGAAAAAATACACCTGAAGATAAATGAAAATATGGAATACCAAAATCAGTGGTATGCATCAAAAGCAGAACAGGTTTATAGCAATACTTGCCTACCTCAAGAAACAAGAGAAATGAAAAAGCCCCAACAGTCCTTATACCTAAAGGATCTATAAAAAGAACTTCAAATTAAGTCCAGAGTCAGTAGAAGGAAGGAAATACTAAAAGTCAGACAGTAGAAAAGATCAGTGAAACTAAGAGCTGGTTCTTTGAAAAGAAACAAAATCAACAAACCTTTAGCTAAACTCACTAAGAAAAAAAGAGAAGGCTCAAATAAATTAGAAACGAAAAAGGAGAAATTGCAAGAGTTCCCACAGAAATGCACAGTCATAAGAGAATACCGTGAGTAGCTATGTGCAAACAAATTAGACAACATAGAATAAATGAATACATTCTTAACAGTCAGCCTTCCAAGATGGAATCTTAAAGAAGTAGAAAATCTGAATAGATGGATCACTAGTAAGGAGGTTAAAACAGTAATCAAAAACCTTCCAAAAAACCGAAGAGTCCAGGACCAGACAGCTTCACTGGTAAATACTACCAAATGTTCAAAGATGACCTAATATCTGTTCTTCTTGAAAGTGAAAGTGAAGTCACTCAGTCATGTCCGACTCTTCGGGACCCCATGGGCTGTAGACTGCCAGGCTTCTCCATCCATGGGATTTTCCAGGCAAGAATACTGGAGAGGTTTGCCATTTCCTTCTCCAGGGATCTTTCCAACCCAGGAATTGAACCCAGGTCTTCTGCACTGCAGGCAGACTCCTTACCATCTGAGCCAAACTCTTCCAAAAAGTTGAAGAGGAGGAACACTTCCCAACTCATTTTTTGAGGTCAATAGTACCGTGATATCAACGCCAGACAAGGATAATACAAAAAAGAAAATAGATGAGTATCTCTGATGTACGTAGATGCAGAAACCCTCAACAAAGTATTAGCAAACAAAATAATACATTAAATAGATCATACAATATAATCAAGTAGAATCTATTTCAGGGTTTCAGGGATGATTCAACATCTACAAATCAACATGCTGCTGCTGCTACTGCTGCTAAGTCGCTTCAGTCGTGTCCAACTCTGTGCGACCCCATAGACGGAAGCTCACCAGGCTCCCCAGTCCCTGGGATTCTCCAGGCAGGAACACTGGAGTGGGTTGCCATTTCCTTCTCCAGTGCATGAAAGTGAAAAGGGAAAGTGAAGTCGCTCAGTCGTGTCCGACTCTTAGCGACCCTATGGACTGGAGCCTACCAGGATCCTCCGTCCATGTATTTTCCAGGCAAAAGTACTGGGGTGGGGTGCCATTGCCTTCCCCAATCAACATGCTACAACATTTTAAAAATAATGATCAACTCAATAAATGCAAAAAAAGCATTTGACAAAATTCAACATCCATGTGTGATAAAAACTCAGTGAAATTGGTATAGAAAGAATGTATGTCAACATAATAAAGGCTGTGCATGTCAAACCCACAGCTGACATACTCAACTGTGAAAAACTGAAAGCTATCCCTCTAAGATCAGAAACAAGACAAGTGTGCCCACTCTTACCAGTCTCATACCTGAAGACTCCACCAAAAGCCTGTTAGAAATAATAAATGAGTACGGTAAAGTTGCATGATGCAAAATCAAAATACAAAATCTGTTGTGTTTCTGTACACCAACAAAAAACAAGCAGAAAGAGAAATTAAGCAAATACTATTATTTAAAATTGCAGCAAAAAGAATAAAAAAATACCCAAGAAGAAATTTAATCAAGGATGGGAATTTCCTGCCAGTGATTAGGCCTCTGTGCTTTCACTGCTTGAGGGCACAGGTTCAGTCCCTGGCTGGGGAGCTAGGATTCCGCAACATGCTATAAAACTTTGTTTAAAGAAATGGAAAGATGAAGGATGTTTCATGCTCATGGACTGTAAGAATTAACATGGTTAAAAATGTCCATTTTTTTCTATAGCAATCTATAAATTCATTGTAAAAATCCCTATCAAAATCCTTGATGACATTTTTCACATAAATAGAACAAAAGTTCCTTACATTTATGTAGAACCATAAAAAACTATGAATAGCCAAAACAATTCTGAGAAAAAAGAACAAAGCTGGAAGAAATGTCACATACCCTGATTTCATATTATACTGCAAAGCTATAGTAATCGAAACAGCATGGCATTTGACAGAAAAAAAAGGTTAATGGAACAGATTGAGAGCCCAGAAATAAACCCACACATGTAGGGACAATTAATTTACAACATAAGAGCAAAGAACATACAATGGAGAAAGGACAGTCTCTTTAATAAATACTAGTGGAAAAACTGTACAGCCACATGCAGAAGAATGAAACTAAGCCAGTTCCTTACACCATACACAAAAATTAACTCAAAATGGATTAGACTTGAACAGAAGATCTGAAACCATAAAACTTGGAAGAAAACAGAAAATTCAGACTGTGACATTGGGTTTAGCAATTTGTTTTTGGGTGTATCTCCTCAGTCAAGGCAAACAAAAGCAAAAATAAACAAGTGGTACTATATCAAACTAAAAAGCTCTGCGCAGCAAAGGAAACCATTAACAAAATGAAAGAGACAATGTACTGAATGGGAGAAGATAGTCAAATATATCTGATAAGGGAGAGCCCATATAACTCAACAACAACAAAAATGATTTAAAAATGGGCAGAGATCAGAATAGATGTTTTTCCAAAAAAGATATACAGATGGGCAGCAGGCACATATGAAGATGTTCATCACTAGTGAAGATGAGTATCATTAATTATTAGGGAAATGCAAATCAAAGCAACAGTTAGACATTACCTCGCACCCATTAGAGTCATTGTTGTCAAAAAGAAATGCGAAAAAAGTGAGGATATGGAGAAAAGGGAAGCCTTGTTGTGCACTGTTGATGGGAATGTAAATTGGTGTAGCCATTGTTAAAAAACAGTGTGGATATTCCTCAAAAAGTTAAGGATAGAACTACCATGTGATCCAGTTAGTCTGCTTCTGGATATTTATCCAAATATAACAAAAACACTTGAAAATATAGATGGAAACTAAACTTTTGGTAGTAAGCACAGAATAGTGCATACAAAAATTAAATCATCATGTTTCACATGAAACATATAATGTAAACCAGTGTGACCTCAATAATAAGAAAAACTTATTTTCTAAAAAAAAGTTAAAATGAGATAGACTAGATGTGCAACCCACTCCAGTACTCTTGCCTGGAAAATCCATGGACGGAGGAGCCTGGTAGGCTGCAGTCCATGGGGTTGCTAAGAGTCGGACACAACTGAGCGACTTCACTTTCACACATTGGAGAAGGAAATGGCAACCCACTCCAGTGTTCTTGCCTGGAGAATCCCAGAGATGGCGGAGCCTGGTGGGCTGCCGTCTATGGGGTCGCACAGAGTTGGACATGACTGAAGCGACTTAGCAGCAGCAGCAGCAGCAGCAGCAGCTAATCTCTGTTGGCCTTTTTCATACTACCTATTCTCATTCTGTGAAAAGCCCAATGCATTTCTTTTCTTTTTATTTTATTTTTTAACTTTACAATATTGTATTGGTTTTGCCATATATCTACATGAATCCACCACAGGTATACACGTGTTCCCCATCCTGAACCCTCCTCCCTCCCCGTAGAGGGAACCCTCTTACATTCTTGGTGGGAATGCAAACTAGTACAGCCACTATGAAGAACAGTGCGGAGATTCCTTAAAAAACTGGAGATAGAACTGCTTTATGACCCAATGCATTTCTTAAAGGGGAGCTAGTAATAACCCTAACAGTGACTGACTAATCAGGAATAGTGTTAAGGTCATTAACTGACTTCTTTGTTTCTTTTATTCAGTATAAAAAGAGGAAGTACTATTTATTTGGCTTTTGCTGGTGCCAAACCAATGCCTTTTATCACCAGAGTGCACTTGATGCTGTAGCATACCATTTGAGTATCAGCTGGAAATGTTAGTTTAGTTTCTTATTACAGGTCAAGTATTTCTGTTGGAGTGAAAGCTTTTGTTAAAATCACAAAGCAGGTAGCTTTTCTTTTTGTCAACATTGGCTGGACTTATATGTGTTGATTTAAAATGTCTATAAGATGTAGAAAACTTTTATGAAAGACTAGTCAATTTTAGGGTCACCAGCTTAATATATATATAAGCATTATTATTATATAAATATTTGTGCTTACTTTGATAAAGGGAAGGAAGGATAAGTTGGGAGTTTAGGATTGAATATACTCACTACTATGGACTTCCCTGGTGGCTCAGACGGTAAAGAATTAACCTGCAATGTGGAGACATGGGTTCAGTCATTGGGTTGGGTTCGATCCCTGGATGAGGTCATGGCAACCCACTCCAGTATTCTTGCCTAGAGAATCCTCATGGACAGAGGAGCCTGTTGGGCTACGGTCCATGGGGTCACAGAGTCAGACATGACTAAGCAACTAAACACAAGCACACTACTATATTTCAAATAAATAACCAACAAGGATCTATTGTCAGGCACAGGGAACTGCTTAGTATCCTGTAATAACCTAAATGGAAAAATAATTTGAGAAAGAATAAATATATGTATACGTGTAGATGAAACACTTTGTTGCACACCTGAAACTTAACACATTACAAATCAACTACGAAAGTGAAAGTCGCTCAGTCATTTCCCAACTCTTTGCAACCCCAGGGACTATAGCCCTCCAGGCTCCTCTTTATGGGGTTTCCCAGGCAAGAATACTGGAGTAGGTTGCCAATTTCCTTCTCCAGGGGATCTCACTGATCCAGGGATTAAACCTGGGTCTCCTGCATTGCAGGCAAATTCTTTATCACCTGAGCCACCAGGGAATCCCATAAATCAACTATAATCCAATATAAAATAAATTTTTTTAAAAAATGGTGGGGCAAAGAAACCTAAATTTAAATGGGAATTTTCCGTATATGCAGGAAGTCTTGGGAAAAGACCCTGTTTTAAACAATGTCTTTTTTTTCTTTACAGACATTACAATGGCAAAATCAGCAAAGTTAATTCAGCAGCAGCTTGAAAAAGAAATGTAAGTAAAAATAAGTCTTACTGGTTAATCGTATATCTTATCACTTAGGAAATATGTATATATTGCTTAAGGGTTAGGGTTAGGGTTAGGTTAGGGTTGGTTTTGTGTGATTACCACGATTACCCTGAAGATTAGTGTGGAATATACTTGTTTAAAAATTGACAACAGAATTAATGGAATTATAAAAAGTATTAATGAGTTTATAGATATTTAACATTTTCATGGGAAGAAAATCTCAGGTTTATTGAAACTGAAAGCTCAGTTTGTTTTCCCACTAGTTCTAGCTGTAGCTTATAGTAGATATGAAAGGTTTTAAAAACAAAAAATTTGAAAGCCATGGAAATTTTTGTTGACAGAATAAGAAAGGAACACTAGAAAAATACAAAAATCTGTGATACTATTTTGTAACATTTTTTTTTGTTTTCAAGATGTGTGACAGTATCATTTGGCCTGTGTTTGGCTTGTGTTTGACAGGTTTTGATTCCACACATAAGTGTAATCATATGATATTTGTCTTATTCTGCTTATGTTATTTCACTTAGCATAATGTCCTCTAGGTTCATCCAAGTTGTCACAAATGGCAGAAATTTCTTTTGTAGGGCCCAGTAATACTCTTGTATATATGTTCCACATTTTCTTGGTTCATCCTTCAGTAGACATTTAGGTTGCTCCATACATTGGCTATTGTTAGTAATGCGGCAGTGAAGACCAGAGTGCGTGTATGTACATCTCTCTGAGATCCTGATTTCAATTCCTTTAGATAAATATCCAGAAGTGGAATTGCTAGATCATGTGGTAGTAGTTCTGTTTGTGATTTTTTGAGGAATCTCCGTGCTTTTTTTTTTATAACAGCAGTACTGATTTACACCCAAGGTACCAGGGTTACCTTTTCTGCATATCTTTGCCAACATTTATCTTTTTTTTTCCTTTAATGTTAGTAATTCTATCTCATTATGGTGGTTTTGATCTGCATTTCCCTGATGGTTAGTGATGTTTAGCATTTTTTCATGTACTTGTTGACTGTGTGTATGTCGTCTATGTCTGTTCAGATCCTTTGCCCATTTAAAAAAAAAAAATTATTTATTTAATTACTTTTGGCTGTGCTGGGTCTTCGTTGTTGGATGTGGGCTTTCTGTAGTTGTGACGAGTTGGGGCTACTCTTTGTTGTGGTATGCAGGTTCTCACTGCAGTGGCTTCTCTTGTTGTGGAGCATGGCTTTAGGACTCAAGGGCTCCAGTAGTCGCTGCATGTGGGCTCAGTAATTGTGGTGCACGGGCCTAGTGTTCTGTGGCATGTGGAATCCTCCTGGACCAGGGGTCAGACTGATGGCCCCTGCATTGCAAGGCAGACTCCCAACCACTGGACCACCAGGGAAGACCTTTTGCCCATTTTTTAAATTGAATTATTTGTTTGTTTTTTTACTGGGTTGTATGAATTCCTTATATATTTTGAATATTAACCCTTATCAGATACATGTTTGCAAATATTTCCCTCATTCCATAGCTTATCTTTCCATTTTGTAGATAGTTTCTTTTGCTCCACAGGAGCTTTTTAGTTTGATGTAATCACACTTGTTTGTTTTTGCTTTTGTTTGCTTTTAGTCTCATATCTTAAAATAGCTGCCACAGTGTCAGTGTTTTCTTCTTGGATTTTTATGGTTTCAGATCTTATATTAAAGCCTTTAATCCATTTTGAGTTGACTTAGTATATAGAATAACATGAGGGTTCAGTTGCATTGTTTTGCATGTGGATATCCAGTTTTCCCAGAGCTGTTTATGGAAGAGACTGTCCTTTTCCCATTCTATATCTTGTCATCTTTGTTGGAGATTAGTTGACTGTGTATGTGTGGGTATGTCCTGGGCTGTCTACTCCATTGTTCTGTATGTCTTTTTAAAGTACCGTATTGTTTTGATTACTATAGGTTTGCAATAATTTGAAATCTGGGAGTGTGATGCCTCCAGATTTATTGTTTTTACTTGGTTACTTTGAGCATTATAGTTCTTTTGTGGTCCCATATGAATTCTAGCATTGTTTCTTCTGTTTCTGTGGAAAATTCCATTGAAAAATTGATTGAGATTCCATTGAATCTATCAGTTCACTTCCTTAGGAGTGTCCGGCTCTTTATGACCCCATGTACTGCAGCACTCCAGGCTTCCCTGTCCATCACCAACTCCCGGAGCTTATTGAATCTATAGATGGACATTTTAACAATGTAAATGAAGAAGGGATGTCTTTCCATCTATTTGTGTCTTCAGTTTCTTTCGTCACTGTTTTACAGTTTACAGTGTACAGCTCTTTGACCTGCTTTGTGTTATGCCTAAGTATTTTATTGTTTTTGATGCTGTTATAAATGGACTTGTTTTCTTAATTTCTTTTTCTGATACTTCATTAGTATCAGAAGTATCAGTAGTGCATTGAAACAGAACTGGTTTTGGATGTTGATTTTTGTATCCTGCAGTTTTACTGAATTTATTAGTTCTGTTTTTTGGTGGAGTCTTTAGGGTTTTCTATATTTAAGATCATGTCAGCTGAAGTCAGAGATAATTTTGCTTCTTCCTTTTTGATTTTGATGCCTTTTATTTCTTTTTTGCCTAATGGCTCTGCTTAGGACTTCCAGTACTGTGTTGAATAGAAGTGACAAGAGTAGGCATCCTTATTTTGTTCCGAGTTTTAGAGGAAAAGCTTTTAGCTTCTGACCACTGAGTATGATGTTATCTGTGGACTTGTCATATATGGCATTTTAATTTTGAGGTATATACTTTCTATAACTGTTGAGTTTTTATCATGGAAGGATGTCGAATTCTGTCACCTGCTTTTTCTGCATCTATTGAGATAATCATAAGATTTTTATCCTTCTGACTGTTAACGTGGTGTATCTCGTTATTTACAAATGTTGACCCATCTTTGCATTTTGGGCAAATCCCACTTGATTATGATGCATGACCCTTTTAATATACTGTTGAATTTGGTTTGCTAATATTTTGTTGAGGATTTTTGCACCTATGTTCACAGGGATCAGTTCAGTTCAGTCACTTAGTTGTGTCCGACTCTTTGCAACCCCATGAATTGTAGCACACCAGGCCTCCCTGTCCATCACCAACTCCCGGAGTTTACCCAGACTTATGTCCATCGAGTCTGTGATGCCATCCAGCCATCTCATCCTCTATTGTCCCCTTCTCCTCCTGCCCTCAGTCCCTCCAAGAATCAGGGTCTTTTCCAGTGAGTCAGATCTTTGCATGAGGTTGCCAAAGTATTGGAGTTTCACCTTAGGCATCAATCCTTCCAATGAGCACCCAGGACTGATCTCCTTTAGAATGGACTGGTTGGGTCTCCTTGCAGTCCAAGGGACTCTCAAGAGTCTTCTCCAACACCACAGTTCAAAAGCATCAATTCTTCGGCGTTCAGCCTTCTTTACAGTCCAACTCTCACATCCATACATGACCACTGGAAAAACCATAGCCTTGACTAGACGGACCTTTGTTGGCAAAGTAATGTCTCTACTTTTGAATATGCTATCTAGGTTGGTCATAACTTTCCTTCCAAGGAGTAAACGTCTTTTAATTTCATGGCTGCAGTCACCATCTGCAGTGATTTTGGAGCCTGAAAAAATAAAGTCTGACACTGTTTCCACTGTTTCCCCATCTATTTCCCATGAAGTGATGGGACCAGATGCCATGATCTTCGTTTTCTGAATGTTGAGCTTTAAGCCAACTTTTCCACTCTCCACTTTCACTTTCATCAAGAGGCTTTTCAGTTCCTCTTCACTTTCTGCCATAAAGGTGGTGTCATCTGCATATCTGAGGTTATTGATATTTCTCCCAGCAGTCTTGATTCCAGCTTGTGCTTCTTCCAGCCCAGTGTTTCTCATGATGTACTCTGCATATAAGTTAAATAAGCAGGGTGACAATATACAGCCTTGATGTACTCCTTTTCCTATTTGGAACCAGTCTGTTGTTCTATGTCCAGTTCTAACTGTTGCTTCCTGACCTGCATATAGGTTTCTCAAGAGGCAGGTCAGGTGGTCTGGTATTCCCATCTCTTTCAGAATTTTCCACAGTTTATTGTGATCCACACAGTCAAAGGCTTTGGCATAGTCAATAAACCAGAAATAGATGTTTTTCTGGAACTCTCTTGCTTTTTCCAGGATCCAGCGGATGTTGACAATTTGATCTCTGGTTCCTCTGCCTTTTCTAAAACCAGGTTGAACATCTGGAAGTTCACGGCTCACGTATTGCTGAAGCCCGGCTTGGAGTGTATACAAAAATTCTAAACGTTGTGTATCCATTAATAAGTTCTTGTAGTCATAGCTACTTCACCTCGAAGATTCACTCTCTTTAGCATTTGTTATGAGGTAGGACTAGTGGTGATGAACTCCTGCAGCTTTTGTTTCGGAAAGCTTTTATCCATCTTTCATAGCTGAAGGACAGCTTTTCTGGGTATAGTACTATTGGATGGCTGTTTTTTATCCCCCAGCATTTTGAAAATATCATCCTACTCTCTACTGACGTGCAAGATTTCTGCTATAAGATCCACTTTTAGTCTTGTGGAGTTTCTCTTGTTTGTGACAGTTGACTTTTCTCGTAATGCTTTGAGCAATTTCTGTCTTTGACTTTTGTCAGTTTAATTATAATATGTTTCATTAAAGCTCTCTTTATGTTTAATCCATTTGGGTTTTAGCAGCTTAGTGGATCTGGACGTTCATTTCCCTTCCCATATTTGGGGATATGCTGTCATTTTTTTTTTTTTTTTTTTTTTAATAAGCTTTCTGATTCTTTGTCTTTATCTGCTCTTTCTAAGAGCCCCATAATGCATACATTGGTTCCTTTTATGATGTCCCACAAGACTTTCTTCTTGTTTACAGTTTCTTTTTGGTTTTATTACAGAGTAATTTCAAATTACCTGTGTTCAGGCTCTCTGATTTTTTTGTTCTGCTTGGTTGAGTCTGCTCTTGAAGCTCTCTGAGTTTTTCACATCCAGTCATTATGTTCTTCAGCTCCAGAATTTTTGTTTTTCATGATTTCTGTATCTTCGTTGGCTTTCTGATTTTTTTTGCTTATTCTTTCCCTCATCTTGTTGAATTGTCTGTGTTCTTTTATAGCTCACAGGACTCTCAGATGATTATTTTGAATTACATGTCAGGCAGTTTGTAGATCTCCATTTCTTTAGGGCCAGTTAGTGGTGCTTTATCATGTTCCTTTAGTGGTGTCATGTCTCCCTGATCACTTATGAGCCCTATGTCCTTACTTGGGTGCTGCACATTTGAAAGAATAATCACCCCTTCTAGTCTTTATAGACTAGCTTTGTCAGAGAAAGTACTTCCATAGTCAGCCCAGCCAGAGATCTGGATGGGCTTGCTGCTGGATTTCTTGGGCAGGTTGGGCTTGTGGGTAGGTGGGCCTGCTGCCTGGGTCCATGGCAGCTAGCCTGGAAACTGAACCTGTCTTGGCTGGACAGGTGCCTGTGTCTGTTGGGGCTGACCTGGTGCTGGGTTTCATGGCACAGGGTGCTCGTTTCACTCTCCCTCTCCTGTGTAAATCATAGGTCTCCATGCTACACTGTGCAGGCTTGCAGGAGCAGTAACATGGTGATTTGAAACTCCCTTCTGCCCTCTTCAGTGCATCTTTTCTCACTTCTGTGTTACACCCATGTTCTGTAATCTCTGACTTGGATTTCTTAGCTCCCATGAAAGTAGTCTGTGTGGATGGTTATTTAAATTGATGTTTCTGTGAGAGGACTTGTTCTAAAAACTCCCATTCTGCCGTCTTGCTGGTGTTACTCAATGGTTTCTGTCCCTTCTGAAACTGCATGTTCATCATCTATTCTCCTGTCTTGATGTTCACTCTTTTGAGACTGCTAAAACCAAAAAAAATGGAGTTAGATGATTTGTTTTTCTAAAATTTCTATTGCAATTGTTGAGCATTATCTTTGGGGAAAAAGAATAATATTATTTGTATATTCATTTTTTGAAAATTGTATAGCATTTTAACTTTTTTATTTTGTATTGGAATATAGCCAAGTAACAAGGTTGTGATAGTTTGAGGTGAATAGTCCAGGACCTCAGCCATACATGTACATATATCCATTCTCCCTCCAACTCTCTTCCCATCCAGATTGGCACATAACGTTGAGCAGAGTTCCATGTGCTACACAATAGTCCTTGTTGGTTATCCATTTTAAATACAGTGATGTGTACGTCCATCCCAAACCCCCTAACTATCTCTTACCCTCCACCCTTTCCCCTAGCAACCATAAAATTGTTCTCTGTGAGTCTTTTTTCTGTTTTGTAAGTAAGTTCATGTGTATCCATTTAAAAAAAAAAAAAACAAACAAAACAGCATAGTTCAAGTCTTCCCATGTTTAAAACATGTTTTCCTTGATTCATTTGCTTTTCATTCTAAAGAGCCATAGAAAAAGAATACAGACAGAAGTGCTGTATTAGAAGGGCAGTGAAATAAAATGTTTAAAAGTTATAAAGGTTAATATCAGTTAAATTAGGAGTCTAAGTTTAGTTTAATCCTGTGTTTGTGAGAATTAGGCCTTATCAGCTTTGAAGCATTTCATAGTTTTCTGAATGAAAAGAGCTGAATATAATGTTTGGGGTTTTTTTTTCCTTGAGTTTCTTGTAAAATATTTTACATATAAAAGAGCATATGTGACACATGTATTGAGTTTAAAGAATCAGTGAGATGAAGACCCATGGACCTAACATCTTGCTTAGAAGGCCCTTTAAGGTGCTCCTCCTCAAATGCTTTTCCTCGTGTTAATTGTTTTTAAAATACTTTTCCCATATGTGTGTCTTTCTGAACAAGGTGCTTAGTTTTTTGTATGGATTCTGCACTAGTTTTCATGAAGTCTTACAGTACTAAGTCATCCTTTATTTTGTTAGCACATGTCCCTCTGCTTCTGGGGAGAGAAATAGACCCAGTGAGCCTTGCTTTTGCACTTCTTATTAAGGCCTACAGGTGGCAGTTAAGTGACTTAAATTGGGAAGGTGTTAGTAGCTAAAGACTGAATATTCATATTCAGTTCAATGAATATGAGAACCTGCAGTTTGTAGATATCTAAGCTCTGCATCCAGATAGACTCTAGATAATTATAAATATCTACCTACCCACACTTCAGTTTCAGAAACTTAAGATTTTGAAACCAGCTGCTACTGCTAAGTCGCTTCAGTCGTGTCCGACTCTGTGCGACCCCATAGACAGAAGCTCACGGGGCTCCCCTGTCCCTGGGATTCTCCAGGCAAGAACACTGGAGTGGGTTGCCATTTCCTTCTCCAATGCATGAAAGTGAAAAGTGAAAGTGAAGTCGCTCAGTCGTGTCCGACTCTTAGCGACCCCATGGACTGGAGCCCACCAGGATCCTCCATCCATGGGATTCTCCAGGCAAAAGTACTGGGGTGGGGTGCCATTGCCTTCCCCGAAACCAGCAGGTAATGTAAAAATATATCTTAAAAAGGCATCATGCAGGCAGTCCTAGTAGAAGGGGACACTGTGCTGAAAGAAGGTGGTGTGACCTTGGTTCATTACTGTCATCTGGCCATGTAGGCTTCCCTGGCGGCTCACTTGGTAAAGAATTTGCCTGCCATGCAGGAGACTGCCTTCAATGCAGAAGACCTGTTTCAACCCCTGGGTCAGGAAGATCTCCAAGAGAAGGAAATAGCAGTACACTGTAGTAGACTTGCCTGGGAATCCCATGGACAGAGGAGCCTGTTGGGCTATAGTCCGTGGGGTCAGAGAGAGTCAGACATGACTTAGCAACTAAACCACCACCATCTGGCCGTGTTAGGTTGGACTGCTATCCTGTCTGTCTGAGAGAGTGACCTATAACTGGTAAAGCAAAGGATTATTTAACAATCCTAATAGCATAATTGATACTTTCATGATTCAGTATTTAAGTGAATGTTGAAATATTTAGGAATTAATGTGATTTTCTAAAGGGCTTTAATTGTTATATAAGAATTAAGATCTTTTTGCTTCCTGATTCATTTTCCTTTTGTCTCACAGCAATACTTTACGGGTTACCCGTTCTGCCGCCCCGAGCACACTGGACAGTTCCAGCACTGCCCCTGCTCAGCTGGGGAAGAAAGGCAAAGAATTTGAATTCTCACAGTTGCCCCTCAAAGTAGAGTTCCTGGAGTGCAGCGCCAAGGGTGGAAGAGGGGATGCTGGCTCTGCTGACATCCAGGACTTGGAGAAGTGGCTGGCTAAAATCGCCTGAGGACTAGATCCAAACACATATATGAATGTGTGTATGTGTGAATGACAGTTTTGGAAAAGGATTTGGTAGTCTGGAGGGAATATTTCAAATATAGTTAGGAACTTTTCCTTATTCTGGAAACAAATTATTGTTGAAACCAGTGTGGAATTTTTTTTTATTTTTTAAGTTCAGTTCTCCCATATTGCTTTCAAGCTAGTTATTTGATTTGATTTGTGTCTTCCCTTTTTAAAGTGTATGTAAGATCCCTTTAGTATATGCTTGATGAAAGGTCGAGGTCTAACAAGTGGACCTCACATAGAGAGGATACTGTCATGAGAATATGATGTCATCTAATGTGTTTTCTTATCCTCTGCTTTTGTGCTTTGGCCCCCTTATCCTGGAAACAAAGCTGTCTTGTGTGGATCTGGGTGATTTCCAGTTACCCTTCATGGGCAGTACATGAATCTTCAGATTTGTTGGTACAATTACAACATGGTCTCCAGACATGTAAAGGCAGGTTGAAAACAGCAAGGCTGTGCTGACAGTGGTCTGTTCTTCATCAGCTCAGTAACTTGTCCACACTCTAGCCTTGTAACACTTAGGTTTCAGAAACGTTATGAATTCTTGGAGTCATTCCTAGACGATGGAACTGTAAGTGCTAAATCCCCAAATGCTGCTAAAATGTACACTAGAAATGACCATTCTAGTGGTTTCCCTTAACTAGGGAACATAGGGAGATTTAGAAGCTGTTCTGTTTTTCTGATGCATGGGTGCTCCTGGGCTATATCTTTATGTGCTGTTTGATGAGCTCCTATTTTGTACTCATAGCATGAATGCTGTGGAACAAATACAAGATGAAAAAAGTTGTCTGTAGATTTTTAAAGTGCACATTCACTGATGGTTTTTTTTTAAAGCAATTTCAAAGTGCTGTTCTTTGCTATCTTTTTAAATGTATGGCTTTATAAATGGCTTTTTATAAATGATTAATATATAGGCTTCCCTGGTGGCTCAGTCCATAAAGAATCTACCTGCAATGCAGGAGACCCGCCTGAGTACAGGAGACTCTGTGCACTGAGTGCAGGAGAAATGATTAATATATTTCTTGGTAAATAAAACAACCTGTCTATGGGGCTTCCCTGGCGGCTCAGTGGTGAAGAATCTGCCTGCCAATGCAAGAGACACAGATTCGATCCTGATCCGGGAAGATACCACATACTGCAGAGCAACTATCGAGCCTGTGTTCTAGAGCCCAGGAGCCCCAACTGCTGAAGCCCATACCCCCTAGAGCCCGTGCTCCACAACAAGAGAAACCACCACAGTGAGAAGCCTGTGCACTGCAGCTAGAGAGTAGCCTGCTTGCCACAACTAGAGAGAAGCCTGTGCAGCAACAAAAACCCATCATAGCCCCCTGCCCCCCGAAATAAAAACTGTCTAGCTCAAAGCATTTACATAGAATGGTAGAATGAATACAGATAGGCACACGTGTTAGAAATCAGGCCTATCTCCACATTTCTGGGGCCTCATGATGGTAATGTACATAGAAACTTCAATCCCTACTTCAGACACTCAGAGATAAGCCAACTAAAGATTGAAAAGGAGACAAGGGTGGCTGTGGATAGGTGAAATGCTAATCCCGGCACAGTGAGGGAAGAGCCATAAAAGAGGAGGTGCAGGGTGCTCCAGGAGTATGCAGTGGGACCCTCCTAACCTTGCCTTGAGGGTCGGGGAGAGGCAACGGAGAATGGCATGGAGCCAGTGGCATCCCAGTGAGTGTGGTCCCCACATACATGTGCTGTGGCCCAGGCCTCTGCCTGCTGTCTTCATTGCTGTGTGTCACTCTGGCTCTGCCTCAGAGCCCCTTCCCCTTCCCCGCTCCCACACCCTGAATCACACAGCTTGCTGCTGGCGTATGAAGTAAACCCAAGCTGACACAGAGATGCCATTAGAGTCCAGCCCTGGCGGGTTCTTATTGGGAAGTGTCACTGCTGATATGTCTTACTGTCTTTTGGACTCTTTCTTGCCTTTTCCTTATTAGCCAAGTAGTTTTAGGAAGTAGGTAAGAAGAATGAACCAGAAACTCAGCAGGTATTTGATAAATGTGACATGTTCATATAATCAAAGGCAGCGCTCACCTAAATAAGGATCAGTGGCTTGATGCTTCCAGTAAGGGGCATGCGTGTGCTGTCGGCTATTTTGTTGTTTTTTCCAGAGGTGAGAAAGTGTTTCACTTCATTAGAGGAAGAAATACCTAAAGCAAGTGACTGAAGAGGGGAGCAAGGTTGAATTTTATTCAAGACCTTAAAGATGATATTAGAAAAAGGAAAGATACATCTCAAACAGTGATTCTCAGATGTTAGCATGCATCAGAATTAAGTGATGCTTGTTAAATAGCTCATCTGAGGACCCCGCTTCTGAGCATTCAGTTCAGCAGTAGGCCTCATGTGGTCTTGGGAATCTGCATGCGTAACGTGACCAAGCACCTGGGACCCCTGGGAGCAGTCTCACAGGTGAGCTGGCCTCCTGGAATATCACATATGCCTTCAGTGTGCTTTGTTACTTTCTTTGGGCCACAGGCCATGTTTGTTTATTTTACGGTGCCAGGTCTTAGTTGTGGCACACTGGGTCTTTAGTTGTGGCATGCAAACTCTTAGTTGTAGCACGTGGAATCTAATTCCATGATCAGGGATCAAACCCGAGCCCCTTGCATTGGGAGCACGGACCGAGTCTTAGCCAGTGGACTTAAAGGGACGTCTCAGGCCCTGCTTAGTTTTACTCTCAGGGTGAAGTAAGCAGGCAGGTTACATAGTCCTTCTGGGCGCACTCATTCTGCCTCCTAACTCTGCCACAGTCATCCCATTGTTGTGGGTCTGGGCCATGGTGACTTGTCCTTGGGAGCTTGGGTTATCGATGGGAGGTCAAATTATCTTTCTGTGGCCCTGAAGCCATTCAGCCAAAGTAAGCCTGTTTCTTCTTCGGCTGGGAGCCAAGTATGGCTAGAGCAGAAAGAGGGCCGTCAGGTCACAGGGCCAGCAGACTCAGCCTGACTGTGTCACAGATGGGAACATGGCAGTGTCTGAGCCACTGCATGTTGGAGGCCCTGAGACTGCTCTCTGGGCCTTTGCCTCCTGATGTGAAAGAACCTGTGCTCTGCGAGTGCGGAGGTGCAGATCGCAGTGCAGTGCCATTGTGGAGACAGCGGTGACAAATAAGGCCCGTGCATTGACTGCCCTGGTGAACACCACCCACTTCCAGAATGGAGTCTCCAGTGGGTACAGAGCACACCTGCAGACCGAGGCTGCCCGTTCGTTCCAGCTCTTTCAAGACTGCAGACATTCTGGGGACTTGGTAGCCCCTCCCCTGCCAGGTGCCTGACGGTTGGTTGGGGTTTCGTTTCTGCTCAGCATTAACTGCTGTTGCTGGGGACTACCTGGGGTCTGCCCTTCGATTTCCCCATGCTCGGTCTCAGTGCCCCTGGGATTCTGGTGGTCCTGCTGTGAGTTAAAGGCACTTGGCTGTGTTCTGTTGGTTTGAGATCATTTCAGCCAGAATATTGTGCTTTTTCTTTTTTTAAAGGTTTGAATTTAGAATGAAATCAAGGCTTCAATTGGTTTATGCCCGTTCTCACCTAAAGGTGTATTAGCAGCAGTTACAATGCTTACCTCTTCCATTCCAGCCCTTCGGTACTTAAAGGTGGTTACCTCACCTGACTTCTGCACAGGAAAGTAGTTCCACTTCCTTTTTCAGCTATGAAGTCCTAACCTGTTGACTACTCACACGAGCCGTGTATGGCATTCAGAAAAGGCCAAAATTCATTCGGAAAAGACCAAGCACTGTGCCCAAATCTGGGAATTCTAAGTGTGGCATACATCTTGCTTTTGTGGGCATACAGTCACATTCTCAGGTGAAGAAATAGCCTCTGCTTTCCCCTCTCATTAGCACGGGCTCCATCTTGGCTGCACCAACCTGTCCACAACCCCTCCCCCTCCGCCATCCCTCCCACCATGCTGCATGCCCCAAGGTCAGCTGCCTCAGTACCATCCTCACTTTGGCCCTTCCTTGTCTGGCTACACCATCCATGCAGCCCCAGCATGGCCTCAGTGCCTCCTGGGATCCTGGCATTCCCCACCCCCATGATCTTGTCAAATGTGAGACACTTGGTGTTCTTTTGACTTCAGATCTTTTTGTTTCAACTGAAATATACTTTTAAAAAAAATTGGGGGTTATCATAGGATTATCAAAGCTCCTTTCTGCACCCTTGGTCACTGGGTGACCAAAACACAGCTACAGTGATAGAGGAGACCACCTCAAGCAACATACGTTGATGGCTTGCAGGGCGCTGCAGGTAGGACATTCACAACTCCAGTTTTCACACTCAGATGCCCCAGCATGCTTCCTTCACCTGCTGGATGTCTTGAGTGTGTAAGCAGGATGCTCAGGGAGACGACCCACTCCCTTTCCTGTCTGTAGTCACACTGCCCTGAATACCAGTCTTGGGGAAAAGCTGTCTGGAACAGCATTCCTCTGGCTTTGGTCTGGTCCATACAGGGATGTGCGCTTGGGCTCTCAGGCCTCAGCCCCTCGACTTGCCTGGTAATGCCTCCACCTCACAGTATTACACCTGGCACCCAGGGAAGTTAGGCTCAGTGGGCAGGGAATCTTACTGCTTACCCCTCCTAATCAGAGATAGCTTCCTTGAGGTGGCAGATTGGAGGGTGTTCCAGAAACCTTTAGAACCTTTAAAGGAGAAAGATGGTGAAGTTGAACTTGACAAAGACCTGGTGAACTTGGCTTTCCCTATGACCCCAGGATTCCCAGCATTCCCAGTCCAGGGCAGTGGTGGGCCTGATCTTGGCCTTTATGTTCTCTTTGGGTTGGTCCCCTTGCCTTCAGGGCCCCTTTTAGTCTGGAGGTGACTGAGACCTAAAGGGCTGTCTCAGGGTTGTTCTCTAGTTGGTGTGAGATGATGCTGGAGGGCATACGAGGTAGCTTCATGTCATCTGAAAGGTGATTATGGTTCATCTTAAATTCTTGCCTTTAAATACTTTCCAGAAATCATGGGAATAGAGATCCAGCCCCTGTACCCACCCTTCCTAACTCTCAGCCACCGTGAGTGGAGACCAGGGATGACAAGAGATAACACAGAGCCCTGAGTCTCAGTTCTGCCTGGAGTTTCCCTTTCCATCAGCCTTCAGGCAGAATGGAGATTACCTACGGTAAAGTTCAGCGTGTCCTGCCTTTTCCCCTTCTGAGTTGAGAGCCCAGTGAGGAGCAGGAGGGAAAAGCAAAAGGTGGTGGTGAACATACCACCCAGACATGAGGAGGGTCTTCTTCATGGAGCATGCATTTGAAGAAATCTGTTTTTCCACACCCCCTCCACCAATATATGACCACACCACTGAGAAACATGAAACAAGAGGCTTTGTGTTGAGAATTAGGACAGTTTATTGTTTGATCAACATGCTGAGTCTTCCACATTTTACACAGTTTTATGTAAAGTCAATGTGGCCATTTAAGCCTGCTGAGCCAGTGAGATGGGAATGCCATCCTTTGTGCTCCTCATGGCCAATCACTTCCATGGGGCCAGGTGAGGAGGAAGGTGACACACACCTTGTGATACACGCTGGCCGTCAACCTATGGAGGCTTCACACTAGAAGGCAGCTTCCAATCCCACTGCAAGGATAAACCACACCCTACCATGAGCATCAGCAGGGGCGGGGCGGGGGGGTTGTCTAGTGTCCAGGGAGTTTACGCATTGAGAGCTCAGGTTTTGGATCACTGAAATAGTTAATTTCAAACAAAAAATCCAAAGGGTGCCCTGGTGTGACAATCAGAGTGGACTTGGGGGCTGGCCCTTCTTTACAATGGAGGAGTCTGAGATGTACTCAGATACGCCGGTCTGAGGAGCACACGTGCCCTGTAGCCCTGTGTGCCAGTCACAGTCACATTTGTTACATACATGTCAGCGACAGGTGAGTGAAAACACCTTGATTCTGACTGCTTGCAGTTTACTGGGTAATCATAAGCAAGTCACCCTTCTCGGACCTGGTTTTCCTGCATTTCCTGCAAGAAGGGTTGTGAGCCTTCCGCCTCACTCTGCTGTGGCCAGGGGACAATGTCTCACATTCTTGGGGGAGAGGTAGTTAGGAAACGTGCGCACTGGTTGATACCCAGACACTTCAGCTCGGCTGCCCCTCGTGTGGCTCAGACATGCCTCGCAGCCCTCAGCTACCTGTTCGCACATCCTGACACCCTCACCTGCCTTCTGCCATGTGGAGAAATGAGGCTTCTCTGCCTGCAGGACACCGAAGCCAGCGGTGCCATTATTGTCACACCTGGTACTTGAGGGCAGGGGCTCCCAGCACTGCCACCACCAGGAAAACGACAACATCACATCCAATATGTGTCTGCACTCTCGGCTGCCACCATACCAATCCTCATTTCTGCTGCCTGAAACACTCGAACTGATCTGGCCATTGCTCCTCAGACCTGGGCCATCTCAGACCAACTGAGGATGCTGACAGGAAGAGTGCGGTGACAGTGATGGCAGGGAGGCCTCTGACCGAGTCAGCATGCTTGCTAACCTTGGACCACATGGCTGCACCTCTAGTACCCGAGATGCCGAGACCACCCCTTCGCTCTGGCATGTCTGCATTCATAAATATGCTTTCTGCTTTCTCCATCATATGCTTGATTTTTCAGATGACCACAAAACAGGAGCTTTACTGACAGCATTTTTTCCTTTTTTTTTTGGAGATTCCTCAAAGTAAAAGAGCAGGCTACAGAAGGTGAGCCTGCTGCACTCCCAGGTCAAGGGTGCTCTGTGGAGGGACAGACTGAACCACTGGCTAAACTGAGATCATTTCCTAAAAGGGTCCCTCCTCTCTGCCTCGTGCTAGCCCACCTGGATCCAGCAACAATGGGATACTCTCACCAGCAATGCTGAGGAATTTCATGACATTCTCTTCAAGGGAACCTGATCATTTCATTGTTGAACCTTAAGTCTGAGACAAGATCCTACCTACAAGCAAGAGAACAGTGATGGCAGCTTCTCCCAATGGGAGCCAAGGAGCAAAAGCCCTTCTGTGCTGGAGGTCTGGCTGCCCTGACAGATCCAGGAAGAGGGGTGGAGATGAGGCCCGAGGAGGGCACTCATGGAACAATGTGGCGCCACCAGGATAGGAGGATAAGGGGAGGCAATTGCCCTCCCCACCTCCCCTCTCCTACAGGGCTGGTAGAGCTGGGCTCAGGAGAGAGGATGTCATGTATGTGTTGGGAAAGGAGGGCTCATGGAGGCCACAACAAGCCACACTGTGTCTACTTCATCTCTTACTATTATTCTAGGCTGTGATGGAAAAAAAAAAAAACAAACATGAGAAGGGGACTGAGTTTCTATACTTTTTTAACAAAAATTTTTAAAGAAAAAGTACTCTTTAGTACCAAGAAAATAAAAATCCACCATCCATTCACTGAGACCCAATGAGATCCCTGCAAACTGGGCTGCCCTAGGGGCCATAAGCAATGGCCCTCACTGCCAGCCAGGCTTGGTGCTGTCACCTGGACTCCTGTGACTTCTCACGAGGTAAGTAAGCACTCTTCCAACAAGCACCACTTGGGGGGTGTGCCGTGGTGGGGGTACTGGCCCACATGGGCATGCACACTTGTGCATATAAGTACAGACAGAAACAGTGTGCATATTCCCAGGGTCTATTTTTGCCTTTAGTTAATACATCTATGCATTGTTTTATTGATGGCAAGACAATCACAAGTTTTTGGACAATATTAAGTATTTCTTATTTCAACACATTGCAGTACTTTTGGATTTCCAAAACTGATATCACAATGCAAGTTCCAACTTGAGAGCAGGAAAAACAAGAATATACATCGAGCACACGTATCTTTGTGAGGATGTGTGTGGAAGGTGTATACACAAGTCTATCTCTATATATAATTATGTACACACATATAAAAACTCAACATGTGACATTGGAATTACGTTCATACGTTGGTCTTTACCTTCTGGAAGAGGAGCTCTGTGGGAATTCTGCTTCCTCTTTGCTTCACCTGAAGATAAACTTCTCTTTAAAGATCAGCTCTGACACACAGTCCCCTTAGCTGAGTGTGTGACAGGCCCACTGGATATAGTATCAGTGAGTCCTGCCAGGTCCCTGCTGCACTTAGTAGCTGCCATTCTGGATTAGTTTCTGAGAAGTTCCAGATTCAACATAATAACTTGGTGGGATCCTGCTTTATGGTGGAATTTACTCCCTACCATATGCCAGATAGTCATTTAGCTCGTCTATGACAAGCCTAACAGTGGCTTGGAGGAAGAGCCAGGGTTCACTGATTTTGGCCAGAGTGGCTACCCTCCACCTGGCTTTGTGCAGACTCAGAGTTGGTGAGTCTGGATCTATCTGGAATGCTGGTCAAGTGGGCAGCATCACTTAGTGAAAGAGTTCAAAGATTTTACAGATAGGTCCTCAAGACTAAGTCCTTCTCAGAAATAAGTCAAAAATGGCCAGGACGGCTCTCCGGAAAGCCTTCTGGGGACCCCACCTCAGCTCTACCCTCAAGCGACCAGAGTGCTGCTACAATATCTGCAAAGGTCTGTGTTCAAAAATGTCAACTGCCCTGCACCAGGGAGACAGAAACACGTCAAGAAGTCAGCTTTTCCAAAACAGCACTCAACAGTATTAGCAACCAAGGATCAGCAAAACATGCATCTTCCTGGTGGCAGGTCTGCAGACCCTCCCTTCCCCCACCACAGACAGGCCAATCCTGTGTGGAACAGGCTCCAGCTTCCCTGGCATCCAAGGAGAAGGGCTTCAGGGGCACACACTGAAGTTCCTTCTGCCCTTCCCTTAGCTTCAAACCAGACACGTTTGCTGATCACTGGACGGCTTGGTTAAAACATTTTCATGACTACATATGGTGCCCCCAATCTATAAATTACACCTTGCCCCAGCCCACAGTTGCCAGCGGCACCCCATCCTTCCTTCCTGCCCACGACCTCTTGCTCTCCAGTCCCTGGGTGGACCACAGAGCACAGACAGTTGCCTGTGGCAAGTGTCCTCCACCCCCTTCCAGGCTTTTCAGGGAGAGGAAAGAGGCAGAAGTGATTCCAGTGGGCCTGGCCTGGGCGCCCTGCAGTTCACAGGCCTTACTTCAGCTCGGGCTGTGGCTCGTGTCCTACTCTGGCCACAGAAGGACGGAGTCAGAGCTGCCTCTTCAGAGCCTGTTTCCTTCCATCAATCAGTGTTTGATTTAACTACGGAGGGCCTGTTTGGTGAGGCCTGGTTGGTCTGGGCCAGACAGCCTGGGGATTGGAGCCTAAATAAATTGCCCAGTTAATTGTTTAAATTTATTGGTCTGAGGGTGGGAGGAGGGCAGAGGTGATGAACCATTAAAAGAGGACAGGAAGGAGGAGGTGTGTGGAAAAGGTTCTCTGTAAGTTTACAAATATACAAAAACAAAAAGCACATCTTTCAAATAAAAATGACTACATTTTTATCTGGCAAAAAGTTGTATACACATGATTTAAATTTTTTTTTAAATTTTAAGTTTTTGGCAATCTTAATAAAGTACAATATATTACAACCAAACCAAAAAATAGTTGTTTAAGTAACAGCTGTTAGAGTGACGTGATCCCTGATGCCCAGCCTCCCTCCCCACCCACCCGACTCCTAGAGACAGAGAGAAAAGAAAACTCCTCCCATCTGGATAAGCTCATCTCCCACCCCCTTAGGAAGCTAACCAATAGGAAGCAACACAACAAGCGAGTAGTGTCAGAGGAAGCCGGGGTCAGGCTGCATTAGCAGGAGCAGCCGCCCTCGCTGGCCGGGGGCTCCTGGGGTTTGTCCAGCTTGATGTCAATCACTGCAGGAGCGGGGCTAAGGAAGATGACTCGCAGAGGCGCTTCCACCTGACTCCCACCCCGGTACCCACTCAGCCGCCCTGCACAGCCCGTCTGTCCCTCCGCAAACACCCAGGGGCTCGCACTTCGCTTAGCCTGGGTGGGTTAGATGCAGGGTCGCCAGGTCCCGCCCTTCCTCCTCTTCCCGGACCATCTCCCACAGTCTTACCTCTGTCTACCAGAAGCAAAGCTTGTCCTGGGGCTGTGGGACCACTACGTAAACACAGGCTAGACAGACCCTTTCTCAAAAGCCTTCCTGCTGGGGAGCCTCGGCCTTGTTCCCTGTCAGCCACACCCTGAAGTACACAGGAGGTGCGGAGCCTGCCGGCTGGGTGTACAGCCCACCTCGCCAATCTCAGGGCTACCTGGGCCTTGGTCAGGTGGGCACAGCAACCCTGACCCCCTCACTTCAAGCTCCAGTTAGAGGGGGTCCTAGACTCTGAGCTTGCTGCTGTGAGAAGCCACACCCCCTCTATCGCCCTTTTCATGGATGCCCTGGGGAGTGTGGGTTGGAGGAGCACCAATAGGAACCGCCAGAGTTGGGCGGAAGCAGTCCTGCTATGGGATCAGTTGTCCCAAGGAGGTTTCGTGGCCCCTATGTAAGGGTGATGGGAGAGGTGCTTCAGGAGTCCAGTAGCATAAAACATGTTTCCCTAAAGACACCTTGCCTTTTCCTTTTCCCTCTTTACCACTTTTTTTGCCACTGGCCATGGCATATATTCTGAGTATGACCTTGTCCATGACTTTTCCTTATTTATTTTTCTTTTTGTGGTCCCTAAACCTCAATATTCTTTTTGTATATTTTTATCTTGTTTTGTGTGTATGTAGTATTACATATACATAAACATACATTTTTTATAACATGGCAAAGTATAGATAAACTAGTAAAAAGACAAGAAACAACTGACTTCTTTTCCACTGGGCAAATCGGACCACCTCTCTGAGCCTCAGTTTCAGCCTCTGCGTGTGGCCCAAGGTCTGGAGTGGACTGGGTGAGTGGTGTGCAGACCCTGTCCCCGGGGCAGTGGGGAGGCCCCAGGCTGTGCCAGGCTGGGTTGAGGAGGCAGTTGTCTCATATAGAGGAGGCTGAACCATGCTGAGATCACGTCTGAGTGTACAGAAGTGGAGATTCTGCTTGTCCACATGAAACACAAATCTGTGTTCACTAGAAAGAAGGGCACTCACTATTTCTCACTCCCTGCCCCACGCTGTCACTCCACACACATCCCCTCTGGCATCCCCACTCTGTTTTGGAAGCTTGTTTGCTTCAAGCTGGACGGGGTCTTGAAGACCTCGGAGTTCAGCCTCATTCCTGTACATACGAGGCTCCACAGCACAGGTCCCCATCAGGAAGGCTGGCCTGGGGACCAGGCAAGGGTTTGTCCACTGTTCTGACATATCATGTGATAAATCCATGAATAAATGACTTCTGCAACATCTTTCACTCACTTGTCAAAGGAAAAGGATACTCCCTTCTTTGCTTTTCTCCTGGACATTCTCCATTCCAGGCAGAGCCGAGGCCACACGTCGGAAGAGCTAGGGAGAGGGGAGATGCAGCATGAGCCCTATGCTTCCCCCTCTGCTCCTGGCATGCCCACCCTCTGCCTCTTCTCACCCTGACCTCAGGCTCTTCTCCTGTCCTGTCCTGCTGACTGTGTCCTGGACAGCAGAGACTGCACCCTTGATGGAAGGGACTGCACTTAACTTCTCCCTCCCACCCCCTAGCACCCCTCACGGCACTGGGCCCCAGCAGGCCTCTCACCCAGGCAGGCTGGCCTCGGGGTCTCGGGGGCTGAGTGTGTGTCATGGTGATGGCCGGGAATCCACCCCCAGGCAGAAAACGATCTAGGCCCTGGGAGACGAGCTTCTGTCCCACTGCCCACCTGGGGGCCGGGTGTGGGGAAGTGGCTTTCAACCTGCCCTTATGACAATGACCCTCTCTTCAGGGAGTCTTGTGAGTCCATAGCATCAGCTGGCTTCTAGGAACCAGGGCCACAGTCAGACTGGAGGAGACTTTTCAGAGGGAATAAGGACATGGGAGTGTAAGTGTGATATTGTGGGTTTGCTTGGGCGTGGGTGAGTGTGAATGCATGTACTGTGTATAGAGGAGTGTGTGTGGCGTAGATGTGGCTGTGTGGCATCTGTGTGTGTAAGTATGTGGGGAGGTGCGTGTGTGCGACGTGTATGTGCACATGTGGGGTTTCTGTGCCTGTGTGTAAGTGTGCATGGAGAGCTGTGTGGTGTGTGTCTGAGTGCATGCGCTCACTGGGGCAGGGGTGGGCAGGGTGTCAGGGGGTTGCTGGCGGGACCTAGGAGGATGGAACCTAGGGTGAAGACAGCAAGTACAAGACAGAAGATTCTGAATGCTCTCCCCATCTCTTGACAAACACCAACTGCAGGAACTAGGTGAGCTCTGGCCTTAAAACGTCACTGCCTGAGCTCTCTGAGGACAGCGTGAGGCTCATTCATGGTCTCATGGCAGAGCCCAGTCACGTGGGACCACCCAGGCTGGGTGACAGGACCAAACATGGTGAGCGTGAGGGCCCAAGTGGGGAAGACGCTGGTGGGTGGGGTGCAGAGAGGGGCAGGAAGGGGTGCAGAAGTCCAGTCACTCCCCAAGCCTTCCTCCATGATGCCCCAGGCAGCCCCACTGTGCCTGTCTGGCTGTCAAAATAGTCACAGCCTCTGTCAGTGGCCAAGTTGCCAGTCAAACAGAAGCTCTAAGGGTCACATGGGGGCCTCTGAGAGCAGACAGGCTCACATTCAGAGTCCAGGAGCCTGCACTGCACGGAGACTCCTCTGAACCACCCAGGGTTGAACTGACTATATACAACTCTTGCTCAAACCATTGCCTGGCTTCCAGAATGTTCTGGAAAGGGGGCATCAGCATCTCTGTCTGCTGGGGGCAGAGGCCACCTGCACTCTGGACCACTGACCTCTGCTTCCCCACCCTCCAGGCCTTTCTATCAGGACCACGCAGAGCCACAACCTGGTGTCTCCTATAGGCCTCCAGGGACGGGGGAGGCTGGCAAGGGGGTGTGAGTGAACAGAGCAACGCTGAGGCTTGAAATAAGTTTCTAAACTCTTTAAAGATATAGACTCTTGACACAGCAATACCTGTGCTTCCTCAGGAATGTGTTAAAGAGCCGGAGCCAGCAGAGGACCCCGTGAGACACTGAGCGGGGAAACGCTCAAGAGACTCGAGACACCAATAAAGCCAGGGGAGCTACTAACACACGGAGTCCTGTTGCTATGCTCATGGCTGCAGAAAATGCTGCAGATCTGTCAGGGGGTGGTGCAGAGACAGGTGCAGTTGTTTCCACCCAAGTCCACTGACCTGCTGAAGGCCATCTGTGAGAAGCCTCTTGCTCCGAGGCTCAGCCCTAACCCCACCCCTTCTACGGCTCCTCTGAGGAGTCTGACTCTGCAGGCCCCCTCCTATGAGCTCTGACCACACTGAGGGTGGGCTCTTTTCCCCAAGTCTACCTGGCCCAACACAGCCCCAGGCACTTGCCAAGCACAATGCAGGAACCCAAAAATGCTGAGTGGATGGACTCTCCTGCATGCCCATCCCAAGTGAGGGAATAGGTAGGAAAGTGCTGCTTCTTGGCTGCCTAGAAGCTGGGGGCTGGACACCCATGGCAGCTCAGGGGCCACGGGGCTGGCTGCTGGGTGTCGCTGATCCCATAGCCCCCGATACCCTGAGTGCGAGCAGTTAGCTCTGGAGGGACTCACTCCCCATCAGGTGGGCCACCTGGTCACTAGCCCCTGGCACCAGAAGCCCAGTGTGGGCCCCTGGTCAAGGTGGCACCTCCCACCTGCTTCACATTGTAGCCAGTCTTCGCACTGGTCTCGATGAACATGACGCTCAGTTCTTTGGCACGCTGCTCGCCCTCCTCTATGGTTATCTGCCTGGAGGAGAGATGAGGGGAACCAGTTTTCAGTAGAGAAGGACCCCCAGTTGGGGTGGAGGGAGCGGCCTCAGATGATGAGGGCACTTGGGTTGGCCTGAGACCAGGGCTGAACCCCAGGGCTCCCTCAGGCCGCATGAGGTGCAGAGCAGAGCAGGAAGCCAGCATTCCCACTCCACTCCTTGGCACTACTGTCCAGTCTGGGAGCTGGCCCTGTGGCTGGTGGGCTGCTGGCCCCTACCCACTTTTCCCAGGATCATCACTGCCGGAGCACACATTTGTCACACTCCGCCAGCCACAGACCACCTCTCTGGGTAGAACCACCAGCCCCATTTGCCAAATGAGCACACTGAGGTCAAAAGTAATGGTCCCAAGGTCACCTATTGCAAAGAAGTTGGGCTTCGAGCTCTGTTTTCTTCACTTCAAGGACGAGATTTTAATAAAGCAGCTTCTCATTCACAATACTCCCTAAACTGTCAGAGTGCATTTCAGGAGGCCCTCAGTCCATGATTGGTTGCTTTATCTGCCCCAGGAGATAAGGAAAGGGTGCCAAGGTGAGCCCTATTCCTGTAGGGCAGTCTCTTTAGGGACAGTGTCACACCCAGACATAGAGCTAGACAAGGAAACTCTGTGTGTTCATGCCTGGGGACCAGGCCCTTCACACTCACCCCAGCATCAGCACAGGCGTTTCCCAGGGGCAGGGCCAGTGGGAGCCTGAGGTCCACTGTGTCCATGACTGAGCTGAGGCCAGGCCCAGACCATGCATTGCTGGGCTGGCCGGGCACATGGGAGCTTTCAAGGCCTTTGAGGCCCCAACGGGGCCCTTCCCAGATGCATGGGGCCGAGTCAGACAGGGCGCTTACCACCTACAAGTCCCAGGACACCCCATCCAGGAGGTGTTGCAGAGGAGGGCAGGGGGTGGCCCAGAGCACCCTGCACCTACCTCTTGTCGGCCAGGTCCGTCTTGTTGCCCACCAGCATGATGATCACATCGCTGCCCCTTTCTGTCCTGACATCATCAATCCACTTAGAGGTCTGCTGGAAGGAGTTGAGATCTGGAGGTGGAAAGTAGGGATAAAGGTTGGCAGAGGTGGCCCCGTGGGAGAGGGGAAGGGTGGGTGGGGAGAGTGTGCACCCTCAGACACCTGGGCAGGGCAGGTGGGAGCACAGACCGGCAGGCCTGGACCTTCCTGAGAACGCCTGGGTATATTTGTGGAACTTTGCTGCGGCCCCCAAAACCCCTCATGTTGCTGAGCCACCCACTGGGGAGAGGTCATGGCACCTGGAAGGCCACTGGGTCATGATTCGCTCCATGGACTAGTGGTTTTCAGGCCAACCTGAGAGTCAGATCTGACTTTGCAGGCTCAGTGCAGAGTGAAGTATGAGTGCAGTGGGCTTGGCTAAGCTGCAAACACTGTGACGCTGTGTGTGGAGAGACCACGGCAGCCCTGGGGCAGGAGGGCCCTGCAGGGTGGCTTCCCACCGACAGGAGCTCACAGGGGTTTCCGAATAGCACCCTCAGGCCCTGCAAGTAAGGGGAGTGCAAAGTGGGCCCAGGAGCAGACAAAAGCCAGGAGAGGCCAGTGTTTACAGGGCAGTACCCTCCTCAGTCAGAAGCTGAGACAGGCTCCCAGAGGAACAGCCACAGGGTGATGCCCACCACTCAGTAGCCTGCAGGCCCAAGGGGAGGCGAAGCTCCCTGTCCTGGGAACCTGGGCTTCCCACAGGCATCAGGGGCCCAGGCCTCCTCAGGGCCCCCTTCCATGCTCTTAGGTGTGCAAGGAGCCTGTGGTCAGGGACAGTGTGGGGAGGAAGTGGGGAGGGCTAGAGGCAGTAGGCTGGGGCATCCTCCCACCATAAGCTTGACTGCAGCCCAAGGGCTTGTGAGGTGTGTACCCTGACACCTGCCTGGGGAGTGGGGCTCTGCACTGGGCCCTAGCCCTCACCCCCAGCACACAAGTCTCCCTCAGGGCTGTGTGTCTCTCTCCAGAACAGCTGATTTGGTCAGAAGAGCCACAGGGTGTGAGATGAATAGCCCACCCACGGCCCCCAGGGACCCACTGGGCCTCCTCTCCCAGAGAGCCCTGTAAAGAGCAGGGGTGCTGCTAATAGAACCGCGGTTGCCAGGTCAAGGCTGGTCCACGGACCGGCATCTTTTCACACCTGCACATATACACACACACCATACAAAGATGTTGCTCCCTAGGGGTCTTTCTGGCAGCCAGGGCCCAGGACAGTGCTGAGGGGCAGAAGGGCCAGCCTTGTGAGCATCTGCTCTGCTTCACACACAGGTCTCTGCTCTGAACAGGGCCACCCTGGTCGGTACGGATGGGGAAGGCTCAAAAGCAACTCACTCTCCACTCTGAGCACCTGCCTTTCTGCAGTCAGAGGACAAGCACACACACACACATGTATACATGGGTGTGTGCTGCACCCTGGCTGGGGCTGCACCTGGGCCCTGGAGCTCTGTGAGCTGTTCCCCGCCCAACACCCAGGCCCCATACTCACTTGTGATGTCGTACACCACCACGGCCACCGTGGAGTCCCGGATATAGCTGGGGATCAGGCTACGGAACCTCTCCTGGCCGGCTGTGTCCCAGAGCTGCAGTCGCACCTGTCGCAGGGTGGGCAGGAGGTTCAGGGCATGGTGAGGTCCTCAGGGTGGGAGTGGGGGGAAGTTCTGCGGTGCTGGCACTGCCAGCTCTGGGAAGGCAGGGGCTCTTAGTGGTGCCCAGTACAGGCCCCAGGTGATGGGTCCCAGGGAGCCCTCCCTGTCCTCCCAGGTCTCCAGTCAGGCACTCACCGTACGATCCTCCAAGTACATGGTTTTTGACAAAAAGTCAATCCCAATGGTTGCCTGTTAGAGAAGAGGACAGAACAGTCAAAACTGAAAGGTCTCAGGCAGGGGGGCAAAAGCTGAGTCATCCAGGCAGGGACACAGCCAACAAAAGGGGTCGTCACCCAGGCCAAGCCTTGGGTGGATTCTATTTTGCTGTCCCACACGCCAACTTAACAGTGAATCCTCTCGTTCCTCTCAGAGGAAATGAGATAAATAAGGATGAAGAAAGGTTGTTTTTTAAGAGAGTGACACACTCTTTGGAGAGGAAGAGAACAGTGCTTCGGAAAAAGGATAAGAGAACAGGGGAGGAAGCTTGCCTGGGAACAAGGCCACTGGATCTCCTGCCCCACTCAGGTGGGGGCCTGGAGGAGCAGGAGCTGCGTGGTCTCCCTGCCCCAGCCTGCTTGTGCCCTGCCTACCTCCTTGCCTCCCAGCCTCCCCTGCAAAAGCCTCTCTCCTCAGACCTGGACTTCAGGTGTCTGGCTTGGGCTCACTGCTGCCCAGGTGGGTGGGGGTGGAATGGGAGCAGGGCAGCTTGCTGGTGTGGGGGCAGAGAGCAGCTGGCTTCCCACAGGAGCATCACAACCACCCACAGCAGCATCTTGCTGGGAAACCCCACTGGCTCTTTTATACCCAAACCAACACACTGGAAGTCAACTATGTCATGCCCGTGTTTCCACTCTCCTGGCATCAGGAGAGGCAGCTGGACCAGAGGGAAGGGCCCACCACTCAACTGCTGTATGGCCTGAAACAGGCCACCCAACCTTTATGGGCCTCACCAGCACCCAGTGTTTGTGACAGGAACCAAGATGCTGTCAACATGCAACAGTCACCGCCACACAATTAATAACAATGAAGACTCAGACACAGCCTGAATGTCGGGGCACCGGTAAAGTACAGTGTGGTCCATCCATATGATGAAAGCTTGGCATTCATTAAAAACCACGTCCTTGAAAAATATTTAAGGATTTCAGGAAATGGTCATTAAGTAAAAGAAAGCAGACTACAAAACATCAGCCTGATTAACTGAAGTAGAGATACAAGCATTTTTCTTGTTTTCTTAGATGCTGAAGTGAAGGCACGGCACACGAAGGCCTGAACAGTACCAGTGTCCAAGTACTGACACTATGGGTGATTTTTGTTTGTTTGTTTCATCATACTTGTCTCCATTTTCTACAATAAACATATAATAGTTCTAAAAGCAAAATTTAAAGTATCTTTTTTTAAATATAAGGTTTAAAAAAATAAGCTTAGTTGAATGGAAAATTGACTTCTGACTACAAAAGGCACAACCAAAGAAACCCAAGGAAATAGGAAAGCCCAGGTCTGAAGGCCCCCAGCTGACTGCAAGCAGGTGTGTGTATACCCCCAACTCCCTCCCATTTCACAAAGGAGTTAAGGTGGCTGCGTCCTCCCGGGAGCTTGCTTTAGTGCAAAGACAGGAAGTGTCAAGGAATCATACAATCCTAGAACATTCATGCTCAACAAATACCTTAGACACAACTCGGTCCTCTACTCTGGAGACCAGGAAAGTTAAAGTCCATGCCTACTGTGACTCTGCCAACCAATGGCAGAGATAAGAGGATCGGCGTAAAATCTTGGCATCACTTGGGCACTTTCAACCCCAGCTTTGTACGCCTTTCCAGCATGGTGTAGCTGCTGGCAAATGTGGAATTGACGAGCTGCTTGCAGAATGAGCTTTGTTCCTTAACAGCTACATTACATCCGTTTTATTAGTATATGTTAGAGCAATGATCCTTGTCTGCTGATACCCACAAGGAGAAATGTACAGAGCAGGTGGACATCCCTCAACTCCAGTGCTCAGTGGGCTCCCCAGTGCCTGCCAAGCTCCTTCCATAAAGTGACCCTTGAGCTAAAAACCAGGATCATGACCTCAAGATTGGTGACAGGGACTGGTGGCTGTCCCCAACATGAAGTCTCCCTTTATACAGTATTAGGGCTCCAAACATAAAAATGAACTCATAGCTGCTCCAAGTAAAGACAATATTTCTCAGCTTTCTTTGTAGCTGGGTGGCTAAGTTCTGGTCAATGGGATGTGAAGGTGACATGTGTACCTTCTGAGATGGGTCCCTCGTGGGGAGGCGGGATGTACCCATAGCTGCCCCTTGCCCTTTCCCGCTGCTTGGAATAAAGACAGGAGATAATAAGTCATACTGGCCCATCTAGATGAGAGTGACAGAGTAGTGATGACTGGTGAACAAGACAGAGGAAGCCTGAGTTCCTGCCCTGTAGAGCTTGTCTCTGCAGCCTGAGACTCTTAGACTACTGTGTGACAGAGAACTGAACTATCTTGCCTAAGCCACAGTTATTTGGGGTTTCTTTTTAACATACCTTAGCTCTGACCTAACTAATAGAGCAAAGAACCACAGAGAAACATGCCCCTAAAGGGTAGGCAGCATGGATGGTGATGGTGATGTTCCTGATGATAATGCAACAACAATCCCATTTCACCTCATATGTGCTTCCATGGAGGACAGAGAAGTCACCAGATGACATGGCAAGGATTGTGCCATGTGGATCAGGCCCTAGTAAGCTCAACTCAGTGGCATCCATAATCATAAAAGCCATCCACTGAACACTCACATACTTTACTACCCCTAACAACAGTCTGAGCAAGTCAGCAGTAATGATGAGTCAGGCTAAAAGGACCAACTTCCCACCTCTCTGGCTCTCTCCCACCTTTACTCTCACTTTCATGCTTCTTTTTATATCAGAGAAATATCTGGTTCCTTAACTGCCCACTCTCTTAGACCTCTTTGGCCATACTTTCCACCCAAGCACGCTGCTGAGCCAATGCAACAAGACCTTCCTGCAACCTGGTGCCGAAGCACGTGTCCTTGGACACAGATGAGCCATCAGCTCTGCTCAAAAACATCTCCCTAAATTCTGCTTCCAATGATGATTAAATAGCTTGTTTTAAACTAACCCACCCAAGCTGCTGCTGCTGCTAAGTCACTTCAGTCATGTCCAACTCTGTGCGAACCCATAGATGGCAGCCCACCAGGCTCCCCCGTCCCTAGGATTCTCCAGGCAAGAACACTGGAGTGGGTTGCAATTTCCTTCTCCAATGCATGAAAGTAAAAAGTGAAAGTGAAGTCGCTCAGTCATGTCTGACTCCAGCGACCCCATGGACTGCAGCCTACCAGGCTCCTCAACTCATGGGATTTTCCAGGCAAGAGTACTGGATTGGTTTGCCACTGCCTTCTCCGAACCCACCCAAGACAACTATTATGAACCCTGGACAAGTACAAGAAATAATTTGCAATCACTGAAAAGTGACCAAAACAGGCAGACAAATAGAGCAGTTATAATCTCTAAAGGAAGGGAAGAAAACAAAATGAGATCCTATGCTTGACCAGCTTTTCCCCTGAGGTAGCTTTCTACCTCATGTACCAAGTTAGAACGACTTGGTAACACCTCAGGCTTTTCATTAGAACCCCAGAAGGGTCAGCTTTGGGAGAAAGGACATCATCTCGGAAATAAGGGTTATATCAGAGGACTAAGGGAAAAACAAAAAGAGACCTATCTTATAAAAAAAACTTTAAATGTGGTAAATAAACCCTTCAAAAAAATTAGTTGTACATAATTTAATGCCCTATTGAAATAAAATTCAATACTTTTCAGAGGAAGGTAATAGAATTCAAGAATCTAAAACTTATTCAGTATCCACTACACTATGAGAAAGGATTAGACATGAAGAAGCAGGAGATTTAAGCCAATAATTGAGGGTAAAAAAAAAAACCAATAGAAACATATCCAGATGACCCAGACATTGGATTAACAGACAAGGACTTTAAAATAATTATTATAAATGCGCTAAAAATGGAGAGGAAAAAGATGAATATAATGGGTGAATTTCAAGATATATCAGATCAGATCAGATAAGATCAGTCGCTCAGTAGTGTCCGACTCTTTGCGACCCCATGAACTGCAGCACGCCAGGCCTCCCTATCCATCACCAGCTCTCGGAGGTCACTCAGACTCACATTCATCGAGTCAGTGATGCCATACAGCCATCTCATCCTCTGTCGTCCCCTTCTCCTCCTGCCCCCAATCCCTCCCAGCATCAGAGTCTTCTCCAATGAGTCAACTCTTCGCATGAGGTGGCCAAAATACTGGAGCTTCAGCTTTAGGATCATTCCTTCCAAAGAAATCCCAGGGCTGATCTCCTTCAGAATGGACTGGTTGGATCTCCTTGCAGTCCAAGGGACTCTCAAGAGTCTTCTCCAACACCACAGTTCAAAAGCATCAATTCTTCGGCGCTCAGCCTTCTTCACAGACCAGCTCTCACATCCATACATGACCACAGGAAAGACCATAGCCTTGACTAGACGAACCTTTGTTGGCAAAGTGATGTCTCTGCTTTTGAATATGCTATCTAGGTTGGTCATAACTTTCCTTCCAAGGAGTAAGCGTCTTTTAATTTCATGGCTGCAGTCACCATCTGCAGTGATTTTGGAGCCCAGAAAAAGAAAGTCTGACACTGTTTCCACTGTTTCTCCATCTATTTCCCATGTAGTGATGGGACCAGATGCCATGATCTTCGTTTTCTGAATGTTGAGCTTTAAGCCAACCTTTTCACTCTCCACTTTCACTTTCATCAAGAGGCTTTTGAGTTCCTCTTCACTTTCTGCCATAAGGGTGGTGTCATCTGCATATCTGAGGTTATTGATATTTCTCCCAGCAATCTTGATTCCAGCTTGTGTTTCTTCCAGTCCAGCATTTCTCATAATGTACTCTGCATATAAGTTAAATAAACATGGTGACAATATACAGCCTTGACGTACTCCTTTTCCTATTTGGAACCAGTCTGTTGTTCCATGACCAGTTCTAACTGTTGCTTCCTGACCTGCATACAGATTTCTCAAGAGGCAGATCAGGTGGTCTGGTATTTCCATCTCTCTCAGAATTTTCCACAGTTTATTGTGATCTACACAGTCAAAGGCTTTGGCATAGTCAATAAAGCAGAAATAGATGTTTTTCTGGAACTCTCTTGCTTTTTCCATGATCCAGCGGATGTTAGCAATTTGATCTCTGGTTCCTCTGCCTTTTCTAAATCCAGCTTGAACATCAGGAAGTTCACGGTTCACATATTGCTGAAGCCTGTCTTGGAGAATTTTGAGCATTACTTTACTAGCGTGTGAGATGAGTGCAATTGTGCGGTAGTTTGAGCGCTCTTTGGCATTGCCTTTCTTTGGGATTGGGATGAAAACTAACCTTTTCTAATCTTGTGGCCACTGCTGAGTTTTAGACTAAAATAAAACCCAAAAATCTTTTTTAAAAAAATATTTATTTATTTGGCTGCACCAGGTCTGAGCTGTGGCCTGTAGGATCTTTTAGTTATGGCATATGGGATCCAGTTCCCTGACCCAGGAATTGAATCTAGGCCCCTGCATTGTGAATATCGAGTCTTAGCCACTGGACCACCAGAGAAGTCCCCAAATCCATAAATCTTAACACACAAAAAAAACCACAATACCTGAAATAAAAATCCCCTGGGTTTGAATAATAGCAGCTAGGACACTTCCGGAGAAGGCAATGGCACCCCACTCCCATACTCTTGCCTAGAGAATCCCATGGACGGAGGAGCCTGGTGGGCTGCAGTCCATGGGATCGTGAAGAGTCGGACACAACTGAGCGACTTCCCTTTCACTTTTCACTTTCATGCTTTGGAGAAGGAAATGGCAACCCACTCCAGTGTTCTTGCCCGGAGAATCCCAGGGACGGGGGAGCCTCGTGGGCTGCTGTCTATGGGGTCACACAGAATCGGACACGACTAAAGCAACTTAGCAGCACCAGGACACTTCAGAGGAAAGGGCAGTAAACTTGAAGATAGGTCAATAGAAATTGTTCAAATTGAAGCACAGATTTTAAAAAGATAAATTAAAAATGAATAGAACTTCAAGCACAGTATAAAAGACCTGATATATATATACACATATGCACTTGGGGTTTCAGAAAGAGTAAAGACAAAACAAAAAATGCATCATAGCCAGATACTTTTTCAATTTGACTAGAATCATCAGCGCACGGCTTCATGAAGTTCAGTGAACCTAAAACAGGATAGAGACAAAATCACACCCATCCAAATCGTAGTCAAGTTGCTAAAAGCTTAAGATAAAGAGAAAACCTTGACAGCAGCTAGGAAACAATGACAGGAATGACAGTTGATTTCCCTTCAGAAACAATTGAGGGCAGAAGACAATGGAACAACATTTTTTAAATTCTAAGAGAAACAATCACCACCATCCCTATCATGTCAGCCCAAAATTATACAGCTAGTGAAAATTTCCTTCAACCATGAGGACAAAACAGAAACATTTTCAGATAAGGGAAAGCTGTGATGACTTGTCACCAGTGAGCCATCATTATGAGAAATACTTCTGGCTGAAGGGAAATTTTATAGATGGAAGTTTGGATCTTTAAAGAAGGAATCTAGGAGCACCAGAAAAGGTAAGTCTGTGGGTAAATATAAACACAAGTGACTTGTCCTTGACCACCTCCTACTTCTATCCATATTAGCAATAATTCATAACATCCTCCCCTCTGCTTTGCCCCATTTCATCTTCAGCGAGACTTACTCTCAGAAGATGGCCTCTAATCTTACTTTATGTTAGGTACAAACCACTTCATTCCTTGCTTTTCCCCCTCTAATATAATAATAATAATTACTGTTGTTACAATGACTAAACATCTGAGTGCTTATCATGTGCCAGGCATTGTCCTAAGTGCTTTATATGTATTAACTAACTTATGTTAACTTGTTATGAGTTATATTCTTTAGTATTTGTATATTTCTGCTGAGAAAACTGAGCAAAGTTGATCCCTTAATAACGTGGGAGTTAGATTTCCACACAGTGGAAAATCTGCATGTAACTCATAGTTGGCCCTTTGTATATATACTTTGATTCCTCTGTTCAACCAACAGCTGCTGCTGCTGCTGCTGCTAAGTCCCTTCAGTCGTGTCCGACTCTGTGCGACCCCACAGACGGCAGCCCACTAGGCTCCTCCGTCCCTGGTATTCTCCAGGCAAGAACACTGGAGTGAGTTGTCATTTCCTTCTCCCAACCAACAGCAGATGGTGAAATTCTGTAGTATTTAATACTGAAAGCAATTGCATAAAAGTGCACCAGCCCAGTTCAAACTTGTATTATTCAACGGTTAACTGCATTTGAGACGTTAAATTCCTTGCCCAGCATCAACAGCTGGAAATGGGAGAACCAGGATTCAAAGGTATTTGCAAAGATGTCTGTGTGTGTCCACCTGTATTACCATCCCTCCAGGTGCTAAGCATTTGCTCCTTCTATCAAAGCAAGCCTCTCCCTGGGTTCTCTTGGCTCTGGCCCTCTCAGCCATCAAGGATCTTTTCTGTCTGCAACCTTTCACTCTCTACTCACGCTTTCCTTTCATCCAAGAAGCATTCTTAAAATTCTTGCATCTTTAAAAAAAAAAAAAAATTGGTCCCTATCACTAAGTGGCTCTCTAGCTTTCTGCCAATCTCTCACCTCCATTCCATTGGTATGCTTCTTGGGAAAGGGCCCCAAACCAGCTGTCCCCACCTCTTCTCCTCCCACCCACTGCTCAGTCAAGGCGGTCTGGTTCCTGCCCCTCTGCCCACTGAGGCTGCTCTGGCTGTGGTCGTCATGGCCATTCATCTCCTGTAAGGACACTCTATAGGCCAGACTCTACTAGTAACAGACGAACTTGACCCAGTGGAACAGTCCTCTTCCTTGACACTCTGGCTTCCTTTGCTTTCATGACATGACTCATTTCTGGCTCTCCCTGCCTCTCTAATTACTGTTCCTCATTGGCCTCTTACAGGAGCCTCTTCATTTCTCTGTTCTTAAAACAGTGGCATTCCCGACTGTTTTGTGTTGGGTACCTCATTTATATCCCAATCTACATCCCAGGCCTCACCTCTGTCCTGAGCCCCAGATCCAGGTAGCTGATAGCGTACTGAACATGTCCATCCACGTGTCTTCTAGACCCCTCACTAAACATAGTGTATCCCATAAGGAGCCCACTCTCCCCTCCTGGCTTACTTCTACTTTCCCCATCTCCATGAAAGGCACCTCCACCTCTTAGGTGCCCAAGCCTTCAGAAGCCCTCCTGAGTTCTTCCCTTGTTCTCAAGTCTTCTTCCCTTGTTCTCACATCCACTTCCTCACAGCCCACTCCCTCACAGCAGAGGATCACTGAGCTGACACTTTGCCTCCAGAGTGTTTTCAACTGCCCGTTTCTCTCCATTCCCACCATCACTGCCCCAGTTCAGTCCCCAACCTCTTTTACCTGAATAGCTGCACAGCTTCCTGACTCATTTCTCTGCCCCCAGGTTCTCCCCTGGATAATTTCTTAAATTTATTTATTTGTTTTTGGCTATTCTGGGTCTTCATGGCTACGTGCAGGCTTTTGCTAGCTGTGGCGAGCAGGGGCTACACTCCAGTTGCAGTGTGAGGGTTTCTCCCTGTGGCATCTTCTCTTTTTGCAGAGCACGGGCTCTGGGTGCACAGGCTTCAGCAGTTGCAGCTTGTGGTCTCTAAAGTATCTGTGGTGCATGGGTTTAGCTGTTCTGCAGCATGTGGGATCTTCCCAGACCAGGGATCAAACCCATGTCCCCTGCATTGGCAGGCAGATTCCTAACCACTGGACCACCACGGAAGTCCCTCTCCTGGATAATTAATCTTTCATGTAGCACCAGCGTTATCTTCCTAAAACATAAATCTTACCATATGACTCCCTACTGCCTCCAGGAAACCATACAAATGCTTGAGCTTGGCCGGCACAGGGCCTGCTCCTGGCTTCCCCTCTTTGATCTCATTCCCCACTTGCCCCAGCTTGTACTTTACACTTTAGCAATAACACTGTGGTCAGGACTCTTACACACATATCACTGTGTGTTTCTGTGCATTTGCTAATGCTGTTCCCTGCCTTTTCTAATGCTCTTTCACAAGGTTAAAACTTATTCAGAGATCAAGATCCACTCCTTTGCAAGTCATTTTCCAAGCCCTCAAGTTGCCCTCAGGGCCCCTCTTCTAACAGTTTCTCTACTAATCTGGAAAGATCTCACGCTAGTCAGTTTCTCCCACTGACCAGTGATTTGGTAATTCTCAACATGTAGTCCATGGACCACTTGCCTCAGAATCACATCAGAAGCTTGTTAAATATGCAGGTTGCTGAATCCAGCCCAGACAGACAGAATCATAATCTCTGGGATGTCAGTCTGGGAATCAGAATTCCAGACAAGCCCTTGGATAACTCATTTGGGGAATAAAGTTTGCAAATAGCTGTGCAGTCTCTGAGCTCCTGCTATAATTGGTCTGAAGAGGCTAGGGTACCCAGAAGGAGGGGCAGATTCCCTGCCCGAGGTGAGAGACAAGGAGATGCCCGTGCCTGCAGAAGAAGCGACTAATCATGGATGAAGAAACCAAGGCTCACTCAGGCTTGAGGTCATCCAGGTGGGGTGGCAGAGGCACCCCAGGTGGGGCCCAGGTTTCCCTGACTGCAAAGCCCCTCCTCCTGACACTTGAGCTGTATTCCCTCTGCTTCTTGAAGTCCCTTCATTTCTGAAGCTGTCACTGAGTGTGTGTGTGGGAGTCACACCCTGTCTGGCTCCTTAGTGTCAAAATCTGTGGTCATTGGCCATAGCTTGGCAGAGTCCACCTAAGAGAAAGTTCATTTGCATTTCAACAACAAGAAAAGTCAGCTAAGGGCAGAACAGAAATAAGAACTTTTAAGATGGCCTTGATTAACGGAAATTTTCTAGCTCCTCAGCATCATTTATTTTTCCAGACACAAGGCACAAGCAGCTGGCCCTACACTACTGCCAGCTCTAGCCCATCACTCCCAGACAGGCCAGATCTACAGGGAGAAGGCAGTAATGGTCTTCCCTGGGCAGCTCCTTTCTGGCATATGGTGTAAGTAAGTAATACTCATTCAGTTATCACTCTTGAGTGCTTACTATGTGTGATTCGCAGACCAAAATAGATTCTGGTCCCTGTGTATAAGGAGCTGTTCACTCTCCTGGAATGCTCTTCCACATGGTTAGCACCTATTCAGAGTTCAGGATTCAGCCTTGAATTTCCAGACTTGCGGAGGAGCTAAGATGAGCACACAGAACTAATCAGAACACAGATTAGACAGGTGAGAGGGACTACTGTAATGGAGGGGCACTAAGAGGAGGGGGCTTCCCATGTGGCACTAGTGGTAAAGAACCCGCCTGCCAATGCAGGAGACATAAGAGATGCAGATTCAATCCCTGGGTGGGGAAGATCCCCTGGAGGAGGGCATGGCAACCCACTCCAGTATTCTTGCCTGGAGAATCCCATGGACAGAGAAGCCTGGTGGGCTACAGTCCATAGAGTTGGCACAACTGAAGCAACTGAGCAGGCGTGCATGCAGGAGGAGGGAGAAATAGTGGATTGGAGGCATAGGGGAGTAAATCCCAGACAGAGGGAAGAGGGGTTCTGATTTTGGCAATGGCAGAATTCCTATCAGACCAACCCTCCTGCAGACTACAATGATAAACTCTGAGCAAAATGTAATGACTACCTGAAGGCACTTACAAACAGGAGAATCCAGAGGGGAGTCAAAAACTTAAGAGAATGGCTCTGCGTGAGCCTCCCGTTTTTATGATTGTTTATTCACCTGAAGGCAGTCCCGGCTGGAGCTGAGGGGTGGGGGCTAACACTTGGCAAGAAACCCATAGGCTTATTGGTTAAAAAATGAAAGAATAGGTCAAAAAACTATCATAGCAGCTAGAAAATGTGGAAAATCTTGGAGATGAGAAAGCCACAGACAGCATACCCCAAATTCTGCATGAGAATGCTACTCAAATCCCTGCCCAAAGAGACTATAAGCAGCTTAAGACTGAAAACCAGACAGGCAAACAAAGCCGAACAGAACTTTAAATTGCTGCCTACCACAGGGAGGAGAATTGAAAATCTGGGTTCAACGAATATTATTTCAAAGGAACAAGCAGAATCCATAGCCTTAATCACCATGTGTAGTATACAACTCAAAACTACTATAAAGTGAAAGCCATATTCAATAAAAAAAAAAGAATAAATGGAGACCAACCTTGAGGTGACCCAGATGCTGAAAGCAGCAAGCATTTTTAGATAGCTAATTTATTATGCTCAAGCGTATAAAGAAAAATATGCTCATAACAAACATCCAGATTTTAAAATCTCAGCAGAGAATGAGAAACTATAAAGAAGCAAAATACAAATTTAGAACAAAAAATAGAATATCTGAAGTTTTAAAATGCTTAACAGTAGACAGCAAATGACAGATGAGTCAGTGAATCTGAAAACAGATCAACAGGAATTGTTTGAAAAGATAATATGGGAACACCAGACAAAAAGAACAACTAGCTACCCAGGCAGGCCAGGGGCTTCCCTCATAGCTCAGTTGGTAAAGAATCTGCCTGCAATGCAGGAGACCTAGGCTTGATTCCTAGGTCGGGAAGATCCCCTGGAGAGGGAAATGGCAACCCACTCCAGTATTCTTGCCTGGAGAATCCCATGAACAGAGGAGCCTGGCAGGCCATAGTTCATGGGGTCGCAAGAGTCAGACATGACTTAGGGACTAAACCACCACCACAGGCAGGCCACATCCTCCTACAAAAGGCCCCAGAAATCGTGCTGATTTCCTGTTATGTGCCACAACCTCCACTCCCTCCAAAGTTCAGTCGAAGTCATACAGCGTGTGTGTACTGATGGGAACATGTGTATGAATGTGTGTGAGTAGACATGAGTGGAGACACACAGGTGTGCATGCAACTATGTATGTGCAGGTGTAAAGAAAAAGATGTAAAAAGATTGTGAGGCATGAGTGTGAGGTGAGATGGGGAAGAAGTCATTTCTGCTTTGAAGGTAAAGTGAAAGTAAAAGTGAAGTCGCTCAGTCATGTCTGACTCTTTGCGACCCTGTGGACTGTAGCCCCCCAGGCTCCTCCATCCATGGATTCTCCAGGCAAGAAGACTGGAGTGGGTTGCCATTTCCTTCTCCAGGGGATCTTCCCAACCCAGGGATCAAACCCAGGTCTCCTGCATTGCAGGCAGACGCTTTAACCTCTGAGCCACCAGGGAAGCCTCCTTTATCTTGAAGGTAAAGCCCAGATCAACGATACGTACACAACCCTGGTGATGCCATGTCCGACTCTTTGGGACCTTGTGGACTGTAGCCTCCCAGGTTCCTCCATCCATGGATTCTCCAGGCAAGAATACTGGAGTGGGTTGCCATTTCCTTCTCCAGGGGATCTTCCCGACCCAGGGATCGAACCCAGGTCTCCTGCATTGCAGGCAGACACTTTAACCTCTGAGCCACCAGGGAAGGCTCCTTTATCTTGAAGGTAAAGCCCAGGTCAATGATACGCACACAGCCCTGGTGATGCCAGAGGCCAAGGGACTGAGGTGACCAGGAGCCTCCATGGGGGAGCAGGACAGATTTCTGACAACAAACCTAGGCACTCTGTCTATGCCTCCTGGGGTGGAGCATGGCCAGCCCTGGAGGATCTGGCATGCAGCTAGCCGAGTGCCTCATCCAAATGGGTCCTTGGTTTGTTTTCAGGGACCTCTGCCGGTGCCTTAATGGGCTTGTCCTGAAATAATGACAGCCTCTGTGACCCTCAGCTTCCCATCTTTAAAATGGGGACAATCATGACTTCCTTCAAAGACTCTTGGATCAAGTGAGTTAGACTATGTGAAGGTACTCTGTACAAACAAAATGAGGACTGACCGACTGATGGTAGGATTTCCAAGAAAAGCTGTAGAAGAAACCCACTCACTCAACCTACAGGAGACCCTCCAATGTTTCTCAGGCTGGTTTTGTGGAACATAGCCTCATGAGAGAGGCCATCTACAAGGATGAAAGTGAACGGTGATCAAGTGTTTCTAGGAAAGGTTTCATGTTCCAGCCCGTAGTGGGGGGCCATAAAGCCCACTGACACAGCAAAGGCTCTGAGAAGTCCTGCATGGAAGAATCAGGAACGATTTCATGTAATCTGATATTTCCCAAACTCTTGGTCCTGGGAACCTTGGTGCTTATAACTGCTATTCACATCCCAGTAAATGAGTGTTCACAGAGCTTCAGGAAAGGCTGGCCTTAAAAGAAATGAGTTCCAAAGGAACCATAGCATTTAGTCTCTGTATTCTGTTTCCTCTTATGAAGTAGGCCGGAGAAGGCAATGGCAACCCACTCCAGTACTCTTGCCTGGAAAATCCCATGGATGGAAGAGCCTGGTAGGCTGCAGTCCATGGGGTCGCTAAGAGTCAGACACGACTGAGCGACTTCACTTTCACTTTTCACTTTCATGCATTGGAGAAGGAAATGGCAACCCACTCCAGTGTTCTTGCCTGGAGAATCCAGGGACAGGGGAGCCTGGTGGGCTGCCGTCTATGGGGTCGCACAGAGTCTGACACGACTGAAGCGACTTAGCAGCAGCAGCATGAAGTAGGCAGTGAATTATTCTTGCTGGAAACTATTCCACAAAGATGTAAAGAGGATATCAAGATAACAAGAGCAGCAGGCCTGCCTCTGGGGACTCTCCATGACCCCCACGATCCTTCCCTCCCTTCTCCTCCTTGGCTGTGCTGGGTGAGCCTCCTCTACTGCCTGATGCCCTTCCAAGGAAGCCAGGCTGCATCCTGCTGTGGTTAGATCACCCCAAATCTGGCAGTGCTTATTTATTCCTTTAATATTGCCAACTGTACTGCTTATGAAAAATGGCAGGCACTTCATCTTATACAAAAAAAGAAGGGACCTTAACAAGGAGGATTTCATAGTTGCATCACGTTTATCTTCTTCCCCAGGTATGTTAACTAGTGTTAACAGGGGCTCAGACACACAGTGAAGAATGATGGCACATTATACGCCTCCCTCTGCACAAAAGCTCCCATTGGCCCAGCACACGCCCAAGGAAAGAGACGTTTCCTGAGGCACTTGTTGAAATCGTTTTTGCTATGTGCATTTATTATGAAATGTAATTTTGCATCCACTTTCTGACAAGACACAGTAATAAAGTCTGTGGTAGAAATTTGCATGCTAATTTGCATAAGTTGACTCAAGATTCTCTTCTCAGGAAGAGAAATCATGAAAAGGAATGTATGCGTATCTTCTTTCAGCCTTGGCCAGGCCTTGGCCCGTGGCTGGGGAAGCATCTTGGCAAGTGGCAGAAAGCAGCTGGGCATGGCAGGCCCTTGACAATGAAACTGCTGTTTATGCCCTGCACCACCAACCCTCAGAGCAGAGGATCAGGGTAAAGTCATGCAAATGAGCATGCAAATGAAGCTGGTGAAACTTAGGGATTCAGACCAGCAAATGGGTGCGGTGGGGGAGGGAGGCAGCAGCTTCTGGAAAACACGCTGGGCAGGGTCTGGCCTGGCCAGCAGCTCAACCAAGTACCTTGGGGGAGGGGCGGTTGGCTGGAAGGCCACAAGGCAGGTACCTGGATTCTTTCCAACACTTTAGCCTCAAAGGTTACACAGTCCCCATGACCACTTTCCTCCCAAAGGGAACTGGCTTGTGCTAGTCACCAGCCAATATAAATATGTATTGATTCCTCCTTCATTTCCTGACTGTGCTCTAAAACATCAACCAACAATATATACTTTCCAACTTTAAACAACGGGTTGTATGTGTGCATGCAAGTCGCTTCAGTCACGTCCGACTCTTTGCAGCCCCATGGACTGTAGCCCGCCAGGCTCCTCTGTTCATGGGAGTCTCCAGGCAAGAGTACTGGAGTGGGTCGCCATGCCCTCCTCCAGGGGATCTTCCCGACCCAGGCATTGACCCCGCGTTGCTTTCATCTCCTGCACTGACAGGCAGGTTCTTTACCACTGGTGCCACCTGGGAGGCCCAAACAAGGGGTTCAGTCAGTCTGTCAGTCAGTTCAGTCACTCAATCATGTCCGACTCTTTGCGACCCCATGAAGTGCAGCACGCCAGGCCTCCCTGTCCATCACCAACAAATAAGGGGTTAAATTTCATCAAAATTAGTCAATTCTTCCCAAAGCTACATAGATGCCGAGGGATGTGTGGCCTGAAGCTCCCTGAGAGCTCTCCCACAGGCTCACAAATGCACAAGCCCTCTCCTCGGCTCTCAGGGAGAAAGAGGTTTTGGGGAGAGGACTTTTAAGTGCATCTACAAGTAACCTACAAAGCAAATTAGGACCCCACTCCAATACTCTTGCCTGGAAAGTCCCATGGACAGAGGAGCCTGGTGGGCTACAGTCCATGGGGTCGCTAAGAGTCGGACACGACTGAGCGACTTCCCTTTCACTTTTCACTTTCATGCACTGGAGGAGGAAATGGCAACCCACTCCAGTGTTCTTGCCTGGAGAATCCCAGGGACAGAGGGGCCTGGTAGGAGGCCGTCTATGGGGTCACACAGAGTCAGACACGACTGAAGCAACTTAGCAGCAGCAGCAGCAGCAACTACAACCTGGGCCAGAGTTGTATAACGGAGCCACTTCACTTACGAACACTAACAGGTGCTATTGGACTCCCCGAATACCAACTGGCAGCCTTCTACTCCCCTGCAGGCCTGGAAACTGTAAAAGAAAAACTGCTTTCCCAGCCTCTCTAGAGGGTAATGGTGATCAGGTGACTCCGTTCTGGCCAATAAAACACAAGCTGCAGTCTGCTGGAGGGGGATGGGATTCTAGGGATGTTCTTGCCATCCCTTTTTTTTCCTGCCTGGAACACAGAGGTGATGTCTGAAACAGCAACAGCCAAGCTGCATGAAGATACGAAACCACAGAACAAGAAGGCAGAACAGAATGCCCAGGGGCCTGGGACGTGCCTGATGCCATCACTGCAGCTGGGCCAGCTCAAGGCCCACTGTGACTTCTGGCACCTGAAAAACCGAAACCTTCCCTTGTTTAAGCCAGGTTAGTCAGCTTTCTGTACTAGAGGCTGATCACATACCTAATTTTAATATGCTTGACAAAAGAGTGGAAGAGAAGCCAGAGGAGAGGAGGGAGGGAAAGAAAAGATGTCACAGTCAATCTGCCGTCAGACCAGTCCTAGGTAGATGTCCAAATGGAGCCCCTGGGTGACTGGTGCTGCTCCAGGGGGTGTCTGAGGGCAGGGTCATCTTGCCAAGCTGCCTGGCATTTAGGGGTATCTCACTGTATAAGAGTGTTGCCTCACATTTTGACCACAGAACCCAGTATTTGTGAAACATGGAACTCTTTCTTAACTGTATCAATATGATAAAATCATCGTGTTGCTAGAGTTGGCCAAAGACAGAGTTCAGTGCTCTGCCAGAAGCCTGGGGACCTGGCAGCATCCGGCAGAGCGCCAGAGCTCTGCACACATACACATGCAGTCATGGATAGGAGGGCCGAGGTTTCCCATACAAACATTGTGAGCAAGTTATTGTTCACTTCACTTCACCATCATCAACTTCATCTGCGGTGGAGTTGTTATTTAGTACTGCTCTCTGTAGAGTATGGTAGTGCACAGTGGTATCAACAGTATTTCTGATCTAAAATTTCCCATCATCTAGGCTTTAAGGCGTCCATGAGCTATGCTTTAAATACAAACTGACCACATTCCTGCTGCTGAAGTTTGAGGCCACTGATCTAGGTGATGTAGGGGTTAAGTGCCATCCAAATAATTTCTAGATTAGAAAACGCAATACTAAGAAAGTGGGATGCTAGCCCAGACTCTCAGCTAAGTGACAGAGGTGGGATTTCAACCCAGGCCCCTCTGAAGGCAGCATTGTTTTGGAGAAAAAGAAGGAACTAATATCAGAGGATGTGCTGATTCTGCATGTGACTCAGTTCTCCTCAGGGTGTGACCCCACTCTGCCCACCTTGACAGGGGTGAAGACCCTCCCCTGTCCCCTCAGGTGCCGGGTAGTTACCTGAACACCACCTAAGAACATGTGGCCTCTTGGATTCTATGGAGAAAGGCCTTTCTTCCTGGCCCTCCGCCTGCTGTCTAAAACCTGACCCAGGAAACTCATCAGCTATTAAGGCTTCAGGGATCCAGATCCTGCCAGCCCTTCCTGGGCCCACTCACATAACAGCCATTTTCAAACATCTTCACTCGGCTCTTCCACCATTACTTCCCACTCGACTTTTCGTTTTTCCTTTGTGTTGATGGTACTGACACTCTTCCGGGGTGTGTGGACAGAAACCCAGGTTCCACTCAAGCCTCTCGCTCCTCTGCACCCCACAGGCCTACTCTGCTCGCTCGCCCCTCCCACGGTTCTGTGTGTCCGGCCCAGGCTTGGCCCAGGCCCCTCCACTCAGCCCTGCATGACTGATGCGTGATGCCCCTCCCTGCCCTTCCACTCGCAGAGCTGCCTCAAGTCTGTGGGCCCTGCTGCAACTGCCATCCTGCCTTGGCCCAGGCCCCCAGGCCCGTTTCCTACAAACTCTGGCTTCTTTGATTCCCATCAGAGGCAGCCTTCAGGAAGCCCCAGTAGCTCTCCACTCTGCCCCATGAGTCCAAACCCCACCGAGCTTCTAGGGCCGCTAAAGCCTCATCAGCAGGATCCCAGATAGGTCTGGTGGGGAACCCTGCTCTGCATGCCCGGGTCCTCATGCCAGCCCCTTGGGGCCTCAGGCAAGTTCAGCCCCAGATGGGGGCGGGGGGTGGGGACTCGCTGTCACACAGGATGAGGTTGAACACCCTCTACCGTCCATGCCCTGCCTCAGGGCACAGCAAGATTCTGTGGCAACACAGAGTAAGCACATGGCAAACATGTGTTGTCAGAGTATGTGAGCAGTGGAGGAGGGCAGGAGACAGAGCCTGAGGCACGCAGCAAAGGTGGGAGTGAGGGAGTCAGTCCTGAAAACTGTCTGGGCACCTCAGCCAATGAAGGCGAGGCGGGAGGGCGCTGCTGGGCGGGAGGGCTGATACGTGAGGTATGAGTGGGCAGTGCTGGGGAGTGATCACCATGCAGGGACAACTGGGAACATCCCCAGAGCCCTCGGGGTTAGTGTCTACTTCCCAAGTGTCTCTGCCATCATGTTAAGAAAAACTAACATTTCCCTTTCTCCATCTCCAGAGAATTTATTAAAATGGGCCTGTGTATGCACAGAATTGGAGCCCCAGCCTCCCAGCCTAATTACCATTTTAGAAGGTATTAGGAAAGAAATTCCACCTGCAGTCAAAAAAAAAAATAAGTCAGAAAAGCCTGCTGTGGGGAGGGCACTCGGGCTTTCATTGGTTGTTTCCATGGTACTGGACACTGACACGGGGCCACTGTGGCAACTTAGTCTGATGGGGTCTAAAAATCAAGGCAGACAGTCCCCCCTGACACCACTGTGGTATGAAGAGGCACCTGACACCAGCTGTGGGCAGGCCTGGGAGGGCCCCTGAATGTGGCATTGAATCTGAGGGGTCCGGGCCTCAGCCAGGCCGAGAGCCCACCCAGCAGCCAAAGCAGGAGGTGTTCCTGTAGAGCCGGGAGGACGGCGTACTGGGGAGAGGGAGCTGCAGAGGGGCAAAGAGCATGGGGACAGCCCAACCACGGGGCACAGAGCATGGCACAGCCCAACCATGGGGCACAGAGCATGGCACAGCCCAACCACGGGGCACGGAGCACGGGCATGGCCCAACCGCAGGGCACGGAGCATGGCACAGCCCAACCACGGGGCACAGAGCATGGGGACAGCCCAACCACGGGCACAGAGCATGGCACAGCCCAACCATGGGGCACAGAGCATGGCACGGCCAAACCATGGGGCACAGAGCATGGCGACGGCCAAACCATGGGGCACAGAGCATGGGGACAGCCCAACCAAGGGGCACAGAGCATGGCACGGCCCAACCATGGGGCACAGAGCATGGGGACAGCCAAACCACAGGGCCCAGAGCATGGCACAGCCCAACCACCGGGCACAGAGCATGGCACGGCCCAACCACGGGGCACAGAGCATGGGGGCAGCCCAACCATGGGGCACAGAGCATGGCACGGCCCAACCATGGGGCACAGAGCATGGCACGGCCCAACCGCGGGGCACAGAGCATGGGGACAGCCCAACCATGGGGCACAGAGCATGGCATGGCCCAACCATGGGGCACAGAGCATGGGGACAGCCCAACCATGGGGCACAGAGCATGGCACGGCCCAACCGCGGGGCACAGAGCATGGGCATGGCCCAACCACAGGGCACAGAGCATGGGCATGGCCCAACCACAGGCAGACGTGCACTTGAGCCTTGGTGAGTCAGAAGAACATTTCACAGCAGAGAGGAGGAGTGGGAAGGGCATTCCAGCAAAGCTGACACCATAAACCAAGGGTTGGAGGCCTCAGAGTGTCACTGACTTGGGAGCAGCAAGCAGGGAGGCCCCTGGACCACAGGATATAGGACAAGCAGTGGGTCATGGGAGATGACACTGAAGATAGAAGTGGGCTGAGATTTTGAGGGACTCCAACAACATGGGGAGAAGTTGAGGCTTTGATCCACAACAAAGGACCACTGAGGCTCTTGAGGGCCACTGCAAAGACCTTGAGCCTCCTCTCCTGCCCATCCCCAGGAATACCAACCAGCCAGGAGTGTCACTATTATCAATGGGGCATCAACAAGTATTGTTAAGTTTTATAACATTTGAAAGGTCAAATAATCAAAATAATGTCTGTAAGATCACTCACACACACACACACACACACACACACACACAAGTGAACACCAAGTCAGACTTAAGAAGTTAGAGCTGTGATTCAGATGTAAAGTGATGCAGGAAGACTCCCCTTGCAGGGAAAAGAGGCCTCTGGCAAGCCCACCCTGGTATAGAGCGTGGCCTGTACCAAACGAGACAAAGTGTGGCTGAGACAGTCATCCCAGAGCTGATGTCCAGGGCTGTATACGTCACTCAGGACCCCTCTAGTCAATTCTTAACAAGTATACTAGTTATCTGGTATTTCAAATGACAGCAGAAAAAAAAAAGGTGGGGGGGATAAGAGGGAGGCAGAGCAAGGGGCTGTATTTTAGGCAGGCATGCTGACTGATTCAGAGTGAGACGGACGGACTAAAGAGTAGACACAGACCTGTAATTGGCAGTGAGCTGTGCTCTGCATTTTCTGCAAGTCCGGAAAGGTGGGGAGACCTCTTAGCACAACAGTCCTCAGGGTGTTCTATAAATATTTATCCTTTGAGGACTCAATGCCAGAAGGATTCCATGACCAAAGACATCTGGGAGATTCTGCACACTACATCTTTTAGCAGACCAAAACCATGCACTGATATGGTAGAGGCCCTGAGAAGTCCTGCAGTAGAATTCTGTTCACCAGTGCTCCTCAGTCTCTTGCCCCTCAAACACCTACTAACATCCCTTAGAACTACTATCTCACAGAACCCACTGGCTGAGAAGAATGCACCACTACTTGTCTGTCTTAAGGAAGAAAACAATAAATTTTTTCTTAAAAATAGTTGAAATGATTAAGTTTGGTGCCTTATGATAACAGCTATCATTGCAGGGGAAATTCGTTTCATTTGACAAACCTCGCCACTCACCCATGGTGCCAGAAAAGTGAAATGTTACTGACCTTCAAGAGCTCAGCCTTCGGCTCCTGGAGCCATTTCTGTTTGACTCCAGATCTCCCTTGAGAGCCAGGGGCACTCAGGTCACTTCACCTAGCCTCCTGCCCATGTAGAGCAGTGTAGGCCCGTCACACTAGTCTCTACAGGGAAGGAAGGGCCCCAGCAACCACGTGTGTGTGTGTGTGTGTGCACACACGTGAAGGTCCAGCCAACAGCCATGTTAGAGAAGCACATTCCCAGCCACGTTAGAGAAGCACATTCCGAGCCACGTTGGAGAAGCACATTCCCCTACTGCTCCTTCACGACCCTCACCTAGAATCTTGTCCATCCACCTCCATATGATGACTCCCGAGAACCCAAACACTGGAATGATTTAGACCCGCCACGGGGCAGGAGAACACAAACTAAAGCTGTCCTTTCTCTCCTGGAAACATTTTCTTACTGAGGTTTGGAGCTTCAGAAGGGCTCAGGGTCTTTACTAGTGGGCTGGGACCAGGGTGCAAATGGGAGGCTCCTCCAAGGCAACATAGATGCCCTGGGCCCCCTGCACACCCTACTCTCCTCCAGCACCAGCAGTCCTGGGAAGGTGGCTGGCATGATGTCCAGGCAGCCGTCAAGGCTAAAAACACCATGAGGCTTAGTGAGGGGCGGGGACCCAGGAACTCACCTGGTACGTGTTGTCGAAGCTGTCATACATGAACCGTGTGATCAGAGATGTCTTCCCGACTGTAAAACAAGAAGAGAGGGGTTCAGCTGTGATCCAGGCCAGGCTCCTCTAAACACATTTCATGCAATGAAAACAGATAATGAAATCAAAAAGCCTAGAGGAAAAGATGAGATGCAGAAACAGAGTGGGAGGTGGGACCCCAGAGAGGGACACTGAGGTGAGGTATCCAAGTCTACACTGGGTGGGCTGCAGGGGACTCCCTGCCCTGTGAACTCTTACCACACAAATCCAGGTCTTCCTTGACCCATAAGAGCCATATAAGAACGATCAGAGAAAGTGTGTGCATTACAGAATGCTTCTGTCACAGGCCTACATTCACCTGGAAATAACACTTTGCCCTTGGTCACAGGCTGGGGTAGAGGCATGCTCTTTTAGTTTAGCCTGGAGACTGATGAGGAAGGTGACTCTCCAAGGAACCAGAGGGCAGGGGAAGTAAATGGATCATTCCTCAGTATCTCTCATGGGCAGGACTATTCTTCAAAGTGTGTACCTGATTGCCCATGTTCCTCATTGGATATTTAACATCCCTGGACCTTGCTGGGTAAGTGCCAGTGGGATCTCCAGTCATTGTGACAAGCAAGGACTCCCCTGCATATCTGCAAATCCCCCTAAGGGCAGTAACATCTCCAACTGAGAACTACTGGTAGGACTAAGGGGAAAAGGAAGTCTCTGCGGAATCCCGTAAATACTTCTAATTTCCCAAACTGCAGGATTTGGCTTCTGACCTAACCCTGGGCAGGTTCCATAAGGCCTGGCAGTGGCAGAAATGCAGTAGCAGCATCTCTGAGCATCTGGGTGGGGAGGAAGGGCGATAAAGGAACATTTGTTGGGTCAGGTCCAGCATGGAATGCTACACCATCCCACCGAGCCTCTGCTATGGCCCTGGAAGCCTCAGAGGTAGACTGGACCCGCTGAGCTTGGCTCAGAGTCCCTTCTGCTCTGGGCTGTGAGAGACAGGTAACTCTGGCAGAGAGAGCAAAAGATCCAGCGCCCAAGAGTTCTCCATTCTGCCTCTCCCCAGTTCTCAGATGGGATGTCCACAGGCTGAACCTGGCAGGGTGGCTGGTCCCTGGTTAGACGGAGCCAGGCAACCCAACGGGGCTCCCCTGGGAAAGGTCCCTTTCCAGTTCAGAAGCCTCAGCAGTGCAGCAGACAAGGGCAGCCCTCTCCTGACAGCCGGCATTTGTAATGAAAGGGCAGTCGTCTTCCACAGGGAGAAGGCATGCAGCTTGGTTCCAGGCTTGCCCAGACTCCACCCTTTGTGTCTCTTCACTAGGCTGTTTCTGATTCCTGTCTTTTGTGGTAAAACTATAATTGTAAGTAAGAGTGCTTTCCTGAGTTCTGTGAGTTGTTCTGGTGAATTATGGAACCTGAGGAGGGCCGGGGGAACCCCCAGATTTGTAGCCAGCTGGTCAGAAGTGCAGGACCCTGGGGACCTCACTCACAGCTGGTGTCTGAGGTGGGTGTCAATCTAGTGGGGAACTGTGAGTCCCCCACTTAAACCTGAGCAGTCTGATACCAGCTTAGCTCAGGTAGTGCCAGGATTGAACTGCAGTATATCTGCTGCTGTCAGAACAGCCCCACTTCTCTTCTGAACATCTCTGGGGTGAGCAGTAATAGACCCAGGATCTCTTGGCTAAGTTTACCTGGAAACTGCCCTTTGAGCATCCAGTACAAATTAAATCTGTAAAGTGCTTTCCAATTGCTTTAAATCTCTGCTTAAATTCACATGAAAATGAGAAGTGGGGGCTTCCCACGCTGGGAGGATTGATTCTGAGGCCACAGAAAAGCATGGTTGTTAACTGCTTAGGGGAACCCAGAATGAGAAGCAGAACAACCCCAAGCCAGCAGGAAGAGGATAAAATCAGGGAGTGCATGGATCCTCCTCTTCCAAGAGCAATGGCAAGTTCCTGTAGCCTCAGGTAAAGAGGCACTCCACGGCCCGCTGGGAGCTCCCGTCTGTGGTGACATGCAGCACCTTACACCTTGGGGAAGGGAGACGGTCCTTTTCTCCAACAGGCTCCTCCCCAGGACAGGAAGGAGAGACAGCAGAACCCCTAAAAGCCACTGAGGGAACAGGAGGCTCGTGGAAGAGCTAAGAGAGCAGAAATCTCTGCAAGGCTTCTCTGCCAAGTCCCTTCTCGGGGCACCAGCCACGACCAGTGGCTCCCCAGTGGCTTGCAGGGTAACGGCTAAGCAGGAGGAGAAAATGTCCAAGAAATGAGTAGCGTTTGGGGGACCACACAGGACAACCTTTTAGGTATGGGGTCCTGGCTAGTGTCACTGTTTTCTCAGCTTTCTCACAGACCCAATAAAAGATGACCACCTGAACCATGTATTTATGGAGGTTGTGTCAGACACACCGCAGGGGCTGTGCCAGACACAGATTTACATGGCAGCAATAAACGGGGGAGACGGGACACTTGCTTGCCTAAAGCCTGTAGGACTTCTGTGCTTGCAGCAACAGTAAACCCCTAAGTCTACCCTGGTTAGTCCTCAACTCTGAGTTGGGCAATTATGCATCTCCATTTTATACAAGGGGAAACGAGCTGCCAGCTCCTTGCCCAGGGCCAGAGCTGAGTGGGGCCAGGATGAGGCGGTCGGACCAGGGACTGAGTTCCTATGCCTCACGCTCCTCAGCATCTCTGGGTCATGCTGGGTTGCAGGATTCTGCCAGGTCATCACTGCCACCACTGTAGATGTCATGGAGCTCCAGGAATAGCTTCGCCTAAGCCAAGGAACCTTTTTCTTGGGATGGGCAGGAGGCAGGGTTTCCCCCTACTTGGGCAGTACTTGGCAGTGCTTGACCCAGCCTAGAAGGCCAGAAACTAGGAATTCAGGCAAAAGGAAGGCTTAGAAAATCAAGGATGGATGGGTTAAGAGACCTGGGGTGCAGCACCCAAAACTGAGGCCTGGACTGAATGACAGGCTCATTATGGATTTGACACAAAAGGGAATGATTTCTTCCCATTCTTCCAGGTCAGTTTTTTTCATTTCTCAGAACAGAAGCCCTCCTCTTCCCTGCCTCAGAGCTTCCCCAAGACCACCCATACTCTTTCCACGGCTGCTGGGCCAGTGTGGCTCAGACTCTGTCTGCACCTGTCCACTTGGCCTCCCTACTTGGAGGCCTCCTCCTTGCCTGGGCCTCGTCTGCACCCTTCACTGCAGGCAAGTGTAGCCGGTGTGTCCGTGGTCAGTGCATCCTGCCCGGCCCCAATGTGGCTAAGACTGACTGCTGGGCCTCCACCCTGATCCATGGCCCCGGGGCTCCAGGGCGGGGCTCACCAGCCTAAAGGAGGCCGACCACCCCTCAGAGTAGAGCCCCAGGCAATGCTGTCCGGCAACGGCAGCGAGAAAGGAGCCTCCACACTTTGGCCCCAGGGCCCTGAGACAGAGCTTTACTGAGGAGCCCCTCACCCACTGCTGCCCTGTGTCATGTCGAGAAGTAGGGGGGTCAAGGGGCCCCCGCATCCACACTCCTCTCCCCCTGAAGGGCAGAGGCCTCTTCCTGACCCCACACCCCATCTTCAACAACTGCCCCAAGTGGAAGGTGCTGGAACCTGGATACAAAGAGCCCACCTACCGGGTCACCCTCAGGCTCACCACAAAGAGCAGCAGAACAGCTGAAGCCATCACCTGACTGGGCATTGCCACTGGGCTGCGGTCAAGGGGAGGCCCAAGAGGGGCCCTACATTTAAGCAGCTCAGACAGGGCCGGGTTGGGGAGGGGAAGGAGGGGGTGGGGGAGGGGAAGGAGGCCCTCCCCTGAGGCACCCCCATCCTTCGGCAGCCCGCTGTATCCTATGGGAGGGCCGTCCTGCCCACACAGCTCTCTTCTCAAGGTCACACCGCCCCACTGCTCTAAGCACAGCTCTCAGATACCACCACAGCAACGCAGAGCTCTTTTCAGGAGCAAAGATTCAGCTCTTCTGGCAAGATTTTATTAAAAATAAGCAAGCAAATCATTACTGAGCTTTTTCCTCTCTGCTCACAGCTCGGTAATATTCTCATAATCTTCTGGTGGTTTAGGCCCACAGGATTAAGCAGGGAGATACATTTTCCCTCTTTCACCCAAATGAGGGTGAGAAAATTCATCCTGAGCACTTACTAGGAGAATGAATGAATGGAAACGTTCTTACTGATCTTCTACTCAGCACCACACAAGAAATTCTTAGTTTTCCTCATTAATCCTCATCGGGATCCAATAAGGTGGTTCTTATCTCCACGGTCACGTGGCTGGGAAGCAGTGGAGCTGATGTATAAACCCAGGTATGATGCCTAAGACATCACCTCGTGCAGGACGTTGTGCTGGTTTATGGAAAGGTCTGGCCAGCAGCAGGGCAGGAGGTCACAAAGGGCAAGGGTTCTGGGGTTCTGGCTTGGTGGTCAGGAAGGCCACAAGTGGTGGGGAGCAGCCCAACGGGAAGCGGGGGTTTGGAGGGGAACAGGTATTTCAGGCAGAGGGAACAGTGTGAGCGCTGAGGGAGGGAGACAAGAAGCTTGTGTGAGGTGATGCGATGGGAGGCAACAGGCTAATTACAGTGGAGGAGGGGCAGCGGCCTGGCCAGAAGCCCTGGGGACACACTGAGGCCCTCCAGGTCCACGTCTGACCTTGGTCTCAGGGGAAATGGGGCCCACCCAGGTGTGTGAGGAATAGATAACAAGCACTGTTCAAGGGAGCTCTGTATGGGCTTAAACCCAAATCAGAAGCAAGCCCAGAGGGCCAGGGCTAGATGGCCAGGCCTGTGGCCACACCGCAGAGCACAATTCCCTCCCAGGGATGGCAGGAGCTTCCAAAGGGTCTGACACCTCTAGAGCGGCAGTGGGAAAGGAGTGGCAGGTCGTAATGTCCATGATGGCTCACAAAGTATGCCCCAGCCCACGTGCTCTCCTTACAGTGCACCGCTGTCACTCTCTCCGGGGGGAAATTTGCGGGCCTGTGACTATGGTAGAAATGGCACTGTGTGTGACTCCAAAGGCAAGGGTAGAAAAGGCAGCACAGCTTCTGTCTGGAGCGCTCCAGCTCCCTCACACTCTGGAAGCTAGCCCTCCAACCCCATCGCCACGCTGAGAGGACGCCGAAGGCAGCCTACACACAGGAGGATGACATGGAGACACCCATACTGCAAGAAATGGAGACCCCCAGCCAGCAGACCTGTGGGTGGGGGAGCCTTTAGGTGACTCAAGCCCAACCTTGGAGCCATTAAAGTGGGTAAGAGACACCTTTTCCCTGCTAGGACCTGCCCAAACTATAGATTCCTGAGCAAAGACTATAGCCTCATTGTCTTGAGCCACTAAATTTTGGAGTGGTTGCCAGGAGAAATATCAACAACCTCAGATATGCATAGGATACCACTCTAATGGCAGAAGGTGAAGAGGAACTAAAGAGCCTCTTGATAAGGGTGAAAGAGGAGAGTGAAAAAGTTGGCTTGAAACTCAACATTCAAAAACTAAGATCATGGCATCCGGTCCCATCAATTCATGTCAAATAAAAGGGGATAAAATGGAATCAGTGACAGATTTTATTTTCTTGGGCTCCAAAATTACTGCAGATGGTGACTGCAGCCATGAAATTAAGACACTTGATCCTTGAAAGGAAAGCTACGACAAGCCTAAACATCATTATTAAAAAGCAGAGTATCACTTTGCCGACCAATGTCCATACAGTCAATGCTATCAAAGCTATAGCCAGCAGCATTTACCTGGACCTCACCCAAGGGGCCATTTACTCTCCCAGTCTTCCATGACCCCCACTCCCCACTCAGTGCAGGCCCCAGGAAAATGGATTTTTGTACCTGCAGGTGGCTTCTAGGTAGCAAGAGAGGATGTGAGGCATCTCTACTCGCTCAAACACCCACTGGGGGCTCACTCTGTGCTAGGCCCAGGCTAGGCACAGAATCCACAGTGGAAAGCAGATGACTCTCTGCCCTGCAGCAGCGGCCTGGCTAAGCTGATGGAGCCAGACTCAGGTGCAAACACCCAAGATGTGAGGCAACTTGAGAAAGGGCTATTGAGAGGCCAAAAAAAAAGGCAAGGTCACTCTCTGCTGGGGAACTGCAAAGGTGTCCTGTAGGAAGTTGTAACAAACCTAGACAGCATATTAAAAAGCAGAGACATTACTTTGCCAACAATGGTCCATATGGTCAAAGTATGGTTTTTCCAGTAGTCATATACAGACGTGAGAGCTGGACCATAAAGAAGACTGAGTGCCAAAGAATTGATACATTCAAACTGTGGTGCTGGAGAAGACTCTTGAGAGTCCCTTGAACTGCAAGGGGATCAAACCACTCAATCCTAAAGAAAATCAACACTGAATATTCATTGGAAGGACTAATGTTGAAACTGAAGCTTTAATACTTTGGCCGTCTGATGCGAAGAGCCAACTCAGTGAGAAAGACCCTGATGCTGGGAAAGACTGAAGGCAAAAGAAGAAGGGGGCAGCAGAGGATGAGATGGTTAGACAGCATCACTGACTCAATGAATGTGAGTGTCAGCAAACTTCAGGAGATAGTGAAGGACAAGGGAAGTCTGGTGCACTGCGGTGCATGGAATAGCCAAGAGTTGGACATGACTTAGTGACCAAACAAGAACAACATGATGTGCTATGAACATCTGTGCCCACATTTTTTTATGGATCTATGTTTTCATTTCTCTTGGGGTAAAACATAGAAGTAAACATTTCTAGACTCAAGGGTTTGTGTATGTGTAACTTCATAAGAAACTATTAATACCTGTTTCCAAAGTTGAAATGGAAGCAGAAAAATCTAGTAATTACTTCTTCTGTAGAGTGCAAGTAACATTAACCACAAAAGAAAAGACCCTGATGCTGGGAGAGACTGAAGGCAGGAGAAGGGGATGACAGAGGATGAGATGGTTGGATGGCATCACCGACTCAATGGACATGAGTTTGAGTAAACTCCAGGAGATGGTGAAGGACACGGAAGTCTGGTGTGCTACAGTCCATGGGGTCGCAAAGAGTCAGACACGACTGAGTGACTGAACAACAACAACCCGCAGAAGGTGGCACTCGGGCTGGGTCTTGACGGGTGGAGACGACACATCAGAGGAGTGACATTCCCAGGGGAGTGACCAGATGGGTCTGGTGACATGAGGCTAAGGCGTCCTCTGCACACAGCTGTCCCTTACCCACATCTCACCACTGCTACCACCTGAAGCCAAAGACTCCCAGGAGTCTGGGGTCAGTGCCTATGAGAGCTCCTGGGCGCAGCTGGTACCCAGGTCACAGGCTAACACCTGAGTAGGCTGTGAGCCCCCAGACCCCAGTGCAACATTTCCCTCCATGAAGGACTCCTCTCTGCCCTGTCATCTCTACAGTGGCATGGGTGGAGGTAGAGAGATATCCATGAGGGCCAGAAATGGGGCAAACTGTGAGAGAGAGCACAAGAAATTAGCTGGAGACTTGATGGAGGGTCTGCCAAGGCCTGGCAGCACGTGCCCCACCTGAAGAGTCTCCCCCTCACTGAGCCACGCCCGAACCTTGCCCCACAATCTGTTCTCTGTGGCATGCTCATATTTACCGCCCACACCAGTGCAAGGGTGCCACTGAATGGTCGGAGGGTCCTGTCTGGTCCTCCTTGGGGTCAGAGGGCTGCGACCAGAGTGGGAGATAGGAAAGCAGGGCTCACTGCCATCTCCAGGCTGCTGTGGCGGGCTGCCCTCCTCTTAGATGCCTGTGTTTTTAGAGAAGGGAAAGGGTCTCTGCATCCTTGGCCCAGAGATCCTATCAGCCAACCCAGGTCACAGAAATGTCCACAGCTGTCACATGGGGCTGTCACTCAGGGCTAAAAAGGCAAATCTGCTTCCCCAAGGCTCAGGCCAAGCAACCCACTCCTAGGATGGGCCCAGCTGACTCAGATCTCCCATCAGCTCAGTTTCCAGAAGATAAATGGGAGATGCTGGGAAGGGCTGCCCACCAAGGGGTCCAGTCCTCGTCCTGATGCTGGGAAGGTGGCCAGGCCCTCCCTGTTTAGTGTCCCTGCTCTGCAGGGCCTGGGAAGAGGGCTCCACCATTCCCCTGCACACCCTGTCCACAAAGCCCCCCATTACTGCCTGACCATGGGCTACACAGCCCCCAGGCCCTGCAGTGACAAGAACGACAGCTGGAGACAGTGAGCTTCATCTGTCGGATTCTTGTTTCCTTTGGTTCTGTTTTCACAACCAGAAACCCAGGCCCACCCTCCTGCAAGGTGGACAAGCATGGGGGCCCAGGGGCCAGGCTCCCACTGCACACGCCCTGCCACCTTGTGCTGAGAAACGCTGCCGCAGAATAGGGCTCTGCCAGCTCCTACCTGAGCCCTGAGGGGCCAGCTGGCTCACCGTAGGCTGAATGAGGAAACACGTGAACCTTCCATTTCAAACCATCCCCCAAAGGACTCAAACTGTAATTAAGAAGTATGCAAAGCTCTTCATTGGACACTTTAATTAAGTGTGTTAATTCCCTCTGCCAGCGGATGCTCAGTCACCTGGGCCTCACTGGGGGATCCAGGGAAGACAGAAGAGAGGAGGGAGGAGGGGGGAAGAAGCCAAAGAAGGGGTCGCAGGACAGTGTGGGGGGTGGGGGGCGGGGGGCTGGTCTGGCCCAGGCCCTTTCTCCTGCTCCAGTTAGGAGCCTGGCCCATCCCCGATGCTCTTGCTTCTCCACTGTCCTCCACCTGTCCCCATCTGCTTTGTCTGAGCCCAGGACACCAGGAAAGTCTGTCCTGGGTCAGGGGCAGTAGGGTGTCATTCACTCTGTCCCCCCACACCAATGTACATCTCAGCTTTGCCACTTACGTAGCTAAGAGGATATTATTCCAATGAGGTCAGGCTAGGTGGTCTTTAAGGGCTGCTTCCACTTTGAGGTGAGTGACAATGCTTACCAAGCCTGAAATGCAGCTGGATAAAAGGACCAAAGGAGAGGCTCATTTCCTGCTATGAGCAGAGTCCCTCTTACCCTTGGATCTTACTAACCTTCAAACATGTCACGCCCACTCCTACCTGCATCAACCGGGAGCCCTGAGAGCACAAGAAGGGTCTGTGCTCCACCGTCTGCTCTGGTGGAAGAACAGAGGATTGAGAGGCCCCGGGAGGGTGTACTGGGCTGGGAGCTGTACACAGGAGTACCTGCACTCATCTGCATTAACCCTCTCCTGTTTCTCCCCACAAAAGGATCACTGGTGAATTTTGAAGCTATCACTGTTTAAAATAATGTCAGGATATGAAAGTTACCTATCAATAACAATAGTGAATAGCTGCCCAATCCCTCTGAATGCCCCTACTACACTGGGGAGGTCTAACATCATCCTCCCCAATGCAGCAGCCTCTCTTGCAGCTCTGTTGGAGGCATCTGACTTAGGCTTCTCCCACTAGATACTCACGTGAGCCTCACCAGAAATGAATCTAGTGAGGTGTGGGATGCCCCTGGATTCTGCATGCAGGGGCGGCCATGACGTGGGTTTCAGCATCAATCTTTGCCAGTTCTCAGCACAAGGATTGTCTCTCCCCCTGGACCAGTCCTGGTATGACTCAGGCTGCTGCTCCAAGCCTGGTCCTCTGAGCCTCCCAGAGACTCTGAGCTCCCTCGTCATTGCTCTGATACATTGACTGTCTGCCTGAATCAACTGGAGAGTGAGAATAGATTTTTCTTATTTGCAACTAAGAACTTTGACAGCAATATAAGACAAAGGACAAATAAGCTAAAAAGAGAAGGCTGGACCAAAAAAGTTTGTTCACAGACTTACATCTTAAAATATATTACTCAAACATTAAAGTCAGACTAAGATATTGCCCAAGACTCCTGACTATAAAAAAAGTCAAGCAAAAAAAAGTTAACATGGACCAACTGTACAATTCACAGTATTCATAAGATACAACCAAACTAGCTTTTAATAATGAGTTTTCAATAAGAGTTGAACAGCAGAAAGTTCTTGCAAAGAGTCTGGAGTACAAAAACCATGCAGCAAATTTACATGTTTATATAATTATTTGTAAAACACTGCAGATGAAAATCAAGGATACTAACCAGACCAGACAACACCACTGCCCAAGCCAATGTTCTCACTCACAGGCCTAGACCAGTGTCCCCTACAAATAATGATTAAATGAAAAGCCAAAGACCAAAGGATGTTACCTTCCAGTCAACATTGTGTAATAAAGATCAGATTTGTCTTCTCAATGGAAAAAACCAAAATACAGACAAAACATAATAAGACAAGACAGTACATCAGGCAATAAAGATCAATAAACCCTGAGGGATATGAAATAAATGAGATGAACTCCCTAATGGCTTCAGATTGTTGCTTTGAGAAAATTTCAGGCCATGGGACAGAGAGTAGGGGGACAGAGCTAAGAGTCCAGAGAAAACACAGCAGCTAAAGTTCACAAGAGGAAAAGGAGGTACAGAGAGGGAGAGGGGACACCAGAGGCCTGCAAAGTGACTCCCTTAAGTCTTCCGCTAAGACAGAGAGGGAGAGGGACACCAGAGGCCTGCAAAGTGACTCCCTTAAGTCTTCAGCTAAGACAGAGAGGGAGAGGGACACCAGAGGCCTGCAAAGTGACTCCCTTAAGTCTTCCGCTAAGACAGAGAGGGAGAGGGACACCAGAGGCCTGCAAAGTGACTCCCTTAAGTCTTCAGCTAAGACAGAGAGGGAGAGGGACACCAGAGGCCTGCAAAGTGACTCCCTTAAGTCTTCAGCTAAGACAGAGAGGGAGAGGGACACCAGAGGCCTGCAAAGTGACTCCCTTAAGTCTTCGGCTAAGGACTGCTCATTAAAGATGTACCAAAAAAACTGCTCAAGACTTGGGAAAGAACCACCCAAATGGGTTAAAAAGGAAACACTGCCTGGCATCCACACAGACCTGGGATAGTGCCTGCGCCTACCAGCCAGAGTGAAAAGATGCCTCATTCATGGGACACTGGGGCAAGAACTCAGAAGCGCTGTGCCTCAACAGTAGGAGATAATTAGCCCCAGACTGAGCACCACTCCAGTCCCAGCTAACAAATCCTAAGAATATCTATAGAAATACAAAAACTCTACAATACACAACATGACAAGATTCACAATGTCTAGCATCCAGTAAAAAATTACGAGGCATGAAAAGCAGCAATAGATCCTTAACAAGGAGGGAAAAAATTTATTGAAACTGACACAAACGTTAGAATTAGCAAACAATTATTAAAAAAAACCAATTATTATGACTGCATTTCATATGTTCAAAAAATTAAACAGAGAGATTTCCCTTGTGGTCCCGTGGTTAAGATCCACTTTGCAATGCAGGACACGGGTTTGATCCCTGGTAGGAGAACTACGATCTCACACGCTACAACTACCAGGCCCACATGCCACAACTAGAGAGCCTGTGCACCTCAGTGAAAGGTCCCATGATGCAATGAACACCCCACATGCTGCAACTAAGACCCAACACAGCCAAATAAGTATTCTTTTAAAAAGTTAAACAGAGATATTTAAAAAGACACAACTCATCCTCCTAGAGTAAAAACTATAATGTGGGAGATGAAAAATATGTTAGATTGGATTCAGTTCAGTTCAGTCGCTCAGTCGTGTCTGACTCTTTGTAACCCCAAAATTGCAGCACGCCAGGCCTTCCTGTCCATCACCAACTCCCGGAGTTCACCCAAACTCACGTCCGTTGAGTCGGTGATGCCATCCAGCCATCTCATCCTGTCATCCCCTTATCCTCCTGCCCCCAATCCCTCCCAGCATCAGAGTCTTCTCCAATGAGTCAACTCTTCGCATGAGGTGGCCAAAGTATTGAAGTTTCAACTTTAGCATCATTCCTTCCAAAGAAATCCCAGGGCTGATCTCCTTCACAATGGACTGGTTGGATCTCCTCACAGTCCATGGGACTCTCAAGAGTCTTCTTCAAAACCACAGTTCAAAAGCATCAATTTTTCAGCGATCACCTTTCTTCACAGTCCAACTCTCACATCCATACATAACCACTGGAAAAACCATAGCCTTGACCAGACAGACCTTTGTTGACAAAGTAATGTCTCTGCTTTTGAATATGCTATCTAGGTTGGTCATAACTTTCCTTCCAAGGAGTAAGTGTCTTTTAATTTCATGGCTGCAGTCACCATCTGCAGTGATTTTGGAGCCCAAAAATATAAAGTCTGACACTGTTTCCACTGTTTCCCCATCACATTAATCCCAGATTAACTACAGAAGCAAAGATTAATGAACTTGAAGAAATATTAATATCTAAAATAAAATGCAGAGTAAAAAGAAAATAAATAAATTATTGGAGTATCAGTGAGCTATGGGACGACATCAAGTAGATTAACATACATGTAACTGGAGTCCTTGAAAGATTTGAAGAAAGTTTTACTGAAAATACTCTGAATTTGAGAGAAAATATAAACCCATAGATCCAAAAAGTTCAACAGCTCTCAAGCAAAGGAAACATAAAAGAAACCAAACAGTTACATCATAATCAAACTGTACCAAATCAGTGATACAGAGAAAATCATAAGAAGAGCAAGGGAAAAATAACACATTATACACAGAGAAACAAATATAAGGAAGACAGGAACTTTTCCTCAGAAACAATGCAAGCAAGAAGACAATGGAGCAATACCTGTAAAATGCTGAAAGAAAAATGTATTAATCCAGAATTCTGTAGCTTTAAGACATATACAAACTGCTGCTGCTGCTGCTGCTGCTAAGTCACTTCAGTCGTGTCTGACTCTGTGTGACCCCATAGACGGCAGCCCACCAGGCTCCCCCGTCCCTGGGATTCTCCAGGCAAGAACACTGGAGTGGGTTGCCATTTCCTTCTCCAATGCATGAAAGTGAAAGTGAAGTCACTCAGTTGTGTCTGACTCTTAGCGACCCCATGGACTACAGCCTACCAGGCTCCTCCGTCCATGGGATTTTCCAGGCAAGAGTACTGGAGTGGGGTGCCATGGCTAACATCTTTCAAAAACAAGAATGAAATAAAAAACTTTTTCAAATATTCAAAAGCTGATAGAATTAATCACCAGGAGACTCTCATAACAAGGAATGTTACAGGTGGTCTTCTAGAAAAAGGTGAAATGACACCAAATAGAAATGTGGATCCACATAAAGGAATGGTGAACACAGGGAATGGTCACTACATGGCTAAATATGTAAAATTTCTTTCATATCATTTAAATATCTTTAAGAGACACCTGACTGTTTAAACAAAAATAAGAAAGTTATTGGATCATAGACCTAAGAGAACACAGAAGAAAAATCTTTGTTACCTTGTCAGACGCCATGCAAACAAGAAGACAATGAAGCGATACATTTGAAGGACTAGAAGAAAAATACTGTCATCACAGAATTCTATACCCAGCAAAGATCTTTCAAAAACCCAAATGAAATTTAAAAAGTCAGGTACCAAGACTATTTCTAGCTAGCAGACTGACAACACAAGAAAGGAGGTTCTGGGGACAGAAGCAGCAGGACAACAACACATTCACACACCACACAAGGTTAGTGCATTCACTGACAGTCCTAGATTTTAATCTTGGCTCTGCCCCCGTGTGGTCTTGAGTTAGCCACTATCTTCTCTGAGGCTCAGAGTCCTTATCTGTCCAATGGTGGAAGAAATGCCTACCTCACAGAAGTGCCACGAATACCATGAGAGGAATAAAAAGTTATCCTTCTGGGTAAAAGGCATATGGAAAGTCTTCATAATATTCCTACAACTTTCTATAAGCCATTGGAGAAGGAAATGGCAACCCACTCCAGTATTCTTGCCTGGAGAATCCCAGGGACAGGGGAGCCTGGTGAGCTTCCGTCTATGGGGTCGCACAGAGTCGGACACGACTGAAGCGACTTAGCAGCAGCAGTTAGCAAACTTATTTTGGCATAATTTTAAATAAAACTTTATTTAAAATAAAACTTTAATAAAAAGTTAAAGGAAAAAAATAAACAAGATGATTTTTAAAAATTATGCACACATATACATATAGTGCATAACACTATATATCCATGTCTCTCAGATTCTGAACAATTCAGGAAATGGCTTGTTCTGATTAAACATTCTGGTCAACATGAAAATTTCCTAAGGAACTAGAATGTAACTGTACTTGGCATCAACAGTCTTCACAGAGAACCAGGACCTCGCTGGGTGGGAATTGCTGTGAGCCCTTCTAACCACAGACTGGAGAGGGAGCAAGCCTTGACAGGCCAGCATGGTGGGCATAACCCGGCAGAACCACACAGGCACATGCTCACCAAGACGCATGCAATACACACACACACACACTCACAAACACACTCAACCCAGCAGGCACCAGAAGCCCTGGTGTGTGAAGAAACTCTCTAGTCCTCCTGATGTCTTAGCTGCGAAACTGAGAAATCATCAGGATTTCTTAAAAACTACTTGAGATCTGAGCGAACAGTGACCAGCCCACCCACTGTCTGGACCCTCTCTGCCTCAGAGAACCATCTCAAACACTCTTGTCAGCTTCAAAAGGTGCTGAATCTCCCCTCCATGTCCCCAGAGCACCAGCACCAGCGAGCTTTGAGTGTTAGCTACCCTCCATCCCCAGCTAGAATAGGAGCCCTGCCCACAGCACACACAGTTACCCCCTGGCCTGGCTTCCCTGGACAGCCAGACCCTGGGTGGGCAGAATGTGCTCCGTTTCAATCAGCTTGAGGCTCAGCCCAACTCCACGCAAACCCTGCACTGGCCATCATGTCACATGTCTGAGAGCTGCATGGCTGCTATGGAGAATTCACCCACAGTGAGGACATGCACATTTGAGAGCAGAAAGAAGCACATACTGAATTCCCACCACCAGCTGATCTGTTGACAAGGCTGTTGTTAATGCAATTTGGTAATTTGTTTAACTGAGAAGAACACTTGGCCCATCCACAGCATGGAGGTTTGCAAAGTAATATACGTACATACTCACATTTACACTTTTCTTCCTCAGGCAAATTGTTGGTTGCATTGCTGTTAAAAGCCCCATTCTAGGGAGAGGAGAGCAGGGTAGTGACAGAGTGGGTAGACAGAGTGCAGAGAGCCATGGCTTTTGTTTCCCAGATTATCAGCTGAGGTCCAGTCAGAGGGGCCTTGTGACAATGGACCCACAGCGTCCATGCATGGAGGCCTGGTCATGAGACCAAGCTCCCTTGAGCAGGTAGAAGGTGGCCTCAAGGTCACAGGCTGCTGGAGACAGGGCAGCCTTCTGAGGAACCCTGGGCTGGCTGATCAGGAGTGCTGACTCCCAGGCTTCCCCTTGCACAGGGGCTGTTCCCATCACTTGTATGGGCCCAACACCCCTTCCTGTTCCTGCACACCCTCACATAGTCTGTTCACTCAGAGCACCTTGTTGCCACAGAAGAAACAGGCAAAATCCCAGGCCACTGCACATTCAGGGGGCTGGTGAGGAAGAGTGGACATGGAGACCTCCCCACTCAATCAACAGAAAGAAGATCCCTCCTGCTTTCAGGATGGGCTCAAGGGCACCTGCTCAGGCTTCACACAGGGAGTAGGGATGGACCTGTAGGTGAAATTTAGAGACAAGGACCAATGTTTCTGGGGTAGAAGATGCATTCTATATCTCTGTGTCCCCTAGGCCTGACAATGAGCACAGCAACACTCAGCAAGCAAGGAAGATTCTGTTTCTAGCCCTGTGGACCAGACATGACTGCTGGCCAGGCACTGGGGTGCTTGCAGAGCCAGGCTTGGGAAACAAGGAACCGGGTGGCTATCCAGGTCTCCTCCTGGACTTGGATGCCTGGGTACCAGAAAAAAATGTAGCCAGCCTCACCTGTCTCCATCCCACAAGCTCCAAAGCAGCACCACAGAGAGTGGGAACCCTCGAGAACGTTGGAATTAAACGTGACCAAGCTCCTCACCGAGCTGAGATGTGAGGTCAGAGGAGAGGGGCCACTTGCCTAGGATCGCACAGCACAAGGGTCACACTCAGACAGTAACTCTCCTGGTACACAGCCCAGAGCTCCCCCTCGGAGGTTTGTCTGAACCCATCAGGCCTACCGAAGTGTGCCCAGGTCAGGAAGGTGCTGCCTCTTGAAGCCCCGGGAGAAACACGACATGGGATGAGCAGCAGAGATTAAACTGCAGCGAGGCCCAGAAGCCTGGCTTCCAGAAGGATGACAGATCAAAGTGGCCTCAGAACACCAAATCACGGCAAGAAGGCACCTAGAGATCACCCGACTCAGCCCTTCACGTAACAGGAAAAATCAGAGACCCAGGGAGCAGGAGGGTCAGTGTTGCACGAAGGAAGAGCAGTAGCAGAGCAAGAACCAAGGCCCAAATCTCGGGCTACCCCAGTGCCTGCTCTGGGGGCTCCAGCCAGCTGCTTAGCCAGGGGCAGGTCACAGCCCCTCCTGGAAGCTCCAATTCCTTGTCTGCAAAAGGAGAGCATCTCTATGGTGTGTCTTCCCTGGAAACATTTTCACCCCATCTGTATTAGTTATCTGTTGCTGTGTAACAAACCCACGAAGTGGATCAAAACAATATACATTTATTATATCACACTCTCCTAGGGCAGGAGTCTGGGTCTGGCTTTCCTGGATCCTCTGGTTGGAGTCTCACAAGGTTACAATCACAGTATGGACTGGGCTACATTTGTTTCTGGAGCTCGGGTCCTCTTCAAGACTCCCATCTGCAGTGGTTGGCAGAATTCAGTTCCTCGTGGCTGGAGGACCGAGTCTCCATTTTGGGGGGAGCTCTGGCCAGGGTCTGCTTTTCCTCTAGAGGAAACACCCACAGTTCCTTGCCATATGACCCCTCACTACCCTCTCCCCACAGGGAAGCTCACTCCTTCAAGGCCAGCAGAGGAGTCTTTCAGAGCTAGAATCATGGGAGTGATGGCTATCATCCCTGCCATACTATATTGGCTAGAAGCAAGTGTTGGGTCCCATCTGATTCAAGGGGAGGGGACTACACAAGGGTGACTCACTTAGGGTCACCTTAGATCCTTATCTGCCAAACCATCTCACATTCCTAAAAGGTGCCCCCTCTCCTCTTGACTTAGCCTCCGCCTCCTCTCCTGCAGCGGCACCTGCAACAGAACCTCACAGGTCTCTCTGTTAGAGGCTGTGACTACCTCACCATACATTTCCCACAGCACTGCCAGCCCTCCAGCTGAGGTGGACAGACGAGCAGACACTGCTGTTTGGGCTAAACCTCTGGTTTAGATGACCCTTTAGCTGCACGATAGAGGAAGGAGCCGAGTTGTTCTGGCCCAGCCTCTGGAGTTCTGCCCTCTTCTGACGCAGGTGGGAGACAACAGGGTGGGTGGGCTAGCTGGACACCTTCCCAGACCTGCATGTCACACTCTGACGTGGGCAGCAGCCTGCGGTGCTCCGCTGGATGTGGGGGAGTGATGGATTAGAATCAGGGGAGAATTTCCAGGTGCTGGTGCTGCAAGTAGGATCTGTTAATATCCCAAAATAAGTGGCTGATCTGAGAGTGGCTTTTTTATTTCCCCAAAAAGAAACCCTTCTCAGAAATGCTCTTAACACAAAGAACAGAATCAAACAATCTCCTGGATCCAAGGCTTGACCCCACTTGCAGCCACCCAGTCTGGGAACTGCAGTGGCCTAGTGGGGAAGAGATTTGTGGAGGCACCAGTATGTTCAAGGAAGCCTAGAGTCGCAGTACTGGTGCAGTGAGCTGACAAATGCCTCCCTCATCCCCTGGGACAAAGTGAGAGCCTTTCTCTCCACTCATGCTCTGCTTGGTGAGGGGTCATCAGCCTCCTCAAAGCAGCGGGTCCCGACCTCTCACCTCATCCTTCACCTGAATACAGAATTAGTCCCATCATTCCTGTGCCCAACAGGAATCAGTGTCTCCACAGGATCCTTTAATTCTCTTTGGTCAGGACATCGGTGTGGACAGCACCACTGCCTAGAGCCTACACCAGCAGAGCTTCCCCAAGGCCGCAGCGTGAGGCGGCCAGAAGCCCTGTGATGGTGGCGCTCTGGGGTCTGTGTCTGGTGGGGGGCCTCCCCTCAGTGCCTCCATGGCCTTCTCTTTCTGGCACCCCTGATGCTCTCATATTCCTCCCATCTCCCCCCACTCACTGGATGGGGAAATACACAAGAAACTCATGTTCTCAATGATTCACTTGATTCTCTCCATCTGTGATGTCTATTCCCCACTCACCAACGTGGTCAGCACAGAACATTTTCTCTGCCTCTCTTTCCATTGCCCCCTCCCCCAGAGGGACCTGTCCCCTGTGTGGAGGTCACACTTGCAGTTCTGCAGTCCCAAGCCAGGGATGTGTCTTCTGGTCCCACCTTTACCCCATGGAGGAGGGCAAAGGAGGCACAAAGCAGGGTTTGGCACGGGTCAAAGCTGGGCTGAGCTGCTTGCTGCCAACTTCCAGGTTGGTTTTTTCTGGGCCAGCAACCTGGGCAGGGGCGACATCGCTGGTGAGCACCAGTTGAGGGTACAGGTCTCCCTATTCACTCTGACCTCACAGATGGTGAATGTGGCCCTGCCCACTGAAACGTGCAGTGACCACTGCTGCTGCTGCTGCTAAGTCGCTTCAGTCGTGTCTGACTATGTGCGACCCCACAGACAGCAGCCCACCAGGCTCCCCCATCCGTGGGATTCTCCAGGCAAGAACAGTGGAATGGGTTGTCATTTCCTTCTCCAATGCATGAAAGTGAAAAGTGAAAGTGAAGTCGCTCAGTCGTGTCTGACTCTTAGCGACCCAATGAACCGAAGCCTACCAGGCTCCTCCATCCATGGGATTTTCCAGGCAAAAGAGTACTGGAGTGGGGTGCCATTGCCTTCTCTAGCAGTGACCACTGACGACTCCCAATTAGGATATTCTCCTGACACCAGCTACATTGACAAAGGAATACCCAGGTGGGGCTCAATAACCTCCAGGGCCAGAAGACAAGAGGGGCAGGGAGCTGAGGTTACCAGGGCTTTGGAGGGTGGCGTTTCAGGCCTTGAGAACAGACTATGAGACCATGACCTGGCCTGTGGGTGGGGGCTGGGTTCAGGACGGCAGGACCTTTCTTCCATGCTGGCTCCCTGGCTCCCACCTTTGCTTTTTGTGCAGCCCACTCAAGACTGGGTTTCTGTTTCCCAGGTGGGGAGGGAGGCTCTTCTCCACATGGGCCTCCCTCCAGTCCTCAGGGATCCCTGGGCTTGCTGGGGAGCTGGAAGCCATAGAGAAGAACAAGGGGAATCCACGGAAGAAAGTAAAAGAGGGAGTCAGGTGTCTGCTGGATGGGAAGCCCAGCAAGGGAGGCAGTAACAGGAGGCTACAAGAGGGCTGGGGCATGCACACACCCAGCAGCAGCTTCTCACCAGGTGGTGAATCCTGCCCTGAGCAGGATGGGAAGAGCCTGGAAGGGCAGCCAGCAGTCCAGGGGCACCCAGGGGAAGTAGGGGCCGAAGGATTGAGGAGCTTAAGGCAGCCAGTTTGGGTACATCTGAGGACAGTGTGCTCTTGCAGAGGACAAAATCCCCTCCTCCCCATCCCTTCATTGTTTCCGAGTCCTCACTCAACAGAGAAACAATGAAGAAAATATACATCCCTAGCAGAGCTGAACTTGAGGCCTGGAAGAAAGCTCAAGTTGACATCTGTCACAAGCCCTTCTCCAAATTCCATCCTCTGAATGTTCCCAGAGGCCTGGTTCAGGACACCTGCTTGCACCCAGATCTTATCTTTGTCTTTCAACCTATACACACACCCTTCCTTGGTTGAAGCCCCCCACTGTGTTCTGGCTACCTGTGGGGAAGGCTCAGACCCTGGCATGTGGCCTGACCCTGCTTCCCCAGGTAGAACTCCTCCTACCACATTCACCCGACCACACCAGAACCCAGCCACATGAAGCACGCCCAATTCCCTGGAAGACCCATGCCATCACAGGCCTTGGCCTTGGCAGAGCCGGGCCCTCTCATGATGAGCCAGGAGGTTCATGATGCCTCCCCTCACCTGCCAGTGAATTCTTCCTCACTGTGTACCACCTCTTCCAGGAAGCCTTCCCTGACTCCCCAGCAGACCACACCCACAGGCTTGCTGGTGTACTTAATATTCCCATCAACTCTGGCTGAGGCTTACGACCCACTTACCTTGGGTCAAGCAGTATTCCACTCACAGGGCAGAACCTCTGGCCTGCAGTCCCCGGGCCATGTCTTTAGGGAAGGACAGTAGCAGTGAAGTTGAGGTACTTAGCCTGTGAGCAACTGTGGGGCCAGGGGGTTCAGGGTGAGTTTGCCTGCTCCCTGCCAGGCTGGGAAGCAGGGAAAACACCACCTTGGGGTTTTCAGGGCCCTTGGGGTCCTTCGGGGCTTGGCAGTAGCAGCTTGTCGGTCCTGCTGGGTAAATGCCTCCGCCTCTCAGAGCCTCACTTCCCCTCTCTATAAAATGGGATGGGCAGCTCTACCTGTCAGATCAGGGATGCGTGCCCTGCAGCTCACTACACAGAGTCTACGAGTGACTCTCCAAGCCTTGAAGCCTTACTTCTCTCCCCCTCACACATCGGCACGGGGTGGTGGCAGGATCACCATTACTATTCATTAACAAAATGACCCCCTCTGGAGCACTCAGCATTGTCATGTATTGATGCACTCAGTACCTCATGAAAGTCATGAAGACCCTACTGTCTTGGGGAGGGAAATGAGCACAGGGGGTCCGGTTCCATCCCAACACCCAGACAGAAAGGGCCAGCCGGGATGGAAGCCCAGGGCTTGAAAGGACAGCACTGGTGATGGGGCTGGAGTGGGAGCCAGGACTGGGTCAAGAAGCCTGACTGGTCTGTGGTGGACACTGCATACCACCCCTTTCCCAGCCATCCCTGCTTACCGCCTGCCCACCTGCCTGCAGAAGGAAGTGTCCTGGAGCAGGCGTACCTGGGACTGTCCTCATTATAGGTCCTCTGTATGGAATAAATGCCTCCTGGCAGGAAGGGCAAGGCAGCTCCATCCCTGTTGCCTGGCAACCTGAGCCAAACACATCAGCAGCAGGGATGAACCACAGCAGCCTGAAGCACAGCAAGGAAGGCTGGACCCAGGTGGGTGGGCCTAGAATGCCAGCCAAGAGAAGAGGTGGCAGACTGGAGTGGACCCTGCACTGGAGCCCAGGGCAGCTGCCCGGGAGACAGCTGGCAGAGGCCCTGATCCCGTGCCTTCATCCTTGCAGCCCCTCCATCCTGTGCTGTGTCCAGGCTGGGAGTGTTACTGGCTTGGCATCCTACTCTAAGCTGGTGCTGAACAAAGAACCAGTTAGAGCTCCATTGGCCCCAGTGATCACCAAGTCCTCTAGCCTCCAGGGGGAAATCGCAAAAGCCAGCGATGGGCTGCGGCTAATCCAACCACATGGCCAGCTGATGGCAGGCACTGGACAGAATCAGGGTCTCCAGGGCCCTGGTATCTCCAGGCCTACGAGGGAGGAGGAAGCCAGAGGAAGGGTTACCCCCAGAGCTAGTGGGAACCAGCTTCTCAGAGTGACTGGTTTTTCCCTCCTATGTAATTAGTTCTCAGCTAGAACTTGGGGAATATTCTTCCTCCATGGCAGTAAGGCTGACTTAGAGGACTTTAGTGACACCATCCCTATCAGCTCCCTTTAAACCATCCCAGATAAACAGCTCACACTGTATGAGAACAGAGGGCCTGCTATGCAATCCCAGCTCCATCAGACTCCCTCGAGGAGACCCTGCTTCCTTCGGAGAGCCCTCCACCCCGCTCGGGGCCTCAGCATTGCTACCAGTCTGGGGGAATTAAAGGCCACCCCCACCCCCGCACCCCACACCAGCCACGCTGTGTTTGCCAGCTCTGCCTCAGCAAAGAGCCTGGCACGTGATTCCCCAGGAGGCACTTACTGTGGACCCCGTTTCCACACAACCTCAGTGTTCTTCTGTCTCCCCGCCTCCCTCCAGCCTGGCCCTGCCTTTGAGGCACAAGGCCCAGTTTCACAGTTTCTCATGGCGACTCGGGTTTGGATTTCCAACCTGCCACATAAGCAGGGAGTTGGTGGGCATGACCCGCTCTCTCAGAGCCTCTGCCAAACAGGATGAATCCCATGTCTATGGCTCCCTGCGTGGAGCCTTGAGCACACTGGGTTTTTCCAAATGCCACTTGGGTTAACTGGGGGAGGGCACAGGAACCCAGGAGGGTCAACTCCATTTTGTCAGGAAGGGCTGGCTTCCCTTCCTCTCCAAGCCTCTAGAATAATGGATCCTTCCCCGGTAAGGTGACCAGGCCACTCCCCAGCTGAGGATCCTCTGCCAGTTCCCCACCACCCTTGGGAGAAAGTCCCAGCTCCCCACCAAATCAGTCTCTGACCTGCCCTCGCCTCCTCTCCAGCCACGGGGGAACCTGAGTCAGTCTGTGATCCCAATATTGGACAACTCTTGCTCCAGGGAAACCCGTGAAAGCAAGAAGCCCCACCCCAGCTGCCCAGGCCCTGGAGGAAAGCTGAGGTCTGCAGCAAAGAACGCACCCAAAGGAAGTCCCCTTCTTCACCTGCCCACTGCGCCCAGCTCCTGCTGGGGCTCCTGGCTGCCATGCTTTTTGAGCATTTTATGGAGGCAGCCTTTACTTTAAAGGCTCCATCCTACCCTCAGGAGTGAGGAATAATCTGCTTTCTCCTGCTCCTGGGTCTGTCCTTTGATTATGTCACCCCCTAGGAATGACTGCTACCTGGTCCAGGACATGTGGTTGAGCCACCTGGGTTCCCACCAGCCTTATTATCAAGAGACCGAAATAAATATGCCTTTCTATTAAAAATAAATCATTTGACTAAAATAATAATGTAACATGGTAGTGAAAATTTACTTTTCAAAATGATCTTACTTAGTTCAGGGCCAAAGTTACCGAAATAATAAAGGGAATTGGAAATATCAAGTTCGGTATTAGAAGCTCTCTTAGGAGTCCTCAGGCATTAGGAACCTTCATTCTTCCCTGCCCTGTTCCAGGAAGCAGAAACTGGCTTTCTCATCCTCACAGTCCCCTCAGGGCTTAAGTGCCTAGCCCTGCCCATGGCCTGATTTCCTGGCAGCCTGTCTTTCGGGTTCTAACGAAAGCTGGCCATCTCAGGGTGCATGGGGTACTTCTCCCTGGCAACCTCTGCCATCTTCTCTGTAGTGAGAAATAGAAAATGATGACAGACACACAGACAACTGAAGAAACACCCAGTATAGCAGTCCACTCCCGACGTTTATGAATTCTGCAGTTCCACCTAACCTTTCCTCACCTTCTGCAACGCGGCTGTCCATCTGTTTCTCTAAATTATTTACTCTGAGACCAGACAGCACTGCACATTCAATGGCTCATTCATTCCACCACAGTGGAAGACACGGTGGGGAAGACAGGGACACTCTGCAGCCTGGATGGGACACGGATGGTACCACCCTCAGGCCTGCCCTGGGTGGACTTGCAGTGTCAAGATAACACCTATAAGGATAACTATTCATGGGCTAATTTTAGGGATGTAATAAGTAACAAATGGACAATGAGGTTATTATATTTTAATGGTATTCATTACAATTTGGAGGCTGCAAATGATAATGATAATCAGACCATGTAATTATTGTTATACCTGCACCACCAAAACCAGTTCTCACAGTTTCTTGTTTCTCTTCTGGCTATTCTTGAGCATTTATCATCAGCACTGAGGATATCACTTTTTTCTTATGCCAGAAAGAAGAAGCAAACACGCACTAAGTTGTATCTAACTCTTGCAACCCTATGGGCTGTAGCCTGCCAGGCTCCTCTGTCCATGGGATTCTCTAGACAAGAATATTGGAGTGGCTTTCTCTAGGGAATCTTCCTGACCCAGGAATCGAACCCAGGTCTCCAGCATGGCTGGCAGACTCTTTACCCACTGAGCTACACAGGAAGCTCTGTTTCTTATGCTGAGTACAGGTTAACTCTTGTCTTGGTGTCTGTCTGTGTGTGTCTGACCTCATATACCCAGTTGTTTGATCAAATAAAGCAAAGGTTCTGGATCTGTATCCAACATCCAAGGTTCCCTCTCTTACCCAGCCACTAAGGCAGGGAGAAAACTTAGGGAGAGAAAAAGCAGGACCAAGAAGCTGAGGCACGGAGTCTCCTGGTGACTCAAACTGGATCTCACAGAAAGCTGGATGTGTCCCTTCTGCCCCATCTCTGGGGGGCCTTGCTGCTCTCTCACAGTTCTTCAGAGATGGTGGTAGGGATGGGGGTGCCCTAAAAAATTCAGGTTCCAAAAGATGAAGGGTGAGTTGAGCACAACCAAGGATAAATGAGCCAATCCTCTATGAAGACTCAAGTGCTGTGGATAAAAATCCTCTGGCTTGGCAAAGTGGCAGGTGTCAGGAGGAAGAACCTTATTTCAAAGCCGCCTTGACGCCTTTCACTTTCAATGTACTGATGGGCCATCAGCAAATCCTACACAGCAAAGATCTCTCATCATTTTCAAATGAGATATTTAATAAGTACAAACCTCCTGCAGTTGGACAGGTGGGAAAGGTGCCTAGATCTTAGGTGCTGAAATTTGCTCTTAAGGGGCTTAAAATTCAGGTAGGGTTTTTGTACCTAAAAAAAGTTAGCAAACATTTTTAAAACCCTAAATAATCAACACAACAGAGTTTCCGGGGCAGCATATGATTGTTTTAAAAAAATGTTCAGAAAAAGCAAAGCTTTGCCATTGCAAGTGCCCAGCTAGACTGGGCACAGCAGGGCCAGCAGGTCTGGGAGGAGCAAACCTCTGGGGTTAGGCACAGTCACCAGGCCAGTGGCGGGCTTCCGGGGTGGCTGTGGCAGTGTGCACGGTAGGAAGGCAGGGGTCCAGGGTGGGCCCGGCCATGGGCAGGGAAGGAGCCCGCAGTGAGGACTGGGATGAAAGTGGATGGACAGCTCCTTCCTTCTCAGCAGTAGCAAGCCTGAGGGTCACCTTCAGCCTCCTGCTCCCCACCCCACACACTTCTTCTACAAAGTGGGGAGAAGAATGAACAAAGCTTCCTAGAGAGGATAGGCCCCTTGTGAGACCTACTCCCTGCACTCAGCCCAGCACGCTGCCTGTAGAAGCATCTCCTCCTCTTCTCCTGTGAAGCCTTTAGAAAGCACCGTGGTCACCTGCTCCCCGAAGGCGGGTAGGACACCCTGCTCCGTGCTTCCACGGCAGCTGTTCCTCCCTTGTCACGGCTCTCGCAGACCTTTACTGGAATTAGACCCGCAGACATCTGCACTCCCCAGTGGACTATAAGCTCCATGAGGCAGGGATCCACTCAAAGATCTGACTGAATGAATAAACGGATGCTGGGAGGAGGAAGGGAGATGTGGGTGGGGGAGGGAGAGGGATGGCTGAGCAAATGACTAAACAACAACGCTGCCCGCAGGGTCACTGTGTGGCACGCGTCCAGGGACACCACTCACCCCGTGTCCAGTGTGCGGATGGCACCTCCAGCAGCACCACTGCCAGGAGGGATGGGGGGCACCTAGTCAGAGGGGGCAGCTGGCCTGCTGGCCTCAGCCTGGGGAAGTAGACCAAACTTGGGTCCACCCATCTTCCTGTTCTGGCTGGAGGAGTCTCAGGGAAGGGAGATTAGCAGAGGCCAGCGTGCAGCAGATACAGCACACTTCCTCCTCCAGGCCACACACACTTGCAGAAGCCCTGCATGAAGCCAGAGACCCCTTAGAACTCCAGCAGAACTCAGAAGCAGAGCTGTGTCCCTGAGGTGAGCTCCATCCTCAGATATCTGCTCATGCCTCCCTTCTCTGGATGCCACCAAGTGCCCAAATCAGGACTAGTGTGCATCACTCCCTCTCCCCAACCATTGCCATTGGCATGAGAGCAAGGCCAACAGGCTCAGAGAGCCATCTGAGCCCCAAGAGGATTGTTCAGCCTCCCCACTGCAAGGAAACCCTTCATCCTGGCTCTACAACACTCTCTGCACAATCCCTCCCCCTGCCAAGCTGACACTGGCCAGCCCTGTATTCCACAATCCAGGGCAAGCAATCATTCTGCGCCTGGAGGGGGTGGTCTCTCATAGACTAGAGGTATTCTCTCTAGAGTGGCTCCTCAAGGTATCCCAACCAAACCTGGTCCCCAGTATATCTCTGAAGGCCCCATGCCCCTGGTATTATCTGGTTCAGGGCACCCTCCTCATCACTGGGCTCCAGGGTGGCCACTCCTCTCTGGGGCCCAGCTATCCTTGCCCACTGGCCTAGAGAGATGCCACCATTATGCCAGGTACAGGAAACAAGAGAAGGCCATAGCCCTCCACTTCCTTCCCCTGGCCCGTTTCTAGGAGGCTCAGCTTATACAGGCCAGCCCATTGCTGTTCTAGAAGTCTCTGCTGTGCTCAGCAGACCTGAGTTCCCCACGTACAGAAGGGGAGGGACCTCCAACGTCACACAGGGAGGGAGACCCAGGGTGGAGGTGATGGCCAGAATTCAGCAGCTCCCTCCACTACACAGACTACGGAGGATGTGGGCACAGAGGACCAACGTGTAAAAGTGCATTCAGGCAAGACGGATGTCATGGTTGTGGTGGTAATTTCTCTGTTTCGCCAGGCTCAGGGATGCACATGTCCCCTGCATAACTCGGGGACCCCAAAGCTCTGTAAAATTGAAGGTAAATAACCCACTAATGACATAAAAAAGTGGGAGGGGTCTTCAGGGCCTTAGAGCTCCCTGCCACAAAGAACCAGGGTGGCTAATGGCAGTGCCTTTTCCCCTAATGACCACGTTCAAAGGGCCCAGAAACCATGATCCCAAATGACTAGCATGGCATTCCCACCAGGTCACCCAACCCTGCCACAATTCTGGCCAGCCACCACCTCCTAGAGTAAAGATTCCCAATTCTTGGCTTTCCCAATTCAAGGTCATCTCATTTCCCAGTGGCACGTTAGTGACTGGGAACAGGAGACATGAGTTCCAGTCCCAGAACTGTTAACAACTCACAATAGACCTCTGGGTCCACACCCCATCCTGGGGTTCGAACTTCCCTTATAAACATGCTGAAGAGGTGGGGGCTAGCTCTCTGAGGCCTTCAGCTCTTGTTTCTGTGATTTTAATGGGCCTTTGATGGGCCTCAGCCCATCAGAGGTTCTGAGGGAGCCGAGTTTTCACTCAAACACACCAGATGCATTCTCCTCATCAAACCCCTGGTCCTTCACTGAAGCATGTTCAGACTTGGAATAAAACTGTGTTTGTTGACAACTTCTCAGGGTCCAGCCCTTTGAGAGACACTGAGGAAAACATGAAGGGGTAAGAGAACGACCCTCAGGCAACCATCTTACAGAGACAGAAACTAACGCTCAGAGAGGCTTCGAAATCTCCTCAAGGGAACACAGCTAAGAATTCAACTCCCAGGGCTCTAACACTGGTAAGATTAGCACTGTAATGTGAAGACCAACCCCTCTACTCTCAAATCCGTTTAGGCACAAGAAGAAGTTTTGTGAAACTGGAACCTACTAAGATCAGAAACTCAAAGAGGCCAGGACACAGGGCTGGCTGGCTAAGTTCATCTTGTTCGGAAATGCCCAGCTTGGCCCTAAAACCCACGTCAGAGCTTGGCCACCTTCTGACACCCTTCTCTGAGCCATCCCTCCATCCCGGGTAATGAGCAGCGGCAGGCCGGCGACCGTCATGTGACCTCCACAACCAATATGTACACACACATCCCAGTAGCACCTGGAGCTCACCAGGTCCTCCCAAGGTTGTGTGTTTTGCGGCCCCTGGTACAGACAGGCACTAAACCAGGTGAACTGGACTGGTTTGTAGAGCTACAGCTGGTGGTCCTGCCTCCAGAGACAGCCTTCTCCCAGAGCAGGTCAAGGCCCAGCCTGTCTCCCCGGAGCCTCAGGTGAGAGGCCTCTGCAGGGATGCTCTGAGAACCGCTCCTTCCTACAAGTGTCAGAGGCTCCATGCTCTTCTGTCTGATCTTCCCTCCTCAGGACTAACCTGGCTTTCAGAGATGCTTTCCCCGGGGGAGCTACCAGACAGCAGGAAAGCCGTTTGTCTCCCCCGTCTCCCTGGCCCCTGGCCCGCTGCCACGGTGGCCTCCCCTCCCCCAAGAAGGGCGGTGAGCTGGGAGGTGGGGGTTGGAAGAATCCGCCGAGAACGCTCTTGGGAGGGGTGCTGGGAAGCCAGGCAGGGCGTGTCGCCTGGTCCTTTCTCTGCCCAGCGCCGGGCTTCGCGGCTCTTGGTGCAAGGCGCCCCAGTACCATCCCCCAAATCTGCCCTGCACTGGGAACCCCTGTTGTCATCGCTCAGACCCCTGAGCCTCAAAGCGGCTAATACACAGCAGCGAAGGGCAGCGGGTCTAGAACGTTCTGTGCCCTGTCGGACGTAAGTCAGGGGAGGTAGGCGCCCTGTTCCCCCACGATCAGCACTTGCTCTTTTCAGAAGAGACAGATGTCGATCTTCTCCCCGCGGCCGTCTGCCCCAGGGCCTGGACGTGTCCGCAATTACGGTTCCCGTCAGGGGCCCCAGGGAGCCCCTCCGGTGCCGCGGTTTGGGGAGCGGCCAGACGCCAGTGCCGTCTCGTTCTCTAAAGAGGTGCACTCGCCCTCCCTGCGACCCTCATGGGCGCCCCGCCACCTGCGCGGTCGCCCGCAGCCGGTGCCGCAGTGCAAGCGAGCCAGCGAGCCCGGAGCCTTCACGCCCGCGGCCGGCGCCGCGGAGCGAGCCGCCGCCCTCCGGTCTCCCCGCCGCGCCGCACCTGCACCGCACCCGAGCCCCCACCCCAGATCCCACCCTCACCCCCACCTCTGGCCCCAGCGCCTCGTCGGCCCATACCCTTGGAGCCTCCCCTGACGGCCCCTCCGAGCCGGCCACGACCTCCCCATCCCCAAACCTCTCTTCTACCCCGGCACCGAGGGGCCTTTTCGAGCCGAGGTCGGGGTCCGAGTCGGGTGGATGATTTGGCGGCGGGGGTGGGCTCGAATCCAAACCCGGGGAATAAGCGGGGTACTTACCGCTCTGCTCCCCCAGGAAGACCAACTTGAATTTTCTCAGTGGGTTCCCAAAATCTCCCCCTGCGGACATGGTGCTGGCAGCTGGGGCTGGGAGAGGAGGAGGAGGAGAAGCGAAGGAGCAGGGAGGGGAGAGGAGGAGGGTGAGGGGAGGCGGCCGGCGGTGCGGGGAGCCGGAGGGGGAAGGGCTGGCTGCGCGCGTCCCTGACTCCCCAGCTGCGTCCCGGCCCCGGCCTGCGGCTGCGTGTCCGGTGGCGGAGGAGGAGGAGAAAGATAAGGAGGAGGAGGAGGAAGGATGGGGCTGGGCGGCCGCAGGCGGCGCTTGATGCGGCGCGCTCTGGACGCCCGAGGCGCGGCGCGGACTGCGAGGATCCGGCGGAGCTGGGCTCAGGCGCGCGGGGCGGAGGAGCGCTCTCCCGAGCCGCACCAGTCGGCCCCCCTCCCGCCTTGCTTCTCCGCCCGCGCCTGCGCTCTGCGCGCTCCCTAGCCTCTGATGTCATGCGGGGCCCGAGGCGCTGCGGGGCTGAGGGGCGTCAGTCCACCCACCCGGAGCCCACACTCGGGCGGGAGAGGGTCGCACAGCCGTGCCTTGAAGAGGCTACCGAATCGGACCCTCTCTCATTGCCCCACTGCGTCTGTCTTCCCCACTCCACCTCTCTTTTGAATGCAGAAAATGACGTGAAATTGTCAAGGGATATTTGTTTCTGGTCTTTAAACCTAGATGTTACCCCTTCTTTCTCCCCCTGCGACACTGATACACACTCAGCGCAACCATCCGAGAGGGTGAAAAGGAAAGAAGTCGGGGCGGGGGGTCGGTGAGCCAGGGTGTGGTGGACCGTGTGGGTGCAGACCGGCTCTACTGTCATCTCGAGGCGTGTGTCTGGCCCTCCCTCCCCTCTTCTCCCCAGATCCCTCCTCTTGGGCGCCTCTGTAGAGTCATAGGTGTCCCCCCCACCCCACCCGCAAACATGCCCAACTGGAGAGGAGCACCGATAAAAGGAGCACCCTACTTCAACCGCTCCTAAGCATCACTTTATCCTAAACCTAATGCCCCGTGGAAGAGAAGAGGAACGAGGCCCTGAATATCAGCTCCTCCATCTCCAGGATGGAATCCTGGATCCCTGGACCCTGGGATCTCTGGGCTGACAACACCACTCCTTGCCCTGGCAATTAGGTGTATCTGGACAATGAGCTCCCAGAGGACAGGAGGGAGACCTCCCATTTGCCTCTGCATTCATCTGACCTGTTAAGGCACACAGATACTTTGTGAGTGGGTGAGAACAAGGAGCAGGTGCCAGGCGTTAGAAGCTCTCCCAACCGGGTCCTAGCATTCTGGGTAATTGAGGTTCCACCAAACTGCTTCTGCTGTGCTGCAGCCACGTGGTCTGTTCTTTTAGAGTTGATCAATGAATGTTCATTTGGGATTATACCCCAGATGTTAGGGAACAAGTTGTGTGTGTGTGTGTGTGTGTGTGTGTGTGTGTGTGTGTGTGTTTTCATTCAGAGAGAAAGGTGAGAAGCAACCTTCATCTCTGGAGTTTTCTAGGGGACATTTGTTGCTCTCTTTTTGACTTACATAGCTGGCTTGGAATGTCTTCCTTTCTGGCTCCCTGGTTTACTTACTTAGAATCTTTCTCTCATTATTTATTAAAAACTGTAAGATGAGTTCCATGAAATCAGCAGTTGAGTCTCCACTGCTGAATCCCAAAGACTTAACTTTGAGCTTAGGAAATGATTGTTGAATGTTTGGATGAGTATCCAGACCCCAAGTCAGTACAACTGTTCCACTTATTGAAGAGATAGTGTTTTCTCCATTGTATATTTCCCCCCACTTTGTCATAGAGTAACTGACTGTAAGTGTGTGGGTTAATTTTGGGGTTCTATATTCTATTCCATTGGTCTATGTGTCTGATTTTGTGCCAGTGGCATGCTCTTTTGATTACTATAGCTTTGTAATATAGTCTGAACTCAGGGAGCATGATTCCTCCAGTTCTTTCTCAAGATTGTTTTGACTATTCAGGGTCTTTTGTGTTTTCATACAAATTTTGAAATTATTTGTTCTAGTTCTGTAAAAAAAAAAGCCTTTGGTATTTTGATAGGGATTGCATTGAATCTATAGATTGCCTTGGATAGTATGGTCATTTGAACAATACTAGTTCTTCTAATCTGAGAATATAGTATATCTTTCCATCTATACGTCATCTGCAATTTCTTTAATCAGTATCTTTTAGTTTTATGAGTACAGGTCTTTAAACTTCTTAGGTAAGCTTATTTATAGGTATTTTATTACTTCTGATATGATGGTAAATGGGATTGTTTCCCTAATTTCTCTTTCTGATAGTTCATGGTTAGTGTATAGAAATGTAATAGTTTCCCATATATTAATTTTGTATCCTGCAACTTAACCAAATTCATTGATGCTCTCTAGTGGTTTTCTGGTGGCATCTTTAGGATTTTCTATGAATGGTAACATGTCATTTGCAAACAGTGACAGTTTTACTTCTTTCTTTCTTTCCAATTTGGATTCCTTTTATTTCTTTTTTTCCCCCTGATTGTTGTGGTTAGGTCTTCCAAAACTTTGCTGAATAAAAGTGCTAAGAGTGCACATTGTCTTGTTCTCTTCAACAAGTGGCACTGGGAATACTAACCAGCTATGTGTAAAAGAATGAAGTTAGAACATTTTCTAATATCATATACAAAAATAGACTCAAAATGGATTAAAGACCTAAATGTAAGACTGGATACTATAAAACTCCTTGAGAAAAACATAGGCAGAACACTCTTTGACATGAATCATAGCAATATTTTTTCAATCCATGTCCTAAAGCAAAAGCAAACACAAACAGGATGTAGTTAAATGTAAAAGCTTTCACACAGCAAAGGAAACCATTGACAATATGAAACAGCAACCTACTGAATGGGAGGAGACATTTGCAAATGATATGACTGATAAGGGGTTAATATTCAACATATTTAAATAGCTCATACAACTCAATATTAAAAAAAAAAAAACCAAACAACCTGATTTTAAAATGAGCAGAAGAACTGAATAAACATTTTTCCAAAGAGGAAATGCAGATGGCCAATAGGCTTATGAAAAGATGCTCAACCACTAAGCATCAGGAAAATGCAAATCAAAACCATAATGATATATTACTTACACCTGTCAGAATGGCTCTCCTCATTAAAAAAAAAACAAACCCACAGATAACGAATCTTGACAAAGATGTGGAGAAAAGGGAGCCCTTGGACATTTTTGCTGTGCATGTAAAGTTGTGCAACTACTGTGGAAAACTGCATGGAGGTTCATCAAAAAACTAAAAGTAGAACTGCTATATGACACAGCAGTTCCACTCCTGGGTATATATCCAAGAAAAAAAGAAAAGCTAATTCAAAAAGATACATGCACCCCAATGTTCATAGCAGCATTCATTGCAATTGCCAAGGTATGTAAGCAACCTAAGTGTCCATCAACAGATGAATGGATAAAGAAGATGTTGTGTATATATACAAGGGAATAATCAGATCAGATCAGATCAGTCGCTCAGTCGTGTCCGACTCTTTGCGACCCCATGAACTGCAGCACGCCAGGCCTCCCTCTCCATCACCAGCTCTCGGAGGTCACTCAGACTCACATTCATGGAGTCAGTGATGCCATCCAGCCATCTCATCCTCTGTCGTCCCCTTCTCCTTAATACTCAGCCATAAAAAAAAGAAATTTTGCCATTTGCAACAACTTGGATAAACTTGGAGGTCATTGTGCTAAGTGAAATACATCAGGCAAACAAGGATAAATACTGAACCATGTTACTGATATGTAGCATCTAAAAACTAGAACAAACTAATGAATAAAACAAAAAAGCAGCAGATTCACAGATACAGAGAACAAACTGTGGTTACCGGTGGAAACAGAAGGGAAAGGAAAGGGACAATATAGAGGTAGTAGAAAAAAGGGTTGTTATGGCATTATATCGGGGAAGGCAATGGCACCCCACCCCAGTACTTTTGCCTGGAAAGTTCCATGGACGGAGGATCCTGATGGGCTCCAGTCCATGGGGTCGCTAAGAGTCGGACACAACTGAGCGACTTCACTTTCACTTTTCACTTTCATGCATTGGAGAAGGAAATGGCAACCCACTCCAGTGTTCTTGCCTGGAGAATCCCAGGGACGGGGGAGCCTGGTGGGCTGCCGTCTATGGGGTCGCACAAAGTCGGACACGACTGAAGTGACTTAGCAGCATGGCATTATATGAAATCTTCTGTTTGAAACTTCTGAAAGATGTAAAGCACTATAGAACTTAAATAATCTTTCATTCAATAAAAATTTTAAATAAAAATAAACTTTAAAAATAAAAAATACATTCTTTTCCCACTGGGGGAAAAAAAGAACAACTGTTCTACTCCTCAGAATGGCCTTTGGTTTGGAGCCCCGTAGACTATAGGGCATACAGTCTGGGATACAGTCCCTGAGGTATCTCCTCTATGGTGCCTGGCATCAGGCTCAGGGTCATTTTCAAACTCCCACCCCACTTCTGCTCTCGGGTTTTGCTCTCTCAGGAGACTGCATCGAGATGGAGTTAAAGGAAGCTCTAGAAGGAGATGAGCCTCCCAAGTCACAGTCCATAGGAGGGGCAGCCAACGGGGCACCCTTCCTCCCACCCACACCTTCTCCTAACATCTCTCTTACCATACCTTCCCATACTTTCTCATTGTGTCCTGAGGAAATCATCTGTGGCAAGACAAAGTGTGGCAGAAAAAGTTACCCCCTTTCAGTTAAGCCCGGACAAGTCCATCCTTCCCTGACCATCCAGTCCATACACAAGTCAGAGTGTCAGTAGGGGAAGGAGCCGGGAATGCAGGCCCTTCTGGGCACTCTAAACCTCTGCGTTAGCTCAGGTGCCTACCAGCCCCAGCAGGTTGACTGTGGGCCAGGATGCACCGTGGGGCTCTGTCAGAATTCTTCCAGTTTAAGTGACAGAACCCTGACTCCAGCTACTTCAGACACAGTGACGTGGGCTGGTTCAGGTAGCAGGAAGAGATGGTGACATTGCTCACAGAACACCATTGCACCATTGTGGTCATTGTGCTGTGGGACTCCTTATTCAGAGTTTTGTCCTTAGCTGGCCCTGGAGCAGACAGGCTTTTTCCAGGTGGCAAAAAATAAAAAAAGAAGAAGAAGAAAAAAAAATGAAGTGTGGCTGCTGTTACACTCAATTTGGCAATCTCACTAAAACAAGTTTCTTCCACATGGCATCCTTGTGTTCCATTTTTAAAATTTATGTTAAGCTTCCTGTTGAGGCTGACAATGTATATCTAAATTGTAAAGAAAACCTGTCGAACTTGCCTGGTGGTACATGGGGTAAGAATGTGCCTGCTGATGCAGGGGGCATGGGTTCGATCCCTGGTCGGGGAATATTTCACATGGCGCAGAACAGCTAAGCTCGTGTGCCGCAACTACGGAAGAACTCTGTGTACAGAGCCTGTGCTCTGCAACAAGGGAAGGTACCACAATGAGGAGGCTGTGTAACGCAACTAGAAAGTAGCCCCTAACTCCACAACTAGAGAAAGCCCACAGCAGCAGCAACGAAGACCCAGCACAACCATAAATATATAAAATATTAAAAAAGAAAGAAGAAAACCTGTCATTCAGTTCAGTTCAGTTCAGTCCCTCAGTCATGTCCGACTTTGCGACCCCATGGACTACAGCACCACAGGCTTTCCTGTCCATCACCAACTCCCAGAGCTTACTCAAACTCATGCCCATCCAGTCGGTGATGCCATCCAACCATCTCATCCTCTGTCGTCTGCTTCTCCTCCCACCTTCAATCTTAACTAGCATCAGGGTCTTTCCCAATGAGTCAGTTCTTCACATCAGGTGGCCAAAAGATTGGAGTTTCAGCTTTAGTATCAGTCCATCCAATGAATATTCGGGACTGATTTCCTTTAGGATGGACAGGTTGGGTCTTCTTGCTTTCCAAGGGAATCTCAAGAGTCTTCTCCAACACCACAGTTCAAAAGCATCAATTCTTCGGCGCTCAGCTTTCTTCACAGTCCAACTCTCACATCCATACATGACTACTGGAAAAACCATAGCTTTGATTAGACAGATCTTTGTTGGGAAAGTAATGTCTCTGCTTTTTAATATGCTATCTAAGTTGTTCATAGCTTTTCTTCCAAGGAGCAAGCATCTTTTAATTTCATGGCTGCAATCACCATCTGCAGTGATTTTGGAGTCCCCAAAAATAAAGTCTCTCACTGTTTCCATTGTTTCCCCATCTATTTGCCATGAAGTGATGGGACCAGATGCCATGATCTTAGCTTTCTGAATGTTGAGTTTTAAGCCAACTTTTTTACTCTCCTCTTTCACTCTCATCAAGAGAGTCTTTAGTTCTTCACTTTCTGCCATAAGGGTGGTGTCATCTGCATATCTGAGGTTATTGATATTTCTCCCGGCCATCTTGATTCCAGCTTGTGCTTCATCCAGCCCGGCAAAATATACAGCCTTGATGTACTCCTTTTCCAATTTGGAATCAGTCTGTTGTTCCATGTCCAGTTCTAACTGTTGCTTCTTGACCTGCATGCAGATTTCTCAGGAGGCAGGTCATTAGGTATGCCCCTTTACCCTTCACCCAGCTGAAGCAATCAAGCATCACAATATTTTGAGGCCTCTGTTGTTTCCCTCCACTGCATTCCGGTCTCTTCCTCCTTCCCCTACACAGAAATACAGAACCCCAGCTGGCTTTTCTTTTAGTTTTATCACATTTTGATGTGCCCTTCAGGAATATTTTCTTTCATTTGCATCTTTTGAACTTTTTCTAAGGTATCAAATGACAAGTTTTCTCCTATGACTTGCATTTTTCTTACATTATGTTCCTACGATTTGTCTGTGATAGGTATCACAGAAGTCCTTTCATTTTCACTGTGATTTTGTATTCCACTGTATGCTCTAATTTTAAAATCATTTTCAGTAAAATGTTTCCAGTTTAAAATGTGAAATACTTTCAGATTCACGGTAACATCTTACATAGCCATAGTACATTAGCAAAACCAGGAAATTAACAGTGAAAAGTGCACCCAATTTTCCTTCTGCTACTACAGATAATGCTGCTGTGAACATTCTTCATGTATCTGTTGATACACCTGTGAGTTTTTCCAAGCTGTGTACTGAGTAGATAAGCTGAGGTATAGAACCAGGTATGCATTTAACCTTATGCCAAACTATTTTCCAACAGTCAGTTCAGTCGCTCAGTCATGTCCAATCCCTGGCGATCCCGTGGACTGCAGCATGCCAGGCCTCCCTGTTCATCACCAACTCCCAAAATTTGCTCAAACTCATGTCCACTGAGTAGGTGATGCCATCCTACCATCTCATCCTCTGTTTTTCCCTTCTCCTTCCACCTTCAATCTTTACCAGCATCAGGGTCTTTTCAAATGAATCGGTTCTTCACATCAGGCGGCCAACCGATTGGAGTTTCAGCTTCAGCATCAGTCCTTCCAATGAATACCCAGGACTGATTTCCTTTAGGATGGAAAGGTTGGATCTCCTTGCTGTCCAAGGGACTCTCAAGAGTCTTCTCCAACACCACAGTCTCAAAAGTATAATTCTTTGTTGCTCAGCTTTCTTTATAGTCCAACTCTCACATCCATACATGACTACTGGAAAAACCATAGCTTTGACTAGATGGACCTTTGTTTGGAAAGTACTGTCTCTGCTTTTTAATATGCTGTCTAGGTCATTCATAACTTTTCTCCTAAGGAGCAAGCGTCTTTTAATTTCATGGTTGCGCTCACCATCTGCAGTAATTTTCAGTTCAGTTACGTTCAGTCACTCAGTCATATCCGACTCTTTGCAACCCCATGAATTGCAGCACACCAGGCCTCCCTGTCCATCACCAACTCCTGAGTTCACTCAGACTCACGTCCATCAAGTCAGTGATGCCATCCAGCCATCTCATCCTCTGTCGTCCCCTTCTCCTCCTGCCCCCAATCCCTCCCAGCATCAGAGTCTTTTCCAATGAGTCAACTCTTCACATGACGTGGCCAAAGTACTGGAGTTTCAGCCTTAGCATCATTCTTTCCAAAGAATTGATCTCCCTTAGAATGGACTGGTTGGATCTCCTTGCAGTCCAAGGGACTCTCAAGAGATTTCTCCAACATCACAGTTCAAAAGCATCAATTCTTCAATGCTCAGCTTTCTTCACAATCCAACTCTCACATCCATACATGACCACTGGGAAAACCGTAGCTTTGACTAGACAGACCTTTGTTGGCAAAGTAATGTCTGTGCTTTTGAATATGCTGTCTAGGTTGGTCATAACTTTCCTTCCAAGGAGTAAGCATCTTTTAATTTCATGGCTGCAATCCCCATCTGCAGTGATTTTGGAGCCCAGAAAAATTAAGTCTGACACTGTTTCCACTTGTTTCCCCATCTATTTGCCATGAAGTGATGGGACCAGGTGCCATAATCTTCGTTTTCTGAGTGTTGAGCTTTAAGCCAACTTTTTCTCTCTCCTCTTTCACTTTCATCAAGAGGCTTTTTAGTTCCTCTTCACTTTCTGCCATAAGGGTGGTGTCATCTGCATACCTGAGGTTATTGATATCTCTCCCAGCAAGCTTGATTCCAGCTTGTGTTTCTTCCAGTCCAGCATTTCTCATGATGTACTCTGCATATAAGGTAAATAAGCAGGATGACAATATACAGCCTTGACGTACTCCTTTTCCTATTTGGAACCAGTCTGTTGTTTCATGTCCAGTTCTAACTGTTGCCTCCTGACCTGCATACAGATTTCTCAGGAGGCAGGTCAGGTGATCTGGTAGTCCCATCTCTTTTAGAATTTTCCACAGTTTATTGTGATCCACACAGTCAAAGGCTTTGGCATAGTCAATAAAGCAGAAATAGATGTTTTTCTTGGAGCACCCCAAAATAAATTCTCTTACTGTTTCCATTGTTTCCCCATCTATTTGCCATGAAGTGATGGGACTGAATGTCACGATCTTAGTTTTCTGAATGTGAGTTTTAAGCCAACTTTTTCACTCTCCTCTTTCCCTTTCATCCAGAGGCTCTTAAGTTTTTCTTCACTTTCTGCTGTAAGGGTGATGTCATCTGCATACCTGAGGTTATTGATATTTCTCCCAGCCATCTTGATTCCAGCTTGTGCTTTATCTAGCCCAGCATTTCTCATCATGTACTCTGCATATAAATTAAGTGAGCAGGGTGACAATATACAGTTGATGTACTCCTTTCCCAATTTGGAACCAGTCTGTTGTTCAATGTCCAGTTCTAACTGTTGCCTCCTGACCTGCATACAGATTTCTCAAGAGGCAGGTCAAGTGGTCTGGTATTCCCATCTCTTTAAGAATTTTCCACAGTTTGTTGTGATCCACACAGTCAAAGACTTGGGCTTTCCAATGGCAGTCCTCAGCTCATATACCTCTATACCTTCATATGTATTTTTCGTTTCTTCTGGAAAGTCTGGACTACTCTCATTCTCAGCTCTTTGCTATTATATGCAACAATGATGTCCTGTATAGCACAGGGAATGATAGTCAGTATCTTGTAATAATCTATAATGAAAAATTTAAAAAACAATGTATGTGTATATGTGTAACAACCACAAAAATAAAAAGAATTCTCTTTTTTGAAATTTAGTAGTGCTTATCTTTTTGTCAGTTTTTCTAAATGTCCTATGGACATCTAATAGCAATGTATGAGATACAAAATTTTAAATATATTTGTGTAGGATATTAGATTAATATAAATGAATATAAATAGATCTATTATATTTAAATTATTATTACATCATTCAAGATGCTTCTATTAGGGGATATATATATATACCTATGGCTTTTTCATGTTGAGGTTTGACAGAAAACAACAAAATTCAGTAAAGCAATTATCCTTCAATTTAAAATAAATACATTTAAAAAACATATAATTAATTCACATAAAAATATTTTCTTTTATTATCTAAAAAATATATTTATAAAGATTATTTTATATAAGAATCTCCAAATTAATATTTTAGTGAATGAATAAAGTCATTCTTTTACTTTAAAAAAAGATGCTTTTATTCTTAATTTTTCTGCACTTGCTAAAATATTCTCAAAGAAATATTACTATGTCTCACTATGATTATTCATACTATATATATAGTATATAAGTTTGGTTGATTTACAGTGTTTCAGGTGTACAGCAAAGTGATTCAGTTATGCATATTATTATATGTGCTTTAAATTAAAATTAGAAATCTAGCATTCTATTCATACTAAGTCAAACAAGTGGAAACAAAATGTCATAAATTTTTTAGTTAGGCAAAAATTCATAAGTTTTCCAAATTATATATTATACATATTATTTATATGTCTATATGTATACAAGAGCTTTTCTACTACACTTGATAAAGGCTTGAGAAAAAAATTTTAAAAAAAAGAAGAGATGGAGAAATTGGAAAACATAAACTAAATGAAATGGGAACACTGAATATGAAATAGAAAAAGTAAGATGAAAATAAAAGATTCTCATATAGTCCAGTTGTTTTTATTTTTTATTATTTTTTTAAATTTAAATTTATTTATTTTAATTAGAGGCTAATTACTTTACAATATTGTATTGGTTTTGCCATACATCAACATGAATCCGCCACGGGTGTACACGTGCTCCCCATCCTGAACCCCTCTCCCACCTCCCTCCCCATGCCATCCCTCTGGGTCATTGCAGTGCACCAGCCCCAAGCTTTCCCGTTGTTTTTAAACATGGCTACTCTTTAGAAACGTATCCAGAGCTCTGGCAAAAAAAAAAAAAAAAAATAACACCTGGGCAATTGTATTTTCCAAAAAGTTCCAAGATAATTCTGATATGCATCTGGATTTTAAAAAGTGATTACAGGCTTTTCTATTAAATGGTAGTTTTGGTGATATAGAATTCTATTATTTACCTGTTGACCAGTCATGATACAATAGTATTAAGTCAGTAATAGTTACATAATCACAGTAGTGAAAGATGTTTATCAGTTTTCACAATCAATAGCCAGACCCCACCCCCCCCCCCAAAAAAAGGTAATTACAATTGCAAGCCATAATGGGAACATGATTAACCTAACAATATAAAATAATTACATACAGTTTGGGGGGGGTCGGTCAAGCAGAGTGATGTGGTAAGTGGAAGTGCATACACACACGTGTTTTAATTTGCTAAACCAGTCTATGTCTTTTAGTTGGTACATTTAAGCCATTTATATTTAAGATAATTATTGTAAGTATGATCCTTTTACTGTTTCAATTGTTTTGGGCTTATTTTCTGTAGATAGGCCTTTTTCTTCTCTTCTTTCCGGCTTAGAGAAGTTCCTTTAGCATCTGTTATAAAGCTGGTTTGATGATGCTGAGTTCTGTTAACTCTTGCTTATCTGGAAAGCTTTTGATTTTGCCATCAAATCTGAAGGAGAGTCTCACTGGGTAGAGTATTCTTGGCTGTTGTTGTTCAGTCCCCTAGTCGTATCTGACTTTTTGCTGCCCCAGGGACTGCTTCATGCCAGGCCTCCCTGTCTTTCACCATCTCCCAAAGTCTGCGGAAGTTCATGTCCATTGCATTGGTGATGCCATCCAGCCATCTCATGCTCTGATGCCCTCTTCTCCTTCTGCCCTCAATCTTTCCCAGCATCAGGGACTATTCTACTGAGTTGGTTGTTCAAATCAGATGACCAAAACACTGGAGCTTCAGCTTCAACTTCAGTCCTTCCAATGAGTATTCAGGGTTGAGTTCCCTTAAGATTGACTGATTTGATCATGCTGTCCAAGGGGTTTTCAGGAATCTTCTCCAGCACCACTGTTCGAAGGCATCAGTTCTTTGGTGTTCTACCCTCTTTACAGTACAGCTCTAACAACTGTATGTGAACACTAGAAATACCATGCTGCTGCTACTGCTGCTAAGTCACTTCAGTCGTGTCCAACTCTGTGCGACCCCATAGACAGAAGCCCACCAGGCTCCCTCGTCCCTGGGATTCTCCAGGCAAGAACACTTGAGTGAGTTGTCATTTCCTTCTCCAATGCATGAATGTGAAAAGTGAAAGTGAAGTCACTCAGTTGTGTCTGACTCTTAGCGACCCCATGGACTGCAGCCTACCAGGCTCCTTGGTCCATGGGATTTTCCAGGCAAGAGTACTAGAGTGGGGTGCCATTGCCTTCTCCAGTGCACGAAATACTAAAGCCTTGATTATATGGACCTTTGTCAGCAAGATAATATCTCTGCTTTTCAACACACTGTCTAGGTTTGTTACAGCTTTCTTCAAAAATAGAGATACCAAAGAAACATTTCATGCAAAGATGGATACAATAAAGGACAGAAATGTTATGGACCTAACAGAAGCAGAAGATATTCAGAGGCGACGGCAAGAATACACAGAGGAACTATACAAAAAAGATCTTCAGATAACCCAGGTGACCCAGATAACCATGATGGTGTGATCACTCACCTAGAGCTAGACATCCTGGAATGTGAAGTCAAATGGGCCTTAAGAAGCATCACTACAAACAAAGCTAGTGGAGGTGATGGAATTCCAGTTGAGCTCTTTCAAATCCTAAAAGATGATGCTGTGAAAGTGCTGCACTCAATATGCCAACAAATTTGGAAAACTCAGCATGGCCACAGGACTGGAAAAGGTCAGTTTTCATTCCAATCCCAATGAAAGGCAATGCCAAAGAATGTTCAAGCTACCACACAATTGCACTCATCTCACACACTAGCAAAGTAATGCTCAAAATCCTCCAAACCAGTCTTCAACAGCATGTGAACTGTGAACTTCCAGATGTTCAAGCTGGTTTTAAAAAAGGCAGAGGAACCAGAGATCAAATTACCAACATCCGCTGGATCATGGAAAAAGCAAGAGAGTTCCAGAAAAACATCTATTTCTGTTTTATTGACTATGCCAAAGCCTTTGACTGTGTGGATCACAATAAACTGTGGAAAATTCTTCAAGAGATGGGAATGCCAGACCATCTATCTGCCTCCTGAGAAATCTGTATGCAGGTCAAGAAGCAACAGTTACGACTGAACATGGAACAACAGATTGGTTCCAAATTGGGAAAGGAGTATGTCAAGGCTGTATATTGTCACCCTGCTTATATGCATGCAAAATGCTGGGCTGGGTGAAGCACAAGCTGGAATCAAGATGGTGGGGAGAAATATCAATAACCTCAGATATGCAGATAACACCACCCTTATGGCAGAAAGTGAAGAAAAACTAAAGAGCCTCTTGATGAAAGTGAAACAGGGGAGTGAAAAAGTTGGCTTAAAACTCAACATTCAGAAAGCTAAGATCATGGCATCCAGTCCCATCAGTTCATGGCAAATAGATGGGGAAATAATGGAAACAGTGAGAGACTTTATTTTGGGGGACTTCAAAATCACTGCAGATGGTGACTGCAGCCATGAAACTAAAAAACGCTTGCTCCTTGGAAGGAAAGTTATGACCAACCTAGATAGCATATTAGACATTATTTTGCTGACAAAGGTCTGTCTAATCAAAGCTATGGTTTTTCCAGTAGTCACTGATGTGAGAATTGGAACATAAAGAAAGCTGAGCACCAAAGATTGATGCTTTTGAACTGTGGTGGTGGAGAAGACTCTTGAGAGTCCCTTGAACAGCAAGGAGATCCAACCAGTCCATCCTAAAGGAAATCAGTCCTGAATATTCACTGGAAGGACTGATGCTGAAGCTGAAGCTCTAATACTTTGGCCACCTGATTCAAAGAGCTGATTCATTTGAAAAGACTCTGATGCTGGGAAAGATTGAAGGAAGGAGGATAAGGAGATGATAGAGGATGAGATGGTTGGATGGCATCACCAACTAGATGGACATGAGTTTGAGCAAGCTTCGGGAGTTGGTGACGGACAGGGAATCCTGGCATGCTGCAGTCTGTGGGGTCTCAAAGATTCAGAAACAACTGAGTGACTGAACTAACTCCTGCCAAGGAGCAATCATCTTCTGATTTCATGGCTGCAGTCACCATCCACAGTGATTTTAGAGCCCAAGAAGGGGAATCTGTGACTGCTTCCACCTTTCCCCCTTCTATTTGCCATGAAATAATGGGGCCGTATACCTGGGTACAAAAATGACAGAATGATCTATTTGTTTCCAAGGCAAGCCATTCAGCATCATAGTAATTCAAGTCTATGCCTCTTCCATCAATGCCAAAGAAGCTGAAGTTGATCAGTTCTATGAAGACCTAGAAGACCTCCTAGAGCTAACACCAAAAAAAGATATTCTATTTATCACTGGGGATTGGAATGCAAAAGTAGAAAGTCAAGAGATAATTGGGGTAACAGGCAAGTTTGGCCTTGGTATTCTGGTTCTCCAGTTTGTGGGTCACTCACCTGGAGGGTATGAGACTTGATTTTATCATAATTGTGCCCCTCCTGCCATCTTGCTGAGGCTTCTTCTGTGTCTTTGGACATGGGCTATCTTTTTTTTTTTTTTGATGGGTTCTAGCATTCTCCTGTCAATGGTTGTTCAACAGCTAGTTGTAATTTTGCTGCTCTTGTAGGAGATGAGTGCACATCCTTCTACTCAGCCAGAAGCCCTCACTGTGGTTTTAATCTGCTTTTCCTTAATGGTTAGTAGTGTTGAACATTCTTTCATGTGCTTATTTGCCATCTGTATAAACTCTGAAATAACTGTTCTTGTCTGTTTTCCATTTTTAAATTGGATTATTTGTTTTTTACTGTTGCATTTTGAGAGTTCTCCATATATTCTAGCTATCAGTCCTCTGCCAGATATATGATCTGCAAGTATTTTCTCCCAGTCTGAAGCTTGTCTTTTCATCCTCCTAACAGGATGTTTTGCAGAGTAAACATTTTCAATTTTGATGAAGCCTACTGTATTGATTTTTTTCTTCTAAGGACTGGGCTCTAGCTGTCATGATTAAGAACTCTTCACTAAGCTCAGAGACCCAAAGATTTTCTATGTTTTCTTCTAAACATTTAAAAACAGAGACTTCCTTGGGAGTCCAGTGGTTAAGACTCTGGGCTCCCAATGCAGGGGTTGAGATTCAATCCCTGATCTGGGAACTAGATGCTACATGACCCAATGAAGAGTTCGATGCCACAACTAAAGATCCCACATGCCACAACTAACACCCAATGCAGTCAAATAAAATAAAATAAAATAAAATTTTTTAAAGTTTAAAAATAGATTTACGTTTTACATTTCAGTCCATGATTCAGTTTGAGTTAAATTTGTGTGAACTATGAAAAGCAAATGGCAACACACTCCAGAATTCTTGGCTGGGAGAATCCCATGGACAGACTACAGCCTGCGTAGTCTCACAGGCTACAGTCCATGAGGTCGCAAAGAGTTGGACACGACTGAGTGCCTGAGCACATGAGACTTAGGTTGGAGGTTTATTTGGGGGATTTTTTTAAATCTATGATGTCCAGCTGATTCAGCACCTTTGTAGTTCCTCTATTGAAATTTTTGTCCCTTTGTCAAAGATCGGGCTTCCCTGATAGCTCAGTTGGTACAAAAAAAAAAAAAAAAATCTACCTGCAATTCAGGAGACCCCAGTTTGATTCCTGGGTCCAGAAGATCCTCTGGAGAAGGAACAGGCTACCCACTCCAATGTTCTTGGGCTTCCCTTGTGGCTCAGCTGGTAAAGAATCCACCGGCAATGTGGGAGCCCTGGGTTCAATCCCTGGGTTGGGAAGATCCCCTGGAGAAGGGAAAGGCTATCCCCTCCAGTATTCTGGCCCGGAAAATTCTATGGACTATGTAGTCCATGGGGTCACAAAGAGTTGGTCATGACTGAGTGACTTTCACTTTCCCTTTGTCAAAGATCAGTTGAGCTTTGTTACTGTTGGGGAAGGGGTGAACATCTGAACTCCCCACATAGTCTTCGTTGATACTGCAGGCAGGAGGTACTCCCCGCCACACCCCCAGGGGGGACAACAAGCCCAGCTCCCACCTTGGCCTTGAACACCTCGATCTAGCTTAGTGATGATAGAAGTCTATACTCACCACTTGGACTTTGCTGGGGCTGGTAGCTGGAAGTCAGAGGCCCTCACAGTTTTTTCTGTAGTGTTTAACTATAACTTTTCTATATTACTAGGCTGTTCCTTTCCTGCTTTATTGACTAGAGAGAGCAAACTTTGGTTCGGGTTTTATTTTTGTCTGTGATCAGTGGCATTTCTGAGTCGCTAGTTTCTTCAGCTCCGAATTCAGGACATATGCAATAACAAGAAAACCAGGGAACTCATCACTGTGTCTTCCTTAGGTCCCAAGGTCCAAAGCTTGTTTGCCTTCTTCTACCCTTTTCAGTTTTCTTATGTTTTGGTTTTTTGTAATTATCTAGTGTATTTAATTGTAATTATCTAGGGTATTTACCAGAAGGAATAAGGAAAAGTATGTTTACTCCATCTTTCTACTAACACATTTTAATGTAAATTTTTGTTGAAATGCATCATCCATGCATAAAAGTCAACAAATCACAAGTATACAGCTTAATAAATTTTTGAAGGGTGAACATACCTACCAAACCATCACTCAAATGAAGAAAAGGAATATTACATATATATGTATGTATATGTAACTGAATCACTTTGCTGTACACTTACAGTAACCCAACATTGTGAATTAATTATACTTCAATCAAACAAAATAAAAAGGAAAGGAATCTGAGAGATCTTTGTAAGGCCCCTTCCAGGCATTATTCTGCTCCCACAAAGGAAAGAACTAATCAGATATTTCAGCAAAGATTGGTTTTGCCCCTATGTAAACTTTGGAGAAGTGGACCCCATATGTACTCTTGCATCTCTGGCTTCTTTCATTAAATATTGGGCTTTGGAGAGTCACCCATGGTGTTGCATGAGCAGCAGTTGTTTCATTTTCGAGCTTGTATAGTGTTCCAGGGTGTGAATATATCAATTTATCTATCCATCTATTATAAAGGGATATTTCCATTGTTTAGTTATTACATATATCAGTGTTATGAAAATTCTTAGATGTGTTTTTTTGATGCATGTATGTGCCAAATGCACATGTATATTTCCTTTGGCTTAAAACTCAACATTCAAAAAACTAAGATTATGGCATCTGGTTCCATCACCTCATGGCAAATAGATGGGTAAACAATGGAAACAGTGCGAGACTTTATTTTCTTGGGCTCCAAAATCATTGCAGATGGTGAGTGCAGCCATGAGATTAAAAGACGTTTGCTCCTTGGAAGAAAAGCTATGACAAACCTAAACAGCATATTAAAAAGCAGAGATATTACTTTGCCAACAAAGGTCTGTCTAAGTCAAAGGTATGGTTTTTCCAGTAGTCATGTATGGTTGTGAGAGTTGGACTATAAAGAAAGTTAGGCAGTGGGAGGATTTATGAAAGGTTTGCCCACAATAAAAATATCAGGCCAATGTCAGAGGAGGTCTAAAGCAGTCCAAATATGGGCAAAATTTCTGCCTTGTGGTCTGTGGCTATAATCTTTGTGATGATTTGCTAATAAAGAAGAGATATGGTACTGTAAGTTTAGAAGATTCAGTTATTGGGGAGATCGTTAACAGGAAGCCCCATGCTTAAGTAGGGTATATCTTAGGATCCACAGTAGCTATTGTAAAAATTTTCATATGGCTGAGAGACAGAGTAGGAACTCACTGACCTCTTTATTGCTCTCATGGAATACTGTGGTCTTCTCTTGACAATGGGAAAATGGAATGAGATCACAAGAGAATTTTAGGATACTACTTCCTGTTCTGTGGAAGGTATGGGTTACAGAGCTACCTGTGGCTGGATAAATTGACACCCTGGTTGGATGCTGCTGCTGCTGCTGCTGCTGCTGCTAAGTCGCTTCAGTCATGTCTGACTGTGCGACCCCACAGACGGCAGCCCACCAGGCTTCCCCCTCCCTGGGTTTCTCCAGGCAAGAACACTGGAGTGGGTTGCCATTTCCTTCTCCAATGTATGAAAGTGAAAAGTGAAAGTGAAGTCGTGTCCTGTGTCTGACTCTTCGCAACCCCATGGACTGCAGCCCACCAGGCTCCTCTGTCCATGGGAGTTTCCAGGCAAGAGTACTGGAGTGGGGTGCCACTGCCTTCTCCGTGGTTGGATGAGTATTTGAATTCATAGAAAGGATGACCAGATCCATAAGGGATAGAATGGACTGATTTTTGAATGAGTGGCTTTGTGGGTGAATAGATGAATGTCTGAAAGAGTAGATATAATTATGTATGAATCTATGTACTTGGATGGATGCTGGAGTAAATAAATGTAGATAAATGGATAGATAGATGAATGGAAGGATGGTGGGTAAACTGACATAGAAAACAAGGGGTTAGATAAATGGCTACGTATATATGCATGTAAGTTTGAATCATATATGTTACATATATATGCATATAAGTTGTGTGTGAATGGAGTGATGAAGAAGTAGATAGATGGGTGTTTGATGGATGGATGGGAATAACAGAACAGAGCTACATAGCTGGGAGTGATGATAATGAGTAAGTGTACAAGTGGATGAGGGCAGCGGATAATGGATAGATGACAAAATGGTGAGGTTTGAAATTAGGCCTGTATTTGCATCTTGACTTTGCATTGTAGTTGTGTGACACTAGGTAAACATTTTAATTTGTGTAAGCCTTGGGAAATTTTTAAATATTCAAGAAAAAATGAATCACAAGTGAAAAATTTAAGGGGAAGTATTATTGAAAATAAATACTTCTGAGAATAAAACCATTCAAGAAATAAATATCAGGGAGGGATTAAGGTCTTATATGAAGTTAAATGTCTATAAATCAAAATGATTTCATGAGTGAAGAAACTGTGCTAAGATTTGGAAACATTTAACTATGAAATAATAGTTAATAGTTTATATAGTAAATATAGTTATATTTATATTTACTATATAAAATAATATATATAATATAAATATAAATATTTATATATTTCTAATATATAATAATATATATATATTTATTATATATTATATATTTATTATTATAAATATTTATATAGTAAATATAAATATTATATAGTAAATAAAATATAAATATTATATTTATATAATAATGGTTTATATAGTAAAATATAAAAATATATATAAATATTTATATAGTAAACATATATATAATATAATATAAATACTATATAAATATGAATATTTATATAGTAAATATAAATATTATATAGTAAATAAAATATAAATATTATATTTATATATAATAATAGTTTATATAGTAAAATATAAAACATTTTACAAATTATAGTTACAAACTAAAGTATCCACTAGCACCACCTGGAAAACCCACAACTAAAATATAAATACTATTTATAAAATTATATAATATTACAACATGGGAGAGAAAAGGCTCTGGATCAGATGACCTCATCTTTCACATCAGAGAGTCCAATGATAATGCCTACATTGAAGTATGGATTGTAAAAATGATTACTCTCATATCAACATGTTTTTTTCCTCCAAAATCTATTGTTGTAATTACAGAAGCATCTTGTACTTTTGCAAAACTCTTTTTATTTTTTTTTAAATTAATTTATTTAATTTTTTGGCTGCGTTGGTCTTCCTTGCCGTGCATGGGCTTTTCACCACAGTGGCTTCTCTTATTGCAGAGCGTGGGCTCTGGGCACGTGGGCTTCAGTAGTTGAGGCATGCAGTCTCAGTAGCTGCAGCTCACAGGCTCTGGAGCGCTGGCTGAGTGGTTGTGGCTCCCAGCCTGTGGGATCCTCCCAGACCAGGATCAAACCTTGCATCGCCAGGTGGATTCTTAACCACCGGACCATCAGAAAAGTCCCTACAGAATTGTCTTGAAGTGAATAAACACTTATTTGAAATTTTATCATTCTTTCATGTTCATTTTGACTTATTTTTCAAGTTTTAACTACAAATGAATTCAAATACAAAATTACAAAAAATATTTAAAAAATCACATGTTTATCAAAATACTTCAATATATCTACATTTGATCTTAGCCAAAAGGTTGAGAAACAATAAAATATTTCAGTATATCTATTTAGCTTTTCTTGAACACATACATGGAACGATGTCTAGAATGATACCCTTCTAATGTAAATACTAATTATTTATGAGCTGCTGCTGCTAAGTCACTTCAGTCTTGTCTGACTCTACGCTACCCCATAGACTGCAGCCTACCAGGCTTCTCCATCCGTGGGATTCTCCAGGCAAGTATTGATGAGCAGTGGCATTTAATTTTTTTAACCTCTATGCAGTGCTTGAATAATTTATAAAAATATTCATTCTGTCTACAAATTCATACTGGTTTTCCTTTATATAAAAGAGAAAATTTTTTAAAAATTAATTTTCTGCTTATTCAAATCGTTTCATCATTACCTTAAGTAGTTTATTTGTAGGAGCACTCTGCAACCTTCTAACTCTAGGCTTACTGTTAATTCTCTTTGGAATGTAACCTTTAATCTCAGGATGCAGAAATGCTATGCTGACTTTACTTTGTATGTTTGTTAGAGAAAAGTGTTTATTATAAAAATTATTGCAAACTGTATTTGTGGTAGGAAAATAAATTTGCTCACAATCCTTGAAAAGTAATCATTGACTGTGTCCCCTCTGACCCTGTTATAATTAACCTGAGAGTATATAAACTAAGTAGAGTCTATGGAGAATAAGAAATTTAATGGTAAGCTTTGTCTTCTAAAAATACATATGCATATTCACTTTTAAATAAAACATAGAATCTGTTTTCGACAATCATGGATTCATGGGGAGTGGGGGTAGATGGCACCAGCTCCCCAGCCTGGAGCTCCATCAGGTCTGGGTGCACAGCAAACCCCCTAACCAGCTCAAGGCTAAGAGGTGACTCATTATGCCTTATAACCACTAAGTCGTATATAGAAAGGAAATGCCTGCCAGCTAAATGGGTTGAGAACCAACATTTTCAAAACTGTCAAGAGGAAGTTTTCTTTAAGAATTTAGGGTTCTGGCTGCGATGTGGTATACTAACTCTCTTTGGCTGCTGTAACAAATGACACAACTTTGGTCAGAATTTTTTATAACCAACAGAGAGTAAGAGAAATTTATTCTGACAGTTCTAGAGACCAGAACTGGGCTGAAACTAAGAACTGGGCTGGGGCAGCCCGAGTGGGGGTTTGAAGAGGCGGGTGCACGGGGCAGTGCTCCCAGAGGCTGAGGGGAGAATTCAGTCCCTGCCTCTTCCGACTGCTGCTGGCTGCCTGCATCCCCTGACTTGTGGCCTCTGCATCACAACTACCTCCATGTTCCACTGCCTTCTCCTTTTCTGTGCGTAATCTCTTCCGCTCTCTTAAAAGGACACTTGTGATTGCATTAGGGTCCACCCAGGCAATCCAGGATAATCTCCCAGTGTTAAGATCCTTAATTACAGCTGCAAAGACTTTGCCATATAAAGTAACCTCCACAGGCTCAGAGGATGTGTGGGGCCATTTAGCATACCACACAGCCTAGACGGAGAAACAGCTAGCAAAGTTTTCCTCTTCTCAGACTGTATAAATTAAGGTCTCCATTTGTAAGCTGTCAATGTGTGAATTTACTCTGATCTAAATTGTGAAACCCCGACCTGGTAGGTTTCCATCTCTGCCCCAGACCAAGGCAGAGGCCTGGCTCTCCTCAGCGCTCCCCTGGCACCCACTGGCCTCTCTTCCCTGAAGTTTCTCTGTACAAGGGGATAAACCCTCACTCAGAGAAGATGCCTATGCTGGTGCTCTGAGTGTTTGCTCTTCGGGACCCTGGGTGAGGACCAGAAGGCAGAAAGCGGTGTATTGATCCAGAAATGGCCACCCTAGGGCTTGTTTCTACAGGAGTCCGTTCTGACCACGTGTGTGTCTCTTTCCTTTCCCAAACTGCCCCTGGGGTGTTCTGGGGCAGCATCATTCACACGGAAACAATGGGGCCCACAATGGAAAGGGGACGCTTGCTGTGTGTGTCTCAGGATGTGTAGCGTCTCTCTGGATGTGTGCCCTCTGCTTTGCACCCCACGAAATACCCAGACTTGATGAAGTCCTGGCACCACCATGCTGGTTGGGAGGGTCTCCTGGTGCTCTCTGCCTGCACCACGGTTATAGCTCTGTTCCTTTCTTAAGTGTGAATTATTTGTGCCATGAACATCCCAGCACAGGGAGATGGGAAGAGAGAGGAAGATGCGTCTGCATGGATCCTTGCTCAGCACATATCATCACGGTCCTATGAGGTTACCCATCCAAAGACACGGAATAGGATTGAAGGGGTTTTCAGACAGACAGTACAGTGATTGGTAGATTCCTGACTTGTTGCCTTAAGGATCAATGAAACTTCCTGTTCAGTCTCCCTGCCCTCCCCCTTGCCCTCCTTTGCAATCTCATACAAAGGCCCGTGGAAGAGCGTGATTTTCAAATTCTAAAATGTGTTCAAGCATATTAAATGAGTTAAAAAAATTCATGGTTAAAGAACTGAACTTTATAAACTAAAAACTTTGTTCTTGAAAAAGGTAAATTTTGAGAGTAAAATTAAACTATGTATTAACAATTAAGATCCCTTATTAACTTGTAAAATTAATTAAGATATTAGTTAATTATTAACAGTTTAAATTGTTAAACAATCTAACAAGTAAATACTGTGCTCTGAAAGAGAGAACAAATATATGCATATATTTTGGGGTAAAAAGCTATTAATTAGAACATCATAACTCCCAGATAAAGTTTGAACAATAAAGATTAAAATTTATTATAATTCATGCTGAATGTTAAAACTGATAATTCAGTTTTTTTCCCACCTAATTTGTTTTCTCCCCAATCAGACAGTACAGACTGAGAAAGCAGGGAATAAAAAAGTCACTTCTTTTCTTTTTTTTTTTTTAAGTTACAAAAAATAGCAGACTTTTGGCTTGAAACCTTCTCTAAAATAAGTTGCAGAGCAGGTGGTGCTGTGTAACATGATAATACTGGCCTTCATTTAAAAAAATCATAAATACAAAGGTAAACTGGTGAAACTTTTATAGTTGGAAATGTTCTCCATTTGAAGCACATCAATACAAAGACTATTTATTTAAAAAGATAGTAACACGTTCAGTTCAGTTCAGTGGCTCACTCGTGTCCGACTCTTTGCGACCTCGTGGACTGCAGCACACCAGGCCTCCCAGTCCATCACCAACTCCCAAAGTCTACTCAAACTCATGTTCATTGAGGCAGTGATGCCATCCAACCATCTCATCCTCTGTCGTCCCCTTCTCCTCCCGCCTTCAATCTTTCCCAGCATCAGGGTCTTTTCAAATGAGTCAGTTCTTCACATCAGGTGGCCAAAGTATTGGAGTTTCAGTAACATGTTACTGTATAATAAAACCATGAGTGTTGATTTTAATACAAAATTTACCAAAAGGCCATAATTAAATAAACCCTTGGAAAATCAAATTTTAGATTTGAGTTTTATCCCAAGGATGATTCTGTGTCTCATCCCTGGGTCAGCAGTACAGTTATGATGGATCCCAACAGAGATGCATGCCTGCCATTTTGACATTTTATACTGTGAATGATGATACACAGATGCACATGAAACATAACTGTACGGCTCAAGAATTATCACAAAAGAATATACCCACCAGGTGTTCAAGAAGTAAAACATTGCTACAATCGCAGCAGTTTTCCTCTCTCTTTTCCCAGTTACTAAGCCTTCCTTTCTTCCCAAACATAAATGCTTTTCTGACTTACAATAGGCACTTTCATTTGAGTAGTTCTGGAAGCCCTGTGTATGAATTCTTTTGTGTCTCAGTTTTTCACTCAATTAAATGTAAATTCATCCATGAAGGTATATTAATTGCTATATGTGTTGTATATGTATGTGCTCTTATATATATATGGCGGGGTTTCTAGATGGGGTTGTTATGAATGATTATATTATGAAACCGCTTGCCTGTGCCTCCTGCACAAAGGTGGTGTCTTTCAGTGGGTATATACCTAGGAGTGGGGCTTCTGGATCAGATGATAAGCATGTGTTCAACCTCAGTAGAAAATGCCAAAATGCATTCAAAACGATCATACCAATTTACACCCCTAGCAGCAACATATGAGAATTCCTATTCTTACTGATCCCAAAGAAAGGCAATGCCAAAGAATGCTCAAACTACCACACAATCGCACTCATCGCACACGCTAGTAAAGTAATGCTCAAAATTCCCCAAGCCAGTCTTCAGCAATACATGAACCGTGAACTTCCAGATGTTCAACCTGGTTTTAGAAAAGGCAGAGGAACCAGATATCAAGTTGCAAACAACCTCTGGATCATCAAAAAAGCAAGAGAGTTTCAGAAAAACATCTGTTTATGCTTTATTGGCTATGCCAAAGCCTTTGACTGTGTGGATCACAATAAACTGTGGAAAATTCTGAAGGAGATGGGAATACCAGACCACCTGACCTGCCTCTTGAGAAACCTATATGCAGGTCAGGAAGCAACAGTTAGAACTGGACATGGAATAACAGACTGGTTCCAAATAGGAAAAGGAGTACGTCAAGGTTGTATATTGTCACCCTGCTTATTTAACTTATATGCAGAGTACATCATGAGAAATGCTGGACTGGAGGAAGCACAAGCTGGAATCAAGCTTGCTGGGAGAAATATCAATAACCTCAGATATGCAGATGACTCCACCCTTATGGCAGAAAGTGAAGAGGAACTAAAAAGCCTCTTGATTAAAGTGAAAGAAGAGAGTGAAAAAATTGGCTTAAAGCTCAACATTCAGAAAACTAAGATCATGGCATCTGGTCCCATCACTTCATGGGAAATAGATGGGGAAACAGTGGTAATAGTGTCTGACTTTATTTTGGGGGGCTCCAAAATCACTGCAGATGGTTATTGTAGCCATGAAATTAAAAGACGCTTACTCCTTGGAAGGAAAGTTATGACCAACCTAGGTAGCATATTCAAAAGCAGAGACATTACTTTGCCAACAAAGGTTTGTCTAGTCAAGGCTATGGTTTTTCCAGTAGTCATGTATGGATGTGAGAGTTGGACTATAAAGAAGGCTGAGTGCCGAAGACTTTATGCTTTTGAACTGTAATATTGGAGAAGACTCTTGAGAGTCCCTTGGACTGCAAGGAGATCCAACCAGTCCATCCTAAAGGAGATCAGTCCTGGGTGTTCATTGGAAGGACTGACGTTGAAGCTGAAATTCCAATACTTTGGCCACCTGACATGAAGAGCTGACTCATTTGAAAAGATCCTGATGCTAGGAAGGATTGAGGGCAGGAGAAGAAGGGGACGACAAAGGATGAGATGGTTGGATAGCATCACCGACTCATTGGACATGGGATTGGGTAGACTACTGGAGTTGGTGATGGACAGGGAGGCCTGGGGAGAAGGCAATGGCACCCCACTCCAGTACTCTTGCCTGGAAAATCCCATGGATGGAGGAGCCTGGTGAGCTGCAGTCCATGAGGTCGCTAAGAGTCAGACAAGACTGAGCGACTTCACTTTCACTTTTCACTTTCATGCATTGGAGAAGGAAATGGCAACCCACTCCAGTATTCTTGCCTAGAGAATCCCAGGGAGAGGGGAGCCTGGTGGGCTGCCATCTATGGAGTCTCACAGAGTCGGACACGACTCAAGTAACTTAGCAGCAGCAGCAGGTACACCTGGTGTGCTGCGGTTCATGGGGTCGTGAAGATCGGACACGACTGAGTGACTGAACTGAACTGAACCAACACTTAGTATCACCAGTCTTTTTGATTGTAGCCATCCTGGTGGAGATGTAGTAAAATCATGTTGGAGTTTTACTTTTTATTTCCTGAATGACTAATGCTATTCAGTTCAGTTTAGCCACTCAGTCATGTCAGACTCTTTGCGACCTCATGGACTGCAGCATGCCAGGCTTACCTGTCCATCACCAATTCCTGGACCTTGCTCAAACTCATGTCCATCGAGTCAGTGATACCATCCAACCATCTCATTCTCTGTCATCCCCTTATCCTCCTGCCTTCAATCTTTCTCACCCAGCATCAGGGTCTTTTCCAATGGGTCAGTTCTTCACATCAAGTGGCCAAAATATTGAAGCTTCAGCTTCAGCATCAGTCCTTCCAATGAATATTCAAGACTGTTTTCCTTTAGGATGGACTGGTTGGATCTCCTTGCAGTCCAAGGAGATCCAAAGTCCAAAGTCTCAAGAGTCTTCTCTAACACCACAGTTCAAAAAGCATCAATTCTTCAGTGCTCAGCTTTCTTTATGGTCCATCTCTCACATCCATACATGACTGCTGGAAAAACCATAGCTTTGAATAGACAGACCTTTGTCAGCAAAGTAATGTCTCTGCCTTTTAATATGCTGTCTAGGTTGGTCATAGCTTTTCTTCCAAGGAGCGAGTGTCTTTTAATTTTATGACTGCCATCACCATCTGCAGTAATTTTGGAGCCCAAGAAAATAAAGTCTCTAACTGTTTTCATTGTTTTCCCATCTATTTGCTAAGAAGTGATGGAACTGGATGCTGTGATCGAGTTGCTGTGATGTCTGATTCTAACTGTTGCTTCTTGACCTTCATTACAGATTTCTCAGGCGGCAGGTCAGGTGGTCTGGTATTCCCATCTCTGAAAAATTTTCCACAGTTTGTTGTGATCCACACAGTCAAAGGCTTTGGCATGGGCAATAAAGCAAAAGTAAATGTTTTTCTTGAACTCTCTTTCTTTTTCTATGATAAAATAGATGTTGACAATTTGATCTCTGATTCCTTCTTCTTGTCTAAAACCAGCTTGAACATCTGGAAATTCTCAGTTCATGTACTATTGAAGCCTGACTTGGAGAATTTTGAGCATTACTTTGTTTGAATGTGAGATGAGTACAATTGTGTGGTAGTTTGAACATTCTTTGTCATTGCCTTTCTTTGGGATTGGAATGAAAACTGACCTTTTCCAGTCCTGTGGCCACTGCTGAGTTTTCCAAATTTGCTGGCATATTGAGTGCAGCACTTTCACAGCATCATCTTCCAGGATTTGAAATAGCTCAACTGGAATTTCATCACCTCCCCTAGCTTTGTTCGTAGTGATGCTTTCTAAGGCCCACTTGACTTCACATTCCAGGATGTCTTGCTCTAGGTAAGTTATCATGCCATCATGATTATCTTGGTCATGAAGATCTTTTTTGTACAGTTCTTCTGTGTATACTTGCCACCTCTTCTTAATATCTTCTGCTTCTGTTAGGTCTATACCATTTTTGTCCTTTATTGTGATCATCTTTGCATGAAATGTTCCCTTGGTATCTCTAATTTTCTTGAAGAGAAATCTAGTCGTTTCCATTCTATTGTTTTCCTCTATTTCTTTGCATTGATCACTGAGGAAGGCTTTCTTATCTCTCCTTGCTCTTCTTTGGAACTCTGCATTCAAATGGATATATCTTTCCTTTTCTCCTTTGCCTTTTGATCTCTTTTCTCAGCTATTTCAAGCCCTCCTCAGACATTTTTGCATTTCTTTTTCTTGGGGATGGTCTTGATCACTGCCTCCTGTACAATGTGATGAGCCTCTGCCCATAGTTCAGGCACTCTGTCTATCAGATCGAATCCCTTGAATCTATTTATCACTTCCACTGTATAATCATAAGGGATTTGATTTAGGTCATATCTGAATTGTCTAATGGTTTCCCCTAAATTCTCCAATTTAAGTCTGAATTTGGCAATAAGGAGTTCATGATCTGAGCCACAGTCAGCTCCCGGTCTTGTTTTTGCTGACTATATAGTTTCTCTATGTTTGACTGCAAAGAATATAATCAATCTGATTTTGGTGTTGACCAGCTGGTGATGTCCATGTGTAGAGTTTTCTCTTGTGTTGTTGGAAAAGGTGTTTGCTATGACCAGTGTGTTCTTTTGGCAAAACTCTGTTAGCCTTTGTGCTGCTTCTTTTTGTACTCCAAGGCCAAACTTGCCTGTTACTCCAGGTATCTCTTGACTTCCTATTTTTGCATTCCAGTCCCCTATGATGAAAAGAACATCTTTTTTTGGTGTTAGTTCTAGAAGGTCTTGTAGGTCATCATAGAACTTCAGCTTCTTTGGCATTAGTGGTTGGGGCATAGACTTGGATTACTTTGATATTGAATGGTTTGCCTTGGAAGCAAACAGAGATCATTCTGTCATTTTTGAGATTGCACCCAAGTACTGCATTTCAGACTCTTTTGTTGACTATGAGAGCTACTGCATTTCTTCTAAGGGATTCTTGCCCACAGGAGTACATATAATCATCTGAATTAAATTCACCCATTTCAGTCCATTTTAGTTCACTGATTCCTGAAATGTTGATGTTCACTCTTGCCATCTCCTGTTTGATCATTTCTAATTTGCCTTGATTCATGGACCTAACATTCCAGGTTCCTATGCAATATTGTTCTTTACAGAATTGGACTTTACTTCCATCACCAGACACATCCACAACTGGGTGTTGTTTTCACTTTGGCTCCATCTCTTCATTGTTTCTGGAGTTATTTCTCCACTCTGGTAGGATATTGGGCACCTACTGACCTGGGGAGTTCATCTTTCGGTGTCAAATCTTTTTGCCTTTTCATGCTCTTCATGACTAATGATATTAAGTACATTTTAATGTATCTGTTGGCATTAGGATATTCTTTTTTGAGAAGTACATGTACAAATCCTTTGCCTATTTCTCTGTTGGGTGTATCTGTTTCTTATTTTCTGTATAGAGTCGATACAAGTGTTTTATCTATTATATAAGTTGGAAATCTCTTTTCTCTGTGGCTTGCTGTTTTACTCTTTTAATGGTGTTTTTGATAAAAGAAAGTATTGAATTTTCATGTAGTTCAATTTATCAATCGTCTTTTATGGTTAGTGATACTTGTATTCTATGTAAGAGATCATTCTTCTGTTTTTCCGCTTCCATTTCAACTTTGGGAACAGGTATTAATAGTTTCTTATGAAGTTACGCATAAACATACCCTTTGATCTAGCAATATTTACTCCTAGGTTTTTCCCCAAGAGAAATGAAAACATAGATCCATAAAAAGATGTGTGCACAAATATTCATAGCACTTTTACTCATGTTATTCTTGTTTGGTCATTAAGTCATGTCCAACTCTTGGCCATTCCATGCACGGCAGTGCACCAGGCTTCCCTTGTCCTTCACTATCTCCTGGAGTTTGCTCAAGCTCATATCCACTGAGTTGGTGATGCTGTCTAACCATCTTGTCCTTTGCTGCCCCTTTCTCCTTTTGCCTTCAATCTTTCCCAGCATCAGGGCCTTTTCCAATGAGTCAGCTCTTTGCATCAGGCAGCAGAGTATTGGAGCTTCAGCTTCAGCATCAGTCCTTCCAATGAATATTCAGTGTTGATTTCCTTTAGGGTTGACTGGTTTGATCTCCTTGCAGTCCAAGGGACTCTCAGGATCTTCTCCAGCACCACAATTCAAAAGCATCAATTCTTCAGCACTCAGGTTTCTTTATGGTCCATCTTTCACATCAGTACATGACTAATGGAGAAACCACAGCTTGACTCTCTGCACCTTTGTCAGCAAAGTAGTGTCTCTGATTTTTAATATGCTGTTTAAGTTTGTCATGGGCTTCCCTGATAGCTCAGTTGGTAAAGAATCCACCTGCAAAGCAGGAGACCCCTTTTCCTTTCCTGGGTTGGGAAGATCCACTGGATAAGGGAAAATCTACTCACTCCAGTATTCTAGGGCTTCCCTTGTGGCTCAGTTGGTAAAGAATCCGCCTGCCATGTGGGAGACTTGGGTTCGATCTCTGGGTTGGGAAGATCCCCTGGAGAAGGGTAAGTCTACCCACTACAGTACTCTGGCCTGGAGAATTCCATAGACTGTATAGTCCATGGGGTCGCAAAGAATCAGACACGACTGAACAGCTTTCACTTCCTCCTCCTCCTGGTTTGTCATAGCTTTCCTTCCAAGGAACAAACATCTTTTAATTTCAAGGCTGCCATCACTGTCCACAGTGATTTTGGAGCCCAAGAAAATGAATCTGTCACTGCTTCCATTTTTCCCACTTCTGTTTGCCATGAACTGATGAAACTAGATACCATGATCTTAATTTTTTGAATACTGCATTTGAAACCAGCTTTTTCACTCTCCTCTTTCACCCTCATCATGAGACTCTTTAGTTCCTCTTTTCTTGCTGCCATTAGAGTGGTATAATCTGTGTATCTGAGGTTGTTGATATTTCTCCTAGCAATCTTGATTCCTGCTTGTGATTCATCCAGCCTGGCATTTCACATGATATACTCTGCATATAAGTTAAATAAGCATGGTGAGAATATACAGGCTTGGCCTACTCCTTTCCTGATTTTGACATAGTCCAGGCTTCCCAGGTGGCACTAGTGGCAAAGAACCTGTCTGCCAATACAGAAGATAAGAGACTTAGGTTCAATCCCTGGGTCAGGAACATCCCCTGGAGAAGGAAATGGCAACCGATTCCAGTATTCTTGCCTGGTGAATCCCATAGACAGAGGAGCCTAGTGGGCTACAGTCCATGAGGTCACAAAGAGTTGGACATGACTGAAAAGATGATGCTGAAGCTGAAACTCCAGTGCTTTGGCAACCTCATGCAAAGAGTTGACTCATTGGAAAAGACTCTGATGCTGGGAGGGACTGGGGGCAGGAGGAGAAGGGGACGACAGAGGATGAGATGGCTGGATGGCATCACTGACACGATGGACGTGAGTTTGAGTAAACTCCGGGAGTTGATGATGGACAGGGAGGCCTGGCGTGCTGCGATTCATGGGGTCGCAAAGAGTTGGACACGACTGAGCGACTGAACTGACTGAAGAGACTTGGCATACATGCACATGGTTTCCTGTCTGGTTCTAACCGCTGCTTCTTCACCTGCACACAGGTTTCTCAAGAGGCAGGTCAGGTGGTCTGGTATGCCCATCTCTTTAAGAATTTTCCAGTGTGTTGTGATCCACACAGTCAAAGGCTTTAGCAAAGTCAGTGAAGCAGAAGTAGATGTTTTTCTGGAATTCCCTTGTTTTAACTATGATCCAATGAATGTTGGCAATTTGATCCTGGTTTTCTGCCTTTTCTAAATGCAACTTGTGGAAGTTCTTGACTCACGTACTATTGAAGCCTAGGCTTGAAGGATTTTGAGAATTATCTTGCTAGCCCGTGAAATGGGTGCAATTGTACGGTAGTTTGAACCTTCTTTGACATTGCCCTTCTTTGGGACTGGAATGAAAACTGACCTTTTCCAGTCCTGTGGCCACTGCTGAGTTTTCCAAATTTGCTGGCATATTGAGTGCAGCACTTTCACAGCATCATCTTTTAGGATTTGAAATAACTCAGCTGGAATTCCATCACCTCCACTAGCTTTGTTCATAATAATGATTCCTGAGGACCACTTGACTTCACACTCCAGGATGTCTGGCTCTGGGTGAGTGACTACACCGCTGTGGTTATTCAGGTCATTAAGACTTTTTTTGTATAGTTCTTCTGTGTATTTTTGCCACATTTTCTTAATAACTTCTGCTTCTGTTAGGTCCTTACAGTTTCTGTCCTTTATTGTGCCTATCTTTGTATGAATGTTTTCTTGGTATCTCCAATTTTCTTGAGATCTCTTGTCTTTCCCGTTCTATTGTTTTCTTCTATCTCTTTGCATTGTTCACTTAAGGCTTTCTTATTTCTCCTTGCTATTCTCTGGAACTCTGCATTCAGATAGGTGTATCTTTCCTTTCCTCCCTTGCCTTTTACTTCTCTTCTTTCCTCAGCTATTTGTAAAGCCTCCTCAGACAACCACTTTGCTTTCTTGCATTTGGTTTTCTTTGGAATGGTTTTGGTCACCACCTTCTGTACAATGTTATGAACCTCTGTCTATAGTTATTCAGGCACTCTGTCTACCAAATCTGATCCCTTGAATCTATTCATCACCTTCACTGTATAATCATAAGGGATTTTATTTAGATCATACCTGAATGGTCTAGTGGTTTTCCCTATTTTCTTCAATTTAAGCCTGAATTTTGCAATAAGGAGCTCAGCCTTATTGAAAAAAAAAAAAAAAACAAAAAAACAAAAGCAAAAAACTGAAAACAACTTAAATACCCAGTTCATTCATGAATTCTAAGTCACTTCAGTGGTGTCTGACCCCTTGGGGCCCCATGCACTGTAGCCCGCCAAGTTCCTCTGTCCATGGGATTCTCCAGGCAAGAACTGGAGTGGGTTGCCATTTCTTCTCCATAAATGCCCAGGTGAATGGATAAATTATGGTATGCTCATCCAACAGAATACTAACCAGCAATAAACAGAAGCAACTATTAAATATCCACAACCACAGGAATGCCTCTCTGAAATATCATGCTAAGCAAAAGAAGCCCAACCCAGAAGACTATATGAAATTGTAGAACAAGTAAAGTTATCTGTAGAAATAAAGCAGATCAGCAGTGATTGGCATGAGGCGGGAGGATGGTTTAGGGAGGTGAGGGGAGTACTGCTGGAAGGGTATCAAAAAGCTTCTGGCAGTTGCGGAAACTGTATCTGGATTCAAAATTCACTAAATGAATTAATAATTCTTTTAAGTAGGCTTAAAATGAGTGCTTTTTGTTATATGCAAATTATATATCAGTAAAGTTGACCTTTTTTTTTAAAGAAAAGCTTATTTTCTACTGTCTTCAAGTTTTTGGTTTAATCACTAGAAGGCTGGATCATCAAAAAAGCAAGAGAGTTCCAGAAAAACATCTATTTCTGCTTTATTGACTATGCCAAAGCCTTTGACTGTGTGGATCACAATAAACTGTGGAAAATTCTGAAAGAGATGGGAAAACCAGACCACCTCACCTGCCTCTTGAGAAATTTGTATGCAGGTCAGGAAGCAACAGTTAGAACTGAACATGGAAAAACAGACTGGTTCCAAATAGGAAAAGAAGTCCCTCAAGGCTGTATATTGTCACCCTGCTTATTTAACTTATATGCAGAGTACATCATAAGAAATGCTGGGCTGGAAGAAACACAAGCTGGAATCAAGACTGCCAGGAGAAATATCAATAACCTCAGATATGCAGATGACACCACCCTTAAGGCAGAAAGTGAGGCGGAACTAAAAAGCCTCTTGATGAAAGTGAAAGTGGAGAGTGAAAAAGTTGGCTTAAAGCTCAACATTCAGAAAACTAAGATCATGGCATCTGGTCCCATCACTTCCTGGCAAATAGATGGAGAAACAGTGGAAACAGTGGCTGACTTTACTTTTCTGGGCTCCAAAATCACTGTAGATGGTGATAGCAGCCATGAAATTAAAAGATGCTTACTCCTTGGAAGGAATGTTATGACCAACCTAGATAGCATATTCAAAAGCAGAGACATTACTTTGCCAACAAAGGTCCATCTAGTCAAGCCTATGGTTTTTCCAGTGGTCATGTATGGATGTGAGAGTTGGACTATAAAGAAAGCTGAATGCCGAAGAATGGATCCTTTTAGACTGTGGTGTTGGAGAAGACTCTTGAGAGTCCCTTGGACTGCAAGGAGATCTAACCAGTCCATCCTAAAGGAGATCAGTCCTGGGTATTCATTGGAAGGACTGATGTTGAAGCTGAAACTCCAATACTTTGGCCACCTGATGCGAACAGCTGACTCATCTGAAAAGACCCTGATGCTGGGAAAGATTGAGGGCAGGAGGAGAAGGGGACGACAGAGGATGAGATGGTTCAGTGGCATCACCAACTCGATGGCATGGGTTTGGGTGGACTCCGGGAGTTGTTGATGGACAGGAAGGCCTTGCGTGCTACGGTTCATGAGGTCGTAAAGCGTCGGACACGACTGAGAGACTGAACTGAACTGAACTAAACTAGAAGGCTGGAGTGCTGTTTAGTGAGATGGGAAAGTCAGCGAAAGGATGTCTGGGGAGAAATATGGGAGTTCCGTTTGGACTTCATTCTCCAGTGGGCCCAGTCAGGCACCTGCAGTCACTTGTCCCTCACAGTTTCTCCCAGACAGTCATCTATCCGGCTATTATTTCTCAAACACAACCTTTTGCTTCTGAACTGGCCCTTTCCAGCATTCACCCAGATTTCCGTGGCTTAGCTTGACTCTTTAAGGCTGTGGGTATGTGTGGAAATTTGAATAGCCAAACGGGTTGAGCAGGTGATGTGGGGAGCCTCAGTAACCCTAAGAATACAGGGACCACCTCACAAGGTGGTCTCTACTCAGCTGCAGTGCCTTGTTCTAGGACTTGAGTGCTGGTCCAGGTTTTTTCAAAGAAAAGATCTCAAGATTCAAACTCTCTCAATGTTTGCAGATAATTTAAAAACATGTGTCAAGTGGGCCTATTAGACCCCATGTGTTGGACCCACAGATATCCAGTTCCCAACATCTGCTCTTTAACAAGGCACATTCTGGTGCAAGAATCTACTTCAGCACGTCTCCCGCTAACTCCCAGTACTCTGGGCAGCTCGGCCTGGCTCCAAGGAGGTGCCTGGGAGGCTCCCGCTGCTCACTGGTCCTGCCCTCCGCTCTGACTTGTCGGAGCCCCTTGACTCAGATCTCCTCCTGTGCCCGAGCTCCCCAGCAGCCACAAAGACAAGAAGAAGGCCATCTTCCTAAGAAGGTACCTGTGCCAGCCAGGCTCCCTTTCCCAAGTACGAAGCAGCCCCAGTGGCTTTTGAAACTCAGAAATCGGGTGGCATCTTGCCTCTTAAAAACCTGTTGGTGGCTCCCCATATCACAGCAGCATCCAGCCACTGAAGGAGGTGTATACACAGTAACCCTCCCTCTAGAGCTTGCCTCCCACTACACTCCACCTCCAGCCATTTGTAACCGTACTTCCTCCCTGCTGCCCTCCAGGCAAACACACCTCAAACATCTCACCTGCGAGTCTCCAAGCCTGAAGTTCCCTCTGCCCAGAACACCTTCATTCTAAGACCCCTGTGCCATCCTTGCTGCCATCCTTCATGGTGCAGCTGGAGCTCACCTCCCTGCTCCTGATCCTTACTGCACTAGGGAACTAGCCTCTATCACCTTTGGAAATCACCACACATACCTCTCCCCCCTGCATTCTGGTGCAGGCATCTGTCTGCATCTCTCCTCCATGGCACTGTTGCGTCTGGAATTATTAGCGGATCTCAACCATACAATTTGTGCCTTCTTGGTTATGTCTTGGTTATGCTTTCCTTCCCAAACCGTAAATTTCCCCAGGGAATGGGTTCTATTTGTGTTGTTCGCTGCCTCCTGCCCCCCACCCCCACCCCCACCCCAGCACCTGCCCGATGCTAGAGTCTGCGACAGGATGGGCAATCTGCACTCCTTGAGATAGACAGGGCCTGGATCTGCGGTTTCTCTCTGATGCCCGCTTCTGTTTCAGGGCCAGGTCCCACGAGGTGCTCAGGGAGCCAGACGGAGGAAGGAGGGATGGGAGGATACATGAACGCCCTGCAGCCACAGAACGGTGGTTCCCAGGCTGCCGCTCCGCGGCAAGGCTGTGACACCCTCCTACTCCCCCTCCCCCCACGGCACTTTGGAGGGCGTACGGGAAGCCTTGTGCTCCAGCATCCTCTCGGGCTTCCTGGTACTTTTTCCTCTACCTTCCTCGTTCCTGAATGTGTTTATTACACTCTCATACTAAAAATACAAATAAACAGACCAAACGGTGCTTTATCGCCGGCGAGGGTGGGACATCTTCTCAAGGACACGCAAGGCTGGCGCAGGCAGGCTCAGAGTGCGGACAGATTCAGGGTGGCCAGGATCGGTAGATGCACGCTGGGGTGGGGTGAGCGAGTGGACGCCAGGGCGGGTACGCTGGGCTGCAGGAAGGGGGGCTAGGTGGCTGTGGGGTAGGGGAGCGGGGGCGCGGGGGCGCGGGGGCGCGGGGGCGCGGGGGCGCTAAGGACGCACCCAGTGGGGATGCAAATCCGGTCTCCCTCGCGCCCGTCTGCAGGGCCGGGCGTGACGGGTGCCGCCCCCTGGTGGCGCCCATGAGGTGCAGTTCTGCAGACCCCAGCGCCTGCCCCGGCCGCCTTCGGAGGAAAGGAGACACAGGAAACTCTGATCACAGTCCTTCAGATATGCAGATGACCCCACCCTTATGGCAGAAAGTGAAGAAGAACCAAAGAGCCTCTTGATGAAAGTGAAAGAGGAGAGTGAAAAAGTTGTCTTAAAACTCAACATTCAGTAAACGAAGATCATGGCATCTGGTCCCATCACTTCATGGTAAATAGATGGGGAAACAATGGAAACAGAGACTTTATTTTCTTGGTCTGCAAAATCACTGCAGATGGTGACTGCAGCCATGGAATTAAAAGACACTTGCTCCTTGGAAGAAAAGTTATGCCCAACCCAGACATTGTACTAAAAAGCAGAGACATTACTTTACCAACAAAGGTCCGTCTAGTCAAAGCTCTGGTATTTCCAGTAGTCATGTATGGATGTGAGTTGGACCATAAAGAAAGCTCAGCGCCAAAGAATTGATGCTTTTGAACTGTGGTGTTGGAGAAGACTCTTGAGAGTCTCTTGAACTGCAAGGAGATCAAACCAGTCAATCCTTAAGGAAATCAGTCCTAAATATTCATGGGAAGGACTGATGCTGAAGCCAAAACTCCAGTACTTTGGCTACCTGATGCGAAGGACTGACTCATTGGAAGAGACCCTGATGCTGGGAAAGATTGAAGGCAGGAGGAGAAGGGGACGACAGAGGATGAGATGGTTGCATGGCATCACCGACTCAATGCACATGAATTTGAGCAAGCTTCGGGAGTTGGTGATGGACAGGGAAGCCTGGCTTGTTGCAGTCCATGGGGTTGCAAAGTGTCAGATACGACTGAGTGACTGAGCTGAACTGACCACAGTTGGCTATGCCTCAGGTTCCTCGTGGGAAATGGCATGATAATTGCATCTCTTTGGTAATGAATAAAGGTGCAAACTTATGTGAAGCTCTTAGGGCAGAGTCTGGGTGCTCAACACCCTGAACTGCTGAATTCTGGGCTGCAGGAGCCCTCCTGGAATCTCAGAGTGAATAGAGAGGAAGCTGAGGTCAAGGAGCCAGATGATAAGAGTGTGAAACCCACCTCAGATTTACCCAGTGGGGACCCAGGGAGAGCTTCTGCTTCTTCTGGACTCACTGCTCCCTCTTCTGTAAGTTAATGTCAGTGAAGTGTAATGAGGGCCAAGGTTTAAACAAATGTTGGGCCCCGTCTGGAATCTCTGAGGTCACGTTATGGATCTGGTATCTGTAGAAGGGGATTCCTGTCCTACCGCACATGCATGGACCACAAAAAGGAGAAGCGGGTAGCAACATACTGGGGACCAGATGGACATTCCTTTAAATTAAGGCTATTTTGTGGCCTGAGACTCAACCTTTGTGACTGAGCTCCAAGCCTGAGTTTCCAGGGCTTGGGTGGGAAGAGAAAGGAGACGAGAGGGGACAAGAGGGCATAGAGAAGCTTCCACCCCACCCTGGGCTGGGGCAGCCTTGGAACTCTGGCCAAGAAGGGGACAGCAAGTGGGCAGTTCTTCCAACCTCCAGAGGTGGGACTTCCTGGGAACTGGTGGGCAGGCTGGCGTGGCTGGGATGTCAAGAGGACCACTCCTGCAAAGATGGGAAGGGCCTACTCAGGAGCCCCTTCCCAGTGTAGACAGAGTCCAGGAGGGGGCCTGAGTTAGGAGGACCTTCCTGGGATGTGTTGGCTGAGGCTCAGAGGACCTCTGTCAGGCCCAAGTGGGAAGAGGGGGGCCTGGGCACTGCCCCAGGAGCCAGAGGTGACCCGAGCTCTCCTTCAAACACCCTATGTCCAGTGAGTTCTCAGAACTCCTGGAATGTCTTCTCTTGCACCTTGTGGTTTCTTGAAATCTAGTCCATCTTGTAAGGATGGATCAAGCCCCTTCTCTGATCTCTCAGTTGAATGCGCACTCAGCCCTTGCACCTAATTCTTGCTTCTAATTATGTGACCTTGGAGGTTAGGGGCCATATGTGCATCATCTTTTGTCCTCACCTACATCAGGGACTAAGTGAATAAATAAATAAGGCACTAGTGATGGCTGGGAGGGGTCTTGTTTTCTCCATTTGTAGGACAGGACTAATCATACTGGCCTTTCAGGGCTGGTGGAAGCTCTGGCTGAGATTCCTTCACTGAGCATCGACTCACCCTCTCTTCCTCCTTAGGGCCTTTCTCTGGCTCTTCAGCCTCCCTGAGTCTTTGGCCCTTTGCCCCAGCAAGTCTCACTCCAGGAGACCCCTCCCTCAACCCCACATCTCCCTCCGCCACTACACCATCCACTTCCTCTGAGCCAACCTCCCTCCTCATCTCCTCGTTCTTCTGCAAACTGCCTGCAGGTTCAGCCTTGCCTCAAAATCATCTCCTCGCCTTCGGGGACCCAACGTTCATGTCGCCGCCTTCAGAAAACTTTCTTCTGGCTGCGCCCCCTCCCCCAGCGCCTGGCAAACTTTGCTTACGTGTTGCAGTGAGCACCTGTCTCCATCTAGGTTTGCCCCAGTGGTGGAGGAGCCTAGAGCTTGTCCATCATATCTGCTTTCTGTCTCTTCTGAGCTCACAGAAGGATTATCTTTCCCCATCTCTGCGGCAGTTAGGCAGCAACAGCGACCAGTTCTGGCCAAGGGCCTGGAAGCGGAGGTGAAGCATGTAGCTTCTGGGCCAGAAATTTGCTTAGCAGTGCAAAACCTTCAAAGACTCCCTGCCACTGCCTCATCTGTCGTGGCAGTGTGTTATGTAAAGGAGGTGTTAAGCCACTGCCCTGAGAGTCACCCAGACTGACGGCGGACTTTGGGTGAGCAGGACGTGAACTCTTGTTGCGTCACGTGACAGTTGGTGAGGTTTGTTTGTTTCCCAACACAGCCAAGCCTATCCTGAGCTCCCAGTTAAAGGAGTTTGTTAAATGAGTGGATGGTGTTGTGAGCTGTAAACATCTGTGTACATTTTAGTCACTGTCGTCAAGCTGCAGCAGGTGCCTGGTGGGCAGGGACTTCATCAAACTGCGGTGACCCCCGTGCGGTGTGGCAACAACACGGCAGGGTCGGGGTGGATCCCAGCGGATGAGTGGGCAGGTGTGTCGTGGGAGAACAACTTTCTCTCACTTATAATTTGCCAAGGGCTTGCCCACAACCTGTATACATATTTAATCTCTGATGAAAGGTTACAATGAATTCTGTGCTGTTGGCAGGAGATGGACATTTCTCTTAGGTATTTAGTTCTTATCGTTGTAAAAAGATAGTGTTTTTCTGTTGGATTCACAGGGTTTTTTTGTTTGCTTTCTTTCTCTTCTCTCTCTCTCTCTCTCTCTCTCTCCCACACACACACACACACACACACACACACAGCCCCTGTCAATCTCTGGGAATCTGTAATATAATATTTTAATAACAGTTTGATACTGACCGGATTCAGCCCCCAGATTAACTGTATCTCTCCATCTTTGGAAGCAGCTGGAGAAAATCACAATGTAGCTTTGTTTCCTAAGCAAAACCCTGCTGACTCGTCACCAAGTGGGGTTGTCTCCTTGAAGGTCTGTCTGTCTGTAGCTCTTCCAAGGCTTTTTCTCTTGAAAACCTTTTCCTCTTTGTCCCTTTTCTCTGTGACTCTCTTTGAACTCGTGGTGCTATAGGGCTGACGTGGTCCTGCTTAATGAACAGCTATAATGTTCTTGTTACTTGAATAGAAGGCGGGTAAGTGAAATGTTACCTGTTCTCTCCACCTCCATTAACAACTGTACTTGGCCTTCAGTAGATCCCCCCCACCTCTGTCTTGTGGTCCGGTGGACCTCCATGGGAACTGACTCAGTAGGGGAGCTGGAGCAGAGAGGGCTGGATAGCCTGATGGGAGTCCAGGCCCAACCAGTTGTTATTTGCATAAAGTTGATCACATGGTTACTTCCTTAATTTCAGATTCCTCATCTTCAAATGGAGCCTTAAGACCAATCTGGCCTCCAACATGGGGCTATGGGAAAGGTCACCCAAAAGGGCTTTGGGCCAAAAGATAATTTACGGAGATATGGCATTTCATTCTACTGCATTTCCCCTCTCCTGTGCCAAGAAGGCTCAAAGAAGGATGAGACAAAAAGGTTCCTGCAGACCCTTCCTTCTCTGGCTTTTTCATCCAGCCCCTGAAGGGCTGGCTGGGTTTCCTAGACTGGATGGGGGTGGAGGGGCATCACTGGGGTACACAGGACCCTAGTCTTGGGATCCAGCCTCTGCAGAGTTTCTGGGCTCAGGGGAGAAACTGTCCTTCTAGGGGCCTCAGACCAGGAAGGGACAAAGACCCACAGTGGCAGGACCCAAGGCCATGTGGATGGCTCTGAGAACCAAACCAAGGCTGACTGATGTTGAATTTCCAGCCAGGCAGCACCATGACGACCTGAAGTCAGACACAACCAATATAAAGAAATGACTGTGACACATTTTGCACTTTAAGGCTTGTAGAGGGAGAATTCCACTCTCAGGACTGATGGAATCTAATGTAAATGTGGGCTCTGGCATTGTTTTCCATGTCTACTAGCCCCTGATTGGAGCCACCCAGGAAATCAGAGTCACCTTGTTCTCCTCCACTCACATTTGAGCGGACCAAACGCCTATTGTCAGTTTCTCAGTGATCCAAGCATAACTGGGCATCCCTAAGGCTCTGATGACCCCCACATAGGGTTTGACAACCACCCGCATCAGCCTCACACAAAGGACCTGTTAAAAATGCCACTCCTGGTTTCCCTTCAGCCCCATATAAATAGCCCCTGGGGCAGGGTGGAGAGGGTTGGGAATCTGCACTTTATTTATGTCTTAAAAAATATTTATTTGACTATGCTGGGTCTTAGTTGCAACACGTGGGATCTAGTTCTCTGACCAGGGATCGAACCCAAACCCCTGCCTTGGAAATGCAGAGTTTTACCCATCGGACCACCAGGGAAGTCCCAGAGATCTGCATTTTAACAACACGCTCTATGAGAGTCCAACACTCAAGGAAGCTTGTTAAGCTTTGCACTTGAAGGGAAGTGAAGGTGACATCATTACAGGTCCTGCAGGCAGATTTTCTGTAGGGTAGTTGTACTGGCTGTGACCAAGCGATCAGTGATGATTATGATATTAGTTCCACTTCATATCATGGACTTAGCTGTCTGTGTCTTACCCCACTCCTGCATATAAATTCAAGGGCAGGGATCAGAGATTCTGAGAGCCCAGCACTGTGGGGTCTTGACTGAAGGGACTTCACTGAAAGGGCAAAAGGCACCTGCTGCTTCTCTGTACCAACATGATCAGTTGGGAGTAGCATTACCTCCCATCCCCATGGTCTTAGGCCCCCAAGGATTGGGCAAGGGACAGTCTCTGGCCAGAACGTATAGGTTCTGTCTGCTCTCTAGCAAATATACATGACAGTACAAATTCATGACCAAGTTACATTATATTAATAGAAATATCAAAATAGAAAAAAGGCTTGGAATAGCAACCATCTTCTAGAATCTGAAGGCTGGCATTCATTGTTCATGAGCTCGGCTAAAGGCAGTGCCTTCAGAATTTGGTTAAACTGCAGAGAGAAGAACCAGGGTTAGTTGCAGAGAATCATTTTCCAAGCATGACCACTGAAAGGGTTGAAACTGGCTTCTGAGGTTGCATGGAGCTTTCCTTCCTGAGTGAGATCTGTGGAAATAGAGCTGGTGGGTGGAATCAGGCTGTCTGTGTCACTGTGACAGTGGCTTTCACAAAGACTTCAGACAATGGCACTGTGGCCACTGACGTTCCATCATATGAGGCCTTTCCGGAGGTGGCTTCTGGAAGGGTCTTCTAAGAGCAGTGGCACTCAAGAGATCTGCATGTGACCACAGCCAGTGTCCAGCAACTCCAGAGGACATGGTAAGTCAGCTCCCTATACGGTAAAGGCCAGGAGCAGACTCAGTATGCTGAAGCATGGACGGTCAAGGTTCTGTTGATAATCTCCAGGTTCTTGCTGTGTGATCCCCACTGCCCAGTGAGCCTGCTCTGGGAGGAGGCCTTAGTGTAGATGCAGGGCAGGGGAGCTCCAGGGAGAACCATGCCCCAGTGCTGCCTTGCACAAAGTTGGTCTCCAATAAACATTTGTGGATGAAAGGAGTCCTTTGTTGGCTTCTGACTCTGAACCTCCACCCAGGGCAGCATCACCTCTCAGCGCAAGCCCAGGGAAGGCACCCACCTCTCTGGAGGCAGTGAGAAGAGGCTGAGAAAATGCTAATAAGCACAAGCATGTTCAAAACCAGGAAAGTCAACCTCTCGGGCCTCTACTCTGTGGGCTACAGGAGGCCAGACAGCTTGATGGCTTTTGACACTCACTGGACTTCCTAACCTGATTGCTGACATCCCCGACAGCCTCTCTTTACTCCACGACCCACAGGCTAAAGTCCAGATGGAGAAGCCCGTGTGAAGCCACCTCATCTGCACTCGAGTCAGCTTTGGGGAGGGTGGTCTTCCCATCACTCTGAGATGAGGAGTCCTGTCTCCCTACTGTGGGGTGGAGGCCAGGGGTCATGGCCATCCACAGCCAGCCGCAGGTCTTCACCACCACGTGACTTTCTTAGTGTGAGATATACTCCTGGAAAGACGGAGATAAACCTACACAGAGCCGGGTACAGAAGAGTCTACAGTTAACGTGAACACCATTTGGATGGCCTGTCTTCAGGTGTTAGTCCGAGCTCTGGTCCTGAGCGTGGGTAGCTGAGAGGACCCACTGGCCATACTTGCCCACGAGAGCTTCCAAAGCAGCCTCTTGGGCAGGAAGCAAGGATTGGAGGGGAAGCAAGTCGGTCCTCCTAGGCTCTGTGCTGGTGTTGAACCCAGATACAAAAGGGACTGCAGCCAGCCTCCCCTCCCCTAGCCTGGCTCTGGTCAGTAATAACTCACCCCCTCCCTCTTTCCTCTGGGCAGATACACAGAGGTCTCCCCACAGAGAAACCACAGAGCTGGTGAGGGACCGGCGGGGCTGCCTCAGTGAGCATCCCCATCACGCAGGACGAGACTGGGCCTGTGGGGGCCTCGCCCAAGGGGCCAGAAGAGACCAAGCCCTCCAGCTCTGTGCCCACTGGGCCCCTGGGCACCCTGGGGGGGTGCTCCGGGAGGAGGGGACAGGGAAAGCAAATGGTTATGGGGTTTTCTTTCTCATTTACGGAACAGAAAGGAGGCACCGTGTTAACGTTAGTAAATATGGGCAGGTACGGGGGCAGGTCCGCTCTCAGGAGCAGGGCAGCGGCTGAGGCCGAGGGTCAGATGAGGCTGGCCGCCTTCTCCTGCACATTGTACTCCTTGTTCTTCTTCACCCGCCAGCTGATGAAGATAAGCAGCACCGCGCCCAGAGCCTTGTAGGCCACCTGCAGGCCCAGGTACCTGTGGGGCGGGAGGCAGGACACGTGAGCGGTACGGAGGCTCTGTGGCCAGGGCCACTGAGCAGAGCAGGCCCATTGTCACAGTGGCCCCGGGGTCATGTGTCATCACCACTCAGGTAAGGATCCATCTCCACCTGAGTGGGAGCCACCTTCCTCATTCTTTTGTTCACAAGCCTAGAGAGGCTTGTAGGACGTGGGAGCTACATGGGACTCCCAGTCCAGTGCTCCTTGTTGCCACCCTCCCTGGCACCGCCCCTCCAGAGGGCCAGTGAAACACTGCAGCACCAGCCATCTGGGAGGGTGCTGTGTCCCAGCACAGCCAGGAAGGGTGCCTTCTCTCTGCCTTCTTGGTCTGCCCTCCTCCTGGACTTCTATGCCCCTCCCACAGCATTTCCAGACCCCGTCCAGTCCCCAGAAGCCCACTCTCCCCACTTTGTTTGTGATGAGGCAGCAGGTGAGGGGGATGAAGGGGTGCAGAGCTCAGTGGCGCTGCAGCTGGGCTTGGTCCCGCCTGCCCTTGGTCTCTGCCAGGAGCTATGATGGGCCACCTCTTTCTGAGCAATAGGAGGCTGGCCTGGCATTATCGTTCCACAGCCATGACCTCATCCTTTAACAACCCTCTTTGTGGTACTGTCCCGCTCGAGGGCCAGGGGGGCCTGAAGAGGGGGGCCAGGACACATCAGAGCAGCCTCTGGGTCTTGTTGCTTGGATGGCTCTCTGTGAGCCCGACTTGCTGGTCAGTGGTGGCCCACACTCCTGCCCATGGCAAGTTCCCCTCCAGCTCTCCCTTGCCGGCCTGAGAGCCTCACAATTGCCACCGGAGTGATGACCACCCTTTGCTCGGGTCTGGGGCCTGGCGCATCGTGGAGGCTCTCACCTGTTCCGGAGAGCATTGTTGTCGTAGTAGACACAGGCCCCTCTCCTCCCTGAGCACTTTGCGCTCCACAGGATGCAGGAGTAGTCGATGGTGAGGCCATAGAGGGCTGGAGACGGCAACCAGGCTAGATCAGCAGGAAGAGAGTTCAGAGAGCTCAGGTCACTTGGAGCTGTCAGCAGAGGTGCCAGGGCAGGGTGGGGAGCTAGGTGCCCCGGGGTCCCTACACAGCTCACAGGCATGAGAACAGCTCTGCCCCACCCCTGGGAACCACAGTGACTTTGGAAAGCAGACTGGCTTTCTGTGAAGCCTGAATTACTCTTTCACTGGAGGCTCAGAAGAGAAGAGGGACCTGAGCCATCCTTCCAGGACAGTGAGCTGCAGGTGCCCCCTTGTACCAGCTCAGACAGGTACCAGAGTTCCCACGTTTGGGATTGTTGGGCTCACCAGGTGGCAGGAGGCTCCTGAGGACACCCACTCCTCAGGCCCTCAGGGCAGCCCGGAGGCAGGCAGGTGCCCTCATTTATTTTTTTTTGTTGTTTTTTAATTAAATTTTATTTTGCTTAACTTTACAATATTGTATTGCTTTTGCCATACATCGATATGGATCCACCACCAGTATACCCGTGCTCCCCATCCTGAACCCTCCTCCCTCCTCCCTCCCCATACCATCCCTCTGGGTCGTCCTAGTGCACCAGCCCCAGGCATCCGTTATCGGGCATCGTACCTGGACTGGCGACTCGTTTCAGATATGATATTATACATATTTCAATGCTATTCTCCCAAATCATCCTGCCCTCTCCCGGTCCCAGAGTCCAAAAGTCTGTTCTATACATCAGTGTCTCTTTTGCTGCCTCGTAAACAGGGTTATTGTTATCATCTTTCTAAATTCCATATATATGCGTTAGTATACTGTATTTGTGTTTTTCTTTCTGGCTTACTTCACTCTGTATAATAGGCTCCAGTTCCATCCACCTCATTAGAACTGATTCAAATGTATTGCCCTCATTTTAATGGGGAGGAAGGTGAGCTCAGCTGGCTCACCTTTGCATAGCCAAGTAGGGTCAGGGCTGGACTAGGAACCCTAGTTCTCGGAGGTTCGAATCCCACGTTCTTCCACAATGGCAAGCTGCCCTTAGACATCAAGCACCACCTCCAGGCCCCCAACACCCTGGCTGTTCAGAGCCTCCGCCCCGAAGCTGAGTGCTGAGAACTGGTCCAGCAGGGGCTGTGCCCTATGGCTGCTGAATATTCAGGTCAGTCCTGCATCCTTAGCTACAGGTCTAGACAGGGGTGGGTTTGGCTAGATCCAGGTCAGGCCGCCCCATTCTCAGACCCACTGAAAACAGCCTCCCGGACTCTGTTTAGGGCCCAGTGACAAGCTGCTTCTGGGGGAAAGAAACAGGCAATCTTCTGCTTGTGGCTCTGCTCTGAAGTGGGGACCTTTAAGAACCAGCCTCTGTATCAGACCTGCTCGCTCCCAAATCTCCAGGTGAATGGGGGATGGAAGTTGGCCACAAGGAATGACCTTCCTAAATGATGTTCCCTGAATAGAAATGAAGTCCAGAAAAATTTTCAACTAAGTTCCAGTGGGTAATTTGAAGCTGGCCAAGTCCTTTTCTCTACCCAGGGTGGGATTGCATTCTTGGGTGATGAATGGATCCGTCCAGCCTGCGACTTCTATCTGTGATCTCACATTGAGTTATCTGAGCTTGAATGAAAAAAACAAAGGCAGCAGGTGCTTTGAGCACAGGAGGGGCTGTTTTCACAGTGGTGGGAAGAAGCAGGGCGAGGTGCTCCAGAGCCTATCCTAGTTGCTGTTGAGCTGGGCGGAATGTAAGGTTTCCTTCCCAGTGGAGGTTTCAGAGCAAGTTATAAATGATGAGTTATAAATGGAAAGGCACTGTGGTGACAACTGTGCCTCTGCCATGAGGACAGGGTAGACGCTGGTGCTTTGTGTCCTCTGTGCTTGTAATATAGGCCAGAGGAGCAGAGTCTGAAGGGGGAGCTCTAGGAGCAAGTGGCCAGAGACCAAGAAATTCCACTGAAAAAACTGGCTCACGCCTCCTTATTCCACACTCACCCAACTTTGGTAGGAGAGGGCCCCCACTGGTTAGGCCCAGGAGAGACATCACCCACACACCCCAGGGTGATTGATCATGGAAATTGCTACAGAGTGAAGTGCAGCCAGACACCCGAATAATAATGCACCGCAGGCTCTGCAGGGATTTCAGCATTTAAGGTCAGAAAGTGCACTCTGATGCCAACTGAAGTCTCTCCACTGAAGTCAGCATATTCCCCACTGCAGTGGGCACCTCCGAGGTCCTTAATAAACTCCTCCTCAATCAGTCCCTTTACCTCCTGTACTGGTCACTACAAGAGTCTCCATACGAGTGCCTTGTGTTTAATCCAGTGCCTGGGGGCATCCAGAGGGGATAGTCCAGCATGAGCAGTCTGGGAAAGGACCTACAGTGTCCCCACACCGGGGGCGAGCTGGGTGTTTGCAGATGCCTGCAGATAGCGCATTCACAGCGAGTCACAGTGAGTCCTGATCCCTGGGCACAGCGCCCTTCCTCCTTGGGCTCTGACTGCTTTGGCAGGGTTTGCCAGCAGAGGGCCCCCTTTGCTGAATAGAGGTAGGAGGAGTGGATTTTGTAAAATGGAAGGGAAGCCAGGGCTGGGCTCTGCTGCTGTTCTGGCTGTGGCAGGAACGCGAGGTTTTGTTCCTACAGTGAATTCTCGGAGAGAGATGAAAAAATACCTACACTCAGCGTCCTATTAGACATTCGCAGCTGTGTCCACTTTTTCTTCTTACACAGTTTCGTTCGGAATTAATGCCATAGATGGAAACTTTCCTAACCTCAAGTGATGCGAAAACAGTCCATATGGGATTTGGCATTTGCTGTTGTGCTTATTATGTACAGCTTCTTATGACAGAGATGAGATGGGCTTTTCCCCTCCCCACCCCGTACCCCACAGCCCTCTGATTTCCCTTAATCTGGGGCCACCAGGAAGGGGGCGTCTCTGATACTTACCCAGCAGACGCATCAGCAAGAACTGAACTCCGATGGCAAAGGACTTTTCCTCCTGGTTCACCACACTGAAAAGGCAAACAGGAAATCAGCAGGGGGAGGACTCAGGGCTGAGCCTTCCCTCTGCTGGTGCAGACAGCCTCAGGGCGCATCAGACCTGCCCTGGCGAGGACCCCCTGGCTTCACCTGGGCCCTGTGTTCCTACTGTTCCTCTCAGTGGATCTCACAGTGTGATCATTGCACCAACCGCATCATCAGCATCCCCTGGCAACTTGTTAGAAACGCAGATTCTCAGGCTGCACCTCAGATGAAGAAGCAGACGCTCTGGGGGCGAGGCCCCGCCCTCTATATTGTGAGAGGCCCTCCAGGAGATTCTGTGCACACTCAGGTTTGAGAACCACTGGTCTCTGTGATTTTCAGGGCTGCCCAGAACTCCCTTCAAGAGGCAGGGGACACAGCAGCTGGGAACCAGAGGATACTGCAGGCTGTGTTTATGGCAACAGGTCTGAATAGCTCTGGTGGTGTTTTACAGCAATAGAGGACAGCCCTGATGCAAAGTGTAGCCAGAGCCCCTAGGCCGAGGGCTCCTTTGAGCAGCTAACAGAATCCTCTACTTTGGGCTGGCGCGGTGGGCATGTGACCTGTGTGGCCTTGCCGGGCTCCACCCTCAGAAAGGCCCCATGTTCGCTTTAATGCTCTGCTGTGGCTGGCTTGACATTCTTGATAATTTTGGAACCAGGAGCCTTGCATTTCCATTTTGCACTGGGTCCTGCAAATTATGCAGCCAATCCTGCCCCCGCCCTTCTTCCCTCTAGAGGAGGAAAGCATTTGCCTGAGGAAGGAGACTGAGAGAGGAGAGGGAGGCTGTCTGGAGGAGGAATTGCTGGGCCCTGCCATGCCAGCTAGGCAGAGAGCGGAGAGGAAGGCCCCCATCCACGACATGGGGAGTCAGGAGTGGGCCAGCCGGGGCACCAGGCTTCCCTGTGCCCTGAGCGCATACTCCTGAGTGGGAACTGGTTAGGGGAAAGCATTCGGAGCTGAAGGGAACTCAGATCTCCACACACATTTTGTTTTATTTCCACAGTTCTGCTAGCAAACTGGAAAGAGACCATCTTTCAGCTTCTCAGAATCCCCATTGGGGTGAAGCAGGGGAGAGGCACCCACTGGGAGCCCCCAATGGAAAGTGCCTCAAATCTCAATCTAATGGACACTCCCTTTATTGAAATAGGTCCCTTGAGTGGGCCAATCCGCAATAGATGGATTTGTTTAGGTCCTTTGCTTCCATGTTTTGGTTCTTATTTCTGGATAGACTCCCCTGGTTTCTCAACTAAATGGGACTTGGGAACCCCAAACTGGCTTCTAACAGAGAGTTTGAGTTCCTTGTGATCTCTGCCCCCTCAGCCCTGAATTAACACTGGCTCTCTGACCTCTGTCTTGTGATACATTATTGGCACATCTTCACTCCCGGACTGTATTTCCATGCCTGGTTGAGGGCCATGAGTGATACAAATAAGGTTTGGACAACCTAAAACATTGGCTTTAACCTCACCTTCTTTGCACTACATAGCATCCATTCTTTCATCTTTCCCAGGGGAATTTATCTTTAAATTATTTGGGGATACTGGGGTCTCTTCTTCAATTTCACTCCAGCTCCTGACCAAACTTGGAGGGGAGAGATTTTTCTAAAAAGCCCACCCTGGGGTTCAAATGGCGTTTTCCCTCCACTACTTCCTCATCCCTGATGCGTGGCAGTCCTCTGGGAGGCAATCTAACAGCAATGTCCTTCTCCAATGTTTGGGAGCTTCCCTATGAAATTTCCTGATTCTATTCCCTCTCTTTGTCATGGCCACCCACGTACCTTTCTCAGGATTACTGGGTCCACTGTGGTCCATCTGACCTGGAGTGCAAGAAAGGACCCACACTCAGGGCCCTTGAGTGAAAGCATGGGTACTTGGGATGCACAGATGCACAGTGGTAGAGGAGAGGGTGATGATGGTGTTGAGAGAAGCAACCTGCTCTGAGCACCCCTACACGTTCTCATGGAGTATGCTAAGAATGCAAGGGCCTGACTGTGTGCTTCCTGGGTCATTTCCCAAGGGTGTGGTTGCAGTGAACAGACCTAAGGCATGAGGTAAAATTTGCTAGACCAGCTGCAGGCTCGATCTATAGAAGCAGTGGCTCTCCCAAGCTCAGTGCTCCTCAGCTGTGACCTACACCCACTGCAGGTGACATATACACCTATAGCCCTCCACGTCACCCAGTAGGACATGTGGTCACAAATAAATGATGCAGCGTGAGCTTCACGTTGTTTGCTGTCCTGTGAGCAACAAAGTCCTTTGCCTTTGACCTAGGAGTTTTCCGGCTTCTGCCAGCATCCTTATGAAACAGTAACAGAAACAGGAGCTCCGTAGTTTGCAAGCTAACTTGTAAATACGATAAAATCCCAGACCCCTCAACTCCTAGTCTTCTGGGGAAACTAGCTGTTGATAAGAATAGTAATAATAATTTGGTGGTAATAATTTTTCCAGTAGTTATGTATGGATGTGAGAGTTGGGACTATAAAGAAAGCTGAGCACTGAAGAATTGATGCTTTTGAAATGTGATGTTGGAGAAGACCCTTGAGTATCCCTTGGACAGCAAGGAGATCCAACCAGTCCATCCTAAAGGAAATCAATCCTGAATATTCAGTGGAAGGACTGATGCTGAAGCTGAAACTCCAATACTTTGGCCACATGATGTGAAGAACTGACTCATTGGAAAAGACCCTGATGCTGGGAAAGATTGACAGCAGGAGGAGAAGGGGACAACAGAGGATGAAATGGTTGGATGGCATCACCGACTCAATGGTAAAAACTCTGGTAGTTGGTGGTGGACAGGGAGGCCTGGTGTGCTGCAGTCCATGGGGTTGCAAAGAGTAGAACACAACTGAGCGACTGAGCTGAACTGAATAATTTGGTAGTGATAATGAACCATTATGCAAAGCAAAGCAATTTACCATACAACCCCCACATGAGTCCTTTGAGGTCAATATCATTAATGCCTTTTGATTCATAAGGAAGGGCTTCTTAGGTGATACAGTGGTAAAGAATCTGCCTGCCAATGCAGGAGACAGAGACGTGGGTTCGATCCTTGAGTGGGGAAGATCCCCTGGAGTAGGAAATGGCAACCCACTCCAGACTCTTGCCTGGAAAATTCCATGGACAGAAGAACCTGGCAGGCTATGTCCATGGGGTCGCAGAGCTGGACACGACTGAGTGACTAAGCATACACATATATGAGAAAATTGAGACTTGGTGAACTTGGCAACACTGAAGGACATTTAGCCAGTTTATGGTAGAGCTAGGCCTTTGACCCTGGACCGGGTCTTCCAAATCCTGTTTTTCCATCTCTGTTGCCAGACTGATAAGGACAGGAGGGAGGTAGGCAGGGGTAAGTTATGCCAATTTGGTTGAAACCTTATTTTCTCCTTTCCAGAGAGTGCGGTGAATGGAGGGTCATTTCATGTCAACACCTCAGGGGCAGCTTAGTGTCACTGTAACAGGACACCTACCTTGGCCTGCCGCCTGTCCGGCCCTCCCTTCTGACCTGGCTCCTAGTACACGGCGGCTTTTCTCATTGTCATCCTTTCCACAGTCCTTATTCTGTCTCTGGAACTTTTCTCGTTTTCCTTCTCTGATTTTATGCCTCCAACTGAATTCTCCTCCCTCCTCTCTGTTCTTTTGAGAGTGAAAGATAGGTGAATCTACAGGTGTGGAGTCAGCGTGGAGCCTGACACCCTGGAGGGGTCACGTGGCTCAGCTGACAGGCCCTGCCTCCTCTCCAGGCTCCGCCTCCTCTCCAGGCTCCGCCTCCCTCTCCAGGCTCCGCCTCCTCTCCAGGCTCCGCCTCCTCTCCAGGCTCCGCCTCCCCTCCCCTCTCCAGGCTCCGCCCCCCTCCTCATACAGGATGGAGAGGCAGGGACACCCACCAAGTGAGGCTGCAGCATGGGACTCCACACGGGCTGGCACCAAAGCCCTGGCACTGGCGCACTAGTATTATCTCCCTGTATCACCCCAAGAACATCTCATGTCCGAGGACTCAGAGGACCAGGAGAGGCAGGAGAGCTGGGAAGGGGGCAGCTGGCCGTTAAGTGAGGGGAGCGTTGCGAAGGAGAGGCGCACTCACCGCAGCACCATCATGTAGAGGGGGTTGTGCGAGATGCAGGCTATGAGCGCCGCGAAGGAGATGAGGAAGGTGGTTGGGAGCAGGAAGTGGGCGCAGGAGACGGGACACGGGCCTGTCTTCACTGAAGCAGATGCCCCGCCGACGCAGCTACAGTTCCAGTAGATCTTGGAAGGAGACGGAGGGGAACAGGGGAAACCTGCTGTTATTATTTCGATTCCACACACTTTAAATGCCTGCTCCAACGGTCACTCCTCTGCCCTCCCTGGGGACCTGGTGATGCTAGATGCAGAGACTGGAGAGGAGACGAGGTGGGGATTTCAGGTGCCCCGGGGATCTCGCTTCTGATTACTGGGCAACAAACAGTGTTTCTTTCACCAAAACCAGTCATCCAGTGTGCGCTGGACTCCTCCCGCAGTTACACCGCGAGGGGATCTGCAGGATCCCACTGCCAGGTATGGTCCACCTCGGTTTGGGAGGGCCCTCCTATGGGCCAGGCCACCTGCTGCCCAGCAGTAGTGGTTTTCTGGGTTTTTGTTTTTGCTGTTTGTGTGTTTATTGCAGGGACATTAAAGGAAGATAAAAATAGGAGATACCAGTGGGAATGGGCTTCCCAGGTAGCTCAGCTGGCAAAGAATCTGCCTGCAGTTCAGGACACCTGGGTTCAATCCCTAGGTTGGGAAGATCCCCTGGAAGCGGGCATGGCAACTCACTCAGTATTCTTGCCTGGTGAATCCCCATAGACAGAGAAGCCTGGCAGGCTACAGTCCATAGGGTCACAAAGAGTTGGACACAACTGAGCGCCTAGCGCAGCCCAGCACAACACCAGTGGAAACAGAGTGAAATCCACTGAACTTTCTGCCTGAGATAAATTCCTTCTGCCTCTAAAGGTCTCTGTCTCAAGTCTATAAATCCATACAGCTCAACGTTATTGTACAGCTCACCTTGGTGGACCCTGTCTGTGTCAGGTGGCTTCATCTTCCCTCTCACATCGTCTGATGGACCAGCCTATGGTCCAACTGCTTTAAGTGTCAAAGCCATTAGAGGGCAGAGACTGGAACTAATAAACTGGTATGCTTCCTTCTACCAAGGACTGGAACTATGGACCTTCTTTACTTGGGCTGCTGGGAAGCTCATAATTAAGTTGTATACAATGTTGCTGCTACCTTCCTCAGTCTGGATTTTTTACACATATTTTCCCTTATAATTTGCTATTTTTTTCTTGATATTATGCTAATAGATCTTGGTCTTGATGTGTTTGTGCTGTTATTGGAAACTTGTCAAGATTATTTCTGGAGGTAGATGACTCAGAGGTAAGTAAATAAAGATAAGAAAACCACAGAAGCCACCACAAGCTCCTCCAACAAGAAGGCAACTGAGAAACCTTCTTGTCCAAGCTCTTGGTCCTTGCACCTCCTGAGAACCATGCTCCTCTGCCAGCAGAGGTGGCCATGGAAGCAGCCTTGCTTGTCCTCTCAGGGAAGATGGCTAGCCTTGCCCATGCCCTCCACACAGGTTTAAAGGAACAGGCTGCGTCCTCTCCTTAGGGAGCTGCATAGACTTCCCAGTGCTCTTAGGATAAAGAATGTCCAAGTCTGAAGCCTGAGCCCTGCCTGCTCCCAGGCCTAGCTGGTTATGACCCTCCTCCACACCCTGTGCCAGCCCTAGCCTTCTTGCTCTTCCCTTTTGCCAGATCATTCATGCCCTTGGGTCTTGCTCTTGCATTTGCTTCACTCCCAGGTCTTCATAGCGTTTTCTTCCTCTGGTGGTTCAGTCCTAATGTCACCTCCTCTGGAAGGTCCCCAGATATTCTCTGTCTCATTAAGTCTCTTCGTGGCATGGGTTACCTTCTAAAAACACTCTTGTGCCTTTATTTGGTGAATACAAGTTCATGAGGGTGGGGACATGGGCTGATGGGTTCCCCACTGAATCCTCAGCACCCACATATGTGTCTGGTATTCACTACATGTTTGTTGAATAACCACACAGATGACCGGAGTTGGTTTGCTGCTGTCTGATCTGGAGAGGCAGGGAGCATTCTGAGGGCTGGCCAGGACCTTGCCAAGTGAGTATCGTGAATGTGAGCTGTGTGAGTGGGAGGCTGTGGCTAGGAGACACCTGATCTTGCACAGTCATGCCCTGGGCTGAGGCAGCACCCTGGGTTCTAGTCCCAGATCTACCCCATGAATAGCTACAGCCTTCAAGCCAGTTGTGTGGCCACAGCGGAGAGTGCTCAGAAGGGTTGAACCAAAGGGCCTCCGTCACCACTTCCGGCTCTAACCTTCCAGGTCCACATCACAGAGGCCCTCTGCCCTCGATCTATGTGGGCCTGTCCATATGGCTTTGTGACACAACCAGGTTGCAGGACGCTGGTGTGCCCAATAAGGATCCATCAGGGTGAGACTGGCAGGCTTCAGCGGAAGGAGTGCTCTGACTTGTTTCTGCTTTGAGCATTGTTAGGCTTCAGGAATGTGAGTTCATTGGGCATTGGCCAGTCTTTAATTGACCTTGGGCTGTAAGCATCTGATCATGACCCTAGGCTACAGGAGGTGGAGAAAAGGTGGGTGTGGCCCAGAGGCCAGGATGCTGGGAATGAGCGGGGTGGAGCCCTGCCCATCCCAAGTGGAGGAGCAGGCTGTCAGAGCACACATTCAGCTGAGACCTGGGGCCCCTCCGGCCCTTACCGGTTGCTTGAGAGCTGAGGAGCTGAAGTTGACTTCACTGCAGCCAGCATGGCAAGGGGAGAGGTATTCAACCCCATTGTCTCCACAGACCGGGTGGAAGACAGAATCTGGGCACGAGCAGTGCCGGCGGCAGGCGGGAGGTTGTGGACGTATAGAACTTGATGTGCTGCCAGCAAAACAGGAAATGGGAATCAAACAAAGCAAGACCAAAGGAAAACCTCGCCACTCCAGCCCAGCATGACTTCCCCGCCTGGTTAGCGTGCTTGTGCTTCTCTGTTTATCTTGGGCCAGCACCACCCAGAGATCTGAATCATGTCTACTGGAGCCAAGGGTCAACTTGGCCGGTGTTCATGGCACCTCTGCTTCTTCTGCCAGTAGGAGCCCAAACCTACCAACTAGTCATTGGGAATGCTTGGTTGGCAAATCCCCCACTGCAGAAGGGGTCGAGACGAGCAACCTGCCAGGACTCTGATGAGAGAGAAGGCAGATGCTATGGGAAAGTCACAGGTGATATTTTCCTTCCTTTCTCTTTCATCTGGGCTTGCGCTGAGGCCCCTTGAGGTCATCTAGGGTCTCAATGGCTCCTGTCTCTGGGTCTATGTAGCCATCGCCCAGGTTACTGCATCCCCCTGAGCTTTAACCCAGGGGTTTCACTGGCTGATCGCACCAGTCTCTCTGCCCTCCATATCCAACATTCATGATCTCCTCTGGGAAGGGTGGGGGTTAGGGGCTGATAAACCACAATTCAGAACTTTGCTAAAATAATTATTCCAGTGCTGGTTAACAGTAATGGGGCATCTCTCATGCTCCAGGCACTGTGCCTTGGGGCTTTTCATGCACTGACAACACAGTAAATGTTCTGATAATGATGCTCCCTTTGTGGATGAGAAACCTGTAGTAAATTTCCCCAACTAGGAAAGAGCAGTGCCAAACCTAGGACCTGGTCTGATGACAAAGCCCTGTGATAAACACCCAGGAAAGCATTCTTGGCCTCGGTCAACCACAGCCAGAAGAGCAGTGCAAACTGGGAGTGGGCCAGAGTGTGGGGAGGGGCAGTTCCATCCGGAATAACACTCCCCTCCTTCATACCCTCTGGAGACAGGAGAGGTCCTTTCACAGAGAAAGATAAAGCACCAGAACTGAAAAGTATGCTGCCTTCCGGTATTGCAACCTCACTGGGCAAAATGTAAAAGAAGAGGTGTGGAAAGGTGGCTCTGAGGGAAAAAAGCAAAAAGCACATCCTCTCCTTGGCTTCAAAGCCCTTCCTGAACATGAAGCCAAACTTAGAACTTAAAACCATGTCGCTTTATGCAAGCCGACAGGTATCCTTTACCTGCCCTCTTCCTCACCTGCCCTAATTTTTTAAGTCTGCCATCACTTTGATTGTTCTTCTCCAAACCTTTTCAAGTCTCTGTCTCTCATCTTTCCTCAGCAGCTCAATAAGACTCTGTAATTCTAGCTGGTAGAGAGCAGATGCTAAACATAGCTATTTCCTGGTTTCTGAGGCTCACAGCACTACAGATTCATCTTGAAACCAAACAAATCAGTTTCTGGTGCTTCTTAAAATGCAGAACGCTAATCCTGATTGCTAGTGGCTGGCCCAATAGCACTCTCTGATTTCTGCTCTTAATTGAGCACACTAAGACCTGGCTTTCTCAGTCACCACATACGAGATCAGATCAACAAGGGAAAAGGAAGAGGACAGATGAAGCAGCAGAAAGAAGATGTGGCAGCCACCTGCAGGTTCTGGACTCCTCACCCTTGCTCCCCTTACCTGGGGGGGTAGACCTCTGCCACGAGTGGGGTGGAGCAGCCCATGAAGAACAGAGGGGCACAAAGGATCATGGAGATGATGATGATGGTGGCAGCTACACGGGGAATGGTTTGCAGAGAGAAAGCACAGCGCTTCATGAGGATCCCTCCAAGCAGCATCCCCAAGGCCGCAGCAGGGAGGTTCACAGCACCTACAGACAGAGAGAAGCTGGTCTGGGTGCGTAGGCCTTGGAGTGCTAATGTGGACCACCGAGAAGGGGGCATGGCTTCCTGAAGGGACATTCGATATGTTTAATTGCAACAGTAATAGATGACATTAATTAAGCATTTACTGTTTGCCTGGCATACTGACAGAGTCATCTTGACATGGAGGATTGCCCTGCCGGTGCAAACAATAAAGAGAGAAGTGGGACCCTTACAACCAGAGATATGGGTTGAATATGCATTTATTAGAAAGTGAAAGTGTTAGTTCCTCAGCATGTCCAACCCTTTGTGACCCCATGGACTATAGCCTACTAGGCTCCTCTGTTCATGGGATTCTCCAAGCAAGAATACTGGAGTGGGTAACCATTCCCTTCTCCAGTGGATCTTCCTTACCCAGGGATAGAAGCTGGGTCTCCTGAACTGCAGGGAGATTCTTTATAGTCTGAATCACTAGGGAAGCCCAAATAACTCTGTGCGTGCATAGTTGCATCCAATTCTTTGTGATCCCGTGGACTGTAGGCAGGGTCCTCTGTCCATAGTACTCTCCAGGCAATCATACTGGAGTGGGTTGCCATGCCCTCCTCCAGGGGGATCTTCTGGACCCAGGAATTGAACCCAAGTCTCCCGCACCTCCTGCATTGCAGGCAGATTCTTTACCCACTGAGCCACCTGGGAGGCCCTTATTAAGCCTTTCATTACCTGGCCCTTTACTGCACTGTAACCACATGGGGTTAGCAAGGCACTGGTGGTGCTTCCTGCTTGATGTGCTAGTCAGAGGCCAAAGGCCAGAAGGGTGAAGTCACAGCCAAGAGCCACACAGGAGGTCAGGGGTCATGTCCTGACCACCCTGCCACATCCACATGGTCAAGTTCACCAGTGAATTGGCCCCCATCAATCCCTGGGGTACTCGATGGGACTGCATCAGTATTTTGCAACCTCAGCTGCCAGAAACACAGGCGCTGGATGCTGGCACCCTCTGCCAGAGATTCTGCTTTCACTGCTCGAAGGTGGGGCCTGGGCATCTGTATTTCTTAAAGCTCTCCTGGGGAGCCTAAAGTATAGGGGCTTGAGAATCACTGGGCCCCACAGTCCTTATCCAGGTGAATGTCTTCAAGCCCTTGGAGAAGAAAAACACCCTGTGGCATCTTGCCTAGCCCCCAGCTCAATCCGTGCTTTTTCCTCTCTTGTCCTTGATGATGTCAGGGCCTCTGGGAGACAGGCTTTCAGCCCCTCTGACAGGGAGGAAGCAGCCCCCAACCTCTACCCACTCCTGCCCAGAATGATAGGGGCCCAAGAAATCTGCCAAGAACATTCTGGATTGCCAACCAGGAAAAACGTCCTTAAAATCCTTTCTCCTGGGCAAGAACACGCCGGCTCCTGCCCTTATCCGGTCTGGCGGTGCACCTCCCTGGATGAACAGGGGGAAGGCCCCGCTGCAGCAGCCCTGGGGACTCACCGATGAGGAAGTTGGCATAGGCTGCGGAGGCGCCGTACTGCTTCTCCAGGAACTTGTTGAGGAAGGTAGAGAGGCCGGCAATGACGGAGGAGAAGGTACACTGGGCCAGGACCACCAGCATGAAGAGCGGGTTCATCAGGAGCCTCAGGAAGATGCGGGGGAACCCTGTGGACAGACTGCTGTCAGGGCTGCGCCTCCAGGCAGTGGTCACTGGGCTCTGCAAGCCTGACTGCTGCCCTTCCTGCCCGCCCCCAGCAGCTCCCCTCTCTTCCTCCGGACAGACACCCAGGCCCCAAGCTGCTCAGTGGCCAGCTGGGGGCACACAGCCACTCAGGATCCACTCAACATGCTCATGGGCTAAATAAAATGAGGACAGGCCTGGAAGAAATCAGGTGGCAGGTGATTACACAGGACAGCCCCATCCATGAGAAGGGAAGAGAGAGGAGAACGTGGGCCAGACCATGAGGGCGGGGCTGCCTCTGCCTGATTTTGGGTCTCCTGCTCTCTGCAAAGCAGCAGTCAGCAGAACCGCTCATAAAGGGCTGGGCCAGTGTTGCTCTTATGCACCTCACCACACCCAATCCCACATGGGCCAGGTGACCCCAGACCACCCCCACCCCTGCCCAGCCCACCCAGGACTGCCAGGTCACTCAGTTACTTTTAATGAAATCCAGCAGGGATCTTCTTGACTTGGCCTCTTCCATCTTCCTTGCTTCATCCACCATGGGATGAGCCCTCTGAAGGTAGCAAAGCGGGTGAGTGTTAACGGCATCCTTGAATGTTAACAGATTCCTTACAGCCATCTTTCCCAGGCCCTTGATCCTTCTGGTCATAGTGGCTCATGGCAGGGCGGTGCTCAGCCACCCTGGAAGTGCGTGGAAGGGTGTCCAAAGCAGTTACCACATGCATGTCAGTGAGCCTGGTGCTTTGGCCACTGGCCAGAATGCATCCACGCTAGGGCCTCCCAGATATGATTTCATATCTGTGCATATTATTTCATATCTAACTGTTGGCTGATGCCAAGAGGCATGAGTGAACATCAGCCTTTGTCTGTCTGTCATGGCTACACTTCTTCCTTGTCCTCAGGTTCCAGGAGCTATGGGCCTCTGGGACACTCTGGTCTATAATGACCTCTGTTCCCAGCTCTCTCTTTCGGTCTCCTCTGTGGAGTCCCTTCTTTCTTCTGGGCCCAAAGTTGGATCCTGTCCAAAGCTCCGACCTGCCTCTTAGCCTGCACTTTCTGTGCAAACCCCCTCAGTGAACTCGCCTTCCACTTCTGAACTTGTCAGCTGCAGCCCGAGGCCCAGCTCTGAACCACTAAACACATGCAAGGCCCCTGAGCTCAGACACTGTTAGGATCCCCCAGCAGACTCATCACCAGGTGCAGGCGCTCCCATTTATTTCGTGCTTCCTTCATGGTGGCCCCGTGCCCAGCATTCTGCATACTTTGTCCCATTCCTTACATCCTCCTCCTGAGATAGGTGCTCTTATCTCCAGTACTTTAATATTTATTTTTATTTACTTATTCGGCTGTGCCAGGCCTTAGTTGCGGCATGTCGAATCTTAGTTCCTAGACCTGGGGTCATTGAGAGCACAGATTCTTAGCCATGAGATCACCAGAGAAGTCTCTATCTCCAGTACTTTAAAGTAGAGGAAACTTAGGAGCAAGAAAACTTGCCTAGGATCTCTCAGCTAGTTTAGAAGTAGCAGAGCTAGATTCAGACTCAGGTTTGTCTGACTCCAGCATCACGATAATGTGCTGCCACACTTTGAAATTCTTCTTCAAGACAAGTTGAGGCCGTCTATCCCTGCTCCACCCCCGCCCCCGGCCGGGCCTAGATTTCACCCAGTCTCACACACTTTATTGCAGAACGTCCACCTCAGCCTCTGGCTCTAAGCCTTGGCACACACTTTAGCTGCTCACGGCTAAGTCCTTCTGACCAACCCATCCAAGGACATCTATACTGCCCTGTTTCAGGTGCCTGGCAGCCATGGCCCTGGTCCTCAGCTGTATCATCTCTACACTGGCTTCATCACATCTCCAGCCTTCATTCCTTCCCGACTCCCCAGCCACAACCTCATGTAGTTGTCACCCAAGTGGGCGCCAGTCACTTAGAACTTCATGAGATCAGAACAAGTTTCAGATCCGTCAGGCTAATGTCAAGGCCCCCACTCAAACTTCTCCCCACTGTTTTCCAATCTCATCCTTCCCCGCTTTCTTTCCCCAACAGATATGACTGGAAGATGCATACAGGTCAGTCTGCTCAAAGTATGCTCCACTCTCAGCCCAGTCGCACACTCTTCAGCACTAGGAATGTCTTTTTACTCAACCCTTTAGGATTAGACATGACCAGCCCTATTACATGCAAAAGTCAACTGCTCCAGGTCATATATTCAATTTTTATTGACTCTTAATTCTTTATCTCACTTTAGATAACTCAGAACTTCCTCAGACTATATTCCCTCCCCCCCCCCCACTAGGAGGAGCCGCTCCCCTAATCCCTGAGATGCTACCATGGTGAGGGAACACTGATGAAATCACATCTTTGGGAAATTCACAAGCGCGCTCACCTTTCAAAGCCTCTGAGAAGTCCTGCATCAAGAAACTTGATTAGATTTTACCCAGAATTAAGTTACTGAAACTTCTCAGCTTTATTATCTACCCCTCCATACCTCCTGGTGGCTCAGATGGTAAAGAATCTACCTGCAATGTGGGAGACCCAGGTTCGACCCCTAAGTCAGGAAGATCCCCTGGAGAAGGAAATGGCAAACCACTCCAGTATTCTTGCCTGGAAAATTCCATGGACAGAGGAGCCTGGCAGGCTGTAGTCCATGGGGTCTCAAAGAGTCAGACAGAACTAAATGACTGACATAGTGCCTCCTTTTAGGAAACTCTTATAATAGGTAGAATTGTGGGTTCTCAGAAGCTTACCTCCATTCCTGTGGGTAATGTTCGAGGAAAGAAAAAGAAGGGGAAAGAGGTGACAACCAAGCAGGCAGAGGAAATGAGCAGGCCCAACCACCAGGCTCCTATCCATCGGGGGTCTCCAGGGCTCAAGTTAACAGAAGCTGAAGAGAAAGCACAGGACACAAGTATTTGTTGGATGAATGCATGATCTCGCTTTACTCATCAAGGGAACTAGCACCTTGGTCAAGACAACATCCTCTCTCTCTTCCCAGAGAACAGAAGCCTGTGGGAGGATCAGCGAGGTTAACCTTGCCCGGCAAGCACCATTTCATCGGCCAGTTTCAAACCCATGCATTCGTGGTTTCCAAACCTGCAGTCTTAATAACTGAATGCTCTGCCTCCCACTTGTTAACCCCTAAAAAAGGAGGCCTCGCAATCCTTAGAAACTCAAAAAACCACCATAAACAGAGTAGGCTCTTGGGTAAGCAGATGCTTTCTCCTGTGCAGCCTCCCATCCACTTCCAAGGGTCTGCTGTTGTGTTTCTCTTCGTAAGTAAAGAAGCTACATGGGCATGCAGGGAGGGAGAAGAGGGAGAACACTGTCCTGGGCACTGTCCCTGGTGGACCGGGAGCTCAGGTGCCAGTCTCTCTGGGTAATGAAGAGTTAGGACCCAGCTCAGGAAGTGCCAGTGAAGGGCAAGCATGGCTTGACCCTGAGCAGACAGCTCCTCCAGCTTTGCCCTTTGATTTGAAGTACAGGTGGATGACACTGAGCGGATGACATTGTGGTCTAACAGTCCCAAATTCAGGAGTCTGTGGTGCCTGGCAGCACGATCACCCACATTCTTTGTGAGACAGGCAGGCTCTGATCTGAGTACCGGGCACTGGGGTGGGGATGTTATTTCTGAGAGTCTGGAAGACCTGCCTTCCAGCCACATCAGGCCTGCGGGAATTTACATACCACACACACACTCCCCATGCATTCCCCGTCTTGACTTTATCCAGATGGTTTCCTCCACCTGGGAAGGTCTCTGCCACCAGCCACCACCAGCTGTGGAATTTCCACTCACATGGGATGCAGACACGCATCATCTCCCTGGGAGGCCCTCTCTCATCACCTCACGCAGAAGCGCTTTTCTGGCCTTGGAACTGCCAAAGCACTTTGCCTGTCCCTCTGTTACGGTGCTGGCCCTCTCTGCCTTGCCCGAAGGCTGGGGGTGTCGGGCAGGCTTACAACAGCCATATGCCCTTGTCGGATTCATCCTGGGGTCGGCTCCCTGAATGGTTAACTCGGTACATGTGCTCTTGTCTGTGGATTGTATTTTCTCATCCTGAGATAGAGAGGCTTAATCCATATCATTTTGTTAATAGCTCACTTCTGTCAGCCTCAGTATATATCAGCCATTTTTAAACATCACAACAACTTTATTTCACTATCATTAGCCCCATTTTACAGATGAGGAACTGAGGCAGAGGAAGATGGAGGTTTGTGCCCAAGATCAGTAGAGGTGGTAGAATTCAGCCAGCAGAGGTGGAACCAGGATTAGACACTGGCTCCCTGCTACCTGTGTCCACATGGTTAAACTCTGTCACACTCTTCTGGGTGGGAGTCATAAGCCATGTGTATATTTCACATACTGCTTCTTCCTTTCCCTTAAAGAAGTCTTCTCAAAATTTTTTAAACAATCAAAACCATCTTAGAATCAAAGAATTATAGAGTTATTTTTAACACCATGACCTCAAAAGGCAGCTGTGATGGCAACACCTGAGGCCCTGCCCAGGTCTCAAGGTTTCCCACTACAGAAAGTATGTTTTCTTAGTGAAGAAAGTGTGTTTTCTTCAGCGGCAACCCCTGCTCCATCATTCAGCCTGGCCCTGGAGAGAGGAGGTACATGCGGTCTGCTCTCCACTATCTGAGGCCACTGAGGACATGTGGTCTGCTCTCCACTATCTGAGGCCACTGAGGACTGCGGGCAGGAGGGAGGCAGTGGGGGGCAAGGGAGCCACAAGCATTGAAAGTTCAGCTTCATCCTTGGCCTGACTGGCTGCAGGCTGCGGTCCTGGCACACACTCACCTGTGTCCACCCTGCCGTAGTCTACAAAGATCTGCAGCATGACTGAGCCCAGCAGGTACCCGAAAGCTGGTCCAAACACGGCGATGGCAAACAGGATGGCTGGAGAGGGGAGAGAAAAAGGCTACAGAGGGGGCTGAGAGGACTGAGGGGGCACCCGGGCTCTTTCCCTCACCGAAGGGTTCCCGGGACATTCCCCAGTCTGTCCCCTGGCCCTGACAAGTCCCCACCTGTAGCATTTCCTGCAGACAACGCCAGAGCCACTCAAGACCCTGGAAGGTGCGGAACCCAAGCTGCTTCTCCTCTGGCTAAATGCCAGAGCGATCTGCTTACTGGGAGAGAAGTGGCCTCCTGGGCATTTACAGATGAAAGCCCAGGCTGGGGCTGAGGGCAAAGCTCCTTGCAGGTATGATGTCAGCCGTGGTGGGAGCTTGTGGGCCACAAAGCCTCTGGATGTGGCCTGTCTGGTCTGGGCCCTGAAGATGCTCAGTGTGGCTTCTTCTAAGGGAAGAATTTGGTCATCTGCTGTCTATTTTGGGCTTCCCTGGTGGCTCAGATGGTAAAGTGTCTGTCTGCAATGGAGGAGACCCGGGTGCAATCCCTGGGTTGGGAAGATCTCCTGGAGAAGGAAATGGCAGCCCACTCCAGCACTCTTGCCTGGAAAATCCCATGGATGGAGGAGCCTGGTGGGCTACAGTCCATGGGGTTACAAAGAGTCGGACTCGACTGAGCAATGTCACTTTCACTTTCACTTCATCTATTTTGCATGTTTTTCTCTGAGGCCAACTTGTCCTATGGATGGCTCAGAAGGCACGTGTGCTGGCCGGTGCCTGGTCTGGAAAGCAGTGGTACCGCTCTTGATCAGTACCTTGACCAGATACTTGACCATGCACTGCTGGTCAAAAAGCTGCCCTGTTCTTGGCCCAGGACCAAGGGGTCATGCAGATCCCCTCGGGGACTCCCACAGCCCCAGGGCACAGAGACGGTGGGCCCTGTCCTGCTGGTGAAAAGCTGGGGCCTGGGCTGGGACTCAAACAAGGTATATCAGGTCCCCAGACCTCTGTATGCCTTGGCTGTGCCACATGAGGACCCGCCCCCACCCCAAGCCCCTTCAAGCCTGACTCACAGATGTACAGGGGTGAGTTGTTGGGCTCTGAGAAGTCATCCACGTAGGAGATCCCAAATGGCTGGATGGGCACCGTGCCAATGCCTGCCAGTAGCTGGGCGATCACCATCAGGCCCCACATGCTGCTGGTCTCCTTCCGAGAGTCCTGGGGGCTGCCGTGGCACTTGCTGGGGGGCAGGCCCTGCCAGGCTTTCTGACAGAGCTCGGTCTGGAGGTGGCTGCTGTTCCCTGCAACGGGAGAGCACACACCCATCACCGCCATCCTGGTGTCCTGCTGCGGCCTCTAAACCCGGCCTTTCTCCCAGGCCTTCTTGGAGTAGCTCTAGAAACAACGGTGAGAGGAGGGAAGAGGCGGGCTCCCTGCTCTAAGGGGACCTAGCCCTCATCGGGTGGGAGAGGCATCTTCCTCTTCTGGGGGACCATTCTTTCCCCTTTCTGGCAGGGGAGTGGTGTTAGTAACATGAAGCTTCTGCCCTGGAGGCAAGGCCATCCAGCGGGGAAATGGGGAGCCAAGATCAACATCCAGGCCTGTGGGCCTTCAGCGCCCCTGTGGGCAGCCTCAGGCTCAGGCCCCCAAGGTGTGTTTTCTCTTTAGCAGGACAGAAGTCATTCTGTCCCCCAGAAGACGGTGTCACCTCCAGCCTGGAAGGTCCCCAGGGGTCATGACTCCCAGAATTCTCCCTCTTGCATAAGCCACACATTGGGTCACACTAGGGAGCCCTACTGCCAAAGGCGTTGAACGTGCTACCCAGTCTGGCCAAGGATCAAGAATTTGGGATGCTAAAGGGACTTTGACACCCTCTGGTTCAAACGTCCTATTCCAGATAGGGGCTGAGGCTGCACCCACAAGAGGAGCCAGGCTGCACCTACTGTGAGGACCCCAGAGGCCCCAGTGTGGCCTTTGGGCACCAGTGCCCGTGCCTTTGGAGACCTGGCCAGGCTGGCCTGCTGTTCCCATACCGCTGTTTCCAATTTGGCCCACGCTGAACAGACAGCACTGCCAGCTCTCCAAGGCCTTGAGGGCTCCTTTGCATGAGATGCCTTCTTTCCCAGCCTTGAAGAGGCCAATGGAAACCACTAACATCCCTGACCCTGCTCTGTGGGGTTCAGTTTCACTCTCATTTGTCCTTTCAGAGAGGACAGAGCTCCGAGCTGGGTGGACCTCAGAGTCCCGTGGAAAGGAAACATGAGGGCTGTGGACATGATCTGTCCATCCTCCTCGACTCTGCCTGGTGCTGCTGAGCTCAGGGCTGCTCTGGGCGGTGGGGCTGGGGAGGGGTCTGCCCTCCTCATCTCATCTCCCCTCCTCTTCACCAGACACACATGCTTCAGCCAGCCAGGCCTCCCCATCTCCCTTCCTCCTCACTGGAGTTTGTGTTGAACACGTGTGAAAACGGCTGGCTTGGGGGTCCCCTCATCAATCAGGGAGGCCTGCTCAGTAAAAGCAAAGGGGGCCACGATGTCGTCTGGTCAAGGTCGTCCAGACCTGATCGTAGCTGTGTGCAAGGAAGCTCTGTGCACCCAGGCCGGTGCCCAGCCCCTTTGGTCAGTGTCCCTCCACCCCACCCATTAGCCTGCCTTTCAGTACAGGGTATGGGGTTCGGGTAGAGTGGCCCAACCGCAAGGGTATGTGGGAGACAGACTCTTAGAGGGATGTAGCTTTGCTGACATGGGAAGGAAGCTATAACATCTAGTAGATTCAAAAAATACCTAGTAGTTTGGAGAAGAACATGATCCCTAATTTATAAAACTTATGTGATCTGATTGAATATGCAGAGAAAAACTGGAAGACCATGGCTGTCCCAGGGTGATGGGATTGTGGCATCTTTGCATGTGTGTGTGTTTGCCTCGGTGTACTTTCTAATTTTTCTGTAAGGGACACATGATGCTTTTGAAATAAAGCAACAGTAAAAACTTTTCAATTAAAAATATTTTTCACAAAAAAGTATATAGCCAAAATTTAACAATTGTTCCCACTTCCTATTTCTTGGTTCCAGAGCTGTTGCCCTGGGCCTGCAGAGGTGCGCATCACACCGGGGCCAAGTTTCTCTGACACCCATCTTCCCCGAGGCCTCTCCTTGGTGGAGTGCTGGGCTTTTCTCTGACTTACATGCTCTACTGTAGAGACCCAAATTCCGGCACCAGAATTTTTAAACTTTCATTTACTGCACAAGCAGACACTGCCAAGGCTGTGACGTACTTTGTGTCCCGCTTAGAGGTTACTGGCCCATCTAAGTGGCTGCTTTGGGGCAGAGCTGGCGTTTGAACCCATGTGCGCCTGATTCAAAGTCCTTAATGAAATCAAGTCTGAAATGGCAGCTCTGAAAAGATCCAACACAAGTTTTGCAGGGATGGGGGAGGCAGGCCTGGGATGATGCCTCTGCTCCTCCCTAGTTACATTCAAGCACATGAGCCCTCTGATCTCTGTAGGTGGCTGGGAACCTCCTCCCGAGAGAGGTATCCTGGGAGGGGCTGGCTGCTGGGAGTTCTGCTGAAAACCGAGACAAAGAGACAAAACAAGCAGAGTATAAAGAGTGAAGAAATTGGTTTTGGTGAAATTAGCCAAACACAGAAAGACAAACACTGTACGATCTCACTATACATGGAACCTAAACTAGTCAAATATATAAAAGCAGGGAGCAGAATGGTGGTTGCCAGGGACCAGGGGAAGGGGAAAGGGGAGGCGATGGTGAAGAGTAAGAAGCTTCAGTTCTGTCAGAGAAGTTCTAGAGATTTGCTAGATGGCACAGTGCCTATAGATAACAATACTGCACTGTAGACTCAACATTTACTTACAGGGTAGATCTTAAATGTTCTTAACACACACAATAATAATTATTATTATTAAAGGAAACTTGGGGACATGATGTATGCTTTGACGGTGATGACAATTTCATGGGTGTATACTTAAACTCATTAAGTTTTATATATAATATGTACAGCATTCTACGTGTCAATCACATCTCAATAAAGGCATTTTTTTTTAAAGAAACAAAAATTTATTTTAGCCTTGGTAGCTGTGTGATCTTAAGCAAGTTTCTGACCCTCTCTGAGCTTCAATTTCCCTTTAGGCAGAGACCATAATGTGGCTAGATAGGGACAGCTCCTGTGGGTCACTAAAGAGCTAGAAGGCAATAGTTCCAGAAGGGAGCAGGCATGAAAAGTCAGACCCGCTGGTCAGTCAGAGTGGCTGACGGCTGTGCTGGCCCCCTTGTTGGAAGGCTGGTATGACCCAGCGGTGCTGCAAGGCCTGACTCTCACTTTAGTCTGGAAGCACAAAACTGTGAAATGTTCCTGCTGAGAAGGAGGAAAGCCCTTCACTGCGCTCAGGAACCCTGTCACCAACACTGCCCCATGTCCAGCACTCAGAACCAGAGGTGTGGTGCTGGTAGACTCATGCCCACCCCCAGGAAGAAGCCCAGCTGGCCATGGGCAGGCAAGACCCATAGATGTTGGAATGGTTGGATTGAGGGCCTGGGATCTGGGTCCTAGTCCTGAATCTGACTCCCTACATCTGTGACCTTGACTTTGAAAGACCTCAGAGGATTCCAGGGACGGGGCCACGCACTGCAGAGGGTGGGTGTTTGCTGGTGAGCTCGGAGCTCACTCTGGGCCCTCAATGTGGCAGCCACTGGGACACCCCAGCTGATGACCATTTACACACAGTGGGCTGTGCTAGTCTTTAGAAAAAGACCCCACTATCCTTCTCAAGACCATTTGGACAGGTTCAGGAATGAGGCCAGAACAGGCCACCTGACCTGGGTCACCTTCTAACCCAACTGGCTAGGTGCAGCTCTGTGGTCACTCAGTCGGCACACACGCCCTGCTCACCTCCCTCTGCCAATTTTGAGCTGACGCATGTCTAAAGGACTGATAAAAAAGCTGCCACCAAGTTCTCAAATGGGCATTTGTTCTCAGAAGATTCAAACGGATTTCAAGTAGATTTTGCATGAGGAAATGAGCCAAGTTTGGAGTTCCCTAAAACCATGAGCTGTTGTCACTTGCAAATGTGCTTGGCTAAGCTGCCTGTCCCTGTCTAGGTGTGACAAAAGCTCCCTCTCAGTGTTGTCTTATCAGCTATGGGCTGGCAGGACCAGGCCTCCCTTTTGTGCTAGGTGGCAAATGACCACACTGGGAAAGAGGGGCAAAGCACTGCCCCCTGCTCCCAGTGCAGCCACTGAAGGACCACACCCAGGCCTGTCAGCTTCCGTGGACGATGCCTGCCTCACTCTTGGCTGTTCTGTTACTTGGTCAAGAGTGACTGGGGACAGGCCCTCTGCTGGGGTGACTAAGACAAGCCCAGGTGCTGCCATTCCAAAGCCTCTGACTGCTGTGGGACACTCATCACCAAAGAGCAACCACAATATTGTCAAAATATTGGTCAAATAAAAATCCCATTGAAATACCACGTGTCACCCTTCAAAAAACAGAAAACAAATGCTGGGCACTGCTGGTAAGAATGTAAAATAGCGCAGTCACTGTGGCAAATAGTATAGTTCTTCAAAAAGTTAAAAATTGAACTACCATATTATCCAGCATTTACACTTTGGGTAAATAGTATTTTACCCAAATACCACTCTGGGTATTTGCCCCAAAGAAATCAAAGCTGAGACTTGAAGAGATATTTGTACACCAATGTTCATAGCAAGATTATCCGCAATAGCCAAAAGGGGGAAATGACGCAAATGTCCATCAGTGGATGAGTGGTAAATATCAGATAAGATGAGATCAGATCAGTTGCTCTGTCGTGTCTGACTCTTTGTGACCCCATGAATCGCAGCACGCCAGGCCTCCCTGTCCATCACCAACCCCCAGAGTTCACTCAGACTCACGTCCATCGAGTCAGTGATGCCATCCAGCCATCTCATCCTCTGTCGTCCCCTTCTCAATGTGACACAAACATACAATGCAATAACACTGAGACTTATACACCTGCTCCATTACCAAATGAATGAACCTCGAAGATTATGTTCACTGAAATAAGCCTGACACAAAACTACAAATATTGCATGATTCCATTTGCATGAGGACCCTAGAATAGATAAAGTCATAGAGACAGAAAGCAGAATGGTGGTTGCCAGGCAGGGGCTGGGAGGAGGAGGAAGAGGGAGTTAGCGTTTAAGGAGTACAGTTTCCGTTGGGAAAGATGCAAACGTTCTGGAGATGGATGGTAAGAATGGTTATACAATAGCATGAAAGTGTTTAATGCCCTGAACTGGACACATTAAAATGGAAAATTTTATGTTATATATAGTTTACCACAATAAAAAAATACAGCCTGGTATCCACTGAGTTGGGCTCCCAGGTAACAGTAGCAATAAAGAACCCACCTGCCAATGCAAGAGATGTGGGTTTGATTCCTGGGTCGGGAATATACCCTGGAGGAGGGCACAGCAACCCACTCCAGTATTCTTGCCTGAAGAATCCCAGGGACAGAGGAGCCTGGCGGGCTACAGTCCATGGTCACAAAGAGTCGGACACGACTGGGATGACTAGCATGCACACTTACATCCACTGAGCTGGAAAGGAAAGTGTACCAAGGAGCATGTGGGGGAGGCACCACACTCAGGCTCGTTGGGGAGAGGATTTGGGAAGGATTCCTGGAGGACGTGGGCTCTGCATTGAGAAGACTCAACAGGAAGAGACAGAAGGGAAGAGCGTAGAGATTTGGTGGGGTCAGTGTGCAAACATCACTACGGTGAGGCCTGGCCAGCCCTGGACGGCTGCTGTGTCCTGTGAAGGGGCCTGGATTACATCCTAATGAGAACTCAGAGGGTCATGATCATGAAGGGGAGATTAACCAGTGTTCAAGACCCATGTGGAAATAGCGGAATTGACCCAGCCAAGAGCTACTTGGATAGTAAAACAGGTGAGGCTGCGTGCTACGTGAGAGGCAGGCAGGGGTTGCTGTTCCAATCCAAGGCGGTGAGCACAGGATTGCTCAGCCCAGGGCGGGTGTGCAGCAGATACACAAGGCCAGGCTGGTTGTATGGGAGCAGGAGCCTGAGAAACAAAGGGCCAGAGAAAAAGTGCTTCTTTTAAGAGTTCTTGTTTTTAATTTTGCTGATTCTTATTTGACTAAAGTCATATTCATTAGAACATTGTTGCTGGCAAAATTATCTTTCTGTGAGCCATTTAACAGTGATCAAAGCTCATAAAAATGTTGACTGGCTTATTAAGCCTTTACATAGCATGTTGCACGGTGCATCAAGGCCACAAAAATCCTCATGAAATTTCACCTAATGAAGTGTCCAGGAAGCAAAATTCTCTGGGGATCTTTTAACTGTTTTACATTAACTTTTAGAATGTTAGACTACCTGTCAGAAACTGCCTGTATTAAACATGTGCATTTTCAAAAATAATCAATTGGCCCCAGTTAAATCCAAGTCTACTGAGTTCCTCTTGGACCATTCTGCACTCCAAATTGATTCAAGGTCTCCCAACAACCTTTCTTTTCCTTATGCCAGCCCTAAATGGGGCCACCCCACCCTGACCAGGCTCTGACACAGGTGAAAGGGATCGAGAAGTCCTCCACCCGGGAGCACCACCCTCAGGAAGGGAAGTGGCAACTGTCTGTCCTGGGAGCAGGGCGCCCTGGACCCAGGTAGAGTAGTGTGTGCTGGTGGGTAAGACCACTGCTTCCTGACTTATTGTGGAGAAGGTGTTTGCATCAGAGACAGAGTGTGGGCCTTCCAAGACCCCATGCCTGGACCTCCCTGCAGTGGGCAGCCATGGCCAGCTCACTCTGGTGAAGACAGTTTTCTAGAAGTTAAAACATTAGGCTCTTCTCTTAAAAAGAAGACACTGATGGAGTGAAAAGACCTTGTATCAGGACCCTTTTGCACAACTGGGGGCTCAACTTTCTGCAGCCCATCCTCTCCTCCCTGGAGCGAATTCAGGAGCTCAGCCCATATGAAGAAGCAAGAGCAGCCTCTCTTCGTTTTTCGGGCATTCCAGCAAAGGCCAGGCACTCAGTCCTCTCCACTGATTTACAGAACCTCATTGCCCTCCTCCTCCTCAGACCTGCCTACCATCAGATCCTGTGATAAGGTCAGAGAAAAGCCCACCAATTCCAGCCACAGTCTCAGGGGCTGCCTGCCTCCACCTTGAGGGGCCTGGGAAAGGGAAGGAGGGAGGTGTGTTCATTAGCTGACTGTCAGTCTATTTCCCATCTTCCCCGAGGCCCACTTCTGGAAGGCTCAAGCGTATCAGAGCACATTCTTCTTCCCACAAGACACCAGAGATCTAGCTGTGCCAGTTATCACAGGGCTGCGAGATGCTAACCAGAAACAGGCCGGGACCTCTCCCTTCCTTCAGCTACCCCCATACCAGCCCAGTCAACCCTTTGACTCATTCCACAATTTACATACATAGAATTTCAGCTCTAATTTCTGAATGACGCCTCCAGTTTGGAAAGAGGGGACGTAGTAGCAGGAAAGGCTGCCTTCCTGGAGCAGGACCCACAGAGATGGGTGGATCTGGGCAGACCAAGGTCTGGCCTCTTCACTGTTCAAGGACACACAGTCCAGGTGTGGCCAGGCTGAGGTAGTAGGCTATCAAGGGTCTAAATAAGGATCTCTGCACGAAAATCCAGCACTGGGGCTATGAGAGGATGCTAGAAGGTTTGAGCAACACAGGAAGGCCATGGCAGGGGCGGGCTTTCCTTTGACTAATCTTTCTTGTCATTCTAGTAGAGGAAAGAGAGAATTCTTGCCAGGAAACAGGAGAGCAGCACCTTGAGAGCCACTCATTACTTCCCCACTCAGAAGAGGGCACTGCTCGTGGGTGAGAAGGGCCAAGGAGGAGGAGGTTAGCAAGACCTCAGAAGCAGCCCATAAGAGTACAACAGAGAAAGGCAGTGGTGCTTCCGGAGAGTTTCCTGGAAGCACACCCAATGTGCCAAGCCTCGCTGGGCTATCAGCAAGCTCCTGGAACCTCATTCAGAATGTTCCAGTCTGAAGGACCTATTTCCTCATCCTTGTAAATTCAGCTACTCAACAGTTCTTCCTGGAACTCTAGCAACACCCACCAGTATGCCCAGAACAGGCTGTCCCAAACTCATGATGGAGATCTCCAAGTCATTTATAAAGTGACCTGTTTGCAGAGCAGAAGTGGCTGGGTTCCTTGTCAATCCATCATGCCCCTGTGACAACACATGTTCTTTTCCAACTAGTCTAAGCCTCCCCTTAGAGAACAATTCCTATGGGCATGTGCCTTCTGACTTTCACTTTGGGAATCTAAGAGAAGACATTCTTCTGCACCAGCAGAAATGAACAGAGTTGGGGTTGACAGTTAGAGTCACATGCTTGAGCAGTGCAAGGAATCATATTTTGAAATCAGACAGACCAGGTTCAAATGGGAATTCTCAGAACCTTAGTCTCTTCATCTCTGAAACATATATAGATACTAACATCGACTTTGTAATAGTCTTATTCAAATTAAAACTAATAACAGTAACAAAACCTGGGATATGGTGATTACACAATAACATCAATTTTCATTCAAAGCTTCAAGGCAGAAACTTTGAGAAATTCAGACAGATGAGAGAGATGTCAGAACTCTTGAGACAGGCATTGTTGCCCAGGTTTTTAAGACTTGGGAACTGGGTCCAGAAACTAGAAACAAGTAAGATCAGTGCTGGTCACTAGAAATGAATGGATATAAAAAAGGAGTTGAGGGCAAGTGGGTTGCTTGCAAGGATTCACATCCATGCAGGGAAAGAGTGAGCTTAGGGGAGTGGAAGAAGAGGGTTCCTTTGCTCTGTTCTCAAGACTGGGTTTCCAAGGCTGAGACTGAGGCTAGACACCCTTTCCCACACAGCTTTCCAGTACTAAAGGGGCCATGGGGAAATGCCTACTTGTACTGAGAAGGCCATATGACCAGCGAGGTTGGTGTGAGAGGGCAAGTCCACTATGCATAGGGTGACGCTGCAGACAAGGGGCGTGCCTCCAGCCTGTCACCCCTGCCCCTGCACACCCACCTGCTCCTGAGGAACTGCCATCAGACCAAGGAAAGAGGAACTGCCTGGCTCATCTTGTCATCAAAACTATTTCTTAGTGGATAGGAAGGGAAGAAGACACACCTGAAGGAATAGGAGGGAGGCTCAGAGCCATTTAATTTTAGTATTCAAAGAGAATGCGTGCTTAATTTGCACACTCCCAATTGGGAGTGAAGCAGAATTTATTGTTCACAGATTTATTAACAGGCTGATGAGGAGCAATTTGAAGGGGAAAAATGGGATTAGCTGAGCCAACATGAGTTCACCAAGAGCCAGTCATGCCAAACCAACCTCATTTCCTTTGTTAATGGGGCTCCCAGACCGGCAGGAAGCCGTAACACAGTGTTACTTGACTGGAGGAAGCCTTTTGACAAAGCCAGTCATGATATCCTGACTGATATCCAGACCAGATGCAGACGCGTGGCTGAGCGTCCCCTAGGGAGAACATCTCAAAGCGTGCTCGGCACAGGCGTGGACGGGCCAGGGTGACCTGGAAGACGGTGACTTTCTGGTCCTTTGTGCAACTCAGCCCTGGGCACGGCTGAGAACAACTGACATATATGTGAATGACATGAATGGCCTGAGGCTGGTATCAGTGGCTAATAAGACAGTCCAAAGGTTGAAAATTCAAAATTAAGACCCAAGGTTATGAGGAGGGGCTCCAACCAAAGGGACGGAATCTAAGGGAGTCCATGGGGGCTGCTATACCAAAGGGTCACAGCCTGGGCAGCTTACCAATAGCAGAATGGTTTCTCACAGTTCTGGAGGCAGGAAGCCCAAAATCAGGGTGCCAGCATGCTGGGGTTCTGGTGGGAGCAGGACTCCTGACTTGCTGTTGCATCCTCATGGGGCTGAAAGAGCCAGCCAGCTCTCTAGCCTCTTCCACAGAGGCATGGACCCCACCAGGGGGCTTCACCTCCATGAGCTCCCTGCCTCCAAATACCTGACTGCTCTTGGCTGCTTCCCCCTTTAGATCTCTGAGCCTTACTTACATCCCCTGACAGAGGCCAATCCAAGCTCTGGATCCTGCAAAGTCCTCTTGTTCCCTTAGAGAAAGAGCAGGAGTTCCTCCCTGTGTGCCCTGGGGGGTCTTCAGAGGCGGCCTCGATGGTGCTTTGCAGGACAGGAGCTGGTACCCCACTTCTGTGGGGCCATCCCCCTGACAGTTTTCCTGGGGTGACCACAGCCTCTGGAATAGTAGCCAGTCTTCCTTTCCAGTCAGAGTGTGGACTCTCCTCAGGAAACCCATCTTTCTGCCTTGGGTGGGCCCAAGACAGACAGTCCACAACGGGTCCCCGAGAGGCCCTTTTCCCAGAGGAGCCAGGACGCAGGGTACAGCCTGGCTCATAGGTGTCCCTCCCCTCCCCTCCAGACCCAAGCAGGCCTACAGCCCCAGCCTCATTCCTGAGCAAGGCAAGTGATGAACAAGCCTCCAGGGAAGGCAGAGTGACACTCAGGTCTCTATTGGGGCCTGCATTGGAGACCCAGAAGAACAAGGGTTGTGACTCTGCCACATGACACAGGCAAGTACTCTCAGGTCAGCTGCTGGGGCTGTGTCCCAGAGAGGCCCGTTCTCTGTGGCCCCAGCTCTTTTCCCGGCCATCCTCTGACAGACAACACGGCAGCCTGATGTTTTCTGTTGTGTCTCCACACGCATTTCTTGTCCTTCCTATACTGTGTATTGAAAATGTGTTCCACATCAAGCCTCATTAGCTTCGTTGTGCTCATCAGTTTGGGAATATTTTCCTCTCAGTTGACTTAATAACACTCATGTGTTTTGTGACTTCCCCCTTTCCCCTTGTTCTCTTCCTTTTCAGGTTAAATAGATCCAACTGGCCAGGCTGTGTGACCACACACCCACTCACCCCCTGCAAAACACACACTGACATTTATGTAAGTGTAGGACCCCAACCCCTGCCCAGCTGCTCCCCCACGTCCATCCCTGTCTGCACCTCCACACCCACAAGACCCCCACCCTCTCCACACCTCTGGCACACACCCACACCCCGCCCCCCCCAACATACACACATACACTTCTTCCCTCATGCACCCACCACCTCCATGTACAGCCACCTCACCACCACAGAGAACGGCTTCCTTCACACACACTCCCATACACCCCCAAAACACACTCCTTCCCCACCATGTCCCTCTCACACCATGGCCAGATGCTGCCCCTTGAACAGCCCTGAGCTCAGCGTTCCTGAGCAGTTCTCTCAATGCAAGGACCCTGCATGGCTCTGGGGTTCAGTGTCACGGGTTCTGCTCTGGGGCTGAGCATCTTCCAGTGAAGAAGGGGCTCAGTCACTCAGGGGCCTGAGGCTCCTGCCCTCAGGCCTTCCCACCACCCTCCTGCCACTTTTGATGAACAAGTGTGGGTGAGGAGCTGGCAACTTCACAAATAGAGGACTAGAAAGCAACTCTTCCCTTTCTTTTCTTGACTGCTCCAAAAATACCATCGACTCCCCTGATCCCAGTGTTCCCACAGGAAACCCCCTCCCGTGTGCATCCATTGTCTGCGAGGAGCTGACTTCCCTCTGGCCTTGGCTCAGGACCTCTCCCAGGTTACACCTACTCCTCCCAGACACTGGTTTCCGAAGACACTTCTGTCTCCCAGGGGAAATGGTCTCCTGTTGGCCTGTCTCCCACCTATCCCAACTTCTCCACGCATTCCAGAAGTGGTCTTAGAGGCTTTGGCTCCGTGGCTAGTCTTTTCTCTAAAGGCGCCAGGCATATTTCCGGACCCCACTGACATTTAGAAAATCTAAACACTCAAAAACGTCTGCATGGCCTTTTTAGAATTAGCAATTAGTTGTTAAAGGTCTCTGCGATTCCCACAATGGCTCCATCTCTAATTTGTTTTTCCTAAAACACTTTTCATTTCCCATGTCCATTTCTGGAGCAGCTCTGCTCCAAAGGGAAAGAATCAGCAGGCAGCACATGATAACAGGTCTAGGGGTCACTGCTGACGAGTAAGAGATTTCAAATACCACATCAAGGGCAGGCAAAGAGAAATGTGCTGAACAGCTACTGTGGGCCAAGCACTTTATCTACACAGTTTAATTTTACATTTGCCCTTAGAACATGCTGAAAAGTGGAGAAATTATTGTTCCCACTTTACAGATTAAGAAACTGAGGCTCAGAAAGGTGAACAACAGCTTGCTGGAGGAGACTTAGCCCCTACATGGCTTAGCTGGGATTTGAAAGTCTCTATTCTCTCTCCCCATTACCAGGTACCTCCAACTTAAGGGTCTAGGAACAGATCAGAATAGCAGCCTAAGCTTCAGTAAAGAGAAATCCTATGGCCTCACATGTGAAGGTGTGGCAAGGACTATGCCCAGGAGGGGTTGTGCTCCAGCTAGAGCAGAGGACGGATGGATGGTGAGGACCACGGAGAAGCTGCAGTCAGACACCCCAAGGACACCCAGCCTGTTGGCCGGGAGCTGTCAGACACTCCATAGGAAGCAGGCGCTTCCTCATTTGGAACCCTAGTATACCCAGCATAATACATGTATTGTCCCCACCACTGCTGGTTCTAAAGGCCACCACTGAATGGTTGCTGCACGTGCCAGCCACCAGGCTAAACTTAAAGTACATCCTTCAGTCCTTGTAGCCTGGCAAGGGAGGCTCCATTTTATACAGGGAGGTACTGAGACTCAGCTGCGAAGGAAGTGGCCCAAGGCCATGGTGTCAAGGGGTCTCAAAGCCCAGCTTCCGACGTAGGACTGTCCAGATGCATGTCACCCTTCAGGGTGGTGCATTTAATGAAATTCATTTGTTGTTGATGACTTGCATGGTTCAAAACTAAAGTTGCCATAGGAATACATTTGAAGAATCCTACTTCAAATTTTTCCCATGAAGTGAAACCTTATAAATATTTTTGTTTGCACATATTAGCATAGTACATGCCCTCGCTGCACTGGCACCCACAGCCTCAGCTAGGTCCCACAGTGTTGCTCCTGGGCCAAAGTCCTCCTTAGCCCGAGCCCCTGGCAACATGAAGATGCCCTGAAGGTAGCCCAGCCCTGAGCACTTCCAGCTGCTGCTCTGATCCCAGCCAGCATGAGGGGGACTGTGTCCTATTGTTGCAAATAGAATCGACACAAACAAAAACACAAGGAGCTCACTCTCTTGGCCAGCAGTTCCTTCCTGCAGGCTGAGAGGCAAGTCTTGTTCTTTCCTCTCTCCCTGGAGGTGGGCTAAAAGCTGGAGTGTTTGTCTAAAAGCAGGGAGGATGGTGGTGGAAAGGACCCAAGCCACCCGACCATCCCTAACAAGGGGCAGAGGGGTTGCTTTCAGAGCCCCGCCCGTTTCCACCCACCCTCTTCGGTGGCTGCTCTGTGCAGAGCCATTGCCCTTGGTATGTGGCCCAGGCTAGGGGAGGCCGGGGGAGCCCGCCCTAGGCTAGGCAGGCCACTGTGTGGCACCTGGCAGGATGCCCTCCCTGCAGCCTGGCCCCAGTGCCTGGGGCTCCCCTGCTGATTTCGTTACCCCACTCTTCTTGCTGACAGAGAAGGGCTGAGACCTTGCATTGGAGCGGGCATGGCACAAGGCTTTCCAAAGTGGCCAGCACATCCTGACTCTACTTCAGAGCTGGCCTCAGATCCTTTGTCTAGATCAAGGAGAAGGAAAGAGCTTAGACCCCTAGGCTTGGGTCTGTCTTCCTCTTGGGCCTACTTGAAGCAAGACTCAGGCTTAAACAGTCAAAACAGATCCAAGGCCACAATCAGATCAGATCAGATCAGTCACTCAGTCGTGTCCGACTGTTTGCGACCCCATGAACCGCAGCACGCCAGGCCTCCCTATCCATCACCAGCTCTCGGAGGTCACTCAGACTCATATCCATCGAGTCAGTGATGCCATCCAGCCATCTCATCCTCTGTGGTCCCCTTCTCCTCCTGCCCCCAGTCCCTCCCAGGCCACAATGAATGTATAAGAAACAGTTAACTGGGCACTACCATGGAGGTGGGGAAAAGAGTCCCAAGGCCAGAACTCAACTAACATTTCATCATTAGACATGGCTGTTCCTGATTCACGTTGTTTCCATTCCAGCTCTCTACCTCCCCACTGTAGGTCTCACAAGCTACCTCCCCTCTGCAGGTCTCGAAATCTACAAGGGATTCCCTCCTGGCATGGAGAGTGATTCATCTCTTGGACCCGATCTGCACATATGACTAACAATAAACCTGATATTTAAGCAAACAGCAATCAGTTATCCCTTCAGCGCATTCCGCCGTGGCCCATCTATCCTCAGACATCCTCAATTCCAATACAGTGGACCAAGGATGAGCACTTAGGGACTGGGGCTCTCACTGGCTGCTCCTCACAAAACCATTGCCACATACCACACCCCTTAAAACAAGTGCAAATTTATCCCAAGCCAGTGCATTATCACACAGTTAGCTCCAAAGCAGTAGCATTCCCAGGATACCAACTAAATGCAAATATAAAGCCACTCTTGGGGTAATTTCCTACCTCAACCACAAAAAATGTCCACAGAGGGAAGAATTTCCACTATCAATGATCCCACCATCAAACATTACATAACAGAAAGGAAACACTCCACCATGAACAAGAAAAGCAGACACAGAATGTGGGAGAATTAGCATTCTAAAAATCTGTGCTAATAAAACAATCTGAAAGGGATTATAAAAATAAGCACATTTAAAATAACTGATGAAACTAAAATGAAAAAATAAATCATAAGAGATTATCAAGAAACCATGAAAACAGGGCAGGTAATTTGGAAAACTATTTGAAAGTTATACTAGAGAATGTACTTCAGGAAAAAAGAAGTTAAGTTAATAAGGGTGGGTGAAGTGCAAGAAGCAATGGTGAGCAAAGAAACCAGGAAGCTTGTAGGTAAATAGAAATAAGTACTGAGTTATTTATAAATAACAACTATAGTAATAATGACCACTGGGAGGAAGTTAAAGATAGGCAAAACTAAAATACTAGTCAACAATAACATGGAAGATGACAGAGGATGGTGGGCATCCAAACATCACAGAATCCTTATTTTGTTCTGTTGGAGAATAGAGATATTCATCAGTTGCTTTTGTTGTTCAGTTGCTAAGGCATGTCCGACTCTTTGTGACCCCGTGGACTGTAGCCCATCAGGTTCCTCTGTCCATGGGATTTTCCAGGCAAGAACACTGTAGTGGGTTGCCATTTCCTTCTCCAGGAGATCTTCTTGACTCAAGGATCAAACTCATGTCTCCTGCCTTGGCAGGCAGATTCTTTACCACTGACTAACCTGGAAAGCTCATTCATCAGCTGTAGAGTTTGCTAAATCATGGTTCATTGCTAAAATGTAAGGGTAACAGTGATGCACTCAATATGCCAGAAAATTTGGAAAACTCAGCAGTGGCCACAGGACTGGAAAACGTCAGTTTTCATTCCAATCTCAAAGAAATGCAATGCCAAAGAATGCTCAAACTACCACACAATTGCACTCATCTCACACGCTAGTAAAGTAATGCTCAAAAATTCTCCAAGCCAGGCTTTAGAAATACGTGAACAGTGAACTTCCAGATGTTCAAGCTGGTTTTAGAAAAGACAGAGGAACCAGAGATCAAATTGTCAACATCCGCTGGATCATCAAAAAAAGCAAGAAAGTTCTAGAAAAACATCTATTTCTGCTTTATTGACTATGCCAAAGCCTTTGACTGTGTGGAACACAATAAACTGTGGACAATTCTGAAAGAGATGGGAATACCAGACCACCTGACTTGCCTCTTGAGAAACCTGTATGCAGGTCAGGAAGCAACAGTTAGAACTGGACATGGAACAACAGACTGGTTCCAAATAGAAAAAGGAGTACGTCAAGGCTGTATATTGTCACCCTGTTTATTTAACTTCTATGCAGAGTACATCATGAGAAACGCTGGGCTGGAAGAAGCATAAGCTGGAATCAAGATTGCCGGGAGAAATATAAATAACCTCAGATATGCAGATGACACCACCCTTATGGCAGAAAGTGAAGAGGAACTCAAAAGCCTCTTGATGAAAGTGAAAGAGAAGAGTGAAAAAGTTGGCTTAAAATTCAACATTCAGAAAACGAAGATCATGGCATCTGGTCCCATCACTTCATGGGAAATAGATGGGGAAACAGTGGAAACAGTGTCAGACTTTATTTTTTCAGGCTCCAAAATCACTGTAGATGGTGACTGCAGCCATGAAATTAAAAGACGCTTACTCCTTGGAAGGAAAGTTATGACCAACCTAGATAGCATATTCAAAAGCAGAAACATTACTTTGCCAACAAAGGTCCGTCTAGTCAAGGCTATGGTTTTTCCTGTGGTCATGTATGCATGTGAGAGTTGGACTGTGAAGAAGGCTGAGCGCCAAAGAATTGATTCTTTTGAACTGTGGTGTTGGAGAAGACTCCTGAGAGTCCCCTGGACTGCAAGGAGACCCAACCAGTCCATTCTGAAGAGATCAGCCCTGGGATTTCTTTGGAAGGAATGATGCTAAAGCTGAAACTCCAACACTTTGGCCACCTCATGCGAAGAGTTGACTCATTGGAAAAGACTCTGATGCTGGGAGGGATTGGGGGCAGGAGGAGAAGGGGACGACAGAGGATGAGATGGCTGGATGGCATCACCGACTCGATGGACATGAGTTTGGGTGAACTCTGGGAGTTGGTGATGGACAGGGAGGCCTGGCGTGCTGCAATTCGTGGGGTCACAAAGAGTCGGACACGACTGAGTGACTGAACTGAACTGAACTGTGATGCACAGTGCATTCATAGACTGGCAGACTCAATGTCAACTATCCCCAAAGTGACCTAAGAATTTAATGCAAGTCTAATCAAACTTCCAGAAGGGTTTTTTTTTTTTTAACATATAGACAGGCCGATTATAAAATTTACATGGAATGACAAATGAATAAGAATAGATGAAGTAATTCGGAAAAAGAATAGTGTTGGAGGAATCACACTACCCAACTTTCAGACTTCTTTGTAAAGCTACAGTAATCAAGAGTGTGGCAGTGATGAAGGAATAGGCACACAGACTGACGGAGCAGAAGACAACGTCTAGAAATAGACCCTCACAAATATGTCCAACTGAGGGCTTCCCTGGTGGCTCAGTGGTAAAGAATCTGCCTGCCAGTGCAGGAGACAAGAGTCGGAACCCTCGTCCGGGAAGATCCCGAATGCCATGGAACAATTAAGCCCACGCGCCACGATTAAGCCTGCGCACTAGAGCTTGGAAGCCGCAACTGCTGAGCCTCCGTGCCACAGCTACGGAAGCCTGCACACCCTAGAGCCTGTGCTCTGCAACAAGAAAAGCTACTGCCACGAGAAGCCTGCACACCAAAGCTAGAGTAGCCCCCGCTGCTCACTACAACTAGAGAAAGCCCATGCCACAAGGAAGACTCCGCACAGCGAAAAACAAATTAAAAATGTGTCTCTTATTTTATTAAAACAACTGCCCAATTGATTTTTTATAATGATGCAAAAAATATTTAATGGAGAAAAGAGAGTCTTTTTGACAAACGATGCTTAAAGGATTTAACATCCGTATGGCAAAAAGAAGAAAAAGAACCTTATAAAAAACTAACTCAAAACGTAAATGTGAAACTATGAAACTTATAAAATCATGGGGTAGAAGTTTTTCCTGACTGGAATGTAGCAAAAAATTCTTAAATGTGCACCAAAGCACAGGAGGATTGAGGGGGTGTCTCACAAAGTTGGCAGGGGGCTTCTGGGCAATGGATACCACTCTGAGCTCTGCTGTCCTAGCCCACCAGAAAGTTTCCTTGGCTGTCCTCCCCAGAGTGTATCTGACAGTCAAAACACAGAATTATGTACCCTCATTCCCTTGAAGCAGTAATGGGAGGCCACTTACCTGTGATGGTCTTGGTGTATTGGTAAGGCTCTGAGAGGAAGTGTGGGAGGGTGAGGACAAAGGCCCCCAAAGCTAGCAGAAGACCCCCAATGCCAATCAGCCTTGGACGGTGCACCCGGCTGCCAAAGTAGCTGACGAAGATGATGAGGATGGCGTTGCTGATCTGCAGAGAGAGCAGAGGAGCCAAGTGAGACCACAGGCTATGTCCTCACCCACCCATAGTGGACCTGACCATCAAAAAAGAGAGGCAAGAAGCTGTCTGCTGTGACCTAAGGACTCAAGCAGAGCTCCTTTCCCCTGTCGTCAGACACCCTTCCCAGCCTCAGCCTTCTAGGCCAGACCAAAGGAAGTATCTAGAGACCATGGGAAGTTCAACCATTTTAGGGCCAAGCCTTTTGGGGCCAAATTCAAGAAAGCCTCCTATTGTGGCTGGCTCCTAGAAACACTGCATGTTCTCTAACTAAAGTCCCTAAGGAGTCTGATTTCATATTCAGAATAACCACCAAGCAACATGTACTATCTCATTTCAGCATGCAGCAAGACATTTTGCAGATGGCACAATTGGGACTCAGTGTATTAAGTAACTTGCTGTGTCCATGAGGTCAGGAGGTGGCTCAAACCAGGACGACCTGAGTTTAAAGTGCCCTGTCTTAACTGCGCGCTGGTCTACTGCCCCTTGCAGAAGTGGGTTTCTGCCCCAGAAGCTCTGCTCCTCATCAGCCCTGGCTCTCCCTGGGTTGGTTTCCACTTCTGTGAATGAAGGATGAGGATTAAAGCAGCCCAAGTCCCTTCCCAACTGGAAACACCAGTAACTCAAGCTGGTGCTCCCTGGAAGGTGTGCTCTCTGAGCCCCACCAAAGAGGGGAATCAAAGGCCCCAGCCTGGGGAGCAGGCTCTTCAATGGTAAAAGAGGGGCTGGCAGATCTGACCTTGACTCCAAGATGGTCATCTACCCCAGAAAGTAAGTTCTCCTGAGCCAGAGGAGCCCTGGATGTCAGCACGCATAGCCCCTGCCCTGTCCGTGCCAGTCTCCTTCCGGCTGTTAAAGCAGGTGCCCCTGTCTCAGGAAATAGGGACCAGAGGCTTGGTATGTGGCTCTTCCCGTGATCATCAGTGACCTCGTCATTGCCAAGCCCACTGGCTAATCCTCTTCTCACTTGATCTCTCAGCACCTTTTGATTCAGTTGACTGCTGCTCTCTTCCTAAAACCCTCCTTTCACTGAGTTTCCCTGACACCACCGTCTCCTAGTTTGCTGCCCCTGGCTGCTCCTTCTCAGTCTCCTTGGCTGGTTCCTTCTTTCCTCCCTGATGTCTCAACTCTCAGAGCTCAGTCTCCGCACCTCAGCTCTTGTCTTGGGAGCTTGGCCAGTCCACGGCTTTCCTTGTTCTGTATGTGCTTCTAATTCCCTCATGGGGGGTTAGAAGCACATTTCTATAAGTAAATGTCACACTTATCATTAGAATGATACGTGAGCAGAGATTTTTTTCCTGTCTGTTCATTCCTGTCTCCCCAGCACCTAGAATGGTGTTTGACACACAGTTGGTGCTCATGAAATGTTTGTTGAATAAATGAATGGATGAAGGAGTAAATGGTAGGCTTTTTCAAGAAGAGGAAGGATTACCCAGGAGACCCCTCCTGTGTGGCCAAGAAAAAGAATGGTTTATGACACACAGAGAAAGGGAATATGAAGGTGGGTGAGGAGGCCTAGCCTGACTCAGAAGTTGCGCCAGTTCCTGGCCAGATGTGGTTCTAGGACATTCTGTAACTAGTACCTGGAAACAAAGCTTTGTTATGCTTCTTAGATTTTATTCCCTTCTTGTTTCCCTATCATTTTGCAGGAAGTAATTGTAAATGTCAGACCATATCAGCTAAGCTAACTGAGGCTGACTTGCAAGGTTTTGGAGAAGAATGGGGGAGGGCCCCAAAGGGAGGCTCAGGAAGGACTGGGGGGCGCCCAGCCCCAACCCAAGCACTGGGAGCAGACTGGGCTGGCTTCTTGGAGGGAATTGGGCCTCTATGGCTCTTATGACTGGCTTAAGCCCTTGGTTCCCAATCTTCCCTTCAGCAGTGGAGCTCCTTTGAAAAAAATTACTTTCCTTAATACAAAAACAAAAGCAGCAGCAGCAGCAGCTATTCTAGATGAGGAGAGGAAGGGATCTATAGCCCAGGCCACATCCCTCAGCCCTGACCTGGCCCCAGACAGCTCTGTGGGCTTCCTGTCAGAGCATTTGTAACACATCCCTGCCCATTAATGTCTCAGAACAAAGGGACCCAGGGCAAACCACAGCGGGCATTAAGGGCTACTGTAGGTGAAGCTGGTGCTTCACTGGCAGATGCTGACATTTTCCCTGCCAGCCAAGCCCCTCCTCCTGCTGCCGGCCTGGTCCGACCAATCCTGTCTCCCCTTCCCCTCACTGCTGGGCCCCACTGGCTTGGAGACTGGCCTGCAGTGTGCAGGCTCCCACCTCTGGAAGCTGGCTGCACACTCCAGGCGATCAGATGGGTTTGCCTTCCCCTCCACCAGGCCTTTTCTTTCTCACACCCCTCATGCTTCTGATAGGCAGCTGCCTTTTGGTCTGTGGTGCCTCCAATCCCCTGTGGCTCAGCTGGTAAAGAATCTGCCTGCAATATGGGAGGCCTGGGTTCAATCCCTGGGTTGGGAAGATCCCCTAGAGAAGGGAAAGGCTACCCACTCCAGTATTCTGGCCTGGAGAATTCCATGGACTGTGTAGTCCATGATGTTGCAAAGAGTCAGACACAGCTAAGCAATTTTCACTTCACTTAGCCTTCAATCCTGTGCTCAAGCAGCTACCAAATCCTGTCTTTTCTTCCTTTGCAGGATCACCAGGGCCCTCTTCTCCCCCAGCTGCTCAAGCCAGGCTTAGTGAAGGCCTCCTAGCCATCTGACTTCAGGATGCACCTTCCTCTACCTCAGGTGTCTCCCAGGCTCCTCTCCAGAGGGTTCATCTTCACTGACTATACACCCAGCCCTGACTCTGTTCAAGAAGCCAGGCCAGTTCCTTGCTGCCCACCCGAATAGCTGGGAGCCTCGAGCTTGACCATGAAGCTCCCTCTTATTTGGCTGCTCTCTGTTCTCCCAGTAAGACCCCTAGTTTCCTAGTCTGTTTTTAAATGCTGGGGTCAGAATCAATAGGATTGGGACTTCCCTGGTGGTCCAGTGGCTAAGACTCCATATACTCCCAGTGCAGGGGGCCCGGGTTTGATCCCTGATCAGGGAACTAGATTCCACATGCCACATCTAAAGATCCCTCATGCTGCAATGAAGATCAAAGGTTCCACATGACACAACCAAGATATGGTGCAGCCAAATAAGTAAATAATAAAACCTTCAAAAAATTTAAAAAAAAAAAAAGAAACAATGGGATTGTTGAAGAGCCCTTGGCTGAGTTCCTATCCTACCTACTCCACACATTCACCCATTCACTTCCCTTCAACACACACAGATACACATCCAGACACACACAGATACACAAGTACACACAGACAGATACACAAATATGCACACAGATCACAGACACACACAAATACTCAGACACATGTAGAAACAGATACACACACACAGAGATGCACATGTTCATACAAAGCACACGGGATTGCTAGGTTCAAGGAATTAACTGTCTTATATTTGCCTCGAACTATGCCCATAGGGATGTCTAAAACCTGATTGTTGAAAAACTCATCTGAGTTTGGGAAAGAGAAATTAGACATCCAGAAAACAGTGAAAATATCATGTGGGCCTTGGAGCTCAGAGGAGGGTCTGAGGCCCATGAGGCGAGCGGGCATGACTGATGGGTCCCAGGGCTGCACGTGTGCAAGGGTGTGCCCATCACAGTGGAGGAAGTCCAGGGAGACGGAGCGTGCGTGTCAAGAGAGGCAGCAGTAGAGATTCCAGCAGTGTGTCTGGGGACTAGCTTTTGAGCAGAGCAGGGCTGGTGGACAAAGGGCAGGGCGGGGGTTGTAGAAGAGGGGCTTTGAGGATCAGAGGGAGGCCTGGGGTGGTGGCCGTCAGACAGACCTGGGCTCTGATCTGGTGTGGCCACCAGGATCGGGTAGGCTTTCTGTCTAAAAGACATGACCTCTGTGCAGACAGTCCTCCTGCGAGGACAGCAGGGGGATCTGCCCTGGCACGGCGGGGAGGGCTCCTGAGGGGCACTCCTGTGTGGGTCTGGGAGGGCACAGGACTGAAGGGTAAAGGGGCGTTTCCAGCAGGGAGTTGGCTGGGGCATGAGCTGGCTGGAAGGTGGTGGTTGGGGGCTGCCGGGAGATCTCCCGCCTTCTTTTCAGCTCATCTCAGAAGCTGCCCAGGAGAGCCCAGGCGTCGGCTTGAATTTCACTAAGTCAACAGAAGATCTAACTGCACCTGGGCTCCCGGGATGGGGAGGCTGTGGCCTCCACCCCAGAACAGTGGGCCTCGTGGAAAGGAAAGACAGGAAGTCATAGACCTGTGACCCTGTCTGGGAGTCAAGGCCATTGAGTTGGCCTCCGGGAGCTGCTCCCCTACCTGCATGCCTGCCGCTTGTCTTCCTCTGGATGGGGATGGACGGAGGCCACGTAAACTGGTAGGTGGTCACAGAACTCAACCAGAGGCACGGAGTTTGGAGGCGGCAGGCCTGCACACCTCGGGCAAGCCGCTGACCTTGTTGAACCCCGGTGCCCTCACCTGTTGGAGCAGGTGCAGAGCACCAACTCTTAGGGGAGTGGTGAGGAGGTCAGGTAACTCCAGAGGCTCTCAGGTCAGTGCCTGGTGCCAGGGGAAGTGTATCTGGCTGTCTCCATCCTCCACATGCCCCCTTCCCTGATCTGCTCCTCCAGAGCCCCCTCCTGGATCCCTTGAGCACAGTGATGCTCGGGTGGGTTCTGATGGACTCGCGCATCCTGCTTACCTCATTCAAGCTGGAGATGAAACCTGATGAAGAACTGGAGAGGCCAAACCTCTTCTCGATGGTGGTGAGGCTGCTCTTGAAGTAGGCACTGTACAGGAGCTGGCAGAGCTGCAGGAGGCCATGGCACAGCACGAACACCTGGGAGGAGACTGGGCAGTGAGGCTGCTGGACAGTGAGCCCTGCTGCCCACTTCTGCTCTCCCCTCTGGGGCACAGAGGCCCAGCAGCCTGGCCCGTTCCCTCCCTTGTTCGTTGGGAACATGTTCTCCATCAGGTGGTCCCAGGGTGAAATGCCATCATCCTCAGACCCGTTTCACCCCTTGGTGAAGGCATGGCAGTCATTCCCATCATTTCAGCCATTCTTGTCACACAGCAGGAAAACTGCAGGGTTGGAGAAGCATCCTTAAAGGTCTGACCGATCAGATTTTTCTCTGATAGCTCTGCCCTTCCTCCTGGGTCCCATGAAGGTTGAGGGTCCCCCTCCCAGCCCATTCATGTCACAAACAAGCAGGGGGGGTCATACCTCCACACCTCCATTCCCCTTCCCCATCGACACCCATCCCCCAAGACTCCCTTCGCACACCCCCGTGAGGCTGCAGGGGGGCTCTCACCCAGGCCGATTCAGTGAACACACCAGCCCAGCTTATTACCACTTCTTCTTATACGGGGTGTTTGTGCCGACGCTGACTCCTCCTCTGGATGAAGATAAAGGCCTGGGAAATTCATCCCACCCTGTCCTATAGGCCTTGTTCTGTGGGTGTGAGTAAATGTCATAAGCAAATGTGCTTTCCGTGGTTGACCAGGACAGATACACAGTGGCAAGGTGGAGAGGGATCATGGCATCTGGAGTTGGCTGCAGACTCAGCGTTCCTGGGTTCTTAGCTGTTGGGCTGAGAGCAGGCTTGGAGCCCCAAAACCCCTGGAAGTGCCCCTTCTGAGGACAGCACTTTTCCTTCAGGGAAGGGTGGGGTGCCAGTCTGTCTCCTAGTCTGCCAAAGCTCTTCCCTCACTGGAAGGGCTGGCATCTCAGGAAAGCAACAGGGATCCACCCTTATTTCTATTTCCTTGTTAAGCCAAGCCAGCCGTCCACAGGGGCCCCCACTCTAGGCTTCGGGGTCAGAACTGGCGTCTCCTCTCCAACCTGCCAATGTAAAGCCTTTGGAAGCCCAGGGTGCAGCCCAAGCTGCCTGCTCATACATCCAAATCAACGTGGCCAACACATCACAAAACCAGACACTTGTCCAAGCACTGCCACTCCCCTCCTGAGCCTCCCTTCTTTTTTCAACCCATCTCAGAAGCTGCCTGTGTTGGCCTGAATTTCACTAAGTCAAGGGAAGATCTAACTGCCCCTGGGCTCCTGGGATGGGGAGGCTGTGGCCTGAACACCAGAAGAGTGGGCCTCATGGAATTTACACTGTCCCTCAGTGATGCAAATCAAAGTTAGAGGGAAGAAGGATGGGCTGAGAAGTCAAAAGCCAGGATCAGCTAGGAGACACTGTAAGCCAGGGAGAGAGGGCAGAAGCAGTGTTGGTGGCTCAGCTGGTAAAGAATCTGCCTGCAATGCGGAAGAACTGGGTTCAGTCCCTGGGTTGGGAAGATAACCTGGAGGAGGGCATGGCAATCCACTCCAGTATTCCTGCCTAGCGAACCCTCATGGACAGAGGAGCCTAGTGGGCTACAGTCCACGGGGTCGCAGAGTCAGACCTGACTGAGGGACGAAGCACACACAATCTCTACTTGGTTCCCTAGCAGTCTGAGGAGAGAAAGGTGAGGATGGTGGGGAAAAAAATCTGTCTCAGATCTTTTCCTGAAAGATACGTCTTTGCTCTTTCCAGTAAATACAAAAATCCCTGCAGACAAGAGGTGGAAGACTCCACCTAGATCTAGGGGGCGCCTTTCTCACCTCACATCCCAGCAGAGCCTACTGCACTGCCAGCTTTCAGCCACTGCAGCCCTGTCGGATTGGGGTCCCTTACAGGCGCCCCAGCAGAAGTGCTGGTGTGTATCTGAGACCCCAGGTTCCAGTGGACTCAGCAGATGAAGAGGAATGAGATCTGTGGCTTCAAGGGAAGGAAAGATGGGAAGAAGATGCTGGGTAAAGAGATAGAAGTGGAGAGAAGATTCCAGTAGATTTCTGTCCAGAGCTGCTCAAGGTCACAGCCATCTGATTTCACTACTGAGCTTACATGGACAGGACTCAGGCTACTGGAAGTTATCAAGTGTCTGCTCCATGGCCTGGAGAAGGCAATGGCACCCCACTCCAGTACTCTTGCCTGGAAAATCCCATGGACAGAGGAGCCTGGTAGGCTGCAGTCCATGGGGTCACGAAGAGTTGGACATGACTGAGCGACTTCACTTTCACTTTTCACTTTCATGCATTGGAGAAGGAAATGGCAACCCACTCCAGTGTTCTTGGTTGGAGAATCCCAGGGATGGAGGAGCCTGGTGGGCTGCCGTCTATGGGGTCGCACAGAGTTGGACACAACTGAAGCGACTTAGCAGCAGCAGTAGCAGCTCCATGGCCGGTGTAATATGGAGCAGCAAACACTTGACACCATGCAGGGCTGATAGAAATCCATCCCTTGTGAGACTGTGGGGCTTATGAGCATAAGGAGATGGACTGGTGGGAGAAGGAAAGCTTTGCTCATTGGGTTGCAACACATCCTCCACCACCATTTAGACAACATGCTGTTGTGGGATTTGATAGTTGGGGTTTGGGACTCAAACAAGCCAAAGCTCACATCCTGACTCTGTAATGAATAGTGTGACCTCTGACTATGTATTTGACCCTCTGACAGCAGTTTTCCCACTAGTCAACAGGAGCTTTGACAATACCTGTTCCCGCTGCCTTGGGAGGCTTGCATAAAAGGGTCTGTGTTTAAAGCCCTAGAGACCTGCTTGACCCACAGCGTGTGTTCCACATTCTGGAGAGATAGGTAATAAGCCCAGGCTCCCACCTCTTGCTCCTCCTGCCCAAATAATTGAACCTCTCTGTTGCTTTCCCATCTCCTGTGGCATGAAAACTCTAGGGCAGAATTTCCCACAATGTTAGGCAGATCACCACTTGTTTGAGATGCTCCGAGTTGAAAGGATTCCCAGGAGAAAAAAATTTGGAAAACTTTGCATGCTACCATCCTTCCTTGTGAATATTTACAGTTCGTATTAGAATATTAAATTCTTCAGTAAAGACTGGCTTTTAGCTTTGTTTTACCCAACTTTGTCCATGGCTTCTTTAGCTATGTGACCCCCTGTATATATATGAAACGTCTACAGACTCTAGCATTCTGCAGAATATAGTTTATGGAAGGATTTCACGTCCCTTTTAAAAATAGCTTATGGTAGAATCTGGGTCTTGAGATTTCTTCACAAAAGCAAAAGAAAATAAAGGTATATTACGTGGCTATATTATCTTTTTAAAAATAGCCCACCAGCATTTTCTGTCTCCTCACTCCACTCTTTTTCCTTTTCATAGCAGTTATTACTTCCTAGGAGAGTGAAAAAGCTGGTTTAAAACTCAACATTCAAAAACTAAGATCATGCCATCTGGCCCCATCGCTTCATGGCAAATAGATGGGGAAACAATGGAAACAGTGACAGGCTTTATTTTCTTGGGCTCCAAAATCACTGCAGATGGTGACTGCAGCCATGAAATTGAAAGACACTTGCTCCTCGGAAGAAAAGCTGTGATAAACCTTGACAGCATATTAAAAAGCAGAGACATTACTTTGCCGACAAAAATCCGTCTAGTCAAAGCTATGGTTTTTCCAGTAGTCATGTATAAATGTGAGAGTTGGACCATAAAGAAGGCTGAGTGCCAAAGAATGGATGCTTTTGAACTGTGGTGTTGGAGAAGACTCTTGAGAGTCCCTTGGACGGCAAGGAGATCAAACCAGTTAATGCTAAAGGAAATCAACCCTGATGTTCATTGGAAGGACTGATGCTGAAGCTGAAGTTCCAATACTTCTGGCCACCTGATGCTAAGAACTGGCTTATTAGAAAAGACCCTGATGCTGGAAAATATTGAAAGCAGGAGAAAAAGGGAACAATAGAGGATGAGATGGTTGGATGGCATCACTGACTCATGGACATGAGTTTGAGCAAGCTCTGGGAGTTGATGATGGACAGGTAAGCCTGGTGTGCTGCAGTCCATGAGGTCGCAAAGTGTCAGACATGTCTGAGCAACCGAAGTGAACTGAATTGCTTCCTAAAATTACATCACACATTTATCACTTATGGTCATCACCCCCACCAAAATCCAGAGGAATTCACGGAGGAAAAATGATGTGTGTTTTTTAAGATGCCATGTCTTCTTGTCTGGAACAATGCCTAGTCCTTAATTGGGGCTCATTGATTGTCAAGTGAATGAATAGGTCTTCAAATAGTGTAACTGATGAACTCTCTTCCAGAATATATGTCCATCAGAGGAGCCATTTGGGAAGCTGCAGGTTTGTTCAAATGGTCTGTCCTCAATCATTATAAATTTCCCCTTCAGCATTGCTTTTAATCAGTCTAAAGGAACTCATCAATCATTTAAAATCTGTGCACTTTATTATATGTAAAGTGAAATGAAGTGTTAGTCGCTCAGTCATGTGTGACTCTTTGTGACCTCATGGATTGTACTCCACCGGGTTCCTCTGTCCATGGAATTCTCCAGGCAGTACTACTGGAGTGGGTTGCCATTCCCTTCTCCAGGGGATCTCCTCAATCCAAGGATCAAACCCAGGTCCCCTGCATTGCAGGCAGATTCTTTACCATCTGAGCCACCAAGGAAGCCCTATATTATGTAAACTATACCTCAATAAAGTTGATTTAAGGAAAATTTGACTTCAAAATTATTTGCAACCAGCAAAGCATTCAAAATAATTTTCTGAGGCTTTGAAGGGAATTCCACAAAACAGTTTTTTTTTTTTTTTTAAACTATGAGCATTGGCAGTGTCATTGGAATAAATCTGTTGAAGAGTTCACTTTGAAACCATCAAAGTCCAAGTAGATATTTAAATGTGTGTGTGTTAAAACTATACAAGTCTTCAAGCACATCTTGTAGAAGGAAATGCGAAGGGAAAGTTAATGCAAGGGAACAACATTCTTGCAGGGTGTGGTGGACGGGAAGCTCTAAAACATCTAACTGTTCACATTCACAGCTCTATTCTTTTTCCAATCTTAACAAACATGGAGAGGAAATTCAGACAGGAAGGAAGCAGAGAGATTGGAGTGGTCATGAAGATCTTTCTTCTAATAGAGATGACTCTCTTCACCACCTTTGCCAAAGAGCTAAGAACGGCTGAAAGATGCTGAGACACCAAGTGACGGTTCTCAGTGGGACCCCAGGCCCCAGCCAAACTTCAGAGCTCTATGTAAGTAACTAATCAGACTATAAGGGTAAACCGTTAGGACAAAGGTAAAACCCTTATAGCTCGAGATGAACAAGAAAGAGTCAAAGTCCAGCCCAGCCGCAGTTTCTTCTGCTATGCAGGTTCATGACATTCTTTTCTGAACTAAACAGAGAACTATGAGCTGAAGCATCTACTTAGAATTATAGGGACACTAGAAGAATTTCTGAAATGTGGTCCTCACAGGATTATTACCTATCTAATCACTGACTCTGCTGTCAACCAACTCTGATTTTGTCCACATGCATCCTGATGAAGGCAAAAATCTAGAAAATTCAGCCCGATGCCTTAGGCTCACCAGGATGTGATGTCTCTGAGATAGTTTAACACACTTATGGGAACCAGGAGTGGGAAGCAAGCCATTCAGGGGCAGGAGATGGGGCTGGATTGGGACACTGGCCTGTGACCTCCCAATTTAGATCAATGTTCCCATCCTTAAACAGCAGATGTCAGTAGTCTAAATGGAGCTATTTGGAAGGAAGGAAAGAAGGAAGGTAGGAAGGAGGAAGAGTGAGAAGAAAGAGTGAAGGAGGAAGAGTGAGAAGAAAGAGTGAAGAGCTCAGGGACACCTTACTCTGGCCCCGCCCAGCAGAGCAGGCAGCGCTCAGAGGATGGCTGCTCACAGTTCTCCTAAGTGGGAGAGGAGTGTTAGAGGTGCCATTTGCTTTAGTCCCTCCAGCCTGTGTGGGTCAAGATCTGGCCCCAGAATCCTTGTTGTTCCTCCTCACCAGGCTGAAGTGGACTGGGGCAGGGTGGCAGGAACAGCTGGAGGCTCGCACATCTCTGGGGCAGCACCAGAGCTGCCCAGCCACAGTGACAACCCAGCTGGGTTTGAGCCACACTGCCATTCAGAAGCCCCTTTTCATGGTCAGCTGGGATCCCTCCTACTTAATCACAAATCCACTTACATTTATTTTCACTTTTTCCTTTTATTTTGAACTCAATGTATCACATGCACATGTTTTTTAAAAAATTGTCATACGATGGTGAGTTTTGTTTTTTTTTCTTTTTTAAGTGCATTTCCCTCTCAAAATATACACTGGCATGTAGCATGACCGGGAGAGGGTGGGATGATTGGGGAGAATAGCATTGAAATATGTATAATATTATATCTGAAATGTATTAATTGTTCAAACTAATCACTGTCATGTTACAATTTGTTCATATTAGATGTTTGTAATGTTTCTGATAATCAATAAAAGAGATTCTTGATACCAAAATAAATAAATAAATAAATAAAAAATTGTCATACAGAAGGACTAAGAATGACAAGGCCAGCCCTATGCGCAACTGTAGCCTACCTCAAGTACTACAGTCCAGGGATATACTGCTTTTAGTGTTTCTGTCGATTATATCCACATATCTAAAAATAATATTCTTGTTTTGCAATTTCTTGATTTATCTCTTTTGACTGTGTGCCACGATAGAAGAGGATTTAGCTCACTTATTCAGGTCCCCTCTCTCTCCCTCTTCTCCCCAACTTCTAATAGTTCTATCAGTATTTGCATCCTTATTGGATCACTTCACTTTGTGGCAAGCAAGCCTGGAGCCAGCAGTGGGGCTTACCCCCTGGGTGCCCAGCCACACCACCCACACTGCCCCTCAAGGCATGGAGAGAAGCCCAAGGTAAAGGGCTGTGCTGTATTAACCCCTCAGGTCCAGTTCCACTTTGTCATCTCTGCCTTCTTCCATTCCCGCCCACTCTGGACCTGCAGCTCTCCATGACCGTGCCAGGTTCCAAGTCCAGGGGCTCCCCCGACTGTCAGCCCGCACATGCACTCCAGAGTCCACTCTCCTCCACTTTGTCTCATCTATCGACACTTTCCAACCACCCTCCATCTTACTGAAATTTGGGGGATGTTTCATCCACTCATAATTCCTGTACTTCTCTTTTTTCTGTTAGTAGTTTTCATAGTTTTTTAATTCATTGCTCTTACCCTAACAAGGGTATTAGAGGTGAAGGGAGACAAACACATGCTGAGCCTGCCATCTTGAATTATGAACCAAATCCACCTCCTGATGCTAAGTCCAATAAACAAATTAATAATTCTGTCCCCACTTTTTCAAAGGGAAAAAAAAGGCATATGTACTTGTCAGGGGCCTAAGTAGTCAAGCCAAGAAGTGTACCCCAGGCTCTTCTCCACAACCTTCCCTCCCTCACCCCCTAGGATACTCATACATCCTGACACCTCATTCATTTGACTAGGATTTTCCAAAGTGGTCAGTCTATCTCCAACAGAAGTCACATGGCTGGAGAGTGGTGCTGGCCTAGGGTGTCTCTCCATCTTCACTTAAATATTTCTATTTTTTTAGTGTCTTTACTCTCATAGCCCATTCTCAGTCCTGGTTGGAAGTTCACCCAATGGATAAGATCTGGGAGGTGAGACTCCAGGCTCAAGAGGTCCTAATGCGATAGGGACAAAGAAGAAAACTCAGAAAAGGTGACTTCCGGCTGTTCCCAATGACCTCAAAGAGGCAGCATATGAAAGGAAAGGAGGTCTGTGGGTTGGCTCCTCTGAGCTCGAAGGAGAGGGGAATCTTGCCCCTGTCCTGCCAAGAGAGGAAGCAAAGCAAAGATGTGTCCTGGAGTGAAGGCCTCCTTCAGCCCCACGGGCCTGCTTACCCTCCTGTACCTTCAGCAGGGTGTGACTTTGGATCCAAACCATGGTTCAGTGGCCCCAAAGGGGAATATGTCTTTTAAGAAGTGATTCAGGAAATCAAGTACGTTCCCACATGGGAAGAATGCCTGAACAAGATAAAGCTCAGAGATTCAAAACAGCCAGCCCAGGGTCCAAGTGGGTGGTGGTCACGGAAGGTACTTGTAGTAATATCTTTCGTATTATCATAAACTAGACAAAGCCTTTGATAAGACACGGTCCTGGGTGCTCTGCGAAGTATAAAAATCAAAACAATCTAAAAAGAACAACACAGATTCCCCTCACGGCTTCCTCGTTCCCTAAGAGGGCACTGGCCAGTCTGGAGAGCTGGGACTCTGATTCTGCCCATCCAGGAGGCCCCAGGCATCTCTGCCCAGCACCCTCTCACTAGCTTTTGCTCTCCACGCCGTGACCTTACTGTCTGGCAGGTTCTCCTCATGTGACCGAAAAGGGCCATCGGAGGTCTGTGGGAGCTGCTCCCCGGAGGACTGGAGCCTCAGTGGAGGCCGGGAGTCCACCAGAAGCCACAGCAAGCCCAGAGGACCACAGCACTTCAGTGGTCTCTCCCATGGGTCACACTGCTTGGTGGGGGTGCGGGGTGGGCCAAGGACCTCTCCAATCCAGGTCACCAAGGAATTGGGTTAGATCAGGATCTTCCAGCCATTTTTTAGTTTAGTCCACTCACTTAGGAAAAAAAAAAAAAAAAATCTCGCCTAAAGGCCTCTAGGTAAGAGAAAATTGAACAGGACACTGCAAGCCCCAAGCCACATAATTCTGTAGTTTTTGTTGTTATTGTGACTAGCAGAGGCCTTTGATGACTGAATCCTGAGGGCCCTTGGATGTACAAAACTCAGCACTATCTGTAAAGAAACACGTGGATTTCCGTAGCAGCGGAAGGGACACTGCAGTGACACCAGAAATCTTCAAACACTTTTGGCTGCAGTTGTTTTTCTTTGGCTTTTCCCTGATGGTGACTGTCTGAAGCTCAGCCACAGCCACGAGGAAGTCAGACGTCTAGACTCTCCTGGTGGCATTTGTGAAGGAGGATGAAAGAGCAAAGGGCGAGAGATGGCCCAAGGTGACCAGGACAAAAAATTCTGGAAGAGATGAAACATGAGCACACAGACAGTCTGTGATTTAGTCTTTAGATTAACTAGAACCATGCTGCTCAACGGTTCCCAGAAAAATAAAAACTTTGAAACAAAATTATCATTGACATTTATGTAAGTATGTGTCCAAATTCTTCTCTAGAAACTTCCAAAGTCACTTTTATTTTTTAAGTCAAGAAAAGCTTTCCTTCTTGGAAAACAAGTACCATTTGTCTCTTTTTTTGGAAGTTGGCACAAGAGTAATTTGTTAGGTGAAATAAGGCGCCATTCGGGAAACTTTGAATCCATTTGTGGCAGGAAAACACCAATCATACTGTATTAATATAGAAACTTCACCTATTTTATATTCTTCCTATTCTTTGTAAAACAAGATGGGATATTAATATTTTCCCTTACCTCCCTGAACGGTTTGCAGATTAAGCCCTTCCCTTCCTGCTCTCAAGGAAGGGGAAGTGAGTTTTTCAGAGAGAAAGTAGGGTGTGGAAGCATGTATTGGAAGAGCCCAGGATCCTGGGAAGCTGGCCAGGAAGGAGGGACCCCTCTGCCCACGAAGGCTGGTTCACGGCCACAGGGAAGCATGAAGGGTAGTTCTCCTCACATCACCTTGTTTATGTAATGATTAGCTTGTCCGCTTGTTTTTTGGTCTGTATCTTCTGCATCTAGCTGAGTATCTGGCACATTCTACTGCTGCTGCTAAGTCACTTCAGTCGTGTCTGACTCTGTGCGACCCCATAGACAGCAGCCCACCAGGCTCCCCCGTCCCTGGGATTCTCCAGGCAAGAACACTGGAGTGGGTTGCCATATCCTTCTCCAATGCATGAAAGTGAAGAGTGAAAGTGAAGTCACTCAGTCGTGTTCGACTTTTGGCGACCCCATGGACTGCAGCCTACCAGGCTCCTCGGTCCATGGGATTTTCCAGGCAAGAGTACTGGAGTAGGGTGCCATTGCCTTCTCCATCTGGCACATAATAGATGTTTAATAAATACCTGCTGCATACAGTGAATCCTCATATCCCTGAGAGGCAAATACGATTCTGCTGGTTTAAGGACGAGGGAACTGAGGTTCAGTTAAGCTTACAAAATTCTCTTATCATACAGTTGGTAAAAGGTAGCACCCAAGGTACACCAAGTGACACCATCATTCTGCTTCAGCCAGCACCCTGATCGCATGAGAGTTTGGGCAAAGAAGGCACCACTGAAACTGTCTTCACCAAGATAGCTGGTTAGCTAACTGCCAAACCCAGTGCCAAATCCGATGACAGGTTTACGCAAGTCCTGCAGCGCCTGACACTCTTGTTTCCCTCAGCATCTCTGATGCCATTGCTTCCCGAGCTCATGCAGTCTCTGTAAGTGTTCCTCCTTGGAAATTCCTATGGGAACTCTTTCTGTTCCATCCTGAGCCCCCTTGTGTGTCTCTCTGCACACACACACCCCATGGGCATCCTGCTCGTCCACCACAGAGCTCACCCTCGTGGCACGCCAAAGCCTCCAGTCCATGCTAGACTGCAGACCTCCCACCTCAACCCCCTACTTCCCATATGGTTCGACTTTACTCCCAACAACCAGTATCTGAAATTCAAATGACCATGTTACCCTCCACTGCCTCCTGCCGATTCCAGTTCTCTCCCAGTGCTTTCACCTCCAAACCAAGGCTCCAAGTCATGCTGTGTCTCCACCTCCACTGCCGCCCTCCATCCAGAGGCTGGCAGCCCCCCTGGTCACTACTGCTCAGGTGGGTCTATGCTTTCCTGAAGCCCACTCCTTCCTCCTTCCAACTGATTCTCTAGCCAGCAGCCAGAGTGATCTTTGAAGAATGGATAACATTCACTGCAAAAAGGCACAAGTCGGCCTGATAAAGTGCCAGAGGGACAGCACGCAGACCGAGAAAGAGAACACTTCCAGCTTCCCAGACAGCCTCGGGCGCCCTCTCAGTCACCCTCCCCTCTAGGGTAGTGATCGCCTGTCCTCTAGCAGCTCAGTAGTTTGCCAGGTTTGTACTTTACAGAAATACAATCACATGGTGTGTCAGCGTGATCTTCTGAAGATGGAGATCAGAGCCTCTCATGACCCATGAAAAATCCCTCCAGTGGAATTCCACCAGCTCAGATCAAGATGAAGCAGAGCACCTCAGCCTGCAGGGCCTCCCTGTTCCAGCTCACGTCCACCTCTGGCCTCTCTGAGCTTCCCGCCACCATGGCCTCTCCTTGGGTACTACCCTAGCTATGGCCTGGGGTAACAGGCAGTAAAATTTGTAGCTGGCTGGAAAACTCATCACCTGTGTGAGATGACGTGTTACCTTAGAGCTTCTGGGGGTGGGGCCCATTCTGTCCACCAGGGTCTGGGGTCGGGGGCTCTTCATTCCCACCCCCTCCCTTGTTTAGCTTCTACTCACATATCTGTATGATGGTGAAGAATGTCCCTCCTGTCACACATTCTCCATTGTTCCTTCATGGCCCTGAGCCCAGACTGCAATTACAACAACCTTGCGTGTTTGGGGCCCTACAGCAATCCTGGCATCCAGCACAGAGCCGTCGCCAGCCAGTGGGCGGAGGAGGGAAATGACCGCAAATCACGGCTGGCTACTACTTTATGAGGAAGAGGTGATCTGCTCGGCAAATATCTGACGATAAACAAATCAACGGGAAAGAATGAACTTCAGGGAATGTAACCACTGGTTACATCAGCACCTGTAAGCCACGAGTAGTAAAATGTAAAATTATTAAAGCAGATTGTGAATTCCTTGAAGATATAGGGGTTTTTTCCTTTTTTCCTTCTCTTGTGCCCATTTAGGAGATAAATAAGTTACTTAGCAAATCCTTGTTAATTCTTTCACTGTCAGCAGGGTGACACCCAGGGCCAGCTGCACATCAGAGCTCCTAAACATCTCCATTTGGAAAAATGAAACCCTGGACTCATGTTCACCTCTTGCTAGGCTTTTTAACAGAAAGACTGGGGTCACACTGAGCAGTGAAGGGGGGAAGATCTGGGTGTCCCCCGAGGCTGCCCCACGCGGAGTTTAAGGTTTTATAGGGAACGGTAGGTGCCCCAGCAGGCCGAGGAAGGAACCCTTGCCCAGGGAAGCCCTGCCTGGAAGCCTGTGCTCACCCTCTCAGAGGCCGCTGAGTTCCTGATAAACCACAGCACACCCCGCCCAATTAAAGTCACTGGAAATCTGAGAACCAAGCTTGAAGAACCTGTAATAGAGTCAAAGATAGCAGACACGCCTGAGACAAGAGTGGGCTGGCTGCCCACCAGGACAGGCCAGGACATGGGCGTGCATGGACGCCAAGACTCCGGATCTGCTCATTGTCACTGTCCACCTCACTGGCCGACCTGATGTCAGAGCACCTCCTGAGGCTGTAGTGTTCCAGAGCCGTGCACAAGCAGCAGAAAGTCATGTTCCCCTGCGACAGGCCGCCCCTGGTAGCAACATTCTCCTGCACAGAAGCATCTTCACACCCCACCCTGCTCACTCCAGCATTCCCCTGCCCATTCCCAACCACAGTGATCCTCACACGTGCCCATTTCCTTCCAAGACCCCATCAATCTGAAAGTGACAGCAGCTCCCTGGAAACTCCAGCCCGCCCCTGCCAGTAGGACAAGATGTTCAGGGCAGATGCCCCAACACAGCATGCTGGGGTCCAGCCATGGTGGATCCAGGGAATTCGAAGCGGGGACGGTGTCGGCAAGAATCAGGAAACAACTGCTTAATTAATCTTTAATTAAGGATATAAAGAGTGGTTAAATAAGGATAGCTCAGTGAGGAAATTCAGTGGAGAAAAGAGGCTGAATAATTCAGCTAGAAGGTGAGAGAAAGAACGACATGGGGAGACCAAGCTTCGGTGAACAAGGCCCACACTTTATTTCCCAAAGTAGTTTTTATACCTTAAGTTATGCATAGAAGATAATGGGGGAAGGGGTAGAGTCATGTAGTAAGCCAGACTTTCTTCCTGAAAACTTATCATATGCAAAAGTTTAGGTGATTTGCATCATCTTCTGGCCCGGAGGCCTGTTAACATTTTAAGACTCTTTTTTTTCAAAAAACTTATTTTTCTCTAAAGGTGATTAGTCAGGCGCCACCCTCCAAAAGCATTAGATAAAGTTGCATTTCTACAGTTCAAAGGTGTGGTGGGCTATAACAAGAAAAATAATTAACTCAAGGGTCCAAGGTTACAAACATTAAAGCTACTACTTACACCAATTATATTAATTAATACACTGCCAGAGACACAGCAGGTAAGGGATATGGAGACTTAGCAGCAAACATTGGCCCAACAAGTGAAAAACCCTTCACCAATACAATTTCTAATCAATCTTTTAACTGCTCAAAGGAATCTGTATTTAGACAGTTTAGAACATCTCATGCCTCTCACAGTTGGGAGGCTCTGAGCAATCACATGTGGCTGGAAAAACCTATTCAGGCAGGCTAGAGGACTTCCAAAGGAGTTTGTAGGTTGAAACACTATCATACCCAGGAACTTTATTAACTGGAGCTGTAAGTTAACTCTTTTTTTCAGAGAGAGGTAGTGGGGGACAGCCCCCCATAAAGTCAGAGGTGTAGGTGAGAGCACAAAGCAAAAAGTAGGCAGACTCTGGTTTTGGGGGTAGATGCTCAAAATTTCCAGGGGGACTCCCAAGGCTAGATCCTGCCTTTGCGTATGCCAAGCCTCCTTCCTCATGACCTTTGCCACAGGCGGAGCTCCTCACGCTGGCTCCCGGCAACAGCACAATTGCCACACTTTGTGGCATGACTTCCTTCTGCTTTCCCGGCTGCTAGTAGAAGCATGGCAAGAGGAAAAGGCTTTGTCAGATGCATCAGGAGGATGACATGTCCTTTGTAAGTACTGAACACAAATCCAGATCCCACCCTTGACCTCCTGGGGATCCCCAGAGGGACGTGGAAGCTGGTGGCCTCCATTCCCTACTGATTGATGACAGTCAAAATATCAAGGATATGAACCCAAAGGAACCACACTACCTGCAGATAACTCTGGCAGGGAACCCAGAATATCTGTTGCCATCATGCCCCATGGGCCTCCACTTCCCCTCCCCACAAGCCCCTCTTCCCTCCAGTCCCCCAGGTGGTCCCCCAGCATCTTTATTATGAGCCTCGTGACTGATCTTACCTCTCTCTTCACCCTCTGCCTCTGCTAGGGACACTTTCTATGACCTGTGCTGTCCCCAGCCTCTTTGCTGGATATTATGGGCTGAATTATGTCTCCAAAGAGATATGTCAAAGGCCTAACCCCTGGTGCTTGTGAATGTGACATTATTGGAAATAGGGTCTTTGCAAATATAATCAAGTTATGGTGAGGTCATCCTGGAGTAGAGTGAGCCTTAATCCAATGACAGGTGCCCTTACAAGAGCAAATTTGGATCCAGAGACACAGGACACTGGAGGCAGAAAATACTGGAGTGATGTGGCTACAAGCCAAGGATTTCTGGCAATCACTATTTCTGACAAGCATGCCTGCAACTCCCTTGGTCCTCTTCATTCTGTTCAATGACAGAATCCTGTCCCTCTGGCCCAAATGTCCTCAGCTGACCCTACTAGAAACCATCTTTACCTCTCCCGGGCCCACTACATTTCCTTCTCCAGCTTCAGAGAGTCTGCACTCACCCACTCTTCAGGTGACTGAGAAAGAAGGTTGCTTTCTTAGCTGTTCAAGTCCTTCCCAATTCACTCAGCTGTTTTCTTAATTCTTCTATTGCTCATGGTTTTCCTTTGTGGACAAACACCATGACAGCTAAGGCCTCCTATGCCTCTTCCCCTCCCACCCTTGATTTGATTGCCTCTGAGCTCCACTCCCCTGACCTGGGTGACTCCTTCTTATCCCCAGGCTCTCCCACATTCTCTCCATTCCTGGAGGGACCTGACTCACATTTCATGAGAATGTTCCCTAAACGTGTGGACCTCTCTTCTGTGGGAGCCAAGTAGTTACAGGAAGCCCGTGTGGAATGCAGGGGCCTTCCTTGTCTCCACAAAGTGAAACTGCCTCCCCTCCTGCCTTTCGAAGCTGTTCTGTAGGGTGTCCTGCCGTCTTGCTGCTGCTGCTGCTAAGTCACTTCAGTCGTGTCCGACTCTGTGCGACCCCATAGATGGCAGCCCACCAGGCTCCCCCGTCCCTGGGATTCTCCAGGCAAGAACACTGGAGTGGGTTGCCATTTCCTTCTCCAATGCATGAAAGTGAAAGTGAAGTTGCTCAGTCGTGTCCGACCCTCATCGACCCCGTGGACTGCAGCCTTCCCAGCTCCTCCGTCCATGGGATTTTCCAGGCAAGAATACTGGAGTTGGGTGCCGTTACCTTCTACGTCCTGCCATCTTAGCTGAGGGCAAATTCTCACAAGTAGCAGGGTCAGTCTTCAGGCATTTCTCCACAGGCCAGAAACGTCTACCCACCAATCTGTCTGGACCTTATGAAAGACAGAACTCCAGACTGATTGGCTTTTCTAGACTTGCTCTAAACCAGAGCCTGCAGCCTGCAAACCTTTAAGAGGTCTCCTGGTTCAGCAGCCCCGACACACTGAACTTGTATCTACTTTTTGAATGTGGTCCTTTTCATCCAGGTTCAGAGTCCTTGTGTATGCTTCCCTACGCCTAGAACATTCTCCCACTCCTTCCCTTGCCTCCTTGCTGGCCTGATTCCCCTTGTCAAGCTCTGTTTGAACATCGCTTCCCTTATTTAGGCTACTCCCCTGCTGACACATCCCTTTAGGAACCTGTGGACCTCTCTCTCTGACACCATCACTTCACAATTGTGATCCCAGGGCCATCATGGTTATACAGTGGATCAGCTCCCAAAGACCTTGCTTAGTTCAAAAAAAACAAGTCAAGACTTAACCTTCATGGGATGCTGTGTCTCCTTATGAAGACTGAAATGGTGCCTCCCTCTGGCAAAGGTGCAGACACAGTCTACAATTCCATTGGTCTATTTGCTTTAACAAATCTTAGTGGGGGCTAGAGAGGGCAGGGGATACAGGGGTACATTGTTGCTAATTTCTCCCAGAAGGAACACTTGAAGTAATGTGACAAGCAAATGTTTATTGAATATCATTATGGGTTAATTATGGGATTCCAATCCCAAAGAAAGGCAATGCCAATATGCTCGAACTACTGCACAATTGCACTCATCTCACATGCTACTAAACTAATGCTCAGAATTCTCCAAGCCAGGCTTCAGCAATATGTGAACCGTGAACTTCCTGATGTTCAAGTTGGTTTTAGAAAAGGCAGAGGAACCAGAGATCAAATTGTCAACATCTACTGGATCATGGAAAAAGCAAGAGAGTTCCAGAAAAACATCTATTTCTGCTTTCTTGACTATGCCAAAGCCTTTGACTGTGTGGATCACAATCAACTGTGGAAAATTCTGAAAGAGATGGGAATACCAGACCACCTGATCTGCCTCTTGAGAAATTTGTATGCAGGTCAGGAAGCAACAGTTAGAACTGGACATGGAACAACAGACTGGTTCCAAATAGGAAAAGGAGTTCGTCAAGGCTGTATATTTTCACCCTGCTTATTTAACTTATATGTGGAGTACATCATGAGAAACGCTGGACTGGAAGAAACACAAGCTGGAATCAAGATTGCTGGGAGAAATATCAATAACCTCAGATATGCAGATGACACCACCCTTATGGCAGAAAGTGAAGAGGAACTAAAAAGCCTCTTGATGAAGGTGAAAGTGGAGAGTGAAAAAGTTGGCTTAAAGCTCAACATTCAGAAAACGAAGATCATGGCATCTGGCCCCATCACTTCATGGGAAATAGATGGGGAAACAGTGGAAACAGTGTCAGACTTTCTTTTTCTGGGGTCCAAAATCACTGCAGATGGTGACTGCGCCATGAAATTAAAAGACGCTTACTCCTTGGAAGGAAAGTTATGACCAACCCAGATAGCATATTCAAAAGCAGAGACATTACTTTGCCAACAAAGGTCTGTCTAGTCCAGGCTATGGTCTTTCCTGTGGTCATGTGTGGATGTGAGAGCTGGACTGTGAAGAAGGCTGAGCACCAAAGAATTGATGCTTTTGAACTATGGTGTTGGAGAAGACTCTTGAGAGTCCCTTGGACTGCAAGGAGATCCAACCAGTCCATTGTGAAGGAGATGAGCCCTGGGATTTCTTTGGAAGGAATGATGCTAAAGCTGAAACTCCAGTACTTTGGCCACCTCATGTGAAGAGTGGACCCATTGGAGAAGACTCTGATGCTGGGAGGGATTGGAGGGCCAGAGGAGAAGGGGACGACAGAGGATGAGATGGCTGGATGGCATCACTGACTCGATGGATGTGAGTCTGAGTGAACTCCGGGAGTTGGTGATGGACAGGGAGGCCTGGCGTGCTTCGATTCATGGGGTCGCAAAGAGTTGGACACGACTGAGCGACTGATCTGATCTGATCTGATGGGTTAATCAGGGCTCAACCCCTCTGGAGCAGTTTGTAAATACGATGAGGTATGTGTACACACATACACCACCACACACACAACACCTTACATGTTTCCTGAGAAATCTGGAGGCATGTCAAGAAGCAAAAGTTAGTATCAGACATGGAACAACTGACAGGTTTAAAAGTGGGAAAGGAGTATGACAAGGCTGTATACTGTCACCCTGCTTATTAACTTATATGCAGAGTACATTATGCAAAATGCTAGGCTGGATGAATCACAAGCTGGAATCAAGATCGCCAGGAGAACTATCAACAAACTGAGATGCGTAGATGATACTACTCTAATGGCAGAAAATGAGGAATTAAAGAGCCTCTTGATGAGGGTGAAAGAAGAGAGTGAAAAAGCTGGCTTGAAACTCAACATTAAAAAAAAAAAAAAAACTAAGATCATGGCATTTGGTCCCATCGCTTCATGGCAAATAGAAGGGGGAAAAGTAGAAGTAGTGACAGATTTCATTTTCTTGGGCTCCAAAATCATTGTGGATGGTGACAGCAGCCATGAAATTAAAAGATGCTTCCTCCTTGGAAGTAAAGCTGCTGACAAAAGTCCATATAGTCAAAGCTATGGTTTTTCCAGTTCAGTTCAGTTCAGTCGGTCCGTCATGTCCGACTCTTTGAGACCCCATGAATTGCAGCACGCCAGGCCTCCCTGTCCATCACCAACTCCAGGAGTTCACTCAGACTCACGTCCATCGAGTGAGTGATGCCATCCAGCCATCTCATCCTCTGTCGTCCCCTTCTCCTCTTGCCCCCAATCCCTCCCAGCATCAGAGTCTTCTCCAATGAATCAACTCTTCGCATGAGGTGGCCAAAGTACTGGAGTTTCAGCTTTAGTATTATTCCTTCCAAAGAAATCCCAGGGCTGATCTCCTTCAGAATGGACTGGTTGGATCTCCTTGCAGTCCAAGGGACTCTCAAGAGTCTTCTCCAACACCACAGTTCAAAAGCATCAATTCTTCGGCACTCAGCCTTCTTCATAGTCCAACTCTCACATCCATACATGACCACTGGAAAAATCATAGCCTTGACTAGACAGACCTTTGTTGGCAAAGTAATGTCTCTGCTTTTGAATATGCTATCTAGGTTGGTCATAACTTTCCTTCCAAGGAGTAAGCATCTTTTAATTTCATGGCTGCAGTCACTATCTGCAGTGATTTTGGAGCCCCAAAAATAAAGTCTGACACTGTTTCCACTGTTTCCCCATCTATTTCCCATGTTCCAGTAGTCATATACAAATGTGAGAGTTGGACCATATAGAAGGCTGAGGGCTGAAGAATTGATGCTTTCGAACGGTAGTGTTGCAGAAGACTCTTGAGAATCCCTTGGACAGCAAGAAGATCAAACCAGTCAATCCTAAAGGAAGTCAACCCTGAATATTCATTGAACGTACTGATGCTGAAGCTCCAATACTTTGGCTACCTGGTGTGAAGAGCCGACTCACTGGAAAAACCCTTACGCTGGGAAAGACTGAAGGCAGGAGGAGAAGAGGCAGCAGAGGATGAGGTGGTTGGATGGCAACATTGACTCAATGGACATGAGTTTGAGCAAACTCTAGGAGATGGTGAGGGACAGGGAAGCCTGGTGTGCTGCAGCTCATGGAGTCACAAAAAGTCAGACATCACTGAGCGACTGAAAAACAACAACCTGTAACAGAGTAGAGGCAGGGAGGCCAGTGAAGGATGTGGGGACAAGACTGAAGAAGCCTCCAGTCAGGGTGTGTCAGTAGACCACGGGACATCAGCAAGGGAGAAGGTCATGACCTGATGACTAAGGAGAGGTGGGGGTGGTGAGCATCTGAAGACCAAGGAAAGGGAAGCAGGGGGCTCCAAAGACAATGGAGAGCAAGGTAAGTGGTGGGAGGCGGAAGTGGGCTGTGGGGCAGGGAAAGACCCAAGTGCATATTAATGGAGCCATCTCTGATTTCAGGAGAGCTAGCAGGTGCCCGTAGGGAAAAAGAGCCTCACTTCTGACAGCTATTGAACCTCACATCCAGGAAGAAAGACAATCCCTTCGGGACCATATAGAATCCAGGGACTAATCACTAAATTAAAATGGTGACTCAGTAGCCACTATTGGGTCTTGAAATCAATCCCCTTAGGGCTTTATGTTGACAATCTTTGAGCAAGAAGGCAGCTGTGGGAAGATGTCTTGTCTGATTATCTCTGTTACCTTTTGTTCCACGAGGGCAGAGCCTTGTGCCTTGTTAGACTTCACACAGATGCATGACACCATCTGTGGATGGAAGGTTTGCCTGCAGTGGAGCCCCAGGGATCTCTCCTAAAAGAACGTCACTAGCTAAATCTACAGAAGAATCTGGAGGGAAAACAGGCCTTTGATGAGACTCTCTGGGACATGGGACTTCTGACTTGAAAGATAAAGGATCTGGTGCCTGATAACAATATATATGATTTGGTCCAAGTCCAGTCTTGTGTCTAGTCTCTAAATGGGTATGAGTCTGCTTGTCTGGCCCCCTGCTCCAGGGGTGGGCAGCTTTGTCACTGCAGGTGGTCAGCACATCTGCTTGGTCTTCTTTGGTCACCCCTGGCCAGCACAGTGGCCCAGGATATCTCTGCCCCAAAAGGGGCCTCTATTCCAGTTCCCCTCTCTCCACCACTTCAATTTATCTCCAGCCCTTTCTGGACTGAGGACCACCCCTTCCATGGCCTCATCTCTTGGACTCCTTTATGCCTCCCCTTACCCTCCACTTTATCTGCCTTCCTCCCCACTCCACTCCTCAGATCAGCAAGGAGCAGGGGAAAGGGAGAAACACTTGCAGGGTCTGGAGAGGGCAAGGTAGAAGACAGTGGGTGGGATCCAGCCTTCAGCTGATAGGAGAGGACCGTCAGCACTGCAGAAAATGCTGAAAACCTTTCTTGGAAAATTTCCTCGGGTGCTAGGTTGGACTGAGAGAGGAAAGGAAACTCTTACAGAAAAAGTCAAGGCAGGAGGCCAAGCAAGGCATGCTAGCCTCCTTCCCATCAGAAAGTACATTAGATAAAAGCAATCGAACATCCTTCCCTGGTACCTGCACCCTCGGCCACTTCCTCCCACCTCCGCTGCCCAGGGCCCCAGGGAGTGCTCAGGGGAGTGGGCCACAGGGACCTCCACTGTTGCCCTATTGTCCAGAGGGGTCGTCCAGGGTGTCAAGGTCTTTTCTATGACGTGAAATGTCCAGTCTAAACACAGGAAATGAGGGCAGGAGCAAGAGCAAGGGGGAAAGCAAGCCAATTTCTCAAATTCCCTGTTTACCTACAGTAAGCTTTAAGCTATAAATATCACTAGTTAGAACACCCCTGATCTTGACCTCTGAGAAAATTTGCCATTTCCAAACCACCTGTGGGAGGAAAGAGGTTAAAATGGAACTCAGCGTCGCACAGCACGCCTGTGTGCCCAAGCTCCCCTGGAGATTCTCCCAATTTCAACACATGGCCACCATGCTCGTCAAGCTCAAGAAGGCTCTGTCCACCCCACCCTCCCCTCCCCAACCTCCTTTCTCCACGGTGTGTCCTGGGAGGCCTCCACTGGCCTGCCTGGAATGCTCCCCAATGTTCTTCCCATCAATTATGACTCCACATTAGATACTCACATTCCTGGCAACCATTTCAGTTTAATACGGTTACATCCCATCAGTCACTTTAACGAATACTGTGGGGACAAGACTACTATAGCCGCCTCAGTGACCTCTGCTTACGAATCAGTGGTCTGATGTGTGCTTTGCCTCAGAGCAGTGGTTCTTAAACTTCAGGGCACAGTAGAGTGGCTTAGCGGGTTTGCTAAAGTGGTGCGCCCCACCACCAGTTTTGGATTCAGTATATTTGCAATAGGGCACAAGAACTCACACTTCTAACCAGCTCCCATGTGATGCCAATGCTGCTGGTACAGGAGCCACACTTCGGGAACCATCACCTCAGATTCAAGTAGGTCCCCCTAAACTCTAACCCAAATCCTTCTTTCCAGCATCTCCTTCCTGGAGACAAGACCTAACCTCTGTAAACCCATTACAAAGGAATGAGGGTAAAACTGAGAGGCACACCCTTGATTCCTCTGCCCTCCCCTTGGCCATCTGCCCATCTGGGTATGGGGTCTGTTTGCATGCTAAGGCTCTGTCAGCCCTGTCATGGCAGCAGCCAGGAGCACCCCACAACTAGCTCTGACTGTGCACTTCATCAGCCTCTCAGCTCCTTGGAACATCCCCGCTGCCTCGCCTGGAGCTCTGGACGGCAAGTGCAAGGGAATGTGGTTTCATCATCCACACCTGGTCTGTTTGGCTATGCTCTCTCCCAGCAGGTTTCAAGACTCCTGAATGAAATCATCAATAAGCGTCTGTAGATGGGGAAAGATTAGCTAAGTGAATACTTGACACCTACAAGCTGCAGCCTTGGGGGCAGCAGACGTGAGCTCACCCCCTTTCCAGTATCATGACCAACTCATGTCTGCAGCCCAGGGGGCTATGACCGCAGCAGCAGATCAGAGATGAACACCAGTGGGCAGAATAGGAAGGGTCATGGAGATGTTAGTAATACACTGGGGGTCTGCTCTGTGGAGGGGAGGGAAGCACAGACTGATGATGGGATTTTCACTGTGGGAAGAAGATGCCATGCCCCATTTCAGGCCCCCTTGCAGAAGCTCACCCCTACGTACCCATTCCTCCCACCAGTGATGTCAGCAAAGCCCCTCTGCAAATCTCTCCTTTTGCAGGCCTATTGCCCAGGCGTGCTCACCTCTCCTCGCTGCTGCCACATTCTGTTCCATACTTGTCCTGAATGTCACTGCCCTTTGACCCTGTGACAGTACTTTTGATGTGTCCGTTTGGCTACGATACAGTCTCCAGTTATTCAATCAAACATTAATATAGGTGTTGGCTGTGAAGCAAGTTTGCAGCTGTAATTAAAATATATAATGAGTTGACTTTCAGGAAGATTATCTTAGATAACTTGGGTGGGCCTGGTTGAAATAATCAGAAGACATTAAAAGCACAGTGGAAAGAGAGAGAGATTGACTCCCCTCAACAGGAGCTTTGGCCCAATGCCTGTGATCATCCTTTCCTGACTGCTTGCCCTGTGAATTCTGGGTTTGCTTATTCAGCCCCCACAACTGTATAGGCCAATTCCTTGAAATAAATCTCTTAACACATATATCAATACATACATATGTGTGTTTGTATCTGCTATTGGCTCTGGTGTGATTAAACCCTGCAGTAGGCAAAATAATAGCCTCCCAACCCCTATATACGGACACTGTGCTTAGTTGCTCAGTCATGTCTGACTCTTTGCAACCCCGTGGACTGTAGCCCACCAGGCTCCTCTGTCCATGGTATTCTCAAGGAAAAAATACTGGAGTGGGTAGCCATTTCTTTCTCCAGGGGGGAAACTGTAATTGTAGATCAGAGAAATGATGATGCTAAAGAAAGAGCCCAGAAGTGAGCTACTTCCCTTTTCTTGAGTCTGGGTAGGAGACAGAAGTAAGGGACTCAAGTCAAATCAGCCTGTTAGTTGCTCAGTTGTGTGTGACTCTTTGTGACCTCATGGACTAGGGCCCTCCAGGTTCTTCTGTCCATGGAATTCTCCAGGCAAGAATACTGGTGTGGGTAGCCATTCCCTTCTCCAGGGGATCTTCACAACCAAGGGATCGCTCTAGGGTCTCCTGCATTGCAGGCGGACTCTTAACCACTGAGCCACCAGGGAAGCTGGTGCAGGGAAGCTACACATGATACGTATTGGGATACTTTCTTTTTGTAAATTCCTGTTAGACGTTTCTATGCTTTTTTTATTTTGAGGCACTATATGTCTTATTAATTCTGGAGAATTTTTTGGTCATTTTTTTCAATACTGTCTATTTCACCTATTCATTCTGTTCTCTTCTTTGGGACTCATTTCACACTTATATTGGACTTTGTTTTTACTATTTCCATGTCTCTTAAACTGCCTTTTATAGTTTTTACTTCTTTTCTTCTTTTAACTCATGAAACTATACTTTATTCAGATCTCATTGAGTTTTCTCATGTCCTTTTTCTGTCCCAGAATCCCAGCCAGGACACCACACCACATTTGGCTGTCTGGTCTCCTTAGGCTCCTCTTGACTGACAAGACATTCAGACGTTCCTAGTTTGGAGGAGTATTGATGAGACATTTTGTAAAATGCTCTTCAGATTGGGTTTGTTGATGATTTTCTCAAGGTTAGACAGGGGTTATATTTTTCAGGGAGGAAGACCACAGAGGTAAAATGCTCTTCTCACCCTATTAGTTAAAGGGTACATATTTTCAAAATAACTTATCACTGGTGATGCTAAACTTGGTCACTTGGCCAAGGCTGTGCTTGCCAGGTTTCTCCTCTGAAAGTGTCACAGTTTCCACTTCTTTATTCCTCTATGATGCGTTCAGGTGACTCTTCAACCCTGTCTTCCACTCAGTATCATTTAGTGCAGATGTCATGAAGTTAAGGACTTCAAATTGGAAACTTACCTAACCTATTAATTAACCAGTCTTGCATCTAACCTACTACCTGACCATTCACTTTTTACTTTCCATAGCTATAGAATTTCAATGTGCTTCTCAAATCTGCTTGTTCCTTTTTCATAGTGTTTGTTCTTCCCTGGTGTTTTCTACTTCTTCTTACACTTCTTTAAACATGTCAGTATATATTTATATTTACTTATTGGCTCCACTGGATCTTCGTTGCTGCACGTGGGCTTGCTCTAGTTGCAAGGAGTGGGGCTACTTCTAGGTGCAGTGTATGGGCTTCTCTTTGTGGTGGCTTCTCTTGCGGCACATGGGCTCTAGGGCACGAGGGCTTCAGTGGTCGCTGCCTGCTGCTCAGTACTTGTGGCTCCCAGGCTCTTAGAGCTCAGGCTCAGTTCTTGTGTTGCACGGGCTTCGTTGCCCCTCAGCACGTGGAATCTCCTCAGACCAGGGATCAAACCAGTGTCCCCTGCATTGCATGGTGGATTCTTAACCACAGGACCACCAGGGATGCCCTCAATATAATTTTATAGTCTCTTTCAAAGTGTACCATTATCTCAAAATCTTGAGGTGCTAGTCTTGGCAATGGCACCCCACCCCAGTACTCTTGCCCGGAAAATCCCATGGACTGGAGCCTACCAGGCTAAGAGTCGGATACGACTGAGCAACTTGACTTTCACTTTTCACTTTCATGCACTGGAGAAGGAAATGGCAACCCACTCCAGTGTTCTTGCCTGGAGAATCCCAGGGACGGAGCCTAGTGGGCTGCCGTCTATGGGATCGCACAGAGTCGGACACGACTGAAGCGACTTAGCAGCAGCAGCAGCAGCAGTCTTCCTAAATGATATATGATATATGTGCTGTATGTGGCTTATGGTGGGTCATTTCCTGTGTGACTGTTTAGCATAAGCTCCTCTTCCATGAGCACAGTCTTCTCTTGGGATACTTTTGGTCTGGATTGCAGAAGTATCCCTCCAGAGTGGTTTTCCTCTGTGTCTAACAGATAGCAAAGAGTTAGCACCAGTCCAGAACCAATTTCTTATGCTAATTTATTTGATTAGAGATCCCCATACTGTGTGGATAGTATACATTCTGCTCCCAGGTTCACGTGGCTCAGACATGAGGTTTTGATTTCTCAGAATTATTTCACCCAGAGGTCCAGTTAGAGATATGCCTCTTACCTCTAACCAGGTGGTGGGCAGAGTTTTTCTGGCTACTTTCTCACCAAGGACCCAATTTCATGCATGAGTCTGTGTGCCAACACCCCATGTCATATTTGGTGCCTGTGAGATTACTAATACCCAATCTCCATCATGAGTTTCTTGAGAATTTCTTTACACAGTTTCCCCTCAATCCCTACTACAGAGTCAGCAGATATACTGTTCTTTACTTCTGCCCCTGAAGATTTCACTTCCTTTCTTACAAGTTCATCTCTGTATTCAAATATTTGCTGGTATTCTATTTTATCCAGTTCAGTTCAGTCACTCAGTCGTGTCCAACTCTTTGAGACCCCATGAATCGCAGTGTGCCAGGCCTCCCTGTCCATCACCAACTCCTGGAGTTCACTCAGACTCATGTCCATCGAGTCAGTGATGCCATCCAACCATCTCATCCTCTGTCGTCCCCTTCTCCTCTTGCCCCCAATTCCTCCCAGCATCAGAGTCTTCTCCAATGAGTCAACTCTTCACATTCGGTGGCCAAAGTACTGGAGTTTCAGCTTTAGCATCATTCCTTCCAAAGAAATCCCAGGGCTGATCTCCTTCAGAATGGACCAGTTGGATCTCCTTGCAGTCCAAGGGACTCTCAAGAGTCTTCTCCAACACCACAGGTCAAAAGCATCAATTCTTTGGCGCTCAGCCTTCTTCACAGTCCAACTGTCATATCCATACATGACCACAGGAAAAACCATAGCCTTGACTAGACGAACCTTTGTTGGCAAAGTAATGTCTTTGCTTTTCAATATGCTATCTAGGTTGGACATAACTTTCCTCCCAAGGAGTAAGCGTCTTTTAATTTCATGGCTGCAGTCACCATCTGTAGTGATTTTGGAGCCCAGAAAAATAAAGTCTGACACTGTTTCCACTGTTTCCCCATCTATTTCCCATGAAGTGATGGGACCAGATGCCATGATCTTCGTTTTCTGAATGCTGAGCTTTAAGCCAACTTTTTCACTCTCCACTTTCACTTTCATCAAGAGGCTTTTAGTTCCTCTTCACTTTCTGCCATAAGGGTGGTGTCATCTGCATATCTGACGTTATTGATATTTCTCCCAGCAATTTTGATTCCAGCTTGTGTTTCTTTCAGTCCAGCGTTTCTCATAATGTACTCTGCATATAAGTTAAATAAGCAGGGTGACAATATACAGCCTTGACGAACTCCTTTTCCTATCTGGAACCAGTCTGTTGTTCCATGTCCAGTTCTAACTGTTGTTTCCTGACCTGCATACAGATTTCTCAAGAGGCAGGTCAGGTGGTCTGGTATTCCCATCTCTTTCAGAATTTCCCAGAAATTTTATCCAGAAACTCTAAGTATTGTAATAGGAGCACTCATCTCACACGCTAGTAAAGTAATGCTCAAAATTCTCCAAGCCAGGCTTCAGCAATACGTGAACCGTGAACTTCCAGATGTTCAAGCTGGTTTTAGAAAAGGCAGAGGAACCAGAGATCAAATTGCCAACATCCACTGGATCATGGAAAAAGCAAGAGAGTTCCAGGAAAACATCTATTTCTGCTTTATTAACTATGCCAAAGCCTTTGACTGTGTGGATCACAATAAACTGTGGAAAATTCTGAAAGAGATGGGAATACCAGACTACCTGATCTGCCTCTTGAGAAATCTGTATGCAGGTCAGGAAGCAACAGTTAGAACTGGACATGGAACAACAGACTGGTTCCAAATAGGAAAAGGAGTTCGTCAAGGCTGTATATTGTCACCCTGCTTATTTAACTTATATGCAGAGTACATCATGAGAAACGCTGGACTGGAAGAAACACAAGTTGGAATCAAGATTGCTGGGAGAACTATCAATAACCTCATATATGCAGATGACACCACCTTTATGGCAGAAAGTGAAGAGGAACTAAAAAGCCTCTTGATGAAAGTGAAAGTGAAGAGTGAAAAAGTTGGCTTAAAGCTCAACATTCAGAAAACAAAGATCATGGCATCTGGTCCCATCACTTCATGGGAAATAGATGGGGAAACAGTGTCAGACTTTATTTTTCTGGGCTCCAAAATCACTACAGATGGTGACTGCAGCCATGAAATTAAAAGACACTTACTTCTTGGAAGGAAAGTTATGACCAACCTAGATAGCATATTCAAAAGCAGAGACATTACTTTGCCAACAAAGGTTCGTCTAGTCCAGGCTATGGTCTTTCCTGTGGTCATGTATGGATGTGAGAGCTGGACTGTGAAGAAGGCTGAGCACCAAAGAATTGATGCTTTTGAACTGTGGTGTTGGAGAAGACTCTTGAGAGTCCCTTGGACTGCAAGGAGATCCAACTGGTCCATTCTGAAGGAGATCAGCCCTGGGATTTCTTTGGAAGGAATGATGCTAAAGCTGAAACTCCAGTACTTTGGCCACCTCATGCGAAGAGTTGATTCATTGGAGAAGACTCTGATACTGGGAGGGATTGGGGGCAGAAGGAGAAGGGGACGACAGAGGATGAGTGGCTGGATGGCATCACTGACTCGATGAATGTGAGTCTGAGTGAAGTCTGGGAGTTGGTGATGGACAGGGAGGCCTGGCGTGCTGCTATTCATGGGGTCTCAAAGAGTCGGACATGACTGAGCAACTGATCTGATCTGATCTGATGTTATGTAAACCCGTCATATTGATGAAAACCACAATTCACTATAGTTCTCTCATCTTACTGCAACTAACAAGAGCCTTTGGAAAGGGGTTGTTTTATGTTGAATAAACCTGTAAACAGAAAAAAATTTTTTAAAATAAAGCCTTTGGAAGACAGGCACCTTCTGATTCACAGTCGTATTCCCTATGCAGAGGTTAAATAGCAGAAGCATGAAGGTGGCATGTTAGAGTTCAGAGTACATGGCCCCAGATGTATTGAGCAGAATCCAGCTGTTTCTACCTCCTCCTTCCTAACAAAACCCACTTCTTTCCCCTCTTATTTGACACATAACTTTGCATCTATTTGTGCATCTGCCCACTGTTTATGTCTCTCAGGAGGGCTTGGTCCACTCTGTCTTGTTCATCATTGTACCTCCAGTGGTTGAGACTAGGTGATCAATAATTATGTATTGCATGAAGCAGAGACATCACTTTGATGAAAAAGGTCCGTATAGTCAAAGCTATGGTTTTTCCAATAGTCATATATGGATGTGAGAGTTGGATCATAAAGAAGGCTGAGTGCCAAAGAATTGGTGCTTTCAAACTGTGGTGCTGGAGAAGACTCTTGAGAGTCCCTGGGACAGCAAGGATATCAAAACAGTCAATCCTAAAAGAAATCAACCCTGAATAGTCATTGGAAGGACTGATGCTGAAGCTGAAGCTCCAATACTTTGGCTACCTGGTGTGAAGAGCTGATTCACTGGAAAAGCCCCTGATGCTGGGACAGATTGAGGGCAGGAGGATAAGGGGATGACAGAGGATGAGATGGTTGGATGCCATCACTGACTCAATGGACATGAATTTGAGTAAACTCTGGGAGATAGTGAAGGGCAAGGAAGCCTGCCATGCTGTAATCCATAGGTTCTCAAAGAGTCAGACATGACTGAATTACTGAACAACAATAAGTAAGTGAATGAATGACTGAATGACTGCATTTCAGGCAGCCATCCTGACACCATTCCTGGCCTCAGAGTTCTGAAACCGCTGCTGTTTATGACATTAGCAGAGTGCCAACTTGCAAACAGTGGTCACCAAAAGACTCACGGCTAACCAAAATGACTGCATGAAAGCCCACCCAGGGATGTCACCACATCCTCCCAGGTATAAAACTCCAGACTCAGCACTGGATTCCAGGCATGCCTGAGCAGATGCTGTCCTGGCCTCTGTCCTCACTGCTCAGGCCCACTCTTTCTAAATGGCACAGAGCCCATCAGGTACACTCACTTCCCTAAGATGTCTGGCTAACCCTTAGGACTGGATTCCCAAGCTCTAAGCCAGCCTTTGGGAGTGGGCACCAGAACAGCAGAGAGGCCTCCTAGACAGAGGCACTTCTCAATCTTCCCAGAAAAGAAAATGTTCCATAGGTTTGCCTCTCTTTAAGAACTAAGGTATTATTATCTTACTTCACCTCCATCACTGAGGAGCCATAAAACTAAAAAAAAAAAAAAAATGCATTGGGAGGACTTCCCTGGTGGTCTAGTGGTTAAGAATCCGTCTGCCAATGAAGGGAACACAGGTTCAATCCCTGGTCTGGGTAGATTCCACATGCCATGGGGCAACTAAATCCATGTGCCACAACTATTGAGCCTGAAAGCCACAACTACTGAAGCCTGCGTGCCTAGAGCCTGTGCTCTGCAACAAGAGAAGTCATGACAATGAGAAGCCCTAGCACGGAAACTAGAGAAGGCCTGCATGCAACAACGAAGACCCAGTGCAGCCAAAAAAAAAAAAAAAAGAGCGGCAACAGTGACTGGCATAGGAATGGTCCTTGCAGACAATCCCATTCCCTGGCTGCCCTCCTGGCCGCATCCTTGCTCCATCCTTGGGGACCTGGAGACCAGCCTCCTCCCACCTCACATCTCATTTCGCAGACCACAGTGACAGACCTCGCTGCACCAGGCAAAGGTGGGTGTGGGGGGTATCATCACACACTTCAGGGCTTTTAACTGGTAGTTTCTTCCAATTATAAATGCGAGACACGTTTATTGTAAAAATATGGAAAACACAGAATGTCACAAAGAGGAAGGCTTCCGGGTCAGAGAACTACCTCTATTCAGGCATATCCTCTTCAAGTCTTGTGGATCCGGATCCTCTCTTCACACGGATGTCCATCCTGCCACCTCTACTTAAATTTATAGAATGAACTCTTCCCCCAAGTCAAAACTTTTCACAATAAATCTTTAAAACCTGACTTGTAAATATTTCATAGGCGGATGTCCCAAGATTTATTTACTGTCTTGCCAACTGCTAGATACGCAAGTCGTTTCCTCACTATACGTTTCTGAACAGATGAATTACATGATTAAGCATTGTTGAGTGGACTGGGTTTCCATTTATTCATTCAGGAAGGGTTTCTAAGCCTCTTGATTATCGCTGCCCCAACCCCATGCCAGGCCCTGTTGTCAATACTTCTGTGCTGCGGGTGAGGGAAGGTGCAGCCAGGGAGGAAAACTGAGGAACAAGGAATTTGGGGGTCACCTGTGTCAAGTTTGGCTTGAGAAAGTAAAGCAATAAATATAAGTAAGCAGCCTGCTGTGTCTGTCTGTCTGGAGACTGAAGTAGCAAAGGCCTGGCTTGGCTGGTCGGGGTTTGTGGCGGGACACAAACTGGGTCTTAAGACAGTGTCCCTGAACCCCAGCTCTGCCACTGTGTGATGTGGCAGTTCCCACGAATGGCCCATCAATTTTCTCCACTCTACAATGTGGACAACATGCACCCCAGAGCACAGAGAGCCATTGCTGAGAAGACCTGACCTTGTTATGTCACTAAATTTGGAACAGACAGGTGCCCCCCAATGCACTGGCATTCACAACTACATATCCATATGCCTCATGTTTTATCACACAGATGCGTCCTAATAAAATGCATTGGACTTTGTGGTGATAGCTCAGAAAGTCATAACTACTGCTAAAAATGTGTTGGTGCTGAGGGTGGGAATTCTAAATACTTGTGACTTTAAGGTAAACCAAAACAGGCCTGACTAACACTTGTCCCCACTCCTTGTGAACTGTATATACATGTTTGTTTATTAAACTTACAGGTTGACTCATGGGACCCAAGCTTTCCCGGGACAGGGAGGCTGGAGCAGCAGCGAGTTCAGCAGGGCAGCGTCCCAAGAGCAGCAGCAGCAGTCTGAAAGTGAAGAGGCAGCCACAGCCCCGAGGCTCACTTGTCCAAGTCAGTGACAAGGTCCAGGGCTGCAGATGCCCCACTAGCAAGGCCAGTTCTACATCACTTTGGCTTGGCCATGGGTGGGTGGGATGTGGGGGGCGTGGTCTAGGATACAGGCAGGGATCCACAGGAGTGTTCCCACTGGCATTGGGGCAAATGCCCTCTGTAAGGGTCTCTGTCCCACTCTCTGGTGATAAAGTCAGGAAGTGTAGTCCCAGCAAGCCCCTCACCTACTTGCTCCAGAGAGATGTTGCCCAGCTGGAGCCTGGAGAATGGACCCAATGACCTTTCCAGGGTTCTTCTATGCTTGGCAAGGATTCTCCGTAAGAGCTCCCAAGTCAGGGAGAAGTGAGAGAAGATGGTGGAGAGAAGGCAGCATGTGAGTAGGCCTTGGGCTCCTGAGGGCATAACAAACTGGCAGGGCCTGATGGGGTGAGGGTGCCCATCATAGGAAAATTTTTGCTGGTTCCAGGAAATCCCAGGCCCACCAGCCTCCACAGGGCCTGAGACCCCCTTGTGAGTGATGACCAGAACCAGTGAGGTTCTGATCACAGCTCTGTGATCCGGGACAAGAGCAGTTGGGGGCCATCTGCCCCTCAGCAAGGCCCACCTTCACGGCCAAACAGGCTTTTAAAGAGGGTATCCCAGGCCCCTGGGGCTTTCTGTTTCAACCCAGTTAGAGGGACCTATGGGAGAAGGAAGACTGCCCTTCTATCAGACACAGTGATAAAAGTGACCAGGAAGAGGGGCTCTGCTGGATTGGCTCCAGGGTATAGACACAGAAAGGCAGACATGACCCCACACAGGAGAGAGCTGCCTACTGCCTGTTGGGCCACAGCTGTTGGGCCTGCCTTGTGATGTGGTGAGGCCCCCATCACTGGGGCTGTGCAAGGACATTGCCAAGAAGATTTCAGCCTCTTTGAACACATGAGCTTTCACATCACTTTCAATTCTGAAATTCAGTAATTCTGAAAAGTGCAAAGGGCACTGTGTTTCCTTTATATATATATCAGATCAGTCGCTCAGTTGTGTCCGACTCTTTGCAACCCCATGAATCGCAGCACCCCAGGCCTCCCTGTCCATCACTAATTCCCGGAGTTCACTGAGACTCACGTCCATCGAATCAGTGATGCCATCCAGCCATCTCATCCTCTGTCGTATCCTTTTCCTTTTACCCCCAATCCCTCGCAGCATCAGAGTCTTTTCCAGAGTCAACTCTTCACATTCGGTGGCCAAAGTACTGGAGTTTCAGCTTTAGCATCATTCCTTCCAAAGAAATCCCAGGGCTGATCTCCTTCACAATGGACTGGTTGGATCTCCTTGCAGTCCAAGGGACTCTCAAGAGTCTTCTCCAACACCACAGGTCAAAAGCATCAATTCTTCGGCACTCAGCTTTCTTCATAGTCCAACTCTCACATCCATACATGACCACAGGAAAAATCACAGCCTGGACTAGACAAACCTTTGGTGGTAAAGTAATGTCTCTGCTTTTGAATATGCTATCTAGGTTGGTCATAACTTTTCTCCCAAGGAGTAAGCATCTTTTAATTTCATGGCCGCAGTCACCATCTGTAGTGATTTTGGAGCCCAAAAAAATAAAGTCTGACACTGTTTCCACTGTTTACCCATCTATTTCCCATGAAGTGATGGGACTGGATGCCATGATCTTCGTTTTCTCAATATTGAGCTTTAAGCCAACTTTTTCACTCTCCACTTTCACTTTCATCAAGAGGCTTTTTAGCCCCTCTTCACTTTCTGCCATAAGGGTGGTGTCATCCGCATATCTGAGGTTATTGATATTTCTCCTGGCAATCTTGATTCCAACTTGTGTTTCTTCCAGTCCAGCGTTTCTCATGATGTACTCTGCATATAAGTTAAATAAACAGGGTGACAACATACAGCCTTGACGAACTCCTTTTCCTATTTGGAACCAGTCTGTTGTTCCATGTCCAGTTCTAACTGTTGTTTCCTGACCTGCATACACATTTCTCAAGAGGCAGATCAGGTGGTCTGATATTCCCACCTCTTTCAGAATTTTCCACAGTTTATTGTGGTCCACACAGTCAAAGGCTTTGGCATAGTCAATAAAGCAGAAATAGATATTTTTCTGGAACTCTCTTGCTTTTTCCATGACCCAGCAGATGTTGGCAATTTGATCTCTGGTTCCTCTGCCTTTTCTAAAACCAGCTTGAACATCAGGAAGTTCACGGTTCACATATTGCTGAAGCCTGGCTTGGAGAATTTTGAGCATTACTTTACTAGCGTGTGAGATGAGTGCAATTGTGCGGAGCATTCTTTGGCTATATATATATATATATATATATATATAAAACATTTTAACATTTAATAGAAACTATATATAATATTTTTTATTGCATCTTACATAAGATAGCCACTACAGAAACTCACATAGTTTAGAAGCAAGATGGACGGTTAAGAAGGGCCCAGTCCTGTGGGCTATTTTCTGAGGCTATAGTTCAGAGATCACTGAGGAGAGGAGCTTCAAATTACTCAATTAGGGAAAAGGTGAGGAAAGGCTAAAATATAGGCTACTAGACAGAGATAACGAGCCACTGGGATTATGGCTATCCCAAGACTTGGGAAAGAGTATTATAAAAATCCCTCTCCCCTTAGGCACAGCCCCAATCTCAGCAGCGATGACAGGAATCACCTACTCTCTTCCTTGCCTAGAGTGGGAAAACATCACAATTTAAAGACACTATTGGTCCCTGCCCCCAACATTTGGTTAGACTATATAGCATTCAATAATCCAGAAGAAAAACAAGATAGCCTGGGTTGTCCTTTCGTGAGAGACGGTCAGAAATACTTCCTTAGAGAATGGGAAATACAAATCCCCCAAAGTCAACTGGTTTCCAAAACACAGTATCAATGACACAGGTGGGTTCTGACTTCCCATGTGCAGTAGCTACTCCACACTGAGGCAATAGTTGCAGAGGCTGTCTCAGAATTTTGAGATCCCTGTGATCAGCACCCATCTCCAGCAATCTGCATGTGACCCAAAATGTCCACTGGACCTTCAGCAATTTCTTTGACCAGATGATCTTCAAGGGTTAGTGAAGGGTCAAAAAGCAAGGGCGAAGGAGGGCACTGTATACCATCGCTCACAGCTTGGGCTTATACGTCTGAGGCAACTTGAAATGCAGTGGGCAGCAGAAAGGAGCCTCAGAATGGCTGATGGGAACTGGTTTGTTGCAGGGTACCTGTTCACACCCCTGGCAGCATTGAAGAGAGCCTGATCTGTGCCCTGACAAACAGGGGTAAGGCAGTGTCTGGTCACTGGAATCCACAAAGACCAAGCACCTCTGAATGGAGCAGGTGGTATGAGCCTGTTAGGCAGTACCGTGTGTGGCCAGCTTTCCACACTCCTTTGGCCTGCCTTTGTAGTAAGGCTTCCACTCCATAGCACTGCTGATACTACTGAAGACATTTTAGATGCTTTAACTTCTCTCGTTCTTTGGCCAGAAGTCTCTCCAGGCCACCCATGAGAATACTACCTAGAGCTGCATGTTCCACTTTGTAATTATGTAAGTAACAGTGCTTCTCTTTGAGCAGATGCTGAAGTCATTTAAACTGGTCAGTTCAGTTCAGTTCAGTTCAGTCACTCAGTCGTGTCCGACTTTTTGCAACCCCATGAATCACAGCACGCCAGGCCTCCCTGTCCATCACCAACTCCCGGAGGTCACTCAGACTCACATCCATCAAGTCGGTGATGCCATCCAGCCATCTCATCCTTTGTCATCCCCTTCTCCTCCTGCCCCCAATCCCTCCCAGCATCAGAGTCTTTTCCAATGAATCAACTCTTTGCATGAGGTGGCCCTTAAAGTACTAGAGTTTCAGCTTCAGCATCATTACCTCCAAAGAAATCCCAGGGCTGATCTCCTTCACAATGGACTGGTTGGATCTCCTTGCAGTTCAAGGGACTCTCAAGAGTCTTCTCCAACACCACAGTTCAAAAGCATCAATTCTTCAGCACTCAGCTTTCTTCACAGTCCAACTCTCACATCCATACATGATCACTGGAAAAACCATAGCCTTGACTAGACGGACCTTTGTTGGCAAAGTATTGTCTTTGCCTTTCAATATGCTATCTAGGTTGGTCATAACTTTGCTTCCAAGGAGTAAGCATCTTTTAATTTCATGGCTGCAGTCATCATCTGCAGTGACTTTGGAGCCCAAAAAAATAAAGTCTGACACTGTTTCCCCATCTATTTCCCGCGAAGTGATGGGATCAGATGCCATGATCTTTGTTTTCTGAATGCTGAGCTTTAAGCCAACTTTTTCACTCTCCACTTTCACTTTCATCAAGAGGCTTTATAGTTCCTCTTCACTTTCTGCCATAAGGGTGGTGTCATCTGCATATCTGAGGTTGTTGATATTTCTCCTGGCAGTCTTGATTCCAGCTTGTGTTTCTTCCAGTCCAGCGTTTCTCATGATGTACTCTGCATGTAAGTTAAATAAGCAGGGTGACAACATACAGGCTTGATGCACTCCTTTTCCTATTTGGAACCAGTCTGTTGTTCCATGTCCAGTTCTAACTGTTGCTTCCTGACCTGGTCAGTGCACAAAAATTGCAAATGAATAAGCTTCTCACGCATAATCAAGGCCACTTCTTCAGCTATGTAGATGCCAGCACGTTTGAAATTTGGCTGGCTTCACTGCAGCTACATTTTGGAGTCTAAGACCCAGCTCTGTCCCAGCATGTGAGCTCAGCTGGCACAAGAATGCTTCACCCACAAGCCCTGGACTGGTCTTCTTCGCTTGAGCATGAAGTACCAGGGCATTCCCACAGGCATGGTCAGCACAGAAGGACACCCCATCTTTCTTCTCAGGCTTTGGGGCAGCACTGGGACATCTTTTTCCATTTTTCTTGTCTTCGAGGATATGCTGAGCAAAACTCCTGCCCCACCAGATAAGACTGCGAGCATGGGCGATGACTGAGTGAACAGTACAGGGGCTCTTGAGACCTGGGCACTGGGGTGATCCTCACTCGATCAGTTAGCAAGATGTTGATCTGCATCCTGGTCATACCAAAACCTCTGCCGCTGCGCCGCTCCACTCCGGCGCTGTGTTTCTATAGCTCAGTTTTGTTATTACTTGTATGGATTCTACACAGTAAGTTAAAAATGGTATACAAGTCATAATGAGCAATGAAGGCAGGGCCAGACAGGAGGACTTCCACATACAAACAAGAGGGAGAAGTGGGCCCTGCCACCCGTTTTCTCTTGGAAGCCTCCAGTTCCTTCCTGCCGTGAGGCTTATTTCCATCCTGGGCACCATCCCTGACCTTCGATAGTCTCCTCTCCCACCCTATAGTCAGGGGTGGAAATCCATTCTTGTAAAATGTCACAGCAAGGGAGCAGCGGAGTGACCAACTTATCACCATCTTCCCAGAACATCTTTAGTTTTAAGACTGAAGGATGGGGAACATGTGTACACCCGTGGCGGATTCATGTTGATGTATGGCAAAACCAACACAATATTGTAAAGTAATTAGCCTCCAATTAAAATAAATAAATTTATATTAAAAAAAACCTGAAAGTCTACATCCTGGGAACCCCTTCGGTCCTACACAAATTGAGGCCGTGGGTCAAACTGAGAGGCAGGGCACTACAGATCATTGTTTCTTGGAAACGTGGGGGCCTCTTAGGGAGCTGAATGAAACCAGTGATGTCTGGGGAAGTGCCTCCACAGTAGACAGGCTGTACAGGCTTGTGAGTGAGTGATGCTTAGCTCCCCCCACTTCCCTCAAATGCTCTGTGAATAAAAGGCAAAGCAGGGCAATTTCATAAGGGCCTGGACACTGGCAGGAAGGACTTCTAAAACAGTTTAATTCATCCTGCAATCTCTCAGGCAGCCAGTAGGGCAGGACCAGTGTGGCCCTTGCTGCCTGCTGTCTGCCCCCAACCAGGCACCCCCTCTCCCCAAGCCCACAGGGGCCTCACTGCATCCTCTGGCCAGGTCCTCTCCGGGGGTGTCCCACGGGCTCAGCCCAGGAATGGCCTGCACCCACACCCCATACCTAGCCCACTGACATTTCCTAGGTATCGTTCCCTTCATGCCTAACAAGCTGGCTGGGTAAGTTAATCACATAAACTGGTTCTAACTTGAGGCCTGTGGTATTATTTCCCAAACTCTACCTGGGGTCACACCTGGAAGACCTCGCCAAACATGGTGTGGTTTCCTGGAGCATCAGTGTTACTACAACATTTGGGGGTAGATACAACATATTATTTGGAAGCACACAGATATATTGTGGGAGAAAAATATAAAATTCACTTGATTCTAAGATAAAATGTCAACTACCACAGAAACGTAATAATCACTGTTAGTTAAACCACATGTCCAAAGCCCATCTTCATCCCCTTGTCCTCCTCCAGCGTGGAGATCTGGTCACTCCTTTAGAATTCAGGGCTAGCCACTTGCTTACTGAAGTTCCCCTGGTGCCACCTGCATTTTAACTGAGGCCTTCTGTGCTCCAGGCCACATCTCCCAAGGGTGTGGGATGGGACACACCTCAGAACATATATAGTTAAGGCTGATGTTTGGGTAAACAAAACTCATCATCGGGACTCTCAGGGTCCTAAAGGACTTGGGTACACACTAAATCTTAAAGAAAGGGTTAACGTTCCCACATTTCTAGAAGCAGAGGTCAACCCTGTAGGGGTCAGTGCCGATGCTGACCAGACTGAGTGTCCCGCAGGTCACAAGTCCTGGGGTTACTGCCCAGCTGGTGCTCTCTGCTCGACCCACAGCCTCTGTGGCATCTCCACCCAACAAGGTGACGAGGCCGGCTAGATGGTGAGAGGGCTGATCGCTGCACAGCATCATCCCATCCATCCAGCCTGCAGTGTAGTCTGAGTCTCTGGGCCTTGGTTTCATCCATCACTCCTGATCAAATTTAATCCATTCCAGGGAATCAAGGTCCTCTAAACAAAGAGAGCTGGGATTAACTACAGACAACCCAGCCAGCCCATACCCTCCTCTTTTGCCAGGTTTCAGAGCAGGACGGAGACCGAGAGGAGCAACCCCATGTCCAAGGAGCAGTGGCTGCGTGGGCGCAGGAGGGCCAAGAGGAGCTACTCCACATTCAAGGTCAGGAGAGGCGGCCCTGGGGAGATACCTCTCATCCAAGATAAGGAGCAGTGGCTGCACTTTGCTGGAGTAGCCGTGAAGAGATATCCCATGTCCAAGGTAAGAGAAACCCAAGTAAAACAGTAGGTGTTGCAAGAGGGCATCACAGGGTAGACACACGGAAACCATAATCACAGAAAACTAGTCAATCTAATCCCACAGACCATAGCCTTGTCTAACTCAGTGAAACTAAGCCATGCCATGTGGGGCCACCCAAGACGGGCGAGTCATGGTGGAGAGGTCTAACAGAATGTGGTCCACTGGAGAAGGGAATGGCAAGCCACTTCAGTATTCTTGCCTTGAGAACCCCATAAACAGTATGAAAAGGCAAAATGATAGGATACTGAAAGAGGAACTCCCCAGGTCAGTAGGTGACCAATATGCTACTGAAGATCAGTGGAGAAATAACTCCAGAAAGAATGAAGGGATGGAGCCAAAGCAAAAACAATACCCAGTTGTGGATGTGACTGGTGATAGAAATAAGGTTCAATGCTGTAAAGAGCAATATTGCATAGGAACCTGGAATGTCAGGTCCATGAATCAAGGCAAATTGGAAGTGGTCAAACAAGAGATGGCAAGAGTGAATGTCGACATTCTAGGAATTGGCAAACTAAAATGGACTGGAATGGGTGAATTTAACTCAAATGACCATTATACCTACTACTGAGGGCAGGAATCCCTTAGAAGAAATGGAGTAGCCATCATGGTCAACAAAAGAGTCCGAAATGCAGTACTTGGATGCAATCTCAAAAACGACAGAATGATCTCTGTTCGTTTCTAGGGCAAACCATTCAATATCACAGTAATCCAAGTCTATGCCCCAATCAGATGCTGAAGAAGCTGAAGTTGAACAGTTCTATGGAGAAATACAAGACCTTTTAGAACTAACACCCAAAAAAGATGTCCTTTTCATTATAGGGGACTGGAATGCAAAAGTAGGAAGTCAAGAAACACCTGGAGTAACAGGCAAATTTGGCCTTGGAATACGGAATGAAGCAGGGCAAAGACTAATAGAGTTTTGCCAAGAGAACGCACTGGTCATAGCAAATACCCTCTTCCAACAACACAAGAGAAGACTCTATACATGGACATCACCAGATGGTCAACACTGAAATCAGATTGATTATATTCTTTGCAGCCAAAGATGGAGAAGCTCTATACAGTCAGCAAAAACAAGACCAGGAGCTGACTGTGGCTCAGATCATAAACTCCTTATTGCCAAATTCAGACTTAAATTGAAGAAAGTAGTGAAAACCACTAGACCATTCAGGTATGACCTAAATCAAATCCCTTATGATTATACAGTGGAAGTGTGAAATAGATTGAAGGGCCTAGATCTGATAGATAGAGTGCCTGATGACTATGAACGGAGGTTTGTGACATTGTACAGGAGACAGAGATCAAGACCATCCCCATGGAAAAGAAATGCAAAAAAGCAAAATGGCTGTCTGGGGAGGCCTTACAAATAGCTGTGAAAAGAAGAGATGCGAAAAGCAAAGGAGAAAAGGAAAGATATAAGCATCTGAATGCAGAGTTCCAAACAATAGCAAGGAGAGATAAGAAAGCCTTCCTCAGCAATCAATTCAAAGAAATAGAGGAAAACAACAGAATGGGAAAGACTAGAGATCTCTTCAAGAAAATTAGAGATACCAAGGAAACATTTCATGCAAAGATGGGCTCAATAAAGGACAGAAATGGTATGCACCTAACATAAGCAGATGATATTAAGAAGAGGTGACAAGTATACACAGAAGAACTGTACAAAAAAGATCTTCACGATCAAGATAATCACAATGGTGTGATCACTCATCTAGAGCCAGACATCCTGGAATGTGAAGTCAAGTGGGCCTCAGGAAGCATCACTACAAACAAAGCTAGTGGAGGTGATGGAATTCCATTTGAGCTATTTCAAATCCTGAAAGACGATGTTGTGAAAGTGCTGCACTCAATATGCCAGCAAATTTGGAAAACTCAGCAGTGGCCACAGGACTGGAAAACGTCAGTTTTCATTCTAATCCCAAAGAAAGGCAATGACAAAGAATGCTAAAACTACCATACAATTGCACTCATCTCACATGCTAGTAAAGTAATGCTCAAAATTCTCCAAGCCAGGCTTCAGCAGTACATGAACCATGAACTTCCAGATGTTCAAGCTGGTTTTAGAAAAGGCAGAGGAACCAGAGGTCAAATTGTCAACATCCGCTGGATCGTGGAAAAAGCAAGAGTTTCAGGAAAAACATCTATTTCTGCTTTATTGATTATGCCAAAGCTTTTGACTGTGTGGATCGCAATTAACTGTGTAAAATTCTGAAGGAGATGGGAATACCAGACCACCTGACCTGCCTCTTGAGAAACCTGTATGCAGGTCAGGAAGCAACAGTGAGAACTGGACATGGAACAACAGACTGGTTCCAAATAGGAAAATGACTACGTCAAGGCTGTATATTGTCACCCTGTTTATTTAACTTATATACAGAGTACATCATGAGAAACGCTGGGCTGGAAGAAGCACAAGCTGGAATCAAGATTGCTGGGAGAAATATCAATAACCTCAGATATGCAGATGATACCACCCTTATGGCAGAAAGTGAAGAGGAACGAAAAAGCCTCTTGATGAAAGTGAAGGAGGAGAGTAAAAAAGCTGGCTTAAAGCTCAACATTCAGAAAACAAAGATCATGGCATCTGGTCCCATCACTTCATGGGAAATAGATGGGGAAACAGTGGAAACAGTGTCAGACTTTATTTTGGGGGTTCCAAAATCACTGCAGATGGTGACTGCAGCCATGAAATTAAAAGACGCTTACTCCTTGGAAGGAAAGTTATGACCAACCTAGATAGCATATTCAAAAGCAGAGACATTACTTTGCCAACAAAGGTCTGTCTAGTCCAGGCTATGGTTTTTCCTGTGGTCATGTATGGATGTGAGAGTTGGACTGTGAAGAAAGCTGAGCACCAAAGAATTGATCCTTTTGAACTGTGGTGTTGGAGAAGACTCTTGAGAGTCCCTTGGACTGCAAGGAGATTCAGCCAGTCCATCCTAAAGGAGATCAGTCCTAGGTATTCATTGGAAGGACTGATGCTGAAGCTGAAACTCCAATACTTTGGCCACCTCATGCAAAGAGTTGACTCATTGGAAAAGCCTCTGATGCTGGGAGGGATTGAGGGCAAGAGGAGAAGGGGACGATAGAGGATGAGATGGCTGGCTGGCATCACTGACTCGATGGACATGAGTTTGAGTGAACTCTGGGAGTTGGTGATGGACAAGGAGGCCTGGTGTGCTGCAGTCCATGGGGTTGCAAAGAGTCAGACATAACTGAGTGACTGATCTGAACTGAAGTGAACTGAGAGCAGGTCTTCAGCAAAGCTCAAATCCATCTTGCTCTACTCCTGGTCTCATCTCAATCAGCAACTTGTTAGCATGAGATGGGAATCTGAGAACCTATAAGGACCTCAGAGATCACTAAACTCAGACCCAAATGTTCATGGACAAGAGTATCTGGAACTGAGAGGCATTCTGTGGCCATGGGAAGGAGGGGGTTGGAGTGAGCTGACACCTATGGGAATTCCTCTTTGCCACTGACTGGATATGTGGCCTTGGATGAACCTAGATTTCAACCATGAAATGGAAATGCTTATACCTCCTTTGTGGAGCTGTTATTACGAATAGAAAAAATTAAGAAACATATACTGAAAAATCAAATTCAAGGGAAAAGACAACTATTCAGCTCAAGACAGAAGAAAAGCTGGAGCATGTAAATACATAAAATTCCATCCAGTTACTAAAAGCAAGCTTTGAATCTGCTCTTAACTCTTCCTAAATGGCATAGGAGAAGGGAAACTGAGTGGGTGATAAGATTTGGTAATCATACCATTGCAGGATGAAAGTCAAGTTTTACCTGATAGCGAGACTTGCTGTTTAGCTACAGTGATGAAGACAAGGTGGTATGGGCAGAGAGATAAACACATATATCTGTCAAGCATGATGGAAAACCCCAAATGGACACACACAAGTATGGCCGACTGATCTTCGACAAAGACCCAAAGGCCATCCAGTAGAGTATGGACAGTCTTGTCAACAAACGGCGCAGGAAACATTTATTTGTTCCTGCCACAGGCAAAACAATGAAACCTTGACCTAACCCTCACACCTCTACAAAAAATTAACTCAAAATGGGTCCCAGATGGAAATGTAAAAAACATGTATAAAACTTTTAGAAGAAACACAGGATTTCTCTTTTATGAGTTAGGATTTGGTGAAGAGTTTTTAGACAACAATAAAAGCAGGATCCATAAGTTTGAAAACTGATAAATTAGCCTTTATTGGAATCAAAACCTTTTTCTCTGTGAAAGATTCTGCTGAGAGGATGAAAAGCTACAGACTGGGAGAAAATGTTTGCAAACAATCTGCCCAATGAAGGACTTGTATCTCATTTATGTAAAAAAAAAAGTCTCAAAACAATAATTCAAAAATACAATAAGAAAAGGGACAAAATATATGAACACATATTTCAGTGAAGACGGTATTGCTGCTGTTGCTGTTTAGTCGCTCAGTCGGGTCTGACTCCTTGCAACCCCATGGACTGTGGCTCGCCAGGCTCCTCTGTCTACCATGGGATTCTGCAGGCATGAATAGTGGAGTGGGTTGCAATTTCCTGCTCCATGGGATCTTCCTAACCCAGGGACTGAACCTTGGGCTCCTGCATTGCGGGCGGATTCTTTACCAACTGAGCCAGCAGGGAAGCCTGAAGAGGGTATACACATGGCAAATGAGCACATGAAAAGATGTTCAACAGTGCCAGCCAATCGGGAAATGCAAATCAAGACCACACTGAGATCTCACTACACACCAATTCGAACAGCTAAAATACTCCTAGTTCCCTGAGACCTTGCAGGGGTCACCACCCCTCTCTGGGTCCATTTTTCATTTGGAGGAGGTTCTGGCCAGTGTTGACATTCTATTGTTGTATAAAAATGGGGTCCTCCAGTTTATTTTCACCAGTGGTAGTGCCCTTCTGTAGGGGAGGAATTCTTTGAAAAAAAAAAAAAAAAAAGGATAGCTAAAATAAAAAACAGTACCAACATCAAATTCAGTAGAGGAACTGAATTTCTCAAACCTTGCAAGTGCAAATGTAAAGTGTTATACCCACTCTGGAAAATAGTTTGGCAGTTTCTTTAAGAAAAAAAAAAAATCAACAGGAAACCACCATGCAACCCAGAAAATGCACTCCTGGGCTTTTCAGTCCAGTCGACCAGTCACGTCTGACTCCACGGCCCCAGGGACCGAGCACGCCAAGTTTCCCTGTCCCTGTCCAACTCCCAGAGCTGGCTCAAACTCGCATCCATCGAGTCAGTGATGCCATCCAACCATCTCATCCTCTGTCATTCCCTTTTCCTCCTGCTTTCAATCTTTCCCAATATTAGGGTTTTTACCCCAGCAAAATGAGAATTCATGCCCACACAAAAACCTATACATGATTGTTAATAGCAGCTTTATCTGTAATAGCCCCAAACTGGAAACAACCCAGATGTCCTTCAGAAGGTGAATGGCTGGACAAATCATGGTAACATCCATGCCATGGAACAGTATTCAGCAATAAAGAGGAACAAACTATTGATACTTGGAACAACTTGGAATGATCTCAAGGGCATTATGCTGAATGAAAAAAAGCAATCTCAAAAGGTCACACACATATTTCATGATTTCATTTATATCATGTTCTCAAAATGAAAAAGTTAGAGTGCTAGAGAATACATTAGGGTTGTAGGAAGGAGATCTCGGTGGCAATGGGATAGTCTTAAAGCAGAGGGATGGCAGTTCCCTGAACCTGTACACGTGATCGAATGGCCTGGAACTGTACTCACACATTACAGCAATCTCACTCTCCTGTTTTTGGTCTTACATTGCAGCTATGTAAGGTGAAACCCTTGGAAGGAACCAGGTAAAACATAGGTCCTCTCAGCACCATTTTTCCTATGAACCTGTAATTATTTCAAAATAAATCTTTCTTCCACTTGCTTCCCTGATAGCTCAGTTGGTTAAGAATCTACCTGCAATGCAGGAGACCCCAGTTCGATTCCTGGATCGGGACGATCTGCTGGAGAAGGGATAGGCTACCCACTCCAATATTCTTGGGCTTCCCTGGTGGCTCAGCTGGTAAAGAATCCCCCTGCAATGTGGAAGACCTGGGTTTGATCCCTGGGTTGGGAAGATCCGCTGGAGAAGGGAAAGGCTACCCACTCCAGTATTCTGGCCTGGACAATTCCATGGACTGTATACTCCATGAGGTCGCAAAGAATCGGACACTACTGAGCGAATTTCACTTTCACTTTCCACTTGTTAAACTCATCACCAGGAGACAAAATGAAAACCAGGAAAGGGCTTGAGGCACAGTCACAGGACGAAAGGATCCGAATAATCTTTGACTTCCACCCCACCCAGTCCCATAATTCTCCCTCCTTGACCCCCAACACACCCATAAGCAGAGCAAGGTGGGCCTCTCAGGGCACAGACACCCTGGAGAGCATAACATATGCTGTCCCTTGTGTCAGAGAAACAGCCCAGGAAGGAAAGAGCATGTCAACTCATAAGGGGATAAGGGCATTCTCTGGCCCAGGGGATTCTCTTCAGTGTCTCCCCAGGCATGGATTGCAGGTTGTGGGGATGTAGCACTTTCCTCTGGAAACTGAGAGGTTAGGCCCAAGCTGCTGCCCCACGGCTGGGGGTCAGAAGCCTCCGGACATCATGGACACAGGCCAGAACAAAGCACCCCTCCCTCATCGGGGGGGTCACCAGAGCCACTCAGGCCCAGCTGTGAGATCTTCTTTTCACTGTTCTTCCCCGCCTTCCATCCCCACTGACAGGACAGCCATTATTTCACTAGGCTGAGACCCTGGGTGTGAAAGTTCCCAAAATGTGGGCAGCAATTACCAATCAACCACTCCTTCTATAAGATAACCCCAGTTTGGCTCCAAAAATTTCATTTTAAGAAGAAACAGATCTCTTTGAGGTTGCTAGGATATGTTAGCCACCAAGGTTTCCCCTCGCCTCCCCAACTCGTGCCCCATAAACATTGAATGAACCTGTTCTTAATTTGGAGCTTAGGAGTTCTGGATGCTGAACTGCTCCCCCTGACAATAGCTGGTGAGCAGGTACTCTGCTGCTGCTGCTGCTAAGTCGCTTCAGTCCTGTCCGACTCTGTGCGACCCCATAGACAGCAGCCCACCAGGCTCCCCCGTCCCTGGGATTCTCCAGACAAGAACACTGGAGTGGGTTACCATTTCCTTCTCCAATGCATGAAAGTGAAAAGTGAACGTGAAAGTGAAGTCACTCAGTAGTGTCGGACTCTTTGCAACCCCAGGCTCCTACCAGGACCCCATAGACCGCAGCCTACCAGGCTCCTCTGTCCATGGGATTTTCCAGGCAAGAGTACTGGAGTGGGTTGCCATTGCCTTCTCCGGAGCAGGTCCTCTATTTCTTAATTTAAAAATTATTTAATAAGAAAAGAAGTTTAAAAAATACAATACACATAGTAATTATTTCGAAGAACATGTGTTTATAATTTGTATTCAGTAGCCTTCTAATTAGCCTTATGTTACTAAAAAGCATTACATGTTTAAAAAAAAAAAAAAAGAATGCTGTAAGCAAAGTGGCTCAGTGCTAAAGCATCTGTCTGCCAGTGCAGGAGATGTGGGTTCGATCCCTGGGTTGGGACGATCCCCTGAAGGAGGGAAAGTCAACACACTCCAGTATTCTTGCCTGGAGAATTCCATGGACAGAGGAGCCTGGTACTGCAGTGAAAAGGAAAAATGAGGAATGAGTTTTTCTTTCCCTTTCCTGAGAACAAATAAGATAAAGAGAACAGTGAACAGTCCCAAACTTTCCTAGTTTTTACTTTTAACTATTCCTAATCTGTACTCTGTAACTAAGCTTGCTTTTTTGCCCTGTAACTCTGCATGTCTGTAAATAAGTTTGGTTTTCTGCCCCCTAATTCTGCATAAGCTACATTTTGCACCTGTTATCCTTTGGTTCTATGCCAATTACATCCTGTATTTGGTGTTCACCTTTATAGCACTCTCCTGGCAGATCAACCCTCAGAAGTTTTTCTGTATCAGAAAGAAGGCCCAAGTAGAAACACACAATGGACCCAACTACTGGGCCACCAGACTGCCAGAGGCTATCTGAAGCCATCCTATGGCTATTTTTGAAACAATGCAGGAGTAAGAAGACAAGATACTAACACCTTTGTTCCTCATCACTGACCCTTAACTGCAAGCGCTCATCCTATATAAACCCCTAGACCCCTCCTCAGGAGGGATGGCACAGTTCTTGAGGCATGAACCTACTATGTTGCCCTCTCCGCCAGCTAAGGATTAAAGCCACCTTTTTATATCCTCCAAACTCTGTAATTTTTATTTGGCTTCAGTGGGCAGAGAAAGCCAAGATTTTGTTCACTAACACTGTGGGCTGCGGTCCACGGGGTCACAAAAGAGTCGGACACAACTGAGCAATTATGCAGGCATGCACACAAGTCAGAAGCAATAGTGACTCTCCAGAGTAAATAACAATCGTATTGACTCCTGCAGAAGGAGGTACCAAAAACTCACCCCACGCCTGAGAGTCACCAGGCTCTTGAAATGAGACCAGGGAGAATGAAAAGATCTGAATCTGTTAGTGTCTATGCACATGTGAGCTGCAGCCACTGGTCACAACTGGGTGTGTCACCAGAGTCTGGAGAAACCCCTGACTGCTCGGAATAAGTACATCCAAGGTATCTCCACGTGCTTATACAGAGCTAACCAGCACCGTGCAATAGACAGAGCCAGGCACACAGGGGTTAGAGTTTGGGGCTCTGACTCCGGAGGCTCACATTCCTGGTTCCTCTACATACCACCCTTTCTGTGTATCCACACCCAAGAGACCAGCCTCACAAAGCCTTGTTTTCCTCATCATTAATGGGAACAGTAACAGTATAAAGTTGATAGAGCTGTTAATGAGGATTGTATATGGGTAAACTATTTCCATAGTTCAAGTACATTCAGACAGATCCGTTGCTGTTTGCTACTATTGTTATTTTGGGGATATTATTATTATAAACTGCAGTTTCTCTTAACTATTAACTGTGTCTCACAGAATGAGGTATAATTGGTGGAATAATAGACCCGAAATGACGTTTGTATGCTGAGTCTTGTTTGCTGAGGCAAGAACTGACCTCACAATGATGCCAATACCAGAAAGCCCAGCATGATTTACAAAGCTGTTTCCTCTGCCTCTTTCCACATAATTCTTAGGAAGCTCTCCCCCACCAGCCCTCGGTGGTAGGCATTGTTCATATTACCCAGTGTTTTTCACTTAAGGACTCTGAGGCTCAGGAATGCTTTCCTGTATCACCTAGTTAAGCAAGGGGATGGCATGAGGCTTTGGTCTTAGTCCCCTTGTTTCATGCCTTTTCCCAAACCATACGGTATGCGGGGTATTGCAGGAATGTCATAAAGCCTATTGGGCTTCCTATGTGGTTCAGTGGTCAGAAATCTGTCTGCAAATGCAGGAGGATTTGATCCCTGGGTCAGGAAGTTCCCCTGAAGGAGGAAATGGCAACCCATGCCAGCATTCTTGCCTGGGAAATCCCATGGACAGAAGAGCCTGGCGCGCTAAAGTCTGTGGGGTTCCAAAGAGTTGGACATGATTGAGCGACTGGACACATGCACACCTAAAGCCTCTTGGTCAATCTGTCCCAACAATGAGGAACCTGGAAAAATGATGGGTCCTTAGGTTCGGTGTCTCTTGTTTCTCCCACATCACACATGTCACAAGACGTGTGCAGTCCACACCCCGTGGGAAGGTGCAGGGCAGCCACCAACCTTCTTACTGGGAGGAGGAAATGTGCAGTCCACACCCCGTGGGAAGGTGCAGGGCAGCCACCAACCTTCTTACTGGGAGGAGGAAATCTCTCATCAAAAAGCAAAGCCCCCACATGTCAGCAATGTCCCCTGGAAGAAAATGCTTCAGGGAGTTTAACTAATGGAACTCCAGCCCCCAGATTTGCCTTGGGATATCAAATTTCCTACCTGTTTTCAAGCTGGTAAGTGAAGCTAAGTGGAAGTTGCTCCTAACTCTGGCCTTAGAATTACTATGGATTAAGGGAGGAAATGATTGAAAAAATTCTGGTTTTCAGAGACCAGAAAAACTTTTAACTGGTATGAGTCTTAAGGAGGCCAATTGGCCTGGGCCCAGGTCTCAGGCACGTGTGACTAAATCATCAGCATGTGATAAATTATTTTATTTTTACAGATCTTCAAAGAAACTGCTGCCATAAACTCATTTATTTTAGAGACTCAGGGTGAATCTGAACAGATTAATCTCATTTGGGGTTACCCTGGCTATGAGCTCCTCCTGCTCCCAACACCAAGAGTGGTGAAAATAGAGGACTTAGCCTCAGTCTGGCTCCCTCCTGGGCCTCTTTCTTTTCAGACCACCTGATGATTACTCTGGCCCTTTCCTCCCAATTCCTAATTTATAAACACCAAATTTGCCACAATTCTCTGCTGAAAACTTTCTAAACGTTCTTAAAATGATGGGACCAAAACCACATCAGTGTTCTCATCAGGGTCTGGCCAAAGGTGAGGAGATTTGAGGATTATTTTAAACTCTCTCAAAATTTCTGTCTTGCTTACATCCAACCCTGGAATCAATTCAGCCTAGTGTGGTATGGGGAAAGAACAGAAGCAGGAGTGGGGAGCCCAGTTCTATTGCTAACAATATGTGTATGTACACAGATGGGTTCCACTGTGACCTCCAGATCCCTTTCTTTTGGACACAAAACCAGCCCAGAGAGACCTTTATCCTCCCTTCGTGTGTTCTGAGTTCCCCTTAATTGTACCACTGGAGGCTTCACCGCCCTGAATCTGACTGTGTGACTGCCATAAACAACCTGTCTGCACCATTTGCCCTGATTCCAAGGAAACCTGACCTGGGCTCCACCACCTCCCACATCCTCACCACAGGAGGTGCATTTCGCCCTCTCAGAAGAGGCAAAAAAGCCTGAGTGTGGATTCCACCATTCCAAACCTCTTGGAGTTGGTGATGGACAGGGAGGCCTGGCGTGCTGCAATTCATGGGGTCGCAAAGAGTCGGACACGACTGAGCGACTGATCTGGTCTGATCTGATCTGGACCTGTGAGTGGAGGAAAGCAAACTCACCACACAACTGCCTACACCCAGCTTTTCTTCACCCACTCCCCATAACTTGCCAGGCACCTGCCTAGACTTTATTGCATAGACCAAAAGCCGCTGCTTTCCGGGGGCTAGTTCCAGACCCGGAAAGCTGGTCCAAGAGCTGCAGTGTAGGTTGCCAGCCTCGGGGAATTCTTAACATTGCAGGCAGCAGCCCAATCAGGTAGCAAAGCCCACGCGTTGGCTGCCGCCCTCAGGGAAGAGGAAAGCATAGTGGAGCATGGCTCTTCTGCCACCCACTCAGGCTGAGATGGGCTCTGATCTTCATCTCAGAGAGACCACAGCCTGTCCCGTACAAGGCGCCAGACCAGGCACTTCCAAGCTCAAGCCCTTAACAAAGTAACTGCTACCGGAGCCCAAAACCATGTCCCGGAGATGTTCAAAGAACTGGGCGATTCCCTACCCTAGTGCCAAGACTACCTGAATAGAGTTGGCCCAATAAGCAGGTAACTTTCATCGCCGTTTCCTACACTGAGGAGGGCGTGCGAGTAAGCGCACGCTCACACATACACACACACGCACGCATGCACACACGCACACGCACACACGACCAGCACCGGCTTGCCTGGCAGGGCGCCCTCTTGCCCTCGGTGCGGGGTCCGCGAAGATGCGTTCGGGAGCGCAGCACCGACCGAGGGACTGCGAGGGTGGACGCCCGCACCCTCAGCGCTTCCCAGGCGCCTGCAGCACCGACGCCGGGACCGCGCCGACGGTGCGCCCTGTGCAGCTCGGGCTCGACGGCCCCGCTTCTCCGCTCACCTTAATGTTGCTGAAGATAGAGCGGGGATTGCAGCCGGCTTGGCCCGCAGAGGCGGCGCTACCCTGGCGGTCGCCGGGCTTGGACAGGAGCCCCATGGAGGCGGCAGCACGGGGCGGGAGGCTGGGCGAGCGGGGCCGGGGCGCCTGGGCTGGGGCGGGCGGCCAGCGGGTGGCGGGCGCCGTGTCGGTGGCCGGAGGAGACTGAGCGCGAGGGTGCGCGCCTAGAAGTTTTATAAGTGGCCGCCGCCGCCGCCGATGATGAAACGCGTACTCCCTCCTCCCTCTTTCCCTTCGGTGTCAAAGGCGCTGCGAGCCCCCGCCCCGCCGCCGCCGCCCCCTCAGACAGGTGTGACGCGGTGGCCGGCGGCGCTGGACCTCTTTCCGGCCGAAGTCGTCTCTGCGTCCGCAGCTGGGCAGGGACCCGCAAGGCTCGACCGCCCCGGGAGAAGGTCCCGCCCGCCGGAGGGTGGGGGCGGGGGGTGGCGGGCCGGGGAGAGGGAGGTCTGCAGGGGGAGCGGCCGGCTGCAGAGCGTGGGGGCACCCGGGGCGCTGGCGTGGCAGGGTGGGAGCTGCGGGCCCGCAGACTCGAGGGGGCCAGAGAAGCGATCGGCAGGGCTACCAGGGTAGAAGACAGGAGGCGGGGGCGAGGGGCGCTGAGGGAACCAACGGGAGCCAGGGTGGTTGGAGGGGAGCCGAAGTTTGTGAAGGGAGGGGGAGCTTCCGCGCCCCTCCCGATGCGATCTGGGAGATTTACAGAGCCGGTCTCTGCTTGTTTGCACTCGCCGAAAACCTGGGCTCTCAGTTCCGGTGATGGCTCTGAGACTCGCTGAGGCTCTGTTTGTGTCGAGGACTGATTTATATTTAAACTGCTCTTTGCACTAGAGAGGGGCCGGGTAACAAAGGTGGAGAAGTGGGGGCCGCCCCGGGCTGGACCCGAGCCAAGGTAAACTGGAGGTGCTGTCGAGTGTCAGCGTGGCTCACTCTGGCCTGGAGTGTCGCCAGGAGGGTGGGAGTGGGGAGGAGCGGTGAGAGTGGGGCCGTGGACAAACGGGGTACACCCACTGATCTCCTTTTCAGGGCTGGAATAGAGCAGACGCTTAATTTTTTTTCGCTAAGATTTTTTCCACCAAGATACGTAGTGCTGGAAAGAGAAAGAAGGTGAGACTTCCAAGGGAAGGATAAGAAGGTTCTGCCCAAAGCAGCTGCACTAAGAAATCTAGTTCTGGAGGTGTTTTTCCAGCTCCCTAATTCCTGTCATTCTTGAAGAGCCAACGTTTTCAAGCCATCTCCCCTCACACACATCCCCCCTCCCAACTATTCCCAGGAAAAGACGCTCCTCAATTCCCAGGAAGATTTGGCTAAGACAGATGGACCACATAGGTCTCTTATTTCTACTCAAGGCTTGATTGATGCCTTTCTGGGCCTGGTCTGGGCTGTGTCCAGGGGCTTCTTTCCACCTACAGCCCCAGGACCCTGGACACAACAGCACAGAGTGCACGAGGAAAACCATTGGACTGTAGGTGGCTTTGGGCCAGTTCTGTCACCCACAGATCAAGAGTCAACCAGAGAGGCTTTCGGGAGCCCTGCAGCAGGCCCAGACCCAGAGGAAGCACGAAACCGCATGGCCCCCTACAGAGCACTCAGCATGTGCTGGGCACTGGGCTCTAGCAGCCATGGCGGACTCCACCAGGCATTCTGCTCTCACTCCCAGATGTGATGCCACAGAACCCCAGCATTAGCCCAACAGTTATTAGCACTGTTATAACCTGGATTTTACAGATGATGATGAGGTCAACCAAAAAGAGTGCCTGGAAGTCATATAGCTAGTAAGCCATGAAGATGGACCTTGCTTTCCTGACTCCAAAGTCCAGACTTATAGCACTATACCTTTGAGAAGTTATCTATTCTAACAGCCTCATTTCACAAGTGAGACCAAGCAGTTAGCAGAGAAGGCCCAGGTCAAGGTTATGGTCATGTTAGGGCCGCATCACTAGAGCATCTTCCTCGCACATTGAGTGAGGCTTTGCTGTGGTCCTCTGATAGAATCCCAGGCAGGGTCAGCTTCTCCAACCCCACCTTTTCCTCCTCCATTAATCTTGCCTTTGCCCATTCTCAGGACTAGCATCATCTTTAGAGGAAAGGTCTATTCAGATGCCCACAGATGGTTATCTGCCATCATCTACCTTTCCTAGGGGGAGTCACCTAAATGTAGTGGAGACCCAACAGTTGGGCTAACTGAAGTTGGGACTTCAATGAGTTTTACTGGTCTTTCATAACAAGAAGACGCTAGTAGGTAGTCCAGAATCATGACCTAGGTACCTTCAAGATTCTTTAGTGTGTGTGCTTCCCTGGTTGCTCTGATGGCAAAGAATCTGCCTGCAATGCAGGAGGAGACTTGGGTTTGATCCCTCTGTTGGGAAGATCCCCTGGAAAAGGGAATGTCAACCCACTCCAGTATTCTTGCCTGGAAAATCCCACGGACAGAGGAGCCTAGAGAGCTACAGTGAATGGGATCACAAAGGGTCAGACTCAACTGAGCGACTGACACTTTCACTTTCTTGTCCTCATGGCCGGCTCCTCTACCAGCTTCCTCTACTAATTCCAGGGAGGAGGTGGAAGACGGAAAATAGGAAGGGGCTGTGATCACATCAGGGAAGCAGATCTCTCCTGTGCATGCTCAACTGCTGCTGCTGCTGGTAAGTCGCTTCAGTCGTGTCCGACTCTGTGCAACCCCATAGACGGCAGCCCACCAGGCTCCCCCGTCCCTGGGATTCTCCAGGCAAGAACACTGGAGTGGCTTGCTATTTCCTTCTCCAATGCATGAAAGTGAAAAGTGAAAGTGAAGTCTCTCAGTCGTGTCGGACTCTAGCAACCCCATAGACTGCAGCCCACCAGGCTCCTCCGTCCATGGGATTTTCCAGGCAAGAGTACTGGAGTGGGGCGCCATTGCCTTCTCCGGCATGCTCAACTACTTTTCCTTAAATCTTATCGGCCCAAACTGGGTCACACGGTCACCCATTAGAAGGAGGCTGAGAATTGTAGTTAATATCTGACTGCTTCCTTTCAGTGTCTACAGTAACCCATTTCCCCTAGAAGAACACCCTCAGAGTCTGTTTCTAAGATTCTTCTCAGATCCTGTCATTTCAGCAAATACTTCTCAGCACTAGAAAAACAAAGCACAAGGACAGTTCCTGACTCCAAAGATTCTCGGATCTCAGGGTGGGGAACAAGAAGAGAACGCATCAGCGTAACATAGCAAAGAGCTGTTGCGTACATTGGCTGTGGGAACACAAAAGAAGGGCAACAGGAAAGCTGCCTGGAGGAGGTGACTTTCAAGCTGAGCCCTAGGGACTACAAGGATCGGGAGGATCAGAGTGAAGGAAGGTGAATCTACTCCATGATTTCAGCCTGGCTGGAACTGAGACCAGAAGACAGTGAGAGGTGTGCAGTGAAGAAGGTGGAACACCGAGTGGCCTGCAATGAAGTGCAGGTCTTATTTCCAACATAATGCTGCTGCTGCTCAGTTGCGTCAGTCGTGTCCGACTCTGTGCAGCCCCATAGATGGCAGCCCACCAGGCTCCCCCATCCCTGGGATTCTCCAGACAAATGGAGTGGGTTGCCATTTCCTTCTCCAATGCATGAAAAGTGAAAGTGAAGTCACTCAGTCGTGTCTGACTCTTTGCGACCCCATGGACTGCAGCCCATCAGGCTCCTCCATCCATGGGATTTTCCAGGCAAGAGTACTGGAGTAGGGTGTCATTGCTTTCTCTGCCCAACATAATGGAGAGCCTTTAAGGGCTTCTGAACAGAGAGTGACCATGCTGGTTTGCGTTTTACATGGGCCTGTGGGGCAGCTGGGTCAGTGTGCAGTGGGGCAGTCTGGAAGACAACCCAGGAGCTCTGCAGCAATGGGGATGATTCTGGGGAGGAAGGAAAGGCACAAAAGATGTTGGGCATCCAAGTGTCAATGAGGGAGATGTTAGGGATGACTCCCAGGGTCTGACTTGGGCAACCTGCATGGGTGATGCCGAGTTCTGAAGAGGGGCCCAGGCGTAGCAGCAATTGGGGGAATGTGGTGAGTCCCTGAGGCTCATTTGAGTTCAGATTGCCTCGAGTTTGTGCAGGAAAGAGTTCCAGCAGGCAGTTTGGCACAGGGGCCCGTGCTCATAGGGTATGCTGGGCTAGAGGTTGGGGGCTGGGTATCCACATGGAGGCAGTGGATAGGCCTCGAGAACAAATGTGTCTCCTGGTGAGCATGTGTTGGAGAAGTAGGTCCAGGAGCAGCCCCAGCAACACCCAGGTGGCGCAGAGGGTGGAGCCAACAAAGGAGACAGAGGGGAAGAGTCCAACATAGAGAGGAGCAAACCCCAGACGGCACGTCCGCGTGTTGATAGAGCCCCAGGGCAGTGCTCTGAGGAGGAGGTCAGGAGCATGCCTGGGATGCTGAGGAGGGACGATAAGATCCAAGGATGGCCATTGGACCGGCAATAGGACCTTGGCAGGAGTATTTGTGATGGGTGATACCAGCAGAAGCCAGACTATGTGGCCTGAGGAAGAGCTGAGAGGGAGAAAGTGCAAACAGGGGCCAGTAGAACTTGCTCCAGGGGTCCAGAGGGGAGGAGAAAAACAAAGGAGCCAAGCAGATTCTCATCTTAACCCTGAAACTTCCTCTCCGCTTGAAACTGGAGCGGTTACGTTCCTCTCGGGCTTTGGCTCATGCTCCTCCCCCTGCCTTGTAGCACTTGGTTTCTGCCCTTCAAGGGTGGATCCTGTTACTATCTGTTCTGGGCCCCCATAACAACAACAGAACTAAAGGCCATTGTGCCCATTTCACAGATGAATAAACTGAGGCTTGGAGCTCTTTCCTAACACACACCATGTGTTCCTCCTGCCTTTATTATCACAGGTAGCAGTGGAGATAATATGTGTGTTGCTGAGGGCACAGACCCCCGAGTCACACATAAATGCCACTGCCCCTCCTCACAAGCTGTGTTACTTTAATAAAGAGGCCTGCATCACCTCTCGGTGGCTCTGTGCCCCTTCCCGGCTGTTGTAAGTGTGCATGAGGCCATGCTAAGTTCCCAGTGCTGGTGCGGGAGTTGCTGGTGCCCAGTGGGCGCCTGGTGGTTGGCAGGACTGAAGTTGGTCTCTTCCTCTAAGTCAGTTGTGAGCCCTTTGGGACAAAGCTTCTGTGTTCATTCTCTTCGCCAAGCATATCCTGTAGCTTTAAGATGTTTATTAAGTGGAATTGAGCTGAAATGAATCCCAGAAAGACCCAGTGACTGGGGAAGGCCTCATTGCTCCAGAGGCCTCCAAGCCCCTACTGCCTGCATACCAGGCTCCTCCCTCCCGCTGCCCTCCCATCCACTCCACCGCCTCCACCCCCTACCCTAGGCCTCCCTGGTCGGCCTTGTTGTCACTCTTGACTGGCCAAGGGCCCCTTGGTGTGTTTATCCGTCCCCGGGCCACACCCACCACTCCTGCAGCCACAGATGGAGGTCTATGACAGTTTGGACTTAACTATGATTTTGGGCTAACTCTGCCTGGGCTGGGAGGATCCCTGGAGAAGGGAATGGCTCCCCACTCCAGTGTTCTAGACTGGAGAATTCCATGGACTGTGTAGTCCATGGGGTTGCAGAGAACTGGACACGACTAAGCGACTTTCACTTCACTTCACTTCGTCGCCCACCTAGCTCCTTGTTTGCCAAGGTGATGGGCGTGGGGTTGGGATGGGGCAGGGGTCCCCCAGTGACTACACCCCCGACTAGGTGCAGGGTATCTCTGCATCCAAATGACACTGGTGTGGCAGCCTCGTCCCCTGTGAGCGGCTCTGGCCACTAGTTTATATTTTTATTGAACGAACGCTCAGTGTTGACAGTCCTTGCCTCACACTGGCACAAAGCTGATTCATTTAATCCTCAGAACAACCCAATAAGAGGAGTCACTTTTATTAGTGCCATTTTATATTTGGAGAAACTGAGGCTTAGAGAGGTTAAAATAACTTGCTCACAGCCACACAGCTAGAAGGTGGCAGAGCCGAGGTTCAAACCCTGGCCACTCAGAGCAGAGTCTCAGCTCCTAAGTGCATCCCCTGCTCCCCCCTCCCCCATCAGAGGGCCCTTCAGGGGTCTGAAGTCCACCTTGGGCCTCACCCATCCCTGCCCCATCAGGACCTCCGCTGCCAGCAGCGCACCAGCCTGAGTTGGGGTTTGAGCACAGCCTGGGGCCACTGGGGTCCTTCTCAATCCAGCTCTGAGGGCCCTTCATGCCTTTCTTCTCTACCCTCACCTTCCCTCCTGCGGCACCTGCAGCAGGCCACCTGGGCCTCACTCGGGGCTCACCTTGCTCCCCTCTCCCCACGGAAAAATGCAGCAGAGAGGGAGGGGCAGGGTGTCCCACTCCTGGGACCCCAGCTGTGTTGCATGTTACCTGTGGGACACCAGTGTTTGCTCAGGATGGGTCCACTGATGGCATGTCTGCTTTCTTCCTGGAAGGGCTTCTCACAGCCTGATGTCTTGTTCCAGCTCTGGGTCTCACCCAGTGCAAGGTCACTTGCTGCTTTGAGGGGAGGTATGGCAGGAGATTCAGCAGAGGCAGGAAGAAGAGAGACCCCCACAGCCCTGACCCTGCATTCTTCCCGCTGGGCACGGAGCCCCAGCTGGCCCCCATCCTCTGTGCTCCATCCACCCAGGTTCAGGTTGTCCCCAAGCGGTGTTATCACAGCCAGTCCTCCCGTGTGATCACCAGCCAGCCTCCTGCAGCGCACGGACTTCACTTCAACATCCTGATCCTGCCTGTGCGAGGGCCCCAGGCCCATGGATCCTGTCCTATGGATGTTGCCAAGTAACCAGAAAACTAGTGCTTTGTCTCTTTGCCATGGCGTTTGTTTTTGAACTGTTTGTTAATCTTTAGGTTATAGTCTTTCAAAAATAATTTAACTGTGTTTGAACTCTACTCCACCCATCATTTGGCACTGCTATTAAACCTTTACTGACTTTTCTATTTTTCCTGTTTCTTTCCAATAAGCGTGTTTTCACCTAGAAAAATCACAGTTGGCTCCTACTTTTTACAATAAGCATTTTTCCATGCTGCGAGGGGCTTGTCACCATTCTCTGAATGGCTGTGTGGACAATCAGGAGTTATGTAAGCTCCACGGCTGTTGAATGTTGAGGGTGTCTCTAACTTTTGTCTTTTATACACAGGGACTTGATGGATAACTTTTTGAAAAAAAAAAAAAACAAAAAAACTCTTTGCCTTAGGACTGATGGCCAGCAGTGTCATTCGAACACCACTAGATATTTCTCTCTGTGATGTTCAAAATTATGCCTCCTGCTGTATTTCTACCACTTAGGTCTCTTCTCACCAATGACATCCCTCCTGGCCCCCGTAGAGGGTGGCCGGCCCCCAGGGGAAATGGCCCGACTTGCTGTAAAGTCCACCCAGGTCGTGGGGACCTCCTAAGGTCTTTCTTGTTTCCAGTGGCTCAAACAGAGCCCCAGAACTCAGAGAGACACCTCCAGGCTGACCCACAGGTGCCAGGTGATGTGACTGCCTCGATCTGCAGCTCTTTCCTCTCCCCCAGCTCTGGAGAAAGAACTGTAGGTCAGAGGCCTTGGGTAGGCACCTTCCCAGAAAGAGCTGATCTGCACCTGTATGGTCCAGAGAGGGACCCCTTTTTCTCTCTGGCCTGTCAGCTTACTGGCTGTGTCGCCTAAGGCAAGTTGCTCAACCTCTTGGTACAGCATCGGCCTCTCGGAGCTGCCTGAGGAGTGAGCGGGACTCACAAGCCCTCTATATGATCATCACTGGTAGCGTGGTTGTTTTCTCCCGGTTCAGCAGTGCTCCCTCCTAGGCCCTGTTCCATCCTCAGCTGTTCCCTGCTTTTCTCCTTAGGAGGCCTCCTTTCTCCAGAAATGCCTTCCCAGAGGGAGCCTGGGAGACCCTTAATCCAGCCCCCACTGTGGAAGCTGCATGCGGGGTTGGGGGGGCTTACCTCTCACCCAGGCCTGAAGTGGCTGAAGGCATGAAAGGCCCAACCTGCCTGTCCCTAAGGAGCCTAACTGGAACCCTATCTTCTCCTGATGGTGGGGGTGGAGTTGGGGGTCCAGGAGGGGCACTGCAGTGTGAGGCACCCTCCCAGTCCCCTCTCCACTCTCCCTATTGAAGCGTCACCTCATCCCCTCCACTTGCACTAGGAGAAGCTGGGCGTCCCAATCCCCACCCTGGAATTCTATCCCCCACCAGCCCCTGCCTGGGAGCCTGAGGCCTGGGCTGCAACACAGAGACCTTTCCTCACGCCGCCCTCTCCTTGAATCTTCACACTTGTCCACAGCAGGGTCAATCCACGGGAGCCCCGATGGAGGCTGTGCTAAGCACTTTTCGAATTTCTGAAAGTTCCCACCCAGCCTGGACAATTTTGATTGTCCCCCGGGGCACCGGATCCTCCTCTGCTCCCTGTCAGGCTCTGGGTCAAGGTCTGGCCTCATGCTCCCACCTGGCTACTGAAGGCAGTTGGTTCTTTTGTCCGTCTTGCTTCTTGACCCAAATCTCCTCCTCCTGTATTTGTCCAGGTCTGGGGCCTCTTCACTAGAAAGGCCTCTGGCTCCCTCTTTCCTCCCTCCTACCCGCCAGGGCTCCGAAAGGTTCTCTGAGGCCTGCTTCTGTCTCCTCCTCTGAGAGGGAATGGGTCCTACCTGGCTGTGCACACACCCTCTGCGCTGTTTGGACGGACCCCATATCAAGTGGATTGTGAGCTTTTGGGGCAGGGACCAAGGACAAACACAAGGAGATAGCAGGATGCCCCGGGAGACAGAACGGGAGCCCTGCTGTCTGCAGAGTCCCCCACCACACCTGGGATCCCCATTGCACTGATCACACAGACCTTACCTCCCAGATAAACAGACCTGGGCCTTCTGGGGCACCTGACCTGATGCAGCCAACCCTTCCTCTGACAATTCCCCATTCTGTCCTCTGCCGCCCCCGCCCTTCCAGGAAGAAATAGCTCTGCTTTCTCAGCAGTAACTTTGGGGCCTCTAGAGCTCTGTGGAGTCCTTCAACTGGGCCGGGGTCCCTAACACACCCTGGCCCATGTTCCTCGGGTGCTGAGTCACCTGATGAGGTCATTTTCCAGTGATCTCCTCTCCACGAGGCCTCCTCCCTGGTCATGGGTCACCAGGCGGGAGCACTGGGGGGTGTGGCCCCATTGCTGGGAATTCGGGAAGAGAATGTTGATTGCTTCCGTGTGAAGCCAATGGGGGAGGAAGAGGAGGGCCACCGGGAGTGTTCGAACCCAAGACTCGGGAGATTCACAGCTCCCTCACACTGAGGTGCTCTGAGAACCTCACTCTGGCCACAGTGGCAGGAACGATGGCCAGCGAAGTGGACATCTCCTGCTGACCCTTCCCCACATCTCCTGGTTCCCCCCTTCCCACTCTCAGGTTATGAGTTTAGGTGGGTGGGCCCCACTGGGACAGAGGGCATGGGGCCTGGGCCTCTGCTGGAGCAGTCGGGAGAACATGCTTTCTTCGGGGGCTGCCAGCAGTGGGGACGCCTTCCTGGATGTGGGGGTGGGGGGAGGGCGCAGATGCTGGGTGAATCTGTCCCAGGATGTGACCACTGAAGGAGCAGGAATGTGGGACAAAGGTCACTGAGGCTTGTGACTGTGTCCCTCAGGCTCTGGGTCCCACTGGACCTCAGCATCTGGACTCTGCAGGTCTGTGAGGCAGTTCTGTTGATCTTGGCTTCCTGTTGCTCACAGGTAAAGTACGCTGATGAATCCAATAAACCAAGGTTTGGACAACACCGGGAGGAATGATGCTAAAGCTGAAACTCCAGTACTTTGGTCACCTCGTGCGAAGAGTTGACTCATTGGAAAAGACTCTGATGCTGGGAGGGATTGGGGGCAAGAGGAGAAGGGGACGACAGAGGATGAGATGGCTGGATGGCATCACTGACTCGATGGACGTGAGTCTGAGTGACCTCCGGGAGCTGGTGATGGACAGGGAGGCCTGGCGTGCCGCAATTCATGGGGTCGCAAAGAGTCGGACACGACTGAGCAACTGATCTGATCTGATCTGTTCTGAGGCAATTCAGAGAGTGGCCTCAGAGCCAGAATCTCACATAACCTCAAAGTTGCCTTGCTAGGCAGGTCTCGTTGTCACTACTCGGAAGAACTAGAGGAGTAAAGGTCAGAGGTGAGTGTGGTTTGGCACCTGCGACTTCTAAACACAGACGTCATCCTGCTGCTGGGTCTCATGTGCCACGGAGCTCCATGCCGTGCTGGAGTCAGGCTCTGTCCGTTGAAGACACAAGGATGAAGGCTGGACTGCCCACCACCAGAGGAGACAGCCGAGCTACAGAGGATCCAGAAACATGTGGGGAAACAGCTCCGGGGGCGGACATGGTCACTAAAATTCATGCTCAGATAGAATCTGTAATAATGAGGAAAATACTATGTCATAATGTCAAATAAAAAACAGGACAAACTTATAGACTACACACACATATATATTTATATAATACTCACAATTATGTTTTTCAAAAGGCATAGAATTTTTTAAGACTAAATATATAGCAAAATGTTAGAAAGATGATCTTTCCATGGTGGAAATGTGAGTTTTTTCATCTCATTTTTTCTACATCTTTCTCATTTCTTTGATAAATTTACTTTATAATGAAGCAAATATAATAAGCTTTATTTAAAGAAAAAAAACAGAAAATCACTTGGTCACATAGCAGTTTTCCATAAGTACCATTTTCAGAATTGAAAACAAACCAATCCTTTGTCTGAAACGACATCAGGGAAGCTACTCTTGGTCCAGTCCTACCTTGACCACTTTCCCCTGGCATTCAAGTTCCAGTCACTGACTCTGGCCAAAATTCACACCCATCCTGTGCCCTCCTATGAGAGCTTGACTATTCAGGGGGCTCATGTCACACCGCTGCTTGGCAGTAGCCCCCGTCATGGTGAGCTCCAGCCCACAGCAGCTTACGGGAAACTCTGGGCATTGTGCCCCTTTCTCTGGGGAGAAAATCAAGGTCCAGGGGACCTAAGAATTTTCCCTCAGTGTCAGGGCTGGGCAGAGCTGGAACTTGAACGGCAATCCATCTGACTCCAAAGTCCATACCTCTGGCCATGATGTGATGCAGCCTATATTCTAAAACCTTCCTGGGTCACTTGTTTCTTTGTCCCTTTCACAAATATTTACTGACCACCTACTATGCCCATGACACAATTATTATTCACAAAGGAGACGTGGGGAGAAAATCTGAGATATCAGCACACCCCAGCAGCTCACACTGCAGCCCTATTGTCTCAAAGTGGGATGTGTGCAGCCTGGGGATGCTGGGTCATCTTTTAAGGAGCAGGCAGAATATAGCCCAGCTTCTATTTGTAGCTGTTTTCTAATATGTTTTCATTTCTGCTTTTAAGCATTTATAATACACATGATATACTGCATACTGCACGTGTACTCCGTGGCTCAGTTGTGTTCGACTCTTTGTGACCCTTCAGACTGTGGCTTCTCTGTCCATGGGATTCTCCAGGTAAGAATACTGGAGTGGGTTGCCATGCCCTCCTTCAAGGGATCTTCCTCAGCCAGGGACTGAACCCGTGTCTCCTGCCTTGCAGATAGAATCTTTACCACTGAGCCACCAGGGAAGCCCATACTCTATAGTGACATCCTTATAAAACATAGGTAATAACTCTTTGATTGGCATATGATCTTGTTCATGCGTCCATGTACATGAAACTATACATCACGGTGATCAGGGAAGGCTTGGGGAGAAGGTGGGTGCTGCACTGGGGTGGGTTAATCTGGGCAGAGTGAGAGAAGAGGCCATCAAAGGCCACATCACAGCCTGGTGGGGATGGGTCCTGCTGACTCAGGGAATGGGATGTCGGCCCCCTTGTCCCTGCTTCCTCCTTCAGGCTCAGAGCCTGCAGAGCATTGGCTGGCCCTGGCAACCTCTGGGCCCCTGAGGTTCAGCCTGTGTCCACCTAGCCCAGCAGTGAGGCTCCCACCCTGGCCCAGGACATGGCCCCAAACTCAAGGTCTTTGGAGTCAGATCCTCCTCCTCTATTCCAAGAGCCCTCCATGTTTCCTCTTAGACCCAACTGCTCCCTCCATCCCACCCCTTTCAGCCCAGCCTAGCCCACCTTGAACCCTGGGTCTGTGGTCCCCACTCCCCACCGCCTCAGCCTCTGCCCCTCTGCTCCTTCCACCTGCATCTTGTGGAACTGACTGCCCTCAGGACCCACTGCCTGAGAAAAGCTGCTCATTCTCCAAAATCCAAGGCCAGGCGGTGGCCATGGGGCCAGCTGGAGGTTTTCTCTTGGGTCCCTGAGGCCACTTCCAAGCCTTTGCTCCTTGAGCCCTGCCTCCCGTAAGCTCAGACATCCAGCCCAGGCCCCCTCGGCCCCTTCCTTGCCTCCCTCCACTGGGTGCTGCTGCACCCTGGAACGCCCACACTCTATGCTGGCATATCTCACTGCAGCTGACCTCACGCTTCACCATCACACAGCGCCTTAATACCTTCAATTCTCCCATTTATCTGTCCCCACCTGCTTCTATCTCCTTCTAGCTTAGAACCCAGAGAATTTCCAGCAAGGGCTATCCATCTCCTTGACCAAGAGTGACCAACGCTTAGGCTGCACCCTGAGTCCATCCCCTTCAGCTCCCTTGGGCAGCAATCTGCTCCTTCAGATTTGCTCCCCTCCCTCCTGCAGCCTCAACTCTCTCTCTTGAACCTCTTCCTTCAGCAAATTTGCTTATGTTTCCAGGTTTCCGACATTAATAACAGAACAATCACCTACCTCTTGGCCTCCTCTTGCCCCTGCTCTGTCTTTTGTCCTTTTTTATGGTCAAGCTTCCTGAGATTGTCTCTATTTTTCTCTCAAACCATTGCACACTGGCCTGGGGATTACACCATCACAATGGATTGCTCTCGACAAGAGCACCAGGGACCTCGTTAACTTATTCCCTGGATGCCTGATCCTGGCAGGCTCTCCACAGCCTCGAACATGTGCTCATGGGAATTTGCTCTCAATTTAGTCTACACACCACCCCTTCCTGCTTCCCTTGTCCCCACCTCAACTTCTTCTCAGGCTCCCTCCTGGCATCCTCATGGTAAATACTCCTCAAACACCCAGGGAAAATTCTGATGCAGCTGGTCTGAGAAGGGCCAAGAATTTGCATCCCTTACCAGTTCCTGAGTGATGCTGCTGCTGCTGGTCCACAGACCACGCTTCAGAACCACCACTTTATAGAGGAAAGTTAGCCTTGGCCTGAGCCCTTCAGTGAATACAGCAGGCTCATCGTGAAGTGGGCCCCTGCCACACAACCTGGGGAAGGTTCTGGCTCCACTTGGGCTCAGCTCCCAGCAGTGAGGCCTTTGACATTGGCTTGCACTGACTCTTGGCTCATTTTCCAACTTACTCCTAGTCATTGTTGCTGTGGCTAAAGAACAGAACATAGGCGTTGAGGGTCATTATTGGTGCTCAAAGTGGAGGTAAGTGACAGGGATGCCCATCAAAGGGTGTTATGCCTGTTCCCAGGTCAGACTTAGGCCTTTCTATTTCTCCGCTGCATTTTCTCTTTCTCCCATCTTTCGTGTTTTAAGAGTACACCAAGCCATACTTCTGCAGAGACCTAAAAAAATGTTATCTAGTAATAGCATTCAGAATTCTCCCTCAGTTTCCTCTGACTCCCTGAGCTCCATCCCCAGCACCCACTTCTGGGCTGAGAGTCAGAGGACTCTCCACACAGGGCAGATGTCCCCCGAAGAGGAAATAAAATGCATGTATTCCTGCTATAGGAACATAGTGAAGTAGCTCAGTTGTGTCGGACTCTTTGTGACCCCATGGACTGTAGCCTGCCAGGCTCTTCCCTCCATGGGATTCTCCAGGCAAGAATACTGGAGTGGGGTGCCATTTCCTTCTCCAGGGGATCGTCGCAGCTCAGGGATCGAACCCAAGTCTCCCGCATTGCAGGCAGACGCTTTAACCTCTGAGCCACCAGGGAATCCCCTTATAGGAACCTATGCTATGCTATGCTATGAGGACAGCCCAATACCGAGGCCAGGGTCATTCCACAGGGCTGAGCCTCAGAGCTGCTAGGCTCCTTCCTCTTTGCCCTGCATCTGCCCGAGAGGCTAAATAAACGAACTTCACCTTGGGCCCTTGCCAAGGGTCTGCCTGTTTCCCACAGCAGCATGGGCTGATCATATCTGTATAGGAAGGAGGGCTGGCGTGCTTGTGCTCATGAATGTCTGAAGTCTCTGAGGCAGGGGTTGACCCAGATCTTACTCAATCACTCAAAACAGCCACAGTTTACTAGAGCCTGTGGAACAGTCCCTGGATCCTTGCCTAGCACTCAAAAGATGCTCAATAAATATTTGTTGAGTGAATGAATGCTTTCACTCCAGGATAATCTGTTCATTCCAAGAAATCTGACGCGATCCTGGCTGCTCTCATCTAAACCGAGTTTTTCCTGTTTCTTTTCATCTTTCCCTTTCTAAAGTTCTCAGATGGGACATAAAACAAATCCTCTTTCATCCTGCCAGGGAACATGGAACCAACACACACACATGAAAATCCCTGACCATGGGCTCCCTGTGCACTCAGCCAACCCAGCCATCCCTCCAGCGGCCACACCACAGAGGGAGCCCATGGCAGCCCCCAAATGAACATAAAGCTGCCTCTCCTTCTCTGGAGATCTGCAGCTCCTGGAATCTGCCAGGGCAGGTGTCCCTCCCCTTGTAGATTCCTCATGAGGTGCACCCCTGCATTCTCAGGCCTCAGGAGATTTGGGGCCTCAAACAAGGACTAAGAACAAAGAAGGGTCAGAGATGTGAGCCAGGTGTCAATAAAAGACAGATGAAAGATGTTTTTAATGAATTGATTTGATCTCCAACTTGTAAAATAAACTTGCTTTTTGGAGCTAAGAGTTGGGAAGATCTTGCTCAACTCTGCTTCTTTCATGCCTGGTTCCCCTTATGGATCAAGCTGTCACCACACAGCCCTCCCCGTAAGGTCACAGTGTTGCTGGGCAGACAAAGCCATCTTCATCAAATAGCCACACAACGTCACAATGTGGCAGAGGTTAAAGAAATCATTCTACAGCCTGTCACAGTATCATAAATGATTACTGGTGAGTTTGGTGTCACATTTTTCTAGCTTTGAATGAGTTAGAAAAAAATTTATAACCATTTACAAAAATGCTAAAGTTCATGTGGCTAAACTCACATCAAGTGCCCCCCACCAAATGTGCTCCCTTCCTTGGACAGTGTGACTTCCAGCCCCTGGCCTAAGAAGACTCCCCATATGCGGCTCTGCTGCTGCTGCTGCTGCTGCTGCTAAGTCGCTTCAGTCATGTCCGACTCTGTGCGACCCCATAGACGGAAGCTCACCAGGCTCCCCTGTCCCTGGGATTCTCCAGGCAAGAACACTGGAGTGGGTTGCCATTTCCTTCTCCAATGCATGAAAGCGAAAAGTGAAAGTGAAGCCGCTCAGTCGTGTCCGACTCTTAGCGACCCCACGGACTGGAGCCTACCAGGCTCCTCCGTCCATGGGATTTTCCAGGCAAAAGTACTGGGGTGGGGTGCCATTGCCTTCCCCTAGCAGATAACTATTGCCCCCGAGGCCAGCCAGGCAGACGTGGAGCATGCTGGATGGGGCTGGATTGCGCTGCCCTACTGGGCCATATGACCCAAAATCAGAGCCCAGGTTTTCCTCTCTGGGCTCAGATGCCTAAGTGACTTGTTGGAGCAGAGCCCCTGGAGCATAGCAAGCAGGAAGTCTGTTCACCACTCAGCCAAGGCTAGGGTCTACCACCCTCCCATCCTGGCCCTTTGCCTCCACAAATAAAAGGCAGTCCAGCTCCACTCTCTCCCACTCCTTCTGTCAACATCCAATGCACTTCATGACCTGGCATCTTCAGGGAACTCATGACAAAAAGAAATAGGAGTCAGCCTGCCAGCAATTTTAACCCAGACTGATGTCGAGGGAAATGTGATTGCTGCCCCTCGAAGCTGGGAGGGGCAGGAACCCAGTCCTCCACCCTTCCCAGGGCTGACTAGGGCGTGGACACCTCCCCAGAAACCCATACAAAGTCATGGGGCAGACCTTGCTGCAGACATTGGCTTTTGGAGCAATCATCCCAAAGTATTTTACAAGTGTATGAGTAAACACCAGCGTAAAGTGTGACTCTTCAGAGGAAAAGTGAATAATTAATCTAAGTTTCAAATACTGAATATTTTTCAATAAATGTTGATTCTATTTGTATATCTCCAATCCACAAGTATTATTAAGAAGGTTTGGAAATGCTATTGAAGATGAAGAATAGAGAAAACATGTTTATCTCACTTACACATATGTACAGCAGTGTTGTTAACCTAGACAACGTCCAGCTCTGAGCTCACGTGGGAATCAGTCACAGAGATGCTCTCCATGTCTATTGTGCTTATGATGTTGAGCTGAGGGCTTTTGCCATGATGCCTTCTTCTTTTCTAAAAATGTGTTCAGAAAAAAAAAAAAAAGATGTCTAGGTTGCAATACGGAGAAGGCAATGGCACCCCACTCCAGTACTCTTGCCTGGAAAGTCCCATGGACGGAGAAGCCTGGTAGGCTGCAGACCATGGGGTCGCTAAGTGTCAGGCACGACTGAGCGACTTTACTTTCACTTTTCACTTTCATGCATTGGAGAAGGAAATGGCAACCTACTCCAGTATTTTTGCCTGGAGAATCCCAGGGACAGAGGAGCCTAGTGGGCTGCCGTCTATGGGATCGCACAAAGTCAGACATGACTCAAGTGACTTAGCAGCAGCAGCAGGTTGCGATAACAAAATACCATAGCCCGAGGCTAATAAGCAACAGAAATTTACTTTTCATACTTTTGGAGTCTGGAAGTCCAAGAGCAAAGCATTGGCAGATTCCTGGTTCGTGGACAACGTCTTCTCATTGTGTCCTCGCAAGGGGAAAGGAGGCTCTCTAGGGTTGTTTATATAAGGGCACCAATCCCATTCCTGAGGGCTCCACCTTCATGATCTCATAGCCTCCTAAAGGCCCCACCTCCAAATATCATCACTGTCAGGGTTAGGTGTCAATATGAGAATTTGAGGGGCACAGCATTCAACATATGCATGCATCCATGCTAAGTCACTTCGGTCATGCCCGACTCTGTGCAACCCTATGGACAGCAGCCCACCAGGCTCCTCCGCCCACAGGATTTTCTAGGCAAGAATACTGGAGTGGGTTGCCATTTCCTTCTTCAATTCAATCTATAGCAATGCACAAAGAAGAGAAAGAAAAGCAAGAAAGATGATGGAAGCATACATCCAGAGTACTACGTGTTTGGTGACCACTGCATAAACTGATGTGCTGGAGTGACCTCTTGGGGCGTTGAGGATCTGGGCATCCATAAGATTGGCTAGAGGCTGTATGCACTTTCTAGAACTCCAGAGAGGGGCATTATGCCAGGAGAGGCCTCCACTTGCCCACACACATAGATCATTGACCAAGCTCAGTTCTGACTGCCAGTTACAAGCTGCTTGCAGAGTCTCTGACACTGGATGGCACACACCATAGATGTAAGTGCCAGGTCAGGGTTCTCCAATAAAATGCCAGATGCCCAGTTCAATTTGAATTTCCAACAAACAACAAGTGTTTTTTTTTTTTTTTTTAAGCATAAGTATGTCCTAAATATCTCATGGGACATGCTTATACTAAAAAATTATTCATTGTTAACTGGACATTCACATTGAACTGTGTGCTCTTTATTTTTACTCACTAAATCTAGCAACTGGCTATACTAGGTGTCTGAGGGCCTTTCTGGACCAAGTCAGGGTGCTGGGGACAGGCATCCAACCTGGCCAGGCCTCCCCAGACACTGAGATCAGGTGTACCCCCGGTCAGGTGACAGAAGAGCGGCTCTTGAATGACTTCTGAGAGGATGGGCCCACTGAATCCATTTCACCAGTGCGGGGAGGGTCCCCATGCCACCATTTCACTTCTGACATATGTCAGTGGGGTAAAAATAAATAGTAGCAAATTTAATGTGAAGATTAAGGATGGCAAACTGATGCTATAATCTAGATGCTTTATATCAAATGTGTTATTCTTTTTTTTTTTTTTTTTTTGAGGTCACAGATGTCAAAAGTTTAATGGCAGCAGGACTTAACAGAGAGTTCTCTTTATGAACTTTTTCTGTTAATTGGAGAAAGACTACCATTATTTTATTTGACATGGAGAACATACATACTCCAGCCTGAGGACTGTCAAGGACCCATCGGGACACTGCTTGTTAATAGATTCACAACCCAGATGGAGACCTCGGAGATGATGGGAGAAGAAGCCAGGAAAGCAAGCCTCAGGCAGAGCTGAACTGGTTCACAAGGGCCAGAAGAGGGGCAAGCAGCCTGCAGGCAAGCAGTACTTTGGGAGAGGGGATGTTCCCTAAGGATGCATGGTGTCTGTGGGAGCACATGGCCACCGTGGGGCCATGTGTGTGGCATTGTTGTTGTTGGGGGGCAGTCTGGAGAATGCAGAGCCCAGATGACTGTCCACCAGAGCCCAAGGCCCTGGAGGGCAGTGAGCAGAGGCAAGTCAGGCAGACCCCAAGTGATGCTGAAAGCTCAGCTTCTCTGTGTACCAGTGCTGAGTTGAATCTTGGAGATAGAGTTTTGGGTGAAGTTGAAAAGAATAGCTTTCTTACTTTGCCAGGCAAAGGGGGCCTCAGCAAGCCAATGCCCTCAAAACCAACTGTCCCAACTTGGGAAACAATAGTGAGAAGTTTTACAGTAATTGTTCAAAGAGGACATGGTCAGCTTGTGGACATTCTTCTCATTGGTTGGTGTGGAGGTAAGTGGGAGTCGGCATTATCAACTTTCTGGTTCCAACTGGTCTGGGATCTACATGTTTTTAGGCAGCATACCATTGTTAACTGTTGACTTCTCCCACCCAGAGGGTGTTTCAGTATCTGCAAAATAGCTCAAATATATTGTGGTGTATCCACTGATGGGGAATCAGGACCTTGCCCTAAGGCTGCTCTTAACTGTTTGCCACTGGTCTCACATACTCTCCCTTCCATAATTTGTAACTGCTTGAAATGTGTCCATTGGAACCCGGAAAGGTCCTGGAGGCTGAATGAAAGCTGCTTCCGGTAACCAAAGAAATAGTGGACACAGAAAGGCATTGTGCCCAGGAGCCCCACAGGGCTCTGCTTGGTATCATAAGTGGAAGGTGGTATGCAAGCTGGAGGTTAGCCACCCAGAGAGAAGTCCAGGTTTGCTCTTGGCCTACCACACAGAAGGGACCCTCTTGAGCGTGGCAGGGGGAGTCTGTCTGAAGCATTGGAGACTAGAGCTGAGAAGCCCAGGTTTATTATCCTGGCAGAAGTCTTGAGGGGACCTCAGAGGCTATTGGGTGAGTGTGGCCCAAATGGGAGGGACTGGGGCCTGCCTGGCACATTGGCAGGAGGGGGCAGTGAAGATGGTGACAAAGTGACCACAGAGAGCAGTACCCACATAGCCAGAGTGGACGGGGCGAAAGGAGTCACATACACTGTCTGGTTTAGACCATTATGACAGGGGTCAGGGGTTTAGTTCCTGCCTTTACCTGCTGTTGGCCAATCGGCCAGGTGCCTTCTACCTCAGCCTGACAGCGGGTCTGGTCCCAGTTCTGGCACCAACTCCATGTTCTTTGGAGAAAGCAAATAGCTCTCAGGAGCTATTTTCACAGCAACACAGGAGACCCCCTTCATGTGCTCTGGGAAGTCACAACTTCATGTCGGGTCAGCCAGGCTGGCCCAGTACAGCCACTGGTGCGGACCAAGCATGTGGCTTCCATGCGGGATGGCCAGCCTTGGCACCTGAGCCGGGCACACGTCACCACAGCGGTCCCACCATCCTGCTCCGGTGCTTCATCAAGGGAGTCTGAAAGTGAAAACAACGGGAAGAAAAGTGAAACCTCCCGAAGGCGCAGGCAAAGGTCACTTCGTGTCCCTTGAAATGAGACCCAGAGAAACCTTTGTGACTTCCGCATTCCTGTCTTCCGTCGCATTTCCTGCGTGTCTCTGGTTCCTGGCACACACAGCCCTGTAGAGGCTGTCATCATAGCCCTGTCGGCCAGATGGCTGCTCCACCCAACTCTGCGCTGACAAAGGGTCATCTCCCCACATGCCAGCCACACACAGAACCGAGCATGTGGTTCACACAGAACTCACACCTGTGCACAGGACCTGTCCTCAGGACCTGTCCTCAGGTACTCCCGCAGCTCTCCCCAAACACAAGCCTGCACACACCCCTCCCCCAGCTCAGCCCTCACACACCCATCCTGGCAGAAGCACACCCATGAGCACAGACACAGAACACCCTGTGCGTGCTAAGTCACTTTAGTCACATCCAGCTGTTTGTGACCCTATGGGCAGTAGCCCGCCAGGCTCCTCTGTCCATGGGATTCTCCAGGCAAGAATACTGGAGTGGGTTGCCATGCCCTCCTCCAGGCGATCTTCCCAACCCAGGGATCAAATTGTGTTTCATATGTCTCCTTCATTGGTAGGTGGGTTCTTTACCACCAGTGCCATCTTGGAAACCCTGCATTCTTGCATATCCAGTCTCCCTACGTGTGCTCATGCCCAGTACACAGACAGGTGCACGGGCCTCTCTGTTGACAGCTGTCAAGCCCTTGGGTGGCTAATCCTCTGTGTACAGGGCAGGGACACCAGCCCCTCCCTCCACTGCCATCTAGGAACGGTCTCTATCACCTTCCTGAGCTCAACCAACTGGGCAGGGCCCCTTAACTGCATCTGGTTCTGTTTGCACTGACTCAAAGGGCACTCCCTTTGAGACCCCGCCCTTCGAAGGCCAAGCCAACACCTGCCAGCTGTTTTTCCCACACATTGAACATGCAGTGCTGGAGGAACTGGCATCCTGGCTACCTGGACTCTGGAACAAATCAATACGGTTCTTCTTATCTCTGTGTTAGAGAGGCTGTTCCAAGCTGTCAGAAACACGGAAACATACACGCTCGGGTTATTTGGAATGGTGGCTGTTCATTGGAAGGAAAAAAGAGGGACAGAGAGAGACGCATAGGCAGGACCACAGCAGTGTCCTGCAGTTGGGACTTGAGTTTGAGTTTAACCCTAAGAAGAGTGTCTGCCCTACCTGGGTCCCGGGCACAGCACCAGACACCTAGTGTGTGTTATCAAGGGGCGCTCACAGCAGCCTGTGGGGGAGTTCCCATCACTGTCCATTCAAAGAAGATGGTGAGGCTGAGATAGTCTGTGGCTTGCCTGAAGTCCTGCAGCAGTGAGTGCAGGGCTGGGACGTGAGCCCCGCTGTCAGGGGCCTATCCACGTACCAAGGAGGCCCCGCAATGCCGCTCCCAGAAGCTGGTGTCTGTGGCTCTCGACCTGGTGGATCTGCCTTTCTCTTGAGATGACTTCCCCCCATCTCTGGATGTTTGTCTGTCTGTCTCTGCTTCCTACTCTGTGTCTCTATCTAAAACTCCTGAGAGGGGACCCTTTTAGCATCAGTCAGATTCTAGACAGTGCGGAACCACTCTGAAAGTAAAACGAGCAAAGTTTCAGCCAGACTGGACCCATGCTCCACTCCCTTCCTTCCCACAGTGAGCAGATGCCTTGGGGCGAGGCGCTCAGCTGTGGTCAGGACAGCTAGTCACTCTCAGATGCCCTGGGGATGGGGCAAGACACTCTACCAACACCAGGTTGTCCAGTGTGGTTTCAAATACTGTTATTGGAAATTTTTTCTGAGCATATTTCTCGTTTTATTGACTTGGTGAGATTCATCTAGTAAGCATAATTGAATATCTACAAAAACTAGTCAGGGTTTTATGATTCCTGGGGCATCCTTCTGCATTCCAAGTGCATCAAGCAGTCAAAGCAGGAGGCATGGAGAGCTGATGGTGCTGACAACCAGGAAACTCCCTAAACATCTTTTTAAACATTCTTGATGAGTTTTTTGCCTTAACATTAATTTAGAGGCAACAAAGAGGAAACTCCCTGGCAGCAGGTTCAGTGTGCTAAGCGTCGTGGCCGCAGATGCAGGCAGGGTCCCTGGGTGAGGCAGCTTCCTTCGCCTGGGACCTTTCAGCCTTGGCTGCAGAAGGCCGCCCACATCAAGGGGCCTCTGGGGGCACCGAGGCGTGGAGGGTCCCGGCCCAGCTCCTCAGTCATCTGCATTCCCAGGAGCCTCCTCCACTGACAGAGGACAGAGGTGGGGTCTCGGGTCACTCAGCCCATAACACCCACAAGCACAGGCCACCAAGCCACCCTCCCTTGGGACTGTCAGAAGCAGCCCATTTCAATTTGATCGTTTGCATAAATTCATTAGAGACCACAGACTTCATGTCAGCGTGTGGTCCAGATCCTGTTAAAAAATATCTGTATTTATAGAGAAGCTTAAAGGAAGGAGCAAAAGTCCCAAATCCTTCACTGAAAATGACCGAGTGGGAGGGAATATTCACACCCAAAGCTACAATCTGGATTCTGGATTCTGCCTAACGTCAAACAGTATTCCCTGTGGATCTGAAACCCCACATGCTAGCAGCTACTGCGGAAGCAGGGCTTTTCCGGGACAGCCATCTCCTTGGGAGCTGTGCCCTGAACTGACCAAGGATGACTGACCTTTAGAGTCTCCTTCAGCCCAGGCGGCAGCTAGGCACGAGGCTGTGGGGCTGGAATTCAGATCTCTCTCCCCACGGGCCTGGACGCATGAATGTGGGCGGCTGGGGGAATGTTGGCCTGGCCTCGGGCTCCTGTTTTTCTAAGTCAGGAGCCAAACGAGGAGATGGCTCCAGACCCATGTGCTGCAGGCTGACAGTTACCCGACAACAGACCAACACTCGCAGTCACCTCGATTTTTTAAGGAGTGCATGTCGGTGGTCTTGCTTGGCAAGAAAAACCTTGATTTCCCACCCCACCACTCTTATTCTACAGCAGAAATAGGCAACTTTTTACCAAGCTTTTACAGGATTCCTAGCCTAGCACCTGACTTGGAAACTCTTCCAAGAGGGTCCACCTTCGCAAAGTTGATGTGTGGGTCTCAGTCCCCTGATTTTAGCCTGCATTGTTGACAGAAGCACTTTAAAGGGGTGTGGGATCTGAATGGGGACAGAGGTGGGTGATTCTGGGGGAGGCGAATGGACCCACTGCATGTCATGACTAAATAAATCCACTACAGGAGAGGAGGGTCTGGAGATGCGCTGCCCCAGCGGAAGTGACCTCAGAGAGGAGTGAGGACCATCTGAGGACATGTCCCCAGAGCCCTGCATTGTCATGGGAGGGGTCTGAGCCATCACTGCCCAGAGGGAATCCCTCCACACAATCAGTTCTCCCAAATCCGTTAGCCCAGAACCCAAGGCAGGGCCTAGGAGCATAAGAGGGCCAAGTGGGTGGGCACAGGGTCTTGGGCAGTGCCAGTCCTTTCCAGAACGAACAGGCACCTGCTCTCCTTGCACTGCCAAGAGGACAAAGGTGAGCAGAGGCTGCCCTTCCCCTCTCAGTCAATGTGACCAAGACCCTCCCAGACACCTCTCCTCCTGAAACCTCAATGGGGTGTGTTCCTGAGGGTCTTTGCCCAGAGCAGCCCCATGGTGCCACCGGAACTCCCCTTAAATTACTGAATATTTCACTGAGAGACTCAACTGGTCAACTCCAGGACCCAGGAGGCAGCGGGTGAACTCAGGGCCCCAGAGGAATGATGTTGGGGTCATCATCAGTTGTAGGTTTGGGGAGGGGTTCTAAGTTGGAGAGGAAATGAGTTCCTGGCCTTCCTAACATTCCATGAATCTCATCCAGACCTTCTCTCTTAGTTTCCTGGGGCTGCTGTAACTATAGTTCCACAGGATGAGGTGCTGACACAACAGAATTTTATTGTCTCACAGCTCTAGAAGCCAGAAATCCAAGGTCAAGGTGACGGCAAGGGTGGTTTCTTCTGAGGCTTCTCTCCTTGACTTGTAGATAGCTGTCCTCTCCCTGAATCTTCACATGGTCTTCCTTCCCTGTGTGTCCGTGACCAAAATTCCTCCTCTTATAGCACTAGCCATATAGGATTAGAATGGAGATCCAACCAGTCCATTCTGAAGGAGATCAGCCCTGGGATTTCTTTGGAAGGAATGATGCTAAAGCTGAAACTCCAGTATTTTGGCCACCTCATGCGAAGAGTTGACTCATTGGAGAAGACTCTGATGCTGGGAGGGATTGGGGGCAGGAGGAGAAGGGGACGACAGAGGATGAGATGGCTGGATGGCATCACTGACTCGATGGATGTGAGTCTGAGTGACCTCCGGGAGCTGGTGATGGACAGGGAGGCCTGGCGTGCGGCGATTCATGGGGTCGCAAAGAGTCGGACACGACTGAGCAACTGATCTGATCTGATCTGATCTGAAGGACCTTTTTAAATTTAATTACCTCCTTACAGACCTGGTCTGTAAGCAGACACTCTTTTCACAGCAAACACTCTGGTCATAGCAAACACCCTTTTCCAACAACACAAGAGACAGCTCTACACATGGACATCACCTAATGGTTAATACTGAAGTTAGACTGATTACATTCTTTGCCTCTAAAGATGGAGAAGCTCTATTCAGTCAGCAAAAACAAGATCTGGAGCTGACTGTGGCTCAGATCATCAGCATCTTATTGCAAAATTCAGGCTTAAATTGAAGAAAGTGGGGAAAACTACTAGGCCATTCAGCAGTGACTTAAATTGCTTATGATTATATAGTAGAGGCAATGAAGAGATTCAAAGGATTATACCTGGTAGACAAAGTGCCTGAAGAACTATGGACAAAGGTTTGTAACATTTTACAGGAAGCAGTGACCAAAACCATCCCAAAGAAAAAGAAATGCAATAAGGCAAAGTGGTTGTCTGAGGAGGCCTTACAAATAGCTGAGGAAAGATGAGAAGTGAAAAGCAAGGGAGAAAAAGAAAGATATACCCAACTGAATGCAGAGTTCCAAAGAATAGCAAGGAGAGAGAAGGACTTCTTTAATGAACAATACAAAGAAATAGAGGAAAACAATAGAATGGGAAAGACTAGAGATCTTTTCAAGAAAATTGGAGACATCAAAGGATCATTTCACACAATGATGCACATGATAAAGGACAGAAATAGTAAGGACCTAACAGAGGCAGAAGAGATTAAGAAGAGGTGGCAAGAATACACAGAAGAACTACACAAAAAAAGGTCTTAATGACCCAGATAACCATGATGGTGTGCTCACTCACCCAGAGCCAGACATCCCAAAATGTGAAGTCAAGTGGGCCTCAGGTAGCATTACTATGAACAAAGCTAGTGGAAGTGATGGAATTCCAGCTGAGCTATTCAAATCCTAAAAGATGATGCTGTCAAAGTGCTGCACTCAATGTCAGCAAATTTGGAAAACCCAGCAGTGGCCACAGGACTAGAAAAGGTCAATGTTTATCCCAATCCCAAAGAAGCACAGTGCTAAAGAATGTTCAAACTACCGGACAATTGTGCTCATTTCCCATGCTAGTAAGGTCAAGCTCAAAAGCCTTTAAGTTAGGCTTCAGCAATACTTAAATTGAGAACTTCCAGATGTCCAAACTAGATTTAGAAAAGTCACAGGAACCAGAGATCAAATTGCCAACATTTGCTGGATCATAGCAATGGAATTCCAGTAAAACATCTACTTACACTTCATTGACTATGCTAAAGCCTTTGACTATGTGGATCACAACAAACTGTGAAAAATTCTTAAAGAGATGGGAATACCAGACCATCTTATCTGTCTTCTGAGAAACCTATACATGGATCAAGAAGCAACAGTTAAGCCTCTACATGGACTGGTTCAGAATTGGGAAAGGAGTACAAGGCTACATATTGTCACCCTGATTATTTAACTTATATGCAGAGTACATCATGCCAAATGCCAGGCTGAATGAATTATAAGCTGGAATCAAGATTGCCAGGAGAAATATCAACAACCTAAGATATGCAGATAACACCACCCTAATGGCAGGAAGTCTAGTCAAGGCTATGGTTTTTCCTGTGGTCATGTATGGATGTGAGAGTTGGACTGTGAAGAAAGCTGAGTGCCAAAGAATTGATGCTTTCGAACTGTGGTGTTGGAGAAGACTCTTGAGAGTCCCTTGGACTGCAAGGAGATCCAATCAGTCCATTCTGAAGGAGATCAGCCCTGGAATTTCTTTGGAAGGAATGATGCTAAAGCTGAAATTCCAATACTTTGGCCCCCTCATGCAAAGAGTTGACTCATTGGAAAAGACCCTGATGCTGGGAGGGATTGGGGGCAGGAGAAGGGGACGACAGAGGATGAGCTGGCTGGATGGCATCACTGACTCAATGGACGTGAGTCTGGGTGAACTCCGGGAGTTGGTGATGGACAGGAGGCTTGGCGTGCTGCAATTCATGGGGTTGCAAAGAGTCGGACACGATTGAGCGACTGAACTGAAACTGAATGGTAGGAAGTGAGGAGGAACTAAAGAGCCCCTTGATGAGGGTGAAAGAGGAGAGTGAAAAAGCTGGCTTAAACTCAGCATTCAAAAAAACTAAGATCAGGGCCCAGTCCCATCACTTCATGGCAAATAGATGGGGAAAAAGTGGAAGCAGTGACAGATTTTCTCTTCATGGTCTCCAAAATCACTGCAGATGGTGACTGCAGCCATGAAATTAGAAGATACTTGCTTCTTGGAAGGAAGGACAAACCTAGACAGCATATTAAAAAGCAAAGACATCACTTGCTGACAAAGGTCCATATAGTCAAAGCTATGGTCTTTCCAGTTGCCATGTACAGATGTGAATGTTGGACCATAAAGAAGACAGAGCACCAAAGAATTGATACTTTCAAATTGTTACTGAAGAAGACTCTTGAGAGTTCCGTGGACTGCAAGGAGATCAAACCAGTCAATTCTAAAGGAAATCAACCCTGAATACTCATTGGAAGGACTGATGCTGAAGCTGAAGCTCCAATACTTTTGGCACCTGATGTAAAGAGCCAACTCATTGGAAAAGACCCTGATGCAGGGAAAGACTGATGGCAAGAGAAGAGGAGGTGACAGAGGATGAGTCGGTTGGATGACATCACTGACTCAGTAGACATGAATTTGAGCAAACTCTAGGAGATAGTGAGGGACAGGGAGGCCTGGCGTGCTGCAGTCCATGGGTTTACAGAGTTGGACATGAATTAGTGATTGAACAACAACATTACAGATCTTATTTCCAAGTATGGTCACATTCTGTGGGCAGTGCTTCAACATGTGAGTTTGAGATGGTGTAGCCCAGCCTATAACACCTGCCCAAGCAGCAAGCATCTACTTCTGGATGGCATCTGGGTGCTACCTCCATAAAGGCAATCCATGTTGCCCACCGGGTATTTCACAAGTGCTTTCTGCTTCACTCCCTATAACCTCCCCTGGAGTCAGCAGAGAAGCATCCTCGTCTCATTTCATAGATGAGAAAACAGGTCCTGAGAGCTAAAGTTAGTGTCCCCAAGCCCCCTGCCAGGAAGTGAATGTTCTGGGCTGAGACTGGGCTCCTCACTCCTTGGCACTGTTCCTTCAAACTCCCTGCTTCAGGGACTACAACATTTCCCTTCAAGGAAGGAGGAAAATATTTCCTCTGATAAGAGCTTAACACCCAAGTCAAGTTTGCAGGCTTTCAGGCTCCTCATCCTATTTAATGTGCCAGAGCTTCTTCTAGTTAACATTTATTTGCTAAATAAAGTCACTTCTCCCTACATTTGGCTCTCACACAGCTGCTGTGAGCCAGGCGCTTTGCAAGGCCCCTCATATGTATTATATCAAAAATTAATCGTATTTCATAGATGAGAAATGGCGGCTTAAGGAGGTAAAACTGAGCTGCTGGTCAGTGCTGGAAGAGTGCAGTGAAACCAGGAAAGGGTGATTCACAAGCCCTTATCTTTCAAGGGTAGCAACCCTCAACAAATTCAGTTACTCAGCAAGTGTTTATTAGAGGTCTGCTCCATGCCAGGCACTGTTCAAGGTGCCACTCTTGTTGTTTGGGTTTAATCTATTTACAAAAGAGACACTGAGCCCTGTGCTTATGGAGCTAGAGTTGTCCAGAGGGAGACAAACAATAAATATAATAAATAGGTAAATTGTACTATAGTTTCCCTGGTGGCTCCATGGTAAAGAATACGCCTGCAATGCAGGAGACTTACAGGAGGCACAGGTATGATCCCTGAGTCGGAAAGATCCCCTGGAGGAGAAAATGGCAACCCACTCCAGTATTCTTGCCCTGGAAATCCCATGGACAAAGGAGCGTAGTGGGCTGAAGTCCATGGAGTCGCAAAAAAGTCGGACACGACTGACTGGCTAAACAACAATCAAATTGTATTATATGTTAAAAAGTGGTAAGTCCTATGTGGCAGAGTGGGGGTGATCAGGAACACTGGGCTGGGGAGAAGAAGTTGCAGTATTGAACAGGGTGCTCAGGGAAGGTGTTCTGGAGCATAGACTCAGGGGAAGGAAGAAGTTAGACAATGAGGATGCCTGGAAAAGGTCTGAGCAGAGAGAGCAAGTGCAAAGGCCCTGGACCCGGAGGGTGCTTGGTGCTTTGTAGGGACAGCACGGGGCCCTGTGGCCAGACAGGCAGGGAGGAGGGTGAGGACGGTGTGGAGGGGAAGTCAGAGCAGAAAAGGACCTCCGGGGGCAGGTTCACAGCCACTGAGGGGACCTGGGCTTGGCTCTAGAAGCGGGACCTCGGCAGGGCTTTGAGCAGAGAAGGCAGGCATGGTCTGACCGCTTTCTAGTGGGATCCCAGCTGCTGTGTTGAGAATACCTGGCTAGGGGAACAGAGAGGAAGAGAGGATACCAGTTAATAGGACAGTGGCGTGGACAAGGTGGCCCTGATGCTGACAGATTCTCCTGCTCTTGTTGCTCTTTCTCCCTCTACCCATCTCTGCCTCCTTTTTTTTTTTTTTGAATACCAATTTATTTTCTTTTTCTTTTTATTTATTTATTTTTAATTTAATTTTATTTTTTAACTTTACAATATTGTATTGGTTTTGCCATATATTGAAATGAATCCGCCACAGGTATACACGTGTTCCCCATCCTGGACCCTCCTCCCACCTCCCTCCCCTACCATCCCTCTGGGTCGTCCCTGGGCACCAGCCCTGAGCATCCAGTATCGTGCATGGAACCTGGACTGGTGACTTGTTTCATATATGATATTATACATATTTCAATACCATTCTCCCAAATCATCCCACCTTATCCCTCTCTCACAGAGTCCAAAAGACTGTTCTATACATCTGTGTCTCTTTTGCTGTCTCGTATAGGGGTTAACAATTGCACTCATCTCACACGCTAGTAAAGTAATGCTCAAAATTCTCCAAGCCAGGCTTCAGCAATATGTGAACCGTGAACTTCCTGATGTTCAAGCTGGTTTTAGAAAAGGCAGAGGAACCAGAGATCAAATTGCCAACATCCGCTGGATCATGGAAAAAGCAAGAGAGTTCCAGAAAAACATCTATTTCTGCTTTCTTGACTATGCCAAAGCCTTTGACTGTGTAGATCACAATAAACTATGGAAAATTCTGAAAGAGATGGGAATACCAGACCACCTGATCTGCCTCTTGAGAAATCTGTATGCAGGTCAGGAAGCAACAGTTAGAACTGGTCATGGAACAACAGACTGGTTCCAAATAGGAAAAGGAGTACGTCAAGGCTGCATATTGTCACCATGTTTATTTAACTTATATGCAGAGTACATCATGAGAAATGCTGGACTGGAAGAAACACAAGTTGGAATCAAGATTGCTGGGAGAAATATCAATAACCTCAGATATGCAGATGACACCACTCTTATGGCAGAAAGTGAAGAGGGGCTAAAAAGCCTCTTGATGAAAATGAAAGAGGAGAGTGAAAAGGTTGGCTTAAAGCTCAACATTCAGAAAACGAAGATCATGGCATCTGGTCCCATCATTACATGGGAAATAGATGGAGAAACAGTGGAAACAGTGTCAGACTTTGTTTTTCTGGGCTCCAAAATCACTACAGATGGTGACTGCAGCCATGAAATTAAAAGACGCTTACTCCTTGGAAAGTTATGACCAACATAGATAGCATATTCAAAAGCAGAGACATTACTTTACCAACAAAGGTTCGCCTAGTCAAGGCTATGGTCTTTCCTGTGGTCATGTATGGATGTGAGAGCTGGACTGTGAAGAAGGCTGAGCGCCGAAGAATTGATACTTTTGAACTGTGGTGTTGGAGAAGACTTTTGAGAGTCCCTTGGACTGCAAGAAGATCCAACCAGTCCATTCTGAAGGAGATCAATCCTGGAATTTCTTTAGAAGGAATGATGCTAAAGCTGAAACTCCAGTATTTTGGCCACCTCATGCGAAGAGTTGACTCATTGGAGAAGACTCTGATGCTGGGAGGGATTGAGGGCAGGAGGAGAAGGGGATGACAGAGGATGAGATGGCTGGATGGCATCACTGACTCGATGGATGTGAGTCTGAGTGACCTCCGAGAGCTGGTGATGGACAGGGAGGCCTGGCGTGCTGCGGTTCATGGGGTCGCAAAGAGTCAGACATGACTGAGCGACTGATCTGATAGGGGTTATTGTTACCATCTTTCTAAATTCCATATATATGCATTAGTATACTGTATTGGTGTTTTTCTTTCTGGCTTACTTCACTCTGTATAATAGCCTCCACTTTCATCCACCTCATTAGAACTGACTCAAATGTATTCTTTTTAATGGCTGAGTAATACTCCATTGTGTATATGTGCCACAGCTTTCTTAGCCATTCATCTGCTGAGGGACATCTAGGTTGCTTCCATGTCCTGGCTATTATAAACAGTGCTGCAGTGAACATTGAGGTACATGTGTCTCTTTCAATTCTGGTTTCCTCAGTGTGTATGCCCAGCAGTGGGATTGCTGGATCATAAGGCAGTTTTATTTCCAGTTTTGTAAGGAATCTCCACGCTGTTCTCCATAGTGGCTGTACTAGTTTGCATTCCCACCAACAGTGTAAGAGGGTTCCCTTTTCTCCACACCCTCTCCAGCATTTATTGCTTGTAGACTTTTGGATTGCAGCCATTCTGACCAGCGTGAAATGGTACCTCATAGTGGTTTTGATTTGCATTTCTCTGATAACGCCTCCTTCTTTTTGGAAAGTCTCTGGAATATGGCAGACTACATTCCAGTCTGGAATATGGTGTCCCCAGTGAGCAGCTCTCTGGGGCCAGAGATAGCTGCTTCAGTACTCAGAATATCAGATTTCTCCTTTAGTAAATGAAGTAGAACAGGGTTAATGATGCCAGCCTCACAGAGCAGTTGGAGAATCACCCATGGATGGATGTATGTGGGGCGTTTCAGTCAGTTCAGTCGCTCAGTCATGTCTGACACTGCGACCCCATGGACTGCAGCACACCAGGCCTCCCTGTCCATCACCAACTCCCAGAGCTACTCACACTCACGTCCATCAAGTTGGTGATGCCATCCAACCATCTCATCCTCTGTCGTCCCTTTCTCCTGCCTTCAATCTTTCCCAGCATCAGGGTCTTTTCCAGTGAGTCATTTCTTCACATCAGGTGACTAAAGTATTGGACTTTCAGCTTCAGCATCAGTCCTTCCAATGAATATTCAGGACTGATCTCCTTTAGGATGGAGTGGTTGGATCTCCTTGCAGTCCAGGGGACTGTCAAGAGTCTTCTCCAACACCACAGTTCAAAAGCATCAATTCTTTGGGGCATTCAGTCCCAGCCAGCTCAGTCAAGGCCCCTCAGATCGGGTTTCTGAGCCCTTGATCCCCTGACCCAAATGGGAACCCTCCAGACACGGGGCTCACAGAAGGATACAGTCCTCTGTGAGCATCAAAGGCAGAGCCCGTGGTCATTGGGGAACCAGCTTAGAGAGGCCCAGGGATCCAAGGATGAACTTCATGTCTTCTGACCCTTGCAGGAGGGGGCTGTGTGTGAGCACTGGATCAGGAGTCCAGCAACCTGCATTTTTTAAAATTGAGATATAATTGACATACAACACTATATTAGTCGCAAGTGTACAACATAATATCTGTTTATGTTGCAAGTGGTCACCACAGTAAGTCTAGCTAGCAGCAACCTGCATTTCTTCGTCAATTCTGCCACATCCCAACTCAGCAAACTTGAGAGATGACATCTCTCTGGGCTTGTTTCCCCACCTGACAAATGCACATGTTGATAACATTTCCATGCTTCTCTCCAGCCTTCTGGGAATTTTCTGGGCCTGAGAGGAGCCCAGGCAGTTGTGAAGTCACAGAGTTACTCACTTCCTTGTTTTCCTACATGACTTGGCCCTATTTCCTGGCTTCCACCTCTACCCGGTCAATGACTTGGTGTGAGCCACTTATGCGGGGAAAGCTGGTGAGCTGAGCTCGGATCAGAAAAGTGCTGGACAGACCTGGGCCACACAGCCTCATGCCCTCCCCTGAAGATGGGCCCTGCCTCTAAGGAGATGTGTGGATAGAAGTTCATGAAGGTCGAGCTGGAAGGTCTCTTAGAGACTCTCAACTTACAGTGGGGAAGCTGAGGGTAACAGAGCAGAAGAGACTTGTCCAGGATCTCACAGAGGTCACTGGAAACATCTGTTTGTTTTTTAATAAACAAGAAACAGCCTTATTACAGTATAAGTAGCATCTATTAAACTCTACATGAAGTGGAGTTGGGTGAGTTCTGACACACATACATCCCCATCAACCAGCTCCACAGTCAGGATACTTATCATTCCCATCACATTGGGACTTGGTGGTCCAATGGCTAAGATTCTTCACTCCCAATGCAGGGGCCCAGGTTCAATACCTGGTCAGGGTACTAGATTCCACACGCCCCAACTAAGAGGGCACAGGCAACTAAAGATCCTGCAAGCCTCAACTAAGACCAGGCACGGCCAAATAAATAAAGCTAAACAAAATCCCCATTGCCTCCAGAGGCTTCCTCATGGCCCTCTGTCCTGTCTCCCTCACCGACACCCCAGGCAAACTCCAGTCTGCTTTGTGCCACTACTGATGCATTTTTGCATCTAAGGGAGCACTGACTGGGCTGTTGGGCAGGCTTGGTGTGGCCTGGGAAAGACAGGGGCCACCAGGATTGCGGCCTGAGGACTGGAAGGCTGGAGCAGCCATACTTTGAGTTGAGGGTCAGGGAGCTTCGTGAGCTTAGCCTTGGGCCCTAGGTGAGCTGTCTAGTCATCTCTGTATAGGGAAGGCTCCAGGGCAGTTGGCCACAGGAGCCTGGAGTTCCAGAGTCTGGACTGGAGACCCGCTGAGAAGGACGGGAAGTCAGGGACCAGCCAGACCTCCAAAGAATGAGCGTGGTGATAGTGGGGCCCTGGTCTCCCACTAAGCAGTTGGTCAGGGCCAGCTCTCTACAAAACATCTGCTCCCCTCCAGGGGTCTGGCATCCCTGAGCCCGGGAAAGTGGGCCCTCCAAGGGCAGAGTGTTGTTGCATCTACCTGGTGGCCACACAGTGCCTGGTTCCTGGGAAGAGCAATTGAATGGGCAAGGAAAACTCTCTTTACCTTGGCAACATTTCCAAGAACCCAAAGTATGTGTCAGAGGAGGGCAAGTACCCAGACAATTACGACCACTTTCCATGGGCCTCACCTCTGGCCAGAGGTTCTGCAGAAAAGGAAAAAGCAAAGTGACATTTGACTCGCCAGAGGTTCTGCAGAAAAGGAAAAAGCAAAGTGACATTTGACTCGCCTTTCGTGAACACTCCCTCAGTTGACCTCCCAGTAACCCCATCAGCTAGGTCCCTCCTTTACAGAAGAGGAAAGTGGGGCTCCAGAGAGAAGATGGCACCAGATGGGGACCCACTGCCTCCTCGGTGATCCCTGGGGGCACAAAGGCTTGAGCAAATCTGCCTTGGGCCATCCCCAGCTGGTCACTGCCCTTTCCCCAGGGCTCTCCTCTCTCTGCAAATCTACGCCAAGACATTTTGTCCTGTTTGGACTAACTGCCCCACCAGCCCTATACCTTGGCACCGCATCCTGGCCTCTCAGTGTGAGCCCACCCTTCCCACTTGCTCTGTCCTAAAGGGCTTTCTCTGGGCCATGCATGATGCCTCATACTCCAGGTGTGTGCAAGGCCTCATGGCAGTATCTTCCAGAAACCCCAACGCGGCTAGAATATTCGACATAACTGATAAACACAGTTGAGCAGCTTTCACTGTGTCTGGCCTGGCAACACGAGAGGCAGGCACTATCCTAATCCTCCTGCGCCCAGAGACAGGAGGTCCGTAGGTCAACCTCAGGTCATTAAAGTTGACTGTGAGGCATGTGTGCTCTGAAGAAAAGGGTCAGTGCATAGGACAGGGAACCAACCATTCCAGGATCCATAAAGGGGTTCTGGGGAAGGGAGCGGGGAGCTGGGGCCGAAGGAAGAGCAGGAGTCACCAGGGAAATATGGAGAAGAGGTTATTCCAGGCAGAGGAGGGAGGGGGCAGAGCTGTGAGGGCCAGAGGAGGCCTGTGTGCCTCAAGAGGGGATACCTCAGGTCAGCTGAGGATGTCCAGAGGGGAGGTGGGACCGGAAGTGGTGTGTCTTGTCCACTAGCAGAGACACACGCCCTTCCCTAGAGCAGCTCAGGGACCAGGAGCAGGCAGGGGCCCTGGGCCTCATAGCACCTTGCGGAGGGAGGCTCCCAGGTCAGTTCCTGTTCAGCAGAGGCCAAGTAGCTCCAAGAGCTCTGCCCAGCAGAGAGGCAGTCACTGGTCCCCACTGCCTGTCCACTGTCGGCTCCAAGCAGACCAGGATGCCCGGGCCTTCCTTCTGCTGTGAGTTTTCTGATGGAGGCGGAAAGGCCAAACCCTGGAATGTGCTGACCTCTGCCCCCTGCAAGGTCCAGGAGCTAAGGCCCATTCTTCCCAGTGCCAAAGCCCTGCTAAAGCCAAGGGTGGGTGCGGCCCAGCACGGGGCAGGCCAAGCAGGAGAAACATTTCCCCTAGGATGGTTCCCAGAAGGGTCTCCTTCAGCATCCCCAGCCTCCTTCCCTAATGAGGAGAGGAAGGCCCCTGAGGCCAGGGTCAGCATAGCATACCCCGGCCAGTACTGGCTCAGCACTTCCTGGGCAGGGCCGTGCCAGAGCCCTTGAAACTGGCGGCCCTGGAGCTCCTTTCAGGAAACTTCACAGTTGGTTTTGGAATCCACTCCCATCACATAGGAACAGAGCTCTGTGGCCTGTGTTGGGAGGGAAGTCATGGGCGGCTGGAAGGGGTGGGGGCTTCAGGGCAGGGCCTGGGCGTAGGAAGAAGATCAACCTTGGAGGAAGCCCAGCCTCACGCTCTCCAAGCCTCAGTGGCCTCATCTGTGACATGGAAACCACGGCTGCTCTGCCAATGCCAAAGCAACGCTTTGAGGTCCCGGGAAACTGTATGGTGCTTTCCAAGTGCGAGGTGAGCCTCTTATCAGGCTCCAGTCCCCCAAGGGGAGGACACTGAGTTAAGGCAGCGACAGCCCTCGAAGAGAAGCGGCAAAGCTGGGGTTCTGCTGCCGGAGGGGCCAAGCAAGGTCTGAAGACTCTCAGCACCCCTCATCCTGAAATGCAGAGCCCTGGATTTCTTTTCTCCAGATGAACTGGGCTCTGAACCCTCCTAGCAAGCCAAGACATGGGCTTGAACTGGGGCTGGTGGTTCTTAAGGGAGTCCTCTGAGAATCCTTGATGGGGGGGCAGGAAACACAGACTCCCGGGTGGGTAGGGCAGGGATGTACAAGGATCCCAGCTAAGGACCCCTAGAGGTGTGTGTGCAGGAATTAGAATTAGACTGGGAATTTAGAAGCAGGCAGGAACCACTGCCAGGAAGCTCCCACAGCCCTTGGGCTCCTGAAGCCTTCCCCATGGTGAGTTCTTGAGAGGGAGGACCACACTTTCTTCCTTAGAGCCACAGAGTATGCCAAGAGAAGGGCCTCTGTACGTGTGTTGGGAAAATGAACAGAACAACTCTTGGTAAACTCTCAACTCAAGTCTCATCTACCTTTGTCTCTGGCATCTAGCACAGCACCTGCATTCAGCTGGTGCTCAGTATATGTCTAGCGGCTATTTGTTCCCCCAGTAAACCCTGCCCTGTAGTCAATACGGACTGCTGCTGCTGCTGCTAAGTCGCGTCCGACTCTGTGCGACCCCATAGACGGAAGCTCACCAGGCTCCCCCGTCCCTGGGATTCTCCAGGCAAGAATACTGGAGTGGGTTGCCATTTCCTTCTCCAATGCATGAAAGTGAAAAGTGAAAGTGAAGTCGCTCAGTCGTGTCCGACTCTTAGCGACCCCCATGGACTGGAGCCTACCAGGATCCTCCGTCCATGGGATTTTCCAGGCAAAAGTACTGCGGTGGGGTGCCATTGCCTTCCCCGCAATACGGACTACCTGAGCTTTTCCAAGCACATCTTTTGTTCTCCAGCCTCTCAGCCCCTGTTCCTTCTGTGGGAGCGTCGTCCCAGGCCCTTCTTGACCACCTGACATTCTGAGCATCCTTTGTGGGCCCCCTTTCCCAGGAGGCCTTCTCTGACCAGCCTGACTTCCACTCGGTACCACCCAAAATCCTTCAAGGACTTTCCTCATCCCACAAGGGACTGCCAGGCTCTCAACACTCACCACACTCCCAGCCCTAACCCTTTCCCTAGCCCTCACTTCAACCCAACACCCAGCTGAGGGTCTGTCCTGCCGGGAAGAAGTCAGCCACGTAGCGATGGGAGTGTATCCATCCGCTCTCCCCTCGGAGCCAGGACACGCCCCCTCACGCGCTCACCCTTTCTCAGAAGACACAGGAGAGGATGTCTGTGTGTCTTTGGATGACAAAGCGAGGGCTCTGGACCAGTCACCAACTCCACCAAAAGGAAGTGGTGGTTTTGAAGGGCCCTGAGCTGGTGGTCAGGACGCCTGGGCGGGTGACCTTGGAAAAGTCACACACAGAGCCTCAGATTCCCGTCTGTGAAATGAAGAGTTGGACCACGTCTCACAAACTCTGACACATTGAAAGTGCCCAGTCCTGTCTCAAGAAGGAAATTCCCCACAATGGCTGGAAAAGGAGTGGGGGCGGTATGCGCTCAAGGGCCCCCTGTCTACCGCGGCCCGTCTCCCTCTCTCCCAGGACTGCCCAGGAGCTCAGGACACTGCCGGAGGGTGGGCAGGTTTGCTGTATTTCGCTGTGTGGCGAGTCCTGGCCTAAGGTCAGCTGTCCCCCTGCATCCAAGGCAGATTTCCTAGGAGGGAGCCCTGAAATTGGCTCCCAATTTTGGAGGAGGGAGAACAAGTTGATTCCAGGGAAAGAATATATTTTCCGGAACATTTAAGACAGCTGTTGTTTCTGCGGCCTGCGGGGGTGCCCCTCACTCTGTCATCCCCAGAGTTGTTGGCTCCCCCGAATCCTTGGGACCTGGGAAAACACTGTCCTCCTTCCCTCCCACCACCCGCCTCTCACTTCCAACAAGCAGCACTTCCTCTGGGATTCTCCACCTTGGACTCACTCCAGGGAATTTCTGGAAGCATAAAATGGTGCAAACAGATTGTTTTCATTATGATTATTCTGGGTTTAACCTCCTGGCCCTGCGTCACTGAGAATTGGGGGCTCTTTGTTAGAACCGCATGGGGCAAGAGGCCTTTCTTTTTCTTCTGTTTGCTGCACGAATCAGTCTTATTTTCCTTCCCTCAATTCTGGATCCTCTCCTGCCTGGACCCATTCCTCCACACGCCCTCCCTGCCTCCTGCAGGATTTGTCTAATGAAGCCTCAGGGTGACCCTGCTCTCCTGCCTGACCTGCATTGTCGTCAAATCCTTGCTTCTCTCTGCGGCTGCTTTCCAATGTGAAACCAACCTCTCTGAACCCGCCTCTGAAAGACTTAGAGGCTCTGCCAACATTTGGTCTGAATGTATTTTAACATGAAAATTTTCCTGTTCCTCAAAATTTTAGTGAAATCAACACACTCACACAAATGTGTTACATGTAACTTTCAGTACACTGAAAACTACCAACACATTAACTTGGACTGCTGCAAGAACACATTTTTTTGTACAGATCTCAAAGCAAGAATTTTATTTAATTAAAAGTTGTTCTAGGAACAGCAAGAGAGCTAATTTAAAAAACAAAAACCACACTTTTAACAATTGCAAATACTTCTCCATGTGAAACAGATTTTCTTAATCTGGTACAATCAAAATAGATGGCAGTGGTTCTCAGCTGGGGTGATTTTACTCCTGACACCTGACTCTGGAGGAAGGGCCAGTGACTACTGGCTACCGTCATCATGCAGGGTCTTGAGTTGTGCCATGAGGGTTCCCACTCTGGGCCCACCACTCCTAGACCATGTGAGCCCAGGCTCAGTGCCTCGTCTCGCCAAGCTTAGATTTCCTCAACTGTAAGATGGCACCACAGTATCATGTATTTCATTTGGCAGTTGTGAGGATTAGATGGTATCATTCATGCCAAGTGCTTAGAACAGTGTCAAACACACAATCAGTGTTAGCCACCACCATCATGATTCCTGCAAATTCCGGCAGCCTGCAGGTAAGAACTGGCCATTGGAGGACCTCTGTTTGCCTCCCCGACTCCAGGGTCCTTGTCTTGCTTCACAGCCCAGCCCTGGCGTGGCCTTATGTGGGGAGTGGGGGCAGCCTATTGGAAGGCACTCCCCAGAACAAAGCTTTAAGCAGCAGTGTCCAGAGACACAGACACTTGAGGATTTATCTGGCCCCAAAACTTACAGATGCCCAGACTCACAAAGCCCCCTCCCCACTTCCTCTTTGAAAGCTGGAGTCCTACTGGGCGGAAGAGGAGCTGGGGGTGGTGGGGGGTGTATAACGGTTAAGGTTTAGGCTCAGCCCTTTAACTTTGGTGAAGAGCCTCCTTGGAAAAGCTATTCAACTTTGGCAGAGGGTAGGGGAGTGTCCTACCAGGACACCGAGGGAAAAAGGAGATGTTTACATTTCTGCAAACTCTATTGTTTGAAAGGACACAAAGTAGCCATTTCCCACAGCAACGGCCAATGGGGTCAGAATTTCTCACATCTTGCAGTGAGACCAGCCTGGCTGGGCTGTTTATTTACAGCAAAAAGCATTTCTTTACCAAAATGATTTACTAAAAGCTATCTTCCAGTATCAGATTTGAGAATTTGCTCTAAATGTGACAAATGGGTTTACTTGCTGCAGGTGGTTTTCCTGCAAAGAACAGCCAGGCTTGATCAAGCTGTTGGAGTGAAAGCAAGGGCCCCTCAGTCGCCCTACCTATAAGGAGGCCCCCTGCACCGTGATCCCAAAGGGGAGCAAGGCTTTGTCTTCCTCAAACCTGGGTTTCTAACCCCGACAAGTTATATCCATTAAGAAGATGTGGAAGCCCATTCTGGAGAAGATTTGTTTTGCTGAGCCAGTTAGGAGGTTGGGGGCGTCCTAGGGTCTGTCCTGGACACCTCAGTGCCTTCCCCGTCTCCTCCTTCCAGGACTTCCCTTCCTCCCACACCATCTTCTGGCTCTTCCTTCAGCATCTGTCCAGAATTAGACCACCTCCCATCAGCTCCACCGCCACCCTGGCTCAAGCACCGCTGTCTCCCGCCCAAGTCATTGCTGTGGCCCCTCCCTGGTCTCCCTGCTTCTGCTATGGCCCCTCTACAAACTACCACCTGGAGAAAGGTCATTTTAAAATGTAAGTCTGATGTCATTCTTCTAGAACATTCAAGTCCAGAGGACCCTTCCCAGCTCACAAGGAGTCAAATTCAAAGTCCTTTCTGTGGCCTGTATGCTGTGCTCCCACCCCTGCATACTCACCTGGGCCTCCTCTCTTACCACTTGGCTCACTCCTCCCAGGCACACTAGGCCCTTGTTCTCCCCTGAACACCCCCTGGCACAGCCTGCTATTCGCTCTGCTCCCACGTGGCCTCCCTGACTTCCTTCGAGTTCCTGCTCAGGCGTCTTCTCATCAGAGAGCCCTTCCCTGACCATCTCGACAGTTGCCAGCGTCCACCCCACTGCAAACCCAGGTTTCCTCCTCTATTTGCTTCACAGCATTGCTGAACCTTCGCTCTCTGCTCATCACTTACTTGTGTGTTGGTGGTCTCCCTCCCTGGAGATCCGCTCCTCAAGCATGGGACATTGTGGTGTTCACAGCTCTATCCCCACCATCCCCATCCATGTCAGGAGCTCAGCCAATACCTGTTGAGTAAGTGATGATTAGGTGAGTGAATTCTGAGGGCAGCCCCAGACAGCTGTGATTCCTCTCCTCTGCCCACAGCTGACGGGGCCAGGGACTGCCAATCCTCAGGCGAACCAGCACCCAGACAGGTCAGGAGGAGAACGCTCAGCCCTCCTGCATCATGGGGATTTGTGGGTCAAGTCCTCATCGGTCTTCACCTCCCTCTTTCTCAGTTTAAAGAGATTAGCCAGGAGATAGTGAGAAAGAGAAGTTACCTGCCAAGGGTTCCCAGCTGCAAAGACTATGGCTCCCCACAGATCCACGGATGAGGCCCAAGGCTGTCCCAGCCCTCTGGTTCCAGGTGTCATCAGAGGCCACAGGCCTGGGCGAAGAACGTTCCATCTACACATATAGTATCATGCCACTGGTGTTGGTGTCAGGATTGGGAGCAGGGTCTGGGAGGGTCACTATGTGAAAGTGTTGGGATTCAGGGTGGTTCTGTGCGAGACAGAGGAATGCCTTTGGTGGCTTTTGGCTGGTCCGATTGGTCAGGAAAATCATTCCAGAGAAGGAGGGCCAGAGAGCATGATGTCAACTGCCACAAGCGATCATGAACTTGGGAGGATATCCCAGGTAAAAGAAACAATATAAGAAATAGCAAACTGGTTTCCTGAGCAGGGAGTGAGAAGCTGGAAATCGATCCTGTAGATGGGCTAAAGTGTAGGCTTCATGCTGGGGGCCAGGAAAAAATGACCCCAGGTTTCTCCAGCACCTGCTGTGCCAGGCCCTGTCTCGGTGCTAGAAGATGAATAAGGCCCAACTTCCCCCACCCTGTCACACCCTGCACAAGGTGGTGGGTGTCAGAAATACATGCGTAGCCAGCATCATGGCACACACACACAACATGCATATACACATTGCACTTTCACACACATACACAGAAAACAGGCACCTGGATGAGAGCTGACTCAGTGGCCCTTGTCAAGTCTCCAAAATGATTTCTTCCAGCAGAAAATAGGCAGTGGTGCCAGAAGATCCACCAGGCATCTCACAGGCTACACCCAGCTCCCCTCCTGCAGTACCCTAGAGCCAGGCTTTCACCTGGAAACAAATCTCTTTTTTCTTTTTTTAATTTTAATTTATTTATTTTAATTGGAGGCTAATTACTTTACAATATTGTATTGGTTTTGCCATACATCAACATGAATCTGCCACGGGTGTACACGTGTTCCCCATCCTGAACCCCCCTCCCACCTCCCTCCCCTACCATCCCTCTGAGTCATCCCAGTGCACCAGCCCCAAGCATCCTGTATCCTGCATTGGACCTGGACTGGCAATTCGTTTCTTATATGATATTATACGTGTTTCAGTGCCATTCTCCCAAATCATCCCACTCTCTCCCTCTCCCACAGAGTCCAAAAGACTGTTCTATACACCTGTGTCTCTTTTGCTGTCTCATCTGATCTGATACAGGGTTATTGTTACCATCTTTCTAAGTTCCATCAGATCAGATCAGATCAGTCGCTCAGTCATGTCCGACTCTTTGTGACCCCATGAACTGCAGCACGCCAGGCCTCCCTGTCCTTCACCAGCTCTCGGAGGTCACTCAGACTCACATCCATCGAGTCAGTGATGCCATCCAGCCATCTCATCCTCTGTCGTCCCCTTCTCCTCCTGCCCTCAATCCCTCCCAGCATCAGAGTCTTCTCCAATGAGTCAACTCTTCGCATGAGGTGGCCAAAATACTGGAGTTTCAGCTTTAGCATCATTCCTTCCAAAGAAATCCCAGGGCTGATCTCCTTCAGAATGGAGTGGTTGGATCTCCTTGCAGTCCAAGGGACTCTCAAGAGTCTTCTCCAACACCACAGTTCAAAAGCATCAATTCTTCGGTGCTCAGCCTTCTTCACAGTCCAGCTCTCACATCCACTAAGTTCCATATATATGCGTTAATATACTGTATTGGTGTTTTTCTTTCTGGCTTACTTCACTCTATATAATAGCCTCCAGTTTCATCCATCTCATTATAACTCATTTAAATGTATTCTTTTTAATGGCTGAGTAATACTCCATTGTGTACATGTACCACAGCTTTCTTAGCCATTCATCTGCTGATGGACATCTAGGTTGCTTCCATGTCCTGGCTATTATAAACAGTGCTGTGATGAACATTGGGGTACATGTGTCTCTTTCAATTCTGGTTTCCTCAGTGTGTGTGCCCAGCAGTGGGATTGCTGGGTCATAAGGCAATTCTATTTCCAGTTTTGTAAGGAATCTCCACACTGTTCTCCATAGTGGCTGTACTAGTTTGCATTCTCACCAACAGTGTAAGAGGGTTCCCTTTTCTCCACACCCTCTCCAGCATTTATTGCTTGTAGACTTGGATAGCAGCCATTCTGACTGGCGTGAAATGGTACCTCATAGTGGTTTTGATTTGCATTTCTCTGATAATGAGTGATGTTGAGCATCTTTTCATGTGTTTGTTAGCCATCTGTATGTCTTCTTTGGAGAAATGTCTATTTAGTTCTTTGGCCCATTTTTTGATTGGGTCGTTTATTTTTCTGGAATTGAGCTGCAGGAGTTGCTTGTATATTTTTGAGATTAGTTATTTGTCAGTTGCTTCATTTGCTATTATTTTCTCCCACTCTGAAAGCTGTCTTTTCACCTTGCTTATAGTTTCCTTTGTTGTGCAGAAGGTTTTAATTTTAATTAGGTCCCATTTGTTTATTTTTGCTTTTATTTCCAATATTCTGGGAGGTGGGTCATAGAGGATCCTGCTGTGATTTATGTCGGAGAGTGTTTGCCTATGTTCTCCTCTAGGAGTTTTATAGTTTCTGGTCTTACATTTAGCTCTTTAATCCATTTTGAGTTTATTTTTGTGTATGGTGTTAGAAAGTGTTCCAGTTTCATTCTTTTACAAGTGGTTGACCAGTTTTACCAGCACCACTTGTTAAAAGAGATTGTCTTTAATCTATTGTATATTCTTGCCTCCTTTGTCAAAGATAAGGTGTCCATATGTGCATGGATTTATCTCTGGGCTTTCTATTTTGTTCCATTGATCTATATTTCTGTCTTTGTGCCAGTACCATACGTCTTGATGACTATGGCTTTGTAGTAGAGCCTGAAGTCAGGCAGGTTGATTTCTCCGGTTCCATTCTTCTTTCTTAAGATAGCTTTGGCTATTCAAGGTTTTTTGTATTTCCATACAAGTTGTGAAATTATTTGTTTTAGCTCTGTGAAAAACACCGTTGGTAGCTTGATAGGGATTACATTGAATCTGTAGATTGCTTTGGGTAGTATACTCATTTTCACTATATTGATTCTTCCAATCCATGAACATGGTATATTTCTCCATCTATTAGTGTCCTCTTTGATTTCTTTCACCAGTGTTTTATAGTTTTCTATATATAGGTCTTTAGTTTCTTTATATTCCTAAGTATTTTATTCTTTTCATTGCAATGGTGAATGGAATTGTTTCCTTAATTTCTCTTTCTGTTTTCTCATTATTAGTGTATAGGAATGCAAGGAATTTCTGGGTGTTGATTTTATATCCTGCAACTTTACTATATTCATTGATTAGCTCTAGTAATTTTCTGGTGGAGTCTTTAGGGTTTTCTATGTAGAGCATCATGTCATCTGCAAACAGTGAGAGTATTACTTCTTCTTTTCCAATTTGGATTCCTTTTATTTCTTTTTCTGCTCTGATTGCTGCGGCCAAAACTTCCAAACAAATCTCTTAAGTGGCCTTTGTTCCTTAGTAAAAGCACCCAGCTCCTCCCTCCCATCCAAAACAATGAGACCCTAAGGTGTTATTAGTGGGGAAAAGCAGGGTGTGAGTAGTTGGATTCCATTTGTGACCACTGTGGGAACTTCCCTGGTGGTCTAGTGGTTAAGACTTCACCTTCCAATGCAGGGGTTTTGAATTGGATCCCTGGTAGGGGAGCTAAGATCCCACATACCTAGTAGCCAAAAACAAGAAATAAAGGACCAAAACATGAAATGGAAGCAATATTGTAACACATGCAATAAAGACTTTTAAAAACTGGTCCACATCCAAAAAAAGAAAAAAACCAAAACAAATAATTTTTTAAAAGCCACCATAATAATAGATGTGTAGCTCAGCTGGTAAAGAATCTGCCCGCAAAGCAGGAGACCCTGGATCGATCCCTGGGTTGGGAAGATCTCTTGGAGGGCGGCATGGCAACCCACTCCAGTATTCTTGCCTGGACAATCCCCGTGGACAGAGGAGCCTGGTGGGCTACAGTCCATGGGGTCGGAAAAAGTCCAACACGACTGAGCAACTAAGCACAGCACAGCAGGTTAGCCTTGGGGGAAACAAAGATGCTGGCAGCATGGAGTGGGAGTGCTGGAGTGGGAGTGCTGGAGTGGGAGAGAGGTTTCACTTTTACTGTGTTTTATTACACATTTCAAATTTTGTATAAGGTTTATGTCTATGTATTACTTAAGAAACCAATTTTTAAACATTTTTAAAGCTCCCAGGCTCTGAGGAGCCAGACTGCTTCACAAGCAAGTCCCCAAGCAAGGTGGCCCATGGGCCTACCTCACCATTGGTGCCGACAAAGTGCTGTGGCCCCAGGCACACCATGAGATTGCATTAACTGGCGACAGAGCAGCAAGGCTGGAAGGCAAGTGGGAGGCCTGGGGAGCCAGGCCGCCTCTGAGCCAGTCACGCCACGGCAACCCAAGAGGCCTTAAGTCCAGGTGTTTGCTCAGCCCTCGAACAGCTCTGTTAGAGAATCATGGTCCCAGGAGAGGACGTCCCATTGGCCAGTGCTTGGTCTGATCAAGCCCCCACCCACCCACTTGCATCAGAGTGATAACCTGGAGGGCCTGGAGCCAGGAGTGCATATCCTGCCTATGCCTAGGATCACCCGACCAGGGCTGCCCACAGTGGGGGAGCTTCACTCACTCCAATGCGTGCTGTAGGGTGTCAGGCCATGGCACCTGGCTGAACTTCCACCACAGGGGTATTGGAATACAAGGCTCTTGAAACTACAGGGTGGGGTGGGGAACATAGTGGTGGACAATGAGATCAAAGGAAGCACTGTGTTGAGTAACCTGCCGCAGGAGGCTGCTTGCGTTTCCCACGGACAGAGCACCCTGCCAGAGAAACGAATTGGGTCTTGAAGAACTGCTAAACTCTTCTGAACATGAAGTTACAATTTCAGAGGCAGTTCATGGGATTTGGTTGTATGACTCATGCTATAAACCCATCAGGGTTAAACCTCTGCGCCTGACATGCCACACCCTGCGCCTGTTTCTTGGCAGGAACTGGAGAGCTGATCGCCAGTGATGCTCCTGGAGCATGTCAGAGGTGGGTTGGTGGCTCCCAGCACGTTCCCGAACTTTCTGGCTGAGTGGCCTATTTCTTGGCAATCTTGGGGAACCCTGCAATCTATGAAAGGACATTTTTCTTTCATGAAAATATTGAAATGATTGGAGCTGAATGATACAAGTCTGGCCTGCCATGAGGCTGAGGCTGCCAAACACCAGAGTTCTCACTGCATGGTTAGTATCAAACAGTGACTTCCTCCTGTGAATGCTCAGTTGTGTCCAACTCTTTGAGACCCCATGGACTGTAGCCTGCCAGGATCCTCTGTCCATGGGATTCTCCAGGCAAGAATACTAGTATGGGTTGCCGTGCCCTCCTCCAGGGAATCTTCCTGACGCAGGAGTTGAACCCAGGTCTTCAGGATTGCAGGCAGATTCTTTACCCTTTGAGCCACTTGGGAATCCCCTCTTCCTGTGAATAAGGATGATTAGATACAATTTCCTAGGATTGCTTTTTATTACATGAAAAAACCTCACTATTGTTACCAATAAGATATCAACATTCTGCCACGGCCAAAGGGGTTTTCAGTTACAGCTGATACCAAAAAGTCAAAGGTCTTATGAGGAAACTCTTCCTAGTCACAGACTTGGAGAAAGGAGCCTGACAACCCAGCCTCCCTTGGCAGAAGCCATTCAAGATGAAGGCTCCGTTTTAACTTCAAAACATTTCTGGTCCCCTCTGTGACAGCAGGTTTTTTGTTCGGCCTTGTGTCCTGCCTGTCTCCAGCCTCTGGCAGAGGTCCCTGGGGCCCTCGACCCAGACCTGTTTCCCCAAGAGGGTGACCAACCATCCCAGTTCATGTGAGACTGAAGGAGTTCCCAGTGAGTGGGACTTTCAGAGCAAAACCCAGAAAGGTCCAGGGCAAACCAGGACAAGTTGCTCAGCCTAGTTCCCTATCACCATCCCATCGTAGCTGCTTTCTCCTCTCTGATCCTCAAGGAAAGGGAGGGACAGCGTGGTCTTGGCAAGAACAAGTCAGCTCCTAATAATTCCTCCCACGTGGTGGTCCACCCACCTGTGCCAGACTCTGTGCTAAGAGCTTTTCACATATTAGCTCATCTCACACTTTCCACAAATGTTTTCCCCAGAAATCTCTGAGGGGCTAAATGACTCATCTGTAGTCACCCTAACAAGATAGAGAGGCAGGAATGGGGACACAGATCTACCTGACATCTACGTCTCACCTGGACACAACATGAATATAAACCAAACAATCATTCTACAGTTTCTTATACCACTTGTCTTTTAAAACTTTGCTCAGGAAACCCTAAAAGATTTCTGAAACTCTTTGTAGTCTCTCAAAACTGAACTTTTTAAAAATGGTCTCAACCATATTCTTTTTTTATTATTATTATTGGAGTATAATTGCCTTACAATGTTGTGTTAGTTTCTGCTCAAAATTGAACTTTAAAGTATTTTAGTATAAGTCTGCTGCTACTGCTTCAGTCGTGTCCAACTCTGTGCGACCCCATAGACAGCAGCCGACCAGACTCCCCCATCCCTGGGATTCTCCAGGCAAGAATACTGGAGTGGGTTGCCATTGCCTTCTCCAGTGCATAAAAGTGAAAGTGAAGTCGCTGAGTCATGTCCAAATCCTAGCGACCCCATAGACTGCAGCCTACCAGTCTTCTCCGTCCATGGGATTTTCCAGGCAAGAGTACTGGAGTGGGTTGCCATTGCCTTCTCCAGTATAAGTCTAAATCTCTCTAAATATGTATAATTTTCACATATTGTAACTTTTAAATAAAACCCTCACATCACTCTTTAAAATGTCTGTAATGATGGGAGTACAAAATAGCAAACTCTAAGGAGGGGAATTTGGTAATACCTAGCAAAATTATATGAGTGTTTACCCCTTTACTCAGAAATCTTACTTCTAGGAATCTATCTCAAAGATACACTAGTAAAGAATACAAAATGACACATTGTAAGACTGAAGCACTGTTTGTAACAGCAAAAGTCTGGAAATCCACATTTCCAGCAGTCAGGGTTTAACTTTATATACCACAGCATGTCAATACAATGGAGTTCCATGTAGCTATGAAACGGAATAAGGAGAATTTCTGTTTACACTTTTGGAATAACCTATAGAACATGTATTGGTCTATGAAAAAAGGCAAGGTGTAGAATCATGTGTGTAGTATCCTACTTTTTCTATAAAAATCAGGGAAATATGTATATTCCTATTCACAATTGCCTGTATTTCAAGACAAAAGCAGCACAGTTGAAGAGGAAATAAAATGGTTTCCTGCATGGAGGTGGATTGTAAAAGATTTAGGGGAAGAGACTACCTTACTTTATAGCTTTGATTTTGGAACCATGTAGATTTTACATATTTTACAGAGTAACTAAAGAAAGTTAAATTAAATGAACTTAAGTGGCTTAACCATGCAGAGAATTATTACAGTGACATTAAAATACAGTAATTTAGCTGAATATTAAGAATAAGCTATATGATAAATAAATTGCAAAGAAATCTTAAGTTGTTTAGCTCAATAATCATACTGTAGTGATAATATTAGTGATATTACTTTGAAGCTATAGTGTATTATGAAAAAATAAATAATTATGCTAGTGTTAATACGAATCAAAATTTTCAGCATAAGAGAAAGAGATACAAATAGAAAAATGTTAAATGTTAAGTCAAATTCTGTAATCTTAAAGTTTACTCTGAACTATTAATATTGATTCATGATGTATTTTTATGTCAAAAAACAAATACTTATTTCCTAGCTCTGCCATCTGAAAAGACCTAGAATTCATGACTTATCCAGTAGCAACAAGCACTCCTAGCACCCAGTTTATGGTCTCTAAATAGCATCTCCCAATAAAAGGCTTCTGGGAGAAATATCCAGAAGCTGAAGCAGAAAATTTACAATGTAAGCCTGTAATATATTGCTTATACAAAAAAGCAAGGATGCTACCCAAGACTACTAAGGTCATGTCAGAAGATCACAGAAGTCAAGTCTTACTGGCCAGATTGACATGAAACAATTTGAGCATCAAAAAGAATAATGACTACAATGAAACTTTATGTCAAATATGCTTAAAATAACTGCATAATAATACAAAAAAAAAAAAAATTCTGACTCAGGCCATGGGCCCTGAACACTCTTGCATGTCTGTTATGGGTAGGCAAAGGTTACAAGACCCTGGTCACTCTTTGCCCAAACTGTTTATCAGGATCACGTTGGCAGAGAACTGCCTTGGGGGATGATCAATACCTCCCTCCATGACAAAGATGACTTTTCATCCTCTTAGCTGAGTGTTTCTCATTGTGATGCAGCCCTACTGCGTGTGTGGCATCCACCTGGGCTTGCTCTGTGCCACCCATGGGACCTGGGAGACCGAGGACTGACACCTACATGAAGCCCATGTTGCTTGCTGTGACGTGAGCAAAGACCCATTGTCTGACCTAGGAGCTGTGTGTCTTCAGTTTACATCCATGAGACTGGGGCAGCTAACTTGGGGGTTTTTAGTAAGCTAAGGTCCCAGACAGACACTCATTCAAATCACTGACCATCTTTAGAAGATATAAGGATACTAGCTTATTATTTTGAAAATTGGTAAAAAGCAATCATTTATTGCAATTCTGGCACAAACCATACTTCAGCATAGCTAAATAGTTGATGTATGAAAGTTCTTTATAGAAGAATCTTAGCTAATAAATTCAAAAGAGGTGAAGAGAATTTGAAAATCATTTTGCATACCCTACGCCAAAGCCTTTGACTGTGTAGATCACAATAAACTGTGGAAAATTCTGAAAGAGATGGGAATACCAGACCACCTGATCTGCCTCTTGAGAAATCTGTATGCAGGTCAGGAAGCAACAGTTAGAACTGGTCATGGAACAACAGACTGGTTCCAAATAGGAAAAGGAGTACATCAAGGCTGTATATTGTCACCATGTTTATTTAACTTATATGCAGAGTACATCATGAGAAATGCTGGACTGGAAGAAACACAAGTTGGAATCAAGATTGCTGGGAGAAATATCAATAACCTCAGATATGCAGATGACACCACCCTTATGGCAGAAAGTGAAGAGAAACTAAAAAGCCTCTTGATGAAAATGAAAGAGGAGAGTGAAAAGGTTGGCTTAAAGCTCAACATTCAGAAAACGAAGATCATGGCATCTGGTCCCATCACTACATGGGAAATAGATGGAGAAACAGTGGAAACAGTGTCAGACTTTCTTTTTCTGGGCTCCAAAATCACTGCAGATGGTGACGGCAGCCATGAAATTAAAAGACGCTTACTCCTTGGAAGGAAAGTTATGACCAACCTAGATAGCATATTCAAAAGCAGAGACATTACTTTGCCAACAAAGGTCCGTCTAGTCAAGGCTATGGTCTTTCCTGTGGTCATGTATGGATGCAAGAGCTGGACTGTGAAGAAGGCTGAGCGCCGAAGAATTGATGCTTTTGAATTGTGGTGTTGGAGAAGACTCTTGAGAGTCCCTTGGACTGCAAGGAGATCCAACCAGTCCATTCTGAAGGAGATCAGCCCTGAGATTTCTTTGGAAGGAATGATGCTAAAGCTGACACTCCAGTATTTTGGCCACCTCATGGGAAGAGTTGACTCATTGGAAAAGACTCTGATGCTGGGAGGGATTGGGGGCAGGAGGAGAAGGGGACGACAGAGGATGAGATGGCTGGATGGCATCACTGACTCGATGGATGTGAGTCTGAGTGACCTCTGGGAGTTGGTGATGGACAGGGAGGCCTGGCGTGCTGCAGTTCATGGGGTCGCAAAGAGTCGGACACGACTGAGCGACTGATCTGATCTGAATGTAATAATGAATCTAGGCAATGTTCATTAGTGACTGTCCTTTAAAACTGCTAACTAGAACGCTGATGAAAAGCTGCAATACATCATTCCACAATGAATATCCCACAAAAACAGAGATAACAGGCATTTATGTGATTTTTGCTGCAGTAAAATGAAAATGAAATCACATCATCTATGAAATGTTCTTATAGAACATTGCCAGACTTCTCTGGTGGTGCAGTGGATAAGAATCTACCTGCCAATGCAGGGGACATGGGTTTGATCCCTGGTCTGGGAAGACTCCACATGCAGTGGAGCAACTAAGCCACAAATAGCCCATATGTGCTGCAACTACTGAGCCCTTGCATCGAGAGCCCATGCTCCTTAACAAGAGAAGCCACCATAATAAGAAGCCTTCGTATTGCAATGAAGAGTAGCCTCCCACTCACCGCAACTAGAGAAAGGCTTCGCAAAGCAACAAAGACCGAGTGCAGCCAAAAATAAATAATTTTTTAAAAAGAAAAAGAAAATGGCCTATGAATCTGATTAAACCACCAGGCCTAACTACCATTCACAGGGAAAGGAGGGACAAAGAAATATGTGAATGACAAGATAGTGCAATCAATAAAGTCTAGAATATGGGATACTCTACAGTACAGATAACTCAGTTTCTTTCATAAGTAAATGATGAAAAAGCAACAAAAACATAGGCAGAACTGCTGGTTATTACAGGAGACTTAAGAGATGTCAATTAACTTCAATCCATGTGAGAACTTCATATTCTGATTTAAACAAATCATCTGTAAAAAAACCATTAATGAGACAACTGTGAAACTTAAACATAATGCAATATCTGATGATAATTAAGGAATGATGGTCAACTTTTAGGTGTCACAATAGCATGGGGTTGTTTTTGAAGAGAGAGTCCTTCTTAGAAACTGAAATACACACAGATGAAATGATATGTTTGGAATTTACTTTAAAAGAATCCAGTGGCCAGAGGCAGGGGAAGGAGTGGGAGTGGGGCCTGGAGATGAAACAAGATCCATCATGTGTTAATTATTAAAGCTGGTCATGGACACATGCGGATTTGTTTTAATGTTTTCTTTACTTTTGGGATTGAAATTCCCATAGTGAAAAAGTGTTTTTGAGCAAAATGGTACTACTTTTGAGCTTCTTAAAAAAATGCAACTGAAATCCAAATACACAAAAGTTGTATATTTGATGGAGTTAGAACAATATAGCAAATCTAAGAAGGGATTAATCTATTGACTCAAAGCTGATTTTCTAACAATTTTGAGCATCCCATCCTAAACAGCACTTGGAAACATTTTGTCCCACGCCCATACCTAAGTAGACAGTCTGCTTTTAGTTTACTTTCTGGGAGTTATTAGCATAAAGAGAATGTTAAAATGCTGTCAATCATGTGAAAGACATCAGAGCTTAGATATCAAAAGGGGATCAATATATTTGAAAAGAATGGAACCCGCTGGACTGGGGGTAAGTGGGAGTGTGCCTGTTCAGACACTGTCCTGTCTTCCTCCACCCCAGCCTCCCACCCCATCCCCAAATCTACCAGGTACCCCAACTCTGCACCTTAACCCTGTTAGCGGGCCCCCCTGGGCCCAGTTCACTCAGGCTGGTCTTCCCCTCTTCCCTCTCTCTCTCTGCCCCTCTTTCTCCGGCCCCTGTGTCATGACCTGCAGCCATGTATGGCATATATGGGAAGGGGCAGATGCCGGGCTCTGCCATAAACCTGCCCACAGGAAGGGGGCCCAGTCTTCCCAGACCACAGGGAAGGGTCATGATCTTTGACCCCTCCTCCCCTTGAGCCCTCCCCTCCATCTTTGCTCTTCTTCTTCTTCTTTTTAAAATTTTTCTTTTCGGTCACAGTGGGTCTCCATTGCAGTGCACAGGCTTCTTATTCCAGTGACTTCTCTTGCTGGGGAACATAGCGCAGACCTCAGTGGTTGCAACATGCGGACTCAATAATTGTGGCACATGGGCTCAGTTGCTCCACAGCATAAGGAATCTTCCTGGAACAGGGATGGAATCCATGTCCCCTGCATTGGCAGGTGGATTCCTTTTCGTTGTTGTTAAACAATGATTTTACTGCTTGAGTACAATAGAAATTTATGCAACCAGGGCAGAGGCTGTGGATGACTTGGATTTCCAACTGGGAGTGGGGTGGGGGGTGGGGAGGACTCCTTTCATCTTGTAATATCGAGCCAACTGGTGAATATGGCTCTCAATCAGAATCAGATGCAAGCCTATTATACAGAGTGAAGTAAGTCAGAAAGAAAAACACCAATACAGTATATTAACCCATATATACGGAATTTGGAAAGATGGTAATGACAACTGTATATGCGAGACAGCAAAAAAGACACAGATATAAAGAACAGACTTTTGGACTTTGTGGGAGAAGGCGAGGGTGGGATGATTTGAGAGAATAGCATTGAAACACATATATTACCATATGTGAAATAGATAACCAATCCAAGTTCGATGCATGAAACAGCACTCAAAGCTGGTGTACTGGGACAACCCAGAGGGATGGGGTAGGGAGGGAGGTGGGAGGGGAGTTCAGGATGGGGGGATACATGTACACCTGTGGCTGATTCATGTCAATGTGTGACAAAAACCACCACAATATTATAAATTAATTAGCCTCCAATTAGAATAAATTAATTTTTTAAAAAAAGAATCAAACGGAATTTAGCATCTTTATCCTTTCTGTTCTGCTCAAGATGCTTTCGAACAGCAACAGCTTTCTTAATTAAACGATAGAGATCCTCAGGAAAATCAGAACAAGTCCTTTGGACTTAAGAATTCTTGAGATTTTATTGCCTGTCACAAAACCTACTTGTGCAACATCTTGTGAGTCTCTCACGATCATATTGATTTGTGAGGGAGTCAGGCCCTTCTTGGCCAGTTTGTAGATCTGCTCCTTCACGTCGTCAGACATCAGCTCCAGCCAGGTGGGGACACTGTGGTGGTAGGGGAGAGCTGACTGGGTCAGGCCCTTCCCGGAAGTGTGCATGCAACCCATGATGGTGGCGGTGTGGTAGCAAGAGGGGCAGGTGGATTCTTAGCCACTGCTGCCACCAGGGAAGTCCCATCCTCACTTTTTCACCTCTGGGTCTCCAGACAGGCCTTCCTTAACTGCCTCTATCCAGGAAGTGAGCCCCCTGAACCCAGCACCAAACCCACACCAGCTCCTGTGAAGTGCTGGCCTCCTGTAGAAGCTGGCCAGGCTGGAACTCCTGAGCCATCAGTCCTTTGCAGGCTGCTGCCCATGATGGGAGGAGCTGCGCAGGGAATGGGAGGGGACAGAGTAGAGGACTGGCACAGGACAGCAGGTGGTAAAATAAAAGGGTGGGCTGGAATTCTCCTCAAGAAGATGCATCTACAGTGCCGCTGGAAGGAGGGGTCCAGAGGATGATCAGCAGATGATCAGCAGGCACTCACTCGGGGTGGAGGTGGGGGGAACCGTGGGATAAAGAGAAGGAGGGGCAGCCAGGGGAAAGGGAGGTAGTCAGTTACTGAGGCCTTTATTCCAAAAACAGATGCTGTGAGAGTGCCTGGCTGTGCTGTGGTACCCGAGACAGAGTCCTCTAGCAGAAGGTTCCTTGTTGAGAAGACATCACAGAGCTTGTGTGTGAGGGACCACTAGCAGAGCTCAGAGCCTGGGGGACCCTCATCAGGGCTCAGATCCCAGGTGACCCACACCAGAGCTCAGGGCTCCTCCAAGCTGGCCCTAATGCTCCATGGCTTGTGGGAAGCTGTTAGAGTGTCAGGGTTTCCACAGCTTCTTGATAACAGGGCCACAGACCCTTCTTCAGGCACACAACTCCTGCTGGGAAAGTTTGTCTGGAAGCACAGTGAGAACAGGCCAGGGGTGAAGAAATGCTGGGCCTCCCCAGGGCTCTGGCTTGTGGGGCAACCAGCGGACCAGTGTGCTCCTGCAGGGAGGAGAAGCCGTCAAACAGGAAGTTCCCCAGGTGAGCGGCTGGGGTAAGAAGGTTGGCTGAGTTCTGCTGGGAAGGGCTCTGAGACCCCTGACTCCCCTCAGTGCTCCCCCTCCCACCTCCATGTCAGGTGAGCAGAGAGGTTGTAGTCTGAGGAGCATCAGGTGTCTGAGATCAGCTTTCCCGATGCACCTGTTCAGGGGCACCGAGGACCCTATGTGAACTCCTGCTCTGACCACCCCACTACTGGGTCCTCTAGGGCAGAGTGGAACATAGGCCTGGAGTCTGGCCGGAGGATGGGCAGGCCTAAAGCAGGAACATTCGATAAGACTGGCAAATGTGCACAGCCTTGTCCCCTGGTCCTACCAGCACTCACCCGCCCTGCTGTGTCCTGCAAATATGTCATCTGCGTTGTTATGTCTCCCTGACTCAGTGGTGGTGGAGAGTTTGCCACAGAGGAGTGAGCAACAGAGCTGAATGAAGAGAGAAAGAAGAATGGATGATGCCTGTCACCTAGGGAGCTCTCTGGGAAGCATCCAACTCAGTGGGCCCTTGGCTTTGTGGCTGCAAAAGGAACTCGGCACTCAGCCAAACCCAGAGGACTGCAAAGTCAGGCTTCCAAGGAAGAAAGTTCAAAGCACCAAAATTCGTTAGTCCTCAAGGGAGAGGCTAGCCAGGGACTGGGATCTGCTTTCCCAGGATATGCCCAGCCTCTGCCCAGATGTGTCAAGAGCCTGGCTCTCCAGACAGCCCAGACAGCCGTCAACAGAGCCCCCATGGCTCACTTCCTCACACTGTCACTGGATTCTGGTTCAGAACCTCCTGCAGGATCTGTGAGCCTGAGCCAGAGGGCAAGACATGACAGGAATCTGCACCATTCAAATCAAGATCTTGGTCTGGAAATGGGGATCATCTAGGGCAGGGGAGATTTCTAAAAACAGTCATAATTTTGTCCCACTCCAGACCAACTGAATCAGAATCTCTAGTGGGATCCAGGTCAGGGGATTACAACATGCAGCCAGGACAGAGAGCCCTCGGGCCAGCTCCTGATGTGTGAAGGTGGGGCTTGGGAGGGTGAGCCATGGAGCATCTCAGTGACCTGACTTAATCTTTGCAGTCACGTCTCCTGGACATGCATCAGTGTTCTGCTAACTAACCCTAGAGAAAGCACAGACTCCTTAGCCTGGCACCTAATTGAAGCTCCTGGTCCAGAGAACAACCCTGAGCAAAACAGTGTGTCCCAGAGTGCTGTGGGGTCTGCAGCTCTTGACAGGGTCAGATAAAGGGAGAGAGGGTGAATAGGGAAGAGATTCTGTGGGGGTAAGAACATGGACTTTGGGTCACTTGGGTTTCAGATCAGATACCATAACTGTGAAAAATAACCTCTCCGAGCTTCTTTTTCCCGAAACAAGAATCAAAATTCTGACTCAGATTTAAGGTGAAGGATTTAATGGAGAACCTCCAACTGGCACCCAGGAAAGGCTTGATACAAGGAACTGTGATAGCATCACTGTGGGCCTTAATGTGTTACTTACTGCAAAGGGGAACTACCTTTAGCTAGGGGTGTCAGTCAGTCTGTGTCTCCCTGCAACTGGCCAACGAGAATGCTCGTTCCTGCTGGGCAGGTGGTGAAGTGGTAGAGTTCAGCTGCAGAGTTTAGCTTGTCACGAGAACTGTCCAAAGCTACCCTGGAGGCTGGGTAAAAAGTTTGCCAGAGTGGGCTGAAGTTTGGGAGCAGGTCCAAAACTCCTAGAATCACAGCCCTGGCTTCTGCAGCACTCGCATGCCTGGAGGCTGGAAGACAGACACCACAAATGTCACTTGCCCCTTGCCTGGGAACGTCCCAGGGCATGAAGGTAAGTCCTGGGTTCTGTGGGAAAGGCTCATGCATGAAGACTGACAGCCCCGTGTTTGAGTCCAGGCTGAGCCTCCTCCTAGCTGTGTGGCTGGGATGAAACAGAACCACTCTGAGCCTCAGTTTGCCCATCTCTAGGATGGAAGTAGTGATGGCGACCTCACAGAACAGAGCGGCAAACAATGGGGAGTCATGCATAGCGTGTGCCCAGTGCAGTGCGGGGCCTACAGTGAACACTCACCACCCAACAGAACTTCCTGCTTCCCTTGTGCTGGAGATGAGAGATGCACAGCTCTTGGCTAGGCTTCCAGGCAAGGATGCTGAGTCACAGGATGACAAGTGACATCAGTGCAGGCATGGTGAGAAGTGGGTGCCAGTGCTCCACTTAGCAAAACTGTTGGAAAGAAGATCCTGAGTGTCCATCCCTAAAGAAATCAATGAAGATCGGTGCAATTTTTACTCCTGAGAAACTGGACTGTGGCCTTCCCTGGAAACCTCTGCCTGCCACACCCCCAAGCCACCCTCCTGGGAGTTCCTGCTACTCCAGTGCTTGCCTCCTGGCTGTTTGCCTGTCTGCCTCCATGATAGATGGCAAGCACTGTGAGGGCAGGCCTGTGTCTCATCCATCATTGTAACCCTGGTGCCCAACACAAGGGTCCTACCGGTTCAGCCTCTGAGGCCCTGAACATAGAGTGAGGACATTCAAATACCAGACTAGATCCTGTCCTCAAGATGGCATAGACAGACCCCTGCCCCCTCCAAAGCCAATTGACCTACTCTGACCTCAGGACCGCCTAGACATGACACACAGCTCATCAAGAAATCAGCCACATTGGCTGCTGGGCAGGCTGACCTCACTGGGGTCTCTCCAGCCTTCCTAGCTTGCTCATCTAACCTTTGAGAATGGGCTTCATGCCCAATGCCCCTTTGAGATTGGTCTGTGTGCAGTGGTGAGGTCCTGTTATCTCAAGGAGAAGATAGGAGTTAGGGCTGGGCAAGCACACACTTTTCTGGGAGGGCAGGGCAGCCTCATGATGGGAGAGGGCAGCTACCCTCGCCTTCCCCTGTCAATTTACACTACTTCCTGTCATCTCTTCCCTGCAGAAGGGAGTATCTGAACTGGGAGTTGGGGGCTTTTGTTGAGCCTTCTGTGAAATGGGAACCCCCAGAGGGTTTTGAACTAGAGAGTGATAAGCTCTGACTTACCTTTTCAGACAATCCATCTGGCTGCTGTGTTGAGAATAGACTGAAGTGGGCAGGAATGGAAGTGAAACCACTTAAGGAGCTACTTGATACTGACACTCAGACCGCACATATCATGAACCAAGGCTTAGTCCTCACAAAACAACGACAAAACCTACTATGAAGTAGATATAATCATGTTCTTTTCATAAATCAAAAAATTGAGTCAAAGAAGTTGGGTAACTGCCCAAGTATATCTAGCCAGAATCTGGTAAAGTCAAGATCTGAACCCAAGCACTCTGGCTCTAGAGTCCACACTTTCAACCAGCTTACTCTATGCAGCACGTAAGAGCTCATCTGACTTCAGATGTATTTCAAAGGAAGAATCAGCATGATCTAATGATGATGATATGATGTGGGAATCAAGAAAGAAAACAAGAATGATCCTAAGATGTATGTCTTACCACTTCTAATCAAATATTGGAATGATGACTGGGTGATAACATAAGAAAAAGAAATAAATGAATAAAGGTTAGAAACAAAGAAGTAAATCTGTCTTTATTTGCAGACAACATGACCTTATATGTTGAAAATCCTAAGGAATCGATCACAGAAGTTACTAGAAGCAATTAGAGAATTTAGAAAGATTGAAGAATACAGGGTGAATATATCGAAATCTATTCTATTTCTATCAATAATAAATAATTGGAAATGAAAATTTTAAGTACCAATTACAATGTCATCCAAAAACATGAAATATAGATCAATTTATCAAACTATGTTCGAGTTCTGTTCATTAAAAATTACAAAATTTTATTAAGAAAACCTAAAGAAACAAAGAGATGTAAAAACTTAAAAATGATTTACAACCTTAAAGTTGAGACATGTTTTATTCAGCGGGAATTTCTAGGACTTCAAGCCTGGAAAGCAGCAGCTCAAGGAACCCTAAAAGAACTTCTCTGAGGAGGTGAGCTGGGGAGCTAGGTTATATAATAGAAGCTTTGTAACAAGTGATAAGGCAAGTTCCTGTGCCCAATGCACAGTGAGGCCAAACAAATAGAAACGATGGGTTTGGAGCAGAGATAGATTTACTGAAAGGCCCTACAAGGAAATAGGTGGCTCATGCCCTAAAAAACCTCTAACTCCCTGAAGGGTTTTGGCAAAACACTTTTAAAAGCCAGGTGCAGGAGGGGGTTGAAGGGTATATGGTCAGCTTGTGCATAATTCTCTGACTGATGGTGAGACAGCCGGGTGGTGTCACAGGGGTTACCTTTATCAGTCCTTAGTCTCCAGGGGGTTTGGGACTCTGTCCTCATCATTATCAAGTAGTTAACTTCTTTATTTGTTGGAGAGGGAAAGGTTTTTTACATCTGCAAAACAACACAGGAAATGTGCATCAAATACTATTATCTAGGTGTTGGAGAAGACTCTTGAGAGTCCCTTGGACTGCAAGGAGATCCAACCAGTCCATTCTGAAGGAGATCAGCCCTGGGATTTCTTTGGAAGGAATGATGCTAAAGCTGAAACTCCAGTACTTTGGCCACCTCATGCGAAGAGTTGACTCATTGGAGAAGACTCTGATGCTGGGAGGGATTGGGGGCAGGAGGAGAAGGGGACGACAGAGGATGAGATGGCTGGATGGCAGCACTGACTCGATGGATGTGAGTCTGAGTGACCTCCGAGAGCTGGTGTTGGACAGGGAGGCCTGGCGTGCTGCAGTTCATGGGGTCGCAAAGAGTCGGACACGACTGAGCGACTGATCTGATCTGAGGTACTTCAGAGAGTAGCTAAAGCAGAGGATAGGGAAAACCTGTTCTACTCACCCTCTGGAAGGCCCCCTGGGGTCCTGCTCTGTTACTCAGGTAGTTTGAACATTAAAAGATTATTGTTAATTAAAATAAAACCAGGTATCTCAAGTTAAGGAATTTACCTTTTTTTTTTTTTATGTATGGGAACATGCAAGAGTCTGGGCTCACTGAAATCATTTCTTTGATATGCACCTCAGCTGTTGTTCTTTAGTCCCTAAGTTATGTCAGACTCTTGCAACACTTGAACTGTAGCCTGCCAGGCTCCTCTGTTCATAAGATTCTCCAGGCAAGAATGCTGGAGTGGGTAGCCATTTCCTTCTCTAGGGAACCTTCCTGACCCAGGGATCAAAGATCCTGTGTGTCCTGTATTGGAGACAGATTCTTTACCAGTGAGCCCCTGGAAAGCCCTGATGGCTGCTAGCAGGCAGGTATTCTTTCCTTCCTCAGGGAGTAAGTTAAACAAAAGATGTTACAGTCATCAGCAATTGCAGCCACCATGGACAATGAGCTGGTGAGCCCTGAGAGAATCACTCCCTGAGGAAATAAAGAATACTGATGGATGTTAGATGCCAGGTGAACCTCCTCTGTTTACAGATATGGCAGGGAATATTCCATTTCTCAGAGATATACCATGTTCCTGGGTTGGGAGACTCTACATTAAGATGTCACTTCTTCCCCAATGTGACCCATAAATTCAATAGTATCTCAATCAAAATTTCAGCAAGTTTTTCTCATAGAAATAGAAAAACAGATGCTAAAATTAATATGGAAATGTTAAAGATTTAAAAATAGCCAGAATAACCTTGGAAGAGAAGAACAAACGTGGAGAGTTTATACTATACTTGATTTTCAGATACACTAGAAAGCTACAGGAATCAAGAAAGTGTTATAGAGACAAAAGATTGAAGGAACAGATTAGAGAGTACAGAAATAAACATGTACATATATGGTCAATTGATAGTCAACAAAGATACCAAGATAATTCAGTAGAAAAATAGGAACCTGATCTGGGGGTCAAACTCATGTCTCCTGCATCGGCGGATGGATTCTTTACCACTGAGCCACCGAGGGAGCCCCAAAGGTATCATCTTTACAACAAATGATGGTGGAACAACTGAATGTCTATAAAGAAAAAAAGGAACTTCAATTCTCACCTCACATCATACACAAAAATCCATGTAAAGTGGAGCATTTACCTAAATGAAAAAGTCAAAACTAAAATTTCTAGAAGAAAATATAGGAGTAAACCTTTTGAATTTGGGACAGGCAAAGATTTCTTGACCAAGACTCATAAAGCATAAAAGAAATGATCACTTAGATTTTATCAGAATTAAAAGTTTCTATTCTTCAAAAGACACTGCTGAGAAAATGAAAAGACAAGCCATAAACCAGGAGAAAATATTCACAAAACAAATATTATACAAGGGATTTGTATCTAGAATACATACAGAACTCTCAATTCAATGATTAGTTGACAAATGGCTCAATTTTTTTAATGGCAGAGGATTTAAACATACTTTATAAAAGAAAATGTATGACTGACCAATAAACCACATGAAAGGATTCTCAGACCATTAGTAATCAGGGAAATATGGATTAAAACCACCGTACATCCAATGGGGCTTCCCACATGGTACTAGCTGTAAAGAATCCACCTACCAACGCAGGAGACACGGGACACACGGGTTCAATCCCAGTTTCCCTGGGTCAGGAAGATTCCCCTGGAGGAGGGCATGGCAACCACTCCAGTATTCTTACCTGGAGAATCCCATGGACAGAGGAATCTGGTGGGCTACAGTCCATAGGGTCACAAATGACCCAGTAGAATGGTTTAAATTTAAAAACTGATAACACCAAACATTGGAAAGAATGTGAAACAACCAGAACTGTCATACATTGTTCAGACATTGTAACAGTGTAAGATGGTATAACAGAACAGTTTCACAGTTCCTTACATGCGTGCCATCAGATCAGATCAGATCAGATCAGTTGCTCAGTTGTGTCTGACTCTTTGCAACCCCATGAACTGCAGCACGCCAGGCCTTCCTGTCCATCACCAACTCCCGGAGGTCACTCAGACTCACATCCATCGAGTCAGTGATGCCATCCAGCCATCTCATCCTCTGTCGTCCCCTTCTCCTCCTGCCCCCAATCCCTCCCAGCATCAGAGTCTTCTCCAATGAGTCAACTCTTCGCATGAGGTGGCCAAAATACTGGAGTTTCAGCTTTAGCATCATTCCTTCCAAAGAAATCCCAGGGCTGATCTCCTTCAGAATGGACTGGTTGGATCTCCTTGCAGTTCAAGGGACTCTCAAGAGTCTTCTCCAACACCACAGTTCAAAAGCATCAATTCTTTGGCGCTCAGCCTTCTTCACAGTCCAGCTCTCATATCCATACATGACCACAGGAAAGACCATAGCCTTGATTAGGCGAACCTTTGTTGGCAAAGTAATGTCTCTGCTTTTGAATATGCTATCTAGGTTGGTCATAACTTTCCTTCCAAGGAGTAAGCGTCTTTTAATTTCATGGCTGCAGTCACCATCTGCAGGGATTTTGGAGCCTAGAAAAATAAAGTCTGACACTGTTTCCACTGTTACCCCATCTATTTCCCATGAAGTGATGGGACCAGATGCCATGATCTTCGTTTTCTGAATGTTGAGCTTTAAGCCAACTTTTTCACTCTCCACTTTCACTTTCATCAAGAGGCTTTTTAGTTTCTCTTCACTTTCTGCCATAACCTAGCAATTCTGCTCCTAGGTTTTGAGAGAAATGAAAATGTATGTTTACAAAAAGACTTGTACATAAATATTTATAATATCCTTATTCACAGTAGGCCCTAAACTGGAAATAATCCAGATATTTACCAACAGATGAAGGAGTAAACACGATGTCACATATACATACTATGGAATACTACCCAGCCATAAAAATGAACCAAATGCCTAAAACAATATGCTGAGCAAAGGAAGTCAGACACAAAAGATTACATACTGTATGATTTCATTTATATGGAATCCTAGTAAAGGAAAAACTAATCTAGAGTACATAAAGTAGATCATCAATTGTCTAGGGTTGAGCAGGCTGAGATTGGCCTGCCCCCAAACTTCAGCCCACTCTGGGGGTATGCACATGGCCTACACATTGATTTGGGTTGTGGTTACCCAGATGGATGCAGTTATTAAAACTCCATCTGAGTGTACACTTAAAATGGGTGCATCTTATTGTATGCAAACTTATAGTATCCAAAAAATACCCTATCAGATCAGTCAGATCAGTCGCTCAGTCGTGTCCAACTCTTTGAGACCCCATGAATCACAGCACGCCAGGCCTCCCTGTCCATCACCAGCTCCCGGAGGTCACTCAGACTCACATCCATCAAGTCAGTGATGCCATCCAGCCATCTCATCCTCTGTCGTCCCCTTCTCCTCCTGCCCTCAATCTCTCCCAGCATCAGAGTCTTTTCCAATGAGTCAACTCTTCGCATGAGGTGGCCAAAGTACTGGAGTTTCAGCTTTAGCATCATTCCTTCCAAAGAAATCCCAGGGCTGATCTCCTTCACAGTGGACTGGTTGGATCTCCTTGCACTCCAAGGGACTCTCAAGAGTCTTCTCCAACACCACAGTTCAAAAGCATCAATTCTTCAGCACTCAGCCTTCTTCACAGTCCAACTCTCACATCCATACATGACCACAGGAAAGACCATAGCCTTGACTAGGCGAACCTTTGTTGGCAAAGTAATGTCTCTGCTTTTGAATATGCTATCTAGGTTGGTCATAACTTTCCTCCCAAGGAGTAAGCGTCTTTTAATTTCATGGCTGCAGTCACCATCTGCAGGGATTTTGGAGCCCAGAAAAAGAAAGTCTGACACTGTTTCCCCTGTTTCCCCATCTATTTCCCATGAAGTGATGGGACCAGATGCCATGATCTTCGTTTTCTGAATGTTGAGCTTTAAGCCAACTTTTTCACTCTCCACTTTCACTTTTATCAAGAGGCTTTTTAGTTCCTCTTCACTTTCTGCCATAAGGGGGTGTCATCTGCATATCTGAGGTTATTGATATTTCTCCCAGCAATCTTGATTCCAGCTTGTGTTTCTTCTAGTCCAGCGTTTCTCATGATGTACTCTGCATAAAAGTTAAATAAACAGGGTGACAAAATACAGCCTTGACGTACTCCTTTTCCTATTTGGAACCAGTCTGTTGTTCCATGTCCAGTTCTAGAGTTGGTTTTTTAAAAATTAAGAGAGAATAGGAGGAGAACTAGAGACATGGGTATAGGGTGGAGGAAGTTTTTCGTGGCCAACCTCTCCATGAAAAGGAATGCTGATAGGGCTGACTGCAGGGGTTGAGATGAGGTCCAGGTGAGATCATTCCTCATACTCAAGGCCTGAGCATATCCCTGGCCTCAATCAATATTAGATATTATTATACTAACAACAAAGATGTCCACAGAGCTCTGCTGGCCCAATCTCTGCTCTGGATGTGCCCTAATGAGTACAGACATGTCCCTGACTTCTGTCTTCCTGCTCTGTTCTTCCAGACTTTCCTGGGCCTTGGAAGTCACAGGCAGCTCCCAGCCCTGGATGAGGACATGGTGTTTTTCTCTGTGGCTGCTTAGCAGACAGGGACAGGGGTTGCCTGATGGGCCCCGAGGAGGCCAGGCAGATAAACTCCTGATGTAATCTCTGCTGCTATGCTTCTCCCAGAATGTCTGCAATCCTTCAAATGGGACTGGATAACAAGTGGGACTTCCTATTTCAATATGCCATTTGTCCTTACGTCAGAGGCTTCTCTGGACTCGGAGCCCCAGAAGTCTGGCCCTTACTCTGCAAAACCACAAGGATAATTTGTTTACCCACAGAGATAAGAGTGAGGTGATGAGTAACAATGGGCTGTGCTCCCCATCTACATTGTGTACTCAGAAAGTGGGAGGAGGTATAGGTCATGGGAGCAGCAAGCTGGGAGGAAACACAGGAGCTGCTCTGCATTTTCCACGTGTGGTATGTTGACTAAAAAACTTACACAACTTGAGAGTTGCAAGTTAAGCTTTATTTAGGGGCAAAATGAGGACTGCAGCCCGAGAGACAAAACCTCAGTTAGTTATGAGAGATTGTTCTGAAGAGGTAGTCAGGTAAGGTCAATATATAATATTTTAGTGAAGGGGGAGTTCAGTGCAATCAAGCACTTACTTTACAAAAAGTTTTCTGCTAGTCACAAGGAGCTGATACTGTTGCAGGAAAGGGGACCCCTTCCAGGGCCCCAAACTGTCTAACACTCAGAAAAGAATTGTCCAGGGAGACATGTGCTGACAAAGCAAGAGATTTTTTTTGGGAAAGGGCACCCAGGTGGAGAGCAGTAGGGTAAGGGAACCCAGGAGAACTGCTCTGCTGTGTGGCTCTCAGTCTCGGGTTTTATGGTGATAGGATTAGTTTCTGGGTGGTCTTTGGCCAATGATTCTAATTCAGAGTCTTTCCTGGTGGCACACGCATCAGTCAGCCAAGATGGATGCTAGCGAGAGGGATTCTAGGAAGTGGATGGACACCCGGTGTCTCCTTTCAACCTTTCCCAAACTCTTCCGGTTGGTGGTGGCTTCTTAGTTCCATATTCCTTACCAGGATCTCCAATCATAAAACAACTCATGCAAATGGTTACTATGGTGCTTGGCCAGGGTGGGTGGTTTCAATCAGTGTGCTTCTTCTAACAATATCATCATGAAGAGATTTAGTAATTTTCTAGATATTAAGAGATTCAAGGATTCAGTTCAGCTCAGTTCAGTCGCTCAGTTGTGTCCGACTCTGTGACCCCATGATTCGCAGCATGCCAGGCCTCCCTGTCCATCACCAACTCCCGGAGTTCACTCAGACTCACGTCCATCGAGCCAGTGATGCCATCCAGCCATCTCATCCTCTGTCGTCCCCCTTTCCTCCTGCCCCCAATCCCTCCCAGCATCAGAGTCTTTTCCAATGAGTCAACTCTTCCCATGAGGTGGCCAAAGTACTGGAGTTTCAGCTTTAGCATCATTCCTTCCAAAGAAATCCCAGGGCTGATCTCCTTCAGAATGGACTGGTTGGATCTCCTTGCAGTCCAAGGGACTCTCAAGAGTCTTCTCCAACACCAATCTAAAGACCTGTTCCACCAGATTCCCTGGAGCACAGAATGCTTCATTCCACCCTGGATTCCCTCAAGGAGTGTTGAAGTGCAACAGTTGCAGTAGCACAGGGTTCAACCTCCACGGAGGCAGTTAGCAAATGCCCTTGTTGTTCAGTCACTGGCAATGTTCTTGGCAAGTGCCAATTTATAGTTGACAGGCAAGTCCCAATTTGTAGTTCACAGGTATGTGGAATCACAGTTGATGTTACTGAGTCCAGGCTCACTCTGCTCACCACACGATAGGCTAATAAATCCAAGAGATGAGGTGCTGAGGCAAAGAATACAACTTTATTTGGAAAGCCAGCTGACCCAGAAGAAGATGACAGACTAACATTTCAAAATAACCATCTTGTCAGGGCCTGGATGCCAGGTTCTTTTATGGGTCAGAGATGAGGGGAGGGGAGGAAACAAAGTAAAAAGATCATTTAATTCTTGCAAATATCCCTAGAATGGCAAGCCTCTGGCAGGGAGATGTGTTGGTTTCTTTTTCTTATAGTCATTTCACAGGTGCTGTGAAATGGGCTATCTCCTGTCATATCAATAAACAAGAATGTCACAGCTATCCATGATTCTAGCCTTCCAAACATGAATTTCTGAGCCATGTTGACAAGCAGCACAGCTCCCTACACAAAGAATTTAAGGATATCACAGTCATCAGTGATTATAGCCCTGTTAGCTAAACAAAGGCACTTTAGTTTAAGGGTCAGGGAGAGGGTTCAAAATTCTCTGAGGCAGGCCATTATGTAAGATTATAATAACAACAGCAAAAACTATGGTTAAAGTCAAGGAAACAGATTCATTATGGAGTCAAAATTAACCCTTCCTGGTTACAAAGGTAGTATAGCACATACCTACTATTCTAATATCTTTTGATTTTTATGGACACTTTTTTATTTGTGTCAAATTTTCATTTATCCTAGGTATACATAAAGTTTCCTCTTCAAGTCATTGCACTTTTTTTTCTTTTTAATAGGGCTTTAATAGGTTTTTAAAGAAGAATGTTGAGCAAATAAAGGATGATTTTATGCAAATATAGTAAACACACACACACACAAACACATAACATGTAAATGACTGAAATTTAGAAGGCACTGATAGGCCAGCTCCTTACCTATTATATTTGGAAGCAAGTCCTCTGGAGGTTGCACAAAATCTTAATAGTGAGATTCTTATTGGCAAATCCACAGGCACCCAGGAGCCAAGCCTTGATCCACAGGCAATAGCCACGGACAACAAGGGAGGCAGTGCTGAGCTGATCAGGGTTGTAGGAAGACCCAGACCCAGCAGACACTGCCGATTTCAGGGCTCCCCCCGACACTCCCAGAATATCCCCAGGGTTATAGAAACCTGAACCTTGGTGCCCCTGGCTGGTCTTTAGTAAACACCAGAGAAAAAGCACTCACCTCAGGCTTCTGTCTCTTTTGTCGCCAACCCTGCATTGCTCAGCCAAAGCCTAGGCTGGCAGGAGAAAGGTAGCAGCTCCTTATCCTGTGTGCCAGGAGCCCACTCCTCACCCAGCATCAGAGTCTTTGTGTTAGTGGACCAACACAAACTGTGTTGTCCCCAGCCCTGGCAGATACTTGATCATGGAGTCCTTCTGACACTCCGAGGAGGTAAGCCCCACGGCCATACCCCTTCAGAGATGGGGATACCTCATTTCAAAAATGTTAGAGCATGTGCAAAGTACAAGCAGGGAACTGAACCAGGTGATGAGGTTAAATGCTACTACCTGCCGCCTGTCCCATGGCATCCTGGAGCCTTGAGTTCAGTGCAACCTTATTGAATGCACTAGGGCCAAAACAGCTTGACAGAGTGTTTGCTGCACACATTTACCCAAGGGCCAGGAGTTATATCACCCATTTACCCAAGACTCAAGTAAGAAAAATGAGGCTCAGAATGATGAAGGAATTAGTGCCAAGTTGTACCCATGGTGAGACCTGGGAGTCAAGGCCAGTGCAGAAAACTTCCCCCAGTCTCCAGAGTCCCTAGGAGAAGGGAGGCCCTAGTTCAGAGAGGGTGATCACATGTTAATAGAGAAGCATGTCCTATCTGAGGTACCCACTCTCTGCTGCCAGCATCCTGGGGAACCTCCCCAGGAAAACCCCACTATTCTGGGCTTACCTTCTAAAGGCTCTCGAGTCTTGGAGAAAAAATTAGCGTTTCCTGGCAGGGCAGCTCTAAAGACAGTGGACCTCTCAAGTCCCTGCACAGTCCACCCAGAAAGAAGATTGCTTCCACATGGCAGCAAAGAGGGCTGGCTTGGCAGTCACCCTGGCCTGGATTTGAATTCCAGTTGAGATATTCACCCACTGTGTGTCCTTAGCCACATTAATTGACCCTTCCTTGTCCATCTACTTAACATATATGGATAATAATACCACCTTCAGATGGTAGCTATAAAATACGCAAATCTCTGGCATAGTGCCTGGAACGTAGTATGTGCTCAATGAGTCAACAGTAATAGCAGTCAATGCAGTAATTGTACTAGGGTTAGCCATGCAACTTTTTTGCTGTTGCCGCTTCCTGATCTTTCACCTGAAAAGCAGAGACATCATTTTGCCAACAAAGTTCCATAGCATCAAACCTGTGGTTTTTCCAGTAGTCATGTATGGATGTGAGAGTTGGACCATAAAGAAGGCAGAGCACCAAAAAACTGATGCTTTTGAGTTGTGGTGCTGGAGAAGGCTCTTGAGAATCCCTTGGACTGGAAGGAGATCAAACTAGTCAATTCTAAAGGAAATCAATCCTGAATATTTATTATAAGGACTGATGTTGAAGCTGACACCAATACTCTGGCCACCTGATGTGAAGAGCCAGCTCACTGGAAAAGACCCTGGTGCTGGAAAAGATTGAGGGTAAAAGGAGAAGAGGGCAGCAGAGGATGAGACAGTTGGTTGGCATCTCCAACTCAATGAACATGAGTTTGAGCAAAGTCTGGGAGATAGTGAAGGACTGGGAGGACTGGCATGCTGTAGTGTACGGAGTCACAAAGAGTTGGACATGACTTAGCAACTAAACAAAACTAACAAAGAGTACATCTGAAATGTTCTCACTACAAAGAAGAAATGGTAACTCTGTGCTGTGATGAAGGTGTTAGCTAATGCTATGGTAGTAATTATTTTGCAAATTGTAAGTGTACAAAATCAGCACATTGCACACCTTAGACTTACACAATGTTCTATGATAGCAACATTGCAAAGCTGGAAAAAGAGTTTTTTCACCTCCTCTCCTACAGGGACTTTAGTCATATGTATATTAAGATGCTTGCTGCTGCTACTGCTAAGTCACTTCAGTCATGACAGACTCTGTGCAACCCCAGAGATGGCAGCCCACCAGGCTCCCCTGTCCCTGGGATTCTCCAGGCAAGAACACTGGAGTGGGCTGCCATTTCCTTCTCCAATGCATGAAAGTGAAATGTGAAAGTGAAGTCGTCCAGTCGTGTCCGACTCTTCGCAACCCCATGGACTGCAGCCTACCAGGCTCCTCCGTCCATGGGTTTTGCCAGGCAAGAGTACTGGAGTGGGGTGCCATCGCCTTCTCCGGTTAGGGTGCTTAAAGTCCTTACAAATAAACACACTGATGCTTTGTGTGTTTATTTGTAGTATTTTTCCTTTTTTGTGTTATTTTGGATAGTTTCTATTGCTCTGTCTTCAAATTCGATCTTCTCTTCCATAATATCTAATGTATCATTTGTAACATGTTTTTAAAAAAAATCTCAGACATTATAGTTTTCATGTCTATAAGCTCAATTTGACTATTTTTTATATTTTCTCTGTCTCTACTTAATGTGTTCATCCTTTCATCTATCTTCCTGAACATATGGATTATAGTTGTAACAACTGTGTGAAGGTCCCAACCTACTGAATCTATCGTCTATATTATTTCTGAGTCAGTTTCTAATGACTGATTTTTCTTCATTATGAATCATATCTTTCTGCTTCTTTGCACCTGTGGCAATCTTTTGAGTGTGTGCCAAACATTCAAAATTTTACTCTGTTGTGTGCTGTATACTTCTGTATTCCTATAAATATACTTAACTCTCATTACCAGACATAACTAAGTTACTTAGAGCCAGTGTAATTCTTTCAGATCTTTCTTTTAAGCTCTTTTAGATAGGACCAGAGTAGTGTCTAATTTAGTAGAGGACCTAAATTTTCTCCACTGCTGAGACAAACACACCTGATGCCTTGTGAACTGGGTAACTTTCCTCTGGATGGTGAAAAAAGGCATATGTCTGTCCCTGTGTGAGCTACAGGGATTTTTCCTCCTATTGTTTTTGGGTGATACTTACTTCAGCCTTGTGAGATTTTCTCATCTTCATGCACTGGCCAGTACTCAGGTGAATACTTCAGCAACCATCTACAGATATCTAGATTTCTCTGTGCAACTCCTCTCTGATGATTTGCCCTGCAAACTCAAGCCACCATGGCCTCCTAAAACCAACTTCTCAGCCTGAGGAGACCACTAAGTTCTCCTTGGATTCCTTTCCAGGAATTAAGCTGGGACCTTCATAGGGTTCATCTCATTTTCTTCCCATTTTTCAGGAATCACTGTTCTTCACTGCATAATATCTAGTATCTTAACAACACTGTTTCATATATTTGTCCAATTTTCTGTCATTTTGGGTGGAAGAAAATCTGGTTCATTAATCCATCTTGGTCATGATTAGAAGTTGTAAATGTTCACCTTTTGATAGCATAAGATTGAAATGTCTTGTTAGTCATCCAGGTGGAGATATAAAGCTCATGATTTTAAGAGTCAAAGACTTTGTGGGAAACCAACGTGTTTACTCCATTTAGTTCCTTAGAACTTGCCGCAAATACCTTGACTGCTGACAGATAAGAGTTGATTCCAGGATGTTCCGTACATGGAGGGAGGTGGGGTACAGGCTCAACACTCACTGCACAGCCACTGCCATTGTGATGGTTGTTTTAAGTCTTGAACAGGCAGAGTAGATTTTTGACCAGGCTTGTCGTAGCTTACAAAATTTAATTCCTTCAAACACTGGGTTGGGTTGGTAATCTACTAGCTTTTCATTTCATTTATTAATCATAACCAAGGTTTTTTCCTGGTCATAGTTCTCAAATCCTGAAGTGTTTTCTCACTCTTTTCCTTTGCCTTTCTCTCAGTGTAAAGGCAGCTACTTTGAGCCTACCCTGCTTGAATAAAAAAGATCAAAATTTTAAATTTGCACTGAGTACTTAATTCAAATGCTAAACTTTACTGAGCCTTTATTGTTTAAAGCTTTAAAAATTCCTATATCTTACTATGTGGGACTTCAAAATACTTGTCTTTTTCCTTCTTTCAAGGGGCCAAATATCTGGGATGTCCCAGCTTCCTTTTATTTTGGCATTTACACTGACTGAGTCTTTCCTGAATGTATATCATCCTTGCAATACCTTGCCATCAAGGCTAATAATATCTACATATATTAATACTCTATTTCCCATCTCTTTTTTGGTTCTGACGACTCTTTAGGCATGGGCTCTTCCTCTCGTGTTTCAAAAAATGGTGGTTTTATTCAGTGCTTTTTCTCCAACAACATAGATCTCTATTTCTCCAGCCCCCAACATAGCTTCATCACTGCTTGCCACCTACTGCTATGGCAATGGCATATACTGTAGGGCTTAATTTCAGCAAGACTCCACTTCCTTTGCCAATTTCTGTATCAGTCAGAATCAACTAATACCTATAACAAACCTAAATCTCAGTTGACTAATAGAAAGACTTTTTCCTCCTTCACATTAACAAAGTGAATGTTTCTGGTTGGGTGTCCGTTCCATTTAATGCTCTTCCATCCTTTTGCAGGTTTCTTCTGAGTCCAATGTATTCAGGTAGCTGCCTTACAGAAAATGAGAGCAGCCAAGAACCTCACAGAATAGCCTAGGAGGTGGGTTAAGAAGTTGAGTTCCATTGATTAGAACTAATCACATGGCCCCATCCAGAGGCACTGGACACTGGGAAATGCAGTCTTCCTGCGTGCCTATAAGAAAAAGTAAATGACTTAGCTTCTTCACAGCACCGTCCATGGCCTACATTTATACCACTCACCTACCACGAACCCATCACAAGCAAAATGAGAATATCAACAAGAGAAAGTATATGTATAGAAAAATCAGATCAGATCAGTCGCTCAGTCGTGTCCGACTCTTTGCGACCCCATGAACCGCAGCACGCCAGGCCTCCCTATCCATCACCAGCTCTCGGAGGTCACTCAGACTCACATTCATTGAGTCAGTGATGCCATCCACCCATCTCATCCTCTGTCGTCCCCTTCTCTTCCTGCCCTCAATCCCTCCCAGCATCAGAGTCTTCTCCAATGAGTCAACTCTTCGCATGAGGTGGCCAAAATACTGGAGTTTCAGCTTTAGCATCATTCCTTCCAAAGAAATTCCAGGCCTGATCTCCTTCAGAATGGACCGGTTGGATCTTCTTGCAGTCCAAGGGACTCTCAAGAGTCTTCTCCAACACCACAGTTCAAAAGCATCAATTCTTGGGTGCTCAGCCTTCTTCACAGTCCAGCTCTCACATCCATACATGACCACAGGAAAGACCATAGCCTTGACTAGGCGAACCTTTGTTCGCAAAGTGATGTCTCTGCTTCTGAATAAAGAAGCGAAAATTCTTGAACTGAAAAATATAGCCAGATCAGATCAGATCAGTCGCTCAGTCGTGTCTGACTTTTTGCGACCCCATGGACTGCAGCATGCCAGGCCTCCCTGTCCATCACCAACTCCCGGAGGTCACTCAGACTCACATCCATAGAGTCAGTGACGCCATCCAGCCATCTCATCCTCTGGCGTCCCCTTCTCCTCCTGTCCCCAATCCCTCCCAGCATCAGAGTTTTCTCCAATGAGTCAACTCTTCGCATGAGGTGGCCAAAGTACTGGAGTTTCAGCTTTAGCATCATTCCTTCCAAAGAAATCCCAGGGTTGATGTCCTTCAGAATGGACTGATTGGATCTCCTTGCAGTCCAAGGGACTCTCAAGAGTCTTCTCCAACACCACAGTTCAAAAGCATCAATTCTTCGGTGCTCAGCCTTCTTCACAGTCCAGCTCTCACATCCATACATGACCACAGGAAAGACCATAGCCTTGACTAGGCAAACCTTTGTTGGCAAAGTGATGTCTCTGCTTTTGAATATGCTATCTAGGTTGGTCATAACTTTCCTTCCAAGGAGCAAGCATCTTTTAATTTCATGGCTACAGTCACCATCTGCAGTGATTTTGGAGCCCAGAAAAATAAAGTCTGACACTGTTTCCACTGTTTCTCCATCTATTTCCCATGTAGTGATGGGACCAGATGCCATGATCTTCATTTTCTGAATGTTGAGCTTTAAGCCAACCTTTTCACTCTCCACTTTCACTTTCATCAAGAAGCTTTTCAGACCTGAAAACTAATGAAGGGTTCAACAGCAGACTATCAGGCAGAAAAAAGAATCAGTGAGCTTGAAGAAAGATCATTTAAAACCATCAAATCAGAATCAAATCAGAATAGCAAAAAGAAAAAAAAACTGAATTAAAAAAAAATGAAGAGATCTAAGGGATTTATGGCAATGCCAAAGAATGTTCAAACTACTGCATAATTACATTCATCTCACATGCTAGCCAGGTAATGCTCAAAATCCTTCAAGCTTAGCTTCAACAGTATGTGAACCAAGAACTTCCAGATATACAAGCTGGATTTAGAAAAGGCAGAGAAATCAGACATCAAATTGCCAGCATCTGTTGGACCATAAAGAAGGCAAGAGAATTACATAAAAAATCTACTTCTGCTTCATTGACTATGCCAAAGCCTGTGACTGTGTGGATCACAACAAACTATGGAATATTCTTAAAGAGATGGGAATACCATATCACCTTATCTGCCTTCTGAGAAACCTGTATGCAGGTCAAGAAGCAACAGTTAGAACTGGACATGGAACAATGGACTGGTTCAAAATTGAGAAAGGAGTATGTCAGGGTTATATATTGTCACCCTGCTTATTTAACATATATGCAGTGTACATCATTCAAAATGCCAGGCTGGATGAAGCTCAAGCTGGAATCAAGATTTCTGAGTGAAATATCAATAACCTCAGATATGCAGATAATATCTCACCCTAATGGCAGAAAGTGAAGAGGAGCTAAAGAGCCTCTTGAGGGAAGGTGAAAGAGAGTGAAAAATCTGGCTTAAAACTCAACATTCAAAAAACTAAGATCATGGTATCCAGTCCATCACTTCATGGCAAATAGATGGGGAAAAAATGAAAACAGTGACAGATTTTGTTTTCTTGGGCTCCAAAATCACCATGGACAGTGACTGCAGTCATGAAATTCAAAGACACTTGCTCTTTGGAAGGAAAGCTATAACATACCTAGACAGCATATTAAAAAGCAGAGGCATCTCTCTGCCAACAAAAGTCCATATAGTCAAATCTATGGTTTTTCCATCACTTCATGGCACTTAGGTGGGGAAATAATGAAACAGTGACAGATTTTGTTTTCTTGGGCTCCAAAATCATTGTGGATGGTGATTACAGCCATGAAATTAAAAGATTTTTGCTAATTGAAGGGAAGCTATGACATACCTAGACAGCATGTTAAAAAGCAGAGACATCACTCTGCCAACAAAAGTCCATATAGTCAACGCTATGATTTTTCCAAAAGTGATGTACAAAAGTGATATAAGTGTTGGACCATTAGAAAGGCAGAGCCGCAAAGAACTGATGCTTTCAAATTGTGGTGCTAGAAAAAAATCTTGAGAGTCCCTTGGTCTGCAAGGAGATCAAACCAGTCAATCCTAAAGGAAGTCAACCCTGAATATTCATTGGAAGGACTGATGTTGAAGGTGAAGCTCCAATACTTTGGCCACCTGATACAAAGGGCCAATTCATTGGAAAAGACCTTGATGTGGGAAAGATTGAGGGCAGGAAAAGAAGTGAATGACAGAGGCTGAGATGGTAGGATGGCATCACTGACTCAATAGACATGAATTTGTGCAAACTCAGAGATAGTAAAGGGCAGGGAAGCAGTCCATGGGGTCTCAAAGAGTCAGACATGACTGAACGACTGAACAAAGCAACCTAAGGGACGCTATCAAGTGGACCAACATACGCATTGTGGGAATACCAGAGAGAAAGTGACACAGAGTATATTTGAAGAAACAATAGCTAAAAATTTCCCAATTCTAAGTAAATAAATGGACACACAAATTCAAGAAGCTCAAATAACTCCAAAGAGAACCACAATGAGACACTATAATCGAATTGTCTAAAGTCAAAGACAAAATCTTAGATGCCGCAAAATAGAATCACAAACAAGAGATCCTCCATAAAATTTTCAGTGAATTTCTCAAAAGAAACTTTGCAAGTCAAAAGCAAGTGGGATGATATGTTCAAATTGCTGAAAGAAAAAAAAAAAAACTGTTGGCTGAGAATACTATATCTGACAAAACAGTCCTTCAGAATGAAGGAGAAATTAAGACTTTCCCAGATGAACAGAAGCTGAGAGAATTTATTCCCACTAGTCTTGGAGAAGGCAATGGCACCCCACTCCAGTACTCTTGCCTGGAAAATCCCATGGACAGAGGAGCCTGGTAGGCTGCAGTCCATGGGGTCGCTAAGAGTTGTACACGACTGAGCGACTTCACTTTCACTTTTCACTTTCATGCATTGGAGAGGGAATGGCAACCCAGTCCAGCGTTCTTGCCTGGAGAATCCCAGGGATGGGGAAGCCTGATGGGCTGCCATCTATGGGGTCACACAGAGTCGGACACGACTGAAGCGACGCAGCAGCAGCAGCAGCAGTCTTGTTCAAGAAGAAATGCTAAAGAGAGTCCTTCAAGTTGAAATGAAACAATGTAAGCAACATGAAACCATTAAAAATTATAATGATCTCTCTTTTGCACAGCAAAGGAAACTATCAGCAAAATGAAAAGACAACCTACAGAATAGGACAATGCTATACTTTTGCCTGGAAAACCCCATGGACAGAGGAGCCTGGTGGGCTACAGTCCATGGGGTCGCTAGGAGTCAGACACGACTGAGCGACTTCACTTTCACTTTTCACTTTCATGCATTGGAGAAGGAAATGGCAACCCACTCCAGTGTTTTTGCCTGGAGAATCCCAGGGACAGGGGAGCCTGGTGAGGTTCCGTCTATGGGGTTGCACAGAGTCGGACACGACTGAAGCGACTTAGCAGCAGCAGCAATGGGAATCCTAATGATAAGACCAATAAGCAATTGATATTCAAAATACATAAGCAGCTCATAGAACTCAATATATTAAAAAATCCAAACAACACGGTTAAAAATAATGGGCAGAAGAACCAAATAGACATTTTTTCCAAAGAGCAACAGATGGCCAACAGGCACGTGAAAAGCTGCTCAAGATTGCTAACCACTACGGAAATGCAAGTCAAAACCACAACAGGATATCACCTCACACCTATCTACCTAATGGCTATCATCAAAAAGATCACAGATAACAAATGTTGGCAAAGATGTGGACAGAAAGGAACCCAAGAACACTGTTGGTGGGAATGTAAACTAGTGAAGCCACTGTGGAAAACAGACTGGAAATGCCTCAAAAAACTAAAAATAGAACTACCATATGACTCAGCAATTCTACTCTTGGTCATATATCTGAAAAACAAAAACACTAATTCAAAAAGACACATGCACTCCACTGTCCATGGCAGCATCATTCATGATAGTCAAGACACAGAAGCAACCACAGATGAATGAATAAAATAGATGTGAACTCTTTCAGCCATCTTGGACCCTGTGAAGGCCTGCTGGGAACGGGACTTCTAAAACGGCAAATATGTCTGGAAGTCTGTGGTCCAAGGCCATTTTCGCTGGCTATAAACGGGGTCTACGGAACCAAAGGGAACACACTGCTCTCCTGAAAATTGAAGGTGTATATGCTTGAGATGAAACTGAATTCTATTTAGGCAAGAGATGTGCTTATGTGTACAAAGCAAAGAATAACACAGTAACTCCTGGTGGAAAACCTAACAAAACCAGAGTAATCTGGGGAAAGATAACTCGAGCTCATGGAAACAGTGGCATGGTTCGTGCCAAATTCTGAAGCAATCTTCCTGCTAAGGCCATTGGACACAGAATTCGTGTGATGCTGTATCCTTCGAGAATTTAAACTTCTTGAAAATAAATAAAAAGTGTGGATTAAAAAAAAAAAAGATGTGAATTACACATGTACACACATACAGTAGAGTACTACTCAGCCACAAAAAGAATGAAAATCTGTCATTTGCAACAACATGCGTGGACTTGGAAGACACTATGCTAAGCAAAATAAGTCAAACAAAAAGACAAATACTGTATAATATCACTTCTGTGTGGAATCCAAAAACTACAAAAAACTAATAAATAAAGCAAAAAAGAATCAGACTCATACATGTAGAGAACAAATTAGTGCTTATCAGTGGGGAGAGGGGAAAGGGGAGGAGCAAAGTAGAAGAGGTGATTAAGATGTACAAACTATTGTGCATAAAAAAATAAGTTATAAGAATACATTACACAAAATAGGGAATATAGCTAATATTTTAAATAACTATAGAGTATAATCTTTAAAAATTATGATCACTATGTTTTACACCTGTAATTTATGTATTATAATATATATACAATTATATTATACAAATATAGTTGTACATCTCAATGTTTTAACGGAAAAGAAAGAAAAAAATAATGATTTTCAGTAATAGCAAATACCTAAATACAGGAACTGAAGAGCCTCCTGATGAAAGTGAAAGAGCAGAGTGAAAAAGCTGGCTTAAAATTCAACATTCAAAAAACTAAGATCACGGCATCCAGTCTCATTACTTCATGGCAAATAGATGGGGAAACAATGACAGACTTTATTTTCTTGGGCTCCAAAATCACTGCAGATGGTGACTGCAGCCATAAAATTAAAAGACGCTTGCTCCTTGGAAGAAAAGTTATGACCAACCTAGATAGCATATTAAAAAGCAGAGACATGAATTTGCCAACAAAGGTACGTCTAGTCAAAGCTATGGTTTTTCCAGTAGTCATGTATGGATGTGAGAGTTGGACCATAAAGAAAGCTGAGCGCCAAAGAATTGATGATTTTGAAATGTGGTGTTGGAGAAGACTCTTGAGAGTCCCTTGGACTGCAAGGAGATCCAACCAGTCAATCTTAAAGGATATCAGTCTTTAATATTCATTGGAAGGACTGATGTTGAAGCTGAAGCTCCAATACTTTGACAACCTGATGTGAAGAACCAACTCATTAGAAAAGATCTTGATGCTGGGCAAGATTGAAGGCAGGAGGAGAAGGGGACAACAGAGGATGAAACGGTTGGATGGCATCACTGACTGGATGGACATGAGTCTGACCAAGTTTCAGGAGTTGGTGATGGACAGGGAAGCCTGGTGTGCTGCAGTCCATGGGGTTGCAAAGAGTCAGACATGACTGAGTGACTGAACTGAATCTAAATACAGGAGTAAATAGTAATTTTTGATGCATATGTGACAAATATATACATGACAAAAACATTTTTAAACCAAAAAAACCCTATGTTATGGGAATACAATGTAATATGTGAGATCGATAATATAAGCTATAGGAAGTGGGGAGCTGTAATGGAGTAGAAATTTTTGTACATAATTGAAGTCAAATTGCTATCAGTTTAAAATAGAATGTTATACTTTTAGGTGGTTTGATGCAATTGTATTCACAAAAGAAATCACCCATAGAAGATACACAAAAGGAAATGAGAAGGGAACCAAAGCATAATCACTGCAAAAGAAAAAGAAACCTAAAGGAAGAGATTAAGAAAGGAAAGGAGGGACATGCAAAAGCTATGAGACAAACAGAAAACAGTTAACAAAATGGCAACTGCAAGTCTTTCCCTCTTATTAATTACTTTAAATGTAGATAGATAAATTCCTCAGTCAAAAGACATAGACTGGCTGAATGGATTTAAAAAACAAAATTCAACAAAAGGCTGTCTGCAAGTGACTTATTTTAGATCTCAGAACTCATATAAGCTGAAGGCAAAAGGATGAAAAGATATTCTACAAATGGTAACCTAAAGAGAGGAGTACTAATACCAAAGATCAAAACAGACTAAATCAAAAACTGTTACAAGAGATAATCCACCAAGAAGATACAAAAATTATGAATACCCAACCTCAAAGCTCCTAAATATATGAAGCAAATTACAGAGTTGAAGGGAGAAATAGACAGCAATACAATAATAGCAGGAGACTTCAATACTCCCACTTTCAATAATAAATAGAACAAACAGACAGAAAATAAGAAAACAGAGAACTCAAACAATATAGCAATTGGATCTAATAGAGCACTCCACTCAATAACAACAGAATATATATTTTCAGTTTTTTTTAAACTTTTTATTTTGTATTGGAGTTGGAATCAAGATTGCTGGGAGAAACATCAATAACCTCAGATATGCAGATGACACCACCCTTATGGCAGAAAGTGAAGAGGAACTAAAAAGCCTCTTGATGAAGGTGAAAGAGGAGAGTGAAAAGGTTGGCTTAAAGCTCAACATTCAGAAAACGAAGATCATGGCATCCAGTCCCATCACTTCATGGGAAATAGATGGAGAAACAGTGGAAACAGTGTCAGACTTTATTTTTCTGGGCTCCAAAATCACTGCAGATGGTGACTGCAACCATGAAATTAAAAGACGCTTACTCCTTGGGAGGAAAGTTATGACCAACCTAGATAGCATATTCAAAAGCAGAGACATTACTTTGCCAACAAAGGTTTGTCTAGTTAGGGCTATGGTTTTTCCTGTGGTCATGTATGGATGTGAGAGCTGGACTGTGAAGAAGGCTGAGCACCGAAGAATTGATGCTTTTGAACTGCGGTGTTGGAGAAGACTCTTGAGAGTGTCTTGGACTGCAAGGATACCCAACCAGTCCATTGTGAAGGAGATCAGCCCTGGGATTTCTTTGGAAGGAATGATGCTAAAGCTGAAACTCCAGTACTTTGGCCACCTCATGCGAAGAGTTGACTCATTGGAGAAGACTCTGATGCTGGGAGGGATTGGGGGCAGGAGGAGAAGGGGACGACAGAGGATGAGATGGCTGGATGGCATCACTGACTCGATGGATGTGAGTCTGAGTGACCTCCGGGAGTTGGTGATGGACAAAGAGGCTTGGCGTGCTGCGATTCATGGGGTTGCAAGGGGTCGGACATGACTGAGCGACTGATCTGATCTGATCTGATAGCCTATTAACAATGTTGTGATAGTTTCAAGTGAACAGTGAAGAGACTCAGCCATACATATACATGTATTCATTTTCCCCCAAAGAATATATATTCTTCTCAAGTACACTTGGAACATTCTCTATGAAAGATTACATATTAGGCTATAAAACAAATCTTAACACATTCAAGACCAAAATTATACAAAGTATCTTTTCTGATTACAAATGGAACAAAACTAGAAATCAAAAGCACATGGGAAATAGAAAAATTCATATATATGTGAAAATTAAATAATACATTCTTAAGCTACAAATGGACCAAAGAATAAACCACAAGAGAAATTAGAAAACATCTTGAGATAAATGAAAATTAAAATACAGTGTACCAAGACTTGTGTACTGAAAAGCAGTTAGCACTGCTTTCAGTGCAGAGAAAATTTTATAGCTGTAAGTGTGTATGTTAAAAAAGAAGTTAATAACCTAAATTTATACCTACAAAAACTTTGGGGAAAGAAACTAAACCCAAAGCTACGACTTGCCTGATGATCCAGTGGTTAAGAGTCTGCCTTGCAATGCAGGGGACCCAGTTTCAGTCCTTGGTCTGCGAAGATTCTACACGCTGTGGAGCAACTGAGCCCATGTGCCACAATTACTAAGCCCAGGCTTTAGACACCTACAACTGCAGGGTCCACACACCTCAATTCCTGAAGCCCACATACTACAGAGCTCATGCTCTGCTATAAAAGAAGTCACGCCAATGAGAAATCAGTGCACCGTAACTAGAGTAGACCCTGCTCACCATGACTAGAGAAACCCAGTGCAGCAGCAAAGACCCAGTGAAGCCAAAAATAAGTAAATAAATAATTGAAACATAACCAAAGCTAGAAGAAGCAAGGAAATACAAAGATGAGAGAAGAGATGCATGAAATAGAGAATAGAAAAAATCAACAAAATTGAGTTAAGTTTTTGAAAGATTAAGAAAATTGATAAACTCTTAGCTAGATTAACTAAGAATAAAAGAGAATACTCAAGGGACTTCCTTGGTGGTCCAGTGGCTAAAACTGTGCTCTCAATGCAGGGGGCTGGGGTTTGACCCCTGGTCAAGGAACTAGATTCCACATGCCACAACCAATAGTTTGCATGCCACAACAAAGATGAAAGATTCCATGTGCAGCAAGGAAGACCTGGTGTAGCCAAATAAATAATAATTTTTTTGAAAAAAAGAGAGAAAATACTCAAATAACTAAAATCAGAAATGAAAGAGGAGATATTACAAATGATGTTACAGAAATAAAAATGTTCTTTTTTGATAAAAAAGAATATTATGAACAATGATTTATATAAATTAAACCTAGAAGAAACGGATACCTAAAAACATGTAACATATCAAATCTGAATCATGAAGAAATAGAAAATTTTAGCAGATTAATAATGACTTAGATTGAATAAGGAATCAAAAAGGTGCCATTGGACTTTCCTGGTGGTCCAGTGGTTAAGAATCCGCCTGCCAATGCAGGGGATGGGAGTTCAATCCCTGGTCTGGAAAGATTCCACATGCCATGGGGTAACTAAGCCCATTTGCCACAATTACTGAGCCTGTGCTCTAGAGCCTGCAAGCCACAACCAATGAAGCCTGCCTGCCCAGCTCCTGTGCTTTGCAATCACAGAAGCCATTGCAATGAGAAGCCTTCACACTGTAACTTGAGAGTAGTCCCCGCTTGCCACGACTAGAGAAAGCCCATGCACAGCAACGAAGACTCAGCACAACCAAAAATAAATAAAATAAAACAACTGAAAAAAAAAAAAAGTATGCCATTGCTGAGAGTGGGGAGAGGGCATACCTATAGGAAGTGGAGCCAGCTCAGACATGATCCTCAGGGCTCCTCCTCTAGCACCTTGGGACCCGACTCTGACAGCAATAGTGCAGTGACTGACACTGAACATAGGAGAACTAGACAGATTCATACCTGACTCTGCCTCCAGTCCCTCCATCTCCAGCACCATCTCGCACCATCACACTCTTTGACTTCAGACTCTATAACAATACTACAAAATAGTGGATCAATGGAACAGAATAAAGAGCCCAGAAATAAGCTCAAGCTCTTACGTCAATTAACCTATGACAAAGGAGACAGAACTATACAATAGAGAAAAGACAGTCTCTTCAATAAGTGGTGCTGGGAGAATTGAACAGCTACACGTAAAAGAGTGAAATTAGAACATTTTCTCGGAGAAGGCAATGGCACCCCACTCCAGTACTTTTACCTGGAAAATCCCATGGGCAGAGGAGCCAGGTAGGCTGCAGTCCATGGGGTCGCTAAGGGTCAGACATGACTGAGCAACTTCACTTTCATGCATTGGAGAAGGAAATGGCAACCCACTCCAGTGTTCTTGCCTGGAGAATCCCAGGAATCGGGGAGCCTGGTGGGCTGCCATCTATGGGGTTGCACAGAGTCGGACACGACTGAAGCGACTTAGCAGCAGCAGAACATTTTCTAATACCACATACAAAATAAACTCAATGTGGATTAAAGATCTAAATGTAAGACCAGAAACCATAAAACTTCTATAGGAAAACATAGGCAGAATGCCTTTTGACATAGCTAGTAGCAACATGTTTTTGGATCTGTCTCTTCAGGGAAAGAAAACAAAAGCAAGGATGAACAAATGAGACCAAGTTAAACTTAAAAGCTATTGTACAGCAAAGGAAACCATCAACAAATGAAAAAACAATCTGCTGAATGGGAGGAAATATTTGACAATGATATGTCTGATATGGGGTTAATCTAAAATATCAGGTTGGCCAAAAATTTCCTTCAGCTTTTAAGTAAAAATAAAAGACACATTTTTAAATTTTTACCAAGAACTTTATTGAACAATATATTCATCATTTTGTCTGCCACTTTTCAGGCAACTTTATAATTCCATCTTCCCAAAATTTTTATCTTCTTGAGCAAAGAATTGTTTCAAGTGTCTTTTATAGTTGTCCAGGGAATTAAAATTTTTTTCCATTAAGAGAATTTTGTAAAGACCGAAATAAATTGATTTCCAAAGTTGCAATGTGTAATGAATATGGTAGATGAATCAGAACTTCCCAGCCAACTGTAATAGTTTTTAGGTGGTCATCAAAGAAATGGGCTTCCCTGGTAGCTCAGCTTGTAAAGAATCGCCTGCAACGCACGAAACCTCGGTTCAATTTTTGGGTTGGGAAGATCCCCTGGAGAAGGGAATTGCTACCCATTTCAATTTTCTGATGTGGAGAATTCCATGGACAGAGGGGCCTGGCTGGCTATAGTCTATAGGATCGCAAAGAGTCAGACATGATTGAAGCAACTAAGCACATCAAAGAAATTTGCAGGCTTGTGTTACTGATGGAAGATTCTGCATTTTCTGTTGACTAGTTCTGGATGCTTTTTGTTGAGTGCTGCTTTCAGTTGGTCTAATTTGGAGCAGTACTTGTTGGAATTAATCATTTGATTTTCTGGAAGGAGTTCATAATAGAGGATTCCTTTCCAATTTCAACATATACACATCACCTTCTTTGGCTGAAGATCTACTTTTGGTGTAGTTGGTGATGGTTCATTTCACTTTGCTCCGTGATCTCTTCCATTCTGTATTACTAGACAGTATCTACTTTCCATTGCCTGTCACAATTTGTTTTTAAAATGGAACATTATCATTATGTTTAAGTAGAGAATTGCAACCAGAAATATGGTCAAGAAGGGTTTTTTTTGCTTAACTTATATGGAACCCAAACATCAAAGTAATTAACATAACCAAACTGATACAAATAATTTTCAACACTTGATCTGCATATTTTGAGTATATTGGCTATCTCCCATGTGGTATAACATTGATTAGTCTCAATTAATTTCTTTATTTGATTGCTATCAACTTCAACTGGTCTATCCGACCATTGAACATCATCCAGCAAGAAATCGATAGCATGAAACTTCACAAACTACTTTTGACATGTTTGATGAGTCACAGCACATTATTCATTCATTACACAAGTCTTTTTTTGTGTTTCGGTTGTGTTTTTACCTTTCTTGAAATAATAAAACATAATATGCTAAAATGTTGCTTTTTTCTTTCATCTTAAGTGTTAAAATGGTTACCCCCAAATTCACCAATTTTGAAAAGTTTTTCATGAATGCTGATATAATATTATATCATATTATACAGCTGTCATAATAAACTCTAACAAAATTGTTTCAAATGACATTAACTACAGCTAAGTGCCACTAGAACCATTTTATGGGAAAACCCAAACAAACCTTTTGGCTGATACAATATATAAACAGCTCATACAACTTGATATCAAGAAAACCCCCAAACAACCCACTTAAAAATTGAGCAGTAGACCTGAATAGACACTTTTTTCCAGAGAAGACATACAGATGGCCAACAGGTACATGAAAAGATGCTCAAGATTGCTAATTACCATAGAAATACAAATCAAAACCACAATGTGATATCCCCACAGATCAGATCAGATCAGATCAGTCGCTCAGTCGTGTCCGACTCTTCGCGACCCCATGAACCGCAGCACACCAGGCCTCCCTGTCCATCATCAACTCCCGGAGGTCACCCAGACTCACACCCATCAAGTCAGTGATGCCATCCAGCCATCTCATCCTCTGTCGTCCCCTTCTCCTCCTGCCCCCAATCCCTCCCAGCTTCAGAGTCTTCTCCAATGAGTCAACTCTTCGCATGAGGTGGCCAAAGTACTGGAGTTTCAGCTTTAGCATCATTCCTTCCAAAGAAATCCCAGGGCTGATCTCCTTCAGAATGGACTGGTTGGATCTCCTTGCAGTCCAAGACACTCTCAAGAGTCTTCTCTAACACCACAGTTCAAAAGCATCAATTCTTCGGCACTCAGCCTTCTTCACAGTCCAGCTCTCACATCCATACATGACCACAGGAAAGACCATAGCCTTGACTAGGCGAAACTTTGTTGGCAAAGTAATGTCTCTGCTTTTGAATATGTGATCTAGGTTGGTCATAACTTTTCTTCCAAGGAGTAAGCGTCTTTTAATTTCATGGCTGCAGTCACCATCTGTAGTGATTTTGGAGCCCAGAAAAAGAAAGTCTGACACTGTTTCCACTGTTTCCCCATCTATTTCCCATGAAGTGATGGGACCAGATGCCATGATCTTAGTTTTCTGAATGTTGAGCTTTAAGCCAACTTTTTCACTCTCCACTTTCATTTTCATCAAGAGGCTTTTTAGTTCCTCTTCACTTTCTGCCATAAGGGTGGTGTCATCTGTATATCTGAGGTTATTGATATTTCTCCCAGCACTCTTGATTCCAACTTGTGTTTCTTCCAGTCCAGCGTTTCTCATGATGTACTCTGTATATAAGTTATTTCAATATATACATACATATGTATTCCATATGTTTATATACGTGTGTTACTCATCCATAATAAAGAAAGACATTTCCTTTTTGCAACAACAAGGACCTGGAGGCTGTTATACCTAGTGAAATAGGTCAGGTGGAGAAACACAAATATGAATTCACTTATATATGTAATATAAAAAATAAACAAATGAATAAATATAATGAGACAGAAATAGACTCACAGATATAGTGAACAAACTAGTGGCTACCAGTGAGAGAGAAAAGAGACAAGATAGCAATAGGGAATTGTGCGGTATAAACTACTATGTATAAAATAAATAAGCTACAAGGCTATACTGTATAATACAGGGAATATAGGCAATATTTTATAATACTTTTAAATGGAGTGTAATCTATACAAATATTGAACCACTATGCTTACACCGGAAAATAATATAGCATTGTAAATCAATTAAGCTTCAATTATAAAAAGAAAATTAAGAAAACAAATCTATTTACAATGGCATTAAAAAGAATAACATATCTAGTAATAAACCTAACCAGAGAGATGAAAACTTGGTACACTGTAAACTACAAAAACACTGGAAAAAAGGAAGAGAAACACAAATAAACGGAAAGGCATCCCATGCTCATGGGTTGATAAACTTAATATTGTTAAGCTGTTTGTACTACTTAAGGTGATTCACAAATTCAATGTGATCAGTCTCAAAATTTCAATGACGTTCTTTGTAGATTTAGAAAAATAAAACCTAAAATTCATGCTATCTCAAGAGACGTGGAATAGCCAAACAATTTTGAAAAAGAGAAACAAAGTTCAAAGTCTAATACTTCCTGATTTCAAAACATTCTACAAAGGCACAGTAATCAAAAAAGCAGTGTGCAATTGGCAAAAAGACAGATACATAAATCAATGAATAGAAGAGAAATTGTAGAAATAACTTCACATGTATGGTCAAGTGATCTTCCACAAGAGTGTCAAGTCCAGTAAGTGAGGAAAGTGTACTCTTTTCAACAAATAATAGAAGGAAAATGGAATATCCTCATGCAAAAGAATGAGGTTGAACCCTTACTTTACACTATACACAAAAATTAACTCAAAATGGATTAAATACCTAAGTGTAAGACTTAAAACTATAGAACTCTCAAAAGAAAACATTAGTGAAAAGCTTTATGACATTGGGCTGAATGATTTCTTAGATATGACATTGAAAGCACAGGCAACAAAAGCAAAAATAGACATAAGGGATTACCTCAAGGTTTAAAACTTTTGTGCATCAAAAGACATAATCAACAGAGTTTTTTAAAAAAGCAAACATAAAGAATGAAAGAAAACATTTGCAAGTCATATACGTGATGAGGGTCTAGTGTTCAGAATATAAAAAGAACTCTTATAACTCAACAAGAAAAAAAAATCTAATAATCCAATTAAAAATGGGCAAAGAATTTGGATAGACATTTTTTCAAAGATGATATACAATGGCCAACAAGCATATGAAAATATTCTCAACATCATTAACCATCATAGAAGCGCGAAACAAAACCACAGTGAAATACAACCTCAGAGCCATTAGGATGACAATTACTAGAAAAAAGAAAGAGAAAATAACAAGTATTAGTAAGCTTGCATAGAGGCTGACACTCCTGTGCACTCTTAGTGGAACTGTAAAGTGGTATAATCACTGTGGAAAACAATATAGAGATTCCTCAGAACTGATATGCACTCTAGCAATCTCACTTCTAGATAGGTATTCAGAAGAACTGAAACCAGGGTTCCAAAGAGATTTTTTTCACACCCATGTATGTAGAAGCACTATTCACAGTAGTCAAGAGGTAAAAGCAATTCACATGTTCATTAACAGATAAATGCAAAAGCAAAATGTGGTGCACACATAATGCTATTCAGCCTTAAAAAGGAAGAAAGTGCTGTCACATGTGCAGCATGTGACAGGACCTTGAGCACATTATGCTAAATAAGTAATCAGAAAAAGATAAATACTGTATGATTCCACTTAGCTATCTAAATTAGTCAAAATCATAGAAAAAGAATAAGTAGAGTGGTGGTTATCAGAGTTGCTTAATAGGTATAGAGTTGCAGATTTGCAAGATGATCAAGTTCTGGAGGTCTCTTTCACAATATGTTAATATACTTAACAGTACTTAATATGGCAAATTTTACATTAAGTGGGTTTTTTAAAACTATAAGTAAGAAAATATGTTTAGGAATAAATAAAAGCAAGACCACTGCATTTCAAATCCTGTGATTAGCAGCCAAACATAGACTAAGAGAATAATTTCTAGCCTTAAATGAATTTATTAGAAAGAGTAAAAATTAATGAAACAAATTTTAAATTCAACAAGTTAAAACAAACAAATTAAAACTATAGACCAAACACGTTGGAATAAACATGTCAAATCAGTAAAAACAAAAAACTGCAAATTAAAAATTTTAAAACGGAAATGACCACTACAACTGAAGACTGGTTATTTGAAATAAATCAATAAAATCATTTGGCAAATGTAATAAAGAGAAAAAAATGCCCAAAAAAAGTTTTTAAAAGTCAATATCAAGAATATGAAATACGGCATAATTTTTGGAGAGGATTATTTTTTAATTATGTAATAACTGAATACGGTGACTTATCAGATTCATTTTTGCAGTCTTTTTTCACATAGGTTATGCAAAATATTGAGTATAACTCCCTGTGTTATACAGTAGGTCCTTGGTTGTGTTCTATTTTATATATAGCAGTGTATAAATGGTAATTCAAAACTTCTAATTTATACCTCCTTGCTTTCCCCTTTGGTAATGATAAATTTGTTTTCTTTATCTGTATGTCTGTTTCTGTTTTGTATATAAGTTCGTTTGTATAGCAGTGTATAAATGGTAATTCAAACTTCTAATTTATACCTCCCGCTTTCCCCTTTGGTAATCACAAATTTGTTTTCTTTATCTGTATATCTGTTTCTGTTTTGTATATAAGTTCGTTTGTATCTTTTTTTTTTTTTAAGATTTTTTTTAGGGAAATTAAAATGGAGGAAATCTCGCTTAGGCTGCAGAAGTGAGAGAGCAGGCTTCTGACTTTGGTTTTGACCTGCCTGGACACTGCTTGGATTCTATGCCTGCCTACAAGCACAGCATCAGTTCAGTTCAGTTCAGTCAGTCGCTCAGTTGTGTCCAACTCTTTGCGACCCCATGAATCGCAGCACACCAGGCATCCCTGTCCATCACCAACTTCTGGAGTTCACTCAGACTCACATCCATCGAGTCAGTGATGCCATCCAGCCATCTCATCCTCTGTCGTCCCCTTCTCCTCCTGCCCCCAATCCCTCCCAGCATCAGAGTCTTTTCCAATGAGTCATCTCTTCGCATGAGGTGGCCCTTAAAGTACTGGAGTATCAGCTTCAGCATCATTCCCTCCAAAGAAATCCCAGGGCTGATCTCCTTCAGAATGGACTGGTTGGATCTCCTTGCAGTCCAAGGGACTCTCAAGAGTCTTCTCCAACACCACAGTTCAAAAGCATCAATTCTTTGGTACTCAGCTTTCTTCACAGTCCAACTCTCACATCCATACATGACCACAGGAAAAACCATAGCCTTGACTAGACAGACCTTTGTTGGCAAAGTAATGTCTCTGCTTTTGAATATACTGTCTAGGTTGGTCATAACTTTTCTTCCAGGGAGTAAGCATATTTTAATTTCAAGGCTCCAGTCGCCATCTACAATGATTTTGGAGCCCAAAAAAATAAAGTCTGACACTGTTTCTACTGTTTTCCCATCTATTTTGCCGTGAAATGATGGGACCAGATGCCATGATCTTCGTTTTCTGAATGTTGAATTTTAAGCCAACCTTTTCACTCTCCTCTTTCACTCTCATCAAGAGGCTTTTTAGTTCCTCTTCACTTTCTGCCATAAGGGTGGTGTCATCTGCATATCTGAGGTTATTGATATTTCTCCCAGTAATCTTAATTCCAGCTTGTGTTTCTTCCGGCCCAGTGTTTCTCATGATGTACTCTGCATATAAGTTAAATAAGCAGGGTGACAATATACAGCCTTGACATACTCCTTTTCCTATTTGGAACCAGTCTGTTGTTCCATGTCCAGTTCTAACTGTTGCTCCCTGACCTGCACATAGGTTTCTCAAGAGGCAGGTGAGGTGGTCTGGTATTCCCATCTTTTTCAGAATTTTCCACAGTTTATTGTGATCCACACAGTCAAAGGCTTTGGCATAGTCAATAAAGCAGAAATAGATGTTTTTCTGGAACTCTCTTGCCTTTTCCATGATCCAGCAGATGTCGGCAATTTGATCTCTGGTTCCTCTGCCTTTTCTAAAACCAGCTTGAACATCAGGAAGTTCACAGTTCACATATTGCTGAAGCCTGGCTTGGAGAATTTTGAGCATTACTTTACTAGCATGTGAGATGAGTGCAATTGTGTGGTAGTTTGAACATGTTTGGCATTGCCTTTCTTTGGGATTGGAATGAAAACTGACCTTTTCCAGTCCTGTGGCCACTGCTGAGTTTTCCAAATTTGCTGGCATATTGAGTGCAGCACTTTCACAGCATCATCTTTCAGGATTTGGAATAGCTCAACTGGAATTCCATCACCTCCAGTAGTTGATGTTTATAGTGTGGCTGCAATGGAGCACAAGCGCGGGCGAGAGGAGCTATCCCACATTGGAGGTCAGGGGCTGCGGCCGAGAGGAGCAACTCCATGTCCAAGGGGCGGTGGCTGCACGGGCGCAGGAGGACCTAGAGGAGCTACTCCACATTCAAGGTCAGGAGGGGCGGCGGTGAGGAGATATCCCTCGTCCAAGGTAAAGAGCAGCAGCTGTGCTTTGCTGGAGCAGCCGTGAAGAGATACGCCACGTCCAAGGTAAGAGAAATCCAAGTAAGATGGTAGGTGTTGCAAGAGGGCATCAGAGGGCAGACACACTGAAACCATTAGCACAGAAAACTAGTCAATCTAATCACACTAGGACCACAGCCTTGTCTAACTCAATGAAACTAAGCCATGCTGTGGGGGGCCACCCAAGACAGGAGGGTCATGGTGGAGAGGTCTGACAGAATGTGTTCCACTGGAGAAGGGAATGGCAAACCATTTGAGTATTCTTGCCTTGAGAACCCCATAAACAGTATGAAAAGGTAAAATGATAGGATACTGAAAGGAACTCCCCAGGTCAGTAGGTGCCCAATGTGCTACTGGAGATCAGTGGAGAAATAACTCCAGAAAGAATGAAGGGATGGAGCCAAAGCAAAAACAATACCCAGTTGTGGATGTGACTGGTGATAGAAATAAGGTTCAATGCTGTAAAGAGCAATATTGCATAGGAACCTGGAATGTCAGGTCCATGAATCAAGGCAAATTGGAAGTGGTCAAACAAGAGACGGCAAGAGTGAACGTCAACATTCTAGGACTCAGCAAACTAAAATGGACTGGAATGGGTGAATTTAACTCAGAAGACCATTATATTTATTACTGCGGGCAGGAATCCCTTAGAAGAAATGGAGTAGCCATCATGGTCAACAAAAGAGTCCAAAATGCAGTACTTGGACGCAATCTCAAAAATGACAGAAAGATCTCTGTTCATTTCCAAGGCAAACCATTCAATATCACAGTAATCCAAGCCTATGCCCCAAGCAGTAACACTGAAGAAGCTGAACAGTTCTATGAAGACCTACAAGACCTTTTAGAACTAACACCCAAAAAAAGATGTCCTTTTCATTATAGGGGAGTGGACTGCAAAAGTTGGAAGTCAAGAAACACCTGGAGTAACAGGCAAATATGGCCTTGGAATACGGAATGAAGCAGGGCAAACACTAATAGAATTTTGCCAAGAGAACACACTGGTCATAGTAAACACCCTCTTCCAAGCACAGCATATCAGGTAACAATTTAGATAAGAAAGGGAGTGGATTTTGGAATTCTTGAATCCCTGGAGGTCTGGCCAACTGTTCAGGGTTTAACGAAATCCTATGACTCACAAAGTGAAACAAACAGAACCGTCCAAAGATTAATATAAAACCAGGGCTGCATTTTTGTGCGCAAACTAATATCAGTTTGTGGCCTGGGCTTATACGCAGAAGCCCTTGAAATTGCGACTTGAAGTCTCACTGGTGGAGTGGACACACTGCCTGGGATCTTTTCCCAACTGGGACTCCAGATTGTTGTACTCAGGACTTCCAAGCACCCTGTTAAAGTTTGGACATCAGTGAGCTCAATTTGGTGATGTATGTGCTATTACTCTTCTCTATTGTTTCTATTTCTCTTTTCTTTTAATGGTAGTATATTGAAATTAAGTTAAATATTGTTGTTCAGTCACTGTCATGTCTGAGTCTTTATGACCCCACGGACTGCAGCACACCAGGCTCCCCTGTCCTTCTCTCCCAGAGCTTCCTCAGATTCTTGTGCATTGAGTTGGTGATACTATCTTAACCATCTCGTCCTCTGCCAACCCCGTCTTCTTTTGCCTTCAATCTTTCCCACCATCAGGGTCTTTTCCAATGAGTTGGCTCTTTGCATGACGTGGCCAAAGTACTGGAGCTTCAGTTTCAGCAACAGTCCTTCCAATGAATATTCAGGGTTGATGTCCTTTAGGATTGACTGCTTTGATTTCCTTGTAGTCCAAGAGACTCTTAGGAGTCTTCTCCAATACCATTTGAAAGTGTCAGTTCTTCAGCACTCAGCCTTCTTTATGGTTCAGCTCTCACATCCATACATGACTACTAGAAAAACCATAGCTTTGACCATATGGACATTTGTTGGCAAGGTGATGCCTCTGTTTTTCAATATATTGTCCATGTTTGTCATAGCTTTCCTTCCAAGGAGCATGTGCCTTTTAATTTCATGGCTGCAGTCACCATCTACAGTGATTTTGGAGCCCAAGAAAATAAAATCTGTCACTGCTTCCACTTTTTCCCCTTTTATCTACCATGAAGTGATAAGACCCAGATGTCATTATCTTAGTTTTTTTTTTTTAATACTGAGATATAGTCATATCTTCTTATCTTTTCATACTGTTCATGAGGTTCTGGTTATACTGAAGAGGGTTGCCATTTCCTCCTCCAGTGGACCATGTTTTGTCACAAATTTTCACTATGATTTGTCTGTATTGGATAGCCCGGCATGGCATGGCTCATAGCTTCTTTAAGTTATTCAAGCCCCTTAGCCACAACAGTGGAGAAGGCAATGGCACCCCACTCCAGTACTCTTGCCTGGAAAATCCCATGGATGGAGGAGCCTGGTAGGCTGCAGTCCATGGGGTCGCTGAGAGTCGGACACAACTGAGCGACTTACCTTTCAGTTTTCACTTTCATCCATTGGAGAAGGAAATGGCAACCCACTCCAGTTTTCTTGCCTGGAGAATCTCAGGGACGGGGGAGCCTGGTGGGCTGCCATCTATGGGGTCACACAGAGTCGGACACGACTGAAGTGACTTAGCAGCAGCAGCAGCCACAACAGAGCTGTGATCCATGAAGGGGTAAATTAAATAATCCTCAATTAAATATTGAAATTGTTTATTTGTGTGTGACAAGTGATTTCTTTTGTTAACAAATCCTTTGATCCTGGACTGAAAGTAAAACTTTCAGTAAAACATAAATTAAGTGTTGTGAGCAGGATTCATGAAACAAAACACCACTCTTTAAGAAAAAAGAGGTTAAGATGAATGCAACTTTTATTCTTGAACTGGGAGATTAGCCTTACTGCTCATTAGCTACTAAATGGGGCATATCCACTGAATTGTGTGAGAAATGGAACCTCAAATTAAAGGGGTCAATCCTTTAGAAGTTATTTAATGTTTGTGGCTCACTTGAATTGAGAAAGAAGAAGAACGTACCACACTGGGTCAGAGAGGCTAGATCCTCCTCTCCGCCTACCACAAGGTATGTGCATGCGTGCGAAGTTGCTTCAGTGTCTGAGTCTTTGTGACCCTATGTACTATAGCCTGCCAGGCTCCTATGTCCTTGGATTCATCAGACAAGAATACTCCAGGGTGTTGCCATGCCCTCCTCCACAGAATCTTCCTGATGGATTGAACTCATGTCTCTTATGTCTCCTGCACTGGCAGGTGAGTTTTTTACCACTAGTACCACTTGGGAAGCCCATAGAGAGATTTTTACCTAAGGTTAAACAAAAGATAATATAATTTTAAAACTCCCCAGACAAAAAGGAAGCTCAAAAATATATAAGGCTATTTGGTTTCTGGTGACAACATATTTCACATTTGGGCCAGATACTGAGTCCACTTGACAAAGTAACTTGATGTGAAGAAACTTTTAAGGAGAGAAAATGTAAATGAGATAAGAGTTTTTAGATAAACACTATTAAGAATTATTAAGCTTGAGTAATGTCTATCTAAAATAGTTTCTTCAGATTTTGGTAACTTGGATTTCTAGGGTTGTGCTAAATTAAGTTAAATGATGGAATTTTATTAAATAACTAAGCCACTTCTAAGTGGACAGCAAGGAGATGAAGGCAGTCAATCCTAAAGGAAATCAACCCTGAATATTCATTGGAAGGACTGATGCTGAAGCTGAAACTCCGGTACTTTGGCCACCTGATGCAAAGAGCCAACTCATTGGAAAAGATCCTAATGCTGAGAAAGATTGAGGGCAGGAGAAGGGGTCAACAGAGGATCAGATAGTTGAATGGCATCATTGACTCAATGGACATGAGTTTGAGCAAACTCCAGTAGATAAAGAAGGACAAGGAAGCCTGGCATGCTGCCATTCATGGGATAGCAAAGAGTTGGACACAACTGAGTGAATGAACAACAACAAAATAAAATAAGATGCTAAAACATTAACTACTAAACACAGGCTTCCTCTTACAGAGAAACTAAAGATATTTTGGACTATTAATGAATATGTTTGGTGCTATCCTGAGATGTTTTCTGTAAGAAAGTAAATATTTGCAGAGCTTATCACTGGTACTTATGTTCACCAACCTAGAGAATGCTAATAAAAGGACAGTTCCTGGTTGCTCAAGGAAAGTGCAATGTGTGTTTTTAATAAAGAAGTTATGAGGAATGGAATTGCATTTTGTTAAGGGAAAAGGAAGTAGGTCTGACATACAGGTATCCATTTTTGAATGGGAAAATAAAGTTTTGGATACAAAAATAAGAAGAAAGGTTTGTGGAAGATGGACTCTGAGAAAAGAGTTTCATACATGGTACAGGTTTTCTTGAGATGTTGAACTGCCTTTGATAACAGATTTCATGTTTCTTTACCTTTTAAGTGATCTGTTCTATACTTACGTTTGAAATCCTTTATTGTTAATTTGGCTGAATGAATAACTATTGTTTCATAATGACCTATGATTTTATCTCACTGAATATTCTAAACCTTTTGATATTTTTGACAGAACTTCCTAAAATCAGATTCTAATTAAGTTCTTTTGATCTCTAGCTAATTTTGAGGTAATTCAGAGGGCCTCTGAGGCATCCCAAAGAAAGATATTAAACTAATGTTACTTGGCATGTTAGAGATTTGTTACAAGAATAAATCTCGGATTATATCGCATGGTAAATTTTACTAATACAGCTATTTTAGAAATTATACAGAATTCATAAAGATCTGATATGCCATGATAAAATGTTGTCAGTTATAATTCTAGTTACTATCTAAAAGTGTTACGTGTCACAGCAGTAATCAAGTTACTTTATCAATTGCACTGTAATCAGATTTTAAATATGCCTTTTTAAGCCTTTCTGTCATTATAGAAACCTATGGTTTCACTCTGATGCCTTTGCAAAAGTACTACCTCTTCAAGAGAGGACTTTTTAAGATTAAATTACAATCAACTAGATAAATAAATTTGTTATTAACAGTAAGTTTGTGTGAGACTAGAATTTGGTTTTTCTCTCTCTGTTAAGAGAACAAGATTTTCCTGGAATGTGGATTTTGATAACAAGACTATGTAAATTTGCTTGCCTTTAAGTGATTTACATTTGTTCTTAAAATCTTTTGTTACTTTGGTAAATAAATATTATTTCACATGATCTATGAAGGTCGTGGGCACACACTTTTGTTATTGTTCAGTTGTGTTCTACTCTCTGTGACTCCATGGACTGTAGAACACTAAGCTCCTCTGTGCTCCATTATCTCCCAGAGTTGCTCAAATTCATGTCCATTGAGTTGGTGATGCTGTCTAATCATCTAATCCTGTTACCCCCTTCTCTTTTTGCCTTCAATCATTCCTAGCTTCAGAGTCTTTCCAATGAATTGACACTTTACATCAGGCTGCAAGTATTGGAGCTTCAACAACAGTCCTTGAAATTAATATTCTGGGTTTATTTATTTTAGGATTGACTGATTTGATCTCCTAATAGTGCAAGGGACTCTCCAGAGTCTTCTCCAGCAACACATTTTGAAAGCTTCAATTTGGTGCTCAGTCTTCTTTATGGTCCAACTCACATCCATACATGACTACTGGAAAAACCATAACTTTGACTATACACACCTTTGTCAGTAAAGTGATGTTTCTGCTTTTTAATATGCTGTCTAGGTATGTCATAGCTTTCCTTCCAAGGAGAAAGCATCTTATAATTTCATGGCTGCAGTCACCATCCACACTGATTTTTGGAGCTCAAGAAAATAAAATCTGTCACTGCTTCCACCTTCCCCCTTCTCTTTGCCATGAAGTGATGGGACTGGATGCCATTATCTTAGTTTTTTTAATGTTTAGTGTCAAGCTACCTTTTTCATTCTCCTTTTTCACCCTCATCAAGAGGCTCTTTAGTTCCTCTTCGCTTTCTTCCATTACAGTAGTATCATCTGCACATCTGAAGATGTTGATATTTCTCCCAACAATCTTGATTCCAGCTTATGATTGACCCAGCATGACATTTGCATGAGGTACTCTGCACATAAGTTAAATAAGCAGAGTGACCATATACAGCCTTGCCATACTCCTTTCCCAGTTTTGAAGCAGTCTGCTGCTCCATATCCAGTTGTAATTGTTGCTTCTTGACCTGAATACAGGTTTCTTAGGAGGCAGGTCAAGTAGTCTTGTATTACCATCTTTTTAAGAATCTTCCACAGTTTGTTGTGATCCACACAACTACTAGGGGCTTCCCTGGTAGCTCAGCTGGTAAAGAATCTGCCTGCAATGCAAGGTTCGACCCCTGAATTGGGAAGATCCTTTGGAGAAGGGAAAGGCTACCCACTCCAGTGTGCTGGCCTAGAGAATTTCACGGACTGTACAGAAAGAGTCAGACAGAACTGACAAAGAGTCAGACATGGCTGAGTGACTTTCATTTTCACTTTTCACACAGTCAAAGGCTTTAGTGTAGTCAATGAGGCAGAAGTAGATGCTTGTCTGGAATTCCCTTACTTTCTCTATGATCCATCGAATGTTGGCAATTTGATCTCTGGTTCCTCTGCCTTTTCTAAATCCAGTTTGTACATTTGGAAGTTCTCGGCTCACGCACTGCTGAAGGCTAGCTTGAAGGATTTTGAGCATAACTGTGCTAGCATGTGAAATAAAGGCAACTGTATGGTTGTTGGAATATCTTTGGCATTGCCCTTCTTTGGGACTGGAATGAAAACTTACATTTTCCAGTCCTGTAGCCACTGCCGAGTTTTCCAAATTTGCTGATGTGTTGAGTGCAGCACTTTCACAGCATCATCTTTTAGGATTTGAAATAACACAGCTGGAACTCTGTCACCTGCACTAGCTTTGTTTGCAATAGTATTTTCTAAGGCCCACTTGACTTCATACTCCAGGATGTCTGGTTCTCAGTCAATGACCACACCATCGTGATTATCTGGGTCATTAAGACCTTTTTTTGTGTAGTTCTTCTGTGTATTCTTGCCACCTCTTCTTAATCTCTTCTGCTACTGTTAGGTCCTGGCCATTTCTGTCCTTTATTGTATCCATCCTTGCATGAAATGTTCCCTTGATATCTCCAATTTTATTGAAGAGATCTCTAGTCTTTCCCATTCTATTGTTTTCCTCTATTTCTTTGCATTTTTCATTTAAGAAGGCCCCTTCTTATCTCTCCTTGCTGTTCTCTGGAACTCTGCATTGGGTAGGGTTTATCTTTCCTTTTTTCCTCTGCCTTTCACTTCTCTTTTTGCCTCAGCTATTTGTAAAGGCTCCTCAGATGAGATTGCCTTCTTGCATTCCTTTTTCCTTGGGATGATTTTGGTCATTGTCTCCTATACAATGTTATGAACCTCCATCCATAGTTCTTCAGGCACTTTGTCTGCCAGATCTAATCCATTGAATCTATTTGTCACCTCTACTGTATAATGGATTTGATTTAGGTCATACCTGAATGGTTTAGTGGCTTTCTCTACTTTCTTCAATATGCTATGCTAAGTCGCTTCAGTCGTGTCCGACTCTGTGCGACCCCATGGACAGCAGCCCACCAGGCTCCTCCGTCCACGGAATTCTCCAGGCAAGAGTACTGCTGCTGCTGCTGCTAAGTCGCTTCAGTTGTGTCCGACTCTGTGGGACCCCATAGACGGCAGCCCATCAGGCTCCCCCGTCCCTGGGATTCTCCAGGCAAGAACACTGGAGTGGGTTGCCATTTCCTTCTCCAATGCATGAAAGTGAAAAGTGAAAGTGAAGTCGCTCAGTCGTGTCCGACTCTTAGCGACCCCATGGACTGGAGCCTACCAGGCTCCTCTGTCCATGGAATTTTCCAGGCAAAAGTACTGGGGTGGGGTGCCATTGCCTTCCCCGTTCTTCAATATAAGCCTGAAATTTGCAATAGGAGCGTCATAATCTGAGTCACAGTCAGCTCCAGATCTTGCTTTTGCTGACTGTGTAGAGCTTCTCCATCTTTGGCTGCAAAGAATGTAATCAATCTGATTTTGGTATTGACCATCTGGTGATATCCACGTGTAGACTCATCTTTTGTGTTCTTGGAAAAGGGTATTTGCTATGACCAGTATGTTCTCGTCACAAAAGTCTGTTAGTCTTTGCCCTGTTTTATTTTGTATTTCAAGGCCAAACTTGCCTATTATTCCAGGTATCTCTTGACTTCCTACTTTTGTATTCTAATCCCCTATGATAAAAAAGACATTTTTGTGTGTGTGTTAATTCTAGAATGTCTTGTAGTTCTTAATAGAACTAGTTAACTTTAGCTTCTTTAGCATCAGTGGGGCATATACTTGGATTATTGTGATTCTGAATGTTTTGCCTTGGAAATAAACCAAGATCATTCTGTCATTTTTGAGACTGCACCCAAGTATTGCATTTCAGACTCTCTTGTTGACTATGAGGGTTCTCCACTTCTAAGGAATTCTTGCCCACAGTAGTAGATATAATGGCTATCTGAATTAAATTCACCCATTCCCGTCAATTTTAGTTCACTGATTCCTAAGATGTTAACATTCACTCTTGCCATCTCCTGCTTGACCACATCCAATACCATGATTCTTGGACCTAACATCCGGGTTCCTATGCAGTATTGTTCTTTAGAGCATTGGACTTTATTTTCACCACCAGACACATCCACAACTGAGCATCATTTCCCCTTTGTGCCAATGGCTTCATTTTTTCTGGAGCTATTAGTAATTGCCCTCCACTCTTCCTCAGGAGCATATTGGACACCTTCCAGCCTGGGTGCTCATCCTTTTGTTTTTTCATACTGTTCATAGGGTTCTTGTGGCAAGAACACTGGAACGGGTTGCCATTGCATCCTCTAGTGGACCACATTTTGTCAGAACTCTTCACATGACCCATCCATCTTGGGTGGCCCTGCACAGCATGGCTGTAGCTTCATTGAGTTATGCAAGTTCCTCCACCATGACAAGGCTGTGATCCATGAATGGGGATAGTGCCTCACTATTATGTTTTATTGCTAAAAAGCTTAACTGAATTATTCTAAAGCTTATCCCAATAATCTATCTTTGGATGGAGATCACATACCCCGTGAGCTACAACCAAGCGACATAAAATTGCATGTGGTCTGTAAGTGTATTGTATGCTAATTAGAGTTTATGGCAAAAACAGCAAGGCAAAAAAGTGCCTTTGGGCTTCTGGAGCAGGAAATTTCCAGAGGCTGGAAGAAATTGCACTATCTTTGAAAAAGAATTATTGGCTTATTATTGGGCTTTGATTGATATGGAACAATTGACTATAGATCATAATTTAATATTAAGACCTCAAGTGCCAGTCATGCGATGGGTACAAAGTTCACCCCAAACCTACAGAAATGGGCAAGCCCAGGAGTCCAGCATAATGAAATGGAAATGGTATATTCAGGAGCAAGCCAAACCTGGGTCATTTGGGGTTGCTGCCTTACTTGAAAGGATTTCTGAAATTCTATAGAAGGCCTCAAGCAAGAGGCTGTAATTAAGCCTGAAATAATTGAGTTGTTTGTAAAGTGGGGAAAGCCCTTTGACTCTAACTGCACAAGAAAAACAGCATGCATGGTTTACTCATATAGGGTCACTCGCTATTGGAAAGCAGTGGCGTTTAATCTGGTCACTACTAAACTGCTGACAATGATTGGGGAAGATAAAAGTAGTTAATTTGCTGAGTTATATTCTGTTTGTCGGGTATTAAAGTAAGAAAATCTAACTGAATGCCATATATCCATAGATTCTTGGTCAGTAGCCAATGGGTTGGCCACTTGGCTTCCCCTTTGTGTAAAGAATAATTGGCAAATTCACTTCTAAGAGCTATGCAGAAAGGAATTATGGTTTGACATTTGGGAAATTGTTCAAACTACTAATGTTTAAGTCTTTCATGTAGATGTACACAGTGTTCCAAATTCTATGGAGTGATGGTATAACTCTATTACAGATGAACAAACCCAAATCCAAGCATAAAAGTTGATTCAGACTCCAGCAACTTAAAAGGTTTGACTCTGTGGGCACACCAAAAATGTGGCCATCTGGGATAAAAAGCAACATAGAGGGCTCAAGATTGAGGTATTTCCTTAACTGTGGATCTCATTAAATATGTTATTATTCAATGTCCAATTTGTCAATATATTAAGCATAGAAGCTTACCATGTCTAGTTAAAGGACAATTGGCATGTGGCAAACTGCCTGGGAAGATATGGAAAATTGACTATATTGGTCCATTAATTCTAGATAAAAGGATACCAGTATGTAAGTACTGCAGTGGATACCTATTCTGGATATTTAGTATCCCCTTTGGGAAAGTCAATCAGACTAATATTACTAAAACATTGGAAATAATTAATTTGTATTATGGTGTTTCATTTCCAAATTCAGGGTAAAAATGGGTCACATATTAAAGTAAGTTAATACAAGAGTTTGCCCAAGAACATAATATACAATGGATATTTCATATTCCTTATTATACTCAAGCTGCTGGTTTGATTGAAAGAATAGTTTGTTTAAACAGCAATTAATTAAACTTGGAGAGAGCTCTCATAAAATTGGAGGACTAACTTGAATGCTGCTTTCAATATTTTAAATAATAGACCTATAGGAGATTCAGAAAGCAAAGAGGAACAAGAAAACCTCTTGATGAAAGTGAAAGAGGAGAGTGAAAAAGCTGGCTTAAAACTCAACATTCAAAAAACGAAGATCATGGCATCCCATTCCATCACTTCATGGCAAAATAGATAGGGAAACAGTGGAAACAGTGACACGCTTTATTTTCTTGGGCTCAAAAATCACTGCAGATGGTGACTGTAGCCATGAAATTAAAAGACGCTTGCTTCTTAGAAGAAAAGCTATGACCAACCTAGAGAGCATATTAAAAAGTAGAGACATTAATTTGCCAACAAAGGTCCGTCCAGTCAAAGCTATAGTTTTTTTCCTGTCCTCGTGTATGTATGTGAGAGTTGAACTGTGAAGAAAGCTGAGCACCGAAGAATTGATGCTTTTAAACTGTGGCGTTGGGGAAGACTGATGAGAGTCCCTTGGACTGCAAGGAGATCCAACCAGTCAATACTAAAGGAATCAATCCTGAATATTATTTGAAAGGACTGATGCTGAAGCTGAAGCTCCAATAGTTTGGCTACCTGATGTGAAAAGCTGACTCATTAGAAAAGACCCTGATGATGGAAGAGATTGAGGGCTGGAGGAGAAGGGGATGCATGACAGAGGACGAGATGGTTGGATGGCATCATGGACTCAATGGACATGAGTTTGAGCAAGTTCCAGGAGATGGTGAAAAACAGGGAAGACTGGTGTGCTGCAGTACATGGGGTCACAAAGAGTCAGACATGACTGAGTGACTGAACAACAAATAGAAGAATCAGAAACTGCTTTGATAAGAATGACTATTCCAAACTTACAGATTCATAAAATAGACTTGCATCCTAAAATAACAGTATTGGGAAATTAGCCCAGTAGCATTAGCTCCTTTCCAAGCTACTCCTGAGGTCACTAGACTGGATTTTTACTCTATATCTGAATGTAGACTTATTAAAAGATTGGCATATGCTATTTCAACTGGTATTGGAATAAAAATATCTCCTGAGCACTTTGGATTAATCTAAGAATGCTCCAGTTTAACACTGAAAGGGCTCTATGTCTGTGGAGGAGTTATAGACTCAGACTAGCAAGAAGAAATTAAAGTAATTTTTAAAAATGAAGAAAAGCATGATCTTGTTATTAATAAACATAATCAAATTGCCCAATTGCTGAATTTTCCATATGTAATTGACAAAGCTCAAAAAGGAGAACTTCCCACTTTATTAACAGTTCAAGATGATGGAGGGTTTGAACCCACAAATGAAATACATGCAATCAGAGCTAAAGTTTGGGTGAAGGAGCCCAATAGTCCTCCCATAACTGTTGGTGTGATTTCACAGGGAAAGGATAATACTGTATTAGTGATGATGCCTGGACAGGAAAACCCAAAATATGCGCCATTAACACATTGTCATTCTCATGAATAGACTATTCTTGAAAGCCTGATTATAATGTAGGTTGCCATTCATGCTTCAACCTTCAAGGATATGTTACAATTAAAAGAAAAATATGAAGAAAGTTATTGGGGTGTCTTCAGCAGGAGAAACATGAGCCAGACCTAAACTCAGGTTCACATCACCGTACTGCAAACAAGCCCTGTTCTTTCGTAACTTTGACTTTCTATGGACAAAATTTATCTCTTTGCTAGATTATACAGCCCTGGTAAAGATATAGCTCAAGTCATGAACAGAAGTTTTATGTGCCAATTTCACGTGTTACTTTAATAATTGCACCCACTTACTGATAGACTGTGAGAAGATTATCAAAAGACTGTTATATGGACCATCTTCTTGCATTTGGGGAGCCATGCTTATTGGAGAAGGAAATGGCAATCCACTCCAATATTCTTGCCTAGAAAATCCTGTGGGCAGAGGAGCCTGGTGGGCTGCTATCCATGGGGTTGCACAGAGTCAGACATGACTGAGGTGACTTAGCATGCATGCATGCATTGGAGAAGGAAATGGCAACTCACTCCAGTATTCTTGCCTGGAGAATGCCAGGGGCAGAGGAGCCTGGTGAGCTGCTTGCCATGGGGTCACACAGAGTCAGACACGACTGAAGCGACTTAGCAGCAGCAGCAGCTTATTGGAGAACTCCACTAACTATTGTGAATGGACTAAGTCCCTAAGTCCTTTAATATGTTGTTTTTTTTTTTAAATAGCCCCTCAATGTATGTGTATTGTAACAATGATGTAGAAACTACTATGTATCAGCGAGAAACCTTCTTTTCTGGAAGTCCAGCACATGTTTATCATATATATTGAAAGGGGGTCACCTATTACTTTTCCCCCATGAGAAATCTTTATTTTGGACTCAGATATTATTTCCTATTTTGTTCCTAATATTGGCTTTTCCTTAGACCTGGTGGGCTGCCGTCTATGGGGTCGCACAGAGTCAGACACGACTGACGGGACTTAGCACCAGCAGAACTGTTAAGTAAAATTTTGCAAGGAACCAAAGAGTTACAAAATTTCATAGATAAACATAATTGTACTTGATAGAACATTCTGCTGTTATTACTATCGCCACCAATAAGTTAACAGATGTAGGAGATGATGTTAAAAAACATACTTCTCATTCATGGGGGACTTTTTCTTGCCTAAATCCCCTACTGCTCAAAAATTGTTTTCTGCAGTGTTTAACCCATTACTTGTTTCTTTAACTATCTGCAATTGTTACTTAACTTACAGAATTAAGAAGACTTGCCTTATTCCTATATTCTTCAGCCTAAACAATCCTGAGGCTGACTGTTAAGGAAATTAAAATAAAGGCTTCAGAAGCAGGAGAGCAGGCCTCTGATCTTGCTTCTGACCTGCCTGGATACTGCCTGGATTCCATCCCTGCCTGCAAGCACAGCAAATCAGACAGCACTCACTCCCTTTAGATAGAAAAGGGAGTGGGTCTTGGAATTCTTGAGCACCTGGAGGCCTGGCCAACCATTTGGGGTTTAATGAAACCCTATGACTCACAATGTGAAACAAACAGCCCTGTAAGAAGATTACACTAAAACCAGAGCTGCATTTTTGCACACAAACTATTAATATCAGTTTGTGGCCTGGGATCATAAGCAGGAGCCCCTAAAACTGTAATTTGAAGTCTCACCCATGGAGTGGACACAATGCCTGGGATACTTCTCAGCACTCTGTTTAAGTCTGGATGTTGGCCAGCCTAATTTGATGTATTTCCCTTTTCTTTTAATGACTGCATGTTGAAATCAAGTTAAATAATCCTCTATTAAACATTGAAATTGTTTACTTATGGGTAACGTGTGGTTTCTTTTGTAAAGAAATCCTTCGAACCTGAAATAAAAGTAAAATTTTTAGCAAAGCAAGATTCCACATATAAGTAATATCATATGATATTTGTTTTTCTCTGTTTGCTTAATTCACTTAGTATGATAATCTCCAGATTCATCTGTGTTGCTACAAATGGTAATATTCCATTGTATACCCCATCTTCTTTATCCATTCATCTGTCGATGGACATTTAGGTCGCTTCCATGTCTTGGCTGTTGTAAACAGTGCTGCAGTGAACACTGGGGTGCATGGATCTTTTTAAATTGTGGTTTTCTCCAGACATGTGCCCAGGAGTGGGATTGCAGGATCACGTGCTGTGCTCAGTCGCGTCAGTAGTGTCCTATTCTTTGCGGCCCATCAGGCTCCTCTGTCTATGGGATTCTTCAGGCAAGAATACTGGAATGGGTTGCCATGCCCTCCTCCAGGGGATCTTCCTGACCTAGGGATCAAACCCGCGTCTCCTATGTCTCCTGCATTTCAGGCAGATTCTTTACCAGGGAGGCCCCTGCAGGATCATATGGTAGCTCTATTTTTAGCTTTTTAAGGAACCTCCATAGTGTTCTCCAGAGTGACTAGCACCAATTTACGTTCCCACCAATAGTGTAGGGAAGTTCCTTTTGCTTCGCATCCTCTCCAGTATTTTTTTTTATTGGTAGACTTGTTGATGATGGCCTTCTTGACCAGTGTAAGCTGTTACCGCATTGTAGTTTTGATTCGTATTTCTATAATAATTTGCGATGTGAAGTGTATTTTCACATGCCCTGTGGCCACCTATATGTCTTTTTTTGGAGAAATGTATATTTAGACCTTCTGCCTTTTTCATTGGACTTTTTTATATTGAGGTATATGAGCTCTTTGTACACTTTGGAGATTAATTCACTGCTAGTCATAGCATTTGCAAATATTTCTCCCATTTTGTAGGCTGTTTTTTCATTTTGTCTATGGTTTCTTTTGATGTGCAAAAGCTTTTAAGTCTAATGAGGTCCCATTTGTCCATTTTTAAATGTTTTTCATTACTGTAAGAGATGAATCCAAAAGATATTATTGTGATTTATGTCAAAATGTGTTCTGCCTATGTTTTCCTCTAGGAGTTATAAAGTATCTGGCCTTACATTCAGTTCCTCAATCCTTTTGAGTTTATTTTTGTACACGGTGTTAGAGAATGTCTTAATTTCATTCTTTTATATATAGTTGTTCAGTTTTCCCAGCATTATTTATTGAAGACTGTCTTTTCTCCACTGTATATTTTTGCCTCTTTTGTCATAGATTAATTGACCATAGGTGCATAGGTTTATTTCTGAGGGATACCTGACTTTATGGATGAGTTTCTTGGTAAATATATGAGTGATGATTACACAGTAAATATAATGATCAAAATTCATTAAAATAAAGATTCAAGACTTGTGCACTTTGTTGCATATTAATTATAACAATTTTAAAACAAAAATAAAAATTTACTACCTTTCAATGTTTTCCCTCTACATAAAGCAGTAGGATTATATATTATGCATAGAAAAATCTATCAAATCTTCAAAGAACAGATGACAATAACTATGAGCCTAAAAACTTGTAAACAATTTCTGAATATAAGACTAAAACCAAAAAACAGCAAATGTAGTAAAGTAAAATGAGAATATAGAGTACCTGTGTTTATAAACTTACATTTAACTTTATAATTAGAAAATCAAACCCTGAGTTGTATCTAAAGAATCAAAAGAACAATATGTTATTACCAAATAGAGATACCTCAGAAATTGATAGGTAGTTCAATATTAAGTGTTAAGTGTTAGGTGCTCAGTCCTGTCTGGCTCTTGGCGATCCCATAGACTGTAGCTTGCTTCTACAGCCTCTACAGGCTTCTCTGTCTGTGGAATTCTCCAGGCAAGAATACTGGAGTGGGTTGCCCTTTCCTAGTCCAGGAGATCTTCTCAGGGAAGATAGAACCTAGGGATCGAATCCAGGTCTCCTGCATTGCAGGCAGATTCTTTATCATCTGAGCAACTGGGGAAGCCCAGTTCAACATTAGATAATTTTAAAATAAATTTACTATATTAACAGATTAAGAAGAAAGGGAAAATGATTGTCTTAATTGATGCTGTAAAAGCATTCTATCGGGAGAAATATCAATAACCTCAGATATGCAGATAATGTTTATGGCAGAAAGTGAAGAAGAACTAAAGAGCCTCTTGATGAAAGTGAAAGAGGAGAGTGAAAAAGTTGGCTTAAAGCTCAACATTCAGAAAACAAAGATCATGGCATCCGGTCCCATCACTTCATGGCAAATAGATGGAGAAACAGTGGAAATATTGATAGACTTTATTTTTGGGGTCTCCAAAATTATTGCAGATGGTGACTGCAGCCATGAAATTAAAAGACACTTATTCTTTGGAAGAAGAGTTATGACCAACCTAGACAGCATATTAAAACATTACTTCACCAACAAAGGTCCATATAGTCAAAGCTATGCTTTTTCCAGTAGTCATGTATGGATGTGAGAGTTGGACTATAAAGAAAGCTGAGCACTGAAGAATTAATGCTTTTGAACTGTGGTGTTGGAGAAGACTCTTGAGAGTCCCTTTGACTGCAAGGAGATCCAATCAGTCCATCCTAAAGGAAATCAGTCCTGAATATTCATTGGAAGGACTGATGTTGAAGCTGAAGCTCCAGTACTTTGGCCACCTAATGCAAAGAACTGACTTCTTGGAAAAAACCCTGATGCTGGGAAAGATTGAAGGCAGGAGGAGAAGGGGACGACAGAGGATGAGATGGTTGGATGGCATCACCTACCCAATGGACATGAGTTTGAGTAAACTCTGGGAGTTGGTGATGGACAGGGAGGCCTGGCATGCTGCAGTCCATGGGGTCGCCAAGAATTGGAACATGACTAAGCAACTGAACTGAAGTGAACTGATCGTGCCTCTCAAAAAGCTACAGGAGACATAAGAGAAAATGGAGAAACACTGGAAGTATTTTCATTAATGTAAAAGAACAAGGTACAAGGCAACTACAAATATTGAAGGCTGTCCTAAAGGCTTTTTCAAAGGGAGAAAAAGATTAATGTATAAACCCAGAAAAAATAAAAAGAGACAAAATTATCTAGTTATTGGTAATAAAATCAAATACATAGAAAATTTCATAACATACCAATGGATAAATTGCCAGAACTAGTTAGAGGGTACAGCAAGTAACTTTCTTTTATACCAACAAAACCATTTTAAAACTATAATAGAAAAATTCCCATTTATTTTTTCAAAAAATCTATAAAATTTCTATTTGTAAGTTCATAATGTATAATAAATTTTGAAATGTGAAAAACCTATATGAAGCAATTTATAAAATTTTAGAAGACATAAAAATAGTAGATTACAATTAGAAAATATAGTGTGATGGTGGATGGGATTATTCTCTTTATTAACATGTCGATTCACTAAAATGTAATTATTAACTGCAGTTACAATAGAAATGCAACAGATTTTATGGGAGATTCCAAAATCCATCTGAAAGAGAAAATGACAAGAATACAGAACCTTTACAATGCTCAGCTGGTGAATAATCCACCTGCCATGTGGGAGACCTGGGTTCAATCCCTGGGTTGGGAAGATCCCCTGGAAAAGGGAAAGGCTACCCACTCCAGTATTGTGGCCTGGAGAATTCAGTGGACTATAGTCCATGGGGTTGCAAAGAGTCAGACACAACTGACTTTCACTTTCATGTTTTCTATATTCTTCTCTTTGCGACTCCATGGACTATACACTCCATGGAATTCTCCAGGCCAGAAAACTGGAATGGGTTTTCACCTTTCCAGGTTTTCACCTTTCCCTCCCTTTCCAGGTGATCTTCCCAACCCAGGGATTGAACCCAGGTCTCCCACATGGCAGGCAAATTCTTTACCAGCTGAGCCACAAGGGAAACCCGAAGAATACAGAAGATGACTGGAAAAGACAAGAAAAAAATAAGAAAGTAATGTGTCCTTTAATATAACAAAGCATACTAAAAAGCTATAGTAATCATAACAGCATGGTATTGATTCAGGTATAAACAAGTAGATAATTAAATAGAATAAAGAATACAGAATGAAATCTATGAATGTATAGGAATTAAATATATCAAAGGTTGCATTGCAAAAGAGTTCTTGAAAGGACAGAATATTCAATCAATGATTTAGGAACAATTAACTTTATCATGTGGAAGGGGAAACAAAGTTGTATTATCCCTTGACAAGGCATCACTGACTCGATGGATGTGAGTCTGGGTGACCTCTGGGAGTTGGTGATGGACAGGGAGGCCTGGTGTGCTGTAGTTCATGGGGTCTCAAAGAGTCGGACACGAGTGAGCGACCGATCTAATCTGATCTGATCTGATAAAAGTACCAGGAGAAAATTTAGGCTAATATGTTTATAATTATTAGATAAGAAGATGTCCTTAAGACAACAATGGAAAAAAGTAATGAATTTTATTATATCAAAACAAAGAAGAAAAAATTAGTGATAATTTTATAAAATTAGTGATAATAGGGAAAGTGTTTACATACAATATATCAGCTACTAAATAATATCCAGAATATATAATGAACTACAGAGAAAAGACAAAAGAGATAAGCCATCTGCCTAAAAAAAAAAAAAAAAAAAATGGACAGACTACAAACTGACAATTTCCAGGAACAATTCCAGGACAATTTCCAGATAGACCTAAAACTTTAATGGAAGGGAACCTTACTCTTTCATCAGGGTTATTTGTACTGAAAAGAGCATCCCAAGACGGGGAGATAAACCTGCATTGCTGTTTTTTCCCTTCTGTCACTTGTCCCAAGACATGACTACAACATGGGAAGTGGGGTAACTAGAGGTCCAACACTAGTTTCCTAGCCAGAAGACCAAAATGGAGCCACAGAGAAATAAAAAGCATGTAGGAGGTTGCAGAGAAGGGGGAGCTTAAGAGAACAATCCTATGAACTTGTTTGTGAAATCCTGGGCTCACCTCTGAATTGTGTGCGTGCACAGATCTAATTCTAAAGAGCATACCAAAGGAGTTGAGAACTAAACTCAGATAGACTGTGTTCTGCGAACCAAACTGACCACTAGGTGGCATACACGCCGGACAGATAGGAATAGCATGGCAAAGGTCTGAAAATGGAACTTAGTATTGAAACCACACATGGCAGAAGGCTCATTGGAACTTGCAGCCAGAATCCAAGTGAGCTGACTGCCTCTTCACAACAAAATTTCAATATTTTATATAGGATTTAAACAAGACCCAGAATCTCAGAACATAATTACAATGGCCAGGACACAATCCAAAACTACTTGGCATACAAAAAAACTAGGAAAACGTCAACTCTCACAGGAAAAGACAATAAATGTGACATAAATATTGGGACTATCTGATAAAGACTTTAAAGCAGCTGTTATAAAATAAGAATGAAACTGTTAAAATGAATGGAAAGATAGAAAATCTCAGCAGAGAAATAGAAACTATAAAGAGCCACAAGGAAATTTTAGAACTAATACAATAACTGAAACAAAAATCTCATTGGATGGACTTACTGGAGTGACAGAGAAAAAAGCTGTGAACTTGAAGATAGATGAGAAGAAATTACCCAATCTAAACACCAGAGAAAAAAGATAGGGGGAAAAAAAGAATGAACAGAGCCTGAGAAGCCTGTGGGACAATATCAAAATTGTCAAATAATTTTGTCAACACAAAAATTGTGTTGCAGAAGAAGAAGAGAAAAAGTGTAGTGTAGAAAACATACATGAAGTAAAAAGGTTAAAAAACTCAAATTTGGGGGAAAAAATAAGCATACAGGGTCAAGAAGCTAAAATAATCCAAAGATAATAAACTCAGAGAAGTTCATGCTAGACATTTCATCATCAAACTGCTGAAAAAGAAAGACAAGGGGAAGAATCTTGAGATCTGGACGAATAAGCAAACAATGATAAGCAACAATTCTTTTAGAAGAACAAAGAGTCAAATGACTATGGATTTCTTATCAGAAACCAAAGAGGCCAGAAGGAAGTGGAACAACAGTTTGAAAGTGCTGGGGGAAAAAAAAAAGAACTGTTTTGATATGGTAGTGGTTTTAAAAATATATACCTGGGCCAAAACTCATGGCACTATACACAATACAAGTCTGCTGCTGCTGCTAAGTCACTTCAGTCGTGTCTGACTCTGTGCGACCCCATAGACAGAAGCCCACCAGGCTCCCCCGTCCCTGGGATTCTCCAGGCAAGAGCACTGGAGTGGGTTGCCATTTCCTTCTCCAGTGCATGAAAGTGAAAAGTGAAAGGAAGTCGCTCAGTCATGTCTGACTCTTAGCGACCCCATGGACTACAGCCTACCAGGCTCCTCTATCCATGGGATTTTCCAGGCAAGAGTACTGGAGTGGGGTGCCATTGCCTTCTCCAACAATACAAGTCATATGTTAGTTAAACAATGAAACAAGTTGCAAAAAAATTGTTTGGGGGTAGACTTCATCAATTAGACCTTACTTCTACACAGAAGAAATTTATTTGCAGCTTCTTCACTTACACTCGTAGTTACCCAGATGACCAAAGTTACCAAATGTGTTAGAGGTTCTTTTAAATTATTATTTATTATTTTTTGCTGTGCTGGGTCCAGCTGCAGAGACCAGGGTCTGCTCTCTAGCTGCTCGGGTTCTCTCGTTGGGAGCACAGGCTGTAGGTCACATGGGCTTCAGTAGTTGCGGCATGCTCCAGAACACAGACTCAATAGTTGTCATGAATGGGCTTAGTTGCTTCATGGCACATGGGATCATCCTGGATCAGGGATTGAACCCACGTCTCCTGCACTAAGAGGTGAATTCTTTACCACTGAGCCACCAGGGAAGCCCCTAGACATTCTTAAAGCCAGTAAAACAGCCTCTGCTTGCACTATAGTTAGGCATGTCTGCAGAATTTTTAGCTTTTTTTTCTTTTTTTAAGGTCTTTGCCTCACACTAAGACTTTATCTTTAATTATAAGAAAATTTACCTCTCATGGCTTCAAAACACTAATGTCCTGGAGAAAATTACAAACAAAATAGCAGAGTTTCTAAGTTATGCTGACATCATTGTTTATCAATCATGTATGAGCTAATTATTAAAGAAACATATTAAAGTGAAATAGAGTGTATTTGATAAAAATGAGAAAAAAATTACATGAAGTTAAAGTTTTCTAAGGTCATCTCATTATCCAAGAGGTACATAAAGGCATTGATTAATATTAACTTTTGTAAATCAAAAATAAATTGTTATATTTTCCTGGGTAAATACCAAAAGAATGAAAGGTAGAGCACATATTTAGTGTACTTAGAAACTAGTTGAGGGGAAATGAAATTATTAAAATACAAATCTATTCAAAAATAAGAAAAGAAAGGACAGAAAATTATGAGACCCATGAGATGGCACATGGATTTGAATTAAATTGAAATCTATTCATAATTAATAGTCAAACTACATAAAATCAAAACAAAACACAAGTGATGTTATTTCTAAGCTATATGTTATAAAGAAGCAACAAGATTTGCAGTGAAAAGGAAGAAGGAGATTTATCATGTAAATATTAACTAAAAGAAAGCTGACTTAGCCAATTTTAACATCTCTCTCTGTAACTGATAGAACAAGTACACTGAAGTCAGCAATATTGTTGTGCTCCTTTGAGCAATGCTATCAAGAAACTTGACCTAAGGACACATTTGTTGTGCCTGATAACTTATGAGTAGATGTTCTTTACATGTGTAAAACGAAAGCGAATGTTGCTAGGTTGTGTCCAACTCTTTGCAACCCCATGGACTTCTCCAGGCCAGAACACTGGATTAGGTAGCCTTTCCCTTCTCCAGGAGATCTTCCCAACCCAGGGATAAAACCCAGATCTCCCACATTGCAGGCAGATCCTTTACCAGCTGAGCCACAAGGAAAGCCCAATAATGTATGCCATTCAGTCAAAGATGCTGTGAAGGACTTCTCTTGTGGTCTCATGGTTAAGAATCCACCTGCTAATGCAGGGGACATGGGTTCAATTCCTGGTCCAGGACGATCCCACATGCCACAGGGCAACTAAGCCCCTGTGCCTGCATTGTTACAGGCTTAGTAGTGCAACATTTAGACAAATTTTACCATAGAGTGTAACATTTAGACAAATTTTACCATAAAGCTATAAAACAAATTTGAAAGGTATGAAAACACATAGAGCATGTTCTGTGACCACTATGCAATTATTCTAGAAGTTGACAACAGAAGATAACTAAGAAATTTTTATTTTAATATTAATGAATACATTCCTAAATAACCAATGGGTTAAGGAATCATAATGGAAATTAGAAGGTATTTTGAATTTACTAATAATGAAAATGGTAAGTAAAACTCATGTGATCCAGCTGAAGAAGTATATAGAAGAAAAGATAATGACTACAAAACATATATTAGAAAAGAAAAAACACCTAAAATAAACTTTTAAATATAGAAAAAGTACAAAACAAATCTAAATAAATGTAAAGGAATAAAGAAATTTATGAAACAGAGATGCAATAGTGAGGATCAGCAAAGCCAGAAATTTACTACTTGAAAAGATTTTGAAAATTGAACTCTGGTAAAACCTGTCATTAAAAGACATATGCACCCAATACCATGAATAAAAAAGTGAAACAATTACCAATGCTACAGACATTAAAAATATAAGAAAATGATATTATAAATAGGGCTTCCCTGGTACCTCAGCTGGTAAAGAATCTGCCTATAATGCAGGAGATCCCAGTTCAATTCCTGGGTTGGGAAGATCCCCTGGAGAAGGGATAGACTATCCATTCCAGTATTCTTAGGCTTCCCTGGTGGCTCAGATGGTAAAGAGTCAACCTGCAAGGGAGAGATCTTCCCTGGGTTGGGAAGATCCCCTGGAGGAAGGCATGGCAACCCACTCTAGTATTCTTGCCTGGAGAATCCCCATGGACAGAAGACCCTGGCAGGCTACAATCCACAGGGTCACAAAGAGTCAGACATGACGGAGCAACAATATCATGAATAAAAAAGTGAAATAATTACCAATGCTATAGATATTACAAATATAAGAAAATAATATTATAAATATTTTGTATACATTTGAAACATGTTATAGAGAAGTTGCTAGGGAAAATACAAGAATGACAGAAAGCTAAATATCATCAACTTCAAAAGAAATTGAATCAGTAATCAAAGATCTTATCACAAAGAAAACTCTAGATACAAGTCACTTCAACACTGTTTACAATTATTCAATTAGTAATTAATTAAATAATTTCAATCATAAATGAACTCTTCTAGAGAACAGAAAAGAAGGAATATCTCCAATACATTTTTCCTTGTGGGGGCTGGCATCAAAACCTTAATGCCATAATCTAACAAAGAAAGTATAAGAACAAAAACTTAGAAACTATCATCACTCATGAATATATTTTAGAATTATTTTTAAAATGTTATATTGAATACAATAATATATAAAAAGAATACAGCATCAAGTTGTATTCACTCAAGGTATACAAAGTTGGTATATTATTACTACAGAAAATCAATCAATTATTTAATTTGCCACATAACAGATTGAAGAATATGAGGTCCATCAATACATTATGTATTGTATTGCCATGATGGCTATAGAACAATATAAGGTATTAGCATTAATAAGAAAGTTTAGTTAGCTTGCTGGGTATAAATTCAATATAAAAAATCAACATTCTTTCAGCAAGGTTGCTGGATACAATATCAACATATAAAAATCAATTGTGTTTCTATAAACTTGCAATAAAGTCTGAAAATGAAATTGAAAACAATCCAATTTACTCTATCATCAGAAAGAATAAAATACTTCAGAATAAATCTGACAAAATAAATGCAAGACTTGTATATAGAAAACTACAAAACGTTGTTGAAAGAAATTAAAGAAGTTTTCAATAAATGGAAAGTGATCCCATGTTCCTGGATTGGAAGACTTCATATTGTTCAGATGAAAATATCCCCCAAATTGACCTATAGATTCAATGTAAACCTAATCTAACTCTTAGCTGGGGTTTCCTTTTCTTTTTCAGAAATGACAAACTGATCTTAAAATTCATGTGGAAATACAAAGGGATATAGAATATCCAAAATAATCTTGAGAAAAGTATAAAGTTGGAAGACTTAAACCTTCTAGTTTCAAAACTTACTACAAAGCTTCAGTAACCAAGACAGTATGGTGCTGGCATAAGGATAGGCATGTGGATTAATGGGATAGAATTGAGAGTCCAGAAATTAACCCTAACAGTTATAGTCTCTACATTTTTGCCTATTCTGAACATTTCATATAAATGAAATCAGTTAACATGTGGTCTTCGGTGACTGTCTTCATCATTTAACACAGTGTTTTCATGGTTCGTCCATGTTACAGCATATATCAGTATTGCATTCTTTTTTATAGCTGAATAATATTTTGTTCTACGAACAGACCATGTTTTGTTTATCTAGTCATCATTTGATAGACATTTTGGTTATTTGCACTTCCAGATATAATGTAGAGAATTTAGAAGTCATCACCCCCATCCCTACAGAAGAAAAAAACTAAACAAATGGAAAATCAACAACTCTTCTTAGAGCCACAGAAAATTGAAGTCATAGGGCAAACTGTTTCCCTGAAAACTAGAGAAACAGATGGATACGGAGACCCATATCTGACCAGGAGAATCCCAGGAGCAGAAGTCAGTACGATAAAAATATAAATTACAATTGACAGATTGCTGGAAGCTCAGCACAGACAAACTTGAGAGCTAAAAACTCTGAAGGGGGGCAGTCACGGGGATCCCCAACACTTCTGTTACTTTCAGGAGCCTCTCAACCTCTCATGTAAAGATTGGAGAAGTTTCCCCTTGTGCTTCTGGCAGAGGAGGGGAAAAGTAAACATTTTAGAATATGCCCATAGTCCTCCCTTCTCCTTGACATGGCCTACCCTCAAGGGAAACTATTTTATCAAAGCCTGACTGACTTGAGTTTTGCCCAAGTCTAACCAACCTGAGGAAAGGACACTATTCTACTCCAGTCTCCTCTGACCTTCCTATTTCACTTAAAGGGTGAGGGAGCTGAGAAGCACTTGTGATGCCCAAGGACACAGGCCTATTAAAAGACTGAAACACAATGATAGAGTGTGTCCCCTCCCCCACCTCCACATCCTGTACAACAGGGATAACAGCTAAAAGATTGCAAACCTCAGATCCGATTTAAGGAGTCTCTTGGGAAACTCAGTGGCAACAGGGCAGACAAAAACAAGAATACTAGAAGAAAATTTAGCCTCTGACCATAGCTCCAGCTAGCAGTGAACACAGCCTAATTCCTAATTCCTAGCCAGACAAATGTAAAAGATTCTACTAATACTCTATTTGTTCCTTTTATACAATATTTCACATCCAGCTTTCAACAAAAAATTGCAAATCTTGCTAAAAGGCAAAAAAAAAAAAAAAAATGACTGAAGACACAAAGTATCAGAATCAGACTCAAATATGGCAGAGCTTTTGGAATTATCAGGCTAGGAATTTAAAATAACTGTGATTAATACACTGGGGGCTTTAATGGGGAAAAAAACGGACATGTAGGAACAGATGGGTAGTGTAAGCAGAGAGATGGAAGCTCTAAGATAGAACCCAAAGGAAATGCTAGAAATGAAAAGCACTATTAAAAGAAAAAAAAAAATAAGTTCCACTAAACTAAACTAAAACTAAAATGGACTGGAATGGGTGAATTTAACTCAGAGGACCATTATATCTACTACTGCGGACAGGAATCCCTCAGAAGAAATGGAGTGGCCATCATGGTCAACAAAAGAGTCCGAAATGCAGTACTTGGATGCAATCTCAAAAACGACAGAATGATCTCTGTTCGTTTCCAAGGCAAACCATTCAATGTCACAGTAATCCAAGTCTATGCCCCAACCAGTAACACTGAAGAAGCTGAAGTTGAACGGTTCTATGAAGACCTACAAGACCTTTTAGAACTAATACCAAAAAAGATGTCCTTTTCATTATAGGGGACTGGAATGCAAAAGTAGGAAGTCAAGAAACACCTGGAGTAACAGGCAAATTTGGCCTTGGAATACGGAATGAAGCAGGGCAAAGACTAATAGAGTTTTGCCAAGAAAATGCACTAGTCATAGCAAATACCCTCTTCCAACAACACAAGAGAAGACTCTATACATGGACATGACCAGATGGTCAACACTGAAATCAGATCAATTATATTCTTTGCAGCCAAAGATGGAGAAGCTCTATACAATCAGCAAAAACAAGACCAGGAGCTGACTGTGGCTCAGATCATGAGCTCCTTATTGCCAAATTCAGACTTAAACTGAAGAAAGTAGGGAAAACCACTAGACCATTCAGGTATGACCTAAATCAAGTCCCTTATGATTATACAGTGGAAGTGAGAAATAAATTTAAGGGCCTAGATCTGATAGATAGAGTGCCTGATGAACTATGGAATGAGGTTCGTGACACTGTACAGGAGACAGGGATCCAGACCATCCCCATGGAAAAGAAATGCAGAAAAGCAAAATGGCTGTCTGGGGAGGCCTTACAAATAGCTGTGAAGAGAAGAGAAGCGAAAAGCAAAGGAGAAAAGGAAAGATACAAACATCTGAATGCAGAGATCCAAAGAATAGCAAGAAGAGATAAGAAAGCCTTCTTTAGCGATCAATGCAAAGAAATAGAGGAAAACAACAGAATGGGAAAGACTAGGGATCTCTTCAGGAAAATCAGAGATACCAAGGGACCATTTCATGCAAAGACAGGCTCGATAAAGGACAGAAATGGTATGGACTTAACAGAAGCAGACGATATTAAGAAGAAATGGCAAGAATACACAGAAGAACTGTACAAAAAAGATCTTCACGACCCAGATAATCACAATGGTGTGATCACTCACCTAGAGCCAGACATCCTGGAATGTGAAGTCAAGTGGGCCTTAGAAAGCATCACTACGAACAAAGCTAGTGGAGGTGATGGAATTCCAGTGGAGCTATTCCAAATCCTGAAAGATGATGCTGTGAAAGTGCTGCACTCAGTATGCCAGCAAATTTGGAAAACTCAGCAGTGGCCACGGGATTGGAAAAGGTCAGTTTTCATCCCAAACCCAAAGAAAGGCAATGCCAAAGAATGCTCAAACTACCGCACAATTGCAGTCATTTCACACGCTAGTAAAGTAATGCTCAAAATTCTCCAAGCCAGGCTTCAGCAATATGTGAACTGTGAACGTCCTGATGTTCAAACTGGTTTTAGAAAAGGCAGAGGAACCAGAGATCAAATTGCCAACATCCAATGGATCATGGAAAAAGCAAGAGAGTTCCAGAAAAACATCTATTTCTGCTTTATTGACTATGCCAAAGCCTTTGACTGTGTAGATCACAATCAACTGTGGAAAATTCTGAAAGAGATGGGAATACCAGACCACCTGATCTGCCTCTTGAGAAATCTGTATGCAGGTCAGGAAGCAACAGTTAGAACTGGACATGGAACAACAGACTGGTTCCAAATAGGAAAAGGAGTACATCAAGGCTGTATACTGTCACCCTGTTTATTTAACTTATATGCAGCGTACATCATGAGAAACGCTGGACTGGAAGAAACAGAAGTTGGAATCAAGATTGCTGGGAGAAATATCAATAACCTCAGATATGCAGATGACACCACCCTTATGGCAGAAAGTGAAGAGGAACTCAAAAGCCTCTTGATGAAAGTGAAAGTGGAGAGTGAAAAGGTTGGCTTAAAGCTCAACATTCAGAAAACGAAGATCATGGCATCTGGTCCCATCACTTCATGGGAAATAGATGGGGAAACAGTGGAAACAGTGTCAGACTTTCTTTTTCTGGGCTCCAAAATCACTGCAGATGGTGACTGCAAGCATGAAATTAAAAGACGCTTACTCCTTGGAAGGAAAGTTGTGACCAACCTAGATAGCATATTCAAAAGCAGAGACATCACTTTGCCAACAAAGGTTCGCCTAGTCAAGGCTATGATCTTTCCTGTGGTCATGTATGGATGTGAGAGCTGGACTGTGAAGAAGGCTGAGCGCCGAAGAATTGATGCTTTTGAACTGCAGTGTTGGAGAAGACTCTTGAGAGTCCCTTGGACTGCAAGGAGATCCAACCAGTCCATTCTGAAGGAGATTAGCCCTCGGATTTCTTTGGAAGGAATGATGCTAAAGCTGAAACTCCAGTACTTTGGCCACCTCATGCGAAGAGTTGACTCACTGGAGAAGACTCTGATGCTGGGAGGAGAAGGGGACGACAGAGGATGAGATGGCTGGATGGCATCACTGACTCGATGGATGTGAGTCTGAGTGACCTCCGGGGGTTGGTGATGGACAGGGAGGCCTGGCATGCTGCGATTCATGCGGTCGCAAAGAGTCAGACACGACTGAGCGACTGATCTGATCTGATCTCTGATTAACAGAAATGAAAAAATGCCTTTGATGGGCTCATCAGTAGATTGCACATGACTGAGGAAAGAACTAGTGAGCTTGAAAATATTTGAATAAAAACTTCCTGAATTGAAAAGAAAGGAGGAAAGGAAGGAAGGAAGAAAAGGAAAGGAAGAATATCCAAGAATTGTGGGACAATTACAGAGGGTTAATGTAATAGCCATAACAGAAGGAGAAGAAAGAAAGGAATGGAAATATTTGAAGTAAAAGGATGTCCAATCTCCTTACTTTGATTCCTAGATTCATGAATTCCCAATCAAAATGTTTAATAGGCTGGTTTTCTTTGTTTTTCTTTCTTTTAGTGAAACTGACAGGTTGATTCTAAAATACACAGGGCTAAGAAAAAAGAATCTAAAGGAAAACAAAAGGGAAAATCTTACCCTATCAGGTATGTAAGACACTACAAAGAGATAGTAAGTACAGACAGTGTGAATACAGTGCTCATGGGAAAAGGAGTCCGTCAAGGCTGTATATTGTCACCCTGCTTATTTACCTTATATGCAGAGTACATCATGGGAAACTCTGGGCTGGAAGAAGCACAAAATGGAATCAAGATTGCTGGAAGAAATATCAATAACCTCAGATATGCAGATGACACCACCCTTATGGCAGAAAGTGAAGAGGAACTCAAAAGCCTCTTGATGAAAGTGAAAGTGGAGAGTGAAAAAGTTGGCTTAAAGCTCAACATTCAGAAAACGAAGATGGTGGCATCTGGTCCCATCACTTCATGGGAAATAGATGGGGAAACAGTGGAAACAGTGTCAGACTTTATTTTTTGGGGCTCCAAAATCACTGCAGATGGTGATTGCAGCCATGAAATTAAAAGATGCTTACTCCTTGGAAGGAAAGTTATGACCAACCTAGATAGCATATTAAAAAGTAGAGACATTACTTTGCCAACAAAGATCCGTCTAGTCAAGGCTATGGTTTTTCCAGTGGTCATGTATGGATGTGAGCGTTGGACTATAAAGAAAGCTGTGTGCCGAAGAATTGATGCTTTTGAACTGTGGTATTGTAGAAGACTCTTGAGAGTCCCTTGGACTGAAAGGAGATCCAACCAGTCCATCCTAAAGGAAATCAGTCCTGGGTGTCCATTGGAAGGACTGATGCTGAAGCTGAAACTCCAGTACTTTGGCCACCTCATGCGAAGAATTGACTCATTGGAAAAAGACTCTGATGCTGGGAGGGATTGGGGGCAGGAGGAGAAGGGGACGCCAGAGGTTGAGATGGCTGGATGGCATCACTGACTGGATGGACTTGAGTCTGAGTGAACTCTGGGAGTTGGTGATGGACAGGGAGGCCTGCCGTGCTGCGATTCATGGGGTGGCAAAGAGTCAGACACGACTGAGTGACTGAACTCAACTGATGCATAATGTTGGCTTTTGTTCTTTTAGGTAGGCTGAGGCAGTTTGTAAAGAAGTCAAAGGAACCACTTGATTTGCACTTCAATCAAATATGCAACTTCCAATGTATCTAGTATATTCTCATCTCTTCCTAAAAGTGAGGGGAAACATAAACACTCTGCTGGAGGTTTCCCACTTTTGGAAACAAGGGATAAATGGGGACTTCCTGACAGGACTTGGACCAATAGGAGGCAAAGAATTCTATTAATAGCTTGGATAAGAGAGCAGAGAAAGGCCAACTGAGGTTGGAAAGGACTTCCCACAGCATAGGATGTGATGGGCACTCAGGGAACGGTGGTGGTGGTGTTGGGATGGTGTGGATCGTTCTGAGGATGGCCAGGTGGTCGTGGTGGTGGTGGAACTGATATTGGCGATGGTTAATAGTGATAGTGGAGGACAACAAAGATGGTGGGGAAGGGCAAGTTTAGGCAGTGGAGGCTGGCGAGGATGCATGGTTGGTGATGACGGTGGTGCAATAGGTTTGATAGCGATGAAAAATCTTTGATCCCTCATAGAAGACTGTGACTGGGCCCATGAAGGCCACACAGCTGGGACAAAGAAGCCTGGTTAGACTTATACTACCCTGCTAGGGCTGGGGAACCAAATCCATGATGATAAGCTTTATTCCAAGTAAGGGGCAAGTTGTGCACTGTAAAGTTAGTTATTCTGGTGAAGTGGATTGAGGCTCAGCGTCCTCAGGATTACTAAGAAAACTCTCTGGCCAAAAATAGATGAAGAGAGGCTATTCCAACGCACACTGTCTCTCTTCCTTGGTCCAACCAACCCTGCGTCCTGAACATGCTCCCTCCTCCAGCCTTGCCAATGACTCCATCTCACTTCAGGCCCCATCTTGCTCATAATGACCCCAATTCCCTCTGCTTCACAGTCTATAGTCTTCCAGTCTGTGGCTTTCCACAGCCAGAAACCCAACTCTTTAAGTCCAGAGGCTTGCAGAAAGATCTAGAGAGGGAAAGGGGCTCCTTGCGTGGGGGTCATAAGGCACTTGCTGGGGGAGAAATAGTACCTGGTGCTTATTCTGGGTCTCCCCATGAGTTACAAACCTCATAGCCCAAAGGATCTGAGCAGAAGCCTGGAGATTCTAGGGTTTGACTGGGCCCGCCCCACAAGGCCATTGGTCTCTGAGCAAGCACACCTTCATATTAACTGAAATTGGCTCCTATATGGCTCCCATGAACCTCTCTGGGCCACACAGAGCCAGCCTGTCTTCAGAGCATGTAGCTGCAGCTGAAAGGAACAGCAAGTTCAGTCCCAGGGCTCAATGGCTGGCGGATGTGAAAACATTCTTATCATCAGGAACTGGGATTGCCAGGTTCCCCTATAGGTTCAGGTCCAGGGTGGTGAGGTGCATTGGCTCTAGGGAGGCTGGGAATTCTGGGTGGGCAGAAGGCAATCAGCAGCATCCCTTAAGGTCTAGTTATGCCTCCCCAGGAAGCTTAACCCTAGACATTTTGGTACTGACATGAATGGAGTCATTTTGCTTTTTGTCCTCAGAGAATTGCATATTTTCAGTGGTATTTATTAAGCATTACAATGAATTTACCTCTTACCTTGAACAAGTGAGACTAAAGAGAATAGAAGCAGAAAACACCTTTATTCCTGCCCCCAGTAAAATCTTCAGCAGGTCCTATGGCTTTCTGATCACTCTTGAATAATAAAAAGCTTGTAGTCTCAAGAATCCTATAATAAATATGACCAGTCCAGTGCAGTAATCAAATCCTTCTCTCTTTACTGTCAGCTTCTCTGTCACTGCGTGGAAAACAGTGCTGGTCTGTAAGTGCTTGTGGAATAGATTCTCTGATCCCCAGTTTCCTGATCTGTGAGAGGTATTTCACACTGTGCTGCTTACCTTGTAGAGCTGAGGTGTACAATAGCAGAACAAAGTGACCCCGTGGTGTCTCTAGAACTCTGCATACCATGCTCTCTCTGGTTGGGAAGACTCCTCCTAAATCCCCTTCTCCTGGCCAGCTCTACTCTTCCTCCTGACTTAGCTCCTGAGAAGCCTTTGCTCCTGGGATACCCCAAGCTGAATCTGGGGTTCCTCCTTCATGTTGCCCTCTCTTGGAGCTTGATCACACTGTTTGTGCTTGTGTGTTCTTATCTCCTCTTAGATCCACCACCACAGTCTGCAGTGCTGTTTGCTGAATACACAGAAAGAGAGGGAAAGAGAGGAGTGTAATAGTCCCTGATTAATGGTGATGAGAACTTAGCAATGTGAGGCTGGTATAATCGGCAATAAATGAGAGAGAGGAGAGGTAAGGGGTGAAAGCAGGAAGAAGAAAGAGGCAGGGTGGGAGAGAAAGGAGAGTGAGGACCAGAGACAGAGCAGCTACCCAGACTCACAGGCTTCCTGTGGTAGTTCAGGGGGCCAGGGGGTGGGGCCAGCTCATCCCCATCTCCTACTGAGCTGCTGGAGGAAAGAGGAGGGAACAGCATTAGCTGGCTGCTTCCCTCTCCCTGCTCCCATCTCTCCCTCTTGTTCCCTGTGGCCCAGCCCTTCTACAGGTGGCCTGTAGGCAGGGGGAGGGGGTAGGATTTAGAGTAAGATTGTCTCCAAAGAAATTCTATCTTCCTTGCTCTTCCTTCATTTTCTTGAAACAGAACATTCCTTGGACATTTTCTTACAAGTTTTGTGAGTGATGGTCCGTTTCGGACTTGGTGGAATCTGACTGTCTATCACATTGGTGACTCAGATGAACTGAAGAGTCCCATTTTAACACTGATGTTCAAAAAATGGCAAAAGGAAATATAAATTACAGCACTAAGAATGGGAGAGGGGCCACCAGAAGAGTTTGAAGAAAATCATATGGGACCATCCTGATGGGCAGAGCAGAGAGGCAGCCAGAGATGTAGATGCCTGGAAGGTGAGAACCACTGCTCATGGGGACCTGGGAAGAGTCAGCGGTCAGAAGGTATAGGTACAGAGGTCAGGAGACAGGAGTGAGGAGAAATCAGGGTGAGTCCTTTGCCCACCTGGAAAGAGTTGTGTCCAGGAGAACATCCAATGTATGCTTGCCCTCTGTATTGAAGGAAGAACAGTAGGCCAAGATGGTACCCCACCCCAGGCCAAACCAGAGGGAGCCTTATAAAAGAAATTAGAGTTTTGGGAGAAGGCTGGGAGCTCCTGCAGCCAGTGCTACCATCCCAGGAAAAGGCTTCCCCATTTTATTGGGGGCTGGGAGAGAAGTGGCCTTGCCCATGACCCTTAAATGCAATCTTACCAGTTGATATACCAAAGGTTCCAACTTGGAGGAGAGGGCTGTTGAAGAAATAGATTCTATGATGGTAGAGAAGATAAATACCAGCCACCTATATTTAAACACAAATCCTTCATTCGCAGATATAAATGTGTAGCCAAGGATCCCCAGACCTTTGAGTAAAACCAACAACCCATAAAAAAAGAGCTGAGATAAACAAACAGAACCATGAACCCAGAAGAAACAGAGATAGTGTAGGGAACAGAAATAACTTAAAAAAAATCTACTTGGTATCCTCAGGGAGATTTTTAGGGGGTTTTCTTTTATAGACAAAGAAAAAAAAAAGTCATCAGAAAATAGAAAACAATGAAAATGTTCTTGGAAATTAAAACTGGAATTTTCAAACTTAAAAAATGCCAAGAATTAGAAGAAATACCTGTGAACAGTAGGTCTCAAAATGTGAAAGCCAACTAGCAGCATTAGTATTACTGGGAAACTTTTTAACATGAAAATTTCTGAGTTCCAGTCCAGACTTAATCAGAAACTAGGGGTGGGGCCAGCAATCTGAGTGTTTTTCACAAGCTTTCCAGAAGACTGGAGTGCACCTCAAGTTTGATAATCACTGTGACCTAAAACATATGAAAAAAAAAAAAAAAAAACAGGTGAGAAACTGAGAGAAAAATTAAAAGATCTAGACAATGAATGGAGAGTCATCGAAAAAGAAAACAGATTTCTGAGGAGTACACAATCAAATACATAATTTCAGAAAATGTCCTTGAACTGAATAAAGATACAGAACTTTAAATTTGAGAGTCTTCAGAGTTGTATCTTCCCAGAATTGCTGGGAATATTAGAGCTAGTACATGTAAAGAATCTGTAACATCTCATAGCACAAAGCAAGCACTCAGTAGCTATTATTCCCTTCTCATTCCTTGGTTACTTGCCATGTGCTCTTCCAGACCTCTCTCTACACCTTTATAGAGTCCTGCTTGTAGTTTATTTTTTCCATAGGTTCATCTTACTGTACATAGTGTTTTGCAACTTAGTCTTCTGTGTTTAACAAACAGGATGTTCTCCAAGGTCAGCTCCTCCAGATTTACTTCAATTACTAGGCAGTATCCATACTCCACCTACCTCTTTGATAAGTTTATGTCTACTTTTTTAGTTATAAATAACGCTGTACTAAGTTTCAGGTCTTTCAGTGAAGTTACCAATTTCCTTCATCAACACTTGATATTAAAAATGAGTTTAATTCTTGATACATGTTATTAAAAAGAAAAGATCTTCTTGCTGCATTTCACTGCATCTCCTTGACTTCAGAGGGGGTGACCTCTTTCTTGTGTTTGTTGAACATTTATGTTTTCTCTTCTATGAACTTTATGTTCATATTATGCATCTAGTTTTTTTCATATCAAGTTCTTTATTTATTGTTTCATATAGTATGAAAATTATCTTTTTCCTCTCAATGCATCCACCTGCAATGCAGGAGACCCTGGTTCAATTCCTGGGTTGGGGAGATCCGCTGGAGAAGGGATAGGCTACCCACTTCAGTATTCTTGGGCTTCCCTTGAGACTCAGCTGATAAAGAATCCACCTGCAATGCAGGAGACCTGGGTTTGATCCTGGTTTGGGAAGACTCCCTGGAGAAGTGAAAAGCTACTCATCCCAGTATTCTGGCCTGGAGATTCCATGGACTGTATATTCCATGGGGTTGCAAAGAGTTGGACACAACTGAACAACTTTTACTTTCACTTCATGTAACATATTTAAATTTACAGCACAAGGTTAATATTAATTTTTGAGGTTATAACTTTCTAATTTTATTTTTTTCATATAGATAATTTTTGAAAACTAGCATTTGAATAGTTTTCTTATCCTAAGAAGATGTTGTTTAAATCATTCCCCCATTTTCACATGTAAATATGCCCATTTCAGGGCTCTCTATTCTGTTTCAGTGATACATTTTTCAAATCCTTAGTAATCTTCCCCACCCTAATCACCATCACTACTCTCAATCACCATCATCCTGTATTTTTCAAAATATTCTTATCTATTCTTGAACATTTTTCTCCCAGACAAATTTTAGATTATAAGCATGCCAAGTTCATTTTATTTTACACTCACTACTTTTTCAACATTCTCCCTTTTTGTAGATCCAAGTTGTTGACCTATATTATTTTCCTTCCCTCTAGAAGAACTTCCCAGAGAAGGCAATGGCACCCCACTCCAGTACTTTTGCCTAGAAAATCCCATGGATGGAGGAGCCTGGTAGGCTGCAGTCCATGGGGTCGCTAGAGTCGGACACGACTGAGCGAATTCACTTTCACTTTTCACTTTCATGCATTGGAGAAGGCAATGGCAACCCACTCCAGTGTTCTTGCCTGGAGAATCCCAGGGACGGGGGAGGCTGGTGGGCTGCCGTCTGTGGGGTCGCACAGAGTTGAACACGACTGAAGCGACTTAGCAGTAGCAGAAGAACTTCCTCAAATATTTCTTATTTAAAAAGGTCTATTGGCAACAAATTTCCTGAATTTTTGTAAGAGAAAGTCTCTATCTTTCACTTTTGAAGGAAATTTTGCAGGGTAGAGAATTCTAGGTTGGTGTTTGTTTGTTTTTTTTTCTCTTGACACCTTAATTTCACTCCACTGCCTTCTTGTTTTGCATGTTTTCTGAGGTGAAGTCTGATGTTAATTCTTACCTTTGTTCCTCTGTAGGTAAGGTGTTTTTTCCCCTCTGTCTTCTTTCAGAATTTTTTTTATTTTTGATTTTCAGTACTTTTAAAATGATATGCCTAGTATTTCTTCTGTTTTTCCTTCCTTCCTTCCTTTCCTTCTTTTTTAGCATTTATCCTGCTCGATGTTCTCTGAGCTTCTTCCCAGTTCTGTGGTTTGGTGTCTGATAGTAACTAACAAACAAAAATTTTTGTAACACAAACAAAAATTTCCAGTAATTATTGCTTCAAATGTTTCTTTTGTTCCTTACTTTCTTCTCCTCTGGTCCTCCCATTACATGTATACTACACATTATTGTTGTCTCACAGACCTTGAATATTCTGCTCATTTTTGATCGTTTGCTTTGTCTTTTAGTTTTTGTTCTCTCTGCTTTTCAGTTTTGGAGGTTTCTATTGAGATATTCTGCAGCTCAGATTCTTTCCTCAGTTGCTCAAGTCTACTAATAAGCACATCAAAGGAATTCTTTATTTCTATCATGCTTCTTATCTCTAGCATTGGTTCCTCTGCTTACATTGCTCATCTGTTTTTGCATGTTGATACTCCATCCATTAGTTTCCTTAGCATATTAGTTGCTTTGAATTTATGGTCTTATAATTCTAATATCCTCCCCACTCCATGTCCAGTTCTGATGTTTGTTCTGTCTTTTCAAGCTGTTTTTTGTCTTTTAGTATACCTTGTAATGTTTCTCTTGAAATATCCAACTCTGGTCAGCTCTAGTCTTCCACAGGGGAGAAGGGAAATTCCCAACTCCAGCCCCCTCTACCCATTCTGTCCCACTAGAAGTGCCTCCCCCATTCAGTTAAAAAGCCCTTGTTTATAACTGCACTGAACCTATTAGTTAATTAGGGAAGAATTGACATGTTTATAATTCTGTATCTCTGTATCCAGGAACATGTTTAACATCTCCATTTATTCAGTTTTGCTTTTTAAAAAGTCCAGTAACTTCAATAATGCTTGATAGATTTTTGTATAAGTTCTTGCACATTTTAAGACTTGCTTATTCCTATTTTGTATAATTGTTTGTAAAGCTATTTTTATAAAATTCTTTTTAAAAAGTCAAGTACCCTGTTTAGGTATTGTTGGCTTCTTCAAATGTTAATGGTTTTAGTAAGCTATTCTTTACTAGTCCTCTTTTCTTTTTTTGGTTGTTTTTGCTTTTTTCCTTTACTTCTAATAGTTTGTCTAATAGCTTTATTAGTTCTAATTGTCAGTTGAGTCTCTTGCATTTTCTAGCTACTTGATGAAAAAACCTGGTGATGATCATAATTTTTGTCACCCTTCCTGCACCACCACCTGCCTTCCTATATTATTTCTTATTCATGTCTTACTGTATCATGAGGTTTTGACAAATAAGGCCTGGAAGAACCTGAAGTCACAATCCAAATTTATGGACCACATGAGAAAAGAAACCACCACAAATGAAAGTCAGCAAAAACATGAGCAGCTTGAGACTATTAAGAAATGGAATTAATAGATCCAGATTATTAAAAAGGAATTTGTAAAATGATTAAAGAAACAAACAGTGTAATGAAAAACGTAAGCAACTACTTACCTAAAAAGAGATTCCCCCCTCCCCAAAAAAGGGAGAACTTTGGGAAATGAAAAAAAAAGAGACACTGAACTTTAAAACTCACATTCCATTAGAGAGCAGAACAACTATAACTGAAAAAAACAAACTGGTAAATCAGAAGCTAGGTTACAAAAATCTACCCAGAATGCACTGCAGAAAATTAAAATGAGGAAAAATTTTAAAGAGAGGTTAAGAGACATGAAAAGGGGAATAGGTAGGTAGGCAGGTTTGGTAGCTCAGTCATGTCCAACTCTTGTGACCCCACGGACTGTAGACTGCCCGGCAGCTCCTCTGTCCATGGGAGTCTCCAGGGCAAGAATACTGGAGTGGGTTGCCATTTCCTTCTCCAGGGGATCTTCCCAACCCAGAGATTGAACCTGGGCCTCCTGCATTGCAGGCAGACTCTTCATTGACTGAGCCACCAGGAAAGGGGAATAGGAAAAGACAAAATTAGACTTCAACATATTTTTTTCCCCTCTTATTGTTAAGGATTATTCTAACACTATACTGAGAGTCCCTTGGACTGCAAGGAGATCCAACCGGTCCATTCTGAAGGAGATCAGCCCTGGGATTTCTTTGGAAGGAATAATGCTAAAGCTGAAACTCCAGTATTTTGGCCACCTCATGCGAAGAGTTGACTCATTGGAGAAGACTCTGATGCTGGGATGGATTGAGGGCAGGAGGAGAAGGGGACGACAGAGGATGAGATGGCTGGATGGCATCACTGACTCGATGGATGTGAGTCTGAGTGACCTCCGAGAGCTGGTGATGGACAGGGAGGCCTGGCATGCTGCAGTTCATGGGGTCGCAAAGAGTCAGACACGACTGAGCGACTGATCTGATCTGATCTGATACTCTAGTCCTGTATCCACAACTTGGCATTTCCTCCCAGATAATAGAAAGTTAATCAAATGCTTACTGTAGCAAGTACATTTACACACAAGCATATTTTCCTTAGATTTTCGAAAACAATTTCAAGGCTGCTCTTCCTGGTATCCTGTGCCTAGATGAGAAAGTATATTTGTAACAAAGGTACTGTGTACTTTCTAATTTTGCTGCATAAATTTTTTAAAAATAAAAAAATAGATCAAGGAATCTAATTCCTGGGTATGAAGGAGTGAGGGAAGGCATTTGTCATGAAGTCAGCATGGTGGTTGCTGGTGCCTCTCTTCCATGGTAGGTCAGCCAACTATGTCAACTCTTCAGAATGACATTCTGAGTGATGTTTGTGCTGGTGAATTAGAGCAGAGAGTGACGATGTCTAGGTCATGGGTCATTTCCTTAGTGGTCACTGCCACAGGCAGCAGCCCAACCCCAGTAGGCGCCTTGTGGTCTCAAGTCTGGGTCCAGAAGTCAGGGCCACTGGGCCGAGGTTGCTATCACTACTAGAAAAGCAGCTCCAGGGACTCTACCTGGACCGCGCACATGCTTAAATATAGGCTGAGTGAATGCATAAACATATGAGCCAGCACGATGCTATGCAGTGGAAAAGGGACCCCCATCAGTGGGTCTCATGTAAAAACTTCGTACACATGACCATCTCACCCAGTAGATTGCACTAAATGTATTCCATTCTTCTGTTTCTTTCAGGAGGGTGTGTCTTAGAAAACAACCTTCTCTCTCACATACCTTCCTCCAAGGCTTTTGAATACATTTAGATTTTTTTCTGCCAGTAGGAACTCTTAGAATAATGAATTCCATATGTGCATATTTCTCAGTGGGAAGATTACCTTTATTTGGTCAGTAAAATTTACTCTTCGCTCCAATAAATCATTATATTTCATAAGCCCTAAGTGCTAGAAGAAGTTGCAGACAAGAGGGTGGAGTGATCCGTCATCGCTTAGGAAGCTTACAATGTAACAGACTCCAAAATATATATCTTTGCTATGCATCCATATTTGTTATTCGAAAACATTTCTCATACCAGTTTTTTAGAATGCTTGAAATAAATGCTTGAGTGATTTTCAAAAAGAAAAAGAAGGTTAACTCTGGCAGCCAAGGTAAGACTGGGAAGAAAATGGAGGGGGAGGGAGCAGAAGGTACAGGAAAGGTGGGCCTACGGACGAGACACTCTTCTTGGGAGGATGGAGGCTGGAGCAGGCTTGGTCAGAGAGATCCAAAATTCTGCCCCTGGTTGACTCAGTGAGAACCACAAGGAGTGAAAGTGGCTCCCTGGTCATGCCCTGATGGAGGACCAAAAATGAAGAGGATGAGTTTTGTGTTGTCTGTGTGGGTTTGAGGTAGCTGAGTAACATCCAGGTGGGAATGCCCAGGAAGAGATACTGAAAAAGGCCTGGACCAGAGCTCCAGGTAGGGGCGGGGGTGGCTTGGCATGGAGCAGTTATCTGAGGATAGATGGAACCACAGAGTAGGACAATGGAGAGAGAAGGCTGGGCTAGGAGCCTCAGGAAGTTCCACATTTGAGTGAATGGGAGAGAAAGGAGCCTAAGTAGAAGGCTAGAAGAAGAGGAAGAAAGGGCCCATGAGGGGACAGTGTTTTGAGCAGGGTGATGTGGTTGAGGAGTCAGGAGGAGGACACTGAGTCTTGCTGCTTCAGGAGCATTGGAACCTGCCGAGGGAGGCATCCCAGAGAATAGACTCTGGTCACAGGTTGGGGTGCTGACACCTGAGCAAGCCATGAGATGGCCCAGGGGTGCTTGAGCCTTCTCTTTCTGTGATGCTACCCTGCAGGGGGCACTGAATGGAGAGCAGAGGGAAGTCTGGACAGAGGAGGGGCCATTAGAGATGGGAGAATCACAGGGGATAAAGACCACCCTGAGAGAGGGCCCAGGGCGGGAGGGGACAATAGTGTTGGCAAGAGCGAGAGATGAGAAAGCTCTTCTGGGAAAGGGGAGGGGCACCCGAAGAACACGAGAAGGATTTTCTCCTAGGGCTAAGTCAGGGAGCTGCTGGGAAGAGTGAGCAGGAGGGAGAAGGTAAGATGAGATGGGAGGACAAGCAGGGCCAGAGGGAAGGAGAGGACAGTCGTGGGACACCAGCTGGACAGACCATACACAAAGTGGGTCGGGACAAGCGAGGGAGAGCTAGACTTCTGAGAGGTGCCCTGACCTAGCCTGCAGCTTTGAAAAGGAGCCCAAGGTCATGCCATGGTCAGTCTTCCTTTTTCCTGAGCCCCAGGGAACTCAAGGCTTCCTGGTGACCACAAAGACAGTGGTGGCTTCTTTTCTGGGAACACTCCAGACCAAAGGTCCTGTCTAGTACAACCTGGCCTTGCTCTGTTTCCTGTGGTTTCCTCCCTTCACTCACAGATTCCAGGGGAAGGAGGTGATACTTCTGTGCTATTCCTTCTGGAATTCTGACCCAGGCTCTTGGGGTCCACAGCTGTTCTGGAGAGTCAAGTTGTGCCATATTTGCCCACTGTGATGATCCAATGGGCCTTCAGCTCAGACAGCTGTGAGGACTATGGCCTGAAGTAAGGGAGGCTGGAGGGCAGCTTCGTTAGGAAGGGGTTGAAGTGTTCTAGCAGGAGTAATGGAGGCCCGGACAACAGGCTTGGTGATGGAGTGGAGAAGCGGGGGTGGGGGGCAGTGCAGGGGCACATTTTAGAAGGAGTGGATTGAGTAAGAGGGTGAGAAAAGGAGAGGAACCAAGGCTGGTCTCTCAGACTAAGTGGCACTGAATATTGTCATCTGACCAGCAGACTTCCTAGCAAGAAAGGTACTAATGAGCGCATGGTAGCCCAGAGGGTTTTCCACAAAAGAGCAGGTGTCTATTTTCCTGAGAGGGCCAGAGGGTGGGCAGGGCCCATGGCTGAGGGCTTGAGAGGGGCCGCTTCTCCTGTACAGTCATGCAGGGACTTCCCTGAAAGGTTCAGGGTCAAAGTCTCTGAGCCAGCTCCGGGAGGCTGGGGGAGGTCAGCCTCGTGGGACCACCTCAGGCCTGTGCCCTCAACTTCTCCCAGTTCCTGACCTGGGTGCAACCATGCTGTGTGGGCTGGGAAGCCAGGCTAGACTCCACTCACCATCCTAGGAAGAGAACTGACCTAACGTGATACAGCTTTCCACAAGATGGACATTTTTGGTTTTTATCTCTGGGAAATGGAGCATTTGTGTTGCAACAAACAGATTTTTGGATAGAAAGAACTGGATTTGTAAATCAAAGTTTTAATAAAAATGAGGGGAGCGGGGGAAGAGGTCAGCCAGACCATTCCTGATGCCATAAATGATCTCCTTACTGTGAGGATGAGGCCCAGCCTCAGGGTGTGTGTGCAAAACTGCAGTCAGACTCTGGGACCTCAGTGGTCTGAGCTACTGGGTTTAGAATATAGGCTCTCCTCACACCAGTCAGAAAACCAAACTCCAGGACAGAAGTGATGGCCACTCAGACGGACAAGGGCCGTGCACGTCCACGTAACCCACACACTAGCCCTCAGCAGCGTTCCGATCCCACAGGAGTGGCTTGAGCAGTTCTCTCTTAGAACAGGAGCCACTGCCCCTCCAGGGATCACCCCACAACTCTGGAGATGCTGGCGATGCCCTCCCCTAGAGTTCAGGCTTTGCTGGTTTTACTGGGCCCTGGGGTAAGGCTCTGTGGGGCTGGAAACCTGGGGGTGCCTCAGCTTCAGAGCCTTTCCTCTCATATACACTGTGCCATAACTGGCTGGTTATCTGCCCTGCACCCCCTCTTCTGTCCTCCCCTGCCACCCACACCAGACTGTGAGAACAAGATGTCTCCCTAGCCTTCTCCATTCCCAGGGACTGGCAGAGCTCCTCGGTGTTCTTGTGGAAGGAACAGACCAAAAACCCAACACTCAGCCAGCTCATCCCATCCCTTTGGTACAATAAAAACTTTATTCCTAAGGTGAGGACAAACAACTTGTATCTCCCTAAAAGCCCCTCCTACACCCAAGGCCTGGCAGGACAACAAGACAATGAGGAGCTTGCCTTTCTTCCCGTTACTGTGCCCACAGCCACAGCCGCAGCACTGAGCCCAGCATGAGAAGCAGCCCGGCTAGCTGTGGGTCTCCTTCTGTTCTCCTGCACATGACTGGTTGGCTGATGGCAGGTAGCACACAAGTTAGCTACGGTGTGGCATGAAAAGATGAGATGGGCAGGGCCAAGCAGATGGCCTGGCTTGGAAATGTGACACGAACATAAGCAAAGAAACTGCCAGTTAGTTACAGATATGCGGTGTGTACACAGAGGGCTGGAATGGCCAAACTGGCCATATGCAAGCTTCAGTTACAAACTATAAATAAGAGAGGAGGAAGCTAGCTGGTACCCAGATGGAAGCCAAGAGGAGGCTTTAAAATTCTAGGGTTCAAGAACAGCCTCTTGGATAAGGGAAACAAAAGCAAAAATAAAGAAATTGGACTACATCAAACTAAAAAGCTTTTGTACAGCAAAGATTATGATTAACAAAACAAAAAGGCAGCCTGTGAATGGGAGAGGATATTTGTAAACCATAAGTATAAGGGGTTAATATCCATAATATATAAAGAACTCATACAAGTCAACATCCAAAAAACAACCCAGTTACAAAATGGGCAGAGAACCTGAATAGACATTTTTCCAAAGACACAGAAATGGTCAGTGGACATAAGAAAAGATGCTCAGCATCATTAACTATCAGGGAGATGCAAACCAAAACCACAACGAGATGGCACCTCACACCTGTCAGAATGGCTATAAAATAAAAGATCACAAATAACAAGTGCTGGCAAGGATGTGGAAAAGGGGGACCCTTCATGCACCACTGGGGGGAATGTAAACTGGTGCAGCAGCTACTATGGAAGAGAGTACAGAGATTCCTCAAAAAATTAAAAATTAAGCTACCATACAACCCAGCAATTCTACTTCTGGTATTTTTCCAAAGAAAACAGAAACACTAATTTGAAAACATATATGCATCCCTATGTTCACTGCAGCAGTATTCACAATAGCCAAGATATGGACACAACTGAAATGTCCATCCATAGATGAATAAAGATGTGGTGTATACACACACACACGAATATAGTTCAGACATAAAAAAGAGTATCTTGCCATTGCAACAACATGGGTTATACTACGTGAAAAAAGTCAGAGAAAGAGAAATACTATGTGAATTCATTACATGTGGAACCTGAAAAACAAATGAACAAACAAAAGAGAAACAAACCACAGATACAGAGGACAAACAGATGGTTGCCAGAAGGGCGGGCAGTGGGAGTGGTGGGAAAAAAAAGTGACTGAAGTAACGCGTGCTAATCCGCTTGACTGGTGATCATTTCAAAATGTGTATTTGTATGAAGCCATCACATGTATACCTTAATCATACACAACTTTTGTCAATTATACCTCAACAAAACTGAAAAAAGATTTTAAAAATTAAATTTTAAAAGGACAGTCTCTTGGGAGAGATGAAATGTGTGGTGGTTTCTGCAGATGAGGCTTTACCTAGATGGAAGGGAAGTATGGTGTGGTGCACATTTACAGGAAGGGAGAGAATGGGAGAAGTCACATAAAGGGTGTACGTGTGAGAACTGGCTTCGTGTGGTGGGTAGAAAGCAAGGGAAGGGAAGACGGAGCATGGGAGCAGAGGGCAAGCCCAGATGATGGAGGGTCCTGTGTGCTGGTTGCTGTGCAGGGAACCTTGAATATGCTCTGGGACGGCCTCACCTCTGGGCACCACCATGTCACCATGTCACCATGTCCCCCCCCCCAAAGCCATGGCTCCTCCATCCCCCAGAACTAAGCCACTTCTAGACCCAACATCAAGCCTACTCTACCCACAAAACACTAACTCCTATTCCAATCACTTACTACTTAATCTCACATCTACTCTGCAGCCTCTTTGACGCAAGGCTCCAGGCCCTTAATATCCTGGCCTAACTACTTTGTCAGCTGGGACTCAGCTGACCATGTGAAACAGATCTCACCAACACTTGAAGCTTTCTCACGCTGCTGCCCTTATGCCTGTCCAGAAAAACTACAATCCTTCATCAACCCCATATTCAGCCTTCTCTCCTGTGGTGGGCTCCAAGCTGGCCCCCAAATCTATTCTCTTCTCCCACAACAGTGGAGTTTCATTTGGGAATGGTGGAGTTTAGTTTAGTTTAGTTTAGTTTAACTAGACCCATTTCCCAGAATTCCTTGCAGCTGGGTATCTAAGGTCCCACCAATGGAATGTGAACAGAAGTGATGTGCACAACTTCCCTCTCTCTTATCTGAAATGAAACTATTTGCTTTCCACTTCTGCTCTCAGGAGCTGGAACACTGATGTGGCAGAGACCTGGCTGTGGCCACATTAGCAGTTGATGGAATGGTGGAACAAGACAGAAGGACTGAGGACCCTGAGAGGTTCTGGAAAATGAGTCACTCCACTCTCCTCCCTTTGGATTGCAACATGAGAGAAAATCAGTGTTTATCGTATTTAACCCACTCCTTGTTAGAGCAGATTCAAGCACAGTCAAAAGTGTGCAGAACAATGCTGTAACCGATCAGGGCAGTCCTGTCTCCAGGCCTCAGCTAAGATCCACCTTCACTTGATTCTGATCAGCTCCCTTGTGAATTTCCCGTAGTAAAAGCTTCCAGCTCTCATGTTTATCAGGCTCCCATCCAACTTTCACTCTCAACAATCCTGTCCCTTATGCACGACTTAAGCCCACCTTATGAGCTTCCCTGGTGGCTCAGACGGTAAAGCGTCTGTCTGCAATGCAGGAGACCTGGGTTTGATCCCTGGGTTGGGAAGATCCCCTGGAGAAGGAAATGGCAGCCCACTCCAGCATTCTTGCCTGGAAAATCCCATGGACAGCGGAGCCTGGTAGGCTACTGTCCATGGGGTCACAAAGAGTTGGACACAATTGAGCGACTTTACTTTATGCACAACAAATGTGGAGATGAGCAAGCAGGGTCCACCATGTACCATACACCCCTGCAATACTCTCCCCTAAAGGTGGCTGGAGTCCTTTTTCCTGGGCTCCGATCAGACTCCCTGGATGGAGAATTCACAGCTCCACCACATACTACCTGTGCAACCCACCTCAGCATTCCTTTCCTCCACTGCAAAATGGAGATGACGGTACTACTTAATAGGAGATAACTGAGATAATGCCCGGTGTTAGTCAGCAATGGCCACCAGCCACTAAAACAAATGTGACCACACCACCTTTAATGGAGGCCTTTCACTGAATCTCCATCACCTACAAAACTCAGTCTAAACCTTGCAATAAATAAAGTCCTTCATGACACATTGGCCATTTACCCCAGAAATCTTTCTTGCCATTTTTCCTTGAATGCTATGTTCCAAAAATACCAAAACTGCCCACAGATCTAAAAAAATAAAACATTTACTAACTAGACAGATAGATATTAAAATGCCCACTTTTGGAATATTAGTGACTACTCCAATATTAGTGTCTACTCCCCTTGCTGGAAAAAAACACCCACTCACTAAAAATCACCATGAGAAAAAGCCTATTTTTTACCCTGTGTCTGGGAAGTGATACTGAATTCAGTTTCCTAAAACAGAAGTTAGGATATTCATTTTTCAGCTTTAAAGTGTGATGATATCATCAGCTCTACGCTAAGATGACTTGGGAGAGGGGGAAAGCAATCTTTACATCTACTTAGAAGGCAATGGCACCCCACTCCAGTACTCTTGCCTGGAAAATCCCATGGACGGAGGAGCCTGGAAGGCTTTGTAGTCCATGGGGTTGCGAAGAGTCGGACACGACTGAGCGACTTCACTTTTACTTTTCACTTTCACACATTGGAGAAGGAAATGGCAACCCACTCCAGTGTTCTTGCCTGGAGAATCCCAGGGACAGGGGAGCCTGGTGGGCTGCTGTCTATGGGGTCACACAGAGTCGGACACGACTGAAGTGACTTACCTTAAATCTTATTCTGTTGTTTACATACATTTGAAATGTTGCCTCCTGTGGAAAGGGAAGGATGTTCCTTTCAGAGGGAAATGACACGAGTCTGATATTGAGGCTGGCAGTAAGACGGCCAAGGTGGCCAGCAAGCGCTGTGGGGATGGGGCAGGCCCTCAGGGCAGAGCCAGCCCCAGGTTTCCACAAAGCCCAGTGGTACGTGGCTGCGGCCTTCTGTCCCTTCCTCTTCCTGCCTTCCCAGAAGAGGCTGGAAGGAACCCCTAGGGAGTACTTACCCCGAGACAAGAGTCTGATGAACTGACCAAGAATGCCTGGCAGGTCAAATAAAGCTGCCCTCCTTTCAGTCAGGTCCTCTTGTGGGTATCTAAGAGAGGGAAAAAAAAGAGCAAAGGCCAGAGGGACACTGCCTAGAGATTCCAACACAAAACTTATACAACTTTTTTTTTTCCAACACAAAACTTAAAACACAGGTTTATCAAGACACTGCACTTCCTGGTGAGATTACAGTCAAGTCAAAACTATTTTGGCCTGAGCAAGTCAGAGTTAGATGAGCTTCATTCAGAATATGAACTCCTGCACTTTTCTGGGGCAGGGCCTATGACCAATTCCTCCTCAAGTCCACCAGTGTCCAGAATGTCCTGTTCTCTGAGTTATGCAGACAACATCTAAGATGTTCTTTAGATGTATATTAAGTAACACTGTCACCAAATACTTTCAATTTAAAATTAACAAACCTTACATGAATGCAAATAGTCTTAAAAAAGCATATAAAATACAGTCCAATAAATTCATGTGATATTTCATTAAATGAATAAACAAATGATTAAGCTCTTTTACTAAGAATTTTTATGGACAGACAGCTAATTCCAAAGGCTCTAGGTACTGAGACTGAAGCTAGAGGAAAAGCACCTGGTGGGAGATACTGCAGGCCAACACTGAGAACACAAATATCCCCGCAAGGCCAAACCTATAAAGTGGCGGCAGAATTATGGACTGGTGGAAAATAGTAGGGCTGAGGCCAAAGGAACAGCAGTCATGATGGAATAGTAGGGTTTTCTGGATATAGAGGCTCAAACGTTAGGCAGTTGTCCCGATCTGGCTTTCTCAAATAACGGCACTACTCACCAACCCCGAAACAAGCTGACTGGGTCGTCCTTACACTGGGCAAGGCTTCACAACCACTGTACCTCCTCTCATACTGACACAACTCTGAAGCAGTGATACTGCTGAAGGAGCCCAGGGACCAGCCCTTTACCCCATTTCTGCACAGGGGCAGACATTGCTAGCTGCCCACCAACAGCCATCCCTACTTTCTTACCAATGGAAGGTAAATCTTGTTCAATATACGTGCTCAAATGTGCATAAACTGATGAACAGTATATGTTTACATACATGCATGCATGTATACACACACATACATACATATATATTCATCACAATGGAAAATTTTGCATAAAAAGAAACACTGAATATGCTAATTTATGCATGAACCCCAAAATGTTATGCTACATGAAAGAAGTTAGACATAAAAAGTTAAATGTTATATGATACCATTTCCATCAGAGGTATAGGACAGGCAAATCTAGAGAGACAGAAAACACACTTGTGGTTGCCAAGGGCAGGGTAGGAATGGAATTAGGAGCGACTGCTGACGGGTATGCGGTTTCTGTCTTTTCGCATTGGTAAAAATGAATTCGATTGTGGTGATCACACACATCTATGAATATACTGAAAATCAGGGCTGTACACTGGAAGGGTGATAATGTGAATTAAATCTCAATAAATCTTTGAAAAAAATCCAACAAAACTTTATTTCCCAAGATGGTGGACTGCTGGGGTGCCCATGTGCTACAGCCCTGGCCAGTAAGATGCTGGTGGAAGTATACTAAGGGTTAGTTGTCTTCTCAAGAAAAAGACTCAATTAACTCACGCCTTTTGCCTTTCATCCTTTTCTCATCTTTCTGCCTACTACAAATCTAGGCCTTGGGGGTCTCTCACAACAAAAACATTAAGCTGACAGAGTAGCCAAAACGGAGGTAGTGGGTAACGGGCGACATCCTGGGATCCATGCACCAGCTCTGGCTTCTCTCTCTCTGGAGTTGTTATGTGAGAGAAATAAGCCTGTTTTCCTTAAGTGATTATAATTGTGTTTCGATCGCTTGCAGCCAAATACTATTCCTAATGATGCATGCTAGCTAACATCAGCAGGACTGATTCGTGGAGCCAAAAAGGCAAAAAAAAAGAAAAGAAAGTTCAGAAAGACACAAAAAAGTGGATTCCAAATGGAACATTCAGATGCCATGCAGTGGGCCTTAATTTTTTAAAAAATGGTAAATAGTTATTTTATTTTCAAACTACATGTGTTTTCCCCAGTTTTATATATCCCCAAGGGGGTGCTTACCCCTCTCCAAAAACAAATTGCTAAAAAATGTTTTAGTTTTGAAATATTGATAAACCAAATATGAACAAATGGCATACCATTATTTGCCCAGAGGAATAATTTCAAATATAATCGATTTCCATCTTTTTTTTTTTTTTTTTTAAATAATTTTACTTATTTATTTTGGCTGTACTGGGTCTTTGTTGCTGCAAGGACTTGTCTCCAGTTGCAGTGAGTGGGGCTCCTCTCCAGCTGTTGTGTACGGGCTTCTTATTGCAGTGGCTCCTCTTGTTGCAGAACACAGGCTCTAGGGCATGTGTGCTCAGGTTTTCACATGATGGAAATGTTAAAAGTTCTGTGCACCACTTCCCTTCACCCTCACATTCCCCCCCTCCCCCCCACCCCAGTAAAAACATAACCTTTACCACAAGGAAAGAGATTGGTGGCTAGAGAGGTTTCCATGCTTGCAGACCAAATGATAAGAATGAAGAGGACTCCACACCCAAGGGATTTTTCTCCCTCTGCTTAGTCATTGCCATGAACAGGGAAACGTTTCCTGATACTGTATCTTCACCTGGAAAACAAACATGCCCGTGCCCACTCCCCACATCCTCTTACCCCAATACTTCTCTGATCTCCTCTAATTACAGCGCCATTTCCCGCACAGGAAAACATTCAAGTAAGGTCTCCACTTTCCCACCTAGTATTTACACTTCAACTTGCTCCAAGCCCTACTGCTTCTGCCAGTAATTCCATAATGCCAAATCCCACACAGGCTTCTTCCTCCATTTTGAAATACTTTCCTTTTTCCTGTTTTTGTTGTTGTTGCTTTTTCCAAGTAGAGTGGTTTCTTCTCAGTCTTTTGTTATATTTTCTTCTTTCACTAGACCATTACAAGTTGGAGTGCTCAGGACTCAGTCCCAGGATCTTCTCTCCATCTGTAACTGCTCCCAAAGCAAGTTCATCCAATGCCATGGCTTTAAATATGATCTACGTGTTACACTCCTACATTTACATGTTCACTAAGATCTCCTCCCTGAGCTGCAGGTTCTCATCTATCTCCTTAACAATCTCCACTTAGATTACCAATCAGCATCTCAAACATGGCTTACACAAAGTTACTGATTTCCCCTGCCAAAGCATAATCCTGTTCTAAGGTTTTGGTTTTTTCCTCCATCTCAGTGTATAGTTTGGCCATACAGATTCAACTATGCTTTCAAGTGTCAAATTATCATTCCTGATTGTGCACTTTCTTTCTTCACCCCACCCTCCAACATGCAACAAATCAGGTCGTCTTTCCCTCCTGATTTCCTGCACTACTCAGATTAGTCCCAAACCACTATCTTGTCTCTCCTAAACTATGCAACAGTTTCTTACAGTCTCATTACCATCACCCTTACCTCCCTACAGTCTAATATTCACAAAAAGTTGGTATAATATTCTGTAAAAGCCAAGCAGACCAAATCACACCCTTATTTAAACACTCCTTGAATGCAATTCCATTGTATTTAGAATATAAATGTGTCACCTGGCTTACAATCTACCCTCCCCATGCAGGTTTGTCTCTGCATCTCCTCTGCAGCCCTCTTCCCTAACAACATTCTGACCACACTGGCCTTTATTCTCTTCTTCCAGTGGCAGCAGCTGGAGAATGAACAGGGATGGCTGACACTGGAGGTCAGCTCGTTCCTGCTTTAAGGCTTCTAAGGATGTCCCTTCTGTCTGGATTGTCTCATCGCTGGCTTTTTGTGATTCAGATTTCAACTCAAATGCCAACTGCCCAGAGAAGCCTGACTAAAGACATTTAAACTTACTCTCTATGATACCACCCTGTATATTTTTCTAACACTTAGCAAAATCTTGCTTATGTTCATTTTCTGAGTCTTCTAACTAGAATGTGAGACCTAAAATGGGAGGGACATCAATGTCTTGTTCCCTGCATATCTTGAAGGCCAGATGTATAGTGGGCTCTCAATAAATACAAACTGAATGAATAACCCAAACTTCCTTACTTTTAGAAAGAAAATTTTCTTACAATGGGGTTGTTACAAGAAAGGAGAGAATGTAACAGCGCTCTTGGTCACTTGAGTCAGCTTATACCACATCAGCACTTTGCCAATTTGCTTCTTTCCTATAAAAATTACATTTTCTACAAAATCTATTCAGTAATATCCACAAACCACTGGAACGAGACCAGCCATGGAAATCTTATAACTGCTGTTTGCGTTGAAGTCAATGATTCCAAGTAGTTCAGGAAAGAAAAACCTATGTAAGTCTTAAACCACCTCTAAAACAAATATACATACATAAAATAACTTATAAACAGAGATACGGTTAAAGGCACTGCACATCCAAGCAAACTGAGAGCACCTCTTGCTACATGCTAACTTAGGGTAGAAGTCAATGACAGCACTTTTTTCTCCAAACCGATCTTGTGTACCGAACTGTGATATCTAAACAATGTACTATCCTGAATGCTTAAAAACATGCACTGAATGTTAGAAGTGATGCCAGAGCTTAACCACTCACTTCATGTGCATAATATACAGTAAATGCTATAAATATTTGTTGACTGAATGCCTTCTAAGATTGCTGGTTGTGAACCCAAACTTCTACGACTTACAAAGTTCAAAGAGCTTTAAAAGAACTGGCCCTTTAGGGGGCTGAGTATCTCATAAAACCGAGGAACCAGTATTAAAAGGAAGCACACAGAGAGACCATGGTCTTGGCTGCTTGTAGCAGAGCACAAACCATGTGAGCTATTTTCCTATAAAGCTCCTTTTAACAGCAGTAAAAGCCCTCACCTGCTACGTACTCTCTCTCCTCTCTCCTGAGGATGGGAGCAGACGCAGGCACCTGCAAGCCTAGCTATTAACATTTAAGAGGCCCATTCACCTCTGCCTTAGGCCAACTGTAACCAAGCATAAACACATACACCCTGAATTTAATGGCTCTGGAGAAAAGCTTTAGCGTTTTAATACCGTCCTGTAATAATAATCTCAACTTTTTATTAGACCCTGGTGGCTGAGTAAAGTCAGCTGCACTTGTGTTAGGGCTTGGGAGCCTGAGTGAGACATGCATGAAACCAAACAGGGCATCCAGCTGTTGTGTGTTCAGACTTATCAGACACAAACAATCATTCATTACGAAGAAGATTTTCAATACTGTCATAATATAAAACAAATATTTTAATTTTTCAAGTGTTTTCTTTAAAAAAAAAAAAAAAAACATTTTATACTTAAGTCAGCCTTGAAAATAAGCACAAAATCTACCTGTTTACATTTTTTAACTCACAACAACTCAAGCACCCATTCTGTGCATAGCACTATTCTAGGTGCAAGAAAAGGGAGTCTTAACTATAAAAACAGGATTTCATTTTCTGGAATTCTGTTATCTCCTTTTCCAAAGAGTAAAAATAAATAAAATCACCATTGTTTACTGTTGACCTGCCCCCAAGCCCAACTCCTGGCTCTCAGAAATGCTAGGTTCTGCCAAATTTAAGATGTTTCAATGAACTCAGTTCCTACTTTCCCCAAAATAAGAAAGCAGAACCCTTTTTCATTAAAAAAAAAAAAAAGAAAGAAACAATTTTCCATGAAAGGCCAGTTTCTATTTATAGTAAGTATTTTTCTTTTTTTCCTCTCTAGATTTTAAGTTTTCTTCCTCCAACATTAGCTTTTCCTGTACAAGGCAAACCAACATCTTTTTCTGTTTTTCTTTTCCTAAGAAAAAGTACTGCATCTTGAAGACAAACCATTCCCAAGACTGGTGATATTAAAACAAACAAACAAAAACCTTTAAAGGTGAATCACCTACATTGATGAAGTAAAAAAATAAAAAGCAGTTGGCACTAAGATAGCTATTCCAAATATCCATGTTTAAACAATTTTAAAAACTGTTTATTTTGTAACAATGTACCCTAGTCCAAAGTTAACTATGTTTAAAAAAAATTTTGGCCAAAAAATTTACACAAACATTTTCAGTTCAATCTAATAAAAGTGATATCTAGAAAATATTCCATATCATTAAGTCTGTCTTATAAAGTTCAAATTCTAAAGCATTCCTAAGGCACGGTGTTCTGGAAGACAAATGTGCTTCTGTGGCGCTGCGTGACATATGTGGCATCCAAGATTGGCTCCAACCAGGCCCGGCAGGCACCTTCCTCCTGACGCTGTGAGACTGTGACAGCAGAGTCAGACATAGGCCCCCAGGGCTGCGTGGAACTCTGTGAGACACTGGACCAGCTGCTGGAACTTGGGCCTCTCCTCCGGATCTAAGGCCCAGCAACAAGCCATCACGGCAAATCTGCAGTGACAAAACCAGAAAATTTGCCTATTGATGATATACTGGGTTGGCCAAAAAGTTTGGGTTTTTCCACAAGGTGTTACTCTTAACCTTTTGATCAATATGATACCAGCTACAGTTTCAGTCTAAATGTGGGTGTGGAGAGGAAGACATATTAAAAGCAATCTCTTCGCAGAGCAAAAATGAGTTATCTGGACATTACATGTGGATTTCAATTCTGAAACATGTCAAAACATACCAGCAAGTAGAGATTTTATTTAACTATTTAAAACACAGTCAAAAATAATAATCTGCTTTATCCTGCACAGTTGATTCTTGAAGAACACAGGGGTGAGGGGAGCTGACCCTCTGCACAAGTCAAAAATCTGCATATAACTTATAGTCAGCCATTCATATCCCCAGTTCCTCCACATCCACAGACTCAACCAGCCACAGGCTGTGTGACACTGCAACATTTATCACTGAAAAAAAAAATCTACATGGAAATGGATCTGCAGAGCTCAAACCCACACTGTTCAAGGGTCAACTGTATGTAAGTTGTGAGAGAAAAAACTTGGAGGGAGAGGAAGCTGTAACTAAGCTGTAAGAATACTGGATCTATAGTAAAATCTGTACATAGCTGCCCCCTCACCACAGTATAAAAACCTCAGGGGATTCTGGAACTGAGACTTCATCACTGTGCACTGCATCACCCCTGGAGAGCCTCCTGCCCACTCTGACCCCATTACATGGGAAGACTAGCTATGTGGTAAAAGCAGGAGACAGGAGATATTTCACTCACTAGACAGAATGTCTTCCTTATACGTATATCAATTCACACCAGCTGGCAAGGCCAGATGGCAAAGGGAAAAGGCTCTATATAGAAGCAGAAGAGGGCGTCAGAGGATGAGATGGTGGGACGGCATTACCAATGCAAAGGACGTGAACTTGGGCAAACTTTGGGAGATGGTGAAGGACAAAGAGTTCTGGCATGCTGCAGTCCATGGGGTTGCAAAGAGCTGGACATGACCGGGTGTCTGAATAACTAACAGCATGTTCAGTGTTTTCTCACTATGCAAATGAGTATCTTGGATTAATCACTACAAATATGAGACAAAAAAGTTCTAATGTCAAATGCACTCAAGAGTGAATGAGTCTGGCTGACTTTGTGGTTTCTCTGTGTGCATGCTCACTCAGTCGTGTCCGACTCTTTGTGACCCTTTGGATTGGAGCCCACCAGGCTCCTCTGTCTATGGGATTTTTTCAGGCAAGAATACTGGAGTGGGTTATCATGTCCTCCTTTCCTCACCGAAGGACTGAACCTGCATCTCCTGCATTGCAGATGGATTCTTTACCACTGAGCCATCAGGGAAGCACACAGTTTCTCTACAGGAGTATAATTCAAGTCCAAAGAGGTATGATTCTCAAAAGAGTAGTCTCTGTATTAGTATGGACACCTGTTCTTATTGCTTTCATCCAATCATTGTAAATGGAATCAAACCCATGTCTTCAAGCCCAGAAAGACACTTACAGTTCATCAGGACAGTTGATTGGCTGGGCTATCCGGTAACCGTCTTTCAAGTATGCGGCCATCTCAAACGGGTCGATGTCCACGTAGGGTGTCTGGCCCAGAGTCATGAGTTCCCACAGCGTCACTCCAAAGGCCCACTGAGAAGAAGGGCAGCAACACCATGAGGCGGGTATTTAACACAGTTGTCAGAACGCTGCTACTACTTATGGCCAGGTATAGATAAAAAAATACCAAATCAATCAACTCTTGATTCACATCCAGTTAGTCGATTCTCTTGTTGAACAGAAAAGAACACTTCAATGAATGCATCCTTTAATATAAATATTATTATTGTATATTCTAAAGTAATTAGAGCCACTGGAAAGAATTATTGTTGATTACAAGCCCCACCACTCAAAATTGTTAATTATTTCTAAAATTTTCCTAATATTTAAATGTGTTACTTGAAATACCATGGCTAGCCTGCATAGTTGAGAACTAGAAAAGGTAAATCGTGTAAAATACAATGTCATGGATTTTTACTATATTCAAATAATTTAAATTAACAGAAATTCAGGAAATTTCAGTATCCGGAAAGAATATCTTTCAACGTTGCTTGAATAAAAGACCAGATTTATTTAAAATCAACACGTAAACTATTGGTAGGAGCATAAATCATAAGCAGTGGCAACAGTGCTTAGTCATGGTCCAACCGGGCTCCTCAGTTCAGCTGCGGCTTCTGGAGAGGATGGCAGGAATGTGGGGAGTGCCTGGCAGGAATATGTCTACATGCAGCTGCTGCCATGAGGCAGGGAAGGACTCAGACTGGGATACCCACTCATCTGCTACCACGCGTGAGCCTTGAGGTCAGGAGAGCTGAGGGTGCATAAGGAGGACGATATCCGTGTGCCATGCTATCATGTTTATGAATCCCTTCAAGCTCTAGACTTTCTTTTTTTCATTTTTTCTCATTTTTTTCATTTTTCCTTCACAACAAACCTGGTAGCCTGATATTACAGATGAGGAAACAGGCTCAAAGAAATAACTTGCCACAAAATACACTTTTTTAAAGCAAAATCCCATGTACTGTGGGGTTTATAATATAAATGGAAGTTTTAGGTTGATGCAAAAGTAACTGTGGTTTTTGCATTGTTGAAATTTACCATTTGATACTGGAATACACTGTTAAATAAATTTCATTATGTTATACACCATTTTAATGTACATTTATTTATTTTTTTTGCTAATGACTTATTACTTGCTGTTCCATATTTAGACTAGGGAAATGATGTTAGATAAAAAGCAAATTCGAGTAGTTTTCTTATTCAAGTTCAAAATGGATTGTAAAGCAGTAGAGATAACTCACAACATCAACAACACAACTGGCCCAGAAACTGCTAACAAATGTGCAGTGCAGTAGTGGTTCAAGAAGTTTTGCAAAGGAGACGAGAGCTTGAAAATGAGAAGCGTAGTGGCCGGGCATTGTCAGTTGACAACTACGTGAGAAGCTGCTGAAGAACTCAACATGGACCGTTCTACAGTCATTTGGTATCTGAAGTAAATTGGAAAGGTGGAAAACTTGGTAAGTGGGCACCTCATGAGCTGACCAAAAATCAAAATAATTGTCATTTTGAAGTGTCATCTTCTCTTCCTCTATGCAACAATGAACCATTTCTTGATTAGATTGTGACATGCAATATAAAGTGGATTTTATATAAGAACCAGTGACAGTCAACTCAGTGGCTGGACTCCAAAGCACTTCTCAAAGCCAAACTTGCACCAAAAGGTCACAGACATTGTTTGCTGGTCTGCTGCCTGTTTGATACACTACAGCTTTCTGAATCCCAGCAAAACCATCACATCTGAGAAGTATGCTCAGCAAATCAATAAGATGCACCAAAAACTGCAATGCCTGCTGCTGGCATTGGTCAACACAAAGGGCCCAATTCTTCTCCATGACAACGCCAGACCTCAGGTCACACCATCAATGCTTCAAAAGTTGAATGAATTGGGCTATAAAGTTGTGCCTCATCTGCCATATTCACCTGACCTCTCACCAAACAACTACCACTTCTTCAAGAATCTCTACAACTTTTTGCAGGGAAAATGCTCCCATAACCATCAAGAGGCAGAAAATGCTTTCCTGAGAGTTTGTTGAATCCCAAAGAATGGATTTTTACGTTACAGGAATAAACAAACTTATTTCTCACTGGCAAAAATGTGTTGATTGTAATGCTTCCTATTTTGATTAATAAAGATGTGTTTGAGTCTAGTTATAATGATTTAAAATTCATGGTCTGAAACCACAATTATGTTTGCATCAACCTAATAAAATGTATGTCCAGAACAGCATAAAGAATGGGTAGAGATGAGTGAAAACAATGTACTGTAAGCTGCTTATATTAAATATGAAGTGGCATAATATTTGAAAGCAGGATGTGTACATTGTAAATCCTAGAACAGGTTTCTTAACCTCAGCAATACTGACATTATAGAGTGACTGAATTTCTGTTGCAAGAGGCTGCCTTGTGCATGGCAGGATGTTTAGTTCAGCAGCATCCCTGGCCTTCAGCCACTAGATGCCCCAAGTAGTGATAACAGATACTGCCAAATGCCTAAATCCCCAGGACAGAGGGTACAAAACTGCCCTCAAGTGAGGAAACCCTAAGCTAGACTGATCAAAGAAAACAAAAAGACAGAACCAAAAATGAGGAATAAAAAAGGAAACATCATTACAGACCCTACAGACGTCAAAAAATGTTACAAGTAGCTCAACTTTATGCCAATAAATTCAGCACCTTAGAAGGGAGAAGCCAAGATGGCGGAGGAATAGGACGGGGAGAACACTTTCTCCCCCACAAATTCATCAAAAGAACATTTAAACGTGGAGTAAATTCCACAAAACAACTTCTGAACGCCGGCAGAGGACATCAGGTACCAAGAAAAGCAACCCATTGTCTTCGAAAGAAGGTAGGAAAAAATATAAAAGACAAAAAAAAGAGACAAAAGAGGGAGGGACGGAGCTCCGTCCCTGGAAGGGAGTCTTAAAAAGAGAGACATTTCCAAACACCAGGAAACATTCTCACTGCCCAATCTCTGCCGAGCCTTGGAAGCACAGAGGGCAACATAACAGGGAGGAAAAATAAATAAACAATTAAAACCCTCAGATTACGAGCCCTACGGTAACTCCCCCACCAGAGAAGCAGCACAGACGCCTGCAACACGCCACTAGCAAGCAGGGGCTGGGCAGGGAGGCACAGCGTGGGCTGCATCACTTAGAGTAAGGATCTGGCCTGAATACCCTGAGCGCTACCTGGGCGAAATAATTTGGGCTAGCAAAGCAGACTGTGGGATATCTACCACGCGAAAAGCCAGCCCTAACCTAAAACACCCCCAGGCCCACACACGGAACAAAGGACTGAACAGAGATAGCCGGCTGCAGACCATCCCCCTCTGGTGACAGGCAGCCAGAGCAGGAAGGGGGCAATCGCAGCCCCAGAGAGACATTATCTACAAAACTGTAAGCGGGCTTCTTTGCTAACTAAAACTTCTTGGGGTTCTGGATGGTCAACATCCGCCTGAGAAGGTGTGCCAGTTGTACACCTAGATAACCAAGCTACCGGGAGGCGATAAGTCGCAGTACCCACGCTCGCCAAACACCTCATCACCTGAGCTGCTCGGACCTGTGAAGGGCACAAACGTAGGCCCAACTGAGTCTGTGCCTCTGAGGACTACCCGTGCTTGAACCTGAGCGGCTTAGACCTGGGAGGTGCAAGCAGCCCAGGGCTGGCCACGGATGGTTCCCAGTAGAGCAACCTAGAGCCTGAGCAGTGTGGGCAGGGAGGCTACATGCGCCGTGAGTCGGGGCAGGCCCAGTGTGGCTGAGGCACTGCGAGCACACGCCAGTGTTATTTGTTTGCAGTGTCCCTCCCTGCCCACAGTGCGACTGAACAAGTGAGCCTAAAAAAAAAAAAGTGTCCACCACCGCCCTCTTTGTGTCAGGGCGGAAATCAGACACTGAAGAGACCAGCAAACAGAAGAAGCTATAACAGAGGGACTCGCCTTGGAAGCTACAGGCAATAGATTAAAACCCTTTGGTTAGTACCGACTACATAGGAAGGGGCCTATAGATCTTGAGAAATATAAGCTGGACCAAGGAACTAGCTGAAAATGAACTGACCCCACAATGCCCACAACAAAACCAGAGAAAGTCCTAGATATATTTTTACTATATTTACGATCATTCTTTCTTTTTTTTTTTAATTAAAAAAAAAAATTTTAAGTCCTCTCAGATTACTTTGCAAAAACACACACACACACAAAAAAAAGACTCTATTTTTTTTAAAAAGCAAACTTCATATATATATTTTTTATAATTTTTGTGACCTTGTTTTTTTTCCGTTTTTTTTTCTTCTTCTTTTCTTTAACATTGTATTTTTGAAATTCCAAACTCTACTCTAGATTTTTAATTTTAGCTTTTTGGTATTTGTTATCAATTTTGTACCTTTTTTTTTTTTATATAATTTTTGTGACTGTTTTTTTCTTTCTCTTCTTCTTTTATTTAACATTGTATATCTGAAATTCCAAACTCTACTCTAGATTTTTAATTTATGCTTTTTGGTATTTGTTGTCAATTTTGTACCTTTATTTTCTTTATAATTTTTGCAACTTCGTTTGTTTTTCTCTGTTTGTTTTTTTCTTTCTTCTTCTTTAACACTGTATTTTTGAAATTCCAAACTCTACTCTAGATTTTTAATTTTTGCTTTTATGTATTTGTTACCAATTTTGTACCTTTAAGAACCCAATCTTCAGTACCCATTTTTTACTAGGGAGTGAGATTACTGGCTTGACTGCACTCTCCCCCTTTGGACTCTCCTTTTTCTCCACCAGGTCGCCTGTGTCTCCTCCCCTAACCCCTCTCTACTCTACCCAACTCTGTGAATTTCTGTGTGTTCCAGATGGTGGAGAACACTTAGGAAACTGATTACTGGCTGGATCTGTCTCTCTCCTTTTCATTCCTTCCTTTTATCCTCCTCGCCACCTCTGTCTCCTTCCTCCCTCTTCTCTTCTCTGTATAACTCTGTGAACATCTCTGAGCGGTCCAGTTGTGGAGTGCACATAAGGAAGTGATTACTGGCTAACCCGCTCTCCCCTCTATTAATTCCACATCATCTCATTCAGGTCACCTCTAACTCCCTCCTCTCTCTTCTCTTCTCCATGTAACGCTGCGAACCTCTAAGGGTGACCCTCACGGTGGAGAAACTTTTCATCTTTAACCTAGATGTTTTATCAATGGTGCTATATAGAAGAAGTTTTGAAACTACTGTAAAAATAAGACCGATAACTGGAAGCAGGAGGCTTAAGTCCAAACCCTGACTCCAGGGAACTCCTGACTCCAGGGAACATTAATTGACAGGAGCTCATCAAACACCTCCATACCTACACTGAAACCAAGCACCCCATAAGGGCCAGTAAGTTCCAGGGTAAGACATACCAAGCAAATTCTCCAGCAACACAGGAACACAGACCTGAGCTTCAAGACATAGGCTGCCCAAAGTCACCCCAAAACCACAGACATCTCATAACTCATTATTGGACACTTCATTGCACTGCAGAGAGAAGAAATCCAGCTCCACCCACCAGAACACTGACACAAGCTTCCCTAACCAAGAAACCTTGACAAGTCACCTGTACAAACCCACACAAAGTGAGGGAATGCCACAATAAAGAGAACTCCACAAACTGCCAGAATACAGAAAGGATACCCCAAACTCAGCAATTTAAACAAGATGAAGAGACAGAAGAATTCCCAGCAGGTAAAGGAACAGGATAAATGCTCACCAAACCAAAGAGGAAGAGATAGGGAATCTACCTGATAAAAAATTACGAATAATGATAGTGAAATTGATCCAAAATCTTGAAACCAAAATGGAATCACAGATAAATAGCCTGGAGACAAGGATTGAGAAGATGCAAGAAAGGTTTAACAAGGACCTAGAAGAAACAAAAAAGAGTCAATATATAATGAATAATGCAATAAATGAGATCAAAAACACTCTGGAGGCAACAAATAGTAGAATAACAGAAGCAGAAGATAGGATTAGTGAATTAGAAGATAGAATGGTAGAAATAAATGAATCAGAGAGGAAAAAAAAAAAAACGAATTAAAAGAAATGAGGACAATCTCAGAGACCTCCAGGACAATACTAAACATTACAACATTCAAATCATAGGGGTCCCAGAAGAAGAAGAAAAAAAGAAAGACCATGAGAAAATACTTGAGGAGGTAATAGTTGAAAACTTCCCTAAAATGGGAAAGGAAATAATTACTCAAGTCCAAGAAACCAAGAGAGTCCCAAACAGGATAAACCCAAGGCAAAACAACCCAAGACACATATTAATCAAATTAACAAAGATCAAACACAAAGAACAAATATTAAAAGCAGAAAGGGAAATACAACAAATAACACACAAGGGAATTCCCATAAGGATAACGGCTGATCTTCCAATAGAAACTCTCCAAGCCAGGAGGGAATGGCAAGACATACTTAAAGTGATGAAAGAAAAGAACCTACAGCCCAGATTATTGTACCCAGCAAGGATCTCATTCAAATATGAAGGAGAAATCAAAAGCTTTACAGACAAGCAAAAGCTGAGAGAATTCAGCACCACCAAACCAGCTCTCCAACAAATACTGAAGGACATTCTCTAGACAGGAAACACAAAAAGGATGTATAAATTCAAACCCAAAACAATAAAGTAAATGGCAATGGGATCATACTTATCAATAATTACCTTAAACATAAATGGGCTGAATGCCCCAACCAAAAGACAAAGACTGTCTGAATGGATAAAAAAACAAGACCTCTACATATGTTGTCTACAAGAGACCCACCTCAAAACAGGGGACACACACACAGACTGAAAGTGAAGGGCTGGAAAAAGATTTCCCATGCAAATAGGGACCAAAAGAAAGCAGGAGTAGCAATACTCATATCAGATAAAATAGACTTTAAAACAAAGGCTGTGAAAAGAGACAAAGACGGTCACTACATAATGATCAAAGGATCAATCCAAGAAGAAGATATAACAATTATAAATATATATGCACCCAACATGGGAGCACCGCAATATGTAAGACAAATGCTAACAAGTATAAAAGGAGAAATTAACAACAACACAATCATAGTAGGAGACTTTAATACCCCACTCACACCTATGGATAGATCAACTAAACAGAAAATTAACAAGGAAACACAAACTTTAAATGATACAATAGACCAGTTAGACCTAATTGATATCTATAGGACATTTCATCCCAAAACAATGAATTTCACCTTTTTCTCAACCGCACACGGAACCTTCTCCAGGATAGGTCACATCCTGGGCCATAAATCTAGCCTTGGTAAATTCAAAAAAACTGAAATCATTCCAAGCATCTTTTCTGACCACAATGCAGTAAGATTAGATCTCAATTACAGGAGAAAAACTTTAAAAAATTCCAACATATGGAGGCTGAACAACACGCTGCTGAATAACCAACAAATCACAGAAGAAGTCAAAAAAGAAATCAAAATTTGCATAGAAATGAATGAAAATGAAAACACAACAACCCAAAACCTGTGGGACACTGTAAGAGCAGTCCTAAGGAGAAAGTTCAAAGCAATACACCCATACCTCAAGAAACAAGAAAAAAGTCAAATAAATAACTTAACTCTACACCTAAGGCAACTAGAAAAGGAAGAAATGAAGAACCCCAGGGTCAGTAGAAGGAAAGAAATCTTAAACATTAGGGCAGAAATAAATGCAAAAGAAACAAAAGAGACCATAGCAAAAATCAACAAAGCCAAAAGCTAGTTCTTTGAAAGGACAAATAAAATTGACAAACCATTAGCCAGACTCATCAGGAAACAAAGGGAGAAAAATCAAATCAATAAAATTAGAAATGAAAATGGAGAGATCACAACAGACAACACAGAAATACAAAGGATCATAAGAGACTACTATCAGCAATTATATGCCAATAAAATGGACAATGTGGAAGAAATGGACAAATTCTTAGAAAAGTACAACTTTCCAAAACTGCACAAGGAAGAAAGAGAAAATATTAACAGACCATCACAAGCACGGAAATTGAAACTGTAATCAGAAATCTTCCAGCAAATAAAAGCCCAGGTCCAGACGGCTTCACAGCTGAATTCTACCAAAAATTTAGAGAAAAGCTAACACCTATCCTACTCAAAGATAGGATACAAAAAGACGCTTGCTCCTTGGAAGGAAAGTTATGACCAACCTAGATAGCATATTCAAAAGCAGAGACATTACTTCACCAACAAAGGTTCGCCTAGTCAAGGCTATGGTCTTTCCTGTGGTCATGTATGGATGTGAGAGCTGGACTGTGAAGAAGGCTGAGCGCCGAAGAATTGATGCTTTTGAACTGTGGTGTTGGAGAAGACTCTTGAGAGTCCCTTGGACTGCAAGGAGATCCAACCAGTCCATTCTGAAGGAGATCAATCCTGGAATTTCTTTAGAAGGAATGATGCTAAAGCTGAAACTCCAGTATTTTGGCCACCTCATGCGAAGAGTTGACTCATTGGAGAAGACTCTGATGCTGGGAGGAATTGAGGGCAGGAGGAGAAGGGGACGACAGAGGATGAGATGGCTGGATGGCATCACTGACTCAATGGATGCGAGTCTGAGTGACCTCCGGGAGCTGGTGATGGACAGGGAGGCCTGGCGTGCTGCGGTTCATGGGGTCGCAAAGAGTCGGACACGACTGAGCGACTGATCTGATCTGATCTGATCTGATCCTACTCAAACTCTTCCAGAAAATTGCAGAGGAAGGTAAACTTCCAAACTCATTATGAGGTCACCATCACCCTAATACCAAAACCTGACAAAGATGCCACAAAAAAAGAAAACTACAGGCCAATATCACTGATGAATATAGATGCAAAAATCCTTAACAAAATTCTAGCAATCAGAATCCAACAACACATTAAAAAGATCATACTCCATGACCAAGTGGGCTTTATCCCAGGGATGCAAGGATTCTTCAATATCCACAAATCAATCAATGTAATACATCACATTAACAAATTGAAAAATAAGAACCATATGATTATCTCAATAGATGCAGAGAAAGCCTTTGACAAAATTCAACATCCATTTATGATAAAAACTCTCCAGAAAGCAGGAATAGAAGGAACATACCTCAACATAATAAAAGCTATATATGACAAGCCCACAGCAAACATTATCCTCAATGGTGAAAAATGGAAAGCATTTCCTCTAAAGTCAGGAACAAGAGAAGGATGACCACTTTCACCATTACTATTCAACATAGTTTTGGAAGTTTTGGCCACAGCAATCAGAGCAGAGAAAGAAATAAAAGGAATCCAAATTGGAAAAGAAGAAGTAAAACTCTCACTGTTTGCAGATGACATGATCCTCTACATAGAAAACCCTAAAGACTCCACCAGAAAATTACTAGAACTAATCAATGATTATAGTAAAGTTGCAGGATATAAAATCAACACACAGAAATCCCTTGCATTCCTGTACACTAATAATGAGAAAACAGAAAGAGAAATTAAGGAAACAATTCCATTCACCATTGCAATGAAAAGAATAAAATACTTAGGAATATATCTACCTAAAGAAACTAAAGACCTATATATAGAAAACTATAAAACACTGGTGAAAGAAATCAAAGAGGACACTAATAGATGGAGAAATATACCATGTTCATGGATTGGAAGAATCAATATAGTGAAAATGAGTATACTACCCAAAGCAATTTATAGATTCAATGCAATCCCTATCAAGCTGCCAACGGTATTCTTCACAGAGCTAGAACAAATAATTTCACAATTTGTTTGGAAATACAAAAAACCTCGAATAGCCAAAGCAGTCTTGAGAAAGAAGAATGGAACTGGAGGAATCAACCTGCCTGACTTCAGGTTCTACTACAAAGCCATAGTCATCAAGACAGTATGGTACTGGCACAAAGACAGAAATATAGATCAATGGAACAAAATAGAAAGCCCAGAGATAAATCCATGCACATATGGACACCTTATCTTTGACAAAGGAGGCAAGAATATACAATGGATTAAAGACAATCTCTTTAACAGGTGGTGCTGGGAAAACTGGTCAACCACTTGTAAAAGAATGAAACTAGAGCACTTTCTAACACCATACACAAAAATAAACTCAAAATGGATTAAAGATCTAAATGTAAGACCAGAAACTATAAAACTCCTAGAGGAGAACATAGGCAAAACACTCTCCAACATACATCACAGCAGGATCCTCTATGACCCACCTCCCAGAATATTGGAAATAAAAGCAAAAATAAACAAATGGGACCTAATTAAACTTAAAAGCTTCTGCACAACAAAGGAAACTACAAGCAAGCTGAAAAGACAGCCTTCAGAATGGGAGAAAATAATAGCAAATGAAGCAACTGACAAATAACTAATCTCAAAAATATACAAGCAACTCCTACAGCTCAATTCCAGAAAAATAAATGACCCAATCAAAAATGGGCCAAAGAACTAAATAGACATTTCTCCAAAGAAGACATACAGATGGCTAACAAACACATGAAAAGATGCTCAACATCACTCATTATCAGAGAAATGCAAATCAAAACCACTATAAGGTACCATTTCACGCCAGTCAGAATGGCTGTGATCCAAAAGTCTACAAGCAATAAATGCTGGAGAGGGTGTGGAGAAAAGGGAACCCTCTTACACTGTTGGTGGGAATGCAAACTAATACAGTCACTATGGAGAACAGTGTGGAGATTCCTTAAAAAACTGGAAACAGAACTGCCTTATTATCCAGCAATCCCACTGCTGGGCATACACACTCAGGAAACCAGAATTGAAAGAGACATGTGTACCCCAATGTTCATCGCAGCACTGTTTATAATAGCCAAGACATGGAAGCAACCTAGATGTCCATCAGCAGATGAATGGCTAAGAAAGCTGTGGTACATATCCACAATGGAGTATTAGCCATTAAAAAGAATACATTTGAGTCAGTTCTAATGAGGTGGATGAAACTGGAGCCTATTATACAGAGTGAAGTAAGCCAGAAAGAAAAACACCAATACAGTATACTAACGCATATATATGGAATTTAGAAAGATGGTAACAATAACCCTGTATACAAGACAGCAAAAGAGACACTGATGTATAGAACAGTCTTTTGGACTCTGTGAGAGAGGGAGAGGGTAGGATAATTTGGGAGATGGCACTGAAACCTGTATAATATCATATATGAAACGAGTTGCCAGTCCAGGTTCAATGCAGGATACTGGGTGCTTGGGGCTGGTGCACTGGGATGACCCAGAGGGATGGAATGGGGAGGGAGGAGGGAGGAGGGTTCAGGATGGGGAACACATGTATACCTGTGGCAGATTCATTTCAATATATGGCAAAAGCAATACAATATTGTAAAGTTAAAAAATAAAATAAAATTTTAAAAAATTAAAAAAAAATAAATTCAACAACTTAGATGAAATGAACAAATTCCTTGATATATACAAACTACCAAAACAGACACCAAAAAAGAAAATATATACAGCTCAGCAATGTTTTTTAGAGAAAATGAATTCACAATTTAAAATGTTTCCACAAAGAAAACTCAATATCCAAACAATTTCACTGGGTGAGTTCTATTAAGCTTGAAAGAAAAAAATAATACAAGCCTATTATTTGTTTGCTTGGGATGCCATAAAAAGCACAACAAACCAGGTGACTTGAACAATGGTATTTATCTCATAGCTCTGGAGGCCAGAAGTCCAAAATCAGGGTGTAGGGGTGAATCCTTCCTTGCCTCTTCCTCGCATCTGGTGGTTTGCCAGCAATCCTAAGTGTTCCTCAGTTTGCAGCTGTAGTACTTCAATTTCTACCTCTATTTCACATATTCTCCCCTTGCAGGCCAGTGTCTCTTCTTATAATGACATCAGTCATACTGGATTAAGGTTTACCTTAATTATGATTTCATTTCAACATTATATCTCTAACAATTCCAAAAAGTCACATTTTGAGGTAAAGGGGTTAAGAGCTTCAATGTATCTTTTGGGGGAACACAAGGGAAACTACAGCACCATCATATACAAACTCTTTCAGAAAACAGGGGAGGATGAAATACTTCTCAATTCTTTACACTGGAGTGGGTTGCCATTTCCTTCTCCATTAAGTGAAAAGTGAAAGTGAAGTCACTCAGTCGCAACTGACTGGTAGCAACCCCATGGAATGCAGCCCACCAGGCTCCTCCATCCATGGGATTTTCTAGGCAAGAGTACTGGAGTAGCTTGCCATTGCCTTCTCCATTTAGACCAGAGTTATCCTAAATAACCAAACCAAAGAGCTAAACTTTTTGGAACTTAGTATCTTTTTCATTAATTGTTACCACTAGGTAGAGCTATGGCCATCCTTGAGGTCTATAGTTTGGGAGGAGGAAGAGAACAGGATCAGATGCAGATGGGTCTGTATTTTTAAAATCTCGACAGAAATAGAGTCTATTGAAATTTTCATAAACTTACCAGTTTAAGAGTAATATTCTATTCTGCTTAAAAATGGAAAAATGATTTCAAATTAATAAAGTTAAAAGAAAATGCATGCTTACACATAGGTATTTGTCCACCTTAAAACTTTATATGGAAGGGAGGAGCTAAGATGGCGGACGAGTAAGACGGGGAGAATACTTTCTCCTCCACAAATCCATTAAAAGAACATTTGAATGCTGAATAAATTCTATAGAACAACTTCTGAATGCCGGCAGAGGACATCAGGCACTTTGAAAGACAACTCATTGTCTTCAAAACGAGAAAACGAGCCCTGTGGTAACTCCTTTTGCGGAGAAGTGGCGCGGACACCAGCATTTGCTATTGGCAAGCGGGGCCTGGGCTAGGAGGAGCAGCGAGGCCTGCATTGCTTTGAGAAAGGATTTGGCCTGGCTATCTCGGGCGCTATCTGAGTGAAATAACCAGACTGTCGGTTATCTACTACATCAAAAGCCAGCCCTAACTTAAGACACCACCAAGACTACCTACGGAACAAAGGGCTGCACAGAGTTGGCTGGCTGCAGGCCGTCCCACTCCGGTGACAGGCAGCCAGGGCCAGAGGCGGGCAATTACAGCCCTAGAGAGACACTGTCTAACGGAACTGTGAGTAGGTTTCTGTGCTGACTCACGCTTCTTGGGGCTCTGGATGGTCAACATCTGCCTGAGAAAGTGCGCTGTTTGTATACCCAGAAAACTGAGCGGCAGAGAGGCGATAAGTCACAGCAGCTGCGCTAGCTGAACATTTCATCACCTGCGCTACTCGGACCTGGGAAGGGCATAAAACGCAGACTCAACCAAGTCTGTGCTTCTGAGGATTATCCGAGTGCCTGAACCTGGCCGGTTTAGATTTGGGTGTTCATCTCCGCCCCCTCTGTAACAGGGCAGAGATCAGATATTGAAAAGACCTGTAAACCACCTCAATAGAGAATTCAACAAACTACCAGAATACAGTAAGGACACTCTAAACTTGGCAATTTTAACAAAATGAAGAGACAAAAGAATACCCAGCAGCTAAAGGAACAGGATAGATGCCCACCAAACCAAACCAAAGAGGAAGAGATAGGGAATCTACCTGATAAAGAATTCCGAATAATGATAGTGAAATTAATTCAAAATCTCGAAATCAAAATGGAATCACAGTTAAAGAGTCTGGAGACAAGGATTGAGAAGATGCAAGAAAGGTTTAACAAGGACCTAGAAGAAATAAAAAAGAGTCAACACATAATGAATAATGCAATAAATGAGATCCAAAACACCCTGGAGGCAACAAATAGTAGAATAACAGAGGCAGAAGATAGGATTAGTGAATTAGAAGATAGAATCCTAGAAATAAATGAATCAGACGAGAAAAAAGAAAAAACGCATCAAAAGAAATGAGGACAATTTCAGAAACCTCCAGGATAACATCAAACGCTACAACATTCGAATCATAGGAGTTCCAGAAGAAGAAGATAAAAAGAAAGATCATGAGGAAATACTTGAGGACATAGTAGTTGAAAACTTCCCTAAAATGGAGGAGGAAATTACCACTCAAGTTCAAGAAATCCAGAGAGTCCCTAACAGGATAAACCCAAGGCGAAACACCCCAAGACACATATTAATCAAATTAACAAAGATTAAATATAAAGAACAAATATTAAAAGCAGCAAGGGAAAAACATCAAATAACTCACAAGGGAATTCCCATAAGGATAACAGCTGATCTTTCAATAGAAACTCTCCAAGCCAGGAGGGAATGGCAAGACGTAATTAAAGTGATGAAAGAAAATAACTTACAGCCTAGATTATTGTATCCAGCAAGGATCTCATTCAAATATGAAGGAGAAATCAAAAGCTTCACAGATAAGCAAAAGTTGAGAGAATTTTGCACCACTAAACCATTTCCCCAACAAAAACTAAAGGACATTCTCTAGATAGGAATCACTAAAAGGGTGTATAAATTCGAACCTAAAACAATAAAGTAAATCTTATTTATCAATAATTGCTTTAAACATTTATGGGCTGAACGCCCTAAGCAACAGACAAAGACTGGCCAAATCGATACAAAAACAAGACCCCTACATACCTTGTCTACAAGAGACAACCAAAAGACTAAAATGGGTCAAATGGATACAAAAACTAGACCTCTATATGTTGTCTACAAGAGAACCACCTTAAAATACGGGATATATACTGACTGAAAATGAAGGCCTGGAAAAAGATTTTCTATGCAAATATGGACCATAAAAAAACAGGAGTAGCAATACTTATATCAGATAAAATTGACTTTAAAGATCCTGAGAAGGAGACAATGAAGGCTACACACAACGACTTAAAGGAACAATCCAAAAAGAAGTTATAACAATTATAAATATATATGCACCCAACATTGGAGCATTGATATATCTAAGACAAACATTAATTAATATGGTAGAAGAAATATGCAGCAATACAATAATAGTGGGAGACTTTAATACCCCACTCATATAATCTGGCTGTAATAGACAAAGTAAAGAGCAAAACATATTTACTTATGAGCCTCAAAAAATTCAGTTCACTCAGGAGAGTTTAAAAAAAAAAAAAAAAAAGACTTATTTGTTCACTCTGTAAAGGTTTATTGACTATTTTATGGGTTTGGTACCACTTTGGGTAGTAGGGAGGAAGAGGTGACAAATGTGATCCTGCCCTAAATAATATATTGTGATAAAGATAGACCTACCAATACAAAATACCAAGATGTGCCTAAAGATGAGGACACCCAAACTGGACTTTTTGTTTCCTGAACTTTTCATTTCAAGAACAAACCTAATGTAGGATGAATTCAACATGATTTTTTTTAAGTGTTCTTTGTGATTAAAAACAGAAAGCCATTGGTTAAGAAATTATATATACTCCTCCCCACCATCACTCCCCTTCTTTCTTCCCATTTCCCTCCCACCCTCATTGATCCTTTCCTTTGTCCATTTTCCCCTGCAAAAAAAAAAAAACACAAAACTTTATATGGCAAATAGATGGGGAAACAGTGGAAAGAGTGTCAGACTTTATTTTTCTGGGCTCCAAAATCCCTGCAGATGGTGACTGCAGCCATGAAATTAAAAGACGCTTACTCCTTGGAAGGAAAGTTATGACCAACCTAGACAGCATATTCAAAAGCAGAGACATTACTTTGCCAACAAAGGTCCATCTAGTCAAGGCTATGGTTTTTCCAGTGGTCATGTATGAATGTGAGAGTTGGACTATAAAGCTGAGCGCCGAAGAATTGATGCTTTTGAACTGTGGTGTTGGAGAAGACTCTCTAGAGTCCCTTGGACTGCAAGGAGATCCAACCAATCCATCCTAGAGATCAGTCCTGGGTGTTCATTGGAAGGACTGATCTTGAAGCTGAAACTCCAATACTTTGGTCACCTGATGTGAAGAGCTGACTCAACTGAAAAGACCCTGATGCTGGGAAAGATTGAAGGCAGGAGGAGAAGGAGACAACAGAGGATGAGATGGTTGGATGGCATCACCGACTCGATGGACATGGGTCTGAGTAGACTCTGGGAGTTGGTGATGGACAGGGAGGCGTGTGTGCATGTGTTCATGGGGTTGCAAAGAGTCGGACACGACTGAACGACTGAACTGAAACCTTATATAAACTCTTAATAATGACAGTAATTAGTCAATGCAATGATTAATTTTTAAAGTAGTGTCCTATTTCCACAGGGAAAGTAGTTCATTACACAGATGGAGCAGAGCCTTTACAAGATGAGACAGATCTGTTATTCACTCATTGGGGCAGCAGGTGTGGGGAAGGAATAATCAATCCAAACAATCTTGGAGGAAGAATCAATGAGAATTGGTAAGAACTGGATGCTGCCACTTCAGTAACCCCATACACTGACAAAAGAAGTTCTAACAACTTCTGACTCTAAGACAGTAATGCTGGTGATATCTGTGACCTGGAGTGTACACAGGTATCATAACAGAATAACATACATAAGCTGACTTTTAAAAAGTACTTCTTTCACATTGTTTTGTCCACATTATCACTAAGCACCATCTACGGTTCCTGTATTATAAATTGCAGCACTAATAAACCCCCCAAAAAGAACAATAAAGCCAAACGGAAAGTTGCAGTTTCATTTCCTTAGAAGCTAACAACACAAAAAGTGATTAATTACATGTTGGCTCACCAACCCTCTTTAAAAAAAAAAATCAAGACCGAATAGCACAAGGACGATTTGTGGAAAACTTGTTCTCTAAAGTCTTCTGATAACTGAACTATTTTAAATTTAGACAGACATTCTATAATTTCCACTTGTTTGATGTTGTTGGAAAGGGGGCAGTAAGAAAATCAGGCTGTTTTTCCCCAGAGTTTTATGTAAAATGTATTGCTATGTCCATTTAAGGAACATGTAGAGAGTAACAATGTTCTTCTATTTCTCTTAATCCTCTTCTCCAACTTGTGTTATTTTATAGCTTAATACACAAAAGATATAAAATACCTTTTCTCACTAATAACATGTAATGTTCACTAACACACCGATGTGATTTGTCAACAGGTATATAAATAAAATTCTTTTTTACTCTTTGATAGAATGTTCACTAATGTTGGGGTTATTCAGAGATTTTCATTTTGTTACTTCAGGTATTTATAAAGCAAGGCTGATCTCAATATATTATATATGATGAGAAAAAAAAATTTGTCTGATTCTGAATGATCTCATCTGACCACAGTAGAGCATCATCAAGTGTTCTATGGCTAAAAAATCTGTTAACACTAGAAACTTAACATCCTTTTTTCATATATGGAAAGAGGTTTAGATGACCAAAGTAGAATTAATTTCATCTGGGACAAGTGCTTTCCAAGCTTGAGTAATAAGAAGAGTCACCTGGAGTGTTTGTTAAAAATACAGATTCCCCAGCCCCATCTTAATAGGTTGGAGGCCTAGAAGTCAACAATTTTAACAGATATTTAGACCCATCTATTTTTAGACCTAGCTGGGTCTAAAGATCCTGCAAATTTAGGAAACTGTCTTAGATGAGGTTGCAGTGATGGTCAGACAGCAAAGAGAGATGACAGTTTTTATTTTTACTGTAGTATGGCCAACATATAATAAACTGATTTGCTATATTCTCACACATGTATATTTACACCTCTGAAACAAGTCCCATAATCAAGACAATAAACATATCCATCACTTCCAAAAGATTCTTACAGCTCTAATCCTTTTCCCCTAGTCCTCTACACCACCACCCCTATTTCCAAATAACAATTAATCTGCTTTCTGTCATTAACATTAGTTTGCATTTTCTACTGCATGCATGCTAAGTCACTTTAGTAGTGTCCAACTCTTTGCAACCCTATGGACTGTAGCCTGCCAGGCTCCTCTGTCCATGGGATTCTTCAGGCAAGAATACTGGAGTTGGTTGTCATACCCTCCTTCAGGTGATCTTCTTGACCCAAGGACTACAGAATTTTACATAAATGGAATTATTCAAACTGTACATCTTTCCTAGCTTCTTTCACTCAGAATAACAATTCTGAGATTCATTCATGATGTAGCATGTATCAACTTCTCATTGTTGAACAGGATATGAATAAAGCTGTTTTTACCTGTTGATAGATATTTGGATTATTTCCTGGTTTAGCTACACAAACAAAGCTGCTATGGACATCTATGTATAAGTATTGGTAAGGACACAGGCTTTCATTTACCTAGGAGCAAAATGACTAGATGTGATATGTATACGTTTAACTTTTTAAGTAACTGCCAAACTGCCTTCCAAAGTGAATGGACCATATTACATTCCCATCAGTAGTGTAAGAGAGCTACCATTTTTCCATATCCTTGCAAACACTTTGGTCTTCAATTCTAGCCACAGTAATGGGTGTGTAATAGTATTTCATTGTAGTTTTAGTTTGTATTTTCCTAATGACTAATGATGTTAAAGATATTTTCATATGCTTATTTGTCATCTATGTATCTTCACCGGTGAAGCATCTGTTTAGATATTTTGCTCCCCCTTTTTTTTTTTACATTGAGTTGCTTTTATTTTCCTTTTATATTTACTTATTTGGCCCTCCAGCCAGCATGTGGGATCTTAGTTCCCCAATCAGGGATCAAACCCAAAACCCCTGCATTGGAAGCACAGAATCTTAACCACTGGACTGCCAGGGAAGTCCCTTAGGTTGCTTTTTTATTACAAGTTTCCCCTGCTATCTGAAAGTAGAGCATTCCTATGAAACAGTTTATAAACTGAAATGGTATAAAGTGAGGCAGTAATTACTTTAGGACCAGTTTACTAACACATACACAATATAAATTAAGATACATCACAGATGTTCACAAACACAGTTAAAAGCTATGGTGGGTTGATGCTGATATGCTAAGTGTAGTGCCTGGGTATGGAGCTTGGCAAGGCCATTCTTGGTTAGGGTAGTTAGGGTGAGAGATGCCTCTATAATTGCTGCTGCAAAACACTTGAAAGCTATTTTGATTTTTACCTTTTTTCATAAAACCAAAATCCTCTTTGGATTTCTCTTGGTTTGTGAAAATCAGTATACTAACAAAGGTCTTTTGTAAAAGCAAAGTCACATAAAGCGAACTTCTGAAAAGTGGGGAATGCCTGTATTGAATTTCTAGAGTTCTTTATATATTCTGCAAATTTGTCCTTTACCATAGATATACAATTTGCAAACATATTCTAAGTGTGACTTGTCTTCTCTTTCTCGCAACACAATTTCAAAGAGAACAAGTTTCAAATTTTGATAAAGTATAATTTGTTCTTTTACAGATCTTTACTTGGTGTCTTATCTAAGAAATCTTTGCCTAATGAAAAGCCCCAAAGATTTTCTTCCACTGTTCTCTTCTAGGAGTTTTATAGTTTTAGGTCATGCATTAGGTCTGTGATTTACTTTGGGGTAACTTTCGTACATGGGACAAGTTATGAATTGATGTTCATTTTTTTTTTTTTTTTCTGGTAGCTGGATATCCAGTTGCTCTAGGACCATTTACTTAAAAGATAATTCTTTCTTCACTGACTTGCCTTAGCACTTCTGTTGCAAATTAACTGTCCATACATATGTAGGTCAGGTTTTAGACACTCTATTCTACTCCACTGAACTACCTATCTTAGTGCCAATACCACAACTGTTCTGATTACTGTAATTTGAAATCAAACCCATAATGTCCTTTTTTCAAAGTGTTTTGTGAAGTGAAAAGTTATCTTTTCATATCAATCTTATCAACTTCTACAGAAAACATTTAAAGTCTGCAAATATTTTCTTTGAAAATGTGTTGAATCTATAGATCAACTTGGAGAACATCTCAATATTGAGTTTTCTGGCCAAAAACCAAGGTACAGCACTCCATTTATGTAGGGTGTTAATTTCTCTCAACAATGTTTCCTAGTGTTCATCATAAAAATCTTTCCCAATTTTTGTCATATTTCTAAGAATTTCATACATTATGCTATTTTTTCAAAAAACTCTAATATCTGATTTTTATTAGTGTATAGAAATACAACTGATTTTTGAACACTGATCTTATATTTTTCTAAACTCATTTTTCTAAATTTTTCTAAACTCATTTACTCGATTTTCTTCATAGACAATTAAGTTGTCCACAAATAAAGTTACTTTTTCTATCCAATCTTTTCTTGACTTTCGTTTCATTTTCTTGCCTCAGTACACTGGCTAGAACCTTGAGAACAATACTGATGAGAGTAGGTGTCCTTGTCTTGTTCCTAGTATTAGGTAAAATGAATTCAGCCTTTAACCATTAAGTACAGTAATAGCTATAGTGTTTTGTTTTGTGTAGATGCCCTTTACCAGACTGAGGAATTTCTGTGTCTATTCCTAAACTGCTAGAAATTTTTATTAGAAATGAATTTTGGATTTTTTTCTAATACTTTTTCTGCATCTACTGAGATGATCATGTGTTATTCTTTTTTAGTATGTTCAGATCAGATCAGTCACTCAGTCATGGCTGATTCTTTGCGACCCCATGAATCGCAGCACGCCAGGCCTCCCTGTCCATCACCAACTCCCAGAGTTCACCCAGACTCACGTCCATAGAGTGAGTGATGCAATCCAGCCATCTCATCCTCTGTCATCCCCTTCTCCTCCTGCCCTCAATCCCTCCCAGCATCAGAGTCTTTTCCAATGAGTCAATTCTTTGCATGAGGTGGCCAAAGTACTGGAGTTTTAGCTTTAGTATCATTCCTTCCAACGAAATCCAGGGCTGATCTCCTTCAGAATGGACTGGTTGGATCTCCTTGCAATCCAAGGGACTCTCAAGAGTCTTCTCCAACACCACAGTTCAAAAGCATCAATTCTTCGGCGCTCAGCCTTCCTCAGAGTCCAACTCTCACATCCATACATGATCACAGGAAAAACCATAGCCTTGACTAGACAGACCTTTGTTGGCAAAGTAATGTCTCTGCTTTTGAATATGCTATCTAGGTTGGTCATAACTTTCCTTCCAAGGAGCAAGTGTTTTTTAATTTCATGGCTGCAGTCACCATCTGCAGTGATTTTGGAGCCCAGAAAAAGAAAGTCTGACACTCTTTGCACTGTTTCCCCATCTATTTCCCATGAGGTGATGGGACCAGATGCCATGATCTTTGTTTTCTGAATGTTGAGCTTTAAGCCAACTTTTTCACTCTCCACTTTAACTTTCATCAAGAGGCTTCTGAGTTCCTCTTCACTTTCTGCCATAAGGGTGGTGTCATCTGCATATCTGAGGTTATTGATATTTCCCCCGGCAATCTTGATTCCAGCTTGTGCTTCTTCCAGTCCAGCGCTTCTCATGATGTACTCTGCATAGAAGTTAAATAAACATGGTGACAATATACAGCCTTGACGTACTCCTTTTCCTATTTGGAACCAGTCTGTTGTTCCATGTCCAGTTCTCACTGTTGCTTCCTGACCTGCATACAGATTTCTCAAGAGGCAGATTAGGTGGCCTGGTATTCCCATCTCTTTCAGAATTTTCCACAGTTTATTGTGATCCAGACAGTCAAAGGCTTTGGCATAGTCAATAAAGCAGAAATAGATGTTTTTCTGGAACTCTCTTGCTTTTTCCATGATCCAGCAGATGTTGGCAATTTGATCTCTGGTTCCTCTGCCTTTTCTAAAACCAGCTTGAACATCAGGAAGTTCACGGTTCACATATTGCTGAAGCCTGGCTTGGAGAATTTTGAGCATTACTTTACTAGCGTGTGAGATGAGTGCAATTGTGCGGTAGTTTGAGCATTCTTTGGCATTGCCTTTCTTTGCGATTGGAATGAAAACTGACCTTTTCCTGTCCTGTGGCCACTGCTGAGTTGTCCAAATTTGCTGGCATATTGAGTGCAGCACTTTCACAGCATCATCTTTCAGGATTTGGAATAGCTCCACTGGAATTCCATCACCTCCACTAGCTTTGTTCCTAGTGATGCTTTCTAAGGCCCACTTGACTTCACATTCCAGGATGTCTGGCTCTAGGTGAGTGATCACACCATTGTGATTATCTGGGTCATGAAGATCTTTTTTGTACAGTTCTTCTGTGTATTCTTGCCACCTCTTCTTAATATCTTCTGCTTCTGTTAGGTCCATACCATTTCTGTCCTTTATTGAGCCCATCTTTGCATGAAATGTTCCCTTTGTATCTCTGATTTTCTTTAAGAGATCCCTAGTCTTTCCCATTCTGTTGTTTTCCTCTATTTCTTTGCATTGATCGCTAAAGAAGGCTTTCTTATCTCTTCTTGCTATTCTTTGGAACTCTGCATTCAAATGGATATATCTTTCCTATTCTCCTTTGCTTTTCGCTTCTCTTCACAGCTATTTGTAAGGCCTCCCCAGACAGCCATTTTGCTTTTTTGCATTTCTTTTCCATGGGGATGGTCTTGATTCCTGTCTCCTGTACAATGTCACGAACCTCATTCCACTGTTTATCAGGTACTCTATCTATCAGATCTAGGCCCTTAAATCTATTTGTCACTTTCACTGTATAATCATAAGGGATTTGATTTAGGTCATACCTGAATGGTCTAGTGGTTTTCCCTACTTTCTTCAATTTAAGTCTGAATTTGGCAATAAGGAGTTCATGGTCTTAGCCACAGTCAGCTCCTGGTCTTGTTTTTGCTGACTGTATAGAGCTTCTCCATCTTTGGCTGCAAGGAATGTAATCAATCTGATTTCAGTGTTGACCACTGAAATCAGATATTTTAGTATGTTAATATGGTATATTGCATTGCTTGATTTTTCAAATGATAAAAAAAGCTTGTATTCTTGGGATAAAGTTTATGTGGTCATAATATTATTTTAAAATATACTTATGGAGTCTAAACTTTCAATTTTTACATTTGTGACCATGATAATGATATGTAGTCTTCTTCAGTGATGTTTCAAGGTACTGCTGACGTCAGAGAATGAGTTATTAGTGTTAGTCGCTCAGTCATGTCCGACTCTTTGTGACCTCATGGACTATACAGTCCATTAATTCTCCAGGCCAGAATACTGGAGTGGGTACCCTTTCCCTTCTCCAGGGGATGTTCCCAACCCAAGGATCAAACCCACGTCTCCCGCAATGCAGGTGGATTCTTTACCAGCTGAGTGACAAGGGAAACCCCAGCATGAATAGAAAGTATTCTCTCAACTTTCTGAAGGAAATGGTATAGAATTTGTATTATTTCTTCCTTAAACGTTTTAAGGCATTCACTAGTGCCCAGTTTAATACAGACCTAAAGTTTTCTTTGGGGGCAGGCTTTTAACTAAAAATTAGATTCTGGGGAAACTCCCTGGCAGTCTAGTGGGTAGGAGTCTTGAGCTTTCACTGCTGACAGCCTAGGTTCAAGACAGTGCAAGCCACATGGCATGGCAAAAAAAAAATCAACTTTTAAATAGATATGGGGTATTCAGATTATCATCTTTTATGATTTTAAATAGCTCTGCTGGAATTCCATCACCTCCACTGGCAGTGGGAGAACTCTGTCTTAATTATTTTCCTTTAGCAGGTATTCCATATTTACAGAATTGAAGTTGATAACGTGTGTTTGTGCACACACATGAGCATGTGCCTTTTGGGGCATTTATTTTAAGATCACTCACACCCAGCAGTGTTAGTCTTATCCTTGGAGAGCCGCATAGTTGACTATATAAAAGGATCTCAAAGGGCCTCACACTGTCCTTTTCTACCCTCTCTTTCCATGTTGAATCTTCCTATTTCCCTTTGTATCACTCCCTTTGTCAGACTTCCCTTCGGAGATCCCATCTGCTCCCTCGACTACAGTTTTTATTTATGAGTAAATGATTTATTAATTGACCTTTGTGGCCTAAGGCGGGGAAGGAAATGACACCCCACCCCAGTACTCTTGCCTGGAAAATCCCATGAATGGAGGAGCCTGGTAGGCTCCAGTCCATGGGGTCGCTAAGAGTCGGACACGACTGAGCGACTTCACTTTCACTTTTCACTTTCATGCATTGGAGAAGGAAATGGCAACCCACTCCAGTGTTCTTGCCTGGAGAATCCCAGGGACGGGGGAGCCTGGTGAGCTTCCGTCTATGGGGTCGCACAGAGTCGGACATGAGTGAAGCGACTTAGCAGCAGCAGCAGCAGGCGCGTGGCCTAAGGTGTCCCTCTTAACTATTAGATACATTGCATAGATATCAACTGTGCTTTTGTACCCAGGGCCCATGTTTCTGAGAATGTCAGTATAATCTTTGCACCATGAAGATGCAACTCAACTGAGGACAACAAGTAGACTGTCAGGTTTTGGGAGAAAACATGATTGATTTGCTACGGGGCATGTTGAATTTAAGAAACTGATGGGTGGAGCATAGGTCTGGACTTCTAGAAAGACAAAGAAGCAGGATATTATAAATTGGACATCAGCTTCATGAAAGTGGTGACTGAATAAACAGAGAGCTTATGGTTCTCAGAGGTATAAAGAAGCAAATAGAGAAGAAAGCCAAGAGAAGAACATAGGGAATGTTGACTTTTAGTTAGTGAGAAAGGAAAGATGAACAGTGAAATAAAGCAGAAAAGTAAGAAGAGAATCCAGAGAATGCTGTGTCTCAGAAACCAAGGAGGGAAATAATTTCAAGGAGATTCTAGTCTCTAAACATACCTGCAATGGTCAGAAAGGATGAAGAAATCATTGGGGGCTTTTAAACAAGCATGTTTAGTAAATCAATAAAGATGGATACGATTGTCATGGCCCTGTGGAAGATGAGAAAGTGGAGGCAATAAGTAGATTACACTTTGAAGAAGTTCAGTTATGAGGAGGAGTGGAAGGATTGTACCTTAATGGGCTGGTAAGAGCAAGAGAGGTTTATTGTGTTTTCTTTTATTGAGTTTGTTTGGGTTTTAGGCAAGGAAGCAATAGGGACAAAGAAACTAGACATATAATTACTGGAAGAGAGGTCCAAACAATGATAGGTGAATGGGCCCAGAAGTCCAGGTAAAGGTATAGTTTGGCATAGGAGGAGGTATACCTTGTCTGAGATGGGATTAGAGCAAGAGATAGGAGAGAGAAGATACGGAAAATTCTTAAAGAAGGATCTCTCATTGACCTGTGGGACAACTTCAGGTTGCTGAATATATTTGTAAGTGGGGTCCTCAAAAACATGCAGTGGAGATATGGAGCAGGGAACAGTGGACAGAAAGAATGATGAAGAAATAGCAACTGAAATGTTTCCAAATTTGATTAAAATTATAAAGCAACAGATCTAAGAGCTCAACAAACCTCAAACACTATAAGCATGAATAAATTTATGGAATATATCAAATTGTTCAAAACTACTGATAAACAGAAAATCTTAAAAGCTGCCAGAAAAAAAGAATGTTAATATACAGAGGAACCAAGATACTTTCTCAAAGGAAGCCATTCAAGGGGGAAGACAGTGAAGCAACATCTTTAAACATCTTCAACATCTACTGTATGAAAAATACCCAGCTAAAATATCTTTCAAAAAATGAAGGAGAAATAAAGACTTTTCCAGAAATAAAAAAGTTGAAAGAATTTGTCACAAGCAGATACAAACTATAAGAAATGGTAAAGGAAGTCCGATAGGAACCAATAATGTCAAATGGAAATATGGCTCTAACAGAGGAACAAAGAGTACCAGACATGGTAACTGCATGGGTAAATATGTGCAACTTTTTTTTTTCATTGCTTAAATCCTTTAAAAAGATCACTGAACATATTCCCATGCCCTTTTTGCAGTAATTGATAAAACATAAAATCAGTAAGGATATAGATTTGAAAGACAGTATCAACCACCTCAATCTAACTAACAATTATAGAATATTCCATCCAACAACAACAGAATGTGTATTTTCAGGCCCACATGGAATATTTACTACTAAGGTGGACCATATTCTTGACCATGATGAAGTCAATAAATTTAAAGGATTTAATTCATGCAAAGTAGGGTTTTGTGAACACAATGGAATTAAATTTAGAAATCAAAAACAGAAATCTAGAAAATCTTCAAGTATTTAGAGACTAAATAATATATGTCATCCAAATAGCTCATGCGTCAAAGAAGTAATCAAAAGGAAAATTACAGAGTACTTAGAACTGAATGAAAATAAAAACACATTTCAAAATTTGTGGGATGCTGCATGTATACTATTAAACATAAATATTAGAAAAGAAAAGTATTAAATTAGTGACTTTCATTTTCACCTTAAGAAACTAGAACAAGAAAAAATTAAACTCCAAGTAAGTTGGTGAAAGGAAATAATGAAGATTAGATGAAAGTCAATGAAACATGAAACAAAAAAATTAGTGAAAACAATTCTTAACTCTGAGAATATCATTAATGATAAATCTTTTGCCAGATTATAGGAAATAAATGTTATAAATTAACAATATAATGAATGAGAAAGGTGATATCATTAAAGGTTCTTACAGGTGTTAAGTAGTAAGAGAATATTATGAACTTTTTCACAGTAAGTTTAGACACTCAGATGAAATGGACAAATTCTTTGGAAGATAAGAATTCTCAAAGCTCAGTCAAGAAGTAGATAATCCGAATGTTGTTCAGCTGCCAAATCATGTCCCCAAAGACTGCAGCATGCCAGGTTTCCTTATCCCTCACCATCTCCTGGAGTTTGCCCAAGTTCATGTCCATTGCATTGGTGATGCCATCCAGCCATCTCATCCACTGTTGCCCTCTTGTCCTTCTGCCTTCAATCTTTCCCAGCATCAGGGTCCTTTCCAATGAGTTAGTTTTTCGCATCAGGTGGCCAAAGTATTGGAGCTTCAGCTTCAGCATCAGTCCTTCTAATGAATATTCAGGGCTGATTTCCTTTAGGATTGACTGGTTTGATCTCCTTGTAGTTCAAGGGACTCTCAAGAGTCTTCTACCGCACCACAGTTTGAAATATCAACTCTTCGGTGCTGAGCCTTCTTTATGGTCCAGCTCTCACAACTGTACGTGACTACTGGAAAGACTAGAGCCTTGACTATATGGATGTTTTTGGCAAAGTGATGTCTCTGCTTTTTAACATGCTGTCTAGGCTTGCCATAGCTTTCCTGCCAAGAATCAGTCATCGTCTAATTTCATGACTGCATTCACCATAGGCGGGAAACCCAGGTTTGATCCCTGGGTTGAGAAGATCCCCTGGAGAAGGAAATGGCAACCCACTCCAGTATTCTTGCCTGGAAAATCCCATGGACGGAGGAACCTAGCAGGCAACAGTCCATGGGGTCGCAAAGAGTCAGACACGACTGAACGACTGAACTTCACTTCAGTCACCATATGCAGTGATTTTAAAGCCCAAGAAGAGGAAATTTGTCACCACTTCTGCCTTTTCCCCCTTCTATTTGCCATGAGTGATGGGACTGGATGCCGTGATCTTAGCTTTTTAATGTTGAGGTTTAAGCCAGCTCTTTCACTCTCCTCTTTCACTTTCATCGGGAGGCTCTTCAGATCCTCTGTGCTTTCTAACCATTAGAATTGCTATATCTGAGGTTGTTGGTATTTCTCCTGGCAAACTTGATTCCAGTTTGTAACTCATCCAGTCTGGCATTTCTCAGGATGTGCTCTGTGTACAAGTTAAATAAACAGGGTGACAATAAACAGCCTTGTAGTCCTTTCTCAATCCTGAACCAGCTGTTCCTTTCAAGGTTCTCTAACTGTTGCTTCTTGTCTGGCATACAGGTTTCTCAGGAGAAAGGTAAGATGATCTGGTATTCCCATCTCTTTGTTTTCTACAGTTTGCTATGATCCACACAGTCAAAGGCTTTTAGCATAGTTGATGAAACAAGAGGTAGATGTTATTCAGGAATTCCCTTGCTTTCTCTATAATTCAGCCAATGTGGGCAATCTTGACACCTGGTTCCTCTGCCTTATCTAAATCCAACTTAGACATCTGGAAGTTCTCAGTTCACATAATGCTGAAGCCTAGCATGCAGGATTTTGAGCATAACCTTACTGGCATGGGAGATGAATGAAACTGTCCAGAGGTTTAAACATTCTTTAGTACTGTCCTTCTTGGGAACTAGGATGAGGATGGACCTTTTCAGTTCTGTGGCCACTACTGGGTTTTCCAAATTTGGAAAGCCTTCCAAAGGAGACTATACGAACAGCTGAAGAAAGGAGAGAATCGAAAGCAAGGGAGAAAGAGTAAGGTATATACAACTAAATTCAGAGTTCCAGAAAATAGCAAGGAGAGACAAGAAGGCCTTCTTCAGTGAACAATGCAGGCCTTCTTCAGTGAACAATGCAAAGAAATAGAGGAAAACAACGGATCTCTTCAAGAAAATTGGAAATATCAAAGGAACATTTCATCCAAAGATGGGCACAATAAAGGACAGCAACAGTAAAGACCTAATAGAAGCAGAAGAGATCAAGAAGAGATGGAAAGAATTCTGGAAAGTACACAGAAGTACTGTACAAAGATCAATATGCCAGCAGATTTGGAACACTCAGCAGTGACAACCTGGAAAAGCTCAGTTTTCACTACAATCCCAACGAAGGACAATGTCAAAGAATGTCCAAACTTCCACATTATAGGTCTCATTTCACAAGCTAGCAAGGTAATGCTCAAAATCATTCAAGCCAAGCTTCATCAGTATATGAACTGAGACCTTCCAGATGTACAAGCTGGATTTAGAAAAGGTAGAGGAACCAGACTCTTGCCTGGAAAATCCCATGGACAGAGGAGGCTGGAAGGCTGCAGTCCATGGGGTCGTTGAGGGTTGGACACAACTGAGCGACTTCACTTTCACTTTTCACTTTCATGCATTGGAGAAAGAAATGGCAACCCACTCCAGTGTTCTTGCCTGGAGAATCCCAGGGATGGGGGAGCCTGGTGGGTTGCTGTCTATGCGGTCACACAGAGTCGGACATGACTGAAATGATGTAGTAGTAGTAGAGGACTGCTACTGCTGCTAAGTCGCTTCAGTCGTGTCCGACTCTGTGCGACCCCATAGAAGGAAGCCCACCAGGCTCCCCCGTCCCTGGGATTCTCCAGGCAAGAACACTGGAGTGGGTTGCCATTTCCTTCCCCAATGCATGAAAGTGAAAAGTAAAAATGAAGTCGCTCAGTCGTGTCCGACTCTTAGCGACCCTGTGGACTGGAGCCTACTAGGATCCTCCGTCCATGGGATTTTCCAGGCAAAAGTACTGGGGTGGGGTGCCATTGCCTTCCCCGAGTAGTAGAGGAACCAGAAATCAAATTGCTAACATCTGTTGGATCATAGGAAAAACAAGGGAATTCCAGGAAAATATCTACTTGTGTTTCATTGACTAACAACTTTGTGTGGATCACAAAAAACTGGAAAATTCTAAACAGATGGGAATACTAGACCACCTTACCTGCCTCCTGAGAAACCTGTATGCAAGTCAAGAAGCAGCAGTTAGAACCAGACATGGAACAAAAGACTGGTTCCAAGTTGGGAAAGGAGTACGTCAAGGCTATATATATACTGTCACCCTGCTTATTTAACTTATATGCAGAATACATCATGAGAAATGCTAGGCTAGATGAATCACAAGCTGGTATCAAGACTGCCAGGAGAAATATCAATAACCTCAGATATGCTGGGCTTCCCTGGTGGCTCAGATGGTAAAGAGGAAAGAGTTCACCTGAGATGTGGGAGACCTGGGTTCCATCCCTAGGTTGGGAAGGTCTCCTGGAGAAGGGAATGGCTACCAACTCCAGTATTCTGGCCTGGAGAATTCCATGGACAGAGGAGATAGGCAGGCTACAGTCCATGGGGTCACACACGACTGAGCAACTTTCACCTTCACCTTCAGATATGCAGATGACATCACCCTAATGGCAGAAAGTGAAGAGGAACTAAAGAGCCTCTGGATAAAGGTAAAAGGGCAGAGTGGAAAACCTGGCTTAAAATTCAACATTCAAAAAATGAAGATCATGGCCTCTGGTCCCATCATTTCATAGCAAATAGATGCAGAAAAAATAGAAACAGTGACAGACTTTACTTTCTTGGGCTCCAAATCACTGTGGATGGTGACTACAGCCAAGAAATTAAAAGACACTTGCTCCTGGGAAGAAAAAGTACAACAAACCTAAACAGCATATTTAAAAACAGAGATATTTTGCCAGCAAAACTGCATATAGTCAAAGCTATGGTTTTTCAGTAGTCATGTACAGATGTGAGAGTTGGACCATAAAGAAGGCTGAGTGCCAAAGAATTGATGTTTTCAAACTGTGGTGCTAGAGAAGACTCTTGAGAGTCCCTTGGACAGCAACAAGATCAAACCGGTCAATCCTAAAAAGGTCAACCCTGAATATTCATTGGAAGGACTGATGCTGAAGCTGAACCTTCAATACTATGGCCACCTGATGGAAAGAGTGGACTCACGGGCAAAGACCTTGATGCTGGGGAAGACTGAGGGCAGAAGGAGAAGGGCTGACAGAAAATGAGATGACTGGATGGCATCACTGACTCAATGGACACAAGTATGAGAAAACTCTGGGAGGTAGAGGACAGGGAAGCTTGGCATGCTGCAATTCATGGGGTTACAAAGAGTGGGACACAACTGGGGGACTGAACAACAACAATAAATAAGATAAGGGACAGGAAGTTCTGAAAACCACAGGAAAGGAGTTTGAATCTCTCTTTACCAGTTCTTTTAAGAGTTCACTCTGAAGATCAAAATATCATGAAGTAACATTCCTGGAAGTGGAGGCTTGAGTTAACTCAATTTTCATAGACATTAACTAAACAATTTTCACAAATTTCCAAAACTAACACTATGCTGTATTCAAGGTATAGGTTTTATTAATATATACCCCTTTTTGAATATCCAATTTTTGAAGTTATAATATTCTACCAAGTTTAATTTTTCAGACATATTTTTAACCTCTTTCCAACTAACCACAGCTGAAACATGTATCTATAGCATTATGTTACTTTAAAAAAGCTTTACTGGCAGCAGCATGGCAGCCATGGAGGATGAGTGGCTGGATCTCCTATGGGACCAACATGTGCAGTTCTTCCAGCGCTGCCTGCAGGAGGTAACTGATGGCCACAGTGAGTGTACGACATAGGCTGGTCCTATGGAAAGGTGCTGTGGAGCCAGGCAGCACCCTCCAAGGGGCTGCACAGCCACCCACCTGGCACTGTCTCTACTCCCTGCCAGCCTGTGGTCACCCATGCTCCCATGAGCTAAGGTGCAAGGACTGAGGTGAGCAACTGACTATGGCATTTTTTGCACTCTCCATGATTGAAACATTGGACTCCTTGCATGTGGTGAACAGGGATGATATAATTGACTGGATTTACTCCCTGCAGGTCTTTCCCACAGAAGACAGATCAAATCTAAATCACTGTGGTTTCTGAGGCTCTTCATATCTGGGTATTCATTCAATCCATCAAAGAATCCTTGAATAGTTCACCCTCATGATAGTGGCCACATAGCAATGACCTATATTGATCTTTCATTCCTAGTTATTCTTGGAGATTGACTTAAGCCAAGTAAATAAAGACGCCTGCTTAGCAGGTTAGAGAACCCTTCAGCTAAAAGATGAAAGTTTTTACCTGAAGGCAATAAAAATGACATGTAATTTGTATACCCAGGCTTCAACAATATGTGAACTAAGAACTTCCAGGTGTTCAAGCTGGATTTAGAAAAGGCAAAGGAACCACAGATCAAATTGCCAACATCTGTTAAATCACAGAAAAAGCAAGAGAGTTCCAGAAAAAATCTATATCTGCTTCATGACTACACCAAAGCTTTTGACTGTGTGGATCACCACAAACTGGAAAATTATTAAAGAGAAGGGAATACCAGACCACCTTACCTGCCTCCTGAGAAATCCGTATGCAGGTCAAGAAGCAACAGTTAGAACCAGACATGGAACAATGGACTGGTTCAAAATTGTGAAAGGAGTACATCAAGGCTGAATATTGTCATCCTGCTTATTTAACTTATATGCAGAGTATACCATGCAAAATGCCAGGCTGGATGAAGGAGAAGCTGGAATTAAGATTACCAGAAGAAATATCAATAACCTCAGATATGCAGATGATGCCACGCTAATGACAGAAAGTGAAGAGGAATTGAAAAGCCTCTTGATGAAAGTGAAAGAGAGTGAAAAAGCTGGCTTAAAGCTCAACAATCAAAAAACTAAAATCATGGTTTCTGGTCCTATTACTTCATGGCAAACAGATGGGGAAACAATGGAAACAGTGAGAGACTTTATTTTCTTGGGTTTCAAAATCACTGCAGATGGTGACTGCAGCCATGAAATTAAAAGACACTTGCTCTTTGGAAGAAAAGGTATGACAAGCCTAGACAGTATATTGAAAAGCAGAGACATTTCTTGCTGACAAAGGTCTGTATAAGTCAAAGGTATAGTTTTTCTAGTAGTTATGTACAGATGAGAGTTGGACTATAAATAAAGCTGAGTACCAAAGCATTGATGCTTTTGGACTGTTGGAGAAGGCTCTTGCAAGTTTCTTGGACTGCAAGGAGATCAAACCAGTCAATTCTAAAAGAAATCAAACCTTAATATTCATTGGAAGAACTGATGCTGAAGCTGAAGCTCCATTATTTGGCTACCTGATACGAAGAACTGACTCACTGGAAAAGCCTCTGATGCTGGCAAAGACTGAAGGCAGGAGAAGAAGGAGACAACAGAGGATGACATGGTTGGATGGCATCACTGACTCAATGGACATGAGTTTGAGCAAACTCCAGGAGATGGTGATGGACAGGGAGGCCTGGTATGCTGTAGTCCATGAGGTCACAAAGTGTCAGACACAACTGAGTAACTTAACTGTTCTTCTTGTATTTGCCATATACTCAACAACTGGTCTGGCATGGATATGAAAAAAGCCATCAACTATACTGAAAGTATGTCCTATGCAACGAGTTTGCACAGGGAGCCGGACTTAAATCTCATGGAGGGTCAACGTTTTGTGGCATTGCATCACTGTGCCTGGTGGGTAAACTAGAAGCTTTTCCAGAAATAGCACTGAACAGGATGAAGAGGTGGTGTATAATGAGACAACAAAATGGTTATCATGAAAGACCTAATAAGCCAAAAGATACCTATTTTTTTTTTTTTTTTGAGTGGGAGCAACTCAACTCTAAATTTCCAGTATTCTAACTTTGAGGTAAACAAAAATTACATCTAATCAACTCAAGATTTACTCATGGGGGATTTGTCAAGTTGCCAGATAATCATTTAGATGCTTTGCATGTACACTTTGGAATCTGTGGCCTGTCACTAATGGAGGAAAGTAGCATTCATAAAGTTCATCCTGGTTTGAATGTAAGCACACGGACTCTGAGCGCCTTCGAGATCTCCATCAGAGCTAGAAAACCAAGGACTGTCTGAACAGTGCTCAGAGAATGTACACATCTCCACGTGACTAACTTTGATTATGAAACAGTGCTCAGAGAATGTACACATCTCCACGTGACTAACTTTGATTGGGGAACAGTGGTCGAAGAATGTACACATCTCCACGTGACTAACTTTGACTGGGAAACAGTGCTCAAAGAATGTACACATCTCCACATGACTAACTTTGATTGGGGAACAGTGGTCAGAGAATGTACACATCTCCACATGACTAATTTTGATTGGGAAACAGTGCTCAGAGAATGTACACATCTCCACATGACTAATTTTGATTGGGAAACAGTGGTCAGAGAATGTACACATCTCCACATGACTAATTTTGATTGGGAAACAGTGCTCAGAGAATGTACACATCTCCACATGACTAATTTTGATTGGAGAACAGTGGTCAGAGAATGTACACATCTCCACATGACTAATTTTGATTGGGAAACAGTGCTCAGAGAATGTACACATCTCCACGTGACTAACTTTGACTGGAGAACAGTGCTCAGAGAATGTACACATCTCCACGTGACTAACTTTGACTGGGAAACAGTGCTCAGAGAATGTACACATCTCCTCATGACTAACTTTGACTGGGAAACAGTGCTCAGAGAATGTACACATCTCCACATGACTAACTTTGACTGGGAAACAGTGCTCAGAGAATGTACACATATCCTCATGACTAACTTTGATTGGGAAACAGTGGTCAGAGAATGTACACATCTCCTCATGACTAACTTCGATTGGGAAGGTAGGAAGGATTTGTAGGATAACTGTAGCTCAAGGCTAAAAGCCATGTATAACCAAGTGTAGGGCTTCCCTGGTGGCTCAGTGGTAAGGAATCCACCTGCCATTGCAGGAGATGTACTTTCAATTCCTGGGCTGGGCAGATCTGTTGGAGAAGGAAACAATAACCCATTCCAGTATTCTTGCCTGGGAAATCCCATGGACAGAGGAGCTTGGTGGGTCACAGAAGAGTTGGACATGACTTAGCAACTGAGTAACAACATAACCAAATGTGCTCTTTTTTAAAGAAGTAGAGTCCTACAACAGAATCTTGTGCTGATGTCACTCTGGAATATGGTCTTGAACCAGTAACTTCTGTACTAGGTTCAAGAAAATCTCCATTCAAGTTTGAACCACAGTGGACTCTTGTGGTTCTTAAATGTTTATACTGTATCTCTAAGTTCTGTGAGGCAAATTAACTATATGTACTGTAGGTTATCTTTTAAAAAAAAATTCTTCAGTACAAAATTGTATCATATTATAAAATGTACAAAAATCTTCAAAAGAAGTTAACAGTTTATACAGCATTGATAAACTTCAGGTATTTGAATACTTAGTGATCATTTAAAAAGCCTGACTGCTTATGGTAGAACACTGATATAATGAACAAAGTATCTGGGATTGTTCTTTGAAAATGGAATATCCCTTAATTTTTAAAAAGAATGACTTACTCTGTCTTATTCTTATGTAAAATGTGCCAATTAAACTTTTGTGGCCTATACAAATGAAACTAACTTCACAGCAAGAATAAACAGCTTAACTAATACAGTAATTTTCTAAAAGGAGATTTTTGTGCTGTGTGGTTCATGTATTTTTAGATGCTGCTGGGGTAAATAGTTATATTGGATTATAGTTGCAAATCATTAGTTGCTTTTTTTTTCCTTTCTGCAGAGAAAACAGTCTTATCTAGAAGGAAAGACATTTAGTGGTTTTGTTTCTTTTACTGAGATAAATGATACTGTAAATTGTACTTTTATAACTGAGTTATTTTTAGCCATTTGATTTTTTTTTAATTTGTTTCCCCTTTGTGTTAACTGCTCTAATTTCAAACTGATGGTTCTTTAATTTTTTCTAATTAGATAAGTAAACATTTAAGTAAGAAAAAAAATAACACTACTCAAGTAAATTTAATGGTATATCCATACATATTCATATATTTGTATATTCAGGTAAGCTGGAAGGAAATGTAACATTTAGAGGTTAAGCACTGGGGATTTGCTTTCCTTTGCTTTCTTCATTCTGTGACCTACTTGAATTGTAAGGAAGTTAGTATAAAACTTTTTTTTTTAAATATTTATTTATTTTTATCTGGCTGCAACAAGTCTTAGTTGTAGCATGCAGGATCTTCAACATTCATTGTGGCATGTGGGATCCAGTTTCCTGACCAGGGATCGAACCTGGGTCCCCTGCATTGGGAGCTCGGAGTCTTAGCCACTGGACCACCTGGGAAGTCCCAGAAGATGGATCTTGAGGACAGAAATCAACTCCCTCAAGCCATGCCAACTGGTATGGAAGAGGTTCCCAGCCTGGGATTCCCAAAGGTTGCCATGCAAAACTTACTTTTATTAGTAATCAGTTTATCAATAAATCACATCCATCACTGTTAAAACAAAAAATAAAATAAAAAAGCTTTACTGGATGCACAGTGGTGGCATGTTGAACAGAGAGAGGCAAAGGACAGAGGCAGGGATCTGACTAATAAATTTATACAAGTGAGCTTTAAAGGGATCTTTTTAATAACTCTTCAGTGTAAACTATCACCTAAAAATCTTAATAATCTTTATATTTATGCCACAATATTTTATATTATGGCAATATTATTCTACTACAGTTTAAAAAAATGTCCCCAAGTGTACAGTGACTGTATATAAAATGCACTGACAAAAAATACACACTGACTGCAAGAAATCAAATTTAGTACATGTTGTTAACTCAACTTCAAAAATAAGCAATCTTTGGGCACAGAGTGTCACACATGACTGAAAAGAGACCAAGTCTACCATAAATCTGTCCTCAGATCTAATATTGGATGCCTACCAAGCCATCACATATATCTGCTATATACAGTACTTTCCTCCATGGTATCAGATGTTTTGACATTGCTCCATCAGAACAATGGGGCCATTTGAAGGGACTATTAAATTGAATGATAAGGATAAGGCAGGAAAGCAAAGAGACGTTCACAAGATCTCTTAAGGAAAATATCTATTCTCAGCTCAGTTCAGTTCAGTTGCTCGGTTGTGTCTGACTCTTTGCAACCCCATGAGCTGCAGCATGCCAGGCCTCCCTGTCCAACACCTACTCCCAGAGCCTACCCAAACTCATGTCCATCGAGTCGGTGATGCCATCTAGCCATCTCATCCTCTGTCGTCCCCTTCTCCTCCTGCCCTCAATCTTTCCCAGCATCAGGGTATTTTCCAATGAGTCAGCTCTTCGCACGAGGTGGTCAAAGTATTGGAATTTCAGCTTCAACGTCAGACCTTCCAATGAACACCCCAGGACTGATCTCCTTTAGAATGGACTGGTTGGATCTCCTTGCAGTCCAAGGGACTCTCAAGAGTCTTCTCCAACACCACAGTTCAAAAGCATCAATTCTTCGGCGCTCAGCCTTCTTCACAATCCAACTCTCACATCCATACGTGACCACAGGAAAAACCATAGCCTTGACTAGATGAACCTTTGTTGGCAAAGTAATGTCTCTGCTTTTGAATATGCTGTCTAGGTTGGTGATAACTTTCCTTCCAAGGAGTAAGTGTCTTTTAATTTCATGGCTGCAGTCACCATCTGCAGTGATTTTGGAGCCCAGAAAAATAAAGTCTCTCACTGTCTCCACTTTTTCCCCATCTATTTGCCATGAGGTGATGGGACCAGATGCCATAATCTTCATTTTCTGAATGTTGAGCTTTAAGCCAACTTTTTCTCTCTCCACTTTCACTTTCATCAAGAAGCTCTTTAGTTGCTCTTCACTTTCTGCCATAAGGGTGGTGTCATCTGCATATTTGAGGTTATTGATATTTCTCCTGGCAATCTTGATTCCAGTTTGTGTTTCTTCCAGTCCAGCGTTTCTCATGATGTACACTGCATAGAAGTTAAATAAGCAGGGTGACAATATACAGCCTTGATGTACTCCTTTTCCTATTTGGAACCAGTCTGTTGTTCCACATCCAGTTCTAATTGTTGCTTCCAAATCTGCATATAGGTTTCTCAAGAGGCAGATCAGGTGGTCCAGTATTCCCATCTCTTTCAGAATTTTCTACAGTTTATTGTGATCCACACAATCAAAGGCTTAGACACAGTCAATAAAGCAGAAATAGATGTTTTCCTGGAACTCTCTTGCTTTTTCGATGATCCACCGGATGTTGGCAATTTGATCTCTGGTTCCTCTGCCTTTTCTAAAACCAGCTTGAACATCTGGAGTTCACGGTTCACATACTGCTGAAGCCTGGCTTGGAGAATTTTGAGCATTACTTTACTAGCATGTGAGATGAGTGCAATTGTACGGTAGTTTGAGCATTCTTTGGCATTGCCTTTCTTGGGACTGGAATGAAAATTGACTTTTTCCAGTCCTGTGGCCACTGCTGAGTTTTCCAAATTTGCTGGCATATTGAGTGCAGCACTTTGACAGCATCATCTTTTAGGATTTGAAATAGCTCAACTGGAATTCTATCACCTCCACTAGCTTTGTTCATAGTGATGCTTCCTAAGGCCCAGTATACTTCACATTCCAGGATGTCTAGCTCTAGGTCAGTGATCACACCATCGTGATGAACTGGGTTGTGAAAATCTTTTTTGTACAGTTCTTCTGTGTATTCTTGCCACATCTTCTTAATATCTTCTGCTTCTGTTAGGTCCATATCATTTCTGTCCTTTATTAAGCCCATCTTTGCATGAAATGTTCCTTTGGTATCTCTGATTTTCTTGAAGAGAGATCTAGTCTTTTCCATTCTATTGTTTTCCTCTATTTCTTTGCATTGATTGCTGAGATAGGCTTTCTTATCTCTCCTTGCTATTCTTTGTAACTCTGCATTCAAATGGATATATCTTTCCTTTTCTCCTTTGCTTTTCTCTTCTCTTCTTTTTCACAGCTATTTGTAAGGCCTCCTCAGACAGCCATTTTGCTTTTTTGTATTTCTTTTTCCTGGGGATGGTTTTGATCCCTGTCTCCTGTACAATGTCACGAACCTCTGTCCATAGTTCATCAGGCACTCTGTCTATCAGATCTAGTCCTTTAAATCTATTTGTCACTTCCACTGTATAATAAGGGATTTGATTTAGGTCATCAGATCAGATCAGATCAGTCGCTCAGTCATGTCCGACTCTTTGAGACCCCATGAACCGCAGCACGCCAGGCCTCCCTATCCATCACCAGCTCTCGGAGGTCACTCAGACTCACATTCATCGAGTCAGTGATGCCATCCAGCCATCTCATCCTCTGTCGTCCCCTTCTCCTCCTGCCCTCAATCCCTCCCAGCATCAGAGTCTTCTCCAATGAGTCAACTCTTCGCATGAGGTGGCCAAAATACTGGAGTTTCAGCTTGAGCATCATTCCCTCCAAAGAAATCCCAGGTCTGACCTCCTTCAGAACGGACCAGTTGGATCTCCTTGCAGTCCAAGGGACTCTCAAGAGTCTTCTCCAACACCACAGTTCAAAAGCATCAATTCTTTGGCGCTCAGCCTTCTTCACAGTCCAGTTCTCACATCCATACATGACCACAGGAAAGACCATAGCCTTGAATAGGCGAACCTTTGTTGGCAAAGTGATGTCTCTGCTTTTGAATATGCTATCTAGGTTGGTCATAACCTTCCTTCCAAGGAGTAAGCGTCTTTTAATTTCATGGCTGCAGTCACCATCTGCAGTGATTTTGGAGCCCAGAAAAACAAAGTCTGACACTGTTTCCACTGTTTCTCCATCTATTTCCCATGTAGTGATGGGACCAGATGCCATGATCTTCGTTTTCTGAATGTTGAGCTTTAAGCCAGCCTTTTCACTCTCCACTTTCACTTTCATCAAGAGGCTTTTGAGTTCCTCTTCACTTTCTGCCATAACGGTGGTATCATCTGCATATCTGAGGTTATTGATATTTCTCCCAGCAATCTTGATTCCAGCTTGTGTTTCCTCCAGTCTAGCATTTCTCATGATGTACTCTGCATATAAGTTAAATAAACATGGTGACAATATACAGCCTTGACGTACTCCTTTTCCTATTTGGAACCAGTCTGTTGTTCCATGACCAGTTCTAACTGTTGCTTCCTGACCTGCATACACATTTCTCAAGAGGCAGATCAGGTGGTCTGGTATTCCCATCTCTCTCAGAATTTTCCACAGTTTATTGTGATCCACACAGTCAAAGGCTTTGGCATAGTCAATAAAGCAGAAATAGATGTTTTTCTGCAACTCTCTTGCTTTTTCGATAATCCAGCGGATGTTGGCAATTTGATCTCTGGTTCCTCTGCCTTTTCTAAATCCAGCTTGAACATCAGGAAGTTCATGGTTCACATATTGCTGAAGTCTTTGATTTAGGTCATACCTGAATGGTTTAGTAGAGAAATAACTTAATGGATATAGTGGAGAAATCCACTGAATGGATCAGTGGAGAAAAACTTAAGAAAGAATGAAAGGATGGAGCCAAAGCAAAAATAACACCCGATTGTGGATGTAACTGGTGATAGAAGCAAGGTTCGATGCTGTAAAGAGCAATATTGATAGGAACCTGGAATGTTAGGTTCATCAATCAAGGCAAATTGGAAGTGGTCAAACTAGATGGCAAGCGTGAATGCCAACATTCTAGGAATCAGCAAACTAAAATGGACTGGAATGGGTGAATTTAACTCAGATGACCATTTTATCTACTTGTCAGCAGGAATCCCTTAGAAGAAACAGAGTAGCCATTATAGTCAACAAAAGAGTCTGAAATGCAGTATTTGGATGCAATCTCAAAAACGACAGAATGATCTCTGTTTCCAAGGCAAATCATTCAATATCACAGTAATCCAAGTCTATGCCCCGACCAGTAATGCTGAAGAAACTGAAGTTGAATGGTTCTCTTAAGACCTACAAAACCTTTTAGAACTAACACCCAAAAAAGATGTCCTTTTCATTATAGGGGACTGGAATGCAAAAGTAGGAAGTCAGGAAACACTTGGAATAACAGGCAAATTTGGCCTTGGAGTATGGAATGAAGCAAGGCAAAGGCTAATAGAGTTTTGCCAAGAGAATGCACTCGTCATAGCAAACACCCTCTTCCAACAACACAAGAGAAGACTCTACATATGGACATCACCAGATGGCCAACATCGAAATCAGATTGATTATATTATTTTCAGCCAAAGATGGAGAAGCTTTATACAGTCAGCAAAAACAAGACCAGGAGCTGACCGTGGCTCAGATCATGAACTCCTTATTGTCAAATTCAGCCTTAAATAGAAGAAAGTGGGGATAACCACTAAACCATTCAGGTATGACCTAAATCAAATCTAGTCTCAAGGAGAACCAAATACAGAAAATGTATTGAGGGCAACTACTTGATCACAAGACAAGAACGGGTCACTCTAAAACTAAATTAACTGTTCCCAAAGTAAATCCACTTATTCCTCTTTCTCAGGAAATATTAGGACTATTTCATAAAACTAAACAATATTTTTCTTAATGTTAATATTAAACTTTAAATCCTTATTTCCTACTGTCTCAATGATCTTTTCATTTCTCCAGCTTTTTCCTAACATATTTTAACCAGTTCATCTTAATATAAATATAATATTTAAATAGTAAGTCCAGGATTTCCCTGGTGGTACAGTGGTTAAGAATCCACCTGCCAATGCAGAGGACACAGGTTCCATCCCTGGTCTAGAAAGATTTCACATGCCACAGAGCAACTAAGCTCGTGTGCCACAACTACTGAGCTCATGTGCTGCAACTGCTAGACCATGCATCCTAGAGCCTGTTGTCTGCAACAAGAAAAGCCACCTCAGTGAGAAGCTTACACAGAGTGACTAGAGAATAGCCCCCGCTCACTGCAACTAAAGAAAACCTATGCAAAGCAATGAAGATCCAGTGCAACCAAAAATAAATGAAGAATACGTCTGTAAGATTGTTGATGTATAAAATGTCAACCATAATGGAAACAAAATAAGTAATGGGACTCTTAAGTATTATTCAAAAATTAATAATGAAGGAATAGCATAAAATGGAACATTTTCTGTTCTTTTAAAAATAATAAGCCTTCTCTGAAAACTACAGCTCTCTCTCTGATACCACAGTATCACAGCAGTTCAGAAGACCACTTTTCCTGGGCATATTACAAACATGAGTTTCTCCTGCTTGATTCTGTTCATGATTGTGGCAGTGAATTTCCATGGCATTGGGCAAATAGGAGTAATAAGAAGCATTCTGCACCAGAGTATCTGGATAACTTACAGATTTCTCTCCTTCTAGAAATAATCTCTAACATTCACAAAAAAAATTATGTCAGTGAATACATTTTCATGTGTAAAAAGTGAAAGTGTTAGTCACTCAGTCGTGTCCAACTCTTTGCAACCCCATGGACTGTAGTCTGCCAGGCTCCTCTGGCTATGGGATTTTCCTGGCAAGAATACTGTTCCCTTCTCCAGAGGATCCTCCCAACCCAGGGATCAAAGTCAGGTCTCTCGTAATGCAGGCAGATTATTTACCATCTGAGCCACCAGGGAAGCCCACTTTTCATATGCCCTGCACCCTACAAACTGTTCAAATACCTTAAAGGATCTCATTGCCACAAACTACACTGATAAGACTAGCATGGAAATCATTTCTTTGATTTGTTTTTTCCCAAGAAAATGCTTTTTAAACACTATGCAATACCACAAAGACAAGAAAACTACCATGAAAAACTCTTAATTGTGCATTCCTGATTGCATTTGTCTCTTAATAGTAGGTAGCCTCTTAGCAGAATTATGTTAGCTACTATAATTAGCTAAATAATTCAAAGAAGATATAAATCAAGAAATCTGTTTTCAAATAAAGGAAAAGAAAGCCACACACACAAAAAATCTATGGCAGTACCACATCTGATGAAAACAGAATAAAAACAATATCCAGAAATTCTTAAGAATGGTTAAGATGACATCATATCTTAGAATAATATTAGAGATTTATAACTAGTCAAATCTAATTGTGCATATTTCCTACATTCAACAGTTAAAAACATATTAACATTCTAAGAATGTCGACATAGTGAAATATTGAATCCTTCCAGTAAAAACTGTTAAACACAAGCCAGAAATGCAATGTATTATTTTTAAGGTGGAAAACATTAATGTATTTACAAGGAGAACTTTTAAATATAAAGGAATGCAAAAATATTAAAGGTCTTTTAAAGGGCAGAGAAAATGTCCCTTCCAAGGCAGTAATATCATTTGTTAGATATTACATTAATAGCTAAAACAGGTATTTTATACGCATAGATATTCTGGTGGGAATGGAGGTTACATTACTTATTGTGCATTTGACTCTGAATGAAGTTTTACAGCCCAAAAGTAGACTGTTAAATGTAGTTTTTTAAAATCCCAACTCCAGGAGAATGGACACATGTATGCATATTGCTGAGTCCTTTTGCTGTCCACCTGAAATTATCACAACATAATATGGCTATATGCCAATATAAAATAAAAAATTTCAAAATTAAAAAAAAAAAAAACCAACTCCATCCATAAAGGAAAAGTAGGATCAGAATACATGATTATACATTTTCAATACGAAAGTTAAAAGGCAATTTAACACGTGTGCTTTAATATAAGAATTCAAAATATATTCAATCTCACCAAACTGAAAGGCTGGATTTTTACACTAAATAAGTCCCATCAGAGTCATAGGAAACAGAAAGGTATTTCCACTCCTTTCAATCTCAAGACAAAAGAAACTTAAGGGAAAAATATATCTATCTTAAAAGAAATGACATTATAAGACTCTAAAGAAGAAAAATCTGAACCTTTTAGGATCTGACCATATTAAATGTAAATCGACAGGTATGTTCACTATCATGTTCTAAATACTGCTCCAAAGAACTTGGGTCACACAGATATTTCAAGTTTATGCTGACACACTAAAAGTAGAGATGATTTTAAAGTAATCTTCCTGTTAAGCTTCTTACCAGTAAGACTGCGGTGATTTTAAAAAATAAAGCCATCAAGTGATCAAGTAACAGGGTATTTGGTATGACTATATCCTGACAGAAGGCAATTCTTATATATGAACTCTTGTAAAATTTGTAAAATATAGTAACAGTAAGAATAACTGATCCTAACTATGACTGTAAGGAGATGCAACCAGTCCATTCTGAAGGAGATCAGCCCTGGGATTTCTTTGGAGGGAATGATGCTAAAGATGAAACTCCAGTACTTTGGCCACTTCATGCGAAGAGCTGACTCATTGGAAAAGACTCTGATGCTGGGAGGGATTGGGGGCAGGAGGAGAAGGGGACGCCAGAGGATGAGATGGCTGGATGGCATCACTGACTCAATGGACGTGAGTCTGAGTGAACTCCGGGAGTTGGTGATGGACAGGGAGGCTTGGCGTGCTGCGATTCATGGGGTCGCAAACAGTCGGACACGACTGAGCGACTGAACTGAACTATGATTTTGAAATATTTGCTTAACTAAGCAATGTATGCTCTACATGGACTCTGCCAGCTAATACAGCACAGTGTACCAAGCTGAAGAGATGTAGATCATATTGCTTAGAAATGTATTATTAACTGAAACCTCATTAGTTGAAGTGTATCATCTAATTTTTGCTCTGGAGTTCCTGTGAAATATGTGATAAGTGTTACTAAAAATATCTCCTTAAAAAATTTCCTAATACGGCTTAAATATACAGTGGAATACTTGCACAGAAATAAGCAGATACATTAAGTTAAGCATGCATATTTGGGGGTTTTCATTGTGCAACCAAACAGTACCATCATGCATACCCCTCTGAAAATTTTTCTAAGAGAATAATCAAACAATCTCCAATCCCTTGAAGTTATATGGCATTCCTGAAGACTGTAATCTCAGAAATATCTTCAGGTTTCCTGCCTGTTAAGACTAGTTTTGAGTTCTGCCACCTCATGTCTGCTAAGCCAACTATGCTATATTTCAATAAATCATAAAATTTTAAAATCAACCATTGAAAAGAATATTAACATCTGAAAGAGATGAATAAATTAATCTTTTAAATCAACTATGGAATGATATTTTCAAAGAAAATGTAAGGAAAGTTTCTTTTACTTTTCTGCATTCAAAAGTGTTCATATGTAGGCTTTCCTACTACAGGGGTGAATTTGAAAACCATACAGCTCTACTTCAACCAATATTATGTTTTAGAATTATGTTCTAATACCAAAGTTAAACTCAATTTTCGCCCCCATGAAAACAGTTTTGCTTAGTGTAGAAACTGGTATTTCATCTACTATTCAGAACTTCTGAACATAGGTTTGGCAACCTGAAAAACAAGCACTTGAGTATAACCGGTCCTTACTGTCATTCAAGACAGCAGCTGTGTGCTGGCCTAAATTCTGCCTTCCTTTTTAAAAATATCATTTGAGAAACATAAACATAAAAAACAAAAAAGCCACCCCTCCTTCCCTGCAAAGAAATCCAGGTTCTCTTTACGTAACTATGGAATTATATAAGCTGCTTTGTGTATCTGTACTGCTTTACTTGGAATTTTAACTTTGCGACATTAATGTTAGAGAAGTTTTATTATCACAGCTCTGGAAGAACAGGCTAGACCTAGTTCCCCACTGCATACAAGCTGAACCCTCAGGGTTCTGTATCTAAGAATCAACATTTATTTCTCCCACTTCCACCCATTCTCCAGGAGAACTCACGCCTCTGGCTGGGAAAGACTGTGGCAACATGAAGCTAGTTTCTATCCACTATTAACCTTAGCAGCTGCTCCATGAAGCAGAAAACATCCTTCTTATCATCATCCATATTTTTTTTAATATTTATTTTTATTTGGCTGCACTGGGTCTTAGTTGCATCATGTGGGATCTTGAGTTATAGCCTGCGAACTGTTAGTTTCACCGCGTGGGATCTAGCTCCCCGACCAGGGATCGAAACTGGGTCCTGCACTGGGAGCAGCGTCTTAGCCACCGGACAACCAGCGAAGCCCCCATCAACCATGTTTACTCTGCCCATCGGACACGTGGCAGATAGGCTGTTTTACTGTATTTTTCCAGAGAGTAGCTGACTTTAAATTAAATTAAAAAAGAATTTTGTAGATACGCATAATGAAAGACCTTCATTTACAGGGGAAAAAAAAAAACCTTTAAAAAGTACATATGTAAATTGTTCATTCACATCAAGTGAGTACATTTTATCAAGACACTTGGTTTGCAGAAAGGCACAATATATCAAATAGCCAACCTAACTTCTGACAAAGAAAAAACAAATTTTAAGTAAAAGATTATAACAAGAGAGGGTTTCTCCCCAAATAAATCATTCTCATTTCAAAGGGTTTAAACCGGAATACCTGCTTTCAACAAGGAAATACTAAATAACTTCAATTACTGAGGGGTGGACTGAATGGTGGCAACAAAGGTATGTCCACATTCTAATCCCTGAAACCTATAAATATCACCTTAATATGACAAAATATGTGATTAAATTAAGGGCCGTAAGAGTAGTAACTTCTGGATTTTGAGGTGAGTGCTAAATGCAATCATACATATCACTGTAAGAGAGGTAGAGGGAGTTTTGAGAGACAAGCACAAGGAGGATAAGATGATATGAACATGGAGCAGAGAGATGCAACCACAAGCCAAGGAATGCCAACAGCCACCAGAAGCTGGAAGAGGCAAGGAAAGTTTCTCCCTTAGGAGCTCTGGAGGGAGCATGGTCCTGCCTACACACTGATTTCAAACATGTGGCTTCCAGAATTCAATTGTGAGAGAATAAATCTCTGCTGTTTTACCACCAAGGGTGTAAACAACAGCAATCACAGGACACTAACACACTGAAAAAAAAGTGTGTATTAAATGAGAAGTCCTTAAACGACACAAACTTAGGAAAAGGGTAACCCTGTATTATAAATAAATCGCTGAGACCCAGGATACAATGATATGGTAAGTCCGATTTTTACAGCTGAAACTTTGAAGCAAATTACCCTACAAAATTTTACATGCAACACTAACATGTATTGCTGGTTGATACAGGGGACTTGAAAGCAGAAGTTTTACCTAATTTCTAAATATTCAGCTATAATAATAAAGCACAGTAAGCGAGAGACAGAAAAATAATTTTCCAAATCAAACCAAAACATGACAGAAATTAAAAACAATTAAAATATCTGCAAAATACACACCAATAAATGTGGCTTCTGAAACTACACATTGCTAAGTTGAAAGGATCCCAGTATATGATCTCCTTGAATGAACAGAACCACCTAGACACTGACAAGGGGGAAGAGAGTGACATCTGGGGAATTATAAATTATACAGGCCATAAAACCTGGAAGAGGTCATTTGAAAAAAAAAAAGAAAACAATAAATCTTTACTATCTGACAGCCACTTGGTCACTCCGAGACTTAAATAGCTTATCTTCATTATCATTATCTTTAAAACTGGGATGGTGTCTACCTCTCTCTCACAGGTTATTGTGAGGATGGAATGAGATTACACACAGTGATGGTCCATGGTGTGCGTCGCAGCTCGTCTCCACAAATCAGCTGACAGGGAGCTAACTACACTTGCTTTCTGAATAAAAAATTGGGGGGAACAGATACTAGATTTAAAAAAGTGGAAAACACTCAAAGTGTTCGGAGTCTCTTCTACATTTTGTTGCTATATGGGCGTCTCAGCACTTACCACATCACTAGCACTGGAGAACTCATTATTAACCAGACTTTCAAGAGCCATCCACCGAACCGGCCTGTTTTCATTGTCTCCCAAACAATGATAGTCCATGGGGAACAAGTCTCTAGAGAGGGCATTGTCTGTGATCTTAACTTGAAGTGTGTCATCAATGCTGAAAAGGAAAGACATCAACATCAAATATAATCAGCATATTGGAAAAAAAAAAGGAGCACAGTCACTCTTAAATACAACACAATTTCCACTGTGACTCCTCGAGAGAACCCCAAACCCAGGGAGCGCTGAACATCAAACCACAGTGACAAGTCATGGCACCTACACGCAGTTCCTAGCAGCCAGGTCTTTGTGGATGACTTCCCTTCTGGCCAGATAGCTCATTCCACAAGCAATCTGAATAGCCATGTGGACCAGGTCTTGTTGAGAAATTGCCTGAGATAACAGAAAATGACAATGCTTGTGGTTAGCACAAAAACATTGATGGTAGTTGTTTATTTTATCCCACATCTTACTCCATCCCCAAATACTTTCTTTATACCTGCACACTGAGTTTTAAAAAACTACTTCTTGACTAAGAATATGTTCCCATAGCTTCTTATATCTACTATAGTCCTTATTGTTGACCATTTAGTTTACTATCTCTCATTTGTTAGGCATATCACCCCAACACCCAGAATATACAACAGTGGCTCAAAAAACATCTGATCAATGAATGCTGAATTCTCCAGGTAATATTTCTAATGTTTATAATTCAATAACCTGTTATTTTATAGGAGGTTATCCCCTAGGGACCATTTTCAAACTAATTCAAGTTTACAGCTAACTCTGATGTGCTCTCTGAAGCCAGTGTGCCCGAATTGTAGGTTAAGGAATGAAATTTTTCCCCAGATGATGCTGATGGACACAGCCTCCAACAACTTGTTGGAAATCCTGGTTATCAAATTATTCCCCACAATGTATACCTGGGGCTATCACCAGTGTTTCGGGGGAGTACGACCTCTGTAAGGTCTATTTTCATTTCTAGAAGGAAGATCTAGTGCAAGTACCTTCAAAGAATTACCAGGAAAATGATTGAGATGGTGATACAGAGGGTCTGAGGTGGTTATGAATAACACACAATGGGAAACCTTCAGCACCAGCCTCAAGACAAGAATCACAAACCATTTTCCTCTAAATCAACAGGTTAGCCACACCTTCTGGTTCAGTGTGAGTTTCTTTTTGCAGTCTTCTAAACAGTTTGTATGTTAACATCTACTTTCAAAGATATTATTTAGAAGCTACTGGCAAATAATTGGTATTTGGGAAAATTTTTCTCACCTGCGGATTATTGGCCTCTACTAATTTGCACTGCCGTAAAAACAATTTAAGATTCCCCCAATTCATGTAAGGCAATATCACCATGGGCTTTTCTCCTTCTTCTATACACACATTGGTAATAGGAAGAAGATTTCTATAAAATAATAAGAAATCAGGAGAACACAAGTGAAACCTGAAACTTCAGAGGGCTATTTTTAATTAAAAGTAGTAAAATAAAGATAACCTAAAAGAAAACAAGAAAATCTCAAACTTATTTAAAAATATATAACCATTTAAATTGTAAAATTATAAAGCTCTTTTGGAATAGACTTTAATGCTTCCCATGTATCCACTTTCTTGATAGGGAAAAAACTCAAAAGCTATTTCCTGTGGACTAGATTCTTCTAAGATACTACTCTAGCCAGACTAAATCGTTACTCTAAAGGGTAATCAGAGAGAGACCCAAAAAATGACTTGATCATGAGCATATGGTAATAGCTTACTTGGTTCATTAGCAACACTTAAAAAAAAAGGGGGCCCCAATGCAGTCTACAGAAAAGAATATGATTATCAAGAGCCTGAAACTATCTCACAAAGCCAAAGAGCTCTTAGCAGTTCACATGAGATTTCTAAATCCTAAATTTACCATTTACTCTCTGTGTGACCATCTTTCTTGGCCTTAGTTTCCACATCTCTAACATAGGGACACCCCCAACCATACAAAGTTGCTGTGATATGCAAAAAGCCAAGCATGTAATTAAAAAAAAAAAACAAACCTGTTCCTTTTAAAATTTCCAGAGCAGATATAAATACATAAATCCTATGCTTAGTGACATCTCTTCCATTGGTACTGGAAATAATTTTTCCCAAAGTTACATAACTTTTTACATAATTATTAATACTTCATTTCCCCCACTAAGCTGAAAATTCCTAGATGGCAAAGACTAAAGTGAACTTTTTAAAATACCCAATGCTTTGTATTCTGTGCCACAGAAATAAGCATTTAATAAATATCTAAAAAATAACACCAAATGACAACCTTAAAAACACTTCTCCTTAACTTAGAAAATTGTCTCTAAGCATATTAATAAGGAAACATTATTTAACATAAAGCTATATGAACAAGGATAGTTAATGCAGGATTATTACTAAAAAGTTGCAAACAACATGACTGTCCAAAAGTAAGAAAGTACAGCCAAATAATAGGCTAGTATACAAAGCAGTCACAAAGAGATGCTATGAGAATATGAGTAAAAGCTTACATTATAGGAAAACAAGATACAAAATTAACACGTTTGCAGGATAATTACAAATATAGTAGAAAAATAATAAAACTCTGCACAGAAATGTGCCAAGAGTTGTTGTCTGAGTTGTGAGACTTTAGATCATTCCTACCTTGTTTTCTGTATTTCCTAAGTTGTTTCAATTGAGTATATATTTATTAAAACCGCAGTCACACAATTTTGGCCTAACAGTGCACAAGTGAAAGCTATGGGCCCCCCTTCTGCTGTGCAGGAGCTACTAAGACGGAAAGCACTGATCCTGAGGAGCCAGGAAAATGAAGACTAGATCAGTAAATTTATATGTGGTAAGCTCTCTGTAAGGCTTCTTGCTTGTATCTTACAGCCTGGGAGTGGCAGCGACGATTAGTTCCACTTCACAGGGGAGGTAATCCATGCAGGGGTAAGTGACAAGGTTATCTGCCAAGAACCACCACAAGCACATGAAGTCTTCATCTGATTCTAAAACCCTGTTTTCCCCTGGATCATTGGATATTCCCTACCAGGGGAGCAAGACAGAGCTTCTTTTCACACCAAGTCCCATACATCCTAAAATGGCTGCAGCAAGAGGACTGGAGGGAGGTGATCCAAAGGTACGGACGTCTCATTGTAAGCACTAAGGTAAAGTCGCTCAGTCGTGTCCCACTCTTTGCAACCCCGTGGACTGTAGCCCACCAGGCTCCTCTGTCCATGGGATTCTCCAGGCAAGAATACAGGAGTGGGTTGCCTTTTCCTTCTCCAGGGGATCTTCCCAACCCAGGGATCGAATCCGGGTCTCCTGCATTGCAGGAAGACACTTTACCCTCTAAGCCAACTTGATGACTACAGCTAACACTGCTGTAGAATGTACAGGAAAGTGGTTAAGAGAGTAAACCTAAGAGCTCTCATCACAAGGAGGAAACTTTTTTCCTTTATTCTTTCTTTCCCTTTTATTGTATCTGTATAAGAAGATAGTGTTAGCTGAACCTATTGTAGTGATCATTTCACAATATATATAAATCAAACCATCATGCTGTATGTTTGAAACTTATACAGTGATATGTCAATTATTTCTCAATAAAAGTGGAAAAAATGATGAACAGGTGTGCACTCAGGTTTAAGTGAACCTACTATGACTTCAGAGGTATGTGAAGAGCTGTCCAATCTCTTTAACTTTCAAAATTATTTTTCTGCTCCTTTCCTCATGACTGAAATTCACTAAGCAGAGTTAAAGGAATCTGACTCAAGCACAGTAAGTTTGCTGGATGAGATCAAAGCATTTATTCTTTATTTAAAAGCCCTCCAGGAGAAATAACAGGCTGCACAAAAATCTTTCAAAGAACAGATGGCTGCTCTTCATTTTGCCCAGTTTATAAAGGGAAGGATGATAAAGAGGAAGGTCTGGGATCTATAAAAAGAGTGGATGGGAGCAGAAGCAGGTGTATAACAGAAAGGTAGGTTCCGGGGGAGTCGAGACAAGAACTAGTACAATTCTCCATCTTGCTGAGTGGGCCTGCGGGGTGAGAGCCGTGAGGCATTCAGCAAAGTGCCTACCATCAGGCACTCTTGGGCCAATGGAGAGTCAAACCACAAGAAAAATAGCTCAAGTACTTTTTATGAAGCAGTCCTAATGGAATTTAAGTAAACTGATAGCCATCTTTTATTTATACAGCTATTTTAACTTACAATAAAAATTATTCTCAAAAATTCCACTGGAAAAAGGAGTGAACAGAATTTCAAAATGCTTTAAAATATTTCAGTCCTTTACAACTCTTAATCGTAGAAGGTAAATAATGAAGTAAACATGATGAATTACACACCAAACCTAGTTTTTTAAAAAGGTAAAATCAGAAACCAGGCATCATTTGTTGCTGAGTATATTGAATTTGCTTGATAAATTCTATAATCTGATTACTGAAGATCATTATCTCATTTTTAACCCTCATGCCTGGCAGTGTTCCAAGTGCAAAATGGGCACTTAATAAAGGAGAACAAAACAATGAATAAACAAATGCATACACATAGCTACAAGCAGTCTAGACAGTTCAGTTCAGTCGCTCAGTTGTATCTGACTCTTTGCAACCCTATGGACTGCAGCACACCAAGATTCCCTGTCCATCACCAAATTCTGGAGTGCTCAAACTCATGTCCATCAAGTCGGTGATGCCATCCAACCATCTCATCCTCTCTCATCCCCTTTTCCTCCTGCCTTCAATCTTTCCCAGCATCAGGGTCTTTTCAATGAGTTAGTTCTTCACATGAGGTGGCCAAAGTACTGGAGCTTCAGCCTCAGCATCAGTCCTTCCAATGAACACCCAGGACTGATCTCCTTTAGGATGGACTGGTTTGATCTCCTTGCAGTCCAAGGGACTCTCAAGAGTCTTCTACAACACCATAGTTCAAAAGCAACAATTCTCCAGTGCTCAGCTTTCTTTATAGTTCAACTCTCACATCCATACATGACTGCTGGAAAAACCATAGCTTTGCTAGACAGACCTTTATCAGCAAGGTAATGTCTCTGCTTTTTAATATGCTGTCTAGGTTGGTGATAGCTTCTCCCAAGGAGCAAGTCTTTTAATTTCATGGCTGCAGTCACCATCTGCAGTGATTTTGGAGCCCAAGAAAATAAAGTCTGTCACTGTTTCCATTGTTTCTCCATCTATTTGCCATGAAGTGATGGGACCAGATGCCATGATCTTAGTTTACTGAATGTTGAGTTTCAAGCCAGCTTTTCCACTCTTCTCTCACTTTCAAGAGGCTCTTTAGTTCTTCTTCACTTTCTGCCATAAGGGTGGTGTCATTTCTATATCTGCTGCTGCTGCTGCTGCATTGCTTTAGTCATGTCCGACTCTGTGCGACCCCATAGACGGCAGCCCACCAGACTTCCCGTCCCTGGGATTCTCCAGGCAAGAACACTGGAGTGGGATGCTATTTTCTTCTCCAATGCATGAAAGTGAAAAGTGAAAGTGAAGTCACTCAGTCATGTCTGACTCTAGCGACCCCATGGACTGCAGCCTACCAGGCTCCTCCGTCCATGGGATTTTCTAGGCAAAAGTACTGGAGTGGGGTGGATATTGGTATTTCTCCCGGCAATCCTGATTCCAGCTTGCACTTCATCCAGCCGAACATTTCTCATGATGTACTCTGCGTATAAGTTAAATAAGCAGGGTGACAATATACAGCCAGATTTCTCAGGAGGCAGGTCAGGTGGTCTGGTATTCCCATCTCTTGAAGAATTTTCCCAAGCTTGTTGTGATCTACACAGTCAAAGGCTTTGGTGTAATCAATGAATCAAAAATAGATGTTTTTCTGGAACTCTCTTGCTTTTTTGATGATCCAGTGGATCTTGGCAATTTGATCTCTGGTTCCTCTGCCTTTTCTAAATCCAGCCTGAACATCTGGAAGTTCACGGTTCATGTACTGTTGATGACTGGCTTGGAGAATTTTGAGCATCACTTTGCTAACGTGTGAGATGAGTGCAATCGTGCAGTAGTTTGAACATTCTTTGGCATTGCCGTTCTTTGTGATTGGAATTAAAACTGACCTTTCCCAGTCCTGCGGCCACTGCTGAGTTTTCTCAACATTTGACTTCGAATTCCAAGATGTCTGGCTCTAGGTGAGTGACCACACCTTTGTGGTTATCTGTGTCATGAAGATCTTTTTGTATAGTTCTTCTATGTATTCTTGCCACCTCTCAATATCTTCTGCTTATGTTAGGTCCATGACATTTCTGTCCTTTATTGTGCCCATCTTTGCATGAAATGTTCCCTTGGTATCTCTGATTTTCTTATAGTCTAGACATCATGAGTCAAAAAGAAATATATTGTAGACCCTAGTCCCTTTATAAATGAAATAAATTTGTACAATGAGTAGAAAGAACCATATATGTTCTACATATTAACAATGTGTTTTGCTAATTAAAACCTAGGAGTCCTGGTTATCACTTAATGACTGGAAAGAACAATTAATCAGGATCAAACCATAACCTATCTTTAGAAGACTGCTCTTAATCACTGAATGTGCAGTAACAAATAACTCTAATTCAGTAAGTCATCCCATTCCACCATCTAAGGGTATCTTGCTAAGTCGCTTCAATTGTGTCCGACTCTGCGTGACCCCATGAACAGCAGCCCACCAGGCTCCTCCATCCACAAGATTCTCCAGGCAAGAATACTGGAATGGGGTGCCATTTCCGTCTCCAGAGGGTATCTTGTGGCTACTGATTCATCCTAGGTGGATGCTGGAAAATCCTGTAGCTTAAAGCTGCCTGAGAAAATGCTACAAATGCTTGCTCTGAACATTTTTCAGCCAAAGCACCTTTGGGCTACCATGAATATAAAACTGCTTCATGAGAAAATTCTGGCTTTGTCTATTTTTATCCCTGCCACCCACTTTTGTGCTGATGTGGTGCAGACCTTTCATCAGGGTAAGAATACTAGCTAAGCACCTAAGTATTAGGTTAATATTATACACTAGTATTTAACATTTTGCTTCTTCCCCCGAGGGTCAGCATGATAAATCAAGTACTCCCAACACTGTCAACAAGAACATTTTCCAGTTCATCATTACCCAGTTCTTATCTTGTTACTCAGAGGAAATAAAATGTAGCTTTTTTCAGAAAATATAATCTAAGGAATCAGTTATGTATCCATTCCTCTTCAAATGAGTTCTATTCTTAGACTAAATCAGTGAATCAGGCCAATGGAAGGTAATATTCTTAAAAGTACACAACTTTAATCCTTCAAAAGGACATTTTTAGCCCTTCATTACTGTGTGGTCAATTTTTTTCAAAAGACTCTGGCTGCTTTATTTTCAATGTTCATTAACTTAATCAATGTCCCAAATATATGATAAACCTAATGAGACATTTGTCTCAGAGTATGAAGCCAGAAAATCTTTTCTCCGCCAGGAAACGTATATTTCCTTCTCTTCTAATACTGAGATTTAACAAATTTTAATACTTCCTTCAGCCTTGCTTGCCCAGAAGCTAAGAGCTGCTTTGTCTCCTTATTGCTGGCTTTCCCAGCATCACAATGCCAAAAACTCAGTTTTGTTTTCATTACCATTTTTTTTTGATCTTACTATAGCTGCCTTTTTAGGTCCTCAAATTCTTTTTAATATGAACTGAAGTATAAATAAAATTCAAAAATAAAACTGCACAGTCATTTTTTTACACAACTCAAGTAACTGCTCCAAGTACACAGAAATTACAATGTATAATGCCTTTTGCACATATTACTTTATTTTTTTCCTAGAAGTCTATAAACATCTTCCAATAAGGATGGTCACCCTCCCATTTTTTAAACATATGTGACCAAATTTCCAGTAGGCACACAAATTAAATTGACTCTGTACAGTGCTTTAAAACAACAAACACCTTGCCCAAACACTGACTACCGCTACCTAATGTGATACTATAATTATGCCCTTTTTGGCTCAGAAGTTAGAATATCTTGTTATAACTCTGGAAAAGGACTGCTATCAAGCTTTTAAAAAAATTCTTCATATAATAGAACTATATGTATCTTTAAAAAAAAATCATACTGAAAACTAATGATAAGAGTTTGGTTAAATTTGATGCACCATTTAATGAACTATAAGTAGCCTTTTTAAATATGGATATGAATCTATAGTTACCTACACGAAAAGTTAGACACATTGTTTTGCTATAACAAGAAGGATGCTAACCTTATTAAAGGTAATAGTATTGTGATTTTGTAGGAAAATATTCTCAACGTTTTGGAAAAATGCATGCTGGAAATGCATTAAAAGTGCTGAGATATCCAATTTAGTTTAAAATATTTCCACAATCACAAATACTTATCTATCTATATCTATCTAAATAAATGAATGATACATACACATGCACAGCACAAACGGCAAAATGCAAACTATCAATGAATGTAAGCTGTGGGCTTACTGGTGTTTATATTCTGGTCTTTGGTACTCTACATTGGAGGTCCCCAACCTGTCTGCTACCACGGACTGGATTTGTGGAAGACAATTTATCCACAGATGTGGCAGGGGCGGGAGGATTCAGGTGGTAAACTGAGCAATGGGGAGCGGGAGGTGAAGCTTTGCTAGATCACCCACCGCTCACTTCCTGCTGTGCAGCCCAGTCCCTAACAGGCCTGGGGACCCCTGCTCTATATGCATAAAATTTCCTACAAATATTTTTTTAGCATACATATATCATTATCCTACTTTTTAAAGGAAGATATACACATAAATATAAGCCTTTTCCTGAAAGCTCAGCTGTAATTATCTAGATGTGGGCTTACATACTCTTCTTTACATTTTATTATGTTTTTAAATTTTGTGCAATGAGCATGCATTTCATTTTTATATTCAGGAAAAAAATTAAGCTATTCCAAAAAGGCTTTCAATTAAGAATACATTACAACATTTTTTAAAAACGTAGCATACTCCGTTACAATATATTAAGTGTATTTAATACTTAAATGCTGAGTGGTTTCTCCTCTCACCTGTGATGAAGACCTCGGAGCTTACAACTTTCGGTGAGCATCATTGTCACCTGAATTTCAGAAGCTTGATCTGTATATAAAGAAAAAAATATTGTCATATATGGTATGATAATATTACACTTATGACACCAAAATTTTCTGATATTAGTAAGGAACTATCTCAAAGAAGGCTGAGAGCCAAAGAACTGATGCTTTTGAATTGTGGTGCTAAAGAGGACTCTTGAGAGTCCCTTGGACTGCAAGGAGATCAAACCAGTCAACCCTAAAGGAAATTAACTCTGAATAATCACTGGAAGGACTGTTGCTGAAGCTGAAACTCCAATACTTTGGCCACCTGATATGAAGAGCTGACTCACTGGAAAAGACCCTGATGCTGGGAAAGATTAAAGGCAAGAGAAGAAGGGGGCTGCACAGGATGAGACGGTTGGATGGCATCACCGACCCAATGGACATGAATTTGAGTAAACTCTGGGAGATAATGAAGGACAGGGAAGCCTGTTGTGCTGCATTTCATGGTGTTGCAGAGTGTCAGACACAACAGAGCGAGTGAACTGAACTGAATCTGTTCCATCGATCTTGTCTATATAACACTTTTCTTGATTACTGTAGCTTTCTAGTATATCTGAAAATCAAGTATAGTATCAGATCAGATCAGATCAGTCGCTCAGTCGTGTCCGACTCTTTGGGACCCCATGAACCGCAGCACGCCAGGCCTCCCTATCCATCACCAGCTCCCGGAGGTCACTCAGACTCACATTCATCGAGTCAGCAATGCCATCCAGCCATCTCATCCTCTGTCGTCCCCTTCTCCTCCTGCCCTCAATCCCTCCCAGCATCAGAGTCTTCTCCAATGAGTCAACTCTTCGCATGAGGTGGCCAAAATACTGGAGTTTCAGCCTGAGCATCATTCCCTCCAAAGAAATCCCAGGTCTGATCTCCTTCAGAATGGACCGGTTGGATCTCCCTGCAGTCCAAGGGACTCTCAAGAGTCTTCTCCAACACCACAGTTCAAAAGCATCAATTCTTCGGCGCTCAGCCTTCTTCACAGTCCAGCTCTCACATCCATACATGACCACTGGAAAGACCATAGCCTTGACTAGGCAAACCTTTGTTGGCAAAGTGATGTCTCTGCTTTTGAATATGCTATCTAGGTTGGTCATAACCTTCCTTCCAAGGAGTAAGCGTCTTTTAATTTCATGGCTGCAGTCACCATCTGCAGTGATTTTGGAGCCCAGAAAAATAAAGTCTGACACTGTTTCCACTGTTTCTCCATCTATTTCCCATGTAGTGATGGGACCAGATGCCATGATCTTCGTTTTCTGTATAAATTCTCCAAATTTGTTTTCTTTCAAGATTATTCTGACCATTTTTTATCTTTAACATTTCCACATTAATTTCAGGATCAGTTTTTCTATTTCTATGAGAAAAACCTGCTGGAATTTTGATCAAGATGAATTTGAGCCAACTCCAGGAGATAGTGGTACATAGAGGAGCCTGGCACGCTATAGTCCGTGGGGTCACAAAAAGTCAGACGTAACTTAGTGACTGAATAACAGACTATGTGGTAAATTTTCATTAAAAGTTTCAGGTAAATCTAAACAGGTCTAGCCTAAAATTCTATTGTAGTACAAAGAATCTCACTGACAAAGTTAATATTTACAAAAGCCAGTAAGGACAAGCTTGACTACATAAAGTTGAAATTAAATAAGGCTTCAGAAACAAAGTAGAGAAAGTAATAGGCTGGATAAATATCTGTAACACATAAGGCATGCTGCTGCTGCTGCTGCTAAGTCGCTTCAGTCGTGTCCGACTCTGTGCCAATTTCCTCCCCTTAGAGCTCATACAACAGGAAAAAAAAATTGAAAAATAAGCAAAGGATATAAACAGTTTACTTAAAAAAGAAACATAAAGAATCAGCAAAATTAAAAAAGGATTTTCTGCCTCATTCCTAAATAAAGAAATTCAAATTAAACTGTGAAAGTCGCTCAGTTGTGTGACTCTGCGATCCCACAGACTGTAGCCCACCAGGCTCCTCTGTCCATGGAACTTCTCAAGGCAAGAATTCTCAAGGGAGTGGGTAGCCACTCCCTTCTCCAGGGGATCTGCCCAACCTAGGGATTGAACCCAGGTCTCCTGCATTGCAGGGGGATTCTTTACTGTCTGAGTCACCAGCAAATTAAACTATGCTATGCTATGCTAAGTCACTTCAGTTGTGTCCAACTCTGTGTGACCCCATGGACGGCAGCCCACCAGGCTCCCCCGTCCCTGAGATTCTCCAGGCAAGAACACTGGAGTGGGTTGCCATTGCCTTCTCCAATGCATGAAAGTGAAAAGTGAAAGTGAAGTCGCTCAGTCGTGTCCAACCCTCAGCAACCCCATGGACTGCAGCCCACCAGGCTCCTCCATCCATGGGATTTTCCAGGCAAGAACACTGGAGTGCGGTGCCATTGCCTTCTCCAAATTAAACTAGGAGATGTCATTTTAGATGCCATTTTCCTCTTAAGATTGGAAGAGACAAAAAAGTCAGCTACCTGCCAGTTTGGGCAAGAGTGTAAGGAAACAGGCTCAAGATGAACAGCATCTTGGGTAGGTAGAGGAAGCAACATCTAACAAAAAAAATTTTTTTTTTAATGTAGACAATGTATACCTGTGGCAGATTCATTTTGATACATGGCAAAACCAATACAATATTGTAAAGTTAAATAAAATAAAATTAAAAAAAAAAAAACAAGAATATTAAACATTGTCTACATTAACAAAATTTTTAAATACATATACTTATGTACCATCTTCAATCCCACTGCTAAAAGTCTACTCACAAAAACTGATCTATACATAACTTAACAAGAATACTGTTCAACTGTAACAGCAAAAAACTCAAAACAACCAAAAACCAAAGTGCCCATCAACAGAGACCTAGCTAAATTTTAGCATGTAAGAACATTATGCAGATATCTTAATTTTAAAAATCAGACTTATATGCATTGACACAGGAATATTTACAAGATACATTAAATTTTAGAAGCAAGGTAAAAAACTGTGTTTATGTGATCAGCTATATTACAAAATCAAATTTATTTGGATGTCCATCAACAGAGGAATGGATAAAGATGTGGTACATATACATATATGGGATATTACTCAGCCATAAAAAAGTATGAAATAACACCATTTGCAGCAATAAAGATGGACCTAGAGACAGTCATACAGAGTGAATTAAGTCAGACAGAGAAAGGCAAATATCACATGATAAGGTGGAATCTAAAAAAATCATACAAATAAACCTCTTTACAAAACAGAGTCATAGACATAGAAAACAAACTTATGGTTACTAAGGGGGGAAGGGAAAGAGGATAAACCACTGACTTACACACACTATTATATATAAAATAACTAACGAAAACTTACTGTATAGCACAGGAAACTCAAATCAGCACTGTGTAATGACCTACATATATGGGAAAAGAATCTAAAACAGTTGACATATATGTATGTATAACTAATTCTCTCTGCTACACAGCAGAAACTAACACAACACTGTGATTCAACTATACTCCAATAAAAATTATTTTTAAAAGTGGTTTTTGAAAATTAGATATATTTGGATGTTTTTCTTCTTACTGGTAAAGAGTCGGAAGAAATTGTTTAGGGTGGCTACTTTTAGAGGTAGGAGAGCTACATTTTGTACTTTTCTGTCCCATTTAAATTTTCTAACTTTACAAACAAACTAGAAAAGAATGACCACAGGAGACTGTGGTGCATTTTATTGTTTTCTTCTTACCTCTATGTAGCTAGACAAACAAAAAGAACTACCACTACATTAATAGAAAAAGATTTAATTTTCATATACTAGTCAAAATTAGTAGGATTATTCCATTTTATTTTTAGCTTCTGAACTCATGGCTTTATCTCCAGGTAACAAACAGAACTAAAATTGGCTTTTAGTTCAATGTTTTAGAAATAAAACACAATAATGCAATTTATTAATATCTTTAGTCTACACCTTCAAAAGAATCCAAAGCCATCAAATATTTGTACAAATCTATAAGGATTCCTCTATCTTAATAAAATAGAGTATGTTCTTTCCTGTTTGAAAAGAACATTTCCATTCAGTGAATAGTATATTTTCATTATGTAACTGAAAGTGAATTTTAATTTTTTTAAATGGTTTTTAGATACTAAAAACAAAGTCAAGAGTATATCTTTAAAAATAATTCCAAAGAAACCAATAATGTATGTCAACAGTAAAAAAAAAATAATAATAATGTGCACATCTTATGATCAATCCAGTAGGAGGGAGATCCAGCTCCCAGTCCTACCTAGGAAAATGCGGAACCATCAACAAAATCCAGAACACTAAATACAAGCACCATGATTACATCAGATCAGATCAGATCAGTTGCTCAGTCGTGTCTGACTCTTTGCGACCCTATGAACTGCAGCACGCCAGGCCTCCCTGTCCATCACCAACTCCCAGAGGTCACCCAGACTCATATCCATCGAGTCAGTGATGCCATCCAGCCATCTCATCCTCTGTCGTCCCCTTCTCCTCCTCCCCCAAATCCCTCCCAGCATCAGAGTGATTACATACTCATTCCTTAAAGTGGAGCTGGCAAAGCTGAGAAATTAATTTCACTTACTTCCAAGACTAACCCACGGAGTCACTCCAGATGGCTCCACTTAAAACTTTTGTAGGTATACAAAATGCTATGCTATGCTAAGTCACTTCAGTTGTGTCCAACTCTGTGTGACCCCATGGACGGCAGCCCACCAGGCTCCCCCGTCCCTGGGATTCTCCAGGCAAGAACACTGGAGTGGGCTGCCATTTCCTTCTCCAATGCATGAAAGTGAAAAGAGAAAGTGAAGTAGTTCAGTCATGTCCGACTCTTAGCGACCCCATGGACTGCAGCCTACCAGGCTCCTCCGTCCATGGGAATTTCCAGGCAAGAGTACTGGAGTGGGGTGCCATTGCCTTCTCCAGGTATAAAAAATGGGTAGACACAAACCCAAGGACTTGAAACATCTGCTACTTTGGAAAAATCACTTTACCCCAGTGTCTGTCGAAATAAATTTTAGTTGTTTAGAAACTGTTTAAAATTTAGGATCATTCAGTAAATGGGAGGATTTGTCTTTTTTACTCTTTTTGTAATATAAATAATTTTTAATGAAATTATGGTCAGAACTATCAGTATTTGGGGGCCGGAAGGATTTTTTAGAATTTAAAACTAGTAATAGTTGGAGGTCTGTACCTAATTAGTAAGAGTTTATCTTCCTGTCAGCTAGTACAGAGATCCAAGTAAAATAAGAAGTAAATTTCACAGTGTCATGTTTTGCATAATTTTTCAAGTTCTTAACTTTGATGCTATGCTAAGTCACTTCAGTCGTGTCCGACTCTGGTGACCCCATAGACAGCAGCCCCCCGCTCCTCTGTCCCTATTCTCCAGGCAGACACTGAGTGGGTCTTAACTTTGATAAGCATGTCCTATTAAGCAAGGGACACTTGAGCTGGATAAAGAGCTAAGAAAACTTTGAGGGAAAATAATTTTATACATTTAGTAAGGAAAAATCATTTTCCTGGATTTTTTACCTAGTTTGGCCCTAGCCTTTTAACTTTAAATACTGAAAGGTCTAACTCAAATGTATGTATTTGAAAAGAATACTACACAATAATTTACATTCTAAAAGTTTCAAGAAAGAACAAAATGATTTTTAAAAACCCTACTTATTTCTAAGAAGTTACAAAAGAAAATAAGAACTTAATACCAATAACCTCAAATTAATTCATTTATTTTATGGAATTCAATTTCACAATATTCAATGTGTGAAATTCAGATTCCTAATTTCAATCTCTGGAAATTTATATTAGCATATCCATTAAGTTTCTGTGAAAAATTATGAACTTTTTAAGAAGCCAAACTCCAATTTTGTGCGTATGCCTAAAGGAAAGGTCACTGATTTTTTAAAAACTTATTTTTGTATTTTTAGCTGTACTTCTAATTGTACAGCATGTAACAAAGCACACAGATTTGTGAGAGAACTTTGTCAACTCTATGTGGCTTCAATTAAAAAATAAAAATAACATTCCAAAAGAATAAATCTCAGAGACAATCATGTGGAGCTATCTAACAATTTTAAAGCAAATACTGTGGTCAGTACACTTCCTCCGTGTTTCCCACACAAACCATGACTATATCTTGGCTAAGGACTCACTGTGCTTTCTCTGGTTTCCGTATAACTCAGAGAGAACATTATAATTATAGTGGTAAGATACAGAGACAAGCAAGTGACTACAATGCAAATGTATACAGACAGAGAAATCTTATCTTGTGAAACAGTCCCAGTATCTGCATTGTGTTTTCTTATCACTATTATTTCCTTCTCTCCCCTATTCCAATCCTAAATCAACCCAATTCTGTACAGAAACCTCTTTAGTTAATGCTACATTTATTCAGAACAAATTAATATTAGCTCAGTTCTAAATTATCCATAGAATATTTACAAACCTCAGAAGAAATATTAGAATTAAGGGGAAATGTTTCCTTTAAAAAGTGGAGAAAGTGTAACAAAAGACAGATGTTATTAAAATTAGGGCTCAAACTTTACATTTACAAAGAGTATCCTTCAACATTAGTCAGAAAACCTCGTGGGACCAAATTTAAATATCCATTTTTAAAAGTGTTTTACGGTTAGGAGAAGTGAATGAATAAATATTGAACACGGTAAGTTAAATCATTTGTTTAGAAAAGAAAAGTTTAAGTTTGTGCTTGTAGCATCCTTAAACAATTTTGCTAAATTAAAAGAAAGGAAATTCCTAAGATTTTTTTGGTTAGATTAGTACAATCCAACTTTTTTAGAAATGATAAACATAAGCCCTTCATACTTTCCAAGAATTCCTTTAAGTAAATTTAGAAACATAAATTCTTATAAATTAACATTAAACCTAAGTTCTTATAAGTTAACGTTGTGAACTTCATAAAATTGTCACCTCCTACTCATGAAACTGAATTTAGTTTTGCCCTCAATTTATGCATTTGAAATGCTAAAGTCGTTTTTCCAAAATATTCTAGTTATCTCACCTTAGATCAGACACTGTCAGGCATTAAGCACTCTTTAAATTACCACATTTTTTCCTTCTCTTAAAATTAACAAATAGACTCAACTAAGATTTATTTTAGTTCAGTTCAGTTCAGTTGCTCAGTTGTGTCCGACTTTGAGACCACATGGACTGTAGCACGCCAGGCCTCCCTGTCCATCACCAACTCCCAGAGTTTACCCAAACTCATGTCCAGCAAGTCGGTGATGCCATCCAACCATCTCATCCTCTGTAGTCCCCTTCTCCTCCTGCCTCAATCTTTCCCAGCATCAGGGTCTTTTCAAATGAGTCAGCTCTTTGCATCAGGTGGCCAAAGTATTGGTGTTTCACCTTTAACATCAGTCTTTCCAATGAACAACCAGAACTGATTTCCTTTAGGAGAGACTGGTTGGATCTCCTTGTAGTCCAAGGGACTTTTAAACTTTTACAAATACCAACCATAAATCATTAAAATTTTAATATCATAAAAAGGTCTGCTAATTTACCAGTATTAGGCAATAAACCATATTAAAAATATTCTAGTATATTTTTATAGGGAATCTCTAACTGAAAATTTTATATAAATCAGTAAGTGAAAATCTAAGCAATATATTTCTCCAAAAGGTGAACATGTGAAAATAGGTATTCTGTTCATGAAAATATAAACTAAGAACTACTTTTTAGAAAACAATCTGGCAACTATCAAAATTTACAATGTAAATACCTCATAGGGCAGCAATTCTAACTATGGCTGTATCTGTAAAACTCTACGAAGACAGAACACACACAAAAGGATACTTTCTGCAAATTATATGTAATAGCAAAAAAAGGGGGTACCAGGAGTGAGAGGAAGGCAAATAACAGCTATTCACATAAGGTACAGTGGTTCATCTTTTTCTTTACAGTTCCTCAGTACTGAGGATAGGGGGTGCTGAGATTTTTTTAAGAAGGAAAAACCAAATAATTGGAACCTAGGAGAAACATAATATTAGATATAGGAAAAAAGAGGTTAATTGGATGCAGTTTAACTGGAAGCCTGAGTACTATCTGGGGCTCCCCTTGTGATTCAGCTGGTAAAGAATCCGCCTGCAATGCGGGAGACCTGGGTTAGATCCCGGGGTTGGGAAGATCCCCTGGAGAAGGAAAGGCTACCCATTCCAGTATTGTGGCCTGGAGAATTCCATGGACTCTATAGGCCATGGGGTCTCAAAGAGTCGGACATGACTGAGTGACTTTCACTTCTGAGTACCATCTAACAAATGCGTAATGTCTTAACTATTAGCTTCTATTTTCTATACCTTAATGAGAACAACACAAATCTCCTAAAAGTTAGCCTGTATGAGCTAAATTAACATGGACTGATTGAAAGGCAAGTCACGCTTTGAAAATCTGAAACAATTTCACTGGCATAAGCCACCTTAGACAGAAAAGCATTATGGAGACAGGATGGGAACAAATCCTACCTTTAACTGTTTTCACAAATGCTTGTTTTTCTTTATTTGGATCTTTTTCATCTACTAAAATCCCATGGAAAATACGCCCAAAAGTACCTAGAAGGAAAAACAATAATTACTGAGATCATATGATAATGCTCATAAAATTATAAGTACAAAATTTTCTGGCACAATACAACTTAAATATAACAAGGCCAAATGTGATCAACATTACTCCAGCCCTAGCATAAAAAGACTCAAATCTTTATTTTTCTTCTTTTTAAACTACAAAACATCTTAACTTGCTTTTAGAAAAGATGTATTTAAACTGTCTATGAGAATTCATTCTGAAATAGCCTAAACAAACTAACGATACAGCCAGGACCACTGGAGCTCAGTAATGGGCTATCCACAGAGACATTTATGAGTTTCTAGACTTAACCTCAGAGCAATGACAAAGGAGAAAAATGGACTCTCCTTATACATTCAAAAACACATACACAAAAAAACCTGCTTCCATTAATGACTATTTGCCTCTGGGACAGTTCAAGCCCCTCCCTTAGCTGTGACTGACAAACAAGTATCTCTAACTGATAGATGAACTCAGAATGACTCTCAGGCATCCAAAACACTTCAAACTGAGTTACGGAAGGGGAGAGCTACTGCCTATTGAACACCTTGAAGAGTTCAGTAAAGTGTTTTATTATTAATTTCTGTCCTCTTCTTCCAGCATTGTCTCCAGTCAATACCCTGAAACTCAAAAAAGGAAGCAAGGACCAGCAAACAGGGAAGGGCAGGGTCTTATCTCTCAAACACTTATCATGTGTTACTTCATGTAATGTACGTCAGTTCATCTAATCTTCGTGTCTAAAGTAGAAAACATAAGCCCATATTTACAGACAAGGAAACTGGCTATGGAAGACAGGAAATGATTTCTCTAAGGTCATGTAGGTAATAAACTGTGGGACTGAGACTGGAATTTGGGCATAACTCCAATACTGATGCATCTCCTTCTGCTGGAACCCCTATACTTTCCATCACAGAGAAGATAACTTAGAATGTTTCAAAAAGGCCTGTGAGCAAGTGATTATCTTTGGACAAGAACTAAACAGGAAATATCCTTTTAAAGGTGATAAACACTAATAATCATGCTTTAATATACTTGAATATCAAAATTGTTCCAAAGCTTAATGCTGCTAAGTCGCCTCGTGTCCGCTCTGTCGCCCCGCCCGCCCCTGTCCCTGGGCCCGTACTGGGTGGGTGCCATTTCCTTCTCCAATGCATGAAAGTGAAGTCAGTGTCGCTCAGTCGTGTCCGACTCTTGCGACCCCACGGACTGGAGCCTACCAGGCTCCTCCGTCCATGGGATTTTCCGGCAAAAGTACTGGGGTGGGGTGCCATTGCCTTCCCCGTCCAAAGCTTAATAAGGCAAGTTAAAAATCAAAAGAAAGGGAAAATAAAGATCAGTTTTATAGAGGAAGTAAATTGTGCACTGCTTTCTACCTGACCTGTCTCATGAGAAACCTGTATGCAGGTCAGGAAGCAACAGTTAGAACTGGACATGGAACAACAGACTGGTTCCAAATAGGAAAAGGAGTACGTCAAGGCTGTATATTGTCACTCTGCTTATTTAATTTATATGCAGAGTACACCCTGAGAAACGCTGTACTGGAAGAAGCACAGCTGGAATCAAGACTGCCGGGAGAAATATCAATAACCTCAGATATGCAGATGACACTACCCTTATGGCAGAAAGTAAAGAAGAACTAAAGAGTCTCTCGATGAAAGTGAAAGAGGAGAGTGAAAAAGTTGGCTTAAAATTCAACATTCAGAAAACTAAGATCATGGCATCTGGTTCCATCACTTCATGGGAAATAGATGGGGAAACAGTGACTGACTTCATTTTGAGGGGCTCCAAAATCCCTGCAGATGGTGATTGCAGCCATGAAATTAAAAGACACTTACTCCTTGGAAGGAAAGTTATGACCAACCTAGACAGCATATTAAAAAGCAGAGACATTACTTTGCCAACAATAGTTCGTCTAGTCAAGGCTATGGTTTTTCCTGTGGTCATGTATGGATGTGAGAGTTGGACTATAAAGAAAGCTGAGTGCCAAAGAATTGATACTTTTGAACTGTGGTGTTGGAGAAGACTCTCGAGAGTCCCTTGGACTGTAAGGAGATCCAACCAGTCCATCCTAAAGGAGGTCAGTCCTGGGTGTTCATTGGACGGTCTGATGTTGAAGCTGAAACTCCAATATTTTGGCCATCTGATGTGAAGAGCTGACTCATTTGAAAAGACCCTGATGCTGGGAAAGATTGAGGGCAGGAAGAGAAGAGGACGACAGAGGATGAAATGGTTGGATAGCATCACCGACTTGATGGACATGGGTTTGGGTGGACTCTGGGAGTTGGTGATGGACAGGGAAGCCTGGCATGCTGAGGTTCATGGGGTCACTAAGAGTTGGACATGACTGAGCAATTGAACTGAACTGAACTGCTTTCTATCCTTAGGGATGAAATGAGATGAAATTCTTAAAATTTGAAACAAAAAAATATGTAACAGTAAATCTTCCTTGAAAACCTGATTTTGAGAGAATAGGTACCTTCTTGGAGTACATCTTTTAGAGTTATCCTCTCCCTGGATATTGCGATATCCTTCACCTTAGCTTTCGCCTCCAAAAGAGTGACACTTCTCAGGTCGTTCTTCTCTATCCGCAAGGTAGGATAACCTGAGGAGCCAACAAAGCCAAACCAAGAAATATAAATACCTTCTTATGGCATCAGCATCAACTAGTTCAGTTAGAACCCCAGGAGTCAAGTCACAGGAACAAATGAAGGTAAGAATCAAAAAGGAAAAAGGCACACACAGGGAGAATTATTTATGAAGGCCATACTAAATTTTAAAGAAACACTTTCCCACCTATCCCAAAACCTTAAAATGCAGAATTAAAACAAGAAATACTAAAAATAATATTTTATTAATACCACTTCAATTGCTTTTCTGCCAAATGAAACAAGGTTTGACTCATGGAATTAATCTAATCCCTTGAATGAACTGCTTTTTTCTCCAAAGATTTTCTAATATAGTCTCCTAACAAAAAAAAACCTTCAAATGAAGAGATGTTTGTAAAAACAGCTTTTCTTTAGAAAAAAAATATACATATATATATATATATATATATATACATACATAATTTGTTTAATCATTCTAGCATCCATACAGCCAGTCATACCATTGTGAGATCCATATTTGTTTTTCAGTTCCCTTGATTCATATTCATTTTTAATATGATGATAGCAAAACAAAATTTCTGGCTATAAATTAAAATTCTCATTGCAACAAAAAAAAGAATAAAAGGAAGCTAGTGTTATTAGCAAGCAGAAATTGGAATGGTATTTTAGGGAAGAAAAATGCCAAAAGAACGGGTGGACTCAGACAATGATTATTGGTGACTGCTGGAAGAACTACATGAAAAGCTTTGAAAAACTTTATTATAAAAGGATGCATTAGGATGACAAAACCTGATCCCACTGATCAGCAATCTGACCATGATACATCTAGGTGTGTGAGTATGTCTAGTATATATGAGTGTTTAATTCTTCCTGGAGTTCTCTGAGTTTCTTCCATCTGTATACTATTGTGTTTTGTTATTTTTGAAAACTCTTGACTCCTTTATCTTCAAGTATTTTTTTCTGCTCCTTTCACTTTTTTTTATTTACAGGCAAATATATTTGTTAGTTTTTTTAAAAAAACACTATTTATTTTGTATTATACGAAGTATCTATCTCCTTAAGGTAATGTCTACAAAAACAATTAAACTTATTGGTGTTAAACTTATAAATCTGTCAAAAAATAACTGTACTTCCATTGACTTTTTAAAATTCATTTTGCTTTTAGCAATTTGCTTATCTACCTCTTTAAGGTTATATCCACAATCAAGAATGACTCTAATGAGCAAAGCTAAACATTTAAAGCAATGATGTGCTTCTTAGGAATAGTCTGAATTACCCTCACATCTATCATTTTATATCCTGAGGGACATATATCTTTCTTTCCTTGGTGGAGATGTTAACTGCTGCTATGATTTCTCTTAGATTTCTTTTAAGCTACAATGCCTGCTTCTTTTCCCTTTCGTTTTTCTTGCCACATGTTACTAAAGAAACTAGATCAACTATCCTGGAGAAAATCCAGCATCTGACTCTTCCAGTGTCATCTAACTCATTCCTCTATCCCTGTAAACTCAAAGTCAGTCTTATAGCCTCGATTAGATCCAGGTTAACTCTCTGCGGGGAAAGAAGACAAGAATATTCCACCTGGGAATACAAACTACCTAGCTATCCTACTTTTAATGATGCTAAGTTCCAGGAGCGGATTCAGGCAGTAATACTATGATTCCTCAAATGGTAAAGCTCTCTACCTCCCTTTGTTCGTATAGTTTAAAACATTGACAATCCTTTCCTGAATCAAGTATTTTATTAGGGGACACAAGTATGATATTCTGATTCTATCATTCCTTCTGCATTTATTAGCTGGGATTTTTCTGTAAAAAAAAAAAAAAATGTTCCCTTCATAAGCCAGCACTATCTGGTTACTGCAAAATAGTTCATGCTCAGCTGTCAGAGTAAGGTATTATTGGTGCCTCAGTTAACTCCCATAATGAACTTTTTTAAAAAATGTATCACTACAAATTTGTGGATTTTTACACATTTCTACATTTCACGTTTATATCACTTATATCTATTGCAGTCATTATTCTTTTTGATGCTCAATGGTTCCATTTTGGAAAGCTCTGGTCTTTAGTAGTTTCCTTGATTTTTGGCTCAACAAATGTCCCAGGATATCTTACTTATTCCTGACCCAGTCCTGAGATCATCCATTTCTCCAAAGAATCCTGATTCTTCTTAATGAGAAACAATACTGAAAGACCACAGGAGGGCACTGGGTGAAGAACAGATATTCTTACTTCTTAAATAATGTTGTTTATCGATAATTTTTTAAAATTGACTTTACATTTTGCATTCACTCCTAGGATCATTTGTTTATTTGGGGGCCATGCTGGGTCTTGATTGCTGTGCCTGGCCTTGTCTCTGGTTGCGGTGTGCGCGTGTGCACAGTGGCTTCTCACTGTGGCGGCTTCTCTGGTTGCGGAGCACAGGCTCTGAGGCACGCGGGCTTCAGTATTTTGCAGCATGCAGGCTCAGCAGTTGTGGTCCACAGGCTTAGTCGCTTTGTAGCCTGTAGGATCCTCCCAGTCCAGGGATCAGACCTGTGTCCCCTGTACTGGCAGGCAGACTCTTAACCACTGGACCACAAGGGAAGTCCAAGAACAGATATTCTTAATTTTAGTTTACGAGAAAGTAAATGTCAGTCGAAGGGAGATAAAGGTATCTTGCCTACAAGAACCTAATTAATCACTGGCACCAATGAGCTGAGTCCTGACTTGTGGCCCACTGTCTATCCTGATGATTGTGTTGTTTCTTGTTCGGTGAATGACGTTTCTCAATTCTCATTATGTCTAAATTATACTCCAAGAATGATTATTTTCCCCTGAACAGCTACAGCATAAAAACTTTAATTAAAATCCCGTTCAAAATAAAAGAAATTAGATCTCCACTGGCAGCTAGTTTACCATCATGATCAGAAAACAATGTAAAGTCCTTACCACAGCCCATGAGACCATCAAATGATTCATTAAAATCCAAGTCTCTGTCTTCATACAGCTCAGTAGCTTATTCTAACTACTTGAAAATCCTCCTTTTGAATTTGTACAGAAGTGATTCAGTAGCCCTTTTAACATAATCTACAGAAACCTCCCTAAAACTAATTCTAACAACTAAACCTAAAATTTTAATACTCTAATTTTGGAATGTTTCATTCAATGTTCTAGAAAATAAAAGTTTAAGCCTAATTCTATACATGTTAGATTCTATGAATATAGCATGGCATATGTCCCATACGTAATTAACCAAGGACAAGACAGAGAGGACCAAGGACAGAGAGACCACAAACAATTTTAGTAAATCATCTTTAACTTTTAGAATTAAATTAACTCTTACTGGTAATAGGAGTTGCATTGTTGGGTGTGTCGGCTCTCAGATACTGAGTCGTCTGGGTAGATGGCTGAGACAGCCCTTGGGAACTACTGCTGGCACTGATGCTGCAAATAATTTTTAAAAGAGGAATAGTTGGCAAGTCAGCTTCAATGAGAAATTTCCTTTTTCAATACATACAAAATGCATGGAGCCATTATAACCAGCTTAAAACCTTAACAGAGATCACAATAATGCATGGATCTCCATCATAAATGTTTCATACTGAAATTTTACTCTACCTCATAACGCAGAGCTCTGTTCTTTTTCTTTCCTTTCTATCTCCACAATTATCAGGCGATTCATCATATCAAAGTCACTCACAAAATGTAGCATTCTTCAAATACCATAGATAGCAGTCTTGAACCTCATACAATATGTTAGGGAACTGTGGACCAACACTTAGTTAAGAACTCATGCCACCCAATTTAGATCACTTTTAAGAAAAGGAGTATAAAGACAGGATTCTTTTAATGATGGTCCATAACCACATGGCCTACAGATGATGGCATATGAAAGCAAATCAAACATGCTCAAAGCTTGGGAAGGGATATCCTACCTGGTTCAAGTCCGTTTAATCGAATACATTTAGCTTCTTCTACGTCCCTAATCCCACCTTTTGGGAATTTATGGAATTTATTAGAAATCATTAGCTTCCATGGGGTCGCTAAGAGTCGGATACGACTGAGCGACTTCACTTTCACTTTTCACTTTCATGCATTGGAGAAGGAAATGGCAACCCACTCCAGTGTTCTTGCCTGGAGAATCCCAGGGACGGGGGAGCCTGGTGGGCTGCCGTCTATGGGGTCACACAGAGTCGGACACGACTAAAGTGACTTAGCAGCAGCACTTGAAGCATTTTATTATCCCACATTTTTTAAGTAATCAAGAGACCCAGAAGACGGTAGGCTCAAAGAACTTCATACTCAAGATTACTACAAATCAATGTCCTTTCATTTTGTCAGTGCACAACCACTTTATCCCAGGTCACCCTGGACCACATTCTACTTACACAAGTCTAGTAATTCTGAAGCAGTGGAGAAGTAAAGCATAGAAATTCAGCATTAAGTGTGAAATCAAAGGCAAGATGTCATACCCTCAAGAAGGAAGGGCTACCTTCCATGTCTCCCTTAGCTGCAGGATCAGCAGAGTCCAATCAGAGACTCCAAACTTTCCTAAATACGAAAATCTTTTGAATGACCACACCCCACACAATAGTTCTGTATTTTCAAAGCCCAATGATTAAAAATACACATAATGACAAAAAGCTGCTACTCAAAAATTGATCTATATAGGTCTACATGTATAGTAGGTACAGGATAGCACAGTGAAGAGACAGAAAGTAGAACCTTGAAATCAAAACTGCCAGCACCACCATTTATTAACTAGATGTATGACCTTAGGCAAAATATTGCTTTTGGAGCCTCAAATTCCTGATGGATAAAATGACTATAATACTATCTCCTGAAACAAGGATGCTAAAATAATTACAAGAAAAATATAATCCTTTTAGGTCAATGCTCTGCCCTCAAATATACATTTATAAATTATTATTACTATTTATGTTCATTATTACTAATATTACCATCCCTAATGCTTAGAACCACAGAGCACCTGTTTCTGGAGTTTTGAGCATGACTCAAAGATCACATCAGAAATTAAAACTGTAGAAGTCCAGGATTCAATAATAGGGAGGGAAGAGAAGCATTATCATTCCCAAAGATGGAGAAAATAATAGAATACAAATACTTACCCATAAAATGGGATTAAGAAAACCCACATCCCAGGATCTAGGGGAGGCTCAAGTTACATAATATATGTGGAAAGTACAATTTAAATATTCCCTGGCAACCAGCACTGATGACTGAATAAGTATGCACAGATCCCAAAGGATTTACTAGTTATTGCATTTCTAGTAGGTAGGTAGGTAGCACTCTTGTACCACCTCAGAATTCTTGAAAATCCTGGGCATGCAACATTATGAGCATGTACATATTTAGTGGCTGAAAGTTATGACCAACCTAGATAGCATATTCAAAAGCAGAGACATTACTTTGCCCACAAAGGTCCATCTAGTCAAGGCTATGGTTTTTCCTGTGGTCATGTATGGATGTGAGAGTTGGACTGTGAGGAAAACTGAGTGCCGAAGAATTGATGCTTTTGAACTGTGGTGTTGGAGAAGACTCTTGAGAGTCCCTTGGACTGCAAGGAGATCCAACCAGTCCATTCTAAAGGAGATCAGCCCTGGGTGTTCTTTGGAAGGAATGATGCTAAAGCTGAAACTCCAGTACTTTGGCCACCTCATGCGAAGAGCTGACTCATTGGAAAAGACTCTGATGCTGGGAGGGATTGGGGGCAAGAGGAGAAGGGGACAACAGAGGATGAGATGGCTGGATGGCATCACCGACTCGATGGACGTGAGTTTGAGTGAACTCCGGGAGTTGGTGATGGACAGGGAGGCCTGGCATGCTGTGATTCATGGGGTCGGAAAGAGTCGGACACGACTGAGAGACTGAACTGAACTGAATAATGAGCAAAGCACTATGTCAAGTGGCCAGAACAAACCTTGGAAATCCCAGATTTATGAGAGAAAGATGGAGCATTTGAGGATCAACCCTTGTTACCTATTAAAATCAATATTTACATAGCTACAGCACATGAGGTAAAAAGTGAGATAAAAATGTACACTTGCTTGCCCTTAATAGTTTAATACCAGTCTAAATAAATTATCTCATTTAACTTTCATAAGCAAGTAAGATTAACAGATATTAACTCTGCTATAAAGTTAGAATTTAGGGCAAAGATCATCATTTTCCTTCAGAGCACTTGTTATAATTTATATTTATGTATCTAATTCATTTATTCATTCAACACTACTTACTAAGTGTATATTATATGCCAGATACTGTGCCAAGTGCTGGCGATACAGTAGTGAACACAATAAATAAAGATCCCTACTTTCATGAAGCCTACATTCTAGCAGGGGTTTCTGGCTTAGTATCTGTTACAGCAGACTATAAACTCATGAAAGCAGGGAAAGTACGTGTTTGTTCACTCCTTCCTCACACCAAAGCCAGGGCCTGGCACAAGAGGCCTCAAGTGGGCCCACCTGAGCCTCAGTGAGAGCTCCACTGGCACTTATTGGATCAATCAATAAATAAACACAGAAAAACACACTTTCTTCATATAGAAAGCTATAAAGCACACAGAATGGTTGCTTCTGATATGAGCTATTGATATGTATCAAAAGAGGCAAAGAATTACTGCTCTAACAGAATGGCTTCCTGCCTCTCTCCACTCATTCCTTCTTTAAGAAATTCTTCATGCAATATTCATTCAACGATAGCTATTAGACACCAGACACAGAAATGAATAAAGGGAAATAAAACAGCCTTGTCGCCAGTAATGAGATAATGGAAAATGAAGATATTGTCAAACAACAAGTCCAAGCACCCGACAAAGGAATGCGTTCTCCTATATTCAAGAGCCAACAGGGAGAGGCTATGGGACAGACAGGGCAGAGGCCAGTCCCTCTGTGCAAAGACTTCACAGAAGCTCTGATTTTCCAGAACACACTCCCCCGGCACAGCACAGACAGAAAAGATGAGCTTGTACTGTCAGGAGAGGGCAAGTCACACACATGGGCTCCAACTGCCCCTGGCAGTTTTGGTCTCTGCCTCTAAATAAGCTGTGTAGAACAGGACTCTGGCTCCTGAGTGTCAGGAATGGAAGAACTCTCTACCATCCCTGTGCAAGGAATTCCGTGGAGCCATGGGTTCCATCAAACCTCAAAGGGCTGTTGTCAAGACTAAGGGAATTAATGGATATAAAGCACGTGGAACAGTGCCTGGCATGTAACAAGTGAAAAAAGAAGTGAAAGTATTAATTGCTCAGTTGTGTCTGACCCTTTGTGATCCCACAGACTGTAGCCTGCCAGGCTCCTCTGTTCATGCAATTCTCCAGGCAAGAATACTGGAGTAGGTAGCCATTCCCTTCTCCAGGGGATCTTTCCAACCCGGGGATTGAACCCGGATCTCCTGCATTGCAGGCAGTTTCTTTACTGTCTGAGCCATCAGGGAAACCAAATATAAGTGCTTTATACAATTACAATACTGTGTTATTATAATACATCTATTAAAACAACTGGCCTTCCCTTATGGCTCAGACAGTAAAGAATCTGCCCGCAACGCAGGCGACCAGAGTTTGATCCTCAGGTTGGGAAGATCCCCTGGAGGAGGAAATAGCAACTCACTCCAGTATTCTTGCCTGGAGAATTAATTCCATGGACAGAGGACCTGGCAGGCTGCAGTCCATGGGGTCGCAAAGACTCAGACGTGACTGAGCGACTAACACTTTCACTTCAACAACAATGAGTCCTTCCTGTTGCTCTGCTCTGGTTCTAGCAGCGCAACCCTGAAGAAGTTATTTAATCTCTTTAAGTCTGTTTCTTCATCTTTAAAACAAGGACAGCATCATATCCATTAAGTGGCTGTGAGCATCAAATAAAATACAACACATATAGAGCCTGGTATAGTACTAGCAGACAACACTTGATGAAGTGGTAGTCATTGTTATCTCACAGGCCCCAGTGCAAAGAGAAGAAGCAAGTGCCTCAAATACTATTAGATTACTACATGGGAACTTTCTAGTCACCACTATTAGCTTGCTGTCAAGTAATAAGTAACAGCTAATAGAAAAGGCAGAGAAGGCAATGGCACCCCATTCCAGTACTCTTGCCTGGAAAATTCCATGGACTGAGGAGCCTGGTAGGCTGCAGTCCATGGGGTCGCAAAGAGTCGGACACGACTGAGCGACTTCACTTTCATGCACTGGAGAAGGAAATGGCAACCCACTCCAGTGTTCTTGCCTGGAGAATCCCAGGGACAGGGGAGCCTGGTGGGCTGCCGTCTATGGGGTCACACAGAGTCGGAGACGACTGAAGCAACTTAGCAGCAGCAGTAGAACAGGCAAGAGTTGAAGAAGAAATCAATCCATTACTACCAGTACACTGCAACTTTCTGAAAAGAAAAAGCCCAATAATGGCACTTACCATATGCAGGGCTTGTTCTAAGAGCTTATAGTTTTATTTCACTAGAACTTAACAACATGCTTATATGTGCCATGATCATCTCTGCTTTAGAGATAAGCAGAAGCAGATATCTCTGCTTTAGAGATAAGGAGAACCAAGACATAAAGAGGCTACAAAACCTCCTCTGGGCCACAAAGTTAGCAAGTAGCACAACCAGAATTCAGAGGTGGGCTAGCTCCAGGCCATGCTCTTAACCGCTAGGCTGTACCCTGAAAACAAGTGATGATGAAAGATGCTTCTCATCGGGCATGGTCTGGAAATCTTTGTCAAAAAACTAGAGAGAACTGGAACACCAATTAACGGGTGGTAACGAATTATTTCAACAGCAAAGGTATAAGCCCCACAAATTCTTAAGTTTTTGTACAACTCTGGTTGTACATGGTTCAGAGCCCTCACACGAAAGCAAACCTTCAAGAAGAATGTGTTTATCAAGACTAACTCTGAAATGCTATGCCTCCCAGTGACCTTTAACTCTGCCATATCCTCTCTCGAGAGTCCCATCAAAATGTTCCTGTTACCTCATGACCTCCTTAGCTCTTTCTGTACAAAACCCAAATCTAATGAACACAATCATACACACAAAACATATTCTGAAACACCTCACCCATGTGTTTCTTTTCTTACTCTGACCTCCTTTCTCTTCTTTCTCTGCTCAGATAAAAAAAGTATAACAGAGGGGACAGAGAGTACTTAGGGGCAGGAATTAATCCAACCAGCCTCCCCCACTCCCTTGTGCTCTGCCAGACATATGCTTACCCACTATATATATGACACCACATAGGACTGGGGAGTCAGCAGTAGATGCAATGCTTCCTAACTGGGAAAAGCTTACATTCAAGCAGGAAAGACAAGTACATAAGAAAAGGTACAGTAATTGCTACCAAACAGAGAGAAAAAGAGAAACAGGGAAGGAAAGAGACACAAAAAGAGGAGGGAGAAACTGATGGCTGGGAGGCTTAAAAAGACTTCATGAAAGAGATGGCAATGGAGTTGAGATGTGAAGAGTGGAGAGGGTTTGAATCCATGGCAAATACAGGGAACAAAAGAAGGCATGAACAAAAGTCCTGGAGGGCAAAGAGAAGAGCAAAGGTGAGGAACAAGTAATTATTTGACTGGAGCATAAGAGGCAAGTTCAAAGAGGATGGGGTGCTTATCTCCACACTTTAAAGGAGGACACCTTGAAAGCCAAGTCATGAAGCTGAGAATGTCTTCAGTCAGCAAGCAGGAATCACTAAGGAGGGAAACGAGAACTGTGGACTAGGAAAATAAACTCATCTGTCACTTCATCTCTGCCTCTCACCCTATCCTGTCTACGATGTACTTCTAGTCATCCTGACTCACCCAGGCTGGGACAAGCTGCTACAATCCCACACTATAATACATATCATCAAATGTATAAACTTTTATAAATATGGTTAATGTCAAAGATTAAATACTTGAAGCCATGATAGTACATCATTATTTTTTTATTCCTAGCACTTAGCATAATATCTACCAGTGTATCTCAAAGGCTACACATTAGAGTCACCAGGGAAGCTTTAATTTAAAAAAAAAAAAAAAAAATACTGAATGCCCAAACACCACCCTAGACCAATAACATCAGAATTTTTGGAAGGGCTGTTGATATATTTTAAAAGTTTACCCATGACTCTAATAGGCAACCAGGTTGAGAACTAATGATTTAAATCATAGCAGGTTCTCAATAAATGTTAATAAACTGGATGGATGAATGGACAAATGGACAGATAACGATGGAGGGACAATCGAGGAGGAAAAAGCAGGGCTATTTCAAAAAGGCACTAAAAGTCTAGAAGACAGTCATGTCAAAGGGGATAGAAAAAAAATTGATCTCTACTTTTTCACCAAATAATAAACTGTAATTTCTGACTTCACAACTTTTTTAAAAATAAAACTACAGAGAAACACAAAGATGGTATTTTTCCTTTGGCCAGGGCTTAATCACCCTCCCCTTCTTCCCCTGCACCACTGTGCACCGCGGAACATGGGTGTGGGTAGGCTCCCATGTATGTGCAAATAACTGCTTTTATTTTTTTCCTTTCCCCAAAGATGTACGATACCTGTCATCCAGTTCAATCCTTTTCATACTATGAAGGTGCAAAACAGCTAATATTATTGCTACAAGAAATATTACTGCACAGCAAACCCCTACGCTGATATAAAACACACGCGTAGAAGTGGTTGGAGCTGCATGTACAGGATCATCTGAAATAAAAATGAATAGCACATTAAGCTTTTGAAACAAATGTCATCAACTGCTTTGTAACCCAATATACACAATGAGTATCCTGTTCTTTGTAAAAGAGATCTTCATTTCACGTGTCCTTTTTTTGATAAAATCGGTTACCAGTAGTATGTTGCTATAAATTCATACAATTTAAAAAGTGTTTTTGTTATAGCTTAAAAAAGTGTTTTTAAATATAACTTTTGGTTAATTAGTACAATTCACAAGCGGCATACACACAATAAACCATCTATCTGTAGTCATGCTGTCCAACAGGGAAATGCTCTGCAGCATGCGATGCAGCACAGTAGCCACTGGCCACCCGTGGCTATTAAGCACTTGGAACGTAGCTAGTACAATGAAAGAACTGAAGTTTTAATTCTATTTCATTTTCACTAATTTAAATAGTCACATATGGCTAGTAATTAGCATACTGGACAGCAAGCTCTACAAACCCTTCCTCAACAGCGGTGTCTGGTGTGAGAGATGAGACATCTATTTTGCCAATCACTACTCCTCAAAGGGGGAGGAATATACAGCAGAGCAACCCATGAGGTAAAACAAACTTTTTTCATCTTTTTCTCTTGAGAGTTAAATTATTTTGTTTATCTTTTTTTAAAAATAAAAGCAGGAAAATAAGACTCTACTCATGAAATAATATTCATCTTAATGTTACTCAAAAAGAAAGCCTCAGCAACAGAGGAAATAATTTAAAGACATAGAGATATATGTGCACACATACACACAGGAGCAACAGAGAAAGACACAGAACCAAAGATCCACACGATAAGAGCAAGCAGAATGGAAGACAGAGAAGCAGAAATAGAAACGATCTAACTGGAACTGGTGTAACTGAAGATTAATGAGTACTCACATCAGCATTCTACTGAAGAATCTGAGTTTTATCCTAATGATACAGGAAGTCACTGCAAGCCTTCAAGCAAAGGAATGGCACACATAACGATACTCGGAAAAAAACACCAAAGATGACTCTGCATGCTATAAAGAATACTGTGGGGGGGAGCAAAAGCAGAAGCAAGAACACGCCAAGAAAGAAGCAGCCATGGCTTGGACAAGGATGTTATGGGGAAAGTAAGAAGTTCATGGACTGGGAGGCAGAGTCAACAGAGTTTGCTAAAGGGATTATGCCAGGATAGAAAGAAAAAGAGGAATCAAAGCTTTGCCTTAAAGAATTAGGTGGAAAAGGTAACTTTATAAAGAGGAAAAAGAAGCAGGTTGGGGAAAGAGAGAATTAAGAGTTTTGTTTTGTCCAAGAGCACCTGTACATGTCTATGTGGAGATGTCAAACTGACATATATACAAATGCAGAGTTATGGGAATACATCAGGACAAAAGATATAAAACTGACAGCTTTCAAAAACTTATTTTAAGACTGCTTTCTAAAATTTAAACTTTGAATCAACAAATAATGAACCAGCACAGATTGATGTAGAGAGACCAAATGGCTTCTAGAATAGCTATACTTGACCTGCAGCCTGAATGAAAGCAGGACTTTCCTTAAGAATGCTAGGGGTCATTCAACCTTGAAGGGCTGGGAAAGGAAGGTCCCAAAGGTTGATGTTGGCAGCATCCATCTCAAAACATTCCAGGGCAGAGGAGAGGACACCGCTCTGCTGGGCACATGCCCAAATGCACCCTGCCTGATTACCTTTAATTCCAGACTAGTGTATACACTGTTCCCACTCCCTCATCGACATGTCACCTGCTACCACCTGGTCACCCTTCAGGTCTCAGATGAGACGCCACTTTTCCTCAGGAAGCTGCCCCAAATTTCCTCACAGGAGATTACATACCCTTTGCCTCAGGGTCCCAAAGCACCTTGTGCTTGCCCTGCCACAGCTTGCCACAGGCTATTGTTATCACTGCTTATTGCCTATCCATTTCCTCTGGTGCATTAGAAGCCCTAGGGGGCTTACAAAGTCTGTTTCATTCAAGGTTTAATCTTCTGCCTCAATCATCACCTAGCATGTCATAGTGTAAATGTTAAGTAGGTGAAAACAAAGAAAGGGAAGGGAGGAGAGAGGGAGCAAGGAACAGACCAAGGATAATCAACACTCTATTCTCCTTGTCAGAAATAATAATCCTAAGCATAAAAGGAATGGATAAAATCACCAGAATTTTAAAAGTAAGCTTGGGGAGCAGTGATATTTTAAAAAATAGTTTAATTTCTTCTCAAAGACAAATCCAAATGAAATTTTTTTAAAGGCAGATAAATCTCATATTATTTTCTCTTTAAAAACGATATACTTTGAAATATCCAGAACTATTCAATTTAACCAAGTACAAAATCTAACTACCAGTTTAGAAGAGAGAAAAATATGTTATATGGCACCGTTAAAATGCAGATGTGGAAAATTCTATGAGACAAATGAGTCAATTTCTTCAACAAATAAATGACAGTGAAGGGAAAGGGGTGGCTTCTGATTAATACACGTCAGCCACACACAGTTTAAGTTTGCTTCATTTGGATCCTGACTCAGGGAACAAACTATATACAGACAGCTTTGAGACAATCAGGTTAATGGGAACATGGATTAGCTATTAGAAGACACTAAGGAGTCAGTTTTGTTACATGTGATAAATCAAATACAAGTAAAGAGGTGTTGGATGATTGTGGCTCGTTTACTAATGGCTTCTAAAAAGTTCTTTACACTGAAATATTTATAGGTGAAATGGCATGATGCTTAGGATGTGCTTTAAAAAATTCTACCCTTCCCTACCTACCACCTGTCTGAAAGAGGAGGAATCAACTGTACAGGACTGGCGAATGTTGGTGATTCCTAAGGAGGGTGATGATCACATGGGGGCTGATCAAAAACATTCCCTTGACTTCTCTATTTCTGAATTGCTCTTCCCCAATTTTTTTTTAGTTTACTTCCATAAAGAGAATCTAATAACATTTTAAGATGCTGCCATTAAAACAGCTTCAGGAAGAGTAAGACTTAATGATGCATCCATATCAGAAAAGGAAAAAGAAGTCTAAGTTATACAGTCTTACAGAACCATTACCAAAAAATAAAAACCTATGTTGAGTTTCTGTTCTGTAGGTTTAAACAACGTGGATCTTTCAGCTTGTATTTTCACCTGGATCAAACTAGCTGAGAGCTGCATCCAGGCCATGAATTAGACTTTCTAACTTTCTGTTAAACAGATGAAGATCTTACACATATTTCACATTCATACTTTAATTATGGCCACTTGAAATGATGATATAAATCCTTGCTTATAAAAGTTTTTTAGAATTTTACAAAATTTTCAATATTCAAATAGTTCCATCTAAATATACCATTCTACAAAACATCAGTTAAATAAGTAGCATGGCATCACTTAATCTTTGGAAAATTGGAAAAAACAAAACCTTCAAGCTTCATGAAATCAAGTCTATTTGCAATCAATTATTTTTCATCCCTAACGATGGAAAAAGATAATACAGTTAACACTTACAAATAGTTCTGCTAGTGTTTTTGTCCAAGGCTGAAGTTTTTACTTCTTCAAGTTCTGAATTTAAAAGGAGATAAAAGATGCTTTAGAAATTCTTTTCCATGAAAATCCTTATATACTGTAATTAAATTTTCTGAATTTTTTCTAACAGTTTTATATTCTTAAAGAACACTGCCTAAACTAAGTAACAAGGTATTTGTTGCAAAATGATAAATGCTACATTACTATTCTGATAATCATCACTATACTCATCAATCAACAGTCTATGCCTATATTAGCCAATTACAGTTACTCATTGAAAAAGGGTTTCTGTGGTCAAGAAGTCTAGGAAAACCTACATACTATAACCTCTGTGGAGGCTAACAGTACACATTAGCAGAGTGTAAAGGCACTGAGGAGTTTCAGAGTAATGAAACTTGACTGAACCAATAGTTTCCATCCTCGTATGATAAAGGAAACTTTTCTTGTGGGTACCACCAATTAACATTCAATACAGTACATGCATGTTTTCTGTTGCAGATACTTTTCAAACAGTACTAAGCTTAAAAACCATATAAATAAATATATTAAGATCACATACTAAATAAGAATCATGAATGTGAACTGGAAGATTAGGGTGGCCAGAAGTATAACCACCAAAAAAAAGACTGGTTCAATATTAAATCTAAAACAGAATAGAAAACTACATCAACGGTCAGTTTTCATGTACACAATAAAGAAAACGGAAAGGGTATGAGGTCATTCTGAACATCAGCTGAGCATTAAACCTCAGTGGGTACTAGCACTGGTGTGCTCCACAGACTCCATCACATTTGGCTGTCATTCTGCCTTTAAGCACTAACAGTTGAAGCGCCACTGCACAGGCAGCGCCACCTCCCTAGGGACCAGGAGCCACCTGTTCTGCACTCTGTATCTAAAGTCCACTTTGGCTTTAAAATTACATGAAAGTAAGTGTGTAACTGGATATACAAGAACCAACAAATGTACTAAAACACTAAAGCTAAAATGGGGCTAACTTTTCATTACAAAAATGTCTATTCTGGATAAAAAAGTGGTGAAAATACACACACACACACACACACACACACAAATTAAGAAAGTAAGAAAATCCTACCATTTGTAACAACCCAGGTAGACTTTGAGGGCCTATGCTAAGTGAAGTAAGTCAGACAGAGAAAGACTATGAGATACTCCATGATCTCACTTATATTTTCAGAATCCAATAATTTTTTTTTTTAATCATAAGAGATTAGATTTGATATTATCAGAGGCCGGGTGTGAGGAAAGAAGAAGACCTAGAGGAGGTAGTCAAATGGTACAAACTTCCAGTTACAAGATAATTACTACGGATATAATGTATGCGTTATTCAACACTATATATTAACTGTACGATTATGTGAGAGTTGTTGAGAGAGTAAATCCTAATTTGTTAAATTCTCATCACATGGAAAAAATTTTTTTCTTTTTTTTGCTTTCTCTTTCTATTGTTAACTACATGAAATGATGAAGTCGTTCAGTTGTGTTTGCAACCCCATGGACTGTAGTAGCCTGCCAGGTTCCTCTGTCCATGGGATTTCCCAAGCAAGGATACTGGAGTGGGTTGCCATTTCCTTCTCCAGAGATCTTCCCAACCCAGGGATCAAACCTGGGTTTCCTGTATTGCAGGCAGATTCTTTACCATCTGAGCCATTAAGGAAGCCCACATGAAATGATGGCTAAGTAAACTTATTTTGATAATCATTTCACAATGTATGAAAATCAAACCATTATACTATCACCTTAAACTTATACAGTGATATGTGTCATTTATATCTCAATAAAACTGGGGAAAATATATAGAGAGAGCAATTGTTTACACTTAATTAAAAGATTAAATGAGAGCTAAAAAAATGCCCATTCTAATGCAGAACCACTTTTTTGCTGGCACATATCTGGACATTAGCCATTTAAATTCTGGCTAATGAACACCTGCTGGCCTCAGGTGTTCTCATAACACTCAGCAGTAACCCTGACTAGGAAATGTGTTAAGAGACAGTTTGACAGTGAAGCAAAAGCACAGGTTTGCAATCCAACTCCACCACTTAGTTCTCTGGCCTTGGCAACTTGGTCAGACTCTCTGAGCCTCATCTTCCTCCTCAAAAACTGGAGATAATGAGAGAAGCTACTGCCTCAGGCTGCTATAAGCATTAAATGGGTTAATGTGTTTGTACAGGAGACAGGGATCAAGACCATCCCCATGGAAAAGAAATGCAAAAAAGCAAAATGGCTGTCTGGGGAGGCCTTACAAATAGCTGTGAAGAGAAGAGAAAAGCAAAGGAGAAAAGGAAAGATATAAGCATCTGAATGCAGAGTTCCAAAGAATAGCAAGAAAAGATAAGAAAGCCTTCTTCAGCGATCAATGCAAAGAAATAGAGGAAAACAACAGAATGGAAAAGACTAGTGATCTCTTCAAGAAAATCAGAGATACCAAGGGAACATTTCATGCAAAGATGGGCTCGATAAAGGACAGAAATGATATGGACCTAACAGAAGCAGAAGATATTAAGAAGAGATGGCAAGAATACACAGAAGAACTGTACAAAAAAGATCTTCACGACCCAGATAATCACGATGGTGTGATCACTCACCTAGAGCCAGACATCCTGGAATGTGAAGTCAAGTGGGCCTTAGAAAGCATCACTATGAACAAAGCTAGTGGAGGTGATGGAATTTCAGTTGAGCTATTCCAAATCCTGAAAGATGATGCTGTGAAAGTGCTACACTCAATATGCCAGCAAATTTGGAAAACTCAGCAGTGGCTACAGGACTGGAAAAAGTCCGTTTTCATTCCAATCCCAAAGAAAGGCAATGCCAAAGAATGCTCAAACTACCACACAATTGCACTCATCTCACATGCTAGTAAAGTAATGCTCAAAATTCTCCAAGCCAGGCTTCAGCAACATGTGAACCGTGAACTTCCTGATGTTCAAGCTGGTTTTAGAAAAGGCAGAGGAACCAGAGATCAAATTGCCAACATCCGCTGGATCATGGAAAAAGCAAGAGAGTTCCAGAAAAACATCTATTTCTGCTTTATTGACTATGCCAAAGCCTTTGACTGTGTGGATCACAATAAACTGTGGACAATTCTGAAAGAGATGGGAATACCAGACCACCTGATCTGCCTCCTGAGAAATTTGTATGCAGGTCAGGAAGCAACAGTTAGAACTGGTCATGGAACAACAGACTGGTTCCAAATAGGAAAAGGAGTACGTCAAGGCTGTATATTGTCACCCTGTTTATTTAACTTCTATGCAGAGTACATCATGAGAAGTGCTGGACTGGAAGAAGCACAAGCTGGAATCAAGATTGCTGGGGGAAATATCAATAACCTCAGATACGCAGATGACACCACCCTTATGGCAGATAGTGAAGAGGAACTCAAAAGCCTCTTGATGAAAGTGAAAGAGGAAAGTGAAAAAGTTGGCTTAAAGCTCAACATTCAGAAAACGAAGATCATGAAATCTGGTCCCATCACTTCAGGGGAAATAGATGGGGAAACAGTGGCAACAGTGTCAGACTTTATTTTTCTGGGCTCCAAAATCACTGCAGATGGTGACTGCAGCCATGAAATTAAAAGACGCTTCTTGGAAGGAAAGTTATGACCAACCTAGATAGCATATTCAAAAGCAGAGACATTACTTTGCCAACAAAGGTTCGTCTAGTCAAGGCTATGGTTTTTCCAGTGGTCATGTATGGATGTGAGAGTTGGACTGTGAAGAAGGCTGAGCACCAAAGAATTGATGCTTTTGAACTGTGGTGTTGGAGAAGACTCTTGAGAGAGTCCCTTGGACTGCAAGGAGATCCAACCAGTCCATTCTGAAGGAGATCAGCCCTGGGATTTCTTTGGAAGGAATGATGCTAAAGCTGAAACTCCAGTACTTTGGCCACCTCATGCGAAGAGTTGACTCATTGCAGAAGACTCTGATGCTGGGAGGGATTGAGGGCAAGAGGAGTAGGGGACGACAGAGGATGAGATGGCTGGATGGCATCACTGACTCAATGGATGTGAGTCTGGGTGACCTCCGGGAGTTTGTGACGGACAGGGAGGCCTGGCATGCTACGATTCATGGGGTCACAAAGAGTTGGACATGACTGAGCAACTGAACTGAACTGAACTGAATGTGTTTGTAAATCACTTGAAACATGGTTGTCACTCAGCAAAATCCAAACTCAGCAAGTTTTCTTTAGTATTTTTTTTTCTACCTTACACACTAACCAGCTCCACCACTGTGATGGGTAAATTCAGATCACTTTAATCTCTATGCAACTTAAAGTGAGTGGGTTGGATTAGATAACCTTTAAGGAGAATTCTAAAATTCTTGCTCTATGAACTCGTGTGCTGAAGCTCTTTCATATCTGCAGCAATTTCTTGAGTAACAGATTATTCAAAGCCAAAAACTACCAACAATTAGTAAGTATCCACATATAGTATTTTAAGTTTCATGATAGTAGATTAATGTAAAATCAACCCACCTACCTCTTGAAACAGGTTATTATGCCATTTTATAGATTAAAAAAAAAAAAACACCTGAAACTTAGGTTAATAAGAGGAAACCTATTCCAATACTCCACCAAGGGTAGAGTTATAATTATAACACATTTTTCTGGTGCCAGGGCAACGTTTCTATATAAAAGTAATTCATAAAGGAAACATAGTTAACACCCCATTACTCAGGGGCCCCCATCTAAAGTCTGTGATTTCTTTACCTCTTCGGCCATTAGTGCTATTTCACATTCCTAAAGGAAAACATTCTTAGCAATTCTGACAAAAATTTTGAGAAAGCAGGGACTGAGTGGGGCCTAAATAAGATTCCTAGCTAGAAGCTATCATGGTGATTATTTCAGAATTTCATCAGTTAGTGCTCTCTTTTCTTACTCGCAACTATAGTCAAGATTGGAACACAAATCTGTAAAAAGACGACACAATCTATTTTTGATCTTCTCACATCTATATAAAATACATACTTTAGTAAATAAATTTCTTACTTTTATAGCACATTTTCCTTCGTTTAAAATTTAAGACTGTAAAGTTTTTTGAAGAATTTACTGTCAAGTTGAGCTGCATGAGTATCATAACCTCAGAATCTACTTTGCCAGTACAGGAAAGCTCGACCCGAAACACTGTTAAAAAAAAAAAATAAGAAAAAATATTTAAATTTTCTAAAAATCAACATTAATGTCCCATAATTTAGAATTTATTTATATTGCAATAAAACTAAAAAATAATACATTTACATAAAATACTAAGCAAAAACTTTCAGAGAATTTTAGACTACATAGCTTTAAATATAAAGTACTAAAAAAGTTAGCATTAAAGAACAAATCAAGACAAAGGAAGAGAATTATTTTCAAATTCGCTCATGATTTTTAATATACCAATTTGTCTCCTAAATTCTCTTATTACCATATAGTAAAGATACAAAACCATAAGGCAAACTTCATTATCTTACCTGTCACAATCAACAACAATAACAACAAAAATTACTTGATAAAAAGGAAAGACAGTTTCACCACCAAAATGCAATTATGTATTGTTGTTAAGGAAGAGATTAAATATAAAGCTGTAAGTGAAACTGATAAATTCTCACCTATGCATTAAAAAAAAAAAAAGACCTTTCTAAGCAAAAACTGTTTTAATTAATTACTGCAGCAATGGGATAACAGACTTTGCTGCATTTTTTTTTTTCAATCTTTCAGTTTAAGACTCTTTCTACAAATTTAGAATGCATCATTCTACCATCGGTATCAGTGTATGAACAATATGGGCATTTTTTAATTTCTTTACTAGCCAATAAAAATTAATCAGCCTTCTCATATTTTCTTAAAGCTTAGATTAATGTATGTTACTAGTAACAGTGAGTAAGAAAGTTTCGTAACACTGGGGCTTATACTTTCAAGTTTTAAAACTCTCCATTTTCTTCAAATCTCACATCTTCAGGAGGCCTTCTCAAAAGACTGGTTCAAAACAAACTGGTATAAACATGATACATATCATTTACTCAGACGTGTCTTGAGAGCCTATCCTGTTCAGATGTTACGCTAGGCACCAAGGGTAGACAGCTGAAACAGACAGCTCCTGCCCTCAGGTGGCCACAGGCTAGCAGGCACAGACAAGGACAAAGAATTACAAAATAATGTGATCAATTTTAAACAGTTAAATAAAAGATCTTACAGGGCAGGAAGAATAGAAAGAGTTAACAAATGGAGGGAGAGAAGGCAGAAAAAAAAGAGTAAAGACTCTGAGTCTTGCAGAATATTTAATATGAACAGAAATTCAGATGCAGGAAAAATGAAAAGATGGTTCCAAACACAGAGATCAGCATGGGCAAAGCTTGGCTCTGAAAATTGCATGCAGCGTGGCACTGCTGGAGCACGGGGACAGATCCACCAACAGGCTAGACAGACAGGCAGGGGCAGACACTAAACACAGTACACCAGGTGGAGAATCTGGAAGGTACTCAACAGATGAGGGTGGGGCACTGAGGAAGTGATCATCCAGGCCGCGGTGTGGGAACTAATGGCAGAAAAACAGGTTCAAAGGGACTCGGGTCAGGGCCAACAATGCATAAAAGGAAACAAAAAAGAGCTGAGTGCACATCATTCGAGGGGATGGAAAAGAAGAAACTGTTTAAAAAGTCCAAATAATCCTTATTTACAAAAATCACTTGTTAAAGAACTTCTGCATCCTATACCTATGTTCTTTAAAGGTATGGGTGTGTGCGTGCGTGCTAGGTTGCTTGTCGTATCCAATTCTTGTGTGACCCCATGGACTGCAGCCCACTAGGCTCCTCTGTTCATGACATTCTCCAGGCAAGAATGCTGGAGTGGGTTGCCACACCCTTCTCCAGATACAGGGGATACAGTTAAAAACAGCATGTTAAACTCTGTCACTGAGACTCACCTGATAAAGTGCGTGGAACTTCCCCCTGAGCAGAAATGTTGACCTGGGGCATGTCCATAGCCACAAAATTGTCTACTTGGAATCCCAGCTTATATTCAACCTATAATATGGAAAAATAAACAAATTGGACCTGTGATAACAGACAGGGCTTAGTATAGCTTGCGGGGAAGGCAATGGCACCCCACCCCAGTACTTTTGCCGGGAAAATCCCATGGACGGAGGAGCCTGGTAGGCTCCAGTCCGTGGGGTCGCTAAGAGTCGGACACGACTGAGCGACTTCACTTTGACTTTTCACTTTCATGCATTGGAGAAGGAAATGGCAACCCACTCCAGTGTTCTTGCCTGGAGAATCCCAGGGACAGGGGAGCCTGGTGAGCTTCCGTCTATGGGGTCGCACAGAGTCGGACACGACTGAAGCGACTTAGCAGCAGTAGCAGCAGTATAGCTTGACCACACTGATTTTGGTCATTAACAAATAATCTAGCTATATTTTTAAAAGTCCAAATTGTCAGAAACAGTCTTAGGAATGTTCCTTTATTTTAACAGTCAAAGACACCAAGCCAGGGAAGTTTAATATACACAAAGCAGCCCGAGGGAGAATCCAGATCTGCTGAGTCTAAGACGTTTCCCATCCAAACTGTGCTGCTTCTTACATGACTCATTAGATTACTGCTGAGGGGGTGTGTTTTATTTATTTATTCCAGTTTTATTGAGATATAATTGACATATATCACTGTATAAAATGGTTTCAGCATAATGACTTGACACATACATGATGAAATGCTTATCACAATAGGTTTAGTGAACATCTATCATCTCATATAGAAAATTAATAAATTAAAGAAATAGGAAAAAATTGCTCCTTGTGATGAGAAGTCAGGATTTACTCTCTTAACAACATTCATACATAGCATATAGCAGTTGATTATATTTATCAGGTTGTACATTACGTCCCTATCTTATAACTGGAAATCTGTAGTACCTTTTCATTATTTTCATCCAATTCCCTTCCTGTCCCCCTCCTCTGGTAACCAAATCTGATCTGATCTCTTCTTCTAAGAGTTTGTTCGTACGTTTGTTTGTTCTTGAAGTATAACTGACCTACAACACTATGTTACTTCCTGTTATACAACAGTGATTTTTTTCCTATACATTTCAAAATGACCACAATAAGTAATTATGATATGTCACCACAAAGATAATATTATTTACTTATTGATTATACCCTCCACCCTGTAAATTTCATACCCTTGACTCTTTAATTTTGCAACTGGAAGTTTGCACCTCTTGATTTCCCTCACCTGTCTCTTCCCCCAGCCCCTCCTCTGCACCTGCTTGTTCTATTTATGACTCTGTTTCCGTTTTGTTATGCTTGTTCATTTGTTCCTGGGAATTTTCAATTGAATAAACATTCAGTCCAGTAAGCCACCCTCTATTTCATGCCCAGAACAGTACCACCACTCTCCTATACAACCTGCCATCTAGGATTCAGAATTCTGCTGAGGATCACAGTCACTGACAGAGAAGCCCTAGAGAGGCAGATAGATACGAAGAGCCAAGGAGTTGAGATGTATAATTTACAGACCATGACTAGTCACCAATGTCTTCTCTAGCTGATAAAAGCCAAGCTCTGAGGGCCTGAATGTGCTGGCAGATGAAGGTCTGATCTACAGATCCATTCACCTCACAAGTAGATTCCAAAGTACAAATTTCTCATAAAATATCTATGCTACATTCTCTGGTCTGGCTTTCACCACTAATAGAGTTAATGTTTGGATGTCCATCTAACCTCTGGATCGCAAGTGATTCAGAATCCAGAAAGGAAGAGAGATGACAAGAAAAATGTCCCTGGAACACCAATATTCTCTATCAATACCTAGCTTCTATAGGTGGCTTAATAGAACCAATCAGCATCAATCAATATCAAACATCAAACATACCTCTTTTGCTAGCAAGATGTTCATGAAAGAAACAGCTCAAATTGCAAAGCAATAGCTGAAATTCAGAATGAATGCCATCTTCAAGACCCTCAACGAGGCCTTATATTTCCCAATATTCTTTGTCCTGTCCTTGGGACTCAATGAGAAGGGCACCCCTCTCCCATTCAGTGGTCATAAGGCCTTCCAGCAAAGGCTGGGATTGGCAGAAGCCAAAGGGCAGAGGGCTAGGAAAACAGTAGTGGGAAAGAGGTTCAAGAAACCATTCTTCAGGAAACTTAACTAGAAAGAATGTAATTAGGTAATGGCATAATAGACTTCAAAGCCTATCTTTCTTCTTTTTTCAATGGGAGATACTCAAATGTGGTACATGCTAATGGGAAAACCAACAAGCAGGACATAACAAAGATGAAAGAAAAGAGGGACAGTGGACCTCCCAGAGCGTAAGAGAAAGGGTGGACACCTGGGCACTGACTGAGTCAGGAGGTGTTTAACCCACAGATACGAAAGGATCAATCCAGTGACTAGAGCTCCCTCTCTCGGTTCCCCTTTTCACACTTTACTTGAAAGTTCCAGAACAGTACTGTTGCTGTTGTTCAGTTGCTCAGTCATGTCAGACTCTTTGTGACTGCGTGGACTGCAGCATGCCAAGCTTCCCTGTCCTTCACCACCTCCCAGAGCTTGCTCAAACTCATGTCCACTGAGTCAGTGATGCCATCCGACCATCTTGTCCTCTGCTGTCCCCTTCTATCCTGCCTTCTTTCCCAGCATCAGGGTACTGGGCCTTTCAGGTGTACCCAGAACGCTATAGGGATATGCAAGTATTAAAGCACTGCTTTACACTTAAGATAGATATACAAACAACTGTTAAAAGTTGTATTTGTTAAGTGCCATGTTCATAACAAAGGAAATGCTCTCGCTGCTGCACATCAGTGACTTGGTGGTTCCTTGGCTCGAAGTGTTCCCTCTCACCTTAGCATGCTGCAATACTTAGTCACTGCCACTAGGGGGTGTGAGAGAGCCACAGCCCAGCAAGTGTGGGCCAAGAATGAGTAGGCTTTCCAGCAATGCTAACTAATAAGAAAATGCATTGACTATATTCCTATATCCATGCTATCTCTAAACAAAGCAATACATGAAAGGCAACTGTCTGAAAAAAAAATTCAGCACAGTCAGCAAGAACTCGATTGGAACCATGACTGTGTGACCATCAGATAATTTACTAATTTTTCCCAAGTTTCAGTTTTTATAAAATGTTGCTGCTGCTGAGGATCAAATAAAATAATTAAATGATGCACCTAACTGTCGGTCCGGTACAGGTCCCCTTCGATAAACAACAGACCCCAGTAGCATCAGCAGTCATTCCAGGGTCGCCACACTATGCCCCACTGCACTTCCCCATTGGCCAGCCTGCTCCTGACCTCCAAGATTCTGACACAAGCCTTCCTGTGCCCTGCCAAGAGCAATCCTGCAGCCCTTTGTATCGTCCCCTGTCTTGGGCACCCCACTAGACTAAACAGACTCTCACACTGTCGACCTCTTCACAAGTGTCTTCCCTGCCTTTTCCTCCAGCCCAGCTTTTCTATCATTTGGTCCCTGTAACCCTCAACCCTCAGGGCCTGGACAGCAGGGTCAGCATTCCTTCAGGATCTTCAGGTCCTTTCTCTACTTCCCTTCCTCATGCAAAAGCCCCTGTACTCTGAAGCTCACAGCTTCTACTCACAATGGCTATTTCTCACGCCATCATCATCAGTGTCACAGAAGGACTTTACAGAGCCCGTGGCGCTCGGCTCGCTTTGTCGCCTGCTGTCTTCCTGGTGGCTTTGATATTAATATTCAGCATTCCTATGTACTGATGAATTACTCTATAAACAAAACAAATGTAAAAATCCCACTCTGTCAAAGATCCCATCACCACCTCTGATTCCTACAAAACCAGTTCTTTGTTTCCAACACTCTGATTCAACCACCATTTATGAAGCACATTTGTAAACCAAGGGCTGTGCTCATAGCTGGGATGTAATGGCCAGTGACGCTATTTCCATTCTCTCCAGCCAGACTGTGCCCCAGAGAAGACTAGCTACCAACACCGTCTTTTTGCCGTCAGAACGCTGACCACCTCTCACACCACCCCTGATGCCCAGCACAACTGGGGGAAAACCAGAGACCAGAAGAGAAAGCTGCTCTTACACAACGATGATCCCCATGTTCAGGGTAAGCCGTTAATCCTGGTCAGCAGTCCCCTCCCCATTCAGCCCCTTCTCCCTAGTCCTCTCACTCCAAACCTCATGGGATTCACAGCTTCACCACCTGCTGCCCACCCCACTTTCCTCCTCTCAGACAATGCTCCTTCACCTGGCACACAAGAACCTGCCCCCCCCCCCACCCCCCCGCTTTCTGCCTTTCATTTGAGCTCCAGGCAGATTTGGTGGCTCAGATGGTAAAGTGTCTGCCTACAATGCAGGAAGATCTCCCGAAGGAAATGGCAACCCACTCCAGTATTCTTGCCTGGAAAATCCCATGGATGGAGGAGCCTGGTAGGCTACAGTCCATGGGGTCGAAAAGCGTCGGACACGACTGAGCGACTTCACTTTTCACTTTCCAGGCAGATCTGTTAGAGCACTCTTCCTTTGCACTCCACTCCCAAGGAGAGATTTATTCTCCTCTCCAGATGATAAACCCTTCTCTCAGCACACTAGCCTTAGCCCGCTAGACCACTAATGGGATCCTGTATCATCAACTCATCTCTCTCACTCTCCTACATCTTCATTCTCTCCCATATGCCCAATAACTTACTAGACATATGTGCCTAATAATCTTACAGCTCTCGAACATAGCAGATTTAAAGCCAAATTTACTATGCTTCCCCACACTTGCTGTCTCCTTTACTCTGCTGCTGCTGCTATGTCGCTTTAGTCACGTCCGACTCTGTGTGACCCCATAGATGGCAGCCCACCAGGCTTCCCGTCCCTGGGATTCTCCAGGCAAGAACACTGGAGTGGGTTGCAATTTCCTTCTCCAATGCGTGAAAGTGAAGTCGCTCAGTCGTGTCCGACTCTAGCGACCCCATGGACTGCAGCCTACCAGGCTCCTCCATCCATGGGATTTTCTAGGCAAGAGTACTGGAGTGGGGTACCAACTGCAAGCAGAGGCACAGCCAGCCAGGGACCAGAACCCCTGGGGCAGTAGACAGAGCGAGCTGCAAACAAGGTTAAACGCCCTAACTGTAGTCTGAGGGCAGGGACCAGACCAGCACTGGAGAGCCTCAGTGTGGCAGGGGGTAAGGGCAGAAGGTAGAGAAATGGGCTTGTGAATGGAGCTGGGCAGCATCAGAGGCATGCGGAGAAGTGGTGGAGGGGTTGACCAGGATTTCTGAGAAGCCCGACCCTTTGGCCAGCAGCAGCCTGGAACACTAAAAAGTGTGAAAGCACGACGCCTGCCCTCTGTTGCCTCCCTTTTTGAGGGACTGCCTAAACATGAAAGGCATTCCAAAGCAGTTCTCTTCTCCCTCAGGAATCTTCAGAATATAAAATTTTAAATTTTAGTTTCTGGGGTTAGAAACTGCTTATTATTAAAGGGCAGTTTTTTCTATTTTGGCATGCCATCAATCTATATGGACTCTCACTGGCCAATAATCCTTTGAAGAAACAGATCTGCTCTAAAGCTAACATTTATAATCTACTGGAACAAAGAAAATCTGAAAATCAGTTGTTTATCAGAACAAAGAATGAGCCAAAATACTTCAGAAAAGAAATGAGAAAAAAATATAAATATTTGAATAAGCTAAGAAATAAACATTTTTGGTAATCTTCCCTTACTTGGAAACAAATGGTAATTGCATATAGGCAGCTGCTGAGTAAAGCCACTTCCTCTTGGAACCCAGTACAGATTTAAAGTGAGTACACTTTGCCTGAAGCCCAACAGCCTTTCAATTTCTCTGAAATTATCAGAAGTGCTGCCTTTCTCACAGAAATCCCACCCTGCACGGGATACAGCAGGCTGGCCCCCAGGGCTGCTGTAGGAACTCTGGACAAGTTCCCTGCAGACCCTCCTGACAATGATGAATTCCTGAAACCAGAGAACAGCTTACAGGATGGGACTGAGTAGGGTAAGTATTCTGCTACCTTTTGGTATATTTTCGCCTTTCAGCTATCTAAAATATCTGACACTTAACAGATGCAATTCCAAGTTTTTCCCTGGATACTGGAGAATGTTCTGGAATGCAGAAGAAACTTATTATCTGTTAAAACCACCAGTAAGGGGACTGTGAAAGAAAACCAACACCACAGTTCTTACCCCATCTGGAAATGCAATTAACCCATTATATTTACCAACCACTCTCTAAGGCAGTGTGATACAATGTCAAGAGTAAGACACAGCTCCAGTCTCTGAGAAGACCACAAACCTGTTTGGCAAGATAAAACACACTCACTGTAGAACACTATTATTAGAAGCTTTGATAATGTTAAAATATCTACAATGAAGTGACATATCAAGAGGACTGAAGATCTTTGGAAGCAAGTATCTCATCCTCTGGTAATCCTTAAAAAGCAATAATTGCAAAGTGTTGGAGCTGAGGAGCCATGACCCTCCTTCTGAAAGTTCCTAACTGCATCCCAGAGCTAACAAGATCAGGTGAAGAACTCTTCATCATGTCTCTCCTGCCCCCTTGCATGACTATCATTTCAAATATATATATACACACACACACACACATACATTCACATATCTAGATGCTTATCCAGGTACAGACTATCTTTAGAAGGGGAGATCAGAATCAGGTAACAGTGGTTGCCAATGGAAGGGGAGTTAGGTGGCTAGATTGCCTGGGGATGATACTAGAAAGGGGTAGGGGATTTATTTTTCACTATATACCCCTATGCCTTTCGCATTTTTGTACCATATGCATGAACAAAATACTCAAAAGATTAACTTTTAAAATAGACAAACTTCAATTAAACAACTGTGCTAAAATCACAAAAGAAATTATGACCTAAAACTGGAACTAGGAGTTGCAGTGGAGGTCATACCTGACATTAGATTTAACATATACACATTCCTTCGCTTTTTACTATAAAACGTTTTAAGACATAACATGACTAGTACTTACCTCTAAATTCTTATACCTTCTACAGATGAACTGTGAAATAGGCTTAGCTATATGTTCAAACTATGAGTTACATTCATTTTTTTCAAATTTAAAACTATATTTTTTCAAATTTACAACTTTATTCACAGTAAAATATCTGCAAAATCCCAAGTGTGCAACTAGTTTGCCAAATAGTTTGTCAAGTATACCCACCCATGTTTTCACACTTCTAGATCCAGGAGCCCACCGCCTCTAAAGCAGCACACCCTAACTCTGAAAGCTCCAACTGCTCAGAGTGCCCTCTGCTGAGCTGTGCCCTGTGCATCTCTTCCATCGTCAGTTAAGGAGCACCTGTAACTAAGTACCAGGTGCTACGCCAGGCAGGAGGGACCGAGAGAAAGATGAAAAGAGGTCCCTACCCTTGACGTGCTCAGCGCCTCAAAGGGAGAGAGAAGAAGATCAACTACAAAAATATTCTTAAGAGCATGATAAGGGTGTGAGAGGAAAGGGCACCTGACACAGATGAAAAAGAGGTGACACCAGGTCTAAGTTTCATGAGATAAAGAAGAGTTAATGGAGTAAAGCATGGGGAAAGGGTATTTCTAGCACAGCAAACAGCAGCACAGTAAGAGTCCAGGGCATTCAAGAAACAAAAAAGACAACTAAACAATTAGCTGGAGGGCGGGCAGAAAACAAGGATGAGATCATGAAGGCTCCCTATGAAATAGAATTTTATTCTGGTGGCAACCGAGAGCCTCAGAGCAGCTTTGCAGGGGGTGCAGCAAGAAGTCAGTCCGGAGGCCAGGAGACCAGTTAGAAGGCTGCTATTTTTCCGTAATCGAGTTAAGAAACATGAAAGCCTAAGTTAAGGAGGAGGCGTTAGATCTCAAGAGAGATAAGAAACGAATTTAAGGTATAGTTATGAGAGAGAATCATCTGGATCATCTGGACTTGGAAGGTGTAGGAGGCGTCTAGGATCCCTTCTAGGCTTCTGGCCGTGACTGGTAAATAAATGGTGATGGCCTCCGGCAAGTCAGGGAACTTGTGACTTACAAAGACCATCATACAAGTAAGGGCAGCCCAAATGTACACTAAGCATGGTGTTTAACACCTGCCACATAATTTCTAAGTAGCTTAGAAATTATGCTCTGCAAGATAATGTGAAGAATGCAGAAGTACAGCAAAGCTATACCAAGGCTCCTCCTCACCCAACATGTACCCAGACCAACACTGCTTCCCATTCAAACACATACATTCATCTGAGCGCCTTCTTCTATCTATTCTCACCCACTCCAATTTCCTCTTTGTCTACAGGTTTCTAAAACTCCTCAGGCACTCATAAGCAGTCAGATTCCTGAAACTCACTCAAAAAAAAAAAAAAAAAATTAGTGTATGTATATTTTTAAAAACAAATGAATAAGAGGTTTAATTCTGTTCAATTCTAACTGCCACATCCCACACTGCCTTTTTATTCCTAAATCACTATCCATACTTTTGCCTAGGAAATATTCTCATGGTATATATCAGCAATCTTTTTTCCCAAGTGGGCCCCAAAACAATCACATCCTGTTCAAAGTCAGTAGTTCACTCAGAATAGAATCTCTACTATTTCATTAGATTTTTCACAACTTTAAAATATATGTATTATTTGTTTTTATATTCATCAACATTATAGATGGGAAAAGTAACAAAGGACTATCAATTTTTTAGAGAATATAAAAAGCTTCTCTACTTGAAACAATGATCTCAGAGCTGCAAGGGAACCTAAAATTCAAGACCACCATTCCACAAATGTTTAAATTCCTTCTACAACACGCCCACCAAATGGTTACCCAGTGCAGATCTGACCTCTTTCAGTGAGAGGAACAATCACAATGGCTAAAACTGAAACCAAGCTTTAAAACACAGGTGCAAAAAACTAGTGTTTGAAAGGATGTTGAGTTACAGAATTTTAATATATAACTTCAAATTGTGCATGCGTGTGCATGCTAAGTCACTTCAGTCATGTCTGACTCTTTGCAACCCTATGGACTATTGCCCACCAGGCTCTTCTGTCCCAGGGATTCTCCAGGCAAGAATACTGCAGTGGGTTGCCATGCCCTCCTACAGGGGATCTTCCCAACCCAGGGATCAAATCTGCATCTTTTATGTCTCCTGCATTGGCAGGTGAGTTTTTTTACCACTGGCACCACCTAGGAAGCCCTAATTTCAAATTATTTCCCCACAAGTACTTGCTCATCATAAAGGAGAGAACCTTACAGTGGAGAAATCTGGTGAACTGAGCGATCACAGTAACATCCACAGTAAAAGGACAAGCTGACATCACGTGCACAGGGGAGGACAGCCCTGCTGCGGTGTTACCACCAAGGAGACACTCGTGAGCCCAACCACAAGGAAACCTCAGGCAACTCAAACTGAGGCGGCAGTCCACCGGCCTATATGTTCCTAAATGTCAAAGTCAAGAAACACACAGAAAGGCCACAGGAGGGGGGAAAAAAGCCACAAAAAACATGATTGTGATTAACTGGTGAAGTGTGAGTTCTGGAGATTAGATAACAGTCTTGTGTCAGTGTTAAGTTTCCTGATTTTGATCACTGTACTTTGGTTATATAAAGAATGCTCCTACCCTTAGAAAATATACACTGATGTACTTAGGGGTAAAAGGGCATGAAACATGCAATTCACTTGCACACAGTTCAAGAGGAAAAAAGTCTGTGTGCATGAGAGTAGGGAGAATGAGAGAATGAATCATAAAATAAATGGGGCAAAACAGTAACAATTTGTGAATCTGGGTGAAGGATAAATGAGAATTCTTTGCACTGTTTTTGTAATTTTCTGTCTGAAATTATATAAAAATTAAAGGTTACTCCTCCAAATAATGATAAGGTCACCCAAGTAATAATAAAGTCACACAGTACTGAAAAATGCATTAGGTTTGTCTCCTTGAAGAGTCCAGGTGCCTACTCATTCAAACTAACAGACCTCAGATTAAAATGTCTCAAGTGAACCTTTTCTGAGTGACCTATGTCATTTATGCTGGCACTTCAGTATATCCAAGTTACCATCTACTAAATGTTCTTAGATCACATGAATCTTCTCCCTCTGTTTTTGCAGATTTCATCCTAAAGAGATCTAACCACTCCTAAAAGAATATCCCCTATTTGGATACCCCAAGGCAATAATGTTGGACTTGAGGTGTTCTAGACAGGAGGGCAACGGCACTCCACTCCAGTACTTTTGCCTGGAAAATCCCATGGACAGAGGAGCTTGGTAGGCTACAGTCCATGAGGTCGCTAAGAGTCGGACACGACTGAGTGACTTCACTTGCACTTTTCACTTTCATGCATTGGAGAAGGAAATGGCAACCCACTCCAGTGTTCTTGCCTGGAGAATCCTAGGGACGGGGGAGCCTGGTGGGCTGCTGTCTGTGGGGTCGCACAGAGTCGGACACGACTGAAGCAACTTAGCAGCAGCAGCAGAAGCAGCAGACAGCAAGGCATATACACTTTACCCAGGATCCAAGCTAACTTGGATTTAACTTTAATCCAAACATTCCTGCAGGTGTATTTTAATGCACATATGTCTATATGTGTACATTTCTCTAATATACGTGTGAGCATATATAAAAATGTGGATATATGCATATTTACATAATCATTTTTACTTACCTAATTGGCAAATAAATATACTTAAAATATTTAGCATTAAGCAGTGAACTAAAATAAGCACCTTATTCACTTTGTAAGGAATGTTGGCTTATTGGTACCATCTTGGGAGAGGGATGGGAGAAAGAATTTGGCAACAGCAGTCAAAATTTTAATCATGAACATTCTCTGACCCAGTCATTTCACTTCCTGATCACAATGTACTATTCAGAAATAATGCCAAAAGTACACAAAATTTTCTGAACAAATTAAGATATTCTTAATATATATACACACACACATATATACCTAAATACATACATGTACATTCACACACATATTTTTTCTATGATTCTATATTCATTAATAATAATGCTAAAAACAGCAACAAAAGATGACTACCAATTGTTTTTACCATCCCTTTACCATAAAGTTTTGCCTGCCAAATGAATGAAACTATTTGTAACAGGGAAGGGAAATGTTACTAAAAATCCATACGTCAATGAAGCACTTAACAAATAACCATATATCATACATCCATACAATATCACATTATAAAGCCATTAAAGAGACTGAGTTAAATCTGTAATTAGAAAAGTGGAAAGTTGCCAAGACATAGTATCAGGTAGGGAAGAAATACTGTACAACACATGTATCAGATAATCCCCTTTTTGTTTAAAAAGGAAAAAGAAGTACGGTTTCAAGTATACCAAATTATAAACAATGATTATTCTTCTTGGTTCAGATGTACAAAGTCTTAACAGTTCTTAAAACAACTCTGTAACAGTTGAATTTTCCCAATAACCATTATTGTTTTCTAAGAAATTAACAAGATCTATATTAAAGGGCTTAGATTTAAATGACTTGCTTAACATTAAAATATGTATAATATCATATTTGAAACGAGTCACCAGTCCAGGTACGATGCCTGATAACGGATGCCTGGGACTGGTGCACTGGGACGACCCAGGGGGATGGTCTGGGGAGGGAGGAGGGAGGAGGGTTCAGGATGGGGAACACATGTATACTTGTGGCGGACCCATCTTGATGTATGGCAAAAGCAATACAATATTGCAAAGTTAAGCAAAATAAAATTTAATTTAAAAAAAATTACTTGCTTAAGAACAAACACCACTTTATAATAATTTTTAAAAAATAAACTCTACAACAGGTATTCTTATTTTAGTATAGCAAAAACTATTTTTATTTCCCAAATAAAATCCTACTCAGAAGCTTATACATGAGGCTGACAAAAGAAAGTTGAAGTTGACCAGGGAAGGTGGACTCTACACTCAGCCTCTTACTCTTTGACTTAAGAGAAAACTTACCACAATAGAGGAGCCCAAACAGAGGAAATCTGAAGAATTCAGCACCAAGTAAACCAGGCAAGAAGTCTGTTACAGTTAAAGAAGCTGAGCCAGCACCAACATGAGTGCTTACATCTCCTGTACTTTACTTTTACTGCTTCTCCATAACTGGGAGAACTGTATCCAAGACCTCATGTCTTCGTCATGTCTAAACCACCTGTCTTACCAACTCCCCAACCCCTCACTCATATCTCTTCATCATAACAGCACAGTCATTGGCAGGTCCACCTGTCCCCTCTTCCGGCTAGAGCTACATCCTTGTTTGAAAAGCCTGAAAGTAAGTGTTCTGTCATAAGCTAGTAACATATATGACTAGCTTTCTTTTCAGTTTCAAATGAAAGGCTACTTTCATTTTCAAGGATTTGAAAGTCTAGAGGAATGGGCTCAAGATTTAAAACACAAATCTGAAAAGACTCAGTACTGCTACAGCCCACCAGCCGCTGACCCTCTCTCTTGTGCAGCTGGCAGCCCACCCTGCAGATCCAGCCTCTGCCTCAGCCTCTGAGCCTGGGTGGTCCTGTCTTGGCTTCTTTGGTGGACCACTCTCTTACCTTGGACTTTGCATGCCAAGTGAAGTGCAGGAAATTTGTCTCGCTGGGCACTAACAGGTTAAAGGATAGAGCGTAGTGACTAATAAGGTCATTTCTCACATAATAAAGTTCTGCATCAAGACCTAGGGAAAAAAAAGAGAAAAAATTAAATGCCCCAAATACCCTCAAAAGCATTAACCATCAATACTTCAAATACTGATCATAATAACAGAGTAAAAGCACATCCCCCCTGTGCTGCCTTATGAAGCAGGAAGAAGACTGGATTTTATCATTGCCAACAAAGATGAAGAAACTGAGACTCAGAACAATTAAGCACAGGGGTGCTAGAGCCAGAACTCTGGTTCTGAGACCCACCAATGTGACACATTTCCTTTTGGACAAACACCTTCTCAGATAAATGCCTACAGACAAAAGCCCCTTTACCCTGCAAAACTGATGAGGATTTAGGAAAAGAGACAGGCACCTGGGGGAAAACATGAGTGTGAGCCAAGGCCTCAAGACCCTAGCCAGAGATGATCTTGGCTTCCTTCAGTATGACGTGCTGGCCACCTGAACAGCATGTTACCAAGGTACACTCACCTACTGCCACACAGACACACATCCTCTTCCAAATCTAAACTGCAAACCAGAGAACACTACACTTCTCATATTCTCAGGACAGTTCTCTACACAAAGCAGATGCTCGGTAAACTCTTGTTAGACAAGTTAGCACCACAGATAAAAGGAGAAAATATCAAGATCCCTAAGAAATGCTAGAGATTTCAAATTTCACTCATTTCCACACCACTTTCTTGGCCAAGGCCACATCCAGCCTCCGACACATATCACATTACTCAATTTTGTGATAACCCCTTCATCCTACTTGTATTAAATATTTTCTTTAAAATTAATTCAATGTTTAAATAAAAATTTAAAGGAAAGATTTAATCACCATCTTAAGTAGAGACCCAGTAATTACTGAGAAAAAAATACAAGGTAACCAAAAAAAAAAAAAAAAATCAATTAAAAGGGGAAAAAACCTACCTACTAAATGCTAGCTAAACACTATTGCCTACACCAAGGCAGTGAGCCTGAGCACAGCTCACTGTTTACAAAAAGGGAAGAGGGTAACAGCAAGGGCTTGAGAGAGGTAAAAATATCAGAAGTTTTCTCCACAGTATAATCCAAAAGAACTGAAAGAATAAAAGCAAGGAATAAGAACTCTCAATTGATTTACTGTTATTTATAGTTGTGGCTAGGTGTCCCTCCAGTAAAGGATGACACATATTCCACACATGGGAGGGAAAAGGTACAGGGGAGGCCAACTGAAATGTAAATTTCCTATTGACTGAGCCTTATACCATGAGTTTAAAACACCGTGTGGTGTGCAAAGAGGTCAAGGTGAGGTTCTCATACCTCCTAAGATACCCACTCCAGTATTCTTGCCTGGGAAACCCCATGGACAAAGAAGCCTGGCAGCTACAGTCCATGGGGTCACAAAGAGTCTGACATGACCGAGCAACTAACACTTTCACTTTTCACAACCTGGGTTAAACAAACATCTCTTGGACTGGCCACGCAAACCATGAATCCAAAGAGAAAAACTGATGAAGTGGTCATCATTAAAATTAAAAACTTTGCTCCTCAAAAGATATTAAAAAATAAAATTCAAGTCACAAACTGGGAGAAAATATTCACAACACATCTACCAAAAGGACTTATTTTTAGAATATGTCAAGATCTCTTATGAACCAAATATTAAAAGACAACACAATTAAATAAAAAGGGCAAAAGATGTGAACATACATTTTGTAAGAAAAGATATGTAAACAGATGATACGCATATAAAAAGGTGCTAAACATTATTAGTTATCAGTGAAATACACATTAAAACCACAATGAGATATCATTTCCACTCAGAAGAATGACTAAAGTTGGCAAGGATGTGGAGCAACTGCAGCTCTCACACATTGCTAAGAATGGGACAATGTTCAACTACTTTGCAAAACTGGCCGTTTTCTTATAAAGCAAAGTGTACACCTACTCAGATTCAGTCCCTCCACTCCTAGATAATTAACCAAAAGAAATTAAAACTTATGATTCCACAAAAAAACTCATATGTTAACATTGAGAGCACTCTTATTCAGAACAGCAAAAACTGAAAACAACAGAAATATCCCTAGGCAGATAGATGAGTAACCAATTGTGTTATATTCATTCACACAATGGAATACTACTCAGCAATGAAAACAAACTGTTGAGACTTTGTAACAAGGGGTGACTCTAACAGACCATGAATCAAAGAAGCTGTACATCCTATATTAATTATTTTTATAAAACATTCTGCTGCTGCTGCTAAGTCACTTCAGTCGTGTCCGACTCTGTGCGACCCCACAGACGGCAGCCCAGCAGGCTCCCCTGTCCCTGGGATTCTCCAGGCAAGAACAATGGAGTGGGTTGCCATTTCCTTCTCCAATGCATGAAAGTGAAAAGTGCAAGTGAAGTCACTCAGTCGTGTCCGACCCTCACTGACCCCATGGACTGCAGTCTACCAGGCTCCTCCGTCCACAGGATTTTCCAGGCAAGAGTACTGGAGCGGGGTGCCATTTAGGAGCAGGCAAAACTAATCTGTGATGATAGAAATCAAATCACTGTTATTAAGGGAAATTTCCTGCGGTGATGGAAATGTTCTTTATCTAACTAGGGTTATGGTTACATAGGTGTATGTATTTTTCAAAACTCAACCAACAGTACATTTAAGATCTGCATGTTTCATTATATGTAAAGTTCATTTAAACTTTTTTAAAGAGGGAGAAAAAAAGACTCAACAATAGTTTTTACCTCTCTTTTCTAATCTCAAAAAGTCTTCATACCATAGAAAGTTACTAGCACCAACATAAAGTTTTAGAAAAAAATAATCATAAGTGATCAACAACTTCCAAATTTAAATTTCAAACATCATTCACAGGGAAATAAAGAAATCTGTTCGTAACAAATAACAGTTATAATATAATTACTAGTAATAATAACAATGATGCGTAAATATTTGTGTTTTCCAGACACAGTTTAAAATGTTAAAGAGCATCTAGTAAATTCAACTCCACACAAAGCTCCTTCCCAGTATCTTAGCTACCTCATTCACTGAGATAGTGGAACCAGTTAATGAAATATCTAAACACCCTTCTCCTGTGACTATGCCAGACTCCCAATGTACGTGAGACTAACCCACTCTCAACGTGTTCTTCACTGTTCCTTTTATTCCCCAACTCCAGTAACTTTTATCCATACCAAAGTAACCCATCTCTATGGACAGTGAGAATATATAAATTGCTTTACCTCCAAAATCTTGAACTGTAATTATCTCAATACTTTAGTAGCTCTTCAGTTCCTTCCCTTTATTGTTACAACAGCTGTTCTCTGGGCTCATAATACCTCCAGGGTCCATAATCCTCTTGTTTCTTCCACTTGATTATAGCAATCATTTCCTTGTTTTTTTCTTACTGACCTCAACCCCAATTACTGCAATTACTTTCTTACAAGTACCCTCAACTTTCTCCCACAGCTAAGACATGCATACCCCATCCTGCAAACACCCAATCTTGAACTGTTTTGACTCTCCTGTTCCTTGTCTTCTCTGGTGCTATAACTGAATGCTGCATAATCCTGGAGGAAGGAATGCCCACCAATGAGAGTCACTATAAAACCATGCTTCTATGTTCAACAAATAAATATTTATAAGCTGTTGACAGTCTGGAGCCCTGTGATCCATATCAATAAACACTTAATGGCCATCAAAATAAAAACTGAAATTTTAAAATTCACTACCCTAGATTTAGGTATTGAAATTGCTTTATTGACTATGCCAAAGCCTTTGACTGTGTGGATCACAATCAACTGTGGAAAATTCTGAAAGAGATGGGAATACCAGACCACCTGATCTGCCTCTTAAGAAATCTGTATGCAGGTCAGGAAGCAACAGTTAGAACTGGTCATGGAACAACAGACTGGTTCCAAATAGGAAAAGGAGTACGTCAAGGCTGCGTATTGTCACCATGTTTATTTAACTTATATGCAGAGTACATCATGAGAAATGCTGGACTGGAAGAAACCCAAGTTGGAATCAAGATTGCCGGGAGAAATATCAATAACCTCAGATATGCAGATGACACCACCCTTATGGCAGAAAGTGAAGAGGGGCTCAAAAGCCTCTTGATGAAAGTGAAAGTGGAGAGTGAAAAGGTTGGCTTAAAGCTCAACATTCAGAAAACGAAGATCATGGCATCTGGTCCCATCACTTCATGGGAAATAGATGGGGAAACAGTGGAAACAGTGTCAGACTTTGTTTTTCTGGGCTCCAAAATCACTGCAGATGGTGACTGCAGCCATGAAATTAAAAGACGCTTACTCCTTGGAAGGAAAGTTATGACCAACCTAGATAGCATATTCAAAAGCAGAGACATTACCAACAAAGGTTCGCCTAGTCAAGGCTATGGTCTTTCCTGTGGTCATGTATGGATGTGAGAGCTGGACTGTGAAGAAGGCTGAGCGCCGAAGAATTGATGCTTTTGAACTGTGGTGTTGGAGAAGACTCTTGAGAGTCCCTTGGACTGCAAGAAGATCCAACCAGTCCATTCTGAAGGAGATCAATCCTGGAATTTCTTTGGAAGGAATGATGCTAAAGCTGAAACTCCAGTATTTTGGCCACCTCATGCGAAGAGCTGACTCACTGGAGAAGACTCTGATGCTGGGAGGGATTGAGGGCAGGAGGAGAAGGGGACGACAGAGGATGAGATGGCTGGATGGCATCACTGACTCGATGGATGCGAGTCTGAGTGACCTCCGGGAGCTGGTGATGGACAGGGAGGCCTGGAGTGCTGCGGTTCATGGGGTCGCAAAGAGTCGGACACGACTGAGCGACTGATCTGATCTGATCTGATCTGAATACTGTAAAACTGTAATACAACTGCAAACAGAGTTGCTGTTTCCTGATTCGATTTTAACAGAATTTGTTTTGAAATAGCCACTCTTTACTAAGGTAGTTATTCCTAGTTTGAAAGGATTTGAATTTCTTCAAAGAAGCCATTAAAATGAAGTTCAAATTTTCACCCATCAAATTAGTAAATCTAGTTTATTCTGTCATAAAACATATTCCTAAACATCAATTAGCATATCAGTGGTTAGGAAATTAAAATACCAGTACAACATATTAATAGAAACTGTGTCAGTTAACATTTGAATCTTCCCAGACATGGGCAACTATAATAGCAGGTAAAGAACTGTAACTTTCAGTGGAAAAGGAAAAGACCCTCACTTAGTTCAGCTACTGCCAGGCAGGAGTCCCGCTCGGCCCTATTTTAAGAAAGCTAAAACAGTGAAAAAGGAAACTAAAAGGAAGCACCAGCACAAAAGGTTCTCTCCTCAGGAGCACCCCCAGTCTCTGTGTGATTCCTAGACCCAGGAAGCTGCACGTTCTCTTATGCGCAACTTGATGGCAGCGCCACCAGCTTAGAAAGCAGCTCTCATCTGCACGACCTCAAAACCATGCAAGCCAGTGATTTCCACCCTATTATTTTTTAACATATTTAACTGTCTTCTGAAACTGCCTCATCCACCCTAAGTGGTTTGACCAAGCTGTTCAAGTTATCCCATAAGGTACCAATTATGCTTTTATTAGTACTTGGTTTGAAAATTGCAGAGGTCTTGAATGGTTTGCCCTTAACCTTATTTTTCCCATAATTCCTGTTATTTTTAATGATTTCGAAATCTTAAAGGTTTTTTGTTTGTTTGTTAGGAATGCATTTGATGTTGGAACAGAAATGCTTATATTCTTTCAATACAATACTGAATGTTAGATAGGGTGTGGCAAGCAAGCAATTTGTGAACATATATCAATGATTCATAAATGTTTATACTTTAACCCAGTAAATCCAATTCTAAAACCTCGTCCTTAGAAGACCAAATATAGACACAAACATTTATGCATAGATATTAGTCAAAATTATATTTAAAACTGAAGAAAAGTAACAATATAAATTACCACTAACAGAGCAATGATCAATAAACTATAATCCATCCATAACAGAGAACAACAGTTTTCAACAATTTCTCTTTCTTTGGAGGAGAGAGATGGTGTTCCAAGCCACTGCACCCTTTAGTCAAATCTCTCCCTGCTCACCCACGAGACACACTGAAATTCCCCTTTGAAGACAGGTTTTAACGACTAAAAAAATTACTGGAAAAGACTATGAAGCCATCAATAAGACTATTATAAATAAATTTTAACAAATTGAGTTTTGCTTATAATAACATTAAATAAGGACAGGACTATGATTTACTATACATAGTAAATTTTAAATAATATCTGTCATTTATAATGGGTCTCTTGCGTAAAACAGATGTTCAATAAATGTCTGGTGAATTAAATGTACATACTAATGCCATTTGCAGCAACATGGATGGACCTAGAGATTGTCATACTAAGTGAAGTAACTGAGAAAGAGGAGAAATGACATCCCTTACATGTGGAACCTAAAAAGAAATGAGAAAAATGAACTTAGCAAACAGAGACGCATAGACTTAGAAGACAAGCTAGTTGGTTGCCTGTGTTGTTATTTTAGTCACTAAGTTGTGTCTGACTCTGCGATTAAGTGAGATAGAGTCTGACTCTTTGCGATTAAGTCAGTCAGATAGAGAAAGACAAATACTACATGGTATCACTTATATGTGAAATCTAAAAAAAATTATACAAAGGAATTCATTTACGAAACAGACTCACAGATATAGAAAACCAGCTTGTGGTCACAAAAGGGGACAGTGTGTCCATGTGTCTGCGCACGCTCAGTCGTGTCTGACAAAAGGGGACAGTGTGTCCATGTGTCTGCGCACGCTCAGTCGTGTCTGACAGAAGGGGACAGCGTGTCCATGTGTCTGCGCACGCTCAGTCGTGTCTGACAGAAGGGGACAGCGTGTCCATGTGTCTGCGCATGCTCAGTCGTGTCTGACAAAAGGGGACAGCGTGTCCATGTGTCTGCGCACGCTCAGTCATGTCTGACAAAAGGGGACAGTGTGTTCACGTGTCTGCGCACGCTCAGTCGTGTCTGACTCTTGGCAACTCCCTGGACTGTTGCCCACCAGGCTCCCCCGTCCATGGGATTTTCCGGGCAAGAGGACTGGAGTGGGGTGCCACTTCCTCCTCCAGGGGATCTTCCCGACTCAGGGATCTAGCCCTCGCCTCCTGCATCTCCTGCACTGCACGTAGATTCTTCACCCGTTGAGCCACCAGGGAAGTCAAAAAGTGGGCAGAGTAAATCAGGAGTTTGGGATCAGTATATACACACTACTATATATAAGATACATAAACAAGGACCTACTGTATAGCACAGAGAAACTATATTCAATATCTTGTAATAACCTTTAATGGAAAGGAATCTAAAGGAATATATACAAATTCAGAATATATATTCAGTTATAACTGAATATATAACAATCACTTTGCTGTATACCTGAAACCAACATAACATGGTAAATTAACTATACTTCAATTTTTAAAAAGATTAAAAAAAAAGAAGAGAACCTGCATTTTTTAAAAAACTAAATTTACATGCATAATGTGTGTGTTCGATTTCTCAAAAAAGAAAAGAAATACCAAAAAATATGAACAGTAATTGATTTTAAATGGTAAATTATGAATTATGCTTTTATCCTTTTCTTTTATTTTTCATAAGAGTTAAGTTAAACTGGGAAAATTAAAAATTAGTTTTCAAAATCATGTTTAAAGAAATATTCATTCAGCTGCAGCAATTCACTAAACAAAAACCCAATTTCTGTCTAAAATAATACATGAAGGCCAGTAAAAGCTAGAGGAAAAAGCCCTCAAACAACGAAAGTCAATTAAAAAATCACATTGATAGAGATAATATCTTTGATATATTAAGATTAACAAAGTAATAACAAATTGCTGCTGCTGCTGCTGCTAAGTCACTTCAGTCGTGTCCGACTCTGTGCGATCCCATAGACGCGGCCCACCAGGCTCTCCCGTCCCTGGGATTCTCCAGGCAAGAACACTGGAGTGGGTTGCCATTTCCTTCTCCAGTGCATGAAAGTGAAAAGTGAAAGTGAAGTCGCTCAGTCGTGTCCGACCCTCAGTGACCCCATGGACTGCAGCCCACCGGGCTCCTTCGTCCATGGGATTCTCCAGGCAAGAACACTGGAGTGGGTTGCCATTTCCTTCTCCACATGAGGGTGGGGTCGCCGTCCGCCGTCCCCTACGGCCCCCGCCTGGAGTGGGTTGCCATTTCCTTCTCCAGTGCATGAAGTGAGTGAAGTGAGTCGCTCAGTCGTGTCCGCCCTCAGTGACCCCATGGACTGGCCCACCGGGCTCCTTCGTCCATGGGATTCTCCAGGCAAGAGTACTGGAGTGGGTTGCCACTGCCTTCTCCAATAACAAATTACTAATGACTAAAACACCTTTCCTTCAACTTTCCTTTAATATACCCAACCAAAAGGTTGTCATTGTTGTTGTTCAGTCACTAAGTCGTTTCTAACTCTTTGTGATCCATAGACTGTAGCCCTCCAGGCTCCCCTGTCCATGGGATTTCCCAGGCAAGAACACTGAAGTGGGTTGCCATTTCCTTCTCCAAGGGATCTTCCCAACTCAGGGATCAAACCCACATCTCCTGCACTGGACCACTGAGCCACCAGCCAAGCCCCAACCAAAAGGTAAAATTTGGAAAAGCATTACAAACTGAAAAAGATCAAAGCTCAGAATTTCACCATTCACAGTGACAATGAGGCTGAAATGAAAAGAAAACCCCTGAACCACCCAGGCTCACTGTCTGAGTGAGGGTAACCTGGGAAGTCCCAGGATGACAGGGAAGGCAACAGAGCAATAGGTCTCAGGGGAATCTAAAGTGCGCCACGGGGAAGGCAATGGCACCCCACCCCAGTACTCTTGCCTGGAAAATCCCATGGACGGAGGACCCTGGCGGGCCACGCAGTCCATGGGGTCGCTAAGAGTCGGACACGACTGAGCGACTTCCCTTTCACTTTTCACTTTTATGCACTGGAGAAGGAAATGGCAACCCACTCCAGTGTTCTTGCCTGGAGAATCCCAGGGACAGGGGGAGCCTGCTGGGCTGCCGTCTATGGGGTAGCATAGAGTCGGACACGACTGAAGTGACTTAGCAGCAGCAGCAGCAAAGTGCGCCAAGAATTATATTCCCAGAGAAATTCTCATCATGTGCAAAGACGACAGATTCTCAAAAAAAATACCAATTATGTATCCTTCCCCATAAAAGTCACTCCAAAACATACTGAGAAGTTAATAACATTTTTATTTTTAACATAAGATAATCATTTTATACTGAGAAAAGGTTTATCATGAGTAATAAGTCTAGTATAATAATTATGAATATAGCTCTAAATCAAAATGTAGAATCCAAAAAATCCCTAAATATTAGAAACGCACAAAGGACCCAATGTAATCAATTTTCCCAAAATAACAGAAATATGAGGAGAATCCAATATACGTTTAATCATGTTATAAACTATCAGCCTATGACTGATCTTAGCATGTAGATATGTGTATCTCCATCCACAATTAATATGGGGGAGTGGACACGTAGACACATCAAGGCCATACTTTTAAAGGAAATTCAATTCTTCCAAAGCAACCATAAGAAATTTAGAAAAAAGTGATCAGCTATAAGGAAAAGCACAATCAGTTTGTAAAGCAGAAAACATATAGTCCACAGCCTGACTATAGGCAAGGAGACAGAGAGAGAGGGAAAATATAACATTATAGATTCTGATGTACCATCTATCTCAAAGAATTACCTATATTCTAAGATTTCAACTGCATAAAGAAAAATGAGAACATGGAAAAATGCTGGAAAGATATTTACCAAAGACTCCCAATGCATAGTTAAATAATGTGTAGTTTTCTTCTTTTTTATAGTCCTGTATACCTTCCAAATGGTGTATGTTTTCATTCAGATAATCGAGCAATAGTTAGAAAAATAAAAAGAATTTTAAACAAACTGATTTTTAGAAAAAGATGAAATCTGTAAAGACTATCATACATGTATTCCTGAATGTAATCTTTATTCTTTCCTTTCCCATCATGCTCAAAACAATTTTTAAGAAAAAGAAAAGAAATGAACAATTGAAGACAGGATCTAGATAATCTACTCCTTTCTAATTACTACTAATCACTAGTGTTTCAAGTATGACATAACAATTAAACGCAGTCTCAAAGCAGGGCCAGCAGATGGCAGGATTTATCACTGTCTGGGAGTGGTGCTGTAGGTTTTGCAGAGAAGTGGGCAGTGAGGAATGGTTAGAGAGGCAGTGAAGGAAACCATTTATTCAGTGATGCTTTACTCAGCCAGCTGTGCACAAGCCAGGGAAAGGGCAACTTGAAGAGACCAGGAAACAGCCTGGTTCCAGTAGAAGGGAGTGACTAACAGTAGGTTGGGGTGTCCTGATCACAGCAAGGATGCTCCAAGGGCTGAGAAAAGGACCAAGTCCAAAGTGGCCATTTCAGTGAGTGCCTATTTAGAAAAGCACCAGCACAGTCACAAGTAACAAGTGAGGAAAAAAAATCATAGTAATGTTAATATCCTCTGGGATAAAGGGAGGGAAATAATGACAACAAGTCACTGAGGATCATCTTACAACTCAGTGACTCCAACAACCCCTAACGGGTCAAAGGTCCTATAAGTAAATCTCAATGATATAAAAAGAGAAGAGGATGTTGAGTCACTGTCCTTGGGCAAAACAATCAAAAATCAAAGTAACAAATGAAGGATATAATGCAAGATAAAAGCTGGTCCCCTAATGAACAACCCAAAAAGGAAATTAAGAAAACAACTCCAATCAATTAAATTAGGAGATGAAAGTTTTATACACTGAAAACTACAAAACTGCTGAAATTAAAGAAGACCTAAGTAAATGAAAGTGAAAGTGGAGAGTGAAAAGGTTGGCTTAAAGCTCAACATTCAGAAAACGAAGATCATGGCATCTGGTCCCATCACTACATGGGAAATAGATGTGGAAAAAGTGGAAACATTGTCAGACTTTATTTTTCTGGGCTCCAAAATCATTGCAGATGGTGACTGCAGCCAGGAAATTAAAAGACGCTTACTCCTTGGAAGGAAAGTTATGACCAGCCTAGATAGCGTATTGAAAAGCAGAGACATTACTTTGCCAACAAAGGTTCGCCTAGTCAAGGCTATGGTCTTTCCTGTGGTCATGTATGGATGTGAGAGCTGGACTGTGAAGAAGGCTGAGCGCCGAAGAATTGATGCTTTTGAAGTGTGGTGTTGGAGAAGACTCTTGAGAGTCCCTTGGACTGCAAGGAGATCCAACCAGTCCATTCTGAAGGAGATCAGCCCTGGGATTTCTTTGGAAGGAATGATGCTAAAGCTGAAACTCCAGTATTTTGGCCACCTCATGCGAAGAGCTGACTCACTGGAGAAGACTCTGATGCTGGGAGGGATTGGGGGCAGGAGGAGAAGGGGACGACAGAGGATGAGATGGCTGGATGACATCACTGACTCGATGGATGTGAGTCTGAGTGACCTCCGGGAGCTGGTGATGGACAGGGAGGCCTGGCGTGCTGCAGTTCATGGGATCACAAAGAGTCGGACACGACTGAGCGACTGATCTGATCTGATCTGAAGTAAATGGAAAGACATCCCAACTTCAGGCATTGGAAGACTTATTATTACTATTGTTAAGGTAGCAATACTACCCAAAGGGATATAGCAGTGCAATCCCTATCAAAATTGTAACTGCTCTTTTTGCAGAAAACAGAAAAGCACATTCTCAAATTAATATGGAAATGCAAGTGGCCTCCAACAGCCAAAAGAGTCTTGAAAAAGAACACAGTTGAGTTACGTTTTCCAATTGCAAAACTTACAACAAAGCCAGAGAAACTAAAACAGTGTGGTGATAGCATAATGACAGGTATCTAGACTGATGGAAGAAAACTGAGTCCGGAAATAAGCCTATATATTTCTAGCCAATTGACTTTTTTCCTTAGTTTGTTTTTTTTTTTTTTTTTTAATGGAGTATAGTTGACTTACAATGCTTTGTTAGTTTCAGGTATACTGCTACTGCTAAGTCACTTCAGTCGTGTCCAACCCTGTGCGACCCCACAGACGGCAGCCCAGCAGGCTCCCCCATCCCTGGGATTCTCCAGGCAAGAACACTGGAGTGGGTTGCCATTTCCTTCTCCAATGCATGAAAGTGAAAAGTGAAAGTGAAGTTGCTCAGTCATGTCCGACTCTTAGCGACCCCGTGGACTGCAGCCTACCAGGCTCCTCTGCCCATGGGATTTTCCAGGCAAGAGTACTGGAGTTGGGTGCCATCGCCTTCTCCGAGTTTCAGGTATATGACACAGTAATTCAGTTATACATTCATTCCTTTTTAGATTCTTTTCTCATATAGATTATCCAAGAATATTGAGTAGAATTCCCTGTGCTATACAGTAGGTCCTTGTTGCTTATCTATCTTTTTGATTAATTTTTACATAGCTTAAGTTCAATACTTAAAAAGTTTAAAGTTGATGCAAAAAGTTTAAAGTTGATGCAGGTATAATCAGGCCTTTGATATAAAATATTGTGCAACCAGAGATATCCGTCACTTAGCAGTTATTGCTTCTTCCCAATCAGCATAAAAGACTTAGCCAATTAATGTAGAATTTAAGGAACCAGTAAAACACTAATTTTAAACTACAAAAATATCTTGCAATGAAATTGGCAATGTTTCTCTGTGCAACTTTTAAAAGGGAAAATGTGTTCTGTAGGGTAAATTTAGGTTTCTTGGCACAGTGTTTCAATCATGTATAAACATTGGCTCCATTAGTTAGTACTGGAACAGAACAAAACCCATAGTTATTTTAACCATCATCAAAAGTGGTACTCAGTTCCTCAGGAACTATATGGTAAAGGATGTGTTTTGATGCATGGCAAAGAAACAATAGACAGGAGGGAGTGAGGCACAAGGGCAGACCTGGGAAACCCTGCAAGGCCAAGGCTGTTCATGACCTCAAAATCCACCTGATGTCCAAGTAGACATCTAGCCTACTGATTTTTGGCAAGTGTGCCAAGATCGCTTAATGGGAAAAGAAGAGCCTCTTTAACAGATGCTGCTGGGACAATTGGATATCCATATGCAAAAAGAATGAAATTACCTCAACCATATATAAAAACTAACTCAAAATAAATCAACAACCTAAATATAACACCTAAAACTATAAAACTCTTAGAAAAAAATATAGGGATAAAATTTTATGACCTTGGATTTAGCAATGGATTCTTAAATATGGCACTAAAAGCAAGAATAACAGAAGAAAAATTGGACTTCATAAAACCCTCTCCACATCCAAAGCCATTATCAAGGTGAAGACAACCTAGAAAATGGAGGAAACTGTTGCAAATCATGTATCTGATAAGGGTCTAGTGTCCACAATACATAAAGAATTCTTACAACCCAACAACAAAAAGAACTTAAAAATGGGCAAGGGGGACTCCCCTGGTAGTCCAGTGGTTGAGAACCCACCTGCCAACGCAGAGGATGCTGGGTCGATCCCCAGTTGGGGAATTAAGATCCCATATGGGGTAGGATAACTAAGCCCACACACAACTAGAGAGAAGCCTGCATGCCACAACGAAGATCCCGTGCACCGCAACACAGATCCTGTGTGCTGCAAGTGAGACTCAATGGAGCCAAATAAATAAATATTTTTTTTTAAATGGGCAGAGGACCTGAATAGACACTTCTCCAAAGAAAACACACAAACAGCCAACAAACATATGAATGTCATTTGTCATGAGGGAACTACAGATCAAAACTACAACGAGGTATCCCTTTACACTCACCAAGATAACTTTAATTACAAAACAAACAGAAAACTGCAACCGTTAGGAAGGATATGGAGAAGTTGGAACTTTTGTACACTGTGATGGGACCACAAAAAGGCTCAGTCGCTGTAAAAAAAAAAAAAAAGTTTGGTGGTTCTTCAAAAGGTTAAAACAGAGAATCATCACATGACCCACTCTCAGGTATATACCCAAAACTGAAAACAGATAATCAAGTACTTAACACACACGTTCATAGCAGCACTATTCACAATAGTAAAGATGTGGTGACAGCCCAAATGTCCATCAAAATATGAATGAATAAACAAATTTTGGTATATACACAGAATGGAATACTATTTGTTCATGGAAAGGAATGAAGGACTGTCAGTACATGCTACAATGTGGATGAACTCCCAAAACACAGTGCCAAAAAGAGGCCAGAGAGAAAATGTCTCATATTTTATTAGTCCATTTTTTATTAGTCCATTTATATGAAACATCCAAGCATGCTAGTCCATTTATATGAAACATCCAAGCATGCTCCCTGGTGGCTCACACGGTAAAGTGTCTGCCTGCAATGTGGGAGACCCGGGTTCGATTCCTGGGTCAGGAAGATCCCCTGGAGAAGGAAATGGCAATCCACTCCAGCACTCTTGCCTAGAAAATCCCACGGATGGAAGAGCATGATAGGCTACAGTCCATAGAGTCCCAGAGAGTCGGACACGACTGAGCGACTTCACTATGAAATATCCAGCACAGATAAATCCACATAGATAGATGGAACACAAATTGGTGGCTGAAAGAGGCTGAAGAGAGAGGAAGATGGGAAACTGCTTAATGGATAAGGAGTTTTACTCTGGAGCAATGGGAATGTTTTGAAACTAGACAGGGTTGGTGGTTGCACAACATGATATATAAACTAAATGTCACTGAATTATTTCTTCACTTTACAAAGGTGAATTTTATGTCATGTGAACGTCACCCAATAAATTATTATTTTAAAAAAAAGAAAAGAAAAAAAGGTGACCCCTACCCCATAAATGCAAAGGGAGTGTACTAAAACTGTTTTCCGGCGACTGGAAAGGATTCTGAGGAAAATTTCACTCACAAGAGGAAATCAGGTTTCAGTTAAGATGAAGAGAAAACGCAGCACTATCAGAGTCAGCGGAGACCTCAAAACAAAACTTGAGTTCCACAAGGTAAAACTGAAAGGGCCAACAGGAAAGAGGACAGAGCAGGCCAACGAGCAGATGGAGAATGGAGAGAGACTGCTGGAAGGCAGACAGGAACAAGGGGAACAGTCACGGACTGAAGAGGTAGCATTCTATTCTTAAAATGTATAGAACTGTTCTCCTCTAAGATGAAAAACATTTCAGTTCTTCAACTATCATGACCAGACTTAAATTTCTCACTGCCAATTCTAACACACTAGGAATGTTACTCTCTTGTTAGAAAATATGACATTTATTCATAAGTTATTTTTAGATAACCCAAATTCCAAGCTGAAAAACCAAGTTATTTCTGCAAAACGCTCAACATCCATCAAGGAAAATTCACTTTCCCCTAAACAATTTTAAGCTCAAGCTTAATTCAAGGCTTATGTTCTACATGACCTGGCCTGTGCAGCTTAAGTTCAAATAACACAACAGTTTAAAAATTATTCTAAATGATTTTAAAAGTTAACTATTGGTTTCCTAAGACCACAACAATGGTCAAACGATTAGTGCCAGTGACCAAACCATCTGTCTTCCCTGTTACCTCGTACACCTCTCAAGCAAGGCTGGAATATTAGTGTGCTTGTAGGCACTCAAATGTTAGATTCATGAATGGCTGGCTATTGATAGAAATCAACTACATCAAAGACGAACATGAGGAATCAGTTTAGGCAAAAAGCAAAAGTAACGTAGGAACAGAACTAAAGTGGAGTTTTTGCTAATGAGTAGCTGAGTGACCTTTGGCAATCAATTACTTAACCACCTTCTCCAGGCATCAATTTCCTCAACTATAAAACAAGGGAGTTAAACCAGACAAAGTTAAAGTCCCTCCTCAGCCACAAAATTCTATTATTCTATGATATCATGATGGTTTCAAAAAGTCAGCCAAAACTCTATTATTCTATGATATCATCCATGGTTTCCAAATGTTAGTCAAACTAAAGTTGAAAATTTAGTCAAGATACCCTCCTAGGTTCTGAGGACAGTATGGTATGCAAGCCAGAGGAAAAAAAGACTAAATCGTTTACTATGACTGAAGCCACTAAATAGTCTGTATTTTAATCAATGCTCAAATTAAATAAATACAGAGCTCTTGTTTCAAATTTTCCTAGTTTATGGAAACTAACAAACTAAAATGGATAGAATAAAGTAATAATTTGTCCACCAGAAGCTCATAAATCTAGCTATAGTCAAATTATAACTAGAAAATTTGCTGAGGCTTATTATTTAACTACATCATAAGAAGAGAATTTACAAATGTTATACTAGAGGAAAGGGGCATATTTTCTTCAACTCCTATCTAAGGATAGTAAGTAACAAAAACATAACCCATAATCTCTAGCACTGTAACATGAAACATGAAGCATGTCCTGCCATAGTGCCAGATGTTCTATCTGGTAAAATGATACTCTGAAAAACAATTTATCATTGATTCCTGCACTATTTAAAAAAGAAAATTATCTTACCAAGCTCATGTACGTATTGCAAGCACAGCTCCACAGTAGAGGTGAAGTAATTTACTCACAGTCTGACATAGATCAGATCAGATCAGTCGCTCAGTTGTGTCAGACTCTTTTGAGACCCGTGAATCACAGCATGCCAGGCCTCCCTGTCCATCACCAACTCACGGAGGTCACTGAAACTCACATCCATCGAGTCAGTGATGCCATCCAGCCATCTCATCCTCTGTCGTCCCCTTCTCCTCTTGCCCTCAATCCCTCCCAGCATCAGAGTCCTCTCCAATGAGTCAACTCTTCGCATGAGGTGGCCAAAGTACTGGAGTTTCAGCTTTAGCATCATTCCTTCCAAAGAAATCCCAAGGCTGATCTCCTTCACAATGGACTGGTTGGATCTCCTTGCAGTCCAAGGGACTCTCAAGAGTCTTCTCCAACACCACAGTTCAAAAGCATCAATTCTTCGGCGCTCAGCCTTCTTCACAGTCCAGCTCTCACATCCATACATGACCAAAGGAAAGACCATAGCCTTGACTAGGCGAACCTTTGTTGGCAAAGTAATGTCTCTGCTTTTCAATATGCTATCTAGGTTGGTCATAACTTTCCTTCCAAGGAATAAGCGTCTTTTAATTTCATGGCTGCAGTCAACATCTGTAGTGATTTTGGAGCCCAGAAAAATAAAGTCTGACACTGTTTCCACTGTTTCCCCATCTATTTCCCATGAAGTGATGGGACCAGATGCCATGATCTTCATTTTCTGAATGTTGAGCTTTAAGCCAACCTTTTCACTCTCCACTTTCACTTTCATCAAGAGGCTTTTTAGTTCCTCTTCACTTTCTGCCATAAGGGTGGTGTTATCTGCATATCTGAGGTTATTGATATTTCTCCCAGCAATCTTGATTCCAACTTGTGTTTCTTCCAGTCCAGCATTTCTCATGATGTACTCTGCATAGAAGTTAAATAAACAGGGTGACAATATACAGCCTTGACAAACTCCTTTTCCTATTTGGAACCAGTCTGTTGTTCCATGTCCAGTTCTAACTGTTGCTTATGACCTGCATACAAATTTCTCAGGAGGCAGATCAGGTGGTCTGGTATTCCCATCTCTTTCAGAATTTTCCACAGTTTATTGTGATCCACACAGTCAAAGGCTTTGGCAAAGTCAATAAAGCAGAAATATATGCTTTTCTGGAACTCTCTTGCTTTTTCCATGATCCAGCGGATGTTGGCAATTTGATCTCTGGTTCCTCTGCCTTTTCTAAAGCCATCTGGAACATCTGGAAGTTCACAGTTCACATATTGCTGAAGCCTGGCTTGGACAATTTTGAGCATTACTTTACTAGCGTGTGAAATGCGTGCAATTGTGTGGTAGTTTGAGCATTCTTTGGCATTGCCTTTCTTTGGGATTGGAATGAAAACTGACCTTTTCCAGTCCTGTGGCCACTGCTGAGTTGTCCAAATTTGCTGGCATATTGAGGGCAGTACTTTCACAGCATCATCTTTCAGGATTTGGAATAGCTCAACTGAAGTTCCATCACCTCCACTAGCTTTGTTCGTAGTGATGCTTTCTAAGGCCCACTTGACTTCACATTCCAGGATGTCTGGCTCTAGGTCAGTGATCACACCATCATGATTATCTGGGTCGTGAAGATCTTTTTTGTACAGTTCTTCTGTGTATTCTTGCCATCTCTTCTTAATATCTTCTGCTTCTGTTAGGTCCATACCATTTCTGTCCTTTATCGAGCCCATCTTTGCATGAAATGTTCCCTTGGTATCTCTGATTTTCTTGAAGAGATCTCTAGCCTTTCCCATTCTGTTGTTTTCCTCTATTTCCCTGCATTTATTGCTAAAGAAGGCTTTCTTATCTCTTCTTGCTATTCTCTGGAACTCTGCATTCAGATGTTTATATCTTTCCTTTTCTTCTTTGCTTTTCGCTTCTCTTCTTTTCACAGCTATTTGTAAGGCCTCCCCAGACAGCCATTTTGCTTTTTTGCATTTCTTTTCCATGGGGATGGTCTTGATCCCTGTCTCCTGTACAATGTCACGAACCTCATTCCATTCCATTCCCACATCGTATTATCTACTATAAACCCACATTTTTGCACATGTGCATACATGCACACATACACAAACTTTAGAACTTTTTCTTGAAATTGGACTGAATTATCTTAACAAATAATCTAAGGAGTTAAACAACTTTTGAAAAAACGCAAACAATCGAAAAGATAATCTTCAGACATTTCCACTTCTGGGCGAGACAGAGTAACGGGACCAGATAAACGCTCTCATCTGAAATAATCAAAACCAGACAAAATACATGAGTTCAGAGAGGCAAAGACAGCTAGAGTATGCAGGACAAATTTCCAGAGAAGAGACAGCTGCATGGAGAGAGAACTTCCAAGATCTGCAGAGGGCTGCCCCTCCAGCCTTTCGCTGAGTACTGCTCAGAGCATGCATAAAGAAGCTACACAGAACAGAGCAAAAATAAAAGGTTACCAGAGTGTAACACTTCACAGGTTCTGGAATATCACCTATTCACATCTGCCAGACTGGAAAACCTCAGGAGTCACAAGAGCAAGTACACAGAAAGGTCTTGACTCAGAAATACTTAGACCTACACTGAGCCTGCTCCTGTCCTATCTAACAAGTCTAAATACCTAGACCTGAAAAGATCAAACCGTTTCCAAGTAACTTAACTGAGAACTAGAATAAAACCTAAAAATAGTTACAGAAATATAAAAATATCCAAGACCCAACTGGATAAAATTCATAATGCCTGTGTCTATTCAAAAACTATCAGGCATGCAAAAAAGCAAAATAGACAGATCAACTGAAACCAATGCAGAACCGGCAGATGTTAGTATCAGTGGACATTAAAACAACTACTGTAACTGTGCCCCCACAAAAAGTCCAGAAGAGACATGGCAGACATAAAAAGACCCAAGTCAAATTTCTAGAGATGAAAAAATACACTGGCTAGGGTTAACAGCAGATTAGCATTTCAGAAGATTAGAAATCTGTTTTCCAGCTTTTAATTATTTTGCCAGAATCTCTCTTGAATATTTTACATCCTTCAGCTGTAGGGTGAACCAGCTGTGTGCTGAGAGACAGCTGCATGTCAAGCCCCAAGGTAGCCTTAGTGAAGCAGGGCACTAGAGAATGTGATGGGCACAGCGACCACACGGTTTATACATGGCACAGAGCTATGGAAGCCAAGGCGGAGACATCTCACCCAGGGAGCAGGGTTCAAGGGGGAGAGAGTTGGGAAAATTAGGCAACTTCAAAGGAAGCTATTATAACTAATTTATTTAAACATCCATTTGCAAGTTGAGTCCAATATCCTTTTGGATAATAACTAAGTGGGCAAAGGAAATGATCAAAAGAATGATAACTCCAGTAAGGCAAAAGATGGTGAATTTAAAAAAAAAAAGTATGATTCATTCACTTAACTCATTCACTGAATTTTAACTGAACAGTACCTGACTATATGCCAGGTACCATTTCAGGTGCTGGGGATATAGAGTAAAACAATATAAAAAGTTCGCCGTCTATGGGGTTGCACAGAGTCAGACACGACTGAAGCGACTTAGCAGCAGCAGCAGCTATTCAAACAGAATTAACTTTCCTACAGAGGGAGATAGAAACAACGAAAGTCAAAGTGTTAGCCTCTCAGTCCTGTCTGACTCTTTGGGACCCCTTGGGCTGTAGCTCACAGGCTTCTCTGTCCATGGAATTCTTCAGGCAAGAATACTGGAATGGGTAGTCCCTTCTCTAGAGGATCTTACTGACCCAGGGATTCAACCCAGGTCTCTGGCACTGCAAGCAGATTCTTCACCATCTGAGCCACCAGAGAATCCCACCTAAAAGAAAACAAAGTGACAGAACAGAGTGGCACTGAGGGTCAGCCCTAGAGAGGCAAAGCTCTCTGAGGAAGAAACACTAAGCTGAGATCCAGAAGGCTCCAGCCCTGAAAAGATCTGAGATAAGTACATAACGCAGAGCAAGAGTTGACTGCAGACCCTAGGGTGAGAAGAGCTTGGCACCAAAGGAACTAAACAGTGGTGTAGGGGGAGCAGCGACAAGAGAAGAAACAGGTGGCAGGCAAGAGTCTCCATATAAACATTAATTTATAAAGCAGGAAGACTGAAGCCTAGATATATGATATTTATGAATCACTTAATTTCTTAGGTATGATCTTGGTTATCATAAATTTTTAAGAGTCCTTATCTTTTAGACACACACACCAAAAAATATTTTATGCAATTTTCTGAGTTTGCTTCAAAATAATCCAAGCAGAAGATGGAAGAAGTGATGACAAGGGAGTGGATTGGGAGTGGAGAGGTACAGACCAAACAAAACTGGCTCTGAGTTGATAATTGTTGAAACTGGATAATGGATACATAGAATTTCATTATACTAGTCTGTCTACTCCTGAATGTTTGAAATTCTCCATAATAAATACATTTTTCAAAAGCAAACTTACTTAAAATATCAGTAAAGGTATTAATAAACATAAATGCGCCCTTCACAGGGGAATTTTTAGGGCTGCAAAATTATTCTGTGTGATACTACAGTGGATATATTTGTCAAAAGCCATGTACTTAAAACAGAATAAGCCTTCATGTCTGCGAGCTTTTAACAAATTCAGGGGGCAGGAGGAGTTGATGAAGGTAGTCAAAAAGCACAAACTTCCAGTTATAAGATAAATAAGTACTAGGGGTATAATGTATAACACGATAATTAACACTGCTATATGCTATATATGAATGCTGTTAAGTAAATCGAAGAATTCTCACAAGGAAAAACACTTTTTTTCTGTTTCTTTAGTATTGCATCTTCATGAGATAATAGTGTTCACTAAACCTACTATGGTAGTTATTTCATGATGTATGTAAGTCAAATCATTAGGCTGGCCATGTTAAACTTACACAGTGCTGTATGTCAATTATATCTCAATAAAACTGGAAGAAAAAAAATCACATAGGAGGTCAGAGAATCTGACCTGATGATATACGGAATGTAATAGATGCTCCCTTCCAGAAGCAGCTTTTAAGGGATTCAGATGTACCCATAAGCTTTCATCAAGAGGCTCTGCAAAACCCTGAAAGTCTAAGAACCCCCATCAGAGTACACAAAACTTAGTATATGTGGGATCCATACCCTTGTCTACGGAAAGGCTCTAAGGCTTTCACAAAATAAGCTGAGAACCACTGATACGTCTCTTGACAGAGACTTCCTAGCTGAAAAGCGAGTTTCCATTGTTTTTAAACCTAATGCCATTTTGGCCTTCCCTGCAAGGACATTACTACATAGCCATTACCACAAATAAGTTACCACCAGTGAATTTTACAATTCTGAAAGAAAGTTGTGACAGATACTCAAAAAACAAGAAAGGTGGCAAATTATGTCTAAGTCTCCTTTACAATTTCATCTTGTTAAAATACTGTATTTCATTTAGTCTAAATGCACCGTTATTTTTTGTGTCATTAAGAAAGAAAAAAGGCTGTCAATTACCTGATGACTCACCACTGATTGTAAAATGATTCCAATTTCAGAGATGTTCAAATGTGAAAAAGCTGTACATCTGATAATTCATGAGACATACTGTTCAAAAACCTCATTGGCTGGACCCCATCTCAGATCTCCTAAACAGATTGCTCAGAGTAGGTCTTTGAATCTGTATTTTGTTTAAGCCCCTCAGATGACTCTGGATAGATAAAGACTATGTAAACCATCAACTTGCAGAGGCAGCACAGTAAAGAAACCACGCACTTTAGAGTCATACAGCCCCAGACATCTCTGTGACCTCCAGCAAACCGTGTAATTTCCCAGAGTCTCAGCTTTATCTATTAAAAAATGCCAATGCCATCTGCTGCCAACGGTTGATAAATAAAAGAAATTAAGTGAAACTGATGACCCAGAGCAAGACATATTTATAAAAGAACATGTTCATTATTTATGAACAAGATACAACATATTTATCTTAAGAACAAGAATGGGACCTCTGAAATTACTTTTCAAAAATAGTCTGCCACTCAGCACTATTACTTGCTGGACACAATTGAGAATTTTCAGTAAATGGTTTATTATGTAATTCAGCAATACACACATTTGTTTTGGCACACCACATTTTTAGAGGTCCTACACAAATGAAAGTTGTTCAATAACATCTTGATTAGAATATATTATACTTAGTATACATCAACAATAACACAGGAAAAAACATACTTTTAAGCGTAATACAATTTTAGCGTAGGTAATGGCTCTATTTCATGTCAAGTTTTTTTGTTTTAGTATATATAGCTGGCAAGTTTTTTCAGAACACTGGCATAACTGTGTTAAAACCCCAAAAGTAGTCATGTGGAACTTCTCAATTCAGGATGCTCAAAAAAAAAAAAAAACAACCCACGTTTCATTTGTTTCTAAAGTCCAAACAGTATTTCAGGCAGCATCTTCAGAATAGACAAGTCACTCAGGATGTGACTCATAGGAGACAAGTTTAGCCATAACTGGACAGTTCTCCCACATGTGTAGAATGAAGACGGGGAAAAAAAAAAAATTCAAAACCCACAACTGCACAATGTCTCAGTCTTGCTCTCCCAATGAGAACACATGGATTCAAATTAACACTGTATCAATACCACCAACCCCACCCAAAACATCCAGGCTTAGGAGCATGCTGCAGCTCGCTAACCCACCTCCACCAGTACCACCTCCTCAGAGTCTGAGCAGCGGTAGGACAGGCCCCACAGCAGCAGAAAGAACACGCTCCCCCACCCCAAACACTTGGCTTGAGGTTGAAAAGGAAGAGAGATGCTGGGAGAAAAATGGCTCATCTCATTTTTCTTTTCCTTCAACCATTTTCAATAAGAAAAAGCTGCTCAAATCTGAAACTGATTCCTCTCTGTCTCCTCCCTTTCTTTAGCCCTCCGTTCTCCCCCACTAAGTCTTCTCCAAACTCCCTATGAATTTCTCATAAACCCATCCCACACCCTCAACTGCCCTAGCTGATCCCCTAGTGGCTCAGATGGTAAAGAATCTGCATGCAACATGGGAGACCTGGGTTCAATCCCTAGGTTGGGAAGATCCCCTGGAGGAGGGCATGGCAACCCACTCCAGTATTCTTGCCTGGAGAATCCCCATGGACAGAGGAGCCTGGTGGGCTACAGTCCACGGGGTGGCAAAGAGTCAGACACAACTGAGCGACTAGCACAGCACAACAAGGCTAACTGTTCCAGTCCCCGATCCAGCTTTCCAGTCTGCAAGTCACCCTTTCACTGGGGCCAAAGCTGTCTTCTCTATAACCCTTCTGTGTACTCTCCCTTCCTAAATTCAACAGTTTTGCATTACCTGTAAAATAAAATTCAAATTCCTAATCTAATTTCAACCTACCTCTCAGCTTTATATTCTGCCACTCCCTGGTTTTGCCAAATTTTCTCATCTTACCCACATTAAATTGTTTCTACTCCTTGATTTCACACATACCTGCTTCCATACATCTATGTCTTTGTGCTATTTTTTCTGCCTGACATGAAATGCTCCTCTTTTCTGTCTTTCAAGCTCATCTTTGGAGATGAGACTCAAATGTCCCCTTTCCTAGAAAAACCTTCCCTAAACCCAAGACCCTCCACCCTTCTACAGTCAAAAGCAATCATTCCCACGACAACTTACATCAATCAGAAGTATAACTCTTATCTTAATGTTAGAGTTGTAGCTACAACTGTTAGTCTCTCCTACAAAATTTTGAGTCCCTTACGAGAAGGAATTTAGTAACTTTGAATTGCCCTTTTCTACCACAGTATGTGGTACTTGGTTGGGCTTCAAAAATTTTTACTGAACTGATTGGAGAAGCAATGATCTCAACTAGTATTAAACTGATTTTAAATAAGATGTTAACAATGCTTAACTCTTTCAGAGGGTACTTTATTTTAATGGAGAGGCAGTTATCCAGAGTGAATTCCTAATTGGTGGGAGGCCGAGTCTATTCTCAGAAGTCCCCTAGACTCCTACAGATGCCCTACCGCCAGCATCTCTGCTATCACAACAAGTTTATACCATACCCCCCATCCATCAGCAACTTTTTCCCACACGCTAGCACTGCCCCAGCCACAGACAATTTTCACCAGCTCTGGACTTTCAGGGAACTCAGCTATCAGAATTACCAATTAGACAGCGAACAGGAGAAAACGTGGATAAGAGTGAAGACAAATGAGCACATGTGGCAGCAGGCTTGTCAATTCTACTCCTTTAGAGTTTCAGTCACAGCTCCTCCAGAGCTGACATAGAGGCAATATACATTCTGGACTGAGTTGAGACCTGGCCTCTACTCACTGCCCAAAGGGCCCCAAATCAGAGTCCTCACTAGTAAAATGGGGAATCAAATGCCAACACTGCAGCCTAGGCAGGGCCTCGGCAAACAAAGGGATTCCACATAAAGCTTCTGAGGCTTCCATCAAGACTGCGTGCCCTACTGCCAGAGAATGAGCTGGTTACATGCTTCCTTCAAGTCTGTAACAATATACACCCAAAACAGGAATTATTTTGTACCTGACATAGGGAAAAGATTGCAACATGTCAACAGCACTCTATAAAGTGTCAACCATTACTGTGACCACCACCACTACTCTTCCTAATATTGTTATTACCAAAAAAACTACACATCACCAGCTCTTCAACAGTCAAAGCCCAACCCTAACTGCTATTTACATACTGTGATCACTAGCCTTTAACCCCATCTTCCTAGGACTCCTCTAAAACGACAGTAATGAAATCACAAAGATATTAAACTACAAACAAAGGGAAAGTAGACAACAACACATCAGATATTTCCACAAACTTTTGCATGATGTGCTCGTATGTGCTTAGTCGTGTCCAACTCTTTGTGACCCTATATGCAAGATGGGACATGGTTGAAGGAGTGGTCAATGCTTCTCAGGACCCCTGGAGGGACTCAGCCCTGGATGCACCAAGGGCCACCAGCCTGAGGCTCTAGCCTGTCAAAGGGGGGAGCCACTGATGAGGGGCATTCAAAGCTGTTGGGCCCCCAGCTCTGGCAGTTAACCCAAAGTTTTTCTCTGAAGAAACTGAACCACAGAGACAAGGGAGTTGTAAACAGGAGAAGTCAAAGTCTACAGCCTAAATAACAGCACCCTCCATCTCTCCCCAACCTGATAATCCAAACCCAGACAGCTGATGTATCACCAAGCACATCTGAGGCAGCAGAGTGGAGGTGTCTTCTCCACAGACACTGACCAGTCCTAAATAAGAGGTGAAGGCGCTGATATATGGGAGGAGGCTTCCAGTGAAGAGTCCACTCGCACCACACGAGAGGCCAGGAGACCCCTTATACACGTACACACAGGCTTGCTCTCCCTAATCAACTTTTCAGAATCTCACTCTTAATTAATTACAGATACAGAAGGATCAACAGATATAATTTAAATGAACAGAAAAAGAATTCTGAAATAAACAGGCACATTGGAGGAAGCAGAAGAATTATTTTTAAAATATTAAACAAACAGAAAAAATTAAAAGCAACATTCACCTGAAAGATAAATGAAGATAATATATCCATAAAATTAGAATAAAATGAAATTGAAACAGGGAACAGAAGTTCTAAAATTTAAAATCATCATTAAAATTTTAAAAATACAAGAGCTTAGAAGACAAAATTGAGAAAATTTCCCCCTCCTTCCGCCTCCAAATATGAAGATATAAATAAGAGGCAACATAAGTTAAGGGTATCTGAAGATCAATTACAGGAGATTCAATAACCAAACCAATAGACATTTTGGAAGCAAACAAAAAGTGATGGACAGGAAATTATCAGAAGTAACAGGCATTCTTTAAAACTGAAGGATATGAGTCTCTAGACTGAAAGGCCTCACTAAGACAAGAGGAACCACAAACAGAAGGGGCCACAGAGAAGCTTATAAAATTACAGATTTCTTAAAGACAAAGACCCTAAGCTCAAACAACAAGGAGAAAAAGCATCAGGATGCCTTTGGATTTTTCATCAGAAACTCTTAAAGCCAGGTAACTGTGAAAAATGCCACCAAAAGTAGCAAAAATATATGTATTTTTTTCTGTCTAATATGTAAATTCTGTCAAATCACCTAAAAGCATGAGGATAGGATAGACATCTCCAGAAATACAAGGCCTGAAATAATTTACCTCCCATGCAACTCTTCTCAGGAAGCTACTGAGGATACACTTTAGTAACATGAAGCAAACCAAAAAAAAGAAAAGGCAGAAGATCCAGGGAACAGAGGAAAAGGGTACAGAAGACAGAAGAGAAGGGTAAAGAATCTGCAGACAAAACAAGCCTACTGTTTTCTCCCTCTAAAACAAGGAGGCTCTAAGAGGAAAAGAAGTGGAACTGATAGATGATTTGATGTGTTGCTTGAAAAAAAATATCAAAAGGCATTTAATATATTTCTTGGAATGCATGAGAGAATGTAGCCATAGATACAGAATAGACTTATCAAAAAGTTTAAGTCTCTTATTTGTTCCAGGAAAAGCAAAAGCATTTTGGAAAAGAAAATATAACCATTTATGGGTCACCATTTAACTCAGAAGTGAATTTATATTTATGTGTGTGCACGTGTATACATACATGTATACATACAATAATGTATAATAAAAATTTATAATACAAATATATGCACAATAATGTAAACACAGACTGCTGGTTTTACTAAAAATGATGTAACCAAACAGGGGGGTCTGGGCATGAGAATAGGGCAACTGCTCAGTTATTATACTAGGATATCTACACTGATTTCAAAATATGAAAAGTAAAAAAACAGGGGGGGAAAAAAGAACTAGCTTGGGAAAGCAGCTTCCACTGGAAAGTAGGGCCTGGAAGATCAAAGGCCAAAAGCAGAAGACTATTGTTTTTTAAGTCTTTTAGCATTATTGATTTTTTTAAAACTATGTGCATGTATGAACTACATTAAAAAAAATTATTCTCATGTCAAAAACACTTAGTTCAATTTATGAAGTCACTACCAACTTCATTTATAAGTTTCACACTTGGCAATGCAAATTCGTTGTCTTAGAAATATTATATTGATGGTTAGTTTCTCAAATTAGTTTTTAGAAGGCAATCATACAAAAACATGACACAAGCAGTCTTAATAAGAGTTCCTATGGGAAACTGCATTCTGAGAACCCAGTAGCCTGGTACAATCAGCCCCACCCACTTGCTCTTTCCCAGCCAGGAGGAGCCAAGGAATACTTTCAAGTTAGAATAGAAGAATAGATAAATGAAGAGGAGGACCTGGATCTGTGCAGGATGGAGAGTCAAGAGACCACTATAACAGGTCAACTCTTTCTGTATTAAAGAAAATACTACAGGTCTCCCCTGTCCCAGAGGTGACTGAGGTTTTGATCAGCAAGGAAATTCTCTCTCCCTTCTTCCCAATGGCTCATTCCTGGGCATAAACTGGATGTTTATCAATCAGGTAACAAATAAAACATTTCAAGTATTAATTAGCAATTATTCTTTTCCACCACACCATGATCAAACTTCTATTATAAATATCTTCATTTCATTCAATGAAACTTTGTGGTCTATGTCAACACTACGTTTGATTTTTTTTAAAAAAAGATTATTAAATGTGTGGCCTTGAACAAGTTACTTAAAAGTCTCACTTTCGTCATCTTTAAAATGGGAATATTTAATATTCACCTCACTGGGTCACAAGAAAAATAAAGAAAATAACATGTATAAAACATAGAGGAGCAAGTATATGGCAGGCACTCCATGTCAGCCTCTGGTTGTCCCCTGTCCCTTCCCTCAATCCAGTTCAGTTGCTCAGTCGAGTCCAACTCTTTGGGTCCCCATGACTGCAGCATGCCAAGTTTCCCTGTCCTTCTCCTGGAGATGATTTCTTACATATAAACAAAGCCACAAATTATATACACATTTTTAACCAAAAAATCTTTACAAAATCATGCACAATACATAGTATTTTTAAAATGAGTAAATTACTATTTTTAAAATATTATTTTTTAATTAATGTGATGGATTAATTTATAAACAATATTTTTTCTAAACTTTAGTCTTGTTTCAAGCACTAATCCAATTTGCAATTTTCATTCAGCTAAACTAAATTCCGCTAATTCTGCTAGACTGCAAAGAGGATTTAGAATGGCAGGACATTTCAAAAACACAGCATTCTTCTTTGGTTAAAGACTACAAACCCATATATGCAACAATGTCTAAACAGTCTGCTTAAAAGCAATTGCATTTTAACACTAAGTCGACTTCAACAGCCTTCAAGAAAGTCTTATGACTTTGAAAAAACAGGATAAAATGATAGGTAAAAGAATAATTTTCCCCATCAAACACTCAGATGTACCACAAATCTGAGATGAAATAAAGACAGAAAAAAAAACAAACTGTGGCTCTTTGGCCCATAATACACAAAAGAAAGTGAATGTCTAGGTATCTGCAAGTACCCAAAGACTTCCTATTTGGGGCCATTTCTATTAGACCTTCCTCTAAGGGGTTATTTCTAGAATCCTCAAAGTCATATTTTTCAAATTAATTCCCCAATAACAAAACTAATTAGGTAGAACAGAACCACCAGCTGACCCAAAGCCAAGTTCTCCTTTCCTTAGAAGGTACCAACGTAGAAGAGGGGCCCAGAAATACAGGACCAGTCCAAACTCCAACATATCCAAGACAAAAACTAAGGTAATGAAGAAGCTAAAAGGTCTGGTACCTGGAGATTCATTCACTATGATAAAATACGCTTATCGTCCCTGATCTGGAGACTGCCTCGAACACGTAGCGCCCTTATAACCAATTTCTTTCATTTAAAGAAAATATAAACCTATGATAGCAGCAAAGTATCAGCACAGTAGTGTGGCCTCTACCAGGGCATCAGAATCACTGCAGTTCCTAAATAAAACGTGGATTTCGAGAACCCGAAGTCCAGGGCCCTAGAGCGACACGTATAGGAAGGGTCAAAGAAACCTGGAGCGGCGGGGAAGAGTGCCTCTAGGGAATAAGGCGAAAGGCTGGAATGGAGTAGCTCGCCGGCGGCCGAGGGGTCCCCGGGTCTTTAGGCGGCTGGAGGAGTAGGCCGGAAGGCTGGCCCGGCGTGGGGGCGCGGGCAGGGACCACACCTCCCGGCCAACACAGCAGGCAAACGCCGGGGCCCGGAGGCGACCCTGGAGCTGGGACCGACCCGCCCGCGGTCCAGCGCGCGCGGACTGGGCCGGAAGCACCCGGGCCCCGGCCGACCTGCCCGCCCTGGCGCAGGCGTCCCCACTCACCGATGAGCCGGCGCACCTCATCCTCGCTCAGGTAGAGGCTCACGCTGGGCCCCGCGGCCGCGGACGGCAGCGCCGGGGGCCGCGAGGCCGGGGCGGCAGCGGCGCCAGGCGTGGGCAGCAGCGGCAACAGCGCGAGCAGGAGCAGCAGCGGCGGCGGCGGGGCCTGAAGGCCGCGGGTCCCCGGGAGGCGGCCCTGGCCCGGCGGCCCGGGTCCCGCCGTCCCGCGCATGGCCACCGCCGCCGCCGCTGAGGACAAGCGTGGGCCGCCCGCTGCGCCGCCGCCACCCACCCCCGGCCCCGAGCCCCTCACAGCCCCGAGCCGGGGGCGGCCCCCCAGCTCATCGCGCCGCCGGCCCGTGGCAGCCGGCCGCCGCTTCAGACCGCCGGAGCGCGCCGCCGCCGCCGCCTCCTCCTCCTCGGCGGCATCGTCCGCCGCAGGGAGCGGGTCGCGGTAGCGCGCGCGCGCCGCCGCCGCCCTGAGAGCGCGCACGCACGCACCGCCTCCTCTGTGCGGACCCCGAACCTCGCGAGGAGCGCTTTGCTTTCCGAGTAGCATTGCTGGCCCAGGACTCTCCGGTCACCCTCTAAAGGAGCCAGCCCTCGCCCCACGTTGTCACCAGCCTGATGTTTGCTTACCTATTGTCTGTAACACACACACACCGCTCAGGATGGGGGTCGTGGCAGGCAGGCCCAGGCCGCGCCTGCAGCAGACCGGGCTCCCAAATCCAGGGAATTGCGTGGATGTGGCCGCGGATTGCAAAAGAGAAACATGCTTTTCGTTTGGAGAGAAGATGGAGAGAAATAGAAATCACCTTTTATCCTACCAGCAGAGGTCAACATTAACATTTCTGTGTCTGTCTTCATGGGTATATACTCCCCCTATTATATATTTTATTTTCCGAGATCTTGTTCAGCAAACTTTTTAACGTTATTTCTACATGTGACAAATTTTTATTTTTTATAATCGTTCTTCGTCTCTATAATCAATCTGCATTTGGGGTCGTTAACATATGGTCCATGCTGGACTTTTAACAGCTCTCCCCCCCCCCACCATATGAAATTGTGTGCAAAAGTGTGTTCTGTGTGTAGGCTTGAGCATACACAGAAATGATATGGACATCTCCTCAATTGTTGTAGGGAGTCCCTGTCCCTCAAAGAGGTTAAGAATCACAGATACACCTGGTCTCTTTTTAAAGGCAATCCAACGAGCTGGTGCACCTTGTGATGTACTGATATATCTCAGTGAAACCTGCTCCAGGTGCTGCCTCTCTTCTGGAGGCTTCCAAGCATACTTGCCGGTCTGGGTCACCTAGTCCCTGTAGGCAGGTCTCTGCCTTAACCCTCATGCTTCCCACCAGGCCTGCGCCCCTACGAACAGCTGCTCCCTGCTAGGCCCAGCTTTCAGTGAGCAGTTGCTGCACCAGTGGTGAGCCCCAGAGAGGCTGCTATTTTTATCCTCTGGGGAGGGTGGGGGAAGTCCTGGAACTTGGTATTCTCTATGGAGAGGGATGAATTCCAATTAAACTGACCTTGATAAAAGGTTTCCCAGGTGGCCCTAGGGTAAAGAACCCACCTACCAATGCAGGAGATGAGAGAGACATAGGTTCAATTCCTGGGTTGGGAAGATCCCCTGGAAGAGGGCATGGCAACTCCCTCCAATATTCTTTCCTGGAGAATCCCATGGACATAAGAGCTGTGCAGGCTACAGTCCATAGGGTCACACGGAGTTGGGCAACACTGAAGTGATTTTAGCATGCACGTATATGCATGGCCTCAATTTGTCGAGCCTCAGCTCCCCAGCACAGAATACTGTGTCCATGGAGGCTGGGCAGAGGGTGGGGGTTGAGGAAGAGTGCTCCACCAGAAAACAACAAAGCCACAAAGGTCAGAAAAAATACTCTTGGGGCAGCTACCGCTGCCTGTTAAGGGACCAGCGCTGTGTCAAGAATGGTTTGCGGCTGGGAATGTTTTGTGTGAACAGGCTCTCAAATCAGATAGGCAAAGTTTTCTTAAAGGATGGCGTCTTCCCAGCATTTTTGAAAATGATTCACAGTCCCCAAGTAAGGAAGCTCCAGTTCTCAAAACAGTCTCCTCTTATCAGTGACTTCTTGAGGTAGGGTGTGATGTAAACAAAGCACAGAACTATCTGGCAGTCAGGCTTGGTTGGATTCTGGTACTTGACCTTAGGAAAATTACTTAAATTCGCTGAGCCTCTGGTTTCCTCATTCATAAAATAGAAGTGATAAGCCACACTCACGGGGCTTTTACAGGATTTAATTGGCCAAGATGTAAATAAAACACTTAAGCAGACACTGAGTCGGTGGGTGTCACATCCATTGTTAGTGTTATTATAATTAGTCTCTACCCTCTTGATGAAAGTGAAAGTGGAGAGTGAAAAGGTTGGCTTAAAGCTCAACATTCAGAAAACGAAGATCATGGCATCTGGTCCCATCACTGCATGGGAAATAGATGGGGAAACAGTGGAAACAGTGTCAGACTTTGTTTTTCTGGGCTCCAAAATCACTGCAGATGGTGACTGCAGTCATGAAATTAAAAGACGCTTACTCCTTGGAAGGAAAGTTATGACCAACCTAGATAGCATATTCAAAAGCAGAGACATTACCAACAAAGGTTCGCCTAGTCAAGGCTATGGTCTTTCCTGTGGTCATGTATGGATGTGAGAGCTGGACTGTGAAGAAGGCTGAGCGCTGAAGAATTGATGCTTTTGAACTGTGTTGGAGAAGACTCTTGAGAGTCCCTTGGACTGCAAGAAGATCCAACCAGTCCATTCTGAAGGAAATCAATCCTGGAATTTCTTTAGAAGGAATGATGCTAAAGCTGAGACTCCAGTATTTTGGCCACCTCACGCGAAGAGTTGACTCATTGGAGAAGACTCTGATGCTGGGAGGGATTGAGGGCAGGAGGAGAAGGGGACGACAGAGGATGAGATGGCTGGATGGCATCACTGACTTGATGGGTGTGAGTCTGAGTGACCTCCGGGAGCTGGTGATGGACAGGGAGGCCTGGCGTGCTGCGGTTCATGGGGTCGCAAAGAGTCGGACACAACAGCGACTGATCTGATCTGATCTACCCTCTAATCACCAGTTCCTGGAAAGTTTCATCAACAGTTACTTTCAGCTATTCAAACCAACTATTCAACATCCGCTGGATCATGGAGAAAGCAAGAGAGTTCCAGAAAAACATCCATTTCTGCTTTATTGACTATGCCAAAGCCTTTGACTGTATAGATCACAATAAACTATGGAAAATTCTGAAAGAGATGGGAATACCAGACCACCTGATCTGCCTCTTGAGAAATCTGTATGCAGGTCAGGAAGCCACAGTTAGAACTGGTCATGGAACAACAGACTGGTTCCAAATAGGAAAAGGAGTACGTCAAGGCTGCATATTGTCACCATGTTTATTTAACTTATATGCAGAATACATCATGAGAAATGCTGGACTGGAAGAAACACAAGTTGGAATCAAGATTGCTGGGAGAAATATCAATAACCTCAGATATGCAGATGACACTACCCTTATGGCAGAAAGTGAAGAGGGGCTAAAAAGCCTCTTGATGAAAGTGAAAGTGGAGAGTGAAAAGGTTGGCTTAAAGCTCAACATTCAGAAAATGAAGATCATGGCATCTGGTCCCATCACTACATGGGAAATAGATGTGGAAACAGTGTCAGACTTTATTTTTCTGGGCTCCAAAATCACTGCAGATGGTGACTGCAGCCATGAAATTAAGAGATGCTTACTCCTTGGAAGGAAAGTTATGACCAACCTAGATAGCATATTGAAAAGCAGAGACATTACTTTGCCAACAAAGGTTCGCCTAGTCAAGGCTATGGTCTTTCCTGTGGTCATGTATGGATGTGAGAGCTGGACTGTGAAGAAGGCTGAGCGCCGAAGAATTGATGCTTTTGAACTGTGGTGTTGGAGAAGACTCTTGAGAGTCCCTTGGACTGCAAGGAGATCCAACCAGTCCATTGTGAAGGAGATCAATCCTGGAATTTCTTTGGAAGGAATGATGCTAAAGCTGAAACTCCAGTACTTTGGCCACCTCATGCGAAGAGTTGACTCATTGGAGAAGACTCTGATGCTGGGAGGGATTGGGGGCAGGAGGAGAAGGGGACGACAGAGGATGAGATGGCTGGATGGCATCACTGACTTGATGGGTGTGAGTCTGAGCCACCTCCGGGAGCTGGTGATGGACAGGGAGGCCTGGCATGCTGCGGTTCATGGGGTCACAAAGAGTCGGACACGACTGAGCGACTGATCTGATCTGATCTGATTCAAACCAGGGATCCTCAAGACCATTCAATGTAACACCACACCTACCCCAGAGCCAAATTCAAGACATTAATGCCAGGCATCAGGCTTGGCCCTAGGACACCAGGGTGAGAATGAGCTTCCTTGAGGATGTATTCAGTTCAGTTCTGTTCAGTCACTCAGTCGTGTCTGACTCTTTGCAACCCCATGAATCGAAGCATGCCAGGCCTCCCTGTCCATCACCAACACCCAGAGTTCACTCAGACTCAGGTCCATCAAGGCAGTGATGCCATCCAGCCATCTCATCCTCTGTCGTCCCCTTCTCCTCCTGCCCCCAATCCCTCCCAGCATCAGAGTCTTCTCCAATGAGTCAACTCTTTGCATGAGGTGGCCAAAGTACTGGAGTTTCAGCTTTAGCATCATTCCTTCCAAAGAAATCCCAAGGCTGATCTCCTTTAGAATGGACTGGTTGGATCTCCTTGCAATCCAAGGGACTTTCAAGAGTCTTCTCCAACACTACAGTTCAAAAGCATCAATTCTTCGGTGCTCAGCTTTCTTCACAGTCTCACTCTCACATCCATACACGACCACTGGAATTAGGTTGATGCAAAAGTAGTTGTGGTTTTGGATGGTGAATTTTAAATTATTATTACTAGACTGCCTACCAGGATCCTCCGTCCATGGGATTTTCCAGGCAAAAGTACTGGAGTGGGGTGCCATCGCCTTCCCTGATTACTAGACTCAAGCATAGCTTTATTAATCAAAATAGGAGCCATCACAATCAACACATTATTTCCAATGAGAAATAAGTTTTTTATTCCTCAGTTCAGTTCAGTTGCTCAGTCGTGTCCAACTCTTTGCGACCTCATGAATCGCAGCACGCCAGGCCTCCCTGTGCATCACCAACTCCCTGTGTCCACCCAAACCCATGTCCATTTAGTCGGTGATGCCATCTAACCATCTCATCCTCTGTCGTCCCCTTCTCCTCCTGCCCTCAATCTTTCCTAGCATCAGGGTCTTTTCCAATGAGTCAGCTCTTCTCATCAGGTGGCCAGAGTATTGGAGTTTCAGCTTCAGCATCAGTCCTTCCAATGAACACCCAGGACTGATCTCCTTTAGGATGGACTGGTTGGATCTCCTTGCTGTCCAAGGGACTCTCAAGAGTCTTCTCCAACACCACAGTTCAAAAGCATCAATTCTTCAGTGCTCAGCTTTTTTTATAGTCCAACTCTCACATCTGTACATGACCACTGGAAAAACCATAGCCTTGACTAGACAGACTTTTGTTGGCAAAGTAATGTCTCTGTTTTTCAATATGCTGTCTAGGTTGATCATAACTTTCCTTCCAAGGAGTAAGAGTCTTTTAATTTCATGGCTACAATCACCATCCGCAGTGATTTTGGAGCCCAAAATAATAAAGTCAGCCACTGTTTCCATTGTTTCCCCATCTATGTTCCATGAAGTCATGGGACTGGTTGCCATGATCTTAGTTTTCTGAATGTTGAGCTTTAAGCCAACTTTTTCACTGTCCTCTTTCACTTTTTATTAAGAGGCTCTTTAGTTCTTCTTCACTTTCTGCCATAATGGTGGTGTCATCTGCATATCTGAGGTTATTGATATTTCTCCTGACAGTCTTGATTCCAGCTTGTGCTTCCTCCAGCCCAGCGTTTCTCATGATGTACTCTGCATATAAGTTAAATAAACATGGTGACAATATACAGCCTTGACGTACTCCTTTTCCTATTTGGAACCAGTCTGTTGTACCATGTCCAGTTCTAACTGTTGCTTCCTGACCTGCATACAGATTTCTCAAGAGGCAGGTCAGGTGGTCTGGTATTCCCATCTCTTTCAGAATTTTCCACAGTTTATTATAATCCACACAGTCAAAGGCTTTGGCATAATCAATAAAGCAGAAATAGATGTTTTTCTGAAAATCTCTTGCTTTTTCTATGATCCATCCAATGTTGGCAATTTGATCCCTTATAGCGTAAATAATCTGTGCTTCAGGATTCAGTGAACTCTTGGAAAGCATTTTCTGCCTCGTACTGGTTGTAGAAGCATTTTTCCTGCAAAAAGTTTCTGAGTTTCTTTAAGAAGTGGTAGTCAGATGGCAAGAGGTTAGATGAATATGGCAGATGAGGCAAAACTTCACAGCCCAATTTGTTCAACTCTTGAAGTGTTGGCTGTGCAACATGTGGTTGAGTGTTGTCCTGGCAAAGAATTGGGCCCTTTCTTTTGATCAATACCAGTAGCAGGCATTGCAGTTTTTGGTACATCACATGGATTTGCTTGGCATATTTCTCAGATGTAATGGTTTCACCAGGATTCAGAAAGCTGTAGTGGGTCAGATATGGGCAGCAGACCACCAAACAGTGACCATGACCTTTTTTCAGTGCGAATTAGGCTCTGGGAAGTACTCTGGAGCTTCATCTCAGTCCAACCACTGAGCTGGTACCACTGGTTGTCATATAAAATCCACTTTTCATCACATGTCACAATCCAACTGAGAAATGGTTCATTGTTGTCGAGTAGAATAAGAGAAAACAACACTTCAAAACGATTTTTTTTGGAGGGGGAGGGGGTCAGCTCCTGAGGCACCCATTTATGGAGTTTTTCAGCTTTCCAATTTGCTTCTAATGCCAAATAACCGTAAAATGGTTGATGTTGAACTTTCAGCAACTTCTTTTGTAGTTGTAAGAGTATCAGCTTCCATGATGGCTCTCAATTAGTCTTTGTCAACTTTGGGTGGCCAGCCAATCTCAAGGCTCTCATCTCCTTTGCAAAACTTTCTGAACCACCACTGTACTGTAAGTTCATTAAGAGTTCCGAGGCCAAATGCATTGTTGATGTTGTGAGTTGTCTCCACTATTTTATAACACATTTTGCACTTTAATAAAAAAAAAGCAGTTGAGTTTGCTTTTTGTTTAACATCATTTTTATAATCTAAAATAAATATAAAATAAACAGCAAGTAATGTCATTAGCAAAAAACATAAAATGAGAAATGCACATTAAAATGATGTATCACATAGCCCACATTTATTTAAGAATGTGTTCCAGTATCAAATGGCAAATTCAACAATGCAAAACCCCAATTACTTTTGCACCAACCTAATATGATAAACATTTATTACACATTTTCATCAGTGCAAGGAAGAAAAAGCTAGTGGTTGTCAAAGGGTGGTTCCCAAACCGTAGTTTCCATTTGGGACCTAGGAAAAATGCTCATCCCTCGGCCCCACCCCAACCAAAAAAACACCTTCAGAGGGTAGCAACACAGAAAGAAGTGGTATGTACATTTCATCAGCAGCTGGGAGCACTGCTCTGTCCTGCTGTGGAGCAGTTGGCTTCTTAAACTTTCTCCCTCCATTTCGGTGTGAATAAGTCAAGTGGCACTGAGGTCCTCAGAGGGACGAACATCCTCCTTGACACAAAAGTCATCACCTCTCTCCATCATCTCCCAGTTTGGTGTATGTACTTACAGTCCTCTCTCTAGACACTTAGCTACATATATTAGACACACAACTATATGTGTGTGTGGTTTCTTTCAATTTTCCAGAAATGGATTATTGTTGACACGATTAGCTTTTTTCCCTGGTCAAAATGGATTGAGGTCTTGAGGGTGCTTGCTTGACAGGACACAGAAGCATTTTAGTTGCAATGGATGTTATTGTTCAGTTGCCCATTTGTGTCTGACTCTTTGTGATCCCATGGGCTGCAGCACACCAGGCCTCCCTGTCCCTCAGCCATCTGCAGGAGTTTGCCCAAGTTCATGTCTATTGCATTGGTGAAGCCGTCCATGAATGCAATCTAGCATGCAATAGACCATGCTAGATTTCGTAGCTCTGGTGATGGACCACGTATCCTTTTACGTGCAATAGCATATTCAAAAGCAGAGACATTAGTTTGCCAACAAAGGTTCGCCTAGTCAAGGCTATGGTCTTTCCTGTGGTCATGTATGGGTGTGTGAGAGCTGGACTGTGAAGAAGGCTGAGTGCCGAAGAATTGATGCTTTTGAACTGTGGTGTTGGTGAAGACTCTTGAGAGTCCCTTGGACTGCAAGAAGATCCAACCAGTCCATTCTGAAGGAAATCAATCCTGGAATTTCTTTGGAAGGAATGATGCTCAAGCTGAAACCCCAGTATTTTGGCCACCTCATGCGAAGAGTTGACTCATTGGAGAAGACTCTGATGCTGGGAGGGATTGAGGGCAGGAGGAGAAGGGGACGACAGAGGATGAGATGGCTGGATGGCATCACTGACTTGATGGGTATGAGTCTGGGTGACCTCCGGGAGCTGGTGATGGACAGGGAGGCCTGGCGTGCTGCGGTTCATGGGGTCGCAAAGAGTCGGACACGACTGAGCGACTGATCTGATCTGATCTGATCTGATCTGTGCACATATTCAGAAGGGAAGAGTCTCGGAAGTGGATTGCTGAGTTAAAGGAGAGTTACCTTTTACTGTTGATAGATTCCACTGAATTTCCCTCCAAAAGGCTTTATCAGGGTGTACTTCCACCAGTGGCATAAATGAAAGAGACAACACAATATGTCAGGTTGTTTTTTTTTTAAATGAGTTTATTCAGGATCAACAAAGAATTTTTTTAATTTATTAATTAGTTTGTTTCTTTTTGGCTTTCCTGGGTCTTTGTCACTTTGCAATGGCTTTCTCTAGTTGCGGGGAGCAGGTGCCACTCTTTCTTGTGCTGTGCAGGCTTCTCATTGTGGTGGCTTCTCTTGTGGAGCACAGACTCTAGGCACACAAGCCTCAGTATTTGCAGCAGGCAGGCGCAGTAGTGTGATGCACCGGCTGAGCTGCCCTGAGGCACGTGGAATCTCCCCCAGTCACGGATTTAACCTGTATCCCCTGCACTGGCAGGCCAATTCTTATCCACTGAGCCATCTGGGAAGTCCTGTTTTGCTTTTGACAGGCTGGTGAAAAAAAAAATAACTCCCTTACTCTGGGTTTCCCTCATTACCAGTGAGGCTGAGCATCATCTCATGGTTATTTGTTGACCATTCAGTTTACAGCCTTGGCCTGTTTTTCTAGTGGGTGATTTTCCTTTTTTTGTTGACTTGTACATATTTTCTTTTCCTGTATCCCTTGTCATTTAACTTTGCTTATGATGTCTTTTATTTAGTTTAAATTTTTGATTTTTAATTTTAGATAACTCTCACAATGTATTCTTTTATGGCTTCTGCTTTTGTATCTTGCTTAAGAAAAACTCCACAATGAATAATTCTTGTGTGTGTGTTTTTAATGTTTTTGTACCCTCAAAAAAGTTAAACCCTTAATCCATCTGTATTAGGGTTCTCCAGAGAAACAGAACCAATAGGATATAAATAGCAAGAAATAAGTAAATATATATATATCAGTTCAATTCAATCAGTTCAGTCTCTCAGTTGTATCTGCCTCTGTGACCCCATGAATCGTAACATACCAGGCCTCCCTGTCCATCACCAACTCCCGGAGTTCACCCAAACTCACATCCATTGAGTCAGTGATGCCATCCTCTGTCGTCCCCTTCTCCTCCTGCCCCCAATCCCTCCCAGCATCAGAATCTTTTCCAATGAGTCAACTCTTCGCATGAGGTGTCCAAAGTACTGGAGTTTCAGCTTTAGCATCATTCCTTCCAAAGAAATCCCAGGGCTGATCTCCTTCACAGTGGACTGGTTGGATCTCCTTGCAGTCCAAGGGACTCTCAAGAGTCTTCTCCAACACCACACTTCAAAAGCATTAACTCTTCGGTGCTCAGCTTTCTTCACAGTCCAACTCTCACATCCATACATGACCACAGGAAAAACCATAGCCTTGACTAGGCGAACCTTTGTTGGTAAAGTAATGTCTTTGCTTTAGAATATGCTATCCAGGGGGAGGAGCTAAGATGGCGGACGAGTAAGACGGGGAGAATACTTTCTCCTCCACAAATCCATTAAAAGAACATTTGAATGCTGAATAAACTCGATAAAACAACTTCTGAATGCCGGCAGAGGACATCAGGCACTTAGAAAGACAGCTCATTGTCTTCAAAACGAAAACGAGCCCTCCGGTGACTCCTCCTTTGCGGAGAACTGGCGCGGACACCAGCATTTGCTATCGGCAAGTGGGGGCTGGGCTAGGAGGAGCGGCGAGGCCTGCATTGCTTTGAGAAAGGATTTGGCCTGGCTATCTCGGGCGCTATCTGAGCCAAATAACCAGACTGTCGGTTATCTACTACATCAAAAGCCAGCCCTAACTTAAGACACCACCAGGACTACCTACGGAACAAAGGGCTGCACAGAGTTGGCCGGCTGCAGGCCGTCCCACTCCGGTGACAGGCAGCCAGGGCCAGAGGCGGGCAATTATAGCCCTAGAGAGACACTGTCTAATGGAACTGTGAGTAGGTTTCTGTGCTGACTCACGCTTCTTGGGGCTCTGGATGGTCAACATCTGCCTGAGAAAGTGCGCTGTTTGTATACCCAGAAAACTGAGCTGCGGAGAGGCGATAAGTCGCAGCACCTGCGCTCGCTGAACATTTCATCACCTGCGCTACTCGGATCTGGGAAGGGCATAAAACGCAGACTCAACCAAGTCTGTGCTTCTGAGGATTATCTGAGTGCCTGAACCTGGCCAGTTTAGATTTGGGTGCTCATCTCCGCCCCCTCTGTAACAAGGCAGAGATCAGATATTGAAAAGACCTGTAAATCGCCTCAATAAAGAGAATTCAACAAACCACCAGAATATAGTAAGGACACTCTAAATTTGGCAATTTTAACAAAATGAAGAGACAAAAGAATACCCAGCAGCTAAAGGAACAGGATAGATACCTACCAAACCAAACCAAAGAGGAAGAGATAGGGAATCTACCTGATAAAGAATTCCGAATAATGATAGCGAAATTAATTCAAAATCTCGAAATCAAAATAGAATCACACTTAAAGAGTCTGGAGGCAAGGATTGAGAAGATGCAAGAAAGGTTTAGCAAGGACCTAGAAGAAATAAAAAAGAGTCAACACATAATGAAAAATGCAATAAATGAGATCCAAAACACCCTGGAGGCAACAAATAGTAGAATAACAGAGGCAGAAGATAGGATTAGTGAACTAGAAGATAGAATCCTAGAAATAAATGAATCAGACGAGAAAAAAGAAAAACGTATCAAAAGAAATGAGGACAATTTCAGAAACCTCCAGGATAACATCAAACTCTACAACATTCGAATCATAGGAGTTCCAGAAGAAGAAGATAAAAAGAAAGATCATGAGGAAATACTTGAGGAGATAATAGTTGAAAACTTCCCTAAAATGGAGAAGGAAATAACCACTCAAGTTCAAGAAATCCAGAGAGTCCCTAACAGGATAAACCCAAGGCGAAACACCCCAAGACACATATTAATCAAATTAACAAAGATTAAATATAAAGAACAAATATTAAAAGCAGCAAGGGAAAAACATCAAATAACTCACAAGGGAATTCCCATAAGGATAACAGCTGATCTTTCAATAGAAACTCTCCAAGCCAGGAGGGAATGGCAAGATGTAATTAAAGTGATGAAGGAAAATAACTTACAGCCTAGATTATTGTATCCAGCAAGGATCTCATTCAAATATGAAGGAGAAATCAAAAGCTTCACAGATAAGCAAAAGTTGAGAGAATTTTGCATCACTAAACCATTTCTCCAACAAAAACTAAAGGACATTCTCTAGAGCAATACAATAATAGTGGGAGACTTTAATACCCCACTCATATAATCTGGCTGTAGTAGACAAAGTAAAGAGGAAAACATATTTACTTATGAGCCTCAAAAAATTCAGTTCACTCAGGAGAGTTAAAAAAAAAAAAAGACTTATTTGTTCACTCTGTGGAGGTTTATTGACTGTTTTGTGGGTTTGGTACCACTTTGGGTAGTAGGGAGGAAGAGGTGACAAATGTGAGCCTGTCCTAAATAATATATTGTGGTAAAGATAGACTTACCAATACAAAATACCAAGATGTGCCTAAAGATGAGGACACCCAAACTGGACTTTTTGTTTCCTGAACTTTTCGTTTCGAGAACAAACCTCCTAATATAAGATGAATTCACCATGATTTTTTTTAAGTGTTCTTTGTGATTAAAAACAGAAAGCCATTGGTTAAGAAATTACATATACTCCTCCCCACCATCACTCCCCTTCTTTTTCCCATTTCCCTCCCACCCTCATTGATCCTTTCCTTTGTCCATTTTCCCCTGCAAAAAATAAAAAAAAAAAAAAAAAAAAAAGAAAAAAAAAAAAAAAAAAAAAAAAAAAAAAAAAAAAAAAAAAAAGAGAGAGAGAGGGGAGAGAAAAAGAGAAATGATAATTGAAAAAATTTAACAAAAAAAGGACAAAACCCAAAAAAAAAAAAAAAAAAAAAAAAGAAAGAAAAAAACAAAAAAAAAAAAAAAAAAAAAAGGGTGGGGGAAAGTGAATTTAAATCCCAGGCTGAAGCCTGAGAACCAGGAGAGCTAAAACAGTCAGAAAGGCAGAAGAAGATGGGGAATTCACCCTTCCTCCACCTTTCTGTTCCTTTCCAGCCCTAACTGAATTGGATGATGGAACCCTCATTGATGAAGGTGATCTTCTTTACTCAATCTACAGATTCAGATACTAATCTCTTCCAGAGACACCCCCACAGACATATCCAGAAATAATATGTGGCCAAGCTATCTGAGTATCCCTTATCCTAGTCGAGGTGACACATAAAATTGACCATCATAAGTCCATTCCTTGTAAACTTGACACCCATATACATCTCCTTAAACTATATTTAATCTCTAAATAAAAACAATAATGAGATCATAAGTTTGCCAACATGATAAAACTATTCTGTGTGCAACTGAAAACACACTTATTTCTTCCCCAGAAGTGGAAATAAAATCCTTGAGTGATGTTTATTCTTCTCATCAGATCAGATGAGTCGCTCAGTCATGTCCGACTCTTTGCGACCCCATGAACTGCAGCACGCCAGGCCTCCCTATCCATCACCAGCTCTCGGAGGTCACTCAGACTCGCATTCATCGAGTCAGTGATGCCATCCAGCCATCTCATCCTCTGTCGTCCCCTTCTCCTCCTGCCCTCAATCCCTCCCAGCATCAGAGTCTTCTCCAATGAGTCAACTCTTCGCATGAGGTGGCCAAAATACTGGAGTTTCAGCTTTAGCATCATTCCTTCTAAAGAAATTCCAGGATTGATCTCCTTCACAATGGACTGGTTGGATCTTCTTGCAGTCCAAGGGACTCTCAAGAGTCTTCTCCCAACACCACACTTCAAAAGCATCAATTCTTTGATGCTCAGCCTTCTTCACAGTCCAGCTCTCACATCCATACATGACCACAGGAAAGACCATAGCCTTGACTAGGCGAACCTTTGTTGGCAAAGTGATGTCTCTGCTTTTGAATATGCTCTCTAGGTTGGTCATAACTTTCCTTCCAAGGAGTAAGCGTCTTTTAATTTCATGGTTGCAGTCACCATCTGCAGTGATTTTGGAGCCCAGAAAAATAAAGTCTGACACTGTTTCCACTGTTTCCCCATCTATTTCCCATGTAGTGATGGGACCAGATGCCATGATCTTCATTTTCTGAATGTTGAGCTTTAAGCCAACCTTTTCACTCTCCACTTTCACTTTCATCAAGAGGCTTTTTAGTTCCTCTTCACTTTCTGCCATAAGGGTGGTGTCATCTGCATATCTGAGGTTATTGATATTTCTCCCAGCAATCTTGATTCCAGCTTGTGTTTCCTCCAGTCCAGCATTTCTCATGGTGTACTCTGCATATAAGTTAAATAAACATGGTGACAATATACAGCCTTGACGTACTCCTTTTCCTATTTGGAACCAGTCTGTTGTTCCATGACCAGTTCTAACTGTTGCTTCCTGACCTGCATACAGATTTCTCAACAGGCAGATCAGGTGGTCTGGTATTCCCATCTCTCTCAGAATTTTCCACAGTTTATTGTGATCTACACAGTCAGAGGCTTTGGCAAAAACAAGACCAGGAGCTGACTGTGGCTCGGACCATGAACTCCTTATTGCCAAATTCTTCTCATGATAACCTATAATTCAAATACTATGATGTAAATTAATAACACTGGCCACCTGATGCAAAGAGCTGATTCATTTGAAAAGACCCTGATGCTGGGAAAGATTGAGGGCAGGAGGAGAAGGGGACAATAGAAGATGAGATGGTTGGATGGCATCACCGACTCAATGGAGATGAGTTTGAGTGAACTCCTGGAGTTGGTGATGAACAGGAGGGCCTGGCGTGCGTGGTTCATGGGGTCGCAAAGAGTTGGACACGACTGAATGACTGAACTGACTGACTGATGTAAAGTCAATACAGTAAGTCCCCTACATATGAACCTTCAAGTTGTGAACTTTCAAAGATGCAAATGTGCAGGTGCCAGCAAGGAACCAGAAGCTGTGCCATCAACGTCAGGTGTGAATGAAGTTGCAGCTTACCGTCCAGCTCTTACCGTTGAAGATTGTCCAGCACTACCATCCCCTACCTCCTCTCCCTCCTCCCGTCAGTAACTCCTCTCGCCTGTTCACTCCATGCCTGTCCTTGTATACAGGTTGTTGTACTGTTCGATTGCACTTTTCCAGGTACTGCACTGTAAGATTAAAATTGTTTTCTTTATTTTTTTTGTGTTTTTTTAATATATTATTTGTGTGAAAAGTATCACAAACCTATTACAGTACAGTCCTATATAACCGGTTGTGTTAGTTGGGTATTTGTTGGCTAACTTTGTTGGACTTATGAACAAATTGGACTTACAAATGCACTCTCAGGATGGAACTCATTCATATGTTGGGAACTTATTGCATATCTTATGTTACATGATGAAGGGAATACAAGTGGAAAAAAAACAAAGATATCTGTGTAATATATGCATATATACATATGTTATATGTATATTATACATAACAATAAAATCTTTTCATAATAAAGTAGGCATCTGGGATAAATGGTTTCTATATGGAAAAATATGCATATATACATATATTATATGTATATTATACATAACAAAATAAAATCTTTTCATAATAAAGTAGGCATCTGGAATAAATGGTTTCTATATGGAAAAAATAAATGTAACAAAATTTGTGATAATTATAGCCCTCATTTCTATAGCTGGTCCCATGATTGTAGCTGGGCATTTATAACTACCTTCTTCTACTACCCATTCTGTGTTCCTTTTGCCTTCTGCCAACACCTCAGCTGGTCATGGTTCTTTATCTGGTAGGGGGACCCAAACCTTCACTCCTCAAGGATCCAGCCATTACTAAGCCGGATTGGGTTGTCAGTTGGGTTGGATTGGGTTGTCACAGTCTTCCATTGCCCCTGATCACAGACCAAAGTAAACTAAGGAGACCCTCAGGGGTCTCCTGTATTCTAATATTCTTCCTTACCTGTCTTCTATTTTCCATTATTGCTTTGAAAAGTCAGTTGTAACTCTCACTGCCACTTTAACACATTATCTGTCTTTTCTTTATGGCTGTTTAAGAGCTTTTTAAAGTGGTGTTCCAGTTTCAGTGTGTGTGTGCTTGCTAAGTCACTTCAGTCATGTCAGACTCTTTATGACCCTGTGGACTGTAGTCCACCAGGCTCCTGTGTCCATGGGATTCTCCAGGCAAGAATACTGGAGTGGGTTACCATTCCCTCATCCAGGGGATCTTTCTGACCCAGGGATCAAATCCACATCTCTTATGTCTCCTGTATTGGCAGGTGGGGTCTTTACCACTAGCACCACCTCGGAAGCCCACAGTTTCACTAGGATATGTGTATATGTGGATATCTTTCCATTTACCTTGCTTGAAATTTATTGTGATTCTTGGATCTACTGTCCTTAAAAAATCCCCGGAAATCCTCAGCTCCATTTCCTTTGTCATTCCTAGATGGATAGATATTAATAGATAAATATGTATTTTTTCTGAATCATTTGAGAATAGGTTGGAAGCATCATGCCCCTTTACCCTTAAGTCCTTCATTGTGCATTTCCTAACAAGGACATTCTCTTATACAGCATAGTACAATTTTCAAAATACAGACATTAAACATTGATACAATGTTATTTTCTAATCCACAGTTCATATTCAAATTTTGTCAACTGTCTCAACAAAATCTTTATAACTGTTTTTCCTGGTCTAAGATCCAATCCAGAGTCACATGTTGCATTCACTTGTCATGTCTTTTGGTATCCTTAATCTGAAATGTTTCTCAACTTTTCTTTTGCCTGAATTTCTTGTATTTTAATGTTCCTCAATTGGTGTTGCCTGATATTTCCTCATGATTAGATTCAGGTTACACATTTTTGGCAGGAATATCACTGAAATAATGTATTCTCTGTACATCATATCAGAAGGCACATGATATTGGTTTATTGACTGTTTCACTATTCTTTTTGCCTCTACTGGGTCTTTATTGCTAGACAGGCTTTTTTACCTAGTTGCAGAGAGCAGGGGCTACTCTCTAGTTGCAGTGAGATGGCTTCTCATTGTGGTGGCTTCTCTTGTTGCGGAGCCTTGGATCTAGGGTTCTCTGCCATCAGTAGTTGCGGCTCCATGGATCTAGAGCACAAGCTCAACAGTTGTGATGCACGAGCTTAGTTACTCCCCGGCATGTGGCATTTTCCCTGACCAGAGATCAAACCAGTGTCTTCTGCATTGGCAGGTGGGTTCTTTACCACTGAACGACCAGGGAAGCCCAAATGCTCCACTGTCAATTGTTATAACCAATTTTATTAGGAAACAGAACCTGTTATAATCAATTGTATTAGTCAGAAACAGAACCAATAAGAAATAAATATAACATATAAACAGTACACACACACACACACACACACACACATACATATTAACTTTTATCACTTGGTTAATATATTGTCTGATACATTTCCTTTTTTGTAAAGTTACTATTTTTTCCTTTGAAAAAATAGAAATTTGGAGGAGACACTTTGAGATGGTGTAAATCTCTAGCTCTTCATCAAGTATTTATTCACTAGTTTGATCACCCTGCCAATGATTGATGACTTTCTAACTTTATTATACCTTTCTTATTTAGCTGGGGTTCAACCCTAATGGAGACCTTTCCCTTGTCTCTTATTTATTTTTAAATTTTATTTATATCAGTGTGGATTCATATATCTGATGAGACTTGAGATTTGGCCAATGAAAGCCCATTCAGTTGGTTCCTTTGTCTTTTGGTATGTCTCCAGCATCGGTTGAGCTTTTTTTTTTTTTTTTTTTTTTACCTTTTGGAACAACAAAATATTTTTATCTCCTCTTGTACTTTTCTGTCCTCATCCTGAAGTCAGTCCATTTTTCTTAGGAGCTCCAGTTCCTTTTGTGGAGAATGATATTCAGAAACCAAAATTGGGGAGCTAGGTATGCTTATTGCTACTGAGGTATAATTGGTTCTAGGCCCTCTGAGGAGACAGAGTAAGGAAATAAGCATGTCTATGTATGTATATGCCTATATGTGTATGCATGCAAAAAAATCTGTAAATCTACAAATTTGTATCAATGCCTCTGATTCTATTCTTATACCATTCCTTCCTCATCCCTTATTTGTAACTCTCTTCTCTGACACTGGGCTTCCCTGGTGACTCAGATGGTAAAGAATCTTCCCGAAATGCAGGAGACCTGGGTTCGATCCCTGGGTCAGGAAGATCCCCTGGAGAAGGGAATGGCAACCCACTCCAGTATTCTTGCCTGGAGAATTCCATGGACAGAGGAGCCTGGCAGGCTACAGTCCATGGGGTTTCAAAGAGGGACATTACAGAGCGACTAAGCCTGCTCTGACAGTAAGTAACCTGATTCTCATTAACCACAATGTATCTGTTTATTTGTTCAGTCCTTCCACAGGTAAGCAAACTCTTGGCCCTGCTTAGCCCCAGAAACACCAATCTCCACCCTGACTCCCCACTCCCCAGACATGCCAGCCAAAGCTCTGCTTCCATGAAGGGATAGGAGGGGAGGTCATGGGCTAGACCCAAGACATGCCATCTCTTACCTCTTGGGTATACTGGCCAGAATGTCTATCACTAATTCCTTTTTTATCTGTGTCTGTGTCTGTTTCAATTCATCTTTTTCTTTTAAAAATTACCATACATTTGATTTTAATTTACAAATTCTCAAATGATTGCTTTTCTATTACAGCCAGTCCTTGTTTTTTTTTTTTTTTTTTTAATAATAACAATAATAAAAGAACATCTAGCATCTATTGAGCACTTATTATTAGCTGCTTAACCAAGTGAGTGTTTTGACATGGATTATCTCATTTAATTTTCACAATAATCCTATAACATTGCATGCATGCTCAACAGCTCAGTTGTGTCCGACTCTTTGCAACCCCATGGATTGTAACCCACCAGGTTCCTCTGTCCATGGGGATTTTCAGGCAAAAATATTGGAGTGGGATGCCATTTCCTTCTCCAGGGTATCTTTCCAACCCAGGAATGGAATCCACGTCTCTTGTGTCTCCTGCATTGGCAGGCGGATTCTTTACCAATGTGCCACCTGGGAATCCCTCCTATGACATTGGTATTTCATAGATTAGGAAACTGAGGCACAAATTAAGTACTTTGGGCAAAGCTATCCACACACCTAGAAAGTGATAGAGCTAGGAAATGATTTCAGGTAGTTTGATTCCTGATCTCATGTGCTTAGCCATTCTGAAGCAACTGCTCATCTGCATTTAAGCTCTTCTCTTTGCTCCCAGTCTTTCCCCGACATCAGTCTTTCTTCTCATTGAATTTGCTGCTTTCTTTTAGGGTACTGGCTTTCCTCAGATAACTCCTGACTCTTGACAGCTTTCTCTTCCTTGGGCTTGTAAACCCGTGTTTTTGAGGCCCAGGTTCTGGGGAGGAGAACGTGCCTCTGCCGAGAGTATGGGGAACCTCCGCTCGTGTATCTTTTGCTATGAGGTCTCCATGAATGTCACCTGCTGCCTGGACATCAGTTTGCCTTTTTGGCTCCAGTGTTAACCCCTGCTCAGCACAAGAGGATGCTGACAGAACTTTCCACCAACCCTGTTGCTTCAGATGAAATATCCTTGTGGATACTGACCCAAAGAGTCTCCCATTCCTTGGGTCCATTGACTCTGAACTTTGATCTGTTGACCAACCATTCCCACCCCCAAAACAGGATTTTTCTGATTTTTCACTGTGGTTTTCTCTAATCTTGTTTCTCCTGATTTGATACCATCTGCTTTTTTTCTTACTTACTCACTTAATTTATTTATTTTTGACTGTGCTGAGTCTTCGTTGCTGCGCTAGATGCGGAAAGTGGGGGCCGCTCTTTGTTGTGGTGCCCAGGCTTCTCATTATGGTGGCTTCTTTTCTTGCCAGGCAGGGGCTCTGGGCGGGCTTCAGTAGCTGCAGCCCACAGGCTCAGTATTGCCACACAGCATGTGAAATCTTCCAGGAGCAGACATCAAACTCATGTCCCCTGCATCGGCAGGTGGATTCTTAACCACAGGACCATCAGGGAAGCCTGATACCATCTGCTTTCTGTCTTTGCTCAAATTTCTCAATTTTTCTGATCCATGTAAAAGATATCAGTATTTCCAGATGACAGAACTACCTTAAGTGAAACTTAAAAGCAAAAAACAAGTTGAGGAAAAATCTTTACAGTTCTGATCCCAGGTAAAGGACTGACATATCTACAAGTCAACAAAAGCAGATAAAGAAATGGATAATTCCAAGAAAAACAGAAATAGTTTGGAAGTATATTAAAATGCTTAAACTCAGTCATAAATAAGAAAAATGCCAGTTAAAACTACACTGAGATACTATATTTTAACTTGTTAGATTAACCAGTCTTTACTAGTTTGATAGCATTCTGCTGTTCACAGTGTGGGAAAACAGACCTTCTCATCATGGTTGATGGGAAAGAAAATCACAAGTCTCCAAGGCAGACATTTTGACTGCTGTGTATCAAGTTTACAAATGCACACATTCTTTGACAATCTAGTTGTTGTTCTTGTTCAGTCACTTAATTTCTGTCTGACTCTTTGTAACCCCATGAACTGCAACATGTCAGGCTCCTCTGTCTTCACTATCTCCCAGAGTTTGCTCACACTCATGCCCATTGAGTTAGTGATGCCATCCAACCATCTCATCCTCTGTCATCCCCTTCCCCTGCTGCCCTCAATCTTTCCTAGCACCAGGGTCTTTTCCAATGAGTTGGCTGTTCGCATTAGGTAGCCAAAGTATTGGAGCTTCAGCTTCAGCATCAGTCCTTCTAGTTAATATTTAGTGTTGATTTCCTTTAGGATGGACTGGTTTGATCTCCTTGCAGTACAAGGGACTCTCAAGAGTCTTCTCCAGCACCACAGTTCAAAACCATTAGTTCTTTGGCACCCAGCCTTCTTGATGGTCCAACTTTTACATCCATACATGACTACTGGAAAAATTATAGCTTTGATTATAGGGACTTTTTCAGCCAAATGATGTCTCTGCTTTTTAATATGTTGTCTAAGTTTGTCACAGCTTTTCTTCTAAGGAGCAAGCATCTTTTAATTTCATGGCTGCAGTCACCATCTGCAGTGATTATGGAGCCCAAGAAAATAAAGGCTGTCACTGTTTCCACTTTTCCCCCTTTTATTTGCCATGAAGTGATGGGACTGGATGCCATGATCTTAGTTTTTTGAATGTCGAGTTTTAAGCCAGCTTTTTCGCTCTCCTCTTTCACTTTCATCAAAAGACTCTTTAGTTCTTCTTCACTTTCTGCCATAAGGGTGATATCATCTGCATATCTGAGGTTGTTGATATTTCTCCTGACAGTCTCGATTCTAGCTTGTGATTCATCCAGCCCAGCATTTCACATGAAGCATATAAGTTAAATAAGCAGAGTGACAATGTACAGACTTGACATACTCCTTTCCCAATTTTAAACCAGTACATTGTGCCATGTCCAGTTCTAACTGTTGCTTCTTGACCTGCCTACAGGTTTCTCAGAAGGCAGGTCAGGTGGTCTGGTATTCCCATCTCTTGAAGATTTTTCCATAGTTTCTTATGATCCACACAGTCAAAAGCTTTAGTGTAGTCAGTGAAGCAAAAGTAGATGTTTTTTGGAATTCTCTTAATTTTTCTATGATCCAGCATATGTTGGCTATTTGATCTCTGATTCCTCTGCCTTTTCTAAATCCAGCTTGTACATATGGAATTTCTTTCACATACTGTTGAAGCCTAACTTGAAGGATTTTGAGCATTACCCTGCTAGCTTGTGAAATGAGCATGATTGTATAGTAGAGCATTCTTTGGCATTGTACTCCTTTGGGATTGGAGTGAAAACTGACTGTTTTCAGTCCTGTGGCCACTGCTGAGTTTTCCAAATTTGCTGGCATATTGAGGGCAGCACTTTAGCAGCAGCATCTTTAAGGATTTTCAGTAACTCAGCTAGAATTCCATCACCTCCACTAGCTTTTTTTATAGTAATGCTTCCTAAGGCCCACTCGACTTCATACTCCAGCATGTCTGGATCTAGGTGAGTGACCACACCATCGTGGTTATCTGGGTCATTAAGACCTTATTTGGATAGTTCTGTGTATTTTGCCACCTCTTCTTAATCTCTTCTGCATCTGTTAGGTCCTTACTATTTCTATCCTTTATTGTGTCCATCTTTCCATGAAATATTCCCTTGATATTTCATATTTTCTTGAAGAGATCTCTAGTCCTTCCCACTCTTTGTTTTCCTCTATGTTCACTTAAGAAGGCTTTCTTATCTCTGTTTGCTTTTCTTTGGAACTCCTTATACCTAAAGATATATTTGCACACTTGGGAAGTAATATGTGCACAAAGTTATTCATTGCATTATTTCATAAGGGAAAACAATTGGGAAACATGTTTATTAACAGTGCAGTGGTTCAATAAGCTATGGTGGGTCCCCATGGTTATGTGGGTATAAAGAAAAATGAGAAGGCTCTTTATCTATGTATATGAGTAAGACCAGATGCAGAGCAATATGTGGAGTATGCTACTATTTGTACAAAAAAGGGGCAATGGAATATAATTTATATGCTTGTATATGCATAATATAGATCTGGGAGGTTATACACATACCACCACCACCGTCACCACCACCACACACCACCATATTGATTGCCTGGAGAACAGGAGTAGTGATGGAAGGAAAATTTATTATACATCCTTTGGTAATTTTTAGAATTTTAAACCAGGTAAACATATTCTCCTTTCCCTTAATAATTGTGTATAATTCTTATCAAAAAAGAATGTGATTCAATAATTAGATTCTTATTCTCTGGTGCCATTATGGACTTGCCCCCTTCCCACGCCCTTCTTCTTCTCTACATCTTGTTCCATGACTTCATGAGATTTGGGAATGTGTGAAGGGACAGAAGATATGTGCACAGAGTTTGCTACCTTTTTCCATTCTCATCTTTAATTATTACTCTCAAGTGTAGAGTATCGGAGAAGGCAATGGCAACCCACTCCAGTACTCTTGCCTGGAAAATCTCATGGATGGAGGAGCCTGGAAGGCTGCAGTCCATGGGGTCGCTGAGGGTCGGACACGACTGAGTGACTTCACTTTCACTTTTCACTTTCATGCATTGGAGAAGGAAACGGCAACCCACTCCAGTGTTTTTGCCAGGAGAATTCCAGGGACGGGGGAGCCTGGTGGGCTGCCATCTCTGGAGTCACACAGAGTTGGACACAACTGAAGCAACTTAGCAGCAGCAGCAGCAGCAGTGTAGAGTATGTTCAAAAGAGCATACGCCGGTGTATTATGACTGAGACAGAGAGAGACTGATTTTAACGAATTGGTCCTGTAATTGTGGGAGCTGGTAATTCTGAAATTTGTAGGACAGGCCCACATTCTGAAATTTCAGAGAAGAATTGCTGTCCAGTCCCCGAGTCCAAAATCTGCAGGTTGGAAACTCAGGCAGAATTTCTATGTTGCCGTCTGGCAGTCAAATTCCCTCTTCATGAAACTGAAGTCGTAAGGCCTTGAACTGATTAGATTGAGGCCCACCCACATGACAGAAGGTCATCGGCTTTTTTACAAGTTCACACAGTCAAATGTTAGTCACATCTAAAGAACACTTTCACAGCAGCATCTAGATTGCTGTCTGACCAAAGAGCTGGGCACGACCGCTGAGCCAGGTTAACACATAAAATTAGCCACTGCAGCCAGTCTTCCTGTTCTTATCCCCTTCTCTGCCCATGGACCTCTGTGGTTACTCATTGTTGTTGATGTCACAGCATGTTGTCTCCTGTGCTCAGCCATGCGACGGTCTCCAGGCACCCATGTCACCACAGAAATGGAAGGGTGTCATTTTCACTCAAGTGTCAGAATCACTCCATGGTTCTCCCAGCTCCACTTAGAAGGAAGCTCCAATGGGACTAAGATTTCATTGAAATGAATTTCCCTTCCCTGTCTTCATTGATTTACTGATGCTGTCTCTAGCCCTTTCACAAATGTAATTATAACAAATAAACAGTGTATTTATGACACAACCTATTCTGGAAAAATGTCTTACGCTTCTTCTCCTTTTCCTTCTTCTTCTCTTCCTCCTCCTCCTTCTTCTTTTAATGATACTGTCAAGGGTAGCTGCTATGGATTCAATCAGCCAAAGAAAGAAAAGGCATTTCTTCCCTCCCTGTTCAAGAGGATCTTTAGCTCATGATAGCTTTAAACAATCTCTTCTAATGTGCTTAAGGCTCGCCTAGCTCTCCTGAACCCCAAAGAGTTACCAGACCTATTTTCTCAGGAACTTGGTTTGCTAAATCACTAAATCGCTTCAGTCATGTCCGACTCTGTGCAATCCCATAGACGGCAGCCCACCAGGCTCCACCATCCCTGGGATTCTCCAGGCAAGAACACTGGAGTGGCTTGCCATTTCCTTCTCCAAACTTGGTTAAAGAAGCTAAACTGGATGAATCAGGAGTGGAGGTGGGGGGCTAGATTAGGGCTTCCAGGGAAGAAGAGATTGGTTGCCAAGAAACATCACTGGAACGGAGGAGGAGGAGTCTCTCAGGGTTTGTGAGGAGGCTGGAGGTCTTGGCCACTGAGCGGTGACCCTGACTGCCACAGGGGCCCTGTAACTGAGTCCTGTTTGTGATGAAGGCCTTGGGAGGCCCATCTTAGTCCTGTCTGGAGCTGTAGGGCTGAAGTCCAACTCAGTACCAGACAGGAGTAACATTAATGACCCTCATAAGGGTTTGCTATGACCAGAGGCTCATCTCTCCCCATTGTTCTGGTCTAGATAAGCCTGGGCTTCTCATATGACCTAGGGAGAGTTGCTGAACATGACTAATATAAGACTTCTTGCTGACCATTATAAGTTTGAGAAAAATAAAAGTGTACAACCTCATCTTTGCACTTTGAGTACTGTAGAGCAGTCCTTATCTGATAGGGTTTTTAAATCTGGCCTTATTCTACTCAGATTTCTTTTGTTAGATTCTATTCTTTCTCCCTGGAGAAGGAAATGTCAACCCATTCCTGTATTCTTGCCTAGAGAATCCCGTGGACAGAAGAGCCTGGTGGGCTGCTGTCCATAGGGTCACAAAGAGTTGGACACGACTGAAGCAACTTAGCATGCATGCGTGCACTGGAGAAGGAAATGGCAACCCATTCCAGTATTCTTGCCTGGAGAATCCCAGGGACAGAGGAGACTGGTGGGCTGCCGTCTATGGGGTCACAGAGAGTCGGACATGACTGAAGCAACTTAGCAGCAGCAGCATTTCTCCCAAAGCCCGTGGAGTTTTTTCTCCTACTCAGAAGATCTTCTCTCTTTGGCATCTGTCTCTCCCCAGTTTTATCAGGAAATATATGAGAACCTGAAGGATTATGGAGGTTCCTCATTCTTTCTATAGAAAATATCATGGGCTATCACTTGCTGCTGCTGCTGCTGCTAAGTCATTTCAGTTGTGTCCGACTCTGTGCAACCCCATAGATGGCTGCCCACCAGGCTCCCCCATCCCTGGGAGTCTCAAGGCAAGAACACTGCAGTGGGTTTCCATTTCTTTCTCCAATGCATTAAAGTGAAAAGTGAAAATGAAGTCGCTCAGTAGTGTCCGACTCTTAGTGACCCCATGGACTGTAGCCCACCAGGCTCCTCCATCCATGGGATTTTCCAGGCAAGAGTACTGGAGTGGGGTGCCATTGCCTTCTCCGGGCGATCAGGTAGCACTACCTAAAGCCCCTGATTAATGCAGTACCTGCATTTCTGACAGGTACATGCTTTTCTGCAAGGAAAGCCAGAATCCTGTCCCATGATACATCAGCTTGGTAAGAGGTTTATAGTTGTCCCACCAAACTTAAAATCATAATGGAAAAGACTATTAAAAAGAATGTGCATATATATGTATAACTGAATCATTTTATTGTACAGCAGAAATTAACACAACATTGTATATCAACTATACTTCAATAAATAAAATAAACTTTTAAATGTACATTAATGTAATAAATACTGTGAGAAGTCCTGGTGAGCTTTACTTAACTCAGTAATTTCCAGACAGTTTAATCATGAGATGCTTTCTCACAGAACACCTATTGGTGTCACCAGTTCTACAGACCATGTTTGGGAAACTGGTATAGAGGAACGACCACTAGACTTGAAATGAAAAGGAACTTTGTCCTGATCCACAGGGTCACCATGCTTCCTCAGAACGACCTCTTCTGATGTGCAAAATGAGATGGATAGACTTGATTGCTTTATACAGACCTGAAACTGAACCTGTCTTTTTATTGAGTCACAGTTAGAAAATTGGGACCTATGGGAGGAGCAGAGAGTTTATCGAAGATCAAGGAGAGAGCACTGAGTGACGGTGAGATAGATATGGCTCTGACTCCCTCCAGCTCTGTGACCTCCCAGGCAAGATTCGTGGTAGATCTGTGGTTGCAAATAGATCAGTAACAGCAATTCTGCATAAGGGGAGAGGAAAGGAGGCTGTTCATGCAAAGCTCCCAGCTGGTTGCCTGGCCCAGAGAGGGTAGGGCTGGGAGGACACCACACAAGGACAGCTGTGATGCTGTCTTGGAATTCAATGTCACTGATTGGAAATCCCACCTTTGCCTCCACTCAGGTTCACACCCCACCACAAAAAGTGCCCTTGTGTTCCTAGGATCTGCAGGCTCCACTTTCACTCTCCACCCTGCTCTCAGTTCTCTGTTCTCAGATACAGACAGCACCAATCCCTTTCCTCTGTTAGCAGGATCCTGGGGGACAGTGTTTCTGTAATATTATTAAAGATGTGAGGTACAGGGCACTGGAGTTGAGGGAAGAATGGGAATTCTAGACCATCACACAATGGTCCAAATCCTGAGACACTGTTGATCTTTATATGACAGCCCCAGTCCCACCAAGGTCCAGTTCTGTCCGGGCACCCAATGAGTTGGTGAGATCGTGCTTCCCCCTGACTCAAATAAGATCAGATCAGTCACTCAGTCGTGTCCGACTCTTTGCGACCCCACGAACCGCAGCACCCCAGGCCTCCCTGTCCATCACCAACTCCCGGAGGTCACTCAGACTCACATCCATCGAGTCAGTGATGCCATCCAGCCATCTCATCCTCTGTCGTCCCCTTCTCCTCCTGCCCGCAATCCCTCCCAGCATCAGAGTCTTTTCCAATGAGTCAACTCTTCGCATGAGGTGGCCAAAATACTGGAGTTTCAGCTTTAGCATAGCTGTCCTCAATTTCCTTCCCACTAGAGATACCTTTTAATTCCTGATTCTGGCGTATTTCCTCTGCAGAGGGGTTTAACTACCCCTCTCTTTTCTATTCTCAACTGTTCACCTTCTGCATCCACCCAGGTGTTCTGTCAAATGAAGAGCCTTGTGTGCAGGAGGAATGCACGCCTGGGGGAAAGACACAGCTGCACCCTGTTATAATTTTAAATATTAGCTTTCCGCCCTCTCTGCTGTAATTATAATTATTACTGAAATATGCCTAGGAGAGACGTGACAAGCAGACTTGAGTGTCAGATGGATCATTGTGGTGAAATTTAGAGGATGGATTAGAAGTGAAATGTAAGATCAAACGCTGGGGAGCCAGGCAGCAGTGTCTTCCTGGCAGAGCAGGTGAGAGAGGATTGGGCCTAAACAGGGCCGGGCTGTGAGGATGGGAGCAGGGGACCTGATGTGAGACATATTTATGGGATATGATCAGTTGGCTTCATGATACAGTAAGCAAGGTCGTGGGAAGGAAGCAGAGGCTAAGTATGAAACCTGTGTTTGGACTGGGAACAGGTGATGGTGGGGCCATTTTGATAGACAGAGGATGACAGCAATAGTAACACTCTCCTTCCTCACCATCCTCTCCTCATTTTGCTTCTACTAATAATCAGGGCCATTTATTGAGCATGGGCAGCATGTCAGATGCCCTGAAGAGTGCTTGATATGTATCATGATAGATGAGACCATTTAATCCTCTAAGGAATGCAGTATCATCCAATTTTCAAAGTAAGAATGCAGTCACTTTCCAACAGTTTCAGAGATAAAAAATAGGCTTTGAATACATTTAGGTTCTGAAATAGTGATTTTGTTTTGGGACATGCTGAGTTTGAGGTTTCTGCAGGACATCCTGGCAGAAACATCCCACCAGCCAGTGGAAATGTGGGCCTGAGCTTAGCAGAAAAACTGAGCAAGAGACACAGCCATCTATCAGCCATCCATGCAGAGGTGGCAGACAGTTCAGTTCAGTTCAGTCGCTCAGTCGTGTCCAACTCTTTGCAACCCCATGAATCGCAGCACTCCAGGCCTCCCTGTCCATCACCAACTCCCAGAGTTCACTCAGACTCACATCCATCGAGTCAGTGATGCCATCAAGCCATCTCATCCTTTGTCATCCCCTTCTCCTCCTGTCCCCAATCCCTCCCAGCATCAGAGTCTTCTCCAATGAGTCAACTCTTCGCATGAGGTGGCCAAAGTACTGGAGTTTCAGCTTTAGCATCATTCCTTCCAAAGAAATCCCAGGGCTGATCTCCTTCAGAATGGACTGGTTGGGTCTCCTTGCAGTCCAAGGGACTCTCAAGAGTCTTCTCCAACACCACACTTCAAAAGCATCAATTCTTTGGTGCTCAGCTTTCTTCACAGTCCAACTCTCACATCCATACATGACCACAAGAAAAACCATAACCTTGACTAGATGAACCTTTGTTGGCAAAGTAATGTCTCTGCTTTTGAATATTCTGTCTAGGTTGGTCATAACTTTTCTTCCAAGGAGTAAGCATATTTTAATTTCATGGCTGCAGTCACCATCTGCAGTGATTTCAGAGCCCCCCAAAAATAAAGTCTGACATTGTTTCCACTGTTTCCCCATCTATTTCCCATGAAGTGATGGGACCAGATGCCATGATCTTCGTTTTCTGAATGTTGAGCTTTAAGCCAACCTTTTCACTCTCCACTTTCACTTTCATCAAGAGGCTTTTGAGTTCCTCTTCACTTTCTGCCATAAAGGTGGTGTCATCTGCATATCTGAGGTTATTGATATTTCTCCCAGCAATCTTGATTCCAGCTTGTGCTTCTTCCAGCCCAGCGTTTCTCATGATGTACTCTGCATAGAAGTTAAATAAACAGGGTGACAATACACAGCCTTGACGTACTCCTTTTCCTATTTGGAACCAGTCTGTTGTTCCATGTCCAGTTCTAACTGTTGCTTCCTGACCTGAATATAGGTTTCTCAAGAGGCAGGTCAAGTGGTCTGGTATTCCCATCTCTTTCAGAATTTTCCACAGTTTATTGTGATCCACACAGTCAAAGGCTTTGGCATAGTCAATAAAGCAGAAATAGATGTTTTTCTGGAACTCTCTTGCTTTTTCCATGATCCAGCGGATGTTGGCAATTTGATCTCTGGTTCCTCTGCCTTTTCTAAAACCAGCTTGAACATCAGGAAGTTCATGGTTCATGTATTGCTGAAGCCTGGCCTGGAGAATTTTGAGCATTACTTTACTAGCGTGTGAGATGAGTGCAATTGTGCAGTATTTGAGCATTCTTTGGCATTGCCTTTCTTTGGGATTGGAATGAAAACTGACCTTTTCCAGTCTTGTGGCCACTGCTGAGTTTTCCAAATTTGCTGGCATATTGAGTGTAGCACTTTCACAGCATCATCTTTCAGAGTTTGAAATAGCTCAACTGGAATTCCATCACCTCCACTAGCTTTGTTCATAGAGATGCTTTCTAAGGCCCACTTGACTTCACATTCCAGGATGTCTGGCTCTAGGTGAGTGATCACACCATCTTGATTATCTGGGTCATGAAGATCTTTTTTGTTTAGTTCTTCTGTGTATTCTTGCCACCTCGTCTTAATATCTTCTATTAGGTCCATACCATTTCTGTCCTTTATTAAGCCCATCTTTGCATGAAATGTTCCCTTGGTATCTCTAATTTTCTTGAAGAGAGATCTAGTTTTACCATTCTGTTGTTTTCCTCTATTTCTTTGCATTGATTGCTGAGGAAGGCTTTCTTATCTCTCCTTGCTAATCTTTGGAACTCTGCATTCAGATGCTTATATCTTTCCTTTTCTCCTTTGCTTTTTGCTTCTCTTCTTTTCACAGCCATTTGTAAGGCCTCCTCAGACAGCCATTTTGCTGTTTTGCATTTCTTTTCTGTGGGGATGGTCTGATTCCTGTCTCCTGTACAATGTTACAAACCTCATTCCATAGTTCATCAGGCACTCTATCTATCAGATCTAGTTAGTTCCTTAAATCTATTTCTCACTTCCACTGTATAATCACAAGGGGTTTGATTTAGGTCATACCTGAATGGTCTAGTGGTTTTCCCTACTGTGGCAGGACAGGCGAGAGCAATCAGTATGGGATGAGTCTGGGAAGCTTATGTAGTGTGAGGGGAAAAGCGAGGTAAAATGAACGCTGGGCACATCAATGTAAGGGACAGGAGAGGAAGAGAAACCACAGTCGAGGAGGAGTGACCAGAGAGTGAGGTGCACTGGCAGAGTAGTAGTGCAGTCCAGTAAAAATTGTGCATCATGCCTGCTGAATGCTGCCAGGGAAGCCAAGAACGGAGGTGTGCTCCACACATCTGTCAACCAAACGTCAATAGAAGATGAGATAGAGGGTCTGAGAGCAAAGTCTGCAAGAAGAGGACGTTGACTTAGAGGTAAGTACATGGAAAACTAAACAAAGGAGGAAAGGGGCAATTATTAAACCCAAGGAAGACAAAATGTTAGCCAAGAAAGGAAAGATGAGCTTTCCTGGTGGCTCAGTGGGAAAGAATCCACCTGCCAATGCAGGAGACATAGGTTCAATCCCTGATCCAGGAAAATCCCACATGCTCTGGGGCAACCAAGCCAGCGTGCAACAACCATTGAGCTGGTACCCCAGAGCCCAGGGAACCAAAACTGCCAAGCCCACACACCCTAGGGCCTGTGCTCTGTGAGAAGAGAAGCCACTGCAATGAGGAGCTCAAGTGCCACAGCTAGGGAGCAGCCTCCGCTCCCCACAATTGGAGAAAAGCTCACGCAGCAATGAAGACCCAGCACAGCCAATAAGTAAGTACATACTTTAGAAAGAAAAGAAAGGAAAAGCAAGTAGAGTATACTACAGGGCTCACCTGTGACTAGTATTATATTGTCAAAATCATGTAACTCCTAAATATCGATGGAAGGAGGGTAAGTTAATGCGTGCAAGGTGCTTTTAATTCCCATACTTCAAAATCAGTAAATAACGCTGAAAAGTCAAGAATTAGCAATATAGTTGCATTCTTTAGCAATGTGAAGGAAAATATTTTTAAAAATTAGTTCTTTGTAAAGTGAGACTGAGACTAGAGGACAAGAGAGGGGACCAGAAGACTGCTGTTTTTCTACAGTTTGAGATAATTACTTGACTTTTAAAATTATATGTATATAGGCTTTTGATAAAAAATAATTGAAGTGAAAGATTGAAACGGGATAAAGAAACATGAATTGGAACATGATGAAGCAGTTATGCTCACCCTGTGAATTGAACAGCCCGGCAGACCTCATTCTAGCTACACAGTAAAAACCCGTGTAACTCATGAGACAAGATGAAACATGAAGTCTTAATCTGTGGCACACAGACATCAAATAGCAGATTCACTCCCCTCAACCACCACCAGAAGCCAGCGAGCCACAAGAATGGCAGATGCCCTAGCTTATTGTTTCAAAGAGGTTCTGTTCTCTGGTGGACAGGAGACAAAACAGTCTGGAAAGTTTGCACAGACTTGGAGAACTGGTTTGCAGGATGTGTGTGTGTGTGTGTACATATTTCTTCCACTTCTATAAAAAGATTGGTGTGCTGGAGGAGGACAGTGATGGAAGACAGAGTCATAGAAGGAGCAAGGGTGATAAGTGGTGGAACAGTCTTCCCCCCAACAGGATTCTGATGTGGGGAGGGAAAGATGGAGGGGAGCATTGCCCTGGAGGGCGAGGCACCTCCAAGAAGTGAAGGCGCGTGGACTCAGTGTCTGAATTGCAGTTGCCCAGGTGGAGCTTCTACCTTCTAATAAAGATAAGCAAGAAGGATGACATCACAGTGAGTCATGAGTGGGCCCCCACATTTTGCAGGCCCAAGAGTGACTTGCAGGCTTCTAGTAGATTGTGGTGAGTCACAGGTTAACAGAGGGGGAGAACCGGTCTTTTCAGAAAGAGAGACATCTACCCCTGGGGGCCAGGATGGGCTTAACCTTTCCCAAGAGATAAGAGAGGGACAGGCCTGATCCTTAGCAGTGAGGAAAGGGTGAGGCGGGGCTCTGTGAATGGAACAGCATGTGCCACTGACCGGAGCTGCCACTATGTCGTCTCTGAGAGAGCACACAGATCATGGGACATCAGGAGCTGACAACATCCTGGGTCCAAGAAACCTAGGAGACCAAAAAAGGGATTTGTCTCTCTCTTTGCATGGTGACTGTGCTGATAAGCAAAGTTCCCAGATTCTGCTGGACAAGCAGCAGGCAGAGGAAGGGAAGAGGATGCTCTGAGCTCCAACCTGATAGTCATCCCAAATGCAGCTGCGAAGTCATGGGCTAGGACTGCATGGATCAGGATCAACTCATCCTTCAAAGGCCAGAACAGAGTCATCAGATCAGAAAATAAGGCCAGTTCAAGAAGTTCATAAGGTTCTATTGAAATGGCCCCACTTGGCTATTATTTTCATCATCCTGTTAATATCTTCTGACTCAAGAGGCCACAGGGGCCTGAAAACCTATTGTCCTAACAGTTTAAGAGATATCATCCACTGAGTGCACCCTAAGGGCCAAGTGCTTTACCCTTGGAACCTCATCCAATCCTCATACACCTGGTGATGAAGCTCCATTACAATCCCAGTTTACACATAAAGAAGCTGGGATTTAAACAGGTGGTGTAACTTGACCAAAGTCAGTAGTAAGCGATAGAGTTGAATTCAGACTCAGTCTGTGCTGATTCCAAACCTGAGCTGACATTGAAGAATGACACACCCAAACTGTGCCTATAGCCACAGAGCCTGGTTTCTAGAAAGCAGCTGGTGTCTGGACATCAGTATGTGGGCGCACATCTGCTTGTCAGGGGCGGGGTTGGGGGGAGCGCTGTCAGCACAGAAAGGTGTTGCTGATGGTGTGTAAGAGCAACCAGGTGAAAGCCCTGATGTGCAGTCTGTTGCTCTAACCTGTGAACAGTAGCAGAGGCAAGTGTAGAATAAGAACCCTGAAAGTCTTCAAGCTTGAGTTATATTTTGTCCTAAAGTGATTTTGAAATAATTGAGGAATTTCTTTACTTTGGAAGGCACTCAATAAATTTCTGTTAAGTGAGGTATTTAGTTCATGTTCTTTCAACTCAAGCCAAAGAACTGTCAACTTAGATGACAAAAGATCATAACGTTAACAGCTCTCTTTTCTGGCAAGATTCATCAAGCCCTGTGTATTTCCCTATTACATTCTTCCACATCTGTCCTCTCCTTCTCGGCTCCCCCCAATGGCTTTACACCTTCATCACGTCCAGCCTAGGCCATGGCAACTCTTCATCCATTCAGGCAGAAATCTCAGTGGTAGGACTAGAGATGAGGAAAATGTGGCTCCTGTCCTCATGGAGCTCCCAGACTCAGGGGAAGATGAGGCCTTGGGGCACAATTGCACTGCCCGCCTCAAATCCCCTTCTCCACTAGTAATAGAATTTCAGCTCTATACAACTCTACATGGCTTCCCAGCCAGGCCACATTTCCCCACCTGCCTTGGGCTTGTTTGTTGTTGTTTAGTCGTTATGTCCAACTCTTTTGCAACCCTGTGGACTGTAGCCCGCAAGGCTCCACTGTCCATGGACTTCTCCAGGCAAGAATACTGGAGTGGGTTACCATTTCCTTCCCCAGGGTATCTTCCCAGGGATCAAACTCGCATCTCCTGCATTGGCAGGCAGATTCTTTACCACTGATCTACCTGGAAAGCCTGCCTTGGGTTTGGGTGAGGCCATATGTCCCTGTTCTTTACAAGGGCAGTTGGGGAAGTGATGTGTGCCTCTTCCAGGTCCAGGACATCCGGCTCACCTCCTACATTTCTCTTCCCTCTTCCAGACACATTGGAGCTGGATCTGGAAGTGACCAAGTTTCTAGGGTGCAGTTAATGACATTGCCTGGGGAGTTAGCAGAGCAACAAGCTGGGTCCTTGAATCGTCATGAAGAGCAGGTCTCATCTCATAACTGTTACACAGCAGAGAAAAATAAACATTTACATAATTTAAGCCACCCTATTTGGGGAACTTTTTTTTTTATATATATAGACAATTACCCTAACCACAACAGGAAGGTTTAAAAGAAAAAAGAGTAGCTTAAAATATTCCTAGTGCTATGATAAAAATGAAAGCCTCAGTTTAGTTTGTGTAGAAGGAGGGAAGGAGCTTCCCAGGTGGTGCTTCCCAGGTGGTAAAGAATCCACCTGCCAATGCAGAATTCCCTGGAGGAGGGCACAGCAACACACTTCAGTATTCTTACCAGGAAAATCCCATGGACAGAGGAGCCTGATGTGCTACAGTGCATAGGGTTACAAAGAGTTGGACACAACTGGAGCGACTAAATACATACACACAGAAGGTGGGAAATAGAAGAAAGAGGAAGAGGGTGCCTGGTAGAGGCACCTTTAAACTGAAATCTTGAAAGATGAGTGTTTTCAGTAAACTCACATTTCTCATCTACCCTTTGTTCTTTTGGTCTTCTATTTTTGTCCAGTTTACTTATTTCAGATATATTCTCTTTTATCCCTACTTTTCATCTATTAAGGTCTACCCAGACTTCAAGACTCAGATTAAATCTCATTTTCTCTGGGGAAGCCTTTCTTGACCATCTGTTGTAGCACTTAGTCCCTATTATGTATTGATCACACATTTAATACCTTATTCACCAATATCTGGCAAGCTTTGGTAGCTTCCCTGTCATCTGGTACACTGCTCAGACTTGATCTAGGTTCTGCAGGAATATCAGGATACCCTGTATGTCGATTGCATTTGTAAAAGTCCTACCTCCAAATTTATCAGATTAAAAGAACAGTGTGCTTTTATTGCTCACAATTTTGGGGATTGACTGAGGTCAACAGGATGGTTCTCACTTAGGACCTTGCACACTCTTGCGTTCAGATAGCAGCCAGGGCTGGAGTCAGCTAAAGGCTTGTCTGGGCATCTTGTTCAAATGGCTCACTCATGTAGCTAGTAATTGATACTGCTGTTGGCTGGAAGCTCAGCAGGTCCTAGTAACCAGAGAGCCTACACTTGGCCTCCCCACATGACTTGGTCTCTCACATAATTACAGCTGGATTCCAAGAATCAATGCCCGAGAGGATCATGCAAAAGCCTTGTGGCTTAGCCTCAAAACACCCACCACATCACTTCCACCACATTCTATTGGTCAAGCAAGTCACCATTCCCAGTGCAGGCAGGGGAACTTGACTCCGCATCTGATGTGCATTAGGGAGATGAAGAATTAATGACAGCCATCTTTGAAGACTATCTATCTTATACCATGCAATTGTGGGATCTGGAGTGATAGATACTACTATATCAAAATAAGTGACTATCCAGTGTTTTCTCATCTGCCTATCAGAGCCCCAGGGAGATGATGCTTCCCCTCCTCCCTGAGTCAGTGAGAAGAATTCAGTGTGATTCTGGCCCTAAGCTGGGGATGAGAGAGACATTCAAGTACCAAGTGTGTGTTAGTCTCTCAGTTGTGTCTGACTCTTTGTGTCCCATGGACTACAGTATGTCATGCCCCTATGTCTGTGGAATCCTCCAGGCAAGAATACTGGAGTGAGTTGCCATTCCCTTCTCCAGAGGATCTTATTCTGAGGATCTCAGTCCCTTAGCCACTCACTGGACTTGAGTTTAAGTCTTTGGCTCAAGAAGGAGGGGACTGTTTCCTGAAACCTTCCCCCAGCCACATCGACCTGTGAACTCTGTGGTAGACTGAAACTGTCCGTGGTCTAACTCCCAGGAACTGTGACTGTGTTATGTTATGTGGCAAAGGAAAATTCAGTTTGCAGACGGCATAAAGGTTGCCAGTCAGCTGATTTTAAGATAGGGAAAATGCCCTGGGTAATTGGGCTGGCCCAGTGTAATCGAAAGGATCTACATGTAGAACAGGGAGGCAAAAGAAGAGCCAGAATCGGATAAGGAGATAGGCGATGAAAGCAGAGGTTGATGTGATGCAACTGTTGGCTTTGAAAATGGCAGGGGCCCACAAACCAATGAATGAGGGAGCCTCCAGAAGTTGAGAAAAGCAAATAGAGATTCCCCTTCAGAACCTCCAGAAAGGGGCACAGCCCAACTGACGCCTTGATTAAAGCCCACTGAGACGCTTTTATGATTTCTGAACTAGAGCACTGTAAGATAGTAAAGCTACATTGTTTAAAGCCATTGGTCCTGGGCAAGATGTTATAACAGCAATCAGTTCAGTTCAGTTCAGTCCCTCAGTCATGTCCGACTCTTTGCAACCCCATGAATCGCAGCACTCCAGGCCTCCCTGTCCATCACCAACTCCCAGAGTTCACTCAGACTCACGTCAATCGAGTCAGTGATGCCATCCAGCCATCTCATCCTCTGTCATCCCCTTCTCCTCCTGCCCCCAATTCCTCCCAGTGTCAGAGTTTTTTCCAAGGAGTAAACTCTTCGCATGAGGTGGCCACAGTACTGGAGTTTCAGCTTTAGCATCATTCCTTCCAAAGAAATCCCAGGGCTGAGCTCCTTCACAATGGACTGGTTGGATCTCCTTGCAGTCCAAGGGACTCTCAAGAGTCTTCTCCCAACACCACACTTCAAAAGCATCAATTCTTCGGCGCTCAGCCTTCTTCACAGTCCAGCTCTCACATCCACACATGACCACAGGAAAAACCATAGCCTGGACTAGATGGACCTTTGTTGGCAAAGTAATGTCTCTGCTTTTGAATATGCTATCTAGGTTGGTCATAACTTTCCTTCCAAGGAGTAAGCGTCTTTTAATTTCATGGCTGCAGTCACCATCTGCAGTGATTTTGGAGCCCAGAAAAACAAAGTCTGACACTGTTTCCACTGTTTCCCCATCTATTTCCCATGCAGTGATGGGACCAGATGCCATGATCTTCGTTTTCTGAATGTTGAGCTTTAAGCCAACCTTTTCACTCTCCACTTTCACTTTCATCAAGAGGCTTTTGAGTTCCTCTTCACTTTCTGCCATAAGGGCGGTGTCATCTGCATATCTGAGGTTATTGATATTTCTCCCAGCAATCTTGATTCCAACTTGTGTTTCTTCCAGTCCAGTGTTTCTCATGATGTACTCTGCATATAAGTTAAATAAGCAGGGTGACAATATACAGCCTTGACATACTCCTTTTCCTATTTGGAACCAGTCTGTTGTTCCATGTCTAGTTCTAACTGTTGCTTCCTGACCTGCATACAAATTTCTCAAGAGGCAGATCAGGTGGTCTGGTATTCCCATCTCTTTCAGAATTTTCCACAGTTTATTGTGATCCACACGGTCAAAGGCTTTGGCATAGTCAATTAAGCAGAAATAGATGTTTTTCTGGAACTCTCTTGCTTTTTCCATGATCCAGTGGATGTTGGCAATTTGATCTCTGGTTCCTCTGCCTTTTCTAAAACCAGCTTGAACATCAGGAAGTTCACGGTTCACATATTGCTGAAGCCTGGCTTGGAGAATTTTGAGCATTACTAATATTATGGGGCTTCCCAGGTGGCGCTAGAGGTAAGGAACCCACCCATCTGCCCATGCAGGAGACATAAGAGATGACGGTTCGATCCCTGGGTTAGGAAGATCCCCTGGAGAAGGGCATAGTAATCCTCTCCAGTATTCTTGCCTGGACAATCAATGGACAGAGGAGCCTGGTGGACTATAGTCCACGGGGTCGCACAGAGTCAGACACGACAGCAGTGACTTCACATGCATGCATACAAGGGACCTCAGTGATCAAAATGGAGTCCTGTCACTGGAAATAGTGGGCCCACACATCCCTTTTGAGCAGGAACACTCAAGAGCAAGAAATATCTTGTCAGGACTGGTCAGGACTGCTGGGGTGAGAGGTGGAGAGGAAAGTGACAGAGACTGAGAGCAGGTCAGGCCCTTCCACTGAGAAAGTGTGCATGGTTGGGGATGGGGTGGGGGCATGAGGAGCCAGGGTCAGTGGACTGGTTACAGGGCATTTTGTGAAAGAGACTCCTTGCCCTCTTCCAAGAGGAGGACCAGGAGAGACTGCTGTGGTAAGTGGCATGATCTCCCCTCATTGCCCTTTTTGGAAAAATATTCAGTAAAGCTGTCTGTCTCATTAAGCTTTTGGAGATGGATTTGTGTGTGTTCTAGATATACCTCTGAGTAAAGTGTGGCCAAAGTTGCTGATTAAATGAATGCTGATTAAATTAAATGCAATTACATTTAATCAGCAACTTAGGCCTGTCTCAGCAGTTCTTGCCGAAGTCCCAGAGGAGAGTTTTAAAAGCCATAGGAGCAGAACAAGTGGGGCTCAGAGGAAGTGGGCATGTTAACAGGTCAGTTTGCTTGATATAAGGAGCAGAGTTATCTAGAATCCTTCAAACCAAAGAATATCAAGAACGTCATGCCTGGTACTTTGGGTTTAGGGTTTAAAATGCAAAATACATGTTCTTACCTCTCAGAGCAGCAATTTTCCCCCTTGAAGGCTAGTTCAAAATACATAGAGACGAAAGATGAGGTTGGTGGCTTTTCAAATGGATGTTGGTTGTTGCACCTCTCTCTGCTATCTCTACTGGAGAACTGGGGGGATGCAGTGGGGAGAAGAGATGCCGCCTATATTGCTTCTTAGTTTCCATTCTGTTGATGAGGGAAGGAGCCCTCCATCCATCATGGGTGATTAGAATGTCAGGGACAGTCCTGTCTATGCTCTTGTGGGAAGGTGAGAGGACAGTGGGGCACTGCTCACAAAATTAAGATGGGGAGACTATTCCCAAGGCTGCTCCATCTCAGGGAAGCCTGCGCCAAGGATATATTCACTCAGCCAGAGCCCCACATCTGGGTGCTTCTAGGCAAACCCCCAGGTTCTGCTGTCAGACCTCTGCCCAGTTATGGCGTCCCATTGCCCTCACCTCTCACTTGTCTATACTCTTGGTCCCCTGCCTTAAGAGGATTCTTACTTTAAAAATACTTATGCCCTGATTTAGACTTACCGTTTTTTAGCTAATATCTTCCTCTGCCACTGTCATAGCTGGTTAAAAGATAATGTATTAAAAATCATATACAAAATGTAAAACAGTTTATGTTTATTTCCCTTCCTCTTTATAATCTTCACACAAAGGAATCCATACTCATGAAACCTCCACAGCTTCCTGAACCAGAACTGTACTTAATGCAAAATACTGGAGGTAGGCAATAGACATGCAGGCTATGGGTTATGTCCCAACATGATTCTTCCAAGCCACTTCTTATTCTCCATCCCTGAAGGATTGCTCAAATACTTTATCAAATTCACTGCCTTCATTTCCTTGCCAGTTCATTCCAGTCCAGCTTCTATCCCCGCACTCAACGGAAACTGCCCCTGCCTGGTCACCAGAAATCGCCTGTTTCCACAGCCAATGACTAGTTCTCTTTTATCCGTTGACTTCATTTCTCAGCGGCATTTCACACGGCTCTTCCTTGAGGCAGGCTTTCCTTATTTCCCTCCTGCTTCACTGATGCTACTTCTCAGCCTCATATGCTGTTTCTTTCTGCTTACCTGACCTTTAAGCGTAAGGAGCGTAAAGAGGGTTCACATCCGTGCCCTTCCCATTTCTCTATTTACATAATCTCCACAAGTGATCTCAGCCAGATTTCTATCTCTTGCTCTACTCTTCCCACTTGAGTTCAGGATTTGCCTTTATCAATGCCTTTTCCCACTCTATTTCTGTCTTTGACAAGGAACTCACACTTAACAGGATTCTAAGCTTGGTTTCCCTTAAGTTCTGTTCCTCTGTAGTATCATTCACTTCAGTAAAGCGTACCCCAGGTTGACATTCCTGAAGCTGAAATCCCTTTTCTTACCTATTACTCCCCTCCTTTTCCTCAGCCATTGGCAAATCCCATCTTTTTCATCCTGAAAATATATCCTGAATTCCTCTATCACCTCCTTGGAAAGCTTGTCCCTGACTCCCTCTCTGCCCCGACTACCTAACACCATACACACACACACACACACACACACACACACACACACACGGTCTCTCTCTCAATCTCTCTCATTCCCACTCCCTAATGATTCTCAACACAGTTGTCTTTACAGCATTCACCACATTCTGCAGCTGTGTTATTTGCATGTTGACTGCCTTGTTTACATTCAGTCTCCACGGAACCAGGACTAGAGTCATCTAGAGAGGCAATTACTTTGGGCACTTAAGGGCATGCCATAAAAATTCAGTAATCAAGGTAAATAATATTTTATGAAACACTTAAAAAATCAAAATGCAAAAAAATTCATGATGCACAAAGCCAATTCCAGCATCACACAATTTAATTTTATCATAAATTCTTCAGTATACATCTTATAGATAAGGACAATAACACAAAAACTCCAGTTCCATAATCACACCTGACAAAATCAATAATAATTTCTTAACATGATTGTATATCTAGTTCGTGTTCCATTTTCCTTGTTGTCTTCCAATGTCTTTACCGACAGTTTGTTTGAGTTGATTTCCAAATAGGGTTCATGGGAAAGTTAATTTTGTGTTAACTTGACTGGGTTAAGTAGTGCCCAGGTGAGCTGGGCACTACTTAAAACATTATTTCTGGGTGTGTCTGTGAGATGTCTCTGGAAGAGATTAGCAGTTAATTCAGCAGATTGAGTAAAGAAGATCACTCTTGCCAATTTGTGGTAGACATCACCCAATCCACTGTGGGCCTGAACAGAACAGAAATGCTGAGGAAGGGCAAATTCGCACTCTGTTTGGACTGAGATACCTTGAGACATGTTGCTCTGGCTTTAGGGCCTTCAGATTCAGGTCAGGATTTATACCGCTGCCCCACACGCCCTGCCCCCACCCAGTTCTCAGGCCTTCAGACTCAAACTGAACCATATCACTAGCTTCCCTGGGTTGCCAGCTTGCAGACACATATCTTGGCAGCCTCCATAACCAGGTGAAATGACACCCAGAATAAATTTCCTCCTATACGTATCTTATTGGTTCTGTGTCTCTGGAGAACCCTGACGAATAGAGTCTACACATTGCTGGGTTATCTCGATTCTCTTTTTTTCACTCTTTCAGGCATGTGTTTTTTTTAAGAAACCAAGTCACTTATTTGTAGAGTTTTCTACATTTCCTCTGTATTTCCTGTAAACTTGTAGTTGGGACTTAATTAAATTCAGGTTGAACTTTTTTTAGCAATAATATTTCATAGGTAGTGTTGGGTACTTCTAATTGCATCACATTTTTTGTGTGTGTGACATTAAGATTGATCAGTGGGTGAAATGATATGATGTTTGGAATTTACTTTAAAAGATCCAGTTATTTAAAAAAAATCGATTACTAACTTCAGATACTGTCTGCGTACCGATCCATCTATTATGAAGCTCCCCCTTAGCCCTGCAGCTGTGATTTTAGTAGTTACTGATCATTAGTCAGTACAGATCTATGATTCCTTATCTACTGCTGCATAACAAATTATCCCCAAATTTAGCAGCTTGAAACAACACACATGTATTATTTTACAGCTTCCGTGGGACAGCAATCTGAAAGTAGCTTAGCTAGGTGGTTCTGGTTCAGGGTCTCTCATGTCATTGGAAAAATCCCAATGCTGGGAAAGATCGAAGGCAAACGGAAAAGCAGGCAGCAGAGAATGAGATGGTTAGATAGAATCACTGACTCAATGGACAGGAATCTGAGTGAATTCTGGGAGATAGTGAAGGACAGGGGAACCTGCTGCGCTATAGTTCACAGGGTCACAAAGAGTTGGACACAACTTAGCAACTGAACAACAACATGTCATTGCAATCAATCTGCTGGTCGGGGTTGCACTAATTTGGGGCTGGAAGGTCTCCTTCAAGCTCAATAACATGGTTGTCGGCAGGGCTTAGCGCCTACTGGCTCTTGACTGAATAACTCAGTTCCTCACCTAGCGAGCATTTTTCTTCATAGACTATTTGAATGTCTCACAATATGGCAGCTGCCTCAGAGTGAGTAATGAGAGAGAGAGAGAGAGAAATGAGACTGAGAAAACAAGATGGAAGCCAAAGTTGTTTCTGGTCTAATCTCAGGAGTGACATACCATCATTTCTACTATGTGCTATGGTCTAGGGGGTTGCACAGAGTTGGACATGATTGAAGCGACTTAGCAGCAGCAGCTATTGGTCAAACAGACCAACCCTGCTGCGGTGTGGGAGGGGACTACACAATAATTGAGACCAGATCATTGAGGGCCATTGAGGAAGCTGGTTACCACATTGCTTTGCAGGTATTATCTGGAAATCTATGCTGGAAAATTCTCCTTCATCTACTACTCTGTCACGCTAAATGATGTTTTGTATGAAAAAGGCAAAATAAATTCTCTATTCTTTCCTTTTCTTTACCACTTTTCAAAATAAGGAGTTGGTTCCCTAGCATCCACTTATATGACCAATACATTATTTTTAACATCATAATGAACTCATAAGTGCTTATTGTGTTTCAATCAAGTGTACATGTCATTATTTCCTTAGACATTTTTTGTTTTTCCTTTTTGTTTATTTTTGCATCCAGATTGCTCTGTCTTTGGTTAGTGGTGAAGTCCTTCCTGTTAGCTGTTGTGCCCTTTCGGCACAAATCCAGGGTTCTCTGACAGCTTCCTCTTTTTCTGGTATCACAAGACATTCCAGGCTCATCTTGCACATTCCTGCCCTAGGAGTTTCTCCAAAGAACACAGGTTCTTTTTAGTTTTTTTTTTTTTTGGTTTCCTCTTCTATTTTTTCCTTTTAAAAAAATATCATATAATCAAATATGTATAAATACATAAGGCCCATATTTCTTGGGAGGAGAAGGGGATGACAGAGGTTGAGATGGTTGGATGTCATCACTAACTCGATAGACATGAGTCTGAGTGTGAGCAAGCTGCAGGAGTTGGTGATGGACAGAGAGGCCTGGCCTGACTCCATGGGGTCGCAGAGTCGGACACAACTAAACTGATACTTCTCTTGCCTCTTTCTTAAAGTGACGGTGTCACATTATTCCTTTACACACTGTTTTATATGTTGCTTTTTTCACTTAACAATATATCTTAGAGATCATTTTGTAGCAGAATGTATCAGTATTTCTGATTATGCTTTACATATGCCATAGCATTCCTTTGTGGGGATATACCCAGTCCCCTATTGAGGGATATTTGGGTTGTTTCATCAACAGCATTTTCAAAGGACAAATTATATGAAAAATATGATCAGAGGTTTAATTAGTTTAACAAAGGTTAAGTATTCAAATGAATGTATATAACTCCAGGGTTTTATGTGATGTAATCATTTCCATTTATTCTTGAAATGGAGGGGTGATAGGATCCCAAACTGATTCTGTTTTTCAACTACGGAAATTTAGGTGCAAAGAGAGTGAGTTACTTTATACAACCTGGACTTTATTTACCCTTATATATCCCAATGACTTTTACAATAAAATTTTATTGGTGATTAGAAAGATATATTAGCAGTCTCTATTAGCAGTAAGTCACTTCTCCACCTTCAATTGAAACAAAAAATCAAAGTGAGTTTTTGTTCTTTGTAACTAAATCTTTGCCTCCGCCTCTCAAATTCTTGGGCTCGTCACTACTCCACCTCCACTTTAAAAGATTTTTCTGGGGATTCCAGCTACACAGACTTCTCAATATAGAGACCTGGTAAATAATGATTTAAATTACAGTATTGGTCTGTGACAGAAACCCCCCAAACCATTACTGGTATAGACAACTTGAGAATAAAATCTCACAAATCCTGAAATAAAAGCACCTACTCTAACCCTCCATTCCCTCCACTGGCCCTCAGTCTGGTAGTAGTTACATGCAAAAACAACAACAACAACAAAAAGGATTTTAATAATTGATGTTTATTCTATTCTTTTGAAGGGACTCTGATAGAAAAGGGGTTGACCAGATCAGCCATTCTCAACCCTTGTTTATTCATCAATAATGCAAAGGAATGGCTGGAAAAGCTAAAGAGGATTCCCATTCCCAGGCCCATCCCCAGTCCTTACATTCCCTGAGATACTTTTGTTCAGACTTCTTATTTATTTGCCTTAAGGAATAGTAGAAAGTCTAACAACTCCTACTGCTGAAAAAAGAAATGACTAAAAGTAAGTTTCATTTATGTGAAAGATTTAAATATTTTCTCAATAATTACTTTGTTGAGAGATTTTATCAAAAATGGATGTTGAACACTGTCAAATGATTTTTCCGCCTCTACTGTGCTGATTGTACGGCTTTTATCCTTCATTCTGGTCATGTGGTGTGCCACATGATTGATTTGTGGATGTTGAAATATGCTTGCATCCCTGGAATAAATCCCACTTGATCATGGCGTATGATGCCTTTAATGTGTTGTTGACATTGATTTGCTAATAGTTTGTTGATGACTTTTGCATCTATGTTCATCAGGGGTATTGGCCTATAATTTTCCTTTTTTGTGGCATACTTGTCTGGTTTTGTCTGAAATAGATGGGGAAACAGTGGAAACAGTGTCAGACTTTATTTTTTTTGGGCTCCAAAATCACTGCAGATGGTGGCTGCAGCCAGGAAATTAAAAGATGCTTACTCCTTGGAAGGAAAGTTATGACCAACCTAGAGAGCATATTCAAAAGCAGAGACATTACTTTGCCAACAAAGGTTCGCCTAGTCAAGGCTATGGTTTTTCCTGTGGTCATGTATGGATGTGAGAGTTGGACTGTGAAGAAGGCTGAGTGCCAAAGAATTGATGCTTTTGAACTGTGGTGTTGGAGAAGACTCTTGAGAGTCCCTTGGACTGCAAGAAGCTCCAACCAGTCCATTGTGAAGGAGCTCAGCCCTGGGATTTCTTTGGAAGGAATGATGCTAAAGCTGAAACTCCAGTACTTTGGCCACCTCATGCGAAGACTTGACTCACTGGAGAAGACTCTGATGTTGGGAGGGATTGGGGGCAGGAGGAGAAGGGGACAACAAAGGATGAGATGGCTGGATGACATCACCGACTCGATGGATGTGAGTCTGAGTCAAGTCCAGGAGTTGGTGATGGACAGGGAGGCCTGGCATGCTGTGACTCATGGGGTCGCAAAGAGTCGGACATGACTGAGCGACTGAACTGAACTGAACTGAACTGTCTGGTTTTGATAATTGTTACTGCCGGCCTTGTAAAATGTGGAAGAGTTCCACCCTCTTCTATTTGAGGGGAGAGTTTGAGAAGGATTTGCATTATTAATAATTCTTCTTTGGATGTTTGGTAGAATTCACAACTGAAGTCATATGGTCTGGATTTATGTTTGTTGGGAGGTTTTTGATTACTGATTCAACTCCTTGCTAGTAAATGGTCTGTTCAAATTTTCCATTTCATTATGATTTGGTCTCAATAGATTGTATGTGTTCAGGAATTTATCCATCTTTCTAGATTATTCAATTTGTCAGCCTGTGATTGTTCTATTCTCTTATGGTTTTTTGTATTTCTGTGGTATCAGTTGTAACAGCATATCTTTCATTTCTGATTTTATTTTTTTGAGTCCTCTCATTTTTCTCAGGCAATCTACCTGAAGATTTGTCAATTCTGTTTATCTTTTCAAAGAATGAGCTATTGGTTTCATTAGTTTCTTCTGTTGTCTTTTTAATCTCATTTAAATTGTTTCTGCTCTAATCTTTTTCTCTTCTTCTTCTTTTCACTAACTTTGGGCTTCATTTGTTATTTTTCTATTTCTTTATGGTTTGAAGTTAAGTGTTTATTTGAGACTTTTCTTGTAAGTCTAGTTTAGTGGTAATGAACTCTTTTAAGTTTTGCTTATTTTGAAAACTCTGCCTCTCCTTCAATCCTGAATGAAAACTTTGCTAGGGAGAGTACTCTTGGTTGGACGGTTTCCTCTGCATTTTCTGGACTGCAGAATTTGTCCTAAAACATCTGCTGATTGTCTTATGGGGGTTCCCCTGTATAGAGCTAGTTGTCTTTCTCTTGCTTCTTTTAAATTCCTTCCTTGTCTTTGACTTTGACATTTTTAATCATAAAGTGCCTTGGTGTGGGTTTCTTTGGTAGCATCTTTTTTGGGAACTCTCAGGGCTTCCTGGATCTGGACGTCTATTTTCTTCTCCAAATTAGAGAAGTTTTCAGCCACTATTTCTTCAAATAAGATGCCTGCCCCTTTCTCTCTTCTCTCTCTGGAAACCCTGTTAAGTAAATGTTAGTCTGTTTGATATTGTCCCATAAACTCCTGAAGCTATCTTCATATTTTTTCATTCTTTTTTCTTTTTCGCTATTCTGACTAAGTTCCACTGCCTTGTCCCTAAGCTGACTGATCTCTTCTTTTGCTCCATCTGGTCTGTGCTTAAACCACTTTAATGTATTCTTCATCTATGTGACTCCTCTTTGGTACTCTCTTGTATTTTCCATCTCTTTGTTGAAGTTCTCACTGTGCTCATCTTTTCTTTTCCCCAGTTCAGTGAGTATCTTTATGATCATTATCTTATTCTTTCATCTGGAACATATTCCTCTGTTTCTTCATTTTGCTTGACTCTCTGTTGGTTTCTGTACAGGAAACAACCAATTCTTCCCATATTGAAGGAGTAGGCTTGTGTAGGAGATGAACTTGTTATTCAATCCTGTCTCAGCTCCCAGTTGTCTCTCAAACCTCTGTGCCTGTCCAGGCAGCCTATTATATTTTTAATAGTTCCCAGTAGTTGAGGATGTGCCAAAACCTGTCACTGTCCTAATGTGGAGGATCTCAGCATCTAGGTTCAGGATGAATGGAAGCTGGACCCTCAGGCAGCAGCTTTTAAAATATGTAAATATATACAGTCCTGGGGGGCTTCAAGGGTAAGTCCCATGGGCCACCAGAGCCGTGATCCAGAGGTGTCCACTGTGTGGGCTCCAGATGAGTGTTTAAGCTCTTTTCTGGGAGGTACCAGAAAGCTAGACAAAGCAGAGGGAGAGCACCAAGATGGTGTCCCCAGCCTATGTTCCTTGAGAGCAGCTCAGTAGGCCACTAAATGTGAGCCAAACCTGAAGGCTTCTCCTCAATTTGAAGCGCTAGGATAAGCAACATGGTCTCCATTCACAGAAAGAAAGGTGGCTTTGTCTCAGTCCACTGTCTATACTGTGTCCTAGACGTGATAGTTTGTTAAGGACTGTCCCATCAATTTCCATGTTCCCATGGGACCCAGGAACACAAGCTCCTCCAGCCACCATAGTTAGGTGATGAAGGAGTGTCCCCTGGGCATCAGCTGCACAAACCAGACATGTGTAAAGCTTCCCTCCAGGAGACATAATAAAGGCTCTAAATGACAAGCTCATAGCTAATATCATACTCAACAGTAAACATTGAAATATTTTCCTCCAAGATCAAGAACAGGATATGGGTGTTCACTCTCACCACTTTTATTCAAGACAGTGTTGGAAGTCATAGGAAGAGCAATTAGGCAAGGAAAAGAGATGAGGCATCCAACTTGGAAAAGAAAAAGGAAAGCTGTCCCTATTTGCAGATTGAAAGTGAAAGTGAAGTCACTCAGTCACATCGGACTCTTTGCGACCCCATGGAGCCCACCAGGCTCCTCCATGCGTAGAATTTTCCAGGCAAGAGGCAAGAGTACTGGAATGGGTTGCCATTTCCTTCTCCAGAGGATCTTCCTGACCCAGGGACTGAACCCGGGTTTCCCACATTGCGGACAAACACTTTACCGTCTGAGCCACCAGGGAAGTCATTTGCAGATTACATGATACTGTGTATAGAAAATACTACTCTATCAAAAAACTGTTAAAAATAATAAATTCAGTAATGTTGCAGGATACAAAATCAATACACAGAATTCACTGTATTTCAAACACTAACAACAAACTATCAGAAATAGAAATTAAGAAAAGAATTCCATTACAACTGCATTGAAACGGATAAAATACCTGTCAATAAAATCTAACCGAGGAACTGAAAGATCTGTATATGAAAACTATAAGACATTAACGAAAGAAGTTGCTGCTGCTGCTGCTAAGTCACTTCAGTCATGTCCGACTCTGTGCGACCCCATAGATGGCAGCCCACCAGGCTCTGCCGTCCCTGGGATTCTCCAGGCAAGAACAGTGGAGTGGGTTGCCATTTCCTTCTCCAGTGCATGAAAGTGAAAAGCGAAAGAAGTTGAATAAGACACAAATAAATAAAAAGATATTCCATGTTTATGGATTGAAAGAATTAATATTTTTATAGTTCAGTTTGCTTAAAACAAGGGACAGATCAGATCAGATCAGATCAGTCGCTCAGTCGTGTCCGACTCTTTGCGACCCCATGAACCGCAGCACGCCAGGCCTCCCTGTCCATCGCCAGCTCCCGAAGGTCACTCAGACTCGCATCCATCGAGTCAGTGATGCCATCCAGCAATCTCATCCTCTGTCGTCCCCTTCTCCTCCTGCCCTCAATCCCTCCCAGCATCAGAGTCTTCTCCAATGAGTCAACTCTTCGCATGAGGTGGCCAAAATACTGGAGTTTCAGCTTTAGCATCATTCCTTCTAAAGAAATTCCAGGATTGATCTCCTTCAGAATGGACTGGTTGGATCTTCTTGCAGTCCAAGGGACTCTCAAGAGTCTTCTCCAACACCACAGTTCAAAAGCATCAATTCTTCGGCGCTCAGCCTTCTTCACAGTCCAGCTCTCACATCCATACATGACCACAGGAAAGATCATAGCCTTGACTAGGCGAACCTTTGTTGGTAAAGTAATGTCTCTGCTTTTGAATATGCTCTCTAGGTTGGTCATAACTTTCCTTCCAAGGAGCAAGCGTCTTTTAATTTCATGGCTGCAGTCACCATCTGCAGTGATTTTGGAGCCCAGAAAAACAAAGTCTGACACTGTTTCCACTGTTTCCCCATCTATTTCCCATGCAGTGATGGGACCAGATGCCATGATCTTCGTTTTCTGAATGTTGAGCTTTAAGCCAACCTTTTCACTCTCCACTTTCACTTTCATCGAGAGGCTTTTTAGCCCCTCTTCACTTTCTGCCATAAGGGTGGTGTCATCTGCATATCTGAGGTTATTGATATTTCTCCCGGCAATCTTGATTCCAACTTGTGTTTCTTCCAGTCCAGCATTTCTCATGATGTACTCTGCATATAAGTTAAATAAACATGGTGACAATATGCAGCCTTGACGTACTCCTTTTCCTATTTGGAACCAGTCTGTTGTTCCATGACCAGTTCTAACTGTTGCTTCCTGACCTGCATACAGATTTCTTAAGAGGCAGATCAGGTGGTCTGGTATTCCCATCTCTTTCAGAATTTTCCACAGTTGATTGTGATCCACACAGTCAAAGGCTTTGGCATAGTCAATAAAGCAGAAATAGATGTTTTTCTGGAACTCTCTTGCTTTTTCCATGATCCAGCGGATGTTGGCAATTTGATCTCTGGTTCCTCTGCCTTTTCTAAAACCAGCTTGAACATCAGGAAGTTCACGGTTCACATATTGCTGAAGCCTGGCTTGGAGAATTTTGAGCATTACTTTACTAGCGTGTGAGATGAGTGCAATTGTGCGGTAGTTTGAGCACTCCTTGGCATTGCCTTTCTTTGGGATTGGGATGAAAACTGACCTTTTCCAATCTTGTGGCCACTGCTGAGTTTTCCAAATTTGCTGGTATATTGAGTGTAGCACTTTCACAACATCATCATTCAGGACTTGGAATAGCTCCACTGGAATTCCATCACCTCCACTAGCTTTGTTCGTAGTGATGCTTTCTAAGGCCCATTTGACTTCACATTCCAAGATGTCTGGCTCTAGGTCAGTGATCACATCATCATGATTATCTAGGTCTTGAAGCTCTTTTTTATACAGTTCTTCTGTGTATTCTTGCCACCTCTTCTTAATATCTTCTGCTTCCGTTAGGTCCACACCATTTCTGTCCTTTATCGAGCCCATCTTTGCATGAGATGTTCCTTTGGTATCTCTGATTTTCTTGAAGAGATCCCTAGTCTTTCCCATTCTGTTGTTTTCCTCTATTTCTTTGCATTGATCGCTGAAGAAGGCTTTCTTATCTCTTCTTGCTATTCTTTGGAACTCTGCATTCAGATGTTTATATCTTTCCTTTTCTCCTTTGCTTTTCGCTTCTCTTCTTTTCACAGCTATTTGTAAGGCCTCCCCAGACAGCCATTTTGCTTTTTTGCATTTCTTTTTCTTGGGGATGGTCTTGATCCCTGTCTCCTGTACAATGTCACGAACCTCATTCCATAGTTCATCAGGCACTCTATCTATCAGATCTAGGCCCTTAAATCTATTTCTCACTTCCAGTTTGCTTAAAACAAGGGACAGAGTTACTGCTAATCCTTCAAACCAATGAGAATCTAAGACTCAGTGACTTGGGTTTAGAATTAAACACCCAAATAAGTTTCCTTACCTCACAGAAAGTCGCTTATTATTCCTTCTAAGTCTAGTTAAAAAATAAATGGAGAAGAAAATAAAAACAATAATTCAAAAATGCATACATACCCTATGTTCACTGCAGGTTTATTACAACAGCCAAGTTATGGAAACATCCTAACTGAATGGATAAAGAAGCTGTGGGATGTACATAAGGGCATATTGTTCAACTGTAAAAAGAATGAAATTTTGCCATCTGCAGCAACAGAAATGGCCCTGAAGGGCATTATGCTAAGTAAAATAAGTCAGAAAAGAAAACAAACACCATATGATCTCTTTTATACTGTATGCAGAATCTAAATCAAAACAGAACAAAAACAAAGTCAAAGAACAGACTGGTAGTTGCAAGATATGGTGAGGGTGTGGAGGGTAGGAGAAATGAGGGAACTTTTTTTTAAGTTTAAATAAGTTGAATAAACATTAAAGAAAACAATTGTTTGAGCATGGATTACTTCTTAATTGTTTTCTTTAATGTTTATTAAAGAAATGTTTATTATTGCTTCTTAATTGTTTTCTTTAAGTACACACCCAGGAAAAAATTATTTAATTAAAACCAAACCATAGAAAACAAATTAGAAGAAAATAGAATCAGATATTGATCAAGTTTCTGGATAGGAAATATATTTATAAGCTTTGAAGTGAAAAGAGAAAAGAAGAAACCATAATGGGAAAAACTGACAAATTTGAATAATTTAAAATTTCTGTACTTCAACAAAAACAATGAAAATAAAATAACCAGAATAAGAAAGCAAAAAGACCAGAAGAATGACGACGGGGTGGAGGCTCTAAGATATAATTACCACAGCCAGAAGACTAACATCTTTGTTATATAAAGAACTCATAAAAATCAGTTTAAGAAATTAAGACTTGAATAAATAAATAAACCAACATCTGCAGTGACAAATCACGTAAGTATAAACAAATGTGGCAAAAATTAGAACCTGGGGTATTCACAGAAATACAAATTAAAACAAGGAAAAAGTATGGCTTTTTCCCACCACACTAACAATATTTCATAACAATAATAATTCCTAATCTTGGTGATAGTGCAAAGAACTGATATTATCATAGATAGTGTTTATCACCACATAAATCTCAGAAAACAATTTGTCAACTGAATCAAGAGCCACAAATAATATTTTAATACTTTGACCTAGCTATCCCACATCTGGGAATTTATCTTAGGGAAATAATCTAACAACGAAAAAAGCTGTTATTAGTGATGTCCACTGGGTGTTACTGACATCCCAGCAGGTTCTGGATGACCTGTCCCACAATGGTCCTGGTGGATGGCGTTAGGGCACCCTCCTCTCCACAAGTGTGTGCTGGCACCAGTTGATGTATATGGCAGCTTTGGCATTTGGGCTGAAGAATGAGTAAGAGGGAGATAAACAGAAGGACCATGAGGGACAAGAGGGTTTGAGTCTCTGCCACCCTGCGACTGGCTGCCTCACTGGTTTTGACTCTGTGGAAGAAACAGAAAGAGAAGCATTAACAAGAGGCCATGTGAGCCCACAACATCCAAACAATGCAGCTTAGGGACCTACATGGTCAAGTGCCATGGGCCACAAAGAGAGAAACATTCTCCTACCCACTCCACTCTGTCAAGGCACAGAGCTCTCAGCAGTGCTCTGCAAGGTTCCCAGCAGCAGAGGTGATGTACGCAGAAGACTCAGGAATGGAATGTATGAGGGCGGGGGCTTCATCTGATTTTCTGCCATATACCCAGGAGTGTCAGGCACAGTGCCTCACCTCCAGCATGCACTCAGTGTATATTTCTGAATGAGTAGACAAATTTGAGTGGTCTTCACTCACCTGCGGACTTTGGGACATGGGGCTAATCTGGATGAGTGGAGATGAGAGCTGATGCTCTGCCTGAGTGGGTGGTGGCCTCCATCTGCAAAAGGGCAGTCTCAGTGCCAGTGTGCTCCCAATTATAAACATAGTGAAACTGGGAAGCTCTGATTATATTTATAGTATTGAAAAATTGCAAGCAATCTAAATGTTTAACTATAAAGGATAGAATGTGCAATGAAGTCAAGCAAACACAAAGTTGAAAAGGTGTCTCACAGGTACCCTCAGTTTCCTTCTTGGACACAAGGAAGACTACATTGTCCAGGCCTCTCCACACCCTGCCTTGCCTTAAGATATGGCCTTTTGGCTAGAAGTGATAGTGTTCTGCTGGGCTTAAGCATCTAAGATCCCACACATGATTTTTTTTTTAATTTATTTTTTAATTGAAAGGTAAGAGTACATCATGAGAAATGACATGGCTGGAGGAAGCACAAGCCGGAATCAAGATTGTCAGGAGAAATATCAATAACCTCAGATATGCAGATGACACCACCCTTATGGCAGAAAGTGAAGAGGAATTAAAAAGCCTCTTGATGAAAGTGAAGGAGGACAATGAAAAAGTTGGCTTAAAGCTCAACATTTAGAAAACTAAGATCATGGCATCTGGTCCCATCACTTCATGGCAAACAGATGGAGAAACAGTGGAAACAGTTATTTTTGGGCAAATTTTATTTTGGGGGCTCCAAAATCACTGCAGATGGTGATTGCAGCCATGAAATTAAAAGACAGTTACTCCTAGGAAGGAAAGTTATGACCAACCTGCTGCTGCTGCTGCTAAATCGCTTCAGTCGTGTCCAACTCTGTTCGCACAGAGTTGCCCCATAGACGGCAGTCCACTAGGCTCCTCTGTCCCTGGGATTCTCCAGGCAAGAATACTGGAGTGGGTTGCCATTTCCTTCTCCAATGCATGAAAGTGAAAAGTGAAAGTGAAATCACTCAGTTGTGCTGACTCTTAGCGACCCCATGGATTGCAGCCTACCAGGATCCTCCATCCATGGGATTTTCCAGGCAAGAGTACTGGAGTGGGTTGCTGTTGCCTTCTCCAACCTAGACAGCATATTAAAGAGCAGAGATATTACTTTGCCAACAAAGGTCTGTCTAGTCAAGGCTATGGTTTTTCCAGTAGTCATGTATGGATTTGAGAGTTGAACTGTGAAGAAAGCTGAGCGCCAAAGAATTGATCCTTTTGAACTGTGGTGTCGGAGAAGACTCTTGAGAGTCCCTTGGACTAAAAGGATATCCAACCAATCCATCCTTAAGGAGATCAGTCCTGAGTGTTCTTTGGAGGGACTGATGTTGAAGCTGAAACTCCAATACTTTGGCCACCTGATGCAGAGAGCTGACTCATTGGAAAAGACCCTGCTGTTGGGAAAGATTGAGGGCAGGAGGAGAAGGGGACAACAGAGGATGAGATGGTTGGATGCCATCACCAACACAATGGACATGGGTTCGGGTGGATTCCGGGAGTTGGTGATGACAGCGAGGCCTGGCGTGCTGCAATTCATGGGGTTGCAAAGAGTGGGACATGACTGAGCGAATGAAATGAACTGAACTGAACTGAATTGCTTTACAGAACTTCGTTGTTTTCTGTCAAACTTCAACATGAATCAGCCATAGGTGTACATATATCTCCTCCTTTTGAACCTCCTTCCCATCTTCCTCTCCATCCTACCCCTCTAGGTTGATACAGAGCCTGTTTGAGTTTCCTGAGCCATACAGCAAATTCCACGATTCTTCATAACAGTCAAGAAGAAGACCATGTGTTCAGATGGAGGGGCCATAAGCCTCTCCATTGAAATAGCCTCCATCTCTAAGTCACTCCATGGCAGACAGTTGCACAAGAGTCACTCGGGTCCATAGTGGACATAGGAAAATGAGGAATAAGCCTTTATTATTTTAAACTTTTGAGATTTGGGGATTGATACTGGAGCACAAGCCATCCTAAACCTATGGGGCAACATAAATAGAAAAAGTCTCAAAACACAGTATTTAGAGAATGTAAACTTACCCTTTATCATGAACAAAGCAAGACATTTGGATTACTGTCATGAGGTTTTGTGAGTTTTTTTGCATTTTTTCTTCTTTACTCCTAAACTTAAAAAAATTGTTCTTTACTGACTTTAAAAGTAGTATGAGATAAGGAAGAAGAGAGGGTAAAAGGAAGAGAAACTGGGATGTACCTGCCCTCTAGTTCCTTCTGCTCTTCTCTCTGAGCACGAGGACCCCACGGGCTTCTTCTCAGCCCACCCAAAAACTCTAAACAGACAACTTTTTTTTTTTGGAAGTAGAAAAGGACAGTTTTATTGCTTTGTCAGGTAAAGGGGGACACAATGGGCTCCTGCCCTGGAAAATTATGTGTCCCCTAAACAGACAACTTTTACCAAATGACAGTTGTGCGCTGAGAACCATATAGGTTCACTTTACATTATGTCCACACAAGAGTCTGTAAAGGGGATGCTATGATGATCACTGTACAGCTGTGGAGACTGTGATTCAGGAAGGCTGTCACTTGTTCAAGTTTACACAGCAGGTTAGTGGCAGCACCAGGATTTAAACCCAGGGCAGCCTTCCTTGTAACCAGCCTGTTCAGTTCTAAAGTTAAACTCTCTGGGATGCATGGAAAGAGTGTGGTTTTTGGAAAGTTCCTTCATCTTTCTGCTTTGGAAATCCATCACACTTTTGTTCCTCATCATCCACAGGGTAATGTGCTTTCAGTCTCTTGAACAGAGCTAAACCTTTACCTAATTTTTTATCTTAACCTGTTTATGAATGAGAGGGAGGCAGTAGTGATGGTTTCCCATGTATGTGGTGTGGCTGCAAAGACCTGTGTGGGACCAGTTGTGTTCTTCCCTCCCCAATGCTGGTCCTTCGAGGGAAGTACGATGTGATGATGATCACTGGACCAGACAGAGGCAAATATAACTGTTCAAGTTGCAGTTACGCCTCTGTGAGCTCCTGACCCTAGGCAATTCTCTTCATCTTTCTGAGCCTCTAATTTCTCTTTGGTAAAAAGGTAGTAATTTCTGCCTTTTTGTGATGCCCACATGGAATAGAAAGCTCTTTGAAAAGTACCAGTGCTGAAAAAATGAAATATGATGCTATAATTTTTTGTAGCAGATACGGGATCAGGAAATGGAGCCTGCATTACTCAGAAAAATCATCTTATTTTCTCACTGCCATCTGGCCTGGTTCAAGTGCTTAGAGTTGGCTCATATTTGATCTATTCCTCTTGACTGGCCGGGGTTCATTTGAGTTTCCAGAGCTCCAGGAGTTGCAGTGGGCGAGTAGAAGAATGTCTATGTCTGAACAGGCTTCTCACGCACTTTGCCTCTCTTCCCCTCACAAAATGGTGCCTAGGGAGAGACATCTGCTTCTTACCAAATATCTGGGCTTGCCCACATTTCCTAGCCCCTCCACAATTATATGACCAATTTTGGACAAAGGGCTGCAAGTAAAAGTGCTGGCCTTCACTTCTGGGCTGACCCATTGAAGAGCCAGTGTGGATTCCTCTATCTCTAATTCCCTGCTACAATTTAGAAGAGCCTCTGTTAGTCTGGGTTCCTAGACATGGGACTGCAGAATCCCTGCAAATTCATTTTAGACGTATATCATATGTAAGGAATAAATTTCTACTTTTTATGGCTGAGATTTTGAGGCTGTTTGCTACCAGGGTAAAGGCTGGCCTTTTCTAGCTAATACAGACCAGAGCACCAATGTCTGTGGGGAACCTGAGCCTGGGTAGGGACACAAGGAAGATGTTTAGTGGCATTTGCTCTTAACTGACAGAGCCCCTAAATCACTCCTTTTCACCCTTGACATAAAGTATATGTTTAGAAATATTACTCATTCGTTAAAAATATTATAAACTTAAGTGGCAAAGAGAGATAGGGAAGAGGGGGAAAGGGATAAAGAAAGAAAAAGAGAGAGAGAGAAAGGGAGGTGAGCTGAGCCAATCAGATTGCCCCAATCTTGTGATGGCACCCTTGAGAAGTCGTGGTGAAACATGGAAGGTGTCCAAAGGGGGCCTTGAGCAAGATGAGAAGTGGAGAAAGATTAGAGCAAGGCTGCCAAGAAAGGGAAACAAACCCAAATCCTCTTGTTTTGGGACTTTCCTGGCTGTGCTTCTTGTTCTTGGGTTTCATCATTGGCTCAACAAATATTTACCGAGTGCCCACTGAGGCGGGATACTTAGCTTGAACAAACTGCAGGGCCTGCCTTCATGGACCACGCTTTTGGTGAGAAAAGAGAGCAAACCAATACATATGCGAACTGTGGTGTGTTAGAAGATAAAGAGAAGGCAGGGAGGTGCTAGAAGGTAGGGTTATTCCGGAGTTTATTTAAAGAATGATCAGAGAAGGCATCACTGAGATAGCAAAACTTTAAGAAGGAGAAGGAGCTAGCAACAAGAAAGCCAGGGTGGCTGAGTTGGGTGGCCAAGAAGGTGGGTGGTAGAGGATGAGACACAAGGAGTATTGGGGAAGGCAGATCATGGCAAGGACTTTGCTCAGAGATGGGAAGCTCTTGATGGATTTTGGGTGGAGGGATAATAGGAGCTAATTTGCATCTTAAAAGGATGACTCTAGTTGCTAAATGGGTAGGATTGCCAGATTTAGCAAATAAAACTTCATGATGTCCAGTTAAATTTGTGTTTCAGATTAATAAATATTTTTAGTAGCAGTGTATCATGCATGTGTCACATATAATGTTTGTGACATATTTATACTAAAAAAATTATTTTTTGTTTATCTGAAGTGCAAATTTAGCTCAGTGTCCTAAATTTTACCTGGCAATCCTATACATGGAGAAAGATTTAGTGCACAAAGGTTAAAGTAGGAATATCAGCTAGGGATATTGCAAGAAACCAGGTGAGATGAGAATGCTTCATACTAGGGAGGGGGCTGGTAGATAGGGACAAGTAGTTGGTTGGATTCCGGGTATACGAGATCCCTGTGTATGCTCATTACCTCTTTCTCTCAGACCTTCTGTGTGAGCTAGTTGGATTCATTTTGCAAACAAAAACAGAAGAAAAGTGGTGGTGGTCATTGGGAGGATGTGACTGGGGGCCTTTTGGCAGAGGGGAAGGAAGTGGGTTTAACCACAAGTTTCATATAGTTTTAGAGAAACTACGAGAATAGAATCAGTCATTCGAAGGTGGAAATGAGCCAAAGACCTGGCTATGGCCTTGACAATGCTCTACCCTTCCCTGCTCAGGGATGTGCAATCTGCCCCTGGGGAGGTGGAAAAACACTTGGGCTAAGACACCTCCTCTTTGGATCCCTCCCTTTTGCTTGATGCCAGCAGGCATCTCTTGGCTGGAGGAAGAGAAGGAGAAAGCCTGTGGGGGAATGGTGACTTGTCACTGGATCTTTGTATTCAAATCTTTTCTTCTGAGTCAATATGTTGAGGATACCTTGAAGATAGTGTGCTTTGCTTAGTCGCTCAGTCGTGTCTGACTCTTTGTGACCCCATGGACTATAGCTCACCAGGCTCCTCTGTCCATGGGGATTCTCCAGGCAAGAATACTGGAGTGGGTTGCTTTGCCCTCCTCCAGGATCTTCCCAACCCATGGATCGAACCCAGGTCTCCCGCATTACAGGTGGATTCTTTACCATCTGAGCCACCTGTCCTTAGAGGACAAGGGCAATGCTTTATATTGGGTTGGTGGAAAAGTTTGTTAGTTTTTTCATAACATCTTAAGATGCTATGGAAACAGTTGTTAACACATTAGTTATTAATGTTAGCACTGTGAAGAAAGCTGAGCACTGAAGAATTGATGCTTTTGAACTGTGGTGTTGGAGAAGACTCTTGAGAGTTCCTTGGACTGCAAGGAGATCCAACCAGTCCATTCAAAAGATCAGTCCTCGGCGTTCTTTGGAAGGAATGATGGTAAAGCTGAAACTCCAGTACTTTGGCCACCTCATGTGAAGAGTTAACTCATTGGAAAAGACTCTGATGCTGGGAGGGATTGGGGGCAGGAGGAGAAGGGGACAACAGAGGATGAGATGGCTGGATGGCATCACTGACTCGATGGACGTGAGTTTGAGTGGACTCTGGGAGTTGGTGATGGACAGGGAGGCCTGGTGTGCTGCGATTCATGGGGTCGCAAAGAGTTGTACACGACTGAGCAACTGAACTGACCTGATTGTTAGCACATTAACATCAGTTAACATTATCACATTAGTTAACCCATCTAAAACTCTAAAATTTGTCAGAGTTTTTCCATATCTTAAGATGATGGAAAAATCCAATAGATGGCAGGAGCTAGAGGGAGAGAAGAGAGCCCCTGGGATGTGCCTAAGTGTTTCGCTTACAAGGCAGATCCAGACATTATCACCTCCTCTCATGGGGAGGAACTGGGACAGAAAGGTGTGGTGACCTCCTCAGGGTCACTCTGCAGGGCTTCCTGACTTCCCAGCATCATTACATGTCTGCTGCTGCTAAGTCGCTTCAGTCGTGTCCGACTCTGTGCAACCCCACAGACAGAAGCCCACCAGGCTCCCCTGTCCCTGGGATTCTCCAGGCAAGAATACTGGAGTGGGTTGCCATTTCCTTCTCCACCGTATGAAAGCGGAAAGCGAAAGTGAAGTCGCTCAGTCGTGTCCGACTCTTAGCGACCCCATGGACTGGAGCCTACCAGGCTCCTCCGTCCATGGGATTTTCCAGGCAAAAGTACTGGGGTGGGGTGCCATTGCCTTCCCCGCATTACATGTCTAGTTCAACATAAATCACTCTGGTGCTAATGAGCTGAGAGCCTGACAGGAGATAAGTCAGCTGTGCAGTTTTCATTCTAGTAAGCATTCAAGACCAAGTGTTTGGTCAAAAGAGAGCCATGTAAACATAATTCTCACCAGCTGGCTTCCCTCCTGGCTTGCCTCCCACCTCATTCTTTCCATTGTTTAACTTGAGTGTATTGAATATATTCTCCATGCCAGATTCTGTGCCAGGTCCCCATGGTAACACATTGGTGAACAAAAACTGTGAGACAGAGGTTTCAAGGAAGAGGACAGTTAATCAGGCCAAAGGACATAGTCCCATGAGGAAAGTTTGTGCACATGCGCTGTGGCAGCAGGCAGTGTGGATAAAACCAGGGGTGAAAGAAGGCTGGAGGGGAGACCTGCAGATACCAACACACTGTGTGAGACTGTCTAGCAGGTCATAGATAAGGGCTTTAATTTTTTTTTTTTTTTTTTTTTGCCACACCACGTGGCATGTGGGATTTAGTTTTCTGACCATGGATCAGACCCTCGCCCCCTGCATTGGAAACACCTAGTCTTAACTACTGAGAAGTAAGGATTTAAAATTTTATCCCAGGAACCAGGAGATGCCATGGAAATACTGTATGCAAGACTGACATTTTGAAAAAATGAAACACAAATGTTTGTCACTAGAAGATTAGTCAGACCAATTAGGAAACACTCATATGGTGAGTCCCAGGCATCTGTTCAGAAGAATGAACAACAGCAAAAAAAAAAAAAGCAACCAAAAAACCCCAAACACCCACAAAATCCCCTACTGTGGCCAGCTGGTTATATGGGCCCAATGAATGAGCACTGGGGTGGCTGACAAAAGAGGCTGATCTCCATAGATCATGTTTTGTTCACCTGATTGAAAAAAAAAAAATGGATAAAGAATGAATGTAGGGCACGGCAAACTTCCGGCCTCCAGGTTTCCTACCTCCAGTTATTGTGCAGAACCCCGTTGATATGCATGCTCACGGATGTGCAGCTCCGCATCTTTGCCAACACGCTGGGTGTGTCTCTCTTCCTGCTTGTTGTTCTCTATCACTACATGGCCGTCAACAATCCCAAGAAGCAGGAATGAAAGTGGCGCTTTCTCTGCCCCCGGGTTCCAGGACACAGTCTGAAGCAAGACGGAGGGTGTGAGAGGTCTTCACGCTTCATCCCTTTTACCCATCACAACATACAAAGCCATTACACCTGGATTTTTCCAAACTTTTATTTCCTCAAAGTCTTCCTTAACCCTATGGAACAAGAAGCTCCCACTGAATAGGGCCCAGTATAGGGGATACTTTCTTTTCTACTCCCTCTCCCCAGTATAAAAATATAGACATTTTTTGTGGTCCCCCCAAAAAGAACAAATGCAAACTAATAGCAAGATGTCTATGAATATTGTTAAATATATTCATATAGTACAGAAGACTGCATCTTGTATTCTATCATTGGTGTAGGAAATACAAGACATAGAAACAGTTGATTCTTATTACTCATAGTAGTTATGTTCTATAATGTTGCCACACACACTGAATTAATAGATACTGAACTATGGTTCCCAGGGGAAATGCAGGGTTAGGTTCCTGCAAGCTCTGCTCACAATATTTTCATCAATTGATGAACATATATATAACTTTACTGTTTCTGTTTAAAGACATTTTATGTAATTTGTATTGTTGATTCATTTTCATTGAGCTCATAGCCAACAGAACAAAGCTCACCTAAGAGCACCTGTATCTTCTCTAAGGAACATCAAAGTTCTCTTGTGTGCTCAGGAATGCTAGACAGCTCTTCAGCATTAAGACTGGAGACAGTTTTATGCAACAAATTGTCAACAAAAAGCACAAAATTTTGCAAGACATGGCACTAAATAGAGTGCAAAGAGGACACTTATTTACAGGCTGAGAGCTGAAGCAGGGAGGCAGGGGACTGGTTTGTTTGACCTTAGCTGGGAACTTGCATGCTGGACGACACAGATTTGTCCCTGCTCTGCACATCTCCATATGACTGTGCAAGTGCCTGAAGTGTTGATTTGGGGCTCCAAATAAAGTTTAGTGAGTAAAAGAATTTGCAAATACTTGAACCCACAAATATAAATATGAAGTGTTTAGGAGAAATAATCTCAAATGTAGACATAAATTGCAAAAATAAAAATACAATACAAATATTCATCAATGATTTACCTGAATTCACCTATTGTTAACAATTACCCCATATTCTTTATCATGTATGCCCTGCTTCCCCTTCTTATGTACACTTACCAACTTCAGTAAATTTAACACAAATACAGTGCTTTTATATAATTTACCATTCTCTTAATTCTCGAACGAACGTGTCCATAGCCTTTCTTTTTTGTGTGATTTTGATGCTCTGTGACTGCCACTTAAAAAGACAAAATATTCCTCATTTGTCTGATGCTTCCCCATAGTTAGAGGCAGGTTACGCATTCTCCTACCCTGGAGTGCTACATAGGTGCTGATGGACAATACATTTGCTCTAAGACATATGGTATGACTATGGAATCTGAAGAAGGGAATGGCAACCCACTCCAGTATTCTTGCCTGGAGAACCCGTGGACAGAGGAGCCTGGTGGGCCACAGTCCGTGGGGTTGCAAGAGTTGGACACAACTGAAGCAACTTAACACACTTAACACACATGTCTATGGAAGGAAGCTAAAAAAACTGGTGACAAGGATTGCCTTTGGAGAAGACAACTGGGGATCAAGAGGAGAGAATTGGGGAGGAGAGAGATTTTTTACTATGCATCCTTATATACCTTCTGAATTGTGTACTAGGCATAGCTAGAACCTATTCACAAGCTAAATTTTAAAAAATTCAATAAGGTGGTGGGTCTGGTATGATTACCTCATCTTCCATATGGAGAAACTGCCTCAAAGAGGGTAAAGTGAAAGTTATTGAGTCATGTCTCTTTGCCACCCCATGGACTATACAGTCCATGGAATTCTCCAGACCAGAATACTGGAGTGGTTAGCTGTTCCCTTCTTCAGGGGATCTTCCCAACCCAGGGATCAAACCCAGATCTCCCACATTGCAGGAGGCTTCTTTACTAGCTGAGCCACCAGGGAAGCCCCAAAGAGGATAAGGGACCAGCAGGAAGGCTCCAAGACGGGTGCTATGTCTGATGTCATTCAAACTGCTCCTCTGATACCCAGATAGGCAGGTTACAACACTGGAGAGGCCAATGAGAGTGGGATGTCAGGGAAGGCTTTCTGGTGTGAGACACTAAGCTGAGTGTAGAAAGGTGAGAAATTAGCCACGTGACCAGGGTTACAGGACGAAGGGTGGAGTGAGGGAAGAGGAGCAGGAAGGAGTGTATTTCAGACAGAAAATGTCTTGGACCCAGGATAACAGGCTTGCATAAGTGCACATGCCCTTCAGATCTGCAAAGAAGATGAGGATCTTCCTTGGCAGTGCCACTCTACTGTGCAAGGGAAAGCCTGGGCTTCCTCTAACACTGTATCAGCTCTCCACATGGAACGATCTCCTCTCAGTCTGAGTGTTGAGTCTGTTTGGAGCTGAAATCCCTCATGTGGCTGGTTTCCAGTCTTTTGGAACACTCACTGTCCTGCCCTTCCTCTCCTCAAGATGCTGTCTGGGAAATTGGATAAATAAGGGTCCTTAATATAACCACTGAAGTTCAACACACCAAGTCCTCTGGACCTCTGCTACTCTCTTTGAGGAAAGGGGCATCGGCTCCTGGCAATTGACATGGAGCTGAGACCAAGCCATATAACAACCAAGGCTAATGTGCTTCATGGCAGCTCTGGAATTTGCAGGACCCAGTGCCCCCTCGTTCAAAAATCTAGAATAAAAGTACTACTACAGGACTTCCCTGCTGGTGCAGTGGATAAGAATCCATCTGCCAAAATAGGGGACAGGGGTTCCGTCCCTGGTTTGGGAAGATTCCACATGCTTCAGAGCAATTAAACCCATGCACCACAATTACTAAGCCCAAGCACTTAGAGCCTGTGTTCCACAATGAAGAGAAAGCTGGCACAGAGCAACAAAGACCCAGCACAACCAAAAATAAATAAGTAAAAGAAAAAAAATGTCAAAGTACCACCATAGGTACTAAAATATCATTTTTCCTTTCTTCTGCAATCTCTCTCTTGATTCATCGTGGTGTTTTTTATGCAATATTTACTGTCATATTTATGTAAAAAAATTAAAATTTTATACTGTTACTATAAATTTTACCATTCATCTTCCAATTGTACAATGCCAGTTTTAAATTAAAAATTTAAGAGCATTTAACCCATACACAAGAATCACAGAAATTATGCAACTTATATTTCATAGATCATGCATGCACTTGTATTTTACTCATAACAAACAGTGAAAATGTTGCATAAAACCAACATTTTAATTTTACATCTTGGTATGCTTACATGGCACCAACATTCTCTACCTTCACCTTACTGATAATTAACGGACTGAACATCGGATGAACTCTGGGTTACCCTATCATTTATCTGTCATCATTTTCAAAGTGAGTGACTAACTGATACAGGGGAATAACACAAGTCAGAAAGGATATGGGTGGGTTCCTTGGTTTCTTGTGTTTCCTAAAACATCACTGTCTTCTTTCTGCATTTGAAGCAACTTCTAATTCCAATGGAAAGCATGGCCTCTCAGGGCTGTGAGCTCCCACTCAGTCAATCATGAATTGTAACACCCTTACCTGTACTCACTTTGAGTCTTGCTAAAAGCCCACATGTTGTGAGTCCTGGCACATGTGCAAATGGAAGACACATACACTAAACATCAGCCTTTGTCCTACTGGACTTCACTCACACAGCACAAGTTCAAAGGTAGAATTAATTACAAATTCAAAATAGGAATACAGAGCATTAAATTAATGCTTGCATGGAGGTCCTTCCGAGTGCATGTCAGAATACAAGGTAAGTGCGTCATGGAAGCTACATGGAAGGCATTATCTATGTTGTGTGAGAACGAGGGCTGCAGTGGGCGATGGCATGTTACACTGGTCTCCTCTGCCTGTGGACGTTTTCCCTGGTCCCATTGGATCGCATTTACAAAACCTAAGCTCAATGAGAACATAAGTTAGATTTTAAAACAGTAACAGTCCACCATCTTGTTAAACTGAGTATGGGCCCTTCTGAGTGCAGGATCCCCTGAGGGTGGGGAGGGCTGCCCCCTTCTGCTCTCCTCCTCCTGCCTGATGGATGTGGGATATAATGGCAGGGCTTCAGCAGCCATCGTGGCCATGAGAGCTGTGCCTAGGACTGGCGGTGAGGAAAGATCAGGTGGATCTGGTATTGCACACTTTACCAGCTTGAATAGCCAAACTCAATGCTTTTATATGAGAGAATAAATCTGCAAGTGTTCTAAGATACTGTTAAATTGTGTTTTTAATCTACTATGTTATTGTTCAGTTGCTCAGTCATGTCTGAGTTTTTGTGACCTTATGGACTGCCAAACACCGGGGTTCCTTCAGTTCAGTTCAGTTCAGTTCAGTCACTCAGTCCTATCTGACTCTTTGCAACCCCATGTACTGCAGCATGCCAGTCTTCTCTATTACCGACTCCCTGAGCTTGCTCAAACTCATGTTCGTTGAGCTGTTGATCCCATTCAACCATTTCATCCTCTGTGATCCCCTTCTCCTCCTGCCTTCAATCTTTCCCAGCATCTGGCTTCCTTGACCTTCACTATCTCCCTGAGTTTGCTCAAACTCATGTCCACTGAGTTCATGATGCCATCCAACAATCTCATCCTCTGCTGCCCTCTTCTCCCCTTGCCCTCAGTTCTTCTCAGCATCAGGGTCTTTTCCAATGAGTTAACTCTTTGCATCAGGTGCCACAGTATTAAAACTTCAGCTTCAGCATCAATCCTTCCAATGAATATTCAGGGTTGATTTCCTTTAGGATTGACTGGTTTGATCTCCTTGCTGTCCAAGGGATTCTCAAGAGACTTCTCCAGCACCACAGTATGAAAGCATCAATTATTTGGCACTCACCCTTCCTTATGGTCCAACTCTCATATCCATACATGATTACTGGAAAAGCCATAGCTTTGACTACATGGACCTTTGTTGGCAAAGTAATGTCTCTGCTTTTTAATACAAAGTCAAGGTTTAAAAGTCAAGGCTTTTCTTCCAAGGAGCAAGTGTCTTTTAATTTCATGGCTGCAGTCACCATCTGCAGTGATTTCGGAGCCCAAGAAAATAAAATCTGTCACTATTTCCATTTTTCCCCCACCTATTTGCCATGAAGTGATGGGAACAGATGCCATGATCTTAGTTTTTTGAATGTTGAATTTTAAGCCAGCTTTTTCACTTTTTTCTTTAACCTTCATCAAGAGGCTCTTTAGTTCCTCTTTGCTTTCTGCCATTAGGCCATTAGGGTGATGTTATCTGCATATTGAGGTTATCGATATTTGTACCTGCAATCTTGATTCCAGCTTGTGCTTCATCCAGCCCAGCATTTCACATGATGTACTCTACATATAAGTTAAATAAGCATGGTGACTGTAAACAGCCTTGACATACTCCTTTCCCAATTTGGAATCAATCTGTTGTTCCATGTCTGGTTCTAACTGTTGCTTCTTGACCCGCATACAGGTTTCTTAGGAGGCAGGTCAGGTGATCTGGTATTCCCATCTCTCTAAGAATTTTCCACAGTTTAAGCTGCTTTAAACCAAACCTAATCCTATCTGATACAGCATCCTTGTGTTTCTGCACCTGTTGGGATACAGGGATTTCTGAATCCTTCAAGCCACTTGGAGGCCAAGGGGAGCCAGAGAAAGAACTTCTAAGTCAAACATCTAGCTCCCTACAGTTGTGAGTGCTGTGTCACTTTCTGGGCCAATTTGAATTGCCCTTCTGGGTTATTTATCTTAGTCCAGGGCTTGACAAACTATTAATGTGTGGCTCAAGGGCTGTCCAGTTAACTTGTAAACAAAAGTGTTATGGCAACACAGCCATTCTCATTAATGTAGTATATGGCTATTTTTGACTGCAAAGAATATAATCTGAATGGTCTAGTGGTTTTCCCTACTTTCTTCAATTTAAGTCTGAATTTGGTAATAGGGAGTTCATGATCTGAGCCACAGTCAGCTGGTATTGTTTTTGCTGACTGTATAGAGCTTATCCATCCTGTGTTGTTCTTCCAACAACACAAGAGAAGACTCCACACATGGACATCACCAGATGGTCAACACCGAAATCAGATTGATTATATTCTTTTCAGCCAAAGATGGAGAAGCTCTATACAGTCAGCAAAAACAAGACCAGGAGCTGACTGTGGCTCAGACCATGAACTCCTTATTACCAAATTCAGACTTAAATTGAAGAAAGTAGGGAAAACTACTAGACCATTCAGGTATGACCTAAATCAAATCCCTTATGATTATACAGTGAAGTGAGAAATAGATTTAAGGGCCTAGATCTGATAGATAGAGTGCCTGATGAACTATGGAATGAGGTTCGTGACATTGTACAGGAGACAGGGATCAAGACCATCCCCATGGAAAAGAAATGCAAAAAAGCAAAATGGCTGTCTGGGGAGGCCTTACAAATAGCTGTGAAAAGAAGAGATGTGAAAAGCAAAGGAGAAAAGGAAAGATATAAGCATCTGAATGCAGAGTTTCAAAGAATAGCAAGAAGAGATAAGAAAGCCGTCTTCAGCGATCAATGCAAAGAAATAGAGGAAAACAACAGAATGGGAAAGACTAGAGATCTCTTCAAGAAAATTAGAGATACCTGGGGAACATTTCATGCAAAGATGGACTCAATAAAGGACAGAAATGGTATGGACCTAACAGAAGCAGAAGATATAAGAAGAGGTGGCAAGAATACACAGAAGAACTAAACAAAAAAGATCTTCATGACCCAGATAATCATAATGGTGTGATCACTGACCTAGAGCCAGACATCCTGGAATGTGAAGTCAAGTGGGCCTTAGAAAGCATCACTATGAACAAAGCTAGTAGAGGTGATAGAATCCCAGTGGAGCTATTTCAAATCCTGAAAGATGATGCTGTGAAAGTGCTGCACTCAATGTGCCAGCAAATTTGGACAACTCAGCAGTGGCCACAGGACTGGAAAAGGTCCATTTTCACTCCAATCCCAAAGAAAGGCAATGCCAAAGAATGCTCAAACTACCGCACAATTGCACTCGTCTTACACGCTAGTAAAGTCATGCTCAAAATTCTCCAAGCCAGGCTTCAGCAATACGTGAACCATGAACTTGCAGATGTTCAAGCTGGTTTTAGAAAAGGCAGAGGAACCAGAGATCAAATTGCCAACATCTGCTGAATCATAGAAAAAGCAAGAGAGTTCCAGAAAAACATCTATTTCTGCTTTATTGACTATGCCAAAGTCTTTGACTGTCTGGATCACAATAAACTGTGGAAAATTCTGAAAGAGATAGGAATACCAGACCACCTGACCTGCATCTTGAGAAATCTGTATGCAGGTCAGGAAGCAACAGTTAGAACTGGACATGGAACAACAGACTGGTTCCAAATAGGAAAAGGAGTTTGTCAAGGCTATATATTGTCACTCTGCTTATTTAACTTCTATGCAGAGTACATCATGAGAAATGCTGGGCTGGAAGAAGCACAAGCTGGAATCAAGATTACGGGGGAAATATCAATAACCTCAGATATGCAGATGACACCACCCTTATGGCAGAAAGTGAAGAGGAACTCAAAAGCCTCTTGATGAAAGTGAAAGTGGAGAGTGAAAAGGTTGGCTTAAAGCTCAACATTCAGAAAATGAAGATCATGGCATCTGGTCCCATCACTACATGGGAAATAGATGGGGAAACAGTGGAAACAGTATCAGACTTTATTTTTCTGGGCTCCAAAATCACTGCAGATGTTGACTGCAGCCATGAAATTAAGAGACGCTTACTCCTTGGAAGGAAAGTTATGACCAACCTAGATAGCATATTGAAAAGCAGAGACATTACTTTGCCAACAAAGGTTCATCTAGTCAAGGCTATGGTTTTTCCAGTGGTCATGTATGGATGTGAGAGCTGGACTGTGAAGAAGGCTGAGTGCCGAAGAATTGATGCTTTTGAACTGTGGTGTTGGAGAAGACTCTTGAGAGTCCCTTGGACTGCAAGGAGATCCAACCAGTCCATTGTGAAGGAGATCAGCCCTGGGATTTCTTTGGAAGGAATGATGCTAAAGCTGAAACTTCAGTACTTTGGCCACCTCATGCGAAGAGTTGACTCATTGGAGAAGACTCTGATGCTGGGAGGGATTGGGGGCAGGAGGAGAAGGGGATGACAGACGATGAGATGGCTGGATGGCATCACTGACTCGATGGACATGAGTCTGAGTGAACTCCAGGAGTTGGTGATGAACAGGGAGGCCTGGTGTGCTGTGATTCATGGGGTCACAAAGAGTCGGACACGACTGAACAACTGAACTGAACTGATTGATGGCTGCTTTTGAGCTGTGACAGCCAAGCTGAATAGTTTTGAGATGGTTCTATTCACTGGAGGGCTTCCCTGGTAGCTCAGCTGGTATAGTGTCTGCCTGCAATGCAGGAGACCCCAGTTCTATTCCTGGGTTGGGAAGATCCCCTGGAGACGGGGTACACTAGCCACTCCAGTATTCATGGGCTTCCCTGGTGGCTCAGAAAGAGTTCACTTGCAATGCAGGAAACCAGGGTTTGATCCCTGGGTTGGGAAGATCCCCTGGAGGAGGACATGGCAACCCACTCCAGTGTTCTTGCCTGGAGAATCCCCATGGACAGAGGAGCTTGGCAGGCTCCAGTCCATGGGGTCACAAAGAGTGAGACATGACTGAGCGCAGCACAGCTCCTCACTGGAACCTTTAGGGAAAAGTTTGCTAACTCCTATCTTAAAAATTTTCACTAAGAACACCACTAATTCCCCCAACTCATCTACTCTTGTGGCCTTCACCATCTACTCAGGGATATGCTGGTAAATGTTTAACAATAGGCCTCTCTAGGAGTTAAAAATGCATCAGATCAGATCAGTTACTCAGTCGTGTCCGACTCTTTGCGACCCCATGAACTGCAGCACACCAGGCCTCCCTGTCCATCGCCAACTCCCGGAGGTCACTGAGACTCACATCCATCGAGTCAGTGATGCCATCCAGCCATCTCATCCTTTGTCATCCCCTTCTCCTCCTGCCCCCAATCCCTCCCAGCATCAGAGTCTTCTCCAATGAGTCAACTCTTCGCATGAGGTGGCCAAAATACCGGAGTTTCAGCTTTAGCATCATTCCTTCCAAAGAAATCCCAGGGCTGATCTCCTTCAGAATGGACCGGTTGGATCTCCTTGCAGTCCAAGGGACTCTCAAGAGTCTTCTCCAACACCACAGTTCAAAAGCATCAATTCTTCGGCGCTCAGCCTTCTTCACAGTCCAGCTCTCACATCCATACATGACCACAAGAAAGACCATAGCCTTGACTAGGCGAACCTTTGTTGGTAAAGTAATGTCTCTGCTCTTGAATATGCTATCTAGGTTGGTCATAACTTTCCTTCCAAGGAGTAAGTGTCTTTTAATTTCATGGCTGCAGTCACCATCTGCAGTGATTTTGGAGCCCAGAAAAAGAAAGTCTGACACTGTTTCCACTGTTTCTCCATCTATTTCCCATGTAGTGATGGGACCAGATGCCATGATCTTCGTTTTCTGAATGTTGAGCTTTAAGCCAACCTTTTCACTCTCCACTTTCACTTTCATCAAGAGGCTTTTTAGCCCCTCTTCACTTTCTGCCATAAGGGTGGTGTCATCTGTATATCTGAGGTTATTGATATTTCTCCCAGCAATCCTGATTCCAACTTGTGTTTCTTCCAGTCCAGCATTTCTCATGATGTACTCTGCATAGAAGTTAAATAAACATGGTGACAATATACAGCCTTGACGTACTCCTTTTCCTATTTGGAACCAGTCTGTTGTTCCATGACCAGTTCTAACTGTTGCTTCCTGACCTGCATACAGATTTCGCAAGAGGCAGATCAGGTGGTCTGGTATTCCCAGCTCTTTCAGAATTTTCCACAGTTCATTGTGATCTACACAGTCAAAGGCTTTGGCATAGTCAATAAAGCAGAAATAGATGTTTTTATGGAACTCTCTTGCTTTTTCCATCATCCAGTGGATGTTGGCAATTTATAGAATCAGCCATATCTTTGGTGTAAATATTCACACTATGGCTGATTCAAGCTAACAACATGATGCCCGTGACAGCTGGGAGGAGATGAAGACAATCTGCTCTGAGGAAGTTAAGACACCTTCAGTACAGCCCTGGAGCCACTTCCTTTACATCTGGTCTGGGCTCGTTAACAGAACCCTAAACCCTAATCAACCAGGCCTGGCTTTGATATACTAATTGCAGCTAAAGGAATTTAGGGAATTTAGCTCCCTGGCTTTCAGCTAAGTAAAATTTGCCCTTTACTTTGTTAAGGTTTCTGTTCTGTGCATTTCATTACATGTTTTGTCTAGAGAGTGAATCTAAGATATTAAACCCCACATAAATACTCTTAATACAACATGTAATTCTGATGTTACAATTGTGTAAAGATTATTTGCCAGAGAGTCAAGTTGCATGACTGGAGCTCTAAAGAAGAAAATAACCTTCAGTTTCTAAACATCTTTAGGTCAAAGAAGAATGTTCCAGAGATCCAATTCCAAAACGAGTATCTGTTTATTTTTTTCTTTGTTTATATTTCCTCTAGCATGCAGCTTCTATTTTTAAAATCTCACTTACTGTTTTTTTGAATTATTTTGTTTTAGTGGGACATTTTCTTGAGCGATATTTTTCACTGGCTGTTCTTCAATGTTACCTTTTCTGACTCCTTGGATTTCAGAAAATGTCTTTATTTTTATCCTCTCTTTTGGTGGTACTTTTGGTTGTCTGTAGAGTTCCAGATTCAAATTAATTTTCCTTCAAAACCTGATGCAAAATCTGATGTGAAACTTAATCTCATTTCTTCATATGTAACCTGCTTCTTTTTTCTTTCTGGAAGAGTATATGATTTTTCTCTTTACGCTTTAAGTTCTGAAATTTTACCCAAGTGCAATTAAACATGTTATTTCTTTATTCATCTTCATTGGCCCTTAGTGGGACCCTTAAAAAAAAACCCACAAATCCAAAACAAAACATTTATTTGGTTTAATACCAAAATATATTATGAGGAAAACAAAGATGGCAATAATAGCAACATGAAGATAATTCCAGTTAACATTTATTTATTTATTTTTAAAAAATTTGGCCTTACTGGGTCTCTGTTGAGGTGCACAGGCTCAGTAGTTGCCCCATGTGGGCTTAGTTGCCCTGTGGTATATGAGATCTTAGTTTCTTGATCAGGGATCAAACCCACATCCCATGTATTGGAAAGTGGGTTTTTAAGCACTGGACCACCAGGGAAGTCCGCAGTTAATATTTTTTAAAAGCATAAAACAATAAAATGTCCTGCAAAAAGTGAAACGGTTCTGTACTGTATAAAAACGAAAGGTCCAGCCCTCTCTGGGCTTCCCAGGTGGCACTAGTGTTAAAGAACCCACCTGCCAGTGCAGGAGACAGAAGACGAGGGTTCAGTCCCTGGGTTGGGAAGATCCCCTGGGGGAGGGCGTGACGACTCACGCCAGTTGTCTTTTTGCTGGAGAATCCCATGGACAGAGGAACCTGGAAGGCTACAGCACATGGGGTTGCAGAGTCAGCCATGACTGACGTGACTTAGCGTGTACACACAGCCCTTTTCAGGCCTCTCCTGCAGTCCCTCTCTCCTTTTTCCTTGGTTCACTGGGTCCATCCTTCCAGGAAAAAAATATTTCTACTGGTGAATAGAATTCACTTTTGGAAAGTACACAACACATGCACTTAACACAATCAGCTCTCCCTCACTTCACTCCCTCAGGGATCTAACTGTGATAAGAAAGAACAAATCTGACTCCATATTGGGTCTGTTTCTTTTACTCTAATCTTTGATTCTACTGCTTTCCCTACAAGTTAAGGATGTTGCCTATAGCCTGAAACATACAGGATAGCCCATCCTCAAGGCTCTGACTTTCAAAGGTATAACATGTTTCCATTCCTAGAGAGATAAAAAGTTGCAGAACAGAAAATAACATTTGTTTTGTTGCAGGTTTAGGGAAACATCATGACTTGACTTAGGCAGACAGCAACAAGAACAAAGGATTCCAGCACCAAGGAGTTTGCAACAACCAACCACACCTCCTCCCTCTTTTAAAATAAAGTGAAGTGAAAGTTGCTCAGTCTGTCTGTCTCTTTGCCACCCCATGGATTAAGTAGTGTCCAGGCCAGAATACTGGAGTGGGTAGCGTTCCCTTCTCCAGGGGATCTTCCCAACCCATGAATCGAACCCAGGTCTCCCACACTGCAGGCGGATTCTTTACCAGCTGAGCTATCAGGGAAGCTCTTTTAATATAAAAGAAATCTGAATTCTAACTTGAGTAAGATAGTCGTTTGGGACACTAGTCCACCATCTTTTCAGTCTGCTGGCTTTCTGGAAAGTCACTATTCCTTTCCCTAACAACTTCTGCATTTATTGACCTGTCATGAAGTGAAGAGTAAGAGCTTGGACTCGCTAACATAGCCAGTACCTTGCTGATGTCTATACAGACAAGGCTATAATAAACACTGGATGACTATAGGTATATTGACATTCTTTAATGACTATATGCAAGGGATAAATTCCTAGTAGTGATATTGCTGGAATAATGAATATGGACATTTTATTTTTTGATTTTTTTTTGATGCAAATTTGCCCTATAAAAATGTGTATATTTCATTCTCAATAACAGGTTATCAAAGTGTTTCATTCTTTGCTAGCTTTTTAATAGTAGGTATTATCAGGCTCTCTGAGTACTGCCAGTCTGGGTAAGTGACAACATCATTGCTTTCACATGAGTTTCTTCGGCTGAATGTATGGCTTAGTATCATTTCCTGTTTACTGGCCCTCTGAAGTCTTTTTCCTGGCTCTCTATCTATGTCCTTGGCTTCAGGTGACCCGTGTCTTTCTGTTATTTCTCCAGTTGTCTCCTCTCTCCTACGTCCTCTGCCTTTCCCCCTGTACACACACATCTACATTCGTCCTTGTGGCATTTTATTTTTATCTCACATTTTCCAACTGTTGGTCTTTTCACTCTGCCTTCAAGAAAATGTTTTTCATCATTATCTCGCCAACATTCAGCTTGCTTTTTTAAAAAAATGTATAAACAAAATGTGGTTTATCCAGTTTATAGATAGCACTGTCCTGCAATTTCTTATCCCTGATACCCTTTCCTGAACATTTTCCCAGTGTTTTTTTGGTATGTACCTCTGTATTTTTTAACTCTTTGTATTTCTCAATCCAGACATTTACCTTGATTTCCTGTCATGGAAGATGAAGAGTTAGCCCTACTACCATCTCCCTGTCCACACTTCCATTCTCTCCATCCTGCTGCAACAGTTGTGCCCGACTTTTGGTTAATATATTAGTTACTTTTTGAGATAAATATGTGAGTGTAGTTCATGGCTGAGTTAAAGTGTACATTATTATTATGTTTCTTTTCTTGCTTCCCCTGGAATTAATAATTACCTTAAAAATCTTTTTTGTTTACTTTAGTTTTACATGCATCTTTAATTAATTCATTTTATTTTTAGCTGCACAGGATCCTTATTGCTATGCACAGGTTTTCTCTAGCTGTGGTGAGTGGAGGCTACTCTCTAGTTGCAGTGAGCAGGCTTCTCACTTCAGTGGCTTCTCTTGCTGTGGAGCTTGGACTCTGGAGAACAGGCTCAGTAGTTGTGGAGCATGGCTTAGTGGCCCTGTGGCATCTTCCCAGACCAGGGGTTGAACTTGTGTCCTCTGCATTGGCAGGCAGATTCTCAACCACGGGAGCACCAGGGAAGCCCTACATTCATCGCATTTTAAATTTCATTTTTAGTTTAAGGATAATTACAATATTGTGTTGGTTTCTGCCATACATCAACATGGATCAGCCATAGGTATACATATATCTCCTCCCTCTTGAGCCTCCCTCCCACCCCATCCCACCCCTCTAGGTTGTCACAGAGCACTCATAGAGCTCTCTGAGCCTACATACATCTTTAACTAAAGCCTTCTGAACCCTCCAAAAAGAACTGCAAATGCCTTCTGAATTTGGAAGAGCCCTTTTCCATGGAATGGCTCCTTCCTTTGTTTCTCTCCCTCTTGAGGTTTGAGGACAGAACCAGGAAAGACAGGATCAGGGCTCTCAGGGAGGAATGAGAGTGAGGAAAGAAACAGATTCCTGGTTTTACTTCCTGGGGCCTAGGAAGGGGAAAACAGATCCACAGCAATCTGGAACTGGAGCTGCAGGGGTCAGCTGTCTGAACTTGAAGTGTCTCTAAACATGGTATTTTCAATGGTGGGTGGTTCCTGATCCATCTCCCACACCAGCCCATGCCCAAGCTGAATAGCTGTGCTGGACCTTTACAGGAGGGCTTGTAATTCTATAGCAGGGTCAGTTTTTCATATTAGCTCCAGCAAGGTTGCATTTATCTAAGAATGGTATGTTGAGGGTAGAGGGGTATGTGATGAGTCACGCTTGGTGGAGGCAGACGTGAACCAAAGGCGGCCCTTAATGTCTCCAACTGGGCAAATGGGATGGGACAAGTGGAGCAGAGAGAGAGAGAGAGAGAGAGAGAGACCAAGTCATGATGAGGGGGAAGTTTAACCTGGGCAGAAACACTTCCCTGACCACAGCACCTTCCTTTCCTACCCCTGCTCAGCACAGAACAGGTGTTTAATAAGTAATATAAATCTTAAGCAATGTGAGCTCAGGGCAACTCTCAAGGCTGTTGGCATGTTAGAAGTCTGTAAGTTGGAAGCAGGATCGGGAGCACAGTAACAAGCAGTCCATGCATTTTGATATAATTTTATTCAATGAGTTGTAGGAGGACCATGAGGGGCCCAGAAGGGCTCACTAGGACTTGACAGATCTCTTTTCGGATACCAATCCGTCCTTCTTTCTCCATCAGCAAACCGTCTTTCTGCAGGTGGCGGCAGGGGGCGGGGGGGTGGAATTCTCAGAAGTTGCTAGTTTTGAACAGAACCAAATTTTAGCTGAATGCAGCCCCAGAGATGAGGTAAGGGTAGTTGAAAGACTGCACCTCAGAATTTCCCCTGGCTTCATCTGGATTGTGCAGGCCCCAGCACTTTCCAAAAATGCTGGGCGGTGACACACTTTTGGCAGGGCACCTGAGCAGAGAAGTCTTTACTCTGCCTGGTCTGACTTTGTGTCCTGATGGCTGCAGGGAATGCAATTAGTGCTCAGACTAACATCCCTGTTGTTTGGCTCTGATCTCTATCTGAAAGTGTCCTGTGTCTCGTCCTGTGTCCTGGCTCATTTTGATAACCTTGCCCAGCTCATAGTAGGTGATCAATAAGTAATTGTTGTGTGACTCAATAATCCCCATCCTCTCTCAGAGCTGAGCTTACAGTGTGATTAGAGGAATAGGTGACACTGGCTTCCCCTTTGTCAGCACTGCCCCCCCCCCCCCCCCCGGAAGGAACCCTGAGCATCTTCCAGAACTCTCTGCCTTTCTACTGCAGCTGTGCTTGCACACACACACACACACACGAGGCTGATGCTCACCACCAATGCCCAGGATACTCACTGCTCATTTGTGTCTCTTAGCACAGAAACACAAGAGTTCCTGCTCACGGTTTCCCATCTCCCTCCAGGGCTTCCCCCAGAGATATTTTCCAAGTGTTTTTAAATGTCTAGAGGCATTCACATCAATCAATGATATTACAGCACAGTTCTTCCTATGTGCTCAGTATTTTCCCCTACTTTTCACTCAGCATCTCATTTACTTCTAGCAACAACTCCAATACTCAGAGAAGTTAATTTGCCTGGGATCACACAGAGGAGCGGCTTCCCTGGTGGCTCAGACAGTAAAGCACAGAGAGGGAGCCAGGTCTTCCCTGCCCATGTCTGTGCAATTAACTACACCACAGTACTTGAACACTACAGCCGGATAAGTGTTACAGCAGGGGTACCCTGAGGTCTGAGGAACTCGTGTCCCAACCACCAGGGGCCGCTGTTTCCCCGTGCTCTGGTCAGGAACCCGGCCGCAGTTCCAGACTCATCCAGTTTGTCCTCTACAGAACGCGCACCAGGCTTGGACTTGTGAGCCGAAGGGCGTCTGAGACCAGCCCTCAGCACAGACTTCAGGCTGCATGCAACCCAGGTAGACAAAGGGAGCGACGTGGATGTTAACCATCGCGGATGGTACAGCAGATGTCTGAACTGGAGAATGCGATGCCCTGCTGCTGCTAAGTCGCTGCAGTCGTGACCGGCTCTGTGCGACCCCATAGACGGCAGCCCACCAGGCTTCCCCGTCCCTGGGCTTCTCCAGGCAAGAACTTGCAATTTCTTGCCAGTGGTTTCGAGGGGCATGGCTAGTGTCAGGTTCTCTTCCAGAGAGAGGAAGGTTGGCTTTCAGAGATGTGGGCCCCTGGGGTGGGAGAATCCACAGTTAGACCCTGGGTCTCCAAAATTGGGGTATGCACGGCAATCTGTTGGAGGTCCAGGGAGAAAATACTAGTTTATGTATTTATTTATACTTTTAATCTAAAAGAAAGAATGTAGTTTCACTAACATTTGATATCCAAATTGGTGGCGGCTCTCTCACTTGGATGGATGTCAAATAGCCCTGTGTCAGCAAAGCATGTGTGACAGACGTTATGTGTCCCGGTTAGGCTGAACTTATAGAGTGTATTATGTGCTTTAACCAAAGTCTTTACAGTATGGACAAGTAGCTTTTAATAATTCCCTACAAAGAAACCAGAATCTGAAGGTAACACAAATGATACCTGTACAAGTGACCCAGAGAGAGAGAAATGACTGAGCTGTCACTCAGCTCCTCATATGAGCCCTTAGATGTATGTGACATAAAAACAAGGACAAACCATTCGGATCTGACAAGACATCATTCTCCCAAACCCAAGCCTGTCAAATCCATTTAAATGATATCTATTATCATTTATCGGAGAAGGCAATGGCACCCCACTCCGGTACTCTTGCCTGGAAAATCCCATGGATGGAGGAGCGTGGTAGGCTGCAGTCCATGGGGTTGCGAAGAGTCAGACATGACTGAGCAACTTCACTTTCACTTTTCACCTTCATGCATTGGAGAAGGAAATGGCAACCCACTCCAGTGTTCTTGCCTGGAGAATCCCAGGGACGGGGAAGCCTGGTGGGCTGCCGTCTATGGGGTCGCGCAGAGTTGGACACGACTGAAGTGACTTAGCAGCAGCATTATCATTTATAGGGAGCTCTGGTGTAATAGCAAACATACTTGGGCCTTGATGTCACTAGTACTAGGGGCGGGAGTACAGCCACATGGCATATCAAGGGTACAGGCAAAAGTACGTTTGGAGGCTGAGGACCAGATCCAAAGAGCCTAGAGATCCCCGCTGTGTGCCACTTGCCAAGAGTGCCACATTCCTGGCCTCACAGTTCTCAGAGTTTGCTGTGGACCAAGGGCCTAAGCATTGGGTTTTGTGAAGACTGTTGCTGACATAGCTTAAGGCCGGTCATTGGAACGATGACACTTTGGGGTTTGGTTCAGATTCCTGCTGAGGCATTTCAAATCAGGTGGGTTGTGTTTGTTCTTGGTCTGCTTCACGCATGCCCAATTCCTGTAACAGAAGGAAGAGGAAGGGGAAATGGGAGCCTTCTGTGGGTGACCCTCTTCTGGGCTCACTGGAGTAGACCTACTTTCTGGGACACTGTGCACAGTGGAGAGGCTTCCCCCTCAGTCCCAGTCCACATGTACTTCCTTTCAAGGGCATAAGATTAAAAAAAAAAAAAAAAAATCAAGGGATTTGTCCAAATCTTGACATAGGGAGAGTTCATTCTAAGTGGACTCACTGCGAATAGATGCATGGTCACCTGTATCAGTTCTTATCAGAGTGAATTTCCCTGGTGGTCCAGTGGTTAAGAATCTGCCCTGCAATGCAGAGGATATGGGTTCGATCCCCCATCAGCGAACTAAGATCCCACATGCTGTGGAGAAACCAAGCCCGTGTGCCACAACTAAGACCCGATGCAGCCAAGTGCAATTCAAGGACCAATGGCATCAGGATTCTTTAGGATGATTTGGAAACATGCAGATCCAGTGTCCCACCTGAGGCCTCCTGACTCAGAATCTGTGAGTGGACTGAAAAAAAAAGCATTTAAAATATACCCTCGTCCCCACTCCCACCAACTGATGATTCTAAAGCACACTCATATTTTAAAAACTTTACTCCACATAATAATATTTTTGAAAACTGTAGTTTTCCAAAGGGCTTATGATCTGAATTCATTTTTCTCAATATGGGATAGGTAGGACCTGGTAGCGTTCTGTTGCTTTTTAAGCCCACGGGTGGAATGAGGCTCAGAGGAGGTCAGCCATCCACCTAAGTGTACAGGATGCGAGCTGCCCAGTTCTGCTGCACACATTAAACTCACAGGGTGGAAGGGAGTGAGATGACAGTCCCCACATCAGTGAAGGGGATGCTGGCTTCAAGTAACTCCATGGGAAACAGAAAATTCTGGGGCAAATTCAGTCCTAAAACCATATCCCATTACAGGTCCAGAGGGAGATACAAAGTCACTCATCTTTAGAAAGTGACCTCAGACCTCAAGCTTTAAAGTCTGGCCGAACTAACCATGTGACCAGCAAAATCCAGTGTTCTTGCCTGGAGAATCCCAGGGACGGGGGAGCCTGGTGGGCTTCCATCTATGGGGTTGCACAGAGTCAGACACAACTGAAGTGACTTAGCAGCAGCAGTAGCAGCGCAACGCATAATGGCCTCACAATACTGAGTCTAGAGTAGAGGCAAGAATTAGAACTCCCTCTTCTGGCAGAGCCTCCCCCAAACCCCCTCACCTCCCCACCATCCATCCCTCCCACCTCCCACTCCCACAAAGAAGACCCTCCTGCCCATGCTCTGCCCAGCCTCCCTCTGCCTTGCTGCTCATCACATTGCACTGTACTGGCTGGATTGGCGTCTCTCTCCCCCAGTGGACGGTAAGTCTCCTGGGGTAGGTCCCGAGTCAGTTTGTGAAGAACAGAGCATTCTTCACAGAAGGTTTGTGACGTGAATAGACGCATCACTGGGTCTTCTCCTGCGTCCTTCATGAATACTTCAAGCTCCTCACACTCCACCGAGATAGAGTTCTGGCACTGCCATTCAAGGAACCGCCGGGGTGTTGTGACAGTCTGGAACGTCCATTTTCTGTATCAGGGGAAGAGGCAGACCTGGAGCTAGGGCTGCCATCCCAAACCAGAGCTGCAGGGCCACCGGCCACCTTGTCTACCACTCTGGGCCTACCTCCTGGCCAGGTAAAAAGGGACCACAGTGTTTTCCTCCTCTGAGAGGCTGAGAAAACAACTGAGCAAGGTAAGCCAGCTCTCAAGGTCAAGGTAAGCTAGCAATCAAGGCCAAGCCGCAATCCAGTGCCCCTGCTGCCCTGCCCTTTCTTACAGCTGAGGTGCTAGCCAATGAGAGTTTGGCTTCTGCTTTCCCATCTTTCCTGGCAACATTCACAACCCTCTCTGATGGTGAGCAATCCAAGTTCCAAGCGTGCCTTCTTTCATTACTGGCTGCTCAGGTGTCACTTTAACCACAGGGTGAGTGCCTAACCGGAAATGGGCTGATAAACATGCAAATTTCCATATGCAAACAATGTGAGGGTGCAGCTTCTTTCCCACTAAGAAAGATACCTACAACAAGCTGAGAAAGTCGGGTGTGAGCCCATGCCTTCCTGGCATTGTCCACCATTCCACTGATTAGGTATCTGGGAAAACAAGCTGCCTGTCCCCTCAGGCAGGAGTGAGTAAACAGCACACACTTCTCTCCTTCAAGATCCTGGAGGGTGACTTAAACAGGTATAGCCCAGTCTGGTTCTGGGCAAAAGCCCTTTTTTTTTGCTTACCTGTTTCAGTGGTGTTTTGAGGTCAGTGCAGTTTGTGTGTGTGTTAGGTTCCTACACCACTGTGGAAGCCCTCAGCCCAGTGGCTTTCCACGTTCTTGGGGCCTCGGCTCCCCGGGATCCTTCCTATGAGGCAGTGGTGCTTTTTCCAGTAGAGGCCAAGTGCAGACCTACAGACTCAGGCCCATTTCTCACAGCTTTCAACTGAGGGCCGCATTTTCTTTCCCCAAGCCCTCAGTGGAGCAGTGGGAGGTGACTCGGCAGGGGTGAGGCCATTCATCTTGGTCTCTGGCCCTGATGGTGCCAGGTGGGCCAGCTGGGAGGAGACCGCACACAAGGGTGGGAAATTCCCACAGAATCACGCATCAGACGCAGGTCAAGACGGGCTCCCTGGAGAACAGGATGGGAAGCCAGGAGAGGAAGCCACCCTGGAGTTAGGATTTTGCGAAGGCTCTGGGGAGCCATTCCTTTTTTCTGATTTGATTGGCAGCACATAACAAAAACCAAAAGCGCTTTGCAGTCCTAATCAGTTTCCGGAAGCAGGCAGCTTCCCGGGGAAGATAAAGGAGGGGATTCTAGGATCCAAAGGGCGGGCTGGATTCAGGCCCAGAGAACCGAGGAGGAGGCGGGGAGGACAGGCAGGGGGCCGGGAATAGAGAGCAGGGCCGCGGGTCCCGCCTCTGGCCGCCGGCGCCGCCAGGGGGCGCCCTCTCAGGCTGTGGTCCAGTGTCCAGCAGGCAGGGCCTGGGGGCGGGGCCGAGGCCGATGGGGCGGGGCCCGGGCCGTGTTCCCGCCCAACCCGAGGAATGCGGGCCTTGGCTTGTGCCGCGTCCTCATTCCGGTCTGCGCAGGAATGTGAACAGGGTGTACACTGCGCACCCTGAACGCAGAAGTTCGGTCCCCTCCCGTTGGAGAACGCCTGGCAGCGGCTCCGGGGGAGGGCCCCCTCTCTGCCACCCCCCAGAACCTGTAGCATGTCTGGCTGGAGGACAGGGTACTACAGGCCAGCGGGGACTCAACACCAGCCCTAGGGTAGCGTGCTTTGAGACCAGATGTGGTTTAGAAAAGAAGGGAAACCCGATGTAGTCCACTGTGGCACGGAGAAGGCAGGGGAAGGGGTGGAAGGGAAGATGGAATCCACCAGCCTCAAGGGACAGAGTTCAGACCCTAGATTTGCCAACTTTAGGGCATACTGTGGCTGGTAAGGCTTGAAGAGAGGAAGGGAAAAGCAGAAGATCCAGTTAGGGATCAGGTGCTCTTTGACAAGCCAGAGAGGGACTAAATATCCAAGAATCAAGACTATTGTTTTTTCAGTGGTCATGGTGGACTATAAAGAAAGAGTTGGACTATAAAGAAAGCTGAGTGCTGAAGAATTGATACTTTGGAACTGTGTGTTGGAGAAAACTCTTGAGAGTCCCTTGGACTGCAAGGAGGTCCAACCAGTCCATCCTAAAGGAGAACGGTCCTGGGTGTTCATTGGACAGTCTGATGTTGAAGCTGAAACTCCAGTACTTTGGCCACCTGATGTGAAGAGGTGACTTATTTGAAAAGACCCTGATGCTGGGAAAGATTGAGGGCAGGAGGAGAAGGAGACAACAGAGGATGAGATGGTTGGATGGCATTGCTGGCTCAATGGAAGTGAGAAGCTGCCAAGTGACCTGAAAGGCCAAAAGGAGTTAGCCCAAAAGATGGGTGAACCGTGTTCTAGAAAGAGGGAGCCTTGTGTTCGGAGGGTTTAAGGAAGAGCATGCATGCTTAGTTGCTGCAGTCATGTCTGACTCTTTGTGACCCCATGAACCACAGCCCACCAGACTCCTTTGTCCATGGGATTCTCCCAGCAAAAATACTGACATGGGTTACCATGTCCTCTTCCAGGGAATCTTCCAGACCCAGGCATCAGACCTGTGTCTCTTGCGCTGCAGGTGGATTCTTCACCTCTGGGCCACTGGGGAAACGCCTGAAGGAAGAGCATGTGATCCAAACAGCCCCCTGAGCCTGCCTACTCATCAGTGGCTGCCAGACCACCAGCTGAGTCACAACAAGGATCCAGGTTCCACCTCAGTTGAACTCATGACATTGGTTGGTTTATGGAGCCCCCATTTTAAGGAAGGCACAGTAGTGGGCCTGTGAGGACTCAACATGATGCTTTGGCCTATTGTGAGATAAAGCCCAGAAAGGGTCTAAATGGCATCTAGTACCTGGTAGGTACTCAGTAAATACTGGCTGGTTTTCAGTGCCCTGCCTGATTCACTGGGAGATGAGCCCAGTGTGGCTGGTCATCACAAAGTTCCTTGGAAACATCCAAGGCGCCTGGTGCTGTGGGTGCAGAGGACTGGGAGCAGAGAAGGGCCTCGCCTGGAGGTGTGTTGTGGGAACATGGCCTGTGAGTGAGGATAGGAGGGTCAGGGCCAGGAAGGCTGCACTTGGGCAGGAGTCCAGAAAAGGAGTGATAAGAGCCAGATAAGAGCTGAAGGGGGAGAGAACAGAAAGCAGTGCTGGGAGATAGAGACTAAAGAGGCCAATGACCAGACTCGAGATGATTGGCTGCAGGGTGGGCCCAAGGCCCCAAACCCACGGTTAGATCCTCACCTAGTGTGGGTCAGAATGGAGCTGAGTACCAAAGGCCAACTGGGATCATAGCCAGTGCATCCCCAATGTCTCTGAGTGATGGAACAAGAACATTTATTCAGAAATTCCTGAGCCTCCTTCCCAGGAATCCTCCAGGACCTAAATTCTTCTGTACAGAGGAAAAGTGCAGGCCTTGGAATGGCCTCTCTAGTATTGTTCCTTGGCAAACACCGGAAGATGGGTTTCCTTTAGCTTTGTTTTGCTGACATCCGAATCCGGACCCCTTCCCCAGTCTTTGCGGTGGGGGAAGGGAGGCAGAGGCCCAAGCAGTCGATGAAAGATAAATATGCACCTTTGCTCTTCTGACTTACTTCACATTCTTAGAATTTCCTCTCTGAGCTCTGGTTTTGTTAGTTTAAAACTCCACACATTGGTCAGGGCTGGGAAAATCCCTTTGTTGCCTTGGAGAGATAGCTCCACACCAGGGGCAGAGCACAGTTCCAGCGCCTTGGGAGAAGGGCCAGCAGGCCTTCATCCTGGTGTCAGCGAGCTCCTGGTTCTGCCTGTGTGAGGGAGACACTCAACAGTTGGGTGTAGAGTTTCCTTTTGCCACCAGTTCATTCATTCATTCTTTCAATATTTATTGAGCAGTACGATATGTCCTGCACTGTGCTGGATGCTGGAAACAGATGAATGAACTGGAAGCATTGAAAACAATCTTAGGGGACGATGCCGTAATCAAGATGAGTAATATTGGGGGACTTCCCTGGTGGTTCAGTGGTTAGGAACCTGCTTGCCAGTGCAGGGGACATGGGTTTGATCCCTGGTCCAGGAGACACCACATGCTGCAGAGCAGCTAAGCCCATGAACTGCAACTACTGAGCCCACACTCTGCAATAAGTGAAGTCACCACATTGAGACGCTTGCATACAGCAATGAAGATGCGTTGCAGCCAAAAATAAATAAGATGAATAATATTTTAATGTGATTTTTTTAAAAATAAAAATCAATCCATGGTGAACAAAACAGTAGAATTTTAAATAAAGACAGAATTAGTAACATTTTTGTGTTGGGCCACATTGGAATTTGGGCCGTGTGGGAAAGGAAGAATCAGTAATAATAATCACAGGTTCAGAACTGAATACAGCAATGGCAGAATTTCATACAAGTATTGAAATATCTCATGAAGTTTGCTTGTCAACGTAGAAAAAACTCATGATATATTGTTGAGTGAAAAATAGATTACAGAACCATACATAAAATATGAAGTATGGAGAAGGAAACGGCAACCCACTCCAGTACTCTTGCTTGGAAAATTCCATGGATGGAGGAACCTCATAGGCTACAGTCCATGGGGTCGCAAAGAGTCGGACACGTCGGAGTGACTTCACTTTCACTTTTCATATAAAGAATGGTCCTATTAAAAATATATCCAGGACAGGAAACTATAGTCAGAACTATGGTTTTTCCAGTAGTCATGTATGGTTTTTCCAGGATATGAGAGTTGGACCATAAAGAAGGCTGAGCGCTGAAGAATCGACGCTTTTGAATTGTGGTGTTGAAGAAGACTCTTGACAGTCCCTTGGACTGCAAGGAGATCAAACCAGTCAATCTTAAAAGAAATCAACACTGAATATTCATTGGAAGGACTGATGCTGAAGCTCTAATTTCTTTGGCCACGTGATGCCAAGAGCCGACTCATTGGAAAAGAGCCTGATGCTGGGAAAGATTGAAGGCAAAAGAAGGGGGTGGCAGAGGATGTAATGGTTAGATAGAATCACTGACTTGATGGTCATCAATTTGAACAAACTTGGGGACATAGTAGAGGACAGCGGAGTCTGGTGTGCTGTAGTCCATGGGGTCGGAAACAGTTGGACATGATTTAGCAATTGAACAGCAAATGGAAACTATAAGTGCATATGTCAAGATGTTAATTGCTTTCTCTTTTATTTTCTCTCTTTTACGGCCTTCTTTTTCTTTGTCTGTGCTTTTGTTTTTGGTTATCAGTAATACTTATATAATTAAAGATATTTCAAAAAACAAAAGAGTTGTAGCAGAGCATGCTGAGCTGTACAGTCAGCCCCTTTCTCGATGCTGGCAAGAGGGCTGAGCCAGGATTACCACTCCCACTTTCTAGATGAGGAAGCTGAGGCTCAGCAAGGTGGGGGGACTCGAAGAAAAGTACCCACTGGGGCCTGGTGGAACTGGCCTTTGCATGCTGCCCTCCTGGGATTTTAATCACCCACAGCCCTGTGTGCTGGGTCTCTTGCCTCCCAGCTTCTTCCAAACAGAAACCTCTTAGCTTTTCTTCCTCTTGGCCAGCTGTTCCTGCATTGACCTACCTCTTCCATTGATGCTTTCTCAACTGAGAGCATAACTGTAGGAAGAAAACTTGCAAGAACTATCTGGGTGGATATGGCTGGCCCTCTCTGGGCTTGTGAGGGACTGAGTAAGGGAATGAGAAAGTATTTCCAGTGTCATGTTTTTCTCTCTGGCACAGACACACCCCACAGATTGGCATGAATCATAAGTAATTCTCTGAGGCCCCCGTCTGTCTGGAAATGCCTAGTGGTATTTCCCAGAGTTCAGAAGCCATCAGTCCTTCATGCCAGCAAACCTGCTTATTCCTCATGCAGCCGCACACCTCCAACTGCCCCCTGGGGAGGGCACTGAGGGGCGAGGGCCCTGGGGCAGAGGCGTCACTTGTGGAGCCTGTGGCCACCCTGGGGTTATCTTGCACAAGCCTTGGAGCTGAGACCGTGCTGACTCAGTAGTCTGACTGTGTTACGCATGGTGCCTGTGGAGCCAAAAGAGAGGCGTACTCTCTGTCTCCTAAGAAACAGGTTTCTAGGCTCTAGGCTACTCTTAGCAGTGTGTGGTCTCTGCTTGTCTACTGAATGCCATGAAAAAAGGGCACCCTTGCTTCTAAGTTGGGTGTGCCAGATTGCATTTCTCAAAGATGGCTGTGACAACACTCCCCTTGAAGCTAACTATGGCTATATCACTAAGTTATGGCAATAACATGTAAGTGGAATTATGGTGTAGAAATTTCTGGAAAATTTCTTTCAAAGAGAGATGGAATGCCCTCTGGTCTCTTTTTCCATACTGTAGCCTGTACTATGGATAGGATGGCTGGAGCTATAGCAGCTTTCTTGGACCATGAAGAGTTTGGGTAGGGGAAAGCTTTATCAAATCCAAGAAACCCAGAAGTTATGAAAGAAAAGATGAACATGTTTGACTTGATTACAACTTTGTGTGGCAAAAGATAACACAAAGACAACAGATAGATTTGTCCTGGTTTATAAACCAGAACAAAGGGAGCAAAGAGTTTTTACAAACTGATAAAAAAAAAGATGAATGATCAAAGAGAAATATTATCAATTTATTCAAGAGCAATTCTAAAGAGTGAAAAGATATGAAAAATCACTAGTAGTTAGCAAAGTAGTTAAATCAACCCAAAAATAAAAATGAAAATTATTGTTAATAGCTACTGCTTGTGGACCTGCAGAGAAAGAGTATTCACATACATCATTAGTAGAAATGTTCATTTTATACTCTTTCTAAAAGATCAATCTGTCAGTATCAATTAAAAATTATTATATAAAATTAACAATTTGATACATTATGACTTATATAAATTATATGTGTATAAATATATTTTGACTGCCAATCTATTCTTTATCATCTGTCTTCAAATATCTGCACAAGATGATGATAATTATTGTAGCACTTATCCATAGTTATTCCATAGTCCATGGAATCAAAGTGAATGCCTATTTGTAGGTTGAGTAAGTACATCCATATCTAAGAAAGCTGTGCAGCCATTTAAAAGAATGAAATAGAGAAACGCCATGATGAATTTTCATTAAACATTGATGAATAAGAAAGGCAAGATGAAGGAAAGCATTTACAGCATTTAGGGGAAACAACTTAAAAACATATATATATATATATATATATATAAATCTGTATGCAGGTCAGGAAGCAACAGTTAGAACTGGTCATGGAACAACAGACTGTTTCCAAATAGGAAAAGGAGTACGTCAAGGCTGCATATTGTCACCATGTTTATTTAACTTATATGCAGAGTACATCATGAGAAATGCTGGACTGGAAGAAACACAAGTTGGAATCAAGATTGCCGGGAGAAATATCAATAACCTCAGATATGCAGATGACACCACTGTTATGGCAGAAAGTGAAGAGGGGCTAAAAAGCCTCTTGATGAAAGTGAAAGTGGAGAGTGAAAAGGTTGGCTTAAAGCTCAACATTCAGAAAACGAAGATCATGGCATCTGGTCCCATCACTGCATGGGAAATAGATGGGGAAACAGTGGAAACAGTGTCAGACTTTGTTTTTCTGGGCTCCAAAATCACTGCAGATGGTGACTGCAGCCATGAAATTAAAAGACGCTTACTCCTTGGAAGGAAAGTTATGACCAACCTAGATAGCATATTCAAAAGCAGAGACATCACTTTGCCAACAAAGGTTCGCCTAGTCAAGGCTATGGTCTTTCCTGTGGTCATGTATGGATGTGAGAGCTGGACTGTGAAGAAGGCTGAGCGCCGAAGAATTGATGCTTTTGAACTGTGGTGTTGGAGAAGACTCTTGAGAGTCCCTTGGACTGCAAGAAGATCCAACCAGTCCATTCTGAAGGAGATCAATCCTGGAATTTCTTTAGAAGGAATGATGCTAAAGCTGAAACTCCAGTATTTTGGCCACCTCATGCGAAGAGTTGACTCATTGGAGAAGACTCTGATGCTGGGAGGGATTGAGGGCAGGAGGAGAAGGGGACAACAGAGGATGAGATGGCTGGATGGCATCACTGACTTGATGGGTGTGAGTCTGGGTGACCTCCGGGAGCTGGTGATGGACAGGGAGGCCTGGCGTGCTGCGGTTCATGGGGTCGCAAAGAGTCGGACACAACTGAGCGACTGATCTGATCTGATCTGATCTGATATTTATATATTTATATGCTTATATGTATGCTTATATGTATGCTTATATGTTATATAACCAGGTTGGGCTTCCCTGTTGGCTCAGAGGTTAAAGTGTCTGCCTCCAGTGTGGGAGACCCGGGTTCAATCCCTGGGTTGGGAAAATCCCCTGGAGAAGGCAATTGCAACCCACTCCAGTATTCTTGCCTGGAGAATCCCATGGACGGAGGAGCCTGGTAGGCTACAGTCCATGGGGTTGCAAAGAGTCGGACATGACTGAGCAACTTCACTTTCACTTTTCACTTTCATGCTTATATGTTATATGTATGTTTTGTTTTGGAGAAGGAAATGGCAACCCACTCCAGTGTTCTTGCCTGGAGAATCCCAGGGATGGCGGAGCCTGGCAGGCTGCCGTCTGTGGGGTCGCACAGAGTCTGACATGACTGAAGCGACTTAGCAGTAGCAGTGCATAGATATGGGAGAAGGCAATGGCACCCCACTCCAGTACTCTTGCCTGGAAAATCTCTTGGACGGAGGAGCCTGGTAGGCTGCAGTCCATGGGGTCGCTAAGAGTCGGACACAACTGAGAGACTTCACTTTCACATGCTTTGTTTGGGTCCTTCAAGAGTCAGTCCCCAAAACAGTATTAGGCTTCAAGTTTATTGGGAAAAACTCCTGTGAGTGAAAATTGGGGAGTTTACTGAAGGAGACTGGTAAGGTGCATTTTTAAGAAAGTTTTGGCAACTCAGATGGGTGTCCTTGAGTCAAAGTCCCAAGTTCCTGCAGTACGGAGTCCTGAGAATAGATCTGCCTCAATATCCCTGCCTTGATAGTTCAGCAACTGGGGAAGCCTGGCCTCAGTGCAAACACTACAGTCACAGGTCTGAAGACACAGTCCTCTGCTGTCACACATGTGGATATGCTTGTGTATGTGTGTGTCTACATATGGATATTTGTGCATGTATGTATACATGTAGATATGTGTGTATATATTCTGAAGGAGATCAGCCCTGGGATTTCTTTGGAAGGAATGATGCTAAAGCTTAAACTCCAATACTTTGGCCACCTCATGCAAAGAGTTGACTCACTGGAGAAGACTCTGATGCTGGGAGGGATTGAGGGCAGGAGGAAAAGGGGACGACAGAGGATGAGATGGCTGGATGGTATCACTGACTCGATGGATGTGAGTCTCAGTGACCTCCGGGAGTTGGTGATGGGCAAGGAGGCCTGGTGTGCTGCGATTCATGGGGTCACAAAGAGCCGGACACGACTGAGTGACTGATCTGATCTGATACATTTTGTAGATGTGTGTATACCTAGGCCTAATAGAGACAAGTATGGCATAGAGACAAGATATGTAATAGGTTGTTATAAGGGTTATGGGAAGGTAGCCTACCAAGAAAAAAAAAAGAAAGAAAGAAAGAAAAGAAAAAATTGCACTATGCAACATCTGAAGAAGCATCTCAATTTCAACCTGTTTAAAAAAATGAATTCCTGAGTTTGCCCTCCTCCACCTATCAAACCTGGCTCTTCCTGAAGCCCTACTCCATTTCTGACTCTTGTTTGTCTGTAGTTGACCTGTTTTCTTCCTGCAGAAAGCCTTTAGGATCTTCTCTGTGCCCCATACTCTGAAATCTCACCACCACTTGTCTTGCTGTGAGTCTGTCCTCATTTACTACACCAGGTACTTGACAGCACTTAACACGCATTCTTCCGCTCAAGGAAATTCTCCTGTGATATTTTTACACATCATTTCCTTCTCTCCGTTTCCTCTGTACTTCCTTTGCTCATTGGTCTCTGACTGAGCCTCCAAATTTTCTCGTCTTTTTCTCTCCTGTCCTTTTCTTTTAGTCTCTCTGGATGATTTTCTCATCTCCAAATCTTCCTATTAAATCTTACCTGTTTTTATTTAGAATCACAGTTTTAATTTCTAAGATGTTTCTTCTCTGTCTTCAAAAAAATATTCTGATCTAATTTAGCAGAAGCTATTTTCTCATCACTTTCAATTTATTGTTTTTATTGACGTTTTCTTCTCCTCTGTGGTGTTGGAGAAGACTCTTGAGAGTCCCTTGGACTACAAGGAGATCCAACCAGTCCATTCTGAAGGAGATCAGCCCTGGGATTTCTTTGGAGGGAATGATGCTAAAGCTGAAACTCCAGTATTTTGGCCACCTCATGCGAAGAGTTGACTCATTGGAGAAGACTCTGATGCTGGGAGGGATTGGGGGCAGGAGGAGAAGGGGATGACAGAGGATGAGATGGCTGGATGGCATCACTGACTTGATGGGTGTGAATCTGAGTGACCTCCGAGAGCTGGTGATGGATAGGGTGGCCTGGCGTGCTGCAGTTCATGGGGTTGCAAAGAGTCGGACACGACTGAGCGACTGATCTGATCTGATCTCCTCTGTGCCTTATCTGTTGTCTGCTTTACTCTGCTTCTTCTTTAAAATGTAATTAATTAACTTTTGTCAGCGCTGTGTCTTCACTGCTGTGCGAGAGCTTTCTCTCATTGCAGCAAGCAGGGTCTACTCTTTGCGGTGGTGCACGAGCTTCTCGCTGTGGGCTCAGCTAGAGCTTTGCGTCACTGGAGAGGGATGGGGGATTCAAGGGTCTGTTGGGGGAGCCCCAGGACTCAGTTTCTGTGGGTCTTTCCTCTAAGGCTTTTTAGTCCCTTCTGAGAATGATATAATCTGCCTTTGGTGGCAGTGGTTGGGGGATATAGGGGAAAGGGATTGTGGGCTCCTCCTTCACATGTTGGACTCTCATCCAATGCCCTGTTTAAGTGCAGGATCCCCCTTTGCCCTCTGTCATGCCCTGGTGCCCCCTGAATCTGGAGTCCCTAGGGTTTACCTTTCCAGTTTCCTCTGGGTGAGAGAGAAGCTAGCCTGCTGCTAGTGGGGAGGGAGGCAGGGTCTCACTGCTGGTTCCCTGCTTTCTAGTCCAGTCCCTCCTGCAGTACCCATGTTTTGAGAAACCAGGAAACTTCTGGTGGGCAGGTCTCTCCGGACTGGCACTCGGCTTTTAGTTTGTTCATTTGCCACTTACTTTTCCTCTTTTATAAACACACTAACATCTTTCAGATCAGATCAGTCGCTCAGTCATGTCCGACTCTTTGCGACCCCATGAAGTTTCTCCCTTCTCCCTTCTTCCATCTAAGGGTGGGACTATATATATGATTTTATATAGATATATATGTATACATATACCATGTATATATATATGGGATAGATCATGTACTATATATGTGGGATACACACACATATGTGGGATATACCACACACACACATACATAGATGGGATATATCATATCCTATATATACAGGATATCCATCAGTTTAGCTCAGTTCAGTTCAGTCGCTCAGTCATGTCCAACTCTTTGCGACCCCATGAAACACAGCGTGCCAGGCCTCCCTGTCCACACCAGCTCCCAGAGTCCACCCAAACCCATGTCTATCCAGTCAGTGATGCCATCCAACCATCTCATTCTCTGTCATCCCCTTCTCCTCCTGCCCTCAATCTTTCCCAGCATCAGGGTCTTTTCCAATGAGTCAGCTCTTCGCATCAGGTGGCCTAAGTATTGGAGTTTCAGTTTCAACATCAGTCCTTCCAATGAACACCCAGGACTGATCTCCTTTAGGATGGACTGGTTGGATCTCCTTGCAGTCCAAGGGACTCTCAAGAGTCTTCTCCAACACCACAGTTCAAAAGCATCTATTCTTCAGTACTCAGCTTTCTTCACAGTCCAACTCTCACATCCATACATGACCACAGGAAAAACCATAGCCTTGACAGACAGACCTTTGTTGGCAAAGTAATGTCTCTGCTTTTGAATATGCTATCTAGGTTGGTCATAACTTTCCTTCCAAGGAGTAAGTGTCTTTTAATTTCATGGCTGCAATCGCCATCTGCAGTGATTTTGGAGCCCCAGAAAATAAAGTCTGACACTGTTTCCACTGTTTACCCATCTATTTCCCATGAATTGATGGGACCAGATGCCATGATCTTCGTTTTCTGAATGTTGAGCTTTAAGCCAACTTTTTCACTCTCCTCTTTTACTTTCATCAAGAGGCTTTTGAGTTCCTCTTCACTTTCTGCCATAAAGGTGGTGTCATCTGCATATATGAGATTATTGATATTTCTCCCAGCAATCTTGATTCCAGCTTGTGCTTCTTCCAGCCCAGTGTTTCTCATGATGTACTCTGCATATAAGTTAAATAAGCAGAGTGACAATATACAGCCTTGACGTATTCCTTCTCCTATTTGGAACCAGTCTGTTTTTCCATGTCCAGTTCTAACTGTTGCTTCCTGACCTGCATATAGGTTTCTCAAGAGGCAGGTCAGGTGGTCCAGTATTCCCATCTCTTTCAGAATTTTCCACAGTTTATTGTGATACACACAGTCAAAGACTTTGGCATAGTCAATAAAGCAGTAATAGATGTTTTTCTGGAACTCTCTTGCTTTTTCCATGATCCAGCAGATGTTGGCAATTTGATCTCTAGTTCCTCTGCCTTTTCTAGAACCAGCTTGAACATCTGGAAGTTCATGGTTCATGTATTGCTGAAGCCTGGCTTGGAGAATTTTGAGCATGACTTTACTAGCGTGTGAGATGAGTGCAACTGTGTGGTAATTTGAGCATTCTTTGGCATTGCCTTTCTTTGGGATTGGAATGAAAACTGGCCATAGCCATACACATGTATAGTCCTGCAGTCTGCGTTTTCACTCATTGCCAGGTCATGGGCATTGTCCTGTGCTGCACGCTCAGGGCTTGGATGTATTTAACTATCCTCTTACCACGTCCACATGCAGGATCTTGTTCAGAATCTTCAGCCCTGAACCAGGGCTGCTGGGAGCTTCCTGTGTGTCCGGGGTAGTGTACTTGAGCCTCAGTTTTCAGGACCCTGCTGCTTCTAGCTGGATTGGAGGCCTTCACATCATGAATCTGCTAGGAGGTGTTCGATTAAGTTGGAGAGTGGCTCTTGCCCTTCTGTGAGAGGATAGGTGTGCAGCAGGGTGCTGGTGAGGGACCTGGCTTCCCTGCCAATCGGCCCATCACAGTGCCTGACGCTGAGTCATTCCCATCATCTCCACTTTTCTAGGGAGGAGGCCTCACCACCTGCCTAGGGCAGCACCCTGAGTCAGAGATGAGGCTCCTGTCCCACCTGCCTCCACTCTCCAGCCCCTGTTCCCAGGTCCGAGTTCTGGGCAGGCTGCCACAGACATGCCAGAGAAAGGGCAGCCAGGCTGTAAGGCGACCTGATAGGCTGGGCTGAGGAGGTCTTCAATGGTATTTATTTGTTTCTTGAATAAGTAAGATATCTATAGACTCTTCACATTCTTGGGTTTGAACATGGTGAAATTGCCCCTCACATTTCTGTAGCACAGCCAAGAAGCTCTTCATTAGAGCAAACTGGTGCTAGTTTCTTGTGTATTCTTAAAGACCATACTTGAAAGAGGAAAAAGGGTTGGAGAAAATCCACACTTCCTTCTCTGGAACTTCTGGGGGCAGATGAGTTTGAGGTTTTGGAATTCAGAATATACAAAGGTAATGTGTATGTATTATGTCACATCCCCAGCAGAGTCTGTGATAAAACACATGAAGATTTTACTAAATAGAGGTGTTATCAGCCTTAAGTCAGTTCAGTTCAGTTCAAATTTTGCTGCCAAATGTATTTGTGCCAAATTTCCTAAAACAAACAAAAGCTTATTTTTTTAAGAGAGTTTTGAATTTCAAAATTGTGCATAAGGGTATTTGGACTTGTGCTTATACAACTCATTTAAAAGCTTATGGTAGTATCCTGCACACATGAGATCAGTACAAAGGAGCTTCTTTGCATCTGCATGGTATTCCATTCTACACAGGCACCAATCAACTTAGTCTTTTAAAGGACATTTGGGTTGTTTGCAGTTTTCTTCCCAGCTGCACCAATACTGCAGTGAATACACTGTGTACTCATTTAGCACATGTGCAAGCATATCTGTAGGATAATTTCCTAGTAGTGACATTGCTGGGTCAATAAATAATAGTGTTAGTTAACATTTGCATGGCAGTTACTAAGAGTGGGGCACTAGAGTAGGTGCTTTACAATTACTAATATATTTTAATTCTCTTGAGCATCTCCAAAGGTAGGTACTATTATCATCCCATTTTACAGATGAGAAAAACTGAGGCACAGAAAAGTACCTGAACAACTAAGATTCAAACCAAGTTTCTGGGACTCCAGTTCATTCTCTTAATCGTTCTGTTCTACTGCCTTTTGAAGATCATGGGAATTTGTCACTTAGGAGGGTGTTGCCAAATCACATTCCGCACAGTGTGACCAATCTCCATTCTCACCAGCAGGGTGAGTGCCCTATCTCTATGCCAACGCTGTGCTGAATCAGATGTTTTGATCTTTGCCAATCTGATAGGTGAAAATGGTGTCTCTGTATAGTCATAATTTGAATTTCTTTTACTGTGAGTCAAGTTGAGCCTCTCTTCATCTAAGGGCCATTTATACTTATTTTCCTAGGAGCCATCCATTCATATCTTTTGCTCGTTTTTCTGTTTGGTTATGTCTATGACTTTTGTTGAGTTTTTTTATATCTTGGGAAGATGAATTTCTTGGTGATTCCAGTTACACAGAGCATTTCCCACATAGTTGTTCATCTTTCGATTTTGCATGTGGCAAATTTGGGGCAGAATATCGTGAGGAGGTGAATGAAGGAAAAGCCTTCAGTGTTGAGAAGTGGAAGGAGGGGGAAGACAGAACAGATTCTCGGAGCCAGTGGGGGAGGAAGGTGATGGCGAGATTGAATGGACTGCTTGTGGAGACTGAAGCCAGGCTTCAGGTATGGTCCACTCAGACCAGCAGGTGGGAGGAAGAGGGACTCCATGGCAGATGCAGAGATGTCTCTTCAAGAAAGGACTGTCTGGTGGCAAGGCTATGGTCAGTTCAAAGCTGTAGAGCTGTGGACTTCTCCTAGGTTCACCCAATTTTCAGAACAAGCTTAAGGTCTCTTTGGGGTGGCCTTGGCAAATGACTGAGCGAGGTGGTGGTTCAAGGGCCCAGGCATTTTCAAGCTTCCCCCAACAATCCTGGACAACCCTGGGCTCTTCTGGCCCTGGTGGGCTGGCAAAGAATGCTAGGCCTGCCCTGAAGTCTGGAAGCTCCGATCGTGTTTCTCTCCCTTCTTTTAGAGGCTTTATCTCCTCTGCCACACTTCCCTTTTAAGTCATCTTGCATTCCTAACTCTATCTCAGCATCAGCTCCTTGGAAAACATTTGCAGTCCAGACTCCTGAAATTTTCTGGTAAAAATTGACATAAAACTTTAGAATTCAAGAGCTATTCCTCAGTTTAAAAAATTTCACTGAAATGCATTTCATATTTAAGTCTAAAGATTTGTTTGCTTTCTATTTGGTGGTGACTGTAAGTGTCCTTCGGACTGGACATAAAGCAAACATGTTGGCCTGTGGGTGAAGACAGTTGGGTCTGCCAACACCTGGGTAGGGGTTTCTGACCTCAGCTCAGAGGCTGGAGAGGCAGTGCGGAGTGGCTGGCAGACCAGAGGTCTGGGGTGGACGACCAGGTAGGCCAGGACCTCTGGACAGGTCTGTGGAATAAGGAATGTGGGAGCACCTCCATCACTGGCCCCAGGTCTGAGAACACATCACGCAGGATGTGGGGCTCACAACAGACTTCCCCAGCAGCCACAGGAGGACCTGAGCGTGCTGCCCTCATGGGCAGCCTCTCTCTGACCCAGCCATCTCTCCTGGGCCTGCTCTCATGTCCTGACCAGCATCCCACCCTCTGCATGGGGCCAGAGTGACCCTATTATACTACACCTTGGCCTTAAGCTTTGGATGTTAAAACCTGGAGTTCATCTGCCTGACCTGCAATTCAAGGCCCTTCATACACTGGCCATATTCCTCCTTTCCAGTCACTATTTAACTACCAACATCCTTCATTCCACAGTCACAGGACCACTGGCCAGTCTGAAAACCCAGTTAGTCTCTCTGCCTGAAACACCCTCTCCTTCTGTCTCTACTCTTTAAGGCCAAGCTGATATATCAACTCCTCAGATGTGAATTCCAGGGAAAGAAGTAAAAAGGAGATAGAAAACTGTGGCTTCCATTTGCCATGTTCAAATTTCCTTAAGAGACTGCAGTAAATATTCACAGAGCTCTCAACTAGAAAACCTCTCTCCCCTACCTACTAACCCACGCAACTGCCACGTCTTCTCAGTGTGGAGCCTGGACCACATGAGAGTTGGGTTATATGGGTTACACATTCATTCCTGGAAGACAGTCTAACAAGCAGTTCTTGGCCATTCTTCTCATTTTCATTCACTGTGGGCCACCCCTGTTTCCTCCTTGGCCACAATCATTGATCAACATTAAAACCACTAATTTGTGTCAAATTTCGTCACCAAGATTGCCTGAAATGTTACAATGCAATAGCATAGAAGTCAGCCTGAAAACACTTGCTGAACATGTAATATGGGTGATGAACGATGGTAGGTGGAAGGTCAGTGGGTTACCACAAAGCATAATATGCAACCGATGACCTGCTCCCACGGTAACAGATTGCCCCATTTGTGGGCACAGGAAATATCAGTACCAATGGCTATGTGTGGTAGGTGACACGGGTCCTGAGGGACAGCAGAGGCAGCCGGGGAGCACCTCCCACAGGAGGGGGGTGTTGAGATGGTTTTGAAGAGTGACTGTCTTCTCACTCTTAGCGAGGAGGGCCTCTCAAGAGAGAGTGGCTCTGTGAATGACTCAGGAAGAACCCTACTTATTTTGTTTGATGAGCCTGGGATGCATCAGATATCTCTATAAAGCACAGGTTGTCAACCATGGCTAATATTTTAATTACTTGGAAGCTTGAAAAAATGCTAGTATCTGGGTCTCACCTCCAAGGAGCTTGACTGAATTGGCCTGGGGTGTGGCCCAGGTGTTGGGAATTTAGAAAGCTATCCTGGTGATGTATGGTGTGTAAAGCAGGGAAGCATCCTGAAAATGTGATCCAGGCTGAGCACCTGGGCTGCATAGGAAGTTCAGGCAGTGCAGGCTGTCAGCCCTTCAACCCGCAGGCACACATACCTGTTGGGCTCTGGCACTTCTGAGGCATGCCGCTCATTTCAGCCTCCTGGACAGTGGCCACTCCAGGGAGGGGCCCCGGGCTTAAATCCAACTCACACACCTGGTTCCCAGAAATATTTCTCTACCAGCTTCACGCTAAGCAGTCATGGTTGTCGAGCAGGCTGTGAGCTACTGGGCTTTCCCTCTGCCCTCAGTGCCTCTCCCCTGGAGGCTTCCTGAAGCCCTGAAGCTGCAGCTGTTGGGGATTCAGCTCCCAGGACAGCCCTCCTGGAAGGGTCCCCACAGACACATCTACGCTCACAGGCTGGGCAGGGGTCTGGCTTGGACCAAAGAAGTGGTGCCAGAGCTGGTTTCTCTCCCTGTGTTTCCTGGCATGGAGCAGGGCCTGAATAAACTCCAGCTTGCCGTTTGAAGCTCTCTCCACTCAGTGGTCTCAAGAATGCTGTTCCTCACTTTAGAGAATTCTCTAGGTGTGGCTGGTGGCCACCAGCCAGCGTGCCAGGTGAGGACTGGGTGCCAGTCCCAGGTTCGAGCCAAGGAGGCCACTGCCCTGCTTCCTTTCAGCAGCTCATCCTTGTGTCCAAGCAACCATGGGAAAGGGCACAGAGGGGTGACGTCATGACTTTCTGATAAGAGAGATTGCTATATGCTGAGGTTTACAGTCGAGGTGAGATGAAATGCCTTAGCTCAGAAGCCTTTTTATCTAGTTATTTATTTTAAAGTAACCTTGATTTAAGTCAAAGTGGAGAGTGAAAAAGTTGGCTTAAAGCTCAACATTCAGAAAACAAAGATCATGGCGTCTGGTCCCATCACTTCATGGGAAATAGATGGGGAAACAGTGGAAACAGTGTCAGACTTTAGTTTTCTGGGCTCCAAAATCACTGCAGATGGTGACTGCAGCCAGGAAATTAAAAGACACTTACTCTTTGGAAGAAAAGTTATGACCAACCTAGATAGCATATTCAAAAGCAGAGACATTACTTTGCCAACAAAGGTTCGTCTAGTCCAGGCTATGGTTTTTCCTGTGGTCATGTATGGATGTGAGAGCTGGACTGTGAAGAAGGCTGAGCACCGAAGAGTTGATGCTTTTGAAGTGTGGTGTTGGAGAAGACTCTTGAGAGTCCCTTGGACTGCAAGGAGATCCAACCAGTCCCTTCTGAAGGAGATCAGCCCTGGGACTTCTTTGGAAGGAATGATGCTAAAGCTGAAACTCCAGTACTTTGGCCACCTCATGCGAAGAGTTGACTCATTGGAGAAGACTCTGATGCTGGGAGGGAGTGGGGGCAGGAGGAGAAGGGGACGACAGAGGATGAGATGGCTGGATGGCATCACTGACTCGATGGATGTGAGTCTCAGTGACCTCTGGGAGTTGGTTATGAACAGGGAGGCCTGGCGTGCTGCGATTCATGGGGTCGCAAAGAGTCGGACACGACTGAGCGACTGATCTGGTCTGAACCTTGATTTTGTTTTTAAATGATACATGTTCCTTGTTAAAGAAAAAAATGCAAAGGGCAACACACCCAGAACACACTGAAATCCCACTGGCTCAAGAAAGCCAGTCTCTTTAAAACTTGACCAACTTCGAAGGTCAGTGCTGCTGACTTTACTTTTACTGACTAGTGTGTGCGCCAGGCAGGAGCATGAAGAACTTGACCTCTGAAAGCCCTCTCAGTCCTGGGTCTGCTTCAGTGATGGCGATAGCCACGTAGCCCTCCTAGAGACTTCCCACTACCCTGCCTTCTTGGGAAGAATGTCCAGCTTGCCCAAACCGGAACCAGTCCAGGCAGAGAGGATGCCGAGCTGGTGGCTCATCTTCCTCGGGTCTGGTCGGAGCAGCCTCCTGGCAGTCATATGCAGTCAGCTCCCTTGCCTCACAGTCCTCCAGCTATGCTAAGAATGCGAACCATTTCCCATGGGGCTGGCAACTGAGAGGCAGTTCTGAGCCCAACCTCCCCAAATATCTGCTTTGCAAACAGATAAAGCAGGGAAGCATCCTGAAAATGTGATCTTAGGCCCTTCACCTTAGGCACTGTGTACATCTGCTTGCCTGCCAGGAGTGTTTCTGCTTTGAGAGTCCATCGTGGAGTTGTTAGGGAGCCAGCTTGGGATGTGGCATGCTCTCCAAGGGGTCAGAGAACAGAGAACTCTCTGGACAGAGCCTCTCGGGAAAATGAGGACCAAGTAATGACCCAGGCTTTTTGCAGAGGTCTGGCTTCTATTCCTATTTTGGGGTCATCCAGGTGCCTTTTCGGAGAAGGCAATGGCACCCCACTCCAGTACTCTTTCCTGGAAAATCCCACGGACGGAAGAGCCTGGTAGGCTGCAATTCATGGGGTCGTGAAGAGTCGGACATGACTGAGCGACTTCACTTTCACTTTTCACTTTCATGCATTGGAGAAGGAAATGACAACCCACTCCAGTGTTCTTGCCTAGAGAATTCCAGGGACATCTGAGCTACCTTCACTGCATTAAGAAGGCACATGGAATAGCCTTTGGCCTCCCCAGTTCACAGCACCTCCTTTTGTGACCTGATGGGGTGGGGCAGTGGCAGGGCTTGGCAGGTTGTGAGGGGAGGCAGAAGACTTGACTTTCTGAGCCGCTCTCACCTTCTGAGAGGCTCTAGCATGCCTTGCTGCACCACTGCAGGTATGACTGGATCCCAGTGACCTACATAACCTTCCAAATGTAGGCAGGGGGGAGTCCTGACTCATTCCAGGGGAGTCTGACTTGGGAAGGATAGAGGGTGGGGGGAATTGATAATCCTGAGATGTTGAAACAACCTCAATGTTCAGGGATGGCTCAGAATCACGGTATGTCCACAGGTTGGACAGATCATGTAAAAATCATTATTGTAAATACTATTTAACAACATTGCAAGTGTTCATGATACAATGCTAGATGAATAAAAGGAAGAGATGCATATTTTTGACACACCAAAAAGAAGAGACTAGAAAGGGATTAAAAAAATAACAGTGGCTACCGTGGCTATTATGGACATCATTCTTTTAAAAGAAAGGAGTGGCTTTAAAGTCAGACAGATCTGAACTATTGTCTTAGTTATAGTTCTCATTAGAAGTGACCTTGGCAGTTAGCTTATTATCTCTGAAACTGGTTCCTCATCTGTAAAATGGGCATAAAAATTCCTGCCTTACAAGATTCCTGTGCAGATAAATCAGATGATGCATTTCCTTCCTTCTTGCCTTCTTTCCTCTCTCCCTCTCTCCCTCCCCCTGCATATTTCTCACTAACACAGCACCATGCAATTACCCACAAAGAATTCCACCACTGAGTCATCATTAGACCTGCCTGGTGCTCTCTCTCTTAAGAGAAGTGCATCTGCCTGTTTGTGCTCAAGCAGAGCTGGAGCCCACACGCTCTGATAAGGAAGGACTAGAGTCCAGACCAGCAGGGACTGCTGCTGCTGTGTTGCTTCAGTCGTGTCCCACTCTGTGCGACCCCATAGACGGCAGCCCACCAGGCTCTGCTGTCCCTGGGATTCTCCAGGCAAGAACACTGGAGTGGGTTGCCATTGCCTTCTCCATTGTGTGAAAGTGAAAAGTGAAAGTGAAGTCACTCAGTCGCGTCCGACTTGTAGCGACCCCATGGACTGCAGCCTACCAGGCTCCTCCATCCATGGGATTTTCTAGGCAAGAATACTGGAGTGGCTTGCCATTGCCTTCTCTTACCAGGGACTGGGGAGGTCTGTTTTGTCTTTGCTTTCAGAGCTGCAACCCCACCTCTGGCCCCCAAGTAAAGTCATAAAGGCCATAGGGTTTGAAACAGGAGTTTGGGACCAATCTCCTGCAGCTCAGCTGACACCATACACTGAAATGATCCCATTCCCTTCTCTGCTGTTGGGCTGTAGCCAGATTCATGGTTCCCAAAGCAGGTGCCCTGGAGAGCAAAGACTATTTCCAGTGGCAAGTGGACATTCATGCTTCATTTCAAGCAGTAGTATAATGGTATAACAGAAGGGACAGAAAACTGAACTAACACAAAGGGAAACATTGCATTAATAATAGCTGGGGTTGCACCTGGATATATCAAATACCAAGAAGGAGCCAGGGAATGACTGAAGCTTGGGGGCCACTCCCTGCCATCTTGCATCTATCCTCCAATTCTGACTCAGCTTTTTCTCTTCCAGTATCTGCCCTGACTTCTTCTCACTACAGCAGAGAGATCTTCCTAGAAGGAAACCTTTGCTACAAGGCAGTACCCTCAGGAAGAAGTCTGGACTGCTCCTTGGCAAGGCCTCCGAGGCCTTCTAGGATGGTCTCTGCCTGTCCTGTGAGTTTCTATGCCCATCTCATGACCTCTTCTGCCACTGTCATCCTTTTCCACTTTAGATTCCTATACATGAATCTCCAAACCCAGCCTTCCAGCTGCATCTCTGAGTCTTGGGATGTGTTGATTCCCCTTCCTGTAATGTCCTTTCCTCCTGTCTTAAGAGCTACTATTCAATCTTCCAAGTCTTTTCAATGGTCTCTTTCCTCTGTGTAACTGGTATATTGCAAAGGGTTAAGCCCACTTCTATCTTGAAAACCATTTTATGAAAGGGAGCCCAGAGCTGCTGCTTCCCTGATTGTCTCCTCAATGAGGAGGTCTCTATGGGCCCTGAACTTTTAGTTCAGGGTTCTGGAACTTTGTACATTAGTGGGTATATGACAGGTGCTCCTGTACAATATCATGTGACATTGTACAGGAGGCAGTGACCAAAACCATCCCCAAGAAAAAGAAATGCAAAAAGGCAAATTGGTTGTCCGAGGAGGCCTTACAAATAGCTGAGGAAAGAAGAGAAGCAAAAGGCAAAGGAGAAAAAGAAAGATATGCCCATCTGAATGCAGAGTTCCAAAGAATGGCAAGGAGAGATAAGAAAGCCTTCTTCAGTGATCAATGCAAAGAAATAGAGGAAAACAATAGGATGGGAAAGACTAGATATCTCGTCAAGAAAATTAGAGATACCAAGGGAACATTTCATGCAAAGATGGGCTAAATAAAGGACAGAAATGGTATGGACCTAACAGAAGCAGAAGATATTAAGAAGAAGTGGGAAGAATACACAGAAGAACTATACAAAAAGATCTTCATGACCCAGATAACCACGATGGTGTGATCACTCACCTAGAGCCAGACATCCTGGAATGTGAAGTCAAGTGGGCCTTAGGAAGCATCACTACGAACAAAGCTGGGGAGGTGATGGAATTCCAGTTGAGCTATTTCAAATACTGAAAGATGATGCTGTGAAAGGGCTGCATTCAATATGCCAGCAAATTTAGAAAACTCAGCAGTGGCCATAGGACTGGAAAAGGTCAGTTTTCAGATCAGATCAGATCAGTCTCTCAGTCGTGTCCGACTCTTTGCGACCCCATGAATCACAGCACACCAGGCCTCCCTGTCCATTACCAACTCCCGGATGTCACTCAGACTCACGTCCATCGAGTCAGTGATGCCACCCAGCCATCTCATCCTCTGTCGTCCCCTTCTCCTCTTGCCCCCAATCCCTCCCAGCATCAGAGTCTTCTCCAATGAGTCAACTCTTTGCATGAGGTGGCCAAAGTACTGGACTTTCAGCTTTAGCATCATTCCTTCCAAAGAAATCCCAGGGCTGATCTCCTTCACAATGTACTGGTTGGATCTCCTTGCAGTCCAAGGAGTCTTCTCCAACACCACAGTTCAAAAGCATCAATTCTTCGGCCCTCAGCCTTCTTCACAGTCCAGCTCTCATATCCATACATGACCACAGGAAAAACCATAGCCTGGACTAGACGAACCTTTGTTGGCAAAGTAATGTCTCTGCTTTTGAAGAAGCTATCTAGGTTGGTCATAACTGTTCTTCCAAGGAGTAAGCATCTTTTAATTTCATGGCTGCAGTCACCATCTGCAGTGATTTTGGAGCCCAGAAAACTAAAGTCTGACACTGTTTCTACTGTTTCCCCATCTATTTCCCATGAAGTGATGGGACTAGATGCCATGATCTTCGTTTTCTGAATGTTGAGCTTTAAGCCAACTTTTCCTCTTCTCTTTCACTTTCATCAAGAGGCTTTTGAGTTCCTCTTCACTTCCTGCCATAAGGGCGGTGTCATCTGCATATCTGAGGTTATTGATCCTAAAAAAAGGCAATGCCAAATAATGCTCAAACTACTGCACAATTGCACTCATCTCACACACTAACAAAGTAATATTTAAAGTTCTCCTAGCCAGGCTTCAACAGTATATGAACCGTGAACTTCCAGATGTTCAAGCTGGTTTTAGAAAAGGCAGAGGAACCAGAGATCAAATTTCCAACATGTATTGGATCATCGAAAAAGCAAGAGAGTTCCAGAAAAACATCTATTTCTGCTTTATTGACTATGCCAAAGCCTTTGATTGTGTGGATCACAACAAACTGTGGAAAATTTTTCAAGATGGGAATATCAGACCATCTGACCTGCCTCCTGAGAAATCTGTATGCAGGTCAAGAAGCAACAGTTCGAACTGGACATAGAGCAACAGACTGGTTCCAAATTGGGAAATAAGTATGTCAAGGCTGTATATTGTCACCCTACTTATTTAACTTATATGCAGAGTACATCATGAGAAATGCCAGGCTGAGTAAAGGCTGGAATCAATATTGCCAGGAGAAATATCAATAATCTCAGATACGCAGATGACACCACCCTTATGGTAGAAAGTGAAGAACTAAAGAGCCTCTTGATGAAAGTGAAAGAGGAGAGTGAAAAGTTGGCTTAAAACTCAACATTTAGAAAACTAAGATCATGGCATCTGGTCCCATCACTTCATGGCAAGTAAATGGGGGAACAATGGACACAGTGAAAGACTTTATTTTTGGAGGGCTCCAAAATCACTGCAGATGGTGACTACAGCCATGAAATTAAAAGACACTTGCTCCTTGGAAGAAAAGTTATGACCAACCTAGACAGCATATTATTTTGCCAACAAAGGTCTGTCTAGTAAAAGCTATGGTTTTTCCAATAGTCATGTATGGATGTGAGAGTTGGACTATAAAGAAAGTTGAGTGCTGAAGAACTGATACTTTTGAACTGCGGTGTTGGAGAAGACTCTTAAGAGTCCCTTGGACTGCAAGGAGATCCAACCAATCAATCTTAAAGGAAATCAGTCCTGAATATTCATTGGAAGTGCTGATGCTGAAGCTGAAACTCCAACACTTTGGCCACCTGGTGCAAAGAACTGACTCATTTGAAAAGACCCTGATGCTGGGCAAGATTGAAGGTGGGAGGAGAAGGTGACAACAGAGGATGAGATGGTTGGATGGCATACTGACTTGACGGACATGAGTTTGAGGAAGCTCCGGGAGCTGGTGATGGACAGGGAAGCCTAGAGTGCTGTGGTCCATGGGGTCACAAAGAGTCGGACACGACCGAGTGACTGAACTGAACTGAACTGGACTGAGCTGACAGGTGCTCAATATTAAAAATATACGATAATTTAGCTACTACTTGTGAAGTGTTCTCCATGTATTATCTCATTTAATCCTCACAGCCTCCTTCAGAGAAAGAAACTATTGACACATGCATCTTAGACATGAGGCTCAGAGATGTAACGCATTTGCTGCAAAGCTCAGAAGTGGTAGGATTCGAGCCCAGGCTGCCTGACTTTTGTGCTGGGCCCCTAGCTCATCACCATCTGTAGTCAGAGCTGCCCCTTGGTGGGGTGCACCAGCCAGGCCTCTGGCTCCACTTGGGTCATGGGACTCCTTCCGGCCACCAGGTGTGGCCACAGCCCCCAGGGCTGGAACACTCAGGCTCTTGGGCTACTCTATAAACAGCACTAGGAAAAGCAAGAGAAAGGAGAAAATAGAGTTGAGTCAGATGCCTTATGGAATTTCTAACCTTTTTTGAATTCTGGGAAGAGAAAATAAATGGCCATGCTTATTCCAAGTATGTCAAACTAATAAGGGGCTACCTGCTGTTCACATGCAAAAATTTCTGGCAGGTGACACTTACAAGCTAGAGGCCAGGAATCTGAGACCCAGATGCTCGGATCTGGGACCCCAGGATCCCAGGGCTGGCAGCTGGCCAAGAGGGAGGAAGCAAGAAGGGAAAGGAGTGGACAGGACAGTCCTCCCAGCCCTGGCATTTCCTGCCGGAAGAATGTGGTCCTTGTCTCTGGAATGTGGGTGGCCCCTCCTGCAAGGAAGGGGAAGTGAATGGCCACCTCCCTCCAAGCCTCTACTCTGGCTGGGCTCCCTTGCTCTTGGGGGCACTGGGTGTCTAGTCCAGCCCCGTTCCTCAGCAACCCTCTCTGAGAAAAGGCCCCACTAGTCAGAGCTCCAGAGAAACACTGGGAAGGGCAGTTCATTAGCTATCTTCAAGCATGTGCACATCCATGAGTTTAGTCAATGAACATTTATTCCTTCATTTGACGTGTGCCCTGGGGCTGGATGTGTGCTGAGGAGTTGGAGGCATCTGGGAAGGTCTAGATTGAAGTTTTTCACATGCACGTGCTGGGCCCCACCTAATCTAGGAGTTGGGACTTTTGGAGAGAGGTCTGGGCCTGAAGAATTTGAAAAACTCCTCAAATAATGTGGAGCAGAATGTCTGGCTCAGATACAAGGACCAGATTGGAAGCATTTTTGTTCACATTCCTATCTCTCTGGAAAGGTGGAGGCATGATCTCAGGCTTGGATTCATTCATTCATTCATTCCACTGATATTTAGGTTTTGTTTTTTTTTAACTTAAGCTTGTTTATTTTTAAGTTATGGAAGTAATATATAAATCCATTCTTATTGTTAAAAAACCAATCCAGAGTGCCAAAGAACTCAAATAGAACATTTCCGGGACTTCCCTGGTGCTCCAGTTGCTGACTCTGAGGTCCCAATGCAGGCGGCCCGGGTTCAAGCCCTGGTCAGGGAACTAGTCCCCACACGCTGCAACTGAGAGTTTGCAACTAAAGATCCCGCATGCCACAACTAAGACGCAGCACAGCCAAATAAAGAAAATATTTTTAAAAAAGAAAATTCCCTTTCTACTCCATCACAACCATGCTCCCCTCCCTGGAGATACTGCTGTCAGGATACTGAGTACCCTTTAGACACATCTCTAAGCTTGGAGAGGTATGTCTCACACACACATGTCTGTGTGTGTAGATATGTATATATACCAACACCACATGTTCTTATTTTTGTATTTATTTATTTATTTGGCCATGCCACCCTGCTTGTGGGATCTTAGTTCCCTGACCAGGGATCGAACCTGAGCCCTCGGCAGTGAGGCCCCCAACCACCGGGCCACCAGGGAATTCTCTATTTGCATATACCTGGAATAAGCTGCTTTTTCTATAAAATAGGATATTTCACTGGTGTTTAGTATTTATTGAACGCTAGGCCTGGGGTCGCAGATTGATCCTGGTTCCCTGGGGCTCTCACAGTGTGAGGACCCATTGAGCCACCCCTCTCCTCTGCAGAGCTCCCTACTTCATTCTCTTAAAAGCCAAAATCCGTACAGTGAGCGGGTGATCGAGACCCAAAGGATGTCTTCCTTTGTACCTCCCCCACTGCCCCAGCCCTGCTCAGGCCTTTGTTCTAGTGGCACCTTCCACTGCCAAGCTCCTCCCTGAGGTCGCCTCTGCTGACTGTACCCAAGGCTACCACTTGCCTCCACCCGAGCACTGCTCTCTCTGCTGTTCAGTTTCTGCTTGCCTTAGCACAGACCACCTCCTAATGTCTTCTGTCGTTCGCTTACTTATTGTGAATAGTACTCTTGGTGTAAGTCTCTCCCCTGCCCTGATGCAATGCAAGCACCCAGAGGGCAGCGTCTTTGCTTTTCAAGGATCCAGACTAGTACCTGGCACAGAATGGGTGCTCAGTAAATATTTGTTGAGTGAATTAAGCAAATAATAACACAGATAAGTATAAAATTACTAATGTGGTAAGTGCTGGCTAGAAAGAAAGAGCAAAATTATCTCTGAGCTTGTCTCAACTCTATAATTTTACTTCTGTATTTCTTTGAAATGTCATTCGTGTTTACAATTATCCCATGTGGTCCAGACTGCTCTTTTCTATTTTTGTTATCGCTGTGTTTTTCCCATAGCTCAGGCCGCAGGCAGGGGAAGTATGTGAAGACTCAAAGGTCTCTCCGCTGCCCCAGGGTTCCCGGGAGCGAGGGCAGCAGGGGACCGGTGGGTGGCCAGCGGCCAGTCACGTATTCAGGCGGAACCAGTCACAGAGGCTGTCTAGAGGGGAGAGATAATGGGATTTTAGAACAATTGTAAAAATACCTTACATGCCAGCAGGGAATGGCTCAGTGGGTTCAAGAGGTGCTAAGGCTTCTGAGCCCCTCTTGGAAGCCAAGGAAGACAAGGGAAGGGGAATTCCAAAGAAAGTGCTCCAGGGTGTCAGGTATTACGTGTGTCTGTGTGCATGTACTTGTGTAACAGAAGCTGACACCATGACCCTACTCCTAGAACCCAGCAGAAATCAGAAAAGCCACCCCTCTGTAACAGAGGGAGAATCACATCCAAGCCTAAACCATCAGAGAAAGGATGTCATGCAGAGCCCTGGAGGGAGCTAGCCCTGCCCCTGTTCTGGCACAGAGAGCAGAGGGGACAGCGGCCTTAGCTCAGCCACATGGACACTTAACCTTCCTAGGGATGGGGTGGGGGCAGCAGGTCAGTTAAGTCTGAGTCTCTCAGGCCCCTATTTTCTGCCTCCTCCCATCTCTGCAGGTGGCTTTTGGCATTTGCCTATTATGAGTGAAGCAAATGCTTGGCATCCTGGTCAGGGTGCCAGTACATGAGGGCCAGTCTTTGGTCTGGTTGATGTGCCCCTTTCCCAGAGAGGCAGAGACAGGCTCCCGGAAAGCTGGGATGAAGAGCAGGCAGGCCTTCCTGTGTGCTCTGGAGCAGGGGCCATCCCCAGCCTTTTCTCCATGCCCAGATGCCGTGGTGTCCCAGAGCTGTTGTGTGCTGTGCTCAGTCGCTTCAGTCATGTCTGACTCTTTGCGACCCCATGGACTGTAGCCCACCAGGCTCCTCTGTCCGTGGGATTCTCCAGGCAAGAGTACTGGAGTGGGTTGCCATGCTCTCCTCCGGGGGATCTTGCCAACCCAGGGATCAAACCCTCATCTCCTGCATCGCAGGTGGATTCTTTACCTGCTGAGCCACCGGGGAAACTTCTCCCATCCCCATGTCCATCTGAACAAAGAGCCCCCTCCCAGGCAGCAGGCAATTCCTGGGGTCTGAGCTGTCCTGGTCACCCTCTTTCCAGGCCACCTAGTACGCCTTGGCCCTGTGCTCTCTAGGGCAGGAACCTTGGGAAAGCCAAGCACACAGTTCTCTGCCAGGGCCATGTGAGGCCACCTCTGGTCCATAGGGGCTTATGGAGACCAAGACACCAGGCCAAGGAGGCTGTAGGAGGGGGCCAAGGTCAGAGGTGACATGACTGGGTCACAGCTGACATACTCCAGCAGGTGTGGGATAGGGGTCAAAGACAGTGACTGAGGTCACATGGTGGGGATGATGGGGGTGCAGATCCTAGGAGCCTACGGAAGGAAGAGAAGCTGGACATCGTTCTGCTGGGAACGATTCCAGGCCAGAATTGTGTGTGGATCCATCGAGTCAGCCCTGGCTCAAGCCCCTTCTGTGGTTCTGATACCCCCAGATCCAAGTCCAGGTCCCTCATGACAGCCTTCAAAACCCAAGCACAGGCACCCACTCTCTCTTCTAGCCTCTCCCCTGCTTCTCATCGCCCCAGCTTCTTCCTTGGCACTTCATCTCTTGTCACTCAGCCCCCATTGTAAAGTGTCGCCACTTCCCAGAAACCTTTCCCAAACATGCCAGTGTCCTTGGTGACCTGGAATGGCTCTTCCATCTGGGAGTGTCCCTTCTCTAACCAGAGATAGGCCGTGGGCACAGAGTGGAAGGCTGGGCCCAGGGAGCCTGGCTTTCCCATTCTCCTCTGCCCAAGTTCGTGTACCAAGTCTCCCAAACACAAGGACAGCACCAAAGTGAAAATGAGTGCAAACAAAGCATAAGGCAGGAAGACTTCCAGAGCCCAGTCCCCGACGGTACCGTCCAGACCAGCAGGCCCCAGGGTGGCCCCTTGGAGACAGTGGCTCTGGCAGGGACAAAGGATTCCATACCAAATGCATTTCAGAATCTCTCCATGCTCTACATCCCTTATGCCCATTAGCACATTAAAGGCTCTGAAAAGTCCTGCAAGAAAGTGCCTGTTGTTGTTGAAGTCCATGCTTCTCAAGTTGATGAGACCTGGGCTCTGCTGTATGCCTGTGAGACACAAAGGGTGAGGCCCATTAACATTGCCCAGGGTTCCTTCCACCACCTGCCTGATGCCACCACCTGACTTCAGGCATGTTCCTTGGATGCTCTGAGCCTCAAATGTCTATTAGCAGAATAAGTTTTCCTCATGTGGTCAGTGAGAGTGAGTCCAGGTTTGGCTGGGAGTTCCAGGAGGATGCACTGTGGGCTCCTGGGGGGTCTAGCCTTGTTATGGTCTAGGACTCACAGGGCAGAAGCAGGGGTGAGTGCTCTGGAGGGCATGGTCCTCAGGATTAGGCCCAGGAACCCCCTTCTGACCCACCCAGCAGGCATCTGAACAAAGAGCCCCTTTCTAGGCAGCAGCTGGCATACCCCTTGGCCCTCTGCTCTCTGGACATGTAGAATGGCTGCTGGCCCCCCCATACACAGCTCTCCCCTCTCACCCAAGCCACCCACCTTCTGCTCTCACACCCCTTCTCTTACTGGCCAGTTCAACCTATAGGCCTCAGCTGAGCCGCTCTTCCTCTGTGAGATTTTCCTGCTTCCCCCAGATCATGGGTCTCTGCCTTGGGTTCCTGTAGAATCTCTGCTTCCCTTCACCAACTTCACGAATGCTTGCTCCACCTGTTGTGAGTTTTTTTTTTTTAATCAGCTGCCTCCAGCTGGCTTGAACTCCTCTGAGGCAGGTCTGCCATACCATCTGCGGCCAGCACAACAGTAGAGGAGGGGCTGAAATGCTGCTTGGACTGGTGAATCCCTCTCACCCACTCTGGGCCTGTTCTGGCATCCTCCTCCTTCCTCCGGCAGGAGCTGGAGACCATATCAGCCTGCTTCTGCTGAAAGTGATGATTCACCTGTCCCCGTGTCAGCAGCAGGTGATGGGAAGCCCCTCTCAGGAGCATGGAGGAAGAGCTGCAGACTGTGGCTGGGCCTGTCATGGGGAGCAAGGGAGCTCTGGGTGGGAGGTGCCTGTGCAGGGGGGAAAGGGTGGGAGCCCACCTCCGCCCTGAGCATCTCCTTGGTTTCTGCCAGCAGGGGCTGTGCAGAGGGGCAGTGGGGTGGCTGTCATCTGAGATGGGGCCTGGGCATCCCTGGCAGATCATGGAGGAGGAAGCTCAGCCCAGACTGCCTGACACGCATGGGATCAGCGAGCCCCTGGAAGTTGGTGAGGAGCCAAGGCCCAGTCATCCCCTCCTTAAGCTGGGGTGGGAAGTGGGTGGCAAAGTTGATGCAGGACAGGGCCCTGGGGCCTTCTAGCTATGCCAGATGGACCCAATGGGCAGTCAAGGCAGGAAGGCAGGGCGGGATGGGCAGGCATGCAGGCCAGGCCCAGTGCCTTGGGGAGTCAGTGACCTGCTAAGAGGGGCTCCATTCTGGGTGAGGCCTGAGGGCCACGCTTACCCCCCTGTGCCCGAGGATCCTAGGTCTGTGTGACCCTGGGCTTGATGGCCCCCACGGTCAGTGTCTAGCAGGGAATTTCCCATGGATAACTTGCCCGCTGGGGCCCCTGGCTGTCTTTCCCAGCCCTCTGGTAGGTCACTGTTGGGAACTTAGAGCTGCCAAAGAAACACCAGGGTGACCAGCACTGTGGACCTTGAGGTGGGAATGACCGGGCTGCAGAATGAGTCTCTAGCTCCTCCTAAGATGCCATCTGACCCTGCCATTCCCTGCCTTGCGCCCTTCCCTGTGCCCTCTAGGTGGGCAGAGTGACAGGAAACCCTTGCCTCCTGTGATGCAGTCTTGACACTCTGTCTAGCCTCACTTCCAGGAAAGAGCCCTCTTCCTAGGATCTGCTCTTCACACTGCTCGCCTCTCCCTTTTCTTCACCTGTGAACCACTTCTGTATTCCTCTGCCCTGAAGGCTGGGCACTGGCACTCAGCTCAGTCCTGTGTGTGCTGCGCTTGCTGCTCCAGGACCGTGACTCTGATTCCCATCTGGTTCCTCTGTGCAGCCCCACAGCTCCCACTGGCTGCCAGCTCAGTGCACCGCTGAGTGGACCCACAGGTCACGCTCTTGACCAAAGTGCTCAGGATCCCCCAGGAGCTTCTCCACAATACGTTCTCAGCCTGCAGGCACGTGTGCCCATTCACCTACCTGAGCAACTGGCTCTACTTGGGCCAGGGGCCACCTGGCTCCACCAGGAGCCACTTACCCAACCTTCCTAAGTGTGGAATTCTCACTCCTGCTCCCGGGGGCTCCCTGAGTCTAGCTGTGGGTTCTTGTTCATGATGTCCAGGCAAGATCTGTGTGGTTTATATTAGGGCGACTGAACAACAACAACAACAGGGGCCTAGGTTGAAGAAGGTTGAAAAGTAGATCCTAGGAGGAGAGTTCTTCCTTGGACAGACAAAGTTAAACACTGCACCCGTGAGTGAGTGAATAAATGAATGAGTGAAGAGCAACACACATTTTTGAAGATGATGGTGAAACTTGCAAATCAGTGGTTTTGCTCAGGGAGTGCTGGCTGGCTACACAGAGAAGCTGAGACACTGAGAAGCTGAGAAGCAGAGAAGTCATCCTTGTGGAAACCTCTTCTCCACACTGGCTGAAGTCACTGCACAGCTGGGTCACCACCAGTTGAGACTCAGACACTCACATCTCCTGCTCAGCCATCTAGGGATGGCTCCAGGTCTACCAGGCATGTTGCTTAAGGCTTTCGCTGAAATGAAGATGCAGGGTGTGTGTGTGTGTGTGTGTGTGTGTGTGTGTGTGTGTGTGTGTATTCTGGTGCACATAAAAGTAGTTACATATGCTTAGAAAATATAATAAAGTAAAAAGAAGAAAAGAAAAATTACCTGTAACTTTATCTTCTAGAGATGGACACAATCAACATTGGTTTTTAAATCCTTAGTCTCCTTGCTTATATACATTTTGACATACTATACGGGCTGCTTTGTGTCCTATGTATTCCACTCAATAATATGCCATGGACTTTTTCTGTGTCAGTAACCACAGGTCTGTTTATTCAGCATGTGTTTATTGAATACCCTCTGCGTGTCAGACACATGCAACTGTGCAGTGACGAAAATGCCAGTGTTCTCAGTCCCTGTCCTCATGAAGTTTGTAGCCTAGCAGGGGACATCAGATCAGATCAGATCAGCTCAGTCGCTCAGTCGTGTCTGACTCTTTGCGACCCCATGAATCACAGCATGCCAGGCCTCCCTGTCCATCACCAGCTCTCGGAGGTCACTCAGACTCACATCCATCGAGTCAGTGATGCCATCCAGCCATCTCATCCTCTGTCGTCCCCTTCTCCTCCTGCCCCTAATCCCTCCCAGCATCAGAGTCTTCTCCAATGAGTCAACTCTTCGCATGAGGTGGCCAAAATACTGGAGTTTCAGCTTTAGCATCATTCTTTCCAAAGAAATCCCAGGGCTGATCTCCTTCACAATGGACTGGTTGGATCTCTTTGCAGTCCAAGGGACTCTCGAGAGTCTTCTCCAACACCACAGTTCAAAAGCATCAATTCTTCGGTGCTCAGCCTTCTTCACAGTCCAGCTCTCACATCCATACATGACCACAGGAAAGACCATAGCCTTGACTAGGCGAACCTTTGTTGGCAAAGTGAGGTCTCTGCTTTTGAATATGCTCTCTAGGTTGGTCATAACTTTCCTTCCAAGGAGTAAGCGTCTTTTAATTTCCTGGCTGCGGTCACCATCTGCAGTGATTTTGGAGCCCAGAAAAATAAAGTCTGACATGGTTTCCACTGTTTCTCCATCTATTTCCCATGTAGTGATGGGACCAGATGCCATGAATCTTCATTTTCTGAATGTTGAGCTTTAAGCCAACCTTTTCACTCTCCACTTTCACTTTCATCAAGAGGCTTTTTAGTTCCTCTTCACTTTCTGCCATAAGGGTGGTATCATCCGCATATCTGAGGTTATTGAGGGGACATAGGCCTCAAGAAAATAAATACACAAATACATTTTTGATTTTCTATTTTGGGATCATTTTAGAATTACAGAGGACTTGCAAAATGAAGCAGAGTTCTCAATATCCATAACCCAGCTCAGCTTCCCCTGATATTGACATCTCCCACAACTATTATTATAGTTTTGAAGATCAAGAAGTTAATATTGGTTCAGTTCAGTTCAGTTCAGTTCAGTCCCTCAGTTGTGTCCGACTCTTTGCGACCCCATGAATCGCAGTACGTCAGGCCTCCCTGTCCATCACCAACTCCCGGAGGTCACTGAGACTCATGTCCATCGAGTCAGTGATGCCATCTAGCCATCTCATCCTCTGTCGTCCCCTTCTCCTCCTGCCCCCAATCCCTCCCAGCATCAGAGTCTTTTCCAATGAGTAACTCTTCACATGAGGTGCCCAAACTACTGGAGTTTCAACTTTAGCATCATTCCTTCCAAAGAAATCTCAGGGCTGATCTCCTTCAGAATGGACTGGTTGGATCTCCTTGCAGTCCAAGGGACTCTCAAGAGTCTTCTCCAACCCCACAGTTCAAAAGCATCAATTCTTCAGCACTCAGCCTTCTTCACAGTCCAACTCTCATATCCATACATGACCACTGGAAAAACCATAGCCTTCACTAGATGGACCTTTGTTGGCAAAATAATGTCTCTGCTTTTCAATATGCTATCTAGGTTGGTCATAACTTTTCTTCCAAGGAGTAAGCGTCTTTTAATTTCCTGGCTTCAGCCACCATCTGCAGTGATTTTGGAGCCCCCCCCAAAATAAAGTCTGACACTGTTTCCCCATCTATTTCCCATGAAGTGATGGGACCGGATGACATGATCTTTGTTTTCTGAATGTTGAGCTTTAAGCCAACTTTTTCACTCTCCTCTTTCACCTTCATCAAGAGGCTTTTTAGTTCCTCTTCACTTTTTGCCATAAGGGTGGTGTCATCTGCATATTGGTTCAGTACCTATTAAAAAGCAGAGATACTACTTTGCCGACAAAGGTCTGTCTAGTAAAAGCTATAGTTTTTCCAGTAGTTGTGTATGGATGTGAGAGTTGGACTATAAAGAAAGCTGAGCATGGAAGAATTGATGCTTTTGAACTGTGGTGTTGGAGAAGACTCTTGAGAGTCCCTTGGACTACAAGGAGATCCAATCAGTCAATCCGAAAGTAAATCAGTTCTGAATATTCATTGGAAGGACTGATGCTGAAGCTGAAGCTCCAATCCTTTGACCACCTGATGCAAAGAACTGACTCGTTTCAAAAGACCCTGATGCTGAGCAAGATTGAAGGCAGGAGGAGAAGGGGACAACAGAAGATGTGATGGTTGGATACCATCACCGACTAATGGACATGAGTTTGAGCAACTGGGAACTGGTAATGGACAGGGAAGCCTGGTGTGCTTCAGTCCATGGGATTGCAAAGAGTTGGACACAACTGAGCGACTGAACTCAACTGAACTGAACTATCTAGTACATACATTCTTATTCTGTTTTTTTTTTTTTTTTTTTCTATTCCAGGATTTAACCCAGTGTCTCATGTTATATTTAGTTGTCATTTTTCCTTAATCACCTCCAATCTGTGACAGTTTTTAGTCCTTCCTGATCTTGAGACTTTTTAAGACTACTGGTTACTTTTGGAAGGTCTCTTAATTTGGGTTTGTCTGATACTTTCTGATGATTGGATTGAATTTATGTGATCATAAAGGATTCCACAGGGGTGGCGTGTCCTTCTCTGTGTGTGGTATCAGGAGGTGCATGATCACAATGTCTTATTCCTAAGGATGTCAATCTTTTTTTTTTTTCACTTAGATACATTAAAAATCTGCCAGGTTTCTCCACTCCAATTTTTCTATTTCTCCTTTGTCATTCATAAAAATTTGGTTTTGACAGAGAATTTTGAAACTATGTTAATAACATGTTTCTTCTTTTAAGTTTTGCCCACTAAGCTTAATATCTAGGGGTGAATCTTGCCTATGGAGATCTGGTGCTCTAATAGTAGTTTTGTATTTCCTCATTCCTTCTATATTTAGCAAGCAGAATTCTTCTGTAAGGGAGAGTTGTCACAAATACTTCTTCTATGACAGCAGTGAAGAGCTTTACAAGGATGCAAGGAGAATGGAAGAGAGTGACTTAACTTAGTCGGGGGTGGTCAGTGAAGTCTGCCCTGGAGAGGTGGTATTTGAGAAATTCCTGCAGGATCAAAACAACTTACCAGGGTTCACGGGATGTTTCAGGCACAGGGAATAGCATGAACAAGGGATTTACTCCCAAAGCTGAAGGAGACTATATAAATTGCCTGATTAACTTTGGCCAGATAGGAGCTTTGGCCATCTGGAGGTGCTTCCTCAGTTGAGGGGGAGCACTGCTCTTTACTCCAGCAAAGCCTTCCCAGGTGGAAATGAGGGCCTAGAATTGCCAGAATTTCTGGAGTTCAAGAGAAGCTAGACATCGCCATTTTTTTTTCCATAAAAATTTTCTTTTTAATGTTGGCAAGTAATCCCATTCTCCTTAAAAGTCAAATGAAACCTGTGAGCTATCAGAGTATTGGACTTTTTTATAAGACTTTATTATTTTAGAGCAATGTTTGGCTCACAGCAATATTGAGGGGACAGTACAGAGATGTCCCATATGCACCCTCCCCCCACCCCCACACACAGCTTCCTCGTTATCAATGCCCCTCACCACAGTGGTATGTCTGTTTTATCTGTTGAACATACACTGATACATCATGACCACCCTAAGTCCCAGTTTTACATTAGGGTCCACTCTTGGTGTTGTACACTCTATGGGTTTTGACAAGTATAAGATAATCTGTGTTCACCATGATAGCATCATACAGAGTAGTGTCATTGCCCTAAAAATCCTGTGTTCTGTCTCTTGACCCCTTCCCTCTCCCTTCCCTTCCAGTCCCAGCTGTCAGTTTTCACCCGTGCATGACTGAATCATAATTTACTTATCTCTATCCTATGGCTGGACCTTGAACTTATTTGCACTCTTTCACCATTGAAAACCCTGGCACCTTCTCTAGCTATGAAGATTCGCTCTAAATAGTCACTTGTAGCCTCTTCATTCCCATACCCATGGCCTTTCTAGGCCTGTTCTCCTCCAACCCTCCATGCCTGAGACTTCTGTCCTATTATACTTTCATTCAAGCCAGAGTTGACTGAGACCACCCCGGAGTTCACACCATTAGTAGAATCTGTGAGGTGATCTGGGATGTGGTCCCATAGAAGGTCCTTAGCTCCCACCTGGGTAGAGGGGTACTACTGATCCTGTCTTAAGGGCATTTCAGGCTGGAGCTCTGGCCTGGCTAATTATGCTGCTCTGCTTCCTGGAAGAGCAGGGCCCAAGGCCAGCTCTGCAAGTGTTCTGGTTGTTGAAAGGGCAGCAAATACATTCCTGGTAGATTCACCGAATTGCTTTGATAAGACTGGTATGGAGGAGATAAGGAGTTTAGGCCTGATGCCAGAATCCAGAGAATTCCCAACACGAGAAGGAAGAACTTGGGGTCCACTCTTTGAGCTGGCAGGCGAGCCCATTGTCCCAGCTTTCTGGACATGCCCAGCTTTCTTCCAGTGGTACCCTCCTGAGTCTTGGTGTTGTGACTGGGCTGTTCTTACGGTGTGTGTCAAAAGCCAGCCAATACATGGTGGGAATAAGGGGCAAAAAGAAGGGCACCTTTCCTTTCCCCTAAAGCTCCTACTCAGTGAGACAGGAAAAAAACTTTCTTTCCTGCTTGTTTTGTAGAAGGTTTCATCTGTGTCCAGGTAAGAGGTAAGAGTGGAGCCCTGATGACAGCTCCGAGGTGGTGAGGTGGGGGATACATCATTTTCCTTGGTCTTAGATTGGTCCAAGTGGCACCTCCTGGAGGATTTTTGAAGTTATGAATAGAATAAAGCTACAAGATAGTCTGGCTGTCAGTGGACTTCCTTCTAGAATAAATTTAAAAGTTTAAAAAATGACCATAGAAATAACAATGTCCCCATTTACCAAATGCCTATTTTATGCCAGAACTAAGAGCTCTTCATGCATTATCTCATTTAACCCATATGCCAGCCCTGTGTTCAGGATGAGTTTAAGAACCTACTCAGAAGCTGTATTAAAGCCAGATCTGTGAGTGGTGACAGGCTTGGCTGCCACAGCATCCAGAAATTCCCACCTGGATCACAGTGGATAAGACCCCACTGTCTACTACACATCCATTCATCTGCCTTGTGTATGCTTTTGGGGGCTCTAGGACATATGCCACCACCCTGGGTCCTTGCCGTGTTTCCCTTGTTTGAGCAGGGACTTCCCATGGAGGGAGGATTCTGGAATAAGTTTCCAGAAGCTTCTGCCCCGACTAAGTCTGGGCCCCCAGGTGAGGAACTCTTGACTGATGGACCAAGCACCCAATGGGAAGGGCTTCATTCTAGGTTTTCATTTCTCATAGTCTCCACTGCCTCTGTGATTTGCAAGGATAATGCACATTCAGACATTTGTAATAATACAATGGCCACTATTTCTAACAAGAGCCTTCATGCTTTTGAGATCCTATGCTTTATAGATTCATTTTGTCATTCGTTTCTTGGGGCTCAGTAGGTACTCACTGCACCTGGCCCTGCTTGAGGGACTGGGAATACTGCAATGATATGGCCCCAGCCTTGCTGGACATATATTCCTGTGGGGAAAATCCTCAATGAAATACTAACAAAATGAATCCATATAAAAAGATTGCATACTATGAACAAGTGAGATTTATCCCAGGAATGCAAGCTTAGTTTAGCATCTAGAAATCAATGTCATTCTCCATATCAATACATTTCATGACAAAAATTGTATGATCATTTCAATATTTGTAGAAAATGCCTTTGATAAAATTTAACACTCTCCTATGATAAAGCACACAACAAACCAGAAATAGAAAGGAACTTCCTGAACTTGATAAAAGGCATCTCCAAAACCTCATAAATTAAATGCTTTCCCCCTAAGATTAAGAGAAGGATATCTACTCTCACTGCTTCTATTCAGTATTGTACTGGAAGTTGTAGCCAGAGCAATTAGGAAAGAAAATTAAATGCAAGGCATCCAGATTGGAAAGGAAAACGTAAAACTATCTCTATTATAAATGATATAATCTTGTATATAGACAATTCTAAGGAATCCACTAAAAATATATAATAATAAATTACTGTGTACAACAAGGGTGCCAGCCCTCTGATATACAATCTCCAGGGCTGCATGAAAGTGAAAGTGAAGTCGCTCAGTCATGTCTGACTCTTTGTGACCCCATGGACTGTAGCCTACCAGACTCCTCCCTCAATGGGATTCTCCAACCAAGAGTACTGGAATGGGTTGCCATTTCCTTCTCCAGGGGATCTTCCCAACCCAGGGATCGAACTTGGGTCTCCCACATTCCAGGCAGATGCTTTAACCTCTGAGCCACCTGGGAAGCCCAAAACCTAACCAAAGGGTTGGAATAAAAGGAAACATCTACTTAACACCTTCTTCCCCTTGACAACTGGGTTTTCCCTAGGTCTGTTCCAGTCGACCTTGGGCTCCAGAATGTAGGCTGACACTTAACATCATGGTGACCTGCATGTCGGGAATGCATAGGCTGTCTGCTCCTGGCCTTGAGTCGGCTCCTGGGAGCTCTGACATACTCCTGTCCAAACCTGACCCCACTTTGGCCTTGTCCTCCTGAAGGCCAGGTGGTAAGGGGACAGGCTTGCTGTTTGCTCCTATGAAGCTGTGTTGGCAGGGCCACCTGAACACATGGATGAACTTTGTCCCATCTCTCTGTCTGCCACTCGGAGAAGAGTGGATCTGGGTTCACAGAGCATGTGTGCGTTTCTGGAAGTGTGTCTGTGGTGTGCATGTTGGTATGGATGTGAGCCCACAAGACTGTGTGTGTGTGTGTGTGTGTGTTCTTCGAGTGTGTGTAAAAGTGTGCATGCCCACAGTAGTGTACCTGAAGGTTTATGCAGGATGTTGGTAGGCACAGGTGCATGTGGCTAAGCCTGTGAGTATATTTCAAGTCTGGGTGTGTATTTGGTGTGGAAGTGTGTATATATGACTGAGTGAGCATTTATGGGTGTGAAAGTGTGTTCAACAAGAGAACACATATCCACATGTCTCCATGTGTCGACATGCCTCCACATGTCCACTGCCACATACCCTGAGCTCAGATGCAGAAACAAATCAGAAGAACCTTTCCTGCAGTCATGGCCCTGCACTTTTGTGGACACAGGAGTGGGGCTCAGATCACCTCCTAGGCTGGAAGCACCTCTTTTGTGCAAAGCTGGAAGTGGATGCACTGAGCCTGGCCAAGAGAATGCCCTGTGGCTGGTGTGGAGAGCTGGCTCGTGGAGGAAGAGAGTCCTAAAAAGGGAGAGGAGATCATTTACCGGAAACTGTGTTCCCATTAGGATCACAGTGGCTTCAGGGAGGCTCCTTCTGGGCTCAAGATGGATGCTGAGAGGGTGTGGATCACCCCAGGCCCACCTTAGGGGAGACACTACTCATGGAGCTATAGATCCTGTGAGGATTCAGGGTTATCTGTGGGGATCTCCACTTTCCTCCCTTATAATGCCCCCTCACTTCCTGCCCTCCACCCCTTGACCCTCAAGAAGGCTTCAACCGAAGTCCAGACTTCAGATACATGTGTGGCTCTCCCCCTCACTTCCTTCAAATCTTTGTTCAGATATTAGCTTCTCAATAACCACCCTTTGGGGCTTCCTTTGTGGCTCAGCTGATAAAGAATCTGTCTGCAATACAGGAGACCTGGATTAGATCCCGGGGTTGGGAAGATCCCCTGGAGAAGCAAAAGGCTACCAACTCCAGTATTCTGGCCTGGAGAATTCCGTGGACTCTATAGTCCATGGGATCACAAAGACTCACACGACTGAGCAATTTTCACTCACTTAGTCAACCGCTCTACTTTCAGCTCCTCATCTCTCTTGCCCTCCTGTTTTTCCCAAAGCTTTGTCAGCTTCTCATACAGTGTGACCAGCAGAAGGAGCAGATGTGAGTGCAGACATGGAAAGTAAACATTTAGAAATATCTAGAGATACTTCAGAATCTGTAGCAATTTGACAATGTCTAGAAATAAAAATGCAGATTGGAAAAAAAAATAAACTAGCTTTTTGCACAGAGGATTTAAGAGTCATTGTTCTAACACACTCTATAAAATGTATTCAGTTTTCTGTTCGTCTTCCTCTCAGCTCATCGCTGCTTCAACGCGAGCTCCACGGGGCAGGTGCTTTGTCTGCTTTCTTCCCCACTTTCTCCCAGGACCTAGAACAGTGTCTGGCACATTGTGGGGGCTTAATGGATATGTGTTGAATAAAGTGAATGTGGCAGAGTTGGAATGAGCGTGTGAAGCATCATCAGCTAAACATGGGCAGGAGGGCAGCAGTGTTCCCTGAGCCCCATCCCTGCTGGCTGGCCATGAGCACAGGGCTATGGTCTGATCTCTTGTCAGTTTTCTTGGGACTTCAGTATCACAGGGCATGGCTGGGATCTGCCATCCTGATCAGAAGATTTCCACCCTGCCCTTACCCAGAAGAAGCCTGGGGCTGGCAGGGCCAGGTAGGAGCAGTTCTCTTGGAGGTGGGCGAGGTTTGGTTCTACCAGTTGTTCCCACGGCTGGGCTCATGGCCTGCAGTGCCTGGGCCTGCCTCATGGGCCAGCCATCCTGCAGGGCTGGTTCTGGGCTCACACACCCATAGCCGCCTGCCTAGCTACTCCCCTCCGCCTTGGCCTGAGCCCTCAGGCTCAACCTCTCCTTCTCTGACCCCAAGACTCCACCCACAGAATCTTTTTCGTCCTCCTCTAGCTCCAGAATGGTGGTGGTGGATAGGGGGGGTGACTGTCTACAGTCACACCTCTCTGAAGGCACCCAACCTCATCAGAATGGTGGTGGGTCTGGTCCAGGAGGAAGGGGTGTGAGCCCTCTGGCCAAAACATCCTAGGGATGTCCAGGCAGTGTTAAGGGCCACTTGTGACCTCAGCACGGGAACAGGAGGAACCTCTGTGTAGTTAAGAACATCAGTTAAACCTTCTTACCTGCTCCCTCTTGACCAGCAGAGCCGCAGACTAATGTCTGCTAGCAAGGGTCCCACAGTCTGCAGGTTTCACCTCTCTTCCCTTTCCTTGTCCTGGGAAACAAACAGGATGCTGTGGAGGGGGAGGCTATGGGAGTAAGTGATGATCAAGCTTGGTTTTGATGGATGACTTTTGAGCTAAACAGTCCAAGAGAAGAGAAAGGAAATGAGAAAGGCATTCCAGAGAAACGGAATAGGGTGGGCCAAGGCTCGTTGCTGAGAGAGACCACAGTGCCCTCGGAACCACAGAGCCGTTGCTTGTATGGCTGGGTGTGCAAGGAAAGTGGTGGAATCCAGAGCCAGGAAGGTAGACTGGGGCCAGTTCTCCTTTAGTCAACACCTTTGACGATTCCTGTGCTCAGCTCAGGATGGGATATAATGATAAAAGAGGTGCTGGAAGCATAAGGATGTTTGGACACACAATTTGCCTTATTCATCCCTGGATCCCCAGTGCCTACCCCAGGGCTGGGAACAAGGAGGGCCCTCAGCAAATATCTGTAACATGAATGAATGAATGAAGAGATAGCCAGGTCACTTACAGTGAAATAGGTTAAAGAAAAGTCAGTTTTGCTGAGGCAGAGAACCCAAGCCTTAGAGAAGATTCTCTGGGAAGGAGGACGATTTTTATTTAGAGAAGGTTGCTGTAGTTTTTCACAGTGAACCTCAACTGTGGCTTGTGCAGTTAAGTCACTCCACGGTTACAATTTTGGTGTTCTTGCCACTGATGCAACAAGCTATGAGGATTTCCACAGAACATTGTGTTGAGCAAGCAAAGCCTGCAGAGGAGGGATGGGGCAGGGCCTTCTGGAGCTGGAAAAGAAGCCACATTGAGGCAGGGAACTGTCCACTGTTGCCCAACCACACCTGGAATGTGGCCCCAGGTAGGAGCCTTTGGACTCACAAGAGGAGTTTATCTGAGGACAGCTCATGACTTTTGGCCAGCTCAGAATCGAATGCAGATAGTCAGGCCCTGCACCATCAAGTCTGGTGGCTCTCCAGCCAACTGCAGATGTCCATGTGTCCCCACCCCCACCCCATAGCCACACCAACTCTGGCAGGAGCTGGAGCTCTGCTTGGTGGGTGAGAGCAGCGGGTGGACATGGACCAGCCATGGGTCTGGTCTTCTGCATGCTGGTCAGCCCTATTGTACAGGACCTGTGGTGACATCTCCCCACCAGACGCCAGGCCCCTTGCTTGTGGGCACCTTTGCCCCAGCGGGAGGGATGCAGTAAGAGAAGGGACCCAGAAGCAGCCATTCCTTGTGTCCTGGGGTTGGAATAACTGCAGCTTCATTGATTCCCAGCTCCAAGCTTCGGAGAACAAGGATGAGCCCAAATTGAATCATGGCACCTCCCAGAGCACTATTTCTCTGAGGTGATGATGCTCAGATGCAGATTGATTGGAAAGTTAATGAAGCCTATGCCTTGAGGTGCTCACTTGAACAAGCCCCTTCCAAGACTCTAGACCTCTCTGTCTTTGCCATTTTTCATTCTTCTTTCTAAAGAGGATCTCCCCAAATTATATAAACTTCAGGTCCCACAAAACTGGACCCACCCCTGCCAGTGCTCCTTGACTCTGGAAAACCTTGAGCAGACAGTGGGTGCCTGCGGGCTCGGGCTTCTGCTCGAATCTCAGGCCAGGAGGTCTGTCCCGCAGCCTGGGTGTCAGATGGCTGAGGGCTCCAGCTCAGAGGAGGCAGTGTCCTCTTTGTAGCCTAGGGGAGGTGTGTTGGAATCGCCGGGCCAGCCCAGTGGAAGGAGATCATCAGCTATAGAAAGATCAAAGTGTCATCTTGAGAAGACAGAACCAACAAGTGTGAATGCACCAGATCACATAGCACTTCTCTTTGCATCCATATGGCCCACTGGTGGGGCATTTGGTGTTGACCCATGGCTGACTGCTGGTTTAAAACAGATGCTGTGATATAAAATACCCTGAACTGTATGCTTTGAAAGGGTAGATTTTATGGCATGTGAATTATATCTTCATATTAATAATAACAAAGAATACTGAGAGCTCAGTGGCTGTGGAGCTTTCCTGCTGGCTTGGCCCTAGAGGGCACAGCTTGGTGCTGAGGCTTTCTGGGCTGCTTCCTGAGGCATCACACACAAGGACAAGTGTTCAGGGACTGCGACATCCTAGCTGAGCTGGGAGACAAGATGCTGGTACTGCAGACAAGGTTCCTATCCGGCTTGGGTCCCTGGGGCTGGTGGAGGGGCTTCAGCCACTTCTGGGCTCTTGGGTCCCCTTTTGCTGCCCCCATCTTGGCATATTTACCAAGCTGGGGACAGGAAAGAGTTAACCATTAACTCGGAGATGAGAGAAAGGAGAGGGTTGGGACAGCACCCGTATGCAGCCTTCTGGCCCTCTGGGGCGGTGGGGGCCCCTCCTGAGCTCCCAGCCCTGCTGGCCGAGGCACTGGGTGGGCAGAGCGAAGCTGTCCCTCAGAGAGGAACTGGGCCTCTAAGGGCTCAGCAGAGATACCAGTGGGACTCGGAGTGGCCTCATCATGGCCCAGGCCCCCTCGTCACCAGTGCCCAGGCACGTGGGCAGACACTCCCCCTCCCCAGGGCCAGTCCCCCTTCCCCCACCCACACCAGCCCATGGCTCACCTGTTCCACAGCTTTGCCAGGCTGCCTTTCTATCTTTCTTTCCTCTTTCTTTTTTAACTTTATGTGGCTGCTCTGGGTCTTAGTTTCAGCACGCGGGATCTTTGATCTTCGCTGAAGCAGATGGGATCTAGTTCCCTGACCAGGGATGGAACCCAGATCCCCTGTATTGGGAGCTTAGAGCCCTAGCGACCGGACCATCAGGGAAATCTGTAGGCAATACTTGAAATGGCAGTGAGAAGCTGACCCAAACCCTTTCTTGAAAAGACATGGCTCTTCACACCCACTGGTGACCCTGTCACTGGACACTGTGGTGACTCAGGAAGGACACCAGCCAGAAATAGATGTCTTTCTTGCCTTTCTCTGTGGGACAGACTGAGGCACTTACATGTACAAACGTGCACACACACACATGTATGTATGCCAGGTACACTGGTTTCTTCGACCGCCTGGTCTATGCAGAGGAAAAACTAAAGTGACTCTTGATGGACTAAATTCTTGCAAAAGGCCCTAAAGATGCTTTGCAAGCCCCTGACCAAGGTGCTGGGGATGGGATGGTGCGCTCATCAGGCCTTACTGCACTGTGTCTGAGCTGCCCTCCAGGGCTCTTTTGGGGGCAGGTGGAGGTGGACAGGAACCTCGTTGCCAGGCTGTTATTTGGAACGCCCTGCCACAGGAGCTGCTGTTTTGTCTGGGTACACCTTAGCAAATGTTTCTGTGGGCTGGTCTGGCCAGGAGAAGCAGACGGGAGCAGCAGCTCTGCTCTTCAGGCCACCTCCAAGGACCAGGCCTCCATCTGAGGAGGGCAACCTACTCACACTCCACACAGCACATCCTAATCTAGGGAGAGACGGGCATCTGTGCTGCCTGCCTGGTGGGAGGTGGCCTGAGGGGGCTGGGGTGGACGCGTGGACATGGGGTGCCTTGTGTTGGGCCATGCTGTCAGCAAAGTTGCTAAAAGTCCTTGGATGTTCCCAATTCCTCTATCTGTTTGGTTCCGTCTCTTTTCGGCAGGTAAGGCCGGCTCAGGAGGTCAATCTCTAGGATCCTGCCTCAGATACTCATCAACATGAATGGTGAGGGCAGGAAGAGAGATGCAGATGTAGGAGAGATGCAGGAAGAGAGAACAGACATGGACACAGCGGTGGGAGAGGGTGGGATGAATTGAGAGAGTAGGGTTGACATATATATATATTATGTACATGCTCAGTCGCTCAGTCGTGTCCGACTCTGCAACCCCATGGACCGTAGCCTGCCAGTCTCCTCTGGCCATGGAATTTTCCAGGCAAAAATATTGGAGTGGGTTGCCATGCCCTTCTCCAGGGCATCTTCTCAACCCAGGGATTGAACTTGTATCTCTTGTGTCTCCTGCATTGGCAGGTGGATTTTTTTTACCACTGTGCCATCTGGGAAGCCCCCATATATACATTACCATGTGTAACATATATAGCCAGTGGGAAGCTGCCGTAGAGCACAGGGGCTCAGCTTGGTGGTCTGTGATGACAGAGGGGTGGGGTCAGGGGGCTGGGAAAGGAGGTATATATATAGCTGATTCATGCTTATGTGCAGAGTACATCATGCGAAATGCCGGGCCGGATGAAGCACAAGCTGGAATCAAGATTGCTGGGAGAAATATTAATAACCTCAGATATGCAGATGACACCACCCTTATGGCAGAAAGTGAAGAGGAACTGAAGAGCCTCTTGATGAAAGTGAAAGAAGAGAGTGAAAAAGCTGGCTTAAAACTCAACATTCAGAAAACTAAGATCATGGCATCTGATCCCATCACTTCATGGCAAATATATGGGAAACAATGGAAACAGTGAGAGACTTTAATTTTCTTGGGCTCCAAAATCATTGCAGATGGTGACTGCAGCCATGAAATTAAAAGATACTTGCTCCTTGGAATAAAAGCTATGACAAACCTAGACAGCATATTAAAAAGCAGAGACATTACTTTGCCAACAAAGGTCTATCTAGTCAAAACTTTTTCCAATAGTCATGTATGGATATGAGAGTTGGATGATAAAGAAAGTTGAATGCCTAAGAATTGATACTTTTTGAACTATGGTGCAGAAGATTCTTGAGAGTCCCTTGGACAGCAAGGAGATCAAACCAGTTGATCCTAAAGGAGACCTTTCCTGAGTGTTCATTGGAAGGACTGATGCTGAAGCTGAAGCTCCAATACTTTGGCCACCTGATGCGAAGAACTGAGTCATTGGAAAAGACCCTATGCTGGGAAAGATTGAAGACAGGAGGGGATGATAGAGGATGAGATGGTTAGATGGCATCACTAAGTTGACAGACACGAGTTTGAGCAAGCTCTAAGAGTTGGTGATGGAGAGGAAAGCCTGGCGTGCTGCAGTCCATGGGGTTGCAAAGAGTTGGACACAACTGAGCAGCTGAACTGAACTAAAGTGAACTGATAGCTGATTCATGTTTTATGGCAGAAACTAGCACAACATGGTAGAGCAATTATTCTCCAATTAAAAAAAAAAACCAAAAACCAAAAACAACATGGCTGCTGAGTCCCTACACCTATCCTGAAAATACTTCACTCATGACCATGGCGGTGACTGTTCCCATCACTGGCCTGTCTGTCTGCCCATTGCCTGCCAGCCCACATCCTGGTGGGGAACCTTAGTGTGCCAACCAGCCCACAGAGGCAGGGGCTTTGTTTCTCATACAAGGATGGTTTTGTGGATTGGAGTGGTATGCTTTGTTGGGCCTGGGGCAGGAGTGGTGATGCTACAGCTTGGGAAGGAGGCAGTGCCCAGAACTATGTCATGCACATGAAGACCCTCTGCCAGTGTACATGCAGCGAAGAACCCTGTCTCTCCAATGGTCCCAGACAAGGACTCTGGGCTGGGTTGGGGGAGGGAAGGATAAAGCCACCTTCGGACACCTTGGCCTACCGTGGAGTAACCACAGCATGTGGCCAAGCAAAGCTGTTTAGGACAAAGCTACCTGAGGAGCCTGCCCCTTTGCCGGACCCCCCCAGATTGAGAGAAATGTTCTCTGAAAAGTGGAAAGCCAACCACATCCTCATTCCAATCCTCCTCTTCATGCAGCCTCACAAAATTTACAGGAATTTTGGATCCTCAAAGAGATTACCCTGTGTATCCTCCAAGCTTTGCAATTAAGGAGGGACCTGCCTTGCCCCAAGGTTTCCCACTACCAGGAAATGGAAACCAGGACTCTTCATTCCTCTCTTATGAGAGACAGCAGTTACCGAGCTGGCGGCTTATGGACATACTCTGGTCAGTGTTTAAGAACCAAGGCGCCCAGGAGCACAGGGTGGACAAGTGGGGGTGCAGCTTAGTGTTGAGAGTGGCCAGGGACTGACATGGGAGGCCCCCTCCTGAAGTCCCTTCCCTCTTTCCTTTACCCCTCAGTGCAGTCACTCACTTGTACAAACACAGTGCTTTTAATTAAAAAAAAAAAAAAAAATTTTTTTTTTTTATTAAAATACTGTTATACCCAGTGGAATGCAGCAGCAATCCTGGTACAGGGTGGCATAACAAAACAGCCATGTTTACATTTTAAATATTCATGATAACTTAAACATACAGACACACATCATGGTCTTTGGCAGAAAATGTTCACAGCACAAAAAATACTTTAAAAAAGAAATACCAAATATTAATCCAAAATATATTAAGTTGTTTTTTTTTTCTTTCACAATATTTTTTTGCCTTTTTCTCTTTTTTCTTTTTGTTTTGTAAACAATGCACATGAACCAAATGCATTTTTCAGTTTTACAGAGGGGTAGGGGGATTTTAAAAAAATATGCAATTGTCCAGCAAATGCGAATGTTTAAAAAGAAAACTTGAGGAACCATAGGAATAAAATAACACATACAAAAACCTAAAAACAGTAAAAGAAAAACAAAAACAAAGACTCAAGGAGAACTAAAAACAGCCGAGACAAACCACTAAAACCCACCAGTCACTCATGGGGCTGAGTTAGGAGACTCTTTAAGGCCAGGAGTAAAAGTCACTGCTACTGGCAGGCTGCCCTCGGACACTTCACTCCAGTTCCCAAGCGCTGGCCCTGTTTCAGGGTGCTGCGCACTGGCGGCTTGAGGAGCCAGCCTCAGGGCGCCATGCTATGACAGGGGCTCCATTCAGAGGGCCATTTGAGTCATGTCTTACAGCTCATGGACTCGTTTTCACCAGGATAGCTCCCTCTCCCAATGCCTCCAGGAGGAACAAAGACTGATGAGAACAAGGCCATCTCTCCAGTTTCCTTTCAGAGAACTAGTGCTGGGAAGCCCACCATGGCAGATCTGTGTGGTGGAGGACTTCATCTAGCTCAGGGTTCATAACCAGACTGACAAGATGTCCCAGGGACAGGAGCTGTGGAGCCATTTCAAGAGGCTGGTGGTGGTGAGGTCCCTTGGGCATGTCAAACAGGGCTCAAGATGGGGAAAAAGCAGCCAGTATCCTGTGGATCAAGGATCCTGTGGTCCAAAATCCATGGACCAAGGACTTGAGAAGGGGAGATAGCTGGGAGGAACCGAGGCAGCAGGGCTGGGAGCATGGAATGAGGGGGCGAGTCTGAAGCAGCCTACTTCAATCTTCTGTTTCACAAGAAAGGGAATTATGTACAAACTGCACGGCACATCCCAGTCCTCTCCACAGTGCGGGTGACGCTGTGGCCTCTACAGGACTCATACGCTCAACAGGCCGCCAAGATTTAAATCCGGGTGATCCCCAGGAGGCAGTGAGGAGCTGAGGAGCAGATGGAGTTGGAGGGACCACACCGAGCTAGCCTATTAAAGCAGTCCACTTGGAGTCCATGGGCAGCCATCCTTGGAAATCAGCCGCGAAATCAACACATCCCCTCCCTCCCTGCCCGAGTGCGCAGTTCGGGTGCACTACTTCCTTCTGAGCTTTCAATTGCTACCCTGGCAGCAAGCCAGGTAAAGGCCCAGTCCTCATGCTGCACGGGCCCAGGAGGAGCATGGGGCTAAGGAACAGGGTCTTCTGGGGGGACGGGTGCTCACAGCTCCCCTTTCCCATGCAGCATCCTGCTGGAACGGCCGTGTGCCAGAGGGCAGCAGGAAATAGTTCAGAGTCCCCACGGCACCACCTCCTTCAGATCAGTATCTCCACCATGTCGGAAAAGTCCTGGACTCTGGATGTAGCAACAGAATCTGGAGAGATAAGAGCCCAGGCACAGGGCAACGAGGGTTATTAGACTACTCTTTTAAATCCGGTAACATTTTAAAGATAGGCTCTGTCTTCACCAGCTTTTCCCACCTCCGCTGCCCAGGTCCCCAGAACTTGGCCAACCAGTCACAGAGCTCTGTTCCTCCCCAGCTCTCCATCCAGACCACCAGCCTCCCCAGTGGAAGATGCAAATGTTTATAACTAGGAACTGGTTGGAGGGCTTGGAGGGAGGGTGGAGAGCCCTGAGGGAGGGAGGCTGCCACATTCTTTTCATGCCTGTGGTTTTCTGAGCCGGTGAGGCACAGGCAACTATGCAAAGGTTAATGTGAAAGAGAGCAAACACATTCAATGGCATCTTCTCAAATTTCTCCTTCCGGGACTCTTAAAACAAAGTCTTCTAATTTGGGAGTGCCAAGCTCCAGGATCTTAGATGTTCAGATTGGCCATTAAAGATGTAAGGAAGACTTCTTAAGAGGAGATAAAGGGCTTCCCAGGTAGATCTGTTTGTAATTAGGGTTTCCAGTTCTCCTACTCCTATATCCACCAGCTCTCTCCCCGGTACTGAGGTAGATCCCACATTCTACTCACCCTCCCTGTGCGGGGCTCCCCGTGGCGTGTGGGCAATGAGTGGGGGTGGGATTGACACCCCAGGGTGCCCTCAGTCCCTCACAAAAGTTGGGGGAGGCTTACCCAGTGAGGCTGTTCTCTGGCCACTGCTGCATCCCAGAAGGCTGTCAGGCTCCAGGCTGTCCGGCGGGCCATCAGTCTGGGTGCTCCCATCCCTGCTACCATGTTTGGCGTGGGCAGCGAAGGGAGCCACAGCCACAGGCTCCTCCAGCGGGGCCCTGTCTGCTAGGAAGGCAGGAGTTTCAGTTACTGCCCTGTCCACAATATGTAGCCCCCGTGAAGAACACCCTAACTTAACGACAGACACCTCTTCGGGATGCTAGTTGCTCTTGATTTGCAGGAACTTTGATTACACTCCTGTTTCCAAACAGGATTGGGTTCCAAAAGCTTGGAGTGGAAGAAGCTTTCTTAAAACGTTGTAGATTAAATCTTAAAACAGTAAGGATTCCTGGATTTCTGTGGCGTCTGCTTAGGAGGAGAAGTGGAAGTGCTGGCCCAGAAGGTACCTCTGCAGGGGAAGCTTATTTTAACTTTGATAGTGAGTGGCTGGGACCAGGGTGGTGGAATTTCCAGAGGCCGGGGCTAAAGCCTGCCTTGTCACACCAGGGGACAGCTGCGGGCTACACTAGAGCCAGAGCGGAGCCCGCTCCCCTGGGTGAGGAGGTGGGATGCCTAGCTCCTCCAAGCTTCAGTTCTGCAAGGAAAGGCCTGAGAACAACCTAGGCTCTGCTGCCCACCCACCTCCTCTCACCTGCAGCCAGTTGGGCAGAGGCATCCACCTGCCGCTCGCTGGAGGAGTGTCCTTGCCAGCCCTGGGTCCCCGCTGCTGCAGCCACAAAGATAGATGGTACCGACTTGGCAGGCCTCAGGGAACCCGGGGTGACCTTGCCAGGGTCTTTCCTGGAGCGCTGCTGAAGAACCTTGATCACGGCATCCTTCTCCAGGATCTGAGCATGGAGCACCTTTAACCTGAGGGATGACAGGCCATGTTTATATCTTCAGACCCACAGATCCTGTGGCCTCTGCCCTCCCCACCTCGTGGAAGTTGGAGGGAAAGCCTTCCTTAAAGCCAGGCTGGGGTCTCCTGGCCTTGCAGCAGGGGCCAGGATGGGGCCTTCAGAAGTGCCATCAGAGCTCTGCAACGGAATGCTTTGAAAACTACCAGTGCATGAGAGGCTGGGCCGCTTCCACACTGGCAAACCCAGGGGTAGGTTCTGGGTTCATCTGATAACGGTAGTGGCACAAACCCTGTCCTGGAGGGCCATCCCCAGGGCTGTTAATCAAGGGAGCTAAGTCGATTGCTTGTGTTTTTGAGCCAGGAAGAAGTCAAAGGGAAATCTTGTGGGGCCTCTGAATTGTCTCTGGAGAGAAAATACCAGCTCCCCGCAGGCCAGGGGCCTAGGCCACATTCGTTCTGGGGTGGTACCTGGCATGTAAGGTAGGAAAGTCTAATTCTCTGATTTACATGGTAGGAGTGGGGGAGCAGGTAGAGGCCTGGAGCCTTGGGTATCATCCAAGAGTGGAGTCTCCTGGGCAAACCAATGACTCAGTTGGCACCTCTGAGAAAGAATAGCCTATAATGCCAGCTGGGCCGAAAGCAGGGGGTCAGCTGAGAAGTAGGAGGGATTGTTAGGCTGGGCGGAGTGAGGGGTGTTTATCATGGATTAAGTTCCAGGCAAAGAAAAGGAATGAAGTTGCTCAAGTGTGTCCGACTCTGTGACCCCATGGACTGTAGCCTGCCAGGCTCCTCTGTCCATGGAATTCTCTAGGCCAGAATACCGGAGTGGGTTGCCATTTCCTTCTTTCTCCAGGGGAACTTCCCAACCCAGGGATTGAACCCCAGTTTCCTGCACTGCAGGCAGACTCTTAACCATCTGAGCCAGCAGGGAAGACCTAAGGCCCAGGCAAGGGCTGGACAAATCCCACCCTACCTCCACCCCCTGCCCCAGGTACCCAGCCTGCAGTGTCCAACCTGCTTTCCATCTCCTGATGCCTGTGGCCACCGGTGAGCAGGCCCTCATTGAAGCTGCTGCTGGGCGAAGGCTGGGGCGAGTGCCTGATGAGAGTGGTGTCGCGCTGGGCGGCAGCCGTGGCGGCCGCATCCATGGCGAACTGCCTCATGGCACGTTCCTCCAAGTACTTCTGTTCCCACTTGGTCATGTCAGCTTCCAGCGTCAGCACCTGCTCCTCCTTCTCCCGCAACTGCTCCGACAGCCGCAGCGCACTGAGCTCCGGGGTCCCACCACTGCCACCGCCACCTCCTGGGGTGCCTGCCTGTCTCTGCAGAGAGAGGGGTACCGTGGTCAGGGGTGGAAGGTGGGGTGTGTTGGCTGCAAGGCCTCACTGCCATGTGAGGAATCTCACTGAGGCCAGTGCTTGGTCAGCTGGCACCACGCACTCTGCATAGCCTGCCTCCGGCCGGAGAGAAAGGGGAGCCACAGGGCCCCACACCCTTGCCCCAAATCCTGTGGCCAAGGGTACAGAGGAGATTGGGTTTGCTTTTGCATAGTGACCATATACATTGTCCTCCAAACTGGGGAAGGGGTGACTTAATGACACGGGACAACTGGTCAGACCCTGGCAATCCAGGAGCTCTGGTCACTCTATCTCTGTGGGAAGGGTGAGGCTAGGAGTGGAGATAGAATTCTATCTGGTCTGTAAACATGAGAGCTATTTACACAGACCAAAGTGAGGATAAAGGCCCAGGATCTGGGCGACTATCTTCCCCACCCCCAATCTCTGGGAGACACTTATATGTTAGTCCCCTCCATCACAGCTCCTGAAAGACTTTCTCCAGAGACCAAGGGTGCCAATCCCGGCTGCTGCTGAGGACAGAGGCCCAAGGCTCGAGTCCCTGAGGTCGGCACATCGTCAAGAGGAAAGGCCTCTGCTGAGATTGATGGGCCAGGAGGGGACTTCCACAAGGTTAGGGACTTCCTAACTCTAAGAGGGCTTGGCCTGGATTGCAACAGGGGCTCCTGGGGTCTTCCCAGCCCACCTGCTGTGCACGAAGGGCCTTGAGTTCTTGCTCTAGACGCGTCCGCAGACGTAGCTCCAGCTGCTCACGCTTCTCGCAGGCAGCTTGCAGCTGCCCCAGGGCCTGCTGTAGCCGCTCCACCTTCTCCACGTAGGCCTGCTTCTTCCGCAGCTCCTCCTCGGCTCTTGCCGCACGGCCTTGGGCATTGCTCAGGGCCTGCTCCAGCAGCTCGGCCCGCCGCCGCTGGTCCTCGATGGCTCCGCGCAGCAGTGCCATCTCCCGCTCTAACTTCTCCTGCTCCTGCTGCTGCTCATAGCCTGCAGCGAGAGAGGGAGGAGCCCGATCAGGGACGGCAGCTCCCTCGCTGCCCCACAGAGCACCCACCATGTGTCACGCTCTGTGCTGACTGCTGCTCAAGCTTGACTGCATTCTCTCAGTAACACAGGAGTTAGGTACCCTTGTTAACCCCACAGTATGGGCCAGGGAACTGAAGTTCAGGTTAAGGCCTGAGCGAATGGGAATGTCAGACCAGGGCCCCTGCAGTGATGACTGGGCCACACTGCTCCTCTGCTGGGACATGGCCTTGCCAGGAGAGACCCCGAGACACTGTCCACCTGCACTGGTGTCACCATCTCCAAAACACATTCACAACTTCGCGCAAGCAGGAACCGCGATGCCCATCTCCAGATGAGAAAACAGAGGCTCAGGAGGACTATCACGTGGTCATCACCCAAGTGGAAGAAGCACCACGTGCTGCCCCAGGAGTCAGGCATCTACACATCTTATTCTCCCGAAGCCTCCAATGACAGTCTGGGATCTGTGATCCCGACCTTAAAGAGGAGGAATCATAGGAGGTGAATGGTGCTACCAAGTGGGGATCAAAGTTAGCCTGCCTCTGAAGAACCAGACTGCTTGGCTACGGCGTGAGGCCCTCGTACTCAGAGGCCTCAGAGCTTATTCTGTGAAACCAGGCACCCCCACCCCCACCCCGAGTGTGCAGGCTGCCTGCCTTGCTGGAAGGCAGAGGGGGACCCGTCATGGGGCCTGCCTGATGGACTCAAAGGCACCATCTCTAGAGCAGCACTGTCACAGCAGAGTGGAATTTTCTGCTGTAATGGACTTGCTCTATTCTGTGCCAAGCAGAGCAATAGCCATAGGCACATGTGGCCAGTGAGTACTTGCAATGTGGCTAGTGCCAGGGAGGAGTCAAATTTTTCATTTTATTTCATTTTAATTGATTTTAATCTTTGGGCCACGTGTGGCTAAATACCTATCAGAGAGGACAGTATAGACTCTGGAACAGAAGAGAATTACACAGGGCCCTGCGGCAGAGGAGGAGGACACAGGCCACCCAGGTCAGCTCTGGTTCACTCTGAATTTTTGAAGGCTGGGCCCAGGTCCACCTCGTTCTTTGGAGTGAAGGGAAAAGTTGGCGAAACTCAGTACCACTGGGCCTCTCATCCTGAGCTGGCCTGACACCTGAATGGGGTGGAGGGGGCAGGCAGGAGTGCTGACTGGGACTTTGGAGCCAGAGACAATGGCCCTGTCCTGGGAGGGTTCACAGAGATGGACAGCTTATAGAGTTAGCCGGAGGCTGGCAGCTCATCCCAGTCTTAGATGGTCCCATCTTACAGCTTCAGAATCTGGGGATCGGATGAGAAGAAACTGCCCAAGGGGGACTCGGTTGGGAGAACCAGGCCTCAGATCTCATGGCCACATGCCCAGGGTGGGCAGAGCCTGACCAGAGCTGGGAGTCTGTACTGCTTGCCTAGTAGGAAAGCAGATAGCACTGGTGATAGGGGCCACATTCTCCTACTAGCGCTGACACTGGAAAAAAGGTGAGATCAACCACAGACATTTTCCCTGAGGATTCTGGTTCCTGAGGATTCTTGCTTTGGATGTCAGGAGCAAGGAAGGGTAGTTTGGCTTTCCTCAGCCCTTGGGGAGGGTATCAAGGACCCAGCCTTTAGCTTCCAGAAGGTTCCTGCTGCCTTGCGCACCTCTAACACCCCGGTGGCTTCCTTGGTGGTTCTGACAGTAAAGAATCAGCCTAAAATGCAGGAGACTCAGGTTTGATCCCTGGGTCAGGAAGGTGCCCTGGAGAAGGGAATGGCAACCCACTCCATTATTCTTGCCTGGGGAATCCCATGGACAGAGGAGCCTGGCTGGCTACAGTCTGAAGTGAAGTGAAGTCACACAGTCGTGTCCGACTCTTTGCGACCCTGTGGTCTGTAGCCCGGGGAAGGCAATGGCACCCCACCCCAGTACTCTTGCCTGGAAAATCCCATGGACTGGAGCCTCCAGTCCATGGGGTGGCTAAGAGTTGGACACGACTGAGCGACTTCACTTTCACTTTTCACTTTCATGCATTGGAGAAGGAAATGGCAACCCACTCCAGTATTCTTGCCTGGAGAATCCCAGGGGCTGAGGAGCCTGGTGGGCTGCCGTCTATGGGATCGCACAGAGTCGGACACGACTGAGTGACTTCAGCAGTCAGTAGTAGCAGCAGCAGTAGCAGGACTGTAGCCCACCAGGCTCCTCCGTCCATGGGATTCTCCAGGCAAGAATCCTGGAGTGGGTTGCCATTTCCTTCTCCACTCTATGCGATCACAAATAGTCGTAAGCACTGAGCAACTAACACTTTGACTTTGAAGGCCCTGGTAGAGCTCGGAGGCTTGAGACCTTGGCCATCCCCAGCCACCAGGATAAAACTCTGGGGGGAGGGCGCCGCCGCCTCCAGGCTGGAGTGGGAGCAGATTCGGGAGACACAGAGCGGGCCATGGGCTGGGGAGCAGTGGAGGGAGCAGGAGGCCTTCCATGGGGGAAGCAAAGTCCCAGCAGCAAGTCCCAGTCCCTTTGTCCCGCTGTCCCTCCTCCCGCAGCGAGGCGGGCGGGGCGCAGGCAGGGGTGCGCGGGGAGGGGGAGGCGCGCGCGGCGGAACAGCCCGGGCTCAGGAATGCCGGGCATCCAGGTCACCCGCCGCTACGAGATTAATGGCTCCAGCCCGGAGCCAAGAACAGCCTCACTCCCCAGGGAGCGGAAACGCCTCCAGGCTGGCCAGCCCCGGCCCCTCCCCTGCCTGCTCTCAGGAACCCGCCGTGACTTCCTTTCTTTGGCAAAGCCTGGTTCCATTCTGCCCCTTTCCAGCAACCCATCCTCTCTGGACAATGATGAGACCCCCCCCAGGGCTATCCCGGCTCCCCCAGCCCTTACCACCATCCCCTCCCTCCCAGAGACCTCAGTCATCTCCAGCTACCTCCTGTCCACCCTCAACCCTCAGCCCTTCACTGTCGGGGGCCACCCTGTCCAAGCCTGAGCCCTGCTTGAAGGAGGTACGTGCTGCTAGCCAGAGTTCACTCTTCAAGCTGCCTCTCTGCTTCCAGACACCCCCAACCATCTAGCTTAAGCTCAGTAAGCTTTTGGAGGGGTTCCTCCTTCCTAGAAGGCACCCTTGCCCAGACACCAGCTGCCCCACTGCACTCCTTTGCAAACACTCAGACATCACTATAGCAGGCAGTAGGTGCATACCGGAGGAGCTTATCAATGACCGCCTCTCTGATGGTTACAGCTTCTTCCTACTATTGAGTTGGTGGCTTCCTTTGTCCCCCCTTCCTTCAAACCGCTTCTACCTCCACTGGAGCTATCCTGCTGCTGCTTCACCTGCCACCCCACAAAACCTCTCTCTCAGGGTGCTGGGGACCCCCCCCCCCATCAGTGGTCTCCAGGGCCAGGCCATGCTTGTTCCCTGGAATCCATGGTGGGAAGACCCTGCTCCTTCCTCAAGCTCCCCACCTCTCTTGACCTCGTCCTGGCACCTTCCTTACCTGTTCCCGCTCTGCTGCACACCTGCCAGGGGCTTGGCACGGCTGTGCTAGGGAAGAAATGAGTGAGTGCATGGGCCAGTCAACAAGAACTCATCCGCTCTTCAAGAAGCCTTTGACTGTCCTTTTTAGGGGATCCTCCTGACCTCCTTCTTTAGGCTGCCCTGTTCATGAAGCTCCATTTTTGGCTGGTGCCAACACTTGTTATGGCCCAGCCTCACCATGCTCCCCAGCTTTCCACATGTCCACTCCCCGGGAGACTCAGACTCTACCTTCTCTCTCATCCCACCTGTTTCCAGAGTGCTCGGCTCTCCTCAACTGCTTCTAAAGGACACCGAACTGACGGTCAGCACACCTCCCCAGCTGTCCCTCTACCCACTGATCTTCCCAGTACACAAGGAACCAGATCCTGCTCCCCTTGGGAAGCCACCCCTCCCCGCTGAGTCCAGTCCAGTGATGGGTGCATAGTGGGCATTCAGTAAACCCACACTCCAAGCCCTGCTTTGGCAGAAGAGGCCAACTCTCCATCAAGAGGAGCTGTCCTGGTTCCACCAGCCACACCTCGGCTTGGGCTCCTGAGTGGGCCCTCTACTTACTCTGAGCTAACAGCTTGGCCACCATGTCCTGACTGCCCGCCTGGGCCTCCTGCGTCTTGCTTGCCAGGCGGCGGTTTGCAGATTCTAATCTTTCTGTTTCAAATGAAGAAAAGACGTTTTAAGGAAAAAGGTTTGAGTACAGGTGAAGCTGCCTGCCGAGGTGCACCCCCCCACCAGGGAACCATCTGTCAGGCTGCATTCTCCAATCTGGGGGTGGGCTCATAGGGAAGCCCCGGGTCACCCTGGGCCACACAGGTGAGAGCTCCAGGAGGGGCCCCAAGGTCTAGAACACAGAGACAAGCATCTCTCTATCAAGGTGGCTCCCAAGGAGTCTCAGCCTAGTCCCCTTTGAATTGATTTGTACTGTTTCTGCAGAGGCAAGAGATTCTGAATGATGTCCTAGAACAGTGGAATCAAGCTGTCCATAGGTGGTCCCTGCCCCTCCACCTGCGTGAGCGGTCCTCACCTCTAAGATCCCGGTTGAAGTCCTGCAGCCGCCTCATCTCACTGTCCATCTTGTTCCGCATTGTCTTCTCCAGGGCCTCTCTCTTGCAAGAGGCCCTTGTTAGGCTCTCGTGGGCCTCAGAGAGCCGCTGGACTTCACTCTCCAGCTGCAAGAGGCAGAGAGCAGAGCTGAAGAAAAGGAAGAGCTCCCAGGGTGGCAATGGCATCAAGGTCCCCTCCTTAGGCCAGGGTTGATCGTTGACTCTCCATCAGAAAGGGTAAGAGAGAAGATACAAAGCCAAGCCTAGCCAAGGCTAGGAGGCAGAAAACCCTCCTAGCCTGAGTGGGACAGGCTGCAGCCTGTAGCCTCCAGAGGGACCAGACTGCTGGAACAGGCAACTCAGGGTCCCTTCAACTGTCCCAAGGTCCTGAGTGAACACAAGGCCACATTCTCTGGAAGGGGCTGCCTCCAGGTCAGCTGACCGAGGGCAGCTTCCTGGTGCCTAGTGTCCAGAAAGAAGCATTCTCCTTTTATTTGGCTTCTAGGGAGAAATTTGAGCACAGTGGACCAGGATCAGGCACTGAGGCTCCAATCGTGTTCTGGAGGGTGGACCTATCTTGGAGACCACGGGACACTCACAGAAAGCCTAAGGCTACCTGCTAAGGCTGAGTGCACAGCTGGTGCCCCTTCACTAGGAAGGGAGCACCGGATCCAGCCTGAGCTGCCTGGAGTATGTGCCTCTCCAGCCATCCCCCTACAGGGCCAGCCTGGCCCCGGATGCCCCACCCACTTGGCAGCTGGCAGGTTCCGCACGTGCTCCTAGCTGGCCCGTGATTCCAATAAGTCGCTCGTTTTTTGCCAAGAGGAGGGGCTTTCCCTGTGACCAGGGCTGGCCTGGAACAGACTTGCTGTTGTGTGGGGGATACAAAGGGCTCTCTGTGGGAGGTGTCCACGGGAGGGGGCGTGTGCAGGGAAAGGGTGCGACCATGAGGGAGTCAGTGAATGGGCTCTTTCTAACCACCACTGAGCAGCAACTGCTCGTGCTCTGGGCCTGCTCTGCCGGCTGCTCCCCAGCTGTCTGGAGTCAGCCAGAGAGGGGTGTAGGAGGGATGAGGGGGGCCCCGAGGGGCAGCTGAGAAGCCCAGCCAGACTAGCTTTCAGACTCCTCTGCCTCCCTTCTGACAGCCCCCTCCCTGGTCAGCCCTGTTGGGGTTCCCTTCTTGCCCCCCGTGCTTCTCTGAGGCCTCGGCAAGGCCTACCTTCTCGATGCGGCCAGCCTTCTCCGCCGTGCTCTCCAGCTCCCTCTGCAATCTCTCATTGTCCCTCTGCAGCCTGGCATTCTCCCTTAGCACAGTCTCCATCTGAGCCAGGTGGGCGCTGCCCGAGGTGGCCAAAGAGGCCTGGGTGCTTGCCGGGCCCTCCACCCCAGGAGGGCTGAGGGCGGCCAGGTGTGGGGGCAGGTGGCGCTCCTGAGGCTGCTGCAAGTATTGGTACTGCTGCTGCTGATGCGGGAGGAACACAGGGGGTACCTGGGCCTGCAGGATCCTGGGGGACAGAAGAGACAGTCCTCAGAGACCACAGAGCCACATAGAATTGCCCCAGCCCTCCCTGGCAGACAGCTTTCCTGCAGCATTAGGCAATAACCTCTGGGGAAGGCCTTTCCACGTGGTGTCCCCAAGATCCTCAAGGGCCAGGGAAGCAGGGCTGCAGGGCATAACCATCAGCACACTTATTTCATGCCCAGCCTCCTGTGGTCCATGCCTTGGGGATCAGCCTGAATAGTCCGAGCCATAGGTAGCTCTTTTTGAATCTGGAGGTCACACTCATCATGACTGAAACTCACAACCTTCCAGGCCCCGGGGCCCCAGCAGCTACCCTGTGTCTGTTCCCACTGCTGGTGTCAGGCCCTCCGTGCACACCTACCCACGCAGCACACTCGCTTCTTCTCCCTCTTATTTTGAGTCCCATCACCCCGTGAAGAAACATTTTTAGAAGACTGTGGCTAAGGTTAGAGTGGTGAGACAGATCTGAGGTCAGGCTGAGTCTGGGCTCCAGAGTCTGACAGATCAGGCATTCAAATTCTGGCTCCAGTGTTTGAGTCCATGGTGCACGGGACCATGCTCAGTCAGGAGGGTGAGAATCTCTAGCCTCAGGCAGGTTGTCAGGGCCACATCTGCTTGGCAGAGTGCTGGGCCTGCAGTGGGCATCTCCAGTGACAGCCCACCCTCTGTCTCTTCTAGTGGAGACCACAGCCTACTCTCTGCTTAAAGAGTAAATGTGACCCCAAGAGTGGACTATCCAGGGTGAAGGGGCCACCTGTGAACTATTAGAATAGCCTGAGGTTAGGGACAGTGTTCTCCTGGCCTCTGGTACTGGGGTCCCATGTCATGGTCTTCACCCTCAAGGTCCCACGTCAAGGGAAGGAGCATGTGGGGTCACACAGCTTTTCTGGGGCCCTGTGGCTCCAGCTGTAGGAGAATTAGACTGCCTCAGTTTCACCAGGAGCTTTCCCAAGTCCCAGAAGCTGCAGACAAATCCATCGCCTCAGAACCCACGCCTGCCCTTCCCCTCATCCCTCCCCTTCATCCTTCCCACCCCCCAGACTCCAGCTCCCCTGCTCTTCTTAGACCCAAGGCTAAGTCCCTGCCACCAGTTCCCAGCAAACAATCTTCACCAGATTAGCTGAAGGAGAAGCTGGCAGATATATTTCTTTTCCTGCCCAAGGTAGAGTTTCCAGTGAGAGCTGAGAGAGTACCCCACTGGAATCTGCTAACTCTCCCTGCGCTGCTAAATGTGGCACCTTGGGGTGGCTCCCTCCAACTCGCTCCCCTGCTCTGGGCCAGGCAGACACAAATGGCATTCTTTGGGGATGACTGGGCTCTCAGAAAGAATAGAGCCTCCTTTCCTTCACACTTGCTCCCCACCACACACACACTTTTTTTTGTTCTCCTGCAAACAGTCAACTTCCTTTCCACGACATTATCTTTTCCTGACAGGGCTCAATAAGCATGGTCCAAAGAAGAAACCACGACTCAGCTTCTGAAACTCTTCCAGGACCAAGCCCTGAGAAGGGAGGTAAGGCAGGGGGGCCTTGAGGCTGGCAAAACCCCACAGGCTCAGTCTTCTGGCGCCTCCATTCCAGAGCCATCACGTCACTCATTTCTCGAGAGCAGAGAAAGGCATCTTTCCCGGGCAAGGTTGCTCGGTGGCAAAGCAGGCGACTAAACGAGGACTCAGCAGCCACGAAGAAAACCAGACTTGAACCTTGGGGCACCAGAGGAAGGGGGTCTGAGAGCCTTCAGGTCCCTCCACTGGGGTTTCCTGGACCCCTGTGTGTGGGGTGGGGGGCGGGGGTGGAATTAAGGGTGTGTGAAAAGGGCGTGTGCCAGCTTCTCAGGAGAAGGTCCTGGGCCAAACGAGAGCCTCATTTCTAGGAACCTTATTTCTGAAAACTCTCTGGGCTTCCTGCCCTTCCTGGGCATCCCTGCTTCCATTCCTGCCCCTAGAATCCATTCTCTACAAGCAACAGAGGAACCTTTTTGAAAAGGGACGCCAAATCACATCCTCCTCTAAAGGCTTCCCTTCACTCTCAGAATTAAAAGCTGAGTTCCCCACATTTGCAGCTACTCTGGAGCCTCCACATAAAGGGGCTCACCTGGAATAAGACCCTTCTCCCAGGCTCCTGCCCCATGGACCACACAGAAGAACATGAACAGAAATGAATGGCAGTGGCAGGGCAGCTCCCGCCCCTGGGTAGGAGAGGAGAGATCTCTACGGAGGCCATCTGGTCCTTTCTTCCTTGCCTCCACTTAGGAATGCCTCCCCAAAATCACGGACGGCAAAGAAGAAAAGACTTTATCTGTTTTTAGAAGCCTCCAGAGGAGGTCCCACCTTCTTCCCACTTAACTTGGGAAAGATTCCCAACTCTAGTCCTTGCAAGTTCTTTCTGAAATCTAACCTTTAGCCCCCTGCTCTAATTGACAGCCTCTGAGAACCCTAGTTACTTGAAGGCTACAGCCAATTAGGCAATGGTGTCTGTCTCCAAATTAAAGCAAGGGATGCTGTTAAGTTCTCATGTGACCCTGGCTAAATCCCTCTTTCCTTCCGGCATTAGCTCCCATCTTGGGAGGGAGAGGGTATCATCAGCCTTCCTCTGGAGCTCACCAGCCTCCAGGAGGCTCTTTACCCTGGGAAAACTACACTGGAAGGAAGCCAAGAACCTGAAGACCAAGGTGGGCAGTTACCTGACTTCCGCATGCTGGAAGTGTGGACTGCTACGGGCACGGTACCGCGGGTCAGTGACGGCAGAGGTGGTCTCGTGAGCTAGCATGACGTGTGGGTACTGAGGTGGAGGTCCTCGCGGCTCCGGGCCCTCGGCAGTGGGGGCGCCCCTGGCTGGGGGCCCTGCTGGTTGCGGGCCAGCTGGGGGAAGCTGTGAGAGGCACTCATGTGGCTGGGGGTGCGGGCCCCGTTCCTCTCCAGGGACAGCTGCAGGAGTCGCTCGCTCAGGGAGCGCACGTGCCCGTGCCTCAGCTCACGCAGGGCCTCATCCTGCCTCCGGCTGCCTCCCGGGGGCCCGCGGGGATCCCGGTCCCCCACGTGTGGCCAGGGCCCCGCCTGCTGGGAGGCATAGTACTGTGAGTGGGCTTTGGCCTCCTCATAGGTGGGCAGCTCCTCGCCCTTGCCAGGCTGCGGGCACAGGCGGTAGAGGCTGTTCTCTGCCAGGTGGGTCTCGGTGCCCTGGTGCTCCTGGCCCTGGGGTTCCTGCCTCGTGGCCTGCTGCAGCACCTGACTGTCCTCTGGTGCCATGATCTCCATGGGGGCCTGGGGGCTTCCTGTGCCCCCAGCCCCAGCCCCACCGCGCAGGGCCTGTTGCTGGATGGCCAGCAGTGTGCGGGTCTCAGTCAGGTTGCCATAGCGCAGCTGTTCCTGGATGAGGCGGTGCAGGACCGTACCTGAGGAGTCTTCCAGCGTCCTCATGCTCCCCGGGCTTGCACACACCCACCTGGACAAAGGCCAGTGGCACCTGGCCCCAGAGCACCTGAGGAGGAGAAAAAGAAGAGCACTCAGTGGGAGCACAAGGGAAAGGTGGGGACTTTCCATTGCTGTCTGGTTAAGGGCAAGGCGATGGAGGGGCACACATGCCCGTCAGACTGCCAATGCCGCCACCTACTGATTAAGGCAAGTCACCGAACTTCTGAGCCTCAGTTTCTCCAACGGAAATACGGAAATAATGCTGGCTTCATGGAGTTGAGAATTAAGAGGCAACGGCTATTGAGCTCCCAGTGAGCTGTAAATCCTTGGCAAAGGACTGCCATTATAATCATATTCATGGAGACTTACTGTGCTTAGAGAGAGATACCAGGAACCTAGACACCAGGAACCTCAGGCTCCTGTAGTCAGCTTCCCATCAGAGAGCCTGATGAGAACGTCCAGGGCAGGCCTAGTTCAGCTTTAAACACTAAGCTCTTGTGTCTCCTGCATTAGCAGGCAGATATTTTACCACTGCGCCACCTCTACTTTATCACAGGTGATAAAGCATGAGTCCTGCCCAGTAGAGGTGGTAAAGAATCTGTCTGCTAATGCAGGAGACACAAGAGACGTGGGATGGATCCCTGAGTTAGGAAGATTCCCTGGAGTAGGAAATGGCAGCCCACTCCAGTATTCTGGCCTGAAAAATCCCAGGGACAGAGGAGCCTGGTGGGCTACAATCCACAGGGTTGCAAAGAATTGGACACAACTGAGCATGCATGCATGCACGCACCAGCCCAGTAGAAGCCCTAGGCAAACAGCCCCCACAGCATGAAGCATGCCCGAGCCATGGCCTTGGCACAGCTAACTCATAATGCTTTACCCTGCTGAGCCCTCTCTGTCATGGATGACCTTGGCAGTCACTCTGCAAGGTGAACAAGAAGGAGAAAATGCATCTGGATTGGTGAATAAGGGATGAGAGATGAGACAGACTACACCAAGAGTGGTTTTGCAAAAGCAGGGGAAAAGGTGCCACCCATCAAGGTTTGTGGGCCAAGCAGAGTCTGTGCACTGACAGTAAGCGCACACGTGCTCCAGGAGAAAGAAAGGGCGGCACGGTGTTTGTCTCTGATTTTATGATCACCACCCCAGCCACACACACACTTGCTCCTTGGAAGTGCCTGATGGGCCTCTAGGTATGAGGGGATGGGCACTCAGCGTCTTGACATGGGTAAGACTGCTTGAGTTGACTGAAGGAGTGCGGGAGGTGCAGGAACCTGGGACTGGTGACTCTGTCTAAACTGCAAGGAGACTGTCTCCTGAGGAAGGTGTTCCCTTCTGAGCCTGAGCTCCCAGTGGCTCATGGCCTGGAAGGCTGCCCGCCTCACCTGGCTTCCTTTCCACAGCCTTCTCCAACACAAACCTCCAAACTGGGATTCAGGGAAGACCAAACAAAACCCACACCTCCACACGTCCTGTGTATATAGGAGGACAGTGGGAGGAGTGTGGCCCTTCCTCTGCCACAGAGCTAGCCCCAATGCCCGGCTCCAGTTAGGGCTTGGCTGGCTGGCAGAGCAGCCATTCCCAACCCGATCCCTCCTCCCAGTTGCCCAGAACTGGGGAGAGGGAGATGGGTCTGGAGGACATCTCAGTGTTCAGACTTCACCCACTCCACACACATACACACAGGGGGCACACACACATACACAGGGCGTGCGCGCACACACACACACAGAGAAAAGATGCAAGACTAGAGTTACCCGAGGCAAAACAAACAGGAATCACTTGGCCCTAGCGTTTCATCCACGGGGCTTATCCTAAGTTAAACACTGTCTGGGCTGACTCCAGCCGAGAATGACCAGGGAATGCAGTTTTCGGGACAGATTCCAGCCCTCCTCCTCCCCCAACAGTGTGCCCAGGAGCAGGGAACACTTCCCGAGCCTTTCATTCCTCGTTTGTCTTAGTCAAATCTCTCAGAAGCACACAGCTAAGGGGTCACTAAAATCTGCGCCCCGGACCCGGATCGTGCACCCCTGCTGCGCTAGCGCGCGGGGCTCTCTGAAACACTCGCTTCGAAGCAACCACACAACTCCGGCCTTTACCTTGGCTCACTCTGGCCCAAGGAACCAAAGCGAGGGTCTTTAAGTCAGATCGCACCCCGGCCAGGGATCCCGCCCTACGCGAACTCCTGGCTGACCACGAGCACCCTGAGGCCGCCGCAGCGCCTGGAGCGGACGACGGTAACCGTGGTCCGGAGAGGTCTTTAAGCGTCGTGGATCCGCCTCCCCTCTCCCTCCCGAGCCCTCTTTGTTTTCCAAATGCCCCAGCGCTGACGTCACCGGGCTGGACGGCAGGCTGCATTCTTTCTAAGAGAGAGCCAGACCGTGGCTCCGGAGAGGATTTTCCAAGGAAGACAAAGAGGAATTCTTGGGCTAGTTAGGGAGGAAAGACACCTGTAACCCACCCCACCCCCCGACCCCCCACCGAACCAAATTAGCCCCCAGGCCCTGCAACTTGAGCTCCAAGCGGCGCCTCCTTCCCAGATCCGCGCTCCCAGACACCCACTCCTGTCTGCCCACGAGCTGTCCCCTCCTTAAGCCCCAGCGGACCCGCGCCGCCTGCGAGAGCTCCCAAGGGACCTGCAAGGCGCCCCCGAACGGAGCTGCCCTCGCCCCGCCGGTTGCGAGCAAAGGTGCACCGCTCCTGGAGGACTCAGGGTCCGCTCGGCTTCTTCTCCCTCTCTCGGAAAAGGCCGGGCTGGAGCACGTCTCTGAGGCCCCGCACGCTCCCCGAAGCGCCAAGAGGCCTTTCTTACCGCTGCGGTCCGCGAGTGCTCCGAGCGGTAAAATCCGACGGCCCGGCCCGGCTCAGCTCAGCTCGGCGGCGGAGGTGTGCTCTCGGCTGAGGCGCCGACGCTCTGGCGGCTCAGCCCCAGTGCGCAGCCCCAGGGTCGGCCCGCGCCGGAGGCGGCTGCTATGCCAGGAATGTGAGAGTTTCAGGTTCCCCCTCGGGATCAAAGCGAACCACAAATAACCTCGTAGCGCGCCGCCCTCCTCCGCTCTCCGCCTCCTCCAGCTCCCTCCTCCCCACCCCCGCCTTCCTCCGGGAAGGCGGCGCTGTGGACCTGGCCGCCCCGGCCTCCTGGACTCTCTGCGCCCCTCCCCGGCCAGAGACCCCCGCTCTCCTTAGGAGCTGCTGGAATCCATCTAGGCCCCTTACTGCCCTCAGCCCGGTTCCCGGCCTTCCTCTCACTCCTCCAGCTCCATCGGTTGGATGACACCGAGAATGTACGTGACATGCCCTCGAGAGAGACCCTGGGTGTTGCTGATGAACGTGTTTGGGGGTGAGAGGGGCTGTGTGTGTGTTGTACAGTGAGGAAAGACTGGAAAGACGTCCATATCTGCCCAATCCACACCGTGCCCCAAGCGAAGAGACGTCTCTTGCTTCCAGCCGGGAGCCTCGCTGGTTGTCGCCGGCGGCAACCTTTGAATTGCACTTTTATTGTTTACAAACACCTTCGCCAGCCCTTTTCGGATCTGTCTCCACAGGAAGTGTGAATCTGGGATGAAAAATCTTCCGGCTAATTTGACCCACTTTACCAGCTGAATCACCCGCCGCCAGGCGATCTGTCCAGCTCTTCCCAAAGAAGGTAGTAAGGGGCACCCCTTTACGGAGAGGGCAGGGTGTGCCAGCACCCGCTTACCGCCTGGTCATCCCGCCAGCCCTTCCAGTCATCCTCCCAGGGATTTTTTTTTTTTTTTATCATCCCTGTCTTATAAATGAGGAAACCACAGGCTCAGAGAGATTAATTAGCTTGCCAGGGGTCACACAGAGAGGAAGTGATGGAGCCAGGTAACCAGTGGGCTGCTCGGCTTCTCATTCCCAAAACTTTTCCGTGGCCACCAGAATCCAGGTTACTTCGGTGGACAGGGCAGACTCTGGGAGCTCTCCTCTCTCCATCTGCTCTTTCTCTTTTTTGATTTCTTCATTTCCCTCCACACCCCTGTCAGCCAGGGGCCCTCTCTTAGGTCCACTGCTGTTGCTCTTGCTCTTCCTCTTCTGGATGGAATTCTGTCCTCTGACCCTTCCTCCCCAGTCTTTGGCACTAGGCTGGTTCATCTGCACGGGTGGAAACCCCTTCTTCAGAAAGCCTGCTCTGCCAGACCCTCCTCCCCACCTGCACGCACTTCCCCAGCTCTGTGTGCCATTCCTGCGCCCTGACCACACTGGGTCTCTCAACACCTCTCTGTGTAAAGCCCAGGCTCCTGTCCACCCTGAGAATCGGGGCTGACTTTCACCCCCAGCCAGGTCCTCTCTACCTCCCCTCACTGTGGAGTTTGCAATTGCCCGATCTGCTGGAGGGGATTGGGACAAGAAAACTTGATAAGTTCAAAGAGCTATTTGCTAGCCAAGGACATTGTTAATTTTTAATAAAACTCTCCCCAAAATGTGTGTGTGTGTGTGTGTGTGTGTGTGTGTGATTTACTTGGAAGCCAAATATTGTATCTCAAACACAAGAGCACCTTGTTTTAGTGTGCTATGCATTATTGCACTTCACAGATTCTGCATTTTTCACAAATTGAAGGTTTGTGGTAACCTTTCATTGTACCATTTTTTCCCAGCAGCATTTGCTCACACTGTGTCTGTGGGTAATTCCAGCAATAGTTCAACTTTTATTATGTTTGTTATGGTAATGTGTGATTTTTGGTATTGCTATTGCAAAAAGATTATGACTTGCTGAAGGCTCAGATGATGAGCAATAGAGTATTCTTTAATTAAGGTTTGTACATTGTTCAGTCCAGTTCGGTTCAATTGCTCAGTCATGTCCGACTCTTTGCAACCTCATGGGCTGCAGTACGTCTGTCTTCCCTGTTTATCACCAGCTCCTGGAACTTGCTCAAACTCATGTCCATTGAGTTGGTGATGCCATCCAACCATCTTTTCCTTTGTCGTCCCCTTCTCCAACTGCCTTCACAATCTTTCCCAGCATCAGGGTCTTTTCCAATGACTCAGTTCTTCGCATCAGATGGCCAAAGTATTGGAGTTTCAGCTTCAGCATCAGTCCTTCCAATGAATATTCAGGACTGATTTCCTTTAGGATGGACTGGGTGGATCTCCTTGCTGTCCAAAGGATTCTCAAGAGTCTTCTCCAACATCACAGTTCAAAAGCATCAACTCTTTGGTGCTCAGCTTTCTTTATGGTCCAACTCTCACATCCATACATGACTACTGGAAAAACTATAGCTTTAACTACACAGACCTTTGCTGGCAAAGTAATGTCTCTGCTTTTTGATATGCTGTCTAGGTTTGTCATAACTTTTCTTCCAAGGAGCAAGCGTCTTTTAATTTCATGGCTGCAGACACCATCTGCAGTGATTTTGGAGCCCAAGAAAATAAAGTCTCTCACTGTTTCCATTGTTTCCTCTTCAATTTGCCATGAAGTGATGGGACTGGATGCCATGATCTTAATTTTTTGAATGTTGAGTTTTAAGCCAGCTTTTTCATTGTTAATTTAGACAATGCTATTGCAACACGGCAGACAGCAGTAACATGGAAACATAACTTTTACCTGCTCTGGGAAACCAAATAATTTGTTTTATTGCAGTATTCACTTTATTGTGGTGGTCTAGAATGGAACCTGCAGTATTTTCAAGGTGTTCCTGAAGTGACTGACTGAGAAAAATGAAAGAATATGTTATTTGTACCGAGTTAGGAGATATTTGACCATCCAAGGACCACCTCACCAAGAGGAGCTGTGGCCCACATGCTACTGTCCTAACTGGATACACTAGGTGTGAATTTTAGAAATGAAAAGAAAGAAAAAAGAGATCCCCAGGTGGCCTCTTACCCTGTGGACAGCATTCTTCTTGGGAACACTTGGCGGAGGTGTGAGAGTGGGTGTGGGCATGTGTACTCTGGTTACAAAGTCAGGGAAAAGGTTGCATAGATCAGTTCTATGCAAAGGAGCATTTGGGCTGACTGGACAAAAAGCTTTGCAAACTTCTTGAAATGGTTGCAGAAAGGGTCTGCTCAAGGTGCCTGGAGTTGGGAGGTACATCTTGGATTGAGCAAGCCCACAGTAGCCCCAAAAGGGACCCCTCGAATGCTTACCTCTGTGTTCCTGAGACAGAATGGGGAGAGGGCTCCCAAAACCTGGATGGGAAGATGACACACATTTTTCTTCTTGTTTTGGCCTTCTCTTTGCATGGGAAGGATGGAGGGCAGGGCCTCCCAGGCAGGGCAGGGCAAAGAGCAGGGGCCTCAGTGGAGCCTGCCTGAGCTGGCAGCCACATCTGGCTCTGCAGGATGGTTGGGTAAGAGGTCATCACAGCTCAGATATGCCGGAGGCAGGTGTGCACACATGGGTGCTAGCCTGGCTGGGCAGCTAACACACACACACACAGCAAGGAAAGAGAGGGTCGCCTGGGAAGTCAGTGCTTTCTAACCCCCAGCTTTGTCCCTCTCTGTCCACACTGACCTCTCTCCCTTCACCCTTCTTCCTGCAGGCAATGGTTCTCCCCAGGTGACAGTGTGGCTGGCTGGGCCCAGAATCCTGCAAAGAAAAGATGCAGAGGTGACCCAGTTCTCAGAGTGAGCCAGCTAGATGCCTTTGCTCTGGAGAGTGTGGCTCCCAGAGGTGTGGCTGGCTCACAGGTGTGTACATAACTTAGGTGAACACACCCTCATCCGTACATAGCCTGGGCCTGGGCTCAGGCCTGAGTCTGTGCGTGTGATATGGGCTCAGTCTGGCCCTGGAGCTGTGCTGCACTGCAGCCCACAAAAAAAAATAAAGGCAAGTTTTGAGTTAGACTCTAGCAGCCTGGGTCCTCCATTGAGCTGAGAAGGGAATGGTCCCCTTACTTCCCAAATGGTTGATTGGTGGAGGAGGGGCACCAACATCAAAACAAGACCTCTAGTTGTGAAATCCTCCCTTCTGGACACTTCCTTTGACAGGTTATGGGGCGTAAGATGCCCACCAGAATCTGGAGCAGGGAACAAATTCTCAGGAAGAACATGGACACTGGGGTGGAAGTTCCCATTTCTACTTCCGAGAATTAAGCTGGGGGCCTTCTTCTCTTTGTCCTTTTGCAAGTCACCGTGGTCTACTTTCTGATCCATTCTCCACCCTCCCCCACCCCAGGTTTCCCTCCAACTCTCTCCTTCCTCCACCATCCCTCCTTCTACTCCAGGCATTAGGCCCAAATCTCCATCAGGCACCAGTTGCTTCACTTGGTCCATGTCTTTGTTGTTTTATTTATTTATTTTTTAAAATTAAATCCGAGCCATGTGTGGCATGCAGGATCTTAGTCTCGGACCAGGGATCAAACCCACGCCCCTTGCAATGGAAGCATGGAGTCTTAACCATTGGATTGCTGGGGGAGTGCTGGAACATTTTTGAAATTAGACCCCACAATGATTGAGGTAAGAGGGTGTAGTCCTAAAAATTGAAGAAGCCCTGACTTTCCAAATTACACACACCTTTGAGCCCCTGACCTCCTTCCGTGTCCCTTGGCTTTGGAAGCTCCTGCAGGCCCAGGGCTGAGATGACTCTTGTGGGCAGTGAAGGCCCCCTGAGGAGGGAATTTTGAACCCCGCCCCCATGTACTCCCCCTGCTTGGGGGTCTATAACTGCCCAGAACCTCCACCGGCCCCATCCTATTATTGTGAATAGATAGTAAGCTGCAGGAGGCTACTCCTCAGTGTATTCTTATCTGGGCAGCCCTTAGGGTGAGGGAGGTGATGGGATGGAGGTCTCAGAACTGGTATATTTGAAGCAGTAAAGGAGGGAAGATCATTTTGAAATGTCAGATTTACTCCAGACACATGCAAAGCTACCTAGTTCTGAGTAGGTACTGATTTGGTAGACGCTCACTGCTGGTTGGAAAGACCCTCTTGGTCAGAGGCCACAGGCAATGGGAGGAGGCCCCAGGATTTGCAAGGTTCCTTATAGAAAAGAGCCCTGGCAGGTTTCTGTGTCTACTGGGGCAGGGCCAGTGTGATGGAAGGGTGCCCCCTAGTGAGCCTCATCCCTGGCTGCTGGGGACAGCTCCGCCCAGGGCTCCCAAGGTGGACCTGGGGTCCCAGAGGGTCAGGGGGCATGTTGGGGACAAGGTTTTATCCCAGGGACATGTACCTCCCAGGTCCCTCTAAGAAAGAATTAATGGCTCCAGTTGTGCTTCTGAGTTTTCCTTCCATTTCAGCCTCTCCTGTTGCTTTTCCATATCTTTAATACAATCATATCATTGACATTGGGAAAATACCTTTTATTTACTCACCCATTCACTCTTCCATTTATCTCTTTTGTCTTATATTTCATGCATTCATTCAACAAATATTTTCTGAGCACCTGCTCTGAGCCAGGCCCTCTAAATCGAAGGGTCTTCATCCTTGCAGAGCTCATGGGTCACTGGAGGCAGGGGAGAAAGAGGCCAGTACATTGCAGAGAAGAGAATTCTGGAGGAGAGGATCTGGGCACGAGGAGGAAGTCAGGCAGCTTTCCACAAGGAAAGCATTCTCACGCTGAATGCTGAAGGGCAGGATGGCCTGCAAGGTCTTGTCCAGCCCGGCATCTGGAAAACCTTCACTAGAAGCAAAGACTCCCTGCTTCATCAAAACAAGCAGGAGGTGTTAAGCCCTTTATGCATGATTTCTGACTCCCAGCCACCCATATGTCCCTGTCCAGGAGTGATCCTGGGAGGGAGGGACTACAAAGGGACAGGAGAAAACTTTGTGTGGAGGGGCTACCTATGTTCACTATCTTGATTCAGATCAGATCAGTCGCTCAGTCCTGTCTGACTCTTTGCGACCCCATGAATTGCAGCATGCCAGGCCTCCCTGTCCATCATCAACTCCCAGAGGTCACTGAGACATCCATTGAGTCAGTGATGCCATCCAGCCATCTCATCCTCTGTCGTCCCCTTCTCCTCTTGCCCCCAGTCCCTCCCAGCATCAGAGTCTTCTCCAATGAGTCAACTCTTCGCATGAGGTGCCCAAAGTACTGGAGTTTCAGCTTTAGCATCATTCCTTCCAAAGAAATCCCAGGGCTGATCTCCTTCACAATGGACTGGTTGGATCTCCTTATAGTCCAAGGGACTCTCAAGAGTCTTCTCCAACACCACAGTTCAAAAGCATCAATTCTTCGGCACTCAACCTTCACAATCCAGCTCTCACATCCATACATGACCACAGGAAAGACCATAGCCTTGACTAGACGAACCTTTGTTGGCAAAGTAATGTCTCTGCTTTTCAATATGCTATCTAGGTTGGTCATAACTTTCCTTCCAAGGAGTAAGCGTCTTTTAATTTCATGGCTGCAGTCATCATCTGTAGTGATTTGGGAGCCCAGAAAAATAAAGTCTGACACTGTTTCCACTGTTTGCCCATCTATTTCCCATGTAGTGATGGGACCAGATGCCATGATCTTCGTTTTCTGAATGTTGAGCTTTAAGCCCTTTAAGCCAACTTTTTCACTCTCCTCTTTCACTTTTATCAAGAGGCTTTTTAGTTCCTCTTCACTTTCTGCCATAAGGGTGGTGTCATCTGCATATCTGAGGTTATTGATATTTCTCCCAGCAATCTTGATTCCAACTTGTGTTTCTTCCAGTCCAGCATTTCTCATGATGTACTCTGCATAGAAGTTAAATAAACAGGGTGACAATATACAGCCTTGACATACTCTTTTTCCTATTTGGAACCAGTCTGTTGTTCCATGTCCAGTTCTAACTGTTGCTTCCTGACCTGCATACAGATTTCTCAAGAGGCAGATCAGGTGGTCTGGTATTCCCATCTCTTTCAGAATTTTCCACAGTTTATTGTGATCCACACAGTCAAAGGCTTTGGCATAGTCAATAAAGCAGAAATAGATGTTTTTCTGGAACTCTCTTGCTTTTTCCATGATCCAGCGGATGTTGTCAATTTGATCTCTGGTTCCTCTGCCTTTTCTAAAACCAGCTTGAACATCAGGAAGTTCATGGTTCACATATTGCTGAAGCCTGGCTTGGAGAATTTTGAGCATTACTTTACTAGCATGTGAAATGACTGCAATTGTGCAGTAGTTTGAGCATTCTTTGGCACTGCCTTTCTTTGGGATTGGCGTGAAAATGGACCTTTTCCAGTCCTGTGGCCACTGCTGAGTTTTCCAAATTTGCTGGCATATTAAGTGCAGCACTTTCACAGAATCATCTTTCAGGATTTGAAACAGCTCAACTGGAATTCCATCACCTCCACTAGCTTTGTTCATAGTGATGCTTTCTAAGGCCCACTTGACTTCACATTCCAGGATGTCTGGCTCTAGGTCAGTGATCACACCATCATGATTATCTGGGTCGTGAAGATCTTTTCTGTACAGTTCTTCTGTGTATTCTTGCCATCTCTTCTTAATATCTTCTGCTAGGTCCATACCATTTCTGTCCTTTATTGTGCCCATCTTTGCATGAAATGTTCCCTTGGTATCTCTGATTTTCTTGAAGAGATCCCTAGTCTTTCCCATTCTGTTGTTTTCCTCTATTTCTTTGCAATGATAGCTGAAGAAGGCTTTCTTATCTCTTCTTGTTATTCTTTGGAACTCTGCATTCAGATGTTTGTATCTTTCCTTTTCTCCTTTGCTTTTCGCTTCTCTTCTTTTCACAGCTATTTGTAAGGCCTCCCCAGACAGCCATTTTGCTTTTTTGCATTTCTTTTCCATGGGGATGGTCCTCATCCCTGTCTCCTGTACAATGTCACGAACCTCATTCCATAGTTCATCAGGCACTCTATCTATCAGATCTAGGCCCTTCAATCTATTTCTCACTTCCACTGTATAATCATAAGGGATTTGATTTAGGTCATACCTGAATGGTCTAGTGGTTTTCCCTACTTTCTTCAATTTAAGTCTGATTTTGGCAATAAGGAGTTCATGGTCTGAGCCACAGTCAGCTTCCGGTCTTGTTTTTACTGACTGTACAGAGCTTCTCCATCTTTGGCTGCAAAGAATATAATCAATCTGATTTCGGTGTTGACCATCTGGTGATGTCCATGTATAGAGTCTTCTCTTGTGTTTTTGGAAGAGGGTGTTTGTTATGACTAGTGCATTTTCTTGGCAAAACTCTATTAGTCTTTGCCCTGCTTCATTCCGTATTCCAAGGCCAAATTTGCCTGTTACTCCAGGTGTTTCATGACTTCCTATTTTTGCATTCCAGTCCCCTATAATGAAAAGGACATCTTTTTGGGGTGTTAGTTCTAAAAGGTCTTGTAGGTCTTCAGAGAACCATTCAACTTCAGGTTCTTCAGCGTTACCGGTTGGGGCATAGACTTGGATTACTGTGATATTGAATGGTTTGCCTTGGAAACGAACAGAGATCATTCTGTCGTTTTTGAGATTGCATCCAAGTACTGCATTTCAGACTCTTTTTGTTGACCATGATGGCTACTCCATTTCTTTTGAGGGATTCCTGCCCGCAGTAGTAGATATAATGGTCATCTGAGTTAAATTCACCCATTCCAGTCCATTTCAGTTCGCTGATTCCTAGAATGTCGACATTCACTTTGGCCATCTCTTGTTTGACCACTTCCAATCTGCCTTGATTCATGGACCTGACATTCCAGGTTCCTATGCAATATTGTTCTTTACAGCATCGGACCTTGATTCTACCACCAGTCACATCCACAGTTGGGTATTGTTTTTGCTTTGGCTCCATCCCTTCATTCTTTCTGGAGTTATTTCTCCACTGATCTCCAGTAGCATATTGGGCACCTACTGACCTGGGGAGTTTCTCTTTCAGTATCCTATCATTTTGCCTTGATTATGGTGTGCTTATGCCCATGTTTATCAGAGTATGTCCTTTTATTTACTTATTTTTAAATACTTTGTTATTTTATTATTTTTGGTGGTGCTGAGTCTTTGTTGCTGCACATGGGCTTCCTGTAGTTGTGGAGAGCAGGGTCTTCTTTTGTTGCAGAACATAGGCTCTAGATGTACAGGCTTCAGTAGCTGCAGCACAGGAGCTTGGGAGTTGTGGCTCCCAGGCTCTAGAGCGCAGGCTCAGTAGTTATGGCAGTTGGCCTTAGTTCCTCCACTGCATATGGAATCTTCCCGGACCAGGGAACGAACCCTGGTCCCCCAGATTGGCAGGTGGATTATTATCCCCTGTACCGCCAGGCAAGTCAAGTATACCTCCATAAAAAAGAAAAAAGTTTCAGAAGTCAAATAGTAGTACAATGGAAGAAGCAGTGCCCTCTTGTACTTTTTCCCACCAAATTTCATTCCCAGGAGACAACGACTTTCAAGTCCTTTAGGTTTTCTGAATTTACACCTAAATTTCTAAAAAGTCTTCTTCTATTTCAGGGTGTTTCTGTTTTAAGTGCTGCTTATCTACTTTCTCGGAGAAGGCAATGGCACCCCACTCCAGTACTCTTGCCTGGAAAATCCCATGGATGGAGGAGCCTGGTAGGCTGCAGTCCACAGGGTCGCTAAGAGTCGGACACGACTGAGCGACTTCACTTTCACTTTTCACTTTCATGCACTGGAGAAGGAAATGGCAACTCACTCCAGTGTTCTTGCCTGGAGAATCCCAGGGATGGGGGAGCCTGGTGGGCTGCCGTCTATGGGGTCACACAGAGTCGGACACTACTGAAGTGACTTAGCAGTATCTACTTTCTACTACTTCTTTATCCCCACATACACACACACAGACACGCTTCTCTCTTTCATCCTCCACATGGTGACATGACATTTTGGTCAAATTACTATCCAGTGTTTATGTTATTGTGGCTAAGTAAATATTGTTAATAGCTGAATCATCTACTGTTCCATGATTACAGTTTCTTGCTTACACAATTCTTGTTTTCCTTGGAGTTAAATACTGGCTTATTTTTTCATTTTCTTGGCATACTATATATTTGTGCCCAAATGGATAAACAGAACCCTACTCAAGTGACGATAGACCCATAGGTGTTCTATTGGGTCCATTTGGCCTTGGTGACATCCCTCCTGGACAGCTGGGGTGGGCTGCTCTCTAGTCCCACTTTCATCCTGAGATCACCTTTTGTCTTCATTGCAGGCTCTCCACTCACTTCTCATTTGTTTGGTTCCTTGTTTTCTGGATTTCTTGTCTTCATCTTCTGGTAGCTTCCTATGAATGGGACTGTTGGGAGGCAAATGTTTTTTAAGCATTTTCTGTCTCAAAGGGTCTCCGTTCTGCCCTCATATACTACTGATGGTTGGTTGGATATAAATTCTAGGTTAAAAATGTTTTTTTTCCTGTGCTTTTTGACAATGTTGCTTCATTTTCCCCTTGCTTCCAGTGTTGTTATTGAGAAAAATGATATGATTCTGAGTACTGATCTCTGGATAGAAACTTTTTCTCTCTGGAAGCCTCTAGCATTTTCTCGGCGTGCCTGATGTCCTGACGTTTTGCAGGGATGTTTTTCTTCTTTGTGCTTGCCTTTGATGGGCCCATCACTCTGGCACCTCAGGTAACTAAGCCCTGGGAAATTTTCTCAAATGATTTTCTTGTTATTTTCCTCCAGTTTCCTCTTTTTTGGGAACTCCAGTTATTTAAGTGTTAGGACTCCCAAAATGCTTCTCTAATTTTTAAATTCTTTTTTCCTATTGCCTTCATTTTTCTGGGAAATTTCCACCCCTTTATATTACAATCCTTCTATATTTTTGCTGTCATTTCTAATTTTCAAGAGCTGTTCCTTATCCAGTGTTCCCTTTCACAACATCATCATCTTGTTACAAGAATTAACCATCTTCTCCTTCTGGAAATGGTGATTATAATGAAAATTATTTTTCTTTTTCCCATCTCCACATTATCTCTGTTTCCTTGGAGTTTTTCTTCTTCTTCTTTTTTTTCTGTTTGTTTGTTTTGGTCTCTTTTTTTGTAGTTAATGCTTCCCTCAAATGACTCTGAATCTTGGCTGTCCAGTCCTATTTAAGAGGCAGGTGTTTAATAGCTGAAGGAAACCCCAAGTGGGTGCAGAGCTGGTTTCTTGGCAGGTCTCACAGATCAAGGATAGGATATGATTCTGGCCCTGATGTGGGGGCCCTCAAAGTACCAGAATATGTAGGTCAGTTCCTTTGAACTAGTCAGTTTCCTAGAGAAGGATGCTCTGAATTTACTGCCTGGAGGCTGGCTGCCTGTGTTTTGAGAGCAGAACAAAGAAAGAGGGGCTGGGGAGTTGGGGTAGCCAGACTCCTGGGATAGGAAGGCTTTGGTGTCTCCATCTGGTGGCAAGGATGGGGCAGGGAAGAGGTACTGAGGAAGGTGCAGCTTTCTTCTCATGGTAAAGGAGAGGGATCTCCTTTCACAAGACTTTCATCCCACCTGCCTGGTTTCTGCCTCCCCCGGCCCCTGTCTTGGAGATACTGGAGACTTCATTTGCTAAGATTGTGTCTCCGCTGAGCTTGCTTCTTTCCCTCCCTGAACACTCAACAGTGGGGAGAAAGCTAAAATCTCATCTATCTGCTTTCCATTCCAGAATCTTGTTGACATCATTCTCTTGCCCTCTGCTCCAGCTTTCTTTCACTGAGAGCTTAGGCTTTTTCCTTTCAGGTGTTTCCTGTCCAGGAGGTAGGGCTTGGGGTAGAGCCAGGGTGAAGGTGCTGGTCTCTCCTTCTTCTCAGTTTGGCTGGACTGGGTCTCTTCTTGGTTTTTCTCATAGAGATGGTTCATTCCAGGCCATGTTGGGACTGGTGTGTGCACTTGGGGCAGGAAGCTGGCAAGCTCAGGGTTGTTGAGCTGGTTCTACAACTTTAAGGCTTGCTTTCCCTGCTGTGGGCTGTATATCCCTGTATATCCGCCCAGGATAAGCTGGGGTGGGAGTGCTTCCGTGAGGTGAGTTCTCCCTCTTGACACACGGGGCTCTGCTACTCAGGCCTGGCAGGTGTACAGCCAAAACCTTGGACTGGAAGACTCAAGGCTTGGGGTTTCAGAGTTGCAGCTCCGGGAGATGGATGATCCTCCTTCAGACACCACTTCTTCCGAAATCCTCTCCGGGCAAAGGCTGGCCTGGAGCTGTCCTTGCTCTCAGCCTGACCCCTCTCCTCTTGGTGCAGTCACGGAAGAGGGTGGAGGACACTGCCACTCCCAGGCCCATCTTCACTGCTTCCAGAAGGCAAAGTCTCTGCTCTTTCAGTCCTGTTGGAAAGGTTCTATTGTTTCACTGGGTAGGGGATGGAGAGTCACTTGGGAAACATCACAATATCTGGCTTATTTCATGCAAGAGGCTCTTGGGGTGTGCTGTGTGGGTGCTGACCCTTGGGGTGCTCCACGAGCTGTCAAATGTGCCAGAGAGACTCCATAAACATCATTCCTTCATAGAGATCCACAGTGGCATCATCCTGTGTGGAGTCTGAGAAACCTCTTCAGGAAAGAAACTATATTTCTTTGTTTAAAGCCCCCACATGGGTGAGGACAGGCTGAAAGAAATTAGACTGGCCTCAAAAGACACCGTGCAGTGGAGAACTGGAACATCCAGTCCATCAACCTGGTGGGAAAAAAGATGGTGCTGGAATTGGAGACAGTGAAGAATGTAGCCCATATTGAGGCTAGTTCTTGGCTACACTCTGTTGGAAGCCTGGTCGATCTTGGCTTTCTGGCACACTTTTTTCAGACCCTTTTGGAAGACCCTTCCCCAAAGCAGCCAGATCCAAATGGCTGGTGCTGGAAGAGACAGGGAATCTGGCCCCAGGACAGAGAAGTCATCTTGGAGAGGTGAATGGAGAGTGTTTTCTCTGTGGGCAGCAGAGACAGAAGGACATCAGCTGTGGGGAGGAGATGGCAGGAAGATGGAGAGGCAGGGCCCTGGGTCAGGCAGATCAGTTATCATTGTCTCTGGGCAAAATCATACCAGGATTTTCAGTAAGATGTAATATAAAGTATATAGGAACATGTATATCATATAGCAAACTTAAACCATTTGATGTATGTCTTGTCATGTGCTCGCGCTCAGTTGTGTCTAGTTCTTTGCTACTTTTTGGACTGTAGCCCACCAGGCTCCTCTGTCCATAGGATTTTTCAGGCAAGAATGTGAAGTTGGTTGCCATTGCCTTCTCTAAGGCATCTTTCTGACCCAGGGATTGAAGTCATGTCTTCTGTGTCTCCTGCATTGGCAGGCAGATTCTTTACCACTGTCCTACCTGGGAAGGCTAGTTTCTAGTTGGGGTTATTATAAATAAAGCTGCTATGCATACTCAGATACAAGTCTTTTCTGGACACACGCTTTTATTTCCCTTGGGTGAGTAGCTAGAAATGAAATTGCTGGGTGTGTGGAAAGCATATGTTTAACTTAGTAAGATACCACCATAGTCATCCAAAGTGCTGAACTGTTTTACATTCCCACCACAAATGTATTACATGTCTAGTTATTCCACATCTGTCTGCAGTTGGTACTATCAGCCTTTAAATTTTTACTCATTCTAGTGGGTTCATAATGGTGTCTCATCATAATTTTAGTTTGCAGCACTCTGATGAACAGTGATGTTGAACATCTTTTCATATGCTTATTTGCCATCATACATCTTTTATGAAGTGTCTGTTCAAATGTTTTGCCTGGTTAAAAATTATTTTTCTTTTTATTGAATTTTAAAAGTTCTTCATTCTGCATACAATTTTTTTAATGAAAGATATATTTTGCTAATATTTTCTCCCAGTCTGTGGCTTGACTTTCCTTTTGAGTTGGAGATGGACCACAAACTCTCTGGGTGACCTTGGACAAGTGACTTAACTTCTCTAAGCCTCATGTGTTAAATAAAAATAAAAATAGTACTTAACCATAGATTTGTTATGAGAATTCATTCATAATAAGATAAGAAGTACCTGGCACTGCCTGGGACATAGCGGGATATTGCTTCCAGGGGACATTGAGTCTTCCAAGCGTGACGATGAGGCAAGAATCACCATCTAGATACCCATGGACACCACTGATAAACTTGACAGGGGCCAGGCTACATGACTGTGGGCCTAGGAGAAGCTGGGTGGGCTCCATCTGGTATGTGGAGAAATACTCTAGGCCAGTGGCCTTGAAATATTTTCTCACATATACCCAACAATTTTCAACATTTTTTATGTCCAGCAGGTTTTTCAGTTAACATTTAAGTTTGTATCAGTTTAGATAGTTCCAACTGATGTGATTTTCAGTACAAATGATATTTTAAAAATAAGGCTGCTCAAAAAAAAAAAAAAATAAGACTGCTCAATTTCTTTTTTAAATGTTTCATGTGGGATCTAAATAGTATGAAAGTTTGATACACAGAAATATGCATTAGGAAAAAAATTACATGACAGGTCCTTTTTTAAGAAATCAGAAATTCTAATTAGTTCTTTTCTTCTTGAAATTGTATTTCTATTCTCTTTTCCACAGAAAAATTTCTCTTCTAATATATTTTTATGCTAGAAAATCTTTTAATGATCCCTCATTGTATCTCTTTTCAATAAAAATGTAAATTAGAGTTTTTAAATTTATATATGAAAAATAATTTAATTAATTGATTGATTTCTGGCTGTGCTGGCTTTTCTCTCGTTGAGATGAGTGGGGGCTACTCTCTAGTTGCAGTGCACAGGCTTGTCACTTTGGTGGCTTCTCTTGCTGCAGAGCACGGGCTCTAGGGCACACGAGCTTCAGTAGTTGTGGCGTGCAGGCTCGGTAGCTGTGGCTCCTGGGCTCCAGAGCACAGGCCTGGTAGTTGTGGTGCTCCGGCTTAGTTGCTCTGCGGCTTGTGGGACCTTCCAGAACCAGAGACTGAACCCATGTCTGGGAAGCCCTTTTATTTATGTTTTTATTGAAGGGATAAATTAGGAATCTGATATTAACAGATACACTCTACCACATTTAAAATAAACAACAAGGACTTACAATATACCAGAGGGAACTATATTCAATATCTTGTAAGAATCTATAATGAAAAAGAAAAAATATGTATATGTATAACTGAATCACTTTATGGATACATATGAAACATTATAAACTTACTATATGTCAACTGAAAATTTTTTTCCAAAAATTTTGAAACATTTAAAAATTATCTGTGATTATGAGGTTCTAGGAATTAAGCATTTCTATTCTGAATTGTTATTATTATGATTATTAGTAGTATATGATTGATCAAAACAAATGTTATGTATTTTGACAAATAATTATTAAATAAAATAACATTTTATTGGAAATCTATTTCTCAATGATACAAATCTATTTACCCATACAAATAATTATTACACAAAGTAACATTTTATTGGAGATCTACTTTTCAATGATACAACTTAAGTGTTCTCTTATTTGGGGTTCTAACCCCAAGGGGACAACGTACTTGGTGAGCTTGCTTTGCCCAGTGAAGAGGGTGAGAGTGAGAAGGGAGTAAGGGAAGGAGTCCAGCAGGACATCTCTATCACAGGAGTCATAGGTAGACCAGTTTTAAGGGGTTGTACAAGTAAGCTGAAGGAAATGGAGAAGGAAATGGCAACCCACTCCAGTACTCTTGCCTAGAAAATTCCATTGATGGAGGAGCCTGGTGGGCTACAGTCCATGGGGTCGCAAAGAGTCGGACACGACTGAGCAACTTCACTCACAAGTAAGCCAAAGATCAGGAAATTGGTTCTGTCAAAATGCTGATGCCCTCATAGTTCTTGGAAAGTCCATAGACACCTTGGGAATGTGCGTAGGTTTGCAGCAGGCCAATGTAGATTACACAGAGGCCTGTTTGGCCTCCGTCCCATGCCTTCTGATGCAGACATCTGATGCATACGGTGAGTGTGTGTCTGGAGGTGAGTACGGTGTGAGTGTGCGATATGAGGTGTCTGTTAAGGAGGCAATAGTGCAGTAACACACAAGTAGAATGAAGAAATGATACACAATAAAATGATTGGCATCTTGTATCAATGTTGCCTCCTCAGCAAATCGAATAGCAACAAATTTTTCCCCCAGAGATGTTTTTTTTTAATGCATAGGAAAAGAATCCATATGGGTTCTTCATTTATATAAAAGGCAACAATCTAATTAGCTTTTTCTAAGAGAAAGGTAGCTGTGGAGGTTAATTTTATGTTTGTTCACCTAGGCTATAGTACCCAGTTATTTCACCAGACAACAATCTAGATGCTGCTGTGAGGGTATTCTGAACATTTAAATCAGATTAACATTTAAATCAGTAGACTTCAAGTAAGGCAGATTGGGCTTGTCTGGTGTCTCAGATGGTAAGGAATCTGCCTACAATGCAGGAGACCTGGGTTTGATCCCTGGGTTGGGAAGAGCCCCTGGAGAAGGGAATGACTATCCACTTCAGTATTCTTGCCTGGAGAATCCCCATGGACAGAGGAACCTGGGGGGCCACAGTCCATGGAGTCACAAAGAGTCTGAGCTGAGTGACTAACACAACGTTTTCAAAGCAGGTTACTTTCCATTATGTAAGCAGGTCTCATTAAATTAGCTGAAGACCTTAAAAGATTGAGAACCCAAGAAAAGGGTTCTGGGGTTCCAATCTGCCAGCCTAATCTACAGATTTTGGACTTGTCAGCCCCAACAATTGTGTTAGTCAATTCCTTAAAATAAATCAATTTCTCTCTTTCTGTCTCCATACACACATCTTATTGGTTCTGTTTCTTTGGAGAACTCTAATACACTAACCAATTCATTGGATTTTCACATTATAGGAACCTTGCCCTCCCCCCAGGGAGACTTTATGAGAAAAGAATAAATTTCTTGTAACTTGGGGTTTATTTATTATTGCTGCCTGTGAAGTGAAAGTGAAAGTCCAACAACTTGAGACTCCATGGACTATACAGGCTTGAACTATAAGGCTTGTGCTCAGTCGTGCCAAACTCTGTGGGGCCCCATGGACTGTAGCCCATCAGGCTCTTCTGTCCATGGAATTTTCCAGGCAAGAATACTGGAGCTGCTCCAAAGGATCTTCCTGACCCAAGGATCGAACCTGGGTCTCTCGAGTCTCTTGCACTGGCAGGAGGATTCCTTTACCCCTAGCGCCACCTGGGAAGCATCACAAATCTACTATTTGCTGGACACCAGGGATAATATTCACCACAAAGGTTTTTTTGTGATAGTTTAATGAAATCTTCTACATGAGAGGGTAGTTTGGCTGCACAGAGTCTCTCATGAGGTTGCAGTCAAGATGTTGTCGGGGTTGCAATCTTCGGATGTATTGACCAAGGCTGGAAAATACTCCCCCAAGGTGGTTCACTTGCGTGGGTAATAAGTCAGTGATACAAGTCCTCAGACCTCCTCTTCTTGGTCTTTCTCTTCTTTGAACATGCATCTCCTGGGGCCACCCTGAGTGTCTCCTTTCTTTGCCTGGGAGACCCAATGTGTCCTTAAGGACTCAGCTTGATGATGACTGGGAGGAGGTCTACTGACCTCTTGAAAAAGTCAACTGCCTACTGGGAGGGATCCCATTCTCTAAGTTGCTAAATATGAATAGCTTTATTGCCAGCTTCTATTTTATTTAAAGATTTATTTATTTGGCAGTGCTGGGTCTTAGTTTGGGCTTGTGGGATCTTCAACTGTGGCATGAAAACTCTTAGCTGTGACATGTGGGATTTAGTTCCCTGACCAGGGATTGAATCTGAGCCCCCTGCCTTGAGAGCAGGAAGTCTTAGCCACCGGGCCAGTAGGGAAGTCCCTTCTGCCAGCTTTTAGGTTGACATGTATGAACCCTTTGCTCGTGCTGTTTATTGCTTTCCTTCTGTGCTGCTGCTGCTGCTAAGTTGCTTCAGTCGTGTCTGACTCTGTGCGACCCCATAGATGGCAGCCCACCAGGCTCCTCCGTCCCTGGGATTCTCCAGGCAAGAACACTGGAGTGGGTTTCCATTTCCTTCTCCAATGCATGCATGCATGCTAAGTCGCTTCAGTTGTGTCCAACTGCGACCCCATGGACAGCAGCCCACCAGGCTCCTCTGTCCACAGGATTCTCTAGGCAAGAATGCTGGAGTGGGTTGCCATTTCCTTCTCCATTTCCTTCTCTATAGCCACCACTGATGTCACGGTGCGATTCCCTGGCAGGGCCCTGCGCCCAGCTGCAGGCACTGTCATCTGCATCTGCGGTAGGTGCAGGTTTAGGATTGCCCCCTACGCTCTCTCCACAGCCCCTGTCTCCACTGAGGTGGAGCTGGACCCTCCCACCTGGTCCCCTGTGCCTGGAGAGACCCCTCTCTTCACACCTTAAACAGCACTCCAGTGAACTTGCTCTTGTGCCATCTTCTCATTGGCCACCTTGCAAAGGCAGGGACATGGGTCTTACTCATGTCTTGGCACCTGGCACTTAGGAGATGCCTGGTAAACACCCACTTTTCTCCAGCTCTGTGCTTCCATCCTGGTCCACATCACTGCCTTCTCCCTCTTGGCTCTGCGATCACATCCTCACTCTCGGCCTCGCTTCCACTCCTGCCCACTTCAACCGAGTCTCCCCACTACAGCTGGAGTAACCTTTCAGAGAGATGATTTAGATCACAGTAGCTCCTCTCCTGAAAACCTTACCTAAGGGCTGTCTTTTCCGCATGCCCCTCTACTCCCCAGCTCTCCTGCCCCCTCTCCTTGGACCTCACGGTTCTCCAGACATACTCCTTATATTCCTCACCCTGGGGTCTTTGCACCTGCAGCTCCCACCACCTGGAATCCGCTGGTTGCACCTTTGCCCATGGCTGATGCCTTCTCTTCCTTCATGTCTGATTTCAAATGTCACCTTCTCAGGGAGGCCATCCCTGACCACCCGCCTGAAAACATGCCACTCTCCCACACATCCCTCTGCTTGTTCCCTTCACAACAGCCAGTGGTTTCATTACCACCTCATGCTTTGTGTGTTAGATGGTTTCCTCATTGTCAATCTTCCCCCCAGGAAAATGTAAACTTGATGGGGAAGGACTGTTTTCCTTCACTGCTTTATTCTTGATGCCTAGCACCATGCCCAGTACAAAATAGCTGACTTATAAATATTTGTTGGATCGATGGACACAAAGAAGAAAGGGCAAGAGGAAAAGAAGAAAGGGAGAAGGGAGAGGGAAGGCTACAGATCAGGTAGGGAAAAATGGGGTGGAGGTGGGAAGGGCAAGACCACATCACAGTGGTTACAAGCCAGGGCTTTTGCATCAGTACAGTCTTGAGCCTATGACCATCTCACTTCTGCCTCAGCCCCTTGTCTGTGAAGAGGAGTTACCCTCACTGGGCTGTAGTGATAAATGGGAGGGGGAGAAAAGAGAGAGAACGTTGGGTCTCCTCTCCTGTGCAGTGACTTGAGAACCCCCTCTCTCTCCCTCCATTCAGGGGGTGGAGCACTGAGGAGCACCCTGCTGATCAGATGTCTTCACAGCCTGGCCCATGCTGGGGTCCAGCTCCTGGAGGCTGACATGGCCTGTTTACAATGAGCAGATTAGAGGGACTGAGCAGGGTCCAGCTGGGGTTCCCTAGGAGAGTCCCTTGCACATTCCAGACCCTTTCCTTTGAGTCGGGGTTTATAAAGGTGCTACCAAGAAAGTGTCTGCTCCATAGCCTCCTTACCAGGAGGAGCAAGGGCCTAGGGAGGGAGGTCCAGGGGAGCAGTTGAAGGGGGCGCGTGGAGGGTGGGATGGGGCCCAGGTGAGGGCTGAGGCTCTAGTCTCTGCAGCTGCAAAGCCCTGAGTGCTGAGACCTGGCCCACTGTTCCCTACACCTGTGCTGCCCCTGGGCCCTGGGACCCACAGAAGCCATCAGAGCTGCCATCAGAGGTGGAGGGAGACGCTTAGCTCAGGGAGCCACGACTTCCTGAGGCTATTTCTCTTCACTTTTCCTCACTTGCTTTAACCCCTGCTCTTTCTGGGATGTCGGCCTGATGGGTAGGCCCTGGAGATTAGATGGGTGAGTTTGTGATGTGCTGGGAACATCAACTCAGGGAGCCTTCTCCCCACTTACTGGCTTTGCCACCTTTTCCAAAAGACAAGCCTCCTTCTCATCTTGTGTAAAAAAGCATCACAATAGCACCCACCTCATACATAGGGTTGTTCAGAGCATTAAATGGAACCATCTTTCTAACGGCCACCAGAACATGTGTAATAGTTACTCTCACCACAGAGTAGTTCTATAAATTCTCACCTTCCTCCACTCTGCAGGGGGACCACCCATATGCCCAATTGCCCCTCCCCACTCCAGTATTCTTGTAGAGAATTCCATGGATAGTGGAGTCTGGCAGGCTACAGTTCATGGGGTTGCAAAGAGTTGCACACGCCTGAGCAATTAACACTTTCACTTTTTTCCCTTTTCAAGACTTAGGGGCAGTTTTGAAGCAAGCAACGCCCTCAACCAAAGTCATCCACTAGGACAAGTTGTATTTTCCAGAATATTTCCTCTTGCTTTGCCAGGAGTGGGTTGAAACATTTTGCCCACATCATTTATCTCCTTCCTTCTCCGTGCTGATCTTTTATCAATGATCCCCTCTCAGTATGATCTTCCCTAATTATAATGAATAATCATTATATAAACTGCAACCTACCCCATTCCCTGTCCTCTATCCTCCATTTCCCCCACCTCCATCAACTTATTACCATTCTCATGCAACTGATTTAACTTATGTATTTACTTACCATTTCTTTCCCCTACTGGACTGTGAACTGAAAGAAGCCAGGGAGCTTTGTCTGTTTTGCTCATTGCTGCATCACTGTTGGCTAAGTAGTGTTTGGCATGTAGAAGAAGTTCTAGAAAATATTTGGTGAATGGATGCAATGAATTGATGGACATTAGTTTTTGCCATGGGAAGATCTCTGTTTTTTTTTTTTTTTTAATGATTGTTAATGACTTATAAGAAATCACTCCCCCACTCCCAATTCATTTAAGTTGTTTATAAAGCATCATGGGCTTTCCTGGTAGCCCAGTTTGTAAAGAATCCACCTGCAATGCAGGAGATCCCAGCTCAGTTCCTGGATCTGGAAGGTCCCCTGGAGAAGGGATAGGCTACCCAATCCAGTATTCATGGGCTTCCCTGGTGGCTCAGATGGTAAAGAAACCACTTGCAATGTGGAAGACCTGGGTTTGATCCCTGGATTGGGAAGAAAGACCCCCTGGAGGAAGACATGGCAACCCACACCAGTATTCTTGCCTGGAGAATTGCCATGGACAGAGGAGCCTGGCAGGCTACAGTCCATGGAGTCTCAAAGAGTCAGACATGACTGAGCCTCTAAGCACATCATAAAGCACCATAGCAACATCCCTCTGGGTAGGAGAGACAGGCACTTATGAGGTATTCATGTTGCTGGTCCAAATCCATTAAACTCCCTTTCAGTCTGATTGGTCAAGTAGCCTCTGCTCCTGCAGTGAAGCAACACTGGGCTCATTAGAGGTTTTACATGGTACACAACCCAGTGATTTTAACTGGTTTAAGGTTAGTATCTGACACCCGGTGGGTTTTGCAGATGTAATGTCCTCAACTCTACATATCAGAAATTATGCTTAGTCAGGAGCATTGGACACCACACACAAAGTGACTGCAACTTAAATTAGGGATTTTTCTTTCACAAAGCATGATGTTGGAGGTGTGTCGTCTAGGGCTGGTATGGTAGCTCCACAGCACCTTTAGTGTCTCAGGTTCCTTTTATCTTTATGCTCTTCCATCCTTTGCCCACAGCTTCTAGCCTCAGCATCGGGGTTGTGAGATGACCACTGAGGCTCCAGTTATCAAGTCAGCCTCCCAATAATTAAGAGGGTTAAGGTTAAGGGGAGTGAGGCAAAGAGGTACATGCTCCCTGAGTCAGCCTTCCTTTAAAAATACCCAATTTGATAAACTTTCATCTTAATTGGAACATTTAGCTCAGTTATATTTAATAAAATTATTAATATCTTTGAGTTTAAATCCATTATTTCATTATCAGTGTTTTATTTGTTTCACTTGTTTTTGTTTCTTTTTTCCTCCTTTCTTGCTTTCTGAACACTTTTTATTATTCCATCCCATTTAACTTATTATGTATTCTTTTACTGGTTTTTAGTGATCAGCTTAGAGATTACAATATGTACACTTAACTTATTAAAGTTTGATGTAAAATAATACTTGTACAATTTCCATGACAATGCAAACATATTAGTGCACTTTAGTGGTTCAGTTGCTAAGTGCGCAACTCTTGTGACCCCATGGACTGCAACCCCATGGAGGCCAGGCTCCTCTGTCCATGGGGATTCTCCAGGCAAGAATACTGAAGTGGGTTGCCTTTTCCTTCTCCAGGGGATCTTCCCGACCCAGGGATTGAACCCAGGTCTCCTGCACTGCAGGCAGATTTAGTACACTTGTTAATTTTAATTACTCCCTTCCTATCTTTTGTGCTCTGTCATGTATTTTAATTCCATCTATACTTTAATAGGGGAAGGCAATGGCACCCCACCCCAGTACTTTTGCCTGGAGAATCCCATGGACGGAGGAGCCTGGTGGGTTTCAGTCCATGGGGTCGCTAGGAGTCGGACACGACTGAGCGGCTTCACTTTCACTTTTCACTTTCACACATTGGAGAAGGAAATGGCAACCCACTCCAGTGTTCTTGCCTGGAGAATCCCAGGGACAGCGGAGCCTGGTGAGCTTCCGTCTGTGGGGTCGCACAGAGTCGGACACGACTGAAGCGACTTAGCAGCAGCAGCAGCAGCATACTTTAATAACATGGCATTGTTATTATTTTCTCATATATTATCAATATTTATTTAGTTTTACCGTATATTTACCCTTTCCATTGCTCTCTATTCCTTCCTTCATCCCTATGCTTCCACCTGGAGTCATTTTCCTTTTGCTCTCTAAATGTTCCTTGATGACAAAATCTCCCTGCTTTTATTGATTGGAAATGTCTTTATTTTGTCCTTCTTCCCTGTCTGGAGAAGAAGAGCCCTCTTGGCTGCCAAGGTAAGACTGCTGTAGAGCCAGGCTGTCCTGGAGAGCATGGGCAGGATAGAAAGTTCATCCCTTCTTTCTTGGGTGGGACAGGCATCAGGTAAAGCCAGTGTCGGACAGAAGTCAGAGGTAGGCATTCGATTCTGACTCGGCACCCTGTCTCACAGATCAGCATCACCACTGGCCAGCTCGGGGTCCAGCTTCCCAGGCAGGTGGCGTGAGAAGGAGAACCACTGAGTACACCCAAACATCCACTTTCACACACAATGGGATAACTTTATCAGGCTTACCTTCTTCCCAGAGCAACTCAAAATCATTTTGTAAGCTGCTCTCCCCTTGGAGTCCTCAGATAAACCTAAGGGCTGCATAGATAGCAGTGAATGGTCACATGTCCCTATCTCCAGCCAACTCTCAGCCACTATCATGGCTCTGGATAGATGTCTTAGACCTTCAGGGAGTCTGGTCAAATGTGAATTGGTAGCTGGCCCTGGGGATCCCAAAGTGAATGGGGCCGTTCCGATCTTCTCCAGATGTATCCCTCTGGCCCAGGGTCCCAGCCACCCAATCTCTACATCCCGTATTCTGTGTTGAGTTGGAAAGTCATTCCAGGGTGGAGTAGAGGGTGGGATGGAGAGGCATTAGACAGTTCTTTCCTCCCCTTTCTCCCCCAGGGCTTTCCTGGTGGCTCAGTGGTAAAGAATCTGTCTGCAATGCAGGAGACCAGCGTTTGATCCCTGGGTCAGAAAGATCCCCTGGATTCCAGGGGATTCCCTGCAACCTATTCCAGTATTCTTGCTTGGGAAATCCCATAGACAGAGGAGGTTGGCCTCCATGGGGTTGCACAGAGTCAGACATCATTGAGTGGCTAACACTTGCACTCCACTTTCACTTTTCCTCTCCTCAAAATCACAGAAGCCCCACCTGCCAAGGTGAGTAACTGCCTATATTGAGGTCCTAGGAAATAAACAAAACAAAAGCACAGCTGAGCTCTGTCTGGACCTGGAGCTCTCTCTGGGGCAGGAGGAGAGTTGGAGTGCATTTCTGGTGGGATGCTTGTGTTCAGTTATTTTTCTACAGGCTAAAAAGAGAAGCTTAAAGCCTTTCCTTCTCTGTTATTTTGCTGAGCAAAACAAAATGTATTCTAGACTGTTACCTCTGAAAGGAACACTTTTCCCTGAGGTAGGCTGTGGCTCATGCTTTCACTGCTGGTCTCTGCTCAAATGCTGCCTTCTCAGAAAGATCTTTCCAAATACCCTACAACTACTGTCATCCCATCCACCACCTAACCCAAAACCCTGGCGATTTCCCATTCCCTTTCACTGCTTTGCTTTTCCCTGTCACTAGGACTTGTTTATCATCTGCCTTCCCTCACCAGGCTGTTAGTTACATGAGTACAGAGTTTTATGTACGTTTTGTCCTCTGCTATGTCCCAGGACCAAGAATGATGGTGACACATCGCTGGTGTATGAATTATGTGTTGCTTCATAACAAATTACCTACAAAGTTAGTGACTTCAGACAATAACATTTACTGTCTTTTAGCTACTATGGTCAGGACTCTGGAGGCAGTTTGGCTGGATCCATTGGCTGGATCTCTCACTAGGCTGCCATCAATGTGTTGGCCAGAGTCTGCCCTCATAGGATATCTCAAAGTGGGGCAGCTGACCTCATTAGAGTGAATGAACAGGAGAACCACAGAGAGTGTGAGCAAAGTGGAAGCTACCATCTTTTGTAAACTCATGTTGGGTGTGATGTCCCGTTACTTTTTGCTGCATTTTGCTCATTAGAAGCAAGTCTCTGGGCTTCCCTGGTGGCTCTGGGTAAAGACTCTGCGTGCCAATGCAGGAGATGTGAGTTTAATCCCTGGTCCGGGAAGATCCTCTGGAGTAGGAAATGGCAACCCATTCCAGTATTCTTGCTTGGAAAAACCCCATGGACAGAGGAGCCTGGCAGGCTACAGTCCACAGGGTTGCAGAAAGTCGGACCTAACTTAGAGACTGAAAAACAACGAGAAGTTGCTAGGTCCAGTGTACACTCAAGGGGAAGGGATTACACAAGAATATAAATACCAGGAAGTGGGATCACTGGGAGCCATTGTAGAAACTGCCAACCACATTTGACTTTCAATTAGTGTTTGTTGATTTGTTTTCTTTTTTTGGCCAAATCGAGTGGCTTCGGGATCTTAGTTTCCCAACCAGGGATTGAACCTGCACTTTTGTCAGTGAAAGGGCGGAGTCTTAACCACTGGACCACCAGGGAATCCTTGTATTTGGATGAGTGAATGAATTTGGATAAATGCAGAGGGAGCACAGAGATAGGCCGGGGCACACTGGTATTAAGAAGTTGTGTTGGGACCTGGACGTCAGAGGACTCGTCAGTCTCCCCTTGCCACTTGCTTCATTTGCAAGATCGGTTAACTTCTACTCTGATTCCATCCTCCTCACTCACTCAAAACTGCTTGTGTGCCTATGACATACAAACAGCAGGGTAACAATTCATTCTTTAGAGAGATGGAGAAACTGGACAGCTTACGCACTGGGCTCAGAGGTTTGTGAATTGCTTTCAGAGGAAAGGCTGGGGGAATTTGTTAATTTTGGGAAAAGCACATTTTTTCCCACTTGCACAACTCAAATAAGTCTGAACACTCCCAAGCTGGAATTTTCCAAACCATTTTCATTTCTCAGGCTAGAGAGGGGGAAATTTGGAGAAAGCAAAGTCTTATTTTTAAGGGAGAAATGAGCTAGATTTGTGGCATACCTTTTGTGTGCTCAGCATGAGCTTGCATCTCAGGCAGGAACACCCAAGACGGTTAGAGGGACCAGGCTAACTGTAGGGGAATAACTGTGAATCGAAGAGACCATGTTGCCTCAGCTGAGGCTCAGATGCTGCGTGCTGTAGGAAATCAAGAAGAGCATCTTCACAGAGTTGCCATGGGCAGGGAGGGGTTCTGGAAACAGGTGGGTTACAGCTTCAACTTTGTGTATGGAAAAATTTTTTTCTTTTAGTTTTCTTTTTTTTTAAATTGAAGAGTAGTTGCTTTACAATGTTGTGGTTGTCTCTACTGGGCACCAACACAAATCAGTCATAATTATATATATTCCCTCCCACTGGAGCCTCCCTCCTCCAGCCTCTGAAAAATGTTTGAATGAGAGGAGGGCATTTGAGGCAAGGAGTGGCATGGAAGAAAAGGCAAAGAAATGGAAACCTGTGTGTCATGATCATGGGCAGAGAAGCAGGCCTGAATAAGTGGAAGGTATGTGGTAACAACTCAGGAAATAATGAGACTGTGGGCCATGACCTCTCTGAATTTAGGAAGTAGGGTTAGCGGGATGAGTCTTGGCAGAGAGATGAGAACAGTACTCAGTTCTAGGGTAATTAGTTCAGCACTGGGCTCAGGGATGGGCAGCCCCAGGAATAACCTGTGATGGGGCAGTTGGGGGAAGGGGGCTGTCATGATGCCCTCCTCCTTCCCAGGAAAAGCAGCTGAGAATATGAGCAGGCCTTGGGTACAGCTGCTGGGGGAACAGCAGAGTTTACCCTGATTCCTTGTTGTCTGTTCTAAGATCAGGGTGAAAATCATCACAGGAGAGAAGAAGGCTTGTCACAGGAGAGCTTCTGTGTAACTCCACCCCTTCCCCTCCTAGCTCCACCCACAACCCTTCCTCTTTCCTTGTCTCCTCTCCTATCCATGCTTTATTTCTTTCCCCGGCACTTACAGCCATGTGACACTTGTATGTTTATTACTTGTCCTGTATATGGTCTGTTTTCCCAACTGGACTGTAAGCTCCATGAAGGCAAGAGACAAGAGCACTTGGCAAGCACATTCCCAGAGACAAGAGCACTTGGCAAGTGGTAATACTCAATACACGTTGAATGGAAAACAGCTTACTACAAAGTGAAAGCTCAGCTAATAGATTGATTTGCTCAGAAGGACAGGGTGCTGGATCTGCCTCTTGCCCACAGCCAGGGCAGCTGCACAGGCGTGTATGTGTGTCAAGGCCTGAAAAGAAGAATTTGCCCTTGTAGGGAAAAGCCCCGCCTTTGTCTACATGCCAGAGACGGTGCAGACAACGCAGCTTCCTCCAAGGTCACACTGGTGTCCCCCTGCTTGGACTGCCCCTAACAGCTTAACTTCTCCTGTCTCCAAGGTTGGGACATCTACTAGATTGGAGCCCTGCACCAGCCTGCACCACCTCCCCAGTTGCCTGTCGGAGTTCCTTCTCCTGGGTCTCCTCCTGCCAGCCTCCATGGTGCCAGGACTGTCTTTGTGTGAAATCCTGGCTGGAAAGGGGCAGAACTGGGGTTTTCTCTTCCCCACATCCATCCATCCCAAGTCCCAATAAGCATCAAGAAAAATGGCTGTTGGTGGTGTTTCAGAGGCTCCATGACCCTGTAAAATATGCTTCATTTTTCTCAGAAAATGAGCCATTTTTTTTTTCTCTTATGTTTTCATATGGTGCCCAGAAGTCCATGGATTTCCTGGAATTTATATGAAGAATTCCAGCTATTCCAGCCATCATTTTCACACACATAGCTCCTGCCAACAGACTTCGGCCATCTGGGGGCTGCGGGGGGTGGGTGGGCGGGGTGGGGTGGGGGTGAGTTTGGCACTCCAGCCTAGAGATCTGGCGAGGGCTTCTCTGCTGATTCCGTGCGTGCTCTTGAGTGTCTAAAAAGAGAGATTTGTTGAGGCCTCATTGGCATATGATAAACTACACTGAACAATGTGTTAAATGTTGACAATATACACACCACGAAATCGTCCACTGCCGTCAAGGGAGTAAATATCACCACTGAAGTTTCCTTGTGCACTTTACAGCCCCGCCCTCCTCTCCAGCAACCACTAATCTGAGACCGTTCCTCATCTGGTTTCTTTCACTCACCATAATTCTCTTGAGATTCATCCAGCTGTTGTGTGTCTTAACAGTTCATCTTCTTTCATTCTAGGTCATATTCCATTGTATGGGATGGACCAAGACTTGTTTATTGATTTATCTTTCAATCGACTTTTGTTTCCCACCACTCCCAGCTCTTGGGTATTATAAATAAGGCTGCTATGAACATTTGTATACAAGTGTTTCTATGTATATATATTCCCTTTTCTCCTGGGTAGTCACCTCGGAGAGGAGTGGCTGGTTAATCTGGCTGGTTAATATGCTTATTTTTTAAAGAAACTGCCATACTGTTTCCCAAAGTGGTTGTACTACTTAACTTTCTTACCCACAGTGTATGAGAGTTATCAGTCAGTTCCTCCACGCGGCCGCTAACATTGGTGTGGCAGGCCATTCGAACTGTAACTGTTTTAAGAGGCATGTAGCAAGGAGATCCAACCAGTCCATTCTGAAGGAGATCAGCCCTGGGATTTCTTTGGAAGGAATGATGCTAAAGCTGAAACTCCAGTACTTTGGCCACCTCATGGGAAGAGTTGACTCATTGGAAAAGACTCTGATGCTGGGAGGGATTAGGGGCAGGAAAGAAGGGGACGACAGAGGATGAGATGTCTGGATGGCATCACTGACTCGATGGACATGAGTCTGAGTGAACTCTGGGAGTTGGTGATGGACAGGGAGGCCTGGCGTGCTGCGATTCATGGGGTCGCAAAGAGTCGGACACAACTGAGTGACTGAACTGAACTGAACTGAGTGGTATCTCATTGTAGTTTTCATTTAAATTTCCTTCATGACTATTGCAGTTGAACATCTTTTCATGAGTTTATTTGCCAACTGTTTCTTCTTGTGAAATGTCTATTTGAACATATTGCCTCCTTTCATTAAAAAAATTTTTTTTTATTGTTGAGTTTGAGGATTCTTAGGGCTTTCCTGGTGGTAAAAGAATCTGCCTGCAATGCAGGAGACCTGGTTCAATCTCTGGGTCTGGAAGATCCCATGGAAAAGGGAATGGCAACCCACTCCAGTATTCTTGCCTGCAGAATGCCATGGACAGAGGAACCTTGTGGGCTATAGTCTGTGGGGTTGCAAAGAGTCGGACATGACTAAGCGACTAACACTTTGGGGATTCCTTATATACTCTGCTTTTGTTTCTACTTATTTATTTAGCCATGTGGCTTGTGGGATTTTGCACTCAACAGTGAAAGCACAGAGTCCACTGGACTACCAAGGAATTCTCTATTCTGGATACACGTGCTTTATCAGAGGTATGTTTGGCCAACGTTTTCTTCTGGTATGTGCCTTGTCTTCTCCTTCTCTTAATAGTGTCTTTTGAAGAATAAACGCTTTTATTTTTGATATAATCCAATTTATCCAGTTATTTAGTTATGGATTGTGCTTTTGGTTTTATAGTTAAGAAACCGACAAACAAAAATTCATGAAGATTTACTCCTTTATTTACTTTTAGCTTTCTTCTAAGAGTTATATGGTTTTAGCTCTTACATTAAGGTCAATGGTCCATTTTGAGTTAATTTTAATTAATAGGGGTGCAGGAAGTGCTCCAATTACTTTCCTTTCTTAGCTCTCCCTTCTTCTCCATCTTCATAGTCTTCCTTTTGCGTATACAAATCCAGTTGTTCCAACATTATTTATTGAAAAGGCTGTCCTTTCTCCACTGCATTACATTTGTCCTTTGTTAAAAATCAGTTGTTTATATATGAATAGATTTATTTCTGGATTCTGGATTCTCTATTCTGTTTAACTGATTTATTTATTTTTGCACCAATACTATGTTGTTTTTATATACTGCAGTTTTATAATAATTTCTGAAATCAGGTGTTAGTCCTCCAGCTTTTAACCTCTTCTTTGGGGTTGTTTTGGGTCTTCTAAGTTGTTTGTTAGCACGGAGAGATAAGAAAGCCTTCCTCAGTGATCAATGCAAATAAATAGAGGACAACAATAGGATGGGAAAAACTAGACATCTCTTCAAGAAAATGAGATACCAAGGGGACGTTTTATGCAAAGATGGGCACAATAAAGGACAGAAATGGTATGGACTTAACAGAAGCAGAAGATATTAAAAAGAGGTGGCAGGAATACACAGAAGAACTATACAAGAAAGATCTTCATGATCCAGATAACGATGATGGTGTGATCACTTACCTAGAGCCAGACATCCTGGAATGTGAAGTCAAGTGGGCCTTAGAAAGCATCACTACGAACAAAGCTGATGGAGGTGATGGAATTCCAGTTGAGTTATTTCAAATCCTACAAGATGATGCTGTGAAAGTGCTACACTCAATATGCCAGCAAATTTGGAAAACTCAGCAGTAGCCACAGGACTGGAAAAGGTCAGTTTTCATGCCAATCCTGAAGAAAGGCAATGCCAAAGAATGCTCAAACTACCACACAATTGCACTCATCTTACATACTAACAAAGTAATGCTGAAAATTCTCCAGGCTAGTCTTCAATAATACGTAAACCATGAGCTTGCAGATGTTCAAGCTGGATTTAGAAAAGGCAGAAGAACCAGAGGTCAAATTGCTAACATCTGTTGGATCATCAAAAAAGCACGAGAGTTCCAGAAAAACATCTACTTCTGCTTTATTGACTATGCCAAAGCCTTTGACTGTGTGGATCACAACAAACTGGAAAATTCTTCAAGAGATGGGAATACCAGACCACCTGACCTGTCTCCTGAGAAATATGTATGCACATCAAAAAGCAACAGTTAAAACTGGACATGGAACAGCAGACTGGTTCCAAATTGGGAAAGGAGTACATCAAGGCTGTATATTGTCATACTGCTTATTTAACTTATAGGCAGAGTACATCATGTGAAATGCTGGGCTGGATGAAGCATAAACTGGAATCAAGATTTCTGGGAGAAATATCAATAACCTCAAATATGCAGATGGCACCACCATTATGGCAGAAAGTGAAGAAGAACTAAAGAGCCTTCTGATGAAAGTGAAAGAGAAGAGTGAAAAAGTTGGCTTAAAACTTCAACATTCAGAAAACTAAGAGTATGGCATCTGGTCCCATCACTTCATGGCAAATAGATGGGGAAACAATGGAAACAGTGACAGACTTAGTTTTGGGGGCTCCAAAATCACTGCAGATGGTGACTGCAGCCATGAAATGAAAAGACGCTTGCTCTTTGGAAAAAAAAGTTATGAAAAACCTAGATAGCATATTCAAAAGCAGAGACATTTGTCAACAAAGGTCCATCTAGTCAAAGCTATGGTTTTTCCAGTAGTCATGTATGGATGTGAGAGCTGGATTGTAAAGAAAGCTGAGCGCCGAAGAATTGATGCTTTTGAACTGTGGTGTTGGAGAAGACTTTTGAGAATCCCTTGGACTGCAAGGAGATCAGACCCGTCAATCATAAAAGAAATCAGTCCTGAATATTCATTGGAAGGACTGATGCTGAAGCTCCAATATGTGGCCACTTGATGTGAAGAACTATCTCATTTGAAAAGACCCAGATGCTGGAAAAGATTGAAGGCGGGAGGAGAAGGGGATGACAAGGATGAGATCGATGGTTGGATGGCATCGCCAACTTGATGGACATGAGTATGAATAAGCTCTGGGAGTTGGTGATGGACGGGGAGCCTGGCATGCTGCAGTCCATGGGGTCACAAAGAGTTATGACAGTGACTGAACTGAACTGAGGTTGTTTGTATTTCCATTGGGTTTTAGGTGCAGTTTGTCAAATTATATATATTTTTAATGCCTGTCAACTTCTGATTGCAATTATCTGAATCTATAGCTCTTAGATATTTTACATTACTTTCTCCCTGAGCTTCAGCTTCCTTTTCTGTCATGTCAAGATGGTAATTCTTGCATAGCAAGGAAACTGGGAGTTCCATATGGGCTAATACCATACAACTTCTGACATACTGCCTGGAGCAAAATAAGACTACAAGGTGTCAGTTCTTTTAAATCTTGTCATATGACAAAACCTTGCATCTTTTACTCCAAACCTTCCCTGTGAATTTCTCTCTGTCATTTTTGGAAATTTCATCATCACACTCTGCAGTGAATATTACTTTTTTCTTTGCCTTCTCTCTTTTAAGTGGCTTCAAAAACAATGTATTAAGGTTCAGTTTAGTTTTAATCACCATTACTCTGCTGGAGTTCCACAATCAACCTGACTGAATTCTTCCTCTCTAGGTTTGATTCTCTCCAAAGATACCTGAGCTCCAGTCTGTTAGTTAAGAATGTGTTCAGCTACATGTAACAGTGAATTTGATTAATCATGGTTTAAACAAATAGGGGTTTATTTCACTCATGTAACAAAAAGACTGGCGGTAGGGGGTTGCTTGTTTTGGTTCAGATGGTCACCAGTGTGACCAGAATCCCAAAGGGTTTCCTTATTTCTGATCTGCCGCTTACCCCGATGACTTTCACCCTTGGGCTTGTTTTCTCATGGTCACAAGATGACTGCCAGGTGTGCAGCTAGCATATCACTTTAGGGCAGGAAGAAGGATTTGGGAGAAGTAGAAAGTTTCTCAGAATACTTCCTTCCGATTTCTGCTTGCTTGCCTGGGCCAGCTCTTCCTGATGGTGCCACGCTCCAAGGCAGGACTGAGAACTGGACACTCGGTCCATGGACTTCTGGTCACACTGTGAGGTGGAACTGTTTATCCTGGCATCCTGTTTGGAAGGATTCAGAGGTCCAATGCTCTTCAGACACACTGTGATGCAGGATTCCAAGGCTATGTGATTTTGAAGAAAGAAGGTTACAGAAATCAAGCACTGAGCTTTTGGAGTGGGAGCACTGACCCCAAGACCCTAGACTACTAGAGAACTAACCCTAGAGAGTATTAAATAGTGAGAACTCACACAAAGGAACCCACTTGAATACAAGACCTGGTATCACCTAACTACCAGTGACACCCCGTACAGGAATCCTCACCTAAACAACAAACAAAACAAAAATACAAACCTAATCATCAGTAGACAGAATTATCATGTCACCCAGCCTTGCCCATCAGAGGAAAAACAAACCAACAAAAACTCAGCACAAATCTCTCCCTATATGTAGCTTACACAAACCACTGGACCAATCTTAGGAGGGCAGAAACCAAAAGGAAGAAAGAATTCAGCTTTGAAGCCTGGGAAAAGGAGACCTCAAACACAATAAGTTTAAAAAAAAGAAAAGAAAAGGCAGAGAAATACTACAAAAATGAAGGAACAAACTAGAAACATAGAAGTCCAAATAAATGAAGAGGAAATAGGCAAATTAACTGAAAAAAAATTTCAGAATAATGATGGTGAAGACGATCAAAAACCTTGAAAACAAAATGGAGAAAATGCAAGAATCAATTAACAAAGACCTAGAAGAATTAAAGAATAAACATACAGAGACAAACAACACAATGACTGAAATTAAAAATACTCTAGAAGGAATTAATAGCAGAATATCTGAAGCAGAAGAATGAATCAGTTAGCTGGAAGATAAAATGGTGGAAATAACTTCTGAAGAGCAGAATAAAGTAAAAAGAATGAAAAGAATTGAGGATAGTCTCAGAGACCTCTGGGAGAATATCAAACATACCAACATTCAAATTATAGGGTTCCCAGAAGAGCAAGAGAAAAAGAAAGGGTATGAGTAAATTTTTAAAGAGATTATAGTTGAAAATTTCCCCGACATGGAAAAGGAAATAGTCGATCAAGTCCAAGAGGCATGAAGAATCCCATACATGGTAAAACCAAGGAGAAACACACCAAGAAACACATCAACACACATACTAATCAAACTAACAAAGACTAAACACAAAGAAAGAATATTAAAAGCAGCAAGGGAGAAGCAACAAGTAACATACAAGGGAAACCCCATATGTTTAACAGTTGATCTTTCAGCAGGCCAGAAGGGAACAACAGGATATATTTAAAGAACTGAAAGGGAAAAATCTACAACCAAGATTACTGTACCCAGCAAGGATCTCATTCAAAATTGATGAAGAAATAAAAAGTTTTTCAGACAAGCAAAAGTTAAGAGAATTCAGTACCACCAAACCAGCTTTACAACAAATGTTGAAGGGGCTTTTATAGTCAAGAAATACAAGAGAAGAAAAAAAGATCTACAAAATCAATCCCAAACAATTAAGAAAATGGCAATAGGAACATATATATCAGTAATTACTTTAAATGTAAATGGATTAAATGCTCCAGCAAAAGACACAGACTGGCTGAATGGATACAAAAACAAGATCCATATATATGCTGTCTACAAGAAACCCACTTCAGACCTAAAGACACATATAGACTCAAAGTGAAAGGATAGAAAAATACATTCCATGCAAATGGGAAGCAGAAGAAAGCTGGAGTAGCAATCCTCATATTAGACAAAACAGACATTAAAATAAAGAAGATTACAAGAGATCAGAAAGGACACTACATAATGATCAAGGGATCAATCCAGGAGGAAGACATAAAAATTATAAATATCTATTCACCCAACATAAGAGCACCTCAATACATAAGACAAACACTAATAGGCATAAAAAGAGAAATGGACAGTAACACAATAATAGTAGGAGACTTTAACACCCCTCTCACACCAATGGACAAATCATCAGAACAGAAAATTAAGAAAACACAAGTCTTAAATGATACATTAGATGAGATGGATCTCATTGATGTCTTCAAGACATTCCATCCAAATGCAGAAGAATACACCTTTTTCTCAAGTGCACATGGAACATTCTCCAGGATAGACCACAATCTTGGGTCACAAATCAAACCTTAGTAAATTTAAGAAAATTGAAATTCTATCAAGCATCTTCTCCAACCACAATGATATGAGACTAGATATCAATTACAAGAAAAAAAAAAAAACTGTAAGAAACACAGAAATATGGAGATTAAACAACACGTTTCTAAATAACCAACAGGTTACTGAAGAAATCAAAAGGGAAATTAAAAAATTTCTAGAAACAAATGACAAGGAAAACACGACAACTCAAAACCTATGGGATGTACCAAAAGCAGTCCTAAGAGGGAAGTTTATAGCAACACAATTCTACCCCAAGAAACAAGAAAACCATTAAACAGACAATCTAATTTTATACCTAAAACAACTGGAAAAAGAAGAACAAAAGACTCCCAAAATTAGTAGAAAGAAAGATCCAAGTAAAAATAAGTGAAAAAGAAATGAAAGAAACAATAGTAAAGATTAATAAAACTAAAAGCTGGTTCTTTGAGAAGATAAACAAAATTGACAAGCCTTTAGCTAGACTCATCAAGAAAAAAAGAGAGAAGAATCAAATTAACAAAATTAGAAATGAAAAAGGAGAGACTACATCAGACAATGCAGAAATATAAAGGATTATAAAAGACTATTATGAACAACTATATGGCAATAAAATGGATAACCTGGAAGAAATGAACAGATTCTTAGAAAAGTTCAATTTTCCAAGACTGAATCAGGTGAATCAGGGAGATTTAGAACTTCTGATCAACCCAATTACAAGCACTGAAATTGAAGCTGTGATAAAAAAAAAATCTCCCCAAAAACAAAAGCCCAAGACCAGATGGCTTCACAGGAGAACTCCATCAAACATTTAGAGAAGAGCTAATGCCCACTCTTTAGAGAAGAGCTAATGCCATTGACAGAAAAATAGTCAATCTAATCACACAAGGACCACACCCTTGTCTAACTCAATGAAATTAAGCCATGCCCGAGGGGCAACCTGGGATGGGCGGGTCATGGTGGAGAGATATGACAGGGTGTGGTCCGCTGGAGAAGGGAATGGCAAACCACTTCAGTATTCTTGCCTTGAGAACCCCATGAACAGTTTGAAAAGACAAAATGATAGGATACTGAAAGAGAAACTCCCTAGGTCAGTAGGGGCCCAATATGCTACTGGAGATCAGTGGAGAAATAACTCCAGAAAGAATGAAAGGATGGAGCCAAAACAAAAAGAATACCCAGCTGTGGATGTGTCTGGTGATAGAAGCAAAGTCCGATGCTGTAAAGAGCAATATGGCATAGGAACCTGGAATGTCAGGTCCATGAATCAAGGCAAATTGGGAGTGGTCAAACAAGAGATGGCAAGAGTGAACGTCGACATTCTAGGAATTAGTGAACTAAAATGGACTGGAATGGGTGAATTTAACTCGGATGACCATTATATCTACTACTGTGGGCAGGAATCCCTCAGAAGAAATGGAGTGGCCATCATGGTCAACAGAAGAGTCCGAAATGCAGTACTTGGATGCAATCTCAAAAATGACAGAATGATCTCTGTTCGTTTCCAAGGCAAACCATTCAATGTCACAGTAATCCAAATCTATGCCCCAACCAGTAACGCCGAAGAAGCTGAAGTTGAAAGGTTCTATGAAGACCTAGAAGACCTTTTAGAACTAACACCCAAAAGAGATGTCCTTTTCATTATAGGGGACTGGAATGCAAAAGTAGGAAGTCAAGAAACACCTGGAGTAACAGGCAAATTTGGCCTTGGAATACGGAATGAAGCAGGGCAAAGACTAATAGAGTTTTGCCAAGAAAATGCAATGGTCATAGCAAATACCCTCTTCCAACAACACAAGAGAAGACTCTATACATGGACATCACCAGATGGTCAACACCGAAATCAGATCAATTATATTCTTTGCAGCCAAAGACGGAGAAGCTCTATACAATCAGCAAAAACAAGACCAGGAGCTGACTGTGGCTCGGACCATGAACTCCTTATTGCCAAATTCAGACTGAAATTGAAGAAAGTAGGGAAAACTACTAGACCATTCAGGTATGACCTAAATCAAATCCCTTATGATTATACAGTGGAAGTGAGAAATAGATTTAAGGGCCTAGATCTGATAGATAGAGTGCCTGATGAACTATGGAATGAGGTTCGTGACATTGTACAGGAGACAGGGATGAAGACCATCCCCATGGAAAAGAAATGCAAAAAAGCAAAATGGCTGTCTGGGGAGGCCTTACAATAGCTGTGAAAAGAAGAGAAGCGAAAAGCAAAGGAGAAAAGGAAAGATATAAACATCTAAATGCAGAGTTCCAAAGAATAGCAAGAAGAGATAAGAAAGCCTTCTTCAGTGATCAATGCAAATAAATAGAGGAAAACAACAGAATGGGAAAGACTAGGGATCTCTTCAAGAAAATCAGAGATACCAAAGGAACATTGCATGCAAAGATGGGCACGATAAAGGACAGAGATGGTGTGGACCTAACAGAAGCAGAAGATATTAAGAAGAGGTGGCAAGAATACACAGAAGAACTGTACAAAAAAGAGCTTCAAGACCTAGATAATCATGATGATGTGATCACTGACCTAGAGCCAGACATCTTGGAATGTGAAGTCAAATGGGCCTTAGAAAGCATCACTACGAACAAAGCTAGTGGAGGTGATGGAATTCCAGTGGAGCTATTCCAAGTCCTGAATGATGATGCTGTGAAAGTGCTGCACTCAATATGCCAGCAAATTTGGAAAACTCAGCAGTGGCCACAAGATTGGAAAAGGTCAGTTTTCATCCCAATCCCAAAGAAAGGCAATGCCAAGGAGTGCTCAAACTACCGAACAATTGCACTCATCTCACACGCTAGTAAAGTAATGCTCAAAATTCTCCAAGCCAGGCTTCAGCAATATGTGAACTGTGAACTTCCTGATGTTCAAGCTGGATTTAGAAAAGGCAGAGGAACCAGAGATCAAATTGCCAACATCCGCTGGATCATGGAAAAAGCAAGAGAGTTCCAGAAAAACATCTATTTCTGCTTTATTGACTATGCCAAAGCCTTTGACTGTGTGGATCACAATAAACTCTGGAAAATTCTGAAAGAGATGGGAATACCAGACCACCTGATCTGCCTCTTAAGAAATCTGTATGCAGGTCAGGAAGCAACAGTTAGAACTGGTCATGGAACAACAGACTGGTTCCAAATAGGAAAAGGAGTACGTCAAGGCTGCATATTGTCACCATGTTTATTTAACTTATATGCAGAGTACATCATGAGAAATGCTGGACTGGAAGAAACACAAGTTGGAATCAAGATTGCCGGGAGAAATATCAATAACCTCAGATATGCAGATGACACCACTCTTATGGCAGAAAGTGAAGAGGGGCTAAAAAGCCTCTTGATGAAAGTGAAAGTGGAGAGTGAAAAGGTTGGCTTAAAGCTCAACATTCAGAAAACAAAGATCATGGCATCTGGTCCCATCACTGCATGGGAAATAGATGGGGAAACAGTGGAAACAGGGTCAGACTTTGTTTTTCTGGGCTCCAAAATCACTGCAGATGGTGACTGCAGCCATGAAATTAAAAGACGCTTACTCCTTGGAAGGAAAGTTATGACCAACCTAGATAGCATATTCAAAAGCAGAGACATTACTTTACCAACAAAGGTTCGCCTAGTCGAGGCTATGGTCTTTCCTGTGGTCATGTATGGATGTGAGAGCTGGACTGTGAAGAAGGCTGAGCGCCGAAGAATTGATGCTTTTGAACTGTGGTGTTGGAGAAGACTCTTGAGAGTCCCTTGGACTGCAAGGAGATCCAACCAGTCCATTCTAAAGGAGATCAGTCCTGGGTGTTCATTGGAAGGACTGATGCTAAAGCTAAAACTCCAATACTTTGGCCACCTCATGCGAAGAGTTGACTCATTGGAAAAGACTCTGATGATGGGAGGGATTGGGAGCAGGAGGAGAAGTGGACGACAGAGGATGAGATGGCTGGATGGCATCACCGACTCGATGAACATGAGTTTGAGTGAACTCTGGGAGCTGGTGATGGACAGGGAGGCCTGGTGTGCTGTGATTCATGGGGTCGCAGAGTCAGACATGATTGGGCGACTGAACTGAACTGAATGAAAGAAATCAAAGATAATAGAAACAGATGGAAAGACATTCCATGTTCCTGGGTAGGAAGAAACAATATTGTGAAAATGACTATACTACCAAATGCCATCTACAGATTCAGTGCAATCCCTATCAAATCACCCATGGCATTTTTCACAGAACTAGAACAAAAAATTTCGTGATTCATATGGAAACACAAAAGACTCTGAATAGCCAAAGCAGTCTTAAGAAAAAAGAATGGAGCTGAAGGAATCAACCTTTCTGACTTCAGATTATACTACAAAGCTACAGTCATCAAGATAGTATGGTACTGGCACAAAAACAGAAATATAGGCCAATGGAACAAGATAGAAAGCCCAGAAATAAACCCATGCACCTACGGGTACCTTATTTTCGACAAAGGAGGCAAGAATATACAATAGGGCAAAGACAGCCTCTTCAATAAATGATGCTGGAAAAACTGGACAGCTAAATGTAAAGGAATGAAATTAGAACACGTCCTAACACCACACACTAAGAAAAACCCAAAATGGATTAAAGACCTAAATGTAAAACCAGAAACTATAAAACTCTTAGAGGAAAACATAGGCATAACCCTCGATGACATAAAGCAAAGCAAGATCCTCTATATCCCACCTCCTATGGTAACAGAAAAAAAAACAAAGGTAAACAAGTGGGACCGGATTAAACTTAAAAAGCTTTTGTGCTGCAAAGGAAACTATAAGCAAGGTGAAAAGAGAACCTTCAGAATGGGAGAAAATAATAGCAAGTGAAACAACTGACAAAGGATTAATTTCCAAAATACACAAGAAGCTCATACAACTCAATGCCAGAAAAAACAAACAACCCAATCAAAAAGTGGGGAAAAGACCTAGACAGACATTTCTCCAAAGAAGACATACAGATGGCTAACAAACACGTGAAAAGATGCTCAACATTGCTCATTATTAGAGAAATGCAAATCAAAACTACAATGAGATGTCACCTCACACTGGTCAGAATGGCCATCATCAAAGTCTACAAACAATAAATGCTGGACAGGGTGTGGAGAAAAGGATATGCTCTTATATTGTTGGTGGGAATGTAAATTGATATAGCCACTATGGGAGAAGGTATGGAGATTCCTTAAAAAACTAGGAATAAAACCACCATATGACCCAATGATCCTACTCCTAGGCATAAGCCTTGAGGAAACCAAAACTGAAAAAGATGCATGTACCTTATTCTTTACTGCAGCACTATTTACAATAGCTAGAACATGAAAGCAACCTAAATGTTGTTCATCGACAGATGAATGGATAAAGAAGTTCTGGTACAGATACATAATGGAATATTCAGTTCAGTTCAGTCGCTCAGTTGTGTCTGACTCTTTGTGACCCCATGAATAGTAGCACGCCAGGCCTCCCTGTCCAGCACCATCTCCCAGAGTTCACTCAAACACGTCCATAGAGTCAGTGATGCCATCCAGGCATCTCATCCTCTGTCGTCCCCTTTTCCTCCTGGTCCCAATCCCTCCCAGCATCAGAGTCTTTTCCAGTGAGTCAACTCTTCGCATGAGGTGGCTGAAGTACTGGAGTTTCACTCAGCCATAAAAAGGAACACATTTGAGTCAGTTCTGATGAGGTGGATGAACCTAGAACCTATTATACAGAGTGAAGTGAGTCAGAATGAGAAAGATAAATATAGTATTCTAACACATACATACGGAATCTAGAAAAATGATACTGAAGAATTTATTTACAGGACAGCAAGGGAGAAATATCAATAACCTCAGATATGCAGATAACACCACCCTTACGACAGAAAGTGAAGAAGGACTAAAGAGCCTCTTGATGAAAGTGAAAGAGGAGAGTGAAAAAGTTGGCTTAAAGCCAACATTCAGGAAACTAAGATCATGGCATCTGGTCCCATCACTTCATGGGAAATAGATGGGGAAACAGTGGAAACAGTGTCAGACTTTGTTTTTCTGGGCTCCAAAATCACTGCAGATGGTGACTACAGCCAGGAAATTAAAAGACGTTTACTCCTTAGAAGGAAAGTTATGACCAACCTAGACAGCATATTCAAAAGCAGAGACATTACTTTGCCAACAAAGGTCCATCTAATCAAGGGGTTCATGGGGTCACAAAGAGTTGGACACGACTGAGCGACTGAACTGAACTGAACTGAATGAAGAAACAGACATAGAGAACAGATTTATGGAGATGGGGAGAGGGGAGGAGACAGTGAGATGTATGGAAAGAGTAACATGGAAACTTATATTACTGTATGCAAAATAGGTAGCCAACGGGAATTTGCTGTATGGCTAAGGAAGCTCTAACAGGGACTCTGTATCAATCTAGAGGGGTGGGATGGGTGGGAGATGGGAGGGAGGTTCAAAAGGAAGGGGGATATATGATGGCTGATTCATGTTGAGGTTTAACTGAAAACAACAAAATTCTGTAAAGCAATTATCCCTCAATAAAAAATAAATTAAAATTAAAAAAAGAGTACTTCCTCCCCCTAGTAGACTCTTGCTTCTTTTGCATTGTCCAGAATAGGCTCATGTGGCCATCCCTAGTTGCAAAGATGTCTAGGTCTTCAGGGAATCAAATTTTTGTGACCCATCACCAGGCTGGACACATTCTTATCTTACACAAAGCTGGGGTTCTAGTAGCAGAGATGTGGAGAATGGGTATTAGGTAAGCAATGGACACTGTCTTTTACACTTAGCTTTCTTACCTGAAAGTGGAAATAATGATGAAGTTGTGAGATTAGATGAGGTGATGTGTATCAGTTACTTAATTCCTGGCCCATGTTAAGCACTGAGTAAAAGGTAGATATTATTTTCATTGTAATTACTATCATCCTTGACAGGGTCCAAGAATTCTTTCATTACTCATAAAGTCCATGTGATCCCCCAATGAAATTAGCTCTTCCCTCTGTGCAAGAAATCTGTCCCACCCTCCGTCCTCTTCTTCTGACTATAAGGCATGGCTGCAGTAGATATTTAAGAGCATTCAGCATGTTCTAGGTAGTGGTGTTGTCACAGAGAACAAGGCAGATACAGCTCCAGGCCTCATGGGAAACAAGCAATAAAAAAAAAAACAAACAAACAGGGGTGATTACAGTTAGTGATGAGTGGTACACAGGAAATAAACAGAGAGGAAAGTGAGCTGGAGGGCTTGGAGGAAGTCTCTTGGATAAGGCAGCTTGGGAAAGCTTCTCATTGGTCTGAGACTTCAAGGATGAGGTGGAGTCTCCAAGAGAAGCGTATTCTGGGCCAAGAAAATAGCAACAGCAAAGTTCTGAAGACATGAAAGGGTTGGTAGTCTTGAGGATGCTGGAAGGGGGTCAGACTGCCAGGTCAGAGCTCCATGAGAGTGAAGGAAGGGAAAGTATGAGACTGCAGCGGAGTGTGGATTTCATTTTAAGTGCAATGTGGAGCCACTGAAAACTTTTTAGTATGGGAGAGAAGTGATCTAAGTTTTCAGATGATCACTCTGGATGTTCATTCATTCACTCATACAGTCAAGCACTATTCATTGGGCAATAAGCAATGTGTTAAGTGCCAGGAATAGAAATAAAGCTGTGAATAAAACAAAAATTCCTGCCCTTGGGTGATGTATCATCCAATTTTTCAGGGATTTCTTGGGAAGTGGTCATTTCAGTGCTAAAATAGAGAGTCTTAGGCAAACTGGGATGGCCATGATATGTGGAGCATACATAATTCCCACTAGAGATGAAAAATAAGCAAACAAATGAGTGAACAGTATCTCTGATTTGATGGTGATAAGGAAGGGGATCTGAAAGTTTGGGTAGGGGTGATGTTTTGGATAAGGTGGCCAGGAGGAGTTTTCCTGCGAAGGTGATACAAGGGGACTAGCAGTGTAGGAGTTTTGGGGAGCAGCATTCAAGGTAGAGGGAGTAGCGAGTACAAAGACCCCGAGGCCATTGTGTGTCTGCTGGTGTTTGCAGAACAGTAAGGAGGGCAGTGTGGCTGGAGCAGAATGTATGAAGGCCAGTGTATTAGGGAGTAAAGTCAGAGATGTGGGGGAGTGAAGGCAAGTAGAACTTTGTAGATCATTACAAGAACTTTGTTTTGATCTGAGATGAGACCCATCAGAGGTTGGGAACAGAAAGGTGACATCATCTAATCTACAGGTTGTAAGTATCACTCTCATTTCTGTGTTAGGAGAGGAGTGAAGGGGGCAAAAGGAGAGCAGAGAGAGCAGTTGTGAAACTATGGAAGTCCTCCAGGTGAGGAATGCTGGGGATCTGGACCAGGAGAGTATATATTGAGTCAGCATCATGGGTTGAATGTGGTGACAAGGGGTAAGGGAGAAAGTGGGTAAAATGTGAGTCTCTGCCTTTTGTCTGAGCAAGAAGGTAGAAGAGGGGACCACTGCTTATGTCAGGTTTGGGGTAGGAGCAGGGAACCTAGACTCCCACTTGGAGAAATGTGTGAGATCTTCAAGTGGAGATGTTGGAGGAAGAAAGGTTGTAGGAACTCAACCTCTTGTTGTTAGGGGGTTTGTATTTAGGGGCTTGAATTTAGGGGATGGCTGTGGACTGGAGTGTAAGTTAAGGAATCCTTAGCTGCATAGCATTTAAAGCCGTGGGGATGGGTGTTCCTTAGGAAGGGAATGTAGAAAGAAGAGATTGAAATATTGCTCCCAATTCTTTGCTCCATCATATTACACACCATTGCCATTATTTCACTGTGAGCATGACTCCCTCTTGACTTTGGATTGGGCCACATGACTTATTTTGGGCTTCCCTGTTGGCTCAGTGGTAAAGATTCTGCCTGCAATGCAGGAGTCGCAGAAGCAATTTAGCATACACGCATATGACTTATTTGGGCCAATAAGATGCTAGCAGATATCATGCTTTTGTAGTTTTGCTTAAACCTCATGCTTCTATCATGGCCAGAAGAGCGTGCCCTAGGGAGTTGGACACCTCAGCCTAAGCCTCAGGGTAAGACACATGGAACAGACTGTGTGTTAGTTGCTCAGTCATGTTCAACTCTTTGCGACCCCATGGACTGTAGCCTGCCAGGCTGCTCTGTCCATGGAACTCTCCAGGCAAGAATACTGGAGTAGGTAGTCATTCTCTTCTCCAGGGGATCTTCCTAACCCAGGGATCGAACCTGGGTCTCCTGCATTGCAGGCAGATTTTTTACCATGTGAGCCACTAGGGAAGCCCACAAGGAACAGAACAGGCTCACAATCCATACCCTCAAGCAAAGCTGCAGCTGGCCTGCAAGTGCCGAAAAAGAAAGAAATGCTTATTGTCATAAATGTTTTGTGGCTTTTTGTTATGCAGTGTAAGCTAACTGACACATTTCCTTTCAGCCCCTTGTAACCATTTCAGATTAACTCCAGCTCTTCTCCACATTGGAACAGCCTATAGCCTCCCCATGGCCAAATCTTTCCTTCTTTCGTTCAAGATCTTCAAATCCTATCCCCTTGGACTTTGCTCAACAAAGTGAGGGGGTGAGAATAGTGCTTTGTTTCTAGCAGTCATGACTTGCCAGCACATAGCACTCCAGAGGGCCTGGGGTGCTTTTTGCACATTCTCATTTGGTCCTGCAATCTCATGCAGCAGATGTTCTTGTCATCATCTTACTGAGGAGGCAGCCAAAGTTCAGAGAGGAGAGTCTTGCACTGGGTCCCATAGCTGGAGGCAAGACAGGAGACTAGCAGCTGAGATGGAGGCTTAGGCTTTTCTGGGGCCAAGCAAAAACCAAACACTGGCATTCTGAGAACACGGTGGAGGGGAGACTTGTTTTTCATATAATAACCATTTGTTCTTGTGGAATCCTGTACCCTGTGCATTATCTATACACACACACACACACACAGCCCAGGAATAATCAGCAATATTAACACATTTTTTAAAAGAACCATTAAAATAATTTGTTTTGGGGGATGGAAAAGGGGATTCTGGGAAGCACACTTTTTGTTTGCAGTTCTTTCTAAGGTAGGAGACCTCACGTGCAGTAGTCTACTATCTCCACTCTCAGTTCTGATTCCTCCCCACCAGGCCTTCCTTTGGATGGAGTGTTAGGAGCTGGAAGCGCTGAAAGTCCTGGAGGAAGAGAGCCCTGCTCTGCATGGGATTCTGTCCTACCTTGTGTGAACATGCTTCCCAGTGGCTTGGAACTTCTGGGGTGCTGGCACCCCCCTTTCTTGGCAGCAGAGTCAAGAGACTGACACTTTTTGAAGAGCCAGCCTGGAGGGACTCCACCTGAGAGAGCAGTCCCAAATCTCCCTCTACCTTAAGGCTTGACACTCCTCTTTGCATAGAGATGCCAGGTAGTAATAGCAACCTAAATGGAATCCGGATGCCATTGGTTTTAAATCCAGAGAGATAAAGTCCACATCGGTCCATGGTTCCCCTGTCCTGGTTTTCCATCTATGAAAAGAGATGATGTGTTTGTTGTGTGGAGGAGAGGACAGTGCGCCTGGGTGGGAGAAGGTGCCTAGGAGGGAGGGTGGATGATTAGAATCTTTGGGGGATATGGTAGTGGTTTGTTTTTATTTGTTTGTTTGTTTTGGTTTGGTTTTGGTCTGGGTACCCTGAAGTATTTGAACCTTCCAGTAACTTAAGGGAAGATGTGAGATACTAAATAAATGTGAATACAGAGAATATGCTGGGGCAGCAGGCTGGCAGGCAGGACGTGAAAGGGTGGCATTTGCAGCTGTAGAAAAGAGAAACTCTTCTTTCAAGTCTGTGTCCCAAGAGGTCCAGACAATTAGAGGTAAACTTGGGAGGATCAGACAAGCAGACAAAACCTGCATCTGCATTTGAAACGGCCTCCCAGGGGCTCTGAGGGAGCCTAGCAGCGGGATCTGCTGGCTAACCGGGCTCCTACAGTCCTGATACCATCCCAGAAAACCCAAGCAGAGGGCAGACCCTGGGTGTCCGGGCGCAGGAGGGGCCCCTAAAGAAACCCGGTGCCCAAAGCTGGAGTGGGCGAGTGCGGGCGAGTGCCCCCGGGCTTGGCAGTTTGGTTCAAGGTCACCTCCAAACGGGATTGGAATAAGCACTCCTTGTTTGCCTCTCGTCCCAGCTAAGCTTGGGTCCCCTTGGGTGTCCTCCAGGACGCCAGGCGCGGCTGCTTACAATGGCGCTCAGACGACAGATGGCGCGCGGGGCGGGGCGGGGAAGGGAGGGCCGAGCAGGTGTGCGGCGGGGGAATGGGGGTGGGGACACGCAGCCGCTGCGCCAGCCGCTGGCTGATCTCTCAATAGATTGCAACACGCCGGCTGCAGGCGACCCCAGTCCAACCCAGCCTGCGAACAAAAGCCGAATTCTCCGAGCACCCCGATTCACCCTCTTCTCCCAGGCGGCCACGCGCCAGCCAGGCTCGCGGATCCGCGTACCCCCGACGGCTGGCGTAGGGGCCAGAGCCTCTTGTGCGCTGGGGTACAACATGCAGGCATGGATACAAACACACGCACACGCTCAGGCTTACGCAGGGCTCTGTGCCAGTGAGTGCTTGCAAAGGTCGCAGGTGTGCGATGCCCGTGCCTAGAGCACACTGGCTTTCTTTTCTGGAACGCAAGCCAACTTCGGAGAGGAGGCGTTTTCGCTTTGCTCGCCGAGCTCAGTATCAGAAGCTGCGGGACTGGGAGTCTCAGGCAGGGCAGCGACACAGAGCGTCCCGAATCGGAATTAGGAGGCCCGAAGCCTGGCCCTGGCTCTGCCTCGTCGAGGGGCCGAGTCGTGGGCTCGCGGAGAACCTTCTCAAGAGTTCACCTGTCCCCCTGCTCTCTAGCCCCGAGGCCCTGGCAGCTGCTGTTACCCGTCCCCTCTCTGCGCTCCTTCCTAAACGAAGGGAATCAACAGCAGCCCTTTCTGCCCATCTCCTCAGGCTCGAAGTTTTCCTGAGGTCGTGGAAGCACTTTGTGAGCTAAGTAGAGTGTTCGGTCCTTCGGGGTATCTCCCGAATCCTCGGGAGACTCTGAGCACTTGGGGAAGTCCATTGCAAAAGCAGTCAGGACACAGCGCAGGAAATGCCAGGACCCTTAGTGCTCATGGCAGCTGCGTGACCTCGGGCTGTGACAGTTTAGTGTGTGTGTGTGCGCACGCGCGCGTGTGCCTGTGCATGCTCGTGACTTTGAGAGGACTGGTGTGTACCAGCAGGGCCTCTTATTTCTTTTTAAATTTTATTTATGTGTTTTTGGCTGTGCTCCGTCTTTCTTGCTCTGCAGGCTTTTTCTAATCGCGGTAGGCCTGAGCTAGGACGGAACGCTACTCCTGCTTAGGGTGCAGGGGTTTCTCTCTGCGGGGCTTCTCTTGTTGCAGAGCGAAGGCTCAAGGAGCCCCCCCCCCCCCCACTCAGTTGTGCTGCAGGGGCTTAGTTGCCTCGCTACATGCGGAATCTTCCCAGACCAGCCATGGAGTTCGTGTCCCTGCATGGGCAGGTGGATTCTTAATCACTGAGCCACCAGGCATGTCCCAGCAGGGCCTCTTAGAGGTGCTACAGTGACCCCCCTCCCTGACGCTGTGGACAAGTATTAATGAACATTACAGAACAAAAGAAACGTGTGAGGCACTTATTTTGGAAAGAATTCCTCCCTGTGTTCAAGGCATATTGGACTCTGAGGTCCTCATTAGCCCAGATGCCTCTATGGAGAGGGTGCCCTGTGAAAAGTCCCTTGATGGTGACAACTCCTGTCTAACCTTGCTGCCATCTCAGTTGCATTATATCTAAAACATAATGTCTGCCTCCTTGCTTTCTTGAACTTTCTGCCTCCATTTTGAGGTCTATCTATGTATATGTTATATATATGTATCATACCTACACAGTAAACACATGAAATATATATATTATAATCATCATAAACAAATAATATATTTTGTTTTACCATGCAGTATTTCCCAGGCTTTGTCATTCTCATACCACCTTTGTGATTTCTGTCATATCATGTATTGCCTGTAAGATTATTTACTTCAGAGATCAGATCAGTCGCTCAGTCGTGTCCGACTCTTTGCGACCCCATGAACCGCAGCACGCCAGGCCTCCCTGTCCATCACCAGCTCCCGGAGGTCACCCAGACTCATACCCATCGAGTCAGTGATGCCATCCAGCCATCTCATCCTCTGTCGTCCCCTTCCCCTCCTGCCCTCAATCCCTCCCAGCATCAGAGTCTTCTCCAATGAGCCAACTCTTCGCATGAGGTGGCCAAAATACTGGAGTTTCAGCTTTAGCATCATTCCTTCTAAATTAGTTTCTGTAAATTCTCTTGCTATTTTAAACTACATTTATTTTAAAGGGATATTTTAGAGGTGATTCTGGGGACATGGTAAGTTGAGTATGGTTCCCTTTTCAACCATTTCCAAATGAATTTCTCTCTCTTAACAGTTGTAGGGACTACTGAAAAGAATGAGGGATAGTTCTCCCCAGTCAGTTCATCAAATATTGGGGAGCCTTGAAAAGTCCAAGAAGTGGTGGAGCCTGGGAAAAGTTTGCATCTCAGAGACCTGTGGATGCCCAGGGGGAGGCTGAAACTGGGCCAGATGAAGACACTTGGACCCTCATCCCAGCAACTAAGAAGTTGCTGAACCAGTGGACTTAGTTTTCTTGTTCCTGAGACTGGAGACACCAAGGAACCCAGACCAGGAAAGCAAGTTCCAGGTGTCCCTGCAGGAGTTGGGCAGCATGCATGCATCTGTGCTGCATTGATTGGGACAGAGCCTTTTCCCTCTTTCCCACCAGTAGAATGCCTATCCCTTAGGCTGCCCCGCATTTCGACCTGAGCCCCTGGGAGCTGGCAGAGAAAGGAAAGACAAACAAAACACACATGCAATGAAACAGAGCTGCTGAAAGAGGCAGATAACAACTTTAAAAAAAGTAACAAGCACTGTAGATATTTAAATATAGCAAAAGGAGTGTTTGTGGAGCTTTAACAAATGTGATTTTCTAACTAGACACTTCAGTTGATGAGGTGAAGGAGAAAATGGTCACTACTGAGATTCAGATAAGTAGCAGGGAAAATCAAATGGCCAGCAAATACCTCAGAACACAGAACAAAAATATAGAGATGGAAGTTAAGGAAAAGGTCAGTCTGAAGGTAAATCTACTGACCTAATATATGAATGATAGGACTTCTAGAAGGAGAGAAAGGAATAGATGAAAGAAATGATAAACATAATAGAAAAACATTGGCCTGAGCTGAAGGAAGACTTGCCTTTGCAAGGTGGAAAGGATTTGATGAATTTTAGGCTGAACTGACAAGAACCTAGGCGTGTTTCTGAATTCTAAAGAGGAAAGTGTCACAAGGTCCATGCAATGACCTCAACATAATTATAAAGAGAAAAGAATCATGTTGGCAGTAGAATTCCCATTGACACTACAAGCTAGAGGCTAGTGAAACTGACTCTGTAGGACTGTGCCTGATCAAGTGATCCACCTGTTCAGGAAAAAGATATATTTAAGGCTAAACCCAATCTGATGAAAATATTCAAAGAAAGATGCTCCTGGACCATGAATTAACCAGAGAAAATGAAACAGAAAAATAGAATAGAACTTTCAAATTAATAATGGAAAAATTAAAGCCAACCGAAATAAGGAAAAACAAAAGGGATGGGTTTCACAGACCTGGGATACACAGACCTGTAGCCTGTGGATCAGCTATGGATTGGCTGGGCTTGGTTAGGTTTGGCTTCAGACTACAGGTTGGGGTTAGCTCTGCTTCCTCATTCATTGGCCAATGATCCCCAATTAAATGTTTTCCTCAAGGAGGAGGACCGGAGAAGGCAATGGCACCCCACCCCAGTACTTTTGCCTGGAAAATCCCATGGACTGAGGAGCCTGGTAGGCTCTAGTCCATGGGGTCGCTAAGAGTTGGACACGACTGAGCGACTTCACTTTCACTTTTCACTTTCATGCATTGGAGAAGGAGATGGCAACCCACTCCAGTGTTCTTGCCTGGAGAGTCCCAGGGACGGGGGAGCCTGGTGGGCTTCCGTCTATGGGGTCGCACAGAGTCAGACACGACTGAAGCGACTTAGCAGCAGCAGCAAGGAGGAGGACAGTATGGAAAGGAGCTGAGTCAAACCATCGATGAATGTGGCATATGCTTTGTTTGCTCACCTTTCACCAAAGTCACTCATCTGGCTAAGGGCAATGGGATGACCGTGTCTACTCCATCCTTACTGAAGCCATGGCTAAGATAGGGGAAAGGCAGGGGTAAGTGGGGAGGAAGAGAACCATGTGCAGATGGTACTGTTTACTTGCCAGTATAAGCTGAATACCAAACTTTACTTTTTAATTTTAATTAATCAACTAATTAATTTTGGCCACACAGCATGGCATGTGAGATATTAGTTCCCCGACCAGGATCGAACCCATGCTCCCTATAGTGGAAGCATGGTGTCTTAACCACTAGACCACCAGGGAAGCCCCCCAAACTTTACTTTTTAGAACAAAAGCAAAAACTCTGAATAAAATATTAGCAATTAATAGAAATATTCTCTATCTTGACCTGAGTGGTGGGTATGTAAGTATTTTAGTTGTTCACTTAGGATTTGTGCTCCTTTTTTGTGATATTCTACAAGAGAAATCCTAAATATATATTAGAAAATTAAAAGACCAGACAACAGACAGATCTGTGAGTAAAGAATACATGGTTTGTTATTGAAGGTCACTGAAGGTTTTAAACAGCTTCCTAAAAGGTACGCTTCATGAGATCAGAGATTTTGTTTCTGTTTATTGCTGTGGACTTAAACAATGCCCATGACATAGTAAGCTGTCTATAAGTATTTGCCACTGATGATGAAAAGAACTAACAAATAGATTGCACCAAAATATAATATAGTTTGACCAAGTAGATTTTTTTCCCCAGGAATAAGTATCAGGAACTCCATTCATATAGTTTATTAACATCAGCTGATTAAAGGGGAAAAATTGTGGGATCATTTTATCTGAATAGATAGTGCAAGGACTTGGTAAATTCAACAACCATTCTAAAATTTGTTTATAGTAAACTTGAAATAGAAACTGCTTAAATATTTAAATAGAATACTCATCAACATCTAATAGGAAATGATATTCTAAATAGTGAAACACAGATAATTTCAATTAAAATTAGAAACTTGACAGGGGTACATGCTATCATCATTGCTCTTCAAAATTACTTTGGAGGTTCTAACAAACACAATAATACAAGAATATGGAATAATTGCTATAATCAATTAGAAAAAGAGAAATAAAGCTATCTTTGTTTTCTTTCTGTTTATATTAGAGTTTACCCAGAAAATTCAAAGACTAGGAAAAATTAGCTGAAATTAATAGGATAATTTGGAAAGGGTTTTGTAGTGATATATAATGTCATAATAGTTTTTCTTTATTTCAGCAATAAACACCCAGATATAGAGGTAGGAAAAAAATTTCAATACAAATATGGCAAGAGATTGTAGTGCCTGCAGTAAATTTAGCACAAAAATCACAAGATCTATTTATAGGAAATTCTGAAATCTTATTTAAAGATATTCTTAGTTGAGAAGGCAATATAATAAACTATCAGTTCTTCTAAAATTAATATTTAAATATAAAACTTAAATTTCCATAAGGACTTTTGAATTGGACAAAATTATAGTAATGATTATGAAGAACAGCATAATGCCTAAGAATTGGCAAAAAGTTAATATCCAAATATGACAATAGCCCCTACAAATTGATAAGTAAAAGGAAACCTAATTTTTTAAAACACGGGCAAAGGCTATGAAAAGGAAGTTTAGAATGGTCAAGGAACAAAAGAGAGGATACTGAAAATAGGGGTCATCAAGGAAATGCAAATTAAACTAAAAATGAAATAGCACTTTTTGTTTATTTGTCACCAAATTTTAAAAGATACAGCACTGATTGTTGGAGGAGGTTCAGGAAAGCGGTACTATCATATGGGGTGGAAATGTGGGTTTGGGGAACTATAATCTATGGACATCTATTAAAATAAAACTACAGTTCCTCTTTGACCAGCAATCTCACTCCTGAGGGTCTACCCCTTAGTTATTAAACCACGAATGAGTTAAAATATGTATACAAGGATGTTTATAGCAGTGTTGTTTACAAAAGGCAAAAGTTAGAATCAGTGTGAATGTTCATCAGTGGGCAAGTGATTGAAAGAATTGAGACATATCTCGCTACAGAATATACATGGTACATACAGCTTCTGAAACAATGAGTTAGATTGCAGTGGACTTGAAGAAATTTCTAAGAGGTATTTTTGAATAAGAAAAGCAAAATACAGGCCAGCATATACAACCATATTACTTTTATGTGGAGCACACAGTGACAAGTCCTTCTATGAATGAAATTTTTTTAAAAAAAGAGAAAAAACTATCATGTTAATAAAAAAATGAATAAGGGAAAGAAAGAAAACCCCTTTTGTCCCCGCTAATAGTCAGAGGTGTTTATCTGCATCTAGTTTATTTCTGCTGAGAATCTGGATAGATAATAAAGCCATGCGAGTAAGTCAGAGTTCATTTGCAGGGCATATGCTTGAACTGATCATCATTAATTCAACATTTGCAACTGGCTTAGATTTTTCCTTGGTCCATTCTAATATTTGGAAAGGTTAATCCTGACAGTTTTGCTTAAGGCACACTCCTGACCCGAACCTCTGCTTTCCACTCTACAATGTAAAAAAAAACAACAACAACAAAACTGAAAAGGAAGCTATTAACAACTAGATACAGTTAAATAGAAGGTAGAAGAAAAAGTAAAAATAATAAAATCAAAATAAAGTTTTTAAACATCAGCTTCTATTGCAACAAGGCTCGGGCTCAGTCTATAATAAAGGAAAATGAAGTCATTAGAGAGGTGAAAAGGCTCATCAAGCCAAGACTTTCAATGCTCCAGTACTAAAGACTGAAAAGATAATTGCAAAGAATTCTTTCAGTGCTTGCTTTAATGTCGTTTGATACTATGCTCTTGTGCTACCTAAAATCCCTGGTGTCATAGCTCCAATACGTGGGCAAATGCTGATTTAGTCTAATCTCCACTTCCTCAGTTGGAAAATCAACCCCAGGAAAGATGGATGCCTCATACAAGGTCAACACCTGAAAAGATGTGTGCCTTGTACAAGGTCAGACACCTGGGCAGAGGCATGTCCTTCTATCTCATCAGGCTGGCTCTTTTTGAAGAAGCAGATCCCTCTAGAAATTTCAAAGAAGCAGCAAAATTAAGAGATGACATTCAATTCTATTCCTTGCTGGTTATGGAAAATAACTCCTTACTCCCTTCCTTTTAGTTCCTTCGAAAAATAATCTTGTTGCCACAAAAATTAAAATAGATGTTCAAAGGGTAGCATGGAATATGCAAAGGTTCTTGGAGGACAAAAATGTTCGTCAAGAAACTATTTAAAATGCTTTGTCTTGTTTCTCAGGGCGGGGAAGGAATTTAAGAATAGAACTCACGGAAGCAAGGGTTCCAAATGGAATAGAGCGGTCGGGTAATTACAATGTGATGGGTAATTACGTCTTTCCAGGAAGTGCCTAAATTACAGGGCAAGTGTCAGGTCCCTGCTGCTTCCTCCTAAGAAGAATAATACAGGCCAGAAAAATCAAGGTCTGGCTAGTAGGCATTTGAAACCTAGGCACACCTAGACCATGGCAAGGCAGCTTTGTGTCAGGGGCTCACTGCTGCCCCCTCCTTCCTTTAGCCCCTTGTCTGGGGGTTGAGGGGACCCTGCCTCTGATGCCCACTTCCTTCCCTGACCAATCCCCATAGTGAGGGTGGCGTCCTGCACCCGCCTCCTCTCAGCTTTCTCTTTAGCACTAAGAGATGAAAATGGTGGAAAGTCAACACTGGTGAGGTCATGGAGAAGCAGCAGCCATAAACTAGCAGATCCTGGTTCCCCTCTCCTCTGCACAAAGGCACCTTTCACTTCCTTGGAAAAATCCACCATGGGCCCCGGTGAAGAAATGGTCTTCCCCAGGGCTTTTGTTTACTCAGCTCTCGCCTGGGAGGCCAGGCCTGGCTGACACAAATGCCATCTTTTTTAAGCCATACTGACCTCAAACTGGCAGAGTGGAGAAATAAGAGTTTGTGTGAGGGGATCCCACAGGGAAGGTCCATGGAATTTTCCTGCAGCCATTTTGACTACAACTGTAGCAGCTGTTAAACACACAGTTGCTTTGATACAGGGCTGTTTTGACTCAGCCTAAAAGCCAACCATTAAACTTTAGGCTTTAAAAAAAAAAAAGGCCAAGTCCACAGACACCCCATCCAGCTCCTAAGCCTCACCCCTTGGGTGGGTGAATCAGGAATGGAGTGAGGATTATAAGTCTGTTGGACACAGTGATGATTTTAAGAAACTGTTCTACACTTAGACATAACCTATCAATGTGTCAAGAAAGGAGTATAAGAATGGTCCCTCAAAGCATCTCACTTCTCATCCATCTCCACTCTTGCCCTTGCACAGGGCATCCCCTTTCTCACATTGCCCCCTCTGTTGATTTTTGTCCCTGCCCCCATTTAAACTCCTCAGCAGCAGGCACCACTTCTTCTGAATAGCAAACAGTAATAGCTGTTTGGTACATGCTCATTTGACTAATGGAATAAAATGTGCTGACATTCAGTTGGGTCTTTACCCACATCTCCAGAAGAAAAGATAATAAGTGAAGTAAGGTCTCTAGACCAGTGGTTTCTCCAAGCTCTTTTACCATCGTCTATGACCAAAAAATCTAAAGCATTCTCTACTACAATCCAGTGTAGCACAACCTCTCTCTCTTCCCTGACACACACATACACACACACACACTCACACTTAATATTAAAAGTTTGATATAATAAAATTTATACTCACTTTGCTATTTTCTCTATTCTGTGCCATTTTGTTGACCTTGGTTTCATCTTCAAAAATGTTTGAACACTCTTTGTTCAGTTGATTCATCTGATAAGCGGTGACCCACAATATGAAAACACCAGTCTTGACCCTAGCTGGACCTGGCTTGGACTCACTCCTGGTGGGTCCTGCTCAGCAGGGTACCAGCCTCGTGTGTCATTGCTCAGGGCTCACTCACCTCCCTGGAGGTGCAGAAGGAGGGGCACCATGTGCTTCTGAGCTCATGCTGGCTTCGCATCCTCACTGGCCCCTCTACCTGTGAAGGTAACTGGTGCTCAGTGGACTTTGTGGGATAGGTGGGTAGGCTGAGTGTTCTGTGCCAATGTAAAGTTCGGGCCTGCTATGCTGGTCAGAGTACAGTTGGGAAACGGGAAGTCACATTGGGTATTTCAACAGATGGGAATTAATGCAGGAAATTGTTAACATAGCTGTTGAAGGAACTGACAAAAAGGTGCCATGAGGTAACTCAGAGATAAAGTCAAGCAGTTAAGTGGTTCCTAAGCTGACTCCTTTCCTTGGGCTCCAAAATCACTGTGGACAGTGACTACGGCCATGAAATTATATCAATCCTTGGAAAAAAGCTCATTGGAGAAAAGCTATGACAAGCCTATTGCTATTGCTAAGTCACTTCAGTTGTGTCCGACTGTGTGTGACCCCATAGACGGCAGCCCACCAGGCTTCCCCGTCCCTGGGATTCTCTAGGCAAGAACACTGGAGTGGGTTGCCATTTCCTTCTCCAATGCATAAAAGTGAAGAGTGAAAGTGAAGTCGCTCAGTCGTGTCTGACCTCAGCGACCCCATGGACTGCAGCCTTCCAGGCTCCTCAATCCATGGGATTTTCCAGGCAAGAGTACTGGAGTGGGGTGCCATTGCCTTCTCCGATGACAAGCCTAGACAGTGTATTAAAAAGCACAGACATCATTTTGCCAACAAAGTTCCACATCATCAAACCTGTGGTTTTTCCAGTAGTCATGTATGGATGTGAGAGTTGGACCATAAAGAAGGCTGAGGGCCAAAGAATTGATGCTTTTGAACTGTGGTGCTGGAGAAGACTCTTGAGAGTCCCTTGGACTGCAAGGGGATCAAACCAGTCAACCCTAAATAAAATCAACCCTGAATATTCCTCAGAAGAACAGATGCTGGAGCTGAAGTTCTAATCCTTTGGCCACCTGATGCAAAGAGCCACCTCGTTGGAAAAGACCCTGATTCTGGAAAAGATAGAGGGCAGAAGGAGAAGGGTGTGACAGAGGATGAGATGGTTGAATGGCATCATCAACTCAATGGACATGAGTTTGAGCAGATTCTGGGAGATAGTGAAAGACAGGGAAGTCTGTGTGCTGCAGCTCACAGGGTGGCAAAGAGTTGAACAAGACTGAATGACTGAACAAGAACGTTGGCTGAGTGGTTCTTAAGCTGGCTGGTTTGCTGCACGTCCATAGATTTTCCTGGCAAGGGGACAATGAGATTTAGACAAGTGGATTTAGACAGTTTACTTCTCACAGCACAGCAGGTCTCATGAGCTTCATGATTTCATCCATTTCCCTTGTCTTGTAGTCCGCATTCTGTCCACTGCTCTGGAGTAATAAAGAGAGAGTGACCAAAAAAGGAAAGGAAGGGGAGAGCGTCCTGCAGGGAGAAGGGCAGGGAGAGGGCAGGAGGCCACGTTCAGCCACCCAAGGCCCTTGTCTGTGGCCCCTTCTTTCCTGTTAGGATCCCTACCTGCCCTCTCCTCAGTGCTCATCCTCACTCCCTCCATGGTCCTACTTCTCAGTCCTTGATTTTTTAAGCTACTTTATTGAGGTATGATTGACATGTCAAAAGCTGTACGTATTTCAAGTATACACCTCGATGAATTTGGGAATATATGTACACCCATGTGTACACCCATCACCACCATCAGGCAATAGTTATATCCATCACCTCCCAAGTATTCATCCTGCCCCCTTTATCATTATTTTTATGTGTATGGTAAGAAGACCTAACATAACATCTGTTTCCTTACAAAATTCTAAATATATAATGTATATTTTTAGCTATGGGTATTATGCTACCTAGTAGATTTCCAGAATTTATGTATCTTGCATACTTGAAACTTTATACTCTTTGCCCATAATCTTCCCATTGCCCCATCCCTTCAATCTCTGACAACCACCATTTTACTCTCTGTTTCTATGAATTTTACTATTTTAGATCCTACCTGTAAATGAGCTCATACAGTGCTTGTCTTTCTATATCCAGCTTATTTCACTTAACACGATGACTTCAGAGTACATTGTATTAGTCAGGGTTCTTCAGAGAAACAGAACCAACAGGAGATATATACACACACACACACACACACACACACACACATATATTTAAGATATATAGATACATGTAACAGGAGACGTACATACATATAAGATACATTTCATAGATACGTATAAGAGGGTGTTTATATGGTAATTGGTACATGTAGTTATGCAGGCCAAGTCCCACAATCTACCATCTTCAAGGTAGAGAACTAAGAAAGCCTGTGGTGTAATCCAGTGCAAGTCTGAAGGGCTGAGAACCCAGAGGCCACAAAGACCCAAAAACCAGGACTCTGATGTGCAAGGGCAGGAGAAGCTGAATGATGTCTCAGCTCAAGAAGAGACAGCATGTGAGCCCTTCCTTCCCTTTTTTTGTTCCAGTTGGGCCTTCAGGAGATTGGAATATGACTGTCAGCAATGCTGAGGGCAGATCTCTTTACTCAGTCTACTCACTCAAATGCTGATCTCTTTTGGAAATACCTTCACGGACATATCCAGAAATAATGTATTACCAGTTATCTGGGCATTCCTTTAGCCTAACCAAGTTGACACATAAAGTTAACCATTATATCTTCTATATCCTTGTTGCAAATGGGAGAGTTCTTTCCTTTTTAAGGCTAAATAAGATTCCGTTGTATGGATATACCACTTTTTCTCTATCTGTCCATTTGCTGCTAAATACTTAAGTTGTTTCCATATCTTGGCTATTGGGAATCTCAGCCTGACCACCATGATGCTCCTCATGACCTGGACTTTGGACTAGAAAAGTCCTGTCATTACATGTGAAGAATAGAGGAAGAGAGAATTTGGTACCCAAGACCAATGGATAAGGTCCAAGTGTCAAAAGGAAGACATTGTTTAGCACCTCAGAGCTAGAAGAGATCTTAATCACCACCTAATTAAAGCCTTCATTTCACAGAGAAGGAGGCTGGACTCAGCTGCCCAGGGACACCCTTAGATCTTCGGGTTTCCCTGACATACTCTTGCCCACCGTTGCAGAGCTTTCCCTCCCAATCTGGGCTGGCCAGCCCTCTGGCACCGGGCCCTGTCTACGGCAGTTGTGCCACTAATGTCATCTGCTCTTGCTTCTCAGAGTCCTTGTACTGTGCTCTCTCTCCTTGTGGGGAAGGATGGTGGCAAGCCTTGGGTTCAAATCTCTGACAGTTACTTGCTGAGCAATCCTGAGCATCATTTTACTTCTTTGAGACCAAACTTCCTTGCTCTGAGAATAAGGATGTTTTTTCAATGGTATGGAACAGACTAGATGAAATAATGTTTATGCCTAAGACAGCTATGACACCATGGAAAGAAGTTAGAAGACTTGGGTTCATTTCCTGACTTGCTAGTTGTCTGACCTTGAGCAAAGTTGTCGCCTCTCTGACCTCAGCATCAGTTCAGTTCAGTTCAGTTCAGTTCAGTTGCTCAGTCATGTGCAACTCTTTGAGACCCCATGAATCCCAGCACTCCAGGCCTCCCTGTCCATCACCAACTCCCGGAGTCCACTCAAACCCATGTCCATCGAGTCGGTGATGCTATCCAACCATCTCATCCTCTGTCGTACCTTTCTCCTCCTACCCTCAGTTCTTCCCAGCATTAGGGTCTTTTCCAATGGGTCAAATCTTTTCATGAGGTGGCCAAAGTATTGAAGTTTCAGCTTCAACATCAGTCCTTCCAATGAACACCCAGGACTGATCTTTTTTAGGATGGACTGATTGGATCTCCTTGCAGTCCAAGGGACTCTCAAGAGTCTTCTCCAACACCTCAGTTCAAAAGCATCAATTCTTCAGTGCTCAGCTTTCTTCATAGTCCAACTCTCACATCCATACATGACCACAGGAAAAACCATAGCCTTGACTAGATGAACCTTTGTTGGCAAAGTAATGTCTCTGCTTTGGAATATGCTATCTAGGTTGGTCATAACTTTCTTTCCAAGGAGTAAGCATCTTTTAATTTCATGGCTGCAATCACCATTTGCAGTGATTTTGGAGCCCCCCAAATAAAGTCTGACTCTGTTTTCATTGCTTCCCCATCTATTTCCCATGAAGTGATGGGACCAGATGCCATGATCTTCGTTTTCTGAATGTTGAGCTTTAAGCCAACTTTTTCACTCTCCTCTTTCACTTTTATCAAGAGGCTTTTTAGTTCCTTTTCACTTTCTGTCATAAGGGTGGTGTCATCTGCATATCTGAGGTTATTGATATTTCTCCCGGCAACCTTGATTCCAGCTTGTGCTACTTCCAGCCCAGCATTTCTCATGATGTACTCTGCATAGAAGTTAAATAAGCAGGGTGACAATATACAGCCTTGACGTACTCCTTTTCCTATTTGGAACCAGTCTGTTGTTCCATGTCCAGTTCTCACTGTTGCTTCCTGACCTGCATATAGGTTTCTCAAGAGGCAGATCAGGTGGTCTGGTATTCCCATCTCTTTCAGAATTTTCCACAGTTTATTGTGATCCACAGAGTCAAAGGCTTTGGCATAGTCAATAAAGCAGGAATAGATGTTTTTCTGGAACTCTCTTGCTTTTTCGATGATCCAGCAAATGTTGGCAATTTGATCTCTGGTTCCTCTGCTTTTTCTAAAGCCGTCTGGAACATCTGGAAGTTCATGGGTCATGTATTGCTGAAGCCTGGCTTGGAGAATTTTGAGCATGACTTTACTAGTGTGTGAGATGAGTGCAATTGTGCGGTAGTTTGAGCATTCTTTGGCATTGCCTTTCTTTGGGATTGGAATGAAAACTGACCTTTTCCAGTCCTGTGGCCACTGCTGAGTTTTCCAAATTTGCTGGCATATTGAGTGCACAACTTTCACAGCATCATCTTTCAGGATTTGAAATAGCTCAGCTGGAATCCCATCACCTCCACTAGCTTTGTTCCTTGTGATGCTTTCTAAGGCCCACTTGACTTCACATTCCAGGATGTCTGGCTCTAGGTGAGTCATCACACCATCGTGATTATCTGGGTTGTGAAGATCTTTTTGTACAGTTCTTCTGTGTATTCTTGCCATCTCTTCTTAATATCTTCTGCTTCTGTTAGGTCCATACCATTTCTGTCCTTTATTGTGCCCATTTTTGCATGAAATGTTCCCTTGATATCTCTAATTTTCTTGAAGAGATCTCTAGTCTTTCCCATTCTGTTGTTTTCCTCTATTTCTTTGCATTGATCACTGAGGAAAGCTTTCTTCTCTCTCCTTACTATTCTTTGGAACTCTGCATTCAGATGTTTATATCTTTCCTTTTCTCCTTTGCTTTTCACTTCTCTTCTTTTCACAGCTATTTGTAAGGCCTCCTCAGACAGCTATTTTGCTTTTTTGGCATTTTTTTTTCCATGGGGATGGTCTTGATCCCTGTTTCCTGTACAATGTCACAAACCTCTGTTCATAGTTCATCAGGCACTCTGTCTATCAGATCTAGGCCCTTAAATCTATTTCTCACTTTCACTGTATAATCATAAGAGATTTGATTTAGGTCATACCTGAATGGTCTAGTGGTTTTCCCTACTTTCTTCAATTTAAGTCTGAATTTGGCACTCATCTCTAAAATGGGAATAATAATATGATGACAATTTTGTTCATCCATTCATTGAGCAAATATTTATTAAACTATAAGCTACTGTGTGCCAAATTCCACTCCAGATGCTAGGAAAGAAGCAGTGATTAAGACCTAAGGAACTTGTCATGGAGTTTGTATTCTATTGGGAGACACAAATAAACAAGTGAATAGATGCACACACAGTCTAATATTCTGAAGTGAAAAGTACTATGAAAAATGAATGTGTGTGAGAGAGAAAGATTGTAGGAAGGCAGTTGGTAAATTGCTGTTGTTTAGTCACTGAGTCATGTCCCCGACTGTAGCCCATCAGGTCCCTCTGACCATGGGATTTCCCAGGCAAAAATACTGGAGTGGGTTGCCATTTCCCTCTCCAGGGGATCTTCCCAACCCAGAGATTGAACCCAGGTCTCCTGCATTAGCAGGGATATTCTTTACCATTGAGCCACCAGAGAAGCCCTACTTGGTAAATTACAGAACACCAAATAATTGCCTGGCTTTTAGTAAGTGCTCAATAAATGCTAAATTCCTTCTTGTCTTCATTTCTTATTTCCACCTTCCGTAGTCATTTCCACATCCACTGTTTTTCTCAGGATGCCCACAATCCCACTTTGAGCATCCTCACCATTTCTATCAACCATCCACCCAGCCACCTTATGTTTCTTCTCACACTCCACCTCTTGCAGCCCCCGGACCAGGCACTGGGCACTCAGTGACCTCAGGGCATCAGTGACATAGGAAGTCTGGTGCACAGCTGCAGAAAGGCAAGGAACCAGAGGCACAGGATGTAGCCTGGAGCATTCCCCTCTGTACTGCACAGCTGCTTATGCCCTGGGGACTTGCCCTTTTAGGACTGGGAGATCTTTATGGACAAATTTTCAGTTTAGTAATGAAGAGATTCTCTGAAAATACCACAGTGATCATCAAGGATCAAGACTGTCTCTTCTAAATTTATTAGTAATAATGAAGTTTAACATCATTAATTAATTGATCTGATTCACCAAGGAGTGTAAAAAGCAATTCCAAAATATAGAGCAAAAACAAGGGAAAAAACTTGGAATAATTTTTTAAGTGAAAAAAGGCAAGGCAAGGAAATTCAAGAAGTCCATCATGTTTTTTTTTTTTTTTTTTTTTCATTTGTAAATACATACTCTGTCCCCTTTCACTCTCTGACTTTGTTATGATTAGCTCCAGGTGTGAGGTGCTTGTCTATTCTGCGGAGAGTTTAAGGTCAGGAAGATTCTTGATTAATTCTCTTCGGGGTTTCAGAGGGACATAGTTCACCTTTTTGGGAGAGAAGAATTTAAAATAATCTTCCTTCCATGGCAAAGCCTCCCTTTCGCCCTTCTCTTCCTCCTAGAGCCCCCATCTGAAGCCCCTTCTCTGAGGCAGGCACCTACATTTCATCTCTGAGCAAGGCTAGGTGCCAGCACCAGAGGCCACGCAGGGGTGAGGACCGAGAGATCCTCTTTCAGGGAGACATATTCTTAGATCCAGCTCAGGCTTTCACCACTAATATGACTGGTATGACCAGGCCTCAGTTTCCCCACATATAAAATGAGGGAGCAGGCATATATCAGCCTCCCCCAGCTGTTATCCACTAACAGCAGGCCATGAGATGCTCTGGGGACAGCAGCACATTGGACCATAAGCTCTTGAGCAACTCCCGCCTGTAGGAGCCCCTGGGGAGGCCTGCAGCTGAAGGTCAGCTCTCACTGCAACCAGCCCAGCCACCCACTCACTTGGCTGGGACCAGAGCCCTTTCCTGCCAGGTGCCTGCAGGCTGCTCTCTGGGAAGAGCCGGCGGTGGGTTTCTAGAGGCCCTTCCCAGTCAGAGTACAGGGCTTTGAAGCTCTGGGTCCCCTCCCTGACCTGTGGCCTATGGTTATGTCCTGCCTTCCGGAGCTTCTTCGGCTGCAGTGGGCCTGATTCTCTGCAGGCTGGTGGTTAAGGGTAGGACCCACTGGGTGCGCAGCTGCAGCCGTGAGCAAGCGGGGCTTCACTGCTGCAGCCCCAGACAGGCTGCCTCATCCTGCCCCTCCTCACACCCTTCCTCAGCTTTTCTCAGATTCCCTGGGGCAAGTGAGACTCATGGTGATGCTCAGGATAAGCCGTTGAAGGGCAGGTCAGCTTTGCTGGGTGGGGCCCACATCAGGGTCACCAGCAGGCTTTGAGAAGTGAAAGGGAGGCATGGCCGGCAGAGCAGCCGAGTTAGTTTGGTTCCCTTCGCATTCTTCTTGGCTCTAGAAAGAGGTGACAAATGAACCATCCTTGGTGAAGGAGAGGAAAGGCAGTGCACAAAGACCTTGGGATTGAGGCCGAGGTGTCGGAGGTCAGGCAGGGGGAGCTGGTGACCTCAGCTTGTGCGGGGTCGACCAGGAGTCCAGCTGGCACGGCCGCAGGAGCCAGTGGGAGGTCTGGCTGGAGTGTAAGCCTGAGTCATCCTGGGACGGCGGAATCCAGGGGAGTCACCCCTGTGAGTGATGATCACCTTGAGGAAGGATGTCACGGATGTATGTGTCTGGAAGGTGAGTCAGGAACCCACAGAACAGAGGTCTCAGCAGTCCTGGGAATGGCTTCCTCTGTCGCCTTGTTCTGATGTGTTTTCTCTGCTGAGTGACTTCAAAGGAATGAAAGCTTCACAAATGACGTTTCTACAGCAAAATGAGCGGGTGTGCATCAGCGCTCGGAAATTGTGCAATTAGAGGTTGATAACGCTCCTCTCCCTCCCTGCCTCCCTCCCTCCTTGCTTCCATCATATCTGTATGCATCTTTCAGATATTTACTAAACAACCACCACATGCAGGCATGTGACTGGGAACAGAGAGATGATCGAGACATGAATGGTCCCTGCTCTCACATCCCCTGTGCTTAGTGCAGGCGAAGGACATGAAACAATCCCAGATAATCACCAACAACCTGGACCTAGTCTGGGGGGCTCTGAATGCCTCTAACAGGGGCCTTGGCAGACCTGGAGGGCCAGGGAGGACAGCACACTGAGGAGGAGACAGAAAGAGAGGAACGTTTCTGGGAAGTGTGCTCCAAGCAGAGGGGCAGAGGAAGTGGAGGCTTTGAGAAACAGTGTGGTCAGTGGACCTGAGAGAGGGGAGTGATGGCAGGGGCAGGAGTCAGGCCAGGCAGGGCCTGCGGCTGCACTGAGGATGCTGGGATTTATCCTAAGAGCAATTCTCAGGTAGGGGAGGGTGGAGGATGGGTCCCCAGTGGCTCTGCAGGCTGGCTGTGAGATCCTGCTGGTGGACTCTTCTGACGCCCCCATCAGTCACACCTGTGGAAGGGTGAGAGCTCACAATCAGGGAGAGGGTCAGAACTGGGTGTTCTTCTCCAGGAGGCTGGCTTTCAGGTGTCATCCTGCCCAGACCGACGGTGGGTGACTGTGGGCAGATGCTTCAGTCCTCCTTACTGTAAAGTGGCTTGAGTATGACTTGGATCGGTGTGTTGAATTTCTAAGGATAAATGATTGCAGGAGGCAGGGGGAAGTCTTGTGCTTTCAGTGGAGAGTCTAGGCTCAGACAGAGGATACTGACAGCCCTGCTCCAGCCAGCAAACTCTGGGGTCACAGAACAGCTGTATCTTCCTCGTGAGGTGGTACCTTACTCCAGGAATTGGAGAAATCCCAAGGAAAAACCAAGTAGTTCCCAGATACTTTGATACAGGAAGGAGTCCAAGCTTTGGAGTCAGAAAGGACTTGGACTTGCTTTCTGGATCTGCCTCTGGCCGTGTGGCCTTGAGCAGATCACTTAATGTCTCTAAGCCACATGTCCTCATCTGTGACGTGGGGACAGTTACAACAAGTTGCAACGCTTCAAGATGGTGTTTGTAAGTAGTGGAGGTGGGGAAAGTTCTGAGAGAGGGGGCTTCCCACCTGCACTCCTAGAAAGGAGATGCTTTCTCTGTCATCAGAGCCCTGCAACAGTCCTTATTCCATCAGCCATCACTGCCAGGAAGTCCTCCCCTGTCTCTCTCTGCATGGCAGCTGGAGCCCATCTCCCTTGATGTGTCCTAAGTCGAGCCTGGCAGCATATGGGCTCCAGGACCCCGCTCCTCCTTGCCGCCTGGGAGTTCATGGATACAGGGAGCCCTGGTCCCATGGAATCCAGTGCAGGAAAGCTGCCTGGACTGAACCCTGTCAATGCAGGTGCAGAAACTACCCCCTCATCCCTATCTTTGGGCCCACATGCCAACACCTACGCCTGCAGCACTAAGCCTTCCCAGGACCAGAACAGGAGAGACCCACCCTGAGATGAGCAGGGGGCCAGGATGAGGATATGGAGTTTCTGGGACTGCAAACACACACACCAACATGGACACACATAATTGTGTAACACATATAAAGATGTGTCAGGGGACCCAGGACCTAGAGACCCCTGAGATAATTCAGTCCGTGAAAATGTTCCCTAACTTTTCCAGATCTCAGATCTCCTGTCTGTGAACAGGGATGGTAGTAGGAGGGTAATGTAGTTAAGGTCACACATAAGGTACATGGAACCTGGCAGGGCTCAGAGTAGATGCTCAAATGTTCCTTAGCTGTGATTCATTACAGCTAGAAATCCTCCTAGGACACAGACAGACATGGGAACACCAGGACACCACGCCCATGGGATCAGATCACAGTTCAGTTCAGTTCAGTCACTCAGTCATGTCCTACTCTTTGTGACCCCGTGAATTGCAGCATGCCAGGCCTCCCTGTCCATCAATAACTCCTGGAGTTTACCCAAACTCATGTCCATTGAGTCAGTGATGCCATATAGCCATCTCATCCTTTGTTGTCCCCTTCTCCTCCTGCCCTCAACCTTTCCCAGAATCAGGGTCTTTTCCAATGAGTCAATTCTTCGCCTGAGGTGGCCAAAGTATTGAAGTTTCAGCCTCAGCATCAGTCCTTCCAATGAACACCCAGGACGGATCTCCTTTAGGATGGACTGTTTGGATCTCTCTGCAGTCCAAGGGACTCTCAAGAGTCTTCTCCAGCACCTCAGTTCAAAAGCATCAATTCGCTGCTCAGCTTTCTTCACAGTCCAACTCTCACATCCATACATGTCCACTGGAAAAACCATAGCCTTGACTAGACGGACCTTTGTTGGCAAAGTAATGTCTCTGCTTTTGAATATGCTATCTAGGTTAGTCATAACTTTCCTTCCAAGGAGTAAGCATCTTATAATTTCATGGCTGCAATCACCATCTGCAGTGATTTTGGAGACCCCAAAAATAAAGTCTGACATTGTTTCCACTGTTTCCCCATCTATTTCCCATGATATGATGGAACCAGATGCCATGATCTTCGTTTTCTGAATGTTGAGCTTTAAGCCAACTTTTTCACTCTCCTCCTTCACTTTCATCAAGAGGCTTTTTAGTTCCTCTTCACTTTCTGCCATAAGGGTGGTGTCATCTGCATATCTGAGGTTATTGATATTTCTCCTGGCAATCTTGATTCCAGCTTGTGCTTCTTCCAGCTGATCACAGGTATACACATTTCCCAGGTCTGGCCACAGACACAGGTGCAGGGGCCCATCTGAGAGAAGCCCACTGGTGGCCAGTGTGGTGGGGCCCATCTGGTTTGGCCTCGGCCCAGTGAGGCCCGCTCTGTCTCAGTCAGACTGCAGGAAGAAAAAAAGAATGAGAAAAGAATTTGCCTGGCAACTTCTAATGAGCAGAATTTTGAGACAGAGTGTGGAGGGAGAACAGGGAGAGAAAGGTGTGAGGAGGGTCTGAGGGCTGGGCCTGAGACATCAAAGCTTCTTTCAAGAGGTCACTTAGTCAGTTAGGTTGCTTTTAGCTCACAGCTGGGCCTGTTGTGTAGCCCCCACCCTATCCTCTACCCCTTCAATGGAAGGTGTATTGCCAGCAGCATCTGACATGACAGGTGTTTCGAGATGATCCAAGAGAGCGGGTTGTGTCCCCATCTGAGTTAGTGCAGGATAGGCCACTCTTCAAGACTGAGATGAGGAAATTAGAACCTGATGACCAGTACAAAGGGAAGGGGCCTGAGGCCGCTTGGAGATGGGGATTGGAGTCGTTTCTATGGCTGGAGGGCTATTTAGGTGACCAACTTCTGAATCATAAACACAGAAGAAATGTAAGCACATAGGTCCAACTCTCACAAAAACAATATCCCTAGCTGCTAAGGGTGGAGGCGGGGTGTGGGGATTGTGAGGGTTTAGTAAGAGGAAGCTCTGTGAAAGGTGAATGTGGAACAGAGGGGATGTTGCATTGAGGTCAGACGACCTGAAAGAGGGTTAGATATGAAGGGCTCCCTGGGAACCTTCTCTGAGTTCACTAAAAGATTTACCATGATCCCACACTGCTTACATTTAAAAGGAGTCTGTGAGTTAATAATTAGTCCCTATCATTTTTTTCTTTCAAGGATGAATTCCCCTCCTCCCCCTCCCCCGTAATCTGTGATTAACACGCACTGACTCTGGATGTCAGGGGGGATTAAAGGAGCCGTTAGGCACTTTTGAACAAAAGGTGGCCATCTGGCTGCTGCAGGTGCAAGGGCTGGGGTGGAAGGTGGCAGATGGTTTGGTTTTCTGAAGACAAATTAGGGAATACGGAAGATGACAGATGGGCAGGTGTTGTGAAAAAGTTTTGCCCAGGTGAAACAAAGATTTTTTTTTTTTCATTTAAATTCGGGCTAAGCACAAGGATTTCATCACTCTTTATTAACTGCCTTTCAAACTTTGCCCACAAATGTGGGAGGAATCTCTCTATGGCAAATTAATTAGGGAAAGAAATAATAAAAAGAAGAGAAAGGAGAAACTAGGCAGGCCTAGCATCCCTTATCTGCAATTTCAAAATGTAAAACAGTTCTGAAAACTGTGAGTTTTTTAAAAACTCATTTGGAGCACGACCTGACCTGAATTGACCTGCAGCTCTTCATTGCCTTTATCCCATGTAGAGCGAACGTTTGGTGCTGAAATACTGATGCATTTGACTACTGAGTCCTGCCTAGGTTCCACTGGGGTTTTACATAATGCAAGTAAAGTATACTATGTTAACTTTCTAAAATTCCCAAAGTTCCGGATTCTGAAACACATTTGGACCCAGGGGTTTGTGGATGGGTCCCAGCCACTTTCAGGGACAGCTGAGAATGAGTGCTGGGTGGTCTGCCTAGTGGTGGGTCTCAGCATGGGACGCCTGGGTGAAAGACAGTGGAGGAGAGGGTTCAAGAAAAGGCTGCAACTCTTTGTATGGGTGCACTTGTAAGGGGGTGAGGGACACTTGGGGAGGGGATGGGGACACTTGAGGAAGGGTTGGGGGACACTTATGAGGGGGTGGGGGTTAAGGAGGGGTGGGGGACATTTGGGGAGGGGGTTTGGGACACTTGGGGAGAGGGTGGGGACATGGGGAAGAGGTGGGGGACACTTGGGGAGGGATGGGGAAACTTGAGGGGTTGGAGGACACTTATGAGGAGGTGGGAGACAGAGAAGGGTGGGGAACACTTGGGGAGGGGGTATGGGACACTTGGGGAGAGGGTGGGGACATGGGGAAGAGGTGGGGGATACTTGAGGAGGGGTGGGGGATACTTGGGAGGGGGTGGAGGGATACTTGGAGAAGGCAATGGCACCCCACTCCAGTACTCTTGCCTGGAAAGTCCCATGGACAGAGGAGCCTGGTAGGCTGCAGTCCATGGGGTCACAAAGAGTCGGACACGACTGAAGTGACTTAGCAGCAGGAGGGATTCTTGGGAAGGGGGAGCAGGGATATACTTGGGGTGGGAAATGGGCATACATTTGGGTTGGGGGAACTGGGGGTTGGTGCATGCCCAGGCTGGTTCTGCTGACTCAAGGATGTGACATTAAGAAAGGAGAGAAGCCCTTAGGAAAGCTGTCTTCCTGTCTGAAGTGATAATACACATTGAAATAGTACTAGCAAAGTATTTTGACGGCAGTTTTCTTTTTAACAGACTCTTTAACAAATGTCCACCTGCCAAGCCATTCCCACTCCTTTTACAACACCTTTCAGCAGTCTAGGGTGTGGTTTTGCTATTCCCTGACTTGCCTTTCTGTCTCCATCAGGTGGGTCCCAGTCCTGTGTCCCTGCAGTGTCCCTTCCAGGGCAGTGAGGAGGAAGGTGGAGGTGGGAGGGAGCAAGCAGAGCCAAGGGATCATAAATAGATTCCACCTTTCCCATTCTTCTCACTGAGGCATCCTGATCCGCCCCAACAATAGCAGAAGCTGCAGCCACAGCCACAGAAGTGTTGTGTTACCCAGGACCCAGCATCAGGTGAGAGTGGGTGGCTGCAAAGGAGGGCAGAGTCAGAGGGGTCCTGCTGGCTGGAGGCTCCAGAGCAACTGATGAGAAAGGCTAAACAAGTAAACAAGTGAACACCCAGAGAGCTCTCATAATAAAGGAGAAAGCTAACCCATTTCTTGGACAACTTTAAAAACATAGAGTGTAACTCAAAAAGGAATATCCTGTGTGGCGTTTCTGCAGAGAACCCTGAGTGACTTGCATCTTTAAGAGCGGTTCTGCCATTGATACAAAGGTAAATTCTTAATGATTTCTTGTTGACATGATCAGCAATGGAAGACCTGAATGAGGTTCCAGACTAGTGATTCTTCGGGAGTCACTGTAAACACGCAGCATAAACACTCCCGTTACAAAGGATGCAGGGCAGCCTCTGGGAGGTCCCCTGCATAGGTCGCAGGAAGAGATGCTCTTGGGCAGGGCTTATCTCCAGGAGAGGCTACGGCTCTGGGTGGGAACCTGGAGTCCTCTTCACAGACTGAAGAACTTCCAAAAGGAGGAGGAATCAGGGAACCAGGTCCAATGGAAGGAGTCTCCATAGTCACCTTCTCTCTGCCTCTGCCTCTGTTGAAGGAAGAGTCCTCTCAATGGACGCTGGTGGGCGCTGTCCTTCATGGGGGGGGCGGGGAGAAGAGATGGGCTCCTCATCATCAGAGGTGGTGAAGCAGAGGTTGGAAATTCCTGGACAGATGGGCTGCAGAGGGGATTCACGTGTCAGTTCGGGGATTAAAATATACAAATCATTGAAAGAGGATTTCTGAATCCATGGGTGTAGGGGGTTAGGATTTAAAGTTATCTTTGGAGCCACTGATCAGCCCCTCCTCAGATCTCAGATTGAGTTTCTGAAGCCAGTGGGTAGGCATTGTGTCCCTCAAGCTGCTGGGGAGGAGAGGTTGAGGACCTCTGGGCTGCTGATCTCCCCTGAGGGACTTGGAGAAACAAGTACCTGGATAACTAAAGACAAATACTGAGTATGAGCTTCCTAGGAGTATTTCAGTCCAGGAAGGGAAGCTCATCTCACATTTGACAACAAGCAGACTTTCTAGGGGGTGGCTTCTTCCCCACGTAAGCAGGGACCCCCAAACCCCACTGTACCCGTTGGCCTGGCAAGGGGCTGCTTCTGGTTTGCGGGTGATTGAATACAAAAGATGGGTATCTGCTAATACTTAAAAGCAGGGGAAATGTGGAGCTATCTAATTTATGTCTAGTCCCCACTGCCTGTCCCCACTCTAAGCACTATCCAATGAAACTCTTTGCAATAATGGAAATGTTTTCTGATCCAGTATGACAGCCACCCACCCCAGGTGGCCACTGAGCACTTGGAATGTGGCAAGTGTGAATGAGGAACTGAAATTTTAATTTCCTTAATCTTCATAGATGTAATTTAAATGATGTAATTTAAATGCTGCCTAAGTCATTCGGATGGTAAAGAGTATGCCTGCAATGCAGCAGACCCAGGTTCAATCCCTAAGTCAGGAAGATTCCCTGGAGAAGAAAACGGCTACCTACTCCAGTATTCTTGCCTGGTGAACTCCATGGACAAAGGAGCCTGGCGGGCAACAGTCCATGGGGTTGCAAAGAGTTGGACATGACTGAGCAACTAATACTTTCACTTTCATTGTCTATTATACCAGACAGCACACACTGCTAGACCAGCTAATCTGCGGGTTCTTTGTCCATAGATTCAACCAACCTCAGATCAAAACTATTCAGGAAAAAAAAAAAATTCCAGAAAGTTCCCAAAAGCAGAACTTGAAATTGCAACTATTCATATACATTTACGTTGTGTTAGGCATTAACATAATTTAAAGTATATGTGAGGATGTGCTTAGGTTACATGCAATTAGCATGCCATTTTATATAAGAGACTTGAGTATCCTTGGATTTTAGTATCCCAGGAGGTCCTGGAACCAGGATGGATATCAAGGGACAATTATATTTGTTCTCTGAGAGCAGAATTTGTGTTTTAAAAAAATCTTCCTATCTCCAACTCCTAAGATAATACTAGTAAGTATTCGATAAACAGATAGTAAATGAAAATGAGGACCTTCTCGGAGTTTTCTGGAGAGGGCATGGTTAAAATCTGAAAGCTCAAGAACTGTATTTAGCAGATTAATGTAGAAAGAAAATCAATGGAGATTGTTGGCTGGTTTGTCTGCAGTTTTGTTCTCATCACTGGCTTTGGAAATTGCTGCCATCTAAACCCTAGTTCAGTACGCTTTGACAAATGTACACAAATGTATCAGTTCAGTTCAGTTGCTCAGTCATGTCCGACTCTTAGGGACTCTATGGACGGCAGCACGCCAGGCCTCCCTGTTCATCATCAACTCCCGGAGTCTACTCAAACTCATGTCCACTGAGTCAGTGATGCCATCTAACCATCTCATCCTTTGTTGTCTCCTTCTCCTCCTACCTTCAATCTTTCCCAGCATCAGGGTCTTTTCAAATGAGTCAGTTTTTTGTATCAGGTGGCCAAAGTATTGGAGTTTCAGCTTCAGTCCTTCCAATGAATATTCAGGACTGATTTCCTTTAGGATGAACCGGCTGGATCTCCTTGCAGTCCAAGGGACTCTCAAGAGTCTTTTCCAACACCACAGTTCAAAAGCATCAATTCTTCGGCGTTCAGCTCTCTTTATCGTCCAACTCTCACATCCATACGTGACTACTGAAAAAACCATAGCTTTGGCTAGATGAACCTTTGTTGGCAAAGTAACATCTGCTTTTTAATATGCTGTCTAGGTTGGTCACAACTTTTCTTCCAAGGAGCAAACGTCTTTTAATTTCATGGCTGTAGTCACCATCTGCAGTAATTTTGTAGCCCCCCAGAATAAAGTCTGTCTCTGTTTCCATTGTTTCCTCATCTATTTCCCATGAAGTGATGGGACTGGATGCCATGATCTTAGTTTTCTGAATGTTGACTTTTAAGCCAACTTTTTCACTGTCCTCCTTCACTTTCATCAAGAGGCTCTTTAGTTCTTTGCTTTCTGCTATAAGGGTGATGTCATCTGCATTTCTGAGGTTATTGATATTTCTCCCATCAATCTTGATTCCATCTTGTGCTTCATCCAGCCCAGCATTTCTCATGGTGTACTCTGCATATAAGTTAAATAAGCAGGGTGACAATATGCAGCCTTGATGTACTCCTTTCCCAATTTGGAACCAGTCTGTTGTTCATGTCCAGTTCTAACTGTTGCTTCTTGACCTGCATACAGATTTCTCAAGAGGCAGGTCAGGTGGTCTGGTATTCCCATCTCTTTCAGAATTTTCCATGGTTTGCTGTGATCCACACAGTTAAAGGCTTTGGTGTAGTCAATAAAGCAAAAGTAGATGTTTTTCTGAAACTCTCTTGCTTCTTTGATGATCCAACAGATGTTAGCAATTTGATCTCTGGTTCCTCTGCCTTTTCTAAATCCAGCCTGAGCATCTGGAAGTTCACGATTCACGTACTGTTGAAGCCTGTCCTGGAGGATTTTGAGTGTTACTTTGCTAGTGTGTGAGATGAGGACAATTGTGCAGTAGTTTGAGTGTTCTTTGGCATTGCCTTTCTTTGGGATTGGAATGAAAACTGACCTTTTCCAGTCCTGTGGCCACTACTGAGTTTTCCAAATTTGCTGGCATATTGAGTGCAGCACTTTCACAGCATCACCTTGTAGGATTTGAAATAGCTCAACTCAAATTCCATTACTTCCACCAGCTTTGTTCATAGTGATGCTTCCTAAGGCCCACTTGGCTTGGCATTCCAGGATGTCTGGCTCTAGGTGAGTGATCACACCATCATTATTATCTGCCATGAAGATAAAGATCTTTTTTGTTTAGTTCTTCTGTGTATTCTTGCCACCTCTTCTTAATATCTTCTGCTTCTGTTAGGTCCATACCATTTCTGTCCTTTATTGTGTCCATCTTTGCATGAAATGTTCACTTGGTATCTCTAATTTTCTTGAAGAGATCTCTAGTCTTTCCTATTCTGTTGTTTTCCTCTATCTCTTTGCATTAATCACTGAGGAAGGCTTTCTTATCTCTCCTTGGTATTCTTTGGAACTCTGAATTCAAATGGGTATAACTTTCCTTTTCACCTTTGCCTTTCACTTCTCTTTGTTTCACAGCTATTTGTAAGGCCTCTTCAGACAACCATGTTGTACACAAATGTATAATCACCACCAAAATCAAGATATAGAGCATTTCATCCCCACAAAAGCCCTCTTGTACTCAGGGTTAGTTTCCTGGGTGTGTGACTTGTGTCTTCATATGGAAGCTCATGTTCAGATGGGCCACACACTTGGTTTAATGCTCTGCTGCTCCTGCCTTGACATTCTTAATAATTTTTTAATAGGGGGCCCCATGTTTTCATTTTACACTGGGCTGCCACAGATTATGTAGCCACTACTGTTAGTCCCCCTTCAAAACTGATCCCCTTCAACCACTCCAGCCTCAGGTAATCGCTGATCAGTTTTTGTTGCTCTGGGTCAAATTTGTCTTTTTGAGTTTTGCTACTGAACCAAATCTTGGGTTTGCTCATCTGGTGTGCAGCAAAGCCAATGTACTGATACCAGGTGTGGTAAAGGAAAGTACAGTGTATATTGTGTGACCAAGCAGGGAGAATGGGCAGTTCGTGCTCAAAAGACCAGAACTCCTCAGTGACTTTTAGGGAAGGATTTTTAAAGACAGTGTGAGGGAGAGGGTCACAGGGTATATGATCAGCTCATGCACAATTTTCTGATTGGTGGGTGGTGAGGTAATTGGGAAGGTCACAGGTCAGTGTTATCAGTTTTCAGGCTTCAACCAGCTCATGGGGTTTCAGTTCAGTTCAGTTTAGTTCAGATCAGTTGCTCAGTCGTGTCTGACTCTTCGTGATCCCATGGACTGCAGTACACCAGGCTTCCCTGTCCATCACCAACTCTGGAGCCTGCTCAAACTCATGTCCATAGAGTCGGTGGTGCCATCCAACCGTCTCATCCTCAGTCATCCCTACTCCTCCTGTCTTCAAATCTTTCACAGCATCAGGGTCTTTTCCAGTGAGTTAGTTCTTCACATCAGGTGGCCAAAGTGGGGGTTCATCTGGGGGTCATTATGCAGTTAGCTTCATCCAGTTGGTGGGGGTTTTAGTATCTGCAGAACAACTCAAGGATATGGCTCAGGATATTATCTACTGCTTGAGGAGGAAATAAATGTCCTTGATTTTATTTTATGGCTAAATTATTGTTACTTTGTCTTACTCAAGTGTTTTCCTTTGTTTCTGTATTTTCTCACTTCTTGGATTAAATTTGCTCTTTGGAACTTGGAGAAGTCCTAGGAAGCTAAATTAGCTTTTCTCTAAATTAGAGCTGTGGGTCATGGCGTGTGTATCTGGGAAGGCCTCACAGAATCCTACTCACTTTCAGTTTCGCATAAATGGACTTATAAATTATGCACTTTGTGTCAGGCTTCTTTTACTCAAAGCTTGAGGTTTATCCTTTTTTTGTGATTAGCAGTAGTTTGTTCCTTTTTTATTGTTGACTCTTGCATCCTATTTTATGGATATGCCATAATGAGCCTATCCTTTCACTTGTAGGATGTTTACAGTTCACATATTATGAATAAAGCCTTTGTGTGGATGTAGGTTTTAATTTCTCTTGAGCAAATACCTGGGCACGGGACTGCTGTTGTAGGATAAGTGTAACCCCTCCATGGATTGCAGCCTTGTCATGACAAAGGGGCTTAAGTAACTCAGTAAAGCTATAAGCCATTCTGTGCAGGGCCACCCAAGATAGATGGGTCATAGTGCAGAGTACCCACAAAATGTGGTCTACTGGAGGAGGGAATGGCAAACCTGATTCTGGGAAAGATTGAAGGCAAAAGGAGAAGAGGGCAGCAGAGGATAAGAGGGTTTGATAACATTACCAACTCAGTGGATGTGAACTTGAGCAAACTCCAGGAGATAGAGGAGGTCAGGGAAGCCCAGTGTGCTGCAGTCCACAGGGTTGCAAAGAGTCAGATACAACTTAGGAACTAAACAACAGCAACAACAAGGATAAGTCTATGACTAACTTTTCAAAAAGTGCCAAATTATTCTCCAAAGTGTTCGTACCATTTGGTAAGCTCACCAGAGATATGTGAGAGTTCTGGTTGCTCCACATTTTTGCTAGTACTTTGCCCATCTTTTTAATTTTAGCCATTCTAATGGGTAGGTTATACCTCTTATTATGGTTTTACTGGAGAAGGCAATGGCACCCCACTCCAGTACTCTTGCCTGGAAAATCCCATGGGCAGAGGAGTCTGGTAGGCTGCAGCCCGTGGGGTCCCTGAGAGTCAGACACGACCGAGCGACTTCACTTTCACTTTTCACTTTTATACACTGGAGAAGGAAATGGCAACCCACTCCAGTGTTCTGCCTGGAGAATCCCAGGGACGGGGAGCGTGGTGGGCTGCCATCTATGGGGTCGCACAGAATCGGAGACAAGTGAAGCGACTTAGCAGTATGGTTTTACTTTGCATCCACTTGGCAATTAATGATGTTAAGTATCATTTCACCTGCTTTTGATAATTTATACATCTCCTTTTGTGGTTTCTGTCCAAATCTTTTGTCCTTATTTGTTTTCTTATTATTGAGTTCTTTATATATTTTAGATCTACATTTTTTTGTCAAATGTGTGTATTTATCAGATATATTTTCTGCCATGTTGTGTATTACCTTGTTGTATTCTTAATAGTGTCTTTTAAAAGTAGAAGTATTTTTAACTTTGATGGACTCCAATTTAATAGTCTTATCTTTTATGGTTTGTGCTTTTTGGTATCCTAAGAAATTTTGCCTACCCCAAGATTATACAAATTTGCTCTAAGCTTTCTCTTAGAAATTTTATGGTTTATTCTTTACGTCAGTGATGCTTTTTTTTGAGTAAATTTTTGTGTATGGTATGAAATAAGAGTGAAGGCTCTTTTTCTTCTTCTTCTGAAGTGAAGTGAACTCGCCAGTCGTGTCCGACTTTTTGTGACCCGGTGGACTGTAGCCAGCCAGGCTCCTCTGTCCATGGGATTCTCCAGGCAAGAATACTGGAGTGTGTTGCCATTTCCTTCTCCAGGGGATTTTCCCAACCCAGGGATCTAACCCTGGTCTCCCACATGGCAGGCAGATGCTTTATCCTCTGAGCCACTGGGGAATTCTTCTTCTTCTACTTCTTTTAAAATATTCTATATTCAGTTGTTCCAGCACCGTTTTCCCAAAAACTTCTCTCTCATCATTAAATTACCTTTGCACTTGTGTCAGAAAAGCAATGGCCACACATGGGTCCATTTCTGGGTTCCCTGTTTTGTGCCACTAATTGATATGTATCCTTAATACGATATGTTAATACCATATTTTCTTGATAATTATAGTATTTAGCAAGTATTGAAATCAGGTAGGTAAATACTCTAAATTTGTTGTTCATAAAAATATTTTTAACTAGTCTGGATCCTTTGTACTTCCTTATAAATTTTAGATTCAACCCATGAACATCACACTGAATCTGTATATCAGTTTGGGGAGATTCGATTTCTTAATCATATGGAGTCTTCCAATTCATGTACTCTCTCTCCATTTATTTAGTTCTTCTTTAACTTGCTTTAGTGATATTTTATAGTTTTGAATACATGTCTGCACATTTTTTGTTAAATTTATTCTTAAACATATCATGGTTTTTCATGGTATTTTATAAATGGAATTATAACATTTCTTTTCTAATTTGTATTGATAGTATATAGAAATACTTTTGATTGATTTTTGTATATTGACTTTGTATTCTGAGATCTGCTGCTGCTGCTAAGTTGCTTCAGTCGTGTCCGACTCTGTGTGACCCCATAGACGGCAGCCCACCAGGCTCCCCTGTCCCTGGGATGCTCCAGGCAAGAACACTGGAGTGGGTTGCCATTTCTTTCTCCAGTGCATGAAAGTGAAAAGTGAAAGTAAAGTTGCTCAGTCGTGTCTAACTCTTAGTGACCCCATGAACTGTAGCCTACCAGGCTCCTCCATCCATGGGATTTTCCAGACAACATTTTTGTAGACTCATTAGATTTTTCTATGTATGCATGCATGCTTAGTCACTCAGTTGTGTCTGTCTCTTTTCAACCCTATAGACTGTAGCCAGGCTTCTCTGTCCATGGGATTTTCCATCAGGGATGCTATCTAGGACTGCAATTTTCCTTCTGGAAAGATATTTATTTACAAATTAACTATTTTTTAGTAAGCATATGACTATTTAGACTCTTTATTTCTTTTTCTGTTTGGTAAATTGTATTTTTAAAATAATTTGCCTCTTTCAGTTGTGAGATTTATTGGCATAGGGTTGTTCTTAATATTTCCTTTCGTCCTTTAATATCTATAGCATCTGTAATGATGTGTCCTTTTTCATTCCTGATATTAGCAATTTTTGTCTTCTCTCTTCTTGGTCAATCTAGCTTGTCAATTTTATTGATCTTTAAAAAAAAAACTAGAGGTTAAAAATTGATGTTCTTATTGTTTGTCCATTTTCATTGATTTTCACTCTTTTGACTTTGGGTTTAATTTGATCTTCATTTTTTAGCTTCTCAAAATGGAAGCTTAGATAAATGATTTTAAACTTTTTCAAATATAAGCATATAAAGCTATTAATTTTTCTCCAACTACTGCTCTAGCTACATTGTGCTAATTTTGGTATGTTGTATATTCATTTTCATTCACTCTAAAATATTTTTGTGGTTTATTCTTTGACCCATAGTGTATTAAAAAGTTTATTTTTTAAATTTCCAAATATTTGGGGAATTTTTCTCCTAGATATATTTGTTACTGATTTCTAATTTAATTCTGAGTGGGCAGAGAATACATACTTCAATATATTTATATTTATTGAGACTTGTTCTGTGGCCCAGAATATGGTCTATCCGAGTGAACATTTCATGTGCACTTGAATGTGTGTTCTGTTGTTTTTGGTGTGAGTGTTCTACAAATGTTATTACATCAAATTGGTTGATTACTGTTCAAATCTTCTAAATACTAGCTGGTTTTCTGTCTACTTGTTCTATAAATTAATAGAGAAATGTTGAAATATCCAACTGTAATTAAAGATAAAGTCTAGTTCTCTTTTCAGTTTTGTTAGTTTTTGCTTCAAGCTGCTTGAAGTTTTATTTTTGGGTACATAAATATTTAGGGTTGTTATGTTTTCTTGGGAAATTGAGCCTTTTATCATTGTGAAATGTCCATTTTTATCTTTGATAGTATTCTTTGAACTAAAGCCTACTTCATTTAATATTAATATAGTATTGTTAACTTTCTTATAGTTAGTATTTGCATTTTATATCTTTTTCTCTAATCTATCTTTTTGCCTTTGACTTTTATGTTTCTTTATGATTAAGGTAGGATTCTTACAGACAAGATATAATTGGGACATTTTTTTAAAAATCCAGTTGGTATTTCACTTTATCTCCACTTTTAATTTTTAGCTCTATGTCTTTGTTTTATTTTTAATAATTACAACAGGATTTACAATGTATTGCTATATCTTTAACTTAGCACAGTTTACATTTAAATAATATTAATCACTTTGGGTATAAAATAGAACTTTACAACAATATATATATTTTAGACCTTAATCCTTTGTACTGTTGTTATCATATATTTCACTTCTGTTACAATATATTATTCTTTCTTTGAACAGCTAACTATCTTTTAAATAAAATTTTTAATGTGGAAGAAGTATTTTATATTTACCCACTTATTTGCTATTTTGGGAACTTTCATTCATTTGTGTAGGTACAAGTTTCCATCAGAGTCATTTTCCTTCCATCTAAAAAGGTTCTGTTTATATTTATAAAAAATTTTATTTCTATTTATAAAAATATTATTTTGCAAAGCAGGTCTGTGGACAATGAATTCCCTCAATTTTTGTTTGAAAATATCTTTATTTCACTTAAAATTTTTTTAAAATTTATTTTGGCTATACTGTGTCTTCATCGCTGCACACGGGCTTCCTTTAGTTGCAGAGAGCCCAGCCACCCCTCAGTTCAAGTGCACAGGCTTCCACTGCAGCATCATCTTTTGTTGCAAAGCACAGGTTCTGGAGTACAGGCTCAGTAGCTGAAGCGCGCAGGCTTAGTGGCTCTGTCGCATGTGGGATCTTTCCCAATCAGGGATCAAATCCATGCCCTGTGTATTGGCAGGCGGATTCTCAACCACTGAATCACCAGTGAAGTTCTCCACTTTTAGTTTTGAAGTATATTTTCACATCTTATAGAATTCTGGATTGATTTGTTTTTTAATTTCAGCAGTTAAAAAATGTCATTTCATTGTCTTCTGGTTCGCATTTTTCCTGAAGATAAATTTATGGGACTTCTCTCTCTCTCTCTTTTTAATGTTGTATGTGATTTTTTTCCCCTGTCTGCCTTTAAGATTTACTTCTTATCTTTCATTTTAGCAATATGCCTTTGGGTTGTTTTATTTGTGTATGCCCTTCTTGGAGATTACTTGAGCTAATTAGACCTATGATTTGAAAAAATGTATCAAATTTGGAAATGTTTCAGGTATTATTTCTATATATGAAGAAATATGTTCATCCACTTGACATCTTTTCATGGTTCACAGGCTCTGCTGATTTTCTTTCAGTTTTTTTTTTTTTTTTGTCTTAATGTGTTAGTTTTAGAATTTCTGTTCCATCTTAGAATTCACTTGCATTTTCTTCTGCAGTATTTTATCTGATGATAATTCCATCCACTAAACTTTTCATTTCAGATATTGTATTTTTATCCTTAGAATTTCTATTTGTTCTTTTTAAAATCTTGTATCTTTTTCATGATGCCTATTTATTTTAACATTTATAATATCCATTTTAATATAACTATTTTCTTATTCCAAAATTTCTTTTCTAGAGATGCTTCTATTATTGATTTTTTTATAGTTTTGGGTTGCATTTTCCTGCATCTTGTATGTCTAGTACATTTTTAGGGGATGCTAGGTAGGCTGCGGAGAAGGCAATGGCACCCCACTCCAGTACTCTTGCCAGGAAAATCCCATGGATAGAGGAGCCTGGTAGGCTAAAGTCCATGGGGCCGCTGAGAGTCAGAGATGCCTGAGCGACTTCACTTTCACTTTTCACTTCCATGCACTAGAGAAGGAAATGGCAACCCACTCCAGTGTTCTTGCCTGGAGAATCCCAGGGACAGGAGAGCCTGGTAGGCTGCCGTCTATGGGGTCGCACAGACTCGGACACGACTGAAGAGACTTAGCAGCAGCAGCAGCAGCAGGTAGGCTGCCGTCCATGGGATCGCGAAGAGTCAGACATGACTGAGCAACTTCACTTTCACTTTTCACTTTCATGCACTGGAGAAGGAAATGGCAACCCACTCCAGTGTTCTTGGCTGGAGAATCCCAGAGACAGCGGAGCCTGGTTGGCTGCTGTCTATGGGGTCGCACAGAGTCAGACACGACTGAAGTGACCTAGCAGCAGCAGCAGCAGGCATTGTTATGGGCTTCCCTGGTGGCTCAGCTGGCAAAGAAACCATCTGCAATGTGGGAGACTTGGGTTCAATCCCCCTGGGTTGGGAAGATTTCCCTGGAGAAAGGAGTGGCTACCCACTCCAGTATCGTTACAGGGCTTCCCAGGGGGCACTAGTGGTAAAGAACCTGCCTGTCAATGCAAGAGATACAAGAGATGCAGGTTTGAGTCCTGGGTTGGGAAGAGTCCCTGGAGGAGGACATAGCAACCCACTCCAGTATTCTTGCCTGCAGAATCCCATGGACAGAGCAGCCTGGTTGGCTAAAATCCATAGCGTCGCAAAGTCGGACATCACTGAAGCAGCTTAGCACAACACAGCACATAGACGTTGTCATAGTTGCTTTTTTGAGTGGATTTTTGTTTGTTTGTTTTTCTCTTTGAAGAATATTGAATTTTGTTTCAGTATCCACTCGGGGAATTTAGGATCAACTCAATTTTTTGAAGGTTTGCTTTTAAATTTGTTGAGGCAGGTCTAAAGTAGTCTTTGCTGCTGCTGCTGCTAAGTCGCTTCAGTCGTGTCCCACTCTGTGCGATCCCATTGACGGCAGCCCACCACGCTCCCCGTCCCTGGGATTCTCCAGGCAAGAACACTGGAGTGGGTTGCCATTTCCTTCTCCAATGCATGAAAGTGAAAAGTGAAAGTGAAGTCTCTCAGTCCTGTCTGACTCTGAGCAACCCCATGGACTGCAGCCTATCAGGCTCCTCCGTCCATGGGATTTTCCAAGCTAGAGTACTGGAGTAGGGTGCCATTGCCTCCTACATACACTAGTCTGTACTTTAGGTCTATTTTAGCTCTGCTACTAAGATAAAACCCTTCTAGGGTCTCTACTAAAGTGCTCTGGGTGTCCGGTGAAATTAATTCCCCGGCTGGATTTATACTATCTCGTATCTCTGTGTGAGCTCTGGGACTGTTCACCACTGATTCCCAGTCCTTCTTTGCATAGCCTCTTGGTGTTTCACCTGAAGTATTCATAGCTTGGTTTTCAGCAATAGAGTCAAGGAGCCGCTTTGTAAATCCAGGAGCTCCTTCTTCACATAGTTCTTTCCTCTCTCAGCCCCATAAATTCCAGTCATTTCTGCCTCTCTGAACTCTGATCTCTGTTTGCTTGACTTGGCGAAACTGTAAAGCTGTTCTGTACTACCATCTGGAAAAGCGGCTCCTGGCAGAAAGCCAGGGCAATCACAAGGCTCACTATGTTTCCTAGCCCTCCTTGACCATTGTCCTGCACTGCTGATTGTCTGGTATTTGGAAACAGCAGTTTCATATATTTTGTCCAGTTTTACAGTTTTTTTTAATAGTGGGAGGACAAGCCTGGTACCAGTTACTCTGTCATGCCTAGAAAAGAAAGATGAAGTTTTTTAAAAGATCACATCCACAGCAGTGGTGACTCTAAATATTTTTTTTTTTATAGAGTTACATACCAAGGGACTTTGGGAACTGGAAAGGACTTTGGAGAATCTGCGATATGGAGATTTGACAATCAGAGCAGAGGCCAGGATGCCAGGAGAAGGATCTCAGCAGAAAACCTGACAGTTTAGGCTAGAACAATTATAATTCCTGCTGTTAAGGCTAAGAATATGATAGAAAAAAAGATTTGAGTATTTTTAATCTGAATATTATTTGCTTCTTCTTGAAGCAGGGAACCCATTTGAGATGGACTGAAGCCTTTTCTTCTAAGAACTGGATCTCAACATTGGGTACATATTAGAATCATCAGGGGAGCATTTACAAATCCTGCTGCTCAGAAGCACTGAAGAAAACAATTCAGTCTCTAGGTGGGTCTAGTTAGCTGCATTTTTTAAAGTGTCTTAGTTAATTCCAGTGTGTTGCCAAGGTTGAGGCAACTGCCCTAAGATGCTCTACAGCCAGCATTAGGGCTGTAGATCTTTCTCCTCAAGGAGCTGTGTCAAATGCTCTCTCTGTATCACTGTATCAGATGTGGATTTCACCTACTTAACACCCCCTTCCTTTACTTTCCTGAACAGCTTGTCCCTTCCCCTTCTCCTGCTCTCACACTTCTCTGCTCCAGGCGCAATTCAGAGTTCAGAGCTGGGCAGCTCCACTGGCTATTGTCCAAGGTCTTCTGCCCACATTCCCTGGCCACAATTCTCCTTTTGGAGTGATGAAAGAGCTCTAGAAGTCCCTTCCTATTTACTGAAGAAGTATGGGCTCGTTTCCTGGGAACAAAGTCCACATACTTCTGTGATGAAAACAGCCCCAGGTCAGAGCTCCTGCTATTGTTGACTCCACAGTGACCTGGCTCATTCACTTCTCCTCCAAGCCCCTGTTCCTCCACCTGTAAAATTAGGGGATCATGCTGCCTGTCTTCCATCTCTGACAGTTTGGACATGTGCAGGCGGCCTCTGTTCCATTAGGAGGGCTCCAGAACTTCTCATGAGATGTGTGGTGTCCGGTGGGTGTGGTTCTGACCTCCCCTCCTGAACGTGCGCCCAGCTCTGAGAAACAGGTTGAAATGGAAATCTTTGGGAGCTGAGAAGCTATCAGGTGGATTATTGGATGTGTTACAAAGTATGTAGTAGAACTGGATCAGAGCATGGTTTTTCTGTTGTGTTTTTTTTTTTTAACTGAGAAAAATGATTACTTTGAAAGGATCATATTGGAGACAGACTAAATATTTATTTTTAAAGGAACCACGCAGTACTGCCACATGGTTCAGGGAGAGGGAGACCTGCTCTCTCGTGGCTGAGCATATGCAATGGAGATGCCTGGGGATTAGGTGGGCAAGGATGGAGGGCCATACGGCACATGCCACAAGAGGTCCTCAGAGGATGTCTGGGAGCTGGGAGAAGCCAGCCAGCTATACAAGGGATTTGGGCTCTCTGAGGAGATGCATGGAGCATCAGGGGAAGAGGGATTTCTGTTCCTGGGAGAGTTGGGTCTCCAGGCTGGCCCCGCAGTAAGGCTCTGGTGGGGCTCAGCCCAGCCACCAGCAGAGACACACCTTCACACGGACATTAGGCAGAAGAAGCAGCAGTGCTGGGGCTGAGGACGAGTGGGGAGACTGTCTGGAGGCAAGTCTCCAGAGCGCCCCCCGGGATCAGATTTCAGACAGCCTGGATTCCCTGACTGGGAGGCGAGGGCTGACGTAGAACAAGAAGTTGTCTTTCCTTTACAAGCTAGGGTGTAAGGGATACTCCTCACAACACTTAGGCTAAATACCCAGAGATCCTCTCAGAACAGGGCAAACAGCTGATTAGGAGAGCAGAGAGTGTAGGACCCAGGGCCTTTAGGCGAGTTTACAGACCTGTGGCTGTGGTTATCATCACAAATGATCTGTCATGGGAAAGTTTTCATGAACGGTGGCCCAATTCACGTGGACCTTTTTGTTGACTTCTGCTCGATGACCAGGGTACCACTGTCCAGGTCCGTTTCTCACATTTGTGGGGCCCAGGCCAAGAGTGTGAATGGAGGTTTATGTACTGAAACATTACAGATTCCACTGATGGCCAAATTTAATAGCAATGGGAATGATGTAATAAAATTGCAAAACATTCCTTAGCTGCCATACATACACAACTGCTGTGAATGTGGCACTAATTAATGGAGAACATCTAGAAGCAAACACTGGAACAGGAAGAGAGCAGGAAATTAAGTGCTCGGTACAACTGAGAAATTATATTCTGTTATACAAGGATCTATTGTGTTCATACTCTCAGGGGAAGGATCAGTTCAGTTCAGTTCAGTCACTCAGTCATGTCCGACTTTTTTTGACCCCAAGGACTGCAGCACACCAGGCTTCCCTGTCCATCACCAACTCCTGGAGCTTGCTCAAACTCATGTCCATGGAGTTGGTGATGCCATCCAACCATCTCATCCTCTGTTGTCCCCTTCTTCTCCCACCTTCATTCTTTCCCAGCATCAGGGTCTTTTCCAGTGAGGTAGTTCTTCACATCAGGTGGCCAAAGTACTGGCACTTCTGCTTCAGCATCAGTTCTTCCAATGAACATTCCTGATTTCCTTTAGGACTGACTGATTGGATTTCCTTATAGTCCAAGGGACTCTCAAGAGTCTTCTCCAACACCACAGTTCAAAAGCATCAATTCTTCTATGCTCAGCTTTCCTTATGGTCCAGCTCTCACATCCATACATGACCACTGGAAAAACCATAGCTTTGATTAGACAGACCTTTGTCAGCAAAATAATGTCTCTGCATTTTAATTTGCAGTCTAGATTGGTCACAACTTTTCTTCCAAGGAGTAAGCATCTTTTAATTTCATGGCTGCAGTCAGCATCTTCAATGATTTTGGAGCCTAAGAAAATAAAGTGTGTCACTGTTTCTATTGTTTCCCCATCTATTTGCCATGAAGAGAGGGACCGGATGTCATGATCTTAGTTTTTTGAATGTTGAGTTTTAAGCCAGTTTTTTCATTCTCCTCTTTCACTTTCATCAAAAGGCTCTTTAGTTCCTCTTCACTTTCTGCCATAAGGGTGGTGTCATCTGCATATCTGAGGTTATTGATATTTTGATATGTCTTGATTCCATCTTGTGCTTCATCTAGCCCGGCATTTCACATGATGTACTCTACAGGGGTACGTCTGCAGGGTGACATAATAATAATAAGCAGGTTGACAATATATAGCCTTGACGTACTCCTTTCCCAATTTGGAACCAGTCTGTTGTTCCATGTCCGGTTCTAACTGTTGCTTTCTGACCTGCATACAGATTTCTCAGGAGGCAGGTAATGTGGTCAGGTATTCCTATCTCTTTAAGAACTTTCCACAGTTTGTTGTGAGCCACACAGTCAAAGGCTTTAGTGTACTCAATGAAGCAGAAGTAGATGTTTTTCAGGAATTCTCTTGCTTTTTCTATGATCCAATGGGTGTTGGCAGTTTGATCTCTGGTTCCATTGCCTTTTCTAAATCCAATTTGAACATTTGGAAGTTCTCGATTCATGTACTGTTGAAGCCTGGCTAAGAGAATTTTCAGCATTACTTTGCTAGCATGTGAGATGAGTGCAATTGTGCAGTAGTTTAAACATTCTTTGGCATTGGAATGAAAAATGATCTTTTCCGGGGAAGGATCAGGCAGGTTAATTTGTCTTTCTTGACCTGAGCACCCCATCCCCACTTAAGTACACTGTATCTCTCTGAGGCTGCACCTTCACAATAATCAGTCACTTTGTTTTGAGGATTGAGGACAAAAGGTCTGGGGATAGGGTTTCTCGGGATCTCGGTGGTGCTCATCGTGAGGGTGGATGTTTAGGTTTTGTGTTTGTAATATGTGGGGTGCTCAAACACACGGGGCCCCTCTTGCTGGATCAACACTGTTTTATTTCATCTTATTTTCTCTTTGGAGCTCAGTCACAGAGATTTTAGCCTGGTGTACTCACTATTTCACAATACAATATAATCCTTGGTATGTCCAAGGGCCTCTTAATGTTGGATGTAATATTCAGGATGAGTTTTTTTTTCAGAGAATTATTAAATTAGACTACATGTACTGCTAAGATAGTCTATTATATTTTGAGAAATATGATTTATAATTTATTCTTGGATTTTTTTTTTTTAATCAAAACAATTTTCAGGGGTTTTCTATGATATCAGTTACTAAGTTCCTGGAGCTTCCCAAGTGGTGTGGTGGTAAAGAATCTGCCTGCCAATGCAGGAGATGCAGGAGGCATGGGTTCTAACCCTGAGAAGGGAAGACCCCCTGGAAAAGGGAATGGCAACCCATTCCAGTATTCTTGCCTGGAAAACTGCATGGGCAAGGAAGCCTGGTGGGTTACAGTCCATGTGGTCCCAAAGAGTTGAACATGACTCAGTGACTGAGCATGCACACACTAAGCTCCTGAGAATCAGAGGGTCAACCCCATTGGGTATAGGTGGATGTTTATAGAGGTGGATGTTTAGATTTGCCCTGGGGAGAATATAGGGAACCAAGGAAGAGGTGCTAACCTTGGGGGCTGGGCTGCCTGCCTGTGAGGATCGTGTCCTGCATCCCCATTACTGGTTAGTCCATTTGCTCACTCCTGGCGATCCACCACTCCCTGTTGCCCTGGCTATCGCTGGCTGGCTTTCCCATTCTTGTGACCACCCACAATTATCATTCAGCCATTTCAGCCGGCACTGTTGGAGCCTTGGCAATACTTCTGGTGTCTCCTTTAATCCCAGGAACTCTGTCCTCTGTGCCCACCACCCCCATCTTACTGCTATTGTCTGCCCTGGAGGACAAAGGCTCTACTATGGAAAGACTTCCTTGGTATCCTTGATGGTAGTGGAGACCGGAACTGTGCTGAGGCAGCTACAGGAGTGAGCCACACTGCTCTCCCTTCAAGAGAGAACCTGTCCAGAGGAACTCACAGGCTCCACTGCCATGCCTCCAGTATCCGTTGCTGTGTTAGAGCCAAGGCCACACTCTTCTGGGCAGCGACAGGAAATGACCACATACAGCAGGGGTGTCAGGTCCTGACAGGACCCCTCTCACAGGGAATCCTTGTTCCAGGGCTCCCAGTTGGGCTGACCAAGATTTTCTGGGGGCTGTACTACTGTGTACTGTACTGACACGGAAGCCTGGCGTGTTGCAGTCCATAGGGTCACAAAGAGTTGGACACGACTGAGCGACTGAACTGAACTGTACTGCTCTGAGGTTCTTCCTACTTAATTCTGTTTCCTTCCCTCTCTCCTTTCATGGGATTAGAACGGTATTGTGATCTGAAGGCTCTCCCTGCCTCCCATTGCTTCTTCCTCTCAGTCATCTCTTCCAGGAAATCCCTTGCTCTCCTAACTCCATCTTGGTTTCTGCCACCTGGAGGACCTGAACTGATGCAACTTGTGAGGAAGTCTGTGTGAGAAATACATGTGACTTTTCAGCTGTCGACAGAGAGGGGAATATGGTTGAGGGCAGGGCAGGTCAACAATGCCCTGCCCAGAGCCACTTGCCCCTGAGAGCATGGTTTGAGCAGCAAGTGAAGTGGGAAAAGCTGCGGGCTCTTGGTTTCTGTGCCTCCCGAGATCTCCCCTTTCCTAGGGTCCAGGGCTGCTGCTTACCGTCTGCTGCTGACCATTATTTGCTCCCATTCCTCCCTCAACTCCTTGCAGGGTTTTTTTTTTTTTTTTTTTTTTAACAGTTGGAGTGTGACAGGGAAAAACCGGCTGCAAGATCATCTTTTCATCTGGCAAACTCGCTTCCATATGAAGTCCTATCTGTATTAATTACTGGTGCATATATCTCTTAAATGTCCATCTTCCCCTTTATCTTGTCAGCACTATTGGCAAAGAGGCCCTGTTTAGAGCTGATTTCTTAGAACCAAAAGTGGTCTCTGAAACGTAACAGTGACTCAATAATGACTGATGGATATAAATGGGTGAATGCAGGATGGACACTATTGTACTTCCAGCAGCTACAAAAGCAAATCAAGAAATAAAAGGCTTCCCAATGGCTTAGTATTCTAGCCAAAAATAATGCACCCCATGGCCATCTTTCTAATGGGCATGGTCCCTGTGGTATTTCTAGTTTCCCTCTCATACCATCATGGAGAAATCCTTCCCTCTGGAATATCTGCACCTGTCCTAGAGATGCCATTCCTGTATTTCAGATATTGTGTTTTTTTTAAAAATTCCTTGTGGGAAGCCTGTTCCCTCACCTCCTGTGCCCAGACTTTCCTGAGAGGCTAAAGTCAGCTCTGTGTTGGCCAACGTGTTTAGAGTGCCCAGAAATTACTCCTAACTTAGGCAAGCCGGTGAGACTACATTCCAAAGAGTATTCCTCCCACCTTCTTTGATTTTAATAATTACAAGTCTCTTCCTCCCAATGTCCTCAAAGAAGTTCCCTGTGGGGTAAAATCCTAGGAAGGTGATCCAAGTGGCTTTGTTGATGTGCACCCATGCTTAACAAGCCATCCTCTGTCAACCATCTCAGGCACTGGGCAACATTATCTGTCTCTACTGAGAGGAAAAACAATGGCCACACTTGAGAGTTGAACTCAAGACTCTGGGCTTTCACAGCAGAGGAGAGAGGCCTCTGTTCATGTTTTTCTTCACAGAGAACCAGAGGAGACCTGATGGGTGGAAAAGGCAGCACCTGTCCCTTGGGCTGCGCATTGCTGAGCCATAGCTCCTTTAACAAATAAGGCCAGCTTGCTCCCGCAGAGTATGTTAGATGTGCTCTTGTGGAGTATCTTAGATACGTTCACATCCAAGTGTGCTCTGGATAAAGTCTTCTGTTACCTTCCTCCCTGCTCACCTCAGGACACGAAGCCAATTAAAAGGCAAGTTGCTGTACAAGGGATGAGTCCTTTCAACAAATGAGTCTCTTTTATATGAATCTCAGTCACTTCTCTGTCTTCCAGAAAACATTATATCATATAGAAGGAAATTTCTCCAAGATCAGGGTGGGAAAGAGTAGGTTCATTTAATCAGTTACTCGTTCAACAAATGTTCATGACATGGGTACCATGGGCTGGGAATTGTTCCAAGAGCTGTGGATGTTGCAGTGACCAAGCAGGGTTCCTGCTCCCACAGACCTTATGCTTTCATGGAGACGTAAGACTGAAACAGGTAGAAGATAAATGGGCAAGACAATTTCCAATAGTAATGAGTTCTTGGGAGACAATGAGATGGATGAAGTGAAGAAGAGAATGGTGTTCTTTGGGCACATGGTGAGGACAGACTTGCTAATTCAAGTTGGCAGTCAGGAAAGAACTCACTAAGGAGGTGCTATTTGAGCTAACATATACACATTCCCCAAAAGCCCGCCATTCAAAGACCTAGAGTAGGGCTGGGCACATGGAAGAGCATGGATGAAGGGTCTAAGATGGGATTGAGCCATATGTACCTGAGGAATCAAAATAAAGACCAAGCGACTCAGTGCAATGGACCTGGGGAAAAGGAAGAGGTCAGAGATGTGGATTATGGGGTGAAAATGGCCAACCTGCCACGCTAAGGAAAACATTAACTGTTCCATGCTCATCTCAATCTCAGGTGCCAGTGGTATAGGGAGCTGACTTTGGTTATTACCACAGTCACATATATATGCAGGTATATGTAGAATCCTTTGCTCCTACCAAGCTTCTGGCTGGTCTCTTCCATATTTCACTCTCATTTTGATCAAGTCAACAGAAGTGGCTTTGCAAACAAGCATTATAAACCAACTACAGCATTCCCATTTAAACAATTTGTGTTCTTTGAGAAGGAAGTGGTTAGTGCCCTATGCTTTCTGGTTATGCCTCTGACTTCCACCTTAACTCTCTTACTATGAAGCATCAGGTCACAGACCAAAGCTAATTCAAATAACTTACACCAAAGCTTCTCACTGATCATGCCTAGACATTGCAGAGTTTTGAGCACCTTCCCTAGAGATTATATCTTCTACTTTATGTTGACTGCTAGAGTCAGAAGAGTCATTTAAAATTCACCTTTCCCACCCAGTGAAGGGATCTCAGTGCCAACATCTTTGTCAGGAGGCTATCTATCCTTGACTGAATTGTTCCTCTGCTAAGGAGGTCACTTTCATCTGAAGGAGCTGGTTGTACAACTTAAATTATTAGGAAACTCATCTACCTGTTGGGTGGACACAGTTACATCCCTTGATATGGTATCTGAAGAGTTATTGTGTAGTCTTGGAATCCTCTCTTCTCTGGATTATATCACCAGTCCTTCAGCTACTCTCCTTGGTGAAATTTCCAGATCCTTCTAAGTACTCAGATACACTTATATCAGTTAGGACACAAGTTTGTTACCCTTTTGGTAACAAATGACTGAAACTCCAAATCAAAAAGATTTAAACTCCAAAGATAAATTATTGGCTCAAGTAACTGAAAAGTCTAGGAAATGCTTCAGGACTGTCAACATCCAGGGCCTGGTTTTTCCCTGTCTAACTGACAGACAGCCTTCTTTTGTGTTTGGTTCATTCTAGCACCTGATGTGATGGCCCTCAGAGCTCCAGACTCCAAAGTCTACCAGTAATACTCTGGCTGGTCCTGATCACATTCTAGCGGGTAGAGAAGGGGTAGGAATCCATGGCACCAGGAATAGATACATTGACCATGAAGGAGAGAGGTGGTTCCCACAGAAAGGAAATAAGGTACAGATACCTGGAGAAAGGAGTGAATAGATGATTTAGACCACTGATTTAAAAGTAACCAATATGTTCCACTTTATCTGCTTGGGATACAATTGAGGTCGTCTCTCTTTGCAATATTCCAATCAAAGATCTCAAGGTCCCAATCTGAACTCACCTTTCCTTTCTTCCTGGGGTCTACCCTGCCAGATAAACCAAGAAGCATGTAAGTTGTTAACTTGTATTTATTTGTTTTATCTTGCCTCATGGTGGAGAAGAACTCATACTTATCCCAGAAGCCAAGAAGCAAGCATGACAGTGGATGTCTCCAGTGTCCCTGGAGACCTCTGCTGCCACTGAGGTCCTCCTGAAAGAAGGATGTCACACCGCTGGTCACAGGTAAAAATCAGTGGTCAGCTGGGACTGAGTCTTCTCTTCAGGGGAAGCTTCAGCAGAGGGTCTGCAGGCTAGGATGGAGGCTGACTTCCCACTTCTCCCCTTCCCAAATCTTCATGCTGAGGCTCGTACTTTGGAGTCCAAGCTTTAAGCATGCACATGAACAACTCTTGAGAGTTTTTGAGGATGGAGAAGGATTACTACTCCTGCACTTTGTTTAATGGTTCACTCACTGATGTTTCAAGTTTAATCAAATGATAAGCATTCCATTAATTTTAAATGTTCCATATTTCTCTACATATTCACACAATACTTACACAGTTGTAAATCAAAACTCATTGTCTTACAAATTAAATTTTCCCAGTCATTTTCCCACTGATGGGAAAATAATTGTCTAAGCATTTATCATACTTTAAATCATATTCTAAAATTATAAATCCATTATATTAGACTTTACGCTTCAGATACCTTAAGAAATAAACAAATTTCAAATATCACAGTCATTATAAACTGATTATTAGATTTCTATTAAAACCATTTACTAAAATGCTAGTACCTGAAGTTATTTATTATGCTAGTGTTTACACTAATTCTTTATTCTAATATCTCACTGAAACTTTCTTCCTAGGATTTGCAATGATTGCAAAGGTTTAGTTTTTTTTTAAATAAAAACCATCTGTGTTTCTAGTTTTCTCAGTTTAGACTGCTTTTAACAAAAGATGCTTCTAGCAAATTCAGCTTCAAACTTGGTAAAGTCTCATTTATTTCACAGTGTTAATATAGGTTGTGTCTGGGGAGTGTCAGTGAGAAGAAAAAGAGGAGAAACTTTAAATTTTACTGTATATATTTATGTATTGTTAGAGTTTTTAATCAAGCGTTTATTACCTTTGTGGTAATAAATATGATTTTACCCACTGGAGTTTATTTGACAGAGAACTGGCTAAAAGGAATGGACTATTGAGCTTTTATTCAATTAATAAATACAATTTTAAGTGCTCTGAATAGTAAAAACTAAAGCACCCATGGTAAACAATGTTAATTTTTGTGTGTGTGGTTTCTTCTAGTCTTTTATTTCTCTGTAGTATCTATTCCATTTTGCACAATTAGAACCATAATCTATATTTAATTTTCTCATCCTACTTTTAATTTTAGCTTACCATCATGTCACAAGCACTTTCTCACTTTAAATATTCTTGGGAAACAAAGGGCTTGTAACAGCTGCACGATTCCCTATCATGAAGACACACCATTATTCACTGAGTCATCTTCCTTTTGTTGGCAAAGAATTGATTCAAATCTGGGAAGTACAGGAAAGATCACCCCATTGAGTTTCTTATTTTCCAGATGGGAAAACTGCATTCCCTGAAGCTAGTAACTTGTCCAAGGATGGCCAGCTGGTCCAGGGCTCGGCTGGGACGCGGCACTCCCAGGCCCAGGCCTCTGCTCTTGCTCTCACCACATGCTGCCTTCCTGGGCCTCTGCAAGGCACTTTCTGCAACCTAACTGCCAGGCACTGCCTACATTCTTTCTAAATGACATTTTGTCATTTGGGGCCCATTATTCCTGCCTGTCAAGCTCATTTTTTATCTTCTGTCATATAAACCATTAGCTAATGAGGGACACTGTGAGCCAACATCGGAAATTGTGGTTTTTCCCTCTATCGAGATATGCTTCCCGAATCATCTCTGTGCCAACGAAGAGGAAATATTGTCATAACTTTTATCAGATAATTCCAACAGTCACCAGCAATTAGAGGGTAGGGTGCTAGTTACCATGTTTCTTGGGGTCCCATGGGTTGTGACCTTCTGTGATTCAACATGCAAGTGCTGGGCTTTGCCCAAGGGCCAGTGCTCACAAAATGAAGAAGAGTAATAACTGGGTGAAGAGAGGAGGAAAAAGAGAGGAGGAGGGAACTAACATCCATGACCAACTCTGTGCCCACGCCCAGCTCCGGACACCAGGGTGTGAACAACAGAGCATTACAGGAGGGCATCCTGGAGGATAGGATTGGTGGTTTGTGGGGAAAGCAGGTGGACCAGAGGTGGCTCCTTGTACTCAAACAGTCTCATCTTGAGGCTGTATTTGTTCAGTTCTATGGAGGAACTCAGCATGACAGAGGAGATTGTTCTAGGGGGGTTTGGGCTTATTCTGCTTGTTCCTTCACATTTTATAAAATGCACTTTATCCAAACTTTACAAATGAGTCTTTGACATCAGTGTCTGTCATCACTATAGTCACTTTTTGAGTCATCTAATATAGCTTTATTCTGAATTCCATGTTCTCTCCCACCTAAGTAAGAGATACAGTCCCTTTAAAAATCTGTCTTTGGAAATGTTGTGGCTTGGATTTATCCTGCATTAACATTTTTTGTGTGTATTGCTTTTCAGAAAATGCTTAATTCATATGAATTTAATTGGCAGGCACCACAGAATGTGATGGTTTCTATTTATGACTGATGTTAATCCATTGACCATATGGTAGTTTAAATTTCTGGTACAAATTCCTTTTCCATGATGTTGTAGCTCATTCCTGGACTGCTATAATTATGTAATTTATCAATGTGAAAAATGGACTTTGAAATGTAATAGTCCAGAGCTAATAGGGAGAGCAGCAAAGGAATTTAGTATGCTTTGAGAAGAGCTGTTTCCATAGAAACTAATTCCTCTGAGCAAGGTCCCTGGTTCCCCTGGCTGCCCTGTGATTTGTGCATCCAGGTAATACAATCTGGATTCCAGGCTCAGCTCTGACATGAATCACCAAGTGATGGGCAAGTGCCTTAACCTCTTTGGGATTTAATGTGCTTATCTCTGACTTGAAGAAGTCAGACAAGTGCAGTGGAGTATTAGCGACTGGTAATATATATTTCTAAAGCTTTTACTTTGGAAGAATTCTAGATATTTCTAGATAGAGAAGTTGTAAAGCTCATAAAGAGAGATTCCATATACCTTTTACTCAGCTTCCCCTAATGTTAACGCATACTGCAGCACATTTGTGAAAACTAAGAAATTAACATAGATGCAATATAATGGACTAAGCTACAATGGATTTTCCTAGTTTCTTTCACTAATATCCTTTCTCTGGTCCAGGATCCAATCCAGGATCCCACTTTGTATTTAGTTTTCACGCTTTCTTAGTCTCCTGCAATCTGAGACCATTGCTCAGTCTTTGTTTATTATGTCTCATCAGTTTTATTGAGTACTGGCCAGCTATATGTAAGACACCCCAATGTTTTCAGGAAGCAAAACAAAATTGGAGGGCCAGTCTAGGGTTGGAAAAGTTTCATAAATGAGGTCTCTGTGTTGCAAGTGACAGAAAACCAACCCTGAACCATCCTGTCAAACAAGGAATTTATTGGCTCAAGAAGCTAAACGGCCAAGGACATATGTGGCTTCAGAATGGCATTTGTATCCATTTCTGCCTCTTGGCTTGATTCTTCTCTGACCAGGCAGATCATTCTCAGATATACACTTAGCACATAGTTATAAGAAAGCTGCCAGAAGTGCATATGGCTGTATCCATCCAGTGTGTATGTGTGATACTCACCTCTGTTCCACCTTCCCAGCTATGCTCTTATTGGCTCTGATTCTGCCATCTGCCTATCCTTGAACCAGGTGGAAAATATAGATGGTTTTCTGCTTCTGGAGTGAGGATATGTTGCCCAGAGTTGTGACCACCATCTTGTGACCATGACAGGTGAGGAAGACACAAGAACCTTAAAAATGGACAGGAACTTGAGTTCTGGATGATGTCATTTGGCTGCAGAATTAACCAACCCTGGATCTGGCCTGGTTATATGAAATAATAAATCCCCTTGCTTTAGCTTCTGTTAGTTGAGTCTCGTATCACTTGCAACCAAAAGCATCCTAATTGACACATACATAGTGCTTGTTTCCTTGTTGGATATAGGATATTACCTTGTTTGATATAGGCTTGTTTTGGGGCTTACACTTGACAGCACGATACAAACTGGAGTTCAAAATATTCTGATTCATGGTTTTTTTTTTTTTAATCAAAGTTATTGTTGAAAAATCCAGTTTCACATCGATATTTTGGCAAAAACAGAAGTGATGCTCCTCAACTTCACACAACGTGGAAAGAACATCTAAGTAATAGCTCCAATGTTCCTGGTTACTTCTTCCCGTGAAGGCTAGGAGCACACATGAGTAATAGGGCAGGGAGAGGGGACAGGAAAGGGTCTGCAGGGTGTCCTCAGTCAGAGCACATCCACTACTTAGGCTTCTGCTCATCCAATGGGTACAGTCTGGACTTGGTCAGAAAGGGCCAACTTGCCTGGAGAACACGTTCTTATGACAAATAACTGAGCACCCTGGGCTGAGATGATCTTATCTAAGGCCCCCTTTCAAATCTAGTGCTGCGTGCTATAATGGTGTAGAGGCCACCATGCCAACAGCAGTGGGGTCCTTTCAGTGTAAATATAGCTGAGATAATGAAAAGTTGGGCAATAAAGATTTTTTAATAAGATTTTTATGAAAGGATCAAAGGCTTTTTATAAAAGAATAAAAAAAGTGATTGTTTAAATCCTATTTAAACTCCCTTCTTAGAGTCACTGAGATTAAAAAACAACAACAACAGTGCAATTATCACTGAGAAAATAAACACTAGTCCATGATTTCCCATTAAGGAGTCATCTTTTCAAGGACTAAAGGGATGATAATTTGGAAACGCATTGGCTTCTCCCATCTTTATGTCTTATACACTCACTTCCTTAATGATGTATATAAATAGTTTTTTTGCTTGCCCCTCTAGCTTTTAAAAATTAAAACAGTTTCTTCCCCTTCCCTCCCTCCCACACACACTTTCTCACGAGCAGACACATACTTACATGAATACACTCAGACCTCTTGTGGATCCACATATTTTGGGCATGTACATGAAGCCATTTATGGGGGTTTAATCCATGAATCATAAACAGAAGTTTCTCATTAAGAATGGGCAGTGGCCTCTTTACGCTTGCATAGTGCTTACTGTATTATGTACTCTCAACACTTTGTGGGAGGCTCAGAGATTCACAACAGACACTGCATTTTAATATTAAAAACTCAGATATGGTGTGAAACCCAAGAGGCAATAATCTAATACCATAGCCCCACTTTATTCAGAGCCTGGCATAGAGAATGTTGTTAAAAATATTTGCTGAGGGACTTCCCTGGTGGTCCGTTGGTTGGGACTTCGCCTTCCCCTTAAAGGGGTTGTGGGTTCCATCCTTGGTGGGGGAACTAGGATCCCACATGTCCTATGGCCAAAAAAAACAAACCATAAACAACAGAAGCAATGTTGTAGCAAATTCAATGATGACTTTGAAAATGGTCCACATCAAAAAAAAAAAAAACTTCAAAAAAAGACTTGCTGAGAAAATGAATGACACGTTCCCCCATTTTTAACTACAAAATAAAGGAAATGGGGGTTTCAGGATTAAAAAGTATAGGGCAGAGCTTTCAGGAAAAACTTCAGGATAAATAGCAGCTATTCCTGAATTATGAACTAAAACAATTTTTAAGTTTCTGTATAAATTTCAACATGGCTGCGGACACTCTCAGGCAGATTTGTTATTTTTCTGTGAATGAAATTTCACCTTTAGTGTAAAACTGGCTCTGTTCTGGAGCCCTTTTTTCGGGGAAAGCTGATGCTCTCCACAGCCCACACAGACCTGCTATGGTCTGGGCACTCACACTGCTAAGCGGCCAACACTTTCCCTCTTGGGCTCAAATTAGTTTCACTGAAACCCTATCTTTATGTGGGTCAGGGCTTCCTTTTTCCTTAAAAACTTTTTTCCCCACTTCGAAAACAAACAAAAGAAAACATCCTCTTCTTTCCAAAAATTCCTTGCAATTCTTTATTTCCTGTTGGCTTCTTCAGGAGCATTTTTTTACTAATGAAGTTTCAAGATGATTTCTTGAAACTGTTATAAAGTTATGTAAACTCTAGTGATTTAAAGCTATCTTCTTTTCTAAAGAATTTAGCAAAGAATTGAGTCTCTTTTTTCAGAACAGACACATCTTCTTAACTATCGATGGTCATAACAGTGAAACTAGGAAGGATTGTACCTATATTGATCTCAGTTGTGAAGAATGTAAAGCTAAGCATTTTTTCCACCTTCTCTGTAACCATCCTCTGCTCTGTAATGGTTCTAGGACCTCCTATTTTAACCCTGCTGATTCATCTGTTTCATCAAAACCCATTTTGGACTCTAAGGTCAACTATGGGCTTGTTTCCAGAGGTTCTGGGGACATACTGTCCAGAAGAGAACCTTGGACCTGGCCCTAGGACGTGGGGCCTGGCCTGATTCTACATTGGTTTCCCCATGTGCAAAGCACCAAACCTCCAGTGACTGCCTTAAATTAATGGTACCTAGGCCTGCTTCCGGAGAAGGCAATGGCACCCTACTCCAGTACTCTTGCTTGGAAAATCCCACGGATGAAGGAGCCTGGTAGGCTGCAGTCCGTGGGGTCGCTAGGGTCGGACATGACTGTGCGACTTCACTTTCTCTTTCCCTTTCATGCATTGGAGAGGAGATGGCAACCCACTCCAGTGTTCTTGCCTGGAGAATCCCAGGGACGGGAGCCTGGTGGGCTGCCGTCTTGGGGTCGCCGGGTCGGCACGACTGAGTGACTTAGCATGCAAGGCCTGCTTCTGTCCAGGTACTCTGCCAGGCATTCTATTCCTAAAGGCTTCAAGAGAAGAAAATTCTAGGGTCCATAGGTTGTTTTTTGTTTTGTTTTTTTTTGAAGTACAGTTGATTTACAATGTTTCAGGTGTACAGCAAAATCATTCAGGTAAATATATATATGTATATATTTATATATACATCTTTTCCAGATTCTTTTCCATTGTAGGTTATTACAGGGACTATAGTCCCTGTGCTATACAGTAGGACCTTGTTGTTTATCTATTTCATGAGTTCTTTTTCTGCCTATTAACTCTAAAAATTTCTTCCTTCTATCACATAGATCTTTCCCCATTCAATCAAGACCCACATCTTTAGCTACAAGGATAGTTGGCGTATGTATGCTGATCCAAGCAATACAGCCTCTCTCCTTGAATGTTGACTACCATAATTATTCATTTCAGAATAAAGATTACGGGTGGAATAGTCTGCTGGGATAGTCTGGTGTGAGGAGGATGGGCCTGGGTTGGGCAGACCGCCCTGGAATCTTGGCTTTCTGAATTTCCTTTGCCCACGTGTAAAGTGGGGACCTGGCCACCCTGGTCATTGTGGGTTATTGTGAGGCTGAATTGAGACGATGTAGAGGCGGGCGTGGAGAAGGCAATGGCACCCCACTCCAGTACTCTTGCCTGGAAAATCCCATGGACGGAGGAGCCTGGTAGGCTGCAGTCCACGGGGTCGCGAAGAGTCGGACACGACTGAGCGACTTCACTCTCACTTTTCACTTTCCTGCACTGGAGAAGGAAATGGCAACCCACTCCAGTGTTCTTGCCTGGAGAATTCCAGGGACTGGGGAGCCTCGTGGGCTGCCGTCTATGGCGTCGCACAGAGTCGGACACGACTGAAGTGACTTAGCAGCAGCAGAGGCGGGCATCCTCGGGATCTGTGATTTTCCTGCTGCTGGGCAAGGACAGGGATCCGACTGTGCACCAACACCCTTCAGGAGCGGCTTTAGACCTGGTGGAACGCTTGGTGGAACGCGGCGGGCTATAAATAAAGAAGAGAATAAGGTGAAAATGGAGACTTCGAGAATCTGGCTCCCTGTGATTCCGCTGCGGTGCCGGCAGGGAGCGTTTATTCGGAGCACTGTGGCTATCCTCCAGTGCTTCCCTCCCCGCCCCCTCCCCATCCTCGGATTAAAAACAAACAAAAACTTTCCCGAATTTTCCCATTCCTCCGTGGCCTGGCTGCGAATGCTGAAATTCCAGCCCGTGTTTGTTGTCACCCGCGGGCCCGTTTCCACGGTTACCCAGATTCCAGATTCCTGCGCTGGCCCCGGGCCCGCCACAATGCATCCCTCAAAGTCTCCTTGGCAGAGGAGAGACATTCCTCCTCTCTGCCGCACGCCAGGGCGAAGAGAGGCGCTCTCCTCCTCCCCTCAGTTCTGCCTCACCCTCATCGTGTGTGATGTGCCTGTTCTAGGTGATTCTGTTCAGAGTCAGTTTTGGGGGGTAAGCACGATGTAATAGTTTCTCCCACTTCTCTTTTTCTCATTTAAACTAAGAATTACTTTCTTAGACCAAACATTACACCCTTGGCAAGCACTCCAGATGGTTCTCATTAAAATTCCAATTCCTTTTTTTAAATTTTGCAATTCCTTTACCCCCATTCTCCTCACCCTTCTATCCCAAAAAATAAACACCAGGTGGAGAACAGATGAAGGGTCCTATGGCAATGAAGTCCCCAGGTCCTCTTCCTACCAGTGGCCACCTTTGTCCTTCCTGGGGTTGGCTGGCATAAATAGGCACTGGGGTGGGATATATTTCAAGTTAAATACAGGCTCCCTAGGGCTTCTCTCAGAGAAGGCAATGGCACTCCACTCCAGTACTCTTGTCTGGAAAATCCCATGGATGGAGGAGCCTGGTAGGCTGCAGTCCATGGAGTCGCTGAGAGTCAGACACGACTGAGTGACTCCACTTTCACTTTTCACTTTCATGCATTGAAGAAGGAAATGGCAACCCACTCCAGTGTTCTTGCCTGGAGAATCCCAGGGACGGGGGAGTCTGGTAGGCTGCCGTCCATGGGGGTCACACAGAGTTGGACACGACTGAAGTGACTTAGCAGCAGCAGCAGCAGGGCTTCTCTGGTAGCTCAGCTGGTAAAGAGTCTGCCTGCAATGCAAGAGACCCCAGATCGATTCCTGGGAGGGGGAAGATCCCCTGGAGAAGGGATAGGCTACCCACTCCAGTATTCTTGGGCTTTCCTGGTGGCTCAGACAGTAAAGAATCTGCCTACAATGCAGGAGACCTGAGTTTGATTCCTGGGTTGAGAAGATCCCCTGGAGGAGGACATGGCAACCCACTCCAGTATTCTTGCCTGGAGAATCCCCGTGGACAGAGGAGCCTGGCGGGCTACAGTCCACGGGGTCGCAGAGAGTCGGACACAACTGAAGCGGCTAAACACCGCACATGGACTCTGCCTCTCCAGGAAGAGGGGCAGAGACTCAGCTAGTTCTCTGCTCCCCAGTAGGGACTGACCTGGATTCTGCCTGCAGGGCGACTGGGGAAGGGGCTTCTGACCTCTCCATTAGTGCACACTGAGGTCTCTGCAGGCTACTCAGGACACAGGAGTGAGATGCACTGGCTCTAAGAAGCCAGAGGAAAGGATGGCCAATGCTTTTTGGCCCTAATTGCATCTGGGCGAGCCACAGGCTTTGCTCCCACATCTGGAAAAATTTGCTTGCACAGGAAAAGTGTGTGTGTCTTTTGGATGTGTTTTTATTTCCGACTTTATGAGACAAATTTTAAAATTCAGAAATGTTGAAAAAATAATACAATGAATACCCATATCCCTCCACCTAGGTTCAACAAATTTTGACATATTTGCTTTCTCTCTCCTTGTCCTTCTAGATAGATGGAGGGATGATAGATAGATCCATCTCTGCATCTAATGTCTAGGCATTTGGAAGTTGGAATCTTGCCCCTGTAGTATTTTATAAACTTTCAGTTCATGTATTATAATAATGTAATATATATGCGTGCATTCTTATTGTAAAATATTCATATGTTCAAATAATACAGAAGATTAGAGGGTGAAAGCAAAACTATGCACTGGTCCCTCTTCAGCCTTCAGGATAGTTTGATTTGTGTTCTTCTTGACCTTTGTCTAAAGGAATCAATCCTGAATATTCATTAGAAGGACTGATGCTGAAGCTGAAGCTCCAATACTTTGGCCACCTGATGCGAAGAACTGACTCATTGGAAAAGACACTAATGCTGGGAATGATTGAAGGCAGGAGGATGAGGGGATGACAAAGGATGAGATGGTGGGATGGCATCACCAACTCAATGGACATGGGTTTGAGCAAGATCTGGGAGTTGGTGATGGACAGGGAAGCCTGGGTGCTATAGTCCATGGGGTTGCAAAGAGTCGGACACGACTGAGTGACTGAACTGAACTGACCTTTGTCTGATTTTTTGAAGACATGAGCATATTCAAATAGAAACTTACACTTCTGTTATATGTATTTTTAAACATAAATGAGATTATACTACATATGCTCTTTTGCAATTTGTTCTTCATTTGAAAATATGTCTAAGACTTTCTATATCAGTACTTGGAGCTCTGTCTCATTCTTTACCTACTGTGGAGAAGGTCCAAAGGATAGTTGTACATTAATTTTCTTAACTATTTCCTCTTGATAGATGCTTCAGCTATTGTTATTTTTCCATTTCTCACAATGATGCAATTAATATCCTTGGAAGATGTTTCCTTCAGGATAGGTGGTAGTATTTCTCTTTGGCAGATGCTTAGAGGTGGAATGCTGGGTTGAATGTGATGCATATTTTACATCTGGATAAATACTGCCAAACTGCTTTTCAAAAGGCTGCTCCAACAGCCACCAAGAGAGCGCCCATTTCTTCTCACCCTTACCAACGATGAATTTTATCAATGGTTTTAAGTGTTCATGGGCTGCCCTTGTGGCTCAGCTGGTAAAAAATCGGCCTGCCATGTGGGAGACCAGGGTTCGATCCCTGAGTTGGGAAGATCCCCTGGAGAAGGGAAAGGCCACCCACTCCAGTATTCTGGCCTGGAGAATTTCATGGATTGTATATAGTCCATGGGGGCAAAAAGAGTTGGACACGACTGAGTGACTTTCACTTTCACTTTAAGTGTTCACGTTCTGATGAATGAGAAATTATTTCATTTTTGGTGTAATTTGCATTTCTTTGATTATTTGTAAGGTTGATCTTTGTATCAAAGTTCAACTACAGATAACAGAAACCACTCTACCAGTTTATGTAGAAAGATAGTGGGGTAGGGTAACTACTTGAATTAAAGTAGGGAATCGGGTGCTTATAGTTTTGTCAGATTAGCTGGAAAAGCAGGTTCTAGTTTGGTCTTACAGGATTGATTCCTGGAACTCCAGCTCAAAACAGATCTAGCGAAGGAGTCTCTCCTTCTGTCATGACCAGGAAACTTGGGGGTTGGGAAAGCTGTGTATAAACTGCTGACTCAGCAATCTGGAAACCAGGAAACCTCAGCCACGCTTGGTCTCCAGGACCACACTGCCTCAGCTGCCTAATAAATGCCCTGCACCCTGTCCACAACACCCATGAAGCTGGAGATTGCATCTAGACACAGATCTCTACTATATTGATGAATGAAAAAAAAAATCAAACTAGTCACGAAAAATAAGAAACTCTGTGTATCCTTAACTCTGTTAAGGGAAGGAAAAAAAAAAGAAATCCTTAACTCTGTACTTGTAGAATCAGTAGATCTTCTGGAGGGTGCATCTGCCCAGGGAAAGCCAGGTCACATGCAGAAGCTCAGCTCTAAAGAAACTGGAAAATTGTCGGCATTAACTTTTCAAGCTCCAGCGCGTGGCAAGGCAAGCTACAGAGTGGTAAGCACAGAGCTGAGTGACTCAATCTGAAGAGTTTGCCATAATCATATTATCATGTTTTGTACCTTTTTTTTTTTTCCTTTCTGTGAATAGCCTGACTAGACTTATTGCCTATTTTTCTATTTGGGTTATTTTTTCTTATTAATTTATAGAAGCCTTATGGGTTATCTGGAAAATGATCTTTGTTATATACGTTAAAACCAACTTCCATTCTTTCAATGTTATACCTTTTGCATGTAGAAATCTTAAGCTCACCTATTTTTGTACTTTCTTGTTCCTGGGGTTTGTAGATTTAAGAAGGCCTCTCCTATCTTAAGTTTCCTAAAGTATTCAACTACATTTTCTCCCAACATCTTTAAAATATTTTATGCTGAATTCTTTAAACCATCTTGAATATGTGGTGTGAGGTAGGGATCTAACCTAGGCTTTGTTTTCCTTGTTGAATGAATTTACTTTATTATACTTCAAAGTTGCAGAAGTTTAAAAAATATAGGAAGACTGCTTAGCATAGGCTGATACAGAACCAAGGTAATGCTGAAAAAAAATTAACTTATTTCATATTCTGGTTCTCTTTAAGATAGAGATTTGGCATTTCTTAAAGTGGAGGTATGACAAGATCATTCCTATAATCAAAGACCTTGATTGTGCCCCCTTTTCTTCAAGACCTAGTTTTAATCACTGTGGACTAGCCATCTGCCTGCTCAACACCCACCATGGTACTTTCCAATCTTATTTCCTTCTCCTTTGCGTGGAAGAAAGGTTACAACATTTGATTTGGCTGACAAAAGCAGAAAATGAGTATATATCTGTCAGCACTTCCTTTATGACACTGTAAAAATCTATTTATGATGCTTCTCTCACTAACTGGTATTTCTCAGTGTGGTAACCATTAATATTTTAGAACAATTCTTTACTGTAGTATATTTAACAACTCTGGCCAACATACCACTAAATGCAGTAGTAACTTTTGACATCTCCCTTCTCCACCATCCTGGTTACTAACAACCAAAATAGCTTATGTTTCCAAACACACTAGCTCTGTCTCTTAATTGGAAGGAAGTGAGAGAAGGGAAGGAAAAGCTGGGATTGAATCAGAAATGACAGGATATCATCACTAAGGGACCTTCCCATCTTCCTAACTCCCCTTCTAATCTCTAGATGTCCAAATCTAGCCTGTGTTTCAAAGGCTATCTTTCCTACAAAGCTTTTCTAAATTCTCTCAACTCCAGATCTATTTCTCTTCTGATTTCCTTCTTTCATGGCATTATCTTCATCTATTCATCCATCCACTCATCCATCCACTTATCCACCCATCCATCCACCTCTGTGTCCATCTATCCAGTAAGTATTTACAATACCCCAGGCACACTGACCACTTTCTTCTTGGATTATGACCCTTTGCCTCAGTGTCTTATCTGATCTAACACGTTGTAATCTCAGGTAAAATCCCACATCTGATCTACTTTTGCATCCCCCAGAGTGCTTCACACCAAGCTGGTGTTCTGCTGAATGTCAGTAGAATGAGTTATCAAAAGCTGATGCAAGTTTTAATGTAATTTCCAAATCTTTATTCAAAGGCAGCAGGAACACTTTTTAAAAAGCAATGCCATTTTGAGTTTCACAATATCTATATTCTTATTTTCAAAAGTTACCCATAACCTCAGCACTATTCTTTTCTAGAAGGAGCTAGAATTAAGAGGTGCCAATTTCTTTCTTGGCTGGTTTAACTTTTCCCCTAGAGGCAACAATTATCAAGAATTTGTTGTCTTTCCTTCCTAAAAGCATGTTTACCTACATACATAATTTGTGTATAGATTTGCCTACATGTATATTTTCTATGTTTAAATTAGCACATATGTTAAGAGCTATGAAATATGAATTTTAGAATAAATTTCAACTTATGAAGCAAATAATTTATGATGTTTAACACAAGTGTATACAGTTCTTTATAACTACAAAACAGTTTTGAATTTATTGTACACATTTTATTCTCTAAGTCTGTGATGTAGGCTCAGAAAGGTTGACAGGCAGATTCCTGGTCACACAGCTGGTAAGTGGTGGTCTAGGATTTGAACCCAGATGTTTTGCCTTCTAATTCATTGCTGTTTCTACTATATAAAATAATCCCCAAGGATTATTTAAAAATGATTATCTATATAAGAAAATTAATTATCCTTTGTTTGGCTTCAGATGATCAGTGTAGACAGTTTTTGGAAATGCATATTTGATTATACTGAAAACAAATAAGAGCTAATATTTATCAAGTGCTACCCATGTGCCAGAAACAGTTCTAAGTACTTCACTTGCATTGTCTCATTCAACCTTCCAGTAAGCCATCATGTAAGCAGTATTGTCAACTCAATTATCAATGTGGAAACTCAGGCTCAGAAAGGTAAATAACTTGTTTGGGGACGGGCACCTGATGTGCTGGAAGTGGAAGTGGAAGTGAAGTAGCTCAGTTGTGTCTGACTCTTTGCGACCCCATGGACTGTAGCCTACCAGGCTCCTCCCTCCATGGGATTCTCCAGGCAAGAATACTGGAGTGGGTTGCCATTTTCTTATGGTACACTGGCTTTTTTTTTTTTTTTTTTTCTGCGCTGGGTTTTGAACCCAGGTCTTTCTGCCTTGAAAGTCTGTACTTTTAGCTGCTATACTTTGCAGCAGCCTATATATGTTTTGCATGTGTGCATGTCAAATCACTTCAGTTGTGTCCGACTTTGCGACCCTATGGAATGTAGCCTGCCAGGCTCCTTTGTCCACGGGATTCTCCAGGCAAAAATAGTGGAGTGGGTTGTATATATTTTACTTATATGTAATTTCACATAAGTAACTTTTTTGTAAAATAAAACAAGATGTAAAGGTGATGTGAGTTCTATTAAAGAAATTTACAACATGAAAGAAGAAAGATAAGTCTAATGTATAAAGAAAGATATTTAGGTAAATAAGTGAAAGGGAGATAAGCAATAAACAGAAATAGGAACATACACAGAGAAAGACTGATTCCTTGATTGATTTTAGAGAAAGTAATTGGGTGAAAGAGGCAGGAAGCCGTCAATAGGAGGAGGGGGACCAGAGGCACAACCCTTCTACTGTCTTGAGTCCAGTCTACCTGGAATCCTCCGGCTTGGCCTGGGGTTCATTTCTCTTATACTCCTGAAGCCACTACTGCCTGTCTTCCAGGGCTAAGAACTTGGACTTGTGAGCACTGAATCTCCTAGAGGGCGGCCCTGGGTGAGCAGGAGCTGTGAGTGGAGCAGAAAGAGTATCTTTCAACACCCACAGAGCCGTGAGAGTTGAGAGCCTGGGCTGGGAGGAGAGCAGCTGGAAAAGCAAAGCCAGGAAGATGGGCCAGTATACAATATGTATCTTTCTCTTTCTGACTTATATGGAATCTAGAAAGATGGTACTGATGAAATTATTTGCAGGGCAGCAATGGAGACACAGACATAGAGAACAGAATTATGGACGTGGGTAGCGGGGAGGAAGGAGAGGGTGGGATGCATGGGAAGGGAGTAACATGGAAACTTACATTACCATATGTAAAATAGATAGCCAATGGGAATTTGCTGTTTGAATCAGGGAACTGAAGTCCGACAATCTGAAGGGGTGGGGTGGGGTGGGAGATGGGAGGGAGTTTTAAAAAGGAGGGGATATATGTATACCTATGGTTGTTGATTCTTGTTGCTGTTTGGCAGAAACCAACAAAATTCTGTAAAGCAATTATCTTCAATTAAAAAAATAAAAAGATGGGCCAGGAGAGAAGGGCCTCACCAGGCAGGCCCATTCCCATCTGTCTGGGCTGCGCTGAGGGAGGCTGGGGTGGGGGGATGTCTTATTGGATGACAGATACAAGGGTGTTCCCACTAGTGATCTCCCTCTTCCTCAAGAAGTTAGGACAGTTAGACTGCCTGCCAGTTAAAGTGGATACCAATCTGTGAGCATGGCAAGGGGGCCGGAGGGAGGGCTTGAGACTGAGCTGACAGATGAGGAGGTGGCACAGGGAGAGGCGCCTGGAGAGTGGCGGCAAGACCATGGCATGGGCAGAGGAAAACCCCCTTGTCCTTGGGTGGTGGCCATGATAAAGAGGAGCTGAGTCACAGGCTAGGCGTGGAATCACGGGGATGGGTTTACACATCAACCTCCCTCACTTCCTTTCCAGTCATTTGGCTATGTTCAAATTCTCCACCCTTTGCCAGATCCTTGCCTCCCCCATCAAGTCTGGTTTGTGTGCCTTATGTGTCTTTGGGTGTATTCATGCACAGTTGGGTCTAGGAAAGAATAATATTAGCTAAAAACAGAGGAAATAGTGACTATTTTGACCTATAAAAATAGCTTTTTCATATGGCCCAGTACAGAAGGTAAACTAAAGAAAAACCTAGGTAGAACCCGTCCTGAAGGAATGCATGGACTGAAGCTCCCAGCTCTGCAGCTGTGCCTCTCCTCTTAGTCAGAGGCCCTTTTCTGAGCCAGTTGCACTGCTGAACTCAGGGCCACAGGGTACACATCCATGTAGCAGTTGGCTGAGCTCCAGATGAAATTTGGGCAAAAACATACCTAGGACTGGGTGAACACCTCTCTTGAGGTTTGCTTAGCCATCCACAAAACCGCCTTGTTGCACTTCCAGCATTTCTCTACATGCCCCTCACCCCAGGGGCTGCTTTCAGGCAACGAGAATGACCTAGGAGCTCAGGAAACACTTTCAGTAACTGCATTGTACGATTTTGTGAGGATCCAGAATAACTTTCAGGACTCCGTAGGAAGCCTGAAGGTTGGCCTCAGGTTTTCTCTTGCCTTTCCTGCCTGCTTGTCTATCGCCACTAAGGCCAACGCTCATGGTGTCTTAAGTTGTCACTCCCAAGGTGAGGGCACCATCCATCATGGGACCCCATAGATGGGTGCCAAGAACCAGCTACATAATTTCGGGAAACTAGAACAAAATGAAAACGTGAGCTGCTTGTTCAAAAATGATTAAAGTTTTCAAGACAGCCACAGTGGGGGCCTTCTGCATGTGGGGCCTGTGCGTCTGCACAGGCTGTGTGCCCGCAAAGCCAGTCCTGTTTGGTACAGGTGCAGAGGTCAAGGCCAGGAAGGCCACAGATGGGTGTCTTCTCAAGTGACCACGCAGTTGCTCTCGCCTGCCAGTCCCTAACTGCCCACCCCCCGCCACTTTCCAGAGGGGCCTACAGATGAGGTGAAGTGTGGCAAGGGACTGGGAGATGAATTTAACAGTGGGGGAAGCAGGGTTAAATCAAGAAAGGGAACTTTGGGAAATAGTCTTTCTAGACCCTAATGGTTCATTTCATGATGGTGAATAACATCTCCAAATAACACAAAGAGCTGGAGAACAGCATAGTAAGGAGTCTCCAGGCCTGACTGTGAGTATGAGCTTGAGTCTCAGGTGGGCAAAACCCTGATTCTGGCTCTCTTTCACTGTAACCCAAGTTCTGAACTGCCCACAATTTCCATGTGCCCTCTGGGATCCTTACAAAACAGGAGTGAGGAGCACACTAGGTGAGCTGCCAAGGCCGCCTGTGGCTGGCCGAAATTCCAGGGATTCACAGAAACCCATACCAGCACACTGGAACCCAGATATGCAGAATCACTCCCAAGCAAAACATCACATTTATTCAGGACATTGAGTTTAGAGTTTAAAGGTCCACCAGCAATTCAGACTTTCTTAAAGAAACTGAGTGCCCCCTGCTGGGTACCAGGTAGCATTACATGAAGCTGTCAAAGCACCAAAATCTGGAAACACATCTTTAGGGATTTGAACCAGTGAAGTTGCTCAGTCGTGTCCAACTCTTTGTGATCCCACGGACTGTAGCCCATCAGGTTTCTCCATCAATGGAATTTTCCAGGCAAGAGTACTGGAGTGGGTTGCCATTTCTGTCTCCAAGGGATTTGACATTGTATACAACTTGCTAGTAAAGTAATGCGCAAAATTCTCCAAGCCAGGCTTCAGCAATACATGAACCCTGAACTTCCTGATGTTCAAGCTGGATTTAGAAAAGGCAGAGGAACCAGAGATCAAATTGCCAACATCCGCTGGATCATCAAAAAAGCAAGAGAGTTCCAGAAAAACATCTATTTCTGCTTTATTGACTATGCCACAGCCTTTGACTGTGTGGATCACAATAAACTGTGGAAAATTCTGAAAGAGATAGGAATACCAGACCACCTGACCTGCCCCTTGAGAAACCTATATGCAGGTCAGGAAGCAACAGTTAGAACTGGACATGGAACAACAGACCGGTTCCAAATAGGAAAAGGAGTACATCAATGCTGTATATTGTCACCTTGTTTATTTAACTTCTATGCGGAGTACATCATGAGAAACGCTGGGCTGGAGGAAGCACAAGCTGGAATCAAGACTGCAGGAGAAATACCAATAACCTCAGATATGCAGATGACACCACCCTTATGGCAGAAAGTGAAGAGGAACTAAAAAGCTTCTTGATGAAGGTGAAAGAGGAGAGTGAAAAAGTTGGCTTAAAGCTCAACATTCAGAAAACGAAGATCATGGCATCTGGTCCCATCACTTCATGGGAAATAGATGGGGAAAGAGTGTCAGACTTTTATTTTTTGGGCTCCAAAATCACTGCAGATGGTGATTGCAGCCATGAAATTAAAAGACGCTTACTCCTTGGAAGGAAAGTTATGACCAACCTAGATAGCATATTCCAAAGCAGAGACATTACTTTGCCAACAAAGGTCCGTCTAGTCAAGGCTATCATTTTTCCAGTAGTCATGTATGGGTGTGAGAGTTGGACTGTGAATAAAGCTGAGCACTGAAGAATTGATGCTTTTGAATTGTGGCACTGGAGAAGACTCTTGTGAGTCCCTTGGACTACAAGGAGATCCAACCAATCCATCCTAAAGGAGACCAGTCCTGGGTATTCATTGGAAGGACTGATGCTGAGGCTGAAACTCCAATACTTTGGTCACCTCACGTGAAGAGTTGACTCATTGGAAAAGACCCTGTTGCTGGGAGAGATTGGGGGCAGAAGGAGAAGGGGGACGACAGAGGATGAGATGGCTGGATGGCATCACTGACTCGATGCACATGAGTTTGGGTGAACTCTGGGAGATGGTGATGGACAGGGAGGCCTGGTGTGCTGTGATTCATGGGGTCGCAAAGAGTCGGACATGACTGAGCAACTGAACTGAACAAAACAGTGATAACAATATAACTCATAATGGTAAAATTAAGAGTTACATGAATTATATATGGGTTTGGTAATAGGTTGTATTTGTAAATGTTTCATGACTCCTGTGCTTAGTCACTCACTTGTGTCCAACTCTTTGCAACCCCATAAACTGTAGCCCGCCAGGCTCCTCTGTCCATGGGGATTCTCCAGACAAGAATATTGGAGTGGGTCGTCATGCTCTCCTCCAGGGGATCTACCCAACCCAGGGATTGAACCCAGGTCTCCCACACTGCAGGTGGATTCTTAACCAGCTGAGCCGCCAGGGAAGCCCATGAATACTGGAGTGGGTAGCCTATCCCTTCTCCAGGGGATCTTCCCAACCCAGGGGTCAACGCGGGGTCTCCTGCTTCATGACTCCTAGGATCTTAATAAAGATTATTTTTTCAGTTCTTTCTATCAATTATAAAAGAAGGTAAACATTTGGGAGTTCTAAATGATTGGATAGGATTTTCTTCCCCGTTCAGAACAGAGTGGTCAAAAATTTTCCAGGGGACATAACATGGTCCAGGGAGAGGATGTGGGTTTTAGGATCAGTAAACTTAGGTTGGAACCCATTTACTATTTAAATGACTTTATCTTGGAAGACGGAGAAGGCGGTGGCACCCCACTCCAGTACTCTTGCCTGGAAAATCCCACGGATGGAGGGGCCCGGTAGGCGGCAGTCCATGGGATCGCTAGAGTCGGACATGACTGAGCGATTTCACTTTCTCTTTTCACTTTCATGCATTGGAGAAGGAAATGGCAACCCACTCCAGTGTTCTTGCCTGGAGAATCCCAGGGACGGGGGAGCCTGGTGGGCTGCCGTCTATGGGGTCACACAGAGTCGGACACGACTGAAGTGACTTAGCATAGCATAGCATCTTGGAAGAAGCTGTTCAATGTTAAGTCTCCATCTCTTGGTCATGTGTCTAGAACATGAATAAGTGCTCGGTTAACAGTATTATTTTTACTATATTATTACGAATTGGGTTTGAGTTGGACTTCAAAGGATGGGTAACTCCTGGACTAGAGCCTCCATTTCTAGAGGACAGAGGCTGCATCCGGAGCCCTGGGTCTGGCTCAGAGAATTGCCTCTTGGGCACAGGTTAGTGCTCACACTGGACACCCAGGTCTCTTTTGAACCACACAGCCACCACCAAGGGTGCTGGCTGCCTGATACACACCTCCCCACTCAGCATGTGAGGATAATTCCCTCTATGGCCATCCTCCATCTTGCTGCTTCAAGCCATCACCACTCCTCACTTGAGCCAAGGCAAAACCTCTTCTGTATTTCTGCTTCTGTTCTTACCAACTTAAACCCAGAGAGATCTATGTTAAAAAAAATAAAATAAAACCTGATCAGGCCCTCCCCTACCTCCTCCTGCCTCCCCGCCCACCTTGCTTGTGATGCCAGTTTCACCTCTGGGCTTTATGCAATTTGCTCTCGGCCATCAACCCTCACCCTTCAGTTCTTCCCCTGGCTACTCCTACCCATCCGTCAGGTGTTGGCTCACAAACTCAAGGAGGGTACAAGAAATACCACGTTTTCTAATTTTTTCAAAGCAAATTAAGTATTTTGGGCTCCATTCTGCTGTGCTGCAGCAGAAATTACATCTCTGGTCACTGAGGCATCCTTTCCTCTTTGAGGGTCTCACAAGCATTTAGGATGCTCAAAAATGGGCAAGGACCTCCAGCCCATCTGCACACCTGCTGCTATTCTCACTGCCAACTCTGAGGGGCCTTGAAGGAGGTGGTTCCAGTGCTTAGGGGTCTTTGCTCAGGCTGGGAGACTGAGGTTGACTTCTGATTTCCTTTGGGGGACCCCAAAACCTCAAGCCTCTGAAGATCACCATCTCACTGGGTACCACTAGCCACTGGGGCACAGACTTCCACTGCTCCTAAGAGGCTCCTCCTCTCCATCCCTTCCCTGCTCCTCAAACAAGGATTAGGGTTGGTTTTGAGCATGTGCTCTCTGCTGTGAACAGGAAGCACTAAGGACCTGGCCACTTTACTGGAGAATGGGAAAAATTCAGAAACAAACTATGTGCTATAAAATCTATTTACCAAAAGGGTTTCACTGTGATCATCTAATCTAAATTAGGTTCCCAGTCATACTCTCTACTTTCTATACCCTGCAATTGTCACTGTTGGGGCCCAGATCCCCTCTGCCTGGTTTGTCTGGGCACCCATTCCCTCGCTGTCGACTGCCAAGAGCTACACTATTCCTTGGAGGGTCTTGTCCCCTAGCAATGTATAGTTATGCCCTCCTTGGTTAGTCCCTCAGTCATGTTGGACTCTTTGTGACTCCATGGACTGCAGCCTGACAGGCTCCTCTGTCCATGAAATTCTCCGGGCAAGAATACTGGAGTGGGTTGCCATTCCCTTTTCCAGGGGATCTTCCCTACTCAGGGATCGAACCTGGGTCTCCTGCATTGCAGGCAGATTCTTTACCATCTGAGCTGCCAGGGAGGCCCAGAGGGCAGAGCCGATGACTGACCACCAGATACTGGGCACAAAGGCCTAGGACCCTGCCTCAAGGTGGGGAGACTCTCGTGACCTCACGCTCTGTAGCTCCCAGGAATGAGGCAGAGGCCAGACTCCAGCTGAAGCCCTTCTTTACTCAGGTTCTTCCCCAACCCTACCCTGCCTCCCTCACAGGCTTCTCTAGGAGCTTAATCTCAATTAACTCCTTGCAGAAGAAACCGCTTCTGATTTTGCTTCTAGGAACCTAAGGGACATCCTTTTTCTTCCTAGTATGTGTCACAATTTAAAACCATAGATTTGTATGCCTATTGGTTTAATACTGTTCCCCCACTAAATGAAGGCAGAAGCCCTACTTTTTGTTCACTGCCATGACCAGTACTTGCTGCGGTGCCCCCCACAGAGAGCAGCACACATGCACTGAACTGGAAAGCACAGCAGCCCAGGCATAGGAACCACAGGAGAGCTATGTGGACACACCCTTCAGCCCCTCTGCAGACACCTTCCTCCATGGGTATTTCAGCCCCTGTGGTTCGGGAGGCACCCTACAAGGGCAGCCTAGCATCTCTCATGCCCATCATCCGGCCAGGCCTAGGTGGACAGATCCTAAAGCTGCAGTTGACCATTTGGCCCAGAATTGGTCACCTAATTCCTTAAAGGGAGCTACTGTTCTGCCACGTCACAAATGTGTTGTGGGAGCAGTTCTCAGATGAGGGTCACAACCAAGCAGATAAACCAACAACGGTCTAGTTTACAAGTCTCTTACTGTGAGACTGGTCTACAAATACTCCTGGGAAAGGTGGGGCCCACAAGCAAGGCTGGATTTCCACATGTCAGTGTCTTGGGTATTATATACCACAAGTAAAGTTGTAGTAAAGCTCTCAGTTAACTAGAATGTGGAAAAACTGTGGAATTTTAGGTAATTTTTTGAAAAACTTTGTTTTCTCTTGGTATGGTTTTTCTGAACATCATAATTTTATTTTTTACTGAGCTATCTTTGATTATTGAGGGACTGGTGAATTGAGGCCTTTATTCTGAGATGAATGACGTCTAGGCAAGTCACTGACACCCAGGGACCCCATCAGCCTGGGTGTGTCTGGATGACAGGTGAGTTGTTACAACCATATTTCTGATTGAAACCCTAAAATCAGCTCATTTGTTTTGTGGTATACTTCTTATTCCTAAAGGGTATGTAAATAAAATGACCCGTTAAAAATGATGAGAAGAGATTTCAATTATTCAGTGTTTTCAGTTTTATGATGAGAATAGATTTCAATTATTCAGTGTTTTCAGTTTTATGATGAGGGGTACAGATGTTAAAACCAAGGCCTCTCCCCACAGAGTTTACAATCTGGGGAGAGAACAAGAGTGATACCACGTAACAGAGACAAATAATTCTGGGGAAAAATGTCCATCAATGTGTTAGTCAAAATACAAGTTCTTACTCAAATGTGTAACCAAATACTGACTCCACGGTGCTTCAGTTATACCTTAAAGGGCTTTGAGAAAATAAAGAATCCTGTTACTGGGTAAAATTAGTGGTCCATCTCACCTTTCCTGAGGCACCAGAGAAAGTTGTAGGGAGAAGAGAAGTTAATTATCAAGATAGCTTTTAATTTGTAAATATATCCGAAGTTTTGAAAATTTCATGGGGAATTTTAGGAATCCCAGTAGTCAGTGACCAGGCTATGTATCCACAACACCTACAGACTCCACACATACCCACTCAGATGATTCTCAGAATGGGAGTTCATTCTCATGTCTGACTTCATCTTTCTTCACCTTTCCCTCTCATATCCCCAATGACCTGTGTCACAGGACACATGTAAGTAGTTGGGAAGTGATGAACTCTGACAGTAAAGCAAGATCAGAATTAAAGGCAAATGTTTAATGAATCATGTTCAAACGCAAGCTAGTCAGTGAAGAACTTTAGGTTTGAAGGGCCAGATGCTCTACATCCCTAAGAAACTGCAATCAGCTTCTCAACCTGATTATTTTCACACTGTATTTTGCTGCCACAAAATAAGTTGCACATTTTTGAGTGCTGATCTATCACTAAAAGATCTGAGTTAGGAGACAGAAAGAAAATGTATCTGTATTTTTTTAAAAAATCTGTTGATGAACAAGGAGCCAGGTGTCAATTTCCTATGGGGGGAACGTTCTCGTGGAGGTACTGTAAGGCCAAGTCGGTCCACTTCATCTCTTGTTCTTTAACAGATTCTGTGGTGCCTCCGTTGTCCTGTTCAGGCTCAGGAAGCTCATTCTGAAAAGGTACAAAGGACATTCAGAACGATGGCTTCCTTTGCATTAACAAACCCCTTAAAACTCAAGAACACTTAGAAGGAAAACCTCTGAGTTCCTGAAACAGGTAGTATAGAAATATATCCTACAGAAAGAGCAAGAATCAAAAAAAAAGTGAGGAAAAAAAAAATCACAAGTTTTGATCAAACGTGCCCCATCCGCCTCCAGCCAGAACAACGGCATCATGACTCTGGGGCTTGTATGGGAGGCACTGTGGCAGAAGGCTAAAGACACAGGATTCCTGGAGCCACTGGGATCCTAGCTCATGACTCCACCATTTCCTGGGGTACTTGGGCGAGGTATTCAGACCTTCGGAGGCTCTGATTCCTTTTCAGCAATGAGAGAAAAAAGTAGTCATTGCCTCACAGGACTGCTGTGAGGGCTAAGTGAGGTAACACAGGTCGGCACTGCATGGGGCGTCCAGGGCATGAAGTAGGTGCCATCCTCACTAGTGGCTAGGAACAGTGGAAACAGCCAGCACTACATCTTTTGGAGTGAGTGGAGGGGGGAGGCTGCTTTATAGAACGCCACATCTGCTGGCATATTCGTTACGCACGAGAAAGGTATTCAAAACAATCCAATTCAAAACAATTCAAAGGTATCCAACGAGCCTCTGTTACATAATGGAGGTGAGTGGGGAGCACGGAAACATAAGACAATAGAAGAGACTTCCCTTTAGTGGTGGAGCAGGGCAGCAGAAAGCAACGCAGCTTACCCACAATTGTCTAAAAATGGTAAGCCATGGGCCACACATAGTGTAGAATCTGGGGTTGTGTTCTTATGTATTTCCAGGTTTACTGAGATTTAATTTACATATAACATTGTGTAAGTTTAAGGTGTACAACATGATTATACACGTATATATTGTGAAATGATTATTGCAGTAAGGCTAGGTAACACATCCATCACCTCGCATAATTCACCAGTTTTTTGTGGTGTGGTGAGACGTTTTTGATAGTTTCCTTGTATTTAAATTTGTTACTATCAGAACTCTGCTTAGTACTAGAATTCTCTGATACCAATATATTTCTTTTCATTTATCTTAATTTAGACTTTATTTTTAAGGGCAGCAAACTATTACTCAATATCCAGACTTAGGATTTTTCACTGGATTCCAACTTGCAGTACATGAATATAATAACTTTTCCCTTCAAAATGATGTTCAATATGAATAAAATGATTTAATTTTAAGATGTACAAGTATATCTGAATCACATACATTTTGCTCTACAAAGGTGAAACTCAGATTCAAACATACTTGTACAAATTGAAAGGAACAATCATTTACTGTAAAGCAATAATGCATTCAAAGAGAAAATTTGGTTTCAATAACTACTTATAGCTGACAAAGCATAAACAAGTCCTTGGTTAATCAATTATTTAATTTCATCTCATTCTAAAATAAGCATTTCTTTAATTTGGTCACTACTGTCTCTTGCCATAAATGCCAACATATAAAATTGCCTATGTGCCTGGAAAACAAACACAAAGTCTCAAAAAATGGCCACAATTTTTTGCAGCTACTCCTATGAAAAGTCAGAGTTTATTTCTCCAACCCTTGGTTGGGGTTGGTCATGTGACTTCTGGGTCTAGGCTCCAGGAAGCCTTGCAGTTTCCTCTCATCCTGCTCTTAGAATCTGAAAATGACTATGTGAAGTCTGGGCTAATCTGCTGGATAATGAGACTGTGGCCTAGTTAGCTCATCATTCCAGCTGACAGCCTGCTAACTGTGAGACATGTCAAAGCCTTTAGAATTACTTAGCCACCAGCCAGTCTGCTGGCCCACTGTAAAACACCACTAAGTCCAGCAGGGATCAACCATGCTGGCAAAGACAAGAAGACTCAGCTGAGTGACAAAATCATGACATAAATAGCTATTGTTTTAAGCCACCATATTTTGGGGGTATTTGTTAGGCAGCAGCAAAAGCTAACTGACACAAACATTGCCTTAGGATCACAAGCCCTGGGGAAAAGACACGGATTAGCAACAGGGCCAGGCTACAGCTTGGAAGTCAGCATAGAAATTTCCCTCTCCCTCAACCCCATCCACACAAATGGTCCCCAAATCCTGCTGTTAGCACGTCCAGAATTCAGTGATTCCTCTGCACTTTTTTTGCCTTTGTTTAGGCCCTCCTCCTTTGTCTAGGCACTGCATTAGCTTCCTAACTGGCCTCTCTGCTCTGTCACTGACTCCTTTCTCCTTGGCAGACATTCTCTAATAATGCTGCTGAACTGATCTAGTATTTTTGAACATAGAAGATCTCTACTTTGAGGATCCTCACTCCTCAGGATGAGGGGTAAGCTTGGTATCAAATGCTCCTCTCAAAATAAGGTCCAAGACCAACTTTTCTTCTTACTTACAAGAGTTATATTCTCCATCCACACTAAATATCTTACCATCTATCTCCCAAAGCCATTCAAAACTTTTGCACATCTGTTCCCACTGCTTATCCACCTTCACTAACACTCTGTTCCTCCCCTACGACCAGCTTAAATGTGATTTTCCTCCTGAAGCCCTTTCTAATGCCCACGAGGCAAGCAGTCACTTTTTAGACTACATAGCTGTTCATGACCTCCACTCAGAACACTTACTATTAAAATTATTTTTTGATATATGCTGCCTTTCTAGACTCAGAGGGGCAGGAAACGTCCTTATGTTTACCTAGTCTTAAGGCACACAAAAGTCTTCAAAGAACTGCTTGCGGAATGAAAGAACCAATAGAAGTCCACAGGACAGGATCTGGAGCCTCACAGACCTCAGTGTGAAGTCCAGCTTATTAGCTACCAACCTTTGGGCAAGATCCCCTCTTTGATCCTATTTTCTTCCTGTACAGTGGGGACATCATCATCACCTCTGAAGGTTCTTTTAAGGATATATATAAAATATGTCAGGTTTCAACCTCAGTCCATGGCACAAAACAGGTATTCAATGAAAGTGGAGCTATAATTCTTTTTATGCTCTTTTGATTATTTTTCTAAACTTGAACTAAGCTGTCATTTATTATGTGTTATATGTATTATTTCTTGAACACATTACCTCTTATTCTTAAATGAAAACATATGGCTGCAGCAGACCACCTGCTTGCAAGCTCATATTTAATCAACAACTCTTGGCAGGCTCTAAAGAAAAACAGTCCTTGTTGTTCTTGTTGGGCTTCTATGACATAAACAGAATTTTTAGTAAGCATTTATTCGAGTAAAACGTTTAGATCTTATGACGTGAGGCTTAACAAACTCCCTGCAGAAGAATTTTCCAGAGATAGGAAAGAAAAGAGCCTGATGATCTAAATGTAAAAGAAGAAAAGCCAGGTCTCTTCTGAATATTTTCCAGGGAACCTAGAATAGATATGTGCTCCAAAACTGTGAGTTTCTAAAAATGACAGGCCACGAGTAGAGAAATTAAGTGCATATACCACTGCTTCTTGTTCCTCCTCATGGTGTGCATTAAATTCTTTACTACCTTTGGTGTGGTGGACAGAACATGGCTCAGAGGACCTCAGTTCTAGTTCTCATATGACCTCTAATTGAGCTGGTCACCTCAGCAATCTGAACCACATTTCTCTTCAAATACAAAGTTGAGCTAAATACTCTCCCAAGGTTTCTAGAGTCAGAGGAGTTCATAGTTTTGATTTCTTTGACTTTGTCCATTGATAACCTACAGCTACTAGGGTCTACCAGATCAGACCTTTAACCCATCACCCTCTGCACACATTACAGCCTACCAGTGGTATTGCAACATCCTCATAAGGCAGCTTGTCTTCTCGCCAAGCATCATCAATCAAATCCAAGATCCTTCCATCTCTCTGTACCTCACTGTCCATTCTCTTGCAGCTTTGATCTTGTCGGATGGGACCTGTAAACCAAAGAGGTTATTTCTTAAACATGAAGAATGAAAAGATGATGTAATCCAGCACTAGGGTTCTCTAGGCTTTCTAGGGTGGATATTTTGGCATTGGATCATCCCGGAAAAGACTCATCTCACCTGGATTAGATTAGTTTCTTTATAACATCACAGTACCTCCCAGCTGATCTTCCTAGTCACACATAGATTCCATCTTTTGGTAAAGTTTTCTAGGATCATTCAATGTCAGCATGCATTCTGCCCTTGAATGGTTCCTTGTTTTTATGATTCACTAGGCAAGTTAAGTTGGCTTTATGACTGATCGTTCAAGCATTATTGTTTTCAATTGCTGTGTGTAAATTTCTTATTAATGATTTAGCATGTTTTCCCCCAATTTGGCCTCAAATCGTTTTTCACCTATTCTTCTTTAGAATACACCTAACTTGTCACACTTTCCAGCCTTTGCACCTAAAAAGGTCTCTTTGCCCCATCACGAACACCTATTTTTCCTTCCAAAATCAAAGTTGGGTGTCAGCTCATCGAGGCTAACATCTCATTTCCAGAGTTAGGCGCTAAGGTGCTTTCACTCTCCAGGGGCTGGAAGCGTGGAAAGTACAAGGCGAGCAATGACCAGGCCACAGCCACCGTCCCAGGCACTTGCCAGTCCCCATAATGAACTGTTACCACTTTCCTGAACAAAAATCTTTCTTACACACGTGATTGTCCCAAAGCTTGGAATGCTCTTCTTCCTTTCTTCCTCAGCTAACCCCCAGTCACTCTAAACAACTTAGCTCCCAGGTTGCCTCCTGCAGGAAGCTTTCTCTAAGCTCCAAGAACGCGGTACCCGCCCTTCCGCAGGTTCCATATTTCCCTGGGCGCAGTGAATGGGCCCCATCAGGAGCTTGTTACGTTGCCCGTTACAGGGTCTTCCCAGACAAGCGGTGCGTGCGTTTCTCCGGGACAGGGGCAGTTTTAGTCACCTCTGTTTTAGAGCTCCATAAACTTGTAGTTAAAAGAGCAAACCTGGAATGCCTTTCTCCCCCCCCGCTAAATATGACCCTCTCGGGCCACCACCATCCGTACAGGCGTGGGATCCCGCCCCCCAGCCTCAGCTTCCGGCCCGAGGCGGGCTATACCAAATGCGGAAGTGGGGGAAGTCCAGGACCGCCGTGTGGTAAGGGAGGTAGTTATGAGGATGAGGTGAGGGCAACGACCTCGGCGGATAGCATCAGCCGAAACCCGAACATGCTCCTCTCGTACACTACCTAAACTAGGGCGCGGGAAACCTTTACCAGCCCAGCGGTCATGTGACCGACGCGCCCTGCTCGCCGATCCCCGGATGTCGGTGAGCCCATTTGGCGGGGCGGAGGGGGAGTCAAGGAGGACGGCGGAACGAACGTTCCGAAGACCGTGACTGGACGTCAGGTTGGCGGTGACGTGCGTGCGCGCCCCCGTCCGGAGGTAACGGCGGGAAGACTCGGGGGCGCGCTCGTGGCAGGCCTGTAACCGCATGTGTGAAAGTCCAACAGGCGACGGGTGCCCGTGTCCGGAACCGGAGGCAGCCCTGGCTGCAGTGGGGCCGCAGACTGAGCGGCCCAATGGCCGGGGGCCGACTTCCTCAGCCGCCCGCTGGCCTCCAGGCTCGCCTCCGTCGGCCCGGCTCCGCCCCGGCGCCCCGCCCCTCCTCGCCGCAAGCGCTTCGCAAACCCGCGAAGCAAGATATGGCCTCCCACGGCGCGCAGTCCGGGCTAGCCAGGTGGTCAGCCCTTCTCCTGAGGCCGGCCGGCGGGAGGGCGGCGGGGTGGGCGAGCTGCTCCTCTTCTCCCCGCGGAGTCGGTAGCGAGTCAGTCTGCACTTCTGGGGAGGTCCCCGCCTGGGCTGCCTCATCTGGCTAGCTTCCTAGCCTTGTTGCGACTTAGGTTACTGACGGCAGGTGATAGCGGTTCATTTATGGGTGGGAAATTTAGCAAGTTTTTAAAAATAATTAACTTAAAAACCTTAATGTTAGTTCCAGAGGTACGGTAATGTGGCAGAAATCATGAAGGACAGAATTTGGGGAACCCTGAACTTATTGCTCCATAGAAACCAGGGATGCGAAATAAATAGAAAAAAAGGGATAGGTCCATAGAACACTATAATCATGAACATATTTGAAAGCAGTAAACTTTAGGCTCATAATGTAGTTTTTACAACATTAGAGAGTAAACGTGAGCTTGCTGTCGGCGACTCGTGTTCATTTACAGCGACTAGTTAAAGCACACGTATTGCGCAGAGTAGTTTTCCTTAAGCCTTACAAACGGTTCCTTAAAGCCGTGTTAACATTTTTTTCTTTCTTTAATAAAACAGTACTGTAGGATTTGTGCCCTGTAGTTATACAGTTCCCCACATGCTTGCATTTAACTATTTTCTAGATACGAAGAGGAAACCATAAGGATCATTACACGTTACCTTCAAATATTTCTATACTGATCATAGCTGTAGCTTAATGATATAATAAAGGGTATGTATTTTCTTATTTGAAATGTAGTATCATTAGGTTTTTATATTGAGCTTCTTGCCTTTTGACTATATCATCTGATCAGTATAGTAAGAACGACTGAAGTCAAAATGGGTAAATATTAATAAACATTCAGTTACACTACTCTTTAAAATGGATGTTGATTCAGGTTTTAACAATTATTGTAGTTGTTGTATGTATTAATTGTATTGATGCCACTTGTCTCCCGTTCAAAGGTAGAACAACCTTGCTTGGCCCTTCCTGTTCTCATTTAAGGTAGTAGTGGTATTGGATGGTAACAGCATCAGTAGTCAACTTTATTAGAGCTTCCTACTTTTAAACGTACGTCAGCTTGTTAGAAATTCAGCTAAAACCGACACTGACCTGGGTTTTAGGAGTTGAATTTTTGGTTTCGGTGTTACTTTAAATTTTTTTAAGAACTCAGATTGTGTTTTCAGCTTTATAAAACCACAGTTTTGTCATCACATCTATGAAAATTAGTAAAAATCCTATAGACCCTGATGCTGGGAAGGATTGAGGGCAGCAAGAGAAGGGGGCAATGGAAGAGGATGAGATGGTTGGATGGCATCACTGACTCATTGGACATAAGTTTGAGCAAACTCCAGGAGATAGGGAAGCCTAGCGTGCTGTAGTCCATGGGGTTGGAAATAGTTGAACATGACTTAGCGACTGAACAACATTGTCAGTATTCAGTCTGGGTTCAGATTTTCCCACCTGTCCCATTTATGTGTTTTTAAAATGAGCTTGTTTGGATTAAAATCCCATACAGAGCCATGTGTTGCATTGAGTTGATATACTTTTTCAATCTTTTTCTGTTTTTTGTTTTTTTTTTTAAGATTTTTTTTGCTTTGTTTTGATGAATATCATTTTTAAAGTCTTTTCTTGAATTTATTACAATATTGCTTCTGTTTTATGTTGTGGTTTTTTGGCCACTTGGCATGTGGGAGTTTAGCTCTCCTACCAGGGATGGAACCAGCAACCCCCTTCACTAGAAGGCAGAGTTTTAACCACTGGACCTCTAGGGAAGTCCTTCAGTCTCTTTTAATGTTACAGTTTTGTTGCCTTCCTTTTTTTCCCTTAACCTAGATTTAGTTGATTGCATCCAGATGCCATCTTTTAACTTGTACACCTATTCCCTTTATTTCCTTTAAAGGGAATAAACTGGTAGTGAGATCTAGACTTGCACAGCCCATATAGTAGGTGTCAGCCACCTATGGCTATTTAAATGAATTAAAATTAAATAAAACTAAAAATTTCAGTTTTCTAGTTGCATTGGGCACATTTTAAGTGTCTAATACACATATGCCAAATAGCTACTCTTCAAATGCTACATACATAAAGTGTCTTCATAATTGCATAAAATTCTGTTGAACAGCACTGATCTAGAAGCTTGATCAGATTCAACCTTGACTTTTTTGGGGGAGGAGGCAGAAGATTTCATTGTTGGTGCAGAATGCTTCAGTGAGGCATGTTATTTCTGAGTTTCTCTCTTAATGTTAAGATTGAGCAGCATGGGTTCAGGTATTGTCAGCCCAATCCATTCATCATGAAATTATCCATGAACCATTCACTTAATGGTGAGATCCTTTCATGGATTTAAATTGCTTATATCTGTTATTGCATTAGGGGCTGCAATATAGTGATTTTCTGATTCCGTCATTCCTTAGTATTTACTAGCTGGAAATTTTTTATGAAGAACTTTTTATCTCACCAGCTGTTTGATTACCCCACCAGCTATTTGAAATACAGTTTGTACAGGAAAAGCAAGAAAAATGCTTAATTCTTTCCCTCTATTTTCAGAGCACAGTAATGAGTTGGTGGCCTAGCAACCTTCAAAGGTAACCATGAGGATTTTCTTTTTTTTTTTTTTAATCATCATGAACTTATAGATGTGAATATATTTAAACTGTCTCAACCTATTGCAGTCTTTTTTTTGCATACTCAAGTTGTTGTTGGCAAATGGCAGCCTGTTTAAGTTGGCTCCTGTCCACTTTGATATGACCAGAGGTAGTCTTGGAGAGTTTTTTTTATTTTCTTTTAAAATATGTTCCTGGCTCACTTATACATTTCTGGCCACCAAGAAGCCCTGGTTCATTGAGGTGATTTGAGAGACAAGTCTGGGTGCTAGAGGTGCTCTTGCTACTAGGTTGGTCATTGGTTTTAGGATTTACAGTAGCCAAAGTTAGGAAATAGGTACATTTTAAAAACAAGAAACATACAGAATTCACATTGATATCGCCAATTTAATTTCATAGCTTTTTAAAAACACTTGATTTTATATTTTTATATCTTTTTCTCTTTTGCTTATTAATATAGTTATTTTTTTCCTGTATGTAATTCTTTCAAATTAAGAATACCAAATTTACTGTTAACTGTTTTGTGAATGGTGTTTAGGATTTCTTTGTAGTACTTTTTTGTCCTTAGTACCTACCCCACTTGAAATATGTACAGTAAAGTTGTTGTGTTTTCAAAGCATATGAAGTAATTTGTTACATGGTAAGGCTGCCAACTTGGTATCTAGTTGATAGTTTATTTCGTTTCCAGTAATTTTCAATATGCTTTTTTCCCCCCTTCATTTGGATTTGTTTCATTATAAGTAAAACATTGGCATAGTGCCTATGAAACAAGTACCCGTAGAGGTCCATCCTGACAAGTTTAGCTTCCTGTTTTCTCCACCCTGACTATTTCTTTCTTATAGGTATCATATTTACCAGTTTGGGGCTTGTCCTTACGTAAGAACAAATGCACTATATATTATATATCTATATATAATTTTATATGCTTAATGTATTTTGACAGTTATGCATAACATGTAGTTTATATTTCTCTACTGTGAACAGGGTTAAGCATCTTTTCATATGTTTAAGTTTATTTGGATTTCTCTTTCTGTGAACTCTTTGTTCATATCTTCTGCCCATTTTTCTATGTATTTCTTTTTTCCCTTCAGTTTTTAGTAGTTTTAGTCTTTATGTGTTTGGATAATTAACCCCTTGTCATAAAATTTTAATTATTGTTGTCATTTATCTTTCAGCTTTGCTTACAGCATTTTTACCATGTAAGATTGTATTTTTGTCTACTAAAGATTTCTTAGTCTTTGCCCTTATTCTTTCTGAATTTGGAGTCATAATTTAGACCATGTTTTAAAATTTCACTTTTATTTTGGGAAGTTTCTTTGATCTTTTATCTGATAATTTTGTCCCTTAAGTTTAAGTAGGAACCCTTCTGGGCATTTGTAAATAATACTGATTATTTATTGGAGCAGGTACAGTTTTTCAGTCATAGTATATCTGACACAGCCGTAGATCTTTGTAATCACAGTAACACCAAGGCAGGTAAGGGACAAAACATTGTAATCCTCCTTTAAAATGAGACTTGATGAATAGACATATTCTTTCTATTAGAATTAATTCATAATTCCAACTAGATTTATTTTCTTTCTGTGTCCCATTTTGTGAATAATTTGATCTCAGGCACATACTTCTGGATATTTTTCTTGATCTATAAAGTGAAGAAGCTAAATTGGAGGCCTTCTGGTCCTTTCTAGCTCTTAAATTCCAATATGTTAATGAATTTCAAAGATTTGCCCATTATTAGATACCTTCTTTGGATTTTTTTTCTCTAAGATTTAAAGTATGTTTTCCCAGCTTTCCAGACTTGATGAAAAAGCCTGTATTTCCTTTAACCACCTTATTCTAGATTTCACTGATTTAAAACAGTCTTCATTCCAATGGAGATTTTTAATTATAACTTTTGTTTGTTGATGTCTTGGTCTAAATGCTGAAATGACTAAGCTTGTCCTGTACCAATTATTGAGCTGCAAAGTTTCCATTTAACTACTTTAACATTTTATGTTAATGGCAAGGAATAACAGATTAGCACACTAATTATTAAGTTGGTGCAAACATAATTGTGGTTTCAGACTGTGAATTTTAAACCATTTTAACTAGGCTCAAGTGCATCTTTATTAATCAAAATAGTATGTTAAGTTGCTTAGTCATGTTTGACTCTTTGCGACCCCATGGATTGCAGCCTGCCACTCTCCTCTGTCCTTGAGATTCTCCAGTCCATTGGTGTGGATTGCCATTCCCTTCTCCAGAGGATCTTCCCCACCCTAGGATCGAACCCATGTCTCTTATGTCTCCTCCATTGGCGGGCGGTTTCTTTACCACTAGCGCCACCTGGGAAGCCCAATCAAAATAGGAACCATTACAGTCAACATGTTTTTGCCAACAACAAATAAGTTTGTTTATTCCTGTAGCATAAAAATTCATGCCTTGGGATTCCATGAACCCATGGAAAGCATTTTCTGCCACTGCGCTGGTTGTGGAAGCATTTTCCCTGCAAACAGTTGTTAAGATGCTTGAAGATGTGGTAGTTGGTTGAGTCAGGTGAATATGGCGGATGAGGCAAAACTTTGTAGCCCAATTAGTTAAACTTTTGAAGTGTTGGTTGTGTGATATGTGGTCAGGCATTGTCGTGGAGAGGAATTGGGCCCTTTCTGCTGACTCGTGCCAGCTGCAGGCATTGCAGTTTTTGGTGTATCTCATCAATTTGCTGAGCATTCTTCTCACATGTAATGGTTTCACTGGGATTCAGAAAGCTGTAGTGGATCAGTCAGGCAATGGACCACCAAACAGTGATCATGACCTGTTTTTGGTGCACATTTGCTTTGGTAAGTGCTTTGGAACTTCTTTTCAGTACAACCGCTGAGGTGGTGGTTGCCATTTATCCTATAACATCCACTTTTCATCGCACGTCACAGTCCGATAGAGAAATGATTCATTGTTGTTGTATACAATAAGGGAAGATGACATTTCAGGATGATGATTTTTTTTTATTTGTAGTTAGCTCATACGGCACCCACTTAGGTTTTTCACCTTTCCAATTTGCTTCAAATGCCAAACGACTATAGAATGATTGATGCCGAGTTCTTCAGCAACTTCTTCTGTAGCTGTAAGAGGATCAGCTTCAGTGATCCTTTCACTTGATTGTTATCAACTTCTGATGGCTGGCCACTACGCTTCTCATTTTCAGGCCTCTCGTCTCCTTTGCTAAAGTTCTTGAACCACCATTGCCCTGTACATTCATTAGCAATTCCTGGGCCAGATGCATTGTTGATGTTGTGAGTTGTCTTTGCTACTTGATGACCCATTTTGAACTCAAGAAAACTGTTCAAATTTACTTCTTGTCTAACATCATTTCCCTAGTCTAAAATAAGTATAAAATAAATAGCAAGTAATGTCATTAGCAAACAAATATAAAGTGAGAAACATGCATTAAAATGGTGTATAACAACCACATTTATATAAAAATGTATTCCAACATCAAATGGCAAAGTTTGACAATGCAAAACCATAATTACTTTTGCACTAATGTAATACTTAAAATTGTATTTATTTTGGACAAAGAATAAACTTTCATAATTATTGCATGGAACAGGCAAAAAAGGAAAGCAAAGTAATGTACTGCATGCAGCTGAATGAGGATCAGATTGTTAGGAAAGGAGTCCGTGATATAGCTGTGAGAGAAACTCAGAGAAGTCCATAGAAATCTGAGTTCTTGCTTTTTACCTGATCCTCAGGAAGGAGAGCGGATGGTGTTTGTTAGCTGCTCGAGAAGATGGTGAAAGTATTTTTAAAAAAAACATTATATATTAGATTATTTTCTATAGCAAATGTTACTTATCTTCCCTACATCACCCCCACCTTCTGTTTAAAACAGATCTCCTTGTCTTAGACTTGGACCATGATTTTGATTTCTGAAATGGGCTGTTTCCACTGTTGTGCTACTGCCCTCTGGTGTCCATGCTGGTGCTGTCATAGTTCAGTCTGTATTTCCTCCTGTGTCCAGACTTTTGTTTGGTTTCATTTTGTTTATATCAGGAAGATGTTATTAAATCAAAAGAAGATATGCTGATGTACTTCAAGACCTGGAATACTGTAAAATATATAAAGATCACATATTGGCTGGAGCTTGGGAGTCACACTGCCTAGGTTTGAGGCCTGGGACTGTGGTTTGTAGTTTACCATAGTCAAGTTAACTTTTCAAGCCTCTGTTTCCTCAAAATGATAGTATGTATCTTTTATGATTGTTATGAAGATTGAATTAGACAGTATAGACAAAGCAGAACAGTTTAGCATTCAGTGACTTTTAGCTTCTCACTGGACATGAATTTGAGTAACTCCTGAAACTAACGGAGGACAGAGGAGCTTGGCGTGCTATAGTCCATGGTGTCAGACATGACTTAGCGACTGAACAACAACAAAATAAATATTGCTAATTACTAAATAATGTCATCCAGAAAATATATTGTGTATTATGTTACTAAATCTAAATATCCACATAAAGTTGTCAAGAGCATGGTACTTACAGTATGTATGTGTTTGACCATTAGAATCCCTTTAAAAACTGGAAAATATTTTGGAGAGTATATAGGTCATGCCCCTTCATAAAGAAAGAAAGTGAAGTCCAAGGACACAAAGCTAGTTAGTTGCAGAGGAAGACTCTGTCCTGGATCTTCATCTGCATAGTACTGTCTGAAGAACTGTGTACTGCCATTCAGTTCCCTGCAATGGAGCAAAGCAGAATCTTTGTCTTGTTGTAATTGACTGTATCATTGTTTGAAAGACAGTGGAATAGAACATGAAAACCTTTAACTTTTTATTTTGTCTAATTTTGGTATAATAAAAATGATAAACTAGAATGAAATCCTCTCTGCCATATTTATGCATGAATAGTTATTTAATACTCCTAATAGTAACTTTAGAAATAGGTGCAGATAATGTGCCGTGGTTGTATTTTCCAGTCTTCTTATTCTCCTGTGTTTGCAGGATACCCTATGCATGTCTCTATCACTGTATTTATCACTTTGCTGCTAAGTCACTTCAGTCGTGTCTGACTCTGCGACCCCATGAACTGCAGCACGCCAGGCCTCCCTGTCCATCACCAACTCCTGGAGTCTACCCAAACCCACGTCCATTGTGTCAGTGATGCCATTCAACCATCTCATCCTTTGTCGTCCCCTTCTCCTCCTGCCCTCAATCTTTCCCAGCGTCAGGGTCTTTTCAAATGAGTCAGCTTTCCACATCAGGTGGCCAAAGTATTGGAGTTTCAGCTTCAACATCACCCCCTCCAATGAACACCCAGGACTAATCTCCTTTAGGATGGTCTGGTTGGATCTCCTTGCAGTCCAAGGGACTCTCAAGAGTCTTCTCCAACACCACAGTTCAAAAACATCAATTCTTCTGCATTCAGCTTTCTTTATAGTCCAACTCTCACATGCATAGCATGACTACTGGAAAAACCATAGCCTTGACTAGATGGACCTTTGTTGGCAAAGTAATGTCTCTGCTTTTTAATATGCTTTCTAGGTTGGTCATAACTTTCCTTCCAAGGAGCAAGCATCTTTTAATTTCATGGCTGCAATCACCATCCGCAGTGATTTTGGAGCCCAGAAAAATAAAAGTCAGCCACTTTTTCTACTATTTCTACTGTTTCCCCATCTATTTGCCATGAAGTGATGGGACCAGATGCCATGCTCTTAGTTTTCTGAATGTTGAGCTTTAAACCAACTTTTTGACTCTCCTCTTTCACTTTCATCAAGAGGCTCTTTAGTTCTTCTTCACTTTCTGCCATAAGGGTGGTGTCATCTGCATATCTGAGGTTATTGATATTTCTCCCAGCAATCTTGATTCCAGCTTGTGCTTCTTCCAGCCCAGCGTTTCTCATGATGTACTCTGCATAGAAGTTAAATAAGCAGGGTGACAATATACAGCCTTGACGTACTCCTTTTCCTATTTGGAACCAGTCTGTTGTTCTATGTCCAGTTCTAACTGTTGCTTCTTGACCTGCATACAGGTTTCTCAAGAGGCAGGTCAAGTCCTCTTAAAGCAATATAATTTGAAGAGGATTCAGAGTTGAGCCTCTGAATGTTGAAGGAAGAAAGCAGTTCTTCAGGAATGAGTAGTGGTTTGACACATGAACATTCTGAAGATTTGTGATAAGTGAGAAACCTACAGCAGTTATTGTTCATTGGCATATCCAGATTTAAGGGTGGTCTTTCTTGTCTCATCTGCCTTTCTTTATGGTGTGTCTTTCTTTTTCTGTGATAGTCTGTTCTGTCTCCCTTTTCTTCTTTCTCTGCTAGATTCTTCTCTGCAGTTCTCCAGCTATAGACCAGTTTGTACAGGGGGCTAGGTAAAAAAGGGAGAGGAATTGAGATAAGCCAGCTGAAAGCATTCAGTGCAGATCAGGTTGAGATGGCACACTAAGCCCTGGAGCTGTGGGTATAAATAAAACTGGTTTTCTGCCCTTGAGGGTGGAATAGTAAGGGAAAAGGGTGTGAAAAAAGACATTTCCAATGTGCTGGGACTCCAGTGAAATGACCTGTTAAGGACTAAGAACAAGAGGAAGGAGGTCAGTAGTTGCCTCTTAGGGGATGGAAGCTGTTCTAGGAGCTTCATGGGCCTGTCATCTAGAGTTGAATAGGAGCTCCCATGATGGACCAATAAGTTCAAGCACATAACTTTTACCTTTTAATACTGCCTCTTTAAAGAAGCCCACTTTTCCTCTGACCTCTTGATAGTGTCTGTGTCCCTCTGCTGCCAGCACCCTCTTCCACCCAGACCTACTCTTACGTGAGAAAGTAGGGGTGCCACAATAGATCAGATCAGTCGCTCAGTCGTGTCCGACTCTTTGCGACCCCATGAACCGCAGCATGCCAGGCCTCCCTGTCCATCACCAGCTCCCGGAGATCACCCAAACTCATACCCATCGAGTCAGTGATGCCATCCAGCCATCTCATCCTCTGTCGTCCCCTTCTCCTCCTGCCCTCAGTCCCTCCCAGCATCAGAGTCTTCTCCAATGAGTCAACTCTTCACATGAGGTGGCCAAAATACTGGAGTTTCAGCTTTAGCATCATTCCTTCTAAAGAAATTCCAGGATTGATCTCCTTCAGAATGGACTGGTTGGCTCTTCTTGCAGTCCAAGGGACTCTCAAGAGTCTTCTCCAACACCACAGTTCAAAAGCATCCATTCTTCAGCACTCAGCCTTCTTCACAGTCCAGCTCTCACATCCATACATGACCACAGGAAAGACCATAGCCTTGACTAGGCGAACCTTTGTTGGTAAAGTAATGTCTCTGCTTTTGAATATGCTATCTAGGTTGGTCATAACTTTCCTTCCAAGGAGTAAGCGTCTTTTAATTTCATGACTGCAGTCACCATCTGCAGTGATTTTGGAGCCCAGAAAAACAAAGTCTGACACTTTCCACTGTTTCGCCATCTATTTCCTATGTAGTGATGGGACCAGATGCCATGATCTTCGTTTTCTGAATGTTGAGCTTTAAGCCAACCTTTTCACTCTCCACTTTCACTTTCATCAAGAGGCTTTTTAGCCCCTCTTCACTTTCTGCCATAAGAGTCGTGTCATCTGCATATCTGAGGTTATTGATATTTCTCCCAGCAATCTTGATTCCAGCTTGTGTTTCTTCCAGTCCAGCATTTCTCATGATGTACTCTGCATATAAGTTAAATAAACATGGTGACAATATGCAGCCTTGACGTACTCCTTTTCCTATTTGGAACCAGTCTGTTGTTCCATGACCAGTTCTAACTGTTGCTTCCTGACCTGCATACAGATTTCTCAAGAGGCAGATCAGGTGGTCTGGTATTCCCATCTCTTTCAGAATTTTCCACAGTTTATTGGCATTTGATTTTAGTCATGCGGGGAAGTGTCAGTGGCAGCGCAGATCATTGTAAGTTATTTTGAAGTGTGTTTGTTTCTGCTATTTCTTGAAGGGATATTCCTTGACTCTTCTACAGTTATCCTAAGGAGTGCTACATTTTCTCATTGATAATTTGTACGCTTTCATTCACATTCTTAAGTTTGTAAGTTGGAATGTTGCTACATAAAAAATGAGTTTTCTCCTGACTGACTTTTTTTGCTTTCCCAGTTGCCAAAACAAAGGAGATTTGGCGATGGAGGCTTTGTTGGAAGGAATACAAAATCGGGGGCGTGATGGGTAAGTTTGCTTTTGACCCTAAGTTTCTCACTGAGTTTAAAAAGCATGTCTGAGTTACACCTCTGACCATTTTGTGCTCTGGGTACAGAAGCAGAAATGTGAACAAAATCTAGGCTGATTCATGTCATGTTTGTGGACAGCATGTCTCCTTGGGGTGCTTCCCTCATCTCAGCAGTGTGAAGCTGGATACTTTCTGTCAACCCACTTTAAATTTTCGACTTTTAAAAAACAAAAGGATTTTGTGACACTAAGAGCAAATGATTTTTTAAAAAACTAAGCCTTAGTAGTTATCTCTGTGGCCATTCCTGGAAACCTCTTTGAATCCAGTACATTTGTGTCCACTTATGTTTTTAGTTTTGTAATATCTGACATCTCCTGAAATATTGACGGACATCAGTAAGTTCACAGGAAGATAGATTGTAGTAAGTTGCTAATAATAAGTTGGAAAGAAGTAGTTGAAATAAATTTGGCTCAAGGAAGAATTTAAGACAGTTCTTAAAGTTGTATTGTCATTTTCCTACTTGTTTCCAAAGCTTTTTTTTTTGCTTGGCTAGCTGAGAATATGACATATGCTTGCTTGGATTCTTCAGAAAGCTTCCCTAAAATGTTAAAGATGAGATAGTTGTTGGTTGTGGAAGTCTCACTCCCAAACCAGACTTCTGTCAGTCTGTGTTTGGCCACATGATGTAGGCTTTAGTTTGGCTGCTGGAGGAAGACTGTTTTGTGGAAAAGGTGATCACTTTATGTGCCTTAAAGGGAAAAGCTCAGAGATACTGTTTTTTACTTCTGATTATTTGTTGACACTCTTCCACCTTAGGTAGGTGTACATTTGCTCTGTTTTTACATGTGAAAGATGAAAAGCCACTTGGAGATATGTTCTGTGTTCTTAAGGGTCTGTTCTTATTTATAGGGGATTTTTGACATCCTGTGAAGCAGAACTGCAGGAGCTCATGAAACAGATTGACATAATGGTAGCTCATAAAAAATCTGAATGGGAAGGACAGACACATGCTCTAGAAACTTGCTTGGACATCCGTGAACGGGAACTTAAGGCTCTCAGGAGTCAGTTGGATTTGAAACATAAAGAGGTAATGCAGACAATTTTCTGCTCTTATTGATATTTTCACTTTGCCTTTTATTAGATTGATGCAAATGTAATTGGTTTCAGACTGTGAATTTTAAATCATTATTCAGTTCAGTCACTCAGTCGTGTCTGACTCTTTGTGACCCCATGGACCACAGCACGCCAGGCCTCCCTGTCCATCACCAACTTCTGGAGTCTACCCAAACTCATGTCCATCAAGTCAGTGATGCCATCCAACCGTTTCATCCTCTGTCGTCCTCTTCTCCTCCTGCCCTCAATCTTTCCCAGCATCAGGGTCTTTTCAAATGAGTCAGCTCTTCACATGAGGTGGCCAAAGTATTGGAGTTTCAGCTTCAGTATCAGTCCTTCCAATCAACACCCAGGACTGATCTCCTTTAGGATGGACTGGTTGGATCTCCTTGCAGTCCAAGGGACTCTCAAGAGTCTTCTCCAACACCACAGTTCAAAAGCATCAATTCTTCTGCATTCAGCTTTCTTTATAGTCCAACTCTCACATCTGTACATGACCACTGGAAAAACCATAGCCTTGACTAGATGGACCTTTGTTGGCAAAGTAATATCTCTGCTTTTTATTATAACTATGCTCAAACACATCTTTATTAATCAAAATGGGAACCATTATATTCAGCACATTTTTGCCAATAAGAAAGAAGTTTATTCCTGTAGCATAAAAATCCATGCCTTGGGATTTCATGAACTCTTGGAAAGCATTTTCTGCCTCCTGCTAGTTGTGAAAGCGTTTTCACTGAAAAAAGTTGTCAAGATGCTTGAAAAAGTGGTAGTTGGTGAGAGGTCAGCTGAATATCACAGATGAGACAAGACTTTGTAGCCCAATTCATTCAACTTTTGAAGTGTTGGTTGTGTGATGTGCGGTGGGGCATTGTCATGGAGAAAAATTGGGGCCTTTCTGTTGACCGGTGTTGGCTGCAGATGTGGCAGTTTTTGGTGCATCTCCTCAATTTGCAGAGCATACTTATAGATGGAATGGTTTTGCCAGGATTCAGAAAGCTGTAGTGGATCAGATGGACCGCAGACCAACATACAGTAACCATGACCCTTTTTTTTGGTGTGTTTGGCCTTGGAAAGTGCTTTGGGGCTTCTTTGTGGTCCATTTACTCAGCTGGTTGTCTCTGGTTGTCGTGTGAAATCCACTTTTTGTTGCAGGTTACAATCAGGTCAAGAAATAGTTCATTGTTGTTGGGATTTTTTTGATTTGTGGTCAGCTCATGAGGTACCCACTTATCAAACTTTTTCACCTTTCCAATTTGTTTCAAATTCCAGATGACTATAGAATGGTCAACATTGAGTTCTTTGGCAGCTTCTCATCTAGTTCTAGGAGGATCAGCTTCGACGATCCTCTCAGTTGGTTGTTGTTAGCTTCTTATTGCTGGTCACTGTGCTCCTCATCTTTAAAGTTCTTATGTTCTTTGCAAAACTTCTTGAACCGCCACTGCATTGAAAGTACATTAGCAATTACTGGACCAAATGTGTTGTTGATGTTGCAAATTGTCTCCACAGCTTTACAACCCATTTGGAACTCAAATAAGAAAATTGTTCAAATTTGCTTTTTGTCTAACATCATTTCCATAGACTAAAATAAAGATAAAATAAATAGCAAGTAATAAGTCATTAGCAAAGAAATATAAAGTGAGAAATGTGCATTAAAATGATGTATAACAATCACATTTAAGAATTCATTCCAATATCAAATGGCAGAGTTCAACAATGCAAAACCGCAACAATGCAAAACCACAAATATTTTGCACCAACCTAATATGTTTCTCATATATTTGTTGAAGAAAGCAATTAAATTTTTTTTAAACTCAGTTTATTAAAACAAAACACCGATCACTCATTTCTTCCACCCTCTGATCCAAGTTTTGCCTCTTGTAGCCACCAATGTGTTTTCTTTATCTATGAGCTTATTTTTTGTTTGTTTTTGTAGATTCTACATGTAAGAGAGATTAGACAGTATTTGAGTATCTGTCTTTCTTTGTCTGAATTACTTCATTTAGTGTAATGCCCTCAAGGTCTACTCATGCTGTGACAAGTGGCAACTTTTTGTTTTTTATGGCTGAATAATATTCTTTATATATACACATATCCCATGATTTCTTTATCCATTCATTCATCAGTAAATACTGAGGTTGTTTCCACATCTTTGTATTATAAATGATTCTACAGTGAACACGAGGATGCATGTATCTTTTTGAATTAGTGTTTTTTAATTTTCTTCAGATAAATACTCAGAAGTGAAATTACTAGATTGTATGGTAGTTCTATTTTAAATTTTTTGAGTAATCTCTGTATTATTTTCCTTAATGGTTGCATGAACTTAAGTGTTTGCAAACAGTGCACAGGTTTCCCTTTTTGTCTGCATCCTTGCCAACACTTGTTATTTGTTGTCTTTTTGATACTAGCCATTCTGCAAGGTTTGAGTTGCTCTCATTGTGGTTTTGATTTTCATTTCCCTGATGACTAGTGATGTTGACCATCTTTTCATGTCCGTGTTGGTTATCTGTATGTCTCCTTTGGAAAAATGTCTCTTTGGATCTTTTGCCCACTTTTTCATTGGATGATTTGTGTTTTTTTGCTTTTGAATTGTGTAAGTTCATTGTGTGTTTTGGGTATCAACCCTCTGTCAGTTACTAATGTGCAAGTATTTTCTCCCATTCAGTAGGTTGCCTTTTTCATGTTGTTGATGGTTTCCTTTGCTGTGCAGAAGCTTTTTAGTTTGATGCAGTCGCACTTGTGTATTTTCCCTTTAGCTGCTTTACTGTTTTTTACTTTTGCTTTTGGTGCAGTTTTAAAATATCACTAAGACCTATATCAGGGAGCTTACTGCCTATGTTTTCTTCTAGGAGTTTTATGGTTTCAGGTCTTAATGTTCAAGTTTTTAATCCATTTTGAGTTAACTTTGTGAATGGTGTAAGATAGTGGTTTAACTTCATTCTCCTGCATGTGACTGTCCAGTTTACTCAACATCATTTATTGAAGAAACTGTCTTTCCCCATTGTATATTCTTGGTTTGTTTGTCATAAATGAATTGACCATATATATATGGGTTTATTCTGTTCTATGGATCTAAGTCTCTGATTTTATGCCAATAAAACTTTACTCTTTGCATGTAATAATAGTCTTATAATATACTTGGAAGTTAGGGAGCATGGTGCCTCCAGCTTTGTTCTTTCTCAAGATTGCTTTGCTTGTTCAGTTCCATACAAATGTTAGGATTTTTTTGTTTTATTTATGTGAGAAATGCCATTAGAATTTTGATATCTACTGCACTGAAGTTGTAGATTGCTTTGGATAGTATTGCCATTTTAGCACTAGTGATTGTTTCAGTCTTTCATCTTTCCATTTATTTGTGTCTTTTTCAATTTCTTTTGCTAACATTTTGTAGTTTTCAGTATACACGTGTTTCACCTTGTTGGTTAAATTTACTCCTAGGTATTTTACTATTTTTATGCAGTTGTAAATGGGATTATTTTCTTCAGTTTCTCTTTTTGATAGCTTATTATTAAACACTATAGATTTTTAAATTGATTTTGTATCCTGTAGTATTATTGAAATCATTTATTAGTTCTATTAGTTTTTGATGGAGTCTACGGTTTCCTAGCTATGTTCATGTCATCTGCAAACAGTGACAGTATTGCTTCTTCCTTTCCAATTTGAATGCCTCTTTTTTCTTTTTCTTGCCTAACTATTCTGGCTGCAGCTTCCAATACTGTGTTGAATAAAAGTGGCGAAGTGAACATCCTTGTATTTTACCTCATCTTAGAGGAAAAGCTTTGAGATTTTCAACATTGAGTATGTTAGCTGTATGCTTGTCATGTGTGCCATTAATTATGTTAAGGTATGTTTCCTCCATATTTGCTTTGTTGAGAGATTTGAGATTTTTATCATAAATAAATGTATTTGAGTTTTTTCAAATATTTTTTATGTATGTATTGAGATGATCATAGCATTTTTGTCTTCATTTTGTTATATAGTGTATCACATTGACTGATTTACAGATGTTGGACCATTCCTGCGTCTCTGAAATAAATTTCACTTGATAATGGTATGTGATCCTTTTAATGTATTGCTGAATATTTTGTTGACAATTTTTGTATCTATGTTCCTCAGGGATATTAGTCTGTAAAAAAAAATGTTTGTTTTTTTTTTTGGTAGTACTCTTGTCTGGTTTTGGTGCAGGGTAATACCACCCTCATAAATTGTGTTTTGAAATGATCCCCCTCTTATATTTTTTGGAAGAGTTTGAAGAAGATTGATATTGATTCTTCTCTGAATGTTTCATAGAATTCACCAGTGAAGCCATTTGGTCCTGGACTTCCGTTTGTTGAGAGTTTTTGATTACTGATTCAATCTGCTTGCTAGTGATTGGTCTATTCAGACTTTCTGTTTCATCGTCATTTAGTGTTTGAGCATATACGTTTATAGGAGTTTATCCATTTCTTTTGGTTTGTCTAATTTGTATGCATATTATCGTTCATAGTAGTCTGTATAGTCCTTTGCATTTCTGTGGTATCACTTGTAATATCTCCTTTTTCATTTCTGACTTATTTGAGTCCTTTCTCTTATTTTTCTTAGTCTAGCTAAGGTTTTGTCAATTTTATTTGGCTTCTAAAAACTAGCTCTTAAAGTTTCACTGATCTTTGTTGTCTTTTTAGTCTCTATTTCATTTATTTCTGTTCTAAAGGATGACAGAGGATGAGGTGGTTGAATGGCATCACCACCTCAATGGACATAAGTTTGAGTAAACTTCTGGAGTTGGTGATGGACAGGGAGGCCTGGCATGCTGCAGTCCGTGGGGTCGCAAAGAGTCGGACACAACTGAGTGACTGAACTGAACTGAATCTTTATTTCCTCTCTTGTACTAACTTTGGGCTTTGTATTTTCTTTTTCCAGTTCGTTAAGGTGAAGTTAGATTGTGTGTGAGATTTTTCTTGCTTCTTGAAGTAGGTATTTATCACTGTAAACTTCCCTCACAGAACTGTTTTTACTTATTTTATAAATTTTAGCATGTTAATGTTTACATGTTTGTTTTTCTTAAGATATTTTTGATTTCTCTTTTGATTTCTTCTTTGGCCAATTTGTTATTCAGTAGCATGTTGTTTAATCTCCATATAGTTGTATATTTTCCATTTTTCATCATGTAATTTCTCATTTCATGACATTGTGATTGGAAAAGATGCTTGATGCGATTTAAATATTCTTAAATTTATTAGGACTTGGTCTCTGGCGTAACATATGATTTATCTATCTATTAAAGATGTTCAGTATATACTTGAGAAGAATGTGTATTCTGTTGTTTTTGGATGGAATGTTCTATAAATATCTGTTAAGTCCATATAGTATAATATGTTGTTTAAGGCTGGTATCTCCTTACTGACTTTTTGTCTGGGTGATCTTTTCATTGATGTAAGTGGAGTATGAAAGTCCCCTATTATTATTGTATTGCTGCCTATGTCTCCATTTAGGTCTGTTAATAAATGTGAGACATATTTGCTAAGTCATTTCAGTCGTGTCCGACTCTGTGTGACCCCATAGACGGCAGCCCACCAGGCTTACCCATCCCTGGGATTCTCCAGGCAAGAACACTGGAGTGGGTTGCCATTTCCTTCTCCAATGCATGAAAGTGAAAAGAGAAAGTAAATCGCTCAGTCATGTCCGACTCTTAGCAACCCCATGGACTGCAGCCTACCAGGCTCCTCCGTCCGTGGGATTTTCCAGGCAAGAGTACTGGAGTGGGGTGCCATTGCCTTCTCCAAGACATATTTAGGTGCTTCTATTTTGGGTACATAAATATTTATAAATGTTAAATCCTCTCATTGGATTGACCCCTTTATGTAATGCCCTTCTTTGTCTCTTATTAAAAAGTATGTTTTAAAGGTTTGTTTTTTGTTTGTTTTTAATATAAATATAGCTAATCCATCTTTCTTTTTTGGTTTTCATTTGCATGGAATCTCTTTTTCCACCCCTTTACTTTCAGTGTGTCCTTATATCTAAAGTGTATCTCTTGTAGGCAGCATATATAGGAGTATATTCCTTTTTATTTCTTCAGCCTTTCTATGGCATTTGGTTGGCTAATTTAGTCCATTTACAGATAAGGTAATTATTGACAAGTATGTGCTTATTGCCATTGTGTTAATTGTCTCCTAGCAGTTTTTGTAGTTTTTCTCTGTCCTTTCTTTTGCTCTCCTCCTTTGTGGTTTGATGACTTTCTTTAGTGGTATTCTTATATCTGTTTCTCTTTCTCTTTTGTTTATTGTAGGTTTTTGCTTTGTGGTTACCATGAGTTACATTTAACAACTTATATCTGTAACAGTCTATTTTAAGTTGATAACATCTGAAGTTTGATCCCATTCTGAAACTCAACATTTATTCTCATGTTGTATGTCTTAATGTCACATTTTATTAACCCACCACCTTCACTATATATTCACTTTTCCAGTGATAATTATCCTTTCATTTGTGTTCTTGTTACTAATTATAATTAGCATCCTTTCTGGCAGCTTAAAGGAATCCCTTTAAAATTTCTTATAAGGCCAATTTAGTGGAGGTGATCTCCTTTAACTTTTGCTTGTCTGAAAACCTTTATCTCTCCTTTGATTCTGAATGAAAACTTTGCCGGGCAGAGTATTCTTGATTGGACATTTTCTTCTTCCAGTACTTTGAATGTATCATGCTTTCTGGCTTACAGTGTTTGTGCTGAAAGATCAACTGATAGCTTTATGAGAGTTCCCTTGTACAGAACTAGTTTTTCTCTCACAGCTTTTAAGATTATCTCCTTGTCTTTAACTTTTGACATTTTAGTTATAATGTGTCTTGGTGTGGGTCTCTTTGATAGCTTCTTTTTAAATATAATTGTATTTATTTATTTATCTTTAGCTGTGCTGGGTCTTTGTTGCTGCGTGAGCTTTTCTATAGCTGTGGTGAGCAGGGGCTGCTCCCTAGTTCTCATTACAGTGGCTTCTCTTGTTGCAGAGCACAGGCTCCAGGGCATGCAGGCTCCAGTAGTTGCAGCACCAGGGCTCAGTAGTTGCGGCTCCTGGGCTCTAGACCACAGGCTAAATAGAATAGTTGTGGCCCACGGGCTTAGTTGCTCTGAGGCACGTAGGATCTTCCCAGATCAGGGATTGAACCCATGTCTCCTGCATTGGCAGGCAGATTCTTTACCACTGAGCCACCAGGGAAATGCTGGTAGCATCTTGTTTGCAATTCTCAGGACTTCCTGGATCTGGATGCTTGTTTTCTCGCCCAAGTTAGGAAAGTTTTCAGCCATAATTTTTTCAAATAAGATTTCTACTCCTTTCTCTCTTCCTCTTTTAGGGGCCCTATAAAGTGAAAGTCTGTTTGGTGTTGTCCCATAAGCTCCTGAAGCCATCTTCACAGTGTTCATTCTTTTTTTCATTTTGCTGCTCTAATTGGGCGTATTCCATTGCCTTGTCTGTGAGTTGACTTCATCTAGTCTGCCATTGCGGAGAAGGCAGTGGCACCCCACTCCAGTACTCTTGCTGGAAAATCCCATGGATGGAGGAGCCTGGTGGGCTGCCGTCTATGGGGTCGCACAGAGTCGGACATGACTGAAGTGACTTAGCAGCAGCAGCAGTCCGCTGTTGAACCCCTTTAGTGTGTCCTTCAGTTCAGCTATTATATTCTTTGGTTCTATGATTTTTCCTTGGTACTTTCTTATCTTTTTCTTGTCTCTTTGTTGAAGTTCTCATTGTGTTCATCCATTCTTCTTCCCAGTTCAGTGAGCATTTATGTCACCATTACTTTGAACTCTTATCAGGTAATCCTAAATTACTTACCTCCATTTCATTAAGGTTTCTTCTCAGGTTTATTTTATGTTCATTTGGAACATATTCCTCTCTTCCTTGACTCTCCATTTGTTTCTATACAGTAAATGAAATAACCACCTCTTCCAGTGTTGAAGGAGTGGCCTTGTGTAAGAGATGAACCTTGTAATCCAACCCTGCCTCAGCTCCTGGGTGTTTCTCTAGCGCCTGTACTTGTCCAGGCGGCCCTGTTGTATTTTTATAGCACCTAGTAGTTCAGGATGTGCCAACACCTGTCATTGTCCCAAAGTAGAGACTCTCAGCACCTAGATTCAGACTGACTGGAAGCTGGGGCAGCGGTGTTTAAAGTATGCAAGTATATACAGTTCTGAAGGGCTGCAGGAGTAAGCCACATTGGTCCTCAGAGCCAGGTGATTTGGAGGTCACCATGTGGGCTCCGTGTGAGCTGTTTTCTGGGTAATACTTCTGGGCTGGAGCAAGGCAGAGGGAGAATGCCAAGAAGGTGTCCACAGCCTATGTTCTTTGAGAGCAACTCTATAGGCCACTAAATGTGAGTCAAACCTGAAGCCTACTCCTTAGGACAAAGGTCCAAGACAAGTAAAGGGGACTCTTTGACAGAAAGCCTGGGGAGTGTGCCTCATTCTACTTTCTGTACAGTGCCTTAAGGGCAGTAGCCTGCTAAGAACTCTCCCTCTGATTGCCATAGTCCTGTGGGATCCAGGAATGCAAGTCCTTCCAGTCACTTAGAGCTAGGTAATCAAAGGGAGGCCCCTGGGCACAAGCCATGTGTACAGCTATGCCATCTGTGCACTGGAGGCAGCAGAGTGTGAAAGCAAAGGTAGTGCCTTCCACGGTCTCTGGAAAGGACTGCAGTCAGCGCCAAGATGCATGCCTAATCAGAAGCTTGTCCCTTGGCAGTCATGATGATCCGTTAGTAATCTCCCTTCACAGAAAGAATGCAGCTCCAGGGTCTGTTGCCTTTTGCTGTGCCTTCGTGATAGTAGCTGTTTAAGAACTCTTTCTCCTTGGGTTGCAGTCCTGTAGGACCCACAAGTATAAGCCCCACTGACCACCTTTGCTTAGTCACTCAGTCATGTCTGACTCTTTGTGACCCCATGGACTGTAGCCCACCAGTGGGGATTGTCTGGGGATACTGCAGTGGGTAGCCATGCCGTCCTCCAGGGGATCTTCCCAACCCAGGAATTGAACCTAGGTCTTCCCCACATTACAGGCAGATTCTTTACCGTCTGAACCACCAGGGAAGCCCAAGAATACTGGAGAGGGTAACCTATCCCTTCTCCAGGGTATCTTCCCAACCCAGGAATTGAACCAGGGTCTCCCGCATTGCAGGTGGGTTCTTGCAAATCTACCAGGGAAGCCCCCACTTAGCACCAGAGCCAGTTAATGTAGAGGTGTTCTCTAGCAGTAGTCACAAAAATCCAGGCACCTGACTAGGGCATGAGCTCCTTTCTGGGTGACACTGATTATAACAGTTCCCTAGGACCCAGAACACGAAGCTCCCTTGGTCTCTAGAGCCAGGTAATCTAGAATCATATCCTGGGCAGGAGCTGTAAAAATCAGGACATCAGAGAAAGTTTCTCTTCCAGGAGATAGTGGTGCTCTGGAGCATGAAAAAGGTGGTACCTTCCAGTCTTTGTTTCCAGAGTGTTCCAACAGGATCCTAGCTGTGTGTGTTGAATAAGACCCCTGTCCCTTTAGCTGAGGTTTTAATGGTGGGCCTTACTCACTTTAAGTCTAGCCCCAGTTGGCTGCCTCTGAGCTGGACTCTGGAATGGGTGACTCCAAGCACATGAGCCCTCTAAGAGGTGTTTCTCCGGTTGCTATCATTTTGTGGATCTTGGGACACAAGACCCATTGGTTTTCAAAAATTAGATGTTTGGGGGCTCACCTCTCAAGTGCGTGTTTTAAAAGTTGGAATGCCCAAGGTGAGGTTTGAACCCTTTGCTCCTCAAGAAAAGGCTGAGTTTTGAGTTCCCTTCTGGTTATGGTTGCTACACTAGGGGTGAGATTTACCGTGAGATTGTGTCTCCATCTCCTCTACAGGTTTTGGTATGGTTTTCCTTTCTTTTGTCCAACATGTAGTTGTCCCTCAACCAAGCTTTAAGTTTTTTTTTCTGAGAAGAAATTGTTCCATGTTTAGCTGTAGATCCAGTGAGTCTGAGGAGGGAGGTGAGTTCAGAATCTTCCTACATCGCTATCAAGAATTGTTAGTGCTCTTTTTTATAGTGCATAGAAAGCATTTGTATGTCAAATTCTGTTTTTTTTTTTTTTTTCCAGAAAAATTCATTGGTGAAAGTGCATAAGAATGTTAATGTTTTAATATTTCAAGGATCATGTTACCTTGGTCACATGTAGTACATATGTATCTTCTTTAAGAAAATGTAAAGGGAGTCACATGATCATTCTATTACACGCCCGTGTTAATAATCACTGAGTTTAGTGAATGTTGTTTTTGGCCACATTGTGTGATTAGTGTAAAAAGTTAAGCTCAGATTCAACAATTTGCTTCTTTTGGTTAGGTTTAAAATAAAATTCAGAAAACTTAAAAAAAAAAAGTATATTTATACTTATTGAAAAGAAAAGGGGAAAAGAAGAAAATAAATATTATTTATGATCTTACCACCCAGTGTTATTGATGATTTTTGGGAAAAGTTTAATAACATTTGCTAATTGATTTCTCTTAATTTAGCTGATACAATAAAAAGAACATTGAATATTGGAAGAGAAACAGAAGGCATATATATGTGCAAGAACCTCCCCTAAATTTCTGGCATAAATACTAATCTCAGAAGGATTGGAAGGACTGTAGGTAAACACTGGTCCCAAGTCCCACTTGGATGGGCTTTCCTACCAGTAGGATCACCACTCATTAGTGCTGTTGTTCTGCTTCTTAAGGGCACTTCTGTGAGTGATACATTGAGATTTTGATTGTTGATGGTACTGCACTTATCAAGAATATCTTAGAAATGTTTCATGTCACAAGAAAAGTGTTAGGCTTCATGAAGTGTCTTTCTCCTTGTCAAGAGAATCTGTCAATGGTTGACCTTTTGCAGTTTGGGTCATAGCAGTACAGTTGACTCTTGTGCATTGTTGGGGTTAGATGCATTGACTCCAATGCACTCAAAGATCCACATAGAACTTTATAGTCAGCCTTCTTTATCTGGTGGCTCAAATGATAATGAATCTGGCTGCAGTGCAGTAGATCTGGGTCCAATCCCTGGGTTGGGAAGATCCCTTGGGGAAAGGAAAGGCTACCCACTCCAGTATTATGGCCTGGAGAATTCCAGCCCATGGGGTTACAAAGAGTCCCACACAATTGAGCTACTTTCACTTTCTTTCTCTTTATCTGAGAGTCCACATTCATGAATTCATGTAGCTCTGTAGTATTTATTGAAAAAAAATCTATATATAAGTGGACCCATGAAGTTCAACCATGTTGTTTAAGGGTCAACTGTACATAGTTACATTGGATATGTTAGATTGTGTTCTGAGATGCCACTTGCTAAACTGGAATTTATTTTAAAATTTGGGTAGACTTTTGAGAATGTATTTTAAAGTTATATCTCATGAAAAGATACTGAAGTTACTGAAAAAGTGCATGGAATGATATATATATATATTTTTTTTTATTTGTAATTTAGGTAGAGTCAGTGCTCCTTGGTAAGTTACTTTAGTTACCACTTTATTTCTCCTGGGGCAAAACATAAGTAGTTCCATTTAGTAAGTTAAGGTGATAGTGATTTCCTAGTTAAACACTGTACTGTTGACCCTTGAACAACTTGGGAGTCAGGGGGCACCAATCCCCCATGCAGTTGAAAATCTATGTACAATTTTGCAGTTGACTCTTTTATCTTGGGGCTTTCCTGGTACCTCAGACAGTAAAGAATCTGCCTGCAATGCAGGAGACCCGAGTTTAGTCCCTGGGTCAGGATGATTATTCTGGAGAAGGAAATGGCAACCCACTCCAGTATTCTTACATGGAAAATCCCATGGACACAGGAACCTGTCAGGCTACAGACCATGGGGCCACAAGGAGTCAGGCACGATTGAGTGACTAACATGGTCACTTGTATCTGTAGTTCTAAATCTGTGGATTCAACCAACTTTGGATAGTGCACTATGTAACACATGTTTATTGAACAAAATTCCCCTATAGGTGGATCTGTGCAGCTCAGACTATGTTGTTCAAGGGTCACATATATGTATGTAATACCTAAGTTGTTTATTTTGTTAGAAACGCCCATGTAGTTTCTGTGAATTAAAGAAATTCCCTTGTGTGTAATTGTGAGACTATTTTGTCCCTCCAGGGCTGTTTAAATTTATTCCTGTAGCTTAGTTTTGATGTCACAGGCACTACTGCACTACAGGCAGACTTCATTTTATTGTGCTTCACTTTATGGCACTTTGGAGATACTGTATTTTTTACAGATTGAAGGTTTGTGGCCACCTTGAGTTGAACTCAAGTGTGTAGGCATCTTTTTTCTAACAGCATTTGCTCACTTCATGTCTCTGTGTCTAATTTGGTAATTCTTAAATATTGCTTTTTTTAAACAGATTATTTACTTACTTTCGGCTGTGCTAGGTCTTTGTTGCTGCGGAGGCTGTCCCCTAGTTGCAGGGAGCAAGGGCTGCTCTAGTTGCAGTGCATGGGCTTCTCTTTGTTGTGGCTTCTCTTTGTTGCAGGCATGGGCTCTAGAGCCCCTGGGCTTCAGGAGTTATGGCCATGGGCTCAGTAGCTGTGGCTCCTGGTCTCTGGTGGTGGTTGTTGTTCAGTTGCTCAGTCATGTCTGAGTCTCTGCAACATCATGGTCTGCAGCACGCCAGGCTTTCCTGTCCTTCACTATTTCCCTGAGTTTGTTCAAACTCATGTCCATTGAGTCAGTGATACCATCCAGCCATTTCATCCTCTGTCGCCTCCTTCTCCTCCTGTCTTCAGTCTTTCCCAGCATCAGAGTCTTTTCCAGTGAGTCAGTTGCATCAGGTGGCCAAAGTGTTGGAGCTTCAGCTTCAGCATCAATCCTTCCAGTGAATATTTATGGTTGATTTCCTGTAGGACTGACTGGTTTGATCTCCTTGCTCTCCAAGGGACCCTCAAGTGTCTTGTCCAGCACCACAGTACAAAAGCATCAATTCTTTAGTTGGACCATCTCTCTCACAACTATACATGACTACTGGAAAAGCCATAGCTTTGTTAGCAAAGTGATGTCTCTGCTTTTTATTTGTAGTCTGGATTTGTCATAGCTTTTCTTCCAAGGAGCAAGCATCTTTTAATTTCATGGCTGCAGTTACCATCTGCAGTAATTTTTGAGCCCAAGAGAATGAAATCTGTCACTGTTGCCACTTTTTCTTCATCTATTTACCATGAAGTGTTGGGACAAGATGCCATGATCTTAGTTTTTTTAATGTTGAGTTTTAAGCCAAGTTTTTCACTGTTTTCTTTCACTTTCATTAAGAGGCTCTTTAATTCTTCTTTGCTTTCTGCCATAAGGGTGGTGTAATCTGTGTATCTGAGGTTGTTGATATTTGTCCGGGCAATCTTGATGCCAGCTTGTGATTCATTTCTTATGAATCACCCAGCATTTCTCATGATGTCCTCTGCATATAAGTTAAATAAAGCAGGGTGACAATATACAGCCTTGACGTACTCCTTTCCCAATTTTGAACCCTCTGTTGTTCCATGTCCAGTTTTAACTGTTGCTTCTTGACCTGTACACAGGTTTCTTAGGGGACAGGTCAGGTGGTCTGGTATTCTCATCTGTTTAAGAATTTTCCGGTTTGTTGTGATCCACACAAAGGCTTCAGCATAGTCAGTGAAGCAGAAGTAGATGTTTTTTGAAATTCCCTTGCTTTTTCTATAATCCAGCATATGTTGGCAGTTTTATCTCTCGTTCTGCCTTTTCTAAATCCAGCTTGAACATCTGGAAGTTCTTGGTTCACATACTGCTGAAGTCTAACTTGAAGAATTTTGAGCGTAATCTTGCTAGCGTGTGAAATAAGTGCAATTATACAGTAATTTGAACATTCTTTGGCATTGCCTTTCTTTGGGATTGGAATGAAAACTAATGTTTTCCAGTCCTGTGGCCACTGCTGAGTTTTCGAAATTTGCTGACATATTGAGTGCAGCACTTAATAGTATCATCTTTTAGGATTTGAAATAGCTTTGCTATAATTCCATCACCTCCACTATCTCTGTAGTGATGCTTCCTAAGGCCCACTTGACTTCACACTCCAGGATGTCTGGCTCTAAGTGAGTGACCACACCATTGTGGTTATCTGGGTCATTAAGACCTTTTTTGGTACAGTTCTTATGTGTAGTCTTAATAGTTGTGGCCCATGGGCTTAGTTGTACCGTGCACAGGATCTGGGATCTTCCCAGATCAGGGATTAAACCTGTGTTTCCTGCATTGGCAGGAGGATTCTTTACCACTGAGGCCCCAGGGAGACTCAATTCTTGCAATATTTTAAATCCTCTACCAGCATAAAGATTATGACTTATTGAAGGTTCTGATGATGGTTAGCATTTTTTTAGCAATACAGTGTTTTTAAATTAAGATAGATATATACATTGCTTTTTAGACATAATGTTCTTGCACATTTACTTGACTATAGGACAGTGCAAACATAACATTTATTTGTGCTGGGAAACCGAAAATATTTGTATGACTCATTTTATCACAAAATTTGCTTTATTGTAGTGATCTGGTAGGAATCTGCAGTATTTCTGAGGTATTGCCATACTTAACACTTAAAAAGAAATTGACGGGATTGAGCAGATGGGCTCCTTTGTAAGGATTTGAAGATTACAAGTTTGGGCATCAAGATGTAAAAGATATTTAGAAATGTAGCTGTCAGTGATTTGCTGCTTCGTTGATTGGGTTGCAGGAAGTTGATTAAGTTTCTAGAGGTAAAGTGCATTTACCAAATAAATACTAATGATAAGAATCTGTTCCATAGAGTTGATCCGTGAAATTGTAATTTCACTGTTATTAGTAGTAATATATTTATTAATCTAGTTGAACAGCATATGATAGAAGAACTAGAATATAGGCCTTTAAGTTTTTGTCATTTTTGTTTGTAAGTTTCAGGCCTAGGAGCAGTTAGTCCCATGGTATAAACCAATGCTACTCAAATGACAGGTTCACGATGAGGTAACGCTTGCATCAGAATGTAAATCAGTGTATTGCATCCTTCACATCACAGAAAGTTTTGCTGTATAAAAATGTCAGTTGCCCCAAGCAGTGTTTTTTGTAACATAATTGATTTATATTCTGCTTCAAGGTTCTTAGTTCATGTTGTATTGCTGTTGTGACCAGCTCCAGCCCATCTGCAGCTCATACTTGGAGGAGTACTAGTATAAACAACTCATTTCATAAGTGAATGATTTATATGTTTTCTGATGACACTGTTTGGATTGGATTGGTTTTAATGGACCTTGCTGTTGCTGTTACCTTCTAATGCCCTACAGAGCAGGTAGACCTAATGAAACAAGTAAGGGATTTGGAGTCCTGGCTGTGCATTTTTTCACCTGAATGGTGGTGGACAAAATAATTTAACATCTCTGAACCTGTTTCATCTTGTGCAAAATGAGGATATAATTCCTATGTTCCCATGTTGTGAAGATTGAGTTACAATTTAAGAAACCACTTTAAAGCAATACAATATTGTAAAGTTAAGCAAAATAAAATTTAATAAAAATAAATAAATAAAAATTCTAAATTGTAGTTAAAATGATATCATCCATACTGACAGTTTTCAAAATTTGACCTCTTTTTCTCTGCCTAATGCCTATTGCTGAGAGTGAGGGAGTTGTTTGTACTAGTAAGAAATATACTTTCTTTAAGAAATTTAAATATTGTTGCTTGACTTTTATGAACCAGACCCTGGTAAATAAATAAAATTTAACAATTGTTTCTTCACATTTTATACTAATGCTTGACTCTTATAAAAATGAAAAGAAAAATAGTTCTATTAGTCTCATAAGAAAAAGCAATGATCATCTGCCCTATTCCTCTGAACCTAGGATTCTTGCTTCTCTGTTACAGTTCTTTGAGTATCTTTAACTCCTTTTTTTTTTTCCTTTTGGCATTCTCCTCTTATTTCTAAATAACATTTTATGGCATATTCTTAAGTTTTAGTCTTAGCTATCTATCCAGTAGGGCTTCCCAGGTGGCTCAGTGGTAAAGAATTCACCTGCCAATGCAGGAGATATGGGTTTAATACCTGAGTGGTATTAAGATCCCTTGGATTAGGAAATGGCAACCCACTCCAGTATTCTTGCCTGGAGAATCCCATGCACAGAGGAGCTTGATTGGCTACAGTCCATAGAGTCACAGAGAGTCAGACACGACTGAAGGACTTAGCACAAAACTAAATTTGTGGGTAAATCTAAATGAATGTTGACTGTATATAACAAGAGCTTTCAGCCTCCTGGTGTCTTTCTGTCTAATGTTAGTATTCTGTGCTTTGCTTTATAGAATTTATTCTTGAAGTTGCATAGATTTTTGTTCAATATATATTTATTTAGATTCCAAGGTTCTTGTAACTTGTTAATTTTTTGTGAGTTTTTTTTTTTTTTTTTTTTTTCTGGTAAAAAGGGTTAGGAAGAATAAATGAGATAGAGCAAATTTTCATCTAAACCTAGAAATTTTAGAACAATTGCTTATTTTTATTTTTTTGGAAGTGTTATAAATTATTAAATAATTAGGTATTTGACTTCCTGAGAAGTTGTATAGTTGAGAACGTGTCTTTACAGATAAGTACAAAGATTATTTTCTATTTTTATGTTTCAGGGTAATTGTTTCAATGCTAATAATGAAAAATACTACCACCTCTCTGCTTTTAGATTGGAATGTTGCGTCAGCAGGTAGAAAAACATGAAAAAGTCAAGCAAGAGATGGCCATGGAGTATAAGCAAGAGTTAAAGAAACTACATGAGGAAGTAAGATTTTAATTCTATTATATATTGTATAATTCTGTCTCTTCAGCCTTGAGAATTTTGTTAATGAGCTGGTTTCTACTTTATAAAGTGGATGTATATATTCCATCGAAGATATTGGGGTAGAAATCTTTCTCTATTCTTAAACCCAGAATTTTGCCTTTTATATATTTGATATTTGGGGAAGGCCATGGCACCCCACCCCAGTACTTTTGCCTGGAAAATCCCATGGACGTAGGAGCCTGGTAGGCTCCAGTCCATGGGGTCGCTGAGAGTCGGACACGACTGAGCGACTTCACTTTCACTTTTCACTTTCATGCATTGGAGAAGGAAATGGCAACCCACTCCGGTGTTACAACAGTGATTCTAAAATATGTTTCTTGGTTGAGTAGCTGAAAGAAATAGAGCTATTTTTGTATAATACCATGAAATGCTGATACCAAAAGCTTATGTTAAATGTTTTAATTTTTGAGTTGAGTCAGTTTAAATAATGGAAGATTCAAAGGTTTCTGAAGCATTTTGGGATAGATTAGAAAAGTAAGAAAATTCTACCAGTTAACTGAATTGTATTCTTCAGATTGCCAAAAAAATACTTTTTATTCAATTCCAAAGCATTCCTCTCCTGCATAGTGAATATCAGTGTTCCACTGGGGAATGCTTCAAGAACCACAGGCCTGGAGAAAAGAAAATGAGTGTTTATTTGCTGCTTTTATTGTGAGGATGGGTTGTGGGGCCCCTAAGTGCAGGGCTATTGTATATTATAATAAAAAATTAGACCTTTGTTTTATTTATTTATTAAACTTTTCTCTTTATTTTTTATTTGATTTTTTTTTTTCCTGGTGTTTACGTTATATAGTTTTGAGTTTTGTATTTTATCTAATGTGCTCTCTATTTTCAGGGATGCTAGTTAGCTCTACTTGTGCTTTCATAATGCCAGTTTGTTTTATCAGCACTGTTTACACATTCTTAAATTTTAAGTCTAGAAATAACTGTGTTTACAGTTAGGCAGACTGAAGAGAAGCTATGAAAAGCTACAGAAAAAACATGTAAGAGACTTCAGAGGAAATGCCAAAAATCACAGGGAAGATCGGTCTGAAATTGAGAGGTTAACTGGAAAAATAGAGGTATGTTCATAGTCCTGATTGGCTTGTAGTGATTGTCAGCCTTCATGTAGGAAAACTCTGTTTCTAATAGTGCTATTTCATGAAGCCAATTTTCTCTCACCTGCAGGACTACCACTGAGCTATTTCAAAGGTGGGGGGCTGTCCTGTCGTCATCTGGTTCCCTGTGGTTACTAGCTGTCAGTAGTTCTCAAGAGGGTGGTGCCGTCCTTTGAGGGCATTGGAAATATTTGAGACATTGTTTTGGTTGTCAGATGACTGGGAGTGAAAGTGGAGAGTGGGGCACAGGAACCAGGGACACAAAATGTGACTGGGCCTATTCCACACAGGAAAGACCTATTGTACCCCGAATGCCAGCACTAAGGGACACTGATACCAGCTACTGGCCGTCCTCTGTGGGTGTTGTCTTTTTTTTTTTATTTATCACCTAACAGAGGGGCTTAGTAAGTATTGAAGGTATGTGGCTTTTTTATACACAGTACTTCGCATATCAGATTATTTATTCTTAGTTCCCATTTAGATATGATAAGTCACTTGCCTCCCTCTTTGCTGACTAAGTTTTTGTTAAGTTTGAGTAACTCCATGATTATTGTATATCTTGATTCCCCAGAGGAGTTAAGGAAGTTGAGACAACACCACCAAGAACGGCACGGGGCTGTCACTTGCCCCCTTTAATCTGCCACTCCTCTCCTCTGTCTGTGCTCTTGGTTCTCAAATGTACCCAAGTGTTGACCAGGGTCCTCTTTAGTCTCCCAGAGATTCTGATCCAGTAGTATAGCATGTGAGCTAGGACTCTGCATTTTATCTAGCTTCCCCAGCTGATGTTAATTTGAGAAACATTGTTTAGCATCTTTGTGTGATTATTTACAATGTTTCTACTCAGAGTGACCTGTCACCCACTAATACTGTTATATTATTACTACCTAGAATTTTAATTTCTACTTTTAATATTTTTTTACATCTCAATATTTTTCTATGTTTGAAGAGGTTAGAATCAGATTTTGCTTTCTCTCCAGGCTTCTTCACTGGTACCTGGGTTTTTGTACAAAACCCCTCATGTTCTTATTCCCCGTTACTGCTTCCAGACCATTCTGTTTTCTTTGTACCTCAGAGTCTCCATCTTTGATTTTCATGTCATCAGCATATACCACCATCCCTGGTGGCTCAGTGGTAAAGAATCTGCCAGTCAACATAGGAGACTTAGGTTCCATCCCTGGGTTGGAAAGATCCTTTGGAAAAGGAAATAGCAATCCATTCCAGTATTTATTCTTGCCTGGGAAATCCCGTGGACGGAGGAGACTGGCAGGCTGCAGTCCATGGAGTCTCAAGAGTCAGACACGACATAGTGACTAAACGACAACAACAACAATGTACATACAGGCAGATCAGTCACCCTCTGACCCTGCTTGACTGTCATTCTCTCCAACATTGCTCTTACCATAATTCTTGAGTTGAGGATTTTGGTGTCCACAAGGATGATCCTTATAATACTCTGATCTTTGGTTCATTGGTGGTCTTTCCTCCAGAGATATTTTGATCTCCTGTCTGTCTCTTTTCCCTTTTCCCATTGCAGTTCCTTAAATGTTGTCACTAGCAATACTTGCAACCCTCCAAGAATCACATTTTTAAGCATCTCGTTCTGACTACCATCCCCGTCTTTTCAGCTTGCTTCCTCTTATTCCTAATGCTCAATAATCACCTGATTCCCCATTCCTTAAAGTGCTTGGATCCAGCCACTTGTCACTGCTCCATACCTACCTCATGTCCGCACTCACCACTCCTTACCCAGCTTCTATCCCATGGTTGCACTCCTTATATTCCCCTTCCGTTCCTGTGCCCTCGCTTTTTTGTTGTTGTTGTTGTTCAGTGGCTCAGTTGTGTCCAACTCTTTGTGACCCCATGCACTGCAGGGCTTCCCTGTCCTTCACCATCTCGCTGAGTTTGCTCAACCTTATGTCCATTGAGTCAGTGATACCATCCAACCATCTTATCCTCTGTTGCCCCCTTCTCCTATCCTCAGTCTTTCCCAGCACCAGGGTCTTTTCCAGTGAATCGGTTCCATTAGGTGGCCAATGTATTGGAGCTTCAGCTTCAGCATCAGTCCTTCCAACGAATATTCAGGGTTCATTTCCTTTAGGATTAACTGGTTTGATCTCCTTGCTGTCCAGGAGACTCTCAAGAGTCTTCTCCAGCACCACAGTTCAAAAGCATCAATTCTTCAGTGCTCAACCTTCTTTACGGTTCAGGTCTCACATCTGTACACGACTACTACGGAAACCAGGGCTTTGACTATAAGGAGCTTTGTTGGCAAAGTAATTTTTCTGCTTTTTAATATGCTGTCTGGGTGTGTCAGAGCTTAGATAGTCACTTCACTTCAGTCGTGTCCGACTTTTGCGACCCCATTGACTATGGTCCACCAGACTCCTTTAACTCTCATTAAATCCAGCTTTCTCCCCACTGTCTACCTGTCATTTGTGGCAAATCATGGCTGGAGAAAAATACGATCTTGCTGACTGACCTCACTTTCCAATTTGTGTTCACTCACCTCAGATGGGTCCCCATGCTGTCCAGAACCATATTTCTCTTCACTCTCCCCTTATTTTTCCATAATGACTGTTTCATACTTTCTCTTTTCTTGAATTTTTAACACTGCCCCACATCCTCACTTCTGGGTGATGACCTTTATATTTCATTAAGAAAACTGAAGCAATGAAAAGATAATTTTCACAGCTTCCAGCCTTTCTGCCTTCCTATTTGCAACTGTTTCCATATACTTTGCCTTCCTACTGAAGGATCTGTCCATGCTCTCCCTGTTCCCTTTCCATGACACCACTCCAGAAATGGTCCTCTATTCTGCATCCTCAGGCTCTTCCTCCCTACTGGATATTTTCTACCAACATGCAAATTTCCCCCTCTTAAATATCCTTTGTTGACCTCTATTTTTGTTCTTTGGATACAGTCTCCTTTTTCTCCTTCATTTTATAAAAAATGAAGTTGTTTAAAGTCATTTGAGTAGTCATTTAACTAAATGACTTTCAGTTCAGTTCAGTTGCTCAGTCGTGTCCAACTCTTTGCAACCCCATGAATCACAGCACACCAGGCCTCCCTGTCCATTACCAACTCCTGGAGTTGACTCAGACTCATGTCCATCAAGTCAGTGATGCCATCCAGCCATGTCATCCTCTGTCGTCCCCTTCTCCTCCTGCCCCCAATCTCTCCCAGCATCAGAGTCTTTTCCAGTGAGTTAACTCTTCACACGAGGTGGCCAAAGTACTGGAGTTTCAGCTTTAGCATCATTCCTTCCAAAGAAATCCCAGGGCTGATCTCCTTCAGAATGGACTGGTTGGATCTCCTTGCAGTCCAAGGGACTCTCAAGAGTCTTCTCCAACACCACAGTTCAAAAGCATCAATTCTGCATTCAGCTTTCTTTATAGTCCAACTCTCACAGTGGACTCAGCTGAATTTGGCTTTCTGGCCTTGGCTTGGAGAACAGTTGTACTTTCCTGGGTTTTCTCGTACCTTGTTTGCCACTCCTTCTCAATTATTTTTTCTCCCCAACCTTTTATCATTGGAACATCCTCCGACTGTGTTGCTGTACCTCTTCTTTCTGTCGAGGCTACTCCCTTGGTGATACCATTCAATCTCATAGTTTTAAGCACTGTGTTGCTGCTGCTGCTGCTGCTAAGTCGCCTCAGTCGTGTCCAACTCTGTGCGACCCCATAGATGGCAGCCCACCAGATGGGGGAGGCAGGCTCCCCCATCCCTGGGATTCTCCAGGCAAGAACACTGGAGTGGGTTGCCATTTCCTTTTCCAATGCATGAGAGTGAAAAGTGAAAGTGAAGTCACCCAGTCGTGTCCAATTCAGCGACCCCATGGACTGCATCCTACCAGAGTCCTCCATCTTATGGGATTTTCCAGGCAAGAGTACTGGAGTGGGGTGCCATTGTCTTCTCCGTAAGCACTGTGTATATGTTGATAATTCCTATATTCCTATATCTAGTCTTGACTTTTGGCTACAGAATAATTTCCAACTTCCCATTCACATCTCCATACGGTATCTAAAGCTGTCTCAAACTTGACATGTCTGAAATAAAGGCCCTGACTTTTTTCTACCTCATCTTCCAACACCATTTCTGTTTTAGTTAATGTAATTCCATTCCTCAGATTGCTGAAGCCTAAAAACCTTGGAGTCACCCATGATTTCTCTTTTCTCAGCACAACATCCAGAATGATTCTGTTTGGTTTAAGTTAAATCATGTTCTCTCCTGTACATAAATTTATAGTAGTTTCTCCTAAAAGATGAAGTTATCATAATGACCTACAGAGTCTCACTGCCTATTAACTCTGACCTTTCCCTTCCTTTTTTTCCCTTTTACTCACTACCCGCCAGCCACACCAACCTTCTTGCTCATCCTTGAACATGCCAAGATGCTTCCACATCAAGGCCTTGTACTTCTCAGAATAGTATAACTTTATCTCCATCTCCCTGGTGTTTACTTTCATGTTACTCAATCTAACCACTCCTTTTGCAAATTGCAACCACCAACCCTTGAGTACTCCATACTCAATTTTCCCCAGAATGAATACAGTTTGCTCTCTGTATCTATGGGTTTTGCATCCGTGGATTTAACCAACTGTGGATCTAAAATATTCTGGGAAAAGCAAAGTCCAGAAAGTTTCAAAAAGCAGACCTTGAATTTGTTATGCACAAGCATTTACATTGTATTTATAGTTATTTGCATAGTATTTACATTGTGTTAGGCATTATAAGTAATTTAGAAATGATTTCAAGTCTGTGGGAGGATGCACATTAGTTACATGTGAATAACATACCATTTCTTATAAGGGATGTGATCATCTGTGGATTTAGTAACCACAGAGGTCTGGAACCAGTCCTCCACAGATACTGACAGATGACCGTATTGCTATCTAATTACTGTACAATAATGTGTTGCCTGTCTCCCTCCAAGTGAGTGGGGCTAGAATTTTTTTGTTGTTGTTAAATATTGTATCCCTCGCACTAGAACAGTACCTGGAATTTATGTGGTAGAAACAATGAGTAAGTGAATATCACCTGGTAAACAGTAATTACCTTAAGCTTCAAGTTGCACGATCAAGAAAATGAGCTCAATATTCGTGAAAATGAGGCAAATCAAAGGGAAAGGAAACTCTGGGGTTGAGACTCTTGGAGGACAGTGATAGAAAGACTGAGTTTCCTTTCCCTTTGATTTGCCTCGTTTTCATGAATATTGGGCTCATTTTCTTGATCGTGCAACTTGAAGTTATTATTTTGAACTCTTTGGCTTTGGGTTATAGATATCTGTTAAAATTTAATACGGATATTTTTTTATTATTCATGTCTTTATAGTTCTGTTGAAATAATAAAAATTTGGATATCAAAGGATACTGTGTTAACTGAATCTGTCTGGTTCCTGAATTTTAGACTCTGATGAGAATTGGGCTCCTCAGGGATTTATCTGACCATTTGTTTGAATCTGTTCAGTTCCTGGGTTTGGATATCAAGAATTTGGGTAGTGAGTGATAAGTATAATCATATTTTGAAATTTTCATTATCTTCAGTTTTCTGAAAAATCACTAAAAAATTATAACAACCCTTAGGTGGCAGCAGATCTTTGAAAATCATCTTGAATCCAGTGTTTAGGATCTGTGTTTGGTACTCTTCACCATTAGTGTGTTAAATTTAGAAAGACAGATATCCAGAGGCACAGTATGTAAGGAATTTAGTATTACTCTACAGTTCTATCAGCTAAGTGAATAATGGGGCTCCTGCTGTGGAGAAAGGTGCATGTGTACCCAGGGACCTGGGGAAAAATTAAAGTAAAAGTGAATCTGGAAGGTGGTGACAGTGAGGGGAAGCACTTAGAAGTTAAGTACCTTAATTGCCTCTTCAGGAATTTCGTCAGAAATCACTGGACTGGGAGAAGCAGCGCTTGATTTATCAGCAACAGGTGTCTTCTCTGGAGGCACAAAGAAAGGCTCTAGCTGAACAATCAGAGATAATTCAGGTAAGGTTAAGACATCTTTGGAATAATGAGAGGCAGAGAGGTTTCGATTAAATTTGAACCACCTTAAAAACTGCAGCACCGTGTGCTCACCGTGCTCACCCCTGTCCTCAGGGCCACTGCTCTTTGCTTGCCGCTTTCCTTCACTGGTTCCTTCGTCGCTCACTCGGGCTCTTTCTTGTTCTCTCAGTCTGTCACTGACTTGCCTTCTCCTGCTCACTCCACACTTTGATTTCACTCTCCCTTCCTTTCTCTTTCTACCTCTGTTCTCTGTCTCCTTTTCCATTTCTTTCTGGCTCTGACTTACTTATTCAGGCTGTTTTGGCTCTTGCCTTGCCCCACTTCTGTCTGTGTCTTGTTCCATCTCTAATAGTTGGGGGTGCCTTAGCTGAGGTCCTCAGCCAGGGAGCTTCGGCCAGTCAGCCTGTTTGAACACAAATGCTGAAAAATTCACGCTAACAAAAAGCAGTATCTTTGTGGTAACAGAAACACTTTTTACAACATTACTAGAAACTTTTTAAATGAAGAACTGATGGCTTAAGCAAAACAAAAAATTAGTGACCTAATTTAGGAGTTTTCTTCTTGGAACATACTCAAGTTTGTTTGCTTTTTCAATTAAAAACCAAGATCAAAAGGGAAGTGAACATAGAAGGTAATGAATATTTATGACCGTGGGGTTAGAGAGAGTCAGATATGGCTTAGTGACTGAACAACAACAACAGCAATGTGCTAGACACTGCCTCAATGCTTCTTCTGAATGTAGTTATCTAGAATATGTAATTATATGTTGTCTGTTTAATATCATGATAATTTGTCAAGGTTGGTAGAAATCTCAGTTTTATAGAAGAGGGAATTACCAGAGAAATTAAGAAGAGCTAGAGGGACGAATTAAAAAAGGTAAAAAACGATCTGCATTATTTGCTGCTCCAAATCTTAGTAATATATTGGCTTTTAATCATCTACCCTGAAATATCAGTGGGCTAATAAACTACCATGAATGGCTCTGCTGTTAGTGACTCCACTCAGAATGGCACAAGGGGCCCACAGCAGTCTAAAGGATCAAAATTATTTACTAGGCTGCAGCAAGCTATGCAGCCAGAGTGGGCCAATAAAATCCTGAAAGTGTAGACCAGAGGTTTTTTTATTTTTACCTGAATGCTAAAGCACTGTACAAACATAAATAGCTATAAGATATTATAGGCTTCAGATTGGCAAAAAAAGAAAATTGAGTCCTAGTTTTTAAGTTCTCAATTATTCTTCTATGTAATATGCTTATTGTTGATCATAGATCCTTTTTTAATTTGCTGTTGTGATTACTCAACATAATTAAAGCTTCATTGTTAGAAAAAATGAGATTTTTATTTACCATAATTCAGCTAGAGCTAGAGTAGGAAGCCTTTAAAAAGCCAACATTTGTTTTCCATATTTGAACTCTTCTGATAGTTTTGTTTAAACTAAAACTGCTCTGATTAAGGAAAAACTGTTACTTTTATGTCTTTTTCCCTTAGCAGTACTCTCTGGTCCTCATTTTAAAAAAAAGTTCTTAAAAGAAATTACTATATACCCATTACCCAGCATTAATAGTTATCATTTTGCCAATCTTAAAAATTGGTGGTAAAAAATATTAAAACATATAGTTTTAACCATTTTAAAGAGTACAGTACAGTATTAACTGTATGTCCATTTTTGTGTAACAAATCTCTAAAACTTTTCAATTTACAAGACTAAGACTCTATATTCATTGAACAGCAACTCATTTTGCCAATTTTATTTCATTCTTCTCTACTTTTTTTTGGCTGAAATATTGAAAGCAAATTATACATATTATCTTATTTCCCAGCAGGTTAGGACTTTAAAAAATTGAACATACTACTGTTATGTTAACAGACTAAAACACTTCTTAAATAATTTAATATCTAATCTTTTCAAATTTCCCAAGTTGTGTGAAATAATGTTTTGAACTCCACTTAAGGTTGAAACATTGTATTTTATTGATAAGTGAATCATCGTTGAACAATAAGAGTAGAAAACTTTGTAGATTGGATAAATAGATATCAATAGCCAAATGCATGCTAAGTGGCTTTAGTCGTGTCTGACTTATTGTGACTCTATGGACTATAGCCCACCAGGCTGCTCTGCCCATGGGATTCTCCAGGCAAGAATACTGGAGTGGATTGCCATGCACTTCTCCAGGGGATCTTCCTGGCCTAGGGATTGAACCCGTGTTTCTAATGTCTCCTGTGTTGGCAGGCAGGTTCTTTACCACTAGCGCCACCTGGGAAGCCCTGAACAGCCACTGCTGCTGCTAAGTCGCTTCAGTGGTGTCTGACTCTGTGCGACCCCATAGATGGTAGCTCACCAGGCTCCCTCGTCCCTGGGATTCTCCAGGCAAGAACACTGGAGTGGGTTGCCATTTCCTTCTCCAATGCATGAAAGTAAAAAGTGAAAGTGAAGTCGCTCAGTCGTGTCCGACTCCTAGCGACCCCATGGACTGCAGCCCACCAGGCTCCACCATCCATGGGATTTTCCAGGCAAGAGTACTGGAGTGGGGTGCCATGCCTTCTCCGTTAACAGCCACACTTATACCCCACATTAAAAAAAAATGATAAAAAATTTTTTTCTTTTATATTTTTTAACATCAAAAAGTGGAGTTCAGGGAATTCCCTGGCAATCCAATGGCTAGTACTCAGTGTTTTCACTGCTGTGGGCCTGGGTTCAACCCTGGTTCGATAACTGAGATCCCACAAGCTGCATGGTGAAAAAAAGAAAAAGAAAAGTGGAGTTCTGAATAACTTTTCACCCTTTGAGTCATATATTTGCTTGAGTTTTTTTGTTTTGGTCAGCTATTAAAATGACATAAAACATGTTCATTTTAGAAAACTAAGAAAATGAGAATTAAATAAAATCACTCACAATTCCATCCTTTAGAGATTTACCATAATTAGCATTTGCATGTAAATTTCTTCTGACTTTTTCTGTGCTTGTATGCAGTGTACATTGCATTCATGTACATTTGGTAGGAAAAACTATATATGTGTGTATGGGAATGGAGAATAGTTGCAGACTTAAAAATTACTGAAAATAGCAAAAGGTTGATAATTGTTGAAGCTAGGTGATGAATGTTTAAGGGCTCATCATTTCCATATTTATATACATTTGAAATTTTTCATGAAACATAATATAAAAATGCAGATTATTTGCTTACAATGTGACAGGCAGTATGCTAAGCATTTTACAATACAATATTTTATTTAATTTTCACCAGTTAAAATTTTTCCTCTTTAAATAAGACATGTCAGCAAATATGAGTCATAATGATTGTAGAAGCTTAGTCTACCATTAAATGCCTTAATTCATATAACCAATATTTTGTTGTAGAATTTTTAGGTTTTTATTTTTTTCACTCTTAAATAGTGCTTGGGTGAACATCCTTATTTAAATATTTAGGCGTTTATGTCCATTTATTTTCTTAGGAAATGGCCCTAGAAATAAGATTACTGCATCAAAGTAGTCATACATTCTTAAAGACTCTAATGCATATTGTCAAAGTACTCTTCAAAGATGTACTGATGCACACTTTCACCAGCGGTGTTTGAGAATGTATGTTTCCTCACACTTTCTCATTATTGAGCACTATTATTTATTTAAATATTTCTTTTAATTTCCCCTACTTTTAGGCTTGTCTTTGCCAATCTGATAGGTGGAAAAAAAATGGTATCTGATTATTTGTTTTAATTTGCATCTTTAATTATGAATGAGGCTGAGCATTTTTTATCTACCTATGACTTTCCATTTCTTTTGTAAATTATTTCTGTCCCTTGCTTATTTTTAAAGAATGTTTATAGTATACTATGAAAGAGCTCTTAATAGATACACTGAATATTTTAACTCTTTGCTGTTTTGTTGCAATTGTGTGTGTTTTCCCAGTTTACCTTAATTTTGCCTAGTAATTTTTATGAAAATACACTTGTTTTACAGACAATTTTTAGAATGGCTTAAGTCTGTTAATTTTTCTTTAAGGTTTTTATCTTTGCTGTCATACCATAAAGACTTACGTAAGCCAAGATTTCTTCTAATGCTTTATAACTTCTTGTTAATATATTTGATCTGAAAATTCTTTTGGTACAAGGAATTTGATAGAGATCTATATTTTTTTCCAAATGGTTATCCACATAATTTGTTGTCATTACATTTTGAAAACTTTGCAGAATGATTGTAAAATTCATGTGGAAGGATAAATGAATGGTACCAGGCAACATTTTTTATGAGGGTGATGTTTGTTCTATTAAATATTAAAATATATTAAATTTAAAAGTACAGTTGTTAAACAGTTATAAGTACTTTATTAGATGCAAAGACAGAGTGATGGTTGTATAAGCATAGGAAAACATCAGAATAATCACTAAAACATAAGGTCATTTCTGTTTAGAGGGCAAATAATCACTTGCTATTTTCCCTCCTGTCCAAATAATACAGTGAGTAAAAAGGAAACATTCAGGGAAGTCTTAGAAAACATTAAGAACATTTGAAAAAAATTAAAATTTTAAGCCAGCTTAGAATGTAGAAAAGTATGTGAGAAAAGTAAAGCCTGCATTGTATATGTTTTCCTTTTAAAGTATTTAGATGGGCTGTATGATATTGTTCACATTTGAATATATATTATATTTTTAAAGGCACCATTTTCCTTATGAAAAAAAGATGATCCTAATACAAATGTTAATCTACTGTCTTGGTAGAATTATCATATACTTAATTGAATTGGCTCAGATTTACTGTTTAAAAGTTTATGATGACAGAGACACAGTAGTGATAAGGTCTTACTGGGAGCCATACCACTGATGGACTGTCTTTCAAGATGTTTCTTTAGTGTAAATGCTGCAGAGCTGTTGTCTGCACTGACATATTTGGAGTTTACTCTAATGGAGAGTGTGGTAAAAATTGATGCATACAGTGATATAACTTCATTTTGGGGTTCTTTGGAAAATTAAAGAAAGAACACTTGTTGCTTTGTATCATATTCTTCTCAGTAATCTCACTATATGGAAAAGTTATTTTCTTGAAGCCCAAGGATTATATACCACAAAGCCAAAGGAGGATTTGAATTTAGTCCCCAGTCCCCAGCCTTTTCCCTATTCTCACACATTAGCTGCCCACCCTTAGCTTTTATTTTTATCTCCATGACATAAATTACTGTCTTAATTTTTTCTTTACTTTTAACCACCTCTGTTGTGATTTGTATTGTTGAAATAATTCCACCCACTCTACTAGAATGGTAAAGAATCTGCCTACAATGCAGGAGACCCATATTTGATCTCTGGGTCGAGAAGATTCCCCTGGAGACGGGAATGGCTACCCATTCCAGTGTTCTTGCCTGGAGAATCCATGAATAAGAGAGCCTGGTGGGTTGCAAAGAGTCAGACATGACTGAGCAAATAATGCACACTCATGCTCCACCAGAATAGTTAAAATGCTATATGTTATATTAATAAGAGAAAGCTCTGGTTTTCAAAAAAATTAGTGACAGTGGCTAGTGGGGGAAAAAAGGCTTAAAAATAATTGGCTTTAAGATACCTCTAACACTAGATATTTTAAGAGAAGTAATCATTTTGTAAAAGTTTATATTTTTCTTTCTGACTTTTCATATTGGAAGAGGTAGTCCTGAGATATTCTAGTGTAGCTCTGTCCAATAGAAATATAATATGAACCACCTATGTGTAAAATTTTCTGGAAGTCACATTAATAAAGTAAAAAGAAACAGATAAAATTAATATATTCTATTTATCTTTTTTTTTGTTGTTCATTTGCTCAGTTGTGCCTGACTCTTTGAGGCCCCATGGACTGCAGCACACCAGGCTTCCCTGTCCTCCTACAGCTTCCCACTATCTCCCATAACTTGCTCAAACTCATGTCCATTGAGTCGATGATGCCATCCAACCATCTCATCCTCTCTCGTCCCCTTCTCCTCCTACCTTCAATCTTTCCTGGCATCAGGGTCTTTTCTAAAGAGTCGGGTCTTTGCATCAGGTGGCCAAAGGATTGGAGTTTCAGCTTCAACATCAGTCCTTAGAGTGAATATTTAGGATTGATTTCCTTTAGGATTGACTGGTTTGATCTCCTTGCAATCCAAGGAATTCTCAAGAGTCTTCTCCAACACTACAGTTCAAAAGCATCAATTCTTCATCACTCACCCTTCTTTATGGTACAGCTATCACATCCAGCATAAACAACTACTGGAAAAACCATAGCTTTGACTATATGGATCTTTGTCCGCAAACTGATGTTTCTGCTCTTTATTGTGCTCTCTAGGTTGGTTATAGCTTTTCTTCCAAGGAACAAGCATCTTTTAATTTCATGATTGCATTTGCCATCTGTAGTGACTTTGGAGGGCAAGAAAATCACTGTTTCCATTGAAGTTATTGGACTGGATGCCATGATCTTGGTTTTTTGAATGTTGAGTTTTAAGCCAGCTTTTTCACTCTCCTCTTTCACTTTTATCAAGAGGCTCTTTGGTTATTCTTTGCTTTCTGCCATAAGGGTGGTGTCATCTGCATATCTGAAGTTATTGATACTTTTCCTGATAATCTTCATTCCAGCTTTTGCTTCATCTAGCCCAGGATTTCATGATGTACTCTGCATATCAGTTAAATAAGCAGGGTGACAGTATACAGCCTTGATGTACTCCTTTTCAATTTTGAACCAGTCCATTTTACCATGTCCAGTTTTAACTGTTGCTTCTTGACCTGCATATAGGTTTCACAGGAGGTAGATAGGTGGTCTGGTATTCCCATCTCTTGAAGAATTTTCCACAGTTTGTTGTGATCCACACAGTATAGTCAGTGAAGCAGAAGTAGATGTTTTTCTGGAATTCTTTTGATTTTTCTGTGATCCAGCGGATGTTGGCAATTTGATCTCTAATTCCTTTGACTTTTCTAAATCCAGCTTGAACATCTGGAAGTTCACGGTTCAGGTACTGTTGAAGTCTAGCTTGGAGAATTTTGAGCATTACTTTGCCAACATGTGAAATGAGTGCAAGTGTGCGGTAGTTTGAACATTGTTTGGCATTAATTCTTTGGGATTGGAATGAAAACTGACCTTTTCCAGTCCTGTGGCCACTGGTTTTTTCCAAATTTGCTTATTGAGTGCTACGCTATAATAGCATCATCTTTTAGGATTTGAAATAGCTCACCTGGATTTCAGTCACCTCGATTAGCTTTGTTCATAGTGATGCTTCCTAAAGACCCGCTTGACTTTGCAGTCCAAGATGTCTGGCTCTAGGTGAGTGATCACACCATTGTAGTTATCTGAGTCATGAAGATCTTTTTTGTATAGTTCTTCTGTATATTCTTGCCGTGTCTTCTTAATATCTTCTGCTTCTGTTAGGTCCATACCATTTCTGTCCTTTATTGTGCCCATCTTTGCATGAAACGTTCCCTTGGTATCTCTGATTTTCTTGAAGAGATCTCTAGTCTTTCCCATTCTATTGTTTTCCTCTATTTCTTTGCACTGTTCACTTAGAAAGGCCTTCTTATCTCTTCTTGCTATTCTTTGGAACTCTGCAGTTGGTATGATGGGTATATTTTCCTTTTCTCCTTTGCCTTTAGCTTCTCTTCTTTTCTCAGCTATTTGTAAGGCCTCCTCAGACAACCGTTTTGCCTTTTTGCATTTCTTTTTCTTGGGGGTGGTTTTGATCACTGCCTCAGTGTTCACCTGTACAGTGTTACAAACCTCTGTTCATAGTTCTTCAGGCACTGTCTATCAGATCTAATCCCTTGAATCTATTTGTCATTTCCACTGTATAATCATTAGGGATTTGATTAGGTCATACCTGAATGGCCTTTTTTTGGTGGAATCCAACATTGTCCTGTCAATGGTTGTTTAGCAGCTAGTTGCAATTTTGGTGTTCTCGCAGGAGAAGATGAGCATACATCCTTCTACTCTGCTGTCTTGAGTGCATTAGCTCACTTGATGAAAATATTATAGCATTCACAGTTTTAAAAAGATTGAATCTTTGATCCATTATGCTTTGAGTACATCTCAATTTGGACTAGCCATAATTCAGGTGCTCAGTGGTGCCACGTGGCTGTGACTGCTGTATTGGTCTAGTGTATTTATTCTGGTTTGGGCTTCCCTGATGGCTCAGCTGGTAACAAATCTGCCAGCAATGCAGAAGACCTGGGTTCGATTCCTAGGTTAGGAAGATCCCTGGAGAAGGGAATCGCTACCCACTTCAGTATTCTAGCCTGGAGAATTCCATGGACTACATATACGTAGTCCATGGGGTCACAAAGAGTCGGACACGACTGAATGACTTTCACTAAGACTAATTAATTCTGGTTAATGAAAATTTAGAATATGTTCTTGCAGTGACTATGTGATTTTCACTGTGCTTAAAAACTGTATTTGTATGTGATGGAAATACTGAATCGATTAAAGATAGGCTATGCCTGCCTGCAGCAGTCATAGCCAAGCTTTACAGCCAGCTGGCTTGGGGACCAGTCCCACCTACCAATGTGCCTGCAGTAATCATGGCTCAATAAAAAGGAGAGCACACATACCCTCATGGGGGATACCTCTGGAGCACTTGGCTGGAGATGTAGCTGATATACCTCATACATAGAAACAAACAGTGAGAGTTAAGCAATATGAGGAGACAAAGAAATAGCTTCCAAATGAAAGCTAAGACCAAACCTCAGGGAAAAGAAAAAAAAAATGTATATATAAAGCAGAGACACTGCAATTTACCAGATAAAGAATTCAAAGTAATAGTCATAGAGATTCTCCAAACTTGGCGTAAGAATGGATGAACTCAGACCTCAAAGTGATAAATATATATATATTTATACAATAACCGAGATGAAAATACACTAGAGGGAATCAACAGCAGATTAAAGGATGTAAAAGAATCGATCGGCAATCTGGAAGACAGGGTAGTGGAAATTACTCCAGCAAAACAGCACAAAGAAAAAGATTTTTAAAAAGTGAGGATAGTTTAAGGGATTCCTGAGTGGGGGCTTCCCAGGTGGTTCAGTAGTAAATAACCCACCTGCCAATGCAGGAGATGCAGGTTTGATCCATGGGTCAGGGAGAGCCCCTTGAGTAGGAAATGGCAACCCACTCCAGTATTCTTACCAGGCCAGTCCCATGGACAGAGAAGTTTGGCATGCTACAGTCCATTGGGTTGCAAAGAGTTGGATACAACTGAGCGACTGGGCAGGCACGCACAAGATAACATCAAGTGTGCTATCATTGGCATTATAGGGTTCCTGGAAGAAGGAGAAAGAGGAAGGGACAGAAAACCTATTTGAAGAAATAATGGCTGAAAACCTTTGTAATCTGGCAAAGGAAATGGGCATGCAAGTCCAGGAAGCACAGAAAGAGTTCCAAACAAGATGAATGCAAAGAGACACACATATATGAACCCATAAAGACACAATATAATTAAATGTTAAAAGTTAAAGAGAATCTTAAAAATACACACCACGCATGCACAAATGCACGCACGCACACAGAGAAACTAGTTGTGTAAAAAGCAATTCCCATAAATCTCTGCAGATTTATCAGCAGAAACTACAGGCCACTGGTGTGATATATTCAGTGCTAAAAGAAAAAAAAATACATACAACCAAGAGTAGTCTACCTGGCAGCGTTATCATTTAGAATTGAAGGAGGGAAAGAGAATTTTCTAGAGAGCAAAAGCTAAAGTTCACCACCCCTAAACTAGCCTTGAAAGAAAGTTAAAGGAACTCCTATAAATGGAAAAGAAAAGCCAATTTCTAGAAACAAGAAAATTATGAAAGAGAAAAAAAAACTTACTGGTAAAGGCAAACATATAGTAAAGGTAGTAGATCATCCACCTATAAAACTAGTATAAAGGTTAAAAAATAAAAGTAGTAAAATTATATCTAAAATAATTAAGATGGAGAGATCAAGGTGGCAGAAATAGAAGGATATGGAGCTCACCTACTCCCATAAATACATCACAAATACATTTACGTGTGAAACAGTTTTCATAGAATACCTACTGAATGGTGACAGAGGATCTCATACAACCACAGTTGCAAGAATGATCACCATGTACTTGAGTAGGGTGGAAAAAATGACGGGGAAGTATCTGAAGTGCCCCTGGGAGGGAGCTGTGAAAAGGGAAAGCTTCCCTCATCCTGGGAACTCCCATTCATCAGTTAGGAGATGAGGCAGGACAGAAAGGGAGCTTCAAAGGCTCAGAGGAGAGTGGAGAAGATACTTTGCGGCAGGCAGAACAGAGACCAAAAACACAGATGATCTGGGCCACCTCACTGCACTCCACAGCCTGTGATACATATCTGATGGTGCATGCAGGGGCTGGGTGCTAAAACTCAGGATTCAGAGGTCAAACCATAGGACTGGAGTTGGCTGCATGGAGACACCCTGAAGGAGTTGGGAGTATGGGCCAGAACTGGGAGTGTATGCAGACAGAGCTGAGGTCCACATAGAAGCTGCATGGTTAACAAGCAGGCAGAGGAGGAGGTGGGGCCTCACTATAGGAGCCTCATTTTTGGCATGCTTGCAATGAGTATGGCTCTGCCTCCATGAGCTTTGGGAGCATGTAAAAACACAGAACGGTTGTCCAGCACAGAAGCAGGGCTGAAATCAGAGCAGATCCCCAGGGGCCACATGACTTTGGAAGCAGGGCTGAAATCTGAACTTTATCTGGTGGCTTTGCAACTTCAGCAGATTTACACCTGGAGTGCCTTTGTAAGCTCAGTGGTGGTGGGACATCTGAGCAGATTACTGGTACTCCTGTGGTTGAGGTGGGTCTGGAGGTAGTAGCTGTGGGCATTGTGGGCAGGGACATGTGGAGCCAGGGCCAGGATGATACTGTATCTCCCATAGTGGGGACAGGTGTGCAACCAATCATGACTATGGTGGGTCCCAGTGCCTGACATAAGTACATCTGTGCCAGTGGATCTCTGTCGATGACTTTGTGAGTGCAGCACCTGAGGGACATCCAGTTCTTACATTTTCACAGCTGAAAGCAGTGCCAACAGCAGTGTAACAGCAGTGTGCTTTGTGAGCATGCACACTGGGTGAAAGCTGACACCGAAGAGTGTACTTTCTGGTGGATAGCTCCTGTGGAGGAATCATCAGTGACTCCTCTCCCAATGGAAGTGCACCAGTTACACCTACCCCACATTGTAGCTCATAAACAGATCTAGGGACATCTGCTCCAGCGACTGGGGAGCAGATCCTGCTCCTGACAGAGCTTTGACAGCCACAGAGCAAAGAGGAGGCCCTGCTCAACATGCAGTGCAGGCTCTTCTTACAACGCCATTCACACCCTGTATCAAGGGGATAACAGCCAGCAAACTCTGAGGAAAGACATGGGAGGCTTCTATACTAAAAGCCCTTGCACCAAAAATATTAGACACATGCAGGCCACACACAGATGCTCCTACACAAAAACAGCCACAAGTAGGTAACTGTTTCTCCTAAATTTAGAGTTAGAAATATAAGTATTAAGAAGCAGAGGAACCACTCCTAATTAAAAGAACAAGAGAAGTCTCCTGAAAGAATAAACAATGAAACAGATCTCTCCAGTCTACCACATCCTGAGTTCAAAAAGGAGGTGATAAAAATACTAAACAGCACAAAACTCCTAGAGGAGAACATAGGCAAAACATGGTGTAACATAAATTGTAGCAATGTTTTCTTAGGTCAGCCTCCCAAAGTAATAAAATTTTTTAAAAATCAAATGGGACCTAATCAAACTTAGATGCTTTTAAGGAAACCATAAACAAAATAAATGGTGTAGCTGCTGTGTAAAGTAGTATGGAGGTTTCTTTAAAAACTAAAAGAGAGTTACCATATGACTCAGCTTTATCCTATTCCTGGGCATATATCAACAGATAGCTGTAATTCTAAAAGATACATGCCCCCACCCCAATGTTCATAACAGCACTGATTACAATAGCCAAGACATGGAAGCAACGTAAATGTTCGTTGGCAGATGAATGGATGGATAAAGATGTGGCATATATATATATAAAGGAAACTATAAGCAAGGTGAAAAGACAACCTTCAGGATGGGAGAAAATAATATCAAATGAAACAACTGACAAAGGATTAATTTCCAAAATATACAAGCAGCTTATATAACTCAATAACAGAAAAACAACAAAAGTGGGAAAAAGACCTATACAGACATTTCTCCAGATAAGACATACAGATGGCTAACAAACATTAAAAGATGCTCAACATCGCTCGTTATTAGAGAAATGCAAATCAAAACTACAATGAGATATCACCTCACACTGGTCAGAATGGCCATCATCAAAAAGTCTACAAATAATAAATGCTGGAGAGGGTGTGAAGGAAAGGGAACCCTCTTGCTCTCTTGGTGCGAATGTAAATTGTTACAGCCACTATGGAAGACAGTATGGAGATTCCTTAAAAAACTAAAAATAAAACCACCATATGACCCAGCAATCCCACTCCTAGGCACATACCCTGAAGAAACCAAAATTGAAAAAGACAGTGTACCCCAATGTTCATTGCAGTATCATTGACAATAGCTAGAACGTGGAAGCAAACTAGATGTCCATCAACAGATGAATGAATAAAAGTTGTGGTACATATATACAATGGAATATTACTCAGCCATAAAAAGGAACACATTTAAATCAGTTCTAATGAGGTGGATGAGCCTAGAGCCTATTATACAGAATGAAATAAGTCAGAAAAAGAAAAATAAATATCCTATACTAATGCATATATACGAAATCTATAAGGATGGTACCAAAGATTTTATTTGCAGGGCAACAGTGGAGAAACAGACAGACAACAGATTTTTGGACATGGGGAGAGGGGAAGAGAGGGGGAGGGGGAGGAGAGGGTGAGATGTATGGAGAGAGTAACATGGAAACTTATATTATCGTATGTAAAATAGAGAGCCAATGGGAATTTGCTGTATGTCTCAGGGAACTCATACAGGGGTTCTGTATCAACCTAGAGGGTTGGGATAGGGAGGGAGATGGGAGGGAGATTAAAGAGGGAGGGGACATATGTATATCTATGGTTGAGTCTTGTTGATGTTTGGCAGAAACCAACAAAATTCTGTAAAGCAATTATCCTTCAGTTAAAAATATGAATAAATTTAAAAATTAAAAAAAGATGTGGCATACACACACACACACACACCCAGAATGCCTAAGAGAGACAGAGACAGTGTGCCTGAAGATGAAGAGAGAGACAATGCCTGAAGAACTATGGATGAAGGTTCATAACGTTGTATAGGAGGTAGTGACCAAAACTATCCCAAAGAAAAAGAAATGCAGTAAGGCAAAATGGTTCTCTGAGGAGGCCATTCTGATAGCTGAGCAAAGAAGAGACACAAAAGGCAAAGGAGAAAGGAAAAGGTAAACCCAACTGAATACAGAGTTCTGAAGAATAGCAAAGAGAGAAAAGAAAGCCTTCTTAAGTGAACAATGCAAATAAATAGAGGAAAATAATAGAATGGTAAAGACTAGAGGTCTCTTTAAGAAATTTTGAGACACCAAGGGAACATTTCCTGCAAAGGTGGACACAACAAAGGGCAGAAATGGTAGGGACCTAACAGAAGCAGAAGAGATTAAGAAGAGATGGCAAGAATACACAATAACTGTACAAAAAGGTCTTAATGACCCGGATAACTATGATGGTGTGGTCACACTCTAGAGCCAGACATCCTGGAGTGTGAAGTCAAGTGGACCTTAGGAAGCATCACTATGAATAAAACTAGTAGAGGTGATGGAATTCTTCTAGTTCAGTTCTTCACAGTCCTTAAGGATGATGCTGTGAAAGTGCTGCACTCAACATGCCAACAAATTTGGAAAACTCAGCTGTGGCCACAGGACTGAAAAAGGTCAGTTTTCTTTTCATTCCAATCCGAAAGAAGGACAAGGCCAAAGGATATTCAGACTACCATACACTTGTGCTCATTTTACATGTTAGCAAGATAATGCTCAAAATCCTTCAAGATAGGCTTCAATAGTACATGAGCCGAGAACTTCCAGATGTACAAGCTGGGTTTAGAAAAGGCAATGGAACTAGAGATCCAATTGCCAACATCCGTTGGATTGTAGAGAAAGCAAGGGAATTCCCCCAAACATGTGCTTCTGCTTCATTGACTACACTGAAGTCTTTGGTGGCGTGGATAACAACAAACTGTGGAAGATTCTTAAAGAGATGAGCATACTAGACCACCTTACCTGCCTCCTGAGAAACCTGTATACAGGTCAAAAAGCAACAGAACCTGACATGAAACAATGGGCTGGTTCAAAATTGGGGGAGAAAGTACGTCAAGGCTGTATTTTGTCACCTGCTTATTTAACTTACATGCAGAATACATCATGTGAAGTGCCAGGTTGGATGAATCACAAGCTGGAATCAAGATTGCCAGGAGAAACGTAAGCAACCTCAGATATGCAGATGACACCATTTAATGGCAGAAAGTGAAGAGGAACTAAAAAACCTTATGACGAAGGTGGAAGAGAAAAGTGAAAAATCTGACTTAAAACTCGACATTCAAAAAATTAAGATCATGGCATCCAGTCCCATCACTTCAGGACAAATAGAAGGGGAAAAAGTGAAAGCAGTGACATTTTGTTTTCTTCGGCCCCAAAAATCACTGAAGATGGTGACTGCAGCCATGAAATTAAAAGATGCTCCTTGGAAGAAAAGCTATGACAAACCTAGACAGCGTATAAAGAAGCACACCCATCATCTTGCTGACGGAGGTTCAATATTTTGGCCACCTGATGCAAAGAGCTAACTCATTGAAAAAGACCCTGATGCTGGAGAAAATTGAGGGCAAAAGGAGAAGGGGGTGACAAGAGGATGAGATGGTTGGATGGCATCACTGACTCAATGGACATGGGTTTGAAGAAACTCGGGGATATAGTAATGGACAGAGAAACTTGGCATGCTGCAGTTCATGGGGTTGCAAAGAGCAGGACATGACTTAGTGACTGAACAACAACAATATATGAGAAACCCACGGCTAGAATAATATTCAACTGTGAAAGGCTGAAAGCTTTTCTCCTAAGATTAGGAAACACGCAAGGATGCCCATCCTCACCAGTTTTATTCAACATAGTATTAGGAATCCTAACCATTGCAGTCAGGCAAGAAAAAGATAAAAGGCACCCAGACTGCAGAGGAAGAAGTAAAACTGTTTGCAGGTGATATGTTACTACATACAGAAAAACCGAAAGCCTCCACAATAATAAAAACAAAAATGGCTACTAATGAATTCAGTAAAGTTGATGTCTACAAAAATCAATACACAGAAATTTGTTACTTTTTTGTACACTAATCATGTACTATCAAAGAAATTAAGATTTCAGGCCCATTTACAACTGCATCAAAAAGTTTAAAATACCAAAAAATGTGAAACACCTGTACTTTGAAAACTAAGATGTTGGAAGAAATTGCAGATGGAGATGACACAAATAAATTGAAAGATATACCATGCTCATAGATTAGAAGAATTAATACTGTTAAAATGTCCATACTACCCAAAGCAGTTTACACATTCGGTGTAGTCCCTATCAAAATTCAAATGATATTTTGCACAGAACTGGAACAGATAAATCGAAGGTTTGTGTAGAATCACACACACACAAAACCAAACCCCAAAGAGCTAAAGCGATCTTAAGAAAGAAGAAAGTTGTAATTATCATATTCCCTGATTTCAAACTATTGCACAAATCTATAGTAATCAAAAGTATAAGGTGCTGGCATAAAAACAGACACAGATCAATGGACCAAATAGCCCAGAGATAAATTTACATTTATACGTTCATTAATTTATATGGTCATTAACTTATGACCATATAAATTAGGAAAGGAGTCTTCAGGGCTGTATCTTGTCACCCTGTTTATTTAACTTAGATGCAAAGTACATCATGTGAAATGATGGGCTTGATGAAGCACAAGCTAGAATCAAGATTGACAGGAGAAATATTAATAACCTCAGATACGCAGATGACTCTACCCTTATGGCAGAAAGTGAAGAGGAACTAAAGAGGCTCTTAATGAAAGTGAAAGAGGAGAGTGAAAAAGTTGACTTAGAACTCAACATTCAGAAATCTAAGATCATGGCATCTGGTCCCATCACTTCATGGGAAGTAGATGGGGAAACAATGGAAACAGTGACAGGCTTCATTTTCTTGGGCTCCAAAATCACTGCAGATGGTGACTGCAGCCATGAAATCAAAAGATGCTTGCTCCTTGAAAGAAAAGCAATGGCCAACCTAGACAACATATTAAAAAGCAGAGACATTACTTTGCTGACAAATGTCAGTTTAGTCAGAGCTATGATTTTTCCAGTAGTTATATATGGATATGAGAGTTGGACCATAAAGAAAGCTGAGCGCCAAAGAATTGATGCTTTTGAACTGTGGTGTTGGAGAATACTCTTTGGGAGTCCTTTGAGCTGCAAGGAGATCCAACCAGTCCATCCTAAAGGCAATCAGTCCTGAATATTCATTGGAAGGACTGATACTGAAGCTGAAGCTCCAGTACTTTGGCCACCTGATGCAACGAACTGACTCATTAAAAGGACCCTGATGCTAGGAAAGATTGATGGCAGGAAGAGAAGGGGATGATAGAGGATAAGATGGTTGGATGCATCACTAACTCGATGGACATGAGTTTGAGCAAGCTCTAAGAGTTGTTGATAGACAGGGAAGCCTGGTGTGCTGCAGTCCATGGGTTTGCAAAGAATTGGACATGACTGAGTGGCTGAACTAAACTGAACTAATTTATGACAAGGAAGCCAAGAATATACAATCGGGGAGAAGACAGTCTCTTCAAAAAATGGTGCTGGGGAAAAACGAATGAAACGACAGCTTTTTATACCTTGTATAAAAATAAACTCAAAATAGATGACACGTAAATGTGAAACCTGCAAGCATAAAACTCCTAGAAGAAAACATAGGCAATATGTTCTTTGGCATTATTCTTAGCAATATATATATATATATATATATATATATATATATATATATATATATATTTGGATCTGTGTCTTCAGGTAAGGAAAACAAAGGCAAAAATAAACAAGTGTAACTACATCAAACTAAACAGCCTTGCACAGGAACTGATGGCAGAGGAATTGTCAACAAAATGAAAAGGTATACTGCTGAATCAGTCACGTTCAGTTGCTCAGTCGTGTCCAACTCTGTGACCCCATGGACTGCAGCACACCAGGCTTCCCTGCCCATCACCAGCTTCTGGAGCTTGCTCAGACACATGTCCATTGAGTCAGTGATGCCATCCAGCCATCTCATCCTCTGTCGTCCGTTGCTCCTCCTGCCTTCAATCTTTCCCGGTGTCAGAAGAAGAGTCAGTTCTTTGCATCAGGTGGCCGAAGTATTGGAGTTTCAGCTTCAGCATCAGTCCTTCCAGTGAATATTCAGGATTGATTTCCTTTATGACTGACTGGTTTGATTTCCTTGCAGTCCAAGGGACTCTCAAGAGTCTTCTCCAACACCACAGTTTAAAAGCATCATTTCTTTGGCGCTCAGCTTTCTTTATGGTCCAACTCTCACATCCATACATGACTACTGGAAAAACCATAGTTTTGACTAGACAAACCTTTGTTAGCAAAATAATGTGTCTGCTTTTTAATATGCTGTCTAGGTTTGTCATAGCTTTTCTTCCAAGGAGCAAGCATCTTTTAATTTCATGGCTGCAGTCATCATCTGCAATGATTTTGGTGTCCAAGAAAATTGAATTGGAGAACATATTTGCAAATGATTTATTTTGTAAGGAGTTTAATATCTAAAAGATACAAAGAGGTCAAGGTCAAAAAACAACCTGATTTTTAAAAATTGGCAGAGGACTTGAACAGACATTTTTCCAAAGGAAACATACAGACTTGAGAAAAGATATTCAGCATCACTAATCATCAGGAAAATGCAATTCAAAACCACAGTGAGATACCATCTCACACCTGTCAGAATGGCTGTTATCCAAAGGTAACAAATAAGTGTTAAAGAAGATGAAGAGAGGGGAACTTTCATGCACTGTTGTGTGTATGTACTCTGTCATGCCCAACTCTTGCAACCCCATGGATTGTACCCCACCAGGCTCCTCTGTCCGTGGAATTTTCCAGGCAACAATACTGGAGTGGGTTGCCATTTCCTGCTCTGGGAGATCTTCTTGACCCAGGAATTGAACCCAAGTCTCTTGCATCTCCTGCATTGGCAGACGGATTCTTTATCATTGTGCCATCTGGGAAGCCCCTGCAACGTTGGTGGGAATATAAATTGGGAGCACGGCATAGAGACTCCTTAAAAATTAAAAAAAAATAACTATCATATGATCTAACAATTACAACACTGGACTGTAAGAAACACAAGTTGGAATCAAGATTGCTGGGAGAAATATCAATAACCTCAGATATGCAGAAGACACCACCCTTATGGCAGAAAGTGAAGAAGAACTAAAAAGCCTCTTGGTGAAAGTGGAGAGTGAAAAAGTTGGCTTAAAGCTCAACATTCAGAAAACGAAGATCATGGCATCCCGTCCCATCACTTCATGGGAAATAGATGGAGAAACAGTGGAAAAAGTGTCAGACTTTATTTTTCTGGGCTCCAAAATCACTACAGACAGTGACTGCAGTCATGAAATTAAAAGATGCTTACTCCTTGGAAGGAAGGTTATGACCAACCTAGATAGCATATTCAAAAGCAGAGACATTACTTTGCCAACAAAGGTCCGTCTAGTCCAGGCTATGGTTTTTCCTGTGGTCATGTATGGATGTGAGAGCTGGACTGTGAAGAAGGCTGAGCGCCGAAGAATTGATGCTTTTGAACTGTGGTGTTGGAGAAGACTCTTGAGAGTCCCTTGGACTGCAAGGAGATCCAACCAGTCCATTCTAAAGGAGATCAGCCCTGGAATTTCTTTGGAAGGAATAATTGTAAAGCTGAAACTCCAGTACTTTGGCCACCTCATGCGAAGAGTTGACTAATTGGAGAAGACTCTGATGCTGGGAGGGATTGAGGGCAAGAGGAGAAGGGGACGACAGAGGATGAGATGGCTGGATGGCATCACTGACTCGATGGATGTGAGTCTCAGTGACCTCCGGGAGTTGGTGATGGACAGGGAGGCCTGGTGTGCTGCGATTCATGGGGTCGCAAAGAGTCGGACACGACTGAGCGACTGATCTGATCTATCTGATCTGATCTGAACAGTTACAATTCTTTCCATTTTTGCAAAAAAAAAAAAAAAAAGACTAATTCAAAAGGATATGTGCACCCCTATGATCTTTGCATCATTATTCACAGTAACAAAGATACAGAGGCAACCCAAGTGCCCACTGATAGATGAATGGATAAAGAAAATGTGGTATATGAGTCACAAAAAAGAATGAAATTTTACCATTTGCAGCAATCTGGATGTCCCTAGAGGATATTATGCTAAGTGAAATAAGACAGAGAAAAACAAGTTCCATATGACTTCACTTACATGTGGGATCTAAGAGATGAAACAAACAAACAGACTCATAGATCCAGAGAACAAACTGGCAGTTGTCACGGAGGAGAGGATGAGGGGAGTTGGGCAAAATAGGTGAAGGAAATTAATTTAAATTTCCAGTTATAAAATTAAAGTCATGGGATGTGTTGTGCAGCATAGGAAATATAGTTTATAATATTGTAATAGCTTTGTATAGTGACAGATGGCTATTAGACTTATCATGGTGATCAGTAATAATGCATATGTGTTGAATCACTGTTTTACACCTGAAACTAACATACTGTATGTCATCTGTACTTCAATGTAAAAAAAGGGGGGGAAAGGCTGTATCTTTGATGCTGTAGAACTAAGATATTGGTTAGTTTTTATGTATCAAATCTAGACTTGCTGGTTAAACTATAGCTTAAACTATGAATTTCAACACCAGTTTAAGATCACATATTTGAACTGAATGTTAAATAGCTATTACAGTGTTAAAAAGACAATGCTAAAAATGAGCCAAAGAACTAAATAGACATTTCTCCAAAGAAGACATACAGATGGCTAACAAACACATGAAAAGATGCTCAACATCACTCATTATCAGAGAAATGCAAATCAAAACCACTATGAGGTACCATTTCACACCAGTCAGAATGGCTGCGATCCAAAAATCTACAAGCAATAAATGCTGGAGAGGGTGTGGAGAAAAGGGAACTCTTACACAGTTGGTGGGAATGCAAACTAGTGTAGCCACTATGGAGAACAGTGTGGAGATTCCTTAAAAAACTGGAAATAGAACCGCCTTATGATCCAGCAATCCCACTGCTGGGCATACACACTGAGGAAACCAGAATTGAAAGAGACATGTGTACCCCAATGTTCATCGCAGCACTGTTTACAATAGCCAGGACATGGAAGCAACCTAGATGTCCATCATCAGATGAATGGATAAGAAAGCTGTGGTACATATCCACAATGGAGTATTACTCAGCCATTAAAAAGAATACATTTTAATCAGTTCTAATGAGGTGGATGAAACTGGAGCCTATTATACAGAGTGAAGTAAGTCAGAAAGAAAAACACCAATACAGTATACTAACGCATATATATGGAATTTAGAAAGATGGTAACAATAACCCTGTATACGAGACAGCGAAAGAGACAATGATGTATAGAACAGTCTTTTGGACTCTGTGAGAGAGGGAGAGGGTGGGATGATTTGGGAGAATGGCATTGAAATATGTATAATATCATATATTAAACGAGTCACCAGTCCAGGTTCGATACACGATAATGGATGCTTGGGGCTGGTGCACTGGGACGACCCGGAAGGATGGTATGGGGAGGGAGGAGGGTTCGGGGTGGGGAGCACGTGTATGCCTCTGGCGGATTCATTTTGATGTATGGCAAAACCAATACAATATTGTAAAGTTAAATAAAAAAAAAAGATGCTCAACATCATTTGATGTTGAGCATTAACATCTTTGCTAATGTTTTGCAGTCACGTATTGTCTTTCATCCTGAGCATCCAGTTGAACAGTGGTTTTCTAGCTGTGTTCTGCCAAGCCCCAGGGCTACTGTGCAATTTAAAATAGGGTTGGGAGGTTGAGTAAGCTGGGCTCTTTATCTTACCACCATCATCCAATATCTTCAGTGTTTTATTCTGTGCAGAATTCTGTGTAAGGTTTCCTCTTGTTGAGGTGAGTAGTTTATGTGGTATTTTAAAAGTTTGGAGGTGAGGGAGGAGCTAAGATGGCGGACGAGTAGGAAGGGGAGAATACTTTCTCCTCCACAAACCCATTGAAAGAACATTTGAATGCTGAATAAATGATATAAAACAACTTCTGAATGCCGGCAGAGGACATCAGGCAGTTAGAAAGACAACTCATTGTCTTCAAAATGAGAAAACGAGCCCTGCGGTAACTCCTTTTGCGGAGAAGTGGCACGGACACCAGCATTTGCTATTGGCAAGCAGGGGCTGGGCTAGGAGGAGTGGCGAGGCCTGCATTGCTTTGAGAAAGGATTTGGCCTGGCTATCTCGGGCGCTATCTGAGCGAAATAACCAGACTGTCGGTTATCTACTACATCAAAAGCCAGCCCTAACTTAAGACACCACCAGGACTACCCACAGAACAAAGGGCTGCACAGAGTTGGCCGGCTGCAGGCCGTCCCACTCCGGTGACAGGCAGCCAGGGCTGGAGGCGGGCAATTACGGCCCTAGAGAGACACTGTCTACAGAACTGTGAGTAGGTTTCTGTGCTGACTCACGCTTCTTGGGGCTCTGGATGGTCAACATCTGCCTGAGAAAGTGCGCTGTTTGTATACCCAGAAAACTAAGTGGCGGAGAGGGGATAAGTCGCAGCAGCTGCGCTCGCTGAACATTTCATCACCTGCACTACTCGGATCTGGGAAGGGCATAAAACGCAGACTCAACAGAGTCTGTGCTTCTGAGGGTTATCCGAGTGCCTGAACCTGGCCGGTTTAGATTTGGGTGTTCATCTCCGCCCCCTCTATAACAGGGCAGAGATCAGATATTGAAAAGACCTGTAAACCGCCTCAATAAAGAGAATTCAACAAACAACCAGAATATAGTAAGGACACGCTAAACTTGTCAATTTTAACAAAATGAAGAGACAAAAGAATACCCAGCAGCTAAAAGAACATAATAGATGCCTACCAAACCAAACCAAAGAGGAAGAGATAGGGAATCTACCTGATAAAGAATTCTGAATAATGATAGCGAAATTAATCCAAAATCTCGAAATCAAAATGGAATCACAGTTAAAGAGTCTGGAGACAAAGATTGAGAAGATGCAAGAAAGGTTTAACAAGGACCTAGAAGAAATAAAAAAGAGTCAACACATAATGAGTAATGCAATAAATGAGATCCAAAACACCCTGGAGGCAACAAATAGTAGAATAACAGAGGCAGAAGATAGGATTAGTGAATTAGAAGATAGAATCCTAGAAATAAATGAATCAGACGAGAAAAAAGAAAAACGCATCAAAAGAAATGAGGACAATTTCAGAAACCTCCAGGATAACATTAAACGCTACAACATTCAAATCATAGGAGTTCCAGAAGAAGAAGATAAAAAGAAAGATCATGAGGAAATACTTGAGGAGATAATAGTTGAAAACTTCCCTAAAATGGAGAAGGAAATTACCACTCAAGTTCAAGAAATCCAGAGAGTCCCTAACAGGATAAATCCAAGGCGAAACACCCCAAGACACATATTAATCAAATTAACAAAGATTAAATATAAAGAACAAATATTAAAAGCAGCTAGGGAAAAACATCAAATAACTCACAAGGGAATTCCCATAAGGATAACAGCTGATCTTTCAATAGACACTCTCCAAGCCAGGAGGGAATGGCAAGACGTAATTAAAGTGATGAAAGAAAATAACTTACAGCCTAGATTATTGTATCCAGCAAGGATCTCATTCAAATATGAAGGAGAAATCAAAAGCTTCACAGATAAGCTAAAGTTGAGAGAATTTTGCACCACTAAACCATTTCTCCAACAAAAACTAAAGGACATTCTCTAGATAGGAATCACTAAAAGGGTGTATAAATTCGAACCCAAAACAATAAAGTAAATCCTATTTATCAAGACAACCAAAAGACTAAAATGGGTCAAATGGATACAAAAACTAGACCCCTATATATGTTGTCTACAAGAGAACCACCTTAAAATACGGGATATATACTGACTGAAAATGAAGGCCTGGAAAAAGATTTTCTATGCAAATATGGACCATAAGAAAACAGGAGTAGCAATACTTATATCAGATAAAATTGACTTTAAAGATCCTGAAAAGGAGACAATCAAGGTTATACATAATGATTTAAAGGAACAATCCAAAAAGAAGTTATAACAATTATAAATATATATGCACCCAACATTGGAGCATTGATAATATCTAAGACAAACATTAATTAATATGATAGAAGAAATATGCAGCAATACAATAATAGTGGGAGACTTTAATACCCCAGTCATATAATCTGGCTGTAATAGACAAAGTAAAGAGCAAAACATATTCACTTATGAGCCTCAAAAAATTCAGTTCACTCAGGAAAGTTTAAAAAAAAAATAGACTTATTTGTTCACTCTGTAAAGGTTTATTGACTATTTTATGGGTTTGGTACCACTTTGGGTAGTAGGGAGGAAGAGGTGACAAATGTGATCCTGTCCTAAATAATATATTGTGGTAAAGATAGACCTACCAATACAAAATACCAAGATGTGCCTAAGATGAGGACACCCAAACTGGACTTTTTGTTTCCTGAACTTTTCATTTCCAGATCAAACCTCCTAATATAGGATGAATTCAACATGATTTTTTTTAAGTGTTCTTTGTGATTAAAAACAGAAAGCCATTGGTTAAGAAATTACATATACTCCTCCCCACCATCACTCCCCTTCTTTCTTCCCATTTCCCTCCCACCCTCATTGATCCTTTCCTTTGTCCATTTTCCCCTGCAAAAAAAAAAAAAAAAAAAGAATATGGAGCAACCAGAACTCTCATAAAAAAAAAAAAAAAAAAAGTACTGGAGTGGGGTGCCATTGCCTTCTCTGCAATTTAATCCTAGAGGACTCAAATTCAAAAAAAAAAAAATAAAAGTTTGGAGGCAGTTGCATCCTGGCAGTTATTCCTGTGCATCTAAACCTATTTGATGTTCTTTTTTCACACTGTTATAGGAATCTGGTGTAAAGTTTTTGATTCTTTATGCTGGAATCTTGGTCTGTAATTTATATAAACACTGTTTTTCTGTCTCTTTGCCTTTCTCTTCCCACCCTCTCTCTGGCTTATGGGCATCATTGAGCATCTACTTTATGTGACCATAGTAGGATTTTGGCCCTGTACTATATACAATAAAAAATCTTTAAATATGCAGCAGATAGATTTCCCAGAGACTTAAGTTTCTAAAATAAAATTGTGTGCTTTACCTTTTAAAAATACTTAGAATATGGGAAGTTTTACTTACACAGATACTTTATGTCTATCTTCAGTGTGAAGATGAAGTACCTTTCAGGATGCTGGAATTAAACTTGTGAAAAACTAGAAAGTTGGGAGCTAAAAACCAGTGTTAAAAAAAAAAAAAACAAAACAGTATAGCTGGGATACAAAGCCTAAAAAATCATCCAAATCTACAGGAATTGAGTACTACAGGTCCATGAGACAGTTGCTAAAGTGGCTTGTCTTCTCATTCTCTTGACATTGCCTTTTACAGAACAAAAGTTTTAAATTTTAATGAATTTCATCTTATCAATTATTTCTTTCAGGGATCATGCCTTTGGTGTTGTATTTACAAAAATACCACTGTACCCAAAGTTAGCTACATTTTCTCCTATATTATCTTCCAAGAGTTTTGTAAGTTTTGCATTTTACATTTAGGTCTATGATCCATTTTAATTAATTTTTGTGGAGCGTGTAAAGCCTTTGTCAGACATGTCATTTTTTTTTCTTGCATATGGATGTCCAGTTATTCCAGCACCATTTGTTGAAAAGACTGTCTTTGCTCCATCTTATTACCTTTGCTCTTTTATCAAAGATCAGTTGACTATATTTATAAGGGTCAATTTCTGGGCTCTGTATTCTGTTCCCTTAATCTATTTGTCTATTCTCTTGCTGATACTACTCTGTTGATTACTATAGCTTTATAGTAAATCTTGAAGTTAGGTAACATCAGTCAGCCAACTTTGTTCTTCTCTTTTGATATAGTATTGGCTATTCTGACTCTGCCTCTCCCTGTAAACTTTAGAATCAGTTTTGTTGATACTCACAAAATGCTGATAACTTGCTGATATTTTTATTGAAATTGTATTGAATTAGTAGATAATATTGAGAAGAACTGACATTTTGACAGTATTGATTCTTCCTTTCTATGAACTTGGAATATCTCTTCATTTATTCTTTGATATCGTTAATCAGAGATCTTCTCTTATAGATCTTGTACTTATTTTATTAGATTTATACTTAAGTAATTTCTTTAGGTGTTAATATAAATAGTGCTGTGTTTTTTTGTTTTTTTTAATTTTTATTTTATTCATTTGGCTGCAGTGGGTCTTAGTTGCAGCATCACATTGGCTTCTGTAGTTGTGGTGCGTGGGCTTAGTTGCTCCGAGACACATGGGATCTTTGCTGCCTGACCAGGGATTGAACCTGTGTCCTCTGCGTTGCAAGGCAGAGTCTTAACCACTGGACTAACAGGAAAGTCCTGTGTTTTGTTTTTACTTTAAATTCCACATGTTTACTTTTGGCATACAGGAAAATAGTTGACTTTTATATATTAACTTTATATCTTGCAACCTTGCTATAGTTGCTTATTAACTCAAGGGAATTTTTTTTTTTTTTTTTTTGGTTGATTCTTTCAGATTTTCTTCATAGATGATCACATCATCTGTGGATAAAGGTAGTTTTATGACTTCTTTCCTGATCTGTATACCTTTTATTTCCTTTTCTTGCTGCATTAACTAGGACATCCACTGTGCTGTTGAAAAGGAGTGATGTGAGGCTAGATTGTTGCCTTATATCTGATATTTGTGGGAAAGTGTTAAGTTTCCCAACATTAAGTATAATGTTAGCTGTCTCTATTCCTAGGTTTTATCATGGAGGTTTTTTTTTTTTTTTTTTTTGGTATCATGAATATATTATATATACACATGTATATGTATGTATATATATTTTTAAAATTGGAGAACAATTGCTTTACAATGTTGTGGTGGTCTCTGTAGAACATCACTGTGAATCAGTCATAATTATATAAATTTCACCTCTCTCTTGAGCCTCCCTACCTGCCACATTCCACCCCTCTAAGTTGTCATAGAATGCCAGACTGGGCTGCCTGTGTTAGGTAGCAGCTTCCCACTAGGAAGGTTACCTGTTTTATATGTGATTGTGTATATATGTCAGTGCTACTTTCTCAGTATGTCCTACCCTTTCCTTCCCACGCCGTGTCTACCAGTTTGTTCTTTACACCTGCATTTCCATTTCTCTGTAAATAGGTTCATCAGTACTATTTTTCTAGATTCCATATATATGCATTAATATATGATATTTGTTTTTCTGGCTTACTTCACTCAGTATAATAGGCTCTAGGTGCATCCACCTCACTAAAACTACTCAAATTCATTCCTTTTTATGGCTGAGTAATATTCCATTGTATATATGTACCACAACTACTTTATTTTTATTCGTAGCTTTATAAATTTTTTTTTAAATTGGTGAAAATTACTTTACAATGTTGCATCAGTTTCTGCCATACAACGTGAATCAGTCATAATTTTATATATATCCCCTCCATGTTGACCCTTCCTCCCCTCCCCCCATCCCACCCCTCTAGGTCATGACAGAGCACCAGACCAGCCTCCCTGTATTATACAGCAGCTTCCCACTGACTGTCTGTTTACACATGATAGTCTATGTATGTCAGTGGTACTTGCTCAATTCATCTCACTCTCACCTTCTCCTGCTGTATCAAGTCTGTTCTCTACTAGGTTCATCAGTACCATTTTTCTAGATTCCATATATATGTGTTAATATATTAACACTTGTTTTTTTCTTTCTGACTTTCTTCACTCTATATAAGAGGCTCTAGGTTCATCTACCTCACTACAACTGACTCAGATTTATTCCTTTTTATGACTGAGTATATTCCATTGTACCACAACTTCTTTATCCATTCATTTGTTGATGGACATCTAGGTTCCTTCCATGTCCTGGCCATTGTAAATAGTGCTGTAGATGAACATTGGGGTACATGTGTCATTTTGAATTGTGGCTTTCTCAGGGTATATGCCCAGTAGTAGGATTGCTGGGTCATATGGTAGTTTGAGGGCTTCCCTAGTGGGTAAGTGATAAAGAATATGCCTGCAATTCAGGAGACCACCTTCTACACAGAGGATGTGGGTTCAATCCCTGGATTGGGAATATCTCCTGTAGAAGAAAGTGGCAACCCACTCTAATATTCTTGCCTGGGAAATCCCATGGACAAAGGAGCTTGGAGGGCTACAGTCCATGGGGTCACAAGAGCCAGACATGACTTAGTGATTAAACCACCACCGCATGGTGGTTTTATGTCTAGTTTGTTGTGAGTCTCCATACTGTAGTGGCAGTACCAGTTCACGTTCCCACCAGCAGTGCAGCAGGGTTCTAGTTTCTCTACATGCTCTCTAGCATTTATTGTTTGTAGTTTTTTTTTCTGATGACCATTCTGATTGGTATGAGGTGATACCTCACTGTAGTTTTGATTTGTATTTCTCTAATAATGAGTGATGTGAACATCTTTTCATGTGTTTATTGGCCATCTGTATGTCTTCTTTTGAGAAATGTCTGCTTAAATTTTTGTTCAGTTTTTGACTGGAGTGGTGAATGAATTATATATTATTTAATGATCTATTGCTGTATGTTTTTATGGAGGTAAAATTCAGTTTCATTTTCATTCTTCCTTGTTCATTTATTATTTTACCAATTGGTAATTTGTGTGTTTTAGGCTCAGCTTGCCAATCGGAAACAAAAATTAGAGTCTGTGGAACTGTCCAGCCAGTCGGAAATTCAGCACCTGAGCAGTAAGCTGGAGCGGGCCAATGATACTATCTGTGCCAATGAATTAGAAATAGAGCGCCTCACCATGAGAGTCAATGACTTGGTTGGAACCAATATGACTATTATGCAAGAGCAGCGGCAGAAAGAAGAAAAATTGAGGGAATCTGAAAAACTGCTAGAGGTATATTTTTAAATTTTTATATACTATAACTGAGGAAATGTGTGTGTGTCTGTTTTAAGAGAAACTAATTAACCTAGAACCAGGTTCCAAAATCTGCATTGTCTTACCTACTCTGTAGCCAATGGATCAGATATTGACATTGGGCCTATTAATACTGTATCTGTTATATAATTTACAGTTTGACTCCTGGCTTCCTTTTCTCGTGAAATGGAAAAACTGTAATAACATCTGACTTTTTTTCTGAGTATTTTTACAGGTTCTGCAAGAAGAAAAGAGAGAATTGAAAGTAGCTCTTCAGACTCAAGAAAATTTTATCCATGATGCAAGAATACAAAAGGAGAAGCTGCAAGCAAAATTAAAGGCAGTTGATACTCAACACACAGTAGAGACCATAAGGTATAACCTTAAATATTATTAGTCTTAGCCACACGGTGGTTTGGCATTAAGCATGGTTTTTAATATTACATATTCATAATTTTGTGCTTGATCATATTATAGGCTTTCTTAGTTTTAATTTCGGAGTTAAATTTTTAGGTATTAGATAATAATATATGGTTATTTTTTTCTGCCTTCAGTTTGGATCCCTTAACCAAGAAACTCTGATGTTTAGAAAGTTAGAAACCCTTTTGTCAATCTGTCTGGGCTTCCCAGGTGGTGCAGTGGTAAAGAATCCACCTACCAATGCAAGAGATGTGGGTTTAGTCCCCTGGGTTGGGAGATCCTCGGGAGGAGGAAATGACAACCCCCGCCATTATTCTTGTCAGGATGATCCAATGGACAGAGGAGCCTAGCAGGCTACAGTCCATGGGGTTGCAGAGTCAGACATGACTTAGCGACTATTCTTTCTCTGTCTCCTGTTAATTTGTACCCTTGCTGAAACTCCAAACGTGAAAGGAATTATAGTCTTTTGTCTCCTGGGAGGCCTACCTTCTTTGGTAAAATAGATCATGATTAGTAGCTGGTAAGGACATGTGCTTATCTTCTGTGAGAACTCCAAAATTACAACTTGCTGCTGAACAACCATCAACAGAAGAATGTTGGCTCCCACCAAAAAGATATCCCCTTCCAAGGGCAAAGGAGGAACCCTAGCAAGATGGTAGGAGGGGTACAATCACGTTTAGAATCAAACCCCATACCAGCCAGAGAATCTTGGAGGGCTCAAACGAACCTTGTGCCACTGGGACCCAGAGATTCCCCAGAGACTGAGCCAGACTGTCTTTGAGTGTCTCCTGCAGAGGTATGGGTCAACAGTGGCCTGCCGCAGAGGCAGGGGCTCTGGGTGCAGTAGACCTGGGTATGGCATAAGCCCTCTTGGAGGAGGTCACCATTAACCCCACCAAAGAGCAGCCAGAACTTAGAGAAACAGGCTCTTGAAGGGCACAAACAAAACCTTGTGTGCACCAGGACCCAGGAGAAAGGAGCAGTGACCCCACGAAAGACTGAGCCAGCCTTGCCTGTAGTGTCCAGGAGTTTCTGGCAGAGGCGTGGGTCGGCGGTGGCCTGCTGCATGCAGGGTCAGAGGCACTGATTGCAGCAGTGTGTGCATGGAACCTTTTGAAAGAAGTCTCTATTATCTTCATTACCTCCACTATAGTTTGCCCTCAGGTCAAACAACAGGGAGGAAACACGCTCCCCATCAACAGAAAATTGGATTAAAGATTTACTGAACACGACCCCACCCATCAGACCAAGACCCAGTTTCCCCCTTAGTCAGTCTCTCCCATCAGGAAGCTTCCTTATCCTTATCTATCAGGACAGACAGACTGAAAACCACAATCACAGAAAACTAACCAAACTGGTCACATGGACCACAGCCTTGACTATGAGCCATGCCATGTAGGGCCACCCAAGATGGATGGGTCATGATGGAGAGTTCTAACAAAACGTGTTCCACTGGAGAAGGGAATGGCAAACCGCTTCAGTATTCTTGCCTTGAGAACCCCATGAACAGTGTGAAAAGGCAAAAAGATAGGACACTGAAAGATGAACTCCCCAGGTCGGTAGGTGTCCAGTATGCTACTGGAGATCAGTGGAGAAATAACTCCAGAAAGAATGAAGAGATGGAACCAAAGCAAAAACAGCACCCAGTTGTGGATGTGGCTGGTGATGGAAGTAAAGTCTGATGCTGTAAAGAGCAATACTGCATAGCAACCTGGAATGTTAAGTCCTTGAATCAAGTTTGAAGGCCTTGAAGGCAAGTTTGAAGCGATCAAACAGGAGAGGGCAAGAGTGAACATCTACATTTTAGGAATCAATGAAGTAAAATAGACTGGAATGGGTGAATTTAACTCAGATGACCATTATATCTACTACTGTGGGCAAGAATCCCTTAGAAGAAATGGAGTAGCCATCATAGTCAACCAAAGAGTCTGAAATGCAGTACTTGGATGCCATCTCAAAAACAATAGAATGATCTCTGTTCGTTTCCAAGGCAAACCATTCACTATCACAGTAATCTAAGTCTATGCCCCGACCAGTACTGCTGAAGAAGCTGAACGGTTCTGTGAAGACCTACAAGACCTTCTAGAAGTAACACCCAAAAAAGATGTCCTTTTCATTATAGGGGACTGGAATGCAAAAGTAGGATGTCAAGAGACACCTGGGGTAACAGACAAATATGGCCTTGGAGTACAAAAAGCAGGTCAAAGGCTAACAGTTTTGCCAAGAGAATGCACTGGTCATAGCAAACACTCTCTTCCAGCAACACAAGAGAAGACTGTACACATGGACATCACCAGATGGTCAGTATAGAAATCAGATGGTTATATTCTTTGCAGCCAAAGATGATGAAGCTCTATACAGTCAGCTAACTTTTTTTTTTCTTTTCTTTTGGTAAACCAGGAAACAGACTAAAGAATTCTGAAGAGTTTCATTACTAAAAAGAGTTGGGAAAATATGAACTGCCTCTGTGTTGTTTTTGTTTGCAAAGATACAGGCCTTTAACAATCCTTCTATGTCTTCCTGTAGATCACTGGAGGAACCTCTGGCAGAAAGGAGGTATGCCTCTCAAGGGCAGGGGGACTTGCAGAATGTGCTCTGCCAACTGGATTTTACCCACACTAGTGAAGAGCTTCTGCAGGCAGAGGTGACGCGTCTGGAAGGCAGGTAGATAACTACATGCATTTCAGCAATGTTCAAATTGTTAGAAACTCTTTCAATCATTGTATTGATAAAGTAAGCTAGTATAACAAATGAAAACATGTTTTTTCCTCCAGCTTTCACAAATTGGCCTAACTTCTGATTTCATTGAGATTAAAGGAGAACTATGATCTCAATTAAAGTAGAACTTCCTAATCTTTTTCCCAGAAAACCTATCAGTCAGCCTACACCTGTCTGTGCCCTTAATCTGTGGAGTGGATGAATCAATGGATGACATGTCTGTGCTTCTAAGATTCCACTTATGTATAGTTTCTACAATTTTTTTATTTTCTTTTTTACATTGTCAATTCTTAATCTCTGCTAAATCATTTCCCCTGGTATAAAATATGTTTTAATATTCCTCATCTTGGGAAAAAGATGAAAACCCTCCTTTAATTCTACATCCCTGTCAAGTTACTTCCATATTTCTCTGCTCTTCTTCAAAACCCAGTTCTTTAAGAGGTGTCTATATTGACTCTCTGTATGTCTTCACATTTCTCCCATGCAGAAGGCCTTTGGTTAGACTGACTTTCCCCTCTACCAGACACCTCACTGGAGCTTCTCTTGGGGAGGTCTCACTGGACATGTAGTGCTCCTTTCTGTTCTGAAATGCTGTTGATATGTCCTTGTGTGTTGACTGAATCCTTATTTATGCTGTACTATGCCCAGCTCACTTGTATTACAATACAGTGAACTTTTTTTTTTTTCGTCATACTGCAGAACTTTTTGATTGGGAGCAGTTTGGTATTTTATTTTAAACGTAAATCACAGTCATTTGTACTCTAATGTTTTCTGCATGTAGAAGATAAAAATATATAAACTGTTAGCCTGCAGGGAAACAAACCAAAAAATTTCCATTTTGCCTTTTTAAGTAACAAATTTTTGTCCCTACTCTAACTAATATGTCGTTTATTACTGTTTTTGGAAACCACCACATATTTTCTTTGCATCGTAAGTATACATGCATCCACAGACTTTTTGCTTTATTTCTCACCTTGAAATATTTAAGATATTCTTAATTCTCATTAGGAAGTATATTTGCACACTGTAGATTGAATAAAATAAAGTTAGGTATTCTTACTGACGGGCTTCCCTGGTGGCTCAGACAGTAAAGAATCTGCCTGCAATGCGGCAGACCTGGGTTCAGTCTCTGGGTTGGGAAGGCTTGGAGGAGGGCTTGGCAACCCACTTAAGTATTCTTGCCTGGAGAATCCTCATAGACAGAGGAGCCTGGTGGGCTACAATCCATGGGTCGCAAAGAGCTGGGCACAGCTAAGCACAGCACAGCACATTCTTCTTGACATGGCCTCCCTGGTGGCTCAGCAGGTAAAGAATCCATTTGTACCAGTGAAGGGAACGCGGGTTTAATCCTTGAGTTGGGAAGATACCCTGGGGAAGGTATGGCAGCCCTCTCCAGAATTCTTGCCTAGGAAATCCCATGGACAGAGGAGCCTGGCGGGATCCATGGGATCACAAAAGAGGTTGACACAGCTTAGCCGCTAAACAACAATGACAAATTGTTATTGATATTAGAGCTGACATTTATATTTTTTATCATAGATTTTCCATTGATTAACTTTTTAGTGGTCTTTTACATGTTTTGCTATGCTTTCGGCAGACTCTGAAGACTTGTCTTGCTTCTGACACACTGCCAACCTGGAACACCTTATTCTCTTTAGGCCTCGATTTTCCCGTCTTTAGATAAGACAAGATTATTTCTGATTTTTCTTCTCCCTCTACCTCAGTGTTCTATTTGACATGTTATAGTCATGTCGCTAAGAGTTGGACACGACTGAGCACCTTCACTTTCCCTTTTCACTTTCATGCATTGGAGAAGGAAATGGCAACCCACTCCAGTGTTCTTGCCTGGAGAATCCAAGGGACGGGGAAGCCTGGTGGGCTGCCGTCTATGGGGTTGCACAGAGTCGGACACGACTGAAGTGACTTAGCAGCAGGAGTCATGTACTAAGTACCACATAATAAGCATTCTAGGATTTTTAGAAATAAGGTTGGAATAAATGGATACAAATACTGCTGTTCAGTAATAAAACTGAATGACTTTAAAAATTATTTTTCTATAGCAAAGGACAGGTAGAAAAAGGAACCCTTTTAGACAGCTTATTTGTATTGTTCAGTTTGAACAGAATACTCCCTGAAACAGGAACTGGAGGAATATACATGATTGTTTTGTGTTGTTGTATTGCCAAGGTGATATTTTGAACGATAGCTTATCTGGTAAATTGGCTGTGTGGGGGAACAGTCTAACAGTTATTAAGCGCTTATTGAACAGTCTGGAGCCAAATGATGAAGGGCCCGAGAGTATGATGGACAAGGTTAAAGGGAGGTGAGAAGTTAAAGATATTATTTTAACTACAGAATTTGTAGTTTGAGAGACAGAATATGTACATTAAAAGACCTAAGAGCAATTTAAAGTGAAAGTTTTAGAAAGTGTCTACCTTCAAACTCTAACAATTGAAAGTAGACTGTTTTTAAGATAATTTAGGGGAATGAGGATCGAAGTAGCTCTATCCAGGTAAATGCTGATTCGATTCTTGAAAGGGTGTTGACTGTCCATTGTCAGGTGGTAGGAGGAGGTGCTGTGTGGCCAAGGGGGTGGTATGTGAAAAGAAAAGAAGTCAGGCTTAGCACATGGCGCAAGGCAGACTGTAAAGCCTAGCAATTTAGAAGCAAACGACTTTATAGTGGATATGAGCTGTGAGATAAGAGGGGTATGGTGTCCCTGAGGTTCTTATATCTGATGAGGGATAAATAAAGGTGACAGGTTGGAAACTCATGATTATTTTGGCAGCTGTGTGTAGGATGGGATTGTAATTAAGCGTGGTGAAGACTGACATTATGATGGCAGCTCATGTACGACTAGAGAGAAAAAAATTGCCTAAGTTGCTCTAACATTTAGAATTTTGTAACCAGTAGTATTTTAAGCAGATAGAAGGTATATAGGTGAACACACAAGTCTAAAGTATCTCCCCAGAAGTGTGGATTGGATTTTGCTGACTCCGCTGATACAGAAATTGGAAATGAGTTTTATTTTGGGGTACAAAGTCATGTTTATTTCTTAGCCATTAAGAGGGTAGTTAGATAACTCAACTTGTGGGATTCAGGGTTTTGTTGTGTTTTGTTTTAAATATGTGACCTTATTTTTGTCATAAAGCTTAGAATCTGTGAGTGCAACATGTAAACAGCTGAGCCAAGAGCTAATGGAAAAATATGGAGAGCTGAAGAAGATGGAAGTGCACAACAATGAGTACAGGGCTGAGATCAAGAAGGTGAGAGGTGCAGACCCCTCTGTGTTTGTAGACTGAGCAGTGGGTTGGGAGGTTATAGTAGTTGATTTTAATGAGAGAAAAATGTCATCCAGAGGCTATGTGATGCTCATGAGTAGAGTGCCTGTAAGATGCTTAGGAGAATGTCTGTGTCATCCTCAGGGATGCCGTTTAAGTATTTTCAAGATAATTGAAGCCTGTCCCCTTTGAACTCTACAACTGTATTTTAAATATGTCTTGATGAAAAATGTTCTAAAAGATATCACACCTTCTTGCTTGCGTGAACACATGAACATATTAATTGAGATAGCATTTAGTATTTTCTTACTGACTGAAGGTGGTGATGGATGTGTAGTATCTTCTGTACTGTGGGTAGTTATATCCTCATTGGCATTTGAAGTTTGTGGAATTTGTCTCTGTGTTAGTGGCTCTAGCTGTCCTATTTGTTGAGTCATTTTTTTTATTACTTCTTTGAGATTACTTCTAGCTCCTTTGTTTTTGTCTTTCTGTTATCTTCTGTGGACCAGGAAACCATATAAGCAAAATTTTTAGATTTGCAACCAGAAAGAGTGAAGGTAACAAATGCTGTCCCCTAAACTATGTGTGCGTCAGCTCGTTGATGCTGGTTCTCAGCATCTGAGTCAGCCGTCTCTCACTGTTTGGAGATCTAATAAAGAATTGTGGGCATAACTACCTGACCTTCAGTACAGATATGCGGCTTGGTAAATGGCTAATTTTTTGCAGGTTTAATTAGGGAAAAATTTATGACTTGAGGCAAGGTAAAAATTACTCTATTATTAATATTATATTTTTCTGTCTAACATGTCTGCTCTCAATTTGTAATGCTTTCTATTTTTTTGCAGTTGAAAGAACAGATTTTACAGGCTGAACAGAGTTACAGCTCTGTACTAGAAGGAATGAAGATGGAGATCTCCCAGCTAACTCGAGAGTTACATCAGCGAGATATCACTATTGCTTCCACCAAAAGTTCTTCCTCTGACATGGAAAAGCGACTCAAAGCAGAGATACAAAAGGCAGAAGAAAAAGCAGTCGAGCATAAGGTGAAACTTGAACAAAAATTTTCTTTATTTGAAGTTTGTTTTTGAAAGTTCAGTTTATTAAAGGTATAATTTCCATAGTGTTTAATTCAGTAAATTTTTATTAACTCCCTTCTTTAGGCTGGTTAACAAGTAGTCTAGTGAAGATTGGCAGGAGTTAAGAGTAGTTCAGACAAATGAAAAGACTATTTCTATGGTGAGTAGTGAAGGTTACCCTGGTCACTGTGGCAGGTGGGACAAGTGATGAGGGATGAAATGGGAAAGCAGGGATTAGCTCCTGAAGGGCCCACCTGCCCTGTGTAGGAGTTTTCATGTTATCTTGGGGTCTGTACAGAATGGGTTAAACAGGAGTAAAAAGTTTCTGTGGTTGTATGGAGAATAAGCAAGGAGGCAGAGAGACCACTCAGATGCTGTCACAGCGGTGAGATGGTGGCCTGAGCACTGCGCAGGGGAGACCCAGGGAAATGGATCATTCTGGAGATACTTGCCTGGTAAGACTGACTAGACTTTGTATTTGACTGGACAGGGAGAGTGAGTTAGACAGAGTTAGGGAAGGATGTCGCTAGGATTCCGGCTTGGGCAACTGATTAGAGTGATGCTCTTTAATGAAATACAGAAAAGATAAGGAGCAGGTTTGGGGAGGATAATGAATTTGTATAAATATTACACAAAATGGGGAAGCTGGCAGATGGGACACTGGTTTGAGATAAAAGCTGGATTTTCATATGGAAATATCTAAGTTCCACAGAAGGCCTGGAGCGCAAGATTAAAATCAAGGTAAGACGTTTAGCCGTGGAAGTCTTTACATGAAGTTGGCATTTGAAACCCCAAGAAACTTAGATATTGTAAGAAGAAGGCATAGAGTGTGAAGAGGAGAGACTTGAACCCAACTTAGGAAACTACTCATTTAGGGTAAAATGGTGCCAGAATGATGCTAAAAAGGAAAGAGACAATAAGGAAGAAACTAGATAGTTTTCACAAAAGAAGCAGGAAGCCGAGGAAGACAGGAATCTTCAAGTAGGAATAAGCTATTACCCTTGAAAGGAGTGCAGATTACAAGATGCTGGAGGCAGAGGCCAGGAAGAGGAGTGCCAGGGAGTCACCAGTGCCTGGATTGATCTGTTTAGAATAACACTCTTAATTGCATGCATACAAATTCATGTTGAAACACCTCTTCAAAAAATGTTTTAGAAAGTATTTGTATATATGAATGAAGAATGTAACTTCACCTAATGAAAAGTATATGTAGAAAAAATTTTTAAGATGGATTTGATTTATTCATTACATTTATTTCTTTTTTCCTACTTTTCCCTTTTCAGGAGATGTTGGGTCAGCTGGAATCACTCAAGTTAGAAAATCGTCATCTTTCTGAAATGGTGATGAAATTGGAATTAGGTTTACATGAGGTACATATATAGAAACTTGCTTTTCTGCTATACAAGCCTTAAAAGAAATTACTTTGTAAATATTGATATTGTAAAGAGAAAGCTAAGATCAAACTATGAAATAATCCTTCTGCAAAAACTTTCTCAAAAAGAAGACAGTGATAGGAGTGAGCAAAATGTGACTCTTCACTCCAGCATCTGGAAGATTTTAAAAAATACTATATGTGATAAAAATACATGTAAAATAGAATATATATAAAGGGTTTAGCATAGTGTCTGGCATTTAGTAGGTATATAATAAGTATTTAACACTGTTATTATTATTGTAATTACTATTTTCACAGTCTTTTAATTATAAAGTATGCCATCTTCTAAGTATTTTTGTTTTAAATATATTTCTGCAAGGTAAAAGTGTTAAGTGAAACTCTTAGTCGCTCGGTTGTATCTGACTCTGCGACCCCATGGACTATAGCCCTCCAGGCTCCTCTGTCCATGGGATTCTCCAGGCAAAATACTGGAATGGGTAGCCATTCCCTTCTCCAGGGGATCTTCCCAATTCAGAGATCAAACCCGTATCTCCTGCATTGCAGGCAGATTCTTTACCGTCTTAGCCACTAGAGAAAATACACTTCATTTAATCAAATATTCTAGAATCTTTTATGCTCAAAGTATTTAGTAGATGATGTAATAGATACAAGGATGAATAAGATTCTTGTCTTTACAAGACAGAGGGTAATCCAGTAGGGAGGATAAGAAATGTAAGCAAGCTTCTATGAAACCAGAGAACAGAGAGTTACCAACTGTGTGGGTGCTCTTTTAACTATTTTGTTATAAAATTGTTATTTTTGCAAAATGACCCATCTGTTTCTTACCCCTCTTTTCTTGATATAGGTCAAATGCCCAGAGATTTTAGAAATTCTTTTTTTCTGTTTTTCTGGAGAGTCTATGCCTCCAAAAATTCGTGGTTGTACAATGCCCCTGTTGGCTCCTAAGTAGTTTTAGTTTCACTCTCAAGGATTGTGGAGGCTGGGGTGGAAGAACATGCAAAACACTACACGAATACTTTATTTCACCTGAAAGAAAATACAGGGAACCATTTTTATAATCTTTTGAGAGGGTGAGACTCTCTTAGCTTCTTGAAACTACAAATAATTTTACAACATAAAGAATTCTACAACATAAAAATATAAAATTTCTGGACTACAAAAGGCCCCATTTAAAAGACTGATTGACTAGAGGAAAATCTGTTAACAGACAAAAGGTTAATATAAAATATTAATATATAAGGCCTTATAAAGATAATACAATCATTGGATCTAGTAGGAAAATAGGTTCAGTTCAGTACAGTTCAGTCGCTCAGTGGCGTCCGACTCTTTGAGACCCCATGGACTGCAGCAGGCCAGGCTTCCCTGTCTATTACCAATTCCCAGAGCTTGCTCAAGCTAATGTGCATCAAGTCGGTGATGCCATCCAACCATCTCATCCTCTGTCGTCCCCTTCTCTTCCTGCCTTCAATCTTTCCCAGCATCAGAGTCTTTTCAAATGAGTCAGTTCTTCGCATCAGGTGGCCAAAGTATTGGAGTTTCAGCTTCAGCATCAATCCTGCCAATGAGTATTCAGGACTGATTTCCTTTAGGGTTGACTGGTTGGATCTCCTTGCAGTCGAAGGAACTCTCAAGAGTCTTCTCCAACACCACAGTTCAAAAGCATCAATTCTTTGGCACTCAGCTTTCTTTATAGTCCAACTCTCATGTCCATACACAACTGTTGGAAAAACCATAGCTTTGACTACGTGGACCTTTGTCAGCAAAGTAATGTCTCTGCTTTTTAATATGCTATTTAGGCTGGTCATAGCTTTTCTTCCAGGAAGCAAGTGTATTTTAATTTCATGGCTGCAGTCACCATCTGCAGTGATTTTGGAGCCCAAGAAAATAAAGTCTGTCACTGTTTGCATTGTTTCCCCATCTATGTGCCATAAAGTGATGGGACCGGATGCCATGATCTTAGTTTTTTAAATGTTGAATTTTAAGTCTGCGTACCTGAGGTTATTGATATTTCTCCCAGCAATCTTGTTTCCAGCTTATGCTTCTCCAGCCCAGCATTTCTCGTGATGTACTCCGCATTTAAATTAAATAAGCAGGGTGACAATATATAGCCTTAACATACTCTTTTCCCCGGGGAAGGCAATGGCACCCCACCCCAGTACTTTTGCCTGGAAAATCCCATGGACGGAGGATCCTGGTAGGCTCCAGTCCATGGAGTTGCTAAGAGTCGGACACGACTGAGCAACTTCCCTTTCACTTTTCACTTTCATGCATTGGAGAAGGAAATGGCAACCCACTCCAGTATTCTTGCCTGGAGAATCCCAGGGACGGGGGAGCCTGGTGAGCTTCTGTCTATGGGGTCGCACAGAGTTGGACACGACTGAAGCGACTTAGCAGCAGCAGCAGCATACTCTTTTCCCAATTTGGAACCAATTTGTTGTTCCATGTCCGGTTCTAACTGTTGCTTCTTGACCTGAATACAGGTTTCTCAGGGGGCAGGTAAGGTGATCTGGTATTCCCATCTCTTGAAGAATTTTCCACAGTTTGTTGTTATCTACATAGTCCATAAATAGATAATCATAGAAGTAATGCAGAAATTCAACAAAGAAGAAAAGCAGTTACATCCCTTAATAAACAAAGAAATATTCTTTTGTTTATTGACTTGACAATGATTTTTTTAAAACTGATATAACCAGTGTTGGCAGGGATATAGAGCAACAGGCCCTTTAGTGCTCTGTTAATGAGAAAGTAAATTGACACAGCTATTCTGGAGGGCAGTTTAGCAGTGTCCATTAAACCGAATGTAAATACATGCAGTCTATAAAGTCCTGAGTCATGTGCATTTCTGATTTTGGTTGTCATTGCTGAATTGTTCTCCGTTTGTCATCAGTTTGCATTCCCAAAGAACCCATCCTGGAGAAGCAAATGCATGAAAACGGTCATTTCACTGTTGTTTGCAGTATCCAAAATTTTGAAAAAATGTAAATGTTAGTCTATAGAGGGATGGTTGCATGATTTTCTTTACTAGGAAATGTTATGCCGTCATTTAATGTGGCAGATGAACATATGCTCCCTTGTCAAATCCCTCTAAAACTAAAGTGAAAGGACTTTGTTTTTTAAAGCAAACCTACAAGGATGGAAAAAGTAGGAGAGGAGACAACAGCTAAGTATTTTGTAAGGGGGAAGGTGGATGGAAGGAAGGAAAGAAAAAAGGAAGGATGCATAGATGGAAGGAAGGAAAACGACTTTATACACCTTGATAAGCAATACTAAGCTGCTGCTGCTGCTGCTACTAAGTCGCTTCAGTCATGTCCGACTCTGTGCGACCCCATAGACAGCAGCCCACCAGGCTCCCCCATCTCTGGGATTCTCCAGGCAAGAACACTGGAGTGGGTTGCCATTTCCTTCTCCAGTGCATGAAAGTGGGAAGTGAAAGTGAAGTTGCTCAGTAGTGTCCGACTCTTCGCGACCCCATGGACTGCAGCCCACTAGGCTCCTCCATCCATGGGATTTTCCAGGAAAAAGTACTGAAGTGGGGTGTCATCACCTTGGTGGAGGAAACCAAGAACCTGATTTGTACCACAGAGTCTTCAAAAGGCTCAGTATTTCAGTTCAATTCAGTTGTGTCTGATTCTATGTGACCCTATGCACTGCAGCATGCGAATCTTCCCTGTCCATCACCAGTTCCCAGAGGTTGCTCAAAGTCATGTCCATCTAGTCGGTGATGCCATCCAACCATCTCATCCTCTGTTGTCGCCTTCTCCTCCTGCCTTCAGTCTTTCCCAGCATCTTTCCCAGGGTCTTTTCCAGTGAGTCAATTCTTCACATCAGGTGGTCAAAGTATTGGAGCTTCAGCTTCAGCAGCAGTCCTTCTAGTGAATATTCAGGACTGATTTCCTTTAGGGTTGACTGGTTGAATCTCCTTGCAGTCCAGGGGACTCTCAAGAGTCTCCAGTACCACAGTTCAAAAGCATCATTTCTTCGGTGCTCAGCTTTCTTTATGGTCCAACTCTCACGTCTGTGCATGACTTATGGAAAAACCATAGCTTAGACTAGATGAACCTTTGTTGGCAAAATAATATCTCTACTTTTTGATATGCTGTCTTGGTTGGTCATAACTTTTCTTCCAAAGAGCAAGCGTCTTTTAATTTCATGGCTGCAGTCACCATCTGCAGTGATTTTGGAGCCCAAGAAAATAAAGTCTGTCACTGCTCAGGATTTGGAAATAGCTGATTGAGACTTTTATCTTATGTAGTGTGATTACCTGTTCATATTTAAGAGTTAGAAACTCTCAGAAGTGCTTAACCCAGACTATGGCCAGAGATTCTGTTCAGCTTGCTGCTGCTGCTGCTAAGTCGCTTCAGTCATGTTCAACTCTGTGCGACCCCATAGATGACAGCCCATCAGGCTCCTCTGTCCCTGGGATTCTCCAGGCAAGAATACTGGAGTGGGTTGCCATTTCCTTCTCCAGTGCATGAAAGTGAAAAGTGAAAGTGAAGTCACTCATTTGTGTCTGACTCTTTGCGACCCCACGGACCGCAGCCCACCAGGCTCCTCCGTCCATGGGATCCTCCAGGCAGGAGTACTGGAGTGGGGTGCCATTGCCTTAATTTCTCCTGAAACCTCTAACAGTGGTAGTGATGTTCTTTCTTCACACAGCTATGTGTGTGCTTGCTATGCACTTTTTATATTACCTTTCGCATTCATTTGTTTGTAATTATTGTTAATAAAATAGTAAATTTGAGGAAAAATTTAAATAATGCCTGCCTGGAAAAAGCAAACATTATCTTCTTCTAAAAGATATCTTTAATGACATCAGATATCAAACTCTGGCTTTTGAGGATCATGTCAGCAGCTTAGACTTCCACTGATTTTGAAGTTACAGTATGTAAACTTGATGTATATATTAAGAACAATTATTAGAAAGTTCCATTTTGCATTTACCATCCTAAAAAGGTGATATTACTTTTACAAATGAATAATTTTGGCTAAATAACTCTTAATAAAAGTATCTAATTAGCTTTGTAATGAGAGCAATAGCTCTGATAAATTATTTACCACAGTGAAAATAAAAGTTGCCAGTAGTTCATAGTTTAACTCTTATGTCCTGCAGATTTTTCTTTTTGAGATTTTTTCTGTCAACAACCTGCTGAAAGATTTTATAACTTATTGTCACTACTAGTACAGATAGTTAAATGGTTGTATTTGAAGCTTTATTTTTTTGTTAGGTAAATTGTGTTTGTAAAACTACTTGACCAGTTTATTTTCAAAAAATTTTTTATGGAAAAGGGCAAGCTAAACATTGTATTAAATTCCAAAGAAGGTAACCATGATTTTTCAGAATGCTAATGAAAATATTTTGTCATTAGGAAAAAATGGTCCAGACTTCTGTTTTTTTAGGTACTCTATTACTAGGAAACACCTAGAATTGAAGAGCAGTAGAATTTATAATCACAGAATTCAGACCATATCAGAGTAGTAATTCATACGTCATCCTTGTTGAATACTGACTTACCATGTCAAAATCAATCTCACATACCGGAATAGGTACAACATTATTGTAAAAGTTTCTAAGACCAGAGAGTTATTTATTTAAAAGCTGTCCATGCCAGTCAGAATTCCTTTTCAGAACCTTATGTTCAGATTTCTTTCTTTGAAATAGGTCTCTTGATTTTCTTCCATAGGTATTGTGGGGCTATTCAACCTTCTGTCTCCATCTTTTTTTTTTTAAGTTAAACTATAGTTGTATAGTTACAATATTATATCAAAGTGTACAACATAGTTATTCCATATTTTTATAGATTATACTGTTTAAAGTTATTATAAAATGATGGCTATGTTGCTGCTGTGTACTATGTCCTTGTAGCTCACTTACTTTACACATAGCAAGCGTGCCTCTCACTCCCCTGCCTCTGCCCAGCCGCACCCCCTTCCCTCTCCCCACTGGTCACCATTCTCTGTGTCTGAGTCTGTTTCTGTTTTGTAGTATCCATTTGTTTTATTTTTTGGTTTCCACATATGAGCGATAACATAGTCTTTGTATTTCTCTGTCTGACTTATTTCACTAAGCTCAACTTTCTCTTTTTTTAAAAAAGAATTCATGGTTACTGTTTTGTTTCTTTTTGTCTGTATTTGATTCTCATTTGTAGCTTTCTTCCATCCTAGTTCACGCCTTCCTCTAGCTCCTTGGATATTCCTTCGCACATCAGGGAAGCCCATTGTGCTCCTACCCCATTAACTGTAAGAAATACAACCTTTTTTTTTTTTTTTTTTTAGGTGCCAAAACCAGATCTATACTTTTTCCTAAGTAAAACCATAGATTAACTAGTCACAGCTACAAGTAATTTTCCACCAGCGGTATCACAGATCACAAGTATTCTTTTAGAAATTAAGTGCCTCTGTTCTTTTTTATTAGGCAAAAGAGATTTCACTAGCAGACCTCCAGGAAAATTATATTGAGGCATTAAATAAATTAGTATCTGAAAATCAACAACTACAGAAAGATTTGATGGATACCAAAGGTCAGCTGGAGATTTCTACTCAGATATGCAAAAAAAACCAGGACAGGATCTTTAAACCAACATATAGCAGAGTACCTGAGTTCAAGAATACAGCATTCAAGTAAATTTTCTTCATAGTTTATTTAAAATATGTATCTTTACTATGTAATGCTCATTTCTTTGAGAATAATTTCCAATTTATAGAAGTTAAATCTTTATCAAAGGACCCTATGTTTAATTCTGAAGTACAGTGTGTACAAGTAAAGCTGTTAGGTTAAAAAATGCAGGGGGTTATATATCACTTTCATGTAAACTTCTGGATGTAGGTGAGAATAACAGCCTAATTCCCCTGAGTTTTGTCATGCTGCTTCACTTGTCCCATAAGAAGTGGAAGTTAGCTTTTTATAAAAAGCTTCTTTTGTATTTTTGGTGAACTAATAATATATTGTTGCCTAAAACATCAGCATTCAATGAAAAACCACCCAGCTTCAGCTCTTACATGTTTTCCTACCAGGAACCTTTGCTGACACCCTCTCCGCCACTCCCACCTCACCCCCAGGTAAAGATAAGGGACTTCTCTCTGCACAGTGCTCGCCTCTGTCCTACCACCAACCCCACTAGGGCACTCAGATAGCTTACTTGTCTTCCTTGTTGTTGTGTAAGTCTGTGGGGTCAGGGACGTGGTCATGGGGATTGGGTATTTGGGGCCAGGGTGATGAAAAGAGTGCCTGGTCTGAATGGGCTTCTGATTTTGTAAATTATAGCCTTTTCCTTAGTCTAGTTCTGTATTTGTATTGAACTTCCAACAATAAGTCTGTTTCTTTAAAGGAGGAAAATTGCTACAATGTTTATCTGCTTTATTTTCTAATCTGCTATCCAGGCCAGCCCATGGCCAGCACAGGCATGATGGGATGAAGGCTGAGCCCTACAAAACAGGGCTTCATTCTCCGCAAGGACAAGCATCGGATAGCATAGAGCCTGTGTCCCTGTCCTGGGGCTTCAGCCCCCGAGCCATCAGATCAGCTCTTGCTGCTCCACTGTCTCTCTGCCATCTAACTTTCTGTGCAAAACTAACTCTCTGCCTTCAGTGCTAGATACAAATGAAACCAACTTTTCTGACACTATCTCTGAGAGTATAAATGACCCAGAAGACTTTACATCTTCGGTATGGACACTTATCTTACTACTTTATTAAGTGTGTTTAGTTTGATTTTATTTTTTTATTTTAAGGCGGAGGGTTTTTTTTTTTTTTTTTGTCTCCTTACTGGTTCTTTCTCTTAAGTACCCTTTGTTATTCTCATGTATTTCTGTCCTAAGATTTTGCTTGTGAAGACTTCAGCCACTAGTACTTTTCAAAATGTGTCTTATTAAATATAAGTTATAGGGATTCATTTATTTTTAGCCAAAATTGAAAATTCCCTTCTTGCCTTTTTCAGAGAGGCTCACCTTTGTATTGGAAATGATTGGTTCAAGGAATATCTCTGCCTGCCAAGATAGTCCTGGGGCATAGATAGTGGTGAAGGAGAAAAGGAATGGCTGGAAAGGAAGAGAGTGAGTTGAGGCAGAGGAAGTAACGGCAGCTGATGTGTCTGTTATAGACCATAGACTGGGTGCCGCCCCGCGGGGCCCTGGTGGCAGACACTGCCCTTCAACAGGGCTGGCCCCTCGTTCCTGCAGCAGATGTGAGGACTCCTCTCCACCCTTGTTTTTGCCTTCTGTGCTGAAGCACTCACCTCTGGCTGTTCATTCTCATCACCTGATGGTCCTGTATCTGTGAAAGTTCAGTATTTTTGACTTTTTAATGTGCCACCAAGTCCATAGGAGTTATCTTTTAGCTGTTAAAATAAACATACTATATATATAATTCTGAAATCCAAGAAAGACCTGATGACTAACTTTCTTTCTAAGTTTGGCAGTAAGACCTCACCTGGCCTAAACTGATATGATGTGATAAAATATTGATTGATCCCACTTAACATTTTATGTCAGAAATACCAATGTGTTTGATGATGGGATGTTACCTCAGACTCGTCATAGGTCATGTATTCTATATTGTGAATTCATCTACATGCTAAACTATTTTTTAACCATAAACAGAACTCATAAGCACTTCCACAGTTATTCATGAACATGGCAGAGCTGGACAAAATGTGAGTCACTGGACTTGCACGTTTCCAGCTAAGGTCAGCCAAGGTGGTGCGTTACCCTCTTGTTTCAGCTCTTGTGCTGAGAGGCCCAGAAGATAGAGCCACTCATGGGCAGTACAGTGCATGAGGCTCAGATGCTGGGCTTGAACAGGGTTTGAACCCCAGCTTTGGCACCCATTAATGGGGTGGCCTCAGGCAAGTCACCAAACACTGTGAACCTTGTTTTTTGTGAAATAAAGCAAACAGAATCTACCTGATGAGTTATTTTTAGGAGTTAGGATTATAATCTGTGTGAAGTTTGTGTGTATGTGTTTATGTTTCACATAGGAGCAGTGTTTCAGTATTCATTAATTCAGTGTTTGAGATGACATTATAGAGAATAACTACTGCAGATAAGGGTCAATTAAATATGGTACATCTAACTTCTGAAACCAGTGATTTCAGACGAGGGGCTGTAGACTCAAATTTTGGAGGAAGGAAAATACTGATTTTTACCTGGTATCTAATTTATTACAGGTATATTTTCTATGGTTTAAAAAGTAACATTCAGATTTTTATAAATAAGTTTGAAATAAATAGGCATTAAGTATATCTCTTCTAGCGTATAGAAGGCTCTGAAAGTCTTCAAATGAGTAACTAATATATTTATATGACACCTCACACTTAACTAACCCTGTCAGAAAGGATCTGTGTTAATTTTTGTGGGATTTTTTTTTAACTATTATTATTAATAGTATAAAAACAATATCTTGTCAGAGGAAAACATTCCCCTTTTGATATTGGTAGTTAGAAAATATCATGAATACTGTGTCTTAGAAATATACCGTTCAACTTACATATGTCAAAATTTGTTTCTCTTCTAGTGTCCCTTGCCTCTGTCTCCTCTTGGTTCAATAGCCACAAGATTTTTGGAAGAGGAAGAGCTGAGGTCTCATCACATTCTAGAGCGCCTAGATGCCCACATCGAAGAACTAAAGCGAGAAAGTGAGAAGACAGTGAAACAGTTCACAGTCCTAAAGTAGCCTCTTAAAAATCACAAACTTGGAAATAAAAATAAACACTGAAGAGTTACTGTCATCATGAAGGAGCAGCTCTTTGAAAGCCTGAACATATGACTATATAGAAACCATAAAAATGAGATGTACTAAAGCTGCCCTGAGGAATCTGAGAAGCTGGTACTTAGCTCTAAGGTGTTTTCTCTGCACTGTCTTGTTTAAAGGACTTTTTCCAGCAATAACATGTAAATAAACCACTTTGCTAGACTTTTTTCTCATATTAATATTTATTATCATAAAATAATACTTTCTCTTGCTGACATAAATGTAATAGCTGTAGACTAATTAAAGATTTTATGATACATGTTGGAAATAAAGTAACTGTAGGAACTTCCTCTGGGAGCCATGTATGTAGTGGAAGCATGGATCTCAGAGTCAGAGTGATCCAGATTTTGCTGGGTTTTGTGCTGGTTTTGCTCCTCGTTAGCCAGTTGGGCTGGTAATGTGCGAGACTAGGTGCAAGTATGTGAAGGGGCTGGAGAAGTTGACAGGAAGCCCACTCCTATTCAAAAGACAGATGTGGGAACGAGGTGGGAGCAGGGCCTGGGGCTGGGTTAGCGTGGGAGCCTGGGGACACTCAGTAGAAATCTTGGCATCTGCATTTCTGAGGAGAGGTTTGACGGGGAGACAAAAGATGTCAAGGTGCAGAGGCATTTGAAGCCATGGAGATCTGGAGGAGGAGGGCAAGGAGACAGAAGATCAGGACTTGGGGCCTGAAGGACACCAGCACGTGAGCATCGTGTGGTTAGATCCAGCAGAGGAGCTGGAATGTGCAGTCAGAGACCAGAAGGTGAGGTGGAGGGCTCTTGTCACCCAAGATGGGGCTCCTGAGACCCAGCCCTCTCTGTAGATCTTTCCCATCAGCAAGCAAACATCCTGTTATTTCTCCTTTCTTTAAAGCAAAACAAAACCTCAGTTCCACGTCTTCCCTACTGCTCCACACACCTGCTCCCCTTCACACAGATGTCTCTGGCGAGAACTGTCTGCAGTGGCTGTTGCCACTGTCATCTTTTTTTTAAATTTATTTTTAATTGGAAGATAATGGCTTCAAAATGTTGTGTTGGTTTCTGTCATACAACAAAGTGAATCAGCCATAAGTCTGCATGTGTCCCCTCCCTCTTGAACCTCTTTCCTGTTCCCCATCTCATCCCCGGCCTCTAGGCTGTCACAGTACAGAGTTGAGCTCCCTGTGTTACACAGCAACTTCCCATTAGCTGCCTGTTTTATACGTGGTAATGTATATGTTTTAGTGACGCTCTCAATTCATCCCACCCTCTCCTCCCTGAAACTGTGTCCGCAAGTCTGTGATCTTCATCTGTGTCTCTGTTCCTGTCCTGCAAAAGGATTCATCAGCACCATTTTTCTAGTTCCATATATATGTGTTAGTATACTATATTTGCTTTTCTCTTTCTCACTGACTTCACTCTATAGAGCAGGCTATAGATTCATCTGCCTCACTGCAACTAACTCAAATGCATTCCTTTTTATGGCTGTGTAATACTCCATTGTTTATATGTACCACAACTTCTTTATCCATTCATCTGTCAGTGGCCATCTAGGTTGGCTCCTTATCCTGACTAGCTGTTGTAAATAGTGCTGCAGTGAACACTGGGGTACGTGTATCTTTTTCAGTTATGGTTTCCTCAGGGTATATGCCCAGGTAGTGGGATTGCTGGGTCACATGGTAGTTTGGGCTTCCCAGCTGGCACTGGTTGTAAAGAACCTGCATGCCAAGGCAGGAGATAGAAGAGATGTGATCCCTGGGTAAGGAAGATCCCCTGGTGGAGACCGTGGCAACCCCCTCCGGTACTCTTGCCTGGAGAGTCCCCATGGACAGAGGAGCCTGGCAGGCTACAGTCTATAGGGTTGTAAAGAGTTGGACACAACTGAAGTGACTTTGCACGCATGCATGCATGGTATTTTTTTCCTGGTTTTTAAAGGAATCTCCATACTGTTCTCCATAGTGGCTGTGGCTGTATCAGTGTGCATTCCCACCACCAATGCAAGAGTGTTCCTTTTCTCCACACCCTCTCTAGCATTTACTGTTTGTAGACTCTTTTGATGATGTTCATTCTGACCAGTGTGAGGTGATAACTTCATTGTGGTTTTGGTTTGCGTTTCTCTAGTAATGAGTGATGTTGGTCATCTTTTCATGTATTTGTTGGCCATCTGTCTGTCTTCTGTGGAGAAATGTCTGTTTGGGTCTTCTGCCCATTTTTTCATTGGGTTGTTTGTTTTTTCTGTTACTGAGCTGCATGAGCTGCTTGTAGATTTTAGAGATTAATCCTTTGTCAGTTGTTTTCATTTGCAATTATTTTCTCCCATTCTGAGGGTTATCTTTTCATCTCGTTTATAGTTTCCTTTGCTGTGCAAAAGCCTTTAAGTTTAATTAGGACCCATTTGTTTATTTTTGTTTTTATTTCTATTACTCTAGGTCAAAAAGGATATTGCTGTGATTTATGTCAAAAAGTGTTCTGCTCATGTTTTCCTCTAAGTTTTACAGTTGCTGGCCTTACATTTAGGTCTTTAATCCATTTTGAGTCTATTTTTGTGTATGGTATTAGGAAGTGTTCTGTTATTGTTGTTCAGTCACGTTAAGTCGTGTCCTACTTTTTGTGACCCCACAGACTACAGCAGGCCAGGCTTCCTTGTCTTTAACTGTCTCCCAGAATTTGCTCAGATTCGTGTCCGTTCAGTCAGTGATGCCATCCAACCATCGTATCCTCTGTTTCTCCCTTCTCTTTCTGTCCTCAGTCTTTCCCATCATCGGCGTCTTTTCCAGTGAGTTGGCTCTTTGCATCAGGTGGCCAAAGTATTGGAGCTTCAGCATCAGTGCTTCCAATGAATATTCAGGGTTGATTTCCTTTAGTTAACTGATTTGATCTCTTTGCTGTCCAAGGGACTCTCAAGAGTCCTCCAGCACAATAGTTCAAAAGCATCAATTCTTCAGTGCTCAGCCTTCTTTATGGTCCAGTTCTCACATCCATATAGCTTTGACTGTATGGACATTTGTCAGCAAAGTGACATTTCTGCTTTTTAATACACTGTCTAGGTTTGTCATAGCTTTTCTTCCAAGGAGCAAGCATCTCTTAATTTCATGACTACAGTCATCATCTACAGTGGTTTTGGAGCCCAAGAAAATAAAGTTGGTCACTGTTTCCACCGTTTCCCCATCTATTCACCGTGAAGTGATGGGACTGGATGCCATGAGCTTTGTTTTTTTGAATGTTGAGTTTTAAGCTAGCTTTTTCACTCCTCTTTGACTCTCATCAGGAAGCTCTTTAGTTCCTCTTTACCTTCTGCCATTAGAGTGATATCATCTGTATATCTGATGATATACAGATATACAGATGAAATACTGATATTTATCCTGGAAATTTTGATTCCAGCTTTTGCTTCATCCAGCCTGGCATTTCACATGATGTACTCTGCATATCAGTTAAATAAGTAGGGTGACAATATACAGCCTTGACGTACTCCTTTCCCAATTTGGAACCAGTCCGTTATTCCATGTCTGATTCTAACTGTTGCTTCTTGACCTGCATATAGGTTTCTCAGGAGGCAGATAAAGGTGATCTGTTAGTCCCATCTCTTGAAGAATTTTCCAGTTTGTTGTGATCCAGACATCTAAGGCTTTAGCATAGTCAATGAAGCAAAAGTAGATGTTTTTCTGGAATTCCCTTGCTTTTTCTATGATCCAACAGATGTTGGCAATTTGATCTCTGTTTCCTCTGCCTTTTCTAAATCCATCTTGTACATCTGGAAGTTCTTGATTCATATACTGTTGAAGCCTCGCTTGAAGAATTTTGAAAACAACTTTACTAGCATGTTAAATGAGCGCATCTACTTTCATTCTTTTGCATGTAGCTGTCCAGTTTTCCCAGCACCACTTATTGAAGAGGCTATCTTTTCTCCATTGTATTTTCTTGCTTCCTTTGTCAAAGATAATAGATGCATCCCATTATTTTCTTAACTTAATCCTCTCTAACCCCACCTCCCTCCCCGCCATGAAACCGCTCTCCTGGCCTGGAGGTCACCAGTGACTTTGTCAGTTCTGAGCATCATTTCACACGCTTGGTCTCCCTCCTCACCGTCTCTTGGTTTCTCTGACCTGACACTCCTACTCATTCCGTCTGATTCTACTCTTCTGAATATTCCTCTACTAAAGGCCCCTGCTAGGACTTGAGTGTGAGTTTTCTCACTCAACATGCTCTTTCCCTAGACTATTGCATTCAACTTTTAAGCTTTTAATTCTGTCTGTAGGCCAGTGACCCCTTTGACCTCTCCCCAGAGCTCCTGCCTTAGAATATCTTCACTTGAATGTCTGATAAGAACCTTAGGCTGAAGATTTCAGAGAGCTCTTGAATGTCCCTGTTGCTTAAATTCCATGTCAGGGTGGCGTCATGTGTGCCAGTTGCTAGGAACTATTCCTTAATTCCTTCCTTACCCACACCTCCGTATCCAAGCTTTGGGAGGTCCTGTCAATTCCGCCTGCTGTCTCAGACCCAGCCATTTCTCTCCTCATGCCTGCCAGCCAGTCTCTCACCTAGATTCCAGTGGTAGCCTCCTAATTGCTATTACTCCTACTCCTGACTCAATAATTTGTTCTCCATAATGCCTCCTAAGTTATCCTTTAGAAATGTAAATTAAACAGTGGCCCTGCTACCTCTCTTCCAATCCTGCAAAGGCTCCGTATTCCACTAAGTTTGAATGTGAGTTGCTTGTCGTCTCCCATAAGACCCGCAATACTCCGTGCCCACCTCCAACACCCACTCCACCACTGACCTTCCCTGTGCTCCAGCCTCCCTGGCCTCCTTTCTGTTTTTTGAGAGCTGCCAGCCTTATCCTGTGCAGGTCGTTGCACTTGCTGTTTACCTGGAGTCCCATTCTTTCACCCATGATAGGTGCTTTCTCCAAATCCTCCCCGACTGCCATCTCCAAAATCCACTTCTCCCAGTTTCTCTTGCTCCCTGCCCAGAGTTATTGCCTTTACAGTACTCAGCTCTCTGCAGTCCTTTCGTCACTTGATTTGTGTTTTTATTGTCACTTCTGCCTTTAGAATTAAGCTCCTTGAGGGGAAAGACTTTGCTGTCTGATGGGGCCCTCACCTCTCCACTTGAGTAGCACTTGGAGCTACTCAAGTAGTTCAGAAGCCAGGGAGTAAATGTCTTTCCTCAGATGCCACTTTTTTCCTTCATACATGCTGCCAACCCCTTGGCCAGCCCCTCTTCCCACATACCTCCTGGCCCGTGACCTTGCTTGGCAAAGCTTTCCCACAACACATCCCGGGGAAAGGGCCTCCTTGTTTCTCACGGCACTCTGTGTGCATCTCTCAAAGCTCAAACTGCCCTGTGCTTTCTCTTCAATTTCTGTGTCTCCCACTGAATTGAAAATTCCTCAAAAGCAGGGGCCGTCCTCAGTCTGCAGGTTGCCTAACATAGTACATACTAAGCAAGTACTAGGCGGATGAAAATCACCACCATTCTAGGTTTCATTGTAAATTGGATGGTACTTCATGGGGTTTAGTGGATTTACTGAAAAGATATTTCTGAAAGGACTTTGTAGACTCTGAAAGTACTGTTCCAGTATGGACTATTATGAGGGGATTCTGAGTCTTAAGACTGTCCATTATGGAATGTTCATACTACCTGTTGACTAGGAGAAACAATGGCAGACTGTAGTTGCTGGAAATAAGGAGTCATGAGGTGCTACGTATTTCCTTAAATTTATACAGTACTGTGTTGTTTTAAGTTGAAATCATTAACTGATTGAATTTGTCAGAACATTTAATTGTAATTTAATCTCTTAACTTTATTCTTCAAAAAGATGCCAAATATTAAAATGTGTCAAAATTAAATTTGAGTTAGTTTCTTCATATACATTTTACAAAACCTCCCAGTGAGTGGGGTGCCCAAATTAGCTGAAAAGATAAGGGTGTCGTCGTCTGGTTGTGGGTTTTCAGATGACATTTTCTTGGGTGAGTTATTCTTCTTGGCCTGGATCCTAGTGAAGTTGTGTCTGGATTTCTATGCAGATTTTAGCTGAAGAAGACAAAGATGAATTCCCACTATGGGTTGGACATGACCTTTCCATGGAGCCTCTTGATTTCAACAAGTCTAGGAGGCGGTGGGTGTCCTTGTTCCCATGCGACAGGAAGGATTTAGGTGGCTTGGCTTTCTAACAGCGCCTGGGGGTAGAGAGTGTGGCCTCTGCAGGCACACAATCCTGATCCAAATCCTTGCTCTGCCACTTACTAGCCCCGTGACCTTGAGCAGATTAATAACCTCTCAAGGCCTTAGTTTCTCATCTGTAAAGTGGGGGAGATAAAAATCGAATCTACTTCATAGTGTTTGTGAAGCACTTAGGACAGTGCCTGATCCAGTAAAGATTATGGAAGTATCTTGTGCAGTAGAAACAATACCATGCTCTATATTTCGATTATGTCGGTTTAGCTGCAAAAAATTCTGTCTTCCTTTTCATACACAGACGTGTGACACCAGGCAAACTATAGGTGATGGTGGTCTGTTTGCAAAATGCCCTTGAGACCAAAACCTAAAAGTTACAGGTAAGAAAAATAACTATAGAGTCAGCTCTGTTGTTGAGAACGTACACCGAGTAAACCGTTGTCATGCACAGCACTTCATGAAGTGCACAACATAAGGTGCAGAATGGCAAGGTTAGAAAAAGAAATGTGTTGACTTGTTCTAGAAACAGATTGAAATAGTGTACAAAAATGCATCTAAAAGGAACAAATGGTGGTACTGGGCCAAAGGACAAGTGAGGACTGTAAATGCTGGTCACAGAGGAACAGCTAGTCCAGCCTGGTTGTTAGAGGCAGGCAGCAACACTGCCTCTGAGCTTCTTAAAGGCCAAAGCAGAGGAGAAAACATTATTGTTTATTACTTAAGTACATAATTAAATTATTTGTTAATTATTACAAAATTGAAACACACCATGGGTTCAAGAGAAGTGCTCTGTGTGCCTGAGCAGTGGGAGTGGGCCACAGCGTGTTTGTACCTGAATAATAAGAGGGTTAGTACGGCTTCCTTACAGGGGGCTTCAGTGCAGGCTGTTGGCATAATGCTGGAGTGCAGCTGAGGAACCAGGACAGAAGTCACCAACATGACAGCATGAAGCTCTCGTAGCCTGGCTTAATGAAAAGGGAAAATTAAGAGGCATGATGGACTGCAATCATCTATAAAAGCAATCTCCTATAAAAGCTGTTTCTCCACTGTGCACTTTTAATCATTTGAATAACAGTTCACTCTTTTTTTCTGTGGGAACCTAGAATTTGGGAAACTAACATTGCCCATTAAGGCCAAGTTCTAATGATTTGACAACCCAATCAGAAGTAGGTTTATACTCTTCTTATGAAAAGAAACTAGTTAAGGCAAAGCTTGAATAGTGTAAGGTCCAGAAACTCCCTGATATTAAATGCAGGGAGAGGATCCATAATTCCTACCAGACTCTCAGAGATATCTGTGAGCCAAAAAGAGATTAAGAACCACAATTTTAGGGGCTGGAATTCTCCCAGAATGGCGTTCTGTTTCCTGGTGAGAGATACAAAATTGGAGACGTCTAACCAATTCCTATTGGGGCTGAGTTTTAAAGTGCAGTTGTATAGTCATGAAAAATTCAAGCTTTTCAATAATAAAAAGACAACCCAATTTAAAAGTGGGCAAAGGATCTGAAGGACACTTCTCTAAAGACAATATACAAATGGCTAATAAGCGCATGAAAGATGCTCTACATCATTAGTTGTCGGGGAAATGCAACTCAAAGCACTTTACACCCACTTGTAATAAATAAAAAGACAAAAAATAAGTGTTGATGAGGATATGGAGAAATTGGAACACTCATACATCGCTGATGGGAATGTGAAATGGTTCAGTTACTTTGGAAAACAATTTGGCAGTTCCTTAAAAAGTTAGATTTACCGTATTACCCAGCAATATCAAGCCTAGGTATACGCCCAAGCTCAGTGAAGACATGTCCACATGAAGAGTTGTACATGAATGTTCATGGGAGTATTCATGAGAGCCCCGAAAATGGAAAAAAATTAAAGGTCCTCTAACTGATAGATGGATAAGAAAAAACATGGCGTATCTATACAATGGAGTATTATTTGGGAATAAAAAGGAATGAAGTGTGATTCTACAATATGGATGAAACCTGAAAGCATTAAGTGAGATAAGCCAGTCACAAAAGACCACATATGGGTGGCTTCACTCATTTATATGAAAAATCTGTGATAGGCAATCTATAGAGACAGTAGTTGGTGGTTGCCGAGGGCTGGGGATGAAGAGGAAAGGGTACAGATTTCTTGGGAGCTAAGAAAATGTTCCAAAATTGATTGTGATGGCTGCATAACTCTGAATATAGCACAACTGAAAACCATTGAATTGCACACTTTAAATGGGTAACTTAAATGGCACGTGAATTATATTTCAGTAAAGCTCTTATGGAAAAAACCCTCTGATGCACAGCAACACCTAAAAAAAGTCAAGTTTATATTCAGAAAACATCACAGCACATATAACACATGCTATTCTAAAATTTCATATTCTCCACTTTCACACTCGGGAGTAACAGTGGTGCCCCTCTTTAGGGGGTGGACATCTAGCTCGGCCTAAACAGTCACTTGTGGGGGGTGGGGCCGCAAGGTGGAGCCTCACTGAGGCTCCATGGGTACGGGCTTTGCCAGGAGTCAGGGCACCCAGGGCTCCTCACCTGGCAGTGGAGCGCGGGCTCATGCTGTCCACCATGGAGCTGGTTTCCAGAATAGCTGAGGGCCTTGACAACAACGTCTGTGGTTCCTGACCACTGACGGGAAGTGTGGGAGTACGGGACTGTGCCCCAAGCCTGCTTGGCCAGTCCCCGGTGCATCTACAAGTGTGGTGGTCAGAGGAAGAAAAGCCAGCCACACAACATGCAGCCTCTCACATCTTCAGCTGTGGGAAGCAGACCAGGCAAACGCTGTCCAACAAGACTTTGCTCTTAGGGACTGGCCGCGCTCTGGGAGGTAGTCAGTGTGGACAAGCTGGCCTCCAGCCCCCAGAGCTGTCCTGGTTGAGGAAGCCATGAGGGCCACTCGCTGGACCATCTCTTGGATCTGTCTTGGTCCTGATGTATAATATAAACAACTCACCAGTCTGAATCTTTCTGCAGTCTAGGGCCTGCATTTCAGATCCTCAGCCTTAAAGTACAAGCCATAAACAAGGCAGCAAGTGTTTTCTACCAGTGAATCCCTTCAGCCATGGTTGAGTGCAGCCCTCACGCCCAGCAGGAGTGTGTCCTCAGCTGTGCAGGTCCCTGTGTAACCCGACAGCGGTGGCTGGGGCAGGAGCCCTGTGGCTTCCCCAGTGATGCCCCTCTGGGATGACAGGCCCCTCAACCCAGCGTGGAGACACGGTAGCAGCCTATTCATATTAGGAAGTGTTGGACCGACAGCAAAGGGTGGAGAAAGTTCTAGATGGGTGATGTTTTCTACTGCTGCCTCCTGCAAGAGCTACCGTTTGTGAACAAAGAAGGCATCACGGAGCTCTTTATTTTATTCCCCAAAGGTGTAACTCCGCCACATGGTTTAACACTACCACTCAACCCTGTGTTCCCAGGTTGTCATTCCTTAAATTCACATTTCTCAAACTGTTTTCTAGAGATCTGAAGTGTTAATCTAGAGATCAAAGTGTTAATAAGTGTTCCTTAGGCATGTACCAAAGCAGAATGGGAAAGGCTGCGTAGTATCAGCTCAGTTCCGGGATGGAGTGAGGGAGCGGCCTCTCTTCCTCCTACCGGCTCTCCCTTCCCCTGATGGTCCCCCTCTACTTCCCAGGCCACTGGGTCTGGGGCCTTAGACACTTAAGGTCCTTAGCCTTTGCGTGTCAGGGACTCCTCTGGCAGAGTGATAAAGCCTATGGATCCCTCAAAATAGTGACCAAGTCCACAAAATAAAATATATAGTGTTAAAAAGAAAACCAATTACATTGACATTCAGTTCTCAAAATCTAATAAGAAATAAATTTGTGATAAGGTATGACATGGGCCTCTTTATTAACTCATTAAATACCAAGATTGTCAGGTCGACTGCCCACTAGGTTTTGAAGCAATGATGCATGAACACACTATTGAGTGTCTGCAACGATTGCTGTCAGATGTGAAAGCATCTTAATTTCTCTTGGAATAAAGCTGCAGGTACTGTTAACACTGCTGTAGTTTGTTGCTAAGATTCCTAAAAGAATGGAAACTAACTTTCAATTAGAGCTTCAGTTGAGAAGAAGGACACCAAGCTTCTCCATCCAAGTTCATAGAAACTTCATTTCTCTCCTTGGATCCTTTGGCAGGGAGTCCATGGAAACTAACTTTCAATTAGAGCTTCAGTTGAGAAGAAGGACATCAAGCTTTTCCATCCAAGTTCATAGAAACTTCAATTCTCTCCTTGGATCCCTTGGCGGGGAGTCCATGGACTCCAGGTTAAGAATTTAGAGGCTTAGAGTTCACTCATGCTTCACCTTGTCCCTGGTCAGTCTGGTTGTCTGTGAACATTCATTTGTGTGGTGGCGGCAATATTTGTGCTTAGAGTCACTTGTGATTCTAAGAACTCAGTCTTTTAATGGATGAGATCACACACTGACTTGTGCAAGGGGAGCCCTTTTTGGGAATCTTGGAGAGCTAGTGTCATGCACTCAACAGGTCAGATCATTCCACCCAATTTATGGGGGCCCCTGGGCCCCTGGCTGCCCTCAGAATTTAGGACAGCCAGGTCAAGCCCGGGAGGGTCAAAGCTCCTGACCTGGGGCTACTTGGGGGAAAACTAGGCTTGGTCAAGCAGCCCATGGTCCCTATAGGTGACAAGCCCCGTGGGAGATCAGAGAGAAGCTGGACCACTCAGATGTCTCCTCCAACAGAGCTGCAGAGGATGCCACCGTCTGCCGTGGACAAGGAGCCATGACACACGGGGGAGCTGGGGCTCTGTGCATGCAAGAATTGCGTGGCCCAAGTGCAGCCACCTCGGGACTGTGGGGCAAGGGACAAGGGGAAGGTAGTTGGTGCAGGTGAGACAGGCTGGGTGAGATACCTGGGACCCTTTGCTGCAGGGCTTGCACCTGGACAAAAGTCTCCTCAAAAACCAAAATACAAAGAAGCTGTAAAGGACTAAAAATAAGAGTGTGCTTGCTCACTTGGGGCAAATTACTAACAACAAAATACAGAAAGACCAAACCCTCACACAGCACCACCAAGGGACAGGCAGACCACCTAAACCATGCATCTGGCCCTACCCTCACCCAACATAGGGATATAAGATCCAGCTGGCCCTAACCCCCACCCTGGGCACCCCTCCCCTGCTCCAACAAGCAAGGGGACTTATTCTCGCTCCTCCCTCCTGCAGCAGGGCCACAGTAAAGTCTTGCCTGAATGTCTCCTCTGGCCTCTGATCAATCTCTACTGATTAACGAGTCCAAGAGCTCTGGTTGGTAACAGAGAAGCCAGTTGGTGTTCCTGTGGGTCCCACTCTAGATGGCAGGCCTGAATCTGTCTTCACAAAATAATCCAGTTGTCTCTGAATCTCATGACATTCATTTTGGACCCTTGGCCTAAAATTAAATCCTATAGACAAAGCAAACATTTTATCCAGCAATGGTCAGATACTTGTACCTCTCTGCTATGTCTGCTGCCTGTCATCCCAAGCTAGCAGCAAGAAGACTGCTCCAACAAGAAACAGAAGTTCCCTAAATTAGTGTTTCTCATAATTTAACAGTTGATCTAAAAACATTTGATTGGATTCAAAATCTCTCCATAATATTACTAGAAACTTCAACAATAAATCTGTCAAAGAAGAGGAATTGCAATTAGTTTTAAAATACATTTTGTGCTGTTGTAATCTTTAAATTAATGTAAAGAAAATTATCACTATTTTGTAGTGAAAATAATAAGTTTCTCATCAAAGTGGACTAGAAAGAATTTACACACTGTTAGCTAAAAACATCTTAGGAATCGTTTTTAACAAATTCCAGCATAAATCCTGATATAAAAAGTTAAGGTCATTAATTAACAAAAGCTTTTGCACAGCAAAGGAAACCATCAACCAACTGAAAAGTCGACCTACAGAAAGGGAGAAAATACTTTTAAATGATTTGACCAACAAGGAGTTAACTTCCAAAACATACAAATAACTCATACAATTCAATATAAAAAAAACACAAATAGCCCAATCAAAAAATGGGCAAAGACCAAAAGAGACATTTCTCTTAAGACATACAGATGGCCAGCAGGCATGTGAAAAGATGCTCAACATTGCTAATCATTGCTGCTGCTGCTGCTGCAGCTAAGTCGCTTCAGTCGTGTCCGACTCTGTGCGACCCCATAGACGGCAGCCCACCAGGCTCCCCCATCCCTGGGATTCTCCAGGCAAGAACACTGGAGTGGGTTGCCATTTCCTTCTCCAGTGCATGAAAGTGAAAAGTGAAAGTGAAGTCGCTCAGTCGTGTCCGACTCTTCACGACCCCATGGACTGTAGCCTATCAGGCTCCTCCATCCATGGGATTTTCCAGGCAAAAGTACTGGAGTGGGGTGCTAATCATTAGAGAAATGAAAATCAAAACCACAATATCCCATTTTGGTCAGATGGCTATCATCAAAAAGAAATGCTGCTGCTGCTAAGTCACTTCAGTCGTGTCTGACTCTGTGCGACCCCATAGACGGCAGCCCACCAGGCTCCCCCATCCCTGGGATTCTCCAGGCAAGAACACTGGAGTGGGTTGCCATTTCCTTCTCCAATCAAAAAGAATACAAATAATAAATACTGAAGAGGGTGTGGAGAAAAGGAATCACGCATATACTGCTGGTGGGAATGTAAGCTGGGTTGACCACTGTGGAGAATGTCTGAAGGTTCCTTAAAAACTAAAATTAGAAGTACCATATGTTCCAGCAGTCCTACTCTTGGGCACATATCTGGAAGAAACAAAAACTCTAGCTCCAAAAGACCAATGCACCCTAGTATTCATCGCGGCACTATTGACAATTGCCAGGACATGGAGGCAACCTAAGTGTCCATCGACAGAGGAATGGATAAAGAAGAGGTGGTACATATACACAATGGAATACTACTCAGCCATTAAAAATGAAATATTGCCATTTGCAGTAACATGGATGGACCCAGAGATTATCATACTAAGTGAAGCAAGTCAGACAGAGAAAGGTAAATATCACACAATATCACTTATATGTGGGATCTGAAAAATGAATTTATCTATAAAACAAACAGACTCAAAGAGATAGAAAGCAAACTTATAGGAGGGATAAGTTAAGAGTATGGAATTAACAGATACAAACTATTACATGTAAAATAGATAAGAAACAAGAACTTACTGTGTAATACAGGGACCGGTATTAAGTATTTTATATTAACATAATGAAACATAATCTGTAAAATATATAACTGAATTACTTTGCTTACACCTGAAACTAATACCATATTGTAAATCACGTATATTTCAATAAAAATGTTAAGATCATGAAAGAAAGCTCAGGGCTTTCATTAAAAATGTTGATCATATTAGAAGTTTTATATAAGTTCAATGTCTTTCCTAATACCTGCATTTTATTTTTATCATCTTAATTACACATTGCAGGGAAAATCTAATGAGTTTTGTCTTCAATAGACACCCTTAAATCCTTTCCAGTTTACCCCAGAGGTTTGTGCACATGTTATTGTCTATGCTTTTCCTGGAAAGTCCTCCCTTAAATGAGCAGAAAGGACATTGGTGGTGACAGAGGGTCTGGAGCGGGTTAGGCAACCCTCCCTCCCCTTCCTTTATGCCTGAGCTAAAATATTTCTGCAGCTAAAATGTGTTTTGATTAATGGTTAAATGTATGTGGGCTACTCAGATGACAGTTCATCCATTTATTAATTCATTCATCAAATATTTAATCAAGCAAACTTCTCATCTTTGCAGCGTGAGCTCCTGCAATTCCCTGAGGATGCTGGCGACACAGACCCCAGCTCCTTTCTTGCTCCCAGAACCTCTGACAAGTGTGCTCAGAGGGTCTAGTAACACACCTGAGCCCTTAGCAATTTGCATCGTCAATGCATAAAGACGGCCCCAGTGCCCAGGGCAATGGGCTGAGTGAAATGAGTCTGAGTGCGGAGAGGGAAGCCTCAAAGCCAGCTCTCCACTTAGCAGCTGTACACCCTTGGGCAGTTTCTTCATATGTAGAGTGTAGACTCTGATACTCACTCAGCGAGGCTGTCGTGAGGCCAAGTGAGATGCTGAATAGGGAAAAGAATCAAAAAGCTGTGGATGGGACCTCACAGGTAATACCCATCACTATAGAGGGCACCTGTAGGCAAGCATCCATTCAGGGGCTGGTGGCCTTGGGGTCTGGGAGACAGTCAGAGGCAGAGGCGTGGGGGCACCTGGGCAGCTGGCCTGTCCAAAGGGGACACTGCAGCTCTCTTCCTTGTGGAGGTTTTCACAGGCTTCTCAGGAAAGGTTGTCAATCAGATTTTGATGGGATTTTTCACTTTTATTTATTTATTTAAAATACGATCTTATTTTTTAGATATTTATTTATTTGGCTGTGCTGAGTCTTAGTAGTGGGAGTCAGGATCTTTGCTGTGGCGTGCAGGGTCTCTAGTTGCAGCATGTGGGATCTAGTTCCCTGACCAGGAATCAAACCTGGGTCCCTGCATTGGGAGCTCAGAGTCTTAGCCACGGGACCACCAGAGAAGTCCTTTAAATGCTATTTTATTTTTTTTAATTTTAAAAGATTTTTTTGATGTGGACCATTTTAAAGTCTTTACTGAATTTTGTAACAATATTGCTTCTGTTTTATGTTTTGATTTTTTTGGTCATGAGGCACGTGGGATCCTAGCTCCTTGACCAGGGATGGAACTGGCACCCCCCTGCATTGGAAAGTGAAGTCTTAACCACTGGACTCCTCAGGGAAGTCCACTGATTTTTAAATGTTGGAATCAACTAACACTGTACAGGCTGATCAGTAAGGTTTGCAAACTCTGCCCGCACCAGTATGGGGGTTATAAGGCTGACCTGGGGCCAGGGTCCGTCACCACAGCCAAGGCCCCCAGGACAGGGGCTGGGTAGGACTGCAGGAGGACAGGCCGTCTTCCCTTGTCTGCAGGGCTCTGAGGGACATTGACGCCACGGCAGCTGGCTGGCTGCCACATGCTCCTTCCATCCCCCTGAGGGAACAGAGATCATAGAACAGAGTGACTTCCATTTAGAGATAAAAACCTCTAGAAGGAAACAGGAGAAAATCTTCATGATCTGGGTTTGGCAAAGATTTTTTTTCTTAGATGGTGATATGGATGGTTCATTTCCCTCTGTATTTAACAAATGCCAGCATTTCATCATACATGCTTTAAAACTTACTTAACAGATTGCTGAAAACTTCTGTGGCCCTTCTAATTTCATGATGGTGTTAACATTTCACAACCATATCTTTGTATTTGTTCGCATCCACAAAGAACACACTGCATGATTTCAGGTACTATATAGTGTTTCTATGCACTAGGAAAAAACAGTAGAAAATAAACTTAAAAATTGATACCGTTTACTGCATCATGAAAAATACATCCATGCATATCTAGAAATACCTCTGATAAAAGATGCTCAGGGGTCTACAAAAGTTTACTAAATGTTACTGAGAGAAAGTAAGAATTTCCACCCTTTTGTCTGAAGCAGGAGGTGGGGAAGGGAGAGTGGGGTTGGGTGCCTCAGATGGGTCTTGCACTGGGGGCTCAGGGCTCCTGCCACACAGTGGTCCTGGAATGTAACAGATCTGTCTCCCAGCCAGTGTGCAGACTGGCGGACTGTTCTCAATTAAGGCTCCTTTCAAAGAGGTGCCAATAATGTAATAGCTGCGTAGCTGAGCTCCTGGCTTCTGGAAGATTCTAGGAGAGGCAGGGTGGCCAACAGGTGCAGAAAGGATTTCTTCTTATTAGGTCAGGGGCTGGTATGATTTTATGAGGGGCCTACGACCTTCAGATTCTTCAGGGAACAACACACAACACATCAGTTTCGCCCTGGTGGGGGAAGACTGCTGTGGTGGTGATGACAGCTGAGCCTCACTGAGCGCCCCCTAGTGCTGGGACTTTGTTTACTGTGCCCTTGTTCACTCATTCAAACCCTGTAAGAAGCTTTCATGGTGGGTGTTATGATTACCTCATTTTACTGCTGAGGACACTGAGATGGGAGGCTCGCTAACTTGCCAACAGCAGCGGTAGGGGGCCGAGCAGGGATGGAATCCTGGTGGCTGACTGCAGAGTTGGTGCCTTTAACTCTTGTACCCATCCAGATGTCATCCACGGGTCTGGGCTGCAGGGCTCCCCCAGCCTTGGGAGCTCTGCTGGAATGGGTCTCTAGGGGAGCCCCCAGTCAAGCCAGGGTTTACAGAGAGAAACCAAGGCTTCAATCCTGCGTTTATGGCTCTTGACCCCACATGACAGCTTTCAGTCATCAGCAACCGGCGGCTAAGAGGTCACCTTTCCAGGAAGAAGCCCATTGGCTTCTTTTTAAAATGGACTTTGAAGAGCTATTGCTGAGCTCTAAAAATGTCAAGTGAAGCTTTAACACAGGCGATTTCCTCATGGGATCAGGTTCTCTCTGTTGTTTCTCCTGGGAGGTGGGGAAGGGGTCTGGTGCAGATGAGATGGACGTGAAAAGTTCACAGTATCCACATTCACCCCAGTCCTGAGGGCGGGATGACCACACAGGATGGAGTCAGGGGCAGCCTCCAAATGCCTGAGGTATCTTGGCTACATTTAATTTTTTGTAATATGATGAAATGATCAATGTTAACTTTCAGATTCCGCTTGGTGTTCACATACACACTAATACATATATTAATACATATTGGCAGAGTGTTTGTTCACTGGACAATTTGTCATCCCGCAGTCATTTCTTCTATGTACACGTTCTTCCTCCATCAGCACTCTGTCCATATGGGAGCTGCCAGGGGCCCCTCACTCCTGACATCTGTTCTCCATTAATCAGGTGCACTAGTTCTTCTTGGCCATTCACGATGTGGCTGCCCCTCCGCCCTCATGGCACAAACCTCCCCACCGCCCTCCCCACAGGTCTGGAGTGGGGAGTCCCTACCTGGTCCCTGCACAGCCAGGGTGAAATGATGGCTGATTCCTTGTGTCGTGGAGGCAGTCAGCCATCCCCCTGATGGAAACAAAGCAATCCCAGCACAAGCTGAGGGCGGCAGGCCCCCCAGGAAGCAGGGCACTCCTCGGATCAATCAGTTCCCTGACTGCTTCCTGGAGGTGAACTCCAGGAGTGCGCACAGCCAGGTGGCAATCTTTGTCTTCCTGTAAACCCACATTTCCCACAGAGGCAAAGGCGCTCGTTGTGTATACTTTTTAGTTAGTTGGAAAAAAAAACCTCTTGGGTCAACAATGCTGTAAATAAAGGCAATGGTCTAGAATTTTGTTTTTGAAAGAACAACTGATGTTCACTTTGAACACATAGTGGTTGTTTAGCCTAAATGCAAAGTACCGTTTCATCATGAGATGAAATGGCACCCAAGTTCAGGATGCCTCATTCTTCCTGCAGCGCTATACATTTGGGTACTCCATGCGGTGGGTTGGGTGGGTTCCTCTTGGAGCCCAGAGGCTGTCAGGATACGTCCAGAGCATCCTTGCGCCTATGGTGAGAGTTGACTGGTTGTCAGTGGGTGAGTTTGCTGGGAAGCCAGCACTCACCCACTGGTCTGAATAATCTGTGTCATTTGGTCTTAGCTTGGGTTTGCCTTCCTTTTAGTCAGACTCGGCAAATGCATGGCACACCTCACCCTTCAATCCAGTGTCTAAGGATCACCAGCTAATCACAGTCCTCTTTCCTACTGAGCCCACTGTGACCTCAGAGTCCTTAACCCAGGGTGCCAGGTAGCAATGACCAAGCATCTGGAGAGCTGTTTTAAGTCCAGGTTTCCTTCTCATTCATTCTCAAAACCTCATGTCTCAGTTTTGCCACTGGATACACAAGAATCTTGAGGGCATTTTGTCTCTTTTATGTCTCATCCTGCAGGCACTTCTCTTGAGAGGATTAGCCTTGGGGACAATGATGCTTAAAGAGCCAGGAGCTCTAATGTTCACTGGACTGTTGTTTTCTGAGACATCAATCCTCCTGAAGACAGCCCCGAAAATATTCAGACTTTGCCAGTAAAAGTGTTTATGCTTTTTGACATTATAGGAAGCAATCACATGTATCCCTGGGAGACGAGGAGGGCCTGAACGATGACAAAGGCTTTGGAGTGGAGTGGACATGGAGTTGGAGGAGCAGGTTAAATATGGAACACGGCAGAATGGAGCAGATTTCTCACTGAAAGGGATGCAGGAGTCAGTAGTGGCCACCATGAGTCTGACTTTGGGCATGGGGATACATTTACTGTGTTGGCAGTCCGGGAGGAGGCAGAGGTAATCTGGGGGAGAGAAGTGACCTGGGTTCAGAGTCTTTTGACTCAGGGAAGCTGGCAAGACATCCAAGAGGGAGCATCCCAGTTGCTGCCTGACTTTTGGTTTTCTTTAGTTCTGTTCGCAGAATCAGAGAGAAGCAACATCCTGTCAGAGGCTGTGGCTTCCCCTTTGGTCCCTCTGCTGGGTTTTCTCCAGCCCCTTGCCCTCCGGCAAGAAAAGAGCCAGCAGCGCAGTCTGGTGGGGGCTGCAGGGCAGGCTCTTAACACAGCAGGGTCCTTCAGATGCTCCGCCACTGACAATCTCAGGCCTACCGCCTGCCAGCATCTGTTCACGGAGACACAGCATCACAAACTCTCCGGACTGGAAGGGACTTTAGAGGTCATCCACGGCAGCCTCAGGGCTGGCACTTTCAGACTGTTCTAACAACTTGAGAGTTCTTCCTTCTATTATTCGGAGACTGTTTTTTTGGACTTCGCTTTAGCATGCTGTTAAAGATATGGGTCAGTCGTGGAAGCCTTGGTAAGGAGAAGCATGTGCGGGCTCATGTTTGTGGGTCTAGCGGTGAGGAGCACAACAAGGCCAAATTTGGGAACACGAATTCTTTTTGTCCTTCACATGACAGCTACAAGAATGGTCTCCATGGTTACAGCAGCTTCTCAGAGGTGTCTAGATTTTCATTTTCTATATTTCCTTAAATGTCTAATTTATGAATAATCTAGGTAACCTGATGGAAAGTTTCTACAAGTATATGAATATCAAGGAATATATATTTTTATATATTCACAACAACAAAAAGTAGGCTGATGGGCATTTTTGGAACATTTTTTTCTCTCCCATTAAAAACAGAAATTAGGATCAACTTAAAAATTTTCAAGTTAAACAAGATTCACTGCCTTCATGTTCTTCAAAGGCATGTGAGCTGGAGAGGGGCTGGAGCTAACCTAATTATGTTTCCTTTAATGTGAAATAGCTATTTGCCTGACATTCTATTTGCATCTCACCATCACATTCAAATAGCTGGGACATTGATTTTTTTCCCTAACGTTCCCTTTGAACATGAAAGTGTTTTTTTTTTTTTTTCTCCTGCTTGTGAGAACAGTGATAAGAATGGATCGATAATTACATTGTTGGGTAAAAATGAATATAAATTTTATTGAAAAACAACACCAGCAACAATGAGGGGAAATCATACCTAACAGCCAGTGGCCCACAGAACTCAATGCACACGTTATGAAAAGTAATCACCTCTTCAAAGCTCCAGCTATGCATCCAAATGAAAAGAAATGATCGACCTCAGATAAACTGACGGGGGACGCAGATGCACACACCCTCTCACCTCGGAAAGCTCTGCCAACAGCAAAGGACGCTCCCATGCTATTCGGTCCCCCGTTTGCTGTGGGTGATCCAGTGAGTTTCAAGAATTAAACCGGTTTGGAAAGAACTGGTTAGCATGGCAGCAAAGACCCAAGAGCACTGAGAAATTTTTTCTACTTTTCCAGTCCTTTGAGAAGAGGATTTCACAAACTTTCTTGGCAACTTGTCCCTCCTGCTTAACAACAGGAAATACTTCTTTATGTCTAGCCTAAATCCTTCATGCTTCAGTTAATCTATTTATTTCCTCTTAATCTCAGCAGGCTATCAGGGGTTTGTCCTGGTGGGACAATGTAACATATGGGGAACACACAATGATCACAATCAGATTGGAGGCAGAGTCCAGCTGTGCTGGTGGCGCTTCCAAAACAAGCTGAACAGAAGTTAATTGCAGTTGTGGTTTTCGCCAGTTTGCCTGTCCCACTCTCCCACCCTCCCCGACCCTCTATGGCCCTTCTGTGGCTTCAGGGCTGCCATCCTAGGACTTGCAGCAAAAGCTTTCTGAGTTCGATCAGTTCCAATTTTTCACTGACTTATGAATGAATGTGGTCAGACTGTCCCATCCACTTCTACCCGATTTTCGGGTAAAATATTCCCAAACCGTTATCACGTTCTCGTCTTCGCACCATGCCAGGCAGTTCCTTGCCTCGCTTCACAACTTGTGTGGGAACGACGTACTCCACGTGTATATGAGAAAACTCCGAGAAGCCACGAGAAGGCACTCAGTGAATTTAATATAAACATCCCAGCCGCATTTTTTTCAAATACTGCATAAAAACCCCAGCCTCACGGGAGTTTGCAGCACCTGCAGCTCCGCATTTGGGACAGCAGGGGACGCCCGTGCCATTCCACTGGCCGCTAGAACGCCTCGGTCGGGAAACAAAGATGGGGATTTGAATAAAAGACTTCAAAATGCAACCCTGAATTCTACCCTGAGCAGCATGCGTGTAAAAATTCATGAAGATTGGATTTCATTTCATGTATTTTTACTTCAGTGGAAAGAAATGCAGGTGTTGTCTGTGCCTACAGCTGTCTTTACAAGGAGCGGGAGGCGCCTGGTTAAATGAGCAGGGAGGGGTTGCTGATGCTCCCAGGCGCTTGGCGAGGCTGGGCCACCGTCTCCTGCTTGGGACAGCTCCTGTTTTGCTGGGTGGCATCCTTTGTGTGCCTCAGAATGTATAGACTAATTATATTGTTTTGTAGCGGATGCAAGTTGTTCCCAGCAGGACTAGCAGCCAGCTCTGGGTCCAGTGAGTGACATGAGTCATAGAAGGCACTTATTATTTTGATGAAACACAGCGCATTTCTTTCAGCCCATAAAATCAAAGGGGTGAGAAAAGGCTGCTTCCAGGGTGTAAAAACTCCTCTTGTTTCCCTGTCGTGGTGCACAGCAGTTCCGCCTCTGCAGCCTTTGTGCATTTTCCAGGCGTGAGTGACACAGTGCTGAATGCCTGGGTGGCAGAGCCTGCCAGGGGACGCTGGACACAGGCCAGGCAGCTCAGCCCACCGTGGTGTACTGCCGTCCTGTTCCAGGTCCCCCGGCCTGGTGGAGGATGGGCCCCCTGAGACATTCCTCTGGACCGGGTCCATGCTGGGGTGGTGGGGATCTTTGTGGGGTGGGACCTTACGGAGATGATGGACTGGAGTGCTGGGAGCCTGGAACTTGAAACAGGCTTGGGCAAGGGCGGCAGCTGCCACCCTTGCTCTGGGACGGCTGGGGCAGAGCTGCAGCCCCAGCACGAAGGATCGGCTGACACAGGACCTGGTTAAGTGCTCCATCCGACATTCGTTGAATACACAAATGTCAGGATGAAGGCAAGGAGGCATGAGGATCCCCAGCAGCTTTGGCTGTAGCTAGCCCGGGGCATCTGGAGGGGCAGTGCAGGGAGGGGAGTACTGGGTAGTGCTGGCTCTTCCAGGCCCAGGCCGTGGTAGGCGGGGCTGCAGAGCCGAAGGAGCCAGGAGGGCAGGTGAGACCACCTCCAACCTCTCCTTGTGCTGGGATGGTGCTGCAGCAGCCATGCAGGGCCTCTCAGGGCCTATCCATCCTTCCCTCCTGCTGCCCTCATTGGAGCCAGCCTTTCTGCTGTTGCCATGGCAACACTGGCCTGAGGTGCTGCTAAGGGCCGGCTGGGCAGGCGAGACTTCTCAGGCCTGAGCAAACAGGGAGCTCTGGACGGTCCCTACAGAAGGCAGACGCTGGGGGTCTCTCTTGAGAGGAAAGAAGGGACATGGGATAGAAACTGCTCCCAGGGGAGGTTGAGGTCCCCCAGGTGTGGCCTTGGTGGTAGAGATCTTGGGGCTGGTGGGACCCTGCTATTGTGGGGGCCCCCAGCACTGCAGCGTTCTTACTACTTCACCTGAAGTTTTTTTGGGGTTATTGCCAGGGGTCCCTAAGGGCCCAGAAGCCTCCTGGGGTTCCCAGTGTGGGTTTCGGGTTGGGGCCTGAGACACAGGCTCTGAGAGGGCTTGCAGGAGCTGCGTGAATTGCTGATACCTCGAGTAGATGGAATTAATCCCTCTGAGAGCAGAGTCAGGGGTCTTACATCCTGCGACTAGGGTGGCGCGACTGCCATGCATCCCTGCCTCTCTGGCCCCCACCCAGAACACAAGCAGGCACTGGCTGCTCTCGGCCCTGAAGTCTCCCATGACGTTTCTGGTGCCACATTTCAGGCACATACAGGGATTGTGGAGGCCCTTGGCCGCCAGGCTAGCTGGGGGGCAGTTAGCTTCCTCTCCGCATCTTCCTTCTCAGGACCTGGAAGAATAAGAAGCAGCATCGGGAATGCAGGAGATGGTCAGGTCTGGAAAGAAGATGACAGTCTGACCTCCCCTGGGGTCCGAGAGTTGGTGAGAAGCTCTGTGCAGCTCCTGGAAAGGGGCTTGAGAATTCAGGATGACTCAGCTTCACGGATCACACCCGATTCTCTCTCCCCGTCACAGGAAAGGTGTTTGGCCCCGGGCGGCAGTCCTGCTTCCCCACACCAGCCCGAGAACAACAAGGACAGCATTAGCACAAGAAGAGGGGTGTCTGGGCAGTGAGTACAGTTACAATACCTTGGATTTACATAGCACCTTTGTCGTCTAAAGGGCCTTTGCCTCTCTCCCCTTGGCCACTGACATCGCAGCCTCCAGCAGAGCAGGAACAAGAGGCAGAGCTCCAGGAGGGATTCCATGCAGACTCAGTGGTGTCCGGGCTCTGTGCGTGGCCCAGCAGGGGTGGGGGTGGCAGGTGGCCTTCACTGGGCATTGACCTGGTACTTGAGGATGTAGGAGTAGAAGCTGTGGTTGGCGTTCTCCAGCACCATGACGTACACCTCCCGGCAGCCTGCGGTGCTGCAGCTGCCCTCCCAGTAGCCCTCGGGGCTCAGGGTCAGCGGCCACGTGTCCTGCCCCTTCACCAGGGCTTTGGCGACACCGTGCAGCTTCAGTTTGAACAGGACATTGCGGTTGGCAGGCAGCACGCCCGACAGTGGCTCCAGCAGCTCATTGTCCACCCCCCAGTTGCCAAAGCTCTCGGGGAACACGGGCCAGTTCACCTTGGTGTTGGTACAGCAGATGAGGTAATTGAAGACGAAGAGGTAGTTGCCCGGTTCCTGCCTCTTCTTGACGAAGATCTTGAGTGCAAACTTGCCAGCGTGGGGCAGCTGCACCTTCAGCTCCGTCCGCTTCTCCCGGTGCAGCTGGAAGATGTAGCGTCGCTGGGTCTCCTCGGTGACAGGGCCATCGTCTCCGTGCAGCGAAGCCAGGACGCTGATGCCCTCCTCCACACCGAAGCTGACAGAGCAGCGCCCGTCGCTGGTGTAGATGACGGGCTCGGGGTGGGACGGCTTGGTGATGCCCATCTGCTCTGAGAACCAGCTGGGGCCCACGGGCTGGTGCAACTCAGCCGGCAGCCGGACGTCCATGTCTGCACAGTGGCACTTGAGCGTGTACTCCAGCACGGAGCTGTAGATCTCCGAGTTGCCTTTGGCAAAGATCTGCAGCTTGTGGGTGCCCGCAGTCGGGGGGTACACATCCAGCTTCATCCCGTTCTTCCGGAGGCTCAGCAGCCCGTGCTCCTGCTTGCCATTGAGCATGAACATGAACAGCGTCGGAGCACAGCTCTCGATGGTGACCGTGGCCTTTCCATTCACTGTGGGGAGAGCCAAGATCAGGTGAGAGGAGTCCGACCTGTGCTGACAAGCTGGTAATCGTGTAACAATAGGATCTCTGGGCGGGGAACCCTGACTTACAGCGTCTGCCCATTTCCCTAGTGGGAATACCTTCACCCAATAATTTTAAGCCACCAGCATGACCTCACTGAACATCATATAAGCCGGTGGCAGCATACCTCTGGAAGGGTTCTCACCCCTCTGGGTGGTTCTCTTCAAGAACTGCAAGCTGGGGGTGGTGGGTCTCAAGAAAAATCTGCCCCCAGTCATACGTGCTTGCCTTGCCCATTTGATTCACATCAGGTGAATGTTGTCAGGGGGCTTAACCTGATTCCAGGGCAGGGGAGAGGGCTGAGGGGCATGGAGGGCCAAGACGCTGGTTGGAGAGCCATCTCTTTGCCTCCAAGTCTCAAGTCCTGCTCCACCCTGCTCCTTTCACAGCTGGCATGTCAACAATCACCGTAAAAACTCGCTGGATGCTTCCCTCCTGGAGACTGTGCTCCAGGGACAGAACTGCTTCCTTGTGGGTCCTCCCCGCACCCCCACCTCCACTCTCCACTCCAGGCCGTGCTTCCTGAATGGAGTCGAGTGCATAAGAGGATCATGTGCATCCCACACAGGCCTCGCTCCTTGCCCTCCAGTGCTGTCTTCCTCTGTCCTGGTCATTGCTGTGGGGCATGGGGGGTCAGTTCTCTGTCTTTACAGCCCATGGGCACTCCTCTCCCTGGTCCCTGCTGCTTTGCAGGACCACAGGGAGGGGCAAGACTTCTCTGAGAGCCTTGCCTTCCCCTCCCTCAGAAGCTGATCACCTGCCCCTCCTCCCAGCCACCTCCGACTAGTGTCTCATTCACACTTGCCTCTCCCCCATCAGGGTCCAGAGTTCCTGCTCTGGAGGCAGAAAGCCATGCTCAAGGATGCTGTAGAATGAGTGTTCCTGAGACTTCCCATCTCATCAGCCACAAGGCCAAACTCCAGGCTGCTCAGTTGCTGCCTTCAGTGCTACCTCCCATCTTGGGAGTGAGAATCCCCACACGGGGAAGGGGGCTCCACTGGCCTCCCCGCCCCTTGCTCCCATCGCCTTCTTTATGGCTCTTCCAACCAGAAGACGTTCCCTGCCTTCTCAGGCGCTGCCGACGCCTCACCTGCCTCTCCTCCCACGCCCCTTCCTACTGCAGCTCCCTCCCACTCATTCAGCTCTGAAGTTTGGCTTTGGCCCCCATCCTCCAGGTCTTCAGTGACTTCCTTGGAGGATCTGGGCCGCTGATCGTATATCCACCTTGCTGCTCGTTTTGCATCTGCCACCCTCCCCAGCCTGACCTCCCCACCGCCTCTGCTTCCTTTCCTTTCTGTTACATGAATGGTGGTATTCTTTGTGTTTTTGTGCTGTTTTCTTTGTGTATGCTTCTTCTCCATGGCTGTCAGCCACCATGAGACACAGTGACCTCCAGAAGAGAGTGACCAAGAACAGCAGATCATTATCAACTTCTCTCAGTTGAATCCCTCTTCAGGGGGCAGAAGGTGCCTCAGCCCTCACGGACCCTGTCCTGCTCCAAGTCGCGCCCCAGCTGGTGGTGAGGTCCCTGTGCAATTCACCTTTGATGCATGGAGGGCTCCTGGCATCTCCACATGGTAGCTCGAGAGCTCCTGAAAATATCTACCCCATCACCCTGGGGCTCCCTTCCGTGTGTCACAATCAAACAAGGCCAGTGGAGAGGCTTGTCCCCTCCTGCCTTGCCCGAGTCAGACCCATCCTCAGGGCCACATGGTATTCCTGTACCTGCTCCAGGGGGACACCCCCTCACGTTCCAGGGCCCTCACATATGCTCAGTGTCCCCAAAACCTGGCTGAGACCTCAAGGCAATGTTCTGACCACAAAGAAGGGTTTTCTGATGCCCCGGGGTAGGGCAGGCAGCTGAGTGACCTGGAAGCTGTCCTCCTGGCCCTCCCTCTCCTCCAGGGAACTTAGCAGTATAGTAATGTATCAGTGATGGGTAATGCGGATCCTCCCTGCTGGGTGTGGGTGCCACAGGGAAGGGCCCGCTTGTGTCCTTTCTTGCCATGTCCTGGGCCTGGCTGGGATGCCCACCTCAGGGGGTTCCTGGTGAAGGTGAGCTGAATGGCTGGGAAGGCTGGGAAATAAAGGATCGGAGACCCCTGGGACTCTGTTAGCGCCTGTGACCTCCTCCTCCCCTCACCCCTCCGTCACCCTCTCACTATCCCCTCCTTGCATTTAGCCTACCTGTTTCCCTCTCTGCTTTCTTTTCATCTCCACTCTTAACAAAACTAGCTCTGGCAGAGAACTATTCTTTAAATATGCTTCATGAATATGCAATCAAATTTTAGGTTTACTGTATATTAAGACACTCAGTGTTTACATTTCTCTGTCTCTTAAAGAGGCAAGCTCCTTGGTGGCACTGTTTTGACATCTGTGTGACCTGGCACAGTCCTCCCTGTGGCCCCTGCTGGCTGGAGCAGCCCCTGTCTGACAGGCATCCGGGGGCATGGGCACACTCTCTGAGACAGCAGCCTCATGCTGTTATTTTAGCAGCAGGAGGCATTCGTCATTTTAAAAATTATCCCAGAGCTCGGCAGCCTGGTTATGGAGGCCGTTGTGAGGTTGAAGGGAAGAATCGGCTGGTACTAACATGGGTGCCCCGTCACCTGAGTGTGGGCATGCGCTGGCCAAGCTGGGCTGGGTTCTGCATGCCAGTGGCCTAAGGAGCTAGTGGGGGAGAAGTGGGGGTCTCCCAGGAGAGAGTGCTGGGGGCTTTATCAGGAAGGTGGCTGCTGAGCAGCAGAGTGTTGGGAACTGGGGGAGAGCAGGCATCACGGGAGACAGGGATGGACATGTTTCAGGGAGGACCCAACAGGCCTCCCACATGTGAGCTCAGGTGCCCCAGATGAAGGCCAGGCTCCAGGGATGCAGCCCGGCCTCTGAGGGCTCCCCTCACCACCTGGATGCCTGTTCATCTGCCTCCTTCCTGCCTGCAGGCAGAGCCAGCCATTTCCAGACGACTTCCCCTGGGCTGGATGTACAGGACTCCTAGCTGTCCCCAAGGCTGGCCTGGACTGGCATTTGCTCCCCATCTCTCCACAGGGGCCGCAGGCAGCTGTATGTGGACTGGGAGGCATTTGGGTGCCGGGTCCCAAGGCGGGGCAGCACCACAGTTAGGGCTCAGCCCAGCGGGGTCAGTGCACCCCCACACTCCCACCAAGGGCTGCCTGTGTGCTCCAGGCGAGAAGGCCAGAGCTCACCTGAGTCTGTTGGGAGGAGTTTATGAATGTATGAAGTCGCTCAGTCGTGTCCGACTCTTTGTGACCCCGTGGACTGTAGCCCATCAGGCTTCTCTATCCATGGGATTCTTCAGGCAAGAATACTGGAGTGGGTTGCCATTTCCTTCTCCAGGGGATCTTCATTTGGGAGGAGTTTGGGGCCTCCCAAATGGCATTAGTAGTAAAGAACCCACCTGCAATGGAGGAGACACAGGTTCCATACCTGGGTTGGGAAGATCCCCTGGAGGAGGGCACGGTAACCACTCCAATATTCTTGCCTGGAGAGCCCCATGGACAGAGAAGCCTGGAGGGCTACAGTCCATGGGGTCTCAGAGTCAGACATGACTGAAACGACTTAGCATGCACACACCAGGAGTTTAGGAGCTTCTGTCACACACCTGAGCTGGAAGGCGGCGGAAGCTAGGCTGAAGCAGTCCTTTCCCCGCTGTGTAAGCTGAGAGAGGCTCCCCCAGTGCGGGGCCACTAGCCCTGTCTCCCCAGCTTGCCTGGCCGAAAGCTCAGCCCTCCGGAGCTGCATGCCCCTGTCTTGGTTTATGCTGGTGGGAGGGGCTTCTGTCCTTGCAAATGTGACCTGCGGCTGCATCTTGCCCTGTCGGCCCAATGGCCTAGGCAGCCTCCGTCCCCCTGCACAGCCCCCACATACTGCTTCCACTGAGCTGGGCACTGGCAGGGCAGCCCATGAACCCACCGGCCCCGGTTACCTGTTTTGATGATGGAAGTCTGCGGCTGGGCGCTCAACATCCCCTTGTTGTAGAACTCACTCTTGTGATACATGTTGTTCTCAAACTGCCTCAGGGATTGAGGGGGTTTGAGCAGTTGCCAGTTCTTGTTGTCTGGGAAATGGTCCTCGATGAACAGTGCAGGGTGCGTGAGGAAGTAGAATTCGTTGTAGCTGGAGGTGGGACGGCTAGTCAGAAGCCATGCTGGAGGCACAGGCTCTGGCCATGCAGAGGGGCAGGCGGGGCCCAGAGGGGGTCTTTGGGGCCTTCTTGAAGGTAACACATGGGGGGTCCTACCCATAACCCAATGGGAAGAGGCACCGTCTCCAACCCTGATGTGGGCGTGGCAGATGCCCCCTCAGCAGCTGCTTCCAGAAATAGGAGACAAAGCAGGATCTGAAGCCCCCTTTTAAGACACGGCCACCGCCCTAGCAGTGTGTATCCAGGCAGAGAAAGGGTTCTTCCTGCTCTCAAAAACAAAGGGATCTGAAGGGAGCAAAGCCAGGACCCAGGGACAGGTGCCAGCGGCGTGGAGGGAGGGCAGGCAGGGAGACTGGGGAGCCAGCTCCATGCACTCCGTGACCTATTGGGGGCAGCTGTGCAGGGGGGAGGCCCTGATGTAGTCCCCAGGGCTGGCTAGACGCAGCTCTCTAGAGGTCAGTGATGAGGATCAGGAGAAGGGGGGACTCCTCCGAGATGGGAGAGCCTTCACTCAGCCCGAGACGGGCAGCACTCAGAGCTGACGGAGCAAAGGAGGGTGTGACTGACACCTCCTCCCAGTATGGGCTGTGTGTACCCACTGTGTCTGCCACGCATGCAGGGCTGTCAGGATTTAAACTGCTCAAGTGGGGCGGCACTCTCATTTTTCTGGATGAAAAGGCATTTGAGCTGCTGATGGACATCGAGCTTTAGCATGAATGTCATGGCCTAGGCTAAGGCCAGAGCCTTGGAGAACAGACGTGCTCCAGACCTGCCCCCAGCCACCCTGCCCTGCAGCGCCCACAGGGATGCTGGGCACCCTGACACCCCTTCCCACAAGCCAGACCCCCTCCCTCAGAGGTGGGACATGGCTGCATTTACACTGGAGAGGGGGAGGAGAAGCCCTGGTATCCGGGAGAAGCAGTAGGAGAGAATCCTGGCATCTCAAATAATAACACAGTCAATGGCCAAAGGCCCGACTATGAGTCTCTGGTGGCTCAGAAGGTAAAGAATCTGCCTGCAATGTAGGAGACCCTGGTTCCATCCCTGGGTCGGGAAGATCCCCTGGAGAAGGAAATGGCAACCTACTCCAGTATTCTTGCCTGGAGAATTCTATGGACAGAGGAGCCTGGTGGGCTACAGTCCATGGGGCGGCAAAAAGTCGGACACGACTGAGCGACTAGGCCTTTTTAAAAGCCTTATGGGAACCTCCAGACACTTAAAGGAGCTTCTCAGCCCTGCCTTTCTTGGCACTTGCCCTGTGGGCAGACACTGTGCTTTTAGCCCTTGTGTGGAAGAGGAATGCTGGGGAGCCGGAGAGGGGACTGAGACAGCGAAGGGTGAGGTGACAGAAAGGTCTGGGCTCTTGCCACCAGCCTGGAGCTAGCTCACTTCTGAAGCCAGAGGAAGGGGGTGAGGGCCCGCAGCACACAGAGGCCCCCAGCTCTCCTTCCCCTTCCACTGGCCTTCTCCACTGCTGCCTCCTTCAGGCTCCTGCCTCCCCTGTCTCCATCGACCAGACGCCCGCAGAGCTGAGGTACTCACAGGAAGGTGAATTTGGACGTGGAGGAGTCCACCAGGCCACTGCCCCAGGTGCTGTCCACCAGGTGCCATCTCCCCTCCAGGAACACGGCATTCCAGGCGTGGTCAAACTCCCCAGAGAAGCTCTGCCCCAGCTGGTAGCCAAAGCCCTTGGAGTAGCCAGGCACAGTCACGCACTGCACTCCAGCGATCCTGGGGCGGGACACGGGCTCTGAGAGGCGGCTCCTGCCGGGGGTCCTTCCGCCCCCACGAGTCTGTCTGTCTGTGGCCCTGCCTCAGGCCTGTCTGCTGTCAGTCCCTCCATACCTCTCCTATTCCCTGCCTTTCACACAGTCACACACACACAGCCTGAGGGCTTTTATCTGCAGAGGTGGGGACAGGAGGCGACATGGGCTGGCTGGTCCCCCCGCCACCTCTGGCACAGACAGACTGGCTGCAGGCTCCTCCAGCCTGTACACAGCCCTTGGGACTGTCCCCTGAGTCGACCTGGGGGCTTTGCTGGCAGCTGCAGGAGGACACTGGTGTAACAGAGAGTTTTGCCTGGTGAACATGGAAACAAGGGGCAGGACAGTGTGCTGGAAAAACCAGAGTGACTCTAGACACATGGCTGGGGAGCTGGGTCTAGGTGACACCTCGGTGTCAGGGAGGGGTGCTGGATATGAGGGTGTAGGAGGAAGCTGAGCCCACCTCCCCTCCACGTCCAGCCCACAGACAGCTGTGGGAGGACCCCTGGGGCAGGTTAGCTGGGGTCCCTGCCTGGACCTGGAGAGGACTGGCCCACTGCCAGGACCTCCATGGTGCATTAAGGCTATTTTCTGACTAAATGGCCTGGCCATGATTTCAGAGTTCCTGATGGCTGTCATTCCGGGAGTGCAAGTGATGACGGGTCAGCCAAGCTTTTATCAAGACCCCTTTGACAATGCATTCCCCCAGTGCTCACAACAAGCTGGCCTGGACAGTGGCGGGTGGGTGCTGGTCACCTCTGGAGACAACGTGGGGAAATTATACATGCACTGGGCCTGTGTAGCTAAGACCCTGAGGCTCAGACCCGAGCTGTGGGCATTACCCACGGCTACAGCAAGCACCCTGAGAATCCTGCCATGGGCAGCTGGCCCCGCCCTTCAGCAGCCCTAACCCCCTCATGGCAGTCGAGGGGTGGACTGCTCTTCTGACCCAGGGGACCCTCTGTGCTAGCCTTTCTGGGGCCTTTGTATGAGTTAGAACAAGGGACTCCTTTTTCAAGACCCCTTTCCTTTCACTGTGGAAGCTTGATGTAATCAACACCCAGACTGGTGATACCCAGGATGCTCGCACCAGCCCGTCAGATGGGGCTCAGCATGAGCCGTCTGCCGAATCCGCCCTCCCCTCGCATGAACTGGGGCTGCGCTCCTAGCGTGGCTGGGCCTCTATCAGGGAAGTGCCTGGTGGGGGTCCCTCCAGGAGCAGGTCCGCAGCCTCAGTTGCTCTAAACAAGAGGTCATGTTCAGGGTAATGGGGTGAAATGGCCATAGGATAGGCAGGGGACAGAAATCGGACATTATCCATATAAAAACAAATGTTTAACGAACAATTAGCAGGATATTGGATTAAATATGACTTATCTGCATTTACATATCACTTGTTGAGAGAACGAGTGGGGCAAGATGTGGAGCTTGCAAATCACCAGATTCCACTCTGCTAAGGGCGCTACTCATCCCCACACGGCCTGAACTCTCCTCTTCTGCGCAGGGGCAGGCCTGCCCTGCCGAGGCTCCTTATGGGCTGGGAAGTTTTACAGCCACCCCAGGCCCCCCACCTCCCCGTCCCTGTCCCTTCTGCCTGCCGCTTCACAAAAGGAGATTCAGGCTCACCAGGCTGTCAAAGAAATCCCATGAGAACAGACCAGCTGGGCCCGTGGGAAGGATTTTGGAAACATGTGGTGCGAGCAGAGAGCAAGAGAAAGTAGATCCCATGTCAGGATTCTGCGGGTGAAAGCCAACACTGACTCCAGGAGCAGAAGGGCCCCCCAGAGGCAGGAGGCCCAACATGGGCAGGTCCAGATGCCCGGAGTGGGGGCAAGGGGAAGAAGCAGGCATACGGGGACAGCCCCCTCCTCATAGCTACAATGGGATGCGAGAACCAGGGGGTTTGTTCTCAGGAGGTGGGATCTGAATGAGTTTGCAGTCTTAAAGAAAAAGGTCTCTAATACTTAGAGGGTCTAAAAGACTCTCCCCTTAGAGAGGGGAGAAAGTGAAAGAAAGTGAAAATGCAGTTACTCCGTCATGTCGGACCCTTTGCGATCCTATGGACGGTAGCCTGCCAGGCTCCTCTGCCCATGGGATTTTCCAGGCAAGGATACTGGAGTGGAGTGCCATTTTTTTCTCCAGGGGATCTTCCTGACCCAGGGATTGAACTCCAGCCTCCAGCATTGCAGAGCCACCAGGGAATCCCTGAGAGGCGGGAGGTGCGTGCAAGGCCAGAGGGGTGGGATGAAGATGATGGGATGGGAGGGGCCTTCCATTGGAGGTAGGGCTCCATATACTCAGAGAGTGGATAAGGAGGAATGTGGTGAAAAATATTTAGCGAGATAAGAGATGCTCCTGATACATTCACTGCTAACTGACAACCTTCTACAAAACCCCATCATCAGCACAATCCCTGAGTGTGTGTGTGTGTGTGTGTGTGTGTGTGCACAGAGAACCAGAAACAGAGGGGGAGGGCAGAGTGAGAAGACAGCACAGAAGTCATCTGGTCTCTTAGTGATGGGATTTGGGGTGATTTTAATTTTCTTCTTTAAGCTTCTCTCTATTTTTAAAATTTTCAATGATGATTATGTGTTGCTTTTCGAATTGGAAAAAAAAATCATAAGTGCTACTTGAAAATGACACTTCTAGTGAGTTATTTTCCTATCTTGGCCAGAACATTGGTGCCCATGAATTTCTAGGACTGGAGGAGGGAGAAGTGAGTGGCTGGCACGTGGAGGATGGGGAAGGGGCTGCTTCGCAGGGAGGGGAAGGGAGCTATGGTCCTCAGGAGCACACTTGTCCTCCACTCAGAGCCACCCGACATCAGAGGAGGCAGGAGAGGCACTGAGTTCCCATGTGGCCTCCGGGTGCTCTGATAAAGATGGGCTGGTGTTGATGTGGGTAGAGGGCTGGCTTGAGCTAAGTGTCCTGGGAGAAGCCACGTGGCCCTGGGCAGAGGTATCCTCCCACCCAGGGCCAAACTGGAGGTCAGATTTGAGCACCAAGTCTGGGAATAAGCCTGAACGCCCCACCCTGTGCCTGGGAAGGGCTCTCTGAGGGCTTGGGGCTGGAGGGGGTGAGACTGGCCTGGGTTGAGCCAGGAGAACCCGTTCACTCCATTGTGACCTTGCCAGGCTCATCACAGGCAAAACGAAAGGTTGGCATTAAATGATCTCTAGGGGTTGATTCTCCACTGACAGGCTGAGGAGAAGCTGGGAGGGCTGTGGGGAATGCCTGGGGCAGAATAAAGATGAAAAAATCCCCTCAGCGGTAAGCTTCTGCCATGCTTGACTATAATATGAGGATATTTTATTACCTGGCAACAGTGTGCAAGATGAGTTGGACAAAGCAGTCATAATGTAGAGCATTATTGTTAATAATCCATAACTCTCACGCAAAAGTGTGGAACTAGTCATTCTAGCTGCTGGTTGCTGGTCAGGTGACCCACAACCACTTCAGGCCTCCAAAGATTGCTGACTGTACACACTCTGTGCAAAACGTTGTACAGGGGATCATATCCCCTGTATGATATAATATCCTATATCATATCATTTAGAAATGCAATAAATACTATAACATAATAAATTATGATGCTCTAAAAATAAAGCTCACTGGCCACCCTCGATGTTCTCATAGTAGGAAGAGAATGAATATGTGAACCATGACAAAAATGCTAGTGATAAGCACAGCTCTTGGGCTTACCTGGTGGCTCAGACGGTAAAGAACCCACCGGCAATGCGGGAGACCTGGATTTGATCCCTGTGTTGGCAAGATCCCCTGGAGTAGGGCATGGCAACCCACTCCAGTATTCTTGCCTGGAGAATCCCCATGGACAGAGGAACCTGGTGGGCTCGCAAAGCACTGGACACAACTGAGCAACTAAGTATAGCTCTTTCAGGAAACCCAAAGGGGGAAGAATTTTCTGGAAAGATCTGAGAGAGCACTGAAGAAGGGGAAGAGGATGAGAAACACTTCCACCTCCTAAAGAACCCCGACCAGCCATCCTAGAGCCCAAAATATCAGCCAAGGAGATGTGTCTAATAACCTCAGGCTGCAGAATCTTGGTTTTTACTTTTGACAATTTGGAAAATCTCAGCGCCAGGGGTAATGCTGAGGAGATGATGGATTCAGACTGTGACTATCACTTTAAACATCAGGGTGCTCAGGGCTGGTGCACTGGGATCACCCTGAGGGATGGGATGGGGAGGTGGGGGGTGGTTCAGGATGGGGAACACATGTACACCCATGGCTGATTCATGTGAATGTATGACAAAAACCACTACAATATTGTAAAGTAATTAGCCTCCAATTAAAAAAAAAAACCAGCTATGATCCGGGCCCTGGCAGCAAGATGACTGAGCGGCCTGGGGTGGATGGTGCACCCCACACACATCAGCCCTTGACCACAGTGGGCTTCCTTAGCTCTGACCACTTCTCCCTGGATGTCGGGGCCACATGGGAAAGAGGGAGAGTGGAAAGGACGAGAGCTATAGGAGAGGTAGCGAAGCATGCTCTGTTTCTTTGTCTTGAGAAAAACACTGTGATTTCTAATAGTAAAATTAGGAAACACGGTTTCATTACCTTTAAGCCCAATGGCCAGTTTAACTGGGCAAACACGTGAATTAGAATTTTTTAGGGCTTGCAGTTCCCAAAATGGTCCTCAAGAAGGTCACAGAAAACAAATTTATGGTTCCCAAAGGGGAGGAGGGAGAAATCAAGTAGAAGTTTGGGATTAAAACATACACACTACTATATACAAAATAGATAACCAACAAGGTCCTACTGTATAGCACAGGGAATTATAGTCAATATCTTAAAATAATCTATAATGGAAGAGAATGTAAAAATAAATGTGTGTGTGTGTGTGTGTGTATATATATATATATATATATAACTGAATCATTTTCCTGTACACCTGAAATTAACACCACATTGCAAATCAACTATATTTCAATAAAAACTAAGTTCAGTTCAGTTCAGTGGCTCAGTCGTGTCCGACTCTTTGCAACCCCATGAATCGCAGCACACCAGGCCTCCCTGTCCATCACCAACTCCCGGAGTTCACTCAAACTCACGTCCATCGAGTCAGTGATGCCATCCAGCCATCTCATCCTCTGTCGTCCCCTTCTCCTCCTGCCCCCAATCCCTCCCAGCATCAGAGTCTTTTCCAATGAGTCAACTCTTCGCATGAGGTGGCCAAAATACTGGAGTTTCAGCTTTAGCATCATTCCTTCCAAAGAACACTCAGGGCTGATCTCCTTCAGAATGGACTGGTTGGACGTCCTTGCAGTCCAAGGGACTCTCAAGAGTCTTCTCCAACACCACAGTTCAAAAGCATCAATTCTTCGGCGCTCAGCCTTCTTCACAGTCCAGCTCTCACATCCATACATGACCACAGGAAAAACCATAGCCTTGACTAGATGGACCTTTGTTGGCAAAGTAATGTCTCTGCTTTTGAATATGCTATCTAGGTGGGTCATAACTTTGCTTCCAAGGAGTAAGCGTCTTTTAATTTCATGGCTGCAGTCACCATCTGCAGTGATTTTGGAGCCCCCCAAAATAAAGTCTGACACTGTTTCCACTGTTTCCCCATCTATTTCCCATGAAGTGATGGGACCGGATGCCATGATCTTCGTTTTCTGAATGTTGAGCTTTAAGCCAACTTTTTCACTCTCCACTTTCACTTTCATCAAGAGGCTTTTTAGTTCCTCTTCACTTTCTGCCAGAAGGGTGGTGTCATCTGCATATCTGAGGTTATTGATATTTCTCCCAGCAATCTTGATTCCAACTTGTGTTTCTTCCAGTCCAGCGTTTCTCATGATGTACTCTGCATAGAAGTTAAATAAGCAGGGTGACAATATACAGCCTTGACATATTCCTTTTCCTATTTGGAACCAGTCTGTTGTTCCATGTCCAGTTCTAACTGTTGCTTCCTGACCTGCATACAGATTTCTCCAGAAGCAGGTCAAGTGGTCTGGTATTCCCATCTCTTTCAGAATTTTCCACAGTTTATTGTGATCCACACAGTCAAAGGCTTTGGCATAGTCAATAAAGCAGAAATAGATGTTTTTATAATTCCAAAATGAAAGTGAAAGCAAAAGTTGCTCAGTCGTGTCCTACTCTTTGTGACCCCATGGACTATAGAGTCCATGGAATTCTCCAGGCCAGAATACTGGAGTGGGTGGGTAACCTTTCCCTTCTCCAGGGGATCGTCCCAACCCAGGGATTGAATCCGAGTCTCCCACATTGCAGGCGGATTCTTTACCAGCTGAGCCACCAGGGAAACCCAGTTTGTGGTTTCTACAGTGCAGCATGACATGCATAACCATGACATGTTTCACAGTTTATGTAGCTGATTTGTTATAAAGTTGGCAGTGTTTATATTTCTGCTATATGGTCCTCTTCTCCTTTCCTTAAGCCACTCCCCCGCTTACAGTGAGGTCAGTAACTGTAACCATGGTAATAATTCTCACTCTACAGGCCTGTTAGAGCCTTTGGAGGTTGACTTCAGGGTCTCCTCTGTGACAAGTGGCGTCAGCAGTTCAGAGAGGGAAGCTGACTTGCCTGGGGACACACAGAGGGCTTGGGGGCAAGGCAGTGCCAGGACTCGTGGGTCCTGATGCCCAGTTCAGGAGGATCTGCATTGCACCAGCCTTTTTGTACAGCAAGACTTGTTTCAATCCATAAACTTTCAGGTGGTATACAGAGTAAAATTAAAGATTGGTTTGCTATAGTGATGCAATTCTTCTTCATGAGCACTGTCCTTCGATGTATCTAAAAGGGTGGTGGGATTTAGATGTTCCTTTCAGAGGCCATATAGGATGGAGATAATTTAAGGTTATCCTGTATATCCAGCCTTCGGGGCCTCTGGAACCAAGCGATGTTCTGGGATCATATGGGACATGATGCGGAGCAGCAGCATACCCGCTGTGACAGCTGGAAGATGCAGGGGAAACAGACTGACATCTGATTGGTGACAGCCAGTCTCCTCCACATCAAAGCCTGAAACTGGTAATAAGCTCTTGGCTTTCTCAAAAGTCCCTGGAAAATCTGCTAGCTGGTGGTGTTAGCACCGTGGTAACAGGGGAAGAAATTGTACTGGAGGCTGACTTGCTGGCAGAACTCTGGGGAATTAAGCATGACCCTTGCAAAGAAATGAAGCAGAATTCGTGAAGGCTGTCGGGGAGCTGAGGCAAAAGGAGAGACATGAATGCTGGACGAGAGAAAGTCAGAAAGAAATTGGACCAGCAGTTACAAGCAACAGCGCTAACAAAAAAGGCACATTGGTTACTTGAGAAAGACGATGAGGAAATGAATGATGTTGCAAAAATATCTGAATTCCCCACCAAATTACTTTATTAAATCAGTCTTTAATGAGGCCATTGCAAGGAGGCAGACTGGACTGGTAGAAGTAATGCCAGCTATGTGGACACAACTCTTTCTGAGAGGCCACTCTGACAACCAAGCAGGGATAAATCAGCAAGTGTGGATTACACGTCCTTGGTTATTAAGGGATCTGCTAATGAATTTACCAAACCTTCAGCAGTTATTTTAAAGAGAAGAGGACGTAGGAAAGACGCATGGCTGAGGTTACTGATCTTTAAAGCTGAAGTAAAGGAATTCAGAGAACTGTGAGCTATTGTTAAACATCCCAGGCTATGTGGAGAGTATTTCACAGGGTAACTGCCAGGTGGGAACATAACTTTAAATGATGCAAAACGTTGGTCTTTTAATGATCAGCTTCAGGCCAGAAAATGGCCCTTGTTAAGCCTCTGGACCAGGCCAAAGAGTTGACAGTTCCACTCAAGGCCAATGTCAATTTTCTGAGCCTATGTGAGTCTATGTGGTCTGTAGGAAAGTTCTACAGAGCAAAGACACTCCAATACTGAGAGGACAGGGAGGGTTAAAAATAATAGCCCCCAAGTTCTCCTTTACTCCTGCCAGTAGGCAGTGGAGTCCCCAGTGTACAGATGAGAAAACCGAGGCTCCCAGAAGCTTCAGTTCAGTTCAGTTCAGTCGCTCAGTCATGTCTGACTCTTTGTGACCCCATGAACCTCAGCATGCCAGGCCTCCCTCTCCATCACCAACTCCCAGAGTTCACTCAGACTCACGTCCATTGAGTCGGTGATGCCATCCAGCCATCTCCTCCTCTGTCGTCCCCTTCTCCTCCTGCCCCTAATCCCTCCCAGCACCCAGAAGCTTAGTGCCTTCCAAAGGGAGCAAAACGAATGAGTGGGACGTTAAGGACTGGAGATCAAGGACTGGTAAACTAACTGAGGCCTGGAAGAGTCTTTCTGGCTGTGAATCTGGCACTCCTTCCATACCATGCTAGGAAGACTTCTACTGGATAAGAAAAATATACTCTGTGACTTAACACCCCAAGTGTTTTCAAATTTGCAAATTAAGATGAAAATAATTACACTCTGAAAGACGCTAGGTTCCAGTAGAGCTGAGCATAGATGGAGGGTTATTCTGCGAGGAATGTCCTGCCATTTCCTGTCACTGAGGGCCTACTGTGTGTAGGATTCTGAGATGGATGTTCAAAGGGAAAGAAGAAGGTGGGGGGAGACATGAAGACGTGTAAAACCTATAAGAAGAAATGCGCACAGGCAAAGCCTACATGAGAGAACAAAGTCCAGAAAGCAATAGGAGAAGATGTTAAGTGTTCTCTAACTGGTAGGATTCAGGGTAGCTTAATTTTCTTCTGTTTTCTTCTATGCACTTTATAAATCACCTATAGTTAAGTTTTATTTTTAATTTAGATAAGTGATTAAATAAAAGCCTAAGCAAGACCTGAGCCGGTGTATAGGTTTGTTGATGGCATCTGGGGAGGGAGAGGTAGGGCCTGAAGAACATTGAAGGCGAGGCGAGCAGATGGAGCAGGATTAGCTGGAAGTGCGGGCAGTGGCAGAGGAGGCAGGGCTGGAAGGGAGGAGAGGCTGTAGTTCGGAGGACGTTGTGGGGACAGCGTGAGCTTTTAGTCTTGTTCAGAACCTAGGGCCCGGGAGCCAGGGCAGGGAGCTGGTGAGGAGCCGGGTTCCTCAAAGCCCTGAATGTATGTGGGGTGCCTAGGTCTGGGGTAGCTTGGGAATGTCAGGGGGGTGGGTTGCAGAGGGCTTGGCATCCTCTGCCCGCTGACCCTCAGGTCCCCTCAGGGGCTGTGGTCTCAGGGGTGGGCTTGGAGGTAGGGGACGGAAGAGCAGAGAGAGAACAGAAGGGATGGAGCGGCGTGTCTGTGCTGGGTGGCGGTGACGAGGGTGGGAGCCTGGAGGGCTGCGGGTCAGACCCGGAGTGGGTGGCGTGTCCCCCTGGGAGCAGACATCGTATGGCAGTGCTACAACACTGTCACTCCACTACCTGCCTCTGGACTTGAGTTACTGTCTCTACTCTTGGTTTGATGAATTGCCTCCTGCAGTCCTGGTCAGCTGACGCTTGGGAGCCTGAGAAGACTCATTCCCAGAGGCCCACACAGGCAGTGGGTGCAGTCTGTCTATCCCCCGGGGGAGGGGCTTTGCAGCGGCCCCCAGGGCTGGCTGATTATTACTGGAGGAACACGGCAGAACTTAGACAGTGGGCACAGGAAACTGTGGGGTCAGCAGCGTTCCCCCAGCCTGGAGTCCGTCTCCAGGTCACACAGAACCAGCAGTGAGGTCTCCAAACAGCAATGCCTTCCCTACCAGCCACTCGCCTGCTCTCACTACCTCTATGGTGCCCCTCCTCCTCCTGCCACACGCCCCAGGCATCCTGGCCAGGCGCTCACTCCCAGAGCGATGGAGACAGAGCCCAAAGGCTCCAAGACACGAGCTGCTGCCTAGTGATTCAGCGTTTCCAACGGACACATTTTTTTCAGGTGGGGGGGACTTTTGTCCCCCCAAGAGGCCCCTGCGCCAGCCCCGAGGACAGCCTTTCATAGTTCTCCTGGCGCTGGCAGCCATGGTCCTGGCATTCCCACATCTGCCATTCTTCTAACCTTCAGCTGCACAGAGATGGGAGAAGGTGGAAAAAGGGCCTTTTATAACCAAATTATCTCTGTGCATTCATCTGCCATTATGTTAATGTATTGCGAAGCCCGGCAGATGGTACAAAGTCAATTATGCTGGTGTTAAAAAGGGAGAAATTGACCTTTTCAAGACTCACTTGGATTCAGAGTAGAGTTTGCAAACTCCCATTTCAGGCCCAGCGCGTGGGTGAAGGCACAGGGCAGTTGGCAGGGGGAGGCGCTGGGTCAGGGTGGTCAGCCTGGGAGCCCTTTGTACCTGCACATTCTCTCAAAGAGCCCAGCGTAGCCGTCACAGTTGGTCTTCTGGGTCTGCAGGATGACAGTGGGTTTGAAGGCCTGGCGGTCCTTCTCCTGGGCAGCCTCGATGTCGTATTCTGGAGAGCAGAGGAGGAGGCTGTGAGGAACCAGGTCCTTGGAGATGAGCAGGCTGGTGCAGAGCAGCGAGGGGTCCACCCCTCTGCCCCCGCCCTCTGCTCTGCTTCCAGCATCACGTGGGCTGGCCTCCCTTGGGCCCAGGAGAGGCTGCTGTGGACTGAAGGGAACAGGGCCCCAGGCTGGGCGATATCTGGGAAATGTACCCTTGGGTGATAGGAGGAAGTGCAAAGCATTGGCAGAAGGGGTCACCTGGCTCTTTACGTCTCTGAGGAGGGGCTGGGAGGGGAGGGACCAACACATCACTTGGGCAGTTGGGGGCTCTGTCCACATGTCCCCACGAGCACACAGCTCTGTAAGCAGAGCCAGTGAGGCTGCCCCCACCCCTGCTGCAGCCCCAAGGCCAAGGCCTCATGGAGCACGCTGAGTTACTGTTAACACTCGTCCCAAAAAGAGAAGACAGGCCACTTTACTTGGCTAAGGAGAGCGCCTAAGACCTGTGTGAGGCCTTGAGGTAGAAATCACTGTGGTCTTTGAGGGCACAAAGGGTATGTGTATGCCCACGTGTGCCCACGAGGTGTATGTGTGTGAGGGTGGGTGTGTGTGAGGGTGTGTGTGTGTGAGGGTGGGTGTGTGTGAGGGTGGGTGTGAGTGTGAGGGTCTGTGTGAGGGTGTATGTGTGTGTGAGGGTGTGTGTGTGTGAGGGAGTGTGTGTGAGGGTGTATGTATGTGTGAGGGTGTGTGTGTGTGAGGGAGTGTGTGTGAGGGTGTGTGAGGGTGTGTGAGGGTGTGAGGGTGTGTGTGTGAGAGGGTGTGTGTGTGTGAGGGTGTGTTTGTGTGAAGGTATGTGTGTGTGAGGGTGTGTGTGTGTGTGAGGGTATGTGTGTATTAAGGGTGTGTGAGGATGTGTGTGTGAGGGTGTGTGTGTGTGAGGGTGTGTGTGAGGGTGTGTTTGTGTGAGGGTGTGTGTGAGGGTGTGTTTGTGTGAGGGTGTGTGTGAGGGTGTGTTTGTATGAAGGTATGTGTGTGTGAGGGTGGGTGTGTGTGTGAGGGTATGTGTGTGTGAGGGTGGGTGTGTGTGTGAGGGTATGTGTGTATTAAGGGTGTGTGAGGATGTGTGTGTGAGGGTGTGTGTGTGTGTGAGGGTGTGTGAGGGTGTGTGTGTGGAGGGTGTGTGTGAGGGTGTGTGAGGGTGTGTGAGGGTGTGTGAGGGTGTGTGTGAGGGTGTTTGTGTGAGGATGTGTGTGTGAGGGTGTGTTTGTGTGAGGGTGTGTGTGTGTGTGTGAGTGGGGGCCGCACACAAAGTCGTATCAGATATTCTGATTCCCACCCTGCTCCCTTCTTAGGCCCGGGCTGAACTGCTGAGGCTGACGTGGCAGAAGGTGGCCCTTCCAGTCCTGTGGCCAGGTGGCCTACCTGTGTCAGGCGAGTTCGTCCTCTAAGCTGCACCCCTAACTGCCACTCTGGGAGGACAAAAGGAAAGCCCAGAGACAGCAGGTAGGGGATCTCCGCTGGTCACTATGTTGCAGGGAAGTCTCTAGAAGTCCATCCTGCCACTTGACTTCTCCATGGTCTGTAGGAGGCAGCAGCCAGCTTCCCCTTAGCAACCTCCTGGGGCTTGGCCTGAGCTGGTCAGACAGCTGAGGGGGTCCTGTGCAAGGCTGGGGGCAGCTGCATGGCCCCTGGCTCTCAGAACTTGGAGACCAGGCTGAGAGTGGCAGCGAGGTCACTGGTGTGGCAGTAAGGAACAGGCAGAGGGGTGCCCACCCTTCCTGGCATGGATACTTTGAGAAACCGCTGGTGCTGCAGTAACTTTCAAACAACTTTGACTCATCCCCAGCCACCTCCTTCCTGGAGATGACCTTCTGCTCTGGGTTCTCATCTCTGTGGAGCAGGTCGACCAGGGAGGCAGGACTGAGGGAAGGCTGTGGCTGGGTGAGGGGCCTCAGCTCTGGCTGTGCACAAAGGGCCAGGTGGGATCTCTACCCCTGGCCCTTCATGGAGCACACAGACTCAGGGGAGTAAACATGGACAGCTGGTGCATATGAGTTAACCTTCCTTAGTCTGGTTACTGAACCCTGGGAGCCCTTCTCTTCCACCTTCTATCTTATTGCACACACACTGGTGATGGAATTAAGCCCAAAGATGCTCCTCTGGGAACAGTGTCCCAGAGCCAGCGGCTCCACAGGCAGGCCTACCTATGTGGTGGCAGATCCAGATCCAGATGGCACGGACAATCTCCAGGTCACTGTGGGCCTCCTGGAGCAGGTCGCTCACCAGCTCCTCAAGGCCACTCTTGACTGTCACCTGGGGAGTGGGAGGGGTGTGCTACATCAGGGCCTGAACAACTGGATATCCATATGCAAAAGAATGAAGTTGGACCCCTTATGTCATACCATATAAAAAATTAACTCAAAAATAATCAGTGACCTAAATATAAGAACTTAAACTATAAAACTCCTAGAAGTAAACACAGGAGTAAATCACCATGACTTTGGGTTTGGCAATGGATTCTTAGATATGATGCTAAAAGCATGGGATACAAAAGAAAAAATGGATTAATTGAGTTTCATAAGAATAAAAACTTCTGTGCTTCAAAGGACAATATTAAGACAGTGAAAAGATAACTTACAGATGGAAGAAAATATTTGCAAATAATGTATCTGATAAAGGTTTAATATCCAGAATATACAAAGAACTCCTGTAATTCAACAACAAAAGCAAACTCAATTTTAAAATGGGCCAAGGACGTGAATATACACTTCTCCAAAAATTTAGATGGCCAATAAAAATATAAAAAGATGTTTATCATTAGATGCTTATAACCTCTGAGCCACCAGGGAAACCTATCATTAGTCACTGCTGCTGCTGCTGCATCATTTCAGTCGTGTCCGACTCTGTGTGACCCCATAGACGGAAGCCCACCAGGCTCCCCCATCCTTGGGATTCTCCAGGCAAGAACACTGGAGTGGGTTGCCATTTCCTTCTCTAATCATTAGTCACTCAGATCAGATCAGTCGCTCAGTCGTGTCCAACTCTTTGCGACCCCATGAACTGCAGCACGCCAGGCCTCCCTATCCATCACCAGCTCTCGGAGGTCACTCAGACTCACATTCATCGAGTCAGTGATGCCATCCAGCCATCTCATCCTCTGTCGTCCCCTTCTCCTCCTGCCCCCAATCCCTCCCAGCATCAGAGTCTTCTCCAATGAGTCAACTCTTCGCATGAGGTGGCCAAAATACTGGAGTTTCAGCTTTAGCATCATTCCTTCCAAAGAAATCCCAGGGCTGATCTCCTTCAGAATGGACCGGTTGGATCTCCTTGCAGTCCAAGGGACTCTCAAGAGTCTTCTCCAACACCACAGTTCAAAAGCAAGTGCAAATCAAAACTACAGTGAGATACTACCTCACACCCACTATGATGACTGTAGTTTAAAAAAAGGTAGGCAATCACACACACACACACAAAGGCAAAAATATGAAGAAATTAGAATCCTTGTACATTGCTGGTGGGAATGTAAAGCGATGTGGCTGCTGTGGGAAAGTTTGGTAGTTCCTCAAAAATTTTAACATGGAATTACCATGTGGCTCAGCAATTCTACTCTCAGGTATATACACCCAAAACACAAAGACAGATCCTCAGATACTTGTTCACCAATCCTCCTAGGGGCAATATTCACAATAGCCAGAAGGTAGAAACAATGTAAGTGGCCATCAGAGATGAATAGATAACCAAGTATGGTATATCCATGCAATGAAATATTACTCATCCATGGGAGTTGGTGATGGACAGGGAGGCCTGGCGTGCTGCGGTTCATGGGGTCGCAAAGAGTCGGACACGACTGAGCAACTGAACTGAACTGAACTGATGAAAAAGAATGAAGTTCTCTTACATGTTGCAACTTGTTTGAACCTTGAAAACATGGTGCTAAGTGAAACAAGTCAGACACAAAAAGACACAGTGTATGATTCCACTTACATGAAATACTAGATAAATTCATGGAGATAGTAAATTGGTTATCCATTCATCTCTGATGGCCATTTACGTTGTTTCTACCTTTTGGCTATTGTGAATATTGCCCCTAGGAGGATTGGTGAACAAGTATCTGAAGATCTTGTTTTTTGGGCCTTTATACCTAGGAGCGGAATTAAAGGTTGCCAGGGGCTGGGAGGAGAGAGAATGGGGAGTTATTGGTGAATGGGTACAAAGTTCCTATTTAGGCTGATTTTGGAAGAAGGCGATAGTGAGGATGGTACAACACTGGGAGTGTAACTAATGCCACTTAAAAATGATTCAAATGGCAGATTTTATGTCACATATATTTTACTATAATTTCGAAAAAAAAAAGAACAAGTTAGGTTTTCCAGCAGGGGCCCTCAGGGTTGGCATTGCTGGAAAGGCAGCCCTGATCACTCTTTCTGGAGAAGCGGGGCGCCTGGGGGCTCACTTCTGCGGTGATTGCGGTGGTTGTCCACACCTCGGTCAGCCCCCACCTGAGATCCTCCTGACCTGTTCTCTCTTGGCAGGTTTCCACCGCTCACATGGGATCTCCAGGATCCACCCTCTGACCACAGGGAGACCTCCAGGCCCCTCCCGTGTCCCTCCTTGGTCAGGTGCTCCAACCCCACGGTCCTTGTCTTTGTCTCTCTTCCAGGGTCTAGAACCACACCCGACACATTGATAGTCCCACATTATGGTCTGGCTGACTCTTGACTTAACCCCTGACTTCAGTTCTGTGGGTTCTAGTCCTTTGGTCCCCATTTACGCACTGCTCTCCAGGCCTGTCCAGCAGTCTGTCTATCCCTTCTGGAGGCTGTGACAACTTACCCCACCCTGCTCAGACTCTGGATGTCCTCCCTTTCCTTCCCTAATTTGCAGAAGAGCCAGCCTCAGACTCCGCAAGGCCCAGGCATGGCTTCCTTACCAATAAGACCTCCCTCCTGCTCAGCCAGCCTCTCTGTAGGCCTCCAGTCCAGGTCTCTGCCTCAGCAGAGCCTGCTCATCCTTCCTCAAGCGGTGCCCTTGCTTGGCTGTGTTCTCACTTCTTCCTTCCTATCCTTTTCTGTCTTCCGTGTCTCTTCAAGAAAACACCTCCCAGTCTCTCTACCTTGACTGCCTACGTCTAGCCTTCCTTCCTTCCAGGCTCCTGTGGGGTCTTCTCTCCACTCCCCTCCTCCTCCACCCCCTCATTTGCCCCTCAGCCTGCTGGAGCCTAGTGGAGGCCTCCAGCCTTCCTCTGAGCTGCCCCCTACTAAGAAGTAAGAAGGACTTCAATGTTGAAGAATGGAAAGGACCCTGTGTCAGCCTCGCCTGGCCAGAGTGAGCAGCCCATGCTGTTGACCATGCCTGTGCTTTCCAGAACACTGATTCTTCCAGATCTTGCCTGGCCTCAGGTGGATCCAGGGCCTTTGGATCCCCGGCCTGCCTTCCCCAAGATGATGCCCTCTCTAGGGCTTCAGCTCTTAACTGAACCTGATGGCTCCCAAGGCAGGGTTTCTGGCCCAAGGGTTTCTCTCCAGCCTGGATACGGGTCCAGGCTTGGCTATGCAGCTGCCCAGCGGTCATTTCCACAGGCACCAGAGCTCACTGCATCCCAACGAACTCATCATCCCCTGACACATGCTCCTGCTTCCTTGCTCCCTGTGCCGAGCACCTGCCCCTCCAGTCCTCCACTACCGGGCCCAGAGACGGGCAAACCCGTCTCCCCATCTTCACTTCACTGCACACACACTGGGGAGGGGCCCCCCTCTCTGCCTCCAGCTCCTCTCTGTTCTCAATGTCCCTGCCTCATCCAGGGATGCCTCATCCTGCCCAGAGAGCTGGCTGTCCTCCTACTGATGTCCCTGCCTTGAATCGGACTCTCTTGATCCAAGCTCCTATCATCACTCATCAGTTCAACAAGCAAGGTTCCTGAGTACCCACCGTGTGCTCACCCCAGGGTGGTTTTTCTAGGGCAACAGTGAGCTCCTGGCTTACTAGCCTAGGCAGCTCACTGTGACCTTAGACATGGGTCCAGCTCCTTGGCTGCTTCAATCAGACTCTCTGTTGTGAGGCTCCTGCCTGACTCCCAGGACCCCAGTATATCCTTAGTGCTTCAGCTCTTGTAGCTGCCCCACCCCCATCCCAGATGTGCCCAGGCCCAGAGGTGTGGAACTCAGCTGCCCACATGCTCCCAGGGTGAGGACGGTTGGAGTCACGTGGGTGCTGGAATTCGTGGTCCTCCCCTATCCTTTCACTCCCTCTGTGCGTGGGCTGGGGCTGGCAGGGCTGGGCAACAGCAATGCCCAAATGGGTAGTGGATGACAGACAGGGCTAATCAGAGGCGTCTATCAAGGGGATGGGGCAAGGTGTACGGCCTGGGATGAGAGCATCAGGACTGTAGGTGGGATGGGGGGATGAAGTGTCTTGTGTCCTGGGCCTTCTGTCCCCCGTCCACACGTTGTGGAAAGGCACTCAGGACCACTCACCCAAGGGACTCAGGATGCACTCATGATGGTCGGGCAGAGGCTTTGCCACCCTGGGTTAGGACACTCCAAGCTGTCTTGAGGAGTAGGGGGCACACAGGCAGAGGGGCCGGCTCTCCTACCTGTGAGGCATAGGTGTCCAGCTTCTCAAACTGCCGCAGGTCCAGGGGCATGGACTTCAGGCTGGAGCGATCCCAGGGGTAGGCTGGAAACACAGGGTGGCTGGTCAGTGGCTGGGACTGGCCAACAAGACTGCCTGGCACAGGCCTCCCTGTCTTTGTGAGGAGCCATGCCTGCCTGACCTTCAGCATGACTCCTAGACTGAAACACTGCTCTCAAGAGCTAGATCTCCTAGAATGGTTCCTCTTTGGGAATTGTCGCAACTCCTCTAGTCCTCTGGGAGATTCACAGGGAGCCTAAGGAGATCCGGGAAGTCAGCAGTAAAGAGACTGCACCTCAGTGAACTCAGCAGCCCCAGGCAGACTGCAATAGAATCCCTGCTCCCACCAGGTAGGTTTCTGCAGATTCTCTGCTAGCTTTTCCAGAAACAGTGCTCTGTGGGAAGCATCCAGGCAATGCTGCTGGCCCCTGATGCCCTGGCTATGGTGCCCCAGGTGGCTGTGCTGCAGGGCACTCTGGGTGTTGGAGGAGGGCATGGTGGTTCTTGGCCACTTGGGCCTCCATGCGGTGAGGTGCGTCTGGCACCCAGACAGGCTTCTTCCCTTGCCCGTGATCAGCTGGAGACTGATTGCATGCACCATGAGAAAGTTAAGAGTTCTGGCAACAGATGCCTAAGGTACAGTGGGGGGCCCCCAAGGGAGGCTGGGTCTCAGAATCCCTCACCCATGTCCAGCCTTTCTCAGAGGGAGCCCAGACACAGGGCAGACTCAGGTAGCTACTGCAGAGCTAACTGATCAATGGTCAGAGCAACCCAAGGATGGACAGGCAGCAAACCCCTGCCCCAGCCCAGAGAAGAGCCGGGGCTTTGGCTGGGTCTTTCTTATTCAAGGCCCAGGCTGACCAAAGTCAGGCAATCTGGGTGGGAGGTCAGGGAGGGAGTGAGAGGAGGATGGAGCCAAAGGGGCACTGATCCCCCAACTCCAGGGGGTCAACTCTCATTCTGCCATGTCATGATGGATGGGGGGTGAGTGAGGGGTACTTTTGGGGCCACAGAACATGACAGCAACCCTGGAAGATTTAGAGCGATGGGGAAAGTGCCTGGTGGGACTACACACAGCCTTGAATGGCTGGGCGACCTCCCCCTCACTGGGAGTTGCTGAATCCAGTAGCCTGGCCTCAAGCATGTATCTGTGGGGTACCTGGGGGGTGGTGAATGAGATAGTGGATCATGTGGTAAGGCAGAGGTGCTCTGCTCCCTGGGAGGGTGCAAAGAGGGGGTCCTTTGCAGGCAAGCACAGAACAGGGATATAAAACCTCTGTGCCCAGTGCAGAGCTGTTCCTGTGTTCCACACATCCTTTGAGGACAGCCCCCTCTATTTTTAGTTTAAGCAGAAGAATAATTTATTAAATGTTTTTAAGTAGGTACACAAGCTACAGGAGGAGCAGAGCAGCAAGCACGGAGGCTGCGCAGTCAGAACCAGGGCTGTAAGACAGAGTGTAAAGGAGTTGGAGACAGTATTTTGGACCCAGAGCTGCTGTTCCCACTGAGATGGATGCAGTGGCTTCCTTGGTGGGGACAAGGTGTCATCACCAGCTCTGGCCTAAGCTGCTCTGCAACCCTCCCTGGGCTGGCACTGCATACAAGGCACTGCCAGCTGGTTAGGGAGCTGGCCATTGTCCAGCCACAGAGCAGATCCCAGGCTCCAGTCAAGTTCAGCATCAGAAGCAGGCCACACGGATCCTTCTGCGCGTCCCCACTGATGTGGGCCCCTTCCTGTTAGGACTGAAGCCTTCTACTTCCTTCTCAAGCTCAGACTGGCTTTGGCCACCTCTGTCTGCTCCCTCAGTCCCTGCTGACCTGCTGCAGTAGTCCTCACGTAGGGCAGGGTGGGGAGCCTCTGACACACCAGGATCTGAGGCTATTCCTGTCCTAAGAGAAGGCAGGGTGTGCGGTGGGTGGGCAGGCAGTGCAAACTCCACTTGAGGCTGCGGCCTTGCTCAGCAACCCAGCGTCTTCTTTCTTCATTTTCTGCTCCTCTACAAGGACCAAGACCTTCCCTGGCTCCCCTCCCCCGATCGCCTCCAGCCTTCTGTCCTGCACAGTCTTACCCAGAGGCTCCCTGGAGACCCAGTGCCATCACGGCTCACCTGTCTTATGCCAGAGCTGAGATTTCTTCCCTTTGATCACTCAGAGACTATCCTGGGTGGTCCACCATGGGGCCCTCATCCATGGGGTCCTCAGAAGGGATGGGGATGCAGCAGCAGGCCCTGCTGAGCTCCCTCCATCTCAGTGTCCTCTCCCCCCACAGACTCTGGCTCCTGCACCTCTGACAAGGGCCGTCACGGTGACCTAAGTGGATATGAAGTGGACTTACACATTTAACAAGCTTCAGCTCTGCAAATGAGGTCTCCCCTGCCCCCATTTCGAAGAAGGATGGCATTTCTAAAATGGGACTGAAAACCCTATTATTAGTTTTACCCTTTCTTGGTTTAATTTTACAATATCTGAACATTAAAAATACCCATAATGATTTATGCCTCATTAAATTTACTTTTTGAGCAGATTATGTAAGATTTGAATATGATTTTGCATAAATACATTTAAAATACCAGTGGCATTAACTAAATTATTCTAATTTTAAAGCAAAACAATAGGAAGAAGTAACAAACTGCACTAAGCCTTAGATGCCATCTGGTCTACTGAGGGGGAAACTGAGGCCCAGGGAAGGTGTTGTTGCTATTGCTCTGTTGTGTCCAACTCTTTGTGACCCCATGGACTGAAGCACATGAGGCTCCTCCGTCCTCCACTATCTCCCAGAGCTTGCTCAAATTCAAATGTCCATTGAGTTGGTGATGCCATCCAACTATCTCTTCCTTGTTCACTCCCTTCCCCTCCTGCCCTCAATCTTTCCCTGCATCAGAGTCTTTTCCAGTATTGGAGCTTCAGCTTTAGATCAGTCCTTCCAATAAATATTCAGAGTCGATTTCCTTCAGGAATGACTGGTTTGATCTCTTTGTTGTCCAAGGGACTCTTAAGAGTCTTCTCCAACACCACAATTTGAAAGCATCAGTTCTTTGGCGCTCAGCCTTCTTTATGGGAAGGTGAGTGAGGAACAAAATTAGGATTTGAGCCCAGGCTGTCCATCACCCATTCAGGATTTCTTCCCCTGTCTCACTCTGCTGATTCACATGCCTCCTACCTTACAGACACTTGCTTTAAAACTTAATTCAATTCTTAATTCTAATGTTTCCCATAATGGGCTGCCTTGTTATTGGTGGGGTTTGTGCTTTAGCTTTGGGATCACATCTGGTGTGTGAGCTTTCAACTTCTCCACCTGTGTCCATAGCAGACATTGCCAATCAATCATGATATTCTTGTCCCCTGAGCCCTGAGATGGCCCCAGATACCCAGCTCTAAGGAGCTGGACTGCTCCAGGGAGCCATTTCCAACTGACTGCAGATTGGCTCATGAGGCTAACCCAATCTCAGAAAACAACCCCAAGAAGGCTTTGCAACTTACCATGGGTATCTTTCCCTCCAGGCTGCCGGGGTCTTGTGTTTCCATTTTTATCAACTTGTAAACCTACAATATCCCAAAGGTCAGGAGTAGAGACACTTCAGAAGAAACAGAAAGGCAAGCACAGATGATTCTCTGTGTGGTGGTTCTGATCGCTCATCTTCACTCTCCGTCTCACAGTATTCTTGCTCTCATCCCCACCCACCACCAAACTACTGCTAGGATTGCCCTGGGCTTTCTGGTGAGATATGGAGGACTGAGACCCAATGGGGGATGGCAAGAAAGAGGAGTTCAGTTTGTGAGCAGAGAAAGAATTTTCTAGGACATCGAGGCTTGGGATTACTCAGCAGGCCTGGAGTCCCTGTTCCTGCCTCCACACAGGATGCTCCTGCTGTCTAGGACCACAGCTGGAGATCCTGAAGATGTCAGTCAATTCACATTGCCAGATGATCTCAGAAGAAGAACTGACCATGAGCAGACATGAAAGGGGAAAGAGGGGAAATATTCTTCATGAAGGTTCAAGGGCAATCAAATCTATAAATGCAGGACTATTAAGGCTGTGTGTGTGTGTGTGTGTGTGTGTGTGTGTGTGTGTGTGTGTGTTAGTCGCTTAGTCATGTCCAACTCTTTGCGACCCCATAGACTGTAGCCCACCAGGCTCCTCTGTCCTTGGAATTCTCCAGGCAAGAATACTGGAGTAGGTAGTGATACATTCCCTCCTCTAGGGGATCTTCATGACCCAGGGATTGAACCTGGGTCCCCTGCATTATAGGCAGATTCTTTACCATCTGAGCCACCAGGGAAGCCCAGTAAGGCAGAATGGTCACTAATTGTCATTAGACTCCATAAACAACGGAGATAATTTCTTGCTGATTTGAAACCAGGTTAGGAAGATGTGGGTCCCTGATGGAACCAGGAGGAGCTGGGGATAGGGATGCCAAGGGAAGTTATTCTTTGCCCTTGAAGGTCATTGTTGGCTATAAATAAAAAAAATAGGAGGTTGCAAATGTACATCGGTCATTCTGAGAAACAGTGGGCCTTGTCTTTTTTCTGTTCATATTTTGTTTCCATCTACATTCTTCGGTAGAGTGATAGGGGTTCAAAATAGTAGCCAGATTTTTTGTGTACTTATTATTGCCTGGCTTGTGCTTTATTGACTGTCTCACGTAACCTCACAGCAATCCTTTGAGGGACCTTGAATCATTTTCCTTCTTTTGTACATGAGGAAGTTGAGTACAAAAGAGAGGTTAAGCTACTTGCCTGAGGTCCCACAGCTGAGATCTGAACCCAGCTAGCCGACTCCCAGGGCCTGCCCTCCCGATCTCCTGGCTGCTGAGGCCTGTAGGACTAGGCAGCTGTAGGGGACCTGCCCTGCAGCTCCCCACCCTGCAAGTGGACGTGCAGTGCACCTCAGCCAGAGCTGTTCTGCAGCTTCTGTTCCTTGGCTGGAGTTTCTGTAGGCCCCTGTGTAGCCCCAAGATAGACAGATACAGGGTAAGGACCATGAAGGGACCAGTGGAGACCTCGCAGGCCTGGGTCTGGGCCTGTGGACAGAGCATGGAAGGCAGCCAGGCATGGTGGCTAAGGGCATGGGCTTCATTTGGACCTGGGTTAAGAAGCAGGTCAGAGTTTGTTATGAGCCTTTGCTGATCTAAAAAGTAGAGCTAATACTGGTGTATAACAAAGAGTTAAAAACCTATTGAGTGTACAGTGCTTATGGACAATGCATGTCACTTTTTAGGTAGTCAATACATGGCATCTAAGAACAACAAAATTCTTGTGATGAAATTTGCGTTTAGCTACATGCCTTGTGTGACCCAAGAACAGGGGTTATTGAGTGTGGAAAAGAGAGTGAAGCTGCCATGGCTCTGCTGGTTCCCTGTGTGTAGGCCCAGGTCACTCCTCTCCTTCCCCCAGAAGGTTCCCCGGGCTGGGCTCTGGCCCTTCCAGCTGCCCCAGCCCTCCGTGCTGCCCCTCCAAACATGAGCAGCCCTGTACGCACGTACGTTTAGCTAAGGAGATCTTCTTGAACAGCTGGGGCATGGCATCCCGAGGATGGACCTCCACAGTCAGCTGTGTTCCTGCAAAGGAAGAGGTGATATTCTCAGCCAGATGCTGCCAGAAAAGGGTGCAATGTCTCATGACGGATGTTTGAACAACAGCACACAATTGGTTGTAGACCTTTCTTTTGAATATGCAGATAATTTTTTGTTTACAAAACCCTAAAGCAAGAAATAAGCAGACAGTTTCCAGATCTGGGCGAGATGGAGTAAACAACTTCCACCGTGTCTCTCCCACTAAATGCACTGGAAAGAATGGATGGACCAACTATTTGAGGATGCTTCAAAGCAAATGATAGAAGGCAAACTGGGGAAGAAGATTAGAATTTAAAGCATCATCAAATTGGCAGAGCTGACCATTCCCCCCCCCCCCCCACATGGCATTACCTAGACTGGACTCAAAGGCAGCCCCAAGTGCATAAAGGCACAGTGGATGCAGAGAAAAAGTGCTCCAAGAGAAGCTCTTTCTTTTGGCTTGTGGAGTGAGAAAGGAAAGTTCTAAGAGTCATAGTGAAGGAAACCCTCTCTTGTTGTTTCCCTTTTTTCTTACATCTCCTGACTCAGCCCCCAGGGAAATTCTGCTGGCATCAGTGCAGCAGTTGAGTTTGGTGGCCCAACAGACACATAAGTCTCTGTAAGGGAGGTGGTTACCATTGAAGCTATGATTCCCAAGAGTGTAGGGGAAAATACTCATTGATTTCTTTCCCTCTCTCTGTTCTCCACTGGTTGTTTCCAGATGCATACACAGATGCACCCAGAAGAGTAGGAAAGCTAAAGCCCCAAGATTTAGGGCTGGAGGACTGGCAAGTGGGTTATAAAGAGGAGGGAATCAAGAGAGCATTCCATAAAGTTATGGATGAACTCCTGAGGTCACCTCTACATGAATGGATCTCACTCACATTGTGCATGCGCTCATCCTAAACATTATATCACAGTCTTTGAGAACTAAACTACGGTATAAAACATTGGCTTGATTGGCCGCTGTGTGGTGCATGTGCGGGGCAGATCTGGCAAAGGCTAAAATCCTGTTACTCAGTATAGAGAGACCCTGGAAAATACTAACTTAAAAAGGAAAAGAAAATAAACAGATGCTAACCCAACAGTGACACAGATTTTGGAATTATCAGCCAGAGATTTTAAAATAGCCATGATAACCATGCTCTAAAAAGTGAGGTAAATAGTCTTGAAATAAATGAAAGACACAAAGTACTAGCAAAACTTGGAAGATAAAAAGAAGAAACAAATAATAATTTCAGAACTTTAAAAGTACAATTATTTTAAAAAGACCTGCATATACTCAATAGCAAAATAGAGATGGCCAAAAAAAGAGTCAGTGAACTTGAAGAGAGAGCAATAGAATTACTCAACAAGAGCAACAGAGAGGAACAGTGAGCGGAACCTGTGGGATGGTGCCTGAAGATTTGACACTCCTGTTACTGAGATCCCAGAAATAGAGAAGAAACAGTGTGATGCAGAAAAATATTTGAAGAAATAACGACAGAATAATCCACGCAACCAAGAGCTGGCTCATTGAAAAAATCAGTAAAATTGATAAACCTCTAACTAGAGTGGCCAAACGGAGAAGGCAATGGCACCCCACTCCAGTACTCTTGCCTGGAGAATCCCATGGACGGAGGAGCCTGATGGGCTGCAGTCCATGGGGTCGCTAAGAGTCAGACACGACTGAGCGACTTCACTTTCACTTTTCACTTTCATGCTTTGGAGAAGGAAATGGCAACCCACTCCAGTGTTCTTGCCTGGAGAATCCCAGGGACGGGGGAGCCTGGTGGGCTGCCATCTCTGGGGTCGCACAGAGTCGGACACGACTGAAGCGACTTAGCAGCAGCAGCAGCAGCAGAGTGGCCAAAATAAAAAGAGACAAGACACAAATTAGTATTAAGACACCAATACAGGAATGAAATGAGGGCTATCACTATAGATCCCATGTATACTAAAAGAATAATAAGGAAAAGTATAAATAAATCTATACAGATGATTTCTGCCACTGAAATGGGCCAGTTCCTTGAAAGCTATAAACTACCCAAATTCACTGAAGCAGTAATAACCTGAAATTTCACATATGTATTTTTAAAACTAAGCTTGTAGTTCAAAATTTTTCAAAAATAAACAAAAAGCAAACCCAAACCAGGTCCAGAAGGTTTCACTGGCAAATTCTAACAAAGCTGTCATAGTAGTTTTAAAATTCAATTTTGCACAAGATCCTTCAGAAAACAGAAGAGCAGCAAATACTTTATATGTATTTTTTGAGGCCATCATCAATCTGATTCCCAAACCAGACAAAGACAGTATAAGAAAAGAATACTATAGATCAATATCCCTTATAAACATAAACATAAAAATTCTCAACAAAATATTAGAAAATTAAATCCAGCAGTATAGTAAAAGAATAATATACCACTTTGGGAATGCAAGGTTAGCTCAATATTTGAAAAATCAGTGATTGTAATTCATCATATTAGCAGGCTAAAGAAGACCCACATAATCATATCAATTGATACAGAAAAAGCATTTGACAAAATTTAATATCCACTCAACAAACCTCTCAAGAAACTAGGAACAGAAGGAAGCTTCTTAATCTGGAAAAGGGCACGTACCAAAAACCTAGAGCTAACTGCATATTTAATGGTGAAAAGTGGAAATCTTCCCCCCGGGGATTTGGAACAAAGCATGGATAGCCACTCTCACTGTTCCTAATGAACACTATACTGAAGTTCTGCCCAGTGAAATAATAAAATAAAAGAGAAAGAAAGAAAAGTCATATAGATTACAAAGAAAGAAGTGAAACACTTTTATTCACAGATGACATGTCTGTCTACATGGAAAAATCCCAAATAATCTATACAAGAATTTCCTAGAACTAAAAAGTAAGTTTAAGAATGGTCACAGGATACAAGGTCAGTGTCTCAAAATCAATTATATTTATGTTGACAATAAATGATTAGAAACGGAATTTTAAAATTACTGTTTCCCAAGGATCCAAAAAATGAAATAGTTAAGTGTAAATCTTAAAAAAAAATGCAGGAATTTTATGCTGAAAACTATATGATCAAACAAATTAAAGCAGACTTAAATTCATTGGAAAAGACCTTGGTGCTGGGAAAGATTGAAGGCAGGAGGAGAAGGGGACGACAGAGGATGAGATGGTTGGATGGCATCACCGACCTGATGGACATGAGTTTGAGCAAGCTCCAAGAGTCGGTGATGGACAGGGAAGCCTGGTGTGCTGCAGTCCATGGGGTCGCAAAGAGTCAGATCTTACTGAGGGTCTGAACTGACTGACTAAATACACAGGGAAATATGTTATGTTCATGAATTGGAAGACTCAGTGTTGTCAAATTGGCAAATCTCCCTAAATTCATCTATAGATTTCATGCAATTTCAATTAAATTCCTTGGAGGAATTTTGTAGATTGTAAATATAGGCCATATGATTCTAAAACTTAGAAAGATATTGCAACTAGAAAAATCAAGTTAATTTTGAGAAAAAGATAGGATAACACCAATGGATTTTAAGATGTTCTATAAAGCTACAGTAATCACACAGTGTGATATTGACAAAGTGATAGATATATAGCTCAATGGAACATAATACAATTAAGAAACAGACCCACACAAATACGGCAAATGGATTTTTTACAAAAGTGCAAAGACAATCCAATTAGAAAATGGGTAAAATAATGGGTATCTCACCAAATAAGAAATTAAGGATGTTCAACATGATTAACCATTAGGAAAATGCAAACTGAAAGCAGAATGAGATACTACATCTATTAGAAGAGCAATAATAACAAATAATGATAATGCTATATGCTGATGAGGTTGCAGAGAAACCAGATTCCTCACAGATGCTGGTGATATTGTAAAATGATGAAGCCATTTTGGAAAATAGTTCAGCAGTTTCTTAAAAAACAAAACATGTGCTTAACATATGACTCAACAAGTATACTTTTGTGCTTTTATCCCAGAGAAATGAAACTCTTTACATTCACACAAAAACATGTATACAAATGCTTATAGAAGCTCTATTCATAATTACCCCAAACTGGAAACATCTAAATGTCCTTCAATGGGTGAATGGATAAACACCTTTTGGTACAACCATATCAAGCGGTAGTTCTCAACAATACTCTTAGGAGTGATGAGAGGATGTGAATCTGTACAAAGAGTCTGTACAAGGGAATTTTGGGAGTGACAGAACTGCTTTGTATTCTGATTATGGTGGTGGTGTCATGAATCTGAGCATGTGTTGAAACACATAGAATGCACACCAGAAAATCTAACACTGTATGCTAATTTAAATTAAAATAAAAATTTAAAAATACCAAACGCAAAAGTAAAAGCAGAATTAAAACAGAACTTATGTGATACAGAACGATGTAAAATAGGTGACAATGCAAAGCAGGATAATAATAAACATGTTTTTGTGTCCTGCTTTCTTCACTTGTCTTTACATTACATGTTACTGAATATAATCACAAGTCATTTTAAATGGCTGCATAGTACTCTATTCTACAGATGGTTTATAATCATAAGAAGAAATTTCTTTTTGTTGGATGTTTAAGATTTCCCAAATGTTCTGCTATTTAAACAATGATGTGATGAACATTGTGATATTGTCTAGTTGCTAAGTGGTGTCTGATTCTTCTGTGACTCCTCGGACTGTAGCCCACCAGGCTCCTCTGTCCACGGATTATCTTGGCAAGAATACTGGAGTGGGTTGCCATTTCCTCCTCCAGGGGATCTTCCTGACCCAGGAAATGAACCTGCATCTCCTGTGTTGCAGGCAGATTCTTTACCACTGAGCCACCAGGGAAACCCAAACATTCTGACACACTGCTTTATACACTCTTCAAATCGGTTCTTCAAATAAATTCTTAAACATGTATTGAAGGGTATGGAGATTTTTAAGGCTTATGTTAGATATTGGCAAAAATCTCCTGAAGGATTTTATGATTCTCTCAACAGTGTAACAGAGTGTCTACTTTGCTCACTCTTTCTGTGTTTAGCGGCAAAATTGGTTACAATACTTTGTATTTCCTCCCCAAAACAGGTCTTCCATTGCTTCCCACATTTGGGCCGGCCTGATGATGTGGTTTGGCCAGTTAGCATGAAATGGTGCCGTGCAGGCTTGGAACCTATGCCAAGAGACTCTGCTGCTTCCACTTCCATTCTTGGGATTCCAGCCACAACTGCCATGTAACTGTGCCTAACCTAGCCTGCGGAGGGCAAGAGACCACAGGGAGCAGAGCAGAGCCATCGCAGGTGAGGCCACCCTGGACCAGCTGATCTTCAGCCAGCCCTCCCACTGACCACACACAGGGCTGAGGTTAGCTAAGACCTTCAAGCAGCCAGGTGTGGCTCAGACAAGAGCATCCAGACAACCCGTAAACTTGTGAGCTGTTAAATGGTTTAAGGAACTGAATTTTGGGTCGGTTTGTATTGCAAAAATTTGACATTTGATTGTCATTAATCCTTTAAGTTTTTTTTTAAAAAATCAATGAATAGTGACATCTTACTGTTTTTGTGTGTTTATTAAATTTTCAGTATCCTTTTTTTTTCAGTATAGAATTTTATTTGCCGTTTTAAACTTATTTTGTGAATCGCTTATTTTCCTACTGATGTGGTATTTTTTTCCTTACTGATTTCATAAGAACTACATTTACTAATCCTTTGCCTGCTAAATGTGTTTTCACAGAATAACAATACTGACTTTCTTGTGTAGCTCATAACCTTGCTCTGCCTGTTAAGGATAGTAATTCTTAAACAAGTTTAAAAGATACAAAGTGGCCTCCAAGGGATTACTTTGAAGGGGTTAACATTCATTTGACTGTCGTTTTTAGCACATTCACTGGCAGAGAAAATCAGCCTGTGACTTGACAATTAGGATGTTAAGCGTTTCAGAGTTCAAAGCATCATTCAGCTCTGGTTAGAGGATCTGCTACCATCGCCATGGGCAGCAATTGACAGCTGTGTATCTTCCCACAATGCCCGGGGCAGGGGTCTCCTCACCACTGCCTTTCCACTTTCTCCCCCTGAACACTCAGAGCTGGTCTTCAAAGTGGGTGCCAAGCTATACTTGCCCACTAGATGTTTTGTAACAAAAAGGATTTGAGGAAAATGTCCACTTCTTCCCCTTTTGTAGGTCGCATCACACAACGATCTGAGAAGTTCTGCAGAAGTCTACTTGACCCAGCATTATTTCATCAAACAAAATTTGGAAAATGCTGGGCTGCAACAGTCTCTAGAAGTACAGAGAAGCTGCAAAGCTGACCTGACTATTGGTTTGAAAGTGAAAATCGCTCAGTCGTGTTTGACTCTTTGCGACCTCATGGACTATACAGTCCATGGAATTCTCCAGGCCAGAATCCTGGAGTGAGTAGCTGTTCCCTTCTCCAGGGGAATCTTTCAAACCCAGGGATCAAACTTAGGTCTCTCACATTGCAGGAAGATTCTTTACCAGGGAAGCCCAAGAATACTGGAAAGGGTAGCCTATCCTTTCTCCAGGAGATCTTCCCGACCCAGGAATATGAACTGGGGTCTCCTGCATTGTAGGTGGATTCTTTACCAGCTGAACTATCAGGGCTGAACAACAAACCTCTTTCCCAAACTTTTCCTGATGTCCAGGTACTTCCAACCACTCCTATCCAGCCATGTTGCTCTGTCAGAGAATGAGTGAGCTGAAAATCAAAACTCTGTAAGCCCTTTCCGAGGTGGGTGCTGAGGTGGTCTCCCACTGGGCACTCGCCTGGCTGGAAGCTCACCAGCTTGTCAGCCCTTCATGCATCAGTCACTCCTTCTCACCTCTCCCTTCCTGCACTGCTTCGCCTCTCCCTGGCTCCCCCTCCTGGGATCTGACATTTTCCTGAGGCCCCCTCCTGGCTCTGTCCCAAGTGGTGCTGTTAATTGTCACTCCCTTGAAGAGAATAGCAAAGCTCCCGGCCTCCCGGATGGGTGTGATTCTCGCTCTCATTCATAGGTGTGCAAGGGCACTTCTGGGAGGATTCTCTGCTCCAAACGGTCCTGGACCTGGGCACACTGTCCCCAGTGAGCAGGGTTGCAGTACCACCCCGTGCTTCCTAAAGGTGTGAAGTGCTAAGTTTGCCAACTACAACATTCCTTACCAAACAAAACTCTTAATTTAAAGAAAACATTAATTTGCCAATGATAAAAAGTGGAATATCATTTGGACAAACTTTTAAGTGAGATCTAAGCCCTAGGTACAGTCAGATACCATGACGCTAATCTTAGTCACAAGTATACCCAAAGGAGGCCTTCCTGGGATTTCGGATCACCTGCCCCAGGCTTTCTCATGTTACCGCTTCCCAGTTCCACCAGCTATCACCAAAACAGCATTTTGTGAAGCTGAAACTTTGGCTGTCTTTGTAAACGCGTATTAGGGGTTATTTTCTGCTACACCTGAGAAGTGATTGCCAGACCCTGTTCCCACCCCCAGAGATGTGGCAACGCAGCAGGCAGGCCTAAGCTTGTCCACGACCTGCGGCCCTGGGCCTGCCTTCTACTCCATCAGGAGAGTCTTTCCACCCAACAGCTTCTCTCCAGGTCTCTGTGGGTTTGAATCAGGCTTTGTCTGAAGACCTAATTTGCTCTGAACATCTAATACAGAGACAGCAAACAGATTTTGTGTTGTTCATTAACTCTGACTGATTGGAAGTGGCTGCCTGGAGCGCTTATCAATTAGCAAAGACTGTCAGGTGTGTGCATGTGTATATGAATGTGAGTGTCTGTATGCATACATGCATGGGTGTATTTGTGTGTGTGCTGGGGCAGGGGGTGGTGGTATGGCATTCATGTCAGATATTTGTCACTATTGACTTAAGATGCTCCTTAACTCTCTCCATAACCGGCTGTCACCTTTACAACCTGGATTCTCTGCCTTCAAATTTTTCCTGCAGTAGCTGAGTCAGAAAATCTCAGCTAAAGTGTTTCTAAAAAAACCCAACTCTTAAACAGTCCTGGGCTGGGTGTTCAGAGGTTTCTGCCCAGAGTGTGGTAGTCAGCATTAGCGCAGGAAGTGTAAACTCTGACACCCTGGGAACAGCAAGCTGACCGATGACGGCGACAGTCCAGCTCTGTGGATGCCGCACCAGGTACAGTCTGACTCAGGGTGGAAGCCCTGAGCAGCAGCTCTAGCTGTGGGGTGCCTGCGAGTGTGCCAGAGCTCAGGGCCAAGGCCACAGGGCACCAGCCAGGAGATGTGATCAAGGCTGTCTCCTGCAGCCTGACTGACCCTGGCTTCCATGGGGCTCTTGAAAACCCAGGGCCATTCATGATTCTTTCTGCAGAATAGAGCTCAACAGGGATGTCCCAGGTCTGGAAACACGGCAGTTGGAGCCTAGTGCAGCCCTGATCAAAGAAGGCGCAGATAGTCTGCCTGGGGATGAGGGTAGGTGACCAGGAAGGAGGCCTCAACAGAAATCTGATTTGTCAGGAATAATTTTTGGGGCCTGAGGTCACTGGGGCTCCTATAATCACTCCCCTCTCATCAGGCCTGTCACAGATGAATCTTGCAAAGACCTCTTCCGCGTGAAGATCCAAGATTCCCATGATCATTCTGTCACCTGTTGCATAAAGTTACCACCCCCTCTGCTGGGAGCTCTTCCCCAGAGGCCGTGTGACCTGCTCCTTCATCACCTCCCTTACTCAAATGTCGCCTCAGAGATGCCTTTCTCAACCACTCTATTTTAAATTGTTCCCTGTGGTAGCTGCATGATGGCCCTCAAAGATATCCATGTCCTAATTCGGGAACCTGTGAATGTTACCTTCTACGGCAAAGGGGACTCTGCAGATGTGGTTCAATTAAGGATCTCGTGATAGAAAGGTGATCCTGATCATCTGGGTGGGCCCAATGCCATCACTAGGATTATTATAAAACAGAGGAGGATAGAACTACTTTACAGAGAGAATGCAATGTGACGATGGAAGCAGAGACTGGCGTGATGCAGCTACAAGTCCGCAAGTGCCAGCAGCCTCTACAAGCCAGCAGAGTCAAGGAAAAGATTATCGCCCAGAACCTCCAAAAGGAACCTGATGCTGACCAAGAGATTGATTGGCCCAGTGAGACTGGTATGGGATTTGTAGTCTCAGAACTGTTGAAGAGAATATCGTTGTAGTTGCTAAGTCATGTCCGACTCTTTGTGACCCCATGGACTGTAGGCTGCCAGGCTCCTCTGTCCGTGGGATTTCCCAGGCAAGAATACCGGAATGGATTGCCATTTCCTTCTCCAGGGGATCTTCTAGAACCAGGAATTGAACCCAGGTCTCCTGCATTACATGTGGATTCTTTACCACTGAGCCCTCTGAGAAGCCCATTGAAGAGAATAAATACATTTGTGTTAAACCACCGAGTTTGAGATTATGTGTCACAGCAGCCACCAGAAATGAATACTCAGCTGTGGGACTTCCCCCTCCATGCCCCTTCCTGCTTTATTTTCTCCCCCAGCCTTGTCTGACACCTTGCATTTTTCTAGTCAGGTTCATCAGTTTCCTTCACCAGGTGTCAGCTTCACAGGGAGGGAACCTTGTCTGTTGTGTTCTCTGATGGATCCCCAGTGCTATCATCCAGGGCTGCTTTTTGTGAAATGAATGGATCAGCATGAGTGGGGACTCCGCCGCAGCCCCAGAGCAGGGCAGCCTCTCCCTCGCTGTGGTCCAGGCTTCCATAAGACCTGGAGGGCCCATTCCATCCCGATCTTCAGTGGACCTTGTCCAAGGCTACCTCTGTAAGCCTCAGATCCTGGGAGGAGGCATGTGAGTGGCCCACAAGAGCCAGGGTATGGTGCACAGGCAAGGTTCTGGTAACTAAAAGGCCCCATTTCACTAGTCCTATCCTACAGGTCTGGCAGGAGCCCCCTGCCTGGGGACCACAGCATCCTCAGCCTCAACTTCCTCCTCTGTAAACAGGGAGGAAATATCATGACCGACCAGGGGGTATGGCCAGAACTCAGTAAGATAAAGAGTTGCTAATTCACACTCAGTGCTGCAGTCCATCGGGTGGCAAAGAGTCGGACACGACTGAGCAACTGAGCTGAACTGAATCCACGCTCACTTCAGTGAGGTGTCATTCACTCTTATGCCACTCACTCTTATTTGGGGTGAGCTGCTTGCTGCTAGTCCATTTCAGAGAAGTGGGGGCCCAGGATTCTCTCTGTAGTGTTCAGAGGGGTAACAGGTTGAGGTGGGCCCACTGAGTGACCTTGGGTTTGTCCTGGAGCCATCATCCCAGGAATCCTGCCCTAAATGGATACTGACCTAGACTGCAAGAAGAACTAGCCACTTCCTACTGGGAACTCGAGCTGGCAGGCCTTTCTTCACTATCTGCCAGCATCTTTCCTTGGGGATGTTGAGTTAGCTGCTGTTACAGAACAATTCCCCGGGAACCTCTGAGTCCTCCAGGGCTTCCTCCTCACCGCCTTCTGGACATAACCTTACAAGTTAGGACTTTAGTGCTGAGGGCACCAGTGGTGACATCTTAGGTCCAAGTCTATGAGAGCTCTTAGGCACCAGGCCCTTCAATCCAGAGCAGAAAGCCACGGCTGCAGGGAGGGGAGATGAGTGAGTGGGGGAGTGGATGTTGGATGGGGCTCTAACCTGGCCTCTCCTCCAGTTGTAGCTGTGAGCCACCCTGCCTCCGCCCTGAGGTGCTCTCAGATCTAGTCCTCTGCAGAGTTAGCAGCGGACGCCCTCGCCTGCCCTCCCCTCTGGGAGGATCCGTCCAGCAAAGTGAGGATTCCTAAGGAAGGGCCCTCTCAATCCCCACTGCTGAGTTAAACTTGCCCCAGGGTGGAGGGCCCTGTCCGGGAGGGCTCCATCTCTGGGGGAGAGGCCAGGGAACCGCCGTGACTCGGAAGGAGGGAGGGCCTGGCAGGGGAAGCCGGGTCCCAGGGTGGCTTGTAGAAGCAGTGCTATGAGAGGAGCGAGGGCTGAGGTCTGGATGGTGGTTGGGGCAGTGGGGGCGGGGATGGTGCTGGGAACAGACTACTCCAGCTCTGACTCTTGCTGGCCATGCAATCTTGGACAGAAGACCACCTTTCTAAGCCTTGGTTTACTCATCTGTAAAATGAGGACAGTAAGAGTACCGATCAAATATGACTGTTGTGAGGCATAAGTCACATGAGAATGACGATGTACGTGGTCTGGCAGGGTGCCTGACGTGAGGTTAGCACTCAGCGAAAGTGATGACAACCAGGGTGATGATGATGACAGCAGCGGATTCTGTGGCCCAAGGACTTTATTGCTCTATCCCAGGACACGGCCAGCCTCTCACTGTTTCCCATGGGATGTGGGGGAGGGAAGGGTGCTCCAGCATCTCTGGGGCAGAGAGGGCCCTGCTCTCCACAGTCTGTGCTCTGACCCCACTCTCTCTGGCCAGGACAGCAGATCTGGGCACACTGGAGCTGGGAGAGAGGGGACAGGTAGTGGCGAAACCTTACCTTGGTTGTTGTAGGAAGTGATGACCTGGGTCTGCTGGGCATGCTGCTTCTCCACCAGGTTTCCTGTTGAGGGAAGACCAGAGGGGCCTGCAGTGACCATGGGGCCCAGAGTAGGATGGAATTTTCCCTGGGCAGAGCAGAGAGTTGCCAGGCTGGGTATCAACACGTGTGAATTAGTAGAATCTTATATCTGAACACAGAGGCAAGTGCCTAGGAGCCCGCGTATACACAGCCTCTCACTCAGTGGGGGCCAGCAGAGGTTAGTTTCTCTTCCAAAAGCTGGGCACGCCTCCCACGGGCTAAGTGACCACCGCTCTTGACTTTGGCGCAGCCAGGCCAGTTTCCATAGCACAGCGTGAGACCTCCCTGATCTCCACACCTTTCTACAGAGCAGCCTGGAAGGCTCTTATCTCAATCATGGGCCCATGGCTTTGACTGGTTAATTTTGCCAAAGACCCCATGGCCAGGTGAGACCTCGGGCTTGAACCCAAGTCTCCTGAGTCTGAACTCAGCCTCCTACCTCTCTCTGAGAGGAATGGAGGGTACCCTGCTCCTACTCTAGCCTCAGAGTTGGGGTGCTTGCAGGTTGGTTCAGGTTCACCAACATTTGCAGGGCACCTGCCATGCATTGGTGATATTCGTGTCCCTGGGACATAGAGCCATGCTCAGAGCCTAGTGGAGTCAGGCTGCTATGGAGACATGCCCAGCTCCTGCCATAGACCATGGCAGGGTGCCCCCTGCCCCTCCTGTGGGAAGCACTTCCTCCCCTCTATCTCTGCTGCATATGTATGGCTGCTGTGGTCGTCTGGTCTTGCCCTTGAACCTCTGCTTCAGAGGGGCAGGGATGAGGCTAGAGAAGGGCCACTACCATCCCGGCCTGCCATCTTCTCCCCTGGCCTCCTGCTGAGCTGCAAAAAGGCTGTTGGGCCTGTCCCTGGAAGTGACCACTGGCACAGGTGCAAGCATGCCTCGGGAGCACTGGCCCGATTTGGCTCTGTTCATATGTCATCGCTTGTATACCTAACCAGAGCTGCCACTCAGCATTTCCACGCCTTGGGCCAGGCAGAAGCCAGTCATGGTGGGTGGGTGGCTCACTGAGCTGAACTGGATTGCTATCCTCATTGTGGGGGGTGGGTCTTGCCCAGGGAAGCTCACTCTCTCTAGGCTTCTCTGTAGCAGGCCCAACCAGGTCAGTTAGTCCCATGAAGGCTGAGATTGGTCAGTTGGGCAAGGGTCAGGACCACTGTGTGTGCCAACTCAGGGTGAAGCAGTATGTGCTAGGCTGGAGGTCCAGGCCAGACCCAGGCGAGGACAAAGAGGCCACCTCCTGTGGGCACAGCTGGCTGTAATCTCCGCTAGGCTGGAGGGTGGAAGAAACAGGATCTGGGAAGGGAATCCTCAAGGAGGATGATTGGCTGGCATAGCTGCTGTAAGGGTATTTATAGTCATGGCTGCACAACTGGTTTCCCTGTGGCTGTGGGGCATTAGTCCCTGTGCTGCTAGGCAGACTTCAGCCAGGACCAAGGAAAGCAGCCAATCACAGCAGGGGAAGCCCGTTGCTGGGCAAGCTGATGGCTCAGCCCAAACACCTGCTGCTCAGAAAAGTTTGGAGCACTTGGGCTCCCCCGACCCTGCCAGCACCCCAGCCAGAGGAGTGCATGGGTAGCAAGAGGGGGGACCAACAGCATGTTCATCCAAATTTGTGCACCCGCCACCAAGTACAAGCCAGCAGCTGCTTCCTTCTCAGGTGAAAGCTGTCCAGTTTCCAAGGCTGGGCACCATGCTGGTCACCAGGGCTGGGTGACCTGGGCACCAGCCAGGCAAGTATGTACCCAGGACCTCACCGTCAGAAAATGCAGAAAGAAGCTGTAGTTTCAACTTCTGCTTGCATGCAAGCATGCCACTTGAAAAAAAAAATAAAATTTTACTTCAAGTTAATTTTAAATTACATATGTTGGTGGAGTGGTGGAATCCTCTTTCCCAAGCTCAAGGCCTCTATGCGGTCTCTCCCCAGCCCTGCATTTACCTAAAACTCTTAATTCTTGAGTGATTTTGCAAGAACTACTTTAAGCATTCTCTTTCTTAGCTAGCACCTAGTACCCACTTCACATCTTTAAGAAGAGTCTTGTAATAGTTACCATATCTTTTTGTGTTTTGTTATGTTTTTCCACTAATCTTCCCCCAAACCAGGAACCCTGAAGATGGTAAAAAGGGGATGAATTCAGTATACTTCAATCCTCTCCTAATGTAACAACATGCCCAAGAAGCCATAAGATGAATTTCCAACAACTCAGGTGCAGTAGGAGCTGTAACAAAGACGTGGTGTCTTTTTCCTCCCACATGACCCACTTGCCCTCCATCCACCTGCATACTGGTGGGGCATGCCCGCGTGCATGGGCTGCTATGTGCTTCTGAGGCTGTCGGGTCTCTTGGAGGTCTGATTCTTTTTGTAATTCTCATGAACCCACAGCACAGTTTTGCTAACCTAGCTGTCCGTTTAGGTAGAGCTAGAACTGGTGTGTCTCCCATTTGATGGTTCCACCCCAAGGATAAGGAAGACATCCCACGCATGCATGCCCATCCGCCAGGACTCTGAAGATGGTCCCTGGTTGGGGGAGGGTGTCTTGAGGATGAGTTATCTCCACGCATAGAATAGGGGACACAGGCAAGCTCTTCACCTCCAGGGTGCTGAGACTTGGCTGTGGTGAATGGCATTATGATGCAATCATTCTAACATGGCCCCAGGAGGGCAGGCATTCCTGACTATTCCATTCAGTTTCGTCTCCAACAACTGGAACACTTCCCAGAACCAAGCAATCACTGTACATGAATGAATGAATTCACTTTTAGAAGTTCGTCCTCTCCCTCTGTTACTGTTAGAAGGATGGCCGAACATAGGTGCTCAGTCTTGTTCATTTGGGGTCTTGTTTCTCCATTTGTGGAGGGTCATGGGGGATGGGTCCTTCCCACTGGCATTTGATCCTGGGGCTCAGATAGCTGGGGTCTGACTAAGTCCCCTCCTGGGGCTCTGGGAGTGGAGGTCTTTTTCTTGCTAGAATTTTCACAGGCCCACAGTGCAGTTCCACAGTATTTGTCCATGGAGGCTGGGCTTATGAATTCAGGAGGGCCAGAATAAGGCCCAGTATAATGCTCCATGCATGGCACTGCCAGAGAATTCCAGGGCTTGCAGGGTGACTGACGCCTGGCACCATAAAGAGGTGGCTTTGGAAGCTGGGATTTCTCTCAGATCTTATTGTATTCTGGGTTCCAGGCCGGGAGCCACAGAACCTGGACTGGCATCTTCCCAGGTCTTGACTAACACCACCCAAGGCAGGCCACTGTCTTCTCTGTTTAGAAATATTTTTAAAAGATGGATGCCCTGCATAACCTGGGAAGCCCCTCCCCTGGGGACACACCCAAATCCATTATCCCAAATGATGCCAAGGTTTTCTTTATAGCTCAGCCAGTGAACAAGTGGGTGCTCAAGTTGATAGCATTGCCCCCCTAACGGCCTCCATGAAACTGGGGGACCTGATGCCAAAGGAAATCTTCCAGGGTCACAGTGGCTTCAGAGGCCTGGCTGAGTCACAAGCAGCCACTGTCTGAGTGGTTAGACATCTAGGCCAGTCATCAAACAAGTGAAACCCAACATTCATAGACATTTTTCAATGTGTTGAATTCAAGAGATTGGAAAGAAAATAAAATGAAGATGAGAGAATTTACCACGTAGGTCATTTCCTTCTAGTTTCTGCCATCTCCGGATTCCGTTCCCGATGCCTTGAAGTCCTGTGAAGTGACAAAGACCAGCATGAGGCCCTCTGTGGAAGGAGACTCAGACCAAGTGCACCAGTTGTGAATGGATCTGAGCTAAAGGTGGAATGTAGCTCTCTAGGGATCTGAGAGAGGCTGCCCACAAATGAGAAGAGCTCAGAGGAATGAATGCAACCCTCTACATTTAAAACATTAAAAAAATATATTACCATGGTAATTTTCAGGGGTGGTGGTTGGTTATCAGGATCATTCAGGGAGAATTTTCACAAGGAGATGCCTCTTTGTCACGCCCACATTTCCACTGTATAAGTATGGAAGCATTATTGTGAAGACATCTGCTAGATTCTTCATCTGCTAGAAGACATTCATTTTGCCTGCCTATTTCTGTGTGTGGTGAACCTTCTTCCACTTTGAGAGTCCTAAGGTAGGGTGGGGAGTGGGCAAAGATGGAAAGTGATACATCTCTATGAGAACTGAGAGTGATGGTTGCCTGCTCTCCCAGCATCCCTTGCAGGTAGAGCAAGGACCCTGAGTGGCCGAGGCATCCGTTGAGATGCACCTGTGTCTCACTGCATCTTGGGACCTGGAGAGGCAACAGAGAAGGGAATGGAAGTGGTTCTCTCTCTCTCTTTCTGGCGGCGGCTGGAAGTGGTGGCTGCAAGGTCGAGTTCCTGGCACAGAACCGGCATATATTCTGGCAGTGCAAGCAGCTGCAATAAAATCAAGTTGCTGGCGTGGAAGGAGCATCGAGGGCTCCTTGGTAGCAGCGGAGGCCTCCTCACCAGGCCAGTTCTGCTCTGCAGCCTATGGCCATGTTCCTGGAAGCTCAGCCTCCAATATGAATCTCCAGCCCTTTCCACCACTCCCAGTGCCCCTAATCCTTTCTTGACACCCTTCTCTTCTGCAGAGCCCTCCATAGTCAGCATCTGGGACCTACCACTCGGAACCCTCACTGACACCCAGGGAGTGGAAAGCACATGTCCCATCGACTTTGGGGAGAAATCCTGAGGTACTGAAGCTTTTTCAGACCTAGTACAGGTAGCTTTAGGCTACCTTCTCTATGGCGAGTATGCAACAGGAGTTGAGGGTTTCCAGGAGTGTTTCGGAGAAGCACGGCTCTAAGAAACGGCTGGGGAAGTGCTAGGGCCCTGCAGAAAAGGAAAAGGCATCTCTGCCACCTTGCAGCCGGCGTACACCGGCGTACACACTCCATGCCTCCCGGTCCCTCTTAATCTTTTCTGCCACAAGGACACAGCAGAAAGCCACCTGCTCACACCCTCAGTCGGTCCGCTGCCCATGAAAGTAACCAAGCTTCGCTCTCCTGACACAGAGCTCAGACCCTTCTTTGTAGAGCTGGGAGGATTCCCTGCCTGGCAGGCCCTGGAGCGGGAGCAGACCAGAGGACAAGACACACTTGGAAGTGGGGAGGGGTGTATTTTGGATTTTTGTGCACCAGCAGGAGGCCTTGGAACAAGCTGGCCTTGTTCAGCCTTTCTCCTCCTTGGCTTGTCCCAAGGAGCGGGCCCATGTGCTGGCTTAGCTAGGGGTCTCCTGGACATCACTGCTGTCCAGCAGGTCTTGGAGACCGTGTGCTCTCCCTCTGCTCCAGCTCACAACTGTCTGATTGTCAATAAATGACATGGTCTCTCTGCTTCTATAATGTCTGGAAGAAACTTCCATCAGGAAAATATTTGGAGCAACATATCAGCAGAGAGGGCTCAGGAAACAGGGGTCTTCTTTCTCTGAGTCATGATCATGAGTGTGAAGTGCATTGGTCTGGCGTCATGGAGGGTTTGTGCCCAGTGTTGGACACTGACTGAGAAGTCTGCATCGCTGGCGTCTCAGGGCCTTCTCTGTGTTCTCCACCCTCTTTCTAGTGTCAGAACCTTTTGGAGAAATGTGATCAGAGCAGGAGAGGGAGGTGGGGACTCATGGGCTGACCTGGAGCTGTGCCTTGTTGGGGGCTTCTGGCCCTCTGGACCACAGTCCGTGCAGTAGTGGGCAGCCACATTTCTGTCAAGGAAGGCCCAGTGGCCTCTGTCAATTTCCTCAATACAAATACCCTAGGCAGGCCATGTCCCCTTCTCCAAGGGGTAGCTCTGAGAACACCAGAACCAATGAACCCAAACAACTGCTAGGCCTCAAATCCCTCTGGAGACTGGGTGCCTGTCAACATTCTCAGCTCTCCACCATCTCTTTTCTCTCCCCTGCCTGCCTCCCCTGGACATCACCAGGAGCTAAGGGGCAGCTGTAGCCTGCATGGCCCGGGGTGGGGGTGGGGGGCAGAGCCATCCATGGCCCCGCTGCTACCGCAGGGTGGGTGGAAGGTGCACAGGGTCTGTGGGGATAGAAGAGTTGGGGACAGACTTCGAGGCGCATTGGAGCTGGAAGGGAGACAGGAGGCAGAAGTTTTACCTTAAGGGCTGTGAAACTTCACTCCCAAAGAGCCAGGGCACAGTCCGTCTAGTGCACCGCACACCAGGCTCCTCAAGCACTCCTGAGGGCTTCCTCAGAAACGGGGACTGGGGGCTCCCAGATGTCTGAGGGGCCGATTTAACTTCTAATAATATCCTTCTCTACTCTCTTCACATTGTTTCCTGTTCTAGGAGAGTACAGGGGCCAGGGTCCTGCTTTCCACAACCACTCTGGGAATAGTCGCTTTATTTTACCAGTATCTCCTTCCCCGGAAAGTCTGCAGGACAATTAGAATCATAGGTAAGCCAAAGGGGGGAGAGCAGCCTAACGCCACCCCAGCTTGTGTGCCTTTTACACCTTGCACACCTTCTACTGTTGGAAGCTGGGAGAGGGCTCAAGAAGTGAGGCCATGATTTGTGCAAGGACACCAAGCGGGGGGAGAGTGGGGGGCATCTCAAAGTCTGACCTGGTACATGAATTCCCCGGGGTCCCCTGTGCCCTGCAATGTGGCCCGTGGGGAGCAGGCCTCGGGCACGCAGGATTCAGGCCTGAGGCTCTTGTCCTTTTCCTCCAGGGCATCTTCCAACCTGAACTGCACCCTTCAAAGAGTGACCAAGAGGAAACTGGCTCCCGGGGTGACGGAAGCACCGCAGGCATGCACGGGGAGTCAACCCGGGGCAATCACGGGGCTACGCGTTGCCACAGGACGCCAGAGCCGAAGCGCTGAGGCGCAGCCAGCTTTGGGGAGCAGTTCGGCCTCGCTGACCTCGTTCCGGGGGCGCCTGGGGCGCCCCCCGGCGGGCAGGCCCTAGGGCGAGGAGGTCGAGGGGCCGGGGGCCGGGGCCGGCCCGAGCGCGGGTTACCTCCTCTGCGCTGCGGCGGCGCGCCCGGGTCCGCCGGCCGGTCCGAGTGCGCGCCCTGAGCGGCGCGCCGCTTCTCCGAGTGCACGATCAGCAGCATGTCGATGGACACGGCGTTGCTGTCCTTCTTCAGCTCCATGGTGCCCCCCGCTCCGGCCGGTGCGCGGCGGCCGCTCGCGAGCCTGCCTGCGCTGCAAATGGCCCGTGCGCGCCGCTGCCCGGCGCGGGAGACCGCGAGGGCGCGGGAGAGGGCGCTCCCCGCCGCCCGGCCGCGGCGCTGCGTTTCGCTGACTCTGCCAAACTCGCCATTAGGGCCCTCCCGGGAGGGCGCTACCCTTATGAAGCGGCTCTAAGTCACCTTTGAAAGGAAATCCCTGGCTGTCCGCGCTCCGGAGCCTCCCTCCCCGCGCCCCTTGCCTCCCGGCCCGGCCGGCCGGCCACTGCCCTATCCCGCAATCCCGTGGGCCTCCCCGAGACAGTCCGCAGAAGACCTCAGAAAGCCGCGGCAAATACAGAAACCGCACAGTGCTGTCAACCGGGAGAGTAAGAGCAGCAAAAGAGAAACGGCAAGGGGGCTTCAGATTCCATTGCAAGATGTGGCGAAACTGGCCGAGTTTTGCCTTTGGCACCACTCTTCCCCCGAGTGAGCTTGGCGGTTGACAGCTCTCTCCGTTAGAGGAAGATGTGTAGGATGTTGAGGTCAGGACCCCTGCCCCATTATGGCCCCACAAGAACTTGGAACTTGCCCACTGGACATCAGCCTAACCTCCTCTCTGGCCTGAAGTGAAAGTCTTAACATCTCTGTACCTTCTAGAAGCCTGGCTCTAGCCCTGTTGGCAGAGGGGAGGGGGAGAGGAGGAGACTGGGTGCAGGGAGCAGCCTGCTTGGGCCGCGGTCAGGGAGCTGGACCTGAAGGCCCGTCTATTTTTAGCGAGGCCGGGCCTGCCCAGCCAGTAGCACCGCCGGCCTTTGGCTCTGGGACTCAGGAGTGTTTACAGCGCATCTGCTTGGTAGCCTTTGGCACTGTGGGCCTACCCGGCTGGGGCCAGACCCTAACTTGACTTTCCACCATTAAGAAATACCATGCAGCTGGAGGCCTTTGCTCTGGGACCCTCTTTGCTATGGAGTTGAGTGACCCCACCTTGAACCATGGCCCCTGGAAGCTCCCCCACCTCTTGGAGGCAGACCCTATGGCACAGGCCTGGCTTCTACACTTGCTGCCCCTGTTCCCTTGGAAAAGTCGCTTCCCCTGCATTTGGTCACCTGTGCCGTGGGCATAATTCAGACCCTCACCAGGCTGTGTGACAGTGATGCGCGGGTGAAGTGCCTGATGCATCGTAAGTGGTCTTCAAGTGGTAGCTGTCATTCTTCCCTCGTTCTAAGGATGAGGAAAGGGACAGGTGACAAGTCAGTAATAGAGCTGGGGTCACACAGCTGAACCTCAGACTCAGAAACTCTTTCCCTGTTGACCGTGGCTCTCAATGCCGTCACCTCGTTGCATCACTGCCGCCCCCTTGCCCACTGGGCAGCCAATGAAAGGAGCAGTCACTGGCTTCCAGCAGTACTGACTGGAGGCTGGAGAGGGCTCAGCATGGAGCCAGTAAAGGTGGTGATTTCCAAGGCAGTTTCCTTATACAGGGAACCCTGTCCTTCCCTGTCCTGTCTGTATGCGTGCATGTTCATACACACACGGGCACACACACACACACACACACACACACACACACACACACACGGCTGGGAGGCTGGTTGAGCCAGATGACCGGGGAAGTAAGAACTATGGTTTATTCAGCGTTGCCCCATCCTTGGGGCTAAGTCCTTTGAGGGTGCAGATCCCAGCAAAAGCTCCTGGATAGCACCTGAATGGGGGTGGCTGGGGAGGGCAGGGAGCTGAAGCCCCCTCACCAGACATTGCATTCTCATTCCCACACTCACTTGCCTGCTGGGAGTGTCACCTTTAGGAACTCACTCACCATGACTTGCCTTCCACCATAACTTGCCTTTATAGAAGGGGGTGATTACCTGGAGGTGGGTGGGGGGATTGGCCAGTCAGCTCCAGGAAGATGGTTTGGGGCCCCCTGCCTCTCTAGGTTACCTGAGAATAGATGCTTTGGGGTAGGGCTTCTCCCCCATGGTTTGATGCACATTTGGGGCAAGAGAACTCTTTGCTGTAGGGGGATTTCCTGTGCATTGTAGGGTATTTGGGTATTTAGCAGCATCCCTGAGATTTACCTACTAGATGCCAGGAGCACCCACATCCCACTTGTGACACCCAGAACACTTCCAGACATTGACGTATGTTTCTTGGGAAACAAAAATGAAGTGAAAATACTGGCACAAACCCGTAAAAATAGAGGCTGCGTTGCCTTGACTGCTTTGGGAGATGCTGCTGCTCCTGGATCTTGATGCTGCCCAAACCCTGGACCCATTCTGCAGAGGCTCCCTCCCACAGCCCCCAGTCCAGCAGCTGGCTTTCTGAAGCCCACAGAACTACTTCCTTCCAGGAACAGGAGCAGAAAGAAGAGATGCCTTCATCACCCCACCCTTCCCCTATCCCTGGTCTCTGGTGACCCATACCTCCATCCAGAGCCTCATCAGTTTTGGGCCAAGAGGGAGACATCACAGGGAAGATGGTGTGGATGAGGGTATTTGTATGTATCTGGAAAGGGGAAGGAAAAGCAGGAGTGAAGACTGAGGCCATGAGTTATCAGTCAGAGGGTCTATCTCTATGCTCAAAATCCCCCTCCAGTTGTTCCCACAACCAGAGGAACAAAGAACAGACACAGCCTATGATTGATACCCTGATCCAACTTCCTTCTGCAGACCCATGCCTTCCTCTTCTCCTGCCAACCCACACATGCTGCAGCCACGACCATGTCACTGCTCCCCAAGCACATCTGTCTTGTCTGCTTCCTGGCTTTGCTCCACATTCTAGCCCCTCCATCCTTCCACCATCTTGAGCAACATGGATTCAAGGACCTCTGTATTTTGACCCAACTAATTAGTCTACACCCTTGTCTTAGGATCTGACAAGCCAGGGGATATCTCCATTCTAGGTCAGAACTTTAATTATTTGAATCACAATGAGTTGGAAATTTCAGGATTCCAAAAGTCAAAGAGCAGTCAGATGACTGTATTTCGCCTTTATCCTTGTCATGTTTAATACCCAGACACGTCCAGCTGTCACCCACACTGCTTTCACCCCTTTCTTGAAGGGGGAATTCATCAGCTGAATGGTTCTGAACCCTGAGCTGATTTTGCAAGATGGTGGGGGATGGTGAATGGGAGGAGGCTTGCTCTTGCCAGAAGAGAATGTGCTCCAACTCATAATATTGTTTTTCCTCAGAAATAGTAGTTCCCCAGGGACCACCTAACTCTTACCTCTCTAGGTATTCCAGGAGGCAAGTTTCCCCCTTTTCTATAGAGACCTAGTAGGCAAGCCAACCCTCGAAAGGCTCTTAGCAGGCAATCTGTAGACACAACATGCTTTTCTCCGTTGGTACAGTGGGGAAGGGGCACACAGAGAGTGGGATGACTTGGTAAAGAGCAGAGACCAGGTCCCCACCTCTTAACAGTCTCTCTTCCCTGGAGATGGGCAAACCATTACATGGGGGATAAGATATCTTTCCCAGAAACTTTTTCTACAGCAGGTGTGGGCTTCTCCAGGAGTCTTGACCAGCCTGGCTTGGTTTGTTTCCACTTCTAAGTGTTTATTTTTGCTTTCACTTCTTCCTGGAAGACCTCTTTGGACCTCCCTGGCAGGTACAGTCTCGCCATCCTTCAAGGCCTGACAGCAGCCCTCACCTCCACCAGGAAGCCTTCCTGGTCACCCTAGCTCCTGGAGCTCCTAAAGAATGCCAGCTCTCTGATGCTCCTCTTTGTGTCCATTCCAATGGTTAACAGAACTTGGAAGATTTCCCCAGCTCTGGTCCCATACTCATCAAATTTAGAAAAGCTGTCAATTCCCACTGGAGCAGTTATGTCAGGAAAATGAATGTTTCCATACTACCTCCCAGCCAGGTGAATTTAACCTCTCTGATCTTCAGTTTTCCTCATCTGTCAAATGGGTGAGGGTGTTGCTGGGATTAAGTGAAATAAAATGCTCAGCAATAGCTTAATTAAACCTATAGCAGCTGCCTGCATTCTGGTCAGACTCCAGTCTGGTTCCTGGTCTGAGGAGGCTCTTGTGGATGTTTCCACAGTTGGGAAGGGGAGGAACAGAAGAAACTGGAGGCATCTTTGACCCTCTCATGGAGCAGAAAGTTGCCTTCCCTCCTGTGTCGCTGTTCTCTGTTGCTATTCTGCCATTGCAGAGAAACTGTGAGCCACAGAATCCACTTTTTGCAGAACTGACATCAGATCTGTGCAGCAGAGTGTGTTTCGACACAACTCTCCTTCCTTCCCACCCCCTGTACCCTGTGAACACTGTGTGAATCCAGTGGGAAGTGCCTCTGTATCATATCCATTTTATGGATGAGAAAACTGAGGCTTAGAGCCCAAATAAGCCCTATACAGGGTCCCTCAATGTATTATACATAGCAGTGATGCCCTAGCCCTTGACACCCTACCCTGTATGACTCTAAAGCTCATGTGCTGAAACAACCCCCACCCCTGTGACCATCACATGTCTATGAGTTAAGACTGGTGATGGACAGGGAGGCCTGGCATGCTGCAATTCATGGGGTCGCAAGGAGTCGGACACGACTGAGCGACTGAACTGAACTGATCTGAACTGAACCATCTTAGTGAAGGGAAGTGCAGGGTCATCAGCCTGCAGGGGAGATGCTTTCAACTGTCTTGGTGAAAAGACCTTGAGCCAGGGGCCCAAGACATCTGTTGAAGCTCTTGGAAAAATTCTCTGAGCTCAAGCCCCGAGTTGGGCCTCTGGGGATAGATTTCTTAGGCTCTGTGGCATCTTAGGGGAGAACTGGTGGCACTAGGAGTAGATAAAAGTTGGTGGTTGGGAGCATTCTGCAGCCTCCAGGAGCAGTGAAGGATGGAGAGGGAGCCAGAGGTAGGCCATATGCAGAGTTGTGGAGGTATGCCATGGCGAGGATAGTTAAACTATAAAGAAGACTTTACATTTCTGCTGGGTTTGCCATGGGGATGCTGCCCAGCGCAGGCAGCATCTTGTTCTTGAGACCTACTATGTGAAATGCCATTATGATTATGTGAAGCAGTAAACATATAAGGAGGGGGTACCAGTCCTAGAGAGGAGGGTCCAGGAACGCTATGAGGTGAAGCTGACATCAGAACAAGGTTCTTGGGGGTGAATGAGAAGGCAGAGCCCCAGAAGAAGGGTGAGGACTTTCCAGGCTGACGAGCAGCCTGGGGGGAATGGGCAGAGGATGAGGGAAGGGCTAGAGGTGAAAGAAATGACACCTTTCTGGAAGTGAAACCAGGACGGTCTGGTTGATGCTGTGGTACAGGGAGGAGGGGTCAGGGGGGAGCCCAAGAGCAGAAGGGATCAGAAGGGGGAGACCTGTGCTAGGTGAGGCTCCTGCTGCCCAGCTGAGCCATGAGGACTAATGTCAGCAGGGGCAAGAGAGCAGGGAGGGGGCGGGCCTGATGGGTAGTGGGTGTCTGGAGAGGGTGCTAGGTAAGGGGATGACAGTATGAGAAGATCACTGAGTCCCGCACTTCAGCTGTGGGAGGAAAGCAGTATCTGGGAGTGTGGTGCTGAATGCCCAGGTAAGGTGTGGGCCTGAGCTCAGAGTGGGAGCACTGGCAGGGGCCAGATGCTGGTGGAGGCATGAGGCACAAGGGGCCTCCACTCCAGCTTATTCCCCACACACATGTGACTACTGCAGGTGAGCGAGGCCTCCTCCCCTGCAGAGCTTCATGGGGGTGTCAGTGAAACAAGCCATCCTTCTAAACTCTTCAGTTCACTTCAGTTCAGTTGCTCAGTCGTATCTGACTCTTTGTGACCCCATGGACTGCAGCACACCAGGCCTCCCTGTCCATCACCAGCTCCCGGAGTTTACCAAACTCATGTTCACTGGGTCGATGATGCCATCCAACCATCTAATCCTCTATTGTCCCCTTCTTCTCCTGCCTTCAATCTTTCCCAGCATCAAGGTCTTTTCAAATGAGTCAGTTCTTTGCATCAGGTGGCCAAAGTATTGGAGTTTCAGCTTCAGCATCAGTTCTTCCAATGAATATTCAGGACTGATTTCCTTTAGGATGGACTGGTTGGATCTCCTTGCAGTCCAAGGGACTCTCTAAACTCTTCAGATCAGATCAGTCGCTCAGTCGTGTCCGACTCTTTGCGACCCCATGAACCGTAGCACGCCAGGCCTCCCTGTCCATCACTAGCTCCCGGAGGTCACCCAGACTCACACCCATCAAGTCAGTGATGCCATCCAGCCATCTCATCCTCTGTCGTCCCCTTCTCCTCCTGCCCTCAATCCCTCCCAGCATCAGAGTCTTCTCCAATGAGTCAACTCTTCACATGAGGTGGCCAAAATACTGGAGTTTCAGCTTTAGCATCATTCCTTCCAAAGAAATTCCAGGATTGATCTCCTTCAGAATGGACTGGTTGGATCTTCTTGCAGTCCAAGGGACTCCCAAGAGTCCTCTCCAACACCACAGTTCAAAAGCATCAATTCTTCGGTGCTCAGCCTTCTTCACAGTCCAGCTCTCACATCCATACATGACCACAGGAAAGACCACAGCCTTGACTAGGCGAACCTTTGTTGGTAAAGTAATGTCTCTGCCCCTGAATATGCTATCTAGGTTGGTCATAACTTTCCTTCCAAGGAGTAAGCGTCTTTTAATTTCATGGCTGCAGTCACCATCTGCAGTGATTTTGGAGCCCAGAAAAACAAAGTCTGACACTGTTTCCACTGTTTCCCCATCTATTTCCCATGCAGTGATGGGACCAGATGCCATGATCTTCGTTTTCTGAATGTTGAGCTTTAAGCCAACCTTTTCACTCTCCACTTTCACTTTCATCAAGAGGCTTTTGAGTTCCTCTTCACTTTCTGCCATAAGAGTTGTGTCATCTGCATATCTGAGTTTATTGATATTTCTCCCAGCAATCTTGATTCCAACTTGTGTTTCTTCCAGTCCAGCATTTCTCATGATGTACTCTGCATATAAGTTAAATAAACATGGTGACAATATGCAGCCTTGACGTACTCCTTTTCCTATTTGGAACCAGTCTGTTGTTCCATGACCAGTTCTAACTGTTGCTTCCTGACCTGCATGCAGATTTCTCAAGAGGCAGATCAGGTGGTCTGGTATTCCCATCTCTTTCAGAATTTTCCACAGTTGATTGTGATCCACACAGTCAAAGGCTTTGGCATAGTCAATAAAGCAGAAATAGATGTTTTTCTGGAACTCTCTTGCTTTTTCCATGATCCAGCGGATGTTGGCAATTTGATCTCTGGTTCCTCTGCCTTTTCTAAAACCAGCTTGAACATCAGGAAGTTCACGGTTCACATATTGCTGAAGCCTGGCTTGGAGAATTTTGAGCATTACTTTACTAGCGTGTGAGATGAGTGCAATTGTGCGGTAGTTTGAGCATTCTTTGGCATTGCCTTTCTTTGGGATTGGGATGAAAACTGACCTTTTCCAATCTTGTGGCCACTGCTGAGTTTTCCAAATTTGCTGGCATATTGAGTGCAGCACTTTCACAGCATCATCTTTCAGGACTTGGAATAGCTCCACTGGAATTCCATCACCTCCACTAGCTTTGTTCGTAGTGATGCTTTCTAAGGCCCATTTGACTTCACATTCCAAGATGTCTGGCTCTAGGTCAGTGATCACACCATCATGATTATCTGGGACTTGAAGCTCTTTTTTGTACAGTTCTTCTGTGTATTCTTGCCACCTCTTCTTAATATCTTCTGCTTCTGTTAGGTCCACACCATCTCTGTCCTTTATCGTGCCCATCTTTGCATGAGATGTTCCTTTGGTATCTCTGATTTTCTTGAAGAGATCCCTAGTCTTTCCCATTCTGTTGTTTTCCTCTATTTCTTTGCATTGATCACTGAAGAAGGCTTTCTTATCTCTTCTTGCTATTCTTTGGAACTCTGCATTTAGATGTTTATATCTTTCCTTTTCTCCTTTGCTTTTCGCTTCTCTTCTTTTCACAGCTATTTGTAAGGCCTCCCCAGACAGCCATTTTGCTTTTTTGCATTTCTTTTCCATGGGGATGGTCTTGATCCCTGTCTCCTGTACAATGTCACGAACCTCAGTCCATAGTTCATCAGGCACTCTATCTATCAGATCTAGGCCCTTAAATCTATTTCTCACTTCCACTGTATAATCATAAGGGATTTGATTTAGGTCATACCTGAATGGTCTAGTGGTTTTCCCTACTTTCTTCAATTTCAGTCTGAATTTGGCAATAAGGAGTTCATGGTCTGAGCCACAGTCAGCTCCTGGTCTTGTTTTTGCTGATTGTATAGAGCTTCTCCATCTTTGGTTGCAAAGAATATAATCGATCTGATTTCGGTGTTGACCATCTGGTGATGTCCATGTATAGAGTCTTCTCTTGTGTTGTTGGAAGAGGGTATTTGCTATGACGAGTGCATTTTCTTGGCAAAACTCTATTAGTCTTTGCCCTGCTTCATTCCATGTTCCAAGGCCAAATTTTCCTGTTACTCCAGGTGTTTCTTGACATCCTACTTTTGCATTCCAGTCCCCTATAATGAAAAGGACATCTTTTTTGGGTGTTAGCTCTAAAAGGTCTTGTAGGTCTTCATAGAACCGTTCAACTTCAGCTTCTTTGGCGTTACTGGTTGGGGCATAGATTTGGATTACTGTGACACTGAATGGTTTGCCTTGGAAACGAACAGAGATCATTCTGTCATTGTTGAGATTGCATCCAAGTACTGCATTTCGGACTCTTTTGTTGACCATGATGGCCACTCCATTTCTTCTGAGGGATTCCTGTCCACAGTAGTAGATATAATGGTCATCTGAGTTAAATTCACCCATTCCAGTCCATTTGAGTTCGCTAATTCCTAGAATGTCAACATTCACTCTTGCCATCTCTTGTTTGACCACTTCCAATTTGCCTTGATTCATGGACCTGACATTCCAGGTTCCTATGCAATATTGCTCTTTACAGCATCGGACTTTGCTTCTATCACCAGACACATCCACAGCTGGGTATTCTTTTTGTTTTGGCTCCATCCCTTCATTCTTTCTGGAGCTATTTCTCCACTGATCTCCAGTAGCATATTGGGCCTCTAGTGACCTGGGGAGTTTCTCTTTCAGTATCCTATCATTTTGTCTTTTCATACTGTTCATGGGGTTCTCAAGGCAAGAATACTGAAGTGGTTTGCCATTCCCTTCTCCAGCGGACCACACCCTGGCATCTCTCTCCACCATGACCCACCCATCCCAGGTTGCCCCTCGGGCATGGCTTAATTTCATTGAGTTAGACAAGGGTGTGGTCCTTGTGTGATTAGATTGACTAGTTTTCTGTGAGAATGGTTTTAGTGTATTTGCCCTCTGATGCCCTCTTTCAAGACCTACTGTCTTACTTGGTTTTCTCTTACCTTGGGCGTGGGGTATCTCGTCCCGGCTGCTCCCGGCCAGCGAAGCACAGCCATCGCACCTTACCTTGGACGAGGGGTCTCTCCTCACCGCCGTCCTTCCTCGGTCGTGGGGTAGCTCCTCTCGGCCGCGCTCTTAGTGCGCGACGCAGCCGGTGGGGTGAAATTTAGGAAATGCCAGCACTATATAAAGAAGAAAATAAAACCACCAAATTCTATCATCTGGGATAATCATTTTTAAGTATTTTGTTATTTAGCATTTCTTTCGACTACACCATTTAATTATTATAACATATATAATAAGTGTGTGTGTATACAAACCTTTGACTGTGTAGATCACAATAAACTATGGAAAATTCTGAAAGAGATGGGAATACCAGACCACCTGATCTGCCTCTTAAGAAATCTGTATGCAGGTCAGGAAGCAACAGTTAGAACTGGTCATGGAACAACAGACTGGTTCCAAATAGGAAAAGGAGTACGTCAAGGCTGCATATTGTCACCATGTTTATTTAACTTATATGCAGAGTACATCATGAGAAACGCTGGACTGGAAGAAACACAAGTTGGAATCAAGATTGCCGGGAGAAATATCAATAACCTCAGATATGCAGATGACACCACTCTTATGGCAGAAAGTGAAGAGGGGCTAAAAAGCCTCTTGATGAAAGTGAAAGTGGAGAGTGAAAAGGTTGGCTTAAAGCTCAACATTCAGAAAACGAAGATCATGGCATCTGGTCCCATTGCTGCAGGGGAAATAGATGGGGAAACAGTGGAAACAGTGTCAGACTTTATTTTTCTGGGCTCCAAAATCACTGCAGATGGTGACTGCAGCCATGAAATTAAAAGACGCTTACTCCTTGGAAGGAAAGTTATGACCAACCTAGACAGCATATTCAAAAGCAGAGACATTACTTTACCAACAAAGGTTCGCCTAGTCAAGGCTATGGTCTTTCCTGTGGTCATGTATGGATGTGAGAGCTGGACTGTGAAGAAGGCTGAGCGCCGAAGAATTGATGCTTTTGAACTGTGGTGTTGGAGAAGACTCTTGAGAGTCCCTTGGACTGCAAGAAGATCCAACCAGTCCATTCTGAAGGAGATCAATCCTGGAATTTCTTTGGAGGGAATGATGCTCAAGCTGAAACTCCAGTATTTTGGCCACCTCATGCGAAGAGTTGACTCATTGGAGAAGACTCTGATGCTGGGAGGGATTGAGGGCAGGAGGAGAAGGGGACAACAGAGGATGAGATGGCTGGATGGCATCACTGACTCGATGGATGCGAGTCTGAGTGACCTCCGGGAGCTGGTGATGGACAGGGAGGCCTGGCGTGCTGCGGTTCATGGGGTTGCAAAGAGTCGGACACGACTGAGTGACTGATCTGATCTGATACCCATATATACACATACACATATAATGTGTGTGTGTGCATGTGTGTGTGCTAAGATGCTTCAGTTGTGCCCGACTCTTTGCAACCCCATGGACTGTAGCCCGCCAGGCTCCTCTGTTCATGGGATTCTCCAGGCAAGAATACTAGAATGGATTGTCATGCCCTCCTCCAGAATGTGTGTGTATACTTATTTAAAAAATAAAACTGGGATCACATCACATAAAGTTTGGTCTCATGATTTTTTTGGTCTCAACACCAAAAAATACATATTATTCACATGTAATGAATAATTGACTAAAAAGTATTCAAAAACCCAATTTAAAAGGCTGCTTCATTCTCCACTATGCCTACGTGCCATAATCTACTTTTCTATTTTCTTGTTGTTGAATTTCTAGTTTGTTTTGCATCTTCGACTTTTATAAATAATATGCTGATAAATATCTTTGTGCTTATACCTTACACCTTAGTCCACATTTCTGATTAGTTCTTTAGAGTAGATTCTAGGTAGTGGAATTACTGAGTCAAAGGTTATGACTATTTTAAGGCTTGAGATAGATATATTGTCCAATCAGTTTCCAGAGCAATCATGCCTGTTTACAATGTCACTGGCTGTGTGTGTTCACCTTGCTGTGGACTGCCGCAGGAGGTGAATGTTGTCACTGAGCGAACCTTTGCCATAATATAATCTGTGCGTGGTAATCAATTTTCATCTTTAAATCACCACTGGGATAGAACAATATTTTTTATATAAACGTGTGTGTGTGTGTGTGTGTGGAGTGTTAAATCATTAAACCTCATGTGGTTTGTATTCTTAGTTCCTTTTTCCTACTGAAATGGCACAAGCATTTAAATATTAGTTTGAAAAAAAGAATACTCCTCCAAATTACCCAGGTCTTTTCTATTTGATAGCAAAGTCTGGTGAAGTCATGGCCTTTGACGGCCGGGTCATAGTCTTCCTCGTTGCTGAGTCCCTCCTGTGTGTCTTGCACACAGAAGGTGCTCAATGAATGTTTATATCAGATGGGGCAGAATGAGTGCTCCCAGTCGGTAAGACTTCTGCCTTTAGCCTGGAGGGTACCAGCCGTCCAGAGACGGAGTTTGATCTTCTGTGCTTTCCTCAGACCTTCAGGGGCTGGAGGAGGAGGTTAAACGGGGACGAGCAGCACTGAAGGCCCCTCCCCCGCTGCTGACCGAACCATCTGGAGCGCAGATCTGGGGAGAGTTTGGTTCCCACAGCGCAGCTCAGTCCCACGCAGCCGCCCCCACCCCACCCCACTCAGGAGCCAGAACTGTGACATTTCTGTTCAACACAGTTTCCATCCTCAAGTCTTCCCGTCTGCCTCTTCCCAGTGGCCCGTCAGCCATTCCCTGGGTCAGTATTTCTGTCCAAGGCACCCTCATCGCCTGTCCCTATTTTTCTGTGTGTGGCTCATTCCAACCCTCTCTTCTTGCATATAATGATGTGCACCTGTGGGAAGAACCACATCCAAGTTCCAGGTAGTTTAAATTTTATAGTCTTTATACTCGCTGGCGTTCTTGGCCTTTTCCTGTGGATGGATATGATGAAAATCAATTTGTCTCTCACCACCACTTCCAAAATATCTCAGGCCATGCCAAGAGAGGTATCCAGTGGCACATGAAAGCCCATGGAGAGATTACCTCTTCAGCTTCACCAAGTGTTTATTGCCGAGCTATTGAAATGCCCCCTGCGTGTTCCTCGAGCCGCTTCTCTCTCTGATGGAAGCAAGGCGACCTCACACCTACTTCCGGCTTCAAAGTTCGTCCACCCGCGTCGCCTTCTTCCGTGCAGAATTCTGCGTTTTACTTCTATGAACTCATGTCATCTTCGCTCTAACCCAAGGCTGGGCTGACTCCTTTTTGCCGTTTTACTGACAAAGAGACAGAGGAGAAAGAAATTTGTTCGTATGATTTCCCCAGTGCACCACTGCTGGCTTCTAAATGAGCCAGTGCTCACACCAAGCCTCCCACACTTTTCTTTCTGTGCGTTTTAGCAGAAAAGGCACAGGTGTCTTTCCCAGCAGCAGGTTGGAACTTGGGCCCACCACTATTGGGGCCCAGACTCTGTTCCCAGTGATACATGTCCCTGGGGAAGAGCCTGCACAGCTGGTGGTGGGGGGCTGTCTGATGGGGTGGCAGGGAGGCACCCAGAAAACGGCTTTGGAGTATCCGAACAAAAACACATGTAAAGTCAGAACAGCCTTTTGATTATTACTGGAGACCCCTGGGGACTGTTGGGAGGAGGCTGTTGGCCATTTGCCCCAAGCAGGACAGGCCCAGTGGCCTGGATCCCGGGGGCACAAGGGAGCCAGTTTTCAGCCTCGGTGCCGACTGCAGCCTTGCCTTTCCCTGGGGGCAGAGCCTCTAATAGGAGCCATGGGTATTTTTAGTCTCACATGTGTGGGCACAGAGCAAGGCGAGCTAGAGGAGAAGAGCTAATAAGCCATGGTCCTTATTAAGTTGGGAAGGATGAAGTAAGGGGAGGGCGGGGAGCCTGGTGGAACTTTTGCACATGCCTCATTTTCAGAGTGCCTCTTTCCATAATTCATGGAGAAAGATTGAGGTCAGGTTGATTATGCACACCCCTGGTTACAGAGGCCTGAAAGTGGGGCAGGCTCACCTCCTGCAGCCTGCTGGTCCCCTCCCCACTGGCCCGCTCTGCCCTCTGGGGAGCAGGTGGGATGGATATTCAACTTTGGGTCTTGGCTATTGAGGCTGTCACAGTGAGGGGTTTTCTAAAGGACCAGCTTAGAAGCCGATTCCCAGTATGATTGTCGCAACCTCAGGAAATAGTTGAATGGTATCAGCTATTATCCTGATTTCCCAGGATTTGGAAATGGCAAGCCCACACGGTTGGGAAGTGGCAGAGCTGGGTTCAAACTCAGTGTCCTAGATCAAGGTTTATCGTAATTTTCCGATATATTCCACTTTTTCCCAAAGGACAGTCAGTCATGTGTAAGACTCACAATCCATCTGATTTAACCATGAGCTTTTTTTTTTTTTTTCTATGCCAACTCTGTGTCAGGAATTCTCTCATTGGCATGAGACAGTGAGGAGGATACAGTGCCTGCTCTTGAGAACTCTGGACTTGGTGAGGATAACATAACGTGTCTCTCAACTGGGTCTCAGGGAGCCAGTATGCAAGCCTGCTCTTGAGAGGGGCAGCCTGGGAACTGAGGCCAGCAGGTTTCCAGACTCTGGTGTCCAGCACGAGGACCGTCAAAGCTCTGCTGATACAGTCAGTCCTTTCTCTAAAGCATCTTCTGAGGGTGAGACTGGGGACAACAGCTAGGGAGAGGAAAGTGTCTCCAGTTTTGTGTTGCTTGGAGTCTAGGGCTTGGCATAACTGGAATGAAGGCCTACCTGTCCCCTGCTCCTCTCAGCCAGGTCCTTCCTCCCATTCCCTACATCTATATGGTTTAAGAGCAGAAGGAGATGGTGAAAACATGGATTTGGGATGAGAGCTTTGCAAACACTCCCTGCCTCAATCCAAAGGCAACTGTGGAGCGTGCCACTGTCCCTCTGTTTACCCATCCACCAATCTTTCTTTTCACATACTCTTTCATATCTAGTCATCACTCCATCTATCCACCCATCTGCTCGCATGCTCACCCACCCATCTCACTTAGCCATTTGTTCCCCCATCTTTCCATCTCTACCCATACATCACTTCTCAATCCATCTGTCAACCCCATCCCTCCATCCATCCTATGTAACATGTACCACCCACCCCCTCATCCACCTACCCTTCCATTCCCATCCCATCACCATTTCCTTCATTCCGTTTGGAACCAGACAGTGCATTCCAGGCCGTGAGTCTGGTGTGGTGGGGACACAGAGATCAGTGAGTCTCTCTCTGATAGTTGATGACCTAGTGTGCAGAACCACTTATGAAGGACACAGTGGAATTTAAGAGGATCCTGAGAAAAGCAACCAAAAAAAATACAGCTGCAGAATAAGGAGAAGAGAAAGGTCTTGAGGAGGATCAACTAAGGTTTTTAGATTCTGCTTTAGGGGGAAGAAAGATAGAAAAAGAAAGGAAGGAAGAAAGAAAGAGGAGGGAATGTGTATTGAATATCCATTGCATTTGAGACCCTGTGCTAAGTGTTTCATCAGTCTTAATTATCCCAACAACCTATGGAGTAGTTATGTGTGCTTTGGAGATGAGAACTGGGACTCAGACAGGGCATCTGTTCAACATGAATAAAACCCGAAGAGCAGGACTGGCTCGAATATGCTTGCTAACGCAGAGCATGAGGGTGAGCGCTCAGTCCCGGACAATTTGACAGCTCACTTTGGGACTGTCTTGCCTGAAGGTGTGTATGTGGACAAGAACCACAAAGTCAATTGGCTCCTCCTGTGATGCTCAGAAGGAGGTCACGGGGGCATGCACAGCTGTTGGAGTTTGATTCCAGGTGGTACCACTCCATTTGACGTGGAATTGGAGTCTCCCCTGGTGGCTGCACCAGATTTAGGGTCCTCCTGGGAGATTCTTGGCTCTGCACTCTCTCTGCCAGGATATAGGCTCTGGCCAGACCTGCAGGCCTTTGTGCACCTCGGCTGCTTCAGTGTTCAGCTTTGCTTTACTTTTCTGGTCTAAGACTTTCTCCTGGGGGTGAAGACCCAGTAGAGGCCCAGGGAGGAGAGTTCCCCTTTATTTCCCACATATTAGGGTTTCAGTCAGCTCCAGCCCCAGGCCCCTCTGTCACTCAGCGTGTGCAGTTTTCTGCTGACACATCACTACTGGCCCTTTCTGGATCCACAGCCAGTCCTGTTTGATGTCACCCACGGTTTCCTGACTGTTGTGATGAATCTCTAAGGACTGCTGGTGGGCAATCTCTGTCCCCAGGCTGGAGTGTTCCCAAATAGTTCATTCGGTAGGTGGTCCTAGCAACCGAGGGCTCTAGTGGCAAGTCAGGGTGAGGGGGCCCTGAGGTTTCCTAGGCAGATACCTTCCAACAGCTGCAGAGCTGGAGGGTAGGGAACATCGCAGAGGCTGGGTGGGGATGGCAGTGCTAATTAGAGATTCTAGAATTACAGAGGTCTCATTCGGCTGGGCCCTGTTGCTTCCTCAAACGAGTAGGTCTTCTCCCTGGAGTCTGTCTGTCTGTCGAGAAACTACTTGTTGGGCCTTTACCTACTTGCCCTGGCAAGCAGGTCTGTGTATAGGATGCAAGTGCCCGGGTATCAGTCCTGGGCCCAGTGGCTCGGCCCCAGCACGCAGGGCTGGGAAGGGGCGTGTGTAGGCAGTGGCTACTCAGAGCCCTTCCCCCACTAGCTCTCCCCTCTGCACCTGCCAGCTCAGCTGTCCTTGCTCACCATGAATCCCAGCCAGGAAGAGGGGGAAACATGAGCCGGGCCTGCTCCTACTGCATCCTGCCATCCTGTCCTCCCCCCACCCCCAGCCAAAAGGGACAGGAGGGGTGCTAGGGGCAGGAAGGGCAGGGCGCAGGCTCAGCTGCTTCTGGGCTGCAGCAGTGGGGGCTTCTGGATGCAGGAGAACCACAAAACCAAGGGCTTTCTTCTGGAACTGCCCATGGCAGGGCTTGCACTGGTCTGTTTCCTGGACATCTGCTGGGCCCATTCAGTGCAGAAGAGTCTCTCCTGCCTCCCCTTCACCTCCCTGGGTCTGGGGTGGGGCCCTGCCAGGTGATTTCATTTTCATCCTAAAAAGGCCACTTGGGAGCTCAAGTCCCAGGATGGCCAGGCGAGTGGGAGCCTCTGTCTCCGCATCTGTACGTGGGCAGTGGTCACGTCTGCCGCCCCAGATAGAAGACCAGGTGACATGGTGCTATCTGGGGCCCATCACATGCTGGCACGAGGGGTGTCTGTGCACAAGCCATGCAGCCTGGCCCTGAATCTGGCCATGACCACTTCCCTCATAGTCAGGGGCATCTCTATACCTGGCACAGGGGAGCTCCTGCTATGGGGGCCTCAGGATAGCAGGGTAGAGGCAGGTGTACTGCATTCGTGGAGGGCTCTGCGTGAGGATGGGCCTTTGGTTCGTGTTTTCCAAGAGCAGCTGTTTCCTGCATAGAGCAGGGACCCCTTTTAGGCAGTTCTGAGCGTGTGCACGTGTGTAACGAGGCCGTTTGGGTCCCCGCTGGTGCTATGGGACCTTGGAGGGGTCCTGCTGCTTCTCTGGGCTTGAGTTTCCTCATCTGGACAATGAGGGTGCGGATTTCTGCCTGTCTGTTCAGGAGTCGGTGGCACCCCCACCTGCCCTGCCTCCATGGCACACTGGGTGAGGGGGCTGCAACACCGCCCCCTCCCTCATCCAGTGCACAGGTTTTCCTCAGTTGTCTTGGGGTCTGCTCCAGAGAAGAAGAGTGGACTGGAGAGGAGACCCTGGGTGGGCAACAGGGATGTGGGGGCCCTGGCTTCTCACCAGACTCTGACGCTCCCTGGGGTTAGCAGCATATGGTTGCTTCCGGCCCCCCTGCAGGTCTGGGAGAGATGGGGTAGGGGGCTTTAGGGTGCCCCACCCAGTCTGGCTTCTCCTTGTCTCCTGCTAAGGGAGGAGCCGGGGTGGAGGCCTTGATCACACCTATCAGTGACAGGTCAGCTGGCTGGCATCCATGGAGGACCCTAGTCTCCCCGTGCTGCCCCTGGGAAGAGCTGGGAAAAGCCTCCTGGGTGCAAGCCCCTGCCCCTGCCCGCCTCCTTGAGGCTGGGCCTCTGGCCCCAGAATGGCTGTTGCGCAAGCAGAGGTGGGAACTTGGCCTCGTGCAGGGTTAACCAAGGCAGGCTGAGCCTGGGCTGGGCCAGGCCTTGGATCTCAGTGGTGACAGAGACCTGTTTGTGGCAGGACACTTTGCACTCCCCAGGTGGTTGCTGAAAAGCTGCCATGGAGGGAGGAGCCTGTGTGATGACATGGGCCTCAGGCCAACGCCTGACAGCCATCTGCTCCACCACCAGCCTGCAGGCCTCCAGGGAGGGATGAGGCAGGGGACAGGGAGGGACAGAGACCAGCCATGGAGAGACAAAGAGGCAGACAGAGACAGAGTCAGAGACAAGAGACTCTCAGAGAAGGAGGGGGACAGAGAGAGGAAGAAAGAGCCACAAGACAGAGAGAGGAAAGGTATTCAGAAAGAGAGAGAGACTCAGAGAGTTAGAGAAACAGAAGGACAGAGACAGAGATGAGGGGAGAGAACTAGGACAGACAGAGGGACGGACAGACACAGAAAGGGAACAATAGAAACAGAGGAGCCAAGAGGGCAATCAAGAGAGAGAGGAGGGAGAGAAGACAGAGACAGAGGCATGGAGGAACTAGAGAGGCACAGAGAGTCCGAGAGATGAGGGCAGACGAACATGCAGAGAGACAGAGAGAAAGGCAGAGAAATGCCCGGAGAAATGCCTGGAGTCGCATCAGGAGAGGGTGCGAGCTGGGGCAGTACGGCCGGAGTCGGGGGACAGACAGATGCCTCTGGTTAGGCTCTGGTAGAAGGAGCGCCTTCAGGGAGAAGAAGTCACACTTGGCCAGGGGTCCCCAGGTCCAGGGGCCTGACGATGGTTCTCAGATGTCAGTAGGCAGCAGGATCACTGGGAGTTCACTCAGGTTCAGGTGCTGGGCCCATCCCCAGTCTGATCCACTGCTCATGGGGGACCTGGAATCTACCTCTGCAGCAGGCTCCCCAGGAGAGTCTGTCGTGGGGTCATACCAAGGAGTCAGGGGAAGCCAGGGGTGGGCACCTCTCCCCCTCCCCCTCCTCTCTCTCCCTCCTCCCTTGTCTCCCCACACCGAGGGGGTGGCCTGGGTGGGCTGACCCAGGGCTGGGAGGACTCAGGGAACTGTCTGCTCAGAGCTAGGGGCTTCCTATATCTTTTGTTTCATCAACCAGTGATCCCAGGAAGGGCTAGGAGCGTATCTAGTCTTGGATGGCAGACTGGGAGGCACCTTAGAGGTCATGACTCAGCCCCAGCCAGTCTGCTGTTGAGGAAGTTTCATGGCTAGGCCAAGGCAATGGAGATAAGAGAGACTGTTAATTTATCAAGCTCCTGCCCAGACTGTCTGCTGAGCATTATTTTATTTCATCTTCTTAAATAGAGTAGGGGTCATCACTGACTTCACCTTAGAGGTAAAGAAATGAGGCCCAGAGATGACAAGCAACATGCCCAAGGTCACACAGCTAGTAAACAGCAGAGCTGGAGGAGAACCCTCGTCTGTCTTGCCCTAAAGCACATGCTCACTCCCGACTGTTCTCCTGTTTGCATTAATGGCTCTATTGCCTCTCAGGCTGAGATCCCAAACTCAGCTACCTTGGTTCCTTCCACTTGTTCCCACCCATCCAGTGTCCGAGGCCTGCTGACGCAACCCCACAGTCGTCTTCTCATCATCACCGTCTTTTCCCGCTAGAATGTCTCTTCCACATTCAGCCTTCGTTTCTCTTGCATATCTACCTGGGCAGTACACTTCCAACTCAATTTTCCCCCTGAACTTGTTACCTATAGCCCTGGAAGGGAGGGAGACGCTTTTAGGCAGCTGTCTTTCTAGGTACCCTGGGAAACAGAGCTGGAGGCAGATTCCTCTGCTGACACTTCCTGAGAGGAGAAGGGATGCAATCCCGGGCAGCACTGGTGAGGGGGAAGGGCCGCGAGGCAGTGAGCAGTGCAGGATGGTCAGGAGGGCATGTGAGCGAGCAGCCTCGGGAAGGAGAATGTGTTTCCTCAGGCAAAGGGGTTCTTTCCAGAGAAGATTCATGGAACATTTTCCCTTCAAACAGTATGTGTGTATGTGTGTGTGTGGTTGAAAGGGCAGAGAATTCATCTAGCTGCTCCTTCTTGCTTTTTACTCCTCACTGGTGAGAGCTCACCTCAGAAGGCACTAATTAACTTCCCTGAACTTCCAGGCTGTTACCTGGCTGCTCCTGGGCAATTTGGGACACGCTGATTGAGCTTTGGAACTGGGTGCTGCAGCCCTCATGATGGAGATGGGACAGACTGTGCCTAGCTCGGCCCTGCCCTTGCCCCCTGCCCCCAGGAAGGTACCAGTGTTAGGAGATGGCATGAAGGCACCAAGGCCTGGGCTCTCCTCTGAACAGCTGTGGAGTAAGTTAAACAACAAAACATACACTGGTATGGTTAAGGTCATGTTTTATTTAGAAATAGGTGGATGATGGGGAGGGAGGTGGGAGCGGGATTCAAGATGGGAAACAGATGTACACCCATGGCTGAGTCATGTCAATGTATGACAAAAACCACTACAATATTGTAAAGTAATTAGCCTCCGATTAAAATAAATTAATTTTTTAAAAAAGAAATAGGTAGATGTGTGTCTAAAAGCAGCTCACTGCGTTTTATTCCTCTCGCACTATACCACACTCAAAACACTCAAGCCAACACCAGACATGTGGGTTTTTTCACACCAAGCAGTTCTGACGCTAACAGCCTGGAGCTAGTGCGGTTAACAGGGATTAAGGGCTTAATCCCATGAAACTTCCCCCTCTCCCACAAGACTACCTCCCACTCCAGACACCAATCAAAAGTCCATGCCCCCAGGTTATCCACACTTCTGTCTGACTTGGCTGCAAATTGGAGGTTCCCATGATCCCTCCACAGGTTTAATAATTTGCTAGAGGGGCTCACAGAATCCAGGAAAGCAGTTTGCTTACTACTGCAAATTTATTACAGAGGGTAATACGTACAGACAAACAGCCAGATCAAGAGAATCACAAGACAAGGTCTGGAAGTGTCCCCAGCATAGGAGCTTGTATCCCCGTGGAGTTGTATCCTCCCTTCTGGCTCTCTGAATCCCATGCTTTTGGGATGTTTATGGAGGATTCATCACATAACCATGATAAATTATTAACTCACTTTCCAGCCCTTCTCCTCTCTCTGGAAGATGAAAGGTGGACCTGAAAGTTCCAAGCTTCTAATCATGGCTTGGTCTTCCTGGTGGCCAGCCTCCATCCTGGAGCCCACCCAGAGTCCCCTCACTGGCACCCCTATCTTCCTGTCACCCAGAATGTCACAAGGGTTTAAGGAGTTTATGTCAGGAACCAGCCTCAGAGATGAAATATTAGCGGGCACTGGGGGCAGAGACTAATATATACATAAATTATTTCACAACTTGACCATATGATAAACCCAGTGGAACACCCATCATCCGCTTCACAGATACATCTGCCTTGTGACACTTCCTGGAAAGGGACTCCCTGGCTCAAATGTAGAGGTTGGCAAACTTCACGCTCCAGCCACTGGGCAGGGGCTTATAGAGGGCCACCAACTGCACACCCCACTCCTGCCAGACCACAGCCTTTGTCTGACCCTCCTGATGGAAGGGCCAGGGACTGGAAGTGAGCTCCAGAGGTCCTGGGGCTGCGCCATGAGGCTGTATGGTACAGCCTCAGAATGGTACCTATTAAAACATGTACATCCAAGTTTGCACTTTGTGAACCCTTGGAGTGCTCTGACCCATTGCTTCTCATGTGCCAGTCACAGGAGCGAGAAAGCCATGAAGCCCATGACCATGGCCTCCCTGTCTGCCCAGCAATCCACCTCAGTATCAGGAGGAAGTTGAGGACTGAGAAAGGCAGTCTAGGTATGAGCCAGCCAGGAGGGGAGGTGTCAGGCAACACTTGGCCCCCAGAAGCTGGGCTGGCCCAAAGCTGGGAGCAGAAGTAAGAGGTGGCATTATGAGCTCACCATTTCCTTGACCTTCAAAGACAAGCCAAGAACAAGTCCCAGAGCTGCTACTTTTAGCAGCATGGTCTTTCAAGGTCTTCTGAATGGCTGTCTGATCTGAGTGGTGTCAGTTAATGCTCATGAGAAAATCATTTCTGTTTCTTCTCTTAACTTGAATCAATAGTTTTTCAGATAGATGGTCACTTACATCACGTAGATTTCCTCACAAGTGGATACACTGTTCGCTTTTCCCTTGGTCTGGTTGCTTCTAAACAGACAAATGGAATGTTAGTTGCTCCTTTATGTCTGACTCTTTGCGACCTCATGGACTGTAGCTTACCTGGCTCCTTTGTCCATGAAATTCTCCAGGCAAAAATACTGGAGTGGGTTGCCATTCACTTGTCCAAGGGTACCTTTCCCACCCAGGGATTGAACCCAGGTCTCCCACATTGCAGGCAGATTCTTTATCGTCTACTTCTAAATAAGGCAATGGAGAAGGCAATGGCACCCCACTCCAGTACTCTTGCCTGGAAAATCCCATGGATGGAAGAGCCTGGTGGGCTGCAGTCTATGGGGTCGCGAAGAGTCGGACACGACTGAGTGACTTCACTTTCACTTTCTAAATAAGGCACAACTTACTGCCATTTTTCTACCAAGAGTCTACTGCCTGCACCTCCATTTTCACCTCCACTTCCATCATCATCTCCGTCTATACCGCCCTCCACTATTTCCACCACCTCCATCACCTTCACCACCAAGACGGTTTGTCCCACACCTCAGAGACTCTCAATTTTTAAATTAGCAGACTTCCATCAGAAGTGCATACACCATAGAATCAGAACACCAGTCCTCTGTGAACTGTTCCTGGGGTCCCAGTTAGACATTGCACTGGGGTAATGTCCTGGCTTCCCCCTCCACCCACTTGTCTAGCCCTGAGGCTTGTGGCTCACATAATGCATGTGTCTGGCAGTGCCATAATGACTGGAACTCTGTGGCCCTGCTTGCTCTTTAGCTGGTTTTCACCATCTGGCTGTACCAGGCTGTTGACAGCTGCTATCTGACAGACTGATCATCTCCTATGTGGTATGGATCATTAAGCATTTTTGCATAACACTAGTGCTGCCCAGGCTAACAGTGACTCAGTTCTTGTTACTTATTGATGACGCTGAAGGTTATTTCAGTCATGATAAAGATCTTCAGTTTTTATTCCATAGTTTCTGAGGGACTAGAATGGCTAATTGGATCAAAGATCTTAGATAGTAATAGGGCCGGCAAATGTTAAAAAGATGGAATCTGTGGGGCTGGCAAATAATGTTTGAGCACAAGTAAGGGTTTTCAACTGTCTCCAATCAGATAATCCAAGTAAATATGAATTTTGAGGCTCTCTGAGCTATGTTAGATAGCAGTTATACAAGTGTTTTGCCTCCAATGTGAGCATACTCCTTCCAATCCACACACAGCCCCTCTGAACCTAAAATTTAAATTTGGGTAAAAAATCAGTTCTAATATGGGGATATCTGATTTGATAAAAGCCCTTGGGAAATGCTCTGGAGGATCTCAGATGGCCATTATGTAAGTTGAAGGTAACAGTGAAGACCAACGGGGAAAGTGAGGCGGTGGTTCATCACTGTTAAATCGTTCCTTAAAGAGTCATCCATGGAAAAGAGATAGTATTGCTGAGAACAGCAGTTAATTCTCTCTCTCACATTAGAGAACAGTGTGGTCGGCAACACCATGGTTTGTTCTGGGTAAATGCACTGCTCATAGGTGATTGGTGGGAATATAAACTGTTATAGCACATTTAGAGGGCAATTCAGAGAAGGCAATGGCACCCTACTCCAGTACTCTTGCCTGGAAAATCCCACGGATGGAGGAGCCTGGTGGGCTGCAGTCCATGGGGTCGCGAACAGTCGGACATGACTAAGAGACTTCCCTTTCACTTTTCACTTTCATGCATTGAAGAAGGAAATGGCAACCCACTCCAGTGTTCTTGCCTGGAGAATCCCAGGGACCGGGGAGCCTGGTGGGCTGCCATCTATGGGGTCGCACAGAGTCAGACATGACTGAAACAACTTAGCAGCAGCAGCAGCAGAGAGCAATTTGGTAATATCTAATAATTTTGAAATACATATGTGCCATGACTCAGCTCAGATCATGTGCAAGTTGTTTATTATAATAGTGTTTGTAAAACTTACAAACTGGAAAGTATCCGTGGTAAGGATGGTTGGAAGTCTATATGACAATTACCATGGATGAATTAGATCTTCATGGAACTGTATGTGTAAATATCTATAATGCAAAATTGAGTGAATGAACTAAGGTTGGAATATTATAGTGTAATATAGCTTAGATATAGTTTTAAAACAGTCAAAACAAGATGTGTTGTCCACAGATATATACTTGTGTGGTAAAAGTTTAAAAAATGAGTAGAATGTGTTGTTATTTGTGGATAATGATTCCTCTGTGGAGAGAATTGCAGAGGATGTCATATATATCATTACAATAATAGTTTATTTTCTTAAAAAAAAATCTGAAGCAAATATAGAAAAATGTTAACCTTTATTCACTCCCAGTGGTGAGCACACGGGTAGCTGTTATGATATGGGAATCAACAGTGCTTTTATGTGTGTTCAAAATATTTTATAATGAAAATAATAGATGTGAAAAGGAAAACCAGGAGTCCAGTGTTTGTGGAAGCATTTACACGGAGGCTGTACAAGGGTTTGCTGTGTACGGTGAACAAATGCTTCCTGCAGGAGGGTGCTGGGGTTTGCAGGAATGCTTTAACATCAGAAAAGGGTTTGAACATGACTTGTGGGAGGTCACAAGTGGTGGGGCCACCCATCTCTCTGAGCCAGTTTCTTCATCCAGGAAATGGGTGCTGCGAGCTGTGGGAGACTGTGGTGGATGCAGGTAGAGAGCATGGGGTCATGCACAGTGTCATGACCTAGGCTGGCCAGAGGCCTCCCTTGCGGACCTTCAGTGACTGCTTAAACAATATGTAGCATGGAACTTTTAAACAGAGTTTGTAAGTGGTGTTCCTGTCTCTTCAAGAACCACAAAACCCATGTTGTACTGAAAAGGGGCACACAAACTCCGTTACTGAGAATCCAGAAATAAATCCATACACCTATGAGCAATTGATTTTTGACATGGATGTTGGGACAATTTGATGGGGAAAGAATAATACTCAACAAATCATCCTGAACAAGTGGATGTCTAGAGGGGTTCAGGATGGGGAACACATGTATACCTGTGGCGGTCATGTTGATGTATGGCAAAACCAATACAATATCGTAAAGTAATTAACCTTCAATTAAAATAAATAAATTCATATTAAAAAAAACAAGTGGATGTCTATATGCAAAAGAATGAAGTTGGATACCTGCCTCACATCATAAACAAAAGTTACCTGAAGAGGTATCATAGATTTAAATGTAGGAGCTAAAACTACAAAACTCTTAGAAGAAAGCAGGTGTATATCTTTATGACTTTGGGTTTAGTTTCTTAGATATGACACCAAAACCCTGACCAATCAAAGGAAAAAATAGAGATGAATTGGACTTCCTGAAAACTAAGAATGCTTGTGTTGTCAAAGACACTATCAAGAAAGCTTTTTAGAACCCACAAAATAGGAGTAAATATTTTCAAATCATATGTCTCATAAGGGACTTATATCTTGAATATATAAAGAATTCTTATAACTCACCCTGGTAATAACAGATCAGATCAGATCAGTCGCTCAGTCGCGTCTGACTCTTTGCGACCCCATGAATCGCAGCACGCCAGGCCTCCCTGTCCATCACCAACTCCCGGAGGTCACTCAGACTCACATCCATCGAGTCAGTGATGCCATCCAGCCATCTCATCCTCTGTCGTCCCCTTCTCCTCCTGCCCCCAATCCCTCCCAGCATCAGAGTCTTTTCCAATGAGTCAACTCTTCGCATGAGGTGGCCAAAATACTGGAGTTTCAGCTTGAGCATCATTCCTTCCAAAGAAATTCCAGGATTGATCTCCTTCAGAATGGACTGGTTGGATCTCCTTGCAGTCCAAGGGACTCTCAAGAGTCTTCTCCAACACCACAGTTCAAAAGCATCAATTCTTTGGCACTCAGCCTTCTTCACAGTCCAGCTCTCACATCGATACATGACCACAGGAAAGACCATAGCCTTGACTAGGCAAACCTTTGTTGGTAAAGTAATGTCTCTGCTTTTGAATATGCTATCTAGGTTGGTCATAACTTTCCTTCCAAGGAGTAAGCGTCTTTTAATTTCATGGCTGCAGTCACCATCTGCAGTGATTTTGGAGCCCAGAAAAATAAAGTCTGACACTGTTTCCACTGTTTCCCCATCTATTTCCCATGCAGTGATGGGACCAGATGCCATGATCTTCGTTTTCTGAATGTTGAGCTTTAAGCCGACCTTTTCACTCTCCTCTTTCACTTTCATCAAGAGGCTTTTTAGTTCCTCTTCACTTTCTGCCATAAGAGTGGTGTCATCTGCATATCTGAGGTTATTGATATTTCTCCCAGCAATCTTGATTCCAGCTTGTGTTTCTTCCAGTCCAGCGTTTCTCATGATGTACTCTGCATATAAGTTAAATAAACGTGGTGACAATATACAGCCTTGACGTACTCCTTTTCCTATTTGGAACCAGTCTGTTGTTCCATGACCAGTTCTAACTGTTGCTTCCTGACCTGCATACAGATTTCTCAAGAGGCAGATCAGGTGGTCTTGTATTCCCATCTCTTTCAGAATTTTCCACAGTTTATTGTGATCTACACAGTCAAAGGCTTTGGCATAGTCAATAAAGCAGAAATAGATGTTTTTCTGGAACTGTCTTGCTTTTTCCATGATCCATGCAAAAAAGCAAAATGGCTGTCTGGGGAGGCCTTACAAATAGCTGTGAAAAGAAGAGAAGCGAAAAGCAAAGGAGAAAAGGAAAGATATAAACATCTGAATGCAGAGTTCCAAAGAATAGCAAGAAGAGATAAGAAAGCCTTCTTCAGCGATCAATGCAAAGAAATAGAGGAAAACAACAGAATGGGAAAGACTAGAGATCTCTTCAAGAAAATCAGAGATACCAAAGGAACATTTCATGCAAAGATGGGCTCGATAAAGGACAGAAATAGTATGGACTTAACAGAGGCAGAAGATATTAAGAAGAGGTGGCAAGAATACACAGAAGAACTGTACAAAAAAGATCTTCACGACCCAGATAACCATGATGGTGTGATCACTGACCTAGAGCCAGACATCCTGGAATGTGAAGTCAAGTGGGCCTTAGAAAGCATCACTATGAACAAAGCTAGTGGAGGTGATGGCATTCCAGTGGAGCTATTCCAAATCCTGAAAGATGATGCTGTGAAAGTGCTGCACTCAATATGCCAGCAAATTTGGAGAACTCAGCAGTGGCCACAAGATTGGAAAAGGTCAATTTTCATCCCAATCCCAAAGAAAGGCAATGCCAAAGAATGCTCAAACTACCACACAATTGCACTCATCTCACACGCTAGTAGTAAAGTAATGCTCAAAATTCTCCAAGCCAGGCTTCAGCAATATGTGAACCGTGAACCTCCTGATGTTCAAGCTGGTAATAACAAGGACAACCCAGTTAAATAATAGGAAAATAATTTGAATATACACTTTTCCAAAAAAGATATATGATGATCCATAAGCATCTGAAAAGACGCTCAGCATTATTTGTCATTAGGGAAATGGAAATTAAAATTACAATGAGATATGACTTGTTAGGATGGCTATTAACAAAGATACTAAGTATTGGTGAGTATGTGGAGAAGTTGGAATATGTTGCCAGTAGAATTTAAAATGGTGTAGCTGAAAGCAATTAGTTCCTTAAAAAGTTACACACAGAGTTATTATGAAAGTGAAAGTCACTCAGTTGTGTCTGACTCTTTGCGACCCCATGGACTGTACAGTTCATGGAATTCTCTAGGCCAGAATACTGGAGTGGGTAGCCTTTCCTTTCTCCAGGGGTATCTTCCCAACCCAGGGATCACACCCAGGTCTTCTGCATTGCAGGCGGATTCTTTATCAGCTGAGCCATGAGGGAAGCCCCAGAATATTGGAGTAGGTAGCCTATCCCCTCTCCAAGGGATCTTCCTGACCCAGGAATTGAACCAGGTTCTCCTGTATTGCAGGGGGATTCTTTACCAACTATTTGCTACCCCTTGGAATTCTGTAGGCCAGAATAAGTGGGTAGCCTTTCCCTTCTCCAGGGGATCTTTCCAACTCAGGGAGAGTTATCATATCATGCAGAAATTTTACTTATAACACAAAAGATTTAAAAGGTACATAACACAAGAGATTTAAAACTATTGTTCTTAAGCTTCAGAAAGGGAGATTAGCCAATATAGTGAAATAGAAAGATCCTTAGAAAGTTCACCTCTTCTCATGGGCACACCAAAATTGCAATTATTAGCGGGTTAACCATTGGTGAAAAATATATAAAGAAGAAACCACAATGAGTTGGGCAAGAGGAATTGAGATTCGGTCAAGTTCCGTATCCCCAGATAGGTGATCCACAAACAGGAGAATAATTAGAATTGCAGAGGTTCTCCCAAAGGAGTGAGAGGTCTGAGGCCCACATCAGTACTCTTGTCCAGTCCAAGGGTCTTGTACCAGGAAGGTGAGCTTCCTCTGAGGCATTGAAGACTAGATGGTCAAAGAACTTAGGAGAAGAATAGACCTACAGAGGTAGAAGTTAAAAGATTTAAACAAAGAGTTAGAAAATGTAAAGAACAACCAAATAGAGATGCTGGTAGGGCTCACTTTTGGAAATCCCACAGGAATAGGGGAAATAGAGACTCTGCTCTAAAAGGGCACGCAAAACATCTCACATGCTTCATGACGCAAGGCAGAAGCAGTAATTTGAAAGGGTCAGACCTACCTGCTGACCTTGGACAACCTCCCAGAGAGGCAGAAACTTCAGCTCACTGTGGGGACATAGACACTGGTGACTGCCATTAGGGGAGCTCATTCTGTCATATGGACACTGATGCTGGAAAGCACTATTTTGGAATCCTCCCTCCAGCTTATTAGCCCCAGGACCCAGCCCTGCTCTGGCCAACAGTCTACAGCCACCAGCTCTGGGATGCCTCAGGCCAAGCAATTAATTGGGCATAGACATAGTCCCACTCACCAGCAATCAGGCTGTGTGAAGATCCCATGAGCCTATAGTTGCCCTTGGACATAGCCCTGCTCACCAGAGGGCCCAGGACCCAGCCCCATACACTAATATCCAAGCACTACATCCAGGACCCCCAGAGCCCTGCAGCCTGAGAACCTGGGACCCCGTTCCCCCCATTAGTGGGAAGGTGAGTGTGTGTTAAGTCTCTCTAGATGTGTCCGACTCTTTGAGACCCTGTGGACTGTAGTCCACCAGGCTCTTCTGTCCATGGGGTTCTCCAGGCAATAATACTGGAGTGGGTTGCCATGCCCTCCTCTAGGGGATCTTGCAAACCCAGGGACTGAAACTGCATCTCTTACTTCTCCTGCATTGGCAGGCGGGTTCTTTACCACTAGTGTCACCTAGAAAGCTCAAGCGGGGAAAGTATCAGCGCCCCAAACCTCTGGGCCCCAGTCCCACTCTATCTTTAGAATCAGCTTCACCCACCAATGGATGGACACCAGCCTCAAGACAACAGCAGCCCTGCATCCTGCAAACCTGGTCAACCCATCAATAGGCTAGATCCTGTCCTGAGACTGGCTGTGCCCTGGACCTGCCCACCAGCAAGCCAAAACAAGATTTAGGACACCCTGGACCCAGCAGCCAACTGTGTCAGGAACTGCTATCTGACACCAACTCTGAGACCCCTGGGCCCTGCAATCAGACCCCAGGACCTGGCTCTGTCCGCCAGTAGGCTGTCACTATCCCCAGGATCTGGTTTTACCCACAAGTGGATGGGCAAGAGCCCTGGGGTCTCTTAGACCCTGAATCCTCCCACCACTGAACCAGCACTAGCCCCGGGCCCCACCGGTGTTTTGCAGGCAGCCACCTCATGATCTGGACCTGCCAACCAATGGTAGGCAGCCTCCACACAAGGAAGGACTTGTTAACCAACCAGACTGGGGACCAATAAAGCCTACCAGACAGCCCACAGTAATCACCTCATCATAACAGAAGTACTCACACAGCCCAACAGGGGTCACCCCTAGAGCATATAGCTCTGCTGACAAGAAGAGAGTGTGCTGCTGGGACACATTGGATGTCTCCTACAAAAGGTCACTTCTCCAAGGCTGAGAAATGTAACCAACCTACCAGACACATAAAAATAAAAACAACAACTTAGGTAGAATGAGGTGACAGAGGAATGTGTTTCAAGTGAAGGAACAACATAAAACCCCCCATAGAATAACTAAGTCAGATGGAGATAGGCAAATTTATCCAAGAAATAGTCCAAAGTATTATTGTAAACATGATCAAAGAACTTAGAAGAATAGATGTACAGAGCTAGAAGTCAGAAGTTTTTAACAAGGAGTTAGATAATATAAAGAACAACTAAACAGAGATGAAGAATACAATAACTGAGATGAGAGAACATACTAGAAAGACTTTAAATAATAGAGTAAATGATTTAGGGCAATGCAAGAGTGAGTTGAAAGACAGAGTAGTGAAAATCACTGATGCTTGGCGAAAAAAGAAAAAGAAATGAGGACAGTTTAAGAGACCTCTGAGATAACATCAAGCAATTAATATTTGAAGAAGGAAAAAGGAACAAAAAAGACTTAGAGAAACAACCCCCAAACAATGAACAAAATGATAAGAACATACATACTAATAATTACTTTAAATGTAAATGGGCTAAATGCTAAAATCAGATCAGATCAGTCGCTCAGTCGTGTCCGACTCTTTGTGACCCCGACTTGTATATATGCTACTTATAAGAGACTCACTTCAGATCTAAAGACACACACAGTCTGAAATTGCGGTGACAGAAAAAGGTATTCTATGCAAACGGAAATCAAAAGAAAGCCAGGGTAACAATACCTATATCAGACAAAATAGAGTTTTAAACAAAGACTGTTACAAGAGATAAAGAAGGACATTACATAATGATCAAGAGATCAATCCAAAGAGAAACAACAATTATAAATATATATGCACCCAATATAGGAACACTTAAATACATAAAGCAAATATTAATAGACATAAAGGGAGAACTTGACAGTAACACAATAATAGTAGGGGCCTTAATACTCTGCTTACATCAATTGACAGATCATCCAGACAGAAAATCGGAGGAACACTGGCCTTAAAATAATACATTATACCAATGTACATTATACTAATCTATTAGTATACTAATGTACTGATAGATAAATATAGAGCATTCTATCTCAAAGCAGCAGAATACATTCTTTTGAAGTGCACATGGAACATTCTCCAGGACGGATTACATACTAGGCCACAAAATACTTGGTGGAAATGTAAATTGGTACAGCCACTGTGGAAAACAGTACGGAGATTTTCCCCAAAACTAAAAACAAACTAGCATACTATCCAACAATTCCACTCCTGGGTATATATCTTAAAAAAATACAAAGACTAATTCAAAAAAAGTATCATTTCAGTTCAGTTCAGTCACTCAGTCGTGTCCGACTCTGCAACCCCATGAATCACAGCACGCCAGGCCTCCCTGTCCATCACCAACTCCTGGAGTTCACTCAGACTCACGTCCATTGAGTCAGTGATGCCATCCAGCCATCTCATCCTCTGTCGTCCCCTTCTCCTCCTGCCCCCAATCCCTCCCAGCATCAGAGTCTTCTCCAATGAGTCAACTCTTTGCATGAGGTGGCCAAAGTACTGGAGTTTCAGCTTTAGCATCATTCTTTCCAAAGAACACCCAGGACTGATCTCCTTTAGAATGGACTGGTTGGATCTCCTTGCAGTGCAAGGACTCTCAGGAGTCTTCTCCAACACCACAGTTCAAAAGCATCGATTCTTTGGTGCTCAGCTTTCTTCATAGTCCAACTATCACATCCATACACGACCACTGGAAAAACCATAGCCTCGACTAGATGGACCTTTGTTGGCAATGGAATGTCTCTGCTTTTCAATATGTTATCTAGGTTGGTCATAACTTTCCTTCCAAGGAGTAAGCGTCTTTTAATTTCATGGCTGCAGTCACCATCTGCAGTGATTTTGGAGCCCAGAAAAAGAAAGTCTGACACTGTTTCCACTGTTTCCCCATCTATTTGCCATGAAGTGATGGGACCAGATGCCATGATCTTCGTTTTCTGAATGTTGAGCTTTAAGCCAACTTTTTCACTCTCCTCTTTCACTTTCATCAAGAGGCTTTTGAGTTCCTCTTCACTTTCTGCCATAAGGGTGGTGTCATCTGCATATCTGAGGTTAGTCATATTTCTCCCAGCTATCTTGATGCCAGCTTGTGCTTCTTCCAGCCCAGCGTTTCTCATGATGTATGTACTCTGCATATAAGTTAAATAAGCAGGGTGACAATATACAGCCTTGACATACTCCTTTTCCTATTTGGAACCAGTCTGTTGTTCCATGTCCAGTTCTAACTGTTGCTTCCTGACCTGCATACAGATTTCTCAAGAGGCAGGTCAGGTGGTCTAGTATTCCCATCTCTCTCAGAATTTTCCACAGTTTATTGTGATCCACACAGTCAAAGGTTTTGGCATAGTCAATAAAGCAGAAATAGATGTTTTTCTGGAACTCTCTTGCTTTTTCCATGATCCAGCAGATGTTGGCAATTTGATCTCTGGTTCCTCTGCCTTTTCTAAAACCAGCTTAAACATCTGGAAGTTCACGGTTCATGTATTGCTGAAGCCTGGCTTGGAGAATTTTGAACATTTCTTTACTAGCATGTGAGATGAGTACAATTGTGCAGTAGTTTGAGCATTCTTTGGCATTGTCTTTCTTTGGGATTGAAATGAAAACTGACCTTTTCCAGTCCTGTGGCCACTGCTGAGTGTTCCAAATTTGCTGGCATATTGAGTGCAGCACTTTGACAGCATCATCTTTCAGGATTTGAAATAGCTCAACTGGAATTCCATCACCTCCACTAGCTTTGTTTGTAGTGGTGCTTTCTAAGGCCCACTTGACTATGTGGACCCAATATTCATAGCAACATTGTTTACAATAGCCAAGATATTGAAACAACACAGTGTCCATCAACAGATGAATGGATAAAGATGTTATATGTATATACATAATGGATTATTAGTCAGCCATAAAAAAGAATAGAATTTTTCCATTTATGACTAAATAGATGGGTTTGGAGCGGGGAAGGCAATGGCACCCCACCCCAGTACTTTTGCCTGGAAAATCCCATGGATGTAGGAGGCTGGTAGGCTCCAGTCCATGGGGTCGCTGAGAGTCAGACACGACTGAGTGACTTCACTTTCACTTTTCACTTTCATGCATTGAGAAGGAAATGGCAACCCACTCCGGTGTTCTTGCCTGGAGAGTCCCAGGGATGGGGGAGCCTGGTGGGCTGCCGTCTATGGGGTCGCACAGAGTCGGACACGACTGAAGTGACTTAGCAGCAGTAGCAGATGGGTTTGGAGAAGGCGCTGGCACCCCACTCCAGTACTCTTGCCTGGAAAATCCCTTGGACGGAGGAGCCTGGTAGGCTGCAGTCCATGAGGTCGCTAAGAGTCAGACACGATTGAGCGACTTCACTTTCACTTTTCACTTTCATGCATTGGAGGAGGAAATGGCAACCCACTCCCGTGTTCTTGCCTGGAGAATTCCAGGGATGGCGGGGCCTGGTGGGCTGCCATCTATGGGGTCGTACAGCGTCGGACACGACTGAAACGACTTAGCAGCAGCAGCAGATGGGTTTGAAGGATATTATGCTTAGTGAAATAAGTCAGAGAAGGACAAATACTGTACAATATCACTTATATGTGGAATTCAAAAAATAAAGCAAACTATTAAATATTACAAAAAGGAAATAGACTCACAGAAATAGAGAACAAAGTAGTGGTTACTAGTTGGGGGAAGGAAGGAGGAGGGGCAAGATAGAGGTAGAGAATTAAGAGCTTCAAAAGACTATGTATAAAACAAAGTACAAGGGTGTCCTGCGCAGCACAGGGAATATAACTGGAGTATAATTTATAAAAATATTGAAACACTATCTGAAACTTACATAATATTGTACATTAAATTTACCTTAATTAAAAAATTTCAAAACAAAGTTCATGTGAAAACTTATACTTGGATGGTCATAGTAGTTGTACTCATGACAGTCAAAAAGTGGGAACAACTCAAATATTCACTAACTGATGAGTGGATAAACAAGCTGGGGTATATCCATTACAGTGGAATATTATTTAGGCATCAAAAGAAATAGAGTACTGATACATACAACATGGGTGAAAAAATTATGATAGGTGAAAGAAGCCAGAGATATAAGTCCACATATTTTATAACTTCATTTATATGCAATGATCAGAATGGGCAAATATATAGAGAAAGAGAGTAGATTAGTGATTGCCAGAGGCTGAGGGTAGGGAGAAATGGGAAGAGAATGCTAGTTGGGACAGGTTTCTGGTGAGGGGCGAGGAAAACAGTGTCTTGAAATTAGACAGTGGTGAGCATTGCACAACCTTGTGAATGTTGTTAAAATCGTTTTACAGTGTAATTGTACACTTTCAAAGGGTGAATTATATAGGTGAATCACATCCCCTATAGCATAGAATATATAGAATAGAATTATATGGGGAATTGTATCCCCTATAGAATTATATCCCCTATAGAACAGAATATTATATTCTATTCATTAAAAAATAGAATAAGAAAGTGAGTCTGCTTGAGGATGGGGTGGACTATGAGAAATCAGGGACGGGAGCTGGAGGGGGAGAAACCAGATCCTGTGATACTGCTTGAATCCCCATATCCGGTTGTGCCAGAAGGCAGACTACCACGGAATGTTTCAGTTACATGAGCCGACAAATTCTCTGCTTCTTAGGTCAGGGCAGCTCAGGTTTTCTGTCACTTACCCCCCAGGGTGCCCAGGCTGGCACTCATGCCCTCTGACCTTCTGGGAGCTGGACCCCTCCAGCAGCACTTTTCTTTAGGTTTCTTCTCTATTGACTCCGGCTTCATGATTCTTTCACTTCACAGCTTTCTCTCTCCCCCATTTCCCTCAAGTTCCCCTAATATTCTGTCTCCTTGAAGCCCTTTCCCCTCTTAGCCCCGGGGCCCCTGCCCCACATTCCCCAGCTGCTCTACTGCCCCCCTGTGGCTGTTCTCCCGCACATCCTGCCCTCCATCGTCCTGGTCCTCCTCCCTTCCATCCAAGAGGGCTCTGGGCTCTCAGGGTGGCCCTCTGACCTCTGCTCCTGGCTTCCTGGTGGCTCCCAGCTGGTCTACTCACCCCTGGACACCTGCACCTCCCCTGACTCTGGGCAAGGCCTCCACTCTGCTCCTTCTCCCTGGGCAACTGCCTCCACACTCCAGCCTCACAGTTCGATTCCTCACAACTGGACCCCCTGTCACCTGGCCACCTCTCCTTGCCTCCTGCAGTTGCCCCATCATGCGGCACTAGTTCCCTCCTGAGCATTCCCGGTGTCCCTGCTCTCTGAACCGCCATCACTATGGCTCCCAGGGATCTTTGCCTCTAGTGTTCTCTCCTCCAGTTACACCTTTTACTGCAATCACGTTTAAAATACACATCTGGGTATGTCATTCTCTGCTCAAACCCACATGAGGTCAAGTCCAAGCCTTCGGCATGGCACTGGGCCCTGGGCACTGGCCCCCATCTGCTTCTCAGACATGTTTCTTGTCATCCCTGTTTATACTTAAGCTCCTCCTACCCAGAGGTGCCCTGGGTTGCAGTGGGGACCACACTACCCCATGTCACTCTACACACAATTTCCTCCACCACCCCCACCCCTCCCTGAAACATTCTTGCTCTTTCTTTATGAGTGGACCAGGTGACATGTTCTTAGAGGTAGGTTTTTTTTTTTGGACACTGCATCCCTCCACCCTTACTCAGGCCAGGTCTTGGGATCTTCCTAGTTTCCATAACTTACTGGGATTTATCTCTGGGAGGCTATTTGCAACATTGTTCAAATGGTTTTCACATTTATGCATCTGTGTGCTACTGGAAGGCAAGGGTATGTGTACCCAGAGCCTCTCATAGTCTTGGCATCTACCAGATACTCAGTCAGGGTTTAATGAAAGAACAGATTGAACTAGAATGGCTATTGCTCTGTGTTAGCCACTACGTGCCAGGCACCCCTCTAAGGACTCTTAATGTATGAATTCATTTAAATCCCACAACAGCCTTATGTAGTAGGCACCACAACTGCCCCCATTTTACAGATGAAGACACTGAGGCACAAATGAGGCTGAATAACTTGCCCAAAGTTGGCGCAGCTAGATTCAAGCCCAACTTTAGGGACTGGCCCGTACCCACCACAGTGTGCTGTTTCTTCAGCCCAGCTGTCACCCATCCCTGACTTCCACCCCACATCCCCTATGCTGGGAATGCCAGTGCCCCATCACCTGCTCCACCTTACTCAGGATCCAGCTAAGACCCTAGCTTTGCACATCCTCAGCCCACCCTGAGCTCCCTGGCCTGACAATGAAATTGCCTTTTACGTGTGCTGTTCATTGGAACAAAGCTCTGCATCCCCAGAGCTCATTCGGGGCCCAGAACAAGTTGCCTTGCAACCCTTCAAAGTGAATTGGTGACCTAGAGGTCCACCCAACAGAGGCCATTAGGAAATTTCACCATCAATAGTCATGCCCCCACATACAGTCTTTTTTTGTGGGGAATGTGTTCGCTTACTCAAAAGGAAAAAGAGACCTAAGTTTTAATGACTTTCATTTCTTTGGTATGATTATGGAGAAGGTGATGGCACCCCACTCCAGTACTCTTGCCTGGAAAATCCCACGGACGGAGGAGCCCGGTAGGCTGCAGTCCATGGGGTTGCGAAGAGTCGGACAGGACTGAGCGACTTCACTTTCACTTTTCACCTTCATGCATTGGAGAAGGAAATGGCAACCCACTCCAGTATTCTTGCCTGGAGAATCCCAGGGACAGGGGACCCTGGTGGGCTGCTGTCTATGGGGTCGCAAAGAGTCAGACACAACTGAAGTGACTTAGCAGCAGCAGCAGCAGCAGCAGCAGTGTTTGCTTACCCAAAAGGAAAAAGAGACCTAAGTTTTAATGACTTTCATTTATTTGGTATGATTATGGAGAAGGAAATGGCAACCCACTCCAGTGTTCTTGCCTGGAGAATCCCATGGACGGAGAAGCCTGGTAGGCTGCAGTCCATGGGGTCGCACAGAGTCAGACACGACTGAAGCGACTTAGTAGTAGTAGTAGTATAGTTCTCATTGTGCTGCTACGTCTTAGCTGTATTTTATTTGATCTCCCTGCTTCCCTGGACAGAGTTTAGGACAGGTTGGCCCCAATTCACTGAAGAGACAACTAAACATCAGCCGCGCTGGGTAATGCTGAGGCCCTCCCCAGCTCACTGGGACCTGTTTGCTGGCTCTAAGTTTCCACTCTTTCTGAATGATTCTAACACTCTCTGGCCACAAGCTGACCCCAGGACAGCGTCATTCAGCCGGCAGGCGGCTGAGAAAGCCCTGCTTGTAGGTATCTCAGTGCTGCCCAGGGGCCTGTCCCTGGGGTTAGGACTTAAATGTATAAGTTAGCAGGGTACAACTTGGTTCACAACTGTATGGATGCTTTGTAAAAGTATTTATTTATTTATTTTTGGCTCCATAATGTCTTCCTCACAGGACGCAGGATATCTGTTGCTGCACTCAGGATCTCTTATTGTGCCGCCCAGGCTTCTCTTGTGGCACAAAGGCTGCTCTGCGGTTGGAGAGTTCACACTTACTTGCCCCAAGGCATGTGGGATTTTAGCTCCCTGACCAAGGATCAAACCCTTGTCCCCTGCATTGGAAGGCAGATTGTTAACCACTGGAACACCAGGGATGTCCTAATATATATGTTTTTAAAAGAGAAAACTGCCTTGGTAATTACGAGCACAGTGGGAAGCCTCAGGGAAAGTGCTACTCAGATGTTACTGGATGTAGAGATGGAGTCTTAAAGAGGTGCTGAGATAGAGTGAGGCAGTTCTGGTGAGTCCTGATGTGACTGAGTGTAGAGATGGAGTCTTTAAAGAGGTAGCTGAGATAGAATGTGGCCATTCTGGTGGGTCCTGATCCGATAGGACCAGCGCCCTTGCAAGAGAGGAAGAGATACCAGTGAGGTACTTACCTGGGGGAAAGGCCGTATGAGGACACAGCAGAAAGGTGGCCACCTGCAACCCACAGAGATTGGCCTCCGGAGCAATGAATCTTGCCAACACTCTGATGGAGGACTTTAGCCTTCAGAACTGTGAGAAAATAGATTTTTGCAGTTTACACCCCTCACCCCTGCCCCCAGTTTCTGGCATTTTGTTCTGGCAGCCCTAGCAAACCAATTATATTTGTTTAGTTGCTCAATTGTGTCCAGCTCTTTGCAACCGCCTGGACTATAGCCCGCCAGGCTTCTCTGTCCATGGAACTTCCCAGGCAAGAACACTGGAATGGGTTGCCATTGTCCTTCTCCAGGGGATCTTTCTGCCCCAGGAATCAAAACCAGGTCTTCTGCATTGGCAGGCAGATTATTTATCACTGAGCCACCAGGGAAGCCCAGCTGTTTTGTTACAGTTGTCTGAATGTGCTTCTCTTCTTGGGATGAGGTGACCGGGTGGCAGAGAGGTCAAAGATCAACAACCTAGTGGTGGGAAGTACCCCAGCCCATGAATCAGTCTCACTGATCATCACTTGACTAGCTGTGTAACCATAAGCCAGTTACTTAATCTGTCTAAAACTGTTTCCTCCTTTATGAATAATATACACATATATTTTAAAGCTCTTCTGAATCCTGTGACCATATATTGACATTCAGTTTTTTAATAGTCCTAGTTTTGGTGACACTGTTAAGCTTGCCTAAACACTAGCCATTGAGAAACAGGCTCCATAACTCATGCTGAAGTCACTCTTTGAGAGCCTGTGCACTGTCCCACATACGGATGAGGCAAGAGCTCTGGGCAATATCCAGTCTGGGGTAACAAGCAGACTTGACCCAGCCTCAGTTTCCTCATCTGCGCGATGAGCATGCGAAGACATAGGACTGTTTCCTTCCCGCCTCCTAAATGCCGTCAATTCCCCATGGGAGAGGGTAGGAGATTTCTGGCTCAGTGGTGCTATGAGATATTCACGTTTCAGACTGAGGGTGTCTGCAGCCCCCCGCCCATCTCCTTCTGTTGAAAAGCTTAAATACAAAAGCCCGTTTGGTTCCTTTGCAGGACCGGGGCTGGTGGCTCGACAAGGAGATTGCTCAAAGAGATCTAAAAGAGGCTGAAACTGCCAGCTCACAGGAGAGGTGGCAGGAGTTTTACAAGGACTTGAGCGAGTGCCTTTGAAACTTTCTGCTATTCAAGTCTGTTTAAAGCTCGCTTCTGAAGCCTGATAGCTTTCAACTCGGGTGTCTTAATTCTTCTCTCCTGCCCCGGGGGCTGAGCCCAGAAGAGCTTTGCAGGACAGCGGCACTTGTGAGTGAAGCCCCAGGACAGGTGGCGCTTGGGACAGGAGCCTGGGAACACGCGGGGGCGGGCCTCGGAGAAGGAGGAGGTTCAAGGATGGGGAGAGCTGGTAGGGGGAAGGGCAGGGAGGTAGACCCTCTTGGGCCCAGGTCCTGAACGAGGCCCTCTGGTTTTGAAGGCAGAACAGGAAAGGACATCTTTGAGGCAGATATCATGAAAAGGGGGCTGAAGAGGGGGTGGAATTAGCCTCCCGTGGCTGTACAAATAGCATGTCCTGTGCTCTGTGGCACCTTGTAAACTGTGAAGTGAGGGATAGTTACCCTGCCCCTTTGGAGATGACTCGCAAACACGTGGCCAACAGGAATGCTGGCCAAGCACAGACGGGAAGGCCAGAGGCTGCTGCAGGTCAGTTAAGGAGGAGACTTTCATTTCGGGGTACATGTGGCCCTGGGAGGCCTGTGGGGGGGCTTCATGGAGTCTGAGTCACACGCAAAAGCATGATCATTTTGACAGGGCTAAGGACTACAGCTTTCATTAGATCCTCAAATAAATCTGACCCTCAGAAGGTTCAGAAGCTCTAATTTGGGGTGAAATACAGTGAATGTTAAGCTAAAACCTGCTCGAATGCTTTTCAATGGGAGGGCGGCCATGATGTTAAGGCAGGAGAAGGTGGGCTCTGGGAAACTGGGGTTTATTCACCACTCCTGGGGGAGAGTGCTCCACGGACCAGGGGCTAATGCTGGCTTTGGGCCAGAAATACCCCCAAGAGAAGGCAGGACACACCAAACATTAGTCTTGGACCATCTGTTGGTGAGACAGGCATTTGATATGTATGGTCTCAGTTCCTCACAGCTACCCTGGGCCGAGTGCCACAGCCTTACTTTAAAACCGAAGAAACTGAGGCTCAGAGAAGTTAGAGATTTGCCCAAAGTCACCCAGCTTGCAAGCAAATCTTGCTAGAGTACCCACCCAGCCCTACTGGACCCCTCAGCCCTCTCTCAAGCCACTTGTGGGGGTGGCAATTGGCCGACCCAGCCAGCCAGTAGCCTTTTGGGGGCTCAGGGCGACATCTTTTGGGAGGGAATTCTCTGAGTCATGCCTGATCCTGGGGCTCTGGTCTAATCTAACTCCTATTATGCTCAATAAATGGCCTTTCTGAGTCATCAGTTGGTTTCATTTAGGGACAGTTTAGGAGAATTGGTTCCCAAATCCTTTTATTTCTGAGTGCCCATGGAGGATTGAGTTTTGGGGTCAGCTGGTCACTCTGAGTATCTCTTTGCTAAAACAGATGTAATTGGGGAGTGTGTCTGCACTTGTTTTGGGGTCAGCTGGTCACTCTGAGTATCTCTTTGCTAAAACAGATGTAATTGGGGAGTGTGTCTGCACTTGTATTGGAAATCGTTCATATTAGACACTCAGAAGAGCAAATTTGCACTAAGAGCTGCAAAATCATCATTAACTAGACATTCTGGTTCTGGAAGTCAACAGCAAAAGCTCTGAAAAGAAGGGTTTTGTGGGGGGCTCAAGAGTGGGCAGGAACAGCAGAGAGGGGAACAGGCTGTGTGATTTGTCCCTTCTGAATTGCTACTTTTATTTCTCTAGAATACCATCATTACTATGTACTTACTAATAACTGACACAATATGAAATATTTTTGATCCTTCACACTTTAACCCATTTGTTCATCCAGCCATCCATCTGGGACCAAGGAGTCCATCCAGAAGAATGATGATGAAGATGAGAGTGAACGTTTATACTGTGCTAACTATATGTGGCTTCCCAGGTGGTACAGGGTAAAGAATCTGTTTGTCGATCCAGGAGATGGAAGAGACTCAGGTTTGATCCCTGGGTCGGGAAGATCCTCTGGAGTAGGAAATGGCAGCCCACTCCAATACTCTTGCCTGGAAAATTCTATGGACAGAGGAGCCTGGAGGGCAGTCCATGGCATCTCAAAGAGGTGGACACGACTGAGGACTCACACATACACTGTGCTGCAGGGCACTGTTTACTCACTCAGTCTTTATGACAGCCCTTGGAAAGAGGTACTACTCAGTCAGTCAGATCAGTCACTCAGTCGTGTCCGACTCTTTGTGACCCCATGAACCACAGCACGCCAGGCCTCCCTGTCCATCATCAACTCCCGGAGGTCACTCAGACTCACGTCCATTGAGTCAGTGATGCCATCCAGCCATCTCATCCTCTGTCGTCCCCTTCTCCTCCTGCCCCCAATCCCTCCCAGCATCAGAGTCTTTTCCAATGAGTCAACTCTTCGCATGAGGTGGCCAAAGTACTGGAGTTTCAGCTTTTGCATCATTCTTTCCAAAGAAATCCCAGGGCTGATCTCTTTCAGAATGGACTGGTTGGATCTCCTTGCAGTCCAAGGGACTCTCAAGAGTCTTCAGCAATACCACAGTTCAAAAGCATCATTTCTTCGGCGCTCAGCCTTCTTCACAGTCCAACTCTCCCATCCGTACATGACCACTGGGAAAACCATAGCCTACTAGTATCCCCATTTTACAGAAGAGGAAACTGAGGGCAGAGAGATTAAGGGTACACCTAGGATGCTCAAGCAGGCAGTAGCGAGAAGAGGATGGGCACTGGTGGGCAGGTGTCTGACTTGGAATCTGGGGTGACAGAGAGTCACCTAAGGGCTGTGAATGGGGTGCCCAGAGTCTACAGATGAAGTGAGGGCTGTGAATGGGGCGCCCAGAGTCTACAGATAAAGTGACTACAGTTCTGGTTTTAAACCTCTGAAGATTGTTAAACTGTTACATCTCTCCCACCTCTGATGGATTTCATGGATTAAAAGGCTAAGTGGTACTCCTTAGAAGTGGGGAAGGGAGTAAAAGTTTTCCGGCACCAGAAACTTGCAGATGACATGTCTCCACCATGATTGTGGTTCTATATTTTGCTAAAGCAAAGAGATCTTGTGTGGTTTTACTCATCTGAAATTTGATTAAACTTCTGAAAGTGTTATTTTTAACATTTCAACCCATACTCTTGAAGAAAATAGTTTTGTATCTAAGTCTGAGTATGAAGGTAGAATTGTATACTAATAAAAGTATACAATTTCAGGACGGGAAAGGATCTGGGTGATGGGGCCCCATGCCCTGTTTTCCTGAGGACACGTGGATAGGACTTGTTCAAAGTCAGACAGCAAGAATTTGATGTACATTAGAAATAACCTAGGTCTTTTATGTAAGGCCAAGTGTTAAGTAAAAGAGAAGGGAAATCATTCTTTTTTAAGGTCGGGGTATATTATCAACCCAAGTGATATAAAAACCAACTCAAGTGAGCAAACAAAAATAGAGAATATATCCTTTGCTCATGTAAATGACAAGTTCTGGACTCTGGTTTTAGACATGGGGGTCAAATGATATCATCAGGACTCAGTCTGGCTCTCATCTTGCTTTCCTCTTTCTAAGTTTACTTCATTTTCAAGCAGGTTCTTCTCACAAGCCACTAAAATGGTCCCAGCACCTCCGTGATGGCTTACATCTTTATAGGCTTCTCATATAAGGAACCCCCTTCCCACTTCCCAACATCAACTCTTCCATCACATTCACTTAGATTGGCTGGGTTTGGGTCACCTACCCTCACTTGACTTACCACCAGCAGGGAGTGCAGTGTTCTCTTTGGCTGGCATGCTTGCACTGACATTTGGGGTGGACTCAGACCCACTGCAAACCACACTGCCTCAGGGCCATGAGGTTAGCAGACCCAGAAGAAATGAATGCAAGGCAGGCAATACAACAGATGTGCACTACAAGTTTTCACGAGAGCAAATTACTCTAAGACAGTTTTCATTCTCACTTGGCTTTTGCCATGGAAGGAAATGTCATGTTAACTGAGGCCATGAGAAGAGTTAAGAACATCTTTTGGACTGAGAGAAAAGTAAAAAGCACACTCTCGTGGAGATCAGGGGCTGGAAGCTAGCCCCGGGCAGATGATGCGGCTGCTGGGAAGAGCTCTGGTGCGAAGTTGCTCAGAGGCCCTAGCAGTGTGCCCATGTCCCAGGAACATGAGCTCAATGCTGACTCGTGACTGTGGGCAGCTGATTGCATGTCCCCTCAGGGCCAGTCCTATGTGGCTGTCCTTGCCCCTACTCTTCTTCCCTGAATAACTGGGGACCATGCTGTTCTTGGAGAAGGAAATGGCAACCCACTCCAGTGTTCTTTCCTGGAGAATCCCGGGGGACGGCGGAGCCTGGTGGGCTGCCGTCTCTGGGGTCGCACAGTCGGACACGACTGAAACGACTTAGCAGCAGCATGCTGTTCTTGGCTACTTGGACATTCCAACTACAAAGAAATCTCTCCATTTTAGCCATTCTTCTCCCTCGGGGTTGGGACCCAAGTCTTCCCTTTCATCTCTTCCTATGACTCTCTGGTCAAATAATCCATGCAAAGAAGTGTCTTTACTACCTAAGCACAGATTCTTTCATTAAGCCCTCATTTTCTTCCACTATCTCGTTCCAGTTTTGCCTCATTATCTCAAGAGAGTCCCCTCCCTTTTCATTTCTCTCTAGCCATACCTCCTGCCTGCACAAAGATGCTTTACCGCTTCAAAGAATAGAAAAGTCCCTCTAATTCAATGAAATTCCTGCAAAACAGGAAGTCCAGAGGCAGGGCTGCAGTGGCAGCCTGAAGTCCAGGTCTGGTGTCCCTGGGTTCTCTGGCCCTGGGCTCCTCTGTTGCTTCTCTCTGCTTCTCCACAGCCTCGCTTGTGCTGGCACAGTGGCTGCCAACAGCAACTGGGACACATGTTGTGTGTTCATGTTTAGCAAGAGAGCTGGGACACTTTGCCCTCAGGATGGAAGAATGTTCCTTCAGTTCACCTGAGCCAGCTTAGTTCTCCCCTCCTTCCCTGGACCCATGACAGTCACCAGAGGGGTACCAAGTGCTGACTGGATGCCTGCACACAAGAGACATGATTATCATGCTGGCTCCACTAATCAGGACCCTCTCTGGAGCTAGAGCTGATCCAGGGGCTGGATCACTTCAGATTCTGGCCAAATGGACTTCATTGTCTTCATACTTAAAGAAGGGACACTGTTTGGATAATACATCTGGCTGCCGTACACTGAGGGCTTACTCTATGCTAGGCTCTGGGTTCCCAAGTTTCCCTACCTCACCTCATCTAATTCCAGTTGTTGCAGGCAGGTATTATCATCCATATTTTACTGATGAGAAAACTGAGGCTGCAGGAGGTTAACCGCCTTGCTTGAGGTCAAGATACTGGGGGTCAAGCCTGGTCTGTCTGCAGCACCTCTGTTCCTATGACTCACTCCCGCACGGGCAATAGACATGCAGAAACAGGAAAGAGCACAGAAAGACGGGGGTCCAGGGTCTGTGTCCATCCCTGGGGTGTTGGCAAATGGGGCCAGTGCTACCGCCACTGTTGTTGTTATGAAAAGCCAAGGTCCTGGACAACCCCCAACCTGACAGCCGGCCCTACAGAAGCTTGAGCTGGGCATGGTCTCCCTGAAAACTTGTTTATTGCCCATGTGGTTGTCTGAAGAAAGAGTTGTCTGTCCTCTCTCAATCTTCCAGGCCCTCAGAAGGTAGGCTCGAATTACCGAGCACATCCACCTGTTGTCCTGGGCCGGGAGGGGCTGGAGAGCTCAGGTGACCCAGCACACGCCTGACCTGGGCTGGGGTCAGCAGTGTCCTTGGCAGGCTGAGGGGCTGGCCAGCAGGGAGCCTTACAGTCAGGGGCGCCAGCAGGCTCCCATGGCCAGAGTCCGGACGGGGGGCAATGGGGGGACTCTGGGTCCTCAAGCTTCCCCTTATGTCCTCCTGGCCCCCACTACCCACCCAAGACAAAGCACAGGCTCCTCCCTGAGACGGCTCAACCCCAGCAGTGGTGATGGCAGCTCCCAGCACTGGGAAAGGTCAGACCAATGCAGGGAACTGCTGCTGCTGCTGCTGCTGCTAAGTCGCTTCAGTCGTGTCCGACTCTGTGCGACCCTTGAGATGGCAGCCCACCAGGCTCCCCCGTCCCTGGGATTCTCCAGGCAAGAATACTGGAGTGGGTTGCCATTTCCTTCTCCAATGCATGAAAGTGAAAGTGAAGTCGCTCAGTCGTGTCCGACTCTGAGCAGCCCCATAGACTGCAGCCCACCAGGCTCTTCCGTCCATTGGATTTTCCAGGCAAGAGTACTGGAGTGGGGTGCCATTGCCTTTTCCAGCTAAAGACACTACACAGCAACAAATATCCCGAGTGCCACAAGACTGGATGCAGCCAAACAAATAAATTACTTAAATAATAAAAACAGCAGCTACAAAAGCTGCCAATGCTGATGAGGACTTCTTAGGTACCAGGATCCCTACTTAGGGCTCCCTCTTCACTGTTTCTGGTGACTTCCCAACACACTGAGTGAGTGAAGCACTGTCATGCACATCATTTTAGGGTTGAAAAAAACTGAAGTGACTTGACAATCTGCACACAGCTGGCCCAGCATGTCTTGCTTGCTACATGTAGCAGGAAGTTCATTTTCTCAGCCGTGACACTGAAGTGCCTCCCCCACAGTAAAGGATTGGGACAAGTCTGTTTTATTTCACTTCCCTTCAGTAAACAATGGCACAACACCAATGTTGGGAGAAGTGCCAATCATGTGCAACCTACTGGATACTATTCTGGTGCTCTCCTCATTACCAAGTCTCACAACAGTCCTGCAGACTATAGCTCAGAGAGGTCAGGTGACTCACCCCAGGTCACACAGCTCTCTGTGCTTTCACAGAACCAACTTTGGTCACCCAGGAGAAGTTCTCAAGGAGCACGAGGACTCATTTTCTGACACCCTCCATCTTTGTCAAATTTCTCAAAAAGTTGGCCTTTCTCAAAAGCTACTGACCCTTCTCACCACTTGCTGTGATTCTCTGAAGATGTTCTAACTTTGACTCAGCTAAGCCTGTGGCAGGTCTAGCAAAATGAGCCTGAATGAATGGGCTTTGTCACTCAGGTACCTGGAGACCTGGGAGATGGCACTATCACTGAAGGAATTTCCCAGGGTTCCTTACACCAAAAACAAGTCCTGAATTCCTTGTGCTTGTTGGTCTTATTCCAATAGGCAGTGTGGCTCTAACCAGGGTCAGGAACCGTGCACCCTGGGAAGTATGCAATTCAGATAGGTGTTGTTGCAAGTGACAGAACCCCATGAACTCTAATAAGTTTTTTTTTTTTTTTTTAACATTTTATTGAAAAGACTTGAAGGTAATATACAGATCCACAAAGAGAGCAGAATAATCAGGCCTCAAGAATGACAGGAATCCAGGATGTCTGGGACCTGCTGCAGGATGAGGGGCAGCTTTCTTGGTGTGCTGCCCAGGATGGGTCAGCCACAGCTGCACAGCTGTGGCCTGCCCTCATTTCTTGTGGCTCAAGTTTCAAATTCCAAACCCACAAATGCCTATAATCAAAAAGGCAGACAACGGCAAGTGTTGGTGAGAACATGGAGCAACTGGAACTCTCCTACATTGTTAGTGGAAATATAAAGTGAAATAGTCACTTCAGAAAACAATTTGATACTTTCTCAAAAAGTTAAGCATAAATTTGCCATATGACCCAGAAATTCCAGATGTACAAGCTGGATTTAGAAAAGGCAGAGGAACCAGAGATCAAATTGCCAACATCTGTTGGATCGTAAAAAAAGTACAGGAATTAAAAAAAAATCTACTTCTGCTTCATTGACTACACTAAAGTCTTTGACTGTGTGGATCATAACAGATTATGGAAAATTCCTAAAGAGATAAGAATACCAGACCACTTTACCTGTCTATTGAGAAACCTGTATGCAGGACAAGAAGCAACGGTTAGAACTGGACATGATACAATGGACTGGTTCAAAATTGGGAAAGGAGTACATCAAGGCTATATATTGTCATGCTGCTTATTTAATTTATATGCAGAGTACATCATGTGAAATGCCAGGCTGGAAGAAGCACAAGCTGGAATCAAGATTGTTGGGAGAAATATCAACAATCTCAGATGTGCAGATGTGCAACCTCAGATGTGCACTCTAATAGCAGAAATGAAGATGAACTAAAGAACCTCTTGGTGAGGGTAAAAATGAAGAGTGAAAAAGCTGACTTAAAACTTAACATTCAAAAAACTTAAGATCACGGCATCCGGTCCCATCACTTCATGGCAAATAGATGGGGGAAAAAGTGGAAACTGAGACAGATTTTATTTTCTTGGGCTCCAAAATCACTGCAAGTGGTGACTGCAGCCATGAAATTAAAAGAGGCTTGCTTCTGGAAAGAAAAGCTATGACAAACCTAGACAGCATATTAAAAAGCAGAGACATCAGTTTGCCAACAAAGGTCCATCTAGTCAAAGCTATGGTTTTTCCAGTAATCATGTATGGATGTGAGAATTGGACCATAAAGAAAGCTGAGCTCCAAAGAACTGATGCTTTCGAATTGTGGTGCTGGAGAAGACTCTTGAGAGTGATTTGGAAAGCAAGAAGATCAAAGCCAATGCTGAAGGAAATTAACCCTAAATATTCACTGGAAGGACTGATGCTGGAAGCTGAAGCTCCAGCTCCAATACTTTGGCCGTCTGATGTGAAGAGCTGACTCATTTGAAAAGACCCTGATGCTGTCAAAGACTGAGGGCAGGAAGAGAAGGGGGCAACAAAGGATGGGATGGTTGGATGGTATCACAGACTCAGTGGACATGAGTTTGAGCAAACTCTGGAAGGTAGTGAAGGACAGGGAAGCCTGGTGTGCTGCAGTTCATGGGATTGCAAAGAGTCGGACATGACTTAGTGACTAAACAACAATGTATTCACTACTGAATTCACTAGAATGAAATCAAATTCACCATAGAAATGAAAACATAAATCCATCCAAAGACTTGTACACGAGAGTTCCTAATGACGTTAATAGCCAAAAGGTGGAAACAACCAAATGGCCGTTAACTGGTGGATGGATAAACAAAATGTGACATACGCACACAACGGGATACAATTCAGCTATAAAGGAATAAAGTACAGTTACGTGCTGTGATGGATGAAACTCAAAAACATTCTATGTATTGTACGATTCCATATATATGAAATGTCCAGAAACAACAAATCTGTAGACAGAAAGTAGAGCAGTGGTTGTGTTGAGCATAGGAAGTGCCTGCAAATGGGCACAAGGTTACTTCTTGGGCTCAGCACAACTACTAAATTGTATACTTAAAATAACTGAATTTTGTGGTATGTAAACTATACCTCAATGAAACTGTTAAAAGAAAAAGATTTGGATTTCCAGCAAAGAGTGCACTTCACTCATGTGCTGCCCCTGGGGTACCATACTCAACAGGCCCACCAAAAAGATGACAAGGAACTGGAGACACTCAGGCTGCTGCTCCACAGGCAGCTAAAGTGGGAAGAAGGCTGCTGACAGGAACCTCAGACAGACTGTTCTGCCTTCAGGGTGGCAGGTGGCTAGGACCATCATTTTGGCTTCCTCAAATGTCAGAGTCATCGGGCACTGAACTCCACTCCTCTGCAGTTGAGGTCGGGCTTATAACACTCTGCCAGCATCCGGATCCTCTTGACAAAGGCTTTCTTCTGCCAGGGACTTAGCAACGGAGGCTGGGATTGGGTTCTGGCATGAAGAGGGGATGGCTTCCCCAGACAAGCAGTAAGCCAGGAGCTCACAGAGGTGTGGTTTTGCTCACAAAACCAAAATAGGTGTGGTTTTGATCAGGAATCGTGACTGGTGGGCAGGACAGTTATTTTCAGCCATACATACACAAAAGTAAACTTGGACTGATCCCCCTGGCCCATCTATTCAATCTCCTGTTGATCTCTCTCTCTCTCTCTGTCTGTCTCTCTCAGCCCCCTTTATACCTCACAAACAAGATAATGAGGAAGCCCAAACTAGAAAGAATGGCTATAAGCCAGAAAAAGTAGGCAGAGGAGAGGGCACAGGGCAGGATGAGAATGGAAACTATTGCTAGAAGGTGACTGAGTCACATCAGCGGTGGAGTCCAGGAGCAAAGCTCGGAAAACCCTGTGGTTTGTGAATAATGTGAAGAACCGTATTACTTTCTTATGAACACTAATTAATAATTCTATGTAACTCACTAATGAGGATTCCGGTGAGATGCTACAACAAGTTCAAATGGGAATCCAAAGAACAGACATAATTACATTTTAGGAATATAACAATGAATGACTGAGTGTAGCCTAAACTGTCAGCCATAGTCAGGGAGGAAGCCAGTGGCATAACAGGAGCTTTTTGGATCTATAGGCAGCAATTATTTCATGTTGCTATTAGTTATTTACAGCTTATAAAATTGTAAAATTGCTCAATGAATGTCTAGAATCAGGCAGGACAAGTGTGCTTTCAACAATGTACAGTTTGCCCTTGAAGTACAAAATTTACTATGGAACGCTTTGTCCCCCTCTTTGCTTGGGTAACCAGTATTAATCCTTTAAGATTCATCTCAGGTATGAAAGGGCCGTATTTTGAAAATTTCCAATGCATTATGGAAAATTTTATGAAGTATGGTAAAAATAAATTGCTAGGAAAAGAAAATTAAAGTGAGAAGACATGAAAAACACAAGCCTAGCTTTTCTTATTATTAGTTTCAACAGACATAAAGTTACTCTGTTAAGTTGCTATGGAAGTTTCTAGAAGCTTCTCTTGATTTCTGTACTGAGTTCAACAGTGACTAGTGGGGAATATTTCTCAGTCTGGCCTTATTCCTGGAGCACATTCTGAGTGGCACTGCTCTGGGACATTTCTTCACACCCACAGCTGCCTTCTGACGCCAGGCCACGAGATCCAGCCTCCATCCTGTTCCCACGATTTAATTCCCAGGAGACTCTCCACACTTATTGGTCTAGTTTAGGACAGCACGTCTCCAGCTCTTCCTCGACTAGACCAATAAGTGTGGAGAGTCTCCTGGGAATTAAATCATGGGAACAGGATGGAGGCTGGACCTCGTGGCCTGGCGTCAGAAGGCAGCTGTGGGTGTGAAGAAATGTCCCAGAGCAGAGACGCTCAGAATTTCCTTTCTCTAACAGAATAGAAGACAGCTGGATCCTCATCTCTGCTTTTGTACCCAATCGGATGCAGTGTCACACGTTGTATAACCTCTGGAAAACTCCTTTGTATACCTGTCAGAGAAAAGAGTGAAACAGGCAAACAACACTTTTGTATACTGGAAAAATAGCCTGAACTCACAGATCCCCTAGAAGGTCTTGGGGGGTCTCCGGGTGTCCTTGGACAACACCTTAAGGAGCACTGGCCTGGGAACTCTAGTCGAACAACACCTGACTCACACACAAACACTTGTGCACATTTAAGTTAACCAACTGCCCCTGTTTGCCTGGGACTGTCCTGATTTTAACATTGAAAGTCCCATGTGCTGGACAAATTGTGGCTATCACCACTCTAACACACACGAATACATACTTGGACACTGGCTCTGGGCTCTGGTTGTGGGCTCTGCTCCTCTCCCTCTCTCTTCCTCCTCTTTCTAATCCATTTCCCAGACTCTTCAATGAACTGGCTGAGACAACGACAGATACAGAGCTGTGTGGCAGAAAGTACCAGATGCCCGCTCCATGGCCTTTCTCCCCGTCCCTCATTATCAGAAATCCCATTTTGTTGGTATAGCAATGTGCCCAGGAAAGAAATCCCAGCCTGCCTTGCAGATGGACTGGTTACATGATACAGTTCTGGCCTATGAGATATTCAATAAAACTGTCAGGTGGAGCTTTCAGAAAAAAGTCATTTAAAACAGAGTAGCTTCATAGCACATATGTCTTGCCCTTGCCCATTTTCATCTCCCTGCCTGGAACTCAGCTGGTATGGTTTGAGCTCTAGACTCAGCTTGCAGATACGAGAACCAAGAGGTTGTAAGGCTGAAGACCAGGAGACTGGGTCCCTAACTGGCTTAGTGGAACTGCTGTAGAAGGCAAGGGTTCATTATTCCCAGAGTCCTGCTGTAAGCAAGACTAACTAATAACTAAAACCCCAGTTGTGTTTAAGTCACTGTTTCCAAATTTCTGTTGCCAAATACAATTATTAAAGAGTGCAAGGGGTTGTTTGCTTTACTGATTAGACAGATTCTTTACATAAAATCACAGGAAGCAGGAAAAATGGGCTATTTTACTGCTGGTTTACAGCTGCATTTGGGACTCATACATTCCCAGGAGGCAAGAGTCTCCGCGGAAAAAAGGTCCTTCATCTCTGAGCTAGATTCATTGGCTGTGGATCTCTGCTCACTGTTACCAGACTCCCAGAACCCTCACCACTAAAGACCTGAGGGTCACTGAGCCGGTAGAGGGGGTTGCAGAGAGAGGGCTCCTGTCCCAAGGCTCTCTGTAGGTGCTGTCACTTGCACAGATGCTGGCCTGGTTCCCAGGGGCTGATGCTGAGTTCAGAGTTCTTGTGCTCCCAGCAGTGGGACAGAAACACCGCCCCCCACCCCCCCACACCCTACTGATGGCCACTAGCTGCCGCACCCTAGAGGCAGGAGCTCAGGCTCAGGGCCCTGGGAGGAAGGCAAGGGCATCCTGCAGGAATGTTGGCAGCCACCCCGCAGACACGTGGGGAGCACTCGTCTCCCAAGCCTGGATGCTAACCTTCTGCATCTGTCCACTGGCTTCTGGCCCCCACCCTGAAGCCAATCCTCCATTCCTGAGCACAGCTGTCATGTGCTAGGAAGGGCAGGGGATTCTCAATATTTCCCCCATGTGGCTGGGGTCGGGGTGGGCTCCACGCAGATGGCCGGGCGGTGCAGTCACTGTGCACCCTGTTGCATCCTCCCAACCGCCCTCCTGGTGCATTGGCAGGCCTCTGAGAGCTGTGCGGATGGTGCCCACCCTTCCAGTCCTCAGACCACCTTCCTCCTCAGCCGGCAGACCACCCTGCTCCTTTGTTTCCATCCTGCTCAGCTGACACAGTTGCTCTGCAGATTCTGCCTCAAGTTAAGGAAAGCAGCACCCAGCCTCTGAGCAGAAGCTGTCTCCCTGCTCCTCTTGTTTCTTCTTTCCTTCCATCATCAACAAACATTTCCTGGGCCCCTCTTTATGTCTGAACATGTGCTCAGTGTGAGGGATGCTGAGGGCTCCCAGCTATCAGAGGATAGACCCACAAGCCCAGTATGATGTTCCTGCTGCCTCCGCGGCACTATTTCTCACGGGGTCTTCCTCAAAAACTCCTTGAGTGTGGTTTCAATCTGCTCTTCTTTTGTGTTTCCAAGCCCTGTCTGTCTCTTTCACTGGAGGTCCCCTGGGTTTTGGTACCCTGCGGTCTAGACAATGAACAATTTTTTTTCCTGACTGCTGTGTATGACAATTCATACTTCTCCGAGATGGTTTATTTTAGGCAGAGAAGCAAGGATGTGCTGTGTGTGTGTGCACACGTGTGTGTATGTGTGCATGTGCGCATGTGTGCATGTGTCCCATCACACTGTGGTGTGAAAGAAGGCTGGCCCAGAGCTTGGGCTTGTGGGACAATGGTGTGAGGAGGGATAGTGGCGCAGGTTCTTGCAGAGCCAGTTAGCGGAGCTCCTGCCCAGATAGCACAGGGCTCTGTGGTCCCAGGACGCTCCAGGGACAGAGGGCCAGGCATTGCCTGAGCTGTGGGGGTGAGAGAGGCTGGGCGTTCTGTGCTCCAGGTGTCCCTGCAAAGTCAAGAGCCACTAATGGAAATAACCACCGGAGCATGATTTTTCAAGCCCTGATTCCAATCACAGACCTATCATCCAAGAAGAATATAGGAGGGGAAATTCCATTTCTTTGTAAACCAAATGTTCCCCCACAGAAGCCAAAGGCTTGTGGAAACAGTTCTGATTGGAAAGAGTTGAGCATACATTGTTCTGGCTTCTGGAGCTAGAGGAAGCAACACTCATTGTTTACTGAGTGATGAGTTTACAGCACAGAGAGATCCTGTCCACACATGGCAATGACCTTTCTTGCTTCCATGGACAAGACACTCAGCTCACAGGAGGAGGCTGGGATCCATCTGGTTCATGTGAACAGACAGATGTGAGTTCTGGCAGGTGGCGAAGCTGAGCATGACTTACTACAGGGAAGAGGAGTCCCAGAGGGCAAGAAGGGGCTGCAGACCCTTCCCAGACAACAGCGCAGAGGCCAATGATCCACACGCCCTTCTACTGCTGCAGCCAGTCCACACATTGGAAACATTAAAGGATGGAGAAAACGAGAGGGTAGAAGACCCGCTGGGCTGAGCACTCAACACAGGGTCAGGTAGCCCAGTTCTTGACCTCCCTGGTCGGCTACGTGTGCCTGTGACCAGTGGCCCATGGCAGTTTCTTTTCTAAGCATTTCTAAGTGATAAACTCAGTGAATCTTCACGACCACGAGGAAACGGAGTCCTAGTACTGTATCTGTTTTATATTGGTGGAAGCTGAGGCTCAGAGCAGTTAGGTGACTCGCCCAAGGTCACACAGCTTGCAAGTGCCACTGGGATTTTTGCCATCTCACTGCACTCCTCCCTGGCCCTCCTGCCATTGCTCTCTGCCTTGTTCATATAGTAAGATGGTGATCAGCCAACTCTGCCGTGGCCTACCCTAGCATACCTTTCCCTAAAGTGGATGATGCTATGCTCTAATGAGGCTGCACCTCATAGGAGAAGGAATGTTCAGGACCCTCACCACCTATGGAGGCTCAGCAGGCTTGCTTGGAGGTCTGGCCAGTGGGCTTGGGGCCAGAATTCAGATTTGGATGGGTGGGCTGTTTTATCTGAAGGGACCTCAAGCAAGAAGTATCATGGGGGTGTGAGTCCCTCTGGGTAAAAACACTTGTCCTGATCACCGCTTTGTTCACCGTGTCTAGCACCATTCCTGGTCTTAGGAGCTTCAGAAACAATTGTTAAGAGAATGACCTGAGAACAGCTATCTGGCAAAGCTTGGAAAGCAGGCTGCTGCATCCTAGAACATCAGGTTCTCGGGGCTCTTTGGGGAGACCAGCTGCACGTGCTACCATGTTGAAGCTGGGGCTTGGACCCAGCCAGGTGCCGAGGCATGAGTTCCAATTCTGAATAACTATTTTTTAAAAACAGTTTTGTGTCATTTTGAAGTTGTGTGTCTACCACATAACTTTAGAGCTTCATTGTGCTTCCTTTTAAGATGCAACGATTTAATGAAAAATTGTTGATTTTGAAAATAGGAAGTAGGCAGTAGAGAGGAGGCACATGGATGTGGCAATGGTGAGGATGGCATGTCAATGACAGACACTGGGAGTTCATGGGTGAGGAAGAAAGGGGCAGGGTTTTGAATCTGAAGACCTCGACTAGGGTCCCAGGACCTGGCTCTGTGCCAACTGTAAACTCAGAACCAAGCAAGTACCCCAACTCCGGAAACCTGTTTCCCCATCTATAAAGGGCATATAATGAGACCCCAGGCTGGTTAGAGGATGGTTCTGAGACCAGATGAGATAAAGCACGAGTTACAGAGCACTAAGTAAATTGTGAAGGGCTAGCAAATCTAAATGAAAGGACCTACTGGGGCTTCCCTGGTGGCTCAGATGGTAAAAAATCTGCCCGCAATGCAGGGGACCCGGGTTCGATCCTTAGGTTGGGAAGATCCCCTGGAGAAGGGAATGGCAACCCACTCCAGTATTCTTGCCTGGAGAATTCCATGGACAGCGAAGCCTGGAGGGCTATAATCCATGGGGTCACAAAGAGTCGGCATGACTGAGTGACCAACACACACATAGCAAATCTAAGGGGTGATTCCAAGGAATAGCGCAGAGATCCAGCAAGGATGGGAATCCTACTCTGGCCCCTGCTACCACCATCCCAAACTCAGACTTGCAACAGAACTTAGATTTTGTTGTGATATCAGATGGTTAAAAAAGAATGGCCAAAGCCCAGTCCTTAGAAGGCAGCTAGGGCCATGACCAGCGTCACTGCCCAGCTTGTGAGGCCCTGGGAAAAGGGAAGCTGCAGGTTGCAGGGGTGGCTGGGGAGTGGGAGGGAGCAGAGTGGACAGGGAGGCAGTGACACAGGCGGGGAGGAGCGTGGGCATCTGAAGTCCCAGGAAGTCCGGGAAGGGGCCAACCTGAGGCAGGTTAGAGGACAGAAAGCACGCTGTTTTCCACGCTGCCTGCACCAGTCCCTCCAGCCACGTGCCTGCAAATTCACTTCCCTTCATGTTTTCCTTGCCTATGTTCAATCCTTCACGAAGTCTCTGCAACTTTGTTTCATGTCATGCCAACCTGTCCCGCTCTCCCCTCTTCTGTTCCTGCCACACTGGCCCTGGGCATCATCATCTCTCCCCTGGACCACTGATTGGGTTTCCCTGCTTCCATGCTTTCCGTCCTCCAATCTATTCTTCACACAGCAGCCAGAAATTCGATTTTTAGTTTTTATAAAAGTAACACAGAGACATAGTTTAAAAAAGACAAATCCGCCTAGAAAGCTTATAATGAGAAACAGCGGGCTCCTGTCCCTCCTCAGTCACAATTCACACTTCCCAGAGGTGACCACTTTCAACTCTTTTGGCAGTTTCCACCGTCCTTAGACTGCTGGCCTTTGAGTTTTAACTTTTACTTATTTGCTATTGAATCCCAAACACGGACCAAGACTTCTCTCTCTCATCCCCTGCCTCACTCCCACCACACAAACACTTCCTGATAACATCTTTCCAATTTCATTCTAGCACAAGTTGGAGTAAGTCAGCAGCGCATGTGCAGTTGCAGTTCACGTAGAGGGAGGGGTTGCGGGAGTCTCACTGTCTCCCACTCTTCTGTATCCAACCCCCCTGCCCTCAAGCCTTCAGAGCAGCCTCCCTTCTTGCAGCAGAAACCAGCCTGCCTCCCAGCTCTCTCCCTTAGGACCAGCACCCTTTACCCTCAGCTGGCCTGTCAACGTGGTTGCCCTTGTCCATCGGCTTTCCACATTACGCTCTGCTGGTATGTCTTGTCTGAAGTCATCTCCCTCTTGTTCCATTTATCTTTATTGGTTAATTCTGCTTTTACATCTTTTTCATTATTTTGTTGAGGTTTGAGAAGGATACATGTGTTCAATCTGCCATATCCAATTGAAGCCAAAGTAGCACATTTGTGCTCAACTTTCAGTGCTCAATTTTGTGCTTTTAAAAAAACTTCCAGGTAGCTCACTGGATAGAGAATCTGCCTGCATTCAGGAGACACAAGAGGCTCAGCTTTGACTCCTGGATGGAGAAGATCCTCTGGAGGAGGGCATGGCAACCCACTCCAGTATTCTTGCCTGGAGAATCCTGTGGGCAGAGGAGTCTGGCAGGCTATAGTCCAGAGGGCTGCAAAGAGTTGGACACCACTGAGGTGACGGAGCACACAGCACATTTCTTTCTTGGATGATTGAGTGAAATAATATGGATATAAAAATTGTCATGATCTGTGCTAATTGAGGGCCAAGTATAAAATTTTAAAAATGATCAATACATCCAACAATATTTAATCAAAATGTTGAGCACTGACTACTAGACACTGCTTTAGGAGTTTGGCATAAAGAGAAAAACAGACATCAGGCTTGCCTTCAGGAAATTCATCCATGTGGGGGAGAGGTCAGATGGTAAACAGCTACCATAATAAATGTGTAAATTATAGAATGTTTTAGAAAGTGATGAGACCGACAAAAATGCAAAGTAAAACTGGGAAAAGAGGATCCAATGGGCCAGGGGTGGGGGCAGGTTTCTTTACACAATGGTGTAGGCATGCAGGGCTTCCCAAGGAGGTGGGACTTGGAGCAGGGACTCCCCTGGAGGAGAGAGAGTAAGTGTGGTGGTGGTTGAGATGCCACTGTCCCAAGGAGGAAGGGAGTCAGGGGCAGCGGGAGGTGGTGAGAGCAGAAATGTGCTAAGGGGCAGATGCTGTGGAGGACTTACAAGCACTTGTAAGAACTTTGGATTTTACCATGAGGAAGATGGAGGCTCAGAGCAGAGATGTGATCTGATGTGATTGGATGTTTAAGAGGCTCACTCTGTGTAACAAATAGATTGCAGGGCAAGAGGAGAAATTGACAGTTTCAGCCACCAAGCTGTCAGATGAGGGTGGAGGCAGAGAGGTGCTAAAGGGTGCTGGACATACGGCAAAGCTAAAACCTTAGAATTTTCTTCAGGTTTCAAGTAGAGTGTGAGTGAAACAGAAGCATCAAGAATGACTCCAGGAGTTTTGGCCTGAGCCTTTTCCAAAGGCTGAGGAGTAGAGGAATTTAGGGAATAAGACTCGTGAGTGGCCAGTGAAATCAAGCCCAAGCATAGCGGGAAACACACAGAAGGCTCCTCTTTGCAGTTTAAACCCCTGTGACTTTTCATTGCACATAAAATAAAGCTCTGCGTCAGAATGATTAAGGACTTACATAACTGGCTTCCTCCCGCTTTCCCTGCCCTACTGTTCACCCAGCTCCCTGGCACCCGCTGCCCTCTAGCTGTACAGGCCTTTGGCATATTTGCCTGAGCTAGCCCCTCTGGCTGATATACTCTTAACCCCGCTTTCCACAGGGTTGGCTTCTTCTTATCATTCATGTCTTAGTTTAAATGTCACCAACTCAGAGAAGCCTTCCTTGACCACCCAAATTACCACTTCATATTACATCATCCTGTTTTAATTTCCACTCATGAAGCTGCCTTTGATATATTAGAAGTTTACAGTTCTGTGAGCAGCAGCCTTGCCTGTCTTGTTTAACTGTGTTCCCAGGCCTAGACCTGTACCTGGCATGTGGTAGAGGTTTCTTGTTACTGAATGAATGAGCATCACACAGAGCTTTCCCTCGAAGTGGAATTTCCCTGCCCCCTCCCCCACTTTTACCCCAAGCTCACTGTTTGGTTTTCATGTAAAGTGGTTTTCTGCCAAGGTCTGCATTGGTTGCATATCATAATTTCTGATCAGCTAGAATCTTCTAGTTTCCCAGGAGGGTTGTTGATGGTTACAGAATCTCTGATCATCTTCTGGGAACCAGTCAGAGAGGAGAAATTTGGCAGGCTGGATTGGAGCCGGAAGTCTTTCCCTCCCTTGTCCAAGGAAGAGTCAGGAATCTGGGAACTCTTTTGGACTCTGTGGGAGAGGGAGAGGGTGGGATGATTTGGGAGAGTGGCATTGAAATATGTATAATATCATATATGAAACAAGTCGCCAGTCCAGGTTCGATGCACGATATTGGATGCTTGGGGCTGGTGCACTGGGACAACCCAGAGGGATGGTACGGGGAGGGAGGAGGGAGGAGGGTTCAGGATGGGGAACACGTGTATACCTGTGGCAGATTCATGTTGATATATGGCAAAACCAATACAATATTGTAAAGTTAAAAAAAAAGGTTTTCTTCCTTCTCTTTTCCTCCAGTCTCAGTCAAAATAGAAACACCATTACTAAAGGGAAATGAAGAGACGTGCTTTGACCCTATGATGTTGAATTCCTCTTATTTTACTTAAATTCAGGTAAAATTCATAGAGGGAAGAAAAATGTGAAAAAGATCCCTTTTCCCTTAAGGGAATGGAGAAGGATGCTTTGGGTGCTGTGTGCGCCTCATCCTGATGGCTTTTAGATGACTTCAGAGAGGAAATCTCTACTCTTCTCCTCAAGGTATGTTGCTTTTAATTATTGTTTCCAGCATCCTGTACTCTGCAGCCCCAGTGATCTTTTTCTCAGATAAATCTTTCTGTGCTTTACTTTGGATATTTTCTAGTGACTTGCCTTTGGGTTCACTCATCCTTTCTTTAGCTGTGTCCACTTTTCTTTAACATATTAACTATTTAAAAAATTTTTTTAATTGGAAAATTGCTTTGCATTGCTGTGTTGCTTTCTGCTGTACAACAATTTCAGTCAGCTGTAATTATACATATATCCACTCTCTTTTGAGCCTCCTTCCCCTCCCCCACCCCACCCTATAGGTCATAACAGAGGGCTAAGCTGGGCTCGCTGTGTTATATAGCAACTTTGCACTGTCTATTTTACACACAATAGTGTGTATATGTTGATGCTACTTCCTCCACTCATCCCGCTCTCTTCTTCCCTCACTGTGTCCACAAGTTCGTTCTCTATATCTGTGTCTCCATTCTGTCTCTGCAAACAGGTTCATCAAGATCATTTTTCTAGATTCCACATATATGCATTAATATACCATATTTGTTTTTCTCTTTCTGACTTAACAGCCAGATCCACCTGGTGGATCCACCTAGGTTGATCCACCTCAATAGAACTGATGTGAATTTGTTCTTTTTTATGGTCGAGTAATAGTCCTGTAATTCATGGGGTCGCAAAGAGTTGGACACTTCTGAGTGACTGAACTGACTAGTCCATTAGAAAAGGCAGAGGAACCAGAGATGAAATTGTCAACATCTGTTGGATCATCAAAAAAGCAAGAGAGTTCCAGAAAAACATCCACTTCCGACTGTGTGGATCACCACAAACTGTGGAAAATTCTTCAAGAGATGGGAATACCAGACCACCGTACCTGCCTCCTGAGAAATCCGTATGCAGATCAAGAAGCAACAGTTAGAACTGGACATGGAACAACAGACTGGTTCCAAATTGGGAAAGGAGTCCATCAAGGCTGTATATTGTCACCCTGCTTATTTAACTTACATGTAGAGTACATCATGCGAAATGCTGGATCAAGAACAAGCTGGAATCAAGATAGCCAGGAGAAATATCCATAACCTCAGATATGCAGATGACACCACCCTTATGGCAGAAAGTGAAGAACTAAAGAGCCTCTTGATGAAAGTCAAAGAGGAGAGTGAAAAACTTAGCTTAAGACTCAGCATTCAGAAAACTAAGATCATGGCATCCAGTCCCATCACTTCATGGCAAATAGATGGGGAAATGGTGGAAACAGTGAGAGTCTTTTATTTGGGGGGAGGTCCAAAAATCACTGCAGATGATGACTGCAGCCATGAAATTAAAAGACACTTGCTCCTTGGGAGAAAAGCTATGACCAACCTAGACAGCATAGTAAAAAGCAGAGACATTACTTTGCCAACAAAGGCATTACTTTGCTGTCTAGTCAAAGCTATGGTTTTTCCAGTAGTTATGTATGGATGTGAGAGTGGACTATAAAGAAAGCTGAGCGCCGAAGAATTGATGCTTTTGAACTGTGGTGTTGGAGGAGACTCTTGAGAGTCCCTTGGACTACAAGGAGATCCAACCAGTCCATCCTAAAGGAAATCAGCCCTGAATATTCATTGGAAGGACTGATGCTGAACCTGAAGCTCCAATACTTTGGCCACCCGATGCAAAGACCTGACTCACTGGAAAAGACCCTGATTCTGGGAAAGATTGAAGATGGGAGGAGAGGATGAGATGGTTGGATGGCATCACCTACTCAATGGACATGAGTTTGAGTAAGCTCCAGGAGTTGGTGATGGACAGGGAAGCCTGGTGTACTGTAGTCCATGGGGTCACAAAGAGTCAGACAGGACTGAGTGACTGAACTGAACTGAATATTCCATTGTATATATGTACCATAGCTTCTTTATCCAATCATCCATAAATGAACATCTAGATTGCTTCCATGTCCTTTGCTCTTGTAAATAGTGCTGCAATGAACATTGGGGTACATGAACACAGCTATTTTAAAGTCTTCTAACAGCTCAACATTGAGAAAACTAAGATCATGGCATCTGGTCCCATCACTTCATGGGAAATAGATGGGCAAACAGTGGAAACAGTGTCAGACTTTATTTTGGGGGGCTCCAAAATCACTGCAGATGGTGATTGCAGCCATGAAATTAAAAGATGCTTACTCCTTGGAAGGAAAGTTATGACTCACCTAGATAGCATATTAAAAAGCAGAGACATTATTTTGCCAACAAAGGTCTGTCTAGTCAAGGCTATGGTTTTTCCAGTGGTCATGTATGGATGTGAGAGTTGGACTGTGAAGAAAGCTGAGCGCCAAAGAATTGATGCTTTTGAACTTTGGTGTTGGAGAAGACTCTTGAGAGTCCCTTTGACTTTAAGGAAATTCAACTAGTCCATTCTAAAGGAAATCAGTCCTGGGTGTTCATTGGAAGGACTGATGCTAAAGCTGAAACTCCAATACTTTGGCCACCTCATGCGAAGAGTTGACTCATTGGGAAAAGACTGAAGCTGGGAGGGGTTGGGGGTAGGAGGAGAAGGGGACGACAGAGGATGAGATGACTGGATGGCATCACCGACTCAGTGGACATGAGTTTGAGTGAACTCTGGGAGTTGATGATGGACAGGGAGGCCTGGTGTGCTGCAGTCCATGGGTTCACAAAGAGTTGGACACAACTGAAAAACTGAACTGAACTGAACATCTCTATTATTCATTTTTCTTATCAATCATGTTTTCTTGTCTTTTTGCATATCTAGTAATTTTTCATTACATGTTGGTCATTGTGTAGCAGAATTCAGAGGCTGTGGGTGATATCTTCAGCTGTCAAGGATTCCTTCTTTCCTGTTAGGTAAACCATCATTGCAATCCAGCCGAAGATTGAGCTGGGTTAGAAATTGGTTGCAGTTTCAATAAGACTTAAAACTGTTTCATTTCCTGAGTGAAATCTTTCTGAAGCTTTGATTAAGAGCTGGAGTGTGTATTGGAGTATGTATCACAGGACTAGCAAACCACAGATCCAAGGCCAAGTCTTGCCTATTGTTTCTTCTTGTATGATTCACAAGTTAAGAATGGCTTTTGTAAATGAAATTTTGAAATCTATTTGGAGATGAATTGCTGTTAAGTGAAGTGTTATCTTGTCCAAACTCCAGGAGATAGTGGAGGACAGAGGAGCCTGGCATGCTGCAGTTCCTGGGTTGCAGAGAGTTGGACATGACATAGCAACTTTACAACAATAACACAGCAACAATATCTTGTCCAAAAGGATTCTGTTTTTCCCCAGAGTGGGCTTGTATTACAAAAAAAGTCATATTTATTATTATTACACTTTGAAAGTGGTAAAAAAATTATGAAAACCTATTTTCTCTTTTGTTATTCAAGTACCTTTATAATATCTTCAGTTTGACTTGTGGCTTTCAAGGCAAGTATGTAAATATTTAATAAAAGACTAAAATATGTAGTTATTTATAATAAATAGTAAATAAAGTTCAGTTCAATTCCTCAGTCATGTTTGACTCTTTGCAACCCCATGGATTGCAGCACACCAGGCCTCCCTGTCCATCACCAACTCCCAGAGTTTACTCAAACTCATGTCCATTGAGTAGGTGATGCCATCCAACCATCTCATCCTCTGTCATCCCCTTCTCCTCCCGCCTTCAATCTTTCCCAGCATCAAGGTCTTTTCAAATGAGTCATTTCTTTGCACCAGGTGGCCAAAGTATTGGAGATTCAGATTCAGCATCAGTCCTTCCAATGAATATTCAGGGCTGATATCCTTTAGGATTGACTGATTGGATCTTTTTGCAGTTCAAGGGACTCTCAAGAGTCTTCTCCAACACCACAGTTCAAAAGCATCGATTCTTTGGCACTTAGACTTATTTATAGTCGAACTCTCACATCCATACATGACTACTGGAAAAACCACAGCTTTGACTAGATGGACCTTTGTTGGCAAAGTAATGTCTCTGCTTTTTACAATGCTGTCTGGGTTGGTCATAGCTTGTCATCCAAGGAGCAAGCGTCTTTTAATTTCATGGCTGCAATTATCATCTGCAGCAGTTTTGGAGCCCAGAAAAATAAAGTCTATCATTGTTTCCACCATTTGCCCATCTATTTGCCATGAAGTGATGGGACTAGATACCAAGATCTTAGTTTTCTCAATGTTGAGTTTTAAACCAACTTTTTCACTCTCCTCTTTCACTTTCATCAAGAGGCTCTTTAGTTCTTCACTTTTTGCCATAAGGGTGGTGTCACCTGCATATCTGAGGTTATTGATATTTCTCCCAGCAATCTTGATTTCAGCTTGTGCTTCATCCAGCCCAGTGTTTCTCATGATGTACTCTGCATATAAGTTAAATAAGCAGGGTGACAATATACAGCCTTGATGGACTCCTTTCCCGATTTGGAATCAGTCTGTTGTTCCATGTCCAGTTCTAACTGTTGCTTCCTGACCTGCATTGGGATTTCTCAGGAGGCAGGTCAGGTAGTCTGGTATCCCTATCTCTTGAAGAATTTTCCACAGTTTATTGTAATCCACACAGTCAAAGGCTTTGGCATAGTCAATAAAGCAGAAGTAGGTATTTTTCTGGAACTCTCTTGCTTTTTTGATGATTCAACACATCTTGCCAATTTGATCTCTGGTACCTCTGCCTTTTCTAAATCCAGTTTGAACATCTCGAAGTTCACATACTGTTGAAGCCTGGCTTGGAGAATTCTGAGCATTACTTTAATAGCATGTGATATGAGTGCAATTGTGTTGTATTTGAGCATTCTTTGGCATTGTCCTTCTTTGGGATTGGAATGAAAACAGACCTTTTCCAGTCCTGTGGCCACTGATGAGTTTTCCAAATTTGCTGACATATAGAGTGCTGCACTTTCATAAGATCATCTTTTAGGATTTGAAATAGCTCAACTGGCATTCCATCACCTCCACTAGCTTTGTTCATAGTGATACTTCCTAAGGCCCATCTTTGGCTGCAAAGAGTGTAATCAATCTGATTTTGGTATTGACCATCTGGTGATGTCCATGTGTAGACATGGACATCTTTTGTTGTTGGAAAATGGTGTTTGCTATGACCAGTGCATTCTCTTGGCAAAACTCTATTAGCCTTTGCCCTGCTTCATTCTGTACTAGAAGGCCAAATTTGCCTGTTACTGCAGATGTTTCTTGACTTCCTACTTTTGCATTCTAGTCCCCTATAATGAAAAGTTTACATTAAAAGTTTGCTGACCTCTGATGTATCAGTTAGAGTTTGATCAGAACAGTCTGAATGACCTGGGATAATTATTATGTGGATTAGACCTTATGCAGTTGTGGGAGCAAGTGGGGAAGACCATGGAAGGTTGTTGCATCTTATCCAGTGCTGCTGTTCACTGACTTGGGTACCTTTGCTGCCTGCACTTTCCCAAACACCACGTTTTCTTTCAGGCCTGGCTGCTTTTGCCTCTTGGAGTGTCTTTGTCTGAAGTGTTCTTACCTGACTACCAACTTGATAAATATCAATTAATCTGGCAAATTCCAACTTTGATGCTAAATTCTATGCAAGTTTGAGAGCTCTTTCTCCTGTGCTTCCATGCTGCCATGTATTTCTGTGTGGATAGCTTGATAATCTTCCTTTCTAGCCTATGAATTCTTGGAAGAGGGATCAGGCTTTGTTCATGTCAGTGTCCCTAGCTCCCAGGGCCATATCTGATATTCAGTAGACTTCTACACTTGTAGAATGAGAGGAGAATGAAAATGGAAAGAGAAAAAGAAGACAGATAGAAAGAAAGAACGACATTAAAAATAAAAACAAAGAGAGAGAGAGAGAAAATGATGAAAGCCCAACTAAGAAGTGTGACCACGTTGAATCCATAGATCTTTGTGGTTATAAGTCCTTCCAGCCCAAGCTCTGCCCATAGGAAGACATTTTTACCAGAAATGTCTCTCCTCTGGAGCCAGGACTAGCTCAGGTCTTCTATTTTCAGGAGTCTGTTCCTAGTGCAACTCCGATGAGCCAATTTGCCATCATAGCCCCTTTGTGCTTTATTTGGACTAGCTGGACAGGCTGGGACTTGTTTGTGAGCTGGAAACCTCTGCAAATAGAGTATGAATCCCAGAATGGCAGGACCGTGGCTCACTGGAGATGTGAGGCCTGGCTGGAGTTTCTGAACTCTTTGGAGGGAGACAGCCCAGGGTCTGCCAGACACAAGAAGCAGAAAAGAATCAGCTTGGTTCTCCTCTAACATCCTAGGTCTCATATCCAATCTCTAAGAATCACAGCTGCCACACAACTACTCCAGGGTCTGCCTAACTTTTCAGGCCCCTTTATATTTAACACTTTAGCCAGTGCTTGTGAAGCCCCTAGAAAAACAAACAAAGTGGAACAAAAATAACCTCTCAGAGGCTGGGATTCCCCCATTCCTTTTGGGTCTGCTGTGAGGCCTAAATGAGCAGGTTCTTAATGTGCCCAGGGTTTATTTACAAAATTGATCCACTTTCTCTCCACCTTGGAAGGGGCTGACAGGACTCTGACCCACTTCCTAGGGACCTGAGTCGCTAGAGGAGGTGGCTACTCATCTGTACCTGGGTCTGACTGCCAATTAGCAGCTCGAGATAGTCACACATGGTGGTTGAAACTGCCCTGGAGGGTACAGGTTAATGATGCTCAGAGAGAGTAACTGGAATTGATGGCTGTTCAGCCCTCACTCACCCTGGGCTGGAGCAGTGCTGAGAGTCCTCAGATATGCTGCTGGCAAGTCAGGTACTCCTGGCACATGGAAAGGGCTGCCACAAGAGGGCTGGTAGGGGTCATCCTATTCCACAGACCTCCTCATAGGCTCAAGTATCTGGAGTAGGCCTTCCTTTCCCCAAGGAGCATGCCAGAATGAATATATATACCCACAGAGGGAGGGATAGTTTCACTGAGGGCAGTCGCTAATCCTTGGATGGCAGACAAGCAGCCCCTATAATGCCCTTGTCCTTAGAAGGCTCAGGGCAGACATCCTGAATTGATGCCTGCACTCTTGCTTGCTGAGTTAAACTCTGGCCATGGTTCCTCTCAAATGAGCCTTCTAGGTAGTACTATCATCAATCACAGCTGGCAGCAGAAATGGAATCCATTTGCCATCCTTGTATTAATCTTTTATCAGAGATTAACTTGTCTGATTGGCCAGGGATTTCCAATAGCAACAAAATTTGGCCTGAAGAGGCTATAGTCTCAAGGAAATAGGCCACAGAAGGGGAGGTTTTCATTATGTTGATAGGTCAATGAGGGAATGATCAAGCAGTCTGGGGACTCCGAGGCTCTGTGTGAATGTGATTTAGGAGAGCTGTGTGAGTGAGGCCCCTCCAGGCTTAGGACAGCCCTCCTCTTGTTCCTGTTCTGCAGTGTCTGGATGGTTGACAGCTTTGTGCCTTTTGCCCCACGGCAGCACAAAGTTCTGGCAAATATCTCTCATTTGTACATCTTATTCCCAGATGACCAGGTTCAATTCTCTACTACATAGCTATCAACTGCTGAACATATGTATCCTTTGAAATTTCAGGACATTGCCCTGAAATGTGGGAGGACACATTCCCTCCTGCCATCTCTGTCCCCAGATGACAAAGTTTAAGAATGCTGGACGTTGATTACAAAAGGGCACCCAGGAAGATGATTCAAGGTGGACTTGGGGACAGCTACACATGTGTGTGTGCACGTATGTGCTGGGGAGGGGGCCGATCACAGACCCTCAGCCATGTCAGCATGTGTCTGGAAGAGCAACTGAGGTGGGGGTAGACTATATTTGTGAAGAATTGAGGCTTCCTGGGAAGAGGGAGTCAGGCAGCAGTTAGCCTCAGGAACAAACCTTCTGCCTGTAGGGTCTGTCCCCAGCTCAGTGTCCCCAGGACACATGTAAGACCCAGGGTACAGAAGAAAGATTTTTCAGTGGTGACTTTGAAAGAACTTTGGGTGCAGGGGAAACCTTGCTTTGGCACAGAGTGGTGGAGCTTCCCAAGGGAAGGGAGCGAGAGGAAGGGGAGCATCCTCTCACTTCCAGCCTCAGCCTTCTGGCTCCTGTAGTCAGGGCCCCAGTTTGGCAGCTCAGGGCTCCAGAGCCTTCTTGCTATGGTGGTGAAGGTGGTACCTGGTGAAGGTGGCTGTGTCGTGGGACTGGGGTGCTAGGTGACAACCAAAGCCTCAGCAGAAAAATAGCCCTGGGGAAAAAAAAGGACTGGAGAGAAGGACAATGACTACTACTAAATGGTCAGTCAGGGGACACATCCACCGGCTTGTGATAGGTATCTGAGAAACAGATATCCCAGAAATGAGTGGGGGAGGGGTAGGAGGCTCACCATAGAGCTGTGGCTGTTTATTCTGGTGTCTTCCTCCCACACTGGGCTGTGTGCATCCTTTGTGAGGACAGGGACTGCACCCAGCATCACACCTGCTGCTGCTGCTGCTAAGTCACTTCAGTCGTGTCCGACTCTGTGCGACCCTGTAGACAGCAGCCCACCAGGCTCCCCTGTCCCTGGGATTCTCCAGGCAAGAACACTGGAGTGGGTTGCCATTTCCTCCTCCAATGCATGAAAGTGAAAAGTGAAAGTGAAGTCACTCAGTCGTGTCCGACTCTTTGCGACCCCATGGACTGCAGCCCACCAGGCTCCTCCACCCATGGGATTCTCCAGGCAAAAGTAATGGAGTGGGGTGCCATTGCCTTCTCCGAGCATCACACCTAGCATACACAATTCTTGAGTTAATGAGTAAACACTTGTGTGACTTGTTTGTAAATAGTAATAATCTCCCAGTGTGACTTCACATCCCTCCTGAAAGTAAAATGTAAACTGCTTCACTTATAGAGACAGTCTGGAAAAATGGAAAGAATTCAGGCTTTGGCGCCCACGGAGCTGGACTGTCAGTTAGTTACTACCTATGTGGCCCTGATCGAGTCCTTTAGCCTTCCTGATTAGGAAACTTTAAGTAGGGACTTTCCTGGTGATCCAGTGGGTTGGGAGTTTACCTTCTAATGCATGGGGGTACGGGTTCAATCCCTGGTTGGGGAGCTAAGATCCTACATGCTTCTCAGCAAAAAACCCACATAAACAGAACCCATATTGCAACAAATTCAATAAAGACTTTAAAAATAAAGACACCCAAAAAAATCTTTAAAAAAAGAAAGTTTAGGTATTTAGTATGCTGTACTCAACTTTGTTGGGCTTCTCTGGTAGCTCAATGATTAAGAATCTGCCTGCAATGCAAGAGACATAGGAGACACGAGTTTGATTCCTGGGTCAGAAAGATCCCCTAGAGGAGAGTATGGCAACGCACTCAAGTATTCTTGCCTGGAGAATCCCATGAACAGAGGAGCTGGGCAAGTTACAGTCCATAGGGTTTCAAAGAGTTGGACACGACTAAAGCAGCTGAGCACAAACACATCCAGCATTATTGAACTATGATTGGTGACCAACTCATGGCAGAGAACTAGATACTAGATACAACTAGTTAGCTTTGGGTATGAATTTGAACATGGGATCTTTTCTGTCTAAATTCATTTTTACTCCACTCTGTTACCCTGGGTGCACGATGATTCAGAATGAGAAGGATGGTTGGGATAAGTAGGTATGATGCTGAAATTTGTTTGTGGTGGGTAGGGTGAAGGGACCTGGGGCTGGTATGATGGTGGCAATTGTGCCATCCAGCGTCAGTTGGAAGGTTCCTGGGCTGTTTGAAGTCCCAGGATTGACCTCACAACACCGGAACCCAGGCCAGTGGGCCCAGGGACACGGAAAGTTCCTGCTGGAGGTTTGAGGGCAGCCTCAAAATTAGCTGGTTGGTTTCTCCCTGGAAGCTTTTCAAAGCTTCAGTCATGTTGTTTGTTGAAAATGAAGGGCTCTGCAGCAACTGAGCTGAGGCCTCACTGTTTCCAACGAGGACACATCTACTCTTGGCCTGGAATTCTTCAGAGTCACCAGCAGGGTCACCACAAGAAGGCTAGGCTATGAGGGTTCTCTTGGAGCAACTGACAATCATTTACATCTTCAAAAGACATGTTTAAAAAAATAGCATGAGCAGAATTCTCCAGGCCAGAATACTGGAGTGGGTAGCCTTTCCCTTCTCTAGGGGATCTTCCCAACCCAGGGTTCAAACCCAGGTCTTCTGCATTGCAGCCAGATTCTTTACCAGCTGAGCCACAAGGGAAGCCCAAGAATACTGGAGTGGGTAGTCTATCCCTTCTCCAGTGGAATTTCCCAACCCAGGAATCAAACCAGGGTCTCCCACATTGCAGGAGGATTCTTTACCAATTGAGCTATGAAGGAAGCCCCTATGAGGTGATGGAATTCCAGTTGAGCTATTTCAATTCTAAAAGATGATGCTGTGAAAGTGCTGCACTCAATATGCCAACAAATTTGGAAAACTCAGCAGTGGCCACAGGACTGGAAAAAGTCAGTTTTCATTCCAATCCCAAAGAAAGGCAATGTCAAAGAATGTTCACACTACCACACAATTATACTCATCTCACATGCTAGTAAAGTAATGCTCAAAATTCTCCAAGCCAGGCTTCAGCAGTACGTGAACCATGAACTTCGAGATGTTCAGGCTGGATTTAGAAAAGGCAGAAGAACCAGAGATCAAATTGCCAAGATCCTTTCAGCTCAGTACAGGTGTTCAGTCATGTCTGACTCTTTGTTACATCATAGAATGCAACACAACAGGCCTTCCTGTCCATCACCAACTCCCAGAGCTTACTCAAACTCATGTCCATTGAGTCGGTGATGCCATCCAACCATCTCATCCTCTGTTGTCTCTTTCTGCTCCTGCCTTCAATCATTCCCAGCATTAGGGTCTTTTCAAATGAGTCAGTTCTTTGCATCAGGTGGCCAAAGTATTGGAGTTTTAGCTTCACCATCTGTCCTTCCAATGAATGCTCAGGACTGATCTCCTTTAGGATGGACTGGTTTGCTCTCCTTGGTGTCCAGAGGACTCTCAAGTCTTTTCTAACACCACAGTTCAAAAGCATCATAATCCAACTTTCACCTCCATACATGACTACTGGAAAAATCGTAGCTTTGACTAGATGGACCTTTTTGGCAAAGTAATGTCTCTGCTTTTTAATATGCTGTCTAGGTTGGTCATGGAGAGGGCAATGGCAAGCCACTCCAGTACTCTTGCCTAGAAAATCCCATGGATGGAGGAGCCTGGTGGGCTGCATTCCATGGGGTCGCTACCAGTCGGTTGCAACTGAGCAACTTCACTTTCACTTTTTCACTTTCATGCACCAGAGAAGGAAATGGCAACCCACTCCAGTGTTCTTGCCTGGAGAATCCCAGGGATGGGAAAGCCTGGTGAGCTGCCATCTATGTGGTCGCACAGAGTCGGACACGACTGAAGTGACTTAGCAGCAGCAGCAGGTTGGTCATAAATTTTCTTCCAAGGAGCTTGCCTCCTGAGAAATCTGTATGCAGATCAAGAAGCAACAGTTAGAACTGGACATGGAACAACAGACTGGTTCCAAATCGGGAAAGGAGTACATCAAGGATGTATATTGTCACCCTGCTTATTTAACTTATATGCAGAGTACATTATGTGAAATGCTGGGCTGGATGAAGCACAAGCTGGAATCAAGGAGAAATATCAATAACCTCAGATATGCAGATGACACCATCCTTATGGCAGAATGTGAAGAAGAACTAAAGAGCCTCTTGATGAAAAAGAAAGAGGAGAGTGAAAAAGTTGGCTTAAAACTCAACATTCAGAAAACTAAGATCATGGCATCTGGTCCCATCATTTCATGGGAAATAGATGGGAAAACAGTGGAAACAGTGTCAGACTTTATTTTGGGGGCCCCAAAATCACTGTGGATGGTGACTGCAGCTGTGAAATTAAAAAGGCTTGCTCCTTGGAAGAAAAGCTATGACTAACCTAGACAGCATAGTAAAAAGCAGAGACATTACTTTACCAACAAAAGTCTGTCTAGTCAAAGCTGTGGTTTTTTCCAGTAGTCATGTATGGATGTGAGAGTTGGACTATAGAGAAAGCTGAGCACTGAAGAATTGAGACTTTTGAACTGTGGTGCTGGAGAAAACTCTTGAGAATCCCTTGGACTGCAAGGAGATCCAACCAGTTCATCCTAAAGGAGATCAGTCCTGAATATTCTTTGGAAGGACTGATGCTGAAGCTGAAACTCCAATATTTTGGCCATCTGATGTGAAGAACTGACTCCTTGGAAAATACCCTGATGCTGGGAAAGATTGAAGGCAGGAGGAGAAGGGGACGACTGAGGATGAGATGGTTGGATGTCTGACTCAATGGACGTGAGTTTGAGTAAGCTCTGGAAGTTGGTGATGGACAGGGAAGCCTGGCATGCTGCAATCCATGGAGTCACAAAGAGTTGGACATGACTGACTGAACTGAGTGTTTAATATTCATTCAAACAGTCCGGTTAGGCTGGCTTAGTCAAGAGTCAGAGGTCCCTGCCTTGTTCCTGCCTTCCCCAGGTACCATTCTTGAGAGGCCCTTTAGCTTGTTTCTTCTGTTTATCTCTATCTCCCAGTGATACACAATTGTACTCCAGTTTGTTAATTTTCTAGCTTTAATATTATCTCTTGACATATTCTTTCAAGACTAGGATTTAACCCTTTTACACACACACACACAAACACTTTTATTTCTCCCTTCTCCCAATCTGCTTATGCCACAAAATTTGAGTAAATAAATAAAATGTTCAGTGTTTGCCAGAGTATTACTATAAAAATAGTTGACAAGCAACCTATTTTTCTCTGATTACATTTTCTTCCTTTAACAACTTATTGTTTATTTTTTCCCAGAAGTTTTGGGAAGTAGGAAAATTGCCTCATTTTTTATTTGCTTTAACTTCATGTCTCTATCAATTTCCCAGTGCTCCTTCCCAAACCAGCTGCTATCTACCAGCTTCATGTTTGCTTGAGGACATCAAACCTGGCTTCTTCATCCTTCCTGGTTCCTCTCCAGGCCTCCTGCTAACCTGTGTCCGTCACCCTAGGCTTTCCCTTTTCTGTTATTCCAGCAGCTTCCATGTCCTGGGTCCCATTTCTTTCTCTTTCTTAGTTTATTTCCTAGTTTGCTGAATCATGACCCCCTGTGGCTTTCTGAGAAAGGGTGCATGATTCTGGGACTTGAATGTCTGTTGAATTTCAGAAATGTTTTTATTGGCACCTGATTAATAATTTGACCATTTTTGGAGTTCTCATCAAAACATCATTTTCCATAATTTTCCTCATCATTGTGAAGGAGCTTCACTGTTGTCTTCTGATGCACTGTTAGAAGTTCCTCTTTAGAAGTCCAATGCCTCTCATCCCTAATCATTTACATGTGACCTTTTTGTTTGTTTGCTTCTGCATGGAAATTTTTGCTCTAGTGTTCTGAAACTTGATGATCACATGCCCTAGTGAGGGTTTTTAATCCTTCCTTTGTGGTGGATACTCAGTAGGCCCCTTCAATGGAAGAAACTCATGTCCTTCAGTCCTAGGATATCTTCTTGTGTCATTTCTTTGATCATTCCCTCCCCCTCTGTTTCCCTTGTTTGATCTTTCTGTAACTCCTTTGTTGGACTTTGGAACTCCTGAATGCACTATTTTATTCCTTACTTGTTCTACCTGTCATCTTTCTAATATTTTCAACTTCTGGCAAATTATCTTCTATTTTTTTCAATCGAATTTTAAATTTTAATTAAAAATATTTTTTAATTGGAGATGCTATACTTTCCTCTCCATTCCTTCTCTGCAAATAGACTCATCAATACAATTTTTCTAGATTTCATATATATGTGTTAATATACAATATTTATTTTTCCAACTTATTTCACTGTATAACAGGCTCTAAGTTCATCTACCTCACTAGAACTGATGCAAATTTGTTCATTTGTATGGCTGAGTAATATTCCATTGTATATATGTACATACTATATGTATATATGTATATACTACATCTTCTTTATCCATTTATTTGTAGATGGACATCTAGGTTGCTTCCATGTCCTCAGATCAGATCAGTCGCTCAGTCGTGTCCGACTCTTTGCGACCCCATGAACCACAGCACGCCAGGCCTCCCTGTCCATTACCAACTCTTGGAGGTCACTGAGACTCACATCCATCGAGTCAGTGATGCCATCCAGCCATCTCATCCCCTGTCGTCCCCTTCTCCTCTTGCGTTCAATCCCTCCCAGCATCAGAGTCTTCTCCAATGAGTCAACTCTTCGCGTGAGATGGCAAAAGTACTGGAGTTACAGCTTTAGCATCATTCCTTCCAAAGAAATCCCAGGGCTGATCTCCTTCAGAATGGACTGGTTGGATCTCTTTGCAGTCCAAGGGACTCTCAAGAGTCTTCTCCAACACCACAGTTCAAAAGCATCAATTCTTTGGCGCTCAGCCTTCTTCACAGTCCAACTCTCACATCCATACATGAACACTGGAAAAACCATAGCCTTGACTAGATGAACCTTTGTTGGCAAAGTAATGTCTCTGCTTTTGAATATGCTCTCTAGGTTGGTCATAACTTTCCTTCCAAGGAGTAAGTGTCTTTTAATTTCATGGCTGCAGTCACCATCTGCAGTGATTTTGGAGCCCAGAAAAATAAAGTCTGACACTGTTTCCACTGTTTCCCCATCTATTTCCCATGAAGTGATGGGACCAGATGCCATGATCTTTGTTTTCTGAATGGTGAGCTTTAAGCCAAGTTTTTCACTCTCCACTTTCACTTTCATCAAGAGGCTTTTTAGTCCATGTCCTAGCTCTTGTAAATAATGCTGCTGTGAACATCAGGGTATCTCTTAGAATTGTGTCTTTTAGAATTGTGGCTTTCTCAGAGTATATGCCCAGCAGTGGGATTGCTGGATCATATGGTAGTTTCATTGCTAGTTTTTTATGGAATCTCCATAGTGTTCTCCATAGTGGCTGTATCAATTTACATTCCTACCAACAGTGCAATAGAGTTCCCTTTTCTCCACACCCTCTCCAGCATTAATTTTTTTTTTTTTTTTACAGAACAAAGTCTATAAAGTACAATTATTTTCTGAACCTGAGTATATCCATGTGAAGATCATCCATACTAAGCAAGAGGAATCACCTCACACCAGTCAGAATGGCCTTCAACAAAAAATCTATAAACAGGCTATTACTGGTGTCCCTGTATCCATGGCGGAACACTGCCAATCCACGCCTCTGCAGGAGATCCCCAAACACTCACAGGAGAAGATGATCACACATCCTTCTACTCCACCGTCTTGAACCAATCTCTGTGTGAATGCTTCTTTATTGACATAACAGCTGTGCACGGTGGCACCAATGGTAAAGAATCTGCCTGTCAGTGCAGGAGACCCAAGAGGCACATGTTCGATCCCTGGGTCGGGAAGATCCCTAGAGTAGGAAATGGCACCCTACTCCATTATTCCCGCCTGGAAAATCCCTTGGGCAGAGGAGCCTGACAGGCTACAGGCCATGGGGTCACAAAGAGTTGGACACAACTGAGCGACTGAACACGTACTACATACTACAAGTTATGTTGTTAGAAGTAGAGTGGTTACTCTTGAGGGGCACTGACTGGAGTGGGTATTAGAGAGACTCCTGATTGCTGGTAACGTTTTACATGATCCCTCATTGTAGTTTTGATTTGCATGTCTCTAACAATTAGTGATGTTGAGCATCTTTTCATCTGTTTATTGATTATCTAGATGTCTTCTTTGGAGAAGTGTCTGTTTAGATCTTTTGCCCATTTTTTGATTAGGCTGTTTGTTTTTCTGATATTGAGTTGTATGAGCTACTTACATATTTTGGAGATTAACCCGTTTTCAGTTTTTTTCTCTTGCAATTATTGTCCTCCATTCTGAGGCTTGCCTTTTTTTTATTTTTTAACTTTACAATATTGTATTGGTTTTGCCATGTATCAGCATGAATCTGCCACAGGTATACACGTGTTCCCCATCCTGAACCCTCCTCCCTCCCCGTACCATCCATCTGGGTCATCCCAGTGCACCAGCCCCATGCATCCAGTATCAGGCATCAAACCTGGACTGGTGACTCGTTTCATATATGATATTACACATTTTCAATGCCATTCTCCCAAATCATCCCACCCTCTCCCTCTCCCACAGAGTCCAAAAGACTGTTCTATACATCAGTGTCTCTTTTGCTGTCTTGTATACACGGTTATTGTTACCATCTTTCTAAATTCCATATATATGCATTAGTATACTGTATTGGTGTTTTTCTTTCTGGCTTACTTCACTCTGTATAAAAGGCTCTAGTTTCATCCACCTGATTAGAACTGATTCAAACGTATTCTTTTTAATGGCTGAGTAATACTCCATTGTGTATATGTACCACAGCTTTCTTATCCATTCATCTGCTGATGGACATCTAGGTTGCTTCCATGTCCTGGCTATTATAAACACTGCTGCAATGAACATTGGGGTACACGTGTCTCTTTCAATTCTGGTTTCCTCAGTGTGTATGCCCAGCAGTGGGATTACTGGATCATAAGGCAGTTCTATTTCCAGTTTTTTAAGGAATCTCCACACTGTTCTCCATAGTGGCTGTACTAGTTTGCATTCCCTACTGTTTCCTTTGTTGTGCAAAATTTTTAAAATCAATTAGGCCCCATTTGTTTATTTTTGTTTTTATTTCCATTACTCTAGGAGGTGGGTCAAAGAGGATCTTGCTGTGGTTTATGTCAGAGTTTACTGCCTATGTTTTCCTCTAAAAGCTTGATAGTTTCTGTCCTTAATATAAGTCTTTTATCCATTTTGAATTGATTTTTGTGTATGGTGTTAGGAAGTGTCCTAGTTTCATTCTTTTACACATAGCTGTCCAGTTTTTCCAGCACCACTTATTGAAAAGACTATCTTTTCTTCGGTGTATATTCTTGCCTCCTTTGTCAAAGATAAGGTGACTATAGGTGCATGGATTTATCTCTGGGCTTTCTATCTTGTTCCATTGGTCTATATTTCTGTTTTTGTGCCAGTACCATAGTGTCTTGTTGACTGTAGCTTTATCAGATCAGATCAGATCAGTCGCTCAGTCGTGTCCAACTCTTTGCGACCCCATGAACTGCAGCACGCCAGGCCTCCCTGTCCATCACCAACTCCCGGAGGTCACTCAGACTCACATCCATCGAGTCAGTGATGCCATCCAGCCATCTCATCCTCTGTCATCCCCTTCTCCTCCTGCCCCCAATCCCTCCCAGCATCAGAGTCTTCTCCAGTGAGTCAACTCTTCGCATGAGGTGGCCAAAGTACTGGAGTTTCAGCTTTAGCATCATTCCTTCCAAAGAAATTCCAGGGCTGATCTCCTTCAGAATGGACTGCTTGGATCTCCTTGCAGTCCAAGGGACTCTCAAGCGTCTTCTCCAACACCACAGTTCAAAAGCATCAATTCTTCGGCGCTCAGCCTTCTTCACAGTCCAGCTCTCACATCCATACATGACCACAGGAAAGACCATAGGCGAACCTTTGTTGGCAAAGTGATGTCTCTGCTTTTGAATATGCTCTCTAGGTTGGTCATAACCTTCCTTCCAAGGAGTAAATGTCTTTTAATTTCATGGCTGCAGTCACCATCTGCAGTGATTTTGGAGCCCAGAAAAACAAAGTCTGACACTGTTTCCACTGTTTCTCCATCTATTTCCCATGTAGCGATGGGACCAGATGCCATGATCTTCGTTTTCTGAATGTTGAGCTTTAAGCCAACCTTTTCACTCTCCACTTTCACTTTCATCAAGAGGCTTTTTAGCCCCTCTTCACTTTCTTCCATAAGAGTGGTGTCATCTGCATATCTGAGGTTATTGATATTTCTCCCGGCAATCTTGATTCCAACTTCTGTTTCTTCCAGTCCAGCATTTCTCATGATGTACTCTGCATATAAGTTAAATAAACAGGATGACAATATACAGCCTTGACGTACTCCTTTTCCTATTTGGAACCAGTCTGTTGTTCCATGACCAGTTCTAACTGTTGCTTCCTGACCTGCATACAGATTTCTCAAGAGGTAGATCAGGTGGTCTGGTATTCCCATCTCTTTCAGAATTTTCCACAGTTTATTGTGATCTACACAGTCAAAGGCTTTGGCATAGTCAATAAAGCAGAAATAGATGTTTTTCTGGAACTCTCTTGCTTTTTCCATGATCCAGAGGATGTTGGCAATTTGATCTCTGGTTCCTCTGCCTTTTCTAAAACCAGCTTGAACATCAGGAAGTTCACGGTTCACATATTGCTGAAGCCTGGCTTGGAGAATTTTGAGCATTACTTTACTCGCGTGTGAGATGAGTGCAATTGTACAGTAGTTTGAGCATTCTTTGGCATTGCCTTTCTTTGGGATTGAAATGAAAACTGACCTTTTCCAATCTTGTGGCCACTGCTGAGCTTTCTAAATTTGCTGGCATATTGAGTGCAGCACTTTCACAGCATCATCTTTCAGGATTTGGAATAGCTCCACTGGAATGCCATCACCTCCACTAGCTTTGTTCGTAGTGATGCTTTCTAAGGCCCACTTGACTTCACATTCCAGGATGTCTGGCTCTAGGTCAGTGATCACACCATCATGATTATCTGGATCGTGAAGCTCTTTTTTGTACAGTTCTTCTGTGTATTCTTGCCACCTCTTCTTAATATCTTCTGCTTCTGTTAGGTCCATACCATTTCTGTCCTTTATCAAGCCCATCTTTGCATGAAATGTTCCTTTGGTATCTCTGATTTTCTTGAAGAGATCCCCAGTCTTTCCCATTCTGTTGTTTTCCTCTATTTCTTTGCATTGGTTGCTGAAGAAGGCTTTCTTATCTCTTCTTGCTATTCTTTGGAACTCTGCATTCAGATGTTTATATGTTTCCTTTTCTCCTTTGCTTTTCGCTTCTCTTCTTTCACAGCTATTTGCAAGGCCTCCCCAGACAGCCATTTTGCTTTTTTGCATTTCTTTTCCATGGGGATGGTCTTGATCCCTGTCTCTCGTACAATGTCATGAACCTCATTCCATAGTTCATCAGGCACTCTATCTATCAGATCTAGGCCCTTAAATCTATTTCTCACTTCCACTGTATAATCATAAGGAATTTGATTTAGGTCATACCTGAATGGTATAGTGGTTTTCCCTACTTTCTTCAATTTCAGTCTGAATTTGGCAATAAGGAGTTCATGGTCTGAGCCACAGTCAGCTCCTGGTCTTGTTTTTGCTGATAGTGTAAAGTAAAAGTGAAGTCACTCAGTTGTGTCCAACTCTTTGCGATCCCATGGACTGTAGCCTACCAGGCTCTGAGGAGCCTCTCAGTCCACGAATTTTTCCAGGCAAAAGTACTGGAGTGGGTTGCCATTTCTGAAATTAGGAAGGTTGATTCCTCCAGCTCTGTTTTTCTTTCTCAAGTTTGCTTAAGCTATTTCGGTTCTTTTTTGATTCTATACAAATTGTGAAATCTTTTGTTCTAGTTCTATGAAAAATACCATTGGTAGTTTAATGGGGATTGCACTGAATCTATTGATTGCTTTGGGTGGTTCAGTCTTTTCACAATACTTATTCTTCCAATCCAAGAACATGGTATATTTCTCCATCTGTGTCTTCTTTGATTTCTTTCATCGGTGTCTTATAGTTTTCTGAATGCACACCTTCTGTCTGTTTAGGTAGGTTTATTCCTAGGTATTGTACTCTTTTTGTTGCAGTCGTGAATGGGATTGTTCCCTTAATTTCTCTATCTGACTTTTCATTATTAGTACATAGGATTGCAAAGGATTTCTTATTAATTTTATAAACTTCATAAAACTCATTCTCTATTCCTTCTTCAAATTTGACATTTTTTTCTTATATTGTTGTGTGAGGTATTTCATCTCTCTAAATATTTTTTCTTCTTTTAATTGAATATTTTTTAAAATATATTATTATTATTTTTAAATTTATTTATTTTAATTGGAGGCTCATTACTTTACAATATTGTAGAGTTTTTTGCAATACATTGACATGAATCAGCCATGAGTGTACATGTGTTCCCCATCCTGAATCCCCCTCCCACCTCCCTCTCCATCCCATCCCTCTGGGTAATCCCAGTGCACCAGCCCTGAGCACCCTGTCTCATGTATCAAACCTTAACTGGTGATCTGTTTCACATATGGTAATATACATGTTTCAATGCTATTCTCTCAGATCATCCCACCCTCGCTTTCTCCCACAGAGGCCAAAAGACTATTCTATACATCTGTGTCTCTTTTGCTGTCTCACATATAGGGTTTGGAGAAGGCAATGGCACCCCACTCCAGTACTCTTGCCTGGAAAATCCCATGGATGGAGGAGCCTGGTAGGCTGCAGTCCATGGGGTCGATAGTCGGATACGACTGAGTGACTTCCCTTTCACTTTTCACTTTCATGCATTGGAGAAGGAAATGGAAACCCACTCCAGTGTTCTTGCCTGGAGAATTCCAGGGACAGGGGCGCTTAGTGGGCTGCCGTCTATGGGATCACACAGAGTTGGACACGACTGAAGTGACTTAGCAGCAGCAGCATATAGGGTTATCGTTACCATCTTTCTAAATACTTATTTAAAATGTTTTTCTTCTCTCTGAATTCTGTTTCTTTCAGGTTGTTAAATCTTTTCTGCTTCAGTTTGTTTGGGATTATTTGACCTGATCTCAACTCTCGCCAGATGATGCAAAGAGTTGGACACTACTGAGTGACTGAACTGAACTGAACTGAAGATGATGCATAAGGCTTGGTGGTTGGTCTTTTTTTTTTGGAAGGTCAGGCAAGGACTTGGATGTCTTGTTGGAGGAGCTTAAACTATAGAGAGCTTTCTCTTGAGTCAGTTTTTCCAGTTTCCAGAATATTCTCCAGCTTCCTGCCTGGATATAACCCAGCCACTAGCAGCCTGGAAGCCAAGTCGGGGTGGAGAGAGGGCTGGGAATTTCACATTGAAGTTTCACTCCTGCTCATCACCATCCCTTGGTGTCTCCCCATCCAAAGCAAGTCTGACTCAGTCTCTCTGGAGCAAACTTCTTCAGTTTCATGTCTGTGCAGCATGAGGAGGGATTCTATGTCTATATCAGTCAGGATAGGTTTTGACAACAACACTGAAATCCCAGTGACTTAAATGTTTGTGTCTCACTCTCTGGAGCCTCACAGTGGGACAGTTCCTTCTCCCCAAGAGTCCAGGCATGGACTCCTAGGGAAAGACTGGGAGCAGCCATTCCATCCTCTTTCCTTTGGTCGAGTTGCAGTTGTATTGGCGTGTGCACAACTATACCAGGTAGCTCAGGCATCCATCCAACTAAGCTGATCTCATCAAGTCATTCTCTTTTCCCCTTGCCAGCGATTGGTTTCAGGATGATTTAGGAATGGGCATGTCACCTATTTTCAGCAAATGAGACATGAGGGGAGGTCTGCTAGAAAAGGACTCCTCACTGAAATAGGAGATACCTGGAAGAAACGGTCTTTCTTCTTCTCTGATCATGAAGCTGGGAACCACAGCTGTCAACTTGTGACCATGAGGGGATCTGGTCTCCGAGAAGAGAGATATATGCTGAGAATGGCTGAGAGGACAGAATGAAAGAACTTGGGACCTTGATTACACCATGGAACCTCTGCATTAACCCACCAGACAACTACCTTATCTGGAAGTCTCTTCTTAGATGAAGTGATAGATTTTACTTGTTGTCTAGATTCATTAATTTGTTCCTTGCACCTGGAAGCCTCCTAACTAGGTAAGTATCTTTGGGAGTGAGTAAGCTATAGCCTCAGAGAAGGCAATGGCAACCCACTCCAGTACTCTTGCCTGGAAAATCCCATGGACGGAGGAGCCTGGTAGGCTGCAGTCCATGGGGTTGCCAAGAGTTGAACATGACTGAGCAACTTGACTTTCACTTTTCACTTTCATGCATTGGAGAAGGAAATGGCAACCCACTCCAGTATTCTTGCCTGGAGAATCCCAGGAACAGAGGAGCCTGGTGGGCTGCCGTCTGTGGGGTCCACAGAGTCGGACATGACTGAAGTGACTTAGCAGCAGCAGCAGACTATAGCCTCAGCTTCCAGGTTTGGGTGTATAATTAAAACAGGGAGGCAGGCTCAGAGTCCAAGCTGGGGACAGGCTTGATCTGGGGAATAATGTGTCCTGGGCCACGCAGTCAGAGCCAGACAAGGGACAGGAGCGTAAGGTGGTGGTCCTAGTGGTTAGGGCTCATGCTCTGGAATCTGAGCTTTGCCACTTGTTTGTTAGGTGAACTTGCTGAGCTGCTTCATGCCCTGTTTCTTCATCTGTGAAGTGAAAGTGATCACAGTAAATTCCTTCTAGGGTTGCTGAGATTGTCAAATGAGATTACCAACTGAGAGCTCAGAGTTGTGCCCATGACTGTCTGGAACCCCTGAGTGTGGAGCCATTATGTCCTCTGCATAAGGGATGCCCAGTGATTAGGGCAGGACCAGGGGATGTCAAATGGTAAAGAAACCACCTGTAACACAGGAGAGGAGAATTCCACGGACAGAGGAGCCTGGTGGGCTACAGTCCATGGGGTTGAAAGAGTCGGACACAACTGAGCGACTAAACATCTTCTTCCAAAGGTGGTAGGAAGGAATCTTCCAACAATTTGAAGTATTATCAATCTGCAGAAGTCCTAATTTCGAAGATTATCAATAAAATACATTAGGCCAGCCATTCTCAAACCTATGCATGCATTGGAACCATCTAGATCTCTTGTTAAGCATAGTTTGCCAGTCCGCACCCCAGGTTTCTTTCTCAGTCAGTTTGGGTGAACTTGCAGATTTGCATGTCTAAGAAGTTCTTAGATGATGTCCGTACTGCTAGTCTGGGGACTACAATTTGGGGACAAGTGTGATAGAGGAGGCTGAGGGTGGTGAGGCAGCAAGAGCATGAGGGAAAATCATTTGAGGTTGATGTCTTTTAAAAATATAATTTAGTTAAAATTATGTTATTATGGAAAAAATGTAAACATAAAAGTAGAGAGGTTTATAGTGAGCCCTCATGTACCCATTACTCAGCTTCAACTTGTGTCCCATCTTACATCCACAGATGTTTTCTTTAAAATTTTGATTTTATATTGGATTATGGTTGATTTGCAATGATGTGTTAGTTTCAGGTACATGGCCAAGTGGTTCAGTTATACATATATATGTATCTGTTCTTTTTCAGATTCTTTTCCCTTTAGATTCTAATAGACTACTGAGCAGAGTTCCCTGTACTGTACAGTAGGTCCTTGTTGGTTATCTATTTTACATATAGCAGTGAGTGTATGTTAATTCCAAATGTCTTTTGAGTGCTCCTTTTCTCTCCCCACAGCAAAAGCAGGAGCCCTGGCCACATCTCAGGTCGGCTCCCAGGGCTCAGAAAGAGGCCACATCTTTGGGGTCCAACAGCATGTAGGGATGAGTAAGTCAGATTGATTCTGGGGAAAGTTGTGGCCAGACATTTCTTGATACCTGCCATCAGCGTCGAACATTTTCCACCCCCACCACGGGTGGGCAGCTGAGGTGATGCCCTGCCAGTCGATCATTCCATCCACTGCACTGTGCCTGACTCTGCTGGTTGCTGGGGAAGCTGCAGTGAACCAGACTTGCTGCAGTGGGAAGAAAGGCCCACACAGACTCCAGACTAAGCACCTGGGAAGAAGCTTCTCCAGATGAAGTCCCAGGAGGAGGATGCCCAACACCAGCTGGGGAGGCAGGAAATCTAGGGAGGCCCTCTTGTCATGCCACTGCTGCACCAGCTCTTTGGGGCTCAGAGAAGACCCGAGCACACTTGTTGATGGGCTGTCTGTCTCTTGTTGTTAGAGTCCTCCCACACTTCTGAGCTCACGGTTCCTCTCTGTGCTCTCATGAGGACAGCAGGGTCCTTCCATCTCCATGCCAAGCCTGAGCCCAGCTGCGGCCTCTCTTGTGTGAGCACAGCTGGGGCTGGGGCAGTATTCTGGGAAAGGGCTAGAGGTCAGCTGCTCTGGGATTAAGCAGCATCACTGCTCTCTATCCTGAATTTCCTCCCTTGTTAATCATTGGTAATGAATCACACCTTTTCAGCTCCAGGAGTTTCCCCTTCTCCAGGTTAATGGTAGGACAGAGGTGATTCTGGGATTGTCTGCCCATGTGCATAATTAGGGTTGGTGTGGAAACCATATTGGAACCATATGGGAACCACAACCATATTCAGGGTTGTGTGTGTGTCCTGCCAGGAAGGCTGGGCAGCCAGAAAAGGGGGACTTCTCTCTCTGGACGGTATGGGAGAGAGATCAACCCCAGAGGGGCTTGACCACTTAAAGGGGCCCTGGCACATATCTTACAGGGAGCCCTGTGGGCAGCAGGGGTGGAAGAAAGCTCACAACTGATGCTCTGCAAATTTCCTCTTTACAAAAAAAAAAAAAAAAAATCCTCCGCAGTTCCCAACCCTCTGCCTCTGATTCCTACCAGGGCCCTTTGATCAGGATCCTTCCTCCCCTGACTAGATACAATCCCAGCAATTTATCATCATCTTTATATTTAATTAAATTGCTGTCCCCTATTTAATATTTCCAATTAAGCTCCTAAAGCCAGATCTTACTTATAGGTCTAAGTTTTATATTGTAGGTTCTTCCAAAGGCTTTGTCATGGGAGCTTTTTTTTTTATTACTATTAATCCTCTATAATAAATAACATCAATTCCAATAATGCTACACTGGATACTTTCCCCTGACTCTTGTCTCCTTCCACATTTGTTATTGACTCAATTTATGTTCCTTTAAATCGGTTTTGGTCTGGGTGGCAATACTCTCATTTACTGACCGATCAATTTGAATTTGTTTTATAAGATTCCATTAATTACTGTGTCCAATTCCTTTCAGTGCCTGCAGCCCACACATCCCTTCAGTCTCTCAGAATTCCCTCCAGGCTCTGTGGTTGTGTATTTTCAAGGCGGTGGTGTCTTCGGGTTAGGCTGGTGAGCCCTCAGATGCTTATACTATCAGATGTTTTCTGCCTTATTCCCAGTAAGCAGCAGGGGGCAGAGTCACAGGAGGGCTCCCTGATACCCTGGTCCTCTAGGTCTGACACCTCCCCTGGTGAATTCCCTGGAACCCCTGCATGCAGAGAAGGGGAAGGAGATTCAGAGTAGGGTCGGTCTCTGCATAGGGGCACATGGGACTCAGGGGCCAGTCCCTTTCATACTTAGCTGGGATTCCCCAAGTTTGGTCCCGTCTGTTGTCCATGTAGCCCCCGCCCCGAGTAGAGCATGGGCACATAGGCTGGAGCCTCCCTCCCTCTGACATTGACCAGAGGTGAGGAGGACACCTGAGTTTTAGTGAATTCCCTCCTTTTCCTTAATCTGAACTCCTCTCTTGGCACTGTCTTCAGAGTCACAGGTGACAGCCCCCAGCTTCCTCTGCCTCCACCACTTAGATGGTTATTCTGTGTTGCCTGATGGTCTGGTTGCTTTACATCCTTTCCAGCTGGTTGCTTGTTTACAGGGAAAACACGAGACTGGACACCCAAGTCTTCTCTGTGATACTTAAACTTTACAAGTTCCAGGTATGGGTTAAGTGAGTGCCATCTGCAGACCCCCTGACAGCAGACTGTTGTGTCTATGACTCCCCCTGCCCTGCCTCACCCCTGAGTATTTGGATAAGCAATGAGATTTAGATAAGGGCTGACCACTGTGGTGTTGGAGAAGACTCTTGAGAGTCCCTTGGACTGCAAGGAGATCCAACCTAAAGGAAATCAGTCCTGAATATTCATTGGACGGACTGATGCTGAAGCTGAAACTCCAATACTTTGGTCATCTGGTGCAAAGAACTGACTCACTTGAAAAGACCCTGATTCTGGGAAAGATTGAAGGCGGGAGGAGAATGGGATGACAGAGGATGAGATGGTTGGATGGCATCACTGACTCAATGAACATGAATTTGAGTAAATTCCGGGAGTTGGTGACTAACAGGGAGGCCTGGCGTGCTGCGGTTCAGGGGTTGCAAAGATTCGGACATGACTGAGTGACTGAACTGAACTGAACTAATTGTCTGAAGCAAAATGAAAGCTGGCCCAATGATTTTCCTCTTCGAGGACTCCAGAACAGACAGTGAAAAACAAGTTGGTTGATGGAGTATGAAGTTCTAAACATGTGGCCAGTGGCTAACCAGGGGAATGTGGCTGAGTGCTGGGGAAGGCTGTGTGAACACAGCCCACAGCCCAACACAGCCAACACTTGCTGCCCAAGTCCCAGGCTATTCTGAACCGGGAACTCAGAGATTTTCAGCTTCTGTGAGGCCTGCTGGTTGGCGATGATTCCTGTCCTAGACACCCCCCAAGCACTTCCATATGCTCACAATGTCAGCCCTGCTACACACACACACACACACACACACCCATTTCTTTAGTTAGCTTGAGTGGTCTTATTTTCTTGCAGAACAAAATAATAAATCACCTTGAATAAGAAGTGACTTCCCAAAGAGGACATGATAACACTCTTCTGATGCTTCACTCCAATGCGTCATGGGAGAGGGCATTTTTGATTAGGGCAAAGACAGAAAGCCAAGGCCAATGACAGAGAATGAGCGTTCATCAAGTCCACAAGGTTGGTTTACGAGGAAAGACAAAAGGAAATAAGTCTATTTCCAAAAGAGCCTAGAAAGGTTTGTGTGCTATGAATTGGGAAGCTGCTTTATGATAAAAGGTGTTAAATATTTTGAGGCAGAAGTGAGTGCCTGAGGGCAAGAGTGAAGACAATAGAAGTGAGGTGACCATTTAAGACATGACTCCCATCCACTGCTCCCTACTGGGCAAGGTTCGTGGGGGTCATCCAGCCTGTTCGGATGTCTCCAGAGATAGGGAACTCTCTCCTTCCATCATTCCTAAGTGAAGTGAAGTGAAGTTGCTCAGTTGTGTCTGACTCTTTGCGACTCCGTGGACTATAGCCTACCAGGCTCCCCCATCCATGGGATTCTCCAGGCAAGAATACTGGAGTGGGTTGCCATTTCCTTCTCCAGGGGATCTTCCCCACCCAGAGATCGAACCCCGGTCTCCCGCATTGGAGGCAGACGCTTAACCTCTGAGCCACCAGGGAAGCCTAAAGGAGCCTTTTTAATCAAAGCAGGCAGTTTGTGGAAATCTGTTGGTTTCCCTGACAAACTTCTAGTCTCCGTTATTCTGGAGGGAGCACCCAGGCTATTTTCCTTTGGAGAACCACCCCTCCTCCAATTTCAGTCCTTGTGGTTTGGGCAGGACTGAGCCTAGCTCTCAGCATCAGTGGAGGGCCAGAGATCCAAGCCTGGTGAATCATCCTGTTTCACACTATGACCGTAATGATTGGTTCATAAATGCTCATGTGATTCAAGCTGTCCAGTGAAAGTCAGCCCTGAAAGTTTTGATGGAGCCCCTGAGAAGGAGGCACATTTCATTCTCTTTGTTTTCAAACTGAATCTAAATCTGGTGCTTCTGTTGACCACTTACCACCCGTGAAAAAGAGTATGGCCAAAACTGAAGCCAGCATAGAAAAAACTATAGAATGATAGAGTGCCTGAAACCTATTTCTAGACTTTTATGTTATGTGAAAAATAGACTTTCCACATGGCTTAAGCCAATTTGTGTTTAGTTTCTGAGTTCTGAATGATATAGGAAGGTTTTAATTATTAGAGTTTTATTACTTTTAAAATTTATTGGAGTGACTTTCCTATAATATTCCTTTCTTAATCTTTATTCTGCCCTCTGTGTCACATAGAAAACATCAATTTCTTCTTTTAAAGTAGACTTTATTTAAAGATATTATAGCTTGCCTGAATCTTTACTTCTGGAGTATAAACCTCATCAATCATTTTGTCTGTTCTCCTTTTGGCAAGATTTCGAATCCCCTCACTATGCAGGTTAGCTTTTTCTAGGTAAACTATGGTTTTCTAGTGTTCCTCTTAAATGTGGTTCTCACATCTGAACCTGGGATTCCAGGGGAGGCTACCTGTTCCTTACTAGGATGGACCCTCTACTTCAATTAATTCAGCTTGGCTTTATTCTGAAAGTATTTTTAAATGAAGAAGGTATTTTTTAAAACTATATTACAGGACTTCCTTAATGGGCCAATGGTTAAGAATCCTCCAATGCAGAGGCCATGGGTTTAATTCCTGCTCCTGGAAGATCCCACATGCTGCAGTGCAGCTGAGCCCATGCTCCACATCTACTGAGCCTGTGCTCTGGAGCCAGTGAGCTACAACTACTCAGCCCACGTGCCTAGGGCCAGTGCTCCACAATAAGAGAAGCCCACACACTGCAGTGAGGAGCAGTCCCTGCTCACTGCAGCTAGAGAAAGCTGCGTGAAGCAACAAGGGCACACCACAGCCAAAAAAAATAAATGAATCTTTTGGAAAAAAGACTTTATTCAGAGTTTCAGTGACTGGGATGAACTCTTGATACATTGAGGTTATGGTTATAAAGCCTCTGTTTTTTTTACAACAGGCGATGAGAAGCTGGGTAATCTACTCTGCGCTTAACCACTAGATATGAATTCTGTTGTCACACAAAATGGAAGCCTGGTTTTCCCCATTTACTAGCTGTCTAACCCTGAGAAAACTGGGTAGCTACCTTAGAGTCTTGCTCTCCAAGGTGTGCGACAGACAGATTTTAGAAACACAGAATCTTAAGCTCTTTCCAAGACCTATGAATCAGAATCTACATTTCAACAAGTCCCCCGGGGAGCTGCATGCACGTTAAAGTATGACAAGCACTTCCCTAGAATAGAGCTTATTTTTTTCACCTGTTTACTTTTTTAAAAAGAGCTTTATTGTCATATGTTACATATCACATAATTCACCCATTTAAGCATCCAATTCACTGTTTTTTACTCTATTCACAGGGTTGTGCAACCATTGCGTGCATGCATGAGTGGTAAGTCACTTTAACCATGTCTGACTCCTTGCTGTCCTATGGGCTGTAGCCTGCCAGGCTTCTCTGTCCATGGGATTCTTCAGTCAACAATGCTGGAATGCATTGCCATGTCCTCCTTCAGGGGATCTTCCTGACCCAGGGATTGAACCTGTGTCTTTTAACATCTCCTGCATTGGCAGGGAGGTTCTTTACCATTAGTGCCACCTGTGAAGCCCTGTACAACAATTACCACAACATAATTTCAGACAATTTTTGTCCCCATTTAATAAAAATATTCCCATACCTATTTACAGTCAATTTGCATTCCCCTTCCAAGTCCTGCTGCTGCTGCTGCTAAGTCACTTCAGTCGTGTCCGACTCTGTGTGACCCCACAGATGGCAGCACACCAGGCTTCCCCATCCCTGGGATTCTCCAGGCAAGAACACTGGAGTGGGTTGCCATTTCCTTCTCCAATGCATGAGAGTTTAAAGTGAAAGTGAAGTTGCTCAGTCGTGTCCAATTCTTAGTGACCCCATGGACTGCAGCCTACCAGGCTCCTCTGCCCATGGGATTTTCCAGGCAAGAGTACTGGAGTGGGACTTCCAAGCCCTAGACTTGAGCAATTACTAGTCTACTTTTGCCTATGTATTTGCTTATTCTGGACATTTCCTGTAAATGGAATCATGCAATATGTGGTCTTTTGTAGCAAGAAGAGATAAGAAAGCCTTCTTCAGTGATCAATGCAAAGAAATAGAGGAAAACAACAGAATGGGAAAGACTAGGGATCTCTTCAAGAAAATCAGAGATACCAAAGGAATATTTCATGCAAAGATGGGCTCGATAAAGGACAGAAATGGTATGGACCTAACAGAAGCAGAGGATATTAAGAAGAGGTGGCAAGAATACACAGAAGAACTGTACAAAAAAGAGCTTCACAACCCAGATAATCATGATGGTGTGATCACTGACCTAGAGCCAGACATCCTGGAATGTGAAGTCCAGTGGGCCTTAGAAAGCATCACTACGAACAAAGCTAGGGAGGTGATGGAATTCCAGTTGAGGTATTCCAAATACTGAAAGATGATGCTGTGAAAGTGCTACACTCAATATGCCAGCAAATTTGGAAAACTCAGCAGTGGCCACAGGACTGGAAAAGGTCAGTTTTCATTTCAATCCCAAAGAAAGGCAATGCCAAAGAATGCTCAAACTACCGCACAATTGCACTCATTTCACATGCTAGTAAAGTAATGCTCAAAATTCTCCAAGCCAGGCTTCAGCAATACGTGAACCATGAACTTCCTGATGTTCAAGCTGGTTTTAGAAAAGGCAGAGGAACCAGAGATCAAATTGCCAACATCCTCTGGATCATGGAAAAAGCAAGAGAGTTCCAGAAAAACATCTATTTCTGCTTTATTGACAATGCCAAAACCTTTGACTGTGTGGATCACAATAAACTGTGGAAAATTCTGAAAGAGATGGGAATACCAGACCACCTGACCTGCCTCTTGAGAAATCTGTATGCAGGTCAGGAAGCAACAGTTAGAACTGGTCATGGAACAACAGACTGGTTCCAAATAGGAAAAGGGGTATGTCAAGGCTGTATATTGTCATCCTGTTTATTTAACTTATATGCAGAGTACATCATGAGAAACGCTGGACTGGAAGAAACACAAGCTGGAATCAAGATTGTCAGGAGAAATATCAATCACCTCAGATATGCAGATGACACCATCCTTATGGCAGAAAGTGAAGAGGAACTAAAGAGCCTCTTGATGAAAGTGAAAGTGGAGAGTGAAAAAGTTGGCTTAAAGCTCAACATTCATAAAACGAAGATCATGGCATCTGGTCACATCACTTTATGGAAAACAGATGGGGAAACAGTGTCAGACTTTCTTTTTCTGGGCTCCAAAATCACTGCAGATGGTGACTGCAGCCATGAAACTAAAAGATGCTTACTCCTTGGAAGGAAAGTTATGACCAACCTAGATAGCATATTCAAAAGCAGAGACATTACTTTGCCAACAAAGGTCCGTCTAGTCAAGGCTATGGTTTTTCCTGTGGTCATGTATGGATGTGAGAGCTGGACTGTGAAGAAGGCTGAGCACCAAAGAATTGATGCTTTTGAACTGTGGTGTTGGAGAAGACTCTTGAGAGTCCTTTGGCCTGCAAGGAGATCCAATCAGTCCATTCTGAAGATCAGCTCTGGGATTTCTTTGGAAGGAATGATGCTGAAGCTGAAACTCCTGTACTTTGGCCACCTCATGCGAAGAGTTGACTCATTGGAAAAGACTCTGATGCTGAGAGGGATTGGGGGCAGGAGGAGAAGGGGACGACAGAGGATGAGATGGCTGGATGGCATCACTGACTCGATGGATGTGAGTCTGAGTGAACTCCGGGAGTTGGTGATGGACAGGGAGGCCTGGCGTGCTGCGATTCATGGGGTCGCGAAGAGTCAAACAGGACTGAGCGACTGATCTGATCTGATCTTTCACTTAGTATAATGCTTTCAAAATTCATGATGGTTTTTAATAGCACATATCAGTACTTCATTCTGTCTTATGGCCAATTAATATAATATTGTCTGATGTACCATATTTGTGTATCCATTCATCAGTTGATAAACATTTGGGTTATTCTCACTTTTTAGCTATTGTGAATAATGCTATGAACATTTGTGTATAAGTCTGTGTGGATGTATGTTTCATTTCTCTTAGGTATATACTTCCGAGTGGAATGGCTAGTTTATTGTGGTAATCATACATTTACCTTTTGAGAAACTGCCAAACTGTTTTCCAAAATGGCTGCACCATTTTACATTGTCACTTGACAACATATGGAACTTCCACTTTCTTCAACTCCTCAGAAGCACAACTTGTCTTTCTTTTTTATTATATGTTCTTAGTGGATGTGAAGTAGTATCCCTTAATAGTTTTGATTTACATTTCCCTAATGACTAACAATTTTGAGCATCTTTTCATGTACCTATTGGCCATATATCTTTTGTGGAGAAATGTCTTTTCAAGTCCTTGCCCATATTTGCATTGGATTATTTTTATTTTTTTTTTTTAACTTTTGAGCTCTAGAATTCTTTATGTATTACAGATACAAGTCTCAGATCAGAAATATGATTTGAAACTTTTTTTTCCCATTCTGTGTATTGTCTTTTTACTTTCTTGCTAATATCCTTGAAAGGACAAAAGTTTTTAATTTTGCTGGTGTTCAATTTATCAATTTTCTCTTTTGTTGCTCATGCTTCTGCTGTCATATCTAAGGGTCTGTTGCCAAATCTTAGGTCATGAAGATTTCAGTTGTCCTAGGACCATTAGTTGAAGAAACTCTTCTTTCCCCTTTGAATGGACTTGGCATCCTTGTTAAAAATCAATCAACCATTTATTTCTGGACTCTCAATTCTATTCCATTGATCTGTATGTCTGTCTTATGTCAGCACCACACAGTATGGATTACCGTAGCATTGTAGTAAGTTCTGAAATTAGGAAGTGTAGGTCTTTCAACTTAGTTCTTTGTTTTTAAGGTTGCTTTGACTTTTCTGGATATCTTAAATTTCTACATGAATTTTAGGATCAGTTCTTCAATTTCTGAAGAAATTGGCAGCTGATATTTTAATAGGCATTGCATTGAATCTGTAGATTAAGTTGGGAGGTATTGCCATCTTAACTATATATATATATATATATATATATATATATTGTTTTTAGTTGCTTTATTAACTTTACATTTTTCCATGCAAATGGGCGAAACTCTACTGTTGATGGAAACTTAGATTGAGTGCCAAGGCAATCTCCAATTAGAAGCTGGTAACACAGAACTCATCTGACACATGGAGATTACATAAGGTTCACAGCAAATGGGCCAGTAAAGGCATTAACAAGAAAATGCAAGGATAAAGAGGACAACAGTGGGTGTCACAGTATTAATCTCATGGAAAATGGCAGGAGTAAAGGCATAAGGCAAAGTTCATCATGATGGTCCTGATGATTAGAAACCTCCCCCGTGAGGATAGGAAGACAGTTCCTCAATTACAGCTCCCTGTTTTCTCCTAATTTCTCTCAACTTCTCTATGAAAATTTCTGTATCATTTCCATCTCCAGTGATCCCATCATTGTCCTGCCTACTGGGCATGGCCCATGGGAAATTAGGGGCAAGTCTGTGAGCCTGTCACTCTCTATGAGTTCCTGCTGACTGGTGGCATTCACCCCCTCCCAAAGGGCAGTCTTCCTGTCCATTCTGCATGGGCTGCTCCATTTCTTTCTCTTCCTAGTGGATATTCACCATGATGAGATTTTTTTTCCCTGGTCATTTTTCTGGACCTATCCTTGCTGTCTCCTTCTCCTTTTGATTCTTGCCACAAGTACCCCACTGCCATCTTCATCCCACAGACCTGATCTGCTTGCCTCAGGTCTGCAGCTAGCCCAGTGTGAGGGAGCAGTGGAGAGCTGGTGCCCAGACAGGAGTGACTGCTACACTGAAGGCTGTGTCAGTCTGCAGCTCCTGGTCACGTGAGGGCGTCACGTCCCTGCCAAGTTCCTCCCCAACTCCTACTTCTGGTTGCAATATTAATAATATTAAGTCTTCCAAACAGTGAACGTGGTATGTCTTTTCATTTATTTAGCTCTTCTTTATTTTCTTTCAACAAGTCAAGTTTTGTATTTCTTTTTTTTAAAAATTTTGTTAAATTTAAACCTAAGTATTTATTCTTTTGGATGCTATTGTAAATGGAATTGCTTTATTAATTCCAGTTTTAAACTGCTTAATTTTGATTGTTAGTGTATAAGAATATAGTTGATTTTTTAATACTGGTATTGTATCTTACCACATTACTGAATTCAGTTTTAGCAGATTGTTTAGCATTTCTATAAACAAGACCATGGCATCTGAAAATGGACTTTTACTTCTTCTTTCCAATCTTGATGCCTTTTATTTCTTTCTCATATCTAATTGTCTTGACTAGAAACTCCTGTACATGCTTTAAAAATTTTGTGAGAATGGACAACTTTATTTTGTTCCTAATCTTAGGAGATAGTGTTTAATCTTTCACCCATTAGTATGATACTAATTGTGGGTTTTTCATAAATGCTGTGTAGCAGATAGAGAAAGTTCCTTTGTGTTCTAGTTTGTTGAGTGCTTATATCATGAAAATGTATTGATTTTTGTCAAGTACATTTTCTGCATTTGTTGAAATTATCTCATGGTTTCTGTTTTTATTCCATTAATATGGTATATTGCTCGTGCTTGTGCTAAGATACTTCAGTCATGTCCGACTCTTTGAGACCCTATGGACTCTAGACTGCCAGGCTCCTCTATCCATGGGATTCTCCAGGTAAGAATTCTGGAGTGGGTTGCCAGGCTCTTCTCCAGGGGATCTCCCCAACCCAGGGATTGAATCCACATCTCTTAGATCTCTTGCATTGCAAGCAGATTCTTTACCACTGAGCTACCAAGGAAGCCCAATATGGTGTATTATATTAATTGATTTTTGAAGGTTAAACCAACTTTGTTATCTTGGGATAATGCATTTTTTCATGGCATATAATTGTTTATATGCCATATAATTTGATGGCATATATGTTGCTGGTTTTGATTTGCAAATATTTTTTTGAGGATTTTTATATCTTTAGTCATGCAATTCTGTAGGATTCTTTTGGTGTGTACGAGTATGATGTCCTTATCTGGTTTTGATATTGGGGTAACATTGGCTTAATAAAATGGGTTGAGAAATATTTCCTCCTCTTCTAATTTTCCTAAGAATATGTTAAGGGTTGGTATTAATTCTTCTTTAACGTTCAGTAGAATTCACCAGTGAATCCCTCTGGACCAGGACTACTTATCTTTATGGGAAATTTTTAAATAACTTGTTTGATTTCTTGTCATAGGCCTATTCAGATTTTCTGTTTCTTCTTGAGACAGTCTTAGTAACTTGTATCTTTCTAAAAATTTGTTCATTTTATCTAAGTTATCAAATTTACTGATGTAAAGTTATTTATCAGATCAGATCAGTCGCTCAGTCGTGTCCGACTCCTTGCGACCCCATGAACCGCAGCACACCAGGCCTCCCTGTCCATCACCAGCTCCCGGAGGTCACTCAGACTCACACCCATCAAGTCAGTGATGCCATCCAGCCATCTCATCCTCTGTCGTCCCCTTCTCCTCCTGCCCTCAATCCCTCCCAGCATCAGAGTCTTCTCCAATGAGTCAACTCTTCGCATGAGGTGGCCAAAATACTGGAGTTTCAGCTTGAGCATCATTCCTTCCAAAGAAATTCCAGGATTGATCTCCTTCAGAATGGACTGGTTGGATCTCCTAGCAGTCCAAGGGACTCTCAAGAGTCTTCTCCAACACCACAATTCAAAAGCATCAATTCTTCGGCCCTCAGCCTTCTTCACAGTCCAGCTCTCACATCCATACATGACCACAGGAAAGACCATAGCCTTGACTAGGCGAACCTTTGTTGGTAAAGTAATGTCTCTGCTTTTGAATATGCTATCTAGGTTGGTCATAACTTTCCTTCCAAGGAGTAAGCGTCTTTTAATTTCATGGCTACAGTCACCATCTGCAGTGATTTTGGAGCCCAGAAAAATAAATTCTGACACTGTTTCCACTGTTTCTCCATCTATTTCCCATGTAGTGATGGGACCAGATGCCATGATCTTCGTTTTCTGAATGTTGAGCTTTAAGCCAACCTTTTCACTCTCCACTTTCACTTTCATCAAGAGGCTTTTTAGCCCCTCTTCACTTTCTGCCATAAGAGTGGTGTCATCTGCATATCTGAGGTTATTGATATTTCTCCCAGCAATCTTGATTCCAACTTCTGTTTCTTCCAGTCCAGCATTTCTCATGATGTACTCTGCATATAAGTTAAATAAGCAGGGGGACAATATACAGCCTTGATGTACTCCTTTTCCTATTTGGAACCAGTCTGTTGTTCCATGACCAGTTCTAACTGTTGTTGTTGTTGTTGTTGTTCCATGACCAGTTCTAACTATAAAAGTTATTTATAGTGTTCCCTTATAATACTTCTTATTTCTGTAAGGTCAATAATAATGTCCTCTCATTCATGATTTTAATGACTTGAGTTTCCTCCCTTTTTCCTTGATCAGCTTAGCTAAAGTTTCATCCATTTTGTTGATCTTTATTTAAAGAATCAACTTTAGTTTTATTGATTTTCTCTATTTTTCTAGTCTCTGTTTTATCTTCACACTTCTTTTTATTTCCTTCCTTTTGCTTGATTTGGATGTAGTTCATTCTTCTTTTTCTAGGATATAGTTTTTTAATCTGAAAAAGAAAACCAAATTTGCTTTAAAGTTTTGTTGCAAGGATTAAATAAAACATGTGCCTGGCATATAGTAGGTGTTCAATAAATGTTAATCCCCTTTTTATTTATTCATTCTTGCTTTGGACCCATAAATCCAGCCTGTTAATACCAATTTGAATTTTAAAATTTCCATCAAAACATATTAATCATGCCCCTCACTAACAGGCTATCACCTGCAGATCTGGTAAGACACGATTCCAATACCTACATCCAAAATGTGGATGAAAACAGTGGGGCAGGGCAGAAGTTAATGGTATGCCATTGCAAACCTCTTCCAGATGGACATCAATCCATTAGTCAATGCTCTTTGGACACAGTGGTTCAGCAATAAATCTACCCAGCTGTCCACGTTGGCCCCTGCCAAACGCCCTGCTACAGCTGTGTTGTCTATGGCCCTCCCCAGTTCTCTCCTCTCTACGGTGGGCTGCTGGACTCGCCCATCTGTCATCTGTGCTCCTTGCTAGGTGTGGAAGATTGGATTATTGACCTAAGTTTTCACTCATCCTGGCATTTACACCCTTGCCATAGCCTTAGGAATGGAGTACCCTTTACCACCTGTACTTTGGTTTTGACCACAGGATTTATTTTGACCAAGGGCATGTGGATGGAAGCTGTAGTGTGCCAGTTCCAAGCCTGTCTTAAGAGGCCTCACATGTTTCTGCTCATCACCTTGAACCTCTGCCATCACTCTGAGAAGAGCATGTCTATGCTAGTCCTCTGGTCCAAGGAAGATGAGAAATGTGTGGAGCAAACCACATTAGGCTCACAATCCTATGGCAGGAAAAAGAGCCTCTCCAGCCAACCTTTCCAATCCCCAAGAATAAATGATGACTGTTTCAAGTCATAGGGTTTTGAGGTGGGTGGTTACACAACGTTGGCATAATACCTGACCAACACATTAAATAAGACCCATCTGTACATGTGGTGTTTCATCAGGTGTGAGAAGAAACTATAGAGCTACCTTAAAGCTGAGACTCTGCTCTGAGTCTCAGTGGAAAGCGCTCTGGGCTAAGGATGGTTCAGGAGGCATCTAATCTTAGGCCCAGTATGCTCAGGCAGTTCTCACATCTCTCTGCAAATGAGGGTCTCCCACCAGCACAGCAGTCCTCTGCCATTTTTCTGTGATGGGGCATCTGGTGGGCAAGGCCATCTGAACAGATGAGTTTGAGTTGAAATGCAAAGATGCATTTCCTCCACGAGATACAGATTTTGACAAAACTCCAAAAGATAGTTTTGGAGAAGTAAGTCTCTTCAACAGTTAACAAGCACCACAACAACTCATGATGAAGCAGGAAAGGGCACTCACACCAGGTTCTGGCTCAGGTCCCAGGGGCTGTGGGTGATGTGAAAGTCCAGCATCTCTACAAGTTACTTAACATCTTTCTTTTCCATTCAGGAAAGTGGAGAGTGAGATTGTTATTATCCACCAGAGGCTAATTCCCCCTAAGCGAGTAAAGCTTTGACTTTGGGCCTCTCACTTTCTAGTTCCCTTCAAGACTCCGGGGAGGGGCCCTCACAATATATGCAGATGGACCCACATATTTGCAAAGTTTGCAAAGCTGAGGGGTTTGAATGGCAACAGTGCAACCATTGTCACTCTCCATCCTCTCGTCTGCTCTGTCAAGCTTCTCTCCGTGTCATTGGTGGCACCGGAGTGGTTAAGGGCTTTTCTGTGTCTGTTACAGTGGTTTGAGTTGGATGGATTGAGTTTGGGTTTAGTGGGATGTATTTCTGTGGTTTGCATCACTGTCGATGATAAATCATTGCTGGCCATGCTAGTATAGGAATGACTTCCAAGAATGTGCCTACTGCCCATTCTGCAAACTCTCTCAGCACCCGAGGCATCCAGCTCCTGAAATATGTGAGTAATGCAGGAGACATAAGGCTTGAAACATACACAGACTATGGTAAGATAATCTTCTAAGTATTCAGCAAATAAAATTGTAAGCAATGGATTCAATTCTCATCAATGCCTAGTCAAAACTGAAGTTCACTTATGCAAGAATATACTCAGTAAGGCAGAACAGACAATTATAATTGTACTGTATGTTCTTTTCCCTTTTTCAATGGGAATCATGTAAAACAGAACCGATTAGAATTACTGTGTTACAGGCACAGGCCCGTAACAGTATTTCAAACCTCAGGCACAATTGCAGCAGCTCAGATATGAAAGAAATTTGATCAAAGTTTTCTTAAATTTGACAACAATCCTAAAAATTCATGTGACACTACCAGTAATGAGAGGTGAAGCTGGAAGAAACTCTTTTATGCTATCAGTCAAGTCGAGTCAAGTTGCTCGCTCAGTCGTGTCTGACTCTTTGCGACCCCGTGGACTGTAGCCCACCAGGCTTCTCAATAACTTAAACCAAATTTCAAACAGCTGATCTAAGGGAAAGAGTGAATATTCTCTCTAGAGAAAATATTACACAATCATTTTCATAAGAAGACTTAATCAAAGAGTATGCAGTCAAAAAACAACATTAAAAAAGAGTATTAAAGAGGTTTGTCATGCTTGAAGTATTATTTTTTAAAATTATATTATTTTTCAGGATTTTGGGGTAAGAGTATTGTTACCATTGTATAGCTTGTAATTGATATTTGTCACCAAATTTGTAATTTGCTATCATTTCTTTTCTTATTCTAAATAAATATTTGTTTTACATTTAACTTTGTATCTCTAACTTTGTATTTTTTTCTTAAAATGTGTGTGTGTGTGTGCACGCACGCTAAGTCGCTTCGCTTGTGTCCAGTGTGCGACCCTATGGACTATAGTTCACCAGGCTCCTCTGTCCGTGGGATTCTCCAGGCAACAATACTGGGGTGGGTTGCTATTTCTTCCTCCTGACTGAGCCATCAAACTCGTGTTTCTTACGTCTCCTACATTGGCAGACGGGTTCTTCACCACTAGCACCACCTGGGAAGCCGGAAATTGTATAGGTTTTGGCCCCCAGGAAAACTGTTTCCACTCCTGCCTTCCAGAGGTCACACCCCAGAAGCCTGCAGGGGGCCAGCAGTGTCTCTCCTGGGGAAGTGGTGTGCCCACTCAGGGACTCAGTGTCACTCGTAGAGGGAGCCCTGCTTCCGACTAAAGGGACAGGGACACTGAGCTCCCATCAAGGGCTGACCCCAGCCCTGGGTTTTCCAAAAGAAACTGATAATATGAATTTTTATGTGAATTCTTTAAAGTTAATACATACCTACTGTGTGAGCTGCTATTTCCCACCCTCTCTTGAGATAACTTTACCCTTCTCTAATTTGCTTTTTTTTAAAAAGTAAACAACTTGTGAACACCAGAGCTTTATTGTTGTTTACAATAGCTTGCTGTGGGCCTCAGGGACACTGGTTCGGGCACTGCGACAGGGGCATGGCCTAGGGTGTCTCTGGGGTCCTGACGGCTCTCCTGCGCTGACGTCCTCCAGCAGGCTCTCCGCCACCTGGCATTGGGGCAGATGAGGAAAGACGGTATATTGTGGTGGCCGGAATGTTCTCCCAGGCCCGGGCCGGCCAGGGGGCTCAGAGGCGCCAGGGTAGGGGAGGCCACATCCACAGGGCTGGGGCTGTGTCCTTTGTGGCCTGAAGGACAGGACTTTGTGGAAGGGCGAGGGGGATTGCAAGAGTTAATGTGATAATGTCTGTTGATTATTTTAAGCCACATGGAGGAAAAATAAATTATAAATAGCAAGGGCCATAACGGATTCAAAGGGTAAGTGTACTGATAGCCTTTTTCTCTTCCTAAGATTCTGAGCTTTCAAAACAAGATTATTTTGGGAGCGCATCTATTTTAATTCAAATGATTCTTATTTAAACACGTTTCAGTGTGAGAGAGCCTGTCTCCTCCTGTTCCCCCTTGCTTTTTCCACGGAAAGGGAAAGCTCTGGTTTCACACACCTCGTGCCGCCTCCAGCCTTTAAAAACCTTTCTGGGCACCATCCGGCCACCGTGCATGTTAGCAAAGACCTGGCTTGACATTCTAATCCCCAGAATCCGCCTTGTTTACCACTTGACAGCAGGCTTCATTTTGAAGGTGATGCTTTGTAACTTCCAGCAGGCACACTCACATGCATGTGCGTGCGCACACACACACACACACTCATACATATGTACAAGCATGCACACACAAGCATGCACACGCACAGCAAGAATGTTCCCTTATCTTAGGGACGGGCTCCTCTCGTTGCAGCACACCAGGCCAGGAGAGGCAAAGGGGCTGGCTCAGAACGCAGGCAAGTGCTGGTTCATGAAAGGCGTGCTGACATCTCTGGAGTGGCCTCAGGATCCCCAGCACGGTGGGTCTGGGCCTCAACAAGCTGGGCTTTCTTCGCTCCCACAGCATAACTTCCCCAGATCCCCAGCCCCGGCCTCCAGCGCCAGGTGCTGAAGTCAGGCCGGCGGCTCAGATTCCAGTAGCTTCTGTTGCTGTCACCGGGATTAGCACAGGGAACGGCAGGCCGGAGCACGGGGGGTGCGTGGCCTTCTCTTCTTCCAGCCTGGCTGCAGTTCTGTCTTTGCAAGCACTTATTTTTTAAAAACGACTTTTGCTGTCTTGCAGATGCGCTCTCATGCTCTGTCTCCCTCTCCTTCCACCCAGCACACCTAGAGTCCTCCCATTTGAGAAAGTTTCTTTGGACTCTGATTTCTATAGATATTTGAAACTGGGTAAAATGGTCCCAAGAGAGGAAATAAAAATACTGCCACTGTCTTGAGTTCTGCTTAAAACATGAAGCCCAGTCTGCAGAGGGATTCGTTATATCCAGACTGACAAAGAAGCTGCCATTTCATGGGGAGGGGGCGGAAATCAACCCACTTCCCTTCTCAGTGCAAGCTGCTATTTAATGAAGATGAATTAAGACTTAACAGTGTTAACACTGTTGAATTATGAGTTTGATGAAGGTGGGCAATCCGTTAGCAAACATTGGAGATGAGTTGTTTATATGCTCAGCAAATGCAAATTGATGGTTCTCTCCTGCAGACCTGGGTGACTCTGACAAGAGCTTGGCCATTCATTTGGCCTAAATGTATGGCTGCAACATTTCAGTGATCTCCCATGGAGTACATGCAGGTAGGCTGAAGAAAGACAAAGGCCACGCTTTACATAAAGAACGAGTCATTGAATGTGGAGAAATGATAGAGGGCAGGATTCCAATCTGTTATAAATAAATTCCTTATTGTGGAATCAATCCGTGCACTTCTTAAATAGAAATACTCATATGGCAGCTTAAAAATTCTTTGGCTATTTATGGGGGACATGCTGTGATGTCTAGGATTTGCCTAAAATACTCCAGGAAAAAAATGTTTTTCAAATGTCTGTGTATGTTGGGGAAGAAACATAATAAACAGATAAAATTGTTAAAGTGGTTAAGGTTGTTGAAGTTGGGTGGCGGGAACTTGGGACTTTGTTGTACTTTTCTCTCTGCTGCTGCTAAGTCGCTTCAGTTGTGTCCGACTCTGTGCGACCCCATAGATGGCAGCCCACTAGGCTCCTCTGTCCCTGGGATTCTCCAGGCAAGAATACTGGAGTGGGTTGCCATTTCCTTCTCCAATACATGAAAGTGAAAAGTGAAAGTGAAGTCGCCCAGTCATGTCCGACTCTTAGCGACCCCATGGATGAGCCTACCAGGCTCCTCCGTCCATGGGACTTTCCAGGCAAGAGTACTGGGGTGGGGTGCCATTGCCTTCCCCGACTTTTCTCTCTACTGTTTTGTTTATTGGAAATTTTCCATAATATGCATCTCCCCTAAACCTCTAAAAAATTCCCTGGAGACAATTAGGTAACCTATGAGGAAAGAGACAAGCAGAGAGATTCACAATTTAAAATGAGAAGATACAGATGAAAAATATGAAAGCCCGAGTAGATAGATGTATGAAGTGCATGAGCAAACAAAATTAAAAAAAAATTTATGTCTGAGAAAATTTGAAAACCTGTTCAAACTCACAAAAAAAAATTAAAGCAACTTCAGCACAATAGGATTGCATATGGGATGCCATTCTCTTCCCCTGCGATCAGCAAAGATTTTAGGAACAGGAGCTCCTAATTTCAGTGAATGTCAGGACCAGGCCTCCTGTGGCAGCTGCTGAGAGTGCATATTGGGACAACATTTTGGAAGGCAAATTAGTAGTGTGATTTCAACAACCTTAAATTTTTCCTATCCATTGAGCCAGTAATTCCACTTCTAGGAATTTTGCCTAAGGAAACAAGTAAAGATATGCATAGTGATTTGTGATTCATATATACAGATGACTGTGCTAGCATTATTTAGAGGAGTGAAAACAATTGGAAATGACCCAAATAGCCAACAATAAGTGACTCCTTAGGTAATTTTGGTCAAATAATGTGTGCATTTATTTAATAGATACTTATCAAGATCCCTCCACAAATCACCCGCGGGGAACACAAAGATGAATAAGGCACAGCCCGTGTCCTTGGGGACTTGATAGGGCCACGGGAACACAGACAAATAAACAGGTGACAAAGGTCATTTACATAATTAAGTGTACTACAGATATCAAAAACAGAAGTTACAAAGGATGGCTTTGCTTTAAGGTAAATGCAGGATAAAAAACTGTACATACTCCTTATGTAAAAATATTTAAATAACAATATAAATATTGATAAACAATATGAAAAATATTAACAGATTTGTCTCTGAGCATTAGGATAATGCATGATTATTTTTCCTTAGAAGTTAACTTGTAAAATTTTCTCGATCAAAATACATAATTCTATAACACTACACATACACACACATGCTTCATATATAGTTTCATTTAACTGACAACTTTTAGAGGTAGACTTTACTTTTAATTTTTTAAAGTGTTCAACTCCTTATCTTTATTTTTGAATGGATTCCAAAATACAAGTCATATGGTTCCAAAATCCAAAAAATATAAAATGATATATAGTGAAAGAATGTTCCTGCCCTAAACCACTGTGCTTTGCATCACCATCCCCAATCTTCACACTGGATTTAACTATTTTCATTAAGTTCTGTATATTATTTATATAAAATAAGCAGATACAATAAACATGTTTTTATATTCCTTCTTCCTTATACAAAATGTTACGTATTATACATATTATTTCCCATCTTGCTTTTCTCACTAAAAGAAGTCTACTTCTTATTGTTGTGAAGATTAAAGAAATTCCTCATTTTTAATCTACTGTGGACATTGTGGAGACCTATCCCAAGGCCACAGGTGTGTGATCTTGCACAGGGGCCATGGAAGTAGAGCCTAGAACCGAGGCCATCTCTGGAACTGACTGATCCCCATTGTAACTGCTGCCAAAAGACACCTGTTCCTTACCGGCCAGCTTTCTGATGCCAAATTAGGCAAAAATGCCCACCTTGGTACTCATTCTATAGCTCCCTAACCAATTACCTAACGCCACCCTTCTAGCAGGAATTTTCTTTGTCTTGAGGCTATAAAAATTGGCTGCTAACTCCCTGGTGTTTCAGAAAGTTGGCCCACTGTATTTTTTTTAATCAAGAATCTTTTATTGATTATCAGAAACATTACAAACATCTAATATGAACAAATTGTAACATGACAGTATTTAGTTTGAACAATTAATACATTTCAGATATAATATTATACATATTTCAATGTTATTCTCCCCAGTCATCCCACCCTCTCCCGGTCCCAGAGTCCAAAAGTCTGGTCTATACATCAGTGTCTCTTTTGCTGTCTCGTAAATAGGGTTATTTTTACCATCTTTCTAAATTCCATATATATGCGTTAGTATAATGTATTTGTGTTTTTGTTTCTGGCTTACTTCACTCTGTATAATAGGCTCCAGTTCCATCCACCTCCTTAGAACTGATTCAAATGTATTCTTTTTAATGGCTGAGTAATACTCCATTGTGTATATGTACCACAGCTTGCTTATCCATTCATCTGTGGATGGACATCTAAGTTGCTTCCACGTTCTGGCTATTGCAAACAGTGCTGCTATGAACATTGGGGTACACGTTGCAGGATATAAAATTAACACACAGAAATCCCTTGCATTCCTGTACACTAATAACGAGAAAATAGAAAGAGAAATTAAGGAAACAATTCCATTCACCATTGCAATGAAAACAATAAAATACTTAGGAATATATCTTCCTAAAGAATCTAAAGACCTATATATAGAAAACTATAAAACACTGGTGAAAGAAATCAAAGAGGACACTAATAGATGGAGAAATATACCATGTTCATGGATTGGTAGAATCAATATAGTGAAAATGAGTATACTACCCAAAGCAATTTATAGATTCAATGCAATCCCCATCAAGCTACCAACGGTATTCTTCACAGAGCTAGAACAAATAATTTCTCAATTTGTATGGAAATACAAAAAACCTCGAATAGCCAAAGCTATCTTGAGAAAGAAGAACGGAACTGGAGGAATCAACCTGCCTGACTTCAGGCTCTACTACAAAGCCACAGTCATCAAGACAGTATGGTACTGGCACAAGGACAGAAATACAGATCAATGGAACAAAATAGAAAGCCCAGAGATAAATCCACGCACCTATGGACACCTTATCTTTGACAAAGGAGGCAAGAATATACAATGGATTAAAGACAATCTCTTTAACAAGTGGTGCTGGGAAAACTGGTCAACCACTTGTAAAAGAATGAAACTAGAACACTTTCTAACACCATACACAAAAATAAACTCAAAATGGATTAAAGAGCTAAATGTAAGACCAGAAACCATAAAACTCCTAGAGGAAAACATAGGCAAAACACTCTCTGACTTACATCACAGCAGGATCCTCCATGATCCACCTCCCAGAATATTGGAAATAAAATCTAAAATGAACAAATGGGACCTAATCAATCTTAAAAAGCTTCTGCACAACAAAGGAAACTATAAGCAAGGTGAAAAGACAGCCTTCAGAATGGGAGAAAATAATAGCAAATGAAGCAACAGACAAACAACTAATCTCAAAAATATACAAGCAACTTCTACAGCTCAATTCCAGAAAAATAAATGACCCAATCAAAAAATGGGCCAAAGAACTAAATAGACATTTCTTCAAAGAAGACATACAGCTGGCTAACAAACACATGAAAAGATGCTCAACATCACTCATTATCAGAGAAATGCAAATCAAAACCACTATGAGATACCATTTCACGCCAATCAGAATGGCTGCTATCCAAAAGTCCACAAGCAATAAATGCTGGAGAGGGTGCGGAGAGAAGGGAACCCTCTTGCACTGTTGGTGGGAATGCAAACTGGTACAGCCACTATGGAGATTCCTCAAAAAACTGGGAATAGAACTGCCTTATGATCCAGCAATCCCACTGCTGGGCTTATACACTGAGAAAACCAGAATTGAAAGAGACACGTGTACCCCACTGTATTTTTAAACCCCTCACTATCTATTCTCCCTTCAGTCGGTGCTCCCTTGAGCTGGCCCACTTTTCTAACAAGTGTCCTGTCGACTTTTCTTGGTCTATCAGGAGTTTGGACCACTGTGCTCCACATTATTTCTGCTCTTCATTCTTAATAAACTCACTCCTTTCTGCAATACTCTGTGTCTGGAAATTCCTTTCCAATCAGCATTCTGACTGCCGCGAAAGATATATTGAAATCTGTCTAATTAGTTCTGCTGCCAATGAAGTTTGCATCTTTTCCTGCATGTTTCTAAAAGAGTACGATCTAGTTCAAACACGGAGTTTGCAAATTTTTTTCCCTTGTGAGTCTGAATGGTGTCTAATAGAATAAGGATTGGTTCAAAGTCACTTGTCCGAGTCCCATTTTATAGATGAGGAATAGAGGCCTCACAGAGGCTCAGTGAATTGGCCAAAGCCACAAGCTAGTCAGTGAGTAATCTTGGCCTCAGGCTCAAGCCTGTCAGGGTCAGAGCCCATGCTTTTTCTGTCAGAGCTGAACTGAGAACTAATGATAACAAATAAAAGAATACACAGGGAACTTAGAGTTTTGTACAAAAGTTAATTATTAGCTTATTATAATTATGTAGGCATACCAGAAGGAACGACAGAAACTTCTGAATAATTGTGAGCAGGAAAACTCCTGGATAAGGATTGGAGAGGGGGTGCTCAGAAGATCCAGGAGGACATTGCAGTGATTTTGAGGAACCCGTACCTGTCGGGATCAATACATTTGTTGTTTTTCAATAAGGAAGTTCTGAGTGGGCAACTGGTTAGCAGTCTTTTCCTGAGCTCAGGGAGGAAGCAGAACCTGGCCATAATCCTTCAGTGTGGGGTTTCCCGGATTGGTTCTAGCTCCTGAGGTCTGACATTGGCAGAAAGTCTGGATGTGTGTTTGTGCGTGGTGGGCTGGTGTTGGGGTTGTTGGCAAGGGGTTAGATGGAAATTCTAGCAGGCTGAAAACCAAAGGCATAGTGTCCTCATTCCCTAGATTAAGTGCTAAGAGGTCTCTGAGAGATTGCTAGCAAATAAGAGACAATGAGTGTGGGTGTCCAAATAGAGAGCAGACATTGTTACCTCTTCCCAGATCCATTCAGCAGAGACAAGTCACGGGCTTACAAGGAAGCGACATCTGCTTTGCTCCACTCTCCAGTGAAATGCATGGGCAAGGGCGATTCATAGGCTAGGGTTGCCAGATAAAATATAGGACATCTAGTTATATCTGAGGAGAAGGGGACGACAGAGGATGAGATGGCTGGATGGCATCACTGACTCGATGGACGTGAGTCTGAGTGAACTCCAGGAGTTGGTGATGGACAGGGAGGCCTGGAGTGCTGCGATTCATGGGTTGCAAAGAGTCAGACACAACTGAGCGACTGATTTGATCAGATAAACAGCGTGTAAATTGTTAGTAAAAGTATATCCTGCATAAGGTTTTTATTTGCTAAATCTGGTAAACCCACTATAGCAACTCAGTTCACGACTTCCTGACAGCATCCTTTATTTTTCTGCAGGTATTTACTAATCTCAGCAGAGAATATTCAGGGTAGGAGAGGTTGAGGAGATTCAGCCTTCAGATGACTTCCATTTTATGGCTGTTGATAAATCTACCTGGTGATAACAACATCATTTCCATGTTAAAAATAAAGAAAGAAAGATATGATTTCATTTATCTATTCATTTACATATCAAGCTGTCTATAAATAACTTTTGGATTATAAAAGCAATATATATACATTGTAGGAAAAATAGATATAAATAGATATACATGTATGTTTACGTATACATGAGTATGTAACAATATATTTAATTTTACTTGAATTTGACAGAACATAAAAATTGTAAATGAAAGAATTACTAAACTCCAGATAAATATGATTTTACAGAAAGATAAATCAGTTTCTTAAGAGAAATCTAAATTTAAAAAAATAATAAAAGCAGAGTAAATGTAAAAAATAACTTTGACATACATTATTTTGTATGTCTATAGCATGCTACAAGTGTACCAAACTCTCTACTTAACATATAGAATTATCAGATTAAGTTGAAAAATCCAAACATCCTGCTTGCAAGAGCCACACTAAAGCAAAGGGACATGAAAAGGCTGAAAATAAAAGGATGGAAATTATATATTTGCCAAAACAAAGCTTGTGTAGCTGTATTAGTATCTTATTTTTGAAAGAGATGAATGTCAATCAAGATATAATGATAAAATCTTCAATTAAGTATATTTTAAAAATATACTTAATAACATAGTCTCAAACCATATAAAGTAAAACTTGACAGACCAACGAGGATAAATTGATAAACATACATCACATTGGGAAATTTTTGATACACCTTTCTCAGTAATTAGATCAAACAGAGAGCGAATCTTTCATGGTATTTGAACAATATAATTAACAAACTTGATCCTATATAGGTATGTATATATACAGAGAGAGAGCGGGGGCGGAGAACTCTATAGTAAGAAATTAGAGCATGTACAAATCTTCTCAGACTCATAAGGATCATGTATAAAACTAACCCCCAAGTAGGACGTGGGTTTCTGTACATTTTAAAGAATCAATAATAACACAGAGACCACATATCTGATTTCAATGCAGGTAAGGTGAAAGTAAATAGATAAATAATTTTAGGAACCTATAAATTATGAAATTTAAAAACAAACTCTAAGTAACTATAGATCAAATGAAAAATAGAAACAAGCATTTTAAAATATTTGGAATGGTCTGAAAAATAATGGCAGCTTTCTGCATCCATTTAATTTTCTACCTCATATCCAAAAATCAACCAAGTTAAGAGAAAAAGCAATAAGTTCATCCCTGGTCCACACCTTTACATCTCTAGGATATAGAGACCAGCACAAACTTTGAACTACCTAAAACTTGAGAAGGAAGCACTGTGTTTCAATAGAGAGTCTGTGGTGCTAGAGGTAGGAAATTAGAGGAGGAGAGGCTTATGAGCATCTGCAAAAGGAAGAGGACATAGATAACACACACACAGAGTTACTCCCAGAAAAAGAAAGTACAATAGTAAATGTCAAAAAATTGAACACAGCTCTAGGACATAGTTCACAGCAACAGCCAAAGAGAAAATGGCTTGAAAGTGAACAGGACTGAAACTGGCGCCTCAGAGATGCAGAGCTTCTAGGAGATAATAAAATAAAGAGATGAGTTACATCCTTTGTGAATTGACTGTGAAGGAAAAGTTTAAATAAGAGAGGAAAAACATTGATTCTGCAGAAATTAAAACAGGAATAAGATATCCCAATCCTTTCCATTCCCCTCATTATTATCCATTAAAAAAAAAAAAAAAAAGCTGAGAAGAGGGTACTCTTAAACTATGAACTCTGTCCACACAGTGCTCAGAAATAGGAAAATTAGAAAATAAATCAAACCAAGTCCAAATAAGACTGGTAGCTGATCAAAAGTCTCCCTTTCTCCAAAATGGAAGAAACTGATAATACATGTTGCATTATGAATTGAACATATGTTAAAAATCATTTGTAAATTAAAACATCAGAATCCTAAATTAAAAATCTAAAAACAAAGATGAGCAAAGCAAAAGAAATGCAATGAGTTGACTGAACTCAGGAAAGAAACTGAAGAAAAAGGCAACACAATTTCAGAAATAAATAATTAATCACAAGCTGTGCAAGGAGGAATATATCAAAGTGAAAATTTGAAAAGGAACACTGAAGAAAGGCAGAAAACAAAGAAAACAACAAAAATAATATGAACAAAAAAGGTAAAATGGTTCTGAAAATGATTGAAAAGGAAGATGGGCAAAGAAGATTCAGCCTGGGTTGAAATGCCCAAACACAGGAACAACAGATATTTAAAACTGTATTCAAGAAAAGGTAAATAACCATATTAAAATGCCCCAGCATGTTGTCTAGAACTATGAAGTCTTATATTTTATTCTACTTAAAGGCTAATAAGTTAGCTTACCACAGTTTTATGGTTGCCAATAGAAAACATGAGATTCCTGGGTCAGAGAGTAAAGATCACCTACTACTCACAGAAATATTAGTACCCAATATACTGTCCTTTTAACATTGATCCTCTCAGCCTTAATAGTCAAGGGTGATGTACAGAGGGCTAGAGAATATCCGCACATACAATATAACAGGAGAGGAACTCTTAGCTCAGGGAACCTGAGTCTTTCATAATGAATAGATATCATCCCTTCCTTTTGCTTCACTGTGCTGAACACCAAGCATATCTTCTTTTCATCCTGGAGGACAAAACTATCTCTATCTTCTGAGGCTGTTTGCTATACAGTGTATTTGCTATAGAATATATTTGCAATATATACAGAAATGTGAGTGACTCAGAGAATTGTCTCCCAGCACATATACTTTGAAAATTGTCCCAGAATGTTCAAATCTCAAATTTGAGACATAAACTACTAGACTTTAAAGACAAAAAAAAAAAAAAAAACAATCCTCAGGGATTCCAGGCCCAACTATAAAATTAACTGGATGCATAAGAAAATTCAGCTTCCAGCAGTCTTGTCAAGAACAACATGTAAAGAAAGGCAGGAATTGAATGTTTTGTTGTGTGTGGGTGGCTTGAAAAAGAGTCACTGCAGATACAGTTAGTAATGCTAAGAGGAGGCCATACTGGACTACTATGACCAGTGTCCCTATAAGAACAGAAGAGACACAGACACAGACACAGAAGGGGTCACCATGTGACAACAGAGGCAAAGTTGAAGTGCTAGAGTTGCCAGCCAGGGAATGTGGGCAAAGCACCAGAAGCTACTGGGAGGAAAGGACAGGTTCTCCCTTACAAGTTACAGAGGGACTGTGGCCCTGCCGACAGTTTGATTTCAGGCTTCTAACCCCCAAAATGAATTTTGTTGCTTGAAGAGAGCCAGCCTGTGGCACTTTGTCAAAGCAGACCTGGGAAACTAATACAGTGGATACTTCCTTAACATGTCAAAATAGATAAGCCACAGATCCTAAAGCCAGAATCCTACTCCATGGGGAAACACTAGAGCTACTCTGACTAAGGCAAAGGTGTTCATTACCTTTTGTATGCTTTAACATTGCCTTTGAGGAATTAGCCAATGCAATTGGATAAGAACATATATATAAAGGTATAAGAATTGGAAAAGAGGTTAAAATTATTTCTACTATACACTTGGATTTTCCAGGTGGTGCTAGTGGTAACGAACTCACCTGCCAATGCAGGAGATGTGAGAGACATGGGTTTGATCCCTGGGTCAGGAAGACCCTCTGGAGGTGGGCAAGGGCAACCTGCTCAGTATTCTTGCCTGGAGAATCCCATGGACAGAGAAGCGTGGTGGGCTACAACCCTTAGGGTTTCAAAGAGTCTGACATGACTGAATCAATTTAGCATGCAGATATGCATTGTACCGCAAGACTCAGAAATCACACTCCTGGACATTTATCCCAGATAAATGAAAACTTGCATTCACAAAAAAACCCTACACCTAACTGTTTATAAGAGCTTTATGTACAGGAGGCAGAACCTAGAAGGCAGGGTCTTTTTGCAGGGCTTTGTGTGGCCCAGCCTGGGGGTCCTTGGGAAGTGTAATGGTCACCCCAGCCACCTAGGCTGACTTTCTCTGGGCTCAGCATCCCAACAGAAAATAACCAGAGCCCTGTCCACACTGAAGATTCAGTTGCACATAGTTTGATGGAAGATTAGATGTGTGCAGGAGGAGTGTATTGTCAGAATGATGTCAGGTTGTCAAGAAGGACCACAGAGCTCTGAGGAAAAAATGCTCACATTAGTACATACAGGGTTTGGTGCAGTGGCCAAACTTAGCCTAAGGTCCTGAAGAGAAAAGAGCATCCTTTGAACACACTCCAGCATAGTCCTCTGGAGATGCCCTTTGCTTCTTGGGAGGAGGTGCTTACGAGATCAGACTGAAAGCATTGTTGCTTTAAGAATTGAAGCTATTCTGCTGGGGAAATGGGTGGTGCATTGAGAGAATTATTCCACTAGGGGCCCAATAAAGCACTAGGGGAGTGGTCAGTGGAGGAGCCAGCACCACCTCCAGTCTCCAGGTGGGAGCCTGAGAGGTCCCTGAACCTCTAGGTAATGGGCCCATGTAGAGGCATCTAAGGACAGAGATCTCAAAGATGCTTGACAGTGATCCAGGTGTGGCAGGGAAGCTGTGAGAAGCTTCCTTGGGGCTTCGCTGGTGGAAGCAGTGGATGTGGAAGACACGTCTGAATCCCACGGAGGAGATAACCTGGCCTGTGGCCTAGTGAAGTAGGTGTGCCCCTCCCAAGGCAACAGGTTCTGATATGGAGGAGACAGTAACTCAGGTGAAATTTACAAATGTTTTCAATCTGCCTGCCTGCTGGACAAAATTCTGAACCCCCCTTTGAAAACTGGATCCAAATTTTAGACAAAGATTATTTGTCAAAAGCCAGAGAGCTAAGGATCTTACCAGAAAGATGTTGATTAGTTACATACTCTTTAATGAGTTTCTACATGTATTTTTACTAATGTAGAGTATTCTCCATTACCTAGCAGAAATACCAGTTCTCTAATTTATTATTTTTAAAAACAACTTCATCTAAGTATGATTATATACAATTAAGTGGCATAGTTTAAAGTGTACAATTTGATAGGTTTTGATATGTTCTGTATATACCTGTGAAACAATCTCTACAATAAAGACAGTGAACTGATCATCACCCAGACACGTTTCCTCACGCCCCTTTGTAGTATGGTCCCTCCATCCTTTACTTCCACCCCTTCTTCCCACAGCTGCCCGAAACTTTCTCCGGCCATTAAGCTAGGGCAGTCACACGGCTCACCTCATCCATTTCCTCTCAAAGATGAGCCTTCTTTTTTGCTCTGAGTCCAACCTCTCGAGCATCATTGTTTCTATGTTTTGTCTGGGCTTGTAGTAGTTTCAGGGCAGAGGTAAACCTGTTCTCTGTTATTCCATCTTGAATAGAAAAGAATTGCAACCCACTCATACTGGATTTCTTTTCTTTCTGTGTGTGCTCCGTCATGTCTGACTCTGCAACCCCACGGACTGTAGCCTGCCAGGCTCCTCTGTCCATGGGATTTCCCAGGAAAGAATACTAGAGTGGTTGCCATTTACTACTGCAGGGAATCTTCCTGACCCAGGAATCAAACCTGCATCTCTTGCATCTCTTGCATTGACAGGTGGCTTATTTACCACTGTGCCACCTGGGATGATTATTTGCAACTTGATGATAAAGCAGTACATTCTCTTCCTCAGTTCAGAAGTCTGATTAGTGCAACAGTGGATGGTCTTGAGTCTCTATTACATGAAGAGTGCTTTTGCTCATTCAGTCACTCCAAAGATATTTCCAAGAATGTGGTTTGTACACTGCTCTTGCTTTGGCATTGAGGATATAGTAATGGGCATCTAGAAAACTCATGTCAAGTGGGGGATACAGATAGCTAAACAGGCTACCTCAGATCAGAGTGCAGAGCCATTTGAGAGGCAGTCTTGGCAAATCAGTTCAGTTCAGTCATTCAGTTGCGTCTGACTCTTTGCTCTCATGGACTGTGGCATGCCAGGCTTCCCTGTCCATCACCAACTACCGGAGCTTACTCAAACTCATGTTCATTGAGTCAATGATGCCATTCAACCATCTCATCCTCTGTCATCTCCTTCTCATCCTGCCTTCAATCTTTCCCAGCATCAGGGTCTTTTCAAATGAGTCAGTTCTTCACATTAGATGGCCAAAGTGTTGGAGTTTCAGCTTCAGCATCAGTCCATCCAATGACTATTCAGGACTGCTTTGCTTTAGGATAGACTGGTTGGATCTTCTTGCAGTCCAAGGGACTCTCAAGAGTCTTCTCCAACACCACAGTTCAAAAGCCTCAATTCTTTGGTACTCAGCTTTCTTTATAGTCCAACTCACATCCATACATGACTCCTGGAAAAATCATAGCTTTGACTATACAGATATTCATCAGCAAAATGATGTCTCTGCTTTTTACTATGCTGTCTAGGTTAGTCATAGCTTTTCTTCCAAGGAGCAAGCCTCTTTTAATTTCATGGCTGCAGTCATCATCTGCAGTGATTCTGGAGCCCCCAAAATAGAGTCTGTCACTATTTCCACTGTTTTCCCATCTATTTGCCATGAAGTGATGGGACTGGATGCCATGATCTTAGTTTTCTGAATGTTGAATTTTAAGCCAGATTTTCACTCTCCTCTTTCACTTTCCTCAAGAGGCTCTTTAGTTCTTCTTCACTTTCCGCCATAAGGGTAGTGTCATCTGCATATCTGAGGTTATTGATATTTCTCCTGACAATCTTTATTCCAGCTTGTGCTTCATTCAGCCCAACATTTCACATAATGTACTCTGCATGTAAGTTAAACAAGCAGGGTGACAATATACAGCCTTGATGTACCCCTTTCCCAAATTGGAACCAGTCTGTTGTTCCATGTCCAGTTCTAACTGTTGCTTCTTGACCTGCATACATATTTCTCAGGAAGCTGGTAAGGTGGTTTGGTATTTCCATCTCTTGAAGAATTTTCCACAGTTTGTTGTGATCCACACAGTCAAAGGCTTTGGCATAGTCAGTAAAACAGAAATAGATGTTTTTCTGGAACTCTCTTGCTTTTTTGATAATCCAGCGGATGTTGGTAATTTAATCTCCGGTTCCTCTGCCTTTTCTAAATCCAGCTTGAACATCTGGAAGTTCATGGTTGATGTACTGTTGAAGACTGGCTTGGAGAATTTTGAGCTTTGCTTGCTAGCGTGTGAGATGAGAGCAACTGTGTGGTAGTTTGAACATTCTTTGGCATTTCCTTTCTTTAGGATTGCAGTCCTGTGGCCACTGCTGAGTTTTCCAAATTTGCTGGCATGTTGAGTGCAGATGCATTCTTGGCAGACGGGTAGGTGTGTTCACAGACGGGAGCGGGTGGTCTCAGGGCCCCTTGTGCATCCCCTTAGCCCACCTCTAGTTTCAGCAGCAGGTCACAAGCCAGGATCACCCCAAGTGCACCTTCCACCTCTGTGTCTCTCTGCCTCTGGCCTTCCCTGAAGGTTCAGAACCTATACACCTGCAGACTGGAGAATGTCAGCAACAGTCTGTAAGAGGGAGGGCCTTGGCAGCTCTGAGACAATGGGATGTGGGCAATGTGATAAATGACCCTGTCTTTTGGGTGGGCAGTTCTGGGGGCACATTCTGTGTGCTTCTCAGAAGTTTTAGCAGGATGGACCCTCCCACCACCTTCAGTAATAATTAGGCTAGTGTTTCCTCTTTTCTGACTTGCCCTTCCCAAATCTCCCCTCCTGGGGAGATCTCTGGGATCCTTTCTGTAATAAATCCCTGCATCCAAAGCTTTGTCTCAGGCTCTGCTCTCAGGAGCACTCAAGTTAGGACAAAACTTATCTAACCTTAATACAACAATTCCATTTCACAAATGAGAAAGATGAGTCTTGGAGCTTTTCTGAGGTCATAGGGCTGAAAAACGGCAGAGCCAGAGTACCAGCATAGCTCATCAGACCCCAACTTCCTTGTTCTTCCCACACACTCTACTCTAGGTACTTCCAGAAGCTGTGTTTCAAGAGCACAGTCTGAGAGAGCTGCAGGGGCTTGCTGAGAATCCTCTAGGGGCCCACCAACCCCTCTGTATTAATAGTAAGCTCAATAGTAAAATGAAATAACCCCGAATCTGTGCCAGCACATGTCTAGGGATATAGTGATGACCCAGGGGACAGTACTAAGTCACGGCTTTGAATCAGGTGCCACATATGTGCATGGTATTGGGGTTCACACAAACCAAGACATGGCCCTGCCCTCCAAGAGTTCCTAGTCTAGAGAGAGTGAGGGCAACAGGCTGACAGCTAAGGGCAGCAGGGACAAGGCTAGTCAGGGCTGGAGGAGACACCACAAAAGGAAATGGCCAGTGTGCTCTGAAACGAGGCGCCCATGGCACAGAGGCCTGGACCAGCCCTGCTCAGGGCACCACTGGCAGGTGGGAGGAGCTGAAAAAGGTGGGAGTCAGTGAGGGCTTTTAAGTAGATCAGTGGTTTTCAGCTTTAGCAGTCATCACAATCACTTGGAGAGCTTGTTAAAACACAAAGCTTTGGGCCCTGCACTGGAGTTGCGGAATCAGTAGGTCCGGGATGTATCCTAAGAGTTTGCATTTTTATCTAGTTCCCAGAGGGTGCTGATGCTGGTGGTCTGGGACCCACATTCTGAGAACCACTGAAGCAACGTGAAGGGCTCAGCTTTGTTCTGGGATAGGCTGGAGAAGGTTAGTAGGCTGTTGGCCGCTGCAGTGATGCAACGGGCAGCTGAACGAACCTGAGCCGGTGTGTGGGGATGGAGAGAGTAGGATGGGAAGCAGAAATGGTAAGGAGAATCAATAGGGCTTCTGTGCTTTGGGAAAAGGATATATAAGAATGCAAGTGGATCTTATCACCATCTCAACACATCCAGACTGGGGGTCAGGGTGTCCACTGGAGGGACCTGTACAGAGAGGCAGACAGACCACCCCCCTTCCCTTTATTCCTTCCACCGCTTCCCCCTCCTGATTAGAAGAGCAACAGAAACTGTTCAAAGAAAGGAAAAATGCCACAAAGAAGATAAAGTGGGATGATAAAACAAAAGGAGAGACAAGCAACGAATCGATCGCCAGCTGGAAGCTAGTGAACAGGAGAGCCAGGCAGACGGAGAGGTGGGGGGAGAGGATGAACAGACAGACCAGCGCTTCCAGCCCTGGGCCTTTCCAGGGGAGAGGTGGGTCTTCCAGATGCTAATGGGTGTTCTGTGGCAGGTCCAGTCTCCCAGGTTGATTAAGCCCTGGCTCCCAGCCACTGCAGGACACTAGCTTGGTGTTGGAGGGAGGAGGCACTTACAAGCAAGGGATCCATTCAGTCAGGTGACACTTTACTACCTCACCTGCTGTGGCTGGGCTGCTCTCCCTAGACCCTGCAAGGCTCTGGACTGAATCACCATTAGCAGCCCCTGGATAGAAGTCCCTGTGTGAGCTCTTCTGGACTCCTTCAAGAACAGAATTTTTATCCAAGTGTAGGGAAGCTGTTGACCAGGGTTGAATAGTGTGATGCAGCAGGGCCTCTGCTGTACTTTTGGTCAGAGCCCCTCCCTCTCTGCTAATAAATGTCCCTGCCCCTGTAGGCACCTCCTGGAGAAGCAGCACCACAGATCCTATCCTGCCTGCTCCTGAATCCAGGAACTTCCAGAGCAGGGCTCCCCAGCAGTCCAGGTAGATGCTCCTGAGTTCAGGGCAGCAGCATTCCCCTGTTCCTGGCACAGATTTCCTAAAACTTTTGGAATTTCCTAAGTGATGAGACTGATAAATGTGTCTTTTGCTTTATCAATGAAGTGATTTTGGGAAAGCTCCTTGGTCACCTAATGTTGCCAGGGGACCAACCACATGATTAGAAGTTTGGAACTTTCAGTCTCATCCTCAACCCTCCAGCTCTGGGGAGGGGAAAGGGACTCCACATTGGTTGAGTCCAATCACCAGTGGCCAATGATGTCATCACTCATGCCTGTGTGTGTGTGTGTGTGTGTGTGTGTGTTAGCTGCTCAGTCATGTCCAACCCTTTATGACCCTATGAACTATAGCCAGCCAGGCTCTTCTGTCTATGGGATTCTCCATAGAAGAATACTGGAGTGAGTTGCCTTTCTCTTCTCCAGGGAATCTTCCCCATCCAGGGTTCAAACCCACTTCTCCTGTGTTTCCTGCTTTGCAGGCAGATTCTTTACCATCTGAGTCACCAGGGAAGCCCCTATGTAGTGTAGCCTCCATAAAAACCCAAAAGGAAGGGATTCAGAGAGCTTCCAGGCTGGTGAATCAGAACTCTTCCACAGGCCACCTTGCAGGGCCCAAACTCTAGCCAGCAGAAACTCCTTTGCTCAGAACCTTACTTTAGGTATCTCTTCCTCTGGCTTTTGATTTTCACCCTTTGATATTATTTGGAATAAACTGGTAAGCTAGTGGGTAAATTGGTTTCCTGAGTTCTGTGATCCATTCTATTAAGAGCAGATAAATCCAACCCAAGGAAGGAGTCAGGAGAACCTCTGATTTATAGCCAGTCAGAAGCATAGGTAATAACCTGGATTTGGGACTGACGTCTGAAGTGGAGTCAGTCTTGTGGCACTGAGCCCTTAACCTGTGGAACCTGATGCTTGCTATCTCCAGGCGATAGTATCAGAATTGAGTTGAATTGTAGGACACCCAGTTGGGGTCAGAGAATTGCTTAGAAGCATGCGGGGAAACCCTCACATTTTGGAATTGAAGTTAAAATCAGGGGGCTCACACAGTATATTACTTGCTGTGTCTGGCTTCTTTAACTTAGCATTATTATTTCAAAGTTTATCCACATAGATCAGTACTTCCTTTTTATGGCTGAATTGTGTTCCCTTGTGTGGATATACCACATTTCATTTATCCATTCATTCACTGATGGACATCTGGGTTGTTACCACATTTTGGCTCTTGTGATTAGTGCTGCTACAAATACCTGTGTACAAAGATTTGTTTGAGGACTTGTTTCAATTATTTGAATATATATCTATGAGTTGGAATGATATGTAGGAATGGGTTCATAACGTGATAATTCATTGTTTATCTTTTGAGGAGACTTACTTGCAGTTCAAGGGTTTTCCTATATCATCCGAACCAATTCCTCACAGTTCCCAGGACACTGTGACTGCTTGGTTTGGATAGGAGATGGCTCCTAGTATCCCGCTCATGCAACTAGACCAAGGAATGAACAGTGGTGCCATCACTATGGAGCACATCATAGAAGCAAGTTATCAAGAGGACATGACCGTTGGCAGTTGACTGAAAGCTGGACCCAAGCAATCAGAGGCTCCTTCCCCCTTCCTGTCCTTGGGATGTACATTCTGTCCACTGTTCCTGCACTAGGAGCTGTATTAAGGACACAACCCTGAGAGAGCAAAGTCATGGAGTACATCTAGACTGAACCTCTTTAAGCCTCTACATAAAGTTTTAAGTTTCTGGCAGGTGGATATGGAAGTCTACTCATATACTCAACCAAGACAAGCCTCTCATGTGAGTTTCCTTCCTGATGAAACCTGCTGCCTACCAAACTGGAGTGGGGGCCCCCTTCCTCTTCTTCAGGGCAAGGAGAGAAGAGGATTTCAGTTTCAGATTTCACCTGGGGAACTCCCGAGGCTGTGAACCAACACACACATAGGGAGTGGGAGGTGAGTTCCATTGAGATGGAAGGAATAATGCTGAAGCTGAAACTCCAGTACTTTGGCCACCTCATGCAAAGAGTTGACTCATTGGAAAAGACTCTGATTCTGGGAGGGATTGAGGGCAGGAGGAAAAGGGGATGATGGAGGATGAGATGGCTGGATGGCATCATGGACTCTGGACGTGAGTTTGAGTGAACTCCGGGAGTTGGCGATGGACAGGGAGGCCTGGTGTATTGCGATTCATGGGGTTGCAAAGAGTTGGACACGACTGAGCGATTGAACTGAACTGAACTGGACTGAGACCTGCTAGATTTGCAATGCCATTGGATGCCCACTTGGACATGCCTGGGGGAAGGGCTGGGTGTGCTCCCCTGCATCCACAGGGGAAGGTCTGGGCTGAGGCTGAAGTGGGTCTCATCAGTGTCTCAGGCCATCAGATTCGTCTTAACTACCTGAGCGCTTACCTTCCCAGGCACTGCTCTGAGCACTTTCTACTTTTCCATTATCTGAACAACCTCTGAGAAAATTCTCATTTTCCATATAAGGAAAAACACACTGGGATACTTAGGCATGTCGATAGCCCCCAGGCACGGGGCTCCTGGATGTTACCTTCACTTGTTTCTTGCTGCTGTCCTGGAAGACTGGGATCCTGAGGGCAGGGGACACTCTGTCCCCTCTGCTCCCCTGGGCCTGGCTCAGGGCCTGCAATGCTCGTCCAAGGGGTCCTGAGGGAGATGGAGTGAGAAGTGAGAGGGCCCAGAGTGGCACCTGGGGAACCTCGGCAGTTAAGGGCGGGTGGGAAAAGAGTAACCAAGGAAAGAGATGAAGAAAATCACTGAGAGATAGGAAGGAACCAGAGGGAACCCACAAAGGAGGTATTTTAAGACGAGTCAGTCCATCCCAAGAACACCTTGCGTGTGGACACATGGGCACAAGCTCCTAGGACAGAGGTCATATCAGATGTGACCATCACTGCAGCCCGCACCCCTGCAGGAGGTAAGGGCTCAGCAGATGGGCCATGAGCCTGTGACATGACCTGCACCCTCCCACCAAGGGGAGAGAAGCCTGCATCCTTCCAGGCGCCCTGTAGCCTGGGGTCTTTTGCTCTGCCTGCCGGGCATGGCCCGGCCCCTCCCATCCCACATTCCCTAGTGGTGGCATGGCAGCCAACTCCTCTCCGGGGTGAATTAGCAGAGGGCCAGCAGATGATTAGGTCCATGGACAGCCTGTCATTTATCCCTCTTGGATAGAATTAACCACAAGCATAAAAAGAGGACAGAAAGAATTTCTGCTGCACTCCTTCACAGACCAGGTAAAGCCAGGGGTGAGGGTCAGGCTCGCAGGGCCAGGACTCAGAAGGCAGGCAACTCCTCCAGGGAGAAATTTGCAGGAAGTCTCATTAATGTCACGAAAATGCAGGGCTGATGCCTGAAGGTCTTGGGCAATTGCCTATGGCTGTGGGAGGGACAGAGCTCTTGAAGTTCCGCTGTCTCCTCCTGATGCCTGGGTTAGCGGGTGACCTGCGCTGCACCCATGTCTCCCTCCCTGCAGGCTCTGCCACTGCCCAAGCATGACAAGGGCCCGATGTCCAGCAGCCTGGCAGGAACTCAGCTGCCAGGAGAGAAGAGCCTTTGGGGAGTCCAAGCACGAAGTGGGCGCCAAGGTCACTGGCAGACGGGACTCTGTATTTCCATCCTTTGTTCTCCGTCCCCAACTGTGGGGTCTGGGCATAGGAGATTACTCAAGCCCGTGAACCTGGAAGAACGCTGCTTGAGTCCATCTGTCAGTGGGTCTCTGGCTGGCTGTGTCTGTGTGGTCTTCCTTGGCTGAGCCCTGTATCCCGGCCCTCTCTCGTTCCGTTAGCATCCGTCATCGCTCTATTTACAGTTTCTCTTTCTCTATATTTATCCCAGCTCTCCTTCCCCTCATTGTCTCCCTGGGTCAGTGCCTCCCTCTCTGCAGACTTATTAACACTTAGGTCTTCCAGAAAAGAGCTTGTAGGCTGAATTTCCCCAAACCCCCTCCCTCTGATGGGCCACATGCGGCAGGCCTCCTGATGCTGGCTAAGGACGCTCCCCCATGGATCACTGGAGTTGGAAGACTGGCCTAAAAACAGCAATAGCCCCCCAGTCCACAGTCCACCAATGGACGGGGAGCCAGTCCTTCTGGTTTCGAGAGCCCCGACTCAGCATTGTCGTCCTTGACGACCACACCTCGCCAGCATCCCCATGTTCAGGGACACGTCTCAGGCCTCTGGGAGCCAGGTTCCCTTCCTGCCCTCAGAGTGAGCTGTGGAGGCAGACGGTTCTGACACTTAAAGAGGCTCCGAGAGGTAGGGTAACTGATCAGAGGACACAGAGCTAGACAGCAGCGCTCTTGGCCCCCAGTCCTTTCTCCTGACCACTTTGCAAAACTACCGCAGGGCCCTATATGTGGGCCACAAATGTGTGCCAGCCACGCACTGGTGTGCATGCTTGGAGGTGAGTATCTGAGAGGCTGTGTGTGCAAACATACTGGGGTTGTCTCTATGTGTGCTGCTCATGCACCCGTTTTAGGCTTTACTGAAAGTGTGACAAAACAGCATCTCTGAGCCCAGAGGACTTGCCAGGTGCAAGACCCCTTCCGGACTGAAGCACACTGCTGCCTGCCTTGGCATGCTGTACCACATGGCGTGGTGACTGGGCCTGGGCCAGACAGGCGACATAATGTTTTGGCCTCCAGGACGCCTTGAGGCCTTGTCCTTGGGTACTCCAGGGCTGCCTCTGCTGAGTCTGTGATCCTGTGACTGCCTTGAGAGCATGTGAACATGCAGAGACCCCCAGCTCCTGTGTCGCCCATCAGGAACATACTCAGAGGCCAAAATTCTCTTCCAGGGTTCTAGTGAAGGACACAGCTCATCTTGTCAATAGAAGATCTACTCCAGTGTGGGGAGGGGCTCCTCCAAAAGTAGGTCACCCTCCCACACGCTCTGACCCAGGGCTGCCCAGGCTTCTGGCCATCCAAGGCCGCATGCAGCCTAGCTTGGCTGCTTCAAGCTGCGTCCTCGAGACTTGTAGCCTCTCAGTGAGGTGCTTCAGTGATGATCAATGCCAGGGTGGAGAAGGTGGGTAGTTACAGATACTCAGGGGACGAGAGTCTATTTATCCTCCACCGACCAGTCTGTTTATCCTCCACTCCTGATTTTATGTTCTGCAAACTGGGCTTCCTTCTAAGAGCTTGGCTAGGCAGCACCCTGACTCCTGCCACATTTCTGTACGTTTTCTTAAAAAGGTCTCCAGGCCACCCTTCGCACTGACTTTTAACCAGGGTCAGGCAAGCTTTCACCCCCTCGAATCCTCTCTGTGTGCCCCGTGGGTCTGGGGAAAGCAGACCACGAGTGGGCTGCCTGTGTGACTCTGACATTCCTCTCCAGAGCTCAGCTGCACCCAGGCTCTCTCTTCACCACGAATCCCTTCGCCAGGACACGTGGGGCCTCCTGGGCAGCTGGGTGTGAGGTCAGCTTATTCTGAGCTCAGAGGAAGGGTGCTGGGCCATGTGGCCTGTGAGAGCAGATTTATGGAGGACCCAGCAGGTACAAAAGGGGGTGGGGCAGGGGAGTGCCTTATCCTCCACCATCTGGGAAGCTCCTGTCAGGGCCCTGAGCCTGGAGAGCCAGGGAGCTCGCAGGAGGGGCAGAGCCTTGCCCTCACCCGGGGCTGCCCTCTAGTGGAGAGTCTGTGAATGGAGGCCTTCAGGTGGTCAGCCTCTCAGCTCCAAGAGGGCATCTCCAGGAGGCGGGAGAGGAGGGGTAGGACCCAGGACACTATCGGCACAGAAGAATCTGGCTTGAAGACAGCTGCAGGGCTGCCCCACGGGGGACTCAGCCTCTCCATGGGGAGAACTCACCCTTTCTTTCTTCAGTTTCCTGTGCAGATGGCTTGGAGCTGGGACCTCTCCACACAGTAGTTCCCCCAGCCCCTCTCAACATCCCTCTTTTGTGGCTGAGGCCACATCTCAGCCTCTGCCCCTCCCCTCCCTCAGCCTGGGCCCTCATTGAGGAGCAGATCCCGAGAGGAACCCCAGCTTTGGTCACTTTCCCACACAGCCAATACCTGTTGCTGAGGAGCTGTGTGTGGAATGCCCAGCTGGCTAGCTGAGTGCTTGATGCCAGAAGAGCTCTGAGAACTGGACTGGTGTTTCATGTGTCCCCAGATGCAGCATTTAAGGAACAGCACAAAGTGGGGTCCCGCTTAGCCTCTGAGGGACAATGCAAGGGACTCGCCCCTGCTTTGGAAAAAGGCTTGCACATGTGATCCACAGTAGCCTGAGCCCCATGCTGGAGCAGCATGAACTTTGGGTCCTGCTGGGGAGCTGGAGTCAGTGGGGCTGGAGGCAGGAGGGACAGAGAGGCTCCTGACAGTCACTGAGCCCCTTGTGTGGGGGCACTTGCCCAGTCCGAGGGGACAGCCTCCTTTCAGCACCCACAGGACAGTTTCAAGTGTTCCTGGTCTGGGTGGCATCTCTTAGCAGTACTTTCTAACTTACACATTCTAGCCTTCTTGAGTTCAGATTTAGATCAGAGTAGAAGGCCCATGCCCCTTGGGCAGCTGGGAAACCCTCATCTCAGCAATGAATACTTGACAAAGTGCCAGGGGGATCCTAAATAGTTGAGAAGAGTGTCCTTATCTAGAGCCTTGTGAGGGAAGTCAGGTCCTCCGGTGTGCAGGATGGAGGGCTGCGATGTCTGGTACATTTCAGGGACCAGTATGATGTGGGGTCTGGAAACCAGTCCTGTCCTGACAGTAGAAGGTCCAGTGAAACCTGGAAAAGAGGAGACCCAGTGGACAGAGTGCCTTTGCCCCACATTCTGTCCATCCAGCGCTGGAGGGGAGATGGCGCCGGTAGGATAAACTTCCTTATGGGCCCAGAGTGCACTCAATGGCAGAGAGAATCTCTCAGCAATGTCTGGGGCTAGTCCAACCCCCTTTTCACAGATAAGCAAACAGATCTGTAACAAGGCCTGTGTTAGGCTTTGGACTGAAACTTCTGCCCTACCACAACTACGCTGTTTTATCAACTCTTCAATCCAATTCAACAATATTTGTTAAATATGCACAGGATTTGGTAACTGGCAGAAGAGTGAGAGTGGGCATAGAAAAAGAAGAATCAAGAATTATTCCAAAATTTTCAGTCCTAAAGAGAGAAAGAATGTAGAAATTAGGGAAGAGATAAGCAATGACATTCTTTTTTTAAATCTCTGGGGTTGCACAGAGTCGGACACGACTGAAGCGACTTAGCAGCAGCAGCAGCAGTTGATTTACAAAGTTAGTTTCTGCTGTGCAGCAAAGTGAATTGGCCATTTGTTTACATATATTTGCGATTCCCACGTGGTGCTAGTGGTAAGAACCCACCTGCCAGTGCAAGAGATGTAAGAGACATGGGTTCAATCTTTGAGTCAGGAAGAGCCCCTGGAGCAGGGCATGACAACTCACTCCAATATTCTTGCTTGGAGAATCCCATAGACAGAGGAGCCTGAGGGGTTATAGTACATGGGGTTGCAAAGAGTCAGACTTGACTGAAATGACCGAGCATGCATACACACAGACATATATTCACTCTTCTCTAGACTGAAGAGCAATGACTTACTAAAGTCAGATGTGTGAGGGGATGAAGATTGACTGGGCAGGGCCAGGAGGAAAAAGGGGCACCGGGAGGCAGAGTCCCTGAGACAAGGATAAGACCTCCTGTTGTCACCTCTGTCGGCAGGGCCAAGGCCTGGGGAGAAAGAGGCAAAGGCGGGGCGACCCTGGAGGGGGGCTGGACGCAGCTGGGGGGACGCCAAGAGTGGGTGCCGAGGGCATGAATACTCCTGGGGAGGGACAAGAGGGAGGGAAGCAGAATAGGGCATGAGTCATGGGAGGGTCAGGGCAGGACCAATTTTCAAGCCTGAGGCGAACTTGATAGAATTTGGGGATTTGGTGGGAGAGTCAGAGGAAAGAGTGGAAGTTGGTGGGAGGGTAGGAGGCAGTTCCGGCAGTGGGTGAGAGAAGGGGCTGGTGTGGGGACGTCAGCCCCAGCCCTGATGAGGGGCCAGGAGAGTGGAGAGTCAGTGAGGGCTTGGTCTGGGAGTGAACCTGGCCATGAGCGTGCATGTGCCCCTCGTGCGTGACTGTGAGCAGGTGGGGGCTAAGCCCAAATGGACTGGCCAGAGAAATTGCATAGAGGTGAGATTAAATAAGAAAAGCGATTCAAAGCACATTTTGTGTGAGACCAAGCCACCTCTGAACACAACTGTTGTGACAATCATTGACCACTGCTGTCATTAAAAGATGTAACCCAAGGCTCAGTTGCATGAGATGGGCCCAAGTCCACCCCAACTGCATGGTGTGTAGGAGGCCAAAGGCTCCCCTGTCTGTCTGCAGACATCTGGACACAGGCCTCTCACACCTTCTCTGCCTGTGACACTGCTGGTCTCTACATCACACAAAGCAAGCCTCCCTGGGGGCTGCCCAGAGACTCCAAATGCCCACCCGCCATCCCGTCAGATGTGCAGCAAATCCTTCCCCCAAAAGGGCAGCATGCTCCATCAGAAGGTTGCGTGGGATGCATTTTTCACCACCCACTATTGTTCACATTTCAGGTTTGCTTGATTTTAGGCAACACTCCAGCTTCACACCGAACTCTTATCATGTCTGTTCTCCACCACCACGGGCCTGACGACTCTCTGGGAGATGTGGTCACGTGGGCTCGACTCCCCTCACGGGACACAGCCATGCTTTCTAGCTGTACACACAGAGAAGAGGAACAGGGCCAGGAGCTGAGCCCAGGCTTTGGCTGTGGCTGTGCCACTGATCGTTGTGGGGGATGCTCCCCTCTCCCAGGGCCTCAATTTCCTCATCTGTAAGGAGAGGCTTGTCCAGGAACCCGAGCAGCTCTAGGAGATGCCGACTGCCCCTCCCTAACAAGATGGGCTTGCTGGGCCCATCTCTGCCCAGTTCTGGGCCCATTTATTCCATTGCAACCACACCCTGGTCCCCTAGACCTGGTGACCCTGGCCTCCCAGTCAGTGTGAGCCCACTCCCAAGCCAGCCTGGGACACTCCCTCAGCGTTATTCTCTTTCCGCTCTTTGTCACCCCAACTTTGGGATGCCCCAGTCAAATGCAGCTCCATTTCGCTTCAATTGTCACCCACACCCAGACCCAGAGCCTCCCAGTGTATGTGTTCTTTTGACACCCAGTGGGTTTCACCTTCTCCTCTGTGGGCTTAGCTTCAACTTTAGGACTGAGCTGGGGGGTGCCCTGGGGTCCCTCCAGTACATAGACCATCCCTGTATGTACCTCCCTGCAGAATGGGATTCTGGTTAAGGAACAGGCAAATACCCCATTCATTTGTTCATCCATTTATCCAATCATTCCTTCTGTTGTGAGCACCCCAAAAGAGGCAGTCTGAACCCACAGTCCCTCTGCATATGACCTTGTTTGTTGAAAGGATTTTTGCAGATGCAATTAAGTTATTAATATTGATATGAGATCATTCTGGATTAACCAGTTCAGTTCAGTTGCTCAGTCATGTCCAGCTTTTTGAGACCCCATGGACTGCAGCACTCCAGGTTTCTCTGTCCATCACAACTCCTGGAGCTTGTTCAAACTCATGTCCATTGAGTCAGTGATGGTGATGCCATCCAACCATCTCATCCTCTGTCATCCGTCCCCTTCTCCTGCCTTCAATCTTACCCAGCATCAGGGTCTTTTCTAATGAGTCAATTCTTTCACATCAGGTGGCCAAAGTATTGGAGCATCAGCTTCAGCATCCATCCTTCCACTGAATATTCAGGACTGATTTCCTTTAGAATTGACTTCTTTGATCTTGCAATCCAAGGGATTCCCTTGGATTAACCAGGCAGGCCCTAAATCCAGTGACATTTATCCTTATAAGAAACATAAGAGGAAAAGACATAGGGGAGAAGGGAAGGTCTTGTGAAGATGACTCCAAAGTTGGAGAGATTCTGCCACAAGCCAAGGACTGCCTGGAGCCACCAGGAGCTGGAAGAGGCAAGGGGACAGAGTATTTCCTAGAACTTCCAAAAGGATTACAGCCCTGCTGATGCCTTTTATTTGAGACTTCTGACCTGCAGAACCATAAGATAATAAATGTGTGTGCTTTTAAGCCCCTAAGTTTGTGGTGATTTTTACAGCAGTCATAAACAAATACAGTCTGTGGCCAAATGGGTCTTTCTCCACTGTTAGAAGGGCACCCCTTTATGGCTACAGCCATGACTTCTTAGCAATCAAAGCCTTTATTTCCCAGTTCATTGCTGTTTCCCACAAACTGGTCTTGTACAAAGGTTGCACCCTTGCCTCTGGTGTCATCACCTCAAGACAGTCCTGACAAGGGAAACCTTCCCCTCCTCCCAGCTGCCTCCAGGAGACCATCAGCATCCCCCCAGCAGGGAATTAATCCAAATAAGCTGGGAACAGGCGGGGCCTGACTTGACTCACAGCAACTGGATTTGAAAACTGAGAAGGAGCAAAGCCTGATTTATAGGACTGTGGTGTAGAAAGCACCCTAGTTACAGTGGTGGCTACTGGGAAGAAGGGAAACCAAGTCACTTTCCTGATGTTCAGATGTTTATATAATGGGCAGGGGTCTCTGGCAGTGAAGGGTAAGCACAGAACCCTTAGGAAGCAAGCAATGCCAAAAGCAGAAGTATGGCCACGAGTATTGCATATACTCCTGTTCATAACCGTGAGGCCAGTAACGGAAACAACAAGAAGACTAATGAGTGTTTACCACATGCCAGGCTCTCTCCCCAGCATTTAGCACATGGTTTTTAATCTTTGCAACAACCTACAAGATGTTGGCCTTTGTTATCCCTGTTTCACTGCTGGAAAACTGGAGCACAGAGAGATCAAATGATTGAGTCTGACTCTAGGGAATACACTCTCGAATCAAATGTAAAGATATTAATTTGCATCATCTCAGATCCCAAAGCACCTTCCCACTGGTGGTTTCATTTTGGTCCCCAGAGCAGCAGGCAGAAGTCCTTCTGTCCATTCTTCAGGTAAGGAAAACTGAGGTCAAGGGACTGGTCCAAGGAAAAGTGGCCACTGCCATCCCCGTTCAGTGTGTGTCTGGAATATCCACACAGCAGAGCCCCACAGCATGATTGGAAGGGTTAATGGGCAATTACTCACGCCTGCCAGGAATGGTGTTAATCCATCATCATGCGTGTATTCAATCTCATAATAGCGCCATGAGGTGGAGACCAGAGAGGTTAAGTAACTTGTGAGGTTACACAGCTAATTGTCAGTGTGGTCAAGCCAGAGCTTGAAATGCTCACATGCTGTTGGTATGAGAAGAACTCAGAGTCCAATCAAGTAGCTCCTCACCACTCACAGACCTTGATGGCTTATGCCATCTTGCTGGGGGGGTACTTTTGCAAGGTAACAAGGAATCATGCTTGCTTCATGCCTCAGTGCCTATAGAGAGCTTTTTTCCAGCAGCACTCCACTGAATTCTCATGCTGGGATCCTTCTGAGTATTTGGAGTTTTAATTCTTTGGAATGACTGAGCCTGTTGCTCAAAATGTTGCTCTAAGAAAATGCTGAGGGTTCTTTTTGCTCTTAAACGATAACCTTATTTGCCACTGAGGAAGAACGTGGATCCAGCTTTTGTTGTCCCTGGGGTCACGCCTCGGCTCATCCACGGAGCTCTTCCATTTAAAGGCCCAGACAGCACCTCACCCAGAGCCCACCAGCTTCCTGTGACTGCTTATTAAGCTCAGCCATTTGTTCTCCCACCTCCGTCCCCCAATCAGATCTTCAGGACTTTTGATTTTTATAAGCATGTATATGGAGAATGAGGGGGGCTGGGAGAAGACCTGGTGTGGAGAGAGGCCTGTTGCTGCCTGGACAGGGAAGGTCAGGGCTCCCCAGGGCACCTCCTGGCCACTGTGCAGCCCTTGGGCTGAGTCTTCAGAGACGACAGCTCTTAGGAGGTGTTCCCTGGATTCATTTTAAAGCTGAGACAAGAAAACATTCATTTTGTCCAAAAAAGGCAGAGGGGAAACTTCCTGCTTTGGCTGAGATGGCCACTGGGGGATGTGTTGCATCCACCCTGGGCAGCAAGGCTGTGAGATGCTCCGGGCAGGGATCCCGCGGCCTGCTGGGCACTCTGTCCACCCGCTGTGATAAAAGCGCTTCAGATTTGTCTAGGAGATTCAGAGCAGGATTTGCAAAGACCTGACTCAGCTCTTTTATTTTATCTGTGTGTAACCCTCGAACGCACCTGAGCCCCTGACTCCTCCTCTTCTGTCCTTGATGTGGATGGAGGTGCTGCTGAGGAGGCGCCTCCAAAGCTGCCAGTCACCCAGCCCAACAGCAAGCAGAAGGAGCCCTGGGCATCTTCACTCCACGTTCTAGACGACACCAAATTTCCTTTACCTCTTCACCTGCTTCTGATGCTTCCTGAGGAGCAGAACCTTCTAGCAGTTCTTATCCTGAGATCTAATGGAGTCATCACATTCTGTAGCTAGCTGGGGAGGAGGAGAGGTGAGAAACCTTGGTGCTGACCACTCTGCATAGTTCCCCATGTGTGAGACCCATAGACACACGTGTGTCATTGCAATAGGTCGGTCCAGACTCTGTAAAGGTCCGCAGGCCTACGGGAAGTCAGCCTGAGCCAGGCCAAATGCATGTCTTGCTGGGTAGCTACCCTGGGTGGGCTCTGCTGAGAATGAATATTATATTGATTTCTCCCCTGCACTGTGGGAATGTGCCATTTTCTGGTGATCTGGACCAGGCTACTTTGCACTCACATCCCCCATTTGGCACAAGTGTACATAAGTGGGGTTGAAGGATCTTAAGGATTGAATTATGTCCCTCCCAGTTCCTATGCTGAGGCTTTAACCCCTAGTCCATCAGAATGTGACATTATATGGAGACAGGGATTCGTGGAGTTTCAAGTGAAAGTGAAGCTATTAGGGTGTTCCTAATTCAACAGGGCCAGTGTCCTGAGAAGAAGGAAGAATCTGGGCAGAGACCTGCCTGGAGGGAAGATGATGTGAAGGTACCCGGAGAAGACGGCCATCTTCAAGCCACAGAGCAAGGTCTGGGCAGGTCCTTCCTATAGAGCCCCCGGTGCGTGTGAGATCCTGCCAGCACCTGAATTTCAGAGAATGGTGATTCAACACGTTTCTGTGGATTAAGCACCCAGTCTGCTGTGGGCAGCACTTGCAAACTTGTAAAGAGGACTTTATCAGCCAAAACAAAACAAACAAAACCACCTCTAGCTCCAAAGCTGGGAAAGATTGAGGGCAGGAGAAGGGGTAAACAGAGGACGAGATGGTTGGATGGCATCATCAACTCAATGGACATGAGTTTGAGCAAACTTCAGAAGATAGTGAAGGACAGGGAAGCCTGGTGTGCTGCAGTCCATGGGTTCACAAAGATTCGGACACCACTGAGTGACTGAACAACAAGCAACAGCTACAGATGCCAGGACTTAGTGAATAAGAGGGTACAAGAAGTTCCCCTGGGGTTCCAGAAAGTGGGTGAATGCAATTTCTAAGGTTTGTACTGGCAACTCTTCCCACTGTAAATAAGAAGACAGTTTGCAGAGCCAGACTGGGGTGGGTGGGGGCAGGGGGTAGCAGCAGCTTCATCATTGATTTTTGACAGTAATTTAGAAGTCTCATTACAAATCACAGCTTTTCTATAATTCAGGACTGTGTCCCATATCTTCTTTCTTTTTATGAACCAGGATTCAGACAGGCCCAGACTCCGCAATCAAGAAGTCTGAGATGAGTACCTCTAACAGTTACGGGTATATATGAGAGACACTGAGATCTTGTTTAACGCTCAAAAAAACTTGCCTAGTAGATATTTCACTCCCCTCTTTAGCATTGAAATATAATTAATTTACAATGTTCCAGGTGTACAGAAAAGTGATTCAGTTATATATATACACATATACATATATTCTTTTTTCAGGTTCTTTTCCATAACCTATGATTATCTCAAGGTAGAGATAAAGGTCCCTGTGCTATACCCCCGTTTTGAGATTATACTGAGAATCAGAAGAGCTAAGTCCCTTGCTCAAGATCACACAGTTAGCTGGGTATTGGAGGAGTGTTTACCACCAAAACACATACTCTTAGAGCAATCAGTTCCTTGTGGGTCAAGTGTCTCCCCTAGGTTATCTGAGATGTTGAGCTTGGTGGCCTTAGCCCTGACCTTTGACCCAGTCATTTAAAATAATGCCTTGTTTTTAGTGACCCGGTGAATGCTTTTCTGGCTCCATGTGGCAAATCCGCTTCTTGTAGAGGTCTCCACTACTGACTTCTCATTTCTTAGGGTCCCATGTTGCGGGCACCAGGTAGGGTGACAAGCCTCACCTTTATACTTCCTGGGTAGCCCAAGGACCTGGGTAGCCCAAGATCGACTTCATTTACTGGGTAGGATAAACTTTGTTGGCACATGAAGGCCGGTCTGAAAGTACGCTGCAGGAAGCTGGACCATCCAGAAACACACGGTAGAAGCCCAGCCTGCCGTGGGCACAGTTCAACAAACAAGTCAGCTCTATTTCCAGTCGGCTTCAATGCCAAGTTTAAGTTAGTTTCAATGCACGAGTTCCCGTATTCCAAGTCTTTAAAGGAAAATGAGCTCTCTTTGGTGGGCCTTCAGGGACAAGCCCCAAGTTCAGGTTGGGGCTCCTCTTTCCAGAGCCTTCTGACCCACCTTGGTCAGCTCTCCCCTTGAGCACAGCCCTGGGTCCTTTCATTTACCTTTTTTAAAAAATGTTTTTTCAGTGGTAAAAGTCACATGATATGAAACATACTATTTTAACCATGTTTAACTGGACAGTTCAGTGGCACTAAGTACATTCACATTGTTGAGCAAATTTCACCATCATCCATCGCCTGAACTTTTCACCTTCTTAAACTGAAACTCTGTCCACATGAAGCACTAACTCCCCACTCCCTGTCCCCCACACCCCCAGTCCTTGACATCTACCAATGTACTTTCTGACTCTATGAATTTGACTGTTCTAGATATCTCATATGAGTGGAATCAATATTTGTCCGCACCTAACAGTCCATGAGGAGAAGGCAATAGCACCCCACTCCAGTACTCTTGCCTGGAAAATCCCATGGACGGAGGAGCCTGGTGGACTGCAGTCCATGGGGTCGCTGAGGGTTGGACACGACTGAGTGACTACAGTTTCACTTTCCACTTTAATGCATTGGAGAAGGAAATGGCAACCCACTCCAGTGTTCTTGCCTGGAGAATCCCAGGGACGGGGAAGCCTGGTGGGCTGCCGTCTATGGGGTCGCACAGAGTTGGACACGACTGAAGTGACTTAGCAGCAGCAGCAACAGCAATACATATTGGAATGCATTTTTAAGGTTAATTTAATATATGTCCTACAAACAGATTGTCCCTTCTTCTATACTGAGTACATGGCAATACCTGCCTCGTTGTGTGGCACTAACGTACTTCTTTGGTTCAGGCTCCCTTCACCATCCCGACCCCTATTGTGATCCGGTTCCTGTCCTGGAACTTCCTCCTGATCCCCGAGATGCCCACAGCCATGTTGTTGTCACTTCTGCAGCATTTGTCTCTCACACCTGGATACTCAGACCATGATTCATTTCTCCCAAAGGGGCAGCAAGCAGAATTTGGAAAGGACTTGCTCCCCGGAACCTGCTGTGCATAGAACACATCCCCCCTCCCAATGCTACTCATTCCAGCCACAGAATTAGTCTTCAGCTCTCTGGGTTTTCCTTGTTGTCAATTTTCAATTTAGTGTCCAAATTATTCACCCGACAGAGAAATGATCTCCCCTCCAAACTCTCTTCATCTATAGTGATACCTCCATCCCTGGAGGCATTGCTTCATACATACCAATAACTTGGAGAATAAACTGAGCTCGACTGCTCCAAGCAGAGAGCTCTGCTGAGTGCAAACCCTCCCCCCAAGACTTGTGTCCAGCACCCTCCAAGCCGTGTTTATATACAGCTGACCTCACGGTACCTGAGTGTGCTACCACCCATAAGACTTCCACTCCCTTGAAGACTCATTGTGTGTTGGGCAGTGGTTCTCAAACTTGAGGGAGCCACCTGGGGTTTAGTAGAGCCAGATGACTAGGCCCCATCCCCAGAGTTTCTAATGAACTAGTCTGGGCTGGGGAATTTACATTTCTATTTTAAATTTTTTAAACTGAGGTATAGTTGATGCACAATATTGTATAAGTTTCAGGTGTACAACATCAGATCAGATCAGATCAGATCAGTCGCTCAGTCGTGTCCGACTCTCTGCGACCCCATGAACCGCAGCACGCCAGGCCTCCCTGTCCATCACCAGCTCCCGGAGGTCAGTTCACAATGTTTAAAGTTATCCTCCATTTATAGTTATTATAAAATAGTGGCTATATTCCCTGTGCTGTACGATATATCCTTGCAGCTTACTTATTTTATACAGAATAGTTTGTACCTCTTGATCCCCTACCCCTACTTGCTTAATCCCTTCCTCCCTTCCTGCTCCCCTTTGGTAACCACCAGTTTTCCCTCTGTGTCTGTGAGTCTGTTTGTTTGTTTTTAATAGTCACTAGTTTGTTTTTCTTGAAAATCCCCTGGAGAAGGCAATGGCACCCCACTCCAGTATTCTTGCCTGGAGAATCCCATGGACGGAGGAGCCTGGTGGGCTACATACAGTCCATGGGGTCACAAAGAGCTGGACATGACTGAGCGACTTCACTTTCACTTTCATAAATGGTATTATATAGTTTGTGAGAGCTGGACTATGAAGAAGGCTGAGCGCCAAAGAATTGATGCTTTTGAACTGTGGTGTTGGAGAAGACGCTTGAGAGTCCCTTGGACTGCAAGGAGATCCAACCAGTCCATTCTGAAGGAGATCAGCCCTGGGATTTCTTTGGAAGGAATGATGCTGAAGCTGAAACGCCAGTATTTTGGCCACCTCATGCGAAGAGTTGACTCATTGGAGAAGACTCTGATGCTGGGAGGGATTGGGGGCAGGAGGAGAAGGGGACGACAGAGGATGAGATGGCTGGATGGCATCACTGACTCGATGGATGTGAGTCTGAGTGACCTCCGGGAGTTGGTGATGGACAGGGAGGCCTGGTGTGCTGCGATTCATGGGGTCGCAAAGAGTCAGACACGACTGAGTGACTGATCTGATCTGATAGTATTGTCATTCTCTACCTGACATTTCACTAAGATTAATACTCTCCAAGTCCATCCATGTTGCTGTAAATGCTGTTACCCCACAGACTGTAGCCTGCCAGGCTCCTCAGTCCATGTGATTCTCCAGGCAAGCATACTGGAGTGGGTAGCCATGCCTTCCTCCAGGGGATTTTCCTAACCCAGGGGTGGGACCCACATCTCCTGTATCCCCTGCGTTGCAGATGGATTCTTTACCACTGAGCCATTAAGGAAGCTCATATAGCCCACAGTATCATCAGAGCTGGTCTGCAAGGAGAATTTGCATCTCTAAAAGGTTTTCAAGTGATGTTGGTATTGCTAGTTCAAGAACTACTCCTTAAGAACCACTATAGTAGTGTATGCATAAAGAATTAAAATTCTGCCTGATTTGAATGTAGACTAATATTCTAATGAAACAATGATCAAGTTCATGTTCATTCATTCACTCATTTATTCAGCAAATATTTTCTGAGTGGCTACTGGTCACTAGCCAGGCCTTAAGGATGAATAGTGACTAGGATTGCTTGACTCCTGCCCTCTCAGAGTACAAGACACACTAGCTCTGATGCACTATTTACAATAGCCAAATATAGAAACAACCTAGGTACCCATCAACAGATGGAAACATAGACACACACATACCAGTGACCAGCAATCAATCAGTCAGAAAAGATTTGCTGAATGAATGAATGAACAACATGAACTGATTGTTATCTTATTAAGATATTAGTCTACATTCAAATCAGGCAGAATTTCAATATTTTATGCATATGGTACTACACTTTTTTTAAGTGTGATTCTTGGACTGGCAACACCAACATCACCTGAGAACTTCTTAGAAATGCAAATTCTCCTTACAGACCAGCTCTGATGATACAGTGGGCTCAGAACAATAGGAGGGAAAGTACAGGCTGCTGCTGAAGCTCAGAGCAGAAGCTCCAGACCAGTCTGTTGTGTGAGTAAGTAAGTAAGGGAGAAGTCTTGTAAGGCTTCCTGGAAGAAGTGGCATCTAAACTGGATCTTCAAATAGAAATAAGGGTGAGCCAGAGGAAGTCAGGAAGGGAATGTGTTCCAGGTAAAGGAGAAATCAGGTGTAAGATCAGGGGAGAGGAATGGCATGGTGTGATATGGAACCTGGAAGTTCAGGTAATGGGGAGGGTGTCTGTGTATGAGAGGAGGATGGGAAGTAGACAGAGAGACTGGAAGCTGGAGCTGGCCATGGTAACTGGTGATGCTGGGGCAAGGGCTCTCCAAACAGTCCTTGGACCAGCAGCATCAGCATGAATAGGGAACTTCTTGGAAATGCCAGTACTTGGGCTCCATAGAGACCTGCTGAGTCAGAAACTGTGGGGGTGGGGCCTAGCCATCTATGTTTTCACAAGCCCCCCAGGGGATCTGATGTGGCTTATGTTTGAGAATTACTCAACTAGAGAAGTGGGCAGAGATTGGATAGAGGCCACATAAGTCCTGTTAGGGCATCTGGATTTGATCCCACAGCACCCACAGCACAGAACCATCTCTCAGTAAACATGTAGTTGTTGCTTGATTGAACAGTGAAGGAATTTAAATGAAATGGTAACGTGATCTACTTGTACTTTCAAGGCATCTCTTTGACCAATGTGGAGACTGTCTACAACATCATATCTGCGCAAAACTTTATTCTTATGGTTGCTGCTGCTGCTGCTAAGTCGCTTCCGTCGTGTCCGACTACGTGCGACCCCATGGATGGCAGCCCAACAGGCTCCCCTGTCCCTGGGATTTTCCAGGCAAGAACACTGGAGTGGGTTGCCATTTCCTTCTCCAATGCATGAAAGTGAAAAGTGAAAGTGAAGTCGCTCAGTCATGTCCAACTCTTCGCGACCCCATGGACTGCAGCCTACCAGGCTCCTCTGCCCATGGGATTTTCCAGGCAAGAGTACTGGAGTGGGGTGCCATTGCCTGCTCTGATTCTTATGGTTAGTTATCATTTTATTGAAGTAAGGCTTTGGGGTCCTATTCACAGGGGTCAGAAGGTGGAAATATTGGCTGAGCCTGGCTCCCTGTGACTTTCAAATACACTTATGAATACAGCACACACCTACAACAGAATAATCAACTCAATCAACTTGTGTGGGAAGAAAGGATGCTGAGAACTGAGGTTGGAGATGCTCATACCATGACAGTCCTTGGACTCAGGGCCCAGCTGCGTGTGTATGCGTTCGGATCTGCCTCTCCTGTGGTTTTCTGCTGCTGACTGCTCTGATGGTGGAGGCTCAGAGTTGTGAATCTCCACAGCCCCAAGAGTCTCCATGGCTCTGAGCCAGGTCTTACTCTTCCTTGTCCTTCCTCTACTTCTGGTACCTGCATCCTGATTTGAGAGCCTTCCTCAGATTCTGGGGACCCTGCCTCCTCCAGCACAAATGACATTCTAGTACCTGCTATGCTGCTTTCTCTGGATCTTTTACCAGTAAGGCTGCCCTGCAGGGCCTGCTCTGTCTTGTACAAGAAAAGGCCCTTCCACCTGCCGTGACCACACTCTCCTGGTGGGGGCTGAGTGGGCCAACTTGGGGGCTGTAGTACACGACCTGTAACCAGAGTCTCACCAGCTGGACCCAGGGTGGTCCTCTGACCATCACTACCTGCCTGGTCATCCGAGACTGTGCCTGGGCTAATGTCGGGCCAATTCAGACCCCTCCCAGGAGAATGTGGAAAACGGACTGGATCGGGCCATCAGCATAGAGACTGCAGGAGAGAGAGCCATGGTGTAGGGGAGAAGGCCAGGACAGCCCTGGGGGCTTGAGCAGTCCAAGTCATGTAGGGCCAGAAACCACCTGTTGGCAGGAGCTGGTGAGAGGAGAGGGGAGGCAAGACGGTGCAGGGGCAAGGGAGAGCAGAGGCACCTGAGGAAAAGCTCGCCCTCCTTGCCCCTCACCCCATTGCCTTAAGTTCCGATTTGCCCATGGCCTGTGTCCCCCAGTTTCCCTCCATGGTATCCAGTAAAAGTACTTCTCCACTATACCCAGTGGAATTGAAAAACTGGCTTGAGAAGTCTGTGTTCTTTGTAGCTCATTGACTCCCAATGGGCTCCCTGTTGTTGGTGGTGTGCCTGGGATTGACAGGTTCTGTCCAGAGGCTTCCTGCCACGTGGATGCCCAGCTCACCCCCTGGGACTGTGCTCTGCTCTGGAGGACCATTTGGTCTGCAGCCCAGGCCTCCCATTTAGCTCCATCTTGCTACTGGGAGCCCTCTAGGCCCAGGGCTGGGAAGAGGCTGGCTGTGGACATGTGTAGGTTGGAGTAACTTGGCCTTCGCAACCACTACATGGGAAAATGGGCTCTCAGGTACTCAGGCCCCAGGCAGCAACAAAGCCAGGCTTTATACCACATGGTCAAGGGAGTTGGGCGTGTGGTATCTCCCTTCTTAGCCCAAGAGGCCTCAACTGGATGCTGGATCACAGACCCCTTCATAAGGACTATTTCAATAGGTTAACATCATAGACACTTGAGGATTGGGAGAAATGAAGGTGAGTGTCCTGGCCTTGCTGTCTTCACCCTTTTAAGCTCATGTCAAGATTCCAGGCTGGAAGGCTGGGCTGACAGGTGTATGACCTGTGAATTCCCACAGGGCTCCATACTCAGAAATATCTGGTTTAATGCTCTGTCATCTTGAGATGACTTAATAACTGCTTGACAAGGAGATCTGCATTTTTATTTTGCAAAGGGCACTGTAGGTAAGAGACAAGTCCAGCAGATGGGAGCCCTGTTCTCACCCTTTCCTGACTCCACACTGATTACTCCAACTCACCTTCACATGCACAAATCTGGGTCTGATTGCACTAAGTTCTTGCCACAGGTGTTGTTCTTGCTGCTTGTGAGCCAACCTTTTGAGAGCATGTACTGTGCCAGGCACCACACACTGCTCAGGGAGCTCATTCAGGGAGGAGATAGATGTTTTGTTGGAAAATGGACATGCAGGGGCAATGAATCTGATCTAGTCATGGAAAGGGAAAAGGCTTCCTGAAAGAGTAGACACATGAATTGAGTGATGGGCGATTAAAGATTAGTCAAAGACTCTAGGCAGTTCAGCCTGGGCAGAGATCTGGAGAAGTGAGTATCATAATGTGTGCAGGGAGTTGGAACAATTAGGGAGGACAGTGTGAGGCCAGGAGCGACAGGATATGAGGGTGGAGGGACTGACAGGGACCAGACCAGAGGGCCTTCTCTGGAAGACCTATACTCAAGGAACTCGAAACCTTTGGAATCAAATGGGGAGCCACGGAAGGATCAGAAACAGGCAGGAACATGATAATATCTGCACGTTGGACAACCCTCTGGTGGCTGTGCTGTGGCCAATGGATTACAGGCAGTGAGCCTGGAGGGTGTCTAACACAAGCTGCCCCATTACTGAGGATTATCTTTAGCTAGACAGACCTGAGTTTCCCAGGAACAGGACTTCATTTGTCCTGCTACAGACTTTGCCTACAGATCTGAGTTTTGCAAGCCCTGCTTAGAAGTTATTGGAGCTCTAATTAAGGCCATGACAGGCTTTAACAGTGACCAGAGGCATTTTTCCTTCTCTTCCTCTTCACACAGTGCCAGAAGAAGCTGAAAACCCTTCTTTCTTCTCAGTTGGCACTGGCACCCTTTCCTAACTGTGGGCTGGCCCAGGTGCTGGAAACCCTGGGATTCTAGTTAGCCAGGTGCTATTTACATGGCTGACACTAGGAAGGCATAGCTTCTCCAAGTGCCTGCTCATTGGAAAGCACCACTAAACAGGTAGAGTGCCATGGGGGCATGCGTGTGTGAGTGCTAAGTCACTTCAGTTGTACCAACTCTTTGCGACCCTATGGACTGTATCCCGCCAGGCTTCTCTGCCCATGGGAGTCTCCAGGCAAGAATACTGGAGTGGATTGCCATGCCTTCCTCCAGGGGATCTTCTCAACTCAGGGATCACACCTGAATCTCTTGTGTCTTCTGCATTGGCAGTTGGGTTCTTTACCACTAGCGCCACCTGGTAAGCCCCAGAGTGGCATGGTGGGCAGGAGTCTAAAGATGTCTCTCAAAATCCCTGGCCCTGGTTATTCAATCAACACTAACCTATTTTCACCTGTGAATGGACTCTGAAGAGGCATTAAGGTTGCTACTCAGTGGGCTTTAAGATAGGGAGATTAGCCCAGACTGACCAGATGAATCCCATACAATCACATGAACTTTAAAAGCAGAAGAGGGTCCCAGAGGAAAGTCCCAGCTTGAGAAGGGTTTGATGTGCTGTTGCTGGCTCTAGGATAGAGGGGATGGAGTGCAAGGACCAGAGAGGTTTCTAGAGGAGCACCAGTTGACAGCCAGGAAAGACTCAGGGAATTCAGTCCTACAACTTCAAGGAACTGGATTCTAGTAACAACCTGATTGATTTTAGGAGCAGATCTCTACACCTCTGCCACCTTCCAATAGGAATGCAGCTGTTTGTGCTTTTTTAATCAAAACAGCCCTCAAGGCAGGCCAGGGCCTTGGGCTTGGAGATTCACAAGGTAGAACAGCTTTGCTGTGGTAAGGGAGATGTGACTTTAGGTGGGCTCTGAGGCTAGCTAAGAAATAGGCATGAGAATGTAGCTTCAATTGACTGTAAGTTTCTTAAGATGTAGGCACTAAGTACCTTAGTAGCTCTGAGTGTGGTCCTGAACCAGGACAAGAAGGATCAGCGTTACCTGGACTCCCAGAGAAAAGCGAATTCTTGGGCCCACCTCAGCCTAGCTGAGTCAGAACATCTCAGCGTGAAGGCAAAGTCTGTGTTTCACTGAGCCCTCCAGGTGGTCATGCAGCTGGTTCACGTTTGAGGATCACTGTAGTAACACTAGAACAATCTAGTCTCAACTAGAACAATCTAGAACAATCCAAGTCTCAATCTCAGCTGTTGATTGGGAGAAGTTGGGGTGCTCTAAAAAGTTACAGTTGCCTAGACCCTACATCAGACCAATTTACTAAAAATTCCTGGGGTGGGGCTCACATTTCTGCTCAGTCACTTCAGTCCTGTCTCTTTGCGACCTTATGGACCATAGGCCACCAGGCTCCTCTGTCCATGGAATTCTGCAGGCAAGAATACTGGTGTGTATTGCCATTTCCTTCTCCAGGGCATCTTCCCAACCCAGGGATGGAACCTACATCTCCAGCATTGCAGGTGGATTCTTAACTGTTGAGGCACTGGGGAAGCCTAAGGTGGGGCTAGACATTTATAATTAAGTTTCCCCGGCACCTCTAATGTACAAAAAGAACTGCTACCCAGAGATTTCACTGGTGATCCAGTGGTTAAGATTCCAGACTTCCAGTGCAAGAGGCATAGGTTTGGTCCCTAGCTGGGAAACTAAGATCCCACATGCCATGTGGTATGGCCAAAAATAATAAAATAAAGTGAAATAAATATTTAAAAATTGCTACCCAGATGCTTGGCATGTAATTGAAGCTTGATAAATATTTCCTAACCAGATGGATGGTTAATAACATACTTTGAAAGATCCTTGATATTAGGGATAGCTTTACCAGAGGATCAACCCTGAAGCCAGACCCTAAGGGCCTCAGGAGCTGTGGGAGAGGGAGGGACAAACCAGCCTTGGTCCTGGTTGTCATCTTCTCTGAACACTTATCTGACCTCTAATTCATCCTACTTAAGTTTACCCATAAGGCATGGAGATGAGACGCAGGTGTAGGTTGAGAGCCTACAGTTATTTCTATTTCCTCTTACATCACATCAGTCTGTGGAGTATAAATGAGTTCATTTCTGAGGCATGGGGGAACCATATTATACCAACTCCTCAGAGCTTCCTCCCCATCACTTCACTGATGTGCAGTAGCAGCAGGTCATGGCTACTTATCTTCTTGTGGAATTGCTTTCTCCATGAAGGTAAGCAAGTGTGTGACAGGTCCTTGGCTTTTTTAGTCCAAATAGCTAGTCTTCTCTAGCACATGGATAGCAGAAACACCAGACCATTCTCAAATATAATTGCCCATCAAAATCTCCTGCAAAGTGACAACTCATATTGCTAGGTTCAGTGTGGAACCACTAGATCACGACATTCAATAGCTGAGCTTATAATAGAAACCCCAGGAGAGTCCGATGTCTCCAGTCCATATGAGTTTGGGAATCATTGCATCCTAACATCCTCTATTCACAAAGAAATGTTCTTTCTATAAAAAGATCCCAGCATTGTTAAATGTAAACTAGCTTTAGCAAAAAAGGTTGTATCAATAAAGGGGAATTAGAGTAAAAGTTAAGGAATTATCAATACTTCACAACAGTTACAGTTCTGTCTACTTACCTTATTTTTTCCCCCACTAACCTGATTCTTTTCTCAAGATTTACTGGTACTTCTCATCCTAAACTGATTTCTGAATTTAATCTTCCCCTTGTGATTTTAAGGCATTGAACTAGTTTGTCATCAAACACCATTCAAGATGCTTTTACTTTTCCCCCTTCCTAGCTGCAAACATTGGTTAACGTATCATAATTGATGAGGGGTCCCTAGCCATGAGGTCTTTGTCATTTTCCCTCTTAACTTCCACTTTCTTCTTATGAAGTGGCAAAGGAAAAACCATAAATAGTTAATAGCATCATCAGGCTCACTCCTGAGTTCTCTCCTCTTGTGTCTGTTTGTCTTAATCATTAGAACAGAGGCTAATTAGCTTCCAAGTCTTCCAAAGTTACAGATTGTATGGATGCTAATTTGGAAAACAATGATAAGATTTACATACCAAACACGTTCCTCCTGATTCCCTTGGCAACCACCCCCAAACTCCATACAAAATTATCAGCCCATTTTGGCCAGAAGGTAACTGTAAGAATTCGTTTGGACAGATGCTAACCAGGGGAGCCTGCATCCTCACTTCCTCTCCTGGGTGCTGAGCCTCACAGGTTCTGAAGGCAGGGTAACTCTGCCTCCTGCTTTCACACCATTAACTCTGCCAGCTTCCTGAGACCAGCTAAGAGAGGTTTTACTGTCCTTTCTCCAGGCCGAGCTAGGTGGGCAGACTGAAGGGCCAGCAAAGAGCAATCTATGCCAGTCTCCACCCTTAGAAGCCCCCAGATCCAGGACACCTCTTCTCTCTTCTAGTTCTTGTCCACTGACACTGAGAAATAGCTGGAATGCTCTTAAAACCATGTGCACTCTGGCTCCCTGACTTAGGGGAAAACATTTGAGGGATGAGGGGTTATTTGCAAACGTGCTGGTGAGATCGAATTGCAGACATCGACACAGGGAAAGTGGATCCAGCCATCCAGGGTGGGCGGGGTGGAAGTAGACATGGGGGCGCTGAGCAGAGGCATCCTGGCTGGGCCTGTCTGAAACATCACACTTGGCTGCCTGATACCCTCTCCCCACCCCCACCCCCGCCCCCCTGGAGGCACTGCGGGCCTTGTGCTCTTTTGATGCCAGGAGAAGAGGTGGGTGGGAGAAACCTGACCCTCTAATGCCAGACACCCGGTGCAGCTGATGTGTGGCTGGATCCTCTTGCCAGACTTGGCTAGGCTCCCTCTCTGTTCGAAGCAGCATTAAGAAGATGGATTTCTGTTAGCCAGCTCTAATGAGAGACTGTAAGGGCTGCAAAGGAGACACTTGACTTGTGGACACCTTGTATGCGTGCCAGTCGCTTCGGAGGAAAGCACTTACAGAGACCGAGGTGAGGCTCCTCTTCAGGTTCTTGTTGCTCTGTTCTCTCCTCACCCTCCTCTCTTATCCTCCATTTCTTCCCTCATTCATTCCCATGCTCTCCCTCATGGTCTGGAAATGATCCGTGTGAGAAGGACTCAGAGCCAATCCTGACTTGGCTTGAAGGATTGCTCAGCTCCCTAGATTCTCCCCATTGTGTCCCTACCAAGGGTGCCCCTGAGGTGGGGCCTCTGCAGCCAGAGCAACAGGCTCCCACTGATGCCCAGTGATGTTCCCAGACGCCTCAGTCTCATAGGCAGAGTGCGAGCATTGGCTTGTGAAGTCTGCTCCCAAGAAGGACTGGGGAGCTTGGCCCTTTTGGGCTCTGAAGGGTCGTTTCCAAGAACTCAGCTTGACTCTGACTCAGTTTATGTCCCTTGCAGCCTTCTGGGGTGAGGGGAAGGGAATTTGGCTTCTGGTGGGTGGAGATAGCTATTCAGGCTGGTGCTGCCAAGGCACCTCTCCTGGGAAGGAGTCCCCAGATTCCAAAGCATGGGAGGCAGCTACGGGTTCCTCTTACACATACCCTAGGGGCTGCCCAGAGGTGCCCAGAGCCCCTTGGAGCCCAGAACACCTCAGAGTGTGCTTGCCAGCCCAAGCCTCCCACCAGTGCCCGTGTGCTCAGAGAGAGAGAGAGAGCAGGGACACGCACTGGCCAAGTGGGGAGACACTGCACAGCTTCCTTGCTCTCTTTCTCCATCTCTGGCTGCAGGATCCTGCTCCTGTTTGCTGCCACCAGCACCCAAGGATGGAGCCAAGGCCTCAGAAAAGACAGGAGACCCAGCCGTCACAGACACGTGGGCTCCCTTCCTGCAAGAGACAGTTCCTTGTGGATGGGCAGGCCTTCTCTACATGGCCTGGCTGGGACTGACCTTTGGAGGCCACTTAAGCCACTCCCTTAGCTTGGGCAATGGCACCCACAGAATCCAAGTCTATCTTGAGCATTAAATTCCAGGTGCTGCCAGTACTAGCCCATATGGAGGGGAGAAAATCCAGGTGAAACCTGCCGTGTTATCTCTGGTCGCAAGTGTATTCCTCAGCATACATCTCCATGAACATGATACATAAAATGGTAACAGAACAGAGCTCCACATAAATGAACCCTGCCCATCTCCCCAACCTTATGCCCTACACTTTGAGCTATTGGCTCCTCACTAGAGTTCAGCCCCACTGCCCTCCCCTGTCCCTGACATTTCTGTTTCCTTCACCTGGTGAAGTGTCATGTGCCCACAGATGCCCTCCCAAATGGCCCTGGGTGGGTGAAGCGTGCTCCTCATCCCACCAAGAGTCACCCTCTGTCATGCAGTGTTTTGCTTCCTACGTGGTTCTTGGTTGATGCCCTCTGAGATGATCTTATTGTATTTGCTTAGTCTTTTGAACGGAGAAAGCAATGGCACCCCACTCCAGTACTCTTGCCTGGAGAATCCTATGGGCGGAGGGCCTGGGAGGCCACAGTCCACAGGGTCGCTGAGGGTCGGACACGACTGAGCGACTTCACTTTCACTTGTCACTTTCATGCATTGGAGAAGGAAATGGCAACCCACTCCAGTGTTCTTGCCTGGAGAATCCCAGGGATGGGGGAGCCTGGTGGGCTGCTGTCGATGGGGTCGCACAGAGTTGGACACAACTGAAGTGACTTAGCAGCAGTCCTTTGAAGGGAGGGTCTGTCTCCTCTATAATTTCACACCCATGAGAACAGGGACTTTCTGTCCTGTCTTTGCTTCCCCAGTACCCAGCCTGATGCCCAGGATGCAGTAAGTGGTCAGAAAATACATACCAAGTACATCATTGACTGACAGCAGGAACAGAGGGCCTCACCCTGCTGCTGCAGAGTCTTCCTGGGTCAGGCAAGAGGGTAAGAACCGTCCTTTGGGTGCCAGAGGGAAGGAAACACTTCCCACTGGTGTGGCCAGGGGTATCGCTATCTAATTGACACCTCCCCGCCATGTGTCTGGGCAGGTTCACAAACACAGGAGAGTCACACACTGCTGTCTCAAGGCTGTGTCCTAGTTTGGGAACAGTGGGCAGAACGTACATTCCAAGGAGAGTGTATGAGGAGCCTCTGATTGCCTGGGTCAGCTCAGGGGTCAACCAGTAGTCACATCCATCCATGACCTCCTTCAACAGGCCAATGTTGGCCTGTTTCCTTCTCCAGACTCTTTGGGAGGTGCTGGTATCTGCATTCTAGTTCCTTCCCTTGTGCTAAGTAAGCCACATAACCAAGAAATGACACAAACGATTTACTCTCCAAGTTAACATATAAACTTAAAACTTGACTTGAGGCAATGTAACAGCATGCCACAATACTAATGTAATGGAGAGGAAAATTGCTTTCTTCATCCACAAGTACCTTGTCAGGAGAGTTGTTGTTGTTGCTCAGTCGCTAAGTCACGTACAACTCTTTGCGATCCCACGAACTGCAGCACACCAGGCTTCCTTCCCTGAAGGACAGGCTTCCCTGTCCTTCACTATCTCCCTGAGTTTGTGCAAACTCATATTCATTGAGTCAGTGATGCCATCCAGCCATCTCATCCTCTGTCATCCCCTTCTCCTCTTGCCCTCAATCTTTTCCAGCATTAGTCTTTTCCAATGAGTTGGTTCTTCGCAGCAGGTAGCCAAATTATTGGAGCTTCAGCTTTAGCACCAGCCCTTCCAATGAATATTCAGGATTGATTTCCTTTAGTATTGACTGGTTTGATCTCCTTGCTGTCCAAGGGACTCAAGAGTCTTCTCCAGCACCACAGTTAGAAAGCATCAGTTCTTCAACACTCAGCCTTTATGGTCCAACTCTCATATCCGTACATGACTACTGGAAAAACCATAGCTTTGACTAGACGGACCTTTACTGGTAAAGTGATAATAAGTCTCTGCTTATTAATACACCATCTAGGTTTCTCAATGGCACCCCACTCCAGTAGTCTTGCCTGTAGGATCCCATGGACAGAGGAGCCTGTGCAGTCCATGGGGTCGCTAGAGTTGGACACGACTGAGCGACTTCACTTTCACTTTTCATTGTCATGCACTGGAGAAGGAAATGGCAACCCACTCCAGCGTTCTTTCCTGGAGAATCCCAGGGATGGGGGAGCCTGGTGGGCTGCTGTCTATGGGGTTGCACAGAGTCAGACATGACTGAAGTGACGCAGTAGCAGCAGTAGCAGCAGGTTTCTCATAGCTCTTCTTTCAATGAGCAAGTGACTTTTAATTTCATGGCTGCACAGTGATTTTGGAGCCGAAGAAAATGAAATCTGACACTGTTTCCACATTTTCCCTATCTATTTGCCATGAAGTGATGGGGCCAGATGCCATGATCTTTGTTTTATGAATGTGAGTTTTAAGCCAGCTTTTTCACTCTCTTTTCACGTTCATCAAGAGGCTCTTTAGTTCCTCTTCACACTTTCTGCCATTAAAGTGGTATCATCTGCATATCTGAGATTGTTGGTATTTCTCCTGGCAATCTTGATTCCAGCTTGTGATTCATCCAGCCTGGCATTTTGTATGATGTACTCTGCATATAAGTTAAATAAGCAGGGTGAGAATATATAGTCTTGACATACACCTTTCCCAATTTTGTACCAGTCTGTTGTTTCATGTCCAATTTTAACTGTTGCTTCTTGTCCTACATACAGGTTTCTCAGGAGGCAGGTAACATGGTCTGGTATTCCCATCTCATTAAGAATATTTCATAGTTTGTTGCGACCCACACAGTCAAAGTCTTTAGCATAGTCAATGAAGCAGAAAGTGAAAGTGTTATTCACTCAGTCATGTCCAATTCTTTGTGATCCCATGAACTGTAGCCCATCAGGCTTCTCTGTCCATGGAATTCTCAAGGCAAGAATACTGGAGTGGATTGCAATTCCCTTCTCCAGGGGATCTGCCCAACTCAGCGATTGAACCTGGGTCTCCGGCATTGCAGGCAGAGTCTTTACTGTCTGAGTCACCAGGGAAGTCCACGTAGATTTTTTTTTCTTTTTTTGGAATTCCTTTGCTTTTTCTATGATCCAGAATATGATGGCAATTTGATCTCTGGTTCCTCTGACTTTTCTAAATTCGGCTTGTACATCTGAAAGTTCTCAGTTCACATATTGCTAAAGCCTCACTTGAAGGATTTTGAGCATAATCTTGCTGGCATGTGAAATGAGTGCAATTGCACAGTAATTTGAACATTCTTTGGCATTGCCTTTCTTTGGGATTGGAATGAAAAATGCCCTTTTCCAGTCCTGTGGCCACTGCTGAGTTTTCCATATTTGCTGGCATAATGAGTATAGCACTTTAACAACATCATCTTTTAGGATTCAAAATAGCTCAGCTTTCTAATCCATTCATCTGCTGATGGACATCTAGGTCGCTTCCATGTCCTGGCTATTAAAAACAGTGTTATGATAAGATAGCTGTGGTACATATACACAATGGAGCATTCAGATCAGATCAGATCGGATCAGTCGCTCAGTCGTGTCCGACTCTTTGCAGCCCCATGAACCGCAGCACGCCAGGCCTCCCTGTCCATCACCAACTCCCGGAGGTCACTCAGACTCACATCCATTGAGTCAGTGATGCCATCCAGCCATCTCATCCTCTGTCGTCCCCTTCTCCTCCTGCCCCCAATCCCTCCCAGCATCAGAGTCTTCTCCAATGAGTCAACTCTTTGCATGAGGTGGCCAAAATACTGGAGTTTCAGCTTTAGCATCATTCCTTCCAAAGAAATCCCAGGGCTGATCTCCTTCAGAATGGACCGGTTGGATCTCCTTGCAGTTCAAGGGACTCTCAAGAGTCTTCTCCAACACCACAGTTCAAAAGCATCAATTCTTTGGTGCTCAGCCTTCTTCACAGTCCAGCTCTCACATCCATACATGACCACAGGAAAGACCATAGCCTTGACTAGGAAAACCTTTGTTGGCAAAGTAATGTCTCTGCTTTTGAATATGCTATCTAGGTTGGTCATAACTTTCCTTCCAAGGAGTAAGCATCTTTTAATTTCATGACTGCAGTCACCATCTGCAGTGATTTTGGAGCCCAGAAAAATAAAGTCTGACACTGTTTCCACTGTTTCTCCATATATTTCCCATGAAGTGATGGGACCGGATGCCATGATCTTCGTTTTCTGAATGTTGAGCTTTAAGCCAACCTTTTCACTCTCCACTTTCACTTTCATCAAGAGGCTTTTTAGCCCCTCTTCACTTTCTGCCATAAGGGTGGTGTCATCTGCATATCTGAGGTTATTGATATTTCTCCCAGCAATCTTGATTCCAACTTGTGTTTCTTCCAGTCCAGCATTTCTCATGGTGTACTCTGCATATAAGTTAAATAAACATGGTGACAATATACAGCCTTGATGTACTCCTTTTCCTATTTGGAACCAGTCTGTTGTTCCATGACCAGTTCTAACTGTTGCTTCCTGACCTGCATACAGATTTCTCAAGAGGCAGATCAGGTGGTCTGGTATTCCCATATCTTTCAGAATTTTCCAGAGTTTATTGTGATCTACACAGTCAAAGGCTTTGGCATAGTCAATAAAGCAGAAATAGATGTTTTTCTGGAATTCTCTTGCTTTTTCCATGATTCGGCGGATGTTGGCAATTTGATCTCTAGTTCCTCTGCCTTTTCAAAAACCAGCTTGAACATCAGGAAGTTCACGGTTCATTGCTCAGCCATTAAAAAGAATTCATTTGAATTAGTTCTAATGAGGTGGTTGAAACCGGAGCCTATTATACAGAGTGAAGTAAGCCAGAAAGAAAAACACCAATACAGTATACTAACTCATACATACGGAAGTTAGAAAGATGGTAACAATAACCCTATATGCGAGACAGCAAAAGAAACACAGATGTATAGAACAGTCTTTTGGACTCTGTGGGAGAGGGAAAGGGTGGGATGATTCAGAAGAATGGCATTGAAACATGTATAATATCATATATGAACCGAATTGGGAGTCCAGGTCTGATGCATGACACTGGATCCTTGGGGCTGGTGCACTGACATGACCCAGAGGAATGGTATAGGGAGGGAGAAGGGAGGAGGGTTCAGAATGGGGAAGAGTTCAGGGTTCACATATATACCCGTGGTGGATTCATGTTGATGTACGGCAAAACCAATACAATATTGTAAAGTAATTAACCTCCAATTAAAATAAATTAAAAAAATCAAAATAGCTCAACTGGAATTCCATCACTTCCATTAGCTTGGTTCATACAAATGTTTCCTAAGGCCCACTTGACTTCAGGAGAGTGAGTCCCATAAAATGAATGACCCTATTGTTCCGCCCAATCCCCTCATGGGCTCTTATCCACATGGATAGCCCAGAGCGAGGCAGCAGCGAGGGTCCCCTAGGTGGGGCTGCTCGAGGACCTCGAAGAACAGGAACACATAATGTTCTCTGAGTCTATTTGCATTTTTGCAAAGTAAACATCTCCGTCATCACTGCTGAGTCCTCAGTGAAGTCAACCTCACACATACAATCTCAGTGAGATTAGTGTGTGTGTCTGGGTCAGTTTGGCGCCTAGTGGAGAAGTAATGGAGGTCCAGGCGTTGAACTCAGGAAGAAGAGACAAGTTTGAGACTACAGTTGCCCTGATCACATTCCTTCAGCCCTAGTTGTGGTCACAGAGGCCTAACTTCCAGCTGCCAGCTTTGGGGCCCAAGGCCTTTCTCTGGACCTTGGAGGGCTGTCGGCCATACTCACGCAGCTGGGAGTGCTGTGGAGTGGACGTTCTCTACTTTGGCAGCCTGAACCAATGTCTGCTGAGCATTGGTGTAAAAATACCCCCACTTCCTTGCCCCTTGGGTGGGATAACTTGTAGGCATATGCTCTACACTGACATCCAGTTTCCCCACAGAGTTAATTTTGGGTCACCCACGATGGTGTTGGCTTGGTAGTACACTCTGTGGCTACTTCTCCTCCATTATCTCACTTCCTCACTCACCTCTCTGTTTCTTTCCCCTCCTGTCTAAGTGAGGTCCCTAGAAGCAGAGCCTGAAGCTTGGCCAGATGACTTAGTGGGGAGTGCTCTCAGGCAAGAAGTGGGAGAACCGTCATGGAGCAGGGGAAAGAGCTGAGCAAACCTATGGTCTTCGCTGGAGATGGCTTCAGCCTGATCCTTTGGGGGACTCTGGAGCACAGACTTTACCTCAAAGTTGAGTCCCCTTTAAGAGCGCCCTCGCCTGCCCGCGACCGGCGCGCCATTTAAGAGCGCCCGGCCGGCTGCGTCGCGCACTAAGAGCGCCCCGCCGGCTGCGTCGCGCACTAAGAGCGCGGCCGAGAGGAGCTACCCCACGACCGAGGTCAGGAAGGGCGGCGGTGAGGAGAGACCCCTCGTCCAAGGTAAGGTGCGATGGCTGTGCTTCGCTGGCCGGGAACAGCCGGGAGCAGCCGGGATGAGATACCCCACGCCCAAGGTAAGAGAAACCCAAGTAAGACAGTAGGTCTTGAAAGAGGGCATCAGAGGGCAAATACACTAAAACCATTCTTACAGATAACTAGTCAATCTAACCACACAAGGACCACACCCTTGTCTAACTCAATGAGATTCAGCCATGCCCTAGGGGCAACCTGGGATAGGCGGGTCATGGTGGAGAGATATGACAGGGTGTGGTCCGCTGGAGAAGGGAATGGCAAACCACTTCAGTATTCTTGCCTTGAGAACCCCATGAACAGTATGAAAAGACAAAATGATAGGATACTGAAAGAGAAACTCCCCAGGTCAGTAGGGGCCCAATATGCTACTGGAGATCAGTGGAGAAATAACTCCAGAAAGAATGAAAGGATGGAGCCAAAACAAAAAGAATACCCAGCTGTGGATGTGTCTGGTGATAGAAGCAAAGTCCGATGCTGTAAAGAGCAATATTGCATAGGAACCTGGAATGTCAGGTCCATGAATCAAGGCAAATTGGAAGTGGTCAAACAAGAGATGGCAAGAGTGAATGTTGACATTCTAGGAATTAGCGAACTAAAATGGACTGGAATGGGTGAATTTAACTCGGATGACCATTATATATACTACTGTGGGCAGGAATCCCTCAGAAGAAATGGAGTGGCCATCATGGTCAACAAAAGAGTCCAAAATGCAGTACTTGGATGCAATCTCAAAAACGATAGAATGATCTCTGTTCGTTTCCAAGGCAAACCATTCAGTGTCACAGTAATCCAAGTCTATGCCCCAACCAGTAACGCCGAAGAAGCTGAAGTTGAACAGTTCTATGAAGACCTACAAGACCTTTTAGAACTAACACCCAAAAAAGATGTCCTTTTCATTATAGGGGACTGGAATGCAAAAGTAGGAAGTCAAGAAACACCTGGAGTAACAGGCAAATTTGGCCTTGGAATACGGAATGAAGCAGGGCAAAGACTAATAGAGTTTTGCCAAGAAAATGCACTCGTCATAGCAAATACCCTCTTCCAACAACACAAGAGAAGACTCTATACATGGACATCACCAGATGGTCAACACCGAAATCAGATCGATTATATTCTTTGCAGCCAAAGATGGAGAAGCTCTATACAATCAGCAAAAACAAGACCAGGAGCTGACTGTGGCTCGGACCATCAACTCCTTATTGCCAAATTCAGACTGAAATTGAAGAAGGTAGAGAAAACTACTACCCCCCTGGAAGGAACAAAAAAAAAAAAAAAAAAAAAAAAAAAAAAAAAAAAAAAAAAAAAAAAGAAGGGCCAGAAAGAAAAAAAAAGAGGGCGGGAAAAAGAAGAAAAAAGAGTGGGGAAAAATAAAGAAGAAAAAGAGAAAAAAAAACCCCCCAAAAAAAAAAAAAAAAAAAAAAAAAAGGCTGTCTGGGGAGGCCTTACAAATAGCTGTGAAAAGAAGAGAAGCGAAAAGCAAAGGAGAAAAGGAAAGATATAAACATTTAAATGCAGAGTTCCAAAGAATAGCAAGAAGAGATAAGAAAGCCTTCTTCAGTGATCAATGCAAAGAAATAGAGGAAAACAACAGAATGGGAAAGACTAGGGATCTCTTCAAGAAAATCAGAGATACCAAAGGAACATTTCATGCAAAGATGGGCACGATAAAGGACAGAGATGGTGTGGACCTAACAGAAGCAGAAGATATTAAGAAGAGGTGGCAAGAATATACAGAAGAACTGTACAAAAAAGAGCTTCAAGACCCAGATAATCATGATGGTGTGATCACTGACCTAGAGCCAGACATCTTGGAATGTGAAGTCAAATGGGCCTTAGAAAGCATCACTATGAACAAAGCTAGTGGAGGTGATGGAATTCCAGTGGAGCTATTCCAAGTCCTGAAAGATGATGCTGTGAAAGTGCTGCACTCAATATGCCAGCAAATTTGGAAAACTCAGCAGTGGCCACAAGATTGGAAAAGGTCAGTTTTCATCCCAATCCCAAAGAAAGGCAATGCCAAGGAGTGCTCAAACTACCGCACAATTGCACTCATCTCACACGCTAGTAAAGTAATGCTCAAAATTCTCCAAGCCAGGCTTCAGCAATATGTGAACCGTGAACTTCCTGATGTTCAAGCTGGTTTTAGAAAAGGCAGAGGAACCAGAGATCAAATTGCCAACATCCGCTGGATCATGGAAAAAGCAAGAGAGTTCCAGAAAAACATCTATTTCTGCTTTATTGACTATGCCAAAGCCTTTGACTGTGTGGATCACAATAAACTATGGAAAATTCTGAAAGAGATGGGAATACCAGACCACCTGATCTGCCTCTTAAGAAATCTGTATGCAGGTCAGGAAGCAACAGTTAGAACTGGTCATGGAACAACAGACTGGTTCCAAATAGAAAAAGGAGTACGTCAAGGCTGCATATTGTCACCATGTTTATTTAACTTATATGCAGAGTACATCATGAGAAATGCTGGACTGGAAGAAACACAAGTTGGAATCAAGATTGCCGGGAGAAATATCAATAACCTCAGATATGCAGATGACACCACTCTTATGGCAGAAAGTGAAGAGGGGCTAAAAAGCCTCTTGATGAAAGTGAAAGTGGAGAGTGAAAAGGTTGGCTTAAAGCTCAACATTCAGAAAACGAAGATCATGGCATCTGGTCCCATCACTGCATGGGAAATAGATGGGGAAACAGTGGAAACAGTGTCAGACTTTGTTTTTCTGGGCTCCAAAATCACTGCAGATGGTGACTGCAGCCATGAAATTAAAAGACGCTTGCTCCTTGGAAGGAAAGTTATGACCAACCTAGATAGCATATTCAAAAGCAGAGACATTACTTTACCAACAAAGGTTCGCCTAGTCAAGGCTATGGTCTTTCCTGTGGTCATGTATGGATGTGAGAGCTGGACTGTGAAGAAGGCTGAGCGCCAAAGAATTGATGCTTTTGAACTGTGGTGTTGGAGAAGACTCTTGAGAGTCCCTTGGACTGCAAGAAGATCCAACCAGTCCATTCTGAAGGAGATCAATCCTGGAATTTCTTTGGAAGGAATGATGCTAAAGCTGAAGCTCCAGTATTTTGGCCACCTCATGCGAAGAGTTGACTCATTGGCGAAGACTCTGATGCTGGGAGGGATTGAGGGCAGGAGGAGAAGGGGACGACAGAGGATGAGATGGCTGGATGGCATCACTGACTCGATGGATGCGAGTCTGAGTGACCTCCGGGAGCTTGTGATGGATAGGGAGGCCTGGCGTGCTGCGGTTCATGGGGTCGCAAAGAGTCGGACACGACTGAGCGACTGATCTGATCTGATCTGATCTAGTCCCCTTGGAGTCGAGGAAGCTGACCTTTGGAACCCCCATTTCAGTGAGTTACTTCCTGAAGATTGCCCTGAGGGGTGGGGGGTGAGTAGACATATCCTCCCAGTTGAGGTGGTGCCCATTTGGCCAAAGACAATGCTCCAGAAAAGGGCTCAGCTGTGACCTGCTAGCCACCAGTGCCCATAGCTGGAGAAAGGGTGCACGGGCCAGTGCAGAGAAGGGGCCATATAAGCTGGCGTTCTGATCTGTCTCAGGCTCTGATTCTGGGTATGGATGAAAGACAGACTTACCATTTACCCACGTCTCCAGGAGAAGGGAGGCATCAGACCCCTGAATAGTATTTTCAAGCACTCATTTGTCCATTTGGTTCTTGGATAATTGGTGGAGTTATTAAATAGTGGCCTCTTCTCTCTCCATCGCTCATTCTGTGTGGAATGATACTGCTCCTCCTGAACTGACCTCGACCCCCTTTTTTTTCAGTTGTCTTCTTACTGTCATTCAGTTGTGAATGTAGCGCTTTCTGCCTGCCCAAGCCCCCCTTCTCGTATCAGATCTACACAGCGAGCACTAACAGCTGAAATGGCAAAAGCGCCAGGTGTTACCTATATGGCCAGCTGCTTCCTCAGGAAGCCGCCTCCCCGCCCAGTAGTCTGTGGGCAGAGGCATCTGTGGTGTTGGGGGGCTCCTCCCCTGTATGGTAGCCTAGTCCCTCTGGATGCCCTGTACCATAACCCACCTCTGTGTGATCCTGATGTTCACCTAATCCTCACCAACCCCTGACCCTAGAGAGCCAGATTCCGTTTCACAATACCAGTCATCAGCTGGTTAGGGTAGAAATATAATACAAACTATATACTTTCTAATAAATACACGCAAAAAGTAAAAGAAGCAGGTTAAATTCACTTTAATATAATTTAGCACAGTATATTAAACTATCATTTCAACATGTAATCAATATAAAAATTACAAGATATTTTTACATTTTTTTATCCTTAATTCTTAAAGAATGGCATAAATTTCAGTATATTTTATACCAAAAGAACATTTCAATTTGGACTAGTCACATATCAAGTGCTCACTAACCACACGTAGCTAATGGGTACCATGTTGGTGAGCTCAGTTCCATAGTGTCTGGTTGTAAGCCTGGTTTTGTTGAAATGGCCAAATGGTGTTAACTAGCCTGGACTACAAGGCAGGTGAAGCCAGAAGGACCTGATGTTCTTGATGGTGTGGAGTGGCTGTATTGTAGTTGAGGACTGAGATTCACAATGAGGCTGAAGGGTAATGATGAGTGGGAGAAGAGAAGGGATGGACTGGAAGCCTGGGAGGTCCTAATCCAAGAGGGCAATCTCCAGAGTTGGAGATCACAGAAATGGGGCAGTGGCTGATGCTGTGGCTGTGAAAAGGAGGTGCAGATAGGGACCACTTGCTTGAGGAACTGGAGGAACTTTCAGGCCACTGTTTTTAAGGTCTTTGAAACCATCCATGGTAGTCAACCTTTTGTTGACTTTAAGTCAATTCTTAACTCTAATTTTTCAAAAGAAAGATTTCCAAAGGTGAGAAGTGACAAATGCAAATTTAACCAGCATGCATTCTATTGCATTATTGAGTCCTTGGTGTAGGTGCTGAAAAAAGCACACATTTCACATTGACCTCCTTGAAAAATACTTGTGGATTTTACCATTAATAAGGACCCTTTGGTTCTCACTCTCCAATTAACTGTGTGATCATCTCACAGTATTTTGATCTGGACTGTATTTCTTGTTATAATGATTAGCGCTTCATACCTTAGATTCTGTGAAGAGCAAGATAAATTGCCTTCATTTCTTCTTCTTGATCAACCACACGTAGCACTTCATAAAGAGAATGATCAGATTTTGCACTCTCAAATGCCTTTTAGCTGACTTTTGAACAGAATATATACTCACCTCATTTTTTAGATGGGTAAACCAAGGCTCTGACCAATTACTGGACTTTTCCAAATGACTCAGTTTTGTTGTTGTTGTTGTTTTTTTAAAATAAAAACCGGGGTTATTTGCTTAAGGAAAATACATGGAAATGGTTAACAACTATGGTTTCTAAGTTTTATTTTTGGTGAGATTCAATCCTTCAAATGATTGAATTTTGCAAAGAAGAGACTTTGTAACTCATTGCAGTGGCCCAGAATCTGACACATTGTATACATTCAAGAAATATTTTTAAATGAATGGATAAGTTGTATCATCTCTTCATTTAGTTTTATTTAGATAGTCAAGTATCTTTTATCGGTTTTAAAACATTTTCAAGCTTAATATTTTAAAACAATAGTTACTTTTACAGCTTTTTTAAAACAGCACATTCTTTTTGGAGATAATTAAAAAAAAAAAAATACATATACACACCCTTCTGGGAGACATAATACTGTTTACTTTCACTTATTTTGCAACTTGCCTTTTCACAGAACATTGGGTCTTAAAGATCCATGTATATTAAGCACAGATAGTTCCATATCCCTTTAACTCTGGCATTTAGTAGTATAGCTGAATCATAGTTTACTTGATTACTTTCTTAATTAATGGCATCTAGATTATTCTCAGTTTTGAACTGGACATGGAACAACTGCCTGGTTCAAAATTGGGAAAGGAGTATGACAAGGCTGTATATTGTCTCCCTGCTTATTTAACTTATATGCAGAGTACATCATGAGAAATGCTGGGCTGCATGAAGCACAAGTTGGAATCAAGATTTCCAGGAGAAATATCAGTAACCTCAGATATGAAGATGTACCACTTTAATGGCAGAAAGTGAAGAGAAACTAAAGAGCCTCTTGATGAGGGTCAAAGAGGAGAGTGAAAAAGTTGGCTTGAAACTCAACATTAAAAAAACTAAAATCATGGCATCCAATCACATCACTTTATGACCAAAAAAAAAAAAAAAAAAAAAGGGAGGGGGGAAAGTGGAAGCAGTGACAGATTTTCTTGGGCTCCAAAATGACTGCAGACGGTGATTGCAGCCTTGAAATTAAGACACTTGCTCCTTGGAAGGAAAGCTATGATAAACCTAGACAGTGCATTAAAAAGCAGAAACATCACTTTGCCCACAAAGGTCCTTATAGTCAAAGCTATGACTTTTCCAGTAGTCATGTAGGGATATGAGAGTTGGACGATAATGAAGGCTGAGTGCCAGAGAATTGATGCTTCCAAATTGCAGTGCTGCTGCTAAGTCACTTCAGTCGTGTCCGACTCTGTGTGACCCCATAGATGGCAGCCCACCAGGCTCCCCCGTCCCTGGGATTCTCCAGACAAGAACACTGGAGTGGGTTGCCGTTTCCTTCTCCAATGCATGAAAGTGAAAAGTGAAAGTGAAGTTGCTCAGTCATGTTTGACTCTTAGCGACCCAATGGACTGCAGCCTACCAGGCTCCTCTGTCCATGGGATTTTCCAGGCAAGAGTACTGGAGTGGGGTGCCATGGCCTTCTCCGAAATTGCAGTGCTAGAGAAGACTTTTAAGCGTCCCTTGGACTGTAAGGTGATCAAACCAGTCAATCCTAAAGGAAACAAACCCTGAATATTCATTGGAAGGATTGATGCTGAAGCTGAAGCTCAAATATTTTGGCCACCTAATGCAAATAGCTGACTTTTTTTTAATAGGAAAAGACCCTGATACTTGGAAAGATTGAAGGTAAAAGGAGAAGGGGGCATCAGATGATGAAATGGTTAATAGTATCACTGACTCAATGGACATGAATTCGGGCAAACTCTGGAAGATAGTGGAGGACAGAGGAGCCTGACGTCCATGGCGTTGCAGGGTTGGACATGACTTAGAGACTTAAAAACTCTTATTCTCAAATTTTTCCTATTTTAAAATTTGCTGCATCAAACATCTTAGCACATTGCCTGCTTATGTGCCTCCATGACTATTTCTTTATGTTTGTGTTAAGCAGTGAAACTGGAGTTCATAGAAAAGCCCAGTTTAAGGTTTTTAGATACTACCAAAGTGCCCTAAAGAGTAAAACTGCAATTTATATTTTCACTGTCCATCTGCCCACACCTCCTTGCCTACATTTAATGTTAGCAAACATTAGTTTTTACCAGTCTGCTGGGCGAAATACAGTATCTAGTTAATTTTGAGGAAGTAACTTTGTTATTATAAATACAAATATATATACTTCTATGTAATGAATAGATGTATATATGTGTGTATGTATGCATATGCAATTTAAATATTAATGCCTACCACTCAGCTGATTATATTGTCTTTAGGAGCATCTTTCTAATTATGCAGCAGTAATTCATTCCTTTTTTTCTCCTGTATATGAGTATACCAAAATTAATGTTTCTACACTGATGAACATTTGACTATTTCCTGGTTTTTCCTATGATGAATTGTCTGAAATCTGAGCTTTCTTGTGCATGTCTCCCGGGTCACATGTGCAGGAGTGTTGCTAGGGTATACCTAGCTGTGAAACTGCTGAGTCCTAGGGTACCATGGAGACTACCCGTTGTCCATCCAAATCCGTTCTCCCCACCTTCATGCAAGGTATTCAGATAGACATCTTCCCCAACTTTCCTTTCAGTTGGATGTGGCTGTGCAACTAAGTTTTTCCCAATAAAATCTAAGCAGCTTTCCATCCTGCTACTTTGAGAGCAGAGCCTTAAAGCAATGAACACACCACTTCCATGCTCTCATCTCTCTTCCTTCTAACCCAAACCCATAGGTGGTGGTGACCCAGCCTCAACTTTGCAGAAAATGACAGAATCCTAGAGGGTGGCAGAGCAATGACCTGAAAAGGATCAAAGACCTTGATCAAAGTTGACCATGAGGATCAGAGCTGTCCCACTAATCAGGACTATGAACTTCAGAATGAAAGGTATCAGAAAAATAAATTTCTTTACCTTTAAGCCATTTTACTGTTAGCATTTTATTGTTAGTATCTTGATTATAGCAGCCTGTACCTCAATTACTACATAAAGAAGCCCATGTTAAACCTCACTGATGCTATACTCCTGCCCAAAATGTTTGAAACAATTGATATCCCCATTAACAACATGTGAAAGTTCCTGTTGCTCCACATCAAACCAACCCTGCTATTGTCTGACTGTATTATTTTTGCCTAGTGGTGTGAGAAGTATTATCTTGCTGTTATTTTCACTTGCAAATGAGGTTGTGCATCTTTGCAAATATGATTAGCTCATTCACATTTCCCTTTATCTGAAATGTCTGTTTGAATTTTTAGTCCTCTTTAATATGGAGTGCCTTTAATATTGTAGTCAAAAATATACAATATAAAATTTGCATTTTAATCATTTTCAGTGTATGATTCGGCGATGTTAATTACATTCACAATGTTGTGTATCACCACCATTTCCAAAACCCTTTCATCACCTCAAACAGAAGCTCGACCCATTGGACAGTAACTCCCCACACCTCCTTTCCATACCCCCTGTTAACCTCCAATCTACTTCCTGTCTTTATGACTTTGCCATTTTAGATATTTCATACACATGGAATCACACGGTATTTGCCCTTTTGTGTCTGGTGGAAAAATGTGGAACACTTCATGAATTTTTGTTTCAAGGGCTATGCTAATTTCTGTGTCATTCCAATTTTAGTTCCAACACACTGTCAAAGCAAGCACTTGGGCACTTTTTAAATGTTTCTTTTTGGTTTGGAGAATTCCTTATGTATTCTAGCTATGAATACGTTCTTCATTAAATGGCTTGCAAACATTTTCTCCCAGTGTTTGGCTTAACTGTGTTTATGGTGCTTTTTTGCACTAAAGCTTCTCATATGTAGTCAAAAGTACCTATATTTTCTTTTGTAATTTGGGCTTTTTGTGTCTTATTTATGAAACCCTACTCTACCCACTGCTCTTCATTAAGGTATTCTGTATTTTCTTCAAAAACATTTTTAGAGTTTTACCTTTAATGTTCATTTTTAATCCACTTGAAATTGATTATATTTGGTGTGAGAAAAATATCTAATGTTATTTTTTTCAAATTTCCCAGCATCATTTACAGCTGGTTTATCCCTTCCCCAGTACTTTGTAATTCTTTTTTGACATGGATTTTTCCATCTATACCTTTATCCTAAATCTCTACATCACTTCCACACTATTCTATTTATGGTAGCTTTATAATAAGTATGAAAAGTTGATCAGGCAAGGCCTTCCGTTCTTTTGTCTTCAAAATTGTCTTGGCTGTTCTTGTCTTTTTGCCTTTGAATTTGGGGTCAAACAATCAAATTCTTCAAAAATAGTGTGAATGCTTTTCTTGTGTTTGTATTAAAGTTATATTTAAAGTCAGGGATAATTGATATCAATTTTCTTATCCATGAAAGTGGTGTATCTCTCTGGTTACTTAAGTACTCTTTAATAGAGTCTTATACTTCTTTTACATACAAGTCTTTTAAAACTTTCTTTAAATTTGTTCTAAAATACTTCCATTTTTGTGTTTTTAAATGCTATGATATTGAAAATTATTTTTTTGTTGATGTTTAGGAAAGCAGTATATTTTTTCCTCTTTTTAAAAGACTTTATTTTCTATTTAAATATAGCTGATTAATAATGTTGTGATGGTTTCAGGTGCCGTCCATGGGGTCACTAAGAGTTGGGCACGACTGAGCGACTTCACTTTCACTTTTCACTTTTATGCATTGGAGAAGGAAATGGCAACCCACTCCAGTGTTATTGCCTGGATAATCCCAGGGACAGGGGAGCCTTGTGGGCTGCCGTCTATGGGGTCGCACAAAGTTGGACACGACTGAAGTGACTTAGCAGCAGTAGCAGCAGCAGTTTCAGGTGGACAGCAAAGGGTCTCAGTCATACATGTCCATGTATCCATTCTCCCCTAGACTCCCCTCCCATGCAGACTGCCCCAAAACATTGAGCAGAGTTCCCTGTGCTATACAGTAGGTTCTTGTTGATTATCCATTTTTAAATATAGCAAAGTGTACATGTTGATCCTGCTGCTGCTGCTGCTAAGTCGCTTCAGTCGTGTCCGACTCTGTGCGACCCCATAGATGGAAGCCCACCAGGCTCCCCTGTCCCTGGGATTCTCCAGGCAAGAACACTGGAGTAGGTTGCCATTGCCTTCTCCAATGCATGAAAGTGAAAAGTGAAAGTGAAGTCACTCAGTCATGTCCGACTCTTAGCGACCCCATGGACTACAACCTACCAGGTTCCTCCACCCATGGGATTTTCCAGGCAAGAGTACTGGAGTGGGGTGCCATTGCCTTCTCCGCATGTTGATCCTAAACTCCCCTAACTCTCTGTTTCCCTCCAGTCTTCCCCCTGGCAACCATAAGTTTGTTTTCTAAGTCTGTGAGCCTGTTTCTATTTTGTAGATAAGTTCATTTGTATCATTTCTTTTTAGATTCCATATATAAGGGATGTCATACAATATTTCTCCTTCTTTGACTTACTTCGCTCAGCATGGCAATATCTAGGTCTATCCTTGTTAGGAAAGCAGTAGATTTTTATATATTGACTTTTTATCAGCAAACTTGCTCATCTCTCATGTTTGGTCTAATGATTTGTTTGTACAGTCTCTTGGGTTTTCTAAATAATCTTACTCTTTATGACCCAATATGTTCCTTTTTTCCCTCTTTCCTTTCTTTATAACTTTCATTTCTTTTTCATGTTTTTAGAGTGCTGGCTAGGACCTGCAGTAAAATGTTTAATAGAAACAAACAGCAGTTATCCTTTTCTTTTCCCCAACTTCAAAGAGAATGCTTCTAATATTTGATCATCCAGTGTATTATTTGCTTTTGGTATATATCATATTTCAGATTAGAAAGTTCTTTTCTATTTCTTTAGTTAAATAATTGTAAATTGTGAAAAAGTTCTGAATTTTTATCAGAGGTTTTATGTGTCTGTTGAGATGAGTATATACATTTTTTCTTTTGATTAGTTAATGAAGTAAATAGATTCATCTAAAGTTAGACCATCCTTACAATCCTAGGAAAGCCCAAATTGGTCCTATGGAAAAAAAAAAAAAAGAATACAGTACATTTCTGGGTTCAGTTTGATAATATTTTTATTGTTTATTTGTGCATTTATTTGGTCTTTTGTTTTCCTGTACTGTTCCTAATATGATTTTCAAAATATCCTTGAATATTTGGAATAGAACTCACTGGCAAAACCGTCTGGATTTAATATTATTACCTTTTCATTGTATAGATTTTACTGATTCAAGTTATTTCATGGTAATGAGTCTACTCAAATATTCTACTTTTTGTGAATTATATTGCATATGTTATATTTTTTCTATTTCATTCATGTGGTTCACAGTATTCTCTAAAACTTCAAAGTTTTTTTTTTATACGTATGTCCCTCTTTTCATCCCTAACACTTTATCTCATTACAGATTCCTTGCAAACTAGCTCAATCTTGTCAGAAGCTTTTCCATCTTGTTCCTTTTTTTCAGACAGTGAGCTTTGAGATATGGTGTCTTGTTAATAATTTCTGTATTTTCCATTCCTGTATATTTATGTGTTTCTCTTTTGTTGTGTTTCTTTCCTTTGAGTTATTCTCAGTTTTATTGCTTTTGTTTTAGCTTTTTGAGAGAAGTTTTACTTAGCAACTTCTATTCTTCTCAACTTTATAATATTCCAAGATACAAAATTACCTTTAAATATCCTTACCTTTAAATTACCTTTTAGCTGCATATCAAAATTCTGAGAGGTCGAGTTTTAATTATCATTCAATTTGAAATATTTTCCATTTCCCACTGAGATTTCTTAATTAGGGGACTTCCCTGGTGGTCCACTGGTAAAGAATTTGCCTTGCAAGCAGGGGAAAAGTGTTCAATCCCTGGTTAGGGAACTAAGATCCCACGTGCCAAGGAGAAACTAAGCCCGCACCGCAACTAGATGGTCCGCATGCCACAACGACCAAGCCTGTGTGCCACAACTAGAGCACCCACGCACTGCATCAGAAGTTCTCATGTGGCACAGTGGGAACACTGCGTGCCTCAACTAAGACCCAATGCGACCTAATAAATTAAAAGACAGGGAGAGCAATTTCTTATTTAAAGGTCATTAAAGTGTGTTTCAAAGTTTCTTTTATTATTGATTTCTAATTGAATTACTTTGAGGCCAGATAATGTGATTTGTGGGGCTTCCTAGGTGGTGCTAGTGGTAAAGAACCCACCTGCCAATGCAGGAGATATTAGAGACACAGGTTCGAACCCTGGGTTTGGAAGATCCCTGGGAGGAAGACATGGAAACCCACTTCAGTATTCTTGCCTGGAGAATCCCACAGACAGAGGAGCCTGGCGGGCTACGATCCATAGGGTCACAAAGAGTCGGACAAGAATGAAGCCATTTGTCATGCACGCACAATGTGATTTGTATGGCCAGTTGTTTGGCCTTTGCTGAGACGTCCTTTGTGGCAATTGTTCTATACATACTTGAGAGCAACAGGCAATCACTAGTGATTAGATAGGACTCTGTGTCCATCTCTTTTAAGTTGAGTAGTTATGTTGTCACAGTCTTCTAATATCAATTTTCCTCTGCTTGATCTATACATAACCAAATGAAGTTATTTTAAAATCTCTCTCTATTATGGTTGATTTGTCAACTTTTCCTTAAAATTTTGCATTTTTCTTTTGATAATTTGAGGCCATGCCTTAGGTGCACAAAAGTTCAGAATCCATGTATCTTCCTAAAAAACTATTCATTTTATTATTGTGTAATGCTTCTTTGGAAGGAATGATGCTGAAGCTGAAACTCCAGTACTTTGGCCACCTCGTGCGAAGAGTTGACTCATTGGAAAAGACTTTGATGCTGGGAGGGATTGGGGGTAAGAGGAAAAGGGGACGACAGAGGATGAGATGGCTGGATGGCATCACCAACTCAATGGACATGAGTCTCAGTGAATTCCAGGAGTTGGTGATGGACAGGGAGGCCTGTTGTGCTGCGGTTCATGGGGTTGCAAAGAGTTGGACATGACGGAGCAGCTGATCTGATCTGATCTCTGAATGCTTCTTTTGTTACTAATAATGCTTTTTCCTTATTTCCTGTGTTAGAAACCTATAACAGATTTCTAAAATCAATATTTTCCTGGCATTTCCTGGCATATTGTTTTCTTATCCATTTATTTCGAACATTTTTGAATCCTTATTTTTAAGGTGTTTCTTCTAACAATATATAACTGGATTTTCTTCTTAACCAATCTGATGTTCATATTTTAAATTAGTTTGTTTCATTTATATTTATTATGTTACAGATACACTTAATATGATTGCTAGTATCCTTGGATTTATTTCCACCAGTTTATTTTATGCTTTTTTTATGCTATGCTTTTCTTTCTCATATTAATTTTTATCAGAATATAGTATGCTATGCTTTTCATTCCTTATTTTTCTTTTTTCCTACTCCCCATTGTTTTAATTAAGTTTCATTATCCCTGCTTTCCCATACTGCTTATCTGGGAAGTGGTTACCCTTAACATTCTAAAGCATGGCTAACTAGACAAGATGTAAAATTATTCAATATTTCTGTCTGCCTCCAAAATGGCACCAGAGTTTTAAAAAATATTTAGGTTTTTAACTCCCATCTTTGATGCTGCTTATATTCAGTATTTTAGTGTTATCCTGCTTTTATAAACTTCAAACATTTGTCCACATTATTGTTTCTTTCATCTTATTTTGCTCTTCTGAGTTCATTTCTTTTATTTGTGAACTATTCCTTTTCGTAGATCTCGGAGATAGTATCTTGGGGATAAATGCCTTAAACCTTGCTTCAAAATGACTTTATTTTGTGTTCAATTTTGAGCACAACTTTAGCAGATTTTAGGTTGAGCTTTCCTAGTGGCTCAGTGGTAAAGAACCTGCCTTTCGATGCAGGAGATGCGGGTTCCCTGGGTTGGGAAGATTCCCCTGGAGGAGGGCATGGCACCCACTCCAGTATTCTTGCCTGGAGAGTCCCATGGGCAGAGGAGCCTGGTGGGCTATGGTCCATGGGGTTATAAAGAGCCAGACACAACTTTGCGACTGAGCATGCATGCAGGATTTTATGTTAGGCAAAATTTTAGATTCATGGTTATTTTCTTTCTGTAATTAACATTTTGCTACTGAGAAAACTAATTGTCGCGTCTTAAAAGTAACTGTCACTTCTTTCTGATCACTTTTAATGCTTTTTTCTGTCTTCGGTGGCCTGAAGTTTCATTATGATTTGTTTAGGCATGAATATTTTTTTTTATTCTGCTCAAGGCTTTCTAAATCTGTGCTTCCTAAACCTGAACAATTTATATCTTCCAACAGTTTTAGAGATTTTTCTATTTTCTCTTAATATTGCTTACACCCCACCCCCCATTACTTCAATTATTTCCTCAAGTATTTTAAGAAGAAGAATTAAAGCGCCTCTTGATGAAGGTGAAAGAGGAGAGTGAAAAAGCTAGGTTAAAACTCAACACTCAAAAATTGAAGATCAGGGCCTCTGAGCCCATTATGTCATGGCAAATAGATGGGGAAAAAATGGAAACAGTGTCAGACTTTATTTTCTTGGGCTCCAAAATCATTGCAACCATGAAATTAAAAGACACTTGCTCCTTAAAAGAAAAGCTATGACAAATTTAGACAGTGTTTTAAAAAGCAGAAATATCACTTTGTCGACAAAGGTTCATCTAGTCCAAGCTGTGTTTTTTCCAGTAGTCATGTATGAATATGAAAGTTGGACCATAAAGAAAGCTGAGCACCAAAGAATTGATGTTTTCAGATTGTTGTACTCGAGAAGACTCTTGAGAGTCCCCTTGACAGCAAGAATATCAAACCAATTAATCTGAAAGGAAATCAACCCTGAATATTCATTGGAAGGGCTGATGCTGAAGCTGAAGCTCCAATACTTTGGTCAACTGATGCGAAGAATTGACTCATTGGAAAAGACCCTGATGCTGGGAAAGACTGAGGACAGGAGTAGAAGGGGGCAATAGAGGATGAGATGGTTGGACAGCATTATTGACTCAATGGACATGAGTTGGAGCAAAATCCAGGAAATAGTGGAGAACAGAGGTGTCTTGAGTGCTGTAGTTCATGGGGTTGCAAAGGGTCAGACATGACTAACTGAACAACACAACAAAATATTTTTAAAATATATGGTAGCCTTCTCTTTGCATCATCCATATTTCTCAGCCTCTTGTAATATCTTACATTTCTTTACTGTTCTGTATTACATTATAGCCAGTTCCCTCAGATTTAACTTGAAGCTCCTGTAAACATTTCTTCAAGCATATTTATTCTCTTAGGACTGCCCATGTAGGTTTTTATTCCAATGTCTTTAATTTTTTCCTATTCTATGTGCTTCTTTCTCAAATGTATAATTTTTGTAGTATTTTATTTTAAATATTAACATGTAAGTCTTTCTCCGAAAGATCTATAATTGTTGTCGTTTAGTCGCTAAGCTACATCCAACTCTTTGTGACCCCATGGGCTGCAGCGTGTCAGTCTCCTCTGTCCTTCACTATCTCCCAGAGCTTGCTTTGTTGGTAAAATGATGTCTCTGCTTTTAGGTTTGTCATAGCTTTCTTTCCAAGAGCAAGGTTCTTTTAATTTTATGCCTGCAGTCTTTGTCTGCAGTGGCTTTTGAGTGCAAGAAAAGAAAATCTGTCATTGTTTCCATTTTTTCCCCATCTATTTGACACGAAGTGATGGGACCAGATGCCATGATCCTAGTTTTTTAAAAGTTGAGTTTTAAGCCAGCTTTTTCACCCTCCTGTCTGACCCTCATCAAGAGGCTTTTTAGTTCCTGTTCACTTTGTGCTATTAAAGTGGTATCATCTGCATATCTGAGGCTGTTGATATTTCTCTTGGCATCTTGATTCCAGCTTGTGATTCATCCAGCCTGGCATTTCCCATGATGTACTCTCCATATAAATTAAATAAGCAGGGAGACAATAATAAAAATCCTTTCCTAATTTTGAACCAGTCAGTTGTTCTATGTCCAGTTCTAACTGTTGCTTATTGACTTGCATACAGGTTTCTCAGGAGACAGGTAAGGTGGTCTGGTACTTCCATCTCTTTAAGAATTTCCCATATTTTGTTGTGATCCACACAGTCAAAGGCTTTCATGCAGTCAGTGAAGCAGGAGTAGATGTTTTTTTTGGAACTCCTTTGCTTTTTCCAAGATCCAACAAATTTTGGCAATTTGATCTCTGTTTCCTCTGCCTCTTCAAAACCCAACTTGTACATCTGGAAGTTCTTGGTTCACGTACTGCTGAAGGCTATCTTGGAGGATTTGGAGCATAACCTCGCTAGCCAGTGAAATCAGTTTTGTTGGCTGAATTTTGCTTATGGTAGATTAATTCATGTGTTCTGTGATTCTGGATTGTGAGCTCACACTTGGCATGGCTTTATTTGCAGGAATCCTATGGAGGGTTTGTGCCTTTTGTATTTCCTTCTACCAACCCATTTATTAAAAAATATTGAATATTTCTAATTGAGTTTTTGCCTTGCAAGTTTTGAGATTAAGTAGTAGAATTTAAACTGAAGCCCATGTGAGTGAAGACCTACGATAGGAGTTCTATGGGGAGGTTATTTTCTCTCATATCCTGAGCCCAGGTTGAGAAGCAAACTTCCTTGTCCTCCTCTCTGACAAAGGATAAAATTTTCTCTCAGTCCATGCTTTCAATGAAGGTGTTGCAGTTTGAGGCCTCAGCTTTACGCAATGGTTTCAGTCCGAACTTTGTGCCTTGTATTCATTCAAACTCTTGTTTTCTGCTGCTAAGTCACTTCAGTCGTGTCCGACTCTGTGCGACCCCATAGACGGCAGCCCACCAAGCTCCCCCCGTCCCTGGGATTCTCCAGGCAAGAACACTGGAGTGGGTTGCCATTTCCTTCTCCAATGCATGAAAGTGAAACGAGAAAGTGAAGTCGCTCAGTCATGTCCGACTCTTCGCGACCCCATGGACTGCAGCCCACCAAGCTCATCCATCCATGGGATTTTCCAGGCAAGACTGACTGCCTGGGAAAGACACCATTTCCCAGGGTAAGGATCCCACAGGGTTCTCCCTGCTGACCCTTCTGCAAACCTCGGGGAACCCCGGCTGTTGGCAGTGGGCCTGAGCTGCAGACACCAGCTGAGTCATGTCCCCATTTTACAGATGGGCAGCCTGAGGCCCAGAGAGTGGAAAGACTCCCCCTTGCCATGGCTCTGTTTAACTGTGGAGATCTCCCCTTCCACTGACCTGTGCCTGCTCCCTGATCCCAGCTCCTAAGCTAATGTGGAACTTCCAGAAGGTTCCATGGCTTCTTGGTGGTCCCCAGGTTACCCTCCAGTGGGAGTGGCAGGAGTAGGGGTGTTCCCAGCCTTGCAGCTTGGAGAAGCTGGGGTGTGCTGGCAGAGGGTTCGGTTCTGGGACCCCAGAAGGCCCCCGAGCTGCCCCTCTGTCCCTAACGCAGACTGGACAGGTGGCCTAGAAGTTGTCTGGAGCTCAGAGTGGAGGAGTTCAGAGTGAATGAGTCACTGGCAAGCCCATCAGTGGGTCTTCAGAGACCCTCCCCCACCCCCGGAGGTGTGGCCAGGATCCCAGGGAAGGGTTGGAGTGTTGGCTGGGCTTCTGGAAGATTCCAGAAGCCAGTAACAGTGCCCAGCTGGGTGCCCCACAGGCAACATCTGTGAACTTCCTGACGGTACAACAGGGGTAGCAGGCTCCCCATTCTGCAGTGGAGAAAACCCAAGAGGTCAAACACCACGGCCAAGGCCACCCAGCGGAGGAGTGGAATTCAACCCAGCTCTGACTGAGCCCACAGTCCATGGGGACTTGTTTTCTACTGATGCACATTAAAATTAAACTTGTTTTCTACTGATGCACATTAAAATTCAAGCCATTAGGTTTCCTGACTGGGGACTAATCCCTACCCAGTCTGCAGTGTAAGCACCCACATTATCATCTGGATTTCAGCACTTTGTTTCTAGGCTCTTGGGGATCCTTCTTACAGACTCTGCAGCACATTGAGAAGAAAATATTTTACATATTATTGGGTTTTTCTAGATGTATTCAGTAACAATTTTGTGGGTTAACCTATATTATTAATGTGAATGTAAGTTATTCTTTCATGATTTATTTTTTCTTTATGTATGCTATATAATGATATTTTTTAGCCAAAGAGTTTTTAGTCAATATTCAATTCATTCATATTTGTTATTGGAAGCTATTTCTGTTATTTCTTTTGCATTTTTATTGTTCAACAATAATGTACCTTCCATTTAATAATCTTTCAATTCCTTTAAAAATATACAAGTTATACTTTATTTTTACCTTCTCCAGTGTTTTTAAAGGTCTATATATGTCTTTAAATTATATTTGTAGAAACACTTAATAGAACTGCCTTATGACCCAGCAATCCCACTGCTGGGCATACACACCGAGGAAACCAGAATTGAAAGAGACATGTGTACCTCAATGTTCATCGCAGCACTGTTTATAATAGCCAGGACATGGAAGCAACCTAGATGTCCATCAGCAACGAATGGATAAGAAAGCTGTGGTACATATACACAATGGAGTATTACTCAGCCATTAAAAAGAATACACTTTGATCAGTTCTAATGAGCTGGATGAAACTGGAGCCTATTATACAGAGTGAAGTAAGCCAGAAAGAAAAACACCAATACAGTATACTAATGCATATATATGGAATTTAGAAAGATGGTAACAATAACCCTGTATGTGAGACAGCAAAAGAGACACAGATGTATAGAACAGTCTTTTGGATTCTGTGGGAGAGGGAGAGGGTGGGATGATTTGGGAGAATGGCATTGAAACATGTATAATATCATATAAGAAATGAATCGCCAGTCCAGGTTCGATGCAGGATACAGGATGCTTGGGGCTGGTGCACTGGGATGACCCAGAGGGATGATACGGGGAGGGAGGTGGGAGGGCGGTTCAGGATGGAGAACATGTGTACACCCGTGGAGGATTCATGTTGATGTGTATGGCAAAACCAATACAATATTGTAAAGTAATTAGCCTCCAATTAAAATAAATTTAAATTAAAAATTTAAAAATAAACCTTTTTAAAACTAATTTCAACTATTTTAAGCCAATTTCAGTATTTGTAAGGTAAGCATTAAAAGAAACAAAAAGCTTCTGAACCCCTCCTATGTGAACAAGGAATTTCATATAGCTTTCCCCCCGACCTAACATTCCCCTTCTCTTTGATATAATACAAGTTGAGCTATTAGATTTAGGTTTTTGTAAACTGAATTTTGACAACATTCTGTATTGAGACTACTTTTGACATTTTAATTAAATTTAAAACTGGTTTGCAAACATTTAGACTTCTATTCTTAATTGATTTTACGTCTGCCACCAAATCTCATCTCTGTCGTTTGGAATATATTTTCAAGTAACTTTTTTCCTAAACTGCTGCAAATTTTCTGATATTTTAAAATGTAACTGAAAATGTCTGTTGCTCTCAGTCTGCTGGAAATATATTATCTGCGTCACAAATTTTTTACTTCTCAAAGTCTACAGCTCTGGCTCCATTTTCTTTTGAAATTCAGTGTTATGAAGTTAATGATATTTATTCCAACTATAGGCAATTTACTCTATTTTTCTATGTGTGCGTTTGTGTGTATCCTCGGGTAGATGTAAGATTTCTTTAAAATATCCATACAGTTCAAAAACATCACTGAGATGTGAGTATCAGGTCTTTATTCAGCTAAGAAAAGTTTTGTTTTTTTGTAGCCTTGCAATTACTTTGATGACATTTGTACTGCTATTTCTTTTAGGAACTCTAAACTCTTTCAGGAATGCTCTTGGGGATTCATTATAGTTCCCATTCCCTTGCAAGTATGAACACAATTGTACATATGTTGCTCCTCCATCTTCTGTCTTCCATATGTTTTGTATTCTTTTTCAGTGTTTTTCCTTTTCTGTCCGTTTTGCATGCATTCTTGGAAAGATTCCCCAGTTTGTCTTCCACCACCACCTATTCAATGCTCAGCAGCAACAGGTCTATTCTTTCCTGACACACATGTGTAGAGTTTAATTCTGCCCTGCATTTTTATTTCTTTAAAACCCTGTTCTCTCTTTCTCCTCCCTTCTCTCATTTGGTTGCCTTTTTTTCTTAGTCTGTTTTCTTGTCAGCTTCTTCCTCAGCCATGGCATTTGTCTTCATGCATACCAAGAAGCTTCCTGAAATATCTCTTGGCTGGGCAGAACATCATGTTTAAAGCGATGCTCCCCTTCTGGGTCTTGGAGGTATCATCCCTGCTCCTTGCCTTTCAGTATTTCCTACAGGTCCCTGGGCTCTCTTGACCCCTTTTCACTCCTCCCTGAGAAGGGAAGACCCATAGTCAGGTGTTATGCTAGGCAGGAGGAGTGGACTGGCCTTGGGCTCTCCTTCTTGCTTGCTTGATGCTTGAATCATCTTTTTAGACCTATATCTAGAGGATGAGCCAGTGTTCAATTGCCAGTTGCCAACAGACTTCGTCTGCCAAACTGAAGTGGCATCTTTGTCTAAATACCATGTTGATTCTCTGGTATTCTGACCTGATATGTCACAGGAAAAGCTCACTCAGTAGATGCACTGCTCCCACTATTATTACCATGTCTGCTGCAGTCTCTTGACTTTTCAGCCCCTCTGGAATGCACTGGTCTCCATCAGCTCATCCGTTTGCACAGTTGTCTTGCTTGTTTTCCAGTGATCATGTATGGATGTGAGAGTTGGGCTATAAAGAAAGCTGAACATGGAAGAATTGATGCTTTTGAACGGTGGTGTTGGAGAAGACTCTTGAGAGTCCCTTGGACTGCAAGGAGATCCAACCAGTCCATTCTAAAGGAGATCAGTCCTAGGTGTTTATTGGAAGGACTGATGCTGAAGCTGAAACTCCAGTACTTTGGCCACCTCGTGCGAAGAGTTGACTCATTTGAAAAGACTTTGATGCTGGGAGGGATTGGGGGTAGGAGGAGAAGGGGACAACAGAGGATGAGATGGTTGGATGGCATCACGGACTCAATGGACATGGGTTTGGGTGGACTCTGGGAGTTGGTGATGGACAGGGAGGCCTGGCGTGCTGCGGTTCATGGGGTCGCAAGGAGTCGGACACGACTGAGTGACTGAACTGAACTGAGCTGAACTTGGTTGTTTTCAGACTCTCTTGCGTATAAGATGACCTTAGGGAAGGGAGGAAGATGACTCAGGGAAACTGTTCTTCATTTGCTTTGGAGCTGGATCAGTAATGGTAATGGATATTTACTCCATTCTCTGGTTAGTAGAGATCCTGGGTGTCTGAGTCAGGTATTGACAGAATAGGAATTACCACATATCTTCCTACCTATTTCTTTAAAGCAAGTTCTCTCTATAGAAGAGAATTTGGCATATGTCATACATGTGCTTGATAGGTTTTTCTCCACCCAGCTTCATCGGCCTTATAAGGCTTGTCAGTTCCTTCTACATCCTGGCAATTAGGTTGTCTGTCAGTGTTCATTCACCTTGTTACTCTGAGTCTTCATATTTGTCTGTATTTGCTGAGGCATTTTCCTGAGAAATAAGGAGAAACTTTGTTGGAAGCTACTAGCCAGAGGCCATTTTTTTACAGAAAATCTCACAATGCATTTCAGCATCTTCCCAGGAAGATCCTGAGATCCTTAAAGGGGGGCTTGGGGTCACGAACATCACCAGGTCTCTCTCACCTTGTTGGTCACCAACATGGACTTCCTGTTCAATAAACACTGAAATTTTTGTTCTTTGCCTGTTATCCATTGTTAAAATGCCTTAAATAACCCACACACGATCCACCTGCTTCTCCAAAAAGAATTGATGAAAATGTGTCTTGCAGCTTAAGAATCTACTTAAAAGTAGCTTGGGTCATGGACTGTGTAACAAAACCTTTCATTTGTGACATTAAGCAATGCTTAGAAAGAAAACACTGGGATAAAGGAGCAACTTAAGATCTCATGTACAAGACATCCATATGATTGTTCTCAAACTGCTTACTTATTTACCTATGCTCCCACTACTAAGTAGAATGAAGAAAACAGGCTAAAACTACAACAAAAGGGATACAGGCTGGAGGTGAGCAGAAACTTTCTAGTAGAGAACTTTCTAGTAGCTTCATAGTGTATAGAAGGGAAGTTGGTCAGTTGCTTTCACTAGAAATGCTTTTCAATCTTTTAGACAAAAAGCTGTTTAGAGGTGGGGGTGACCTAGTTAGCTGCCCCCAAACCTTCCAACCAGAAGGGCCTCTGAGTCCTAGCAAAAGGGTCAAGTAACCCTTGGGTGCCTGAGAGTGCTCAGCTGCTGGCTTAGAGGTGAACATCTGTCACTTTGAAGGAGTGATTTAGTGATATCAAATAGAGGGGTGATTAATCAAGAAAACAAGTGAGCATTTGACATCAGAGAGGAAAAAAAAAAAACCAGCCTAGGAGATGCTTTGGGGAAAATGGGCACCCAGGCTTGGAATCCCAACCAATGGTGCTTTCAGGGATATTTACAGAGCATAACGTGTTGCGAGAGAGATCAATCTGCTGAACGGCTAAATTAATATTTAACTTGCTCAGGAAAAGTCAATCCCCTGAGCTATTAGGGAAATTAGCAAAAGCCCTAAACTGAAGCTGTTTTTATCTGAGCCACCAGCATGTCCTAAAAGTCGTCATTGTCATTCCCTTACACCCTTGTGAACTGAGGTGCCCATCCTCACCCCAATCCAATTCTCTTCTCTCACCCCTCTTACTTTTCCTCTGCCTCCTTCTCTTCTTGTCATAGAACCCTTCCTTTAAACAAAACCTGATACAGATGCCCAGTAAAACAAAAGGCTGTCTGAACAGAGGTGAGGTCTGAAGCCCCATCCTCTGACTGTTCCTGTACTTCCCCACCTGCATGTCCCCTGAGAGATCCTCGGAGCACAGCTTGCAACTCCTAGACAGTGGCCCCCGAGCCTCTCTGAGCAGCAAAACCCATCAAGGTGTGGACTGTAAAAAACACCTGTGACCCTACCTCATCCCTACCGACTTACCGTCCTCAGGGTGAGCCGTAGGGGCCAGAAGATATTAGGTTGGTGATCCTTGTGATCCTGGCACAGGTTCAGAGTGCCTGGCAAAGTTCTTGGCATTCCTGCACTTGTGTTGCCCTAGGGTCCTCCCAGGAGGGAGGTTTGCAGTTGGATAATGCCTTCAGCCAGGTCTGGAAGAGCCACTCTGTACCCTCATAAGGAGCTGTAGCACAAGACTCTGAGTGAGAGAGACAGGGGACATTAAGGCTTCCTGAGAGAGGTGGGCTTTGGGAAGAAGTTGAAGGCAGGAAATTTATTTCAGTTTGCATAAAAACATCTGGTACAATGCCTGTATGCAGCTGCTACTGCTGCTAAGTCGCTTCAGTCGTGTCCGACTCTGTGCGACCCCACAGATGGAAGCTCGCCAGGCTCCCCTGTCCCTGGGATTCTCCAGGCAAGAACACTGGAGTGGGTTGCCATTTCCTTCTCCAATGCGTGAAAGCGAAAAGTGAAAGTGAAGCCGCTCAGTCGTGTCCGATTCTTAGCGACCCCATGGACTGGAGCCCACCAGGCTCCTCCATCCATGGGATTCTCCAGGCAAAAGTACTGGGGTGGGGGTGCCATTGCCTTCCCCCTGTATGCAGCAGGTGCTCAATAAACACCTATTCTCAGTACCCACCATCACCCTTTAGCTGGTACCTTGCTGACTCTCCAGTCCTTCCCATTACCTGACACCTCTTTCCTCTTTATGGTCATCCTTCTCCACTATTCCATAAGCTCTCTCAGAGCAGGGACTGTGTCTGCATCTCTACAGCCTTGAGCAGGCCTGCCTGGTTAGTAGTCATTACCCAATAAATTTCCCTGGAGTAAGTGGGTGAATGCATGCTAGCCAGGTGCAAGGGAAGGAAAGCCTGGGCTGTGTTTAGGGGATCAAGCTGGTTGAACAGCCTGGCCCACAGGGAGGCTGGTAGAGTCTGGGCTGAGACAGCTTCCAGGGAGCTTGTGGAGGAGTCTGGATGCCAGCCCAAAGTGGTCTCTCTTTCTTTAGCAGACAATGAGGAGCCATTAGGTTTCTGCACTGAGAAGAGATAAGATCAAGCTTGGCTGGAGGAGGACTGGTTTGGCAGCAGAAGGATTGGGGAAGGGAGGGGTTGGAAGCTGAGTGGCCAAGGCATTGGGCTGGCGCTAGCACAGGCTCATGGCCTTGGGACAAGGGAGCAAGCTGTGGCAGAGGGGATTCTGCCGGATATGTCTCTCCTAAGACTGTGATGTAACAAAGGACAGAAAGGAGTCTGAGACTCATCTATCTGTTCATCCATAGGGGGAGGGCCGGAGGCAGAAGAGCCGGTGAAGCTGCTGAGGAACTCAGCAAGCAGAGGTTCCAAGGACAGAGCCTGGTCAAGGGAACCTCCTTGACAACTGAAAAGGGAACAGTAAGAAGTGCTAAGCAGGTAGGAGGAAAGTGGGCACCATGGAAACTGAGGCAAGAGCTCCAGGAGAACTGGTCCCTAATGTCAGGAGTGCTGAGGGCCTAGGAGGACTATGGGTAATGGGAGCACGTTCTTCCTGGGATGATGGCTTCAGAGTTGTTGGGATGTACTTGGTGCAGTGTGATGGGGCAGAGGGCAGCTGGCACGGTGTTGAGGAGGAGGAAGGAGTGAAGGCTGATGCCGAGGCAGCTGGGATGGAGGGTAGTGGAGAGGGAGGTAGCCTGAGTCAGAGAGGGGAAGCAAAACAATGTCAGAATGGAGATAGGAGTCTGTCTAGGACTGAATAGGGACAGTCCCGAGCAGAGGAGAGACTAAACATTTCAGGGTGGGAACTTGGTTTGGCAACGCTGTAAGAGGAGAACAGGAGAGAGGCCATCATTTGCCCACTCTCAAGTCATTGACAAACCTGGGAAAGGCTTGGTGGGAAAGAGGTGACTGTTGGGGGGAGGGGTGACCTAACAGGTCGTCCCTGATCCTAAAAGAGGAGACCATCATCAGGTTTGGAGAGGTACAGTGAGGACACTTCTCCAGCATAGCGTTACAGCCTCAGGGCAGGTCCTTGATCTTAAACCATCCCACTAAAGAAAGCAGAACTGGGGAAGCTGGGCTAGGGAGAATCACTCCTGTCTCCAATGCCCGGTCCCCCTCTGCAGTCCTTCTAGTCCTCCCCCCACAGCACGGGTGCCTTTCCCTGCCCACTGCCTTGCAGAGCTCTCCACTGTCCCTACTGCATTACACCCCTCCAAGGGGTTATGTGACCACTGGTCATTCCCACCTGACCTGTTTTCTGGGATTGGAGTCCTCAGCAGATGTTCACAAAACACGTGGAGAAGTGAGAAGTCAGGGACTTCTTGGGGTGGAGAGCAGCAGGGAGCTGGATAGGAAGCATATCCCTTGCTTTGCACACTGGGCTGATACCCCCAGATTCTCTAAACCTCATTCATTCAGTCAGCAGATGCACGCCATGACCTTTGACGGGCCAGACTGGCCATTTCTCAGTGAACAAAGCACACACGAATCCCAAGAATGAAGACCCCATTCTAGCCAGGAGAGACCCACAATAAACAGCATAAGTATAAAACCACATGTTAGGTGAAGTGCTATGGACAGGAGGAATAAGGTGTGCCATCGGGCTTGCTTTAAACAGGGTAGTCAGCGTAGTCTTGCTGAGAAGATGAAAGAAGTTTGATTATTTAAAGCTCACCTAAACCTGGTGGGCTGTGAAGGGAAGGGCCAGAGTCTGTTCCTTCCCTTGGCCCCCTAAATCAGGGCGTGGAGAGCTACGGCCGGCTGGTGCGGTTCTCCGAGAGCACCACCAGGGGGAGCCCCGACCCCTCCTAGCGCCTTCCGAGCCCTCCCGCACAGCCTTGCAAGCAAAAGTTTTTCTTAAACTAACAATGCCAGTGTAAGGAGGTGCTCGCGCCTGATTGGATGGGGGAATTTTGCAGGTTTGATTCCTTGATTGGACAGGAGGTGTTAGGGGTGGGGAGAGAGCTGATGGTGGGGGATCCCGCTCCCTCCCCCGTCAGTCTGGCCGGCTCCGTCCTCTCGTAGGCTCGGATGTAGCTCGCAATGTGACACTAGGACGCACACGCACTCGCGCGCTCTACCCGGCTCGCACTCCCTCGCCCTCTCTCTCTTACACACAGGCACGCACACACCCACCTCTCCCATAAACACACACACACACATGCACACCCACAACCACGCGCGCCCGCACCGCCCCACGCGCGCACACTCCCGCCCACGCCCACGCCGCGCTCCGGGAAGTCCGGTCCCGGCCCGAGCGCGAAAGGATACGGAGAAGCCACCGGCGGGGAGCGCACCGGAGCCCCGGGACGCGGCGCCCTCCCCGCGCGGCCGCCTCGGCTTGGGCTCGGCCTGGGGGCCGCCGGCCGGCGATGGCCCTGGATTTCCTGCTGCTGCTCCTCCTGGCATCCGCAGTGGCCGCAATGGAAGGTAACGTAGCCTCCGCGGAGCAAGTTGGCGGCTGTATCCCCAGGGCTTCTCTGGCTGCTACGCGTCGCCCTCATCCCGAGACCCGAGGGCCAGGTTGTGGGAGAGCGTCGGCCACCACTGAGCGCCGGGCTGGGGCGGCACCCACCCGCGCGCCCCCGGCTGGCTCTCGGCGCCCGCAGCTGTTTCGCGGAGCCCCCTGGCTCCTGCGCTCCCTAGAAGCCCTGGTCTCCCGCAGCCTCGGAGCAAACGGAGCCCGCTGCATTGCGGTGCAGGCTCCTTAGCTCCGGCGCAACTAGGCGTTGAGGGAAGAAGGGGCGCCTCTGGCCGTCCGGCCGCTGGAGTGCGGGCGTCTGTTTGCTCCCTTCCTATCCCGGGCACCGATGCCCTTAGGCGGCCGCGCGCCACCTCTCCTTTTTTTCCCGCTCCGAGTCCGCAGGCTCCGGGACTCGGCTCGACAGGCTGGCGCTGCACGCGGGGACCGGAGATGCTCTGCCCTGGTACCCTGCAAGTGGCTGCCGAATGAGAAGGGCTGAGTTAGATGGCCCGACTCTCGGGGGACAGCGTGGTGGTCCGGGAGCCTGCGGGCTGCCTTCTTCCCGAGTCAGTCGGGGAGAAGTGGACACCTTTGTGGCCTCTTGCACCCGAAAACGAGGGTGGTGTCGGGTGGGTGATTGGTTCTGCCGAAACTCGCCCAGTCTCCCCTTAGGCTGGGAAAGGTAGCCTATGCGCAGCATTGCTCTCCCCGCTACTTCAGCCTTGACTGTGCCTCCGCCGCCGCCGCGGCGGGGAAAGCGCGCTCGGCGGGCACCGCGCCTGGCGCAGCAGGGAGCTCCGCGCTCGGCGGCGCCCGCGAATCCCTGTGGGAAATCCCTGCCCCACTCCCGCCTACCGCCACCCGCCCTCTTCTCCCGCCCCATTCCTCGCAGCTGAGCGGCTGTCGCACCCTCTCCGGAAACACAGCCCGGCCTGGAGCGGAGTTTAGTGCCGGGATGGAAGCAACTCTGGGGGAAATGCGCACCTCAGCCCGGCTCGCAGTCCCCGTGTCCGGCGCGGGTGAAACTCCTTCGAAGGACTTCGCGCGCGGCCCCCGGCGCCGGCGCCGCTTTCAGAGCTGAGAGCTCGCTTCGCTGGGCTGCCCGGGTCCTTGTTCTACTGCTACTGGTTGCCCAGCGGAACCCTCCATCCGCCCCACAGCCCCGTGGTTCAGCGCTCCGACCCCTCCGGAAAGCGCTGCCCTTCTCCAAGCGAATGGGGCTAGGATTCCCTGGCCTGGTGGTGAAGACCACCATATCCCACGTTCGTTCTGGTGGCGGCGCGGGGGTGCGGCGATTAACGCCTAGAAAGCTTGTTCTTGCTTTTCTGAAGGTGGTTTTTTTGTCTGCCCTGCGCGTGCCGCTGCCCTTTCTGGCTGCTGGGTCTTTGTGCTTGTGGGTTGCTTTTGGGGTCGCGCAGGGACTGGAGCATTGTGGGGCACAATCAACGCCCCGCGCAAAGGCTGCTCTGGTTTGGCTTCTTGAGGGAGAAGCGCGGGAGCGGCTGAATTAGGGCCGGGTGGGCGAGGCACACTTCCAAAGCGGTCAGGACGACCTGGGAGAGCGGGCATTTGCAATGGTCGAGGGCACACTGGACTTTCTAGCGCTGGGGCGGCGCATCCTGCCCGCCTCTCTTGGCGTCCGCTGAAGGGTCAGCGGCTGGGCTCGGAGAGCAGATAGGTGCCCACTTTAGGGACCTGGTTTCAGGGTTGGGTTTCCACTGTGAAGGAGGGCACTTACAATTTTGTATTCGAGCGAAATTGGGGAGCATACGTATGGGAAGTCCCCAGGCGTCTGGCGGCGCGCTAGTTCCGCCCTAGCCCCTCTCTTGACCAGTCTGTTGAACTGGAGCAGCCCCAAGGAGGGTACTGTGGTGCCGGTACCCAGCCCCGTGTACCCGTCCGATCACCCGTGGGTTCTGGAGCGACCCAGAGGGTGGGGCCTGTGGCCTTTCTCTGTGCGCAGCCCAGAAACTTTGCCTTTAGCCTAGCCAGAAGAGCCTGGCTTTCTGGGCTGAACGTCTCTCCAGTAAGGGTTAAAAGAAACACCACATTCAGCAGAATATTAAAGCAGCCCCGGCCTCCTGCTCAGTGCACAGAGATAGTACACACCATTCACTCCTGCCTCTCCCGGGTGAGCACAGGCAGGCTCATTTTCTCCTCTGCACATGCGGAGGTGCCTTCCCGCCTCCCTGGCTGGGCTGGGGCCAGCGTCATTCGTTTGTGATGAGTGAGGAATAATTATCAGAAAAGTGGATCAATGAGCTGCCTACGCAGATCTCAGATCCCTCTCAAACTGCCGTGGCCAGGGGGCGCCCCTCCTGGCGGGTTTGGCCACTTCTGTGTCCGCCTGTGGTCTTTCTGTCCTGGGTCTCTGGTGGAATTTCAGTGGGGCCTTGTCACCCATGGCAAGCAGCTCCAAGACCAGGCAGGTCCTCAGCACAGGCCAGGGCCAGACCAAAGCTTTAGCAGAAATCATGGGCCAGGTGTGGACACTTAGCCAGAAGCAGGCAGTGTCCCATGAGACCCTCTGCCTCAATGGAAGGACGAGGGAGCTGGCTAACCTGCAGAGAGGGGTAGACCCACGCTGAGGGACACTGCTCCTGCTCTCCGCCCTCTCCTCCCACTTCTATCTAGCCCTTGGCTCTGCTCTGGAGAGAGATGGCCTGCAGGGCAAAGGCTTTCTAAATTTATTTTCAGAAAGGAGCAGGCAGGCTTGGGGTGGGGGTGGGGGGCAGGGATGCTGACGTACCCTGGACTTCTGGACAGAGAACCAGGCCTCTTTTCTCTGTTTCTAGAAAAACAGTTGCCTCTTGAAGCTTATGACTTTTCACATTGGATCTGAGCGCTTGTCGATGGGCTGCTGGTGTCTGCAGGCTGCATTCTCTGAGCTGCCTTTTGGCCCATGCCCTTCATGATGGAGTCTGGAGACCTGGGCTTCTGTGGTGTCGGGCTGCAAGCAGACACTTTCCCGTGGAGTAGAGTATTCCTGAGCTAAGCGTGGTGGCCCTTCTGGAGGCAGTGCTCTGGAATCACTGACAGCCTGTAGCATCCTCCTAGCCCCAGCACCAGTGTCTGTGAATGACTATAACAAATGCAGGTGGCCTCTGGTTGCCACGCTGGCGGGCCAGCCAGAGCACTCCCAGGAGAATGCTCTTTGGTGTGGTCTAGAGTGAAATCCTGGACTTGCCACCCTTGAGTATGCACATGTTTGATTCGGTGGTAGATTTCTCAAGACTTAGCAAATAGTGGATTCTCCGGAGGAATCGCTGGTGCATGAACACACATGCGCACCTTGAGATGCAAGGGCCCTAAGTTCACCATCCACAGTTAAGTCTATCACAGGTTGGTGGCGAAAACCCCCAACCTCAGTCTGGATGCCTACAACAGGCTACCAGGTCAGGCAGCAATTGACTGTTTCTGCATTTTCGGTTAAGGTTTCTTTGTTATGTGTGCCTCTGATGTGGGTATCCTGAGCCAGCAAGTAGTAGCAGGCACCGAAGTTTTTAAAAAAATATATCTGGAGAGAAAAGTAAATTTGAGAGAATTCTATCCGTTAGCTGACTTTATTTTCTGTGCATTGTAAAATGGTTGCCATTTACTCAGTGTTTGTGGAGGGATGCCTGAAGCCATTGAGTGGAATGCTGGTGAGATAGGGTAACGCAGCCTTGGGCTATTTCTCGAGAAGAGTCTCCGCAGTGTAGACAGCTGCAGGGGTCCAGCCCAGCCCTGGCCAGTCCCGAACCTTCTGGCTTGGCAGAGCAGAGCTGCCAGTGGCTGGTGATGCTCACCCTCTCCAGCCTAGGAAGTCAGACAGGTAACACACCCATTATGAGGATATCCCTGAACTAGTTTAAAAATAAAGATGCCGCTAAAGTCAAAGATACATTCATATTATTAAACTAAAACAGTCATCTTAGTTAATCCTCAAGAGTTCTTAGAAACCCTATGGTTTTGAGCGTAGGGTTTCCAGTGTGGGCAAACGGCGGAGGCAGTTTTGGAAGCAACAGAGGGGAATGTCATTTCAAGCAGGGTTTTTGGCTTGAGGCAGCTTCATGCCACCTGGGCAATTTGCTGTAGACTCTTGGGCTCTTTCTGCCAAAGTTCAGCAGGTCTGGATAGATTCTGAAAGACTGTATTCTGGCCTCCCAAAAGATCCTGCTGAAGATCCTGCATCCTGGAAACTCTGCCCAGGGGAATTACTCTAAAATAGCTGCAGTCACAAATCCTGGGCAGGTCTTGCTCCACTTTGCCCTTGCTGAACAGCCTGGGCATCTTCATTTTTATCAATTTTAAAGGTCCCCAGTGATGCAGATGCAGACAGCCTGGCACTGGTATATTTGGAAACTGCTGATAGTAGCTCACACCTAATGCTCGGTGTTATTCTAGGTATTTATATAAATTAATTTGCTTAGTTCTTAGACAACGCTGTTGGGTTGTTATTATTATCGACTTTCCTCTCCCATTTTTTAGATGAGAAGATTGAGGTACAGGGTGGTTCAGTGATTTGATAAGGTCATAAAACTGGTAAGAGGCTTGCATTTGAACCCAGGCAGTCAGTGTTCTTAACCACTCCACCTCACTTCACCACTTTTGTGAACTTTGCGAGAAGAAAGGTTCAGATCTGCCTGAATTCACGGACCGGAAAAATTCTAGTGCTGATTCAGCCTCTGGTTACTGGGTACTCTGTTGATTACTGGGGACTCCATGTTTCCATGGTCATGGGAGAAGAGATGAGTGAACTGTTCAGACAGTCTCGACGCTTCAGCTGGAGCAGATTTCCTGCCCCTCTTTTCCCACGATCCACCTACCCCACCCTGCACACGTGCAGATCCAGAGCTGGGGACCCTCACCATGGCATGGCTTCTGATAAGGAATTTAGTAGCAGGACTGGGAGCATCTCTGTTCCTCCTCTTGCCCTGGCCAGCTCTCCCAAGGAAGAAACGATTGCAGACAAGGGCCCCTAAAGGAGATGGGCCTGGGCTCCCTAGGCATCTTGGGGGTAATGGAGGGAGCACACTGGACCCTTACCTGTCTCATCCCCTCCCCCAGTCTTCTAGAGCACATCCCTATGCCTGGATTCTAGGAGTCCGCATTCCTTGGAAGAGCTCCCTTTATGTCTCTCTCTTCTGCATTAGCCACTAAAGCAACCTGAATATTTCTGTTAGATTTCCATGTCTCCAAAGGGGGTGCAGAAACAGAGCATCGGATGCCTGCCCTTCTGAGGAAATTACTATAATAATAAAGTAACACCCTGGGAGAGAGTCCATATTTCAAAGTACAATTTTGCTGAGAAATTTCTCAGTCCCTTCTGTAGATTCTGTTTAAATTGCAGCGATAAATCAGGGCCCCCAGGTGTGTGTTTGTGCCCAGAGGGGGGCATTGAGTGACCAGGTCAAGGCCACCTGCTCCATCAAAGGCCCCTGACGCCTGACATCTGAGTTGCCTCACTAACTTTTGTTGATGACTCTTCTGGGGGTTAGAGAGATGGGAACATGCTGTGCTGGGGCCCCTGGACGATGGTGGACTTGGTTCTTCTTTGCTAATGGAAACCTGCTTTCCATCTGACCTAAGACACAAGAAGCAACTGGATGTCTAGTTCACTCTCTCCCTCTCTGTGTCCCAGTTTTCTCATTATTGAAAGACTAGAGGAAGGGCCATCATGATGGAGAGGATAGAAAGGGCTTGGGGTGGGGGCAAACCCCAGGATAGAAGCAGTGGTAGAATTAGGAGCTTTGGGATGACAGTAGTAGGTAATGTGACGTCTGGGGCATGGTGACTCCCTGACTAGTTGTGGGTGGTGTGTGGATCCTTATAGACTGGCAGGGATTCTGCAACAGCAGCTCAAAAATGAGTGAGGGTGAGCTTGGTTGACATCAGGAAGGGCCTTAGCCTGGTGCCTCCACAAGGAGACTTTGCTCCTGGGACTTCCTGTTGGCCTAGCCCAGCACTGCGACCACAGTCTCCACTGGTCCCATGTAGCATCATCTGCCAGGTGCCTCTCAGTGAAATTTGGCTTTACATTTGCCACTAGCTTTGTGAAAGAGAAGGTGTCATTTCCACAGCTTCAGAAGAGTGTCTTACTCACTTGCTCTCTTGATCCCCAGGCAGCATGGAGTATTACTCAGCCTCAGAGCTGAAAATCTGGGGCCCTTCATCATATCGTAATGACCCCCGTAATGGAGTCTTCAGGATGCTCAGCTACTAGAGACATTGAAGATGTGGTGAAAAAGGCCCTCTTGCTCCCTCCCCAGCACAGGTGTTCCTCCAGGGCAGGGAAGCCCCAGCGCCCACAGACAACACAATTAGCAGCTGCTGAAGGTTCCTAGAGTTCTCAGTAGCAGAGCTGGGCCAACGTGGAAACATATAGGAAATTTCCCGAGAATTACCAGGGCTCATTTCTGCCTGCAGGTTGCACCTGAGGCCCTAGTCTCTCCTCTCACTCCACCTGCTTCATAGCAGCAAGTGACCAAATGACTGATTTGAATTTAACCTCCTTGCCCTGCTTCTCTATCCCCCCTACACTGTGGAGGTGATAATGAGCAGAGAAATGGGCAGAGGCAGGTAGCCGGGAGGGGAGGGGCAAGTGAGGGAGCAGGGGGCCCGAGACCTAGCCTAGCACTCGTGTCTGAGGTCCCTGGGACTGATCCAGGGGCCACTGCAGCATGTGGGAGCCCACACGGCTTGTTCCCAGGGCCCTGGCATGTTGGGAGTGGGACTGGAGGCAGATTTTAGGGACGGGAAGAGACTTTCTAGAAATCCTACAGCCTGACAGCACTAGAGCCAGGACTGGACTAAGCTTTTGTTTTTCCATTTATCAAGTGCTGATTGATCCCATGCTCTTAATATCCAAGCATCTGTTGTCCCGTTTTATAGATGAGGAAGCCGAGGCTTTGAGAGGTTAAGTTACAGACACAAGAACTAAGATTCAAACTGAAGTTTTAACAAATTGAAGTTGGACAGCCCTTCAGGGCACTGCCTCCAAGTTCAGTGCCTTTTCCATTGAACATTGCTTACTCATGAATCAAAGCAGGGAGCACTTATTAAGCACCAGCTGTTTATTCACTGTCCTTCTAGGTGCTGTCCAAAGTACTGGAGAGTATCCTGGTCCCTGTGGCCAGGCTTGCTTCTTGCTCTCTGGACCTGCCCGACCTGTGCTCCAGCTAGACGAAAACCGCTTCCCTTCTCCGTTTGCATTTTCCTGTTTGTACATGGCCTTTTCCATGTTCTCCCACCAGTCAGACCCCTGCTGTGGTCATTAGTGGTCTTCTCTTTGCTGCGTATCCGTCTGGCTCACGTCTTTGATGTGCTGCTCAGATGGTGGCTGCTTGGCATCTGTGCCGGGCTGTGGTGGTGGGGGTGTGTGGGGGGACTGGGTTGCTGTGGGCCTCCTGGAGCTCCCACCACAGGCCTGCCTTCTAGACGGAGGGCCAGCTGCCCGTGTTTTCCTTTGGGAGCCGCCCCAGTTTCTGCCCTGTGCACCCCACCCCACTTGGGGCCATGTTACTTCCAGAGCTCTGGCAGCTCCTGCCCATCTGGACAGGTACAGACTCACATCGGGGGAGGACACAGGGGGTTAGCATCAGGTTTGAGCCTAGATGGATGTGTAGGAGGAGGGAGGAGAGAAACCCCTGAGCGTCCTAGTCTCACTGGGCAGTGCTCGGTCCCCCTGGGGCCGTGCCTGTGGACAGGGCTGAGCAGAAGGACTGGGAATAATAGCAGGCAGCTTCATCGAGAGGGCTGACAGAGAAAATGCCTTATCTGTGAGAGGCAGCTGGGCCCTGCAGTTAATTGTTCTGCTGTTTTCCTCTCGCTCTTTTTTCAGCACATCAAGGTAGGACCTTTGCCCTTGGCTTTCTCATTGATGCTGAGGCTTGAGCCGGGTGGTGAGCTTGGAAGAGTGAAAACGAAGAGAGGAACCTCTCCGGGAGGGGCTGGAGGGCGGCCCATCCAGGGATGCTCTCAACCCTTCGGCAGTGCATTCAAGTGGTCTGGATGAACTGGGGGTGAGGGGGCAGGCTGTAGGCTTCAGGGCAAGGAAGAGGGTCTTAGTATCAGAACATTCACTGAGTTGTGGGCAGGCACCCAGTGGCCCATGTTGGGCACTGTCAGACCATACTTTGGGTGTCAGAACACATACCATGCTGTTTGGGTTGATCCTGGCTGGAATATGCGTGAGTCTCTTCCAGCACCTTCATGATGTGAGACCTTTTCCAATCTGGGTCCTCCTTTCCCCACCTTTCCCCTCTAGCATGATGGCCTGCTGCTCCGTCTTCCTTGCTCCATGCCGGCACAGGTGCACACTCACCGCACAGGCACACCCTTGGGCATCCCCCCTTTCTTTTCCCCCATATGTGTAGAGGCCTAACTGAGCCTTCTGCTGCTGTGCACCACTGAGTCTGTACCTGCTTGGTGTGTCTGTGTTGTGTTTGTCACTGATCTTTACTTGGCTAACTTTAATTCATTCTTTTGAGTTTGCCCCTGGCTGGACGAGGTAGCCAGCTGGTTCCCACCACACCTACCTCTGCTTCCCTCAGTGGGAGCCCAGTCCCACTGGTCCGTAATTGTGTGTTGATTTGTCTGGGTACCCCATAGCTCTGTGAGCCCCTGCAGGGTGGGGCTCCAGCTTAACTGTCATGGTATCCCCACCATATGGCACATAGGTGACAGCAATAAATATATGTTGTATTAATGAATACAAAGAAAGGAAAATCAGCAGAACACACACCAAAAAACCCCTGAAATCATGTCCTTTGTGGGAGTTTAAAATGTCTGCAGATTTTTCTACTCTTTTCATCAAAATATGAAACCTAATTCTCCTCCTTTTTAAATATGGGTTGGCCTTCTAATGAATAGACTATGGCAGAAGTGATCTTGCATGACTTTGGAGGTGAGCTCAGAGAAGATGCTGCAGCTTTTCTTTGGCTCTCTCTTACATGAGGGCTGCTTGCCCTTGTGACTCAGCCACCATATTGTGAGGAGGCCCAAGCAACTTGGAGAGGCCACTTGTAGATGTTCTAGCCACAGCCCTAGCTCATATTCCAGCCCACTGCCAGCATAACATGCCAGACTTCTGAGCAGGGGAGTGTTCAAATGGTTGCAGCCCCCATCCTTCCAGTCATTCCTGCTGACTCTGAGTGGGAAGAGACAGGCTTCCCTCATTGAGCCCTGTCCAAATTATAGATTTGTGAACAAAATAGATCTTGTCATGTTTAAAATGACTGGGTTTTGGATTGGTCTATTATGTAGCAATTGATAGCCAAAATATCCTAGGAGAAGTAGTAAAAGAAAAATGGTTTAGAGAAGACTAGAGAGAACTTGCGGAGAAGGCAGTGGCACCCCATTCCAGTACTCTTGCCTGGAAAATCCCATGGATGGAGGACCCTGGTGGGCTGCCATCTGTGGGGTCTCACAGAGTCGGACACGACTGACGCGACTTAGCAGCAGCAGCAGAGAGAGCTTGAGGGAGGTTAGGGATGGGGAGAAGAAATGTCTCAGTCATTCAACTTCTGTCAGATATTTGTCAGTTTCCTACTGTGTGCCAGGCAGTATGCACAAAACAGGGAGTGATGAAGCGGGGCGCAGCCCTTGGGGGCATCCTAGTGGTGGGACAGATGGTGGTTAAGAAGAAAAGTAATGGAGAGCATAATTTGAGCAAAGTACTATGAAGGGTGATGTGATGGATGCAGGCTTGGGCACCTGAGAATGAGAGGAGAGGGTAGGGAGGGAAGGCCTCTCTGTGAATACAGGAAGGGTGGTCTTGCCAAGCAGGCTAGGCTTTACTCTGCATGGGAGATGGGTTTTGGCTTGATTATGTAGTTCTTTCCAGCCAGGCTGAACCAAGCTGGGATAGGGTGCCTTGAAGGATGATACAGCCCTATCCCAGAGTGTCCAAGGAGGGCCGAGCTGCTCCTAGAGGTGAGAGCCCAAATTCTACAAGAGGCAAATGGGGGATGGTAGCTGCAGGACAGAACTGACGGCTTGGGAGCCGCCAGGTTCATAAATACTGATACAGGAGCCATTTACTGAGCATCTACAGGAGAAATGTACTTGAAGCTGAAAACATGAAGTTCAAAAAGACACAGCCTTTCTTTCCAGGAGCTCACTGATTAACACGTTGGTGGGGGAGACAGAGCTGTGCAGACTACAGGCTGTCACAGGAGGTGTGATGGAGTCTGCTAGCTGTGGTATAACAGTTACGCATCAGCTGCTAGGAGAAACCAAAGGAGAGGATCGTACTTCCAGTGGGAAGGATTTGAGGCAGGATTGTGTGTGTAAGAGACGGATAGAGACACGTCCTCCTTGGGGGACATTTGTCAGACAGAAATGGGAGTGGATTAGGATGAGAAGCCAAAACTGATAATCTTTCCTGTCTTCGTTTTCATGATGGTGGACCACTAGGGCTCTCCATGAAGGGCTTTACCTGTTTTGTTAGCCATATCTTCAGTTGTAGAGATGGATGTACAGCTTAAACTGGAGGAGAGCAAAGGTTAAGGAGTGATTACTGGCCTTTGTTTTCTTGGATATTTTGGGACTCAGGTTGTGACTGTATCTGGGGCACCAAGGCTGTCTTAGGGCTCAGTCTGCCTTTCTTTATTCCTTAGCTTTGTATTTGTGTTAGCCAAGTTCTGGGCAGAACACAGATGGTATTCTCAAAGGGTTAGTTGAGGAGAGTTCAGTGAAGAGACTGTTTTCCGGAGGTGTGGCCAGAGTTAAGGGAATTAAATGGGCTTCCCCTGGTAGCTCAGCTGGTGAAGAATCCACCTGCAATGCAGGAGACCCTGATGCGATTCCTGGGTCGGGAAGATTCCCTGGAGAAGGGATAGGCTACCCACTCCAGTATTCTCGAGCTTTCCTGGGAGCTCAGATAGTAAAGAATCCACCTGCAATGCAGGAGACCAGGGTTCGATCCCTGGGTTGGGAAGATTCCCTGGAGGAGGGCATGGCGACCCACTCCAATATTCTTGCCTGGAGAATCCCCATGGACAGAGGAGCCTGGTGGGCTACAGTCCATGGGGTCAACAAAAAGTCGGACATGATTAAGCAGCTAAGCAGAGGACAGCAAGGGAACCAAACAGGATTGGGTGTACCCAGGATCTGGCAATAGTGGGAAGCGATAGCTCCCTAAGGCCAGAAATGGCAATGGGAGGTGCCATCAGGACCTGGTCAGGGCTGTACTGGGAGAGGGCCCTGGGAGCAGAAGCTGTAGTTCTAGACAGAGGAGTGCACAGGGGCAGAGAGGGGCGATGCTCCTCCACTTTCTCATCGCCTGCCAGGACCTCCTGTTGGGTGAACCCAACAAGAAGACAGAGGACAAGGTGGCCTGGCCATGGAAGTCAGTCTCCTGAGCCTCAGAAGAGTGCAAAACGAGCTGGAGAATGGGCCTGGAGGGGCTATGGAGAATAATCAGCTCAGCTATTTACCTTGACTTTATCCTCCAACAGCTCTCCCACCAGATACTCATGTGGCCGCTGGCAGCTCAAACTCATGTCCTCTGGAAATTTTGACAGAGTGATGAATTCTCACTCACAGTGGCTCTAGCAGAGGCCCTGGAAGTTTTGCCTCCTTGGCTCCCTTGGGTCCTAAGTGTCTCCATGAACCAGGCTCTGTCACCAGCATGTTGAAATGCACTCGTTGGCCAGCTGTGGGGCTCATGATTACCTATCCCCAGAGCTGGGGGAGAGGGGTAGCCCAGACCCACCCGAGCCACCAGGCCAGAGATGGGGAGGGCTGGCTCCCCCCAGAAATGTCAGGGTGCTGTTCCTGGAAGTAGTGGGAGTGGGTGCCGGATGGGGCAGCAGTCTTCCATAGCCATTCAACCTTCTCGCATCATTGCAACATAAGAGAGCTGGTCTGCAGGAAAGGAAAGGGCAACATAAGAGAACATGCCCCTTCTCCTTGGGGGCAGAAGGAGGCAGCTGTAGCTGTGATGGTCCTGGGTGAAGTTGTGGGAAAAACTGGGGAAGCTGTAGGTGATAGAAAAGTGAGAACCCAGGAAGGGCAACCTGGAGATGGCTGGGCCAACAGTTTCTTTCTGGCTGAGGATGTTTTCTTTATCCCTGAGCATTAAGATCAAACTCAAAGTGATGAACAGGCGGACAGAAGGGGTATTTGACTGAAGGCAAAATGAGTTTAAGACTAGAGCATCTCAGTTAGACTCTGAAAAAGGAGGGCTCCTTTTGGGAACAAGATGAAAAAAAAAAATGATGAGTGAGGAGCCATGCTTCTCACTGTATCTCTGGGTTCCAACACAGATGCCACAACATCCTAACCTAACCATTGCATTTCAGTTGAATGCTCAGTGCAGAGCAAGAAGGAAAGAAATGCGAACTCATAGATACCTGGTAAGATGGCTCATTTCCCCTTACTTTCCCCCACTCTCAATCATGGCTTAGTTTCACTGGAAATTTCCTTTTTGTGTCAGTAGCACATTTAGTTTTCTGTGTACTTTTTGTCTAGGTTTTGAGACTTGCATAAAGATGGCAGGTCTTCAGTGTTCTTTGCAGACTTATTTCATCACACCTTAGGTGTCTCTTTCTCTTTTGGGAGAGAGGTATCTGAAATCTGCTTAGAGTTCACCAGAGGAAGACTCCATTTGCCCTTCCAGGTTCCCTGCTCTTAGCTCCAACTTTCCTCTACTCCCAGCCAAGCAGAACAAGAACAGTTTGGTTTTTTCCTTTTAAACGCAGTAGCACAGTGCTGGAGAAGGCAATGGCACCCCACTCCAGTACTCTTGCCTGGAAAATCCCATGGACAGAGGAGCCTGGTAGGCTGCAGTCCATGGGGTCGCTGAGTCAGACACGACTGAGCGACTTGACTTTCACTTTTCACTTTCATGCATTGGAGAAGGAAATGGCAACCCACTCCAGTGTTCTTGTCTGGAGAATCCCAGGGACGGGGGAGCCTGGTGGGCTTCCATCTATGGGGTCGCACAGAGTCGGACACGACTGAAGTGACTTAGCAGCAGCAGCAGCAGCACAGTGCTGCCGCTCCGCACGAAAACCCATGGTTTTCTTTTTCCAATCAGAAGAAAGTAATTTTCCTTTCACTCACCTGACTAACTTGTTCAAGGCATCCCCTCCCCACCCTTTTCTGATATCTTGCTGCTAAGTATTTGCCAGTTCATTTGCATCTCAATGGTTCCTTAGCAACTATCAGACTCTCTGGATTAGGTACAAAGCTGCTCTCTGACACAGACTGCCAGGGCTACATCGCCCTCTTTTATGGCACCTGAGTTCCCAAACCAAGCCCTGCACAGACGCAAGAGACATTCACTGACAACATTGCATGGGTTCTGAATTACAGTGCAGTTCCCCTTTACCCCGTCTGACACGCAGACCTCTAAGAAGACCCTGGTTCTTGAAAGGCTCCCAAGAGTCTATACGGTCCTGAAAACTGCCCTCTGATGTTGGTCTTCGGGGAGAGAGTCACAGATCTCAATGTTGGACGAGTGTCCTGTCTTCAGACAGGCAGTGGGTTTGTTCCATTTTGTAGACCTGGCTGCTGAGGCTCAGGGAGGTGAAATGACAAGTTGGGACAGGAATCTGGACATGCCGAGGTGGGGCGGTGGCAGCTCGGGGCACTGCTGTCATAGACCGTAAGAGTGGCTCCCACTCGCCAGCTGTTGTGAGCTTTAGGAATAAACTGAAAGAAAGAATTAAAAAAAGAAATATAAAAAGCCAAAACATAAATATATGACTCTTCTGAAATCCTAGGAGCTTTTTATTTCTCACCTATCCAGAAAGAGTAATTGCCCGAATGAATATGCTACATGTGTACAGCACCTCGTTTCTCTGATCTTGGTGGTCAGCGTTCTTTCCATTCTTGGGCTTGTAGCTGTGGGTCGCGCTGGAGGAGTGAGGGGAAGCCTCGCGTGCATGTGTGTTGGTGCGTCTGTGCATGCATGCGCTTGTGTGTGTATTTATGCAGATAACGTGGCTAGACTGTGGCCCGGGGACTGGTTAGCAAATCAGAATATTCCGCGCCAGTCAGTGGTGCTACTTTTTGAGCAGCACCAGGCCTCCACCACCAGGGCTCACTGGCACGGAACAGCTGGCAAATGGAAGATGCTATTCAGAAAAGGACAATGAGAACAAAGCTCGTTCTACAGCAGGGCTGACCTTTGTGACTCCCGCTTCACGTTGTTATTAAATATCCGGAAAAGACTGAAAGAACAATTATAGTATTGTCATAATGTCTGAGTGCACAAGCCAGCCTTGTACAGGGAATCAGGGGCTCGGCTGAGCCTGACGAGGCAGGACTCAGAGACTGTGCTTAATTTCTGCTCACCTGGAGGTGGTCTTCATCATTTCATGCCACAGAAAGCCCCCTAAGTGCCGCGTGCACTTCTGCCATTAGGGGCTCTAGGAGCAAATCTGTCCAGAGGAAAGGGGTGGGAATCCTTGGATTTGTGCTTGGCTCCATGTAGAGCTTTGTGTGCGGTCGTGGTTGAGACCATCCTTATGGGCTAGGCTGGCTGCTGGCTGCCAGGGTTCTAGGGAAAGTTTGCTGAGTTGTGTTGGTTTAAAGCCTTTCAGAGGATGGAGAATGAGTGACTGGTTTTGCCATAATGGGACGTATCCTCTGGCTCAGGACACTGTCTCACTGTGCCAAGGATGGGCACCCATTGCACAGGGAAAACCATCAGATGGGAGCTCCATGCAAGCACTGGGGCTGCCTCTCTGGTGTCAGGGCAGTCTCTGTTCTGCGTCTGAACCAGTGTTTCTCAGCCTTATTCTCATTGTCCTCCCACCCCTCACTCCCCAGGAGCCTTTGTAGATAATTTTTCCCTATCACCCAGTACTATACTCTGTGAAATATTCATACCTGGAGAGACTGTCCATCTCTTTACATATTGAGGCCCTTTGAGGGGCCACCGATGATTGTAATGGCTAAGATTTTTCATTCTGCACCTTCCCCCGAGAATCACTTGGCACCCCTGTTCAGAAAGCACAACCTAAACAAAATAAGCCTGGCAGGAAATTAGCCAGCCTTCTGCTGAGTTAGAGCACAGCTTGACATCTTTTGTTTTTCCACATAACTTTTATCAGGCGTGGCACCGGCCAGTCAGAATGGTGTCCACCTTAGCTGGCCTAGGAGATCCTCTGCTGCCTTCTGTTACCTTTGGTTGTCGGGTCCTGGGCTGGTCTGAGGAGCCTAGTGGAGGCCTGGGAACAGGAGGGTAACTGGAAACCTCAAGCAGGGGTGATTTACCAGTAAGTATGGAAGGCTTTCAGTATTTTAACAAGCATGGCTGTGCCAGCCCACACTTAGTATCAGTCCCAAGTTCCCCAGATTTGAAAATGGTTTCTTGAATTTGGATCCATTTTTTTAGATAAACAAGCTTTCTTGAGATATGATTTCCACACAGTAACATTCACCAAGTTTAAGTGTATGATGCCATGAGACTTGACTGATGAATGTGGGGACGTAGCCCCCATGCAAACATGATATAGAGCATTTTCATCACCCTGCTGTGCCCTTGCTGCCGTCTCCAGCCTCTGTCCCTCTCTCCTTGGCCTTTGGAAAGCACTGATCTGATTTCTGCCTTTACAGTTTTGACTTTTCTAGAAGTTCATATAAAGGGAGTCACAGAATATGTTGTCTTTTTCTGTCTGGCTTCTTTCACTTGGTGCTTGCATTTCAGATTCATCCCTGTGGTCCCACATCTGTGGTTCCTTCCTTTTTATTGCTGAAAGAAAGTGAAAGTTGCTCAGTCGTGTCTGACTCTTTGTGACCCACGGACTGTACAGTCCATGGAATTCTCCAGGCCAGGATACTGGAGTGGGTAGCTGTTCCCTTCTCCAGGGGATCTTCCCAACCCAGGGATCGAACCCAGGTCTCCCACATTGCAGGTGAATTCTTTACCAACTGAGCCACAAGGGAAGCCCTTTTATTGCTGAGTAGTGTTCAATCGAATGAATATATATATATATATATATATATATATATATATAAAAAATGTGCTGTGCCTAGTCACTTGGTCATGTCTGATTCTTTGTGACCCCATGGACATATACATATGTGTGTGTATGTGTGTGTGTGTGTGTATATATATATACACTTGTTTTAATATGTATACTTGGTTTATGCATTTAATAGTTGATCTCTATTTTCTTCTAGTTTCCAGTTCTTGGCTTTTGTGAATAAAGCTACTGGTCTAGGAGGTCCTGCTCTGGACCATGGTTTATGTGTCTTTGTGAAGACACAAAATGAAAAATAGGTTTTTGTTTCTCTTGTGTAAATACCTGAGCATGGAATTGCTGGATGATATGGTAAGTGTGAATTTATCTTTATAAGATACTGCCAATGTGTTTTTCGGACGTTCTGCGTTCCATCAGCTACGTATGAGAGTTCCTCACCAGCATCCTCACCAGCAGTTGTTATTGTCAATCTTTTTAATTTTAACCATTGTGGGGAGTATATGACAGCATCCCATGGTTTTCATTTATATTGTTTATTAATGTTGTACTTGTCACATGCTTCTTGGCCATTCATACATACTCTTTGATGAAATGATGTTCAGACCTTTAGTCTGTTTTGTGTGTGTGTGTGTGTGTGTGTGTGTATTGGGTTTTCTGTTTTGGGCCCCTTTCCATGTGTATGGTTGATTGGAGGTTCCGGGGGAGCTTCTCCCCCACTCTCATCTGACCACTGTGGTTGCTATGTTATGCAGAGAAGGTTGGTACCTGCTGGGTCTCATTCCTGGAGGTGGGGCAGGGGTCCATGACCTTCTCGACGAGGATGGCTGTCAGTTATCAGGGAAGACGTGCATTCCTAGATCAGAGCCAGAACCTTGGAGAGTGGTCCCTGCCGTGAGAATGTGTGAGCCTCTGCAGGAAGCCTCAGTCCAGGTGATCCGGGATCATGTCACCCTGTGCTTATTTCCTGTGTGTCATCTGTAAGTGCCAAGCCTGTCTCTGCCATACTCCTGGGTTTGAAGGGAGGCTCCATGCCCGGGCCCTGCCCTGCATTTAGAAGGACCTGGGCCTCTGGGGTGGTGGTGGCAGAAGTCAAGCAGAGACCCCCAAGTATCCTGCTTCTTCAGGGTGGTGTTATTACAGGTGTATTTTGGAGTTTCCTTCCTAAGGGGAAAGGTGTGATTCCTCATCACAGGCTGTCCTCTGAGGGCTGGTGTGGCACTGCTCAGGATACCTGGCCTCAGGCTGGGCCCAGCAGTAGCGCACCGAGGCGGTCCATCACCTCTCTCCTGGTCTGGCTCTGGTCTCAGGCTGGGCCCAGCAGTAGGGCACCCAGGCGGTCCATCACCTCTCTCCTGGTCTGGCTCTGGTCTCAGGCTGGGCCCAGCAGTAGGGCACTCAGGTGGTCCATCACCTCTCTCCTGGTCTGGCTCTGGTCTCAGGCTGGGCCCAGCAGTAGGGCACCCAGGCAGTCCATCACCTCTTTCCTGGTCCGGCTCTTGAGAGGCTTCCCAGATCCACTGGTTTGTGCGACATTCAAGCCATAGGTCGTGACTTTGGCTCATTTCTGAATGTAGATGACAGATGCAGGATTCCTCAGGTTTCTCAGCACCGGGGATGATGTAGGCGCTTTAGCCGCGTTTGCTGGTATTTGCATGATGATGATCAGTGATGATCAGTAATCATGGGGGCGGTGACATATGACAAGGATGTGGAGGCCCACCGCAGTGTCATCCAGAATTGATAGGCACAGCTGGGCCCCATGTCACATCTCACAAGCACCTCTTGTGCCCATGAGCAAGGATGCAACTGACACTGAATCACTTCTGACTCTGGGCAGGATGAGGGTCTCTGAGGGTCCCCCAGAATCCAGCCCAGGACCTGGCACAAGGGAGGCTCTTGGTAAACGATGGATGGATGAATGGTTGATGAACTGTTTCCCTATCACACTGCTCAGGGTCACTCAGGGAGAGGCTGATGCTGGTGCCACCATAACATAAAACCAGACTCAAAGCAACACCAGCATAGGAATCCAGATCTAATTGTGAAGACAAGACTGACACATCTGGGGCTGGATGGAGAGATCAAAGATGGTTCAGACAAGGAGCCACCATTGAAAGGACCTGTATTACAGGAAGCCTAGGGGTAAACTGTATCTTGAACATGTGGAGATGGAAAGTGGTGGGGTGCATGTCACGGCAGAAGCAGCAGAGGTAGAGGCATAGCACGGGGAAAGGCAAGGCAAGTACATGGAGCAGCAGTACAGCCAGGTGAGTGCTCAGTGGCTCAGCCAGGTGACTGGTGCTGTTGGAGGTCAAAGGATGGAGAGATGGAGTGGCCAGGGTAACCAGGATTACTTCCTGAGGGAGGGACATGCCTTGATGGAGGTAGAGGGTTTGTGCTTGTAGAAGAAGCAGAAATTCATATATAGGACTCCCTTCTAGCCAGGCTTGCCCTTCCCTGGGCCAAAATCATCTGGGCTGGAGAACATCAGAGAAGCCCATTTCTGTGACTTGTGCCCCTCTGTCTTGGCTCTCCTGGCTCCAGAAAGCCCAGGAGATGTTTCTGTGGGGAAGGGCTTCCCATCTATGCTACATCCTGAATCCCTGGGCCTAGGTGACACTGCCAACATGGCTTCATCCCGGGGAATCCAGGATGCTTTTAGCAATGGTCTGGAGCAATTCTCACAGCTGTCTTCTCTGACCTCATACTCAGCATGTGGTATGCGAGCCAGAGCATGGGCCTTACCTCGGAGCTTATGGGAAATGCAGAATCTCAGGCCCTGCCTCGAAAGGACTGAATTCAGATCTGCCTCAACCTGAGCCCTAGGCTTAAAGACTCTTGCCTCAGGGAAGTAGCCTCTTTAAACAATTTAACAAATAATTTTTTTAACATTTTTTAAAAAAGGAATTGTTCCAGATTGCTGAAGGCCAAAGAGACATGACAAATAAATATAACACATGATCCTTTACTATACCCTGGCAAAGAAATCACGGTATTTGGATAGTTGACAATGAACTCCCCAAATTAAGGGAAAGGGCCTCATTAGATAAAAATATCACAGTGTTAAAATTTCCAAATTTAGCAACTGTATTGTGGTCAGATGGGCTTCCCCAGTGGCTTAGCGGTAAAGAACCCACCTGTGATGCAGGAGCTGCAGGAGTCATGGGTTCAATCCCTGGAGTGGGACAATCCCCTGGAGGAGGGCATGACAACCCACTCCAGTATTCTTGCCTGGTGAATCCCATGGACAGAGGAGCCTGGAGGGCTATAGTCCACAGGGCTGCAAAGGGTTGGACACGACTGAGCGACTTAGCATACACGTGTACATTGTGGCCAAGTAAAAGAATGTCCTTTTTCTCTTCATGTATGCACCTTGTTCTCAGATGACTCGGGAAGAAAACAAGCAGACGAGTGTGTGTGTGTCCTATAATAAATGTATACATAATGCAAAAGCATATATGGAATCAATTATATTCTCATATTCTAAAATACACGTGTAGAGAGAATAAAAAACAAATGTGGCAAAACATTAAAAACTGGTATCTCAGGGTCAGGCTCCATGGGGGTCTATTCATGATACTTTCTTGTGTAATTGCTATTATTTGAAAATAAAGAGTTTTTATAAAATGTGTCTTGTTTAAAAGTTTGATGGATGTTGCAAGTTAACCCTCCAAAAGGCTGAACCAATTTATATTCTCACAATGCCAGGAGAGGGTTGCTGCAGCTGTCTGATGTAGCTATTTTTAATTCAGCTATTTTCATGCCAGGGACTTTTTTTGATGGGGTCATATATCAGTTTTGACCTGTGGCCATTTTATTTTTTCCCAATTTATTATGAATATTTCTGAAAGTAAAGAAAAATCATAGTGCAGTGAATACCCATAGCTGACTACCCAGTTTCAACAATTGTTGAGTATTTTACCATGTTTATTTATCAGCACATATTTTTTGAGGGGTAGGGGAGGTTGGGAGTTGAGACTCAGCACAATTCAGTAACAGGTAAGTGATGGAGCCACCGTACCTTCTGCACCTGGCTCTTGGTCTCTTGTCTCTCAGGTTTTTTTTTTTTCCCAGGTTGCTTCTTTAACAGATGAAATTGTTTTGTTTTCTGGAGTACTTTGGGAGAATGCTGTAGTCAGACAAGCCTGAATTGAGGTTCCATCTCTGACCCTGGGCTACTTACCTCGCTAAGCCTGGTGTGCTCATCTGGTAAGTGGGGATGGCACTCCTTACCTCTTCATATTGTGGTGAAGGATAAATGAGGCAACCTGCTTAGTTGTTAGTATTGTCACTTCTTTAGAATGTCTCTTTGTTTAGTGCAGACCTCCAGGCCACCACCTCCAGCAAGCTGATCCCTAAGTCTTTACCCTGCCGACTAAGACCTTGTGTGGACCTTACATTGCTGGCATGTGATTCTGTCCTGTCAGCTCCAATTGTCTCTGGAAGGTTGATACACGGGTGTGTGTACTGGGGTGAGGTTAATTAGCTGACATCACGACCAGGAATCACAGCCGCAGGGCTTCCGAGTCACTAACCCCCGGTGAGTGCGTCAGGGTGAAGATCACGCAGCCCAGGCAAGTAAGGAGAGAGCCTGTGGCTCACTGTTCCCTTTCCCATCCTGTCTCCAGGATTTCTTCTTGCTAGACCAGAATTCATGTTTGTAGGGGTAGGGAAGCACAGTACTGGGGCTAGGATAAGAGGAGTGAGGCATGCAAAATTTAAGGGGGCACCAAAAACTCAGGAACCAAGATAAATATTTTAATGCAATTTAAATAAAATCAAATCTTGAAGCTCTAGCCTGTGGGCTGGCTGCCTATTTCTGTAAATAAAAAAGTTTTAAAATGAAGTTTGAGGGTCTCAGTCTGCCTCACCCTCTCTCTCTGTGGCCCCGGGAACTGGGGGATGCTGGAGAGCGCGCTCTTGCACTTACTGTCCTCAGCGTGGAATGTCCATCTGGCCACTCTGGACTTTGCACAGTACTTTCATCCCTTAAAGGCCGGACGCCCTGATGCTCTCTTCCTGGACTTATGGCCAGTGTGGCTCTTGGCTCAGCTAGAAAGAGCACTGGAGCTGGAGGTGGATGTGTGTGGTGGGTTCTAGTTGTACTGGGTGGCACTCATTTCCTGTCATGGTGGAGGGTCCATGCAGGGCCTCTCCTTGGTCTCACACTGAAGGTGTGCTTCAGCAGCAGAGGTGTGGTACTAGAGGCAGAGGACTGGCTGCCATGACCTCGGAAAGTCACTTTAGCCAGTCTAATGGGGTTGATTGGGTCCACCCTCCTGCCCTCTGAGGTCTCCAGTAAGAGGTTATTGAGTAGGAATTGGAGCCGCTGCACGTGACATGCTCTGCAGAACTGGCCCACACTCTGGAGATGCAAGCCACCTCTACCGTAATAGTGGGTGCAGTTGATTCTGGGGGCCAAGTGGTCATCCCTATAGTGGGGACCAAGTCTAAGACCCCACCACCTAGCAGAGGATGGGAGGGCAGGGTGACAGGCGGGGGCTTGCTTTCACATCTAGCCTGGGTCACAGATACCTCTCAAGGTCCCAGGCCTGAGCTCCCACCCAGTCTACTCCTCAAACAGGTGTCCCTCAAGTGTCCCTCTCTGCCCTATTCCTGGCTCACTTGAGCTTGTGGGGTTGTCTGTGCCCCTGACTCTGCCAAGGGCCACATGGGGAGGAAGGATGTGGAAAGGAAAGGCATAACCAGGCATGGGATGTACCCCCAGATGACCATCTCACATTTCTGGAAGATTCCCAAACCATTGTGGTAGATTTTACTGTTCTTTGAACATCACTCCACAGGTGAGAAACTTGTGTTCAACTCTGGAGTAATGAGATCAAAAGTCCCTGGTGCCCTAAGAGCCTGACAGGCAGTAGCAGAAGGTGTGGGGGATGTCTTGGCTTCTGATGTGTGACCTGACTCTGGTGGGTCCTTGCGACTGGGGACAGTGATATGGTCCCCCAGGAGTCTTCTACCCATCTGGCCTTTCCTCTCACATGACTGTGTTTTAGGGAAAATAGGGGGCTGAGCAGAGGCCGAGGAGCAGAAGAGAACAGGTAGCCTGGCTGGAAACAGGGTGGAGTAGGAGGTGGGGCGCATTTAATCTTCAGACACCAAAGGATGCTTAGGGGCCAGCACTGGCGCAGAGAGGACTGTCTGAGAAGGATAGAAATGTGTCTGTATGTGGGGTACCAAGCAGGAGAGGTGGCAGAGGTGAGCTCCGAACTGAACACGGTGAATGCAATGTGGGGAGGCAGAAACACACTTCTGTCTTACCATTCCCATGGTAAATTGGGGTTTTTCCCTTGAGTGTGTGTCCCTCCTTTTCCTAGATGTTGAGGTCTGGGACTGGGTCCTCCTATCTGTGCCTCGGTGCTCTGTACAGGGGGCCGACAGACAGGATTCCCACCCACAGGGAGGTGCAGTGGTGTGTGCTGGGTGGTCTCAAAGATTGTGTCCCTGTCTTCATTTGGGGTCGATGGGGTCTGACCTCCTGCCCTCTAAGCAGAAAGAGTTATTGTGTAGGAATTGGAGCTGCCGCTCATGAGCTCCTGCCCTCTAACCAGTAAGAGATTATTAACTAGGAATTGGAGCTGCTGCACGTGAGATGCTCTGTCCCAGAAAGCCTTGGACAGTCAACTCCTCTGTAAAATGGGAATGAGTAAGACCCCCTTGTACGGGCTTCAGTAGGGGGTGAGATGACACATGCCCAGTGCCTGGTGCAGTGCTGGGTGAGTAGTGGGTACTCAGTAGATGCATTCTTCTTTCCCCTCCTCCTTCAAGGCTGCAGCCTGGGGGTTCTGCTTGGAGAAGCTGGGTTGCCCTTCCCACCCATATCCTGCCTCCGGCAGCGGCTCAGACCCTGCTGCTTGCGGGCAAGTGGCTGCCCTGCCCTGAGCTCCTGCAGCCCCGTTCTGTCCTCTCTGCCCTAATGGGGCTTCCGTGTAACAGACACTCTCTCCTCTGTCTCCAGCCTGGCCTTGCCTTCCCCACCTCCTGTCCGAGCCTCACCGGGGTGGGCACAGCTCGAGGACAGATGGACACCTCTGGTGACGATGTCTGATTTGGCTGATGTCTGCTAATTGCCGTAACAGCTGACTCCAAACCTGTTACCTGACGAGATAAATGTGTGTTTTCTCCTCGCATCACGGTCCCTGGAGGCCAGTGGCGGGACTGGTGCTGGTGGAGGAGGAGTCCACTCATTCTTACCTTGCCAGCCTGGAGGTGACACCTCACTGCCTCTCCTCTTGTGGTCCCAGCTGGACAGGACCTGGGAAATGGAGTGAGCATCCATCTGGGAAGAGGGCTCAGGTTTAGAGGGCAGGTATGTGCCTGCCGCTGTACCACGGGCTTTCTGCAGTCTGGGGGCAGGGGCAACGCCTCCCTGTTTCAGGGAGGCTTATCCACCAGGAGGGCTCAGAATACTCCTCCTTCCCTTTGTCCCTCCCCGTTTCTTTCCTTCCTTCCCTCCATCCTTCCAGCGAGCCTCACCTTAGACTGGCAACTGGCCGCCTTGATGCAGTGGAGGAAGAGATGCTCAGGGGTAACTCTTCAGATCACGGGGGCTGAACTCTCTGATCACAGGCCAAAAGTGACACGGGTTATCCCACTTAGAGGAGACCAGGGCCCAAGCGCTTCTTCACCAGCTCTTCTTGGTAGTTGCTTTTCATGTGTTTATGTGGGTCTGACCATCTGCAGTGTGCCCCCCACCCCGCTGCCCCCTCTTCTCCTGGCACTCCCGGCCTGCCTGCCTCCGAACATCTGCACTGGCTGGCTGCTCCCGCTGCTGGGAAATAGGAGCAGAGAGATCAGATAAGCCTTCAGAGGGAGCACTGATTTTTAAAATGAAGAAAAGGTATTAGAATTAAGAAGATATGGAATTTTAAAAATGATAGTAAAATGGTAAAACCAGGGAACTAATTGCCAGAAAGAATTAGTGCAAGTGAAAAAAGGTTAAGTAAAGATAAAAGAGAGTGATAACAATTACTGTGAAAAAACGGTAAAAGCCCAAGTGGACAAGATAAAATGTGAGTTTAAAAAACCTAAAATACGTGAAGGCTGGATTGTGTAGCCCAAGAAGACTGAATTCAGAAGGAGGCAGACATTCCCAAACCAGAGGCGATGGGGGCACAGCCCTGTGAGAGTTCCAAGGTGGACATCTGTCTCTTTCTCTAAGGATTCTTGGGCAGGAGAAGTTCTGATGTAGATAGAAACAGTGCCTCTCTTTATGGGAATGACGCTGGGGTGGGGATGGTGGGGCTGGGGGCTGGGGGCAGCTGGCACTGTTTGTCCTGCCCCTGGGGTGCAGCCTTTCTGAGTGTCCTTTTTCTCCCTGTGTTTGGGACAGTTGGAGGCAAGGAGGTAGGTTGTGTGTGTGCTTAATCTCAGTTGTGTCTCTTTGTGACCCCATGGACTATATATAGCTCACCAGGCTCCTCTGTCCATGGAATTTTCCCGGCAAGAATATTGGAGTGGGTTGCCATCTCCTTCTCCAGGGGATCTTCCCAACCCAGGGATTGAAACTGAATCTCTGGCACCCAGAATTGGGGGCCACAAGCTAAGAATCCAGCAGCCCCCTCTAAGGCAGCATCTCCAGGAGAACATAGAGTAAATGGACAGGTAAACACAGGGTTAAAATAGGACAGGCAGGGCTAACAGGGTGTTACCAGTTTGGGAACTGGTGTGGAAGCTGGGGGGATCTTTGTGCTTTGCTGGCTTCTTGGGTCCCTGTGTAAAGGATTGCTTCAGCTGGCAGACACATACCCTTTCCCCCCTCCCCATTCCCCTCCTGCCTGGAACCCAGTCTCCTGGCCACACAACTCCTGGTCCCCACCAGCCATGTCCCCATACAGGAGACTTCAGGGCTGTTCCCAGACATGGGCAAACTCCACAGACACCCTCCTAGCCTAGACTTGCCAGAGACTGGCATCTCTCACCCTTGACACTGGTCATCCTTCACTCCCACCTGGCTGCAGGTGAGCTGAAATGTCAGGTTGATGGTGTGTGCAGGCTGGGGGCAGTAGCCAGCATACATGCTTCCCTTTCTCATTCCTCTTGCAAAAGAATTTGCCCCCTAAAGTCAGAACCTGGCCCTTCAGGAACACCTGTGATTCTTATTTAAAATTGTAGGATATTCCATAGTGTGTGTGAGCAGAACCTTTCCACCTTCTCCCCACCTTGCTCTAGTGAGCCACCCCTCACCAAAGCATGTTCCTTTTTTATTTTGCCTCATTCTGCAAAGATGACAGATTAGTTACATCAGGGACCCTTCTGTTTCTACATAGCAGATTTTGCTGTTTTCAAAAAAAATTAAAAAAAAAAAAAAGATTGTTTTCAGTCACCTTGGAGGAGATTTGTGTCCTCAGAATTGCTGGCAGAGTGCATAGAGATCAGTGAGCTGTGTGGGAGGTTGACTTGGCAAAAAGGCAGCTAGACTGTCCACCTCGGGGCCAGACTCAGCAAGACCTGCACTCTGGCCTCCCATCCAGCTAGGGAGGAAACAGAAGTGCCCATGATGGGGGGCACTGGGCCATCCCTTGCCCCCCAGTGGGACCAACTAGCTTCCCAATTCCCTGTACACCCAAGCACCCAGCACTGGGTTGAAAGGCCTGGGCCTGTGGCCTCTCAGTTAATTATTTTTGCTTAAAAGTCATTAAGTCTCTCAGGAGAAATGATGAACTGATGCAAATGACTTACCTGCCTCCTTGATGGAGGAAGTAAATTCAGAGAGAAGCTTCCAGAATACAATTGCAGAGGAAGCTCTTCCAGATGAGAGACGTCTTCTGTGAGCAGTGGGCTTAATGAAAGGAGTAGGGTGGAGCTTGCACAAGGGAGAATCGAAAGGGAGCAGGAGGTCACCCTGGACTTGGGGATTGGAAGGAGCAAGGTGTCCCAGGGAGACCAGGCCATGCCTGCTGGGAGCATAAGGGAGCCCTGAGCAGAGCCTGTGCCTCCGTTCAAAGCTGCCCGCAGGGTGGGTTCTTCCCAGATGGGGCTGCCCAGGCTCACAGATGAGTGCCCTGGGATGGTGGGAGGCAAGTCTTCCTGGACTAAAGGAGGGTCAGGCTCTGGATTATGGAGTGTGGGAGGGAAGGAAGTGGTGAAGGAGGAGGAAAGGAGCAAGGAAGAGGAGGAGATGAGTGTGGCTGAGGGTAAGCTTCTCCTGAGTGTGGCTGAGGATAAGCTTCTCCTGCTTCACTGGGCCCCTTCTGGGTAAAAACACCTTGCAGAATCCTGGGGAAGCAGAGAGTGAGGACAGGGGAAAAGGGAGAGAGGGCAAAGGGGCTCGGAGTTAGTCCTCTCAGATGCTCAGAATTTCTAACCCCCATTGCCATTCCCCAGTATCTGCCAGGATTCCTACTGATTCAGGCCACACAGGTTCTTTAAAACAGAGCTCTGAGGTCTTGAGGAAGAGAGGGCTTGCCTGTTGAGTGTCCGCCTTCCTGCAGGCTCTGTGACAGGTAACCCCAAAGGCTAAGAATCCTCCTTTTCATTTTACAGATAGAGAAACTAAGGCCCAACTTTGCTAAGGTAACACCAGAGCCACTTCTGGGCCCCCTCGCAGGTAGGATTCTTTCTCCTATTCCCCTGAGGCCATTGGCGGTAAGGAATCTGATGAATATTCTAAAAGCTAGTAAGTTTCCCATTGACCACCAACCATGGGCAGACGCACACTGAGGCCCTCGCAGGAAATTGTAAACCCAAAGACATTTTATTGCCTGAAGTCAGAAGTTGGGGATAGCATCAGTTTTTGTGGCAACAGGCTCTGTTGTCACAGACAGATGCCTGGCTCAGCAGAGAGACAAGCAGGCAGGATCATGGGAAGCCATGGCAGAGAGAGTGTAAAACATGATCCATTAGCACAGCTGTGCAGGCCTGCCACCCACCCTCCCCCAGCATCAGCTTTCTCCAAGGGAGATACACTGATCTTCAGAGCAAATACAAGCAAATACAAGGGCTTGATAAACCACTTTATACTTCTGCTTGCAAAGTCACAGAATTACCAAAAACAAATTTGATTTCTCTAAAAGTTTTCTTTGACTGTTTGCTAAAAGGACAATACTTTTTAATTTTTCTTTTCTTGTTTTTTTGTTTTGTTTTGTTTTGTAATCCTGGGGTATTGCAGTTGGCTGAGTGATGATTGTTTCCTTGTGTGCCCAGCATAGGGAGGGGATTAGTTGCTGTCGACATGGCATAGCGGGCTGGGGATGACAGTGGAGAAGGGCCAATCGGGGGTCAAGTACTGGAAGGCAAGTGGGTTTCTGGAAGGAGACTGGGAGGGTGAGGCCAGATGCTGAATATGCTGGGGCTGAAAGGCACTAGGTCTGGAGTTCCAACCATGTGACCCGAGAGCCCTGGATCCTTTTGCCAGTTGGAATCCTTCTCATTGCAGTGTTGCATGTTGTTAAAAGCTGTAGCTGATTATGTTGTTCAAAGAGGGCTACAACAACATCTTCCATCCCACATGCTCTTTGGCAGGGGGCTGCACCAGCACAGAATCAAATTCCCCTTCCCTGGAGTCTGGACTGGTCTCAGTGAGTTTCACCACCGATAAAATGTGGCAGAAGTGATGGACCTTCCAAAGCTAGGTCATCAGCATCTCGCAGCTTCCACCTGGATGTCTGGGAACTCTCGCTGTTAGGATGCTTATGCTGGGAACCCAGCTGCCATGTTGTAAGATGCCGAAGCCACATGGGGAAGCCACATGGAGGGGTTCCAGGCGATTGTCCAGCCATTTGAGCGTCAAGCTTGGTAGAGGTGACCGTAGACCCTGCTAACGTTAGATTGCAGCTCCTGAGTGACCCTCAGTGAGAAGTACCCTGCTGAGCCCAGCCAACCTGCAGAATTGTGGCATAAAATGAAGCATCATCATCACCAGCTGCTCCATTTCCAGGGCAACTGTTACACAGTCCTCACAGGGACACAAGCGATGACTTGAATTTGTCGTGTGAGATGACACTCAGTCCAGGCTCAGAGATGACAGTCATGCAGGTAACTGGCCCTGTGGTGGGCCCTAATGTGCAAGGCCTCTGACCTTCAAAACCAGAAGACAGTCAGTGGCCAGCCTGTGGGTGAATCTTGATGTCAGGAGGGTGTGTGGGAAGCGTGGGGCTCCGCCGTCAGTCAGCTCCAGGAGCCTGGCCGTTCATCTGCAGTTTAACATGCCAGTGAGGCCGGATCTGCTCCAGCTCCGATGGGATGGTTTTGAACCTCGGCATGCAGGACCGTTCATTTTATCTGGTTGGTTTTGGCTGAGTCTCCCAGCAATTGAGGTTGGATGAATATCCCTTTGCAGAGTTTCATCCAAGCGGTTGATAAAAATGCCAGAGAGCACTGAGCCTGTGAAGTCTCACAGGAGATGCTGCTTCCAGGGGGCCCTCTTTGGGTACTATTATTCTGCCAGCTGTGAATCCACCAATTTGTACTTGTCTTGGCCTCCGCTTCTCCATCTGATGCACCATTTCATGAAGTGCCTTACTGAAATCGAGACACAGCATGATTTAGTGGCTTAGGAAAACTTTCATCAGGAAAGGAGTTCAAGTTGGTGGTTCTTACTCAGTCCATCACCCTCCAGTAGACCTCCGTGCTTCCCCTGTGTATGAATAGCTTCTGCTCCCCACCTTCCCCCATGGGTTGGCCCATGGGATCCAGTGTTCACTGTTTTTACCTTTTTCTTCCTTAAAGAAGAATTACATTTGCCTTCTCACTCTCCATTTACTCCCCCTTTATTCGTCCTCTCATTCCCCGAAGATGCCTTTCTTTGACTGTATCTGCATTGTCTTTCCATATTGTATTTCCCCACAGATAATATTATATCGTAAAAGGCAATGAAAACATTTTTAGATGTGGTGCTTAGAATGAGTATATATTTAGGAAGTTCTTCCTGTGGTCATTGTTCAAATATTTTTTATTGAAGTATGGTTGACTTACAATATTGTGTTAATTTCTGCTATACAGCAAAGTGATTCAGATTTATGTATATTATATAATATATATTCTTTTAAAATATTATTTTCCATTATGGCTTATCATAAAATATTGAATATAGTTCTCTGTGCTTTGTAGTAGGACCATGTCGTTTATCCACTCTCTCCGTAAAAACACTCACACCTGCTAACCCCAGTCTCTTGCACTGCAAGCTCCACCCCTCCTGCAACCCACGCCCCCTTGGCAACCACAGGTTGGTTTTCTATGTCTGTGAATCTGTGTCCATTTCATAGATAGATCCATTTGTGTCATAGTTTAGATTCTACGTACAAGTGATATCACATGGCAATTGTCTTTCTCCTTTTAACTTACTTCCCTTAGTATGATAATCTCTAATTGCATCCACATTGCTGCAAATGCAATTATTTCATTCTTTTTATGGCTGAGTAGTATTCCATTGTATATATGTACCATATCTTTATCTATTCATCTGTCTGTGGGAATTAGGTTGCTTCCATGTCTTGGCTGTTGTGAATGGTGCTGCTATAAACACAGGGATGCGTGTTTCTTTTTGATTTGTATTTTTGTTTGGATATTTGCCCAGGAGTAGGGTTGCTCAATCATATGGTAGTTCTATTTTTGATTTTCTGAGAAACCTCCATATTGTTGTCCATAGTGGTGCCTCAACTTACATTCCCATCAACAGTGGAGGAGGGCTCCCTTCTCCACACCCTCTCCAGCTTCCCGTTGTCACCTTGATGTCTAGCCTCTGGAAGTTGGGGTACAGTGCATCTCTCTTCCCATGTCTTTCCCCCTCATCATGCAGGGAGAAGAGTCAGGCCTCTCCTCGGTGGAAGTGTTCTCCATATAATTGACAGTTCTTGCTGTGACCTTCTGGAGAAGGCAATGGCACCCCAGTCCAGTACTCTTGCCTGGAAAATCCCATGGACGGAGGGGCCTGGTGGGCTGCAGTCCATGGGGTCCCACAGAGTCGGACATGACTGAGCGACTTCACTTTCACTTTTCACTTTCATACATTGGAGAAGGAAACGGCAACCCACTCCAGTGTTTTTGCCTGGAGAATCCCAGGGACGGGGGAACCTGGTTGGCTGCCGTCTATGGGGTCGCACAGAGTCGGACACGACTGAAGTGACTTAGCAGCAGCAGCTGTGTCCTTCATCTGCCTTCTCTGCTTTTGGATGAATAACCCCCACTTCCTTCTGTGTTTCCTCACTACCCCTGTTTTTCAGGGTCCTAATCATTTTTATTTCATTCTCCACTATAAATGATTTTAAAGCCCCTTGGAAATATAAAGGTTGTCTAAATAATAAATCATCGTTTTGGCAAATGATACTGAGACATTTAAAGAGAAGAAATTAATCACCCCCTTATAGCCATACAGCGGCTTTCTGTAGGGGGTACCAAGTGGTTTGTAGAGCTCATCATTAATTCTCAACATCTTCCTGGAGAAAAGGGGCAGGGGTCATTTATTTTACAGGGAACAGGCTGTGGAGGCGCAAGTAATTTCTTTGTCGGCACTGGGCAGTGTGGTCCATGCGGGAGAGGCCTCCACTCTTTGTATCCGACACTGGGCCAGTGGGCTTTGCTGCCTCTCCCCCCCGTCACACAGTGGGCTTCCAGTACCCCTCGCCTCTGTACATCTGCTGGTACAGAGTCCAGGATAATGACCATAAAGCACTTTTCCCGTAGAGCGCATCCTCTGTCCAGAGTGCTTCAGCGTCTCCCACAGCATCAAGCACAAATGCCACAGATTTTGCCAGTATTCAAGGAGCCTGTGCTTTCACATACATCAGTCCATGAATTATTATGTCCATTTTGTAGATGAGGAAACAGGCTTGTTGAAGGTTAGTGGCTTATTCTAACCTGCCCAGCTAATGTGGTAGTGCTGGGATCAGAGACCAGGTTGATCTAACACTCTAGTCTAGTACTTCCTCTTCTCTCCAGCCTGAGCTGATGGCTACATCCATTCCAACTATTTCCATTTTGAGTGACAGGAAGCAAAATCAATACATATAGACACACATACTCGTGCCTTACCCATGCAGTTGAAGTATGTCGTGGTGCTGGTTTCAGGTGTGACTGGGTGCGGTGGGCTGGATGCGTGACTCAGTGTCCGCCTGTCTTTCGGCCCCACTTCCTCTGGGTTGGCTGCATGTTCTCCCATCACCATCAGTAGGTCCATTGTCCTGATGCAACACAAACAGGGAGATTCACTTCTTTAAAGTTCCTGCACAGGTCTTGGGAGTCATTCTGGTTGATGCCAACCTAGGTCACGTGCTCATCCCTGAACTGGTCACCATACCCGGGGCTGCAGTTTACTGATGGGCCTAGATTACGCTTTCCCTTGGGCAACTGAAGGGGTACGAGTTGGGGCACTCTAAAGGGTGGGTGAAATTGCAAACAGAGACCATGGACAGTTATGAAAAGTAGGACGAGTGGGTGCTGACTGCCAGAAAACAGCCATTGTGCTCATCTGGGCTGCTCCTCAGATGGGCAGTGCCTGTCCCACCAGCATCTCTTTGCTGACACTTGTTTCCTGATCCTGTTTTTTGCCCTTCCCATTTGAATCTCCGGGAGGGTTGGCCTGTTTCCTGCCTTCTGGGACCGAGGAAGCCTCCTTGACTGCCTGGCTTCCAGAAACTTCCTCCCTTGAGGGCCTGTGATCTGGATTCCTGCTGTCTCTTCCTTGATAACCCACTGAGGAAAGACATCTGCTTGCCACTTTGGATAGTTTTCAAGAAAAGGCATAATGTCCAAGTTGGAATAAATGTGCAAAATTCACTTCTCTGTGGCATTTGGGGCTTTCCGTGAATAGTTGGTGAAAAAATCACTGCAGCGAAGAAACAGAGGCAAAACCAATGGTGTATGAATGGGAACAAAAAAGATCCTGGGGTATTAATAGACCAGTGATGACTCTGAGTCTGAATGCAGTGCCATCGTGAGAAGTCTGGTAGACAGCCAGCCAATTGGAATACAAACAAATGGGGTATTTTGGCCTGGGATGTTGTTGTCCTCTTGTTCTATTCCTGGTCCATTAGAACCTTTTGGAGGCTTAGTCTCCAGTTGGACCACTGTACCTGAAAATGCATTAATTCCCAGCATCTGACTCAGTCTGATGTTATAGATCAGGACTCTGAGACCCTGAGAAGCCAGCTGAATTAGGGTCGTGCAGTGGGTTAGAGGCACAGATAGAAGCAGAGAATCTCTCTTGTGCCCTCTCTAGTGCTGTTTGCACTCTCTGTGGTTTTCCAGGGTGGTCCAACAAGGCATTTACACTGGGGAATGACTGGGGGGGCACCACAGGCTGACCCCAGCCTGGAAGAGGATGAGGGTCATGGACAGGATCTGATGGACCTTTCTAGAGACTGGTCAGCACAGTCCTGGACACACATGGACGCTGAGTCAGTGTGTGGTCCCCAGATTGGCTAATGATCTTCTCTGGGATGGGAAATTTCTGGTTAGGATGGTGCCACCTCAATATTTTCCATACGGCAGAGGAATAAATAGTATGACAGGTGACAGAACCCTGGGGTGGGCTGTGCAGGATGGCCCTGTGTCCCTTCTCTGGAGGCTTAAAGGGGGAGGCCTGAGCAGGAGTCTCTATCACCCAGCTCGTACTCTGTTTGGGGAGCACCTAGTATCTCCCAGAGCCCCTTTCTTCCTGCAGTCAATGAAATATTGCCGTAGAGATGTGCTGTTTCTCAGACATGATTTGAATGAATGAAAAACTCTTATATGGTGGGTGCTATTTTTAAGAGATACTAGCTGTGGAATAAAATTCTATGAAACACACAATTATTTAGTTGTCTTTGTTCAGCAACATTCTTCTGATTAACCACCACGAGCATCTATTGAGATGCTGGGCAAGCATGCCTGCTGCATGCTTGTCTCGATGGAAAAAAAAAATTAATTTGTACTCTTGACCCCAGTCCTGAGTGAGTCTTTCACCTCAGGGGTGGGGAGTTGGAGGCTCTCTTTTTCCGGGGGACACTGGGACTTGGGAAGATTGCCTCCTTCACGTGCCTCGTGGCAGCAGTCTCCCTGCTGGGCTGTTATAACTCTGGGCTCTGAGAGGCTCCCCAGCAGTGTTGTCCTCTCCAGCACACCTGCTCTTCGATCCTTCTCAGAACTCCTTTATGTTTATCTTAAAAAAAAAAAAAAATACAACTTTAATTATGAAATGACTTTAGACCTACAGGAACCATATTCAGTATAAAGAACTGCATTCTACACTCATTATGGGTTGAATTACACCCCCCACCTCAAACATGTTGAATTCCTAACCCCCAGTACCCCAGAGTGTGCCCTTATTGGAAATGGGCAGTCACAGATATAATTAAATTGAGTTGAGGTCATTTGGAGTAGGGTGGCCATGTGGCCCTTATCTAGTATGACTGGTGTCTTTATCAAAAGGGGAAGTCTGGATGATCCATGTGCCTGGGGAGAGTTTTGTGTGAATCTGAGGGCTGGGATCGGGATGAGGCATCTGTGAACTGAGCAATGCTAGCAATTGCCAGCGACCCACCAGAAGCAAGGGGAGAGGCATGGACTATATCCTCTCTCCCCACAGAAGTCAGCAAGGACTCAGGCAGCAAAGGTGGGGAGGTGGGCAGTGGGCATACACCCTCATGACTTCCATCAGCTCTCCCTGCTTTCCTGAAATGGATAGAGACTTCCTATTCATGTCAAGTGAGTGGCATCCACAACCAGAGTACTGCTCCTAACACCTTCTGATAGAGAAATTCCTCTGGGAAGAAGATGTGCCATCCAAGGGCTCCTCACTGGCATGACTGAGATCGAGTGTCCTGTCCAGGCAGGCAGCTTCTCAGGGCTCTGAAAGCACTGACCAGAGTGACTCCCATTCTTCCCTCGAGGATGCAGGAGCGGCTGGGAGACCAGGAATGGGCCCGCAAGGTTTTAGGTTCTAATGAGAGAAGCTGTGGCCTGTTGAGCTGGAACCTGACCCTGCAGTTCTAGGCCAACTGCCTGACCCCATGGCTGAGCAGATAGATTCAGGATCCAGAAAATGCTCTGGGACCATGTCCCACTGCATCCTGCCCTCCTTTTCTTGTTTTATTCCCCCACATTAACAGACTTGTTCAGATCTCTTCAAAACAAGCAGCAGAAGTTTGCTTCTGGCCTATCCTACCCATCTGACATGGTCTGACAGGTCTCCAAAGTTGTTCCTGTGGGCTGCCTCTGTTTCTGTAAGGATGTTTTCCCTATAGCGGAACTGATTCTTCACCCCAAAGCTAACCTTTGTGAGTGTGTATGCACTCAGTTGCTCGTTTGTTTCCGACTCTTTGGGACCCCATGGACTGTAGCCTGCCAGGCTCCTCTGTCCATGGAATTCTTCAGGCAAGAACTGGAGTGGGTTGCCATGCCCTCCTTCAGGGGATTTTCCTGACTCAGGGATCGAACCCATGTCTCTTTTGTCTCCTGTATTGGCAGGTGGGTTCTTTACCACTAGCGCCACCTGGGAAGCCCCTGAGTCATCATAGCTCCTGAGAATTTGCCCTGTTAATCTGAGGCTCCTTCTGTCCCCAGCTCTAGCCATCTGAGGTCACTGCTGTGACTCCCCCACACCCCTTATGTGCTTGTATAGATTTAATGTTTTCCCTAAATCCATTCACTTAAAACCTTGAATAAATGTATTTCAAGAAGGAAAGTTGATTTCATCAATCTCAGGGGTAAAACAGTCTCACTTTTCACAAATTGCAGGTGACGTCAACGTAAGGACCATGACACTGTTGTTATTGAACTCCGGCCTTTGACTTTGATTTCTGAAACCTGTTCGTGATTCCTTAAAAAGTGAACTTAAGTGGTGGAGAGGTGCTAATGAGACACAGTCTCTGCCTGAAACTTCCTTTTTGACATAATCAGAAGGGCCAGAGAAGGACTGCAAGGGACGAACTTTCTAGTCCTGTAGGCCAGCGTATTTGATGGCTAATGTGGCTCTGGCTTCTAGAAGATACTGGTGTTGGGTACGTCTTAGGAATGGCCACTAATGATAGTTTGTTTTAAGTCCCTTATAAATGAGTTTTTCTGTCTTGGAGAGAGGTTTGGCTTTTTATAGGTCAGAGTCCAGCTACCACATGTACACTCAGAGTGACCTGACCCCACATCCTTTGTGCCAGGGCTGTGAGCCGGCATCCAGCAGAAACCACCTTGGGCTTCTCTGGGGCCCTCATTCCCCCATGAGGCCACAGAGGCAAACCCAGCTAGACGCTCCAGCTTTTATCCGTCAGAAGCCCCGCGCTGCCCCTAGGACCCCCGACCCAGGCCCTCTGGTTTGATGGCAAGGCCAGCACATGATAGAGTGTGCTGAACGGACCTGTGTCGTTGTCACTGAGGCTGAGTGGGCAAGCCATGTCTTCGACAGGCCAGCCAGGACTTGGAACACAATTTTTCCATGGAAACAATGTACTAAAGGGTGGTTAGGTTTTATGATATGATTGGTTCAGGGTAGTAAATTTTCATTGAGCATCTAGTATGTTCCAGACACTGTGCTGGGACTACCAAATGTAGAAAGCACTGTTTCGGACTAAATGGAATTCAGTCTTGTGGGAGAGATGAGCAGAGAGTGGCTGCCTCGGGCAGTGGGTGCAGGACTGATGGAGGCCCAGTGTGCTGGGAGGTGGAACACTGGGGCTGGCTAAGCCTGAGGGCATCGGGAGGAGCTGCCCTGAAGCTGAGTCTTGAAGCTGAAGGAGGTTTTTGATGGGTGAAGAGCAGGAATGTGGAGTGGAGATGGACAGCCAACAGCTGGCCGGGGCTGACCAGCACTGTGTGTACTGAGCTGCTCCCATCCGCCCATATTTCTCAAGTGAGTGGAGGACTTCGGTGGTGGTCCAGTGGTTTCAGGGGGACACAGGTTTAATTCCTGGCTCAGGAAGATTCCGCATGCCATGGGGCAGCCGAGCCTGAGGCCGCAACTCCTGAGCCCGTGTTCTGAGACAAGAGAACCCACTGCAGTGAGAAGCCCATATGCTACAACCAAGACCCAGCGCAGCCATAAAAAATAAGATTAAAAAAAAAAGTGAGTTGAACTTGGAGGGATAAGCAGAGGAGGTTTATGGAGGCCTGCCCAAGAGCCTGTTAAGAAGTATGGACTCTCAGTCTTAAGCAGGGGAACCACTGAAGGATTTGGGTCAAGCTTACATTTAAGAAAGTTGCTCTTGCTGTTGTGTGGGTGCTCTTGCTGTTGTGTGGGTGATGTCTTAGGCTGCTAAGACAGAAGGAAAAGGCCAACTTGAAGGCTTCCATGTCATTCCAGGCAGGGATGAGAAGGCCTGGCCAGAGGGCTCACCTCATCCCGTAGAATGCAAATCCTACTGTTTTGTTCAGACATATCCCAAATGCCTGGACGAGAGCCTGATACATAGTAAGTGATCAATAGATACATGTGGAGTGAGCGGTTCAGACTGATGGGAGATTTAGGGATTGGGTTTTATGGAGATGAAAAACATTTGGTGTTACAACCTGGATCCCTAACTGTCCCTTTTAGCAGATCCCTGGAGACAAGAGCTGTTTTTATCACACAGACCAAACTCTTGACTTAAGATGTTCATTTGTGATGTGCTTGCTGGTTATTTGGGAACCTGTGTGTGAGCTCGTCTCTGGGTTCTTTGCTACTGAACTCAGTTTGACCACCCTAAGCCTCTCTAGCTTGGTCCTTAGTGAAGATAGAATAATGCTTTGCCATAATTTTATGCTCAGAACATGTCACCTTCTAGCTTCTTCTGAGGGATGACCCTACCCTTTGAGCCTTTTCACTATATGAATATCAAGTGGTCTTTCTGGATCCTCCTGTGTGGATGTTGCCTTATAATATGTGAGCTAAGGACACCCAGCTAAAGGTCTCCTGGCCACCAGGACAGTTTGGGATGTCACCCAGTGGAGAAGCATGAACTTGCCATCAGAATCTGTGATTAATAGACATAGTCTCCAACAGAGCATTAATTTTGGGCATAATCAAAGCCTGCTGAATTACTTCAGTGTCAGACCTTGACAGAGAAGTCAGCTTGGGATTAGCATTTTGATTTAAAGTTCAATGGGCGGTATTTATCTTTATTTCTGTCACATACGACTGATTGACTGTCTGTCCTAGAAAATAAAAACAAATGCTACTTCCTCAGTCAAGTGAGCAGGGGGTAATTTAGAGATACTCTCTCACGGTTGGCTGGCTGGACACATGCAGAGTGGGTTGGCAGCCTGCTCTCTTGGCTTCCACAAGGTGTCTGGGCATCCGTTTCTTGATTCTGTCAGGGGCCAGGTGACTGTAGGTGAAGCCGTGCTGACGCCTGTGCAGCTGTGCCTCTCCCGGTGGTGGTGCCTTGGCTGGGCCCCTGCTTGAGCTAAGAGGTGCTGGCATGTGGTGCTGGGGACCCTGGAGAAACCAGGTCCATCCCTGAGGGGCTGGGGCCAGGACATCAGAGACCCCTCCCCTTCTCCCGGACAGTGTTGAATGCTGATAGATTTCAGATTCCAGCCCTTATGATGGCTGCTTCCAGCTCTGTGGAAGGTTGCTCATGAGAACACCAGAGTGTATGTGTAAACTTGACATTATTGATGCTGACAGTGCAGCCAAATACTCGGCTGGTGTCTTTACCTACATTGCCTTGAATTTTGACCCCAACTCTCTATAGATGAGGTCCTGGAGGCCCCGGGGAGGTGAGGCCACATGACCAAGGTGAGTGGAAATGGTGAGAGCTGAATCCAGTCCTGGTCTGTCTAGCTTCAAAGCCTGTATTTTTTCTGTCCTTGCACCTGAGTCATCCAGTCAGGTGGGATAGACCATGAGGCTGACTGTGACAGGCCCCTGAGCCTCGTGGACGGCTCTGTAAAGGGAATGGCTTGTCTGGGGAAGGAGGACCAGAAAGTGGTGTCAGGGTTTCCCAGGCTCCCCAGGGCTCCCCAGGCTCCCCAGGGCTCCAGCCATTCTTTGCCCCCGCACCATCATCTCTTTCCCCAGAACTTTGAGGTTGCTGTCGCCCTGTCCTGTGGGCTCCTTTGGCCATAGGTTGGAGGCTGCTGCACAGGAGTTGTGTTGGTCCAAACACAGAAGTGACCAGTACTCTGCCAAGAGTTGGCAAGCTTCTCCATAAATAAGGTTTTCATGAAATGTTGGGTTAGAGTCAACAGTTTGGACCTTCTGTGGGCATTTTGTCTGAAGGCAGAAGTTGATGCATAGGCTGGCTGGAGACAGAAGGGGTGGGACACCCCTTCCCACGCCCCAGGGAGAGCTTCCCACTGGGTCCTGCCCAGCCCAGCTGCTCTGGTCCCTCTGGGCACACTGGCCACATTGAGCACCCCCTAAAGCATGATCTCCCTTTGTTCTCAGGTTGATTTTACAGCAATGGTCAATGCAAAGCATGATTTCAACATCTATTATACTCTTTCAATTAAAAAGTAAATTTTACTAATGGATTTTAGCTCCTTGTTTCTCATCAGTCAGATGCAGCTTTTTTAAAAGGTGCATTTAAAGAATTGCTTCATTTTTCTATTTTTAATTTTGCATTTGAAAATGTAGTAGTCTTTCAGTATTTTCATTAAGCACAAATCGAAGCAGATCTTTGTAAATTAAGAGGCAAACCATCTCCAATCTAACAGAGGTATGATATACATTTGGTGCATTTTTTAAAATGATACTTTATTAGGCAAATAAAGTACAGCCAAAATAACAGATCGTCAAACTATTTTCCTTGATTAAAACTGCATATTTATGAATATTTACATTCAACAACAGCACATTTTAACAAAAACATGTACATGCATTGTTAGTATTTTGGTTATAAATATTAAACATGGGCTTAAAAAAAACTGTAAATATGAATCAGCCCAAGTTTAATCAAGATAAGAAAGTTAATGTCTTCATTATGCAGCCGCTTACCTTCTTCTTCCTGTTAATTCATTGGCCGGAAAAGAAATCCGAGCTCGCCTGCCTTTCCAATTCTCAAGTGACTAATCTCGCATAGATTTGTCTAAAGAAAGAAAATACTGTTTCTTCAGCTACAGAAGAGGGTACTGTTATTAAAAGCTTGGTTTATCATTTTAATATTCTGATAACTTGAGGTAAACGACTTTAACTAGTTGAAATTACTCATCAGCGAATCTCTCTTAACTCATCCACTCTTAGCTCTGACTCATAAAGCTGATATTGAAAAGGAAGAGTAGCTAGTTGTCTACATGGCTGGATGTCAGGGTGTCCCTGCAAAGAAACAGTGACCCCAGCTCACCTAAGGGAAACCTAGGAACCAGTGTGTCAGGGGCATATTGAGACTTATTTGTAAAACGTTTCTTTTAAAAAGATAAAAATCATCTATTCTCTCAAACACCCCATAACTAAAAGGCATGTTCTCTAATCTGTGATTATATGTTTGAGCTTTAGCATATCTTTTTTGTTATAGAAAGCAAATGAAAGTTTTAAAAATTGGGGCTATTTTTTTTAAGAAAGAGATGTTTTAAAAATCGAATTTACTTCTAAAGGATCTCTGACGGTCATCATTGGTTCACATGGATGCAGATGTTGTTGATATAAACTTAAGGATGAACACCAAGGCCTCAGGCTGCTTTGCAGAAAGACTCTGGCTGCCCTGGGACGTGGCAGAGGAGTGGGTAGCCAGTCTTCGTGTGCAGACCTTGCTGGAGCCCCCATGAAGTGGGGCTGGTGGGACATGGTGCCCTCAGGGCTGGCCCCTCATGGTGAGTAGAGGGTGTTTTGGCCTGGAGCTCGTTTAGGCCATGATGTGCTTAGTTGCTCAGTCGTGTCCGATTCTTTGTGACCCCAGGGACTGTAGCCCACCAGGCTCCTCTGTCCAGGGGGATTCTCCAGGCAAGAATACTAGAGTGGGTTGTCACGCCCTCCTCCAGGGGATCTTCCCAACCCAGGGTAGCTTGCATCTATAAAAGCATGGCTTTATCAAAGGAACAAAATCCCAAAGAAAGCTCTCCTCTGGTCTCTGAAGATTGAGAATTTGCTGATACGACTTGGGTGTTTAGGGCTGTTTGGTGGAACTTTTACCAGTTTCCAAACAAGGAAAATTTAGAAAGAAAGTGGGGAACATGAGTAGCTCATTCATATGATGGGGAACACAGACCAAGGGCTTTGACTGAGTGGGATTTTGCTTCAAGTTTTAGGTAGTACTTGGTCCTGGACCGTGCTTTGGCCTTGCTCTGGTCCCTAGAACCCTCATGCCCAGGTTTCTTGTAGCTTGAAAATGCAGCTGGCCTCCTGAGATTGTGGTCTGAGTTCTGCCTTCATGTGGAGAAAGCTGTTAGCATCATGTAGGACCCAGCCTTAGAATAGGGAGATGTCGCAAAAAAAGATGGAGGGTTTGTTGGGGCTGAGGTCAGAGGAACCACAGTAGATCACTTCCTCCTTTTACAGTGGAGGAAACTTAAAAGTTAGGAGATCTGGTCAGAGTCTCAAAAGTGTTAGGAGCAGAGCCAAAGGGAAACCGTGGCTTCCTTCCTTCCTGCTCCAGCCTTTTTGCCCTCTCATAGTTTTCCTGGGCTTATTTTCGTTCTTGGGGACATCACCTGGATGCTTCTCCCTAAGAATCTCCCAGAAGTTTATGCTAAAATGTTGTTACCCTGTTGGTCAATCAGTTCTTCCTAGTGTCTGTCATCTGGTGTTGCCCACATTTAAAACTTCATGGTATACTTGAAAGTCATGGGAGAATAATTGCTTAGCTCTCTTCTCTTAAAAACAAAACAAAAAACCAAAAAAAACTTCACTTAATAGAATCTTATAATCAATCACATGTAGCCTTTCTGGCTCTGTGAAATTTAATATCTGGAGAATTCATGGTTGTAGCTGGATCGAAGACAAATTACATGTCTTCCAGCTTAATGAGGCTTGAGCAACCAACTATCGCCACCTGGTGGCGTTGTACCCTAATTACAAGATAAGTATATATTTAAAAGGAGGGCAGCTTTCTCGCATGCAACTTTGAAGCTAGAAAATAAAGGGGAACTTTCTACTCCTGCTGCTGCTGCTGCTAAGTCGCTTCAGTCGTGTCCGACTCTGTGCGACCCCATAGACAGAAGCTCACCAGGCTCCCCTGCCCCTGGGATTCTCCAGGCAAGAACACTGGAGTGGGTTGCCATTTCCTTCTCCAATGCAGGAAAGTGAAAAGTGAAAGTGAGGTCGCTCAGTCGTGTCCGACTCTTAGCGACCCCATGGACTGGAGCCTACCAGGCTCCTCCGTCCATGGGATTTTCCAGGCAAAAGTACTGGGGTGGGGTGCCATTGCCTTCTACTCCTAGGCAGATTCTATTGAAAAACAGTAAGAACAAAATAATTAGATGTCGTCTGGCACATGTTCAAGTAGATCAGTTTTTAAACTGCATGTGAAGTGAAGTCGCTCAGTCGTGTCTGACTCTTAGCTTTACCGTCTGAGCCACCATTAATCATCACTTAATGTCCAGGTGAAAGAGAAGGAATATTTATGTCATGCATACTGTATGCCAGGTGCCTAAGTGTATTAAGTGCTTTATACGTGTTATCTTCTTTGCTTCTCAGTATGTGTGCTCAGTTGCTCAGCCATGTCTGTCTCTGTGACCACATGGACTGTAGCCCACCAAGTTTCTCTATCCATGGAATTTTCCAGGCAAGAATACTGGAGTGGGTTGCCATTTCCTTTTCCAGGGGATTGTACCAACCCAGGGATCAAACCCGGGTCTCCTGCATTGCAGGCAGGTTCTCTACCGACTGAGCAGAGCCATTGGGTGATAACTAATTCTGCCTCATTGATAGAACTTCTGATCTGAGTTTCACCTATACTTTTAGAGTCTGTTCCTTTGTGGTTGGCTTTTCAGACTGTGTTGTCAGCCTCTGCTGCTGTGGGGCTGGAGTGGAAGTGGGTGAGTCCTGGGGAAGAGAAGATGATGGATGCTTAAGGTGCAAGGCAGAGGGGTGGAGCGTGTCCTGAAAACAACTCTGCTCATGAACACCCAGGCACAAGGCTTAGGGTGCCAGATCCCGGGCCCCTGACTGAGCTGTGACCTCATGTCAGGCTAGCCCAAGTAGGATGACCAATATAGTAGGGGGCCCTGGAGAGAGAGGCCGTGAACTGGGGCAGAGCCTGGCATCAGTGGATAGCCGTGAGTAATGTGATCCATCTGGCGAGTCTTTTCCATGTCCCCATGACCAGACAGCCCCCAAAGGAAGGGAGCTCGACTCCATAGTTGGTGGGGCCTGTTTGTGTGGGGGAGAAAAAGCTTCCCAGTGACTCTGCTGTATGTCCTGGGCTACCCTTTGGTGAATAAACAAGTGAAAGGTTGAGTGTGCTTCTGCTTTATGGAGGATTTTCTCAGGAAGGGTTTGGGCTGATAGCTCACTGGGGACCCTGGGGCATCCCACCAGGAGGTCCTGGCACAAACCAGAAGAGTGGCCTTTCTTTAGGGAACCCCATCAGTCCTCTGTCTCTCCCTAAGAAATCTCTTTATCTCCACTTGGTGTCTGCCTTATTGCTTGAGACGCATTCTTTTTTGGATCAGTTATTTCTGTATGTCTTCCTGTCTGTGTGTCTCCCAGTCACTAGCGCTCAGGGATAAGGTCTTACTGTTTCCCATGGTGCCCGGCACAGGACTTTGCCTATGGTAGACTATGCTTGTAAGTGTCTGTGGTTCATCGAAAAGCAGGGGTCCAAAAGCCAGCTGGGGACACACAGGCTTCATAAGCTGAAGTTGCCTGTTGGGGGCCATGTGAACTGATGCGCCCCTGCCCTGTGTGTGTGACAGTCACTCACCATGTTCAACTGTTTGTGACCCCATAGACTGTAGCCCACCAGGCTCCTCTGTCCGTGGAGCTCTCCAGGCAGGAATACTGGAGTGGGTAGCTATTCCCATCTCCAGGGGATCTTCCTGACCCAGGGGTAGAACTCAGGTCTCCTGAATTGCAGGTAGATTCTTTACCAAGTGCCCTATCTATCTGTATGGTCATTGCCTTGTCTTCTGGATTTTCTAGGGTAATCCGTAATTTTTAAATGTTGACAAAAAATGCCTTTCTTTCACTTTACATTGGTGTGCAGGCCAAATAAAATCAATTTGTCTCTCAGATGCATTAAAAACCTCTAAATTAAAGCCCACAAATAGCCCACATATGCCCTTGTCCTTTAAAAAATAGTTTCTCAATGCATATGCCTAGTTAAATGGGCCTTGGCAGTTGGGTTTCTGTCTTTTAAGTGAGTGTGTCAGAACATCCACTTCATGAGTAGGAAAAATTTTATGCAGTTGTTTGAGTCAGAACCATAACAATACCAATAAAATGTATTTTATGAAGTTGGTGAGAGGGTTGTAATCTGGATGCTGTTTTACAGGGTGCAGAACTGATCCACGCTGTAAATGCCAGTTGACCTCCCCCTCGACTGCTCCTTTGGTGACGGATGTGAAGCCACCTCCCTTTAAGACTCCCCCCTCAAAGCTCCTGGCACAGGGATGGACTTTGTTGGCCCTGGCAGCTCACAGCCCTTAGACCCATTTCTGATGAGCTCATTACTGTGGTTGATGGTCATCAGACTGCTGATTGCAGGTGTTATTGGGGGGAGGGGTGTGTTCAAACCCCATCTTGGGGCTCCCTGCAGAGGACAGGCCCCCTCCCTGGTCTCCCATGCTCTCAGAGCCCCCCTTGCTGGCTGCGTCTCTTCCCACCTGGCCAAGAGAGGACTTGTGTGCTTGAGAAGGGGCAGAACGCGTGGCTCTGCAGCATGGTATGGCTCCTGCCCATCCTGGGGCCTTTTCATGGTTTCTGGGAAGGTCTCTGATGCGAGAAGTGGTCAGGACATCTCTAAAACCCTGGTAGGTGCTCTGCAGGCATGTTCAGATCCAGCCTGGACACCTTGAAGGAGTGGATGTCCTGTCCCAGCTCCTCGCAGTGCTGGTCCCTTGGGCTGCCTTCTGAGGGGGCTACTTTTCAGCCAGGTGAGTGTAGGGGTGGGTGCCTCGGAGAAATGCTAAGTCCCGATGTTTTGCTTCCTGGGGAATCTGAACAGATTCATGGGCTGTGGGAGGAGAGATTCCTGGGAGGAGATGGGGCAACTCTGGCTTAAAGAGCTCTCCTCTCCTTAGTTTCTCTGTTTGTTTGATTGAAAAAGCTGACTTTGGCGTGGTTACCTTCTCACCAGAGTGACTGAGTCTGGGAGCAGTGTGTATGGGGAGTCAAGCATGTGAGCATCTGAATGCTGCTCTGCCCTGAACTCTCTGTGTGGCTGTGGGCCAGCATGTCCTCAGTTTCTCCTTCTATAAAATGGGTTTAATAACATCTCCTTTTAGGTTTAGAGAATTTGAGGTGCTTATTGGAGTGTTTCTTCCAGTCCAGCATTTCTCATGATGTACTCTGCATATAAGTTAAATAAACATGGTGACAATTTACAGCCTTGACATACTCCTTTTCTTATTTGGAACCAGTCTGTTGTTCCATAACCAGTTCTAACTGTTGCTTCCTGACCTGCATACAGATTTCTTAAGAGGCAGATCAGGTGGTCTGGTATTCCCATCTCTTTCAGAATTTTCCATAGTTTATTGTGATCTACACAGTCAAAGGCTTTGGCATAGTCAATAAAGCAGAAATAGATGCTTTTCTGGAACTCTCTTGCTTTTTCCATGATCCAGCGGATTTTGGCAATTTGATCTCTGGTTCCTCTGCCTTTTCTAAAACCAGCTTGAACATCAGGAAGTTCATGGTTCACATGTTGCTGAAGCCTGGCTTGGAGAATTTTGAGCATTACCTTACTAGCGTGTGAGATGAGTGCAATTGTGCAGTAGTTTGAGCATTCTTTGACATTGCCTTTCTTTGGGATGGGGATGAAAACTGACATTTTCCAATCCTGTGGCCACTGCTGAGTTTTCCAAATTTGCTGGCATATTGAGTGCAGGACTTTCACACGCAAGTTGGAATCAAGATTGCTGGGAGAAATATCAATAACCTCAAATATGCAGATGACACCACCCTTATGGCAGAAAGTGAAGAGGAACTAAAAAGCCTCTTGATGAAAGTGAAAGTGGAGAGTGAAAAGGTTGGCTTAAAGCTCACTACTCAGAAAACGAAGATCATGGCATCTGGTCCCATCACTACATGGGAAATAGATGGAGAAACAGTGGAAACAGTGTCAGACTTTATTTTTCTGGGCTCCAAAATCACTGCAGATGGTGACTGCAGCCATGAAATTAAAAGACGCTTACTCCTTGGAAGGAAAGTTATGACCAACCTAGATAGCATATTCAAAAACAGAGACATTACTTTGCCAACAAAGGTTCGCCTAGTCAAGGCTATGGTCTTTCCTGTGGTCATGTATGGATGTGAGAGCTGGACTGTGAAGAAGGCTGAGCGCCGAAGAATTGATGCTTTTGAACTGTGGTGTTGGAGAAGACTCTTGAGAGTCCCTTGTACTGCAAGGAGATCCAACCAGTCCATTCTGAAGGAGATCAGCCCTGGGATTTCTTTGGAAGGAATGATGCTCAAGCTGAAACTCCAGTATTTTGGCCACCTCATGCGAAGAGTTGACTCATTGGAGAAGTCTCTGATGCTGGGAGGGATTGGGGGCAGGAGCAGAAGGGGACGACAGAGGATGAGATGGCTGGATGGCATCACTGACTCACTGGATGTGAGTCTGAGTGACCTCCGGGAGTTGGTGATGGACAGGGAGGCCTGGCATGCTGCAGTTCATGGGGTCGCAAAGAGTCGGACACGACTGAGCGACTGATCTGATCTGATCTGATTGGAGTGTTTAACTTCGTGTATAGATTGATTTAAATTCTCTTCCTTGCTTATTCACTTGAGCTGTCCACCCCACAGGGTTTCCCTCACTGCTTTATACCTTGCTGAGCTTATTTGCAGAGACTTGGAGACTCAGGGTAAGAATAAATGAAGAGGATGTCATGGAGATCACCTCGTACCATTAGGGTGGGCTCCTAGGAGACCTCCCTAATCCGAGCCTCACTCCTCCATGCCACGCCATCCAGAGCCCTCCCTGTCAAGGCTCACTCCACCCAGGACCTGTGCCACCTCTTTTCCAGAAGACCCTTCCAAAGGCACTGATTGGAAAAGTCAATTATTCTAGCTTAAAAACAAAACCCAGGAGTATTGGGAGCTGGTTGGGATTAGCGCACTGCCCATGACAAAGGTCATGAGGAAGGAGGCTTGGCAATAACGCAAGGGCAAGATCAAGCCTCAGGAGCCCCTTGGAGGTTCTCGAGCATCTACCTCCAAAACGCCGGAGTCTGCCTACTTTCTGCTTTGTGTTCTCACCTCTGACTTTACAGGGGGCTGTCCCCCACTACCTTTCTCTGAAAAAAGAGCTAATTTACAGCTCCAGTTAATAATTCCTGGGTGTGACAGTGTTTTAGCCTACAAACTCCTTTTGGAAATCCTCTAGCCTGCCTGAATAGGTTTTTCCGGCCACATGTGATTGTTTAGAGCCTCCCAACTGTGAGAGGCATGAGATGTTCTAAACTTTGTAAACACAGATTCCTTTGAGCAGTTAAAAGATTGATTAGAAATTGTATTGGTGAAGGGTTTTTCACTTGTTGGGCCAATGTTTCCTGCTAAGTCTCCATATCCCTTACCTACTGTGTCCTTGGCAGTGTATTGAAATGTAAGTAGTAGCTTTAATGTTTGTAACCTTGGACCCTTGAGTTAATTCTTTTTCTTGTTACAACCCACCACACCTTTGCCCTATAGAAATGCAACTCCAATGCTTTTGGAGGGTGGCGCCTGACTTTAGAATAATCACCTTTAGAGAGAGACTTCCCTGGTGGCTCAGAGGTTAAAGCGTCTGCTTCCAATGCGGGAGACCCGGGTTCGATCCCTGGGTTGGGAAGATCCCCTGGAGAAGGAAGTGGCAACCCACTCAGTATTCTTGCCTGGAGAATCCCATGGACAGAGGAGCCTGGTAGGCTACAGTCCACAGGATCGCAAAGAGTCAGACACGACTGAGCGACTTCACTTCACTTCACCTTTAGAGAAAATAAGTTCCTTAAAATGTTAATAGGCCTCTGGGCCAGAAGATGATGTAACTCACCTAAACTTTTGCGTGTGATAGGTTTGAAAGCCTGGCTCAGGGACTGCTGTCCCTGCATGACTCCACCCCTTCCCCCATTATCCTCTATGCATAACTTAAGGGATAAAAACTACTTTGAAAAGTAAAGTGCGGGGCCTTGTTCACCGAAGCTTGGTCTCCCCATGTCGTTCTTTCTCTTACCTTCTGGCTGAATTATTCAGCCTCCTCTCTCCACAAAATGTTCTCACTGAATTTCCTTCTCACTGAGCTATCATTTCATCCGCTTTTCTTCACTGAATTTCCTCCTCACTGAGCTATCCTCATTTTCATCACTCTTTATATCTTTAATTAATATTTTAATAAGCAATTGTTTCCTGAATGCCTATGCCGTCTCCCCTTCGAAATCCCTGGATCCACCGGGGCTGGACCCCGGCACAGGAGTTCCCTGGTGGCCCCGTGTTTAGGAAAGTGCTGTGTTTCGGCACTTTCATCGCCCTGGCTTGGGTTCAATTCCTAGTTGGGGAAGTAAGATCCGCAAGCCACTTGCTTTCCCTGGGGCTCCTTAGGTGCAACCTGCAGCTGACTCTTCCAGCTCTACTGTATAAGCCCTCCAACCAGACAGCTGGCTCGTCCTCAGATGTGGTATTTCTGGCTGCCCACTTTGGGCTGCAGTTTTCTCTGCCTGAAGGGCTGCCCCACTATCTCCATCTTTTACCACCATCCTCCTCCCCACCCTTAATAGGCTGCTTGAAGTAGTGTCCTGATCTCCTTTATGCCATTAATGTTGTACCTGTTCCAGCTACAGATGTGACAAGCTCAACAACATAATGTTATGATGATTATCTAACCTTATGCTTTTAAAAGACACTGAACGAATACTTCCCTGGTGGTTCAGACAGTAAAGCATCTGTCTACGATGCGGGAGACCCGGGTTCGATCCCTGGGTTGGGGAAGATCCCTTGGAGAAGGAAATGGCAATCCACTCCAGTACTATTGCCTGGAAAATCCCATGGACAGAGGAGCCTGGTAGGCTACAGTCCATGGGGTCGCAAAGAGTCGGACACTACTGAGCGACTTCATGTTCACGTTCACGAACAAATACATGAGGAAAAATATATTTATAGAGTCTTTTATTACAACCCACATATTTACCATATCCAATACTTTCTATTTCTTCCTCCATTTCCATGTTACTTCTGATGTCATTTCCTTCCATTCTGCGTGACATCCTTTTCTAACTTTTTGAGGCAGGTTTGCCAACAATGAATTCTCTCTTTGTTTATCTGGGAATGTCTGTATTTTGCCTTTGGGATTTTGTAGGATAGTTTTGCTTTTGCTGGATATAGAATTCTTGCTTGACAGTTTTTTTTTTTTTTTTTTTTCATTTTGATATTCTAAGTATGTCATTCCATTGCCTTTGGGTCTCCATTGTTTCAGAAAAGAATCAGGTATTAATCATATTGATGTTCCTCTGTATGTGATAAATCATTTTTCTCTTGCTGGGTTAGAAATCTTTTCTTTGTCTTTTAAACAGTTGACTATGATGTTTAAACATTTGACTATGATGTATCTATGTATGAGTCTGCTTATACTTATCCTATTTTGGGCACAGTGAGCTTCTTGACTGGGTGAGGATGATTCATGCTTTTCATCAATTCAGAAAGTTTTAAGCCATTATTTTTCAAAAATTTTGTCCTTTTTACTCTTCTTCTGGAATGCTCATCAAATGCATATTGGTGTGCTAAGTATTATCCAGATTTCTGAGGTTCTGTTGTTGCTGCTGCTGCTGAGTCGCGTCAGTCGTGTCCGACTCTGTGCGACCCCATAGACGGAAGCCCACCAGGCTCTCCCATCCCTGAGATTCTCCAGGCAAGAACACTGGAGGTTCTGTTACTTTTACTTTAATCTTCTTTCTTTGTTCTTATAGTTTCCATTGACCTGTCTTCAGGTTCCCTGATTTTTTTCCTTTTTTTCCAGTTTGAAGAATCTTTTGTCAAGCTCCTCCAGGAAGTTTCTCATTTCAGTTATTGCATTTTTCATCTCCAGACTTACCATTTGATTCATTCTTTATAATTTCTGTCTCCTTAGTGAAAATATCTGTTGATTAATAGTTATCATAGTACTTGACCACTCCAGTGTTCTTGCCTGGAGAATCCCAGGGATGGGGGAGCCTGGTGGGCTGCCGTCTATGGGGTTGCACAGAGTCGGACACGACGGAAGTGACTTAGCAGCAGTAGCAGTACTTTTAAACATGATTTCCTCTATTTTTTAACATATTTATAATAACTACTTTGAAGTTTTTGCTAATTCCAACATTGGGAGACTGTTGTTTTTTTTTTCCCCCCTTGCATATGGGACACACTTTCCCAGTTTTTTGATGTGTCATATTTTTTTAAAACATTAAAAACTAGACATTTAGGTCAATATATTATATTCTCTCTTCCCCCTTGAAGGCTGTCATTACTATTTTTGTTTATAGGTCTGTTTTTTAACTTGCCCGGGTTAAATCTGTGAAATCTGTCTCCCCTGGAATGTGTGGCCCCCAGTGTGTTGGTTAAGTTTTTATGTTTTGATTTTTGTTTTTAAGTTTAAGTCTTGTTTCCTAGGGGTAGCCCCTCCATCTATGTAGCTTAGTGGTCATCCAGGGATTAGACGGAAGTTGTGCTCAAACACTTTGAACCAGTCCATCTTCTGTTCTCTGCTGATGGATCTGTGTGTGGGTGAAAAAGTTCAGACCATTTTGAAACCTACTTCAGCTTCACCTTCCTGGTGGGACTTTTGTTTCTCCTATGTACAGGCACAGTCTCAGGGCTAGTGTGTGGATATCTTGGATTCTCTCTGGTTTTCGTTGGACACGTGTGCAGCCTCAGCTGGGGTAGGCTTGCCTCAGCCATTATTAAAGCCTTGCCTGCCAAGATACTCATTTCTGGTGACAGTGATACTGGATTTGGGCACCACCAATCACTCCAAATCCAAGTATTCTGTGACTTCAAAGATCTGCTGTTCTCATGTCTTCCTTCCCTGGAAGAACCTCCTTTTTAGTCCAGCTCAGAAGAAAATGGAGAATAGGGAGTGGCCCTAGGCAAGAATATCTCAAATTCCCCCATTCTTAATCAAAGTTCAGCTTTGAGACATAAACACTTCTTGGGTTGCTTTGGTAAAGGTTCAAAATGAGATGGTTGTCTTTGCCACTTTTGCCCAGCTTTATAGTTGCTTTATAGTTACAGAAGAACTATACAAAAAAATATCTTCATGACCCAGATGACCATGATAGTGTGATCACTCACCTAGAGCCAGACATCCTGGAATGTGAAGTCAAATGGGCCTTAGGAAGCATCACTATGAACAAAGCTGGTGGAGGTGATGGAATTCCAAATGAGCTATTTCAAATCCTAAGAGATGATGCTGTTAAAGTGCTGCTCTCAATATGCCAGCAAGTTTAGAAAACTCAGCAGTGGCCACAGGACTGGAAAAGGTCAGTTTTCATTCCAGTCCCAAAGAAGGGCAATGCCAAGGAATATTCAAACTACCGCACAATTGCACTCATCTCACATGCTAGCAAAGTAATGCTCAAAATTCTCCAGGCCAGGTTTCAGTAGTACTTGAACTGTGAACTTCCAGATGTTCAAGCTGGATTTAGAACAGGCAGAGGAACTAGAGATCAAGTTGCCATCTGCTGGATCATCAAAAAAGCAAGAGAGTCCCAAAAAACATCTGCTTCTGCTTTATTGACTATGCCAAAGCCTGTGTGGACCACAACAAACTCTGGAAAATTCTTCAAGAAATGGGAATACCAGATACCTAACCTGCTTCTTGAGAAATCTGTATGCAGGTCAGGAAGCAACAGTTAGAACTGGACATGGAACAAGAGAATGGTTCCAAAAAGGTAAAGGAGTATGTCAAGGCTGTGTATTGTCACCCTGCTTATTTAACTTCTATGCAGAGTACATCATGAGAAACGCTGGGCTGGATGAAGCACAAGCTGGAATCAAGATTGCCAGGAGAAATATCAATAACCTCAGATATGCAGATGACCATTATGGTAGGAAGAGAAGAAGAACTAAAGAGCCTCTTGATGAAAGTGAAAGAGGAGAGTGAAAAAGTTGGCTTAAAGCTCAACATTCAGAAAACTAAGATCATGGCATCCAGTCCCATCACTTCATGGCAAATAGATGGGGAAACAATGGAAACAGTGACAGACTTTATTTTAGGGGAGTTAAAAATCACTGCAGATGGTGACTGCAGCCATGAAATTAAAGGCACTTGCTCCTTGGAAGAAAAGCTATGACCAACCTAGACAGCATATTAAGAAGCAGAGACATTACTTTGCCAACAAATGTCCGTCTAGTCAAAGCTATGGTTTTTCCAGTAGTCATGTATGGATGTGATAGTTGGACTATAAAGAAAGCTGAGTGCCAAAGAATTGTTGCTTTTGAACTGTGGTGTTGGAGAAGACTCTTGAGAGTCCCTTGGACTGCAAGAAGATCCAACCAGTGAACCCTAAAAGAAATCAGTCCTGACTATCATTGGAAGGGCTGATGCTGAAGCTGAAACTCCAATATTTTGGCCACCTGATGCGAAGAACTGACTCATTGGAAAAGACCCTGATGCTGGGATAGATTGAAGGCAGGAGGAGATGGTGATGACAGAGAATTAGATGGTTGGATGGCATCATCAACTCAATGGACATGAGTTTGAGCAAGCTCTGGGAGTTGGTGATGGACAGGGAAGCCTGGCATGTTGCTGTCCATGGGGTCGCAAAGAGTCAGGCATGGCTGAGTAACTGAACTGAACTGATAGTTGCTTTAAAAAAAAAAGAGTATCTTCTTACCTCTTTCCTCTGCTCAGCCCTGAGTCTCTACCAGGTTGCATATTTTTTTAATGTGATCAGGGTTTTCCTGGCTGCAGAGTCACTGGAGAGCATGGGTTTCCTTCCCTACCTACTCAAGAGCTCTGTCTGAATCCACTTTTGGAGTTGTCTTTGGATCCAGTGAATGGCATCATATCTGGCACACAGTGGGTGCCCAGCATATGTTTGTTGCATCTACGATCTTCAGGGTGGCTGACAGATGGGGTAATCCAGTTGAATGCTGTATGTGGACTCAGAAAGACCTGGCTTTGGTTCTCGAGTACAGTGCCTTGCCTTACTACTCCTTACTTTCTCATCTGTAAAATGTCAAAAATAAAACTCACTTCTTGGGATAAGCTGTGTGAATTAAATAAGAGAAAATGTAGAAGTTATCTAGAGCAATCCCAGCATGGAGTAGTGCTTTATAATTATTGCTTTCATTTCTTCCTCTAAGATATGAGGTTGATGAAGATCATATGCCTTCCGTAATCTGGCTTATCTGTCCATCCATCCACCCACCCATCTATCCATCCATTCATCCAGCCAGCCATCTTTCTACAGATGCAGAGATAAATGAGACAGGAGATTTCCTCTGGAGAACCACCTTTAATGAAGAAGACAAACAGATAGTTTACAATCCTGTGGACAAGAGCTATGGCAGGTATGAGTGATGAGCTGCCAGTACAGAGGCCAGAGGAGTGATACTGGAGTGTCCCTTACCCTCTGCTCTGGCTTTGAGGCTCTCTGGTTGGGGCAGAAAGCTGAGGTAGGTAGTGACAAGATCACCTAGCACTTTATTCATCCCATGCCAGCCCAAGGGAGGTAATCCAGTGGATTTCAGGCTATAGCAGTCATGTATGTGCTCACACTGCCTCTGTAGGAGGACAGTTTTACTTTTCCTGCCAAGACACATGTCGTTTCTAGCCACTGTTTTACCACAAAGCACTTACATGTCATAGTTTTTCGTGGAGTCTAGGAGTGCCTAGCAAGCTCTCATTTTTTTTATCACAGAGGAGACACTCTTGCCTCTGTTAGATGACTGGGGCTAGTCCGTCTCCCTGCTTCTACCTCCTGCCCCCAACATGCCCATACTTAGGAGACAGAGGCTGTTGTGTGCAGGCTAGAGCAAAGACTGTGGTTGTTTCTCATCTGCAGAGATTTTCCGAGGTTGCCACATCCTTGGGGAAGAGGTGCTGCCAACCTGTGCCCCAGACTTGGTTTTTCTTCTCTGCTTCAGTCTTGCCTCTTCTCGGGGGTGTAGGGGCAGGAGAGCAAGGAGCAGTGGACAGGTTGTCCCTGGGTCTGTTCGCCAGGCACCATGGCTCCTGTTGTGTTAAGCCAGCAACAATCTTTCTCTGCAAATACAGACCCATTTTTGAAGCCTGATGCTGAGTGTTATGTCAGAACAGAAGCCCATTATGAAGTGGTTCATTACTTTCACGTTGCCACCTGCCAGGACAGGACTCTGGGGCCCTGTTCAGAAGAATGTTAGTGCAGCCCCATGCCGCCTGCCTATCATGCTGCCCTCAAGAGCCCTCCTGATCCCAGCACTGTTCCCTGCACATGCTTCCTCCAGAGCGTCGCTCTATGCTCCTTGCTGGCCCTGGGAGCTTTACAGCCCAGATTTACTATTCATTGTTGTTTCCCAAGTACATCTTATGCGATGCCTGGTCAGTGAAAAATGGTTCTTTGTCTGTCTTCTCCACAGAGTTACTTCAAACCCTGCTCATGGCTGAAGGCAGGAGAGTGTTCCTGTTTGTAAAGGGGTTGCTTACCTTGGCGGGCGGTGTTTGAGGAAGGAAAGGTTAAGGGCAGAAAGGGAAGACAGCCAAGGGCTCTGGTGGGACACTCCCTAGTCCGCTTTGGAAGTTGAAACTGAAACCTCTGGGTATTTACCCAGCCAAGTCACCTGGATGAGGAATGGGCCAGGAGGGTCATGTGACGGGAGTCGAGGCGAGTACAAAAGAATCCATTTATTATCCTGGCAGGAAATTTGTTCTTTTGGATTCTGGAGCTGCAGACATAATGATTTCATTTCCTTCAGGGGAGGGAGATTAATGGCCCTTCCCGGCCTGTACGGATAGCTGTTTCCTGTGTTTCCCCGGGTGTCGTCAGCGCCAGTATGCTGGGGTCAGGGGGCGTGTGCTGATTCACGCTGATTAAGGGAACGTAGCCTTCCCTGTGGAAGGCTCCAGGATACCTGGAAGTGACCTGGGTTAAAACCCACGCATCATGGAAAAACACATCCCAGACAGAGAAGCCATCCCCAAGAACCTCTGCAAGCTGCCAACAGAGGTGGCACGAGGCTGGGTCCCCTCCTGCTTCGGATATAGCCACTCCTCCTAGGAGCAGGCTGGAGACCCCCTGGGAGACAGCTGGGACCAGGACTCCACCATGATGGGCTGCTGGGTCTCCTCCTACTTCGGACGTAGCCACTCATCCTAGGAGCAGGCTGGAGCGTTGACCCCCTGGGAGACAGCTGGGACCAGGACTCCCCCATAATGAGCTGCTGGGTCTCCTCCTGCTTCAGACGTAGCCACTCATCCTAGGAGCAGGCTGGAGCATTGACCCCTCCGGGAGACAGCTGGGACCAGGACTCCACCATGATGGGCTGCTACTTGCTCATCAGCTGTGTGATGTGGAGCAAGGTGCCCAACCACCCCGAGCCCGACTTCCTCATCTATAAACTGCAGAGATACGCTTTTATCACCAGGCCTCGGAGAGGTTAAGTGAGAGCTGTGCTTTTAAACCAGAGTCCTTTGCAGGAGGATGGCCTCTTGCCATCCCTCTGGACTCCTGGTGGCTGCAGGGAGGACCACTCCTGAGTCAGAATCAGCCCTGTGTAGAGGACAAGGTGAGGTGGGTGGACTGAGGCTGGTGATCTGTCCTGAGATGAGCAGGTCAAGAGGAAGGCAGGACTAGGGACCCAGAAGGTCCTTGCCTGGGCATTCCTCCCAAGACTGTCCCTCAGTGACCAAGATGGCCATTGCAGCCTGGTGTTTCATATTGTGTGGAGCAGATATCCCATATGGGGAGTCAGATTCTGTGTCTGGATAAGGATCAGAGTTGTGTTTTAAAAAAAGAAAATCAGACTTAAACAGTTTTCCACTGTGGCCTGGAGACATTGTGTGTCCTGGTGTGCTGCCCGGAGTCAGGCTCCGGCCTGTGAGGCGCTGGGCCTCCCCCCACTGGTGCCTAGTGGCTGTTTGCTCATTAAGTAGCTTTCGTTCAAAGAAACCTTTGCTTTGCAGAGAGATGCAGAGGTGATTAATTTGGAGGGATTCATATATTTTCCTTCTCTCAGTTTCTCATCTGCATCTGCATGCAACCCCAGCCGCACATTCGCCACGGAGAAGAGTAAATTTCTTAGTCTCTGCATAAAGAGGTATCAGAACGTAAGAAATGAAATTAAGCTGAGTTAAATTGACAAAGCTATGAACACAGGAACATGTGACTAGGACCAGGGGCTGTCTGTTCCCTGGCGGCCTTGGAAATGGGATGAGGCTCCCAGTAATGGGTAGTTCCTGGAAGTCCTCCCCGAGGCAGGGGCATGTCTTGAGGCAGGGGCATTACTAAACATAAGTTAAATATGGATAACAGAGCAATTTTAATAAACATTTTACTTTTAATATGTTTACGATGTTGTTAATTATCTAAGTGGAAAAAAATAGAGATTGTAGCACATTGAACAAAGATTGCTGATTAGGATAATAAAATGGAAATTTTAATCAAGACGATAACTTTAAGTCAAAGGAGGTTTTCTCTTAGGCTGCCAGAGCTTTCATCTTTATTAAACACCTCATTTATCATCAACACTCCATTCATCACCAGCATTAGGTTAATATTGACAATTTAAAATAGAACTAACTTCTTCTTGCTATTTTGATGCTGCTACAATAATAGTGCTGGAGACTTTGAGGAAATTGTCACAAGCTGTCATGCTTCTTTCCCTGCTGTAGTCGGCTGCCACTCTCCAACCCAAACCTCAAGGCACCAGCCACTTGGGAGTGAGGCTTCTCTCTCTGGAAGCTCCTCCATGATCTGTAATCCTTAAGTCTCATGTGTTCTTCCTTGAGAAAGCAGAAGAGCCTTTGGTGGGTTGGGATTGTCTCTTTGTGGTGGAAGTGTGTCCAGGAGTTATAGGTCTCTATTTTTCAGTCCAGTATGAGAGATCATTGTTGAGTGACTGCAAGATACAGGGCAGATGCCAAAAGAGGCAGACTCAGCCTGCTCTTGGCGGCCATACCACACATAAGTCAGGAGGCATGAGTCTCAGATGAGCAGTGCAGACAGAAGCACCCAGAGGATAAACAGAGCTGATCTGATAACCACACTTAGAGAACCGTTGATTTAGACTAAGGCTTGAGAAATGGAGTATTTCCTACCATATCAATAAACAAGGATATCACAGCCATAAGTGATTTTGACCCTCCAAATGTGAATTTTTGAGCCCAGAGGGCACCCAGAGAAAACAATACCCGTGATTCTGTTACAGAAAGAGGGACTCCTTCCAGGGCCTGAAACTGGGCTCTTGTCTAACACTCTGAAATGAATTGTCCGAGGAGACACATGTGCTGACAAAGCAAGAGATTTTATTGGGAAAGGGCACCCGAGTGGAGAGCAGTAGGGTAAGGGAACCCAGGAGAACTGCTCTGCCACATGGCTAGCAGTCTCGGGTTTTATGGTGATGGGATTAGTTTCCGGGTTGTCTTTGGCCAATCATTCTAATTCAGAGTCTTTCCTGGTGGCGCACGCATCGCTCAGCCAAGATGGATGCTAGTGAGAGGGATTCTGGGAAGTGGATGGACATGCGATGTCTCCTTTAGACCTTTCCCAAACTCTTCTGGTTGGTGGTGGCTTATTAGTTCTGTATTCCTTACCAGGATCTCCTGTCATAAGAAAATTCAAGCGAATGGTTACTAAAGGGCCTGGCCAGGGTGGGCAGTTTCAGTCGGTGTGCTTCCCCTATCAATTCTGGAAGCTTATCAGGCTGCCACCATTCCCGAAGTAAAAGGTGCTTGCCCCTTGGATGTAAAGCTATGGCAAACCAAGACAGCATATTAAAAAACAGAGACATTACTTTGCTGACAAAGGTCCATTTAGTCAAAGCTGTGGTTTTTCCAGTAATCATGTATGGATGTGACAGTTGGACCATAAAGAAGGCTGAATGCCAAAGAATCTGTCTTCCTACTGTGGTGTTGGAGAAGACTCTTGAGAGTCCCTTGGATTGCAAGGGGATCAAAGCAGTAAATCCTAAAGGAAATCAGTCCTGAAGATTCATTGGAAGGACTGATGCTGAAGCTGGAACTCCAATACTTTGGACACCTGATGCGAAGAACTGACTCATTAGAAAAGACCCTGATGCTGGGAAAGATTGAAGGCAGGAGGCGATGGGGACAACAGAGGATGAGATGGTTGGATGGCATCACCGACTCAATGGACATGAGTTGGAGCAAGCTCCAGGAGATCGTGAAGGTCAGGAAAGTCTGGTGTGCTGCAGTCCACAGGGTCGCAAAGGGTCAGACGTGACTAGCAACTGAGCAAAAACAGCAACAGCCACTCCCAATGCTACTCCCTGTGGTGAGTGAGGAACTAAGGATGTGAAAAATCAAATCACAGGATGCTGGCCCCAGATAGCTGAAATGCATATGAAAAGAATAATGTTAGTGAGAGCAGACTCTTACATCTTCCCATTCATAGAAAAGTGCTAAATTCCTTAACTTGAGACATCTGGTTTTCCTTAATTAACAGTAATCTTTTTGATGTTCAGATTACCTGCCACTTGTTGCAAACTTCTATATAACTTGACTCCTCCCACCCCCTCCCCCACCCTTCTTGGAGTCCTAAAATCTCCCAACAAATAAAACACAACTCTCAACTTTTAAGTTATGACTATTTTAGTTCACAGGCTGCTGTGAATAAACCAGGAGGCTTCACAGAGAAGGGTCATTTTGTCCTTTGTAGGAAGCCTAGGACCTCACCAAGCAGAGAGGAGGAGGAATCCTGGAAAATGATGGGGCCAGAGTTGGAGGTGGGAAGTTTAAGGGCAGCCAGCCCAGGGAGAAGGCTGCAGAGTGCTTGCAGCAGTCATGGAGGTGGACAGCAGGTGGATCTGGGGGTTGGAGAACTCTCCCCATCACTGGACAGGAGTGAGTGGCACAAGGAGGATGCGGGAGTATCCTGAGGGCAGAGTTGGGAGATTTGGGGTCAGAAGCCATTCACCCCAGCTGGACAGCTCCCTCCTGAGATGCAGCCCAGCGGGACCACACCAAAGACACCTGTGGGTCATGGCCCATGACCCCTGCCTCCTGTTGGGGCTGTTCGTGCTGCCTCTGCTGGCTAGGGGGAAGGGAAGGGGAGGTATATGCCCCCTGGAGCTCTGCTCCACAGAGCCCCTTCTGTGGGGAAAAGGACCACTGCCTTGGGAAGGGGCCTGGTACCTGCACATGCCCAGCAGCGGAGTGGTCTTGGCTGCTGGCTGCTCTCCACAGCTGGCTGGGAGGCTGCTCCTGGTGGCTGTGCTCTGGGGCAGTGGGCAGGGGACTGCTGAGATGCCAGCATGGAGCTTCCTCCCCTCGGAGCCTTCCACCTTCCCCAATCCTCTTGGGCTTCTTTAATGTGCTACATTGTAGCTTAAAAGGCCTCTTTCTTTTCCTTCATCATAAAATTGCCAAGGAACAATGACTGTCATTTAAAACAGCAGCTTTAAAGCTCCTTCCCCCCCAGTTACTGCCATGTCACGGCTGTTCCACATCAAAGCCACGTGGAGCTCCCGAGAGAACAGGAGGAGCGCCCGCCCTGGTGCATCCAGGGCCACAGGAGCCAGCCTGCTGCTGAGACCTTCTTTGAAAGAGGGGTACCCTCCACGTTGACCCCTTGCGAGACCACCCTGGTTTGGGGCTTGGAGAAATGAGGCTGGGAGGCCTTCAGGGGTCTTCTTGGAGTTCTCTGGGCTTGCCTTCACTGAGTGCTCTCTAGGGCTGGGAGATGGGGAGTGAAAGGGAAAGGGAAAGGCTGTGTCCTGGACACAGAGGTGAGAAGGGTCTGTGGGGCCTGGGGGCTGACCTAGGAGTTGAGGAGTTGTGCCCAAGCAGGGAGGGGCCGCCCACCTTGCTGGGCCTCCACAGCTGGGATTCTTGATTTGTCTAATGGTGTTGGGGGTCATGAACCATCACACTCCTCATTCCCTGGGCACTCCCATCGCTGCCATTTAGGCATGTCGTTATTGTTCAGTCACTAAGTCATGTCTGATTCTTTGTGACCCCGTGGACTGCAACACACCAGGCTTCCCTGTCCTTCACCATCTCCCCGAGTTTGCTCTAACTCATGTGCATTGAGTCAATGATGCCATCCAACCATTTCATCCTCTGTTGTCCCCTTCTCCTCCTGCCTTGGATCTTTTCCAGTATGAGGATCTTTTCCAGTGAGTCAGCTCTTTGCATCAGGTGGCTGAAGTATTGGAGCTTCAGCTTTAGCATCAGTCCTTCCGATCAATATTTAGGATTGATTTCCTTTAGGATTGACTGGTTTGATATCCTTGTGGACGTGAGGTGGGGGCCCAGACAGTCTCCTCATGGATGGAGCAGGGCCAGCTGCAACAGACCCTCTGGCTGGTTGATGTAGAGCCAGGAGGGGGTGTGTGTGTCCCCTGACCTGGGGCAGCACTGCAGAAGCAGCTGGGAGGGAAATTGCATCAGAGTGGAAGGATGGGCCGTGGCCTGGGTCTGGATCAGAAGCTGCCCTTCTCCCCTTGTCCCTGTTGAATCATTGCCCTGTTTCCTCTTGGCTGAAGGCCCAAATGTGTTTGGAAGGTAAAGTGCTGGTTCTGTGTCTTTCCAGGGTCCAGGGAAGAGAGCCTGGAGTCTTGGGGTCCCCAGGACTGGGCAGGCCTTGTCTGGCTGCAGGGAGATTACCAAGCAGGGCACACACATAGCTCCTTAATGCTGCTTCTCAGTGACAGGTTTGCAAAAATGGCTACGGTTTCTGAAGAGAGTCCTTTCCAGAGTCTCCTTTGGGGTTTCCTCCACTGTCCAGTCCTCACAGCCCATTTTGCATGGATCCCTGGTGCCCTGCCTTCCTACTTCTCCTCCTGGCAGCCCCCTTCCTCTCCCCACTGCCCCTTTGTTCCCCCGAGGTCCCCTTGCCCCGCACTGGTTATTTCCTCTTCTCTCTGTCCCCTTCCCTGTCTTTCCCCATCTTTCTCTCCCTCCTCCTTCTTCAGTCCCTTTCCTCCTCCTTTGTAAATTCCTTCCTTCTGTAGTCACCTTCTGCCTGACAACAGGCACCCCCTCCTTGGTGAATGGACTCTGCACATTTGTGTGCATGGCTGGGTACACATGGGCTGCCTTGGCTTTTGCAGTCTTGTCCTTTGGGCTACTGCCAGTTCAGAGGGCCAATCCATGCTCATTGTCCTCAGTGCCTTGACCCATGGGCACTGTGGTCACTCTTCACTGCCTGACAAAGGGTACTTTGTTTCACATCTGAGATTTGTTTACATGTTAATCCTTACAAACGAAGGTACAAATATGGACTCTCCTTTGTTACACATTTAACGAATTACATTGGCTAAAAATCATAAAATGGTGAAAATCTTGACAGTCCGGAAAATAAATTGTCACCGTGCTTACCTTTTCGTAGCTCCGTCTGTGCTCAGAGCTGAGCTGTTGTCCTTTGTCAGGCTCTGGAGGGCTGACACGCGTCCGTGGACCTCGGGGTGAGCTTGGATCTTCACCAGCCTTCTTGGCCCAATGTCTGTCTTTGAAATTCTGCCCAAGGATGGGTTTCCAGTAAACCCCCAAGGTTTCAAGGGTCTGTTCAAGTTCAGATTACATGCCCGGCCCCCATCCTGAGCTGGCACTTTATGCTTAACCCTCCTCAGGGGTGTTTTTGTGCCTGTTTTTAGTGGCCATGCTAGGACAGCACACTGCCATCTCGTGTCATCCAGCTGTCCCCACCGTGCACCACTGTCCGCCTCAGTGGTCCCCTTCTTCAGGTGGCCCCACCCCTCTGGTGGTCTGCCTCAACCCTAAATCTTCAGCCACAGTGGGCCCTGCCAGTCCTACCCTCCTGGCAAGCCACATTTTCGCAGATGGCTCTGTTAAATCTGAAGGCATTATTGGGTTTCTGCAGCCTTGTGTGCCAAGGCCATATGGGGCTACAGGAGAAAATGACAGAGGGTCAGACACTTGATCCCCGACCCCCACCCCCTACATCTCCTTCAGACACCTTCATCATCGTACTTTAGTCCGTCCTTTGTGGTGAAGTGATGGGATTTGGAAGAGGACTTTTGTAGGTGCATCCAAGTGTAACAGAATGCATCCGCCTCACCAGGAGGAGAACTGAAGGCCTGAAAAGCCATGGCGTCACGTATGGAGAGGGTGAAACCACTCCCCTCGGAGTCTTGGGTGCAAGTGTCCAAGTATGCAGTAAATATGGAGACACAGACAAAGAGACACACCCAAGCACCCTAATTGTTGATTTGTGTGGAGGGTGACCAGCCCTGTTGTCTTGAGTAGAGGAACACAGTCCTGGGGTAAGGAGCAGGGACCAGGAGAATCAGCGGACTATGGAGTATGAGTAGCAGAGAACGCTGGGCTGGAGCCAGGGCTGGCCCTGCTGCCAGCTGTTGTAAGGATGTGGGCGTGTGTTTTCACCATCTGAGCCCCAGGTTCCCCACCCATCAAGTCATGAAGGCCAGGGAGGTCGCTACCAGCTCCGATTTTCTGCGATTTGTCACATCTGAAAAGGGGAGGAGAGGAGAACTGGGGCAGGATGTAGAGTGGGAGAGACGGGGGAGGAAGAAAGAGGGAGAGGAAGAGAGAGGAAGGAAATAGACAGGGGCAAGGAGTAGAAGTGAAAGAAGCAAAATAGAAGATGAGACAGAAGCAAGAGGAGAAAAGGAATGAAAAAGAAAAGGTGAGCGCTTGTCTGGGAGCTGGTGGTGTTGGAGGAGGAGGCAGGAGGGAAGCACGTTGCAGAACTCCAGGAGGCACGTGAGAGGCTCATGTGCTCCAGCCCTGGGTGCCTCCCTGGATCAGTCTGAAGAACCAGGTGGGGTACTACAGGTGCCCTGAGGACTCTCAGTTCATGTGGGGGTTGGGCAGTCTCTCACAGTGGAGCTGGAAACAGGAGGAAATGGCAGACATATTTTGGGGACCGGAAGTAGGTGAGAGGGAGTGGTCGAAGGCATCATCTAGGTTTCTAGTTTTTACAGTCAATGAATAGTGGGTCTTCTTGTTGAGATGGGCAAGATGGGGAGCTAACTGAGTTTGGGAGACTTGAATGTGTTGACTTTGAGACACTGGTGAGAATTCCAAATGGACGTGGTGAAGGAGATTGGCTGTGTGGATCTGGGGCTCTGAGAAGTCTGTGGGCTGAGATTGAGGTGGAAAGTTGGTAACCATGGTTATACACAGATGGTAAATTCCCCGCCAGAAATACCATGGCTTGGCAGTGCTCTTGAACTCTTATTATACGGGTAGAGAAAGGGAAGGCATTTGAGCCCCTGCCCTGCCCAGAGCTTAAGCCAGGTAAGACACAAGTTCCATAGAAAATATGACACATGGGTTCCGTACAAGAAGGACAACACATTTTAGCAAAGCCCATTTTCCTTGACCAGGACTGTATCCATCACGGAGCCCTTGTGCTGAACCTGTGCTTAGCTTCAGCATCCTTTCCTCCAGTGACTGTGAAATTCTCTCCTTGTGCAAGCAGGCGCACCTGTTCCTCTCATGTCCTGGGAGTTTACCCAGGGCTCCCATGCACAGAAATGATGTTTGTCTTGCTGCAAGCCCACAGCTGAAGTCAGGTGGGGCTGGCTTGGGTCTCAATGTGAGTGATGGATCTGGATTTATTGAGAGGAATTACGCAGTTGGAGCACTTAGTAGGTGCTCAGTGAACTCGTGAGAGATGAACAAATGTCTAGGTAAGTGGGTGCCTGCAGCCTTTTGGGGGCAGGAATAGCCTGATGACCCCAGGGGCTGAGTTGAGCTGCATGGAACCCCGAGGTGGTCACTGAATGTGTGTCTAATCATGATCTCCTAACATCTCCCTCTGGACTAACTCAGACACCCGCCACGAGCCTGGCCTCTTGGTTTCTTCTCCTTGAGAAAATGCCTTCCTGAGCTACAATTTGCCGAAGGGCTGTCAGCCTGCACTGAGGAGCTTTGGAAGAACAGCCCCGGTAAAGTCCTGGAGGTATTTATCATGAGGAGGTCATTGGTTGCATTCCTCGGTGTCCTTGTGGGGGCCCATGGGAGGCATTGGCTTCAGGCTGCATAGCAAGAACAGCGGACTTTGCTGACAGTCATTTTGTTGACGTCCTATGGATCCCATGACTCGTGTAACTGATCAGGTTTTCTTCATCCATCTACTGCTAGAAAATCCAGCATTCATGGGTGTCTTGGCCAAAGAGCATGAGTTATTTTAGCTTTACTGTGGGCTCCAGTTTATGTCTTTACTCCTGTTTTTTTCTTCTCACTTATTTTTATTTAGAGATTTTCTATTGCTTTTTTTCTCAATATAAAACAAATATAGATGCTCTACAAAAGTTAAAAAAAAGCATAGAAAACTATAAAGAAGAAAATTGAGTCAGTTGTAATCCCCACCCCGTCCTTGTGGCAATCTGTTAAATTTTGTGTTCAGCTTACCTGTCTCTGTCCTGTACACACATGAGCACATGACACGTAGGTGTGTACACACAGACACACCTGCATAATATTCAAACAACACTTTTGCCATGTTATACATAGTGTTTAGTAACTTCAAAAAAATAGCAGTACATATCATGTTTTTTTACTTGGTTACATATATATCTTAGAGTATTTTACATAATCCTTGCAAGCCATCTTAAATCTTCTAAAATAGAGTGGGTTATAAATAAAGTAACATGTAAGATTTAAGGCAGAATCTTCCAGGGAAGCTTTGGAACCCGGAGTGAGGCAAGGCCCACAGCAAATCAGGGACTGGGGGATGCACCCCAGAAGCTGGAGGCTCTGGACCGACACTCTCACAGCGAGAGCTGCCCTGTGGATGGAGTTGCCCTGGGAAGGCTGCCTCAGGTTCTTGAGAGGATTTTGAACATACTGGAAGAAGTTCCCAGGTGCCCATTGGATCCCACAGTCAGACTGGAGGAAACTCACCCGTGGAACCTGCAGACAGAACACTGGAGCTGCTAGAAAGTGCTAGAAATGGGGGGCATGTGCGCCCTTTGAGCGGCCTGTCCTTCCTCTAGCAGAAACACTGGACGCGTCACCTTAAAGCGGCAGAGTGACTCCTGGGGGCAGATGGGGCCATGACCTGAGTGTACAGACTGTGATGCGGCTGAGATGTAGAAATAGCTCCTAAAACATTTTTTCTGTATCAGGAGGCTGCTTTATTTCCCTGTAGCTTTCCCACCAATGATGCTGGGGGAAGAAAGAAGGGAATATACCAAAGCACAGGGAAAAAGGAAGCCAGGACCTAGACATGTTTCTGCTCCACTGGAATAACTCTTATTGTGAGCCCTGATCTGGTACCCTCTGAATGGTTTGTGTGTTCAGCATTGGGTCCACAAAGAGACTTGATTAGATGGTAGAATTAGGATTATACCCATTTTACAGATGACAAAATAGAGGAAAAGAGGAATCAAGTAACTTAGGGTCATGAAGCTACTAATGGTTGGAGACAGGTCCATCGTCAAGTGGCCTGACTACAGATGTCACCCTTAAGCCACGAGGCTCCAGGGTCCACACAGAAGTACAAATAAGGAAGCCCTTCTGGAGGAAGATAGGAAGCGAGAGTGTAAAGATGGAACTGGGTGCCGGCGCTTCAGCCCCCAACTTTGGGGTGGGGTGGTGGGAGGGTGCTGTGAACTTGGAGGTCCTTAGGCAGCTTTGGGGGAAGGATGGATATTTGCAGTAGATAAGCAGATGGGAGCAGGCCTGGAGAGGGGCTGCACCATGGTGGGAGTGACCTGGGCAGGCACCCAGGGCCTGCACAACATGCCAGGCAGTGCTCCTTCCATGCAGGGGTAGGGGGGCCTGGGCACTTGTGTGTGAGAGGGGGACAGCAGCAGACAGCCACATCTCATGTCCTACCAGTGAGGGGAGCTCAGCCTCCCTGCACCTCACCTCTCAGATGGGGTGGGAGGCAGATGAGCCTGAGTACGTCTGAAAGGAGATTCTTTTAAACCAGAAGACATGGAGTTTTCTTTAACTTTGTACTTTTGTCTGCTCTCATAGCCATGTTTTGTTCAGTGTGGTGGCTACTAACCACCTGTGGCAACTGAGCTGCTGGTATGTGGCTCCTTCCTGAGAAGTTCTGTCCATGTCAAAGACACCCTGGATTATGAATACTTTGTGTGAAAGAAAGAATAAACTATCTCAATAATTTGTGTATTGACTGCATGTTAAATGGTACTATTTTGGACATACTAAAGTGAAAGTGAAGTCGCTCAGTCGTGTCAGACTCTTTGCGACCCCATGGACTGTTTCCTACCAGGCTTTTCTGTCCATGGGATTTTCCAGACAAGAGTACTGGAGTGGGTTGCCATTTCCTTCTCTAGAGGATCTTCCGACCAGGGATTGAACCCGGGTCTCCTGCGTTGTAGGCACATATTGAGGATCCATAAATTATTAAAATTTACTTTTATTAATGTGAAATTTAAAATTACATAGACAACATTATGTTTCTGCTGGACAGCTCTGTTTTAGACAAGGTGGAAAATTGTTAAAAAAACAAAAAGGAAAGTTGCAACTTTTGCACATTTTATGAAACTGTGGATTTCTGTGGTGTGAAATGCATCTAAAGAAGGAATGTATCCTTTCAGAGGTAGCTTTAGGTTGGGTTCCTGGACAGGGTGTTGTGGTGGGCATCTGATGCCAGGAAAGGGTGTTGTGGTGGGCATCTGATGCCAGGAAACCAGGGAAGCAGCCAAGTGAGCCAGCCCCAGTAGGGTGGGGAGTAGTGAGCTCCGTGAGGATGGGCCTCCGGGGAGAGCCGGCTGCATAGCCAGGCTCCCAGCCCTGTCCTGTCCCCTGTCTGCTCCCGGTTGGCATATGGTCTCCTTCTTCTATCAGTGCCTTTCCCTGCTTCCTCTGGCCTTGCCTAGCCCTGCCTCCTGTCCCCTCATAGCCTCAGCGCCCCCTTGCTCCCTCACCCTGAGCAGGCATTCTGGTCCATGCGAGTCACCTTTCCACAGCAGGCCGTATGCTGGCCACTGACCACCTGAGGATGTCAGCCCTGGGGCCAGAACTGGCCTGGATCCACTCCATGACTGCCTCTGTGTGGATGCCAGCTTGGTGTGTGTCCCTGAGCAGAGGGCAGGGATGCTGGGCCTGGCAGGCACTGGGGGATGGGGGTCAGTCAGGAGAACAGAAGCAAAACTGGCAGTGTCCATCCCCGCACCAGGCTGAAGGGCAGTGTCGGCTGCAGGCATCTGTCCAGGAGTGATGCCTGTACATCCCCACGGTGTAGGTGAAAGCAGAGCCTGCGAGCCTGATGCTACTGAGTATTTAAGTTCTGTCATCAGTTCCCCTATACCTGGTGGATCATGGGACTCTCCGTGTAGCTTGTCCATGGGCAAGAGTGCACAGGTGAGCCAACACAGATGTCCTGGCTCCTGGAGAGGTACTTATTTCATTTGAAAGCAACACGTTGGCGTCCTGGGTATGCATTACTCTAGATATTGGTAGCATGAGTCAACCTGCAGTTACCACAGTTGTGGATCTGACCTGGTGTGACATAATATCACAAAATATGGTACCATTTAGGCAGGCTTCCTGGAAGCCACCCAGGGAGTCTTAACTTGTGCCATTCCCCCACCTAACTTTTACAGAACGGCTGCAGGCTGAGAGCCTTCTCTTGCTCTCAATGGCAAGCATTTGGTCCCATCAAGATTGTCATCACTATTATCACCTCCAGGTGTCACTGTAGATGGGGTGACATGTTCTTCTTGCTGGGGGTCCCCCAAGCCTGTTCTTTTACCTTCCCAGATGTGTATTTGGTCCCCTACTGGGTCAGAATCAAGGGCAATGCTTTGAGTGTGTCTATGTGAGCACTTGGGGTGGCACGTGGGACCACTGCAGCCCAGTAATTAACCAGGAGAATGTGTCTGATGTCCACGTAATTACTGCTGAACATCTGCTAAATATGGAGCTTCATTGATGGCGGGCATTGTTAGGCACGAAAGGGATGGCGTATTTGTGCTCAGCATGGCAAACCGGTGATTTAAATCTGTTCCCATTGGCAGCCCCCGGAGCAGCCCCAACATAAATTAAGGAAGCCTGGAGCTTGTGTAGCTTGACCCCAAAATCACTTCCAGAACAGGGCACAGGAAAGCTCATCTGCTAGAAATAGCATGAAATGATGGACTCTTGATTGAGAAGGGACCCCTGGGAGTTGATCGAGCCCACACATCTGACCTGAGAAAGCCGAGGCAGCATAGGAGGAAGTGACCACAGAGTTAGTGACAGAGCCAGGGCTGGCCAGCCACACCCCCTGGCCAGGACATCCCCTCAGTGGGTCCCTACAAGCCCAGCTTGCCCTGACAGGTCCCTCAGAGGCACTTAAGATAGTCCTTGGCACCCTTCCACCAGGGGAGTGGGAATCCTGGCACGGGCTACAACTCATCCTGCCACCCAGCCACGTTGAGGGGGGAGCTGCTCACCCCTCATGCTCCCTGTTGCACGGTCACGTGAGCTGGGACCGACCCAGGGACTAAGGGCAGGAGGAATTGGGGGAGGTCTCATTTTGATCTGGAGGGGTGTTCTTTTCCCCATCCACACCTGAGGGCAGACGAACACCCTGTATCTTCAGGCTTTGCTCCATGATGCGTGGTGTAGTATCTTCTCTCCTCTCTCACTTCCTAGTTGCCCCTCTCTATATACCTCATCAAATGATGGTTGCTCATCAGCAGTAAAAATTCTCTAGTGCAGCCCCGGGTGGTGGCAACGAGGAGGCCTGAGAGAAGTGGCCTTGGACCAGCCTTCTCTGCCCAGTCTTCCTGCGGGGAGTGAACTTGGAGGGAAGGAGGTGTCCAGCCCATTCTAGGCCACGCTGGTCAAGGTATGTGGCAGGTCTGGACCCTGATCTGATCCAGTGGTCCCAGACTTGCAGTCTCTAGAGGGCCCATCCCAGGGTGCTGCTCTGTGAAACCTGACACCCCCAGTGCCCTGGGGGAAACATCCCCCCTGAGTATTCTGCTAGAGGGTGTATTCTGCTGCTGCTGTTGCTGCTGCTCCTAAGTCGCTTCAGTCGTGTCCGACTCTGTGCGACCCCAGAGACGGCAGCCCACCAAGCTCCGCCGGCCCTGGGATTCTCCAGGCAAGAACACTGGAGTGGGTTGCCATTTCCTTCTCCAATGCATGAAAGTGAAAAGTGAAAGTGAAGTCGCTCAGTCGTGTCCGACTCTTAGCGACCCCATGGACTGCAGCCCACCAGGCTCCCCCGTCCCTGGGATTCTCCAGGCAAGAACACTGGAGTGGGTTGCCATTTCCTTCTCCAGTGCATGAAAGTAAAAAGTGAGAGTGAAGTCGTTCAGTTGTGTCCAACTCTAGCGACTCCATGGACTGCCGCCTACCAGGCTCCTCCATCCATGGGATTTTCCAGGCAAGAGTACTGGAGTGGGTGCCATTGCCTTCTCCTAGAGGCTGAGTATTCTGCTAGATGCTTTTAAAGCATCTTCCTCTGGCCCTGAAGACACTGACTTTGGTCTTCTGGAGCCTGCCGGCTGTACCATTCTGCTCCCCAAATGTAATTATTCATTCAATTAATAAGCATTTATTTGCACTTTCCCTTTTTTGAAATAATGCTTTACAAAATCAGTAAGTACATTTTTCTGGTGTCTCCAGTCTGTGTCCAGATGCATGTGGATTTATTGTTAATTTTCTTTGCTTTACATAATCTCTATAATTGTCAATTTTCAATGGCTTTGTAACAGCCCATCAAGTGACTGTATAGTATTTAAGCATTCACCTGTTTTATGAAACTGGGAATAAGTATATCATGTATTTGTTTTATTTTATTTTATATTGGAGTATAGTTGATTTACAATGTGTTAGTTTCAGGGGTACAGCAAAGTATATCATGTATTTAGCTTCTTTTAATACTGCTTTTTTTTCCCCTTTGATAAACTCTGAAGAATGGATTATTTTTAACAGTTACAGCTGTTGAAAATGCAGAGTTGCATCATAGGCACATTTAAGTGACAAGACTAATGAAAAGTGAAGGGGTAGAGACCCACACACATGAGCGGAAGGCGCACAGGGCTCTGCTGACCCCTAAACGAACTTCCCTCCCTTAAGCCTCCCGCTCTGGAAGCCACACCCTCGTTAAAGACTCCGATGTTAAAGATGCGTGGTTTTCATGTTCTCTGGCACCTAAGTGTACACCAACTGCTTCTTCTGGTACCCAGCCAAAGGAAGGGCCATCTGTTCCCAGAAAAGAGGATGTGGCAGTGTCCAGCATGGTGCCTTCCTCAGGGACTCTCAAGGGCGGTTTTGACTATATGGACTTTTCAAACTCGCCTCAGTATAAGAAGCAAGCTCACATAATGCTTTCAGAAAAGTGAAACTGTAGATCCTCTCCGAGTCATGGCACCCCCAAGCACCCCAGCTCATCCTCAGATTAAGTGAAATAAGTGAATAAGTGAAAAGGGCTCACTGCCCAGTATGCATGTGTGTGTTCCATGTTTTGTTTTTCCTTTCTGTGTTTCCCCAAGAAGAACTTCCCTGGCTATGCACAGGATGAGTTGGAGAGGGCATGGAGGGAATCAGTGACTTGAATGCCATGAGAGGGGTGGGCCAAGTTTGCAGGTTTTGAAATTGTGGGGTTTAAAGGGAGGCGAATGGGGCTAGGGTGGGGAAGGAAAATGTATTCAGGACTCACTGGGATCCCAGGAGCGGAGGGAATCCCTAGGACCAGGAAAAAGAATCAGATGGACTAGAAGGATGGTAGTGTCATTCTGGGAGAAGGCAATGGCACTCCACTCCAGTACTCTTGCCTGGAAAATCCCATGGACAGAGGAGCCTGGTAGGCTGCAGTCCATGGGGTCACGAAGAGTCGTACACTTACTGAGCGACTTCACTTTCACTTTTCACTTTCATGCATTGGAGAAGGAAATGGCAACCTACTCCAGTGTTCTTGCCTGGAGAAGCCCAGGGATGGTGGAGCCTAGTGGGCTGCCATCTGTGGGGTCGCACAGAGTCGGACACGACTAAAGCTACTTAGTAGCAGCAGCAGCAGCAGTGTCATTCTGGAGTTGTCAAGGGCCAGGGCACTTAAGGAGTACACAGTCAAGTGGAGTGCGTGGGATGCGGCCAAGATGATTGGCCAAGGGCATGGATAGAAAAGCAGACTTTGACAAGCTTGTTTTCTGGCACGGTGGGGAGGAGCCCCCATGAGGGGGATAAGAAGGTGATTGCAGACAGTGAGCCTTAGGATGTAGACCTTAGAGTTTCAGTAACTACAATTAGAGAATTTGTAATACCAGCTAGAAGAGGCAAGAAGATTTCAGAGTAAGGAAAGCCATGGCAGCTTCCAGAAAAGGAGACTGCCCTGAAAAGGAGGTGTGTGAAAGAGGCAGGGAAGGGATGGGGGTGGAGGGGGATAGGAGGAGAAGCCGATTTCCCAAGAGGTAGGAAGGATGTGCTCAGCCACTCTTGGGCTGAAAGAATAGCTCAAGTGTAATGTAGTCCCTTGGCTTCTGCCTGGTGTCTGACCTGGGCATTCATTTTGGAGGAGTGAAGAAATAAGAACTTGGCAGCCTCTCAGCACATCCCGGGTTGGGGCCTCTGCTCCATAGGGAGTGTCCATAGTGGCCTCACTGGCTGCAGAGTCAATTCTCAGATTCTCAGATTCCCCTGAGCAGCCTGGGTGAGGGTGAGATGCTGTGAAGAGCAAGGAATCATGGCCTTGTCCTGGGCGTTCCCTGCCTGCTGGGAGCATGTGGTCTAATGCAGAGGGTATTGGGGCTCATGGGCAAAGCCGCCTGGACATCTAGCATGGGGCTCATGTCTGGGAGAGGCACCCAACCCTCTGGGGAAGGAGGGGCTTGGAGCAGGATTGGAGGTGTAGGGCAGCAGAAGGGAACGGTTTAAGTTGGGCCCAAAGAAGTCAGAGGTGTGTACTCCACGGATATCGTCAGTCTATGTCCCTGGATCCCTTAAAGACTTATACTTCTCGTAACCACAGTTCTTCCCCAGGGGATGCTGGTCTTAGATTTATTATTATTATTATTATTTGGACAAGGTCTTATTCTTTCTTATGTTCAAATCTTGAGAACTTAAAAAAAGAAGACAGCCAAATTAAAATAAAACTTTAATTAACTCAAAACACCAATTAAAACATATCATCAGTTACAATAGAGCACTAATTAAAGTGCTTCCAACAAGCAGCAAGCAGAAAGGCCCACTGGCCTGAAAGCACTAGCCTTGTTCAGGGGGCGGCAGGAGGGCCAGATGAACATGCTGCTGGCTTGTGGAGCAGAAAACAGGAGGCTGCCTTAGGGTCCTGGGAACAGGACATCCCTCTTGTTGAGTCCTTCGACCTGTCCACAGGTGGTGGCCCTCCTGCTCCTTTTCCTGGAGACAAAGGCACTCATGGCTTGCGCTGGCTGCATATGGAGCAGACTCAGGGTAGGTCACGCCGGGGGCTTCATAGGCCACACCCGAGAATCACCTGGACTCAAAGGCCACAGTAAATTTAGGGGTGCTGTTTTCCTTCCTTTTGGTAGTGAGGTCTGAGAACCACTCCCTGTCCAGGAGTCCCTGGACAGCAGGTGGAGTGGACCCCAGACTCCCCTGATCTGGTGGACCTGGCGTTCATAGCCTTGTGCCCCCTGAGCACTCTACCCCGTCTTCCTCATCTCCCACCCTGCCTGTGTGTAGAGAAGCCCTCTGTTCAGCCACTCCAGTCTCCAAGCTAACTGGCAGGTTTCTGGAAGTAATAAGATGTTCCTCTAAACTGTCCCTGGCTACCCCGTCCTCAAAGCCCAGCGAGATACACCTTTTGCTGCTCCTCCAAGTTGGTCTGTTGACCTCCACTGGCCTGTCTTGAATCATTATGTACATAACCATCTGTATCCTTGTGTACAAGTTATGGTACAGATTAATATGCAGCATTAAGTCACATCTTTCTTGTGTAGGAGACTACTTATCTTTTTATTATCTGCTAATTTTTACAATCATCAACTCAAACTTTTCGAATTGTATTTTACTGTTCTAAGGAAGCGTTCTAGTTTGACAGGAACAAAGTGAGTGTGGAAGGGCCCCTCCAGCATCTGGCCGGCATGCCCCGACCTGCGGAGGCTTGGACCCCCACCTGCCTGATGTGAACTCACTTCAAGAGCAGGCAAGTTCTTAGGAGGAAATCAATAACCTCATTTGCGCTCATCTTTTAAGCCCAATGTTCATAAGTGGCAGCAAGCTCTACCAGGAACAAAAGAAGGAAGAAATTAGGTAAAGGGAGAATCAATATTTGTGTTGAGTTTTTAAAGACTTAATAGTTTTTTACTATCCTTGGTTCCGGGGAATAGTAGCTGCTATTGCCAGGCTCCGAGAGCGAGCCTGGGGATAGAAAATCCACATTTGGAATTTGCTCTTTCACCTTGGAGCCTGGAAATACAACAGGTGTGGCATCCTTTGCAATATTTAAGGCAGAGATCAGGAGAGGCAGTTCTGCTGTGTTGTGTCCAGACTGTTGTGTTGTGTCCAGACTGCATCCTCTGGGAGGGAAAACAGGTGATGGGAGTGGGCATCTCTGTTGCCTGCCCTTCTCCAGTCATGCGTCAGCTTTCACTGGGGAGGCAGGTGGGGGGAAGCGGGGCTCAGGAACAGTGCTGCAGGAGGTCACAGCATCTCTGTGGGGACAGGATGAAGACTGCCTCACTGCAGAGATGATGCAGGAAAGTGGTGTATCCTGTCCTCTGTTTTCTCGAGAACAACAGAGAAGATGGCTCAGCTGTGACCTCACACCCTGGCGCTGGACCTTTCTGTGTCTGTTTGCCTCCATCTGGCCCTCTTCTGAGTCCTGCTGCAGCTAGATGCTTCTGTGTGAGGCTCCTTCACCCCCTCTTTTAAATCCCCTGATCAGTGGGTTCTGGACCCGGCTGGACGATCCTTGGGGCAGGAGAGGGCTAGCAATGACCCAGGCCCCTGTCCCCAGCTGTTAGGCTGGCTATTTTCTTCCCTTGAGCCCTTGCTTATTCATGTTTCCTCAGGTTGTTCAGAGACCTGTGCACACATGCTCCTGTGTTGGAAAGTCCCTGCCACCCTTCTTATTTCCCTAGCTTTTTCTAAACCTTGTCTCAGGGGCCCCCTGACTGCCTTTCTCCTTCTAATTTGTCCTCTTACCCTCTTCCTCCTCCTCCCCACCCACCTCTTCCTCTCATGGTTCTGTTTCTCTCCAAAGCCACAAGCTCAGAGTGAAAAAGAAATGAGTGAACTCAAAGGAGAGAAATCATTATTCTCTCTTTCTGAAACCTTTGCCGACTCTTTTCGTAAGAACCAAAGCAGCAGGTCGAGGATAGTGTCCCCATGGCTGAGAAAGAGAGGGAGCGGTGAAAGGCCCATGGAGCGGCTGTGGCAGTGGTTTGTTAATTTCTTCAGGGAAACATGTGTTTTCAGAACACCTCCCTGTCAGTGGGGCTTCCCAGGGGTGCAGGACCCACCAGCCTGTCCTTGAGTAACCTACAGTTATCGTCCAGGCCTCCAGACCCGGGGTCTCTGCATGGGCCCCGGGGAGATCAGAGATGTGAGATGTTGTGTATAGTTTCATTTTCTGGGAAGAGTTTCTACAGTTTTCCTTGGATTCCTGAAAAGATTCAAGATCTAAGACTTTCCTATTTTTTTGACCATGACCTGTAGTTAAAAAGGCCTGTCTAGACTTTGTTTTGCAAATTATGTATGTATGTGTATGTGTGTGTGTGTGTGTGAGAGAGAGAGAGAGACAGAGTGCGTTAGTTGTGTGGGTGTCTGCATCTATTTCTATATCCATATTTATCTATATCATCTCTGAAACAAAAGTTCCCCAAACAGTACTTACCATTCTACATGTACTTCAAAGTGGTATTTTCTGTTTTACTCTTCTTGATTCTATAATAAGCTATACTCTTCTATTTCATTAAAAAATACTGATTACAGCCCACGAAACTGATTTCATGACCCAGTAATGAGTCACAACCTGCACTTTAAAGGAAAATGTTAGGGATCACTGATGTGAGACTGCTCGTTTATCACTTGTGGGAGTGTAGGTTGTCTTTTTCATTTTTCTTTTTTTTTGCTCAGTTGCTCAGTCACGTCTGACCCTTTGCATGGACTATAGTCTGCCATGCTCCTCTGTCCATGGGGTTTTTCAGGAATTTTCAAGAATATATTTTCAAGAATACTTGAGTAGTTTGCCATTTCCTTCTCCAGGAGATCGATCTTCCCGACCCTAGGATTGAATTTACATTTCCTGCATTGGCAGGCAGATTCTTTACCACTGAGCCACCTGGGAAGACAGTGAGTATAAGTTGCTGCTGCTAAGTTGCTTCAGTCGTGTCCGACTCTGTGCGACCACAGAGATGGCAGCCCACCAGGCTCCCCCATCCCTGGGATTCTCCAGGCAAGAACACTGGAGTGGGTTGCCATTTCTTTCTCCAATGCATGAAAGTGAAAAGTGAAAGTGAAGTTGCTCAGTTGCGTCCGACTCTTCGAGACCCCCATGGACTGCAGCTCACCAGGCTCCTCCGTCCATGGGATTTGCCAGGCAAGAGTACTGGAGTGAGGTGCCATCGTCTTCTCCAGAGTATAAGTTAGCATATCCTTAATAAGGGCCTTTTGGCAATATCTGTCAGTTTATGAATACATACACCCGCTGACCCTGACGTTCATACAGTGATATTCCACTTTTAGGAATTTCTGGAAATTCCATTTCTAGGGATTTATTATATAAATATACTTGTGCACAATGATGTTCAAGATCATTCTTTGCTCTGTTGTTTATAATAGCAAAAGATTGGAAACAAGCGTGCATCATGATGGGACTGGCTGGATAACTAATGGAACATCCACACAATAGAAGAACGCTCTGCAGGTGTTAAGAGAATGGAAGCTCACAATGACCTCAGTTGGAAAGATTGCCAAGATATATTAACTCAGACAACAAGATGCAAAACAGTGTGCTTAATATGTTACCTCTTGAGTAGAAAGGGGGTAATTAGAGTCTATATTCATCCCTGTTTATACTGGGTTGAATAGTATGAAATTACCATTTTGAAAGGTCAAAATAACTGAATATTGGCAATTTTACATGAGTCAATATAATGTGCATAATGGAAGGGTAAGGTAAGAACAGGTGGGAGGAGATTTCTCACTAGGACCTGTTAGAATAAGGAATCCCATTGGTTTATGGGGCTCACTCTGAGCTATGGCAGAACCAAGGGCAGCTGCCGGGGTCCAGCCCCAGTGGATCCAGGGATTTAGAAGGGGAGATGGCATAGGTGATCAGGAAACAACAGCTTATTAAAATATTAATTAAAGATATAAAGAGTAAGGAAAATGAAGATAGCTCAGTGAGGAAATTCAGTGAAGACAAGTGGATGAAATAAGGATAGCTTAGTGAGAACATTTTGTGGAGAGAGAAGGCTGAATAATTCAGCCAGAAGGTAAGAGAAAGAACGACGTGGGGAGACCAAGCTTGGATGAACAAGGCCCGCACTTTACTTTTCAAAATAGTTTTTATACTTAAGTTATGCATAGAGGATAATGGGGGAAGGGGTGGAGTCATGCAGGGACAGCAGTCCCTGAGCCAGGCTTTCAAACCTATCATACTCAAAAGTTTAGGTGAGTTACATCATCTTCTGGCCCGGAGGCCTATTAACATTTTAAGGAACTTATTTTCTATAATCTGATTTTGGTGTTGACCATCTGGTGATGTCCATGTATAGAGTCTTCTCTTGTGTTGTTGGAAGAGGGTATTTGTTATGACGAGTGCATTTTCTTGGCAAAACTCTATTAGTCTTTGCCCTGCTTCATTCCGTATTCCAAGGCCAAATTTGCCTGTTACTCCAGGTGTTTCTTGACTTCCTACTTTTGCATTCCAGTCCCCTATAATGAAAAGAACATCTTTTTTTGGGTGTTAGTTCTAAAAGGTCTTGTAAGTCTTCATAGAACCATTCAGCTTCAGCTTCTTCAGCGTTACTGGTTGGGGCATAGACTTGGATTACTGTGACATTGAATGGTTTGCCTTGGAAACGAACAGAGATCATTCTGTCGTTTTGAGATTGCATCCAAGTACTGCATTTCGAACTCTTTTGTTGACCATGATGGCCACTCCATTTCTTCTGAGGGATTCCTGCCCGCAGTAGTAGATATAATGGTCCTCTGAGTTAAATTCACCCATTCCAGTCCATTTTAGTTCGCTGATTCCTAGAATGTTGACATTCACTCTTGCCATCTCTTGTTTGACCACTTCCAATTTGCCTTGATTCATGGACCTGACATTCCAGGTTCCTATGCAATATTGCTCTTTACAGCATCGGACTTTGCTTCTATCACCAGACACATCCACAGCTGGGTATTCTTTTTGCTTTGGCTCCATCCCTTCATTCTTTCTGGAGTTATTTCTCCACTGATCTCCAGTAGTATATTGGGCCCCTACTGACCTGGGGAGTTTCTCTATCATTTTGCCTTTTCATACTGTTCATGGGGTTCTCAAGGCAAGAATACTGAAGTGGTTTGCCGTTCCCTTCTCCAGCGGACCACATCCTGACATTGTATAGGAGACAGGGATCAAGACCATCCCCATGGAAAAGAAATACAAAAAAGCAAAATGGCTGTCTGGGGAGGCCTTACAAATAGCTGTGAAAAGAAGAGAAGCAAAAAGCAAAGGAGAAAAGGAAAGATATAAACATCTGAATGCAGAGTTCCAAAGAATAACAAGAAGAGATAAGAAAGCTTCTTCAGCGATCAATGCAAAGAAATAGAGGAAAACAACAGAATGGGAAAGACTAAGGATCTCTTCAAGAAAATCAGAGATACCAAAGGAACATTTCATGCAAAGATGGGCTCGATAAAGGACAGAAATGGTATGGACCTAACAGAAGCAGAAGATATTAAGAAGAGGTGGCAAGAATACACAGAAGAACTGTACAAAAAAGATCTTCATGACCCAGATAATCATGATGGTGTGATCACTGACCTAGAGCCAGACATCCTGGAATGTGAAGTCAAGTGGGCCTTAGAAAGCATCACTAGGAACAAAGCTAGTGGAGGTGATGGAATTCCAGTTGAGCTATTCCAAATCCTGAAAGATGATGCTGTGAAAGTGCTACACTCAATATGCCAGCAAATTTGGAAAACTCAGCATTGGCCACAAGATTGGAAAAGGTCAGTTTTCATCCCCATCCCAAAGAAAGGCAATGCCAAAGAATGCTCAAACTACCGTACAGTTGCACTCATCTCACACGCTAGTAAAGTAATGCTCAAAATTCTCCAAGCCAGGCTTCAGCAATATGTGAACCGTGAACTTCCTGATGTTCAAGCTGGTTTTAGAAAAGGCAGAGGAACCAGAGATCAAATTGCCAACATCCGCTGGATCATGGAAAAAGCAAGAGAGTTCCAGAAAAACATCTATTTCTGCTTATTGACTATGCCAAAGCCTTTAACTGTGTAGATCACAATCAACTGTGGAAAATTCTGAAAGAGATGGGAATACCAGACCACCTGATCTGCCTCTTGAGAAATTTGTATTTAGGTCAGGAAGCAACAGTTAGAACTGGACATGGAACAACAGACTGGTTCCAAATAGGAAAAGGAGTACGTCAAGGCTGTATATTGTCACCATGTTTATTTAACTTATATGCAGAGTACATCATGAGAAACGCTGGACTGGAAGAAACACAAGTTGGAATCAAGATTGCTGGGAGAAATATCAATAACCTCAGATATGCAGATGACACCACCCTTATGGCAGAAAGTGAAGAGGAACTCAAAAGCCTCTTGATGAAAGTGAAAGTGGAGAGTGAAAAAGTTGGCTTAAAGCTCAACATTCAGAAAACGAAGATCATGGCATCTGGTCCCATCACTACATGGGAAATATATGGAGAAACAGTGGAAACAGTGTCAGATTTTATTTTTCTGGGCTCCAAAATCACTGCAGATGGTGACTGCAGCCATGAAATTAAAAGACGCTTACTCCTTGGAAGGAAAGTTATGACCAACCTAGATAGCATATTCAAAAGCAGAGACATTACTTTGCCAACAGAGGTTCGCCTAGTCAAGGCTATGGTTTTTCCAGTGTTCATGTATGGATGTGAGAGCTGGACTGTGAAGAAGGCTGAGCACCAAAGAATTGATGCTTTTGAACTGTGGTGTTGGAGAAGACTCTTGAGAGTCCCTTGGACTGCAAGGAGATCCAACCAGTCCATTCTGAAGGAGATCAGCCCTGGGATTTCTTTGGAAGGAATGATGCTAAAGCTGAAACTCAATATTTTGGCCACCTCATGCGAAGAGTTGACTCACTGGAGAAGACTCTGATGCTGGGAGGGATTGGGGGCAGGAGGAGAAGGGGACGACAGAGGATGAGATGGCTGGATGGCATCACTGACTTGATGGGTGTGAGTCTGAGTGACCTCCGGGAGTTGGTGATGGACAGGGAGGCCTGGCGTGCTGCGATTCATGGGGTCGCAAAGAGTCGGACATGACTGAGTGACTGATCTGATCTGATCTGCTTTTCTCTAAAGGTGATTATTCTAAAGTCAGGAGCCACCCTCCAAAGGCATTGGAATTGCATTTCTATAGGACAAAGGTGTGGTGGGTTATAACAAGCGAAAGAATTAACTCAGGGGTCCAAGGTTACAAACATTAAAGCTACCACTTACATTTCTATAAACCAATTATATCAATCAATACACTGCCAAGGACACAGTAGGTAAGTGATATGGAGACTTAGCAGCAAACATTGGCCCAACAAGTGAAAAACCCTTCACCAATGCAATTTCTAATCAGCCCACTAATAGTTTTCTAACCTCTCTAAAGAACCTATTTTTAGAAGCACATGTGGCCAGACAAGCCTGTCAGGTGGGCTGGAGGACTTCCAAAGGAGTTTGTAGGTAGAAACACTGTCACACCCAGGAATTATTAACTGGAGCTGTTAACTCTTTTTTCAGAGATAGGTAGTGGGGGACAGCCCCCTGTAAAGTCAGAGGTGTAGGCGAGAGCACAAAACAGAAAGTAGGCAGACTCTGGTTTTGGGGGGTACATGCTCGAGAACTTCAGGGGGCTCCTGAGGCTAAATCTCGCCTTCGCGTATTGCCGAGCCTCCTTCCTCATGACCTTTGTCATGGGCGGAGCGCTGGTCCAAGCCAGCTCCTGACAGGCAGCCCCATGCCCACGTGGAGAACAAGCAGAGGCCACTGGTCCTTGTCTTCATGCCTGACACCCAGGCAAGACCATCCCAGACACGGGGTAGAGACTGGGAAAGAGTGGACTAGCAGCTGGAGAATGCCTCTGTCTCCCTTCTTTTTTTCTTCCCTCTTTCTAGATATAAAGTGTGAATGGCATAGTTAGAGATTTAACTTTCAAAACTTAAAATTTTGAATGCAATTGCATGTGTCAAATAAAGCATCACCCAAGAAATGTCAAATGGTCAATATCGAAATCAGATTGATTATATTCTTTGAAGCTGAAGATGGAGAAGCTCCATACAGTCAGCAAAAACAAGACCTGGAACTGACTGTGGTTCAGATCACCAACCCTGTACTGCAAAATTCAAGCTTAAATTGAAGAGAGAAGGGAAAACCACAATGGAAATAGTGACAGACTTTATTCTCTTGGGCTCTAAAATCTCTGCACATGGTGACTGCAGCCATGAAATTAAAAGACACTTGCTCCTTGGAAGAAAAGCTATGAAAAACCTAGACAGTGTATGTATTAAAAAGCAAAGATATCATTTTGCCAACAAAGGTTGGAATAGTCAAAGGTATAGTTTTTCCAGTAGTCGTGTATGGATGTGAGAAGAAGGCTGAGTGCTAAATAATTGATGCTTTTGAATTGTGGTGCTGGAGAAGACTCTTGAGAGTCCCTTGGACTGCAAGGAGATCAAACAGTTAGTCCTAAAGGAAATCAACTCTGAATATGGGAAGGACTGATGCTGAAGCTGAAGCTCCAATCCTTTGGCCACCTGATATTGGAAAAGACCCTCGTGCTGGGAAGGATTGAAGGCAAAAGGAGAGGGGTGTGGCAGAAGATGAGATGGTTAGATAGCATCACAGACTCAATGGACATGAATTTGAGCAAACTCTGGGAGATAGTGGAGGACAGAGGAGCCCGGTGTGGCACAGTCCATGGGGTTACAAAGAGTTGGACGTGACTTCACTACTGAACAACAGCAACAAGGAATATTGATTGCTGTAGACTGGACCAAGTGGGACTTCGTACTTCTCAGGCCTTGGCTGGAGAGGGCCTAGGACTTAGGAGCACTGCCCACAGGCACAGACCATTTTTCCTCTTGCCCAGCGCCTGATACCAAACCTGAAGGTTCAGCCTTGGTGAGGTTTCTCAGGTCCTAGAGTCATCTGGTCAGGTGTCTTGAGGGGTTGGCCCCAGTTGGGATAGGGATGAGGATAGAATTGAGGTGGAAGTGGGGTCTGGTCTATTCACTTCACAGCCCATGCTGATTTAGTTCAAGTATCTAGGACCAAGAAGGATCCCTGGGCAGCTGGCAAGGTATTCAGCTCAGACCTCATAGGGCAACATTTACCTGGCCCTTTGCCACCACCATCTTAGTGCTACAGATGTGGAAATTTGTTTTCATCAGCATGTGGATGTTCTTCAGGCTCCAGAGACTCATATGTGGACCCAGCCTGGTGTGTTCATTACCTTGGGAGCAGAACTGCCAAGAGAAATGGATACAAAACCCTTTGACCAGTATACCTTCTCCTTCAGGCAGCTCCAGGAGGGCAGAAAACTAGCATCAAAAGGCTTTGAAAGGCAGGAATCTGAGTTACACAGGCCAGCCTAGGGTTATGAGCACCAGCCCTGATGGATAACCTGGGGGCTGATCCTTTCCATTGAGAATGTGTGACTAGAAGGTGGACTGGGGTGGAGGCAGTGCTGGCAGAGCCATGGCTTAATCATCTCTTAGAAGTTTCTTTTTATTCTCTAGGTGCAACCAGTCTCCTTTGTGGGGCACATTCCTTCATTAGCCTTATATACCTTTATTCCAATTATAGTTGGTTCTGTCTGGACAGAGATCTTTGGGAAACACCACGTGTATACATTTATCCAAGTCATATATGTATGCATGTATTTTTGCAGGAGAGGATCTTATGTTCCCTCTCATTTTCTGCCTACATTTAACCTAACATTCCTCTGCTCAGATAACAGAGACAGCCTTGGATAGTGGTGGGTAGAGAGAATAGTGGGACCCCAGTGGGGCTGTATGAAATTAACCAGGAAGTAGGGCTCTGTGAAATTAACCAGGAAGTACCAGATAGAGTGAACAGGAGCTGGGCAGGGCCAAGTAGGAAGCTGCTGCAGAAACTCCAAGGAGCAGCCCGAGGGCATGGGCTGGGAGGAGCAGGCAGGTGAGTGGTATTATCTGTCTTGGGAAGGAGGAAATGATAGGCCTCAGAAACTGACTCAATATTAGAGGTAAGAAGACAGACATGACATGACTCTGCTTCAAGCCTGGTGGTGGGAATTGTGATGGAGAGGAGTCTTGAGGATGAAAGATGCTTAATTAGTTTAAGATTGGACTCTCGGGTTTGACTTGGTGCTGGTGATGGAGAGTCCCATTTTCCTTTGCCCTGATTCCCTGGTAGTTAATCTCAAGCTTGAGAGTGAGTTCAAGATTTTGACTTAAACTTCGTAGAAGCCAAAGGTGGTGACTCACTCACATGAAGGGATGAATGAAATCATTTAACAGGTAATACAGAGGAAATAGGTGACCAAAGGGGACTGCTCCTTTGGGGAGCATTGTATTGTGTTGCTTCTCATTGGGTTCTGGGCTAAGAGTGATGGGGTGGGGTTAGGGGTTGAGTGGAGAGGAGGTTGGTCTCCCAGAGCTTCTGAGGGAAATACTATGGGAATCATGTGTTGGAGGCACCTTCCTATGGGCTCTGTCCAGTGGTCCCTTCAGCCTTCAGTGGAAACAGAGCTGGGGGAATTGGGGGAGAATTGGAACCAGCAAAGGGTGTACCCTGAGGACATTAAGTAAAGACTGTCTCTAAATGTGAAATTCAGGGAGATTTGAAGGAGGGATTCTGCTTTAGCCAGGGGAGAAGACTAGGGTTAAACAGTCGTTGATTGATGAGTTAAGGTTTAATGAAAAGATACTAAATTGTACTTAAGTGCTTATCTTTCTTTGCCTCTTGTTCTTAAATTATGTATCAGATTTTTAAATGTGGACATGATTAATGCTATTAGGATCTCCGGTTTGGCTGTTTTAACAAAGACTTCTATTTTAACTTAAAAAGCATAACTTAGTGGAGACTCTGACGATTTTTCATCAATTAATCACCTGCATGTGAAACTCAGCTGTTTGGACCCTGAGGCCCTGTGCAAAGGCAGCCATGCCCACTGAGTGGTGTCAGCCTCATTATGGGCAGAATATTTTGGTGAAAGGAAACTGCCTCCTGAGTGTGGCAGCTGTAATGTGTGAGGAAGGTCACGAGGAATGGAGAGATTCTGTGTTGTGCCAGGAAGGGAAATGGATGTAGAGGACATGGGGAGAGCACAGCGCTGGCGCCCAGGGCAGGGGTGATTTTATCTCCAGGCACACCAGGCAAAGTCCACGGAGACTTCGTCCTTAGAAGAGAAGATAGGATGCAGGACTTGGAAAGAGAAATACCCAGGATAGGCCTGACTTGCACATTTTAGTTCACTGACATTTATTGAGCACATACTGTGCGTCAGGTTCTGGGGAATAAGGTATGTCCCTGGCTTTAAGTTGTTTACCAGGTAGTAAGGAAAATGGACTGCTAAATATTGGGTGTGATGTACCTATGGCTTGTTCGATAACAGACATTTGTGTTAGACCTCCTGATGGGAAAATAATGAGTCTACAGACGGGTCTGCTGTCACGCTGTGCCCTTAGCCGTCACGTGCCACTGGGCGGCCACTTGGTACACCGGAGGCCATGGGCTTCCAGGGTTTAAGGAACTCTCACTGGAGGGATGATTAGGTGGGTTCAGGTCTTGCCTCTTACAAGTTGCATAGCCTCGAGGGAGTCATTTAACACCCACGTGCCTGGGTTTCCTCACATTGGTACTCACTTCACAGGGTTGTTGGAAGGAGTGCTGCTGCTGCTGCTGCTAAGTTGCTTCAATTGTGTCTGACTCTGTGCGACCCCATAGACAGCAGCCCACCAGGCTCCCCCATCCCTGGGATTCTCCAGGCAAGAACATTGGAGTGGGTTGCCATTTCCTTCTCCAATGCATGAAAGTGAAAAGTGAAAGTGAAGTCGCTCAGTCCTGTCCTACTCTGAGGGACCCGTGTTATATAGAGGTTTAATGATGGAGAAGAAGGGGAAGGGGAGGTCTGGAAAGCAGAACTAGATGAGTGCTGTCAAAGAGAAAAAGCTAGGCAGGTGACTGAGAGCCCAGCCCAACCTGGCTTAAGTGAATGATAAATTTACTGACTTTCTCAGTGGATCAGGAAGGTCAGTCAGCACCATGGACCTGGCTTCTCTCTCCCCTCTTTAGCCACTTCCGCTGGACCGATACTATTCTCACAGACTCTCGGAACAACCTCACCCAGATGCCTGCAGGCAGCTGCTGGGACCATAGCTTTCCAGGATGAACTCAGTGGGGAGTAATAGCAAGAGTTTTATTCCTGCATTTCTAGGAAGAGCCCTTGAGTGAATCTGGGCTGGTTAAGCCTGTCTTGACCTTGAACGAGCCACTGAGGTTGGCTGAGTGCTCAGAGACCATTCCACTCTGACCATCTAAGATGCATCATCTACAATGTCCAATGTCCAGCTTCCTGTAATGGAATAAGGTCTTTAAGAGCCAAAAGCATGTTGACTGCAAATTTTGTTTCTGATCTTTTAGCTTTGTTTTACCCTGTCCAAAAAGTGAACTTTTTTTTCAGCAGCTTGTTGTATCTTAACCTAAAGCATTCAACTTAGTGCTTTAGAGGCAACAGCTCTTCTTCACAGTTATACTTCATTGTGCTCATGCTCAGTTGCTCAGCCGTGTCCAACTCTTTGCGACCCCGTGGACTGTAGCCTGCCAGGTTCCACTGTCCATGGAATTCTCCAGGCAAAAATACTGGAGTGGGTTGCCATTCCCTTCTCCAGGGGATCTTCCCAACCCAGGGATTGAACCTGCACCTCCTGCATGGGCAGGTGGATTCTTTGATACGTCATAGGTCTATAATATTTGATTAATTTAAATATTTATAATCGCAGACACAACTGGCAGACAGGTATGGGGACAACACAGTAGCCCTTGGGCAAGCATGCTAATTGCCTTGGAGGCACAAGGCCACGAGTCTCCTTAAGCTGTCACAGTACTGTGGACATCAGGTCCATGCATTTGACAGAGCGAATAGAAAGACTAGGTAAGGCAGGCAGATCAGAAAAGGTCATTAAAGAGAGTTTCCAATGCCCAGGTTTGTTCCTGGATCACTGGCATGCTGGGGCCAGTTGCAGAGGAATTGAGAAAGTAAGCTGGGCCATATGGAATGAGTGAGAGAGGAGGGCAGCTCTGGCCGGCCTAAGAAGAGCCAACAGTCCAGAGAGAGACACAGTGACTTTATTCACCTGCAGACCTGATGTCCAGAGTCTGTGGGCATCTGGTCTGAGCAAGGAAGATACCCAGGGCAGAGTTGGCAGGTGTGGGGTTGGGGTGTTCAGAGAGCATCCTGCCCACTTTGAGTGCATCCCTTCAGGGTGGTCCCAATTGGCAGAGCAAAGCAGGCAGTAGCCTGGCTCACAATCAGAAGTGATCCCTTGGGTCACTTGAGTACTCAGAAGGGGCTGCCTGCCCCAAAAGTCACTGACCCCTTGGCACAGGGACCCAAGTAGTCACAAAAATGTTGAGTCCCACTGGATTCCAGATCTTGGCAGAGTTTGGCAGCATTTAATGCTGCCCCAGACAGCCTGACATCAGCTGCATTGTGCCCTAGAAAACCCCAGCCATACACAGAGCTGGTCTCAGGAGCCTTATCAACAAGATGAGGACATGGATATGGGCCTCACAGACTGTTGTGAGGACTTAATGAGTTGAGAATCAGTAAGTTTCCAGTACAGGGTAAGTACTTAGTAAGTCTCAGCTTCCTCTTAGCCATGTCTCCCCGTTTTCCACTGATTTTACGGAAATTAACTTGCTGTGTTTATTATGATACAAGAGGGGCTGAACAGGGTCCCTGAAGCTCCCTCCTCCCCATCTCCCTCTTGCAGCTGTCTGCAGTCCATATACCAGGCAGGTCGCTGCCTCTCTTACAGCTTAGACCCCCTATTGCCCTGGGATGGGTGGCCTGTGACCCTTTACCATGGGTTCCACATGGTGAGGAGGGCTTCAGTTTAATAATGTAGCAGAGATTAGAAAAAACATGGGCCAGAGGGAGGCCTTGGAAATACCTGGTTACTAAAACCATTTCAAATAACGACCTTTTAAACCAGCTGCAACTCGGGGAATGAATGGAGCTGGGTAATGATTACAGCTCGGGGCCTAACAAGAAGCCCATCACTTATTTATAACGCTGCCGCTTTCTGGCTGTTACTGTGTGCATGCCCCTGGGTCTAGGCAGGTAGGTCCCTTTCATAATCTGAGCAACAAATGAGTCACTTTGGCCAATTCTCTGGGTGAGGGATTGGCTGGGTTTAGGGGTGAGGAATTCAGCAGGTGAGGCCCTTACACCCTGGTACTGGGGTGAGGAGCAGAGTGCAGAGCTCTGCAGTTCTGATTCTTTGTTCAAAGTAGATGCAGTTGTCAGTGAAAAATCAAGTATCAATAGATGTGGGGTTTGGGGTCTGCCACCTAGCTGTATTCATTATTTATGATCATTATTATTATTGCCTTTATTGCATGCAGGGCTCCCTAGGTGAGCTCAGACAAGCCTGGGACTTTAAATACCACCAAGATGCTGATGACTCCCAAATTTACTTCCAGCCCAGTTTCTCTACTCACTGCAAACACATGATTCTCTTCTGTTCCTGCTCTTTCTGCTGGGCTGTTTCAGCCACAGTGAGTCCAAAATGGAACTGCCCCTCTGCCAACCTTTACACCCCAGTGAATGGTGCTCTGATCTGTCTGGTTGTCACAGTCCCAAAGCAGGGGTCCCCTTCGACCCCTTCTTTCCCTTGTGGCCCTTTTCCAGTCACCCACACACCCTGCTGGCTCTCCTTCCATAGTACCTTCTGAATCTGTTTCTCTCCACCTGGTCCTAGCCCCCAGCATCTCTTGCCTCCAAGGTTCTCCCTCCTTGCCCTTCTGAGTCAGGTGATTCCCATCTCCGCCTCAAACATCCTGCTATCACATGTGAAATAAGACCCCAGCTTGGTGCCATGGCTTTTAGGTCCCCATGTGCTCTGACCCTTGCTTACCTCTGCAGCCCCGCCTCTTGCATGCATGCATGCATGCTCAGTCCCATCTGACTCTTTGCGACCCTCTGGACGGTGGCCACCAAGTTCCTTTCTCCATGGGGATTCTCCAGGCCAGAATGCTGGAGTGGATTGCCATGCCCTCCTCCAGGGGATCTTCCTGACCCAGGGTTCGAACCCATATCTCTTATGTCTCCTGCATTGGCAGGCAGGTTCTTTACCACTAGCACCCATGGGAAGCTGCAACCCTGCCACCTCTTACTCTGCAGTGTTCTTCAGGCTGCACTGACCTCTCTGGCCCTTTAACAGAGCAGGCTTGTTTCCAACTCGGGGTCTTTGCATTTGCTGTTCTCTTTCCCTCAGGGATTCCTAGACTGGCTCTTTCTCATCGGCAGGTTCCAGAGAGGCCTTCCCAGCTCACCTTAGTTTAAATGTTATTGATGACCCCCCTTATCATAGCATCCTGCTTCAGTGTATATGCAGCACTTATAATTACCTGAAATTATCTTACTCCTTTGTTTCCTGATGTACAGTCTGCATGTGCTAGAGTATACATGCACTGGAACAGGAACCATTAATGTGCAGGTTCTGCTCTGAACAGGGCCTACTACACTGCCTGGGACATTGTAGGCTCTCAATAAGTACTTACTGATTGAATCCATGAACAAATGTTTTTCTGATTTCAGTAATAACCTAGTAAAGTAGGTTTCCTTTGTTCAGTTTTTAAGGAAGATGCAGTTCAAAGAAGTCATAGCTTGCCTAAGGTCATCCAAGCTTGTAAGTGGCAGAGATGAAGTTCAAATCCAGTTTTGTCTGTTCCAACAGTCTTCTCTAGAATCTTGCTACCTTGCCTAGACAAACCTGCTTGGGTACTGCTCCCAAAAGAGAAAGTTTGAGATATCTCCTGGAAAGATATTCCTTAGTGGCCTCACGGTCACTCCTGGGGTCTTTGCAATACCATCTTCATCATCCTAGAAGCTGCAGGTAGGGAGCAAGTGTGAGTGTGTGTGTATGTGGGGAAGGGGAGTGGAATGTGTAGTGGCTGCTCTAAATCTCTAGGTTATAACCACAGGGACCAAAATGGTGTGGCTTGTGATGGCTGGTGATCAGCCTGCTAAGGGGACTTAATATAGTTTATGGTATCAAGCTATTAATGCAACCAAGGGTAGTGTCAGCAGAAAGTCCAGACCAGAGTGAAGCCATGTGGGTGGAGCTATTTGACAGCAAGCCCCAGATGCTGTGTCACCATGGGGTTGATACAGGGGCTGCCGGATTGCCCTCGATTCACCTCTTATGCCTGCGTCTGCTCTCATGCTCGTGTGGCAGGGACCCCGTTTGCTGTAAAATCTTTGACTTTCTGGTCCTTTCCCACTGCTTTGTTTTCCCTTGGGGACATTCTGTTTGTTCTGGGCCTCACCTGGTCCCTTAGAATACAGAAAACTTCTTACAACAAATAGACAAAGGATGGCTAGATTTGGGGTAACAACTCTGTCTCTCCAGGAGGGAACTGATGACTCCCCCACTGAGGGGTCTCTAGGACCCCTCACAGAGGAGCCTTGATGTGGTTTGCCTGGGCCTTTATAAGCACATTGGAAAAGAATTCCCACTCAAGGGAAAGGCCCTGTGCTCATAGACTTAGTTCTCGCCTCTTCTATTCCTTATCATTTGGATCATATGTAATTAATCAAGGGCTTCCCAGGCATCTCAGTTGTAAAAAAAAAAAAAAAAAAAAAAAAATCTACCTGCCGGTGCAGCACACGTGGGTTCGATCCCTGGCTCGGGAAGATCCCCTGCAGGAAGAAAGGACAACCCGCTCCGTTATTCTTGCCTGGGAAATCCCATGGACAGAGGAGCCTGGTGGGCTACAGTACATGGGGTCACTGAAGAGTTGGACACAACTTAGCAGCTAAACAGCAACAAACAACAACAGTAATTAATCAGATTGTAAAAGAGTCCAGGAACATTAAGCCGAGTTTGCCATTTTCATGCAAAGCTGGAAGACATGGCTATTTCACATGTAGTGATTAGACATTTTTATGACCAACCTATCACATTACACACCACAGATTTCCAATAAATAAAGGGGAGCTAGAATGGGGCCTGCCAGTTGTATTACAATCCAGCGAACAATATCGTGGGCAGAGCGGTTTTTTCTTGACATCTAATTTACTCAATTACATGAGTGATCATGTAATTTCCTGCTTAAGCTCCTTCAGTGACTTCCCATAAATTAGGATGGTGGTGAATGCCACACAGCTCCCCTCCATCCTGGCATCAGAGCACCGTATGAGACCATTCCATGGGCCTCTGCCACCAGACTGGGTTCCCTTGAGACAGGGACCATGCTATTTTCTATGTTCCTTGACCAGCACAGAACCTGGCATCGAGAGAGAGTGCCGCAGAGGCTAACTAAGGGGATGGATGACCAAATGATCAGCCCAAGATCCTGGGGACCTTGGCTGTTGGGGATGGATGCGGGAAGGCCTTCCGGATGTGACGTGGCTCGTGTTTCAGCCGTAATTCACAGTGCCATTTCTGGATATTTGACACATCACCTGAGATTTTCTGTCTCAGCCTACCCTGAACCATTAAATTAGAATCCTGCCAACTTAACTTGGAGAAGGCCATGGCAACCCACTCCAGTACTCTTGCCTGGAAAATCGCATGGACGGAGGAGCCTGGTGGGCTGCAGTCCGTGGGGTCGCTAAGAGTCGGACACGACTGAGCGACTTCACTTTCACTTTTCACTTTCATGCATTGGAGAAGGAAATGGCAACCCACTCCAGTGTTTTTGCCTGGAGAATCTCAGGGACGGGGGAGCCTGGTGGGCTGCCATCTGTGGGGTCGCACAGAGTTGGACATGACTGAAGCGACTTAGCAGCAGCAGCAGCAACTTAACTACCCATGCTATGACAAAGATGGGGAGAACCCAAGCCAATTCATGCCCTCATGGAGAGAGGGGAGAGAGAGAGGCCCAGGAGAGGGAGAGAGATGAGAGCAGGCCCCAGAGCGAGGGCGGGCCAGGCAGGGGTTTCTCCTCTCTGCTGGTTCCCTCGTGCTCTGTGGGACCTGGACATCCTGCTGCTTTGAGCGTGAGAAAGGATTCAGTCTTTACTCAGGCCACCCTTATCCCACATCAGAGACAATTTTTCTGGGGTGTATTTGCCACATCTGAGCCACCCAGATGGCTTTGAGATTCATAATGAATTTATCTGTATTCTAGTAGTCAGCCACAGTAATTGTTTTCCCTCTAGTCTACATGTCAGCCATAGGAGTGTATGTGCTTACTGAGAAATGGCAGTGGGGACTGCAGCTGTCAGGTCACAAGATTGTTCAGAGCCGCCTATCCTGAAGCTAGGAGGTGGCTCTGCCCTACCCCGCCTTCTGCTCTTCTGGAGAAACCGGACTGGCACCCAATGGCCATTAAATGATGACCCCTTCATGCATCTGGGCCAGCAGGTGGTGGCAGATTGTGTCCCTCAAATCCCTGAGGAGGGACGGTTGTGGTGAGTTAATGGGCAACAGAAGGGCCTCCAGTGTGGACTGAAGAACAGAATTAAACAAGAACAAGGAGGCCATCTCGCTCAACCTCAGGCTCCAGTGTTGGCAGAGTAGCCTTTACTGGGAAGCCTGTGGACAGGGGTCTGTTACTCAGCTGAGAGGTTTCCAGGCGGGACTGAGTGAGGAGACTGGGGAGCCCTCCTCTCTAGAGAAACTTTGAAAGGAGCAGAAATCCGGCAGCTTCCGCGGGCTGTTTCTGGGTGGAAACTTGAACTCAGCAGGCTTTGGCAGACAGTGCTGGCAGACGGGCATGCAGCCTGTGGGCTCAGGCTGATGGCCTCAGCCCTGCCCTCGCCTCCAACAGGACCAGGCACAGCTCGGACTTCACATGTTCCTTAATGCAGTCCAGGGATTTCTGTGTGAAATCTTCACTTTTTAAACATTAGCAACAGATTTTAAAACCATTATGCACTGTTCCCTGCCCCCACCTCCCCAGAAAGTCTGTGCGCAGCTTAGAATTATGGGGGTTGACCTCTGACGGTAGCAGGCTGGCCAGGACGGCCTGGCAGGGTCTTTGGGTTGAATATGCGGTGGGCGTGTGGTGATTGTCCATTTCCCATCTGAAAAGCACAGGCAGAAATGACTCCTAATGAGGAGACACATTCCTCTTCTTTCTTTCTTGCTGGAGAGTTTTCAGGAGGCCCCCCAGTGTGGGGGCTGCGTTCATTATAGGGTTTACCTATACATTTATCTGCACCTGTGTTAATTATGGAGGAGGGCATGGCAAGTCACTCCAGTATTCTTGCCTAGAGAATCTCATGGACGGAGGAGCCTGGCAGGCTACAGTCCATGGGTTCACCAAGAGTCAGACACTACTGAAATGACTTAGCACAAACATACATGCACGTGTTCTTTATAGCATTTGTGGAGCGTGGGCCCCCATTCTGCCCCCACTGGGGCCCCTTCCCTGCTCTGCAGCATCTGAGCCGCATCACTGCACCTTCCTGAGAACTTGAGGTGGGCCCCTGTCTGAGGGAATCAGTTCATCTCCCTCCCCTTCCTGGCTGACCTGGGAGGCCAGTGGGCCAGGCTTTTGCATCCCTTCTGGGGTCCGGCCCAGAGTTTGGCTGGTGACCTTAGGAACTCATCTCCCAAGGGAGTGGCCTGCCACAGGGCTTGTGGCACCTGGACAGTCTTCGGGGTGGGGACCCTGCACAGTGACACCAGGTGAGGAAGGGGGCCGCCCAGTTCATCCTCCAGCAGGTGGCTCTTCCGGCTCCTGGGGAGATGCCGGGCCTTGTCCTGATCCTTTTCCATTTGAATCAGCCAGGAACAGCTGACCTGCCCGCCTGGTCCCTCACTAGGGCTTGTGTTGGCAGGCAGAGGGGAGCAGAAGGCCAGCTGGGAGGGAGATTGTGGGCAGATGGAGGTGCTGCTGGCACTGGGGAGGGTGTGCATGTGGGCAGTGTGGAGAGGTCTTGGCCTGGGTCTCACGTGCAGAGCTCCAGGGAATAGGGGCACTAGTGGCCTTTGTGGTGCCCTGGGAGGCCTGGGCACATGGCCTGGCAGACCTGTTCTTCCCTGAGCTCCTGTGCGGATGCTGCTGTGGTCACAGGAAGTTCCTCCGCACCTTCGAGCTCTCATTTCCACATTTTATAATATGTGGATAATAATCACCTCTCAACATGGTGATGAGCTCATGTTGCTGAGAGGGCTTGAAACACCATAGATCGCTACACCTAAGTGAGAAGATTATTATGTTTACTTATTTTTATTCCACTTATCAAGTACTTATTTTTCGTCCAGGTCTTTAATGCACTTTTTAAAAAAGACTTCCAAATGGAACAGGTCAGGCAAGTGACCACAGGGCTTCTTTTGATTCTTTGTCATCTCCTGCTGCAGAGGAGACCATTGCCTCCACCCTCTAACTAGCCTCCCAGCACCAGGCCTGGCCACCTCTGTGCCATCGTCCTCCACACAGCCCCTGGAGGGAGTGTTGGGAAACTGCTCCTGTGGTCTCGTCGTCTTTCTGCTCCAAACCTTTCAGATCATAACTCACATAAGATATGTAGCCTGAGTTCTACACAAGGCAAGCAGCTAGGTGGGAGAAGGATGGGGCACAGTCCTGTCCCTGGGCTCACAGTCTGGGGCTGCTCTGCCACTGAGGGAAAGGATACTGGCTCCCAAGTCTTCTAGTGCGGACCCCTGCCCATCCTCCTCACCCCCCTGCCTCCCCAAGCTCCAGGTGAAACTCCCAGCAGGTGCAGTTCTCAGACACACCCAGACTGGTGCTGGGTTCCCTGCCCTTTCTTCTTCCTCCCTTCCTCTTCATTTGCCAGTTTCCTGCCCAGCCTTCACGATTCAGCCTTTGGAAGCTTGCAAGAGATAGAAATGCCACTCAAAATAGCTTCAAGGAAAAGGAAGTGTATTGATTCACAGAACTGAAGAGCTTTGTGCAGGTGCTCAGACAGCACCAGGACCTGATCTCTCCCGTCTTGTGGCTCTCTTGTCTTCCCTGGAAGCTTCATTCTTAGGCCCCCAAAGTGGTGGCAAAGATGGCCAGTCACCAGATCAGGCTTAAAATGCAAACAGTGATGTATCTCCATAGTGGTGCCACACAAGGCCTTAGGCAGGGGCTTTGTTAGCTGCTTTGACTCATGTGACTGACCCTCCATTGTGGCTGGGGGTGATGGGCTAGGATAGGGCAGATGATCAGGGCAGGACGGAGAGTCTCTGACTCCTCTGAGGGGGAGGAACTGGTTTATTGGAGCAGAATTGGGTGGTCTTACAAGAGAAAAGTGTGTAAATGCTGGGTGGCAGGCACAGAAGGTTCCAGCACACTCCCTGACTGTTCCTTCCACCTCAGGGGTTGTGTGCTGCCCAAGTGCCTTGCTACTCTCTATACAAGGGGAGGAATTTTTGCTCATGCACCTGTCTCTCCCACTACACTGTGAGCTGTCTGAGGACAGGTGGGTGTTGCCTTCAGCACTGGCTCCTCGCTGCCCTGCACCCCATGGGGGCTCGGTACCTGTGAACCCACTGAACTCCAACCTCAGCTCATGCACAAGCAGAGCCCCACTAAGAAGTCTGGAGTCAGATGGCAGAACTGGGGTCATGGTTCTGGGCGATGCTAATGGTGGTGGATGTGGACCCTTGCCGAGTACAGCAATCCAGATCCTGCGGGTCTTGTGGTCTGATAAGATCCATCACTGGGGCCTCTCCTTCATGGGCTGAGATGTCCTGTCACAGACAGGATACCTGGAGAACCTTAGATTCCGATGGGGATGCTGCCCCGCAAGGATGGGGATGGGTGGTACAGTGTCAAGGAGCTGATCCTTTCCATATTGGGGAGGAATCCACACAGCTGCCAGCACCTCAGCCCCCAGGAGCAGGGCTGGCCCTGGAACTCTGTCCCTTACTTGTTGGACAGCTCTCCTTGTCCTCCGCTGTCTCTCAGGCTCCCATGTTCTGCTGACCACTTTGATGGTTCCCTGAGCACACCCAGGACACTATCTTCCCTAAGGCACCAACTGCAGAAATGAGGTCTCCGTCAGTCAGGATAGACCGTAAGGAAATTGTAATTGATGACAAAAAAATTCCAAGTTTGTGAATAATCTACGTGCTTCTTTAACAAAGTGTTGGGATTCAAGATTATTCCCTATAACAACTTGCCCCTCACTCACATGTGCTTTCCTGTGTGGGAGAGGAGGTGTGGCTCTATTGTAGGAGAGCCTGCAGCCTCCCCCTCACCTGGGGACCCTGGGGAGGCTGTGCCCAGCCTGACAGTGTCACCCAACCAGGCAGGGTTCAGGTAGGACCCAGTGCTCTAGGCCTTTCTCCCTCCCTTCAGCAGTAGGAGTGCCCCCTCACCCATGCCTCAGCTCTCAGTGCGGCCAGGGTGCAGTTGAGTCAGGGGGTGGGGTGGCAGCCGAGGGAAGGCCAGCCCCTCCCCACCTCTGCCCTTGCGTGGATGTGAGCACAGGTCCTCCCAGCGCAGGTGAGGGCTGCACTGGGTGTGGCAGCTGCTCACACCCCAGCTGAGGGTGGCCTTGGGAAGGCTGGTGCTTTGTGGAGGAGAACCTTCCATCTCCATTGATCTTTCTAAGGGATATTTGTACATCATGAGTTAAGAACAATTTTCAAGCTGCTCTTCAAGCAGTTTCTTAAGACAATGGCCCAGGTGAAATTAGCTGTTCTGAATAATTCATTTTCCTTCTTCCAAATTTATATTTGCTCTTCTCTTAATGGAGAATCAGCCAGATAGTGGGGTAGGGATAGTTGGTAGCTGGCAGTAAAGTTATTAAAGAACAAAGAGAGGCTGGAAACCTTAGGAATTAAAAACCACTGTGTCAGTGGAGGTAACTAACCCCCGGAGTTGGCATTGTCATCCCTGGCCATCAGGGGGCGATCTGCTTGCCATGCACCAGGTGAGTCCACTGAGGGCTGGGGACTGGGGGCTGGGGGTTGAGTGCTGGAGACAGGGCTCTCTCCCTGCTGTGACTTTCTCTGGCTGGTGGAAAGGGAGGATCTTATCCCCTTGTGATAGCTGTGATTATGGTCATAATCGGGTTTCCTAGCCAGGAGTCCAGATGCAGAGGGCCACAGAGCCCAGCATCTCCTCCCTTTCTGGCGTTCACATACCAACCACCACGATGAATTTTTGCCAGGAGTTTACTGTTGTTGGTTCACCATTGTATTATTGTTGATTCACCTTTTAAAAGCCTAAGTGTACTCATTTGTAAAAGAAAGTTTAAATCGATCTAGTACATGGAAAATATGCGGTCAATGGAAGGCAACTGTTAAAATGAATCGAATGAAAAAAATACTAAGCTTTAGCTAAAATCTAAAGCTGGTTTTCTTGGTTTTGAGTATCAAGGTTTAAAGAGGTGTTATTGAAATGTCAGACTCAAACTAAGACTTTCTTCTTTAAGGTAATCAAAAGGACGGAAAGGAAGTTAGAAAGAGCTGCATTGCTTTCTGAGTCATTCAGTATGATTTAGTTTGGTGTCTGGTGCTACCCTAAAATTTCTTTTAATGTCACAATGGTGTCTGCTTCTCCCCCTCACCTAGAAAACCCTGCTTCTTTCAATCCTCTCTCCCATTTTTCAGAAAACTTGACTGAGGCTCATAAATAGAGTAATATATCCAAGGTGCCCAGAGCTGGCCAGAAAGCAGAGCCCAAGTTTTAAGACTTTCTGGGAAACTGGTATCTTTAGATCACTTCTCAGCCTGGAAAACCAACATCTGATCCCAGTGCCAAGCCAAAAGCATTTACCAAACAATGATTCCATCAAGAAATATAAAGGATGGAGATTCAGTATGGGGAGATTGGTTCCACTTCCTGAGCTTTAGGGGAAGGGAGCCTAGTTTGGACAAAATTGTGGAAGAGAAAAGACAGGTCTACAGAATTGTAGAATGATATATATCCAAATCTAGACTGATGCCATGCTGCTGCTGCTGCTGCTAAGTCACTTCTGTCATGTCTGACTCTGTGCGACCCCATGGACTGCAGCCCACCAGGCTTCTCCATCCATGGGATTCTCCAGGCAAGAACACTGGAGTGGGTTGGATGCCATAGTAACAGGCAAAATCCAATTCAAATTGGGTATTGGTAGGATCCATTTGAGGCTTCCCAGATGGCACTAGTGGTGAAGAACCCGCTTGCCAATGCAGGAGACATGAGACCTGGGTTTGATCCCTGGGTTTGGAAGATCCCCACTGGAGGAGGGCATGACAACTGACTCCAGTATTCTTGCCTGGAGAATCCCATGGACAGAGGAGCCTGGCGGGCTACAGTCTATAGGGTCACAAAGAGTCAGACTCGACTGAAGTGACTTATAACACACACACAGAGGATCCACTTGGTAGGGAAGTGATATGAATGAGGATGGGAAAAAGTCCGCATACCCCAAAGGACATCTCTGAGCATCCTAGGATCCTGCCCCTTTATATCCACCCCAAACACTGGGCCTTTCCGGACACCGTGCTCCACGCTTTGCTCTCAGCTTTTTGCAACTGTGCGTTTTGCTCCAGGGCTGGAAGAGGCCTTGTGGGAGGAAGCATTTTGCTTTGGTCTGAACTGGCCCCTTTGCAGCTGGCCAGACAGTAAACACAGAAGCAGAGGTGACAGGGACGTTGCTGTCCTGCAGCCGCTGAAGGACTGACTGGGGCAAGTTGGGGGGCAGGGAGGTGGGTGTGCGGACAGACCCGGCTGCTTTGCTCCAGCCTTCTGTGGTAGCGTATTTCTTCAGGACACCTCAGTGACATTTTAGCATCATGAACAGTCTCTTAGGCCTACAGAGGGGCTTTGGTGAGGAGGCCAGCAGGGCTGGTTTGTCTGCTCAGCAGCGCCGCTGGACAGGTGCAGCCCATGGGCAGTAAAGGCTGGTTTTGCTTTCTTCTTTGTTCATTCCTCTTGCCACTGGCCGGAAAGGTTCCCGGCAGGGCTGCTGAGGGGTGGGCAGCATGCCGTCCACCCCACCAGAGGTTCTTCCTGGAAGCTACAGTTGCCCTTCACACAACCAAGTCTCCATCACTTCAGAGGACACGGCATCGAGGGCCCATCACCAAGGCCCACAAGGTCAGACAGCAAGGTTCACATCGCTGCTCAGCCAAGATTCATCTTCCTGGGCCCTCGGAGCACCAGCCAGCGCTCGCAGGCCGAGACTGCAGCGATGAGCATCTGGGCTGCAGGATCAAGCTGTGAGGCTTACAGTGCTGTGGAGAATCCCTGCGGTGTCCTCATAGGAAGGTTAGGCAGGTTGGAATTGGGCTTCTGGGTCCTGCTTTCAAGAAGGAAGAGATGTTATTGCTTTATCTGTGAGAGGAAGGGGTGGTGTGAGAATTCCATAGCCAAGGGTTCTGGACTTGGGGTGCAGTTAAGGGGTGTTGAGTTGTTCATCACTGGAACAGCACCATTTCTGCACTCACCTTGGCAGTTCAAGGGTTGCAGAGGGACCCTGGTCAAAACAGTTTGAGAGTAGCCAAGCCTTTGCTGGCTGTGCGAGGGTCTTTTGTTAACAGTCACCCAGAGCCCTTGTGCCAACATCCCTAATGCAGAAAATAGCATCTCCCAGGGAGGCAGAGGTCCCACAGGTTCATGGGAAGAGGCATTGGGCATGTGTTTCACAGGTACATGGGCATATTGGGTCTGTAGCGTGTACATAGTAGAACGTTGTATATAGTTTGCATGTGGTGGGAGGGGCATGTAGAGGTGTGTAGGCAGATAGGGGTGATGAATTGTCAGAAAAGAGAGCCTACCAAGAAGCAAATTACAGGCTCTAGTCTGTAAATAGGCTGACTTGAGATAAAGGTGTCTTGGTGGATGATGATGAGAGGTACCTCATTCCAGAGCAGCTTCACCTAGGGCCCCACCTGCCTCAGACTAATGGGGCCACTGGAGAGACCTACTGGCAGAGACTGAGTGCCAGTCATCTATAGAGCCGGGTCAGAAGGGATCTGTCATTATAAACCAGGAAAGACATACAGGCCAGGAGACCTGGCAAAGGGTAGTGATGGGTTCTTGTCCATCAGCAGAGCTACCTCAACAGATATCCACACCAGAATAGTAAATAAATAATTGAAATTTGCCCTTCAACACAGGCATAGATCTTATTTTTAATCCCTAGAATTCTGACTGTTAAAAAGAGCTTGACTTGACTTGGCAGACAGCAGCAGAGAATGTGGGAGTGTAGCCTGGTGTGACTTCCCATCAGAAATGACTGAGCAAATGAAAAGGAGGGTTCACGGAGAGTTAATAAAGCTTTATTGCAAAAACAAAACAAAGAATTCATGGAATGAAATGATAATGGGGAGCTGTCCAACAATATTCTTTGGGATGCGTCCAAGACTGTAATCAGAGGCAAGCTAATTCAGTACTAATTTCAGGGAAAAAGATGGAGGAAAATGGATAATTAGAAAAGAAAATGGAAACACTAGAGGAATTGTATAAACATAAATTAGGTCCCAAAATGCAAACACAATTAATCACAGCTAGGGGAGAGTCAAACCTCATCCTATCAAGGAGAACTGAATATTTCATAAAGTATACAAAAGAGGGATGAACCAAGAGGCATACAACCAGCCATAACTGAAAAACACACTTGTCAGAAATTAGCAACCGAAATGCAAGAGAGAAATAACATCTTCATTAACCAGTGGGGATGAAAAATGGACTCAAAAAATACAACAATGCTCATATTCCTCAAAGCCCAATCTCTTTCTATTGAAATTAGAGCTATAACTTTCAAAAATCTTTTTATTTTTCCTCTCTCAGGAGCAGAATGATTCATTGTATATAAAAAAGAAAAGAGAACAGAGGAAATAATTAAAGCTATAAAAAAATTCCTAATTACGAAGCATCAGAGTCCAGATGGATATAACAGACTCACCATGAAGAATCAGCTTGTGTGTGTGTGTATGTGTGTATGTGTGAGGGGGTATCTCGAACATGATGGAGTTGGAGACCTGAAGAATGGTGTAAGAACTCTTCTTTCACTTCTGCATTAGGGCTTCTTGGGACTGGAAGGAAATATTCCACCCTGTTGGCACTCCACTCAGGAGGAGGGGAAACAAGCCATAGTCTGTTCTGAAGAATAGGCTCTGGAATACTTTCCTAAGAAGAACCACGGAAACAATGAGGGCAGGCTGCTGCTGCTAAGTCACTTCAGTTGTGTCCGACTCCGCGTGACCCCATAGACGTCAGCCCACCAGGCTCTCCTGCCCCTGGGATTCTCCAGGCAAGAAAACTGGAGTGGGTTGCCATTTCCTTCTCCAATGCATGAAAGCGAAAAAGTGAAAGTGAAGTCGCTCAGTCGTGTCCGACTCCTAGTGACCCCATGGACTGCAGCCCACCAGGCTCCTCCATCCATGGGATTTTCCAGGCAAGAGTACTGGAGTGGGGTGCCATTAGCAAGGGACAAATCTCAAAGGCAGATGTGAGAGGCACTGCAAGGAAAAGGGCCCCTAACACATAGTTGACATCGAGTCTCTGATTTGGGCCCTGGCTGTCTTAGAAAGAAATGTCTGGCCTTGGGGGACAGTGAGCCCTCCATCCCATGCAGAGGTTGTACAACCTCCTGCCAAAAATGTTGAGGGGGATTTGAGTTCTGAGTTTGAAATGGCCTTTCTAATCCTTGTGCTGTAAAATTCTGAGATTGCAAGCAGGACCAACTTTAAACTCTCCTAGAAAGGATAAGCGGAGAAGGCAATGGCACCCCACTCCAGTACTCTTGCCTGGAAAATCCCATGGACAGAGGAGCCTGGTAGGCTGTAGTCCATGGGGTCACTAGGAGTTGGACACGACTGAGCGACTTCACTTTCACTTTTCACTTCCATGCATTGGAGAGGGAAATGGCAACCCACTCCAGTGTTATTGCCTGGAGAATCCCAGGGACGAGGGAGCTTGGTGGGCTGCCATCTATGAGGTCGCAGAGTCGGACACGACTGAAGCGACTTAGCAGCAGCAGCAGAAAGGATAAGTGATAGATTTTAGATTTGGGGAGGAAGAGAGGGTTCCTTGGCTAACTTTTAATGAACACTGAGTTGTTGTTGTTGTTCAGTCACTCAGTTGTGTCCGACTCTTTGCAACCCTGTCAATTGGAGCAGGCCAGGCTTCCCTGTTCTTTACTACCTCCAGGAGTCTGCTCAAACTCATGTCCACTGATGCTATCCAGCCATCTTGTCCTCTGATTGGCTAACTCAGGCTAAGCCTGAGGTAGCCATGAATAAGTAAAGGGTGTTGCTTCTCTCATGGAGAGAAATGGATGTGTGTGTGGGGAGGCAGACAAGGAGATCACTGCTTGTTCTGAGACTGGACCTTCCTGAGTAATCTCTGATTACCATGGAGCCTCCATGGCAGCTCCGAGCAGGGCTGAAGTGATCAGAGGGCAGATGTTGCCCTGCCTTGGAGGATGAGGGCAGTGGTCAGGGAGAGTAAGGTCTCTTATGGACCTTCCCTGTGCTGGGCACTGTGCTAAATGCATTTTATGCATCATCTCATGGCAACTGTATGAATCACAAACTGCTTCCCCTGGTTTGAGGTAGAGAAATGTAGTCGCCATGAATTTAAGGGTCACACTGCTGGTAGGTGGGCGAAGGATGGGATTTGAGCCCAGGTCCATCTGTCCATTGTAGAGCTAGGAGCACTGCCCTGTGCTGCCTTTCATGCTGATCTCTATGTGTCAGGCCCTGTGACGTTGGTCGGACTTCTGGGACATAACGTCTGAATGTCCGAGCAGTGTTCCATTGGCTGAACCCCATGTGTTAGAGGCTGTGGTCCCCCACAGCATATTGGAGAACAGTGGTGGTGTGGGGAAGCTGGGATGTAAAAGTTCCTTGTTGGGCAGGGCACAGATGGAAGAATTCTGAATCCATGAGCAATCACAATTCTATCACTTTCTGAAGGCTCATAGAAGCCTTTTGTATGCATATGCTTATTATAAATAAATGAGTATAAGCTTTCTTTTAACTCTAAAATACATGCTGGAAGCCAAAGCTGCTTAGATGCTGTTCCTGGGGATTCAGAAGTTTTGATCAGGAGGTGGTCTGTTCTTGCCAGAGTGTATGGTGGGTTCTAATTAGCTGGGGTTCAAAGACTGAGTGAGCACTGGCCACTGTTCTGTTAGTTAAAATATCAAAAATCAGCATTAACAAGCAATAGGATGCAAGTTAACAATACTTTTTTCTTTCAAAAGACCTGAATTACCCAGACCACATTTCCTTTGGCTAATTTGAATCTTTGCATTTTAAGAAGCCAAGACACTGGGGCACTGGAATAGTGTAAGTGAAAAAGTGTCTCAGTTTTTTCCACTGTGCAGGTTGAGCTGTGCAGTACCCACACCTGACACGTGTGGGCACAAGGGAGGCACTTGTGGTCAATGAACAGAAATCGAGCAATCCAGCTATTTAGACCTGATCTTTGGAACTGTGGTCAATCAATCAGCATGCATTTATTGAACACATACAAATAAAGGCATGCTGGAATTGACATCAGCCCTTTGAGGAAACACAAGGAGTGGATGCAATGATTCTCAGGCTGCAGGTCTGAAAGGATGGCTTTGTTTGGAATTCCCTCAAGTAATTGAAGAAAAAGTTTGGATTCTAATGGTGCAGAGTCATCCTGGCTTTGTGAGAAGGTAGAGGAATGTATGAACATGATAAGGAGAGACAAACGAGATGTTTAAAAAAAAACAAAAAAGGTCCAGGTTAAACATCTAGAGATGAACATCTGAGATGAGAAATACACTGGATAGAATTGAAGGATGATGAGGCACTGCAGGAAAGATGAGTGAACTTGAAGACCTAATCCAAGATGAGGGATAAATGATTGAAGAATAATGAACAGAGCATCAGTGAACTGCTATTTAAAACAAGTAGTACCTGACTTCCCTGGTGGTATAGTAGATAAGAATCTGCCTGCCAATGCAGGAGGCATGGGTTTGATCTCTGGTCCAGGAAGATTCCACATGCTGTGGAACAACTAAGCCCATCACCAAAACTACTGAAGCCCATGCTCCTAGAGCCTGTGCTCTAGCAAAAGAAGCCACCACAATGAGAAGCCTTTATGCCACAACAAAGAGTAACTCCCTCTCACTCCAACTAGGGAAAGCCTGAGCAGCAACTGAGAAGCCCCAGTGAAGCCCCCAAAAGTAGTACAATGTAAAATTTGTGAGAAAATACAAACAGCAGAGAAAGTATAGAATGAAAGTGATAGCTTCTTTCCCCAATCTATACCCCTATGTCTTTCCCCATTGATTATCACTGATAACAGTTTCTTGTGATTCCTTCAGAAAAATAAATATGCCATTAATCATCTATTAGTATTTATAATCTGATAAGCAGTCCCAGATTTGAAGACAGTTAACCTTATGACCAACCTGAAAGTGAAAGTGAAGTCGCTCAGTCGTGTCCGACTCTTCGTGACCCCGTGGACTGTAGCCTACTAGGCTCCTCCGTCCATGAGTTTTTCCAGGCAAGAGTACTGGAGTGGGTTGCCATTTCCTTCTCCAGGGGATCTTCCCGACTCAGGGATCGAACCAGGGTCTCACACGTTGGAGGCATTCGCTTTAACCTCTGAACCACCAGGGAAGCCGTGACCAACCTAGACAGCATATTAAAAAGCAGAGACATTACTTTGCCAAAAAAGGTCCATCTAGTCAAGGCTGTGGTTTTTCCAGTGGTCATGTATGGATGTGAAAGTTGGACTGTGAAGAAAGCTGAACGCCGAAGAATCGATGCTTTTGAACTGTGGTGTTGGAGAAGACTGTTGAGAGTCTCTTGGACTGCAAGGAGATCCAACCAGTCCCTTGGACTGCAAGGAGATCAGTCCTGGGTGTTCATTGGAAGTACTGATGCTGAAGCTGAAACTCCAATATTTTGGCCACCTCATGCAAAGAGGTGACTTATTGGAAAAGACCCTGATGCTGGGAGGGATTGGGGCAGGAGGAGAAAGGGACGACAGAGGATGAGAGGGCTGGATGGCATAACCAACTCGATGGACATGAGTTTGGGTAAACTCCGGGAGGTGATGGACAGGGAGGCCTGGCATTCTGCGATTCATGGGGTCACAAAGAGTTGGACACGACTGAGTGACTGAACTGAACTGAACTAGCAAGGATGAGATGGTTAGATGGCATCACCGACTCAATGGACATGGGTTTGGGTAGATTCCGGGAGTTGGTGATGGACAGGGAGGCCTGGCATGCTGCAGTTCATGGGGTCACAAAGAGTTGGGCATGACTGAGCAACTGAACTGGAACTAGCCAGCAACTGGCAGATTGCCTTCTCCAGTTCTATACCTCTAGGACACCTTGACCAAACTTCCTTACATTCTTTCAGGGAATTTTGTGGGACATAATTGATATTGTGAGAAAGGAGGGTTTTATGGCTTAGAAAGTTTGGGAAGCCTTGGACACAGCAAAGTCAAGTGAGCAGACCTAGATGTTGCCAACTTGGCAGACCGTTGGGCTCCTGGCGAAGGAGATGGAGTGGTATTACCTGGTCTTGGATTCAGAAATGCCTGTTCAGGGCAGGGTGTGTCCTGTCACAAGCAGGTGCCTCCAGAGTCTCTTGCTCCCTGCTCTGCCAACAAATGGGAGATGGTGGCTTGACTGGAAACAGAACTGAACCTACGTGATGGTTGTGTGTGGGCAGCATGAGAGAGACAAAGTCACACAGCTTGGAAGTGATGCTCCTTTGCAAACAATGAGCTCACCTGGGAGGAGACTGGGAAATCGGCTCTTCTTGCTGGCAGTGCCAGGGGAGGGCTGCTGGGGAAGGATCCGTGTGCCCTGAGGACACCCACTAGGGTGGCTCCTCCTTGCCACTGAGTTTGGTGGATTTTGTTTCTGTGAATTTTATTTGCTTTTAATGCCTATGTATGTGGACCTACACACAATAGTAACCTTGTTTTTTAGTTGCTAAGTCATGTACAGCTCTTTTGCGAGCCCATGGAGTGTAAGCCACAAGGCTCCTTTGTCCATGGGACTGCTCAGGCAAGAGTATTGGAGTGGGTTGCCATTTCCTTCTCCAGAGTATCTTCCTAGATCAGGGATCACACCCTCATCTCCTATATTGCTAAGTCACTTCAGTCGTGTCCGACTCTGTGCGACCCCATAGACGGCAGCCCACCAGGCTTCCCCGTCCCTGGGATTCTCCAGGCAAGAATACTGGAGTGGGTTGCCATTTCCTTCTCCAGTGCATGAAAGGGAAAAGAGAAAGTGAAGTCGCTTAGTCATGTCCGACTCTTTGCGACCCCATGGACTGCAGCCCACCAGGCTCTTCTGTCCATGGGATTTTCCAGGCAAGAGTACTGGAGTGGGGTGCCATTGCCTTCTCCAGAGTATCTTCCTAGATCAGGGATCACACCCTCATCTCCTGTATTAGCAGGGTGAATTCCTTACTACTGAGCCACCAGGGAAGCCTAACAGTAACCTAGATGTTTCTAAAGTTTATATAAATAGTATTATATTTTGTGTCCTTCTGAATCTTGCTCCTTTTCTCCCAACTCAACATTATATTTGAGAGATTCTTCCAAGTTGAGAAAACTTGCTCTAGTCCATTATTGCCACAGCTGGGTGGTATTTTCTTGTATGAAAATACCACAATTTGTTCATTTTCCTGTTGTTGTGCATTGAGCTTGTATACAATTTTCTACCATTATAAACAGTACTTCTACTGACATTCTTGTGCATTTCTAAGAATTTCCTGTGGATCTTTTGGATCTATACCTATGGAATGGAATAGTTGTTCATCAGATATACGCTTGTTCAGGCATCTTAGATAGATTCAGACTGCTCTTTGAAATGAGTATACTTGTTTGTTTTGCTATTTAAAAAAAAAACGTTAGAGTTAGCTCAACAACTTGCGAATGAACATATAAATACACAGCTTCATCGAATTAAATTGATAAATTAATTCATGAATAATTAACATTTTATGATGTTTCGAATTCTTATCCAAGAATATGGACTTATCTTTTTTTCATACTAAGTACATTTCCAGGTATTGTGTCATTTTTGTGCTATTATAAATGAGAATTTTCTCTTCCATTGTGTCTTTCAGTTGGGTGGTAGTAAATTAAAAAAAATTGCTTTCAAGATATTACTTTTATAACCTGTCTTTTTACCATTTAGAGTAGGTTGCAAGTTGATTGTCTTGGGTTTGCCAGGCATGCAATCATGTTATCTACCAACGTTGACTGTGTTTTTCTCTTCCTTTCCAATTTATATACCTGATTTCCTGTACAAATTGTTTTGCCCCATAATACTGCTCAATATGATAAATCTAGACATTTTGCCTTGTTTCTAATTTTCATGATGAAAAATTTGTTTTTCCATTAAGGATTCTGTGTTGAGAAAAGCATGTATCATCGTGGCAGAAATACAGCCATCTATCTGGATATTATTTTGAGTTTTCAAAAAATTAAGAATGACTTTTGTTTATTTATTGTCTCTTAAGTGTCTGTTGAGCTGTTTAGACAATGTTTGAATCTAGTAATCTGGTTTTTGTTGTTTGTTATTAAATCACTCAGTTGTGTCCAACTCTGAGACCCCATGTTTCCCTGTCCTTCACTCTGTCCCTGAGTTTACTGAAACTCATGTCCATTGAGTTGATGATACCATCCAACCATCTCATCCTCTGTTGTCCCCTTCTCCTCATGAACCCTCAATCTTTCCCAGCATCAGGGTCTTTTCAAATGAGTTGGCTCTTCAAATCAGGTGGCCAAAGTGTTAGAGCTTCAGCTTCAGCACCAGTCCTTCCAATAGGTATTCAGGGTTGATTTCCTTTAGGATTGATTGGTTTGATCTCCTTTCTGTCCAAGGGACTCTCACGAGTCTTCTCCAGCACCACAGTTTGAAAGCATCAATTCTTCAGCACTCAGCCTTCTTTATGGTCCAACTCTCACATTCTGTACATGACTGCTGTAAAAACCATAACTTTGACTATATGGACTTTTGTCAGCAAAGTTATATCTCTGCTTTTCAATATGCTGTCTAGGTTTGTCATAGCTTTTCTTCCAAGGAGCAGGCGTCTTTTAACTTCGCGACTGAATGCACTGTCCGCAGCGCTTCAACTGAGAACTTCCAGATGTACAAGCTGGGTTTAGAAAAGGCAGGAGAACCAGAGATCAAATTGCCAACATCCGCTGGATCATAGAAAAAACAAGAGAATTCCAGAAAAACATCTACTTCTGCTTCATTGACTATACAAAAGCTTCAGACTGTGTGGATCACAACAAACTGTGGAAAATTCTTAAAGAAATGGGAATACCAGACCACCTTACCTGTCTCCTTAGAAGTCTGGTTAAATTATGTTATTGAAGCATTCTTGCTTTGCAGTCAGCCCAACTTGGGGTCCTTCATGGTGTTACTGGAATTACCAATAATTTTTGGCTAATTATTTAAGACTTGTGCACAGATATTCATAAGAAAGATTGATTTCAAAAGCTTGCCTGGGTGGTAGTGAAGCACCCACCCTGTGGGATTTGGGTGTTAGAGTCCCCCTTAAAGCCTCAACGTTTATACTGAGAGCCAGTTAGTTCTCATGATTATCTGGTCCCCAAATATCCACAGACCTTCAGCCTTCTTAAGGTGGTCTCCTTCATAATCTTGTCACAGAAAAGAAGGGCCCCTCAAATAGGAGGGGCCTGTCAGATTCCCTGGAAATAACCCTGGACCACAGCCTCCTATCATAGCTGATACTTTTCTCTCTCTAGTTGGGTTTTTTCCCATAGAAGTGCATTTTGGAGAACAAGATATAACTCATTGTCTAAGCAGATTTCCCAGCCTCTTGTCTGCTCTGTTTATTGCCTCAGTGGAAGCACTTCACAGCTTTCCAAGCAGGTTCTTTTTTCAGCATTGAATTTGTAAAGGAGACATGTGGATCTAGGAGTTTATTTTCCCAGAAAAAAAGATGTTTTAAGTCGTAGTCAAACTAACACTTCTTCCTGGCCTTGAAGCCCATTTACTGCTTCCTGTCCCTCCCAGGAGTTTGGGGTGGCATTCCCAGCCACAGATGTTCGCCGGGTGTCACATTCTGGTTTCAGGAACCTGGGCGAAGTTCCCTCCCCAGAAGCCCATCCTTTCTAACCTTGGCTCAGTGACAGTGTCTTCATCTCCAGAAGGGCAGTGGCTTCTGGAGGATACTTAGGCTGGGCTCCGTGCTTGCAGCAGGGGTACCAGGAACAGGTTAACTCTATCTTAACAAGAGGCCCCTTCTATTTGCATGAGAAAAGAGAACTCAGTGCCCTTGTTCCAGAGAAAGTAGCTGCCCATCAATCACTCCCTAGGTGACCCCTTGGGAGAACAAAGGGCAATTGTTTTTTTAAGTCAAGGATTTGTAAGTTGGGGATAACCAGCAAATGGGATCTCTCTTCGTGGATGCTTTTCTTCCAGACGGACAAATTAGTCTCCGTTTTTTACGTCTTTCAGACTCCAGGCATCCCTGTAGGTCCCTATTCCCTGGCTTTCCCTCCCCCCCCCCCACCTTTTTTTCCACTTTTCCCAATTGGCTACTGCTCTGCACTGCCCTCCCCTTCTCCCTCCTTCCTATCTCTTAGTGTGTAATTTGTTTGCAGTCAGGTTGTCTCTTTGATTTACTGGGCCTCTTCTCAGCAGAATTATAATAAATGGATTGCTTTGCTGCATCCCGGCTAGCTCACCACCCTTGTGTAGCCTGGGTCAAGCCTCTTGCAAACAGGATGCCTGCAGCCTGCACAAAGGCACGTGCTCACATGTGCTTATCAGCCCTCTACATCTTTCCCTAGCCAGATATAATGAAAAATCCCAAGTCATCCATCTGAGACCCAATTAAGTTGCAAGAATGTAGGAAAAGATGTCCCTGACTTGTCTACCCTCCCTATCATGTGGTTCTGGGTGCCAGTGGTCTCAGTAGCCTAGAGATTGTCCTGATTACAGACCTAATTAGTTGTGTCCTTAGCAAGTGTAGGCCTGTAACACCTTTGTGGTTTGCATCCAGAATACACGTAAAGAGTGTAAACCTAAACTGTGGTAACTGAAAGGAGGAGTCAAAGAATCCATTCATGGGCTGCTTGGCCTCAAACACACTTTAGCAGTATCCCCGGACGCTGAGAATACAGCAGGAAAACAAGCAAACAAACCATAAATTCAAACAAAGAACATCTTAATGTGCCCCAGGAGGCCCTGCCAGACTGTCTCCTCCCCACTCGCTCAAGTCCAAGTGCATGCTCCCCCGCCCCTGCCACGCACCACACACACTTGGCAGATGCCCATGGGAGCCTTTCACTTGCTCAGAAGTGCCAGCTCTGGACCAGCCCGGCTCTCCCTGCTGCTTCCTACCAGGCAGCAGCCCTGCCTCCGTCAGCAGGTCCCTCTGCCCATCCCTCTGTCTCAGTCCCAAAGCTGCTGCTTCTAGGAAATGTTCACATCCCTCAGGCCCCTGTGTTGAGCGAGCTCCCCTGATCTATCCACCCACTGGCATCCTCCTCCACGTGTCACTTAGTGCAAAGGTCATGATGTAAGTATTTGGTCCACTCCTTGTGGGATGTCTGTTCTCTCCAGACCATAGGGTCCCTGGGGGTTGGGCTCCTGCCTGTTATGTTCTGGGCTTTAGCTGCAGACTGGGCACTGCTCCCTAAGAACCTGTGGGCTGAACGGAGGAAGAAAGGATGGAAGGAAAGAAAGAAGGAAAGAAGGAGGGAGGGAGAGGAGGGAGAGGAAGAGGAGGGGAGGAGGAGAGGGAGAGGAGAGGAGAAAAGAATACCAAGAACAACAGCATTTTTCTTCCCTCTGCTGTTGGGAGATGTTGGCATTGGAATGTGCATTTTCTTCTCTATTTGCTTCCCACCCTCCTTTATTCCTGTTTATTTTTTAGTTGAATCCATGCTGGTTTCTCCCCTCTGAAAGCCAGAGCCTCGGGGAGGAGGGGCCAAGCTTCCTCTCGTGCGGGACTCCCATAGCCCATGCACATGAGGCTTACTCTGGAGCGACTTCACTTTCACTTTTCATTTCATGCATTGGAGGAGGAAATGGCAACCCACTCCAGTGTTCTTGCCTGGAGAATCCCAGAGACGGCGGGGCCTGGTAGGCTGCCGTCTATGGGGTCACACAGAGTCGGACATGACTGAAGCGACTTAGTGGCAGCAGCAGTTGTATACATTGGGCTGATTGGTGATTTCCTCCCAAGGTGTCCCTGCCCAGGCCGCCCCTTGTCACCACGTCTGAGCTAAGCAGCATGCGGCTGGTGGAGGGAGGGTGGACTGGCAGCAAGTTATTGGCTCCCAGAGGACCTGACTCAATGTGCTGTCTTGAGGCTGTTCCCCCTGTCTCAGTTTCTGCTCTTGAGCCTCAGTTTCCTCATCTGAGGACCCTTCTGTTAATACACTTTGAACTTTTTGAAGTAGGAATGCAAAGACTAAAGCTTCTCAGCTTAGAAGCCTTTCAGGAGGTTGTCTAAGCCACTGCCAGCCTCCAGGAAAGATAACGTTTCCTCTCTGAGAGTCTGTTTTTCTGTATTGTCCTTTTTACTGTCTGCCCACTGTTTCTGAAGCCCAGTATTTTTGGTTTGGATATTGCCTTGGGTTCTGGCAAATGAAATAAGGTTCTGGAAGGATGATGAAGAGTTCTGTTTGGAACAAGGGCTCTGGTGGCAGACCAGCCAGCCTCTGTCCCCAGACTCTCTGCCTTGGACTCCTGGAGACTCACTCCTTCGTTCAGTATTTGAGGATACAAGCATTCATAGAAAGGACTTTCCTTGTGGCTCAGCTGGTAAAGAATCCCCGGGTTGGGAAGATCCCCTGGAGAGGGGAAACGCTACCCACTCCAGTATTCTGGCCTAGAGAATTCCATGGACTGTATAGTCCATGGGGTTGCAAAGAGTCGGACACGACTGAGCCACTTTCACTTTCACTCATAGAAAGGGCACTTCCTCCACCTTCTCCTGTGGTCACCTCCCATCTGCAGAGGTAGGTTGACAAGCCAAGTGCTTTGTTCCTGGAAGACGTCCCCTTCTGATGGTTTTATTCCCATAACTGGTGTTTTTCTCTCTTAGTTTTTCATTTTCTCTTTGTCTCTGGAAATGAGGAACTGTTATGCGAGGGCCTCTCTTTCTTGTTGGAGTTCAGTAAATCTTCAGCATCTGAAGGCAATGACAGCCTCCAGCCTTGGGCACGGAAACAGGCTTTCGACTCTTTAATGTGTGGCCAGATCTTCTGCTTTAATAACCATTCCTCTTTCTTCTGGAGATTTTCAGCTTAAAAGGTATCATTTAAAAGAAATTATTACAAAATAGGAGTCTGTGTTGGGAAAGCTCTAAAGCCCTCTGCTTGCCCTGCTCCTTCTCTGTGGCCCTGTGGGGCAACCTTGCTTTTTCCTGCCAAGCTTGCCTCCCTGGAATTGACATCCACAGAGATCAAAACCACTTCTATCTTGTCTTCTCACTCTGCATTTGATGGCCCACTGGGTGGCTGGTGAATTAAACGTTTTGCCTAGTGACAGAGAATCAGGGTCCGAGTGGACACAGGCGTGGCTGTGGTTCCCAGCGCAGAAGGGGCATGTTGGTGAGTGGAAACTGTGATCATGTGTGGCAGAGGCTGAGCTTGGAGTAACTCATCTCTGACTGTTGCCAATGCATTTTTTCCACAAAGGAAATAAGAAAGTCGCAGCTTTGAAGTGGAAATTTTCTAGGCTTGGAAGAAGCTGAAAAGAAAGCTATAGTGCCAGGACCTTTTGTGTGCAGATACGGAATCTGAAAACATGCACATTTCCTATTGTACATGTTCAAATATCTTTCTAGTACTCTTGTAAGCAAAAGTGAACTCGCTGTTTATAAGCTCTAAGAGGAAAAGCTACAGAATGTTAAGAGGGCAGCTGAAGTTTCTATTGAGGTTTAAACTACTGGAGAAGGTGTGTAATAATAGGAAAGCACACAGGGTTTATCTTCTGCACTGTGAACAGATGGGCTGGCCTGGGGACATGGGTACAGTTCAGACACCAGATGAAAGGTGCATGAGTCCCTCCATAAAGTCACCCTCTACCTTTCTTTTTGACCCCAAATTCTTCAGTGTTTTTTTTTTTTTTTTAATTAATTAATTTTGGGCTGCACTGGGTCTTTGTTGTTTTACAGGAGTTTTCACTAGTTGCAACGAGCAGGGTCTACTCGCCATTGTAGTGCACAGGCTTCTCACTGTGGTGGATTTGCATTGCAGAGCACAGGCTCTAGGCTTCAGTAGTACTGGCACGAGGGCTTGGTAGTTGCGGCTTGAGGGCCTTAGAGCCTAGGCTCAGTAATTGCAGCGCACAAGCTTAGATGCCCCGTGGCCTGTGGAATCTTCCCAGACCAGGGATCAAATCTATGTCCCTTGCATTGGCCAGCAGATTCTTATCCACTGTGCCACCAAGGAAGTCCCCAGTTCTGCAGCCTTTGCCAAGCATCTTCAGGATGGGCATACAGGGCTTAAAAATGGTGGGGGTGGGGGGCAGGTTGGGAAGAAACAAGGAACTGAAATCTTCTCTTTGACCCCTGTGTTCCATGTAGCCAGTAACAGAGAGTTGTAGGTTTTCTGGGACCTTTCTGGGACCACTGGGGAGGTGTGAAAAGAGCAGCATCTGAGTAGCTCACCAGGTCAGGTATGTGGTGTTGAGACCAGGGAAGAAGCACTGAGATGCTATGCAGAGCACCCAGACCTCAGAGGGTTCTCTGTGTCCGCCTGTGCCCCACAGAAGTCATCTCTGGGATACTGGGTCTGGGTTTGTTAGCATCTGCCAGTTCTCTTCAGCTCTCCCTCTCATAACCTGGTCCACTGGATGCGAGTTGTCCTGTCAGTAAAGGGAGACGATCATGGAGCCTCCCTCAGAGTCACTGAGGATCAACATAGGTGCCAGGACCACATCTGACACATCACAAGTGCCCAATAAGAGTTGATGTTGTTGTGGTGGCTGTTACGGTGATAATGGTGATGTTCAGTTCAGTTCAGTTGCTCAGTTGCTCATGTCTGACTCTTTGTGACCCCATGAACCGCAGCACCTGTCTATCACTAACTCCTGGAGTTTGCCCAAACTCATGTCCATTGAGTCGGTGATGCCATCCAACCATCTCATCCTCTCTCATCCCCTTCTCCTCCCATCCTCAATCTTTCCCAGCATCAGGGTCTTTTCAAATGAATTAGCTGTTCGCATCAGGTGGCCACAGTATTGGAGTTTCAGCTTCAACATCAGTCCTTCCAGTGAACACCCAGGACTGATCTCCTTTCGGATGGACTGGTTGGATCTCCTGATGGCAGCCATTATTACAGTCTCCATTGGCATGACGCCAGTCATCTTTCTTCTTGCCAGTTGAGTTGATGGTTTCCTTCCATCGCAGCCCATGCAGCCTGATCTCTACTGCAGATCTCTGTGGAGTCAACCTCCTCTGCCTCATACCCTCTGCCCTCATTGCTTTGCTCATTGAGAGCAGTTCCATTGGGTGTCAGACTCAGAGAGCAGCCCTACTAAGGCAGATTTGTTAGAATAGATAGCACTGTGGTTTTGGTGTTGACAGAGGTGGTGATCTGAATGCAGGCCCCACCAGAGCCCCTGCTCTCTTGATTCAGTGACAGGGAGGATGGTGAAGGCTCAGCCTTGGTGGGAAGTTCTCTCTGGTGAATATCACCCGCCTCACGTGGTACCTGTCCCATCACCTGGGACACATCTGGGCTGTGCAGGTGGGGTCATGAGGCCACCCAGCGTGGCAGGAGGCAGGCTCCAGTTCTTGGCTGGGAGACTGTATTCCAGAGAACTTCCCTGAATGAGTGAGGGAAGAGGTTCTCACTGATCCTTTCTCACAACCAGCTTGGAATTGACAGACCCAGGGCACACCCAGTCCCCTCATCAGATTTATTCCTAAAGAAGAGTTTTCTTCTTGGTCAGCTTTGTTCCTGATCCTTAGGAGCTTGGAAGATTCCCACCTTTCTTTGGTCTGGGGAGTGGTGAGTGCAGCATCTTGAAGGGATAGTGCCCCAATCCCAGTCACTCTCTGAAGCCCCGGGACTTAGTCCAGGGGCAAAGAAAGGGAGGAGGGTCGGAGCAGCAGCAGCCCTGTGGGAGAGCGTGGCCACCCTGGGAGTGCAGGCCTGCAAAGCAGTATGCCCCGAATGGTTTTTGTTCACAGTGCCAGACTTGGGCACTGTCTGTTTCCTTTGCCTGGAAAGCCCTCCCTGCTGGTCTCTTCGGGGCTGCAACTCATCCAGAACTCAGAGGGACATCCTCTGGGTGGCCTCCCCTGACCACCAGCTCTCAAATCTCCAGCCTCTGTCCTTCCATTGCACTGGTGACTGACACACTGGAGAGCTGATGAGTGAAAGGTCGGCTGTGACGGCTGGGGCTGGGCTGGGCCCAGCACAAGAGTGTGTGTTGCTCATCCCCCTCCCCCACCCCACCCTTCACCCTCCACAGCCCGAGCCGAAGACTTTTTCTGCTCTGGGAGCTAGCTCTCAATGCCTTGAGGAAGGGAGGTGTTTTAGAGCCTGTTCCGCTGGCAGCTTCTCTTCTCATAGAACCCAAACTACTTGGGGACTGTGGCCTGAGGCTGTGACACTCATGTATGTCACCATTAAACATCCCTCAGGGATTCCTGGCTTAAGGCTTTTCTGATTTAGTCCCAAGTAGGCAAATCGATGTTGTCTTGTGTGCCAGCTGGCATCGCGTGGGGCATCTCCAGGTGGGCTAGGGTGAGAAAGACAGTGACCTGGTGGATGGGCATCCTGGGTCTCTGGCTGTGTGTGTTGTGGGCAAGGGGAGAGAAGTGTGGCTGCACTCAGGCTGGGCGTTTATCATCCCAGCTTCTTGACGGCATGTCCAGCTCCTCTCAGTTACATTTTCATAGTTACCATCTCACAACTCCAAGTGTCATCCTGTAAATGGGCTTCATTAACAGCCCCATTGTAAGATGGAAAAAAAAATGACTTGATCATGTGGCAAGAGTGCTGACGGCAGGGCTGGGGGACAAGCTGGGAGGGTGGGATTTGCAGGCCCATCTCCACAGGTCCCTCCTTCCCCCTGACCCCAGCATCTAGCCGTCAGCCTCACTTCGTGGCACTGATCTGACTTCTGTCTGTACTTGGTGGCAGGCCAGCCCTGATGTTCCAACTCCCAGGAGACTCCAGACAAGCGGCAGTAGAGTCTGCATGTAGCAGGTGATACGGGGCTTCGGCACAATCTGTAGTCTGGAAGCGACTCTGTGTTTCCCAGGCGCCCATCTGTGGAGGAGAGCGGGGTCTGTGCGGGGTCTGCTTGCTTGTTGAGGAAACAACTGCTGCTCAGGACTGGAAGCGCCCGCTCCCTTGCGTGTGCCATTTTGCTTCCCAACTGAGAAGCCCCAGAAGGGGTTCCGACCCTCGGGAGCGCTGCCTCCAGGCCTGGGAGCACCTAGGTGATTCCTTTCCTGGCTGGAATGAATCTGTGCAGTGCTGGGTATGCTGCACATAGGCTGGGAGCTCAGGTCTAGCAATGCACAGGATTCTGATTTGGGCTGGTCCCCCAAGGGAGTGGGACAGAGGGTCCACTGCACAGGGCAGAGGTTTTCTTAATTCCCAGGGTGCTGGTCAGTAGAGTGGAGGACAGAGGTGGGCCACGGGTGCTTCACATCACCTGGGGTGCATCCAGGACACTTCCTAGGAGGTAGTAGGGAGGGGTGCGTCACTGTGGACCCCTGGTGCCTGAGTGTCAGCAGCATCATTTTTGTCAGCATCCTCAGCTATGGGGGCCCAAGGACTATGGAACTCTTTTTTTTTTTTCAATTGAAATATAGTTGATTTACACTGTTGTGTTAGTTTCAGATGCACAGCAAAGTGATTCAGTTACATATATACACACACACATATTCTTTTTTGGATTCTTTTTATGGGATATTTTTGCTGGGTGTTCTAGGCAGAGAGCAAGACTGCTTCTGAGGTTGGCCTGGCAATCTTTCACTCTTGTCCATCTATCTGAGATTCTGCACTGGGCAGCTTGCTGACCTCCCCCGTGCCCCAAAGCACGTCACTCTTGGATGTTTCAGTGCCGTTTCCCTTGCTCTTCTCTTTGCTGAGAGTGTCCTTCCGCCCTTCTTGGACTAGCACACTCCTGCTCATGTGCTAAGCCTCAGCTTAAGCCCCTCTTCTGTCAGACAGAATAAATATCTTTCCAAGGATAGTGTTTATCACATGCTAAAATTGATCTCATCCCCATTGTTTGAACATCCAAAACACATAGTAGACTTTGAGCTTATTGAGGGGAAGGACTTTCTAGGGAGCGAAACAGTGAGACAATGGCAGGACTCACAACCACGCCTGGTGAGTTTGCAAGGTGGTGGGGAGACTAGTGGACCCATAGGCTAGATGGGTTGTGGAGATCTAAGCTGATAAAACCATCAAGGTGAATGGGCAGGGCAGTAAGACAGGACCTTGGTTGGGATAAGATTCTGGGGTGCAGTATATTATGAGGTTTCATCTTCTTTGAGCCTCAGTTTCTCTTTCTGTAGACATGTGATAATAGAGCCTGTTGCATAAGCTGCGGTGAGAATCGTGTGAGGTGATGCAGGTATAGTGTGAAGCAGGTTCTCAGATGTGGTGGACATAACTGAACTCATCTGGGCTGAGAAGCTGGGGCCTTTGGGAGCAGGCATCATACCTCTTACATCTTTAGGTCTGCCAGTTGGTCTCACATAGTGCATGTGCTTCCTGGCTGCTCACTTTTAAAGTAGAGTGAAGATAATACCCTAAGCCTATTATACAGAGTGAAGTAAGTCAGAAAGAAAACAGCAATATAGTATACTAACACATATATGGAATTTAGAAAGATGGTAATGATAACCCTGTATGCGAGACAGTAAAAGAGACACAGATGTATAGAACAGTCTTTTGGACTCTATGGGAGATGCAAGGGTGGGATGATTTGAGAGAAGAGCATTGAAACATGTATATTATCATATGTGAAACAGATCACTGGTCCAGGTTTGATGCATGAGACAGGGTGCTCAGGGCTGGTGCACTGGGATGACCCAGAGGGATGGGATGGGGAAGGAGGTGAGAGGGGGGCTTCAGGATGGGGAACACATGTACACCCATGGCTGCTTCATGTCAATGTATGGCAAAAACATATTGTAAAGTAAAAAATATGTAAATAAGAAAAAAAAATCTAAAAATACATAGAATTGGGGGAACCGGTCCATTCTGAAGGAGATCAGCCCTGGGATTTCTTTGGAAGGAATGATGCTAAAGCTGAAACTCCAGTACTTTGGCCACCTCATGCGAAGAGTTGACTCATTGGAAAAGACTCTGATGCTGGGAGGGATTGAGGGCAAGAGGAGAAGGGGATGAGATGGCTGGATGGCATCACTGACTCAATGGATGTGAGTCTGAGTGAACTCTGGGAGTTGGTGATGAACAGAGAGGCCCGGCGTGCTGCGATTCATGGGGTCGCGAAGAGTTGGACACGACTGAGCTACTGATCTGATCTGAAGAAGAATTTTGAGCTGGAAGAATCAGAGTGGAAGTGGCAGTTAAGGAAGAAGGCTTTGGCTGGGTGTGTGTTGTGTGGTGGGTTATAGGAAGCAGGAGTGTTTGGAGGGGAACCTGAGAAATCAGGGCATTTCAAGCACACTCTGATGTGACCTGGACTGGGGGCCACCAGGATGTCCTGGAGCCTCTAGGGGAAGGGCCTGGGCTCATGGGGCCTGGGAGGTGGGGGCAGACTTGGGCAGGCATGTGAGAACAGATATGTGTATGTAGGTAGGGGTAATTGCCAGTGTGTGTAGGTTTGCAGTATAGTTGATTTACAATGTTGTGTAGGTGTTGGGGGGATGTGTCTGTCCAACACTAACCAAAAGACACTTTTCCACCCTCACAAAGCTCGCGACTGTAGTGACATGGGGAAGGACTGTAATGACTTAATGAAATCATTCCTTGAAAGTATGATGACTAGTCTGATGGGCAATTCCCAGAATTCTTTGAAAGTTCATTCAAGTACCTCATTCATCAGTGTGGGCTTGGAAGACAATCTGCTTTTTAAAAAGCTTTCATCTTTTCATCTTATTTGTCATAATTTTAATATAAACATAATTTACATTTTTACATAAATATGTGCATGTGTTCATGCCGCAGCATAGCCATAACACCATTATCACCCTTAAAAAAATCAGCACTGGTTCCTTAGTGTTACTGAATGGCCAGTCAGTGTTCAGAGTACCTGTGTGTCTCATAAACGTTTTTACAGTTGGTTTATTCAAATCAGTATCTAAACAAGATCCGCACGTTATGTCTGCTTGACTCATCTCTCAGGTCTCTTCTAATCCTTTTCATTTTCCCATGAATTATTTGTTGAATGAACCAGATTACATGTCCTGTAGAGTTCTGCAGAGTCTGGATTTTGTTGATCAAACCCCCATGGTGTCGCTTAGCATGTCGCTTGGTCCCCTGGACATCCTGTAAACAAACTGAGAGTCAAACCTATTGGCCTAGACAGGCTCAGGTTTAATTTGGTTTCTGCACAGGCTTTTCCAGGCAGGTTTGGCAGCTGTTGGTAGCTGTGGCCTCCCTGGGGAGGACATGTCATTGATTGCAGCATCTGAGCTAAAGCCAGCTGGGTCAGAAGAGTCACCCAGGGAAGGGAAGGGGAGGGGAGGGGATCATGAATTGAGGCTTGGGCGTCAGAGAGGACATGTTAGAACTGAGCAGCTCTGAGAGGCTGGGATATGAGTGGCAAGGTCAGCATCATGGTAAAAGAGGACTGGGCCAGAAGCAGAGGCAGAGCAGAGCTGTGGAAATTTGGGTGGTCTCAGCCCCTTTAAACCTAATCTGTAGAGTGGAGATTAAAAGAGACAGTGGATGAAAAACCTTTAGCACCAGCACCTGGCAGGTAGAAAGGAATCAGTCGGTGCTATTGGCAATCATGATGTTGACAATGACAATGTGGAGGAGGAGGGAAGGGAGCTTGGACATTTCCAACTGAGATCCATGGTAACTGATTGAAAGCTTCAGGGATGAGAGTAATATGATCAGATTTGCATTTCAGGAAGCCTGACTTGTCTTCCAAGATGGAGAATGAAATTGGGAGGTGCAAGAAAAAGTGTAAGATAGCAATTGTAGTAGGCTGATGGTGTCATCCAGAAGAGAAGGGGTTGGCCTGGGTGGGGTCATGGCAATGGAGACTATTTGGGAAGTATTCGGAGAATAAGCACAGAGACAAGATGATAGACAATGCGGGAGATACAGGGGAGCCAGAGATCCAGGAGGAGGTCAGGGGTTGGGGTTGAGTTTGGCAGGAGGGTGGTGCCACCCTCGGAGATGGGGCAGGGGTAGTATCCAAACTTCCAAGATCCCAGACCAAGCCCCAACCCCAGTACTTGTATATTCATGTATTTAGTGAACATTTGTGCTACTATACTAATATATTTTGTGCATATTTAGTATATATAATAAAATAAAAATTATTAAAAATCAGATAAAGATGAAATAAGCAATATTTTAAACTAACTTGCTGTGATTAAAATGGCTTCTTAATCTCATTAGCTGGTACAGCAAGGCAAAATATACAGTCTGGGAGAGGTTCATCACTCATGGTAGCAGATGCATATCCATATTTCAAATAGTCTTCCTGATTATTTGATGTTTATGGCCAGTTTCTTATCAGATCCAATTAGAATGCCATAGCTTTTAGCTCTTGGTGTTGCTGATGAAGAGTTCTTACTAGGAATAGGGCAAGTGTCAGCACTCTTAGGCTCATGGACTTATGTCCCTTATGATGTTGGAAGGGTTCAACTTGTGTATTCTTTGCAGGAATCTTTTAAAGTCACTTATTCCACCTTTGTTGGGGTTGATTTGGTCCAAATCAGATCACATAAGCTCTAAGTGCTCTTTGCCAGAACATCACCCTGAAAATGCACAGAGTTAGGGCACCTGGGACCCCTCCCATGTGCTGCCCTCCCGTGAGGCTCCCGGGACACCTCAGAAGCTGCACCCGCCATGGGACCCTGACCAAGACCCAAGCATCAGGGTCTGTCTGTATATTCCATATAACTAAAACTTAATTTTTTTCTTTCATCTTCTTTTATGTATTAAAAAAGAACAGAAGTACAGGCACTCCACCTGAGTTCTGGGCTGCTCTGTGCCAAGGTAGGGTAACAACATGCCTTGTGGGAGTGGTTAAGGCAGGTGAGGCACTGAGCAGCTGGTTCAGGGCTACAGTCTGGGGTCCTGAATCCCAGGTGCCCCTGAAGCTCATGAGTCTGGTTGTTGAGGTGGGTCCTATTGGCACTGGGAGGGGAGGGGAGAGGGCGGGGGCTTCTTGTACCCAACTCTGGCCTCTACAGCAGTCTGGCCAGAGAGAAACGGCAGCTTGCCCCAGGGCCTGGTGTGCATCAGCATGCGAGTGAATACTGGCACATTTAGCAGCATCCCTTGTGATTAAAAGTGAATTTGCCTGGGACCATGGCTGCCCTTTCTGAGAATCCCCTTCTCAGAAGGCCCTGGGGGCTGGAGGCCAGGGTCCCCCAGTTGCCCGCTCCTGGGCACTGCCCTCCCACCCAGCCTAGGCAGCATGCACTTTTACCAGGTTTATTTCTAGGGAGTGGGCGGATGAAATCTGTAAAGGGAGGGGCCCGGGCACCCACCAGAGATGGGAAAATCAGATGATAGATTAACCAGATAGAGTTGACAGAAAAGAGATTTGTGGGGTTGTTTAAAACTGTTCCATGTTCTGAAGCTAGTTATCATTGTGTTGCTGCTCACCGCGGGTCCTGAAGAATCCCCAGGAGACCGATGGGCTTGCCTGTTACTCCTGTGCTGAGCAGTTCCACCTCCACCCCAGCGTGGCCCGATGTGCCTGAGGAGAAAAGGACGGGAGAACCAGGGCCCTAATTGGTTGCTGCTGGACCATTTTGGATGGAGTGCAGCAGCAGTGTTCCTGCTCGGGGAGCCAGCACAGTTCTCCAAGGAGGGGCAGTCAGCGGGGCCATTTTCAGGAGGCTGTGTCCACCTGTGATGGACCGACTGCAGCTGGAAGGAGCCTCACAGACCTCCCAGCTCCACCTTGGAAAGGAAGCATCCCAGCACGGGAAGAGGGATGGCCCGGCTCTGGACTGGTCAGGAGCCCTCCTGCCTGCCTGGTCTCCTCCCCTGATTGTCACCGCCTCTGCAGCAGGATTCTGCCCCCTGATTATTGCGATGCATCGCCTGTTTGGTTTTTCTCTGTTTAACACCCACACTCATTTTGTGCATGAATGAGTACAATGAAACCAATTTAATTTGCTGTTAATTCTCTGTTCAAAATATTCTCTTCTGTTTGAGGGACGCAGTCCTTTTCATCTTACTAAGGCAGTTTGTGCAAGAAGGCAGCTGCAGGGGTGGGGAGGGGGTGCGAAGGCGGGGGCTTCAGGAAGTGCGTGAGGGGTAACATCCCCTTAGAAATCCTCTGGAGGAGAGTCCAGGTGGTCAGGCTTTTACACTTGCTAGGGGTTGTTTTAGACTCTCTTTGCAGGAGGCAGGAGGGGAGTTCACGGTTGGAGAAGTCCCTCCAGATGGAGGGGCTGTGGCAGAGAGATTTGAGGATACAAACTGAAGCTAGCATCTGTGGGTCCCAAGCGTGGGAGGGAGGAAATGAATTTTGTGGCTGATCACCATTGTGAGGTAGTCAGGGACGACATAGGATGTGACTTAGGGAACACAGACTTGAAAAATTGCCTTAAAGTATCTAAATATAGTGTTTGTGTAAGTTGCTCAAGCTTTGCTAGCCTGAAGGAGATTTATTTTTGACAAAAAGTTGCTTGTTTTGGTCAGCTGAGCCTCTCTCTGGCTCCTCTCTGTTTTAACCTGGGACTTTGGGGCGGGTGAGAGGCTTTGTACTTTTGTGGCGGGTACTGGATCGCCTGTCACAGAGCTGCACTTGGAGAGACAAATGATCTCCACAGCAGCTGAATCTGCGAGGGTAACGGGAGTAAGGGGGAAGCAGCTATGTATTTTGATCACCAGGCAGTCCCTCAGGCCACATGAAGGTGGGTGGTGGTGGCTGGGTGATGGACGTGTGGGCTGGTCCATCAGAAGGGTCTGCCTTGCCCTCAGCTAGCTACAGAAAGGTACCTCCCTCAGGAGGGCACCTTTTCAGATCCTCTGGTACGTTGAGATGAAGGAGGTTGAGAAGCCACCAGGGATCAACAGCCTCTTTGTAGCAGTGGATGCAAGGGGCTCATGAGCCTCTCCTGCAAGCTAATACTTCATCTGCACATTTGCACCATCTGTGGGCTTCCCACAGTGGTTGTGCCCACTGCAGGCACCACCCCACTTCACCTTCCACATGATTTTCCAGTCACCCTCCACCCTCCATGACATCTAACATTCCTTCTGTCACCCTGCATATTCCTGATCACCTAGCCACTGCAGATCCAGGTAGGAGGGTGAAGTTCTGCTTTGAGAAGCACACAAACTTCATCTATCAGCTCAGATGCTTCCCAGGTGGTTCAGTGGTAAAGAATCTGCCTGCAGTGCCAGAGATCCAGGTTCGATGCCTGGGTTGGAAAGATCCCCTGCAGAAGGGAATGGCAACGCACTCTAGTATTCTTGCTTGGAGAATTCCATGGGCAGAGAAGCCTGGTAGGGCTCACAAAGAGGATCACAAAGAGTCAGACATGACTGAGTGACTAACACTTTCACTTTCTTTCAGCCTGGCTATAGAGACTGCTGCTGGGTAAAGATGCCTCAGTTCAGTTCAGTCACTCAGTCGTGTCCAACTCTTTGCGACCCCATGGACTACAGCACGCCAGGCTTCCCTGTCCATCACCAACTCCCGGAGCTTACTCAAACTCATGTCCATTGAGTCAGTGATGCCATCCAACTATCTCATCCTCTGTCATCCCCTTCTCCTTTCGCCTTCAATCTTTCCCAGCATCAGGGTCTTTTCCAGTGGGTCAGTTCTTCTCATCAGGTGCCCAAAGTATTGGAGTTTCAGCTTCAACATTAGTCCTTCCAATGAATATTCAGGACTGATTTCCTTTAGGATGGACTGGTTGGACCTCCTTGCAGCCCAAGGGACTCTCAAGAATCTCTCCAACACCACAGTTCAAAAGCATCAATTCTTTGGTACTCAGCTTTCTTTATAGTCCAACTCTCACACCCATACATGACTACTAGAAAAAACAAAGCTTTGACTAGACAGACCTTTGTTGGCAAAGTAATGTCTCTGCTTTTTAATATGCTATCTAGGTTGGTCATGCTGCTGCTAAGTCACTTCAGTCATGTCCAACTCTGTGTGACCCCATAGATGGCAGCCCACCAGGCTCCCCTGTCCCTGGGATTCTCCAGGCAAGAACACTGGAGTGGGTTGCCATTTCCTTCTCCCATGTATGAAAGTGAAAAGTCAAAGTGAAGTCACTCAGTCGTTTCTGACTCCTAGAGACCCCTTGGACTGCAGCCTACCAGGCTCCTCCATCCATGGGATTTTCCAGGCAAGAGTACTGGAGTGGGGTGCCATTGCCTTCTCCAAAGTTGGTCATAGGTGGATGCAAAAAGGATACAAAGCATGTGGTGGGTGGATTTACAGCACCAGTTAGAATGGCCTGGGGGCCACATTGAACTCTGTGCTCCCTGGAGGATGAGTGGCAAGCTGGGTTGGGGTGGGCTCAGGGGTAGTGAGGGGGTGCCTCAGGCATGGGCTGCTTCCCTCCCTCTCCCCTTCTGCTGCCCCTTCTTGAAATGAACACAGTTTGGGGAGCTAGGGCAGGAATTCCACCCAGGAGTGAGCTGTGAATGAACCAAATCAGGATCAGTGTGCTCTTCAGGGAAATGGTAGTTGTGCCTAAGTGAAACATTGTCATTAAGCTCATCGTAAAGGATATAAAATGAAGATAAACACAGTCTGTGCCTGTTATCTTGCCTTCTTTCCTAATTAGGAAGTTTTCCTCCTGACTAGAAAAGATGGAGTTGCTTGTGTTCATTTGGGAGGGGTCCTTTGCTATCCCAGGGTCTTATTAGAGATGCCTCCACCCCAGACCTGGGCTCCCCTCACCTCTGGCATCATGCCCAGCTCCTGAGTGATGTGGGAGGAAGGCTGAGGATGAAGAGGGTGGTCCTGCCAGACAGTACCAGCCTGGCCCTGATATGGCCACACTCGCATATCCATTTACTGTCCCTTACCTAGGCAGCCAGAGTGCTTGTCCAGGGGTAGCTTTGAGGATTGTTTTTGTCCCTGGGGCCCCCTTCTCAGCTCGACCCTTCACGCTCACTTTGAAGAGTTTTGCACTAACAGTGCTGGCTGCTTCGCTAACCTCTCTGATTTGACCACAGTAGCTGTTTCCTCCTGGAACATGTATTGTGTTTCCCCAGTTCCAAACATGCCCCTTTGGGAAACAGCTCCAAACCCTCCACCCTCTCATGTCTCTTCCCATCCAAATCCTTTACATAAACCAAGCTGCCTGTCATCCACCTCTTGCAGGAAGCTTTCCTGACCCCCCAGGGCTCTTTTCTCCTGCCCAGAGCCCAACAGACCCTTGACCCTCTGCCATGTTGCCTCCACTGCCCCAGCACCCTTGAGCTCAGGACCTCCCAAGCCAAGGCAGAGAAACTCACAGTCTTCAGGCCTTCCTCTTAGCTGGCTGACCATTCACTCCTTGGCTCACCCTCAGGCCTAGGGATCACCTGTCAGCCAGCTTAGGGCCTCAGTGATCCTGACCAGCCAAGCCCAGAGAAGGCAGTATATTTACAGTGAACTTGGGGCTGAGGACAGAGGGCAGACAAGACAGACCATGCCCCTGGGATCATGGAAGGACATGCCATTCCCAGCTGAATTAGCTTCCTAGAAACTTCTATGAAAGAAAACACACACACACACACACACACACACACACACACACGCAACAAACTGTGGAAAATTCTTAAAGGGATGATAATACCAAACCACCCTACCTGCCTCTTGAAAAACCTGTATGCAGGTCAAGAAGCAGCAATTAGAACCAGATATGGAACAAAAGACTGGTTCCAAATTGGGAAAGGAGTTTGTCAAGGCTGTATATTATCACCCTGCTTATTCAACTTATATGTATAGTACATCATGTGAAATGCCGAGCTTGATGAAATTCAAACTGGAATCAAGATTGCAGGGAGAAATATCAATAATTTCAATATGCAGATGACACCACCCTATGGCAGAAAGCCAAGAGGAACTAAGAGCCTCTTGATGAAGGTCAAAAAGGAGAATGACAAAGCTGGCTTAAAATTCAACATTCAAAAAACAAAGATCATGGCATCTGGTCCTATCACTTCATGGCAAATAGATGGGGGAAGAGTGAAAACAATGACTCAGTTTATTTTCTTGGGCTCCAAAATCACTGAAGATGGTGACTGCAGTTGTGAAATTAAAAGACATTTGCTCCTTGGAAGGAAAGCTATGACCGACCTAGATAGTATATTAAAAAGCAGAGACATTACTTTTCCCACAAAGGTCAGTCTAGTCAAAGATATGGTTTTTCCAGTAGTCGTGTATGGATGTGAGAGTTGGACCGTAAGGAAGGCTGGGCACTGAAGAATTGATGCTTTCAGACTGTGTTGTTGGAGAAGACTCTTGAAAGTCCCTTGGACACTAAAGCGATCAAATCAGTCAAGCGTAAAGGAAATCAACCGTGAATATTCATTGGAAGGACTGATGCCGAAGCTGAAACTCCAGTACTTTGGCCACCTGATTCGAAGAGCTGACTAATTGGAAAAGACACTGATGCTGGGAAACATTGAAGGCAGGAGAAGAAAAGGGTGACAGAGGATGAGATAGTTGGATGGCATCATTGACTCAATAAAAATGAATTTGAGCAAACTCTGGGAGATAGTGAGGGACAGTAAGCCTGGTGTGCTACAGTCCATGGGGTTGCAAAGAGTTGGACACAACTGAGCAACTGAACCACAACAACAAAGGAACTGTTGTGAAAGAAAAAACAAGCAACAGAAGAAAAAAAAAAAGCAAAGACACAAAACCAAAAACTGAGGGGACTTAAAACAATAGAAATTTATTTTCTCACTGTTCTGGAGACCGGAAGTCTGGAACTACAGTGTCTGTGGGGTGCTTACTTCTGGAGGTTCTGAGGGAGAAGCTGATTCAAGACTCTCCCAGCTTCTGTCGGTGCTGATCCTTGGTGTTCCTTAGTTATAGCTGCAGAAATTCAGGGGCTGCATCTGTCCTCACTTGTATCTCTGTGTGTTAGGTCTCTTTCTTTTCTAAGAACAGAAGTCACTGGATTTAAGGCCCACCCTAAATCCAGAATGATCTCAGCTCGAGATCCTTAATTATATCAGTAAGTAGGGTCCCATTCATAGGTACTGTTGGGATAGGACTTGGATGTATCTTTTGGAGAATGCAGCTCAATGTGTGTGCTGACCCATGCTCCTCCCCACTGGAGGTGTGGTTGGGGGTCTAGACTTCTCAACCAGGAGCCCCTTCCATCATGCATTACAGGCATTCACAATAACACGAGCCAGGTGTGGAGAGGGCACAGTCTTGGCCTTAGCATCTCGCTGGCTGTTATCTGACCTTTGTGGGCTCCCCAGTTTCCTTTCACTGCGGGAGGAGTTTGGAGGTAACCCTGGGAAACTGCTGTCACAGGGCTAGTTACAGCTGTCTTATGCTGGAGGCTCTGAGGAGTGACCCTGATGATCCCAGTACTCCTTTGCTTGTAAGGTCTGGCCAAACCTTCCTCAATGATATTTCTGCTGGGTGGTGACTAGGACCTTGCTGTGTCCATTTCCCCCCAGCTGCCCTCAAGGCTTTGGAGCCCTGCCACCCTTCCGTCATTCCTGGGCAGGTAGATCTTGGCCTCTTTTGAGAGAGCATCTTGCTGTTGTCTTCCCTTCCGAAGTCCCTGTTGACCACCTGCTGGCCTCTTTGTGCCAACCACCTGGTTGACCTGTGCTGCATTTTCTCCCCTTCCTTCATCATTCCTCTAATTGTGGTCCCGTCAGACCAGGGGAAACTCTTCTCTGAGCTCAGGGCCCTTAGGAGTGCTCCCGGATGACAAATTTTCATTATGTGCCAGGTCCACAGGCTCCCCACTGACAAACACACTAATTTTATACATTCCTTTGCAAATTCATTAGTGGTAAATAGGCTTTTGGTGCCCATGTTTATCCAGTTTTCCTTCAGATCTTCTAGGAAGGACTCAGTGTGCCTGCATGCTAAGTCACTTCAGTCATATCTGACTCTTTGTGACTCTATGGACTGTAGTCCACCAGGCTTCTTTGTCCATGGAATTCTCCAGGCAGGAATACTGGAGTGGGTTGCCATGCCCTCCTCCAGGGGATCTTCCTGACCCAGGGATTGAACCTGCGTTTCTCATGTCTCCTGCACTGGCAGATGAACTCTTTACCACTGCTGCTACCTGGGAAGCCCAGGAAGGAGTCAAATACCTTCCCAAATCTGGTAGAAACCGTTTAGCTCAAGAGGATAGCATCACAAGCCAGAATCGGGCCAGTCATCTTCCACAGGTACACTTTGCTAAAATTACCCGTGAATATAAAGCTTATTTATTTTGTTTTCATTTGCAAGCATTCTCAGGGCCCCAGCTGGTGTCTTTCTGGTGTTCTGAATGGGGAAGTTTGTAGGTATACTGATGGCTGGAGGGATATGCTATTATTATATGCTAAATAATGAATTTGTTGATGAAAATTACAAGAAAAATTTAAATATCACTAAACAAGTGTTGTCAGCACATTTGTCCATGCCAGAATCCTTGCCTGTCTAGCTAGACAATGAGTGGGCAAACAATAGCCTGTAGCCTATTTTCAGGCAAAGTTGAACAGCTATAAGAGTCCTTGTAGCCCATGAAGCCAAATATAGTTACTATCTGGACTTTTATAGAAAGTTTGCCAACTGCCAAAGTAGGCTATGCAGTGCACATCCTAGCAGCCCCACTCCAGAGGGCCGGGGATAAACTAAGGCCAACTGGAAGGAGGTACTCCTGGGCTGGGCTGGAAGACTGCTCCTTGAGCTGTGCTTCTCCTAACAAAGATGTGTATTGTCTGTCTAGGTCTAGGAGAATGCAAGCCAAGACTCATTTGACTGATGACATTATGTCAAGTTTGTGTAATAAGATCTCAAGCTGGGGCTCAGAGAGTTTAGGTAGGTCTAATGTTTCTCTTGTAATGGTCTTCTAAAATGTGACAATATCTGTGAAAACTTTTATATAATAAGGCTCTTAAGTGGTGTTGGAGAAGACTCTTGAGAGTCCCTTGGACTGCAAGGAGATCAAACCAGTCAATCCTAAAGGAAATCAATCCTGAATATTCATTGGAAGGACTGATGCTGGAGCTGAAGCTCCAATACTTTGGCCACCTGATATGAAGAGCCAATTCATTAGGAAAAACCCTGATGCTGGGAAAGATTGAAGGCAGGAGGAGAGGGGGACAACAGAAGATGAGATGGTTGGATGGCATCACCAACTCAATGGACATGAGTCTGAGCAGGCTCCATGAGATGGTGAATGACAGGGAAGCTTGGTGTGCTGCGTCCATAAGGTCACAAAGAGTCAGACACAACAGAGTGACTGAACACCAACAACAAGGGCTAGCCAAGGACTATTAATAAAATACATACATTGGCACTCACCAAGATGCAGTAGTTAGTTATAAATCCAACAAAATATGTATAAGATCTGTAGACGGAAAACTATAAAACTGATGAATCAATTCAAGGAAGGACTAAAGAACTAAATAAAAGGAGAGATATTCCATGTTCATGGATAGGAAGACTATATTCCTGAGATGTCACTTCTTTACAACCTGATCATAGAGTCAATGTAATCGCAATCAAAATCTCAGCAAAGATTTTGTGGATATTGACACACTGATTATAAAGTGTATAGGGAGAGCAAAATACTCAGAATAGCCAACACAATATTGAAGGAGAACAAAATTGGAGGATTCACTTTACCTAACTTTAAGACTTACTGTGAAGCTACAGTAATCAAGACAGTGTGATATTTACAAAAAGAATAGGGAGCCTAGAAGTAGACCCACATAACACTGGTCAACTGATCTTTGATAAAGAGTGAAAATAATTTTGTTGTTCAGTTGCTCAGTCATGTCCGATACTTTGCAACCCCAACCATCTATCTCATCCTCTGCTGTCCCCTTCTCATCCTGCCTTCAGTCTTTCCCAGCACAGGGGTCTTTTCCAATAAGTCACCTCTGCATTAGGTAGCCAAAGTATTGGAGCTTCAGCATCAGCATCAATCCTTCCAATGAATATTCAGTGTTGATTTTCTTTAGGTTTGACTAGTTTTATCTCCTTTCTGTCTAAAGGATTCTCAAGAGTCTTCACCAGCATCACAGTCTGAAAGCATCAATTCTTCAGTGCTAAGCCTTCAACCTTCATATCTGTACATGACTATCGGAAAAACCATAGCTTTGACTAGATGGACCTTTGTGAGTAAAGTGATGGAGAGATATGCTGTCTAAGTTTGTCATACTGTTCATGGGGTTCTCAAGGCAAGAATACTGAAGTGGTTTGCCATTCCCTTCTCCAGTGGACCACATTCTGTCAGACCTCTCCACCATGACCTGCCCGTCTTGGGTGGCGCCACAGGGCATGGCTTAGTTTTATTGAGTTAGACAAGGCTGTGGTCCATGTGATTAGATTGACTAGTTTTCTATGAGTATGGTTTCAGTGTGTTTGCCCTCTGATGCCCTGTCACAACACCTACCGTCTTACTTGGGTTTCTCTTACCTTAGATATGGGGTATCTCTTCACAGCTGCTCCAGCAAAGTGCAGCTGCTGCTCCTTACCTTGGATGAGGGGTATCTCCTTACTGCCGCCCCTCCTTACCTTGAATGTGGAGTAGCTCCTCTCGGCCCTCCTGTGTCCACGCAGCCACTGCTCCTTGGACATGGGGTTGCGCCTTCCAGTCGCCGCCCCTGACCTTGGGCATGGGATAGCTCCTCCTGGCTGCCACCCCAGCCTCTAGGGGTGGGCAGGGCAGCTCCTCTTGGCCACTCCTGTGCTTGATCACTGACCTAGAGCCAGACATTCTGGAATGTGAAGTCAAGTGGGCCTTAGAAAGCATCACTATGACCAAAGCCAGTGGAGGTGATGGAGTTCCAATGGAGCTATTTCAAATCCTGAAAGATGATGCTGTGAAAGTGCTGCATTCAATATGCCAGCAAATTTGGAAAACTCAGCAGGGGTCACAGGACTGGAAAAGGTCAGTTTTCATTCCAATCCCAAAGAAAGGCAATGCCAAAGAATGCTCAAACTACCACACAGTTGCACTCATCTCACACGCTAGTAAAGTAATGCTCAAAATTCTCTAAGCTAGGCTTCAGCAATACATGAATTGTGAACTTCCAGATGTTCAAGCTGGTTTTAGAAAAGGCAGAGGAACCAGAGATCAAATTGCCAACATCCGCTGGATCATGGAAAAAGCAAGAGAGTTCCAGAAAAACATCTATTTCTGCTTTATTGACTATGCCAAAGCCTTTGACTGTGTGGATCACAATCAACTGTGGAAAATTCTGAAAGAGATGGGAATACCAGACCACCTGATCTGCCTCTTGAGAAATTTGTATGCAGGTCAGGAAGCAACAGAGAACTGGACATGGAACAACAGACTGGTTCCAAATAGGAAAAGGAGTCCATCAAGGCTGTATATTGTCCCCCTGCTTATTTAACTTATATGCAGAGTACATCATGAGAAATGCTGGACTGGAAGAAGCACAAGCTGGAATCAAGATTACCAGGAGAAATATCAATAACCTCAGATATGCAGATGACACCACCCTTATGGCAGAAAGTGAAGAGGAACTCAAAAGCCTCTTGATGAAAGTGAAAGAGGAGACTGAAAACGTTGGCTTAAAGCTCAACATTCAGAAAATGAAGATCATGGCATCTGGTCCCATCACTTCATGGGAAATAGATGGGGAAACAGTGGAAACAGTGTCAGATTTTGTATTTTTGGGCTCCAAAATCCCTGAAGATGGTGACTGCAGCCATGAAATTAAAAGACGCTTACTCCTTGGAAGGAAAGTTACGACCAACCTAGATAGCATATTGAAAAGCAGACACATTACCTTGCCAACAAAGTTCCGTCTAGTCAAGGCTATGGTTTTTCCAGTAGTCATGTATGGATGTCAGAGTTGGACTGTGAAGAAAGCTGAGTGCCGAAGAATTGATGCTTTTGAACTGTGGTGTTGGAAAAGACTCTTGAGAGTCCCTTGGACTGCAAGGACGTCCAACCAGTCCATTCTGAAGGAGATCAGCCCTGGGTGTTCTTTGGAAGGAATGATGCTAAAGCTGAAATTCTAGTACTTTGGCCACCTTATGTGAAGAGTTGACTCATTGGAAAAGACTCTGATGCTGGGAGGGATTGGGGGCAAGAGGAGAAGGGGGTGACAGAGGATGAGATGGCTGGATGGTATCACCGACTCGATGGACGTGAATTTGAGTGAACTCTGGGAGTTGGTGATGGACAGGGAGGCCTGGTGTGCTGGGATTCATGGGGTTGCAAAGAGTTGGACACGAAGAGTTCAGTCACTGAGTGACTGAACTGAACTGAACTGAACTGAGGTTTGTCATAGCTTTCTTCCAAGGAGCAAACATCTTTTAATTTCGTGGCTGCAGTGACCATCTTCAGTGATTTTGGAGCCCAAGAAAGTAAAGTCTGTCACTGTTTCCATTGTTTCCCCATGTATTTGCCATGAAGTGATGGGACCTGATGCCGTGATCTTTGTTCTTTGAATGTTGAGTTTTAAGCCAGCATTTTCACTCTCCTCTTTCACTTTCATCAAGAGTCTCTTTTAGTTCCTCTTCACTTTCTGCCATAAGGGTGGTGTCATCTGCATATCTGAGGTTATTGATATTTCTCCTGGCAATCTTGATTCCACCTTAAGCTTCATCCAGCCCAGCATTTCTCATGATGTATATAAGTGAATAAGCAGGGCGATAATATACAGTCTTGACATACTTCTTTTCCAATTTTGAACCAGTCTGTTGTTCCATGTCTGATTCTATTGCTTCTTGACCTGCATACAGGTTTCTCAGGAGGCAGGTGAGGTGGTCTGGCATTCTCATCTGTTTAAGAATTTTCCACAGTTTGTTGTGATCCACAGAGTCAAGGGCTTTCATGTAGTCATTGAAGTAGAAGTAGCTGGTTTTCTGGAATTCTCTTGATTTTTATGTGATCCAGCAGATGTTGGGAATTTGATCTCTGGTTCCTCTGTCTTTTCTAAATCCAGCTTGAACATTTGGAAGTTCTCAGTTCACATTCTGTTGAAGCCCAGCTTCCAAGGGTTTTGAGCTAGCATGTGAAATAAGTACAGTTGTGCTGTAGTTTTAACATTCTTTGGGATTGCAATGAATTGAACATTCTTTGGGATTGGAAAACTAACCTTTTCCAGTCTTGTGGCCACTGCTGAGTTTTCCAAGTTTGCTGTCATTCTGAGTGCATCACTTTAACAGCATCACCTTTTAGGATTTGTAAGTAAGGAGTGAAAGTAATACAATGGAACAAAAGATAGTGTCTTCCACAAATGGTGCTAGAATAACCAACCAGCCATCCACATGCCGAAAAAAGAAAAGAAGTCTTGACTTATATCCTTCATAAAAGGAATAATTTTTATCTAACTGTTTAGAAATAAAAATAGGTAATATCAATGAGTGATAGATTAGATACAATAATAGACACTCTACAAATCACATTTCATTTGATCTTCCTATTTCCTTGAGAAACAGATGTATGCACCCATGTTCCCTGTGAGAAATATGGGGCTCAGAATTTGTGGGTTGCCCAGACCACACTGGTCTTACGTACACAGCCTGGGTTAGAACCCGTGCCTTGTGAGTTTAACTCCAGTGCTCTCCTCGCCACATCATGGCTGACAAGCTAATGGGCCTCTGAAGGAGGTAGGTGTGTGTTTTCCTCTGCTGGTAAATAATGCTGGGCATCATTTCTCTAGTTTGGGGAGGTAAGCCCAAGGATCTTAGTGAAGCATAAAGAAAACATGGCTTGTCTCTGCTGCTGCTGCTGCTGTGTCGCTTCAGTCATGTCCGACTCTGTGCGACCCCACAGACAGAAGCTCACCAGGCTCCCCCGTCCCTGGGATTCTCCAGGCAAGAACACTGGAGTGGGTTGCCATTTCCTTCTCCAATGCATGAAAGTGAAAAAAGTGAAAGTGAAGTCGCTCAGTCGTGTCCGACTCTTAGCGACCCCATGGACTGGAGCCTACCAGGATCCTCCGTCCATGGGATTTTCCAGGCAAAAGTACTGGGGTGGGGTGCCGTTGCCTTCCCCGTGGCTTGTCTCTAGCCATTCCCAAAGTTCTCACTGAATTGTGACTATTGTAGAGTGAAGTTCTAGGTCATTTTGCTGAGATGTGAATTTGAATCACAGCACCAGTGGACTTGCCAAAGGGACACAGTTGCTTGCTATTTGCCATTTATCATCATTATGTTATGTTATGTTATGTTATGTTATGACGTCATGTCATGTTCATTAGAGTGACCCTTTCGAAGTAGGGAGAAGGTGGCTCCTGCCTCCTTCCCATGAAAGCCAGCCAGTACTACTGGTGATGGATATCAAGAGAAGGCAAAGAGAATGGGCATTTCACAATAATGACTGTATCCTTGGTTGCATTACTCAACTTAGAAATTAACAGAAGTCTTAGAATCGGTCCACATTTTACCAGTCCAGTGTACATGGGAGGCGAGGGGTAGTAGTCCTTGTGCAAATCTGCCTCACCTGTGCTCTTCCCTCCCACATGCCAGGATTTGCATGTTGCTGCCCTTAAAGTTAGGGTTTCCTGGTACAGAGTTAGGGACCAGTGTGTTCCAGTTAAGTTTCCTCCCTGAGATGCTGGAGGCCAGAGCTGGCACCCCCACTAGGGTCTCATCCCCTCGCAGATTCAGTCGCTGATCCATTCACCTGTCCTCACAGCAGATACGTAGGGGCCAGTGTTCCGTGTCTGCCTCTCCAGGCCCATTGCCCAGTCTCAGGAAGCCTGGAGTACAGGGAGCTTCATAGCCTGTCTTCCTTTCCACAAGCCCTCATCTCTCAGAATCTAAACACAGGTTATGGGCCCTTCTGTACTTGCACCCAGAGGCCCCAGCGTGTCAGCGTGGGAGGTGCTGGTGCTCCCAGTGACCGCATGAGGTGGAGACTGTGCCAAACCCCTGGGAATCTGCAGCTCTGTGAATTCCAACCCTTCGTATTGGCTCTTGGGGCCAGAGCCCAAGAGGTATATCCTCTCTGCTCAGGGGCCCCAAGCCCCCACAGCATCCCATGTGGGCGGCATGCAGGCAGGGGTTTGTTCTCTGTGCCTGTCACTCTGCTGCGTGGAGGGAAATGGGGCTTTTGTGAGTTCTCAAGTGAGTCTGCTGGCCCATTGTCTGGGCCCAGCTCTCCTTAGACCTTCACCAGCTCCATGAGGACATGGGCGGGGCTGGGAAAGGCCGGATGTATTCCCAGCCAGAGCTGAAAACACTATTCATCCCAGAAACACCCTATTAAGCAGGAACAACAGTACAAAAAGGGAGTGGGTAGAGGGAATAGGAGGAGGGAGGTGAGGGCCAGGAAGAAGAGACTCGAAAGGGGCACTGGCAATGGATTCAGAGCTCCGAGGATCCTTGGTTCTTTTAAGGAGACCCTGGCATGCTTGGTGGGGAAGGATGGGGACCTACATCCCCATGCTTGGTAAGGGGATCTGCAGGGACATAAAGAAACAAGTAGGATGTGCCCCTCAGGATGTGACAGCCCCCTTCCCTCTCGTGTGATGTTCAGATCTGTCAGAGGTGGTGGGGACTGGAAGCAGAGCTGATGGAGCCAAGAGTGTTGGACTGGGAGAGAGAAAACTTGGAAGGGCTGCCATGGAGAAAGGGGACCAATTAGTTCTGTGGGGGCCCTTTTAGGGCAAGCAAGTGTTGAAGAAAGGAAATCCCAGGAGTCAGACTTCTGACAATAAAATGGCCCAGCTGGTCAGGTAGTGAGTGTCTCATCTTGGGTGGTATGCAAGCAAAGATTGAGTGACCGCTGAGAGTGCTGGATCAGAGCCTGAAGCTGGGGAGGAGGAGTGCACCAAATCTCTGGAGCTTTTTAGACCGTGTGTGTGTGTGTGTGTTAGTTGCTCAGTCATGTCCAACTCTTTGAGACCATGTGGACTGTAGCCTGCCAGGCTTTTCTGTCCATGGAATTCTCTGGGCAAGAATACTGGAATGTGTAGCCATTCCCTTCTGCAGGGGGTCTTCCTGACCCAGGGGTCAAACTTCGGTCTCCTGCATTGCAGGCAGATTCTTTACCATCTGAGCCATCAGGGAAGCCCTCTTTGAGAGGTTCAGAATTGAGAGTGGCACCCAGATTTGAGCCTAGTCTCCGATTGCCTTTGGGTAGGCAAGAAGTGAGGTGAGTGGGCAGGTGAAGTCTGGACTGGTCATCAGGTACAGGCTGGAGGACAGGGAACAGAGCTCCAGATCCTGTGTCACTGAACTTAATCTCTTTTCAGTTCAAAGGAGGAGAAATGCAGACTTGATTTTTCAGTCTGTTCTTTTGTCCAAAAAACCCCAGTGGAGAGTCACAGTACTTGTGCCTCATGCCATCAGGGAGAGTGCAAGGCCAAGTCCATGAATAGCCTTCCCTGTAAGCTTCTGGCCCTGAGGAGGAGGAGGCAATTTCCAGGGCCCCCATGGCCCTCGGTCAGGAGACAGGGGCTGTGCTTCTGCCTCCCCTCAGGCAGAGCCTCTGAGAGACAGTCTGTCCTTGTCACACCGACCCTCCACCCCACCACATCTGTCCATTTCTCTTAGGCTTGGCCACAGTCCCTAGCACCCTCTGTGGAAGCCTGCCTGACCACCCAGCCATGCTTTCCTCCCACCCTGAGGGTGTAGCCCACGTCCCACTGGTACCCCAGCTCTGTAGGGCCTGCATTCTAGGCTCCTTCTCAGCGAGTCCCTGACCCATGTCCTATAGGCTCGGTGAGTGATGTCAGTCTCATCTGTGGACCGTCTGTGCCTGACCCATGTGCCAGCCCTGCTCTGTGAATCAGGCCCCAAGTTCACAGGCTGCCAGCTACGAGGTGGAGGCCCCATCATGCTTCCTGTAGGAACCTCCCTGGTGATTGAAGCCCGCGTTCTACCCCACCACTCCCCTTGCACCCTCAGGGCAGCCTCAGTCACTGTCTGCCTTTCGTCATTTCCCCTGTCTGTTGGATGGATTTTGAATGCTTGTGATGGTCTGTCCTGGGCTCTGAACCCACCCTCCTATACCGCATGACCCCCATCATCTGTGAGGTGATGATAGGAATCAGAAGCAGACCCCGGGAGCAGCCTGCCAGGGGAATGGCTCCCTCTGATCTGTGAGATCATAATTCTGGCCTCTTCTAGCTGAGTGGGTGTTGTGGTCAGTGGGGTGATGCCCACAGCCCCTCTGGTGCTGCCCTTGTAACTCCATGATGCCTCCTGGCATTGGGAATTGACCTGTTGCCATTGTGCCTCTCCTTGTCAGGGAGCCCGTCCTGCCCTGTCTGTCAGTCCTGCTCCTAAGAACCCTCTATCATTGCCAAGACAGCTGAGGAGCACCCCAGGAATGCTTCTATTGTATCTGTGTTTTCCAATCAATAGACTTGACTGGCCCCCGGCACCCAGTGTTTCCTAAGACCCCAAAGAGTCTCAATGCCATTAGGGTCCTCCCCACAGTGAATGCCTTTGTACAGAAATATCTCCAGAGAATTTGAGGCTCCCTTGTTGGCCTTAGAGGGGTCCTGCTGGCTTGCCCCAGCTGGGGCTGGCAGGCCTGGTAGCCGGAGTCCTGCTTTTCTCCTGCTCTGGCCAGAAATGTCTGAGCTGCCCTCTGCCCCAGAGAGGGAGGGTAGTGGGGAGTCTGGGACCTGAAACCTCCCAGGGCAGGAACTGTCACCCTCTGAGAGCCGTCAGGCTTTGGAGACTGGACAAATGCCACATCACAACCCAGATGCCCTCCCACACACACCCAGGCCTTAGGACAGCGCCCTCAGCTGCAGAGGAGACATTTCATGCAGTTGTTTCCATGAAACAAGCAACTAAAGTGAGATGAGCAGAAGGGTGGCCAACTCCCCGTCAGTTTGTCAGAGCGGACAGACCAGGGGATGGCAGACCTGCCGAGTAGGCCTGGCCCTGCTGTCAGCATGTGAGGACAGCCTGGACCCTCTCTGCCCACGCTCCTGGGGTGGACAACAGTAGGGTGGCCAATTGACCACTCCGGGCCTTTTTCTGGATGGAGTCTGGCTGTCTGGAGAGAGGAAGGTGGGCTGGGCATGAAGGCTGGAGGCCAGGAAAGTGGTGCCGTGGGGCAGCACCCCTCCATGGCCATGCCAAGGATACAGACCCCTGGAAGAGGATGTCTGTGTATCTGGTGGGAGGCACTCTGTGAAGAGGCCCCAAGGGGGCGTGTTAGCTCTGGTGGCCCCTCGGGAGTCATCAGCCCCAGGCTGGTCTAGGATGTGTCCAGGAGAAGGCCAGGGCCTGCCTGTCAGCCCCCACTCCTTCCTTCTCTGACATATCCCCCAAGCCCCTACTAGAGCCCTCCCCCTGGTGCCCCTGGCAGGGGGCAGTGTCATCTGAGAGTTACTGTGCCACAGATCAATCCTGGATACGGGCACAGGAGGGCTGGAAGGAGAGGCAGATGGCAGCATGTTCCTTCTGATTAACGAGCCCAGGCCACCATCCATCGCCGGCCTTCATTAGGGCTGCAGAGAGTCATTTTGCATGGGCGTGCAACCTCTCCTCCCCTCTCTTCTCCAGGGTGATTGATGCCCCCAGGTGCCCGCATCCCCCAGCAAGTGAGAAGCCCTCTCTCCTCCTGTGGATGAGGAGCAGAGGCAGCTGGCTTATTATGCATGATTCTTACCTGTGTGCCCTTGGCGCCAACTCACAGGGCTGTCAAAATGGCCAGGGCAAACGGATCTAATCTCCCTTAGAATTCACAGTGCTAGGAGACTGCAAAATGCCAGGCTTCTCCATTTTAATGGGTCTTTGACTCTCCCCACAAAAATGCAAACAGGTGAAGCACTGAGCAGTGGGTGCTTAGCCAGGCTGGCACCATCAGCGTGCTGGAGCAGAGAGATAAAGGATGTCCCTGGACCACAACTGTCCTGTGTGGTTCTCTTCTCTCTCCTTGCTGCTGGAAGGCACCCATCTTGGTGCTGGGGTGGGAAGCTGGGTCAGGAGGAGGTGAGGGCTTGGGCAGGAGCTCTGCTACAGGTCTGATTAAAGGCCCCCCAGTGCCTGATGACCTGGGTGTGCCCAGGGTTGCTGACCATCATGCTTAGGCAGAGAGGAGCCTCCCAGGTCTACCTTGCCTGTGCCCACTGACACCATCTGGCTGGTTTGGGTTCCGCCTACAGATATTTGATGCTGTGGAGGGCCAGCGATCCCCAGCCAGGATGGGTGAGACACACTTTTCTTCTCAGTTCTCTGGCTATGGGGTATTTTCAGATGTAGGAGAGGTGCATGTGGATTTGAGGGTGTCTGGCCAGCTTGAAGGATCAGGAAATATAGATGTTAGAATGGGAACGGGAGCTGAGATAAAAGGAAAAGAATGTAGATAAGGAATCAGGCAGAAGACAGAGGGGCTGTTTGGCATTTTGTGCCTAAAATGAAGACTTTCAGTCTCCCCTTTCCTTGCGCCTGTGTATAGTCTCACTTGCTCAGGGCTTCTCTTTTGTTGGAGAGCAGCTGCCAGTCCTTGAATTCCAAATCCCCTCCTCCATCAAGGAGCCAGATGGGAGTGGCATGCCATGCAGGAAAAGTGAAAGGGTGTGGGGAGGGGACAGGCAGGGCCACACAAGGGAACAGTCTCCCAAGGGCAGGCCCAGCACAGAGCCTCCACCTCCACTTGGGCAAGAACACTGTTGAAATCCTTTCACTGTGAAAGGTGGACGAGTGGTCCTGATTCCATCAGGACGATGAGTAGATAATAGCACAGGTGTGTGGGGGCCCTGCCTTTGTTCTGAAATGCTGTCCCTGACCTTAGCCCTGGGGAAAACTAAAAGAGTGAAAGTGAGTCGCTCAGTCATGTTTGAGCTGCTTGTTGACCTCTTCCCAAGCTTCTCTGGATGTGAGGAGAGACTCTTGCCTTCAGTTCTTGGTGGCTTCGCAAGAGGGGACCCTCCCTGGTGACACATGAGACTGTTGATGAGAGATACCATTGCCCAGCACCATTGTTCTCAAACCAGTGATTCTTCAGCCATAGTTTTGAAGAGTGAAGCCATGCCGCACTGGACCAAGAGGACCTGTGCTTTCCGTAGCAGAGGCTGCTGGAGCCACACTCATGAATGAGACAGGCTGTGGGGCATGTGTGTGCATGAGTCCATAACCCTCTCCCCCCACCCCGTTCCACAGGCCACCATGGGTCTCCATCCCTGACCAGGGCCCTTATATAGACATTTGTTTTTGGTTAACCCAGAATGTCCCTGTGTCCAGCCCAGCAGAGGTGCTGTGGGCCCCAGGCCTGGCTGCTGGAGGCTGCTGCCCTCTGGTTGCAGAGCCCATGCCCCATGGGATGGGGAGGCATGTGCTGAAGAGGGTAGTATTGGGGTCACTGGGTTTGGGATGTGGCTGTAGAACTGTGGCTGGCCTGCATGCCAGCTTCACCAGCTTTGCACCAGCACCAGGACACTGGGAATAACATAAGGCCCAGGAGAGGCCTGGTGTGCTTGTGTTCCCTGGGCCTCAGAGTGTAGGTGGGGTCAGGGGAGCCGCTTGGTTATTCGGGCTACATTGCCAGCCTTCCCTTTAGGCCCAGGTGAGACCACACAGGGCCCATTGTGTCTAAGCGGGCAGCCTGTAAGAGAGGCATTCAGTATACTCATGCTGAGGCTGCGGCCCCATCCCAGATCCCCGTGTGTGGTGTCCATGGTTGAAGGAGGCTGAGACAGGGTCCTTTGGGGGTTGGACAAGGAGGGCTTAGGAGAAATTAGAGGGCAGCTGGAGGGCCGAGGCTTTTCAGTCAAGACTGCCAAGGCGAGCTGGGGTTGGAGGACGAAAGCCCACCCTTCAAAGTGGGCCTTAGGACCTAGCTGGGACCTTAGGCCCTTAAGACACTCCACTGCCCACACTAGGACCAAGCACAGGCATGGCAGTGATTGCTGTTAGGGGGCCAACTCTGATTTGTCAAGCACTTGAGCAATGAGTGTCTAGTGATACTAACTTGGCTCCAAATGATTGCCTAGGTTGATGCCCTAACCTCGGTACCTTATGATATGACCTTATTTGGAATAGGGTCATGTGGATATAATTCATTACCATGAGGTCATATTAAAGTAGGTTGGATCTCTAACCCAATATGACTGATATCTTCTAAGATGGCCATGTGAAGAAAGAGACACTTGGGGTCACCTGTGACCCTGAAGGCAGAGATCAGTTCAGTTCAGTCACTTAGTTGTGTCCAACTCTTTGCAACCCCATGGACCTCAGCACACCACGCCTCCCTGTCCATCACCAACTCCTGGAGTTTACCCAAACTCATGTCCATTGAGTTGGTAATGCCATCCAACTATCTCATCCTCTGTCATCCCCTTCTCCTCCTGCCCTCAGTCTTTCCCAACATCAGGGCCTTTTCAAATGAGTCAGCTCTTTGCATGAGGTGGCCAAAGTATTGGAGTTTCAGCTTCAACATCAGTCCTTCCAATGAACACTCAGGATTGATCTCCTTTAGGATGGACTGGTTCGATCTCCTTGCAGTCCAAGGGACTCTCAAGAGTCTTCTCTAACACCACAGTTCAAAAGCATCAGTTCTTTGGTGTTCAGCTTTCTTTATAGTCCAACTCTTATGTCCATACATGACTACTGGAAAAACCAAAGGACCTTTGTTGGTAAAGTAATGTCTTTGCTTTTTATTGGAATGATGCAATGTCAAGGCAAAGAACACCAAAGATTGCCAGGAAAACCCCAGAAACCAGAAGAGGCCAGGAAGGGTTCTCCCCTGCAGGTTTCAGGGGGAGCATGGCCTTGCTGACACCCTGATTTTGGATTTTTAGCCCCTGGGGCTGTGAGACATTGCATTTCTGTTGTTTGAAGCTACCTAGATTGTGTGCTTTTGTTATAGCAGCTGGAGGAAACTAATGTATCTCCTAAATCAGTTTTTATATTTTAGTAGTAAAAAGCATTTGCAAGGTACTAGCGTATGCACTGCTAAGTCACCGTAAGACCAAGCTAGACCTGGGGATTCAGGAGGCAGAAGGGTCCGTTCAAGCTCCAGAGATTCCTTTTGGTTTCTTTCCATGTTTCCTACAGACCATTGTGGAGACTGAGGGCCAGAAGTGACCTGCTGAGGCCAGAGAGGAGAGGGACCCTCCCAAGCCAGGTACCAAGTCTGAGCTGGGCTGGGCAGAGAAGGCAGACCTTCTGAGGCTTGTCCCCAGCCCTTCTGAGGCGTGTCCCCAGCTGAACAGCCCATGTCAGGCCCCCATGCTCTGCTCTGCTTCCCAGGGAGCCTCACTTGGTAGCGCTCTGGGAGGGAGGGAAATCAGAGTTGTGCCTCTGGCTTGTTTATGGGTTCTGCCACGTGGAAACCAGGACCAGACCCAGAGCCCCTCCCACCTCCTAGAGGCACATTTCTATGCTCTGACCCATTTAAGCTGTGGCTTCTATTTATGATAATTAATTGCACCTTGAGAAATGAAAGAAACAGAAGGAGAAGGGTGTGGTGGGGAGGACTACACTAATCTGTGCGCTTTAAAAGAGCAAATTTCACACTTTGTATTTATGGTTTAAGTGCCTGTTCCAACTCAGTCAGTCAGTCATTCAGCAGATGGGTTGAACTGGTTCCTTCCATTTACTCAGGCTTGCTTCTCTTTCTCATCAGCCCCTCTTACATGCCAGTCAATGGAGACTTACGTGATAATAGTTCCTCTTCACCTTACATTTTGTACTTGGCAGAGACAGTCAGTCAGTTCAGTCGGTCAGTTATGTTTGACTCTTTGCGACCCCATGAACCGCAGCACACCAGGCCTCCCTGTCCATCACCAACTCCCGGAGTTTACCCAAACTCATGTCCATTGAGTCGATGATGCCATCTAACAGAAAATAAATGTTATTCCAATGAGTGTTGTTAAGAATATACAGAGCATCTTTCTGGGCCTGGTATCACTGCATCAGAGAAGCAAGGGAGATACCTCTTCCTGGAAAATCAGATTTTGATGTTCAGATGTTGATTTGCTTGTTAGTCTTGGAGCTGGGACTTGAACCCAGATCTTGAGAGCTGATGGAGCATTTCTGCTACACAAGGCATCTGATTAAAGTCTATAGGATGTAAGTCAAAGCTATGCCTTCTCAAAGTACTTACAGCACACTAGGGCAAGAAAGATTCAGAACAGAATTCAGGTAGAGAAGAGGAAAAAGCCATTCCAGGCAGGAGGCCCTGCCTAAGCACAAGTGGGGGTGTGGGGGATGATGGGTCTCCTTTGGGAAATTGAAGGTCAATTTGGAAAAGCCAGGCTTGGAGCAGAAGCTTCACGGAAGCCAGAAGTTTGTGGCATATCTTGGATTAGTGAAGAGACTTTGGAAATCATAAAGTAGGGGAGTGAGATGGGATGAAATAGGGGTGTTTAGAAGGTGGGTTAAATTTCTGTTTCTGAATGTGTGTCTTCTAAAACAGCATAGGAGTAAGAAGAATGTGAGTGATAGTAAACTGGTGTCCCTGACCTATGAGCTCTCCCATTTGGCTTTCTGGTCTTTGCACTCATACTGCTACTTCACTCCACTGAAGCACTGTTTCCTGAGTTGCATCCATGGGGCAGACACAGTTCTGTGTCCTTCTCTGTGTTTAGTTGCTGACATCCTGATGCTGTGACTTGGTAACACTCCAGGAGTGTGAATGTGAGTGTGCCGCCCTGCATTTCCTTCCCCTCTGGATAGGCTGCTTCTAGTGTTCTCATGTTATAAATAATGCTGCAGTGAATATCTTCATGATATAGAGCCTTCTGTTTTCTTTTGGCCAGTGTCTTGGGGCTGACATCACTGGGTGATCAGAGGAACCGAGATTCTATAAGGCTTTGCTGAGTGTGGCCGTATTGCCTTTGAACTAGTTACATGGACAGAAGGAGTTAAACTGGGCAGCTTTGTGGAGAAGGGTACAGATGGAACCTCTGTTGAGACATCAGCTAGGAGGTGGTTGCTGTGGTCCCACTGCTCAGGGTTGATGCCCTAGACTCATAGTTGCTGATAATTGGAAAGGAACACACGTGAAGAAGATGCAGGAGTCCCTGTGGCATGGTGAGTGATCTGATGATGGACTGGGGAGAAGAAGGAATCAAAGCTAAATGCACCCGAGGTTTCCCACAAGGGCTCCAGGGAATGGCAATGGGATAGTGTGGAGCAGGGTGCATGCGAAGAACCTTTGCCAGGGTGGACACATGGGATGGGATTTGAAAAGCTTGCTTGGAACACTTTTTCACCAGCTATGTTGGGCCCAGGGCTTAGTTATGCCAGAACACAAGCCCCTGAGGCTAGCTAGTGCCTTTCCCAGTTTATCCTCAACCAGAGCCATCTCCAAACCCAGAGCTGGCACAGCTCTCGCTCCTCTGTCCTGGGGGGCAACCTGAAGCCAGTTCAGAAGATTGGTGATGAGATTGCCGGGAGGCTCGACTGAGTTGGCAATAGGAAGTCTGGGCAAGTGTGAAGGTGGAGCTGAGCAGCTGTTGGTTGAGGGACCCTGTGTCAGGGGCTGAGGTTTGTGGGAGTGCCAGACACCTGAGGAATCTTGTGGGCATCATCAGGAGTTCTTTGCCCAGTAAACAGGATGAATGAAGACAGGACACACCCCCAGGGAAGACCTGGAAAAAGAGCCCCATGAGGCGCCTGCAGTGAACCTGGGCTGCATCTTCGGCAGGCCACAGTGATGGATGAGTCAGAGCACCAAAGAGCCTGGGATGGTGGCTGGAAGAGTGAGCTCCAGGAAATGCTTAGGTTCTTGTGATGAGTTCAGGTCTTGGAGGGCAACATAGGGGTCCCATGGAGAGGCTGAGGGCCTCACCATGGTCACAGCTGCCCAGTGCACTGTGAGTACTGGCACACTGGATTTGGGACTGGGGGAGACTGCTCACTACATGTCCTGTTCCTGCCAGTGTGGACTCAATCCTGGGACAGTTGTGTGTGTGTGTGTGTGTATGTGTGTGTGAAGGGGCTGGTCTTTGTGCCTTCATCAGCCGGGGCTGGGAAAGCAAGGAGGAAGTGTCAGCTGTGCACCAGGCTTCACACACCTGTCATTTTATTCAGTGTTCACAACTGTCCCTGGGATTCCCCCTTCCTGCCACTCAGCGAGGCTGTAATTGCAGATTTAGCTGCGTGGTTATTTGATTAATTTCTATCTTCTCACTTGTCTGCAAAGTCCTCGAGGGCCAGGGTGTCTGTTTTCCTCTGCTCTGTCTCTGGTTCCTTCACAGCGCCCACCTGCCTGTGGGAGTGACTCAGACAAGCTTTGCTGAATGGGTACCATCACCCCCTGATGCCATGCTTCTCAGCCTTCTTCCAGTGATCCCAGCCCCTCGTGAAGGCTGAGGGAGAGGCTCGGGCTGCAGTGGGCTGACCTCCAACTCCTGGCCTTTACCTGGGAGGACCTGGGTTCGTGGAGCGACTCTGGGCTGTGGCTCCTGGGTTTCAGGAGCTCCGTGAGCCACAGAAGGCTGGACCTGGCAGTGACTGCACGGCTGTGCTGGTTCTTTCCTGCTTGGAAGGTTCTTGAATTTGCCTTATCAAATACACATGAGGCTCTGCTCACTGGAGGCCCGGAAGCCCCCATTCCATCTGTGTATGTTGTTGTATATTGTTACCACCATGGAAGGACGTTGTAAATATTTTCAGTTGAATGTCTGATTAATGTGTCTCCAGAAAGAGTGGCAGAACTGTAAGGAGAGGGTTTATTTAGCTCTCACCATGATGGGCATCTAATTCATCCCAAATGTCAATACATCCCAAGGTGCCAATCCAGACAGAAAGGGGAACCGTCTGCAGAGCCGGGTGGCAGCTGCCTTTTCCTCTGTGCAGGGGCCTCAGACCTGCCCCCACCACCCTGACCCTCGGGTGGCGGCCCCCCGTGGTTGGAGGGGGGACCCTGAGGGTTTCCCTACCAGAACCACTGAAGGGAAATTGTTCCCTGGGAAAATGGGGTCTCTCTATCAGGCTGCTCATGTGCCCCAGGCTTCTCGGGTTCCTGCCAGTCTGGCCGGCTCCTGCCAGAGACCCCCTTCTGTCTCCCCTTGCGGCCTCCCCTCCCCTCTGGCTCAGTCTTCCTCACCCCCCTTTTAGGTTTGAGATGGTTCCCAGTTCATCCACATCAACCTGTCTCTGCTTCTCCTGGTCACTCTGTCGTCTCTCCCAGGTGGCAGGTGGCTGTCTCCATTCCTCACCCCTACCTTAGCCCACTCCTGCCCAGGAGGCCAGTGTTGCCTTTGCCCATAGACAGTGGCATGTGTCTTTGGGGATGGACCCACTTACTCCCCACACATCCATTCCCTTGAGTTTCTCAGTTTCCTTCTCATGGTATCAGCCAGAACAGAATGCTGAGTGAGACTTTGCTTCTTGTCTCTCCCCTAGACCAAGGGTCCCTCCAGGGGACCCACTGCTCTGATTCGCTGCCGTATTCTCCACTTGTGTCACTCCTGGGTCTTTAAAGGAAGGAGGTAGATGGTCAGTAGGTATCTATGATCATTAATTCTTATAGAAATCTTAGAGGTATTTTACAGATACCATCGTTAGATCGTTTTCGTAGCTAAGAAACTGAAACTTGGAGTGGTTAAGTTATAATAATAAAAGCATTCGTTTTGCTGTGCTTTGTGTCATGCAGTCCGCTCTTGGCCCTGAGCTCTAATGAGCCCTCCTCCATTCTGCAGATGAGGAAGGAGGGGACAGAGATGGTCACTATGTGATGGAAGTGGGGCCTGGACCCCATGTGCCTACACCAGAGCCCTCGCTGCCCTCCATGTGCCCCCCCAGCTTTTCTCCCTTGGGCAGTGAGCACGCACACCCAGAGAGCAGAGGCTGGTAGTGGGTATGGGTCCCAGAGTCCTGTCCCCTGTAGGCCTGCGATCTGACAGCAACACATGCACCTCCAGCTGGTTTGGTCCCCATGCCACTGTTTGAGAGCAGAAGTGATGGTAAATATTTAATTGTGCTTCCACCATAACTTTCTGCCAGAACTCTCAATATGCTTTATAAATGCAAATGAGCACTCTCTTCTTCTCCAGGGAGATGTAAACCTCCTCAAATCACTTTAATTCAGCCCCCACCAGAGTGTAATGCCATAATCAGGAGCGCTCTGTGCCAGAAAAGAAACTGCCCTTAATCATATCGAGCGGATGGTTTATGGTTTGGTGGCCTTCCGTCTCCGTGGCGGGCAGGATGCAGAGAAATGGATTCTTCTCGTTGCAACTTCTGTCCAAGAAGGTAGATGAAAAAAATTATTTAAAAACAGATTCAATTATAGCCCTTGAGCAGGTAACTATGAATATAATGATCTCTTAGATTGTATTCATGGGGTTAGCAGAATAAACCTTGGAAGATTTAGGAGTGAAGGCCGTTTCTTACTTTAGGTTCTGGACTCTAGTTCCCTCCCTGCCCATGTCCTCTGCTCTTCACTGCACTTCAGCATGATCCTGAAGTTGGGGAGTGCCTCCATATACATTTTTTATTGCATCACGTGCTGTTCTGGGGGGCTTCGGTGGCTTCTTAGCTGTATGAGCAAGATCCTCCATCCCAGGGCGTTGCAGAGTCCGCAGACACCCATGTCTGCCCAGTAGGCAGCAGGCTGAGATTTGAGGCTCTCAGCATCAGGATGGGAGGCTGTGTGACCCTGAAGGAGGCATTACGCTATTCTGTACCCTGGTCCCTAACTCTGCCAAGTGGGTTCAGTGACTCCTGCTTCAGGCCCACCTGGCGACAGCATTTTAATCCTGGAGATGAATTTCTCCAGGGCCTCATGGAGTGCCTTTGGAGACACGTATTATGTAAATCTGGTGTGTCATTATGATCATTATTAGTGCTGTGAAGTGGAGACGCAGGGGAGAAGGAGAGCTGCTCAGTGCAGGAACCGGCCTCCCCAGCTGTCAGAGGGATCAGAGGAGAAAACAAACTCCAGAAGTCTGTTCCTGTGCTTGCATCCCTTCAGGTATGCCAGGGGCACCACTCTTGGTCCAACTCCAAGTGAGCTTGGAGGGGCTGGTAAACCCAACTCACTGTATTTGCTTTACTCCCCTGTTTGCAGTGAGAGCCCCCTCTCCACCGGGAGGCAGAAAGGCTGTCACGGTGGGCTGTGTAGTGTCAGGTTGTGAGGACCTGCCTCCCTGACCTGTTAGCACCTGTCCCTACTGGTACCCATTGAGATACCCTGGACCCCATCTGAGCCGTGGGTATAGTCCATGCAAGTCACTATGGCGTGGTTCTGGGGTCCCTTCATTAGACCTGTTCTGGCCCGAAGGCTCTGCTCCATCTATGCCATGTCCGCCTGGTGGGGTCACTCCAGGCCGGGGTGCTGGGTGTCCAAGGCCCTGTCACCTGGACAGACTCCCACCATCCCTTCTCTGGGATTGAGCACTAGAGACAAGGGCACAGGACACCCCTTGGCTCAGCACAGCTCCTTGTTTATGACTTTATTTTCACTGTCTCAGTCCTGCCCACAGGGTAGGTTTCTTCCTAATCCTTTGGTTTATGCCAAGAGTTCTTTTGTTTCCTAAGGGGCCCAAATTTCTGCATTCATACTTCCCATCTCCTGCCTGAAATAGAGAACAGAGAATGACTGTTCACAGGGGGTGGAGGGATGTTCAGGAGAAAAGGAAGCAGAATAGGGAGAAACCAGAGCAACATGTCCAGTCTGTGTCCTCTGCCCGTGTTTGCTGAGCCGCCTATTCAGCTAGGGTGTGCTGTGCCTGGTGCTTTGATACGTGCCTTGGAAAGTTCAAGTGCATAAGACACCTCCACTAGCCTAAACAGCACCATTGTGTGATTTGGAAAGGTGCCCTTCTGGAACTCTGGACTCCCATGCCAAAATAAATAAATAAATAAATAAACAAACAACCCCACCATTGTGTATTCGACTCATAGCTTCCAACTTAGGCAAAACTTAACTCAAAATAGATCATAGACCTAAGTAGGAGAAAAACCTTTGTAGTCTTGGGTTAGGCAAAGATTTTTTTAGGTATGATATCAAACCATAAAAGAAAAAAGTTGATAAATTAGACTTCTCCAAAGTTTAAAACTTCTTTTCTTTGAAAGATGCTATTAAAGGAATGAAAAGATAAGTCATAAAGTGGGATAAAATATTTGTAGACCATCTGGTCTGATAAAGGACTTGTATCCAGAATAAAGAACCTCCAAACTCAACAATAAGAAAACAACCCAATTTAAAAATGGAAAAATATCAAACAGACACTTCATTAAAAGATATACAGATGACAAGAAATCATGTGAAAAGATGCTTAATATCACTCTTCATTAAGGAAATGAAAATTCAAATCACAATGAGATACCACTGCACATCTGTTAAAATGGCCAAAATTAAAAATGACTGACCATGCCAAGTGTTGGCAAGGATGTGGGTGAACTGGAACTCTCATACGCTCTCATGTAATAGCCCCAAAATGGAAATGACAAGTAAATCGGTAGACAAAATGCAATCTCTCCATACAGTGAAATACTACTCAACAATGTAAAGGAATGAACTATTGATGCACATAAACATGGTGAATCTTAATTATGCTGAGCTAAGCCAGATTAAGAAAATATATACTATATTATTTCATTTATATAAATTTCTGGAAAATGGCTGTTAACGTATAGTGACAAGAAACAGATTAGTTATTGCCTGGGGACAGTGACAGGGTGGGGCAGGGGCAAGAGGGGAGGAGGGATTACAGAGGGACAGGAAGCTTCTGGGAATGATGGCTATGTTTCTTAACTTGATTGTGGTGATGGTTTCATGGGTATAGATATATGTCAAAACTTAGGCTATAGTTTTTCCTGTGGTCATGTATGGATGTGAGTTGGACTGTGAAGAAGACTGAGTGCCGAAGAATTGATGCTTTTGAACTGTGGTGTTGGAGAAGACTCTTGAGAGTCCCTTGGACTGCAAGGAGATCCAACCAGTCCATTCTAAAGGAGATCAGCCCTGGGATTTCTTTGGAAGGAATGATGCTCAAGCTGAAACTCCAGTATTTTGGCCACCTCATGCGAAGAGTTGACTCATTGGAAAAGACTGATGCTAGGAGGGATTGGAGGCAAGAGGAGAAGGGGACGACAGAGGATGAGATGGATGGTTGGTGATGGACAGGGAGGCCTGGCGAGCTGCGATTCATGGGGTTGCAGAGAGTCGGACACAACTGAGCGACTGATCTGATCTGATCTGATCAAATTGTATGCTTTTATTATGTGCAGTTTATTGCATGTCATTTCTACCTCAGTCAAGCTGCTATTTAAAAAAAAAAAAAAAGGATTTCTCTGGTGGTCTGGTGGTTGAGACTCTGCTTCCAATGCAGAGGGCACGGGTTCAGTTCCTGGTTGGGGAACAAAGATCCCACATGCTGTGTAGTTCAGCCAAAACACACAAACTCCTCTACACAACAAACAAACCCCCTGCAAACAAAAGGGCTTTTGGACTTGCTGATCAAAGCCTTAGTCAGGTTTTGGGGAGAAGTTTCCATCGAGAGGTAGGGCTGGCAGCAGTCAATAATAGATTGAAAAAGAAAGAAAGAAAGAAAAAAGAAAAAGGTGCCCCGTTTTCAGGACACTTCACTGCTATCTGTCCAAAAACAGTTGTAGTAAATATCAGCTCTGTAATTGCTACCTGGTGCCTGGTGATCTTGGTGTATGTACTATAGCCACCTTGGTGCCCTTGGGAGCTCATAGCCAAGTCAGGGTGTCCGTCTTTCCCTTATTGGCCAGAGAGATTGGTGACCAGGAAGCAGGCCCCTGAGGTCTGAGATGTGTGTTTGTGTTTGGGGTGAGGCCTTTGCCAAAGCTGCATGAGCTTTCAGCAGAGTCCTGGGAAGGGGGTGGCCATGTATCTGGGCCCAGAGACAAAATGACCTGCAGGAGGACTGAGTGTTGGGGCCAGAGAAGTTGAAGAGAAATCAGCTGAGAGTGTCAACGTGGATGCCTAAGGGGAAGCAGAGGAGAGGAGTGGGGAGAAAGGAGTAGGGAGTCACAGGTCAGAAGGAGGTGGTTGAGAAAGACTTGTGGAGGGAATTAGGCTTGGCTATTGGGTCAGCATGGAGAAGGCAATGGCACCCCACTCCAGTACTTTTGCCTAGAAAATCCCATGGATGGAGGAGCCTGGTAGGCTGCAGTCCATGGGGTCGCTAGAGTCGGACATGACTGAGTGACTTCACTTTCACTTTCCACTTTCATTCATTGGAGAAGGAAATGGCAACCCACTCCAGTGTTCTTGCCTGGAACATCCCAGGGACGGGATGCCTGATGGGCTGCCGTCTGTGGGGTCGCACAGAGTCAGACACGACTGAAGCGACACAGCAGCAGCAACAGCAGCGTTGGGTCAGCATGGCCTGTTGAGAACGCATAGGTTGAATGATGTGAGACAATGCCATGTCTCGGGGTTAAAGTGATGAGTAGGCAGATGACATCACACACCATCCCCCAGGTGGCTTGGGGTCATTCAGTAGAGCCTTAGCATCAGGACACCTGAGATCTGTACCTAACTCTGCCACGAGCTGCGTCCTCCTAACAGACCTCTTCCCCTCAGCCGTAGGCTCGGCAGAGGAGCCCAGGGTTCCTAGCACTGACATTTACAGTCCTAAGTAACTTCATTGTCCAGTAATTCTTCTGATGCACCATTTTTTTTTTCTTTTTTTGACCTTCAGAAACTTTAATGGACACCAGGACGGCTACTGCAGAGCTGGGCTGGACCGCCAATCCCGCATCAGGGGTGAGTGTCAGACCGTCTGTCCTCCTGTCCTGATGAGCAGTCATGGGAGCAGGGCCTGACTTGCCCCTCTGGGTTGTGGATTACAGGTGTGAATGGCTTTGTCCGTGGCCCATCCGCAGAGAGGCAGCAGCAGGTGGCCAAGGCCTGTGTGGGACTGGGGCCAGTGGCTGCCAGTAGTTGGGTGTTCAGGTCAGTGGTGATGGGGAGGACAGAGATCCGGATGCCCCTGGGGCTGAAGAGGGCCAGGGCATGTGGAGGAGCTCGAGTTCAGAAAGGCTGGGGCTCTCTTTCACCTGGTGCTGCCTTAGAGCAATATTCTGGATTCATTCGTTCAGGGTTATGCACCTGGTCAGAATCTGTAGCTGCAAAGATGAATACTCTTGAGGAGCTCATGGCCTCCCATGGGATCCAGCACATGCATGAATGAGCTAAAATGTATCCCTCCTGGGTGCCAGTGGGGAGACTGACAGCCAGGTGTGGGCACAGAACTGGAAGTGAGACACTTCAGAGGGAGACAAGAAGCCTTTACAAAAAAGTGCACACAAGCTGGGCTTTGGAGAGTGAGTAGGAGTTTGACAGGCAGTAAATAGGGAGTCTGGAAAGATATTCCAAGTAGGAGGAATAGCTGGTTAAAAGGGGTGGGAGTCATGAAACGATGTAAGAACAAGAGTCTGTGCGTCTGGACCACGGGAGGGTGTGGATAGTGCTGAGGTGGGGCTGGGCTGTGGATTGGGCAGTGCACAGCATGGGGAACTGGGACTGCCCTGCTGAGTTAGCCATTTGGCTTTATCCTGAAGGTAAAGGATGGATCTTGTCACACTTGCTGACACGATTGTAGGGAACAGTTGAGAGAAGGCTCTTTCAGCTGTCTTGGATGGGTAGAAGCATCAGATTAAAATGGGATACTCAGGACAGTTGGAGCAGAGCTAAGCAGGAGGCCTTGGCAGCATTTGGCAGTGGGTGAAGACATTGGGGTGGGGGGAGGCAGAGGGAGGAGGTGGGATGGGATTCACATCTCAGGCTCTAGTGGCTGGCTCTCTGTGAGGCTTGATCACGAAAGGAGGGGACAGGAGGAGTGCATGGACTCTTCATCCTGGCGAGGGGGTGAGGCAGGGGCAGGGTTAGCTGGATCTTCTCATCAACCTTACACCTCCTCTCTCCTCCCTGCCTTTGGTCACCTCCGGCCTGCAGCCTCAGGCTGCTCTGCAACCCAGGGTGTGAGTCACAGCTGGTTCTAAGACTCCCACTTATGTCTTAGGGACATTGGGATTCAGGTCCCAAGACAGACTGAGGCCTCACCTGTGCTTTCTCCCTGGGTTCTCACTTCTGGGTGCAGGCATGGAGCCTTGCGGTAGCAGGGCAAGGTCTGGGGTGAACTGTGTTTCCCAAAGTGTGGCCAGGAGCAGGGGCCAATCTTGGCCACACTGACAAGTCCGAATCCTGCTGGGAACACTGCAGGCCACCAGGGAACACCTCCCACTCCCACGGGGGACCTCATGAAAGCTGATGATGCAGCAGCTCTTCAAGCGGCCCAGACATTAAGGACTTGCCCCTCTTCTACGTTGTTAGTGGAAGCTTTGCATGTTTTCTTCCATGACTTAAGTTATTGATGTGACTTTTGGTTCATTTTCTCCTTGATTTTTGTGCATACCACCTGTCTTCTTTAAACTTCTGAACTCCTTCCCAAGGCAGATGGTCCTTTTGGGAAATATTCCAAGTTAAGAAATGCCTGGAAGGGGATGAGAAGGAGTGAGAGGCAGGAGAAAACCAAGAGGTGGTCTTCTTACAGAAGCTCAGGGAGCAGGGGTCAAGGAGGAAGGGGGCAAAGGTGGCAGGTGCTGCTGGGCATTGGATGGTGCACTGGGCTTGGTTACAAGGACCCTGTTGGTGCCACATGCTGATGGTTTCAGAAGGGACCAGGGTCAGAAGCCAGGAAGCAGGACGTGGAAGGGTCAATGGGAGGTGAGGTCTTTGGGACAGCCTGAGAGAGGAGGGATTCAGAGCATGGGAGGCAGAGGGAAGAGGGGCTGTGGAGGCAGGTGCCTCTCAGGGGCCGGGATGCCTTTGTTGTTGAAATGGCAGGACAGAGAGATGGGAGGACTCGGGATTGGTTTAGAAGCTGTAAAATAAGAAGTCTTTTAATTTCCCATCTTCTCTCTGAGGTTGCAGGGGCGGTTGGGAGAGTGGAGGTGGGGCAGGTTTTAGGAGGGAGGCAAAGGTGTGAGGTAACTGCCACTGCTGGTGGGTTGGGAGAGTCTGGACTCTTTGGAAGAAATGTGGCTGCAGTAAGGACCTAGTTGAGGGCTGTGTGTGTGACAGCCCCAGTCAGGGGTACCTGGAGGCAGTGTGGCAGTGGAGTCATCCTTACTTGTGCTTATGCAAGAATGGTGGGGCTGGAGGGTCAGGAGCTGAGGATGTTGTCAGGAGGGGGTCAGCATCTTGTAGTGTGACATTGCCCCCAAAAGAAGAAGAGTGAAGCCAGGACCATTGTGACAAAGTACAGAGGCCTAGCTGGGGCTCTCAAGGAGACTGGAGGAGGACTGGAGGCCATGGCCTTGAATCAGGGCTTAACTTTAAGATGCACAGAGTACTTCTGGGTGATAAAGGGGTCTGGGGAGTGGGGCCAGGGTCTGGCATTTGAGAAGCCAGGAGGCTGGGTGAATGGTCTGCATATTCCAGGGATCCAGTAGGGGAGGAGATGAGTCCCGCCCCAGCAACCCAGAAAGAGAGCAAATCCCCTCAGATGGCCCCTGCAGTCAGGATACCATGCGTGCTGAAGATGTTGATGTGTGGGTGGGCATTGTTCTGGTAGCCTGGGGGTCTCCAGGGCACTGGTAGGTCTGGTCCAGAAGGGGTACCATGATTCCACCAGGGGGCCCAGCTGGCATTGCAATGAACCCTATCCACGGTGCGTGGCCTGTGAGGTAGGCTCCCCAGATAGAGGCCAGGAGACTTCCTTTTATGGTTTCCATGGATATCTTCACCCTTGTACTCAAGGACTGCCAGATGCGGGAAGGGTTTGGACTGCCCACCCACACGTAGCCTGCAAATTGTTTTCAGTTATATCTCTGGAAAATGGATTATAATATTGCGTGTCAAAACCAGAAAGTATTTCTGCTCAAATGGCAAAATGTTGCTTTATAATCTAATTGCAGCTTTAAATTAAAGCCTTTAGGTTTAACCTGTATCAGAGGCCACCTGGTGAGCAGAGGGAGAAACTAACAAATATATTTATGAAGTAACAGATGCTGGGGGGATGAGGGGCTGAGCTCCCATCAGAGGGCATCCCAGGACGCTCACCCATGACCCTGTGAATTCCACCCTCCTCCCTTGGGCTGCCTTCACTTACCTCTCCCTAACCCTTCTTTACCGTCCTGCTCCAAAAGTGTCCTGACCTTCACATGTTGATGTGAAGCTCTGGGCAGGAGGGTGCTCTGAGAGGTCCTGTGGTCAACACTCAGGGCGTTGCTCAGCTGCCACAGGGCTCAGTAAGTGCTAGTTCTCATGGTTTCGTGGTCTATCTTAGCAGTCGTCCCCATTCCTAGAGGGGTTTCCCCGGGTGGCTCAGTGGTAGAGAATCCGCCTGGTAATGCAGGAGACATAGATTTGAGCCCTGGGTCGGGAAGATGCCCTGGAGAGGGAAATGGCAAGTCACTCCAGTATTCTCACCTGGGAAATCCCATGGACAGAGGAGCCTGGTGAGCTATAGTCAGTGGAATCACAAAGAGGCAGACAATTGCTGTTCCTAGATGCTACCTGGCCCTCTCCCCTCTTTTCCTTTTTCCCTCTCCCCCTTGCGCCCCTGTCCCTCAAGTGTCAGTTCCATTCCCCTCCCCTTCGGGGAGGCCTCCGGGGTGCCCCTCCCCACCAGGACCCCACGGTAGGGGCCCTTTTCCTAAAGCCGAAGGCTTGGTGCCAACTCCTAACTGTCCATCACTCTGTGAGCTAAACCTGCGTTGTGTGCTTCTTCCCACTGGGCAGAGACAGGAGTGGCTTCATCTCTGTCCCTGGGCCAGCAGGGGCCAGGCTTCAGTAAATGTTTGTTGGCCACATAAAATGAGGAAGGAGCAGTGCATTCATGATACTTCCTGCATCTTCAACCCAGGGCTCTGAACTCAGGAGATGCTCAGTTTAGGTTTATTGTAGCCCAATAAAATGTTTTTTGTAGACTTCCCAATACCCAATTGATTGTCAGTATCTTTTAAAGAAACTTAATCAGTGATACAGATAGAGCTACCTCTCCTGTGAAGAGCATGATGGAGAAGATCAGGACACTCTCCAGAAGGTCCAGCTGCTTTCACACACTGGCTGTGATGGATAAGGAAGGCAAGCTGGGTCCCTCTGAAAGTGAGGCTTATTCAGCTTGCTTGTTGGAAATCCAAGCAAGGCCTTTTACTTGTACAGAATATTGCCAGGGCTCCTTGGCTATTTGCATGTGGGCAGCCAATAGCCTCTGTGTGGGAGTCTGTGACTGTGTAACATGTGGCCGCCGTGTGAACATCTACAGATCCTGAGTTACCTTGAAAGAGCATTTCATGGGCTTCCAGACCCCACATCCATCTGTGCTACCCTGTGGAACCACCTTCTCACAACCTGTGACATGTTCTGTTTGCCACATTAATATTGGCAAATCTTCATCATGGGAAGGTGGGAAGGTTGATAGAGGAAAGATGTAAGAGAGTCTGGAGCCAAGCCTGACGAGCCTTCAGGTTGAGCAGGCTGCGTGTGTGCGTGCCTGTGTTCTGTGTGTGTGTGTCTGTGTGTGTCTGTGCATCTGTGTATGAATATGTGAAATGTGTGTTTATATATGTGTGTATCCAGGTATGTGTGCTATGCTGTGCTAAGTCGCTTAAGATGTGTCCGACTCTTTGCAACCCTATGGACTGTAGCCCACCAGGCTCTTCTGTCTGTGGGATTCTCCAGGCAAGAATACTGGAGTGGGTTGCCATGGCCTCCTCCAAGGGATCTTCCTGACCCAGGGATTGAACCCATGTCTCTTGTGTCTCCTGCCTTGGCAGGTGGATTCTTTAGCACTGGTGCCACCTGGGGAGCCCATATCCAGTTTTATGTATGTCTATGTGTATGTGCCTGTGTGTATATGTGTATCTTGGGTATTTCTGTGTGATATTTGTGTGTGTATTTCTATATGATACATGTGTGAGTGTATGTGTTTGTGGGTGTGGGTGTATGAAGTTAAATGAGCTGATTTCACCTTATGCCTCTGTAGGCAGTTTCCAGAGTTCTGGAAAGATCTTAAGTGATGAGAATATTATTGGACTAAGTGGAGAGCTTCCAGAGAGGCCAGTGTGTAGGGCACAGTCCTCATTTGAATACCTGTGTATGTGTCTGATAAATTAACTCCTCAAACAGGATGCACGCCCATGAGAGTGGCACATGGGGGCTGTCCTTCCCCACAGACCTCCTGGGGACCCTCCTGGCTGTTCCCTTTCCCCATCTACCGGTTCCAGGCACCCTCATTGGCTGCCACATCCTGGGAGTAAGGACAGCACACTTAGGAGAGAAATCTACTCTAATAGCTCCCCATTTGTTCCAAGGCCAAGCAAAATCAATAGGAATTTAGTTGGCCTGATAGGTGTGAAGGTTATGGTGCAGCAGTGAAGGCTTCAGGCCCTGGCATCAAATAGTCTGGCTCCTGTTCCTGGTCTGCAGGTCCCTGGCTGTGTGATCTTGGCCCGTCACCCAGACTCCTTTAGTCCGAGGGTCTCCTCTGCTCAACAGGGTAAGGATGGGAATGATTCTGTATATACAACCCTGTCGACAAAAAGTTTTCCTGGGTAAACACTCAGAAAGTGTTAGCATAGTACTCACCCTCTGGAGGCCTGGATTTTCTCTCTTCTTCTTTTGATGACTCAATCATGCTAATTAAGACAGAAAAGCCTGAGCTAAATTAGGCAAATCCAGGAGACATTTAGCTCTGGGCAAAATGATTTTGTGAATGGAGTTGTATGCTGCTAAGTCACTTCAGTCGTGTCCGACTCTGTGCGACCCCATAGACGGAAGCTCACCAGGCTCCCCCGTCCCTGGGATTCTCCAGGCAAGAACACTAGAGTGGGTTGCCATTTCCTTCTCCAATGCATGAAAGTGAAAAATGAAAGTGAAGTCGCTCAGTCGTGTCCGACTCTTAGCGACCCCATGGACTGGAGCCTACCAGGCTCCTCCGTCCATGGGATTTTCCAGGCAAAAGTACTGGGATGGGGTGCCATTGCCTTCCCCAATGGAGTTGTATAGTGTTTGAATTTCCGGCCATTGCAGGGGCAGGCAAGCAGAGGGGAACAGAGTTGGACATCCTTTTTCAGATTGGTACCCCTGCTTGGGACTCAGGAGCATTGGAACTGGTCACTGATTGCTGGGAGCCACACTTCAGGATCAGTCAGGGTTCCCTGCTGGCCAGGGACAGAAAAACACAAGTCAGTCTTAAGGGAAGAATCTTGGCTTATGTGAATGAATGGTCCAGGGCCTGAGGTGGCTTCCTGTGTGGCTGGATACAAATCCCTAGATCAATCTGTGTCTCTCCCCACCACCTTTCTCCTCTCTGCTTCCCTGGTGTTGGCTCCTTGCTGAGCTTCCTCTTGGTCATAAGAAGTCTGCAGCAGCTCCAGCTCCTACAGCCTCATCTGTCATCCCCTGGGGAAGAGCCAGTACCTCCTCTGGGATCCCCCAGCAGAAGCCCTGGAATTAGCTCTGAATAGGCCTGACTATATCAGTTTGGCTCCCACACCTGCCCTGATCCAGTCCCTGCATCCACGAAGTACTGCATGGTACTCTCAGGGCCTGTGTTCTAACCCTGTGCTGGGCTGAGCCCACCAGAAGCCTTGGGCTGAAGGGCTGGAGGGAGTACCTCTCCAGAAGGAATTGGGATGTAGGTACCAGAAAGCTGAATAGTTGCTGAGCATAGCAAGAGGAAATTGAATACTGCATCACAAGGCCCCGTGTGCTTTACAGCCAGGTGTACGTCAGTCCTCACAACAGCCCCATTTTACAGAAGAGGAAACCGAAGCACTGAACAACTGTTAGATTGCTTCTGATCACATGGCTGGAGAGTGCCATCTAACCCCCTGCTGCCTGCTCACCCGCTGAAAACCACGCTGTACCCTCTCTCCTAGTGAAATGCTGCAGTGTCTCCAGAGAGTGGCTTCCAACAGAATTTCCAGTTTTGAGTTGCTGGAGGTCCGTCGAATTCAGGCTCAGTGTCTGAAAGATTTTCTCACAGTTTAGGACACAGTGGTATCTTTTCCCTAAGCTGTTACCAAGGAGTAAGTACTGCTTTCTCCACTGTGAGGGGCCCTGCCTCCCAGCAGGTGGGCCTCCAACTGCCCTGCTGCCTCACCCCTCCCCCTGCTCCCCTGCCCTCTTCAGGTAAACCCCTGAGATAAGTCAGAGCTCCCACCCTGCACCTCCCACCCACTCTTTATCTTTTTCTCTCGCTACCAAAAGGCCTGTAATTAGGAAACATTAGCAGGCTCAAAACAGCTTTCATACCTGAAACATCCTCTGTAATTGCACTCAGCAGTGCTCTTCTCTGGCTATTAATGTCACTTTTATGAAGCAATGAGGAACAAAACACCCCGAGGCACTTAAAACATTTTTTTTATATATATAATACATGTCTTAGGAATGGAAGTTTAAAATCACCTGCTTGATAGAGACAGTGATAGACAAAGGCTGGGGGCTCGGGACAGAGCCATGGGCCCAGGGATCCAAGGGGTTCAGACACTGCTCTGGAAAGAGTGACAGCCCTGGGGTGGGCTGGCCAAGGCTGGTGGATCCCTGGCATGAAAGGTGGGCCAGACAAGGGCACTGTTCTGCCTGACTTCATCATGTGTGGTTGCTGTCACTGGGTTTTTACATGAGCTCTCTTTTGTGGGCATGCGTGTGCCTTTGACAGAGAGGTGACTAGAGTGTTACAGATGAGCAATGTCATTGGGTAGACTATGAATTATTACATTAAGTAGAATATTAATCATTGCACTGGTTGCAGAAATGTTAGGGAACCGTTGACCGAAACTGCTCATCTTGATCAGGCAAGATGATAACCACTTGCATGAGTTGTCTTACAACAAGAGGTCCCGATAAGGAACAGGATGCTGCCACTGAAAACTAACTGGGATAATTTGGAAGGGGCCCGAAGGAGGAAGGAGACTCCAGCCCATAATATCTCCCAACAACCTCCCAGAATCCTTTGCACTGGAGTCCATCTTGGCTGAGAGATGTGAGTGCCACCAGGAAGGACCCAAGTCACATCACATACGGGCACATGCAAGATGATTGGCCAGAGGCAACCGGGACACTAACCCTGTTAGCATAAAACCTGAGATGTGAGCCACATGGCAGAGCAGTTGTCCTGGTTTCCCTTACCCTACTGCTCTCCACCTGGGTGCCCCCTCCCGATAACATTTTTTGCTTTGTCAGCGTGTGTGTCTCCTGAGACAATGCGTTTCTGAGTATTAGATAAAAGCCCACTCTCCAGCCCTGGAAGGGTTCCCCTTTCCTGCAACAGAAGTGCACGCAGTATGACTGTGTGTATGTATGTGGAGGGAGGGATGGATTAAGGGAGAGATCCGCTGTGTTAAAGAACTCCAGGAGTTGTGGTGGTTCACCAGAACCTGACTATCTGACAGATTTATTTTCTTGCTCTTGAAAATGGCTCACAGACTCATTCTTCAGTGGAACGGGAGATATTTCTGTCCATAGACTCCGGGAGGGAACCCCAGAGGTCATCCATTCCCCCTCCCCGTCTCAGAGGCAGGCTTAACCCTCATTTGTCCAGGCACACAGATGTCTTTTCTCTAAAATCTTTTCCAGGAAGGCAGACCCCTGCTGTGCCCCTTGTCCCAACCCTGGGAACCTTTCTCCCACCGGTATGTGAGGCTGAGGACCAACTGCCTGGTGAAGGTCAGAGTGGCTCTCAGGGCCCTGGAAGGAAACAGGGCCCCTGACACAGGCCTGACCAGGATGGAGCTGAGGGGGGTCCACAGGGTCTCGTTGCCTTGACAGTCCTGACTCACAGCTCCTTACTGGTCTCCTTGGTGAAAGAAGATATCTGTTACAGGAGAGGACAAAGCATGAGAAGAAAGGTGAGGCAGAGTTAAGAGACGTGTAGAAGATGGGCCAGAGTAAAACAGGTGGAGAACGGAGGCTCAGGGTTGGCAGCAGCCAGATGGGGACTCTAGCCTGGCTCTGGAAGAAGGCGCCTGACCTGTGTGGAAACGGGGCAATCCTGGGATACACCTTTGACTTGACCCCCAGGTACAGCCAAATGTGAAAGAGTCATTTGGCCTGAATCCCACTGTATTTCTGGTAGCATCAGGGAACAAGCCCAGGATTTGGAGTCTGATGTGCTGGGTTTATTGCCATTTCCCTCTGAGTTCTGTGACTTCTGAGTCCATCTTCTGCCTCTGTCACATGGCTAATGTAAGATCTTATTTACAGAGTGGTTGGCAGCATAAATTGTGTTTAGCTTCCTTGTAGACGCCAAGGCTCAGTCAATACCACTTGCCCTGACTAGTGCAGTGATTCTTGTCTGAGGGACTTAACTTGCCTGGGACGAGGGTGGGGACTGATGGGGGTTGGGAGGCCTGAGATGCAAGATCAACTTTCCAGCATTTCTTTTAGGTTGTGGCTCTCGTGAGAATACCATCAGAGGGTGCACCTTGTTATTACTCACAGAGCTATTATTAAAAATAGTGATAACTACTGCTACTACTAATTACTGTCAGTTAAGTACCAGCTGTGTCCCGGGCACTGGACATCAATGGTACCACCTCATCGAATTCTCACCAGGACTGTGCATGCCAGGGAGTGTTTCTCCCATTTTGCAGATTTGCAGAGCAGACACTGAGCTTGCGGGCAAGGATCCAAAGTCATGGAACTGCTTAAGGGTTTTGCTGAGACTGACCCCAGGCCTGTCTGACTGTGGAGCTCACTCTTGTGCTTCTGCCCCTGAATGAGAGTGAGGAAGGGTGCATCATACATCATCAAGAAATGAGGGAACAGAGGGTGAGGAAAGGTAAAATCTCTGTTTTCTACAAAGGGAAAGGGTAGGTTTGAAAGCCAAGTGCCAGTGGAACATACACTTATTAAGTACCCATGGGTCACTTTTTAAAGCAAGCGGTTTGGAGAGGTGTGGAGCAGGTGCTGTGTAATGTGGGCTTTAGAGGCAGAGTAGTAGCAAGTCCAGGGGAGCCTTGAGCATGCGACCCCACTCCCAGGGCAGGTGAGGCCTGGCCAGGAAGCTGGAGGAGGCTGCAGGTGGTCCCTGGAGATGAGTGGCTCCAAGGGATGATGAAGGAGCATGTGGTTAGCTCCTGCCCCCAGGTCTTGGCGAATGCTGAGGAAGTGAGGACTCCTGGGAAGGGAGAGAGGTGAGCTGGTTTCCACCCAGTGATGCCATGTCAGTTGGGTTGAACTGGCCCCTCTTGCATCTGAGGTGCTCCTCTGCTGGTAGAAGGGGGGTCTAGTTGTGGCGCACCCTCCTCTCTATACGTACTGTCCCACTTACCTCTCTTCCTGCTGAAGACAGAGGTGCCCAACATGTTTCCCAGTGTCACAGAGGACAACCAATGGGAATGACTGTGGAGTTAAGATTCAGACTTATCTTGCCCGGTGAGAGCTCTGCCTTCAAAATGTCATGGTCAGTGTTAAAGGTCCACACTTTCATTTAGGTGCAAACGAGTCACTGTGAGCCAGGTGGGCAGTGGCTCAGGTGGGGTCTTGTGAGTGGCTGGTTACCTATTCCTGGGGACCAACTACACGATGCAGGTACAGAAAGGGCAGATGCAAGTCATAGGTGATGGTGGCCTCATTGCAAGAGTTCCAGCCTGAGCATGTCTCCAGAAATGGGCTTATTCTGGGAGCCCAGTTTTGAAAGGGACAATGGAAGACCTGGAGTGATGCCTGGTGGGGGGTGACCAGTGATTGTGTCTTTCAGAGAATGTTGGTTAGACCTGGGAACCTCAGCCCAGAAACAATCAGAAGCAAAGTCCAGGAGGCAAAGGCGTGAGATCAAAGCCCTCCCGAGGCTTATCCAACCAAGCTCCAGCAGCCATGGTTTCTGAAGTGGATCACACACAGTGGCCACATTCCCACCATTGGGGAGGGGGCAGGATGGGGGGAGTGTGTCCCCTTCTAAGGCCAGATTTGAGTTTCCTGCACCCTGAGAATGGGCATGACGCCAGGAGCTCCTCTAGGAAGGCCAGTCTCTTCCTCCCCCTGTGCCTTGCTCCCTTGTTTCCAGGATGCTTCCCACTGGCCACGGCCAAGCCTGACCCACTCTCAAAACTCTGCACCCATGGAATGGAGAGCCCATCTCCTTGGCCTGTAACCTAGGGTGCTGGCCTCGGCTCTGTGTTGAGCGGAAATCCATCCAAGCTGAAGGGAAAAGCCATTCGTCTCTCTCAGGGGTAACTGCTCCTCAGCGATGATGGAGAGCAGGCCTGGGCAGAGCAGCACCAGGTTGGTGGGGCCTGGGGCCGGCGGCTCCCGCCCCTGCCTTGTTCGACAAGGCCTTGTTGGGCAGCAGTGAGGACCGCATTCAATCGACGGCTTAAGATAATCACATGTGTGAGGCGCTGGGATAATGACAGCTGAATACCCTGCCGCTGTTGCCATAGTGACCAGCCAAGCACTGGTTCCCTCCTTTTTTTTCTTTCTTGTTTTCTGGGCCTCCTTGTTACAGGGCTGGCTGGTGGGGTAGGGGGGTGGGTGAGGTTGGGAAATGAGAAAGAGGAGGAAGAGGGGGAAGGGAGACCCAAGAGGGGTAGCCCATTATATGCTCTTTAAATACCCCAGCTGGAGGTGTTTTAAATCTCAGCAGAGACAGAGAGAAACAGTGTCTTAATCCCCAGCTCCCTGTGAATTATTTAAAGGGATCTTGTCAGAAGGATGAATTTGTCACTGTTTCAGTGTCAACAGCAGCAGCAGCTGTCATAATGGCTGAGGACCCCACTCCAGGCAGGGCCTGGTACCAAATGCTGCTGCCTGGTGGAAGTTACAGCAACCAGGGTCCTGTGGACAAGGAGCCTCCTCCCGAAGCACAAGCCTGCAGTGTTTCTCCTGGTGCATTGGCAGAGACCAGGGTGTGAAATGTGCCCAGATGCTGAGATGCAAACCATCTGGACCTTGGGATGGCTGGCCTTGCCTTCTATGAATGTGGCTCCTTTGGCCCATAGCCATGGCGTCTCCGAGCAGTGCGGCACACTCACGGGCTGGGAGTGGTCTGAGCTGACCAGGGTTCCTGTGGCCTTTGATGGGTGGGCATATACCCAAGGGAGGGCACACAGGCCCTGCTCAGGCCATAGTCAGTGTTCCCAACTTCATACAGTACCCACAGGCATGCATATACCCACAAGCACGCATGCACACACATGCAAGTGTGCACATACCAAAGATGGTGCTTAGGTGCAGACAGCTAGAGGGACAGGAGAGGATCGTAGATCATATACATCATGGAGGGAGAGCAGTCTTTCTAAGAAAAGTGCCAGGAGCTCAGAGAGAGGCTAAGCCTAAGGCTGTGGCTGATAGCCACAACTCACTGGGGGCTCGGATCAGGTTAAGGTCTTTCACGTGCGTTTTCCATTGAATCCTCACAGTCATCTGGTGAAGTAGTTCCATACTCTGAGTACCCCTGTGTCCGAGGTAGAGACTGAGGCTCAGGGAGGTTTAGGGGGTGTGCCATGGTCACAAGGCTGGGTCTCACTGACTCCAGAGCCTGTGCATTGAACTCCTGAGGGTCAGGGTTTGGCAGGGTGACAGCAGGCCTACTTTATCCCAACCCACTGTTGGTCGACACAGACACTTCCAGGCAGTCTGGATAGATCATGTTTGGGCTTATCTCTCTCACTCTCACCTCAGCACAGTATTTCTTGCATTGTTCCACCATCCAAACTTCCAGAAGAATTTTGTTGAGACTGCTTTGGGAAACACGGACTGTTTCCCAGACTCTAATTCTTTCCATATGCTAATTGTGTTCTTTGCCCCCCATCCCCTGCTCTTCTGCCTCTTTAGGAAATTCATTGCTTTGTGCCCTTTCAAAGCTCTGGGCTCTCAGAAGCAGTGCCTGCCCCAAGCCAGGTGCCCAGTTCCTTGGCACATTACATAGGGCCATGGTAATGAACAGGGGCTATCCATGTCCCCCCACCAGCCCAGCACATCTGGGAGGTAAATGGAGCATGTTGGGAGGTGAGGTGGTGCTCACAGTCCTCGGGGGAGCCCCTGAGTAAATGGCTGCATTGCTTGGTTGGTGCACTAAATGGTAGATCCCTCTGGGCTTGTAGGAGTTTATGCCCCATGGACTACATTTTACATTTTAATTAGCCCTCGAGCTTGTCTAATATCCAAGCTCTTTCAGGCTTAGTTTACTGTCTACACAGGACCTGTGTCCTTAGGATCCAGGGCAACCGGTGATGCTGGCTCCAGTCCTGCCAAAGCAATCTGCAGCCCTGAGGAGTTTCTGGCCTCCTGTATGTTCTTTGCTTCCCTGGCCTCAGTGGGCTTCTTTTCCTGTTCAGAGGGCAGCCATCTTTTACTGGGAACCTAAAAGCAGAATTTTGAATTTTCCCTGATTGTGATACTGTGTAACTCAGACTGGGACTTGAATCCACAGTCTTTTAACTGAAGTCACACACCTGGTCTCAGGTCTTAATGAGGTTCAGGTTTTTGATGTCTCACTGTAGAAATAATTCAGTGAGAGACAAAGTGATAGGTAAGAAGTAGATTTATTTAGAGAGAAACCCACTTCACAGACAAGAGTATGGGCCATCTAGGGAGGTGAGAGCAGTCCCCAAAAATGATGTGGTTACTTTTTATAGGCTGGGTAATTTCACAGGCTAATGAGTGGGAGGATTAGTCCAGTAATTTTGGGGAAAGGGCAGAGATTTCCAGGAAGTGGGGCACTACCTACTTTTTGGTCTTTGATAGTCGGCCTTGGAACTCTCATGGCTCTTGCAGGTGTGTCATTTAGCTTGCTGGTGTGTTACAGTGAGTGTGTACTGAGGCTCAAGATCCAGTGGAAGTCGACCTGTGGTCATCTTAAACCTATTTGGCTCTAATTGAGGTCCCAGGTAGCTCAGTGGTAAATAATCTGCCTGCCAATGCAGGAGACTCAGGAGATGTGGGTTCGATCCCTGTGTGGGGAGATCTCCTGGAGAAGGAAATGGCAACTCATTCCAGTATTCTTACTTGGGAAATCCCATGGAGAGAGGAGCCTGGTGGGGTATAGTCCTTGGTACTGCAGAAGGTCAGACACGACTAAACGACTGAGAACACATGCAGGGCCTATGTCGTTCTTTCAAAGATTGTGCCCTGCCCCCTTCCTTCATTTCAATTGGGCAGTGCCAGGGGAGTTAGGATCCTATGGGGCATGTATAGCGATGGCAACCATTTGCAAAATAGCAGATTCCTTCAAACAAAAGTTTGTGCCCAAATGCAGACATGGGACCAAAGTCTATGAGTTGTGTCGAATTTTGTCTCCCTGTGGTCTGAACTGGTGGCTAACAGTGACCCAGGGATTGCCTGATGAGAGAAGGGGACCCATGCTGAAACCTGGCCAGAGGCAGTCCTGGAGATTCTGGGAGAGGCGGAGAGAAGGCTCCTGGCTGTCCCTCTGGGTCTGTACACAGACTGAGTTCAGCTTTTTAGTCTCGGCGTTTCCTGCTGACTGAATGGCAGGATTATTTATCTAAGATGGAGGAGACGATTTTTACACCTTCATGTGTGAGTCAGAAGCGGATGCTGAGGTTAACATAACAGCCATGCTGCCGCTGATAGTAAAGATGATAGTTGGTACTTAGTGAATGGTAGTTACGTGCAAGCTCAGTGCTACGTGGTTTTTTATCTAGGTGATGATCTTTCAATCTTCCTGACACCCTGCAGGGCAAAGAGTATTTTGCAGTTGAGGAAACTGAAGCTCAGAAAATCGTGTGTGGTCACAGAGCTGTAACTGGCAAAAGTGGGGTTCGCCTGTCCCCGCCAACCTCTCCCACCTTCCCTCCTCCCACCTGCCCTCCTCCCACCTTCCCCCTACCCTGTGCCACTTGGCAGCCACACTGGCATCCTGGATTTCTCGGCTGTGTGCCAGGAACACTCTTGCTCCGGAGAGTCTATTCTTATTCTCTGAGCCTGGAATGCTCCTCCCTCATCTCCCCCCTAAGCTGGGGACTCCTGAGAGTTGTTCAAATGTCTGCCTGAAAGGAGACCTCTGACAATCCCGCTGCCAGCTGTCCCTTGCTAGCCCCTTCCTGCTCCTCAATAGTATTTAACACTGTTCGACTTTATATTACTGATTCATTTGCTCATTCACCCTCTGGTTTGTTGCATTAGATTATCAGGCCCACGAGGCAGGACTTTGTCTTAGTCCCTGCTGTGTCACACTAACACCTAGATCACTACTTGGGGATGTGTTAGGTGTTCAATTCTTTATTTTAAAAATGAGTTAAATGAGCAGGGTTGGAAACACATCAGAATAGCCTCTTGTTAGACGGAGAGAGCCTAAAAAGCCAGTTTCCATGATTTCTGTGTCTAGAAGAGCCTGTGTCTAGGACAGGCCCTGTAGAAATGGCTTATTCTCAATACGACACCCTGGCAGACACTGGGCATTCTGGGAGGGGCCGGGTTGGCCCAGGAAGATGCAGCAGTCCAAGAAAGGGCTATCAATCCTAGATCTTTCCAGAACTCCATGCCTGGAACTGTCTTCAGAGGCATAAGTAGAATCAGAACCACTTAACTTCATTTTAGAGTGGTTCTTAATTTTTGATCAAGATGTAGTATTTCCTAGCTTGCTCATCCATCTGACTCATCAGATTGAGCTCCAGATGACCTTTGTCTGTTTCTGAAATCCACCTGCATCCTTGGAGGATGAAGAATGTATTAAAAGGATGTCCTAGAAGGTGGTGTCGATGGACCAGTAGATAGGGTTCATGGCAGTGGTTTTGAAGGAGAACAGTGTATTTTACACGCATGCAGTTGCCCAAACAGCAAATGTCAATGGTCACTCCAGCCTCCTCCAGACCAACAGACCTGCAGGTTCTGATTACAACAAGCCAGTCAGTCTGAGAAACTGAGATCCTGGAGGAACCTGGAGGCATCTTTATCATACATCAAAGTCCTGATCTAAAAGCCTGAACAAGTGTTTTCTAATGGGTGCATTGCTTTCTTTATTAGGTTTATCTCAAGGACAGATGGTCTATTGGCATCAATAATAATGCCCTTTCAAAGGCTATTAGTATTCTACTGGTTGTGCAAGGCTGCTTTGTTTCTTCTTCTCCCAGGGACAAGTTAGCCTGGTGACACCTGCTCTAAGTCCCCAGCCAAGGACCAGGGGCTGAGGAACAGACCAGGACCTCGCTTGTCCCCTCAGTTTGTCTGTATTTATTGAGGTCTAGGCCTCTTGAGAAATCTGTATGCAGGTCAGGAAGCAACAGTTAGAACTGGTCATGGAACAACAGACTGGTTCGAAATAGGAAAAGGAGTACGTCAAGGCTGTATATTGTCACCATGTTTATTTAACTTATATGCAGAGTACATCATGAGAAATGCTGGACTGCAAGAAACACAAGTTGGAATCAAGATTGCTGGGAGAAATATCAATAATCTCAGATATGCAGATGACACCACCCTTATGGCAGAAAGTGAAGAGGAACTCAAAAGCCTCTTGATGAAAGTGAAAGTGGAGAGTGAAAAGGTTGGCTTAAAGCTCAACATTCAGAAAACGAAGATCATGGCATCTGGTCCCATCACTACATGGGAAATAGATGGAGAAACAGTGGAAACAGTGTCAGACTTTGTTTTTCTGGGCTCCAAAATCACTGCAGATGGTGCCTGCAGCCATGAAATTAAAAGACGCTTACTCCTTGGAAGGAAAGTTATGACCCACCTGGATAGCATATTCAAAAGCAGAGACATCACTTTGCCAACAGAGGTTCGCCTAGTCAAGGCTATGGTCTTTCCTATGGTCATGTATGGATGTGAGAGCTGGACTGTGAAGAAGGCTGAGCGCCGAAGAATTGATGCTTTTGAAGTGTGGTGTTGGAGAAGACTCTTGAGAGTCCCTTGGACTGCAAGGAGATCCAACCAGTCCATTCTGAAGGAGATCAGCCCTGGGATTTCTTTGGAAGGAATGATGCTAAAGCTGAAACTCCAGTATTTTGGCCACCTCATGCGAAGAGTTGACTCATTGGAGAAGACTCTGATGCTGGGAGGGATTGGGGGCAGGAGGAGAAGGGGACGACAGAGGATGAGATGGCTGGATGGCATCACTGACTCGATGGATGTGAGTCTGAGTGACCTCCGGGAGTTGGTGATGAACAGGGAGGCCTGGCGTGCTGCAGTTCATGGGGTCGCAAAGAGTCGGACACGACTGAGCGACTGATCTGATCTGATCTGAGGCACTGGGAATACCAGGAAGTCTCTGATGCAGTCAACCTTCCAAGGGGCAAGTCCACCGCAGAAATAGGTGGTGTTGGGGTGGGGGTGAATTTCTGAGACTGCAGCAGGACTAGAGAGAGCAAGGTGGTGACTTCCAGGAGATTACCTGGAGATGTCCAGGTGACAGCTGGATAAACTGGACACTGGGAGGAGGTCAGTGATGATCCCCACTGTGGTTATAGCTTTCTGTGTGGCTGAGGTCACCCAGGATGAAAAGTGAGAGGAGAAGGGAGTAAGAGTGGAGCCCTGAGAAACCTGTGGATTCCACTGGTCCCAGATATCCTGGACAAAAACCTTGTCATGTAATACCAGTGTTGCAAGGCTAAATGCACAGAATTACTTCACTGTCAACAGGAACTAATAAATTAGTCAAAACATAATTCCCTGTCCTCAAGGAGCTCACAGCCTGGAAGCAGAAACCAAAGCAATTAACGAATCGTTCAAAACACTGTATTATCCAATGCTAAATTGTGTGGACTAAGCTCAATCATACTTTAAGCATTTGGAACATGGTAGCTGAATAGAAGCTGGAAAGACATCATGGGGGGAATAAGACCTGTGTTCAGGAGCTCAGTCATGTAGACTCTTCGCAACCTCATGGACTGTGTAGCCCGCCAGCCTCCTCTGTACATGGGATTCTCTAGGCAAGAATACTGGAGTGGGTAGCCATTCCCTTCTCCAGGGGATCTTCCAAACCCAGGGATCAAACTGAAGTCTCCTGAATTGGCAAGCAGTTTCTTGACCTGTGCATCACCTGGGAAGTCCTATATAAGACCCGAGGCCCCTCAAAGCAATGTCTGCGGAGAGAGCTCAGCTCTGCCACCCATCAGTGGCCCAGTGCGCCCATTTGTCAACAAAAGGTCTTGGTCAACACGACCCATCATGGCTTCCTCCCAGGTGTTATTCTCTGGTTCTGTCTTGGAGGAGTTGAGATGGGATGAGGATGGTGCAGAAGAAAGGTGCCAGAACATCAGCAACAACATCAGGGGCGGAAACAGGCACTGGCTCTGAGTGATGGGAGAGGATGTGGCCCTGGCCCGAGCCCTGGCCATCTCTTGCCTGGTCTCCTATCATTACTCTGACCAAACAGCAAGCCAGGGCATGAGTCCAGGAGTGAGGTAATGCCAGCCCTAGTGCACGGCAGTGGAAAGCAACAGAGAGGCCAGATAGGAGGGACATTGTTCTGGAAGAAATGGCAAGTTGTGGTGACAAATTGGGCATGAAGTTGCCAGGGGCATACTGTGTGAGGGTGATAGAGGCCAGGCCATCATTGTTGGGCGTTGAGGTACAGGCTGTACCCAATAACCAAGAGTGTTTTTCAGAAAAAGCTGTGTTGAGGTATTAGTTACATATCATAAAATCTGCTCATTTTAAGTGTACGAGTCAATGATTGTCAATTTACAGAGTTGTACAATCACCACCACAATCCCATTTTAGAACATTTCCATCAGCTCCCAAAAGGACTCTTCATGTCTATTTGTAGTCACTCTCCTTTCCCATTCATGGTCTCAGTCAGAGAAATACTAACACTTTTATGAAAAAGTGTTAGTATATAGTATATAGACACTTTTATGTCTATAGATTTGCCTTTTCTGGACTCCTCATCTAAGTAGAGAACCATTCAATATGTGGTTGTTTGTGTCTGGCTTCTTTCACTGGGCAGTCGTGGTTTAGAGGTTGCATGTACCAGTATTTCCTTATTTTTTATTTCCAAATAGTACTCCATCATATAGCTATATCTCATTTCATATTTTTAGTAGTTTATGTGCTCACTAATTATGTGTTTACTATGCATTAGAGAAGGAAATGGCAACCCACTCCAGTGTTCTTGCCTATAGAATCCTAGGGACGGAGGAGCCTAGTGGGCTGCTGTCTATGGGGTCGCACAGAGTCGGACACAACTGAAACGACTTAGCAGCAGCAGCAGCAGCAGCATGCACATTAACATGGGGAAGACTCAGTCTCAGGTGTCATATTAAAGTCCAGTTGAGAGGTCCAAGAAGCGAGGACTACAGTCAGATTGGCATCAAACTCAGGGTTGATCCTAGAAGTAGAATTGCTGGGTCAAATGATGTATACATTTCTAATTTTGATAAATAAAACAAAAAATTTCATAGAGATTGTACCACTTCACCCTTCATCCAGCTATTTATTAGGATGCTTATCTCTGACACCCTCTGCAACATGTGGTGTTATCAAACTTTGGTCTGACCAAAAAGAAAAAAAAGTGTCAAAAGTATCCCAATGTGGCTAACTATCATTTTGGTTATATTGAATGAAGTTTAGCACCTTTTTATATGTTTATGAGTTATATCTGTTTCTTTTAGTAAACAGTGTTAGTATGCTTTGCTCATTTTGGGGGTTTTTTTTTTCTTTATGTATAGATTAAAAAAAATCTCTTAGGGAAAATTAACACTTTATCTGTGATAAATTGCAATAAGTCTTTTCCCAGCATGTTTTCTTTTCTCTTCCATTTGATTTTACCATGGCTATTTCTGTCATGTTAATTAAAAAAAAAAAAAAATTGTATGGCGCTGACTTGTCCATTTATGGCTTCTGAGTTTCATGTCATGATTGTCTCTATGGTTTCTTTTAGTATTTTTATGATTTCATTTTTAATGTTTAAATCTTTGGTTCACTGGACATTTTTTCTGGAGGAAGGTAAGAAGTATGGATATAGAATTATGTGTTTTTTCCAGATGGATACCCAGCTATTACAACAATTTTAAAAAATGGTTCACCTTTTCCCCACTGATCTGAGTTGTGGCCAACCTTCCAAAAGCCGAGACCTATTGATTTGATATTTAGAACATCCCACCAGTTACTCTGCCACATATAGGCTCGGGAGTGGCCTTTTCGCTATATTCTTACAGAGACTTGATATTTTATCTTTTTAATTTTTTGCCAATCTGATAAGCAAATGGAGGTGTTTTGTTGTTTTAATGGGAAGAGATAATTACAGAAAGGGTCACAGGAGACAGCATGTCAAAAGCCCAGAAGTGGAGGCTGAGAAACCTTTAGGAGGAGATTGGCTTTGGGAAGGGCAGTGAGAGCGCCCCCAAGAGGCTGGAACCAGCACAGGTCTTAGGTCTGAATACCAATTGGGTTGTGTATCCAACACTGGTGAAACACATTTTTTAAGGATTTGTGAAGCTGTGCACCTAGAGACACAGAGTCCCTCAAAGCTTGGTTAGGGAGGCAGACCTGATGCATGAAAGAGTATTAAGGGGACACATGGGTCTTGTCAAAGCACCCTCTCTCTGTCCCTCACCCCATCACCCCACCTCAATGTGATGAGAACCTAGAATTTCTGCACCAAGATACAATTTCAGTCTCTACTGGTCTGGTCCAGCCCTCTGTCATCCCTCACTTGAAGCAGGAAAATGAAGGCCGGTTGTCCTGCTCATGTGCTCATCCAACCCAGGCTCTACTTTGCATCAGAGAACTCTTTTAAAAACTCAGCTCTAGTCACCTATATTTTCCTCCCTAAAACTTACCAATGCCTCTACTCTCAGGGTGAAATTCCAAGTTCTTCATCAGACTCACCCTCTCGGCGGTCTTCTTCCTGCTACCCCTAGTTTTTTTTTTTTTTTTTTTTTTTAACGATTCTTCCTTCCTCAGTGATGCCAGGAGATTTCTCTCCACCACAGGGCCTTTGCACTTGCTGTTCTTGGGCCTCAGCACTCTGTCCCTTCTCTGCCCCTCTCTGCTGGCAGCAGACGCACATTTCTCCTGGCTGACTTCTATCTACCCATCCCTCTCAGCTTGGAGGGTCATCTCTGCCAGGCCTCTTGGCATCCTGAAATTTTCCCTCACAGCAGTTAGCACAATTGTAATAATTTAGTTATTTTAATAACCATTTGTCTAATTTCTGTTTCTCTTGCTAGATTATAAGCTTCATATTTCTGCATCCCCAGTGGCTAATGGAATGCCTGGCATAAAGTTGGCTTCAGTAAATATTTTTTTCACTGATGGTTGCATGAAGCAGAACTATAAAGCAATGACGCTGATTCCAAGTATCACAAGCAAATAATAATGTCTGGCCTCCCTGCTGGGAATGCTGTTCCACCCTCATCTTGACTTACTCAAATCTCTTTCAAGGCCCACAATCCTAATCGCCCTTGCTCAGAGAGTATTTGTGTTTCCTCCAGCCCACTCTGATTGCTGTGTTTCTAACCCCTGTAGCTCTAGCAGGCAGAAGAATAAAAAAGGGAAAGAGACTCCATCACAGCCTTTCCCCAAACAACGAAGAATTATTTTTCTTTCTCTCAGTTTCTTTCTGCTCTTTCCCTTTGAATATACAGCTGTATTCCCCCTAATTTGCTTTGATCACTCCCTTAGGAGCTGTCATGGAATCAATTAGATCTGTAGACTTTTATGACTCCAGGTCACCCAGTATGATTCCTCATTTTACAGATGAGAAAACTGAGGCCCAGAGAGGTTAATGATGGGAACAATTACCTCTATTGGGTCGTATAATACCAATCAATGTCATTTTCTAAGATAAATGTTCTCAATATCCCAGCTCCACAAGAGTGTAAATCCTCATTCTGTCTATTTCGAGACATGATAGTGGTGACAGCCTTAGTGTTAAAATGAGCCCCGAGTGGTGGGCTTCCTGTCCTGCTCTCACATAGCAGAGCTGCATTAGTCTTGGGTGGCTCAAGGTCCCCACCCTAAGTGGGCCTCAGGCTTCACCTGTGCGTTGACAAAAGAACCCCATGTTCGTGCTGAAACCTCATACAGCCCAGTGAAATGATGTATCGTGAGACCTGCTGTGTTTAAACAATTTCAGAACAGCAAAAAAAAAAAAAAAATCCTGTCCTTCCGTCTAAAGTCATGTAGGGTCAACTGGGAAAATGTAATTTCAAAACAACCATGAAAAGGGAGGGAGGTCTGAAAAGTTGAACTAAAAAACTGCTAGCAATGACTTCTCCCTAATGTATTTACTTTCTGGTTCCAAAAAACCAGGCAAGCAGAATGTAACTTTAACAAACACATTTAAATAGAATATAACATCAAAAAAAAAAAAATCTAAAGAAGGAATAAAAAGTGTACCTTGACATCTAGAGATTGGATAAGAAATTAAACGAAGTGCAGGTGAGGTTGGCTGTGTGCAAGGATCCTGGAAGGAGCCCACTAAAACTCCAGACTGGGGAGGGAACGGGCCTCCTGAGAGTGTTGGAAGGGGTCTGGGGAGGAGTGTCACTGGGGGTCGCTGTACAGGCCTGAGTGGGCAGGGCCAGGTCTCCGGGCTTTATTCCCTTTGCTCCATGCCTGGTGTTCAGAAGCCCTGGTACAGTTTTGAAGGACAGCCTCACCTCTGCCTTGCCTCTTACTCCTGCAGAGAATTAATTCTGTGCAGGAAGAAATCCTAGTGTATTTCCCATGTAACACTTGATTAGTTTTTGGCTCTTTTAATGAAGAATTCTCATTTGTATATTTCAACTGTACATTGTGAATAATAAGCAACTAACACAGTATTTGGGAGAAGGCAATGGCACCCCACTCCAGTACTCTTGCCTGGAAAATCCCAGGGACAGAGGAGCCTGATGGGCTGCAGTCCATGGGGTCGCTAGGAGTCGGACACGACTGAGCGACTTCACTTTCACTTTTCACTTTCATGCACTGGAGAAGGAAATGGCAACCCACTCCAGTGTTCTTGCCTGGAGAATCCTAGGGTCAGGGGAGCCTGGTGGGCCGCCGTTTATGGGGTCGCACAGAGTTGGACACGACTGAGGCGACTTAGCAGCAACACAGTATTTAAAGAAATGGTACTGTTTGATTTTTTTTGTCATCACTGCTGACTAGTCAAGGATCTTTATCTATTTTCTCTTTTCACTTTAGGAAGTGGAATTTCTTCTGCCCCTTATTTACTTTTTTAGCAAACACATTGGAACCTCCTGGGAAGATCCCCAGTTCTTGAGGGCAGGGTTCTGAGGACTCCCCAATGTGGGCAGCTGCTTCCTCTCTCAGAACAAGGAAGAGTGAATGATGCAGCAACTTTTCTTTGTCCCCCTGGGTGGCTCATGAAGGGAGCCATGTCTTTATGGACTGACCCTCTTCCCTTATTGCCTGTTACTAAAATAAGTTACTAAGTGAATTTCTTCAGCCATTCAAAGCACTTGTTTCTGTCTCCTCTCTTCCCCATATCCTTTATGGCGATGTGAGCATGGGTGAGATGAATTGAATGATGAATTGCACCTATAAATTGGTGATGGTAAGCTAGTTCTTTGGGGGAACTGTTGGTATGATTGAGAGACATTATTTTCCTTCTGATCCACAGGACTGCTGATTATAAGAGAACTCTTTTCCAACAAGAGTCACGATTGTATTTCCCTTATTCAGAAGCTTTCTTTACTCCCTAAGTAACACCTTCCAACATTCTCTTCCATCACATATTTGCTCAAAGTATGCACACAATGAAGCTTAATTTGCTTCATTTAGGATCTCTCAGCAATTCTGCTCTTCCCAGTTTCACAGTCTAGCTCTTTCAAAGAGATTGATGTCATAAAACAAAAGTTTTTGTGAATCTATGTTTGTTGACTAATTCTGAAAAGTTTTATATTCATATGATTTTTGGAGATATAAAGGAGTTATACCACAATAAAGAAATTAGGTTCAGAAATGAGAATTTCCCAGGTGGATGGTGGTGACATGTGGTCAGACCCCTGATCCCCAGAATGACTATTGAGAGTAGAGGCTGTGGCAATGAGGATGAAAGTCTCTGCCATCATATGGGACTCAGAGCTGCAGGTGGACGTAATGTTCCTTGTGGATATAATGAGTCACTGTCACAGCATGAGAGTTGTGGGTTAGGTGATGGGAAGCTTTATACAGTGAAGTCTGTTATATTTCGGGATGGACTACATAGGAATCTCCTGAAATTTGCTCATAAGGAGATCTTTAAATGCAAGTTAGGGTTGCTGCTGCTGCTCCTAAGTCACTTCAGTAGTGTCCGACTCTGTGCGACCCCATAGACGGCAGCCCACCAGGCTCCTCTGTCCATGGGATTCTCCAGGCAAGAACACTGGAGTGGGTTGCCAGTTCCTCCTCCAGTGCATGAAAGTGAAAATTGTAAGTGAAGTCATTCAGTTGTGTCTGACACCTAGCGACCTCATGGACTGCAGCCTACCAGGCTCCTCCGTCCATGGGATTTTCCAGGCAAGAGTACTGGAGTAGGGTGCCGTTGCCTTCTCCGCAAGTTAGGGTTAAGCGTATTCATTTCTCAGGTCAAGCTGTTACACTGGTGAGCTCGTAAGGCCCCCTCAGTGCCAGAATTCTCTCTGCTCTGCCTCTCCTTGTCTTCTTACTCTCTGTTTTGTGTTTTACATGTGTGTGCTTGGCCGGCCTGGTACAGTGGGAAGAAGTCAGTGGCTACGATGAAAATCTGAACACCATCCGCACCTACCAGGTGTGCAATGTCTTCGAGCCCAATCAGAACAACTGGCTGCTCACCACCTTCATCAACCGGCGAGGGGCCCATCGCATCTACACGGAGATGCGCTTCACTGTGAGGGACTGCAGCAGCCTCCCCAACGTCCCAGGCTCCTGCAAGGAGACCTTCAACTTGTACTACTATGAGACTGACTCTGTCATTGCCACCAAGAAGTCGGCCTTCTGGTCCGAGGCCCCCTACCTCAAAGTGGACACCATTGCGGCAGATGAGAGCTTCTCCCAGGTGGACTTTGGGGGAAGATTGATGAAGGTCAACACAGAAGTCAGGAGCTTTGGACCTCTTACACGGAATGGTTTTTACCTTGCTTTCCAGGATTATGGAGCCTGTATGTCTCTCCTTTCTGTCCGTGTCTTCTTCAAAAAGTGTCCCAGCATTGTGCAAAATTTTGCAGTGTTCCCAGAGACTATGACTGGTGCAGAGAGCACATCTCTGGTCATTGCTCGGGGCACGTGCATCCCCAATGCAGAGGAAGTGGATGTGCCCATTAAACTCTACTGCAACGGGGACGGGGAGTGGATGGTGCCCATCGGGCGCTGCACCTGTAAGCCCGGCTATGAACCCGAGAACAGCGTGGCCTGCAAGGGTAAGCCCTGAGGCTCTTGAGGCCTCTCCTTCCTGCAGCAAAGAAATCAGGAATCCCCATGTCCAGCTCTGGATCAGATAGGGACAGAAGAGCCTAATGGCTTCTTCTAAAGCTCTGGAGAACCTCCATCTCCAGTGCTAGGCCTGATGGTTTTCCAGTTGTGTTCAACCAGGATTTCTGTATTCCGGGTGGGGGAAAGAGACAGGGAGAATTCCAAATGGGGGATCATAACCACTCATGTGTATTTAGTTTTGGGAACACTGACACTCATATTCTCTGTTTCTCCCTTTTTTAGACACAGACACAGACACACACACACCCCTGCATCCTGTCTAGCCCTGTGCTTTGAGGCATGGATTATTTGGGTTGTCATGGATAAGTCACTCAAGGGTAATTGAGAAGCAACTGAACTTGGAAAATATTTTCGTTCATTTCAGTCCAGCTCCCACATCACTTAGCTTGGTACTGAACCCATGCAGCTCATTAACTCAAAGCCTCCTGGCTTGGCTGTCTTCCTCTAGGGACTTTGTGCCAGGCCATGGGGCAGGGATGGGGCCCAGCATTAGTAGGTCCTGGAAGGAGATGAATGTGTTGAAATGGGGTGGTATAGTACCATGTTTTCTGTTACCTTTGCTTTAGGACGTTACAGAGTGATGGTGACTTTGCAGTTGGCGGTGTCAGGGTACCCTGTCCTCATATTGGCCCTCCTCAGTCCAGAAGAGTACATGTCCAGTCTATGGCAATAAATATACTGAACTCGGCCTTCTTTGGCAGTTAATAGAAGGATCGAGAGGGTCCATGGCTCATCCGTTGCCTGAGTATATGGAAGCCAAACAGAGGGGAACCCAAGTTTAAGAAGAGAAGACTATTTTCCTTTATTTTTATCTTTTGCTTGGGGCCTTCAAAGTTTCACAGTCTTTGAAAAGCAAGGTTTCCCACACAGACCTCAGAGATGACCACCTTGACCCTGACTCCTTACTTGGGTTGCCCCTAGTCCTTTGGAGACCACGTGGAGATGGGGGGAGCTGTGCATACGTGTGTGCTCAGTCATTAAGTTGTCTGACTCTTAGCAATTCTATGGACTGTAGCTCACCAGGCTCCTCTGTCCATGGGATTTCCTAGAGTGGTTTGCCATTTCCTTCTCCAGGGGATCTTCCAGACCCAGGGATTGAGCTCATGTCTTTTACACTGGAAGGCGGATTCTTTACTGCTGAGCCCCAGGGAAGCCTGGGGGGAGCTATAATTGCTCCATTTTCTCTATCATGAGCTTCGTGCCAGCTGACTGTCCCCTGTCGCCCTCCCCACCCTGCCTGAGCAATGGAGCATCCTTTGTGGGTCTCCTTCTCCACTTTTAGTCACCAAGCACCTGCAGCTGAAGTACCAGGCACAGTACAGCAGGGAGCTGCGCCTTTGTGTCTTTATTGGATTTCTTGATTATGGTGCCCATGGTGGATGATGTGGAAACAGAGGAGAAAGAGTGCCAGATCAAATGATGAATCAGCACAGACTGGTTTAATACCAGCCATCCTGGTCCCACCACGCTCCCCTGTTTCATTGGTTGAGAGTGGGAGGGCAGTGCCCTCTTGAGCATGTCAGGTCTGCGTGGGGACCCAGGCCAGGCTGAGTTTAGCTGCAGGTGCCCCAGCTGCCAGGCACACTCTTGATAGCGGGGGTGATTTCTCCAGACTTCAAAGGGCTGCCATCCCACGCTTGCTGGCTGGGGCCTTTGTTTTTCTCATTATTTCCTGAGCAGAACAGCAGGAACCAGAGAAAGTATTGATTGGTTCTGATTTAATTGGGACTCTGGGAACAGACTCTCATTTCTCTGGGCTAATCGGAACTTTTCTCTTTTGGGAGGGTTCTGCAGTGCCTGCTGCTTCTCAGTCACCTCCTGTGGTTGTCCTGGGAGGGCCTGTGGGGGCAAATATGTAAAACCAAGTGGCTGCTTTCCATCCTGTCTACCAAGCCTCAGCCGCCTCCTGACGTTGGGTGGATGTTCCTAATCTAGAGCTGTTAGGAACCCGACTTGACTTCACACTCTGCTTGTTGCAAACTCACTGGAAGCTGGAGGAGATGGGGAGCCCCGGGCACCATGATTTTGCCATTTCAGAGACACAGGAAGCCACATTTTGGTGGCAGTTCTAAGAGCAGAGAGTAGTGAGCCCGGCAGTACCTTAGGTCCTGCAGCCCAGCAGCCTGGCTGGGCTCAGTGCTCTAGAAAGGCACCTTTTTTTCTGTCTCAAGAATTTTAAGCTGAATCCTCTGAATTCTTTGCCCTTGGCTCTGCTAGTAACCTGGACTTGATGACTGAGACCAACCTCCACCTCTGTAGGGCTCACAGAAGTGGGATGCCCAGGGAGGTGAAGGGCTTTGGGTAGATTCTGCACTTTTTGGATAGGGATGGACAGTGCTTGGGGAGATATTTTCAACTGGTTCCTGGGGTGTATCTTCAAGGCAACATGCTCAATTCATTTTGGATTCTCATGCTGGCCTGTCAGGTAGGCACCGTGATCCTCCTCAATTGCCTGCCTAGTACAGCCTACTACTGAGAGCACGGAGATCGGTGGATGCAGTAGAGACTTGTGGGTGAGAAAGAACGAGTGTCCATCAGCGGTTCTGGTAAGACCTGAGAAGGGAGGCAAGATGCTCTCTCTCAGCACAGCCCTGAGAATTGATCCCTCGGAGCCCAGCTGGGAGAAGCCTGGATGTTTCCATGATTCACACAGTTGTGTCAAGCTGATGAATTTTCTTTTCTGGATATTTGAATCTGAGCTTTTGCATGTGTTGACTCTATGGGGTGGCAGAAAACATATCCTTTGTATTGTTTTTCTGGCAGGACAGACTTTCATCATGGGCAAGAATCTTATTCTGACTTTCACTTTACCTCTGTTAAACCCTTGCCTGTCAGAGTCATGGTGACCAGTTGCTTGGTTTTGCAGAAGCACCTGGAGACCAATTAGGTGGCCCAGCCAGCAAAGAATGGTCTTGGCCTAGAGCTGTTCCTATTGTGAGGCGGGAACGTGTGGCAAGCAGAGGAAGCCACTGGGGAGCTTGCACATCAGAATGTGCAGCAAACAGCTCACATACTTTTTAGAGGCTTCATGGCCCAGGGCCTGTTCTGGCCTCATCCTTTCTGTACACATAGGTTAGACCAATCAGGCAGAATCCCAAAAGCCTGTTGACCCACCAGTGACTCTAACTCATCATGCATTTATCTCTGTGAAAGTGTTGATTACTAGCAAAATGGTCTATCAGCCCCAGCTTCAAGTTTTATGCTGATAGTATAGCAGATTAATAAGAAATCATGGCTTTGTCTTTATCCACCCTCAAGCCTTCCCTGCCCAGTCTGATGGCTGCGTCAATTCTCCATGTGAATCCCTGTAGCCTGACTGTCCCTGGACTAGGGAGGCAAAGAACTAGTGCTTGGCAAGCTCCCTCTGTGTTGTGGTCCCTAAAATGTTGCACTGGTCTTGGAGGTCAGCTTGCGCTGGTCTTGGAGGTCAGCTTGCGCTGGTCTTGGAGGTCAGCTAAGATCATTCCAACTCTGGGTTTTGGCAGGGCCTTGGCAGTTCCTAAAGAAGAACAGCTCTGCTCTTGGTTCTTCTGCCCCCGTTTCATGTCTCTCCTGTTCCCTGGTATCCATCAGAGCCCTGCCTTGGATCCTGAGACCTTATGGGCACTGTCCGTGCAGCGTCCCCCACCTTTACCCACACTTCCCTGCCCCTCCTCCAGGTCTCTTTTGCCTTCCTTCCTCCCCTGTCTTCCTTGGGAGGGACTGTTTTCCTTGGTGATTTTCCACCTACATGTAAATTCTTTCATGCCTGGAAATCCAAGAGACATTTTGAAACTTTCAGTAATTTCATTGCCTTTGTCAACTTGAGCAGCCAGGGAGAGAGCCAGTTTATAAACCTGGGGAGCTAAGACAAAAAAAATCTGCAGAATTTGAAAGGGGAGAAAAATGTATCTAGTTTAGCTCTTTGTGGAAAAGAGAAGTTTCTGGGGCCTATTTCTACCTCCCTTAGGGTTGCTGGTCCCAGCTCTAGGTCTGCTCCTGCCTCCTCATCCTGGCTGTGTGTGTGTGTATGTACAGGTGGCCACATTCAGGGGCACTGGGGAAGTCTTTCTGCTCTGCTCTCTGGCCCATCAGCTGTTGGCTGGTTACTGAGAGGAAAGCCACAGCCTAGATGCCTCCTCCTAGGCCCCAGGGAGACCCGCTCAGCTCAGGGCTGGGGAAGGCCAGAGTTATTAACACCGCAGTCCTGTAAGATGAGCTTCATAATAGGATTACCCAATAGGCTACTTCATTTAGAAACCCCTTGAGTCTCCACAGTGGCCCTGCCCAGTGCCCTCCAGAGAGGACTCTGATGAAATAGGCTGCGTGTAATGGGCTGTGACCCCAGCATGAGCAACAGCAAACAGCTGGAAGGATGCTGTCTGCCTCACTGACTCCAGCATACTGTGGGGGGATGCACAGCCCAGACTCTGGGGGCAGCCGGGGACAGCCAGGGAACAGGGGAGGGGCAGCTCTGAGTTCCAAATCCCCTTGTGCTCTGTGCCACCCCTTCTGCCTTTAAAGCACAGGTTGCTGCTCAGTCACTTCAGTCGTGTCCGACTCTGTGTGACCCCACAGACGGCAGCCCACCAGGCTCCCCCGTCCCTGGGATTCTCCAGGCAAGAACACTGGAGTGGGTTGCCATTTCCTTCTCCAATGCATGAAAGTGAAGTCGCTCAAGTCGTGTCCAACCCCCAGCGACCCCATGGACTGCAGCCCACCAGGCCTCTCCATCCATGGGATTCTCCAGGCAAGAGTACCGGAGTGGGGTGCCATTGCCTTCTCCAAAGCACAGGTTAGAAGTACCCAGATTCCACTGGTGTTGACCAAGCAATCATGATTCTCCCAGGTCATTGCTGAAGCTGCTGAGAATGTTCTGGGCATGATAGCTGTCCTGGCTAGAAGTCCATGACTTAGAAAACATTATCAAAGATGATGACAAAGGCACCACAAGATCATTATTGAGATGGTTGGGTACGTCACAGCCTGAGCAGTCCAGTTTGGGCCCATGAAGAACTGTGGAGTCTGAAACATCCCAAGCTGGGGTGGAAGTGGGCAGGATACCAAGAGGCCAACTATTCTGGCTGCCTTATCTATCCATGGAGAGCAGGCAGACAGAGAGCATCGCTGGGCACCAGTCTAGGGAGCCCTGCTGGGTGATGTCAGACCAGAATCAGAACTCAAGTCTGGGAGGCCACTGTCTGCCTCTGCTTCTGAGACTGGTTTTTCTTGAAATTAACCATCCTTGGAGACGCAATATCTGTTTTCAGGAATAGCAACTCCGTCTCAGCTCTTCTCCCATGAACACTTTGTCTGTACCTGTGTCACCCTTTGTTTTCTTGGCTCTGGGTGGTCCGTGCAACTGTGCTCTCTGGTTTTATGTTTTTGCACTGTACAGCACAGAGCTCCATGTTGACTACCCCCATCTTCTTTTGAATCTCTCTGGAAGCAGTACCATCTCTCAGTACCATGTCAGATGCTCTGACATGTTGACCTGCCGGTGGACCATCCAGAGGGTCATGGCATTGGTAGCAGGGGTAAGTGACACAAAGGCCCTGGGCAGGATGAGGTCTAAAGGCTTTGTGCTTCTAGAAAAGGACAGGGAGCGTGGCAGGGCTGCAGGATGGAGTCCTGGTTATGGCTCAGTAATTGGCCTCAAGGACCCACATGGGCCCCCAAGGCAGCGCTGTTGTCAGACTTAGCCCCTTTTCCCCCTGGTCCTGCCTCTCTCTGGAGCTGGACGGTCTTGTGCGCAGAACCTGAACGCACATATCTCAGCACAAACGTCCTTGCCACTTTTGAGTTTGAAGTATAGGGAAAACTCCCAGTGAATCTGAACTTGCCTGGAGTGTAGTCCCTCGATTCTGGGCCCCAGGAGCTCTGATGGTGTGAGTTTGGTTTCCGTGCTTCGGCCCGTTGACAAGCTGTGTTGACACTACCCTAATGCTCCTGGGCCTCAGTTCTCTTTCAAGTCAGTGGAGAAAGAGCCTGAGACAGTCAGCTCAGGGCAGCTGCAAAGGGGGAAGGAGTACATCCCATTTGCACACTGCCAGGAGCAAGCCTTATTTTGCCAATGGAACTGTGGCAGGGATGTTGAGAGAGGGGCATCCTGGCCTTTCCCTAGGGGAGGGGGTCTCTGCCTGCAGATGCCATCTGTACTGTCCTTGCTGGCTGAGCTAAGAGCTGGAGTACCAGTTACGTGGTCAGGCGGCTGCAACTGAGCCCTCCACTCTTGTTTTAAGGGCTAGTTAATGAGGTGGATATGACCCTTGGGGCCTGCTCAGCTCACTCCTTACAGGCCTTCGCACTTGTGGCCTCCAGTTCCTCAGTCTGGTTGGATTCCACTTGTGAGTTCCTGCAGATGCAGTGTCTCTATGCTCACTTCTTTCTCTAGGTTCTTATTGAGCACCTACTCGTGCCAGGCCCTTTACACTTAAACATTCAGATGGAGCAATTTTACTTCTGAGAATCTACTAGAATCTTAGCTCTTAGAAAGTGCTTGCCATGTCCAAAGGGCAGGGTCGTGAGTGGCCTATGGAGGGTGGCCCCTGTCAGCTAGGTAAGGCCTCTGAGGACAGAGTCCAGCCCGCCAGATGACACATAGTCTGCTTTCCCACTGTGGTCCGCCACCTGCTCCTGGACACCTCCAGTGATCTGACACTCAGACTTCCAGAGGCAGCCTGGTTCATCTCAGAGCGCTTCCTAGGACTGAAATGAATCAGAGGCCCTTTGCTCTAGACCCTGGGGTGGAACTTTTATGCAAATCTCCCTTATCCCAGGTTACTTTTTGTTGTTATTTTTTAAATATTTTGAGCAGGTAGGACATTAAGTGTCCCTGACCCTTGACTTCATCAGATCCCTCACTGTTTTAGTTTCTGATTTTCTCTTGTTAACAGGGTCCATGCATTTGCACATCCAAAATACAGACACATCCTTTCTTCATTTGCACAGGGCTTACTGCACGGGGTTTTTCACTGAGTTCCATCCACCACCCCATACCCTGGACTCCCTTTCTTACTTAACAATGAAAGTTAGGAGCGATTTGGTTGTATTATGTAGAGATCTGCCTCTTACTTTCCAATGATTGTGTAGTATCCCATTGGATCGATGTACCTTTATTTAATTGGCCCTTCATTTATATGCACGTAGGTTGCTTCCTGTGCTTTGATATTTCTAAACAGTGTTTCGGCAAACATCCTTGTGCATTCATCTTTGCACTTAGGTGTGAGCATTATCTGTGAGACTAATTCATTAATTAATTTATTCAATGAATATTTATTGAGGGCTTTCTGTGTGCCAAGCACTTTTCTAAGAGCTAAGAATGCAACAGATTCTTTGAAGTAAAATTGCTGAATCAGAGTATATACATTTTTAATTTTGACAGATATTCCCAAACAGTCCTCCAAAAAAAGACATTTTCTACCGATTTTGCTCTAACCAACAAATTTTAGAGTTTCTGTTCCTTATACCTTTGCCAAGATAATATAATATCAATTGTTTTTATCTTTGCCAATCTGATAGATGAAAACTGGCATCCAACTGTGGTTTCCATTTGCATTTCTCTTGCTATGAGGGGTGTTGAACTTGGCAAAGTTCCATAAATTGCCTTGTTGGGGAGCTGAAACATGAATATTCTTATGTAACACATCATTGCATCAGGTAGGTTTGCATCAGTTTGGAGTATGCTCACTCGATGATGTGGTCTACACTTCACTCTCTAGTCCCTTCCCTTCTGCCCTGCATCCCACCCTTCACACATTCTCTGCCCATCTGTAGCCTCAGGACATTTTGGCGCATGCTGTACACCTGTTTCGGTGTTTCCCTGACTGTGGTGGGGAAAGCAGCGTTGGGGTGGGACAGGCAAGAGCCGGTGGTGGTGCGAAAGGGCCATGCTGTCTCAGGAAGGCCACTCTAGCCAGTTTGGTGGGAAGCATGCCTTGATTTTCTCATCCTTTTTCTCCTACTCATTGCCTCTTCTGAGTCCCTTGCTTCCCCTCTGGCATGCACCTCTCAGCTCTCCCTCCTTGGCCCAGTCTCTCCACTCCACATCCCTTCCTTTTACTCTCCCAGCTCACCTCTGGGGCCTTGGGGCTCAGCCCACTATGGTGCCTCCCACTCCACCACCCCTGAAAAGTCAGCAGCCCTCAGCCCCTACCTCCTCCAGCTCCTCTTCATTTCTTCTGCAGCATCCCACTCTCATCAGACCTGCCACCCCTTCCCCAGCAACCCTGGATCTGTCTCAGTCCACTCCCTGATCACATGTCTAGCTCAGCCTGCTGATGCCTCAGGTCTGCTTATGCCAGTGGGCTTTGTCTTAGCCCCAGGCTTTTGCTCACTGCCTCCTTCTCTTCTTGGTTTTTGTCTTCAACTCTGCAGCAGTTCTTTCTTTCTGGGGCCGTGGGCTTCCCACCTCTCTTCCTGGCCTCAGCCCTCCTCTTCCTTGTTTCCTGCTTCCCCATCTTCTCCTTGCCCCCTCTTTTTCTTCTTCTCTCCCTCCCTTCCTTCCTCACTACATTTCTATTTAAATATATTCAGGTTGAAAGATGAGTCAGCCTAAAAAAATTAATAATAAATTAAAAACCTGGAATGAAAATAAGGCAAAAAGCGAGATAATATGCAAATGACTGACGTTTAAAAGACTGCTGACTTGGCTTGTTTATCTGGGCTAAGAGAGCAGCTTATAGGCTCTACCGGGCAGTCCCGTGTTTCATTGTCAGATCACAGTGATGGGTCTGATTCAGGTATGGAGCAAACTTCTCTGGATCGGCTTCCAGCTTGCATGGAGGCACTAATTCGGCATGGCGGTCATTTATAGGACACTCATTATGTCCTGGTTTCTCTGCCAAGTTCTTTTTCTGCATTATCTTTTACATCCTCAGATAGCCCTGTTAAGTATACACAATCATCATGCTCACTTTTCAGTTGAAGATACTGAGGTGCAAAGAAGCCAAGTAGCTTTGTCGAGGTCATACAGCATAGGATTCTGAGGCCTGGCTAATAACCGCTGTTCTGTATTTCTCCCCAGAAGGAAGAAGATCAAGAGTCTGTTAGGGGCAAATTTGTGATACGTGATGGGAGCTGGGGTTTCAGTGTCCCATGTGGACTGAGATAGAAGCCTTCACTAAGGTACACAAAGAAAAGCTATCAGAGCTTGATCAGGATTTCCCATTGGCTAGGGATGAGCCAGGGAGAAGGCAATGGCAGCCCACTCTAGTACTCTTGCCTAGAAAATCCCATGGACGGAGGAGCTTGGTAAGCTGCAGTCCATGGGGTCGCTAAGAGTTGGACACGACTGAGCTACTTCACTTTCACTTTTTACTTTCATGCATTGGAGAAGGAAATGGCAACCCACTCCGGTGTTCTTGCCTGGAGAATCCCAGGGACAGGGGAGCCTGGTGGGCTGCCGTCTATGGGGTCGCACAGAGTCAGACATGACTGAAGCGACTTAGCAGCAGCAGCGGCAGGGATGAGCCAGGAGGTTCATGGAGTGACCATACTCATGGTACCTATGAATCAAGACACACCCCTCCACCTCCATCGTCAGCCCAGCTCCCACTCTTCTCCTCCCCCAGTGCTCCATGGGCAGGGCCACCCCTGATGTGCCTCTTTGTCCTGAATGCCTACTCTGTGCCATCTGCTAAATGAAAACCAAACAAAACACATTGAAAGCAAAATTGGTGGAAGTAGGATGTCAGCTGAGGAGGAAGAAAGACTTTGCAAGTAAGTTAAACAGATAAAGACAAATATCATATGACGACCCTTTTATGTGGAATCTAAAAAAATGATACAAATGAATTTATTTACAAAATAGGAACAGACTCACAGACTCAGAAAACAAGCTGCTGCTGCCAAGTCGCTTCAGTTGTGTCCGACTCTGTGCGACCCCATAGACAGCAGCCCATCAGGCTCCGCTGTCCCTGGGATTCTCCAGGCAAGAATACTGGAATGGGTTGCCATTTCCTTCTCCAATGCATGAAAGTGAAAAGTGAAAGTGAAGTCGCTTAGTTGTGTCCAACCCCTAGCGACCCCATGGACTGCAGCCTTCCAGGCTCCTCTGTCCGTGGGGTTTTCCAGACGAGAGTACTGGAGTGGGGTGCCATTGCCTTCTCCGAGAAAACAAGCTAATGGTTACCAAAGAGGAAAGATGCCAGCAGAGTGATGGAGGGAGAGATAAATTGGAAGTTTGGATTGACATATATACACTGCTATATTTAAAATAGATAACCAATAAAGAGCTACTGTACAACACAGGGAAATCTGGTCAATATTCTGTAACAGTGTAAATGGGAAAAGGATTTGAAAAAGAATAGATACATGTATATGTATAACTGAATCACTTTGCTGGATACCTGAAACTAACACAACCTTATTAGCCAACTAATCCAGTATTAAAAAAAAAAAAAAAGATGTGTAAGAAAACATCTCAGGAGCATTGATAGCTTAAACTCTAGGAAAACCAGGCAGGCAGAGTGCAAGTCCAATGACAAGCCATGTACTTGGAGAGGTGACAGTGGCAGAACCAGATGGAGGAGGTAACCAGTGATGGCAGAGGCTTTGTCTGTCTGTTGTCCAATAGAGTGACACGTTGTGCACACACAGCACACACAGGAGAAAATCAACAGAATGATAGCAAGCCCATACATCTTGAAACCCTTTCACCAAAAGTTGATGATAATGTGTCAGTTTGACAGAGGACATAAGGTCAATGCAACGTGTGTGTTTCAAGTGGAAAACGACAATCTGCTCTTTGCACGTGATGGATAGAGATTCTCCATGAAATTGTATGGAATATGCAAGAACTCTGCCAAATCATCAACTTGGCAAAAATGTGCCTGTTCTGGGAGTTAGGCAATTGGAGGGTTTCTGTTCGGTTTCTGGGTCTGTCACACACATGCCTGTGTTGATCCGAATGTGGAGGCCCTTGCGACTTGGGCTTCCCTTTCCTTGCTGGTTCTGTTTGTCTTCCCCTCTGCACTTTTGGCCAAACTTATCTGTCCGCTGTTTTCTTTTCCTCCATTTATTCTAGTCTCTTGTCTGTCTTCTCTCTGGACTTGATTTGAAAAAAAGAGAAATGAGAAGACACATTCCATTGGTAGAATTTTAATGAGTGAATGGCTAGTTCCATTCATTGTTTTCATTTTTTTCCCTCTAGAAAGCTGTTTAAATGCAAATTGCAAGAAAAAGTTCTTTTTTTAATAGAGGGAAATAAAGGAAGTCAGTGTTTATCAGTGAAATCAATTGTAAATATTATGAATAATTTTGTCATAAATTATTAATATATAATCACACATTGATAATAAGATCAGTTATTTAAAAGAACAATTGCTTTTTAAAAACAATATCTTTGTAGGATACCCTGCTTCTCCATGCTTATTTCTTAATTTTTCTGGAACATACTCTGCTTCTTTCAGCTTCCTCAACCTCACTCGTGATGATTCTTTGCTTATGAGAATTCTTTCAGACTTTATTTTTTCGTATCATCTTTTAAATCTTTCAGTCCAGGTACTAATTAAGAATTAGTAACCATAGCTCTTTGTGGTTTAAACATACCCAATCAGGGTGACAGAGTTAACCTTTCAGACTAATAGTGCCCCTCCCCTTTATCCCCTCCCCAGGTATCTCTACCCACCTACCCAGCCTCCTTAGAATTACCTCAATGAAAACTCAACTGTCTGGGAGAGTGTTTCACCTTTGGGGACTGGCTTTTCCATGCCTCTTTGCTTTGAACCCCATCAGGATGCACTCAGTGCCCCCTCCTTGCACCTCTGCGGAGTCTAAATGTGAACTCACAGTCCCAACTCAAGCAGCAGGCCCCCTTCCTCCTGGGCCCTTTCTGCAGCCTTGGGGCAATGGATGTGCTCTCCAGAGAGCTGAGAGCATCAGCACACAAGCCAATTGGACATCCATACCCCTCGTCTTCCTGACCCAGAAGGAGGAGGCAGAGATGGAGGGACATCCTGGTTCCCTGAGTCCTCTCTCTGCCCTGGTTCCCCCAGATGGCCAGGCCTCTTCCAGCCTTCTCCTTGCCCGCCACCCCACCTCCAACCCCCACCTCCACCCCAGTCTCCTTTCCTGCTCCTAGCTGTGTGCAGACCCTTCCTTCTGGGCCACAAAGGGCTCTGTAGACAGACATTGTGTGCTATTTGCCAACATGGGGGCCCGGGTACATGGAGGGGGCGAGGGAGAAGCCAGCTGCTCTCTCCTTTCACACAGACCTTTGCTTTCTCCCTTTCAGTCTCTCCACCCCCTGCCCCCCGCTCTCTGTCTTTGAACATGCATACAAAAATAAAAAAGCAGTTGCTAATTAGAGCCAGAGAATGAGAGTGAGCCTGGAAGAGGGGAGCAGTGGAGGGGCCAACTCCCATGCAAGTCAGCCACTGAGGGAAGGGCAGGGGGACCTTGGAGAGGCTTGGGAGGGAGAGTTTGACAAAATAAGCAACAAAGCTTCTTCAGAATGGCAAAGAGGGGCTTTGTCTTAACCTCCCATCCTAAGAGAGAGGAAAGAAGAAATGGCAGAGTTTCTTGTAAACTCTCACTGCTGGCGTCCACCACCTTCTTATCTTTGTCTGTCTCTCAATAGCCCTACAAACAATAGACTCTTTTGTGGGGGGGACACTGAAGTCTATCCTTTTACTAGTAATTTTGTTCTGGCTGATGGGTGGGGAATCACTGGTGTGAGGGGCCTTCCTTATGGAGGAGCTGCTGAGTCATTAGGATGCCCCAACTTAAGAAACCTCTGACAAGTCAAGGCACTCTCTAGGGCTTTTTTCTCACCCAGTCCTGTTCTTGGTTCACCAGGCAATTTCTGTTCCCAACCCTGTGTCACTAGGTTCGCTGAAAGCAGCCCAGTTGCCTCATGTGTTACCAGGGGAACAGCAGCCAGTGTTAGGACAGAACCCAGCACCGACCCAAGGTCTTTGAACCCACTGCAGGCTCACAGAAGGTTCCAGATACAGAGCAGTCAGCACCTTCCTGGCAGTTCTGTTGTGGCTTAGAATGAAGTGGCCCATGCTTCACTGGGCCAGGGTCACTCTGAAGGCCTAGAGGTGACGGGGGGACCAGTTCGGAGAGCTGGAAGTCATGAGGAGAGAGGGTTACCTGGTAACTCGGCCTGTCTAGAGATGCAGTTTCTCCCAGCATATGGTGAACAAACTGATGACGCAGATGTGTCAAAGCTTTGACGTCAGTGCCTGGGCACTGAAAACATGGGGTAATTTTCTGATTTCTTGTGAATGTAAACAACTGAAAAGGAAAAGAGTGTATCAGCGTGATGCATGTTGGTACTAACTAGTCAGGGAGGAAGAAAGGAAAAGGAAATAGGATCTGGAAAGCAAAGACTATAACTAGCTCGTTCTCTTCCACTGGTATCTGTTTAGGGTGATGGCTACATGTGACAAAAGGATTGCTGGGAAAATCCCCCAATTCTGGGATGAGATCTCGAAATGAATTTTTCTGGAATCTGTATGGCCTATCTCTAGTACATAATGTACTTCCCAAAGCTCAGTGCATATTGTCTTAACCCTGCTCAAGGACTCCTCTAGAAAATAAGGGCTTGAGTCCATATTCTATGCATTTAGCCAGGCCACAGAGCCATTGAGAAAATGGCCACTGATGGGTAGTTGTCAAGAGCTGGAGACAGAGGACTTTCCTCACGGTCCAGTGGTTAAGAATTTGCTTTGCAATGCGGGGGAGGAGGATTCTGTGAAGACACCACAAGGATCTGTCCAGGTAGAGTTCAGCTGAGATCTTGGCATATTGCAAGGGTTAAAAATGGGTTTGAGGTTATTAATTCATTATTAAATAAACCAGAGCATAATTTTCTATGTATGAGGCTGGTTCTCTTGAGGCATAGGAGAATTGTGGAAAGAATGTGATATGTTTACAGAGATCCAGGAAGTATTAGGAAGGCTTAGATAACATGATCTGAGTTGGGGTACAGAAAGTATTTGTGTCTCTAAAGATGGTAGAAGCTGCCCATCTAGTCATCAGTGGATATAAGTTTGTCCAGTTTATCACTGAAAAATTAATTTTTTAAAAATTCTTTTTGCAATTTGAAGTAACTTTAAATTTTATTTAAAAAGTTATCATACAGAAAAAATTAAACTTATTTTGGTGGACAGTTTTACGAACTTTAACACGTGTAGATTTGTGCAACCATCATAAAAATTAGGAAACAGAAGGGCTGTCTTATGCTTTCCCTTTCTCTCCATTCCCTCCTCCCATCCCCCACCTCTGTTGATCCATGATCTGTTCATCACCATTATATTGCCTTTTAACATTGAGTGATACACTGTGCCCACTTTTGAGACTGGCTTCACCATAATGCTGTGAGCATCATCAAAGCTGATGTGTGTCAGTAGTTTGTTCCTTTTTATTGCTAGTAATATTCCACTGTATGGATGCACCGTAGTTTGTTCACCTGCTGGCAAACATTTGAATTGTTTCCAATTTTGAGTGATTATAAGTAGTTGCTATAAACATTCAGGCACGAATTTTTGTATAGACATCATTTATCTAGCAGAGATGGTGTGGACCTAACAGAAGCAGAAGATATTAAGAAGAGGTGGCAAGAATACACAGAAGAACTGTACAAAAAAGAGCTTCAAGACCTAGACAATCATGATGATGTGATCACTGACCTAGAACCAGACATCTTGGAATGTGAAGTCAAATGGGCCTTAGAAAGCATCACTACGAACAAAGCTAGTGGAGGTGATGGAATTCCAGTGGAACTATTCCAAGTCCTGAAAGATGATGCTGTGAAAGTGCTGCACTCAATATGCCAGCAAATTTGGAAAACTCAGCAGTGGCCACAGGACTGGAAAAGGTCAGTTTTCATCCCAATCCCAAAGAAAGGCAATGCCAAGGAGTGCTCAAACTACCGAACAATTGCACTCATCTCACACGCTAGTAAAGTAATGCTCAAAATTCTCCAAGCCAGGCTTCAGCAATATGTGAACCGTGAACTTCCTGATGTTCAAGCTGGTTTTAGAAAAGGCAGAGGAACCAGAGACCAAATTGCCAACATCTGCTGGATCATGGAAAAAGCAAGAGAGTTCCAGAAAAACATCTATTTCTGCTTTATTGACTATGCCAAAGCCTTTGACTGTGTGGATCACAATAAACTATGGAAAATTCTGAAAGAGATGGGAATACCAGACCACCTGATCTGCCTCTTAAGAAATCTGTATGCAGGTCAGGAAGCAACAGTTAGAACTGGTCATGGAACAACAGACTGGTTCCAAATAGGAAAAGGAGTACGTCAAGGCTGCATATTGTCACCATGTTTATTTAACTTATATGCAGAGTACATCATGAGAAATGCTGGACTGGAAGAAACACAAGTTGGAATCAAGATTGCTGGGAGAAATATCAATAACCTCAGATATGCAGATGACACCACTCTTATGGCAGAAAGTGAAGAGGGGCTAAAAAGCCTCTTGATGAAAGTGAAAGTGGAGAGTGAAAAGGTTGGCTTAAAGCTCAACATTCAGAAAACGAAGATCATGGCATCTGGTCCCGTCACTGCATGGGAAATAGATGGGGAAACAGTGGAAACAGTGTCAGACTTTGTTTTTCTGGGCTCCAAAATCACTGCAGATGGTGCCTGCAGCCATGAAATTAAAAGACGCTTACTCCTTGGAAGGAAAGTTATGACCAACCTAGATAGCATATTCAAAAGCAGAGACATTACTTTACCAACAAAGGTCCGTCTAGTCAAGGCTATGGTCTTTCCTGTGGTCATGTATGGATGTGAGAGCTGGACTGTGAGGAAGGCTGAACGCCGAAGAATGGATGCTTTTGAACTGTGGTGTTGGAGAAGACTCTTGAGAGTCCCTTGGACTGCAAGAAGATCCAACCAGTCCATTCTGAAGGAGATCAATCCTGGAATTTCTTTAGAAGGAATGATGCTAAAGCTGAAACTCCAGTATTTTGGCCACCTCATGCGAAGAGTTGACTCATTGGAGAAGACTCTGATGCTGGGAGGGATTGAGGGCAGGAGGAGAAGGGGACGACAGAGGATGAGATGGCTGGATGGCATCACTGACTCGATGGATGTGAGTCTGAGTGACCTCCGGGAGCTGGTGATGGACAGGGAGGCCTGGCGTGCTGCGGTTCATGGGGTCGCAAAGAGTCGGACACGACTGAGCGACTGATCTGATCTCATCTGATCTGAATACGCAGGAGAGGGATTGCTTGGTCATATGGAAAGTGTATGTTTAACTGCCAGGCTGATTTTTCAGAATGATTGTACCGTCTTGTACTACCACCAGCACTTGCCCTGAATCCTTGTCAGCTCTTGGTATTATAAGTATTTTTATGTTAGTCATTCTAATTGGTATATGATATCTCATGGTGGTTTTAATTTGCATTCTCCAGAAAATAATGATGTTGCATATCTTTCATGTGCTTATTTGCCATCTGTTTATACTCTTTGGTGAAGCGTCTATTCAACAATTTTGCCCACACTTTAATTAGGCTGTTTGTTTCCTTACTCTTGAGTTTTGAGATTTCTTTGCATATTTTGGATGCAAGTTGTTTTGTTGAACATGTGATTTGAAAATATTTTCCAGCTTGTAACTTGTGTCTTCTTTCTGTTAACTGTGTCTTTTACAAAGCATGGTTGTTAAGTTGCTCAGTCATGTCCGACAATTTGCGACTCCATGGACTGCAGCATTCCAGGCTTCTCTGTCCTTCACCATCTCCTGAGAGCTTGCTGAAATTCATATCCATTCAGTCGGTGATTTCATCTAACCATCTCATCCTCTGTTGTCCCCTTCTCCTTCTGCCTTCAATCTTTCCCAGCATCAGGGTCCTTTCCAATGAGTCGGGTCTTCACATCAGGTGGCCAAAGTATTGGAGCTTCAGCTTCAGCATCAGTCCTTCCAATAAATAGTCAGAATTGATTTCCTTTAGGATTGACTGATTTGATCTCCTTGCAGTCCAAGGGACTCAACATTTTTTATTTTGATGAAATCCAATTTATCCATTAATTTTTAATGGAAAATTTTTTGCTTTTTAGAGAAATTTTAAGTTCAGAGCAAAATTGAGAGGCAAGTATGTATATTATATACCTTTCCCGTATACCTGCTGCTCCCACACTTGTATAGCCTCCCTCATTATCAACATCCCCCCAGAGTAGCACATTTGTTGCAATTGATGAATCTACCGTAACACATCATAATCACTCAGTTTACATTAGAGTTCACTCTCAAGGTTGTACATTCTGTGGATTTGGACAAATGTATAATGATATGTTCATCATTATAGTACCATATAGGGTACTTTCACTGCCCTAAAAATCATCTGTGCTCTGCCTGTTCATCCCTTCCCACATCCATTGCCTGGCAACCACTGATCATTTTACTGTCTCCATAATTTTGCCTTTTCCAGAATGTCCTACAGTTGTAATCGTGCAGTGTGTAGCCTTTTCAAATTGCCTTCTTTCACTTGGTAATATACATTTAGGGTTTCTCCATGTCCTTTTCATAGTTTGACAGCTCATTTCTTTTGAGAGCTGAATAATACTCCATTGTCTGGAGAATTTATCCATTTTTTCAATTTATCCAACCAATTATTTTTTCAGTTGTTCCAGATAAGAATCGTATTTTTGGTTTCATGTCCAATAACTCTTTGCCCAGCCCCAGGTCACAAAGGTTTTCTCCAAATGTTATCTTCTAAAACTTTTATAGTTTTGTGTTTTATATTCAGGTCTGTGATCCATTTTGAGTTAGCATCTGTTGAAAGTATGAGGTTCAGAATGAAGGTCATTTTGTTATTATTGTGCCTATGATGTCTAGTTGTTCCAACATCAGAGATGATTCCTTCTCCTCCAAGCCTTTAGTTGATTGTTACCTTCTCAGGGCCCCCTCCCCTGACCACCCTACTTCCAGTGTAGACCACCCTTAACAGCTCTCCCGTCTACCCTCCCTCGCTTTATTTTTTCCATGGCACTTATCATCCTTAGTGTAGTGTGTAACTTATTGTGTGTATTGTCTGTGTTTTCACACTAGAATGTGCACTGCCTGAAAGCAGGGATATTTGAGGGTGTGTGGGGAGGGGTCTTCTTGTTAACTCAGCTGGATTCATGGAGAGGCTGGGGTCCTCCAGGGCACAGGGCTGCAGAAGGAGAAGGTGCAGGGGTGGCTAGTAGAAACTCCCAGGCCAGGTCAGATCAGAAGTGAGTTGTTGGATACAGGAAGCTTGGGGCTGGTGCACTGGGATGACCCAGAGGGATGGTATGGGGAGGGAGGGTGGGAGGGAGGTTCAGGATGGGGAACACGTGTACACCCATGGTGGATGTATGGCAAAACCAATACAATATTGTAAAGTAAAAAAAAAAAAAAAAATATATATATATATATATATATATATATATATATAAAAAAATAAAAATAAAGGCAAAAAAAAAGAAAAAGAAGAAGTGAGTTGTATAGAGCCCTCCCTCTCTGGTTCATCAGGCAAAACGGGTTTGTCAAACACTCCACCCCAGCTCTCCTCTTCCTCCCCCGCCTACTGTATTATTTGAGGCCAGTAAGAACTTAAGCAATTAAACAGTTTTCCTTTACATCTAAAGTATTTGTTCCTAGAAACGTAAGCTTTATCCCCCTTTCACCCTTAGGCCCCTTGAAAGAAAGAAAGTGCTCTAACTCCCTGGGAAAATCATCTTAAATTCTAATCAGCCCTGGGTGTTGGAAACCTCTGAGATGAGGTGTTGTCAGGGCAGAGGACGTGCAGGGAGAGCTGTTTAGGAGGCAAAGTCAGCTAGCATGCAGGTTTCCCTGGCTGACAGTGCTTCCGCTCCAGCGATGAGGCTTAACTTATTGAGGGAGAGGCCCAGGGAATCTGAGAAACAAGCGATACGAGGAGAGGATATGGAGAGGCCGGAAGGAAAGAGGGCAGGTTAGATAAACTGCAGTGGGGGGCTTAGTAGATCCTGTCGTTTGAAATGGGACCCTGTCCATGCTGTCCCTACCCTAAGCCCCGGCGTCACTCTCTCTCCAGTGGCAGGTGGACGGAGTGTATGACACTGTGTCTCCCCTGGGGTCTGCTCTGGAAGTTCTGTATAGAAGGAGCCTGGGGCCACTTCATGGTTAGGTGGGTGGGGAAGGTCTGACGGGGCCCTTGAAGGCTGCATTTGCGAAGCAAGCCCAGTGTTCTTTTTCTAATTACTGTTTATTTATTTTTGGCTGTGCTAGTTCTTCATTGCTAGGCTGGACTTTCTCTGGTCGTGGTGGCAGGGCCACTCTCCAGTTGCGGTGGGCAAGCTTCTCATCGAGGTGGCTTCTCTTGTGGTGGAGCATGGGCTCAGTAGTTGTCACCCATGGGCCCAGTTGCCCCACAACATGTGGAATCTTCCTGGACCAGGGATCGAACCTGTGTCTCCTGCATTGGCAGGTAGATTTTTAACCACTGGACCACCAGGGAAGTCCCCACTTCTTTTAAAGGGAATGTTAATTTAGGGTGTGGGGTGCTGATGGGAACCAGATCTGGGTGCAGGATGAGCTGGTCCTTGCCCTCATCACTGCACGAGAACTGGTTCCCTAGATACAACCCCACCTCCCTCCCCAGGTGGAACCTGTCAGGGCCCGTGGATCGTGACAGCAGCTGATGGTTCAGCAGGCCCTGCTCTCTGATGATCTCAAAACAGCTAAGGCTCCTGACCTATTTGGAATCTGGTCACATACTATGTTTGTTCCCAGAAAAGCAAACCTACGTTGTCTCCTATTTCTGTCTCATTTCCACCACTGGATAGACCAAATCGGCTAATTTTGCTTCCTGATAAATTTGCTTCAGTTCAGTGGGAGGCGCTGCTGATTTTGAGTCATCACACCTATGAGGATGGAGGAACCCAACTTGTAATATTTCTTAAGTTATACTTTAATGAAGACACCTATTAACACTTGTAATAATTCACAGAGAGGAAGTCCAAGCAGATCTGCTTGAAATGTCTTCCTTTGTCTTTTTTTTTTTTTGAAGAAGTGTTACCAGCTTAAATGGAGGTCTTAATTACAGATCAGAAACAGAAACTTGCAGTGTCTGAGAATTGCCTGAAGCCTGTTCCTTTGGCCACACCTGTCTCCCATGTTTCCTCTGGGGGAAAGACCTGCCCAGGAAGAGCTGTCTCTCCCTCTTGGGTGCCCTTTCCTCCAGAACATCCTTGCTGTGAGCCAGCGCGGGGTGCAGGGCTCCTTAGCTGTGCAGAGTGCTGGGGTCTTTCGGTCTTTCTCTGAGAATCTACATATGATAATGTCACAACAGATTCACAGACATTGTGGTATGATTTAAGTGTTTGCGTGTGCGTGTGCTAAATCGCTTCAGTCATGTCCAACTCTTTGCAACTCTGTGGACTGTAGCCCACCAGGCTTCTCTGTCCATGAGGATTCACCAGGTAAGAATACTGGAGTGGGTTGCCATGCCCTCCTTCAGGGATCTTCCCAACCCAGGGATTGAACCCACGTCTCATGTCTCCTGCATTGGCAAGCAGGTTCTTTACTGCTAGCACCACTTGGGAAGCCTGATTTAAGTGTTTATGTTCAACAAATGCTTTTAACACAAAAACTGCAATACTTGATGTTATGCTACCAGAAGGTACTTGCAGGGTTTATGAGATGTGTACACGTGTAGCCCCTTAGAGGCAGGGTGGTTGGATAATGGGGTATGTTTGAAGTTGTAATGGACTCCTCATTTCAGTCCTGTGACTCTTCACTAAGTGTGAATTTGAGGTATTTCCTGAATGGGAGTGAGCTCAGGTGGCCCTCCTACCTTGCTGGCAACAGCTCGGCTTAGCCCCTGAGTCTGAGGGCTGGGCAGCTCTGACTGAGGTGGGTCACTTGCCTACCCGTACCTCCCAGCTGGTCCTTAGCAGCATCTCCATCCCTATAGGTCTGAGAACTCTTCTTGCTCTGTTTACAGCCCTGGTGGGTGCTCCATGGACAGAGTCATTTGGAGTCTGATTCAGAGGACAGGTGATTTGATGGCTGACCGAGCTGGGAGATTGCTGACCCAGTCATTTTCCTTTCCTGGGTGTGGGGCATGAGTCTTCCTGTAGGAGCCTTGCCTCGTGGCACCCACTGTGGGCTAGATGCTTGTGGGTACCTGTATGCCCTGACACCCAGGTCTGCAGCCTGGTCCAGGGGCAGGCACCCAAAGGGGCTACTTTTCTGGTTGTCCTGAGAAGCAGGGCCCCTTGTCAGCAGGGCAGGGGGGCCTAATGGTGAAATGAAGGGCTGACCAAGGTCCAGGCCAGGCCTGACTCAGCTTGATGGGAATGCTCTCTTCTTCTTTACTCTGGGGAAGCCCACTGCAGGTCTGGGAAAAAGAGGTAAAGTTGAGAAGAAGCTCTCCTTGTCTGTATTCTGGTCTCCCAAAATGAATCAGCTGAGCAGAACTAAAATGCACAGGAGTGATGGGGTGGGTTGGGGAAGGGGTAGTTAAGGAACCTGGGGAGAAGGTATTTGTGGTACAGTTCATCCTAGAGGAAACACTGCAAGGCCCAAGTAGGAGAGCATGCCCGTCTCTTCAGGGAGACGCTGAGATGTGTCTGATCTGGAAAAACAGAGACACGTGTCTGCAGGAGGGAGAATCCATAGACCAGCGGGAAGTTGGTGATGTGGTTGAGGGGACAGTCTTCAGAGAATGCTGTGAAGTGATTTAGAGCTGCCTCTGAATGGAGGGTGTGTCCCTTCCCCCTGCGTTTTTGTTGGAGACCCTGTCAGCTGCAATGGCCTCTAACCAAATTCCGCCCCAGTACTCCAGGCTCACCCCATCTCCAGATTCATCTTCCTAAATCTCAAACTTGCTCATTCATCCCTCTGCTCACAGACTCTTAAACCTCCTCACTGCTCTAAGCACATGTCTCAGGCAGGCTTTCAAAAGTGCACATGTACCTGTCGTGGTCCAGGCCCAGGTTGGAAAAGAATTTCCAGACACGAGGCAGGATGAAAGGAGAGTAAAGTTTATTAGATTAGGGGAGGGGAGGGTCACTGCCATACCCTGGGCTGGCTTCCTGATAGCCAGGGAGAACTGACCTTGGACGTGGGTCCTTGGTTTGTTTTTATAGCCAGAGGGCAAGGAGTGGGATAGGGGTTTTGTGAGTTATTTGCTAATTGGATGAGGTACCTATATGAGGCAGGCTGCTGCTGCTGCTACTGCTAAGTCGCTTCAGTCGTGTCCAACTCTGTGTGACCCTATAGATGTCAGCCCACCAGGCTTCCCTGTCTCTGGGATTCTCCAGGCAAGAACACTGGAGTGGGTTGCCATTTTCTTCTCCAATGTGTGAAAGTGAAAAGTGAAAGTGAAGTTGCTCAGATCAGATCAGATCAGTCGCTCAGTCGTGTCTGACTCTTTGCGACCCCATGAACCGCAGCACGCCAGGCCTCCCTGTCCATCACCAGCTCCCGGAGGTCACTCAGACTTGCATCCATCGAGTCAGTGATGCCATCCAGCCATCTCATCCTCTGTCGTCCCCTTCTCCTCCTGCCCTCAATCCCTCCCAGCATCAGTGTCTTCTCCAATGAGTCAACTCTTCGCATGAGGTGGCCAAAATACTGGAGTTTCAGCTTTAGCATCATTCCTTCTAAAGAAATTCCAGGATTGATCTCCTTCAGAATGGACTGGTTGGATCTTCTTGCAGTCCAAGGGACTCTCAAGAGTCTTCTCCAACACCACAGTTCAAAAGCATCAATTCTTCGGCGCTCAGCCTTCTTCACAGTCCAGCTCTCACATCCATACATGACCACAGGAAAGACCATAGCCTTGACTAGGCAAACCTTTGTTGGTAAAGTAATGTCTCTGCTTTTGAATATGCTATCTAGCTTGGTCATAACTTTCCTTCCAAGGAGTAAGCGTCTTTTAATTTCATGGCTGCAGTCACCATCTGCAGTGATTTTGGAGCCCAGAAAAACAAAGTCTGACACTGTTTCCACTGTTTCCCCATCTATTTCCCATGCAGTGATGGGACCAGATGCCATGATCTTCGTTTTCTGAATGTTGAGCTTTAAGCCAACCTTTTCACTCTCCACTTTCACTTTCATCAAGAGGCTTTTTGGCCCCTCTTCACTTTCTGCCATAAGAGTGGTGTCATCTGCATATCTGAGGTTATTGATATTTCTCCCGGCAATCTTGATTCCAACTTGTGTTTCTTCCAGTCCAGCATTTCTCATGATGTACTCTGCATAGAAGTTAAATAAACATGGTGACAATATGCAGCCTTGACGTACTCCTTTTCCTATTTGGAACCAGTCTGTTGTTCCATGACCAGTTCTAACTGTTGCTTCCTGACCTGCATACAGATTTCTTAAGAGGCAGATCAGGTGGTCTGGTATTCCCATCTCTTTCAGAATTTTCCATAGTTTATTGTGATCCACACAGTCAAAGGCTTTGGCATAGTCAATAAAGCAGAAATAGATGTTTTTCTGGAACTCTCTTGCTTTTTCCATGATCCAGCGGATGTTGGCAATTTGATCTCTGGTTCCTCTGCCTTTTCTAAAACCAGCTTGAACATCAGGAAGTTCACGGTTCACATATTGCTGAAGCCTGGCTTGGAGAATTTTGAGCATTACTTTACTAGCGTGTGAGATGAGTGCAATGGCATTGCCTTTCTTTGGGATTGGGATGAAAACTGACCTTTTCCATTGTGTCCAACTCTTTGCGACCCCATGGACTGCAGCCCACCAGGCTCCTCCATCCATGGAATTTTCTAGGTAAGATTACTGGAGTGGCTTGCCACTGCTGAGAGTAAGGCAAATACCTCTTCCTTATATGGGATAGGAGGAAAGATAGGTCATACTGCTCAGGAGGGTCCAAAAATTCCTCAATAGTTACAACATGGGGGGATGGGCAATAAGGGTCTTTTTATTGTTTTTTTTTGTTTTTGTTTTTTTGTTGCTGTATTCTAAGACCCTTCTTATTCACCTTGTTCTTTTGTACTTGGAGCACCACAATACCCATGACTACCGCAGTCCCCAAAGCTTGGTTAAGAGTATAGACTCTGGGGCCATACTCTCTGGCTTTGAACTCTGTCACCACCACCTACTAGCTGTATGACCTTGGATTGGTTACTTTGGTTACTTGGTTTTCTCAGCTGTAAAATGGGCATGAGAGTAACCTATTTCCTAGGGTGATTGGGAGGACTGAACAAATTAATGCTTGCAAAGCGCTCAGGGCACTGCTGGCTCTTAGAGTGGTCAGTACAAATGAATCATCGTTATTGTTTTCCAGCTCTCACAGGTAGCCTGCTGGTGCCCCTCCCCCTTCAAGGCCAGCAATCCACATTTTAAATCTCATCAACCCTCCAAGGCCTGCCTGAACTTCTGCCTCTTCTATAAACAGTTTTTGATTTCTTGCTCCAATTGCCAACTGGACATAATAGACTTTTCTGTCGACACCCGTCTCCCAGCACATTGTCTACAGTCCTCTTGCCCCCAAGTGCCAGAGACAGGCTGTAAGCCATTGAGGGGTCCCAAGCCTGTTCCTTGGTCTTCCCCGTCTCCGTGTTTCTTGCAGGGGGCAGCTGTCAGCGCTTCTCCCCCGTGAGCAGCTTCAGTGCTGGCGCCTGCTTCTCTGCCTTCCTCGTTCTCCCCATGCTCCTCCTCTCCCAGCCTCACCTGGCTCCCTCTGTTCCTCTGTTTGTCCTCCCCTCTCACCACCTCATTCTTCTTGATTCTCCTTGTTTCTCTGACCTCCCCCACCTCGTGCTTAATGAGAACTTTCACATGTCATATTGATTTGGAGTTTTAAAAAGCCAGTATTGATTTTTCTGGGGGCACTTTTCATGATCTTATATTTACATGTAGGAAGAAAGCTGTTTAGAAGCCATTGACTTTGTTCTGTTGAGTTAGTAGTCAAAGTTGCAAACTCTTTTTTTAAAAAAATTTATTTTGTATTGGGATTAGCCAATTAACAATGTGATAGTTTCAGGAGAACGGCAAAGGGTCTCAGCCATACATATACATGTATCCATTCTCCCCCAAACTTCTCTCCCATCCAGGCTGCTACATAACACTGAGCAGAGCTCCCTGTGCCGGCTGCTGCTGCTAAGTCGCTTCAGTCGTGTCCGACTCTGTGCGACCCCATAGACAGTAGCCCACCAGGCCCTGCTGTCCCCGGGATTCTCCAGGCAAGAACCCTGGAGTGGGTTGCCATTTCCTTCTCCTGTGCTGTGCAGTAGGTCCTTATTGGTTATCCATTTTAAATATAGCAGTGTGTACATGTCCATCCCAAACTCCCTAACTATAGACAACTATAAGTTCATTCTCTTTCTGTTTTGTCAGTTCATTTGTATAATTTCCTTTTAGATTCCACATGTAATAAATGCCATATGATATTTCTCCTCTTTCTGACTTACTTCACTCAGTATGACAATCTCTAGGTCCATCCATGTTGCTGCAAAGGACATTCTTTCTTTCTTTTTAATGGCTGAGTAATATCCCATTGTATATATGTACCATGTCTTCTTTCAGTTCAGTCAGTTCAGTCGCTCAGTCGTGTCCGACTCTTTGCGACCCCATGAATCGCAGCACGCCAGGCCTCCCTGTCCATCACCAGTTCCCGGAGTTCACTCAGATTCACATCCATCGAGTCAGTGATGCCATCCAGCCATCTCATCCTCTGTCGTCCCCTTCTCCTCCTGCCCCCAATCCCTCCCAGCATCAGAGTCTTTTCCAATGAGTCAACTCTTTGCATGAGCTGGCCAAAGTACTGGAGTTTCAGCTTTAGCATCATTCCTTCCAAAGAAATCCCAGGGCTGATCTCCTTCAGAATGGACTGGTTGGATCTCCTTGCAGTCCAAGGGACTTTCAAGAGTCTTCTCCAACACCACAGTTCAAAAGCATCAATTCTTCAGCGCTCAGCTTTCTTCACAGTCCAACTCTCACATCCATACATGACCACAGGAAAAACCATAGCCTTGACTAGACGGACCTTTTTTGGCAAAGTAATGTCTCTGCTTTTCAATATGCTATCTAGGTTGGTCATAACTTTTCTTCCAAGGAGTAAGCGTCTTTTGATTTTATGGCTGCAGTCACCATCTGTAGTGATTTTGGAGCCCAGAAAAATAAAGTCTGACACTGTTTCTACTGTTTCTCCATCTATTTCCCATGAAGTGATGGGACCAGATGCCATGATCTTCGTTTTCTGAATGAGGTTGGAAACTCAGAGAACTCAGGGACCTCAGATGCTACATCTCATGAGCTGGGATCAGGGTGACAGTTTGGGGGCAGAAAGCATTAGGCAGGAGAGGCCTTGCACCCTGACTCGGCCTTGAGGATAAGGGTAAAGAGCAGGTGTAGAGCTGCATGAAGACCAAGCAGATGACTGTCAGCCACTGGGGTCGGGGCAGGCAAGGTGGAGGACCATGGTGGGATTCGCTGATGAGGCTCTTGCTGTACTGGCATCAGACAGGTTGGTCTCATCTTTCCCCCACAAAGCACATAGTGATCCAGCGCCTGTGCTGAGGGCCCTGTCTGCCTCATCTCATCTAATCCTTCAGTAACCTTAGGGGGCAGGTCATGTAATTTACATTTTACTTGGTGGGTAAGATGACATTGCAGGAGTAAAATTAGGGAAGGGCAGTAGGTTCAAAAATATGATCTGTAAAGATGAAGTAATTAGAAAGAGCTAAGTGGGCAGAGTGATGAGGGAAAAGGCAGAATCCTGCCTCTTGGAGGATGCCTGTGTTCACGTATGTGGGCTGCATGACATCTTTTGGGGAGTGACGTTGGATATATATAAATAAACTGGCAGAATCAGGAGAATGGATGAAGATAACAGATGAAGGGAAAATAAAGGCAGGGGTATAAGATGATTTGTAGCTGAAAGTCCTGACGCCCATAGTCAGAGGTGGGTCCTTCTGCATGGACTGCTTGATTGTCACCAGTTCTTGCTCTGCTCCTCCCTACCAATCCCTGCTTGGGTTCTGTAGCCATGAGTTGAAGGCTTCCCTGATGGCTCAGATAGTAAAGTGTCTGCCTGCAATGTGGGAGACCTGGGTTCAATCCCTGGGTTTGGAAGATCCTCTGGAGAAGGAAATAGCAACCCACTCCTCTACCCTTGTCTGGCAAATTCCATGGACAGAGGAGCCTGGTATGCTATAATCCATGGGGTTGTAAAGAGTCGGACACGACTGAGCATCCGGTCCCATCACTTCATGGGAAATAGATGGGGAAGCAGTGGAAACAGTGTCAGACTTTATTTTTGGGGGCTCCAAAATTACTATAGATGGTGACTGCAGCCATGAAATTAAAAGATGCTTACTCCTTGGAAGAAAAGTTATGACCAACCTAGATAGCAAATCAAAAAGCAGAGACATTACTTTGCCAGCAAAGGTCCATCTAGTCAAGGCTATGGTTTTTCCTGTGGTCATGTGTGGATGTGAGAGCTGGACTGTGAAGAAGGCTGAGCGCCAAAGAATTGCTGCTTTTGAACTGTGGTGTTGGAGAAGACTCTTGAGAGTCCCTTGGACTGCAAGGAGATCCACCCAGTCCATTCTGAAGGAGATCAGCCCTGGGATTTCTTTGGAAGCTGCCGCTGCCAAGTCGCTCCAGTCGTGTCCGACTCTGTGCGACCCCATAGACGGAAGCTCACCAGGCTCCCCCGTCCCTGGGATTCTCCAGGCAAGAATACTGGAGTGGGTTGCCAGTTCCTTCTCCAATGTGTGAAAGTGAAAAGTGAAAGTGAAGTCGCTCAGTCGTGTCCGACTCCTAGCAACCCCATGGACTGGAGCCCACCAGGATCCCCTGTCCATGGGATTCTCCAGGCAAAAGTACTGGGGTGGGGTGCCATTGCCTTCCCCGAAGGAATGATGCTAAAGCTGAAACTCCAGTACTTTGGCCAGCTCATGCAAAGAGTTGACTCATTGGAAAAGATTCTGATGCTGGGAGGGATTGGGGGCAGGAGGAGAAGGGGACGACAGAGGATGAGATGGCTGGATGGCATCACTGCTTCGATGGATGTGAGTCTGAGTGCACTCCGGGAGTTGGTGATGGACAGGGAGGCCTGGCGTGCTGCGATTCATGGGGTCCCAAAGAGTCGGACACGACTGAGTGACTGATATGATCTGATCTGAGCGACTTCACTCACTCACTCACTACCCACATGAGTTCAGAGCTCTGTGGAAGCAGCCTGGAGAGCAGTAGCCCAATCACAGCTCATCTGACCTGGGCTCCTGGGCAGGGGCAGGGGCAGGGAGGAGGGTTCAAGGACATGCTGGGTCCATGCAGCAGCCCCTCTGGGCACTGCAGCCTGCAGCCTCTGGCAGATGTAGAACAGCTTCATCACCATGCTCAGTAAAAGCAATATGGGGCAAGAACAACTTTTAGAATAGTTGAAAAGAGATTAAACCATCCTGAAATGACACAGAACCCTTGGCCTGTTTGCCAACTTCTAGATATCATCTAGACTTAATTGTGGAACAGTTTTGTGCTTTTTCTCTCCCTGGTTAACTTCTTGCCAGTTTTGGGATTTCAGCTTAGGGGTCACTTTATTCAGAAACCATGCCAGCTCTTCCTATGTGCCTATGCTACTCTCCATGGCCCAGGCATACTTTTGTAATGCCACATGAAGTTCCCTAAATTTGCACCCTACGGTGCCAATGCTTCTGGGGAAAGAAAGGTCAGGGCTTGTCCTTCATCACTTGGGCACTCTGTAGCCAATGCCCTAAGAAAAACAATAATCCTACTGAACAAAACCAGTAGCCGAGATAAATCTCTGTCTCCCCATGGGTGAAGGCTTTGTAGCCTTGAACCCTGGGGCCCTGCCTTCTTCTTGGAAATGTAAGGTCTCTGGAAGGCATTCACTTCTTTTGAGACCCAACTTGTCAAAATTAAAAATATGAAGCTTCCTTATGACTGTTTTAAGATAGGCAGCCATGTCTTTGAGGCTGCCTGCATTCCCACCTTTATGGCTCAACAGACGGGAGGAGCCAAGGTACTTGAAGCTGCTAAACGGCCACAGCTTATACTAAAGGAAGCATGTGTGCAGACTTTCAGCCCATGCTGCATGTCACAGAGGGGCCTGTGGTGTGAGAGCCTAGAAAATCCCCAGTTCTTGGCCAGAAGAGGGGCAGGAGCTGCAGGAAATTCATTCCGGGAACAGTGGATGCCCTGTCCGGCATCCCATTCATTGTCCTTCTGTGGCCCACACCATGCTGACGCCCCCCAAAACCTATGCTCTCCCTTCAGGAAAGATAGCAAGTCTCAAAATTTTTCCCTCAGGGACCAGGGTACCCTCTGGTCCCTCTCCTTCCCACGTCCCCCACTTCAGTTTCGCACCATCACCCTGAGGATGTTCAGTCTTCCTGAAGTTGTATCGTGTTAGTCGTTCAGTCGTGTCTGACTCTTTGTGACCGCATGGACTGTAGGCCACCAGGCTCCTCTGTCCATGGAGTTCTCCAGGCAAGAATACTGGAGTGGGTTGCCATTTCCTTCTCCATCCTGAAGTTAGGAGTTCCCAATTTGCTCCTGCGGTGAGAGGTGGCAGTTTGAGTGGGGCATGCTTCCCACTAGGGTCATCTTCTGTGATTCTCTCTGCTCACCCTCACCCATCCCATCCTTGACTTGACCTTCCCATCTGCTTACTCTCCCATCCCTACCATGGGTGGGATGAGTTTTCCACTCTCCCAAGATGCTGCCTGAGTCATCCACAGAAGGTGGAAGGGTGGGGGCCTGAGCTGAGTGAATGTGGGAAGTCTTCAGGGTAGGAAATCTCCAGCCTGGCTCGGAGAGGCTGGAGGGATGACTTCACTTGTGGAGGAAGAAATCAAAGGAGACTTTCCCATGTCTTCTCCATCCTCCATTTTTCTTCCCACAGTGTCCAAGCTAGTGTGGAGGATCCATGACTGTGATGGATACTGAAGGAGCCTGGCATCTCTGCTATGCTTACACATCAGCCTGTGGCTGACTTAGCCCCCTCTGAGGGTCCAGGGGGCTGCTTCTATAACATCAAAAATTGGAGATCCAAACTTTTCCCTCCTTCCACAGCATCTTCCATCTCCCCAAGCCATTGAGTTGCCAAGTTCTATCCCTTCTACTACTCAAGATCTCTGTAACCTTCCCTTTCCTTCCTTTGCCCCTATTCTACTGCAGCTGGGCCCTCCCTGGTCACCCTGGCTCTGGTCCTGGCCCCTCCGTGCATCTTCCACACAACTGCCCCAGGGGTCTTCCCAAAAAGTAAAGCTGGTCTTGACCACCTATGCAAAACTCTTTAGGTCCCTTCATGACTTCTGGTGGATAAAATCTTATGCAACCCACCCCCCATGGCACCAGGGCATTTAGTAATTTGGTCCCTGACTTATCTCCAGACCTGTCTCCTGTGGCCCCCACCTCAAGCTTCTGGCCAAGAGGTTCCCAGAATTGGATCTTGTCTTCAATGTAACTTACACACTCTTTCCTCTTCCTGGATTTGCCTTCCCTCTCTATTTAGCTGGTACAGCTCAAGTCTGCTCATGTGGCTCCTCCTTACAAAGCCTTCCTTGTCTCCTCCACAAAAGCTTGTCAGCAATTCTTGCTTCTGTGTCTCCAGTCCTTTGTAAGCATCAACTCTGGTGGCATGCATCACACAGTACTATTTCTCTCCCAGTCCTCTCATGACATGGTGATCTCCCTGCAGGCAGGACAGCCAGAAGTGACTTGAAGTCACTTCTGTGGCTCCTCACCGGGCCCAGTGTAGTTATTACAAGGAGTCATTGCACATGTGCTGAATAAATGAATGAAATAATGTATGAGAGCTTCACAGTGATGTGCCAGGTGGTGGATGCTGCTGCCACCCAGCTTCAAAGAAGTAAGATAGAACAGCCTTCTTGGGGTTCCTCCCCCAACATGCTGTCCCCATGGAGGGCAGGGCTGAGGGCTTTGGTCCTGGGATATGGAAGCTAGGAAGACATTCAGGATTTTTGGCCCCATGATATAGCTTGTCAAAGCCCCCAAGGAAACAACATCAAGATGTCAGAGAATTTTTCCTTAGGGAAATAAATATTCTCAACTTATATTTAGAATGGTACAGTATCTTCTGCATTATGATTTGACTGACAGAAGAAGTGTGTTTAAGGTATTTTTAACCTAGAATCTTAAGAAGAAATCTAGTGATTAGATCTTTGGAAGCTATTGTGTAATTTTAAAACTTTAGTAAAGGAGTATGTTTAAAGAAAGAAAAAAAATCCGGCCAGATTGATGTGTTTCAGTTCTCTCTGTAACTTGTATAAAAGGCATCCATTGTCTTCAGAAAGGGGGAACTGGCAGTGTGTGTGTGTGTGTGTGTGTAATTCACACCAGTCTCTGTACATTGCTTAAAATTATTCTCTTCACCTCAAGAAAACATTTCAGAAAGGGCCTTTTTCACTCTGTTGACAGCAGCAGGGCATGCTTGTGAGGAGGTTATTACTGTGAACATTATTCCCATTTTGTAGAAGGAAAAAATGCAAAGGAAAGTATTTGAATGACCAGCACAAGACCATTTTGTCAATGAATGGTTATAGGTGGTGTTTGAGCCCAGACCCTGCTTCTCTAAATCATATATTTTTTCGTGGCTATTTTGATGTCTGAATGCCAGAGTTATTCGGGTTGTCCCTACACTGCACTGCTGGAAACTTAATGGGTAGAATTGTGTTTTATTTACCTCTTGCTGCATAACAAACCACTTCAATGGTTGGATAAACTAGTAACTGCTGTGATCATGCTCTCAGATTCCCTGGATCAGGAATTTAGACAGGGCTGGGTTGCCTCTGTTCCACTGTGGCTGGGGCCTCAGCTGGGAGACTTGAACAGCTGAGAAATGGAATCTTCTAGAGGCTTCTTCACTCACATGTCTGGCACCTGGGATGGGATGACTAAAAGGCAGAACTCAGCTGAGAGTTCTGGAACTGGACTGTACCCTTACAGATGTCCTCTCCATGTGGCTGGGGGTTCCTCATAGCATGGTGGCCTCAGGGAAATTCGAATTTTTAATGAAGTGGTTCAAGGTTCTTCTCGAAGAAATCTCTAGTCTTTCCCATCATATCGTTTTCCTCTATTTCTTTGCATTTGGGCTTCCCTGGTGGCTCAGCTGGTAAAGAATCTGCCTGCAATGCAGGAGACCTGGGTTTAATCCTTGGGTCAGGAAGATCCCCTGGTATGGAATGGCAACCCACTCCAGTATTCTTGCCTGGAGAATCCTGTGGACAGAGGAGCCTGGGAGATAGGAGACTGGGCTACAGTCCATGGGGTCACAAAGAGCTGGACACGACTGAGCAACTTTCACTTTCTTTCACTGCATTGTTCACTTAAGGCTTTTTCTTACTATTCTCTGAAACTCTGCATTCAGTTGGATATATCTTTCCCTTTCTCCCTTGCCTTTTGCTTCTCTTTTCTCAGCTATTTGTAAGACCCCCTTAGACGACCACTTTGCCTTCTTGCATTTCTTTCTCTTTGGGATGGTTTTGGTCACTGCCTCCTGTACAGTGTTGTGAATCTCCATCCATAGTTCTTCAGGCACTCTGTCTTCCAGATCTAATCCCTTGAATTCTTAGAGTATTTGAATTCTTAGAGTATTTCCATGTTCTTAGAGTATTTTTGTGAAGAAGGTAGAGGTTCCTTGGCTTTTAGGACCTACTTTCAGGAGTCATGCATCATCACTTCTGTGCCACCCTGATGGTCAAAGAGTTGTAAGTCCACCCAGATTCAAGGTAAGGATATGTAGATCCCAGTAAATATAGATCTCAGTGGGAAGGGTGTTAGGAATTCACAGTCATGTTTTTAAAACCACACAGGCCTTTTCTCTTCTGGATTGATCTGGGCTCAGTGTTATCTAGATAAAAGGAGAGGAAGAAGTTCATCTCTGGAGACACTTGCTAGCAGTGGACTCTGGTGATACCTTTGATTTCTCCATTCCCACAAGAAGATAGGGTTTCTAGATTGACCCACCTGGTTCTCATGGGCTGGACCAGGCCAGAGAAGAGGTGGCCCTTGCCAAATTCTGCTGAGGTAAACTCTCAGTGCATGTCAGGTGGATCACCAAGCATCCTTCTAGGCCAGGGCTTAAGGATTGTGTGGTTTGAGGTTTCTCTGTCTTCTGCTCCTAAGCCATGACCATGTATCTCCTTGAAGGGAAGAGATTTCATCTGGCATAATCTTTAGGGATGAAGGGAATGAGAACCCCTCTGAGATAGGAGTAAAGAGTTGGCTTCCTGGAAATTCAAAGTACTTTATCCGTGAGCTCCAAAGGTTCCCCCATTCAAGGCTGGAGCAAGGAGATAAGCACAGGACTAGCAGGACGTGGGACTTTGCAGGGTCGTCCGTGTTGTGCCAAAACACCTCTGACACATTAGAGTCTCCTGGCACACATGTTGACCAACTGCTTCATTCCTGGCAGTCACAGGTGGCCCCCAGTGAGCGTTTGTACCTTGTTTCCCGCATGGTGGTTTTCTCACCAGCGCTCCAGCCACTCTAGATTTTGCCATTAAATTTTCATGAGCTGTTATGCCTGTTCCAGTCAGCAAGAGACGTGGTTATATTGCAATAACAAATACCCTCCAAGTCTTAGTGGCTTAAAACAACACTTGTTTATTCCCCCTTCATAGTTTGTGTTCATCATAGGTTGACAAGGGTTGTGTTTCATGCCATTGAAAGTCATCTGTGAGAGCGAAAGGGGACTTTGGTGGGTCTTACATTGATAGTTATGTCCTGACTTAGAAGAGACACACATCGCTTCCATTTACAACTCAGTGGCCAGAAGCACTATCCCACCATGTCCCTGGGACACAGAGAGCTGGGAAAAATGGCAAATTGCCTTAACTGCTACATGAATACCACAATGGTCTCTGAAAATTCGTATCTTTGCCCTCTCTTCACAGTGTCCTTTCCCTCTTCACATTTTCATTGATGCATGCATGCCTGCCTGCAAGCAACCATCCATCTGCTCATCTAATGTGTAGTGAGCACCTGTCCTGTGCCAGGTACGGCTCCAGGTGCTAAGCATATGGAGATGAAAAGGTTCCCTGGAGAAGTACCTAATCTTACAAGATTGTTCAAAATCTATGCAAGTTTTTCAGGCTGTAGCCAGACTTTCCATAAAGATATCAAGTATTAGTGGATCTTTCCTCAAAAATATGTCTTCAATGGCTAAGCATAATAATAACCATTTTTTCATTACTATTGAGCCCTTGTAGTAAGCCAGACACTTTGCTCAGAGTTCAGTTTAACTCTCACTACAATTTTGAGTGATTGGCTAGATGATGCCCATTTACAAATGAGTAAATTCAGCCTCTGAGGGGTTAAATCAGTTGTCCAAAATCCCACAGCTACCTAGTGGCAGAGTTGAGATTTAAATTTGGGCCAAGTCCAAGTTCTTACTCTTCAACAGCTACATTACACTTATTTTTTACACCCATGAATTTTTTTTCTTTCTGCATCAGAGACCTGAAAACCACAAAAATTATTTTCTGCAGTTGTACCATGAACACTTAGAAGGCAAGGATCATTTCCAGCGATTTCTGATCATTCAAGTTCTTTTTAATGAATGGATGAAGGATGGAGGAAAAGAAGGAGGGAAAGAAGAATGGATGGAAGGAAGAAAAGGGAGGAAAGGAACAAAGGAGGGAGAGGAGGGGGGTGTTGATGCTCTTGACATAGAGTGAAAGCCTTGACTGAAGTGGTGGGACGTGGTTCGGAAGGCAGGCGAGGGCACTGACCCGGTAGGAAGGTGTCCTGTAAGTCAGCAGAGCTGCTCTTATAACCTGCTCATCGCTGATCTTCAGCTGATCTTCAGCTCCATCGGTCTCCCAGTTCCATGCCTGGTGTGTCTCATCACCGCTGAAGAGGTTCTCCAGTCTACCACGTCTGAATGGTCTACAATTAAATGCACAGATGTATTCCTCCTCACTCGGCTGCTGGAAAGGAAATATTTTGAAAAATATGACAACTCAGTATCACAACTTGGAGAAGCTGGAGGAAGGGAGAAAGGGCTACAAAGGAGGCATTAAACAGAATTTTTAAAGGTCACTCTCTGATTTTGTGTGTTACTTTCCAAAGCGGTATTTTGAGATTTAAAAAAATATATAACAATTATGGCTCGCCTCCATCCTCTGCAGTTAAATAATGGTTTACACTGGGGTCAACAAGAGTCCGTGAGGCCTGAAAGCATCCGCCTTTCTGCAGCATGAGCATGTGTGCTAGGTCCAATTTGTTTTCCACGATTGCTCAGGCTTTATCAGAACAATCTGCAGTCCTAGGCTGCTCTTGTCTGGTGCCAGAGCCTCAGAGCGTGTCCTATATATCAATACACGGCTTCTGTTAACCTAGATTTTTCTAGTGGAGCTTGTTGACATTTAATAAAAAGGCTCCCTCCCTTAGTGTCTTTCAGGTTCCAACCTCAAGGGTCAAATTGCTTTCTCCTGTGTTTAGTTCTTCTTGTGTGTGCATGTCTGTGTATGTGGGTGTGCCCTTGTATCGGCGTGTGCACCCCTTGTATACTCTGTGTGCGTGTGTGTGTGCGTGCACCCGTGTGTGACCATGCATGTACTAGTGACTCCTGTGTTGGCAGCTTGTGGCCCGGAGCTGATGTGTAAGTGCCTAATTGCGTTTGCTCTTTAGCAATTAACCACTTGCAGGTGCAACTAGTTGTGAGCACAGTTCTCTGTGTGTGACTAATTGCAGGTGTCAAGTACTCGCCTCTTGAGTTCCCTTCACGGCTCAGTGGGACTCAGTGCTGAATCTCCCCACCATCTGGGTTTGGGCACCTCCTCTGGCCAGAGCATATCCTCAGGAGAGGGGCCCAGGGAGAAGAGGGAAAGCTGCTTCAGAGCAAGAAGGAGAAGGGAGATGAAGGGCAGAGCTCCTGAAACCTCTCCAGGGAGTCAGAAGCTTAGTGGGTGCTGCCGTGTGGCAGAACCCCACATCCTGGGCCTGGCATCTCCCAGGCTTTGGTTTTCTGCAGAGAGTGACCCTCTCTCCTGGACCCGTTGTCCAAGCAGTGACCCAAACCCTCAAGGACAGAAGTGGCTGGTGGAAGTCTGGACTATTGTTCTGGCAGCTGGGGCCCCTCCACAGTGTCGCCTCTGTCCCTATGTGACAGCTACACTCTTGGCCTCAGCAATTCCCCTGTAAAGTGGGGGTGACCCCCTCCCTCACCTTCCTGGTGGGCCCAGGGTGTCCTGAGGGTTAGGCTACTGTGACTTCAGTTGTGGTCTTGCCTTTTCTATGCCCTGCAAGGGAGCAGGTGACTCTTGGGTGGCCATGGGCAGTTTCTTACCTGTAATGTGTTCATAATAAAAATCTCCAAGTGGGTCAAGGGCTGAAGAAGCAGGAACTCTTGGTCCTGAGCTCTGTGGCCTGCATCCTAGCCTCTGTCTCAACACTCATTGAAAATGAGTGCCTGAGAACAGCACGAGATGACCCTTCTCAGGGCATGGGTGGTCCTCCCGGTGGGGGTTCTTCCTTTTACGCCCCCCCACCCCACTGAGGCACAGCTACCTTGTAGACAGTGGCCCTGACAGTGGCATTCAGAGAGCCCCCGTCCACAGCCCAGGCCTGGGTGGGATGGGGCTTCAGGGAGTGGAGACAGAGCTCTAGGGAAGAAGCCTCAGTGAGGCCAGGAGCCGGCTGGGGCAGCACCACATGACAAGCAGGCAGCAAGGTGCAGTGCTAGCTTTTCAAGAAGCCTCTCTGGAAGGTTGAGGGGCAGGGAGCGTGGATTAGCTGCTTCTAAGCAGTGGAGAGAAAAGGGCCTTCACCCTGGGAGCTCTAGAGAGTTCAGAGCGTCGAGCCCAAGGGGCTGCATGGAGCCCTTCTTGCTATGTTAAACGTCTCACCACAGATCCAGGCATGCATTCCTGGGGTGAGGGGGCCCACAGAGTTGTGAGGCAAAAGCCCCAGAAAGGGACAGCTTAGTGTCCCGAGGGGTGGACGTGCTGCTGCTGCTTAGTCGCTCAGTCGTTTCCGACTCTTTGTTACCCCCTGGGCTGCAGCCCGCCAGGCTCCTCTGTCCATGGCATTCTCCAGGCAAGAATACTGGAATGGGTTGCCGTGCCCTCCTCCAGGGGATCTTCCCGACCCAGGGATTGAACCTGGGTCTCTGGCATTGCAGGCAGATTTCTTACCGCTGAGCCACCAGGGAAACCCTGTTGATGTGCTACCACAGGTCGAAGTGGAGCATGTGAGGGTGGGGCCCAAGGCTAGAGAGACTGAGCAGCACAGAGGGGGAACAGTCGTGTTGTACCCCACTTTGTGGCTAGGCTCTTGAGTGGCTGCAGTGAAATTCGTGGGGCCTCGAATACGACCTCATGGAGACCTCATGGGGTTTGCAATTCCCAGCCGAGGTCACTCCACAGGGAAGCTGGATTTCAGGGCCACCACCCTGGCATCACATTTTCAGTTGGGTCCTTTTTATTGCATGATTAAACCTGGCTTCCCAGTCCTGATCCTTGGGTTCTGACTGTGGGCCACTTTCAGTAACTACCCCACAGGACCCCTGGGATCCTCCTGCCCCTTGGAGGGTTTCAGTGGCATGCACTTGGAGGGGTTCAATGACCATCTTTACCACTTGCTACTTGTGAATCAGATTTATTGTTTATAAAATGAGATGATATTTAAAAAACTTTTTATTTTATATTAGAGCATAGTTGATTAACAATGTTGTATTACTTTCAGGTGTCCAGGGAAGTCAGTTATACATGTAAGGCATCTATTCTGTTTCAAATTCTTTCCCCATTTAGGCTGTTACAGAGTATTGAGCATAGTTTCCTGTGCTGTATAGTGAATCTTTGCTGGTAACCTATTGTAAATATACTGTGTGTATATTAATCCCAGTCTCCTAATTTATCCCTCCCCACACACCTTTCGCCTTTGGTCACCATAAATTTGTTTTCTGTCTGCGAGTCTGTTTCTGTTGTGAAATAAGTTCACATTTTTCAGATTCCACATTTACATGATATCATACGATGTTTGTCTTTCTGTCTGACTTGCTTCACTCAGGATGGTAATCTCTAGGTCTGTCCATATTGCTGCAGATGACGTTATTTCATTCTTAAGAATGGAATAATATTAGAGCCTATTGTTAGGACTGTAGGGAGGATTAAATGAGATGAGTGAAATGTTCATCATGTTAGGTAGAACAGAGCAAACCTTCATTAAATATTAGTACTCAAGTTAACTCACGTTGTTATTGTTGTTCTTACTTTTACTTTACGGAGGCTACTTTCTTCCCAGAACACCTGCCCCTCACCCAGGATGGCTTAGTCCATGTTACCTGTTGGCTTTGTTTGGCAGGACCGCACAACTCTGAGACCAGTGTGGTTCAAGCCTGAATCATTGGCTTGATCCTGACAGCCAGTGGCCATGGGCTGCTGGGCAGTGACTGGTCAGAAGTCAAGCTGGGCTCCAGCCAGCAGAAAATGTGCTCGCCCAGATCATGCCCGTTGGACAGGGGGTTCACTTGTAGCAATTCAGGAGTGAGGCACAAATAAAAACATCTGACTTTCCCCCATTTCTTTAGATTATAAATTGAGGCTTAACACATCAGGTCACGATGTGATCATTCAGCTGCCAACTCCTTAGCTTCATCCCACTTTCCTGGGGAGTGACTGTTTTCCAGATAATTAAAGAATGTGAGTGCTGGGAGAATCCCTCATGATTATTCCATGGAACCATCTTTTTCATTTGAGAAAAGTAGTGACAATATTCAGTGAATTTAGCCAGAGTTCATTCAGGGTACTTTATTTCTTGCATGGTTCTTTTTTAACTCATTCCTGTCGGATGCAGTGCAGCTTAAATGAGCTTTCTTAATTGCCAATCCTCACAAATAAGCATGTGCATTTATAAACATCTGTGTGTGTGGCAGTTAGCATCCTGGCTAACCTGTGGCTGGTTCCAGACGGTAGGTAGCCTGAGGGACCAGCTGAAGTTCAGCATCAGCCAGGGCACTTGGAAGCCAAGTGAGGTCATATCCAACTTACCCATCTGAAAAGTGGGGCCTGGGACAGAGAACTCTGATTTTTCAGTTCGCATTGGACCACTGTCCAGCCCATGGGTTGATCCAGACTTTTGGACCAAAAATGCTCTCCAAAATACAGGTTACTAATATAAAATCCCTATTAATGATATTACACACACCACTGCTTGAACGAAAACAAGAGAACTGCTTTCCATGACAGGTGCATAATTTCTTAAAGGGAGGTCAGTTTGACACCAAAAAAAGAACAACTTCTCTTCAACTTGTGTGTCATCACTGTCTGGGAACAGCGTAAGTTTTCAAAAAAAAAAAAAAAAAAAAGAGAGAGAGAGAGAGAGAGGGGGTTATAATCTCAGAATTTATACATCTAAGAATTTAATCTTTATGAAAATTTCATCTTTGTGAAACTCATTACATTATCCCTTTTGTGCTCATATGGCTTTCTCATCTTTGGCTAATTCACATGTGGGAATAGCTGATCTTACCTGCTCTAAAGGTGAAGGACATTCATTCCCTTTCTTACCTCATATAGCTCATCAAGATGCCCATCTAGAGAGAACTGTGAAATATTGGATGCTCACTCTTCTTCAAGTGTTAGTCTGTGATGATGCAATCTTTTGCTAACAATATCAATAATAATACTTGCTAACATTTATTAGGCATGTAGTATGTACAGGCACTGTTCTACCTAAGTGCATTAGATGCGTTAACTCATCTAATCATCCCCACAAGTTTTAGGGACTGAACTGTGTTCCCACAGGAATCCAGTATTGAAGCTCTAACCTCCATTGTGACTATATTTGGAGGTAGGGCCTTTGACAAGGTGATGAAGGTTAAAAGAAGTCATAAGGGTAGGGCTCTGATAAGGAGAGGGAGAGACACCAGCCTTCTCTCTCCACATATGCATAGAGAAAAGGCCATATGAGGCACAATCAGAAGGTGCCATCTGCAAGCTGAGGAGCTAGATCTCACCAGAAACCAATCGTGCTGGCACCTTGACTTAGCCTTCCAGCCTCTAGGACTGTGAGCAAATAAATTCCTGATGCATAGGTGACCAGTTTGTGATATTCTGTCAGCCAAGCAGACGAATACAACAGCAACCCTATGGGATATATACTTTTGTCAGCTCCTTTTTTGCCAAGGAGGGCCGTGAATCCCGGGATTATGAGCAGCTTGTCCATGGCTGAGCAGAAATTGTGGTGTTTGGCTGTGTTCCAGAGCCTGAGCTAGAATCCGTTAAGGCACCTGCCTTGCACTGAGATTGGAGGGAGTCCCAAGTCCTAACTCTGCAATCTAAGCGGGGAGCTCCATCCCTCCGAGCCAGGGTGCAAGGCTCTGTATTGAGAAATGCTTGCCAGCCAAGGGGAGCTATTATGGTAGAAAGAGAATGAATATAAAGTCCCAAGCTCTGAGCTGGGCACAAGTAGGCAAGAGCTCATGAGCACTAATGGGATCTGATAAATAAACACATGCGCACACTGAATATGTTGGCATCTCTTTGTCTTCAGCTTAATGTATAACCATGTTTCTAGAACAGCTTAAGTATTTTTTTTCTAAGAGGAACAGTTAGCCTAATCAAATGAGTAAACATGAGCAGAATGAATCACTGTGAGGTTCTATAAATTGTGTCTTGAAGTGCTAACGGCCCTAGTAAGAGCAACCACAGTAAATGAAGGGCTTCCCTTGTGGCTCAGCTGGTAAAGAATCTGCCTGCAATGTGGGAGACCTGGATTAGATCCCTGGGTTGGGAAGATCCCATGGAGAAGAGAAAGGCTACGCATGCCAGTATTCTGGCTTGGAGAATTCCATGGACTGTATAGTCTATGGGGTCACAAAGAGTCGGACACGATTCAGCGACTTTTTCTTTCACTTTTCACAGTAAATGAATGTGCCCCTAGACTGAAAACAGGACTGATCACACCAGAAGATGCCCACCCCCACCACTCTTATTGTTAATGGATCCTGGCTAGGGTGACCATGACAGATACGTGGTATAAAGATTCAGGTGTCCAGATTCACCTGATTTATACTTGTATTACTTACAGGGGATGGTGTATACAGTAATCTCTCCCCAAACACAGATTCTTTTTTTCATGAAATTCTGGTATCCCTGGATTTACTTCTGTCTGCTTTGAGAATTTCAGTTCCAGAATACTCAGGTTTTGAGTCACTGCTGTTGGAGATACTTTACAGTATGGCAGGAGGAGAAAGGAGAGTAGTGGAAGGCAGTGCAGTAGTCAACGCTCACAAAGCAGTCTTGAGGAAGACCCGGTGGGTACTGGGATGTGCTGACCTGGGATTAGAGTTCAAGGCCCGGGACTTGGTTGTCTCTCCTACCATATTTGTTAGCAGGCTGAGGAATTAGACACCTACAGAGGTCTTCTAGGGTAAATTAGATTCCTGCAAATGTTTCAAACTTCCCAATGCTTGTGTCTCTGGCATCCCAGTGGAAGCGATGAATCAAGGTCTAAGGGACAAGTGACATAAGTCATATCAGAAAGGTTCTGAATATTTGATTAGAGGATGAGACAGAGCCAAAAAAAAAAAGTGAATCAGTGTGCTTATTTACTGCATCAGAGTGAGAAAATTACAAATACCTTTTTGAAACTGTGTAGAGGGAGATTCTGAAAGTATTTTTAGCAAATAGGAGCCAGTGAACAGGTAATACTAAGCATGGAAATCATAAAATATTACTTTAATTTATGGGACATTTTATTGACATTCTTTTTGTTTATGACATTTTTATTTTAAGAAAAGTGACTTTTTTGTTTTTATTAAAGTTACACATTTATATTAACATTTCACAGAAGCAAAATAAAAGTATAATGAGGAAAGTAAAAAACAACTCAAAAAATCCAGAAATTATAGTTGTTAACTTTAGGTCAACATAGATATGTCTCTATAATCTGTCTTTACTATAGCTTTAGAAAGATAGATGGAGAATCAGAAATAATTTTAGAAAAATATGATAATGGTAATTGTGAAAATATTAATTTAATTTTATTTAAATGTAACTGAAGAAAAAGAAACTAATATACAGTGGAGGCTATTGCTACATTTGATAATGTTTCTTCACCAGAAAATATATTTCCTGAAAGATTCTGTAACAATAAGAAAGATTCTGTAACGATAAGAAAGATTATTATAAAAAACTGGGTGATTTGAATCATTATTCTAAACTTCATATTTCAATTTTAAATAGTAACTATTAACGCCTTTTCTATTAAAGATGAGGAAGTAGGTATATTTCTATTTCTTCTATTTCTTTACCTTTCCCTACTTCCTAATTTTCATTAATTAATTTTTTTAAATTTTAGGGTTTATAACAACTTCAAAATGTTTTTATTTTATTTCTCTATTTAAAATACTATAACAATTTCCAGTTGCTTTCTCGGTTACTCGGTATTCATTTCAGTTCAGTTCAGTCGCTCAGTCGTGTCCGACTCTTTGCAACGCCATGAACCACAGTACGCCAGGCCTCCCTGTCCATCACCAACTCCTGGAGTTCACCCAAATCCATGTCCATTGAATTCATCATTTTGATTTATCTCTTGATTGACTGAATTTGATTATTAAGTACTCTTTTCCCCTAGAAGGATTCTCTGTTACCTGAGATTCTATATGCGTGAGAACATCTGCCTGGGATGCAGGGTCACTGTACACAAGCTGAGTCTCACCTGTGCCTCCCATGAGGGGTGACTGGCTGTCCTCTGCCTGCTGAGCACCTCCTTACCTTTGAAATTCAACACCTTCACCAGGCAATGTTTGAATGCTTGTGACTCTGCCAATAATTCCTTCATTTTTGGGAGATTTTTTGTTCGGTCTCTGAATACTGAATCCTTTTTTTGTTTTTTTGGCTGGGGGCTTTAATTTAGGAATACCAGTTGTCATCCATAGTTTCTGAGCCTTTTCTTTGCTCAACACTTATTTTTTATGTATTTACTCTGTCAGTAGTTCAGTCTTAAACCCAACCTATTCTGTAGCTTTTTCTGCTTTGCTTTATAATATTGTTCAGTTCAGTTCAGTCGCTCAGTCGTGTCCGACTCTTTGCGACCCCATGAATTACAGCATGCCAGGACTCCCTGTCCATCACCAACTCCCGGAGTTCACTCAAACTCACGTCCATTGAGTTGGTGATGCCATCCAGCCATCTCATCCTCTGTCATCCCCTTCTCCTCCTGCCCCCAATCCCTCCCAGCATCAGAGTCTTTTCCAATGAGTCAACTCTTCGCATGAGGTGGCCAAAGTACTGGAGTTTCAGCTTTAGCATCACTCCTTCCAAAGAACACCCAGGACCGATCTCCTTTAGAATGGACTGGTTGGATCTCCTTGCAGTCCAAGGGACTCTCAAGAGTCTTCTACAACACCACAGTTCAAAATCATCAATTCTTCGGCGCTAAGCTTTCTTCACAGTCCAACTCTCACATGCATACATGACCACTGGAAAAACCATAGCCTTGACTAGGCGTACCTTTGTTGGCAAAGTAATGTCTCTGCTTTTTAATATGCTGCCTAGGTTGGTCATAACTTTCCTTCCAAGGAGTAAGCGTCTTTTAATTTCATGGCTACAATCACCATCTGCAGTGATTTTGCAGCCCAGAAACATAAAGTCTGACCCTGTTTCTACTGTTTCCCTATCTATTTCCCATGAAGTGATGGGACTGGATGCCATGATCTTCGTGAATGTTGAGCTTTAAGCCAACTTTTTCACTCTCCTCTTCTCCTTTCATCAAGAGGCTTTTTAGTTCCTCTTCAATTTCTGCCATAAGGGTGGTGTCATCTGCATATCTGAGGTTATTGGTATTTCTCCTGGCAATCTTCATTCCAGCTTGTGTTTCTTCCAGTCCAGTGTTTCTCATGATGTACTCCGCATAGAAGTTAAATAAGCAGGGTGACAATATATAGCCTTGACGTACTCCTTTTCCTATTTGGAACCAGTCTGTTGTTCCATGTCCAGTTCTAAGTGTTGCTTCCTGACCTGCATATAGGTTTCTCAAGAGGCAGGTCAGGTGGTCTGGTATTCCCATCTCTTTCAGAATTTTCCACAGTTTATTAGTTTCGTCATATGCATGCTCAGTTGCTTTAGTCGTGTCTGACTCTTTGTGACTTCATCGACTGTAGCCCGTCAGGCTCCTCTGCCCATGGGATTATCCAGGCAAGAGTACTGGGGTGGGTTGCCGTTCCCTTCTGCAGGGGATCTTCCTGACCTAGGAATCAAACCTGGGTTTCCTACATCTTCTGCTTTGGCAGGCGGATTCTTTACCACTGAGCCACAGGGAAGTCCATTTTCATCATAACTTGTGTCTTTAACCGTAATCTCTAACACTTTTTTTTTTTTTTGGTGGAGGGAGTTGTTTGTTTTATCATCTGGTTTTGAGCTTCTGAAAATAGATCCTTATGGATATTTTTCTCTATTTCTTAGACAATATTTTCTTTCATACTGAGTTCTTTTCCTGTTTTCTTTTCATGCTATGCTTCTATATTTCTTTTTATTTTTTATACAGTTGGTAGTGATCCGCCCTGCCCTTTGTTTCTTTTCATACTGCTCACACTTCCCGAGGGCAGCTCTGGGCACACCTGCCGCTTCTCTTCCCTCTTTGACTTTCTGCATGCCTGGTCTGTGGGCCACTTGTCTTCACACCTTAGCCCCAGCTAAAGCACCCAGTTACTCATTCCTCCACCTTTCTGCCCCCAGGGGAGGAGGAAAGCTCTTCTGCCCATAGGGGAGGAGGAAAGCTTGGCCGAATCTGTGCACCATCTTTGATGGAGGCACCATATGTACTCTCCATCAGGGTTTCCAACTAGGGCTGGTCCTCCTTGAGTTTGGGGTAAAGCCTTGGCATTTGAATTGTTTCCCTGCTTCAAGGTGGAACCCCAAGAACTTCTGTTTCTGTAACAGTGTTTGCCCTGTAAAGAAAAAATATACCCTTTTAGCCTATTCCTTTCTAACTCTGCAAAGGAAGAGGTCTGGAGAGAATTCTCAGAACCCCTACTCACCAGCTACACTGAACTGTCCACAGAGACCTGTGTGGTCTGCCTGCCTTACCCTCACCCTGGTGGATGTAAACCACATTCCCCTGGCCAGAGACCCCTTCCTGCCTGCCTGCTTTTGTTCCTTGCCCTGCTTCATGCTCTCTTCCAATCTGCAGCCTTTCCAATATTGATCTCTCTTCGTGGATCACTGCTCCCTTTCTTCACACTTCATTTAAGTCAGACCTCAGCTCAGATGTCCCAACCTCAAGGAGTGTTCAGGGACCACTCACACAGGCCATGCCCGTCACGATTTGCACAGCTGTCTACTCCCCTTGGCAAGAATCCGTCTTGAGTTTTGTGCAGTTAATCTCCTTCAGGACTTTCTACTTATGGCTGAGTCTGGAATCCAGCCCCTTTCCAGAGCTGTTCATTTTAGTCATCCGTTTCTCCCCAGGCTTCCTTAGCTTCCACTTTCTCTAGCTGCAATTTGGAAACTTTAATCCCAGGTCACTTACAAGGGAAAACTGCCTTTTCTTTTCGTTTTTTTTGAAAGGTCATACAGTAAATGAGTTCAATATTGGGACCTCATCTGAGACACCTTAGAAGCTTGTGATTTATGCTGCGGGGATCTGAGGGCTGGTTCAGGGAGTGAAGGGGCCGCCCTGCTGTGAAGATGAAGGTTGGAATCTGCTCTTGAGACCTGGCTCCACAGGAATCTCTCTTTTGAGCTGTAAGCTTGGGGAGCTTGGTGATGCCTCTGAGGGAGGCAACCCCATGCAACTCATGGGCCTCCAGACTTCCATCTGGTTCTAGGACGATATTGACCAAGCTTCTGGTCAGTGTTTGGAATCAAAACTTGTTTGTGTTCCTAGTTAAATCAAGACAGACATTGCATGAGTGTTGACTGAGCATCAGCTTGCTGCTGCACACTGTCTGAAGCTTTGAACACAAGTACAGAATGGTCCTGCTGTAGTGGAGGGATCTTCGCCAGCATTAAGGCTGCCAGTGCCCTCAAAATCCCTTGTGCCCACAGTCTCAGCAGAGGCTCCCTGCAGGAAAGAGACTGTCTAGAGCAGCTCGGGACAGCGTGGAGCCTTGTCCCTCCCGCTCTGTGCTGTGAGCTCCTGGAGGTAAGACCTGTCTTATCTTTTTTTTTTTTTTTTTGGCTGCATCTTTTGGCATGCAGGACCTTCGTTCCCCAGCCAGGGATTATACTTGTACCCTCTTCACTGGGAGTGCAGAGTCTTAACCACTGGGTCTCCAAGGAAGTCCCTGGAAAGACCTGTCTTATTCATCCCCCCAGTTGCAATGAGACAGCAGATGAAAGGGAATCTCAAGACCCTTTTCTCTCTCTCTTCCCTGAACACTCAAATCCCATCCCTCCTGACCTACATCACCCTGGCCTTGCTCTTGTGGCCCCTGCTGTTGTGTTGAGAGTGTGCTCTTAGCCCCATCTGGGAATTTCTGCTTCTTGGTTCTTACCCCAATTTGGAGCTGATGGTGGGTTCCCTGCCCCTGGCTCTATGTCCTTTTCTCAAAGCCTCTCCACTGATTGTACATCTCAAGGTCCAGAAACTTGCCTGCCTGGCCAGAAGGGGTGCTGTCCCCTGCCCCCCACGGCCAGGGTGCCCATCTGCTGTTCTTGCTCTGTGTCTTTGGAAGCTACAGCAGCACAGGCCACTGGCTGCCCTTGCTGCCAGCACTTGCTGGGAAGCTATCCAGTCCTATCCAGATGCCAGGCAAGTGAGACCTGGAGAAACAGATAGATCTAAACCTGGCCTCGGAGGGGACAGCTAAATTGTCGAGCAGCACACTAATGGGGGCTGCTGCCTGCACAGGTATCTCTGGGTTATAAATGCCCAGCACCAGAGAGCCTCCTAAGTCACACAGAGGACAACTTTATGATCCAGAAAGTAAAGAACTGGAACAAGATCAGCTCGTGACAGGGAGCAATTGATCGGGGATGGGAGAGAGCTTGGCCCCAGAGCTCCGAACTCCATAAACCATGGAGCTCAGTGCTTCCCAAGGGGACATGCGTTGACCACAGCACAGGGGTCTGGGGAGCCATGTGAGAGCTCTGAACAGCTGTGCCGTGAGGACCTGGAGCACAGACGAGGCTGGCTTCCCTGCGCCACCCCAGTTTACTCCCCTCACTGCTCACAGCATGGGCTTCCTCCAACTCATTCTGATCTCTTGATAAAAAAAAAAAAAAAAGACTAAACTGGCTCCTCCGCCCCCACCCTCAAGTGTTGGTCAGACTCCTTAGCATGGCATTTGGGGTGTTGTGAGATCCTGGGTTTGATGAGCTTTCTAGCCACATTTAATGCCTTGGGTCCCGCCATCTGTGACATGTATTCTCATCTCTGGGCCTTTGTACAAGCCATGGATTCCTTTTACCTTGAAAGGCTGTCCTTCCCCACTTTCTGCTCATTTGGATTTCTATCACTAATGCTTCAGGTTTTATACTAGATGCCACCTCCTCCCTGAAGCCCTCCAGGGTGAGGTACCCCTTCCATATGCAATCTGTGCACATGTTTTTGCATTTTTTTTTAATGTTTACTTGCTCATCTCATCACCAAATCCTTGACTGGGGTGGGTTGGACAAAGATGGTTTCTTATTTACAATTTTATCCCTAGGGCATGATGCGGTGTTTGGCACATGGAGGATATTTGTTGAACAAATGAGTAATGTATAAATAAAGGAATGATATGAAAATAAATGAATAAAATCTCTAAGTGGGGAAAAAAAGTTGGCTCACCTAGGGGGATCCTCTCTGTGCCTGTCTATCCTGCTTCTTACTCTTCTACAGCAGGCTTCTGGGGCCTCAGAGTTAGTCATCTCAGGCTGTGTCTTCAACTCCTGTTGTTTCCTGCCTGAGAATGTGCTTGCTGCTCACAATCAACTTCCTCCAGGAAGGCCTCCCTGCATTCCTTGTGGCCCTCCCCCAAGCACTACTATTTACATTGCTCTTCATATAGCTGTCTTAGGCTGTATCTTTTTACATTTTCATTGTATATCTTTCTGTCCCATATTTACATTTTTAAAAAAATTTTAAGATAATCAAAGATTCTGATACAGTTGTAAGAAGCAATACAGAAACCAGAGAGACCCATGTGCCCTTCATCCCGTTACCCAACCTGTAGTGCAGTATCACAAGGAAGAAGTTAACATTGATGCAATCATTGACCTTATTCAGATTTCACCAGTTTTACATGCACTCACTTGTGTGTGTAATTAGATCTATTTATTTTAATCACATGTATAGAATTGGATGACCATCACCATAGTCAAGATACAGAACAGTTTAGTACAAGCTTCCACTGAGACTTATCCAATGTGTGTATCAAATATTCCTTATTATTGCTGATTAGTGAGTGTTCCATGGTATTGGTGTACAGTCAGCTCTTCGTATCTATGGATTTCATATATGCAGGTTCAATCAACAGTGGCCGAAAAGTATTGGGAGAAAAAAATTATGTAATTTTTCTTTTTAGGATTCTTAGTGTTGTCATCCTTATAGTCTTAGAGTAAATGCATCTTAGCCATGATATAGTCTTTTTTGTTAGACCATTAGATTTGTCTTGCTGCTAAGTCGCTTCAGTCATGTCCGACTCTGTGCGACCCCATAGACAGCCTACCAGGCTTCCTCGTCCCTGGGATTCTCCAGGCAAGAACACTGGAGTGGGTTGCCATTTCCTTCTCCAATGCATGAAAGTGAAAAGTGAAAGTGAAGTCGCTCAGTCCTGTTCGACTCTTCGCGATCCCATGGACTGCAGGCTACCAGGCTCCTCCATCCATGGGATTTTCCAGATTTGTCTTGATAATAGTTTATGTCAGATATTATATCTATTAATATATTCACAGATGAACTGGATCTACAGTTTTATATGGGTGTTATCCTTTTCGTCTTTGTATCAATGTTCAGTTTTATTAATTCTCTCAATAAACATATTAAATTAAAAAATATTAGGGAAAAAAATTCTGGAAAGTCCTCCAAAGTAAAACTTGAATTGCCCATGCACTGGCAACTATTTGCTTAATATTTACATTGTATTAGGTATTATAAGATCAGAAAACTAAAATTATGGCAAATAGATGGGGAAACAGTGGAAACAGTGACAGACTTTATTTTGGGGGGCTCCAAAATCACTGCAGATGGTGACTACAGCCATGAAATTAAAAGAGACTTGCTCCTTGGAAGAAAAGTGATGACCAACCTACACAGCATAGTAAAAAGCAGAGACATTAGTTTGCCAATAAAGGTCCATCCAGTCAAGGCTCTGGTTTTTCCAGTGGTCATGTATGGATGTTAGAGTTGGACTATAAAGAAAGCTGAGTGCTGAAGAATTGATGCTTTTGAGTTGAGTTGTTGGAGAAGACCCTTGAGAGTCCTTTGAACAGCAAGGAGATCCAACCAGTCCATCCTAAAGGAGATCAGTCCTGAATATTCATTGGAAGGATGGACACTGAAGCTGAAACTCCAGTACTTTGGCCACCTGATGAGAAGAACTGACTCATTTGAAAAGACCCTGATGCTGGGAGGGATTGAAGGCAGGAGGAGAAGGGGACGACAGAGGATGAGATGATTGGATGGCATCACCAACTCAGTGGATGTGCGTTTGAGTAAACTCTGGGAGTTGGTGATGGACAGGGAGGCCTGGTGTGCTGCAGTCCATGGGGTCACAAAGAGATATGACTGAGCAACTGAACTGAACTGAGGTATTATAAGTAGCCTAGTGATAATTTAAAGTACACAAGAGGGTGTGTGTAGGTTATATGCAAATGCTAGGCCATTTTATGTAAGAGACTTGAGCATCCATGCCTTTTTCTATCCTTGGTGGTCCTGGAACCAATCCTCTGAGAGATGACTGTACTGTAGTTTGTTTAACCATTCACCTGTTGCAAGACATCTGGGTTATTTCCAGTTTGGGGCAATTACAAATAAAGGTGCTGTGAACATTCATTGTCAGGCTTTTGTGTAAACATAAGTTTTCATTTGTCTACAGATGGCCAACAAGCATATGAAAAGGTGCTTAACATCATTAGCCATTAGGGACATACCAATAAGAATCACAATGAGATGTCACTAGACACCTCTCAAAATAGCTAAAATTAAAAATAAATACCACATGCTGGAAAGGATGTGGAAGAAATGAATCACTCATACATTGCCAGTGGGATGTAAAATGGTACAGTCACTTTGGAAAAGATTATCACTGTTTCTTACAAAACTATACATGTCTTTATCATATGACCCAGTAATTAACTCTTGAGCATTTTTAAATTGTATATTAAAGCAAATTTGAAAAAACCCAATTCATATCCATAATGCAAAAAGTAGAACTATGAATAAACATAAAGGATACAATCTATAATCTTGCCATAACTTCTTGACATAAGTACTGGTAATATTTTGGAATATTTTGTGTATGTGTATGTGTGTGTATATATTTCTTTCATCAAAAATGGTGCCATATACTTTTCTGCCTTTTTTTTCATAGTATAGAGTTTGCCTCCTTCATATCAGTGAGTACCTGTTATAATGTTAACACTTGTCTGATGTTAAGTTTGGTGACTTATTTCACTAAGCTGAGACATCTAGACATTTTTATTCTTTTCTCCTGCTGTTATCAGTTCAGTCACTCAGTTGTGTCCAACTCTTTGCAAACCCATGAACCACAGCACGCCAGGCCTCCCTGTCCATCACCAACTCCCGGAGACCACCCAAACCCATGTCCATTGAGTCAGTGATGCCATCCAACCATCTCATTCTCTGTCATCCCCTTCTCCTCCTGCCCTCAATCTTTGCCAGCATCAGGGTCTTTTCCAATGAATCAGCTCTTTGCATCAGGTGGCCAAAGTATTGGAGTATCAGCTTCAGCATTAGTCCTTCCAGTGAACACCCAGGACTGATCTCCTTTAGGATGGACTGGTTGGATCTCCTTGCAGTCCAAGGGACTCTCAAGAGTCTTCTCCAACACCACAGTTCAAAAGCATCAATTCTTCTGTGCTCAGCTTTCTTTATAGTCCAACTCTCACATGCATACATGACCACTGGAAAAACCATAGCCTTGACTAGATGGACCTTTGTTGGCAAAGTAATGGCTCTGCTTTTTACTATGCTCCCTAGGTTGATTATAACTTTCCTTCCAAGGAGTAAGCGTCTTTTAATTTCATGGCTGAAATCACCATCTGAAGTGATTTTGGAGCCCAAAAAAGTAAAGCCAGCCACTGTTTCCACTGTTTCCCCCTGTATTTGCCATGAAATGATGGGACCGGATGCCATGATCTTCGTTTTCTGAATGTTGAGCTTTAAGCCAACTTTTTCACTCTCCTCTTTCACTTTCATCAAGAGGCTCTTTAGTTCCTCTTCACTTTCTGCCATAAGGGTGATGTCATCTGCATATCTGAGGTTATTGATATTTCTCTCGGCAATCTTGATTTCAGCTTGTGCTTCCTGCAGCCCAGCATTTCTCATGATGTACTCTGTATATAAGTTAAATAAGCAGGGTGACAATATACAGCCTTGACGTACTCCTTTTCCTATTTGGAACCAGTCTGTTGTTCCATGTCCTAATGAAGTTCCTTGTTGCACATATTTTTGATAACTTAATGGAAGATATTCTCAAGATAAGTTTCAGTAGAATCTTTGGATTAAACTTTTCCCCATTTTTAAGGTTTCTGATAAAATTCCCAGTTGCCATTCAGGCATGCTATCCTGATGTACCCTTCATATCCTGGCTGCCCATAAGTGACCTTGATTGTTTCCAGCAATGCTCATTGTAATTCTCTTTAATCTGTGTTATTCTGACAGCAGAAAATTATGTCTTATTTATTTGATTTTAGATTTTTAAATTTGATTGCCAGTTGGACTAAATATTTGTTTGTATTTCTTCTGTTGGGAATTGCCTGTTTTTATAGTTTATCTGTTTTTCTATTGATTTGAAGGATATGAACCTTTGTCATATATATTTCATTTTTCCTAAATTTGTAATTAGATTTAGAATAGTATTTTTGCAGCAAACCTTAAAATTTTTATGTAGTTCAGTGTATCAGGTTTTCTCTTAAGTGCTTTTCCCTTCAGTTCCTCATTTGAAAGTTCTTCCTCACTCTAAAGTTATATAAATATTTATCTGTATTCTACCATATTACTTCTATGGCTCAATTTTTCATTTAAATATTAGTTTAGTAGGGATTCATTTTGGGGATTTAGTATAAAGTAGGGATTTAATTTGTTTTCCAGTAGCTGACTTGTGTCTTTTCCTCATAGCCTGAGTAATTCACTCTTTCCCCTGACTGGAAAGGCCCTCTTCACCAGGACCAACGTTGTTTTCTGCTCTCAGATCTGCTCTGTGTCACCGAGATATCTGAAGCCACCTTTTCAACCTGCGAGCAGCCTGCTTTCTCTCTTCGATATTATCTTATTATTTTCCGTGATGCATCTAAGATCTCTTTTTTGCTGACTTTGCCTGGTGAGCCCATCTGTCTGTACACACAGGCCTTTATCTTCAGCTCAGTAACATTTTATTACATTATATCTCTCATTTCTCTTCTGCTTCATTTGTTGTGGATTCTATTTTAGGAGTCTTCATTATCTACATGTGGTTCTTCGTTCTCCATTTGCCAAATCTTTCACCTTCTGCCATGTTGTCTGAATTTCTCTCACATTTGTTTTCTGTGTTACTGACTTGATATCTTGAAGCTTGATTGCTACTCTTCCCTGCCTACAAAGCGGCTTTGTTCCTGCTACTGCTGTCCTCTCATTTTGAATCCATCTTCCCTTTCATTTCATCTTGTTGATCACTTTTTTTGTTCCTCTGTCTTAGAAACCAAACTTCTTATACTCTCCTGAAAAAGTAAATGGTTTTCTGAATTTTTCTTCTGAATTCTGCAGTATCTCATTTTTAGAGGTGTGCTCTTCCTCTGGCTATACAGAATGATGTGCTCATTCTTGGGTTGTGTGGTTTTCCCCTTGTAATTGAAAGCATGATAGACTTTGCTGAGACTTCGTGAGGTTCCACAAACTGGGTGAGAGGCCTGTCCTGAGAACCTGTGTCCATTCAATTCTGAGGGAGGCCCATCCTGGGACTCCATGTCAGCCCTCTGCCAGGGTGACTTCGTTCCCCTTTTGTGTCTGCACCAGCTGGGAAGATGGATGTGCACAGGTCCCTGCCCACTTTCTCACATCTAAAGTGCTTCCCATGATGTATCTCTGCGTAGGTGGCACATTCCTTTGACTTGCTGCATCTGGTTCTTTTGTTCTTCTAGTCTGATGTTATGTATGAGAAGTACAGTTCCCTGCCTGCTTCACTTCTGGTGTTTGTTACTCTTCCTGCCTGTTCCCAAAAGTGCTCTTCCCCTCAGCCCACAGCTTCAGATGCATGATGTCACTTGTAGACCTTGGATAGCTAGATTCTATCTGGATGTTTTCTGGATTAGGGAAGAGACTGGGGGCGGGGGGCAAGAAGTGAAAACTTCCTTCACTGCCAGCATAGCCCAGTTCCTCACTGGTAGTAGTCCTGGGTCTCAGGGGAGGGGCAGCAGGTAGATCTTACTACCTTTTTTCTCAGGCCAGTCCTCTGCTTCAGGCAGCACAGTCTGGTGAGCCTGTTCTAAGCCCAGGTGTGTTTTCTCAATACAGCCCTGATGTAGAGTATCCCCTCCCCTATCCTCACAACAGATTAGCTGCTAGCATTAGCTTGAAGAAAGGTTGTTGTAAGTTTTCAACATTTTTCTGACATCATAAAAGTTTTCCTGAAAAATTGGGCATGCCTTGGGCTGTCATCCACATTTTGAGCCAGAAAGTCTTCTTAAATGTAGTGTGTTAAATCATTTATTTATCTGTCTACACCCTTCTCCCCACCCTACCCCGCCTGCATTTGTCTGTCAGCTCTCGGAAAGAATTATAATTCAGCACTACATCAACAGTGTCTAACAGAGTCTTGTTCATCAAGTTTAATAGAATTTTTTTTTTTAATTAAACTGGGATATGATTGCTAAGATAGAGACCAGAGAGAGAGAGAAAATGCTAAGCTTTGAGGGACATGCAGCAGCAGGACGAAGATAAGCCAGGAAGGAGAGACCGGAGGAGGATGGCTGGGTGGGAGAGGGCTGGCTGGGAGAGGGCTGGCTGGGAGAGGGCTGGGCAGGCCGAGTGGTCCAGGCTGGCAGGGTTGCCACAGGGCTGCGAAGGGTGATGAGTGAAGCGGTCAGTCACTGGTGACCTTTAGTTTCAGAAGCCTGAAGGAAACAGTCCTTTCCATAGTTGAATGGCTGCGTAGATAGATGAAGTGGAAGCAGTTATGAACAGATTTTAAAAGGAAAAGTGAAAAAGAGAGAAACGAGGGCTTGAGGGGAAATCAGCATGCCAGAAGGGTTTTTTGTTTTGGTGACTGTTGTTGCTGTTGTTGGAACGGGGAAGATCTGATCAGCTTTATATCCTGGGGGAAGGAGACTGTGACTAGAAAGAGCAATTTGCAAGACTGGAGGAGTAGGATCCAAAGGCAGTGTGAGTCTGACCTGAGGAGGGGAATCAGAGGAGTGGAGGGGAGGCTGGTCTGAGAACCCCTGGAAGGTGAGGGCCGCTCTCTCTGCGCAGGAGGCGCCAAAGGCGAGGGAGGTGCAGGGGTGTGTGTGTCGGGGGGAGACGGGGCTGTGACAGAGATGCCTTAGTGGGCAAGGACAGAGGGGAGAGGGCCCTCTTCTCTGCCTTCCTACTGCAGGAAGAGCGGTAGGCTGCAGGGAAGGGGGAGGAGCGGGGCACAGAAGGCCTGGTGTAAAAAAATAAAGATGAACGTGTTGCCGGCAGCCTGCCAGCCCAGCCTGGGGTCAAAAGAAGCCTCTAGAGGCAACCTTGGGTGGCACCACAAGAGAGCCTTGAAAGCATCTCACTTCAGGTGGCCTTGTGCCCAGTGCTAACATTGTCTTTCCAGGAGGCTTGAGGAAAGCTTGCAGGAAGTGCCTTTAAGTCAGGAGAGAGGCTCTCCCTGGACCACTGCCCTTCTCCTGCCCTTTCAGGTGTTGTGGGGGTACAGCTCCATACTTGTCTCCAGAGAGGTGAAGTATGTGGGTGGAGGCCACACAGTAAACCTCCATGGAGATGTCCCTGTCCTGGGCTCACTGATTTCCAGACACCAGGCAGCGGTTCCCCTTACACAGTCTTTGTGCCCCTGCCCACTCCTTTCTGCTAACTTACCTCTCCAAGGACAAACTTGAGCCCTTCAACTGGACTGGCTTACCACTGTCAGCTGGATCCAGTTGACAGTGTGGTTGTGAAATACTCAGCTCTGAACTTGTGCTTATGATAGTCTTGAGTTGAGAAACAAGATCTCAATTAACTAATTAATCAGTTAATAAATAAAACATTTATCTGATACCCTGGAGGTGATCAGACAATCATCCGTGCCCATGAGAATGTACATATAGCTCAATGAAGGAAACTCACGGAAATAAAGCCTTTAAACTAAGGGGGACAGTTCATCCACGGGGCAGACATCCCACTGTAAGGAGAGGTGGAGGGATGGATGGAGTGAGTCTGGAGTCTTGTCTCAACCAAACCATTTCATGATAAACCAGGACTTGCAAATTAACTTTTCCTTTCGGTATTCTTCAGTGCCCTTTCAAACAAATAATTAACCATGCAAAAATAATGCAGCATATTCTAGAACTCAATTCTGAGTACCACTCTCCAGAGCACTTGAACCATGCCCTGGGGTTGGCCTTGTTACAAGGAACTCTTGATGAGAATAATGCCTGATATCGTGCAATTGTGTGCAGTTGGCCTTCCTTGCCTGATTCTGTGTACGCACATCAATTACACGCATTCAGTATAATTTGTCTTTTTAAAATCACACCTTCTATTTCACCCCAAGAAGATAAATGGATCCTGCCTCAGTCCCAGTTCCATTGATTTTTTGTGGTCCTATGGTGAGGCTATTATCAACACTAATCTCAAACCCTGCTAGGAGCCAGGCAGGCTTTAGAATACAGAACACCAATTTCGGCAACTTTCACCTTATTTTTCTTTTCACAGGCTTTTGTTCTGACTCCTGTCCTTATCTCCTTTCCAAATATGATTTGATTATCATCCTGTGAGGTCTGTTCTGTTGGAACCTTTTTAACCTGTACAGCCCAGAAGAGGGTGAAGAGACCTCTCCTTGTGGGGTGTGACCTCCTCCGCGCAGGGTATCCCTGCAGCTTTGAAGCCTTACTGCACAGCCTCCCTTTCTGGTGGGATGAGACCACATCTTTCACCTTGCAGCTCTCAAAGTTACTCTTCCAGGGAGAGGAGGAAGAAAAGGGGAAGCAGGGGGAGTAGAAGTGAGAGACCACAGGCACTGGGGAGGCTTTGGTAGTGAGCTCAGTGCTGGAAGATGGGGCTGCAGCTGCCATGTTTCCAGGGCCCGAAATGGTAGATATAAAGAGGGCCCTTTCCTTCCACCGTCAGGGCTGCTCTGCCGCCTCCTGGTTGTCACACGCCCCCACCTTCTGCTGGACCCATGACCAAACTCAGGATCCGAAGAGATCATGTAACAATTAAAAAAGTATTGATTAGATTTTCAGAAGGCAAACCATTAAGATATTTCCAACAGGATAAAGGGCCTATAGGAAAGAGTAAGCCTTCCTTCACTGCTAACCCTGGGTCTCATGGCCTCTCAGAGTGCTGCTCTTACTGGCTCCATGAAACCTTCTAGAGACAGTCTACGAATGAGGCATGCCCTCAGTTCCTCCTGCTGAGTCACTGTCCATGGTGCTGCTGGTCTTCCTCTGTTTTCCTCTCCTCTCCTTGTCCTCTGCCACCCCACCCCCACGCCCCCTTCTTCTTCTTTGAGATAATTTATCTTGTAGCTGGCTCCATACCAAGACTCATAAACCTGCCTCATTCTAAAGGGTTGCATAGAATTCTACTGTGTGGATGTATAATAACTTATTCAATTAATACCCTATTAATAGTTTCTTTGGTTGTTTCTACTTATTTTTATTTTACCATTAAAACGTGCTACACAAAAGATTTGAAAGTAGAGACTCAAACAGATATTCATACAAAAATGTTTATAACAGTATTTATTCACCTGTACAGGAGGCAAAAGGCAGAAACAACCCACATGTCCATCAGGAGATGAATAGATAAACAAATATGGTATATCCATAAAATGGATAATAATCTAGTCATAAAAAGGAATGAAATGTTGATACATACGACAACATGGATGGACCTTGAAAACAGCATGTTGAGTGAAGGACACATGTTTATGATTCCATTTGTGTGAATTATGTAGAATAGGCAAATTCATAGAGATAAAAGAGAATAGAGGTTTGGGAGGGTAGGGAAAGGGGAGTGAGGAGCTATTGTTTAATGGATACAAAGTTTTATGTTGTTTCTTATCCCAGAGCTACTGACCTGAAGTTTGTGTAGGCAGGACCTGAACTAGCACCTCAGATGGTCTTGACTTCAGAGAACCACTAGCCTGTATTAACATGCACTGTTTGTGTGTGCTCAGTCACTCAGTTGTATCCAACTTTTTGCAACCCCGTGGAGTAGCCTGCCAGGCTCCTCTGTCCATGGAATTCTCCAGGCAAGAATATTGGAGTGGGTTGCCATTTTCTACTCCAGGGGATTGTCCCAACCCAGGGATCAAACCCATGTCTGTTGTGCTTCCAGCATTGGCAGGCAGATTCTTTACAAGTAGCAGCACCTTGGAACCCTGTTTTATTTTGGGGATGATGAAAATGTTTCAGGTATAGATAGTAGGGATAGTTGTGCAATATTGAGAATGCATTTGTATTTGCTGTGTGTATGTGTGTGTGTGTGTTTTGGTGAATGTATTTAATGCCACTGAATAATATACTTGCAAGTAATTAAAAATGCAAATTTTCATGCTATGTATATTTTATCACAATAAAAAGAAATGACAGTAGAAAGATAGGGAAGATAGTAATATGTTGCTGAAGTCTTAAAAGGAACAGAATGCTGCAGGGAGCATCCTTTTACAATAGAGCACTCTGTAGGAACACAGTATATCTGTATGATAAATGGAGTTACAGAGAGGAAGTGTGTGCATTTAAAATTTTTTCTAGTTGTTCAGTTGCCAAGTCATGTCCACCTTTGTGATCCCATGAACTGCAGCATGCCAGGCTTCCTTGTCCTTCACTATATCCTGAAGTTTGCTCAGACTCATGTCCATTGAGTCAGTGATGCCATCCAAACATCTCATCCTCTGACACCCCCTTCTCCTTGTACCCCCAATTTTTCCCAGCATCAAGGTATTTTCCAGTGAGTCGGCTCTAAGCATCAGGTGGCCAAAGTATTGGAACATCAGTGCCAATCCATACATGACTACTAGATAAACTATAGCTTTGACTCTATGGATCCTTATTGGCAAAGTGACGTCTGTTTTTAATATGCTGTCTAGGTTTGTCATAGTTTTTCTTCCAAGAAGCAAGTGTCTTTTAATTTCATGGCTGCAGTCACCATCCACAGTGATTTTAGAGCCCAAGAAAAGAAATTCTGTCACTGTTTCTACATTTTCCCCATCCATTTGCCATGAAGTTGTGGGACTGGATGCCATGACCGTAGTTTTTTGAATGCTGAGTTTTAAGCCAGCTTTTTCACTCTTTTCTTTCACCCTCACCAAGAGACTCCTTAGTTCCTCTTCACTTTCTGCCATTAAAGTAGTATCATATGCATATCTTCGAAGTTGCTGATATTTCTCCCAGCAATCTTGATTTCAGCTTGTGGGTCTTCCAGCCCAGCATTTTGCATGATATACTCTGCATATAAATAAGCAAGGTGATAATATACATCCTTGATGTACTCTTTTCCCAATTTTGAGCCAGTCCATTGTTCCATGTCTGGTTTTAACTGTTGCTTCTTGACCCACATACAGTTTTCTCAGGAAACAGGTAAGGCAGTCTGGTACTCCCATCTCTTTAAGAATTTTCCACAGTTTGTTGTAATCCACACAATCAAAGGCTTTAGTGTAGTCAGTGAAGCAGAAATAGGTGTGTTTTTTTTTTTAATTCTCTTGCTTTTTCTATGATCCAGTGGATGTTGGCAATTTGATCCAAATTGCCAACAATTTGTGAAATGAGTGCAATTATGCAATAGTTTGAACATTTTTTGGCATTGCCTTTCTTTCGAATTGGAATAAAAACTGACCTTTTCCAGTCCTGTGGCTACTGCTGAGTTTTCCATGTTGGCTAGCATATTGAGTGCAGCACTTACAGCGTCATCTTTTAAGATTTGAAATAACTCAGCTGAAATTCCATCCCTTCCACTAGTTTTGTTCATAGCAATGCTTATTAAGGCCCACTTGACTTCATATTACATGATGTCAGGCTCTAGGTGAGTAACCACATCATCATGATTATCTGGGTCGTTAAGACCTTTTTTGTACAGTTCTGTGTATTCTTGCCACCTCTTCTTAATCTCTTCTGCTTTTGTTAGGTCCTTTGGTCCTTGCCATTTCTGTCTTTTATTGTGCCTATCTTTGCATGACAAAGATGGCTTAAAACTCAACATTCAAACAACAAAGATCATGGCATCTGGTCCCATCATTTCATGGCAAATGGATGGGGAAACAGTGGAAACAGTGATAAACTTTTATTTTTCTGGGCTCCAAAATCACTGTAGATGGTGACTGGAGCCATGAAATTAGAAAATGCTTGCTCCTTAGAAGGAAAGCTATGACCAACTTAGACAACACATTAAAAAGCAGAGACATTACTTTGCCAACAAAGGTCTGTCTAGTCAAAGCTATGGTTTTTCCAGTAGTCATGTGTGGATGTGAGAGTTGGACCATAAAGAAAGCTGAGCACCAAAGAATTGATGCTTTTGAACTGTGGTGTTGGAGAAAACTCTTGAGAGTCCCTTGGACTGCAAGGAGATCAAACCAGTCAATCTTAAAGGAAATCATTCCTTAATGTTCATTGAAAGGACTAATGCTGAAGCTGAAGCTCCAATAGTCTGGCCACCTGAGGCGAAGAACTGACTCATTGGAAAAGACCCTGATGCTGAGAAAGAAGGCGGAAGGAGAAGGGGACAACAGAAGATGAAATGGTTGAATGGCATCACCGACTCGATAGACATGAGTCTGAGCAAGCTCTGGGACAGGGAAGCCTGGCGTGCTGCAGTCCATGGGGTTGTAAAGAGTCGGACACAACTGAGTGACTAAGCTGAACTTGCCTGAAATATTCCCTTGGTATCTCCAATTTTCTTGAATAGATCTTTAGTCTTTCCTGTTCTATTGTTTTCCTCTTTTTTTTTTTCATTGTTAACTTAAGAAGACTTTCTTATCTTTCCTTGCTATTCTCTGGAACTCTGCTTTAGGTTGGGTATATCTTTCACTTTCTCCTTTGCCTTTCAGTTCTCTTCCTTCTTCAGCTGTTTGTAAAGCTTCCTCAGACAAGTGCTCTGCCTTCTTGCATTTTTCTTGGGAATGGTTTTGGTCACTGCCTCCTGTACAATGTCACAAGCCTCCGTCCATAGTTCTTCAGGCACTCTATCAGATCTAATCTTTTGAATCTGTTTGTCACCTCCAGTGTATAATCATAGGGGATTTTATTTAGGTCTTACCTGAATTGTCTAGTGGTTTTCCCTACTTTCTTCAATTTTAGCCTGCATTTTGATATATGATGCCAAATTTTCTTTAAAAAGATTGGACTAGGCAATGCTCTGATTCATGAGATATGTGGTTCATTTGATACCAGCCACATTATGATGTCAAACAGTTTGATCTTTGCCACCCTGACAGCTGAAACATGGGACCCCATGTGGATTTAATTTGCATTTCTCTGTGTTGGTTATGCCATATGTGGGGTGAGTGTCAGAGACTCCCTGGATCAGGAGTCACCTTGGTCCCAGGTCAAGATGGAAATAGGCCAGGAGCAGCCTGGAGGCACAATGGTGGCTAGCTGGTGTGAAAGGAGAACTTCTGGCTCCTTTACCCTTCTCCAGCCTCCCTCTACCCTCTGCTTTAGCTTTCTCACGTGATTCATGGACAACAGAATGCACCTCGGAAGAGGACCTACCAGGTGCAGCTGCCCAGTACAGCGAGTCCTTGGTGTGCTCCCTTCCCAACCTGGAGAGTCTGCACACAGCTCCTGACAGCAAGCTCACTCCTTCCTGATTCCTGGGAAACTTACTTTCCATAAAATGTACCTCCTGATTTTCCATCCTGTAATCTAGGGTCCTCTGAAGAACCAGAACAAATGTAGTTCTTATTTGAGTAGCTTTGGGGTCAGTTACTTGCAAAGATAGAGCCTGAAGTAAATGCTGGTGAATGACTCCAAGAATACATGAATTACTTGCAAATTGCTGTCACTAATATTCTTATTACCCTGTGACTTCTTCAACAGTATGGAATTCTTAGGAAGACACCTCCTCAGTTCAGAGGACGGTGGGCTGGCCCTTTCCAGGATGCAGCCTGCCCTGGGTCCCTGCAGGAAGCATGTACCACCTCGCACGGTTTGGTCTTCTTCAAACAGTTAGCTCCAGAGCCAAGGCACCTTGATTTATAACATACATTTGTCCTGTCTAAAGATCACCTTCTCTTGGCTTCAATCCAGGATTCCAAACCCCCATGATCAGTCTGAGTGAATCTTAACTCACTCACTAGCATTTTACGTAATTTCTTCCAGCTTTCTGTCACCTCCCGATTTGATATACATTGCATTAAATATTTCCCCTCCATTCTGTGGATTACAGTGTTGATTAGGTCAGGACCAAGGGCAGTGTCAGGTGGTGACATCCCATTTCTCAAGGCTGACAGGATACAGTTATTTAACAGAATTATTACTGATGCAACGGCTGAGGTCTCAGCCAAGTATCATGCCTATGGTGAAATTATGAGGGGCTCAGGGGCTCTGCTAATATCTGGATGATGGGGCTTGTGGGGAGAGCTGGGGGACAAAACAGGAAAGCTGCTATTAGTGCCTGAGTTCTGACTACCAAGGAACAAGTAGGTTGTGCAGCAGAAGGGGGCACTTGGGCGAAAGTATTGACGTGGTATGTGGAACTACAAAAGGATAGAAGGGTGGTTGCATACGACATGTAGGTATAATTCGAGTCTAGGAATAACAGAACTATATATAGTGCTTACTGTGTGTCAGACACTGTCCTATGCATATGTGAAATCATGTCATTCTCATGCATCGTAGGAGGAGGTGTAGTGTAGTTATTATCCCCATCTTACAGATGAGGGCATGGAAGCACAGAGAATGGTTAAGTAATCTACCCTGAGTCATACCTGCAGAGTTGAAAGCCAAGCATGTTGGCTCCAGGATGTGTGCACTTTACTGCATCCTGTGGCCTTGGAAAGCTCAGCCTCCATCATATTACTATTATTATTATTTATTTGGCTGAACTGGGTCTTAGTTGCAACATGTGGGATCTAGTTCCCTGACCAGGGATCGAACCCAGGGCCCTGCATTGGGAGTACAGGAGTCTTAGCCACTGGACCACCAGAGAAGTCCCTCCATTGTATTATTGAATGGATTTCAAAGAGTCCACTGGCATGTTCTGCTTGGCTAATCCCAGGGACTCCAGACCTCAGGTAAATTTCTCCAGGGCCTCAGTCCCTGTGGAATCTTCTCTCAGCCAAGTGGAAGAGGTGAAAGTGATTGCTATGACGAGCTGTTAAATAATCTGCCTCAAAAGGTGTCTCATCATGTTCCTATCTTAACATCATGCTCTTCATCATGTTCCCTATCTGAATAGTGCAGGGACAGTGGAGAAGGCCTGGATCAAGGTGGGGCTTTGCCATCACCTGACCCCTTGGTCTTCAGTTGTTTCATCTGTGAGTAGACAAGACTGATCTAAAAGACAACTTCAGTGTAGTTACTTTCTTATGTAAAAATTCAGTGTGTCTTAGGATGGGGGAACCTAGTTCACACACCTGGATGAGGGCATTCAGTGCAGGCAGCCTCTTCACTGGACAGCTGGGGTCCACATGGGGATGGGCTTGCCTTCTGTCACATTCTTGAAGACTCATAGAGCCCCATGTTGCCTGGGGAAGGGAAGCAGCATGAACCCACATCCTTCATTAGATCTAGGAGCAGAGGTGAGGGCAGTGGTCCTCAGCCCCACTGCACAAGTCAGAATCTGGGAAGGCTGGACACTCACTGATATCCCGGCCCACGTACAGAGCTTCAGTCAGTCTTCCCACATTGGTGGGGATCAGGATCAGCCACTGAGCATGTGTGGCCCCTGGGAGCCTGGAAGGAGGATAGGGCCCAGGCTATTATATTTTTACTACGTTTTTCTGGACTGATTCTGATGATCATCAAAATGAAGAACAAATGGTCTGAGGTGTGGCTCAGTAATTTCTGAGAGCTATGGGTGTTCCATTGTGCAGACAAGGTGAGGCAGTCTGTGGGCTCTCCTGTGTTTGGCCTTGAGAGGTGCAGAGAGCAGCCGAGGACAGGGAAGCAAAGGCAGGTCTCCGGACTCAGTCCAGGACTGATGACACGCAGGACTGGGCGCAGCTGGAGCTGCAGCTCCAGGCATGGCATGGAGGGACAGAGCCCTGGAGAGGCAAGGGGCCCTGGAGAGATCCAGAGCACGTGCAGACTGTCAGAGAAGCTTCTTCACAGAACGCATTGTAAGGTTTGTCTAATATCCTGGTAATGGAAAAACAGTGTTAAGTGGACCTAGAGCAGTTACATTTTTAGCCAGCTTATTTCCCAATATGACTTCTTTTAGCCTCATTTTAAATTTTTTTTTTTTTTTTTTTTAGGATTTATTCAAACCTAAGAGCTAATTAGAATATAACATAAATCTGTTATTTAAAACAAAGATAGACCTTTCTGATTATGAAATTCTGATTATCTGTTTTTAAGAGCTTTTTCTTTTGTAAAATTGATTCAAATCCATTATTTGTTTTTTCAATCAAGTAACATACAAAAGTACCCTCAAAAGAAATAAAAAAGAAGAAATTACTTCAAAGTCCACCATGGAAAAGAAATTAACATTTGGTGAACATTATCACAGCTCTCTCTCTCTCTGATAGAGTGATAGCTAATTAGGTAAATTGAAACACTTTTACAAAAATAGAATTTTACTGTACACATTTTTAAATTAAAAGCAATATGTTTAGTTTGATTTGAATTTAATAGACAGAAAAATTAAACTGAAACTTCAAAAATTGCTGAAGTTCAGAAATAGTTTTCTTCCCTCCAAGTTATTTCCATTTCCGAGAGAATTTCTGTAGTTAGTTATTTTGGGGGCAGAAGATGAGACTTGGTCCCAGTTTTAAAATTTCACAGTGTCTCCTGCCGCCTTCCCCCTCACTCCAACGCTGGATTTCTCTTGCTACTATTTTTACATCAATAAAGTTTGTAGCATTTGCATCCTGTTCTGTGCTGTCGGGCCTGGCCGAGATGTTTACAGTACTATACTCCCTTCTGCTCACCCGCTGTTTGCCTGACCTTCACCAGCAGGTGTTCCTATATTCCAGAGCAACGTTCTCAAGCATTAAAGTACGTATGAATCCCTTGAGGATTTGGTTAAAATACAGATTTGGGGGCTCTAGGTCTGAGGTGGGGGGATCTGTATTTCTAACTAGCTCCTTTAAGATACTCATGCTGCTGTCTGCAAGAACCACACTTTGATGGACAGGTTCTAAACTGTTTTACTTCTTAGCTGATCACATTCTGTCCTCTGACCCTTTCCCAGCCCTCCCTACCATAGCTCACTGGTGCTGTGCTCCCTGAAATGTGGCATTCTTAAGAATTCTTGGGTTCTCTTGCCTCTTCCCTATTTGTGTGCGGCGAGTGCCAGACTTTAAAATAAATGGGTGACATCCATTCCTTCGCTCAGAATTGAAGAACTTTTTCAGTGTCTTCTGGCATTGAGCATGGCTGTGGTCAGTTTAGGGAGAGCCTGATTTTTACCTTTTTCCACCTGGATGTCCAGAGGACTCCTCTTTTATCCTTGAGATTTGATGATTCACCAGGATGTGTCTTGATTTAACCTTGGGATGTATTTTGGCTTTTTCAGATGGCAGTGTCAAGCCGTTAGTTCAGGAAGCCTTTGTCTTGCCTGCTCCAAGTGCTCTGCGAAGCTTTGTTTGTGGGTGCACGGGGCTCAGCCTGCTGTCACTGGGAATGTGGGCTGGAACCCACTGAGGCTGTTTCCTTGCCTCCTCCATACTCTCTTCTTGAAGTTTCTCCCAGCCAGGACCCCTTAGCCTGGTAGCCCTGGAGATGGGGACAGGAGGAGGCAGAGACAGAGAAGAGAGACGAGCAATCTCAGGCTATTTCCTGGCTTCCCACACCTTCTCCTGCACCTTGGCTCTCAGAAGGCCGGAGGGTGTTTCAGGAGACAGCCTTTCCTTTGGAGAAATCCAGATCTTGCCCAAAGTCTGAGGAGGTTTGTGTCAGCTTTCAATATTATTCCACATTTCTGTGCATTTTCTACTCTGCAGTTTGTAGTGAGTGTGTATGTGCTAAGTCACTTCAGTCTTGTCCAACTCTTTGCGACCTTCAACTGTAGCCTGCCAGTCTCCTCTGTCCATGGGGTTCTCCAGCCAAGAATATTGGAGCAGTTGCTGTTTCCTCCTCCAGGGGATCTTCCTGACCCAGGCATCAAGCCACGTCTCGGTCTCCTGCATTGGCTGGCAGGTACTTTTGTTGTGATAGCTGTTTATTTTAGTAAAAGTTGATCTTTCTTCCCTTCCTACCGGGAAAAACCCTTTTCTTTTGTGCATTTAGCTAGAGATAGAAAGCTTTAGCTACAACTTTGCTTTTCTCCACCTATCTGTCTAAGCCAAGGGCAGGTTGAGGTTCAACTTTCTTCTTCTTCTGTTTTCTTTTTTTTTTTTTTTTGCAATTGACAAGTCTAATGGGGGACACCTGGCTCACTGTCCCCACTGCCTAGGTTCCTGGAGCTGGAGCTGCTCAGTGCTGGGGCCACCCCAAGCCAACTCCCTCTCAGCGGGGATACACTTCAGCCCAGGGGTAGCCTCACCTCATTTTTCTGCTGAAGCTCTTTTATTGGCAAGTGGTGAGCCAGGAGAAATTCTGAAACCACCAAACCCGCTGACTCAGCTCCCTAGGTGAAATCCATGTGCACCATCATCACCTGCACTATTATCTGCATATCTGGGCTTTATTGAGAAGCAAGGAGGCTGGCTGGAGGTACTTCAGGGTGACCAAAACCTCCCTTCTCCAGGGTAGTTTCCAGCCATGGCATCATAGTAGATATGGCACCTGACCACTTCAGAGTGAAAACCCTAGGTCTCCCAAATCATTTCCACTTTTACCCATTTAGGACCATGCCAGTCAGGAAGGCTGTCATCTCCACTTCTGAGAAAGGAACGTTGAGGAAACAGAAGTGGGAGTCACAGACCCAACCTTGTTTCTACCTAAAACTATGAACAGATGATGATAACCCCCCATCTCAGGACCTTAGTAACAGTTATTAGGGGACTGAGGAAGGCACCGAGGTTTACCTGTGATGCAAACTCACGTGTGGTCCATCCCTGTGGTTCCCCTACCCCGCCCCCTAGTGATGTGATGCTCACTCTCCTTATTGAGACAGCTGTGAAATCAGCTGCCTTCGGGAGGATGGGCGATGGGCAAATTGCAGGCACTGGAGCAGAGCTTGACCCATTGCATCACCACAGCGTGCTGCAGAGTCAGTGTGTCAGGGAACACATCAGGACTGGCAGCAGATTTGGGCCAATACTCTTAGAGTGGGAGCAGGGACGGGAAGGGAGGAAGTGTCAGCCACTGGGCTGAGAAGCCTGGGGCTAAGCTCCATGAAGAAAAAAAAAAGTGATTTGTCCAGACTGCTGCTCCAGCCAAGACCGTGACCACTCTTTTCCACCCCCAGCCCACAGCTTGGAAATAGCCTAGCGCTCTAAGGGTGCTTTATTTCCCAAGTGTCTCCCCCAAACAGTGTCCCCAGCCTTTCGTGGTAACCAGAGGCTAACGTTACAACTGCCGCCATTTCCTTCTAGCTAGGGATAAAGTGTGTTGTAAACACTAGATTGTAGAACTGCCTCAGTTACACATCAAGCAAGAGAGCTTATGCCTGCTTCAGTTCAGCTACTTTTTGAAGTCTGATGGAATGAAGTCATTCTGGAATTCCAAGATGGGATTCCATGTTGCAGGGACACATGCCTGGTGAAGGGGCCGAGGGGAACCACTTAGAAATGAAAAACTTCTTCCTGCTTGAAGCAGGGCTGGGGAAGTTCACCTGCAGAGCCTCAGGAACTCTTAGGAGCCTCAAGGCCTTCCTCCCTCCTCAGGGAGCTAGCGCATGGGCACCAGACGGACCTCAGGTCAGCTGTCTGGGTGCCTCTCATTAAGGCTTTGACTTCTGAGGGAGAGTCTCAAAGGTTTAGGCGACTTGAAACATTCGCAGTAGCATTAAGTCTCAGCAGATGCAGCTTTGTCGGGCGTTTGGCTGGTGGGCAGGGCTGAGGGGTCATCAGGAGTATCTAGGCAGCTCCAGATGCATTCTAGGTGTGGCCCAGGCTGCCTTGTCTCCTGCCCAGTCTTTCTGAGGGTTCAGAGCACTGTTCCATCACTTTCCATAAGTCTGCCTCCCTTTTCTGTTTCTTTCATTTAACCATAATTTCTATTGCTTGCAACCAGGAATCCTGCATCACTCAAGAGAGCGGTGCTGAGTTTTGAGTTTTCCAGGTGTTTCTTAAGGAAGGCTGCTTCTAGCAGGAAGACTGTATCTATGGCAAAGATGGAGAAATGCCCATTCATAATTCATATTCACAGTGCTGGTGGGAAGCCCTGTGCTAAACACTAGGAAACATGCCCTCATGGCGCTTTCACACCAGTAGAGGAGACATGCCTGTCTAGCTCCAAATGGGCAGCGCCCTACCCGCCTATGTGAAGGGTCAGGTAAGGTCTTGACATTGAACAGTGACAACTTACCCAGAACCCAGCACTCACAGAGGCACAAATCACCCACTGTTTCTTCTAGTTTTTGCTTTCTTGTTTTATTTTTCTTTCTTCTTATTTAATGGAGGGAGAGAATTGCTGGTCACTGCCAATCACAGATTCACCCTCTGTCTTTAAGGATGAAGGGTACTGCATTGCCAGGTGTGTGTGTGTTTGGGGGTGCTAAGAACTCCCAGGCAGCACCCCAGGCTCTGGTCCTGACTCCTCCTTTGCATAGCCATCCCATTTGGGCCTGGACTCTGATTGCATCCTGCCGAGGGCAGGACCATCTGCCGGTCCCATGCTGTTCTTGCTGCTGCCCTCTGCCTGCTTCTCCGCTCCTGGTGTCACGGGGCATCTCGGTGCCCAGCAGCTAGAGGAATGGACTTCTGGCTGCTTACCGCTGACCCAGTGGCCTCTGCATACCTCCAAGAGCAGGTAACACACATCCCTACGTGCTGACCCAGGGCTTCTCAACCTGGCTGAACTTGTGAAAGGCCTGGGGAACTTTTAAACCAACACTGATGCCAGCCTGTGCCCCTCCCTTGCCCTTCTGACTGAATTGGTCCCCATAGGAGTGGACTGTAGTATTTTTAAAATCTTCCCAGGTGGTTCCATGAGGTGCCAGGGTTTAAAAGAACTGTTTGAGGTCTTTTGTTCTGGGGTGACCATTCAAGGCAGAACCAAGTCCAGAGTCCTACCTTGCCCAGGGTCTGGCATCCAGGTGGGGGCAGTGCCCTTCCCGCCCAGGCCCAGAATTCTGGGGGCAGTGTCCCCTTTCCCAGAGAAACCAATAGCTTTTCTTGTCTTCCCTCAAGCTTGAAATAGAAACTTTATTCCATAAGCACAGCCGTCATTCCATCCACTTGACGTGTTTCCCTTCAGAAAGTCTGTGTGCTTAGTTCTCAGGACTCTGGCCAGGACTGTGCTCACCACAGAGATGCCCAGACAACCCTCCTCTAGCTGGGCTGTGGCCAGCACAAGACTTCCTTCCCTCCTCTCAAGTGGCGGCTGAAGGCCTGGAGCTTGAGGGGGCGGAGGAGGCAGAACTGGCGGACTTTCCTCAGGCAGCCTGGGAAAGCTTGTTTAAATTTAGGCCTTACCCTCCAAGAATGAAAATAAGTTATTTTTGTGTGGGTAAGTATTTGTTATTGAATTAAATATAAGTCCAGGGCACTTCTCCTAATTTATGGCTCTGGGTGCAGAGCTGAGGCAGCCTGCATCACCCGGCGCCCCCTTCACAGCCTTGATGGCTCTTCGGCATTCCCTGCCCCGTTCCCCACTGCCCCCATTGCTCATCAGCCTTGGTGTCTCTCCCAACTTTGTCAAATATAATGTGAAAGGAAGGGAAATTAAAAGACAACAAAAGAGAGATTTTCCACGAGGAGAAATCAGATTTATCTTGAGGTAATTAAATGTGTAGAAAACCCAGAACAAAAGGATTGCAAATAGAGAGAATGTGTGTGTGTAATAATGAGAGAATAAATCAGTATTTCCCAGGCAGCCAGAGCTGTCTGATTAATCTTAGATTCAGGTGCCTGTGCAGCATCAGCCAGGGAGGCCGCCTGCTCAGGTGTTCCAGCACCAGCACAGATGCCATCAACTCCCTGGGGTGCCCCACAGCACCCTGGTGGAAGACCACCACCACTGCTCTTCCGGCAGCCTTCTGCTCTCGCTACCTTCCATGTCTGAGCTCAGGGGGCTTGGGCTTTTCCTTTGTCTCATCTTCTTGAAGCTTGCGGTCAAGGAGTAGGTCTTTCACAGTCTTCTATTGTGGCATTCCCACGAATCCACAATAGGGCCTGGCCTACTGTGGTCAGTCAGTATGTGTTTGTTGAATGAATCAGATCAGATCAGATCAGTCGCTCAGTTGTGTCTGACTCTTTGCGACCCCATGAACTGCAGCACGCCAGGCCTCCCTATCTATCACCAGCTCTCGGAGGTCACTCAGACTCACATCCATTGAGTCAGTGATGCCATCCAGCCATCTCATCCTCTGTCGTCCCCTTCTCCTCCTGCCCCCAATCCCTCCCAGCATCAGAGTCTTCTCCAATGAGTCAACTCTTCGCATGAGGTGGCGAAAATACTGGAGTTTCAGCTTTAGCACCATTCCTTCCAAGGAAATCCCAGGGCTGATCTCCTTCAGAATGGACCGGTTGGATCTCCTTGCAGTCCAAGGGACTCTCAAGAATCTTCTCCAACACCACAGTTCAAAAGCATCAATTCTTCGGCGCTCAGCCTTCTTCACAGTCCAGCTCTCACATCCATACATGACCACAGGAAAGACCATAGCCTTGACTAGGCGAACCTTTGTTGGCAAAGTGATGTCTCTGCTTTTGAATATGCTATCTAGGTTGGTCATAACTTTCCTTCCAAGGAGTAAGCGTCTTTTGATTTCATGGCTGCAGTCACCATCTGCAGTGATTTTGGAGCCCAGAAAAATAAAGTCTGACACTGTTTCCACTGTTTCTCCATCTATTTCCCATGCAGTGATGGGACCAGATGCCATGATCTTCGTTTTCTGAATGTTGAGCTTTAAGCCAACCTTTTCACTCTCCTCTTTCACTTTCATCAAGAGGCTTTTGAGTTCCTCTTCACTTTCTGCCATAAGGGTGGTGTCATCTGCATATCGGAGGTTATTGATATTTCTCCCAGCAATCTTGATTCCAACTTCTGTTTCTTCCAGTCCAGCATTTCTCATGATGTACTCTGCATATAAGTTAAATAAACATGGTGACAATATGCAGCCTTGACGTACTCCTTTTCCTATTTGGAACCAGTCTGTTGTTCCATGTCCAGTTCTAACTGTTGCTTCCTGACCTGCATACAGATTTCTCAAGAGGCAGATCAGGTGGTCTGGTATTCCCATCTCTCTCATAATTTTCCATAGTTTATTGTGATCTACACAGTCAAAGGCTTTGGCATAGTCAATAAAGCAGAAATAGATGTTTTTCTGGAACTCTCTTGCTTTTTCCATGATCCAGCGGATGTTGGCAATTTGATCTCTGGTTCCTCTGCCTTTTCTAAATCCAGCTTGGACATCAGGAAGTTCACAGTTCACATATTGCTGAAGCCTGGCTTGGAGAATTTTGAGCATTACTTTACTAGCGTGTGAGATGAGTGCAATTGTGTGGTAGTTTGAGCATTCTCTGGCATTGCCTTTCTTTGGGATTGGGATGAAAACTGACCTTTTCCAATCTTGTAGCCACTGCTGAGTTTTCCAAATTTGCTGGCATATTGAGTGCAGCACTTTCACAGCATCATCTTTCAGGATTTGAAATAGCTCCACTGGAATTCCATCACCTCCACTAGCTTTGTTCGTAGTGATGCTTTCTAAGGCCCACTTGACTTTACATTCCAGGATGTCTGGCTCTAGGTCAGTGATCACATCATCATGATTATCTGGGTCGTGAAGCTCTTTTTTGTACAGTTCTTCTGTGTATTCTTGCCACCTCTTAATATCTTCTGCTTTGGGTAGGTCCATACCGTTTCTGTCCTTTATTGAGCCCATCTTTGCATGAAATGTTCCTTTGGTATCTCTGATTTTCTTGAAGAGATCCCTAGTCTTTCCCATTCTGTTGTTTTCCTCTATTTCTTTGCATTGATCACTGAAGAAGGCTTTCTTATCTCTTCTTGCTATTCTTTGGAACTCTGCATTCAGATGTTTATATCTTTCCTTTTCTCCTTTGCTTTTCGCTTCTCTTCTTTTCGCAGCTATTTGCAAGGCCTCCCCAGACAGCCATTTTGCTTTTTTGCATTTCTTTTCCATGGGGATGGTCTTGATCCCTGTCTCCTGTACAATGTCACGAACCTCATTCCATAGTTCATCAGGCACTCTATCTATCAGATCTAGGCCCTTAAATCTATTTCTCACTTCCACTGTATAATCATAAGGGATTTGATTTAGGTCATAAATGACTGAATAAATGCCTGGGCACAGAAGGGACCTTCATACATTCAGACACACTGAGGTCATCTCACTGCCAACTTTGTCCACTGTGCCTGGGCTGTGAGTTGATGGGATGTGATGAGACCCTTGGGGAGGACAGTGGAGGGAAGAGAAGCTATGAGACAAAAGGTGATCCTTAAACTGGATCTGGACAGATGGACAGGTTCTGTGAATCCCCGCTCATGAGGGGTCCTGGCACTTCCAGGCAAGCAGCAGCCCCCCATCCTCCCCACACTCTGCCCAACTCAGACCCATGGAGGTATGAGTCCTCCAAGAAACAGTGCCAGTGAGTGGAGTGACCAGCGAGGCCTGTCAGCTGCTTTGGTGGGGTGTTGAGCAAGGACCGACCTCTTCAGGAGGCTCTCCGAGGCTCTCAGCACAGCTGACACTCCTCCTGCCTAGGGGCCCTTGCTGAGCCTCTGAGCTCCTGCTATAATAGTCTTCCTTCCCTTCTTCAGTGACCGGCTCAGATGTCACCTTCCTCCCCTCAGCAGTTTCTTGAAACTTCTGCTTACACCGTGACCACTGTTTCCCTAACCCTAACCCTAACCCTAACCCTGCCTTTTCCTATGGTGTGCCCATCCATGAGCGGCCCAGGACACTAATAGCACCCCATTCAGTTTGCCTAGTAGCTGCTGAATAAACACAGGGCTTATTTCCTTGACAGGCCAGTTTCTTAATGCTTTCTGAGTGACGCTGTGTGACAGGGGTTGTACGTGGGCTTTGTGTGATCTCATTTCCTCCTCAGCACTGGACAGGAGTGAGTTGTGCCAGCTGATGGGAACGGACAGAATTCCAGGCTGAATCTCTCCCCTGCAGAGGCTGAGGCAGTGGGGCCGGGGGGAAGTTGGCTTGGGAACTTGTGTGTTCACAGTGCTCTTGCCTTTCTACCCAGGTTTAGCCATGCCAGGCTCCACTCCATGACAGTGGGGCTCTCTGTGCTGTGCAACAGAGTACCTGGGGGCCCCATAAAGCATTCCTCACACTCCTGCCTCTGGCTCCAGCAGAGAAGGGGCTGCCCACAGCAGCTGGTGTTGGGGCTCAGTGGGGATTCCTCCCCATCTCTTCCACAGAACTGAGATTCCACCCTGACACATCCTTTTTAAAAATTTCGGTAAAATATTCTTAACTTAAATCTTACCATCTTAACTGTGTTTAAGTGTATGGTTTAGTGGTGCTAAGTTCATTCGTGTTGCTGTGCAGCCATCACCACCCTACATTCTGCAGCTCTCTTCCTTCATCTTTTGCACAGTTAACGTCTTTCCCATTAAACAGTTGGTCCCCATGAACCCCAGCCTGAGCCCTTGGTAAATACCATTTTGCTTTTATCTCTAGATCTCCCCCATGCCTCAGTCTGTGGCTACCATTCTGCTCTCTGTTACTATGAGTTTGGCTTTTATATCTACTATTCCACTATATATAAGTGAGATCATGTAATATTTATCTTTCTGTGTCTGGCTTATTTCGATTAGGATAATGTCCTCCAGGTTCATCCATGTTGTCCCAAATGGTGGAATTTCCTTTTTTCTTTAGAGTTGAGTAGTAATATTCCATTATATGATAGACTGTGTGTGTATATATATATATACACACACACACATATGTATATATACACACACATATATATACACATATGACAGTTATGTACAATGGACTATATATTAATATATATCACATTGTATTTAATTATGACACATTCTTCTCACTGAATTTTAAAGGTTCTTTAGCCTTTTATATGTTCCTTATTAGAATAAATATCGAGTTGGCCAAAAAGTTCATTCAGATTTTTCTGCAACCCATTTGGAAAAACCCAAATGAAATTTTTTGGGCACCGCATTCTGTTAATACGGTTAATAAACACTCTCTGTTAATTCTCAGAGAGACTCAACCCCCAGAGATAAGAGCCTAAGTGAGCTGGAGCACAGGAGTGCTCCATAGGCAGGGCTGTGGTCTAAATGCACCTCCTTCAGGTGCATGTGCTGAAATATTCTAACCCCTAAGATAATGAAATTAGGAGGTGGGGCCTTTGGGTGGAGATTGGATCATGAGGGTGGGACCCTCACAGATGGAATTAGTGACTTCATAAAACTGGGTCCAGAGAGTTCTTGTGCTCCTTGGCTGTGTGAGCATACACTGAGAAGTCTGCAGCCTGGAAGAAGACTCTTATCCAACCATGCTGGTACCTTGATCTCAGGATTCTAGGCTCAAGAACTGTGAGATATAAATTTCTGTTGTTTATAAGCCACCCCGTCTGTGATGTTTTGTTATAGCAGCCTGTACAGTCTAAGACAGCCAGGCTGGTTACGCAGGATGGAGCTGCCTCCAGGATGGGGGTGGGCCTTAAAACTGATTCCACCCTGTGACTCTGGGAGGAGGGAAGGCAATGGGGAGGGAGTGCAAAGCAGATACCAGCTTTCAAAGAAATTGCATTGCGGTTATTCATTCTTCTGGCCAAATACTTGCCTGTAGATGAATATTCCAGGAAAATATCATTTTTTTTTGTTTTTGAATTACAGTAATAAAATGTACCTATTGTAGGAAACATGGAAGATATTGGAAATAAAAAGAAAAATGAAAATCACCCAGAATGCCACCATCTAGAGATCATTTCTGCAGCCTTTTGGTGTATTTCATTCTAGCATTTTGTATGGATGGGGTCATATTGTAAGCAATTTTATATCCTTCATCCACTGAACATTACATTGTGATCATTTTCCTTGTCATTAAATTTATTTGAAAACATCATTTTTAATGGCTGCATAATATTCAGTCTTGTGGCTGATCCATAATTTATTTAACCATTTCTCCCTTTTTGAGCACTTATGCTCAGCCTAATTTGTGGATATTCATAATATCCACAAATAATGATGCTGTGAGCATCCTCATACATAAATCCTTGGGCACTCCGTGCTTATTTCTTAAGGACAGATTTCTAGACATGAGATAAAGGGCGTGTGATTCCGTGATGGGTCTAGGTGCTTATTTATAGGTTGCTGTCCAGCACGGTCTCCAGTTGAAGGCTTTGCCACCATAGATGAGACTGTACTTGCTCTGGCACCTTCTTCTGTGTTGAGCATTATGGTTCCTTAAATCTCTGCTAACTTGAAAGAATAGATGCATTAGTTTCTTAGTCATTTATTGTCTGTTCATTGATTTTGCCCAGTTTTCCAATAGGGTGTCACAGTTTTACTTATCAAAAGGTCCCCTATATAGCAAGATTATTAATCTTTCTTCAATATGTTACAAATGTTTCTCCCAATTGGTTATTTGCCATTACGCTTTTTATAACAGCTTTACTGAGATATAATTCACATGCCATACCCCATTAAAAGTGTACAATTCACCCCATTAAAGTGTACAATTCACTAGTTTTTAGGATATTCATAGAGTTATACAACCATCAGCATGATCAGTTATAGAATATTTTCATCGTCCTGAAAAGAAACCTAGGGCCCACCAGCAGTCTCTCCCCGTTTCATTTCCCCTCCCCTTGTCCGCAGTTCCTGGAAACCACTAATCTGCTTTCTGTTTCTGTGGATTTGCCTATTCTGGACATTTCATATAAAGGATAGCACACAATACATGGGCTTTTGTATCCAGCTTTTTTCATTTAACAGGATGTTTTCAAGGTTGTAGCATGTCTCAGTACCTCAGTGTGCAATTACATTTTGCTTATGATTTTTAATAGCAGAAATTTTAAATTTTTATGTAATGAATGTTTTGAGTTTTCCTTCTATAATCTACCTTCTCTTTCTCCAGGGCTTTTATGCTTAAAATGCCCTTCAGCTAAATTTACAGTTGTATTTTCTGTTGGTTTTTTTTTTTTAACTGCTTCATTAAAACATTAGAATAATTAAATCTCAAAAGTAATATATGGATATAGTCCTGTTTAAAACAGTTTTAGTTTTTATATCAACTCTTCAATCCACCTAGCCTGTATTTTAGTAAATAGTAATAGAGTGAGAGTTTAATTTAATTTTTTTTTCCAATAGCCAATTGTCCTAGTACATTTCTACCCCATTTACTTGTTCTGCTTCCTCTGTAATTTATTAAGTTCTTAAATGTACTTGGGGCTGTTTCAGCAGTGATGCAGTGCTCCGTGTTCTCTTTATCCACAATTGCAGCAGCACTGGGCTTTCTAATTCTAACAGTTATAAAACAGGGTACAGTCTGGTTAGATGAGTTCATCTCTCTTTATTCTTCTTTATGCAGACTTTCTTAATTCCTTTGCCTATTCATTGTACTGGCAGATCTTAGAATATTTGGGTCAGGTTTCCTTCCCTTCTCTGGAACAATGCCTTTTTCCCGCCATCAGCTGCTGGTAATTTGATTGGTCATGTTTTAAACTTCTACGTTATTTTGAGAATTGATTGCATTCCGTCTTTATCCAGGAGCATGTCTCCCCATTTTGTCAAATCTTATTTTATATATGTTAGTAAAGCTTTTAATTTTCTTCATTTTGGTGTCACAATTTAGGGCTATTCGGATGTCTTTGCTTTTGATATTTTTTACTGCTGTTGTGAGTGGATTTAAAAAACTGGTTATTTTTGGTATTAAAGAAATACCAAAAATTTGTTTGGTATTTCCCCTGCCACCCCCTTTGTAATGATCTACTTTTCTGAACTCTCTTTTCTAATTACAGAATATTTTCCAGTTGTTTCTTTGCAATTTCTGTGTCTCTAGTCACACTGTCCAAAGCCATGATGATTTCTTTTTTCCTTTCTAGTAGTTACATCTCTAATTTCTGTTTCATTTCATATTGCCTTGGCCTGATCTTCTAGAAAAGTATAAAGCACTAGTGAGAGGAAAGAAGCTCATTTTCTTTCTAATTTTATTGGAACTGACTTTAATTGTTTCATTAAAATAGTATAGGTTTAGAGTAGAAAACTAGAAAGAAAAATAGCATTATTTACTTGAAAGAAAAGTAGAGAAGAATATAATCAGTATGTTTTGAGATAAGTATAATGTTTCCCTTGTAGCTCAATTGACATGAAGTTTTGATTAATGTTAATAAAAAATATAAAACTATATTTTCAGTGTTTAGAATAAACATCAGTTGACCATAGTGAATATTGTATTTGGTTTGTAGTGTTTTTATTCAGATGCTCACATCTGTACTCATGAATGAATTTTTTTGTTGTTATATTGGCACATTTTGGCAGGCAGTTTTACTACTAACTTCATAAGTGAACTAGACAGTTTTATATATTTTTAATGCATGGAACAGATAATACAGCATGATGGTATCTTTTTCTTGTAAGTCTGAAAGAACCCCCTCCCCTCTGTAAAAGCCTTTGGTCTTAGAATATTTCTCTGATGTAAACTTCAGTAGTTTTTTCATTCTACCTTGACAATTAATCCCTAAGGTTTTTTTATTTTTTCCTGTGTCACATTTTAATAATTTACATTTTTCAGGGAAACCATTCAAATGTTGAGATTTTTCAATTCTTTAGCCCAGTGCTATATAGAAAGATTTTTTGAACTACAGGAAACCACTGTGTCTGTCGAGTATCCCCTTTCTTACTATGTTATTTGTTTTCTCTCATTCTTATTTACAGTAATAATACAGAGAACTGTGCATTGAAATGGGTTTTATCACTCACCTCCAGCTCTCCCATTCTTACGTTCTTCATTTGGATTCATCACTCAGTTGAGTAAAGTGTATTTTCAAGTAATATTTTCTTTTCTATACAATACTTAAATTTCAGAGTTCATGCTTTATCCTGAAATGTCTGTTGCTCCACATTTAGACGATGTATTGTTTGAGTATAAAACTTCATGGTCACAACCATTTTCTGCAAAACTCAATGAGTGTTGTTGTCTGACGTCTTCTGTTCTTGCCTTTGTGATATTGTAGAGGTGGTCTGAGGCTAGTCGTTTATTGTTATTTCATTTCTGCTTTTTCTCCCGCCTGAATACTTGTAAATGTTTTAAAAGTCCTCTTAGATAACATTAGGCCTTCAAGTCTAATCTGCTAAGGTGTACTGTGAGAGTGTGTGTGTGTGTTAGCAAGGTTTGGTATGATGGGAAAATAGATACTCTCACTGCCTTAAAATATATATCCCACACAGGAATTCCCTGGTGATCCAACAGTTAAGACTTTGTGCTTTCACTGCCCTGGCCCCAGGTTTGATCCTTGGTAGGGGAACTAAGATCCCATAAACCATGAGGAGCTGCCCAAAACATGTATATACACACATATTCCCCCACATGGTATAGAGGCTTTTCTCATCCTTGTAAACTATTAACATTTTTGTTCAGATCATTGTTTGGGGAGCCATCCAGTATGTTGTAAGGTGTTAGGAGTCTCCCTGGCCTCTACTCACTAAATGCCAGGAACATCTCCTCCCGTCAAGTTGCAACAGCCTCACACATCCCCAGACCTTGTGAAATGTTTCCTAGGGGGCACAGTCACCCCTGTGAGAATCTCTAGGATAGAGGGTGGCATGCACTTGTGTTTTGAACTTGAGTGAGGAACAGAACGTCTTCCCCATCTTACTTTGATTGGGTGGTAAGTCAAGCAAAATATACGTATGTGCCTCTGTTTGTGTTTTTCAGTCCTGAGCCCGAGGTTTTATACTTGGTGAAAATCCCTCAAGGTTTTAGCACCCTATCAAATGTAGTTTACATAGTGTCTTCTGAGTTTGTACTTGTCTAGTTTTTACCAGTGTTTTAGTGGGAATTTGGCGGAAACTGCCAGGCATTGCTGGCCAGTGAATTTTTTACACCGTTCTCCCTTGTGAATTTTCTCACTCCGCATTTTTATACTCAAACTCTTTAAAAAATAATTCTTGATTCTTAGGGGATTTGTTTTGACTGCATATGTTGGTGTTTTGAGTGAATATGTCATTGGTTCAGGCTATAATTTGGGATGCCCAACGAAGTCGTTTTATTCTGGGCCACACTGAAAAATGGCCCCTCGGCAAGCTTCAATATTTGGTCAGTCATTCCAGATCCACGGACAACTTGTTCAGGCTACATGTGCTGGCGGAGATCTCTGGGCTGAGCCATCAGCTTGCCATCTACAACTAGTCAGTTCTGAAACGAGGCAGTGACGAAAATCTCCTCTAAATGCAAAGACGTGCGAGACTCAGTCAAGGGTTGGTGTGAAAGTAGTCTGGCTGCATACCCTCTGCCCAACTCAGTCTCAAGAGACTCTGGAAAACACAGACGCACCTCCATTCCAGGGTTGTTTATTTCCATGTCACACACTGTGTGGTGGAATGAAAACAGGGCCCCAGTGTGGCTCTAGTTGTGAAAATACAACTTTTACTTCTATTTTAATCCCAGAGAGGGAAAATTCCAACTAATCTGCTAAAGCCACCTTCTTTGAAACCTTTCAGCTCATGTTTAGAAACAAGGATGGATGTCACTAGAGTTTAAGAAGAGTGTCAATCCCAGCCAGAGCAGAAATGTTTCAGATATTCCCGTGTCATTTGCCCCCTCCCCACCCTACACCAAGGAGTAGACCAGCACCTTCTCCCCCAGGCTGTAGAGAGTCCATCTGTGGGAATAGCAGCTTTTCATTTTTTATTAATTTTAATTTTTATCAAAGCAAATAGGTTAAAAAATGCAGCTAGTACCAAAGTGAAAAAATACCAGTTTTCCAACCACCTCTCTCCCCACTCCATCCTATTCCCTAACACTTGGGTTTGTTTCTTATATATTTACTTCCATTTTTTGAATTATATACTTTTAATGCTATTTATTGATATTAATTTGGACATTGTCTTTTGACTCCACCCAATGGTTGCTGCGGAGAAGGCAATGGCACCCCACTCCAGTACTCTTGGCTGGAATATCCCATGGATGGAGGAGCCTGGTGGGCTGCAGTCCATGGGGTCGCTAAGAGTCAGGCACGACTGAGCGACTTCACTTTCACTTTTCACTTTCATGCATTGGAGAAGGAAATGGCAACACACTCCAGTATTCTTGCCTGGAGAATCCCAGGGACAGAGGAGCCTGGTGGGCTGCCATCTGTGGGGTCGCACAGAGTCGGACACAACTGAAGCTACTTAGCAGCAGCAGCAGCAGCAGCAACGGTTGCTGAGAATTTCTCCTATTTTGTTCCTCCCCACAGCCTTCCTCTTCTCTTAGTTCATTAATATCTATCACTCTATCTTCTTATATATAATTATATAATGTTTTTGTTTTATATATATATATATATCTGATTTGAGGATATCTATCTGAGTATGTTAACCTATATTGATAACTTTGGCTAAATCCATATTAAGTTTACATTATTCTATCTATGCAATCATTTTTCAGTGCTGTTCAAGTTACATGGTTATTTTCTCTCTTGTTTGCTTTTTATAAAATTTGGGATTAATAGTTTCCTCATTTTTTTCATTTAATTTTCTATAGAGTATCTATGTTTTTTCACAAAATCAAATTGATCCTGTAATAATGAATATAATTTTTCCTCAGCTCAGAAAATTCAAATGATTCCCCACGTCCCTCCTGAAACCCTCTATTCTCCCGCTGAAGCCTTGCTCTTCAGTCCTGCTGCACAGTTGCCGTCTGTCTTAGGACTTCACTGCTTTCATCCATCGCTTCCTATGTTTCCTGAGTCTTATGTCTTCCCTGTATTGGTTTACTGTCTTTTTAAACTTCAGTGCATCCTTCAGAAATTCCTTTTTTTTTTTTTTTTTAATGTGCTTGGGAGGTAAATGTTTTGTATCCACTCCATGTCTGAGAAGATCATTCTGCTCTTGTACTTGATTGACTGACTGGGTATGAATTCTAGGTTAAAAAATCACTTGAAGACATTGATTTGACTTCTTCTACATGTCAGTGCTGCTGTTGGAGTGTTCCAGTGACATCCTGAGTTTCCTTATTTTGTATTCTCTTTTGTTTGATTTTCCTCATTGGAAGTTTTAGTATCTTCTTATATTCTGGGATTCTGAAATTTCATGCTTTTGTTTTTCTTAACACTCATTGCCCGAGTATTCTGGTGAAATTTATCCTAGTGTTTTTATTTTTTAATCATTTTTTTCAGTCCATTTTATTAGTTATCTTTTTTCTTAAATTCTCATTAGTCAAATATGAATGAGACCTCCTGGACAGATCTTCTTTTTTATTTTTAAAATAATCTTTTTCCTATTTTTCATCTCTGTATTTTTGTTGTTGTTCTCTTGTGTAGGTGATTTCTTTAATTTCATCACACAATCATTTTACTGATTTTTTTCTTTTATTTTTGTTTTCTAAAACCTGTTTCTTTTCATAGCATCCTATTCTTTTTTCATGAGTATAATACCTTCCCATCTCCCTGAGGGTATTTAATTTTAGACATTCAGTTCTCTGCTTTGCTTCTTTTTCTTCTGGATGCTCTTCCTGTTTGTAAGTTTACTATCTCATTTGCTGGCTTAAAAATCATTTCTGAGATTCCAGGCCATCTATTCATATTTTAGTGTATAGCACTGAAAGATGTTCATACTTCAAGGTGAGTGCCTGGGGCTTGTTGACGGATAGATCATACTGTCTAGTGGTCAGATGGCAAGGTGATCAATTCACTGGGGTCAGGGCCTAGAGGTCTTTTCTCAGATGCCCTTCAATTTCTCAAGAGATGGTTTATTCAGTCTCCTGATCCGTTATTTATGTTTGTTTCCAGCAGAGGCATCTCTGCCTGCAACTCCTCTTGTACCCTTGGAGGACCACGCCTCCAAGAAGTTCCTGTGACCTCGCAGCTCACATGGCCCCAACCAAGGTCCGGCCATTGTGGCCATTTCTCCAAGTCAGTGTACATTCCTCCCTCCAAAATTTTACACAGACCTTTGTGTGTTGAGTCTCCGTAGTGCTTCCTGTCCATGGGGAGTTTACACCTTTTCTACTACTTATTGCCATTTCTGGAGTTCAGGAGGTGGCAGAGCAAAACGTGTGTTTGAATTAGAGATGTGACTGTGATGACGACATTGGTGGCAAAGTCCTTGTGACTGACTAGCACAGCAAGGTAGAGAAGAAGTGCCTGAAGGGGCCACCAGGAAGGAATAGGAGCCCTGGAGCTTTGATGCAGGATTCAGTCTGTGTTGAGATAGAATATTTCAGGGAACTTCCTTTCCTACAGTGTGACAATCAGTAAATTCTGGAATCATTTACTGTGAGTTTAGCTTAAAGATAGAGGAATAGACTCAGAGGACTCTAGGCCAAAGCTTGTCTTAGGGACAGGGCAGCATGTGTCCTGAGGAGAAGGTCAGTTCCCCTTGGGGTCTTTCATCGTTATAGCCACTAGGCTTCCCATAATCAAGGCCAGCCTAACCCTGCAGGAATTATGCAGGACAGCTGCTCTCTCTGTGACATTGACTAGGCCTCCACCCTCCTGACTCTAAAGTGAAGGGATTGTTTCCAGCCTCCTGGAACCCCATGTAGAACCCTGGAGCCTGTGGCTGTGAAATCACAACCTACGCAAGTGTCTGGAGGTTATAGAAAAGGGAACCACCATGGCTTGAGAACTTGCTTTGTGCTAGGACCAGTGTTAGGGATTTCACACACGTCCTCCTAGAAACGTGGGAGCTAGCTAGAGTCAGAGTTATATCCTTAAAACATAAGAAATCACTGTTTCTGAATAAATTGTTTGCTAGTAGATTGAGAGAGGGAATCGGGAAATGAAGACAAATAAATCACCAGCCCTTTCCTGGTGCATCAAGAAATTTCAATCCAAGCCCAGTGCGCTCTCTTGGCCCCCGGAGCATGCTCAGCAGTGTGTCCCAAACTCAGAGTTCAGCTGCTGGAAGGGGCTCAAGAGGTTCCCGCAAAACACCTCCCTCTGTGGATCCTGCCGCAGCGAAGCTGTTGTGCAGTTCACTCCCTCACACCATTAGTGTCAAACCTTCGTCAATATTTAAACATTCATTATTCAGAATTTCATTTCTCTGCTCTTTTTTTTTTTTTAACTTGGAGAAGGAAAGAAAAACAAGGTTAGCAACTGTATCCTGTATTTCTGCAGGAAAGAAATGAACCACTTCAAGGCAGAGTTGATTTACTGGATAAATATATATTTAGGCATTTGGGAACTTTAAATGTATATGATTTACCGGAGAAACAGGGGGCATCCCTCAGAATCCACTATGCAAAGATATATTGACACAATTTCAACTGTATGGTTATGTCTTTGATAAATCAGCCTACCTCCTACAGACCTTCATGGTCCATTGGAGATAAAATATGCACCTCCTGTCTGGGGAGGGTTGGGGGGCAGGCAGGCTGAGAAGTGTGGGCATGTCTACTTGGAAGGGTCCTGGGTGACACAGAAGGTTCTGTGGGTGGAGTTCAGGCTCCTGACTGTGTGTTTGTAGCCCGGTCCAGAGGCTATAAGAGGCAGGCACTGTCTGCCTGGAGAAGAGCTGGAGGCTGGAACCCCATGTGGGACCCTGGGGAGCTGGGGTTGTGGTGAAGCAATAGCCTGGACAAGGGTCAGCCTCCAGTCACAGCCACAGGGCCCCTGGGCTGGTCCTGCCAAGTGGCTTTGCCTAGAAAATCCCTGCGTGCCAGCTTAGGGGATCCTGTCAAGGAAGCTGTTGGGATTCCTGGTAGCAGGTACTTTTGAGGGTCACTAGAAGGGGGGCTTGTGAATATGCAAACAGATGGGGGAGGGGCTGGCCCTGTAGCTGGTGTGTAAGTGCAACCTGTCATCACCTGGGAGCCGTCAGAACCTCTCCTGGAGGAGGCCCTGCCTGGAATGGACACTGGCCTGGAAGTCCTGAGTAGGACTTAAGATCAGAAGGAAGGGGGACAGTGGACGGGGAGGCTACTGAGCAGAGCCTGGCGGGACAGAGTGGCCCCCTGAGTATCAGAAGCTGAGAAGGAGGCTGAGCGCTCACACACTTCTCAGGCTGGAGCAATCTTTACCCGCCCTGCCTGCTGCTGGCTCACAGATTTTGCCACGGCCGCATTCTGAGCTCATTCTTCTAATCCCATTGGGGTTTGGAGCCACATGCTCTGAGCCCTAGGCTTCTGTTGCTCAAGAGGAGCGGGCATGCCGTGTGCCAACTGCCCTGATGGCATCAAGCCCCTGCCCTCCTGCATCTGTGTCTCCCTGGGGAGGCTGCTGCAGAGATGTCTGTGTCACCCCTGGCAGGAGTCTGTGGTTTCTCTTATCCACAGGCCTTGTCTCCTATCCCTTCCCATTGACAGGGGCTGGCTTCTTACCCACAGAGTGGGGATTTTGCCCCCTAGTTCCACAGATGCCAAAGCTAGAACTGCACAGGGAAAAAAGAACTTTTTTTCCTATTCCAGGCCAGTATTTATGATAATTACACGTGGTGATAAATGGAATTGGGAAAAGTGGATTAGCTTTAATTAAAGGGTCTTTTATTCTTTAAGTACATCCTAGGGAGCACATCTTTGGGTAATTAGACAAGGAGGTTGAAATCCAGCAGGTCCTGTGTTTGGGAAACAGCCTTCCTCTCAGGACCCTCCCTCCACTCACCAGCACAGCTCCTCTCACACCATTTTCGTGGATCCGACTCCTGTTGCTGGGGAAGGCTGGGCTGCCTGGCGGCCTGGTGTCCGTTGGCCTTGAGATACTATTTCAGCATCTCCTGCCACCACAACCCACCTTTCCTGATGCATGAATCATAGGCCATCCAAAGCCTATGAGCCTGCGGCAGGTGTCGGATAACTGGTGCACTGGAGGCCTGTGTGTAACATACCAGCACTCCGCTGTACCACTAAGAAGAGAAAATTGGTCCATGGGTAGGTTGGCTCATGAGACTTGTCAGTGTTTCTGGTGTGGGCGGGTTCACAGGTATGAGGAAAAGAACATGGAAACCTCCTTAGGTACGAACATTCACTTACCTCCCTCTCCATCTGTCCTGGCTCCATCCACTCATGTCTCCATCCATTCACCAATGCCACATGCACCCACTGAGTACCCCCCAGTGGCTGCCAGGCTCTGGGCTAAAGGCTGAGGACAGGTGAGGAGCTCCCTGACCCTGGGAGCCCACAGTTGGGTGGGGAGGGCAGACAAAACCAGCAGCCTACACAGCACGAGGAGGTTGATGGAGCATGGCTCCTGGAGAGCCAGAGCCTCAGACCGTATCATACCTAAAGGGCGGGGAGTGCCCAGGTGGGCCAGGGCCAATAGGACACAGAATGTCTTAATCAAGGCAGTGGTGGAATTGGCACACACCTGTCCCAACTCAGGATGAGGGGCGGCCTGTGAGGTCAGCAGGCCCCTCACTACTCTATCCTCTGTGGCATCTCTCCCACACGAGGACTTGCAGTGCACAGATGACCATGCCCTGAGATGTGTCTCCTGCAGCCTTCGCATCTTAGGCAATGCGGTCTTCACCATTATTTTCACCTTCAGACCTGTGAAGGGTGCAGCTAATTCAGCTGCCATGATAGTTTAGCTAGGGGGTTGTCCCAGCTCTCACCTTCCCCTGAAAACCTTTCTGAACTTGGCGTTGGTGCCTTTATCTCTCTGGTCAGTAGGGTCCCTCCACCTATTTAGGAATCTTCAAAAATAGCAGGTTTTGCTGATGACAGGCAACCAGGTTAGGAAATTGAGGTTTGGAAGCCAGTTAGGATCTGTCCAGGGTACAGCAAGGGGCTGACATGGCCAGGATCCAGAGCTGTGAAGGTTTAAAAGGTGGGCCTCAGGGCTTGACGAGCAGCAGCCACAAGGACAGCAATCTGCTGCCCTGGTTGATTCTGGGAGTGGAATGCCAGGCAAAGTGGGCAGGACCAGAGGCTAGAATGGTGACTGGACTGGAGAAATGAGTGGATTGCTCTTCTGAAATCAGACATTCTAAGATATGGGCAACATCCTGACCTGAGACATGCCATCCTCATAGCAGGCCTCAAACTAGAGAATTAGCAAGTGCCGAGGACCCAGAGTCACTGCTCAGGCCCAGAAGCAAAATTTGGGTTTTCGGTTTTCAGCACATTACTCTAAACTCAATCTCTTTACCCCAGATGCACACTGAAAATGAAAAGTCTGTTCTCTGCTTCAAATCTCCTTGAGAAAGGAGGCCCACTGGAATGAGTCTTGGCGTCTGAGAGGATTTGATAGAGTTCTGTGTGGTTTTGAACTTGAAAACTGGAGAGAGTTCAAACCCTCAGGGTGGAGGCCCTCGAGTATAAATGTTTTCTGCAGAAAGGTACTCCATTAGGTATATTAATATAAGGGAGAAAATGACTAGGTTAGCATGGATTTCACTTTAAAAGGGCATTGACACTAGTTCTCAACATGAAAATATTGGCGAGATTTTGAAATCAAGAAGACCAAGTCCATTTTACACAAAGGATGACTGAGCTTCAGAGAGTTTAGGTGACTTGCCTGTGGCCAGGAACAGCATCTATTTTTGTTCTATTCTCAAGGCAATGACACCCCACTCCAGTACTCTTGCCTGGAAAATCCCATGAATGGAGGAGCCTGGTAGGTTGCAGTCCATGGGGTCGCTAGAGTCGGACACGACTGAGCGACTTCACTTTCCCTTTTCACTTTCATGCATTGGAGACCACTGCAGTGTTCTTGCCTGGAGAATCCCAGGGACGGCGGAGCCTGGTGGGCTGCCATCTCTGGGGTCGCACAGAGTCAGACACGACTGAAGCAACTTAGCAGCAGCAGCAGTAGCAATAAACCTTATCAATGCTGATTTCTGTAGAGGGGAGGTTTTGTACTTGGTTGAAAAAGAGTGAATGAATGAGCTAAAATTTGCATTGCACCTCAGGTCCTCTTGGAATGACAGTCTCTTTACAGAGCAGGCCAGGAGGTACAAGGTTGCAACATGGTTTCATGTTTCCTGGAGGTTCCATGATGTCTTCATGAGATAGGTACTGATCCATTTGTGTCACTTGAGTGGTGGGTTTAATCAGGCCACGTGTGTTCTTCCTCCTTCGTCTTTGACTGCTTGGGTGATTTATGAAGAAAAGTTGCAGGAATTCTGTGAGTGTTACAATGCTTTTCTGATATGCCCCTTATCAGTCCCTATCCTTAAAAAAAAATCATCATTGTTTCTGCCCACTAGCCTAAGATCTCCCAGCCTATGAGCCCCAGAACCTTTGCTCCTGTTGCAGAATTCTGGGGTGCCCCTGCCTATAAGTGTGCTTCTCTCATCACCTTTACCAGAATAAGGTGTGAGGGGCAGGTTGGCCATGCGGAGTGCCAGTGGGGTAGGCTGGCCAAGTTCATCTGTGTGTTTATCTCTCACCTGTGGGGAAAACAGAGATGACAGCAGTCTCTTTGACACTCATTCCATGGGGAGATAGGACCCATTTCCTCTCCCTTTAATCTGCCCTGGCCTGTGACTACTTTGACCAATATAAAGTGGAAAGAAACACTTGGCTACCGAGAGTCTCTCCTTGTCTCTTGGTGCCCTGGGCTGCCATGTAACAGTCCCGCCTCCCAGCTAGAGGGAGGACATGAGGAAACCGACATTTCAGGGTGAGGGCAAGGGAGATGGGCTCTGCTGAGCCAGCCGGCCCTGTCACTGTGCCATGCAGGTGAGAGAGGCTATCTTGAATCCTCTTGCCCTCCCCAGCCACCAACCAAAGGACTCTGCTTAATGCCACTTGGAGCCTAAGAATTACCCTACCCACCTCTGTGTGAATTCCTGACCGCCACAAACTCTACAGATAATAAAAATATGAGTTTGGATTCCTGGGTTTGAATCTCAGTTCTGCCACTTTCTGGCTGAGACTAGAAGTGAATATTGATTATCTCTGAAACCTTACTCCAGAATACTCCAGTATTCTTGGGCTTCCCTGGTGGCTCAGCTGGTAAAGAATCCACCTGCAATGTGGGAGACCTGAGTTCAATCCCTGGGTTGGAAAGATCCCTGGAGAAGGGAAAGGCTACCCACTCCAGTATTCTGGCCTGGAGAATTCCATGGACTGTATAGTCCATGGGATCACAAAGAGTCAGACATGACCAAGTGACTTTTACTTTCACTTTCTGAAACCTTCGTTCGAAAACTAAGTTTATAAAACTGGGTAACACTGCTTTCCTTTCAGAAGAATAGCATGCACTGTAGTATGGTGTAAAGGACCTGGCCTGTCCTCTCGGGGACCTATGGTATTGGTAGGGAAGGGCCACCCAAAGATTCCCTGGGTCTGGGGGGCATTTGGTGGGCTGTAGGCCCATGTCCTGATCTGCCAGGAGTGCAGGCATTGGGTTATGGATGAGACACACCTGTATCTGCAAGGTGTGCCCATGTGCCCGTGCTCATGTGTGTGTGAGGGGGGGCCAAAGGGAGGAAGGGACTGAGGTTGAAGTTGTTCAGTCCAGTGAGTGTGGCATGAGGAACACTGAAGCAGGAGCTGTGAAGGCTCAGGGCATCATGTGGCAGCCCAGGAGGGTCCCTGGAAATAATGCCAGGAAAGCTCTTCCTAAACTGTACAGCGTTTTCTATGTGCAAGGCATTATTCTTAATAGCATGACAAAGAGGAGGAGATAGAGAAAGTGGGCAAGGAGAAATCCGCCTGAATCCTCCTGATAGCAGTTGTACATCTGTAATTCCTTCGCCTTCTTACCGCATTGGAATGTTATGGGGATTAGAGAATGTCCAGCGGCAGAAGGCCCAGAGACCCTTAGGAAAGGCTCAACCAGGACTTTATCTAATGAATCCCCTCAGAGAGCATTTTCTGTTGTGTCACTAGATTCCCTGCTGGTAAGGGATCTTTCCATTGCCTGGGGCCCCTTCCCAGGGTATCTGTGAACCAGTAGGGCAGGGTTGCGCTCACTCTCCAGGATGTAGTAGTGGGTATGTCGGTTGAGTACTTAGAACTCTGTAGACACAATTCTAATGTCCCCCCTCCTTGTCTCTGCCACAGAGAGAATAGCTCCCAGGGCTGCCCTTGTGGCTCAGTTGGTAAAGAATCGGCCTGCAATGTGGGAGACCTGGGTTCGATTCCCGGGTTGGGAAGATCTCCTGGAGAAGGGAAAGGCTACACATTCCAGTATTCTGGCCTGGAGAATTCCATGGACTGTATAGTCCATGGGGTCTCCAAGAGTCTCAGTCGGGGTCTCAAAGGGACCCAGTCGGACATGGGTCCGGACATGACTGAGCAACTTTCACTTTCACTTATCCCCACACCCCACACACCATAATGTGGTCCCCTGGAGTTTACTTGTGTGGCCCGGAGCTGCTGGCTTGTTGAGAAGCAAGAAATGCCCGGGGAGCCTTCTGTGGGTGCAGAAGTACTAGCTGTGATGCTGGGGTTCTTTGCTTCCTGTAGAGCTGCTTCCTCAAGTGGGGTTTCTCAAATGCATTCCAGCTAGTCTTTCATCTGGAACACCAGGGTCTTATCTCCACCTCACAGCCTGAGCAGGCCCACCCTCTGCAAAGAAAAAGACAGCTCCAGACTCCATGGGCAGGAGGTGAATATTTGAAGCCCAAGATTTGAGACCATGAGGAGAGGTGGCCAGGTAAGATACAGAATGCCCAGTTAAATTCATATTTGAGATAAACAGTAAATAACTTTTTAGCATAAGTATGTCCTCAAAGAACTTCTCACAAAAAGTGAATTTTCAGAAGAAGTATATCCCATACAATATTTGGGACCTACTTATACTAAAAAAAAAAAAAAAAAATTACTTTTTTGTCTGATATTCAGAGCCAGTTGGGTGGGCACCTAACGTTTCATTTGATAAATCGTGCAGGCCAGCCTGAGGACGCAGCTCCCTCCTGAAGCAGTGGTGGCTGGCCAGCCTGAGGACGCAGCCCCCAGCGTCAGTGGTGGCTGGGTCTTGGGAACTGAGCTGAATTTTGCTGAGTTGGCTGAATTTGCAAGTCAGCTTCAGCTGATTGTTTCCTCTTGAGGAATTCACTTGCTCCAAGGTCGGTGGCCCCAGGTAGGCAAGGTGCTGCTTTGTTATCTGGTTTGTCCAAACAGCAAGTGCATTCTTCAACTGATCTAGAGAAGCCTCATGACTCATCCCCTCATGCCCTTTCTTTAAGCATACGAACAGCTCCCCATACCAAACAGCAAGTGCTTGACCATTGAATCTGAGTTAAAGAGGTTAACTCCTATGATTTTATTTTCTTGTTTACATCCTGTTCTCATATCAAAGAGAATGTAGACCATCTGAGCTGTTATACTCTCTCTAACCTTTTAATTGTTAGTAACCAGACCCAAGCTTAATCAAGGCTAGAATGGGACACTCTTGTGCCCAGAGATCCATCCCAGAGCATAAGCCCCTCCATGAGGCCAAAGCTGGGAGTACAGACTCTCCCCAGCACCAGTTCTCCAGTCTTCCTCCCCTGCCACTCCATACCAGTTCCCCTGACTAGGAGAAGGTTTTGCTGACCTCCTGGTCTGGGGAGGCCTTGTTCCCATGTCCCTTGTCTCCCCCCTGCCCCCCACCCTCCCCCATGTAAGGTCCTGCTCCATCTCCATACTGGGAATTCCCAAGATGCATTCCTTCAGTGGAAGCCTTTTGCATCCGTAGAGATGCAGTTGCTTCCGGCACCAATGATGCCTTGAGGCTGATTGGTCCCTAGTACCTTGGAATGTGCTCCATAGGCCCTTTCCTGAGATTGTGCCAGGGGAGGAAGAAGCAGAGGAGGCTGACCTGAGTGTTCCCCAAAGGTGGAAGATGGTGGGGGGACAGTGAGGATGGAACACTGAGGACATGGCATGTTGGCTGACCCCGCATCAGCCCTGCCCTGCACTCTCCCAGCACTACACTTTTCCAAGGCTGTCAGGTCGGGGCTTGTCCAAGAGCAAGTAGGACAGTCACAGTTTAGCGGGTAGATTATAACATGTCCTTAGAAATGAATTTTTCAGGAAGTGGATTCTAATTAAAATGGAATGTGTCTCATCTTCAAACCACTAATTTTTTTTTTTTTTAATAAAAAGGGGGTTTCTGACTATAGTTGTGGCAGCTCCCCAGGATGTTGGAATGGAGGAGCAGATGTTTCTGTATGTGTCACAAGTATGTACGGGGAGCTTGGCACTGCCATGGCCACTATAATAAAGACAATAGAAATGATGGGGTGGCAAGAGCACCTCCTGGGGGTTTGCAAATGCGGCAGAGCTGTGCTTTCCTGGAAGACAGCAGTTGTGTCCACACCTGCCCTGAGGGACTGGTCCCTGTGCCCTCAGGCCAGCACCTGGCCCTCGGCAAGGATTGGAGTGACACCCTCCTAGTTTGCGGGCAGTCATGCCCAAGATGCTGCAGAGCAGAGAGGCTGACACCACCAGCTTTCTATTCAGTCATCATCATAGTTCTGCTTGTTTCTTATTTTTTAACTGGAGGATAATTGCTTTACAATGTTTTGTTGGTTTCTGACGTACCATAACTACTATATGTGTGTGTGTGTGTGTGTGTGTATCCCCTTCCTCGTGAGCCTCCCTCCCATCCTCCCGCCCCATTCCAACCCTCTGGGTCATCACAGAGGACCAGACTGGGCTCCCTATGTTACAGCAGCTTCCCACTAGCTGTCTGTTGTACACATGATGGTGTATATGTGTCAGGGCTACTCTCTCAACTCATCCCACTCTCTCCTTCCTAAGTCTCCATCTCTATTCCTGCCCTGCAAATAGGTGCATCAGTACTATTTTTCCAGATTCCATATATATGCTTTAATATACTGACAATATTTGCCTTTATCTTTCTGACTTACTTCACTGTGTGGGGCAGGTTACTTCACCTCTCTGAATATTAGTTTCCTTACCTGTAAATGGAGGTAGTCATATTTGTTTCATAGGGATGTTGTAAAGAGCAAACAAGATAACATAGGCAAATGTCTCAGCACAATGTCTGTCCCTTCAATCAGTTCAGTCACTCAGTCGTGTCCGACTCTTTGCGACCCCATGAATCGCAGCACGCCAGGCCTCCCTGTCCATCACCAACTCCCGGAGGTCACCCAAACTCATGCCCATCAAGTCAGTGATGCCATCCAGCCATCTCATCCTCTGTCGTCCCCTTCTCCTCCTGCCCCCAATCCCTCCCAGCATCAGGGTCTTCTCCAATGAGTTAGCTCTTTGCATGAGGTGGCCAAAGTACTGGAGTTTCAGCTTCAGCATTGGTCCTTCCAATGGACACCCAGGACTGATCTCCTTTTGGATGGACTCCTTGGATCTCCTTGCAGTCCAGGGGACTCTCAAGAGTCTTCTCCAACACCACAGTTCAAAAGCATCAATTCTTCGGCTCTCAGCTTTCTTCACAGTCCAACTCTCACATCCATACAGGATACTAGAGTGGGTTGCTATTTCCTTCTCCTCATTCCAGGGAAAACCACTGAAAATACTGTTTGCTAATGATAACAATAAAATATGAGATTTCAAGTGAAAATTAGTATTTGGGGAACCTTGACAGTTTCCTGTTATTTCAGAGATTTTATTTTAATGACTGTAGTCTTTATTTATACCATATATATGATATGTCAACATTTGAAAAACCTGTATAACTCATCGTATTCATATTCGCCAAATGACCAATATATGATGTGACTAAATCAAGCGTAAGTAAAACTTCCAAGCAAAATTCAAAATAGAAGAGTAAATTTTTAATGAAACATTAATGCAAAATTGTTGTTTAGGTGTAAATTCCACATTGTAACCAAACTTACTGATTTTTGGTGTAATATTAAAGAATAACCTCAGTTATCTGAAAAGGTTACTACAATGCCTTTCTTTTTTCCAACTACATATCTGAGTGAGACTGATTTTCTTTGTATACTTTGTATACTTCAACCAAAATAGCATATAACATGACTGTGGAAGCTGATGTTAAATGATGAATCAAATGCTGAATGTTGAACCCAAAGTAAAGAGATTTGAAAAACTGTAAAACAATGTTAGTCTTCTCACTTTTATAGAAAATATAGTTTTATTGAGAATATAGTTATTTTTCATAAAAGGTTATTTGTGTTCACATATAATGAGTTTATTATTGGGCTTCTCAATAATTTTTAAGATTATAAAGGGACACTGAGACGAAAAAAGTTTGAGAACTGCTGCTCCAGCAAATGCTTTGTTCTTTCTGAACCATACTCTTCCTGCATTTTATTGTAATTATTGTGGCTTCCCTGGTGGCTCTGACAGTAAAGAATCCACCTGCAATGCAGGAGACCTGGGTTCAATCCTTGGGTTGGGAAGATCCCCTGGAGCAGGGCATGGCAATCCACTCCAGTATTCTTGCCCAGAGAATCCCATGGACAGAGGAGCCTGAGGGGCTACAGTCCATGGGGTCTCAGAGAGTTGGACATGACTGAGTGATGAAGCACACATGCATTGTTGCGTGTGCCTCTCTCCCTTGCTGGGCGTATAAGCTTGGAGAACAGCTTATTTTTGTTTGCATCCCCAGCAATTAGCACACAGCAGGGCACATGGTAGATGTCTGGCAAATATTTAATGAGTAGAGTGATGGTTGTTGGATTATTTGTCCATCTATAAAAATGGGATCTGTTGGTCCACAGAGTAACCTGAAGTGCCCCCTTGGCATCTGTGTAGTAACTTGAGTATGTTAATTGCCTTCTAGTCTGAGGCATTCATCCTCCAATTGAGAAACAGGAAACAGGAATTCCTCAGCCCCCATCTAGACCTACTGACTCAGAAACTCTGAATTGGGGCCAGCCATCCTCTGGGTTTTAACAGGTCTTCTAGGTAGTTCTGATGTACCTTAAAATTAGAGATCTTCTAAACACTTTTTATTCTCCTGTAAAATGGAAATTAGAAGTCTCCCTCCTGAGGTTGCCGACACATTTCACGAGATGACATTCATAATATGCTTAGTAGCAGTACCTAAACCTTTGAACATCAGTACCTATTCTCATTTTAAAGGGTAAGAATGCCTAGACTGTTTTATATCTTACATCTTATTGGACTGTTTCCTTGCCCATAACCCTGCCATTGCTCACATTTGGGGGCCCTGAGCTCAGGGTAAGGAGGGTGACTGAGTTGGAGAGGGAGCAGAGAGACCCAGGAGGTCAAAGAAGAGTGGGATTCAGCCAAGCCCTTGAGCCTTCTGTCTCCTCTCTCCTTGATGAATGCCTGACAGCCTGTAGCCCCATAGGCTCCCTGGTCCTACCTCAGTGAGGGACAGCACACAGCAGTCCAGTGAACTCCCAAAGAGGCCCTGAAGGAGGGGGAGAGAAGTGACAGCTGGGAGAGGCTGAGAGAGGAGAAATGCTTGGCAAATTAGAGCAGGTAACCTTTGCAGATGGCAGCTGGGGAAGCAGAAGTTGAGAAGCTGTCATTCCAAAGTACGACTTGACAAAGGAAGTGAATCAGCACCTTGGCAGACAGGTTCTTGAGCTTCTCGTGTCGCACGCTGAATTCAGCCTGGCTTATCAGAGGCCCCATTCCTGTGGCCCTATTAAAGGTCCATTGGCGTCTGGACGTCTTCTCGTTAATTGGAAACACATTGAACTGCACAGCCAGCAAAAGTCCATTGAGGATGCAGGGCATCAGTAGGACTGACAGACCCATTAACTCTTCTCTGCTTGCAGCTCTCAGCTTTCTGTATGCAAGGGCTTTCCAGGGGCAGAATGCTTCCTCTCCAATACACTGGCTCATTCATTCATTCATTTTCTTTGTTCCTTCCCTTAACAAACATTTATTCACACCCGTGCGGTAGCCTCAGAGGTTCTTAAACAGAAGAGGCATTGTTTTCCCTCTTATTTGGCTTTTGATTGTTAAAGTTGGAGGGTGTATGGGCAAATAGTGGGTAAGAGGATGCTGTAATGCACAGGCGTGTGTGCACGTTAAGTCGATTCAGTCATGTCTGACTCTTTGTGACCCTATGGACTGTAGCCCACCAAGCATCTCTGCCCATGGGATTCTCTAGGCAAAAATTCTGGAGTGGGTTGTCATTTCCTTCTCCAGGGGATCTTCCCGACCCAGAGATCTAACCCATGTCTCTTAAGTGTCCTGCTTTGGCAGGTGGGTTCTTTACCACTAGCACCACCTGGGAAGCCCATAAGGCATAAGACAGCTTACTAAGACCAAGAATTATTTGGCCCCTGATGTCAATAGTGCTGGCTTCCCAGATGGCTCATTGTAAAGAATCCACCTGCCAAGCAGGAGGAATGGGTTTGATTCCTGAGTTGGAAAAGATCCCCTGGAGGAGGAAATGGTAACCCACTCCAGTATTTTTGCCTGGGAAATTCCATGGACCCAGGAGCCTGGCAGATTACAGTTCATGGGGTCACAAAGAGTCAGATGTGTCTTAGAGACTAAATAACAACAGCAAAGTCAATGACACTGAGATCAAGAGCCCTGAGCTAGATGGAAGATGAATGTTCAGTGGTTACCCAGACAGTGATTAGGCAGTGGAAACAGTAGATAGCCATCTATGATGTCAAGGTAAAGACCTATACAATGGAGTGATGACTTGAAGAGGGAGCCTGGGGAAGCCATTCTCTCTAGGGGTCAGTGACAGCAAGGGCAGGGGTGCTAGGGAGGGTGGCGTGACCACAGATTGAGGTCTCAGGGAGAGAGGAAAAAGAAGCCTCCTTTAGTTGTTCCTGAGTCTCCCTTTGAGTCTTGGCAAGTCTCTCCTCTTGCCAGGGGCCCACAGCCTTAGGTTTGAAACTGGTGTCATGAACTAGAGGGGAGCTGAGTAGCTATGTTGTCACTGCATCCACCACTCCATGCACATGGAGGGATCTAGTCACACTTGCTGGGAAGTGAGCACTGTGTTCCTCACACCATGGCATCTACACCAGGGCCCTCGATCATGAGGCCACTCTGACTTCTGCTCCTTCCAACTTTGTCCCTCCTTGCATGAGTATCTGTCTCAGGTGATGATGAAGTAGCTCGAATGTCCAATCAATAGTCACTTCACTCCTGCTTCCTTCCTCTGTGGGCTTGGTTGCTAAGCACACATTTCTAGAAGGTGTGGGGACTGGTCGAGCCAGAGTTTTTATCCCCATGGGTGCTTCCTTATAGGCTTAGAAGTGGGCCATCTTCTATTCCTCTGAAGAAGGTGCCTCTGGCCGTCATGCTCCACTGGGTGTTTGGGGAGCTAAATGGAGCAGCCTGGTCTAAAAGCCCTGCCTTCTTATTACTCCTACGCCATCACAGGACTGCACTCAGCTTTCAGCAGCTGAGCAAGAGAGGAGCCTCCTCATTGAAAAGCATCTCCTTAGTTAAGTCTTTGAGACTACATCTTTAAGCTACTTCATGTGCTTTATCTGTTGTGTAACAAATGCTTTGGCTAACAACAACAACAATGATTTCATTAATATTTTTCACAATTCTAAGATTTGTGGACTTAGCTGGGCACATCTTTCTCTTGTGCCATTATGATCGGATGGCACTGGGCTGGGATCGTTGACAAGGCTTCTGCACTTGCAGGTCTGGTGGCCAATGGTAGCTGTCGACTGAGAACTCAGGCTGGGACTGTCATCCAGAAAACACCTTTCTTCTCCATGTGCCTTGGGCTTCTTCACAGTATGATGACTGGGTTCCAAGAGGGAGTGTCCCAGGAGACAGGAATTGAAAGCTGCCAAGAGTTTCCTAATGCTGCTGTTTGGAAACTGACATAGCAGGGCTTCCATCATTGTCAACACCTCAAACAGTGACAAGAGCTCAGAGCTCAGATAAAGGTGGAAACATAAATCCCACCTGTGAATGGGTAGAATGTCTGGTACTTTGGGGGCCATGGACATGGAAGCAACCTAGATGTCCATTGAATGGATGGTAGATGAATGGATAAGAAAGCTGTGGTACATATACGCAATGGAATATTACTGAGCTATTAAAAAGAACACATTTGAATCAGTTCTAATGAAGTGGATGAAACTAGAGCCTATGATACAGAATGAAGTAAGTCAGAAAGAAAAACACCAATATAGTATATTAATGAATATATATGGAATTTAGAAAGATGGTAATGATGATCCTGTATGTGAGACAGCAAAAAAGAAACAGGTATAAAGAACAGACTTTTGGACTCTGTGAGAGAAGGCAAGGGTGGGGTGATCTGAGAGAATAGTATTGAACCATGATATTACCATATGTGAAATAGATGACCAGTCCAAGTTCAATGCATGGAACAGGGCACTCAAAGCCAGTGCACTGGGACAACCCTGAGGGATGGGATGGGGAGAGAGGTGGGTTCAGGATGGGGACACATGTACACCCATGGCTGATTCATGTCAATGTATGGTAAAAACTACTACAATATTGTAAAGTAATTAGCCTCCAATTAAAATGAATTAATTTTAAAAAATCCTTCACAACAAGCATGTGATTAGAGAAGAGCAAACAGGCTCTTCATCCATTCATTCATTTACCATATAGTCCTGAGCACTAGTTTTATGTCAAGTTCTCTGTGAGGACAGAGGCAAAGCCATGCTTCCTGCCTGTGATTAATTCAGCACTCTTGGGCTAACTTCTGGACCTTTGAACTCCGTGCTTTGATTGTTCTTTGTGTTTGAAAACCTGAATTGGAACAAAAGCTGGCTGGCCCCTGAGTTCACAGCATCCTTCTGCTGTGAGCTTCCAGTGGTAACCCCAGGACAGGCTTCCCCAAGGAGACTCCCCCAGGAAGTGAAGGCTGCTTTTTCCTTCCATTTTAGTCTTCACAGCCAATGTGTTCCCTTTGGAATTTAAGCTCATGTGCAGTGGGTGTTCTCTTGTGCGTGCTCTGTTGCCAAGTTGTGTTGACTGTGTGACCCTATGGAGTGTAGCCTGCCAGGAGTTCCTCTGTCCATGGGGTTATCCAGGCAAGAATACTGGGGTGGGTTGCCATTTCCTCCTCCAGGGGATCTTCCCGATTCAGGGATCGAACTCCAGGCTCCTGCTTGGCAGGTGGATTCTTTTACTGTTCAGTTCAGTTCAGTTCACTTTAGTCACTCAGTCGTGTCCGACTCCTTTCGACCTCATACATCACAGCACATCAGGCTTGCCTGTCCATTACCAACTCCCGGAGTTCACTCAGACTCACGTCCATTGAGTCAGTGGTGCCACCCAGCCATCTCATCCTCTGTTGTCCCTTTCTCCTCCTGCCCCCAATCCCTCCTAGCATCAGAATCTTTTCCAATGAGTCAACTCTTCACATGAGGTGGCCAAAGTACTGGAGTTTTAGCTTTAGCATCAGTCCTTCCAAAGAAATCCCAGGGCTCATCTCCTTCAGAATGGACTGGTTGGATCTCTTTGCAGTCCAAGGGACTCTCAAGAGTCTTCTCCAACACCACAGTTCAAAAGCATCAATTCTTCTGTGCTCAGCCTTCTTCACAGTCCAACTCTCACATCCATACATGACCACTAGAAAAAACACTTCTACTGTTACTAGCATTCAAACTGATGCAGAGTGTTGACTACGAATGAATTGGAGGGAATGATACCAGGATGAATGTATGACTGCCATGGAAGGCTAATGAGGATGCTTTTGGGGATTAAACTTTAAGGCTTTTGTCGTACATGCTTACTTTATAGCCTAACCTTTGAGTTAGATGTAATTCTCCTGGGAAACCACCGAAAATGTAATGACCACCTACAGCCATTGCTAATTCTTTGAGAGAAGACATCTTAACCCCAACCTCCCAAAGTGGCAAGGACATAATAATAAAGGACAGTCCTTTTAATTAAAATGAATATCTTTATTAGAGCATATTGAATTTTTCATATTTTTGTCATCATACTGCAGATTATTAATCAATGTTGTGGGCACTGTCTTCCTGGGGTCATCCTTTCTGCATGGGAAAGTGAGTGGCCTTCAATTTTTAGGCCATGGTTTCTGCTTCTTGCAGTTTGGGCCTCATCTCATTCATGAGTATCTGCTTCAGAACCTCTGATCCACTTTTAGCTGCTGATGGAATAACTCCAATATCCAACTGCCAGCCATATATAGATCTTTTTATCCTTGATTTTCTGGGCTCTGGTAACTTTGAGAATGGCCAAAAGAAAGGGAAATAAGAAATCCAGCAAGCTAGAGTGTATGTGGGGGCGGCCATTTCATTCTAGCCCACACTCACTCTGGGCTTGGATCTCAACCACTTTCTCTTCTTCCCAAAGTTTTTTCATTTTTGCTTTGAAAAATAAGGTGGACAAAGGTAGCAAGGTGTTTATTCTCTAATAATAACTCCCTCTTCCCCCACCAGTCTCCTTCCTATCATTCCATTAATGACTTTGTCCCTTGGAGGTTTCTTCTTGGAAATTTAGGAATGGCTCAAGCAAAAGCTGTCATCTTGCTAAATCGTTTCTGATCATAGCTTCAAGATTGATTAGCACGTGCTCTCCTATTTCTCCCTACCTACAGGCATCTTTGAGAGAAACACACTGAAAAGACGACCACGGTAGGGACCTACATAATCCATAAATGGCTTTGACTGCATGGGTTTTGATGAGGCAATATGGAAAATGATTGCATTAAGCATTGCTATTTATTTACTTGACTTTGTACAGGACAATCAATTTGTTCACATTCCGTGCCTCCTGTCAGGAAGTTAAATGGTGGAGAAGGCAAACGGGGTGCATTACCTCATTGCTCTAAGAGATGCTGTCACTTTGCAAATCACTTTAGATTGTTTTTAATAACAGCATCTTTCATTCCTGTCCACAGTGAGAGAGGAGAGTCTCTCTCTACAGAGAACAGGATGCCAGGAAGGTAAGGTCTGACCAGAGAAAGATGATCTCATTTTTCCTTGAACTCTATGAAAATGCTGTTTCATAGGTCAGATATCAGCAATTTCATACAGATCAACCTAACAGTTTAACACATGTCTTTGCCAGTACAGAGTTAATCTGTACTGGGAAGAGAGGAACAGGTTGTATGTGAGCATTTAGGAAAAGATTTCCAGTCCTTCCAGAGGCAGTATTCATCCCTGGTCACAGCAGACATCAAACTGGGTTTGTGTAAAAAGATGGCTGGTCAGAGGTAGAACAGAACCCATGGATGGGCTTGATGGAACAGTGTATGAATTTCTGTTATGTATTGATTGAATATTTTGGAAATTCTGGAAAATTGACCATAAGGATAGATAGTACCTTCAATATGGTCTCTGAGTTTGAATGAACGTTGAAATTTGAAGTTTGAATTAGCTTCTGGATTTGAGGGAAAAGCTGGGTAGAAAAAGAAAAAATGAAAAGAAAACTTTTGATTTAGGAGATGCAGAGTGAAGGAGGAAAGTAGCTTAGACACTGGGTGGACTATGAATTTAGGCTCTGTCAGCTCAATAACCACAAGTCCTGGCGTCTCCAAGGATTGGCTTTTTTCTGTAAGATTTTAATCTATAAGATTAGTGTGATAGTTAATTTACTCTGTCAGCTTAACTATGCCATGGTATCCAAATATTTGGTCAAATGTTTCTCAGATGTCTCTGTGAAGACTTTTTTAGATGATATTAACATTTAAATCAGTAGACTTTGAATAAAACATATTACCCCTCCATAATGTGGTTTGTTGTTCAGTCACTAAGCCATGTCCAACTCTTGGCGACCTCATTGGATTGTATCACACCAGACTCTCCTGTCCTTCACTATCTCTTGGAGTTTGCTCAAATTCATGTCTATTGAGTCAGTGATGCTATCTAAACATCTCATCCTCTGCCACCCCTTCTCCTTTTGCCTTCTACTTTATCAGTATCAGGGTCTTTTCCAATGAGTTGACTCTTTACATCAGGTGGCCAAAGTACTGGAGCTTCAGCTTCAGCATCAGTCCTTCCAATAAGTATTCAGAGTTGATTTCCTTTGGGATTGACTGGTTTGATCTCATTGCAGACCACAGGACTCTCAAGAGTCTTCTTCAGCACCACAATTAGAAAGCATCAATTCTTTGGCACTCAGCCTTCTTTATGGTCCAGTTGTTCACATTCATAAATGAATACTGGAAAAACCATAGCTTTCACTAGACAGACATTTGTGGGCAAAGTGATGGCTCTGCTTTTTAATATGCTGTCTAGCTTTGTCATAACTTTCCTCCCAAGGAGCAAGTGCCTTAATTTCATAGCTGTAGTCACCATCTATGGTGATTTTGGAGCTCAAGAAAATAAAATCTGTTGCTGCTTCCACTTTTTTCCCCTTATTTTCCATGAAGTGATGGGACCAGATGCCATCTTAGTTTTCTGAATGTTGAGTTTTAAGCCAACTTTTTCACTCTCCTCTTTCATCTTCATCAAGAGGCTCTTTAGTTCCTCTTTACTCTCTGCTGTTAGAGTAGTATCATCTGCATATCCAAGGTTATTGATATTTCTCCTAGCAATCTTGATACCAGCTTGTGATTCATCCCTCCTGGCATTTCACATGATGTACTCTGCATATAAGTTAAATAAGCAGAGTGACAATATACACCCTTAATGTACTCCTTTCCCAATTTGGAACCAGTCCATTGTTCCATGTCCGGTTCTAACTGTTGCTTCTTGACCTGCATACAGGTTTCTCAGGAGATAGGTAAGGTGGTCTGGTATTCCCATCTCTTTAAGAATTTCCCACAGTTTGTTGTGATCTGCACAGTAAAAGGCTTTAGAGTACTCAATGAAGCTTTCTCTGCTGCTAAGTCGCTTTAGTCGTGTCCGACTCTTAGTGACCCCATGAACTGCAGCCTACCAGGCTCCTCCATTCATGGGATTTTCCAGGCAAGAGTACTAGAGTGGGGTGCCACTGCCTTCTCCGGAAGCTTTGTCTATGATCCAACAAATGTTGGCAATTTGATCTCTGGTTCCTCTGCCTTTTCTAAACCCAGACTGTACATCTGGAAGTTCTTGGTTCATGTACTGCTGAAGCCTAGCCTGAAGGATTTTGAGCATAAACTTACTAGTATGTGAAATGAGCACAATTGTACAGTAGTTTGAACATTCTTTGACATTGCCCTTCTTCGGGATTAGAATAAAAACTGACCTTTTCTAGTTCTGTGGCCACTGCTGCCTTTTCCAAATTTGCTGACATATTGTGTGCAGCACTTAAACAGCATCATCTTTTAGGATTTGAAATAGCTCAGCTGAAATTCCGTCACCTTCACTAGTGTTGTTTGTAGTAATTCTTCCTAAGGCCCACTTGACTTCACACTCCAGGATATCTGGCTCTAAGTGAGTGACCACACCATCATGGTTATCCAGGTTATTAAAACTTTTTTTGTATAGATCTTCTGTGTATTCTTGCCACCTCTTCTTAATCGTTTATGCTCTGTTAGGTTCTTACTGTTTCTGACCTTTATTGTGCCCATCCTTTCATGAAATATTCCCTTGATATCTACAGTTTTCTTGAGGAGATCGCTAATCTTTCCCATTCTATTGTTTTCCTCTATTTCTTTGCATTGTTAATTTAAGGAGACCTTTTTTTTTTTTTAATCTCTTGTTGCTATTCTTTGGAACTCTGCATTTACTGGGGTATATCTTTCCCCTTCTCCTTTGCCTTTTGATTCTCTTCTTTTTTAAGCTATTTGTAAAGTCTCCACAAACAACAACTTTGCCTTCTTGGATTTATTTTTCTTGGGGATGGTTTTGGTCACTGCTTCCCGTACAATTTTACGAACCTTTGTCTGTAGTTTTTCAGGCACTCTGTCTACCAAATCTAATCCTTTGAATCTATTCATCACCTCTACTGTATAATCATAAGGGATTTGATTTAGGTCATACTTGAATGGCCTAATAGTTTTCTTACTTTCTTCAATTTAAGCCTGAATTTTGCAATTTAGGAGTGCATGAGCTGAGCCACAGTCAGCAGCAGGTCTTGTTTTTGCTGACTGGATAGAGCTTCTCCATGTTTGACTGCGAAGAATATAATCAATCTGATTTCAGTATTGACTGTCTGGTGATGTCCACATGTAGAGTTATCTCTTGTGTTGTTGGAAAAGAATGGCCCCCATCTAATCAATTGAAAGCCTACAGTTGAAAAAAAAAAAAATAAAGACTGACATCCCCCAAGAAAGAGTGAATTTTGTCAGTAGCCTTTGGACTTAAATTGTAACTCTTCCTGGGTTTTTGAACGCTGACCTCTCCTGCATATTTAGATCCACAATTGTGTCAGCCAACTCCTTAAAATCTCTGTCTCTGCCTCTGCCTCTCTCTCTCTTTCTCTCTCTCCCAACATATACATCCCCCTCATTGGTTCTGTTTCTATAGACAATTCTGACTAATGGAGCAGATAAAATAATTTTTAAGTTATCCCACTCATTCATTCAAGGCTCGAAGGCTCTACTCTGTGTCTGACCTGGCACAAGGTACCTTGACATGAATTTAACCTCTGGGAGATGACAACTGTCTCATCTGCTGCTAGGCCCCCAGTCCCCTTCATGACACCTAGCACACATTATGTTCCTCTTAAATGATCATTCTTTTTCTTTTTGAGCCCTTAAATTTTGGGTTTGTTCCAGAGGAGTGGAGGTTGGCTTGAAATTGGAGCAGAATGAAAGTGGATCAAAAGATGGAATGCAGAGTCTTCCGAGCCCTGGGAAGCCAGGTGCAAAGAGGGAAATCCACAGAGCTCTGAGTAAAGCTGGGAAGGGTCCGGATGGGCATGCTGCGCATCTTGCGTCCCCCTACGCTGGGGACATGGCCACCCACACAGGAGAAGAGGGCAGTGGCCTCAGAGCATGGCCACCTAAACCCACCGTTGTTGTACTAAGGACCTTGATTGTCCATGTGGGGCCTGAGACTCCTTGCAGTGCTTGCTGGCTTTGACATTGGCTCATTGGATCTTCCCGGATTTATAATAAAAGATTTATATTGTATACATATTTATTGTTCTTTTTGCCAGATGCAACACAGTTTCCACAAACACTGCATATTTATTCCTTATAAACTCAAATTTATTATAAGCTCAATTTTCTTTTTCTCCCCATGGGTTTCATCCCTTCCTTTCTGGGTGTTTTCCTGATTTTAGAGCTGCTTCTTCCAAAAGCATCCATTTGTCCTTCCTGATGCCTAAAGAATATTCCTCTGGCCTCACTTTTGATTTTTGGCCAAGTAAATAAATATTTTTAATGTACGGTTGGCCCTTTGTATCTGCAGGTTCTACCTCCATGGATTCAATCAACCATGAATCAAAAATATCCAAGAAAAAAATTCCAGAAAGTTCCAAAAGCAAAACTTGAATTTGCCATGCACTGGCAAATATTTACATAGCATTTACATTGTACTAGGTGTTGTATGCAGAGAAGGCAATGGCACCCCACTCTAGTACTCTTGCCTGGAAAATCCCATGGATGGAGGAGCCTGGTGGGCTGCAGTCCATGGGGTCGCTAAGAGTTGGACATGACTGAGGGACTTCACTTTCACTTTTCACTTTCATGCCTTGGAGAAGGAAATGGCAACCCACTACAGTGTTCTTGCTTGGAGAATCCCAGGGATGGGGGAGCCTGGTGGGCTGCCATCCATGGGATTGCACAGAGTCGGATACGACTGAAGTGACTTAGCAGCAGCAGCAGGTGTTGTATGTAATCTAGAGGTGAGTTAAAATATAGGGAAGGATAAGCACTGGTTATTTGCAAATACTGCATTGTTTTATGGAGAAGGCAATGGCACCCCACTCCAGTACTCTTGCCTGGAAAATCCCATGAACGGAGGAGCCTGGTAGGTTGCAGTCCATGGGGTCGCTAAGATTCGGACACAACTGAGCGACTTCACTTACAATTTTCACTTTCATGCGTTGGAGAAGGAAATGGCAACCCACTCCAGTGTTCTTGCCTGGAGAATCCCAGGGACGGTGGAGCCTGATGGACTGCCGTCTATGGGGTCGCACAGAGTCGGACACGACTGAAGTGACTTAGGAGCAGCAGCAGCAGCAGCATTGTTTTATATAAAGGACTTGAAAGTCTGCAGAGTTTAATATCTGCAGGGGTCTTGGAACCAACCCCTGCGGATACTGAAGGATGACTATGCAATTAACAGATGCCTACTGTCAAAAATTTGAAAAGTTAACATAATAAAGAAGTAGGCAACAAAGTATCCATAATTCTGTTAATATTTGGTTATGTTTACTTTTGGAGAAGGCAGTGGCACCCTACTCCAGTACTCTTGCCTGGAAAATCCCATGGATGGAGGAGCCTGGAAGGCTGCAGTCCATGGGGTTGCTGAGGGTCGGACATGACTGAGCAACTTCACTTTCACTTTTCACTTTCATGCATTGGAGAAGGAAATGGCAACCTACTCCAGTGTTCTTGCCTGGAGAATCCCAGGGAGGGGAGCCTGGTCGGCTGCTATCTATGGGGTCACACAGAGTTGGACACGACTGTGAAGTGACTTAGCAATGTTTACTTTAACTTGTAGCCTCATTATCTGGTTTATTAGCATTTGGCACCTAACAATCTAGTCCAAACATTTGATATAAAACATCATGAACCTTCTTTTTAATGACTGTCCATTTGGCTGTCTACTTTTGGGTATAATATCATATAGAAAATGAATTTCCGTAATGTTGGACATTTGGTTTGTATCTGCTTTTCATAAAATGGTGATGCATAACACTTCGGAGAACATATTGTACTAGCTCTCTGTCTGTCTTTTGGGGTCCATATTTAGGGGAAATTCAATCCTACTGCTGGCTCATATGTCCCATGCACTCCCATGGGCCCACCCTGTGCTCAGCGCTGCCTGGTTGCTTGTGAAGCAGCCTTATGGAATTGCTGCCATGACTCTCATTTTTTAAAGATGAGAACACTGAGGTACAAGGAGATGAGGTGACTGGGACCTGTGCATGATTTTTGCTTAGTTTGCAAGTGGCAGAACCCTCTTTGAGAGTGAAGGGGGTCATGCAGTCAAGGTTGGCACCATCCTGTACTTACTCGGTTGGTGCCCACAGGGATGGCTGCCTTGTCTCTATGGAGCGGCCCCCACAGCACAGATCTAGGTGATCCCTTCTCCATCTGTGGGGAGGCTCCTACTCTCTCCGTCCATGCACCTAGACCTGTGGCCTAGAGGACAGGAAGCAGGGAACACAGCATATCCCTAGGGCCTTTCTGCCCAGGGTTTCCCGGGACAGCACTCTGTCCTGTATCCTCTGTCCTGGCACTGATTGCCCACCCATCAGCTGTTTACTCCCTGGAGAAAGGGTGCCGCTCACTTTCAAGACCAGGACTGGTGACTGGAGTACCATAAAACTTGCACATCACCATGGAACACTGGGCTGGAGCCTTCTGCCTCCCAAGCTTGCACAGGGCACTCTGCACACAGTAAGGGTGAGGCTCCATCCTGCAGAGCTGATGCTCACCCTTAGGCTGTAGAGGCTCTGCAGACACTTCACACTCCTTGTCCTCTTCAAACAGAGCAGTCCTGCTAGGCTCTTCCCAGAATGCACCCCTCCGCAGGCCTGTGGACTTTGTGGAGCCTCTGGTAGGACCTGTCATAAGCAAAGCCGATGAGATGCTTTGTGTTCTCTTCCCCGAGGCCGCAGAGAGCGTGGGGATGAGCTCAGGTGTGCTGATGGCACCCTTGGCACATCTGAGCAAAAACAGGGCCACATCTGGGCAGACAGGAGATGGCAACATCAAATCCAGGACTGGGAAAAAGAAGTTAAATTCTGTCTTTCTCTTCTCCTGGTCTCATTAGATTTCCAACAGATTTCATGCTTCTAAATGTATTTGCCACACAGAGATATCTGAAGTTTCTCAGAGGCCTTGCAGACAGGCAGACAGGGAGGAAAGAGGCTGGACCCTGGGAGCAAGGCTACTGGCAAGCAAGGGATCTGAGGAATATGGGTGGGCGGGATAGAGGTTGTGAGCAACATCTCCCACCGCCATGCTGGGAGAAGATTCCGGCCAAAGTGTCAGACTCAGGGGGACCTGCCCCTTATATGTGGACTGAGAGAAGGATATCTATGTGCAGAGAGGTGAAATTGGGAGTCCCCTCTGCACCAGCTCAGTGACCCTCAGGAAAGGAGACCCCCATGCATGTCAAAGACACATCCCTCCTGTTACCTTTGGTCCCAGGAGCAGGTGAGGTGGGAGTTGGGGCAGGAGCTGGCACAAGTTCAGAAGTGTTCTGCCAACACAGATGGGCTCCAGGGCCATGTGCAGCCCAGGATTTCTTGGGAGAGTCCTTCCCAGCAGGAGTCCCTGGATGAGGAAGGCTTAGAGGAGAGGGGGCCAAAGAGCAAGAGGTCAGAGCTGGAGGGGTTTGGAGGCAGACGAAAGGTATGGAGAGCATGAAATTTAGGGATAGCCTCTGAGCCCCCAGTCTCCAGAGCTGAGGCCACCCAATTCATTTCCATCCTGCCCCAGAGGCAGTACTGCTTTTATCTCCCCAAATCTTCTTCTTTCCTCTCTTCCTACTCTATTATTCTCTTCCTCTTTGGGGAGGTTCTGGTGTGACCTACCAGTGGGGTTAGCAAGTCCACCAGAGCTGGAATCCCCCACTGCCCAGCCTCATGCATTCCTTAAACCACCCTCCTAGACTCACAGAGGACCGAGGTCCCCATGGATCATTCCACCTGTGATTCTTCCTGGAAACCCCCATCCTGCCTTCTGTCCTTAGGACAGGGTGGCTCCCTTGTCTAGCTCTTCAGAGGCGTTCTAACCCAAGTCCACAGCGTTTTGGTCACACTTTCTTCTTTGCAGGTTTTCTGAGTGTAGTGACCAGATTTTCCAATCTCAAAATCAGACCCTTGACATATATGCACCATGTTGGATGTATGTACGTGCTTGTACACACACATATACTGTGTATGTCATACACATGTGTTGGCAGGAATGCCCCCAGTTTTTCCTTTGCTGCCTTTCCTAAAAGCCAGGGACAACCTTGGCTGTGGGGCTGCTCGGGCATTGTGCTCAGGCTTTGTCTTTTAGGATGCTTTACTTTGAGCTCCCTTCCTTTAGTGAGTTTATTTTTCTCTCTCAACTGGAAAATCACATTTGATCAGCTGCAGAGAGCAATCAGATACTGAAACATTGGGATTTTGCCCAGGAGGCAGCCCCTCCGAAGCTGGTATGCATTCTCTGGGGTGAGACAGGACTCAAGGAAATGTACCAAAGGCCTGGGAGCAGAGAGTCAGGCAACTGGTGGAGGTGCACAGGCTGGAAAAGAGAGAAATAAGGTCATCAAAAAGTTCCTGTGTGCTGAGTGCCGGAGCTGAGCTTATGGGTTTGGGTTGGTGTGTTCTGTCTGCCTCGTTGTCTCCACCATCACTCTGCTCTCAGTCTTGCTTGATGAATGTGGCAGAAGGTGAGTGAAGTGCTCTCATGGCAGCACTGACGACTACTCCTCTGCTGCTGGGGGTGCTGTGAACAGGAATGGTGGGGTGGCCCACCTGGCTGGAGAGTGGGCTCAGCTCTCCTCCCCTCTTGACCCCTACGCCATTGACTGTGGCCACTCCATGACCTGGAGAGGAGGAGGGCCCAGCCACAACAGGGGATTTCTTGGTAGCTTGTCTTCACCGTTGTCCAGATCTCCTGGACACAGCTCTCCTGCTGATGTATAAACATAGTCCAAGCAGCATCTCTGGACATCTGCCGCTATAAAGCTCCTGAGGGTATGCATCGGTCTGTAGCCCTGGGGGGTCCTCTCGCCAACCCCCGTATCCCATCTGTGTCTCAGCCCAAACTCCACCTTACCTGTTGCTGCTGCTCGTCCATCCTCAGCATCGGGAGCTCAACCTGCTCCTTCAGCACTGGCTGTCCTGCAGCACTCTTGGCTCAGCCATGGCATCTCCTACTTACATTATAGAGCTCCTATTTCTTCAGCAGACAAAGGGGTTCTGTAGAAAAGGGTCCATGGTCAGATGATGCAGGGAATGTGGGAAAATGTTCTCTGTAGGCTCGAGAATTTTCATACTCTTTCATATTCTGGAGTGCTTCCTAAGATTTCAGTTCAGTTCAGTTCAGTCGCTCAATTGTGTCCGACTCTTTGCGACCCCATGAATTGCAGCACGCCAGGCCTCCCTGTCCATCACCAACTCCCGGAGTTCACCCAAATTCATGTCCATCAAGTCAGTGATGCCATCCAGCCATCTCATCCTCTGTCGTCCCCTTCTCCTCCTGCCCTCAATCCGTCCCAGCATCAAGGTCTTTTCCAATGAGTCAACTCTTTACATGAGGTGGCCAAAGTATTGGAGTTTCAGCTTTAGCATCATTCCTTCTAATGAACACCCAGGACTGATCTCCTTTAGAAAAGATTCCAGTAGGGGGTTGTAATGTGAACCTTCTATTAAACTTATTTGAGCCCAGGAAGCTTTTCTCCTCAGAACATGTAATGACACCTCCCAGAATCCAGTTGGGAAGAAGCAATTTATTTTTAAATCAACTCCTTGTTCAAATTCCTGAAGCGATCCTTATGGATATTATCCAACAATTCATATCAACAAAGATTTCTCCTGCCTCTTCCATGTGCAGTGTATCAGGTTGGTCCCTACGGCAGCAGATTCTTCTATCCAAATTCTGTCCTGTGGTGAAACCCGGGGACTTGGGCTCATCTTCTCCACAAGGTTTACTTCTGAGGCAGGATGAGTTTTATGACAGAAGGAGCCGTCTCGGAGCGAACACAATCATTTACTGCTTCATGGTTCCTAAGCTGACATTTAGAATTTAGGTGTCACCTGAGAATGTCTGGAGTAGCGGGTTCTCTGAATATGATGACATAGGTCACTTTTCTGCTATAGGCTGATCCCTGGCATCTCACCTCTCACAGGGAGGTCTCCCAATTTGCCATTACATGAGAAGTGAACTCTCACCTACTTGAAACAACTCAAAAAGTAGAACGAAGAGAGAGGAGGGGGATGGAGGAAAGAGGAAAGGAGGGAGTTTTGTCCCCTCTGCCTACTCACCTACTTTCTGTCTCTGTGGATTTGCATATTCTGAACATTTCATGTAAATGGAACCATGCAGTATATGGTCTTTTATAACTGGCTTATTTCACTCAGCATAATGTTTTCAAGGTTCTCCATGTTGTCACTTTTCTTTTTATAACTGAACAATATTCCATTGTAGATATCCCACACTTTGTTAATCTGTTCATCAGTTGATGGGCATTGGGTTAGCTATTATGAATAATAATAAACATTTGTGCACAAGCTATTCCATGGATATAAGTTTTCAGTTCTCCTGGGTTTGAGATTGGGCATTCTGGATCATATGCTAACTCTATGTTTAACTTTTTGAAGAACTGCAGAACTGTTTTACAGAGTAGGTACACCATTTTACACCCCCACTAACAATATATAAGGATTCCAGTTTCCCCACATCCTCACCAATATTTGTTATTGTCCATTTTTTGATTACAGCCATCCTGGTGTATATGAAGTAGTACCTCGCTGTAGTTTTAATTTGCAATTTCCCTAATGACTAATGTTATTGCGTGTCTTTTCACATGCTTATTGTGGTTATTTGTACATTTTCAGACAAATGTCGGTTCAACCAATTTGCCCATTTTTAAACTAGATTATTTGCCTTTTTATTGTTGATTTGTAAGAGTTTTCACATATTATGGATACTAGTCCCTTCTCAGATACATGATTTGCAAATATTTCCTCCCATTCTGTGGGTTGTCCTTTCACTTTTTAAAAATAGTATCCTTGGAACAAGTTTAATTTTGATGAAATACAATTGACCTATTATTCTATTTGCTGCATGTGTGTTTGGTGTCACAGTTAAGAAATCATTACCTAAATCCAAGAACATGATTTATATCTGTTTTCTTCTGAGAATTTTATAAGTAGTTTTAGGTCTTAATTTAGGCCTTTCATCCTTTTGAGCAAATTTTTGTAGCTCACTCTTTTTAAGACAATCAGTTCAATTGAAAACAAAACCTTCTTGTGTTCTCTTGGCTCAAGCCAAGCCTTCTTGTGGGTCATCAGTTTTGCAAGTTCTCAGCAAGGGTTTTCTAAGGGATCTCTGCTGCTTCTTTGTCAGGCTGCTTGCCTTTTACTAGTTAATGGAGGAGAACCTCAAACCCCACGGAAGATGGTTTAGAGCAGGACTTCCAGCAGCAGTAGAGGCCAGTGGGGCTGTCCTGGGGCAGGGAAATTTGTTCGGTGTTCTGATGAGGAAGGTCAGATGGGTACAGATGTGCTAGTGAGCAGGCCTTAGAGCTGGGTAAGGCTTTGCCAGGTTGGATTGAGGCTGACCCAGGTTCTGCGAGCTGAGGCCTGGTGTGCTTGCTCATATGCATCCTCCCAGAGCTCAAGCACTGGTCTGGTTTCTGGAGCCCTAGGTCCCCTTGCTAGTCTTCCCAATAACCTGCTGTGTGATCCTAGGCCACTCACTGAACCACTCCGAGCCTCCAGTGTTTGCTCTGAAACGTGACATTGGTGACCTTGTACTAAAGACACTGATGACTTGAGTCCCACTGACATGTCATGTTTGAAAAAAAGAGAAAAAATTAGAATGGTTTGATTGTGGAGCTGTTGAGTAGCATTTCCTCAAATGCATATTGTAGCAGTGTGAGAGACGATGGTCATGTGCATGAATGACTGAGAACCACTAAATTAAACACAAATAGGTCTCTTTACTACGACACTTTCTGAAGTCTTTCTGGGAACATCTAGCCTGAATCTGTAGGAGGGAGATGTGCTGTGCAGGATTTCCCAAATTAGTTTAACTATGAAAGAGCTATTGAAAAAACTGAATGCCAGTTTCACATAATGTAAATGAAATGACAGTCAGAGAGCTGGACCTCTGTCTGTATGTGATACTGTTGGGTCAGGTGCCACTCTGTCCAATCTGGCAGAGTGCTTTGCCTTCCAGAGTATGCTTCACCCTCTGTGCACCTTAAACAGGCCATCAAGCTGATTATAGAAAGGGACTCTCGACAGCCTGTAAAGCGTTCAGGTCTTCACTCTCGGCTGGTCTGATGTTCAGGGCTTCCTACACTCCTCTTGGCACTGGGTAGCCAAGGAACCACAACTCACCTGAGCTGTTCTGGATCAGTGGGGCTTGACTTTTGATCATGTCCAAGGTGGAAAGCCAGGTGTCTCTGGGCTCATTGACCAGCATTACTGTCAGTAGAACTGACCAGGCTGACAGGAGGCTGAGCCTTAGAGTTTGGGAGAGTCCTGGGCCCAGGGAGGTAAGGAATGGACTACCAAGGCCACTGTTTCAGGCAGCCTTCCTCTTTTCATCAGCCCAGGTCACTTGCTTATTACTGTGAGGAGTTTCGGATGGAGTTGGTAGAGATAGCAATAAAGGAAAAATGATGTGTTCCTGCTGCTAAGTCGCTTCAGTCGTGTCTGACTCTGTGCAACCCCATAGATGGCAGCCTACCAGGCTCCCCTGTCCCTGGGATTCTCTGGGCAAGAACACTGGAATGGGTTGCCATTTCCTTCTCCAATGCATGAAAGTGAAAAGTGAAAGTGAAGTCACTCAGTCCTATCCAACTCTTAGCGACCCCATGGACTGCAGCCTACCAGCCTCTTCTGTCCATGGGATTTTCCAGGCAAGAGTACTGAAGTGGGGTGCCATTGCCTTCTCTGGATGTTCAGCCAAGTAATTAATTTATTCAACAATTGTATGTCTGATACTTTCTGCATTGTATATAACTCCCTGGTTTTGCAGTTTTAGACAAATGTTTGCATTATTCTGCGCTCTTAAAATATACCTTGAAAGTTGTGGGATGGATGGCCTGGTGTGACATAGGTTTGGGGCATGAAAGAGGGAGTTCTTCACCCAAGACAGGCAGATAGACAAGGACACCAGGTGGTAAGCTCTGATTCTACATATAATCAAAAATGATGCCTGAGGCCAAGTATTCATTGTACCACTGCGAAAGTGTGGCCCGTAGGGTCAGAGGGGGTCTGCCTGGTCATGTCTTCTTTCTTCCCACACAGCTGGAGGCTTTGGGGAGTGAGCAAGGCCACTTCCTTACATAGGATCCTCCTCAAAAGCCAAGGAGACTTGCTTCCTGCCTGATTTCCTCTGTTGACCTGATCTGGTTCTGCCTTGGCACAAGGTTTGTAAACCTTCAACATTGGAGGACCCTTCACTGGAACAACCACTAAGGAGATGCTGGTTGCACACAACCATCCCCTTTGTGTCAGGACACAAAAGTGAGACTAACACAATCTCTGCTCCTGTGGACGTCACAGTCTGTCTGAGGCTGACTGCCCTCACAGGCACTGCACTGGGTTGAGAGCAGGGAGATCTCAAAGGAAGGCAGATGCAGGTCAGCATGAATCAGAGAAAGAAAGGTCATTTCCACCCAGTGTGAAGGACAGGAAGCCTTCATGAGAATAACATGACTTTTTAAGAGTCCTCAAAGAGAGTAGGAGTTGCATATGCTGAGTCAGAGGAAGGGTTTGTGTGACTTTTGAGGAGTTCATGAAGAGGAACTGCAGGATACTAAGAGAGAATATGCTGGACAAGAATCTGTGGTCTTACATACTGGGCTCTGGGGGTTGATGGGCTTTCCTGGTAGCTCAGATGGTAAAGAATCTGCCTGAAGTGCAGGAGACTCGGGTTCAGTCCTGGAGTCAGGAAGATCCCCTGGAGAAGGGAATGGCTACCCACTCCGGTATTCTTGCCTGGAGAATTCCATTGACAGAGGATCCTGGAGGGCTACAGTCCATGGTATTTCATAGACTGAGTGACTAACACACACACACAGGGGTTGACAATTTAAAGCAATTTGACACCTCTTTCTGTTCCAATGCCATTTTATTTGAAGTTCCAGAGATGTCTTTGGAAAGGAAGTGAGGGTTCCCCTTAGTTCTTTGTTTTGGTAGTGAGTGCAAAAGCTCCTAGCTCTGAATACCATCTATATGCTAATGACTCCAAAATTTACATCTCCAGCCAGACCTGCGCTCCAGAGTCATATATTTTCCTGCTGACTTGACATCTCCCTCTTATGGCTAATGGGCACTTCAAGCTCAATACCACCCATGTAGAACTCTTGCATTTCTCCTTCACATTAATTGCTCCCCACTTTTCAACATCTCAATAAATAGCATCAGCACAGACCCAGCTGTTGAATTGAATAAGTTATGTCATCTTGATTCCATGCCTCAGTATCTTCCCCAACTCAGCTTTCCGTCCACCACTAGGTTCTATCAGCTTCATCCTGAAAGTATATTCCAGTCTTTGCTTGATCTCAGACACAGAGCCCAGCTGAGACTGCCATCTTCTTTCTCTTAAAAGAACCATCATTGTCTTTGTTAAGAAAACTAAATTCCTTACCAGCCCACTGTGACCTTACCTCTCTCTTCTCTCTGACACATCTCCTTACAATTCATCTAGGCCCACTGAGCTGTAGCCACGCAAGCCTTCTTACCTCTCAGACAACCCATGGTCATTCCGGGGCCTCTTATACTTGCCACTCCTGCCTAGAAAGGTACTTCCCAGACCTTTTGTATGGCTGATTCTGACCTTGAAGCCTAAAGCATTTTTCATGCTCTGTCCCTGTTGTTAGTCATTTGGTTGTGTCTGACTCTTTGTGACTCCACGGGCTATAGCCCACCAAGCTCCTCTGTCCATGGAATTTCCCAGGCAAGAATACTGGAGTGGGTTGCCAGTTCCTTATCCAGGGGATCTTCCCAACACAGGAATCAAACCTGGGTCCCCCACATTGCAGGCAGATTCTTTATCATCTGAGCCACCACAGAAGCTTGTCACTCTCATTTTCCCTCTTCTATTGTCTTCAAGGCACTTACCATTGCATGATGTTATCTTATGCATTTGTTTAATTATTGTGTATCTCTTCCTCTCTCTCTCTCTCTCCTCGCTAGAATGGAAGCCCCATGAGACTCTTGAGAATAGTTATATTTCCCATCTGTTTTTCACTGTTGCATCCTCTGCACCATCACCTAGTAAGAACTCAAAGATAGGTTTTTAACTTATTTATAATGGAAGGTTTTAACATGCACAAAAGTAGAGAGAATAAAATAATGAACCCATTTCTGCTCATCTCTCAGCTTCAGCTTTTATCAATCCAAGGTCAGTCTCTTTCCAACTGTTGCCCTATGTTGAAACAAATCCAAGAAATCATGTAAGTTTATCTATAAATATTTCAATGCATATCTCTTAAAGATAAGGGTTCTTCAGAAAAAATAACCACACTATAGCATATTCAAAAGCAGAGACATCACTTTGCCAACAAAGGTTCGTCTAGTCAAGGCTATGGTCTTTCCTGTGGTCATGTATGGATGTGAGAGCTGGACTGTGAAGAAGGCTGAGCGCCGAAGAATTGATGCTTTTGAACTGTGGTGTTGGAGAAGACTCTTGAGAGTCCCTTGGACTGCAAGGAGATCCAACCAGTCCATTCTGAAGGAGATCAACCCTGGGATTTCTTTGGAAGGAATGATGCTAAAGCTGAAACTCCAGTATTTTGGTCACCTCATGCGAAGAGTTGACTCATTGGAGAAGACTCTGATGCTGGGAGGGATTGGGGGCAGGAGGAGAAGGGGACGACAGAGGATGAGATGGCTGGATGGCATCACTGACTCGATGGATGTGAGTCTGAGTGACCTCCGGGAGTTGGTAATGGACAGGGAGGCCTGGCGTGCTGCAGTTCATGGGGTCGCAAAGAGTCGGACACAACTGAGCGACTGATCTGATCTGATCTGATTATCATATCTAAACAAATTTACAATAATCCCTTAATATCATCAAAAATTCTGTGAGTTTTCAAAGTTCTTTCTGTGTCTCACTTTTTTTTTTTAAACAGGTTGTTGTTTATATTAGGATCTGAAGGAAGTCTTTAAATTGCAATTGTTATAATGTCTTTTAGTCTGTTTAGTCCCTCCAACTCTCTTGCTTTGTTCTTCTGATCTGTTAAAAAAAACCAGGTAATTTGTTCAGGAGAGTGTCTCGTAATCTAGGTTTGCTAATTGCATTCCAAGATAATCACGATGGTGTGATCACTCACCTAGAGCCAGACATTGTGGAATGTGAAGTCAAGTGGGCCTAAGAAAGCATCACTATGAACACAGCTAGTGGAGGTGATAGAATTCCAGTTGAGCTATTTCAAATCCTGAAAGATGATGCTGTGAAAGTGCTGCACTCAATATGCCAGCAAATTTGGAAAACTCAGCAGTGGCCACAGGACTGGAAAAGGTCAGTTTTCATTTCAGTCTCAAAGAAAGGCAATGCCAAAGAATGCTCAAACTACCGCACAATTGTATTCATCTCACATGCTAGTAAATTCTCCAAGCGAGGCTTTAGCAATACGTGAACCGTGAACTTCCAGATGTTCAAGCTGGTGTTAGAAAAGGCAGAGGAACCAGAGATCAAATTGCAAACATCCTCTGGATCATGGAAAAAGCAAGAGAGTTCCAGAAAAACATCTATTTCTGCTTTATTGACTATGCCAAAGCCTTTGACTGTGTGGATCACAATCAACTGTGGAAAATTCTGAAAGAGATGGGAATACCAGCCCACCTGACCTGCCTCTTGAGAAATCTGTATGTAGGTTAGGAAGCAACAGTTAGAACTGGACATGGAACAACAGACTGGTTCCAAATAGGAAAAGGAGTATGTCAAGGCTATATATTGTCACCCTGCTTATTTAACTTACATGCAGAGTACATCATGAGAAACGCTGGACTGGAAGAAACACAAGCTGGAATCAAGACTGCTGGGAGAATTATCAATAACCTCAGATATGCAGATGATACCACCCTTATGGCAGAAAGTGAAGAGGAACTAAAAAGCCTCTTGATGAAAGTGAAAGAGGAGAGTGAAAAAGTTGGCCTAAAGCTCAACATTTAGAAAACTGAGATCTTGGCATCTGGTCCCATCACTTTATATAAAATAGATGGGGAAACAGTGGAAACAGTGTCAGACTTTATTTTGGGGGGCTCCAAAATCACTGCAGTTGGTGATTGCAGCCATGAAATTAAAAGATGCTTACTCCTTGAAAGGAAAGTTATGACCAACCTAGATAGCATATTGAAAAGCAGACATTACTTTGCCAACAAAGGTCCATCTAATCAAGGCTGTAGTTTTTCCAGTAGTCATGTATGGATGTGAGAGTTGGACTGTGAGGAAATCAGAGCGCTGAAGAATTGCTGCTTTTGAACTGTGGTGTTGGAGAAGACTCTTGAAAGTCCCTTGGACTGCAAGGAGATCCAACCAGTCCGTTCTAAAAGAGATCAGTCCTGGGTATTCTTTGGAAGGAATGATACTAAAGCTGAAGCTCCAGTACTTTGGCCACCTCATGTGAAAAGTTGACTCATTGGAAAAGACCCTGATGCTGGGAAGGATTAGGGGCAGGAGGAGAAGGGGACGACAGAGGATGAGATGGCTGGATGGCATCACTGACTCAATGGACGTGAGTTTGAGTGAACTCTGGAAGTTGGTGATGGACAGGGAGGCCTGGTGTGCTGAGATTCATGGGATCGCAAAGAGTCGGACACGACTGAGCAACTGAACTGAACTGAGTGTTGTTTAGCATGTTCCTCTGGCTCCTGCATTTTTCTGTAAATTGGACTTAAAGAGACTTGATAAGATTTGGATGTGTTTCTTTGGAAAGAATGCTTCTGTCTCGTTCTGCCATCAGGAGGCATATGATGTCTGCTTGTCTCTCCATGATCTTAAAGGTGGGCGTTATCATTGCCCAGATCCAGTATTTCATTAGACTTGACAAAGTGTTAATATTCTTCTACCTATCCTTCTGCACATATTAGCTGAAATACTCTTCTAAGGAGAAACTTCCCCTCATTATAATTTGGTTACCTTGAGGTATAATTTATATAGGAAAGGCAGATACATGCTTGATTCTTTGTCAGTTTCTAAAATAATGAGTTGGTCCCTACATCCTCCAAAATTTGTCACAGAGGATTTTCATTTTCAGTATCATCATGAGCTCTTAGATTTAAACAAAAGTGATTCATTTCTGTCAACAGGTATTTGTTGAATTAATACAAGAATAATTCAGTGAATTCAAGTTTAGAATGTCCTATAGGTTCTCAGGTCTCTCTTTCCAGACTTTATAGTCCCAGATTTTATATGCAAAACCACTGGAAGATTTTCCTTTAGGGTTAATTCTGTTTCTTAATGATTTATGTAGTCCTCTAGGGTTTAACTAAATAAGTCCGACATAGTCCCTGCTTTTAGAAATATGCTTATCCATCTGCTTCTGAACAAAATGCCTTCAGTTAGATCTTGAGTCACTTCATTATCAAAACCCACTGATGTGTTTCTCACCTGGGAAAGTCCTGGTCTCCTGGCCCAGAGGCAATGGGACTGATCAAGCCTGGTCCAGGCTCTCGTACTGTGAGCTTGAGCCAGTCACCTCCCCTCTGGGTTTCAGTTTTTGCATCTGAACATGTAGGGTTGGTAGCAAGTCATTACCAAGGCTGTTTCCAGTTCTTACATTGTGGGGAGCGCTCCCTCCTCCTCAGAGCTTGTGACCTCTTGGTAAAAGCCCTGTGGATGGCATCAGAGGGGGTGAGCGAGGCAGCAGTGGAGTCAGGGTGGGAAGGGAGAGGTGGGACTCAGAGACCAGGAGGAAGAGTCCCCTACTCATGGCTCAGAAAGCTCCATGGCTGGAATACATGTGCCATTCAGCGTGCTGTCTTCTTTGAAAGCTCTCTGGCATGTGGTGGGAGCAGTGAGTACCCACCAGATTAGGGTAGATTTCTGGGAACGTCTGGTGGTCTCTGGAGGAAGAGAGGCTAGGTGCTGGATGCAGGAGGCTGCTTTCAAAGTGTGGTCCCTGGAGCAGGGGAATCTGATGCCTGAGCCACGACCACCCCCCACCACCACCACCTCTGCACTCCCTGCATTTCCGCTGGAGCTGAGCCACACCCTCAGCCCATCTCCCCATCCCTGCCATCCTAGCAACTCTGCCCATCTGGAAATTTAGACACTTGGAGTGCCCTCTGGCACTCTGGTCTGCTTGCATTTTCCTTTTGTCTGTCACAGGGTTCCTCTGTGTGGGCCTCCAGAGCCTGTCTTATGGGAGCTTTCTGAGGAGGAAGCCTGCTGCTGAGTTGTCGTCTGTGTCCCCACCCTCCAGTTACAGGGCCCACATTTCCCCATCTTGGTCAGTAGCATGAGACTCTGGTTCCCAGAGAGATCGGTGTATGTGATGCTCACATGGATCTGATGAAGTGTCTAGTGATGTCTGTCTCTCCTGCTTCCCAGTACTAGCTGCAATAGCTAGAGGCTGGCGGGGCTTTTTAGTAGCCAAGGACAAGGGTTTGGCTGATGAGGGGACTTGGTATCTTCTCTCTGTGGTAGGAAGGCTGCTCTCCAGCCCCTGCCTCCATCACCTCTTGGTTCTCCTCCATCATTGCTTCAGCCTGAGTGTAAACAGTGAGCAGGTCAGTCTAAGAGGGAAGAGGTATGCTCTGCACCCTGCAAGGAGGATCCCTGGGCCTTTCTCCTCAGTACCAGATATGCAGTGTTGCTTTCCTCCCATTTGAGGCATCTGGGGATGAATGAATAGTCAGAGTCACATTGGTGATTGGAAAGCATCCCACGAGGTGGGCTGGGTATCCATTTAGAAAGAAGGCACAGTAGTGGGACATTTGGGTATCCATACTCAACACAAACTCTTAGAACCTTATCTCACAGCATACATACATATCAACTCAAAATGGGTCAGAGACCTAAATGGTAAAATCGAAACTATAAAACTTTTAGGAAAGTATTTTGTGACCTTAGGGCAAAGTTCATTTCTTTTATATGACTCTAAAAACACAATCCACAGAAGAGAAAATTGGTAAGTTGGATGTCATCAAAATTAAAACTTTTACTCTTCAGAAGATACTATTAAGAAAATTAGAAGACATGGCACATACTGGGCGAAAATATGTGTATGTCATCTGTCTGATAAGGGACTTAAATTCAGAATATAGATCCCACATGTTGCAACTGAAAGATCCTGCCTGCCACAACGAAGATGGAAGATTCCATGTGCCGCAACTAAGACCCAACATAGCTAACTAAATAAATAAGAATATTTAAAAATTCAATAGTAAGAATCCAAACAACTCATTTAAAAATGAGCAAAAGATTTGAATAAGCATTTCAGCAAAGAAGATATAAAAATGACTAATATGTACATGAAAAGATGCTCAACATCATCAGTCAGCAGGAAAATGTGAATCAAAAACACAATGAGCAACCATTTCACACACCCACTAGCATGGCTATAATTCTAAATTTTAAATTTAAGGAATGGGTCCCTTGTACATTACTGGTGGTGGGAATGTAAATTACACAGCCCCTTTGGAAAACAATTTGGCCATTTCTTAAACATAAATTTACCATATGATCCAAAAATTCCATTCCTAGGTTTTTTAATGGAAGAAAATGGAAACATATGTCCACACAATGACTTGGCTATACATGTTCACAGCAGCATTATTTATAACAGCCAGAAGTGGAAATTATACAAATGTCTATTACTGGTGAATGGGTAAACACAATGTGATACATCCATACAATGGAGCATTATTCATCAGTAAAAGGGAATGAAGTACTCATATATGCTACATTATGTATGAACTTCAAAAATATTATGCCAGGTGAAAGAAGCCAGATGCAAAGAACATATAGAACAAGTCCTTGAAATATCTAGAGAATGGAATCTATAGATGAAAAATAGGTCAGTGGTTGCCCACAGTTGAGGTAGGAGAAGTTATTGACATGCTGCTGCTGCTGCTGCTGCTAAGTCGCGTCAGTCATGTCCGACTCTGTACGACCCCATAGATGGCAGCCCACCAGGCTCCTCTGTCCCTGGGATTCTCCAGGCAAGAAAACTGGAGTGGGTTGCCATTTCCTTCTCCAATGCATGAAAGTGAAAAGGGAAAGTGAAGTCACTCTGTCGTGTCCGACTCTTCGCGACCTCATGGACTGTAGCCCACCAGGCTTCTCTGTCCATGGGATTTTCCAGGCAAGAGTACTGGAGTGGGGTGCCATTGCCTTCTCCCGTTATTGACATGAGGGAACTTATTAACAGGATGGCATGAGGGAACTTTCAGGGATGATGGAAGTGTTTTAAAGTGAATTGTGATTGTTGCACAGTTCTAGAAATTTATTAAAAATCATTGAACTGTATAATTGCAATGAATGTTATGGTTTGTTAATTATATCTCCATAAAGTTGTTTGTTCTGCTCTGCTTAGTCACTCAGTCATGTCCAACTCTTTGCAATCCCATGGACTGTAGCCCACCAGGCTCCTCTGTACATGGGGATTCTCCAGGCAAGAATACTCTAATGGATTACCATGCCCTTCTCCAGAGGATCTTCCCCACCCAGGGATTGATCCTGGGTCTCCTGCATTGCAGGTGGATTCTTTACCACCTGAGCCACCAGGGAGCCCAAGACTATAGGAATGGGTCGCCTGTCCCTTCCCCAGGGGGTCTTCCCTACCCAAGAATTGAACTGGGGTCTCCTGCATTGCAGGCGGATTCTTTACCAGTTGTGCTACTGGAAGAAAGGAGAGAGTTAGACTCCAAGATATGCTTTGGCAAAAGGATCACTTCATTTGAGGGAGAGAAGGGGAGAGTGGGTGCTGCCTAGAAGGATGCAGACCTCACCTGGTCCAGCCCACTGAGCTGAGTCCTGCCAACCTTCTACTGTCCCCTGCAGGAGAGGCAGCCCTCGGTAGCTCTGCAGCTCAACCCTGAGGCATCTGTTCACTATCCCTTCTCCTTAGCTTGTTCTCCCTCCTGCAAACAAAATGGGTGCCTTCCTGCTCTCTGCACCTCCTCAGCCATCACAGCTCTCCCCCATCCCAGTCACAGTGTTGGCCATCCCTCCTGCCTTCTCTATTGTCTTGGAAGGCATTTCCTCTGATGGGCATAGTTGCTTTCTAGCCTGTGTCAGTGAGTGGTGATTAGATAGCTGGGTGTAAACTTGTTGGGAAATGGTCCCAAACCTAGGGAAGGGGAAGACATAGTAGAAGGAGCTGATGGATTGAGAGGGTGCTGAGAGAACATTGCATGGGATGTGTGCAAACATAAAGACCATCGGATATTCATACACGGGAAGGACTGGACAGCCCGGGAGGCCCAACTTGGGGGTATAACCAGGAAACTGGCAGTAGGATGGTCAGGAGCAGCTAGGGCCTTCTGGGCTTGACTTTGATGAATTTAAGGATTTGAGACCCCCTGGAGGGTCAACCTTGCCATTGGTTTAGACATTCAGTATGAACTAGCCTGTCAGAACTTTGAACCCAGTTTTGGAGCCCTTAATACCTGGTAGACTCTGTTGAAAGTATGCAATCAGTAACCATTCATTTAATCTTCACAAAAATCTTTGAAGTAGGTGCTGTTGTTATCACTCCGTTTTGCAGATGAATGGAACTAAGGTCCAGAGGGTAAAGCAAGTTACCCAAGCTTTGGAAAGCAACTGGCAGCAGAGCCTGGGTTGGAGCTTGAACAATGGGTATCTACTTCTTGCATCCCCCACCTAGGGTCCTTGCTAAGAGTGAGTTTGATGGTGTCAGAAGCCAGACTCTTAAAGGTCCTGTGTGAAAAGGCTGGAGGACTTCAAAACCAGCTCATCTGAGCCCAGCAAGGGAGAAAGAAAAGAGTGGGAGAAGCAGCTGATGCACTCTAGAACAGAGGAGAGCATGGGTCCTGCCAGGAAGATGTCCTGGAGGCCCATGGGGCCTGAGGCTGCCCGTCTCCTAGAGGGAGAGGGACTGGTTGGGCAATGCACCCTGACCCCAGCTTCCTGGCCCAAGGTGGCAGGAAAGACCAGCCATTCACAAGGCTGCATCTCCTGCATCTGCAATGTGCAGGCAGGTAGAAGAAGCCTGGGAAAAGCCTGCGTATTGCAAAGCCATCACCTTCTTCAGCCGCAGCCAGCTGAGGTCTTCCAAAAGAGCAGCCTATAAGGCCAGTGTGGACAGAGAAGACACCACCTATAAGAGGAAGATAGAGGGAAGCAGAGGGAGTTTGAGAGTTGGAACGTGCTATGCCCAGAGAAACCTAATCATGCATCTTTCTTAGGGAGGGTAAGGGCTCACAGCAACAAGGGCAGAACCCTTGAAGAATCCAGTAGCAGAAGAGTCTTGAAATTCAAGAGAACTTCTAGTGTGGCTTCAGATTCAGCCTGTAGTTTCTGAGCACTTACCATGTGTTCAGTTTCTAGAACAGAGGCCTTCTCATAGATCTGGGCAAGTTCATTCTCTTCTCTGGGTCCCTTTTCCTTTCCTCTGATTTATCCACCCACAGAGAAGGTCCTTGCGGGTAACAGTACTTGTGAGCAGCTGCCACAGATCTCCAGCATCCGATACCACAATTCTGAGCCCAAAACAGTGACTGTGTTAGGAAGTAGGTGGGGAGCAGACATAAATTTAAAAACCAACGAGCCAACCACTGAAGAGTTACCCTCCATAAGTTCTTCTAAAAGAATTAATACCTCTCTTGGACCTGGGTAGTGATGGCCCAGAAGGCTAGAAAGAGTTGATCATAGAGCTCTCAGCCTGCAAAAAGATGATAATCTGCTTGTGGGCCTATGCGTCCACCCAACTGTGACCTGTATATCCATCTAGATGGTACATATGCCTCCATCCAAATGAAACTCATATACCCCTCCATCCAACTGGGAGCCAGGCCTCCGTTCAATTGGGATCCATTCTTCCAACCAGTTGGGAACCAGACCTCCATCCAGTTCAGACCCATGCCTCCATCCAGTTGGGACCCAAACTTCCATCCAGAGGCCCATAGCTCTCTCCAGAGGGCACCCATGCCTCCATTGCAATGGGTCCATGCCTCCAATTAATTGGTGCTGTGTGAGACTTCCACCTGCTGCTGCTGCCACAAATTCCCTAACTCCATTAGAGCAAGTACTCTAAAAGACTCTGCCTACAAACCCCAAGAGAGAGGAGGCCTCAATCTGCTTCCCGCCTCCTGGAGACCAGCCATTCGTTTAGATAGTGACGGTGGAGAGCCGGGCGGGGGAGGCCCTTGGCAGACAGTCCTGAGCTCCCTCTAGGCAGTTCTTCTTCCATTTCCTTCTAGTTTGATTGTTATTCCAAAGGCCTCGTTATGGAAATTACAAAATAATGGTTCTGCAATTTGTGCGTGTGTGGCTATGTGTACGCTAATTGCCATCCCCGGTGTGTATACTCTCGGAGGCACTGCAGAGGCATCGACAGGAATCACTCTTCACTGCAGCTTTGCTTTCCTCTCCTGTCAACCAGCACCCCAGCTACCTCCCTTACTCAAGATGTAGGGGCCACAGGAGTGTCTTGAGTAGAAATGGCCACCCTAGGCCCACCTACATATGTCTAGAGGGGACCCAGGGTATAAAAGGGCATAGAGGTACTCCCTGGCTTCTAGATCTATAAAGTATGTGCACTGTTTTAACAGATGTCCTGTTGCTTTGGGGTGGCTCTGGGGGCTGGTGGAGCTAAAGAGGCACCCTGTCCCCTGGAGCTGGAACTGGAGCAGCCCTGCCTCTCGGTTAGCACAATCCTTGCAGGTTGGGGAGTGACTTGCAAGTTTGGAAAGGGTGAGAGGAAGGTCATGTAGAAAAGGTGATTACTGCCTTAATAGGATGAGATCTCGGGCTCAGGGGAGGGCTTCCTGGAGGAGGAGGATTTCAGAAGGTTAAGCTGGGGCCAGGGAAGAAAGCAGAGAGGGCAGGGGAGAGATGGGCAGGAACAACCTGCCCTCAACCCCAAATCTCTGTTGCTCGATTTATAAGTTTAATCAGATTCTTTCTAAAAGACATTGTTTCTGGGGAAACTCAAACTTTCTTTGCAAGACAGGGTGAATTTCTTAAATTACCTTGGGGACACCTGGGGTGGGGCAAAGGCAGAGTCTTCCTAGGGCTGTGTGCTCTTTTATGTGTTTTTCTTGCGAGATCCTAGGGATCCTCAGCCAGGGATTGAACCTAGTGCCATGGCAGTGAAAGTGCCAAATCTTAACCAGTGGATCACCAGGAAACTCCCAGAGGGCACTGTTTGGACCATCTGAGGAGACTGGTTTTGGGGAAGGGGAGTGGGGAACAGGTGTGAGAAGGATTCAGAGGGGGCGCTGGAAGGACAACTCGGTGTCTTTAGGATTTGAGAGCCGGTGAAAATAGCTGCAGGCTGTGGTCTGAGGCTCCAAACCCCACCTTCCCTAACTTGGAACAGGTGCGTGAGTGACACAGACCTGGGTTGAATTCTGATTCTGTCACGAGCAGCTGTAGGACCTGGGTTAAACTGTTTAATCTCTTGTATCTTGGTGTGTCCACATCTGTTAAAAGATGTAATGGCAGCACCTCCTTCGTGGGCTGGGGGGAGAGTTGAAGATGACAAGGTAGCTGAGCCTGAGTGCATCACCCACCCAGAGCAAGTCCTTGCCCACACTGGCCATTTCCTGTTGTTATTGTGCATGGCTGTTGTGCTGTTTTGAGGATTAACTGGCATAATTACATAATTTCTGTACAGCACAGTGTATTCAGTGTTGACTGCTGCCTTTATATCCAACCTTTTCTGGTTCAGTCAGACATCTTCCACTGCAAAATCTCCATCCTCTCTCTCTCTCTCCAGTGTAGTGAGGGGAAGAATCAGGTGGATAAGAGGGGCAAAGGGGTAGGGGGAGGAATGCCCAGAGTTCCACCCCACCCCCTCCATCATCAGCAAAGCACATGAAGTCTGAGGAATTTCATTTTCCTGGTACCTTTGAATATACTCCTCATACCTTCTTGGAGTGTATGGCATAAAAGGGGGGCTTTGGGAAGAGTTATTTCAACCTATTAAGTATTTTATAAAAAGCTGTGTATGGGGAGGATAAAGGGAGTTGATATAGAAATACTCCAGGTATTTCAAGTAGAATCAGTCTGACATAGGGGAAGGCTTCTCCAGTGGCTCAAGGGGTACAGAGCCCACCTACCAATGCAGGAGATACAAGAGATGTGGGTTCAATTCCTGGGTCAGGAAGATCCCTGGAGGAGGAAATGACAACCTAATCTCTGGTATTGTTGCCTGGAAAATCCCATGGACAGAGGAGCCTGGTGGGCTACTGTCCATGGGGTCGCAAAGAATCAGAAACAACTGAGCATGCACAGGTGCACACAGATGCCTACAAAACTCTTGAAAGAGACAGGAGACAGAGGTCAGGCAGACCGCTGAGCACTTTCAGGTTGGCCACTAACATTCAGGGAGTCAGTAGCCAGAAGATGGCATTGGCAGTGGTCACTGCTGCCTCTAGCACAGAAGCAAGTGCAGGGACAACAGGCGGAGGTCGCTGTGAAACTTCACTTCTACCAAACCCGTGGGCTGTTCCCACCTCTGCCTCCACCCCTCTGGTGGAAGGCCACTCATTGGTGGGCTCTAATCCAAACCCCACAGCACAGCATTCTGGGAAATGTAGTTCCCCTGCTTCTAGCCCCTGGGAGCCTAAGGGGATCTGAAAAGGTTGGAGATGTGTGGGGGGCTGATTGTCTAACAGACAATCCGTTGTGGTGGGGATTTGAGCCCTTTAAAATCCAAAAGGCAGTGGTCATGTGTGCAGAGGTGGGGCCAGCATCAGGGAGGCAGGAGGGTACAAAAGGCACCAAGGATTCGATGTAGGCAGAGAGTTCAGAGCTCTTTCTGGGGGAGGGAGGGGGAAGGAGAGGTTAGGCCTGAGCGCCTCCCGGTGAGGCAGATGGAGCAGCAGCAAGAATGGGGAGATCTGAGCAGGAGGCCCAGTCTCGGGGTGCTAAATGCAGGCTTTCCCCAGCATGGGTAGGTGGGGTAAACTCAGAGCTACAGGGCATCCTGGATCACCCAGAGGACCCCTAAAACTGGTTCAGGGCCAAGAGAAGAGCTTGGGAGAAAGCCAGGGGTTTCATGAGATGACGACAGGACCACCATGAACAAATGTAAGAGCCCAAGAGCCAAAGGGATAAGAGCACAGTCTTATAGTGAGTTCAGTTCAACAAATGCCTAAAGCCACCACCTGGGCTGCGCAGGATCTTGACATAGAAGCATGCAAATGGCACCTGGATACAGGCTGTGCCTTCAAAGTATACTGATTAGTGAGAGATATTGATGGTGGTGGTGGTGGTGTTGAGGAAGAGGAGGATGATGGCAATGAATTCTTTTGACTGCTTAATTTACAAATCATTTTATATAGATTATCACTTTTACTCTTCAACAGGCGCTACCATTATATACTATTATTGAGCCCTGGTGACTTAGTAAAGAATCTGCCTGCAGTGCAGGAGACATAAGAGACGTAGGTTCGATCCCTGGGTCAGAAAGATCCCCTGGAGAAGGGAATAGCAACCCATTCTGGTGTTCTTGCCTGGAACATTCCAAAGACAGAGGAGCCTGGCAGGCTACAGTCCATGGGGTCGCAAAGAGTCAGACGCAACTGAGCCACTAACACTTTCATTTCGAGCAGATAGGAGCTACTTTTATTCCTAATTTACAGGTGGGGAGCCTGAGGTTTAGAGAGGATAGTGTCTGGTTGTGGTCACACAGCTGGCAGGAGGTGGGGCCAGGCTCCCTCCCTGGGCCCCTGGCTCCATATCCTGCACTGTAACACCGACAGGACACAAATGCACAGACAGGGCTAAGCAAGGCCAAGGCAGGGCAGGAGGGCACAGTTCTGGGAGGAGATATCCATGCCAACCAGGAAATGAGGGGCACTGACATGGGTAGGTGGCATGTAAGCTAAACTGGAGGCAATGGACACATTTCAGGTGCACAGATGAGTGAAAAGAGCCTGCAGAGAGTAGGACTCGTGTTAGTGACCTCTTGGGAGGAGATTAGTCACATGGTAGGAAAAGTTAAGACGAGGTCTGAGCTCTTCAAAGTTTTTCTTGCCTGTATCCACTTTCTCACCCAGTCAACATGGGTACATGACTGCTATTTAGGTGCTGGCAAGCAAAGATGCATCAGCTACTGGGAGCAGCGGTGGAGATGGGGACAGGCAGGTAAACAGACACCCCTGGTTTGGGCACACAGAAGTCTAGAACAGGTGCAGAGGACCCAATACTTCCAGGAGGAGGGCCCTGGGTACCTCAGGTGTTTAGGGGCAGGGAGAGGCTGACAAAGAGACTAGAAGGGTGAGCAGGGCCATTGATCCTGAGGGGCTTGGGATCAGCCACAACTAGGCACAGGACGTCATTGCCAAGTTGGAGGTGCCCTTGGAGGCTTAGTGGCAGATTTCTCTGGCAGATGTGCAGGGGAGGCGAGCCACGGTCATGGAGATAAGGGAGCTGGTGACAAGACAAGGGCCTGAACCAAGGTAGGGACAGAAATTAGGGAATTTGACAATAGCAGAATGTAGAGATGACAGGATGTGTTGACAAGTGGATGCAGGGAGGGGAAGGAGGTTAGAGAAGTTACAGGTGGTGGGACATCTGCTGGTGGACAGTTCATAGGATGCGTCCTGGAGACAAAGGCTGAAAACACAGAGAGTGTGAGACTGTCAGAGCAAGGCTCCGATTCCAGCAGCAATGGCATGAAACGGGCTGAAAGTGAGTGGGGGTGGCTTGCTTCATCTGCACCATAAGGGGCATCTTCTCTAGAGCTTGGGGAGGGGTAAGGGGAGGTGGTGAGGTTCCCTCCTGCTGTTCTCCCATCTCTATAACTGAAGCTTTTAATTGTGTGTAGTAGACAAGTTAGTGCTACATGGGTCAAGTTAATTAATGCCTGCACAATAATAATGATAATAAAGGCCAAGTATGTCCATCACATCTATCCCCTGGCCCCATCCCTAGCTTCCTTGGAAGCCCAGAACAGTCCTTGCAGCTTGGGTGCCCATGGTCCCCAGTCCCATCCTGGCCCCCTCAACTCTAAGGAGCAGGTGATGATGGCAGTTCAGTGAGTACCCACACAGGCACATGTCTGTGGCAGCAGAACTGTAAAATAGTGAATCTAGGCAGTGAGTAAACTCTTTGCTGGATAGTCCATGGTCCTCCCTCTCCCTTTTCTGGACAGATTTTTTTCTTTCCTTTTTTTTTTTTTTAGCTCAGAAATATATCAAGAAAATGAAATGGAATAAAGGGGAAGAGACAGAGAGAGACCCAAGTGCCTTTAATTTGAATAGCTGTTTCCCATGTGAAAAAGCAACAGTTCATTGCAAAATATTTATCTTCATTACTGTTGGTATCATTATTGATGGAGAAGCCATACAAACTAATGGGAAAATCTCTCTAGGAGGCCTGAATCCAGATGCACCGTCTCCACCTTGCCTTAGACCTGCTGGGTGAGCACGACCTTTATTTCTGGGTACCCCCAGCTGACCCACGGGTACAGCCAGAAAGAACAGTGGTGGTGGCTGGACTGTCTGCACCCAAGTGGGATCGGTCCTTCAGGTCAGGGTGTGAGCGCCTCGTAGTTGGGACTGCTTCTTGCTTGCCTGTGTGCGTTGCTGGGCCCCTGCTTAGTAAAGGAGCGTGCCTAAAGATAGGTGGATGACTGTTAGGGTGAGCATGTGTTAGAGGAATAGGTGGGCCATTGACTCCATTTTAACCATTCATTTCACCAAAAGGTCGAGTGTAGTCCGAAGAGGGGCTCACACCCCTCAGCAGCAGAGCTGGCCTGGGGCTCAGCCCTTTTCTTCCCAGGAACCTCTCTGTCACTATGCTGACGAAGGTTGTAAAACAAACTAGAATGTGCTCCCGTAGCTGATTTTGCTATTCAGAATAAAAGGAGTTTACAAAAATCAGAGTGTCATTTACCATGAAGAATGTTTCAGAGGCTCAGGTTAGCAGCTGTGGGAGGTGTAATTCATGTGAAAATCAAGTCTCGTGTGTTCACCGCCCCAATCAACAGTGAAGGTGCAGAGCTGGTCTTACTCCCCACCCATCCCATTTCACAGATGAGCCCGCTGTTGCCCAAAGAGGCCACAGCGGGTCTCATCCACAACCTCACAGGCAGCAAGGATTTAGGAACTGGTTCTGGAACCCTGGTGTTTGGGGTCAGCTCTTAGAGTGAATTTTGCTGGCCCATGGCCACCTCTGGGGATACCTGGGCCGCGTGTTGAATGTGTAGCCCTGAGCAGGCGGAGCCAGGACTCAGCTGGGTTTTCCTGTGCCCAAGTGGGTTGATTAACACAGGAGGTGCTGAGAACAGCCCTGACTTTGAGGAATTCCTCGAGGGGAGCTGTGTGCGTCTTCCCAAGCTTATTAGCTGGTCTCAGAACTTTACAGCCACACCTCATAAATTGGCACAGTGTGACATTTGGCTGTCCGCGGGGAAGAGAAGGCGGGGTGATTTAGAGCTGCCGCATGCGGGTTTCCGGTCTATGTCAGTGCACCGAGAGCTTCTGGAGGGTGGAGGCCTTTATGAGTTTCTTTCTGCCTTCACACTCCGCCACCTTCAGGCCCAGGTTTACTGCTCTGAGGTCGTAAAGATGCCAAGGAAGGGAGCCTGGGCCAGGCTTGGCCCGCCCTTGCCTCAGATGATACCTGCTAATCTGGACAAAGATAGCATCATGAATGTGAGATGGGAGACCCTGCTCACCCTGTCTAGGGGTGTGGCCAGGGCTCCGGCATGCACGCCCCTCCCAACCGCGGAAAGCAGGCATCCAGGCCCTGCCCTCCCGCCTCCTCTCCCCCAGGCGACTGGCCTCCCCTGTCACGCGTCCATCTAGCCTGTGCTCTGCTGACACCTCCTTCTGACTCACACTGCGCTTCCTTTCCTCCAGGGAGTGCTGCGGGTTTGAAATGATGGTCTTTAATCATTTCTTAAGTGACCAGCCCAGAAATCATTTCTTAGTGCCATACACACAAATTAAATCATAAATCCACACTGGGCCTTGCCTGGGTAGGACGGAAGTATAGCCTGATTTGGAGCAGAGAGGAGGCCTCCGCAGGAGACAGGAATCAGCCTGCGCCTGGAGGGAATGCCAGGGTCTTGGCGAAAAGGCAAACTCATCTTACGTCTGAGCGGGCACTGCTCTAACAAAATTCCACAGACTGAGGTGTCTAAATAGCACACATGTATTTCTCCCAAGTCTGGAGGTTGGGAAGTCAAAGATGAAGGTACAAGAAGATTCGGGGTCTGGGGAAGTTCCGTTTCCTGGACAGTGTGTTTTTTTCTGATTAAGTCCTCACATGCTCTTTCTTTATTACCTGGAAGAGGGGCAGGTTGGGGGAGAGAGAGAGACATCATGAGGGCCCCACTATCATGACTTAGTCTAAAGGCACTGCTTCCAAATACTTTCCAATATCACACTGGGGGTTGGGCCTTCAGTGTATGGATTTGTCAGGGAAACAGACAGAGTTGCTCACTCTGCCTGACTCTTTGTGACCCCATTGACTGAAGACCACCAGGCTCCTCTGTCCATGGGATTCTCCAGGCAAGAATACTGGAGTGGGTAGCCGTTCCCTTCTCTAGGGACTCTTCCAGACACAGGGATAGAACCTGGGTCTCCCACATTGCAAGCATATTCTTTACCATCTGAGCCACCAGGGAAACCCTTGTTGGGGCGGGTGGGGGACAAACATTCAGCCCGTGGCACCTTCTCACTCTCTTTCTACGGAATGGCCCTTTCGCACTTGTGTCATTCTGCTCTGGGCAAAAGACGAATGTCTCCCAGAGAATGCATTCAGATGTGTTCAGAACATCAGAAAGGTGCTTATCTCAGGGTTCAGAAGTCTGGGCAGCCCCATCCAGAGCTGCAACACCCATACCCTGCCAACTAGAACAAGGTTCTTTGATTAGCTCTGGGAGGTCAGAAGGAGGTGGGCAAGAAAGACTATGAGAGAGTGAGGCAGACACTCATCAGGAGAGTGTCAGCAGTGGGGGATGGAGATGAATGATCCTGAAACATCCATGATTCCAGTTTATTTCAAGACTCAGTACAACATTCTGACCTGCTCTAAAACTAATTTCAGCCCATTTGGAACAGCTGTTATCTCTTCTGTTGAAGACGAAGTCTTCTCAAAGGGCACCAACAAGGGACTAAACATCCTTGACTCTCCCAATCACCATGCCTTTGCACATGCCATTTTCTTTGTTTGAATGCCTTCTTTCATTTTATCTACCTAGTAAACTCCTATTCTGGAGAAGGCAATGGCACCCCACTCCAGTACTCTTGCCTAGAAAATCCCATGGACGGAGGAGCCTGGTAGGATGCAGTCCATGGGGTCACTAAGAGTTGGACACGACTGAACGACTTCACTTACTTTTCACTTTCATGCATTGGAGAAGGAAATGGCAACCCACTCCAGTGTTCTTGCCTGGAGAATCCCAGGGATGAGGGAGCCTGGTGGGCTGCCATCTATGGGGTCGCACAGAGTCGGACACAACTGAAGTGACTTAGCAGCAGCAGCAGCAAACTCCTATTCATGCTTCAAAACTGTCATCTCCAAAAGACCTGTCCTCTCTCCCAACTGATATGAGAGGGGACTGTCTCTTTTCTCCCCACTTCTATACATGCCTCTCTTTTCCCATTAATCATGTTATTTTGCCATTACTGTCAGCATCTTTCATTATGCTGATGTTCCCTGAGAATGGGGGCTCTGACTTACTCTGTGCTGTATATCTAGCATGCAGCTCAGGGCCTGGATTCAAGAAGTGATGTTTCTAAATCTGTGTACTCAAGGCATTGGAGCCCCAGAGTGAAAGATCTGCTATCTCTCCTTTACCTCCAATATGCTTTGTTTATGTAAGTCACTCAGCTTCTGAGTTGAGAATCTGAATTTCTTCCTCTGCAAAATGGAAGAAATAAAACTAGTGCCTTCACTATTTCAGAAGCCTACAAAGAAGATGAATCTAAGAATGGGTTTGGTGGGGGAATGTGTCGAAACTCTTTAGCTTGAAAAAATGCATTAGAAAGTCAAGGTGTTGGTATTGCAATTATTATTTGATTCCCAAATGGTGAGAGCGCTTCCAGAAATGTGCTCTGCTTGATGAACCAATACATTCTCAGCCCCTACTGATGAATTTGGGAATCGAATACCTGTCATCTTGAAATAATTGACACATCTTATGGAAGCACTTGCATTCCTCTGATGAAATTCTGGACTCTTATTGAGAGCAAGGAGAAAGAGACGTGTTACATGGGAGCAATATTGTTTTATGGACCTTTATCTTGGTTATTAACAAATGAGTGTTACGTGTAGAAATGGTAAAGGGGGAATTCAGTAATGAAGTTTCATAGGATTATAATGATTATTAGTCTGATGATGGTGAAATCCAGATTTCAAGGCATGCCATTTCCTTGGCACTCACTGCTCTATGTCTCTGATGCTGGTGGACAGCAGGCTGGCTACTTCTGTACCACTGTCCCATCCTGAAGTTATTCAGGCTGTGGGCATAAATGTGATAGCCTCCTTTGGCATATTTGGACTGGGGTATAATAAACAATAATAATTCTAGGTACCCCATATGTCATGTCCATAGCAAACATCTTATATTTTAGGAAGCTGGCGCCTACTAGAGGTGGGAGTAGGTAGTACCAGTGAATACTTACACCCGATACCTGCTGCTGGGCTTGCTCATCTACTATCCTCTGAAAAATCAGCCAGTCTTACCATTGACACTGCCTTCACTTCCTTCTGCCTATCAGAAGCCACAGGAGGGATGAATTTACCTTTTAGAGCAGGCTTCTGCAGAATGCCCAGCAACCACATCCATACATCACATTTTTACATCTGGTCAGGAATGAAGGCAGGCGGGGACTCAGAGAGATCAGAGCCAGCATATGACATGGACCATAGATGGTTTTCCCTCCTCCCTTTTGAAGCAGGGAAAGTAGGGCAAGATGCCTTCACTGAGCAGACAAGCAATACATCTTATCCATTTCCCAAGCCTCTCATCAGAACTTGAGTGCATCTGAAAATGTCATTCTCAAGTCTTACTGAAAAACCCAAATAAACTTTTTGGCCAACCCAATAACTGGGAAGGGTATCAGCTTTGAAGCCAAACATATCTGGCTTTGAATTCTGCCTCTTCCACAGACTAGCTGTGAAATACCAGGCAAGTTGTTCTACCTCTCTGATCCCAAATGTTATTACCAGTGAAATGGGAATGGTACCATCCTCCGTATAAAACTTAATTGAAAGGAAATGATGGGTTAGGATTCCAGTTGTCGATGAGAAAGAAAAAATATGTAAGATAATTTTTTTTAAATAGAGATATTTGTTTTCTGTCATGTAAAATATATCCAGGCTGGTAGGGTACTCTGTATTCTGGTGTTAGAGACCCAGGTATATTAAACTTGTTGCTCTGAAATCCTCATAGCCTGAGTTCAGCCATAATGTCTACTTTCCAGCTAACTTTCTCTCTTCACAGTCACTGCTCACAGGTTACATATGCTTGGGTTTATATTCCTAAATCTTAGCAATTCAAGCCAAGGCCTGTGGGTTATTAAACCTTGATGGGAATGTTCCATGGAGTGGGACAAATGTTGAATTTTTAAAAGTGTAACATCAGCACACTACTTATGGTACTGGGTGCTCAGTCATGTCCGCATGGACTGTAGCTTGCCAGTCTCCTCTCTCCATGGGATTTTCCAGGCAAGAATACTGGAATGGGTGCCCATTTCCTCCTTCAGGGGATCTTCCCGAGCCAGGAATTGAACCCATGCATCTCCGACGTCACCACTGAGACATCTGGGAAGCTCGTAGTACTTATACTTAACAATAATAATTTTATAACAGAATAAATTAACAGCTTCTTTTATTTTATTTTTTTAGTCTTTTGGACTCTGTGGGAGAAGGCGAGGGTAGGACGATCTGAGAGAATAGCATTGAAACAGCTACTTTTTACTGAGTAGTTATCATATGCTAAGTACTGCACCAAACATTTTATATTCATTATCTCATTTAATGATCAAAACAAATCTATGAGACAGGGCCAATTAATTCCATTTTTACAGATGAAGAAACCAAGGCTCAAAAACAAAAAATGATAGAACTTATTTCCTATGACTTTGGAGTAGTAGCGTCTATAACTTAGAAGCTGGCACCCCTTCCCCAGGAAGCCACATTGCCATAGTTTATATTTAATGTGAAGCACACTGGTTTTTATTGGTTGCAAGAAAATTTACCTGATTTTAAAACATTCCAAGTGAGCCCTCAAGTCTCTGGAGTCAGATAGCCCGTGTTCAGTGCCTGTCTCCATCACTGACTTCGGGCGTTGGACAAGCTGCTGACTGTGTTGACCCTCAGTTTCCTGATGGGCAAAATGGGAATAATTGTAGCTTATGTTTCTTAGGACTGTTATGAGTATGAAATGAAGTCATGCTGAGCACCTGAGTACCTGGCTCTTGATAAATGTGCTATTTAAACACTGATTGTTGTTATTAGTTATGTTATTTTTATTGACACAACTTTGTAATCAGTTTTAGCCAGTGGAGGTCAGTTTAATACCCACAAACCTTGCTTTAGAAGGTTGCACAGGGTGGGAGGAGAGCACTCAGCATCACCCCCTGACTGTGCCCTGCAAGAAAGGCTGATCTCTCATTCAATATGAGACCTCTTCTGCAGGGATAAGGTAGCAAGGAAGAGCAGGTGCCTTCCTCTGCAGTGGAGGGTTCAGGTGGTGGTCTCCTGTCCCGCTAGGCTCCTATGAACCCATCAGCCTGGGACTTGTTTCCTTTGAGAATATCTTCTCACTGGCTGCTCAGGAGGACCTGCCCATCTCTCCCCACTGCTACCTCCTGGTCCTCCCTGGGCATCTGCACCTGTTGCTCCTTCCCAAGCCCTCCCTCACATGGTGCCTTCAGAAGGATGGCTCTTTTTGTCTGCCCTAGGTGGGCACTGAGAGCTAAGTGCTAAGTGCCATGCTCACACCTCTGCTCTTTACTGCAAGCTTCCCCCTTAGTCATGTTTAATTAACAGACCTGAAGGTAGCTGGTGATGCTCCTGTATCATTACATCCAGGAACTGCAGATAGGGAGGACACAGAGCATGCTGGAAATGACTTCTCAGCACCTGGGAATAAATGGTGACCGGAGAGCATACAGCTCTTCACCCCTTTTCTGCCCTTCCCACAGCAGGAGCCCTTTTTCAGCTGCTCTGAGTTACAGCAGCTGCTGGGCCATTCACACAGCCTCCAGGGGTCCAGCGCCTCTGATGGCTCTGCTCAGCTGCACAGAAGGAGGGTGTCCTCCCTGTTCCAGAATCTGTGAGCCCTGTTTCCCTGTTCATATTTGGTGAGGTTCTCGAGCGAAAGTCATGGGTCAGACCAAAATACTCTGCCAACTGTGTCTGCCTTCAGCCTTTTGGATAAATGTCATGTTCAATCCTACTTGGAGAATCTTGGGGGATGCGTATAACCTTATTATTTCAATATTGATTATTACTCACAGCTCTTTCCCTTTTTGTTAGAGTTGACTCCCAGACTTGCAGAATGGTGAACGCACTGTCACCTCGGTTTAGGAGCTGAGACCAGTCCCCCACCCCCTCTTGACAAGGGCAGGGCAGAGCCGGTCAGACTCTACTGATTCCTCTGTGACCTTGGACAGGCCCCTTTCCTCTGACACTCTGCAGGAGGCCCCTGTCACAGTCTTTGTGCCACCAGCCTAGGCCAGGGCAGCGTGAGGAAAGGATTCATTCATGTCCTTTATCTGTCAACATGGCTCCGGTAATCCAGCTTGAGAATTTCAGCCTCCAATGCTTTTGTTCTGTCATTACCAAAAAAATAAAAATAAAAATCATTTCTTTTGCTCACTTGTCCCACTTGAATGGTATGTAATAGTGTTATAGATTGATGGTGTTTATGACTTTGTGACCAGGGGAGAAGCTGGAAGTTCCACTGTGCCCATTTCTACTCCTGCATTTCTGTAAAGGTCACAGCAAAATTATTTTATCAAGTACACCACAGAAGGAGAAAATCTTAATCTTATATTATACATATGCAGCACTTGACCTTCTCGTGAGATGCAGCACCTCTTAGCTACACTTACTTAAACATAATGCAACTCTTCCCCGGATGCACACAGAGAGAATAATTAGGTTCCCTGGCATCCCAGCTGGAGAGGAGGCTGTGCAGTGGGGCTGACCTCAAAGACGATAAGGAGAAGGAGTCGAGGCAGGCAGAGACAGGGTTGGGGAAAGCTACCCTAGGGCTGCAGCAGGCTCATCCTGATGAGGCTGGTGGAGCAGACTCTGAGGCTTGTTCTGGTACATCTCTGACCAAGCTATCCCTTGCCTTCTCCTGGCCTTAGTTTCTCCATCATAGATCTAGGATGGGCCAACTCTGATCCATGGGTAGCAGCTGCCCGGGGCGGGGGCGGGGTGGGGGTGGGGTGCATTGTGTTATAGATTCTGAGCTCTGATCTGGGTTGACTGGGAATGAGTGCCATGACTGATTAGTGATGTCTGCCATGGACAACTTGGGAGGTGGTAATCATAGCTATACTGGCTGACCCTCTTCTAGGGTGTTTCTAAGGTCTTTTTCCACCCTGACTGCATGTGATTTGTGGACTCAACAAAACCCTGGAACGGGGAAGCTTGGAAAAGGAGAAACAATAACCTTCCCTAAGAGATGAGTGCTATTTACCTTGTCAGATTTTGGAGAGGAAATGCAATTTGTGTGATGCATCTAAACATGTTTGTTTGTTTGTTTGTTTTCTTTTCATACATTGTCACTGAGAAACAGAGAGAGCAGGGCACAGCAATGTTGTTTCTTGGTGTGATGACTCACCAGGCATGGCTGAATGTGTGTGTGCAGGTAGCCAGTCCTGCCCCAGCCACAGGAAGAGGGAGGGTGGCTTCTCATCATTGTCCAGCCTTGAGAAATGCAGTAAGAAGTCACCTTCATTTATCTTAAACACTTGATCATAAATTATTTTTTTAAGGGAATCCATCAAGTTCTGTGTCAGGGAATACTTAAAAATAAGGCTTTTCTCAAAGGGTAAAATAAACACTTCACTTCGAAAATGTGGGAAGCCACCTGACTGCAAGCATATGTCCCTGTCGCCTGCTGCCCAGAGAAACCAGATTGACAGTGCTTTCAGAGCATTGGCAGGCAGGCTCTGACGTGGGTGGGGAGAGGGCCTAGCGACAGGGCATCTGGGGATTCCCTGCCCACCCCCTCCCCTGACACAGCAGTGGGAGCCGAGGCCTGGCAGCCCTGTGGTCCAGAGTATCCAATCAGGAGAGGCCCATTGGAAGATCTGAAGTGATCTGACCCTCATTTCTGCTTGTCAAGTTCCTGAGGAGCATCTCTGGTGGTGGGGAGGGAAATAGGGAGGCCATATTCCCTTCAAGGAATCTCTCCTGCTGCTGGCAGCATGCTTCTGCTCTCTGCTCAAGGACAGACCCCTCCTTCCCCTGCTGTACCCCCAGCATGTGCTCACCCACCTCCTTCACCAACTGGCTGTGACATTAGCTTTTCTGCAGGAGGCCTTGCTCTGCCCCTGGAGCCCCACATCTGAAGAATTCCATCTTCACTGGCCATCTGCTACCTGTGGATCGAGGGCTCCTCCAGGCCCCCTTCTACATCTGATTCCCTGCATGTCTGCCCTAACTCCTCAACAATAGCCCTCTCCTCTCCCAGTATAAAGAAAGTGACTGTCTTAGATCTAACTCAGGGCACACAGGAAGTACCCCTCAAATGAGTCAAATTTATAAAAGGCAAAGGGCTCTGTCAGGCTAAAGCTTAAGCAGCAGTTCCATGGGGCCCCCAGCAGCTGCTGGCTGTCCAGGTGGCCTGTTGGGAAGGCACTCAGGTAGCGCTGCAACCTTCAGGTTCCAGTGACCTCGAGTAGCTGGGGGCTGGGTCTCCAGCTAGAGGCCCCGCCCCCCGACCCACCTGTCCAAGGTTCTGAAAGATTCCTGAGTGAAGGATCCTCCTCAGGGTGAGGGCCCTGTTTGCTGGCTGGTGGTGGGGAGCAGACCCAGCCAGCTCCGGGAGGAGCCCCCACCTTACCTTCCCCGTTCTTCCCTGTCCTAATGTCACTCTCAAACCCCTCAAAGTCATAGGGAAAGTGACCTTGATGCCAGGGTATAGCGTTTTTAAAAGAGAACTCCAGGAAGACGAAAATGCCTGGCCCAAGTAGATGAAGTGTGGAGGGCAGGCTTTCTGGCACTGGTAGGAAAGTAGGGGTACAAGGCATCAGCAAGTCACTTAGCCCAGTGCCTGACATCTAGTGGGGACTCCGTGCATACCGTTCATGAATGAGGAAGGCCCAGTTAATCACCAGCTTCTCCTCTTCTAATGACTTTTGACTCTATTCCCACTATCCCAGTGATTATCACTCTTTCTGGGCTTTTGTGACTCCTTTAACTGTGACCACTCCTCCAACCCATTCTCTTCCCAGCAGCCAGTGTGATCTTTCAGACACAAAAAGTCTGATTGTGTTTTTTCCCCAGTGTTAAACTCAGCAGTGGCCCATGACCTAAGGATCAAATCCAGGGGCTGACATGAGACTCAGCCTCCTTATCAACTGACCCCTGCCCACTCCACATATAACAGTGGATCATAGAAACACTGCTCGCAATTTACAGACTGAGTCATGTTTTTTTCTCCAGGGCCTTTGCACATGCTGCTTTCTCTACATGGAGGGTGTTCTGTCTCCCCTCACTAACCCACTTTACCTCTGCAGTCTGCTGCTAAGTCTGCTGCAGTCTATTCAGCTTCTATTAATTCTTAGTGTTTTCACTTAGGTGTCAGTTGTCTGAGACCCTCCCAGCCTCAGTTAGTGCCTGATCTGGCCTCCTATATTGATTCTCTCTGTTGGAATTTCCAGTTTAGAGTCTCACAGGTTAATGCGTCTGCCTGCAATGTGGGAGACCTGGGTTCAATCCCTGGGTCCAGAAGACCCCCAAGAAGGAAATGGCAACCCACTCCAGTATTCTTGCCTGGAGAATCCCATGGATGGAGGAGCCTGGTGGGCTACAGTTCACGGGGTTGCAAAGAGTCAGACACAACTGACCGACTTCACTTCACGTCCTCCACTAGGAGGTCAGCTTCATGGCAGAGGGCCTTTGTGTGTTTCATCCACTGGTAGATCTCAGTGCCTGGCATGGCTCCAAGTTTATATTAAGTGGCCAATTTAAATACTTTAAAATGAATGACAGTTGAAAACATTCACTCTGGCTCCTTGTAGAAAATACCTAGCCGCTATTTATTGAGGCGATGCTACATTCCAGTATGTTTGCAGATATTATACTAATCATCACAAAACTGTAAGAAGGAAGTTACTCTAGTGTCTCTGTATACAGGGTTGGGGGCTGAGGTCAAGGGTTAAGTAACTTGCATAAGATCATATAACCAGGGAGTGGCCATTTTCACAGACCCCACGGCCAGGATGTTTCTACTTTACCTGGAGATCCTAAAGCAGCATTTCTCAAACTAGAGCTGTGTCAGAATCCCCTGGAGGGCTTTCGAACACTCAGATCACTGGGCCCCACCCCAGCATTTCTGGTTCAGTAGGTTTGGAGTGGGGTCTTGGATTCTGAATTTCCACAAGTTCCCAGGTCCTGCTGCTGATGGTTCTGGTCTAGAGACCACAGGTTGAGCATCACTGGTGTAGATCATAGAAAACCCCTAGGTTTGCTTCACACTATCCCACCACCCAAACAATGACTTGGGCCAGGACTGCAGGTTGCAGCCCTGAATTCCCTGCTGAGAGGCTCTGATCCCCAGTCCAATCTCCGTCCCCAAACCTGGTCTTGACTGTGCTGTTTCCGGCTGTTCCCTAGGGATAGGCGCCATCAGGGACAAGGATCTACGTATCTGCCCCTCCCCCTCGGGACACTGCTCTTCTGCTTGTCATCCTTCAGTTCTGACCAGCGATCTCCCCATTTCACCAAGGCTAAGCACCCCTGACCCTGACCCCACATCTTTAACAACTTCCCTGCTGATTGATGTGTTCTAGGCTTGCTGCTGCTACTGCCTGAGCAGCTTAATAGCACTGGAAGTTACAGTCTCGTCTATGTCATGGTGCCTGCAGCATTCATCAATTTCAGCAAGTGTCACTAAGAGTGATATGACTGTATGACACAGCTAAGTGTTCCCTCTGCACAGGCTGTTACTGCTGGCACTGGGCCCACGAAGGCAGGGACTGGAGACCCATTTGGCCCCATGTATGCAGTCCGACACACCTGAGTGCCCCAGCCCACTTCCTGCTGTGGCTGCACGAATGCTGTGTGTCCCGGGCAGCCTCTACTGCCAGGTTCCCTCTCCCTCCAAGTTCCCCAGACAAGTGCTTCCCTGTTCTCTCTGAGGCTTGGGGCACTCTTTTCCCTTTGCCTCACCCTCCCATTTCTGCTTCAGCTTTTGCCCATCCTTCAAAGCCTGTGCGTGTGCCACCGCCTCCAGGCAGCCAATGCATGCATCTACGTGGAAGGCTTGTGCTCGGTACCAGGGAGAAGAAAATGCAAAGAGGGCAACACCTAGCATCAACCTTCAGAGACCTTTCCATCTAGTACAGTAGTTGGATGATCCACTGGGTGGATGCCTGGAAACCACTTCTCCACTATTGGTTTTCTCAACACATTACCCTCACCATAAGGGAAAGTGGGGGTTTCACAAGGCCTGGGTCCCACTGGGATGTCCTGAGATTGTTCAGGGAGACCTATGTCTGGGAAACACACAGACTACTGATGACATAGACAGGGAACCCCAGCACACCTCCTTCCCCAGAGCTTCATGCCTGGAGGTCCAGAGTCAAGAACCCCTGGGGTCAGCCTCTGTAAAGTGAAGATGAGAGAGGCACTGGGTCACCGGTGTAAATGTACAAACAGGGCTCACCCGAGGCCACAAGACCTCAGAGCAGAACCTTGCAGAGCTGTGCACATGCCCTGCATAAAGGGCTTGACCCCGCCCCCCTGTCGGAGAAGGCAATGGCACCCCACTCCAGTACTCTTGCCTGGAAAATCCCATGGATGGAGGAGCCTGGTGGGCTGCAATCCATGGGGTCACGAAGAGTTGGGCACGACTGAGCAACTTCACTTTCACTTTTCACTTTCATGCATTGGAGAAGGAAATGGCAACCCACTCCAGTGTTCTTGCCTGGAGAATCCCAGGGATGGGGGAGCCTGGTGGGCTGCCATCTATGGGGTCACACAGAGTCAGACATGACTGAAGTGACTTAGCAGCAGCAGCAGGCAGCAGCAGCAACCGCCCCTTGTCCCGCCCACCACGTCCATCCTGGGGGCTGCGGAGGTGTGTCTCAGCCACTGCCCAGCCCAGCAGGCTCCTCAAGAGCACAGGCAGAGTTTGGAGACAAAAGGGGAGGTTGAGATGCAGTGAGCTCAGGGCTGTGAACCTCTTTCTTCCTTACCAGGAGCACGAGCCTCGCCCCTCTTACTGTCACCCCGAGAGGCAGGCACACCTCCCCAGCCAGCTGCTGAGCTGCACCTGCCTTGAGAAAAAGGCACCCGGTTCTTAAACAGGGGATGAATATTCATTGGCATGAACCTTTGCAAACTCATTTGGGGAAAAAAAAATTAGATCAGGAGAAGTAATCAGATTATTAAAAAGAAAAATCAAGGACAGAAGGCGGCGGTGGAGGGAAGCATCACATTTAAAATGCACGGAGAGATTTCCTTTCTGCAGAGAAGCTATGACCCCCTGGACCATGCACCGGGAATAGTTAAGCTCTCCCACATTCCTGCTGCATAAAAATGTTTCGTGAGGCCTCAGTAGAGGGGGAGGGGCAGAGGCAATGTGCACCCTCCAAGTACAAAAATTATAAAATAATGTTATGAGGTTTTCATTTTATCTCTCTTGGATATCAAGAAAAATGGTGAGAGCTAAAGAGGCTCTGGTGAGTGCTGAGTGACAGGTTAAAGGGCTCCAATAAAGATTAGATGGTCCACTATCTCCTGAGGAAATTGCATAAAAGTGGTTATTCCCTCTTGCTTCTATTAATTTCCTCTTCCTGGCTGCTTGGAAATGCTTCATAACCTGATGCTGCAGATGGGGACGAGAGGCGCTTTCCATTATCTCAATCACTGCACTGTTTATGAGACACTTAATCTGTTTCTTTATAAAGTAATAGTACTGTTGGTGATGGATTTAGTGTCACGGGGAGGCTGCGTGCAGGGAGGGGAGAGGAGGGGGTTCTCAAGAGCATTGTAAGCTCTAGATGATTCCTTACATCCTGAGGCTCTGAGAAGTTGGGTGGGTGTTTCAAGGTGCCCTTCTGGATATCAGCTAGAGGTCACATGTACCAGTCCCTTGTTGCTTGAAGCCGGAGGGAAATGCTGCGTATTTTGCTTGGGGGATGGAAAATACACACATGCTTAGGGACCTGGTACTCTTGTCTGTTGCTCTCTGCCAGAGTCAGGGGTGGGAAAAGATGTCTGTGCATGGCAGGGGAGCGGGTACCACCTAAAAGCTCCATTTACCTGTCTGAACCGGGATCCTCTGCAATGGAGCCAGTGGAAGTCACCCCCGCCCTTTTCTTAAGGAAACAAAGCAATCTGGGCTGTGCTACTGTCAGAAACGTACAGCCCTCCAAGTCACAGGTGTCCCTCCAACAGAGGCCTTGTGTGAATACACAGCAAGGCCCCGCAGCTCTTCCTTTCCCACACACCTCCCGGAATAGTGATGAAATGCTCCCGGTGGAGATGGGCCTGGGCACTCTCTGACCTAATTTCCCTTCCTACCTCTCCTGTTCTTCCAGAGTTTTGTCTTAGCCTCTCTTGAATTTCACCCCTTAGTCGCCACTGGAAAATGCTTCTTCTGGTCCTCATCTCATAGTGGGGGATCCTCCAAGTCAGGCACTTCCCGTCTGACCGGTCCCCCCACCCCTAAGATAAGAACACACACACCAGCGTTCCATGGTCTGCCTCCTCTCTCACCCCACAAGGAAAGGGCACTTCCCAGAGCCTGTCCCCTACCCTCTGGGCTCTGCTTGCCTAGATCGTCTATAAAATTAGTTGAATGATTTATTTATTTATTTATTTTTCCAATTTTTAAAAGAGCTTCATTGATAATAGAAAAAATAAAAAAAAGAAAAAAGAAAATTTAAATTAAAAAAAATTAGTTGAATGAGAAGTTCGTGACTATAGTGATAATGCTGACCATAATTTTAATCAAGAGAAAGGCAACCCCTGAGTTTTGAAATGATATTAAAGCAAGTAACTGTGTTATCAACTTCAAAATTGCTTGACAATTTTGGATATGTGCTTGATTAGGTGATCACAGAGTTTAATTATTATTTTTTTTGAGCCTTCAGGCAGGTGTGAGTGGCTGCCAGAGCCCCTACCATTCTCTACTGTGTTACTCCAAACTGCTTTATATACTCAGGTGACTTCTCTAGGCTGAGGCCATTGCTTTTGCTTCCCTTGGTCTAAATTTTTTTTTGTTAGCCTCTAAGAGCAGCTCCATGTATCACCTCTAATTAAAGCTGCTTTTCCTCAAGGGGTAGCACAAATTTCTTATTTATTTTTCTACGTTAAATTTCTAGTGAAGTAACAGTCTTATTAACTTCTATTTCTTTTCAGTGATGTCTGATACAAGATGAGTTTAAAAAGGCTTTGTGGACTAGTCTGGCACGATAAGCATTATTTAAAGCATTAATTCTATGAGAAAATATAGCCCAATTATGCTGACAAGTTAGTCTAAATGTTCAATAAGTGAACCTAGGAATACAGCTTCTTTATAAATTAGGGAATGCCTAGACATAGATTTTAAAAAAATATTAACTTATGAAATCTGAATATTAATGAGATTCATCTATTTTGTGATTATCAATAAGAAATATGTTACAAATATAATGATTCTCCCATTATACAAAGCAGAAATAATCTGTGCAGAAACATATTTTTCTACTTGGTCCCAGGATTGATTTGCTCACTTTAGGACTCTAAGCTTATCAATCTTAAAAGAAAACTTGCTATTAAAAGGAACTGGAAAAATGAAGATAAAGAAGAATTAGCACTTTTTAACTCTTACTGAGCTAGGTAAATTTTCATATTTGAGTTTAATAAATTCTAATGACCTGTGGGAGTTTTTGTGAGAAGTGTTACATTTCTTTTTTTATAGATTCTTTACACAGATAAGCAAGATGAGGATGACATAACTTGCTAGTGGTCACCCAGGTAGTATCCAGCCGAGCCAGGAATCGGAACCAGGACTGTTGCTAAGGGGGGATGGAGTCTTGGCCCCTCCCAAGGCCTTTCACCCCAGCCCTTCTCTGAACTTCTCTCTTTTGAAGTTCAGCTTGGCCTCTTCTCTGTAATTGCCCCCCCTCTGTGGAATCACCTCGTTCTGGAGTCACCTCATTCTGGTTCTGCCTTCCTTCAGCAGAGATCTCAGAGGAAGACACTTTCTAATTCCCTTGCTACTCGTGGACAGCAGGATGGCTGTTTATGCTGTTAATGTATTAAATGTAAAGAAAGGAGGCTTTTAAATGCTGGAAAGAAAGTGAAAACACCTTGTCTCTCTTGGACTGATACATTAAGAAAATTACATGTGGCAGGGCTCCAGTGAATGCGTGAGTCACCATGTTCCCCTCCCCCACTTTCCAGGCAAAGAGCTTCTGCTGTGTTTGGGCAGCACAGGCCTGGGATTTATGCGTTCTCCACCTCCAGAACTGAAGGAGGCAGCAATGCTGGGTGATCCACGGTAGAAAAGGCCAAGTGCTTCTCATGGGTGAGAAGGATGAGAAATGGAAAGGAGAAAGGTAGAGAGGAGGAAAGAGAAGAAGAGACTTTACTGTGTGGGTCTGAAAGGGTAAATCTGCAAGTCAAATTCTAGGACACTTTGGGTGTACCGTTCAGTTTCCTTTGGTGTTTTATTAATTAAACCTTTAGTAGAGATTTAAGGGTTTTTTTTTTTTTTTTTTTTTTTGCTTTCTACCCAGAAGTTTCTTTTGAATGTGCTGAGACATGTAGCAAGTGGCCCATTTTTACATGAGGTACAACAAAAATCTTTAAGATAAGGTTATTGAAGCATCTAGAGAGTGTTTACCCCAGTGTGTTCCATGGAACTTGAATCCCAGGAGATGTACTTCAAAATAGGGTTTCTTGGTGAGAAAATACAGCATTCTATATCCCATTTTTGAAAGTCCTGAAAAATTCTTATTAAAAAATGAAATGACCTTTTTAAATCCACAGATGCAAAATGTCTGACCGCAGACCCCTTTTGTGAGTAGCTGGTGTTAACAACCCAAAAGACATGGACTCCTTGAAGCATGCTTGAGTTATGCCATTCCAGAACATTCCATGACAAAAATTTCCTCCCATTCAAGATGAGCTCCTGCCCCAGGCACTTCCAGAGTGACCAAAACCCTTTAGCTCACTTCAAATGAGAGGGTGAGAAAACTTACCCAGCAAAGGAAACAGTTCTTTCTTGTCCTGGTAGAAGAGATATGGATATTTTCCAAATAGTTTATATGTATATCATCGCTATTACTTCTCCCACTGTGTGATTCTAGGCAACTTTTTTTAACCTTTCAGTGTTCCAATTTCCTTATTAACAAAATGGAGCTAATAATAGCTATCCCATAGAGGAACGCATGTAAGCACTTAACAAGAATGTTAACAGATGGTGGCTATTGCTACTGTTAAAAAATACTCTGCACTTTCCAGGAGGACAGTCTATTTGGGAAGATGAGCTTTGTATAAGCAGAAACCTTAGTAGTGGCACTTCTACTGTGTCAGTGTTCACATGTGTGCATGCTAAGTCGCCTCAGTTGTGTCTGACTCTGCAAGGCTATAGACTGTAGCCTGCCAGGCTCATCCATCCATGGGATTCTCCAAACAAGAATACTGAAGTGGGTTGCCATTTCCTACTTCAGGGGATCTTCCTCACCCAAGGACTGAACACACATCTTTTGTCTCCTGCATTGGCAGGCAAATTCTTTAGCATTAGTGCCCCATGGAAAGTCCCTGGCAATGATCACATAGTATTGTGGTTGTATGACTACACTGGATCAAGAACTCCTTGAGGGCATGTTCTGTTCTCAAAATTCCCTGGGTCAAGTTCTTAGCAGGATCATATTAAATGTCTGTTGAATGAATTAGTGAAGTATGTAAGAAAGCCAGTTGACTATGAAATTAGTTTTGCCTTGTCTCAAAGGAGGATAAGCCAGAGCAGGTTTCTTGGGGACCAGAAGAGTCAGGAGCTGAGATAGTGAGAAAGGGCCTGAGGGAAGAAGACAGGCAGGGCCAATTTTCTGAGGAATCAGCAAGGCAGGAACCAGATGTCTGGAGTCAAAGGTCTCTGGAGATGAGGCATGGTAAAAGCTTGAGGAATGGCCTAGAGCCAGACTTTTGGGGGCATAGCTTTTCACAGGCTGACCTATGGAGAAAAAAGAATAAGTGCCTTATATCTGTGGACAGCTCTAGTGGGCATTGGGTTGTATGAGGCGTTCCCAAACTTCCCCACTGACATGTACATGATAGATGATACCAAGTGCATGACACATTCCCTGGTGCACTGCCTGTAAAGCCATCCTTCTTTGCCCCACCCCCACCTCCAGGCATTTCAAAATGCAATTAAGGGAGAATGATGTTGTTAAGCCAGTAACCTTGAAATCACTTTAATTTCTTCTTAAAGAATCACTCATGAATTTCAGCCCTTTACCATCTTTCATAATAAGTGTTAACACAGCTCACAGTGTCCCTCATGTGCGTTGCAGTGTGACATTTAAGAACCATAGGTCCAGCCCATTGTCAACCGGGGCATCGTTCCATATGAGTACGGGTGAAAATACTTCACTGAGTGGATCAGGGTAAGGCCCCAACTGTTAACCACGTGGAAGAGGGAGGGAATAACCATTTATAGAGCACTTATGCCTCAGACACTGAGCTACACATTAGATTCATTTTCTCAATTAAGTCTCTCGACACACCTGAAAGGGAAGAATCATTATTCATATTGTTCAAGTGAGAGAGGCCATTGGTACTGGGAAAATATATTTCACTAAAGATGTTTGAAGACTCGGAAGTTTTAAGTAGGGGTTTCCTCTATCTGAAATGCTCACTTTGAGCAATGGGGGTATCTCAATGTCCTTTTTAAGGGGACAGAATGGTTCATTTTCCAGTTCCGGGAAAAGGCCTCTGTGGCCCCTCTTCCATTAATTCTAAGACGGCATCTTTATTTTCCAGCTTGCCCTGCAGGGATGTTCAAAGCCAGCCAGGAAGCTGAGGTCTGCTCTCACTGCCCTTCCAACAGCCGATCCCCTTCAGAGGCATCTCCCATCTGTACCTGCCGGACCGGCTACTACCGAGCGGATTTTGACCCCCCAGAAGTGGCATGCACTAGTAAGTGTATAGTAGGGGCTCTGGGCTGGGGAGTTTGATTGTCTGATAGTGCAAGTGGTGGGCCTGGGTCAGGGAAGACTTAAGACACCATCCTCCAATTGCAAGGTACAAAGCAGAAATGCTGGCTGTGGTGCTGAAATGAACAGCTCCTTGCTGGGCAAACAGGGCCCCTCTATCAGGATTGGTCAAGATTATGTTCTTTCCTTGTCCTCTCCTCCCAGATGAGAGGGCCTTCCTCCTACCCAAGCAAGACAATTTGTGTCCACCAGATGATTAAAAATGTCAAATGGAGAGTTCTTTGAGTGCAAAATCAAGGTGCACCAAGATGCTGGAACAATTCCTGGTAACTCTTCCAGTCACCTCCTCCAAGAAGCTCACTTGGTCTTCACAGCTGAGAATATCCTCTCTTTTCACTAGGCTCCCGGTATCTCTGTGACCAGGCTACCCTCAGAACTCTCATGATTTTACTAATTGTCTAGTAAGATTTTTCTTTTTGTCTAATGTAGATTTTTATAAAACAACATTTGTTATAGTTTCCGATTATAATGTTATGCATGTTGACTGGAGAGAATTTGAGCAGAAATGAGTAAATATGAAGACAAATGCAACCATATTATCTATATCCAGAGATAACCACTGATAACTTATTGTGGCAATGGATGTAGATTCTACTGAACATTCAGTGGAGAAGTAGAAAAGATAATTTAACACTTTTAAACAAAAATTCCTATTTAGCAGTAGCCATTGATCCCAAGCATTGTTTCCCACTTTTTCAGCCAGCTGCTGATTTTCCCCTGTTTCAGCTTTTTTCTCATAAGGCCTCTAAACTGTTCCCCACCCAGCCAGGCTCAAGAGGCCTTCCTCTGCCTCTCAGTATTTCCCCTTTTTAAACTTTATACTGGAGTATTATGGCAAAAAGTGAAGAGGAACTAAAAAGCCTCTTGATGAAAGTGGAAGTGGAGAGTGAAAAGGTTGGCTTAAAGCTCAACATTCAGAAAACGAAGATCATGGCATCTGGTCCCATCACTACATGGGAAATAGATGGAGAAACAGTGGAAACAGTGTCAGACTTTATTTTTCTGGGCTCCAAAATCACTGCAGATGGTGACTGCAGCCATGAAATTAAAAGACGCTTACTCCTTGGAAGGAAAGTTATGACCAACCTAGATAGCATATTCAAAAGCAGAGATATCACTTTGCCAACAAAGGTTTGCCTAGTCAAGGCTATGGTCTTTCCTGTGGTCATGTATGGATGTGAGAGCTGGACTGTGAAGAAGGCTGAACGCCGAAGAATTGGTGTTGGACAAGACTCTTGAGAGTCCCTTGGACTGCAAGGAGATCCAACCAGTCCATTCTGAAGGAGATCAGCCCTGGGATTTCTTTGGAAGGAATGATGCTAAAGCTGAAACTCCAGTATTTTGGCCACCTCATGCGAAGAGTTGACTCATTGGAGAAGACTCTGATGCTGGGAGGGATTGGGGGCAGGAGGAGAAGGGGACGACAGAGAATGAGATGGCTGGATGGCATCACTGACTCGATGAATGTGAGTCTGAGTGACCTCCGAGAGCTGGTGATGGACAGGGAGGCCTGGCGTGCTTCAGTTCATGGGGTCGCAAAGAGTCGAACACGACTGAGCGACTGATCTGATCTGATCTGATTGGCTCATTGGTCAAGAACTCACCTGGCAGTGCAGGAGATGCAGGTTTGATCCCTGGGTTGGAAAGATCCCCTGGAGAAGGAAATAACAATTCACTCCAGTATTCTTGCCTGGGAAATCCCATGGTCAGAGGAGCCTGATAGGCTACAAAGAGTTGGACTTGACTTAGCAAGCAAGCACATGCATGCATGGTTGCTTTACAATGTTGTGTGAGTTTCTACTGTACAGCAGAGTGTCCAGTCATCCTTCACTTGTCTTTTTGGTTACCCAGTGAAGGTCCTTGTGTGCCTTATGTGCGTATATGGTACATCCATACCTCTGCCAAGTGACAGGACCAGAGTCTAGCGTGAATCCCTGAGGCAGAAATTCTAGGGGCTGGGGCCTGTGCATCAGCCCCACCACTCTCCCACTCTCTGCTGTAGAGGGAAGGGCAGTCATCCTGCCAAAACGGAAGGGGGGCAACTCTGCTCCCTGGGGGGAGGGCTGGAGGAGAGGAGAATTTCCTCACCATGTTCTCCCTCAAAATTCAGCATCATGTGGAGATCAGAAGCACCTTTATCCCTGCACAGCACTCTCAAGAACTTGCTTCTCCTCTCCTAAGTGTGGCAGCCCTAAAATAGGGATACTTTTCCCTTTCAGTATTCTTGTTGCATTCAGAAGTCAGTGCTCCAGGTTAACCTCTAATTATGCTAGAACTTTCTTTGTGTTGGGTAATGTTGCCCAGATTGCTCCGAGTAAGGACCTTTCCTTCACCTCCTCTGACCAAACTCCTTCCGCCTACCCCAGTATAGAAAGACATGGAGGAAACATTTCATACATATTTGCAGTTCTGATGGGCAGAAAAAAATGACTGAACTCCAGGTAGAATTTCTTAATTCTGGCCTTGCAGTATATGTAAACTTTGCCTGATAAAGCAGAAGAATGAAAGTGTCTTCTAGATCAAACTTCTGAGGTCAATCAATGCTTATAGATTGGAACTGAGAAAAAGCTCATCCTTTTGTAAATTGATTTTTTCCCCAGATCTCTCTGGGTTGATATGAACAGAAATGATTCCATTTCTGCTGACTGGCGTTCCAGTCTTCCTTTTGTGGTGAAAGTAAAGTCGCTCAGTCGTGTCCGACTCTTTGCGACCCCGTGGACCGTAGCCCACCAGGCTCCTCCGCCCACGGGATTCTCCAGGCAAGATATACTGGAGTGGGTTGCCATTTCCTTCTCCAGGGGATCTTCCCGACCCAGGGATCGAACCCAGGTCTCCCGCATTGCAGGCAGACGCTTTAACCTCTGAGCCACCAGGGAAGCCTTTTGTGGTACACCTGTACTGATTTCTGAGGTTCCTCTGTGCGTCCCTGTGAACCCGACAAGAGTTGTTTCATGCTCTTCTTTAGAAGCCACTTAGGCTCAATCTCTGCTTCCTGGATGTCGAGACTAAGGACCAGTCTCCATGATTGCCAAAATTCAGGTTCTCACAGCCTGCATCCTGAAAACATTCCCCTCGACTCTCACAAACCCTCTCTTACTGGCCAGCCTCCTTCTGCAGATAAACTCATGAAAATAAAAGTCTGGGACCTCAGCTTCCAACTCCAGCATACACACCCTATAAATCCATCCAGCCCCTGAAGAAGGCCACCTAGAGAGAAGGTAGGGCAGTGACAGAGGTGGAGCTCATTGCTTTGTAGCACCTCTCTCTTTTACCTCTCACATGACATCTGCCTTTTATCTCCTGTCACCTGACCTGATGTGCTTGAGCCAACAGGACTGATTCCTGGTATAAACAGGAGCTTCCCAGAGCCTTCACTCTGCACACTGTAGACCTTCACTGCCCACTGCTCACCCATGTCCTGAGTCCAGCTCATTAAACTCAGACCTCCCAAGCTTTTCTCTCTTGCACTGGCAGCTAGCTCTAAGTTAGGCACACCTTTCCAGCCCCTATGTCCCACCACAATCTCCACATGTTACCCAGAGTGGGGAGGTGAATGCAGGACTTGTCAGGATGTCAGGGTGTGGAGGAATGTCACCACACACTGTACACAGCCCTGAGCTCTTTCAACCCCCAGAAGCAGAACTCTAGGGTCTGGCAGAAATTGCCAAATCAGAGTCCCAGTTGCCTGTAGAGGTCTGGCCAAGAGCAGCTCAAGGACGCATTGTCCAGCTCCAGGCTCTGGTTGGCAGGGGCCAGCAGTGGGTAAGAGGACCCAGAGGCTGGGCTGGCTGGCAGCACAATGCTAGGCAAAACAAGTGTAAATAAACCTATTATTTTATTGAGCCTCATTATATATTTGATTTATTGTGTGCCAGGGAAGTACTGTATGAAAAAGTCAATTTGTTGGCTTTTATACTCTCATTAGGGTTTCCTTTTAAAGCATTCTAATTGGAGGTGCCATCTGTTCTCTTAAAAAGGCATCGCACATCACCAGTGTAAATAATTTTTCAGATACAAGGAGCATATCTGGAGCTGTGGAGGCCAGGCACAGCCCTGCCCCATGGCCTTGTGTCTCAGCTGGTTCTGCAGGTGGAGCAAGGCAGCCAGCATGGGCCCGGCCAACTGATAGAGGGTTGGTGGGCGGGGATTGGTGGGCAGGGCCCAGGTGCTTGTTCATTTCGCAAGTGCATACCTCTGTCCGGGCAAACAAAGGATGGTGATGGCCGGATGAGGTGCTGGGAGGACCCAGGCAAAGGGGAGCTCTGTCCTTCTAAAATGCATAGGACGGTGGGTGCCTACCATTTCAGGTCTGGGATGTGATGGGGGAAAGGGACATAGTATGGGAAGCGTCCGAGAGCCTAGGCCTCAGGCATGGCCTGTTGCCACTGTCTTTTAACGAGGTTGTATCAACAGTCATTCACTGACAATACTGGACATTCTATAAAAAAAATTTTATGATTTAAAATGTACTCTTTTACAAGGCTAAAAATATCTGCAGTTTGCTAAAAAACGGATGTTTTTATGACTCTTGCTAATCTCGTGAAACAAGCACCACATATATATTCATTGTATTTTTTATAGTGTTCAAAGTGTTAATTTATTCTAAATTAATCTAAACTTTTAAAATGCATGACAACTTTCATAGCCCTATGTGGGCATTTTTAAATTTTCTTTTTAATCTCCGAGGAGAACCTAGGATCTCCATGACCGATGAGATGCCCTGGGAGCCCTAAGCCCAAGCACAGTGTCCAGCCCTATGGTTGACAAAGTTCATGGATTCAGCAGGGACTTGGATGCACCCCAAGGCTGTGTCAAAGGGCTGGGGTGAGCTTTTAGTGAAGTCAGAGAAGAGGGGTATAGGGAGCTGTGTGAATGAGTCTGTGATGATGTTACTGCTGCTCGTCTTGGACACCCAGCTCCCTTCTTCCTTCTTCTCCATCTTCCTTGAGTCTCTGCCAGTCCTGGCATTCTGGATCTGCTGCATCATACCTGGCCAGCTGCCCCCTTGTCCTGCCATGGCCCTATGTGCTCATTTTCAGGAAAAAGCCTTGTTCTCAGCAGGGTTTGGAGGGAAGGAAGGGAGGACCAAGAAGACTGATGTAAGAGTTTAGGGTGCAACGCTGCAGCATGTCAGGGCTGCCCTCAGAGACAGAAGGACAACCTAAGCCATGGATGGGATCAGGAGAGAGCTGAGGGATGGCTACAGGCAGGTCACAGATCACAGGTGACACCACCCCCACCCCAACCCCTTCTAACAGAACCCCTTGAAAGAAGCTAGGCTATATGGAGTGGTCAGTGGGGACCACCTTTAACGAGGAGGAATTATCAGTAGGCTACTTAGAGAAGTGGGCAGGAAGAGAGGTCAAAGGGAATGTCCAGCCCCACCAGCCAGGAAGGGTTGCAAAGGCTCTAGACTGGGGAGCTGAGACTCTGAATATCAAGGTTACTGACTTCAGCTGAGGAAGTTGCTCACTTTTGTCCTCCTGCTTCCTCCTCCTGAGGCCCCCTGGGGAGTCTTGGCACCCCAAACTGCCCCAGTCTCCTTGAATAGGTCCTGGGAACGCTGATTGAATCATCGATTTGCATGTAGCATTGGGAAGGTGGGCTTGGCACTTCACAGACAGAAGTTTGACTCTTGTCTCTGTCTCTTACTGTTTCTGTGAATTGAACTAATTTCTTACCTTTCTTACGTTCTGCTGTTTTCTTCTCGTGACCTCATAATAATGCATGTTTCTCTGGGTTGTTACGTGGATTAAACAAAATCATATTATGGAGTCTTTGGCTCAGTGCCTGGTTCATAGTAAACTCTCAATCAGTGTTAGAACTTGCTTTGGTTACATCCCTGGAAAGTGTGAAGATTGCAGCAGATCTGGAAGCTTCCAGTGTGATTGGAGATCTAAAAATAAAAGTGATGTCCTCAGGGGGAGAACAGGTTTGATGCCAGCCCCGAGTGTCACAGCAGAATCTATCGTACAGCTCAGATCACCGTCACCATTTACCTTGGCCTGGAGCTCTTGATGAAAACAAATGAGAAGGTGACGGCCAGTGGGAGCAGACAGGCCGTGGGAGGAGGGGGCTGCAGACAGAGCGTCTGAGGACTCCAGGTGCAGCTCGCCTCCAGGGCTGAGAGACGCTGAGAAATGGGGCGGGAGCCGTGGCCAAGGAGCTGGGTGCTCAGATCTCAGGAAGCAGGGACTCCATGACTCCTCAGGGTCAGACTCACTTCTTTCGCAGGAGGGTCTTATGGCCCTGGAAGTGTGATGAGTGGGCCAGCAGGAGAGAGTTGGGAGCCAGGAATGCATGAGGAAGTGTGCGGCACTGTGAGCACCAAAATGCATGTCTTCAGTTTTAAGTAATTTCTATTTATGGGGGAAGAAATGGAAAGGAGAAATTTATGAAGCAGGTGAAAATAGATAATTATGTCTTATAAAATTGCTGTCTGTGAAAAACTATGTGAAAGGATTGGTGTAAAAATAATTGCCTTGTTACATTTCTGACCACAAAACCCCTTTTTCCTCCATCACCCACATGGGAAAAACTTTGATGGATCACAGAGACAAGCTAGTACTTGTCTTGTTTCTTTATTTCGTCTTCAAATGCACTCGGTTCCCTCTGCAGTTTCGATCATAGAGGTGGAGTGTTAGAAAGGGCTCCAGAAATTATTGTCCTATACCGCTGTCCCCTCTCATGGGAGACACGTTGGCGACCAGTCCCTGTGGTTCCCCGGTGACCACCTCTGATTTCCTCCTGACTCAGAGAGGCTGAGCAGCAAGGCAGGCATGTTGGGTGTGGATCCTAAGGTGTGTGGCCTGGGACATGTGACATCTTCTGTGAACTGGGGCTTATTATTGGCTGAATTGGACACGATGGAACTCAGATTAGGAGGTTGTGGGAATTGATGACAGGATGTCTTGGAAGCCCCCAGGATGAAAGCTCACGACTGTCTGCCTCCAGTGCCACGACCTCACACACATAGAGAACTACCCTTTGGTAGCTCTGAGGAGGATGTTGGAGATGGCCATGTGGTGATGGAGATTTGCTCTTAAATCTGCCTCCCAGAGCAAAGGAAAAGAATCCACTCTTCCTTCTCTTATCTCTGCCTACTCCCATTTCTCTCTATTAAGCTCATGTTTCATCCTTTGTTGGCAGCTATTAACCTCTTTCATCCCAACTGTCCCAGGGCAACAGAGTGGTGGTCCCTATGATAGAGGGAACATAGTCCTTGGATGGACTTCCCAGGAGTGTGGCATTGCCCAAACTTGGTCTTTCCAGGCAGGATAAAGAATAGGGGAGCAGGACTCAGGGGATGGAAGGGGTCTTGAGATGACAGAGAAGGAAGGAACTCCTCTGCAGACAGGTTTAGTCTTCATACCACTGTGAAAAGTCTGTAAGGACATCAGATCATAACCTCCTTCCACCAATCCTGGGTCCTGCTGGCTTATGCTTGACAAGATGGCCAGTAATGGTTTCCTTTATAGCAGTGGTTTTTAGATGCAGTGCTTGGACAAGCAGCCTCAGTGTCATCAGGGAACTTGTTAGAAATATAAATTCTCAGCCCCTCTCTAGACCTCCTGAATGAGGTACTCTGGGGAGGGGGAGTGGGGAGAAGAGGAGGCAGAGATCTGAGTTTTAACAAGCCCTCCAGGTGATTCTGAAGCTCACTAAAGTTTGAAAACATTGCTTTAGAATTAGTCATGTTTCTCTGTCCTCTGCTTTATGACTCCTGGGGAAAAAGGCCATTGAGTGAATTCCTGCCGAGTGGAATCAAAGCGCCTGCTCCTCCTCATCAATGTCTTGTGTAGCAGACTGGAGAGACGGGGAGGGTGGGGGGTGGTTTGGGAGGGTATGAATACATACCTGTGGAAGAAGAGAAGAGGAGGGGATGTGATGTGAGTGTGTGTCAGCGTTGAGTGTTTCAGGGGAGGATCTCACTAGTTCTCAGAGCCACTTCCACCTGCTCTGGCTCAGTTTCCATGACATTCTCTGTCTTGGGTGGTGGGAGCAGTGATATAGGAGAGAGAGTAGAGATGAGTGAGCACCGCCTGGCTGGAGCAGGCTCAAGGAGGGTGGAGGGGAACACTTAAGCAGAAGCAAAGTGACTGGTGACTGGTGGGGCCCGGTCCCCTGAGCTCAGATGGAGGATTAGGTGAGTAGAGTGATGGAGTGATGGGTCTCACCCTCAGATGGTCCTTCTCACCACCTAGCGTGAAGGTCCAGAGGTAGCCTCTGGGTGCCATCATTTCAGGGAGGGGTCCTTTAGTCCAGTAGAGCAGGAAGCTTCCCCCAGGGTGACACACTCCACAGGGCACAGGAATCCAGTGTTATAAACTGGGGACTGCTTGCTCACATGCCTACACATTGGGGATGATTTTAAATACTTCCCCAAAGCCAACCTTCTCAAAGCCACGTTCCTCTTCATCTAGGAGTTGCAACCTATTGAAAGAGGGCTACTTTACTCAAGGTTAGTTTTATTCATTACTGATCAGGGCTTTAGGAAAAGTTCCACCATGTACCCCTTTTAATAGGTAAAGGAGCTACTTGACTTTACCCTGGTATGTGATCCACACTTGCGCATAAAAACATCATTTGTGCTTTTGAAGTGGAGGTAATGTGTGTTTTCCTTGAGGTGAAATTCCAACAAGGGTCATGGAGGAACAAGTGTCATGGGGTAAGCTGTTTCTCTGAGCACCTGGATTCGGATAGTGTATACACCTGGATGTAGAATTGAGGTCATGTGACAGGGAGCTGAAAGCTATTTATAGCTGTCACTGCTGTTTCAAGAAGGGTCAGCACTGCCTGTGTACTTGGACTTTCACACTTCTATAGTCTACAATTTCTTTCCACAGTTGTTGGACCCAAGTGAATATAACCCTTAGGAGGCATCATGTAGCTCTAAGTTTAAGCTAATAGCTGGGCATAAGCACTGACATTTCTGTTTCAGCTTTTCATCTTAAGAACATTTCATCTTATGGGCATTTGGAGTCACAGATTATTAACACTTGGAGTGGCCTTCTAGGCCCTGCCTCTCAAACTCCTCCCCGGTGTCAGCCTCATCTCTCCAACAACCCTGAGAAGTGGTCATTTCATTTTTAGCTTTCTGAGTATTTGTGATGACAAACAGCTGATTTTTTTTTTTTTTTCCCTGCAGGGTGGCTGTACTCCATTGCTAGGCAGCCATCACCTATCACTGTAAGAGAGAGTTTCTGTACCTTGGATCAAGTTCTGCTTTCCTTCCCTCCTCACCACTGGTCCATCACTGAGGACCTGCAGGTGGAACCTTTGTTTCCATTGCTTATGAACAACTTTCTCATCCCTCTTCAATCACTTACTGTAGGCTAAACATCATCTGCTCCCAAATGTGCATGATTTCCTGAGCCTCAGTGTCCTGGCTGCCTATTCTGAATCTCTCACATTTATCAATCCAACTCTTAAAATATGGCAGCCAGAATGAAACATACGACCCTCACCCCCGAGCAGGGGCCAAAGAAATTTGGTGGCTCTTCTGAGACTGGGATCCTGTTGATTGTTCACTTTGGTGCAGCCCCTCACACCATGGGCTCCAATCAGACTTCTTCAAAACATTCAAAGCTTTTGTTTGTCTCTTCGAGAGATATTGCCCATCTGGGTCTTTTCTTTCCTGCACTTATCCTTGTAACTTCAGACCTTTTGGCCTCAAGGGTTTGGGCACCGTGTTCTTTCAAGGGTACACCATTTTGAGAACTGATTTCAACTGACAAGTTGAAATCATAACTGGATCATAACTTGTTGAGAGTGTGGGCTTTGTGGTCTGTGCTCTAGGGCTGAGTTCAAGCACTGCTCTGACACTTTCCAGCTGTGTGATGTTGGGCAAGTGACACAGCTCTCTGTCTCCATTTTCTCATTCATAAACTGAGTGTAGTGTTAGCATCTGCCTCACTGTTGTCAAGGGTATAAATGGAGTAATATTTAGAACACTATTTAGAACAGTGTTTGGCATACAGGATGCAGTCAATGAAAGTAAGCTATTTTGTTTTACTACTATTATTGGAGTTGTGCACTGTACTTTTGTGCTATTTTCAAAGCAGCTTGAATCCAAGCACTGGAATTATCATTTAGCTAACATTTCTTCCTTTGGTACACAAGTATCTGTGTACTTTTTTCAGTTACTGTCCTTGAAATCTAGGTACATTGTCTATATTCTTTTTCTCTAAAGGCTCATAAACTTTCAGACAAAGAAATGATGTCATTTGGCCTGACTTATACTTAGAGGCCCATGCTGGTTTTTGTCACTGTTTCCTTGAGGCTCAAAAAGCATTGATTTAACTATGAAGTTTCAGAAGTAGGAGGGGATTGAGGTAAAATTTATTCATTTAATCTACTCTCTTCCCTATTTTGAAAATCAGAACAAAGTTGTCTAATACATGGCTGTAGGAGGCACTATGGTCCTGAATGTTCCTTGCTGGCCTTTAGGCAATGGCTTTGATGTCTAATTTGCAGGTTTTGGTCCCAGGCAGGGCTGGTCTGGGATGGATGCTGGAATTGGATGGCAGCTATGGTTCAGGGTTCTTAAATCTTCCTTGCTCTAATTCTCCTCCTCAAAAGAGGAGACAGTCAGAGGCACGTGGCTGTACATCATCTCTCTTCTGCCAGCATCTTACTTAATCCCCAGGAAAGAAGGTGCATGCTCTGAATATTCTATTCAGATCTGTTGAGGTGCAGGGATTTCTCTGTCCACTGGACTGGAAGCTGTTGACATACTGATCTGATTTTTTTAATCCCCTCTGTGGGCTTACATGGTAGGTGCCCAACATAGCCAAGTGGTAAGAGCCCTGCTGTTGGGATCAGGCAGACCAGCCTCACTCTTGACTCTACCCCTCTGTTGCTGTGGTTACTTAACCTCTCTGAAACTACACTTCTTTTCCATAAAATGAGGATATTGTTTATCATTGTGCCGAGTTGTGATGATGTATATACCTAACTCAGCATCAGACGTATGGTAAGATCTCAAAAACTTGTCTTTGTTTTGGGTTGTTATGAATAAGGTTTGAGTCATATCTGAATTGTATACATTCCAAAATCAGAACAGAAAATGTGGGGTGGAGGGAATGGGCATTTTAGAGCAATTGCTTCTGGAGAGTCATCCTAGGTTGGCTGGATGGAATCTTATACCATCATCCCCATCTCGACCCCATAATGATGTGATCACAAGTCCAGATATTGTTGGTGCAGACCACCTTGGTCCCCAGGTCCTCATAGGTGATCCCCAGCTGTGACTAGGGCCCTGGTTCCCGTAGTCCCCCTTTCTTCCATTCATGTAACCCAGAATCAGATCCCGATCCAATTCTGACACCAGAGGCCAAGCCCAAGTCCCCTAGGGGGTTGGGTCTGGGACTCACTCCTGGACCTTCAGCCAGTTGCCCTTTTGCAATCAGCTTTCAATTTCACCACTGCCAGTCAGTCCTGGTACCCATATGAGCCGACTGCACCTCTGTTACTGATCATTAAAGCTTCCCTGGCGGCTGGACTCAGAACCCACCCTCAACCCCATTACACTGGCTAGGGTTCCTGGCTCCAGAGAAGGTCATTCTCTGACCTTCTAGCTGCCGTATCAGAAATCTGGCACTAGCCGACCCTTTCTCAAATCATGACAGTGATCTTCTATATCCCCTGGCTGGTGAATACATGTGAAAGCCCCAAAGCAGTTAGAGCCCCACAGATGTCACTGATGGCTTTGCTTGGTGTGAAAAAGACCAGGGGCTCCAGGTGTCTTGGACTCTCCTAGAAGGAAGCCACTCTCAATTAGTATAAGGGTATATTCTGAACACTGTCCAAGTGAGCAAAGCTACCTTTGTAATTAGTGAAGTACACTGACTGGTATTCCTGCCAGGAAAGTTTCTGAATTGTATGGGAAATTGGGTGAAGTAAAAAGAAATGAGTCTCATAGTCAGTGTGGGCTTGTCCATATTCTTGGAATTATGTGTGGCATAGGACAAGGACACTAGCTTTTTGTAGTGATTTATTTTGAAACTCTGTGTTGATCTTCCGAGAAAATTTCCATGCAATTGGCTGTAAAGTACACATTTGGAGCCAGAGGGTTGAGAACTCTTATGATAGGGCGTTGGCTGTGGGCTTAAAGTCTGGACTCCCCCGTGGGTAAATGGTCACGGATGACTCTGCACAGAGAGAGTAGGCTCCAGTCTTAAGTCAACTGTGCGACCACCTCTGCCCAGCACAACCAAGCTGCTCTGACTCTGAGACCACATTAAGAAGAGTGAATGGTCTCAGGGGTTGATGGGTAGAGGGCCAGATGCCACTTGGACACAAAGGTCCCTCTGTCCTCCCTTCCCATTCTGTAGAGAGAAGGTTGGGGCAATGGTGCTCATGGTGTGTTGCTTCCCCCTAGCTCCTCATGGCTATGGGCTTAGACTTGCAAGAAGATGTCCAAGGTGGTTTTTGAGCAGATCCTCTGGGTTATCACTAAGCTCTGCTCACCTTGCAAGTAGCAGTAAAGGATGCCCAATGTTGTTGAGTGGAAAGAAGCCAGCATGGCACATGTGTAGTTAGATTGAGATGCAGCTTGGTACAGGCTGGCTCTGCTGCATCAGACATGCCTAGAAGGTGGGTGGTTGGGGGAGAGGGGCAGTGGGAAGCCCTGCCAGTGCTCAGTGAGGAGTTAGAAAGCCACTCTATTCCCCCCAAAAGGGTGCTATTTGCTGGCCAGCACAGAGGAACTTGCACATGAGGTGAAAAGTCACTCTTACTGTGAGCAAAGGGTAGGCTTTGTGGTCATGCCAGTGAAAGGGCTGCAGGCAGCTCTGTTGAGGTCAGCCACACCCATGCCTGCATCCCAAGCATGGTGAAGGCTGTGCAACACCATGGCCTACAGCTAAGGCCCTGTCTGAGTGGACCCCAAGTACCATGTACCTGGTACCCCTGGCCACAACCAACTGGATCAAGAGCATAAGCAAGTAACAGTAAGTCTAACATGATAGCTGGTGCTGATTAAGTCCCTGACGTGGATTTTCTCAGTTACCCTCACAGAATACAAAATGAAACTACTGTTATTCCCAATGTATAGATGAGAGAACTGAGGTCCAGCGTGGCTAGTGCCCTAGCTCATACATTTGTTCATGAGTGGCAGGGCCCGATTTCTGCCCAGACCTGACCAGGTAGGGCTCCCTGGCCTCAGTGCTAGGCTTCAATCCTTAGGAAGGAGTTCCATTGCCTCTGAGATGGCTTGACATCAAACTAATGCTGCTGCCCACTTGAGACAGTGAAGGATTATGTGTCAATAGTCAAGGGTCATTTTGTGAGCTCTATGGAAGTGGCTTGGAAATGATCTTTAGCAAGACTGGAGAAGAGAGAAGAATTGGCGGGTGGGAGAAGTGGAAGATGATGGATGGGGGGACAGTGAGGGAGAGGGGAGAGGGTGGAGGCATAGTCACCTCTGCTGTATTATATAGTCTCCCATAGGTGGTCAACACAGCATTTCACTAATATAAATAAAAATGAAAATGCTCAGTCATACCTTGAGGGCACACAAGCCTATATTTGTGGAGGAAATTAACCTAGAAATAGAATTGCTGGGTTGCTGGGCACATGTACTCCGAAAGCCAATCAAAGTGCTGTCCCAGAGGACTAGGCTTGACCAAGTGACACCCCCACCAGTGGTGTGCATCTTCCTTCTCCACCCACGGGCTCAGCTGGATGTTATCCAGACTCTGGTTTTTGCCAGTTTGACTGACCTCCTAAAAATTTTGGCTGTATTTCCCTTAGTATAAATTACTATGTCTTTTTCATACATTTATTGACCGATTTATTTTGTCTCCTGGAAATTGACTGTTTTTGCCCTTTCTCTGTTTTTAAAAATTGACTTCTAGATGCCTGTTAATTAAATGTGACATCTTGCCCCCCAGCCCTCTTATGTGTATGTGCCAGTCATGCCCAACTCTTTGTGACCCCATGGACCATAGCCTTCCAGGACCCTCTGTCCATGGGACTTTCTAGGTAACTGGAGTGGGTTGCCATTTCCTCCTCCATTAGATCTTCCTGACCCCAGGATTGAACCCATGTCTCCTGCATTTCCTTCACTGCAGGTGGGTTCTTTACCTCTTGAGCCACTTGGGATTGTGCAGCCCTCTACGTATTTTTAACTCTTATTTATGAATCCATTTTTTGAATTTTTGAGATTTTTAATTTTTGAGCTTAAACTTGACCTTTTTTAAATTTCTGGTTTGGGGGATTTGAGTCTTGACTTTTTGCCTGGGTTTTGTGTATGCCTTCTCCACTTTAAGATATAAAAACACTCTCATTTTATTTTAGTTCTTTACATGGTGTTTATTTTTAGCTCCTTCCTTCATCTAAAACTTACTTTGTGTAAGATGTGATATCGGTATTCTTATTTCTCTTATTAAAAAGGATGGGGAACACATGTATACCTGTGGCAGATTCATTTTGATACATGGCAAAACCAATACAATATTGTAAAGTTAAATAAAATAAAAATAAAATTAAAAAAAAATAGCGTCCCATCAGCTCCATATGAATTATCCAAAATGTTAGTGAAATGCCTCTTTGGTTACAGACTAAGTGCCCGTCTGTACTCATCTTTATTCCTTAGCATTGATTGTTTAGTCTTTTCTGGCACCAGTTCTATGCTGTTCTAAAGGTAGTAGCTTTGTCGTATATTTCAACAACTGGTAAAAGAAGTCTGTACATATTATTCATTATCAAAATACCTTGCCAACTATTAAACATTTTTATCTGCAAGATGAACTTTGAAATCAGCTTGGCACAACTCATTAATCAATCCTATTACATTGGGAAAAGCATTGACTATATGGGTTACTTTGGAGATGACTGTCATCTTTATGATCTGCATCTCTTCATCCAGGAGCATGTGTACAAATCTTCTTTTATGTCCTTAAGTAAAGGTTTATAGTTGTCTTCATACAAGCATTACACAAGCCTTATGAGATTTAATCGTATGCATTTTATGGGATTTGTGGCTATTGTGAGTAGGTAATTTTTTTCATTATATTTTTCAAAGAGGTTATGATTACTGTTAGCAAAGGACTTCCTGGTGGTGGGAATAGTGAGCTTCCCATCACTGGAGGAATCAAACAGAAGTTGGCCAACCAGGCAGGGACAGTAGAGGGCATTCACCAACAGGGACACACTCTAACCTCCAGGATTCCTCCCCATGCCAAAGATGAGACATGTCAGAATCAGGACTTGATTTTGGATGACCCATACCTTTCTGGGAGGTATACCTGCCTTTTTCAACTTTTCTTTTTGTTCCCTTGATGTTGAATTGTTGTCTTAGGATCCTGGGCCTCTTTGTTCACCCAGAAAGAGGCAACACAAGTGCTGGGGGATTCTTCTGTGTGCATGCTCAGTCACTCAGTCATGTCAGAGTCTTTGCGACCCCATGGGCTGCAGCCCATCAAGCTCCTCTACCCGTGGGGTTCTCCAGGGGAGAGAACGGGAGTGGGTTGCCATTTCCTCACACAGGGGATCTTCCTGATCCTGGGGTTGAACATGTGTTTCCTGTGTCTCCTGCACTGGCAGGTGGATTCTTTACCACTGTGCCATCTGGGAAGCCCCAGGAAAATGATAGCAAATCTGAAATTTGTTTTGAAAGCTCTTCTTTATCTTCTGTATTTTCCTAGAGAAAACTAAATGAATAACCCATTACTATGTAACCCATAGTCTCTTCCCAGCTATTGTTTTGATGCCTTTCTGTTATACAGTCTCTAAAAATGATAGAGAATTATGACAACTGGTTTTGTCACACACTGAAAGAGATTTTGGTCATTTGAGAACTTTGGAGATGCAAGACTCCTTCGTGGGCACCACCCTCTCTCTGGGAATGGTGAGGTGAGATGACTGCTAATCATTCAGTAACCTTGAGACCTCATCCCAGCTACTGCCTCCCTCTCCAGCTCCCCACATGCAGCAGGGGCTTGTCCAGTCTGGCCCAGATGGATATAGTATTTTAAAAACTACCTTGGAAAATCCATGCCCTTCTCCCTTTAGTAACTAGTATTTGAGAGCTCACAGTAGGCTGTGTGCTACAAGGAGTTTGAGGGAGCTGAGGTGCTTTACCTATAAGGCTTCCATCATATGTGTGACCCTCATCCTTGACAAGCCTTGGCCCAGTGGCTACCAACCATATCTCAAGACCCATAGCATCCATTTTCTTGTTTTAGATGTCTTTCCTGATCTCAGCCTCCACACTTGCACCAGCATGAGGGGAATTACCAAGCTCTGGGCTGAGTCAGGACATACTAAATCAAATAAGTGGTTTGGGGTGGTTCAGGGTCTGAGCTGGTATCAATTAGAAATGATGTTCCAAAACATGTTGCTCTGTGGGAGGCTCTGCCAAAGTAGGGTCTGTCTTTCTGTTGTGCCAAAGACTGGTGTATGTCCCAAAGTCTTTTGACTTCAAGAAGACTCTGGCTTAGACTGTTGCCTCTGGTGACAGTAAACACCTTGGAGCGTGCCTGGCAGAATCTGGCCTAGTGTATGGATCTTTCAGGAGGAAGATCTGTGGGGACCATATGGGGATACTTGAGTCAGAGATGCCATGAGCAGGGTCCAGGAGTGTCCAGCCTTCCCTAACCTGGGTAGGAGCCCTGTAGACAAGCTTTATGAATCAGTCACTAAATCATGCCACAGTAACTGCAGCATGCCAGGCTTCCCTGTCTTTCACAATCTCCTGGAGTTTGCTCAAACTCATGTCTATTGAGTCAGTGATGACATCCATCCATCTTATTGTCTGTCGCATCCCCTTCTCCTCTTGCCCTCAATCTTTCCCAGCATCAGGGTCTTTTCCAGTGAGCCAGCTCTATGCATCAGGTGGCCAAAGTATTGGAGCTTAAGCTTCAGCATCAGTCCTTCCAGTGAATATTCACTCTAGGATTGACTGATTTGATCTCCTTGCTATCCAAAGGACTCTCAAGAGTCTTCTCCAACACAATTTGAAAGCATCACTTCTTCAGTGCTCAGCCTCCTTAATGGTTCAACACTCACATCTGGACTAACTTTCACTATTGGAATAACCATAGCCTTGACTATATGGACCTTTGTCGGCAGAGTGATATATCTGCTTTTTATACATTATCTAAACTTGTCATAGCTCTTCTTCCAAGGAGCAAGTGTCTCTTACTTTCGTGGCTGTAGTCACCATGCAGTGATTTTGGAGTCCAAGAAAATGAAATCTGTCACTGTTTCCATTCTTCCCCCATCAATTTGCCATGAAGTGATGGGACTAGATGCCATGATCTTAGTCTTTTGCATGTTTAGTTTTAAACCTGATAAATCCCATAAAGGAAGTCTGTCTAGGGCCTCAGAAATCATAAGCAGGAAGATGTCTTCAGAGGGCCTTCATGTCAAATGTCCCAGACAGTGTCTTCTATTCACTGCACAGGTGTGTACGTGGTCACTGTCTCTCTGCCAGAAGGTGGATGGGTGAATAGGGATTTCTCGGTAACTACCAGATAGTCTTTAGTGCATGTGGAGCACACGAAGATACATTGACAGCCTCAACATATATTCAGCTGTTTGATTCCCTCATTAGTGAGAAGAGAGCAGGGACCCTGCATGTCCCCTTGCAGCACAGTGTGTGGCCATCTCCAGGCCCAGGGGGAGTGTGTCCACCAGCCTTGTCAGTCAATGGTTTGTGTGACTGTTGTGCAGGTGCCTGCCTCCGCTGCACACTTTGAGCTCCTCAGGGTAGACACCAGGGAACCTTTCATACCATAATCTTATGTATGGGTCTTAGTGTAACATAGAGTCTCGGGAACATGGATGGATCAGCTAGGAGTGAAAGATTAGGCTCAGAGTATGCATGTGACCTGCCTAAAGTCACAAAGCTGGCACTCAGCCCAATTTTCCAGCACATCTTTCACCATTTCAGAAAGCCCTGAGGCCTCATTTCAGGGCCAGGAAGGAGGTCTTAAAGACCAGGTCTTTAAGATGACATGACTTCTATCTCTCCTTGATTGAAGTGTCCCCAGGAAATCTGCAGGGGACATCCTATCCAAGCGTCCCTCTCTCTGGCCTGACTTGGGGCCACAAATAGAAGATTCAGCCTCCTGTCCCCACAGGCAGTGACACAGATGGTCATAAGCCCTTCCTGCTGGGATGCACTTCCTCACGAAGGCAGGGGCCTCAGCCATCCTCCAAGGGCTTCTGTAGCCCTGGAGAAACCTAGATGCTCAGGCTTCAATTTAGGTCAGGGAGAGGGGGCTCTTTTCCTAGAAAGTGAATCCACCCCTCTCTCCCACACAATTAGCTCCATCAAAGCAAGTGAAACAAGAAATACTTTCTGCAAACATTGGTGTTTGGAGAAATGTGTAACACTGGGTTCTTTAATGCTCCTGAAATCCCTCTCAGCAGGGTCCCTCCTTGTTTTGACTAGTCGTTTCTTCTTATTACTAACTGTTATGATTAGGGGAATTGCCTGAGTACCGGCCCAGTGTTTCCAAGACCCTAATGAGCAACACATGCAGACATGCTCAACCCAGCCCTGGAACCACGGTTGCTCTGTTTCTACAGGGAAGCTACTAAAATGGTTCAGAAACAAGAGCTTTCTGCCTTCATGAGAGACCGGCCCCCTGCCCCCAGCACCTGGCTGTATTTGCATCACACCTACACTTTGCACTCTTAGGAGGTGCCTCCACCCTGGGGGGAAGAGTTGTTAAGGATGAGCTTTGGGAACATCCAGGCTTGTACTCAAGTCTTGATTCCAGCACTCACCCACCACATAATTTAGGCAAGTTATTTAATGTCTCTGAGCTACAGTTTCTTTATACGTAAAATGGGGATAATAGTTCCTATCTCATGGGATGTTGGGAAAATGAGGCTTCATTAACTTATGTACCAAAATGCCTATGATAATACTTTGCATGTAGGGTTTGTTGTTGAAATGAAATTCACAACTCCACACAGAACTCTCTTAAAATGGAAGCCACGGCCATCTCTCTGATCTTTCAGATGATCCTTGTAGAAATCGTCTAGACGAACTACCGAAATTAATCAGTCACTCAGTGGTGTGAAACAAACACATGTAACCAAATCAAAGCCTTGTCCTTGAGATGTCCGTGCAGATGGCACAGGTGTCTGTTCACAGGAAGGCATGTCCCTGGGGTCTAGTTTAAATTCATTCAAAGCAATATAAAATTGCCCCTGGGGCAATTAGGAAAAGTAAAGCGATACGACAGCTCCAGGTTTAAATGTCCTCTCCTCCTTGCCTCAGGAGAGACAGCAAACATTCTTAGGGGAGATAAGTAGTAACCAGTGTACTGGTTACTGGTTACAAGAGACAAACCTGACGCAGCTTTCCAGTTCTGTGCCTCAAGCCCTCAGCACAACTGACTCCCTTTTAGGAAAAGCCACTTTAGGACTTGAGATATTACCATCTTCACCTTGAGCAAAACAGTGTTCCAATTGTCTAGTCTTTGTCACTCATGAATTATAGGCAACACTTGGTCTGCTTTTTCCAAAGATCCTAAGCTCCTCTTGGCTTCTTTATTGAATGGAGTGTGCCTCAGCAGTCTGTCCACTTGATGCCACTGCTTTTTTTCAGATTCCTGGTAGCTTCCTCTTGGTCCCCTGATTTGGCCTCAAATAGTCATATACCCATCCCACCTCCAAAGACAAGACCTTCTAACCCCTGCTATCACAGACTCCTATTATTATGATGTTATTGGTACCTGTGAGAGATCTTTAGAAACTGCCTACTGTCATCCAGGAAATCCCAGTGAAAGGAGTGAGAGCCAGCTGACCCATGCCGCTTTCCAAGGTGCTGAACCAGCATGGTCCACTGCATCACAACGCTTTCCTCTAGCATAGTGGTCATTCTTGTCTAGTCTTCCCCAGGAAATCTACACCTAGTGAAGGAATGATAGAAGAGGAATTGGTGCCTTAGGAGGAAAAGAGAAGTGCAGAGAGAAAGACTGAGAGCTGAACTTAGGCTGAAGAGTGTCAAAGCTACACATGGCAGCCAGAGAGAATACAGAAGGCTTTTGTTTTGACATTGTTTTCAAATAACAAGTTATCCAAAGAAGGAACCACAACTGAACATGAAGCTGACCTCGTGTTTATTTGGTAACTCTATTACCTTTCTGACAGTTGCAAACTTCCCTTTTTTGGCTTATGTTACACTCCAGCCCATTCTGCTTTCAGCCCTATGTTCTGTACTGAGGACAAAGGCGTAACCACCAGCCTGACTTAGTTTCCTGCATTTTTTGCTTTGATAGAAGACCTCTTTAGATCTCCACAGCCCCCAATTCCATGTCTGCTTCTTATCCTTGACTCTTGTTTCTCCATAAAATCTCAAAGACCTTTATTCTTCTCTAGGAAGCCTTCTAATCACTCAGACACAATTTCTTAAAGTAGGTATGTCACAGTGGGCCATGAGTAGAGATGTCCTGATAGTACTATCATTTTTGATAACCCATCTGGTCCTGCTCCTCACATGTCTTCCTGGCCCCTCACAGTGCACTTTTTTTTTTTTTTTTTTTTGCCATCCCTGTCTATGATGTTATTTTCTGATCTCCCTTTCTATCCCTTCTTAACCTTCAACTCACATTAAAATATGCAGTTAGTTTTCCAAACTACAATCTTTACTCTTCCTAGCCGTGAGAACACTGCCTCTGCATCTCAGAGTCTTGAGTATCCCATGTCCTTTCTGGCTCATTCACAGACCCTATTTCAATAGAGAGTACTGAGTAGAAGACACAGTTTGCTCTAGAAGTATAAAAGAGGAATTTCCCTGTCCACAGGAGGAAGGAGAACAAGCAAGACCAGATATTGTGCCAAAGTCAGACTGCCTTTTGGGAGGCCAGGAAGCAGATGTATAAGTGCACACAAAGATTTTAAGCCCCAAAGACAAAAAGTGTGGAACTGTGCTGGAGACGCAGCTCCATACCCATTGCCCCATACCCGGAGCCCCATTGCCTCTGCCTAGAGGGTGCTTGTAAGGGTTAGGTGGCCCAGAGGGCATAGATTAGAGCAAATAGCTTTCAAGGTGCCTCTACCCAAGTACAGCTCCAATCCTGTGGGCAAGATACCCAGACACCATCTCGAAAAATTCTGTCCTGTATTGATCTTACCATTCCTCAACCATCTGTCTGTAACTCTTTGTGTCTGGATCACTTGCTCTGATCCTTAGCTAAATGTGTCCACAATTCCCAGTACTCCATAGGTAAGGGATCTTGCCTCAGTAATACACATATGGATTCCCCAACATTATGGGCTGTAGCCTCTATATCTTTATGGCTCCCCGCACAGGTCTGGGCATCAGGGTCTGCTCAAGGAATAAGTGACTGGACTAGATTAGCCTTACTTTGATGAGAGGGTCAGGATTCCAGATTGTCCAATAATGACAATACTGATACTAATAGCAGCTGACATTACCTGAGTTTTTCTGTGTACCAGCCACCCAGCTAAACCCTTGGACTTATTATCTCATTAAATCTTCAAAACTACCATTTTTTCAGATGAGAAAATTAAGGCTTAGAAGTTCACATTCCTAAGCTTTGCCAACAAGAGAATATTTTTTTAAAATTTTGTTGCTGAAAACATTTAAGAGGTTTGTTGGTTGGTTTCAGAGATCCCTTAGAGTCTCTGAAAACATGCATATATGTTTAAATACATGTTCATTTTTCTCAGGAAAAGCTTTGTTGCTTTCATCAGATTCTTCAAGGGGTTATTCACAAACAAGAGAGGACCTCATCTCTGGCGTTAGGCAGAGGAGTCCAATTCCAGCCTGCACAAGGGGGCTCCCAGGAGTACATCACCTTCCTGTGATTGTCATCTTCACCTGCTCTCCATGGTGAGGGATACGAGGACACAAACCCTGGCAGCAGCAATGCACAGTTAGCTGGACATTGCCTGCTCTGTACTTTGGACCAGCCAGAAATTCACATCTAAATTCTGAAACTAGATGTTGGCTTTTTTAAGATTCCTGATAAAATTGGCTTTCGAGGCTTACCTGTCTTAAGCATATTTCCTCTCTGATTACTCAAGAGTGCTCTTATTTCCAGCTTTATACAAATAAACTCACCTACTCTTTCCCACCCACTCTGTCTCTCAAATCTATAAAAAAAAAATTCATCTGGCCCAAAATACATTAAGAAACAGGAGATTCCATCTCAGTGTGACAACACTTGGGGTAGCTTATGACTCTAAAAGGATAAATTCTGCCTAACTTTCTGAATTCCCAGTGCCATCTGTGCTTCATGTGGGCAGAGCTAACCTCTCAGGCACATCCTGGAAGACCTTAGAGACCCATCTCCACAATCCAGAATCCACCATGTTCCTCCCACCCAGAGAATCACAGCTCAGCAGTTTTCCCATCCTTTAAAAGGACTGAGTTTTCCTAGCCTTTTTAGCAGGAAGCTTTCATCAGTAGTAACCGTGGCAACAGATCAGAGAGGCTTCAAAAAGCCTGTCTGTATGTAATTAAGAAAAACGAGGACGCGGACGAGAGAGCAGGGAGCTTAGACAAGGAGACCCTGGCTCTGAGCCCTGCCAGCGCACTTCCTGAGGGCTTCTGAGGACGGATAAAGCAAATTTTCTTCCCTCTCTGGTTCCCTCTCCACTCCCCCTTTTAAAGTTTTTTTTTTTTGCTGGTCTCAGTTGGCCTCCTTCCTAAGGATGTTGCTGGGAACCTGGTGCTAGACAAATTCTCTCTACAAGGGGAGGACCCCAAACAGGGGGCTACAGCCTAGATGAGTAGGAAGTGGCCCTGACATTTCCTTTAGGAAGATTTATCTAGAGGCCAGCTCTGCTATGGTCAGACTCTTTGTCCACAGGAGGATCCAAGCTACCTACTTGCAGATTTCTGCAGATTTCTTTGCAGACAAGACACATTTGTGTCCTTGTCATCAGGACAATGCAGGACTTGGGAACCATCATTGTTTTAGCTGCCCAGACACTGGGCCTGGCTTGCCTGTCCTGGAAGGGACCTCACAGGAAAAAGGTCAGGAGCGAAGCATTGCAGGGAGGCAATCTGAGCCTGCTGCTACTGCTAAGTCACTTCAGTCGTGTCTGACTCTGTGCGACCCCATAGAAGGAAGCCCACCAGGCTCTCCCGTCCCTGGGATTCTCTAGGCAAGAACACTGGAATGGGTTGCCATTTCCTTCTCCAATCCATGAAACTGAAAAGTGAAAGTGAAGTCACTCAGTCATGTCCGACTCTTAGCGACCCCATGGACTGCAGCCTATCAGGCTCCTCCGTCCCTGGGATTTTCCAGGCAAGAGTACTGGAGTGCGGTGCCATTGCCTTCTCCGAATCTGAGCCTAGGGGCAGCTTTATTTCCTGGCACTTATTGTTATCTGGATTCATCTCCTTTATCTCTGTGTCCTTTATCTCTTTATTTCTCTATTCTTTTCTGTCACTGCCCCACAACCCCCCTCCCCAACCACCATGTAAACTCCATGGGAGCAGAAGCTCATCTGCTTTGCTTTATCCTATCTCCCAAGTGCCCACAATAGTGCTGCTGCTGCTGCTAGGTCGCTTCAGTCGTGTCCGACTCTGCGACCCCATAGACGGCAGCCCACCAGGCTCCACTGTCTCTGGGATTCTCCAGGCAAGAATACTGGAGTGGGTTGCCATTTCCTTCTCCAATGCATGAAAGTGAAAAGTGAAAGTGAAGTCGCCCAGTCGTGTCCGACTCTCAGCGACCCCATGGACCGGAGCCTACCAGGATCCTCCGTCCATGGGATTCTCCAGGCAAAAGCACTGAGGTGGGGTGCCATTGCCTTCCCCGCCACAATAGTGCAGGAATATTTATTTAAAGAGTGAGTGAGTAAACAAATAAATAATGAATGGGGTCTAGTAGTTGTTAGTGGCCCAGACCTGGGCCACCTCCATAAGGGTATGCTGTGAACCCAGGCACCATGCTAGCTTCTGAGACCACAAGATAGTGTTCAGGTTCTCCTGGCTGTCTGAGTCTGCTCTCCAGGGAGGGCCATTAAAGTTTGCTCCTGATCTTGGAAGGAAAGAATTCAGATTTATGTAGCCCTGGACTCTGCAACCATGGCTCCCAGAGACCCCTGTTCATGGCCCACAGATGCATGTGCCTTGGAGCGCAGCCATGGATGAGACGTGCTTGCTTCATATGAAGGCTGTTTTAAATAAACATGAAAAATTCATCATTCACGGAAACCCACTGCTTTTCTTCTTGAATGGGAAGCAAGTGAAAAAACATGGAAAAAGTATTGACCAGGGTGGGTATCCTCAGCTCCCAGGGACACAGATGGATCAGGGATGGTTCAGTTTCTCTTCTGCCATTTGTGTTTCACCAAAACCTCTACCACCTGGACTTCCCTGGTGGCTCAGTCAGTAAAGAATCTGCCTGTGATGCAGGAGACCTGGGTTCAGTTCCTGGGTTGGGAAGATCCCCTGGAGAAGGGAAAGGCTATCCACTCTGGTATTCTGGCCTAGAGAATTCAAGGACAGTATAGTCCATGGGGTAGCAAAGAGTCAGACACTACTAAGCGACTTTCACTTTACTCTACCACTCAGGGGCACAACAGGGTCCTCACTGCTCCTGCATGTTCCCTCAGCCCCACTGCAGGGCATCTGTCTCATGCTGGAGAGTGGTGCACACGTGTGACCTACAGCCTTGCACACTGAGCAGAGGTCGAAAACTGGTAGAATGGGGCCTCCCCCAGGCAGAGTGCTAGACGTGGGAATCATGGAGACAAACCAGCTACCAGCCCCTGCTCACCAGGAGGCCATAGTGTGGTGAGGATGCTTAGGAAGAGCCCATCGCAGTGTGATGGTGGATTCTGAGTTGTTTGTTGTTCAGTTGTTAAGTCGTGTGTGACTCTTTGCAACCCCATGGACTGCAGCATGCCAGGCTTCCCTGTACCTCGTCATCTCCTGGAATTTGTCCAAGTTCATGTCCACTGAATTGGTGATGCCATCCAACCATCTCATCCTCTGCCTCCCTCTTCTCCTTTTGCCTTCAATCTTTCCCAGAATCAGGGTCTTTTAGGGTGAACTGGCTGTTCGCATCAGGTGGCCAAATTATTGGAGCTTCAGTTTCAGCATCAGTTCTTCCAATGAATATTCAGGGTTGATTTCCTTTAGGATTCACTGGTTTGATTTCCTTGCTGTCCAAGGGATTCTCAAGAGTCTTCTCCAACACCACAGTTCAAAAGCATCAATTCTTCGGCACTCAGCCTTCTTTATGGTCCAACTCTCACCTCCATACGGTTCTGAGTTACACAGCCAGAAATGGGCTTATGGAAGCCCAGAGGGAAGGTGTGTGACTGTGAGCATCAGGGAAGTCTCCTAGTGAAATGTGCTGGATCTGGAAGGGTGAGCAAGTAGATAGAAGGGGAAGAAATCCGGACAAAGGAGAGAATGCAGTGCAGAGGCTTAGGGATGTGAAGTGAGTTCAGTGTGCACAGGACGTGGCGGGAACTTCCTGTTGATCACAGTATGACCCAGAGATGAAATCAAGAGCAGCAAGTCCATATGGGGACTTGAAGGGCGTGGAAATGAGGGTAAACTTTTAAATAACTGGTATTTGAGCAGAGAATGATATGATCCCATGTACATTTTGTAACTCACACCCTGGTGGATGAGAATAGATGGGAGATATGGAAAGCGATGTTGAAGGATTGATTAGAGGCTTTGCTTTAGGTAAGGAAAATTGGTGGAGCCCATTTTTGTGAGGTGATAGAGATACAGAGGAAGGAAAAGGTCCGAGGAAAGGAGATGCTGCTGACGAACTGTGTGTTGAGTCCCCATGTTCTGGCCAATGACCACACAGTATGTTAGGAAGGTAAGGACCAAATTCTCTGGATTTGCCAAGTAGGGAACCCCCCACACCACCCTACCCCTGTCCAAAAAAAAGGGGGGGGCAGGCATGACAGAGGAGTGGGAGAGAAACCAGACTGCAGGTGGTTGAGCAGGGAGGGAGGAGAGCCCATATGATGTGTGACTCCACTTTGGGGAAGGTTGGCTGGAGAGTGAAGAGGGGACATTCAACATAGAGAAAGATATGCCAGGTGACCATGTTTGGGTTTTAAATGGCTATGACATATGCAAATTTAAGTGGAGAAAGTAGTCAGAGGAGAGGATGAAGTTGAAGTTCAAGGACAAGAGGAGGTAACTGGAATTGGGGTGTGTGTGAGGGGCCGTCTCCAAAGGATGGGAGGGGTGAATGGTCACTCTCCCTAACAGTACTGGCTCTGCCCCTCCGCCCAAGGCTGCTTTCTGAGTGATAACCAGAGGATGCCACAGGATGCAGCAAGATAATATGGTTAAAGGATTTACCCCATGCCTGGCATGGAGCAAGTGCTTGGTGAATGTAATTTTTATGACTATGAGAAACAATGGCCTGTGGCTGAGGCTAGGCTATCTTCTGTGACAATGAGCCAGACAGCGATGGCATTCACCACGGGGAGCTTGTGGTCTGAGTCTCATCCATCCAAGCAAGCAGACATGTCTAAGACAGGCACTGGCCAATATGGGCTTTAATGATGAATGTGGTGTGAGACACGGCTGGCCATGACCAATAGAAGTCCACCTAGGGCGATCCCCAATGCCTGCCCAGTACTAGCTGCGCACTGATTCCAAAAGAGATGGATGTTTATCCCTGGTCAGATGGGTGGGGAATTCTTGAATGCTATTTGCAAGACCTCAGTAAAAATGCTTCATGAATCCTGCCCTGTCACAAGCATGCATGAAAACTATGCTTTAGCTTAGGTCTAATGGGCTTTATATAGTACAGTACTGATTTTCTTTCATGTTTTAATAGAATCCGATTTAATATTTGCTTTCTGCTCTCTCTGCTTGCTGTTGACTGATTCAACACAGAATCCTTCCCTGGTGCCCCCCGACCTTGTTGTTATTCCCTCATTCTGTGTGTTGGCATTTGATTCTTGTCTCCAGCATGAACCGCTTTACACATGTCTCCGTTCAGCTGGCGACAGTCACGTGCGTGAATTCTGAATGCATTACTATCCAGAGCAGTGGCTCCCATAGGCCTGTCATTCAGAAGAGGGGCTTCCAGGCAGAGTCTGTTTCCATCAGGTGGATACTGAGGATAAGCAGAGCCCATCCTGGGAACCAGAGGCTATGATCCATTCTGTTCTTGGGCAGGAGATTCTCCAACTGGATCTCAAAATGCTCAGGACTGCAGCCATGAATTTAGCAGCATTCTGCCCTCCTACTAGGGACCAAGCTTTCTAGAGTTTTACAACAAGGCATCTCAGCCTTTGCAGGCATGTGAACAGCAGCCATGGATGGAACTGTCTGGAGGAAAGAGGCTGTCCTCCTTGAGTCCCAGTGAGCCTGACTAGTTTGTAGGAGAGACGATCTGTTCAGATCCCTTGTTTTCCATGAATAGATCTGACCACCAACATTTGGAGTGCCATATCAGCTTAAGACCAGCTCTGGTAGCTAGCAGAATGGGACAAACTGCTATGCTCTTGTATCATGGGGTAAGAAATAGTGGCTGTGTGAATCTCCTACCCAACATGGCTTTGTGCACCAAAGCTTGTACAGTGTGAATATTCATTTCTCCAGGTGTTCTGGAAGCCCATCCTGCAGAGACACACTCCCACTGCCATGTACATACCACATAGATCCCAGGTTGTATGAGACTGTATGCAAGATGCCTGAATATGTTGAGTCCTAGGAGAGGTCACTCCTGTCCTCCAACCCTTGAGTTCTCCACAGGTTAAGAAGAGACATGGAATCCAATAAGAGTCCAATATACATACATGTCACTGATGCTAAAGCTGCCTGGAGGATGCAGCTGAGTCCTGAGAACACAAGGGCTTGTATCCAAGACCCCCATCCTCCTCTCCCTTGGCAGACATGATTCAAAGAAGGAAAGCCTCACTGGGATGACTAAAAGGGGAGCTGGCAACAGGTTGTCATCTCCATCTGTCATTTTTTCTCAGAAAGGATTGGGACATGGTTGTTTAGAGTTGAGGGGGGAGAGGGGATATGTGTATGTGAGGAGGATGGGATCACACCAAAGAGGGATGGAAAGAAGCCGGCCAAGCTTCCACCCAACCTTACTGGGCCTTTCTTTGTCTCCCTACAGGTGTCCCATCAGGTCCCCGCAATGTCATCTCCATCGTCAATGAGACATCCATCATTCTGGAGTGGCACCCTCCTCGGGAGACGGGTGGGCGGGATGACGTGACCTACAACATCATCTGTAAGAAGTGCCGGGCAGACCGCCGGAGCTGCTCCCGCTGTGATGACAACGTGGAGTTCGTGCCCAGGCAGCTGGGCCTGACTGAGTGCCGTGTCTCCATCAGCAGCCTGTGGGCCCATACGCCATACACCTTTGACATCCAGGCTGTCAATGGGGTCTCCAGCAAGAGTCCCTTTCCCCCACAGCATGTCTCTGTCAACATCACCACAAACCAAGCTGGTAAGTCTGGAGGTGTCTGTGCCCCTTTTGTCTGTCTGTGGGGCTGACACTTGGCCACCTCTGTGCAGGAGCAAAGCTGCAGCCACACCCAACCCATTAGTCTGTGCCCAGGCCTCCTCCCAGGAGTGAAGGTGTCAGGTAATGGGCATTTGAGACCATGGAGAGGTAGGGTTTCATCTCTGAGAGCGAGCTGTATTCTTAGGCTTTCCCTGTGCCTGATACAAAAGCAAAGATGTATACTCAGGCCAGCGCAGGATCCAGTGCTCTGCACATTCAGCTAGGGCTCAAGGAACATCCTTGGAAGGATGGATGGACAGATGGATGGTTGGGTAGGTGGGTGGATGGGCAGAAGCACTGAACGATCTTGAGAACACCAGTGTTGCTTTCTTAGAAAACCCAGTGAAAGCAACTTCCCAGAAATCTTGTCAGTATTGCCTTCATAGATTATTTTTCAATTAAACCCATGTAATTCAAGAGTGCACTCTCCTTTACAGTGTGCTCAGATGAATGCTACACTGTTATAGAGACTTCAGACAGTTTATAATAGATCGATCCTGATGGCCAGTACATCCCTGTACTGCATAGCTCAGAACACATTTTTTTCTCTTCTCTATTTCCAAATCTTTTGCTCTTCTGACCTTTTCCTTTTATTACATTTCACATCTCTTGCAACAATCCATTTTTTAAAATCCATTTAATCAGTCCATTCATGTACTCACTCTGCTACTGCTAAGTCACTTCAGTCGTGTCCGACTCTGTGCGACCCCATAGACGGCAGCCCACCGGGCTCCCCCGTCCCTGAGATTCTCCAGGCAAGAACACTGGAGTGGGTTGCCATTTCCTTCTCCAACGCATGAAAGTGAAAAGTGAAAGTGAAGTCACTTAGTCGTGTCCTATTCCTAGCAACCCCATGGACTGCAGCCCACCAGGCTCCTCCGTCCATGGGATTTTCCAGGCAAGAGTACTGGAGTGGGGTGCCATTGCCTTCTCACTCATTTATTTATTTATTCCATCTTTATTGAGGCAGTTATTCAGCATCTACTGCGTGCCGAGCTGTGGATTAGACACTGAGGGATACAGTGACACTTGGACACCATTGTTCCTCCCATGAAACTCATTAACTGAAAAATGTCCAGGGCGTAGACACGAAGTGCAGAGCTGCAAGGTGGTGTATCCCAAGCATCATATGCTGTACTCATGCAGTAAATACCAAAGGAAATAGAGAGAAATGAGCAATGTCCCCCCTGGGGGGAAGGTTCAAGGCTGCAAAGGGGACGTTAAGATCACCTCTTATAGACAGTGATGAGAATCATAGGCAGTGGACCATGATCTTACTTGGAATTATGGATTTTTCTCAATCAGCAAATTCTAAAAGGATAGCTTGTTAGTGGAATAGCAGGAGCTGAGCTCTCTCTCCTTCCGCGTAGCTCCCAATTCTTGACGTCTTCTATCCTTCTCCATCCTTTCCTACTCCTCATCACCCCCTCCCCCCAGTCCTGAGACTTGTTCTGCCTCTTTTAATACCAGGCATCTTTGATGGCAGATGATTCTTGGGTTTAAGCTGTCAGAATGGAGAAGAAAAAAAGGTGTCATCAGAGAGCATGGCTGTCCAGATGGCTGCGTTGTTGCTGAGAGCATGTGTGTGTTCGTGTGTGCGTGTTTGTATGTATGCGTGTGGTCACGTGTTTACATGCATACGTGTGTAGTGAGAAAATAAGAGTGGAAGTGTGGAAGCCTCCAGCTGGTGACCACAGCCCTAGTGCCATGGAGACAAAGGTTGTGACAGCCTGTCTTAGCCAAAGAGAAGGAAATGGTAATTTCTGCATCATGATGAGCACGTAACATGGGCAGCCTTTGTTAGCAGTATTTCCCTTGGAGAGTTTAAGGCAGAAAACTGGCTGAAATATTTTAGTGTCCCAGCTTCTGGGAATAATAATCCTGCCAGGCTGTCATGTTACGCTGGGCTTGGCTGTCTTTTCTCTCTCTAAGCATGTGTGAACAAACCTGCCACTTATATTGGTTTGCTTTGATTTCTGCCCCTCCCTTCCCTTACCCCGCTATTCCCGAACCTGCCCATCTGCTTATCTTGCCATCTGCACCTTCCCAGGCTGTGTGGGGCCGAGAGACCAGGGCTCCTACAAGGGACCCTGCATTACCAATGTTCAAAATATTTATTTTTATCCTCACCCCTTGGGCCTTCCAGAAGCATTTCTCATGTCCTTTGTTCCCCCTCTGATGGGCCCTTTATTCTTAACTTTTCCTGACTTTGTAGTCCTAGTCCCACTGTCACCATCCAATCAATGACTTCTCTTTGGGAATTCTGGAATTAGGGTGTCAGAAAGTTTATGATCGACGAGGTAAAGCTGCAACTGCTTCTTCATGGCATATGGTTATTATAAAATAAAGATCAGAAGGATATATCTATTTTATAAATAAATTTGATAACTGCAAAAAAAAAAAAAAAATAAATATCAGGTTAACCAGGCACTTCTTATCCATAGGATAAGAAACACTGTGCTGCTTTGGTGAATCCACACGTGAATGCAAATTATTTTCAACCAAAAGATAATTTGTCTAAAAAGATGAGAACTTTCAAAATAAACACTTGAGCCTGTACCTCTGCAAGAGGACTTTAAGAACATGAATGGAAGCTCCAGATTTTATAAAAGATGAAAGAGAGACAAATACCATCAAAAGATTACTAGTGAGTCACTCAGATCTGTTAAGGGCTGAGGTAGATGAACCCCTGTATCACCAAGTCATGACATTCCTGTCCCCTTTCCAGGGCACCCCAGAGCTCTTCCACTCTGGCAAGATCCGGTTCATCCTCCCTATCCTCATCTCTGGGTGTGTTGTGACCCCTTATCAGTACCTGTGGCCACATCTCTCCTACTATTTGGGTCATGAGTGATGACTCAGATGGTAAAGAATCTAAAGGAGAGCTGGGTTGGATCCCTGCATTGGGAAGAAGGTTGGGAGAAGGGCTACCCACGCCAATATTCTTGCCTGGAGAATTCCATGAACAGAAGAGCCTCGTGGGCTACAGTCCATGGGGTTCCAAAGAGTCAGACACAACTGAGCAACTAACACTTACACTTTCAGATAGATTGGCAGGTAAAGAATTTGACCAGGAGTAGTCCTGGAGTCAATCACTAAGTCAACTGCTAAGTGTTTGATGAGCATCTGTTCCCTTCCTGGAACAGCCCGAACTGAAATGACGGAAGACTACTAAGTGGGTCCTGATTAAGGAGTAGGTGAGTAATAGTTATTATTCATGTTTGTGTCTCTTTTGAGTTGACAGTTTTGGAATACATGGACTCATTTGATCTTCATAATTACTCTGTGGCTTGTGTGTTATTGTTCCCAATTTTTCCAATAAGGAAACAGAGACTTCAAATGGCTTGAGGAATCTAGGATTAGAAGAAGGGTCAGCAGGCCATCCATTCTGCCTCTGCCTTCAGTTTCCTGCCCTGAAAGGTGGATGGTGCCTCTGGGCTCCCCATGTCACAGCTTACACACACAGAGGGGTTATCCAGAGCCAGACAATGCCATCCTGCTGAGGGGAGGGCACCTCAGTGTGCAACCTGGTTACCTTCCACAATGTTTTCTGTGACACTGAACCATTAAAGGCTTCCCCTGCCTCTGGATGGAGATGTGAGCTAGGTGTGCAATTGTTAAGGGGTGCAAATTGTTCCCAAGGTGAGTTGGATCCTGACAATGGATGTTTGGGTCACATGAGGGAAGAGTTTGGACAAGTTGGCTGCAAGTATTTTGGACTTGATCCGAAGATCATTATCTGTTTTTGGATACTGTGCACTCCTCCGGGGTGGTTCCTCCTTTGTTTAGGAGCTATGGACCACAGGTGGCTGGGTGAGCCATTCTTACTCTCCAGCAGAGTCAGGGTTTGTCATGCTGCTCTTCCTTGGGGCTTCCCAGGTACGCTGCATGGATGCTGCCTTGTGTCACTCTCATAAGCCCTACCCAATGGAGGCAGACAGCTCACGTTAGCTGATTTTTTTTGTACCTGACAAAAAGGGTAATGGTTGGCATCATTCTATCTGAGAAAGTCACCGATACACTTCTCTTGATCCTAAGGTTGTGATCTAAGGAGATTTTATAGTTATATTTTGGTCCATTGGGTACACATTTATATGTATTAATAGTTCTTCCATCCAGAAACAAGAATGGCTGGGGACACCAAAGGGTCTATTGAATCCTGAGATCCAGAGAGCCTCCATCTCCTCCTGTGATGACCCCAGTCAGGGATATAGTCAGACTACTCGAGGATCTTGAATTACTTGGAGAGGCTCAGGGTAGGATCCTCATCCAGCTCATAAACAGTGGCAGAGAAGTACCATTTTTGAGAAACTCCAATGTGCCAAGTCCCTATCAAGTTCTTTATAAAAATGAGGTGGGTCAGATGAAGAAAGTGGGTTCAGAGTGCTTTTGAAATTTGCTCAGCCTCTCATAGCCAGCAAATGATGTTTCTGGGTTTCATACTCAGGTTTGCAGCCATTTTATCCTCGGACAAATCAAAAATTGCATTATGGTGAGCTGTGTAAGTTGTAAGCTCCCTCTAAGCTATTGCCACATAGCTGGGCCACTTTAGCTGTCAAAAAAGTGTCCATCATCTTTGGTCAGGGTTGGTCATGAATTATGCAAGCTTAGATTTACGTGAGGTCTTTAGGGATGCAGCCTTGCACTGAATACAGCTGCCTTGAGTTTAAAATAGACCAGATCAGGTGGAACTCTCTCTCTTGCAGTGGCCCAGCGATCTGCAGAGAGGTTGTTATCACCACTAACTCCTGCAGTCACTCTCTGGCACCTGGCCCCAGGTTCAGAGTGATGGCTGGATCATCTGGCTGTCAGACAGAATTAAAGTGAATGACAAACTTTACTTATCTTTTCTGCCAACTAGACTCAGACTGTCAGAGTTGGGGATGAGGACCTTGGAGGAAAGGTTGGGAAAAATGAGACAAAACAGACCAGCACATCCATAAAATCAACTTGTAGTGTGGTAAAATAAAGTCAGTAAATTTGGGAGCATCTAAGCCAGAGAGAGCACACTCAAAGACCCATGAGGCCAGGAAGGTAATGGAGAGGAGCCACCCAGGGCCAGACAGGGGGAGGGGTGGGGACCACAGGGAACTGACGGGGACAGCCCCTACTCAGCTCTAGCAAGTGGTGCCATACCCAGTGCTACCAGATCCTAGAAACTGAAAATCCAGATTAAAAATATTGACAATAACTAGAAAATCTTAAAACAACTGAGAGGCAAACAAATCCAGTTCTGGATCTGACTTTTTGGCTGTGACTTGCCCATAGACTCAAAGAGCTAATCTGATCTACCCAGGCCTAAATGGTGAGTGTGCTGTGATGTACCATCTCATCCCACCATGGGGCAATCACCTTCCCTGATTCCTGGTCTCATGGTGGTGGCTGTGCTGTGGCCGGGGAGTCCTGGGCTTGGTCCCTTTCTCTGCTCCTCACGTGACTCACGCAAATCCATTGAATTGCCACAATCCCTCCTTTCTCCCCAGTGAGATGGGAGTAATGACACCTGCCTCCTAGTGCTGTGTGACGAGCAAATGACACAGGGGCTAGAAAATCACTTTGCAAACTGTGTGATGGACTGGGAGATGAGCATCATTTCTGAGAATGTATCCTGAGCCCGACAGCAATTTGCTGGGCCTTTTCCCCCCAGTTTTTCTCTTTCCAAAGTCCCGAGTCCCTTTGTTTGGACTGATGTCATCTAGATAAGATAAATGACAGATGTCAGTGTGGCCATTCTTCACAAAAGGAGTAGGTACCAGAAAGGAGAGCAGGAAAATCTGTGTCCCCGGGGGTAAATGGAGAGGGTGAGGATAGACTGGGATGTGTGTGCCCAGAACAGGCTCCTTCTGTGGCTCCGAGGAGCCCGACTGTCTCTCCTCCTTGTGTTTGGAGAAACAGTCCTTTTCCCTTGTTCTATCAGCAGCATTTCTATCTGACATTTATTTTACACACAGTTCATATATGGCCTGCTGTGCTGACTGCATGTAAAATACTAACATATCCCCTGAGCCTGCAACACAGACACAAGCCATTACTTAATTTTATTTAAAAAATTCTATACCACTCTGTCAATCACCACAAGCCCCTAGTTTGTCCATTTTAAGGCATTTTTGAAGTTCCCAAACAATTAAAGACACTCAGAGATGCTACTTTTCCCATACATGAATTACCCAGCCCACCAATTCCTCTGAACATATCACCTAATTTGCATTATTCCTTGGTTAAATATAGTATTTGCATGCATAAAGAATAATCTTTGAATATGAAAAGGAATTTTATGATATTGCAATATATTGAGCTCTTTGGAGGAAAGATATTATGTAAATCTCAAAATTAAATATTAAAACAATATTACACTGCTGCCTGTGAAAATTTAGAGTGTTACGATCCATATGGTGAATCTAGTCTGTTTTTAAGGGCTGGTCTCATTGGAAATTAGCAGGTGAAATTTGCTCCAGAGCGGAGAGAAGATTGAGTTGGAACTTCAAAAAGATGAGAATGACTTTAAGGAAAACTTTCATTGAGGTTAATAAGGAAAAGGTTTTTAAAAACCTAAAGTCAATGAAAATTTCACTGTTCTCAATTCAATTTCATAGTTCATTTCATTGCTTTCTTATCATAAAAAGGTTGTTTTTATTGTTTCTGAAGCCCTGGTATTGAGAAGGAACTTCCAAGCAGCCTCAGAGAGGTCCTTGCCATTAGCAAATAGGATTTCTAGTCTTTTGAGCTGAGCAGGTCAGCATGTAGCATTGCCCTTGACCAAAGTCATGGGCTTCCACTCCTGACAGCCTTAGGTTCTGCACTAGATGGTGACCTCTGCAGAGAATCAGACTTCCCACCCTACCCCAGCTTCATGAGAGAAGGACCACACAGCACTAGGCATAAAGTCTTGATAAATATTTGCCACGCTTCTTTAGTCCCTGCATATGACATATGTTTGGTTGATGTGTAGTGATTGTAATATGTCCTGGTGATCCACAGGTGGGCAAGTGATCCTTCCAGGTCAGCAGGGAACCAGGTATCTTCCTCCCCTATAGATCCTAGAGGGAAAATGTAAGGGACTGATCATAGGGTATTACCAGGAGCCCCAGTGGTCTCAAAGGAACATAGTGAGATTCAACCACATTCAGAGGGGGATTTGTTTGTTTGCTTAAGCATGTTAACTTTGGAAATGTACTCACCACAGTCTTTGCGATTGCCTTCCACTTGCCGATTGCTTGTCTTCTGCTTCTAGGGTCTCTCATTCACTGACTCGACAAATATTTATTGAGGTCTTCTGTGTGTCATTCATGGTTCCAGGCACGAAGAACGCAGGAACAAACAGCACGGACAAGAGTCTGTGTCTTGGGGAGTTCATGTTCTGGTCCCCAGCATTCATTGAAACTGGGCTCAGAGGCCCAGAAGGGCACCAAGGGGGATCTCAGCTGGGCTCTGGGTTCCACAGCCTGTTGAAGTACCAGCTCACACTTGGTGAAAGTTAGGATGTGATCAGATGCTGCTGCTCCAGAGCTTTTAATGTGGGGAAGTTGTTGCCACACAGTGTGTGCACTCAGTTGCTCAGTCGTGTCCGACTCTGCAGCCCCAGGGGCTGTATCCTGCCAGGCTCCTCTGTCCGTGGTATTCTCCAGGCAAGAATACTGGGGTGGGGTGCCATTTCCTTCTTCAGGGGCTCTTCCTGACCCAGGAATCAAATCTGCACGTCTTGCATCTCCAGCATTGGTAGGTAGATTCTTTACCACTAGCACCATGTGGAGAGCCCACACAGACACAATACTGGGTGGGATATTATATTACTCATTATCCAACCAGTTGGAACTTCTTGTGGACAGATTTCACGTGCTGGGCCACTCGGTGGTTGGGCGTAGGTATGCTCCCTGTTCCAGTCCTGAGCAATGCCTAGGGATGCTGCTAACAGCTTGAGAACAGCTGCGTTGCTCTGAGGATGACTGGAGGGCCCCATGGGCCCTGGGGACCTATTTGCTCACTTTACTAGCTCTTGGGCCAAGTGCTCTAGGTGCAGAGTTTGTTAGGTGAAAAGGAGATTGCTGGCAGTGAACTGTAGTAAGTTCCTCCCCTATTAAAAGTCCAAATGAGATTGTTTTCACCCTCTTTAGAGAGGGAGCCTCCAGCTGGATCAGGAGATAGTTTCTGTCTGCTTTGTAGCCCAGGCAAAGTGGGTGGCCCAGGCAAATGAGCCTGCTCCTTGCTCCTCTGGCAAACTTCAGTTCCATGAACAGACTGTCGTCTCCAGGAGAGTTGGGTCTTATATCCATCTGTGTGGCTATGATTCCCCCGTGTCTAGCTAGCTGCCTGAAATAATAGCATTTGACAAATGATCATTGAATGAATTAATAAGTTATTAAATGAATGTATGAATGGATGCCTCAGTCATTCTTAAATTCATCTCAGACATCAACAAATGGTGTAGCTTGTGTTCTCTCTGTGGTCTTTCCTTCCTCCGGCATCTCTGGGCAGGCGCTGTGATAAGAGTTGAGACCCCACATTCTCCCAGATGTTGCTGAGACCTGGACTTTCTGGGTGCAGTGTTCTTCCAAAACACAGCCCTGCGTGGGAGACACTCAGCCATGCTGGGGGTTGGACTGCCCCCTCCCCCACAGTCAGGGCCCCAGCTGCTCCAGCAGGCACCAGCGGGGATGTCAGGGTGGCATTCCAGGGCTGCTGTCTGTCCACCTGCACGCCAGCTCCGCGCCTATCATTTTCACAGCACTATCCATGTTAAACAGGCAGAAGCACCAGGGGTTTTTGAATGCAGCAATTAACAAAACAGTAATCAAGCTAAGTGTTTAATTTCAGAAAATTAACATCTTCTCTGAGCGGATATGAAAGATGGGGAAAAAAGACACATTAAGTATTCTGGGTAAATAAAGGCAGTGCTGGACCCCAGATTTTTTCTTGTGCAAGGGGCACTTTTTGCCAGCATCCCAGGCCTGGGGCTCAGTTTCCTCTGAGAACTGAGCTGCAGGGCAACATCAGCTGTAGCACTGAGCCCTGGAGATTTAAATATGTGCTTGTGTTTCTTCCTTTCTGTTTTTTTTTTTTCTGGACAGAACAAATGCTTTCTGTATCCAGAAAAGCTCAGGGGAACAAGCACCCATTCATGACCCTGTGAGCCCCATAGAAAACCCCCATGCATACATTGTCATCTGAGCTGTACTAGTTGTAAGAACAATGCATGAGTTCTTAGATGTGCACAAGTTGTGCACATGGACTGTACAAGTGTACAAGCCCTGATGGACCAGGGCTCCTAAGGGAAAAGACCAGGTCTCATGGCTCCAGTAATCCCTGTACCTCTAAGCAGTGTCCCGTGTCTCAGGAAGTCCTCTTGGGCCTGACATAATGTTCACAGTTTGGTGGCGTCTCCTGACCCAGTGTGTTGCCATCTGTTTGCAGGAACGGGTTTGCATGTGGGGAGGGAAGTTTGTGAGGAGCTGGGTATTGGGGGTGCTGGGTGGAGACAGGGCCTTCTGGTGTCTGATGGCTCATCGGATGCCCTAGAAGGGGGAGAAGACAAGGAGGGCAAAGAAGGAGGCCTTGAAGGGTCACTGAGGTTCAAGGCTCAAATAGGTAGCCCCAAGGCTCTGAGGAGGTGCTGCAGCTCAGCAGGGAGACAGGCTCTGGGAGGCTGAGTGGGTGCCGCCTGAGGGAACACAGGGGAACTGAGTTCTCATAAGCCCACGGCTCCCTAGGAAGGGCCCTGGAAATCTGGCTCAGTGAGTGGCTTTTCTATGGGCTCCTCAGGCAGCCTACATGGAAAATAAAGGAACGAAAGCAGAAGAATGAAGGGTGATTTGCAAATATGTGGCAGACGCACAGGGGCTCCCAGAAGCGCACAGGGATGGTGGGCTGGGTTCTGTGCATGGGTCACTTGTGGAGATTCTGAGTGCCCAAGCAGAGGTATTATTTATGCATTTGGACATTCAGTCTTCTATTTTCTCTGTAGGTGGGAGATAAGCTCTGTTGCTGAGAATGAGAGAGGAGGCTTTGGGGTTGAAGGAGAATGAAAAATGTTAGGCAGTGCACTACAGAGAAGGGGAGATGGAATTGACCAGAGAAATTCAGCATTTCTAGAAAGTATTTTGAAGGCTCATTTGAAGTTTGTGATCTTCCATTTACAAAGCTGCCCATTTGCCCTGTTGTGTGGCTTTCTCAGCAGTACCTGGCTGCTCAGAGCAGGCCCTATAGAAAGAGGATGGTGGGTCTCTCTCAGGTTGAGTTTTACTGATTGTATGCTATGGAAAGATGAGGGCAACTCATGCCTGTTGCTTAGGGGAGTATTGTCAATTACACTATTGCAAAATGGAACCCAAGCTGGATGAAGCAGGATAGCGCTATGCAGAAGCAGTTAAGGCTGTGAGGGGGGTGGGGTGGGGCTGCGGGGGTGGGGGTGGAGTTATCAGAGTTTGCCCCACGTGCACGGGCAGGATGCTTGCATTCAAAAAGTATACTTGATGTGTGGCTTTGAAATTGGAGCAACTTCAGGCTAGGCTAGGTCCAAGTGAATGTCAGGAAGGGGCAGATTTGGAGGAGTTGTGGGGGTTGGGGAGTGAGTGTGCGCTATTCAGTGGACCTTGGAGTTACCTACAGGAGGGCGAGGCACAGACTGAGAAGACGACGGAGAGGTAAGCCTAAGGCTTCAGTGACTCAGGGAGTGATGTGGGAGCATCACTTGGGAAGCAGTGGTTCAGCCCAAGGGCATTTGTGCAGAGGGTGCAGGCGGATGGGGCACAAGGAAGACACTGCCCACCTCCTGACCCTGAGGGCTGGGCATGAAGTCATAACCACCATGCTGGGGAAAGCCACAGGATGGAGGGGTCTGCAGGGGAGCTACTGTTCCCTAAGGAAGACATGGAGGGAATGTTCCTGAAAGAGCCTGGTGGAGGCCATGGGGAGTTTTCTGGTTCTTGAGCAGTCATTTTGGAGGGCCCGGGGCAGAGGTGTGCAGGGTGGTGAAGGAGGAAGTCAAGGTCAAGGGGATGGAGGCCCCGAACATGGTGGGGATGGGGTATAGGGACAGCTCACGGCTGGGCAGTGCCCATGGAATCCTGCTTGTAGGGGACCTCTTGGCCCTGAGGCCAGAAGACTTTGACCTCCAGGCCCAGGGAGGGGAATCACAGTGGCTGCAGGCATGGGTCTGCTCTCTGGTGTCAGTGTGGTGATGACAGGCTTTGGGTGGTGGCAGGTGTGTGGGTGAGAATCAGGGAGTAAGAGGGCACACGGGATGCCATCTACTCCCCACTGTGGTCGCTTTGGTGCCTCCTGTGATCAAGCATTCAGCAAACCAGGGCTACCATCGCTCCGGTCCCACAGGACAAAGGCTGACAGGCCTGTGGGAGGTGGAGCTGAGCGGCCTGCCCCAGCGGCCCTACAGGTCACCCTGGGGCCCCTGCCTAGGATATACATCACCTGACAAGGACCCCCATCACTCACACTTCCCTTCACAGCCTCCTGCTGCCATGGGGCACAGCATTCAGGGTCGCTTCCTTTTACCGGCACACCTTCTGGTTGCCCCAGGAGAGAGAAATTGCCAGGAGGGGTGACCCAGCAGGCAGAGCGGCCCCAGGACACACTCACTGGGATGTCTTACCCCCCTAGCGTAGGGAAACACGCACGTTCACCTCTGTGGAACCCCTGATCTCTGCAGCCAAGAATTATGTGACCCTCCCCATGCCGTGCATCCTCCAGGGGTTCTGAAGATGCTAGGAGCTTGAGTATATGGGGAGGGGAGAGAGAGGCCGTCTCAGGGGCAGGAACCACGCTGTTTCCGACTCTGCTCTAGCTTGCTAGGGACAAGGAAGTCAGCTTTCTCTCTCTCCCTCAGTGCTATAATCCACAAATTGTAAGAACTGACAGAAAACTGAATAACCCCAGATGTCCTTTTAAAATGTAACATTCTGATTTCTAGACAAACCGTTTTCAAAGTTGAGCTTGCACCAGAATCCCCTGGAGGGCTTGTTAAAACACAGGTTGCTGGGCTCCACCTGCAGGGTTTCTGATTCAGTAGGTCTGGGGTGGGGCTCAAGATGCCGCATTTCTTCCCAGTGCTCAGGTGATGCTGATCTGGGAATGCATTTGAGAACTAGCAGGTAGATGATTCCAGGAGAGAACTAGAGAATTATCTGGTAATTTCAGATAATTACCTCAGAGGTAATTACGAGAAACAAAGGCCTCTGCTGTAAACCCACACCCCTAGAGCAGGCCCCAGGCCCCAGCCCCCACTGTCACATGCTCCCTTGGCCTAGAACCAAACCCTCAGTGGATGGACTGATGAAGGAGGTGCCTCCCTGTGGGTGTGGGGCTGCTCAGACACCCAGGCTGCAAGCCGTCACTTTCTCCCCGACTCACACTTGGTTGAGCCCGTGATGAGACTCAGGTAATACTCTACAACAGCATAGAAGTGATGCCACCCACCCAGAGCAGTCCTCTATCCCCAGGGGACTCAAGGCACAGAGGGAGATTAGAATGGATTGTCTGGGTCATCTCAAGGCTGAGCCCAGAGTGAAAGCAAAGACGCCAATGTCCACATTAGGGAAAAACAATTAGAAAAATAATGAATTCTGCTTTTGTATTCATACCCAGTCTCCAAACTAATTGCTTATTTGTTTAATCTAGTTTGACCAGAAATGTTACTGCACCAAAAATATTTAATGAGTCAGGCTTCCTAATGTAAAATTCAAGCATATTTGTGCAATGAAATGAGTTTTCATCAACAGAAGAGGAACCTGTTATCTAAGCATTACCTTCTCAACAAAATTCTCTCCTAGAATAGGGATGTCAGAAGAAAGACGATTCCTCTACACACAGTTCATCACTTGCACAATTCTTTTGCGTGCAAATTATTCTTCTTTGTCATCAATACTATCAGTACTGATGTCTTTAGCTGACATTTATAGATTTCGGGTTTTTTTCTAAGGGTGTGTTTCATGTAAAGAAAAAGATAACTCACCACCCCCAACTTCTCAGGTCCAACCTCATCACTAATGCCTTTTAGGAACTCACAAAAGTTAATCTGAGGTCTCAAGGGGACTGATGGAGGCTGCCAGCAGTTTTGCTTCCCTCCACAAACCCTTTAGAGTCTGGGCTGAGGAGATAGAAAATGGACTGGCCTCAAGGTTCTGGGACCCCTGTTTTTGAACTGCCCAGAGCAGCACTGCATGGTTCTGTTTCACACTTTATGCTTCAGGAAATCTTTTCTTGGGAGAAAGAATTCCACAGTTTAAAAAGAAAAGAAGTTAGAAAACTGTGCGTGTTAGGGTAACATTTCAGCTGAAACGTTCCATTGAGATGGGAATGGCCCCAGCCTCCGCAGTTCCTGACTCTAAGATCTAGAAGCGCTCCTGTCCGCATTCTCCTGGGACCTCTATACTCAGCCCCACTCCATATTCCTTCCCAGGTACAGGCTGCAGAATCACAATTCTGCCTTCCCACCCATCTTTCTCCTTTAAAGGTTATTGTCCAATTTTGGCCTTTAAACCTGTGATTTTGACCCCTTTTACTTCTAGTGCCTTTGGAGAAAAGCCCCTGATCATTCCAGTAAAGGCAAACTTTTACTGAGCATCTGTTACATGCTAACACAGTGGGAGGAGGGTAAAAACAAGACCTCTGCCCTAAAGAATTTACTCCAGTGATGGAGAGCAGAGCTGATCACCTGGAAAGTTAGGTCCCAGTGCACTGTGTCCCAAGGTGGTAATTACAGCCCAATGAGCATTATTAAAAATAAGGACTTTGAGTTGAGAGTAAAGAAGACCACACCCACTCTGGTGGGTGTGGTCTGACACAGCTAAGCCAGGGCAGTGAGTGGTGTGATCTGGGCCTTGATGGGGTTATGAAGAGAGGTGGGCAGAGCGGGTGGTTCTGCAGGCAGAGATCCCCAAAGCTGAGTGCTGCTGGGATCAGTGAGTAGAGCAGTGAGATGGGAGTGGTGGGTTCCTTGGATGGAAGAGTGGGAGGCAGCCTGGACTGGCCAGAGGCTGCCACATTGTGAAATGTTAGAGATCTCTTTCCAATGGGGATCCAATGAGTGTTTTGGAGCATCAGAGGAAGTAGGTAAAATGAGCTTTGGGATGGTTAATCTGGCTGTACTATAATATGAAGAGGCCCAGAGGGAGACAAGGATCAGGGACAGGATGTTAACGTGTCAGTCAATGTGGGTGACCAGACCAGAAGAAATGTGGGCACAGAGCCAAGGGACCATCCATGACTCATGGGCCTGACTCACATCACTGGATGGTTGGGTCCTGCCTCATCCCCTCCCCCAGTCACAAGCTCTCCTTGTCCTCAAGGACAAGGCACCCCATCGTTTATTTCCTAGATTACTTCCCAGCAAAACTGCAGGTCATCCCGAGATGTTACAGGAAACCATCTTTCTTCCAGAGCATTTGTCACACCAACCTCCAGGGAACCCTGCTGTTAGCCTTCCTGTTCTCTAAGCCCATTCTTATTCATCGCTCCACTCTGACTGGGTTGACATGTTTATTTATCCCCTCAAAGATATTTATCATACAAATACCCAAGGCCTGTCACGGAGTTGTGCTTTTCACATTTACCTTGAGGACCTATGCCCAGGGATTGATTTGCATCTGTGAACAGTGGTGGACCCAGAAGGAGACTTTGGGCTGGTTGCCAAGTCCCCTGTGTTGGTAGACTGGATCAAGTTGGAAGAAGCAATGGACCACACAGGGCACATCCTCGGAACATTTGAAAACCTCATAACATCAGGGTTAATATTCCTATTTTAGAGTTGAAGAATTTAAGGTCCAAAGAAGTTAAGTAACCTTAACCCATGACCACACAGTGAGCAGATGGCAAAGCCAGAATAGGAGCATCTGTAGCATGCTCCTCTCTCTGTAGCATCTCTAGGGCCCCAAGCATGGCATGTCTGCATTTTTGCTAACTCCTACTGCTCTGGGCTGGGACTTGGGCTCCTTACCATTCCTCACCACCCTCCTTGTCTTCCTCACAGCTGGAGTCTATGGTATATATTGCAGGTGATTAGTCTAGGGATGATTTAGCTGGGAAATGCTACTCTAGAAAGAGTAAGAGAGGTTAGCATTACCGTGTGATCCAGCAGTTCCACTCCTTGGCATATACCCAAGAGAAATGCAAATATAGGTCCACACAGAAATTTACACATGACTGTTCTTAGCAATATTATTCACAATAGTCAAAATGTGGAAACAACCCAAATGTTCATCAAATGATGGATATTTGTCTTAGAAACAGCAATGCCCACGATGGTAGAAGTGGTGATAAACCGCAGGTGGACACTGTTCAGGCGGGGGCAGCTGTATCACTCTGAGGGGTCACTCTGAGGACCGCCACCCACTGTGCAAACATTTCTTCATGGAAGGACTGAGGAGAGCTGCACCAGCCAGTCCAGCATGAGTTATTGTGAGGGAGGCAATGGACTCTCCTATCCATGGGCCTCCTTGAGAAGTTCAGATAGGAGAACCCCTAACTGAAGAGGCCATGCATCTTCCAGGACATTTGCTAAGCTTGTTACCTGAGGCAAAGCAGAGTGGACTCAGCAGTGACCCTCTAGGGCCTCACAGCAAGGCTTCCTTCCCCTTGCATTTTCTACCTGCAGAAGAAACACTGTTTTCCCCTTTAGATGAGATTTCCTGAACTCTGAAAATTCAAGTTCCATATTTTCATCACCTCTTCAAACATCTCACTCCAATTGTTGTTGTTGTTCAGTTGCTAAGTCGTGTCTGACTCTTTGTGACCCCATGGACAGCAGCATGCCAGCCTTCCCTGTCCTTTGCTGTCCTAAAGTTTGCTCAAACCCATGCCCATTGAGTTGATGATGCCATCCAACCATCTCATCCTCTGTCACCCGCTTCTCCTCCTGCCCTCTATCTTTCCCAGCAACAGGATCCTTTCCAATGAGTTGGCTCTTTGCATCTGGTGGCCAAAGTAGTAGAGCTTCAGTTTCAGCATCAGTCCTTCCAATGAATATTCAGGGTTGATATAATAAATCAGCTGTATTTTAAATGCATGCGTGTTTTGCTATTATTTTTCTTCAAAACTACTGATAAATACTTTGGTTATCTTAAATAAAATATTTTAACATCATTTATTATATCCCCAAATGGATTATGGTGATAACTGTTGAAAGAATTCTTTGGACATAAAAGTCAATGAAGACATTAGGAAGTTATTTTTAATAAGGAAAGATAATGCTTTAGAACTTAGTAATTGTCCTAGGGAAAAAAATTATCAATCTATTCTCGCATTTGGAATCTGAGATACTTAATCATTGGGAGAAAACTGCCCCTTATTTTCTCTAAGAGAAAACTTTGAACATGACTGGAGTCTCTAACTCGATTAAAAGGTCAAGCAAGGAATATTTTAAACATAAAATGTTTGGTCCAGGAGAACCCAAGATAGGAAATCAGGCTCCACAGTAAGACTCCATGGTCCAGATTTGGGGTTATTAAATTCCAGACAGAATCACGCCACCCTCCCAAGACCCAGCCGGAGTCTCAGAGGGGTGCAGGCCCTCCAATCTCTGTTGGAGCCCTTCTTTACAAATGGAAGGTTGGTAGGTGGTCCCCCTGGGCCCATCCACGATGCCTCTGGCAGTGACCTATGACCAGTTTGGGCTGACACTTGTCCCCTGTCACCTGTGAGTTCTTTCATAACTTGCAACTGGGACCATCCCATCCCTGCAATTTATCCACATCTCATTTGTCAGTTCAATGGCACCCCACTCCAGTACTCTTGCCTGGAAAATCCCATGGACGGAGGAGCCTGGTAGGCTTCAGTCCATGGGGTCGCTAAGTGTTGGACACGACTGAGCGACTTCACTTTCACTTTTCACTTTCATGCACTGGAGAAGCAAATGGCAACCCACTCCAGTTTTCTTGCCTGGAGAATCCCAGGGATGGGGGAGCCTGGTAGGCTACCGTCTATGGGGTCACACAGAGTTGGACACGACTGAAGTGACTTAGCATTAGCATTTGTCAGTTCAGGCAGGAACATTCTGTGCACTCTCGCTGCTGAATGTGATATACCAGCTTAGATCTGTCTGCTTCAAAAGCAGTTTGGGAAGAAGGGCTCCCTAAGGTCTTCCTTCACAACAACAGAGACAAAGGACTCAGCCCACCTGCCTTTGCATTTTCTCCATCCCTGAGCCCTTGGACAAATGATGTTCAAGTCTCTTTCTGCTTCTGACACAGTTAAAGGGCCTTTTATTATTGGCTCTAGACACTCATTCAGACACTCCTGGTTCTGATTCTGTTTGGACTCTCACACAGATTTTCCTCAGGGCCTGATGGAACACTTGTCATTGCTTCCCCACTCTCCTCTTTGGATCCTGGCTTCCTGTTGGGTTGGCCTCTTTACTTTACTGAGAGGTTCAGGGCAATTTGAGTATGTTTGGATTTTTTGAGCACTGTATCTTTAGGCCAAACATATCTTTCTTTTTTTGTAATTTTAATTGTATTGAAGTATAGTTGATCTACAGTGTTGTGTTAATTTCTACTGTACAGCAAAATGACTCAGTATGGCTTCCCTGATAGCTCAGTTGGTAAAGAATCTGCCTGCAATGCAGGAGACCCCGGTTCAATTCCTGGGTCAGGAAGATCCACTGGAGAAGGGATAGGCTACCCACTCTAGTATTCTTGGGCTTCCCTTGTGGCTCAACTAGTAAAGAATCTGCCTGCAATGCAGAAGACCTGGGTTTGATTCATGGGTTTGGAAGATACCCTGGAAAAGAGAAAGCCTATCCACTCCAGTATTCTGGCCTAGAGAATTACATAGACTGTATAGTCCCTGGGGTTGCAAAGAGTTGGACACGACTGAGCAACTTTCACTTTCATGCATATAAATATATATATTCTTTTTTATAATGATTTATCACAAAATACTGAATATAATTCCTTGTGTTACACAGTAGGACCTTGTTGTTTATCCAGCTATATGTAATCATTCATAGCTACTAATCCCAAATTCCCGGTCTATCCCTGCCCAGCACTCTTCCCCCTTGCCAACCACCAATCTGGTTTCTGTGTCTGCAAACACATCTTTCTTGATCAGTACCTTCTTTCCAAATAGCCCTAAATTGATTCTTTGTCCTTTCTTTTTCTAAAGAAAGGTCTATATTTGCTTACTTGCTAAATTTTAATAATTTTCATTTCTTTCTCTCTATAGAATGTTTAGTTTAGTCAAAAGTGATCTGTGTGCTTGTGAAGAAGAAATTCTTTCAAGGATTCAGTGAAACTATCCCTTCATCTGAGGATGCAGGTTTATGAGAAAAGACAGCTGGCCAGGGTGTGTACTGTTCAAACCATTGTATTTGGGGTTCCAGGGGCTGCTGCTTTGAATTAATTTTCCCTCCTATCTTACTCTGAATTAATTTTTCCTCCTATCTTACATCTGCTTTTACTAAAAGCAATTGGTATTTGAATGAATACCTGAGCACTTTTTAGTTTTGTTTGGCCTGAAGATTTTCTTGCATATAAAACATTAGATTCAGAGGTGGCATTTGCACTTGAAGGAAAAAGAAGTTGTCACCATAGGTAATGACTGATGGCAGGGTACCAAATGTACGCTGCCCCTGATCTTCAGGGAGGTGGAATAATACTTTCCCACTTTCTCCCCTGTGCAAAATCCCATCTCAATTAAAAGGTAAGACATGTAGAATGACCTATATGAGGATAAACAGCCTGCCATGGGGTCTGTGACCACAGTGTCATCACCATAAATCTGAGAAATGCTGGCCGTGGTAGCCATTACCCTCTAGCAGTTTCTCCTGGTTCTGTGTGCTGCTGAGGGGCTACCAGGAGGTCCTTGCCACCTATGTAACAGGGGCATTCCTGTCCGTGGATTTGACTCCTCTGAGTCTGGATCAATCCACCCTACGAGAGTCTCTTTGCCATTTGACCCCAACTGGGACCTCTAAATAGGACTATGACTTTATTTGTCCTTCTGTCCTGAGTAGTTAGAGCAGGGGCCTGGCACCATGGGTGGCAAATATGCTGAGTTTTGAATGATGGCTTTCCAGGGATTAGAGGCAAAGAAAAGAACCAAGCCCATCAAAATCCTCAGATCATTGGGATTAATCTTTCCAATTTTTAATATATAATGCTTCAGCTTTTGAGACAGAAGGATCCTGAAAATCTATGTGGCCCTGACATGAGTAACATCATGTCAAAGGAGCCTGTTTCCACAGAGGACCAAAAGGCAGCCCCTTCAGTGTGATGGGTGGAGGCAGGGGTTGGGATGGCAGGGAGAAGATTCAAAGAGGCCATTCCCACCCATCCTGGTGGACACAGCAGGATCCCAGACCAACTCTACAAACTCCAGAACACAGCCTCGCTCTCCCTGAAGCAGCTTCATCCTCTCCTGGGGCTCCACACACAGTGAACACAGGTGTCGGAGAAGCAAAGTCAACCCCCACTCCCACTCCGCCCCCACCATTAACAAGCCAGCCTGTACCAAATCCATACTGGTGCCTAGTTTTACTTTAGTAATTCAGCAGTGGTACCTCACACATCCTGTCCTCCTGGGAACACTGCTGCTTGGGCTCTAGGCGATCACACTCTCTGGTTCTCCTTCCAGAGCCCTCGTGTTTCTTTTCAGGCCCCTTGGCAGCTTTCCCTCATCTCCTGAATCTTAGACTGTATAACCCCTTCTGCTCCTTCTCTTGGTCATTTCTGTCATTTCTGGTGCTTTTGATATGATATACTGGTGACTTCAAATTTATATCTTTAGTCTGGACCATCTTCTACGTGCATCTCAGCCATATACTAGTCTGGTACATACTAGATGTCTCAAAGCAAGAAGGTCCCAAGTAGAGCACCTGGTCTTTCCTTCCAGACTGCCTGTACCAGTGTCTTCCCTGATCTCACTTATGCCCTGACCCAGAAACTTCCCAGCTGCTCAAACCAGAAACCTTGGAGTCATGATGACTCTTCTATTTCTTCTACATCCCACATCCATTGAGATAGTTTAAGTATATTCAGAGTCTGACCATCCCCATTCTCACTGCCTCCACCACTCTGAGCCTGGTCCAAGTCACCATGGTCTTCTAGGTGGCCTATTGCAATTGTGTTAGGATAGTTCTTTCAGCTTTCCCACAGCCTCTGCACTCCATTTGCAACACAACAGAGGATGATACATGAAACTCACATGATGTCATTCCCTGTTCGAAGAACTTCTCATGAGTCCCCGTCTCTCTCAGTAGAAGCCAAGGTCCTCTTTTAGTGTCCCTGTGGCCCTACCATCTGTGGCCTCATCTTTGCACCAGTCCCACTGGCTCCTTACTGTTGCCTGGCTGCTCCCAGATCAGAAGCTTTGCCCTGACGTTTCCATCTCATGGGCTCTCCTCCCAAGTACCCACCTGCCTCCCTCTCTTCCCTCCTTCATCCCTTGCTTCTACACCTGCTCCTCAGGCAGGGCCTGGCTGACCACTTGATTCAGAATTGCAGCCTCTCCCCAGCTGGCCTCCTACATTATAGCATTCTGTATCCCTTCTCCTCTGCTCCATTTTTTTTCCCACTGTACTTGACATTTTTAACATACCTTGCAATTTATATATTTACTATGTCTAGTCTCTGAATCCCTCCACTAGAAAATAAGCTCTGTGAAGACAGAAAATGTTAATTTGTTCACTGTGGACTCTCTAGAACCTAGAATGATTACTGGCATATGACAGATGCCCAGTAAATACTTGTTTAAATAGTTAATTACGTGGATCTGGGCCATGATCGTAAGTTAGGAGGACGTGAAGATGCATGTGAGAGTTGAGTCAGGATCAAAAATTATTTCCACTTAATTGACAAATAGGCCAAATTTGACACCATGGAGGTACATGTAAATCCCTGTAGTCCAAGAAAAAGCCAACTCTATAGACAAAAGATGAGGAGCATACCATGGGAAAACTTAAAGGTCATATTGACCGTGGTTTCAAAATCCAATCGCAGGTATGTGTTTTTGAAGCAAAGGCTTCTGGTCCTATGAATAGATGCATAGTACACAGATCATGGTAGATATTAGTTTTACTCTAATCTTTGCTGTTCAAACAGCAGTGAGAGAATTGGATTCACCTCAGGGCCTTATGCCTAAAGAGATTTAGATAACAAGCCCCATTTGGAAGAGAGCCACCTCAGGTGGCAGCATATCATGGGAAAAATTTCCATAGGATCTGGTCATTCTTTTCAGCAGGAAAAACTCAGGAGAGACCTAACTAGTTTCTTTAGCTATTTGACAAGCCATTCTGTGAAAGAGGGAACATTCTGTATTACTTCAGTTGGCAGAACTGAGACCGGTGGGAAGTTCCAAGACATATTTCAGATAAGGATAAGGAAGACGTGCACATTGGTGAGAGATATGCAGGCATGGAGCAGCAACTCCTCCCGTCCCCAGGGATGCAGCAGGGCTGGCAGAGAATAATTGATAAGGGGATTCAGAACTGCATCAATTCAGGTCCTCCATTCACAGATGCCACGATGAAACCAGATATACCAAAGATTTACTGGGGAAGTGGGGTGGAGGCCAGAGGACGCTAGGAGAGCTATCAGACCACAAGGAAGATCTGATCCCTCTAAAGGAGAGAGGGAAGGAAGAAGAATTGAGTGCGAAGAGCTTTAGACAGATATGAGTTGCAGGGAAGTGTTGGGAAGTCCAATGGGGCGTGTTTGAGCATAAGTCACCCATCGGAAGAGTTAAGAATGGACCTGCCGTAGCATCCCCACCACTTTTAGTCATGGGGTGGGAGCAGCGTGTGGGAAACGGCTCCACATGGATGCAGTGATATATCTCAGAATGCTGCAGCTGGGGCCATTAGTCAGTTATGCTCCCAGGAGTAGGAGCTCTGAGGGGCGCATTTTCACAGACATCACAAAGTCTCTAATGGGAAGTGGGCAAAGTCCCAGATGAACACTGTGATTCTAAGGGCTCATCACAGCACCTCTCACTCTGTGCTCTTTTTATGGCTCCCCCAGACTATGAGCATCTTCCTAATATCTTCCCTGAATCATCCCTGCATCTCCACCTCGCCCAGGTGCCTCATGCAGTAGGTGTCTGCTGAGAGTCCTAGGATCATGGAGAAATGGAGAAGGAGGGAGCCCTGTGACCCCGCAGCTCTGCTCTGTAATTTCAGGTCCTGGAGGGGAATCTGTTAACTTAAATCCAGGACAGTAAATGTCACTCAGCCATGGTCCCCAGAGAAAGCCTTGTAAAGTCGAGTTCGTGTGAAGAAGCGACCTTCATCACTGCAGAAGTGCCAGGACTAAACAGAACAGCCCCTGAACAGAGTGCAGACTGCAGCCTCATCCATTACCCGCTTCTTCCCTAGACAGACAGCCCCCATTTATTATTTCCAGACTGTTTTCATTTTACTTACACTGTGTGAAACATGTGGAATTGGGAAATAAATAATATTCTTTTTAAACAGAGATTTCGGAAGCACTTCACAGATTTTGAAATTATTATTCTGTTTCCAAATGTTTGGTTTGTGTATCATTTCTTCATTTATATTTGTGAGCGCTCAATAGCAAATGTCCTCATTTGGAAAACTCTGACAGAAGTCGAAAAGAACTCTGTTGCCGGCCAGTATGTGTATCTTTTGGAGAGATGCCGCTTCTCTTCCTTTTAAAACACAGCAAAATCTTCCATGCAGTCTCAGAAAATGTTTGCCAGAATGCTCTTTTCCACAACACCGCAATTCAGCACTGACCAGCTCGACTCTTTTGCTGACAGGCTTTGCCTCTACATTTTCTTCTCTGTGATGGCTCACCCCATTATTGCAAGACTGAGGTTCCTTCAACACCATCTGCTCAAAAACAGTCCATCGCGCCTCGTGATCCACACTACCTAAAGCATACATTTGTCCTGCTGGTCACGCCCTTCATGCCTGACTCTGGCTTTGTCAGTTCATACTGTTCTCCTGAGGTTTTTCCAGCCATGTCTTGTTTTGGTCAAACCTTTCTTCTTCTTGTTCACTCCAGTCCCTGCCCTCAAACATGTCTTCCTGTCCTAAATTGTCACCTTTTCTCTCCTTTGGTGCCCAAACTCCATTCATTCTGCAAAACCTACAGGAAGTTCTGTAGCTCCAGCTGAGCTGATGAGAAAGAAAAGGCGGCATTCTAACCCAATAGCATTTCTCTGCCTATTTATCTCTGAAAGAAAACATTTCTCATATCATCAAGGGTCTCTTCATCTGCCCTATCTCTTCCTCTCTCTGCAGCCCCTTCCACTGTTCCCATCATGCACCAGGTCAGTGCCACCATGAGGAGTATCACATTGTCATGGCCACAGCCGGAGCAACCCAACGGCATCATCCTGGACTATGAGATCCGGTACTATGAGAAGGTAAGCCAGCCCTGCCTGCAGGCTTGCAAGATCCAGGGCCAGCCAATGTTGTGTGGGTGGTAGTCAGCTGAGGAGATACAGGCTGGAGGGAGTCCTGATGGGGGAAGGAATCTGGTGACAGAGGCCAGAGGCTCCCTGAGAGCACTCCCCAGCTCTGTCCCAGCAAAGACCTCCAGCGCCCAGGCGCTTTCTGCACCAGCTCAAGAGAGAACCTTCCAACACCCTACCCCGCTGTCTCGACCACTCACTGGGCTGTCGTGGATGGGCAGGACCAATTCCATTCTCCAGTCACGAACTTGCTACATGTGTTTGCTGGGCTACAAACCCACCAGTGTCCCCTGAACTTTCTCAAGGTTTTGTGATTTTGTAAATTAGTGTTTTTCAAAGTTTTTGATCATGTACCTCCAATATAAGATCTTTTATTTATAAATCGTATGCATGTATGTACTGACGTATGTATGAAGGTTTAAAATATCTAAGTGGAAATGAAGAAACGAGAGCTAGAAATTAATAGAAATAGAAGTTTGTACATTATCTTCTTTGACTATTCTCTTGTAGCTGTTGCTGGGGACTACAACAAGGCATGTTCTGCCAAGAAAAGGGAAATGGTACCCTGTGGTATTGACCCCTGGCCTATCTGTGGGGGAAGCAGGGCTTTCCTCCCACCATGGTAAACTGTAACACTTGCAACATCCCAGGAAAATACAGTATTTCTTATATACTGACCCAACACAGTATTTGTGCAAACACCATTTATTCATTTATATTTGTTTGGCAAGTATTTTTTTTTTTTTTTTTTTGAGTGCCTGCTATTTGGCAAGTACTATTCTAGGATATACTAGTGATCAAACAAGGATTCCTGCCCTCAAGAAACTTACTTTCTAATGCAAATGGACAGAAAATGAATAATGAACATAATGAATAAGGGTATCATACAGTATGTTAGAAAATGAGGATTGTAAAGTGGGGGAAGTAGATCAGGGTAAATGGGATCAGAATGGTCAGGTTTAGGGGAGGAATAGTTGCAAAAATAAATATAATGGTAAAAGTGAGGCTTTTGGAGAAGGTAAGTTCTAAGCAAAGACCTGAAGGAGGAAAGGGTGCAGTATAGCAGGCATGTGGGAGATAGAGAGCCTATATAAAGGCCCTGCAGCCAGATAATGAATGCTGGTTCAAGGAGCAGGAAGGAGACCAGCATGACTGGAGTCATATGAGCAACAGGAAAACCATAGTCGGGGAGAGGTAATCCGAGCAGGTGCTCATGTTGGGCTGTAAGAACTTGAGCATTTCCACAAATGAGATTGGGATCCATAGCAGGTTTGGAGCAGAAGGGAAACAGAATCTGACTTACATTTTATTTTTTTTTTAATTAAATTTTATTTTGCTTAACTTTACAATATTGTATTGCTTTTACCATACATCGAGATGGATCCGCCACCAGTATACACGTGCTGCCCATCCTGAACCCTCCTCCCTCCTCCCTCCCCATACCATCCCTCTGGGTCGTCCCAGTGCACCAGCCCCAGGCATCTGTTATCAGGCATCATATCTGGACTGGCGACTCGTTTCAGATATGATATTATACATATTTCAATGCTATTCTCCCAAATCATCCTGCCCTCTCCTGGACCCAGAGTCCAAAAGTCTTTTCTATACATCAGTATCTCTTTTGCTGTCTCGTAAACAGGGTTATTGTTACCATCTTTCTAAATTCCATATATATGCGTTAGTATACTGTATTTGTGTTTTTCTTTCTGGCTTACTTCACTCTGTATAATAGGCTCCAGTTCCATCCACCTCCTTAGAACTGATTCAAATGTATTCTTTTTAATGGCTGAGTAATACTCCATTGTGTATATGTACTACAGCTTTCTTATCCATTCATCTGCGGATGGACATCTAGGTTGCTTCCAAGTCCTGGCTATTGTAAACAGTGCTGCTATGAACATTGGGGTACACGTGTCTCTTTCAATTCTGGTTTTCTCAGTGTGTACGCCAGCAGTGGGATTGCTGGATCATAAGGCAGTTCTATTCCCAGTTTTTAGAGGAATCTCCATACTGTTCTTACCGACTTAGTAAGTTTTTTGAGGAATCTCCATACTGTTCTTACTGACTTACATTTTAAAAGGATCATTCAAGCTTTTCCACTGAAAATAGACCTGCTAGATTATAATAATCTAAGACAAAGATGGGGGACAAAGCCAAAGCCAACGCCAACAGGATTTCCAACAGGTTGGATTTTCAATTGGGAGTGTTTGGGCCTGAGTCACTAGGATGACTGAGAACAGGATCACTCGTGGCTGGAGCATGTCTGGGCCGAGGGAAGGGACCATTCAGCTTCGTGTCTAAAATGCCTCTGAGATAGCCAAGTGGAGATGTGCAACAGGCAGCTAAATATGCACATTTGGAGTTCAGAGGAGTGGACTGGGCTGGAGATGACCATTTGGAAGTTGTCAGTGTGTGGACGCCCTGAGCCCAGGTGAGACTGTCCAGTGGGTCAGTGGAGATAAGAAGAGGTTCCAGGATGAAGACCTGCAGACTCCAACATGGAGGCCGTGTTGAAATAGAGCATGACTGCATTGGGAAGGAGCCTTCGTTTCCAGAGCTGTCCCTAACTGACAACCACACAGCTGTGGTCCCATTACTGAACCACTTACTCTAGGTCAGTTTTCACATTTGTAAAATTCACCAGTTTACCTCCCCAAAAGCAGAAGGCCAGATAGATCACCTATCTAGCCTGCAAGGAGGTGTGCCCTTCAGCTGTTATAGCTGAATTTGCAAGCAAGGTGAGGGTTAGGCAGCTATTTACTCATTTAGAGGATTCTGAGTTTCACAGACAGTTAATTCTGATAATTCAGGAAACTGGGGGTAATTCACATGATCTGGATTCATAAGCCACCATTATTTTCATTCAGCTTTGAACTGAGGGTCTTTATTTGCTAGATTTTTTTTTTTTTATCACTTAATGAAGTAAATGTTGGACAGATCCAAAAAATTTTTTGACCAATCTGGACCTATCAATTTCATGACCTCATTTCATCACCAGAGTTGACCTGGACCAAATTCAAGTTGACCTAGACTTAGTTCTGTTGACCTTCTTCAATAGAATATCATGCTTGGCCATATATGGCGTGATGTCAGAGTCACCAGTAAGGTGATACCCATTCCCCTTCCCATACACACATGAACTTGAGCCTTGTCAGTTCAGTTCAGTTCAGTCACTCAGTCGTGTCCGACTCTTTGTGACCCCATGAATCGCAGCACACCAGGCCTCCCTGTCCACCAACTACCAGAGTTCATCCAGACTCACGTCCATCGAGTCAGTGATGCCATCCAGCCATCTCATCCTCTGTTGTCCCCTTCTCCTCCTGCCCCCAATCCCTCCCAGCATCAGAGTCTTTTCCAATGAATCAACTCTTCTCATGAGGTGGCCAAAGTACGGAGTTTCAGCTTTAGGATCATTCCTTTCAAAGAAATCCCAGGGCTGATCTCCTTCAGAATGGACTGGTTGGATCTCCTTTCAGTCCAAGGGACTCTCAGGCTTGTAGCTCATCTCAAATAAACAATAATGTCTTCTTTGTGTGCCCCTGTTGGGTGCCAGAGACTTTCTAAACAATCTCTCCCCCTCACAGCCCAGTATGGTAAGTATTAATAACATTGTTTTGGGTAAAGAAACAAATACATAAAGAAGTTTAAAAAAACAAGGCCAACTTAGATCACACAGCTAGAAAGGGAATCTGTAGACTGGGTTCTTTGCCCTGTAGCCTGTGGTGGTGCTGGGAAAGGGTGGGATGTATGGGAGACCACCTGCCCTTCTTCTCTCCCACTGTGCCAAGGGCAGTCACCAAAGGAGGGGGTGAAAGCCTCAGAACTGAAACCATGAGGCTCAGGCCTCTGTCCCCCAGCTCCTCATTCCTCCACCCATGCCCAACTCCTCCACAGCCTTTCCCTGTCCATTCAAGCCTCCCCACTAAACAAACTGCAATTAACTTCGACTTCTGATGCTCTGAGGAGGCTTATTCTCCCTTATAGATCCTGTCCCTACTTCCCAATAATTTATGCTAATTATTAACAGAACACATGCACAGCAATTCAATGCCAGAGGGGGCTTCCATACCTCAGTGAGGCAGATCATTGTCCCAGAGGATAGAATGCTTTCCTGAAAGAGAAGATTCTTTGCCTAAGCATTGGTTACCCTTCAACATATAATAGAATTCTCACTTGCTTATAAAGTGCTCAAATATAAAATCCATTATATTGCCTTGACCATTTCTAATTTCTAAAGAAAGGACATTATCTTGTGAGGGTATTTTGAAATAATAATCACAATGACAATAATTCATCACATATTGAGTGCCAGTTATATGCCAGATATTCACAGATACATTAGTTCTGATCCTCAAAAGAAATGAAAGATGCTTGAAAGTTGAGTATAACCAATTTATGGATGATAGAACTAAGTCACAGAAAGGTCAAATGACCTACCCTTAACCTCACAGGCCACAGCTAGGGAACCACAGAATTGGAGCTATAGATATTTTTATTATATTTCAGTATATTTCTTAGCTCAATTAAAGACTGGATGCAATGTTGATGCAATGTTGTTGGCCTCGGAAATAAGACAGTGTATCTTAATTTTCAATCCAAATACTTATAGCCAGAATCATTTGCCTGCCTGTTCCACAGGGGTGTGGAATCCTGGTCTTTAGAAGATACAAACAGAACTCAGTCCAGTAGATGTCCTGGATTCAATCCAAAGAAATAGAACTCATAATTCCTTCTTCCCGTGCCACTTCTTATAAACTAGGAATCAACATCATTTTTCTGTGAGGACCAGCTAGTAAATATTTTAGGCTTACAGGCCATAGTCTCTACTGCAACTACTCAACTGTGCCTTTATAGCAGGAAGCAGCCATGGGCAATAGATAGATGACAATAGAATATGGGCATGGCTGGGATCCAATAAAACTTTATTTGCAGAAATAGGTAGTTGGTCATAGGCTGTGGTTTTCCAAGTCTGGGTCTCCCACTCCACATTACTCTCTTGGTTTGTGCCTGGGACACCTGTCAACTTCAGTACTGTGAGTGGAATCAATGAGGCTTTCGTCTCCTCCAATAGCTCATTAATAGAGAGCTCAGATACCATCAAGCTGATGACACTCCCAGGAACTCTCCCATGCTCATCTTCTTCCCCATTTTAATATGCTTTCATTCATCATTCTCTCTTGTTTACTGTCTTGTAGTACTTTTTACTCCTGACGTCAGTGCTTATAGGCAAACCAAGGGAGAATATCTACAGCTGCTCTTGGCTGTCTTAATGATTAAGCATTTAGACATCGACTCGCTCTTCATATTAACTAGGTGAGGACAGACTGCTTTAGGCCTTGGGTATTTCTACCCTTCAAATTTATTTATACCCTTCATTTTCTCACAGGAACTCACTCAGACCTTGGCAATATCTTGTACTCCATCCATGGATTCAAATTACTGGTCCAAAGTGGACTGTTTATTTATTCATTTAGCACTGAGGTGTTGGGAACCCAGGCAAGGCGAGCCCCATGCTACATGTTAGGGATGGAGAAAGAAGACGTGGTCTCTGCCCTCAACAGCTGCAGCATCTGTCCGCCTCACACTTACAAAATCATAAGCAACCAGAAAAAGAAGAAGAAGAAGAAAAGGAAAAGCAACTCTGCTCTTCATTCTTACCTGACTGAGGTTGATGAATGGTTTTGAGAGAACAAGGACTGATACTCATTTTAATCACTGAACTTCTTGAAGGATATGTGGACAATAAAGTGATTATGGGTTCTCACCATCCAAATGCCAATACACCAGCACACATTTTTCAGGAAAAGAGCTGACCAGGAGATGTTTCACATATTTCAAGCAGTGCACACTTGCATCCAATACAGTAAAACCAGAAAAGTCAGGCAGCTGCCTAGATTTTGGAGAAATGGGATTTTGTCCTAATTTGCAAGGATCATGTTTTCGTAGTTTCAGACTATATTTTCAGTGTGTCAAGATAGTAATGATGAAAGTTTTAGATGGCACCCCTTCTAGAGTGGACAGCCTTCTTTTTGATGAATTCTTTATTGGGGGTGGAGTGGGGTTGGGAATCCACCTGCTTTTTAAATAGATCAAATGATGTATGGGTGATCTCTTCCCAGGCCATCTCGCCCAGAGGCCAGTGGCTATCGCTTCGCTTAGGGTGAGCATGGGTCTCTTTGTAACTTTCAGCTATTTGCTGTGGCCTCTCACCTGGGGTCCTTTACAACTGCTTCCAAGTCACTCATCACCACCCCCATGCCACTTATCCTCCAGAGATTCCCAGTTACTTGCAGATGCCTAATCTCCTTTCAGCCTCACCTTTGCATGTTTTATTCTGTTCTCAAAGGATATTCTATTCTATCACTCATCCATGGGGCTAATTTCTTTCATCTTTCAGGACTCACTCATGCCACCCTTTCTCTGAGTCCTTCCCAACCACCTTATCAGTCTGGGCTGGAGGGGCCCTCTTCTGTACCCTCATAACCCCTTGAGCTGCCCTCTGCCCCGTTGTTCAGCACTGCAGTTTTCAGCCCCACCCTACAAGATGTTGTGTATCCAAAGGCAGGGACTGTGGCTTGATACCCACAGCCCTTGGTAGCAGGCACCATGTGGTAGTGTGTTGTCATGGTGACCATCTGGCCAAATGAATGAATGATCACATATCAGGTCACCTCTGCCCTTGCACAGTAGACTTCTACGTATTTTAAGATGATGGTAATTTCTTATCACTGTACTGTATTCTTTTGTCTCGGTTCAACTCCCAACATTTCTTCTGTCCTTTGACTAAGGATGTGGCTCACAGACCACACTGGGCAACAACTTTCCCCTCATTTATCACCCTGCCTCTTGAACTGCTATGCCTAGAATGCGCGCCACAGTGCCCTAGATCTGCATGTGGGACTTGGGGCCTCCTTCCTGGTGACCTAAGATCTTCATTTTGTTCTAAGATTCATAGTGTAAAACAGGGGCAGACCTAGACTTTGAGCAGCTGCCATCTCCACAATGGTCACATGGAAATGATTAGAGATGAGCTGATGCTTGTGGGTGAGGTAGAAAGATGATGGGCAGCAGTGAAGAGCGTCCTTGGGCTGGAACAGTGAGGGGCACTTTCCTGGAAGAGGAGATCTTGAGGGATGTAGGCTTAAGGAAACTGGAGAATGCAGAGGAGCCCCTGGAGAGAGGCATTTCAGACTGGGAAAGCAACCTAAGCAAAGGTCTGGAGGCCAGGGCTATGGTACCCAGAGAGGCAGCAAGGTAGCCGCTCGGGGGGATGTGAAAGATTGGAATTGACTTCATTGTGAAAGGCCCCCTGGACTGAGAGTTAGGAGTTTTGTCTATCGGATAATAGCTTTAGGGAGTCAGATCTTTTTTTACAAAAGAACTTTGGATTGGGTCGGAAGAGAGTGGCAGAAAAGATCAGAAGCTACAAAAGTTCAGGGTAACTTGTGATATGTTACACAAGATCAGCAGCAAAGAGAGCCCAAGCAAGGACACGGTAAGGCACTCGTGATGGGTGGGAGAGTCAGAAGGAAGAAAGACACAGCAGGTCTGTGAGCACCAGAGGATACCTATGTGCAAGTGACAGGGACTGCAGAGTGCCAGGCAGAGGGTGCTGAAGAGAGTGATGCAGAAGAGTGGGACTGACCCCCTAAATAGTGGGAGGGGTGAGGACAGAGGCCATGTTCTCCAGGGAGAAGGGGCATGCCCTCCCTAGATGCTGATGGAGAGGAACTCGGACTGTGCATACACAGACAGACACATGCCAAGATGAAAGCAGAAGCAGGTGTGGGAGGTAGTCCAGCTCGGCCTCAAGCTTTTTAGCAGAGTGAACACAAAGTCATTTGTCTAAGGACTTGAGGTCTTTTAAGGAGTGATCTAGAACAGCCATTGTGAGGAGTGACCAGGAGAGGAAAGACCAGGGCTCAGCAGAAGCAACGCAAAGAGAGGCAGGCAGGTGCAAATGTGGCCATTTGCTTCTGCTGAGGTCAGGGATGAGAGGGGGTTTGCAAAGCTGCATGTGCTTTGTTGTTCTGTCTCTGATCCCTGGAGGGGAAGGAGTAGAAAATGACTGTCTCCTTGCCAGGCCCTGAAATCTCAGTCATTTACTCAAACCTCTCTTCAGAGCATCACCACCCCGCAGTCCAGAGTCAGTTTATTATTCTTTAGGTCCAGCCGAGTCTGTGGGGTTTTGAGGGATGGCCTGGGGCTGGGGACAACTTCTAGCAGATCTGCAGGACCCAGAACCGAGGGGCCCGTGTGCTCAGGAGCAGGCTGCCAACCAATTCCTTTGCTCTTCTGCAGGAACACAATGAGTTCAACTCCTCCATGGCCAGGAGCCAGACCAACACTGCACGGATTGATGGCCTGCGGCCCGGCATGGTGTACGTGGTCCAGGTGCGCGCCCGCACCGTGGCCGGCTATGGAAAGTTCAGTGGCAAGATGTGCTTCCAGACCTTGACGGACGGTAAGGGGCAGGCAGGTGACCTGGATCAGGGCAGGCAGTTGGGGGAGAAGAAGTCCCCAGGAGGCAGTGGTCACAGCCGAAATGCCAGCTGCTAACTGGATTCCAGTGGAATTGCCCCGGAAGGGTTTGCCCCCAGGAGGACCTGCATTCACTAGGCAAAGCATCTGTCTGAAGCCCGGCCGGGTTTTCCTTTGCAGGTCTCTCTGTACCGCACACGCGCAGAGGCTCCCACATGCACGCCTGCATCTGCAAAGCAGTGAGCCCAACACAAAATCAAAGGACATGCTCTTCTGGGGTTCTGAGTTGTTTCCCCATCACTCCCACTTCACTCCTCTGCTCTCGGGGCTGGGAGCTGAGTGCACAGCCTCACTGCATGAGTTAAGGGCTCCAGGAAGAAAACAGGGACACACTGAGGCTGTCCCACATGCCTCAGAATATTTAAAACAGCTTCACATGTGACCCCCAGTAGGTCCAGCTGAGGTGTCTCCAGAGAGAACAGCCACTGTTTTCCAAGCTGTCTCCAAGGCTAGACAATCTTGTCCCTGAAAATGCTTCCACCTTTGGGCTTTATTGGTTCCCTGCTGTCGCAATCTCTGCTACTGCTCTGAGATCACCTCTTTTAGTTGTTATGAAAATTCTGTTTCCCTGTAACCTCAGACTTGTGTATGGGTGTCTATTTCATTAGCTACTTTCCATAGTGTATATACTCATTTATCTACTAACAATGTATCTATATTTATTCATTGATGAGCTGTTTCCTGGTAGCTCCCAAGTGTCAATCTATTCCCAGCCTCTCAAATAGAAAGGCTTTAATTTTTTCCTTTATTATTTAAATTATATAGAAAACACTGTGCCCTTGAAAAACATTTTATTTTAGGCCAACAGTATCTGTAAAGTCATCGGAAAGATTTAAAAATCAAGTGATTTCATATAAAAATTATAATATCTGTTTTCTTTTGAAAAATTGTAAGAGAAGGCAATGCTGGTGAGCATCCTAGTGTGAGGACTTTGTCTTGAGACAGAGGCTTGCCGCCCCACGCAGGACTCATCACTTCCCAGTGGTCTGTACCTGGATGCTTCAATCTGGTGAGCTGTCTGGCCTCTGTAGGATTAGAGTTTGCAGTCAGTTGTGAGTTTATTTTAGGTGAGTTTGGACTCATATTTTGAGGATGGTGAGTTAGGATAGAAAGGTGAGCCAGTTTATCCAGATTAATGATGCTGCTAGTGTGAAAAGAACGCAGTCCATCTTCAGCTCCTTAAGGACTCTGTTCCCCTCTTTGTACCTTACTTCACATCTAGATTTATGGGCACTTTGGCATCAAGAGGTACACAGGATTAAAAGCCCAAAATTCAAAAAGCTGTGAGCACTGGTCTCTTGGCAATTCTGCTAGACAAATCAAGAAGTAACAAATTTCTCCCAAGAAGGCTATTCCTTTTACATTTGGCAGTTAAGTTTTGTAAACCCAAGAGGGGCTGGATGTAAGAGAGTTCTGGTAAGTGGCCAAATTGGAGAGTATTTGTCTTAATGACTAAGGTTCACACATCAGTAATAATTATGTTCACTGAGGCTTCAGGCCTCCCTGCAGCACAAAGGTGAGTCTGAAGGTTGTCAGTGATAGGGTCATTGGGTCGAGGAGGACCTGTGGGATCCCACCCAGGGTCAGTGGCCATGCTTTGGACTGGTGACTTCCACAAGGGACAGAGCTGCTGTGGTTCTGGGCTGCACTTAGCTACAACCTGCTAACCTTTGACTTGGCTGCCTAATTTTTTAAAAACTGATTTATACAGCAGTATAAATCAGTATATACAGTATATGTAGATATAGTATATACTCTGTATCTACGTGTTTGCCAAGTATCTACATGTTTGCCAAGCATTCTGGGTGATTCTTATGCCCCAGTGTTTGAGAACCATCCTTCCACACAGTGGGTAAAGGAGACTTCTAAACCCAAGGATATTGGTTCTGGAAGCATCTAGAAATCAATTTGAAGGGCTGAAGGTCACATGGCTTAGGAATTTTTTAATTTACATGGACTCCTCCCTGTGGTTCCTTTTATTTATTGTATTTTTGCCAAGTTAACTTTTTTAAAACACATGTTACAAAAAGTTCTCAGCAGAAGGAGACTGAAACTCTACCTTCACGCTTTAAAATTGATTTCTAGAGAGTGGGAGGCTTCTAGAACAATATCCTTGTCTTGGCCAGTCTCATCCTCTAGCCACAAAGTTGAACCATGGTTCCCAAACATCTGGGCGCATAAGAACCACTCAGAGTGCTTGGTAAACACTCAGATACCCTGCTGTTCACTCAGAGGTTCCCATTCAGTAGATCTGAGGAGGGGCCTGGAAAAGAGTGTAAGGGTTGGACTTGAGTGATTCTCCAGAGCAGAAACCTGCAGAGCAGGGAACCTCAGAATGATGGGGTGGGGGGAAGATAAAATACAGGTCAGTTACATGTGAATTTCAGGTAAATAACCAATAATGTTTGTCTAAGTATCTCCCATGCAATATTTGGGTCATAGTTAGATTAAAACCCTTTTGTTGTTTACTTGAAATTCATATGTAACTGGTCATCCCATATTTTTATTAGCTGTATCTGGCAGCCCCAGTTGTAATAGGACACACATAGCTTGACCCCCATTTGCCTCAGTCCTGAAATTCTGTGATGGCACCTTGATACCAAGTGAAAGAGCCACAATAATAACAATAGGCCCCTGGGTCGAGTGGTTTGTATGGATTAAGGAGAATTTGTATTTGGGGCATCTGTGATATATCAGACACTGAAATATGTGTCACATGATTTAATTTAAAAATTTAACAGTAAGGAATCCGAGAGTCGAAGACTAGAGGCTTTGTCTAAGATCACTAAGCTTCTCCGTGGTAAAGCCAGGGTTTGAGAGAGCTCTGCCCACCTCTGTGACCCGCAGGCAGCCACTCCGCATATGCTTCTAACACTGGCAGAAGCCGGGACCCTATTCTTCTTGAGTGTGAGCTTGAGAGTTCTGGGCTGTTTCTTGCTGTGTCTTCATTCTCTGCAGCCTTGGATGTGGTACTGGGTGGCTGCAGATGCTCTTAAGCCTCTGCTCAGTGAACCTGCTAACTGGCTGTATCTCAGGAACTTTGTGTCTTAGAAGGTACTTCAGCAGTGGTCTCCATGCCCCCTGTTAGATGTATCCTTAGCATGGCTGGCCGACCTCTGAGAGGCCTTCCGCGTGAGTGCCTGGGGACAGTTACCTCTGCTCTGGGGCCAATGTCATCAGCTCTTAGTTGAGAGGTCCTCTGTCACTGTTATCTTGCTTTTATTGTTGACATTATTTGTTTGGGGTTGTTTTTGTGAGTGTGTGTGACTTAAAGATCACTCTTGGTTTGGGTCAGGCTTACAGCTCTGAAGTATAGAAACTCTATCTATCTATCAGTCTGATGTCCGTGGTGGCATCGCTGAGTAGCAGCCCCATGCAGAGGGCAGACAGGAAGCTTCTAATACCTCTCTCTCTGCTAGATGATTACAAGTCCGAGCTGCGGGAGCAGCTGCCCCTGATCGCTGGCTCAGCGGCAGCTGGGGTGGTGTTTGTGGTGTCCCTGGTGGCCATCTCCATCGTCTGCAGCAGGTAGGCCCCCTGTCCCCGCTCCTGCCTGCTCTCCTCAGACCCAGGAAGGCTGGCTCATGGACCCTCCCCAGTCATGTGAACTGAACAGGACCTTACGGCTCAGGGACACACTGTCAGGCTCACCAGTCATCACCCTTTCTCTGTCCACGGGCAGCCTAGAACTTTCCAAATCATTTATTTTTTCTGTGTTGGGGATAAATCCTCTGGAGGGGCTGGGCAAGGCTCTGAGCATTTGTCCCCCAAACTCATTTTTGCCCACTCATTTAACCCCCCTACACACAATGATCTTCCTGGAGTGACAGTTACAAAATTGCATTTGACCCTCTGGAACATCCCGCCCTGTGCCTCAATCCATCCTCTGGCTACAGAGCTGGGGCCTGGGCACAGGGTGCAGGTGGGCAGCAGGGAGCTAAGGAGGGAAACAGAAGCTCTGCAAGAGCTGGTCCTGCAGGAGGGTGGGTCTGGAAGTTCTCGTGAATTTTTGATACTGCTGCTGCTGCCGTGAGTGGTTAGCTTAGATTCAGCTGGCCTCTCCCAAAAAAGTTCCACAGTGCAGCCAGAGTGCTAGCAGGCATCCTCCAGGGCCTCTCACCAAGCTCTGTAGAGTCCCTGGCCCTGCCTGACCTCTGAAAGACTTTGACTTGAAAGCAGAGCCCCCTGCCCACGGAGATGGTCAAGCTAGAATGCTGGCCACGACAGGAGTTCCACTCAAGGGACAGTTGCAGCTCCCAACCCCAGGAGAAGCCCGGGTGAGCCCCCATCAGAACAGGGGGCCTGGGTGGAGGTCCTGGGAGCAGAGTGGTATGGATATACCCTGGCTGAGAGAGCTCCTCTCCCTTGTGTCCGCAGGAAACGTGCTTACAGCAAAGAAGCTGTGTACAGTGATAAGCTCCAGCATTACAGCACGGGCCGAGGTAAGTAGAAAGCCTGAGCCACTCACCGCCTGAGCTCCGGAGTCAAGAGGCAAGTGCTTGGGGGCTCCTTATAGGCAGACTGGCCCGTCCCCACTGTGAGCCCCCCTCCCAGCCACCAGTGCCCAGAGGCTGGGTCCCCAGGGACCAAGGCTGTCCACCCCATCTGTGTCCACCCATCATGGGCACTTATTGGATGCCTGGCAGGTAGATTATCTTCCTCACTGCTAAGCCCATAGAGGACACGGAATGCAGAGAGATTGGGTTTAGCAAGTCAATGAATCCTGAAATCAGACTCAGTGGAAAAAGAAGGAGTGTTCTCTATTAACATCTTCTGCCTTATCTCATCCAATGGGGCGGCTGGGGAATGTGTTAACCAAATTCACAGATAAGCTAGAGAACTTGAACGGAGGGAATTAAAAAGATAGCAGAGCCCAAGAGGCCAAAGTGTTGGGATATCTCCCAAGTGTTTTCTTTAAAGCAGTGCCTTTAAAAGTTTTTCACTCATTATCTACTCTCTTTTTTTAAAACCTGTATATAATATTTTTATAACTAAAATTTCCCTTTACCGACTTGTGATGTTAAGCCCTGTGTCGGAATTCTTCTTTGAAGTGTGTCCTGACAACACTGCAGGGTCTGCAGAGGTCCCCACTGGTCAGCTGGGTTATTTCCTGCCTCCAGGAAGCAGAATGCTTAAATCCTCTTGGCAGACATGCTGTTTCTAAATAACTCCTTTCAAATTCCACGGACACACTCAGAAACCTGCCCCGGCGCGGTGTGCTCTGCCCTCTCTGTCTCCAGCTTCCTCCGTGAGCCGCATCTCACCTCAGTGCTGCTGTGGCTGTACCAGCCCCCTCTCCCTGCTCCCTGGGTGGTGAGCATGGAAAACAGGCTCTGTCTACACACACCATAAGCAGGCCTTCCCTGGGTGGTTCTGGGAGTGGAAATGGCATCCGAGGAAAAAGTTCTCATCAAGGTGACCCCAGGCAAGAGAGTGATGCCGGGGTGCCCACATAGCAGTTTCGCCACGGAGGAGTTTGTATTCAAGTGAGGGCAAGGCTGGTGCTGGCTGGAGCTCTGCAAAGGTTGCTCTGTAGATATGGCTTTGTTCCCCAGGGTTTTCAATCCAAGACCAAGAACCTACCAAGGGTCTATAAAGGACTAAGCCCCTGGCACCTGGGTTGCTGTTGTAAGTCATTATGGGGATGGGGCTGTGGACTGGGCACTGGCTGAGACCCCGAGGCTCTCTCAGGGTGGTCCAGCTGATACCCATGTTCAGCAGCACAAACTGGGGTTGGGGGAGGGAGATTGGGAGAGCAGCCCCCTTCTAAGGCTACAGACACAGCTGCTGCAACACTCCAGGTCCATCTGTCCCTCTTTCATTCCCCCAGCAGGCCACCTGGGCCTCCATTTTAACCAGACGTCACTGGTTTTAGAGGGAAATCCTAATGTGTTCTCTCCCCTTTCCTCACATTCTGATTTTGCACCTCAAAGCAAAATCTTCAGATACTTTTACTTAATATAAACTGACACATTTCCCTTCCAGGCAGGTCTTTAGCTTCCTAAGGACAGAGACTGATTTGTCTGTGATTCTCACGTGGAGGTGCCCCCTCCAGGGTGCATCAGGATTACCTGGTGGGCTCTGTCCACCACCCCGCCTCCCTGCCTCTGCCTCCTGGGGTTCTGACATCACCCCGCCTCCCTGCTCTGGGCTGATGCCTGGCCACCTTGAGAGCCACTATGGAGTCAATTTCAGATTTGGCATCCTTTGAACTCTTTGGATGAAAGAAACATTTAAAGATGGCCATGTCCACCTCAAAGCAGAGGACACAAAATTGGGTTCAAAAGGAGGAATGCTATTTTGAAAACTAAAGACGCCCATAGTGAGAATGGGATACCCTCGGAGGGAGCCCCTCCTTTTAAAGGCACGCAAGTGAAACCTTATACCCTTCACTGGGGGCACAGAGAGTTCCCAAACATCAAGCTCGGGTGCATCTTGCTGCCTTTTTGGCCTCTTCAGCCTCAGACCTGACTTTCTTCTCTGGAGGGTATGGCTTTCCTGGGCTGCCACGTGTCACCCACATGCGCAGATAGGCTTCCAAAATGCTCACAGCCTCCTTCTGGGGAATTCCCACCTCTAAGGCCAAGAGAATCAAGCCTCCCTGGTTCTCAGGGTCTACAGAAGACCCAACACCCCGTCCTCAGTAGCAGAAACCACTGAGGATGGCTGAGGACACAGAGTTGACAAGCTGTGCAGTCTTCATCCCCAGGACTCAGACACACAGAGTTCTTCCTGCACCAGAGTTCAGTCCCTCTGCTGCCTTAGAAGTCTGTCTTCTTTTTAAATCTATCCTCCTTTTATAAATGCTCTTTCTTTCTATTAATAACCCTCCTCTTTTTACCCAGTCCCTGAAACCTGGCTCCTCTCCTGCACTCTGGTTCTCTGAACTCATAGCCTCACGCACTGAATTGCATCAGTGCATTTTCTCCCATGGACATCCGTCACTCTGACTAACGCTATTACTGTTGGAGAACCAGCCAAAGGGATGTGGAGCTGGGGAAGACACAGCACACACGTAGCAGAATAGGAAACTCAAGGCTCTGATGGAGGACAGACCCGGCCCGAGATGGGGGAGGATAGGAATAATTAGTTATGGAAAGCTTACCCAGTGCCATGCATGAGGAACTTTATTCTGGTAGCTCATTTCAACCCCTCCAACCCTGGCAACCACTCTAGGTGGCAGGCATTAATCTAGGAAGGTTCCATGACTTTGCCAGGTCTTGCAGCTCATGGGTGGCAGAGATGGACCTCACATTCTCTAAACCTGGCTGCAGAGCCCGTCATCTCTTCATACTGCAAAAGCTTAAGGTGCTTGGAGGTCAGGAGCAAGTCAAAACATGAGGACCAATCTCAGGAGTCCTAGATGGTGGTTTGTTGGCTCCTCCTCTGGGTCCCACTGCAAGAGGCAGAAAGGCGGATGCACTTGATCTGAAAGTGTGCACACAGCCATTCCTGGGCTACCTATATGCATGCACCTCACTGGGGGGACATGGATGCTAATCTGGACATCTCAGCGCTTCCTGCCCTGGAAGGGACAAGAAACCTGCAGCAGCTCCCAGCCTCACTCATCAGTACCCAAGAAGGCCCCTGCCTGTCTTCCCTGCAGGCAGGGCACAGGGCTTCATACAGAGTCTGCTGGCATCTGTCCTCCCAGACCTGCCTTTTAAGCTGATGCAAAGGCTGAAGGAGACATAATAGAAATATTGGCAAATGTAATGCCTTCTCTAGCCTGTGGAGATGCAACAGATCTTGTCAATTTGAGAATACCAAGTGCTTTCTGGGGCAGGCTCTGAGCCTGCAGCACAGAGAATGGACTTATAAAGGAGGATTTGGTTGGGGTGAGAGTGACTAGAGGGAAGGCAGGTAGGGAAGAGAAAGTGCGTGGATATGGTGCCAGATGCTAAGCTGAAGAGCCCAGGTGCCTGTGGTTCATGTTCAAGGATGAGTGGGCAAGTGTGGGTTTCCCATGTCTAGAAAGAGGCAGACAGATGGCAAGTTCTTATGGTTTCCATGGGACAGTCCTCAGAAGATGCTGGCTGACTAAAAACTGGCTGGATGGGATGATCCAGGTGGGCTTGGGAATCTATCTTTAGAAAAGTTCCAGTTGATGCTACATTTGGGAAATGCTACCAGGTACTTATAAGGCTTAGATAACTACACACTGGGTGATAGTTAACACTGCACTGAATTCAAAGATGGATGGGGTGAGCAGAAGTGGAGAGAGAAGGTGAGGGCTTGGGAAGGGGTCAAGGGTTTTCAGAAAGCAGCCCTAACAGAATCATCTCCATGTTACAGGCAACTGCAGTTATAACCACAGAGCTATTTTTATTAAGCTTTGAGAAATTTTGAAAACAAATGAGATATGTATCCAAAATAAGAGATTGGCAAACGTTAATTTCCACACAGGACAAGAGGACTGAACACAGGGACCTCAGAACACAAGTGTGAGCTCAGTCCCTGCCAAACACCCAAGAAGCTGGGAAGCAGATGCGTTCAGGGCATTTAAAACTAAGTTCAGTGATCATTGGGGATTATTAAGGATTAAATACAGGGTTATTTTGAAAGTTATTATTAAGATAAGTTATACAGGCTTCCCTCATACCTCAGTGGGTAAAAAATCTGCCTGCAATGCAGGAAACCCAGGTTCGATTCCTGGGTCGGGAAGATACCCTGGAGAAGGAAATGGCAACTCATTCCAACTTCTATTCTTGCCTGGAAACTACCATGGACAGAGAATCCCTGGCAGGTTACAGTCCATGAAGTCACAAGAGTCAGATACGACTTGGTGACTAAACCACCACCATGAGGCCCTCATCTCATTTACTAGGGCTGTGCATTTGCAAGACATTGCATATTTTGGCAAAATATTTGATGATCTCCTAAGGGGAAGAAGCACAGTAAAGTGGGTACAGAGCTAGTCTTCATACAGAAACAAAGTAGGTTAGTGAGTCTGTCAGCCAGGGAGGGAGTCATCAGTTTTATCTTAGTCCTTGTCCAATTCAATCTCTTGTTTGTTTGATTGTTTTTTAAAATTCTAGTTAGGTGCAAACCTAGGGATGCTTATCAAGTTTGTAGGTAACAGTTGGGAGGTATAAGTAACACCACAGAAGACAGAATCAAAATTCAGAACTATCCAACAGCTCTGAATGCTAATTTGAAATCTGCGAGACAAAATGTTAGAGGGATAAATCTAGAAGCTAGTGTTGGTTAAAACAAAAATAAGGCAGTAAGAAAAGGAGGAGACCTGACTTGGTATCTGTTTGTATGAGAAAGTTTATGTATTTACTTGATCACATGCTTAATAGGAGTGATAAAAAAAAAAAAAAAAAAACTAGTAAAAAAGCTAAGCACTGCCACTAAAGCAGGAAAATACTGCCCAGAGCCTTCACCTTGAGCATTGACTGTATTAAGCACAGTAACTAATTTAATCCTCATAACCATCCCATGAGGTAGATAACCATCCCATGTGAGGAAACAGCCTCAGAAAAATCCAGTAGCCTGTCCAGAGTCTTGGAGTTAGTGATTTGCAGCATAAAGTTTTAAACTCAGGTCTGTCTGACTCTGTGGTCAAGATTAAGGTTTGGATCAGAAAGGGTAATACATGGACATGCTGTCCTCTGCACTGGGCCGCTGCCGCTAAGTCGCCTCAGTCGTGTCCAACTCTGTGCGACCCCATAGATGGAATCCCACCAGGCACCCCCTCCCTGGGATTCTCCGCAGCACTGGAGTGGGTTGCCATTTCCTTCTCCAATGCATGAAGCGAAAAGTGAAAGTGAGCTGCTCAGTCGTGTCCGACTCTTCCCGGACTGGAGCCTACCAGGCTCCTCCGTCCATGGGATTTTCCAGGCAACTGGTGAGAAACATCTAAAGGGACATTCTTGGTTCTGGGGACCCCATGTCAAGAAGGATATTGTCAACAAAGCAGCCCGCCCATGGAGGGTGCCAAGTCATGACCTTAGAGACACCAACTGATTTGGTGCTGGGGAAATGCAGGCAGGGATCTGCTTTTTTTTTTTTTTTTTTTCCTTCCTGCTGCTCAGTCATGTCTGACTCTTTGTGACCCCAGGGACTGTAGCACACCAGGCTTCCCTGTCCTTCACTGTCTCCTGGAGTTTGCTCAAACTCATGTCCATTGAGACAGTGATGCCATCCAACCATCTCATCCTCTGTCATCCCCTTCTCTTGCCCTCAATCTTTCCTAGTGTCAGGATCTTTTCCAATAAGTCGGCTTTCCACATCGGTAGCCAAAGTATTGGGGCTTCAGCATCAGCATCAGTCCTTCCAATGAATATTCAGGGTTAATTTCCTTTAAGATTGACTGGTTTGATCTCCTCACTGTCCAGGGGACTCTCAAGAGTCTTCTCCAGCACCACAGTTCAAAAGCATCAATTCTTTGATGTTCAGTCTTCTTTATGGTCCAACTGTCACATCCAGGGAGGGACCTGGTGGTCAGCACCAAGCATGACACCATCATGGCAAAGGAAAGATGATGCTATTGTACTTTGTGAGGATAAATGGAACCATCAGTGAGAGATCCCAGTAGGCCAAATTTGATTCAGTGTAAGAACAGCCCCCAGACTGGAACTGTCCATGCAGAGACAGGCTGCTTTGTGGAGAGAGGGGTGAGGTCTCTGCTCTCACGGACACAGATCTCAGTAAAAGATGCTGTAGAGTGGAGTTCTGCTTTAGGTAAGACACCGGACATGATTCATCCCAGAAGCACATCTGGCTCCAAGATTTCCTCTATCTCCAGCTTGCTTGACTCTGGGTGGGAGGGATTTCCCAACCGTGCAGAACACAGCATCCAGTGTGCTGGAAATCACCTTGGACACCAGGGTGAAGGTCAGGTATACCTGGAGGAGGTAGACAGACTGGGCATTTGGCTGCCTTTCCTGAAGGTACCTGAACAGAAGTAAATGAGGGCCTATGGGAAGAGGAGGAAAGGCCCCCAGGTGCAAAAGGTGTCTGAGTGTTCAGTGGGTGCTTATTAAATGCCAAATAAATTTAATGAGTTGGCTTCACCTGTGTGGCTGGGGTTGGCTCTAAGCCAGAGTTCTTTAGAAACCAGTTTAACTCTTTGAGTCCCCAGTTCCTGGGCTGTTGCCCTCAGGTTCCTGACAGGACTTCAGTGGCCCAGAGACAGGGGGCCTTGTCTGGAAGGACATTCCTGTCTTAGTCATTGATACCCAAGAAGTAGAGAGATGTTAAACTGTTTTTCCTAAAATACCTTTCTCTATCAAGAAGTAAGTAGCCTGTGATCCACTTTTCTTCTCCTAGAGACACATATTAGGCTGTGATTGTGTTTTTAAGAACAAATCTTGAAATGTGGTAAAACCCCCCAAACAGAAGGTTGAATGAAGAGCTTCCTCAGACTCAGTGCTTTGCCCCTGAGGCTTGTTACCCACCCTGGGGCTCCCCCTCTTGGATTCTTCCTCTAACCTTGGCTGGGTACCCATGACCTCCATTCTTTCATGGAAAAAGACATCCACCCATTTTCCTGGCCTTGGTTCCAAGAAGCAGGTGGAGCGAAGTGTTTCTAGTGCCCGTCTACCTTTCCTGGTAGATTTAGTCTAGGAAACTGCCCAGTCCTTAGCCTTTCATACCAATGGCTTCGGCTATCACTCATATGTCCCCCACATATACCAATAGCTTCAGCTGTCACTCACATGTCCCCCACACCTACCACTCCACATCTAGTCTTGCAGCTCTGTTTCTATTCTGAGTTTTCAGACTCATTTCTAGGCACCCGTATGTTTCGTCCATTCATTCAAAGTCTAAAACCACGTGTGCAAACTTCCTGGACAATCAAGTTTCCTTCCCAAAGTGCATCACATAGTTAATAGTACCACTTGATTCTGGAAGTCTTGACATTAATTCAGATTCTTCTGGTCCTTCCTTCATTCCTCATTTAATTGCTCACCAAGTGCTGTCAGTTTTTCCTTTGAAATTTCTCTTGCTTTTTCTGCTTTTGTCACTGTGAGGCTCTGGCTAAAAACTGTTATCTTGCACCTTAATTACTGCAACAACCTCAGAACTCTTTTCTCAGCCTCCAGCCCCGTCCTCATAACAATGCATGGGAGTGGTGAGGGCTGCCAGCCAAATGAACTCCCCGATGTCTTGTTCTCAGCACATCCCTCCCCTGCTGCTGGCATATTTGTCAGCTCTGTGTGTCCAGTGGCAGCAATCAGATGCCTTTGATGGTAGTCAAGGCCCTCCCACTAGTGTATCAGCAGTGTTCCACCTTGGACTCCACTTCCTTCCACACTCAAGCTGGCCACATTCTCCTCACTCATGCAACAGCAGGTATCACTCTGAGCTATGCTTTGTGACATTCCAAGCTTGTACCTCATCAGTGAAGGACCATGTGACCTGTCCTTTTGGTCTCTGACTTTGAGACTGGCATCCACAGTCTTCTGCCTTTTCTGGTTTCTGCTACACTTACAGCTCATTTCCAGTTGCGGGCTCCTGACTCTAGACTCTCCAGCACTGCTCCCCAGTTAGTTCATGTCTCAGTGACCTGAGGGCTCCACGAGATTTGTTTTCTCTGTGGCTCCTACGGTCCCCGGCACAGTTGGGTGACGGGTTACCACTGAGAAAATGAGGAGTGATCAACATCCCAAGGCAGAGGACTGGCTGAGGTCTCTCCCAGGAACCCCTAAACAGCTTCCCTCTTGTGCTTAGATATCTGGACTAAATTTAGGTGAATTACGAGTATGGCAAAGTCTGCCTTGGCTCCAGAATGGGAAAGGAGGGGCAGCCTTCCACCTTCCCCACAGCTCCATCAGATCTGCTGAGACACAAGATATCAAAGACTGAAAACAGCCTAATTAATACACTAGCTTTCTGGACTCTGGTGTGGGATTCCAGGAATCTTCCACCAGCAGGAAGGCACTGGGCTCTTCCTGGCACCCCTGAAGCCTCTGTCATGGGACCCACAAAACGTTCATGGTACCATTTTTGTACTTTCTGAATGTGCAAGAGAACTGGATGGCAGCATTTCATCTTCTCCTTCCACTGTTAATACCCAAATGTTACCGACTGTTTAGAACTGGCCCTTTCCCAGCCTATGCTCTCCTGTCCTGGGACCCTGGCACTTGCCAATATGTCAAGCTGGCTTTTTAGATACACCCCACAATTTTCCAACATCCCCCAAATTTGTCCCAGCCTCTTTCCTTTTGAGAGCATCCAGATCTCCTGATCCAGAGTCTCCAGCCATAGTCTGCTCCATACCACATAGGAAGGCTCTGGATAGTGGCTGAGTCATTTTTTCCCAAACTTAATATCTTTAAAGCCTTGGTTCATGTTTGAGATTTTGCAGATGTCCTGGGACTATGGTCCTTTAAAGCTTTAGCCATCCAGGCTGTGACCCTAGTCATAGCTTAAATGAATTTTGAGAGCAAAGAACAAACATATCTGCAAATCATACCTTCAATAGAAATTAGCAGAAGATCATAAAATTGAAGAGTTTTCTCTCTCTTGGCACCATCAATAAGTTTAGATCTGTGCATACCATTTTTGTGCCAAAGTTATATAACCTATGTTAAAAAATAATGAAAATAATCAGAAACTATAAAATATTATAAATATTGGAATATTAACACTAATAATAATGAGAAGCATTGAACAGAGCATTATAAAATGTCTTACATTATAGAGCTATATTACATCTGATATTATTGTAACTGCCGTTAATAATATTTCCCCAACACTCACAATCTGAGAACATTTTCTGAGCCCTGTCTCCAAATGTTTGGCTGTGCCCGACTCCGCAGCTGACGTGAATTCCTTGTTCACTGTCTGGTGATTCATTGCACTAAATACCATTTCCCTGATAATTAAAAACTGCTCACTGGCAAGTGGGAGCAGGAACAGGCTGATGCAGGATTTATGCAGAAACACAAAATGAGCCAAAAGACAAATGACCTGTTCTGCGTAGCTGAAGGCATTTTTTTCCCCACGTCTCCTTCTGGGACTAGAAAAAGGGTAGTTGTGATGCGGGAGAGAGGTCTGGCGAGATGTGTCATCCAGGGATAAGATGGATGCAGGGAGAGCCTTTAGAGCACATGTTCAGCCAAATGGTTCTCCAGACTTAGGAATAAAAACTGCCTCAGCAGAGGAGTCCAGCCAGGGCCATTCCTAGGCTGATTGTATCAGACCCTTGTCATCACAAAAGAACTGGGTTTGAATCAATTTTAGACTTCTGATTTCAGTTTTCCTGCCTCAATCTAATAATGATACCCTCAGTTTCAGGGAAAACAAAGACCAATTCCTACCCTGCATAGGTGCAGGATGTTCTAAACTGACATTACATCAGCTCTCCTAGGCTGCGTGCTCTCCTTGGTTTCTTGTGAAAGACTCTGGTGATGACCAAAGCCCATTCCTGGCCCAGAGCAGCAGTTGAGACATTGTGTGCATGCACGCACACACACACAATCATACATGGATATACATTTGTTTGCTCATGCACACGCGCCATACATACACGCAGTCATATACATGCATACACACACTCATACACACACACACACACACACACACACACACACACACCCCCCTTAATTCCACATGCCAGTGAGGTAGCACACCTGCTCATGAATAAACCGGACAGTGATTAGAAGGTGAACTTTTGCCCATGAAGATACACTTGCCCGGACATCATTGGCCTGAATGAATCCTGGCACCATTAAGAGATGAAACTCTCCCTTCTGGGAATAGTTCCTTCCCAGAACTGATCAGGGCCAATATCTGTGGAGCTCATTAACTCAGAATCCTCTCTCATTCATCCTTACATATGTCTTTACTTGCAAACCATTCATTACAGCGCATTCTAGATTGTTTAATTAGTTTTCGTGGAAGAGTTCCTGTAGGACAGCTTAGCACAGGTCGTTTAAAAGCCCTTAATCCGAAATAACAAGGTGGTATTTTTAAAGTAACTAATATAACTTTAACACTGCCCACCCCCACCACCCCAGCTTCCTACCTCCGCATACACTTCCTAGAACAATTTACTGATAGTAATCGTGAGTGTTTCAGCTTGTGAGCCCTCCCTGTACACCCGGCACCATGCTAGAGATGCCACTTGCAATGTGGTCTTTAATATTACAGCCGCCCGGGGAGGAAGGTGTTTCTCCTCCTTTCGCAGAAGAAAAAAATAATAGAAGAGATATATGTGGTCTTGCTGCAAAATGCCCAGCTAGTGAGAGGCTTCAGAGTTCTGACCTCACCTTGGGATCCCCGCCTCTGGCCTCTCAGCCTTCTCTCATCTCCGTCCAGAACTAGGGAGAAGTCACAGGTTGTTGACACTGGGCCTGCCACCCCTTTAGCATTTTGAGTGGGTCTTTTGCCGTGGCCTTGTCTCCAGTGCTCAGCCCTCCAGCACACAGGGGCCAACTTCGGCCTAAAGCATCTGTGTTTCTTCACCTAAGTGCCTCTCTGGCCCTGGACCCTTCCAGCTCAGCTGCACAGCAGCCAGAGCAGGCGTCAGCCAATGACTGATGGGAGTCGTGTGGCACCACTCCAGCTCAGGCGACCCTAGCTGACTCTGAATCACCATAGCTGACTCTGACTTGTGATCTCAGAGGTTCCTTGGGGCGGGGAGTTAAGCCTGTGTCAGTTACCCACAGCCCATGGTGATAAGTGCCTTGAGGGCACGCTTTTCTTAGGCTGCCCTTCCGTCCTACCTTACTGCCCGCTGACCTGCAGGCACTTCTTGGGATCGCCTCCCAGATAGTCCCAGTAGGGATCACCACCTACTTGCTTTCACGTCTTATCTTAAATTGTTGCTTCTGAAGAAACCTAAAGTGAGACTGCCTGAAACGCTGGTCTGGGTTGTTAGACGTCCATGTGGTTTCGCTCGTTCTTGCTCTTGTTCTCAGACCAAAGGAGAAAGAGATGAGTCTCTAGTTCTACTTTCCCCTTTGTCCACTGCTGTTAAAGTAAAATTTTCATTCTCTCTCCACCCCTGCCCCAGGGATTAAGACATTCTATTATAAAGATGAGGATTTTCTTTGTTCAAAGTTCAATCAATAGATTCCAGAGTCAACATGGTCATCCCCAAGTTTTCAAAGAGCATTTTAGATTGATGTCTAGCATGCTTGGAGTGCTTTTATTTCATGACTGGGAATAATGCAAATGTCAGAAAAAGTAATTCCTCTGGGCAGGGTACCTGGCTTTAAAAACATTTCCGCTTTGAGTTCTTGGCTGCGTCTTCCTTCTCCATCTGGATTAAACTCTGGCCTGACCTCGTGACTAGGGCAACATTCATTTGGGGTCACCGTAGAGCCACCAGAACTTTTTGGATGGGAAATGTCATTATGTGATCATTTATAATATTTAAATTATCATTATATATGTGTATATATTTATACACATGTAAATTGTGTTTTCAAGGCTGGGAGTTGCTGAGAAGGAGCTGCAGTGGGGAGTGTGTGCTGAGAGGGCAAAGCTCAGGGAACCTAAGGTTACCTTAGCCACAGCCACAGCACAGGGGCTTTGCCCCACCTGCCTGCCCTACTGACCTGCTTCTTTTAGGAACCAGACAGCAGCAGCGAAAAGGGAAAACGACTGCTCTTCACAAGGCTGCCATGCCAGACTGTTCCGTTCAGCCTTTGAAGCCCACCTCCCATCTCACCACCCCCAGGAAATCCCTTTCCCTGCTTGCCTAATGACACGTCCAACATGGTGAAAAATGACGTTGTGATGAATCCATTTGTTTCTTGGGTTCCATTTCCTGTTTTTGTCCCCTCTCTTCCACTTTTCGAATGTATTTTTTCTGCAATGACAATTCTCTATTTTGTCCCTGTGCACACCTATTTATCTTGCCACTGTAAACATCAGTGACAAAGTCCATATTCCTTTATGTATTTCTCATTCACCATTTTATTCACTTTTCATACTTCACTGTGTCTGAAGGCATGGGGGTTCAATTACCATTTCGTCTTTCATTCCACCTCATTTATTCTGTGTACACTTTACAATTTTCTCTCTCAGTATTTTCTATGCTCTTCTCTTCATGTTTTCTTTTCTGGTTACTGGCTTGGCACTCCTATCTTGAGGTTTTTCTAATAGCCATTTCTTTTCTGTTTTTAATCCATCCTCATACCTCTTCCAGCCCTGGACACAGCTGTCAGTTATAACCTTAACGGTGGCCTCCACTCAGGAAAGTTGTCAAGTTGATAAATATTGATATCTGCCCTGCCATTTTACCACCACTTTTCTGCTAATGCATTTGGTTGGCATCAATCAGCTTCTTTGCCTTCTCTGAGTGCCTGGTGTGGGAACTGGTCCCGATCTGTCATTTATAAGTAATCTGCTCCACATTTCATCAAGAGCTCAAACACAGAAAATATGGAGGAGAAGTAGAGGACAGAGAATCAGGCTAGCGTGGCCCAGAGAGAAGGGAGGTCCAACAAGGAAAAGGGAGACAGCTGGACGTGCAGGAGAGGCGCCCCCAACCCAGCCAGACCATTACTGCTGGGGACACCAGCCAGTGCTTAATGACTGCTGTGTCCTCTTTGGGATGTTAACCCTGCTTATCTCCTCCAAAAAGGCTCCCCAGGGATGAAGATCTACATTGACCCCTTCACTTACGAGGACCCCAACGAAGCTGTCCGGGAGTTTGCCAAGGAGATTGATGTCTCTTTTGTGAAAATCGAAGAGGTCATCGGAGCAGGTATGGCTCTTCCTTCCCCTCCTTTCTGCCCTCTTGGTGTCTAGACATCCTCTTTCACCACTCTGGGTGATGTCTATCATCTTTCTCCCCAAAAGGTACATCTAAGCCATCTACAATATGTGTCTAAGGATCTTCTGGGGACCTTGTTCATGGTGTCCAAGCTTATTTGATGTTGCAGAGAAGTCAACTCTGGTTTTAAAAGATTCAGAAATAGCTCTGGAAATGGAACATCAAATGCAAATAAAGAGAGAGAAATAGGGTGATAAGTTGAGAAGTGCACTTCTCTTTTAGAAGCTGAACTTAGTATCCCAAGCACTGACTCCAGTATCTCCATGGCTTTGGGCCAAAGTTTATTCCCACACTTTCAGTTTTCCTTTTCTGATACACATGGATTTGGAGACAGACTATGATGAGCTAAAGAAGGACCACTATTTCCAGAAGAAAACTCAACCATATCCATATTTTCCACAAAAGATCCATGATATGGATGGTAGTATAAGACAGACTTCCCTCCCAAGAAATGCATGTTCTCATCTACATTGGAATACAAACCCAGCCCAGCAGAGAATAACTGTCTGAGATGCTGTCAGGACATTCTACCTAATGGCTGGTCTAGCATTTTCATCTTCCTTTAATAGATCAATAATTGAGTCAGTTGGATAATGGATCCAGCCTTATTGATATAAATGAGAAAAATATCCCAAAATATCATTCCTTTGGAAATAATCTCTTTAGTGCCCGCTCTGTGGTCTTTTCTGAATCTTCTTAAAAGATGTGCTTGCTTTGTGTCCTCTTTCCTACTTTTGGTTCCTTATACAACATTCTTTGTCTTCTCTTCTTCTTTAAATTGGATTAGACATTGTTTGGGCTCTCTTCACTTGTATGCTGTGTACTCCCATAGCTCCTATGTCTGGAAGTGCTTTTTTTCATGTCAATATTTGGAGAGCTATGGGGTTGCCTCTTCCAATATTTTAAGCTCCATAAAATATGTTTAGTCAAAGTCTTCCAGACGGCCACTCCATATATTATCTTTAGGGGGAAAGTCACCCTCCTCCCATCCACTGCCTCTCTTAATGCGCTGAGGGGTCAAAAAGCCATCTGTGAAATTGGAAGTCACATTTGAAAGCTTGCCCCATTAAGTCACATTCTCCTGCTCTGATTTCCCTCTTCAAGTGCTCCAACCTCATGGCATCCCTGTGGTGGGTGCTGGACCCTCCCTGTAGGACTCATGACCCTCTTTCTACCAACCTCTCACGTGTTCCAGCCAGCTGACCATAATCTGATCCACATGAGTCTATACGTATTTCCCATTGACTTTCATTAAATATGTTACTGAACCACGACTTTGACTTCTGTGCAGGTAATTTTCTCTTCCCCCTTAGATACCGACAGACCTAAGGATCATGCCTTAGAAGGCTGGATCCCAGATAAGCTGGATGACTTGAAGGCACTCAGATTTCTCCAGTAAACTTGAAAGTGAAAGCTTTGATCTCGTACCTGCTCCTCTGTGTTGTTCATTATTGTTATGTCATGTGAAAATGGTGCTAGTGATTTTAATGCTGTTATTTATGTCGAGTGCTTAGCACAATGCATTCTGGACTGCACTTCATGCCAGAGAGCCCATGTCAGTCCCCCTCCCGTCTTTGTCAGGGGAGGAGCAAAGAGCCTTATCACTTTATGACCCTGCTGGGGAGGTGCAGCTTGGAGTGAGCTCACCAACGGCTGGATGCCTATAAAGGGACAGTCCATGGCCCACCTTCACCTTCTATCTCTGGGTAGCCTTTGCTGATGCTGTCATGTTTGTGCATTCTGCTCAGAGAAGACTTAGTCCCTACCATGGCTTACTTGGTCCTGGGGAGGCATGGATACACGGAGCAGTTTAGAAGATGCCCAACAGCTTGGGATAAAGTCTTCAGTCCAGTTGCTGCTGACTGCCTTCTACCTGATAGCCATCTGCTTGCAATTCAGTAATCGCACAGCTCATCCCCATGGATGTGAATTCACTATATGGAACTTGATGCAGTTTCATCAGGCGACACTCCTGGCTGGAATCAGTCTCTCTCTATCCTCTGATTCTTCCTCTCTGTCACCACTCCTGCTTTTCCCACTCCTTGCCTCACTGAGCTTAACTTCACTTTATGCTAAAAGAGCTGGTGTGAGTTGAGTTTTTTAAAAAAGAATTTTGTAAGGTAACATTTGTAGTGTAGTTGGCAATATTTCCCTTAGCCACCTGGCAGATTCAGCTCAGGGGACCAAATCTGGGTTCCAAAATGGTAATACAACATGAGAAGAATCAGAAGTCCTTTCCCCTTGCTTCATTCTGTTCCTTTCTCCTTCCCTCAACATGTTCTTATTAAATACTTTTTGCTTGTGGATGTTGAGTCCCAGAGATGAACAGATACTCTCCTGCCCAGAAGGCTGACAGTCTTGTTGAGAAACAGGCCAGTAACATGTTCACTGTTTCACACATCCCACAACACAGGCAAATGTCAAGTTTGGGGCCAACAGAGAGCAGTGTCCAGCTCCTTGTTCTGGGAGTGAATGGGGAGATCAGGAGGACTTTGCAAAGAAGGTCACCTTTGGCCTGAGCTTTTAAGGTTGAAGACTAGTAGGAAAAGTAAGTTTGGAGGAAACACATGAGAGAACGAGACAGAAGAGGAAAATTAAATAACCTAAGGAGGGACATGCCCGTGGCCTGGCAGCAGTGGTGTGCTGAGCCAGTTTGTGCTACTTCGCAGGAGCCAATTGTGTGCATCATTTAGCAGTCCTGTCTTTGATGACCTCTTGGTAGTCTGACATCAGCCATGGGAGGAGTATTTACACCATGATAACTGGAAAATGCTACAAATCAAAGGTTTCGTTTCTTCACTTCCTGGAGAGCCGATAGTTAGGCACACGGCAGGCCTTCCAGAATGTGCAAGATAATTTCAAAGAGGTTGCAGAGGAACTGGCCCATTTCTGCTGCATATAGATCCAGAGGAGAGGGCTGTGTTTGTTGCAGGAGGGATTAGATAGAGAATTCAAAAAGATCCTCATTCATTAAACATTGATTCCATGCCTGAAACTGTGGTGGATGCTGAAAAGCACACTCAGTGCCTCATAATCCCAGCTGATGTGTTAACACAAAGTCCTGCTCTGCAGGAGGAGGGGATGGGACTGAGAGGTAAGACGGGGATCAGAGAACACGCAGCCCTGGAGGCAGGAGGAGGAGAGGCTTGATGGCCAAAGGAAGAATGTAGGAAAGAGGCACCTGGGGGGCCCCTAAGAACTTTGGGCTGCTGGATGGGCTTATGCTCTGTGTGGCACACTCTGAGAACAAGGCTGAAAGAAGGCCCCTACAGAGGGGATCCCTGAGGGTATGTGACTTAATCAAGCATTAAGTCTGGAATCTAGCGTTTAGGAGGTTGGGTATGGATTTTATCCTATATAAAACGGTGAGTGAGTAGTCTCAGAGTAGGGTAGGCAGTAGAAATGAGGTGGGAGAAGAACCTGATGAACCTGTGTTGATTGAACTTGAAAGGGTGATGGGAAAGGTTTGTAAGAATTCAGAGGCACGTAGACAGGTCATGGGGCTGGGAAACATGGAGTAGGCTTGAGGTGGTCAATGCTGGAATCAAGCGTGGTAAGGAAGGCTGCTCTGCAGCAAGTAAACCAACCTAAACCAAAAAGTACCCAAACACGGTGAACGGAGGGGCCAGTGGGCTTGATGGCTGGAGCTGATGGGGAGACATGGCATGGAGGTTGTGGCCAGAAGTGATGGCCATCAGGTTAAATACCTTAAAGGGAAAAGGGGGCTGCCTGGCCACCAGGGTGTGGGGACTGGCGGTTGTGCTTGCCAGTCAAGGCCAGTGGAATACAATCTAAAAACTTTGGGGTTGAAGAATTGCACCAACCTCCAAAGTTTCTTCTACCATTGTTGAGGATAATGAGCAAAGAAATCAGAATAACTGTCAGCCAGATGTGACACCAACCAAGAGGACTGAATTACACTTGACCCTTGAACAGCACAGGGGTTAGGAGCACAGACCTCTCTGTAGGGTTGAAAATTGATGTGTATAACTTGATAGCCAGCCCTCTGTATCCATGAGTCCACATCCCTGGACTCAACCAACCATGGATTGTGTAGTTCTATACTACCTACTTATTGGAAGAAATCTCCGTGCCACTGAACCTGTGCAATTCAAACTCTTGATGTTTATCAAGAGTCAACTATATAATTAGTTCATTTATCATTATGTAATGTTTGCTTTGTTGTTGTTTAGCCATTCAATTGTCTCCAGCTTTTTTGTGACCCTGTGGATTATAGGCTGCCAGGTTCCTCTGTCCATGGGATTTCCCAGGCAAGAATACTAGAGTGGGTTGCCATTTCCTTCTCCAGGGGATCTTCCCAACTCAGGGGTCCAACCTGTGTCTCCTGCACTGGCAGAAGGATTCTTTACCGTTGAACCACCAGGGAAGTCCCAATGTTTGTTTACTGCCCCTCTTTTATCACCATGCTCAAAGTTCCATGGGAGTGATGAAGCTTGAGTGCTTCTGTTAGTCCCATGCCTGGCCTGCTGTGGCACTAAGGTGCTCAGTTAAAAATGTCCTTGGAGGAAAATCATAATAGGGATAAACTTTGAAGAACTGGGTATAGTTTGGGAGTATGCAGAGAAGCCAGAAAGAGGTCACATGAGATTGTGAGTCATTTGGTGCTCTGAAAGGAGCCTAGTGGAATGAGGAAGACTGATCCTTACTCTTTTCCTTGCAGTGATGGAGATTATTGAAGTCCTTTTAGAGAGGGCATCTGCTATCTTTGGAGAGCGCCAACTCTTTAAAACCATGAATCTGACTCATAGGAATCACTCACAGGTCAGCTTCAATTGACCTGTGGAGTTCTGATCCACTGCTTGATTCTGATCAGTTTGAGCTGTAGACATGTCCAGAACATAAACTAAGGTTTCTATGTATACTTGGGCCCTAAAGCATGAATGGTGTTCCTGGGTTGTACAGTGTGCAACCTGCATAACTGTATGTAGCAGCCCTGAGCACAACAATGAAAATATAGGTAAAGGTGTCGCCAGAAGGGATCATCGAAGGGGAGACATGCCCATTGTATTTTAATTAATAACCTCTCCCCCCACTTACTCCAGCAGATGCTGACCCTGCATTTCCACAAATGGCTTAGGTGAGAGGGCTGGATAAGGAGAGTTGGGGAGAGGGAGTCTGTGGTGTACATGGATAGGATGGGGCCAGCAAAGAAGACCCATCTCTTCTCTTTAAGGAAGAGAATGGTTTCTTGGTGATGATTTGGTAGAAAATACCAATTCTGGATAGGAGTCACAGCAGGAAGTGTTTCCAGATTACAGTTCAGTCACTCAGTCCTGTCTGACTCTTTGTGACCCCATGGACTGCAGAACGCCAGGCTTCCCTGTTCATCAACAACTCCCAGAGCTTACTCAAACTCATGTCCATTGAATCGGTGATACCATCCAACCATCTCATCCTCTGTCATCCCCTTCTCCTCCCACTCTCAGTCTTTCTCAGCATCAGGGTCTTTTCCAGTGAGTCAGTCCTTCCAATCAGGTGGCCAAAGTATTGGAGCTTCAGCTTCAGCATCAATCCTTCTAATGAATATTCAGGACTGATTTCCTATAGGATTGACGGGTTGGATTCCCTTGCAGTCCAAGGGACTCTTAAGAGTCTTCTCCAGCACTACAGTTCAATCTTCAGTGCTCAGCTTTCTTTATAGTCCAACTCTCACATCCATACATGACTACTGGAAAAACCATAGCTTTGACTATAGGGTTTCTAGAGGAGCAAAATAAATAGATGTTGTCAGTAATTATAATTAATATAGCTGGCATGCACTGAACACTTACCGTGTACATGCTTCATTCAACCCTCATGATGACCCTGTTAGCCCTGTGAGTTAGTGTGTGTGTGTGTGTGTGTGTGTGTGCACGCACGTGCATATGCACACAAGCATTCATGCATTTACATATGCGTTTGTAAACTGGTAAGGATGGTGGCTCATACGTTAAAGAATCTGCCTACAATGCAGGATACCCAGGTTTGATCCTTGGGTTGGGAAGATCCCCTGGAGAAGGGAATGGCTACACACGCCAGTATTATTGCCTGAAGAATTCCATGGACAAAGGATCTTGGCGGGCTACAGTCCATGGGATTGCAAAGAGTCAGACATAATTTGAGTGCCTAACACTTTCACTTCTCTTTTCAAGGATATCAATATTCAGTGAACAGTTTGTCAAAGGCCATGTTACTGGTTGAGTTAATGCTGCTAAGTCGCTTCAGTCGTGTCCAACTCTGTGCGATCCCATAGACGGCAGCCCACCAGGCTCCTCTGTCCCTGGGATTCTCCAGGCAAGAAAACTGGAGTGGGTTGCCATTTCCTTCTCCAATGCATGAAAGTGAAAAGTGAAAGTGAAGTAGCACAGTCGTGTCCGACTCCTAGCGACCCCATGGAGTGCAGCCCACCAGGCTCCTCCGTCCATGGGATTTTCCAGGCAAGAGTACTGGGGTGGGGTGCCATTGGGCAAAAATTGAAACTCAGATACGATTGACCTTAATCCAGTGAATGTAACTCCCACACTACCTTTCACTTTTGTCAATGTCCTGGAAAAGAGCAGCTAAGTATACAGAGGCATTGCTTCTGATGTCAAACTCTATCTAGCAATTTGGAATACCCATGCCACTTGACTGGGAATGGCAGTACTGTTCTAGAATTCAGTGTGCCCATATGGTGATGCCACAAAGATGCCCCTCATTCCCTGGGAAGAGCATGTTCTTCCTAGGATACCTTTGTCCTATTCTCTGGTCCTCCTATTTTAATATAATCAGTTATTGACTTAAGAAGGCTAACAATGAGTGTCACAATATTTAGCATTTTTAGTTGTATGTGCTTGCTTATGTTAAGTACTCCCCTGGTGGTTCAGATGATAAATGGTCTGCCTGCAATGCAGGAGACCTGGGTTCAATCTAAAAATAATAATATCTAGGTATATGGTTGTCTAAATGACTATAAGAACCTATGAGAAAAGAGAAAACTAGATTTATTCTCACCATTTAGGTATTAAGTATTGTGGGCATCATGGCTACTAATTAGAGTCATCTAATTTGCCAACTCCAGTAGCCTAGTAATGGGTACCTGGGAACTCTGCTGAGAAGGAGAAGTGGGCTTGTGATCAATTAGTAATGTCTGTCCTGAGTATAGGATCAGGAGGTGGTGGAATGCCTGCCATGACTTTACTATCCCTAGTTTAGCCATAACCTATCTTACACAGGCTAGAGTCGTAAAACTTGCTATAAATCATATTTTTAAACCTAGTTTAAATGAATTCTTTAAAACTTTCTTTTCTGGTGGAAGCTTGAATTAGTTACACGAAGCTCTACTTCCCTTTTTCCCTCCCTGAGGCAGTTTGTGACTTCAAAATGCTAAAGAAAAGAGTGCAATTGTGTATGGATCCGAGAAGCACATAGCCAACAGCTAGTGCTTGAAATACCTGCTGGCTGGTTGGATGTTTCATTTCCAAAAATTGAAAATTCTTTCCTTCTGATTTTATATATAATAGTTGAGGCAGTTAATGCTGCTAAACCATTTTTTTTTCTCTTCCTCATTTTGTCAAGGAAGATAGGGAAGAGGACCTGGCAAGGAGCTGAAATTTGTAGGGAATCATTTCAGCAGCTGTCTGGGAGGGCAGTGACGGCAACTAGCAAAATGACCCTCAGCAGACAGCTTTGAGGGCTGCGGTTCTCAAACTAGAGCCAGGCGTCAGAATCGGCTGGAGGCAAGTTAACACCCAAGTCACTGGGCCCTGCCTACTGAGCTTCTGATCTAGGTGGGTAGAGGTTGGGCTCCAAAGCTGCTTTTTCTAATAGGTTTCCAGGTGATGCTGGTGCTGGTGGGCAGAAACCACATTTTGAGAACCACTGCTAAGAGCCACTGGCACTAAACTGGCCTGAAGCTGAAGTTGGGTCCTAGCCAAGAGGAGATTTGGTTCTAGGAGAGGATCCAAGGTCAGCTGCAAAGACCTGTGCCCATCACAGTTTAGCCAGACCAAAATTAGGTTGGCTGCCATTACTGTCAGTCAAGGGACTGCATAGAAAGAACTAACCATAACCAATACTCAGTCATTTCCTATCAGATCAGATCAGATCATTCGCTCAGTCGTGTCCGACTCTTTGCGACCCCATGAACTGCAGCACGCCAGGCCTCCCTGTCCATCACCAGCTCCCGGAGTTCACTCAGACTCTCATCCATCGAATCAGTGATGCCATTCAGCTATCTCATCCTCTGTCGTCCCCTTCTCCTCCTGCCCTCAATCCCTCCCAGCATCAGAGTCTTCTCCAATGAGTCAACTCTTCACATGAGGTGGCCAAAATACTGGAGTTTCAGCTTCAGCATCATTCCTTCCAAAGAAATTCCAGGGCTGATCTCATTTCCTATAGGTATCTATTTTAAATATAATTCTGTGAACTTCTCTGGCAGTCCAGTGACTAGGACTCAGCACTTTTATTGCCATGACCCAGGTTCAATCCCTGGTTGGGGAACTAAGATCCCTCAAGCCATACAGAATGGTCAAAATTAAAATTATATATCTATCTATCTATGTGTGTGTATATACATAGGCTTCCCTGGTGGCTCAGTGGTAAAGAAGCCACTTGCCAACACAGGAGACGTGGTTTCTATCTCTGGGTCCAGAAGACCCCCTGGAGAAGGAAATGGCAACCCACTCCAGTGTTCTTGCCTGGGAAATCCCATGGACAAAGGAGCCTGGTGGGCTACAGTCCATGAGGCTGCAAAGAGTCTGACATGACTTAGTGACTAAACAACAACGTGTGTGTGTGTGTGTGTGTGTGTGTGTGTGTGTTTTATGTATGGTATGTATGTGTGTGTGTATGTATATATATATATGCTATGCTATGCTAAGTCACTTCAGTCGTGTCCGATTCTGTGTGACCCCATAGACGGCAGCCCACCAGGCTTCCCCGTCCCTGGGATTCTCCAGGCAAGAACACTGGAGTGGGTTGCCATTTCCTTCTCCAGTGCTTGAAAGTGAAAAGTGAAAGTGAAAGTGAAGTCGCTCAGTCGTGTCTGACTCTCAGCGACCCCATGGACTGCAGCCTACCAGGCTCCTCCATCCATGGGATTTTCCAGGCAAGAGTACTGGAGTGGGGTGCCATTGCCTTCTCCATATATATATATATATATATATATATATATATATATATAATGCTAATCCTGAATTTGTTGAAAATAGATTTTAGGGGTTATGAATTTTTCTTAAAAATATAGAAAATGGATGGCTATGATTTGGAGCTCGTGTGAAAGGATGCTTTTTAGAGTGATGTGTCTGTGTGCTCAGTCGTGTTTAGAATTCAGATCATGGCAAATCAAAGCACCACAAGCCTCAAGTTCTGGCCCTAATGGCAGGAAAGGTGTCCAAAAAATAGTTCCCTGAACATAGTACATGAACCTGAGGTCAAAGACCACAGGTGACAGCAGTCAGATTGTAAGTGACGGATGGCCTTAATTTTCTGTTTATTACTAAAAATGGTACATCAACTCCAGTTCCCCACGAGCCTGTGGGGGTGCTAGAAGGGCCAGAACCCACAGACTTTAGTGCACAGGGCTTACCTGGAGACACTGTCCATGCCCAGATACCTGGCAGGGGAACTTCTCACCACCCTTGGCAAGATGCCCCTACTTGTCTTAGCTGCAGAAACCCTTCTGTCTTCCATTCTCCACTCCCCACCCCTGGTTTGTCTTTTTAAAATCACCACCCAGCTGTATCTTCAATAGTCTGGAGTTTGCAGTGCACTTTCTCATAGACCCTACACTTGGGAAGGCCCCACAGTTAATCAATTCTTTTTGTCCAACAGAGCTGAGAAATCTGAGGCTGAACAAGGGAAGCACCCTGCCTGAAATCCAGGGGTGGTGCCAGGATGAGGGGGTGGGGAGGTGGTATAGACTCAAGTTTCTTTCTCCAGAGTTTCTCCTTTTGGCCAGAGTTTGCCCCAGCTGCTCTGGGGGCCATTTAATTACATGGTGGAGGACAGCCTCTGAGTGAGAACTGTGGATGAAGTGACTTCCTTTGCAGTTGGTGGTTTGAAAACCTCTGGGCTTGGAGAATATGAAGTCATTCCTTTGTCAGACACCAGAAAAGAGCTATTTTACAGAATCACAATCCTTTAAGTCACTGCTTTCCAGTGATTATGGAGCAGATTTTCCAAGAGCGTATAACACTGCTACGGGGAAGGCAATGGCACCCCACCCCAGTACTTTTGCCTGGAAAATCCCATGGACGGAGGATCCTGGTAGGCTCCAGTCCATGGGGTCGCTAGGAGTCGGACACTACTGAGCGACCTCACTTTCATTTTTCTCTTTCATGCATTGGAGAAGGAAATGGCAACCCATTCCAGTGTTCTTGCCTGGAGAATCCCAGGGACGGGGGAGCCTGGTGAGCTTCCGTCTATGGGGTCGCACAGAGTCGGACACGACTGAAGCGACTTAGCAGCATAACACTGCTATGTGGTAGCCATACAGAACCCATCTCTCCCTATCCAAGGAGAGCACTTTTTTAAAAACACTATTTTTTTTTTTTTTAGAGCAGTTTTAGGTTCACAGAAAAATAGAGTGGAAGCTGCAGAGATGTCTCAAATAACCCCCGCCCCCACGCATACTCTCCCATTGTCAACACCCCCAGGCAGAGTGCTCCACTTGTCACAAGTGAGAAACGCACACTGATCCATCATTATCACCAAGGTCCTTAGTGCAGGTTCACTCTGGATGCTATGAGTTTAGACAGATTTATAATGATAGGCACCCCCCCCCCATTTAATTTCTTACAGAGGACTTTCACTGCCTGAAAAACCCTCTCACGTTTTTACTTTATAATTTCAAAAACTTATCCTCTAGAGGATATAATTTAGAGCTAAAGTGTTAGGAGCACTACATCTGAAGACCAGTCAGCCACAAAGGTTAAACAACGACAGGACATTTGTAGATTAGGAAAGGAATGTGCATGGCCCACACTGTTCTATGTAGATGGGACTTTGCGGTGCCATACCTTCATCCACATCTTCCTTCTTTCTCTTCTTCTTTCTCTCCAGTCAGAGCTATATAGCCCATTCTGCGTGTCAGGCCCTGTGCAGTGAGAGGCAGATTATATGCAAGCACTGCTTTCAAAAGAACTCAAAGGTGTAGGGATGAATTCCAGGGACTCCAGGGCCTTTGACACCCTGATCTGTTTGAATATGCTTGAGTGGTTTTGACCCACGGCTCTCAACTTTGGCTGCTCCTCAGACCCACCTGGGCAGCCAGGCCTGACTTCGTGGACCTGTGACCTGTGCACGGGCCCCCACGCTCAACAGGGCCCATGCTCAGTTTAATGCTCTGCCAACACAGTCTTAAAATTCTTAATAAATTTTGAACAGTGAGTCCCGCATTTTCATTTTGCACCAGGCCCCGCGAATTATGTAGATGGTCCTGTGGGCTGCTTTTAAATATGTCCATGCCCAGGCTGCACCCAGACCAACTAATCAGAATTCCTGCAGGTGGGATCCAGGCCCCTGTGCTTTGTAAGCTCTCTGGGGGTGTTGCTGTGGGAAGCTATCCTTGAGAACAGCTTGTATAAAACAGAAGTCCTCAACTATGGAGTTTATGTGTATGTGGTGTAGAACAATAAATTCACCCAGGGTGCTTTTACAAATTCCCAGACTGATGTGTAGAAATTGATCAATATTCTGATTCCTAAATATTCTAATCTTACCTAATAAGCCAGGCAAGAGCTTTCCGTAAGTATGCCATTTGTCTACAAGAGATTCCAACTGTGCTATTCCCTTGTTACTGCGTCATTATGACAGTAACTGCATTTGAATGCTTAGGACCTGCAAGGTTGGGGCACAGTGGTCCCTGCGTGGGACTTCCCCCCAGCTCTCTTCCCGGTGGCACTGCGAACTGAATACACCTTCTGAGAGGTGATGTGACAGGAAAAGGTATGAACTATGGACAGCATCCCTAACTCTACCTCACAGCTGTAGGGTCTGAGGCATGTTGTCCTTGTGCCTCAGTTTCTTTGTTAGTAAAATGGGCATAATAATACCCAACTAATAAACGGGTTGTGAGAATTAATGAGATAAGACATGCAAAGAGCCCAGCACTGTGCCTGGCATATAGGCGGTCAAAACATATTGGTGTACTATCTCCCCCAAGAAGAAATATCAGCATGTTTTCCCCTCACTCTGAACTGTGTCTTTTTACTAAAAGAAAATAGAACTCATTAGTACAATAATAGGAAAGAAATACTGATATTCTTCAGTTAGTATACTTATTAAATATGCATATATATTCATTCAGTTCATAGCTATTGAATACCTACTAGGTCAAGGTGTCAGAGAATTGATTGCATATATATCTATGCACTGACTCGATGGAAGTGAGTCTGAGTGAACTCCAGAAGTTGGTGATGGACAGGGAGGCCTGGCGTGCTGTGATTCATGGGGTTGCAAAGAGTCAGACATGACTGAGCGACTGAACTGAACTGAACTGCTATCTATGCACAGGCACCCATGTATATACATGCAAACCTTGTCTCCTAAGTCTCCTGCGTCTTTACCACTAGCAGGCTTTTACCACTAGTGCTGCCTCGGAAGCCCTTAATCAAAGTGGAAAGTGTAAAAAAATTAGAATAAGCATGAGGAGGAGGAGAAAAAAGAGAAAGTACAACTAAATAAAACCTGGTGAACAGGAGGGGAGTTCTCATGCCCTTGGACAATCTCTGAATCCAATAAGAAAAAAGTTGCCTCTTCTTTTCTGGTAAAAACTCAGCTAAAGAAAAGCCACAGAGTTTTAATTCCAAGAGCCCTCACACCTCACTGTTGACCTTGATACAAAAGACAGTCTCTCCACTTCTACTGGGGAATTGCACATGACTTCACTTACGGCTCAGCTGGTAAAGAATCTGCGCATGCAATGCAGGAGACCTGGGTTCAGTCCCTGGCTTGGGAAGATCCCCTGGAGAAGGGAAAGGCTACCCACTCCAATATTCTAGCCTGGAGAATTCCATGGACTGTATAGTCCATGGGGTTGCAAAGAGTTGGACACGACTGAGAAATTTTCACATTCACATATATAGAGACACAGCCATATATACAATATATGCAAACATGCATACACACACATGTATATGCACGCATAGACACATATATGTATACATACATATGCATACATACATACACATGCACAAAAATATGTGCATATGCAAGCACACACATATATGACAGGTAGTTATTACTCAATACTTTTCTTTAAATTTTACTCAAACTGAAAAATCAATGCTTATTGTAACAATTTAAACAACAGAAAAGCAACTAAATTAAATTTACTAATCCATACTCCCCCATTCCTATTCCCACCATTCCAGTGTAACCAATTTTTTAAACAATTTTAAATTGAAAATAAATTTGCTATGAATTTTTTCCATAATGTTTTTTGACATACACACAGAGATCTCAACCTGGGCGTATTCTATAGGCCGTATTCTTAACTTTCTCTTCTTTTCTGTCTCACTTAGCAGTATAATGTGGACATCTTTTGAAGTCAGTATATCTATTAGTCTTCAGTAGCTCATAGCATTCTGCAGTATGGAGGTTTTCTTTTTAACCATTCCCCTGGTTATGGTCATATGGTGTTTGATGTTAAAGGAGATGCTGCAGTAAACAGTCTTTTATAAAAATGTTAATACTGGTACTTCTATTTATTTTGGATAGGACAGAGATAGAGCCTCCAGCAGTTTGTAACCCAAGGATGGGCAAAGCCAAACAAATAATAATAAATGTGATACCCCAACTTCTTTTTTTTTTTTGTATGGCTATTCAACATTTTATTTTATTTATTTATTTTTGCAGGGGAAAATGGACAAAGGAAAGGATCAATGAGGGTGAGGGGAAATGGGAAGAAAGAAGGGGAGTGATGGTGGGGAGGAGTATATGTAATTTCTTAACCAATGGCTTTCTGTTTTTGATCACAAAGAACACTTTAAAAAAATCATGTTGAATTTTACCACAATATATTATTTAGGACAGGATCACATTTGTCACCTCTTCCTCCCTACTACCCAAAGTAGTACCAAACCCATAAAATAGTCAATAAACCTTTACAGAGTGAACAAATAAGTCTTTTTTTTTTTTTTTTTAACTCTCCTGAGTGAACTGAATTTTTTGAGGCTCATAAGTGAATATGTTTTGCTCTTTACTTTGTCTATTACATCCAGATTATATGAGTGGGGTATTAAAGTCTCCCACTATTATTGTATTGCTGCATATTTCTTCTATCATATTAATTAATGTTTGTCTTAGATATATCAATGCTCCAATGTTGGGTGCATATATATTTATAATTGTTATAACTTCTTTTTGGATTGTTCTTTTAAGTCATTATGTGTAACCTTCATTGTCTCCTTTTCAGGATCTTTAAAGTCAATTTTATCTGATATAAGTATTGCTACTCCTGTTTTCTTATGGTCCATATTTGCATTGAAAATCTTTTTCCAGGCCTTCATTTTCAGTCAGTATATATTCCGTATTTTAGGGTGGTTCTCTTGTAGACAACATATATAGGGGTCTAGTTTTTGTATCCATATGACCCATTTTAGTCTTTTGATTGTCTCTTGTAGACAAGGTATGTAGGGGTCTTGTTTTTGTATCAATTCGGCCAGTCTTTGTTGATTAGGGCATTCAGCCCATAAACGTTTAAAGCAATTATTGATAAATAAGATTTACTTTATTGTTTGGGGTTCGAATTTATACACCCTTTTAGTGATTCCTATCTAGAGAATGTCCTTTAGTTTTTGTTGGAGAAATGGTTTAGTGGTGCAAAATTCTCTCAACTTTTGCTTATCTGTAAAGCTTTTGATTTCTCCTTCATATTTGAATGAGATCCTTGCTGGATACAATAATCTAGGCTGTAAGTTATTTTCTTTCATCACTTTAATTACATCTTGCCATTCCCTCCTGGCTTGGAGAGTTTCTATTGAAAGATCAGCTGTTATCCTTGTGGGAATTCCCTTGTGAGTTATTTGATGTTTTTCCCTTGCTGCTTTTAATATTTGTTCTTTATATTTAATCTTTGTTAATTTGATTAATATGTGTCTTGGGGTGTTTCGCCTTGGGTTTATCCTGTTAGGGACTCTCTGGATTTCTTGAACTTGAGTGGTAATTTCCTTCTCCATTTTAGGGAAGTTTTCAACTATTATCTCCTCAAGTATTTCCTCATGATCTTTCTTTTTATCTTCTTCTTCTGGAACTCCTGTGATTCGAATGTTGTAACGTTTGATGTTATACTGGAGGTTTCTGAAATTGTCCTCATTTCTTTTGATGCGTTTTTCTTTTTTCTTGTCTGATTCATTTATTTCTAGGATTCTATCTTCTAATTCACTAATCCTATCTTCTGCCTCTGTTATTCTACTATTTGTTGCCTCCAGGGTGTTTTGGATCTCATTTATTGCATTATTCATTATGTGTTGACTCTTTTTCATTTCTTCTAGGTCCTTGTTAAACCTTTCTTGCATCTTCTCAATCCTTGTCTCCAGACTCTTTAACTGTGATTCCATTTTGATTTTGAGATTTTGAATTAATTTCGCCATTATTATTCGGAATTCTTTATCAGGTAGATTCCCTATCTCTTCCTCTTTGGTTTGGTTTGGTGGGCATCTATCCTGTTCCTTTAGCTGCTGGGTATTCTTTTGTCTCTTCATTTTGTTAAAATTGCCAAGTTTAGAGTGTCCTTACTATATTCTGGTAGTTTGTTGAATTCTCTTTATTGAGGCGGTTTACAGGTCTTTTCAATATCTGATCTCTGCCCTGTTACAGAGGGGGAGATGAACTCCCAAATCTAAACCGGCCAGGTTCAGGCACTCGGATAATCCTCAGAAGCACAGACTCGGTTGAGTCTGTGTTTTATGCCCTTCCCAGATCCGAGTAGTGCAGGTGATGAAATGTTCAGTGACCGCAGCTGCTGCGACTTACCGCCTCTCCGCCGCTTAGTTTTCTGGGTATACAAACAGCGCACTTTCTCAGGCAGATGTTGACCATCCAGAGCCCCAAGAAGTGTGAGTCAGCACAGAAACCTACTCACAGTTCCGTTAGACAGTATCTCTCTAGGGCTGTAATTGCCCGCCTCCAGCCCTGGCTGCCTGTCACCGGAGTGGTACGGCCTGCAGCCGGCCAACTCTGTGCAGCCCTTTGTTCCGTAGGTAGTCCTGGTGGTGTCTTAAGTTAGGGCTGGCTTTTGATGTAGTAGATGACCGACAGTCTGGTTATTTCGCTCAGATAGCGCCCGAGATAGCCAGGCCAAATCCTTTCTCAAAGCAATGCAGGCCTCGCCGCTCCTCCTAGCCCAGCCCCTGCTTGCCAACAGCAAATGCTGGTGTCCGTGCCACTTCTCCGCAAAGGAGTTACCGCAGGGCTCGTTTTCTCGTTTTGAAGACAATAAGTTGTCTTTCTAAGTGCCTGATGTCCTCTGCCGGCATTCAGAAGTTGTTTTATAGGATTTATTCAGCATTCAAATGTTCTTTTAATGGATTTATGGAGGAGAAAGTATTCTCCCCGTCTTACTCGTCCGCCATCTTAGCTCCTCCTCCCGATACCCCAACTTCTATTGAATGCTTACCACATACCAGGCAACGCAGTGGGTGCAAGGTGCGGACGTGAATAGGACTTGGTTTGACCTCAAACAGTATGATCATGTATCAAAAGCAGCATTGCACATGCTGTCTATCTTAAGTTCATTGAAATCTTAATGGTGCTTAAGACAACCTCTACTCCAGCCTTCAAGCCTTAAAAAGTCCCATTGACTCTGGAGCAGCTTTACATCCAAAGCCCTTTCGTGCAGCTTCCTTACAATCCATGCAGCAGAAAATACAAAAAAAAAAAGTCGCATCTAAATCACAGATGTTAACTTGCTTTCATAATTCGGCCAGTAATTTATTTGATTGCTCACAGTTTGCTCCATCATCGTCTTCCAGAAGCTGAAAGTGACAAAGAAATTTCTCCTGGCAGAAAGACATGTTTCTCCTATCAGGCCTTTGACACCCATCTTTGTGATGCACTTACAAGTAGATTCTAAACTGCATCATGTGACGGCACTGAAGTTACCAACCCAAGTTAAATCATAACTTTTGAAAGCACGTGAACAAGATTCAACAGATTTTTTAAGCAGCTGTGAAATAGTGTCACCAGAATTGTTTTTACGCCTGGTGATTTTACTACAGAAATGTTTAAATGCTGCGGAACCCATGGAGGTGTGCTGCTCATGTCTACTTGAAAAAGCCACTTTCTGTTCAGCTGCCAGGAGTGCACGTAGCTGCCAGCTTCCCACTGCAGTGCCTTCAGGATCTACCTTAGCTTTCCCGCAGGGCCCAGCTCTTTCTGGCAAAACCCCAGCCAGTGACAGAGCCAGTGGGATGCCAGGGTAGGGTCTTTTGGGAATGGGCACTTTTTATTCTGGAGCTGTTCATTGGGCTGGATGAGACTGTCAGGTCTGCATTGCAGTTTGGGCCTCTCCTGCACTGTGATCTGGGGCTTGGGCAATCCTGCTTCTTCTCCCCTTTGTCCTGCACAGAGTCTAACTTCCCTTCCTAAATCCTCAGTGTCTGCTTCTCAGGGTCCCAATAGACACAAACACTTTCAGGGCAATGTAGGAACATAAACACTATACATCTCATTCAGAGGACTGGAGGACCTGAACATGTCCCTAGCCCCTGGACATTTTTATACTAGGCTAAAATGAATTATGTTTCTGCCACAGTGAAACTGACCATTTCATCTCAATTGTTCAGCTGGGATACAAATGAAAATCTAAACGTGAGGAAAAATAAACCCATATAGAGTCTGAAATTTCACTTCAGTTACCCAAGCTGTCTAAAATCCAAGGTAAAGAATGTATTTGGTTATTTCTTCTGTGTTTGCCATGAACCACTAAGAGCCAGGCCGTCACAGTTATAATGAGAGGTCACTCTTTCCTTTTTGCCACTTTAATCACTGTTCCACTTGGAGCACCATTGTTCCTGGTAAGCTGCCTCCCCTCATGGCAGCACAAGATGAGGAGAAAGTGGATTATAATTGCATTCTTTTTGCAGGAGAGTTCGGAGAGGTGTACAAGGGGCGTTTGAAACTTCCAGGCAAGAGGGAAATCTATGTGGCCATTAAGACGCTGAAGGCTGGGTACTCAGAGAAGCAGCGACGGGACTTTCTGAGTGAAGCGAGCATCATGGGGCAGTTTGACCATCCCAACATCATTCGCCTGGAGGGCGTGGTCACCAAGAGCCGGCCGGTCATGATCATCACGGAGTTCATGGAGAATGGCGCTTTGGATTCTTTTCTCAGGGTAAGAACTGCTCAGCTTACCTTTACCCTTCAGAATAAAAACACAGATGATGCTGGTGCTGGTGGGAGCTGGGGGACCGTGGTGGGCTGGGAAGAAGAGCCCATGTGAGGACCACCTGCCACTTAGGAATCCCTGATGAAATACAGATAGGCATCGGAGGTGTTAGCAAGGTTAACAGATTTGTTGCTAAAAAGAAAGAACAAAGCAGAGCACATGGACCCCTCCGTAGAAGGATGGCACAGAGCCAGGCCTCAATGAGTAAGAATGAACAGAGGACAGAGGATGGCCATTGGCATCCATTTGAATCATGGAGATTGAAGAGACTCCCAGATGCTATGCTGTCCTGTGTGATTCATGCAGACATCGGTGGCCATCTCTGCCTTTTCCCCAGCACAGCCACCCTTCCATTCAGCTCTCTTCATTTGCAGTTCAGAAATAAAACACATTGCCCTTATCTGATGCCTGGGCCACCTGGCCTCTGAGGAGGTGCTTCTGGGCAGGACACAGGAACAGTGTGTCACAAGTGTCCACGAGTCTTTTCTGGGGTTGATGGAGAGCTGTGGCTCCCACCCAGCCTGGAGCAGGGATGGGGGCCCCAAAGGCCTATGGCCGAGAGGTTTATAAAGAACCATTGTCAGAATGCCCAAATGCAGCCACAATAGAAGCACTTTCATTTCTAAGTAGCATCTAAGAGCTACTCAGAGAGGGCTTGTATAAGTGTGGCCATAGTGCTTATGTCTGGGGGATAGAAGCTGTCTAACCACAGGCCATGGAGCAAGGCCTGCCTCAGACCAAAGGCTTAGCTGGGGAGCCTGGGAGCAAGAGGGTACAGGGGCAAGGCCTCTGAGCAAGGGCTTCAGGGTAATACCAAGTAGCTGGCTATGCGTGTCACCAAAGCTACCAAACAGTAGCTGTGGCTTCAGATCAAAGGACTATTCATTGAAACATTCACCAGGAGTCAGTCACTGAAGCATTCACCAGGTGACTGCTCTGACCATGCCCTGTGCTGGGAACTGGGCCTAAACTGATGAGAGAGAGATTGCTTTAACACCATGGAACAAATCACCCCAAACTTCAGTGACTTAGCACAATAGCAATTTAGTTTGCTCATAAGTCTGTAATTTGGGTAGGCACCTCTCTGTTCCATGTGTTGTCAGCAGGGGCAGCTCAAGAGCTAAGATCTGGAATCACCCAAAGACTCATTTACTCATCTGTCTCATAGTTGATGCTGGGTGTCAGCTGGCATCTCTCCACCTGGACATCTCTGGCTTCCTCACAGCAAGCTGGGTCCTCAGAACAAGTATCCTGAGCACAGGAGGTAGAAGCTATATCAGTTCTGTAACCTAGCCTGAACAGTCACATAGCATCCTTCAACCATGGTGATGAGCCCACCCAGATTCATGGAGAGGAAGCACTCCCCACATTTTGATGGGTGCTGCAACCTCATGTCTTCTTACACATAAGGGCTGGGAAGTCCTGCTATGTCCATCATAGAGAATACAACCTGCAGAGATGCCCCTGCCCCCCAGGACCTTCGTGCCCAAAGCTTCCAGTAATCATCTGTCTGGATTGTACTTTTTGTTTCTATGCATGAAACACAGAGGTGTCACATATGTGATGATGGGCTTCTCTGGTGGCTCAGATGGTAAAGAATCTGCCGGCAATGCAGGAGACCTGGGTTCCATCCCTAGGTTGGAAAGATCCCGTGGAGAAGGAAATGGCAACCTGCTCCAGTATTCTTGCCTGGAGAATTCCATGGATGGAGGAGCCTGGCAGGCTCCAATCCCTGAGGTGACTTTTTGTTTCCACGTATGAAGGACAGAGGTATCACATATCAGATCAGATCAGATCAGTCGCTCAGTCGTGTCCGACTCTCTGCGACCCCATGAACTGCAGCACGCCAGGCCTCCCTATCTATCACCAGCTCTCGGAGGTCACTCAGACTCACATCCATTGAGTCAGTGATGCCATCCAGCCATCTCATCCTCTGTCGTCCCCTTCTCCTCCTGCCCTCAATCCCTCCCAGCATCAGAGTCTTCTCCAATGAGTCAACTCTTCGCATGAGGTGGCCAAAATACTGGAGTTTCAGCTTTAGCATCATTCCTTCCAAAGAAATCCCAGGGCTGATCTCCTTCAGAATGGACTGGTTGGATCTCCTTGCAGTCCAAGGGACTCTCAAGAGTCTTCTCCAACACCACACTTCAAAAGCATCAATTCTTCGGTGCTCAGCCTTCTTCACAGTCCAGCTTTCACATCCATACATGACCACAGGAAAGACCATAGCCTTGACTAGGCGAACCTTTGTTGGCAAAGTAATGTCTCTGCTTTTGAATATGCTATCTAGGTTGGTCATAACTTTCCTTCCAAGGAGTAAGCGTATTTTAATGTCATGGCTGCAGTCACCATCTGCAGTGATTTTGGAGCCCAGAAAAATAAAGTCTGACACTATTTCCACCGTTTCTCCATCTATGTCCCATGTAGTGATGGGACCAGATGCCATGATCTTCGTTTTCTGAATGTTGAGCTTTAAGCCAACTTTTTCACTCTCCACTTTCACTTTCATCAAGAGGCTTTTTAGTTCCTCTTCACTTTCTGCCATAAGGGTGGTGTAATCTGCATATCTGAGGTTATTGATATTTCTCCCAGCAATCTTGATTCCAACTTGTGTTTCTTCCAATCCAGCTTTTCTCATGATGTACTCTGCATATAAGTTAAATAAACATGGTGACAATATACAGCCTTGACATACTCCTTTTCCTATTTGGAACCAGTCTGTTGTTCCATGACCAGTTCTAACTGTTGCTTCCTGACCTGCATACAGATTTCTCAAGAGGCAGATCAGGTGGTCGGGTATTCCCATCTCTTTCAGAATTTTCCACAATTTATTGTGATCTACACAGTCAAAGGCTTTGGCATAGTCAATAAAGCAGAAATAGATGTTTTTCTGGAACTTTCTTGCTTTTTCCATGATCCAGCGGATGTTGGCAATTTGATCTCTGGTTCCTCTGCCTTTTCTAAAACCAGCTTGAACATCAGGAAGTTCACGGTTCACATATTGCTGAAGCCTGGCTTGGAGAATTTTGAGCATTACTTTACTCGCGTGTGAGATGAGTTCAACTGTGCGGTAGTTTGAGCACTCTTTGGCATTGCCTTTCTTTGGGATTGGGATGAAAACTGACCTTTTCCAATCTTGTGGCCACTGCTGAGTTCTCCAAATTTGCTGGCATATTGAGTGCAGCACTTTCACAGCATCATCTTTCAGGATTTGGAATAGCTCCACTGGAATTCCATCACCTCCACTAGCTTTGTTCGTAGTGATGCTTTCTAAGGCCCACTTGACTTCACATTCCAAGATGTCTGGCTCTAGGTCAGTGATCACACCATCATGATTATCTGGGTCGTGAAGCTCTTTTTTGTACAGTTCTTCTGTGTATTCTTGCCACCTCTTCTTAATATCCTCTGCTTCTGTTAGGTCCATACCATTTCTGTCCTTTATCGAGCCCATTTTTGCATGAAATGTTCCTTTGGTGTCTCTGATTTTCTTGACTAGATCCCTAGTCTTTCCCATTCTGTTGTTTTCCTCTATTTCTTTGCATTGATCACTGAAGAAGGCTTTCTTATCTCTTCTTGCTATTCTTTGGAACTCTGCATTCAGATTTTTATATCTTTCCTTTTCTCCTTTGCTTTTCGCTTCTCTTCTTTTCACAGCTATTTGTAAGGCCTCCCCAAACAGCCATTTTGCTTTTTTGCATTTCTTTTTCTTGGGGATGGTCTTGATCCCTGTCTCCTGTACAATGTCACGAACCTCATTCCATAGTTCATCAGGCACTCTATCTATCAAATCTAGGCCCTTAAATCTATTTCTCACTTCCACTGTATAATCATAAGGGATTTGATTTAGGTCATACCTGAATGGTCTAGTGGTTTTCCCTACTTTCTTCAATTTCAGTCTGAATTTGGCAATAAGGAGTTCATGGTCTGAGCCACAGTCAGCTCCTGGTCTTGTTTTTGCTGATTGTATAGAGCTTCTCTATCTTTGGCTGCAAAGAATATAATCGATCTGATTTCGGTGTTGACCATCTGGTGATGTCCATGTATAGAGTCTTCTCTTGTGTTGTTGGAAGAGGGTATTTGCTATGCCCAGTGCATTTTCTTGGCAAAGCTCTGTTAGTCTTTGCCCTGCTTCATTCCGTATTCCAAGGCCAAATTTGCCTGTTACTCCAGGTGTTTCTTGACTTCCTACTTTTGCATTCCAGTCCCCTATAATGAAAAGGACATCTTTTTGGGTGTTAGTTCTAAAAGGTCTTGTAGGTCTTCATGCTAACTGCTAAGTTGCTTCAGTCGTGTCTGACTCTGTGCGACCCCATAGACAGAAGCTCACCAGGCTCCCCTGTCCCTGGGATTCTCCAGGCAAGAATACTGGAGTGTTTGTTAGCCATCTGTATGTCTTCTTTGGAGAAATGTCTATTTAGTTCTTTGGCCCATTTTTTTGATTGGGTCGTTTATTTTTCTGGAATTGAGCTGTAGAAGTTGCTTGTATATTTTTGAGATTAGTTGTTTGTCTGTTGCTTCATTTGCTATTATTTTCTCCCATTCTGAAGGCTGTCTTTTCACCTTGCTTATAGTTTCCTTTGTTGTGCAGAAGCTTTTAAGTTTGATTAGGTCCCATTTGTTCATTTTTGATTTTATTTCCGATATTCTGGGAGGTGGGTGTGGGGAGGGGGGAGGGAGGAGGGTTCAGCATGGGGAACACATGTATACTGGTGGCGGATCCATCTCGATGTATAGTAAAAGCAATACAAAATTGTAAAGTTAAGCAAAATTAAAAAAAAAAAAAAAAAAAGAATACTGGAGTGGGTTGCCATTTCCTTCTCCAATGCATGAAAGTGAAAAGTGAAAGGGAAGTCGCTCAGTCGTATCCGACTCTTAGTGACCCCATGGACTGGAGCCTACCAGGATCCTCCGTCCATGGGATTTTCCAGGCAAAAGTACTGGGGTGGGGTGCCATTGCCTTCCCCGGTAGGTCTTCATAGAACCATTCAACTTCAGCTTCTTCAGCGTTATTGGTTGGGGCATAGACTTGGATTACTGTGACATTGAATGGTTTGCCTTGGAAACAAACAGAGATCATTCTATCGTTTTTTGAGATGGCATCCAAGTACTGCATTTCGGACTCTTTTGTTGACCATGATGGCCACTCCATTTCTTCTTAGGGATTCCTGCCCGCAGTAGTAGATATAATGGTCCTCTGAGTTAAATTCACCCATTCCAGTCCATTTTAGTTCGCTAATTCCTAGAATGTCAACATTTACTCTTGCCATCTCTTGTTTGACCACTTCCAATTTGCCTTGATTCATGGACCTGACATTCCAGGTTCCTATGCAATATTGCTCTTTACAGCATCGGACTTTGCTTCTATCACCAGACACATCCACAGCTGGGTATTCTTTTTGTTTTGGCTCCATCCCTTCATTCTTTCTGGAGTTATTTCTCCACTGATCTCCAGTAGCATATTGTGCCCCTACTGACCTGGGGAGTTTCTCTTTCAGTATCCTATCATTTTGCCTTTTCTTACTGTTCATGGGGTTCTCAAGGCAAGAATACTGAAGTGGTTTGCCATTCCCTTCTCCAGCGGACCACACCCTGTCAGATCTTTCCACCATGACCCCGCCCATCCTGGGTTGCCCCAGGGGCACGGCTTAATTTCATTGAGTTAGACAAGGCTGTGGTCCTGGTGTGATTAGATTGACTAGTTTTCTGTGAGTATGGTTTCAGTGTATTTGCCCTCTGATGCCCTCTTGCAAGACCTACCGTCTTACTTGGGTTTGGGCGTGGGGTATCTCTTCCCGGCTGCTCCAGCAAAGCACAGCCATTGCACCTTACCTTGGACGAGGGGTCTCTCCTCACCGCCGCCCTTCCTGACCTTGGAGGAGAGGTATCACATATAGTAGAACTGAAACCTTCTTGAGGAAGCCAGGGATGGCTTCAAAGAGGAGAGAGAACTTCTCTAATGTTGAAGAAGGAGGAATTTGCCAGACAGCAGATAGGCTGACAGAACAGTAGAGCTGTGTATTCAGAGGCTGAAGTCAGGATGGCCTGTTCGGTAATCTGTCAGCAGTTGCATGGTGGCTCTGAAGCCCAGAAGTAGAGTTTAGGGGCTTCCCTGTGGACGGGAAGCTGAGGCCTTGTCTAGAAGCTGCACTTGCACATACTGAAGCTGTCTTTGCAGGGGGACCACACGCTTTATGCTCGTCTGGGTCAATAGGCAGTAGTGGATTTTGTTTGGCAGGATGGGGGGCAGATGATATAGGTGATGGGGCCCATGTACTTTGCATGGTACAGTCTCCTTGAGAGTGTGGGATATACTTTGTATAACCCCAGCACCTAGCACAGTGCACACTAGGTGGAGGGTAGTGGAATGAAAGACCATTTCTGAAGCAAAAGCATTTGGGTGTGGCAGGATTGATGGAGCATCCTGAGTGTACACGGATCTCTTGTCCTTATCACCAGACCTCTTGTGTCACAGTACAGCATGGACCATGCTCCCCTGGGGGCATTCCTTCATGATCAGATTGCTCATGCAGACAGTCAAATAAACATGAATAGGTGGTAATGTTAGAAGAAGAAGTATCTTCTGGAACCAGCCTCCAGACCCATTCAGGAGTAATTTATTTCCTGCAAGTCACCTGTCGGTGCTTCTCAGAGACTCTGAACACAACCTGGGAACTGAGATCAGATTCTCTCCCAGGAACATGGAGGGGAGCAAAGGGATTCGTGCTCAGGAGCCTGCAAAAAGTCAGAACTCTGCGCTGCTCTGTACATGCCTATTTCCATTTGGGGGGCACAGGACATGGGGGCAAGTTGGATGCCAGTTATTTTCATGATGATGCAGCCTAGGCAGTGAGAGGAAAGCTCAAAATGAGAGAGGAGCACAGGGAAATGGAGGGGAAAGATGGCAGAAAGGGAGCGGCCAGAGCAGGCAGCGCCAGGAGGGGAGGGAAATGAAGCGTGTCCGACTCCCTGCGCGGTGTAGAGGCAGGTAATCTATAAATCTAATTTCAGCCTTACTACCAGACCCTGGAGCATAGCAGCATTAATTGATGTATCTGCTGCTTGATAAAATTGAAAAGTGGGTCATCAGTTCAGTTCTGCAGGGTCCATCTTCTGGGAGGTAGTATAATTTTAGGATCGCCATTCAGAGAAGAAAGGAAAAGGGTCTGACTTCAATTTGTGCACCTCTTCTCTCCTCCTCCAACCCCACAAAGGGGCCCCTTCACACCAGACGTAGTATCTTTGGATTGTGGCCATGCCTGCAGCTCTGAGTCATGGTCTCAGAGCCTTTGGGCATCAAGGGTCCAGTGACATCAGACACTGCTTCTCACAGTCCACTCAGTGCTCCTTTCTCATTGCAGGACTTAGAATCCTTCACATTATGGAGGGATTGGAAACATTGTTATTGTTTAACCATACATTCAGTGGGGTCATAATTATCCATATTTTTTAAAAATGTGCTATGGACTAGGTAGCATGCAAATCTATAATTAAATATTTCCTTCTTGGCACTCAGACTCAGGGGATTCAATCTGATAGCTCTTCCATCATCTTAGGCACAAGTGCTGAAGCCTTCCTCAATACCTTATGCCCTAGCCAAGAAGGTTGGCCTGCTCTGTAAGGCCTTCATGGCTAAAGCAAGACTTTGTGGTTATTGCTGGTGCATTCACAGATGGCCGTAACTGGGAAACTCTTTAAAGTCACTGAGCAACGTCAGTTGGGGGCATTTATCATTCATGGGATGCTCATTCATAGGCTGGAGCTAGATGACAGCAAGCCAGTTGTCAGGGAGAGAACCCCAGATTGCAAGTTCTGAGACCAAGGCCCTGCTTTAGGCTCTGCTATGAGTCACCATGTGGCCTTGAGCAAGTCTGTTAACTCAATTTCCCAATCTATAAACTAAAGGCATTGAGCTGGATGGTCTTGAAAGGGCTCTTTCAGGTAAAAAAAAAAAAAATCTATGATTCATTCTCTTCAAACAAATCAAATAAGGGTTTCATTTCCTGAAGTGGGTTTGTCAATGAAAGTTGAAATACCTAAATCCTCCCTGTCTAATAAAAGGGCCAGCAAGTGGCTTCAGTGAATTTGCAGAAAAGCAATTTCAGCAGAAAGCATTTTGTGAAGGGAAGAAAGTTTAAATCACTTCACCCAGCCCGTATTTCTTCTATAAACTGTTTTTACCATGTTCTCAGCATGGAACCAGATCCTTTCCCAGAGTTCTAAGAAATCTGGGCTTTTTTTTTTTTTTTGTTTATCTTTGTATGTTGATGTTCATTATCTCTGGAAGTTCTTTTGTGGAAGTTTATATCAATGAACTGAATATAAAACAGCTAGACATGTCAGAAAAACTTAATGTTCATATCTATAAGTTTCACCAAGATTATGAAGTCAAATGGTGTGACTGTCTTATCATAGTATGTGATTTCCCTGCAGATCTTAAAGAAAAAGTATTGCAGAGTTAGCATCAGTCCAGTTCAGTTGCTCAGTCGTGTCTGATTCTTTGTGACCCCATGGACTGCAGCACACCAGGCTTTCCTGTCCATCCCCAATTCACAGAGCTTGCTCAAACTCATGTCCATCGAGTTGGTGATGCCATCCAACCATCTTATCCTCTGTTGTCCCCTCCTCCTCCTACTTTCAATCTTTCCCAGGATCAGGGTCTTTTCCAATGAGTCAGTTCTTTGCATCAGGTGGCCAAAGTATTGGAGTTTCAACTTCAGCATCAGCCCTTCCAATGAATATTCAGCACTGATTCCCTTTAGGTGGAAAAGGCACTGAACAGGAATTAGAAAAGATTCAGATTAGTGTAGCATATTTGTGGTTCATGGCTTTCCTTTCTATTTCTATGGCCATCGCAGACATCATTCATCAATCATAGCTCTTCTTTCTACAAAGCTTATACACAGACTTTTCCACACAGGCAGTCATTCCCAATCGATCAAAGATGGAATGTCAGTAGAGAAGCAATTTGTTGTTTGGACTTAGATTTGTTTAATAAATGAATATCACACAGAATGACTTAAGGCTGATCACTTAAACTTTCTGGACTTCTTTCATCTTCTTTATAAAAACAAAGTAACATCGCCTGCCTTGCCTACTCCGCAGGACCAGTGTTAAGGATAAAAACATATTCTATGAAGTATGACTTGCCATAGAAAAACCAAGGAAGGGAAGAAGTCAGAGTTTATAGATTAATGATCCTAACTTCAGGCCTCTGTTATTAGGTCCTACTGCAGTTCGGGTAGTAGGATGTGAGGGTTGGCAGTGGCCTGCTGCAGGGTCAGGGGCACTGAGTGCCGAAGTGCATGCATGGGGCCTTTTGAAGGAGGTCACCATTAACTTCATTACCTCCACCGTAGTTTGGCCTCAGGTCAAACAACATGGAGGGAACACAGCCCCTTGCCCCCACCCCCCACCATCAACAGAAAATTGTATTAAAGATTTACTGAATATGGCCCTGCCCATCAGAACAAGACCCAGTTTTCCCCTCCATAAGTCTCTCCCATCAGAAATCTTCCCTAAGCCTCTTGTCCTTATCCATCAGAGGGCAGACAGAGTGAAAACCACAATCACAGAAAACTAACCAAACTGATCACATGGACAACAGCCTTGTCTAATTCAGTGAAGCTATGACCCATGCTGTGTGGGGCCACCCAAGATGGATGGGTCATGGTGGAGAATTCTGACAAAACATGGTCCACTGAAAAAGGGAATGGCAAACCACTTCAGTATTCTTGCCTTTAGAACTCCATGAACATCATGAAAAGGCTGATAGGACACTGAAAGATGAACTTCCCAGGTCAGTAGGTGCCCAATATGCTATGGGAGATCAGTGGAGAAATAACTCCAGAAAGAAGGAAGAGACGGAGCCAAATCGAAAACAACACCCAGTTGTGGATGTGACTGGTGATGGAAGTAAAGTCTAATGCGTTAAAGAACAATATTTCATAGGAACCTGGAATGTTAGGTCCATGAATCAAGGCAAATTGGAAGTGCTCAAACAGGAGATGGCAAGAGTGAACGTTGACATTCTAGGAATCAGTGAACTAAAATGGACTGGATTGGGTGAATTTAACTAAGATGACCATTATATCTACTACTGTGGGCAAAAATCCCTTAGAAGAAACAGTAACCATCATAGTCAACAAAAGAGTCCAAAATGTAGTACTTGGATGCAATCTCAAAAACAACAGAATGATCTCTGTTTGTTTCCAAGGCAAACCATTCAGTATTACACTAATCCAAGTCTATGCCCTGACCAGTAATGCTGAAGAAGTTGAAATTGAATGGTTGAAGACTTACAAGACCTTCTAGAACTAACACCCCCAAAAAAGGTTCTTTTCATTATAGCGGACTGAAATGCAAAAGTAGGAAGTCAAAAGATACCTGGAGTAACAGGCAAATTTGCCCTTGGAGTACAAAATGAAGCAGGTCAAAGGCTAATAGAGTTTTGCCAAGAGAATGCACGTCATAACAAACACCCTCTTCCAGCAACACAAGAGAAGACTCTACACATGGACATAATCAGAGGGTCAATATGAAAATCAGACTGAGTATATTCTTTGCAGCCAAAGATGGAGAAGCACTATATAGCCAGCAAAAATAAGACTGGGAGCTGACTGTGGCTGAGATCATGAACTCCTTATTGCCAAATTCAGACTTACATTGAAGAAAGTAAGGAAAACCACTAGATGATTCAGGTATGACCTAAATCATATCCCTAACGATTATACAGTGGAAGTGACCAATAGACTCAAGGGATTCTAATACGGTGCCTGAAGAACTATGGATGGAGGTTTGTGACATTGTACAAGAGGCAGTGATCAAGATCATCCCCAAGAAAAAGAAATGCAGAAAGGCAAAATGGTTGTCTGAGGAGGCTTTACAAATAGCTGAGAAAAGAAGACAAGCTAAAGGCAAAGGAGAAAAGGAAAGATATATCCATTTGAATGCAGAGTTCCAAAGAATACCAAGGAGAGATAAGAAAGCCTTGCTTAGTGATTAATGCAAAGAAATAAAGGAAAACAATAGAATGTAAAAGACTAGAGATCTCTTCAAGAAAAATAGAGATATCAAGGGAACATTTCATGCAAAGATGGGCTCAATAAAGGACAAAAATGGTATGGACCTAACAGAAGCAGAAGATATTAAGAAGAGGTGGCAAGAATACACAGACGAACTATACAAAAAATATCTCATGGCCCAGATAACCACAATGGTGTGATCACTCACCTAGAGCCAGACATCCCGGAATGTGAAGTCAAAGTGGGCCTTAGGAAGCGTCACTACAAACAAGCTAGTAGAGGTGATGGAAATTTGAGCTGTTTCAAATCCTAAAAGATGATGCTATGAAAGTGTTGTACCCAGTATGCCAGCAAATTTGGAAAACTCAGCAGTGACCACAGGACTGGAAAAGGTCAGTTTTCATTCCAATCCTAAAGACAGGCAATGCCAAGGAATGTTCAAATTACCGCACAATTGCAGTCATCTCACACACTAGCAAAGTAATGCTCAAAATTGTCCAAGCCAGGCTTCAACAATACATGAACCATGAATTTCCAGATGTTCAAGATGCTGGATTTAGAAAAGGCAGAGGAACCAGACATCAAGTTGCCAACATTCGTTGGATCATTGAAAAAGCGAGAGAGTTCCAGAAAAACATCTGCTTTATTGACTACGCCAAAGCCTTTGACTGTGTGGATCACAACAAACTGTGGAAAATTCTTCAAGAGATGGGAATACCAGACCACCTGACCTGCCTCCTGAGAAATCTGTATACAGCTCAGCAAGCAACAGTTAGAACTGGACATGGAACATCAGACTGATTCCAAATTGGGAAAGGAGTATGTCAAGGTTGTATATTGTCACCCTGCTTATTCAACTTATATGCAGAGTACATCATGAGAAACGCTGAGCTGGATGAAGCACAAGCTGGAATCAGGATCGCTGGGAAAAATATCAATAACCTCAGATATGCAGATGACACCACCCTTATGGCAGAAAGCGAAGAACTAAAGAGCCTCTTGATGAAAATGAAAAAGAAGGGTGAAAAAGTTGGCTTAAAACTCAACATTCAGAAAACGAAGATCATGGCATCTGGTCCCATCACTTCATGGCAAATAGATGGGGAAACAATGGAAACAGTAAAAGACTTTATTTTCTTGGTCTTCAAAATCACTGCAGATGGTATCTGCAGCCGTGAAATTAAAAGATGCTTGCTCCTTTGAAGAAAAGTTATGATCAACCTAGACAGCATATTAAAAAGCAGAGACCTTACTTTGCAAACAGAAGTCCATCTAGTCAAAGCCATGGTTTTTCCAGTAGTCGTGTATGGATGTGAGAGTTGAACTATAAAGAAAACTGAGAGCCGAAGAATTGATGCTTTTGAACTGTGGTGTTGGAGAAGACCCTTGAGAGTCCCTTGGACTGTACAGAGATCCAATCAGTCCATCCTAAAGGAAATCAGTCCTGAATATTTGTTAGAAGGGCTGATGCTGAAGCTGAAACTTCAATATTTTGGCCACCTGATGTGAAGAACTAACTCACTGGAAGAGACCCTGATGCTGGGAACGATTGAAGGTGGGAAGAGGAGGGGACGACAGAGGATGCAATGGTTGGATGGCATCACCAACTTGATGGACATGAGTTTGAGCAAGCTCTGGGAGTTGGTGATGGACAAGTAAGCCTGGTGTCCTGCAGTCCATGCGCTTACAAAGAGTCAGACACGACTGAGTGACTGAACTGACTGACTGACTGACCGTTTGGGTGGGTGTGCCAACCTGCTGAACTCTGAATTCTCAGTGAACTAAGAGAATCACTAAGCAGTGATTCTAAGATATCTGCCCCACACACCAAAAAGGCCAGGATGAACCTACAGTCTTGGCCTGAGGTGTGTTCCGTGTCTCTCACCAGGCACCTGGGGTTCATGGGAGAGCTGGTTAGTAAGACATTATGGCCTTACTGATAATGTCAGCAATAGTGGCTGCTGTCTTAGTATTCATGAGACACTGAGGCAATCCCTCCATATGTATTATCTCATTTAACCTTGAATCTCAAATCTAAGGAAAAGAGATTCACTGTACTCTTATTTTACAGATGTGGTAATCTCTGCTCTGGCAGTTAAATAATTTACCCAAGGGCAAGCAGCCAGTGAGAGATGGAGCTCATACCCACCATGAAGTACCTGGACTTTTAACCATTTCTTGTCTTTTGTTGACACCAGAATCTGTAAGATGACTGATCTAAATATTCCAATCAGAAAATGAAGCAGCTTAGTGAAGTCTTTAATGACTTAAAGTGGAAACACAGACACAAATCTGCAAATGCTTTCAATGCTGCTCTTGGCAGAACTGCTTCCAGCTGCCATCAGTACCCTCCCCAACATCTGTCTGCAAGTGGGCTTCTATAGGGAGACATTTATTTTTAACCACATTGTTGTCTCCACTTACAGAGAAGAAGTAACAAAGTGAATTGAAAAAAATCGACCCTTGTGGCTTGTGGCTGAAATACATTTTCTAATATACGAAAGTTACATGACAACTTTCTGGGGAGGCAGATCCCCAGAGACCCACTTAGAGAAATGATGGTGCTGGGGAAAGCAGGGCTAGCTTCTTAAGGAGGTGTGGAGTGAAGTTCATTAGTAAGGAAGATTTGCATCACTCACAGCACATCCAGCTCTGGCAGATGGGCACCATGTGCTATAAACCAATCAGTTTCCAAAAAGCGGCCCTGCACTTTCTTTTGGAGTTGGTTAGAAGCAGATATTGCAGGGAAAGCATTCTGGGCAGATTGGGAGGTGGTTAAGGTTTGAGTGAGAAATTGAAACTTGGAGTGTGTCAGACTCAGTGTGTTCGGGGGGGACCTCCTGCCAGGGGAGGAGGTGGGCTCAGGAAGGAGTAGAGGGAGCCAGTTTGCTCCCCTCCTTCAGTTGACTGAGGGGCCTAACCAATCTTGCATGAGCAACAGAGTCTTCAACAATTAGTGCCACCATTATTAAACTTTTCAATTGTTGGATTTTTTCCTAAATGAAAAAATGTGTAACATTTTGATAACAGCTGTTTTATTTTTCCTTACTTATTTTTGTGTAGAAAATTACTTTTGCAGAACCACATGCCTAATGATGTGTCCCATACATATTAGTGAGATAATGCATGTGAGTGCATTGTATGCTATCTCACAGACAGTAGATGCCCAGTAAATGGAAGCTCCTCACATTGTTTAGGCTTCCTGTATTCCACAAGAGGACCCTGGGGCAGAGGGAGAGGCTGCTTTGCCCAAGGTTTGTGTTCAGCAATAACTAGACTAACCCAGGGTGTCTTGGCTCCTCCCACCTCTCCCCCAGTCAGAGGACCTCAGTGCCTGGACCATGCTCTACTTACATAACCCACAGCACTTTAGGGAGCAGTTGGGGCTGGACTGATTGGGAAAATGTGTTCTTGGCAGCATAGTCCAGGGTCCACTGATGTAACCAGTGTGGGCAACGTCCAAACTCAGTGGCTTTGGGGAGGTGCAGGAAGGCACACATTCATTCACTGACAAGCTGTCTGTAACCATGGAGGAGGGAGAGCAGCCAGGTAAGAAACATATTGGAAAGAAGACAACGCTTCAGGTTGGGCAGGAGGTGGGGCAACAACAGCTCTCATTTACTGGGAAGGTCTACAAGCCAGACGTGATGCATGCACTTCTCCTGACCAACCAGCCCTCTGAGGCACATGTGTTATCCCAGTGTCCAGGAACACATCTTAATATTTAATTCTGGGGCCAGGAAGTAACGTACCAGTCATTCATCCAGCAAATGTTTGTTGAACTACATCTGTTTACTCAAACGTCGTCTGCACTGGGAGTGCTATGGCAACTACAAGAGACAGAGCAGCAGAGACAGGCAGACACACAGCCATCCACACATACAGCTACACCTTGTGATGTGTGCTGAGAAGGAAAGTAAGAGCATGCACTGAAAGATAGTAATATGAACATGCTAGTTATGGGTGGGGCAGGGGACTGCTTATAGGGACACTCCTCTATGAGGAGGTGACACTTCAGTGGAGATTTGAGGCAAGTAGGTGTTGACTGTGGGGGAGAAGCAGAAAAGAGCCTGTATCAGGGCCCTGAGGCAGGAAAGGCTTGGCCAGGGAGGGAATTGAAAGGTCATCAGATACTGTGCCTTCAGCATGGAGTACAAGAGTACAAGTGGCATAAGATGATCCCCTGGGGCCCTGTGGGCCAAGCTGAGGAGATTGGCACTTTCCCTTAATGCAATAGGAGGCCAGTAGAGTGCTTTAAGCCAGCCAGTGACATGACTGGATTTATGTCTTACAAGGATGGCTCTAACTTCCCTTAGAGAGGGGATTTCAGAGGGGAGCAGGTGGAGGGAGGCTGTTACAGGTGATGGATGAAGATGACTTAGTTAGAATGGTGGCAGTGAAGGCAGAGAGGAGTGAATGGCTTTGAGATGTAACTTGAATATGAAATCCACAAGGCTTGGCCAGAAGAAGGCAGAGTATTGGATGAGAGGTAAGAGATTGGGAGTGGGGCCAGGAGGAGGTGGAAGCAGCTTAGTCCAGCACTGACAAAAGTGACTAGCAGTGGGACCGTGGCAGCTTGGCTTCCTTGTAACCACTGAAGCCAGTCTTGATCTGGATGCCTTTGGTGTCTTATTACAGCAAAATGACGGACAGTTCACGGTGATCCAGCTGGTGGGGATGCTGAGGGGCATTGCCGCGGGCATGAAGTACCTGGCGGAAATGAACTACGTGCACCGGGACCTAGCTGCAAGGAACATTCTGGTCAACAGTAACTTGGTGTGCAAGGTGTCCGACTTTGGCCTTTCCCGCTACCTCCAGGATGACACCTCAGATCCCACCTACACCAGCTCCTTGGTGAGTCCTTCTGGGTCTTTTCAGGTCAAAGCATGGCAGAAGTAAAAAGTGGCTGCACATAGCAAGGACCCATGGTGGGGCCTGCAGGGAGGGACTGGACCCAGAGCTCATTTGTCCTCTGGGGAAGCCAAAGCTGGGTGGACTGTTCATCCAGGAGAAATGACAGCCACTGGTTGTTCAGACAAATGTTAGGGCACAGGCTGTGGGGAAGTGTTGGTGTCTCCTCTGAAGCCATGCTGTTCCTGGCCAATGAAAGAGGATGTTTTGAAAAAGGATGATTTTGGGGAGTCCAAACATTCGGTCAGTGGCATGAAAGACATCATCTACAGGGAGCAGGCTCCAGATGGGTTGAGCACTGTGTCATCAGGTAGATTCCTGGTCCTGATTTGGGGCACATGCAGCAGCTAGTGGTAGCTTGCAGTAAGCAGCAGCAGTAAGTGGTAGTTGGAAATGAGACTTTAGTTCCCTCACCAGGCATCCTAACCACTTGACCACAGAAGTGTGACTAGAGCCTAAATCCCCAGTCCTTACCTACCTTGACAAGAAAGAATTCTGGTGAAGAGGCAGAAGGTAAAGAGAAAAGTAAAACATTTTTTGCAAAAGCAGAGTACATGCAGTAGGACATGTGGCCGAACTCTGTGACCCTCCCCTAGGCATACATGCACTCCTCAGCCAAGATGGATTTCAACACAAAAATGTCTGGGAGGATAGAGGCAAAACTTATTATGACCTGGCATCCCCTGACTTTTGACCCCCAAAGAATCTCTCTGTGCATGTGTAGTGTCTCCCTTGGCCCAAGGAGGGAAACATGTGATCTCTTGATCTTTTACTCAAACAAAATTTAGCCCTTCTCTGTTCCTGCCATGATGGTTATTTTAAGGTGCCCACAAGAGACAAAGCCTGGCTATTTTCCTGTTTCTGTTGTTACTTCCATTTTGGAGAGCAAATAGGAAACTGATTGAAAATGCCTACCTGGGGCCCACCTATCTTCTGTCTCAGGCAGTGCAAACAGGAGGCTAGTTGTAAGTGTCCATCCTGAAGCCCACTTTTATTCCTGCCCATGAATTGTAAGCGGGAGGCCAGTTGTAAATACCTAACCCGGAGCCCATCTATTTCCTGCCTCAGTCCTCTTTTCTGTCTCCATTACTTCCAGAAAGCTATAAGTATCACGATTTGGTAATTGAACAATAACATGATGAGTACCCTCAAAATTTGTATTTCTATCTCAGCCTCCTCCTCTACAGCCTGAACAGCTATAATCATCTGTGTTCAACTGCCTAGTTCACACAATTCCCTTTAGAACTTAACAGGTCCTAAATAGAGCTCTTGATTTACTCTCCAATCTCCTCTCCCCCATCTCTTCAGTGGTTGCACCATTCCTAATGGTGAAACCTAGGAATCAGTCTTGAGTTCTCTCTGTGCCTCCCCATCCAAGTTCAATCCTTCCACTAATCCTGTATTAATGTTGTTTAGTTGTTAAGTTGTGTCCATCTCTTTTGTGACTCCATGGACTGTATCCCACCAGGCTCCTCTTTCCATGAGATTTCCCAGGCAAGAATTTTGGAGTGGGTTGCTGTTTCCTTCTCCAGGGGATCTTCCGACCCAAGGATCAAACCTGTATCTCTTGTATTGGCAGGCAGATCATTTACCATTGAGCCACCAGAGAAGCCCTACCCTATTCCTATAGGTTTCTATAAAGTCTGCTCCTTTCTTCTCATCTCTGCTGTTGTTCAGTCATGTGTCTGACTATGCTACCACATGGACTGCAACACACCAGGCTTCCCTGTCCTTCATCATCTCCTGGAGTTTGCTTAAATTCATGTCCATTGAGTTGGTGATGTCATCCAACCATCTCATCCTCTGTCGTCCCCTTCTCCTCCTGCCTTCAATCTTTCCTAGCATCAGGATCTTTTCCAATGAGTCAGCTCGTTGCATCAGGTGACCGAAGTATTGGATCTTCAGCTTCAACATCAGTCCTTCCAATCAGCATTCAGGGTTGATTTTACTTAGGATTGACTGGTTGGATCTCCTTGGTGTCCAGGGGACTCTCAAGAGTCTTCTCCAACACCACAGTTTGAAAGAATCAATTCTTTGACGCTCAGCCTTCTTTATGATCCAACTCTCACATCTATACTGTGACCCCACCCTATTCCAAAGCACCATTCTCTCTTACCTGGACTGTTACAGTAGCTTCCTAATGAGTCTCCCTGGTTTCCTTCTGTCTTCATACATCCATTCATAACAGCATCAAAAGTGACTGATCTTCCTAATCTACCCACCAGCTATATCCCTTAAACTTACAAAAACAATACCTGATTATTATAAAAGTCAGAACAATACAGAGAAGAAAAAAGGATAAATAAGAACCTAAAATTCCCTTAAAGAAGGGTTTGGTGAACTTTTCCTAAAGTGCCATATAGAAAACATTTTAGACTTTGCTGGCTAAGAGGCCAAATGAGGATATTATGTCCATGATTATATAACCATTTAAAATGTAACCCTTTAAAAATGTATGAATGCCATTCCTAGCCCCTGGGCTGTAAAAAAAGCAGTTGACCTGCCAGATTTGGTACTTAGGCAATGGTTTACCAACTCCTGTTCTGAAGCATCAGTTGCAACAGTTAGATGTGTCTGCTTTCACACTTTTATCTTTGTTCAAAAAGAAATTTTTTATTTTATAAAAATGGGATCATACCGTGCCTGTTTTTCTGTGTCTTGTGTGTCTCTTGGGGATTCTTCCTCCAGGTTGCTACTTTGAAAGTTTGTAAACCTTCACACTCCATGAGGGATATATGGTGCCCATCTTCTAACATCTTCACCAGCATTGGAAGTAATCAATATTTTAAAATTTGCTAATCCAAAGATGAAAAATGATAACTCATTTTCTTTTCATTGAATTTTCAACTGACTCCTAGAGATCTTTTTGCATAGTTATCGGGATTCATGTTTCTTCTTTCACTAATTATCTATACATGTATTTACCTATTTTTCTATTGGGTTACTTTCTGGTTTCTTAGAAATGTATAGGAATTCTTTTTATAGTAGAGATATTGACCCTTTTTCTGCCATATATGATACAATTAGTTCCTTCATGTTTTCCTGCACAAAAAAGTACAATTCTTTTTTATAAAGATTATTGTTTTCTTTTTGTCTGCTCTGTGTCTTTGTCGCAGCTCTCAGGCTTAGTTGCCCCACAGTATGTGGGAACTTAGTTACCACACCAAGGATCGAACTATGTCCCCTGCATTGGAAGGCAAATTCTTAACCACTGACTCACCAAGGAAGTCCCAGTACAATTCTTTTTTTGTATTAAAAAAAATACACTTTTCTTTTTGATATTATTTATGATACCCTTTGGCTTGCAAAAGTGGTTCCTATTCATTTGGTCAAAAATACCTATCTTTTTCTCTACTTGTTGGATTTTTTGGCTTATTCTAAAAGTTCTGTCTATCCCAAGGTTATAAAATGCTTTTTAAAATTTCCTATACTGTTTTATTATCTTGATAAGTTTGATTTATCATGTAATTATTTATTTAATCCATTCCTCTGTCTACTCATCACTCCACCCTATTTTGTTGATCTATTTCCAGAAAAGTTGTAGACATTAGTACACATCACCCATAAACACTTTACCATATGTCTTTTAATGAGAGTATATATATATATTTGTTTATACTTCTTTCCTTGATTGAGGCAAAACTTGCATAAAGAAGTATACAGATCTTAAGTGTACATTTACAGAGTTTTAAGAAATGCATGCAACTATGTGACCCAAAATTCTATCAAAATAGAGAACTTGATACTTTGAGAACTTGAAGTTCTCAAAATAGAGAACTTCATACCAGGAAGTTCCCTCATGTCCTTCCTCTGTCCTAAATGCAGAGGTGCCCACTGTTCTGACTTTTTCAAATATAGGTTTCTTTTGTCTCTTCTAAACTCCTCATAAATGTAATCAGGATGCTCTTCATGCCTGACTGCTTTCTTTTAGCATTCTGAGTATGAGATCCTTTCCCGTTGCTGAGTTAAGCAGTAATTTTTTCTTAATTACTGTAACAGTCTATGTTTATTTATCCATTCTCTTGTTGGTAGTCACCAGGGCTATTCTCAAATATGATTTTGAATATGTTAGGACATATATTTTTATTGTGTTTTTGTACAGGTAAATGTAGAAAATTATAGCAACACCATTATTGAAGATATTTTCCATGTTTTATTGGCTCATATGTCATTCTTATCATATGTTAAGTTCCTTACATAAACAATGTTTTGATTCTAAAATCTCCTCCAGTGGTCAATTTATTTATTCTTATGCCCAACCATATTATTCTAATTATAGTAACTTTATCAAAAGTTTTACTTTCAGTATTATTCTGATTATATTAATTTTAGCAAGAGTTTTACTGTTTGGATAAATTAAGGTATCTTCATTTGTCTTTAAAAAATCTTGGCTCTTTTCAAATGTCTTTTCTTTCAACTTAAGATCACTTTGTCTACTGATCTACCTAAAACTGCCTAGTAATACATATATACTCACATATGAGTTTTGAATGGAATGCTATTCTACATTTGGAAAGGTTGGCGTATTAATGACCTTGAGTCACATAAATAATAATGTGAACCAAACATACAATCTGTATATGCCTTACATTGAAAGTTTCTTAGATGTAAAACTTCCTATGTTATTGTCCTACACACATTATTTAGATCATCTGTTGTGACTCTGTATGTGTTTCTTCTAAATGATGAACTGTATAAACTCCTAAACCTAACAGCTTTCAGGATCCATTTTATCATATTATTCTTCCATGTTTTGCCTTTTATTCAAAATAGAGAAAATTATCATGTTTGATGACTAAATTATTTATGTTTCTAAAAATACAGCTTATTCACATGAAAAATATTTATTGATCATCTACTATGTGCCAATCCTGGGCTCCAATCTGGAGGCACAATTAGGATTGAAAAGAGAAGGCAGTAGTGTTCTCACATTACTCACAACTGAATGAGGAAAGGGAAGCTCAGTCAGATGCACACACAAATAAGTGCATAATTGACAGTTGAGAGTCACTGTGTTCTGTGACAGCATGAAGAAAATAATACATGAGAAAATAATACATGAGCCTTATTAGATCTAGGGGAATTAAGGAGAGCTTTCAGAGGAGATGGGCTCCAGCAGAGAGTTGAAGAATAAGTCAACCAAATGCATAAGGTAGGTTAGAGCACCGAGAAACATAAGTAGTACATACAAAGGGCTTGTGTCAATAGGGCAGGTGGAATTTTAGAAGAGCTGAGAGAGGACACCTGTACTTGGCATTTGGATAAATTAGGGGAACTGACCAATGAGGTCAGCAATAGTGACATTAGATGGGCCTCCCGGACATTTGTGATGGAATTTACTGCCTTAGAGCAATAAGCAGTCATTCTGTGTATGGGGGTCGGGGTGGGGGGAGAGAAGGGTGTACACAGATGCACACACATGACCCAAAGGTGATTAATTTCCATTTTAGAAAAATAACCTGGTTTTTCCTCTTGCTTTTTCTTTCCAATATCTTCCCTCCCTTCTTTATAAACAAACAAACAAAAACTCTCTTGGCTTCCTTCCTTCTTTCTTTCTCCAAAGGGCCATTTGGCAGTCCCAGTTTAGGTAGATATCCTGACCTAGAGAAGTAAACCCTAGCAGGAATTGAGACTCACAGGTGAGGGAGCTGGAAACCCAATATGATTGGGATATTAGCTATATACATAGAGATATTGAAAATTATATTGGAGATAATGGAAGCTTTTGGAAAAGGAGGTACAAATATGGAAAGCATGAAAGCTAGAATGAATTATGTGAACTGAAGTAGAAATAAGGAAAATGTATCCCCTCAGACTTCTGAGGCTTTGTCTTCAAAGTTGCTGTTGAATAAATAGCCTCTCCATGTTTAAAAAAATTGAACCAGAATTGGAGGTATCAGTGTGAAACTTGTGGTTTTCAATATAAAAAGAGATAAATAAATATGAGCTGAGAGTGCCTCAAAGCAATGGCACTCATGTAGCAAAAAATACACCTGGCACTCAGATCTTGAATTCTATATTCTCTTCTATACTAAAAGCAACAAGGACTCACTAGCTAAATGGCCCCTTCTAGAGCCTTGACAGAGAATGTATGTACGTTGTTTTGTGCCAGAAAGTAAGAAAGTACTCAAAGAATAATGGTAATATGTCAAAAGAAGACAATAGTCAGCTTGAAGGACTTCCCAGTGTCCAAATATAGGATAATTTAGAACTTAATATGTACTGATGGTAACAGATTCAGATCAGATCAGATCAGATCAGTCGCTCAGTCGTGTCCGACTCTTTGCGACCCCATGAACCGCAGCACGCCAGGCCTCCCTGTCCATCACCAGCTCCCGGAGGTCACTCAGACTCGCATCCATCGAGTCAGTGATGCCATCCAGCCATCTCATCCTCTGTCGTCCCCTTCTCCTCCTGCCCTCAATCCCTCCCAGCATCAGAGTCTTCTCCAATGAGTCAACTCTTCGCATGAGATGGCCAAAATACTGGAGTTTCAGCTTTAGCATCATTCCTTCCAAAGAAATTCCAGGATTGATCTCCTTCAGAATGGACTGGTTGGATCTTCTTGCAGTCCAAGGGACTCTCAAGAGTCTTCTCCAACACCACAGTTCAAAAGCATCAATTCTTCGGCGCTCAGCCTTCTTCACAGTCCAGCTCTCACATCCATACATGACCACAGGAAAGACCATAGCCTTGACTAGGCGAACCTTTGTTGGCAAAGTAATGTCTCTGCTTTTGAATATGCTATCTAGGTTGGTCATAACTTTCCTTCCAAGGAGCAAGCGTCTTTTAATTTCATGGCTGCAGTCACCATCTTCAGTGATTTTGGAGCCCAGAAAAACAAAGTCTGACACTGTTTCCACTGTTTCCCCATCTATTTCCCATGCAGTGATGGGACCAGATGCCATGATCTTCGTTTTCTGAATGTTGAGCTTTAAGCCAACCTTTTCACTCTCCACTTTCACTTTCATCAAGAGGCTTTTTAGCCCCTCTTCACTTTCTGCCATAAGAGTGGTGTCATCTGCATATCTGAGGTTATTGATATTTCTCCCGGCAATCTTGATTCCAACTTGTGTTTCTTCCAGTCCAGCATTTCTCATGATGTACTCTGCATATAAGTTAAATAAACATGGTGACAATATGCAGCCTTGACGTACTCCTTTTCCTATTTGGAACCAGTCTGTTGTTCCATGACCAGTTCTAACTGTTGCTTCCTGACCTGCATACAGATTTCTTAAGAGGCAGATCAGGTGGTCTGGTATTCCCATCTCTTTCAGAATTTTCCATAGTTTATTGTGATCCACACAGTCAAAGGCTTTGGCATAGTCAATAAAGCAGAAATAGATGTTTTTCTGGAACTCTCTTGCTTTTTCCATGATCCAGCGGATGTTGGCAATTTGATCTCTGGTTCCTCTGCCTTTTCTAAAACCAGCTTGAACATCAGGAAGTTCACGGTTCACATATTGCTGAAGCCTGGCTTGGAGAATTTTGAGCATTACTTTACTAGCATGTGAAATGAGTGCAATTGTTCGGTAGTTTGAGCACTCCTTGGCATTGCCTTTCTTTGGGATTGGGATGAAAACTGACCTTTTCCAATCTTGTGGCCACTGCTGAGTTTTCCAAATTTGCTGGCATATTGAGTGTAGCACTTTCACAGCATCATCATTCAGGACTTGGAATAGCTCCACTGGAATTCCATCACCTCCACTAGCTTTGTTCGTAGTGATGCTTTCTAAGGCCCATTTGACTTCACATTCCAAGATGTCTGGCTCTAGGTCAGTGATCACATCATCATGATTATCTGGGTCTTGAAGCTCTTTTTTGTACAGTTCTTCTGTGTATTCTTGCCACCTCTTCTTAATATCTTCTGCTTCTGTTAGGTCCACACCATCTCTGTCCTTTATTGTGCCCATCTTTGCATGAAATGTTCCTTTGGTATCTCTGATTTTCTTGAATCTATCAAATAAGATAGGAACTGTGGAGTTAACACGGATATGAAAAATCACTATTTGGTGACCATCAGATTAATCGTTAAGAAACATAATGGATGCTTGTACTTGGGGTGAAACTGGAGAGAGATTGGGGATCTTACATAGCCTCAAAGTATGTCCCCCAAAATATGTATTACAAAAGAGGAGAAAGTAACTTTACAGAGAAATCTGGTAACACCATCTGAATCAAATGTTTAGAGTTCACACCACCAATAACAGACACTATGCCACTTAAGAAGATGCAGTGAAAAAACATAGCATTTCAGATACTCTGTTCAAAATGTATAACTTGGGTCTTATCATGAGGAAACATCAGAAAAATTAAAATTGAGATATGCTCTCTTAAATGCCTAACCCATGATCGTGAAATTTCAGAGTCATGAAAGTTAAGTAGACCAACAACTGTTCCAGATTGAAGGGCATTAAAGAGGCATGATAACTGGGTAATATATATGATCCCTATAGGGCATTTCTGTGACAATTTTTAAGAATTTGAATGGAGTATCTTGATGAAGAATGTATAGGCATTTTTGGTAGTAATCTTGAAACGTTTCTAGATATTGAAACTTGTTTCAAAATAAAATATTTTTAAAAAACATTTCAACTCAGTTCAGTCGCTCAGTCATGTATGACTCTTTGCGACCCCATGAATCGCAGCACGCCAGGCCTCCCTGTCCCTCACCAACTCCCGGAGTTCACTCAGACTCACGTCCATCGAGTCAGTGATGCCATCCAGCCATCTCATCCTCTGTCGTCCCCTTCTCCTCCTGCCCCAAATCCCTCCCAGCATCAGTCTTCCATGACTCAAATGTGGAGGACAAATGGCAAAAGTGGAAGCAATGTGTGTTAGGAGGCCAAGGGCAGCGGGAGTGAATGAAACCCAGAGGAATTAGGAGAGAAACATGGGAAAGATTTGGTAGTGGGTGGTACTTGGGTGAGAGGGTGACAGAGGTCCAAGGATGACACCTGGCATCTGGGACTGTGCCTCTGGGTGGATGGTGGTGCCATTCTCTGATTGAATGGGGATGCTGGAAAGGAACCGGTTAGAGAAATAGCAGGTTTTAAATGAATTGTGGGTTTCGTTTAAGTATTGCTCAAATTTTGATGGGTGTCAGGTTTACCTGGAGTTAATAAGGAGTACAGAGGCACAGATTCCTGGATGATTCTGATACAAAATTTTGAAAGACTGTTGTTTAGAAAAATTTGACTTTTAGGTGCTTGTAGGCTAAGTAGAGCTGCTTGAATAGGCCACTGGTTATGGGTTTGGATCATGAGGGAGAAGTCCAAAAAAAGATGTGCATTAAGGAGTCATCAGCATAAAGACAAGAATCAAAACAGGGGGTGTAAATGTGTTTGACTCAGGAGAGAACAAAGAGGGCAAAGGGATTCATTCTGATCAAGAAGAAACCCAACAGTGACCAATACAAATGCACAAAAATAAAGTAGGAGCGTGAATGCTCAACTGTCCCTTTCCTCTAGAGAGGCAATTACTAAGAATTTACTGTAAATCCTTCCCCCTCGCTTTGCAGAGGAGGGCTCTGAGGCCCAAAGTGATCAAATGAACTACTCAGTTCAGAGCCTGTTCATGTAGCTTTGGTCCTTCAGTCCAGTCTCCAGACTGTGAGCCCAGTGCTTGGGACACCTGGGCTCTTTCCCTGGCCCCACACTGTGCCAGACTCTCTACTGTGCCAGATTAGGTCATTTGTGATTCCCAGAAAGCCTATTTCTCCTTCTTTCTTTCCCCTTTCCTTCCCAAAGATCCAGAAAAGAATTGTCATGTTTGCCAACTGGCTCCACGGGCCTTTGGGCGATGAGGAGGTCAGGCCATGTTGCATCACTGCCACCACCCCATCTTTAAGCAGAGGTGGGCAGACAAACTTTCATTTGTCTGTGTATTTTTTCAGCTCTACTTCTTCACAATTTTCATGGTTACCCTAGGAGATATATATATGTGTGTGTGTGTGTGTGTGTGTGTATATATATATATATATAACTTTTTCTCTGGTTGCTTTTAAGATTTTCCCATTATTTTCATTTTTTAACTTGACTATGATGTGCATGGTCATGTCTTTTTTTCCCCCCAATTTATCTTTTTGAGATTCTCTAAACTTCTTAAATTGTAAATTTATGTCTTTCACTATTATTTGGGAATTTTTCAACCACAGTCCTGCATATATTATTTCCTTTCCCCTTTTCCCTCCTTCTAGGACTATAATTACCAATGTGTAGATTGTACCACAGGTTCCTAAGGCTCTGTGCATTATTTTCCACATTGTTTTCTTCTCCGTTCCTCATCTCTATCTTTAAATTCATTGATTCTTTCATTTAGCATCTGCATTCTTCTGAAAATGTCCCTCAAGAGATTTGTTTCCTGATAGAGTATTTTTTTTTTTTTTAGCTTTATACTTTCTTATGAATCTTTCTTTACTGGGTGGATTGCCATTTCCTTCTCCAGGGGATCTTCCCAACCCAGGGATTGAACCCAGGTCGCCCACATTGTATACAGACGCTTTACCGTCTGAGCCACCATGGCAGTCTGAATCTTTCTTTTATACTTTCTAACTGTTCACTGAGATGTCTTTTTTATTCATCATAACTATATTTTTCTTTAACCCACTGAGCACAGCCATAGTAACCACTATCATAAATCTAGGTCATCCTGGGGTTGGCATCTTTTTCCCCATGAAGATGGATCACATGTCTCTGGCTCTTTGTATATCTAGTAGTTTTGGATTACATGTGTTGTGAATGTTATTATGTGATGTAGAGACTCCGAATTCTGTAACATTGACCCAAAGATCATTGATGTTTTTGATATAGCAGGAAGTTAACATGTTATACTCAACCTGCAGACTCTATTATGTCTGCAATGGGCAACAGCTCCATTCCTGTGGCTCTCAGTCTATCTTATGCTCGCAGGGTTCAGGAGTCAACCATAGAATTGAGGAAAGTTTACCCCCAGAATTTGGAATTCCATTTCCCTGGTTCTCTTGTGTTGAGGGATTTTTCCCCAGCTCTCCAGCGTCCCTGATTATCCAGGACTCCTTCCCTGGGTTTCTTCAGCCAGAAAGATGGTCAGGTCAGATCAGATCAGATCAGTCGCTCAGTCGTGTCTGACTCTTTGCGACCCCATGAACCGCAGCACGCCAGGCCTCCCTGTCCATCACCAGCTCCCGGAGGTCACCCAGACTCACACCCATCAAGTCAGTGATGCCATCCAGCCATCTCATCCTCTGTCGTCCCCTTGGTAGGTTTTTTCTATTAATGTTTTAGCCACTGGGTGGACAGCTGCCCCAGGGCAATTTTTTTTTCTTCTTTCCTTTCTCTTCTCTTGTATTTTGTTTTAATTTGCAGAGAATCTGTTTGTCAGAGGCATACTCCTCCACACTAAAAGTGGAACCTTCGGCTTATTAATAACCCTTAATCAGTAGATCCATGAAATAGCCCTTCAGCCAGCTCTGCTCCATCTTAAGTTCCCTATTTATGCAATTCTTTCAAGATCTTTTAAACATCGTCAGCTTCTAATACATCTTGTTTTACTTTATAAGTGAAGACCTCAGTCATAGCTATTAAAGTTTTCTAGTTTTTCCTATCAGGCCCTCAGCCTTCATCTCTTATTCTGTCTTAATTCTCTACCATGCTTCCCCCCAGGTCTTCCTTCTCTGTTTTAAATTGCTATTTCTAGCCCCAGGAGCATTTCCTTCCCATCAGGCTCCTGGTATAATGAACAGATAGAATTGCTCCTTTGTGCTCTTATGATTGAAATAAGCCCACTAAAAACAGGGAGGAGTTCTGAATTGCTCCTAACATTCCAGAGAAACAGAACAATGAGCTTAGCTGGGCTCTAACACCTGTACAATTTACACCACTTTCCTTTTGGCAGGTATATGTCTGAATGCCCTTATGGGTATTCAAAATAACATTTCCACTGTGTCTTAGTCTGCTCAAGTAGCTATAACAATATATCATAGACTAGGTGGCTTACACATTAAACATTTATTTCTCACAGTTTTGGAGAAACTGGAGACTGGGAAGTCCAAGATGCTGGCAAATTTAGTTCCTGACAAGAGCCCTCTTACCGGCTTGCAGTTGGCAGCCTTCTTGCTCTATAGTCACATGGCAGAGAGAGGCAGAGGCAGAGAAAGCGAAAGCAAGCAGCTCTGGTCTCTCTTCCTCTTCCCATAAGGACACTAATCCCATCATAAGGTCTCCACCCTCATGATCTCCTCTAGACCCAATTACCTCCCAAAGGCCCCACCTCCAAATACCATCACATTGGAGGTTATGTGATAAATATGTGATAAACATGAATTCATATGAATTTGGGGAGGACATGTACATTTAGTCCATGACACCATGCTTGAGTTACAGACCCAGACTCAGTGTTTGACGTCACAGGTCGCATACTAGTAGCACAACAAGGCACTCGTATCAGGGAAAGTGCCACATCTTTGGTTAACTCTTTGCATTTGGGGCTCACAAACACAGTTCACAAACCTGACCTTCAGCCTTTCTCAGCCCACACTGGTGGACAGAGCCCTCACAGGGTTCCACGGACCCTCTCTGTGTAGCAGCTTTCTGCTGGGTACGTCAAAAGCTCTGCTCCGTCATGCCTGGCTTTCTTTTCTGATCAGCAGGAAGGGCCTCCCTCCGGTCCCTTTGTGAGCAGAATCTTCGCTCCTTAGTATTCAGCCAGGTTTCTTCTGCTAAAGCAGTGTCAACTTTCCCATCCTTCAGAGCCCCAGGCTATCTCTCTAGGAAGTCTCTGGCCCAGCCCTCGCCTTCCCTCTGTGCTGCTCCCTGCAGGCCTCCCTGTTTAATGTGATGTGCACTCTGTCTTCAAGGTGCCTCAGATCTTCCCGAGCCCCTTCCCCTTTGCTCTGCCTGCCTCTCAACCCTCTTGTCTCAGCCCCGGCTCCCAGTGTATTTCTGGTGTTTCTGCTTTTCTGAGGCTCCCTTCTGTCCTAGCCTGCCTGTGCCTCCCTCCTTCCAGCTTTCTCTGTTCAAATGTCAGCTGACGTTCCTTGCCTACTCTGTCCCCATCTGTGAGCCTCAAACAGAGCTGCTTCTTGGGCATCTGCCCTTCCTGGCAGGAAGCAGAATCCATCTTCTCAGGTGATCAGCCAGCCAACTTCTGGGCTGCCCAGCTCTCCATCACATGCTGCACTCCCCACTGCCACCCCTGCTTTCCATGAAGACAGACTCTGGGATGGCTCCGCTCGGCCCCTTCCTCGAGAATCTGCTCCACCTGTATCACACACAGTGCCCCGCCAGTGGCATTGGACATGGAGGGTCCACCCTCCCTGCGGGACAAGGGTCAGTCTGTCCTCCGAAGCCATCTCCGGAGCACCTGGCCCCACGGCTCTTCCTAAATCTGCTCCACATGTGCTCTGCAGAGGCCCTTGTTCCCCTGTGATGAATTTCAGTCACCTATCACCATGGAGGCAGGACCCTTGTCTTGTCCTCTCCCATTACTCCCGTGACTTATCGCCTCAGCCATAGCCTGCATCCTCACTGTGTTTCCGGGAGACAGCATCCATTCTAGCCACAATCGATTCCTGCTGAAGTCTCTAGGGCCTCTCCTTTCACAAAAATATTGGCCTTTATTCCATGATATGCTGCCCACGTCAGAAATGTGGGCTGGGAAGGTGGCAAAAAGATCTCTCTAGAATTCTCTCCCACTCTGGGGTGGCAAAATGATTCTTTGAACATGGTAGGAATATGCAGGATTTGGATTCAAATGATGCTTTGGCTTCCCTGGTGGCTCAGACAGTAAAGAATCTGCCAGCAATGCAGGAGACTCAGGTTCAATCCCTGGGTTGGGAAGATCCCCTGGAGAAGGGAATGGCAACCAAGTCCACTATTCTTGCCTGGAGAATCCCATGGACAGAGGAGCCTGGCAAGCTACAGTCCATGAGGTCATAAAGAGTCTGAGCGACATGAGTTAGACATGACCGAGCAACTAACACTGCTGCTGCTGCTGCTAAGTCACTTCAGTCGTGTCGTGACCCCATAGACTGCAGCCCACCAGCCACTGCTGTCCCTGGGATTCTCCAGGCAAGAACACTGGAGGGGGTTGCCAGTTCCTTCTCCAATGCATGAAAGTGAAAAGTGAAAATGAAGTCACTCAGTCGTGTCCTATTCCTAGCGACACCATGGACTGCAGCCTCCCAGGCTCCTCTGTCCATGGGATTTTCCAGGCAAGAGTACTGGAGTGGGGTGCCATTGCATTCTCCGTTCCCTCTTCTGAGTCATTCCAAAACAGAAAACAGTAGAACAGAGAGCTTCCAGAAACGTAGGAAAAGCTGATATTCAAAAGGAAAACTGAGGGCCCTCGTGACAGGATCGGCATGAAAGAATTTTGAAAGATTTCACCTTCCAAGGCCGGGGTGCAGCCTCATGGCCAAAAGAATCAAAACATAAAATAGGCGCAATATTGTAACAAATTCAATACAAAACTTTAAATATGGTCCACAACAACAAAAGAAAATCTTTAAAGAAATCCAAAAAAACTCCCATGATTCTCACACTTCCCTGTGCCCCAGAATGCCCTAGAGGGCTAGGAAAGCATAGATTTCTGGGTCCCGCACTCAGAATTTCTGATCAGTGGGCCTGAGATAGGGCCCAGGAGTATGCATTTCATACAAGAACCAGATAATGCTGATATCACTAGTGCTGGACCACACTTTCAGAATGTCTGCATTGAAACTGTTTTGAGGAAGCATAAATTTCCCCACAAACCTACGTTGCAAGACACATCAATTATTTTTCAAAAATCGGAATAAATCTGATACTGAGTCCCTGTCCAATTAAACTAGAAAAGAAAATGTGTTTTCAGTCATCCTAGACCTCTTCCTGTCTCCCCAAGCCCCGGGGAGTATGCAGGTCCTGGGGCCGCCCTTGGGCACTGTGTCTTCGGAGGAACTGGAGCCCCTCTGCCTTAGCCCAGCATCACCTGTGTCTGAGAAGGCAGAGAGGGCACTGCACCTGTGAGTGTCCCCACCACAGAGCCCCACACCTGCATATGTCTCCAGGTCTCAGCACCCCTATCTGACCCTGCTACTTTGCTCCACCTAATAACCCATTTCCCAGATCTGAACGCCTCACCCCTGCCCCATTCATCAGACCTCCTTTGGGCAGGGGTGGGGGTGGGGAGCGTAACTGATTAAATCAGTCCTGAAGATCCTGAGGTTGGTTTTTAGGAGTTGGAGACAGACTGATGATCACCCTCGGCTTTAAGATTCTTCTATGCCATAGCACCAAACTTACACAAATTAACACCTCCATCATTTTCATTGACATGGTTACTGGCCAGCCACTGAAGTTCAGCCCACAGAGGTTTTGTACACTGCACTTGTTTAGCCTCCATCTTCTTTAAGTCAATAAGTGCTTAAGGAAGGGAAGTTGTCCAGGGTGCCTGAGGGGCATATCTGAGATGGAGAGTCTTTTTTTCTCTAGGAACCTGCTTGGGAGACTTTCAGAGAGGGAATCTACAGAGAAAATCAATGGGGGGGTCAGAGCCTCAGCCTTAGAGGCCCTCCCCCTTCCCCATGCCAGGTCCTGAGCCCACCCTGCACAGGGGAAGCGGGTACCACAAACAATCTGAGACTGCCTTTGCTTGACCACTCTCTGGAGGAGTGGACAGTGTATCACTGTCCTTGAACCAGCGGGGGACTGAGGGCAAAGCTGGGTGCACAGCCAGCCGTCTCCCGTCCAGGCCGCCCAGACTTTCTGTTCACCAGGAGCCCGTGGTGCAATCTCCAGCCCTCATGGGTGACAAATGGTTAGGGGGATTCTAGGTGAAGATAGGAAGCCTCTGTGAACATTTTTTTTAATTAATTTTTGTTGGAGTATAGTTGCTTTACAATGTTGTGTCAATTTCCATTGTACAGTAAGTAAATCAGCTATACATATGCATATATCCCATCTCTTTTGGGTTTACTTCCTGTTTAGATCACCACAGAGCACCGAGCAAAGTTGCCTGTGCTATACAGTAGGTTCTTAGTAGTTTATATTTTATATATAGTATCAATGTGCATGCTAAGTCACTTCAGTCGTGTCTGACTCTTTATGACCCTATGGAGCATACCCTGTCAGACTGCTCTGTCCATGGGATTCTCCAAGCAAGAATTTGGAGTGGGTTGCCATACCCTCCTCCAGGGGATCTTCCTGACCCAGGAATTGAACCCACATCTCTTGTGTCTTCTGCATTGGCACTCAGCACCACTTGGGATCCCCGTAGTATCAATAGTATTGTTGTTGTTCAGTCACCAAGTTGTGCCTGACTCCTAGGGACCCCACGGACAGTAGCATGCCAAGGCTTCCCTGTCGCTCACCACCTCCTGGAACTTGCCCAGGTTCACGTCCATTGAGTCAGTGATGCTACCCAAACATCTCATCTTATATCACCCTCTTCTCCTTCTGCCTTCAATCTTTCCCAGGATCAGGGTCTTTTCCTTTGAGTTGGCTTTTCATATCAGGTGGCCAAAGTATTGGAGCTTCAGCTTCAGCATCAGTCCTTCCAATGAGTATTCAGGGTTGATTTCCTTTAGGATTGACTGGCTTGCTCTCCTTGATGTCCAAGGGACTCTCAAGCATCTTCTCCAGTACCACAGTTGGAAAGCATCAATTCTTTGGTGCTCTGCCTTCTTTAGGGTCCAGCTGTCACATCTGTGCATGACTACTGGAAAGACCATAGCTTTGACTAGATGGACTTTTGTTGGCAAAGTCATGTCTTGGCTTTTTAACACACTGTCTAGGTTAGAAGCAATCGTTTTCTAATTTCTTGGCAGCAATCATCATTCACAGTGGTTTTAGAGCCCAAGAAGAGGAAATCTGTCACTGCTTCCACCTTTTCCTCTTCTATTTGCCATGAAGTGATGGGAATCCCAATGCCATGATCTTAATTTTTTAATATTGAGTTTTAATCCGGCTTTTTCACTCTCGTCTTTCACCCTCATCTAGAGGCTCTTTAATTCCTCTTCATTTTCTGTCATTAGAGTGGTATCATCTGCATATCTGAGGTTGTTGCTATTTCTCCTGGCAATCTTGATTCCAGCTTGTAACTCATCCAGCCCAGCATTTTGCATGATGTACGCTGCATATAAGTTAGATAAACAGGGTGACAATATACAGCCTTGTCATACTCCTTTCTCACTTTTGAGCCAGTCCGTTGTTCCATATAAAGTTCTAATTGTTGCTTCTTGACCTGTATACAGGTTTCTCAGGAAACAGGTAAGATGATCTGATATTCCCATCTCTTTAAGAGTTTCCATGGTTTGTTATGATCCACATAGTCAAAGTCTTAGGGCAGTCAATGAAACAGAAGTAGATGGTTTTTTTCTGGAATTCCCTTGCTTTCTCTTTTCTCATAGTGTGTGTGAATATATATATGAATTTTTTTTAAAGCCCGTGGTGAGTGACTTCCACCAGCATCACACACATCACGTGGACAGGCACATACACAGATAGAGTGCAGTATCCACACGTAGATACCCTATAACAACCAAAGACACAGAGGAACACACAGGCACCCAGGGCTACCTCGAGACAGACACATGCAGACACAAACCCTCCCAACTGCCGTGAGGTAGGGCTAGGCTTCCCTCCCTTACCACTGAGAAGTGAGTGATACTGCTAAAACATTCTATTTTGTTTGGGGGTTATTTTGTTTGTTTTGTTGTTATTGTTTTGTTTGTTATATAGTATATTTAATACTTAAAAGATGCTAGAAAGCAGAAAATTACCTCAGAGAGAATCACTCCTTCCGGGTTTCAGGAGAGAGCCCCTCTGTCTGCACTCTGCAGTTTCTCACTCAGAAGTTGCTACTAAGAAGGTTGTCCCTCTGCCTAATGTTTTGGGTTCAGGCTAGGAACTCAGTCCTTCCAAATGAGAAAGGTGTGCTGGCTCTCTGTCCAGTGACTTCAGGTCCAGTTTCACTTCTCCTCACCCTTCTTGGCAGTGTTTGCATTTAAATCATACTTCTCCTCCTGGTCTGATCCCAGACTTCCCTCATGAGGCCGTTTTCAAAGTATGATTTCTTGTTCTTCTTTCAGTCATTGAACTAGGGTAACAGGTTCTCTCTGGGGTGGATGACAAAGTGCAGAAGAATGAAGACAAGGGAAGAAAATAGGGGAACTGCCGGGGTCCAGCCCTGGTGGATCCAGGGAATTCGAAGCGGGGACAGCGTTGGTGAGGATCAGGAAACAATTGCTTAATTAAGTATTAATTAAGGATATAAAGAATAATAGAAATGAGGATAGCTCAGTGAGGAAATTCAGTGAAGAAAAGCGGATGAAATAAGGATAGCTCAGTGAGAACTTAGTGGAGAGAGGAGCTGAATAGTTCAGCCAGAATGTAAGAGAAAGAACGACATGGGGAGACCAAGTTTCAGTGAGCAAGGCCCCACATTTTATTTTTCAAAGCAGTTTTATACCTTAAGTTTTGCATAGAGGATAATGGGGGAAGGGGTGGAGTCATGCAGGGACAGCAGTCCCTGAGCCAGGCTTTCAAACTTATCATATGCAAAAGTTTAGGTGAGTTACATCTTCTTCTGGCCCGGAGGCCTGTCAACATTTTAAGAAACTTATTTTTCTCTAAAGGTGATTATTCTAAAGTCAGGTGCCACCCTCCAAAAGCATTAGATAAAGTTGCATTCCTATAGGGCAAAGGTGAGGTGGGCTCAATCAAGAAAAGAATTAACTCAAGGGTCCAAGGTTACAAACATTAAGGCTACTACTTACACTTCTATACACCAATTATATCAATTAGTACACTGCCAAGGACACAGTAGGTGAGGGATATGGAAACTTAGCAGCAAACATTGGCCCAACAAGTGAAAAACCCTTCACCAATACAATTTCTAATCAATCTTTTAACTGCTCAAAGGAATCTGTATTTAGACAGTTTAGAACATCTCATGCCTCTCACAGTTCGGAGGCTCTGAACAATCACATGTGGCCGGAAAAACCTATTCAGGCAGGCTAGAGGATTTCCAAAAGAGTTTGTAGGTTGAAACACTCACACCCAGGAATTATTAACTGGAGCTGTAAGTTAACTCTTTTCAGAGAGAGGTAGTGGGGGACAGCCCCCTGTAAAGTCAGAGGTGTAGGTGAGAGCACAAAGCAGAAAGTAGGCAGACTCTGGTTTTGGGAGTAGATGCTTGAGAATTTCCAGGGGGGTTAATGAGGCTCCATCCCACCTTTGCATATGCCGAGCCTCCTTTCTCATGACCTTTGTCCTGGGCGGAGCTCGCTCCCAGCAAGGGAACCCCTTTAATTGCAGCCAGAATGAAACCGAATCCCAGTCCCCTGGACTTTCCCCAGTTGCATTAATTAAGCTGAGGGTTGAATCATTCAAATGCTGCCTCCATAGCCCCTGCTTGACCACTGACGTCACTCTTCTTCCAGCGGCAACCCTGCCCATGCTCCACTGCTATCTCTCCCAGGATCACTTTGTCACCAGATGCTCAGTTAGGGATATTAGGCCCTGACTGAAATGCCCTTTGAAAAAGACTCAGCATAATTATTATTAGTAAAGCCAGAGTATTATTAGCATGAGTGGAATCAGGATGGGATTTCAGAGCCTGAGCAAGCCCCAGGTCAGGTTTCTCGGCCAGCACTTCTCTCTGCTCTAAGCCTGATGTGTGGGTTCAGCCAGGCAAAGCCCTCCTCCCTGTGTGCCTGTCATCATGCTGGAGGGGCTGGCCACCTGTAGGAAAGCGCAGGCCCCTGCAACCAGTCATTCTCAGTAAACACATATTAAGCACCTATTATGTACAAAATACAGCAGTGAAAAAAACAGATGCTTCCTAAGCTCCTTGAATTTTCTTCCTAGCAAAAAAGATGACATTAAACAACAAGTGCAATTAACCATGTAATTACAGTTGTTGCATGCTATAATTACAAATGTTAGGTGCCATGGTGAAACAGATATCAAGCATGTGTTACATACTCTGAGGAAGGAACTTCTGGGCTGAAACTCAGAGGTAGAAAGGTGTTCATTAGGGAAAGAGAGAAGCCAGGGCCCCATGAGGACCATCCCAGCAAGGACAGGGTGTGGAGGGGAGGAGAGTGCTGGGAAAGCTGGTGCACAGCACAGATGGGGGAGAATCAGCTGTCCAGGAGGAAAAACTTTCAAAAGGGATGGTTCAGGAATGGTGAGGAGAGGTGAGTCAGCTTCATGGGATAGGACCATGAGCAACCCAAGTGAGCTCTCTTTAGCTTTGCTCCAGCCTTTGCACTCTAGGGGTGGGACTGGGGGTAGGAAGAGAGGAGGAGCTGTAAATGAGACCCTGACCCACACCCTCAGGGAATAGGCTGGGGGCCCCTCTGCAGAAATGGGGCTTGAAACCTGAGGGCGCCTGGATTGAAGCACACCCAGCAGAGGATGGATGGCCAGATTTCACCTTCTCAGCTGAAGTCCCAAAGAGTGAGTCAAGAAGTCAATGAAGCTGTCAATCAAGGATCATTGATTCCTTGCAAGAGCCAAGGACCTCTGCTAGGGAAGGAGAATAAATGTTATTTATATTTAATATGTTGATTGACAGTAGTATCTGTAAATCATTCACCAAGATATAAGCTTACTTTGCTGATTGGATGCTTAGTAAATACAAGTTGGAGCCATGGCTTAGAGAAAAGAGAGATGGCTTTCAGCTAAGATGAGAGAAGGGGTGGAGTAAGTTTCTGGATGAGTTAGAGGCAAACTCAGCAGTAAAACTGGGCACAGAAAAGGTACTCAGTAACTATTAATAGGATGGATGGATGAAAGGATGGATAGATGGAAGGATAGATGAATGGATGGGTAAATGAATAAGGTTACAAGGGCTCAGAGGCTGAGGATTTTCCAGAAAGGGGAACAGATCAGAAGGGGAGAGGTCGCAAAGTAGTGTGTGCATTAGTGTGCTCCCAACTTATAAACAGTCTGGCTTTGGGAAGAGGGTGTGCAGGCCAGTAAAATCATGGCATGTTAACCCTGGAAGGGGCCTGTTAATAGTTGCATTGTATTTCCCCAAAAGAAGTTACACTGAAGTTCTAACCTCAGTACCAGTGAGTGTGACCTTATTTGGAAATAGGGTCTTTGCAGATATAATCAAATTAAGATGGGATGGATTAAGGTGGGCCCTAAATCCAATGACCTGTGTCCTTTTAAAAATGAGGTTCTGGAGTCTTTGCAATCTCCCTCTAGTTCTGCAGGCCTCCTCTGCTTCATTAGAGAAATTGGTACTGGGGACAGGGAGGTGCTTGCTCCCAGTTTGGTAGGGCATTTAGGACCTGAGAGGGCTTGATTCATGAGCCCTGCCCAGGGCAGAGTCTCCTCACAGAGAAGGGACTAGTGAATCTCTAGAAGGCAAGTTGTTTATCCAAGAGAGGAAAACCAGGCCCTTCCATCCAGCCCTCTGAGAGCACATGGAAACAAGAGTGATTTTCTAAAGACCCCAGTCACTCAAAACTAGACTTATCAAGGCCGAGCATATTACACCTCCTCTGGGAAAGCTGAATTTAAAAATCTGAAGGCAGCCAAGGAGGTCTCTTCCAGAGTGGTTTATAGATCCAGAGGTAAAAGAAAGAGTGAGTCAGAGTGTAAGCAAGAGAGGAAGAGAGAGCAAAGTGAGAAAGGGAAAGAGCAGGCAGAGAGCTGATCACAGGTCACTTGGCTGCCTCGTCCTGCATATACTCTAGCTCCGGGGGAATATGTGGGGAGGATTTCAGAGGGAAGATTTTATTTTAATCCTCCCACAAAAGCATTCAAGGAAACCCTTTTCCTGTGAGAAAGTGAGAGAGTACAAAACGGGAAAAGAAGACTGTGGTAAAAAGATCCGTGGAGACTTCTACTAATACTGCTCACTTAGAGAACACATGCCATCTGGGTGTTTGATAAAAAGTGGGGGAAAGGCATAAAGAAAAGTTCAAAGCCCATGGATTCAGCTTGTGAGTTACAAGCTGCTTGCCTCTCCTCCTGGCCAGCTCTTTCTTTCTTGGAGGTAGATATTTTTTTCCTTGGTCAGCAGTGACTGGCTTTTCAAAGTAACCTGTCAGATCTTCATTCCTTTCTTCTCTTGTTGGCCAAGGAACTGTGCAGTGGGGAGAAGTGAGAGGAGGTGACCCAAGTGACAAGAGCAAGGCTGACCTTCCATTCATTAACCTTCTGAGAGTTTTCTATTAACATGCAAAGCCTCAGCTCAATTCTGCCTGGGCCTGACCCAGCAGCTTCACATCTTGCTACTCCATGCCAGATGGGACAAGCTACTTGCCTTGTCTGCACACATCCTTTTACTTCTTGACTATTAGAGATGTATGTTTTGAGAACATGCCCCAGGGCTCTGGCCCATGACTTAGCCAGGAGTGGCCATGGGGCCTTGACCTTAGGCACCATCATTTTTTTTTTTTTTTTAAACTTCTTTGGAAGAGAATTTTGCACATTTGAAGGATCTCTCCCAGTGGCTCAGTGGTAAAAAAATAAAATCCTCCTGCCAGTGCAGGAGATGCAGGTTTGATCCCTGGGTTTGGAAGATCCCTTGGAAAAGGAAATGGCAACCCACTCCAGTATTCTTGACTGGGAAATCCCATGGACAGAGAAGCCTGGCAGGCCACAGTTCGTGGGGTTGCAAAGAGTCAGACATGACTGAGCAACTGAGCATGCACAAGGATGGTAGAGGATGGCAGAAAATCCAAGGAGACTCCATCCTCCATCGCCCAGCAATGTGAGTTCATATGCTGTTAAACCAACATCACTGATAAAATAGTATGAAATGGCTTTATATTTAGATATTCTACCTGGAGAAATTAGAAGGGCAGAGATTTGGCCAGGAAACACTGGGACAGGAGTGGATGGAATGGTGTTAAAGGTGGGAACAAAAGCCTGGGCAAGGGGAGGGGCTGGTTCCTTAGTATCACTTTAAGGGAGCTTATTGATGCTTTTGAACTGTGGTGTTGGAGAAGACTCTTGAGACTCCCTTGGACTGCAAGGAGATCCTAAAGGAGATCAGCCCTGGGATTTCTTTGGAGGGAATGATGCTGAAGCTGAAACTCTGGTACTTTGGCCACCTCATGAGAAGAGTTGATTCATTGGAAAAGACTCTGATGCTGGAAGGGATTGGGGGCAGAAGAAGGGAATGACAGAGGATGAGATGGCTGGATGGCATCACTGACTCGATGGACGTGAGTCTGAGTGAACTCCAGGAGTTGGTGAGGGACAGGGAGGCCTGGTGTGCTGCAATTCATGGAGTCGCAGAGTCGGACACGACTGAGCGACTGAACTGAACTGAATTGAACTGATGTTCCTCCTAAATTACTTGTTATTACACCTGCTATGGTTCTATTATTCTAAATTAATGATTGGTTTTCTACAGTAGTTCTCAGTACTTGAAAATTATCTTAGTAAATTAGAATACCTCATCATTTGAAATCCATTATTCAGGGGTTTTTTTGTTGTTGTTTATTTGTACTGGCTTTGATATGCATTATTCTACCAGTAATCATTATCTTCAGTGACACACACACTAAAATAATTTTTTCCTTGCTTTATTTTTCAATGTTTTCATCACATTTCAAAACATGTAGCATAACTCGGTCCAGTAGCTCTAATGACAAACAATTGAAAGCCTAGAGCTTCACAGTAGATAATTCTGAAGGGTGATACCCTCAGCACTTATAAGAACAAGGCTGAATTTTTAGCCAGAAAACATGGTGAGTCCTGGCCAAATTATTAACTTACGGTAAAAGTCACTTTACCTCTCTGACGCTCTGTTATTTGTCAGATGGGAATAGGATATTATACTCTGTCTATATCACATGACTATTGATTGTAGAGATCAAAGGAAAAATATTGTATTGAAAGTGCTTTAATAAATTTCTAAAGTCCTGTAAAATGTAACAAGATACAAATTACTATAAAAGTTGATGAAATAGAATCAATTATTCTGAATCTTAGTGAAATATTTTTACCTGATTTGGGGAGAAAATCTGTTCCAATAACGTTACATTTGGTTAATAATGCAAATGGTGGGATCCTTGCATTAAAATCTGACTGATGTAGTATAAAGAGTACAAACTTGGATGGGAATGAGACTGAAGTACAAATCCAGAATCTGCTGCTAATATATTATGTAAACCAGGTGAGATATTTACTTCATGAACCTTAGTTTTCTAATCTATAAAACAAAGATAAGAACCTGCTTCTAATAAGGTATGACTGTGAAAATCAAACGGTTTTAAATATACCAAGTTTTAAATATACTCTGCTGGCAGAGTACCCAGTGGATCCTTGCTGCTAAGTCACTTCAGTCGTATCCGACTCTGTGCGACCCCATAGACGGCAACCCACCAGGCTCCCCGTCCCTGGGATTCTCCAGGCAAGAACACTGGAGTGGGTTGCCATTTCCTTCTAGTGGATCCTTGATAAATGTTCATTTGTTCTCGCCTCCTCTGAGATTCCTCATGAAAAACAGGAATGGAGATATAGCTGTTCTCTTACAGCATCTGTTTCTTCAATGCAAACTCACTCAATATGTGGTTGGTTAATGGGGGAACAGTGTCAGTATAAAGGCCCTCATATGAGCCTTTCCTGGGATACTCATGTCATAAAGCAATGAGGGGCAAGGTTTCTTAAAATTAAACAGAAAACCTTAATTAGCATCATAAGAAGACCTTAAGAAAAAAGTTGAAATAACAGAAAAGCCTTTCTGTAGTACAAGTAGTGGCTGGTTTAGTAGTTTTTAGAACCACTCTATTTTCTACTCTGCTACCTGATAAAGCTGAGACAAAAAAATGAGGAGACTATGAAAGAATGTCCTTTATGTTAAATTATAATATTTTGGGTAAATAAGTCTATACTGTGTGTTAGATTTTTAATTTTAATGAAACTGATCTCTGTGGGATGGGAATGCCTCCCAGGACCTACATCTCCAAAGAAGAAGCACAAAATCCAGGTTTTGCTTGCAAATTCAGGTTTTAATTTACCTATTTGCTATTTTTACTAGGACTGTTGTGTTTTTGTTATATTTTGAGTGGTCTTCTCCAAATGCAATTTTTTTTTCCCCATAGTCTTTTTTGTTTTATTGTGCAATTTTGCAGAGTGTAATGTTTTTTTCAAAAACTATATAGGGCATTATAGAAAAAAAAAAAAGCCTGTATTAAGATATTAGAGTCCATTCAGTCACCTATAGGAAGCATATGCTTCCTTTAGGCTTAATAAATAGTTGAACCATCACTGGGCCTAACCATTTGCAACAAAGAATATTTTTACAATTCTTAATAAGATCAAATTTTAAGCAATTATGTTAGAATATACATGTGAATCAAAGGAAAGAAAAAAATGTGAGTCACTAGAATGCCTTTCAACTCACATGGTCAATAATAATGTCAGCTCCATGTCCTAGAATTTAAAGGAACTGGGTTGGGGCCCTGCCAGGGAGATGGGGAAACCTAGCCAGGTTTAGACTACTACCCAGCTTCAACCACACACTTACTCAACTCTGTTTTAGATTGAACTCTTACCAGGGTTTCCTTTCAGACAAGGGATTGGCCACTATAAGTATAGTACCTGAAGACAATAGATTATCCAATTTGATGACAATGGGTCATTTTATGTGTTCCATATTTTTATTCCACCAATCATATCAATATTTTTTCAGGCCTGAAAGAGACTCTTCAGATCATACCCACTATCAGTCTTTAAGGAAGATTCAGGGAAGTTTTATTACATTTTGGGACCATCAAGCTTGTCCATGTTGTATTTTCTCCACTGTCTACATTTGAAGTCATGATAAAAATGCTTGGAGGCACTCATCACTGGCTTCTCTGAACAATTTCAAAAGGAAATGCCATTATTTGGTCAGAGAATTTCTTTAGATACCTGATCATTTGAAAAGGATATTTCAGAGAACTTTTTATTTAGCTAAAATCCACACCCCCCTCCCCCCACCTCAAATTTGATGAAGACACCTACACTATGGATAAGATTTTTAATTTTCTTCAAATCAGTCTCTATGAAGACTGACTGCCTTCCAGGACCTGCAGTCCAGGGTCAGGGGTTAGTCCTCATATCTCTTCAATCTCCAATCTGGAATATTTCCATTGTCTTTCTTTGTCTTTGATGACATTGACTTTTGTTTTAAATAGTACAGTCAGTTTTGTTTTCATTAATAGAACGTTATCCCTTTGGGTTTTTCTGGTATTCATCATAATTAGATTCAGTTTCTACATTCTTGGCCACAGTCTATATAAGCGATGTGTGTGCTTCCTAAACTATCATATCTCAAGACACATCATGTCTATGTGCCCCCTCACACTGGACTTAACTGATTTGATCACCTAGTCAAGGTTTTCTCCAACTTCTCCAATGTGTATTTACATGCAATATATGTTACATATTTTTTCTCTTGTAACTGATAAGCAGTCTTTGGGAAGACAGTGAGGCTATGAAAATACCCTGTTCTTCATCAAAATCCCCACTCTCTCTTCCTCAGCTTTAGCGTTCATTGATGATCTTTATCTGAACCTGCCTATACTACCACAGCTGCAAAATTACCTTTTCCAACTCTAGTCACCAAGCCAGCACTTGTCATTGACAAAGGGAATGTTTTCAATGCTAGTTCCATAAACCAATCAAATGTTCTTTTGTCATGCTTGGAAACTCAACCTAATAACATTCTAAAGATCACACTCTATGATTTTTGCCTGAGAACTTTTGGAATGATCTTTGGCCAGAAACATTAACATTCTCATCTGTCCCCAGGTTACCAATTCCTGTTTTAGGCTATGACCTTTCAAAGATGCCCACACTTTTGATCTACTTGATTTACTTGAGGGGAGGGTAGAAGAGGGGGAAGCAGACAAACTCCAATCTGTCCCACAAATATGCTGGCTCATTAATTCCCACTTCTCTGCCTCATGCCTACTTTGTTCCAGAGCTAGGATGCCCTCTCTCCGCCCACTCCACCCTGCCCTGTTCTGACCTTACCCATCCTTTGCCGCAGGTAGTAGAACACAGCACTGGAGGACCCAGAAATGTGAAAGTCTGAGAGGCCTCCAGAGATACTGAAATGTTTCCTACAGGTTGTAGAACCACTGGGAAGCTGTCCACCAAGCCCAGATGAGCAGGCTCTGCTTACCATGTGCAGAGGCCACAGGTCTTGGGAAGTTGCCAGAGTTTCTCTTGTCTTGTGGTTGGAGACTGTCTCCTGAACTTTTTGGGCTCCTACAAAACAGTGGGTTCCCAGGCCTCAGGAGACTATGGATCTGGTGGGAATAGGAATTGTTTTGGAGGGGCTCACAGTTTACCAGCTCCAAATAAAATGGGTTCCGAACTCTCTGAAGAGAAAGAGCCTTGGACTTCAGCAGGGAATGTTCCCATGACTCTCACAATTACAGAAAATTTGGGATGGAATTGGCCTTGCAATCCCAGACAGAGTTTTAAGGCTCTGGTGAGATTAGGAAGGCCCCAAGTGACAACAGCCACTAAGTGCCACAGCGAAAAGGTCAAGTTCAGGGCTAGAGGTGCAGACACTGATGTGTTTCTCCTTCCTACTGTGAAGCGGCCAGGTGGTTCCAAACCATCCAGCCCTGGGCTCCTATGGGCTCAAGCAGATAGGCAGGGAGGCAGACCAGGGGTTTAGACCCAGCAAGTTGGGAGAAACCTGAGCCTGGGAATGTGTGAGGCTCGCCGGGAGTCAGTTTTCTAAGAAATGGGAAAACTATAAATCCTAAAGTAGATCAGAAAATAGAGAGATTAATCAAGAGAAAGAACAGATAAGATGCAAGCAACATTGCCTAAAGTGTAAATCAGGCTGGGGTCCCAGCACACCCCAAGCAAGTTCTGTATGCAAGCCTAGTTGGGACAGCAGAATCCAAAGCCAAGAAAGAGCATGAGAGCTTGGGAACAACCGTGGGCAGCCCAGCCTGCAGCCTAGCTCTCACCGTGCTCTCGACACTGCTGGCACAGCCTATACCTGCTTTCACATCACTGCCCTCCTCCAGGCGGCTCAGTGGCCCTTCAAGGCCTCTGCCATAGGCCTCGTGGTCTCACCCAACCCTGCGTTTGTCTCTCCAGCAGCTGGCCTAGCTTCCTCGTTTACCTCCGCTTTCGTGTGCTGCTCAGTAACTGTGGAGTGAACTAAGAATTTAATTAATGAGAGACACACATGCTTCCTAGAGATCTGAAATACCAAGTAGGAGACTGGTCAATGTTGAGCAGAGTGGAAACCCATAGACCCAGGGAGTGAGATGGCTGTCCCAAGGCAGCTGGGCTTTTCACAGCAGGAGGAAGACGCCCTTCAGTTCCTGCTGTTCCAATCCGGACTTGACCCTTCCCTGTGTGGATCTTAGTGGCTGTTATCACAGGCCCCACTCACCAGACTTAGGCCTGTCCTCACCCAACCCCCTCCCCCCACACCCAGGGAGGACCAACCAGAGCAGGCAGGAAGAAGGGCCTCATGGGTCCAACTTGAAACCTCAGCTCATCTGAACAAAGGGACCCAAAGAAGTCCTTAGTAATGCTGTGTTTTTAAAATATTATGGTTTATTTTTTAAAGCAATGCTTAAAAAATAAATAAATTTTAAAAATTGTGTTTAAAGTAAAAAGTGAAAGAGACTGTCTCTTCCCAATCTCTAGAAGTCACTGTCATGAATAGTTTGGTGTGTTTCCTTCCCAGCTTGTATGTGTGTGTGTGTGTTTATAATTTTTATGGTCTCAGAAATAGTCTCAATATACAAACCAATCCATTCATTGCCTTGCTTTGTCACTTGACAATGTATCATAGATACGAGCTTTTCCCTGCTTAGTACATTACTTCCTGCTTTTGGAAACCTGTTGCTGCTAACTCTGTAGGTTTCTCAGATTTTTTCTCAGGCATCCTTTGTATGAATGAGCTGTAGAAACGCACAAACTTCCCTTTTTTTTTTTTTTTAACAAACTCTCTTTGATGGCTATCTAGGCAGCTTCTGATGTTGTATTATTTCAAACCGTGCTTCACTGAATATTCTTATACAGATGACTCTGCACACTTGTACCGGAGAAGGCAATAGCACCCCACTCCAGTACTCTGGCCTGGAGAATTCCACGGACGGAGGAGCCTGGAAGGCTGCAGTCCATGGGGTAGCTAAGAGTTGGACACGACTGAGCAACTTCACTTTCACTTTTCACTTTCATGCATTGGAGAAGGAAATGGCAACCCACTCCAATGTTCTTGCCTGGAGAATCCCAGGGACGGGGGAGCCTGGTGGGCTGCCATCTATGGGGTCGCACAGAGTTGGACACGACTGAAGCGACTTAGAAGCAGCAGCAGCACACTTGTATAGCTAGTTCTATACAATTAACTTCAAGAAAAATAATTGCTGAGCCAAAGAATTTGCACATTTTTAATTTTTAAAGTAATATCAAGCTTAAAGAAAAGTTACAAGAATAATACAAATAATATCCATATAACCTCTGCCCAGATTTTTTACTTGTTATTATCATTTCACCCCATTTGTTTATTATTTGTCTGCTCCCCACCAAAAAGTTTTTTTCTAAACTCTTGGAAGTCCTGCTGCAGATATCATGGCTTTTATTCCCATGAGGTATCCCACATGCTTCAGTATATATTTCTGAATTTCCTAAGAACAGGGATATTCGGTTAATAACTGTAATAGTACAGTTGTCAACTTCAGTAATTTAACATGGATAAAATACTTTTATTAAATCTACTGTCTGTATTCTAATACTGTTAACTGACCCTCAATGTCCTTTTTAGCACTTTTTCCTTCTAGTACAAGATCTAGTCCAGGATCAGATATTGCATTTCATTGTCATGTTGATGAAGTCTCTTTTAATCTGGAACACTTTTACAGCCTTTCTTTGTTTTTTTTTTATGATATTGTCATTGTTAAAGAATACTGCCCCTACTTTGAATAGAAGCTTCCTCTTTTGGGGTTTGTCTGATCTCTCCTCATGCTTAGAACTGGGCTATGCTTTATGCATTACATAAATGATGGTGTGTCCTTCTCAGAGTACCGCAGTTGAGCACATGATGTTCAGCTGCCCCTCATGGTGATGTTAAGAACTGCATATTTCAAATTTGGGTAGGAAAAAAGTTCACTTCCTAAAACTTTTTTGCCGGTGTATACTCCTGCCACAGTTTGTGAGATTCCTCCCACCTCCCCATGCCCCTCCTTATGTGGGGACCACCACCAATCTTCTTAGTTTATGCCTACTCAGTACACTGTGCTTGTTAATGCTTTATTTGAAAAAGAAAGCAACACGTATTTTTTTTTTCTTATTTTACTTTGAGGTACACTTTAGTATTCTTATATCTCAACAAAGGCTCCCCAAACATCAAAAATGCGGCTGACTCACACCGTCTTTTGTAGGCCTGAACTCACTGGGACGTGGACAGTCTAGAGGTGATGATGAAGCTCATGGCTCCGTGCTCTGAAAAGTGAAACAGAAATCAATTTTTTTTTTCCCTTTTTGGATAGACAAGATGTTCCTGGCCTCCATATTCAGGGACATTTATCCCCATTTATCTTTCCTTCTTCTTTCTCATTATCTGCTATGAGGAAAAGGCAGCAGGGGATTAGGAATTGAAGCTGCTTTCAAGTGCTCCCTCCACCTTCTATCAGGTGTGGACCCCTGGCCCCCATCCTTGCCTCCCCTGGTTCATGTAACTGATTAAGAAGGGGCTCTGGAGGAGCTGGCCTCCCCGAATGGTCTCTGGGGTTGGCCCTGCCCGCCTTCACTGCTGCTAGAGAGGTCAGGTGGCCTGGAGAACAAGGCTCCCGCCAGGAGGCAGGCAGAGCAGCCTCGCTCACACATCTCACACGCTGCCAGCGCCAGCCAGCAGCGCCTCCTGCGCCCCTCTGAGATAATTAAGCATTATTATCCCTATTGGCAGGTGGAGATGGTAAGACAGAGTGGTTAAGTGACTTGGTTATAACTGCTGGGATTGTTTGAGAGAGAAGCCGTGCCAAGAAGGGAGGGCAGTTCAGAAGGCCAGGGGAACTTCGTCTATTTAATGTGACTGATTATTTTAAAATAGCTGCTGGAGGGTGGGGACAGGAAGAGAGGCCAGAAGCGTGGCTTGTGGACGTTGGTGAGGCAGCATATTACCCTGTGAATAAGGAAAAGACCTAGTGTACCAGTGAAAATGAGTTGCCACCATCTGTCGATGCTTACAGAAGAGGAAGGAAAACATGGAAGGCCTTAGTCAGCTCAGTGAGGTCGAGGAATAAACCCCACAGGGTTCCCAGAGCCGGACAGAGGTCCCAGGATGGCCGCGTAGACGGGGCAGCCGCCGACCTGCAGCCCCTCCCCTCACCGTTCACTGTCTGAGGCCTCGCCAGGTTGCCACGGGAGGTGCAGCCGCGCCTCGGAGCAGCAGGAAGCTGGCAGACAGGGGCAGGACTAGAAGGGGAGAAGTGTGGTTACCTGAAGGTCACAGGGGAGACCCTTGGGGCAAAGGTGGGGCACCATCACAGCCTGTTGGCAGAGACAGGAGCCACGGAGACCTGGTCCAGGGCAAGGCAAGCAGGTTGACTAGAAAAGGAGAGAACTGTGGTCTCTAGGGTGGGACTGAGGCTGCCCGGCAGCAGTGAAGCTGTGATGACGGCGGCTCCAGGAAAAAGCTCAGTTCCTGCCCTGCGCACTGGATCAGCCCACGAAGGGAGGGGGTAGAGATCAGGATGATTGGCTAGCCTCCCCCTCAGCCCTGCTCATCCCTGGATGGAGGGTGAAGAAGCTCACTCTCCCACCCGACCCCCTTGTTGGGGCGGGGGTGGGGGGTGGGGGGGTGTATTTTTGTTTCACATCTGGGCAGACACATCCTTGCTCAGCAGGTCCTTGAGGGGTAATGGATCCCTCCCTGGGTGACCAGCAGTCCGCCTCTGGGTAGGCACAGTGTGGAGAATCTGAAGCAGATTAGACCAGTTAATCCAAATGCTCTCTGCTGCTGCTAAGTCGCTTCAGTCGTGTCCGACTCTGTGCGACCCCATAGACGGAAGCTCACCAGGCTCCCCTGTGCCTGGGATTCTCCAGGCAAGAATACAGGAGTGGGTTGCCATTTCCTTCTCCAATGCATGAAAGTGAATAGTGAAAGTGAAGTTGCTCAGTCGTGTCCGACTCCCAGCGACCCCATGGACTGAAGCCCACCAGGCTCCTCCGTCTATGGGATTCTCCAGGCAAAAGTACTGGGGTGGGGTGCCATTGCCTTCCCCGCAAATGCTCTCTAGGGGCAGACTTTTCAGGAGCACTCAGAGTGAGGCCCAGGCTTGGGGGTGCACCAGGAGAGACCAAGCCCCACCATCCCTGATGATCACCACTGCTGGACTCTGCGCAAAGCGCCCTCCTCAGGGCAGAAGTGGTATTGTTCTCTGCCCCTCTACCGCCCCTGCCCAGAGAGGGTACAGACACCGTGCTCCTCCAATGAATGAAGGCAGCCAGTGAATTTTTAGCCCTTGTATCTCTACCCTTTCTTTTAAATTATAAACTCGAGAAATCTGTGATATATGTATATGAGTGTGTGTTTATATATATATATATACATATATAGTTTATATATATGTATAAACTAAATGCCCACATCTCAGCCATCAGGGGCTATTTTGGGGGTGGATATTAAAAGACAGCTGTTTACCCTGACAGTATAGTACAGAGAAACAACGCCTGTATGGTTGAAAACAGGGTGTGTGTGTGTGTGTTTTCCAGCTGGGAAACGTCACCAAATGGCCTTTCTGTTCTTCACACATGAAACACACACTATCATCCGCATATTTTTAGTTAATTTATGTCCAAATAGGCCTTTCTCTCGCTGCTGGAAAATGATGTTTGGGCTGCAATTACCTTTCGCAGCATCTCACAGAAGGGTTTCAACGCTCACAAAGCTCAGGGGAGAGGCAGCCAGGACCCCACCGACTGTAAATCTCTCCATTTGTAGCTATTCAAATCACATATTTTATTACTAGTACGAAATACATTGTGTCATTCATTTCGGAGGAGCAGCTAATGCTTCAAGAAAAGCTTTGAAAAACATTCTATTTAGAAACAATTTTGTCTGCAGCCAACGCAGTGTGTCTCTTTGGGTTGTCTTTTCTCCCAGCCCTTTTCTCTGTTCTGTGTGCCATTTGCATGACAAATAAGACCATCCTCTCCAAAAGCTCACCTGTTCCTGCAGCCGGTTTCCCACCTAAAGTTCTAATTCTCTGTATGTTGCAGCATAATCCTTAGCATGGTAATAAATTACAGTGTCACCATCAAGATTGTGGCTTCTGGAAAGAAATAAGCAGTGGGGCCAGATGAACTCTTTCAGAAGACAGAGAGATGGAGAGAGTGTTTTCATGCAAATTCCTGGCATCCTAGGGAACTAGGAACGGCCTCTTTATAATATAGACTCAGTTGCAATCCAGCAGCCAGAAGCCATTTCCACTGGCTGTTAGAAGCTGGTAACGCTAAGATAAAGATAACCTTTTCAGCATAAACTTATTTTCCTTCTAGGCTGATATGGGTCTTATCTGGATGAAAAATCACTTTGCTGATTAGGTTGGGAAAAATGGGTCAGTGTACTTTCAGAGTGCTTTAAATAGAGACATTCATTCTAAAATATCTTCTTAATTTAACACTTAGAATCATGTTAGGTCTCTGGGCACAATGCAGTGGACAGGAACTGGAGAGCAGGAGAGCGTGTCCGATGGATGTACCCTGAGGGCAGGGACATTGGTGTCTGAAGTGTCTCCTGAGGGCTGCAAGGAGCCCCTTCTGGATAGATGCCTCATCAAGGCTGGTCCACGACACGTTCAGGACAGTCACTGCTGCTGGCAGTGCTCCACTTGCCACTCCAGAGGGCTGCTTGCTCTATATGATGTAAACTTTATCTCAGTTAACCCTCTGTTTCCCTTGGGCTTTAAAAATACTTAATGGAAACTTTGATGAGGCCAGCTCATTGCCCTTTCCCCCCACCATTTTAAGATCTTTTGTGGTTCCGTGCGCGAGGCAAATACTTGCCATATATAGGCTACCATTCCCTCACTTGTGGCAGGCATCACTCAGCAGTCATGGCACTTTTCCTTGCTGAGTCCAGATGAAGCCTTAGAATCCTTCTCAACCCAGCTGTTAACAATGACCAGAGTTGGTATTTGTGATGAGACTTCACTCAATCCATGACTTAGGCTTGATTGGTTTATGCTAGTGATAAAGTGTAGGAGCCACATTGAAAATTTATTAGAAATATAAATTCTCAAAGCCAACCCTATAGCTAGTACATTCGAAAGTCCAGGTTAGGGCCGTGTGATGTGTGTTTTAACAGGACTGATTCGGATGCACATTCAAATTTGAGAACCACGGCTGCAGACCAATGCATGTGCTCAATGACTGCTCATTAGAATCACCTGAAACATGTTAAAACTCACCTGAAACATGTTAAAACTCTCTGGGATCACCACTCCCAGAGATTCTGAAGAAATTGGATCACCTATTGGCATTTTCTCACTTCCACTGTATAATCATAAGGGATTTGATTTAGGTCATACCTGAATGGTCTAGTAGTTTTCCCTGCTTTCTTCAATTTCAGTCTGAATTTGGCAATAAGGAGTTCATGGTCCGAGCCACAGTCAGCTCCTGGTCTTGTTTTTGCTGATTGTATAGAGCTTCTCCATCTTTGGCTGCAAAGAATATAATCGATCTGATTTCGGTGTTGACCATCTGGTGATGTCCATGTATAGAGTCTTCTCTTGTGTTGTTGGAAGAGAGTATTTGCTATGACCAGTGCATTTTCTTGGCAAAACTCTATTAGTCTTTGCCCTGCTTCATTCCGTATTCCAAGGCCAAATTTGCCTGTTACTCCAAGTGTTTCTTGACTTCCTACTTTTGCATTCCAGTCCCCTATAATGAAAAGGACATCTTTTTTGGGTGTTAGTTCTAAAAGGTCTTGTAGGTCTTCATAGAACCTTTCAACTTCAGCTTCTTCGGCGTTACTGGTTGGGGCATAGACTTGGATTACTGTGACATTGAATGGTTTGCCTTGGAAACGAACAGAGATCATTCTATCGTTTTTGAGATTGCATCCAAGTACTGCATTTCGGACTCTTTTGTTGACCATGATGGCCACTCCATTTCTTCTGAGGGATTCCTGCCCACAGTAGTAGACATAATGGTCATCCGAGTTAAATTCACCCATTCCAGTCCATTTTAGTTCGCTAATTCCTAGAATGTCAACATTCACTCTTGCCATCTCTTGTTTGACCACTTCCAATTTGCCTTGATTCATGGACCTGACATTCCAGGTTCCTATGCAATATTGCTCTTTACAGCATCGGACTTTGCTTCTATCACCAGACACATCCACAGCTGGGTATTCTTTTTGTTTTGGCTCCATCCTTTCATTCTTTCTGGAGTTATTTCTCCACTGATTTCCAGTAGCATATTGGAATCAAGATTGCTGGGAGAAATATCAATAACCTCAGATATGCAGATGACACCACTCTTATGGCAGAAAGTGAAGAGGGGCTAAAAAGCCTCTTGATGAAAGTGAAAGTGGAGAGTGAAAAGGTTGGCTTAAAGCTCAACATTCAGAAAACGAAGATCATGGCATCTGGTCCCATCACTTCATGGGAAATAGATGGGGAAACAGTGGAAACAGTGTCAGACTTTGTTTTTCTGGGCTCCAAAATCACTGCAGATGGTGACTGCAGCCATGAAATTAAAAGACGCTTACTCCTTGGAAGGAAAGTTATGACCAACCTAGATAGCATATTCAAAAGCAGAGACATCACTTTGCCAACAAAGGTTCGCCTAGTCAAGGCTATGGTCTTTCCTGTGGTCATGTATGGATGTGAGAGCTGGATTGTGAAGAAGGCTGAGCGCCGAAGAATTGATGCTTTTGAACTGTGGTGTTGGAGAAGACTCTTGAGAGTCCCTTGGACTGCAAGAAGATCCAACCAGTCCATTCTGAAGGAGATCAATCCTGGAATTTCTTTAGAAGGAATGATGCTAAAGCTGAAACTCCAGTATTTTGGCCACCTCATGCGAAGAGTTGACTCATTGGAGAAGACTCTGATGCTGGGAGGGATTGAGGGCAGGAGGAGAAAGGGACGACAGAGGATGAGATGGCTGGATGGCATCACTGACTCGATGGATGCGAGTCTGGGTGACCTCCGGGAGCTGGTGATGGACAGGGAGGCCTGGCGTGCTGCGGTTCATGGGGTCGCAAAGAGTCGGACACGACTGAGTGACTGATCTGATCTGATCTGATCTGATCTGATTGGCATTTTAAAATAATAGTAGTAATGACCTTCCCCAGAGTGATCCCAGAAGCACATGCTAGGTTTACTGGGTATGTCAGGAAAAGACATTGACATGGCCTTCAGCTAGTGCTATGTAATTAAGATGCAGCTACCCAGGCCTGGACTGACTGCCTGGTTCTGTGGACACTGCTAGCAGAGTGAGGGTGTGTTCTCCCTGGGGCGTGTCACCATAATCATCAGAGCTGCCTTCTGACTGTGATCCTCAGTACCACATCAGTGGAGGCACCAAGGATCTGTCCTTGAAGGCCCCACCCCACAATGCTCATGTTGCTAGGCAAAGGGCAGTCCTTCAGAAAGTAGACTGATCAACAGCACTGAGGAAATATTACAGAAGGCCCTGTGGTTTATCTTCTGGGCTTCCACCTTAATGTTAGAAAGTTCCCTCATCCCCAAATCCCACTACCATCACCTGCCCAGTAGTGGCCCATGGTCGACCTGGGAACTAAACAACAATATTTTTAACTAGTGCCTGATAAAATGGCATATACTCAGTGTATCCATTTCCTTGGGCTGCTATTAAGAAGAGGTGGCAAGAGTACACAGAACTATACTGAAAATATCTTCTTGACCTAGATAACCACGATGGTGTGATAACTCATCTAGAGACATACATCCTGGAATGTGAAGTCAAGTGGGCCTTAGGAAGCATAGCTACGAACAAAGCTAGTGAAGGTGATGGAATTCCAGTTGAGCTATTTCAAATCCTAAAAGATGATGATGTTAAAGTGCTGCCCTCAATATGCCAGCAAATCTGGAAAGCTCAGCAGTGCCACAGGACTGGAAAAGGTCCGTTTTCATTCCAGTCCCAAAGAAGGGCAATGCCAAAGAATGTTCAAACTACCACATGATTTCACTTCTCTCACACACCAGCAAAGTAATGCTCAAAATTCTCCAAGCTGGGCTTCAACAGTATGTCTACTGTGAACTTCCAGATCTTCAAGCTGGATTTAGAAAAAGCAGAGGAACCAGAGGTCAAATTGCCAACATCCGTTGGATCATCAAAAAAGCAAGAGGGTTCCAGAAAAACATCTACTCTGCTTTACTGACTACACCAAAGCCTTTGACTGTGTGGATCACAATAAACTGTGGAAACTTCTGAAAGAGATGGGAATACCAGACCACCTGACCTGCCTCCTGATAAATCTGTATGCAGGTCAATAAGCAGCAGTTAAAACTGGGCATGCAACAATGGACTGATTCCAAATCAGGAAAGGAGTACATCAAGGCTGTATATTGTCTTATGTGCAGAATACATCATGAGAAACAATGGGCTGGATGAAGCACAAGCTGGAATTAGATTGCTGGGAGAAATATCAATAACCTCAGATATGCAGATGACACCACCCTTATGACAGAAATTGAAGAACTAAAGAGCCTTTTGATGAAAATGAAAGAGGGGAGTGAAAAATTGGGCTTAAAGCTGAACATTCAAAAAACTAAGATCCTGGCATCTGGTCCCATCACTCCATGGAAAATAGATGGAGAAACAATGGAAACAGTGACAGACTTTTTATTTTGCGGGGCTCCCAAGTCACTGCCGATGGTGAATGCAGCTATAAAATTTAAAGATGCTTGCTTCTTGGAAGAAAAGCTATGATCAACCTAGACAGCTTATTAAAAATTAGAGACATTACTTTGCCAATAAAGGTCCATCTAGTCAAACCTATGGTTTTTCCAGTAGTCATGTACGGACATAAGAGTTGGACTACAAAGAAAGCTGAGTGCAAAAGAATTGATGCTTTTGAACTGTGGTATTGGAGAAGACTCTTGAGAGTCCCTTGGACTGCAAGGAGACCAAACCAGTCAGTCCTAAAGGAAATTAGTCCTGAATATTCATTGGAAGGACTGATGTTGAAGCTGAAACTCCAATACTTTGGCCACCTGATGCAAAGAACTGACTCATTGGAAAATACCCTGATGCTGGGAAAGATTAAAGTCAGGAGAAGGGGACAACAGAGGATGAAATGATTGGATGGCATCACTGACTCAATGGACATAAGTTTGAGCAAGCTCTCGGAGTTGGTGATGGACGGGAAAGCCTGGCATGCTGCAGTCCAAAGGGGTCGCAAAGAGTCGGACATCATTGAGCTACTGTACTGATCTGAAACAGCAAGCATTTTTTTCTCTCCCAGTTCTGGAGGCTAAAAGTCCAAAATCAAGGTGTTGGCTGGGTCACGTTCCCTCCAGAACCTCCGGAGAGGAATGTGACCGAGGCCTCTCCCTTCATTTCTGGTGGCTGCTGTCAACCCTTGCCATTCCTTGGCTTGTAGATGCACCACTCTTGTTGCTGTCTCTGTCTTCACTTCGCATGCCCTCTTCCATCTCTGTATTTTCACATGGCCTTCCTGTAAGGACACCAGTGACTGGATTTAGGGCCGCTCTAATCCAGTATGACCTCACCTTTTACTACTTGTTACCGAGCAAAGGGCTGACGTGCATAGAAACCAATACTATGGCCCTAGCACGTGAGAACAGGAAAAGCTTTATCGTGAGGTCGACCAGCAAACAGACAGGAGACAGGGCTCAGATCTATCTCCCTGATCGATCCAGGGCTGGGTCATAGTTTTACAAATTAGGGGAGGAAGGTTGGTACATGGACCACTGGTGGGGCAGGTTTTGATTAGAGGGTTTTGGAACGTGGCTGTTTATGGTATGGTAAAGGAGCTGCAGAACTGGTCTTCATGGACAGTGAAACTTTAGCTTCTGGAAGGGTTTCAGCATTCAGGTTCCATCATGTCCTGGTCCTTTGGTTCTGTGGCGTGGAAAAACTTTCGTTCTGGATGTTATTTGAGATCAATAAATTCTCTGCATACACTTCAGCTGTATGACTTGCAGTTTTGTTCCTATTGCCTCTGAAAAATGACTCAGTATCTTGTTAGAAACAGAATAGGGCCAGATTAGAGCTGGTTCTGTGGTTAGAGTTCCAACCCCAAAGACCAGATTTCCAAATAAGGTCACGTGTACTGATTCAGGAATTTAGAAGTTGAATGTATTGTTTTGGGGGTTGGGGGGTCAGCAAACTCAACTCACAACACTCCATAAATTCTTGTTTAATGGTAACAATAATATTCTGCGTGGTTTACATATATATATATATATGTATATATAATGTTGTATCTTCAAAACAACCCCAATGTTTTGTATATTATAAACCTATTTGAGAGTGGGCATTATGAAATTCAGAGCCACTACATGACGTCTCAGTCATAAACCTATCACTTCAAGGGGATTCCTCCCGCAACATGATGCCAATGATTCTATGATTGACAATACTCAATATTCATCAGTGTCTGGATTCCTGTAATATCCCCACTGAGGCTTTGTCTCACACCTGATGGTGGAGAAAAGAACTGTAGCAGTGCCCAGACAGCTAGAATCATTATCCTTCTGGGCATCTCCACGCTGAATAGCTAGGAAGAGAAACCAATGTTATGCTCAGACTGTAGCCTGAAAAACTCCACAGTTGGGTGGGTCCTAGAGCCGGAAATATGAGCTATACCTCTCTAATGTCACTGCAGCAAGGCAGCGAGCTGTCTGGGTGGCCTTGGGGATCTCTGTCACCCGAGAGTGGGGCTGAGTGTCCTTCCTGTCAGGTTCCCAGCAGGGTGCTTGCCGAGTGGGTGCTGCATAGATGTTTACTGATGAGCCCGAGGGACTACAGCACCTCTAGGCTGAAACCTTCTACCTACTGGCATCACTCTTAGTGGTAGGTGTGGCTGTGTGTTTTTAGCAGGTGCCCTTGAATGGCTGGGTTAAAATTAATCTGCTGCCAGACATCACTTCCTAGTTTATCAAATCACACACACAGAGTCTTTGTAGTTGGTCTCATACCTGAGTTAAGGCATGATTATTCTGAAACAAACTTTTAGAAGTGTCACACTGTGAAGAATGCCACGCTTTACCTGGAAAGTCAGTGTATGAAGTACATTGATGATGGTGAGTTGCCTTCCCATCCTCTTCTCTCCTCTCCCGCCTGTCCCAGTGGTGACTCCTATAGCAGCCCTAGGGAACCTGGTCCCCGGTCCCCGCAGAATGCACACCTGTGCCTTCAGCATCCCTGGGGGACATCACGGCATCTGGTGCTTGGAGGAACCCGTGCAGGGGACAACGCTCTCTTCAAGCCCAGTGTCAGCCCCTCTGGCCCACAAGGGTGCAGAATCCTTCCCGTGGGCTTCAGCTGTCATCTGCCCCTCTGAGAATTTGTCCCTTGTGCTTCCTCCCATCCAGCAGAGCAGATCACTCCTTCCTTATGCCTCTTCCTCATTTCTCCACTGGCAAGAACCAGGACCCTCAGAGCATTTGGCTGTCACAGGGGCACCTTGACCTTGGTCTTTCTGGTCCAGACTTCTCTTCTGGAAGAAGGACCTTCCTCATGAGAAGAAGTGCCGGCAGCTGTCGTGCCATTCCCCTTCCTTTTCACCTAATCCCCTGCATGGGGCTGGTCACCATCCTCTACATTAATAGATTTTCTTCCATGTAATTGAAGATGAGTTAAATAATCCATCATAATTACCTCTGAGCATCTGAAGGCAATGCTGATGATGTGATGTTTGCAAAGCTGAGAGGGAACTCTAAAACCCCCAGTAAGGAAACCACCCAGCCCCTTCCCTCCTGCCGGCCTGGAGGTCAGCGTCCCCTGCTCTCTTGGAGGGGGGCCTTCGTGACAAAACTGTCACCTGCCTGTCCAGGGTGACTCTTGTCAAAGGCTCTGTCACCTGCTGGGATGGAGGCAGGGTAGTGACAGGACGAACTCTGTGTTCAGTGAGGCCCAACCAACAGCGTAAGGAGGCACCTCGCCAGCGGGTCTGGCACTGCCAGCTGACATGCAGGAGGGAGGTGCCACAGCTGTCACAGCAGCCCCTGGGGTCTGCCCCAGACTTGGCAGAGAGGACACCTTCAGACTCCCAAATCGCCTCTTTGAAATTCAGGAGAAGCACGCTTTCATCTCCCTTCCCCATTCCCTGACACAAACAGGCACAAAAGATAAGCCCTGACTCTGATCCACAGACCCACATGTCCAAATTCTCTCTCACACACACACAGCCTGACACTAATTAAATTCCTGCTCTCCCCTACCTTAAGTAACCCAGGTGTATTGTATTGAGAGACCCCTCTGCTCCAGGGGAGCCCCAGGTCCTCTCTGGGTGTGGTAACATCCCCCACCCAGTGTGGGCACATAGCATGGGATCTCTGAGCTGTCAGACACTGTGTTCAACAACTCCTGGTCCACTGGCTGGATTTTCCATCTCTCTTCCCAACCGTGGTACCAAGGAGATAAAACCAATAAATTCATTCATGTTTGGGGGGATGTTGAGAACAGAGCATCCTGTTGCCTCCGCAGCCCGAGCCTGCCCTCAAGGCATTTGTCACATGGCTGGTATTTGAGTTGAGGACTCTCCCACCGCAAAAGCCTGCCATAGTCCTGGGGGAAATCAGGGCTGTCTTCTTTGCCGAAAGCTGGATGTGTGCCTGGGGAGGATGGGGCCAGAATGCCTTCATTCCTCCCAGACCCCAGCTAGGAAACCAGATAAAAATACACTTTGCAGTTTGCTCCTTTTTCTCTCACTGGCGCTCAGATTAACCACTTATACATTTTAAGGGTATTTTTTGCTGAAGTCCAACATGTATCTCTGGTGATCTGAACAGATCATGAGGATGGTCAGAATAAAAATAGCCTCCTTCGGTCAAGGCAGGGGGCAGATGACAAGGGGATGGAGGGAGCTGTAGGCCTCGTGTATTATGAAGGCAGAGCCCAGGCATCTCAATGGGGCCAGGGCAGTGAAGTCCAATGTTTGGCATGAAGACTTAAAAATGAGGATTGTTTTTTTCCCTAGAGAATGATGAACTCTGCCCCCATGAGTGGCATCAGTGCCCAAGAGAGCTGCCCTCTCTTTACATCCCCCTTCAGAATTCCATGCTCTGACCACCCTACATTGGTGGCAGTTACCTCCCTCTCTGCTGCCTGCTACCCCCAGCATCTGCCCATGCTCCTCTCTGCCTGGTCTTCCCTCCTCCACATGCTCTGCCTGAAATTAACTAGTTACCAAGTGGATAGCATGGATCCTCTATGCCTGGCCCTGCCCCAGCACTGGATGGATAGTAACCCCATTTTCCTCATGACAACCTGACTATGTAAGTAATCATTACCCCCATTTTGGCAATAAGAAACAGAGGCGCAGAGAGGTTAGGTAACTTTCCCTAAGTCACACAGGTAGAAAGGGACAGTACTGGTATCCACATCTGGCCAAAGCCTCCAGAGAACTGCCCCTCTGACTGTTCCTGGCCACCTTCCCTGACCCCTTCCTGTGTTAGGGAGTCTTCTCCAGTTCTCACACACCCTGTACCCTCCTCGGTCTCACCCTCATCACTTTCCATCTTGCTAACAGTGCGTGTTAAGTTTCTGCTTCTTGTCTGCCTTCCCATGCCCCGTGCAGGTTGAGAGCAGGACCCCTGGCTGGCTCAGCTCTGGGACACCAGCTCCTCAGGAGGGGCCTGGCACAAAGCAGTGCCTACTGCCTATCTGTTGAGGGGGTACATGTACAAATGGATAGATAGCAATGCCTTGCTTCTCAGGTGGCTTGGTGGTAAGAAACTTGCTTTCCAATGGAGGAGATGCAGGCTCAATCCCTGAGTCAGGAAGATTCCTTGCAGGAGGAAATGGCAGCCCACTCCAATATTCATGCCTGGGAAATCTCATGGACAGAGGAGCCTGGAGGGCTAGTCCATGGGGTCGCGAGGAGTTGGCCGTGACTCTGTGGCTGAGCATGCACACTGGTAATCAAAATAGGCTGAGGTATGGCAGATGACCTGAGGGCCAAGCAGAGAGCCAAGCTGAAAACTTCCAGGGTGGGGCTGGAGGGGAAGATGGGGAAACAAACCTAAGAGTGGCCATTTAGGAAAGTGTCTGCAGCTCTGGATGTCAATGTGCACAGAAGGGCAGTGGGGACAGCAGCATCTTTCAGTGCTGGGCCGGGTAAACCAAGTGCAGCCAGGCTGCCTGTGGACTGCACAGTGAGGACAGCCTGTTCCCGGGGCTGGAGCACAGAGTGCAGGGGGCAGAGGGTGATTTGTGGTTGGGGTGTCCAGAGGTATTATCTTCACTGTCTTCCTGTTTTGCTTGCTTAGCTTCCTTCTGACCCAAGTGTTGTGACTTGTACGTACAATACGGTAGGCCAGCAGAGACGCACCTGCCTGTCACGGCTCACGTAGCTGATCTCACACGGTGTCCTATGCATCTATGTTAGTTTCACTGCTCTTCTCACTCATGGTGATGGTAGAATCAGGACATAGGGAACTGGGGGTGAATGCAACCGCAGCCCCAGTCACCACCTCTGGTGTGGAGCAATGCGATGTGCCCACATGTGGTATGAGAGAGACCAGCCCTGCAGATTCCTCTGCCTGGGGACCCCGCTGTCCTAGTTCGCAAGACTTCGGGGTGGAAGGATGGATGTGTGTGCCCGGTTTATTCTTACCGACTTTCAACTGGGAACCCAGTGGTTGGACTGACCAGGCTTCTCCTTCCCCCAGGGAGGCAAGATCCCCGTGAGATGGACGGCTCCAGAGGCCATCGCCTACCGCAAATTCACGTCTGCCAGCGACGTCTGGAGCTACGGGATTGTCATGTGGGAAGTCATGTCATTTGGAGAGAGACCCTACTGGGACATGTCCAACCAAGATGTAAGTGTCAGCTGCTCCCGGCTGCTACCACCCTCACCCCAGGGGTCCCAGGGCTCTGGCATGCCAGGCCCACCTGGTTTCTCACTGGGCCTTGGGTCCTGAATGTGAAGTGTCTGATGCAGGGGATGCAGGGACCTCCTTTGCACCAGTGTTTGAATCAAGAACCCAGCACAGAGATGTGATGGTTCCTATGACCCCAAAGCTGTAAATGTGCCCTGACCAATCCGGGAGATGATGGGCTGGTTCTGAATGGCCTGAATCATGAATAGATCAGGCCCAAAGTTGACCAGGGAATTGTACCCTGCTGCCAAGCACTTGCCTGCGTGCCCTCTGTCTCTGTGTGTGATGGAGAGGGAGCAGTGCTGGTTGCCTGGCAGGACCTGGCTTCCAGCTGCTTTACTCTGACAGATGTGCTGTGTTGAGCCAGCAGCAGCTTTTGTCTGCGACTTCTGTGTCTCATCTCTAAAGGGAGGAGTTCACTGTAAAGGCCCTTCTTTCCTGAGAATCTGTTCTTCTGAATCCTTGGCACCTGTTGGTGAAGGAGGTGCTGAGCAAGAGTCCCAGAGTTGGTCAGCTCCAGACGGGTCTTGGGAAGGGACAAAGCTGAGTGGTCAGCAGCACCCCTCGCTGACCCGCAAGGGACAGGGAGACAGGAAAGAGAAGCATCATCTGAGATGCTTTTAGCAGAGGCATTTTAGAGGTGTTCCAGATGGGACCCTTTGCTCCATAACTATCAAAAAGTGGATAACCTTTTGTGGATGATTTGCTTTGATAAGGTCACAATCAAAATCCTACCTGGATCCCCCCACCCCATCCCTGGGACCACTCCTTCTTGTGTTCTGAATATATACAGTTCCTTTGGGGCTAAGGGGATCGCAGTCTGCAATATCTGCATTACCTGTGTTCTCACTTGCTCTTCCCATCACTAGGGAGCAGCTATTATCTTCCCCAACCTCCAAGGAAGAAGAGACAGGGCTGGCCCAGTCCAGATGGGGAAAACAGCCACCCCAGAAGCACTTCCATCATGAGTGTGGGCTCCCGAGGCACTGGGAAACTGGAGAAGTTGGCCCCCAACCAGCACTCTGCCCAGTCAGAGGTTTCCAGCCATGGCTGTTGCTCAGAAGGTTGAGAAAGGTGGTGACCTGGGCACCCAGAAAACACTTTCTAATGAGACAGAAAAGGAGCTGGGTTCTTAGCGGTAATGCCCCCTGCTCGGGAGGGTAGAGTGCCTTCAGCCCAGAGCAGGTAAAAAAGCTGTGTCCTCAGCCAGGTTCTATTGCCGACCATTGGTGGTGTCTAGATCCTCTATTATCTCTGATTCTCCATGCTTTGCCTCTGTTCCTTTAGTGTGTCAAATCAGTAAGTGTTGGAATTGATGCCGAGGCTGCTTTCATGAAATCAGCTGCACTCTGGTTCCGTCCACACTGTCAGCTAGATGAGTAATAAATGTTAGCCAGAAAAAGCAGACCCATGTTGCCCTGCCCAGAGACTGTAATCCGATTAAGAACAATTCAGCACATGTGGAATAGATTAGAAAACTCTGACAGGCAAGATGTGACATTCAGGATATTCTCAGCAAATGTATTCACCTCTGCTGAAAACAAATGAAGTTTCTGATATTAGACTTTCAGAAATCCCAAATCATTCATTCAACAGACACTCAGAGTTTGCTAACTGTGACTAAGCATTGTGCTTACTGGCTCTATTCTTTGGGGGTTTACAGCCCAGCACCATATACATAGGGCTATGGGAACATTTGGAGGTAGGTAAAAAAGGTTTTCAGATATTTAATGCTTGAGCTGGGCCTCCAAGGGAATAGGAACATCTGCAAAGGGGCAGTTTTATTCTCCTTTCGGTCTCCCCCACCCCCTCAAAATAAAGCCTTTTACCATTGCCAAGTACCAGTCTACTCTCTGTGGAAGGCAGAGAGTGACTTTTGCCCATTCAGAAGGCATCTCCCGACCCGGCCTGGGAGAGACCCAAGAGGGGCTCCCGGCTGCAGCCCGACTCATCAGAAACCACTGAGGTGGTGGCAGTAAAGGATTTTACAGATGACAATTGAAAGGCGTTAAGAAAGAGAATTGCAGAGGCAAGTCGGAGTGCTGGTAATTGGGCTTCCAGAGCCCAGGAAGTTCTTTGAACATGTACAGAGAGTTTGTCAGCCAGAGAGAGAACTTGGAAGTTCTACTGCTTGGATCTGATTGACAGAGATAATGAGAGTGGCAGTGTCTGTGGAGAGGAGCTGCGGTTTTATTGAAACATCAGAGCTCAACTTAACCCCCTCTGCCCTGGATCCTCCACTGCTCTGAGCTCCTCCACTTCACTCTCCACATGGAAGGTCGAGGAAGCCCGCCCACCGCCCAACTCACTAATGAAAAGTGCATGTCTAGGGGCAGTTGGGAGCCCCGCTGGGGACAGGAGGCAAGAGGAGGGGTCCTGCTCCTTTCAAAGAAGAGCACCAGCCCTGGGCCCCTGATCCAGACCACCTGCCCCTCATCCCCACCCAACCCTGCACCTGCCATCCCAGGGTACAGATGAGCAAAGGCAGCCCACTGCACCTGTCGCTGCAGACCATTCAAAGTGAGTTAGGCCTGCTCCATGACAGCTCCCGACATGTTCTCACTGCCACACTCACCATCAGCTTCTCTCTGGAAATACCATCTGATCTCATTTCAATTGCCAGTCTTTCAACATCCATTTATCTCATCCTGTCATGGATCAAGGAAAGGGGCCCAGGCAGAAGTGAAGTGAAAGTCGCTCAGTCCTGTTCAACTCTTTGCAATGCTATGGACTATAGCCTGCCAGGCTCCTCTATCCATGGAATTCTCCAGGCAAGAATATGGGAGAGGGTAGCTGTCCCCTTTTCCAGGGGATCTGCCCAACCCAAGGGTAGAACTCAGGTCTCCGCATTGCAGGTGGATTTTTTTTATAGTCTAGCCACCAGGGAAGCCAAGGAGCCCAGGACTTGCTCTGATTTTCAAGTCTGCTCAGAGGATGCCCTCTGACCCCAGGTTTGGGTCACATCTTTGTTCACAAGTCAGATGCAGTCAGATGCAGTCACTGGTGCTGGGACTGTAAGTCCCAATTCTCCTGCCTCCTCTTGGCCTTCTCCACAGCTGCCAGTGAGGCAGGTGTGACAGGGACTGATCCCAAAGCCCCATTAGAGGATCACAAGTACTTTTTTGAAATAATGATGTTTTGATTTGAATATAACTTATATGTACTCAGAAAATTTAGAAAACACCAATCCTTAAAAAGAGAATAAAAATCTTAAAATGTATAGTGCTTCAGTGAAGGACGTAAGTAGATGAATGTTGTTGTTTAGTAGCTCAGTCATGTCAGACTCTTTTGCAACCCCATGAACTGTAGCCCACCAGGCTTCTCTGTCCATGGGATTTCCCAGGCAAGAATACTGGAGTGAGTTGCCATTTCATTCTCCAGGGGATCTTCCTGACCCAGGAATCAAACTCAGGTCTCCTGCATTGGCAGGTGGATTCTTTACCGCTGAGCCACTGGTAAAATCATAGATTAATGTTACCCATATACCAACTAATGATTTGGTATTTTTAATTTGGAGCAGAGAGAAAAGCTTTTTTTTTTGTATGTGTAAGAAGCATCATTGCTCCCAAAGTATTATCTACTCAAGCAATAACAGCAAAGTTGTCCAGAAGAAATAGCAGATGGAATAAAGTACAATTTTGTAAGCAAAAGCAGGGGAGGGGATTTCCTGTCTCCTCTGTCACAAAAGGTGATACACTGGGAGAGAGGTGCCATTTAACAAGTCCCCACTACCTGCTTGGTGCTTTCCAAACACCATCTTCCTGAACCTCCAGATGGCTGGTAGCAGAACAGCAACCCTTTCTGCAGAGAAGACCTCCACTGTATTAGCCATGGCCACAGTGACAGCCTCCATGTGATGATGGGATCCTTTCCATGACTCTCACGTATGGTGCTCAGTGCACACTGCCTCATTGTATCACTTGACTCTTCTGACACCCGCATCTGTGCAGTTTCAGGAAGTCACGTGACTCTCCCATGTTTATGGAGCTAATAAGAAATGGAGTTAGTATTTTAACCCCGATCTCCAAGGTCTATGTGCTCAATGGCAATGCCACACCATCATTGACACGGTGCGTGGGGCTTCGGACCTGCAGGGAAGAGGAATCAGTGACTCTTTGATGTCCTCTTAAAAAGAAAGTCAGCACATCAAACAAAGAGGAAATACATAATCAAATACCAGAACAGTCTTCCAAAGATTCTAAAGCGGTGGTGTGTAGAGGAGACAAGGGCAAAGCGACTAAATGCCACCTGGTCTAAAGCTCCCAGACAGGAGAGTCCGAGCATGGCAGTGCTCTGGCCACTTAGTGATGTGCCAGGAGTGTGTGGGTCAGCTGGTCACACCTCTGAGCTGTGCCCACAGAAGGGCTCTGCCTCCAGTGCCCCTTCTTCTTTTGGGCAGGCAGAAGAGGAATCTTGTTGGGGGGAACATTGGTGTATGGGAATCTGGCCATGAAATAATTTGAGCAACGAGGCCAGCAGTTTAGGGGAACATGAGCTGCCTTGCATTGGAAGACTTTAGGGGCCCCAACCCCCTCCAAGAAGTTGAATCTGGACACAAACCCCGCCTGCTGGCCCCACCAGCTTGTCCTTAGGCAATCCAGAGCTATGGAGCCATTCAGTGGGTAATCCCACTTGTCCGCATGCTGAGTGTGAACCCTGTGACTGGGCCCCTCCACCTGGCTGTCTGGAAGGAGCTAGAAACGATGCCCTGTTACTCACCCTCTTGGGTTACTTGGTTTAGCTGCATATCCCCATTTCCTACCGTGAAGACATCAAACAGCTCCAAAGACTGTTCTCCAGGCTGAGATCGCTGTAACAATCCCACGGAGTCTGAAAGAGTAGGCTTCAGGGTGTTCAGAACTTGAACTTAGATATCTCTTTTCCCAGCCCTGTCCCTCACTAGCTGCGTGCCCTCAGGTAAATAACTCCCCCTGATTGCATGTTCATTTCCTCTTGGGGAAAATAGGGCTAAAATGGACTCCTGAGAGGGTAACAGATAATCTGATTGACAACAGTCTGGCCAAGATAAACATTTGTTGGTGGTATATTGTATTATTCAAAAGTGCACGTCCACAGTAGCTGGTTTTTTATAAAGTAATCATATTGGTATGGTTTGTGTGCTTGTTTTTCTGAAACATTGTGGGTGTTGTTTTTTCTTTTTTTGTCACATTGAATAGAAGTAATAATACACCTTGATTATCTCTAATGACTTCAGGTTATTACATTATCTCATTCCCCCTCATGCCCTGAATACCATGCACAGAATTTGTAACAGTATAAACTAATAAAAAATATTCACTTTCTGACCAATTTACAAAGTAAAAAAAAAAAAAAAAAATCAGTTGAAATGAATCTGACATTTTTTAAAGTAGAAGCAAAAACACCTAAAAATTCCCGAGCTCCAAATTATTTCCTATGTTGTTAAAGGTCTTTAACTGTTTGTGTTAAAGTAAAATCAATGCCTAATTATTATAGGGTATAAACATATAAAGAAACAAAAAGACAAACACAAAGGGCATTCACATTTCTACCCGCCCAGGGGCAACCACCCTTAGCTCCACCGTATAGACCCTTCCAAGGATTTTTCTATGTATGTGTGTAATTATTAGTCTTTGTTTTGTTTTGATTCTTGTTTTTCTACAAAAGTAAGATTATACCATACCTGCACTTAGACAGCCTGCTCTTTTGCCTAATATTGTAATGGGAGTATATTTCCATTTCAATAGGTACATTTTGCAACATCTTAAGGCCTGCATTGTATTCCATTCCTTCCATTGTGCTATGAGTGTGCCATAATAAATTTGTATGTTTAGCACTGGGTTGCTTGTAATTATTTTTACCATTTCCAAAAACAGAGAGCAGGCATAATTAATTTAAATGAATTGGAAACTGAGAAGTGAAGAGTGCTTACAGATCCTAAAATCTTTACAAAATTATCCCCTGGAATCTGTGAAAATTAACAAAACTTGATTGAAGATATTTATGTTGGATCACCTTGTTATTTCTACCATTGTCATTATAGTGAACCAGTTTGTTTAACTAAATTATCTTCTATCTAATTCCTCTTGCTGTCTCATAAAGATTAAGGCAGATAATGTCTAGAAAGCATCTAAAGGGTCCCTGGCATGAAGTAGGTTCTCCATCACATTGTGATCCCCTCTCTCCCTTTCTCTTCCCATAGCAGTAGAAGGATGAGGCCCACCATGGGCTCTGGTTTGCAAATTGTGGGTTCACTGCATTTCTGTGTACCATTGTTTCATCTACTCTGGTCCCACCAGCTGCCAGGAAGGCAAGATTGGGCCTGGTACCCTCTCAAAGGAGAAGCTCCAACCGTTCTTTAGCAAACATTTCATAGCCATCTAGTATATGGCAGGCCCTATCCCGGTAGCTGGGGACACAAAGACACAATAAGATGCAGGCCCTGCTTTCTGGGAACTCATAGTCTAGGGGCAGAAGCCAAGTGCCCATAAAGTCTGTTATAGTGAGAGGTATAGCGGCACATGATGAGGACACCTGGGGCAAGGAGGCTCCACCCTCAGGGGCTAATTTGTGAATGACTGGCTAGTGACTCATCAGCAGTCATACCTGTTCTCATGTGTATCTCTGCAGGTCATCAATGCCATCGAGCAGGACTACCGGCTGCCCCCTCCCATGGACTGCCCAGCTGCTCTGCACCAGCTCATGCTGGACTGTTGGCAGAAGGACCGTAACAGCCGGCCCCGCTTTGCAGAGATTGTCAACACCCTGGATAAGATGATCCGGAACCCGGCAAGTCTCAAGACTGTGGCTACCATCACCGCCGTGTGAGTCCAGTAGAGCAAGGTGGTGCCTAGGGGGTGGGGGTGGGGTTTCATAGTTGGGCAGAGCCCTGAGCAAGACTGCTAGCCTTCAGTCCACTGAGAGCAAGGGAGAGGTGGCTGAGCTTATCCACAGATGGAAGAAGTTCCAAGACTCTTCCCTTCCTTTTTTCCCTCTACCTTTCTGAAATATTCCCAGTCCCCAGCATGGGCTGTATACAGATGATCGAATACCTGTCTGGCTCTCTATATCCGTTGGCCTCAGATAGACTGGGCACGGGCTCTGTAATAATTAGGCTTATCTTATCTAACTGATATGGGACCCCACTTCTGGGCAATTCGGTTTCCAGAGGACACCATTCAGTGTATGAGACAGGGGGAGCTGCAGACTTGGAACCTTGGCCAACCTGACAGCTATGGGACAGAAATTTAGAGCAATTGGATTTGTTACTAGCAAATGCACAGAGCTGTCAGCTACTGTCAGCTGTATATCACTCATCTACATTTGCAATGTTAACTTGTTTTTTAATTCATCCTTTGGACCAGAGTGTATTGGGTGCTTATGTGCTAACTGCCATGACCTTGCTGGCCGTATAGAATGAACAAGATAGACATGCACCCCCCCCCCCCCCCCCCCCCCCCATGGAGCTCAGAATCATTTAGGAGCAGTACACATGAATCAGATGGTTGCCCAAAGATACTCCAATTGACACTTCGCTGGCCAGTGTGGCAGGGAAGTGTGTGATACTTGGAGAGCATACACCTTGGTCTTGCTTGAGGGAGGCGACCCTGATGCCTGTTATTTCAGTTGAGAGCTGAAGGGCGAGGATGCAATAGCTGAGTGAAAGTGAGGTGGGAGCAGAAGGTCAGGGTTCCAGCCTGTGCAGAGGCCCAAGCGTGGGAAGGACAGGGCCAGTGTGTTGGGAGTGCTGTTTGTGAGGAGACCAGGTGGAGACTGAGGCTGGAAACAGGTAAGGGCCAGATGCTCAGAGCCTTTAGGCCCTGCTAAGGCCTCTGAGTTTTCATAGCAATGATTACTCACTGAAGTGGGTCAAGTTTGACCTGGATCAGGGGTAAGGGATGGGGGTTCCTGTCATGATCACATCTACCTTTTTTAAAGAGTGCAGGCTAGTGTGGACCTGATGTTGAGGGGAGCATGAAGACAGACTTGATAGGAAGACATGGCAGTAACCATAGAGATAGCATCTTGAATCAGGCTAATTGTATAGAAAGAAGCAAGTGAGCTTGAGAGGTTTTGAAAGTAAAATCTTTATGACTTGGTGAAGGGTTGGGTGTGGATGCTGAAGGTGAGAGCGATGTGAAGATGGCACCCTGATTTCTGGGGTGGTACCTGGGGGTCTGCTCTGAGAGTGTGCGAGAGAAGGTCAGCGGTGGGCTGCTCTAGTCCCTTTCTTCCAATCAGTGGAGGGCGGAACAAGGAGGAAAGAACATTGCCGACATCAGGGAGGCCACAGTGAACTTCATATATTTGTAAAAGAACCATATCTTTGATTGGTGAAGCTCTTAAATTTCAGTTTACAAAGGATTGGGATCCTTCTCTTCCCTTCAGACTCCATGCTGTGTCAGTCTGCCCGTCTGGGCTGACTGGCATGGGACAGAGCCCAGGGACAGGGGGATGGGCCACCTGGCCCTGAGGAGCTGTGCCAGCTCAGAACTGTGTAGAGAAGGAAGGGTCAGCCCCGGTTTCCTCCATAATCCTCATCCCACCAGGGGCGCCGAACCTCCTTAAAGTCCACCATCCGCCCCGAATGTGATCTTCCCACGCCCCTCTGCAACTGTAGGGTCACTGCTCCCCTCTGTCTCGCAGGCCTTCCCAGCCCCTACTCGACCGCTCCATCCCAGACTTCACAGCCTTCACCACCGTGGATGACTGGCTCAGTGCCATCAAGATGGTCCAGTACAGGGACAGCTTCCTCACTGCCGGCTTCACGTCCCTCCAGCTGGTCACCCAGATGACATCAGAGTAAGTGGTGGGCATCATCTCTATCCTGCCTGAGGGTGGAGGTCAAGGCTCCCTCACTGCTGTCTCTCGTGGTGCGGGTCTGGCCTCATCCTCAGAGCCCTGTCTTGGGAGAGAACCAGGCCTGGCAGGGAAGAGCCTGGGAATGATGTAGGGGTGAGGTGGGGAGGCTGAGAATTATTCCAGGTTCCAAATGAGAGTTCCTCCAAGCCACTGCCATATGTCATTTGCCTAATCACCAAGAGTCTCTCCTCTGTTTAAGTTTTTAAACTCAGCCCATCAAAGAGAGCATCCAGATGGAAAGAACACAGCCAGCCAGCACTTTAAACATCAGAGCAGGAAGAGGCAGAGCACTGATTCAGCAGCAGTCGCCTATGCGCCCGGAGCCTGTCTTCGTCCTCAGATAGCGCTTGTAAATAAGCAGACGTTTCCAGCCCCCACAAATTATTTTCCAACTGCAGCCCCCACAGGAGTGTGGAGGAATACAAAAACTAAAATTATTCAAATAAGATGAGAGCCAGAAAGGGTCTTAAAGACCCATGCAGTCCATCATTTCCCCAAGAATGTTCTGAGCAGCACCCGTTCTGGGAAATGTTAATAGGTTCTCCTTGGAAAAAAGGTCCCATGGTCAAATAAATTTAGGAAATACTGAGTACTTTATCACTCTCCTGGAGATTCACTCCACATATTAGCACTGTAAAGGCCATGAAAAATCCTGAGATAAAGAAGCCCATGGAAAATTATTAAATACCGTGGAACTGTATTTCAGAAGGCAGGGTTTTGTGGACCTGTAGTTTGGGAAATCTGTATCTAGTTCTACCCCTTCCATTCAGAGATTCAGAAAGGTGATCGCGTTAGTGCCTGGAGACTGGGCTGTCAGGAGTGACGAAGCGGGAACTGAAGCCTGCTTTCCTGACTGCCGGCTCCGTATGCTCCCGCCTATCCAACTGGGGACACACGGGGCTGTACTTTGCTGCATGTACACTGAGTCTCCTGAGATCCTTTTAACTACTTATGCCTGATTCCTACACCCGGATCTTCTGATTGATTTAGGACATGGTGAGACCTGGGCATCCGGATGTTAAAACTCCCTAGGTAATTCTAATGTGCATTGACTCAAATCTGCATCTGGATTACAGTGGGCAAGAGTTAACTTCTGAACACACATGCATACACACACACACCAGCAGGGACCTGACCAGCTGCCCTGCTGTGGCTGGGGTTGGTGGCCTGTGACACATATTTCCCCTGGTCAGTCTGCCAGGTAATGGACAAACACTTACTTATCACCTGTGCTGTTTCAGACACAGTGCTCTGGGCTGGGATTCCATCCTGGGGTGAGCCAGTTACTGAGTCCCTGGGGAGAGGTGGGGGTCTTCCAACTCTAGCAGTTGGGTGCCAGGGGGACAGCTTATTGACCCTTAGCCTTCTGTCCCAGCCTCCTAGTCTGCAGTCAGTTTTTCTAGAGTTCAGCTTCATATCTCTCAGGTTTATTCCCTCCAGAAATGATTGAACCTCCACTTTCTCCTGGGAAATGGCTTGGATGTCCCTCTAGCCTTGGATCCACTAAACACCAGAGTTCATTTTTTCACACTTGAGTTCAATTCCTGGTGATGCCTTAAAAAGCCCTTGCCATCATGGATTATCATCAGACACCAAAAATAAAAAATAAGCCCTTCCCAGTGGAAAACCAGCTTCCCCATTTTACAGAGCTAAAAAGGATACTTGGGTTTAGAAGTGGAGTGAGTGTCCATGAATGCAGGACTGTATCCGATTTCCCACTGTCATGGGATGAGTATGGGGACCCGTATCACCTGATCCTCCACAAGCCTAAGGAATCAAGTGGGGTCATTCCTTCTGTTTGGGAATAGCCACATGATAAAGAGCTAGGGGAAAAATAAAAGGAAAGTGAAACTGAAAATTAAAGGATTCAGTTAAAAGTAAAAAATGTCTACACACTACTGGAGCAATTTCCTTTGCTTCTTGAGTGATAAAAGGCAGAAAAAGAACACGTGTAACTAAATAAAGTAGATTTCAGGACAATTTGTGAATTCATAATTCAAGGATACCTCTCAAAAGCATTTGCTGAAAAGACGTGGACAATTTGACAATCTAGGCCAGCTGCAACCCAAGAGAGGCTGACCACCAGTTGAAAGGAGGGGTTGGGGGGCCCAGGTATAGACAGGAAGCCAGCACAGGGGCCTCCCCATGAGTCTCACGTACAGTGCTTAGAGCCATCTGCTCTGCTGAGGCAGGGGGGTCTTCGGGGAGTACAGTCAGGACATTAAAAGAATTCTGAGAGCAGCCATGCAGGGTAACTGAGAGCCAGGCTGTCCTGAGTTTGAAGCCCAGCTCCACCACTGCTTACCTGCTGTGTGATCTTGAACATGTTACTTAACTTCTTTGAGCCCTGCTTGCCTCATCTATAAATGTGCAAATAATAATAGTACCCACCTCATTGGTTTGTGGTGAGAGGTAAGTGGAATAGTACATATTAGGCACTTGTCTATTGTCTACCCGCAGGACACAGGTGAGAAATGATTGCTGGTAAATTATTATCATCGACTCTGAGTGGTTTGGCAGTTTTTATGAAATGCTTCTATGGGTATAAATGAATTAGTATGTGGCACATGGGAAGTACTCAAATAATGTAATATTATTAACTAAAGGAAGATGCATCAGATCAGATCAGATCAGTCGCTCAGTCGTGTCCGACTCTTTGCGACCCCATGAACCGCAGCACGCCAGGCCTCCCTGTCCATCACCAGCTCCCGGAGGTCACTCAGACTCGCATCCATCGAGTCAGTGATGCCATCCAGCCATCTCATCCTCTGTCGTCCCCTTCTCCTCCTGCCCTCAATCCCTCCCAGCATCAGAGTCTTCTCCAATGAGTCAACTCTTCGCATGAGATGGCCAAAATACTGGAGTTTCAGCTTTAGCATCATTCCTTCCAAAGAAATTCCAGGATTGATCTCCTTCAGAATGGACTGGTTGGATCTTCTTGCAGTCCAAGGGACTCTCAAGAGTCTTCTCCAACACCACAGTTCAAAAGCATCAATTCTTCAGCACTCAGCCTTCTTCACAGTCCAGCTCTCACATCCATACATGACCACAGGAAAGACCATAGCCTTGACTAGGCGAACCTTTGTTGGCAAAGTAATGTCTCTGCTTTTGAATATGCTATCTAGGTTGGTCATAACTTTCCTTCCAAGGAGCAAGCGTCTTTTAATTTCATGGCTGCAGTCACCATCTTCAGTGATTTTGGAGCCCAGAAAAACAAAGTCTGACACTGTTTCCACTGTTTCCCCATCTATTTCCCATGCAGTGATGGGACCAGATGCCATGATCTTCGTTTTCTGAATGTTGAGCTTTAAGCCAACCTTTTCACTCTCCACTTTCACTTTCATCAAGAGGCTTTTTAGCCCCTCTTCACTTTCTGCCATAAGAGTGGTGTCATCTGCATATCTGAGGTTATTGATATTTCTCCCGGCAATCTTGATTCCAACTTGTGTTTCTTCCAGTCCAGCATTTCTCATGATGTACTCTGCATATAAGTTAAATAAACATGGTGACAATATGCAGCCTTGACGTACTCCTTTTCCTATTTGGAACCAGTCTGTTGTTCCATGACCAGTTCTAACTGTTGCTTCCTGACCTGCATACAGATTTCTTAAGAGGCAGATCAGGTGGTCTGGTATTCCCATCTCTTTCAGAATTTTCCATAGTTTATTGTGATCCACACAGTCAAAGGCTTTGGCATAGTCAATAAAGCAGAAATAGATGTTTTTCTGGAACTCTCTTGCTTTTTCCATGATCCAGCGGATGTTGGCAATTTGATCTCTGGTTCCTCTGCCTTTTCTAAAACCAGCTTGAACATCAGGAAGTTCACGGTTCACATATTGCTGAAGCCTGGCTTGGAGAATTTTGAGCATTACTTTACTAGCATGTGAAATGAGTGCAATTGTTCGGTAGTTTGAGCACTCCTTGGCATTGCCTTTCTTTGGGATTGGGATGAAAACTGACCTTTTCCAATCTTGTGGCCACTGCTGAGTTTTCCAAATTTGCTGGCATATTGAGTGTAGCACTTTCACAGCATCATCATTCAGGACTTGGAATAGCTCCACTGGAATTCCATCACCTCCACTAGCTTTGTTCGTAGTGATGCTTTCTAAGGCCCATTTGACTTCACATTCCAAGATGTCTGGCTCTAGGTCAGTGATCACATCATCATGATTATCTGGGTCTTGAAGCTCTTTTTTGTACAGTTCTTCTGTGTATTCTTGCCACCTCTTCTTAATATCTTCTGCTTCTGTTAGGTCCACACCATCTCTGTCCTTTATTGTGCCCATCTTTGCATGAAATGTTCCTTTGGTATCTCTGATTTTCTTGAAGAGATCCCTAGTCTTTCCCATTCTGTTGTTTTCCTCTATTTCTTTGCATTGATCACTGAAGAAGGCTTTCTTATCTCTTCTTGCTATTCTTTGGAACTCTGCATTTAAATGTTTATATCTTTCCTTTTCTCCTTTGCTTTTCGCTTCTCTTCTTTTCACAGCTATTTGTAAGGCCTCCCCAGACAGCCATTTTGCCTTTTTGCATTTCTTTTCCATGGGGATGGTCTTGATCCCTGTCTCCTGGACAATGTCACGAACCTCATTCCATAGTTCATCAGGCACTCTATCTATCAGATCTAGGCCCTTAAATCTATTTCTCACTTCCACTGTATACTCATAAGGGATTTGATTTAGGTCATACCTGAATGGTCTAGTAGTTTTCTCTACTTTCTTCAGTTTCAGTCTGAATTTGGCAATAAGGAGTTCATGGTCCGAGCCACAGTCAGCTCCTGGTCTTGTTTTTGCTGATTGTATAGAGCTTCTCCATCTTTGGCTGCAAAGAATATAATCGATCTGATTTCGGTGTTGACCATCTGGTGATGTCCATGTATAGAGTCTTCTCTTGTGTTGTTGGAAGAGGGTATTTGCTATGACCAGTGCATTTTCTTGGCAAAACTCTATTAGTCTTTGCCCTGCTTCATTCCGTATTCCAAGGCCAAATTTGCCTGTTACTCCAGGTGTTTCTTGACTTCCTACTTTTGCATTCCAGTCCCCTATAATGAAAAGGACATCTTTTTTGGGTGTTAGTTCTAAAAGATCTTGTAGGTCTTCATAGAACTGTTCAACTTCAGCTTCTTCGGCGTTACTGGTTGGGGCATAGACTTGGATTACTGTGACATTGAATGGTTTGCCTTGGAAACGAACAGAGATCATTCTATCGTTTTTGAGATTGCATCCAAGTACTGCATTTCGGACTCTTTTGTTGACCATGATGGCCACTCCATTTCTTCTGAGGGATTCCTGCCCACAGTAGTAGATATAATGGTCCTCTGAGTTAAATTCACCCATTCCAGTCCATTTTAGTTCACTAATTCCTAGAATGTCAACATTCACTCTTGCCATCTCTTGTTTGACCACTTCCAATTTGCCTTGATTCATGGACCTGACATTCCAGGTTCCTATGCAATATTGCTCTTTACAGCATCGGACTTTGCTTCTATCACCAGACACATCCATAGCTGGGTATTCTTTTTGTTTTGGCTCCATCCTTTCATTCTTTCTGGAGTTATTTCTCCACTGATCTCCAGTAGCATATTGGCCCCCTAAGGAAGATGCATGGGTCTCCCCAAAGTCAAATATAAGCCATGAACTTGTTCATATTAAGACTCACAGCTCAAAGATGAATCCAGTCCAAATCCCTATCCTAAACATCTTCCTTGGATTCCTGCTTGGGCAGATATTTGAAAGTTATTTTGAGATCACCCTTCTTAAAAATTCATGACATTAAAATTCCAACAGAAGCAGAAAATGGAAACTCAGGGGAAAACTTCAGAAAACCAGGCAAGCCCTACATCTTTTCAATCACAATGGGCAATCACTAATTTAGGCAGAAACCTCACAGAATAACCAAAGCCCCATACAGTGTGTGCTTGGGGTGTTAAAAAAAATAGTAGAGGAAAGTTCTAGTCCATCTAGGGTCATGGACACAATGAAAGGACTGCTCCAGAACCTGCAGGTGAAGAAGAATGCACAGCACTTTCAGGGTCTTCTAAGCTGGAGGGGGCATTGGAAGCAGGGGCCACTGCATGGAGAAATTGAGATTGAGAAAGGGAATATTGAGTTAGATGTTTGTCAGCCTCGGATAAACTTGGGCACATTGGATTCTAAACACCTTTTCTTGCCTACCCCACTATTATTAGAAGCTTGCCTTCTGTGATGAGTTTTGACCAGTGGAAAGCACTAATGTCCCTTCTTTGTGGCTTTTTCCCTCCTAGAGACCTCCTGAGAATAGGGGTCACCTTGGCAGGTCATCAGAAGAAGATCCTGAACAGCATTCTGTCTATGAGGGTCCAGATGAGTCAGTCACCAACGGCAATGGCATGACAACTCTTGTTTTATATGGGGAGGAGAGGAAGGAAAAGGACTAGACTCAAGGGGAACCAGAGGTTGACCACTGTGGAATGTTCTGGAGAGACTGGCTTCTCACCTGAGAAATGCGTTCTCATAATGAAGAATAAGCTGGACCTATTCCTAATAGGCAACCTTCATTTCTCAGTGACTGATGCACGTTTAAGCTGCCGTGGGGAACCAAATATGTAATGATAAAAATACATAAAGGTGATGTTCAGTGGAAGTGAAGACAAAACAGTAAGCGTCAAAGACCCCAAGAGTGAACTCAGCTCGCACCCTGGGTGGGCTGGAGTCATCCACTGGCAAGAAGAAAGGGAAGGAGGTCGAGGGAATAAACAGAAGTAATTTTCCATTTTCTTCCTCACCAATGACGTTCTTTTCTTTTCTCCTTTTGTCCTCCTCCCCATGAGCCCTCTCCCTCCCCGCACATCCATCTCCCTTTGCTCATGACTCGTGTAGGGAAGTTTCTTCAAACAAACCCCAGCTCCTGAGACTCCAGATGTTCTGTCAGTTGCCAAAGGACCTTGCTGACCACTGCATGGGGGATCCAACCAATTCAATTAATGTCTTCATATTGAAGAAGAGATGTACCTTCAATTGAAAACCTTGTTTTTCTTTTGTTTGCATTTTCTGCAAAAAGGAAAAAGAAACCACAAATTGAAAAAAAAAAACAAACCTGTTTCCGTGTGCAAAGGCACGCCTATGTATGTCTGTGTTATCAGGTAACTGCTTGTTCGTAACAGATGCAAACAAGAAAGAGCTGGGAAGTCTTTGCCCCTGGAAAATCCACAGGGGCTGGAGCGTGTTGTCGGTCTGGTTTTCTGATTGGCCCCATTGGCCTGTTGGCTCAGTGGGGAGAGAGAGTAGGGAGAAAAATAAAATGAAAAGGGGAAAAGTCTCCGGAAAGCTTGCAAATTCAGACAGGAAACAGGTGAGTGGTTTGAATTGGATGCAGTGTGGGCCATTTGAGAATGATACTGACTGATTCATTATTCTTGGTGACATCTGAAGAGAAGGAGAAGGAAGGTGTTTCTGGAGAGTGTTCTTCGACATCCCCTGAACCTAATTCAAGAAGGTGAGGAAGAGAGTTCTTCTTCCCCTCGTCTGGGGACTGGCTTGAGCTGTGTGGCATCCGAGGAACGTTTCAGATGTGTCTGTGTTTCTCTGCATTCCTTCCTGTACCTCATTGTTCAATTCACTTTTGTAAATTCCACCTAACATTTAAATATTTTTAATTTCTCCTTTTACCTTAATCTCCTTGCTAATTTTATCTGTCTAATTAAAATGAGCAGAAGCATGTCCGGGTTTACATAGAATGGTGTCAGAGTGTGTATTCCCAGACGCCAGCGGGTCCCTCCCCATGGTATGGGAGAATCCTTAATAACTGCCTTTCTTCCCCTAATAAGGGGTGGGGGGAACATCCCAGACCCCACAACACCCAAGAAGCAGAATATGTGAGAATCATTCTCATTGATGTGACCCCAAAGAAGAACCAAATAAACAGGAGGCTCCAAAGCCTCCAATATACAGCACAAGAAATCATGGGCAAATTAACATAAATAATCAACAGCAACACAGACTCTGCCCTCAGCTCAGTTTACACACTGCATTCGAGGATTTCACATCCAAGCGAATTTTGTGAAAGCCACTAAAGACTAATCCAGGCGCTTCCTTGTGGTGTCTGTGAATATGCAGTTGGTGTGTGTGTGGTGGTGGTGGGGCGTTCGGTGAGGCAGCAAAAGAAGCTAGGTTTCCCACTTAAGTAATTCCAAACATATTTAAGGTGAGATTAGCCTTTTTACCTATTCTCAGGGAACTTTACCTGGAGAGACACTTACCTTCTTAAAGTCCCTTCAGAGAGGCTCATGGGCCTGGGGGTATGGCTCTGATGCAGGGGGTCCCTATCTGAAAGTTCCATCCTTTGCTTCATGGGCTGCTGGGAGAAGATGATCCAAACTGTCTCAGCAGACTGGCATATGGCTGCAAAGGGCCCCATCCAGCCATACAGCAGGTAGAGGAGAGAACCTCCCTCATTAATAGCTCACCAATTCCATGCATAATTTGTGAATTATCCCCAAAGACCTCAATCCACACCATGTCTCATGAGCCTAGGCAATTTGGCTAATCTATTCTCAGTTTTCCACAGGAATGAATTCTAATTTGTTACCACATTTCTCAAGCAGCCTCCTGAACCCAACATCCTCACTGTGACTCCACCAAGGCCAGTCCACCTCCACCTCCTGGCTGTGGACAAAGCATGGTCAAGGTGAGGGTCATGGCAAGCCTTTTGGTTAGGTGTGTCCATAAGATCCCATGAAAGAGAGAAGGAATCCAACATACCCAAGGGGAAAACATGAGGGGTCAACAGAGTCAAGGCTCAGGCACCCTCTGCCTAGTTCCCAGTAGGAGGGGCATGGACAAGCCTGAACACAACTATCTACAATGATGCAGTGTCTCTGGTGAGTGAGACCCCGTGCCCTCCCTCTGAGCATGGCAGTCACTAACCTCTCTGACCTCAGTCTCCTCAAGTGAATAGTCAGCTAGTGATAACTATTAATACCTTGGAGGAAGCCTAGCTAACACTCTGGGGCAGGTTCTCCATGCCAGGCATGTTCCTAGGTGCTTTACCTGTATTAAACTTTAGCCGATGCCCCATTTCAGGTGAGGAAATGGAAGGACAGAGACCTTACCTAGATCACAGAATGGTGGAGTCAGGCTGTGGCTCAGTCTCTGCCTCTGCACTCTCACCTGCCATCCCAGCAGGACTTACACCTGAGCCTGCACCAGCATGACCTGGAGGGTGTAGTCAGTAAAACACACATCTCTGGGCCCCACCTCCAAGTTTTCTGATTCAGCAGATCTCAGGAGGGGAACCCGAGAATGTGCACTTCTCATAAGTTGCCAGGTCATGCTGATGCCGTTGGTTTGGGGACCACACTATGAGAACCACTGCAGTAACCTGACTTCCTAACAATTAGTGACAGTAATTGTAAAGCCCTTGACTCGGGGGTTGATAGACATCGAGGTTCTTGAGTTACTCAGAAAGAGGGAAATGAAGCCTCTCACTCTTGGACGTGAGGGATGGGAGAGGCTGGTCTCCTGCACGAGGCATCGGTGCCACTGGCACTAGGTGACTCTACTCACACTGTTGAAAGAGTCCCTGGGGAGAAGGCTGGTGACAGCAAGACCCCAGTTCACGAATTTCAGCTAGGCTGCCTCACCCTATTTAGGAGAATTAATTCTAATTCAGATCCTTCCTTTAAAACACAGTAGTGTTTTGCACAGTAGTCAGTGGCCTGTGGCCCTAAGAACCAGCTTAACAGCTGTGCTGTTCAGCCCAGGGTGTAGCTCCCAGGGGAGCCACCTGAATCACCAAGAGTCACAGGGGTGGGGGTGACATGCGAGGCAGGTGGGAGATGCTTAATCCATGTTCCTGGATCAGGAGTTATTGGAATGGAAATGATTTGTGGGAAAGCCTTGAAGATTATGACTCACCTCCCTGTGTCCTCTGCTTGCCCCTCTCCAATACTCAAAGATGGGAATGAAGGATAGAATAGATAAATCTACAGACATGTACGTATTGCATCCTCTGAAAAATCACTGAAGTTCTTAGATGTTTAAGAGGTACACATACTACTGAGATCATACACCTCCTTCTACCTCCCTGTACCCACCCCCCACCAAGTTAACTGTAGAACCAGTTCACTGGGCTCACACCAAGGACCCCTAGTAGTAGTAGTAGTTGCTCAGTTGTGTCTGACTCTTTGTAATCCTGGGACTGTAGCCTGCCAGGCTCCTCTGTCCATGGAATTCTCCAGGCAAGAATACTGGAGTGGGTTGCCATGCCATTCTCTTCTCCAGGGATCTCCCTGACTCAAGGATCAAACCCAGGTCTCCTGTATTGCAGGCAGATTCTTTACTGTCTGAGCCACCAGGGAAGTGCACTAAGGACCTTTAGGATAATTTAAATCCAACAAGGATTAGAACTGACCCTTGATCATCCATTTGTGAAGACAATAGAAACCAATGAGGACTGAGGACTAGGACTCCAGGAATATCAAAGGGCATGGGCAGGGCAGGAAGGGGAGACAGCCAGGAGGGTGAGGATCTATACAGCATCAGTTAACGAAGATGCTAATGCTATGTTTCATTCCTAAGGCCTTTACGGGCTGGCCTGGGAACTTCATTTCTGAAATAATAATGGCTCGGGCACCAACTGACTAAGCATGATTAATTCCTACTGTGAAAGTGAGTAAAGGGAGAAGCATAGCATGATAGGGTACCGGTAGTAGATAGGTATCATCCAGGGTTCAGTGCCACCAAGAAGGCTCAAAGAAGATCCCTGTAGAGTGAGCCCTGTGTTCATTGCCACATCTTGAAGTTCATAAAGAAGTCACAGGATCATTTTCAAAAGGAGCCAGACGTTTTATATTGTCCAAAATACCAACAGGGCTGGGGCTGGTGGTGGTACAGGGGAGTCACTGAGGTCACAGAAAGGTTATCAAAGGAAGGAAGTCATTCAAGTTGATTGAGATCAAATGTTGAATTATTCACCACCAAGAGTCTCTTGAGATCAGCACTTTCATATAGAGAACAGAACGGGAGCACAGAGGTCTAAGAACAAACTCCCAGTCCTTCTCAGAGAGCATCAGGCCCAGGAGTTGGGGGTGGGTAGGGGCAACACATTCGGCAGACCTCAGGGTGGGTGGGCTGGACAACCCATGGGCAGCGGCAGATAGACCTGTATCACTCACCTGAGAGAAAAGAAGATGCTTCCTCTCCTTTCCCACCACATTTGCATCCCTCTTGGGTTGACCGTATTATCACAAGCCTTTGATGGGGCCCGTGTTGCTGGGAATCATGGCTGGCACACAAATGTCCCCTGATAGAAACTTCCAGTGATCCCCAAAGTGAGAGTGGACACAGGAGCACATCCTATTCATCTCTGTAGCCAGTACACTGCCTGTCACAGGAATATGTGTGTCACCACACATATTGGGTGACTTCAATCAGTTTGAGCTGAGAGAGTCTAATATGTCCTGCATCACCTATAGCGGCCCATGACCTTAAACAACAAGCTTTTAAAGAAATAAATTGCTAGGTATTCAGTGGGAATCTTTCTAACTTACTCTTAACGGCAATCAATTGTAGGCTATTCTAATTTTAGTTGTGTGAAGTTTAACACGCCCCCTTTCAACCCTGCATCTTTGATACGATGTCATGAACTTCCCCAGAGTACAAATCTGGGAGAGCAGCCTCCCACCGAGTGTCAGTCACTGTATGAAGTTCCACAGATGCAGAGATGAAAGCGACATCGTCCCTGGGACAGTAAAGACAAACTGGAAGGGCAATGGAACACAGTGGATGGTCATCCTACTGAAAGCAGAACCAGCTCCCTGTCCCTTCAGGACAATGTCAAATTTGGCAGAAAGGATGGGCAGGACTTCCCTGAGCAAGGAAACTTTATTTGCATCTTTACCACTCCTTGTACCCTATGGATTTCTTCTACTAGTTGTTTTACATTTCTAAAGCCACTACAAGATTTCCTGTAGCCACACATTCAACAGGAGAAGGTGAAATCAGAAAACAAAATGATGGGCAAATAAGCCACTTCTGCGCTACTGAGATGCTGAGCCCATGCTACACTGTGCTTAAAGAGAGAGGTTTTCTTCATTCCAATGAGACTTCAGCTTCCTTTTCTGATCTTTAAATTCATATTGGCAACAACAGTATGAATTAATGTAGCTCTGGAAATGGTTTTCTGACTCAGATTATGATGCCAATTCCCAGCTACCATCTTTGGTAGCTGAGCTAAATTTCGTAAATAACTTTAGTGGGGAAATAAACAAACATGGCTATGGGAGCCCAGAGAAAGGCACTGCCATTATCTCAGCGGGTCTAAAAAGGCCTTGGTGAGGGGGTTCACTGAGGATGGAAAGGACTTATCAAATTGGGAAGGGTGGGATATCAGTGATGAAACTCGCCTTGCAAGAGGAAGTAGCAGCACGGATGAAAGTTTGAAAGCCATAGGGTGGGTGGCATGTTTGTGGGATCATCGGCTGTTCAACAAGGCTGGAGAAGAAGATTTTGGATGTGGATGCCTGGACAGGTAGGCAGGGGCTAGATCATGAAGGGTCTTACGTGGCATAAGGGATCTGGGTACTGTTCTAAGTGCGAATGGTGGAAAGTGGACTGAAGCAAGGGAATTAATATGTTCTATAAATCACTCTGGCCACAAAATGGAAAATGTAGTGGAGGAACTAGATTCAATTCTGGGAGCCTGGTTAGGAAGCTGGTGCAATAAGGCAGGCAGGAGCTGATGGTGGTCTGGGTGGGGGTATGGAGTACCACTGGGATGAAGAAAAGTGGACCAATTCGAGGAATATGAAGGAGGTACCTTCATAGCAGAAGGTAGCGGTGGATTGGCTGTCAGGGATGAGGGTGGGAGGAGTTGAGGAGGACACCCCAAACTTACGGCTTGGACAACTGAGTGGGTTTTGATACCATTCACAGAAATAAAAGATATGAAAGGAGGAAGATATGAGAGAGGGGGTACAAATTGAATTTGAGTTGCTTATGGACCATTGGACACAGGGTTCATAATTCAGCAAAGAGATTTGGGTAGATTATATAGATTTGGGGGCCATCCTTTTTCTAGATGATCAGAAAAACCATGGGAGTGGAAGAGTCTCCTGCATGAGAATGTGAAGGTGGGGAGAGAAGTGGATGCATTGAAAACAGCCATATTTAAAAGATGCCCTGGCAAATGGAGGCCCACAGAGGGGTCAGGATGAAGCCACTGCAGGAAACGAGGAAAAGCCAGAGTGTGCCACGTCTGTGGAGCCAAAGGAAAGCCTTTTAGGGAGAGAACAGCAGCTCCAGGGCCCAGCGTTGCCAAGAAGGGCTGATATAAGGCAAGGATTGAAAACTGGCTGTGGGTTTAGCTGCAGGAGGCCATGGGTGATCTTGGTAGGGCAGTTTCAGCAGAAGTAGTGACAGAAGACACTGGCCGAACTGAAGACAGAGAGGCCATCACAATCTTTCCAAAAACTCGACTTTGAAGGGAAGAAGAAAAAGAAAGAAGTAGCTGGATGAAGCTCCCTTTGCTTGTTATGTTTTAGTGGGAAAAACTTGAGCATGTTTAAAGGCTGATGAAAAGGAATCCATGAGGAGAGAAGACAGGAAGATGCATGGAGAGGGTCTGGCCCCAAGAAGCAGGGAGTACTGCTGGATGGGTGTTGTGGCTGAAAATGCAGCTGCTCTAATTCAGTTCGGAGGGCGAATGAAATGACGAATGACAGGAGTTCCAGCAGAACTCAAGCTCCCATTCTCATCTCCTCCCAATCTAGTCACATGGTTCCCATAGCCTCTTATGTGACCGCCAGAGTCACGATTGAACCCATGGCACTAGAGACAAGGTCTGGACCCTCAAACACTCAAAGGCAGGTCTGGCTTGGTCTCTTGTGGGGTCACTGCTCCCTTCCTTTGGTCCTGGTGTACACAAGGTTCTGTTTGAGCCCTCCAACTGTCTCTGATGGGTATGAGGTTTTATTTTAAACATGATTGCTCCCCTCCTATGGAGAAGGCAGTGGCACCCCGCTCCAGTACTCTTGCTTGGAAAATCCCATGGACGGAGGAGGCAGGTGGGCTGCAGTCCGTGGGGTCACTAGGAGTTGGACTCGACTGAGTGACTTTACTTTCACGCATTGGAGAAGGAAATGGCAACCCACTCCAGTGTTCTTGCCTGGAGAATCCCCAGGGACGGGGGAGCCTGATGGGCTGCCGTCTATGGGGTCGCACAGAGTCGGACACGACTGAAGCGACTTAGCAGCAGCAGCTCCCCTTCTACCATCTTGGTGAAGCTTCTCCTTTGCCCTTGGTTGTGGGGTATCTTTTTTTGGTTGGGTTGGGTTGGGTTCCAACATTCTCCTGTCGAATGGTTGTTCAGCAGCTAGTTGCAATTCTGGTGTTTCTGCAGGAAAAGATGAGTGCATGTCCTTCTACTCCGCCAACTTGAAACAATTGGAGAGACAAGGCAGACATTTGCGATGAAATGGATGAGTGGTCAGTGAGAGGAGCTGGTGAGGAACTCATGTGAGACATTTCAGGACCCTCTCACACTGGGAATCACTGGCCCCTCACCACTAAAGGGATAAAGTTCAAATTCCTGACTATGAAGGGAAGACCCATGCCCATGTCTGCAGCCAACCTTCTCACCATATGTCTGCTCCCCACTGTGCCCTTTCCACCTCTGTCCCTGCACTCAAGGCTGTCCCTGTGTTAGGATCCCTCCCACCCCCTGCAGGCTGTGAGCTCACCAGGCCCCACCTCAGAAAGGAGTTCTAGCAGAACTCCAGCTCACCTTCCTCGCTCTTCTCAATCTCCTCTCGTGGTTGGTGGGGTTTGGCTTTCCAACTGGGCTTCCATTGTGACCACAGACATCTCCAGAATCTCTGACCATAGCCAGGAGATTTTTCAGCGGCAGATAAGCAGATTAGGGCTCCTGTATCATGCTTCAGTCTGTGTAAAAGCAGAGAGTATCCTTCATTTAGAATTTAAAGTGAGTCTTTCTATCAGCTAATTAGAGGAGGTATTCCTAGGGTGAAGCCGGAATTATGGCCACTTGAGAAGTTCTTAAAAATAATAAGCACAAATTAAATTATATAATTGGTAATAGCAATTACTACTATTGCTACTTTTTTTTTTTTTTTTTTGAGCACTTGCTATGAACCATGCACACCAACTATTTATTCGACTGGTATTATTATATGTATTTTGAAAATGAATCAAGTAGTGAGGCTCAAGTTCAAGCAACTTGTTCTAGACGACACTGAAGAGCCAGGATTTTGACACAGGTTGTTTGTCTGAAGGTTGTTCTCTGACTCACAAGCACACTGCCATCCTTTGTGAGGAGGCCTCCCAGAACTCCTTACTGGATGTCCCAATCCTGTCACTCAGCATGGATGACTTATTGACACGTGCAGGCTTTGTGTCTGTAAAATGGGGATCATATCCTCTACCTCACAAGGTTTCTGTGAGGAGGAAATGCTGCTGCTGCTAAGTCACTTCAGTCGTGTCCGACTCTGTGTGACCCCATAGACGGCAGCCCACGAGGCTCCCCCATCCCTGGGATTCTCCAGGCAAGAACACTGGAGTGGGTTGCCATTTCCTTCTCCAGTGCATGAAAGTGAAAAGTGAAAGTGAAGTTGCTCAGTCGTGTCCGACCCTCAGCGAGCTCATGGACTGCAGCCTTCCAGGCTCCTCCACCCATGGGATTTTCCAGGCAGAAGTACTGGAGTGGGGTGCCATTGCCTTCTCCAGAGGAGGAAATGAGGGCCCCCATTATTCACACAGTCTAATTTCTGGATTTTAGTGAGGGCTCCATAAATGTCGCCTGGTATCTGTTTTGCTTCTAGAGATTTGGGAACATGATCTAAAAATAGAAAGCAAATCAGTGCCTGAGGTTTGCTGTAAAAAGCCTTTTTGCCTCTGATAAGGTCAATCCTTAACCTCTGTGGATGTGGGGTTTGTGTGAACTTCACAGTTGCTTGTATCTGTCATCTTAATCATTTCTGCCCTTCACCTCGCATGTTTGCTGAGGTTGAAACTGAACTTTGCCTTGCTCCTGAGTGGGTTCCCAGGCTGCCTGTCATCCTGGACCAAGGCTTAGATTCTGGAAATGCCTTCAATATGTTGCCTAGGCACGTTGCCTGCTCTCATCCTTCCTGGTGCTAAACCAAATCTCTTCATTGGATCAAAACCCAGTTTCTGGGCCTATTGGTCCATACGAGGGGCTTTCTTCAGCTAGTAACTGTTCAGAGATTTTCTTGTGACTGAAATGCAGTCTAGCAGGTCAACCTGCTGGGTTTCCATGAATGCATCAGTTGGCAAGAACTTATGTGTCTAAATTGTTTAAACTCATAATAGTCATACATTTATTTTAATGTACTAGAGAAAAAATTTGCAGTGCATAAAATACATACTATATTATTTCACTGATACCATCAACTTTCCTTTTAAAATAAATTTATTTAAGTAAAACTATGCCTTGGTTTTAAGAAGAAAGAGTAACTAAATGCCAGTGTAATTAATATGTGGATATAGCAAGGTGCTTAGGCTTCCCAGGTGGCACTAGTGGTAAAGACCCTGCCTGCCAATGCAACTAGACATGAGGAGGGCATGGCAACCCACGCCAGTACTCTTGCCTGGAGAAGCCCATGGACAGAGGAGCTTGGTGGGCTACAGTCCATAGTGTTGCAAAGAATCAGACGCGACTGAAGTGACTTAGCAAGCACATACACATGGCAAAGTGCTTAAAGGAGGGACTTGGAAAATGGAAGTTTGGAAACCTATGCATCTTCCTTATATTTTTTCACATTTTCCAACCCCCTGCTCTGATCTCCCATGACCCTTTCCCTGATACCCATGGCCTTGCTGTCTGTCCTGGGATTCCAAGTCAGAACAATGCCCACCTCCTATCACCTGGCTGCTTCCTGGCCAAGCTTTGAGTCTCAGCTCCCCTTGAAGGCATCCCAGAGGCTTCCCACGTGGTCAGCTGCTTCTCTTCTGGGGCCCCTCAGTTCCCTGTGCTTCTCACCATCATAATGCTCACTCTCTGTATTATAATGGTCTGTTGATGCATCTGTATCCCACATTCCCAGACTGGGAGCTTTGCCAAACTGGGAAGCATGTCTTATTCACGGATGAACCTGCAGGCCTGGGGCAGAGTCCTCACACAGAAAATCTGTTGAATAAGTGAACTAATAATTGAATCCATGCACCTCTGACATCAGTTGCTTCCAACCGAGAAAACCAAAAGACCAACAATACTCATTGATTACACTGATTCTTCTTGAAGTGACTTCACCACAGGTGCAAAGCTGGCCACGTTTACTACAACTCTTTAAAACTGTGTTTACACTGCCCTGCTCACATGCTTTTATTTGTGCTTTCTCTGAAAGAAAACGCAGCAGCTGAGCAGGGCACCTGGTGACGGGTCCCCCTGCAGAACAGAGCAGATGGCACCCAGCCTTGCATCTACTTTGCCCAGTTGGGGAAGGGCCCCTCTGCCTCATTGGTGACCTCCAGCCTTACTCACAATCTAATGTTTTCCAAATGCAAACTGCCAACTGCGACTTTGAAAGATATTCTCTCTGACATTCAATTTAACAATTAACAATTTTTTTTATTGTTTTCTTCCCACCATGGGGCTCAGCTCCTGCTGGGATGTTTCACAGAAAGGGCAGTTTGCCAAGCATTAACTTGTCTGGCCCAGGAGGCATAACTGTACAGCTGATTTCATCTGAGTGAACATCATTCCTTTGGTCTTATTTGCAAACTCTCACATGGTGCTGAGATTTAGTTAACTGTTTGTGGTTCTGAGTCCTGTGGATAACCAGAAGGCGGGACTATTCAGCTTCTCTTCTAGAATCTACTGCAGTAGATGTAATCCAGGAGATAGTACCATTTTTCTGTAAAAGGCTTGAGAAAAAAAATATTTTAGACTTGTGAGCCATATGGTATCTGCTACAACTATTCAACTCCGCCATTGTAGCATGAAAGTCATCATAAATTATATTTAGATGAATGGGTATGACTGTGTTCCAATAAAACTTTATTTACAAAAACAGGTGGAGGGCTACATAAGATACACAAGTATTAGTTTGCTGAGCCTGGTCTAACTAGTGGTTAAGAACTCTCGCTCTGGAGTCAGGCCAACCTGGATGCAACCTGCCTCAGGTGGATGGAAAGGCAGTGACTGGAGTCAGGGAGGCGATGGTAAAGTTCAGGAATCCAAAATACTTATAAAAGCCTCCCCAACTACATCCTGATCCTGGGACCCTCATCAGTGGTCTCTTACAGTCATCCTGGAAAGCCCATTTCAGGAGATTCTTACTGGACTCTCACCCAGCTTATTAGCACCCATCATATGGAAAGATGGAAACAAAGCACATTTCTCAGAACATTGCTGTGAATGGTGGAAGGTAGATGCTCATGGTCAGTGTTAAAATGATCCTAAAATGATCCTGGTCTTGAAGCATCAGGAGAGGGGAGAGTCATCCCAGGGAATCTGTCTCCTTAGGGATTAAGGAAAAGAATGAGGCCTTCTCCAGGCAACCAATAGAGGGACAGGGGAAAGCAGAGACATCCAAGCAGGTGACTCAAGAGTGGTGCAGTGAAGACTCAAAAAGGGTCTCGAAGCGGTTAAACTAAAGTTATTTATGTATTCATGAATTCATTGACTCACATGTGTTTACTGAATCCCTATAACACAGGCACACTCTTTGCTCCAATGGCACTTAACAGTCTAATCGAGGAGTGGAGAAAAATGATGTGAGAGGTGCTGTCATAAGGGCAGGAGTCCTGAAGGAGGCAGAGGAGGCTGATTTCGGAAGGTCTGGCCTCCTGGATGAGGTATCTGGCATCCTGGATGAGGTATCTGGCAGGAGATGAGCTGGCCATTTCCCGACATACAGGGAGAGGCAGACATGCTCCAGAGACAGGCCAGCTAGACAAGTTTGGCCCCCAGCAGCCTGCACCCTCCCAGGTGAGGTCCCCTGTCAGTGGTGGCGATGGAAATGGTTCCGATGACCCAGATGCTGTGTGCTCCTGGCCCTGGTTCTCATAGCCATTGGCCCACCCCTGCAGCCTCTGAGGCCCCAAGAGCATTCCTAAAGCATCACTGAGACCTATACTCTTCATATACCATGGGGAATATGTCCTTTTCCCAGCCTGCACATAGCTGCCAGCATAACTGGTTGCCTCATACATATAGTAATTAGAAGAAATAAAAGCAATGAGATAAAATTGGTTAAGTAAGCTCAAAACGGCTTTTTTTTTTTTTTAATATAATGAAGGAATAAATCTCAGGGAAAAGGAGTGAAAGCAGAGTGCACAATTGTGTCTCCTTTGGTCACACATCAGGTTTTTAGCTGCAATCCTAAGGTTCCCTGGCCGACATAAGGCTCCACCTCACCCACACCAGAACACTGGTGGCTAGTCCCACAACGGGCGTGGAGGGCATCCGGCTGGTACCATGGCATTGGTGCATTTCTGCAGACCCTGTGTTACTTGTTTCTCTTGCTCTAGGCCTGGTGACTGCATTCTGTAGTCATCCCTGCCCTCTGGCAGGATCTGCACTCTTAGATGGAGACCTCTCTCCACATCTTCCTTCCTCCAAACACATATTATGCGACTGCCCATCGATCAACAGCTCCTCTCACCCTCCTCACCCTCCCCTCCTTCTCCTTTGCTCCGCAGAGCTTCTCAGTTGTCAGTTGCATTTCTCTATTTCTATGGCAACCACAACCCCCACCCTCATTGCATCCCTCACCACCCCCCCCCGACCCCCCCCCCCCACCGACTTCTCTCCTCATCCCCTCCTCCTTTTGCAAGCAAGTAGGATTTGCAGAGAAGCTGCTGACAGACTGGTCTTCTAGTAATTTCCCTCATAAAACAGCTTAGGAGAGGGAGTTGGGAGGCGGGGCTGTGGGGTAAGACCAGCTCTTTGGAAGCCACAGGAGACAGAGAAACACAAGAGAGTGATGTGCACACACAAAGAAAGAGTCCAGGCTGCTGTGAGTGACAGTGGTGTGAAGCCAGGGCCACCCCAGCCTGGGGGGCTGAGCGAGGTGTGCAATGCTCCCTGGAGACGTGCAAGGATGATGAGCCAAGTGCCAGCCTGACTGTTGGCCATCACAGCAGGCCCCAGGGGAGACTGCCTGCCTGGCTGCTGTGACACAGGCCAGGGCTAGTGAGGACACAAGCTGCAGCTCACAGGGGAAATTATCCCAAATACTCTCATTATCGAGGCAAGTGCCTCTGAACCCATCAGCGCTTAACAGCTGCCCGCAAGTGTCCTCGTCCTGGAAGACGGGGCCATTTCACCAACTCTAATGGCAATTTACATCCATCCCAGTCAGCTGTGAGTCACAGGCTCTTCTGGGTCCTGGAGGCCTCCAGGCAGCTGTAAGATACAGGGCAGGTGTGAGGACGCAAAGGCCACCAAAGGACATGTTGCTAGGGGCCAAGAGGAGGCAAGCAGCTTAAGCTGGAACAAATCAGCATGCCAGAGCTCAGGAGGAGAGTAAATATTAATAGCTTTATTACATGCCTTTTTTAATAAATAAAAGAAATATGTTTTTGGCTGCTAATGACCTTCAAATTAGCAGCTCTTTCAAAAAGCACTTATGTATTTTTAATTCCAAACGTAGCTGAGTGTCAGTTGCAACAGCAATGGAAGCAGCAGGGCATCTGGGTAGTTTTAAATAAGAGGAAACCCAGATCATTATTTTTGAAACTGTCAACTTTTACGCCTTTTAATGGATTCACTTTCTCTCATCTCTTCCCCCACTTCTGAGCTCTTTGAAGATTCCCAGGCATTCTCTGTGGGGGAAAGGAACAAAGGCACGGGTCTGCCAGATGGAAGGACCTGAGCTTTAGTTCCCACCTGGGCGTGCAGGGTGTCACTGTCCCTCACAGAGAGGCTTTGGCACAAGGGCTTATGAAGCATCAGAGAGAAAAGGAAAGACAGAAGTCCAGCCTGGGGTTCAGGGTGCTGGGTAATGGGACCTGGGGTTTCCTTCTCTACCTGTTCACAATTCTAAGTTACCAAAGGAGGAACCGTTGACCTCAGAGCAGCACACAGAGAAATTAGTGAGCACATAGAGGAGAGCCTGGGATTCCCAGTTAGCTCAGTGGTAAAGAATCTGCTTGCCAATGCAGGAAACACAAGTTCAATCCACTGGAGGAGGAAATGGCCACCACTTCGGTATTGCTACCTGGAAAATTGCACAGACAGAGGAGTCTGATAGGCTAAAATCCATGGGTTTGCTACAAGTAGGACACGACTGAGTGACTGAGCACACACACAGAGGAGAGACCAAGACACTGAGAGAGAGGAGACGGAGGCAGAAGTAGATAAACATACCAAGAAGTTGAGTAAAGAGGGAGCAGGCAGTAAAGCAGGGCTTCTCAAAGTGTGGACCCCGGACTGGTGGCTGCAGCAATCAGCTGGACACTTGTTAGAACTACAGGGTCTCTGCTTCAGCCCAGCAGCAATGGATCAGAAGCTCTGAGGGACAGGCCCCACCATCTGTGTTTTTTTCCAGGCTTCCACTGATCTAGAGCAGAGGAACTACAGCAGAGGAAGGAAAGGAAAGCAGTGAAGGGGGTTGGGAAGAAAGGAAGAGTTGATCGTGGCACAGGAGGAGCAGAAGGCAACTGACAGAGAAGAGAAACACTCCTTGTAACACTCATACACTCCGTGTTGTTTTCAAACAGCCCACAGATTCCATGGACCCTACAGACACCAACGTCTTCCCTCACCTGGGACCTCTCTTTCCTAGTAGTTTTCTGAGCGGAGCTGACTGCCAAGTCATCAGTGACCTGCAGCTGCACCAGCCTTCTTCTGATACTGGGGGAGGAGGAATGTCATTTCACTGGTCTGTAAAACAGGGATGGTGTTCCTCCTTTGCTCACGTGGGATCCTGAAAATCCTTTCTAATGAGCACTCCATTTTCATTTCAGCTACCAGAAGGATCAGCTTCCAGGCTGACTTTTAGACAAAAGTTGAGCCCTTTTCCAAGTTGTTGGGCTGATGGACAAGAAAGGACATTTCTCATTTGGTCATGGAGCTTAAGGTATAAACTCTTCTCGCTTAAGGCACAAATGTATGTCTCCTTGTTCAAAGTTAAGAAATGCATGCCATCTCCAAAATCCAGCCAGTAGGCCTTTATGAAGTGTCTACTCCATACAAGGGTGACTCTGCCTGACTAAATCCCCCAAGGACCTCTGGTCTCTTACACAGTGATTGAGAATAAGTTCTCAACCCCATCCAGACTTCAGTCTGGTATTTGTCTTCTCCAAAGACTGACTTTCTCAAGCATCCATTCTGGCATTGTGAAAATGGGATTCAGGACTACTCTGACTTTAACAGTGATAACTGTAACTATTCATTCAACAAATGTTTACTTAGTAGGAACTTTAAGCATCTGGAAACAGGCACTGTTTCAAGTGCTTAGGATCCATCAGTAGACAAAATACAGATCTGGATCTTCAGGGAAGATCCAGACAGTAACAATAAACATAAACTTAAATTTTCTAACGTCTTTGAAGGTAAAAGTGCTGTGGAAAAAGGAAAAGTTGGAGAGTAGAAGAGTAGTTCACAATTTTAATTATGGTGATCAGGGCAGAACTTATTAAGAAGATGGGATTTGAGCAAATACTTGAAGGAGGTAAGGAAATGACCCAGATGGGAGTTTTGTAGGCAAATGCCACTGGAGTTATGATCTGATGTGTTCAAAAAACAGCCTGGTGTCTTCAAAGAACAGTAAGTAATCTTGCCATATGTTATCTCATTTATGCCTCACTATGCCCTAATGAACAAGGTATCGCTATTAGCATTTCACTGATGTAAAAACTTAGATGTAAAAACTGATGAGGCATAGGAAGACTGCATGCTTTGGTTAAGATATTGGGTTGCAGAGACGAGATTCCAATCCTGATTGAACTGACCCTAAAATACACATTGTTTTCTAAAACATACCTGGCTTTCCTGTGTGTAAAAGTGGATGTGTGGATGCTGATCACAAATGGCACACAGATCCAAGCCATGAAGACAACACAATTGCCACCAAGTATGGCCCAGTTTCCAAACATGGCACATGCATCTTTGCCAAGGGCAATGTTTTTACACTAGAAAAGGGAAAACTCATGACCAAGAGAAGATGCAAGTCCTCAACAGTAACAAAAGAGTCAAGATCAGCCATTCTAACTGATTTCAAATCTCCCAGCTTAGTTGACTAATGTCACTGGACTTTACCAAAAGTTGGCTGATGGTAAGACATCAAGGCAATCTGGGAGCCTATTGCTGAGAAAGTCAATAGCCAAAATGTGTTGGATGCACACCATGGAGTGCTTGTGTCTCGGGTAATGGACTAGTAGAGTTTCACATAGAAGTTTTCATAAATTTTAAGATCAGTAGGCAAAGCAAGAATTAGGATGGATAATATAATACCTTTTATTATATACATACATAACTAAAGTATCTGCATTGAACACAATAAAATGGTTGCCTGTGATTGGAAATAGTGGGGATAAGCTACCCATTCCCCTCTTATTTCCCTTGTTCCCTTTAAACTAGATCAATACACACACACGTGTGTGTGTGTGTGTCTATACATACATGTATATACGTATCTGTTTTTGAACATGTGAGATGCTTCATTAGTCTGCTAGCTCTTATTCCAGGACAGCACTATCTTAATTATCACAGCCTCATTACACATTTTAATGTTGTGTATCATGGGTCATCAATCCTTATTCATTTTCATAATTTTCATTACTATTTTCCCCTATATATTTTTCCAGTTGAATTATGAGATTATTTTGTAAAGTTTCAAAATACTGGCAATTTTATTGATATAGCTCTGTTGTTGTTAAGTCACACTATTGTGTCCAACTGCTTGTGACCCCATGGACTGCAGCACACCAGGCATCCCTGTCCTTCACCATCTCCCAGAGTTTCCTCAAACTCATGTCCTTTGAGTTGGTGATACCATCCAATCATCTCATCTTTTGTCATCCCCTTCTCTTCCTGTCTTCAATCTTTCACAACATCAGGGTCTTTTCTAATGCATTGGGTTTTTTTGCATCAGATGGCCAAAGTTTTGGAGCTTCGGCTTCAGCATCAGTCTTTCCAATGAATGTTCAGAGTTGATTTCCTTTAGGATTGACTGGTTTTATCTCCTTGCTGTCCAAGGGACTTGGGACTTCTCCAGTGCCACAGTTCGAAGGCATCAATTCTTCGTCACTTGGCCTTTTTTTATTGTCCAGCTCTCACATCCATACATGACTACTGGAAAAAATATAGCTTTGACTAGACGGACCTTTGTAGGCAAAGTAATGTCTCTGCTTTTTAGTATGCTCTCTAGGGTTTGTCACAGTTTTTCTTTCAAAGAGTGCCTTTTAAGTTCATAGCTGCAGTCACCATCCACAGTCATTTTGGAGCCCAAGAAAATAAAGTGTGTTGCTGTTTCCATGTGTCCCCATCTGTTAGCCATGAAATGATTAGACCAGAGGCCATAATCTTCGTATTTTGAATGTTGAGTTTTAAGCCAACTTTTCCCACTCTCCTCTTACCTTCAACAAGAGGCTCTTTAATTCCTTTTTGCTTTCTACCTTAAGGGTGGGGTCATCTGCATATGTGAGGTTATTGGTATTTCTCCAGCAATCTTGATTCCAGCTTGTGATTCATTCAGCTGGAAGATATAGCTCTAAATATGAATGTGGGAGAGTAGAAATCCTTGCCTCATATACCATGTAATTTTTAAATATGGGATTTTCTCCATTTCATTAAGTAGTCTTTTATAGTCTGCAGCAAAGTGTTATGCTTTTCTTATAGATGCTGTGTGTCTTTTTTTGGGCTAATAAATGCTATAATTCAAGTTTTGCTATAGTTAAGAGAATCTTGTTTCTCATTACACTAATTTTGAATGTATTTTTAATTAATTAATTAATTTATTGCACTGGGTCCTCAATGCTGCATGCAGGCTTTCTCTAGTTGCAGTGAGCAAGGGCAACTCTTTGTTGTGGTGTGTAGGCTTCTCATTGCGGTGGCTTATCTTATTGCAGAGCTTGGGCTCTAAGCATGCAGACTTCAGTAATTGCAGCTCTCAGTCTCAGTAGTTGAGGCTCACAGGCTTAGTTGCTCCATGGCATGTGGAATCTTCTTAGACCAGGGATCAAACCTGCGTGCCCTGCATTGGCAGGTGAATTCTCAACCACTGGACCACCAGGGAAGTCCCTAATGTATATTTTATAAATATCCAAATACCAATAATGCTGAGCATTATTGCTATTTAACATTTCTTCAGTGAAATTTATTATTTCATTTGCTTTTTATTCAGGTACATAATATTACAGTCTCAATAAAAGAGAATATTAATTCCAAGTTATCAATATTTTTTAATTTAATTATTTTCCTGCCTTATTGCATTGTCTGGAACATCTAGAAAAATGTTCAATAATAATATTGGCAGATATATTTGTCTTTCTGCTCATTTAAACAGAAATGCCTTTATTGTTGCATAATGAAGTGTGGTATTGGTTACTACTATTATATAGATATTCAAGTAAGAGAGCATCTTTGTTTTGCTAAGAATTAGTATTTTAAATAGGTACTTTATTTTTTTCAAATGCATTTTGGCACCTACAGAGAATATATTGATCTAGATATGAATTCCTGAAGCAAAATATTTCATCATGGTATGTTTTGCTTTTAATTTAGTGGTGGATCTGATATGTTATATTTTTACTTAGGATTCTTGCTTCTGTGTTCATACATATGATTAATGTGTAGTTTTCTTCTTTGTATATTTGTGTTAGCATTTTATTTTCAATGACCCTGATTATTTAATTTTCATTTTTATAAAAGTATAATACAGAAGAAAAACTGTCCAGATTATAAATCAATATTCTGATGACTTTTCATAAAACAAATTTACCCCCTGAAACTACAACCTACATCAGGAAATAAGAAAGCCACTAGCATCAAGTTCCCTCCCAGTCACTATTCCTGCAGCTTTGCAAAAGTAAACAGGTAGTCATCTCCTGCTACCTAAAACATTAAACATAATGTTTTGTGTTATTTTTAACTTTATATAAATGGAATAATAATGTGTATTTTTCTGTACCTGATATTTTTGCTCAAATCATATTTGTGAAATTCATGTCCTTACAGTTTAATTCTTTCATTTTAATAGCTTATGATATTCCTTTTGTGAATATACCACAATTTGCTTATTTACCCCATTGTCATACATTTGAGTTATTTTCAGTTTTTGATTGTTATAACTGTACTATGAATATTCTAACACATGTTTTTTGGTGTACATGTCTTTTGAGAAACACATGTTTGCATTTCTGTTAGTATATATCCAGAAGTGAAATTTCTGGGTACAGATACTTTCAAGTAGTTTTCCAAAGTCATAGAATAGGACATGAAGTTTCTTCCAAGAGATAGTTTTCACTTTTTTTAATGAAAAAACCAAGGTGCTGTTGGGCCAACCTGTCTAGGGACTTAAACATACTATTTCCATTTGACAAGTGAGGCTCATTGGACATTTCCCATTTGTTAATCATTGATCTTGAGTCACAAGGACTTCATGATCACACATTCACTTTCCACAAGAGCAAGCTAATAGATGCTTTTCAAAAGAGGTATACCTGAACACTGTGAATCCACCCACATAGTCCCAAGAATTGAATTTTGTCAGGGTTTATCAGCCACCCCTGAGGTATACTATAGTCAGAACCACAGAGACCCAAGCTTCTGACTTGCCAACCAACAGGGCATCATTTTGTAAGAAATCTTTGGACATCAGGAAGTAGAGATACTCTTGCTAAAATCCGACTCATTCACCTCCGGCAAATCACAGCACAGTTTAGGCACCTGTGGAGAAATAATAAGCATTCAGTGAACACTTATCTTCTGATCCGGAGACTCTCCTCTGGACTTTATTAGCATTCAGAATACATGCATGTAAAACATCAATATCAATTGCACATTCAGCAGTGGAAGCCACAACCATAGTACATTTAATTGGCCTGAAGGGTCCCAACCACAAAATTACATTAACTCCCTTCCTCCTCTCTGAAACTTGTTCAAACCCCATTAACTACATCTGCTCTCTTATTTCCTGATCTGGGTAGTGGTTACATGGATGAGTTTGCTTTATGAAAATTCATCAGGCTTTTAATTTACAATTTTGACAATTTTCCTTCTATATTATACTTCATAAAAGTGGGTATTAAATAATCGGGCAACAGGCATGAGGGTGACTTGGATAACTGTATCCAACAGAGCCACACCAATTTGAATCTTTCTCTCCTCAAAGTTCCCTAGCACACACAGACAGGTGCATATTGACTTCAGAACTTCTTGGAACAGGAGGAAATTTCAGCCCCATGCATAATCATCTTTATCCTCAAAATAACTGAGGATAAAGAGATAGAGAAATCGAGGGAACTGGAGAGAGTAACTCCACACCAGTAAGCAAGGCACATTTACTTTTCATTTCAAGCAGTGCAGCAGCTTCTCTCGGCTCTTACAAACTTCCATTGTTTTAGCCTATCCGATACTAAATGGAATGGTGACGTCCTCACGGCTGACACCCTCTATTTCATCATTGGGAATCTCTTGACTCAGCAGTCACAGCCACATTGATTTCTCACTGAGGCCATGGGATGTGTGCCATCTGGCTGGCTTCGGCTTGGCTCCCACTCCAATAACCTTCTTTGAGGAGCCCTCATTAATCTGGGGCATCATTTCCCATTACTAAGAGAAAACCTCCTATGTTCTTACTTGATCTCTACATAAGGACTAGGGGAATTTTCAAGGGTGGCAAGGTTGACAGCAAGCATTTGTCTAGATTCCATTGGGTCAGTTTCTCATTCTGCAGTAGGTCACTTTAATCATTATTGTAAACTCAATCCAGGGCACTGAGGCCCTAGATACTAGTCAACACCTTATTTATGGTTTCCCAGAGGAGTTTGTTTTAGGGAAAACTCCCTTATTGCAGCTAGTACCTACTGCAAAAAAAAGAAAGAAAGAAATCTCTGAACCCTATATTGTCACTTCCAAATAGATTTGTAGTTGTCATGACAGACAGATAGATGAACCAGTTGTTCCCAACTTTCCTTAACAAGCATCATGCATCCCATTTCTTCATCTTCCAACTGAACTGGCCAAAAGTTTACAGATTTCTCTGGCTTTCTGCACATTGTGGTCACAAATTCCCCTCCTTTCCTGTCAGGTGTGTGTGGGTATTTTTTTAATTATTATTCAATGGAAACAGAACCTTTGGCCAGCTGCCCTCAAGAGAAATCTTAATATCAGTTATACAGTGAACTTGAAGCTGTCCAGTGGACTGACAAATTGTTCCCATTAGAGGAGAGTTGCAACATGCAAGGCCCAGTTCAGACAGCTGTCTTTGAACCTTTTTCCTAGTATTCAATCTACAGTTCCTCCCCAACTCCTTGTCATTAACAGGCAATGAAATGGAGGACAATTTATTGCCTGGTTGAACATATATTTTGGTGAACATGTTTGCTGACCCTGTCAAACCTGTGAAGGGTCAAGAGATTTTACTCTACTTGCAAACCAAGTGACCCTGCCGTTGGTTCATGAATGCTATTCTATCAGACTCCTGGGTCAGAGATGAAGGACAGTTTATTTGTACCATTTCTTTTTAGATTCCATATATAAGGAATGTCATACAACATTTCTCCTGAAATGAAGGGCAGTTTATTACCACAGAAATAGCAGGAACCAGAATAACATAGTTTTTGGACTGGTTCTCTGAGTCCGGTTCCCTACAGAATGGCATGACATGGGCCAGATGACGCCTGCACGGCAATGCGTTGTATTGCAGAGAAGAACTCTGAACTTACTCAGTGGTAAATTTTCTGATACAGAGAGAGACATTTTCTTTACTGTACTGGTGACTAAGTATGCATGTACTTTGCTCCAGAGCATGTCTCCTAAGGCTATGGACTATGCAGACATTCTTGAGAAAATAGTCCAGAACAAAGGGCAAGCATTGCCTTACCCATAAGACATGCAAGAAATCCATAGACAGATGTCTCTTAACAAGTCTAATTTACATGAAGTCCACCCTTTTGAGCTTCCCTGGTGACCCAGTGGTAAAGAATCCTCAATGCAGGAGACATGGGTTCAATCCCTGGCTTGGGAAGATCTGCTGGAGAAGGAAATGGCAACTCACTTCAGGATTCTTGCCTGGGAAATCCCACGGATAGAGGATCTTGACTGGCTACAGTCCATAGGTCCGCAGAGTCAGACACAACTGAGTGACTAAAATGTTCAATTTTCACCCTTTTGAGGTGTACAATCCTATGAGTTTTGAAAAACATATATAATCATGTTATCACTCCCACAATCAATATAGAATATTTTATCATCCCCCACAGTTCCCCTGTGCTCCTTTCTTGTCAGCTTCTTCCCTCCACCCACACCCTCTGGTAACCACTGATCAGACTTTGAGCTCTATGGTTTTGCCTTCTTCAGAGTGTTATATGAATGGAATCATAAAAAATACAGCCATTTGTGTCTAGCTTCTTTCACTTAGCGTTTTGCTTTTGAGATTTGTCCATGGCATTACATGTATCACTACTTGTATATTTTTAATGCCAAGTAGTATTCCATTGTATGCACAATTATTTTTTTTTATCCATTCACCAGTTGATGGCAATTTGGATTGTTTCCAGTTTTTTACTATTATGAATAAATATGCTATAAACATCCACGTACAGGCTTTTGTGTGAACATATGTTTTCATTTCTTTTGAGTAATTAGTTTGAAATAGATTCTTGGGCCATATAGTAAGTTCATGTTTAACTTAAAAAAAAAAAAAAACTGACTATGGTTTTTTAAAGTGATTTGTACCATTTTTCATTTCTAACAACAGTGGATGAAAATGTTACTTCACATCCTTGTACTTGACATGGAATTGTTTTTAATCCCAATCATTCTAATAAGTATTCAGTTATGATTTTCATTTATATTTCTTTAATGATTAATGATGTCAAACACTTTTTAATGTGCTTATTTATCACTTTGTATGTCTTATTTTCTGAAGTACCTATTCAAATATTCTTTCCATTTTTTAAGGCTTTTTTTTTTTTTAATTACTGAGTTTAGAGAATTTTTTGCATATCCTAGATGGACATCTTTTACCAGGCTTTCTTTTTTTCCCTGGAGATATTTTCTTCCAGTCTGTGGCTTATCATTTTATTTTATTGACATTCAAAGAACCTAAGTTTTCCATTTTTTAAAATTTAATTTATTTATTTTTAATTGGAGGTTAATTGCTCACAATATTGTGTTGGTTTCTGCCATACATCAACATGAATCAGCCACAGGTATACACATGTCCCCTCCCTCCTGAACCTCTGTCCCACCTCCCACCCCATTCCATCCCTCTAGGTTGTCACAGAGCACTGAGTACAATTACATTCAATTTAACTTTTTTAAAAAAATATCATGGTTTGTACTTTCGTGTCTTCTCTGATAAATCTTTGTTTACCTGAAAGCAAAAAATATCCTTTGATGTTTTCTTTGCTATGCTTTACAGTTTTTCTGTTCCTTTTATTTTTTTGGTTTAATTTTAAAATATTTTTGGTCATGCAACACAGCTTGTGAGATCTTAGTTCCCCAACCAGGGACTGAACCAGGGCCTCTGCATTGGAAGCATGGAGTTCTAATCACTGGACTGTCAAGGAATTCCCAGTTTTAAATTTTATATTTAGGCTTGTGATCCATTTTGAGTAGTTTTTGTTGAGTTGTTTTTTTTTTTTTTTTTTCTTTTTATATGGGGTTATCCATGGGGTCACAAAGAGTTGGACACAAATGAACAACTTTCACTCACTCACATCCTATAAAAAGAACTGTTCCATCAATATTTGCTGAAGGGCAATCTTTTATCTATTAAATTACATTGGGAACTTCAGTGAAAAACAATTGATCATACATATTTGATCCTATTTCTGCTATCTTTTTTCTGTTCCATTTACCAATATACCTAACCTTTCACAAATATTTCTATGTTAATTGTATTTTACAATAAGTAAGTAAATAATGTCATAACTTTCCTTCCAAGGAGTAAACGTCTTTTAATTTCATGGCTGCAGTCACCATCTGCAGTGATTTTGGAGCCCCGAAAAATAAAGTCTGACACTGTTTCCACTGTTTCCCCATCTATTTCCCATGAAGTGATGGGACCAGATGCCATGATCTTCATTTTCTGAATGCTGAGCTTTAAGCCAACTTTTTCACTCTCCACTTTCACTTTCATCAAGAGGCTTTGTAGTTGGATTCCTCCATGGTCTATAAAAGGTTGTTTTAGCTATTCTAATTTCTTTACTTTTCCATGTAGAGTTTAGAATCTGCTTTCTGATTTCTACAAAAAAGCTGACTGGTATTTTGAATGGGGTTGCAATGAATTTATAGTTTTAAAATAGAGGAAAACAACAGAATGGAAAAGACTAGAGATATCTTCAAGAAAATTAGAGACACCAAGGGAACATTTCATGCAAAAATGGGCTCGATAAAGGACAGAAATGGTATGGACCTAACAGAGAGAGATCAGAGAAGAGAGAGAGATCAGTCGCTCAGTCGTGTCCGACTCTTTGCGACCCCATGAACTGCAGCACGCCAGGCCTCCCTATCCATCACCAGCTCTCGGAGGTCTTGCCTGGAGAATTCCATGGATGGAGGAGCCTGGCAGGCTCCAATCCCTGAGGTGACTTTTTGTTTCCACGTATGAAGGACAGAGGTATCACATATCAGATCAGATCAGATCAGATCAGTTGCTCAGTCGTGTCCGACTCTCTGCGACCCCATGAACCGCAGCACGCCAGGCCTACCTGTCCATCACCAACTCCCGGAGGTCACTCAGACTCACATCCATAGAGTCAGTGATGCCATCCAGCCATCTCATCCTCTGTCGTCCCCTTCTCCTCTTGCCCCCAATCCCTCCCAGCATCAGAGTCTTCTCCAATGAGTCAACTCTTCGCATGAGGTGGCCAAAATACTGGAGTTTCAGCTTTAGCATCATTCCTTCCAAAGAAATCCCAGGGCTGATCTCCTTCAGAATGGACCGGTTGGATCTCCTTGCAGTCTAAAGGACTCTCAAGAGTCTTCTCCAACACCACAGTTCAAAAGCATCAATTCTTCGGTGCTCAGCCTTCTTCACAGTCCAGCTCTCACATCCATACATGACCACAGGAAAAACCATAGCCTTGACTAGGCGAACCTTTGTTGGCAAAGTGATGTCTCTGCTTTTGAATATGCTGTCTAGGTTGGTCATAACTTTCCTTCCAAGGAGTAAGCGTCTTTTAATTTCATGGCTGCAGTCACCATCTGCAGTGATTTTGGAGCCCAGAAAAATAAAGTCTGACACTGTTTCCACTGTTTCCTCATCTATTTCCCATGTAGTGATGGGACCAGATGCCATGATCTTCGTTTTCTGAACGTTGAGCTTTAAGCCAACCTTTTCACTCTCCACTTTCACTTTCATCAAGAGGCTTTTTAGTTCCTCTTCACTTTCTGCCATAAGGGTGGTATCATCTGCATATCTGAGGTTATTGATATTTCTCCCGGCAATCTTGATTCCAACTTGTGTTTCTTCCAGTCCAGCATTTCTCATGATGTACTCTGCATAGAAGTTAAATAAACATGGTGACAATATACAGCCTTGACGTACTCCTTTTCCTATTTGGAACCAGTCTGTTGTTCCATGACCAGTTCTAACTGTTGCTTCCTGACTTGCATACAGATTTCTCAAGAGGCAGATCAGGTGGTCTGGTATTCCCATCTCTCTCAGAATTTTCCACAGTTTATTGTGATCTACACAGTCAAAGGCTTTGGCATAGTCAATAAAGCAGAAATAGATGTTTTTCTGGAACTCTCTTGCTTTTTCGATGATCCAGCAGATGTTGGCAATTTGATCTCTGGTTCCTCTGCCTTTTCTAAATCCAACTTGAACATCAGGAAGTTCACAGTTCACATATTGCTGAAGCCTGGCTTAGAGAATTTTGAGCATTACTTTACTAGCGTGTGAGATGAGTGCAATTGTGCGGTAGTTTGAGCACTCTTTGGCATTGCCTTTCTTTGGGATTGGGATGAAAACTGACCTTTTCCAATCTTGTGGCCACTGCTGAGTTTTCCAAATTTGCTGGCATATTGAGTGCAGCACTTTCACAGCATCATCTTTCAGGATTTGGAATAGTTCCACTGGAATTCCATCCCCTCCACTAGCTTTGTTCGTAGTGATGCTTTCTAAGGCCCACTTGACTTCACATTCCAGGATGTCTGGCTCTAGGTCAGTGATCACACCATCATGATTATCTGGGTCGTGAAGCTCTTTTTGTACAGTTCTTCTGTGTATTCTTGCCACCTCTTCTTAATATCTTCTGCTTCCGTTAGGTCCATACCATTTCTGTCCTTTATCGAGCCCATTTTTGCATGAAATGTTCCTTTGGTATCTCTGATTTTCTTGATCTAACAGAAGCAGAAGATATTAAGAAGAGAAGGCAAGAATACACAGAAGAACTGTACAAAAAAGAGCTTCACGACCCAGATAATCATGATGGTGTGATCACTGACCTAGAGCCAGACATCCTGGAATGTGAAGTCAAGTGGGCCTTAGAAAGCATCACTACGAACAAAGCTAGTGGAGGTGATGGAATTCCAGTGGAGCTATTTCAAATCCTGAAAGATGATGCTGTGAAAGTGCTGCACTCAATATGCCAGCAAATTTGGAAAACTCAGCAGTGGCCACAGGACTGGAAAACGTCAGTTTTCATTCCAATCCCAAAGAAAGGCAATGCCAAAGAATGCTCAAACTACCGCACAATTGCACTCATCTCACATGCTAGTAAAGTAATGCTCAAAATTCTCTAAGCCAGGCTTCAGCAATATGTGAACCATGAATTTCCTGATGTTCAAGCTGGTTTTAGAAAAGGCAGAGGAACCAGAGATCAAATTGCCAACATCCACTGGATCATGGAAAAAGCAAGAGAGTTCCAGAAAAACATCTATTTCTGCTTTATTGACTATGCCAAAGCCTCTGACTGTGTGGATCACAATCAACTGTGAAAAATTCTTCAAGAGATGGGAATACCAGACCACCTGATCTGCCTCTTGAGAAATTTGTATGCAGGTCAGGAAGCAACAGTTAGAACTAGACATGTAACAACAGACTGGTTCCAAATAGGAAAAGGAGTTCGTCAAGGCTGTATATTGTCACCCTGTTTATTTAACTTCTAAGCAGAGTACATCATGAGAAATGCTGGCCTGGAAGAAACATAAGCTGGAATTAAGATTGCCGGGAGAAATATCAATAACCTCAGATATGCAGATGATACCACCCTTATGGCAGAAAGTGAAGAGGAACTAAAAAGCCTCTTGATGAAAGTGAAAGTGGAGAGTGAAAAGTTGGCTTAAAGCTCAACGTTCAGAAAACGAAGATCATGGCATCTGGTCCCATCACTTCCTGGGAAATAGATGGAGAAACAGTGGAAAAAGTGGCTGACTTTATTTTGGGGGCTCCAAAATCACTGCAGATGGTGACTGCAGCCATGAAATTAAAAGACGTTTACTCCTTGGAAGGAAAGTTATGACCAACCTAGATAGCATATTCAAAAGCAGAGACATCACTTTGCCAACAAAGGTTCGCCTAGTCAAGGCTATGGTCTTTCCTGTGGTCATGTATGGATGTGAGAGCTGGACTGTGAAGAAGGCTGAGCGCCGAAGAATTGATGCTTTTGAAGTGTGGTGTTGGAGAAGACTCTTGAGAGTCCCTTAGACTGCAAGGAGATCCAACCGGTCCATTCTGAAGGAGATCAGCCCTGGGATTTCTTTGGAAGGAATGATGCTAAAGCTGAAACTCCAGTACTTTGGCCACCTCATGCGAAGAGTTGTCTCATTGCAACTCATTAGACTCTGATGCTGGGAGGGATTGGGGGCAGGAGGAGAAGGGGACGACAGAGATGAAATGGCTGGATGGCATCACTGACTTGATGGACGTGAGTCTGAGTGACCTCTGGGAGTTGGTGATGGACAGTGAGGCCTGGAGTGCTGCAATTCATGGGGTCGCAAAGAGTTGGACATAACTGAGCGACTGAACTGAACTGAACTGAGCTGAGGTATAACTCTCCATTTGTTTAGTCCTTCTTTGATTGCTTTCATTAATGTTTTATAGTTTCAGCATACAAATATTGGGGTATATTTTGCTAATATTTTGTGTTTATGATGCTATTATAAATGAAACTATTTAAATTATATTTCCAAGTGGTCATCTGTAGTATACAGAAATATAATTTTTTATTGACCTCATTAAATTTATTTATTAATTCTAGGAGTATCACTGTATATTTTTTTAGAATTTCCTGCATAGACACTCATGTTACCTGCAATAAAGACAGTTATCCCTTCCTTTCCAATCTAGATTTTTTCCTTCATCCCTTTCTTCTTTTCTTTCTTTCTAGTCAGCCTGAGTAGAAACTCCAGTAAAATGTTGGTCAAATGTGATGCAATCAGACCAGACATCCCTGCCTTGTTTCTTAGGGGGAGAGTGTTCAGTCTTTCACACTAAATGTGGTATTAAATGTAGGGTCTTTCTATGCTAAGTCACTTCAGTCATGTCTGACTGTGTGCGACCCCACAGATAGCAGCCCACCAGGCTCCCCCATCCCTGGGATTCTCCAGGCAAGAACACTGGAGTGGGTTGCCAGATGCTCCTTTTTAGATTGAGGGAGTTCACTTTTCCTACTTTTATGAACATTTTTGTCCTGAAAAGATACTGAATTTTGACAAATGTTTTTTTTTTTTCCATCTATTGAGATAATCATTTTTTTTAGATTATAATATGGCTAATTGAATCTATTAATATGCTAATGTTAATCTGACCTCAATTCCTGACATAAACCCAGTTTGGTCATGATGCATTATCCTCTTTATATATTCTGGTTGCTTTGGATTATGATTTTTACATTGATGTTCCTGAGGGATATTTGTTCTTTACTATTCTTGTCTTTGGTTTTATCAGTGTAATGCTGGCCACATGGAATTCAGTAGGAAGCTTTCCTTTCTCTTACATTTTCAAAAAGAGTTTGTGCAAAGTTGGCATTTTTCTTCCTTGTATTGATATGTTTGGTGGAACTCCCCACTGGTGTGAACTAGGCCTGGGGTTCTTTGTGAGAAAGGATTTAGCTATATATTCAATTTCCTTAATAATATAGGGGTGTTCAGGTTATCTGCCATTTGAAAAAGCTTTAACAGTTTGTATATTTAAAGAAAATGCACCATTTCATCTAAGGTTTTAAAATTTTGTTGCTAAAAATTCTCCATAGTGTTTTAAAATTTTTATAGTTATAAAATGCATTTTGTTGCATATTTCTTTTTTAATTTATTTTTATTGAAGTATGGTGGTGGTGGTGGTGGTTTAGTCACTAAGTCATGTGCAACTCTTGTGACCCCATGGACTATAGCCTGCCAGGTTCCTCTGTCCATGGGATTCTCCAGGCAAGTTGGTTGCCATTTCCTTCTCCACTATTGAAGTATAGTTGAATTACAATGTTGTGTTAATTACTGCTGTACAGCAAAATGACTCTGTTACATATATAACACACACACATTGTTTTTTATATTCTTTTCCATTATGGTTTATCACAAGATATTGAATATAGTTCCCAGTGTTAAAGAGTAGGACCTTGCTATTTATCTGTTCATATATACCAGTTTGTATCTGCTAATCTCAACCTCCCAGTTCAACTCTCTCTTATCCCCTCCCCCCTGGCAACCACCAGTGCATCCTCTATGCCCTTGATCTTGTTTCTATTTCATAGTTTCGTTTGTGTCATATCTTAAATTTCACACATAAATGATATCATATGATATTTGTCTTTCTCTTCCTGATTTACTTCACTTAGTATAACGATTGGAGAAGGCAATGGCACCCCACTCCAGTACTCTTGCCTGGAAAATCCCATGGACAGAGGAGCCTGGTAGGCTGCAGTCCATGGGGTCGCTAGGAGTCGGACACGACTGAGCGATTTCACTTTCACTTTTCACTTTCATGCATTGGAGAAGGAAATGGCAACCCACTCCAGTGTTCTTGCCTGGAGAATCCCAGGGACGGGGGAGCCTGGTGGGCTGCTGTCTATGTGGTCGCACAGCGTCTGACACGACTGAAGTGACTTAGCAGTAGCAGTATGACGATCTCTAATTGTATCCATGTTGCTGCAAATGGTATTATTTTACTTTATTCTTTTTTGTGGTTGAATGGTATTCTATTTGTATATGTACCACATCTTCTTTATCCATTCAACTGTCTTGCTGTATATTTCACTGCTGACACTGACTAGTGTCTTCTCCCTCTTTTTCATAATCTGTCTGACTCAAAGTCTATCAATATTTTTTATTTTTTTAAAGTTTGTTTTTATTGATTTTCTCTGTTTTCCTATTTCTTATTTCATTGTCATCCACTTTGATTTTTAGTGTTTACTTTCTTTTACTTATTTGAACTTAATTTGCTCTTTTTTCTAGCTTCTAGAGATGGACGCTGATTTGGGTTGTTTCTTTTTCTTCATTTTTATTAGCTCCAAGTATTTTATAATTTCTCTTGCTTTTTCTTTGACCCATGAGTTCCTTGAAAACATGTTATTTACTTTCAAATATTTGGGAATTTTCTAGATATTGTTTTTTTACTGATTTCCAGTGTAATTTTAGCTCTGGTCAAAGGGTAAACTTTTAATCATTTCAATTCTTTTAAATTAATCAACTTTTAAAAATTAACTTATTTTAACTGGAGGCTAATTACTTTACAATATTGTAGTGGTTTTTGCCATACATCAATATAAATCAGCCACAGGTGTACATGTGCCCCCCTACCCAGAACCCTCCTCCAAGCTCCTTCCCCACCCATCCCTCTGGGTTGTCCCAGAACACCAGCTTTGAGTGCCCTGCTTCATGCATCGCACTTGTACTGGTCATCTGTTTTACCTACGGTAATATACATGTTTCAGTGCTATTCTTTTAAATCATCCCACCCTCGCCTTCTCCCACAGAGTCCAAAAGTCTGTTCTTTACATCTGTGTCTCTTTTGCTGTCCCATACATAGGATCATCATTACTGTCTTTCTAAATTCCATATATATTCATTAATATACTGTATTAGTTTTTCTCTTTCTGACTTACTTCACTCTGTATAATAGGCTCCAGTTTCATCTACCCTGTTAGAACTGACCCAAATGTGTTCTTTTTTATAGCTGAATAATATTCCACTGTGTATATGTACCACAACTTCCTTATCCACTTGTCTGCCAGTGGACATCCAGGTTGCTTCCATGTCCTAGCTATTGTAAACAGTGCTGTAATGAACATTGGGGTACATATGTATCTTTCAGTTCTGGTTTCCTCGGTGTGTGTGCCCAGCAGTGGGATTGCTGGGTCATATGGCAGCTCTATTTGCAGTTTTTAAGGAATCTCCACACCGTTCTCCATAGTAGCTATACTAGTTTGCATTCCCATCAACAGTGTAAGAGGGTTCCCTTTTCTCCACACCCTCTCCAGCATTTATTGTTTGTAGACTTTTTGATGGCAGTCATTCTGACTGGCATGAGATGGTACCTCATTGTGGTTTTGATTTGCATTTCTCTGATAATGAATGATGTTGAGCATCTTTTCACATGTTTGTTAGCAATCTGTACATCTTCTCTGGAGAAATGTCTATTTAGTTCTTTGGCTCACTTTTTGATTGGATCGTTTAATTTTCTGGTATTGAGCTGCATAAGCTGCTTGTATATTTTGGAGATTAATTCTTTGTCGGTTGTTTCGTTTGCCATTATTTTCTCCCATTCTGAAGGGTGACTTTTCACCTTGCCTATAGTTTCCTTCATTGTGCAAAAGCTTTTAAGTTTAATTAGGTTCCATTTGTTTATTTTTGCTTTTACTTCCATTACCCTGGGAGGGGGGTCATAGAAGATCTTGTGATTTATGTCAAAGAGTGTTCTGCTTATGTTTTCTTCTAAGAGTTTTATAGTTTCTGGTCTTAAGTTTAGATCTTTAATCCATTTTGAGTTTATTTTTGTGTTATTTTTATGACCCATAGTATAGTTTATCCTGGTAAATAATTCATGTACATTTGAAAAAGCTGTTTTACACTGTTTTGGGGTGAGCATACTGTGGATGTCAAGTAGGTTAGGTTAATTGACAGTGTTTCAAGTCTTTCATATCTAGTTTTCTGTCACTTGTTCTGTCAATTATTAAGAGAGGAGGGTTGAAATTTCCAGCAATGACTGATTTATCTATTTCTTTTTGTAGTTTGTTAGTTTTTGTATACTTTGAATCTCTGCTATTTAGATCATAAACATTTAGGACTATTATGTTTTCTTGATGTATTGATATCTTTAGTATCATGAAATGCCCTTCTTTATCCCTGATAATATTCTTTGGCCACCTGATGTGAAGAGCTGACTCATTGGAAAAGACTCTGGTGCTGGAAAAGATTGATGGCAAAAGGAGAAGAGGGAGGCAGAGGATGAGATAGTTAGATAGCATCACTGACTCAATGGGCATGAGTTTGAGCAAACTCTGGGAGATAGTGAAAGACAGGAAAGTCTGGAGTGCTGCAGTCCATGGGGTCGCAAAGAGGCGGACACAACTTAGTGACTGAACAACAGCAACAACAACATTCTTACTCTGATTAACGTTAGCATGCTGCATCATTTTCTATCCCTTCATTTTTAATTTACTTATGTCTTATATATGAAGTGCATTTCTTCTAGGAAGCAAGTACATGGGACTTATTTCTTATCCAATCTATAACTCCACTATACAATTAGAGTGGTAACATTGTTTGCATTTAATGTGATTACTGTATAGCATTATTATGAAGGTAACTTGTAAAATACTATTGAGAGACCCAAACTAAGTTTTTAATAATGGAGAATTCACTTGGTCCTTTTTTTTTTTTTTTTTTTTTTTTTTTTTTTTTTTCTTGAAAGTTTATTATATTACTGGACAGAAAAATCAATATTATAACCCCCCCCCCCCCCCCCCCCCCCCTCTTCTGTCTCTCTCTTTCAGATTCACGAGGCCGATTCACTTGGTCCTAATTTTATATCTATAAAAGCAATAGATTATTTTTGAAGTAGAATGAATTGAATCATATGTTACTGGAAAAATAACCATGTATGTATCATTAAGAAAATTCTGAAAAATACAAATAATGAGGAAAAATCAGTCTTACAAATATTAAAATATTTTATAAAATGTAATTTAAAATAGTTTATAAATGTACAGTGTGCTGTTGCTATGACTGGAACATAAAAGGAAAATGAGATATAGACACAATGTTCACATAAAAATTTTGTATATGAGGAATCTGGAACAAGATGACCTTGAGCTCACCTCCTCCCACAGACACACCAAAACCATAGCTCCATGTAGAAAAAATATTTGAGAATGACCTGAAGATAAGCAGGAGAGATTGTCTGTAACTAAGGATACAAGGAAAAGGCCACTTTGAGACAGGTAGGTGGGGCAGAGATGCAGTCTTATCAGAATCCTCACACTTGGTGTGGGGACCCACAGGCAGGAGGATTATACCATCACTGAAGCTCCCACTGAGAAGCCAGAGTCCAAACTTCATGTAAGGGGCTCCAGCCTGGGGACCTGTACCAGGAAGAGAGTTCCCAACAGTTGGCTTTGAAAACCAATGGGGCTTACATCTGGAAGAACATAAGGGTTGTTAGAAAACCAATACTCCACCCCTGAAGTGTTCACACAGATACTTTCTCCAAGTCCCAGCACAGAAGCAGAGTGTTGAAAAGCACTTGAGTCATATAAGAAGGAGATTCATTGACTAATTTTAGGATATTTGCCTGAAGGGGGGGATACAGTGGAAGTCTCACCAAGGACAGAAGTGCTGGCAGCCACCTTTAAAAAAAAAAACAAAACACAACCTTTTTCTTTGGTTGATGAAATTATTGTGTATGATGTTATGTTGTATACTGGCTTGACATGATTTCAAAACCCACTTGTTCATAATTTAAGTGAAAGTAATTTTAATCTACTTCTTCATGACAAAGACCAAAAAAGTTGTTTTCAGAACTAAAGTTGTTTTGATATGAAAATGAAATAAGTGGCATCAAGATCATTATGTCATCTGTTGTTGTTGATAAGCACTTAATAGCTGGGCTGTTGAGAGGCCCCATTGGGGGATTATCAGTAAAAACAGAGAAGCAGCTACAGAGAGGGGACACTTAGAAGATAGATATTGAGAGTTTGTGATGAATATCCTAGAGTTTTCTTTCAGGGGAAATCTGCCCTTTTGCTGATCTGCTATTTGCAGATCTTGAGATGCTTGCTCCTACCATGGCCAAGTGACTCTTTTTCAGTCGGCAGTGGCGTTAAAACATGCAGCAATCTCAAGAACAGAACCCCATAAAAAGGTGACTCTTTTACTGGCAATGGTGGCAGACCTTGAGCCAGCCCACCAAGATCAGGCAGCCAGCCAACACCATTGTTCCCTAGTGACATGCTTTAGCAACAAGAGACTTTTATTTTTGCTGGCAGCTGAACTTCCCCAAAGTCTTCTCTCCAGAGAAACTCTAACAATGTAAACTTCCACTTAATTTGAACTTTATTCCCTTCATTTTCCTTGCTTGGAACAGTATCATAATTAAGCTATCACTTGTTTGGAGTGTGTTATTTATTCGTTTATTAAGAAACATTATTCTGTATGCTATTGGCTTACAAAATTATTATAATTCCCACTGTGAATCTGTGTACACACCCACACATATTATAAATTGTGGGAGAATAGACAAATCTTGTCATGCAGAATTCTCAATAATTCAGGAAGATATTTCCTTTCAAGAAAGTGGAGCATAAGTCCCCACTCCTTAGGTGTGAGCTGTACACAGCATCTTCCTTCCAAAGAGTTAAGTTTAGAAAGGGGGAAAAGCAGAGTAAATTTATAGTGGAGAAACTGGACTGCCTCAGCCAGGTAATCAAGCTGCACATTAAAAGTATTGTCATGTTTATAGTATGTTTAGCTTACATGATGCAGTGGGAATCATACTTTTGTGCTCTTCTTACAAGTCCAATCATGAGAAAACACTGAAGGCCATTATACTAAATGCCTGACCAGAACTCCTCAAAATTGTCAAAGTCATCAGAAACAAGGAAAATCTGAGAAACTAAGAGGCATCTAAGGAGACTTCTAAGTCTAAGGGCTTCCCTTGTGGCTCAGCTGGTAAAGAATACACCTGCAATGAGGGAGACCCGTGTTTGATCCCTGGGTTGGGAAGATACCCTGGAGAACGGAAAGGCTACCCACTCCAGTATTCTGGCCTAGAGAATTCAAGGACTGTATAGTCCATGGGGTCGCAAAGAGTGGGGCACCACTGAGCAACTTTCACTTTCACTTTCAAGGAGACATGATGACTAAATCTAATACGATAGGATCCTGGGGCAGGAAAAGGACATTAGTTGAAAACTAAGGAAAATCTGAACAACAAAATATGGACTTTAGTTAAAAATAATGTATTAATATTGATTTATTAATTGTTATAATTGAACCATACTCATCCAAGATGTTAATAATAGGAGAAGCTAGGGCATAGAAGTTCTGTTATTTTCACAATATTCAAAAAATTCAGGTGACTTTTATTTGTTTGTTTTTAACTTTAATATTACCTCTATGGCAACTTCTCCCACTGACCTTCACAATTAAAAAAAAAAACAACAACCTGAACTATTTGAAATTTGAGAAGTTTCTTGGAAGTTTAAGATGAACAAACTCCATAAAAAATTTTTAAATAAATACTTTTAACTCACAGATAGCAAAATACTAATTTCTGTAATACATAAGAATTCCTATAAAATTTTTAAAATAGCAATAACTTAATAAATATGTGGTCTGTGTGTGTGCTAAGTTGCTTCAGTCATGTCCAACTCTGTGTGACCCTATGGACTATAGCCGGTCAGGCTCCTCTGTCCACAGAATTCTCCAGGCAAGAATACTGGAATGAGTTGCCATGCTCTCCTCCAGGGGATCTTCCTGATACAGGGATCCCACCCACCTCTCTCATTTTTCCTGCCTTGGGAGGCGGGTTCTTTTCCACTAGTACCACCTAGAAAGTGTACATCTTATATATACAAGCATTTTTTACAACTAGGAATTTATTTCACTGAAATAATAACCTATATGAACAAAGATATTCATATGAAGATAATAGTTGTAAAATAATGTTTCTAATACCAATTATTTATTTATTTATTTATTTTTACTTTTAAATTTATTTTTTATTTTTTTCAATTTTGTACATTTTATTTATTTTTTAACTTTACAATATTGTATTGGTTTTATTTTAAAATCCCTGCCATCTATGGGGTCGCACAGAGTTGGACACGACTGAAGCACCTTAGCAGAAGTAGCAGCAGCAGCAGCAGCATCCTTTACTAAGATACTTGCTAAAAAGTTACATGTATATAAAATTAGATATAAGGTTGCTATTAAAAAGAAACAACCTTATGGGTGCTGACATACAATTGCCAAAATAAACTGTCAAGCAAACAGTTTCAGAAAACAAAGTTCAGAATATTGTGTGCCTAAAAATAATTCATTTTAGTACAGATAGCAATTTAAGAGAAATTAAATCTCTAGAAGAAGAATTGGATAATTTAAAAAGTACAATCAGAAAACAAAAGTGTTCTTAGTGAGCAAATATGATTGCAAAAATAAAAAATTAAATTGCATTCTGATAATAAATACGCAGCTGAAGACAAAGTTCATCCTCTGCAAATAAGGTTATGTTAATGTCTCAAAACAGAATAAAGGGAAACATATAATTGAAAGCTCAGGCACTGTAAGACAGATGTAGAAGTTCTAATATTCATAGAGAGAGATTTAAAAGATAAAACTGAGGGAATAAAATGATATCAGCAATTATCTAGGAAATATTAGAAGAAAATGTCCTGAAACTAAAGAAAAGATTCTTCCAATAGAAAGAAGTGACCATATCTCAACAAAGATTAATGCCTTAAAGCTTCCACTGAGAGAAAGCTTGGTGACAATTCCAAACAGAAAGAGAAGATCCTAAAACTTCCTGAAGAGAAACAGAGACATGACTTCAAAGTCAGAAAAATCAAACCGATCCAGACTTACATGCAACAGCGGGTTCTAGAAGACAAAACAGGAATGCTTTCAAAAATCCGGAAGTCGATGCCAGTCTAAGTAACTGATCAAGTGTGACGCTGAAATGAAGACATTTCAGGCATTCCAAAATTCATAAAGTTTAAATTCCATTCACATATATTTTCTGAAACAAAAACTCAAGAATGTATCCCAGATACCCAAATAAAAGAGGAAAATGTGGACTCCCAAAATATAGCAATCCTAGAGCATAAGCCACATAAAAACAGGGGCAAGAGGACTTCTGTGGAAAATGTTCTGATTAAAAAGGGGGATTTCACTCAAACTGTAACATGATTAAGGAACTTAAAGATCTTCAAATGTGAGGAGACTCTCAGTCATGATAGCTAGAAAAAAATGAAAGGGTACTCAGGAAGAACATGGTTTTGTCTTTAAAAGCAAATCAGAGATGCTGCTGCTGCTGCTAAGTCGCTTCAGTCGTGTCTGACTCTGTGCGACCACATAGACGGAAACCCACCAGGCTCCCCTGTCCCTGGGATTCTCCAGGCAAGAACACTGGAGTGGGTTGCCATTTCCCTCTCCAATGCATGAAAGTGAAAAGTGAAAGTGAAGTTGCTCAGTCGTGTCCGACTCTTAGCGACCCCATGGACTGGAGCCTACCAGGATCCTCCATCCATGGGATTTTCCAGGGAAAAGTACTGGGGTGGGGTGCCATTGCAAGGTATGGTTATACACTGACAGGGTGCAAAGGAAAGAAAAAGCACTTGGCTTTTAGCATCCGACCAGTCTTCAATAATAATAAAGGAAAATATTTATTTTTGAGGGGAAAAACAGCAAAGTATTGGAATTTGCATTGAACAATAGTTACATATGCATAATATTTTTGCTGCTGCTCCATCGCGAAGTTAATGCCCATCTTTTGTGACACCATGGACTGCAGCAACCAGGTTCTTCTGTCCTCTGCTATCTCCTGGAGTTTGCTCTAATTCATATCCATTGAGTTTGAGATGCCATCTCACCTCTTCCACCCTCTTCTCTTGTGCTCAACCTTTCCCAGCATCAGGATCTTTTCCAAAAAGTTGGCTCTTCGCATCAGGTGGCCAAAGTATTGGAGCTTCGGCTTCAGTCCTTCTAATGAATATTTATGACTGATTTCCTTTTGATTTGAACTCCTTGCAGTCCAAGGGACTCTCAAGAATCTTCTCCAGCACCACAATTCAAAACCATCATTTCTTCGGTGCTCAGCCTGCTTTATGGTCCAACTCCATACATGACTATTGGAAAAACTATAGTTTTGACTAGATAGATCTTTATTGGCAAAGTGATGTCTCTGCTTTTTAATACTCAGTCTAGGTTTGTCCTAGCTTTTCTTCCAAGTAGCTAGGTCTTTTAATTTCGTGGCTGCAGTCACCTTCCACAGTGATTTTGGAGTCCAAGGAAATAAAACCTGCCACTGCTTTCACTTTTTCACCTTCTATTTTCCATAAAGTGATGGAACTGGATTCCATGATCTTAGTTTTTTTAATATTGAGTTTCAAGACAGCTTTTTCACTCTCCTCTTTCACCCTCATTAAGAGACTCTTTAGTTCCTCTTCACTTTCTGCCAATAGAGTGGCATTATCTGCAGGAGACCTGGGTTCGATCCCTGAAATGGGAAGATCCCCTGGAGAAGGGAAAGGCTACACACTCCAGTGTTCTGGCCTGGAGAATTCCACAGAGTGTATAGTTCAAGGGTTTGCAAAGAGTCGGACACAACTGAGCAACTTTCACTTTCACTTGGGAAACCTAGGTTCCATCCCTGGGTCAGGAAGATCCCCTGGAGAAGGGAATGACTACCCACTCCAGTATTTCAGCCTGGAGAATTCCATGGACTGTATGGTCCATGGGGTCACAGAGAGTTGGGCACGACTGAGTGACTTACACTCACTCATCTGTATGTTTAGGGGCTTCGCTAGCAACTCATCTGGTAAATAATCTGCTTGTAATGCAGGCGACCCTGGTTCAATTCCTGGGCCTGGAAGATCCCCTGGAAAAGGGAAAGATTACCCACTCCAGTATTCTTGGGCTTCCCTGGTGGTTCAGCTGTTAAAGAATCTGCCTGCAATGTGGGACACCTGAGTTTGATTCCTGGATTGGGAAGATCCCCTGGAGAAGGCTACCCACTCCAGTATTCTGGCCTGGAGAATTCCACCGACTGTTTAGTCCATAGAGTTATAAAGAGTCAGACAGGACTGAGTGACTTTCACTTTCACTTTCATCTGCATATTTGAGGTTGTTATTTCTCCCAGCAATCTTGATTCTAGCTTGTGATTTATCAAGCCCAGCATTTTGCTTGATGTACTCTGCATATAAGTTAAATAAGCAAGTTGACAATATAAAGACTTACAGTACTCCTTTCCCAATTTTGAACCAGTTTCATGTCCAGTTTTAGCTGTTACTTCTTGACTTGCATCCAGATTTCTCAGCAGACAGGTAAGGTGGTCTGATACTCCCATCTTTAAAGAATTTTCCACTATTTATTGTGATCCACACAGTCAAAGGCTTAAGCATAATCAATGAAGCAGAAGTAGATTTTTTTCTGATCTCTATAGCTTCCTCCATGATACAACAAATTTTGGCAATTTATCTCTGTTTCCTCTGCCTCTTCAAAACCCAGCTTTTACATCTGGAAGTTCTTGGTTCATGTACAGCTGAAACCTCAGTTCAGTTCAGTTCAGTTCAGTCACTCAGTTGTGTCCGACTCTTTGCAACTCCATGGACTGCAGCATGCCAGGCTTCCCTGTTCATAACCAACTCCCAGAGATTGCTCAAACTCATGTCCATTGAGTCAGTGATGCCATCCAACCATTGCACCCTCTGTTGTCCCCTTCTCCTCCTGCCCTCAGTCTTTCCCAGCATCAGGATCTTTTCCAATGAGTCAGTTCTTAACATCAAGTGGCCAAAGTATTGGAGCTTCAGCATCTGTCTTTCCAATGAATATTCAGGACTGATTTCCTTTAGGATGGACTGGTTGGATCTCCTTGCTGTCCAAGGGACTCTCAAGAGTCTTCTCCAACACCACAAAAGTGTCAGTTCTTTGGCACTCAGTTTTCTTCACAGTCCAACTCTCACATCCATACATGACTACTGGAAAAACCATAGCTTTGACTAGACGGACCTTTGTCAGCAAAGAAATGTCTCTAATTTTTAATACGCTGTCTAGGTTGATCATAGCTTTTCTTCCAAGGAGCAAGCATCTTTTAATTTCATGGCTGCAGTCACCATCTGCAGTGATTTTGGAGTCCAAAAAGATAAAGTCTCTCACTGTTTCCATTGTTTCCCCATCTATTTGCCACGAACCGATGGGACCAGATGCCATCATCTTAGTTTTCTGAATGTTGAGTTTTAAGCCAGCTTTTTCACTCTCCTCTTTCACTTTCATCAAGAGGTTCTTTAGTTCTTCTTCACTTTCTGCCATAAGGGTGGTGTCATCTGCATATCTGAGGTTATTGATATTTCCCCTGGCAATCTTGATTCCATCTTGTGCTTCATCCAGCCTGGCATTTCTCATGATGTACTCTGCATATAAGTTAAATAAGCGGGTTGACAATATGCAGCCTTGACATACTCCTTTCCCAGTTTGGAACCAGTCTGTTGTTCCATCTCCAGTTCTAACTGTTGCTTGTTGACCTGCATATAAATTTCTCAGGAGGCAGGTCAGGTGGTCTGGTATTCCCATCTCTTCAAGAATTTTCCATAGTTTGTTGTGATCCACACAGTCAAAGGCTTTGGGATAGTCAATAAAGCAGAAGTAGATGTTTTTTTCTGGAACTCTCTTGCTTTTTCTATGATACGATGGATGTTGGCAATTTGATCTCTGGTTCCTCTGCCTTTTCTAAATCCAGCTTGAACATCTGGAAGTGCATGGTTCGTGTACTGTTGAAGCCTGGCTTGGAGAATTTTGAGCTGAAGCCTAGCTTGAAGGATTTTAAGCCTAACCTTGCTAACATGTGAAATGAGAGCAACTGCACAGTAGTGTGAACATTCTTTGGCATTGCCTTTCTTTGGTATTGGAATGAAAACTTTTCCAGTTCTGTGGCCACTGCTCAGTTTTCTAAATTTGCTAACATTGAGTGTAGCACTTTAACAGCATCAACTTTTAGGATTTTTAAATAGGTCAGCTGGAATTCCATCACTTACATTAGCTTTATTATAGAAGTTCTTCTTAAGATCCACTTGACTTCACACTCCAGGATGTCTGGCTCTAGGTGAGTGACCACACCATTGTGGTTATCCGGGTGATTAAGACCTTTGGTGTAAATTTCTTCTGTATATTCTTGTATTCATAATATTTTAAGTACTTAGTTGATAAGTACTAAGAGAAGTAAATTATGTTTATAGAATAAAAATAAATATTACAAACTTTGACCACGTAGAAGGTACAGGAAAGAAATGAATATTAATATTTCCCCAGACATTGTGGGAAATAATGTCTAAAGTTGAGGGAAAAAAATGAATCCTAACATTAAAACTGTCTGAAGTTTGGTCAAGAGGATAATCATGTTATTTAGTGACACAGTGATAAATAGCCATCAGACATCCTAAGGACAGGAGAGGTTATGAGTGATAAACCCATAAGAGAGGAACTTACGTGTTTGAGGTGAAGAAGGACAACCAGGGTCATCACTTCCATAACAGGCTCTACTGTACAATTTGAAATGCTTTAACAATGTGCATGTCTGCTTCTGTAATAAGATATATGAAATAGATTATTAAACCAATGATCAGAGAAAATTAGAAACTAGGACAATGATCAATTAGAACCTTCATAGATTTTTTTTTTTAATCTCTTTAATGTTGTCTTAGGAAAACTGAAATGGAAAACTAGTATTCTTGTCCTGGCTTTGCTGAGAACTCACTTTTTTCAAGTTGTTTCCTCTCTAGGGCCCCAGGTTCCTCACTCATAAAATAGAGGCTAGAGCTTGAAATATCCAAGCTCTTTTCACCTCTAAATTTCTAACATTCTAATCTGAACTTCATTTATTTCCCATTTAATAAGCTCACTAGCTTGGCAGATTAAGGGCATGCGTGCTAAGTCACTTCAGTCGTGTCTGCTCTTTGCAACCCTATGAACTGTAGCCCACCAGGCTCCTCTGTCCATAAGATTCTCCAAGCAAAAGTACTGGAGTGGGTTGCCATGCCTTCCTCCAGGAAGGCCATCTCATATATCCTTTTTATTCTGAGGCTATCAGGCATCTGTATCTGGCTTGTCTTTCATGAGAAGTCATGTGGTAGATGGGGCACAGGGCTGGAAGGCAGGCCAGCTCCTGATAGTCACTTATGCCTTATGGCAGTGGGGAAGGCAAGTGGGGTACTCAGCCCTGTCTTTTATTGACAGAGTTATCAATGCATTCACATAGAACCTATAGAGAGGTATTTGGGGTTCATTTTGCAGAATGACAGTCACCATAAGCACAGTGAAAGAGTTTGCAGCAATAGATGATAGACTCTAGCCCTGAGTCCACAAGCGGTAGGACTGCGGTGGGGCGTGAGGGTGGCTTTGGCACGGCATGGCATCAAGTGTGGGGAAAGGACTGGTTCTGAAGGAGGAGAGGAGAGATGTCTCATCTGCTCAGCACCCTCAAGGTCAGCTGGACCCAGCGCTGGGGGCAGGGAGCAGCAGTGCAGAGTTGTATCTCCAGAGGCACTGAAAGGACAGAGAGATTTGGCTGTGGTGTGACATTATGATTCATAATAAAAAATATTTATTTGGTTTTTATTTCCCTTGCTGGCACAGAGCTCCTAAACTCTCCTAATTTCCTGTGATGAGAGCAATAAAGATGTCTTTTGCTATGTTAATAAGGGGACTTTCAGAAAACAACTAAGGATGGCGGCTGATTGCCAGGAAAACCAACCATGGAATTAGAAGGTTGAAAATCTCAGTCCCATCTGTCTCCTTGACCTCTGGGGAGGAGAGAGAAGCTGGAGGTTGAATCAATCACCAATGGCTGATGATTAAATCAATCACGTCCATGTAATGCAGCCTCTATAGAAACCAAATGGGGTTTAGATAGCTTCTGGGTTGGTGAACACATGGAGGTGCTGGGAGGGTATTGAGCTTAGAAAGAGCATGGAAGCTACAGGGCTTTACCCAACACCATGCCTCTGGCATCTCTTTCATCTGGCTGTTTCTAAAATGTATCCTTTTATAGTAATTTGGTAATCTGGTAAGTAAAATGCTTCTCTGAGTTCTGTGAGCCGCTCTAGCAAATTAAGAGAATGCAAGGAGGGGCTATTGAAACACTGTGTCTGTGGTCTGCCTTTAGAAGCACAGGTTACAACGTGGGCTTGTGATTAGAATCTGAAGTTGGGGGAGGCAGTCTTGGAAGATGAGCCCTTAACTTGTGGAATATGACAGTACCTCTAGATAGGTGGTGTCAGAGTTGAGCTGAACTGTAGACCATCCAACCTGTGTCAGAGAATTGCTTGGGGGAAGGAACCCATCGGCTGTAATTGGGAGCAGAATCTGAGGTGGCCTCATGTATTAGTTTTCCTGGCACTGCCGCAAGAAATCACCTCAAACTGGCTGGCTTACACAATAGAACTGTGTTGTCTCACACTTCTGGAGGCTGGAGTTTAGAGGTCAGGGGGTCAGCAGGGTTGCTTCTTCCTTCTGAGGCCATGAGGAAGAATCTGTTTCTTGCTTCTCTCATAGCTTCTGATGATCAGCTGGCAATGTTCCACATTCCTTAGCTTTTAGAGGCATCACCCTGATCTCCACCTTCAGGTTCACAAGGCGTTCTCCCTGTGTGTGTATCTTTTTCTGTGTCCAAATTCTCCTTCTTTGAAGGACACCAGTCATATTGGATCAGGGACTACCCTGCTCCACTGACCTCATCTTTACTAATCACATCTGCAATGACCTTATCATATTCTGGGGTGCTGGGGGCTAGGACTTCAGCAAGTGAATTTGGAAGGGACACAATTCAACTCACAACAACTCATGATTAAGCTGTAGACCAAAGTGCTTTCTACTCCATGAAATAGGAACTTTTGGAGAAAAAAATGTTAAGACTAGCCAGGAAGTGTGGCTCCCGCTTCCTTACCAGCAGGTAATGGTGGGAGGCAGGTGGCTTAAGGGTGGGAGTGGGTGAGCATGGCTCAAATGGGTGGTGGGGAGGCACAAATTAAGGAGAGGGTGGTTACAACAGCTGGAGAAGGGCAGGTGACTCTTTCCAGGACATTCCAGTCAGCATGGGAGGAGCTGACTCTCTCTTCTACTCAATTATTACTGTAAATATGCTATTATCAAAAGACTCCCCCAATTACATTTATTTTTCTCAATCAGAGTTCTGTGTGTTGATGAGAGAATAGGAATTTCTGCCTTGGGCTATGGACCAGGTTGACACCTACTCCAAGGGCTCTCAATTCTGGGACCAACATTTATCTGGAGCACACACTTCTCATGGCGGACGGTGGGCTGCAGAAGCACAAGGGGCCAACCAGACCACACAGACAAGCTGATGCCTCTGCTCGCATCACACCAGGTAACAGCACATCAACCATAGCAGGTCATATGGTTAAACCCAATGTCAATAGATCAGGCATATATCAATGCTTACTCTACTGGGGGTCACTGCAAAGTATCCCAGCAGAAGAAATGGGTGTATCATCTCTTTTAGGAAGATAATAAAGAAGCAGAAATAATATCCCATCTGTACAACTTCAGCTTTTATTTCACTTTTTTAATGACAAAATTAACCCATGCTCACCATTAGACATTTGGAAAATGTATACAAATACCTACCATCTGGAAATAGCCACTGCTAATGTTTAGCACAGTTTGGGTATATTTAATTGTTAATATAGTAACCCTCATAAAGCATCCCTATGCCCACTTTGCTCCAGCCCTGAAGTTGTTTCCTTAGGCCTGGAAAATCAGGGTATACCTACAATGTTAGACTTATGAAGGAAAAAGCTTCTAGGCTTTGGATTCAGAAGTAAAAAAAAAAAAGATTTAATTCGCTGGAATGGTAGAACACAACCAGCTACATGAAACTCAGTATGAAGATATAAAATATCCTACATTTAGGTGAGAAAAAAAAAATTGTACAAGATGTAGAGATGAAAACTTAATAACACTTCATGTGTGAAAGATATGGGTGTTCCAATTCATCATAAATAAAACAGGAGCCAATCGGGAGGCTGTTTAGCAGATGTAGCCAAGATAAGGGTGGATTGTGTGTGTTATGTATGTACCTACGTGTGTGTGTTCTTTATTTTAAATGAAGAACACATTTTTGAAAGATAGATAAGAAACTGCTAACAGTGATGATCTCAAAGTGCAGAAAGGCTAGTGGAGAGGGAGCTCTACTTTTTATTTTATATCGTTTTGTGCATGTGAATTTTTTTTTAGTGTGACCATATATTATTTTTGTATTGTAAACATTGTTTAAATTGGAAAAAAATGCAAATGAGGTGATAGAAACACTGTTGGGGATGGATAAAGCTGTTTTTCATTTGGGGCATGCTGCTTTTTTATTATTTTTATTACAATAACACAATATGACAGCATTAGAGCATACTCAGTGTATATCCTCATTGATGTGGTCAGCACTTACACACAACTCTGTACCTGTGCTTCATCATTCGACTTTAGCAGTGGTCAGACACAGTTACTCTGGAATTAAACTGCCTGGGCTGTGTGACTGTGGGCAAGTTACTCAGCCTCTCTGGGCCTCTTTCACTGCTTTAAAATGGAGATAACAATAGTGGTTATAGTGGTGATTCATAAAGGTAATCACTAATATGCTTTGAACAGAGTCTGAGGTGTAGTCAAAACTCTCTTTAAATATTATTAACATCTCCTCAGGTTTCTATTGGAGAAGGCAATGGCACCCAACTCCAGTACTCTTGCCTGGAAAATTCCACGGACAGAGGAGCCTGGTAGGCTTCAACCCCATGGGGTTGCGAAGAGTCGGACACGACTGAGCAACTTCACTTTCACTTTTCACTTTCATGCATTGGAGAAGGAAATGGCAACCCACTCCAGTGTTCTTGTCTGGAGAATCCCAGGGTCTGGGGAGCCTGGTGGGCTGCCATCTATGGGGTCGCACAGAGTCGGACACAACTGAAGCTACTTAGCAGCAGCAGCAGGTTTCTATGTATTTTCTAGATTGAGCCTATGCATAAAACCTCATAGCCCAAATATGCCATAGTGTAATTAATCTTTCTCCTATTATTTGGATAGAGGTTACATATGGACACATGTGTTGCTATGAAGATGCTATAAGCCAGTGCTTACAGTATTTCTCAAAGTTTAACATGTATGTAATTCACCCAGAGAAACTGTTAGAAGGCAGCTTCAGGAAATCTAGGTGACCTGAGATTCTGCATGTCTAGTAGGCTCCCAGGGGATGTGAATGCTATTGGTCTGTGAACCACAGTTTCAGTAGCAAGTTATGAACATCCAGTGAAAATAGGAGGATTAAGAGGGGTTTAGAAACAGTCCCTGGAGAAACAAGGAGTAACTTGCCTGGATCACATGGATGTCGTGACTCTTGAATGCCTTCAAATACTTGGAAGACTGTCACACAAAGGAGAAGCCTGTTTTCTGGAGCTTCAAAATTCCGACTAAATGGGTAGAAATTGTAGGGAGGAAAAATTTCCGGCAATATAAGGAAGAAATTTCTTACAGGCTCTGCTGATACCTGCAGCTCTAGAGGTCTGCGAACTAACACTGGCTCGACCAGTGACCACGATAACAAAGCTGGCGCTCTGCAGCAAGGCAAGGGGGTGGCAGGATGAATGACCCCAGATGCAGCAACAGCAGGAATCTTCAGAAAGAGAGCACCTCAAGAGGAGACGAGCCCCTGCAGGTGGTCACAGAGGAGGCCTGGAATCCCCACTACATTCTCTATGCCCCTCTGTGTCTCGCCCGTCCTCCTGATCTGAGCCAGTGTAGTGAGGCCCTGTCTAGTGGCTGGATGAATCTGCCTCTGAGTTCTTCCTGTGCCAGACTCTTTGAGTCTACCTGCAGCCACGCTGCTCGCTAACTCATTTCCTGGCTCTTGGTCTCTCCATGAACTTGCAGCCTGGAGACTGCCAAGGAAGCAGACTTCAGTGACAGATTTTTGCTCACCACGTAACCAGGAAGGATCTGGGCATGTCCTTCAGTGGGATGTAGACATCTCATCGTCCCGCTGGCAGAAGTCAGTGGCACCTAAGTTCGCTCTTCTGAAGTGGTGGGCCTGGCTCTCTACCCACTGAGCAGGAACAGCTGTGTCTCAGCGGGAACGGATGAGCACCAGATTTCCTGTCCCTGTTCCACTTGGAAGCGGAGAATCATTAGGGTCCTCAGGCGACTTCTGAAGGGCAAAGCAAAGCGGGGGAGATGCATGCAGGGCATAAACAGGGCAGCCCAAGCTCCAGTTGGAGCCAGACCCAGGAAGCCAGCAGGGGAGGAGGTGTTCTAGGGTCACAGAGTCATGGCCTGTGGAGGGGTTGTCGTAGGAGAGACACTCTGTCAGTGACAGCGTACAGCAGACCACTTCCATCCCAAGGGACAGCTCTCACTCCAGTGCACACCCATCTTCCATCATCTCAACACAGAACAAAACCTGCCAGGCAGAGCCTTTTCCTCTTCTGTCAGCCATGGTTGTTAGGAGACGAATGGGGTACAAGTTTAAGTGAGGTGCACTTCAGAATTGGAACTCAAAACTAGTGTCCTTCCTAAGATGCTGACATGAGAAAACCGGTGTCAAGAGAGCAAAAAGACCACACTACTAGGAGGTCACAGATGCTGCTGTAAATGATAGAGAAATAGGGAAGCAGAAAGCCCCCACTATCTGCCTTGCCCAGGGTGGGGTGGGTGAGATGGCCTGTCTTTCACATGCTTCCACATGTTTATCTTCTGGTGGTGAATCAGTGCTGATGTTAAGTTCATCCATTTGTCTTGGGTCTATGGTTCCAGCCCCACACTGAGAGCTGGTTCTCAGTAAAATCTTGTTGAGTGACCATGTCTCTGGTAGAAAGTGGAGGGCAAGGAAGGGCCGAGAAGGAGATAGGAGAATAGTAGTGTGGACTCCCCAGCACAGGGCACGTGGTGTGTACCCATCCCTTGTAACATGGACAGGCCTTCTTTTTCATGATCATCTGAGAAGTGATGATCATTTTTCTCAAGGTCAAAGACAGGAACATTAAGTCAATCAGTGGAAGGTATTTGTTGAGCACACCTTGTATTCTCCCCTGTGTTCAATATGGTCAAATATATAAAGCCTTCAGCTCAAGGCTACTCACCTTGACATAACCAATATCTTTAGGTCAGAGGAGGCTCCTGATGAACATTTTTTTAATGAATGAATATGAAGCACCAATAACAATAACACATAACATAACAATAACACCATAACACAGAAGGCTTCTCTTCAGTGTATTTCAAAGGGGAAGGAGAAAGATGTGAGGAGAAGATAAGAAAGACAGGGGAGTGATCCCTAATTTAGCGTGAAGGGATTTGGAGCTGAGTTTGTGTGTGGAGTGGATGACCAGGTGGAATTCTTAAACCCTGAACCTCGGAGTACACACACACCAGTAGGAGTCGGAGTTGGGGGGTGGGCAGAGGCACCAGCTTGCTGGCCCATGTTCCCCAGCACTGTCAGATTCTCCGTCCTCCCAGGCCTTGCTGTGATTTCTCTCCCTTTGATTATCTTACAAACACCCTTATTAGACAATTAAATGCTTATGTTGAACAAAAGAAGAGAGGGTGTGAAAGTGATAGTTCACAAGCACATCTAATTAGCACTGAGTGGGATAGATTGCATAAGACCCAACTTAGATTCACAAAGGGAATCAAGGTAGAGCGGCAAAACCAAACTCTGCTGAAATGGGGAGGGAGGTGGGTGTCAGCATGATCTTCCCACGGTTTGTCAGTGACTTTATGATCTTTCCCCTCCTCTCGACCCACACATTCACTTTTTACAAAAATGTTTATTTAGTTGGCTGCATCGGGTCTTAGTCGTGGCATATGGAATTTTCAGTGCATCATGTGGGATCCCTCTTTGCAGTGTATGGACTCTCTAGTTGTGGCCTGCAGGCTTAGTTTCTCCACAGCATGTAGGATCTTAGTTCCCTAACCAGGGATGGAACCCAGGTCCTCTACATTGAAAGACAGACTCTTAACCACTGGACCACCAGGGAAGTCCCCACACATTCACTTTACATTATTATTTTCTTTAATAGGAAAATCACAAAATCCTTTAGGTTAGATGACTAACCTGAGATGGTAGAGTTCAAATGCACTATCAAGACATCTTCAAGGACTAGGGAGCATAAAAGAAAGGTCTCGACACTCTGTGTGGGCACCTTCTGGAGCTGGGGCCCAGTGCGTAAAGGGAAGAACCAAACAGTGGGTTGGCCAGGACCCAGAGAGTGGATCCTTCCTCAGGCTTAGGAAAGGTGCAGGTTCAAGCATCAGGTGACAGAAGACTGAGTAGGCAAGACAGTAAAAGGAAGTTGCTTCCTTCCTGTTTAAATCAAATTCCAATCATACAAGGTTGGAAACATTGAATTTAGTAGTTACCATCTATTGAAGGTTTACTCTTTTCCAGGCACTATACTGCTACTGCTAAGTCATTTCAGTCGTGTCCAACTCTGTGCGACCCCAGAGATGGCAGCCCACCAGGCTCCCCCGTCCCTGGGATTCTCCAGGCAAGAACACTGGAGTGGGTTGCCATTTCCTTCTCCAATGCATGAAAGTGAAAAGTGAAAGGGAAGTCGCTCAGTTGTGTCCGACCCTCAGCGACCCCATGGACTGCAGCCTTCCAGGCTCCTCCATCCATGGGATTTTCCAAGCAAGAGTACTGGAGTGGGGTGCCATCCAGGCACTATGCTGTTTGGCATATGTTATCTCAATTCCTGTAATCCAAGTATTTGAGTTTTCACTTTACAAGTGAGGAAACTAAAGAACAAAAAGATGACGTAAACTGTCCAAATTGTAAACCTAGTGAATGATGGGGGTGAGTCTGTATCCCAGGTTCATCTGCAATCAGCATTCATACTTGTAAGGCGCTCCACACTGCCAGCCTCCTAAGGATGGTGGGTCTCCAGTGAGAGTGCTGGAGGAACCAGCCTATTCAGATTCTCACTGCCAAGGTTCTGCTTCTCATTGGGATCTCGCTAGTAGCTGATACCACCTCCACCTGGGTTCAGGCTATCTGATTGTTTATTTCACATTTCAGCCCAAACAGAAGCCCTGGACCCTATGTCATGTGGCTAAAACCAGGCCTTAAGACTAGAACAAGGTTCGATACTTGATACTCAGGATACTGCCCCACTCCTTCCTGTAGTCAGGATGGTCTTGTTTTGTTTCTAATACAATCGTTGCTTGCATATATTTGTAACATGGCACTAAATAATCAAGTACAGTTCAGTTCAGAACAGTTCAGTCTCTCAGTCGTGTCCGACTCTTTGTGACCCCATGAATCGCAGCACCCCAGGCCTCCCTGTCCATCACCAACTCCCGGAGTTCACTCAAACTCATGTCCATCGAGTCAGTGATGCCATCCAGCCATCTCATCCTCTGTCGTCCCCTTCTCCTCCTGCCCCCAATCCCTCCCAGCATCAGAGTCTTTTCCAATGAGTCAACTCTTCGCATGAGGTGGCCAAAGTACTGAAGTTTCAGCTTTGGCATCATTCCTGTCAAACAACACCCAGGGCTGATCTTTAGAATGGACTGGTTGGATCTCCTTGCAGTCCTAGGGACTTTCAAGAGTCTTCTCCAACACCACAGTTCAAAAGCAGCAGTTCTTCAGTGCTCAGCTTTCTTCACAGTCCAACTCTCACATCCATACATGACCACTGGAAAAACCATAGCCTTGACTAAATGGACCTTTGTTGGCCAAGTAATGTCTATGCTTTTCAATATGCTATCTAGGTTGGTCATAACTTTTCTTCCAAGGAGTGTCTTTTAATTTCATGGCTGAAGTCACCATCTGCAGTGATTTTGGAGCCCCCAAAGATAAAGTTTGACACTGTTTCCACTGTTTCCTCATCTATTTGCTATCAAGTACAAAAGAGAGTCAGTTATTGAGAATCTATTGCTCCAGCCCTTTTTATTGGATAGTCTGCACTCTTCTGGTGGATACCATCAAGGGACCTTTTACAACCCAGAAGCACATGCTTAGTAGCTTTCTTGTGGTTGTGGTTTAGTTGCTATGTTATGTCTAATTCTTTGCAACCCAATGGACTGTAGCCTGCCAGGCTCCTCTGGTCATGGGATTTCATAGGCAAGAATACTGGAGTGGGTTGCCATGCTCTTCTCCATGTGAATTTCCCAACCCAGGGACTGAACCCATGTCTCCTGCATTGCAGACAGATTCTTTACTATCTAAGACACCAGGAGGCCCCAGAAGCTCTCTTAGCATAAAGTATGGTCCCTCTTAGTATCTTCAGAGAGGCAAGTGGTGATGCCTCCTCAGCTGGCCTATATAAAGCTGGCACCTGAGTAGTTCTCCAGAGGGATGGGCCTACCCTTCAGACCCAACCCACAGACACAGGGCACAGCACATGCCCAGTAGATCATGGAATCAATGCAGGTGGCATTGGGTGGGAGGCAGTATTGCCAGTATCTTCCTGGAAGCAGGACAGTGGGAAGCAGCCAGGAGGGAGCACTGAGTCTACCCAGCAGGAGCTAGGAGCCTGGACCTTGAGGCCAGGGAGATAAGCATATGTCCAGGGGTTGTGGTGTTCCAATGGGACAGATATTAAACACGAAGATGGGGTGCAGATGTTCAAGTGCAGAGCAATAAAGGGCCCTCCCTGACAGGTGTGCAATATCCTGACAGGTATTAATGGCTTGGTCCAGGGATGGGATAAAACTTGTAAGTGAAGTGAAGTGAAGTGTGAAGTCGCTCAGTCGTGTCCGACTCTTTGCGATCCTGTGGACTGTAGCCTACCAGGCTCCTCTGTCCATGGGATTCTCCAGGCAAGAATACTGGAGTGGGTTGCCATTTCCTTCTCCAGGGGACCTTCCCAACCCAGGGATCGAACCCGGGTCTCCCGCATTGGAGGCGTTGGGGGCAAACGCTTTAACCTCTGAGCCACCAGGGAAGTACTTGTAGGTGGGTATCAAAGGAAGGCAAAGGCTGAGAACAAGACACAATCTGAGAGGTGTCAGTGTCCCAGACACAGGCTAAGGGCAGGACAAATCTCTGGGACACTTGAAGTCAATTAGGGTCTTCCATAGGTCAGGAGAAGCTGGAACCCAGAGTTAGAGATTCACTGTAGAATGTGGGTCCCCAACCTCCAGGATCTAATGCCTGATGATCTGCGGTGGAGCTGATATAATAAAATTGGAAATAATGTGCACAATAAATGTAATGCATTTGAATTATCCCCCTTCCCCAGCCCATGAAAAAATTCCCTTCCACGAAACTGGTCCCTGGTGCCAGAAAGGTTGGGGACCCCTGCAGTAGAGAATAAGGCTGGTGACTATGGAGGCAAAAGAAGATAGAAAGGTTGATCCTAGAAAAGGGATGAATGCCTCAGTTCTGTAATCCAGGACACCTGAGATGGTACCACAACCAGAATGATGAAATCCCAAGTCAACAAATCACAGACCCCAGGCTCCTTACAGAGCACTAGCCTGGAGCTGGACGTGGTCCCTGAGACTGGAAGATCTGTCAGTCTCAAGGACCTGCAAGGGTTAAATAGTTCAGTTACAGGGGAGGACTACAGGAGCCAGGGTCTGAGCAAGCAGCCCATCTCATCACTCTCCTTCTGTCCACTGTGATATCAACTAAAGATCAGCCATCTGTGGAAATCCAATAGACATATAACATGGACATGTCAAGTAAATCAATCTCCAATTGACCTGGACCAGCCATTTCTGCTTGCAGCCCTGAGTGGGTGCCACTCAGGAGCTGGCTGACAGCAGACCACAATGTCATGACCTTCCTGCAGGCTGCCCGGGGCTCCACGTTCACTGTGCCAGGCTGTTCTTCCTGGGACTGCAGTGGCTTCAGGGTGTGTGTACGGTCTGACAAGAGTTGGAGCCTTACCAAGGGGAATTTTAGGCTAGAAAACATGCCCCATGCCATGTCATGCCAGTGTCCTTAGCATGCTCAGAGGAAAATTTAATTACTACCAAGAGCAAGCAACCCAGCTTTTGACCATCAGGAGTTAAGCCACCAATCTAGAAACCCCTGTTCCTTCCTCAGAAATGTCTAATGGCTCCCCATCACCTGGGCAGGAAACTAGAGGACCAAGCCCCCAGCATTGGTCCTGAGGCTGCCCACCTCCATGCTGCCTAACTCTGGGCTAATACCATTGTAGCCATTTAAGAGACAGGGAAGTCCCCTTTCCTACCATGAGTTGGGATCCCTGGCCAGGACATGAGGCCTTATTCCCATCTGTTCCTTCCCCGAGGGCAGGGCTCTGCAGCGACAACCAAAGGAGACTGTGGTTCAGGAAATGGGGCACCTTCATACTTGTAAGTGTATTGAGGGCTTGGCACTGGGGAGGGACACCACAGGCTGAGAGGTAAACTAATGGATGCATAAAGAAATGAAGACCCACATGTATGGGAATCATCCTTATCCATGAAAGAGTTTGCTATAATGTGTCCAGGGGAGATTTTTTTTTTTTAATTTTTTTCTTGAGCCCAGTACCCAGACCTTGACGCTCATCTATTCTTCTAGGCTGAGCTGGCCTCTGGGGAGGGTTATCACTCTCCCAGTGATATTTCAGGCCATCTCTTAGTGGAGATGCCCTCCCTTCTTGGTGGGACTAACAGATGCTACTAGAACCACCCACTTTGTCAAGGTGTTGTGTGATGTTCAAGTGGGTAGGATAGTAGTCAGAATTACTTTTGTCTCCCAATTATTTTCAGCTTTCCGCTTTTAAGTACACAGTGGTCTATTTCCTGACTTCCTGTTGGTTGGGTGGGACTGTGAGACTACTTCTGCCCAGTGAGGAATCATATATATATACCTCCTTTGAGGCTTAATGCAACACCCTCCGGATCTCTTCCTCCTGGCTGTGACTGGCATGATTTGAGATAGCGGCTACTTCATCTGCTTGGGCCCATATGAACCTATGAGGACTGCTGTCCTCTTTAGTCCCCTCCCCTGGGTAACTCTAGTGGAAAATGGTGTTGAGTGAGAAAGATTTAAATCTTTGGTATTTTAAGTAACTGATATTACAGGAGTTGTTTGTTACTGCAACATAACCAAGCCTGACTTGAGTGATACAGACGCTGAGGTGGTCACAGTCTCTGTGAATGCATGACTGACGGATCACAACTAGTTATTACTGGGCATAAGACTCTTCATTGACTCCCAGCCACACTTACAAAACTGTCTGTTATGAGAACCACAATTGCTTTGCTTCCAGTTGTGCCCTGGGCTATGCCATTCTAAGATTCTTCCATCCTCAAGGATATCAAGGACCCACTTTTTAAAACGGAAATAATTGCTTTACAACGTTGTCTTAGTTTCTGCTGTACAACAAAGTGAATCAACTGTAAGTATATATAGTGGATTATATACTTATATATAAGTATACATACATCCCCTCCCTCTTGTATGGGAGCACCAAGCTGAGATCCCTGTGTTATACAGCTGCTTCCCACTAGCTATCTCTTTTACACATGAGATCTCTTTACACGTGCTACTCTCCCAATTCATCCTATCCTCTCCTTCCCCAGCTGTGTCCATGGGTCTGTTCTCTGTGTCTCAGTCTATACTCCTGCCCAAGGGCCCATTTTTAATGAGCTCTGTACACAGTATTCTTGGCCCAGAGAGGACTATGCATAAAGCATTTTAAAAATATTCTTGCATTTCTGTTACTATCTCTTCTTCAAGGCAAGGGAGATAGGAGTCTTTGGGGTCTTGTCAAGGGATATAACAAGGTGAGTCTTTGAATTTCCTTCTCTGCACTGCTGCAGAGCTATCTGGCCTTTTGGTTCCACCCAGCGTGTGCCAGTCTTCAGGAGAAATTTTCATTAATAAAAGAATCCAGTTGTTGTAACCCAGCTAGCTGTCCAGGGAGACACACAGCAGGTACAGAATCTGATGAGCTCACCTATGACAATATATTCTGGCTCATTTAAAATTATATTTCACCCTCATTAGTTAACTCTCAAATCGTATGCCCCCAAGTTACCCCAAATGATGGAGTTACAATACTTCCAGGCACAATCTTTTCTTTTGTATCCTGATTATCCATTTCACCTCAGGCCATGTCAAGTCCAACTCCTGTTTATTCAGAGACAAACAGTGAGGTGGGTGCAAACTGTCAGCCTCTTCTACAAGCAACCCAGGGGCAGGGTGAATGTGTATTTCAGAAGGGATTGCAGAGTCAGGGTCCTCAAGTCCTCTGGTGCTCAGAGTTCTCCATCCCTGTATCCTAAGCTCCCTCCTTCATGCCCCAGATCCATGAGATTGTGAATTATGGAGTGCTGTCATTCAGAAACAAGAGACACAAACTTCAGAATTTTTAAAGATGCTTCAGTCACAGATGAGAAATTAATTACTTTAAATATAGATTTTTGTTTGAGCTTAGGGTCAGATCTGATCAGATCAGATCAGTCGCTCAGTCATGTCCGACTCTTTGCGACCCCATGAACTGCAGCATGCCAAGCCTCCCTGTCCATCACCAACTCCCAGAGGTCACTCAGACTCACATCCATTGAGTCAGTGATGCCATCCAGCCATCTCATCCTCTGTCGTCCCCTTTTCCTCCTGCCCCCAATCCCTCCCAGCATCAGAGTCTTCTCCAATGAGTCAACTCTTCGCATGAGGTGGCCAAAGTACTGGAGTTTCAGCTTTAGCATCATTCCTTCCAAAGAAATCCCAGGGCTGATCTCTTTCAGAATGGACTGGTTGGATCTCCTTGCAGTCCAAGGGACTCTCAAGAGTCTTCTCCAACACCACAGTTCAAAAGCATCAATTCTTCGGCGCTCAGCCTTCTTTACAGTCCAGCTCTCACATCCATACATGACCACAGGAAAAACCATAGCCTTGACTAGATGGACATTTGTTGGCAAAGTAATGTCTCTCCTTTTGAATATGCTGTCTAGGTTGGTCATAACTTTCCTTCCAAGGAGTAAGTGTCTTTTAATTTCATGGCTGCAGTCACCATCTGCAGTGACTTTGGAGCCCAGAAAAATAAAGTTAGCCACTGTTTCCACTGTTTCCACACCTATTTCCCATGAAGTGATGGGACCAGATAGGACATTGTTTATGCTATCAGATGCTCTGCCATGGACCCATCGTGTCCACGGCTCGCCTCCTTCCATGCTCTGTGGCAGGGCTGCACCTTCACTGGGCTCGTGGCATCTCAGGTGAGCACAACAGGTAACCCAGTCAATACTCCTTCTCTGTGTACTTACACACTCCATCTGGGCCCATGACCAATTCCACATACCCCGAGGGCCTGCTGCCAACAACTAATTTCTGGAACCAATTTCTATATCAGCCAAGATTTTGCTGCAACAACAGAAACTAATTCTGACTGACTTAAGCAAGGGGAAAAAAAGAAGAAGAAGAAAAAAAAACACTATGGAAAGAAGGGAGTCTGTATGTGTGACTGACTGGAAGGATCCTGAGGTAGCTCGCAGAACCAAGGAAGGAAAATCCAGCTTCAGAACCTGGATGAAGGAGTAGGCTGTTCCACGCATCTTGGCAGCAGCAGGAACCAGAGTCCTTCTCAGATTGAGACGGGGAACCAGAACCCTTTGCTGCAATGCTGCAGCGCCTGCACCTGGACACAGCTCAAGCAATGACACACACAGAAACTATATGGGACTAAAAATAACTGCATGCTTGGGCAGTTGGGGCAATTCTGGACAAAAGATACAAAAAGACCAAAAAGCTACAGCCACCTGAAGAGCCAGGAGAAAAATCAGGGTGCAGGGAGCAAAAGCAGGATACTGAACATGCCCCCTGCACTTAACACCACCAAAGAAGAGTGCAAAACACCTAAGACACCCCTACCCTCCTGCCACAGAAGGAACAAGTTCACCTCCCCTCAGTGAATGAGCAAGCAAAGGAAACTGTTGTTTGTCCTCGCTCCCCACTGCTGCAGCAGGGACCCCAAAAAGGCCTTGCCTAAATTTCTTGCCTGGCCTCTAGTCCACTTCTATTGGTTGGGAAGGCCAAGAATCCTGGTCGGTATCACAATGTCATCTGCAACCCTTTATCTTCTTTGCCCCATAATTATATTTTCCATAATAAGATTTGAGATTGGTCCAGCTTGATCCCAGGTAAAGTCCTGGGAAGAGTCAGAATCTGTTATCAGCAGAAGGGAGAGAAACAGGTGTCTGTAGAAGTGACTTGATCCTTCACTCAGCCCAAGGAGCCCTTTCTCCGAGTGCTCTTCCCACTGAGCAAGTGATATGAGGGTGATGAGGGCAAGGCTGTCTGGGCAATGAGCAGACCCTGGTCTAGAGGAAAGGTTGGCATCTCTGAGACCCTAGACATGGGGACCCATCAGCCACTGTTATGCTCTTGTCCAGAAGGAATTCCTCTGGGCTTCTCTTCATCCGCCTCCCAGATTCTTGTGCCTTCACTATAGAACAAGTTTGCCCAACATCATAGGAGCCTGGAAAAGGGACACAGACCAGGCGGGAGTCTTCCCCTAGATGCAGGAGCACATGTTCTTTTTCTCTTTTCAATCCCTGCTAGGAAATGGTAGTCAGGAAAGGCACCCTTGTCTATTTCCCCTGGGTGGAATTAACATGCCCCTGGGTGAGCCCCACTTAGAAAATGGGTGTGTTTCACTGAAGAAACCCTTTCAACACTTTACCAGCAGCAGCCTCTCTTGGGAGGAATGAACCTCTCTTGAGTTCACTGACAGTTTGAAATCTCCTCCCTACAAGTGTGAAAGCTCCCCCACCAAGCCTAGACTATAGCAGGACTGGGCTCTAGGGAGAACTATACTTTGGAAGGCAAGTGCCTGTACAACTTCATATCCCAGCCTGAAAGAGCTTTGGCAAGGGCCTATGAGTTTCCAGAGGTGTATTTGCTTGACCAGAAGATACATCCCATATGACCGAATGTCCAATTTACTACATGGTGGGGTTGATCCTCATACCAATCCAGCCTCTTACAAGGGCTACTGTTACCTTCCATGGTGGGGCTGACAGGGCACAAGTCAGGCCATTTTCCAGGAATCCATGACTAGGCATTTACTTCCTGGCATGAGCTGACTCTCAGATAGCTCTTCTCTCCCCTCACAATGCTCCCCTTGCCTTCCTTCCTGGTCCCTGTTGACACTCAACCTCACTCTCCCCTTCACACTTGGCTCCATTGCCATCCATTATTTACTTTCCAAACTTACCTTCTTTGGCTCCCTCCTCACTTCATTCTCAACCTCTCTCTTTGGGAGTGCTGACTACCTACCTCCCTGTGCCCCAGTCTCTCCTGTATTTCTCTTAAATCCCCTTAGCATTTTTGCGCAATTATTTGCTTAATCTCCTGCCTTCTCCCGTACACTGTGAGCTTCTCTAGGGCAGGCACCTACGTCTCTTTATCTGAGAGCCCAGAGTAGAGTTGATGTGAAAGTCATTCCAAGCACGTCCTGGATGAATGAGGACATGGGTGCAGCCTGTGCTCTGTGCACTTAGGAGAACACCGTGATGCAGGCACCTCCACAAGCCCAGCCTCCCTTCTTTGGTCTAACTGGCTCCACACTCTGCTTTCTAGAGCCTCTCTTCCAAGGCCACTTTGTAGATCTTCAAAGAGTTTCAAGGTTTAATTCTCCACCATGAGTCTTCTCATACTGTCTCTGCTGACAAAGAAGAGTAGTTGGGGAAAAAATTAGGAAATGCATCTTTATGCATTTAGTGAATTCCAAATTTGTTAAAGCCTGATATGAGAACAAATTGGGAAGCAGTATCAGCTGACAGAATGAGGCAGGTAGACTGGCCTGGGTCTCCCTACTTGTTCCACAGCCCCTCTCCTTCATCATAGGTTTTTCCACATGTGAAACAAGCAAGCCTTCTGCAGAGGCTTGATATGAACTGTGATGGAGTAAAATAGGTGAAGCATTTAGCAGTGCTTGGCTAATGCTAGGCATTGACTGTCCCAAGTTTGAGCAATAAAATAACTGGCTAAATGAGAATTTTCAGGAAGCATCTAAAAATATATATAAAAGTCTAGGAAAATCAGCAACATGAAATCTGAACAGGAGCTTTTAAGAGGATACCATGAGCTCATTATACTTTGCATCAGAAGTTCTTTATCCCCTGCAAAAGTCAGTGAACCTACCACTCCAGAGGAAGACCGAACCTGGGGTGCTGAGGGCTGAGAGTGCCTATTGATGCTGAGAAAGAAGCAGCCTAAGACCGACCATATGCATACTACATGAGGCAGCAATTTCATCCAATAGACACACATCCATAAATTCACCAAAATCATATACATTATTGTTATTCATAGCAGCAGTGTGCATGACAACCTAAAATTTGAATCTAACTACATGACCATTAGCAGAAAAATGGATAGCAATAGTGGTGCATGCATTCAAAGGAATACTGCACATCAGTGGACACATCAATGAGGATAAATGAACTATAACTGCTTGTCGACGTGGGTGAATCCTACCTCACAATGCTGAGTGAAAGGTGTCAGGCACAGAGGATGATGTGCTCTGTGATTCTATTTACAAAAATTTCAAAAGCAAGTGAATCATGTATATGCATTAAAAGTCAAGTGAGTGTCCATTGACAGATGAATGGATAAAGAAAATGGAGTATCTATATATATATTTTTACAAAAAAAAAAAATTCAATTAAAAAAGAATTTATGAATTATATAAAATAAAATAAAAAAAAAAAATATTATTTATTTTATATATATAAAAAAAAAAAAAAAAAAAAAAAAAAAAAAATATTGATAATAAATTTGTGGTTATTAGGGAGGGAGAAAGTAAAAAAGGAAAAGGGTGGGGGTGGTGAAAAAGAAAAAAAATAAAATTAAAAAAAAAAAAAAAGTGGGGGGAAGAAATGGTGGAGAAGATAGAAAAAAAAAAAATAATGTATTTTATATTAAATAAAAAAATAGAATATAAAATATTTAATAATAATTTTTTTTTTTTTTTTAATCAAGAATCTCTTTATTGATTATCAGAAACATTACAAACATCTAGTATGAACAAATTGTAACATGATAGTGTTTAGTTTGAACAATTAATACATTTCAGATATAATATTATACATATTTCAATGCTATTCTCCCCAATCATCTCACCCTCTCCTGGTCCCAGAGTCCAAAAGTCTGGTCTATACATCAGTGTCTCTTTTTGTTGTCTCGTAAATAGGGTTATTTTTTACCATCTTTCTAAATTCCATATATATGCGTTAGTATACTGTATTTGTATTTTTGTTTCTGGCTTACTTCACTCTGTATAATAGGCTCCAGTTCCATCCACCTCCTTAGAACTGATTCAAATGTATTCTTTTTAATGGCTGAGTAATATTCCATTGTGTATATGTACCACAGCTTGCTTATCCATTCATCTTGGATGGACATCTAGGTTGCTTCCACGTTCTGGCTATTGCAAACAGTGCTGCTATGAACATTGGGGTACAGGTGTCTCTTTCAATTCTGGTTTTCTCAGTGTATATGCCCAGCAGTGGGATTGCTGGATCATAAGGCAGTTCTATTCCCAGTTTTTTGAGGAATCTCCATACTGTTCTCCAAAGTGGCTGTACTAGTTTGCATTCCCACCAACAGTGCAAGAGGGTTCCCTTCTCTCCGCACCCTCTCCAGCATTTATTGCTTGTGGACTTTTGGATAGAGCCATACTGATTGGCGTGAAATGGTATCTCATAGTGGTTTTGATTTGCATTTCTCTGATAATGAGTGATATTGAGCATCTTTTCATGTGTTTGTTAGCCATCTGTATGTCTTCTTTGGAGAAATGTCTATTGAGTTCTTTGCCCATTTTTTGATTGGGTCATTTATTTTTCTGGAATTGAGCTGTAGAAGTTGCTTGTATATTTTTGAGATTAGTTGTTTGTCAGTTGCTTCATTTGCTATTATTTTCTCCCATTCTGAAGGCTGTCTTTTCACCTTGCTTATAGTTTCCTTTGTTGTGCAAAAGCTTTTAAGTTTGATTAGGTCCCATTTGTTCATTTTTGATTTTATTTCCAATATTCTGGGAGGTGGGTCATAGAGGATCCTGCTGTGATGTAAGTCAGAGAGTGTTTTGCCTATGTTTTCCTCTAGGAGTTTTATGGTTTCTGGTCTTACATTTAGCTCTTTAATCCATTTTGAGTTTATTTTTGTGTATGGTGTTAGAAAGTGTTCTAGTTTCATTCATATGGAGGGTCTTGTTTTTGTATCCATTCAGCCAGTCTCTGTCTTTTGGTTGGGGCATTCAACCCATTTACATTTAAGGTAATTAATGATAAATATGATCCCGTGCCATTTACTTTGTTGTTTTGGGTTTGAATTTATATATCCTTTTTGTGTTTCCTGTCTAGAGAATGTCCTTTAGTATTTGTTGGAGAGCTGGTTTGGTGGTGTGTTCTCTCAGCTTTTGCTTGTCTGTGGTTTTGATTTCTCCTTCATATTTGAATGAGATCCTTGCTGGGTACAATAATCTGGGCTGTAGGTTCTTTTCTTTCATCACTTTAAGTATGTCTTGCCATTCCCTCCTGGCTTGGAGAGTTTCTATTGAAAGATCAGCTGTTATCCTTATGGGAATTCCCTTGTGTGTTATTTGTTGTTTTTCCCTTGCTGCTTTTAATATTTGTTCTTTGTGTTTGATCTTTGTTAATTTGATTAATATGTGTCTTGGGGTGTTTCGTCTTGGGTTTATCCTATTTGGGACTCTCTGGGTTTCTTGGACTAGAGTGATTATTTCCTTCCCCATTTTAGGGAAGTTTTCAACTATTATCTCCTCTAGTATCTTCTCATGGTCTTTCTTTTTGTCTTCTTCTTCTGGGACTCCTATGATTCTAATATTGTAACGTTTAATATTGTCCTGGAGGTCTCTGAGATTGTCCTCATTTCTTTTAATTCGTTTTTCTTTTTTCTCCTCTGATTCCTTTAATTCTGCCATTCTATCTTCTAATCGCTAATTCTATCTTCTGCTTCTGTTATTCTACTATTTGTTGCCTCCAGAGTGTTTTGGATCTCATTTATTGCATTATTCATTATATGTTGATTCTTTTTTATTTCTTCTAGGTCCTTGTTAAATCTTTCTTCATCTTCTCAATGCTTTTCTCCAGACTATTTATCCATGATTCCATTTTGCTTTCCAGATTTTGGATTAATTTCACGATCATTATTCGAATTCTTTATCAGGTAGGTTTGCTATTTCTTCCTCTTTTGTTTGGTTTGGTGGGCTTTTATCCTGTTCCTTTACCTGCTGGGATTCTTCTTCTTTTCATCTTGTTTAAATTGCTAAGTTTGGGGCGTCTTTACTGTATTCTGGTAGTCTGTGGAGTTCTCTTTATTGTGGCGTTTCTGCACTATATGTGGGTTTGTACCGGTGGCTTGTCGAGGTTTCTTGTTTATGGAGCTTTATCGGTGTTCTGGTGGGTGGAGCTGGATTTCTTTTCTCTGGGGTGCAGTGGAGTGTCTAGTAGTGAGTTATGAGATGTCTATGCTTTTGGGGTCGCTTTGTGTAGCCTGTGTATTGGAGCTCAGGCTGTGTTCTTGTTTTTCTGGAGAATTTGCTTGGTATGTCTTGTTGTGGAACTTGCTGGTCTTTGTGTGATGCTTGGTTTCAGAGTAGGTATGGAGGCTTTTAATGAGCTCCTGTCAATTAGTGTTTTGTGGGATCAGGGTATGGACTTAAGCCTCCTGGTTCCAGTTATTGGTCTTATTTTTACAGTAGTCTCAAAAACTTCTTCTTCTATAATGCATTCCACAACTGGACTGCTCAGAGATGTTCACGGAATTATACATAGAAGGAAAAAGGGAGGAAGGAGACAGAGGTGGTCAGGAGGATAAAAGGAGGGAGTGTGAAGGAGAGAGACAGATCTAGTCAGTAATCAGTAAAGAAAAGAAAAAAGGAAAGGAAAAAAGCAAAGGACAAAAAGGAAAAAGGAAAAAAAAAAAAAAAACAGGGTCGCAAAAGTTATATCTAAACGTGGAGATTAAAGAAGTACTAGAGGATAAAAAAATAATAATAATAAAAAAATAAAAGAAACAAAACAAACAACAACAAAAAAAAAATTAAAAGGGAAAAAAAAATTTTTGTTTTCCTTTTTCCAATTAAAAAATAATAAAAATTTAAAAAATATATATATATTAAAAAAAGAAAAGAAAAAAAAAGGAAATAATGATGGGAAAAATAGTAACAATATATATAAGAGTTTCTCTATTATTGTTGTGGGTTCAGTTCATTTTCAGCTAGTTCCTTGTTCCGGCTTAAATTTCTCAAGATCTATAGGCCCCTTTCTCTGTGGTTGTTCTGTATAGTTCTTTGTTCTGTGCACGGTTCGGCGGTGTTCTGGGCCAAGGCCCGCCACTCGTGTGGTCGGCGCTGCACAATCTGGATTGCCGGCCCAAACTACTCCAGTTAGGCAGCACTCCAGACAATCAGGCGAACGAAGTCTGCGCTGAGGCCCGCAGAGGGGGAGGGGTCGGCGACGGGAATGGCGGGCGGGCGGGTGGGGGGAGGGGATGGGGTGGCCCTCGTGGGGAGCCGCTGGCACAGCGGGCGGGGGCACGCCTGCGCGGGAGTGGCCGGCGGGGGAGCGTCCAGTGGGGGAGAGTCCCGCGGGGGAGCGTCCCTCTGGGGAGCGCCGGCAGCGGAGCGTCCCGCGTGGGAACGGCCAAGGCGTCTCCCTGCCCAGCCCCGGCTCCCCAATGGCAGATGCGGGCGTTTGCAGCGGTGCTTTTCCGCTGCGGAGGTTACCGCAGGGCCCGCAGTCTGTGGGTTCTAATTGCTCAACTGTTCTCCTCCCTGTTATGATAGTCTCCGTGTTTCCCAGGTTCGGCGCAGATTCCGCAGGGAGAGTGTTTCCTGGTGTTTGGAAACTTCTCTTTTTAAGACTCCCTTCCCCGGACAGAGGTCCGCCCCTCCCTCTTTGTCTCTCTCTGGCTTCTATATTCTTTCCTACCTCCTTTAGAAGGCAGTGAGTTGCTTTTCTGGGTGTCCGACGTCCTCCGCCAGCACTCCGAAGCTGTTTGTGGTATTTACTCGGCGCCCAGATGTCCCATTGATGAATTTGTGGAGGAGAAAGCGTATCAGCCATTAAAAGAATACATTTGAATCAGTTCTAATGAGGTGGATGAAACTGGAGCCTATTATACAGAGTGAAGTAAACCAGAAATAAAAACACCAATACAGTATACTAACGCATATATATGGAATTTAGAAAGATGGTAACGATAACCCTGTATGAGAGACAGCAAGAGACACAGATGTATAGAACAGTCTTTTGGAATCTGGGAGAGGGCGAGGGTGGGATGATTTGGGAGAATGGCATTGAAACATGTATATTATCATATGTGAAACAAATTGCCAGTCCAGGTTCGATGCATGATATAGGATGCTCGGAGCTAGTGCACTGGGATGACCCAGAAGGATGGTATGGGGAGGTAGGTGGGAGGAGGGTTCAGGATGGGTAACACGTGTATACCCGTGGCAGATTCATGTTGATGTATGGCAAAACCAACACAATATTGTATAAAAAAAGAAGTTCTCATCATATGGAAAAAATGTTACTGTGTGAGGTGATAGATGTTATCTAAACTTACTGTGCTGATCATTTTGCAATGCATACATGTATCAGATCTTTATGTTGTACACTTTAAACTTATACAGTATTATATGTCAACTATATATCAATAAATATTGAAATATTTTAAAAGATCAAGAGAGTTGTCACCTTGGGAAAAGGAAGTATTGACAGGAAAGAGAGCTAGTAATGTTTTGCTTCTTGATCTGGGTGTTGGTTATGTGTATATGACAAAATGATGAAAATTCACTAAACTAGATGCTTATTATTTGTGATTTTCTTCTATAGGTATGTTGTACTATGATTTTTTTTTTTTAATTGCTAAAATGTTGTCACACGTCTCTGGGCCTGCATGCATGCTCAGTTGTGTCTGACTCTGCTCAGTCATGTCTGACTCTGCGACCCCATGGACTGTAGCCTGCTAGGGTCCTTTATCCATGGAATTTTCCAGGCAAGAAAAGATTGCTTCTTCACAACAGCAGTCCGCTTACTCTTACGTGACCTCATCCAGACGTTTGCCTCTAGGTCTACCAAGGAAAGGATCACATGCATAGTCAATTTATTAATAATTTGCGTAAATGACATTGTAGCCATTGCTTAGAATTTCAGCACAATGTCTGGTCAGGGGACTATTATAAATACCTTAAAGTGAAATAGTCTCACAGTCATGTCCAACTCTTTGTGACTCCGTGGATTGTAACCCACCAGACTCCTCTGTCCTTGGAATTCTCCAGGCAAGAATACTGGAATGGGTTGCCATTTCCTACTCCAGGAGATCACCCTGACCCAAGGATCGAACCCAAGTCTCTTGTGTCTCCTGCATTAGCAGGTGGACTCTTTACCACTGTGCCAACTGGACAGCCCACAATGTTGCCACATATGCACACAAAAAAGGTGGGCTATGGCAAGGCCTCTGAAGAGGTTGTCACATAGCATGTCTGGGTGAGTTGGAGTTCCCATCTGTGGCAATTTTATACTCACTCCGTATAAACTTCTCTCGATGGATGACACAACATCTGATTAACTTCTTGGCTTTTGAGATGAATTCTGATTCAACAATACCCTTACAACTGCACTGGGTTGTGGATTGTGGTTCTTGTGAAACACCGTGTACTCCACATAATCAGGCAGGTTTGGCCCTAAGTCTGTTTAATAACTCTAGAGAAGGTCCTCCTTGGCTCACCCAGATTTTAGCTACATCAGCCCATTGAATGTGTCCTCACTTTGGTGCCAGATCTGCCTCAGATAAACCAGAGGCCTAGGAACTTCAACTGGAAATACTCTGTGATGTCCGTTCCCTCTGACTGAAAACACAGGTAAAGATAACCTGAGACCTAGAAACACGTATTGATCTTGTCATCAACTGTTTACACCAAAGACAGAAATCAAACCTGGCCCAAGCTGTACAACTTCATTACTGACCCAAGCCTATTTAATTCTCTTTCAAAGACTTTACTACAAGAATCAGACTATAAGAAATGCCCTTATTTCTCACAAACTCACCAATATCATAAAAGTTATCTGTGCCCTATACCCTATATCTATATTCTGAGAGTTTTAATTTCTAATTTTTTTAGATAAAGTTAATATATATTTTAAGAATGTATTGATATTGTAGTACAATAGGTACAAAGAATTATTGTCTGATCTTTGATGTAGATGATATTTAGTTTCCAAAAGTCATCAAAATTTTTTTGTGTGTGTGCATTTTATTTTTATTTTTATTTTTTTTTACAATATTGTATTACTTTTACTATACATCGAGATGGATCCGCCACCAGAATACCCGTGCTCCCCATCCTGAACCCTCCTCCCTCCCCCCTCCCACACCATCCCTCCAGGTCATCCCAGTGCTCCAGTCCCAGGCATCTGTTATCGGGCATCGTACCTGGACTGACTCGTTTCAGATATGATATTATACATATTTCAATGCTATTCTCCCCGATCGTCCCACTTTATTTTTTAATCAGATGGAAATTGCTTTACAATGTTCTGTTGGATTCTGCCATACAACAAGCAGAATCAACCATAATTATATGTATATCCCCTGCCTCTTAAGCCTCCCTCCCCTCTCCCTATCCCACCCCTCTAGGTCAACCTCTGGATGACCTAGGGAGTGCCAGGCAGGGCTTCCTGTGTTATACAGCAACTTCTCACCAGCTGTCTATTTTACACATGGGAGTCTGTGCTACTTTCTCCATTCATTCCACCCTCTCCTTACCCTACTGTGTCCACAAGTCCATTCTCTACATCTGCATCTCCATTCCTTCCCTGCAAATAGGTTCATCAATACTATTTTTCTAGATCCCGTATATATGTGTTAATATATGATATATGTTTTTCTCTTTCTGACTTACTTCACTTTATATAATAGACTTTTGGTTAATCCACCTCACTAGAACTGACTCAAATTTGTTCTTTTTTATGGCTGAGTAATATTCCATTCCATATATGTACCAACCTTCTTTACCCATTCATCTCTCGTTGGACATCTAGGTTGCTTCCATGCCCTGGCTAATGTAAATGGTGTTGCAATGAACACTGGGGTACATGTGTCTTTTAGAATTGTGACTTTTCAGAGTATATGCCTATTAGTAGGGTCACTGGGTCATATGGTGGGGTTATTCCTAGTTTTAGGAATCTAAAGGATTCCTAAAAGATTTAGGAATCACCATTAGAAAGCATCACTATGAATAAAGCTAGGGGAGGTGATGGAATTCCAGTTGAGCTATTCCAGATCCTGAAAGATGATGCTGTGAAAGTGCTGCACTCAATATGCCAGCAAATTTGGAAAACTCAACAGTGGCCACAGAACTGGAAAAGGTCAGTTTTCATTCTAATTCCAAAGAAAGGCAATGCCAAAGAATGCTCAAACTACTGCACAATTGCACTCATCTCACATGCTAGTAAATTCTCCAAGCAAGGCTTCAGCAATACGTGAACCGTAAACTTCCAGATGTTCAAGCTGGTTTTAGAAAAGGCAGAGGAAGCAGAGATCAAATTGCCAACATCCGCTGGATCATCGAAAAAGCAAGAGAGTTCCAGAAAAACATCTATTTCTGCTTTATTGACTATGCCAAAGCCTTTGACTGTGTGGATCACAATAAACTGTGGAAAATTCTGAAAGAGATGGGAATACCAGAACACCTGATCTGCCTCTTGAGAAATTTGTATGCATGTCAGGAAGCAACAGTTAGAACTAGACATGGAACAACAGACTGGTTCCAAATAGGAAAAGGAGTCCGTCAAGGCTGTATATTGTCACCCTGTTTATTTAACTTATATGCAGAGTACATCATGAGAAATGCTGGGCTGGAAGAAGCACAAGCTGGAATCAAGATTGCTGGGAGAAATATCAATAACCTCAGATATGCAGATGATACCACCCTTATGGCAGAAAGTGAAGAGGAACTAAAAAGCCTCTTGATGAAAGTGAAAGTGGAGAGTGAAAAAGTTGGCTTAAAGCTCAACATTCAGAAAACGAAGATCATGGCATTTGGTCCCATCATTTCATTGGAAATAGATGGGGAAACAGTGGAAACAGTGTCAGACTTTATTTTGGGGGGCTCCAAAATCACTACAGATGGTGACTGCAACCATGAAATTAAAAGACACTTACTCCTTGGAAGGAAAGTTATGACCAACCTAGAGAGCATATTCAAAAGCAGAGACATTACTTTGCCAACAAAGGTTCGCCTAGTCAAGGCTATGGTTTTTCCTGTGGTCATGTATGGATGTGAGAGTTGGACTGTGAAGAAGGCTGAGCACCGAAGAATTGATGCTTTTGAACTGTGGTGTTGGAGAAGACTCTTGAGAGTCCCTTGGACTGCAAGGAGATCCAACCAGTCCATTCTGAAGGAGATCAGCCCTGGGATTTCTTTGGAAGGAATGATGCTAAAGCTGAAACTCCAGTACTTTGGCCACCTCATGGGAAGAGTTGACTCATTGGAGAAGACTCTGATGCTGGGAGGGATTGAGGGCAAGAGGAGAAGGGGATGACAGAAGATGAGATGGCTGGATGGCATCACTGACTCGATGGAAGTGAGTCTGAATGAACTCTGGGAGTTGGTGATGGACAGGGAGGCCTGGCATGCTGCGATTCATGGGGTCGCAAAGAGTCGGACACAACTGAGCGACTGATCTGATCTGATCTGATCCTAATTTAAAGGATTTTAAGGAATCTCCATACTGTTCTCCATAATGGCTGAATTGACTTATATTCCCATCAACAGTTCCCTTTTCTCCATCCTCTCCATCATTTATTGTTTGTAGATTTTTTTGATAATGGTCATTCTGACTGCTATGAGGTGATACTTATTGTAGTTTTGATTTGAATTTCTCTAATAATTATGATGTTCAACATCTTTTCCTGTGTTTATTGATAATCTGTATGTCTTCTTTGGAGAAATGTCTGTTTAGGTCTTTTGCCTATTATTTTGATTGGGCTGTTTGTTTTTCTAATACTGAGCTGTTTATATATTTTGGAGATTATCCCTTGTCAGTTGTATCATTTGCAATTATTTTCTTCCATTCTGAGGGTTGTCTTTTAATCTTGTTTATTGTTTCCTTTGCTGTGCAAAAGCTTTTAAGTTTAATTAGGTCCATTTGTTTATTTTTCTTTTATTTTCATTACTCTAGGAGGTGGGTCAAAGAGGATCTTGCTGTAATTTATGTCAAACAGTGTACTGCCTATGTTTTCCTCTAAGAGCTTTCTAGTTTCTGGCCTTATATTTAAGTCTTTAATCCATTTTGAGTTTATTTTTGTGTGTGAATTTAGGAAGTATTCTAGTTTCATTATTTTGCATGTTACTGTCTAGTTTGGCCATCACCACTTATTAAAGAGGCCGTCTTTTCTCCATTGTATATTCTTGCCTCCTTTGTCAAAGATAAAGTACCCATAGGTGTGTGGGTTTATCTCTGGGCTTCCTATCTTGGTCCATTTGTCTATATTTCTGTTTCTGTGCCAGTACCATAGTGTCTTAATGACTGTAGCTTTGTAGTATAGTCTGAAGCCAGCAAGATGGATTCCTCCAGCTTTGCTTTTATTGCTCAAGATTGCTTTGGCTACTCAAGGTCTTCTGTTTTTCCATACAAATTAGGAAAACTTGTGTTCTAGTTCTGTGAAAAATACCATTGGTAGCTTGATAGGGATTGCATTGAATCTGTACATTGCTATGGGTAGAACAGTCATTTCCACAATATTGATACTTCCAATCCAAGAACATGGTATTTCTCCTCATTTGTTTGTCATCTTTGATTTTTTCCTCAGTGTTTTATACTTCTCTGCATGCAGGTCATTGGGCTCTTTAGGTAGGTTTATTCCTAGGTATTTTATTCTTTTTGTTGCAATGGTGAATGAGATTGTTTCCTTAATTTCTCTTTCTGATTTTTCATTGTTAGCGTATAGGAATGCAAGGGATTTCTGTGTATTAATTTTATATCTTGCAACTTTAATATATTCATTGATTAGCTCTAGTAATTGTATGGTGGCATCTTTAAGGCTTTCTATGTGTAGGTATCATGTCATCTGCAAACAGTGAGAATTTTACTTCTTTTCCAATCTAGATTCCTTTTATTTTGTTTCTTCTTTGGTTGCCATGGCTAAGACTTCCAAAACTATGTTGAATAATAATGACAAGAGTGGACACTCTTGTCTTGATCTTAGAGTAAATGCTTTCAGTTTTCCGCCATTGAGAATAATGTTTGCTGCAGGTTAGTTATATATGCCTTTGTTATGTTGAGGTAGATTCCTTCTATGCCTGTTTTTTGGAGAGTTTTTTTTTTTAATCATAAATGAATTTTGTCAAAAGCTTCCTCTGCATATATTGAGATGATCACATGGTTTTTATCTTTCAGTTTGCTCATATGGCATATTAGATCGATTGATTTGCTATACTGAAAAATCCTTTCATTCCTGGGCTAAATCCCACTTGATCTTGGTATATGATCTTTTTAATGTGTTGTTGGAGTCTGCTCGCTAAAATTTTGTTAAGGATATTTGCATTTATATTCATCAGTGATATTGACCTGTGATTTTATTTTTTGGTAGTATTTTTGTCTTGTTTGGTATCAGGGTGATGATGGCCTCATAAAATGAGTTTGGGGGTTTTCTTTTCTATGCAATTTTCTGGAAGAATTCAAACAGGATAGGTAATAGCCCTTCTCTAAACTTTTGATAGAATTCCCCTTTGAAGCCACCTGGCCCTAGACTTTTGTGTGTTGGAAGACTAAGAGCTCCAGCCTCAGAGGTTCAGCTCAACCTCTTGCTGTAGCTCCAAGACTTCCCAATATACACAGCATATAAGAGAAAGAAAGGAATAGAGGGAAAGGGGGGAAAAAGAAGTCAACTAAATATACAAACAAAAAAAGAACAGACAGACAAAACCCTAAAACAAATGGTGAAAGCAACACTCAACAGATAAGAATACCCAAAGAAATTCACACACTCATAAAGAGAAAAGGAGAGAAAAAAAGAGAAAACAAAGAATAAAAACAGGAACCAAAAAGTAAAAGATCAACCAAACCAATAAACAAATCCGTATGTGAAAATGAATACTAAAAACTGGACTAGCAAAAATTAAAAAAAATAAAAAACATGGAAGGGAGAGAACTAGATGGTGGAGGAGTAGGTGGATGTGGAGTGCATCTCTCTCCATGGATACATCAGGAATACACTTACAGACACAGAAGTGCATGCAGAACACCAGCTGAGCACAGACAGGAGTACTTGACCAGTGGAAAAGAATATATAGAGTCATGCAAAACTTGGTAGGATGGAGGAACTAGGGTGAAAAACAGGAGTGTTACTAGGAATGGACCTGAACTCGGTGGGTGGGGGAACTGAAACAGGGGGTCCCATCCCCACGTCAAGGCAGTTGTCTGAGTCAGAGGAGAAACATTTAAGGCTGAGAGTGAAACAACTGACCTGTGGCAGCCTAAATTGAATGAGAATCAGACAGCCCTTGCACAGCCATACATACCCTGGACAAGGATGCAGGTCCCCTAGAAGATGCAGTGGCTGGGAGGTGGAGTTTAGGGATTATGAAGCAATCCCAAGGTGAGGGCTGCTGTTGACTGCAGAGAGACAACAGGGTTGTCTGTTGTCTCAACAATAGGGTTGAGGGGATGTGAGGAAGGAGATTGTGGTTGGAAGTGCCTGTGGAGGAAAGCCAGGCAGCCATGGAAGCAAGACAGTACTGATGAGTCATGCCTAGGGGGTGGAGCCATCATCCTAGCCTCTCCCTCCCCACATTCCAGCATTGGCAGATGAACAGTAGAGAGGCTGGCCCATTAAGCACCTGACACACCAAACTACATAGTAGAACACCACCCAGAGTGCCCCTTTAAGTGCCTGACATGCCTGATCTACAGAGTAGGACCCCAGCCAGGGGGCCACCCCTCTATGAGCCTGATGTGCCAAACCACAGAGAAGGACTCCAGGCAAGGGAGCAGTCTCAGTGCCTGAATGGGCAAGGCTAGGGAGAAAGACTGGCCAAAGAGGCCTTCTGATCACCAGCTACAGGAGGCTTGGAAAAAAAAAAACTGATAGGGCCATAGCTCCTGCCTGGAGACAGTCTGTGTCCCTTCACAGTTGGCGCCACCAGGGTTGCTGCAGCCCAAGCAGCTGCGCCACCTTCATGCTCAACCCTCACTGGGGCAAAGCTGCCACAGGCAAAAAAAAAAAAAAAAGTTTTTATGCATTCAGAGTTGCTTAGGTCGTGTTCAACTCTGTGGCCCTGTGAACTGTGGCTTGCCAGGTTTCTCTGTCAGGGGCTTGTCTAGGCAAGAATACTAGAGTGCATTGACCAATACTGGTTGTCATACCCTTCTAGAGTGCTATATTTCCTGCTGGCCCTAGCCATCAACTCCCCTGAGTACCTGGTGCAGCCAGAATCCCTGTGGACTCAAGCAGCTGGACCACCTCCACAACTGGCCCTCACTGGGGCAGAACCAAGTCTTCCAGGGCAACCTCAGGAGCAAACCACAGTGGATGACTCACATGCAGAGGTGGAAGTAAAACCACAATGGAAACCCAGGGGCAGTGTGGCTAAGGAATAAGACCCAAAACCTTCCCACCAGCTGTACAAGCTACAGATTAAATCCACACAATCAACTAGGCAGGCTCTGTGTCTATGGAATATGTAAAAGGATATTGAGAGCTCTCACAAAAGAAAATGCACTAGTTCTGATAGCTGTGGACATTGGAGGCAAGAACATACATAAGTAGGACCAGATTAAAATCCAAGCTGCCCCCACCCCCCAAAGCAGGTCCAGAGAGCAGCACAGTGTTGGAGGGCATCCTAGGGAGGTGAGGTAGACTGTGACTCCTAGCGACGGAAAGGACTCTGACAGCAGTGACTGAAGAAAAACATTTATTGTTCTTATATTTTGACTTGTTCTGTAGATTCTTTTGGATTTTTTCTTTTTCTCCCCCCTCCACCCCTTCTATTGTAGTTGTTGATTTTATTGGCACTCTGAAATCTAATTAAGCTTTTGAGTTTTGTTTTTTAATTTGGTCCAAGTTTTTATTGTTGTTATAAGCCTCTGCCTCTACATTGGGTTTTTGTAGTTCTGTGGATTTTTCCTTTTTTTCTTTCTTCTTCCTTTTTTTTTTTAAATTTTTCTCTTTTATTTTAATTAAAAAAATTTTTAAACCTATTATTATTTTTCTACATTTATTTCTTTGTTAGCATCTCCTACTGTTCTTTTCCACTTGCAGTTGATCTTTGATGTATATAAAACTTTATCTACCTCTATTTAATTTGCATATCTAGTCTTTCTTTCCTTTCCTCTCGACATACTTGTTTTCATTGCTTTATTCCCCACTTGGCACCTTGCTTTAGTTTTGTTTTCTGGTTTGTGCTTTAGTTAGCTTTGTTCTTAACTGGTTGATATGATTTTTGGTTTCCTTTATTTGCTAGGTCAGTCTATTGTACTCTATTTTTGTTGGACTGTTTTGATTTTGTTTATGGGTGTATATGTATATGTGTATATTCCATTGTTTTAATTATTATTTGCCTGATTTTGTAACTGGCATTTGTTGGGCTCATATTTGGTTTCTGGTTTTTGGATATTTGCTTTAATCTCACTTAATGCCGTAACAAACCACTTGTGGACTCTTCATTTCTGACCAGCGATCAAGTCCTGAGCCTTTGAAGTGGGAGCACTGATTTCCAAGACCCTAGACAGCCAAAGAACTAACCCTAGGGAGTATCAAATGGTGAGAATTCACAAAAAGAAAAACCATTTGAGTACAAGACCTGGCATTACCCAACCACCAGTAGCACTCTGTACAGGATGCTTCATTTAAACAACAAACAAAACCAAAATGCAAACCCAATCATAAGCAGATAGGACTACCACCTCACTCAGCCTTGCCCACCAGAGGAAAAAACAACAAAACAAAACAAAAAACTCAGCACAATTCTCACCCTATACAAAGCTTACACAAACCACTTCACCAGCCTTAAAAGGGGAGAAACCAAAAGGAAGAAAGAACTCAACCTTGAAGCCTTGGAAAAGGAGACCTCAAACACAATAAGTTTAAAAAACAATAATGAAAAGGCAGAGAAATACTGCAGAAATGAAGGAACAAACTAGAAACACTGAAGTTCAAATAAATGAAGAGGAAATAGGCAAACTGCCTGAAAAATAATTCAAAATCATGATAGTAAAGATGATCAAAACACTTGAAAACAAAATGGAGAAAATGCAATAATCAATTAGCAAATACCTAGAAGAATTAAAGAATAAACATACAGAGATAAACAACACAATTACTGAAATTAAAAATACTCTAGAAGGAGTCAGTAGCAGAATATCTGAAGCAGAAGAATAAATCAGTGAGCTGGAAGAGAAAATGGTTCTTTGGGAACCCTATAATTCAAATGTTGGTGCATTTGATATTGTCCCAGACATCTCTTAGACTATCCTCAGTTCTTTTCATTCTTTTTACTTTATTCTTCTCTTCAAAAGTTATTTCCACCATTTTATCTTCCAGCTTGCTAAATAGACTTATATAGTCAAGAAATACAAGAGATGAAAAAGATCTGCAAAATGAAGCCCCAAACAATTAAGAAAATGGCAACAGGAACATATATATCAGTAATTACTTTAAATGTAAGTGGATTAAATGTGCCAACCAAAAGACACTGACGGACTGAATGGATACAAAAATAAGACCCATATATATGCTGTCTACAGGAAACTCACTTCAGACCTAACGACACATATAGACTGAAAGTGAGAGGATGGAAAAATATATTCCATGCAAATGAGAAGCAAAAGAAAGCTGGAGTAGCAATCCTCATATCAGACAAAATAGACCTTAAAATAAAGATTACAAGAGATAAGGAAGGACACTACATAATGATCAAGGGATCAATCCAAGAGGAAGATGTAACAATTGTAAATATCTATGCACCCAATTTAAATGGTATGTACCTAACAGAATCAGAAGATATTAATAAGAGGGAGCAAGAGTACACAGAAGAACTGTACAAAAAAGATCTTCATGACCCAGATAATCACGATGGTGTGATCACTCCCTAGAGCCAGACATCCCAGAATGTGAAGTCAAGTGGCCCTTAGGAAGCATCACTACGAACAAAGCTAGTGGAGGTGATGGAATTCCAGTTGAGCTATTTCAAATCCTAAAAGATGATGCTGTGAAAGTGCTGCACTAAATATGTCAGCAAATTTGGAAAACTTAGCAGTGGTCACAGGACTGGAAAATGTGTTTTTATTCCAATCCCAAAGAAAGGCAATGCCAAAGAATGCTCAAACTACCGCACAATTGCACTCATCTCTAAAGTAATGCTCAAAATTCTCCAAGCCAGGCTTCAGCAATACATGAACCATGAATTTCCTGATGTTCAAGCTGGTTTTAGAAAAGGCAGAGGAACCAGAGATCAAATTGCCAACATCTGCTGGATCATGGAAAAAGCAAAAGAATTCCAGAAAAACATCTATTTCTGTTTTATTGACTATGCCAAAGCCTTTGACTGTGTGGATCACAATAAACTATGGAGAATTCTGAAAGAGATGGGAATACCAGACCACCTGACCTGCCTCTTGAGAAATCTGTATACAGGTCAAGAAGCTATGGTTAGAACTGGACATGGAACAACAGACTGGTTCCAAATAGGAAAAGGAGTACATCAAGACTGTATATTACCACCCTGCTTATTTAATTTATATGCAGAGTACATCATGCGAAATGTTTGGCTGGATGAAGCACAAGGTAGAATCAAGATTGCCAGGAGAAATATCAATAACCTCAGATATGCAAATGACACTACCCTTATGGCAGAAAGTGAAGAAGAACTAAAGAGCCTCTTGAAGAAAGTGAAAGAGGAGAGTGAAAAAGTTGGCTTAAAACCCAGCATTCAGAAAACCAATATCATGGCATCTGGTCTCATCGCTTCATGGCAAATAAATGGGGAAACTGGAAACAGTAGCTCAATTTATTTTGGGGGGCTTCAAAATCACTGTAGATGGTGACTGCAGCCATGAAATTAAAAGACCCTTACTCCTTGGAAGGAAAGTCATGACCAACCTAGACAGCATATTAAAAAGCAGACATTACTTTGCCAACAAAGGTCCATCTAGTCAAGGCTATGGCTTTTCCAGTAGTCATGTATGGATGTGAGAGCTGGACTATAAAGAAAGTTGAGTCCTGAAGAATTGATGCTTTTGAACTGTGGTGTTGGAGAAGACTCTCAAGAGTCCCCTGGACTGCAAGGAGATCCAAACAGTCCATTCTAAAGGAAATCAGTGCTGAGTGTTCATTAGAAGGACTGATGCTGAAGCTGAAACTTCATATTTTGGCCACCTGATGCAAAGAGCGGACTCATTTGAAACGACCCAGATGCTGTGTAAGATTGAAGGAAGGAGGAGAAGGGGATGACAGAGGATGAGATGGTGGGATGGCATCACCAACTCAATGGACATGAGTTTGGGTAAACTCTGGAAGCTGGTGATGGACAGGGAGGCCTGGCGTGCTGTGGTCATGGTGTCACAAAGAGTCAGACATGACTGAGCAACTGAACTGAACTGAACTGAACTGATGCACCCAACACGGGACCACCTCAATACATAAGACAAACACTAACAGACATAAAAGGAGAAATGGACAGTAACACAATAATAGTAGTAGACTTCAACACCCCACTCACACAAATGATCAGATCATCAAAACAGAAAATTAATAGGGAAACACAAGTCTTAAATGATACATTAGATGAGAAGGACACTAATATTGTCACTGATATTCAGGACATTCCATCCAAATTAAAAAGAATTCACCTTCTTCTCAAGTGCACATGGAACATTTTTCAAGGATAGACCACATCTTGGGTCACAAATAAAACTTCAATAAATTTAAGAAAATTGAGATCATATCCAGCATCTTCTCTGACCACAATGTTATGAGACTAGCTATCAACTGTAAGAAAAAAAAAAACTGTAAGAAACACATGGACATTAAACAATACATCTCTAAATAACCAACAGGTTACTGAAGAAATCAAAAGGGAAATAAAAAAATTTCTAGAAACAAATGACAATGAAAACATGACAACTCAAAACCTATGAGATAAAATGAAAGCAGTTATGCTGCTGCTGCTGCTAAGTCGCTTCAGTTGTGTCCGACTCTGTGCGATCCCATGGACTGCAGCCTACCAGGCTTCTCCGTTCATGGGATTCTCCAGGCAAGAACACTCAAGTGGGTTGCCATTTCCTTCTCCAATGCATGAAAGTGGAAAGTGAAAGTGAAGTCGCTCAGTCGTGTCTGACTCTTAGCAACCCCATGGACTGCAGCCTACCAGGCTCCTCCATCCATGGGATTTTCTGGGCAACAGTACTGGAGTGGGGTGCCATTGCCTTCTCCCAAAAGCAGTTATAAGAGGGAAGTTTATAGCAACACAATCCTACCTCAAGAAACAAGAAAAACATCGAATAGACAACCTAACTTAACACCTAAAACAACTGCAAAAAGAACAAAAACCCCCAAAAATTGGCAGAAGGAAAGAAATCATAAAGATCAGAACAGAAATAAGTGAATAAGAAATGAAAGAAACAATAGTAAAGATTAACACAACTAAAAGATGGTTCTTTGAGAAGATAAGCAAAAATGACAAACCTTTAGTCAGACTCATCAAGAAAAAAGGAGAGAAGAATCAAATCAACAAAGTTAGAAATGAAAAAGGAGAGGTTACAGCAGACAATGCAGAAATACTAAGAATTATAAGAGACTATTATAAACAACTCTATGGCAATAAAATAGGCAACGTGGAAGAAGTGGACATATTCTTTAAAAAGTTCAATCTTCTAAGACTAAACCAGTAAGAAATAGAAATTATGAACAACCCAATTTCAAGCACTGAAGTTGAAGCTGTGATCAAAAATCTCCCAAAAAACAAAAGCCCAGTACCAGAGGGTTTCATAGGGGAATTCAATCAAACATTTAGAGAAGATCTAATGCCTATACTTCTAAAACTATTTCAAAAAATTTCAGAGGAAGGAACACTTCCAAACACATTCTACGAGGCCACCATCCCCCAGATACCAAAACCAGGCAAAGACAACACAAAAAAGAGAAAACTATAGGCCAATATCACTGAAGAACATAGATATAAAAATCCTCAACAAAATTTTAGCAAACAGAATTTGGCAACACATGAAAAAGCTCATACATCATGATCAGGTTGGGTTTATTCCAGGAATGCAAGGATTCTTCAACATATGAAAATCGATCAGTGTGATGCATCACATTAAGAATTTGAAAGATAAAAACCATGTGATAATTTCAATAGATGCAGAAAAACCCTTTGATAAAATGCAGCACCCATTTATGATTAAAACTCTTCAAAAATGGGCATAGAAGGAACCTACCTCAACATAATAAAGGCCATATATGAGAAGCCTACAGCAAACATTATTCTCAATGGTGAAAAACTGAAAGCATTTCCCCTAAGGTCAGGAACAAGACAACATTGTCCACTTTCACCACTATTATTCAACATAGTTTTGGAAGTCTTAGCTACAGAAATCAGAGAAGAAAAATAAATAAAAGGAATCCAGATTGGAAAAGAAGAAAGCTCTCACTGTTTGCAGATGACATGACATAGAAAAAATTAAAGATAGAATCAGAAAATTACTAGACCCAATCAGTGAATTTAGCAAAGTTGCAGGACATAAAATCAATACACAGAAATCACTTGCATTTCTATATGCTAACAATGAAAAATCAGAAAGAGAAATTAAGGAATCAATCTCATTCACCATTGCAACAAAAAGAATTATATATCTGGGAATAAGCTTACCTAAGGAGACAAAAGAATTGTACACAGAAAATTATAAGACACTAGTGAAAGAAATCAAAGATGACATAAACAGATGGAGAGATAGTCCATGTTCCTAGGTAGGAAGAATCAATATTGTGAAAATGACTACTACCAAACACAATCTACAGATTCAGTGTGATCCCTATCAAATTACCAATGGCATTTTTCATAGAACTCAAACAAAGAGTTTCAAAATTCATATTGAAACACAAAAGACCCCAAATAGCCAAAGCAGTCTTGAGAAAGAAGAATGGAGCTGGAGGAATCATGCTTTCTGACTTCAGATTAGCTACAAAGTTATAGCCATCAAGACAGTATGGTACTGGCACAAAAACAGAAATAAAGACAAAAGGAACAAGACAGAAAGCCCAGAAATAAATCCACACACCTACGGGTACCTTATTTTTGACAAAGGAAGCAAGAATATACAATGGGGCAAAGACAGCCTCTTCAATAAATGGTGCTAGGAAAACTGGACAGTTACATGTAAAAGAAAGAAATTTTATTCTTCCTAACACCATACACAATGATAAACTCAAAATGGATTAAAGACCTACATGTAAGACCAGAAAGTATAAAACTCTTAGAGGAAAACATAGGAAGAATACTCGATGACATAAATCAAAGCAAGATCCTCTATGACCCACCTCCTAGAGCAATAGAAATAAAAACAAAAGTAAACAAGCAATAGAAATAAAAACAAAAGCAAACAAGTGGGACCTGATTAAACTTAGAAGCTGTTGCACAGCAAAGGAAACTACAAGCAAAGTTAAAAAGACAATCCTCAGAATGGGAGAAAATAACAGCAAATGAAACAACTGACAAAGGATTAATTTCCAAATATACAAGCAGCTCATAGAACTCAATATCAGAAAAACAAACAACCCAATCAAAAAGTGGGGAAAAGACCTAAACAGACATTTCTCCAAAGAAGACATACAGACGGCTAACAAACACATGAAAAGATGCTCAGCATCGCTCATTATTAGAGAAATGCAGATCAAACTACAATAAGACATCACTGCACATAGGTCAGAATGACCATCATCAAAAAGTCTACAAAGTAGAAATACTGGAGAGGCTGTGGAGAAAGGGGAACACGCTTGCACTGTTGATGGGAATGTAAATTGATACAGCCACTATGGAAGATGGTAAAGAGATTCCTTAAAAGATAAGGAATAAAACCACCACATAACCCAGCAATCCCACTCCTAGGCATATACCTTGAGGAAACCAAAACTGAAAAAGATACATGTATTCCATTGTTAATTGCAGCACTATTTACAATAGCTAGAACATGGAAGCAACCTAGATGTCCATTAACAGATGAATGGATAAAGAAGTTGTGGTACATTTACACAACAGAATATTACTCAGCCATAAAAAGGAATACATTTGAGTCAGCTCTAATTAGGTGGATGAAATTAGAACCTATTATATAGAGTGAACTAAGTCAGAAAGAGAAAGATAAACATTGTATTCTAAAGCATATATATGTAATGCAGAAAAATGGTTCTGAAGAATTTATTTGCAGGGCAGCAATAGAGAAACAGACATAGAGAATAGACTTATGGACAAGGGGAGAGGGGAGGAGAGGGTGAGGTATGGAGAGAATAACATGGAAACTTACATTATATAAAGTTATGTAAAATAGATAGCTAACAGGAATTTGCTGTATGGCTCAGGAAACTCAAACAGGGGCTCTGTATCAACCTAGAGGGTGAGATGGGGAGGGAGATGGGAGGGAAGTTCAAAAGGGAGGGGATATATGTATGCCCATGGTTGATTCAAGGCTATGGTCTTTCCTGTGGTCATGCATGGATGTGAGAGTTGGACTGTGAAGAAAGCTGAGTGCTGAAGAATTGATGCTTTTGAACTGTGGTGTTGGAGAAGACTCTTGAGAGTCCCTTGGACTGCAAGGAGATCCAACCAGTCCATTCTGAAGGAGATCAGCCCTGGGATTTCTTTGGAAGGAATGATGCTAAAGCTGAAACTCCAGTACTTTGGCCACCTCATGCGAAGAGTTGACTCATTGGAAAAGACTCTGATGCTGGGAAGGATAGGGGGCAGGAGGAGAAGGGGACTACAGAGGATGAGATGGCTGGATGGCATCACTGACTGGATGGCCGTAAGTCTGAGTGAACTCCAGGAGTTGGTGATGGACAGGGAGGCCTGGTGTGCTGCGATTCATGGGGTTGCAAAGAGTCGGACACAACTGAGTGACTGAACTGAACTGATGGTTGATTCATGTTGAGGTATGACAGAAAACAAAATTCTGTAATTATCCTTCAATTAAAAATAAATATATTTAAAACTAATAAACAAACAAAACAAAACCACCTTCTGAACTCACAGTGGGTAGGAGGTGGTGTGCGAACAGCATCTTGGCTGGGAAGTGTTGGTTGACAACAATCTCTGTGCTGAATTCTTTCCATTTTGACTTCTGAGTGCTTGTTGCTCTGTTGTGTCTGAGGTTCCAAAACTTCCCTCATCCCTGTCCATGAGGATGTTTCCAAGGTGTGGAAACTTTTCCTCCTTCATATCTCCCTCCCTGAGGTGCCCATCCCAAGTCCTTTGTCTCTTTATTTTCCTATGTTTTTATCCCTACCTCATTCTGTGGAGGTTAGCTTGCCTTTTTGGAAGTCTGGGGTCTTCTGTCAGGGTTTAGAAGGTGTTCTGCAATTGTTCCACATGCAGATGTATTTTTGATGTAATTATGGAGAGGAAAATGACCTCCCTGTCTTACTCTTCCACCATCTTGAAAGTTTTGTGAGAGTTTGTAGATGATTTTACTTTATTTTTGTCTGCTGAAGCAGAAGAAGATGGCCAGCATCTTTTGTCTAAAGATGGTATTGCATACTCAGGAGGAATCTCAGGAGGCAGGTTCTGTCAGCAAGAACAGCTGATGACTAGCTGTTACCAACCAGACACTGCTGGTTGGTAACCCCTGCAGCTAGTTCCATTCCCCTTCTCCTTTGCCACTTGTCACTATAAGAATGTCTGTGTGCTAAGTCGCTTCAGCCATGACTGACTCTTTGTGACCCTACGGACTGTAGCCTGCCAGGCTCCTCTGTACATTGGATTCTCCAGACGAGAATACTGGAGTGGGTTGCCATGTCCTCCTCTACTACAAGAAGAGAAAGGGTTAAATGCTTTGTCATCATTTGCGACAGCTGGAGGTAGCCATACTACACTGATACAGCCAAGGAGACTTAGCAGAAATTTTCTAGAACATTTTTTCGTTGATTGATTGGAAAGATAGCTGGCATTTCCTTTATCACTTGTTCCTGCAATGACTGTGAATGATGTCTAGAAATGCTAGCAGCCATCTTGCCACTGTACCATAAAAGTCAACTTGCTAAGGATGGTGAAGAGGAAAAACAGAAAGAGCACAGAATGCCTACTTGCAAACAAGAAAGAACACTGGAAATAAAAACCAGAATCTTGCTATAGCCATAATATAAACTATCTGGATAGTAAAATTGTAGCAATCTACTTCCTGTGAGTGCCAGCATATCATGCAGAACTATCTTTAAAGTAGGACCTAAGTTTAGGGGGCCAGCATCAGGGAATTTCCCATGATGCTATAAATGTGTGTGGAGGGAAAGAAGCAATATAGCTCTGTACAAAGGAGTCTGGGTCATCAGTGAGTTTGACTTGCTTGGACCTGCAGGACCTGCATGAACTTGATCACTTTATCATTTATGTTTTCACTTGATAATAAATTGTTTTTATGCCTAACCTTAATCATCAAAAAAGCAAGAGAGTTCCAGAAAAACATCTATTTCTGCTTTATTGACTATGCCAAAGCCTTTGACTGTGTGGATCACAATAAACTGTGGAAAATTCTGAAAGAGATGGGAATACCAGACCACCTCACCTGCCTCCTGAGAAACCTATATGCAGGTCAGGAAGCAACAGTTAGAACTGGACATGGAACAACAGTCTGGTTCCAAATAGGAAAAGGAGTACATCAAGGCTGTATACTGTCACCCTGCTTATTTAACTTATATGCAGAGTACATCATGAGAAATGCTGGGCTGGAAGAAGCACAAGCTAAAGATTGCTGGAAGAAATGTCAATAAACTTAGATATGCAGATGACACCACCCTTATGGCAGAAAGTGAAAAGGAACTAAAAAGCCTCTTGATGAAAATGAAAGAGGAGAGTGAAAAAGTTGGCTTAAAGTTCAACATTCAGAAAACGAAGATCATGGCATCCGGTCCCATCACTTCATGGGAAATAGGTGGGAAAACAGTGCAAACAGTGTCAGACTTTATTTTTGGGGGCTCCAAAGTCATTGCAGATGGTGACTGCAGCCATGAAATTAAAAGACACTTACTCCTTGAAAGGAAAGTTATGACCAACCTAGATAGCACATTCAAAAGCAGAGACATTACTTTGCCAACAAAGGTCTGTCTAGTCAAGGCTATGGTTTTTCCAGTGGTCATGTATGGATGTGAGAGTTGATGTGAAGAAGGCTGAGCACCGAAGAATTGATACTTTTGAACTGTGGTGTTGGAGAAGACTCTTGAGAGTCCCTTCGACTGCAAGGAGGTCCAACCAGTCCATTCTAAAGGAGATCAACCCTGGGTATTCTTTGGAAGGAATGATGCTAAAGCTGAAACTCCAGTACTTTGGCCACCTCATGCAAAGAGTTGACTCATTGGAGAAGACTCTGATGCTGGGAGGGATTGAGGGCAGGAGGAGAAGGGGACGACAGAGGATGAGATGGCTGGATGGCATCACTGACTCGATGGCCGTGAGTCTGAATGAACTCCGGGAGTTGGTGATGGACAGGGAGGCCTGGCGTGCTGTGATTCATGGGGTCGCAAAGAGTCAGACACGACTGAACTGAACTGAACTGAACCGAACCTTATGACTTGAAGGGTTCGATAATACTCAATTTAGGATGAGCACACTTAGAGTTCCATGAATACACAGTCAGTCATTACCTGGGCTAAATAGCAAGCAAAAAGTTATTTAACAAAGACATACTTATCTATAGAAGAGAGAAGCGTTTTTCTCCAAAATCTTAAGGCTCAACGCAGTGATTCTTGCCAGAGGACATAAAGAACATCAGAAACTTAGCATGACATTGGATCGCTAGGTCATAGGGACCAAACATCAGCGTAGCTTTCCCTGAAGCCTGGATTCTTGCAGAACTTTCTCTTTCTCTGAATCCTATTTAAAACTTTCAGTTTGCTTGATAAATAGGTCTGAACATCACACTCAGACATGGTATATATCACCTCCAGTATTCAAAGAATTCCAAAAAATGCATGATATATTTGAAGTGACGAGTGAAGAAAAGGGAAGAACCTACAACCAAGAATACCCAGAAAGACTCATTCAGATTTCATGGAGAAATCCAAAACTTACCAGACAAGCAAAAGTTAAGAGAATTCAGCACCACCAAACCAGCTTTACAGCAAATGCTAAAAGAAATTCTCTAGGCAGGAAACACAAGAAGAGGAAAGACTTACAGAAAATAAACCCCAAGCAATTAAGAAAATGGTAACAGAATATTACATATCAATAATTATCTTACCTGAAAATGGGTTAAATGTACCAGCCAAAAGACACAGACTGAGCTGATGAAAACATGTTTATGTATGCACTTCCACTTACCAGATCACTCTATTTAACCCCTCAAATTGTATGTAATTATAAATGGCAACCCACTCCAGTGTTCTTGCCTGGAGAATCCCAGGGATGGGGAGGCCTGGTGGGCTGCCGTCTATGGGGTCACACAGAGTCGGACATGACTGAAGTGACTTAGCATAGCATAGCATTTTATATTGTTAGGTTAATCATGTTTTGATTATCACTTGCAATTATAATTATCTTTTATTTTTTGTCCGGCTATTGATTGTGGAAACTGATAAACACCTTTTATTATTGTGATTATGTAATCATTATTCACTTAGTACTATTGTATTATGACTGGTCAACAGAAAATAATAGAATTCTATATCACTAAGACTACCATTTAATAGAAAACCTGTAATCATTTTTAAAAAATCTAAATGCATATCACAATTATCTTGGAATTTTTTCCAAAGTACAAGTTGATTTTTTTCTCCAAAGATTTAAAAATGGACAATTAATTTCTAAATACATGGAGTTTTTAAAGTATCTTTGATCTTTGATATTAATTTCTCATTTTGATATAAATTTTTCACTTAAATGCTTTCTTCTCTTCAATCACCCTCTGTGTTTTTAAGTCTTTCAACTTTATTAAGGCTTTCAATGGCTAAGTCAAATAGCTCTCTTTTTAAATGTCATGTTGCACCTGAAAATATATGGATTATTTTCAAATATCTCTTGATATTGATTTCTAACATAATTCCACAGTAATGAGACTCTGTGATGACCTCCGGGAGTTGGTGATGGACAGGGAGGCCTGGCGTGCTGCAGTTCATGGGGTCACGAAGGGTCGGACACGACTGAGCGACTGATCTGATGATTTCACTGTAAAATTTTTGCACCTTGTTTTATGCCCCTGGATATATTCTAATGTCTCTTAGTTTATAGTCTATGGTAACATGAATAGAATTTGTATCCTACTGCGTGTGAAGATTGTATAAATCTTACTAATAATTATGTTATTATGTTGAATTGATTCATGGTGCTTTTCAGGTCTGCTGTATCCTTCTACTTCTCTGTATATACATTCTATTAATTTTTGAGAGTTTGATATTGAAACTCCAACTAAAAATCTTAATTTATCTACTTAAACAATAATTGTTTAAGTAGATAACTTAGTAGATAACAAAGTATGTAACTTTGTTCTGTATTTGTCAAGTCTCCTGTCAATGTGTTATTATACTTTCACAAATTAAAAAATAAAAAAGAAAGAAAAACAAAATCCAAAGAAGTCCAAAAACTGTTGTTTCCTCTTCTTAGAAGTACAATGAAGGTTATATCTCGTGTGACCCAGCTCATAGGAGCTCTAGGCTTATTACTGAGGTTGTAGGCCCTTGACGTTTTATGGGATTTATCTCCAATCCTCTGACACCAATGTTTCTTTCTAAAATTTTAAGGTACTTTGTACTTTCTGATTTTCAGAACTGTCAGTGATCAGTGTGATATTCTATAGAATGTCAAGATGACTGATTCTCTGGATTACATGGCAAAGAGTAGGAGAGTTGATATAGTCTAGTCGAAAGTAATCAGGAAGGTGTCCTGCAGTCTAGCCCAGTGAAAAAGAACCACTTCTAATAGCCCTTGTTAACTGATACAATGCTAAGAGCACTTGCTGTACAAATAGCTGTGTAATAGGTTCCAGGGATTGCGTCGATTTGTTCCAGGAGAAATTCAACATCTGGAACAGCTGCAGTAATTTGTGCCAGTGCATAATTAAATTTACAATACTCCACAGTCCCTCTCCAAGATCCCTTCACCTCCTGCACACGCCAAGCAGACCAAACTCAAGAGGAGTTGAGAAAAATGGCCACCGTGCATCAGTCAAGTCTTTAACAATGGCACTAATCTTTGCAGTTTCCCCTGAGGTATGAGGTTGCCTTAGGCCCCAGTCGTTTCACTCATGTCTGACTCTTTGCGACCCCATGGACTGTAGCCCGCCAGGCTCCTCTGCCAGTGGGATTCTCCGTACAAGAATACTGGAGTGGGTTGCCACTTCCTTCTCCATTACCTTGGGCTAAATAACTATCCTAATAAGAATAATAAGTTCCAGAAGAGTTTTCTTGGCCTTTCCTACTGCATGAGCCTCTATTTCTTAAATCAGATAGCCAATGTGGGAGTCCTACTGGTTGTTGATTATGACTATCCTAATTGTATGTTAAAGAATAAGGAAAATGAATAAACATAAAGGACTTCCAGAGTTGAAGATTACTATGGGACAGAATTGGGCCCCATTTATCACCAAAATCACTACAGATGGTGACTGCAGCCATGAAATTAAAAGATGCTTACTCCTTGGAAGGAAAGTTATGACCAACCTAGATAGATTATTCAAAAGCAGAGACATTACTTTGCCAACAAAGGTTCGTCTAGTCAAGGCTATGGTTTTTCCTGTGGTCATGTATGGATGTGAGAGCTGGACTGTGAAGAAGGCTGAGCGCTGAAGAATTGATGCTTTTGAACTGTGGTGTTGGAGAAGACTCTTGAGAGTCCCTTGGACTGCAAGGAGATCCAACCAGTCCATTCTGAAGGAGATCAGCCCTGGGATTTCTTTGGAAGGAATGATGCTAAAGCTGAAACTCCAGTACTTTGGCCACCTCATGCGAAGAGTTGACTCATTGGAGAAGACTCTGATGCTGGGAGGGATTGGGGGCAGGAGGAGAAGGGGACGACAGAGGATGAGATGGCTGGATGGCATCACTGACTCGATGGATGTGAGTCTGAGTGACCTCCGGGAGTTGGTGATGGACAGGGAGGCCTGGAGCGCTGTGATTCATGGGGTTGCAAAGAGTTGGATACTACTGAGCGACTGATCTGATCTGATCTATCACCAAACCTCCGTATGCTCCTCTCTTGCATTTTAGGTCCTTAAAGATTAACATTAAATCAGCACTGCTGCTGCTAAGTCACTTCAGTTGTATCCGACTCTGTGCAAGCCCATAGACGGCAGCCCTCCAAGCTCCCCCACCCCTGGGATTCTCCAGGCAAGAACACTGGAGTGGGTTGCCATTTCCTTCTCCTAGTGTCTGGCTAATTTTGGGAGTATTGATATTATGCATTAGCTTGTATACAATTGTCCTAGTAAATGGCCTCCTATCCCTTTAAAGAATTGTGGAGACAGATAAAAAAGTAGAGTTGCAGGGACTTGTCTCAAGAGAACTCAGTCTTTCCTGCCATCAAGGGCTCTGGTTCTGTGACCTGATTTAGACTTTGAAGCTGGGAGATAAACCAGTATCCTCCATTCTAACATCTCTCTCCAGGTTTCTGACCAGCAGACTAGTTTCTCCTGTTAAATCAGTGAAGCAACAGTCTAAGAGCCTGCCTATACAATTTATTCCTTAGAACACTGTGATCAACTAGCCAACTGCCAGAAATACCTGTGGGTTAAAACTATTCAAATATGATGACCATTTCATCCTTGCTACTCATTATAGTTATTCTGTTCACCTTGTCTCTGACAGTTTGATGTTATCACTTGGTTTCTGCTACTCCAGAATTCTATTGACATCACTGAAATCAGTAAACCACTTCAGAGGCAGAATCTTCTACAGATGGCCACAACAGAGCTATGCAAGATTTCAGGTGTCCCCTCACCAATGCTCTCTCAATACCTTAATTGCAAAACCAATACAATATTGTAAAGTAATTAACCTCCAATTAAAATAAATTTATATTAAAAAAAAAAAAAAGAAAACAGAACCTGGACCTTTTGGTGGACTTATTGGAGCTGAAGAAGTGTGGAGCCTGTATGAGATAAATCCACCTCAACACTTATTTCCTTCTGCATTTTGACTTTCCCCTCTATCATGCCAGGGAAGTTTGAGCAGCTCAGCATCACTAAACTCAGGTTCAGTCGACTAACCAAGAACCATATAGATAAATTCAGCCTGATCCACTATTATAGACAATCCTCTTGCTCTGTCACCTTACAAATCATTCCCAGACTATTTTCCAGGTCTCTGCTTATGTAAGTTAGCAAAATCTTGCAGTTATTTGAGCCTCTCAGCTATTTGCCTCTGGGACAGACTTCGCACCTGTCATCTGGAAAATGTGATCTGCCTCTGGATATGGGCTTCCCAGGTGGCACTAGTGGTAAAGAACCCACCTGCCAGAGCAGGAGACACAAGAGGTTTGATTCCTAGGTCATGAAGATTCCATGGAGGAGGAAATGGAAACCCATTCCAGTACTCTTGCCTGAAGAATCCCATGGACAGAGGAGCCTGGCAGGCTACAATCCATAGGGTTGCACAGAATTGGGCACGACTGAAGTGACTTAGCACACACCTCTGGATATATGTCCAGAAACAATAAAGGTGAAAGAATTAGAGGCAGTGGCTCAGGAAATAATAGATCTGAAAGCGTCAAAAGAAGCTGGAGCTGGAGCCAACCTTCTGTTGTTATTGGAGGTAAAATGAAGAAAACATGAAAACTGAAAGAAATACTCCCTTTTCCTCTTCTCTTTTCCAGTCTTCCCTAGTGCCTCCCATTGGTAAGATTTCATAGGAAGTCCCACCAACAAGAGAGCCTGGGAAGCAGAGTTTGCAGAGTCTCAGCCCCAGCATCACAGAATAAAGTAGGAAAGGGTAGTCTTGGGGGTGAGATATATCAGGTAAATAGCTGGTCCTGGCATGGCCCCAGCACTGTTTCATTTATCCTTTTTGCCACACAACATTCATTCACTTTCTCTGGGAAAAAAGCAATACCACTGAATTTTTTGGAACTCAATTTTTTCTCACCGTAAATCCTTGAAAATTAGGTAAAATGATCCACCCTCAGCTCCAGAGGTGAAGCATAGATGAGTATAAGCCAGTCAGAGCATCACATCACACTGGTCACTATGAGGAGGAACTAAAAGGCAAAATGACAAAATTCAACCAGAGTGAATGAAATGCGTGGAGACCTTCTTGAGACTTCTGGGACATGGGCAGAAAGACGCTTAAGGTGTTCAACCTTACTATCATGATGCTGATAACCAAATAAATTGACTTAGTAATCTTGTTACAGGCAGCTTCTCAGGTGGCTCAATGGTAAAGAATCCACACGCCAATGCAGTATTCTTGCCTGGAGAATTCTATGGACGGAGGAGCCTGTCAAGCTAGAGTCCGTGGGGTTGCAAAGAGTCAGACGTTACTTAGTGATGAAACAACAACAAACCTATTATGGACTTAAAGTTGCCAACTTTGAGTCCATTGGAGGTAGGTATAAAACATGAACACATGCAAAGTAGAATGATGCAAAGTGAAAGCAAATAGAAATCTTAAAAATGGAACAGAAGAACAGATATTGGCAGGACCCTACAGTTGAAGCCTAAGTGAGCTCTGAGTTTCCTGGCAAAAAGGAAGGAAAGAGAAAGAAGCGATTTATATGGTCCTCACCAAAACAAAGCCCACAGGTTTGTTTGCAGAAAGAAGAAGGTATCAGTGTTATTTCAGCACCTACAACATGGCAAACACTCTCCATGTATTATTTCATTCACTTCTCTAACTTGGTAGAATAGATGTTAGTCTTCAAGACTTTGAGATGAAAGAACAGTCAACCTTCCCAACAACCCAGAAAGGTAAATACAGGACCCATATCACAAATAGGAAAGCCATGTTGGATGTTTTTATTGGTGCTGAAGAAAACAAAGTTCTAAAAGGGAGGCTCCTGTAAGGGAGGGTTATTATGGGATTATATGAAATCTTGTATGTGAAACTTTTGAAAATTATAAAGCATTATAGAATTAAAGAATATTTTACTTATTTTTTTAAAAAATTTGAGAAAATATTTTTAATAAACATAAAATTATGGTTACCAAGGGGGAACAAAGAGGTGAAATGAATCAGGAGATTGGGATTGACACATATAGACTATTATGCATAAGACAGATAACAAATGAGAACCTACTATATAGCACAAGGAACTTTCCTCAATGCTCTGTGATGACCTAAATGGGAAGGAAATGTAAAAAAGAGGGCTATATGTATAGCTGATTCACTTTGCTGTACAGCAGAAACTAGCACAATATTGTAAAGCAGTCGTACTCCAATAAAAATTTTTAAAAAGCAACTAGAGTATCTTAGACAATGACAATAAACATAAACATTTTTAAAATATAGAAAATAAAAGGCTCCTCAAATCAAAGACATTGATGGATAACGTCTTTAACTTCCGTTTGACAAAAACGCAGAGCATTTTTCCTGATGAATGGTTCTTGCATAAAGGAAACATCATTAAATTCTAGATCTGCAACGTCATGTCTGTGGGGGGAGTAAAATAGCCCAGGCCAAGCCTTTTGTTTTCTTGTGACCTTGTTAGATAAAAGTACAGAGCTTAGGGGATCCAGGAAAATGAGGAACCAGCATGCTGTTCTGACTGTCTCTTTCAAGTCGCCTATGTCTTGAGCAGGCCTGTGGGAAGGGTTGGGTCTCTTCTCAAGGCTGCAACTAGAATGATCTTTCTAAAATGCAAATCTGAGCATGACATTATCATGCTTAAAAAGCCTTATTAAAACTACACACTGACTTTGGGATAAAGCCCAAGATTCTTAATGTGTTCCTTTATGACTAAGCCCTCACACTCTGGACTCACGTAACACCTCTCTCTTCTCCAAACTCTATGCTCTCATCACACTGAGCTACTTTTAGCCCCCAGTGCACCCTCCCCTCACCTCCTGGCATTTCTCTGTGCTGCTTCTTCCTTCAAGAATGTCCTCTCTGACTGTTTCCCCCCTTTGCCCCTCTGCCTGGCTCACATGTCATCTGTTCACATGTCAGGAGCCAGATCAGGCCTTCCCTTCACCGAGAAGTCTTTTCTGACTCCTAGTTCTGGCCTGAGATGATCACAGCAGCCGGGCTCATGTCCATCCTGGCACTCCCACCCCAAAACATCCTTGCTTCTTTTTGCATTGAATTCACTTATTTCTCTGCCACATCTCAGGGGAAGTATTGCATATACGGCGCTTGTTGGAGAAACCAGTTGATGAAATAACCAAATGAAGAGTCTTGAGTATAATGTGTCTAAATTGAAAGAAATTTCTGGGACTTCCCTCCTGGTCCAGTGGTTAAGCACCTACCTTCCAAAACAGGAGGTGTGAGTTCAATCACTGGTGGGTAATCTAAAATCCCACAGGCTATGCGGTAACTAAGCTGGTGTGCCACAGCTATTGAGCCTCCATGCCTCAACTAGAGAGCCCGTGTGCCACAGTGGAGGAGATCCTGCATGCTTCAAGCAAGATCCTGCCTGCCCTAAGACCTGATGCAACCAATAATTAATTAATTAATTTAAAAGATATATATATATATATATATATATATATATATATAAAAGAATGCAATTACCCTAAGTTTCAGTTCATGGATATATGGGTAAAAGAGATTATTCCTTGCCATGGAAGCTTGATTTCTGCATTGCGTTTTACCCTAGACATAGGAGTTAAACTGTGGACAAAAATTAATGTACTGGAGTGGGTTCAAAATGAGCTGAAATTCAGTCATTGAAAGACAATGTCACCATGGACTAGTTGGACCAGCAGTTTTTGAGCCAGAGCATCTGATGTTCCTGCTCCCAGGGCCAGGCCTGGGTTGAGTCCAGAGGTGGGGGAAGAAGTAGCCACAGCTGTGGGAATTTATGGAGCATGAGAGCTGGGGATGAAATCTGCCAATGTTCAGCTTTATTTCTGACCTAATTTTGCTCCATTGTAGCCAGGAAAGTCTTCCTGGGGTTCTATTCCTGACATGGTCTCCAGAACTGAGCACAGAAAGCCTCAGGGAGCACACACATCCCCTACATTGGACAGAGTTGACCTCAAATACCTTAGTTAGCCCAGCTTCTCAATCCCTGGTCCCTCAAATGCCAACAAGGAAAGGCAGTGCAGTCTGGTGGGGAACGCCCTGATATAGCCATCAAAGGCTCAACACTGGTCCAGTCTCCTCTAGTCCGGAAGTTAGGTCTCCTTGGGACAAATCTCCATCTCTCTGAGCCCTAGGTTTCTCATCTGTAAAATGGGGATAAAGATACCTGCTTTGCCTACCTCAAGGGTTGTAGTGAGGATCAAATAAGGAAATGACTGTGAAGGAGCTTTGAAAACTGTAAAGTGCCATGGAAATGCCAGAGAGTGTGATTAAGAGACAGCAGCTGCCCCCACACTTACTTCAAAGGGGAGAGACAGGGTGGAGAAGGCTGACATGCTCTGCTTTTGAAGTGCACAAGAGCAGCTCTCAGCAGAGAAAAAACAGCGTTGCTGCTTAAAAGGCAACTTTGAAAACAACCATTTTCTCTCTGAAGGGAGAATATAGTTGGGAGTACTTCAAAGGCTGGGAAAAATTTCCAGAAAAAAAAATATGACGTTCTCAATCCAACTTTTAGTCAATTCAGAGTTATTAAAAAAAAAAAACCCTTCAGAACTTGTCACTTATTTAAAAAGAATGTTAATGCATTGAAAAATTAAAAACTGTTAACAAGAGGGGCGGACAAGGGCACTGTTTTTCCCCTTCCTGAGGATCACACTGCAGAAGGCAGATGTAATGAGTCTGCCCATCGTTCATTGCTTCCCCTAATTAAACATTCACTCCAAGGCTATCCTCCCTGTCCTGATAAGTTCCACCCCAAGAATAAGTCACCAGGAAGAGGCCCTTATCTCCCTCTATCCATCTCTGACACCTAGCTATCCAGCACAGTAAGATTGTTTATTCAGTTTTTCTTTCTCCTTCCTTTAAATATGGTAGATTACCAAAGATCAACTTCAAGAATTCAGAGCAGAATTACAGTATCCTACTTAAAGGGAAAAAGATATCTCCATCTCCAAGCAAAAGGAGACACTTTTTTTTTTTTTTTAAAAGCAACTAAATACAAAAATCAGAGAAACCCCGACCTTAATTCTAATGGGCAGTGAATAGCAATGCAGAAGGTGTGCCCGGCCATGATGCCTGGGAGGTCAGCCAACTGAAACTTGGCCAGACTTCTATGGAAATGTGACCCTGCCCTCTTCCCAGCCCGCTGTCCCTTCCTGTTCCTGTATTGTGCTGAGGAATCAGCTTGAGACTGAGGTTCCCGAGATCCTGCAGAAACAAGGTTTCCCCTCAACTGTCCTGGAGAGACTGTTCGGGTCTGTGGACATAATGGAGACATGACTGATGGGATGCCTGCAGAGTTTCCCCATAGGCTGTACCAATGTCCGTAGATTTTGAGCAAATCATGTACCTCCTAGACACCATGAAAACTCAATCGGATGGTCACATTCCCTGCTCTTACTATGCACACCCAGACCAGGGTAAGGGATGAATAGGAGAGGGTACAAAAAGACCTCCCTCTTCCCAAAGCGACAGCCCAGAGAGGAAGATTTTTCTGCCTCCATTCCCTACCAGATTTGGCTTCAGAGTTTATTTCTGCAAAGGGCTTTGAGCGGAGAAGTTGAAAACTCAACGGTCTAGGAGGGAGGAGGGAGGAGGGTTCAGGATGGGGAACACATGTATACCTGTGGCAGATTCATTTTGATACATGGCAAAACCAATATAATATTGTAAAGTTAAATAAAATAAAAATAAAAAAAAAGAAAACTCAATAGTCTAAAGGCAGAGAATGGCAGATGCCAAGGGGAAGATTAGTTTGGAGGCGAGGAGAAAGAAGGACCACAAGCGGGGTGATGTCGTAGGAGAGAAAGGGCTGTCTGAGCCCCAGCTCTTCTGTCACACTTTTAAGCAACCTTGTTTAATTAAAGTTGTGCTTCATGCTGGCAGGAGAGCAATGCAAGTGTCAGTGTGCTTGTCAGGAGCTCCTTTGCCTGGAGCACAGATCGGAACACCCATGGCTGAATGCCAGGCTTCATCTCCAGCACAGATGGGAAGGCCAGGGGTAATTACCCAGTCCTGGCCAGTCGCCTTCTTGGGTGAAATTACAGAAAAGTAGGAGACAGCGGCTCTGTCTGATTCTTATTCAGCATCATTTCCAGGAAAAGAATGAACACAATCAAGCATGACGCTCTGATTTGGGCAGGAAGGCAGCCCTGAACCTCTCCATGCCATGGACCACTCTGGGACAGTGAGTGAGAGATGCAGGCATGCTGTGAACTGGCCCCACAGTGGTTCACTCTGGTACCCAGCTCTACACATGTAACCATCTCATTGATCCATTTGAACTCTGAAGGGCACGTTCCTGAAGAGGTTGTCCTCCAATTTCTGCCTCCAGTTACATTTTGTCCAGTCTCCACTTCCCTTCTTTCAGGTATATCTTGGACAACTTGGGACTTTCTGGTCACCTCCAGTCTAGATTGCAATTTTGAATTCCCCTTACTCATTGTAGGCCTGGAAAGACTTGGAGTATGGAGGAAGGGGCCCAGTCCATTCTCTCATTCACCCTCAGAGTTCTTACCTGTCCAGTGGAGGATGTGACCTGCTTCTGGGCACATCATGGTGGTCTGTGTCCCCAGTGCCTTTGTTGCACATGTTCCCTTGAGGTCCACCTTTGCAGCAATAGAACTCAGGCCTCTTCCTCACCCTCTCTATGTTCCACAAAGACTATCAGGGGCCATATCTGTATCCTCTGGAGGCTGCTGGGAAATGAGAATCATCACCCCATCTGCTTTTGGGGCAGACCATTCCATAGTTCCTCCCTGCAGGTGCCTTGGAAAAGCCCTTTCCTCCAACCTGGAAAAAGACTCGTGATGCCACTCTCCTTCCACCCCAACACGCATATTGTAGATTAGGAAACTCAGATTAAGTAAGCACATGATACCTGGGGGTCATGAAGATAGCCTACAGGAGAGGGGCTCAGGATGCTTTGCTGTGTGTGCAATTTGTCTGAAGTTGGTGTTGATAGACAGTGCAGGTCACCACAAGCAGCTCTGAGGTTCTTGGTAAAACTGGTTTTGTGCCAAAATGATGACCAGGACCAGCATGTGGCTGACAAAGGGTGAATGTGACCTTGGACCTGCAAGAATGGTGACGAGGACTAGAAGAAGAAAAATAACAAAGGTTTATGGAGCACTGTGTATTGGACACTTGCTGCAAGCACGTCTTTGCAAATATAACCTGATAGCACCTTGCTGCCAATGCACCTTGTTCCTGTTGCTTTTGAGGGATTCTTGGATTCTTCAGTGTGCTACATTTTGGGAACCTACTGATGCTTTCATATGCGGTCAGAAAGCACAAGGAAGTCAACAACAAGAAGGCTGTTTTTGGCCGATGGGCGGCAATAAACTCTTCTCTCTTCCAGAAAGACAAATATCATATAATATCACTTGTATGTGAAATCTAAAATATGCCACAAATGTACCCGGGGTATGAAACAGAAATAGACTCACAGGCATAGAGAAGAGTCTTGTGGTTCCCAAGGGTAAGGAGGAATGGAGGGGATGGACTGGGAGTTTGGGGTTAGTAGATGCAAGCTATTACCTGTAGAATGGATAAACAACAAGGTTATACTGTATAGTATCGGGAACTATACTCAATATTCTGGGATAAATGGAAAAGCATATAAGAAGAAATGTATATATGTATGTAAAAGAGTCACTTTTCTGTACAGCAGAAATTAACATAACACTGTAAATCAACCATATTCAATTAAAAAATACATATATATAAATTTTAAAAATTCTCTTCTCTCCTATCCCTCAGATGGAAAATCCCAAGAGACACTGCTTTGCAGAGGACCCTGGCAGGATTGAGACCCAGTTGGCAATGGTGGTGACCTACTCAAGGACATGAATTTTGGCCCTCCCTCCTTCTTGCTTCTTTCTGCCTCGGACTGTACTTCTTTCTGCCTCGGACTGGGTGACCCAGTCACCCAGTCCTATTGCCTGCCATTTCTTCCCAAAATAAATTCTCTGCCTGCAAACCTTTGTCTCGGGTTGCAGAAATGATCCAAACTAAGTTAATCATGTTTAGTCAGTTTGTTCAGTGCTTTAATATGGATTGCCTGTTTTAATCCTAAAGTGACCTTATAAGGTTAGTGCCCTTTATCTCTCCCTTGGTGGATCAGGAAAGTTAGATACAGAGTTGAAAACACAGGTGGCAAAGTTGTTTGCCTTAGGTGGCAAGGTAGAGGTTGATGACCCCAGTGAACTCAGTTGAGAACTTTTCCCCAGCCTTGGGTGCTGGGGTTGCTTCTGGGCTCTGAGTCCATCATAGGGAGCATGGCCACAGGAAGCCCTGAGATGCTGAGGGAAAGCAAAACCAAACCCTAGGATGGAGACTTGGAAGAAATGGGTACCTAAGCCCAGGAAACATCCAGAAGACACCTGAGAGCAGTCTTTTCTTCAAGACTACCTGCAGAAGATAAAATGATGTGTTCTGAGTCAGTTGGAAAGACAGAACAATCACCATATAAGGAGGCAAGTCTGCACTCCATGTAAGAGAGAACTGTCCAAGCACAGAATGAGCAACCCTGGCAGACAGCAAACCTGATGTTGCAGGAGGGAGAGCTCAGGGTGCACAACCAGTCAGTTCCTGGGAATGCTGTGAGGAGACTCCTATGGGGAGATTCTATCAGTTTAGGATAGAAGCGTAATTTTTGACTAAGATTTGCCTCTTCACTCACCCGCCAAAGACAACATTGGCCATCCCCTGGGGTTCCTCATAAACCTTCCTGCTGAGACAGCCACCAGGAGGTAAGATTTCAATGGGGCATAAAGGGCACAAGATGCCTTTCTAATCAGGAAAGACCCTGCTGTTTGCCCTTGGGTGGGGTCCTTAATTCGCTCAGATAAGTGTAAAGGGGAGATTGAGTTCTATTCTCTGTAGTACTTGGAGCAGAGCTGGGTACAAAGAAGAAACCCAGTAATGCTTGGTATGTAAACAGATTCAGAATGTGTTGAAAATTTATTGGCCTTAAGCCCTCTGTAAGCTCTAGACTGGCTTGATTCCTCAGCTATAATAGCCCAGCTCTGTCCCAAGCCCTCTGTGATGCGCTTGGAGCATCCTCTTGACTTTGGAAGTCACTTCTCTTAAAACCTAGTGAAAGCCTGGAGCAGGAAACAGAGCAGATATAGGACTGGGCTCAAGATATGGGTCCTTGGGCCTGATAAGTGGATTGTCTGTGGCCTCTTGGGAGTTCTGCAGGCTGAGTGGATGACGAGCTTCCTGGACAGAGCTGGGTGATCATGAGAGTGCTCCACCCACAGACAGATCAGGCAGAAGGGACGTCAAGGGCAGACAAGGCTTTGCCCTTGGTGTGTGAGTTCACACACACGGAAGAGGGCTGGAAGGGGCCATTACCTCCACCAGTTCCTCAGAGAGACGAGGAAATGGGCTGGAAAACAGGCAGTTTAGGGAGGAATTTAAGGAAAGGCATGAATCAAAATCCAGTCTTCCCATTCTTTCAAAAATCATCCAAATTACTGGAGACACAGCTCTCTCTCTGCTTCCCTTCCCCAACCCTACTGACTGTGTACAATCTGTGAGTGGCCTCTGGCTCCATGTGAATTTTATCCCAGTTTCTCAAAGAAGAGGCTGTCTGGAAGCTCCAAGGAAGGAGGAATGAATCATAATGGCTTTAGGGCCACTAGCTACCCCAACTCCAGCTTCCACCAACTCCAGCCTAAGAGCTCTCAGGAAGAGGAGGAAAGAGCCTCAGTAATCAAGGAGCATGGACTGGAGAGAAGATGTCTTAGACTAAGAAGACGCCCAGGAGTGTGAGGCCCCTCTCATTCTCACTAGGACAAGGGGAAAGGAAATGTACTTGAACTTTGCACGGTCCCTCCTTCCCCACGGCCACCTCCTGGCATGGATGTGACAACTTCCCCTGGTTCTCCTACTTCCTTAGTGACCCAATCCAATCCGTTTCCATACAGCAGCCAGAAAGAAACGTTTTATGCTCTGATGGTGTTCATTTGAGTGTGCCTCCCAAAGTCAAGTGCAGACGCTACACCATAGTCTGTGAGGCCCTGCCTCATGGGTCCCATACCTTTCTCTCTAGCCTCATTCAAGTTTTCTACCTCTCATTCACCGCATCCCACACACGCTGCCTTTATTTCAGTTTTCCAAACACAGCACAGTTCCTTTTTTTCCTGCCTCTTGAGTATTTGCCCCTGCCATTCTCACTTCCCCGAGCCTGTGCCCCCCGCACCATTCTTCACATAGCTGATCTTTCTCATCCTTCAGGGCTCAGTGTGAAGTCACCTCCTGGGAAAACTCCCCTAACCTCTCTAACTGAAGTCAATCTCGGGTCTGGGTACCTGCAGATTCATTCTGATACTTTGCGTCATGGACGTGGGGACAGAGGGAGGCTGACACCTGCAAGAGGTGTTTTCCACCTTGAATGTTGGCCGGCCTCTGGCAGCCAATGGGATGCACTGACAGAATGCTGGAGCAGGAGGGTGTCTTTCTCTGTGCCTCAGGTTATATCTCTGGTAGTTTGGAGGTCTTTGGAGCCAAGTGGAAGACTTTGAAGTGTGTTAAGCAGAGTGAGGGGCACCATACATTTACTTTTTTAAAAGATCACTATGATTGCCCTTTGGAAAATGTGTTGAATTTAGGGAAACGATTTAGGAGGAAGTCCCAGTGAGAAATGACGATGGCTTGGACTGTGGTGATTGTAACTCAGACAGAGAAAAGTGGACAGATTAAAGTTGTCTTTGAAGGAAGAATTTCCAGAGCTTGGTGACTGTTTGGATGTGGTACTTGAGAGAGAGCTATGATCAGGAATGACTTCTAGGTATCTGACTTGAGCAACTGGCTGGATAGAGATGCTATCTATTATGATGACAAAAACTAGGATGGAACAGATATGGTTCTGTTCACAGAGAAAAGATATTTATTCCTCTGATCTGTTTTCCCCTATCCTGTGATACCTTTTATCTATGTAAGCAAACTACTCTCTATTACCTACATTTCTATTTATTATTTATCTGGCGTTTATCTATCAATCTTATCTTAAAGTTTGCATTATAGTGTATATACTATGCTGTGATTCCACTTTTCTATTGTTCATTGCTATTATATAGATATTCACTTGCATTCTGTATTGACTTTATATTTTGCCCTGTTGCCAATTTCATAAACTAGATTCTCTAAGTTTTCTTGGTGTGTGAATTCCTTAAGGTTTTCTATGTGAACTATAACATTGTCTGTGGAAAAGACAGATTAATTTACTTCTTTGCTCACATCTTTGTTACTTTATGTCTATATCTTGTCTTGTTACACTGGTTAGAACCTCCAATACAATGTTGAATAGAAGTGATGAGAGACTGTCTTTACCTTGATATCAATGCTGGAAAATACTGAATATTTTATCATCAAATACAATGTTTAGCTCTAGGATATTTTCTGTAGATGCTCTTAATCAGAATGGGACAATTTTCTTCTTTACCTAGTTTCTGAGAATTTTTATCATGAATAGTTGTTGAATTTTGTCAAATATTTCTTTCTATATCTATTGAAATAATCACATTTTCCTTTTATTTTGTTGACATGACAAATTTTGAAATACCAAGCCAATTTACATTCCTGGGATAAACATCACTTGGCTAAAGTGTATGACTGTTTTTATACAGTGCTGGATCTAATTTGTTAATATTTTCTTGAGGATTTTTTTGTTTTTATTAATGTTTATTTTTTCTTTTTCAATGTGTGTGATAGTAATAGCTAATTTGTGGGGTTTTGGGGGGTCTCTGGAATATTTCAGTAGTCTAATAAAGGCTCTTCATCCTGACTATTTTCAAATTTGAATGTCTCCCAACATTGTGGGGCTTCAGGTACCTCTGTACAGCTTGTGTCTTGAACAATCTGCTCCCAGCTGGGCATTTCAAGTCCTTAATCTGTGTGTTGATAGCCATCCTTCCAAGACTTGTCAGCAGTTCCATATCTGCCTCAGGTCAATGATAGATAAAGGTCCTTCCACCTCTCTGCACTATTGTAGGGGAAGTGTCCCCAGACAGAAAGCTGGTGAACTTGACTTCAGCTCTTGCTGAGTTTTCCCTTCTGTCAGGGATTATCTTTCTACTCTGTCTATTGTCTAGTGTTGTAAATAATTATATGTATTTGTTCATTTTTATAGATGACAATGGTGATGATGATGTTGGTCTAGTTTTTGCAGATCACTCAGTTGTTCTTTTTAATCTAGAAACACAGGCCCTTCAATTCAAGGAAGTTTCCTTAATTTCTTCCTTGATGAATGCCTCCCTTTCATTTTCTCTGTTCTCTCTTCGGGGACTTCCTATTCCTAGATTCTGGATGTCTAACATTCCTAAAATGTTCCATTATTTCTCCTTGACTACATCATTTTTGTTTCTGCTTTCATCTACTTTCTGGGAGATACATTTAACTTCATCTTCTGGTCCTCCTTTTGGGCTTTTTATATTTTGTCACCATATTTTAAATGTTCAAGATTACATTTTTTTCTCCCTGATTATTAATGTTTACAGCCTCCTCTTCTTTTGTTTCATGAGGATAATCTTTACCAGCTGTCAGATGCTATTAATGATAGATTTTTCAAACATTTTTGATTCTTGCATTTCATCCAAGTTGCTTTTTCTGCTACTTGTTTTGAACTCTATGTTTCAAATTGGGGGACCTCTTCAGTTTTCTGGTGATCCTTAATTATCCACCTATGTTTACAATTAGGAAACTGAAAGTCTGATTGGGAACTCTGTGTAAATGACTGGGTCTTTTCTATTATGGATGCCTCATATGGGCATGTGTACTGGTTGAACTTTTCTTTGGGAAGCTTCAATTCCACTGGGTTTAGGTCTGTCCTCCTAGGCTGGTCAGAGTCCTCCGAGAAGATTCTTCTGATGTCCTTGGAAGGTCAAGTTGTGCTGCAAGAGTCTTGGGAGAGGGTGAAAGGGGGCTGGCAGTCTCAACATTCAGTACACAAGCTTGCATGTAAGCCCTCTTGTCTCTTTCTCTTATGACAACCTTGCCCTCACTCAGGTCTGATGCCCTGAAGGCAGAAACTTTCTCTTTTCCTCTCTTTGCAAAATAAGCTTCCAGTACTCTGGAATGGTGGAGAAGGGGCAGTTTCCCACCTTCCTGGAGTCAGAAAGATCTAGAACAACTTTTATCCTGTGTCATTTTCTTTCCCACTCCCAGGTGTACCAGGACCAGCAAGTCCTGAGCCTTTTGAGAACTTGGGGTTGAAAACTGGTGTGCTTTACAGCTCTGTTCATTGTGGCCTGTAAATTCCACTTTCTTTATGCTAAGTCAAATGTGAATTGTACACCTGCAATTCAGCTTCCAAAAATGTTGTTGGTATTACTCCTTTTACAATCTTATTGTCCTTGAATGTGTATGCCTTTAATTTTTTAAACATCATTTTAGTAGAGATTTGGAGAAGATTGTATTTTTTCAACTGACAGATAAAATGATGGCTTGATACCTAAGACTAGAACTGGTAGCCCACAGTTACCAATGAGAAGCAAGCATGCAGACTTGACAGGTTTTCCAAAAATATGCAGTGCTAAGATGAATATAAACATTTTCCCAAAGCTCCACAGCAATAGAATAGGAAGCCTTAAATTTGAAAGTTGTTGTTTTTTTTTTTTAAAGAGCAATGTTTATCCACTATAGATAGAAAGTATAAGAAACTCATTGTTACATGAAATGGTACAGGCTGTTGATTTATAGCCAGTTGTTTTCTCAAATGTTCAAAAACCTTGGGAAGCAGAGACATAGCAGATCTCCTAAGGGAGCAAGCATTTGGGACCTATCTGGTAGCCCATCTAGCTATAGGTGAGCCCTTGTCTCCTGTGTTCACCCACATTCTGAGCTTGAAGAAGTGAAGTGAAGTGAAGTGAAGTCGCTCAGTTGTGTCCGACTCTTTGCGACCCCATGGACTGTAGCCCACCTGGCTCCTCTGTCCATGGGATTTTCCAGGCAATAGTACTGGAGTGGGTTGCCATTTCCTTCTCCAGGGGATCTTCCCAACTCAGGGATGGAACCTGGGTCTCCCGCATTGCAGGCCCACGCTTTACTGTCTGAGCCACGTTCTGAGCTTAACACCTCCCAAATCCCTCTCTGGATCTTGGTTGCAGCTAACTTAACTCAGACCCAGCAGGAAGTTATTTTTTCATCATTGCAGCTCGTTGATGGAAGAAGCATTCCAGTGTCTAGGTTAACAGTGTCAGGGCTTTGTTGCTGGCTATGTTAGCAAGAAGCAATAAGAAAGCCTTCTTCAGCGATCAATGCAAAGAAATAGAGGAAAACAACAGAATAGGAAAGACTAGGGATCTCTTCAAGAAAATCAGAGATACCAAGGGAACATTTCATGCAAAGATGGGCTCAATAAAGGACAGAAATGGTATGGACCTAACAGAAGCAGAAGATATTAAGAGGAGGTGGCAAGAATACACAGAAGAACTGTACAAAAAAGATCTTCATGACCCAGATAATCCCGATGGTGTGATCACTGACCTAGAGCCAGACATCCTGGAATGTGAAGTCAAGTGGGCCTTAGGAAGCATCACTACAAACAAAGCTAGTGGAGGTGATGGAATTCCAGTTGAGCTATTCCAAATCCTGAAAGATGATGCTGTGAAAGTGCTGCACTCAATATGCCAGAAAACTTGGAAAACTCAGCAGTGGCCACAGGATTGGAAAAGGTCAGTTTTCATTCCACACCCAAAGAAAGGCACTGCCAAAGAATGCTCAAACTACCGTACAATTGCACTCATCTCACATGCTAGTAAAGTAATGCTCAAAATTCTCCAAGCCAGGCTTCAGCAACATGTGAACCATGAATTTCCTGATGTTCAAGCTGGTTTTAGAAAAGGCAGAGGAACCAGAGATCAAATTGCCAACATCCGCTGGATCATGGAAAAAGCAAGAGAGTTCCAGAAAAACATCTATTTCTGCTTTATTGACTATGCCAAAGCCTTTGACTGTGTGGATCGCAGTAAACTGTGGAAAATTCTGAAAGAGATGGGAATACCAGACCACCTGATCTGCCTCTTGAGAAATCTGTATGCAGGTCAGGAAGCAACAGTTAGAACTGGACATGGAACAACAGACTGGTTCCAAATAGGAAAAGGAGTACATCAAGGCTGTATATTGTCACCGTTTATTTAACTTATATGCAGAGTATATCATGAGAAACACTGGACTGGAAGAAACACAAGTTGGAATCAAGATTGCTGGGAGAAATATCAATAACCTCAGATATGCAGATGACACCACCCTTATGGCAGAAAGTGAAGAGGAACTCAAAAGCCTCTTGATGAAAGTGAAAGTGGAGAGTGAAAAAGTTGGCTTAAAGCTCAACATTCAGAAAACAAAGATCATGGCATCGGGTCCCATCACTACATGGGAAATAGATGGGGAAACAATGCAAACAGTGGCTGACTTTATTTTGGGGGGCTCCAAAATCACTGCAGATGGTGACTGCAGCCATGAAATTAAAAGACGCTTACTCCTTGGAAGGAAAGTTATGACCAACCTAGATAGCATATTCAAAAGCAGAGACATTATTTTGCCAACAAAAGTTCATCTAGTCAAGGCTATGGTTTTTCCAGTGTTCATGTATGGATGTGAGAGCTGGACTGTGAAGAAGGCTGAGTGCCGAAGAATTGATGCTTTTGAACTGTGGTGTTGGAGAAGACTCTTGAGAGTCCCTTGGACTGAAAGGAGATCCAATCAGTCCATTCTGAAGGAGATCAGCCCTGGGATTTCTTTGGAAGGAATGATGTTAAAGCTGAAACTCCAGTACTTTGGCCATCTCATGTGAAGGGTTGACTCATTGGAGAAGACTCTGATGCTGGGAGGGATTGGGGGCAGGAGGAGAAGGGGACGACAGAGGATGAGATGGCTGCATGGCATCACTGACTAAATGGATTTGAGTCTGGGTGACCTCTGGGAGTTGGTGATGGACAGGGAGGCCTGGCGTGCTGCAGTTTATGGGGTCGCAAAGAGTCGGACACAACTGAGCAACTGATCTGATCTGTTCTGATCTGACGTTCTCAGCTACAGCCATCAGCCTCTATTCATTTGGGTAACTATAGTAGTCATCAGCTATTTCCAGAAGCCTTGAGAAGACAGTATTTCTCTAAGGTCTCAAACACTCTTTCCATGATCTTCAACCTTTAGAAGATGGGAAAGGGCCTTAGATGGGAAATGGACCATCATATCAAGGTGTCCAAGTCTCCCCCTGATGCTGGACCCCAGAGACTATAACCTACCTCATCCTCCCAGGGGCTTCCTGCACACAGCCTCCATAGCACCATTCTCTCCAGGACACAAGCCTGACATACACACCCCATCTGCCTCCAGCCTCAGAAATCCATGGACATGGGCAGGTTGTCTGAGTCCTGCCCTTCCCTTAGGTTTACCCTTAGGGAACACCAGTAAATATACAAAGGGCTGGACAGAAGACATTATCAGGTAACTTTTTTTTTTTTTTCTGTAGGTTGAGATTTCAATTTGACTCTGTCTTCAGCTCTGGGTTACGATGCAGCAATGTCATGATCACTTCACATCCATGGAAGGAATTATTTTCCCTGGCATCTTTCATTTCTGATCCCCTCATCTTCATGTGTCTGCCTGCTGACAAACCAGAGCTGTCAGAGCCACCTGTCACTGCAGGGGGGAAAATACCTTTTTGACAACTGTATCTTCCTCCAGAAGATACTCTTTGTATCCAATATCTGCTTTCCAAAATGTGTTTGTGACACTTCTGCGATTTCAAAGGGACTCATGAAATACTCCAAAAAGGAGTTTCAAACCCAATTAATTTAAATTCATTTTTGAGTTGAAAGTGCAACATGACATATTTAGGAGGAAGTGTGTGCAACATGAAGTTAAGCAATAGGAGGGCCTTGTTGTAAAGAAACAGCTTCTCACATTAAATGCAAACTCAGGAGCCTCCAAGGACCTAGGCAGGGCACCAGGAGGTGGCACATTGCATTTGGGGTAGGGGTGAATAAGGAATGCATACATGTATGTTCAATCACTAAGTCGTGTCCGATTCTTTGCAACCTTAGGAGCTGTATCCCGCCAGGTTCCTCTGTCCATGGGATTCTCCAGGCAAGAAAACAGGAGTGGGTCACCACTTTTCTCCAAGGGATCTTCCTGACTCTGGGATCAAACCCGTGTCTTCTTCATTGGCAGGCGAATTCTTTATCACTGAGCCACCTGGGAGGAACTTGAGTGGTAAATACTTGGTTCTGACTCTGATGTTAGCTCAGAATTAGTTCTGTCTATGCTGGTAAACAGATGTGTCTAGTTGGAAAGAAAGAAAGTGAAAGTGAGAGTGGCTCAGTCGTGTCTGACTCTTTGCGACCCCATGGACTATACAGTCCATGGAATTCTCCAGGCCAGAATACTGGAGTGGGTAGCCTTTCCCTTCTCCAGGGGATCTTCCCAGCACAGGGGTCGAACCCAGGTCTCCCACACTGCAGGCAGATTTTTTACCAGCTCAGCCACAAGGGAAGCCCCGGTGGAAAGAAATTCTCCTTTTTATTTCCCTTTAAATGACACCACCCAATGATAATAACACCCTACCCTTCTCCCTGCCCTTCTCATCTTCCCCGTGTACAACATGCCAAAGCCACGTCGGTCCCCAGGAGTCCTCTATGGGATAACAAATTCTAACCTTGCATGCTCAGTCCCCTGATTCCTGAGTCGAGTTGCTTTTGTTCCTTTGTTGACTTTTGTTTTTAATAAAGACCAACAGAAAATAAGAGGAATTCTTTATAGAGGAAACATTCAGTGGGGAATTTCTTGTTCTCTGAGTTCAATAGCAACATTTTGGCTTTAGATTTGGGGTCGTGGGCAATGCATATGCATTGTACCCATCACCTGCAGGATTCCATAGACCAGTCAAAGACTTCTGGCAAAAAAATGTATGAATCTGCCACAGCCTTGAATATGTGGAAGAGTGTCATCAGTGTAACAGAAATAATAAAAAATTTATGGACAATAGGCTAGAGATGTGACTGGATTGTTGCAACTCAAAACCATGAGGGAGAAAGCTCTAGCAGTGGTAAGTACAGTACTTCCCAGGGGAGCTCCACAGGATCTCCCAGCTTGATTTGGCTGTGGAATGATAATCAGAATCATTCGTTAGAGGACTATCTATAGCAGTGATTTCCAATTGTTTTGAATCACATACTCTACACTTGAAAATATTAAGCATACATCCACAGTTGTTTACATATTTTTTATTCATAAACTACATACATGTACTCATTAGTAAATATCTCAACACAATTTATATTTAGGTGAATTAATTATTAATTTTCATGAGTGAGACTTCATCTTCCAAGCAGTCTTCATGATAGTTTGAACTCTAGGGACAAATTTTTTTTTATCACATCTTATAAAATCATAATTATTTTCATCACATAGTATCAATAAAAGTATAAAAGATGTATCATCTTTGCTATTTTTGAGTTGTTTACTAGTGCTGGCACTTTAAAATTCTCTTTCCTATGCCAGAATTTTTAATCCCTTAACTATTTTGAAAGGGTTAGATTTTTTAAATGGAATATATTATCCATGAATCTCCTTAACCAAGAGGACATAAACTGCAACTCATCACAAGACAATCAAATAAGCAAATAAGTGGATTAAGGAACTCTTAGACTTACCCAGGAATGACAATCCATATGTTTAAATTAATGTCTTACTGTCTTTCATATTTGAGATAAAATTCATGCCAGTAAAAGTTCTAAGCATCTCTTTGCACACTCAATGGATCCACTTGCACAACCCCCAGCCTCCCCACCCCTAACTAGCACCCACTGATGTGTTATCCCCACCAGTTATCCTTAGGCCTTCCTGAGTCACAAAGATGTTGGCTGCAGCATCTATACCTGGCTGGCCCTGAGGCCACGATGTGGGTGCTGGAGGAAGTAGAGAAGAGAGACGGGACATATCCCAACCACCTCATAAGACCAACAAACAGAAATAGAGACAGTAAAACACAGTAAAGTGCTATGATGAGGGTCAAGAACAACCTTTGACTAATATAAAGGTCAAACACCTTGCCTAACACAGTGGTGTGAACTTACACAGGGACAGGAACCATGGATCTGCTTGTCTGCCCAAGCTCAGCACCAGAACTCCCCCAATGCCTGACACACAGTGGCAAAGGGTCTTTTTGTGCCATATGTACCAAACAGCTTTGTCTTTCACTCATAAGCATGAAAAGTCTGCCAGGCTTTTAAGAACTTAAAGGAAAATCAACAGCATGAAAGAGAAAGCCAAAATGAACCAAAACAACAACTAATTAAAGAAAGCAAGGAAAAGAAAGCAATTTTGAAAACTGTACATCTTACCTGAATACTTAAAGTGATTTGAGAAAATATTTAAAAAGAGCAAACAGAGGGGGAAAAGAACTATTGAAAATTTGTATTCTGAAAATTGAAATAAAAATTGTACATCAGGCAGAAAAAAAGAATTAATATAAATGAAATCCAAAATAGTGGTGAAAAGATACATAGCAAAAATAGATGGAAAATAAAAAAGTAAAGATTTTTTAAAGTGAAGGAAGAAACAAGAATCCAAAGTTCATTCAGTGGGAATCCCAATAGGAGAGATCAAAGTCAATGAAGATGAGGAAATCATCAAAGAAAAATGATGGAATAAAAAGGAACAAAATTGGGTCATTTATAGAGATGTGGATGGACCTAGTAACTGTCATACATAAAGAAGTAAGTCAGAAAGAGGAAAATAAATACCACATATTAATGCATATATGTGGAATCTGAAAAAAAAAAAGGTACAATCTTATTTACAGAGCAGAAATAGAGACAGAGACATAGAATAAACATAAGGATACCAAGTGGGAAAGAAGGGGATGGGATGAATTGGGAGATTGAGGCTAACATATATACCCTATTGATACTATGTATAAAGTAGATGACTAATGAGAACCCACTGTATTATAGCACAGTCAACTCTACTCAGTGCTCTAGGTGACTTAAATGGGAAGAAAATCCAAAAAAGAGGGAATATATGTATAGTTGATTAATTTGCCATGCTGATACAACATTTAACAGCAACTCCAATAACGGAGAAGGCAATGGCATCCCACTCCAATACTCTTGCCTGGAAAATTCCATGGACGGAGAAGCCTGGTACGCTGCAGTCCATGGGGTTGCTAAGAGTCAGACACGACTGAGCGACTTCCCTTTCATTTTTCACTTTCATGCATTGGAGAGGGAAATGGCAACCCACTCCAGTGCTCTTGCCTGGAGATTCCCAGGGACGGGGGAGCCTGGTGGGCTGCCGTCTCTGGGGTTGCACAGAGTCCGACACAAAATGATGGGATTGTAGCCCCCTAACTTCACTGTAGAAGGCAACCCAGGTACGTTCATTCTTCCCCCTGATCCAACAAGATCCTCTGACAACATAAGCGAAGCCCAACACAACTGGCAAGGGGCCAGGGGAGGCATTCTCTTTCTTCTCAGACCTGAGATTCCTCTTTTCTACAAAGAGATGTAAGAGTCAGCAGATTGATCTAGGAGGAATCTTTGTCCCCATGAGCCCAAAACTTTCCTCCCCTACTCACAGACACCCAGGAATGGGAAGTGGGTGAGGAAGTGAAGGGTGAGTGAGCACTGATAGAAGGAATCCCATCATATCCCCGTCTCCCTGCCCCCTACTTAGAGCAACCTGGTGACCCCATTGATTGGTCTGCCTTTTGAACCACAGCCCACAAAAAGTAAGCCCAGACCATCATATTAAACCTAAACAGAGTGACTGCCACCTAGGTGAAGAGGAGAGAGGGGCTGAAAAAGTCTTTGACAAAATCATGGCTCAAAACTTTCCAAATTTGGTGAAAGACACAAACTTATAGAAACAAGATGCTAAGTAAACCTCAAAAAGGATAAATCCATGCCAAGACACATAATAATTAAAAATTTTTAAGTAAAAATGAAGAAAAAATACCTTGGAAACAGTCAGAGGGAAAAGAACACATTACCCATAAAAGAACACTGATTTGAATGACAGCAAATTTTTCATTTGAAATCATGGAAGTTAGAAAGAAGTGGCACAATACTTCTGAAGTACAGAAGAAAAAGAATTGGAAACTGCAAATGCAACATCTGTTGAAACTATTCATTTAGAAATGAAGGGGAAATAAAATCATTATCAGACAAAGGAAAAATTTTAAAGTTTATCATTAGCAAACGTCCTTAAAGATTTGGCTAAAAAAATCTCTTCAAGGGGAAAGAAAACAAGAAGGAATGTTGTAGTTTCAGGAAAGGAGAACAATGAAAGGAGAAGAAATATGGTTACATCTAATAAATATTTTCCTCATGAGTTTTATTAACTATAATTGATGTTTGAAATAATAATTATATAAATAACAGCATCTCATGCCCAACACAATGATATTTAAAAGTGGATAAGGTAACAAGGTGGTTACCACATGATCTAAATGGTAGTGGTTTCCACATTTCAGTGGAAATGGTAAAAGGTGGGTACCAGTTGTGGTAGACCAAATCATGACTCCCAATGATGCTCTTAATCCCCAGAACCCCTGAATTGTCACTTTATATAGTTAAAGAGACTCTCTAAATGTGACTAAGTTACGGTTCTTGAGATGGAGAGATTATCTTGCATTATCTAGGTAGACCCAATATAATCACAAGGATTCTCATTGTAAAGAGGGAGGGTGATCACAGTCAGAGACAGAAGATGTAAGGGTAGAAGTAGAGGCCAGAGAGGAGAGAAGTTGCTACACTGCTGGCTGTGAATGTGCAGGAAGGTGTCAGCCAAGGAATGTAGTCACCTTTAGGGTTATATTTTTATAACCCTGGATTTGGCAATGGTTTATTAGATATGATACCAAAAGAACAAGTAACAAAAGAATGATAAATATATTGTATGTCATCAAAATTTAAAATTTTGTGCTTCAAAAGACCATGTCAAGAAAGTGAAAAAGGCAAGCTAAAAATGGAAGAACCTATTTTCAAATTATATATCTAAAAACTATGTAGTATGTAATAGATATAAAGAACTCAACAACAAAGACACAACTCAGCTAGGAAATGCACAAATGACTGGAATTAGACATCTTATCATTCTAAAACAGTACTAACCGTCTTGATAACCAACAAGTACATGAAGTACATGCTTCCCTGGTGGCTCAGATGGTAAAGTGTCTGCCTGCAATGCTGGAGACCTGGGTTTGATCCCAGGGTTGGGTAGATCCCCAGAGAAGGAAATGGCAACCCGCTCCAGTACTCTTGCCTAGAAAATCCCATGGACAGAGGAGTCTGGCAGGCCATAGTCCATGGACTCGCAAAGAGTCAGACACGACTGAGTGACTTTACTTACTTACTTACTTAAGTACATGAAAAGATGCTCAACATCATTAGTCATTGTTGTTGATATTCAGTCACAAAGTCATGTCCAACTCTTTGTGACCCCATGTACTGAAGCATGCCAGGCTTCTCTGAACTTCACTGTCTCCTGGAATTTGTCCAAGTTCACGTCCATTGAATTGGTGATGCCATCCAACTATTTCATCCTCTGCCTCCCTTTTCTTCTTTTGCCTTCAATCTTTCCCAGAATCAGGGTCTTTTCCAGTGAATCAACTGTTTGCATCAGGTGGCCAAAGTATTAGAACTTCAGCTTCATCATCAGTCCTCCCAATGAATATTCAGAGTTGATTTCCTTTAGGATTGACTGCGTTGATTTCTTTGCAGTTCAAGGGATTCTCAAGAGTATTCTCCAGCACCAAAACTTGAAAGCATCAATTCCTTGGAGGTCAGGCTTCTTACATCACCTGATTGGGGTCAACCAGCATCCATGATTGGGGTCAACCAGCATCCAGACTCAAACACCACTGAGAATTCTCATCTAATAGCAATCTAAAGTCCCAATCGGGAAAAGATCCCAGGCAGTGCATCCATCCCTTCAGTGAGACTTCTAAATTGAAGTTTTGGGGGTTCCCACTTATAATCCCACCCCATTAGCTGATATCATCATCAGTTTGAGAGCAAACTGCAGCCCTGCTGCTGCTGCTGCTAAGTCACTTCAGTCGTGTCCGACTCTGTGTGACTGTGCGACCCCATACACAGCAGCCCACTAGGCTCCTCTGTCCCTGGGATTCTCCAGGCAAGAACACTGGAGTGGGTTGCCATTTCCTTCTCCAATGCATGAAAGTGAAAAGTGAAAGGGAAGTCGCTCAGTCGAGTCTGACTCTTAGCAACCCCATGGACTGCAGCCTACCAGGTTCCTCCATCCATGGGATTTTCCAGGCAAGAGTACTGGAGTGAGTTGCCATTGCAGCTCTGCTTTCACATTAATCTCTTTTACAATGCTGTTGTTTTGTCTTGAGAGCCATAGGATTTTGTTAAGCCCCAGGTGTGATTAGCCAGACCTCTGTGAGCTCAAGAATTCCAAGACCAGGGGCTCAAGAATTCTAAGAGTAGCTTGCTATCTCATCTGTATTGCCACTCATCTTACTGTGCCCTCGTGAGCAGGCACGTAGTCAGGGCAGTGTCCAGGAAGATCAGAAGCAAGGTCAGAGGTCCTGCTCTGCTTTCTTGTCTCTGAAGCCTGAATAAGACTCCTCACAGTTAATTTCCCTCAAATCAGTTGCTCAGTCATGTCCGACTCTTTGCAGCCCCATGAATCGCAGCACACCAGGCCTCCCTGTCCATCACCAACTCCCAGAGGTCACTCAGACGCACATCCATTGAGTCAGTGATGCCATCCAGCCATCTCATCCTCTGTCGTCCCCTTCTCCTCCTGCCCCTAGTCCCTCCCAGCATCAGAGTCTTCTCCAATGACTCAACTCTTTGCATGAGGTGGCCAAAATACTGGAGTTTCAGCTTTAGCATCATTCCTTCCAAAGAAATCCCAGGGCTGATCTCCTTCAGAATGGACTGATTGGATCTCCTTTCAGTCCAAGGGACTCTCAAGAGTCTTATCCAATGCCACAGTTCAAAAGCATCAATTCTTCAGCGCTCAGCTTTCTTCACAGTCCAGCTCTCACATCCATACATGACCACAGGAAAGACCATAGCCTTGACTAGGCAAACCTTTGTTGGCAAAGTAATGTCTCTGCTTTTGAATATGCTATCTAGGTTGGTCATAACTTTCCTTCCAAGGAGCAAGCGTCTTTTAATTTCATGGCTGCAGTCACCATCTGCAGTGATTTTGGAGCCCCCAAAAATAAAGTATGACACTGTTTCCACTGTTTCCCCATCTATTTCCCATGTAGTGATGGGACCAGATGCCATGATCTTCGTTTTCTAAATGTTGAGCTTTAAGCCAATCTTTTCACTCTCCACTTTCACTTTCATCAAGAGGCTTTTTAGATCCTCTTCACTTTCTGCCATAAGGGTGGTGTCATCTGCATATCTGAGGTTATTGATATTTCTCCCAGCAATCTTGATTCCAACTTGTGTTTCTTCCAGTCCAGCATTTCTCATGATATACTCTGCATATAAGTTAAATAAACAGGGTGACAATATACAGCCTTATCGTACTCCTTTTCCTATTTGGAACCAGTCTGTTGTTCCATGTCCAGTTCTAACTGTTGCTTCCTGACCTGCATACACATTTCTCAAGAGGCAGATCAGATGGTCTGGTATTCCCATCTCTTTCAGAATTTTCCAGTTTACTGTGATCCACACAGTCAAAGGCTTTGGCATAGTCAATAAAGCAGAAATAGATGTTTTTCTGGAACTCTCTTGCTTTTTCCATGATCCAGCGGAAATTGGCAATTTGATCTCTGGTTCCTCTGCCTTTTCTAAAACCAGCTTGAACATCAGGAAGTTCACGGTTCACATATTGCTGAAGCCTGGCTTGGAGAATTTTGAGCATTACTTTACTAGCGTGTGAGATGAGTGCAATTGTGGGGTAGTTGGGCATTCTTTGGCATTGCCTTTCTTTGGGATTGGGATGAAAACTGACCTTTTCCAATCTTGTGGCCACTGCTGAGTTTTCCAAATTTTCTGGCATATTGAGTGCAGCACTTTCACAGCATCATCATTCAGGATTTGGAATAGCTCAACTGGAATTCCATCACCTCCACTAGCTTTGTTCATAGTGATGCTTTCTAAGGCCCACTTGACTTCACATTCCAGGATGTCTGGCTCTAGGTCAGTGATCACACCATCGTGATTATCTGGGTCGTGAAGATCTTTTTTGTACAGTTCTTCTGTGTATTCTTGCCACCTCTTCTTAATATCCTCTGCTTCTGTTAGGTCCATACCATATCTGTCCTTTATTGAGCCCATCTTTGCATGAAATGTTCCTTTGGTATCTCTGATTTTCTTGAAGAGATCCCTAGTCTTTCCCATTCTGTTGTTTTACTCTATTTCTTTGCACTGATCGCTGAAGAAGGCTTTCTTATCTCTTCTTGCTATTCTTTGGAACTCTGCATTCACATGTTTATATCTTTCCTTTCCTCCTTTGCTTTTCGCTTCTCTTCTTTTCACAGCTATTTGTAAGGCCTCCCCAGACAGCCATTTTGCTTTTTTGCATTTCTTTTCCATGGGGATGGTCTTGATCCCTGTCTCCTGTACAATGTCACGAACCTCATTCCATAGTTCATCAGGCACTCTATCTAGCAGATCTAGGCCCTTCAATCTATTTCTCACTTCCACTGTATAATCATAAGGGATTTGATTTAGGTCATACCTGAATGGTCTAGTGGTTTTCCCTACTTTCTTCAATTTAAGTCTGAATTTGGCAATAAGGAGTTCATGGTCTGAGCCACAGTCAGCTCCTGGTCTTGTTTTTGCTGATTGCATAGAGCATCTCCATCTTTGGCTGCAAAGAATATAATCGATCTGATTTCGGTGTTGACCATCTGGTGATATCCATGTATAGAGTCTTCTCTTGTGTTGTTGGAAGAGGGTATTTGCTATGACCAGTGCATTTTCTTGGCAAAACTCTATTAGTCTTTGCCCCACTTCATTCCGTATTCCAAGGCCAAATTTGCCTGTTACTCCGTGTTTCTTGACTTCCTACTTTTGCATTCCAGTCCCCTATAATGAAAAGGACATCTTTTTTGGGTGTTAGTTCTAAAAGGTCTTGTAGGTCTTCATAGAACCATTCAGCTTCAGCTTCTTCAGTGTTACTGGTTGGGGCATAGACTTGGATTGCTGTGACATTGAATGGTTTGCCTTGGAAACGAACAGAGATCATTCTGTAGTTTTTGAGATTGCATCCAAGTACTGCATTTCGGACTCTTTTGTTGACCATGATGGCCACTCCATTTCTTCTGAGGGATTCCTGCCCGCAGTAGTAGATATAATGGTCCTCTGAGTTAAATTCACCCATTCCAGTCCATTTTAGTTCGTTAATTCCTAGAATGTCGACATTCACTTTAGAAGAATGGAAATGTTTTGAGTCTGGTAGAAGTGATGGTTGCACACTACGATAGTACTAAGTACACCTGGATCATGCACTTTAACATGGTTGATTCTGTTCTACAAGTGTCACTTTAAGGAAAAAGCCAATCTCATTGTTATATACTGTATGCTTCTGTTCACATAACATTTTTGAAACAACAAAAGCTTAAAAATGGAGGATAGATTACAGGTTGTAGAGGGAGGAGTATAGATGGGAAACAGGTGGTTATGAAAGGAGTCCCTATGGCATTGAAACCATTTAGTATCCCTATTGTGGTGCGAGGTACACAAGCCAACACAAAAGCGATAGAATTGTATTGAATGTATTTCACATATATGCACACACATACATACAAGTGCAAGAAAAACCAGGGAAATCTGAATAAAATTGGTGGATTGCATCAGTGTCAATAATTTGAGTGTGATAAAAAATGAGTCTATAGTTCTGTAAAATGAAAGAGGAAACTGGGCATACAAGAGATCTCTTTGTATTACCTAAATTGCATATGAATCTATGAAGACCTCAGTTGTGGGTATTGAGATATATATTCCTGTGATGAGAAGATTTAGACGATAAACAATGAACAAATAAGCACATATAATAGGGAAATGCAAGATATGGGGACTGTGGACACAAGCACTCATGCATGAACAAAATCAAGTATTTCAAGCCACTTTCTTTTCCCATGGAGCTGGAATTCATGTACATAGTACATGATGTATACTATTTTTTTCTTGATTATATAGTGAATATTATCTATGTAGTGGAAATAAGGGCTTCCCTGGTGACTCAGATGGTAAAGAATCCGCCTGCAATGCAGGAGACCTGGGTTCGATCCCTGGGGTGGGAAGATGCCCTGGAGGAGGACATGGCAATCCACTCCAGTATTTTTGCCTCGAGAATCCCCATGGACAGAGGAGCCTGGAGGGCTATGGCCAATGGTCACAAAGAGTTAGACACAAGTGAGTGACTAAGTGCACACATATAGTGGGAATAAAATTGAGGGTTTTATCCACATCATTTTAGTTAAACCAGACATGAGGTAAATATTAAGTACTATATTATTATCATGTTCCAAGGATTTGTGTTTAGTTACAAGAAGGCATTTTCTCAGATTTCCTTTGAAAGGTATTAGGACGATTAATAATGGCATCATCTCAAAATTAGCTTAAAGATCAAAGGATCATTGCTGGGCACAGAGAGCAATGGTGCTTCTCCTTTATTGTACAACTCGCTTCAGTCGTGTCCGACTCTGTGTGACCCCATAGACGGCAGCCCACCAGGCTCCCCTGTCCCTGGGATTCTCCAGGCAAGAACACTGGAGTGGGTTGCCATTTCCTTCTCCAATGCATGAAAGTGAAAAGTGCAAGTGAAATCGCTCAGTCGTGTCTGACTCTGTGCGACCCCATGGACTGCAGCCCACTAGGCTCCTCCATCCATGGGATTTTCCAGGCAAGAGTACTGGAGTGGGGTGCCATTGCCTTCTCCACAGTAAAGGGCACCTCTTTCAAGAACCAGGCAGTTTATGATGCAAATATCAACATAGCATTGGCTTCCTGGTCATGACAAGGGGTGCCAACAGTGCATGCTTCTCAGAGGCCACCTTATCACTCGTGCAGGTTCCCAGCCGAAGAGCACCACGTAAGGACTCCCTTCTATCAGCCGTCTTTCAAAGTACACCTGCCATCAAGCACACACAGCCATGGAGTAATACTAGGAAATGCAAGGGAGGAAAGTGTGTTTGTGCTTAGAAGCTATAAATTGTATTTGGAACTCCAAAGCAGATTATGCAAGCCATATAGAAAACCATATAAACTAACTGGGAATACTATTTTATTGTTAGTTAACATAATAGTGGCACCTAACAAATAACAGCATTTAACTAAATTTTCAAACTGAAATATCCAATAACAGCATTTAATCACATTATAAACAAAAGAAAGCTAATGTTGCAATAGTTATTTCACTCAAAATATTATATATGGCAACATAATAGGAAACAAAGAATAATTACACAAAATGATAAAGGAGCAATCTAGAAATAAGATACACCAATCATGAACTATCAACATATATTCTGTTACAGAAGTTGCATGATTAAGAACACAAAACTTTATAATGGTTAAATGAAGACAGACATATCCTCTACTAATAAAAAAGAAAGAAATTTGAGAGGAGACAACAGTTTTAAAACTTTTTCTTTCTCAACTATAGCAACTTGCTGAAGTATAGTAGGTACCAACACAAATCATGTTTGCTGGGAGGATTGAGTCAGTAAGTCAAGAGGTGAGGGGAAATAGCAGCTTTGCAGTGTTTTCATGAAGATTAAATGAGGCCATATTACTTACTCATGTGTCTAGTTTACCGCTTAACACGTAGTATGCATTTGTGTTTGTCAGTATAGCATATATAATGCTTTAATAAAAAACTCCAAAGTCTCGGGGTCTTAACACGAAAAGGTTTGTTTATTCCTCAGATAAATTGTAATGCAGGTCTGGTAGCCCTCGTCCATCTTGTAGCCAAAGCACACAGAATATGTGATCTCAAGGTCAGTGCAGCAAGGAAAGAAAGGTTGGGAAAATTTTGTAAAATTTTTGTAAATGCAAGCCAGGAGCCAGCTCATAACATCACTTCTATCCTCATCCCACTGGTCACAGTTCTGCCATGTGGTTCTAAACTAACTGCATAGGAAGGTGGGACTGTGAGCTTCCAGTGTGTCCAAGAAGAAAAAACAGTACAGAGACCGCAGATGACTATGGTGCCATGCCATTCAGTAAATGGGCACCCTGCTCTCTGGCTACAGCTGCTATGTCAGGTGCCACTACTTTTAAAACCCTAAAAATATGACAGCAACACCCAACCTTTGCTGCCAAGTGCTGGCTGCTTTGTATTATTTCAGTTTGCAAAGCAACCCTACCAAATACATTTATAACTTATTATTATAAATAAAGACACAGGGATGTAGAAATTTCCTGCAAGTTACAAGGTAGTACATATTTGTCTTACTACAGTTCTTCTACCAAAAAGTGTGTATACCCTCCATGTGGCTGGGCAGCCCTAGCACAGACCCATGGCAGACACCTCTAAGCAACCTGGCTGGTACACAACAGTTGGCATGTTCATAGACAGCTTCCATCCATGGTAATTTTTTCATTGATTTACTGGCTCCATTAAAAATATTGTTCCATAATGGTCAAGTCCAGAGGATGTTGCATTTAAATAGAAAACTGCCCTAAATAAAAACAAATGATACTAGAATCCCTTCTCTCCCAGTGAAACGATTCTCCTATATTTCGTTCTCCTTGTGAGCACACCAAAAAAGCTTCTTCGGTCTATTATTTCCCAATTACCTCCTCTAGTGTTAGCTGAGAGCAGAGAAGGAAGATGAGATCATGAAGCTCATAACGTTTGATCTTTTCCAGGCTTCAGCAAACCTGTGAATCACTTTCATAAGCTCAATCAATATCAGGTGTCACCTGGTGGCAGGTAAGGGCAATTCGATGGCTTTTCTAATACCTTGCAGGCATTGATTTCCCCACATATCAGGAGAGAGGAGACTGAATAGGGGATAGAGAAGCAGGAAAAGGCTGAGTGGCTCTGCAGCTCTCCAAGACAGCCCCAGAGATCCAAGAGCTCATGTCTCCCTTGACTGTGCACTGACTTCCCAGCCTCTCCTAGCCAGGCCTGCTTTCCTCAGAGCCTGCCCAGAGCCACTAGCCAGGAGCACATGGGTGAATGACCACTTGGATCCTGCATTCACCTTCTGAAATAGGGCAGTTCTTCTGCTTTCTCTATTTTAAAGGGCTGAGCACCCCAGATGGCATGACTAAAAACTGCTCTCAGAAGATGTGAAGTGGAAAATATGGTTCTTGAAGTCTGGTTCCCAGCCAGCAGCATCAGCATGACTTGGGAAGTTGTTGGAAATGCAGATTATCAGGCCCCACCCCAGGCCTACTGGATCAAAGTCTCTCTCTGGAGGTGGGACCCAGCCATCCGTGTTTTAACAAACTCAAGAAGATATCAATGCACCACAGCATTGATTCTACCATTGGTTCAGTGGTAGAATTCTTCCCTGCCACATGGGAGGCCCAGGTTCAAATCCCACCCAATGATTTGTGATGTTTTGCGGGCTTCCCTGGTGGCTCAGGAGTAAAGAATCCACTTGCCAATGCAGGAGATATGAGTTTGATCCCCGGGTTAGGAAGATTCTCTGGAGAAGGAAATGGGCACACACTCCAGTATTCTTGCTGGGAAATAATCCCATGGACAGAGGAGCCTGGGGCGCTACTGTCCATGGCATCACCAAAGAGTTGGACATGACTTAGCAACTAAACAACAAGAGTTTACAATCACTGAACCAAATGACACTGTAAGAGAGGCTGAGCTCTCCATTTCCCTGCAGTGAAGAGCAGAGCTCAGGGCAAGGGGGAGTTATGGACCATGAGGATGGAACCTAGTTTCCATTGGGAAGTTTAGACTGGTTTTTTTGGCACCATCTTTCACTGCTTCCTCTGGGCAGCTGACCAGGCATCCTGGAGCTGGGAGGGGTGATCCTCTGAACTGCAGAGTGGCAGCTGTGATGCAAGGCTGAAGCCCGGCGTGTAAGAGCAGCGCAGCAGCCGTGGCTGGGAGACACCTTTGCAGGGCACTGGGGAGAGCCACATGGGCTGGGCAGAGGGAGGTACTTCTCAGCTGAGGGTAATACACTGAGAGGGTACCAGCTGAGGGCCTTGAAAGTCCACCAGTGTAGATGTTACTGAACTGAACTGCAAATACATCCAGCTCAACATAGGCAGGCTTACTACTCGGGCATGCTTCTTCCCTGAGAAAGGGTAAAGGCAAAAGAATGTGCTCATCCTTCATTATGTAGCCTCAGATTCTGTCCTGATTCCCCTCGGGCATGCTTCTTCCCTGAGAAAGGGTAAAGGCAAAAGAATGTGCTCATCCTTCATCATGTATCCTTAGATTCTGTCCTGATTCCTTGCCTCTCCCCACCCCCAGGCCTGGCCCCCTCTCCCCTGGTCCAGTACAGGAGCTTCCTACAGGACTGCCTCCTCCAGTGTCACTGTCCTGCAGCCATTCTCCATCCGGAGCTAGAGACAGGTATCTCTCATCTGACCGTGCCTCCTTTCTGCTTAAAATCTTTCCCCAGCCTCCCACTGCTTCAGGGGAAATCGCCCATCCTCGCTGGCATTGGTACTTGACTGCTGGCCCTCTCCAGCATCCCCTCCTGCCACTTCCTTGCCAGGGCCCCGCCTGGCAGGGAAAAGCTTTTTCAGTATCAGGGATGCTGCTCCATCATTGCCTTGTCACTTAATTTCCACTTCTTTCAAATATTCAGATTGAGGTCCATTTATCCAAAGGGTTAGAACTGCTTGCCCCATCTGCACTCTCACATTAGCTGGACATGTCTAACTCAGCCCAAATCACAGTTTTGAAATGTATTTGTCTTCTGCTTCCCCTAACAGTCAGTGAGAGACTGAGTGCAAAATAAACTTCCTGGTGATGCTGTCCTGAAACCTCTAGCATTTTTGTGTATCCAGCCTATTAAGAGACCAAAAAATTTTGATGAGTTGGGTTATTGTCCAACAAATCTTTGAGCTCTACCTCAGGTAGGAGAGAGGAGAGCACAAACGTGCAAATTCCAATAGTTTCTCATTTTTTATCCTAATTATACATTATTTGGGCTTCCCAGGTGGCGCTAGTGGTAAAGAATCTGCCTGCCAATGTAAGAGATGCAAGAGACATGGGTTTGATCCCTGGGTCGGGAAGATTCCCTGGAGAAGGAAATGGCCACCCATCCAGTATTCTTGTGTGGAAAATTCCATGGACAGAGGAGCCTGGAAGGCTACTATCCATGAGGCCACAGAGTTGGACACGACTTAGCAACTGAACAGACACGTGTGTTATTCATTCAGGCTGTACGATCCCTTGAGAGGTCATCTCATCCAGCCTCTATCTCTGAGCAAGACTGAAGGAGGTTTCTGGGATCCTTTTTTACAACAGTTCTTGGTACATCAAATTCAGACGGGAAAAAATAAAAGATCAGATGCTGATGGGTGATGCCCATACTGCAGAAGACCTGTTCTCTCAACATTCTGCCATAAGGACAGAACATGAAGTCCTCTGGGTGGGGTGAGACCCAGCCTATTTACACAGAGACACCATTTAAAATACATTATGTGTCACTGAAAGGAAAAGTTAACGTGTCTTCTTGCTTTTATCTAACTTTGCATTACTTTTACAATCTTGGTAAATTAAGAAGATTGAAGTACATGGCTGAAGAAGTTTGAAAAAAAGTTTTCTCTTTTTTTTCCCATTTTTATTTGTATCCAGCTTTGGTTAAAAATATGAGGCACTCTCATATATGCTGTACACAGTTGTGTTTGACACTTTGTGGCCCTATAGACTATAGCCTACCAGGTTCCTCTGTCCATGGAATTTTTCAGGCAAGAATACTGGAGTGGGTTGCCATTTCCTTCTTCAGAGGATCTTTCCTACCCAGGGGTTGAACCCACATCTCTTGCATCTCCTTCATTGGGAGGCAGATTATTTATCACTAGCACCACCTGGACTCAGATAGTATTATAAATACTCACAAGGCTCCCTGTCTTACAGATGGAGAAATGTTCACCAGAGTCTCTAGTTCATCTGTTCTTTGAGGCCCAGATTACGTTTCCTATAAGGAAAGGGTTCATTAACGGTGGTTCCCAGAGCAACATCAGGTGAGGTATGGCAGGAGTAGGAAGTTTTAACCTTGAACTTGCCTTGGGCTCTGGAGGTCATGTGAGGATGATCAAGAAAGCAAGTGAGTCTGCCAGATCATAGACACTTCTCCAAGAAATCCTGTACTTATGCAACCCAGAGGGAGGGGAAACAAGCTAGGCCACCCTCAGGATACCTCTACCAGGAGGGGACACCTGGTGCATTCTCCAGCTGTCCTTGGAGGTGCCTCAACACAGCCTGTCTTGAGGGCTGGGCCAAAGCGCGAAGGACAGGACCGGAGAAGACAGGCTGTCAGGTCTGCCTGGAGATTCTGGGTTTTCCTGGGGAAGCTTTAACCACACTTTATTTAGCAGGCTCCTCAACATGAAATGAGTCATCATATCTGTACCCCCAGAGTCTAGCTGTTCTTTGTCGCCCAGAATAGTCTGGGAGCGTCATGGTTGGCTATTCCTAGGAACCAGCACAAGAGAGAAGTGTTTCTAAGATGGGTGTACATCAGTAAGTCCCCTCACTTGTTTTTGTACTGCCAATCCCCATTTCGTTCCTCCAGGAGCCCTTCTTTTCCTCAGGTGAGTGGCCCCTTGGGAATTCCCTAGAGCGTGAAACTGGGCTATCTTTAGTCACTATTGTATTGGTTGGGATAAACCAGGTTTTGCTGCACCAACAAAAAATTTAAAAATCTCAGTGATGTAATACAACACAAGTGTCCTTGGCCCATAGGAGGGTTCTGCTGAGATTAGACTCGGGGAACCAGGGTGACAGAAGCTTTATCTTGATACATGCTTCTGTGACCACTGAGGATGTCTGACCCTTGAAGTGTTCTACTTGTAAGGAACACAGTTCATACCCATTCATATTTAATTGGCTAAAGTCAATTACACAGCCCCATATAGAAGGATGTATTGAAGTATATATAGCCCCAGATAGAAGCCCTCAAAGAAGCATGGTGGTCCTACTGTATGCTCAGAAGGTAGATGGTGAGCTGGAAATTTTAAGTGAACAAACACAACCACCATCTCATGGAGCCAGACAGTACACCTTCCCAAGCACAACAAGACTATAGGTCCCTCTTGCATGCATGCCAAGAACTAGACAGACCATGCTGATGCCTCCAGACACAAACCCAGTCTGTTCAGAGACCACATGCTCTCCCATCCCTCTTAGGGGGGATTTAATTATAGCAAACAGTCCTCCCATCTCTGTCATAAGAATCCCAGGCTATCAGGGAGGGTGAAAGGAATCTTTGCATCACATAGTATGCTCTGTAACCTCCTTGAAGCAGACTTGTGCTTTTTAAGAAAATTATAAAAAGAAGGAAAATCCCCAAGCCTCCTCCCCTCACCCGCTCTAATGCCAAATAACAATGTCCTTTCTGTCCCTCCCTTCCTGACTGTAGAAAGCACTTGGAAAGCAAAACAGTGAAAAACAAAATAAAACTACAATTAACAAACATTAAATATTGAAAGGAGATATCATAGTGTGTGTGTGTGGGTGAGTGAACAAAATAGATCTCCCCCCACCCACATACTCTCCCTCAGAAAGGCTGTCTGAGAGACATACCCGGTTGGGCTGCAGGCTATGATATAATTAGAACAATATTGCCCAATTGCAAAGACATGTGCCTGTTTGCATGAAACAGAAGCATCTGCTGAAATTATTTGAGGTGCCCCATCACTAATTAAAAGAGCTTTCATTTATAGAGGATGCACCATATGGATGCTGCTGATTCTTGGGTTGCCGGATGTGAATGAGTGCTGGGGGAGCTGTTGGGGCAGGTGTATGGTGAGGAATATCAGGGAAAACATGACTTAGCCTTCCAAAATTTCTCCTCATAAGGAGGTGCAGGGGCGGGGGAGGTGCTGCTGGAAGTTGTTACAGTGAGATGGATAAACGTGACACACCACCCCAAATTGCTCCTGGCTGTGTCTATGACCACTGAAGAGCTTTGCCTCTGGAGTCTTGCTACACCTCCTTTACTCACCAAGCCACTACTTTGTCTTCAATGGACTTTCCAGATAAACAGGATGAACTACAGAATTTGGGTGGCTCTGTGCAAAATGAAACCATGGGGCCGCTTGATAAAAATGATTAAGAATTTCCAGGCTGTGACAGCAAAGTGTTAAACTGCATGCAAGCTGTATTGAGTGCGGGGTCCTGTGCAACTGGAAGGATAACATACTTGTGAAGCTGGCCCTGAAGGTAAGGAAAAAGGAAGAGCTGCTAGATAAATAGGAGCCAAGAGGTGGGATGGTTAAACCAGAGAGCGATGCAAGACAGCAGTCACCCCAGCACATTATAACCCATAAGGGGCTTTCATATCCATGCTCTGCTCTGCAGGCCACACTGCCCATGCTCTTGGCAGGACAGACTCAGAGGGAAGAAAGGACTTGTTCTCTTAATTCCTCACTGTGCAGACTGTGGTGAAACCCAGAAGCTAATTTCTGGCCCTACTTGTCTTCTTCTTTATATCTTACTTACTCAGCAAGTTCTACCCTCTATGGATTCTACTCTGCATCATTATCCCCTAGTACAAGACTACTCTAGGAACCCATGTGCATTCTATTTAGCACAGGGAACTAGTCCAAATAGGTACCACTAAGAACAAAGTCAGTCCCAACTGAGCTAGAGACCTGGGCCTCCAGGACACACTGGTAAAGATGATTCTTACAATTCTCCCCAGCTAGAAGAAGAGGGTAACAGAATATTCAGGATGTGATTTCCAACAAACTTGGACTCTAGGGTTCAATAACTGGAACATACTTGAAACAATTATAGAATTGGGGGCAAGGAAATAATAACCACTGTTCTAAAATTTCTGGTCTAGGACTAGCATTCTTTTTTCTAGTTAGAGTACTCCCTTTGTAAAATCACTTTGGGGTGCAGCAGTATCTACATACATGAAAAGAATAACAAGAGAACTATAAACAAATTTAAATCAATAAATCTATTTAGGTGAAACAGAGAACTTTTTGAAAAATACAACTCTCCACAATTGACAAAAGAAACGGAAAAACTGAATAATGCTATGTCTATTTTAAAAATTGAAAACCACATTAAACCAATCACACACACACACACACACACACACACACACACACACACACACACTCCAGCCTGAAACAGTATGTTAGGCAGAACAGTGGCTTTCCAAATATGTCTACATCCTAATCTCTGGAATTTGTCTACTTCAGAAGAGATTAGCGTTTCTAATCAGCTGACCTTAAGGTAGAAAGAGTATCCTAGAATAGCAGATGGGCCCAATGTAATCATGGGGTCCTTAACTGTGAGTAAGAAGGGCATAACGGTGAGATTTGTATTATTTTAAGTCACTAAGTTTGTGGTCATTTGCTACAGCAGCAATAAGAAATTAGTGCGCACAGATTCCCTGGTGAATTATATAAAACAATGAAGAAAAAAGTAACACTAATATTACACAAGTATTTCAAAAAATAGAGAAAGAAGGATCAATCCTTAACTCATCTTCTGAAGTCAGTGTACCTTCAATTTCAAACTCTAACAAAGATATAGCAAAGAAAAGAAAATTGTAGACCAGTACCTCTTATGAATATAGATGCAAAAATCCTTAACAAAACAATGGGGTTGAGTCCAACAATCTATAAAAAAGAAAATATGTCATAACCAAGTGGGGCTTATCCCAAGAATGCAAGTTTAGTTTAATATGTGATCAATCAACATGATCTATCATGATAATGAAATTAAAGAAGAAAAATACAATATTATTAGATGTGAAAAAGAATTTGACAAAATTAAACACTCATTCATAATTTTTAAAAAAAATCTCTCATCAAAGTAGGACTATAAGAGAAAATTTTCAACCTCAGTGTCTATATCTAAACGCAAACAAAGAAACGGTTAACATCTTACTTAGTGGTGAGATACTGGATGTTTTACCTCCTAAGCTAGGGACAGGACAAGAATGCCCACCTTCATCACATCTATTCAAATTTTTCTGAAGGTAGTTATACTAAGGCAAGAAAATAAAATCAATACTGGAAAGATTGGAAAGAAGTAGAACTCCTTATTTGCAGATGGTATGATTGTTCATGTAGAAAATACCAGGGAAGCTACAAAAATGAGTACTAAAATTAATTAATGAATTTAGCAATGGTATAAGGTATTGGCACCCCACTCCAGTACTCTTGCTTGGAAAATCCCATGGACGGAGGAGCCTGTTAGGCTGCAATCCATGGAGTTGCTAAGAGTCGGATAGGACTGAGCGACTTCACTTTCACTTTTCACTTTCCCGCATTGGAGAAGGAAATGACAACCCACTCCAGTGTTCTTACCTGGAGAATCCCAGGGACGGGGGAGCCTGGTGGGCTGCCATCTATGGGGTCACACAGAGTCGGACACACTGAAGTGACTTAGCATAGCATAGCATAGCATAAGGTATAAGGTTAATGGTATAATGGTATAAGGTATAAGGTTACCTACAGCAACTATGTGGGGCTTCCCAGGTGGCACTAGTGGCAAAGATCCCCTGGAGAAGGAAATGGCAACACCCTCAAGTATTCTTATCTGGACAGAGGAGCCTGGCAGGCGACAGGCCATGGGGTTGCAAAGCCACGACTCAGTGACTAAGCGCAAGCACGGCAACTATGTAGAAAGAAAGATTTAAAAAAACACATTTAGGGTGTTACCCCCCCAAGTATTGAATATGTAAGAACGCATAACAAAGAAGTCCAAAACCTTGATACTGAACCTAAAAAACTGCTAATAGAAATAGAGACCTAAATGAATGGATAAGTATATTATTTTATTCTGTGGATTGGAAGATTCAGTAACATTACATGACAGTTCTTCCCCATGTTCAATGTAATCTCAATTAAAATTCCTGTAGGCATTTTTGTAGAAGTTGGCAAGTTAAAATATATATGGAAATTCTATATAAATTCATATGAACTTAAAATTTATATGGAAATGCACAATATCTAGAATAACCAAAACAATTAAAAAAAACAATAATAACATTGGAGGATTTATCTTGCCTGATTTCAGTAATCAAGCTTCATCAAACAGAACAGTTTGATATTTCTGGAAAGATAGACATATAGATCAAACAAACAGAATAGGTAGTCCAGAAATATACTACACATATTTGATCAATTGATTTATGACAAAGATATTGAAGAAAATTCAACTGGGAAGGAAAGTCCAGATAGCTATGTGGTATAAAGTAATAAGCATTGATCTTTCCTTTACATCATACAAAATAATTCAAAATGGATTGCAGACCTAAGTATAAAGCCCAAAACTACAAAATTTGTAGAAGAAAATATAACATATGTTTGTGATCGTGGGTTATACAAATGATTCTTAGAAGACAAAAATTATGATCTATAAAAGAAAAAATGACAAATCGGACTACATCGAAATCAAAACTTTCTGCTTTTTGAAAGCCATCATTAAGAAAATAAAAAGGTAAGCCACTTACTGGGAGAAACGCTCACAGCACCTTTCTTTTTTTTTTGGCTTTGCTGGGTCCTCGTTGTGGCATGGGCTTTTCCCTAGCTGAGACAAGCAGGGGCTACTCCCTAGTTGTGGTGTGAAGGCTGCTCATGGTGGTGGCTTCGCCTATTGTGGGGCACAGACTCAATAGTTGTAGTGCACGGGCTTAGTTTCTTTGTGGCAAGGGGGATCTTCCCAGATCATGGGGTCAACTGGTGTCTCCTGCATTGGCAGGCAGATTCTCCACCACTGAGTCACCAGGCAAGCCTCTTCACATCACATATTACAAGGAACTTGAATCCAGATTAGATAAAGAACTTCTACAAACCAATAAGAAAAAGGGCAAAAATGTGAACATTCACTTCACTGAAGACATCAAAATAGCCAACACGCACAGAAAAAGATGCCCAACGTCATTAGTCATCTGGGAAATGTAAATTAAAACTGCAATGAAATACCACTAGTACCCACTGAAAGTGAAAGTGTTAGTCTCTCTGCTGCTGCTGCTGCTAAGTCGCTTCAGTCCTGTCCGACTCTGTGCGACCCCATAGACGGAAGCTCACCAGGCTCCCCTGTTCCTGGGATTCTCCAGGCAAGAACACTGGAGTGGGTTGCCATTTCCTTCTCCAATGCGTGAAAGTGAAAAGTGAAAGTGAAGTCGCTCAGTCGTGTCCGACTCTTAGCGACCCCACGGACTGGAGCCTACCAGGCTCCTCCATCCATGAGATTTTCCAGGCAAAAGTACTGGGGTGGGGTACCATGTGCAACTCTTTGAGATCCTGTGGACTGTAGTGCTCCAGGCTCATCTGTCCATGGGATTCTCCAAGTAAGAATCCTGGAGTGGGTTGCCATTCCCTTCTCCAGGGGATCTTTCTGACCCAGGGATCAAACCTGGGTCTCCCACATTGCAGTCAGATTCTTTACCATCTAAGCCATCAGAGAAGCCCATTAGAAGGGCTACAATTCAAAGACTGACCATGCCAGTTTTGGACAGGATGTGGAGGAACTGAAACTGTCATGTACTGTGTGTGGGAATAAAATATTTTGTCAGTTTCTTAAAAAGTTAAATGTACACCTACCATATGACCTAGACATTCTACCTCTATGTATTTACCCAAGAGAAATGGAAACATACATAGACTTATATACAAATGTTCATAAAAGTTTTATTTGAAATAACAACAACAACAACAAAAACACTGAAAGCAACCCAAATATCTATCCACAGATAACTGGTTAAACAAATGTACTACATCCACACAACAAAATTCTATTCAGCATTATAAACCAATAACTTGTTGTACACATAACACAGATGAATCTCAAAATAATTATGCCGAATGAAAGAAGCCAGATTAAAAGAAGACTAAAATGTATGATTTCATTTATATAAAATCCTTGAAATGCAAGATAATATACAAATAGTGATATGAAACATTTGTGGTTGCCTGGGAGATGAGAGTAGAGGGAGAAATAGATTACAAGGAGGGAGAAAATAACTTTAGGGGGTGACACCAAATTTGTTATTTTAATTATGGTGATGGTTAAACAGGTGAAGGCAATTGGATCGCAGAGAACTGCAGCTGCCCAGAAAGGGTACTCAGAGCTCCAGAGGCAGTTCTGTCTCCCTGATCTCAGTCTACAGCTGTTTTCCTGTATCACCACACCTCTAAAAAGAGGGATTCTTTTAAAATCACATGCATAGTAATACCCAAGAGACATCAACACAATGAAACAGATCTTTGTGAAGCTTGTTCAGAGAGATCTGAAGTGGTTTTACAAGAGTAACAGGAAAACCAGTGTTTGCATACTAGCAGGAATTGCGAGTGTGAGACCCAGCTACCTTCTGCAAGGTAGTGGGGGGACTCTTTCAGCAATTATTTCTATCTTTTGGATTCTCTGTTCTTAGCATCATTTTTTGATTACTTACAATGAAATGAAGGTATGTATAAGAACATTTGGAGAAGGACATGGCAACCCACTCCACTATTCTTGCCTGGAGAATCCCATGGACAGAGGAGCTTATTGGGCTGCAGTCCATCGGATTGCAAAGAGTTGAACATGACCGACTTAGCACAGCACAGCGTGAGAGGAAGTTGCCAATTTCATGCAGAAAATCCATGGCAGAATTCAGATTCAAATGCCAGCAGCCTGACCTGAGGTCTTGAGTGCTTAACTGGGATGCTGTCCTGCCTCCCTTCTTCTGCCCTGGGCAGTGTCTCGTCTCCTTGGCATCTTATTCAGATTATCAATGCTGACTTTCCAAGAAAATAGACATGTGGGGTGGCACCTTTAGTCGTGCATTTATATAAAGACAGTAACAATATAATTGCGGCAAACAGTCATCTCATTCGTTGGCCATGTTAGTTCAACATATTGAACCAATCTCCTTGGATTGAGTCCCTTCAACAAGGACCCTTTCCCTTTAGTGTAAATGCCAATGTCAAGGAGGGGCCTATGGACCACTTCTTTGGGTACCTTGATGGGACAGAACTTGTATGAATGACCTCAAGGAGTCTGTAAGTGGTTTGGAGTAATATGATTAGCATACAGAAAAAATGAGAGCCAATAAAGGGAGAATAGATAAAAATGCTTGTAAGAGGTTCAAACAGAATTCAGGTGATTGAAACTGGATTGGGGAAGAGTCAGAGGCTGTGAGGAGAAAATGGTATAGTCAGAAAGCTTCAGGCTTGATAAATAAAAAGGAACTTGTAATGCATACTCATCTTCCTGGATTCTGTTTACCTGGAAGATAGTTTCTGATCATCCTTTCAGTGGATCTTCAAAGGATTTGCCAGAAAGCTCTGCCTTCTTCAAATTTCCTGGTCCTGAAATGCTGGAGAAGGAAAAAAAGAAAAAAAAAAAAAAACCAGCACCATTTGTGGGTCTTGAGTCTGAAAAAGAAGAAAATCAAGCAGCTGGGAGATTCAGATTTTACTCAATAACCATCTTCAGAGACGAGAACAAAGAATCCTATAATCTGTTTAAAGGCAATATAGGAAAAAGATTGTTTTAACCAATGTAATTTTATATATTTCTGAATTGAAATAATTATGTTTCTGAATCAATAGAGATTCCAATATAATCAACCTTGTTGATAAAATTACCCATACTTATTTAAAGAAAAAGGAGCACTTCCTTCTTTGAATTTAAAAGTATCAGAAATCAATTTCCAATTTGTCCTCAAAGCTTTCCCAATTGGCCCAAGCCATTCTCTAGGGAACCAGCACTTCGTTGGAGCCATCCTCATCAACAGATGTGTCAGCTTAGCACAAACCAGCATCTGCTCCCTGCCTATGAGCCCACTGCCCCCCAACACACAAACACTCTCTCTGCCCACAGAGGTATGTTAGAAGACAAGATCAAAGTGGCAGATGCTAAGAGGGCTTTCAACCACAGGGAAGGTACTAACTGATCAAGATTTTTGTAGGGCACCAGTCAGGGAGACGGGCAGCCCTGAGGCTGTAGAGACAAAAAACACACAACAGAATTTGTTGAAAAAGAATTAGCAGAGCAAACCAACTATTTGTAAGGGGAGAGCAAAAGGCAGAAGCAGATCCAAAGTGACAACAAATATCCCTCCTGAAAGATGGGAGAGGTGACTGCTCAACCAGCACAGTGGCGAATTTGGGATTGCGGGAAGGTAGCTGAGCCTCTCTGTTGTCTGGTGCTGGGGGAGGGGACTTCTGTGTGGGCATCTATGGCACGGCTTTTGAGTTCATATAGGAAACCAGTAGAAAAGAGCAAATGCCTATTGCTGAGTCTGGATGAGGCACATTCCCCTGCAGCAGGAAGCTTTGTCCTGCTGCATCTTTGAATGACAAAGGGAATTTTTAAGGACAGCAGACTGCCAATGAGTCTCTGTGATTTCCAGAATAAAGCACAGTCTCCCCAGCCTGGCCCTAGAGATCCTCTGTACATTAACAATTGAGGTGATCTTTCACTGACCAATCAAAATTGGTCACTGGTCATAGTGCTAGAGCATGCTGGCCCTGGAGGGCCCCTATAGTTCTGGGCGTTAATCTTTTGTTCTGTGTTTGGAGAACTTATTGTGGTGGGGATGGTTTGTCCCTGGTTGATGAATGCATGGACAGACTTCAGTACTTTAATGATGAGTATGGTCTCTGCAGGCACCACTTGACCCTCTGCCCAACTCACATTACTACAGCAACCCCTCAAGCTGAAACCTTCATTTCTAGCCAGATTAGTATCCTCATACACACACCCCAACTTATCACGCTAGGCCAATCCCCTCTGACTTTTCTCCTGATATCCTCTTACCTGAAACGCCCTCATGTCACCCTGGATTGTTGCTTACAGCCGAGTGTATATCCTGCTCCTGTTCTCTCCTTGCCTTAGCTAGTGCAATACCAAATGTCTATAACAGACAAGGACATACTGCATAAAGTGTCTTTTTTTTTTTTTTTTTTTCCCCAGGTAAAGAGCTCTCTGGAGGTGGAAATGATGCCTCATATTCCTTGCTCTTCCTTTTAGTCTTCTACAAAATCTTGCACACTGCTTGGCACACAGCTGGCCCTGTGTAAATGCTTTCTACAAGGAACTGAACTAACAAAAAGGGGTATGACCAAAATGATGAGAGAAATCAGAGATGAAGAAAAGAAAATCCCCATCATCTCCTCTCCCACCCCTCCTGCTGTGGAGCTACTTTGACGCTTACTGCCCTTGATCCATGTATTATCAATAATATCTGATAAGTATTCAGCATTTATTGTCTTATAAATGCTTTACATGTATTTTATCTTTACGAAAAATCTGTGTATTAGGTACTAAAATTTTTCCCATTTTACAAATGAGGTATCTGAAACGAAACAAAAAGAGATGTCTTGCCCATGGTACCCCCAGAATCCAATCACTTTTTTATATCAAATCTCTAAGATGAGCGAGGCTCTTTCCAGCATAGCTTGTTTCTTGGGTTTTCTTTATAGCTATTCTGGGATTGATGCTTCTTTTCCTCCTCCATCCCAAGATGACACTGGTTTCTTCCTGGCAACACTGTAATGGCAGACAAGCCAGCACTCACATAAGATCAATTTCTGAACCAATCAAATTTATCTAAATTTGTTGTGGATTAGTGAAAGTCCAGTTCTTCAAACTCACAATCGAAGCAGAATATAGATCACGCCCCCTTGCTGAAAATTCCAGACCATTGTCCACACACATTTTGGCTGTGCTGGGAAGGCCATGCTGATTGTGCTGATGACTCATTGGAAGATGTAAGCTGCCTGTTGCAACTTAAAAATGTTTGATATTAATATTAACGGACATTTTTGGACACTTATTATGGATTAAGCATTGCCCTAGGAAATGTACATTCATTCTCCTATTTAATCCTTCCAAGAATCTGATGCATATATGTGCAGTCACTCAGTGGTGTCAGACTCTTTGTAACCCCATGGAAAGTCATCCACAAGATTTGGAATCAACTTTTTCCAAATTTATGTTAGTGTGGATATTTTCACTTCTTCCCACAAATCACCAATGTTCTCAATGACATTTAGAATGGTGAATCCTTTCCAGAAGGTTTTTAATTGACCTTTCCCAGGTCAATCAGAGGGATGAATCACTATCTATGGCAGCTATAGCCTTATGAAATGTGTTTCTTAAATAATAAGACTTGAAAGTCCAAATTATTACTTGATCCATGATCTGCAGAATGAATGTCATGTTACTAAGCATGAGAACTTGAATCTAGTTATCAGTCTCTATCAGATACCTTGGGTGACCAGGTGCATTGTCATCTAGTAGTGATATTTTGAAAGGGATCATTTATTTTTTCCTGAGCAGTAGGTCTCAATAGTGACCCTAAATTATTCAATCAACTGTATTGTAAACAGATGTGCTATCATTCAGGGTTTGTTATTCCATTTATAGAGCATAGGCAGAGTAGATGTAGCACAATTCTTAAGGACCCTAAGATGTCTGGAAGGGTAAATAAGCATTAACTTCAGCTTAAAGTCACTAGCTGTATTAGCCGCTACTAAGAGAGTTAGCCTATCCTTTGAAGCTTCGGAGCCAGGCATTGACTTCTCCTCTCTAGCTATGAAAGTCTGGGATGGCATCTTCTTCCAGTAGAAAGCTGTTTCATCTGCATTGAAAAATCTCATGTTCAGTGAAGCCAATTTCATTATCTTAGCTAGATTTTCTGGATAATTTGCTGCACCTTCTACATTAGCACTTGCTGCTTTGCCTTGCTTTTTGTGTTATGGAGACAACTTCTTTCCTTAAACCTCATGAACCAACCTCTGTTTGCTTCAAAGTTATCTTCTGCAGCTTCCTCACCTCTGTTGGCCCCAACCCTGGCCTTTAAACGCACCTGAGATTATTGCAGTGCCCTGGTGGGTAGGGTTATCACCCAACCAGCTGTGAGGCCTAGCTGAGGCACAGGGTGGGTGAGCTCTCAGCAGGTCATGTCCATTGGCACTAACAAGTTAGAGGGAGAATTCCAAAATGGTGCTCACCAGCACTGGGATTAGCAGGGTAGCCTGAGACTGCAAAGCTGGTTTCCCGCAGTATCTCGGTCCCCATGGATCATCCCAACTGGTTCCTTCCTCTCTAGCAAATACTTCAAAATTAGTAAGCATGTCCCCTTTATCTATGGTCCAAGTGTTTTTCAGTCTGGAGTTTTTACACTGGTTTTCACATTTAGTGTGTGGGCCCTTTAAGAGTGAGTTTTCTATTCCCTGCAGTTCCTGGGTGTATTCTCTCCTGGTTTTCAAAGCCAAGTGTTTGGGGGACTAGTTTGTCCTGTGCAAGATCTGAGAATTGGGATACCTATTGTGAGGCTCAAATTCCTTGTTCCTCAGGGAAAAGAGCCAAACCATTGTGATTCCTCCTGATGGTTTACCACTGTGGCTATTGTATGGCTTTTCACTTGGTAAGACTGTGCCACGGCCTCTTCTACCCATCTTGATGCTGCCATTTACCCTTTGTTAAGGAGACTCTGTTCATCCAGTTTCAGCTCCCTTTCCAAAGAAATTATTTCATATGTAGAAGCAGATGTGTGTGTCTTTGGGAGGAGATGAGTTCAGGATCTTCTTACATCACCATCTTGAACCCTCCCCCAAGAATCAGGCACTCTTCAGATGCATAGTCTGTGATCATTTTGCTGATGGACTGTGTCACAGGCAAACATCATAGGAAATCACTAAAAACAGGGATAGCAATTGTTGTGTGAGATGACCTGAGGAAGTTTTTGCAAATAGTTTTTTTTTTTTTTTTTTTGCTCATACAGAGCCTGGCACCCTCTCCTTTAGGGGCACCAAGCAGAAGTTATGACCTGCTCCACATCTGCTCTCTAACATTGCTTTATGGCCCACATTTGCTTCTTTGAAAAAGCTACAATTTTGTCCTTGTCAAATATCCTTCCATTTGTTCTTTGTCAAACCTATGTTTCTTTATCCTTGAATAGTCAAATGTCATTGGCTCTGGAAAACCCAGCTGGCTAAGCATCTCTCCATCTTCCCGAGGCAAAGTGAATATCTTCCTCCTGGGCAGCCCAGTGTCATTGGGCATTCACCTTTATGGGGTTCTTCTTGGTGTTGTGGTCATGGCTTTAGCAGCACCCAACAAAGGTCCAGGTGTCAAACCCCTCTGCAAATAGCATTACCACCTTTACAATAGTAGAATTCTTGGGTTTGATTTCTAGCTTTTGCACTTGGTAGCTAAGTGACCTTGGGCAGGTTATATACATTTGTTGTCTTTGTTTTCTTAAACTATAAAACAGAGTCTTCTCGTGAGGACTGAATAAGACAGCGTATACCAAGTGCTTCATCCATTGTCCATCACAGAGTAAGTCCTCTTTATATAACCCTGTTGCTGTTTATTATTTCCCTTCTAGCCCATGAACCCTTCTAAGGCAAAACCTTTTCTAATTCATCTCTGTTTCTGCAGAGCCCATCAAGGTACCTCCACCTTGCATGTACCAGTAGATGCATGATAGATGTCTGTGGAGTGACAAAATTAGATGATTCTGATTCTTTGGTATCTCTTGGACTCCTCCTCTTCCAATGCTCAGCTCTGGAGCTGAGGGGCTTCCCCGCCGGGGCATGCCTTGATCCCCTCCCCAGGCTTGGCAGGTGTTTCTTCGTCTGGCTCCAGCCCATAAGGCACCAACTCTCAGGCTCTCTCATTCCCTCTGATTCATCACACCCTGAGCTCCATGTCCAACATGGCTTTATGTAGCCACATAAGTGGCAGTTCAGTGGTGTGTGCAAGCTTTGCTTTCATTTTGAATCAATAGAAGTTTAAAAAAATCCTATCTTCTTCCTAAAAGGTCCATAAAGCCCTTCATGGGGCTCAAGAGAATTGTTCACTGTAAGATTTTAAAATTACTTCCAAGTTACTTATCATTCATTCAGACTCACACTATTCTTTAAAATTCTTATTGATTTTGGAAACAGTCCTTTAATTGATATCAAAAAGCAATTACATTTTCCAGGCTGTAAATCTGTTTCACTCCCAGTATTAAATTCATCATCTCCATAAATAATTTTCCCTTATTATGCATACATATTAACCAAACTATAAATAGCATCATTATCGTACCCACGGTTGCCTTAACAGTCAGTGACCCTTGAATTTGATTTAGAAAAATTGATTCCTGCTGAAATTTTCTCTTAAATTAAATTGCCATCCCTGCTGAATGTCTGGGCAAATGAAGGAATTAGAGAGTCGTTACCTTCCATTTCCTCCTGGACTTGAATATAGCAGTTTTTAAGCAGGGATTTACATAGACTCACCTGTTGTTGAGCAGCCCTTAAAAATCACTGCTTTAGCAGAGTGCATATTATTTCTTATTTGATGCTCAAATTTGAATTTTTTTTTTAAAAAAGAGAATTCTCAGTCCTTCACTGCCTTCTAAACACACAGAGGGACACGGAGCCCTCACCTTGAAGTCCAATGTTCAGCTGTGAAGAGGAACTGAAGAGCCTCATGATGAAAGTGAAAGAGGAGAGTGAAAAAGTTGGCTCAAAACTCAACATTCAAAAAGCAAAGATCATGGCATCCTGTCCCATCATTTTGTGGCAAATAGATGAGGAAACAATGAAAACAGTAAAAGACTTTTTGTTTTTTTCAGCTCCAAAATAACTGCTGATGATAACTGCCACTATGAAATTAAAAGACTTGCTCCTTGGAAGAAAAGCTGTGACAAACCTAGAAAGTGTATTAAAAATCAGAGATATTACTTTGCCAACAAAGGTCCATCTAGTCAAGTGTGTGCTTAGTCGCTCAGTCATGTCTCTTTGTGACCCCATGGACTGTCACCGGGCGGGCTCCTTTCCAGACAAGAATACTGGAGTGGGTTGCCATGTCCTGGTCCAGGGGATCTTTCCAACCCAGGGGTCAAACCCAGGTCTCCAACATTGCAGGTGGATTCTTTACCATCTGAGCCACCAGGGAAGCCCATCTAGTCGAAGCTATGGTTTTCCCAATAGTCAGGTATGGGTGTGAGAATTGGACCATAAAGAAAGCTGAGTGCAAAGAAGTGATGTTTTTGAACTGTGGTGTTGGAGAAGGCTCTTGAGAGTCCCTTGGACTGCAAGGATATCAAACCAGTCCATCCTAAAGGAAATCAGTCCTGAACATTCATTGAAAAGACTGGTGCTGAAGCTGAAGCTCCAATGCTTTGGCCACCTGATGCGAAGAACTGACTCATTGGAAAATATCCTGATGCTGGGAAAGATTAAAGAAGGAGAAGGGCACAACAGAGTATGAGATAGTTGGATGGCATCACCAACTCGATGGACATGAGTTTGAGTAAACTCCAGGAATTGGTGATTGACAGGGAAGCCTGGAGTACAGCAGTCCATGGGGTCACAAAGAGTTGGACACAACTGATTGACTGAACTGAACTTCAGTCACCTTCCATGGTGATTTTGGAGCCCAGGAAAATAAGGTCTGTCACTGTTTCCATGGTTTCCAAGCCTCAGTTTAGTTCAGTTCAGTCGCTCAGTCATGTCTGACTCTTTGTGACCCCATGAATTGCAGCACGTCAGGCCTCCCTGTCCAACAGCAACTCCCGGAGGTCACTCAAACTCACGTCCATTGAGTCGGTGATGCCATCCAGCCATCTCATCCTCTGTTGTCCCCTTTTCCTCCTGCCCTCAATCCCTCCCAGCATCAGAGTATTTTCCAATGAGTCAATGCTTTGCATGAGGTGGCCAAAGTACTGGAGTTTCAGCTTTAGCATCATTCCTTCCAAAGAACACCCAGGGTTGATTTCCTTTAGAATGGACTGGTTGGATCTCCTTGCAGTCCAAGGGACTCTCAAGAGTCTTCTCCAACACCACGGTTCAAAAGCATCAATTCTCTGGCACTCAGCTTTCTTCACAGTCCAACTCTCACATCCATACATGACCACAGGAAAAACCATAGCCTTGACTAGACGGACCTTTGTTGGCAAAGTAATGTCTCTGCTTTTGAATACACTATCTAGGTTGGTCATAACTTTCCTTCCAAGGAGTAAGCATCTTTTAATTTCATGGCTGCAATCACCATCTGCAGTGATTTGGGAGCCCAAAAAATAAAGTCTGACACTGTTCAAGCATATTTCCCATGAAGTGATGAGACTGGATGCCAGGATCTTAGTTTTTCAGTGTTGAGTTTTAAGCCAGATTTAAGTCCCACCTAATGGCTCAGATGGTAAAGTGTCTGTGTACAATGTGAGAGACCTGGGTTCGATCCCTGGGTTGGGAAGATTCCCTGGAGAAGGAAATGGCAACCCACTCTAGTACTCTTGCCTTGAAAATCCCATGGATGGAGGAGCTTGTTGCAGGCTACTATCCATGGGGTTGCAAAGAGTCAGGCATGACTAAGCAACTTCACTTCACTAAATACTATCTAAATCAGATATGGGAGAGACCTGAAGTACGATTCATCCTGAGGCAAAATTCTTCTCCAGCCGTGAATCTACAATACCTGATCGGTTATGTATTTCCAAATCACAATGGCGAGATGGGCATAGTATAGGCACTCTGATTCCAAAAGGGAAAAATCATAAGAAAGGGGATGCTGGGTCCCAGGCTAGTCCTGAGCTCTGCAAGGCAAATGGATTCCATGAAATCTTAAGGGTCAGAAATAATCCTCATTGGTCTTATGCCCTGCCCTCCACATCCACAAGACAGACAGTATTGTGCCCACAGGTTGGCAAGGGTGTCCTGCCCTTTCAGTTCCATGGGCTGCTGCACACATAGCTCTCTGGGGTGGCTCTGTCCCTGAAGTACTGGCCCTCTAAATCACAGAGTTGACCCCACCCTTTTAAACCAGAGAGGAGCTAGTCCTGCCCTTTGGGGTCCATGGTGGACGTGACAGATCTGATGATCCGTGAATCACCTCAGGTATCATTCTTCCTTTTTCTGGAGGAGTATCACATGTTTACAGTCTTCCTTTGTTTTGTTCTATTGGTCTTGTTTTTTAGTCACAGTTTGTACTATTTCCATCTGTTTCTGGCTTCTGTTGAAATGGCTGATTAGGTCATTGGTTTACATCCACACTAATCTCCTTATTGGCTAGCCACACACTTAGGGTTCTCTTCCAAACAGAATTTCTTGGAGTGTTTTGTTTTGTTTTCAATATGCATAGAGTAAGAATTTTCCAAATATTTAAATTCTTGTTCCCTTTTCAATTCATTTCTCTCTTCTTGCATTTTACTGTAAGCAGACAGGAGGAACCAAGCCTCTCTCACTTTGCTTTGAAATCTCAGCTTAATATCCAATTTCATCACTCACAAGTTCTACCTTCCACAAAACACTAGAATGCAAACAGAATTCAGCCAAGATTTTGTGCCACTTTATAAGGATCACCTTTCCCCATTGTTCAATAACATGTTTCTCATTTCTGTTCAAGATCTTGTCAGAATGGCCTTTATTGTCCAGATTTTTACCAGCATTCTGTACATGATTGCTTATGTATTCTCTAAGGAAATGGAAAGTTTCCCTACAGCTCTTCTCTTTTCTTTCTGAGGTCTCATCAGAATTACCTTCAAAATCACTTCCTGATAATATTGGGGTTTTAGCGTATGCTGCAAAGCTCTTCCAGCTTTCACCCATTACTCAGTTCCAGAGCTACTTCCATATTGTAGGGAATTCGTTACAGCAGACCTCACTTCTCATTCTGTCCAAGTATTGTCTTACTCTGCTCTGGCTGCTATAGCAAAACACCATAGGCCAGGTGGCTTAAAAAGCACAGTAGGTGTTTATTTCTCACAGTGTGGAGTCTGAGAAGTCCAAGATGAAGGTGCTGTTGCAGGGAAGAGTCAATTCTGATTCCCTGTTTTATCTGTTTCTCTGACTTCAACTTTTGCTTGTTGTTACTTTTGTTGTTATAATCATATATAATAGCCTGCCTCAGAGACTCCTGCCACTCTGCCTGACTGTTAAACCAAAGTGCCTTTGTTCAACTCAGGGGGAGATAATTTGACCCTGTCTACCCATGAATGGCTGCAAGAAAGAAGAGATTATTAACACATCTCTCCCCCAAGGTTAGCCATTCCAGGAGATACTTGAAAGATAATGGCCTTTTTACTTTACTTCTCACCTCCTCTTCCTCTTGTTCTATAAAAGAACCTAGTATCCAGACCCCAACAAGATGGTTATTTTGAGACATTAGTCTACAATGTTCTCAGTCAGCCTGTTTTCCAAATAAAGTTGTATTCCTTGCCTCAACACCTAGTCTCCAATTTTATTATCCTGTGGTGCAGCAAGCAGAATGAGCTTGTACACACTCATTGTCAGTATATTTGGTTTCTGATAAGAACTTGCCTCCTGGATACCTTTTCTCTATGTGCTCACATAGATTTTCCTTAATGCATGGTGGGGGCGGGGAGGGGGTGGTGCTGGAGATTGAGAGAGCAAAATCTGCTGCTAAGTCACTTCAGTCATGTCTGACTCTGTGCGATCCCATAGATGGCAGCCCACCAGGCTCCCCCATCCCTGGGATTCTCCAGGCAAGAACACTGGAGTGAACTGCCGTTTCCTTCTTCAATGCATGAAAGTGAAAAGTGAAAGGGAAGTCATTCAGTCGTGTCTGACTCTTTCACAACCCCATGGACTGCAGCCTACCAGGCTCCCCCGTCCATGGGATTTTCCAGGCAAGAGTAGCAAAATCTATTCCTCTTTTTAAAAGGCACTAATCCTATCATGGGGGGGGGGTGTCCCACCCTCATGATCGCATCTAAACCTGCTGCTGCTGCTGCTGCTGCTAAGTCGCTTCAGTCGTGTCCGACTCTGTGCGACCCCACAGACGGAAGCTCACCAGGCTCCCCTGTCCCTGGGATTTTCCAGGCAAGAACACTGGAGTGGGTTGCCATTTCCTTCTCCAATGCATGAAAGTGAAAAGTGAAAGTGAAGTCGCTCAGTCATGTCCGACTCTCAGCGACCCCATGGACTGGAGCCCACCAGGCTCCTCCGTCCATGGGATTTTCCAGACAAAAGTACTGGGGTGGGGTGCCATTATTACCTCCAAAAGGCTTCACCTCCAAATATTCTCACATTGAGAATTAGAGTTTTAGCATATGAACTGTGAGGGATGAAAACACTCAGTCTATATGTTTCCCTATGCCAGTTCTTTATGCCCTGACTGTATACCACAGGTAATGCACAAGGATCAGGTGAACATCAACAAATATCATTCTAAGAAGGCTAGTATCAAGTAGCTTTTGTTACAGAGAAGCTGTGAAACACAGAACGTTAAAATCTCAGAGGCTTCTGTGGACTGAAAAAGACTGTACAATGTGAGAGTTGTGAGTTAAGCTTTGTTCAGAGCCAACTGAGGGTTATAGCTTGGAGTCAACCCCTCAGATAGCTCTGAGGAACTGTTCCAAATAGGTAAAGGGGGAGGTCAGTATATACATGATTTTGTTAAAGGCAGTATGTGCAGTCAAGCACATATTTTGGCAAAAGGTTGCTGCTAGTCTCGAGGAGCAGATGTCTTCATTAATGATTTTACTGCTTTTCTAGATACCAGAAGATGCAAGAAATTGCATCTTATAAAATCTTCTCCTAAAAATATCTAACTATCTGAAGGCCAGTCCTGCCAGTTTTTCCCAGACTTCTGCCCTGAACTCCTTTCGGGATGTGTTGAAGGTCAGCGACTGCTGGATATACATGCATGCTAAGTTACTTCAGTCGTGTCTAACTCTTTGCAACCCTATGGACTATATCCCACCAGGCTCCTCTATCCATGGAATTCTCCAAGCAAGTATACCTGAATGGGTTGCCATACCCTCCTCCAGGAGATCGTTCTGACCCAGAGATCAAACTCACATCTCTCATGTCTTCTGCATTGGCTGGTGGACTCTTTACCCCTAGTGCCACCTGCGAAGCCCCAGTGACTGCAGCGGCTGCAGTCTAACCCCGGGTTCTAAGCTATCTGAGTTCTTGGCTGTGCAGGGAGTTGTCTTAGAAGGCCAGCTTCTAGAATCCCATTCCCTAATAGAGTTACATTTCAGTGGAGAAGGAAGCCATGCTCCACAGTCTGGTGGGAAGCCTCCATCTGATCCAGCTTGTCACCAGGAAATACGATCAAGACATTGAGAATATTTTGGCTCTAATCTTTCTAAGACTCCTCAAAAGAAGGTATTATTGTCCCGATTGTCCCAGCAAAGACTCAATGAAGTGAAATAGCTCATGTGGGCTCATACAGTGGCAGAGAGCCAGGATTAGAATCCCAGGACAGCTTATCTCTCAGGTTGCCCCACTGCCCAGTATATCAGCTTAAGTGTTGTTCATAGAGAAAAAAAAAAAAAATAAAAGGATGAAAGTGCTCCAAATATACTAGCAATTATTATCATTATTGAAAAGAAAACAAGGCAGCTGAAGACGTGAATGTCTTGTGTGCACCACCCTGGATGGTGCTCATACATCCCTGAGGGGCCCCTGTTGGTACATAAGGTTTGGTTCACACATTTACCTTGTGTTGCAGACTATGAGTTCTTCAGGTTAGGAGCTGGGGTTTGTTCACCACCATATCCTGAAGGATGAGCCCAGTTCCCAGGAAGCACACAATATGCACCCTTGGAATGGTAATGGGGATGGAATAGAGGGCTTGCTCAGTGACAACATGCCCAGCGATGATGACATCCACTGAAGGGACTAGAGGGCCACCCAAGGATGAGGCTTGTTCCTGAGCCTCCAACTCATGATCTCTCACTCTGTTCTCTCTGGTTGTGGGCCAGCTCAGGCCTTCTTCAGTAACTATATGTGGTGGGGGTCCCAGCCACGGGGACTCCTCCTCATCCTTGGGGAACATATTCCTGAAAGAAGGGTCAGGAGAACTCATGCTGACTTTTTTCCTCCTCTTACTGAAATACTTACAAGTATTAAGTTATTAGAACCCTGCAAGTTCCCTTAATGACACTAGTTCCTCCAGGGGGTACTAAATGCTGGTCCCCTTTCCTCTCTCTGTGCTCTTTTACCTCGCAGGGTCCTTCTTGCAGGAGCAAAGAATGAGTGCGTTTGCCAGGCCGTGCTGAGTAATGGGCGGGCCAGGCACTCAGGAAGGCTGCTGAAATTCACCGCTGCCTCTCCCTGTTTGCATTTATGTAGTATGATCCCTGAAAGCCAGAGCTTTTCCCTTGAGACTTAAGCACTGCTGGGGCAGAAAATGGAAGAGAAGAAGGGTCTGCAAGAAACCCTGTGACAAAGGCAGCAGCAAAAGTGTCAGACGGGGTGAGATTAAAGATGATCAGACTAAAAGATGACCACCTGACCAGACAATAGAAAGCTTGAATTCAACCACGAGAGTGGAGGCTCATGAGCTCTGTAACCATGGGCAGTATAATAACACTCCCTGCTAAACTGCATTCTGTGTTAACAACCACTCACTCCCTCTCTACTCAGGCCATGGTTCCCTGCAGGCAGAGTATTATATGTAATTCCCCACAGCAGTGATTTTAGGTTTGGCCAAGAGACTTGCTAATGAAATGAGAGTGCAGATGGGCTGTAGGCTACATCTGAGCAGAAGTTTTTAATACACTTGGGGAATCTGTCTCTGCCCTTTTTGTTCCGACCTCCACCCTGAGAACAGCTTGTCCCAGAGAGAGCAGCTCAGTCAACCCCAGCAGAGGCTAGCAGAGTTCCCCCCGACTGCAGCCCCTGTTGTAAAGTGAGGAACGAAAAACGTGGTGGATGGTTGTAAGCCCCTGACAAATGGGGACTGTTTGTCACCAAGATTAAACCTAACTAATATGACACCACCACCACCACCACCACCCCGCCACCCCCGCCCATGAGCATTACAAGGGGTTTCTCAAACAGAGCTTTCTTGGCTAATACTTGGACAGCTCTGAGTGTGTGTGTGTGTGTGTGTGTGTGTGTGTGTGTGTGTGTGGGGGGAAGGGCTAGCCCAGGCTTCATTTTCCTCATGATCAAATGAAGAGACCGAGAGTGATTGGAGGGTGAATGTCATGTCACACAGACTTTCAAGCCAGGCCTCATCATTACAACTACATTGCACTCCCCATACTTTGCAGCTTCTTCCCCACATCAAGCCTGTCCCAGCCTCTAGATGACACACATCTGGGGCCCCCAGATCCAGAGGGTGTCAGGATCCCTGGGGACCCAGTTGACAAGCTAGATTCCTATCCTCCATTCTGACACCAAGAGCCCCTACACAATGGTGAGGGCCAGGATCGGGTGAGTCCAAGACAGTCATGTTCTTAAGGGATGATAAAAAGCTCTAGGAGAGGCCCTGGTCTGTCACATCAGAAGAAGCCCTGTGCAGCCTCACCTCTGCTCCTCATTAGCTGTGACCATAAGGCAAGTCGCTTAACCTTTTACCAAAAATTGCAATAAGAATATTTGAGGTCTCTTCTTTTTAGAGCTCTTATAAGAACCCAATGAAGTAATTAGTAGGTGTGAACGTGCATCGCCTATAGCAAAGTGATGTGGAAGAGGCGAGACTGTGAGTATCTTGAAAAAGCAGTGGTTTATCATCTCTCCCTTTGAGGTCAGTGTCCCACAGTGACTCGCTTTTCTGGGCTGCAGCCAGTGTGGCAGCCTTGCCACCACTCCAAACCGCCCCCAGTGTAAGCCTGGCCCTAGCGCCATCCCCAGCTGCCCAGAGACTGAAAACAGGAGGGATGGGCGCCATGTCAAGGGGAATTAATTGGACACCTGGAAAAGACCAACAAAAAACTGAGCTGAGTAATAGGTCTGAAGGTGCCAGACCAGCTCAGCAGGTTACAACATCGTTAACTGGGAAGACTGAGCCGGGTTCATCTCTGTTCCCCCATTAATCATTTCAGTATCTCCTTTGGTTTCTGAGAAGCCCTGAGTGCAGGAGTGATGGGAGTACTTTCTGAGGAAGAGTGAGTCTCTTCCTGCCTCCCCAGGGGCTGGAAGCAAACTCAATCAATATGTGGTCCAGGTGGGTAAACCAAGGCCTGGATAGGTGAAGAGTCTACCAAGGTCACACCATGTGCCCAGCCAGGAGTCCCCTCCACTCCATTCTGCTCTAGAACAGTATCTTGCCCTTTGGATCACACTTTGAGAAGGTTTATATGTGTATAAGTGTGTGTGTGTGAGAGAGAGAGAGTGTGTGTTTGTGTGTATAATGTACAGTATAAATTACATTCACACGTATATAAAGAAAAGTGCGAGTGTGTGTGTGTGCATCTGTGTTGTGAGTGGGGTGAGAGGAGGTGAGGGTGTGTCTTGTATGATGAGGGCTGGTAAGTGTCTGTGTGATGGGGAAAGCATTGATGAATGAGGCTTTAAAGGGAGACTAAGCCAGGGTGGGGCACCTCTGCCTTTTCAGGGATGCCCAGCCCTGAAAATCCTGACTTCTCTCCCTCAGTTCCCTTTAGCAGCCATCACACTTCTCTCATGGATGATAAATACCCAATTTCTGTCCATGGCTTCATTTTCTTCCCATACTCAATTGTCTCTGATGCTAGCACTTTCCTAAAAATACACAGCCTGCCCTACCTGTATCCTGTATGCCCTCTACCCTCCAGTGAGTGGATTACGAGTATAACCTATGAGACAAAAGACATGTGGCCAAGGAACAACAGTGTCCAAGATGATCCACACCCAGGATCTGGATGGAAAATGGGAAGTTTTGACATATTTTCAAAGTATTCCTTTTAATCTCAGAAGCCTAAAATGGAAATGTTGGCAGGCCCCAGAAAATTAGTAACTTGGATATATGAAAACTACTATGCCACTCTGTTTAACACATGCTCTGGCATATTTAAGATATATTTTAAATTTTGGAAAGGCCAAGAGAGTTTGGCTTCTTTAAGAAAAGGGCTGTCAGAAGAAGGCTCTACAATCCTGCGTGCTGCGGGCTCTGAGGCTGAGTCTTCAGTGGGTCTGAGGGCGTCTGCTCTTCAGAAAGGCAATACAGGCAGGTGGAGGGACCTTGGCAGGGGGCAGGGGGCAGAGGGCAGAGCCTTCCGGAGTCAGTGACCCAGTCATCAGGGAACCACAAACTGATTAGAAGGAGGCCAGATTGTGAACCACAGGAGTTTTCATTTTCTTTGTCCTCTGAACCACCAAAGGAAAAGAAACAAGAAGTCAATTGTCTCCTAAAAGGACTTGGAGAGAGAGGAGGAGGCAGAGACCCCAAGTAAAAGCCAAATCAGAAGGAACATGGGCCGGAGGTTCGCACACAGGCAGGAGCTGAAAGAGTGTTGAAAGGATTCCTGGAAGACAAGAGAAAACCTTAGGTTAAGCAGCAGTTAATGACAGCTCCCATTCAAAGGCACCAATCTGGGCCTTACTCTTCTATTGATACTTCTTTCTATACCCCATCAAAACCTCAAACTTACTTCGCCTCCTATGGAGTAAAGTTAATTAATGCATAGCAGTTTTTTTCTTTAACCTTTCTTTTTATAGAAGAATTCTGACTGACTCGATCTTAAGCACTATCATTGAGATGTCAACTCTTTACACCTGGAGAAGAAACTGCAGGGCATCATCCATCCTCAGCTGAACCTTCCCTGTGTGATCAGTGATAATTAGCTGCTCACTAGCAATGGTCCTCATGGTAGGAAAGATGTGGCAGAAATAAGAGGGGTGACAGGCCATGCAGAATCTCCTTCCAGAGCTGGAAACCTACCCCCTTCCATGCCACTGGGGAAAAATTTAAATATGAAAGAGAGTTACATTGTCATAGAAATAATTTGCAAACTATTATGGGAGGCACATGAATTCCATTTAATTATTACAGATGTGAGCACACATCATTGTGCTGTGACATCAAGCTGAGGTCATGGTTGTCCATAAATGAAAGAGGCCCCACTGAGGTCTCGGGCTCCATGTCCCAAAGACACAGAATGCTGGAATCCTTGCCTTACCAGCCTCAAGGACACTTTGATGTGTTCCCAAGTGGGAAAGAAATCACATTTTCATGATTCTGTTGGAGTTCTTCTCTTTGTATAGGTACTCAAACTCAAAATACTTCTGCTATTAATTTGGAATATTCTTATCTCAAAAGAACAGCAAAACACATCCTGTCCTGTTCAGACCAACATTAGGACATTTGTTCAGATGCCAGGGTCTTCTGAAACCTTTACTTTTAGCACTTTTGAGAAAGCACATTTGAGAAGGCACTTATTCCTCACCCAAAAAGGCACTGACTATTTTAGGACACTTGTGACCAATGTTTCACTTTGCCTGTATTCTGATTTAGAACAAAAACTTGTATATGAAGTTTATTTCTTCAGTTACATTCTCCAGCTAGTTTGTATGATTCACTGCTATGGAATTGTCAAATAGCATTTTAATTATTTGTCTCACCTATTTTTCTCTCCCCTGCCCAGATGATGATCTCTTTGAAGAATGGGGTAAAGTCTTACTCATATCTTTGCATACTCTTTATCAAAAGGTTTGCATATAGAAATTAATTAATAAATGTTTGGGTTTGAATGTGAGAACAGACATACAAGTACAATACAATCTGCTTCCCAAAATATATGAATGTGATGCTTTCCATTAGTGAGAGCAGGCGTATAATTTAATAAAGGTTATATATGCCTCCCTTTTCAATTATAAAGTCTACAGGTACGTGGTCAGTAGCCAGCAGCCTAGAAATGGTCTTTGTGTATGTATTTAGTCTCTAAGTCATGTCCAATTCTTTGCAACCCCAGAGACTGCAGCAGGAACAGCAATAAGACTTCCTTGTCCTTCACTGTCTCCCAGAGTTTGCTCAAATTCATGTTCATTGAGTCGGCGATGCTGTCTAACCATCTTATCCTCAGTTGCCCTCTTCTCCTTTTGCCTTGGGGAAAACTGTAGTCCCTGTGAATTGTCCAGGGTCCTGATTTCTGCTAGAATCTCATTCAAAGCAGTCCAGGCACGGAGTTGGAAAGCCTTGAACCGAGTCTCATGACGCTCCCTGCTTGTCTGCAAGGGCTGTGGTGAGCCAGTGGGACTCCACCTGCCTGATTATAACTTTCCTCGTGCACTGAGCCAATTGCCCTGTGTTGGTGCCTGGGACTGACTGTGATGACATTTTCTAGACTTAGCCATTTCCTCTCACTCCATATGCCTTTTTAGTTCTCCTGGCCAAAAAGTACTCTCTGTAAACTACTGAGAAACTCATTTATTCCAAAGAGTAAATGATTCGTTAGGCTTAGTTTATTATTCCTCCTCGGAACCTTTGCAACTTAAAGGGGACAACGCCTTAAGTCAAAAAAGGAATTGTGGCATTTCAGGCAGAAGCATACCCTCAATTCTTTCCTCCTGGCATATAGTCCCTGTCCAGCGTTCCTGGCTATCCTGTCTTCTCCTCCTTGGTGCTGCCATCTTCCCACTATCTTCATTCGTAGATGACTCTGGTCCCTGAGTCATGTGACTTAGAATCCACGTGGATGACCATCCAACTCTCTCTAGCCTTTCAGTCTCTTGATCTTCTCATTCCCGTTGACCTTATTCTCTCTTTTACATTGGTCATTTTCTTCCAAAACCACTGAATTCTTGACATCGTGATTCATTTTAAACATCAGTGTCAACTTCCTCTCCTGCTAGCTTGGTCTACTTCTCCCCAAATGGTTTCTAAGCCTCCTTGCAACTTTTGGTCAATGAACCCCTTTCACTCTCTGCCAACCCATCAGTTCTCTTCTTCCCTTCTCCTCTTTATCCAACTTAGATCTCATGACTCATGACTCATCAGAACTCTAACTACCTCTTCCTCTCTGTGCTTTTATCACTCCTGTTGGCAAAAAGCCAACCCTGAATGGACCCAACTCCCCTTTTGCTCTAAGGCAGAGCACTTAGTGATGAGTCTTAATAAGAAAGTACCACATCAGGGCAGATCAATTTCACCATGTATTCTTGATAACTATTCTCTGATGCCTCTCCACACTGCCCAGCAACATACCCCTTTCCTTTCATCAACTCTGCAGCATGCTTCCGGTCTCATCTGCCCTCAGACCTCTGACTCCTCCACTGCTTTCCTCGTTCTTGGCTTGCAACCCTGCCTCCAATTTCTCAGGGAACACTGAGTCTGTTACATGGCGCTCTCACCCACCCACTGCCAAGTGCTCAAGCCCACCTCCTCCCTCCTGTTTCCTGGCCTTTTCTCCCTCCTACCACCCAAGGCTGGTCCATCCACATGGCTTAAGATCCATCTTCTCCTGCTCTGTCAGCAAATGCACACTTTTCATGAACCCTTCTTTCTCCAGCTCCCTCTCTAATGGATTTCTTCCCAGGATATTTACATACCCATACTTTTGTTGTTGTTGTTTGTTTGTTTTTCTATTTAAAAACTGCCTTCTCTAAAACTTGCAGACTCTTTTCACCATTGCCTCATCATTCTGTACCTTTTAAGTGAAACCTCCTTAAAAGGTTGCTTTATTTACAGCTCCTCACTGTTCTCGGTCATTAAAATACCCCTGGCTGGCTTTCGTCCCTTTCATTCCACTGAAACAGTTCTTTCTGGGTCATGAGCCACCACTATGCCCCCAATCCAGTGGGAAGATTTCCATTCTCACGCATTGCATCTGCCAGTTCTCACTGGTCCTGCTAAATGCTTCTTATTTCTTGATATGCTCTCTTCCCTTTGCTCTGGTGACACAATAATGCCCCACTCCTAGATATCCTTCCAACAGTTTTTTCTGCCTCTGTCACAAGCATTTCCCCCTTTTATTGACTACTTCATATTAGAATTCCTCCAGAACTTGACGTAGGCCCCCACCTCCTCACAACAAGCTCACCAGCCTCATGGCATCAGATTCCACCCACCTGGAGATGAACTCTGAAACCCACCTTTGACCTAGGTCTTCATTCCCTTCACTCCTTCACACTCCTTATTCTGCCAGGCTCTCCTGAAGCAACCTGGGCATTCGTTTCTTCATCCAAACATCTTTAGACCAGAGTGTCAGGGAATTCCTAAACCAGTTCACCCAGCTTCTAGCAATCCTCCTGACCCCAAGCTCCTGGTGAACATCCTAAGACAAAACTTCACTTCAACTTCAGGGCCTGCACTGCTGCGTTTCTCCAGTTGACTTTGGTGTCCAGCAGACTGGTTAAAGGGCTTCCCTGAAAGCTTAGCTGGTAAAGAATCCACCTGCAAGGCAGGAGACCCTGGTTCAATTTCTGGGTTGGGAAGATCCCCTGGAGGAGGGCATGGCAACCCACTCCAGTATACATGGGCTTCCCTGGTGGCTCAGACAGTAAAGAATCTGCCTGCAATGCAGGAGACCTGGGTTCGATCTCTAAGTTGGGAAGATCCCCTGGAAAAGGACATGGCAACCCACTCCAATATTCTTGCCTGGAGAACCCTCATGGACAGAGGTGCCTGGGAGGCTATGGTCTGTGGGGTCACAAAGATCTGGACACGACTGAGTGGCTAGGCACAGCACAGCAAAGCCTGGTTAAAACCTTAGCTCTGCAGTTTGCTTACTGAATAAGCACAGGGCTGTATTATTTAATGGAATTATGTTATTTAACCTCTCTAAGCCTTGGTTTCCTCATCCATAATGTGGGGATAATAATACTAATAAAGTCTAAGATTTCTACTAATTATATGAATTATTATGTAGTAGGCTGAAAGTGAAAGAGGAGAGTGAAAAAGTTGGCTTAAAGCTCAACATTCAGAAAACGAAGATCATGGCATCTGGTCCCATCAATTCATGGGAAATAGATGGGGAAACAGTGGAAACAGTGTCAGACTTTATTTTTCTGGGCTCCAAAATCACTACAGATGGTGACTGCAGCCATGAAATTAAAAGATGCTTACTCCTTGGAAGGAAAGTTATGACCAACCTAGATAGCATATTCAAAAGCAAAGACATTACTTTGCCTACAAAGGTCCATCTAGTCAAGGCTATGGTTTTTCCTGTGGTCGTGTATGGATGTGAGAGCTGGACTGTGAAGAAGGCTGAGCGCCGAAGAATTGATGCTTTTGAACTGTGGTGTTGGAGAAGACTCTTGAGAGTCCCTTGGACTGCAAGGAGATCCAACCAGTCCATCCTAAAGGAGATCAGCCCTGGGTGTTCTTTGGAAGGACTGATGCTAAAGCTGAAACTCCAGTACTTGGGCCACCTCATGCAAAGCATTGACTCATTGGAAAAGACTCTGATGCTGGGAGGGATTGAGGGCAGGAGGAGAAGGGGACGACAGAGGATGAGATGGCTGGTTGGCATCACCGACTCGATGGACGTGAGTTTGAGTGAACTCTGGGAGTTGGTGTTGGACAGGGAGGCCTGGCATGCTGCAATTCATGGGATTACAAAAGTCAGACACAACTGAGCTACTGAATTGAACTAAACTGAACTGAGGCTTAGAACAGTGTCTGCCATATAATAGTAATCTTATTATGACTGTACTTATATTTAGCCTCAATGATTCCTTACTGCATTCTTTTCTGCATAGCCCCTAAAATGTTCCTGACAGGCAGACTGACAGGCAGACATTGACCTCTAGACATTGACTTGCTCCATTATGAAGATCAAGTCTTCCCACATGTGCTCCTTCAGCACCCTTTCTATGCCTTAAAGGTCCCTCTATGTAGCCATCTGCCCTCCCTCCTGCAGGCCCAGAGGGTGTGTCCTGTCTCCTCACAGGGCAGCCCCCTTTCCTTCAGGACATCCTGGCTGTCACAAACTCAGGCACCTTCCTCCACCAGTTATCCATTCTATCTTTCTCATTCAGACTCTCGTACTTCTCCTTCTGTTTCAAATCAGAAAGATCCTCAAGTCTTTTCTGCTGCTGCTGCTGCTAAGTCACTTCAGTCGTGTCCGACTCTGTGTAATCCCATAGACGGCAGCCCACTAGGCTCCTCTGTCCCTGGGATTCTCCAGGCAAGAACACCGGAGTGGGTTGCCATTTCCTCCTCCAATGCATGAAAGTGAAAAGTGAAAGTGAAGTCGCTCAGTTGTGTCCGACTCCTAGCGACCCCACGGACTGGAGCCCACCAGGCTCCTCCATCCATGGGATTTTCCAAGCAAGAATACTGGGGTGGGGTGCCATTGCCTTCTCCCAAGTCTTTTCTAGCCCTAAGCAAAATTTTCAAGAAATAAAAATTCTTTTTTTCTTGCCTTCTCTTCACTAGCAATTTTCTTGAATGGCATCTACACAAGTTTTGCTTCTCATCCTCTTCTCAGCCCTTATCACATGCCCTCTCTGCTCTCAAAGGCTTTCTCCCCCTGCAGGTAGGTCATCCTTCTGGTCAGACCTTTCTGCCCTTATTATACAACTGATCACAATCTCCTTTTGAGCTGCCTCTTCCCTAGGGATACTCGTTCTTATCCTTCTTGTTCTCCATCTCTATCATGGTCTCTTACAACTAAATGGACTCACACTGGGGATGGACTTATAATTCATGGACTCAAGTTCTCAAGAATTATTGCATTTCTTTATTTTCTATTAAGATTTTCAGTGCTAAAATCTCATCTGCTTGGGTTGGTAAAAAATTCAATCTCAGTCCTCTTCTTTCTCTAGGGGTGGGGGTGGGGGTGAGGTCTTTACCATGGTTCCAAAGCAAAACACAGGGCTAAGGAAAAACGAGACCTCTTTGCTAATAAGACATTGATTCGCTCTGATTGCCATTGAGAATTCTGCTGGCTTAGGTTCTGAGGCCTTGCGTGCCCTGTTGCTTCCCATCAAGCTCGAGCCCATGAAGCTTTGGCAGGCCAGCAAGTCAGGCACCATGGACTTCCCACCCTGGAGTCCTGCCAGTGCTTGGAGAAGTGCCAGGACCAAGGAAAGGGACCCCACTTCTGCTCTGCTCCAGGACAACTGAACCTGCCCAGTGAACCCTTTTCCATGACTGAGAAACCTTCCTTGTTTCTACTACCCTCAACTTCTACAGATGGCCTTAACCTCATAAACATCAGAGCCCTGCCTCCTGATGCTTGAAGCATAGAGTCTATGACCTATCTCAATCAAGTAAGGGAAAACACAAAGAGAAAAGATCAATTTGTGGCTCAAAACAGCATCCTGCCACCAAACTCACAAGTGTGTTTGCCAGGAATTTTGGGGGGTTGGAGTTGTAATATTTTTTTTTCCAACATAGCAGATTTGACCAAATTTATTCCTGATGATGTGAATATGAGATTATGCTATATTTTTCTTTGCTTGCTATTGCATTTTTAATGTCTCAAAATGAATAACAAAATTTTAAATCTCCAATAAAAATTTATCTTCCAAATAGGCATTTTCTAGTTTATGCCCTTATACTATCTTCCTTGACGATGACACCTATTTTCATGGTCTCCCCTTTCACCAAAGCACGGGTGATTCTGAAATTGATATCACAGCCTCTTCATGTCATCTCCTCCATGTCAGCATGTCATTTCCAAGTGATCCCTGGACACCTACATTTGCATATCTGACAGGCAGCTCAGGCTTACCTGCCACCATTGACACAGAGCCCCTTGCCCGCGCCATTCCCATCCATCATCAAGCCCAGTCAACTCAACCTCAAAACCTCTCCAATAAATCTCCTTCTACCCATCTCCACTGCCACCCCCAACCCAAACCACCCCTGCCTCTCACTTGGAAAGCTGCAACCACCCCTCAAAGTCTCCTACTCACCCTCCAATCTGTGCTCCACTCAGCAGCCTTAATGAGATTTTAACCCCACACATCAATGAGGTCTCTCCCGCCTAAAGCCTCCCAATGTTTCCCTGTAGAGTAATGTTCAGATTCTCTAGTGTGGCTTGCAAGCCCTGATGTGACTCAAGTTCTGTCACCACTTAGCTTGGTCTTCCCCTCATCGCCTACAGTCTAGGTACCCTCACTTCTTTCAGTGCCTCCAACTGGCCACATTCTTTCCCACCTTCATGCCTCACCTGTCCTAGGTTCTTCCCCAGTGCTATTCCTCAGTGCAGAATGCCTTTCTCCTTCTTTGTCCCTGGGGCAACCCCTACTCATCCAGGTTTCAGCTGAAAGGTGATGTCCCAGAAAACTCCTTCCTGATCTACCTGAATATGGGGCCCTTCATCTTCCCAGTGTCCTTAGGATAGCTTGCTTGCAATGATGCTTTTATTTTTTGTGATCTTTGGTTAATGTCTGTCTCACACTCAATACAGGTAGAGATCTCTTATACACCCCTCTCCTGTCCTGTCCTCCTAGCGGGCTAGTTCAGCACCAGGCATATAACAGGTCTCAGTAAATGTTAATTGAATAAACTGATGAATGTTTATGTCTGATGCTATCTTATTCTCTCCTCCTCTTCCTACCATATCTTCTTATAGTGTGTTTCCTCCCAAGTCATTGGTGCGTGAAAACACCTCACCCCTCAGGCTTAAAATCGCAGTGTTCCCTTTGACTCTTTCTATGCCTCATTCCTTCTACTCAACATGAAGTCAAAATACATCAAGTACACCTCGAAATAGGTCCAACACATACCACCTCTCCTCCAGTCCCAGTACTTGGTCCAGGTTTCCTCTCTTTAGATGGTTAAACTTGCTGCCTAGCTGTCCCTCCCTCAGTGACTCCAGTCTATTCTTCCCAGAATCTTCATGATTATTTTCCTGAAGTGCAGGTAGACCTCTTCCTCAAAATAAAATTACTCTTTCACACAAATAAAATCTGAATAGAGCATTATGCAGCAATTAGAGGCAACAGATTAGATTTAAACATAGCAGCATGAGTGAATCTTAAAAACATAGTGTTTAGTGAGAAGAGTAAGAAAAGGAATGAGATTCTATAACACAATACCACTTACATACATTAAAAATACATGCAGTAAAACTGTAAACCTTTTATAGAACCATAGGGAAGCAAAAAAGACAAACATCAAATGCAAAAAGACAGCTGCACATGGGGAGGAAAGCGATGGGAAAGTAGTAGGGAAGATAAAAGAGAAAAAAATGAATAAAACAAGAAAAGGGCTTGGCACGTACTAATAATAACAAAGCGCCATGAACTAAGGATGAGGATAAACTACCTACTGTGAGCAAGACCATAGGCAATAACAACAAAACAACTTGTATCCCAGACAAGTATGATTCAATTCATTTTTGCAACTCTCTTCGTAGTTCCTAGGACATTTCCTTGCATATTGTTGAAAGGATCAATTAATGTGCAAAGTGTACATTCATTTTAATCCAGTAAACAGCACAGCATGCCTCGGTGCTGAGAAAATAAACCATTCACATCCTCATCTTGATGTTGTTCAGTTGCTAAGTCGTGTCCGACTCTTTGCAGTCCCATGGACTGCAGCATGCCAGGCTTCCCCGTCCTTGAATATCTCTCAGAGCTTGTTCATGCTCATGTGCATTGAGTTGGTGATGCCATGCAACCCACTCATCCTCTGTCATCCCCTTCTCCTCCTGCCCTTGATCTTTCCAAGCATCAGGGTCTTTTCCTGTCACATCAACAGAGTCACCTGTTCACATCAGATGGCCAAAGTATTCGAGCTTCAGCTTCAGCATCAGTCCCTCCAGTGAATATTCAGGGTTGATTTCCTTTAGGATTGATTGGTTTGATCTCCTTTCAGTCTGAGGGACTCTCTAGCACCATAGTTCAAAATCATCAACTCTTCGTTGCTCAGCCTTTTGTATGGTTCAACTCTCATATGTGTACATGACTACTGGAAAAACCACAGCTTTGATTATAAGGACTTGTGTGGGCAAACTGATGTCTCTGCTTTTGAATACACTAAGTTTGTCATAGCTTTTCTCCCAAGGAGCAAACTTTTTTTTTTTTTTTTAAATTTCATGGGTGTAGTCATTGTCCACAGTGATTTTGGAGCCCAAGAAAACAAAGTCTTTCACTGTCTCCATTGTTTCCTCATCTATTTCCCATGAAGCGATGGGACTAGAAGCCATGATCTTAGTTTTTTGAATGTTGAGTTTAAGCCAGATTTTTCATTCCCCTCTTTCACCTTTGGGCTTCGCTTGTGGCTTAGCTGGTAAAGAATCTACCTGCAAAGTGGGAGACCTGGGTTGGAAAGAACCCCTGGAGAAGGGAAAGGCTATCCACTCCAGTATTCTGGCCTGGAGAATTCCATGAACTTTATAGCCCATGGGGTCACAAAGAGTCGGACACAACTGAGCGACTTGCACTCATCTTTCACCTTCATCAAGAGGCTCTTTAGTTCCTCTTCACTTTCTGCAATTACAGTGGTATCATCTGCATATCTGAGGGCTTCCCTGATGGCTCAGATGGTAAAGAATCTGCCTGCAATGCAGGAGACCCAGCTTGGGTCCCTGGGTTGGGAAGATCCCCTGGAGAAGGAAATGGCAACCCTCTCCAGTATTCTTACCTGAGAAATCCCATGGAGAAAGGAACGTGGTGAGCTACAGTTCATGGGGTTGCAAAGAGTTGGAAAGGACTAAGCGACTAACACTTTCACTTTCACATCGCATATCTGAGGTTATTGATATTTTGCCTAGCAATCTTGATTTCATCTTGTGCTTCATCCAGCCTGGCATTTTGCATGATATACTTTGCATAAAAGTTAAAAAGGGTGACAATATACAGCTTAGATGTACTTCTTTTCCAATTTTGAATCAGTCCATTGTTTCATGTCCAGTTCTTACTGTTGCTTCTTGACTTGCATACAGGTTTCTCAGAATGCAGGTAAGGTGGACTGGTATTCCCATCTCTTTAAGAATTTTCCACAGTTTGTTGTGATCTACACAGTCAAAGGCTTTAGTGTAGTCAATGAAGCAGAAATAGATGTTCTTCTAGAATTCCCTTGCTTTTTCTATGATCCAAAGGATGTTGGCAATTTCATTTCTGGTTCCTCTGCCTTTTCTAAATCCAGCTTATACATCTGGAATTTCTCAGTTCACGTACTGTTGAAGCCTAGCCTGAAAGATTTTGAGCATTATCTTGCTAGCACGTGGGATCAGCACAATGGTACAATAGTTTGAACATTCCCGGAAACAAACTCCTAGACTTCTCTTTCTGATCACTTCCTGCTAATGATCACTTCACTGGACCATAGTGATCCTTTAAACAATTTGAGCTACAGCACCACTTTAAAAATTTTTTGATAAACAACTCTGAGCCTCTACCATAAAATTTATGTACATTGCTGCTGCTGCTGCTGCTAAGTCGCTTCAGTCGTGTCTGACTCTGTGCGATTCCATAGACAACAGCCCACCAGGCTCCGTCTCTGGGATTCTCCAGGCAAGAATACTGGAGTGGGTTGCCATTTCCTTCTCCAAAGCATGAAAGTGAAAAGTGAAAGTGAAGTCGCTCAGTCGTGTCCGACTCTTAGCGACCCCATGGACTGAAGCCTACCAGGTTTCTCTGTCCATGGGATTTTTCCAGGCAAAAGTACTGGGGTGGGGTGCCATTGCCTTTCCCCTTATGTACATTAGAGACATCTTAATATTATCAGATATAGTCACCTATAATGTACAGCCACATATTTCAAAGGAATTAGAAATTATATTTTTATCATTTTGGGTGCCCCATGCTTAAGCTCCTACCTGCTAGAATTATAGAATTCAAAATGAAAGTATAGTCTCAGAAGGCATGAAAGTCACTTGGGGATCAGCTTTACTGGCGGAATTCAGGTTTCAAGGAGAAGTAATAAACATTGTGGACTGACTGGCCTGGTAATCCCCACATGTCCCCTTCCGGCCAACACAGAATTGAGAAGGATAAATAGTTGATCGTGGATTCCTAATCCCACCTGGGTCTGCAAGACACTGAGAACACCTGCTTGCCTTGGCATGAACCTGCAATGTTTTCATAAACTTTTATTTAAAAATCTTCAGACGAAATTGATCTTAGTAGGGAAGCCAAGCCTCTCACGGCCCTTGAATCTAGCTAATGAAAGTGTTAATGGTTTCAGTAGACATTGTAAAATAAATACTCATAAAAGTTTGCACAGCACACCGTTATATGGCACCATAAAATCCACAAGGCAATTACCGATTTATGAGCTCCTTGCCCACCTCCCCAGGCACCAAGGTTAGCTCAAGAGAAGGTGATGGAGGAAACGGGCAAAGAGGAGGAGCTGCTAGAGCAGCATCAGGCAGTGACCTGAGAGGACCAGAGCTCCCCATCAGCCCTCGACTTCCACATCTGTGAAATGGGCAGTTGATCTCCAGTCCATGCTCCCTTTGCAAGTCCTCATTTCTCTGTGCTCACATGGAGGAGAATACTGGTGTGGATATGCAAGCCTGAGCTCAATACCTGTTTCATTTCTTGAGGCTCAGTGACCTCAAGCACATCATCTGATCCAGCCACCCTTCTAGTCACACTCATAGCCAACATTCTGTGTTTATGGTGGGCCAAGTGGGTTGTATTACATCAGTGTCCCATTCAATCCTCAGCCCATGCCTATGAGCCATACATTATCATTATCCCCACTTTACAGATGAGAAAATATTTTCAACATCCTGAATGATCAACCACTGCAACACACTGGCCCACAATAGGTAGGATGCAACCTCCCAAAGCAATAAAGTGCTGGCTCAGTTATGCTCAGGAAGTGTTAACCCTTAACTATGCCTTTGCCATACATCGCTCTTATAGCTCCAAAGAGAAAGGAATAAATATGCCACAGTTATGCAGCCACAGAGCACATGTGTGGGTGGAAAACTGAGTCAAAAGTGTCAGCTGAATGTTGAATGCTTTCCAACACCTATGTGCCCATGCATTCCTTGCCTACCTCCATTCCCTCTCCATATACCTGCTACTCCCAGGGGTTCCTGGTAATATGATAGTCCCTGGAATGGTGCCCCATTCAGGCATCTTCCACATCAACACAGACTCATCACAGAAAAATCTATAAGAATGATCTGAACTCAGTTTGGTGCCATGCAGTTTACAAAACATTTGGATAGAGATTGCCTTAAAATTAATAAAAATTACTAAAGTGATATTAGGGGAAATGGGCTAGTTATTTAGTAGAATTAACCTTGGCTAGGTTTCTTTTGATGTTTCCTCAGCAGTAAGCTCAGGTTGTGCATTTTTACAGAAATGTCATAGAAGTGATGATGTGTCCTAAAAAGACATATATAGGGTCGATTTTTCCTGTTGCTTGTGAGGTTAAGTTTGATCACTAGATTAAAGTGGTGTCTGCCAGGCTTCTTCACTCCTTCCTCTATATAATTGAAGGGATGTATTTTGAGACAGCATAAAATCTTATTTTTTATCACTTTTTCCATCATTAATTTTGCATCCATTGATGAATCCAACTATTACGGTAGTAGGATAAATAGAAAACAAGTGTGGTAAAATGACAGCATTTGGAGAATCTGGGTGAAGGGTTTATGAGTTTATTATTTTTACAATAATCAAGTAAATTAATCAATCCTAAAGCAAATCAAGCCTGAATACTCATTGGAAGGACTGGTGCTGAAGCTAAAGCTCCAATACTTTGGCCACCTGATGTGAAGAGCTGACTCATTGGAAAGGACCTTGATGCTGGGAAAGATCGAAGACAAGAGGAGAAGAGAGGGACAGAGGATTAGATGGTTGGACAGCATCACTGATTTAATGGACATGAACTTGGGCAAACTCTGGGAGATAGTGAGGTCCAGGAGGTCACAAAGAGCTGGATACGACTCAGCGACTGAACAACAACAACGTTTTTGCAATATTTTATAAATTGTTTCAGAAGAAGGCAATGGCACCCCACTCCAGTACTCTTGCCTGGAAAATCCCAGGGACGGAGGAGCCTGGTGGGCCGCAGTCTGTGGGGTCGCTAAGAGTCAGACAGGACTCAGCAACTTCACTTTCACTTTTCACTTTCATGCATTGGAGAAGGAAATGGCAACCCACTCCAGTGTTCTTGCCTGGAGAATCCCAGGGACGGGGGAACCTGGTGGGCTGCTGTCTATGGGGTCGCACAGAGTCAAACATGACTGAAGTGACTTAGCAGCAGCAGCATAAATTGTTTCAAGATAATTTTTTTTTTTTAAGGATAATGGTTCATTCAAAGAATTGACAGGTGGGCTAAAGAACCAGACTTAGGACCGCTCAGCTAGAAGCAATGTTCACAATGTGTTCAAAACTGCAATGTCAAATGGCCCACCCAGGTCCACTGCCATCCCCAAACCCCCCACACACCCTGCCACACACACCCTCGAGGTCTCTGGTTCCCTGCCACCTGTGAGCATCACAGCTGGGTGGATGTGGGTGAGTGGGGCAGCCTGGAGCCCCACTTGGCTGCAGGGGAAGCTGATGGTGATAACTTGTCACTTTTCAACTTCTCCCACCTGGGCTCATGAGATGGGGAAATCTTCAGCATTTAAAAAAAGAGGGTATGGTTTACTGAGTGGCCAAAAAGAATGAAAAAATCTATCATTTGCTAGAAAATATCCTTGCAATCAAACAACACTTGAATTCTCTCTGTTGCTTGGTAATCAATCATTTTATGCTTCTCCTATCACATTAAGCTCTGTAGTTATTTCTGATTATTTTTCAACTTTATGGAACCAGCCTCCTCACTGTTGAGCCTTCACTCTCAGTCTTGTTCTCACTTCCTTCTCTACAGAGATAAGAGCCTCTCTGCCACGAGATCTCTGACTGGTCCTGTGGGTGTAAAGTCAGGCTGATGTGAGTTCAATTCCTAACTCCACTAATTACTGACTGGGGACACTGGGAAAGTTACTTTCTCTGAGTCTCAGCTTCCTTGCCTGGTGATACTGACTTTGCTGAGCACTGGGAATAAAGTAAACCTGTGTGAAGCACAGGTGTAGTGCCTGGCATCTAGTAGACACCCCTGTTTTCCTTCCTTTCCCTTGGCCTCTTATAAAGGACTTGTGGTATGGTGCCCAAACTGGAACTGTAGGATTCCATTTCCCTGATGAGGGAAGCACTATGGGGTGGCCTTCCTTGATGGGAGTTCTCCTGACTGAAGTGAGTTGCCTCACTTGGAGTCACACCCCTTCCTGGGGCAGCCTGCATCCAGGACAGGCTGATGCAAAGGTATGAGGGCCCAGCTTCCTTGCCCCAACTCAGGACCATTCTGAAGGGCCATCTGAGCTCCAGATTCCCCTACCCACCACCTTGCAGTTGCCTGAGGCTCTGGTGACTGCATCACAGCCCAGAATCTCCCTCTGCCCAGTCCTGAGCCCTCCCTGCTTCCTTGTTTATACTGATCCTGAGAACTCATCCTCATAAAGCCCCTGCACATCCATCTCTGAGCATTGGCTTCCTGATGAACCCGACCCATGCCAGCCCTCTCCTTGGCTCTGCCTTCAAGCCTTGGTCAGGACCTGCCCCATCAGTCTGGTCCTGTCTCCTACCATCTCAAAACCATCTCTCTTCTGCACGGGATCTTATCTTCAGCTACAGTTGAGTGTTAACAGTGCCTCTCCATCTCCTACACCTAGCCTTGTTGAGATTTTCTCCATCCTTTGAGGCCCATTTCAGGTGATGTCTCTTCTAGAGAGTCTTCCATGGTTTCCCCTTGGAAGTATCCACTCCCTCCTCTGGGCTCTTTCGCTATTTTGTCTCCCCCTCCTCATCTGGCCCTGAGCCTGAATTGGTGGGCCATTCAATTCCCAGTTGGCCCTCAGATCCATCATGCCCCTTGTCCCATTGCTTTGTGCCTCAGAGACCCAACACTGGAAAATATATCATCTAGGTGCATGTGCCCAGTGGCCTCTGCCAGTGGGAGGCATGGGAAAGAACTTGGAAGACAGAAGCGGGGAATCCAGGGAATTTCCCCCTCACCCTCTGCTTTGGGGAGGGCATCACTGGCAAGATGGCCTCAGCTCCCACTGGGCAGCCCTAGCTCCTGGGCTCGCTCACTCCACCCCTTCCCTATGCCTTACCAACAGGGCTATGGCGATGGTTTTCTCTTGTTAATCTCTAGGTTTTCTCACCATCTCATTTTCAGTTTTTTCAACCCCACTCTAACTGTTTTCCCTTTAGCAAACTCTGTCAGTTAAGCTAACTGGTCTGGGTTCTGTTTTCCTGGGTGATAAAGATGGTATTTCTGTGTTACCTTACTCTCTCTCAGAAGAATGGGATGACTTCCTGAGCAGAATGAGACAAGGCTCTGGGGTCAGCAAAACCAGAAATGGCTCTTCTTGTTGGTAATAAGCCAATAGACAAACAGAAGGATCATATGTGTGAGTTTTTAAAACAAAAATCCCCATGATTAACCAATGCTGCCTCACTCTCTGATGTCATTTGAAAGAATCCAGGAGTCCTCTGCCCTTTTGTGGAGAATCACCCTTCTCCAACTTAGCTAACTTCAGTGACTGGGGAAAGTCTATCCTCCATACATCTCCTAATATGAGGCTCAGAAACTTTTACTGTTGAAACAAAATGTGTTTTAATCAGTTAATGTCCCAAGGAATTATCTCTAGATCTTGCTTGTGGTGTTGAAGATAAATACTTGCAGTAAATCTGTTTGTAAATATTTTGAACAGCTAAGTCTTTAATTATTTGTTGCATTAAAAATTGACAACAATCGATATCCCCCGTTGCTGAGCTATAAGGATTGTGTGTGTGTGTGGGGGTGTATATTCTTTTTAATAGCAATTATTGCTTGGTGATGACTGGGGAAATTGCTCTGAGGTTTAAACGCATATTTGCAGCTATACTCAGGGGACTGTGGATAGTAATGCCTACTGTATCATCCACCTTATTTAAAATTTGCAATGGGAAACGCAATTCAATCCAGCACGCTTCTAAAGGCCAGTGGGAAATAGATCGGGCAGCCAAGTCAGAAAGTGCAAATCCAGTACTAAACTCTATCCCAAACCCATCTGCCTGGGCTTTATTTCCTTTTTTCTTCCCCAAGGCCACTGGTACTGACTCAGTAGTGCACTAAACACAAATGTGTGGGTTTGGGCCTGACCAGCCATTAATCAATGTGTGGCCACAAAGGCAGCATCCATGGATTAGCAATCTACTGCAAGGTGCCAGGCATGTGCGGGGAGAAGTCAAACTAGGCTTTCAGAAGTAGACAGGGGTGGTGGGCACGGGCCACTTCTGAAAGGTACTGGTTGATTGAAAAGAAATGTAAATGCCAAAACAGAGTTGTAAATATGTGGTCTATTCTAAAGGGTTGCATTTAACAAGTTGACTCCTTTGTGTCAAAAAGAAAACAAGAAACACACACACATACACACACGAATCATACTTGTCCACTTAGCCTTACTTGGAAGTAACAGTGCAAGCCTACCTTTGAGACCTTCTACAAATGTGAACCTGAAGGCCTCTTGCCCCTAATTCCACACCACAAAGGCACCAGTACAGACAGCGCAGGTCTAAAACCCCCGTCACCCCTCACCGGTTCATACAAGACGGTCTTGTGAGGGAGCCTCCCGAGGAGAGGGGTGGGCTTCCGCTCCTCATGCTGATTTTCCACCATCTACTCTGCTGCTGTTCCGCCTGGAAGGCAGGTGTTCACCCCTCGGAAGCTGCCTGTGTCCTTGGACAAGGGCAGCCTCCTGCCGTCAGAATGGAACTGCTCTTGGGGCCCTTGGAGGATGCAAATGTGTGCTCAGTTTTCAGGAAGAATCGGGGGGGGGAGGGGGGGGGAGAGAAGACTCGGAGATAATTCCTCGATGGAAGTCTCTTGAGGCAGCAACTGCCCTCTTTTATCCCTTCCCACCTCTTTAATCTTGCCTGCAGTAACCATGTGATCGGCACCTCTCGCCCTGCCTGGGGAGGTGGGGGAGAAGCCCCATGGGCACACATGCTCTCTCTCAACCACACGAGAGACCTTCACTAAGGGCCACGAGGAGCTCTACCCTGCCGGTCCCCTGCCCCTAACATCACAAGGGGGAATCGCAGCACCTCAAGCATGGAAGTCAGAGGAACCTCAGCAACAGTAACCTAGCAACAGTGTCTCAGGATTTGAATGTAATTATACCCCGAGCGTGATAAATACTTGGAAGGGCTCCTTATGTGCAGATCATACTAAACAAGTCTTTGAGATTACCCTCATCAAATATTGATAGAAGAAAAGGTTTTTTGAAAAGGAAAAAAAAGAAACCTGAAGTGCATGGACCTCCTTTCCCAGTGCCCGGGGCAGCGGGAACAGACTGGCCAGGGCAGCGAAGAAGCTTCAAAACCCCTTTCATGGGTGATGCAGCAGGTCTGGGAGAGAAGTCTGAGCCAGGACAGTGGTGTCCTTACAAATGAAGAGCAGTGTCTTGGTGGCAAGGGCCACAGTCTGGTGTCGAGATCGGAAGAACCTAGGGTGGAGTCCCCACTCTGCTCTCAAAACCGAGGTTTCCTCATTTAGACTGAGTGTTTTAACCAGGAGAGGGTACCTGAAGGATGGATCTCAACTGAGATGTGCGAAGAGGGTGGTGCCAGGAAGAGAAGCCCAGGCAGAGGGATGAATAGGCACAGGTTACAGGTTGCGAGGTATTTGCATCCTCAGCTCCACGCTGACCTTGACAGACCCAAGAGGCTGTGCACAGTGTGCAAGCCAACACTGAAGAACTGAGTGGTCGCCAGCGTGAAGGGCCTTGTGAGCCTCCCTGAGAAGGCTGGGCTTCATTCTGAGTGGAAACAGAAGTCAGTGCAGTTGTGAGGATGTGAGGCATGTGTGGGGCAGGGATGACTGAGTCATCTGTCTGTGGCGAGAAGTGGTCCCTAGACACACCAGAGAGCAAGGCCTGTCCAGATGCTGTCGGCAGTCATCCCTGTCAGAGAAGGTGGGGGGAACCTAGAGCAAAGGTCAGGAGCCACCCTGTGACATAGAGCTGACCTTGTGGTATCTTCATGCACTTTGCCAAGACCCCCTAGGAAAGAGTACAGGAATGCTTCCCCCACCCACCTACTATGTTGCATCAGGGGACCTCAAGCAGGTAGAGTGATGGGATGCTGGGATCAGAGATGACTGACAGGAAGGAGTCTGTAGTGAGAAAGTCTGCCAGAGGGAGAGAGGTGAGCAGAGCAGGGATTTCACGGTGGGGGAGGATGTCAGGTCTCTCCTGACATTGGGTTATCAGCAGTGCGGAGCTGGACACATTTCTCAGCTCCCTGTAGCGGGAGACTAAGATCTGAGGGCAGGAACGAGAGAGGAATGTCCTTCATATAAACTCAGCCTGTCTTTATTATTTAGGCAGCCATGCCCAGCTTGGTTGCTCTCCTCCTGTGTGACCCGTGCCAATCCCTTTTCCTCGGGGCCAAGTATACTGTGAGGGCTCCCCCTGCCCACCCCCCACCCCTCTCAGCTCGACCTTGAAGGAACCCTGGGATTCTATGGCCCGGCTGTCATCCTGGGCCTGGGACACACAGTGAGCCCCGGCGCCTGCAGGCCTGCTCCCCCTTCCTCATCCCAGAAAGCCCTCATCACAGGGGACAGCCCCGGTCTCTGATGTCTCTCACTGAGCCTGCCGGTGCATCTGTCTCCTGCCAGTTATAGGAAATCCTCCTCTGTTAGATGCAAGGTCTTTAAAGAACCTCAGATCTTGTCTGCAAGCTCTCTTTTCTGGGCCAGGCTCCCTTGACAGCACTGCTGGTGTCTCCCAGCAAGTGAGGGTGAGGAGGCGGGGCAGCAGGAGGATGAAAGGCCCCCCTTTCCTGCTGTGGGATTCAAGACTGGATCAGGGCCCAATTATACCACCTCATTCATTCAGTTCAGTGTTTCCAAACAATGCTGTATCTGATAGCTCTGCTCTGGGTAATAATGGCCAGATGGACCCTGCTGTAAGGAATCTCTGTTTACAGAAATCCCCTTGAACTAGCTAGCTCAAGGAAGGAGGGACTGTCCTAAAAAATCTGCCCAGGGCTCCCTGTTAACCTCAGCAGTCCCAGGGCATCTCCGAGTCCATTTGGAGAGTTCTGCAACAGGGACTGAGTCAAGAGTAGAAAAATAGCAGTACCAAATTTAGGGCCACTTCCTGTTAAAATCAGTGAGAATAAAATAGAATAGTAGGGAGAGGCATGAACATCAGAGCAAAATTTTCCCTAGGTCCCCTCTTGGCAGGAGGAGGATTGGAGAAAGTACCTGACCCATTACTTGGGTTGAGACTCCTGAATTTGGGAAACACCTCCATTGCATGTGTGAGTATGGGTGTGTGTTCTCTGGTACAAGAAAGGAATTATTAATGTTATGTATCTTTACCATGAGTGCATGTATGCTTAGTTGCTCAGTCATGTTTGACTCTTTTGCGACCCTATAGACTCTAACCCCCCAGGCTCCTCTCTCCATGGGATTCTCCAGGCAAGAATACTGGAGTGGGTTGCCATTTCCTCCTCCAGGGGATCTTCCTGATTCAGCTATCGAACCTTCATCTCCAGTGTTAACTGCATTGGCAGATGGATTCTTTACCATTGGGCTACCTAGGAACCTCTCAATTGCTAAAGTATTCTCATCAACAACTTGTGATGGTCCTCATTTCTTCACATCTTCATGATGTTGGTCTCCAAAAAGTTATCTCCATATCCTAGTTCCTGGAACCTGCGACTGTACTTTATCTGGGAAGTGTGTCATTAAGCTACAGATTTCAAGACAAGATCATCTTGGATAATCTGAGTTAGCCCTAAATCCTTTGTAAGAGTCAGGCAAAGGGAAGTTGGGCACAAGAAGAGGCACAGACACAGAGGAAGGCAGAGGCAGAGAGTGGAGGAATGAAGTTACAAGCCAAGGGACACTGAGGACTGCAGGCAGCCACAAGAAACTAAAAGAGAGGCATGCATGGGACTCTTTCCCAGGATCCCCAGAGGGAACCTGGCCCTGCTGACCCCTTGATTTCAGACTTCTGGATTCCAGAACTCTGAGAAAATAATTTTTTAAGCCACAAAGTTTATTATAATTTGTGATGGCAGCAACAAGAAATGAATACCTTGGTAAATGTGATTCTTTTTTCTTATTTTAAGAATTCCCTTTAGTAGACAAGAGATTGCAAGCAAAAAGTAATATCAGTGAATTGTAGGGTTATAATATTTGCAGAAGGATAATATGAACACAAAGAACAAGAGAGGAGGAGTAGAGAATTACTGTTGGAAGGAAAAAAATTATTCTACTATATTTGAAGTCATATAATATTACTTGGGGCTTCCCAGGTGGCATTAGTGGTAAAGAACCACCCTGCTAATACCGAAACAATGAACTGTGGGTTCGATCCCTGGGTTGGGAAGATCCCCCGGAGGAGGGCGTGGCAACCCACTCCAGTATTCTTGATGGAGAATCCTATGGACAGAGGAGCCTGGTGGGCTGCAGTCCATGAAGTCACAAAGAGTCAGACATGACTGAAGCAACTTAGCATACATGCACACAGTATTAGTTGAGAGCTTCCCTGGTGGCTGATAGTAAGGAATCTGGCCAAAATGCAGGAGATGTGGGTTCAATGCCTGGGTCAGGAAAATCCCCTGGAGAAGGGAATGGCTACCCACTCCAGTATTCTTGCCTGGAGAATTCCACGGACAATGAAGCCTGGCAAGCTACAGTCCATGGGGTCGCAGAGTTGGATATGACTGAGCAACTAACACTTTCACTTTTTTCAATATTACTTGAAGAGAGACTGTGATAAGTGAAAGTTGTATATTATAAATGTGAAAGCATGCACTTTGAAAAAAAGAGAAGAAAATGAAAGTCAACAAATAATATGGAACTATACAAACTACTTAACATTCATAATTTATAATAAAATACTAAATTATTCAATATTACTAGCTATCTTCCTTTCAAAAAAAATAGAATTTTAGAGTTTATTTAACTCTGCTATATTGTTTTCTATAGTGATCATTTTATTATGTTTATGTGCATAGCTTACTATTTTCTATGTTTTCCATTGTTTCTCTTGTCCCATGCTCGCTTTTGTGGCTGACTTTCTTTCTCTATTTAAAGTGCTCCTGTTAAGATTTTTGTGTGTTTATTTGCCTATTTTTTATGAGTAGTGAAATGTGTTTGGCGAATTGTCTTCATTTTTGATGTCTCAAAATGTCTTCATTTTGCCTTTTATCTCAAGTGAAAGTTGGCTGTGGTATACAATAAAAAAGTTTGGCACTTCAGTACTGTAAGTATATAATTTTATTCCAGCATCTCTATTTGATGAGAAGAAATCTGCTGTCAATCTGATTGTTGTTTACCTCTTGCTCTCCATTTTCTTTTTGTTAAATTCTGAGGTTCTCTTCTACCCTCGTGTTCCAGTTTCCTGTTATATGCCTCAGAGTGGACTCTATTTTGAAACACTCTAAAGGTTCAGTTGAGTCTCTCAGTCGTGTCCGACTCTTTGAGACCCCATGAGCCACAGCACACCAGGCCTCCCTGTCCATTACTAACTGCCAGAGTTCACCCAAACCCATGTCCACTGAGTCAGTGATGCCATCCAACCATCTCATCCTCTGTTGTCCCCTTCTCCTCCTGCCCTCAGTCTTTCCCAGCATCAGGGTCTTTTCCAATGAGTCAGCTCTTCACATCAGGTGGCCAAAGTATTGGAGTTTCAGCTTCAGCATCAGTCCTTCCAATGAACATCTAGGACTGATCTCCTTTAGGATGGACTGGTTGGATCTTACTGCTGTCCATGGGACTCTCAAGAGTCTTTCCCAACACCTCAGTTCAAAAGCATCAATTCTTCAACGCTCAGCTTTCTTTATAGTCTAACTCTCACATTCATAAATGACCATGGAAAAACCATAGCCTTGACTAGATGGACCTTTGTTGGCAAAGTAATGTCTCTGGCTTTGAATATGCTATCTAGGTTGGTCATAACTTTCCTTCCAAGGAGTGAGCGTCTTTCAACTGAATGGCTGCAATCACCATCTGCAGTGATTTTGGAGCCCAGAAAAACAAAGTCAGCCACTGTTTCCCTATCTATTTCCCATGAAATGATGGGACCAGATGCCATGATCTTAGTTTTTGGACTGTTGAGCTTTTTCACTCTTCTCTTTCACTTTCATCAAGAGGTTCTTTATTTCTTCTTCACTTTCTGCCATAAGGGTGGTGTCATCTGCATATCTGAGGTTATTGATATTTCTCCTGCAATCTTGATTCCAGCTTGTGCTTCTTCCAGCCCAGCATTTCTCATGATGTACTCTGCATGTAAGTTAAATATGCAGGGTGACAATATGCAGCCTTAATGTACTCCTTTTCCTACTTGGAACCAGTCTGTTCCATGTCCAGTTCTAACTGTTGCTTCCTGACCTGGATACAGGTTTCTCAAGAAGCAGGTCAGGTGGTCTGGTATTCCCATCTCTCGGAATTTTCTACAGTTTATTGTGATCCACACAGTCAAAGGCTTTGGCATAGTCAATAAAGCAGAAATAGATGTTTTTCTGTAACTCTCTTGCTTTTTCCATGATCCACTAGATGTTGGCAATTTGATCTCTGGTTCCTCTGCCTTTTCTAAATCCAGCTTGAACATCTGGAAATTCACAGTTCACGTATTGCTGAAGCCTGGCTTGGAGAATTTTTAGCATACTTTACCAGCATGTGAGATGAGTGCAATTGTGTGATGGTTTGAGCATTCTTTGGCATTGGCTTTCTTTGGGATTGGGATGAAAACTGATCTTTTCCAATCCTGTGGCCACTGCTGAGTTTTCCAAATTTGTTGACATATTGAGTGACTTTAAAGATATATTAGCTCTTATGACTCATATCTTTCTCTGATTCTGAAGATGTTTTAGCCCTTTTCTCCTCGATTGTTTCTCTGCTCTGACTTATATTTTCTCCTGAAATCACTATGAAATGTTCATTGAATAATATTAAACTGCCTTGTCTTTTAATTATACTTTTCTTATTTTTGCATACTTTTTTCTGTGTTCTGGATTTGGATACATTCCTCAGTGCCATTTCCAATTCATTTTATTTTTCTTCAGATATCAATATATCCAGTTTAGAATTTATCTCATCCATTGAGTTTTATTTCATTGACTATAGTTTTTTTTTTTTATTTTTAATGTTCGCATTTGATTTTTACCATATACATCTGTTCTTGTTTTACTTCACTGGCTTTGTTTCATAACATCTTATTTCTAATGTAATTGTGTTTTAATTATCTCACTTTTTTTCCTTTTTTAAAGTATAGTTGATATACTACATTATATTAGTTTTAGGTGTACAATATAGTAATTCCACATTTATGTACATTACAAATTGATCACTATAGTAAGTCTAGTAACCATCTGTCACCATATGATGTTATTGCAATATTATTGACCATATTCCCCATGCTGTGCATTACATACTCATCACTTTTATTTGATAAGCAGAAATTTATATTAATCTCCTTTGTCTGTTTTGCCCACCCCCCTACCTCCTCCTCCCTTGCAACTACCAGTTTGTTCTCTATGAGTCTGTCTTGTGTTGTTTTGTTTGTTCATTTGTTTTGATTTTTAGATTCCACATGCAAGTGAAATCATATGGCATCTGTCTTTCTCTGTCTAATTTATTTTGCCTAACATAGTACCCTTTAAGTCCATTCATGTTGTCACAAATGGCAAGATTTCTTTTTATGGCAGAGTAATATTACACTCTGTGTGTGTGTGTGTTATATACACACACATCTTCCTTATCCATTTATCTATTGATGGACACTTACATATCTAGGATACTGTAAATAATACTGCCATGAACTAAGGATGCGTACAAGCAAGTCAGTCCTAGAGGAATCAGCCCTGAAGATTCATTGGAAGGACTGATGCTGAAGCTGAACTTCAATACTTTGGCCATGTGATGCAAAGAGCCAACTCATAAGAAAAGAGCCTGATGCTGAGAAAGACTGAGGGCAGAAGGAGAAGTGGGTGACAGAGGTTGAGGTTGTTGGATGGCATCATTGACTCAGTGGACACGTGTTTGAGAAACTCTGGGAGATAGTGAAGGACAGGGAAGCCTGGCACGCTGCAGTCCATGGGGTCGCAAAGAGTTGGACATGACTTAGTGACTAAATAATGATGCCTTTTAAATTATTAATTTTTTGTTTTTCAAATAAGTGCCCCAAAGTGGCATTTCTGTGTCATAAGGCAGTTCTATTTTTAATTTTTTGAGGAACCTTCATACTGTTTTCCGTAGTAACTACACCAACTTACAGTCCCACCAACAGTGCATGAGGCTTCCCTTTTCTCCACATTCATCATCAAAACTTGCTTCTTAGTCTGTTTTTAAAGATAGCCATTCTGACAGGGGTAAGATGATATCTTGTGGCTTTGGATCTGGAGCACCTTCTCATATGTCTGTTGGCCATCTGTATGTCTTCCTTGGAAAAAGTCTCCTCAGGTCCTCTGCCTATTTTTTTAATTGACTTGATGTTCCTTATGTTAAATTGTATGTATTATTTATATATACACAATATTAAGGGCTATTAACCCCTTATTGGGATATATCTTCTCCAACACAGTAGGTTTCTCTTTCATCTTGTTGATAGTTACCTTCACTATGCAAAAACTTTTTTAGTTTGATGTAGTTTCATTAGTTTATTTTTGTTATTGTTCCTCTTGTCTTTGCAGTCAGATTATCAAAAACTTCTCTAAGACCAATGTCAAAAAGGTTACCGCCTATATTTTCTCCTAAGACTTTTATGGCCTCAGAGTTTACATTCAAGTCTTTAATCTATTTTGAGCTCATTTTTGTATATGATAGTGGGCTAGTTTTGTTCTTTTGCTTGTGGTTGGCCAGTTTTGCCAACACTGTTAATTGAAGAGACTATCTTCTCACCATTGTATGTTCTTAACTCTTTTGCCATAAATTAATTGTCCACATATATGTGGATTTATTTCCAGACTCTCATTTCTGTTGCACTGCTCTGTGTGTGTCTGTGTGTGTGTGTGTGTGTAGCATACAGGGTTCGATGCAGGATACAGGAAGCTTGGGGCTGGTGCACTGGGATGACCCAGAGGGATGGTATGGGGAGGGAGGTGGGAGCGGGGTTCAGGATGGGGAACACGTGTACACCCGTGGCGGATGCATGTTGATGTATGGCAAAACCAATACAATATTGTAAAGTAAATATATATATATATATATATATATATATATATATCAGATTAGTTGCTCAGTCGTGTCTGACTCTTTGCAACCCCATGAATCGCAGCATGCCAGGCCTCCCTGTCCATCACCAACTCCCGGAGTTCACTTAGACTCACGTCCATCGGGTCAGTGATGCCATCCAGCTATCTCATCCTCTGTCGTCCCCTTCTCCTCTTGCCCCCAATCCCTCCCAGCATCAGAGTCTTCTCCATGAGTCAACTCTTCGCATGAGGTGGCCAAAGTACTGGAGTTTCAGCTTTAGCATCATTCCTTCCAAAGAAATCCCAGGGCTGATCTCCTTCAGAATGGACTGGTTGGATCTCCTTGCAGTCCAAGACACTCTCAAAGTCTTCTCCAACACCACAGTTCAAAAGCATCAATTCTTCAGTGCTCAGCCTTCTTCACAGTCCAACTCTCACATCCATGCATGACCACAGGAAAAACCATAGCCTTGACTAGACAAACCTTTGTTGGCAAAGTAATGTCTCTGCTTGAGTTTCTATACACTAAAAGTGAACTGTCAGAAAGAGAAATTAAGAAAACAGCCCCATTTAAAATTGCATAAAATGTACCCAGAAAAAATTTAAGCAAGGAAGTGAAAGACCTGTACTCTGAAGACTATAAGGCATTGATGAGAGAAATAAATGGAAATAAATAAATGGAAAGATATATATTGCTAATGAACTGGAGAGTTAATATTATTAAAATGTGCATACTACCCCATGCAATCTACAGATTCAGTGCAATCCCTAATCATAGTAGCAATGACATGTTTCACAGAAGTAAAAGAATTAATTCTAAAATTTGTACAGAACCACAAAAAATCGCAGATAGTTAAAGCAATCTTAAGAAAGAAAACAAACTGGAGGTATTACACTCCCTTATTTAAAGGGAGTTTATTTATTTCCATCTATTTCTCTCATCAATGCCTTATAATCTTCAGAGTACAGGTCTTTCACCTCCTTGCTTAAATTTTTTCTGGGTATATTTTGTGCAATTTTAAATGGGGCTGTTTTCTTAATTTCTCTTTCTGACAGTTCACTTTTAGTGTATAGAAACTCAACAGATTTCTGTACAATTATTTTGTATCCTGTGACTTTACTGGATTCATTTATTAGTGCTAACAGTTTTATTGGCACAATCCTTCAGATCAGATCAGATCAGTCGCTCAGTCGTGTCCGACTCTTTGTGACCCCATGAATCGCAGCAAGCCAGGCTTCCCTGTCCATCACCAACTCCCGGAGCTCACTCAGACTCAAGTCAATCGAATCAGTGATGCCATCCAGCCATCTCATCCTCTGTCATCCCCTTCTCCTCTTGCCCCCAATCCCTCCCAGGATCAGGAGTGACCAATGAGTCAACTCTTCGCATGAGGTGGCCAAAGTTTGGCACAATCCTTAGAGTTTTCTATATATAGGATCATCTGCAAATAAGGACAGCTTACTTCTTCCTTTCCAATTTAGATGACTTTGATCTCTATTTTTTATTTAATTGCTGCGACTAGGACTTTCAAACCATGTTGAATAAAAGTGGCAACCCTGGGAATCCTTGTCCTGTTCCTGATCCTATAGGCAAATCTTTCAACTTTTCACCTCGAGTGTGATGTTAGCTGTGGGTTTGTCGTATATCACCTGTATTATGTCGAGGTGTATTTCCTCTGTGCTGACCTTGCTAAGAGTTGTTAATGGATGTTGAATTTTTCAATGCTTTTACTGCATATATTGAGATGATTATATGATTTTTATCCTTCAATTCCTTAATGTGATATAAACTGCTTATTGATTTGTGGATTTTAGACCATTCCTACATCCTTGGAATATAGCCATTTAAATCATGGTGTCATTAATCTTTTTAATGTTTAATGTTTAATGTTGAATTTCTTTGCTAATATTTTGTTGATGATTTTTTGTGTCTATTTTCATTACAGACATTGGCCCATAATTATTTTTTGGTAATGTCTTTATCTGTTTTTGATATCACAGTAATGCTGGTATCACAGAATGAGCTTAAAAGCATTCCTTCCTCTTAGATTTTTGTAGTAATTTGAGAAGGACAGGCAATCATTCTTTATATGTTTGGTGGAACTCATCTGTGAAGATTTCTGGTCCTGGACTTCTGTTTGTTGAGAGTTTTGTTTTCTTTTTTCTTACTGATTCAGTTTATTACCAGAAATTGCTCCATTCAGAATTTTTATTTCTTCCTGATTCAGTCTTGAAGGGTTAGATGTTTCTAAGAATTTACCTATTTCTTTTAGGCTGTCCACTATTGGTATATAACTGATCAGAGTGGTGTTGGTTTTAACTTCTCCTCTTTCATTTCTGAGTTTATTATTTAGATCCCACCTCCGTGAACCTTTTGATTAGTCTGGCTAAAGTTTTGTCCATTTTGTTTATCTTCTCGAAGAACCACCTCTTAATCTCATTGATCTTTTCTATTGTTTTTGTTAGTCTTCATTTCATTTATTTCTACTCTGACATTTATTATTTCCTTTCTTATAGTAGCCTTGGGCTTTCTTTGTTGCCCAGTTACTTTAAGTGTGAGGTTAGATTATTTATTTCAGATTTTTTTCATTTCCTGAGGTGGGCCTGTATCTCTATAAACCTCCTTCTTAGAATAGCTTTTGCTGTGTCCCGTAGATTTTGGATCATCATGTTTCCATTTTCCTTTGTCTCAAGCTTTATTTTGATTGCTCCTTTAATTTCTTCAGTGACTCATTGGTGTTTAGTTGCTTGATGCCTCCACATGTTTGTGCTTTTTATGGTTTTCTTCTTATAATTGATTTCTGGTTTCATACTGGTATAGTCAGAAAAGATATTTGGCATGATTTCAGTCTTAATTTTAAAGAGAATTTTAATGGCTTAATATGTGTTCTAGCCTAGAGGACATTTCATGTGCACCTGAAAGGAATGTGTATTCTGCTCTTTCAGGCTGGAATGTTCGGTATGTGTCTACTGAGTAATGATGTGTGTCATTTTAAGATTAATGCTTCCTTATTAATTTTCTATCTGGGTGATCTAACCATTGAGGTAAGTGGGGTATTAAAGTCCCCTATTATTATTGTATTATATTGATGTCAATTTCTCCCATTGCGTCTATTAATATTTGTTTTATGTATTTAGGTGCTCCTATATTGGATGCATAAATATTTACAAGCATTACATCCTTTTTTTGGGTTGATCCCTTCACCATTTCCACATCACTTGTTATAGTCTCTGTTTCAAAGTCTTCTTTTGCATGACACAAATATGATATGAGTATTGCTACTCAAGCATTTTTTCATTTCTATTTGCATGGAATACTTTTTTCATCCCTTCACCCTCAATCTGTGTGTGTCTTTAGATCTGAAGTGAGTCTTTTGTAAGCAGCACATCAGTTTGGTTCAGTTCAGTCTCTCAGTTGTGTCCAACTCTTTAAATCCCACGGACTGAAGCATTTCAGGCTTCCCTGTCCATCACCAACTTCCAGAGCTTGCTCAAACTCATGTCCATTGAGTCAGTGATGCCATCCAACCATCTCATCCTCTGTCATCCCCTTCTCCTCCTGCCTTCAATCTTCTCAAGAGAAGACTCGAGAGTCCCTTGGACTGCAAGGAGAGCCAACCAGTCCCTCCTAAAGGAAATCAGTCCTAAATATGCATTGGAAGGACTGATGCTGAAGCTGAAACTCCAATACTTAGATATTATTATTTTTTTAATCCATTCAGCCCTCCTATGTGCTTTAATTGGAACATTTAGTCTATTTACATTTTAAGTAATTATTGATAGTTAGACAGGTATTGTCATTTTGTTAATTGTTTTGTGGTTGTTTTTGTAGTGCTGTTTTGTTCTTCATCTGTGATTTGATGACTTTCTTTAGTGTTATGTTTATATTCCTTTCTGTTTATATGCTGTGTATTAGCTATTATTACTATGAGATTCATATATAACAGCCTATGTATTTATCAGTCTATTTTAAGTTGGTGGTTGCTTAAGTTTAAATTCATTTTTTTAACTTTTTGAGCTCATTCTAAAATCACTACATTTTATTCTTCCACTCATATTTTATGTTTTGATGTCATAATTTACATCTTTTATTTAATATATCTCTGAAGTAATTATTTTAATTACAGATGATTTTACTACTTTTCTCTTATAACCTTCATACCACCTATATAGGTGGTTGATCCATTATCTTCATGTTTATTTTTACCAGGGAGGTTTTTCTCTTTAATGATTTTCTTGTTTATTGTTATGATTTTTCCTTTTCCACTTAAGGAAGTTCCTTTAACATTTTCTCTAAGGTCAGTTTAGTGGTGATAGTTCCTTTGTCTTCTGTTTGTCTAAGAAACTTTTTGACTGAGTTGAGAAATTCAGTCGTGTCCTACTCTTTGCAACCCCAAGGACTATACAGTCCATGAAATTCTCTAGGCGGGAATACTGGAGTGGACAGCCTTTCCCCTCTCTACAGGATCTTCCCAAACCAGGGATTGAACCCAAGTCTCCCCTGCATTGCAGGTGGGTTCTTTACCAGCTGAGCTTCCAGGGAAGCCCGAGAAACTTTTTATCTCTCCTTCAATTCTGAATTATGATCTTGCTTGTTTGAGTATCCTTGGTTGTAAGTTGTTTTTGGTTTTGTTTTTTTGTTTTTTTCTCTTTCAGTGCTTTGAATATATCATGCCAGTACCTTCTGGGCTGTAAAGTTTATGCTGAAAAATCAACTGATAGACTTATGGGGGTTCCCTTGTATGTAACTAGGTTGTTTCCTCTTGCTGCTTTTAAGATTATCTCTTTAACTTTTAACATTTTAATTGTAATGTGTCTTAGTGTAAGTCTCTTTGCTGCTGCTGCTGCTGCTGCTGCTGCTAAGTCACCTCAGTCGTGTCCGACTCTGAGTGACCCAATGGATGGCAGCCCACGAGGCTCCCCCATCCCTGGGATTCTCCAGGCAAGAATACTGGAGTGGGTTGCCATTAAGTCTCTTTAGGTTCATCTTATTTGGGGCTCTGTGCTTCTTGGACTTTGAGTCTGTTTGTTTTGCTAGATTAGAAGAATTTTCAGCAATTCTCTCTTCAAATGGGTTTTCTGATAACTTTTCTCTCTTTTATCCTTCTGGGACTCCCATAACTCAAATGTTAGCATACTTGATGCTATCCCAGATGTCCCTTAAACTGTTCTAATTTTTTTTTTCCTTTTTGCTGTTCCAACTAGGTGATTTTGACTACCTTGTGTTCCAGATTGCTGATCTGTTCTTCTGCACCCTCTAATCTGCTGTTGATTCCCTTTGGTTTATTTTTTTCATTTCAGTTATTGTATTCTTCAGTTCTACTTCATTCTTATTTGTATTTTCTATCTCTTTGTTGAAGTTCCCACTGATTTCACCCATTCTTTTCCTGAATTTAGTGAGCAAATGTATAACTATTACCTTGAACTTTTTATCTGATACATTCATATCAGATCAGATCAGTCGCTCAGTTGTGTCCGACTCTTTGCGACCCCATGAACTGCAGCACGCCAGGCCTCCCTGTCCATCACCAGCTCCCGGAGGTCACTCAGACTCACATCCATCGAGTCAGTGATGCCATCCAGCCATCTCATCTTCTGTCGTCCCCTTCTCCTCCTGCCCCCAATCCCTCCCAGCATCAGAGTCTTTTCCAATGAGTCAACTCTTCGCATGAGGTGGCCAAAATACTGAAGTTTCAGCTTTAGCATCATTCCTTCCAAAGAAATCCCAGGGCTGATCTCCTTCAGATGGACTGGTTGCATCTCCTTGCAGTCCAAGGGACTCTCAAGAGTCTTCTCCAACACCACAGTTCAAAAGCATCAATTCTTCGGCACTCAGCCTTCTTCACAGTCCAGCTCTCACATCCATACATGACCACAGGAAAAACCATAGCCTTGACTAGGCGAACCTTTGTTGGCAAAGTGATGTCTCTGCTTTTGAATATGCTATCTAGGTTGGTCATAACTTTCCTTCCAAGGAGTAAGCATCTTTTAATTTCATGGCTGCAGTCACCATCTGCAGTGATTTTGGAGCCCAGAAAAATAAAGTCTGACACTGTTTCCACTGTTTCCCCATCTATTTCCCATGAAGTGATGGGACCAGATGCCATGATCTTTGTTTTCTGAATGTTGAGCTTTTTCACTCTCCTCTTTCACTTTCATCAAGAGGCTTTTGAGTTCCTCTTCACTTTCTGCCATAAGAGTGGTGTCATCTGCATATCTGAGGTTATTGATATTTCTCCTGCAATCTTGATTCCAGCTTGTGTTTCTTCCAGTCCAGCATTTCTCATGATGTACTCTGCATATAAGTTAAATAAACAGGGTGACAATATACAGCCTTGACGGACTCCTTTTCCTATTTGGAACCAGTCTGTTGTTCCATGACCAGTTCTAACTGTTGCTTCCTGACCTGCATACAGATTTCTCAAGAGGCAGATCAGGTGGTCTGGTATTCCCAACTCTTGAAGAATTTTCCACAGTTTATTGTGATCCACACATCAAAGGCTTTGGCATAGTCAATAAAGCAGAAATAGATGTTTTTCTGGAACTCTCTTGCTTTTTCCATGATCCAGCGGATGTTGGCAATTTGATCTCTGGTTCCTCTGCCTTTTCTAAAACCAGCTTGAACATCAGGAAGTTCACGGTTCACATATTGCTGAAGCCTGGCTTGGAGAATTTTGAGCATTACTTTACTAGCGTGTGAGATGAGTGCAATTGTGCGGTAGTTTGAGCATTCTTTGGCATTGCCTTTCTTTGGGATTGGGATGAAAACTGACCTTTTCCAATCTTGTGGCCACTGCTGAGTTTTCCAAATTTGCTGGCATATTGAGTGCAGCACTTTCACAGCATCATCTTTCAGGATTTGGAATAGCTCAACTGGAATTCCATCACCTCCACTAGCTTTGTTCATAGTGATGCTTTCTAAGGCCCACTTGACTTCACATTCCAGGATGTCTGGCTCTAGGTCAGTGATCACACCATCATGATTATCTGGGTCGTGAAGCTCTTTTTTGTACAGTTCTTCTGTATATTCTTGCCACCTCTTCTTAATATCTTCTGCTTCTGTTAGGTCCATACCATTTCTGTCCTTTATCGAGCCCATCTTTGCATGAGATGTTCCTTTGGTATCTCTGATTTTCTTGAAGAGATCCCTAGTCTTTCCCATTCTGTTGTTTTCCTCTATTTCTTTGCATTGATCGCTGAAGAAGGCTTTCTTATCTCTTCTTGCTATTCTTTGGAACTCTGCATTCACATGTTTATAGCTTTCCTTTTCTCCTCTGCTTTTCACTTTTCTTCTTTTCACAGCTATTTGTAAGGCCTCCCCAGACAGCCATTTTGCTTTTTTGCATTTCTTTTCCTTGGGGATGGTCTTGATCCCTGTATCCTGTACAATGTCATGAACCTCATTCCATAGTTCATCAGGCAGTCTATCTATCAGATCTAGGTCCTTAAATCTATTTCTCACTTCCACTATATAATCATAAGGGATATGATTTAGGTCATACCTGAATGGTCTAGTGGTTTTCCCTACTTTCTTCACTTTAAGTCTGGATTTGGCAATAAGGAGTTCATTGTCTGAGCCACAGTCAGCTCCTGGTCTTGTTCTTGCTGGTTGTATAGAGCTTCTCCATCTTTGGCTGCAAAGAATATAATCGATCTGATTTCGGTGTTGACCATCTGGTGATGTCCATGTATAGAGTCTTCTCTTGTATTGTTGGAAGAGGGTTTTTGCTATGACCAGTGCATTTTCTTGGCAAAACTCTGTTAGTCTTTGCCCTGCTTCATTCCGTATTCCAAGGCCAAATTTGCCTGTTACTCCATGTGTTTCTTGACTTCCTACTTTTGCATTCCAGTCCCCTATAATGAAAAGGACATCTTTTTTGGGTGTTAGTTCTAAAAGGTCTTGTAGATCTTCATAGAACCGTTCAACTTCAGCTTCTTCAGCGTTACTGGTTGGGGCATTTTGTTTAGTTATTTTTCTGAGGTTTGTCTTATTCTTTTTTTTGAAAAGTATTCATTTGTTTACTCATTTTGATCAGCTATGTGTTTGTTTCTACTTAGTAGGTATATCAGTTACATCTGTCAGACTTGATGGAGTAGTTTTATGTTAAGGTGTTCTGTGAGGCTCAGTGACACATCCCCTCTTAGTCACCAGTGCCAGGTACTCCAGGGTTATACCCTATGCAGGCTGTGGGCACCTGCCTGTTGTTATTGGGCTCGGATTACAGAGGATATGCTGCTGGGAAGGGCTGGCTCCAGGCTCGATGGCTCTGTGGATTAGCTGTGATTGCTCCATATGCCCTGATGTGCATGGTTAACCCTCAGCTCAGGTGGCTGAGGGGTCTTACTGTGATTGTTGCAGGCATGCTGGTGTGCAAAAATGGTCCCCCAGAGCAGGAGCCACCTGGGCGGGTTACCAGTGTTGGTTGGGGCTGCCTGCTGGGTGTATGGTGGGATGGAAGCCACTTCAGAAGTTCCAGCCTGAATGAACAGGTTTAGCAAGACTGGTCCTCAGGGCCAGGTCAGAGCACACGGTTTTATGCAGATTGATGGAGAAACACAGGAATGTTGCTCTCCAGTTCTGGGCCAATGGGGTCAAAGGGGAGTCTTTTTTTTTTTTTTTTAAAGGATATCCTACAACTCTTCTATCCTTAGAGAAAGTTACACCAAATCCCTGCCTTTTGACATACATCTTAAAATTAGTCAAAAATCTCCTCTATTGATCCAGATACTTTTCAAAGTGCTGCCTCTGTGTTGAAATTCTGAGTAAATGAGTTTATGTGTGAACCCTTCAAGAGCAGAGCCTCAGTTTCCCACAGCCTTCCTCCTCTCCTGGACTCACTGGTTTCAAAGCCAGATATTGTGGGGGCTCATCTCACATTACAAGCCCATGGGCTAAAAAACCCAAGGTGGGGCTTGGACCCTTGGCTCCCCAAAGGGAATCACCATGGTTTTGAAATCCCTTCTTGTGGGTCACTGTACCAAGGAAATGGATTCTGACTAGACTGTCTCTGCCCCTCCCACTCATCTTGATATGGCTTTTTCTATTCTTAGTTGTAGAAAAACTGTTCTGCTCATCTTCAGGTCATTCTCAGATGTACTTGTTCTATATGTAGTTATAGTTTTGATGTGTCTGTGGGAGGAGGTGAGCTCAGGATTTTTCTACTCCACCATCTCTCTAATTATCTAGGATTTTTAAGCCTACTTTTCAAATTACTTTTTCAGATTCTTAAAGACATTTCACCTGGAGTAAATATCTGTTCTTAGAAATATTTTTGGCAATCTTTATTAGTTTTAAATTTCTTCAAGTGGTTTAGAATTGTATATGTTAGACTCAGTCTAAGAGGACAGCTTTGGGTTGTTAAACTTTTTTGCCTCTCTCTCTGCTCTGTGAGCATTCACTCTGTGCAGCAGTTTCATGGCTGTCTTCATTCCCATTGTGGGAATTCCAACACAAGCACTCTGGGCTTATATTGGAAGCTCAGTGCCCCTGCACCAGAATGGTGCTGTGGATAAAGAAGATCTAGTCATAAGGATGATGGGTGGCTTGGTCATTTTCTGGCCAAGTCTGGGTTTGAACTCTCACCCTCAGGTTCATAAGCTGCTGAGACCACCAGTCTGGGTGAAAGATTTTTGGCAGTTTTTTCTTCAGAACTTTTCATGAGCTAAGATGTCCTTCCCTAGGTCCTAGCATCACATTAGTTGTTTTTTTTTTTTTTTTTTTTTCTGGCCCCTCCTCTTACATGGGGTACCAATACATAATGGAACTACCTTACCCCTGGCTGCAATAGTTGATTCATGCACGTTCTGAAAGACCCAGAGATGAACAAGCATGTGCCTTGAGCTTTCACTGCATTTCTATTTTATTCCAGATCCTCAGAGCTGGTTATCTTGTGTTTGAGCCTGTTGGTGCCTTTTTTTCATCCAGCCACAGTTCATCTTCATTGCTATTAACTTGCAGCACTGGGAATATCAATCAAAGTGTGAATTTGGCAACAATCTTAACAGAAGACACATATATGGTTCCTAATCTACTAATGTCCAGTTTATCATTTGGCCTTTTGAAACTTAGGAATAATTCTTAAACTCGAAACTTTACATCACTTAGACCCAAGAATCTGAAGCTATCAGATTTATAACAACTGGGATAAGGTTAACAATTTGAGGAGTTTAGAATGGTCCTTGCCTAAATATCTGCAGCGTAGTTTGGCAAAAATGCATCAATTTTAGTGTAAATCAAACACACAGCTAACTTGCTGACTGTGTGGAATGTGGAAAGATCTTAACTGAAACCCTGAAACTATTAGTACCTTAAAGTTTCTTTTGTTTCACTGACTTTTGATATTGGGCTAACAGTGGTGTCCCATGAAATGAGACAATATAGCTGAATGAAAGAAGCTGAGGGCAGAATTCATGAAGAGTCAGCCACAGATTCATTGTGACAGACTACAACCCATCCAAGTCCTCCAGAAATGGGCAAGAACCAAAAGTCAGGGTCATGGTGCATGTCTTGGGCCTGTCAAGGACATGGTCAGTGTGTATCTTAGTGCACTTGCCCTCCCACTATGTACTTGATGATTCTCCTTTTCCCAAAGATTAAGTTGAGTGGGGCCATTTCTTTAAGTTTAAATTTTTCTCCCATAACATTTGCTTAACCTTGAGGCATGCTATTCTTTTCAGCCAATAGTCACTAGTTGTCCTCCAGTCTTTATGTCTCCTGCCAGCCTCATCTCAACATTAACTGTGATCAATGAGCTTATGTTTATAACTTTTATCTGCCCAAGTGGGATTTCTAAAAATGTCTTATGTATTTTTGGTACAGACAAACCCACTTTAACACAGCCTAATTCTGTACTTCCTAAATAATTTTTCACAAAATGTCAATTCCATTGGTTGTTAATGGAATTACCCAGAAAAAAGATTTTGTTTTTTTTTAAAAACAAGGGAGAAGGTACTGAATTTAACAAAGTTAAACTTTTTTATATTTTGTGTTTACTTTAGGAATTATCTAATCTGTTATCACTCTCATATGCAGTGTGATTCCTCAAGACAGGGATCGGGTATTTGATTTTTCTAGGCATATCTGATCATGGAAACTTCTTTTTCAGTGTATGTTCAGGAACTTCTATTTGTGAATGCTCTGTAGGAAATGCCAACCAAAAGGATCTAATGTTTCATGGTCTTATTAAGGAGAACAATATTTCATGGTATTCTGTGGAGGGTAAAGCACTTAATTCTAGGTGCTCCACAATTTTGAGCTATTATTTTTTAAATTACTATCATTTTTTTAAATCAGTCTGGTGGCAGTGCAGAGCGTAGACTGCTGCAGACTTGCCTGGCAGGGGTTCAGGAAGCGAAAACAGTAGGAAAACTATGCAGCCTGAATTATGAAAGCACAATCAAGCATGAGAAGGAGGACATGGGCTTAGGGTAGAACTGAGAGAACTTGTGTCTCATGGGATATAAGCAGTGATGGAATAGGGGCACCAAGAATCTGTTCATTTAGCCATGCAGCAAGTATTTACTGAGTACTTGTCACATGGCAGACACTGTTGTTTCAGGTACTGTGGATGCAGTGGTGAACAAGAGATCAAATCCCAACCTCTTGAAATTTATACCCTTCCCATTTACATCTTATCTATATCTTTCCCATGCTTTAGGGGGACTGGGTGGGATGCTGTGCATGGAGAGAGGGAACACTTCACTTCAGGGAGAAGTAGCCCTGAGCCCTGATAGGCAGAGCAGGGACCCTCACACTCTGGAGGGTGCTGGGCACCTGATGGCCTGGCGGAGATGTTGGCGGGGATGAGTGAAATGGAATTGGATGTAGAATTCCATGTGTGGGTGAGTACTGAAGCCCCAAGAACATTTACAGTTCTCAAAAGGGAGTCAGTGTCACAAAAGGGAAAACTTAAAGAGCCCTTGTGGAGAAAGGGCCAGGTGCACAAATAAGTTTTTCAATAAATATTTAGTGCGTGCAAATACATGAGACCAGCCTGAGAGACCATCAGTGAACCAGAAAGGAATAGTGCTGGGAAGACAACAAAGAAAAGAGTTTCAAAAAGGAGGGTGGGACTTCCCTGATTGTCCAACGGTTAAGACTTCACCTTTTAATGCAGGAGGCATGGGTTCAATTTCAGTTTGGGGAGTTAAGATCCCACATGTCTCACAGCCAAAAATCCGAAACATGAAAAACAGAAACAATATTGTAACCAATTCAAGAAAGATTTTTTAAATGGTCTACATTAAAAAGAAAAAGTCTTTTTTTAAAAAAAAAGAAAGTTGAGGTCAGTCAAATGCGGCAGTCTTACAGCTAGCCGCCACAGCAAAAAACCCAGTTGGGGCATATCTTTCTCCTTCTGTTTTAACTACTAGCTTCACTTCTACTCCTCTGGGGAGGCCTCTGGAACCCCCAGCTTATTATAAACATATTTTCTCGTAGCCTCAATCTCTTCACAGTCAGTCCATGCCTTCCCCATCTCATCTAAAATATGCACCTCTAGCTTCATACAAAAATACAACACCCCAGACATTTTCTCGGGGGAGGCAGCTCATCCTCCCACATCCTAACCAGCCCTCTTGGGGTCCAGAGCCAGTCTTAGGAATGGATTTCTTACTTATTCTTACTTTACAACAACTCTCCACCATGGAAATTTGTGAACAGCTGGATCTCAGTTACTTCTTACTCTACGCTTCCTTTCGCTTCTGTCCACTGACCCAAAGGTCATTAAGATATCAACACCTGACTTCCATTTTGTATTTCTATTTCAAGTCCACCATTGTTCTGGTGATTTCTATGTCTCTGTTAACGAAACATCTAGCATCAGCTTCAAAGTCCCTTCTTCTTTGTCATAACTTCTTTCACACTCCACTCCTGCAGCCAGTTTTGTGGCCCCACCCTGGATTTTGTGATGGCTGAGAACTTTCCCATTTATGATCTCCTAAACTCCCAGCCCTGAATTCATAGCCTTTTCCCCCTCATTCTCTCGACTCCCCCCAGGAAGCTCCCCAGGCTGATGGACTGAGGTCCAGCTCACCCTGCTTGGACACTGGTCCCTTGATCATTCCCTTGGCCTCAACTCCTCACTCTGATTCATCTTTCATATTGCTCCCTTCTGAAACTTTCCGTAACCTTCATTGGAAGATGGCATTGCTGTTAAAAATCCATTCAGTGATTCCCTCTCCTTATAGAGTAAAATGTAAACCTCACAGCAGGTCAAGCCCTCCCAGCAGGACTTGGGAGACCTTTCATGGACTGGTCTCCCCCTGCTCCTCTGGCCTCATGCCTTCCATGGCCCTCCCTCCATGCCCCAGATACACCTGTACCACACACAACCATTCATCAATGCCAAATTGACAGTGCTGCCAGAAAAGCCCCCCATTCCCATCCATTAGCTTTACCCTTCATCCCTTCCAACTCAGCCTTCTAAACCCATATCCAGCTCCACCATCACTGACTTGAGCCAATAGTTACAGTTCATTGATTTGGCCTCCATAGGCTCTGCTGCTGCTGCTAAGTCACTTCAGTCGTGTCCGACTCTGTGCGACCCCATAGACGGCAGCCCACCAGGCTCCCCATCCCTGGGATTCTCCAGGCAAGAACACTGGAGTGGGTTGCCATTTCCTTCTCCAATGCATGAAAGTGAAAAGTGAAAGTGAAGTTGCTCAGTTGTGTCCAACTTTTAGAGACCCAATGGACTGCAGCCCACCAGGCTTCTCCGTCCATGGGATTTTCCAGGCTCAGCGTCCACTAAACCCTAGGCAGGCCTCCATGACAGATCCTGTGAAGTTACCATGCATTTGGGTGACTGTTTCTCTGTCTCTCAGATGGAAACCTTTCTAAGAATGTATCTTTGTTTACTTCATCTCTTTTCCCACAAGAACCTGGCCAGTATAGTCAATGTTGTCAATAAATGTTTGCTGAATAAATAAAGATTTAGAAAAACAAGAAGTTGATATTAGAGAATTTTAATTGCATATGTTAGCTAATACATTTTAAATTAAATGATCCAGATTCAAATTCCACCTTAACATCTACTGTTATGTGACCTGGGACAAACCCCTAGGAATAAAGCAGGAAATTCATTGAGTGTTTTTCCAAGGTCAGGCACTGTCTCATTCAAGCCTGATAATAGTCCTTATCGTGCCTGTTTTAGAGAGGTGGCTACATAGTTGAGTAACTTGCCCAAAATCACACCTATAAAAGGGCAGAGCTCAGACTCAGATTTAAGCTAATGTCCAGAAACCTATGGTGTTATCACTCTGTCCTGATACTGCTGTGTCTTGACGCTCACAATCCCTTCCAGCCTACTTTAGTGGGGTGTTGCAAGGGTGAAAATGAGTTAATATGCATCACAGAAAAAATGCATTTCAAATGGGAGTTTTTCTTATATGTTAAGTCATAATTCACCAGCCCTCTTCCAACACTCTCCCTCAAAAGTAATCATTTGAACACCTTTAGTAGCTTAAAAGTAGCTGTTACGTAGAATCTGAATTCAGCACAGGATTGGAGTCAATTACAATTTCTGGTAAAGTTTAATCTTTTCTAACTTATTATGATTATAATTAGACAAGAATCAGAAATTATTTCTGGCTCAGGGATAGAAAGAGCAAACTATTTCTTGAGCCCAAGACACAAAGACCATCCTCCCCAAGGCTTGAAGGTGACATAATAAAGAGCTCCTGGAGTAATCTTTGCTGAGTTGCACTGCTAACATTCTCCGAAGGGACACCCTTGGCGCTAATTGCTCCAGTCTGACTCAGCCTGTAGAGCTCCCTGAATTAAGTGGGCGAATTGTAATTTTCAGTGGAACCATCTGGGACATTACCTTTAACCCTCCCCAGTGTCCATCCCAGCCCACTGTTCATTACAGTGGGGACCCTGTCACCTCCACCCACCTCCTCTTATGAGCGTGAGAGTCTCCTTCTTCTGCTGGAACCTGGCAGAGCATTTAGTGAGCAGGGTGGGAGCAGTGGGGCAGGAGACAATACTCTTTGCACCTGAGCACCAGAACCTCAAAATCCAGCTTTTTAATGTCACAACCTGTCAGGGAAGGTCCCAACTTTTGAATTAACCATCACTGGGGCTCCAGGTTAGAAGCCCAGATTCGAATCCCCGTCTGCCAATTATTAGTTTTATGGAATTTAGCAAACCATGTACACTCTAGGGCGAGTGTCCATGAGGAATGAGGGTAGGCATCCTGTGAGCCAATAAAGAGGAGGGCTCCCTCATTAAGACCGAGCAGGGGGTTAGAGGGGCTTCAGGGAAGACTGACTTAGTTTTATCCAAATGAACCAGAATTTGGGAGAGGGAAAAGATAGTGTCCATGAAACATGGACACGTGGAAGGGAACCTGGGAGTTGGGGAGAGTGTATAGATGTGAGGAGATGCTGAGGGACTGGAACACCATATGTAGGCAAAGGAAAATCAGTAGGTAGTTTGGAGTAGGTGTGTTCTATGAGCTCTGGACTTTAGAATAATCACCCTTGACATTGCAGACAATTGGAGGTGATCACAGCTGGAGGCAGGGAGATAAGTTAATAGGCCTGTATATTAACTAAGGCAAGAAATGAGGAAGGAACTATATAGGGATGGAATAACATCTTTCAAATAGAAAAATAAAAATAAGCATCCAAAATAAAACCATTAAATAGAGGAACAAACAGAAGGAAACAGCTGAACAGTCCAGACTGGTCTGTAGCATTGTAAAACTGGTCCCTATAGAGGCTTCTCTGCAAGTGTCTTCATGCAGTCTCCTGGCCAACAGCAGGTAACTCTTGAGCTGCATCTCACACACACACACACACACACTTGCACATTCATGCACACACAAACATACTTGTGTGAGTACATAGTACAGTATTCCTATATGTATATATATTATTCATATATATATATAAATATATATGTGTATATACGTATTCATATATGAATACAAGCATATTCATATATGTGAGCACATGCAAATATGTGAACATGCACACATACACATAAGTGCACACATACACACAAGCTCACATACTGCATCACATACATGAATACACTCATACACAAATATGCTCACGCATGCACACACATGGACCCCCTTGCACATGCACTTAATCCATTAAAGAAAATATCTCTATTAACCCTACTTTATGGGTAAGAAAATATAAACATAAGAAGTTATGTAATTGCCCACAGTTGTACACATATTAATTTCTTACTAGAAAAGGACATTAAAATTCTGTTTAAAAAATGAGTAAACACATTCACCATTGCAACAAAGAGAACTAAATATCTAGGAATAAACTTACCTAAGGAGACAAAATAACTGTACACAGAAAATTATAAGGTACTAATGAAAGAAATCAAAGATGACAAAAACAGATGGAGAGATATTTCATGTTCCTGGGTAGGAAGAATCAATACTGTGAAAATGACTATACTACCAAACACAATATACAGATTCAATGTGATCCCTATAAAATTACAAATGGCATTTTTCACAGAACTAGAACAAAAAATTTCAAAATTCATATAGAAACACAAAAGACCTTGAATAGCGAAAGCAGTCTTGAGAAAGAAGTATGGAGCTGGAGGAATCAAGCTTCCTGAATTCAGGTTACACTACAAAGCTACAGTCATCAAGACAGTATGGTACTTGCATAAAAACAGAAATACAGGCCAATGGAACAAGATAGAAAGCCCAGAAATAAACCCATGAACCTATGGGTACCTTATTTTTGACAAAGGAGGCAAAAATATACAATGGGGCAAAGACAGCCTTTTCAATAAATAGTGCTGTGAAAACTGGACAGCTTCAACACTTCCTAACACCATAAACAAAGATAAACTTAAAATGGATTAAAGACCTAAATGTAATACCAGAAACTATAAAACTCTTAGAGGAAAACATAGGCAGAAAACTCAATGACATAAATCAAAGCAAGATCCTCTATGACCCACCTCTTGAGTAACGATTACAAAAAAAAAAAAAAACAAGTGGGACCTGATTAAACTTAAAAAGCTTTTGAACAGCAAAGGAAACAATATGCAAGGTGAAAAAGACAACCCTCAGAATGGGAGAAAATAATAGCAAGTGAAACAACTGACAAAGGATGAATTTCCAAAATATACAAGCAGCTCATACAACTCAACACTAGAAAAACAAACAACCCAATCAAAAAGTGGGGAAAAGACCTAAACAGACATTTCTCCATAGAAGACATACAGATGGCTAACAAGCACATGAAAAGATGCTCAACATCGCTCATTATTAGAGAAATGCAAATCAAAACTAAAATGAGATATCACCTCACACTGGTCAGAACAGCCCTCATCAAAAAGTCTACAACAATAAATCCTGGAGAGGATGTGGAGAAAAGGGAATGCTCTTGCACTGTTGGTGGGAATGTAATTTGATACCACCACTATGGAAGATGGTATGGAGATTCCTTAAAAAAAAAAAAAAAAAAAAAAACTAGGAAAAAAACCACTATATGACCCAGCAATCCCACTTCTATACATATACCCTGAGGAAACCAAAGTTGAAAATGACACATGTATCCTGTTGTTCATTGCAAAACTATTTATGATATCTAGAACATGGAAGCAACCTAGATGTCCATCGACAGATGAATGGATAAAGAAGTTGTACATATACACAATGGAATATTACTCAGCCATAAAAAGGAACACATTTGAGTCAGTTCTAATGAGGTGGATGAACCTAGAACCTATTAAACCGAGTGAAGTGTATAAGAAAGAGAAAGATAAATACCATATTCTATGCATATATATGAAATATAGAAAAATGGTACTGACAAATTTATCTGTAGGGCTCCAGTGAAGAAACAGACATAGAGAATAGACTTGTGGACTTGGGGAGAGGGGAAGAGAGAGTGAGATGTATGGAAAGAGTAACATGGAAACTTGCATTACCAATGTAAAATAGATAGCCAACAGGGATTTGCTGTCTGGTTCAGGAAACTGAAACAGAGGCTTTGTATCAACCTAGAGGGGTGGGATGAGGAAGGAGATGTTCAGATCAGTCACTCAGTCGTGTCAGAAAGCAACAAAATTCTGTAAAACAATTACCTTCAATACAACAAATTAATTTTAAAAATGAGTGAACAAAATACTATGCTTTTGAGAGTCATCCTTAAAACAAAAGGTATAGAAAGCTGAAGAGCAGAAAAGTGGGTAAAGATCTATCTATTTATCTATATACATGTATATATAAATATATATATATATATATAGAGAGAGAGAGAGAGATATGGTGCTAAGTCACTTCAGTCGTGTCCGACTCTGTGCGACCCCATAGACAGCAGCCCACTAGGCTCCCCCATCCCTGGGATTCTCCAGGTAAGAACACTGGAGTGGGTTGCCATTTCCTTCTCTAGTGCATGAGAGTGAAAAGTGAAAGTGAAGTCGCTCAGTCGTGTCCGACCCTCAGCGACCCCATGGACTGCAGCCTTCCAGGCACCTCTCTGCCTGGGATTTTCCAGGCAAGAGGACTGGAGTGGGGTGCCATTGCCTTATCCAGAGATAGATCAGATCAGATCAGATCAGATCAGTCGCTCAGTTGTGTCCCACTCTTTGCGACCCCATGAATCACAGCACACCAGGCCTCCCTGTCCATCACCACCTCCCAGAGTTCACTCAGACTCATGTCAATCGAGTCAGTGATGCCATCCAGCCATCTCATCCTCTGTCGTTCCCTTCTCCTCTTGCCCCCAGTCCCTCCCAGCATCAGACTCTTTTCTAATGAGTCAACTCTTCGCATGGGGTGGCCAAAGTACTGGAGGTTCAGCTTTAGCATCATTCCTTCCAAAGAAATCCCAGGGCTGATCTCCTTCAGAATGGACTGGTTGGATCTCCTTGCAGTCCAAGGGACTCTCAAGAGTCTTCTCCAACACCACAGTTCAAAACCATCAATTCTTGAGTGCTCAGCTTTCTTCACAGTCCAACTCTCACATCCATACATGACCACAGGAAAAACCATAGCCTTAACTAGATGGATCTTTGTTGGCAAAGTAATGTCTCTGCTTTTGAATATGCTGTCTAGGTTGGTCATAACTTTTCTTCCAAGGAGTAAGCATCTTTTAATTTCATGGCTGCAGTCACCATCTGCACTGATTTTGGAGTCCAGAAAAATAAAGTCTGCCACTGTTTCCACTGTTTCCCCATCTATTTCCCATGAAGTGATGGGACTGGATGCCATGATCTTTGTTTTCTGAATGTTGAGCTTTAAGCCAACTTTTTCACTCTTCACTTTCACTTTGTTCAAGAGGCTTTTGAGTTCCTCTTCACTTTCTGCCATAAGAATGGTGTCATCTGCATATCTGAGGTGATTGATATTTCTCCCAGCAATCTTGATTCCAACTTGTGTTTCTTCCAGTCCAGCGTTTCTCATGATGTACTCTGCATAGAAGTTAAATAAACAGGGTGACAATATACAGCCTTGACGTACTCCTTTTCCTATTTGGAACCAGTCTGTTGTTCCATGTCCAGTTCTAACTGTTGCTTCCTGACCTGCATACAAATTTCTCAAGAGGCAGATGAAGTGGTCTGGTATTCCCATCTCTTTCAGAATTTTGCACAGTTTATTGTGATCTACACAGTCAAAGGCTTTGGCATAGTCAATAAAGCAGAAATAGATATTTTACTGGAACTCTCTTTCTTTTTCCATGATCCAGTGGATGTTGGCAATTTGATCTCTGGTTCCTCTGCCTTTTCTAAAACCAGCTTGAACATCAGGAAGTTCATGGTTCACATATTGCTGAAGCCTGGCTTGGAGAATTTTGAGCATTACTTTACTGGTGTGTGAGATGAGTGCAATTGTGTGGTAGTTTGCGCATTCTTTGGCATTGCCTTTCTTTGGGATTGGAATTAAAACAGATATATATCTATATCTATATATAGAGATATATACATGTATATATATGTATCTGTATATACATGTAAATTCAAACCTTAAAGAAATACTATAATATTAATATTTAATAAAATAGAGATCAATAATGGACAAAATAGGCCAAAAAAGGCATTTAAAAATATAAGTTTAACCTTAGGATAAGAATTTAATATTAACCAATATGCAGAAAGACATTATTTTAATATTAATAAACAGATAATTTACAATAAAAAGATAGTAGTCATCAATCTTTGTTTACTAACAAATATTGTATCAAAATATATCAAGCATATACTACTAAAAATACAATTTGCAACAAAGTTCTACTGTATAGCAGAGGAACTATATATGATATTTTAAAATTAATTTATTTATTTTAATTGGAGGCTAATTACAATATTGTCGTGGTTTTTGCTATACATTGACATGAATCAGCCACAGGTGTACATGTGTCCCCCATCCCGATCCCCCTCCTACCTCCCTCCCCATCCCATCCTTCTGGGTTGTCCCAGTGCACCAGCTTTGAGTGCCCTGCCTCATGCAACAAACTTGGACTGGTCAACTATTTCATATATAGTAATATACATGTTTCAATGCTATTCTCTCAAATTATCCCACCCTCACCTTCTCCCATAGAGTCCAAAAGTCTGTTCTTTATATCTGTGTCTCTTGCTGTCTCACATATAGGGTCATCGTTACCATCTTTCCAAATTCCATATATATGCATTAATATACTGTATTGGTGTTTTTCTTTCTGACTTACTTCACTCTGTATAATAGGCTCCAGTTTCATCCATCTCATTAGAACTGATTCAAATGCATTCTTTTATAATAGCTGAGTAATATTCCATTGTGTATATGTACCACAACTTTCTTATCCATTCATCTGCTGATGGACATCTAGGTTGCTTCCATGTCCTAGCTATTGTAAACAGTGATGCAATGAACATTGGGGTACATGAGTCTCTTTCAGTTCTGGTTTCCTCAGTGTGTATGCCAAGCAGTGGGATTGCCGGGTTGGTTGTATGGAAGTTCTATTTTCAGTTTTTTAAGGAATGTCCACACTGTTCTCCATAGTGGCTGTACTAGTTTGCATTCCCACCAACAGTGTAAGAGGGTTTCCTTTTCTCCACACCCTCTCCATCATTTATTGTTTGTAGACTTTTTGATAGCAGCCATTCTGACAGATGTGAGATGGTACCTCATTGTGGTTTTGATTTGCATTGCTCTGATAATGAGTGATGTTGAGCATCTTTTCATGTGTCTGTTAGACATCTGTATGTCTTATTTGAAGAAATGTCTGTTTAGTTCTTTGGCCAATTTTTTGATTTGGTCATTTATTTTTCTGGTATTGAGCTGCATGAGCACTACATAATGATCAAAGGATCAATCCAGGAAGATGATATAGGAATTATAAATATATATGCACCTAACATAGGAACACTGCAATATGTAAACTAAATGCTAACAAGTATGAAAGGAGAAATTAACAGTAACACAAGAATAGTGGGAGACTTTAATACCCCACTTACACCTACGGATAGATCAACCAAACATAAAATTAGCAAGGAATACAAACTTTAAATGACACAATGGACCAGTTAGTCCTAATTGATATCTATAGGACATTTCACCCCAAAACAATGAATTTCACATTTTTCTCAAGTGCACATGGAACATTCTCCAGGATAGATCACATCCTGGGCCATAAATCTAGCCTTAGTGAATTAAAAAAATTGAAATCAGTTCAAGCATCTTTTCTAATCACAATGCAGTAAGATTAGATGTCAATTACAGGGAAAACAAACTATTAAAAATGCAAACATATGGAGGCCAAATAACACGCTTCTGAATAACCAACAAATCATGGAAGGAATCAAAAAGAAAATCAAAATATGCATAGAAACAAATAAAAATGAAAACATATCAAGCCAAAACCTATGAGATTCAGTAAAAGCAGTGCTAATGGGAAGGTTCACAGCATTACAAGCTTATCTCAAGAAACAAGAGGAAAATCAAATAAATAAACTAATTTTACACTTAAAGCAACTAGAAAAAGAAGACATGAAGAACCCCAGGGTTAGCTGAAGCAAAGAAATCATAAAAATTAGGGCAGAAATAAATGTAAAAGAAACAAAGGAGACTATAGTAAAACAAAACAAAAAGCTGGTTCTTTGAGAATATAAATAAAATAGACAAACCATTAGCCAGACTCATCTAGAAAAAAAAGGGAGAAGAATCAAATCCACAAAATTAGAAATGAAAATGAAGAAATCACTACAGACAACACAGAAAAACAAAAGATCTTAAGAGACTACTATAATCAACTATATGCCAATAAAATGGACAACTTGGAATAAATCAACAAACTCTTAGAAAAGTATAACCTTCCAAAACTGAACCAGGAAGAAATAGAAACTCTTTATCAAAAATCTTCTAACAAACAAAAGCACGGGACCAGATGCTTTCACAGGTGAATTCTACCAAAAATTCAGAGGAGTTAACACCTATTCTACTCAAACTCTTCCAGAAAATTGCAGAGGATGGTAAATACCCAAACTCATTCTATGAGGCCACCATCACCCTAATACCAAAACAGGACAAAGATGCCACAAAAAAAGAAAATTACAGGCCAATATCACTGATGAACATAGATGCAAAAATCCTTAACAAAATTCTAGCAAGCAGAAACCAATAACACTTTAAAAAGATCATACATCATGACCAAGTGGGCTTTATCCCAGGGATGCAAGGATTCTTCAGTATTCACAAATCAATCAACATGATACATCATATTAACAAATTGAAAGATAAAAGTATATGAGTATCTCAATAGATGCATAGAAAGCCTTTGACAAAATTCAACATCTATTTATGACAAAAACTCTCCAGAAAGCAGGCATAGAAGGAACATACCTCATCATAATAAAAGCCATACAATAAACCCACAGCAAACATTATCTTCAATGGTGAAAAGTTGAAAGCATTTCCCCTAAAGTCAGGAACAAGATAAGGGTACCCACTCTCACCACCACTATTGAACATAGTTTTGGAAGTTTTAGCCACAGCAATCAGAGAAGAAAAAGAAATAAAAAGAATCCGGATTGGAAAAGAAGAAGTTAAACCCTCACTGTTCGCAGATCACATAATCCTCTACATAGAAAATCCTAAAGACACCACCAGAAAATTACTAGAGCTAATCAATGAATATAGTAAAGTTGCAAGATATAAAGTTAACACACAGAAATCTCTTGCACTCCTATATACTAACAATGAGAAAACAGAGAAATTAAGGAGATAATCCCATTCACCATTGTGACAAAAAGAATAAAGTATTTAGGAATAACTCCACCTAAAGAAACAAAAGACCTATATATAGAAAACTATAAAACACTGATAAAAGAAATCAAATATGACACAAATAGGTGGAGAAGTATACCATGTTCATGGATTGGAAGAATCAATATAGTGAAAATGAGTATTCTACTCAAAGCAACCTATAGATTCAATGCAATCCCTATCAAGCTATCAATGGTATTTTTCACAGAACTAAAATAAATAATTTCACAATTTGTATGGAAATACAAAAAACCTCGAATAGCCAAAGCAATTTTGAGAAAGAAAATGGAACTGGAGGAATCAACCTGCCTGACTTCAGACTGTACTACAAAGCTACACTCATCAAGACAGTATGGTCCTGGCACAAAGACAGAAATATAGATCAGTAGAACAAAATAGAAATCCCAGAGATAAATCCATGCAGCTATGGACACCTTATCTTTGACAAAGGAGGTAAAAATATACCATGAAGAAAAGATAGTCTCTTTAACAAGTGGTACTGGGAAAACTGGTCAACTACATGTAAAAGAATGAAAGTAAAACACTTTCTAATACCATACACAAAATAAACTCAAAATTGATTAAAGATCTAAATGTAAGACCAGAAACTATAAAGCTCCTAAAGGAAAACATAGGCATAAATCACAGTAAGATAAACCCTCTGACATAAATCACAGTAAGATCCTCTATGACCCATCTCCCAGAGTAATGGAAATAAAAGCAAAAATTTAAAAGTGGGACCTAATTAAACTTAAAAGCATTTTCACAATGAAAGAAACTATAAGCAAGGTGAAAAGACAGCCTTCAGAGTGGGAGAAAATAATAACAAATGAAGCAACTGATGAATTAATCTCAAATATATATATGTGATATGGTTTAATAACCTACAAGAGAAAATAATGTAAAAAAGAATACGTGTGTGTGTGTGTGTCTGAAACACCGTACTGTATACATAAAAGTAATATGATGTAAATCAACTATACTTCAATAAAAAAATACAATTTGCAGAAGAATAAATTTACAAAAGCACAATGGAGTATGCAGATTTGAATATACCTGTATTAGTATGGTTTTCCAGGAAACAAAACTAACAGTATGTAAATATATATAGAAAGATTTCTTTTTAGGAATTTGTTCATGGCATTGTAGAGGCTGACGAGTTGAAAATCTTAAGGGTGGACCAGCAATCTGTAGACTCAGGGAAGAGTTGAAGTTCATGTCCAGAGGCAATATGTTAGTGGAATATCCTTCTCCTTGGGGTATGACAGTTTGTTGTTGTTTTTTCCATTAAGGCCTTCAACTGATTGGTTGAGGCCCACCCACATTATGGAGGGCAATCTGTTTTACTCAAAGTCTATTGATTTACATATTATCATCTGAAAAATACCTTCAAATAAATATCTAGAATAAGGTTTGACCAAATATCTGGGTACCATGGCCTAACCAAGTAATTGAACACATGAAATTAACTATCACAATTCTTTATAAATACTTGACCATCAAATAAGAGCAAAGCAAGAACATTGGTGCTACAAATAATACGTTACAAGGGAACTTTAATTTCATACATTTATTTATACATATGTATTCATGTATACATGTGCATATGTATATAGCTGAACTCTGTACTCCAAAAGCATAAATAACAAGATTCTTTTTCAGAGGCTATGTCACACTTCAAAAATACTGATTATATATCATAAAAGAACTAAATAAAAGAGAACTAAGAACTTCCCTGCCAGTCCAGTGGTTGAGATTTCACCTTCCAATGAAGGGGTTAAGAATTCAATCCCTAATTGGAGAGATGAGATCCCACATGCCTCACAGCTAAAACACAAAAACATAAAAGAAAAAAACCAGAAGCTGTATTGTAACAAATTCATTAAAAGACTCTGAAAAAATAATTAAAAGAGCTAAATAAATACTCTGTACAAGCTACAGTGAATATGCTAGAATTTAATTCTATAATTTATTTTGAAATGCTCCAACCACTTTGAAGTGATTTTAAAAATCTACTCTCATAAGTAACTCTTAGATAAAAGAAGAAATAAAATTTTCATTAGTATACGGTTTAGAAAAGAACAATAGTAGAAGACTCTAGGCAAATACATATTGGGTGAATCCAAAATTAATCTCATAGAAAAACTAATGAATCTCAAGTTTTTTAAGCATTAAACACAAATGAACGGAAATAAATGATACCATCCCCTTTAATTAAAGAATAAAAATGGAAAATCCTAAATAAACCAAAATTCAAGAATGAAAAAAAAAAAAACAAACTCAAATAAATAATCCAGAAAAAAAGCTAGAAATAGCATCAGGCCTAGAGCATTTTATAGGCTAAGGTAATTTAAATTTTTAAGAGACAGAAAACTTTCATGTTACATGAGATGTAACATTTTATGATTTCTGATTCATTTTAAAAAGCTAGAGTAAGCCTGATTTTGAAAAATAGTCCAACAAAGTTAATTTCTGAGTGAAAGTGAAAATTGCTCACGCATGTCCAATTCTTTGCAATCCCATGGACTGTAGCCCACCAGACTCCTCTGTCCATGGAATTCTCCAGACAAGAATACTGGAGTGGCTTTCCATTCCATTTTCCAGGGAATCTTCCTGACCCAGGGATTGAACCCAGGTCTCCTGTATTGCAGGAATATTCTTTACCATTTGAGCCACCAGGGAAGCCCCTGTTAACCTCCAAAATAAACTTTAAACAAATCTTTTTGAATATATATGCAAAAAACGTTTTGAAGGATCATTTCAACAATTCAGTTGAATTTATTTCCATATTAGTATGTATCACTTTGTTTCATTAAAAACTAAAATTCACATTTGATGAAAGATAAGAAAACATTTGATGAAATTCAACCAATTACAGGAGAATTATCAAACATTAAAAAGAGAGAGAGAGAGAGTATCTTGTAGACAGAATGTGCTAGCAAAAGGATCAGAATAAGTTTCTCATCAAAATTGTAGAATCCTGCGCCTCATCCTAAACATTTGCACTGTGGAAATGAATTCCCAGATTATGCATTTTTAACAAGACCACAAAAAATTGTTGTGTACACTGAAGTTTGAGAATCACTAATCTAAACCAAATTAGCTAATGTCACAGTTAACACTCAAATAATAAAGGCCTTCCCCATTAAAGTCAAGAAAAATATAAGCGTGTCTGCTTTCAGTTCAATTATCTCAACTCTGAAAAGTTTGGTTATTGGAATAAGGGAGACAAATTAAGAAATAACACAAATATTTGACAATGAGATCTAATCTTATTATGTTTGAATAATTATCATCTGGTAAACTCCAATAAACTAAAGATTCTTTATAATGAATAAGAGCAAGTAGTAATTTGGCTGGATAAAAATGGGGTATACAAAAATGACTTTCTTATATACTAGCAACTAGTTAGAAACAATGGGGAAAAAAGACTCAGTTTACAATGGAAGAAATAGATGTACAGGAATAAACTTTTCAAAAATTGTTTAGAGTCATTGTAAAAAAGACTTTAAAACTTTACAAAGGCACATAAAAATATATTTGAACAAACAGAGAGAAATAACATTTTCTTAGAAAGAAAGACTTAATATCATAAAATACCAATTAACCCATAAATGATTTAGAATTTGGCCATCAAATTTTTAAAACTCAAACACTATTGTCTAAAAATACCTGGAAAAAAATAAACACATAAGTCTAGCCATAAAAATTACTATAAAGAAAAATGAACACGAAAGACTAGCTTTAAAAATTATGAAAGCTAACGGCAGGGGATTCATCTACCCAATATTAAAATCTAACGTAGGGCTACAGGAATTAAGATTACTTATTATTGGTGCAAAAATAGTTGGAAAATTTAGACACCAAAGACTATTTAAATAATAGAATGAAGACTACCATGCTTTCCAGGTTCCTTTCGGATCACCTTCAGGGCTGCAGTCTCTAAAAGCTGGAGTATCCAGGGCTCCATCTTGAAACTCTCTCCTCTCTGTTACACTCATCCCTGGGGAACTTCATTTGTTTTCATGGCTTCAAGTACTTCTGCACTTTTGAACAGTAAATTTTTATTTCTTACACTTGCTCTCCTAAAACTCCAGGTCCCTATTTCCATTTGCCTGCTCAACTTCCCCCTTGGATGTTTTGTCAGCATCACAAATGTTGCACATTCAAATCCAAATACTTATTTTTCCACTAAAATTGCTTCTCCTCTAATTCCCCAATCTCAGAAATAGTCACCCATCCTTTAGTTGCTCACATTAAAAGATCTGGAGAGCTATTTTGATCCCTCTCTTTCTCTAAAACCCCATACGGGTCCATTAGGAAATCTGGTGCACCTACCTTCAAAATATATCTTGAATATAACCACTTCTCGTTACTGTTACCACTCTATTCTAAGCCCTGTCTTCTATTACCTGGATCATTGCAAGAGCCTCTTAATTCCTTCAGTTGGTTTCCTATATGGCAGCCACAATGAGTCTTGTAAACCCAAGAACTGGCCACTTGATTCTTCTGCTCAGAATCTACTGATACCTTCCAACCAAATTTAGAATAAATATCTTTACCTTGGTTCACCATGGCTCCCAGATGCTCTGGAGCTGGCTCCACTTGTGTGCAGGCAAATGTTCAACAACCAAAGGAAACAAATATATGCATATACATTCATAATTTTATTTTTTTTATTATTAAATTTTATTTTGCTTAACTTTAAAATATTGTATTGCTTTTGCGATACATCAAGATGGATCCGCCACAAGTATATATGTGTTCCCCATCCTGAACCCTCGTCCCTCCTCCCTCCCCATACCATCCCTCTGGGTCGTCCCAGTGCACCAACCCCAGGCATCCATTATCAGGCATCGTACCTGGACTGGCGGCTCATTTCAGATATGATATTATACATATTTCAATGCTATTCTCCCAAATCATCCCACCCTCTCCCGTTCCCAGAGTCCAAAAGACTGTTTTAGTGATATAAAAGATGTGTAGTGTACATTTGTGAATGTAATGAACTATACAGTATCCTTCATTGCAAATACCATGTATCAAATTGATACTCACAGATTGCTCATATTATTTGTGTGTGTGTGTGTGTGCCAAACTCTTGGATTCTTAGCAAAATTATAGCTGCAACTGATGAATCAACACAGTTCCAAAATGAAAGTTGGTTGATAAATTTCTTTATATCAATGAGTAAAAAGAAGTTGAAACAATGGAAATACATGCTGGACTTCCACTTGCTCATCAGTGAAAAAAATAGTTTCTTTGCTGAACTGCATTATAATTTTTAAAAGCTGGAGGACTATTTCCTTGATGTTTTGGGAATTCACAATGTAGCAGCTAGAAACACCCACTTTTAATTTGCATTACAAACATTTTTCTCCATCACTTTAAGTCTAGACAATCAACAAAATGATAAATGAGACCTTGATTTGTAGAATTTTCTGGTTTCTGTGCTGTAAGTAGTCACATCATGGCTGACTTCATGCTACCAACATGACATCATTGAATTCTGAAGAGATGTGCAGTATCCCTCCTCCATGTAGCATTGCCAACATATACACACCATGAACTTCAAGAGCTAAGAAAACTGTCAACTGTAGAAAAAACAATTAGGAAGGGATGAAATCTGAGTAGATTTTTTCTTCATTGTTTTTCATATTCACTATTTATTTACTGCACAATGATGATTTAAACATATTAACAACTGATTAAAGTACAATCAGTTCCAAGAACAAATGAACTTCTAAACCAACATGCATTAATATGATAGAGGTTTTGTTCTTGCTCAAGTAATGTCTGATTGAGCAGAAATTTTCTATGTGATCGCTTGGGATTCCAGGCCCTTTCATGGTGTGGCTTCCTTCTTCTCGGGTTTCGGGCTTCCCTTGTGGCTTCCCTTGTGGCTCAGCTGGTAAGGAATCTGCCTGCAATGCGGGAGACCTGGGTTGGGAGATCCCCTGGAGAAGGGAAATACCCATTCCAGTACTCTGGCCTAGAGAATTTCATGGACTGTATAGTCAATGGGGTTCTTAAGAATTCCCTGGTGGCTCAGACTGTAAAGCGTCTGTCCGCAATGCGGGAGACCTGGTTTCGGTCCCTGGATTGGGAAGATCCCCTGCAGAAGGAAATGGCAACTCACTTAAGTACTCTTGCCTGGAAAACTCAATGGACAGAGGAGCCTTGTAGGCTACAGTCAATGGGGTCACAAAGAGTTGGCATGACTAAGCGACTTCACTTCACTTCAAAAGTCAGAAGCGACTGAGTAACTTTCACTTTCACTTTCCACTTCACTAGGGGATGGATTGGAGAAGAAACTGGGACCAGAATAAACCCTTTTTTTTCAACGATGTATAGTTAATGTACAATATAACTTTCAGGCAGTAACCATCCAGTTCAGTTCAGTTCAGTCACTGAGTCGTGTCTGACTCTTTGCAACCCCATGAATCACAGCACACCAGGCCTCCCTGTCCATCACCAACTCCTGGAGTTCACTCAGACTCACGGCCATCGAGTCAGTGATGCCAACCAGCCATCTCATCCTCTGTCGTCCCCTTCTCCTCCTGCCCCCAATCCTTCCCAGCATCAGAGTCTTTTCCAATGAGTCAACTCTTCGCATGAGGTGGCCAAAGTACTGGAGTTTCAGCTTTAGCATCATTCCTTCCAAAGAAATCCCAGGGCTGATCTCTCAGAATGGACTGGTTGGATCTCCTTGCAGTCCAAGGGACTCTCAAGAGTCTTCTCCAACACCACAGTTCAAAAGCATCAATTCTTTGGCACTCAGCCTTCTTCACAGTCCAACTCTCACATCCATACATGACCACAGGAAAGACCATAGCCTTGACTAGGCGAACCTTTGTTGGCAAAGTAATGTCTCTGCTTTTGAATATGCTATCTAGGTTGGTCATAACTTTCCTTCCAAGGAGTAAGCATCTTTTAATTTCATGGTTTCAGTCACCATCTGCAGTGATTTTGGAGCCCAGAAAAATAAAGTCTGACACTGTTTCCACTGTTTCTCCATCTATTTCCCATGTAGTGATGGACCAGATGCCATGATCTTCGTTTTCTGAATGTTGAGCTTTAAGCCAGCTTTTGCACTCTCCACTGTCACTTTCATCAAGAGGCTTTTTAGTTCCTCTTCACTTTCTGCCATAAGGGTGGTGTCATCTGCATATCTGAGGTTATTGATATTTCTCCCGGCAATCTTGATTCCAACTTGAGTTTCTTCCAGTCCAGCGCTTCTCATGATGTACTCTGCATATAAGTTAAATAAACATGGTGACAATATGCAGCCTTGACATACTCCTTTTCCTATTTGGAACCAGTCTATTGTTCCATGACCAGTTCTAACTGTTGCTTCCTGACCTGCATACAAATTTCTCAAGAGGCAGATGAAGTGGTCTGGTATTCCCATCTCTTTCAGAATTTTCCACAGTTTATTGTGATCCACACAGTCAAAGGCTTTGGCATAGTCAATAAAGCAGAAATAGATGTTTTTCTGGAACTCTCTTGCTTTTTCCATGATCCAGCGGATGTTGGCAATTTGATCTCTGGTTCCTCTGCCTTTTCGAAAACCAGCTTGAACATCTGGAAGTTCACGGTTCACATATTGCTGAAGCCTGGCTTAGAGAATTTTGAGCATTACTTTACTAGTGCTTGAGATGAGTGCAATTGTGCGGTAGTTTGAGCATTCTTTGGCATTGCCTTTTCTTTGGGATTGGAACGAAAACTGACCTTTTCCAGTCCTGTGGCCACTGCTGAGTTTTCCAAATTTGCTGGCATATTGAGTACATCACTTTCACAGCATCATCTTTCAGGATTTGAAATAGCTCAATTGGAATTCCATCACCCCCACTCGCTTTGTTTGTAGTGATGCTTTCTAAGGCCCACTTGACTTCACATTGCAGGATGTCTGGCTCTAGGTTGGTGATCACACCATTGTGATTATCTGGGTTGTGAAGATCTTTTTTGTACAGTTCTTCTGTGTATTCTTGCCATCTCTTCTTAATATCTTCTGATTCGGTTAGGTCCATACCATTTCTGTCCTTTATCAAGCCCATCTTTGCATGAAATGTTCCCTTGGTATCTCTGATTTTCTTGAAGAGATCCTAGTCTTTCCCATTCTGTTGTTTTCCTCTATTTCTTTGCATTGATTGCTGAAGAAGGCTTTCTTATCTCTTCTTGCTATTCTTTGGAACTCTGCATTCAGATGCTTATATCTTTCCTTTTCTCCTTTGCTTTTCGCTTCTCTTCTTTTCACAGCTATCTGCAAGGCCTCCCCAGACAGCCATTTTACTTTTTTTGCATTTCTTTTCCATGGGGATTGTCTTGGTCTCTGTCTCCTGTACAATGTCACGAATCTCATTCCATAGTTCATCAGGCACTCTATCAGATCTAGTCTCTTAAATCTATTTCTCACTTCCACTGTATAATCATAAGGAATTTGATTTAGGTCATATCTGAATGGTCTAGTGGTTTTCCCTTTCTTCAGTTTAAGTAACCACCCAGATTCCCCTTATTTGTTATTGACTATATCTCTTTATAAGATGTCCAAACACTTCCTGAGGCAAAGAACTAAGTTCTCCCTCCACTGTCTCGTATGGTCTCAATTTGACCCATTGCTTGAACTTACCTTCACATTATCCGACATTTTTATGGTCTATAAACAAACAGTAGCTGGTTTTTATATTGGTGTTTCTGCTGTGCAGGGCCTCTTATGGATAAAGTAAGAAAGCTGTCTCATTTTAGTGGAAAGAGTCATGAGGTTTAGACAGTTTAGCAATAGAAGTGAACTCGAATTAGTCCAAAAGCAGAGATGCTGCCTGCCATGTGCTATAAGTCCACAGAGACACTTCTCAGGACATGAATTTCATTTTATTTGTGAATTTTGTTGTGCAACTTTCTCTTATCACAACTTATTTCTGATATCACCCATATTATGTCACAGGTAGTTCAGATCTTAATATAATTTGGCACTCTTAAGCTACAGTGACTGTTTATGAGTGCTAAGTTGGCTCAGTTCAGTTCAGTTGTTCAGTCATGTCCGACTCTTTGTGACCCCGTGAATCGCAGCACACAAGGCCTCCCTGTCCATCACCAACTCCCGGAGTTCACTTGGATTCACATCCATTGAGTCAGTGATGCCATCCAGCCATCTCATTCTCTGTCGTCCCCTTCTTCTCCTGCCCCCAATCCCTCCCAGCATCAGAGTCTTTTCCAATGAGTCTTTTCCACCTCTTCGCATGAGGTGGCCAAAGTACTGGAGTTTCAGCTTTAGCATCATTCCTTCCAAAGAACACCCAGGGCTGATGTCCTTTAGAATGGACTGGTTGGATCTCCTTGCAGTCCAAGGGACTCTCAAGAGTCTTCTCTAACACCACAGTTCAAAAGCATCAATTCTTGTGCACTCAGCTTTCTTTATAGTCCAACTCTCATATCCATACATGACTACTGGAAAAACCATAGCCTTGACTAGACGGACCTTTGTTGGCAAAGTAATGTCTCTGCCTTTTAATATGTTGTCTAGGTTGGTCATAATATTCCTTCCAAGGAATAAGTGTATCATAATTTCATGGCTGCAGTCACCATCTGCAGTGATTTTGGAGCCCCCCCAAATAAAGTCTGCCACTGTTTCCTCATTTATTTGCCATGAAGTGAAGAGCTGGGCCTGACTGAGCAACTTCACTTTCACTTTTCACTTTTCACTTTCAGGCATTGGAGAAGGAAATGGCAACCCACTCCAGTATTCTTGCCTGGAGAATCCCAGGGACAGAGGAGCCTGGTGGGCTGCCGTCTATGGGGTAGCAGAAAGTCAGACACGACTGAAGCGACTTAGCAGCAGCAGCAGATGGGACCGGATGCCATGATCTTAGTTTTCTGAATGTTGAGCTTTAAGCCAACTTTTTCACTCTCCTCTTTCACTTTCATCAAGAGGCTCTTTAGTTCTTCTTCACTTCAAGCTCATCTATTAAGGCATCTCAGATTTGTTTGGTAAACTAAATGCAAATGACTACTATTTAATGAGACATACCTGGAACAAAATAACATAGGAAATATAAAATAAAAGGATGATTGGACTTATGTTACTGACAGTATTTAACACTAGGTAACAGACAAAATGTATCAAATGTAGGCTACTAAATTATTTTAGAAAAAAACTTTAAAAAGCTTTTTTGTGCAACATGTATTTATAATCAAAACACACAAAGCATAAGAAGAATGTTTCCATGAGCAAAATCTTCAGGGAAGAGAAAACCTGCATAACAATATCTGCAAGGGCAGGAGATATAAGAATGATCAGAGATGGAATAGAAAATATGTTTTTTACAAGATTTAAAGGTACAATTGAATGAAAAAAGATTATCAAAGCATCGAGCTTGAAACTGTATCAAGTAGAACTTCTAATAATAAAAAATATTAAGTGCAAATAGATAAAGTTAAAAGCTACTTAGACACAGCTAAAGATACATTGTGAACTGGGTAGTTGACAAAATTTGTTTCCCAAATTTTACATAAAGAGAGTGGAAATATGCAAAAAATTGAGGGGATGTAAAATATGAAGTGACATGTTCCAATATATATCTAATTACAGGTTATAATAGAGCTTATAAAGATAATAAAGGAGAAGCATTATTCAAAGAATGGCTGAGACTTCCTTCAAATTGTTGAAAGGCATCATCCTTGGACTCAGGATTCAGGAAATCCAACAATTCCCAATAGGATGAACCAAAAAAACATCTAGAAAATTTTAGCATAATTTCAAGAAAAAAGACAAAGATATTAATATTAACCAGACAAAACAGATAGATTACATGCAAGCAAAAAAGTTGTAAGAGTGTGAAACAATATTTTCAAAGTGCAGGGAGGAAATAGTATCAACTGAGGACCGTTATACTCAGTAGAACTATCTTTCAAACACAAAGGTGAAATTAAGGCATTTTGAGACAAATATCAATGGAAAAAAGTTAACTATTGGCACTAACAAGAAAGAAGAATGAACTTCAAGAAAAATGTAAATGATCACAGAAGGTGTGAGATGCCAGAAAGACAAACAAGAAATGGTAGGGATTTACCTTGGACTGCAAGGAGATCCAACCAGTCCATTCTGAAGGAGATCAGCCCTGGAATTTCTTTGGAAGGAATGATGCTAAAGCTGAAACTCCAGTATTTTGGCCACCTCATATGAAGAGTTGACTCATTGGAGAAGACTGTGATGCTGGGAGGGATTGAGGGCAGGAGGAGAAGGGGACGACAGAGGATGAGATGGCTGGATGGCATCACTGACTCGATGAATGTGAGTCTGAGTGACCTCCGAGAGCTGGTGATGGACAGGGAGGCCTGGCGTGCTGCAGTTCATGGGGTCGCAAAGAGTTGGACACGACTGAGCAACTGATCTGATCTGATACCTGGTGGTCCAGTGGCTAAGACTCCATACTCTCAGTGCGGGGGGCCTGAGTTCGATCCCTGGTTGGAGAACTAGATCCCACATGCTGCAGCTAAGAGTTTGCATGCCACAACTAGAGATCCTGCATGCCACAGTGAAGATCCCATGTGCTACAACTAAGACTCAGCACACTCAGATAAATAAATAAAAATAAATATTTTTTAAAGATATGGCAAACAAGCTAAATATAATCAAATACCATATTTTTAGAAATGTCCAAGATGCAGAATTTAAAAAGAAAAAACTAAAATAATGAGCAATAGATATAATAGGGGTTATCTTCAAGTTAAAGTATTCAAATCTTCATTCTGTTCAAGATACATACAAGGATATGATTAATGATTTTGTTAACTTAAATATACATGTTGAAAATGTCTAAAGTTACTACTAAAAGAATAGAATTAGAATGTAAAACATCAAATTAGTGAAAGAAGACAAAACCAAAACATGACATAGCTTTGGGGAACAAATAAATCTAAAAGAAAAGGAACAGGGAGAGACAGAAAACTTGTACAACTAGCTCAAAATAAGATAGTGAAAAATATTCACACACACATAATCATAATTAATAATATGAATACATTTTCCATTTAAATAAAAAAGTTGTCAGACTGGACTTAACAAAATTACTAACCACCTTTAAAAAACAAGACCCAGATAAGATACAAGAACAATGGAAAGGTTGAAAATAAAGCATTGAAAAATATAGATCAGGAAATTCAAACTGAAAGAACATTATTGTACATATATTAATATTAGACAAAATTGTTTTAAATAAGCATTTTAAGATATGAGGGACAATGCATATTTATAGGTTCTATTTTAACAGCTTTATTGAAATATGATTCACATACACAATTCACCATTTAAGGTGTACAATTTAATGACTTTCAGTTTATTTGCAGAAAAGTGAATATTGTCACAATTTTAGAATAGTTTGTCACTTGAGAAGAAAACCCCATACCTTTTAGCTTAACTCTTTACCCCCTTCCTTACTCAAATCTAAGCAACCAAAATCTACTTTCTATTTTATTATATTTCCTCAAACTAAGCAACCACTTCCTCAAATCTAAGCAACCAAAATCTACTTTCTATTTTATTATATTTCCTTATTCTAAATTTTAAATACTATGTGGACTTTCACATAATATATGGACTTTAACAATTAGTTTCTTTTGCTTACTGTTTTTTCAAGGTTCATCCAAGCTGTGGCATGTATTGGTACTTCATTCCTTTTTATGGATGAATTATATTCCATCATATAAATACATGACATTTAACTTTCACATTTACACATTGATGGGCATATACTTTTTCCCATCTTTTGGCTATGAATAATGCTGCTATAAACATTAGTGTACATGTTTTTTATGTAAACACATGCCTTCATATCTCTTGGACATACAGCTAGGAGTGTTTAAACATTTGAAAAACTGCCAAACTGTTTTTCAGAGTGACTGAATCATTTCACATTCTTACCCACAGTTTGTGGGAGTTTCAATTTCTCCCCATCTCTGTCACAATTTATTAATATCTGAATTTTTTATTCTAGCCATCCTAAGGGTGGGAAGCTGTATTTTATTGTGGTTGTGGTTTATATTTCCCTGAGGACTAATGATGTCAAGAAGTTTTGTCTGATTTGGATATCAGGGTAATATTGGTTTCATAAAATTAGTGGGGAAGTGCTCCCTCCTCTTCTGTTTTTTGGAAGAGTTTGTGAAGAATTGGTAGTAATTTTAAATGTTTGGCACAATTGAGTGGTGAAGCCATCTGGGAAGCCATTATATTAGTACATTGACAAAATTTTCACTTCATAAGGAAGATAAAACAATTTAACTGCATACTAATAGATACATAAAGCAAAATAGGGCAGAATCATGGGATAAATTACTAAAGACACTAAAATTATGGGACATTTAATAGTAAGTCTCTCAGTAACTGTTGGATCACTATCAAGACAATATCACACGCTAGACTTTGGGGATGCTGCCAATGCAGTACTGACAGGAAGAGGTCTTAAATACAGATATTAGAAAAGAAGATATAATGAAAATAAATGAGCTAAATATCCATTTAAGATATCAGAAAAAGAACAGCAGGATAAACTTGAAAAAGTCAAAAGGAAGGAAATAACAAACATGTGAGTAGAAATGCATACAATGAAAAAAAAGATGCAATAGATACTTTCAGCAAACTCAAAAACTGGTATTTTGAAAAGACAAATACAACTGACAAACCTCTGGTAAGATTAGGTATGTATATATGCACACACAACTTTTTCAGAAAATGATTTTTCATAACTCATTTTTTATGAGACTAGTAAAAGCTTAACATCAAATCCAGACTAGGACAGTCCAAGAAAGAAAATCTTTATCAATCTTTACCAATATCACTCACAAATGTAGATGAAAAAATACTAAAAAAAAGTATTAATAACACTATTTAGAACTATATTGAAAAGATAATGACATTATGATCAGTTTGATTTTACTCCAGGAATGCACATTTGATAAGAAAATAAAGGAAAGAATGGCCACAAGTTCATCTCAACACAAGATAAAACATTTGATGAAATTCAGCAAGCTTCAACAACCCAAACAAGGGGTGGAAGGGAATTGTTAGAAATATGGAATGGAATATATTTAGCCTGAAAAAAGGTATACATTCACTGTACAGTGTTAACATCATACTCATCAATCAGCCTTGTATATCATTGCTGGTCCTAGACAGAGGATTCCTCATAGGAGTTCTAGAATCCATTGATCTTGCTGAGAAAACCATCTCAGCTGAGTGAAGCACTGTGGGACAAAGCCTTCAAATAGAACTTTAGCTTCACCTGTTTCCTGGGAAACTATGGCTCTGACCAGATCCTGGTGACCTTCAAAAATATCACTGACTAGTGCCAGGCCCTGTTGATGGTGGCCTTTGTCTACAATGGGCATTTCCCCAGGAAGACACACTGTGTCTTACATCTGAATTCCCTGAAGTCAATGGCTATGGAGCAGACTGATCCTCAGTGTCTCTTCAGACATATACTGTAGCATTCCTATCAGCAGTGGTCATATTCAGCTTTCTGGGAAATAGCTCTGTCCTATATTCATGGACCTAGACTACCTGGACCATGAGGTCTACCTCCATAACCACCAAGGAAGTATCTTGTGCCATTGTCATGAATGGCATCTTGCTCACAGATGGGACAGGAATTTTGGATTAAAAGTATGAATATTGCTCTGACAAGAATAAGAAAATAACCTTGTCTGTGTCTATAATCACAGTCAATTTTCTGTTGGTGATGAGATAATATAAATATTTTGCTGTCAAGGAAAAAAAGGTGATACTTGACCCACTTTACAAGAGTCATGAGTTTGCAGTGGAGGCTACTTAGAAAGGAAAATGAGTCTATTCCTTGAAAGCAAAGGATGTGTCAGTAGGTCCCTCTGGCTCTATGTAGATATTCATCAGTAGGTACGCCTCAGTTGATCTTGCCTACAGCAATTACTAATGTAGTGATAGATATTTTTTCTATATGTCTCATGCTAATTTTAATTTATCTATTAAAACAATTTTATTTTCAAAAAATAAAAAGAAAATGACTTGAGTTTTATTTTTGGCAATAGTCTAAACTAGATAACCTGAATACTCTCTACAGATTCTGGTTAAACTATTACAAACATTTTATTATATGCATAGCCACGGTCCTAAGAAAGGAAATTTCCACATGTCAAAAAACAAAGGGAAAACTAAAATCAAAAGAGGTAAGGACCTTAGCAAATTCTATAGCAGCCCTAGGGGTGATTTTTGGTCTCTATAACTAAGGGATTTAGGTTTTAATGAACTCATAGGGAAATGAAATTATGTCTTGATCCTCCTTATGGTAGGAACAGAACTGAGACTTCTGTATTAAAAAACCAGGTTCCTAGAAAGGCTCCACATTCCCCTAAAAAGTAGACTAGGAAATGTTAACCCAAAAGCACAGGGTAAAGAGAAAGCTTTCTTGCCTGGTCTGTCCTCTCAATGGAGGTGGAGGCGGCGGGGGGGGGGGGGGGGGGCACTATCTATGGGCCTATGCCTACTCAGTATTACACATCAAATTTAAGTTTTCTCCAGGACATTTTCACATCACAAATATACATAAAATAATGGTCTCAACTCGGGATACCCTTAGAGCATCTGCCAGATGTAAAAGAAAAATCTATTTGGAGAGATAAAACTTCAGGTTGTAAAGGTTTCCTACAAATTAACATGTGCTTACGATGGAAAATTTAAAAATTATAATTTAAAAAATTGTAAAACATGTGAGGAAACTATTCAGCTTCATGAGATTAGTAGATATGATGAACAGTAGGGTTAGATGTTGAAATCATCAGATAATACAAATATGGTATGGGAATGATGTACTGAATATGATTTAGATGATTAAAAACATAACAAATATTGGAAATATTGGAAACTAATCAGGAAAAATAAAGCACTAACTAAAAAGAGCCATATAGCACTTACTAACAGCCCCAAAATATATGAAGCAAAAGGTGACAGAACTGAAGGTACAAATAGACAATTCAATAACCGTAGTTGGAGATTTCAATGCTATACTTTCACTAATAGATAGAACAAGTAGGTAGAAGATCAAGAAGGAAGTGGAAGATTTGAACAATACTATAAATCAACTATATTAACAGATATCTGTAGAATATTTCACCAGCTAACAGTAGAACAGACATTCTTCTCAAGTACACAGGAACATTCTCCAGATTAGACCATGTGAAGCCATAAAACAAGTCTTGAATGAATTTAAATGGAGTAAAATAATTTAAAAAAGGATTTCCTCCACTGATAATAGAATTAAATTTAAAAATAACTATATAAGGAAATTTGTGAAACCACAATTATATGTAAATCAAACAATATTCACCTAAATCACCAATGGGTCAAAAAATAAATTGCAAGGGAAAATAGAAAATCTCTTGAAAGGGATTTCCCTGATGGTCCAATGGTTAAGATTTCATCTTCCAATGCAGAAGGTATGGGTTCAGTCTCTGATCAGGGAGCTAAGATCCCACATGCCTCATGGTCAAAAAACAAGATACAAAGCAGAAGCAATATTTTAACGAATTCAATAAAGACATTAAAACGATCCTATTAAAAATTATTTTAGGGGAGGAGCTAAGATGGCAGACAAGTAAGACGGGGAGAATACTTTCTCCTCCACAAATCCATTAAAAGAACATTTGAATGCTGAATAAATTCTATAAAACAACTTCTGAATGCCGGCAAAGGACATCAGGCACTTAGATAGACAACTCATTGTCTTCAAAACGAGAAAACAAGCCCTCGGTAACTCCTCTTGTGGAGAAGTGGCGCGGACACCAGCATATGCTATTGGCAAGTGGGGGCTGGGCTAGGAGGAGCGGCGAGGCCTACATTACTTTGAGAAAGGATTTGGCTTGGCTATCTCAGGCGCGATCCGTGCGAAATAACCAGACTGTTAGTTATCTCCTACATCAAAAGCCAGCCCTAACTTAAGACACCACCAGGACTACCTACGGAACAAAGGGCTGCACAGAGTTGGCCGGCTGCAGGCCGTCCCACGCCGGTGACAGGCAGCCAGGGCCAGAGGCGGGCAATTACAGCCCTAGAGAGACACTGTCTACGGAACTGTGAGTAGGTTTCTGTGCTGACTCACGCTTCTTGGGGCTCTGGATGGTTAACATCTGCCTGAGAAAGTGCGCTGTTTGTATACCTAGAAAACTGAGCGGTGGGGAGGCGATAAGTCGCAGCAGCTGCGCTCACTGAACATTTCATCACCTGCGCTACTCGGATCTGGGAAGGGCATAAAACGCAGACTCAACCAAGTCTGTGCTTCTGAGGATTATCTGAGTGCCTGAACCTGGCCGGTTTAGATTTGAGTGTTCATCTCCACCCCCTCTGTAACAGGGTAGAGATCAGATATTGAAAAGACCTGTGAACCGCCTCAATAAAGAGAATTCAACAAACTACCAGAATATAGTAAGGACACTCTAAATTTGGCAATTTTAACAAAATGAAGAGACAAAAGAATACCCAGCAGCTAAAGGAACAGGATAGATGCCCACCAAACCAAACCAAAGAGGAAAAGATAGGGAATCTACCTGATAAAGAATTCCGAATAATGATAGCGAAATTAATCCAAAATCTTGAAATCAAAATAGAATCACAATTAAAGAGTCTGGAGACAAGGATTGAGAAGATGCAAGAAAGGTTTAACAAGGACCTAGAAGAAATAAAAAAGAGTCAACACATAATGAATTATGCAATAAATGAGATCCAAAACACCCTGGAGGCAACAAATAGTAGAATAACAGAGGCAGAAGATAGGATTAGTGAATTAGAAGATAGAATCCTAGAAATAAATGAATCAGATGAGAAAAAAGAAAAACGCATCAAAAGAAATGAGGACAATCTCAGAGACCTCCAGGATAACATTAAACGCTACAACATTCGAATCATAGGAGTTCCAGAAGAAGAAGATAAAAAGAAAGATCATGAGGAAATACTTGAGGAGATAATAGTTGAAAACTTCCCTAAAATGGAGAAGGAAATTACCACTCAAGTTCAAGAAATCCAGAGAGTCCCTAACAGGATAAACCCAAGGCAAAACCCCAAGACACATCAGATCAGATCAGATCAGTCACTCAGTCATGTCCGACTCTTTGCGACCCCATGAACCGCAGCACGCCAGGCCTCCCTGTCCATCACCAGCTCCCGGAGGTCACCCAGACCCACACCCATCAAGTCAGTGATGCCATCCAGCCATCTCATCCTCTGTCGTCCCCTTCTCCTCCTGCCCTCAATCCCTCCCAGCATCACAGTCTTCTCCAATGAGTCAACTCTTCGCATGAGGTGGCCAAAATACTGGAGTTTCAGCTTTAGCATCATTCCCTCCAAAGAAATTCCAGGATTGATCTCCTTCAGAATGGACTGGTTGGATCTTCTTGCAGTCCAAGGGACTCTCAAGAGTCTTCTCCAACACCACAGTTCAAAAGCATCAATTCTTCGGCACTCAGCCTTCTTCACAGTCCAGCTCTCACATCCATACATGACCACAGGAAAGACCATAGCCTTGACTAGGCGAACCTTTCTTGGTAAAGTAATGTCTCTGCTTTTGAATATGCTATCTAGGTTGGTCATAACTTTTCTTCCAAGGAGTAAGCATCTTTTAATTTCATGGCTGCAGTCACCATCTGCAGTGATTTTGGAGCCCAGAAAAACAAAGTCTGACACTGTTTCCACTGTTTCCCCATCTATTTCCCATGTAGTGATGGGACCAGATGCCATGATCTTCGTTTTCTGAATGTTGAGCTTTAAGCCAACCTTTTCACTCTCCACTTTCAGTTTCATCAAGAGGCTTCTTAGCCCCTCTTCACTTTCTGCCGTAAGAGTCGAGTCATCTGCATATCTGAGGTTATTGATATTTCTCCCAGCAATCTTGATTCCAACTTGTGTTTCTTCCAGTGCAGCATTTCTCATGATGTACTCTGCATATAAGTTAAATAAACATGGTGACAATATGCAGCCTTGACGTACTCCTTTTCCTATTTGGAACCAGTCTGTTGTTCCATGACCAGTCTAACTGTTGCTTCCTGACCTGCATACAGATTTCTCAAGAGGCAGATCAGGTGGTCTGGTATTCCCATCTCTTGAAGAATTTTCCACAGTTTATTGTGATCTACACAGTCAAAGGCTTTGGCATAGTCAATAAAGCAGAAATAGATGTTTTTCTGGAACTCTCTTGCTTTTTCCATGATCCAGCGGATGTTGGCAATTTGATCTCTGGTTCCTCTGCTTTTTCTAAAACCAGCTTGATCATCAGGAAGTTCACGGTTCACATATTGCTGAAGCCTGGCTTGGAGAATTTTGAGCATTACTTTACTAGTGTGTGAGATGAGTGCAATTGTTCGGTAGTTTGAGCATTCTTTGGCATTGCCTTTCTTTGGGATTGGGATGAAAACTGACCTTTTCCAATCTTGTGGCCACTGCTGAGTTTTCCAAATTTGCTGGCATATTGAGTGCAGCACTTTCACAGCATCATCTTTCAGGACTTGGAATAGCTCCACTGGAATTCCATCACCTCCACTAGCTTTGTTCGTAGTGATGCTTTCTAAGGCCCATTTGACTTCACATTCCAAGATGTCTGGCTCTAGGTCAGTGATCACATCATCATGATTATCTGGGTCTTGAAGCTCTTTTTTGTACAGTTCTTCTGTGTATTCCTGCCACCTCTTCTTAATATCTTCTGCTTCTGTTAGGTCCACACCATCTCTGTCCTTTATCGTGCCCATCTTTGCATGAAATGTTCCTTTGGTATCTCTGATTTTCTTGAAGAGATCCCTAGTCTTTCCCATTCTGTTGTTTTCCTCTATTTCTTTGCATTGATCACTGAAGAAGGCTTTCTTATCTCTTCTTGCTATTCTTTGGAACTCTGCATTTAGATGTTTATATCTTTCCTTTTCTCCTTTGCTTTTCACTTCTCTTCTTTTCACAGCTATTTGCAAGGCCTCCCCAGACAGCCACTTTGCCTTTTTGCATTTCTTTTCCATGGGGATGGTCTTGATCCCTGTCTCCTGTACAACATCACGAACCTCATTCCATAGTTCATCAGGCACTCTATCTATCAGATCTAGGCCCTTAAATCTATTTCTCACTTTCACTGTATAATCATAAGGTATTTGATTTAGGTCATACCTGAATGGTCTAGTGGTTTTCCCTACTTTCTTCAGTTTAAGTCTGAATTTGGCAATAAGGAGTTCATGGTCTGAGCCACAGTCAGTTCCTGGTCTTGTTTTTGCTGACTGTATAGAGCTTCATACTTCCAAGACACATATTAATCAAATTAACAAATATTAAATATAAAGAACAAATATTAAAAGCAGCTAGGGAAAAACATCAAATAACTCACAAGGGAATTCCCATAAGGATAACAGTTGATCTTTCAATAGAAACTCTCTAAGCCAGGAGGGAATGGCAAGACGTAATTAAAGTGATGAAAGAAAATAATTTACAGCCTAGATTATTGTATCCAGCAAGGATCTCATTCAAATATGAAGGAGAAATCAAAAGCTTCACAGATAAGCAAAAGTTGAGAGAATTTTGCACCACTAGACCATTTCTCCAACAAAAACTAAAGGACATTCTCTAGATAGGAATCACTAAAAGGGTGTATAAATTCGAACCCAAAACAATAAAGTAAATCTTATTTATCAATAATTGCTTTAAATGTTTATGGGCTGAATGCCCTAATCAACAGACAAAGACTGGCAGAATCGATACAAAAACAAGACCCCTACATACCTTGTCTACAAGAGACAACCAAAAGACTAAAATGGGTCAAATGGATACAAAAACTAGACCCTTATATATGTTGTCTACAAGAGAACCACCTTAAAATACGGGATATATACTGACTGAAAATGAAGGGCTGGAAAAAGATTTTCCATGCAAATATGGACCATAAGAAAACAGGAGTAGCAATACTTATATCAGATAAAATTGACCTTAAAGATCCTGAAAAGGAGACAATGAAGGTTACACATAACGACTTAAAGGAACAATCCAAAAAGAAGTTATAACAATTATAAATATATATGCACCCAACATTGGAGCATTGATATATCTAAGACAAACATTAATTAGTATGATATAAGAAATATGCAGCAATACAATAATAGTAGGAGACTTTAATACCCCATTCATATAATCTGGCTGTAATAGACAAAGTAAAGAGCAAAACATATTCACTTATGAGCCTCAAAAAATTCAGTTCACTCAGGAGAGTTTAAAAAAAAAAAAAGATTTATTTGTTCACTCTGTAAAGGTCTATTGACTATTTTATGGGTTTGGTACCACTTTGGGTAGTAGGGAGGAAGAGGTGACAAATGTGATCCTGTCCTAAATAATATATTGTGGTAAAGATAGACCTACCAATACAAAATACCAAGATGTGCCTAAGATGAGGACACCCAAACTGGACTTTTTGTTTCCTGAACTTTTCATTTCGAGATCAAACCTCCTAATATAGGATGAATTCAACATGATTTTTTTAAAGTGTTCTTTGTGATTAAAAACAGAAAGCCATTGGTTAAGAAATTACATATACTCCTCCCCACCATCACTCCCCTTCTTTCTTCCCATTTCCCTCCCACCCTCATTGATCCTTTCCTTTGTCCATTTTCCCCTGCAAAAAAATAAAAAATAAATAAAAAATAAAGATCACTTCAAAATAAAAAAAAAATTATTTTAAAAAGAAAATACTTTGATATGTGTGACAACAACAACAAAAAAGAACATCCCCAAATTTAGGAGATATGGCTAAAGCAGTGCACAGAATGAAATTTATAGCTGCACATCCCTATATTAAAAAGGTAGAAAGACATCAAGTCAATATCTAACTTTCTACCTTTAGAACCTATTAAAAAAAGGAGTAAATTAAACCCAAAGCCAACAAAAGAAAGAAATTACAACACAAGAGAAGACTCTACACATGGACATCACCAGATGGTCAACACTGAAATCAGATCGATTATATTCTTTGCAGCCAAAGATAGAGAAGCTCTATACAGTCAGCAAAAAAAGACCGGGAGCTGACTGTGGCTCAGACCATGAACTCCTTATTGCCAAATTCAGACTTAAATTGAAGAAAGTGGGGGAAAACCACTAGACCATTCAGGTATGACCTAAGTCAAATCCCTTATGATTATACAGTGGAAGTGAGAAATAGATTTAAGGGCCTAGATCTGATAGACATAGTGCCTGATGAAATATGGACAGAGGTTTGTGACACTGTACAGGAGACAGGAATCAAGACCATCCCCAAGAAAAAGAAATGCAAAAAAGCAAAATGGCTGTCTGAGGAGGCCTTAAAAATAGCTGTGAAAAGAAGAGAAGCGAAAAGCAGAGGAGAAAAGGAAAGATATAAGCATCTGAATGTAGAGTTCCAAAGAAGAGCAAGAAGAGATAAGAAAGCCTTCCTCAGCGATCAGTGCAAAGAAATAGAGGAAAACAACAGAATGGGAAAGACTAGAGATCTCTTCAAGAAAACTAGAGATACCAAGGGAACATTTCATGTAAAGATGGGCTCGATAAAGGACAGAAATGCTATGGACCTAACAGAAGCAGGAGATATTAAGAAGAGGTGGCAAGAATACACAGAAGAACTGTACAAAAAAAGATCTTCATGACCCAGATAATCACGATGGTGTGATCTCTCACCTAGAGCCAGACATCCTGGAATGTGAAGTTAAGTGGGCCTTAGAAAGCATCACTACAAACAAAGCTAGTGGAGGTGATGGAATTCCAGTGGAGCTATTCCAAATCCTGAAAGATGATGCTGTGAAAGTTCCACACTCAATTGGCCAGCAAATTTGGAAAACTCAGCAGTGGCTACAGGACTGGAAAAGGTCAGTTTTCATTCCAATCCCAAAGAAAGGCAATGCCAAAGAATGCTCAAACTACCGCACAATTGCACTCATCTCACATGCTAGTAAAGTAATGCTCAAAATTCTCCAAGCCAGGCTTCAGCAATACGTGAACCGTGAACTTCCAGATGTTCAAGCTGGTTTTAGAAAAGGCAGAGGAACCAGAGATCAAATTGCAACATCTGCTGGATCATTGAAAAAGCAAGAGAGTTCCAGAAAAACATCTATTTCTGCTTTATTGACTATGCCAAAGCCTTTGACTGTGTGAATCACAATAAATTGTGGAGAATTCTGAAAGAGATTGGAATACCAGACCACCTGACCTGCCTCTTGAGAAATCTGTATGCAGGTCAGGAAGCAACAGTTAGAACTGAACATGGAGCAACAGACTGGTTCCAAATAGGAAAAGGAGAACGTTAAGGCTGTATATTGTCACCCTGCTTATTTAACTTATATGCAGAGTACATCATGAGAAATGCTGGGCTGGAAGAAGCACAAACTGGAATCAAGATTGCTGGGAGAAATATCAATAACCTCAGATATGCAGATGACACCACCCTTATGGCAGAAAGTGAAGAGGAACTAAAGAGCCTGTTGATCAAAGTGAAAGAGGAGAGTGAAAAAGTTGGCTTAAAATTCAACATTCAGAAAACGAAGATCATGGCATCTATTCTCATCATTTCATGGGAAATAGATGGGAAAACAGTGGAAACAGTGGCAAATTTTATTTTGGGAGGCTCCAAAATCACTGCAGATGGTGACTACAGCCATGAAATTAAAAGATGCTTACTCCTTGGAAGGAAAGTTATGACCAACCTAGATAGCATATTCCAAAGCAGAGACATTACTTTGCCAACAAACGTCTGTCTAATCAAGGCTCTGGTTTTTCCAGTGTTCATGTATGGATATGAGAGTTGGACTGTGAAGAAAGCTGAGCACCAAGGAATTGATGCTTTTGAACTGTGGTGTTGGAGAAGACTCTTGAAATTCCCTTGGACTGCAAGGAAATCCAGCCAGTCCATCCTAAAGGAGATCAGCCCTGGGATTTCTTTGGAAGGACTGATGCTAAAGCTGGAACTCCAATACTTTGGCCACCTCAAATCAATACTTTGGTGATGAGTTGACTCATTGGAAAAGACCCTGATGCTAGGTGGGATTGGGGGCAGGAGGAGAAGGGGATGACAGAGGATGAGATGGCTGGATGGCATCACTGACTCGATTGACGTGAGTCTGAGTGAACTCCAGGAGTTGGTAATGGACAGGGAGGTATGGCATACTGTGATTCATGTGGTTGCAAAGAGTTGGACACAACTGAGCGACTGAACTCAACTGAACGGAAGAAGAAATTAAGTAGAAAAGAGAAAGAGAAAAACAATAAAACCAAAAGCTGATTCTTTGAAACAATCAATAATATTGGCATATTTTACTAGACTTACTAAGAAACAATAGAGAAGACACAGTTACTAAAATTAAGAATTAAACAGAGAAACACAACAAACTGTGAGGGAATGTTTTGTATAATGGTATGCCAAAAATTTGATAACTTAAATGAAATGGACAAATAACTAAGAAGATCAAAACTGACTCAACAACAACAAAAAAGAAACTGACTAGACCTATAAAAAATAAGGAGGTTGAATTAAAATTTTAAATGCTAGGCATAAAATAAGCCCAGTCTCAGATAGCTTCAGTGATGAATTAACCAAATTTTTAAGGCATAATGTGTACCAACCTTTCACAAATTAATCCCTAAAATGGACATGTTGGACACACTTTTCAACTTATTCTTTTAGACTAATACCATCCTGGTACTGTTTAGACAAAAGATATCACAAAAGAAATATATAGACCAATATCCTTTATAGATATAAATGCAAAAATCCTCAACAAAACACTAGCAAAATTGAATCCAACAATATATACAAAAGATCACCCATCATAATCAAAAGGGAATTACCCCAGGAATGCAAGGTCTGTTCCACTCATGAAAATCAACCAGTGTAATACATCATATTAATAAAATGTAGAAAAAAAACACATGACCAATAAGCACATGAAAAGATGCTCCACATCATTAGTCATCAGTGAAATGGAAATCAAAACCACAATGAGATACCACTTCACATCCACTAGGACAGCTAGAATCAAAAGTCAAATATAAGTGTTTTCAGGGATGTGAACAAATAGAAACCCTCATATACTATTGGTAGGAATGCAAAACGGTGCTGTAGTTTGGAAAACAGTTTGACAGTTTTTCAAATTGCTAAACAGACTTCCCATATCTCCCAGAAATTTAACTCCTAGATATATGCCCAAGACAAAAGAAACTGTGTTTGCACAAAAACTTGTATACTAATTTTAGCAGCATTTTTCACAATGGCCATACGTGAAATAACTCATGCATCCATCAACTGATAAATGAATAAATGAAATGTGATATATCTATAAAAGGGAATAATTACTTGACAATAAGAAAAAGTGTTTGGAGAAGGAAATAGCAACCCACTCCAGTATTCTTGCCTGGAGAATACCATGGAAAGAGGAGCCTGGCAGGCTACAGTCCATGGAGTTGCAAAGAATTGGACACGACTGAAGTGACTTAACACACACACAAGAAAAAAGTTGATGCATGCAATAATATGAACATAACTTGAAAATTTACGCTGTGGGATGGTCCTAAGATGGCGACGGAATAGGACTTTCTCCCCTACAAATTCATCACAAGATCATTTGAACACTGAGAAAATTCCACAAAAAAAAGTATGAACACTGGCAGAGGACACCAGGCGCCCAGAAAGGAAGCCTTTTCTCTTTAAAAGGAGGTAGGACAAAAGGAAGTCGTGAAGGAGGAGAAGTTTCCAAACACCAGGAAACCCTCTCAACTGGTGGGTCTGTGGGGAGTTTTGAAATCTCAGAGGGCAACATAACCGAGAGGGAAAAAAAGCAAAACAAAACAACCCACAGATCACTCGCCTAACTGCAACTCCCAGTGGAGAAGTAGCCTAGATGCTCACGTTGGCCAGCAGTGAGCAGGGGCTGAACAGGGAAGTGGGGGTTACATGCTTAGGGTAAGGACCAGGCCTGAATGCCCTGAGGGCAATCTGAGGGAGCTAATGTGAGATAGCAACCCAAACTGTGGGATAGCCAGAGAGAGACAAATGAGAGAGAGAGAGAGAGAGAGAGAGAGAGAGAGAGAGAGAGTTTCCTACGAAAAGCCCTAACCTAAGGCACAGCCAGCCTGCTCACAGAACAAAGGACTGAGCAAATACCAGAGGAGACCAAGGGTTGCAGATCACCCCTTCCCCCTGCCGGAGGCAGAGAGGCAGGCGGGGACAGCCAGAGCTGGAAGGTGAGAGGCCATCTAAGCCCCAGAGATGGCATCCTCTACCAAACTCTAAGCAGGCTCCCAGTTCCTAACAAGTCTTCCCGGGATCCTGGAGAGTTGACATCTCCAGCTGTCAGAGATCAGCTCCCCAGAGGAGACACATGCCACACCTGAGATGGCGCTCCTGCTGTGCACCCAGGAAACTGAGTGGATGGGACCAGGGAGGTGATACGATGCACCACACACCTGGGATAGTGCACTTGCCAAGCACCTGATCGCCTGAGCCGCTCAGACCTGGGTAAAGCACAAAATGCAGGCCCAACCGAGTCTGTGCCTTTGTGGAGTACCCAAGAACCTGAACCTGAGTGGCTTAGACCTGGGAAGTGCATGCAACCCAGGGCTGGCTTTAGACAGTTCCCCTGCAGAGCAACCTGGAGCTGGAGCAGTGTAGGCTGGGAAAGCACAAACGCAGTGAGCGGGGCCAAACCCTGTGTGGCCCAGACACTGTGAGCACTCCCCACACATGCCAGTGATATTTGTTTGCAGTGTTCTTCCCTCCCCACAGCACAATTGAACAAGTGAGCCTAAATAAATGACCACCTTCACCCCCTTGTGTCATGGTGGAATTACATACTGAAGAGACTTGCAAACAGAGGAAGCCAAAATAAACAAAGAAGAGGAATCGCTTTGAAAGTGACAGGTGCAACAGATTAAAACCCTATAGTTAGCATTGACTACATTGAAAGGGGCCTATAGACCTTGAGAAGTATAAGATGAAACAAGGAACTATCTGAAACTGAACTGAGCCCATAACTGCCCTCAACAGCTCCAAAGAGATTCCTAGATATATTTTACTATTATAATTTTTTTTATTTTTAAGTTCTTTACTACTCCTTTAATTTTCATTTTTAAAACCTATTACCTTGCCAAAAAAAAGACCCTATTTTGAAAGGAAATTTCATATATATATATTTTATATTTTTTGTGTTTTTGTTTTGTCTTTTTAATATTGTATTTTTGAGAGGCTAACCTCTACTCTAGATTTTTAATCTTTGCTTTTTGGTATTTGTTATCAATTTTATACCTTTAAGAATCTAATCTTAAAGTACCCATTTTTACTTAGGAGTGTGATTAATGGCTTGATTGCTCTCTCCTCTTTTGACTCTCCTTCCTCTCCCCTGGATTACCTCTACCTCCTCCCTCCCCCTTTTCTTCTCTACTTACCTCTGTGAGTCTCTTTGGGTGTTCTGGGCTGTGGAGAACACTTAGGGAACTGATTACTGGCTAGATCTGTCTCTCTCCTTTTGACTCCCCCTCTTCTCCTTCTGGTCACCTCTATCTCCTTCTTCCCTCTTCTCTTCTCTATGTAACTCCCTGAACCTCTCTGAGTGTTCCAGACTGTGGAGAGGACATAGGCAATTGATTACAGGCTAGATTGCTCTCTCCCCTTTTGATTCCCCCTCTTCTCCTCCTGGCCACCTCTATCTCCCTCCACCCTCTTCTCTTCTCCATGTAACTCTATGAACTTCTCTGGGTGTCCCTCACTGTGGATAATCTTTTCACCATTTACCTAGATGTTTTATCATCAGTGCTCTATGGATGGAGAAGTCTTGAGGCTACTGTAAGAATAAGACTGAAAGCCAGATGCAAGAGGCTTAAATCCAAAACTTGAGAACACCAGAAAACTCCTGACTCCAGGGAACATTAATTGACAAGAGCACATCCAAAAGCATCCACACCTACACTGAAACCAAGCTCCACCCAAGAGCCAACAAGTTTCAGAGCAAAACATACCAAGCTAATTCTCCAACAACAAAGGAACATAACCCTGAGCATTAAAATACAGGTGGCCAAAAGTTATACTAAACCCACAGACACCTTAGAACTCACTACTGGATACTTCATTGCACTCCAGAGAGAAGAGCTCCAGCCCCACCCACCAGAACACTGATGCAAGATACCCTAATCAGGAAACCTTGACAAGTCACACATCCAACCCCACACACAGGGAGGAACCTCCACAATAAAAAGGAGCCACAAACTTCCAGCATACAGAAAGACCACCCCAAACACAGCAATCTAAACAAGATGAAAAGGCAGATAAATATTCAGCAGGAAAGGAACATGATAAAAGCCCACCAAACCAAACAAAAGAGGAGGAGATAGGGAGTCTACCTAAAAAAGAATTCAGAATAATGATAGTAAAAATGATTCAAAATCTTGAAAACAAAATGGAGTTACAGGTAAATAGTCTGGAGACAAAGATTGATAAGATGCAAGAAAAGTTTAACAAGGATCTAGAAGAAATAAAAAAGAGGCAATCAATAATGAATAATGCAATAACTGAGATCAAAAGCACTCTGGAGGGAACCAACAGTAGAATAACTGAGGCAGAAGATAGGATAAGTGAGGTGGAAGATAGAATGGTGGAAATAAATGAAGCAGAGTGGAAAAGAGATAAAAGAATTAAAAGAAATGAGGACAACCTTAGAGACCTCTGGAACAATGTTAAACAACCCAACATTTGAATCATAGGTGTCCCAGAAGAAGGAGACAAGACAAGAAGGAGACTTCAGACTATACTACAAAGCTACAGTCATCAAGACAGTATGGTACTGGCACAAAGACAGAAATATAGATCAATGGAACAAAATAGAAAGCCCAGAGATAAATCCACGCACCTGTGGACACCTTATCTTTGACAAAGGAGGCAAGAATACACAATGGAGAAAAGACAATCTCTTTAACAAATGGTGCTGGGGAAACTGGTCAACCACTTGTAAAAGTATGAAACTAGAAGACTTTCTAATACCATACACAAAAATAAACCCAAAATGGATTAAAGATATAAATGTAAGACCAGAAACTATAAAACTGCAGAGGAAAACATAGGCAAAACACTCTCTGACATGAATCACAGCAGGATCCTCTATGACCCACCTCTCAGAGTAATGGAAATAAAAGCAAAAATAAACAAATGGGACCTAATTAAAAGCTTTTGTACAACGAAGGAAACTATAAGCAAGGTAAAAATATCTTGAGCCTTCAGAATGGGAGAAAATAATAGCAACAATGCAACTAACAAAGAATTAATCTCAAAAATATACAAGCAGCCCCTTCAGATCAATTCCAGAAAAATAAATGACCCAATCAAAAAATGGGCCAAAGAACTAAACAGACATTTCTCCAAAGAAGACATACAGATGGCTAACAAACACATGAGAAGATGCTCAACATCACTCATCATCAGAGAAATGCAAATCAAAAACCACAATGAGGTACCATCTCACACCAGGCAGAATGGCTGCTATCCAAAGTCTACAAGCAATAAATGCTGGAGAGAGTGTGGAGAAAAGGACACCCTCTTACACTGTTGGTGGGAATGCAAACTAGTACAGCCACTATGGAGAACAGTGTGGAGATTCCTTAAAAAACTGGAAATAGAACTGCCGTACGACCCAGCAATTCCACTGTTAGACATACACACCGAGGAAACCAGAATTGAAAGAGACATGTGTACCCCAGTGTTCATTGCAACACTGTTTACAATAGCCAGGACATGGAAGCAACCTAGATGTCCATCAGCAGATGAATGGATAAGGAAGTTGTGGTACATATACACAATGGAATATTACTCCGCTATTAAAAAGAATGCATTTGAATCAGTTCTATTGAGGTGGATAAAACTGGAGCCTATTACTTCACAGAGTGAAGTAAGTCAGAAAGAAAAACACCAATACAGTATATTAATGCATATATATGGAATTTAGAAAGATGGTAACGATAACCCTATATACGAGACAACAAAAGAGATACAAATAACAGAATTTTGGACTCTGTGGGAGAAGGTGAGGGTGGGATGATTTGAGAGAATAGCATTGAACATGTATATTATCATATGTGAAATAGATCACCAGTCCAGGTTTGGTTCATGAGATAGAGTGCTCAGGGCTGGTGCACTGGGATGACCCTGAGGGATGAGATGGGGAGGGAGGTGGGAGGGGGGTTCAGGATGGGGAACACATGTACACCCATGGCTGATTCATGTCAATGTATGGTAAAAACCACTACAATATGTAAAGTAATTAACCTCCAATTAAAATAAATTAGTTATTTTAAAAAATATATGCTAAGCCAAGAAGGGAGGCCTGGTGTGCTGCGATTCATGAGATTGCAAAGAGTCGGACATGACTGAGCGATTGATCTGATCTGAAGCCAAGAAACCAGAGGAAAGACTACACTTAGCCTGTTCATACTAAAATTCTAGAGAAGGCAAAAATCAAATTAATGCTTTTCTATGACTTGGGAGTGGGGGTAGGCAAAATGAAGTGTTACTGCCTAGGGTAATGAAAATGTAACAACCTTAAATTGTGTTGATACTTGCATAATTTTGTGAATACACTAAAATCCAGAAAATAGTATACTTTAAATGGGTTAATTTTGTAGTTTAGTCTACTGAAATCCAGCAAACCATGTACAGAATCTATATGCTAAAAACAATTAAACATTGATGGAAGAAATCAAATTTGATATAAATGGAGAATCATGCCATGTTTATGAGTTGGATTTAGCCAAAAAGTTCTTTACCAAAAAAAAAAAAACCAATTTAATGTTTTTAAAAAAGATAAATTAGCCTTCATAAAAGTTAAAACCTTTGCTCTATAAAAAATACTTTTAAGAGAATAAAAAACAAACTATAGACAGAAAATATTTGCATATCCAAACTATATAAAGATCTCTCCAAACTCACCAGTAAGGAAAAAACTGGGAAAAGTATATAAACAAAATACTTGAACCAAAATTTCATCAAGAAGACACGACTGGCAAAGAGCACATGAAAAGAAGTTCAACATCATTAGCCATTTAGGGAGATGCTACTTAAAATGACAGTGAGATATTATTCTATATTTATCAGTATATATAAAACTAATAATATTAAAATTAGCAATACCATATGCCAGCAAGAATGTGAATCAACTCTCATACACTTCTGGTGATGATGCAATAGTGCAACACTTTAGAAAACACTGTGGCAATTTCTTATAAAGTTAAACTAAAACATTATATGATACACCAAACCCACTCTGATATTTAACTTAGATAAATGACAACTTAACATTTACACAAAAATCCATACACAAATTTTTATAGTGGCTGCATTCATAAACACTAAAAGTTTTAAATGGCAGCTGCTGTTAAACAGAGATCCGTAGTTGCCAGTGTAGGCTACAAAGGAGCAACACAGAGCGTTTTGGGGGCAAGAGAACTGCTTTCTGTCTTGACTGTGGTGATGGTTATACAAATTCATACATGCATTAAAACACATAAAATTGTACATCAGAAAAGAAAAGGAAATGAAGCCATTTTACTACATTTTAATTTATAAAGAAAAAAGTAAACAAACAAAACTCATAGAGTACAGTGACAAGAAAGAATGATCTCTGTGAAATAGTCTTAGAAAGCACTTATTTACCACCCCAAAACTGTGTTCAAGGTGTGCTTTTGCTCTTGTTTTAAAAACATTTCTATCAATAAGAAAAGAGAATGGTAGTTAGAAATTTCAGAATAAAGAAAAATCTATACATGAAATGATAAAGTTAAGTATAAAGAAATTATGTGAGATAGTTTTGAGGATCTATTTGACCTTGGCACTTGCAACATTCTACTTTGAGAGGTACAGATTTGAAGAAAATTACTTCTCTTTCTCCATGGATACAGTCTCATTAAATGACTCCAAAGTGAATAGTATGGTCTTCCCTGGTGGCTCAGTGGTAAAGAATCCACCTGCCAATGCAAAGAGACTCAGATTTGATTCCTGGGTCAGGAAGACCCCTTCAAGAAAGAAATGGCAACCCTTTCCAGTATTCTTGCCTGGGGAATCCCATGGACAGAGGAGTCTGGTGGGCTACTGTCCATGGGGTTGCAGAGTCGGACACGACTTAGCAACTAAACAACAATAGTATACCTATCAGCCAATATGTTTAACAAATAACACAGAGAATTGTAGGATTCTTGAATTTAGGAATCAACCTACACAAAATGTGAAAGGCTTAATTACTCCTATGCCAGAAACCTTAACAATGTAAAAATAGTAGTACAACAGCAGCAGTAGAGAACTGAAGCAGAGAAGAGGGGGAAGGGATGGAGGAGCATTCATTTCCTTGTATTCTATTGTTAAGAGTCAAGGCACTGTCTAAATAGATGAATCAAGAAATAACAGACAGAGGTACATTATTTAAGAGTTTGTAAAGTATCAGATAGAAGAAATAAATAAAGTACAAAAAAAGTGAAAATAGGGAGCAAGAGAAGGGTAGAAACTGAGTGAAATTTATTATTTTTCATCATGGGAAATCAATAAATATGCTTCAAGTTAATAAGTCAATTAACATTGACAAATCAAGAAATAGAAGCAAAGTCTATTATTTAGAATTATGGAATAAGAACTAAATTTTTTTTAAAAAACTCAAAACTTTTTCTTCAAAATATAATGCTAGAATCAGATGTGGGAAGGAAAAGCATTTTTTTTTCTTTCACTTCATAGCCTGTACAGTGTAGATTTTTTTATTTGGGGGAATGATATTGCTATTATCATAAAAATAATGAAATAAATAGAGGGATGGACAAGTATTCTGGGCAAATACAAGCAAACTAAAGCAGGAAGCAATATGGAATTCAAGGAAAAATAATTTGTAGAAAGAAAAAAGAAGTTTCTACTCAAATGAAGATCCTATCCCAAGTGATGTGTAAGAACTGGGGTTATAGATTTTTCCCCTTTTCTTATCTATATCTTCTAATATTTATGCAATAGGTACTATTTAAAAACAAAAAGAAATGAATAAAAGTGAAAATGAGAAGAGGATTCCTTACTTTCACCCAAGAGACTCAGTGAACACCACACAGAAGTAAATCTCCTGTCCTTGGAGTGCCCAACATGCAGATCAACTAGTCCTGAAATTTCGTCACTCTGCAGCCATGTACCACCTAGGAATTAATCCTGCTGAGCTGTAGTTCACCCGACTCTTCCTACACCTCTAATTCACCCCTCCCATTTTCTCCCATACTTAATATCATTAAAACCATAAACACTAACAAAGACCACAGTTTCCTTCTTTATAACTTAGCCCATTTGAAAGTGTTTTTGAGAGGATTTACACACAGAGATCATATAGGAAAGTCTGAACAAAGGAAAATTTTGGAAAAGAATGTGGTTAGAATCCAACATATGTAGCAAGGCCTGCTACCCACCTACCCAGGTGGAATACAAGTTATAGAACCAAGCTGTCCAACTTCCGCCCCTTCTCCACTTCATCAAAAAGGGGAAACCTGTGAGTTAGAAGAGTCCCAGGATCCATGCATGACTTAGGAGACAAGCCTCACATCTCACATCAAACAGCAACAGTTGCTGTTGCTTTGCTATTTAAGAGAACCTCAGTTTTATCCAACAAGGCCAACTGAAAGAGATCTTCCCTTGGATATCCTGGGTTCAGGGTCATTTGAGAAGTTCTCACTGAAGAAGAAAAAAAAAGGTAATTATGTGAGGTGATGGAAGTTTTATTAATAGCCAACTTTATTGTGGTAATCATTTCATAATATATACATGTATCAAAGCAACACACTGTACATCTTGAAAATACATTATGTTATATGTCAACTATGTCTCAATAAAGCTGGGGAAAGAGAAACTTTTTGAGCATGAGTACACTCTGCCTGTCCCTTTTGACCTGAATGCCTTCTTCCCTTAGGACCTAAGTTCACAGTGTTCTCTTGGTGGACAAGTGCTTACTAATGTTTCCCAGCTGTACTGGACTGGAAAATATTCCACTAGCTCATCTTCCAAATCTGACTGAACCAATCAGGAAATTGGCACTCAAGTGTCATCCTTAGGATGATTCCCATATAAATAAACCCACTCTGGCTCTAATCAAGAGGCAACATGAGGGTAGTAAGAACAAAGAAATGTCAAAATACTACCAAATTTATATTTTTGGGCCACAAAGAGTCATTTCATTACAAAAAATCTGTACTTTTTAGAGAAGTACTCTATTTGGCAGATTTTGGAAGGAAATTTATAAAACATTTATATTTACCCAAAAAAAGAGACAAAGGATCATCTAAATGAACCAGATATTTAAATGTTCAATCTATTCTTCTTTGAGATTTCAAACAACTTGAAGTCAATTTTAAAATGGAAAAGGCTTAGTCAAGACCATAGGAACAATTCAAGTGCTCAAGAAATTATTTAAATACACCAGAAAGACTTCAAAACCAGAGTAGTATATGTTTTCTAATAAATCCATGAAATGTATGACAAAGGAGCTTTTCCTGACAGTCCAGTACAACTGCAATTTCAGATCTAAAGGTTATGTCAGCAAATCATCAAAGACGATTTATTAACCACCCCAGGAGCAAGGCATGCAGTGCCGTGTCAGCCAGTGATAGCAGCGTTCACACTCATCAACACACACGTGAACAGCATGATCTCTGCTTGCGGGAGAGAAACAATAGAATGGCAACAGCTTGCACAGAAGTCATTGAGCACAAAAGAAAAAAGGTCAATTCTGAGCAAAAAAAAAATCAATTAAAGAACTATAACTAGTTGCATTTAGAGAAACTTATCCACATGTTCACCCAGGCCCTAAAAAAAAAAAAAATCATTCCTCTGAATTCTATCCTTTCATGGTACTTAGGGTACACATCTGTGATTCTCAGATTTCTCTTATTTTTTAAGAGTTGAGACTGATACCCTGTCATAGCTTGTCTGATTGCAGCTGTAACAATGTTGAAATCCTCAAAGGCATAAGTGGTAAATATTTATCACTTAATTAATGTTAATATTTTAGGATGTTTATGACAAGTCTTAAATTGATTGACAACATGTTGGGGGTACAGCAAAACCAGGATTCGGATATCATGATATAGAGCAGGGGTAAGGGGGCGGCGGCCCGGAGGAGATACCCCATGGCCCAAGCCCGAGGCCAGGGGTGGCGGGTGGGAGGAGCTACCCCACGTCCAAGGAGCCGAGGCTGCACGGGCGCAGGAGGGCCTAGAGGAGCTATCCCACGTTGAAGGTCAGGAAGGGCAGTGGTGAGGTGATACCCCTCATCCAAGGTAAGGAGCAATGGCTGCGCTTTGCTGGAGCAGTCGTGAAGAGATACCCCACGCCCAAAGTAGGAGAAACCCAAGTAAGACGGTAGGTGTTGCAAGAGGACATCAGAGGGCAAACACACTGAAACCATACTCACAGAAAACTAGTCAATCTAATCACACCAGGACCACACCCTTGTCTAACTCAATGAAACTAAGCCATGCCCGTGGGGAAACCCAGGATGGGCGGATCATGGTGGAGAGATCTGACAGGATGTGGTCCACTGGAGAAGGGAATGGCAAACCACTTCAGTATTCTTGCCTTGAGAACCCCACGAATAGTATGAAAAGGCAAAATGATAGGATACTGAAAGACAAACTCCCCAGGTCAGTAGGGGCCCAATATGCTACTGGAGATCAGTGGAGAAATAACTCCAGAAAGAATGAAGGGATGGAGCCAAAGCAAAAAGAATACCCAGTTGTGGATGTGACTGGTGGTAGAAGCAAGGTCTGATGCTGTAAAGAGCAATATTGGATAGGAACCTGGAATGTCAGGTCCATGAATCAAGGCAAATTGGAAGTGGTCAAACAAGAGATGGCCTGAGTGAATGTCGACATTCTAGGAATCAGCGAACTCAAATGGACTGGAATGGGTGAATTTAACTCAGAGGACCATTATATCTACTACTGCGGGCAGGAATCCCTCAGAAGAAATGGAGTGGCCATCATGGTCAACAAAAGAGTCCGAAATGCAGTACTTGGATGCAATCTCAAAAATGACAGAATGATCTCTGTTCATTTCCAAGGCAAACCATTCAATACCACAGTAATCCAAGTCTATGCCCCAACCAGTAACGCTGAAGAAGCTGAAGTTGAACGGTTCTATGAAGACCTACAAGACCTTTTAGAATTAACACCCAAAAAAGATGTCTTTTTCATTATAGGGGACTGGAATGCAAAAGTAGGAAGTGAAGAAACACCTGGAGTAACAGGCAAATTTGGCCTTGGAATACGGAATGAAGCAGGGCAAAGACTAATAGAGTTTTGCTAAGAAAATGCACTGGTCATAACAAACACCCTCTTCCAACAACACAAGAGAAGACTCTATACATGGACATCACCAGATGGTCAACACCGAAATCAGATCGATTATATTCTTTGCAGCCAAAGATGGAGAAGCTCTATACAGTCAGCAAAAACAAGACCAGGAGCTGACTGTGGCTCAGACAATGAACTCCTTATTGCCAAATTCAGACTGAAATTGAATAAAGTAGGGAAAACCACTAGACCATTCAGGTATGACCTAAATCAAATCCCTTATGATTATACAGTGGAAGTGAGAAATACATTTAAGGGCCTAGATCTGATAGATAGAGTGCCTGATGAACTATGGAATGAGGTTCATGACATTGTACAGGAGATAGGGATGAAGACCATCCCCATGGAAAAGAAATGCAAAAAAGCAAAATGGCTGTCTGGGGAGACCTTACAAGCTGTGAAAAGAAGAGAAGTGAAAAACAAAGGAGAAAAGGAAAGATATAAACATCTGAATGCAGAGTTCCAAAGAATAGCAAGAAGAGATAAGAAAGCCTTCTTCAGCCATCACTGCAAAGAAATAGAGGAAAACAACAGAATGGGAAAGACTAGGGATCTCTTCAAGAAAATCAGAGATACCAAAGGAACATTTCATGCAAAGATGGGCTCGATAAAGGACATAAATGGTATGGATCCTAACAGAAGCAAAAGATATTAAGAAGAGATGGCAAGAATACACAGAACTGTACAAAAAAGATCTTCATAACCCAGATCATCACGATCGTGTGATCACTCACCTAAAGCCAGACATCCTGGAAATGTGAAGTCAAGTGGCCTTAGAAAGCATCACTACAAACAAAGCTAGTGCAGGTGATGGAATTCCAGGTGAGCTATTCCAAATCCTGAAAGATGATGCTGTGAAAGTGTTGCACTCAATATGCCAGCAAATTTGGAAAACTCAGCAGTGGCCACAGGACTGGAAAAGGTCAGTTTTCATTCCAATCCCAAAGAAAGGCAATGCTAAAGAATGCTCAAACTACTGCACAATTGCACTTATCTCACATGCTAGTAAATTCTCCAAGTGAGGCTTCAGCAATACGTGAACCGTGAACTTCCTGATGTTCAAGCTGGTTTTAGAAAAGGCAGAGGAACCAGAGATCAAATTGCCAACATCCTCTGGATCCTGGAAAAAGCAAGAGAGTTCCAGAAAAACATCTATGTCTGCTTTATTGACTATGCCAAAGCCTTTGACTGTGTGGATCACAATAAACTGTGGAAAATTCTGAAAGAGATGGAAATACCAGAACACCTGATCTGCCTCTTGAGAAATTTGTATGCAGTTCAGGAAGCAACAGTTAGAACTAGACATGGAACAACAGACTGGTTCCAAATAGGAAAAGGAGTCCGTCAAGGCTGTATATTGTCACCCTGTTTATTTAACTTATATGCAGAGTACATCATGAGAAACGCTGGACTGGAAGAAACACAAGCTGGAATCAAGATTGCTGGGAGAAATATCAATAACCTCAGATATGCAGATGACACCACGCTTTTGGCAGAAAGTGAAGAGGAACTAAAAAGCCTCTTGATGAAAGTGAAAGTGGAGAGTGAAAAAGTTGGCTTAAAGCTCAACATTCAGAAAACGAAGATCATGGCATCCAGTCCCATCACTTCATGGGAAATAGATGGGGAAACAGTGGAAACAGTATCAGACTTTCTTTTTCTGGGCTCCAAAATCACTACAGATGGTGGCTACAGCCATGAAATTAAAAGACGCTTACTCCTTGGAAGGAAAGTTATGACCAACCTAGATAGCCTATTCAAAAGCAGAGACCTTACTTTGCCAACAAAGGTTCGTCTAGTCAAGGCTATGGTTTTTCCTGTGGTCATGTATGGATGTGAGAGTTGAACTGTGAAGAAGGCTGAGTGGCAAAGAATGGATGCTTTTGAACTGAGGTGTTGGAGAAGACTCTTGAGAGTCCCTTGGACTGCAAGGAGATCCAACCAGTCCATTCTAAAGGAGATCAGCCCTGGAATTTCCTTGGAAGGACTGATGCTGAAGCTGAAATTCCAGTACTTTGGCCACCTCATGCGAAGAGTTGACTCATTGGAAAAGACTCTGATGCTGGGAGGGATTGGGGGCAAGAGGAGAAGGGGACAACAGAGGATGAGATGGCTGGATGGCATCACTGATCCGATGGATGTGAGTCTGAGTGAACTCCAGGAGTTGGTGATGGACAGGGAGGCCTGGTGTGCTGCGATTCACGGGGTCGTAAAGAGTCGGACACGACTGAGCAACTGATCTGATCTGATCTGAACAATTAAGATCTAGTTGAAATTAATCCACACCCTGAACAAATCTCAGCATCACTCAGCTAATTCGACAAAAAATGTTGTCAGTCAAGACTTTGGCTACTGTATGGTGTAATAGGGCAGTTAAGGTGGTCAGTTTTAGGATACACAGTGCAGCAGATGGGTTTCCCCAAGAATGGCCATATCATTCACTCACATGCCACATGCTTTTCCACACTGGCACCATGCCATGCCTCCATCAAAAGATGGAGTCTAATTGTCCTCTCCTAAATCTGTTCTGTCCTGATGACCCACTTGCTATCAATTGAGTGAATTGAATAATACTGCTTTGTTCTGTGACAAAGTCAGAAAAGGCCATGAAGCTTCTACCTTGTTCTCATGCAACATTCACTCTGGAAGAAGCTATCTGCCATGGAAGAAATCCAATTACTGTGAGGCCACCACTTGAAAAGGCCATAAGTAGGTGTTCCTTTAGAAAGTCCCAGCTGAGCCCAGCTTTCACGTATTCTGATTCTGCGCCCAATTCCAATATATGGGAGATTTTCTACACCACCAAGTAATTCTGTAATTTAACTCGACTTTGACACTACCTGCCTAGAGATAGCATCAGATCCCACAGGATAAGGGCTCAGTCCTAAATGACTAGTCCCCACACACATACCTCAACTTCTAATGCCAATGGAAAATCTAGCTTGTAACTACAATTTTGACCAATAGGCTATATATGGGAGGTTTCCTTAACCCACTCCTGGATTTTATTAAATTGCTAAGATTTAGTAATCTTAAGTACTAATTTAGTGAGCTCACAGAACTCAGAGAAACATTTTTACTTACTAGATGGCTGGTTTATTATATACAAGTATAACTCAGGAACAGCCAGGTAGACAAGACGCTTAGGGCAAAGTACAAGGGAAAAGCACAGAGTTTCCATGCTCTATAAGCTTGCAACTCCCTGAATCGTCACCTCTTAACCAACCAAGAAGCTCTCCAAATCCCATCGTTGGGCTTTTTATGGAGGTTTTATTACCTATAATTGATTAAATAATTGATTCACCCTCCAACCTCTTCCTTACCCGGAATTGGAGGATGGGTTCTGGATGGAACTGAAAGTTCCCCATCTAATCACATGGTTGGGTATTCAGGCAACCAGCACCCACCCCTAAGTAACCTAGGTGCTTTCCAAAAGTTACCTTACTAACTAAACAAAAGACATCTTTATTGCTCTTATCACTTGGGAAATTCCAATGGTTTCAGGAGCTTTGTGCCAGAAACAAGTACAAAGACCAAATATATATTTGTTATAGATCACAATATTACATTTATCCCAACAAGATGTCAGATATATAAGTTGTCTTAGACTTTCCAGAATAACAACCCACCAGCTGAGAACCACTGAGTGACCTCGGTCTATGTCATGGAGAACAGAAGAATAAATCAGTCAAATCCTGCCTAAATATTAAACCCACCAAATGAGATATCATAAAACTGGTTATTGTTTTAAGCCACTAATTTTATAGTAGCTTTTTTATGCAGCCAAAACTTTCAGGCAGATGTTGCCAACAGCATTGCAAAAACCCCTGTGGACCCATCTACAACCATGGCCATGTTCTCTTCCACAAAATCTCTATGTAAATGAACATGGTCTGCTCTCTGGCAATGTGGGATGATAAATCTCTATGAAAGTGTTTATTTAAATGCCAAGTGACCCTGGCATATTTAGGTACTTGTTTTCACATCATTAACCATTTGACAGGGATGCTTGGAGTACAGAGGGTCCTAACAGACTAAACATTTCTACCCACGGGGAGGAATCAGAAATTAAAATATTTCTGAAATTGTCATGTGAATTGGTGAATAAACCTATCTTGTGCTACATGAAACTTCAGAAATATCTTGACTGATTAAAGAGAGCTAAAGACAGTTGTCAACTCTATGTCATCTGAATGCTGATTTATAACTTACAATATATTTCCCCACAAATATCTAGTCATGAGTCCTAATAATTCTAATCTAATCTGTGAACCTCATGGGCCAGGATCATAAGCTAATGAAGGGGAAGAAGGATGATGAAAGAATTCTTGCTCTTCCCTAGGAGCAAAGCCAGCCCCAGAAGAAATGTAAGAAGGTGTAGCTTTGTCTTCAGTCCTATGGTATCTTAGAATCACTTCTCACAGGTTCCAGGGGCCCCCAGGTGACTCCCTGATGGTGGAATCACATGCAGATCTGCCCTTAACTCCAGCACCTCCTGCCTCTGTGATCATGCTCTAATATCATTTATCCAATTTCTTGCCTCCACTCTCCTGGGAAACACATTCTCATTAATAAATAAAAGATCAATTGGCTCTTTCTGCTTTAATGTACATTACTGAGATTTCAGGCTGCTTGTCAACGTGAAGGGAAAATGACCAGGAAAACCAGCCAGCAGGCAGAACAGCCTTCCTTCCAGAGTTCTGGCTCTGCCTCTTCTAAATCTGTGGATTTTCTTTAGCTCCTTGGAGAAGACAGGAGCAAAAGAGTCGGTGATGACATTGGGGGAAGTATTGGGGTAAACTCATCCACATTTGGGTAGTTTGTAAATTGAGAATTTCACATGTAATTTTTATCAGAGATGAAGTCAACAGATGATATAGTTCCAAACCCAGCATCCAGCATTTAATAACCATCTCTCTAGAGGAAGGGCTCTGTTCATAGCCTTTGCCAAGTTCTATGGGGTAAATACTCCCACTGTCTCTGACTTTAAGATACCAATGTGTGGAGACTTCCCTGGTGGCCCAGTGGTTAAGAATCCACCTGCCAATGCAGGGGAGGTGGATTTGATTCCTGGTCAGGGAAATAAGTTCCCACATGCTGAAGGGAACCTAAGCCTGAACACCACAACAACAGAGCCCCACGCTCTAGAGCCCATTTTCCACAACAAGAGAAGCCACTGCAATGAGAAGCCTGAGCATTGCAACTAGAGAGTATCCTGCAACTAGAGAAAGCCAGCATGCCACAGTGAAGACCTGACACAGTCAAAAGAGAAAAAATCATGCAAGCTACCAGTATGCCATCACTGAACTAGAGCTGGGAAGTGATGTGCACAGTCATCTCTCCTGACTCATCAGGATCCAGCTCCAGCCCCCAGGGCCAGCACCTATGACCACCATACCTTACTTCCAAGTTCAATCAGCTAAGTCAAATCAGAGATGGGGTGTACCCTGGGGGTAATTGTTGAGAGGAGACTGATCACTCAAGTCCAAAAGATACCATCCTACCTTTATCCATGCATTTCTGCTCAGTTTTCTGTCCCTTAAGTCCATTCCTCCCACCCACCTGGAACCTCTTCACTTCTAGTTCAGTTCAGTTCAGTTCAGTCCAGTCACTCAGTTGTGTCCAACTCTTTGGAAACCCATGGACTGCAGCATGCCAGGCTTCCCTATCCATCACCAACTCCTGGAGCTTACTCAAACTCATGTCCATTGAGTCGGTGATGCCATCCAACCATCTCATCCTCTCTCATCCCTTTATCTTTCCACCTTCAATCTTTCCCAACATCAGGTTCTTTTCCAATGAGTATGTTCTTCACATCAGGTAGCCAAAGTATTGGAGTTTCAACTTCAGCATCATTCCTTCCAATGAATATTCAGGACCGATTTCCTTTAGGATGAACCAGTTGGATCTCCTTGCAAGTACAAAGGAGTCTCAAGAGTCTTCTCCAACACCACAGTTCAAAAGCATCAATTCTTCGGAGCTCAGCTTTCTTTATAGTCCAAATCTCACATCTATACATGACTACTGGAAAAGTCATATCTTTGACTAGATAGACCTTTGTTGGCAAAATAATGTCTCTGCTTTTTAATATGATGGCTAGGTTGGTCATAGCTTTTCTTCCAAGAAGGAAACATCTTTGAATTTCATGGCTGCAGTCACCATTTGCAGTGATTTAGGAGCCCCCAAAATAATGTCTGCCACTGTTTCCATTGTTTCCCCATCTATTTGCAATGAAGTGATGGGACTTGATACCATGATCTTAGTGTTCTGAATGTTGAGTATTAAGCCATATTTTTGATTCTCCTCTTTCATTTTCATCAAGAGGCTCTTTAGTTCTTTGCTTTCTGCCATAAGAGTGGTGTTATCTGCATAATGGAGGTTATTAATATTTCTCCCAGGATTCCTGATTCCAGGTGCTTCATCCAGCCTGGCATTTCACATGATGTACTCTGCATATAAGTTAAATAAACAGGGTGACAACATACAGTCTTGACGTAATCCTTTTCCTATTTGGAACCAGTCTGTTGTTCCATGTCCAGTTCTAACTGTTACTTCTTGAACTGCAAACAGATTTCTCAAGAGGCAAGGCAGGTGGTCTGGTATTCCCATCACTTTAAGAATATTCCACAGTTTGTTGCCATCCACACAGTCAAAGGCTTTGGAATAGTCAATAAAGCAGAAGTAGTTGTTTTTCTGGAACTCTCTTGCTTTTTTGATGATTCACTGAATGTTGGTAATTTGTTTTCTGGTTCCTCTGCCTTTTCTAAAACCAGCTTGAACATCTGGAAATTCTCAGTTCATGTATTGTTGAAGACTTGCTTTGAGAATTTTGAGCATTACTTTGCTAGTGTGTGAGATGAGTGCAGTTGTGCTGTACTTTGAACATTCTTTGGCATTGCCTTTCTTTGGGATTGGAATGAAAACTGACCTTTTCCAGTCTTGCGGCCTCTGCTGAGTTTCCAGATTTGCTGGCATATTGAGTACAGCACTTTCACAGAATCATCTTTTAGGATTTGAAATAGCCCAACTGGAATTCCATCACTTCCACCAGCTTTGTTCATAGTGATAATACCTAAGGCCCACTTGACTTTGCATTTCAGGATGTCTGGCTCTAGGTCAGTGATCACACCATTGTGGTTATCTGGGTCATGAAGATCTTTTTGTATAATTCCTCTGTGTATTCTTGCCACCTCTTCTTACTATCTTCTGCTTCTGTTAGGTCCATATCATTCTGTCCTTTATTGTGCCCATCTTTGCCTGAAATGTTCCCTTGGTATCTCTAATTTTCTTGAAGAGATCTCTAGTCTTTCCCATTCTATTGGTTTTTTCTATTTCTTTGCACTGATCATTGAGGAAGGCTTTCTTATCTCTTCCTGCTATTCTTTGGAACTCTGCATTCAGATGGGTATCTTTCCTGTTCTTCTTTGCCTTTAGCTTCTCTTCTTTTCTCAGCTATTTGTAAGGCCTCCTCGGACAACCATTTTGCTTTTTTGCATTTCTTTTTCTAGGGATGGTTTTGATCACTGCCTCCTATACAATATCACGAACCTTCATTCATAGTTCTTCAGGCACTCTCTCAGATCTAATCCCTTGAATCTATTTGTCACTTTAACTGTATTATCATAAGGATTTGATTTAGGTCATACATGAATAGTCTAGTGGTTTCACTTACTTTCTTCAATTTAAGTCTGAATTTTGCAATAATGAGTTCATGATCTGAGCCACAGTCAGCTCCCAGTCTTGTTTCTGCTGACTATGTAGAGCTTCTCCATCTTTGGCTGCAAAAAATACAATCAGTCTGATTTCTGTATTGACTGTCTGGTGATGTCCATCTGTAGAGTCTTCTCTTGTGTTGTTGGAAGATGGTGTTTACTACATCCAGTGCATTCTCCTGGCAAAACTTTATTAGCCTTTGCCCTGCTTCATTTTATACTCCAAGGCCAAATTTGCCTGTTACTCCAGGTATCTCTTGGTTTCCTACTTTTGCATTTTCAGTCCTCTATAATGAAAAAGACATCTTTTGGGGGTGTTAGTTCTAGAAAGTTTTGTAGGTCTTCATAAAACCATTCAGGTTCTTCAGCGTTACTGGTTGGGGCATAGACTTGGATTACTGAGATATTGAATGGTTTGCCTTGGAAACAAACATCGATCATTGTGTCATTTTTGAGATTGCATCCAAGTACTGCTATTCAGAATCTTTTGTTGACTATGAAGACTACTCCTTTTCTTCTAAGGGATTCTTGCCCACAGTAGTAGATATAATGGTCATCTGAGTTAAATTCACCCAGTTTAGTCCACTTTGGTTCACTGATTTCCTAAAATGTCGATGTTCGCTCTTGCCATTTCCTGTTTGACCACTTCCAATTTACCCTGATTCGTGGACCTAACATTCCAGGTTCCTATGCAGTATTGTTCTTTAATGCATCGGAGTTTACTTCCATCACCAGTCACATCTACAACTGGGTGTTGTTTTGTCTCAGGCTCTGTCTCTTCATTCTGGAGTTACTTCTCCACTGATCTCTCAAAGCATATTGGGCACCTACAAACCTGGTGACTTCATCTTTCAGGGTCCTATCTTTTTGCCTTTTCATACTGTTCATGGGGTTCTCAAGGCAAGAATACTGAAGTGGTTTGCCATTCCCTTCTCCAGTGAGCCACATTTTGTCAGAACTCTCCACCATGACCCATGCATCTTGGGTGGTCCTACAAGGCACTGGCTCATAGTTTCACTGAATTAGACAAGGCTATGGTCCATGTGATCAGTTTGATTACTTTTCTGTGATTGTGGATTTCATTCTGTCTGCCCTCTGATGGATGGCTTATGGAAGCTTCCTGATGGGAGAGACTGACTGAGGGGGAAACTGGGTCTTCTTCTGATGGGTGAAGCCATGTTCAGTAAATCTTTAATCCACTTTTCTGTTGATAGGCAGGGCTGTGTTCCCTCCCTGTTGTTTGAACTGAGGCCAAACTATAGTGGAGGTAATGAAGATAATGGTGACCTCCTTCAAAAGGTTCCATGCACACAATGCTGCCCTCAGTGCCTCTGACCCTGCAGCAGGCCACCGCCAACCCTCACCACTGCCAGAGCCTCCTGGACCCACACAGGCAAGCCTGGCTCAGTCTCTTGTGGGGTCACAGCTCCGTTCTCCTGGTCCTGGTGCACACTGCCACTGCTGCTTCTAGGAGAGTCTCCTGGAGAGGTGGGAGGGTGTGGCAGCAGGAGCCATATTTCAGACCTCATTCTAGAAGCTGGTGCTGGAGACTTATTAGCTCATGGGTGGAAACACCTGGCCACACCTGGCCCCACTTGACATCCTGGACCAAATGCCTCAGGTTAGATGCCTTGGCTTCTAATTCACTGCTAAAAGCTACTGAGCACAGCGTGCCCGTTTCTGGTCACTATGTCCCTAGTTTGTTTGCTTTCTGCTCCCAAGTCCCTGTTCACACCCCTTGCCCATCCTCCAAATGCCTCTTGGCCCCTGGCCTCTGTCCTCAGAGACTGGAGTCCCAGCATAAACCAATTCCTCTGGCCACAGCCCTGCGGTTTGCTAACTGGCATCCCCAAAACTGATCCAGTCTGGGCTTTGGGGGGAAGAAAAGGACTCTTCTATGTCTTGATTGTTGATCCTTCAGGCATCTGGGGGATGTGGCAAGTCAGTTGTCTCTGCCTCACAGGTAAAGACGCTGAAGCCTAGACACAAACCTAAGACCACACAGCTTACAAGTACAGAGTCAAATTTCAAACCAGATTTGGCAAGGCCAAAGACAGATCTGTCCAACCTTAACACTCACCCGTACCCACTGTACTTGTGGTTTTCAGACTATTCCCCAGGAATTTAAAATCCAGAGTAGGTGACTTTAAAACATCACAATTATTTGTGCACTTTTGCCCTTTAACATATCTTAAGCATTTTTATAAAACTATACAAATTCTGAGGCAGGAATCCCTCAGAAGAAATGGAGTGGCCATCATGGTCAACAAAAGAGTCCGAAATGCAGTACTTGGATGCAATCTCAAAAACGACAGAATGATCTCTGTTCGTTTCCAAGGCAAACCATTCAATGTCACAGTAATCCAAGTCAATGCCCCAACCAGTAATGCTGAAGAAGCTGAAGTTGAATGGTTCTATGAAGACTTACAAGACTTTTTAGAACTAACACCCAGAAAAGATGTCCTTTTCATTATAGGGGACTGGAATGCAAAAGTAGGAAGTGGAGAAACACCTGGAGTAACAGGCAAATTTGGCCTTGGAATACGGAATGAAGCAGGGCAAAGACTAACAGAGTTTTGCCAAGAAAATGCACTGGTCATAGCAAATACCCTCTTCCAACAACACAAGAGAAGACTCTATACATGGACATCACCAGATGGTCAACACCGAAATCAGATCAATTATATTCTTTGCAGCCAAAGATGGAGAAGCTCTATACAATCAGCAAAAACAAGACCAGGAGCTGACTGTGGCTCAGACCATGAACTCCTTATTGCCAAATTCAGACTTAAATTGAAGAAAGTAGGGAAAACCACTAGACCATTCAGGTATGACCTAAATCAAATCCCTTATGATTATACAGTGGAAGTGAGAAATAGATTTAAGGGCCTAGATCTGATAGATAGAGTGCCTGATGAACTATGGAATGAGGTTCATGACATTGTACAGGAGACAGGGATCAAGACCATCCCCATGGAAAAGAAATGCAAAAAAGCAAAATGGCTGTCTGGGGAGGCCTTGCAAATAGCTGTGAAAAGAAGAGAAGTGAAAAGCAAAGGAGAAAAGGAAAGATATAAACATCTGAATGCAGAGTTCCAAAGAATAGCAAGAAGAGATAAGAAGGCCTTCTTCAGCGATCAATGCAAAGAAATAGAAGAAAACAACAGAATGGGAAAGACTAAGGATCTATTCAAGAAAATCAGAGATACCAAAGGAACATTTCATGCAAAAATGGGCTCGATAAAGGACAGAAATGGTATGGACCTAACGGAAGCAGAAGATATTAAGAAGAGGTGGCAATAATACACAGAAGAACTGTACAAAAAAGAGCTTCACAACCCAGATAATCATGATGGTGTGATCACTGACCTAGAGCCAGACATCCTGGAATGTGAAGTCAAATGGGCCTTAGAAAGCATCACTACAAACAAAGCTAGTGGAGGTGATGGAATTCCAGTGGAGCTATTCCAAATCCTGAAAGATGATGCTGTGAAAGTGCTGCACTCAATATGCCAACAAATTTGGAAAATTCAGCAGTGGCCACAAGACTGGAAAAGGTCAGTTTTCATCCCAATCCCAAAGAAAGGCAATGCCAAAGAGTGCTCAAACTACCGCACAATTGCACTCATCTCACACGCTAGTAAAGTAATGCTCAAAATTCTCCAAGCCAGGCTTCAGCAATATGTGAACCGTGAACTTCCTGATGTTCAAGCTGGTTTTAGAAAAGGCAGAGGAAGCAGAGATCAAATTGCCAACATCCCCTCGATCATCGAAAAAGCAAGAGAGTTCCAGAAAAACATCTATTTCTGCTTTATTGACTATGCCAAAGCCTTTGACTGTGTAGATCACAATAAACTGTGGAAAATTCTGAGAGAGATGGGAATACCAGACCACCTGATCTGCCTCTTAAGAAATCTGTATGCAGGTCAGGAAGCAACAGTTAGAACTGGTCATGGAACAACAGACTGGTTCCAAATAGGAAAAGGAGTACGTCAAGGCTGTATATTGTCACCATGTTTATTTAACTTCTATGCAGAGTACATCATGAGAAATGCTGGACTGGAAGAAACACAAGCTGGAATCAAGATTGCCGGGAGAAATATCAATAACCTCAGATATGCAGATGATACCACCCTTATGGCAGAAGTGAAGAGGACCTCAAAAGCCTCTTGATGAAAGTGACAGTGGAGAGTGAAAAGGTTGGCTTAAAGCTCAACATTCAGAAAACGAAGATCATGGCATCTGGTCCCATCACTACATGGGGAAATAGTGGGGAAACAGTGGAAACAGTGTCAGACTTTGTTTTTCTGGGCTCCAAAATCACTGCAGATGGTGACTGCAGCCATGAAATTAAAAGATGCTTACTCCTTGGAAGAAAAGTTATGACCAACCTAGATAGCATATTGAAAAGCAGAGACATTACTTTACCAACAAAGGTTCGCCTAGTCAAGGCTATGGTCTTTCCTGTGGTCATGTATGGATGTGAGAGCTGGACTGTGAAGAAGGCTGAGCACCGAAGAATTGATGCTTTTGAACTGTGGTGTTGGAGAAGACTCTTGAGAGTCCCTTGGACTGCAAGGAGATGCAACCAGTCCATTCTGAAGGAGATCAGCCCTGGGATTTCTTTGGAAGGAATGATGCTGAAGCTGAAACTCCAGTATTTTGGCCACCTCATGCGAAGAGTTGACTCATTGGAGAAGACTCTGATGCTGGGAGGGATTGGGGGCAGGAGGAGAAGGGGACGACAGAGGATGAGATGGCTGGATGGCATCACTGACTCGATGGATGTGAGTCTCAGTGACCTCCGGGAGTTGGTGATGGACAGGGAGGCCTGGCGTGCTGCAGTTCATGGGGTCGCAAAGAGTCGGACATTACTGAGCGACTGATCTGATCTGATCTGATACAAATTAAAGCCACATACAAAGTCCCCTTCTGGCTCAGCTGGTAAAGAATCTGGTAAAGAATGCAGGAGAACAGGGTTTGATCCCTGGGTTTGGAAGATCTCCTAGAGAAGGGAAAGGCTACCCACTCCAGTATTGTGGCCTGGAGAATTCCTTGGACTGTATAGTCCATGAGGTTGCAACGAGTCGGACACAACTGAGCTACTTTCACACACACACACACACATACACACACACAAAGTCAATCTATTTTATATCAAATTTGGGTAAACTGTGCTACTGAGTTCCTGCATGTAGACCTCAAAATAAACTTTCCTTATTGTCTTGTGAAAATGGAAATTTATAAATTTCCACATTATCTCCTTAATATATTTACCTTCCTTGTATAAAAATGAACAGATGTGGGGCAAGGTCACTACATCATGGAAGTGCCAAAGTTTTGATATATTTTACCAGTAAGGTAGATGGGACATCTATGCCAATTTGTTGGGGAAAACTGAACATTTAAAAAAAAAAAAAAAAGGACTACTCTCTACTCTCTACTCTGTGTTTCATGTTCTCACCATTTATGTTTAAATTGTACTTTTTACTCTGCTTCCTTGAATACCTTTTCAGGATAGCCTAAATAGTACTGCCCTTTTATTAAAATCACGTATAACTGCCTCACTAATGTATTTAGTTTCTATGAGTTTATTGTCTATTATCACAATTCTCATCTCCCTCCCACCCTCCAAGTGTAGACTCCAGGAAGGAAGGGCTTTTGTTCTGCTTATGGCTACATCCAGAGCACCTAGACTACTTCCAGAATATAGTAGGCACTCAACAAATTTTTTCTGAATGCATGAATAGAAGAATAAATGAATGAATTTAAATTAATTTGACTACTTTGAGATTTTAAGTGACTATGTGACAGAGAAAGGTACTAAGATGCATGAGAGTTTTTTTTTTTTTTTAATGATATTGCCAAACATCTCATAATGTTAGAACATAAACTTGAAAAGTGTTTTCTATAATACAATTGTGGTTTTATATCAGCTGAAGAACCCATTCATCAACTCCCTCCAGCTTATGCATTTACTACTTAAAGAACAAGGACAGTTCTTAGACATGGAGAGTAATTCAACCTTAGAATAAAAATATCTTGCCCCTTCTCTTTCAAACCTCTGGATGAGTTGCATTTAAGAGAATACTGATATCATGAAGTCAGATTTCAGGAATTTATATATGCTACTGTTGTCTGTGTGAATCACAGAATTTTCTCTTGTATTATATGTCCTAGTAAGATGCAGACATAAGTGGAATGCTGAGACTACTCTAAGCATATTTGACTGTAAATATTAGTTAAAAAGCTTATTTTGAAGGTTGTGTTGATCTAAAATGTCTCATTTTTCTTAATAGCTAGTTTCAAATGTTATACATGTGAACGTATAAGAATCAGTTCATTCCAATCAAATAAACCTGGTCTGTTTCAAGTCAGAGTTCTTTTATAATTTTAGGAAAATAATGAATTCCACTGCTAAAAGAAATTATAATCTGAAAAAAAAATGGCCTTACCATGCACAACATCCATTCTCCTGACCTGCAGCCGTACCTGCCCTAGAAGGCTCTGGGTGGAGTTTGAAGCGGTACCTAGCCTGCTGGAACTCACTCATGGCACAACTCACTCATGGCACTGAAGTCCAGCTTTGTAGACAGGACCAGTCTCCATCCTTCCTCTTCAGCTCTAACCCACAGTAGTTAGAGCAAGATGAAGTCCTCAGGCATGAGGCCAGGGGGAGCTAGTTACTCTGTCTCTGCCACTAACCAGTGGTGAGGAAGCAATTTCACTTCTCAAGCATCTGTTCCTTCATCTGGCAAAATAATAATGTTATTTCATAGGGCTATGGTGAGAATTAAGCAGATAATGTGGGCAAAGCTTTTGAGTAGAACTAGGGTGATGTTATTATATTTATTATTTTCATTATCATCATGTTTTAGTTCTTAAGTTCAAGGCTCTTAGGTTCTTATGTACATAAGGCACCTTGCTTAATGTCTGTTTGACAGATGTATTCGGAAAGGCCAAGGATTATAACTAAATAATATAAAGAATTATGTAATGGATTGCAGTATGATCAATGTTTGTCATTTTGCAGTTGCACATTCCTCCTGAAGGATGCTCTCCAATCTTGGTGTTCCAGGTGGAAGGAAGGGCCCAACACTGCAAACCATCATCACTGCTGATGCATATTTCATCCCCATCAGCATCTCTCACTGTTTATCTATGGACTTTTGAAGCAATAAAGCAAAAATATTCAAATGCTCTTAACTTAAAAATGCATCCAGAAGCATCCATATCCTGAGATGGGAAGGAACTTAAAAAGGTCCTGTGTCCTAGTCCTGTCTCCTGGGAAGGGCACTTGAAAGGATTTTTCTGGGCTTCCTAGCTACAAAGAGGACTTCTTAAATGGGGAATAGCATAGTGGAACCAGGTAATGCCCCTGAAAGCCACCCCAGGAGATGACACTCATGATCCAGCCTCAAGAAACCAGGACTGGGGGCTCCCCTGCAAGAGTCAGGCCCACTCCTGCCCACTACCCACCACTAAACTTGAGCTGCCTGGGATATGGTAGAGTTAGATGCACTTGTTCCTCTCCCCTCCACAGTGCTCCTGTTTTAGGGTCCCTCTGTCCCCATGCTGGGGTGAGCCAGGGTCACTCTCTTTAGAAGAACAGCCTTCTCAGGCTCCTTCCCTGGTCCTTCTCAGATCACTGCTACCTTCTATCTCCCTAACCTGACCTTGTTGCCCACAGAATCACTGCCTCCAATATGAGAAAGAAGCTAAGAGGTCTTTGAAAACCCCATGGCTCCTCCCACTGAGTAGTAACACATCCACTCATACCCCAGCCTTGACCTGTTGAGTACCTACTATACTTGGGCTCAGTGCCAGGCACTAGGCATTTGGAAAATGAACAACGCAGAGCACCTGAATCAACCCAGTCACAGTGTGGAGACTGGTACGGAGTACAAAATAAGAGGGAAGCTCAGAGGCTGGGAAGGCTACCTGACTCAGTAAGATACTATCTAGGCTGGGCAACTTGGGAAGCAGACTGTGTGATGGAATCATCAGGCAGCATTCAGTAAGGAACTGCCCTGGGAGGGAGAGGACAGAAGTGGGTTGGGCAGAGGGAAAAATTGAGTCATGACTCAGTAATACAGGCCCAAGAACAGCCTCAGCCAATACCACAGAGACCTCTGAAGTTAAAATAACACAGTGGCATTTCCCCCATATCCAAACCTTTATGCTCCTGCATCAGCCATTGAACTGAGCCAAAGGGCATGTCCTTGAGCACATCACTTCCCAAACTCCTGTGTATACATCCTCCTTTATTCTGGATCATCTCTTGGGATCACTACTCTGCAGAGTACATTTTAGGTCTCAAGTCCAAAAGCCCCAAACTCAAAGTTCATCTGCGTCACTGACTTTTCTAAGATTCAGAACATGGCTGCCTGGGATGGGACTTCCCCAGGCCCATTCCTGAATTAGCCAAGATGCTATCAGGTGATAAGGACTGAACCACTACTCATACTGATTAAAGAAGAAAAATAGGGTAAGGATTTTAATGGCTTATGTAATTGAAAAGTCCAGAGATGAGTCTAGAGATCTTCAGGAAAAGCTAGATCCAGGGCTTTGCTCTCTTTCAATCTTTTAGCTCGCTTTCCCCTGTGCTAGCTGAATTCTTATGCCTGTTCTTTCTTTGCAGTGCCTCTTAGAAGCTCCAGGCTTATATTCTTCCATTTTAATAATCCCCATTAATAAATACAGGGCTTCTACTTTTTCATATTGCTAATGAAATCATAAATTTGCACCTCATTGGCTTTATGGATGTCACCTACCCAGCCCTGAATCAACTGATGTCATGAGGATGGAACACATGGATTGTTTGGGTTTTCAATGTATACTGAGGAAGAAGGATGGTGTCACTCTTTCCAAACTACTTGGCCTGGCAGTGAGTGGAAAAACAGTTCTCCAAAGGAAAATCAGGATCCAACCTCAGGAGGGGAAATGGATGCTGAACTTACAGAAACATCCCACAAACACTCTGCTGACACAGTTTGTAGGGCCTGTTCTGGACTCTGCCCTCACTTTGGAGTCTGGCAGACATGGTAGAAAAAGCCCTTCACTGGGACCCATTCCTTCTTGTACCATGTCCAGTGTGGCTAGCCCCTACATTTCATGTCACTCCCAGCCAAGCTGGTCATCTATCCTGCTGCACTAAAGAAACACCCAATGGGGAGATGACCAGGAGCTGTTGGAACAATGTCCACAAGTTTCTTCCCAACTTCCTGTCTGGGAAATTTACTAGCAAGTATCCATGGAATAGATTTGGCACTTGGGATGTGGGAAGGGGCCAGAAAGAGGGAGGAAAGTAAATGCAACAAAAACCTAAAAGCCTGTGCTAATCATTAATTTCAACTTTCTGTGCAATCCATTCTCTCTGACAGGGAGGAAAGCCAGCTGACTGAAGTCTCACAAACTCATAGATGATGTGGGACTGAAAGAGGACCTTCAGTATGTCCTGCCCAACCTTCTACCTGGCATACGGAATCCCCTCAGCAGGCTTCCTGATGGGGCCTTGAACACTTCCAGTGACAGAGGGCTCACCACCTCCAAAGTAACTTTTTCATAGCAGCATATCTTGAGTCAAGATCTATCACCCAGAAACTTCTAACACTGATCTTGGTTCTGCCCCCAGCATGGCCTGAGTCCTCTGGGCTTGCAGTAATTCCCCACTTCACCTCTGATGCAGGTGTTACTGAGACAGAAATAAAGAGTGGCATCCAGGCAGACACTTAGGTTTGACTCTGGGCCTTCCAGAGAAACTGGTCACAGACCGACTGGGACCCAGAACAGACCTTTGGCTTTTCCTCACCTTCTGGTTACTGCTGACAGTTTAGATCTTGATTGGCCTCTTGAAATCTGATCCTCCTCTGAGTTTCCAACTCGACCTCAGCTGCTGTTGGCTCTATTCTGGCATCACTGGACCTAATCCTGCCTTGTTCTGTAGCTATAGAGGCTCCTCCTGATCACTCACTGCTCCAGTCAGGAGCAGACTTCTCTGCCATCTGAGGACAGGGCTTCCTCTGACCCATTCATGCCTCTGTGTGAATCTGAAGGCTCACATTCTGGATAGATACAGGCACACCAAGACACATGACTTGGTGAGTGGAAAGTTAGCAGGACCTTAGTGCTCCCACATGCTTTGCCCCTTGGCAGAGGACAATGAGCACAGCAGTGAGCAGCAGCCCTGTCTGACATCACCCTGAGGGGTCCAGGCTTTCCCTATAGGACCTGCTTGAGCCCAGAGCTGACCTCCCTGCAGCCTTTAGTCCCCATCACTGTCCAAGTCACCCCAAACTTGAGGTTCCTGAGAGCTAAAATCATCTCATTAATGCTCACTCTGCTCAGTAAATGCCTACCAAGCCAAAAGATGAGTGACAAGAAGGAAAAAAAGAAGAAACTCACTTTTCACCCCCTGGATAGCACCATAGGACCTTGGGTCAGTGAGAATTTGCTGGTAAGTCAGCCCCGCCTCTTCAGCAAGAGTTTCTTCACTCCAATGTTCCATCAAAACTCCCCTTTTTAAGTATTCCCTGTCTGGCACTTTCTGCTTCTGCCCTGATGCGCATTAAATCAACCTGGGCTGTTACTGGAGAGGAGAAGGTGGAGATGCCCCCCCCCCAACCTAATGGAGAAGACAGTCTTCCTTTGTAGATTTTCCCTTTCTCCTGCTGACCCAGTGCACTTTTTGACCTTGACCCTGCACAGACAGCTGTGCACAGACAGATCCTCAAATAAGAATGAATGATCACTTGCCAGGAAATCAATGAACCCAGAGAAGAGCCCTAAGGAGGGAAGCAGGCATCCCAGTCCTGTGACATGGGTCAGACACACTTTAGCACCCACACTGCTCACTGCCCTTCCTTCGGCCCTCTACACCTCACCTCAGACCTCCGCTGCCCACCCCTCCACCCCTCACCAACCCTCCACGCCCCTGGCAGAGCACAGCGGAAAAACCCACTGACGCGGCACAGGAGGCCGGCTTTCCTGCGAATAGTGTTGGCTGCGCACAGAATTACACTGCCTAGGGGCAAGCAGAATGGATGGGGGAGTCTAACAGGCCCAGAGACCCCAGAGCAATTTCACTTGGTTTTGATTCATGGCTTGTCAAAGCACTAACCAAATATTCCATTTTCATTTTCGCCCTCCTCTCTCTCCCATTGACTGGCATCATAATTGAAAACTCTGGCATGAAGGGTCGGGGCCACCTTTATGCAGGGCCCTCAATTCCACCTGCTCAGAATGTCTTGCGCCTCAAAAAGGACAGAGGGGAAAATCAGCAAACAGATGGTGTGGGGATTAGATTCACATGGGCCACCCTCAGACGACTCTGTTATCTCGGCTTGAGCAACCTGGGACTCTCCAGCCCTCTGCTCTCTGCCTTTTGAGCTTATTCCTGCTTGTTTGTTCAACTGTAAAAAGGATGCAGGGCCAGAAAGGTGGGCTGAGTTTGCAATCACTCTTTCCCTCCTTGTTTGAAGGCCTGCCAAGAGGCAAGCTGGCAAAAGGGGTGTTTTACAATAAAGGAGCCACCTGACTTGGGGAATTTTTAAATCTTCCTTTTCTCAAATAAATATCTCATGAAAGGCTAACCCAAATGATAGTAACACCTAACATTTATTGAGCCCTTACAACTTTGCAGGAGCTGTTCTAAAATTTTTACATAAATGATTTCATTTTATTTTTGTAAGAACACTATGTGCTAGGTATTATTACTTACTGCCACTGGGGCACTGATAACAAGGGATGCTAAGAAACTTGTTTGAGGTCAAATAGTTAAGAACTATTAAAGAACATGATTTCAATATACAGCCAGCCATCTTAATCTGTATGTCATGCTTCCCTGAGCTCAAAGATGGAGACCTAAAACAAACAGGTAGATAGAGAGATGACAGCAGTAAATTAGATGATAGATGGACACATAGATAGAAAATAGATTAATATATATATTATATGTATATTGTATATATATATATAATATCTAGCTAGATGATATTTTTCATGGTAGTAAATACAAGAGTCTTTACCTGTACACTGAAGGTTGAGGGTGGCACAAGGACCCCAGTTGTCCTTGTCTGTTGGAGGTGGAATGGTTCAGCTACCCTAGTTCTAGGGTCCAGTTTGAAAAGGTGGGGAAGGAACAGAAAGAATTAAAGGAGCTGAAGTTTTGAGTCTGTGTCATCAGAATATGGTATGTCTGTAGAAACAGGAGCTGTCCAGACCCTCTGCGCTCACTGTTGTGCTGTGACCTGCCCAGGTCAGCAGCTGACACAGGAGTGAAGCGCAGGCTGGGCAAGCCTCAGATGGAGAACGAGGAACCAGGACAAGTTGGAACGCCACCCAGTGGGGCACTCTGGCCTGGGGTGGGAATGGGTGACGGGAAGGCAGAGTGGAACTCTAGGCAGGACCAGACTTGGGAACTCTGTGCCTGGGGCTCCCAGGGAAAAAGATACCACATCCAGTGCAACAAACGTTACTGTGAACAGACCTACAGTTGAGCTCCTGGAAGCACCCCAGGGAAGGACCCCAAATGTATTTTTATCAAGCACCCCAGATGGTTCTGGTCATCAGACGGGCATGGAAACTTCAGAGGTGAAACACTGAAGGTCTGAAAGAGCTTTGTTCTTCTTTTTGGCACTTCCCGGTCTGTCTGCCCCAGCCATGTTTTCTGCCGCTAGCGGGTGATTGCACTACCAGCCCTTTTCCTTGACCCACCCACACAGGCAGTCTGCTCACTTTCTGAGTTCAGGGCTTTAACAACTGGTTTCCCCAGAATCTTGAATCCAGCAAAGTTTGAATTCGAAATTTCTTCTGCTTTCTGCCACAGCCCTAGCGCCTGACATGCAATCTGCCCCCAATTCTTAGAACATCATGATGCATGATTGAGCCCCATGAGGCATCTACCTGCTCTCTGCTGCCTGGATGCCTAGATGCCAGACACAGAGGCCAGCTAGTGCTAGCTCCAAGACAGAAGAGTCTTTCCCTTCGCCTGTCAGGAAGACCATGCCCTGAGTTATGCTAGTGTGTTCTGGTTGTTATTGTTGCTATAACTAATTCCCAAAACCTTAGTGACTTAATGTACAAATTTATTATCCTAAGGTTCTGGAGGTCAGAACTCTGAAGTGGGTCTTACTGGACTAAAAGCAAAGTGTCAGCTGCTCTGCGTTCCTTCTGGAGGCTCTGCGGGAGGATCCTTGCCTTCCCTTTGCCAGCTTCTAGAGGCCCCCATATTCCTTGGCTTGTGGCCATGCACTGCTCTCACCTTTCCTCCCATTTTTATATCTTCTCTCCCCCTGACCCTCCTACTTTCTTCCTATCATGATCCTTGTGATTATACTGGACCCATTCAGATGGTTTAGGATCACTGCCCCATCTCAATATCCTTAATTTAGTGCTTGCTTCAGCAGCACGTATAACAAAATTGGAATGATACAGAGATTTGCATGGCCCCTGCACAAGTATGACATGGAAATTCATGAAGCATTCCATATTTAAAAATGAAAAAAGATCCTGAATTTAATCACAGCTGCAATGTCCCCTTTGCCACGAAAGGTGACATATGCACAGATTCTGAGGATTCATTGTGGACATGTTTGTATTTTCTACCACAGGTTAATAATGTGCATATCACCTTGCCCTGGGTCAGCACAGGAAGTAGAGGCCTAGGCTTTGAGAACAGGGCACGCACTTGGGAAGGTTACCTTGCCCAGGAGCAGAGCCCAAGCTATTCCTGGACCAAGACTCCACCGAGTGAGATACCCAGAGAGGATGGGGGTGTGCTGTGAGGACAGATGTGTGCACATGCATGTATATACACACACCTGTGTGCACATATGTATACATGGGTCAGAAAAGTAGTTATTTGAGGCCCTGAAGGCAGTAAGTGCTGAAAACAGCAACCCAGAGAAAGAGCAAGGAGAAGGCGGCTTGGCAGCATTCTCTAATTAAATGGCATGATAAGAACGTGCATCTCACATTCCCAAGACTCCTCACTGCCGAATTCATTTCTCCACGGAAGCCGAAGAATTCAAGAACGCTCTAGTGCTCATTTCAGAAAAAGAGGTCTGAGGAGAGCAAATTGCCTTCTGCTGTCTCAGTCTGCATTGGGAGGCGGATGTAGTCAGCTGTTGCCTCCGCAGCCTGACCCTCAGCCTCTGAACACAGATTTGCTGATCAGACTCCGAATAGCCTGGGCCTTTGCAAACAGGCTGTTTCACTCAATGTGTGGAACATCTCTCTCTCAGCACACAGATGGGAAAGCCTCTGCAGGGGTGAGTCATTAATTCCCACCAGAGCAGTGAGACGCTCGGTGGAGGCCTCCAGGGCCCTGCAGGGTGGGGCCTGAGGACCACAGCAAGGGAGGAAAGCAAGAATGCCTCAGAGAGTAGGGACTCCACTGGCCACAGGCCCAACTCCAGGAGGTGCCACTGACATTGTGAACATCAGAGAGAAGGGACCCCCACCAGCCACAGGCCCAACTCCAGGAGGCACCACTGACATTGTGGGCGCCTGGAGGGACAGAAGAGGCCTCCGTGAGGCCATACAACACAGCTTTTTTTCTAGAGCCATCTGGTCAGGTTCCAGAGCAGGTGAGGTCCTGGCCCCAGCTCCAGAAGGGCGGCTGTAGGCTTCTCTGGGTCCCTGGTCTACCTAGCACTTGTGCAGTGAGAACAGACACCTCCTGGGGCTGTGATTTTCAATAAAGCTTTCCAGAAAACATTCAAATAACCCAGATGACAGCCTAAACCCATCAGGGAGCCTACAGGATGGAGTGGGGACAATCTCCATTCTGTTTCAAATAATGGTAAATGTATCATCTTTCATTTCAGAGGGCTTTTGTTTATTTTCCTCTTTGTGACTTTTTCACATTTATGTCCACCATTTACCTCCTATTTTCCTGTTAATTCTATTTCTTGCTTATCTTTCTCTCTCTGTCTCCCCTCCCCTTATTTCCCCTTCCTCATATTCCACAATTTCATCTCAACTTTTGGAAATACCTCCTCTCCCAAGAGATTTCCCTCTTCTACTTCCAAACCATCCCCTAAATTCTTATTTTAATAAGCTCCCAACACTGATCTCCTTACAAATCATTCTTTGCCATTTTGCAATTGAACCAGTGTCTTGGTTAAAATGAAAATTTCCCAGGGCACACAATAAATAATAAAAAAGAATAACATAATTGCAAGGGCTATGATTCTGAGCAGAAGGAAATAATGTGAAGCAGTTGAACTACATTTTGTGAATCTTATGATCAAAATGCAAAAATGAGGGGAGGTGGTAGGCAGGAGCCTGGCTCCAAAAGCCCTCGACAGTTCTGGAAACTCTGAACATTAACTTTGTTGAGGGCACTGATCTTGGGAAAATAAACATCTCTTTTCACAGAGACCTACCCTTTGCAAGATGTTAGGAGTCAGTCTTGCAGAAAGAAGGAACCCAGTGTAAAAGAAGGCTTTCAAAGGAATTTTCTGGAGGTCCAGTGGCTAGGGCTCTGTACTTCCAAAGCAGGGGACATAAGTTCCATCCATAATCGGGAAACAAAGATTCCAGAAGCCACATGGCACAGCCAAAAAAGAAAAGAAGTTTTGTGCAAAGTTAACAAATCCTTAGTGCCCGGCTCCGTACTGCACATTGGGTTTCTAAAGGACAAACACAGAACACCCCCTGCTCCTGTGGGCCTTGCCATCTTGTGGTGAAAGGATTAAGGAGCACTAGACTTTAAGGGTGACACAGGCATGATCCCAAATTAGAGACATTCGATTGCAGCCCTGCCTCTGTCTATGTGATTTTCAGTGAGTTGCTTAACCTCTCTAGGCCTTGGTTTCCTCATCTGTAGAATGGGGATAATAAGAGAATCTCCTATTGTTGTGAGATTGACAGGGTATTCACCCCGATAGAGACTCAAGCCCAGTGGCTGGGCACAGTGACCACTCCATTTTGAGTAACCCTATGTTGAGAATGAATAGGCCTTATAAACTAAAGCATGAAGCCCTGTGGAGCCTGAAGGCAAGTTTTCGAGAAGGGAGATAAATTGAGGGGCATGGGATGTTACATAGCACCCTGCTGCTATGTTTAGTTGCTCAGTCCTGTCCGACTCTTTGCAGTCCCATGGACTTGTAGCCCACCTGCTCCTCTGTCCATGGGGTTTCCCAGACAAGAATACTGGATTGGGTTGCCGTTTCCTTCTCTAGGGGATCTTCCCAACTCAGGGATCAGGCCCACATCTCCTGCACTGATAGGTTCATTCTTTACCACTGAGCCCCCAGGGAAGCCCCGTGTAGTACCCTGCTGCTACTGCTGCTAAGTCACTTCAGCCGTGTCCGACTCTGCGTGACCCCATAGACGTCAGCCCACCAGGCTCTCCTGCCCCTGGGATTCTCCAGGCAAGAAAAGTGGAGTGGGTTGCCATTTCCTTCTCCAATGCATGAAAGCAAAAAAGTGAAAGTGAAGTCGCTCAGTTGTGTCCGACTCTTAGCGACCCCATGGACTGCAGCCCACCAGGCTCCTCCATCCATGGGATTTTCCAGGCAAGAGTACTGGAGTGGGGTGCCATTGCCTTCTCCGTGTAGTACCCTAGACACTGGCTAAAGCAGGACTGGGAAACTTCAACACGAGGTCTAACCCAGTGCCCCGCCCCAGTAGACAGTGAAACTTCCCCCACCCAGACAATGTGGTGGGGAGCGGACCTCTGCTGCTGAGGCTGTGACCAGAGCCACCCCTAGGAGGTCTGAAGGACACTGCTGTCCTGGAGTTTCATGTGGTTCCATTTCACAGATGAAAAGCTGAGGCCCACAGGAAAGTGGCTCAAGGCCCTTTAAGGAAGCTAGCAAGATAGGGTGGACCTCTGCCCATTGTCTGGGTGGATATGAATACAGTTGAGGCAACAGGGGTGATGGGAGCCTCCTGGGTGAAGCTGAGGTGCTATTGCACAAGCAGCAAGAAGGTTTGGCCCCTTGAGGGCACAGGGCACAGAAGGCTGTGTTCCCTAAGTGGCTTTGTCTCCCCATGGCGTGGAGTTCAACACAGATGCCATCTCAGAAGGCAGGAGGGAGGAGGGAAAAGTTGGGCCCTGGCTGCTCACAAGCCATCTAAATACCTGCAGCAAGTCCCTTCTGCCCCTCCCAGCCTTTCTCATCAGGATTGGCTTGAATTAGAACCAGAATCTCAGACTAATAGGCTTAGCTAGTGGGTGGTGCCTGCCTAGGGTCCCTTCCTCCTCCCTCTCTTCCTTTCCATGGCTCTTGAATACCCTTAATGGGCCAGCTTGCCCTCTCCAATCCATCTCAGGTTCTCCCATCCCAAATTCTCCCTCTCATCAGCATCATGCTCCATTGCCCACCTGGCCCCACATACATTTAAATTGGTAACCTTAGGCAAGATTTCCTCTAAGGTTTTACTACTCTAAAGGCAGTCCACAGACCAGTAGCACTGGCATTTCCCAGGATTGCAGAATCCCAGGCCCCTTTCCAGAACTGATGAAACAGAGTGTGCATTTATGTTAAATGATGCTTGTGCGGGCTGGTGCAGGGGTTGCCCTCTGAGATTCTTTGTAGCCCAATCTCATGTCCTGTCTGCCCTTCCGAACACACTGTATACCCCTTCCATGCTTCTCCATGCTCCACCCCAAACTGGATCTTTCTGGGTACAAGCCTTGCTGACTTTCCATCAGACGGTGAGGACACCTTCAGGAATTCTCTCTTATACTGATGATCTTAGCTTCATCTTCAGAAAGATCCCTTTTCATGTTCAGTGCCTCAAAGGTGGGAAGTTCAGCCCCTACAGTATTCACAGCCTTGGTGCCCTCATGGAAAACTAGTGAAGCTAGAGAGAAATGCAGACGTGGCAAATTTTCATCCTGCCGAAACATAATCAGCTTTTGCTTCTGCAGCAATTAGCATAATATTACCGATAATGTTTTACATGGCAATTTTGCTGTAAACATTTGTGCTAATTTGCCATGACCTAATTATTTTATGACATACAATTATGAAGTATTTTTCAAGTCGAAATATTTTTGTTTTATGTTTCTATAATCCTTTCCTAGGAAAAAAATTAAGAAATCAGCACACCCACAACTTGAAACACACAATGCTCTCTTAGCTGTTGTTTGTGACACTTTACTTCGCTAAGCTGGGAGGAATTCCCCAGTGCTGGAGCGCTGGTGATGCTGCATTCACTCATGACTAATTTGAATTGGGCGTCATTGAATCTGCCTACTCCATTATTACACAGCGAGATTGTCAGCTCCACACTCTCAGCCTCCTTCCAACACCCACTCACTCCCAAACATGCAAACACTCCAAATTGGGCAGTGGGGAGGTGGCAAATGCTTGCAGTGAGAGAAAGGGGCTGGGTTTCCTTTTGAATGAATGTTAAAGCTTTAGTTAAAAAGAGAGCATGAGCATTGCATTATCTTCCTGCAGACAGATTCTTAACTGCCTCCTCAAATCCACAAATGCTGAAGGGAACAGCCCCACCATCCCCTGAGTTCTGACTGTCGGGGAGGAGGGAGATGCTGTTCTGGTCACTGGGACAACAGTCCCAGTATCAACCCAGTCTGTGGGCAACAGGTGTCACCCTCCTCAGAGCAGGCCTGAGGAGCAGGAGGTAACGAGGCTCCAGATCTTCAGTGGACAGTCATACCTGCCTGACCCCAGACTCCTGGATGGACCAGTGGAGATGGCCAGTCTGTGGAAGGTTGGCTGTGCCCATCCATTGAGGTGGGCCCCCCAGACAGGGTTCTGAGGCCAAGCCAGAGAACATACAAAGCCTCAGACCCCAGTCATCCCTGGAGGGGCTAAACTCTCAGAGAACTGGACCACAGAAGGAGGGCCAGAGGCCAGAGAGCAGAAATGATGAGGACTGTAAGTTCCACAAAGTCAGAAGGCAGTAGGGTGCGGTAAGGGGGTGAGCACAGTGGGCACTGCCAGGAAGAGGCACAGAGGCATGCCCATGGAGGGGCTCCTGTAGGACACACTTCACTGATGTGGGTTCATGCCATGCCTAAGCATCCTGGGTTAGACCCTGGACCCTGAATCTGGATTCAAATCCTGGCTCCAACCCACTTACTCAAGGTGCAAATGGAGTAAATTCTTTTTTTTTTTTTTTTTTTAACATTAGTGTTTTATTTTATTTTTTAATATAAATTTATTTATTTTAATTGGAGGCTAATTACTTTACAATATTGTATTGGATTTGCCATACATCAACATGAATCCGCCACGGGTGTACCCATGTTCCCCATCCTGAACCCCCCTCCCACCTCCTTCCCCATACCATCCCTCTAGGTCATCCCAGTGTACCAGCCCCGAGCATCCTGTATCATGCATCAAGCCTGGTCTGACGATTCTTAACATCCCAGTTCTTCAGTTACCTCTTCTGAAATGCAAAGAATAATATTTCCTACACTATAGGATTTTTGTAAAGATTGAATTAATATTTCTAAAACCTCTGGAACAGGCACTACATTTGTTTTAGTAAAATAAAATTTCTTCTTTCAGCTTTTAACCAAGACAAGAACAGAAGCTGCAAGGAACAGGCTCCCATCAGACCAAAAGAGGAGAACAGCAAAGTAGGTCAAGTTCTTTAGTGATTATTGAACTGAAGATCATTAAACATTTGTTGCAATAAATATTTTTGATTGAAAGGATGGAACATTTACAGAGCACATACTCTGTGTTAGGCCCTGACCAGGTCCTGGGGGAATACAAACACAAAAACACAAAGCTCCAGCCTTGAAGAACCCACAGTCAGCAAAAGTAGGCATGCAAACTAATAGTTGGGTGTAAAAAAAAATAAAACTGTGCACAGACAGGTCACAAAAGAGGAAATAGGGCTAGCACAGAAATCTGTGGTTTCCATATCTACCAATTCACATTTGTAACCATAGATTTTAAGGGATTTCAGAGATTTTAATCAGCTTTATCAAAGTATGCTTTATGATCCATAAAATTCACTAACTTAAAGCACACAACATGATCAACTTAACAAACATATATAGTCACATGCTGCTGCTGCTGCTGCTGCTAAGTCGCTTCAGTCGTGTCGGACTCTTGTGCGACCCCATAGACGGTGGCCCACCTGGCTCCCCCAGGTGGGATTCTCCAGTAAAGAACACTGGAGTGGGTTGCCATTTCCTTCTCCAATGCATGAAAGTGAAAAATGAAAGTGAAGTCACTCTGTTGTGTCCGACTCTTCGCGACCCCATGGACTGCAGCCTACCAGGCTCCTCTGTCCATGGGATTTTCCCGGCAAGAGTAATGGAGTGGGGTGCCATCGCCTTCTCCGATATAGTCACATAAGTACCATCATAATCACAATATAGAACATTTGCATCACCCCATGAAATTAAAAGATGCTTACTGCCACATTAGGGGGCTTCCCTGTGGCTCAGAGGTTAAAGGTCTCCTGCAATGCGGGAGACCTGGTAACCTAGATAGCATATTCAAAAGCAGAAGCAAGACATTACTTTGCCAACAAAGGTCCGTCTAGTCAAGGCTATGGTTTTTCCTGTGGTCATGTATGGATGTGAGTGTTGGACTGTGAAGAAGGCTGAGCACCAAAGAACTGATGCTTTTGAACTGTGGTGTTGGAGAAGACTCTTGAGAGTCCTTTGGACTGCAAGGAGATCCAATCGGTCCATTCTGAAGGAGATCAGCCCTGGGATTTCTTTGGAAGGAATGATGCTAAAGCTGAAACTCCAGTATTTTGGCCACCTCATGCGAAGAGTTGACTCATTGGAGAAGACTCTGATGCTGGGAGGGATTGGGGGCAAGAGGAGAAGGGGACGACAGAGGATGAGATGGCTGGATGGCATCACTGACTCGATGGACATGAGTCTCAGTGACCTCCGGGAGTTGGTGATGGACAGGGAGGCCTGGTGTGCTGTGATTCATGGGCTCGCAAAGAGTTGAACACGACTGAGCGACTGATCTGATCTGATCTGAAAACATCCCTCACACTCCTTCATAGTCACTTTCTCTAACCACAGCCCTGGCAACCTCTGATCTTCTTCTGTTGCTATAGTTAGGCTTTTTCTACAATCTTCTACAAGTTGGATCACACACTGTATGCTCATACAGCATAATGTTTTGGGGATTCATTCATGCTATTGTGTGTGGCAATAGTTTGTTCATTTCTATTGCTGAGTAGAATTCCATTATGTGGATGCGCCCTGGTGTTCATTTACTGCATGATAGACATTTAGACAGCTTCTAATTTTTGGATAGTACAGAGAAAGCTATTATAAACATTAACATAAAAGACTTTAAAAGGGCATATGTCTTCATTTCTTTTGAATAAACGCCTAGGAGTAGGAGTGCTACTCTTACAATAGGTCATATTGTGAGTGTTTGTTTAATTTTTTCATTTTTTATTGGAGTTTAGTTGCTTTTCAATGCTGTGTTACTTTCTACTGCACAGTGAATAAGCTATATGTTTACATATATCCCCTATTTTTGAATTTCGTTTCCATTTAGGTCACCACAGAGCATTTAAGAGAGTTCTCTGTGCTATACAGTAGGTTCTCATTAGTTATCTATTTCATATGTAGTATCAATAGTGTGTTGGAGAAGGAAATGGCAACCCACTCCAGTACTCTTGCCTGGAAAATTCCAGGGACAGAAGAACCTGGCGGGCTACAGTCCAATGGGGTCGCAAAGAGTTGACCACGACTGAGCACATCAGCACATTAATAATGTATATATGTAAATCCCAATCTCCCAATTCACCCTGCCCATCCTATCCCCCTTGGTATCCACACATTTGTTTTCTGAAACTGTGTCTCTATTTCTGCTTTGTAAATAAGATTGTCTATACCAATTTTTCAGATTCCACACATATGTGTTAATATACGATATATTTTTTTTTTCTCTTCACTCTCTAGGTCACATCTCCACAAAAGTTTCATTCTTTTTTATGGCTGAATAATATTTCACTGTATATATGTGCCATGCTTTCTTTATCCATTCCTCTGTTGATGGACATTTAAGCTGCTACCATGTCCTGGCTATTGTAATTAGGGTTGTAATGAACACTGAACGCGTGTATCTTTTTGCACTATGGTCTTCTCTGAGTATATCCCATTAGTGTGATTGCTGGATCACATGGTACTTATATGTTTAAATTTTTAAGGAACCTCCATACTGTTCCCCATAATGGCTGTGCCAATTTACATTCCCGCCAACAGTAGAAGAGGGTTCCCATTTCTCCACACCATCTTCAGCACTTATTATGTGTAGACTTTGTGTTGATGGCCATTCCGACCAGTGTGAGGTGATACCTCGCTGTAGTTTTGATTTGCATTTTTCTAGTAATTAGTGAAGTTGATCAACTTTTCATGTGTTTGTTGACTCTCTGTATTTCTTCTTTGGAGAAATGTCTATTTAGGTATTCTGCCCATTTTTTGATTGGTTTGTTTGTGTTTTTTTTTTTTTTTTTTTTTGATATTGGGTAGCATGAGTTGTTTGTATATTTTGGAGATGAATCCCTTGTCAGCTGCTCCATTTGCAAATGCTTTCTCCCATTCTGTAATTTTATAAGAAATTACCAAACGTTTTCCAAAATGACTATACTATTTTGCAAGCCTGCCAGCAGTGAATGAGAACTCCGGTCGCCCTCTATCCTTACCAATACTTGGAAGGGTCAGTATCTTTCACTTCAAGTCATTTTTATAAGTGTGTTGTGACATCTCCTTGTGGTTTTGATTTATAGTTACTAATTATGTTTAGCATATTTTTCATGTGCCTCTTTGGTGAAATAGCTGTTCAAATATTTTGCTCATTCTTAAATCAGTTTATTTGTCTTCCTACTATTAAATGGTGAGAGTTTTTAATATATTCTGAATATATGTACTTTATCACATATCAGTTTGGGATTTCTCCCAGTCTATGGCTTGCCTATTCATTCTGTTAATGTTGAGTTTCAAAGGAAAGAGTTTTTAATGTTGAAGAAGTCCAATTTAATTTTATGATTCATGCTTTTTATGCCAGAGTGTAACTCAAGGTTAGCTATTTTCTCTTGTTTTATTCTAAAAGTTTTATAGTTTTAGCTCCTACATTTAAATCCTGGTGCATCTTGAATTAATGTTCATATATAAGTTAAGGGTCAAGATTAATTGTTTTGCATATGGTATATCCAGTTGTTCCAAGATCATTTATTTTATTTTATTTATTTTTTAAGATCATTTATTTTAAAGACTATTCTTTCTCCACTGAATTAACACTCTTGTTGACAACTAAGTATGTGTGGGATTCTTTCTTAACTCTCTTGTGTTTCACTGATCTGTACACCTCTTCTTATACAATACCCCATCATATTGATTGCATAGCTTTCTAGCAAGCTTTGAAATCATATAAGTCTTTAACTGTGTTCTATTTCAAAATGTTTTGGTTGTTCTAGGTCCTTTGCCTTTTCATATAAATTTTAGAATCAACTTGACAATTTCAACAAAAAAGCTTGCTGGAATTTTGATAGGGATTTTGTTGAATCAATGGGTCAATTTGGCAATAATTAACATTTTAACAATATTATGTCTTTTGGCCCCTGAGTATGATTAGTATCATAAATTTTAGTGACTTCATACAGAGATGGTATGTAACTTACTTAACCATTCCCTCTTGCTGGATCTTTGCATTATTTTCAAGTTTTCATTTTTTTAATAATGCTTTGTTGATATCATGTTAAGTGAAAGAACCAGGGTACAACACAACATAAAGGTCATAATTATAAAACATATGTATACATGGGCATATATACACAAACATATTAAATAGATATAGGAATGAAATAGAAGGAAAATATTGAAAATAACCTATCAGGGAGGTATATTACAGCTGATTTATTTTTCCCTCTCTGCTTTCTAAATGTATTGTGATACAAGTATGCAACTCACCTGGGGCTTCCCAGGCGGTGCTACTGGTAAAGAACTTGACTGCCAGTGAGGGAGACATACGAAATGCAGGTTTGATCCCTGGGTCAGGAAGATCCCTGGAGGAGGGCATGGCAACCCACTCCAGTATTCTTGCCTGGAGAATCCCATGGACAGAGGAGCTTGGCAAGCTATAGTACACAGGGTTGCAGAGAGCCGGACTTGATTGAAGCGACCTCGCACACACATGCATGCAACTCATATGGAAATAAGCATGTAGCTTTCAGGAAATAGAAATCAGAATCTGCAGGACAAAAAGGTAGCACCTGAGCAGGATCTGAATGGATGCAGTTTTCCAGGTTAATGTCAGGAGATGAGGGAAAGGGTAAATGCCAGGCCAAAGGAACAACATGAACAAGGGCACAGCAGTATGAAAGAGGGCAGCATGTAAAGGGAACCCGGTGGTTCTGTGTTAGCTATATAGGATGGATCAGAGCATGAGGTCTCCCCATTATGAAGTTCCCCTATATATGAATATAAGAACTTTGAGTTTTATCTTACCAAGTACTGAGGAATCAACAAAGTTTTGAACTGGGCAGTGAGCCTGTGTGCTGTGCTGTTATTAGTTGCTCAGTCATGCAACTGCTTTGTCATCCAACTCTTTGCGACCCCATAGACTGTAGCCCACCAGGCTCCTTTGTCCATGGGGATTCTCCAGGCAAGTATACTGGAGTGGGTTGCCTTGCCCTCCTCCAGGGGATCTACCCAGCCCAGGGATCGAACCAAGTTCTCCCACATTGCAGATGGATTATTTATCATCTGAGCCACAAGGGAAGTCTATGAATGCTGGAGTGGGTAGCCTATCCCTTCTTCAGGGGTTCTTCCTGACCCACGAATTGCACCGGGGTCTCCTGCATTGCAGATGGATTCTTTACCAGCTGAGCTACTAGGGAAGCCTGGACAGTGAGCCAACCAGGCTTATATCTTAAAATAATCACTCAGTGAGCAAAGTGGAGAGGTTAGAATGACTGAACTGTGTAGCACAGTGATCAGCTGGAGATTCTTACAGAAGCATGGAGTCAAGATGAGAGGTCCCTGGACTCAGGAAGTGACTGTGGAGGTGGAGACAAGGTGCAGACTCTACAGACCCTGCAGATGGACTGGCTCTGCCACTTGCTAAAATGAGATGACTGTGACTGGGGACAGGAGCAGGTTTATGAATCGGAAATTCAAGATTATTCAACATTAGCTTGAGATGTCTCTTAGGAAATCAAGTGCAAAGGTCAAGGAGGTAGTTGGATACTTGAATCTATGGCTTAGAAGCCAACTTTAGGTTTAATTGTGTAAAGGTGGGAGTCATCAGAATAAAAATGTTATTTAAATCCTAGGGCCTGACGGGTTCTCTTCTAGTTGCCTAATTCTATATAACAAGCCACCATAACTTCAGAGTATAAAATAAAAATTGTTTATATACTGAGTTCTGTAGAACAGGAATTTAGGAAAAGTGTAGCAAAAATAGCATACATTTCAAAGAAAACCACAGCAAGTAAGCAAGTATCAGTGAAACTGAAAGCTGGTTGTTTGAGAAAATAAACAAAATTGATAAACCTTTGGCCAGACTCATTCAAGGAAAAACAGGAGAGGAATCAAAGCAATAAAATTAGAAATGAAAAAAGAGAAATTACAGCTGATGCCACAGAAATACAAAGGATCATAAAAAACTACTACAAGCATACTATAGGGGCTACTACAGGGCAAGAAGATGGACAACCTGGAAGAAATGGGCAAATTCTTAGAAATGTACAAACTTCCAAAGCTGAACTAGGAAGAAATAGAAAATATAAACAAATCAGTCACAAGTAATGAAATTGAAAATGTAATTAAGAATCTTCCAACAAACAAAAGTCCAGGTCACAAGCAAATTCTATCAAATATGATGAAAACACCCTTATGGCAGAAAGGGAAGAGGAACTCAAAAGCCTCTTGATGAAAGTGAAAGTGGAGAGTGAAAAAGTTGGCTTAAAGCTCAACATTCAGAAAACGAAGATCATGGCATCCAGTCCCATCACTTCATGGCAAATAGATGGGGAAACAGTGGAAATAGTGTCAGACTTCATTTTGGGGGCTCCAAAATCACTACAGATGGTGACTGCAGCCATGAAATTAAAAGACGCTTACTCCTTGGAAGGAAAGTTATGACCAACCTAGATAGCATATTCAAAAGCAGAGACATTACTTTGCCAACAAAGGTTCATCTAGTCAAGGCTATGGTTTTTCCTATGGTCATGTATGGATATGAGAGCTGGACTGTGAAGAAGGTTGAGCACCAAATAATTGATGCTTTTGAACTGTGGTGTTGGAGAAGACTTTTGAGAGTCCCTTGGACTGCAAGGAGATCCAACCGGTCCATTCTGAAGGAGATCAGCCCTGGGATTTCTTTGGAAGGAATGATGCTAAAGCTGAAACTCCAGTACTTTGGCCACCTCATGCGAAGAGTTGACTCATTGGAGAAGACTCTGATGCTGGGAGGGATTGGGGGCAGGAGGAGAAGGGGACGACAGAGGATGAGATCGCTGGATGGCATCATTGATGCCATCACTGATGGATGTGAGTCTCAGTGACCTCTGGGAGTTGGTGATGGACAGGGAGGCCTGGAATGCTGTGATGCATGGGGTCGCAAAGAGTCGGACACGACTGAGTGACTAATTTGATCTGAATACCTATCCTTCTTAAAGTCTTCCAAAAAATTTCAGAGGGAGGAACACTCCCAAGCTCATTAGACAAGGCCACCATCACCCTGATACCAAAAACAGACAAAGATAGAATAAAAAGAAAGAAAGAAAATTACAGGCCAATAGCACTGATGAACATAGACACAAAGATCTTCAACAAAATACTAGTAAACAAAATCCAACAACACTTAAGAAGGGTTCATACACCATTATTAAGTGGAATTTATCACAGGAATTCAAAGATTTTCAATATACACAAATCAATGGGATACACAATATTAACAAATTAAAAACCATATGATCATCTCAATAGATGCAGAAAAAGCTTTCAATAAAATTCAATATCCATTTATGATATCAGATCAGATCAGATCAGTCACTTAGTCGTGTCCAACATATATATATAAAAAACTCTTGGTCATCCCAGTGCACCAGCCCCAAGCTTCCTGTATCCTGCCTCGAACCTGGACTGGCAATTCATTTCTTATATGATATTATACATGTTTTAATTCCATTCTCCCAAATCATCCCCCCTCTCCTGCTCCCACAGAGTCCAAAAGACTGTTCTGTACATCTGTGTCTCTTTTGCTGTTTGGCGTACGGGGTTTTCATTACCATCTTAAGAGACGGACTGTGAAGAAGGCTGAGCGCTGAAGAATTGATGCTTTTGAACTGTGGTGTTGGAGAAGACTCTTGAGGGTCCCTTGGACTGCAAGAAGATCCAACCAGTCCATTCTGAAGGAGATCAATCCTGGAATTTCTTTGGAAGGAATGATGCTAAAGCTGAAACTCCAGTATTTTGGCCACCTCATGTGAAGAGTTGACTCATTGGAGAAGACTCTGATGCTGGGAGGGATTGAGGGCAGGAGGAGAAGGGGACGACAGAGGATGAGATGGCTGGATGGCATCACTGACTCAATGGATGTGAGTCTGAGTGACCTCTGGGAGCTGGTGATGGACAGGGAGGCCTGGCGTGCTGTGGTTCATGGGGTTGCAAAGAGTCGGACACAACTGAGTGACTGATCTGAGCTGATTTGATCTGATCTGATATTGTATTGATGTTTTTCTTTCTGGCTTACTTCACTCTGTATAATAGGCTCCAGTTTCATCCACCTCATTAGAACTGATTCAAATGTATTCTTTTTAATGGCTGAGTAATACTCTATTGTGTATATGTACCACAGCTTTCTTATCCATGGCCGATGCATGTTGATGTATGGCAAAACCAATACAATATTGTAAAGTAAAAAAAAAAAGAAAAAAACTTTCTAGAAAGTGGGCTAGAGAGCACTTACGTGAACATAATAAAGGCCATATATTACAAACCCACAGCAAATGTTATTCTCAATAGTGAAAAGCTGAAAACATTTCCTCTAAGATCAGGAACAAGGCAAAGGTGCCCACTCTCTGTTATTCAACATACTTTTGGAAGTCCTGGTCACAATAATTAGAGAACAGAAAGAAGTAAAGGAATCCAAATTGGAAAACAATAATTAAAACTGCCACTGTTTGCCGATGACATGATACTATACATCAGATCGGATCAGATCAGATCAGTCACTCAGTCATGTCCAACTCTTTGCAACCCCATTAACTGCAGCATACCAGGCCTCCCTGTCCATCACCAACTCCCAGAGGTCACTCAGACTCACATCCATCAGTGATGGCATCAGTGATGCCATCCAGCCATCTCATCCTCCGTCGTCCCCTTATCCTCCTGCCCTCAATCCCTCCCAGCATCAGAGTCTTTTCCAGTGAGTCAACTCTTCACATGAGGTGGCCAAAGTACTAGGGTTTCAATTTAGCATCATTCCTTCCAAAGAAATCCCAGGGCTGATCTCCTTCAGAATGGGCTGGTTGGATCTCCTTGCAGTCCAGATCAGATCAGATCCGTCGCTCAGTCGTGTCCGACCCTCTGCGACCCCATGAACTGCAGCATGCCAGGCCTCCCTATCCATCACCAGCTCTCGGAGGTCACTCAGACTCACATTCATCAAGTCAGTGATGCCATCCAGCCATCTCATCCTCTGTCGTCCCCTTCTCCTCCTGCCCTCAATCCCTCCCAGCATCAGAGTCTTCTCCAATGAGTCAACTCTTCGCATGAGGTGGACAAAATACTGGAGTTTCAGCTTTAGCATCATTCCTTCCAAAGAAATCCCAGGGCTGATCTCCTTCAGAATGGACCGGTTGGATCTCCTTGCAGTCCAAGGGACTCTCAAGAGTCTTCCCCAACACCACAGTTCAAAAGCATCAATTCTTCGGCGCTCAGCCTTCTTCACAGTCCAGCTCTCACATCCATACATGACCACAGGAAAGACCATAGCCTTGACTAGGCGAACCTTTGTTGGCAAAGTGATGTCTCTGCTTTTGAATATGCTATCTAGGTTGGTCATAACTTTCCTTCTAAGGAGTAAGCGTCTTTTAATTTCATGGCTGCAGTCACCATCTGCAGTGATTTTGGAGCCCAGAAAAATAAAGTCTGACACTGTTTCCACTGTTTCCCCATCTATTTGCCATGAAGTGATGGGACAGGATGCCATGATCTTCGTTTTCTGAATGTTGAGCTTTAAGCCAACTTTTTCACTCTCCACTTTCACTTTCCTCAAGAGGCTTTTTAGTTCCTCTTCGCTTTCTGCCATAAGGGTGGTGTCATCTGTGTATCTGAGGTTATTGATATTTCTCCCAGCAATCTTGATTCCAACTTGTGTTTCTTCCAGCCCAGCATTTCTCATGATGTACTCTGCATATAAGTTAAATAAACAGGGTGACAAGATACAGCCTTGATGTACTCCTTTTCCTATTTGGAACCAGTCTATTGTTCCATGTCCAGTTCTAACTGTTGCTTCCTGACCTGCATACAAATTTCTCAAGAGGCAGATCAGGTGGTCTGGTATCCCCATCTCTTTCAGAATTTTCCACAGTTTCTTGTGATCCACACAAAGGCTTTGGCATAGTCAATAAAGCAGAAATAGATTTTTTTCTGGCACTCTCTTGCTTTTTCCACGATCCAGCGGATATTGGCAATTTGATCTCTGGTTCCTCTGCCTTTTCTAAAACCAGCTTGAACATCAGGAAGTTCACGGTTCACATATTGCTGAAGCCTGGCTTGGAGAATTTTGATCATTGGAGTAATGCTTGAGCATTACTTGAGCATTTACATTACTCAGTGTGTGAGATGAGTGCAAATGTGTGGTAGTTTGATCATTCTTTGGCATTGCCTTTCTTTGAGATTGGAATGAAAACTGACCTTACATAGGATATCCTAAAGATGCCACCAGAAAACTACAAGAGCTTATTGATGAATTTGATAAATTTGCAAAATAAAAAATTAATACATAGAAATAATTTGCATTTCTATATGCTAACAATGAAAAACCAGAAAGAGAAATTAAGGAAATCCCACTTACTATTGCAACAAAAAGAATACAATAACTAGGAATATGCCTACATAAGAAGCAAAAAACCTATACTCATAAAACTGTAAGATACTGATGAAAGAAATCAAACATGACACAAATAGATGGAGAGATATACCAAGTTTTGGACTGGAAGAACCAATATTGTGGAAATGACTATACTACCCAAAACAATATACCAATTCAATGCAATTTGTATCAAATTACCAATGGCATTTTTCACAACACTAGGACAAAAAAATTTGTAATTTGTATAGAAATACAAAAGACCCCAAATAGCCAACGAAATCTTGAGAAACAAAAGCAGAGCTGGAGGAATCAGGCTCCCTGACTTCAGACTATACTATAAAGCTATGGTAAGCAAGACAGTATGGTACTGGCACAAGAACAGAAATAAGATCAATGGAGCAGGATAGAAAGCCTAGATATAAACCCACACACCTATGGTCACCTGATCTAATGACAATCATCTATGACAAAAATATACAATGGAAAAATACAGTCTCTTCAATGAGTGGTGCTGGGAAAACTGGACAGCTACATTTAAAAAAATGAAACTTGAGCACTCCCTAATTTCATGCTGCTGCTAAGTCACGTCAATCATGTCCAACTCTGTGCGACCCCACAGACGGGAGCCCACCAGGCTCCCATCCCTGGGATTCTCCAGGCAAGAATAGTGAAGTCGGTTGCCATTTCCTTCTCCAGTGCATGAAAGTGAAAAGTGAAAGTGAAGTCGCTCAGTTGTGTCCAACTCTTTGGGACACCATGGACTGTAGCCTACCTGGCTCCTCTGTCCATTTGATTTTCCAGGCGAGAGTACTGGAGTGGGTTGCCATTGCCTTCTCCACTCTAATTCCACAGACAAAAATAAACTCAAATTGGTTAAAGACTTAATGTAAGGCTGGGCACTATAAAATTCTTAAAGGAGAACATAGAACACTCTTTGACATAAATTGCAGCAAGATTTTTTGATCCACCTTTAGTATAATAAAGGCAAAAATAAACAAATGGCACCTAATTAAACTTACAAACTTTTGCACAGCAAAGGAAACCAAAAGTAAAACAAAAAGACAGCACTCAGAATGAGAGAAAATATTTGCAAATGAAACAACTGACAAGGGATTAATCTCAAAAATACACAAACATCTCACACAACACGATAGCAAAAAAATAGAAATAACCCATTCAAAAACTGAGCAGAAGATCAAAATAGATGTTTCTCCAAAGAAGATATATAGATGGCAAATAGGCACATAAAAAGATACTCAACATCACTAGTTATTCAATTCAGTTCAGTTCAGTCGCTCAGTCGTGTCTGACTCTGCGACCCCATGAATCGCAGCATGCCAGGCCTCCCTGTCCATCACCATCTCCCAGAGTTCAGTCAAACTCACGTCCATGGAGTCAGTGATGCCATCCAGCCATCTCATCCTCTAGTGTCCCCTTTTCATCCTGCCCCCAATCCCTCCCAGCATCAGAGTCATTTCCAATGAGTCAACTCTTTGCATGAGGTGGCCAAAGTACTGGAGTTTCAGCTTTAGCATCATTTCTTCCAAAGAAATCCCAGGGCTGATTTCCTTTAGAATGGACTAGTTGGATCTCCTTGCAGTCCAAGGGACTCTCAAAGAGTTTTCTCGAACACCACAGTTCAAAAGCATCAATTCTTCAGCGCTCAGCTTTCTTCACAGTCCAACCCTTGCATCCATACATGACCACTGGAAAAACCATAGCCTTGACTAATTATTAGATAAATGCAAATCAAAGCTAAAATGAGGCTTTGCTTCACACTGATCAGAATGACTATCATCAGAAAGTCTACAAACAATAAGTGCTAGAAAGGGTGTACCCTCCTATACTGTTGGCAGGAATGTAAATTGGTAGAGTGACTATGGAGAACAGTACGGAAACTCCGTAAAAACTAGAAATAGAACTTACCATATGATCCAGCAATTGCACTTCTGGACATATATATGGAGAAAACTCTAATTCAAAAAGATACATGCACCCCAGTGTTCACCGTGGCACTATTTACAATAGCCAGGACATAGATGCAACCTAAACAAAACAGTGCCATTTGCAGCATCATGGATGGAGATAGAATTTGTCATTGAGTGAAGTAAGTCAGACACAGACAAATATCAGATGGTATCAGTTATAGGTGAAATCTAAAAAAAAAAAAAAAAAAAGAAAAGTGTACAAATAAACTTATTTACAAAACAGAAGTAGAGTCATGGATGTAGAAGACAAACTTTTGGTTATCAGACAATGGGGGAGGGGTGTGTAATTGAGAGAGATTGACTTATGCACACTACTATATATAAAATAGATAACTAGTAAAAACCTGCTGTATAGCACAGGGAACTCTACCCAACATTCCATAGTGGCCTATATGGAAAAAGAATCTTTAAAAGACCATGGATATATGTGTATATATAACTGATTCACTTTGCTCACACTTGAATCTAAAACAACATTGTAAATCAACTATACTCCAATAAATTTTTCAAGTATGATGTATTTTTGCTCCTCAATGTCTGAGTAGACTCCCTCGTTTCCTAAATACAAGAAATGCTCTGAGAAAAGTTGGGGCTACAGATCAGATCAGTCGCTCAGTCATGTCCGACTCTTTGCGACCCCATGAACCGCAACACGCCAGGCCTCCCTGTCCATCACCAGCTCCCGGAGGTTGCTCAGACTCATACCCATCAAGTCAGTGATGCCATCCAGCCATCTCATCCTCTGTCGTCCCCTTCTCCTCCTGCCCTCAATCCCTCCCAGCATCAGAGTCTTCTCCAATGAGTCAACTCTTCACATGAGGTGGCCAAAATACTGGAGTTTCAGCTTTAGCATCATTCCTTCCAAAGAAATTCCAGGATTGATCTCCTTCAGAATGGACTGAAATCAGATCGATTATATTCTTTGCAGCCAAAGATGGAGAAGCTCTATACAGTCAGCAAAAACAAGACCAGGAGCTGACTGTGGCTCAGACCATGAACTCCTTATTGCCAAATTCAGACTGAAATTGAAGAAAGTAGGGAAAACTACTAGACCATTCAGGTATGACCTAAATCAAATCCATTATGATTATACAGTGGAAGTGAGAAATAGATTTAAGGGCCTAGATCTGATAGATAGAGTGCCTGATGAACTATGGAATGAGGTTCGTGACATTGTACAGGAGACAGGGATCAAGACCATCCCCATGGAAAAGAAATGCAAAAAAAGCAAAATGGCTGTCTGGGGAGGCCTTACAAATAGCTGTGAAAAGAAGAGAAGCAAAAAGCAAAGGAGAAAAGGAAAGATATAAACATCTAAATGCAGAGTTCCAAAGAATAGCAAGAAGAGATAAGAAAGCTTTCTTCAGTGATCAATGCAAAGAAATAGAGGAAAACAACAGAATGGGAAAGACTAGGGATCTCTTCAAGAAAATCAGAGATACCAGTGGGGCTACAAGACAGTATAATTTTACAGAGCCAGAAAACAGAGAAGGAATGAAGGAGAGGAAGAGATGTGGACCAGATTAGGAGATGTACAAAATAAGTCAAAGATGAGAACATAGGAAATTGTGAATGCCCTGGGAAGGTTTGATTTTCACTAGTGATTGCTATAACAAAAGATGTGTAGAATGGTGGAGATTATGGAACTGGTACTAATAGTTCTTGGAGGAGGATGGATAACAACAGATTTTTTTGTGATTCCAAGTGCATGCCTCAGTGGTAAATTCTCTATGTATCTAGAAGACAGAACTCTGTGATTCCTTGAACCTACTAATGCTAACAGAGAAGGACTAAATGGAGTAATATTCAATATCTATTCACAGACTATAGCACAGGAACAGGTATGAAATGGAGGTGAGATAGAAGGAGAGCATCCCCGTACCTAGATAAGAAGGAAAATATATTTCCATAGAAGTGGATGGATATAGGAATGAAAGTAGACTGTGTTAGTGAAGGAAGAGATGTAATTCCCATATTTGGATGTAGGTTCATTAGCAGGTGAGTTTCCTATATATGGTAACCGGTTACCCATCCTCAGAGGAGGATGGTCAGTGTGGAGGCTGAAGGATGGTTAGCATCCCTTATTAGTGATGGATAACACAGAATGCTTTTTTGTGTACTGCTGTTAGTTTATGTCAAACTTTAGGGCCCACCAAAGAGTCCTGATAAGCAATGCATGTTTTCACGTGAGTCCTCTAAAATCCTCTGCCTTCAAGTTAAAAACAAATGAAAATAGATGAGCCCTCCAAAGTGTGTAACTAAGCTTGGAATCATTTTATCTATTATTAGAGAGAAGTGATCTACCCTTAACTACTGGACAGAAGAACACTGAATCTTCTGTGGGAAAATAGCACGAACAAAACCACTACAATATTTGCCTCATAAAATAAAATAAAATTTTTCATACATTTTTCATCACTCCATAAAATACAATCAGACATGACAAGAGTCAGGGTGAAATTTCCAAAACCAAGAGGAAAAAAAAAACCATGAAGCAAACCTACATATGAACATCATGAATTCAGATTTTTGAATAATTGATGTTAATATGGTCAAGAAAATAGATGTAATACGGACAATTTTACCAGAATCTATAGAAAGGAATCAAATGAAAAATTTAAAACTGAAAACTACAGTGATTTGGTGATTTAGGCTATTGTTGGACTGCAGCACGCCACACTTCCCTGTCTTTCACCATCTCCCGGAGCTTACTCAAACTCATCTCCATCAGGTCACCGATGCCATCTAATCATCTCATCTTCTGTCATCCCCTTCTCCTCCTGCCTTCAATCTTTCCCAGAATCAGGGTCTTTCCTAATAAGTCGGCTCTTTGCATCAGATGGCCAAAATACTGGAGTTTCACTTTCAGCATCAGTCCTTCCAATGAATGTTCAAGACTGATTTCCTTTAGGATTGAATGGTTTGATCTCCTTGCAGTCCAAGGGACTCTCAGGAGTCTTATACGCTACAGCTCAAAAGCATCAAGTCTTCAGTGGTCAGCCTTCTTTATGGTCCAGCTCTCACATCCATATATGACTATTGGAAAAACTATAGCTTTGACTATCTGGACCTTTGTCAGCAAAGTAATGTCTCTGGTTTTTAATATGCTATCTCGGTTTGCCATAGCTTTTCTTTCACAGCAGCGTCTTTTAGGATTTGAAGTAGCTCAGCTGGAATTCCATCACCTCCACTAGCTTTGTTCATAGTAATGCTTCCTAAGGTCCATTTGACGTCACACTCCAGGATGTCTGGCTCTAGTTGAGTGACCACAGCATTGTGGTTATCTGGGTCATTAAGACATTTTTTTGTGCTGCTGCTGCTGCTGCTAAGTGGTTTCAGTCGTGTCCGACTCTGTGCGACCCCAGGGACGGAAGCCCACCAGGCTCCCCCATCCTTGGGATTCTCCAGGCAAGAACACTGGAGTGGGTTGCCATTTCCTTCTCCAATGCATGAAAGTGAAAAGTAAAAGGGAAGTCGCTCAGTCATGTCTGACTCTTAGCGACCCCATGGACTGCAGCCTACCTGACTCCTCCATCCATGGGATTTTCCAGGCAAGAGTGCTGGAGTGGGGTGCCATTGCCTTCTCTTTTTTGTGCAGTTCTTATCAATTAGATGGTCCTTTCCCTTGACAATCCTGGTCTTTTGTTCCCCCAGAGGGCTACAGATTGAGGCTTTGGCAAATCACAATGTCTGGGTGTTAGATAAGACCTGAAGAAAGCTCTGGCCCTAAAGATCATCCTATGCTTTTTCACCCCAGTTTTGTAATTTTAACTGAAAAGATCATGATTTCTCACACAGAAACCACAGTTACACCTTTGTCATAAATCAAATGACGAAACATGAATGAGTCTGTTTTGTGCCATCTCTCTAGCTTCTAGTCCTCTGAATTCCACAAGTGAGTAGTTTTGTTTTGTTGTTTTTAATACATATAAGACTTTGGGTGCTAGTTCTTTGTCTCTAAGTAAAACTTTTTTGAAGTATGACTTACTAAATTATAACAGGGAAAAATCATAAGAATAGAGCTGATCAATTTTTATAGAGTGAAAACACATATATCTACCACCATGATGAAGATATACAATAACAGCACTCTAAAAGTTTCTTTTTGCTCTCTATCAGTCATTTATCAAATGTACATATCCATTTCTGTTAAATTCACAGAAGTTAAATTACTGGCATGAATATATTCTGCTTTAGTGTATATTGACAAACATTTCTGCAAAATAGTTGTAACAACACATACTTCCATATACTTCCAATAGAAGCTTGTGAGAGTTCCAGTTGCTCCACATCCTTGCCAACACTTGGCATTGTCAGTCCTTGTCACTTTTTGCCATTCTGGTAGGAATAGAGTATCAACTCATTGTGACTTTAATTTGCATTTCCTATCCACTACTAATGCTGAGCAACTTTTCAGGTTTGTTAGCCTCTAGGATCCTGACTATCCTGTTCATATTTATTGCTTACTTTTTGCTTAGTGGTCTGACTTAAAAAAATTACAGTCAGATCTTCATATTCATGGGTTCCATATCCACAGATCCGACTGCATATGGATCATGTAGTATTATATTTATGATCTGCAGTTAGTTAATTTGCGGATGTGGAATCTGTGAGTATGAAAGGCTGATTATGGAGCTTAAGCATCCCAATTTTTGGAATCCATGGTGGGTCCTGGAACCAATCTCTTATGGATACTGAGAGATGACTGATTATATGCACATACATTTACATCAGATATGTGATATAATTACACATATACTGTCTGTATGTGATATATTACACTTATCAGATAAGCATATTGAAAATATCTTCTCCCACTCTAAGGCTTACTTTTCATGCTGTAAAGTATACATTTAGATGAATAGAAGTATTTAATTTTAATGAAGTCAAATTTATTAACTTTTTCCTTTATGGTTAATTTTTTCAGTGTGTTTTGTTTCAGAAGGATTTGCCTGCCTCAAGGTCATGAATATGTTCTGTGTTTTCTCCTCGAGAAGCCTTCTTGTTGTGCCTTTCAGATTTAGGTTCATGATTTATCTGAATTTTTTTTTTTTTTTTTTTTTGGTAAATGGCGTAAATTGGGGTGGGGGTTCTTTTTTCACCTTATATGGATATCCAACTGATCTGGCAATTTATAAGGCAACTATTTTCCCACAGAAACAACAGTTGCACCTTTGTCATAAATCAAGTGACTGTATATGAATGAATCTGTTTCTAGTCTCTCTATTTTGTACCATTGATCTATTTGTGTTTACTGGCACCATTCCATGAAATCTTAAATATGTTAGCTTCATGAAAATCTTGCTAGCTAGTGGTGGAAGTACTCCAACTTTTTTTGTTTTGGCTATTTCTGGTTCTTTACATTTACATATACATTTTAGATTCAGCTTGCCAATTTTTAGAAAAATGCACTAAATTTTTACTTTTCTATTAAACGCACCCAAGACGTATTTTTTATTAAGTCATATTCATTATGTCTTGCCACTTATTTATTCTTTTGAATCTTCTTTATATCTCTTCACTTCACCTGTTTCTATATGAGATAAATTTCCTTCTGCTGTAGAACTTCCTTTAGTATTTATTTCTTTTAATGTGAACCTTCTGATGACATATTTGCTCAATTTTTGCCTCTATTAAATGACTTTGTTCCTTTTTTGAAGTTATATATATTGTGCACATAATACTGTGTTGAAATTTAATTTCTTTCATCACTGAAAGATGACATCTCAGTCACCTTCTTTCATCATTTCTTTTAAAAGTAATCTTCCTATTTTATTGGATTGCTTTTCTCTAATTACTTGTCCAGATTTTCTTCTGACTTGAGTTTATAATAATTTTCCTATTTTGTGCATAAGCATACTTTTATATATACATACTTTTAACCTGTGTGGGGTTTATAGAGATTCTTAGATCAATGGATTGATGTCTTTTAACCAGTCTTGGTCATTTTTCCTCAAATACTGTTTCAATCTCATTCTCTTTTTTGGTATCTCACTTATACCCATGGGATGCACTTTTCACTTGCTCCAAATGGCTCAGACTCTCTTTTTAATATTTACCATTCTTTTTTCCTCTCTGTTTCAGTTTGTACATTTCTATTGTCCTATTTCCAGCTAATTATTTCTTTGTTCTATCTAATATGCTGCTAAAGCCAGACATTTAATTCTAAGGGCATCAGAGGGCAAATACACTAAAACCATTCTCACAGAAAACTAGTCAATCTAATCACACAAGGACCACACCCTTGTCTAACTCAATGAAATTAAGTCATGCCCGAGGGGCAACCTGGGATGGGCAGGTCATGGTGGAGAAATATGACAGGGTGTGGTCCGCTGGAGAACGGAACGGCAAACCACTTCAGTATTCTTGCCTTGAGAACCCATGAACAGTATGAAAAGACAAAATGATAGGATACTAAAAGAGAAACTCCCCAGGTCGGTAGGGGCCCAATGTGCTGCTGGAGATCGGTGGAGAAATAACTCCAGAAAGAATGAAAGGATGGAGCCAAAACAGAAAGAATACCCAGCTGTGGATGTGTCTGGTGATAGAAGCAAAGTCCGATGCTGCAAAGAGCAATATTGCATAGGAACCTGGAATGTCAGGTTCATGAATCAAGGCAAATTGGAAGTGGTCAAACAAGAGATGGCAAGAGTGAATGTCGACATTCTAGGAATTAGCGAACTAAAATGGACTGGAATGGGTGAATTTAACTCAGATGACCATTATATCTACTACTGTGGGCAGGAATCCCTCAGAAGAAATGGAGTGGCCATCATGGTCAACAAAAGAGTCCGAAATGCAGTACTTGGATGCAATCTCAAAAATGACAGAATGATCTCTGTTCGTTTCCAAGGCAAACCATTCAATGTCACAGTAATCCAAATCTATGCCCCAACCAGTAACGCCGAAGAAGCTGAAGTTGAACGGTTCTATGAAGACCTACAAGACCTTTTAGAACTAACACCCAAAAAAGATGTCCTTTTCATTATAGGGGACTGGAATGCAAAAGTAGGAAGTCAAGAAACACCTGGAGTAACAGGCAAATATGGCCTTGGAATACGGAATGAAGTGGGGCAAAGACTAATAGAGTTTTGCCAAGAAAATGCACTGGTCATAGCAAATACCCTCGTCCAACAATACAAGAGAAGACTCTATACATGGATATCACCAGATGGTCAACACCGAAATCAGACTGATTATATTCTTTGCAGCCAAAGATGGAGAAGCTCTATACAATCAGCAAAAACAAGACCAGGAGCTGACTGTGGCTCGGACCATGAACTCCTTATTGCCAAATTCAGACTGAAATTGAAGAAAGTAGGGAAAACTACTAGACCGTTCAGGTATGACCTAAATCAAATCCCTTATGATTATACAGTGGAAGTGAGAAATAGATTTAAGGGCCTAGATCTGATAGATAGAGTGCCTGATGAACTATGGAATGAGGTTCGTGATGTTGTACAGGAGACAGGGATCAAGACCATCCCCATGGAAAAGAAATGCAAAAAGGCAAAATGGCTGTCTGGGGAGGCCTTACAAATAGCTGTGAAAAGAAGAGAAGCAAAAAGCAAAGGAGAAAAGGAAAGATATAAACATCTAAATGCAGAGTTCCAAAGAATAGCAAGAAGAGATAAGAAAGCCTTCTTCAGTGATCAATGCAAAGAAATAGAGGAAAACAACAGAATGGGAAAGACTAGGGATCTCTTCAAGAAAATCAGAGATACCAAAGGAACATTTCATGCAAAGATGGGCACGATAAAGGACAAAGATGGTGTGGACCTAACAGAAGCAGAAGATATTAAGAAGAGGTGGCAAGAATACACAGAAGAACTGTACAAAAAAGAGCTTCAAGACCCAGATAATCATGATGATGTGATCACTGACCTAGAGCCAGACATCTTGGAATGTGAAGTCAAATGGGCCTTAGAAAGCATTACTACGAACAAAGCTAGTGGAGGTGATGGAATCCCAGTGGAGCTATTCCAAGTCCTGAATGATGATGCTGTGAAAGTGCTGCACTCAATATGCCAGCAAATTTGGAAAACTCAGCAGTGGCCACAAGATTGGAAAAGGTCAGTTTTCATCCCAATCCCAAAGAAAGGCAATGCCAAGGAGTGCTCAAACTACCGAACAATTGCACTCATCTCACACACTAGTAAAGTGATGCTCAAAATTCTCCAAGCCAGGCTTCAGCAATATGTGAACCGTGAACTTCCTGATGTTCAAGCTGGTTTTAGAAAAGGCAGAGGAACCAGAGATCAAATTGCCAACATCCGCTGGATCATGGAAAAAGCAAGAGAGTTCCAGAAAAACATCTATTTCTGCTTTATTGACTATGCCAAAGCCTTTGACTGTGTGGATCACAATAAACTATGGAAAATGCTGAAAGAGATGGGAATACCAGACCACCTGATCTGCCTCTTAAGAAATCTGTATGCAGGTCAGGAAGCAACAGTTAGAACTGGTCATGGAACAACAGACTGGTTCCAAATAGGAAAAGGAGTACGTCAAGGCTGCATATTGTCACCATGTTTATTTAACTTCTATGCAGAGTACATCATGAGAAATGCTGGACTGGAAGAAACACAAGTTGGAATCAAGATTGCTGGGAGAAATATCAATAACCTCAGATATGCAGATGACACCACTCTTATGGCAGAAAGTGAAGAGGGGCTAAAAAGCCTCTTGATGAAAGTGAAAGTGGAGAGTGAAAAGGTTGGCTTAAAGCTCAACATTCAGAAAACGAAGATCATGGCATCTGGTCCCATCACTGCATGGGAAATAGATGGGGAAACAGTGTCAGACTTTGTTTTTCTGGGCTCCAAAATCACTGCAGATGGTGACTGCAGCCATGAAATTAAAAGACGCTTACTCCTTGGAAGGAAAGTTATGACCAACCTAGATAGCATATTCAAAAGCAGAGACATCACTTTGCCAACAAAGGTTCGCCTAGTCAAGGCTATGGTCTTTCCTGTGGTCATGTATGGATGTGAGAGCTGGACTGTGAAGAAGGCTGAGTGCCGAAGAATTGATGCTTTTGAACTGTGGTGTTGGAGAAGACTCTTGAGAGTCCCTTGGACTGCAAGATCCAACCAGTCCATTCTGAAGGAGATCAATCCTGGAATTTCTTTAGAAGGAATGATGCTAAAGCTGAAACTCCAGTATTTTGGCCACCTCATGCGAAGAGTTGACTCATTGGCGAAGACTCTGATGCTGGGAGGGATTGAGGGCAGGAGGAGAAGGGGACGACAGAGGATGAGATGGCTGGATGGCATCACTGACTCGATGGATGCGAGTCTGAGTGACCTCCAGGAGCTGGTGATGGACAGGGAGGCCTGGCGTGCTGCGGTTCATGGGGTCACAAAGAGTCGGACATGACTGAGCGACTGATCTGATCTGATAAGCCATTATTATTCTTACTCTGTAGTAAGTTTGGCCTTTTAGTACAAAATGAAGCAGAGCAAAGGTTAACAGAGTTTTGCCAAGAGAGCGCACTAATTATAGCAAACAATCTCTTCCAACAATGCGAGATATGACTACACATGGACATCACCTGATGGTCATTGTTGAAATCAGATTGATTATAATCCTTGCAGTTGAAGATGGATAAACCCTATATGTTCAGCAAAAGCAAGACCAGGGGTTGACTGTGGCTCAGATCATGAACTCCTTATTGCAAAATTCAGACTTAAATTAAAGAAAATAGGGAAAACCACTAGACCATTCAGGTATGACCTAAATAAAATGCCTTACAAATATACAGTGGAAGTGAAAAATAGATTCAAGGGATTAGATCTGATAGACAGAATGCCTGAAGAATTGTGGACAGAGGTTCATGACATCATACAAGAAGCAGTGATCAAAACCATCTCCAAGAAAAAGAAATGCAAAAAGGGAAATGGCTGTCTCATGAATAGCTGAGAAAAGAAGAGAAGCTAAAGGCAAAGCAGAAAAGGAAAGATATACCCATCTGAATGCAGAGTTCCAAGGAATAGCATGGAGATATAAGAAAGCCTTCCTCAGTGGTCAGTGCAAAGAATTAGAGGAAAACAATAGAATGGGAAAGGCTAGAGATCTCTTCAAGAAAATTAGAGATATCAAGGGAACATTTCATGCAAAGATGGGCACATTAAAGGACAGAAATGGCAGGGACCTAACAGAAGCAGAAGACATTAAGAAGAGATGGCAAGAATACACAGAAGAACTATACAAAAAAGATCTTCATGACCCAGATAACCACAATAGAGTGAACACTCACCTAGATCCAGACATCTTGGAGTGCAAAGTCAAGTGGACCTTAGGAAGCATCACTATGACCAAAGCTAGTGAAAGTGATGAAAGTCCAGATGAGCTATTTAAAATCCTAAAAGATGATGCTGTTAAACTGCTGCACACAATATGCCAGCAAATATGGAAAACTCAGCAATGGCCACAGGTCTGAAAAAGGTCAGTTTTCATTCCAATCCGAAAGAAGGGCAATGCCAAAGAATGTTCAAACTATCACACAATTGCACTCATTTCACATGCTAGCAAAGTAATGCTCAAAATTCTCCAATTCAAGCTTCAACAGTACATGAACCAAGAACTTCCAGATGTCCAAGCTGGATTTGGAAAAAGCAGAGGAGCCAGAGATCAAATTACCAACATCCACTGAATCATAGAAAAAGCAAGAGAATTCCATATCTGTTTCGTTGACTACACCAAAGCCTTTGACTGTGTGAATCACAACAAATTATTGAAAATTTTTCCAGAGATGGGAATACCAGACCACCTTACCTTGTGAGAAACCTGTATGCAGGTCAAAAAGCAGCAGTTAGAAACAGACATGGAACAATACACTGGTTCCAAATTGCAAAAGGAATACATCAAGGCTGTATATTATCACCCTGCTTATTTAACTTATATACAGAGTACATCATGTGAAATGCTGGGCTGGATGAAGCACAGGCTGGAATAAAGTTTGCTAGGAGAAATACAAATAACCTCAGATATGAAGATAACACCACCCTTGTGGCAGAAAGTGAAGAGGAACTAAAAAGCCTCTTGATGAAAGTAAAAGAGGAGAGTGAAAAAACTGGCTTAAAACTCAACATTCAGAAAACGAAGATCATGGCATCTGGTCCCGTCACTTCATGGGAAATAGATGGGGAAACAGTGACAGACTATTTTCTTGGGCTCCAAAATAATTGTGGATGATGACTGCAGCCATGAAATTAAAAGATGTTTGCTCCTTGGAAGAAAAGCTATGACAAACCTAGACAGCATATTAAATTATTAAAAAGTGGAAATATCATTTTCCAACAAAGGTCCAGATAGTCAAAGCTATGGTTTTTCCAGTAGTCATGTATGAATCTAAGAGTTGAACCAGAAAGCAAGCTGAGTGCTAAAGAACTGATGCTTTTGAACTGTGGTGCTGGAGAAGACTGTTGAGAGTCCTTTGAACATCAAGGAGATCAAACCAGTCAATCCGAATGAAAACCAATCCTGGCTATTCATTGGAAGGACTGATGCCGAAGCTCCAATACTTTGGCCACCTGATGCAAAGTGCCATCTCATTGGAAAGGACCTTAATGGTGAAAGGATTGAAGGCAGGATAAGAAGGGCTGACACAGGCTGAGATGATTGGATGGCATTATTGATTTAATGAACATGAATTTGAGCAAACTCTAGGAGATAGTGAAGGACAGGGAAACCTGGCATGCTGCAGTCCATGGGATCACCAAGAGCTGGACACGACTTAATGACTGAACAAAAACAACCACTGTCTGGCCCATTGTGCTGAAAATTTGTGATTTCCTCCTGCCTTCTCCTCATTTGCTAGCTACAGTGTCTTCATCAGCCAGGCCCTTGGTTAAAACCTCTAGAAAGCTCATCATCTCTCTTTGCTAGTGGGGTATCTGGCAGGTCTGAGTTCTGTCTGGAATATATCCCTGCGCCAGCACCATGGCTCCTGGAACAGAAGAGAGAGAGGCACTATATGTATGAATAATGAAAGCGTGGGGTGACTTCTGAAATGAAGATACTTAACGTAAATGGGCCTCATGATCATCAGAGGATTTGCAAATCAGAAATCCTATACCAACTACATGACATCTTCATGAGAAGTTTTCCTTCTCCTAAAATTGACTCTCCCAAGCAGTCAAGGCATTTGGATGAAAATAGAACGCTTGGTTGTATTCCAGATGCTGGAACCTGGAACTTAAGCATGAGATAAATGTATCACCATTATTGGGCTACCTCCAGGGAAGCCAGGCCTAGAGAAGCAGAATGCTGTGGTGACAGAACAGCATACAAAGCATATCGCATAGGACCAAAAGTTCTCAATTCTCTGGGTAAGGGTCGCCTTCAGTAAATTCACCTGGGAGGAACCCCTCAAGGTATAGACCATGTAACTGGCAAAAATCTGTGCTATTGCTCCATGGGCACATCTGGGTGGCTTCTACACTGGTTGTGCAAGGGTTACAGCAAATCCCCACAAGAAATTAGCTGTTCTGTTAACACCGTGTCTTGCCTTCCCACATCTGGATGTTTCCTCTTCTCATTCTTTCCTCCTGGAATGTCCTGCCCCTACTACCTCCCCAGCTATAAAAACCCAACCCCCCACTTCCCAGCATAAGTGAAATACCAACTCACTGCGAAGCTTCCCTCAATCTTCGTCTGACCACATTATGTCACCGTACTATTTATAATCTTCCAGTGGCTCTTAGCTGCCTTCAGATTATACCCCAAGCCCTCCTGGACCCCCACAGTTCCATTTATTCTCTAACACAGTGTTAACCTTGATGACATTTCATCATAGCTACCTCTTGTGTATAGTCTTCCCCTCTTGTAGCCTTGATCTATAAGGTCAGAATCCTCTCTGATTCCCTTTCCTTCTCTACTTGGCCTTGCATGGGCCTTGGCACTCAAGAGACACTATTGATCAACTAAATGAACAAAAGGCAATTAAAGTTAAGGGCATCCAAATAGAAAACTGCAGGGGATATAGAGGATTCATCCCAGATTACTTCCGAGCAAGAGTAACCAGAAACCAATATCAGCTTCTCCTAGAAGCATAACTCTAGAACTCTAAGTTAGGCAGAGACCCCAGAGATCACCACTTTTAGGCTGACCCTTCATCCTCCCTTAAACCAACATCTACATCTTTCTTGGCACAGGCAGAGGCATGCAAAAATCTTCATGACCAAGGATGATAGGTTTTCAGGATTGGGAGTGTAGAGTGAATCTTTCTCCCTTGGGTGGGTAAGTAGTGCTTTCATTTCTTAGCTCTCAGATTTAGTTAAGGAAATAGCATTCATTTCTCCATGAGCATTTCTTCATGAGCACCTAGAGTACACCATGCACTGTGCAAAGCAATAGCAGAATATGTTGTATAAATGTCTCATCATTCTAAAGAATAATATGGCCTAGTGAAGAAATAGACATAGTCGCAAGCCCCAATAAATCTTTTTATGATTCAAAATATGTGAATAAAGTTCCATGGTGACAGAGAAGAACCCTACCAATACCGCCTGATGAGTCTAGAAGGGGAGACACACAAGCAAGCACAAGGCAGTATGATAGATGCTATAGTAGTGATGTATGTGAAACACTGTGAACGCCTATGGTCTAGTCTATCAGGAGGTGCAGGGAGGCAATGGCTGATCTGAGTCCTGTGAGATTAGGAGGTAGGATCAAATGGAGGGAGTAACATTTGCGAAAATATGAAAGAACGAAAGGTCATAGTTGAAGAAAAGCAAGAATTTGGTTAGGCTGGAGTACAGAGACCAGGATGAAATCAGGTAAAAACAAGGCAAAATATGGGAGTTGTTGCCAAACTGGCTTTGAAAACCATGCCAAGTTTAGACTTGATTCTCAAGGCAGTGGGAAGGATTCAAAGTATTTGATGTGATTCTTAAGAGACCAGTGGAAAATCACCCTACCTCAGAGTGGGAGATGAACTGAAATCAGTCACAGAGGTAAGAAGGCTGGATTGAGGCTTAGCTCTGGTCTGAGTGGAAGGTGGGTGCATGCACTAGGTCTGTACTGAAGAAACTGTAGACTGTATTTAAGAAATACAGGCAAAGAGGACTTGACAGGAGTCCATGACCTGTTTATATGTGGATGGGGAAGAAGAAATCAGAATGACTGAATATTTATGCCTTGAATAACAAGTTAAGTAGTGATCTCATTCAGAGACACAGGAAAACTGACAGGAGAGAGACAATGAGTTTAATTTTGAACTTGATGGGTGCAAAGTGCTGCTCTGTCATATGACAGGGGATAGACTTTGTAGCCATCAGTGGCCTGAGATCACTGTGTTCCATGCCTGAGATTCCTGTGTTCCTTACCTAGGCCCATCCCTTTTGCTCATTCCCAGCCCCTGTTTCCAATGCATGTGCTGAGGTGTCTTGTTAACTCATCTTGAAACCATACAGGCATGCAGGGAACATGCCACCCTCCCATTCTCCTTTCTCTAACCGTTGCTGTCCTCAGGCTCAGTGTGTTGGGCAGAATAATAGACTCCCAAAGATGCCCTCATCCCTGGCACCTAAGGTGACTGTGTTACCTTACATAACAAGGACTCTGCAATGTGATTAAGGCTAAGAACCTTAAGATGGAAGATTATCCTAATTTATCCAGGTGAGTCTGACCCAATCACACAAATTCTTAAAAGTATGGAACATTTCCAGGCTGCAGTAAACCAGAGTGTGGCAGTATTAGGAGGGCTTACCTTGCTATTGCTGGCTTGAAAGATAGAGGAGGAGCAATGAGCCAAAAAAATGCAGACATCCTCTAGAAGCTAGAAATGGCAAGGGAACAGATTCTCCCCTAGAGTCTCCCGAAAAGAACACAGCACTCCTGACACCTTGAGTTTAGCCCAATGAGACCACCTCAGATTTCTGATCTGTAGAACGGTTAAGATAATAAATTAGTTTTAAGCCACCAAGGCTGTGATCCTTTGTCACAGCAGTGATACTCACAAAAATCTGCACATTTCATTTCAGGACATTTTTCAAATTTAAATTCCTATTGAAAGCCATTGAAACTTTTTCAAAAAGAGATTATAGAAAGGAGATACCCAAGATCACCCTTTCATATCAACAGTCCTGGGGTTCCTAGAGGGCCAAGGATGCTATAATAAAAGAAATTCATGTCATGTCATCAGATAACCTGGTGAGAGAGTAAGAACTGAGGTGGGAGGGAAACCTGGGAAAGAAGACAAGTTAGTAAATGAGGCAACAGGAGGGAGTGAGAGAAAAGTAAAACAAAGATGGTGTAACATCAGCAAAACCAAGGACAGCCTTTAAGTGGTAGGTGTTGGTCAGAAGCATTAAATGCTAAAGAGAGGAAAAAATTGAATTTGACAACAAGCAGGTCATTAGTGAACTTTAAAGGAAGCATTTCAATGAAGAGATAGGGCAAAAGCTAGAATGCAGAGGGTTGGAGAGAGACTAGAGAAAGAATTAAGAAGAAAATAAGCTGTGAGCAAACTATTAGAAAAGACCGTGCATTATTCGTCTTTATATCTGATATTCAGCACAATGCCTGGAGCACAGAGGGTGCTCATTAAATGCTGACTTGAGTGAAGCACTGGAGTCAGTGGGTATAGACCAGCACTTCTCAAACCTTATTGTGCTTTACAAATCACCTGGGGATTCTGACGCCGTAGGTCTGGGGGAGACCTAAGATCCTGCATTTCTAATGAGGTTGTTGATGATGGATCTGGTCTGTGGACCTCACTTTGAGTAACTAGGATGTAGATCATCCCAACCAATCATCCAGCAATCATGACTCCTCTTGGTTCCTGGGTAATGATTCCAGAGACCAGGGTGACTTCTGAAACTGTAGAAATTTTTGACTTCATGATACACATCTGCGCAATGGGACCAAACCAGATACCAAACCAGGCCTAGCACCTGGAAGTTAACATTCCTAAAAGGCTTTGTACCTCCCCCCACCAATACTCTCCACATTACAGAATTTTCCTCAATTCCTTCTGAACTCAATACCACCACCAAACCCTTGATCACCAACAGAACTGTTCATGTGCCACTGCTGACAAGTATAAAAAGAGAGCTTTTGATATTAGTCATAGGGAGATATGTTCTCACCCAGTAACCTCAGGAATTTCAAATGTATGGATTTACAAACAGCCACCTGGATCAGAAATCCCTCTCTGAAAAAAAGAGCCTTCTCAGAGAGGGACACCTCAGTGACCTTTTCCCACAGGCAGCAGGGGCACCAGACCAAATACATAGATCCCACAAAACAAACTTGGAGAAAGTAAATAATCTCAATCCTAATCATCTACCTATATCTCAATTTTAAAAAGTGATTAAACATCTACCCTGAAATATAAGGCCTTCCCCAATGGCTTAGCAGGTGAAGAATTGACCTGCAATGCAGGAGACACAAGAGATGTGGGTTCGATCCCTGGGTTGGGAAGATTCCCTGGAAAAGGAAATGGCATTCCAGTATTCTTGCTGGGAAAATCCCATGGACAGAGGAGCCTGATGGGCTACAGTCCATGGAGTCACAAAGAGCTGGACACAACCAAAATGTGTGGCATAGCACTGGAATATAAAATGTCAGGCTGGATGTCATTAAATGGCACCACCATGGATATGGAGACACAGGATGTCAGAGGCAGTATTAACCTTTAAAAAGAAATTATCAAAGGAACCAAAGGGATAATATTTTGGACAAAATGGATGAAGTAGGCCTTTTCCCATAAAGTGAACATCCATAGCATTTCACCCCAAACGTATTCGGCAGCTCCGTTTTTATGCTATCCCAACCCGCCTGTTAGAGGAACTCGGCCCATGGGAAAGGGGAGCGGACTAGCAGCAAAAGGTCAGTGAGTCAGTCAGCTCTCTTTCAGTGAAAGTCACATAAAACTCCATCCACATCAGCATAAATAAAAGCAAATTTGTTTGCTGGCATCCCCGAAATGCCCCTGGATGGGGTACAATTTCAGGTTTAAACAATGTCCCAAATTTGTCTCACAACTTTGCTGCCTCAGGGTTGCCTCCAAATCCAGGCTGTATATTGGGCCCCCTATAGCAATTTCAATCTTGTATATCACAGTGATTCGCTCAGCTGGGGGAGTCCACCTCCCCTAGAGGGCAACCCCAAAACCTGGGTGAGAGTCCATTGATCCTATCTGGCAGGACCTGGGTTATGGGTTCATCTCTGTAAACAGTAGAGGTTGGGGTGGGGTAGCACAGACTTCCCAGGTAGCCCTAGTTGTAAAGAACCTGCCTGCCAGTGCAGGAGCTGCAGATTCAATCCCTGGACCTGGAAGACCCCCTGGAGAAGAAAATGGCAACCCATTCCAATATTACTGCCTGGAGAATCCCATAGACAGAGCAGTCTGGTGGGCTATAGTCCATAGGGTGGCAAAGAGTCAGACACGACTGAAGCCAGCTTAGCACGCACACACGGAGTAGGGGAAAGAATGTCCCTCCCCAAATGATCTGACCATGTCTTGTGTTCTACTCTAGGGGGTGACCTCCATTGTCAGAAGTTATTGAGCTGAACAGAGGCAAGGATTAATACCCCTCAACCCAACCAAGGTTTCATTTGTCCCAAGAAGGGAGAGTGATGTTGAGAGGGAAATGCACCAAGTGTCCATCCTAGTCAGGTGTGTACACACATTCGGGCCCAAGTCTTTTACAATGAGGGAAATCCAGGCTCCTGATGATACAAGTCAGTGATCAAATCATTTCTATCTTCAGATCAACACCCCTGGAGGAATCCCTGCTCTGCTGCTCTGGCCACACAAGTTTCTGGTGACTCATTTTGCGTTCTGGGGCCCAACCACCTTCTTTCCTTATTACCTTTGCAGAGACCTTCACTGAAGGTTGGTCCTGCCTGTTGCTTCGCTTAACCTACATCAGAGCTAATTCCTTCTCTATGGCTTATCTGATCACCATAGAAGAACTTAGGAGGGTGTCTCATGCCAGGCTCAGCATAAAGGAAACTGAATAGGCCAAACCCTGCCCTTCAGACCAGACTGGAGTCCTGCTTCAGAAAAATCAATGTCTCCATTTATTTTCTTTCTTATGAGTCATGCTCCCAGATGAAGAGAACAGGATGCTGTCAATTGCTGGTATGATGAAAGAGTGGCTTGAAGGTATTATATTTCCCAGAAGGGCCAAGAAGGAAATTTTTAGTCACTGTCCCTGTTGGGAAGTTTGGGAGATGTTATAGCACAATGTACGCAGTATCTATGGTGCACTTCCTGCTTTTCAGTAATGCTTATCTAGACCAGTCCCTGGATAATCCAAAGAAATCAATCAAGGCAACTGTCCATGTAAATCTATTAGTTCACCGAAAAATCTGGGTTAGCTTAAGAAGAAACATTCATGCTCTTATTCAGGCTGTTTATTGAGAGAAAGCTCAGTTTGGTGGTAAAAAAAAAACCATGAACTTGGGAGCCATAAATAACTGATTTCGAGTTGCTTTTCTGTCCCTTAATGGTTGAGTAAGCTTGGACTGATAATTTAATCCATCTGAGCCCCATTTCCTATGTGTTTGTGAGGGTGCCCTGAGATGATCATGTTTGCAAAGTGCTTAGCATAGTACACAGTGCAAAAATTACTCGATGCACATTCTTGTTAAGGGCATACTATGTGCCACATACTCTACTAGATTCCAGATCACAGGACTAAATAAAATATAATAATAAAATATTAAAATGGGATGAGATATTTAAGAACATGTTATCTATCACACTAGGAGATCTAGGAGAAGGGGGAGGAATGTAGGTCTCATCCCTCTGAATCCATCTTTGTACAAATCTTCAAGTCTCTGTGAAAAAATTTCTAAATCAGCCAAGATAAGCAGGCATCTAAATGATTTTTTTTTGAATTGTTTTTTAACTTTTTATTTTGTTTTTGGGTAGAGCTGATTAATTATGTTGTGATAGTTTCAGGTGAACAGGGACTCAGTCATACATATACATGTATCCATTCTCTCCCAAATTCCCCTCCCATCCAGACTGCCATATAATACTGAGCAGAGTTCCATGTACTATACAGTAGATCCTCGTTGGTTATCCATCTTAAATATGGAATCGTGTATAGGCAATCATAAGTTCATTCTCTAAGTCTGTGAGTCTCTTTCTGTTTTAAATGTGCAACATTTAAATGCAAATGTGCTCAATCACTGTCATGTCTGACTCTTTGCGACCCTGTGAACTGTAGCCCACCAAATTTCTCTGTCCATGGGATTCTCCAGGCAAGAATACTGTCATTTCCTCCTCCAGGGTATCGTTCCAACCTGAAGATTGAACCCACCTCTCCTGCATCTCCTGCATTGGCAGGCAAATTCTTTACCACTGAGTCACCAGGGAAACCCATTTTGTAAGTTCACTTGTATCTGAATAATTAGTGTTTCAAGATGTGGACATACAAACTCTATGTCAGTTTAGAGTCTGAAATAGCCCTGAAATCTGCAATCCAACTGCCCCAGCCCCCAATTACTGCTTGATGGTATATGCATGCAGCTTGCTTTGCTGGCTTGGTAGCAAGGAAAGAAAGCCAGTGGCTCCCAGCCTAGCTCTGCAGCAGTGTCCTGCAGCAGATGGCTGATGTCCAGCGTTCACTCGAGTAAGCAAAGCAGATCATAATTTCTGATTAGGTAAGAAGGTGGGTCCAGAAGGGAAGGGACCATGTCCCTGGCATCAATTCCCAAAATGTAACAGTACAGACCTCTGCATACAGTGGCCTATCTTGTGTCTCACAAACACCATCCAATCATCTAATCATAGGTGTATCATGACCACCCCATCTTAGTCCCTGACAAGGTCCTAAGGGACCCAACTTAGATCTAGGACCTCAGCCATATTGATGCTGTATTTCATTTATTTTGGCTTCTGGCAGGGAGCACTACTAATGGGTATAAACCACTTTGTAAGTCAAATACAGGGGTTTTTATTTCCAGTCCAAACAGGCACCAGTTCTGTAGCAGAGCCCCTGCCAGGCACTGACATGAATGCCCTGGGGGTCAGGATGAGATCATGGCCAGGCTCAAACAATTCACACTCAAAATAGAGCCCACATACATCCCAAGTATCCTGGATCCCATATGTTACACCTCACCAAAACCAGTGTCAGGTTGCTGGGAAACTATGAGAGATGAAAAAGCCTGAATTCAGTTTTCAAATCTGATGGAGGTGAGAGAGGTCCAAAATGACCTGTAAAGAAATTGAATCAAATTAATCTTCTTCCCAGAGACAGCATCTTCTCCCTTCGAGACTTCCTCCCATCAAATCTTGAACTAGATTGAACCTTTCATTCAATAACTTTGTTTACTAGGTGTCAAGTCCTTTGCTAGATACAGCGTTATATTAGTGCTCAAGACAACAAAAATCTCTACCTTCCCAGAGCTCACAGACTTACAGGAAATATGGACAGAAATCCCAGCACATATACCTGATCTAAACCCAGAGGTCAGGGGAGACAACCTTGAAATGAGGTTTAAGATGAGACCAGAACCATGGGTAGGAAGAAGCTGGGGGAAGAATGTGAATGCCCTAAGTTGGGACATTATAAAATATTAATGATGATGATGGCAGATACTATTTATTTAATGCTCATTATATGTTGGTTGCTTTATATAGATTGACTCATTTGATTCTTGTAATACTCATGTGAAGTCAGTGAAATTTTTTTCTTGTTTTGAAAAGCTTTTGTTGGAGTATAGTCAATTTACAATGCTGTGTTAGTTTCAGGCATACAGCAAAGTGAATCCCTTTTTTTATAATATTCTTTTCCCATATAGACCATTACAGAGTGCTGAGTTCCCTGTGCTATAGAGCGGATTCTTATTAATTATCTACTTTATATACAGCAGTGCATAAACCATAAGTTTGTTTTCTACATCCATGACTCTACATTTGTTTTGTAAATAAACAAATTTGATTTGTACCCTTTTTGTAGATTTCACATATAAGCAATATCATGTGATATTTGTCTTTCTGTGTCTGACTTACTTCACTCAGTATGACAGTCTCTAGGGCCATCTATCGGGGAAGGCAATGGCACCCCACCCCAGTACTTTTGCCTGGAAAATCCCATGGATGGAGGATCCTGGTAGACTCCAGTCCAAGGGGTCGCTAAGAGTCGGACACGACTGAGCGACTTCACTTTCACTTTTCCCTGTCATGCATTGGAGAAGGAAATGGCAACCCACTCCAGTGTTCTTGCCTGGAGAATCCCAGGGACGGGGGAGCCTGGTGAGCTTCTGTCTATAGGGTCACACAGAGTCGGACACAACTGAAGCGACTTAGCAGCAGCAGTAGCAGCAGCAGGGCCATCTATGTTGCTGCAAATGGCGTTATTATTCCTATTTACAAAGGATGAACTAAGACTTTGGAATTGAGTCACATTACATAACCTCACCCCAGTCACACGGCCGGTAGTAACTGAATTTTAATTCAGCCAAGCCTGGCCCAGGAGCCTACACTCTAATGACCAACATTCATTTGTTCATTCATTCATTAACTCATACTGAGTGCCTAACTAAAACTTAGGGGGATAAGGAAGACCAAGACCTACTTGCCTCCACGGAGCTCCTAGTACTTCACAGAAGGCATGGGGGCCTGGAACAGGGGCCAGACTTGAAACCTGGGCTCTGGAATTGCCTCTCGTGCCTGGCTTACCCAGTAACCAGGCCCACTTCTAGTATTTGCAGGGCCCAGGACAAAAGTACAGATGGAACGGCTGTCAGAATGAACTACCACCAATCTGGGGGCTCTAAGCAACAAGAATCTATTCTCACTCAGTTCTGGATCCAAGAAATCTAAAATCAAGGTGTTTTTAAAACTTTCAGAACCAAAGTCCTGTTCCCTCTGAAAACATTAGCTGAGAATCCCTACTACCTCTTCCAGCTTCCAGGGGAGCCAGGTGTCCTGGGCTTAGGGCAGCCTCTGCCAACATATGGTCTGCTCCCCTGCGTTTCTATGTCTTCTCCTCTCTTATAAGGACACCCATCCTTGGATTTATGACCCAGTTGTTAATCCAGAATGATCTTATCTCAAGACCATTCCCTTAATTAGATCTGCAAAGACCCTTTTCCCATGTAAGTTCATATTCCCACATTCCAGGGATTAGAACTTGGACATATTTTGGGGGGCTACAATTCAACCCACTAAGCCCACATATCATGTCTAAATATTTAAGAGTTACAAATAACCCTGGTGGTCCAATAGCTAAACTTCCCCTTCAAATGCAGGAAGATAAAAGTTTGACCTGTGGTCGCGGAGCTAAGATCCCATATGACTTTAGGTTAAAAATCTGAAACATAAAAACAGAACCAATATTATAATGAATTGAGACTTTAAAAATGGTCCACTTCAAAAAAAATCTTTTAAAAAAGTTACAAATAAAATTAACAAACTGGCAAATAACATATTGTATCTTCTTACCTTGACATTTACACCAACATGACAACAAAATTTTTAAAATATATGCATATAGTTTCACATGATCAAAGATAATATATCAAGGTTGACCAATTTTAATCATCACTGCTTATGTGTGATGAACTATTGATGGGTTGATGGCATTTGGCTAAGTGATAAATACATACATAATTCATAAATTATTATATATGTATTCCATGAAATTTATTTCTCTTGCTTCAGTTAAGTAAAATCACTATGTATGTTCATATAATCAAGAATTTTATGTAATTTGTGTTCAATTGGTACAAATTAGATAATGGCAAGGTTCATTTCACAGGGCTGTTGTGAGGGTAAAATGGGTCCAGATTGCAAAAAATAAAATATAAATTGTATTCAGCATGTATAAAACTGGAATACATTTTCACTTAGAGTGTAAATTGAGTCTAAAAACTTGTAATGTTAATTTCTCAAATAATTATAAATATTAGTTATCTATTAAATTTATTTTTTTAACTTTTTATTTTGCCTTGTATTTGTATAGCTAGTTAACAATTGTTAACTATAGCTGTGACAGTTTCAGGTGAACAGCGAAGGGACTCAGGCATACATGTGCATATACGCATTCTCCACTGAACTCCCCTCCTACCCAGCTTGCCACATAATGTTAAGTAGAGTTGCATGTGCTGTAGAGTGGGTCTTTGTTGGTTACCAATTTTAAATATAGCTGTGTGTATATGTCCATCACAAATACCCTAACTCTCACTTCCTCCCATCCTTCCCCTCAGCAATCTAAGTTCATTCTCTAAAGCTGTGAGTCTTCTTGTTTTGTAAGTTTATTTGTATCATATCCTTTTAGATTTCACATATAAGGGATGTCATACGATATTTCTCGTTCTCTGTCTGACTTACTTCACTCAGTATGACAATCTCTAGGTACTGCATTTTGCTGCAAATTTAAAATGTAAAACATGCTTTGTAATTAGAGAATATCAACTATTTTAATAATTACTTAAATCATCCTAATATTTTATTAAAATTTTTGAAAATATAATTATAGCTTCATAAACATTTTATAAAATAAGGTTATTTTGCAATTTGAGCATTTAGTTGACTATGTCAATAATCCATTGTTACTGATGTTATATCAGAAGTTTGTTAAGTCTAGAGCTACATATATACAAATTTGAGTAATATAAAATATCTAGTATTGCAAAATATTCACCATTCATTATACATAACAGTTGTCAATACCATATTAATTCTGAATATACCTCCAGAACCACAAGTTGAATGAACCATGAAGAGAAGCCAAAAAATAATAAGATACGTGGCATTTCTAAAAAATTGCACTGTATTATGGCAGAATTTGCTACACTCAGGTTGCTTGAGAGAAAGGAGTTGACACACTAATTTGTCTTTTCTGTTACTTGAGTACTTTCACTGCTCCAGTTCTCCCTAGTCTTACTTTAGTGACAACAACCATACACCCATAGACCTGAAGGAAATGACTTGTGTTTCCAGGATGTAGAGGAGGAAGCAAGGAGAAGCGTTTCCCTGGGGTCTGAATGGTGATGGCCCTGAGAGCTGATGTTCAGGGTTGCAGGTTGTGACAGACCAGCTTCAACAGCTGTATCTCAAGTGACAGAGGCTCCCATGTGCTCTTATGTAAATCGTAAAGTATGTGCGTGTGTTTGTGACACTCATACATCCCTCTACACTGTAAGGATTGGGATAGGGACCTCTCTAGCCCAGGGCAAGATCTTGAATACAACTCCAAGAGATATGTTTTTTTCTCCTGAGTCTAAGTCCCACCTGATACCCCAGAAAAGGGCCTGCATCCACTCCCCTGGCCTCCAGAAAGCAAAGGCCAGCCTTGAACAGTCCACCTCAGAGTTGATTTTGGGGATCTCTCTCCATGAGATCCTCCCCACACCTTCTCCATCACCTGCTGGCCTCTCTGGGGCCACCTGTACTTTTCTCTGGAATCAGTGACCTGTGTGTCCCTATACTTTCTTGACAATCTCTTTGCCAGGGCCCCCAGATCTCTTGCCACACACCAGGCTGTCACTGTACCTGATTTTCTCTGTTGAGGCCTATTGGCTGACATCCCAGCTCTGGTTGTTTTCAGGGGTGTCACCTAAGCTGGATCCCTGGGCAACCTCTTTGATCTCACAACCTCTGCATAGCATGCTCTTCCCATCCTGGGTGGAGGGTTCAGACTGGCCTCACCAGCTAACAACAGCCCATCATAGAAAATGCAGGAGAAATGGATCTACATTTCCCACTCTGACTGCATGCAGTGCCTTATTCAAATAAAAGTAAACAGTAAAACCCACTCTGCAAACATGGCTTTTCAGTTGTTTTCTTGGTTAGCAGTTTTTAAAAGTTTGATTCTGATTGTCTTTAAGTAGAACATGCATACTTCTCTCAATTTTCTTAAATCCAACCCATTTTACACATTTACATCACTAGTCTAATCTTGTATGTAAACAGTATAACATTGATTTTAAACTAGATAGGAAAGAGTGGATTTGAATCTCTGCTTCTCACCAGCCTTGAACTCTAAGCAAGTTGTACATCATTTTAAAGCTTAGTTTTCTCATCTTCCAAAAAGGATAACAAAACATACCTAGCTAGTTTCTAAGTAAGGCCAAAAGAAAGTGTTCAGTATAGTGTCTGCCCACACTGGGCGCTCAGCAGCTGGGAACTCTGTTCCTCTCATATAGGCTCCCTGATTTTCAAGCTGCACTCTCAAATCTGCCAGTGGGTTCAGGGTTTCTCAGTCTGTATACCTGGCTCTGATGGGACCCTTTCCTTCTTCTTTTTGGATGAAGCAATTAAGGACTCAGGGGACAGTCTGCAGCCAGGAACCTAAGGCAACTAAATCCAATAAATGACTTCTTCTATTATGTAGAAATCATCGGTGCTTGTAGGTACTAATTGGTTGTCTTCTCTACTTTCCTTTACAGCATTTAAGTAGTTCCTTAACACAGTTTTATTTTGGAGCGTTCTAATTATATTACTCTGGGCACTTATTGTCAATGAGCTTGCCAGTGGGGGAAAAAAAGAAAAGCAGAGTTATTTATGTATCTTTATATTCCACAAGCATTTACAGGGTAGGTCTGATGATCTCAGCATTGCAGAGCATGCCAGAGAATAACATGCATTCCCTGCCCTAGAGGAACCTGAAGGCTCACTGGTGAGAAATAATAAATATGTGGGAAATGATCAAATCAAAACTCTGAATCAGATGGTGAATATTTAAGTGGAATGATGTGAGTAAACTTAATAATAACGTAGTAATAATAATATAGTAAATCTGTCATTATTTTTAAACTATTTTTATACATAAAGAAACAAGCAGATGGAGGAATATATCCTGGACCAGGGAAATAGCATGAACACAGCCTCGGTGACCAGACTGAGCCAGTGAGGAGTCTGATCCCCTTGAAAGGAAAGCCACACATGGATGAATCATTTCGTTTCCACAGATACCATCAGGCACTAAATGATCATTATAATGCCCCAAGCATTTTCCCTGTCTATGGTCTTTCTTCTATGTGACCAATCTGTCACACTCTAGTCTGAAAAAATAACCTAAATATCATGTGAAAAATAGTCACTCTCCAACTCAAAAATTTTTGATGCCTCTCTGCTGCCTGTTGAACCCCACTGGTCACTGAATCCAGCTCCGTCTACCCTGCAGTATCCTTGTGGATCAGAGAATGCCTCCAGGCAAAGGGAGGTAGCAAACTGGGTTTGAATCACAACGCAGCCACCAACTAGCTATATAGACCTCAAAGGAATATAGTTCACGCTTCTTTATGCCTGAGATCCACACCTCACAGGGTTGCTGAGGGAATTAGAACATAATGCAATCAAAAGGCTTAGGATACTGCTTAGCACATAGTAAATGCTCAGTAAATGGTGGCTATTAGTAAAGGAATATAAATGTTGATTAGTGGAGTAAGTGAACCAGGAGAGGATCTCCACTCCCAACCCTTTAATCTGACTTGACAGGCCCATGTACATGTAGAGGTTACACATTTCTCTTCCACAGATAGTATAAATTGGGGAGGGCCAGCATATATGTTGAGCTTCCCAGGTGGTGCTAGTGGTAAAAAACCCACCTGCCATTGCAGGAGACATAAGAGATGCAGGTGCAATCCATGGGTTGGGAAGGTCCCCTGAAGGAGAGCACAGCAACCCACTCCAGTATTCTTGCCTGGAGAATCCCATGGACAGAGGAACCTGGCAGGCTACAGTCCATAGGGTCGCGTAGAGTCAGACACAACTGAAGTGACTTAGTACAGCACAGCATATCTGTCAGATGTCAGAATCATGTTCCAAAACTATGCCAAGAAGAAACATGAAAGAAACAGCTGTAACAATATATACAGAATAGGATGATACTCAGCCCAGTGTTTGGTGTGCTGGTGAATCTCTGGAAGAAAAAAAAAACAAACCCTAATTTTTAGCTTTTGCTGATACCTATGGAACAAATATTCCTATCACACTAATGTCAAGCTACCAAAGTAAAGTCACTGAACTCAGAAATGGCCCTTATGAGTCAGTATGAACTGGTTCCAGTATACCACTGAAAACTGAGAACAGAAAGTTCTAAAACAGAGTTAGTAAAAGATAAAATAGCATGAGGAGAGATGTGGCCAGTGCCTTACCATAAAGCCACTCCATTGATTAAGTGAATTAAGAGTGTGAGAGAAGCAGGGCAGTGAAATACCTTAAGACCCTGGGCTCTGTGGTCAGACAGTCATGGATTCAAATCTTACATTGTCTACTTACAAGTTGTATGATCCTTTATAAGTAACTGAGTGACTGAAAGTTGCTCAGTAGTGTCTGACTCTTTGTGACCCCGTGAAAGAGGAGATTGAAAAAGTTGGCTTAAAGCTCAACATTCAGAAAACGAAGATCATGGCATCTGGTCCCATCACTTCATGGCAAATAGATGGGGAAACAGTGGAAACAGTGTCAGACTTTATTTTGGGGGGCTCCAAAATCACTGCAGATGGTGATTGCAGCCATGAAATTAAAAGACACTTACTCCTTGGAAGGAAAGTTATGACCAACCTAGATAGCATATTCAAAAGCAGAGACATTGCTTTGCCAACAAAGCTCCATCTAGTCAAGGCTATGGTTTTTCCTGTGGTCATGTATGGATGTGAGAGTTGGACATGAAGAAAGCTGAGCACCGAAGAACTGATGCTTTTGAACTGTGGTGTTGGAGAAGACTCTTGAGAGTCCCTTGGACTGCAAGGAGATCCAATCAGTCCATTCTGAAGGAGATCAGCCCTGGGATTTCTTTGGAAGGAATGATGCTAAAGCTGAAACTCCAGTACTTTGGCCACCTCATGTGAAGAGTTGACTCATTGGAGAAGACTCTGATGCTGGGAGGGATTGGGGGCAAGAGGAGAAGGGGACGACAGAGGATGAGATGGCTGGATGGCATCACCGACTCAATGAACGTGAGTTTGAGTGTCCAGTTGGTGATGGACAGGGAGGCCTGGTGTGCTGTGATTCATGGGGTCGCAAAGAGTCAGACATGACCGAGTAACTGAACTAAACTGAACTGGACTGGACTGTAGCCCGCCAGGCTCCTCTGTCCTTGGGATTTTCCAGGCAAGAATATTAGAGTGGGTTACCATTTCCTTCTCCAGGGACTTTTCCCAACCCAAGGATCTAACCAGGATCTCCTACCTCAGAGGAAGATTCTTAACAAATTTTCTCATCTGTAAAGTGGTGAAGATTATGGAAATGTCTATTTCATAAGTTTACTCATAGCATTACATGAGAAATGGCGTGTTAAGAAAAAGTTTAGCAATAAAAAAAGACACAGAAACAAAAATGGAGAGAATGTTATGTAAATGAGCTTTATCTCCTAACAAATCACCCAGTATTTATTGGTTTAAAACAATAGCCACCTATTTTCTCACAGTTGGGAGGCTGGGCTGAGCTCAGTGGGAATGGCTCTCCTCCTCCTCAAGGCGTGAGCTGGGCTCCTACTCATGTTTGCATTCAGCTCATGATTCATTGCCTCACTCATGTTTAGCAGTTGGCAGGAGGCATGGAGGTTACTGGGTTGCAAGGTTCTCATCACCCAGCAGGCTAGTCTGGGCTCTTTTGTATGATAGTAGCTTCAGTGTTCCCAAGAGCAGCAAGAAAAAGCAAGCACTAATGCACACGCGTAAGGAAATGGCAACCCACTCCAGTATTCTTGCCTGGAGAATTCCATGGACAGAGGAGGCTGGCGGGCTACAGTCTAAGGGGTCGCAAAGAGTCAGACAGGACTGAGTAACTAACACACACATACACAATGCACATGCACTTTTCAAGTCTGTTGGGTCTCAAGCCTCACGTTTTCTTATTTCATTGGCCAAAGCAAGTCACATGTCTAAACCCAGAGCCAATCTGATGAGAACTACCCAAGGGTGTGGATTCAAGGTGGGAAATCTTCATTATTTTTATAATCTATCTCAGTATAAGAACAGGTATTTGGTAAACAAGAAAATCTGAATGGCAAATAGATGGATGAAAAGATGTCCAATATCACTAGAGATGAGTAGGCAAACTATGTCATATTCATCAGATCAGATCAGTCGCTCAGTCGTGTCTGACTCTTTGCGACCCCATGAACTGCAGCACGCCAGGGCTCTCTGTCCATCACCAACTCCTGGAGGTCACTCAGACTCACATCCATCGAGTCAGTGATGCCATCCAGCCATCTCATCCTCTGTCGTCCCCTTCTCCTCCTGCCCCCAATCCCTCCCAGCATCAGAGTCTTCTCCAATGAGTCAACTCCTCGCATGAGGTGGCCAAAATACTGGAGTTTCAGCTTTAGCATCATTCCTTCCAAAGAAATCCCAGGGCTGATCTCCTTCAGAATGGACTGGTTGGATCTCCTTGCAGTCCAAGGGACTCTCAAGAGTCATACTCATAGAATCCAGTAATTAAAACGATTAAATTAAGTTTCAATGAATCAATATTGAATACACAATTCTGAGTTATAGAATCATCAGACAAAATAATTTGATACAATTTATATGACATTTTATTCCTATGGATATATATATCCTATAGATATGTAATATTTATAATTTATATAATATAAATAATATTTAATTTTATAATATGTATATTCATAGGATATATACATAAAATATATATTTAATTTTACTATATATATATCCATAAAATTAAAAAACGGATGGTAAGGGTACATGCCAACTTCAAAATAATAATAATACTTATCTATTGGGTAAAGAGATGAAGAGCAAAGAATGAAAAAGTAGGCTACAATTTTTCTTTTTCCAAATATGGATAATTTTATTTTTTTTAATTAAATTTTATTTTGCTTAACTTTACAATATTGTATTGCTTTTGCCATACATCGAGATGGATCCACCACAAGTATACATGTGTTCCCCATCCTGAACCCTCCCTCCCTCCTCCCTCCCCATACCATCCCTCTGGGTCCTCCCAATGCACCAGCCCCAGGCATCCGTTATCAGGCATCGCACCTGGACTGGTGACTCATTTCAGATATGATATTATACATATTTCAATGCTATTCTCCCAAATCATCCCACCCTCTCCCGTTCCCAGAGTCCAAAAGTCTGTTCTATACATCAGTGTCTCTTTTGCTGTCTCGTAAACAGGGTTATTGTTACCATCTTTCTAAATTCCATATATATGCGTTAGTATACTGTATTTGTGTTTTTCTTTCTGGCTTACTTCACTCTGTATAATAGGCTCCAGTTCCATCCCCCTCATTAGAACTGATTCAATGTATTCTTTTTAATGGCTGAGTAATATTCCATTGTGTATATGTACCACAGCTTTCTTATCCATTCATCTGTGGATGGACATCTAGGTTGCTTCCAAGTCCTAGCTATTGTAAACAGTGCTGCTATGAACATTGGGGTACACGTGTCTCTTTCAATTCTGGTTTTCTCAGTGTGTATGCCCAGCAGTGGGATTGCTGGATCAAAATTTTATCTTGTATTTTACTTCTCAAAAAGCAGAGTAACTATGACAAAATAGAATATTAGTTAAATTTGAGAGAGAGGTTCATGAGCATTTGCTGTTTGAGATATGTGGAGTAGTGTACATTTAAAGTATTTCATAATTAAAGCAACATTTAAAGAAAGAATATTTAATGTCTTCTTTAAAATAAGGAGAAAAAGTTGGAGGAACAAGAGAATTAAGTTATATAACTGCTTAATTCGGCTGCCAAAAAAATGTCATTTTTGGTCAGATTCATGGAAGTATATAATGTACAAAGAAGGTGTCCACATTCCTGCTCTGTATCTAGTGGTCAGACGGTACCTGAGCACACTTTGGTAAGGACATACACAAAAGTGCATGTGGCCATTCATTCAGTCAACCACACCATTGGAGCACCTACTTGGCCATTGCTGTACCAGGCACTGAGCTTACCACAGAGGACAGAAACCCTGAGTCCCTGTTCTCAGACATTCAACTTCTATCCCAGCCACTGTACACAATAACCTTAGTACCTGGGATACAGGGAGTATGGTGGAGAGTTGATTGCATAGTGGTTGGTGAAAAACTGTACCCAAGCCAAGTTAAGTGTGGTATGATGTGATGTCAAGGCTGCCTCCCACCTCCCTCTGCCACACTGGCTCTGAGTCTACAGGGAATCCTGAAGCTTTAGATGGAGCAATTCTGGGTACCTTCCTGCACAGACACACTCAACATAGGCAAGGAGAAACCAGCCCATGTCTCTTTCCCAAAACCCAGTCTTAGCATCCCCATGGGAACTATACCCCCAAGCAGAACAGAGGATGAGAGCCCTCTGCTCCATCCACCAGCTCCTCAGAGGCCTTGATCCCCTCAAAGCTGAAGTGCAAAAACAGTTATTTTTACTGTACTGTCTTATTCTTTCTTTTCAACCTCCCATTTCCTATTCTGTAATTATTGCCAAGAAATGTTCGCAGAAAACCTGCTAGATTTCTGACAGTCTGTCATGTGGGAGAGAGAAGAGCTCTTCCCGGGCACTGCCCAGAGGCTGCAGTCTGACTGGGGGAGGTGCAGGGAGAGAGCTTTTGGCCCCCATGAGGAAGAACTCTAAGGCTGCTCTGTCCAGAGCAGCAGTGGACTAGCTCCCCAGGCTTCCCCAGAGACTACACGAGAACACCACAAAGCAAGTGGCTGGTTGCCCTTACAAATTATACCAAATGCCTTCATTTTTGTGATAGCAAATAAGCACTGTAAAACATTTTAAAATTATATAAATATTTAAGAAGACAGTGTAGCCTTGTAATCTTCTCTTTCAGAGAAAATCACAACTATTAGCACTTTGATAGGGGTTTTTTCAGATGTTTTTCGATGGATATAATCACTTTTAGATATGAAAGGGGATGGACGCTATATGTTGCTTGCCTTATGATTCTCCACTTCCCAATCTCCTCAACAGTTTACACTTTGGAAGCTTTCCCCATGTCTGGATGTGCATGACTAGCTCCTTCTCTTTATGGTTGCATTATTCATTCAACCACAAATGCTGAATATTGAACATAAGAGCACAATTCATGTCAGGCACTGCTGTAGGCACTAGTGACCACAACTGTAAACAAAACAAAGATTTTGCCCTCATGAGATTTTACACCCTCAATTCAGTTCAGTTGCTCAGTCGTGTCTGACCCCATGAATTGCAGCACGCCAGGCCTCCCTGTCCATCACCAACTCCTGGAGTTCACCCAGACTCATGTCCATCGAGTCGGTGCTGCCATCCAGCCATTTCATCCTCTGTCGTCCCCTTCTCCTCCTGCCCCCAATCCCTCCCAGCATCAGAGTCTTCTCCAATGAGTCAACTCTTCGCATCAGGTGGCCAAAGTACTGGAGTTTCAGCTTCAGCATCAGTTCCTCCAATGAACACTCAGGACTGATCTCCTTTAGAATGGACTGGTTGGATCTTCTTGCAGTCCAAGGGACTCTCAAGAGTCTTCTCCAATACCACAGTTCAAAAGCATCAATTCTTCGGCGCTCAGCCTTCTTCACAGTCCAGCTCTCACATCCATACATGACCACAGGAAAGACCATAGCCTTGACTAGGCGAACCTTTGTTGGTAAAGTAATGTCTCTGCTTTTGAATATGCTATCTAGGTTGGTCATAACTTTCTAGGTTGGTCAAAACTTTCCTTCCAAGGAGTAAGTGTCTTTTAATTTCATGGCTGCAATCACCATCTGCAGTGACTTTGGAGCCCCAAAATATAAAGTCTGACACTGTTTCCACTGTTTCCCCATCTATTTCCCATGAAGTGATGGGACCATATGCCATGATCTTCATTTTCTGAATGTTGAGCTTTAAGCCAACTTTTTCACTCTCCACTTTCACTTTCATCAAGAGGTTTTTTAGTTCCTCTTCACTTTCTGCCATAAGGGTGGCGTCATCTGCATATCTGAGGTTATTGGTATTTCTCCCAGCAATCTTGATTCCAGCTTGTGCTTCTTTCAGCCCAGAGTTTCTCATGATGCACTCTTCATATAAGTTAAATAAGCAGGGTGACAATATACAGCCTTGACGTACTCCTTTTCCTATTTGGAACCAGTCTGTTGTTCCATGTCCAGTTCTAACTGTTGCTTCCTGATCTGCTATAGGTTTCTCAAGAGGCAGGTCAGGTGATCTGGTATTCCCATCTCTTTCAGAATTTTCCACAGTTTATTGTGATCCACACAGTCAAAGGCTTTGGCATAGTCAATAAAGCAGAAATAGATGTTTTTCTGGCACTCTCTTGCTTTTTCCATGATTCAGTGGATGTTGGCAATTTGATCTCTGGTTCCTCTGCCTTTTTTAAAACCAGCTTGAACATCAGGAAGTTTACAGTTCACATATTGCTGAAGCCTGGCTTGGAGAATTTTGAGCATTACTTTACTAGCGTGTGAGATGAGTGCAACTGTGCAGTAGTTTGAGCATTCTTTGGCATTGCATTTCTTTGGGATTGGAATGAAAATTGACCTTTTCCAGTCCTGTGGCCACTGCTGAGTTTTCCAAATTTGCTGGCATATTGAGTGCAGCACTTTCACAGCATCATCTTTCAGGATTTGAAATAGCTCAACTGAAATTCCATCACCTCCACTAGCTTTGTTCGTAGTGATGCTTTCTAAGACCCACTTGACTTCACATTCCAGGATGTCTGGCTCTAGTAGTGAGGCAATATATCTACAAATATACAAGTAAAATGTAAACTATCTAGTGGATACATGCAATAAAGAAAAACAAAGCACGTTAAGGTAATACTGCACAACAAAGAACACTGTTGTTTGAAGTGAAGTGAAGTTGCTCAGTCGTGTCCAACTCTTTGCAGCCGCATGGACTGTAGCCTACTACACTCCTCCGTCCATGGGATTTTCCAGGCAAGAGTACTGGAGTGGGTTGCCATTTAGTTTCATCTTGGAAGACTTTTCCAAGGGGTTCTGTATCAGTTAGCTTTAGCTGTGTAACAAAATTTCCCAAAACTTAATAATTTAAACAATATTTATTAACTCACAGATTCTATAAGACAGGAGGCCAGAGTGGATTAACTGCATTCTCTGCTTCAGAGTCTTTCACAGGCAATGGTCAAGGTATCAGTCAGGGCTGTCATCATCTGAAGGCTCAACTGGGGAAGGATCCACTTCCAAACTCACAAGGTTGTTGGCAAGAATTAGTTTTTCACCGGCCATTCTCCGAGGGCTTCAGCTCCTTACTGGTTGTTTGCTGGAAATTTCCTTCAGTTCCTCATCATGTGGGCCTCTCCCACATAACAGCTCACAGTAGGGCAGCTGGCTTCACCACAGAAAGCAAGAGATAAGAGTCAGAGAGAAAAACAGAGATAGAGAGAGAGAGAGAGAACAATCCAGCAAGTCAGAAATCACAGTATTTTATATCTCATCTCAGAAGGGACACCCCTTCATCTTTGTTACACTGTCTTCATTAATAGTGAATCACCAGGCTCAGCCCACACTTAAAGGGAGGGGTTCACACAGCATGCAAATTCCAGAAGGAGGGATCACTGGGTCCATCCTGGAAACTGCCTACTACAGGTTGATATTTGAGCAGAGGAATAAATGAAAGGAGGGAGTGAGTTATGTGATTGTCTGGGGAAAGAAGCATCCAAGAAGAACAGTAAGAGCAAAGCCTTGGTCTGAACGAGGAATAGCCAAGAAGCCTCTTAAAACTTGAGAACTTGAGTTGAGAGGGAAAGAGATGTGGGAATGGGGCTGAAAAGGAACAAAGTGGCAAGATCATGACAGGCCTTGTGGGCCATGGAAAGAATGGCCCACATTCTTTTCAGTATTTATTTTCAATATTCCCCTAGTTTGCATTACAATAATTTACCTACCTGACTCTTTAGTGGTGAAGATCATTTCTAATTTTCTGTTTCTAAAAATGTCTAATTTTCTGTTTCACACACCCTAACATATGTGTATGTGCAGGAATGCATTTGTGAAGCAGTTTATACAGAATTCATGCTCATATGTATGTGTGGGTATGTGTGTGTTTATGTGTTAGACGCTCAGTCACATCCAGCTTTTTGTGCCCCTGTGAACTTTAGCTCACCAGGCCCCTCTGTCCATGGGATCCTCCAGACAGGAATACTGGAGTAGGTAGTCATTCCCATCTCCAGAGGATCTTCCTGACTCAGGGATTAAACCCAGGTCTCCTGTATTACAGACAGATTCTTAACCAACTGAGCCACCAAAGAAGCCCCATCCACATAGGCTTCCCAGGTGGCCTTAGTGATAAAGAACCTGCCTGCCAGTGCAGGAGATGTAAGAGATGTGGGTTTGATCCCTGGGTCAGAAAGATCCCCTGGAGAAGGGCATAGCAACCAATTCCAATATTCTTACATGTAGAATCCTACAAACAGAGGAGGCTGGTGGACTACAGTCCATTGGGTTGCACAGAGTTGGACACGACTAAAGCAACTTAGCATGCAGCACACACACACACAAACACATATATACACACATATGTGCATGTATTCTATACGAACACCTGTAAAAATGCATTCTTGCACATACACATATGTTAGGGTGTGGCATTTTTAGAGACAGAAAATTAGAAGTGATCTTCGCCACTGAAGAGTCAGGTAAGTAAATTATTAGTGTATCCTAAGGGATTTTTCTGGGCTAAAATGTATTGCATTTAAAAATATATTGGGACCTCCCTGGTAGTCCAGTGGTTAAGACTCAGAACTCTCATTGCCAGGGGCCTGAGTTCAATCCCTGGCCAGGTAACAAGACCCCACATGTCACAACTAAGAGTTTGCATGTTTCAACAAAGATCTAAGATCCTGAGTGTCTCAACTAAGATCCAGTGAAGCCAAATAAGTGAATAAATATTTTAAAAAATAGATACACATCTATAGCTAAATCACAGTAAAAAACACTTTTCCAATTGACTGTCCCATCAATGTTGTAAAAAAGAAGAGCCCTGGCCAACACAAAGTAGTGTTTAGTATTTTAAGCTTTTGAATGTGTTTTAATATGAGATGGAAAACAGTATTTCATTGTGATTCACCTTTGTTCCCTTCTTAAGGAGAATGAGTCGTGTTGCGTCTATTAAGAGAATGAAATTTTTGGCATCTTTTGGTTTCTTCTTTCCTGACCGGGTCTATTCTGATCAGCTCCAATGCAGTCAGTTCTGTTGCCCCAGCAGCTGTGGGCAACAGGAGGCTGGTGCCTCTTCCATTTGCTCCCTGTGGTCCCAGGACCCACCTGGACCTCTCCAGTCCTGAGTCTTTTCTTCCTGCCTTTGTCTGACCTTTCTCCCTGTGTACCTCTCTCCACTTGTGTCCCAGGCGTATCTTCAGAGCCCAGCATCCACCTGCCTCTCCTCTGCTTTCTACTGGAGCTGTGAGGTGCTCGGAGTCCCTCCTGAGGGCAACTGGTGGAGTTAGGTTAGGAAAGTGTGGTTAGGAAAGTGTTTCTTCTTTGGCAAACTGGTATGAGGATTAAATAACTTCAACTATCATTTAGGAATAATATTAAGAATCCCACTAGACACTTAGTAGGTAGTCAGTAAATGAGACCTATCACTGTCACCATCATCCTATCTTGCTGTGCTGGCATCTGAGTCCCTGCAGGGCAGAGGCTGTATCTTACTCACTTGTTCCCACAGCATTTCATACAGTGGCCTGTGCAATATAGCCTTCAATAATCATTAGGATGATTATTCATTTATGTGTCAAATAAAGGAATTCACACCCAAATGAATGAATGAACTGCATGTGTAGTCTTAATACAGAAAGACATAATGCCAGTGGTTACCTTGTGTACAACTGGGAATCCTTGAAGGATTTTGTGAAGATTAAATAACAGAAAGTAATGTTTTAGGAAGGAATTTAAGGAATAAGTAAATTTGCAAATAAGATTTTTTTTAAAACCTGCAGATTTCCCCAGTCTCCATGAAGGCAAGAGGCCAATACGCACTCAGAAGTGTGTTCTCAGCTGTCTGCTCCTAGCACCGCTCACACAAAGTTGCAGCAGCCCTCCCTCCATTTCTATAGCCCACCTGGCCCCCAGTAGGCTGTTCCCAGACAGAGACCCCTCTAGAGAAGAGCATATGAATGTGCTCCCTTTTTTTTTTTGTCTCTGGTACTCTCTGCGGCACATCAGTGGATTAAAACAGGCAGACAACCACAGCCCTTGGGAAACATCTGGCTCACATATCTATCTTGCTCCACAAACACAATGTTTTCTAAAATGTGAATTAAAACTCAGGAGATTTAAATTTTAAAAATGCAAATATCTGGCTTCTCTTGAAAAATCTGAGGCCTGGCCACAAGGCCCAGTGCCCCCAGGTGCCAACAGTATTCTCTGGGGCCACGAGACAGCAGCCCACTTCTGATGGTCATATGTCCGATTTCCAGGTCTCCACAGTCCCTGCCTGGTTGTCTCATAATTTATGTTGAATGTATGCTGAGTCACCTGAGTTATCAACCTCTATTCTAAAACCATCATCTCAAGCAGACCTTGGCCTCATCCTTCATTAATGACTATTTCAGCCCCAAACAACCCCTCAAAGGAACAGAACAACAGTTCCTTTATCCCTGATATGGTTTTTGGTGTTTTGTTTTGTTTTTTAGAAAGAGGGTCTTATAATCAAATACATTTGGGCACTTTCTACAATTTTAACCTCTGGATATTCAGTGCTGGTTTGACCACCACTTTTGCAAGGACCACCCCCACTAAACATTCCATGGAAGACATCTTGAAGACCATAGTCTGGGAAGGCCAGAGACCCTCAGAACCTAGACAAAATCCTACATTCACAGAGGGAATCTCTGGAATTGGAGTAGCACTGCCCACTTCCAGCCCCCTATTAAGAATAGATGACATGTGCCTGAAACAAGCCACCCAATGCAGATGGAGCTGGGGAGAAAGAGGACCCATTGCCTTCAGTCCAGATCCTGCAAACAGACTCTGAGATGGAGATGTGTGTGTAGGAACTCTGTGCGAATGTGCACCAGGAAACAGAGAGGCCTCAGATGATCTTACAGGGGCTTTCAGAAGTCTCTTTCATATTGAGCCAGATCTCAGGCCTTTGTAGCTCCTGTATCAACCAGTCATAGAAGGAGGGACACTAACCTTGAGGGAGAAAGCAATTCCCAGAGAAGGATGCAGAGGTAAGCCTTCAGCAGCCAAAGCCAGTGAGTGACTGGAACACACAGATCTACTGCATCCAGCTTCTCCTGTCAGGGTTAAATAGAGCCACCTTCTTCCCTGCCACTGGCAGCAGTGACAGCTGCATGAAAATCAGAAAGCAAGACTCAGAGGCAAGGCTTTTACACGTTCCTTACAACTTTTCACAATGGTCAAAAGGGTGATCTTTCTGAAACAGTTCTGGTCACCTTTACTAAATCTTCAGTGGCTCCCATTTCCCTTTGAATGAAGTTCAGACGCCTCAGCCTGGGATTATAAGCCCCTCACCAGCTATTTCAGGCTGCCTTTCCAGCTTACCTCCCATTACTCTACTACAAAGCCCAGTACAGAACAGAATTTCCCAGGCAGTGTCCACAGTTCACTTCCTTCAGGTCTTTGCCACTGGTCATCCCCTCTACCTGGAAAAACCATATCTCCCATCCTCACTTACCTAATTCGTAGCCAACTTTCTTGGTTCAGCTCAAATGCTTCCCCAGCTCCATCTAAGTAGAAGTAATCTGTCTCCGATCTTGTAATAGCATTTTAAAATATGAACTGTATATAATTTATTTCATATACTACACTATAAACTCCTTGAGGGCATAATCTAAGTCTCATTCAGTGCCTTGTACATAATAAATGCATGCTGAATATTTGTTGGATAAATGAGTGAATGGACGGATGGATGGATGCATGGATGGATGGATGGATGAATGGATGGAAAAATGGATGTGTAGACAAGAGTGTCCTGAATAGACATCTTACTATTGAGGCAATGTTAAATCTTGTGTTCACTCAGTTCCTTGGCTCTGTGTACCCCATTTAGTTTATGACAAGAGGCAGATTGGTCAAAAAAGAACTGAAGATGTATTTTCTGTATTGAAATATGAAAATTACTTACTGAGTACCAAAGGCAGTGGGGAATCATTGAGCCCCTCTTTCAAGCTTGTTACCACATTTGCTCATAAGAAGGGAATAGCATAGAAATCCCCCTTGAATGCACCACAATACAGCCCCCTAGCCAGCTGTTATATTTCACGTAGTGCCACTCAGAAGACTTCTTGAACCTCAGATAGTTGTTAACAAAAACAGTATGCTGATCAGTTCCAAGAATCTAAATCAGAGGCAATCAGTTTTGGCAGCTGCTTGGCTCATGAAAGGTGACACCCAATTAGAGAATATGATCAACCCCAAACAATGTGCTTCCACATCCCACAGTATTTACAGCTGCAATCATGGATCTGACAGCCATGGATCCTACTTAGAGACACAAACTCCTCCAGAAGCCTTAATAATAACTACTTCCTCTTGGTGATGCTGCATTTCATCTGAGTTTTCATAATAAATCCATGAGACAGGGATGGAAAGTATTCCCATCCCCCTTTGAAACCCAGGCAATAGGGCCTATGAGAGAAAAGACTATCCCAAAATAACATATCAACAATGCTAGTGGGCAATAGCAGGGCCAGAAGCATAACCTTGGCTTTGACTTCTTCACAGCAACAGTCCCCTTGCTGTTCATGACCTCATCCATGCCTTTGCCTCTAGGTCTACAAAGGAAAATAATCACATGCATAGTCGATTTATTAATAATTTGAGTAAAAGACATCATAGCCATTGCTTAGAATTTCAGCACAATGTCTGGTCAGGGAACTATTCTAAATACCTGAAAGTGTTAGTCACTCAGTCATGTTCAACTCTTTGTGAGCCCATGGATTGTAGCCCATCAGGCTCCTCTGTCCATGGAATTCTCCAGGCAGGAATACTGGAATGGGTTGCCATTTCATTCTCAGGGGATCTTCTGGACCCAGGGTTCGAATCCAGGTCTCCCTTACTGCAGGCATATTCTTTATCATCTGAGCCACCTATTTTTATTACCTAATTGAAATTATTTGTACAAAGTTTAATCTTAGTCTCATTAGTCCCATTCCCATCTGTTTAATATCCTTTGGAAGGGCCCCAAGCCCTGATTTTTAAGATAGTAAGATGGTCCCAATCAGACCCTTGGGCAGACTGAATAATAGAAGGAATGTGAACTCTTAGAAGGGGGAGCCTACTCATTACTGAGACCGACTTAGACTCACTAAGAGCTAGCCATGTCAGACAGGCTTGTTGGTGGAACAACCACAATAGAGAATTAAAGAGATGCAGTAGATAGAGTGCCTATTGATTTTAGCAATTTCTTTTCCCATAATATTAGAGTTTCCTATAATATTGTTGTGAACAAATTGCAGAGATATGGACCTCATGATAATACCATTCAGTGGATTTATAACTGGTTGAATGAATTCTGAGATGATGATTAATGGGTGATGTGATCCTACAGGATGGCCTGGATGATATGATGAAGAATGTTGACCTCCTGCCTTTTCCAGTCCAAAATTTTTAGCAAGTGTTATTGAATTTTTGTCCCCTAGAGCCTGCCTAGGGAACATCTGCATGGCTTAAGGCTGACAGGAGGAGCTGAGGGGTGGAGTGGCAGGATCAACAAGCCAAAAACTGTCCTGACAGGCCAATATATTGGTTCAATTCCAATGAGATGATATTTCAACTATTTCAAAAGCCTTGGGGTTTTATTCAAAGAGGCAAGTGTACAAATAGAGGATGGAGGGATGTGCCTAGATAGTAACTCACAAAGCAAAGACCTTGGGATTGAATTCAGATGCAGGCTCAGCTTCACTTGGTCTTGGGGAGCTCTGGCCCAGGAGGCTAACAGGAGCTTAGAGAGTAGTTTTCACGGTACAGCCTGCCTCTCCCCATGGCCCTGAGATGTGCAGGTCAGAAGAATACTGTGGAAAAGCAGCTGGAATCCATGTTAACCTAATCACAAGTGAAGGCATAGAGCTGTTCAGCCTGATGAAGACTGTCCTTGAATATCCGAAAGATTACCTCTTGGAAAGAAGAATATTATCACCATGTAAACTGTAGGGTGGGAGGCAGTGGGAAGTTAAAAGGAAGCAGATTTTTGTTCAACTTTAAGAGGACTCTAAGAATTGTAGTTTTCCAGATAAGGCTACCTGACTCAAAGAAGCACAGAACCAAGGATGAGACAGGCCTATAATTGAGAGAAGCTGTCACATGGGCAGATTTCTGGGATCTGAGTGCTCTGAGTCAAGACACAGAGAGGACACCAGGCTTGCCCTGAGGGTGGCCCATTAGCACAGTGGCAGTGGGGCTGACCAGCTCTCTCTTGCACTGAGGGTTATATTTATGGTTGGTCCACTCATCCTTGCCCCTTCTGGCCCCTGACCAGTGCCTGTACTAAACACCCAGCCCTAGGACTGTTAATAAATCCTTTAAGCCAGGCTTGAAGGTTCAGGCTGAGTGGTTTCAGTATCTCCCATTTTTCTCAAGGGTCTTCTTAACCAACCTTTTCCGTTTCTCTCTGGCTCTCTTGGCTCCCTGGCCCAGCATTGCCTGTTCATTCAGCTGTGAGGCTCCCCATTGAGCTTAGTGCTTTACTGAAAGCTAGAAAATTAGGGATGCTAATGACAGTGGGATGGGTGACCAAGAGTGCTCAGCAAATCTCCTACCTGAAGCTATTCTGCAACTGGAGCCTCCTTTGTAAAGATTTATCAGAGAAGGGCAGCGAGTGAACCAGATGGTGTCTGAAAGAGGAAGTGAAAGAGTCAGTCCCAGTTGAACCCCACCCTGTGACTGTCCCTGAAACAGGGTTCTTGACACACGTTATCACAAGCATTCCTCATAATTAGTGAGATCTACTTAGGTCTATTAATTCTTTTTTAATGGGAAGAAACTGAGATTGAGAGGGTTACATGACCTACTCAGGCAACATAGCCAGCAAGCTGCAGTGTCAGGATCTGATTTCAGGTCTGTAGAACTCTACAGCCTGTTCTAGTCCTCACTGGAGGGCTTTTCTGATTTGAGAAGTTGGAATCTACCAGGCTTATGCCCTGCACCCATTCTTAAATTAATGTAGAATTTCATTCTTCCAAAATGTTTGATTTGTAGCAACACTTAGGGAGAAAAAAAAGTCACTCCACATGGTTTTGATTAGCAACATTAACGTTTCTTTAGAAAAAACAGATTAGAGCAATGCAGGGAAGCTGGCCCTGAAATTAGATTCAGGGTGATAGGGTTCCAATTACAGATACAAGGGCTGGAAGAGGATGGAGGTGTTGGTATAGCCTCCTGCAGAACCATCCCCACTCCCTGTGGTCCAGTGGGCCCCTTGTCTCTTGCTGTGATACACCAAAGAGTCATTTTTTTTTTTTCTTTTGCCCAATCGCTGACATTTATAGAAGGGTCATAGGTATACCAAAATATGGGCTTTCATTTGATAATACCAATTTTCCCCCAAAGAAATCTTGCATTAAATTAAAACAGTAAGCATTGTAGTATAATATTGGCTGACAGTGCGGGTTTTGGAGCCTGTCTGCTCCATCAACTGTTAACCCAGGTTCCATCACTTCTCCCTAACCACGAACTTCCCTGGGCTGCAGCATCTTTCTTTGGATTGCTTTGAGGATTTGATTAGTTAATATATATAACACAGAGTAAGTGATTTATTGTGCTTTGGTTTGGTTTTTTAAAGAGAATAAAAAACAGTCATTGTGTAGAATGTTCCCACCCAAGTGCTGGGAATTGAAACAGTTAATAGTCTCAAAGGACAGCTCTGAGCTTAGACTCCACATCCTCTACATTACTCGGAATATCTCTACAACTTGCTACACTCAATTCGTCTGCATCTGTGGAAATAACTGATGAGAACTGAGTGCTGGTGATAACATGTGAGAATAAGAACCTAGCAATTTATCTTCTGGACATTCAATCATTTGTTAATTTGACAAAGTCACTATTAACATTAGCTGACTGTGTCCACTTCTATTTAGCAATTGCTTTGGGTCTGATCCTCTTGATTAGAGAATCCTAGGAAAGGAACAGAGAACTTTCCCAACATCCTAGAGGTATCCTATATTCATTTACAAGCTGATTCGTTCCTTCACTGAGTGACTAACACTTTCAATCATTCACTGGGTGAATAATTTCTTAAGAAACAGTTACATGCCCAACTCTGAGTTGGGTGCAAGGAGTTCAGTGGCTAGATAAGACGAAAGGCTCCCTGCCCTTATGGTGAGATATATGAAAAACAAGTAGACAAAGAATTAAACAATTACATCATAAAAAGTGTTGTGAAGCAAACAGGAGGGGCTTATGACAGAAAATAATGGTGGCAGAGAGGTGATACTTGGATAAGAGGTTCACAGAACGCCTTTCTGAGAAGAAACTAGGTCAGGTCAGATCTAAAAGCATTAGAGGCCAGCTGTGATGGGCACCACTGGTTGCCTACCCAACAGTTTCTCACTGCTTCCTGGTTGTTTAAGGTCACAATGTACCCATCTAAAAGTGTCCAGCCACAGCTTTATGGAGGGCCACAGCACAGGGCAACTAGCTAAAACACCTGTCCCAGCCTTCTTGGTAGCAAAGGGTAGCCAATGTGACAGTGTTCTGACCGATGAGACACTGGCTGGGGCTTAGAGGAGAGTATTTCGCCTCTAATTTAAGTACTGCCTTTTTTGCTTCCTTCAGCTCCTTCTTCTTATCTGTAATATGGATAGGGTGCCTGGTGCTATGGCAACTATATTGCAATCACGAGGAAAAAGCCAAAACAGAAAATCTCAGGAAATTCGTCCATGATGTTTTTGAGCCATGACCAATGCTACCTTTTCCCAGACTTCTAACTGAATAACAAAACAAACAAACAAACAAAAATCCTTATATAAACTAAAGTCACTATATCAGAATTTTCTGTTCAGTTCAGTTCAGTTGCTCAGATCAGATCAGATCAGTCGCTCAGTCGCTCAGTCGCTCAGTCGTGTCCGACTCTTTGCGACCCCATGAACCGCAGCACGCCAGGCCTCCCTGTCCATCACCAGCTCCCGGAGGTCACTCAGACTCGCATCCATCGAGTCAGTGATGCCATCCAGCCATCTCATCCTCTGTCGTCCCCTTCTCCTCCTGCCCTCAATCCCTCCCAGCATCAGAGTCTTCTCCAATGAGTCAACTCTTCGCATGAGGTGGCCAAAATACTGGAGTTTCAGCTTTAGCATCATTCCTTCTAAAGAAATTCCAGGATTGATCTCCTTCAGAATGGACTGGTTGGATCTCCTTGCAGTCCAAGGGACTCTCAAGAGTCTTCTCCAACACCACAGTTCAAAAGCATCAATTCTTCGGCACTCAGCCTTCTTCACAGTCCAGCTCTCACATCCATACATGACCACAGGAAAGACCATAGCCTTGACTAGGCGAACCTTTGTTGGTAAAGTAATGTCTCTGCTTTTGAATATGCTATCTAGGTTGGTCATAACTTTCCTTCCAAGGAGTAAGCGTCTTTTAATTTCATGGCTGCAGTCACCATCTGCAGTGATTTTGGAGCCCAGAAAAACAAAGTCTGACACTGTTTCCACTGTTTCCCCATCTATTTCCCATGCAGTGATGGGACCAGATGCCATGATCTTCGTTTTCTGAATGTTGAGCTTTAAGCCAACCTTTTCACTCTCCACTTTCACTTTCATCAAGAGGCTTTTTAGCCCCTCTTCACTTTCCGCCATAAGGGTGGTGTCATCTGCATATCTGAGGTTATTGATATTTCTTCCGGCAATCTTGATTCCAACTTGTGTTTCTTCCAGTCCAGCATTTCTCATGATGTACTCTGCGTAGAAGTTAAATAAACATGGTGACAATATAGTCGTGCCCAACTCTTTGCAACCCCATGAATTGCAGCACGCCAGGCCTCCCTGTCCATCACCAACTCCCAGAGTTCACTCAGACTCACGGCCATCGAGTCAGTGATGCCACCCAGCCATCTCATCCTCTGTTGTCCCCTTCTTCTCCTGTCCCCAATCCCTCCCAGCATCAGAGTCTTTTCCAATGAGTCAACTCTTCGCATCAGGTGGCCAAAGTACTGGAGTTTCAGCTTTAGCATCATTCCTTCCAAAGAGCACTCAGGACTGACCTCCTTTAGAATGGACTGGTTGGATCTCCTCGCAGTCCAAGGGACTCTCAAGAATCTTCTCCAACACCACAGTTCAAAAGCATCAATTTTCTGTTACTCAGGGTCAAATGAAATCCCTCACTGTGATACCAGCCAAGCAAAGCACAGACAGAAGCGTATTTCAGGCAGAAGAAATGACATGCCCAAAGACATTAAGACAGGAATGAGCTTGGCACGTTTAGGAGCAGAGAGAAGGCCAGTGTGGATGAAGTATACCAGACATGGAGGAAAGTGAAGGCAGCTAAGATTAGAGAAAGAAGCAAGGGACAGGTCAATTAAAGCCTCACAGACCCAGGTAAGAAATCTGAATTTTATTTTCAGGGTGAATGGAAACCAGCTGATAGCTCATGTGTATTCTACAGATCCTCTGCCATGTGATGAAGGGCTTAGAGGAGGGCAGGACTAAGGGTCATCACAGGTTTCCAGGGAGACATGATGGTGACTTTGACTGGGGTAAAGGCTTTGGTGATGGAGAAAATTACACTGAAGTAGCAGTGGGGCAGTCAGTTTGAGAATAATTTGGCCCCCAAAATACCTAGTCAATAAAATATGTGAAGAATGTAACAATATCTTGTTAAGCAAGAGGATCAAATGACTTACTGCCACAGACCAGGTGAGCAAAATAATATTAAATATATCAGCTAACGTTTTATGTGTTACACACTTTATAGACATTGTCTCATTAATCCTTATAACAGCCTTATAAGTACACATTATTATTATTCCCATATTATAAATGAGCAAAAGGAGTCATAATCAGATTAAGTAACTTTCTTAGGGAAAATATTGTTAGTAAGATAGTGGAGCTGGATTTCAAACCCAAGGTTGCCTGATTTCTTGACTCAAGCCACAGGGAACTCAGAAACTACAAGCTGTACAGGACTTATATAGCTTGTGGTTTCCATACAGAAACTACTCTGGGATGATTTTCTACTCTCTATACATTCAGTGCCTCACATAAAAAGCCTCCACACTCCATTCACGGACTAATCCTTATCCTCTGGGGTAATAGAATGAAGAGAGTCTGTGTTTTGGGCACAATAAAGCTTAGGAACATTTATTGAAACTTCATGCCAGGCCTTTTACGTTTATTATACCCATTTTGCAGACTGGGAAAGTACAGTGCAAGGAGGTTAGGTCACTTACCCGAAGTCACAAACCTGGTGAGATTCAAACCCAGAGTGCCTGAGGTGTTTCATCGCCATTTCCTCCAAAGAAGTTAGTTCCTGGAGACAGGATCTGAACCTATACCACAGGTCACCTGAATGGTGTGAACTTTCAAGGCTGCTGCTTCACCAAGCCTAGAACCGCAAGCCACACTGTGGGATCAAGTGGTAATAAGAACATTGGGATGGGCAGATTATTTTAGCCAAGTGCAAAGTCACTAGGCCAAAAATTCATCTAGGGCCAAGCCAAGCACTGAGATGACCACGAGACCCTGAGTGAATCCTGCCTCCCTCTAGTCATAGCTCAAAGATCAGCATCCCTAATGAGCCTAGGTAATGTGTCTTCCTCATGCCACTTGCTACCCCATCGTTCTCCCTATTCTTCTCTTTAGTGTTTATAACCTGGGTAGTATCATTTAGTTATCATTTGTATGTTTATCGCCTGTCTCTGCCCACTAAAATGTAAGTTCCACATCTCTGGTGCCTAGAATGTCTGGCACATAGTAGACAATAAATAATTGATGAATGAATGACTGAATAAATTAGCTATTTTAATTTAAATTTGTATCAGCACCTGGGGAAAACTCTACAAGCTCTCAGCAAATACACAGGCTTCTCTTCAGCTTAAGTAACTGGGACAATAGAAAGGGGGTCTAATAGCCAAACTGATAGGATGACATTGGAAAATGACAACAGGGTTAATCCAAGTGGGTTGGATCCAGACTGTTTCTAAAAGTTCCCTTGTAGGCACGGTAGCTTTCTTCTGGTCCCATGGGTGATACCAGGATCCTCTACAGAGCAACTAACTAAGCCACCAGAAGCTCAAGCAAGAAGTTCTCAGCAGTTAGAAGCCAGGAAGGGAAGGGGCAGTGGAGGGAGGGCTCCCTGGGAAAGGCCAGTGCAGAGGAGATGAGTCCAGGGAGCTCAGAGGAGGGGTCCTGCCCGACTCGCCTCCTGGTTCATCATCCCCATCAGCAGTAAGGGAGCTCTCAAAGAGCCATGGTCTTCTCTGCCTTCCCTCCTGAGCAGCAGCAGGAGAAATGTCATGTGTGGCTAGTTCCTTTTGGGCATCTGTGCCCCACTGGGAATCAGTTCTATTTCACTTTCAAATTCAAAAAAAATTAAACAAAACAGAGGTTCTCTGATGCAGATAAGAGAGTCATCCATTGCTCATTTTTGTCTTCCTAGAAAGAATATAAACCAAACATCATCTCTTCCTGGTTTGGGGTACATTTTTGCAGGCTGACTTTTCTCACTCTCCTTTGAATACCTCGAGCAGAACACCCCTTGCGTTGTTAATGACTTCAAAGATACTGGGTCCACTGTGCAGCAAGTGATAAAAATGTACACAGCACGTGTTGGATAAATTAATAAACTCTCCAGAGCCTCCGAGTCCTCGGGCCCAGCAGCACCGTAATGAAATGTTATTCTGAAGTGGGGAGGTGGGAAGGAGGAGAAGGGGAACAGTATTTAATATATGCAAATTAACTAGTATGCAAATTGCCACTAAGTTAAAAATAACGGACTGCGAGAGGAGCCCATTTTTTAAGCAGCTTGTTTATTCATTAGCCTAATTCCCATTATCAATCCTTCTGTTTTCTTCTTTATTAAGTACTCACATTTGGGAAGTTTGCTTCCTACAAATTGTTTTGCTCCAAAACCCATAACACTGGTTAGAACAATCACCATACATTAGCTTTCCTCCGTCTTGTTCTGATTTTGCCCCCAGCTCATGTTCTCTTTCTCTCTTCCTGCTCCTTTCTCTTTGCCGTTTCGTTTCCCCCTACCAGCCTCACTTGCCTTGTGTCTCTGGCATCTTTTGCTTCTCGGATGAGTGCGGCTCCCGGGAGGGCAGCATGGGGCAAGGGTGAAGGAAGCCTCCTGTCCTGAGAGGCCTTACGCCGGGAGGGGTGGGGGGAACCTCTTCTCCCAGCCACTGGCCCCCGGGCTGAATTCAGATTCAGAAGGCACCAGAATCTGGGTTTCCATCATCTTGGAGCGTGGACCACTCTCAAGACCCCAGCCCCGTTGTGTCACAACACCCAGAACAGTGCGCACCCCAATTTGGGTCTGTATATGGCCTCCTCTGCTTCAAGACAGACCTTACACAATGTTCAGACAGATCGGCAGCCAAAATCCTCCTCTTTTGTCTTAGGATGCATCTACCTTGCTATGCGCAAGCTCTGGTGCCCCCCAGAGGCTGAGAACGGTACGGAGCGCTGGGATGGTCCTAAGAATGCAGAGCTGGAGGAAGGCTCGGAGGGGGTTCTCCAACACAAAGCCCCACCCCTGCAATATGTCTAAGAGGGGCGCTCCTGAGAGGTTGGGCACCTGAGAGCAGCTGGAGAAGGTGTGGGGGATAGGGGCTTTGCCAGAGCAGCACAGGAGCTTGCACGGCTGATTTTTGTTCTAACTGTTGTCATTTTTCACGTGGTTTTTAATCACATAGTTAATACCAAGCCTCAAGATCGTTTTTTACTGAGCATGTGTCTGTACAGGGTGTTTGGACGTGGCTATGTGAAGCTGTTTGTGCAGACGTGCCCTGTGAAATGTGCCGTCTTAGAAGCTCAAACACCCACCTTGAAGCTCCAGGGTCTCTCCACACCCTGGAGAAGTTATGGCTGAGACCCAGGATGCAAGTGAAAGTCGCTCAGTCATATCTGACTCTGCAATCCCATGGACTGTAGTCCACCAGGCTCCGTCAATGGAATTCTCCAGTCAAGAACACTGGAGTGGGTTGCCGATCCCTTCTCCAGGGTATCTTCCCGATCCAGGGATCAAACCCAGGTCTCCCACATTGCAGACAGATTCTTTATCATCTGAGCCACCAGGGAGGCCCGAGACTCAGGATGACAAATCCTAAAGCTGGCACTGCCACGAGCTTTACTCCGCAGCAGGCTGTGCTGCAAGTCGAATGCAAGTGATACAACGTGAACACATTCTCCCAAAGCAAGTAACCCTGATTCTCACTCCTTTCTGAACTACCACAGTTGCTATTGCTTATAATTCTCTCAGGAGACAGGCTATGTCAGAGCAGGAACCACATTTTTCAGGTGTCAGATCCAGGCCAGAGCTTTGTTATCCCCCTGCTGAAGTGCCTATTATGTACTCAGGGGCCATGATGTCAAATGTGAAAGGTCACCCTGAGGCAGCTGCTTGGCATCATCCACAGATGGGAGACGGCTGGGGAAGGAATTTGCATCAGCCCCTGAACCTCCAGCCTGTCCTACAATCTCCCATCCCTCTTAGAGCCAAAAATGGTGTCAAAAGGCCAAAGACCTAGAAGAGGCAAGCAACATCAGACACAGTCACTGACACCAAGTTTGAGATGGAGCCAAAAACATAAATCATTATCATTTAAGCACCGAACGTTTTTATACATACTGTCTTTGCAATATTTCCATAGAATGAGCAAATAAATCACCCTGCTCTTGACATTTTTAATAACTTTAAGAATGTGGTTAGGATAATACTTAACTTTATTGACATATTGTATGGTTCATCCATCTCATCAAACCTCAATGAAACTTCAATGAATATTAACTGAGGACCCATAATGTACTAGGCACTTCCTGGAGAATCCCCAAAGCAGTCCTGTCCACCTCCCAGGAGCTCTTTCTCATCTGCCTGACTCCTGTTGAGGAAACCGATAGCCCACAGGGCAATGCTTGATGGAATTGGGTGTAGAGACTGTTCTGATTCCAGCCGGTGGATTTGGTTCACTGGGTTTGGGGGAAAAAAAAAAAAAAAAAAAAAAAAAAACCTCTTCCTGAACTCTAGCTCCTTGAGAGTGTTCTCACTCAGGATTTGGAGCCTCCCTTGAGCATTAGACACAAACATGATGAAGGCAAAGAAGAGCGGACCAGAGGCTACTTAGCGCCCATACCTCAAACACAGTAGGGGCAGCCACAGGATGTTTTGCTGGAACATAATTCTGTTCTATCCCTGATTTAACAGGACAAAAGACAGAGATCCAGGGTAGGAACTTAAACTCACCAAAATTACCTCACTCTCTCACAGCTAGAAGTGTCTTGATTTTCAAGCCAACCCCCTTTTGCAATGGTAAGGGATAATGGTAGCAGCTTTACAAAGGGGTAGAGAGTAACAAGAAATGGGGTCAAATACCTCAAGGAATAACAATGACCCATTCTCAAACACCATCTGTAGGAGACAGTCTTCAGCACCCTAGCTGCTCAAAGGCAATTTTTCCTTTCTCATCTCCAGGACTGCTTTGAGCTGTTGCCTTTGCAAACATACTCTCACCTCCAACCCTCTTCTGAGTCATTCTTACTCATTCTCCAGGTCTCAACTGGGACATCATCTCCAAGAAGCTTCTCCTGGTCCCTCAAATCTTAGCTATGTGCCCTGCTGTATATTTGCAAAGCCCCAGCTCCCACCCCATGTCCTCCGTCATGGCTCCCACCACAGTTCACTGTAATTGTCTTTTACTTGTCTGCCTTCTTCAATCTTCTGTGACCCTCTGGAGAGCAGAGACTTTATCTTTCTTGCTCACTCAAAATTGTCTCCATAGGCCCTGAAGTTAATAACTCTTAAGAATGCGATTAAAGTAATACTCAACTTTATTGATATGGTGTATGGTTCATCCATCTCATTAAACCTCAATTAAATCTCAGTGACCATTAAGCCAAGGCCTAGAATGTCCCAGGCGGTGGTGCCTGGCATAGAGTAGATGCTCAATAAATATTTTAGAATGCATAAATGAAGAATGGCCCACGAGCCTCATCAGAGAGAAAATGTCATTAGCCATTCCTGTCACAGAAGGATCCAATTTCTCCATCCTTCTGAATACATCCCCAGCCGCTAATCTCAGCATTCCAGAGGAAGGCTTAAACTGCCTAAGAAAACATATTATAAGCTATGTAAAGATAAGAGAAAGGTACACACATTTAAATATGCCCCTTCTTATTTGTGAGTATAAACTTTACACTCAGAAAACATATCTTCTGTATAGTAAAAGCCAAGGTAACAAATATTGGGCAGAGAAAGAATTTTGCAACAAACATTGCAGAAATGGTTTAATACCTCTGCTACATAAAGAATGCATATAAATTGATTTATTTAAAAATCAAGACCTCAATAGAAAGTAGACAACAGACAGGAACAGAAAATACATATAAGGAAAACCTTAACTAGAAAGATAGTCATCCTTGTCAATTCAAACAGATTGGCATGTAGGACCTGAGTCCAGAGATGAGAAAAGGTCACTTGCCCCCTCACCCAGCTCACTCACTCACCAGAAAACTTACTTGCTGCTGCTGCTGTATTTCAATGTGCTAGGTGAGATGTGTTTGAGTAAGAGTTCTCAAATTCTTAGTAGGCTAGGAGAAACACAAGGAGCAACACAGTGTCCAGGGCCAGGATGTGAATGCAAAGCCAGCTGACAACAGGGCAAATAGCAACTGGAAGCAAGAGGGCTGCAGTGGCACAGAGGCAACTTTGCTTCTTATGGGTGCAATGCTTAATATGGCTTATACCATGTCCAGCACATGATAAACAGGAGAAATCTGAAAATACAAGATTGCGAACGGAGGATTAAGAGTCAGAAAGGAAATAAATGAATGTTTGGAAACAAGGTGATCTATTTAAATAGGACACCATCCCAGCGGTTTCATGATTTGCTGTCAACTTTAATTTTTGGCTTCTTCTACAACCAGCTGCCAAGCAGGGTTCCCTCTGGTGCACCCACCAGAAGGGAAATGAGACCCATTAATGCTTCTTGCCAGCATGGCTCGCAGGTGCCTAGAAGTTTAGGAATGTTTCTGAAAAACAAGACAATAACAAAAATATGACTAAGCCTATTAAAATTTTAGAAGTTAAAAATAGAAATACATTATGCTGCACACCTTAAATTTATACAGTGATGTACAGCAATTACATCTCAATTAATGCAGAAAAATAAGTTAAATAAAAATAATGTTCAGTTTGGCAAGCTTGGTACAGTATAAATATAAGTTCAACATTTTTGGAAAGCAATCCAGCAGTATTTATCAAGCACCATGTATCAATTAGTTATTGTGGCAATAATACTGTGTAACAAATGACCTAAAAAATTTCAGAAATAAAGTTTTTCAGGGGTTCAAGATGGAAACTGTATGTAGCCTAAAGCATCCCATGAATGTCGAAGAGGAGTACTGAGTTCCCAGAATAATTCCTCATCTCATTGATCCATGATCTCTGACTGCTTACAAAATCACCCAGGTCTGATGGTCCAACAATTCATTCTGTGACACTTCACATATGGGTATGTATACCTGGGCTAAGAAGGTAACAGATCTAAGAAGGTAGGATCTAGAGTCAAAGCCAGAGGGGCAAGCATTTGATGGGCTTCTTTTCTTAGCTTAAAGGGCAATGCCAAGGGTTCAATTGATGTCTCCTAACTGCAATTAAAATCTTATTGAAAGGAATTTTATGGCATGAGAGAGATATTCTACATTTTGAATGGAGTCAAACCAGTCTGTACATCTGTCAAACTCATTAAAATGGTCACTTAAAATATGTACATTTTATTGTATGTGACTTATTCATCAATAAAGTTGATGAAAAAATACAACCTATTGAGAATCATTTTACTATATTTTTAAATTTTTTATTCTACAAAACTGATTTTATCTGAAAGCGAGCTGGCAAAATTAAGTTGAATCTAAAAATATTTATAGTTCTTCCACTTCTGGCCAAGATAGAATAACAGGGGCTAGATTAAACCTGTCTGAAATAACCAACATTTTTTTAGAAAGTGAAAGACTAGTTTTCAAGACATTGGATATCAAGACAGCTGTGCTTGAGAGATAGGAAAGAGATGAGATGAGTTTTATGACTGCCCCAGCTTGCTGCCTGGAGAATGTTCCCAGACCACAGAGTAGAAAGAGGGAACCAGGCAGAGCCCAGTGGACTTGAGTTTAGGGGCCAGAGCTGAGAGCTTGAGATGGAGGCAGCTAGAGTTTTCAGGATAGAGAGAAGGCTGAACAGAGAGAAAACCCAGGGGATGGGTAAGGATTCTGCTTGAGTATTCAATACAGCACATGCATGTGAGGAAACTACCTGAATCTGAGAAGAGAACCACCAAAAGGATTCATGATAACAGTGTCTGGTGTTCACAAAGGGCCAAGGGCAGTGCCTGTTCTCACCAGCAAAACTGGAAAACCCATCATGTACAGAGTGTGAGACAGAGTTCTCACAAAAAGCTTGTCTTAGTGGTGGGGGAATCAGATCAGATCAGATCAGTCGCTCAGTCGTGTCCGACTCTTTGCGACCCCATGAACCGCAGCACGCCAGGCCTCCCTGTCCATCACCAGCTCCCGGAGGTCACTCAGACTCGCATCCATCGAGTCAGTGATGCCATCCAGCCATCTCATCCTCTGTCGTCCCCTTCTCCTCCTGCCCTCAATCCCTCCCAGCATCAGAGTCTTCTCCAATGAGTCAACTCTTCGCATGAGGTGGCCAAAATACTGGAGTTTCAGCTTTAGCATCATTCCTTCCAAAGAAATTCCAGGATTGATCTCCTTGAGAATGGACTGGTTGGATCTTCTTGCAGTCCAAGGGACTCTCAAGAGTCTTCTCCAACACCACAGTTCAAAAGCATCAATTCTTTGGCGCTCAGCCTTCTTCACAGTCCAGCTCTCACATCCATACATGACCACAGGAAAGACCATAGCCTTGACTAGGCGAACCTTTGTTGGTAAAGTAATGTCTCTGCTTGGTTAGCCCTAAAAGAAATGCAACTTTGCTCTCAGTTAACAAATATGAAAAGCAAAGAACCTAAAGGATCAAACAGTTTTAAAGTCATTTAACTGTGCCCCAGAACAAAATTCAAGAGTATTTATAGAAATACAAAAATATTCAGCATCCAACAAAGGAGAAGGAAGTTTATTTCATAGTATTAAAGAGGTCAATTCATCAAGAGGACATAACAATCCTGAGTTTCCTTGTTCCAAACAAGTCGTGAAGTCGTGTCATGAAGTCGCTCAGTCGTGTCCGACTCTTTGCGACCCCATGGACTGTAGCCTACCAGGCTCCTCTGTCCATGGGATTTTCCAGGCAATAGTACTGGAGTGGATTGCCATTTCCTTCTCCAAGGGATCTTCCCAACCCAGGGATTGAACCCGGGTTTCCCGCATCGTAGACAGACACTTTACCGTCTGAGCCACAAGGGAACTTCAAAATACATGAAACAAAAACAGAAGTACTGGAGAAAAGTCACAATTTACTGTTGAAGATTTTAATACCCCTCTCTCAATAACTGATAGAACAAGGAGATAGAAAATCAGTAAGAATGGACACAATTTAAACAACACTGTGAACCAACTTGGGGAAGGCAATGGCACCCCACCTCAGTACTTATGCCTGGAAAATCCCATGGACGGAGGAGCCTGGTAGGCTCCAGTCCATGAGGTCGCTAAGAGTCGGACACGACTGAGCGGCTTCACTTTCACTTTTCGCTTTCATGCATTGGAGAAGGAAATGGCAACCCACTCCAGTGTTCTTGCCTGGAGAATCCCAGGGACAGGGGAGCCTGGTGGGCTGCCGTCTATGGGGTCGCACAGAGTCGGACACGACTGAAGCGACTTAGCAGCAGCACTGAACCAACTTGACCTAATTGACATTTGTGGAATACTCCTTATTAAGCTGTAGAATACGCTTTTTTTTTTTTTCAAATGTACATAAACCCTTTAAATAAAATGTCTCAAATTATGTCTGGACTATAAAATGTCTTAGATTTAGATTTAAAATTTTTTTAACTTTTGAAGTTAAAAAACATTAATTCATACAATGCACATTTTCCTGCCAAAATTAAATTAAATAAGTCAAAAATAGAAAGAGCTCTGAAAAAAAAAAATTACCAAATATTTGAAATATAAACAACATATCTCCAAATAACCCATGGGTCAAAGAAGTTAATTAAGAAGTTAATTGAACTGGAAGTAAACTTATGGGAAATTTTACAGAACCATGCATAGCCTACGTTAGAATAAAGAATGTCTCAGTCACTGACCTCAACTTCCATTATAATAAACTGAGAAAAAAAAAGACATAAAATCCAGTGTAAGCCAAAGAAAGGAATAATAATGGTCAGAGTATGTATTAAAGTATAAGAAAACAAACACATCATAGAAAATATCAATGAAACTAAAAGCTGGTACTTTGAGAAGACCTTTAAACCTCTGGGCAGACTAATCAGTAAAAAAAGAGGGAAAGAGAGAAGACACAAGTTAGTAATATTAAGCATGAGAGAGAGAAATCACCACAAATTCTACAGATATTAAAAGGATCACAGGAAGCATTATAAACACCTTTATTAAAAATTAATTTGATAATTTAAATAAAGTGGACAAAACCCTTAGATGATGAAAACAACCAAAATTCACTTAAGAAAAAAATAACTTGAATAGTCTCAGATATATAAAGAATTCACTTTGTAGTTAAAAACTTTCCCAGGAAGAAACTCCAAGCCCAGATGACTTCACTGCTGAATTCTACCAAACATTTAGGGAAAAAATAATATCAATTCTACACCAATCATTGAGTAAATCAAAAAGGAGAAACACTTCCTAACTCATTTCATGAGTCCTGTACTACACTGATAATAAAAGCAAAGATATTACAAGAAAATTAGAGTAGGTGACCTCATGACCATACATGCAATCATTTTCACAAAACTTTAGCAAGTCGAATCCAACAATATACAAAAAGCATAATACATCACTACTAAGTAGATCCTATCCCAGGAGGGCAAGGCTAATCTTTTAACTTAAAAAAAAAAAGACACTGAAATTCATCATATTAACAAACCAAAAAGAAAACTATATGATCATTCTCAATTAATGGAGAAAAAGCATTTGACAAAATCAACACAAACCTTCTTCAACAGTGTAAAGGGCAAATTTGGAAAATCTACAGTTAATATCATACTCATTTGCAAAAGACTGAGTGTTTTTTGCCTAATATCAAGATAAGATAATCTATACAGTCTCATTTCATCTATTTAAAAGTTTCCCATTGTTCTAGACAGTTGAATAAGGTAAGAAGAAGAAACAAATCATCTAGATGGAAAAATAATTAAGAGTGTATTTATTCATCGAAAAAAATAATCAACTATGTAGAAAATTCAATGAAATCTACAAAAAAGCTATTAGAACTAATCAATATGTTTAGAAAGTCTTCAGGATATAAGATCAATATACAAAACTCAATTGTATTTCTATATATTAGCAATAAAAAACTGGAAATTGAAATTTAAAAATCAATACAATTTAGCATAGCACAATTAGCTGCTAGGGATAAATATCACAAAAGATATGGGAAACCTATATGATTAAAACTAAAAAAACATTGCTGAGAGAAACTAAAGATGATCCAATTAAAATAGAGTGATTCTGTGTTCATGAATCAGAAGACTCAATATTGTTAAGATGTTGAATCTCCTAAATTGATCTAAAGATTCCAATCAAAATTCCATAAGCCTTTTCATGGAAACTGACAAATTGATTATAAAAATTCATATCATATTGACCCCTTATCAGATAAAGAGTTTGCAAATATTTTTCTCCCATTCTGTAGATTGTCTTTTCATTTTGTTGTTTCCTTTGATCTATAGAAGCTTTATAGTCTGATGTCATCCCCCTTGTTTATTTTTGCTTTTGTTGCCTATGTTTTGGTGTCATATTAAAAAAAAAATCATTGTCATGATTTTTCCTTATGTTTTCTTATAGGCATTTAATAGTTTCATCTCTTCCATTTAAGTTTTTAATCCATTTTGAATAAATTATTGTGTGTGGAGTAAGATAAGGGCCCAATTTCATTATTTTGCACATGTATATATAGTTTTCCCAACACTACGTATTGAAGACTGTCTTTTCCTGCATTGTATATCCTTGGCAGCCTTGTCACAGATGAGTTGAGTGTGTATACATAGGTTTATTTCTTCTTGATTCTGTTCCATTGGTCTATGTGTCTTGTTTTAAGCCATACTGTTTCCACTACTATAGTTTTATAATTTAATTTGAAATCAGGAAGTGTGATACCTCCCACTTTGTTCTTCTTTCTCAAGAATTCTTTGGCTATTCAGGGTCTTTTGTGGTTCCATATAAATTTCAGGGCTGTTTTTCCTATCTCTGTGAAAAAATAGCAAAAAAAGAAATAATCTAATTAAAATGGGCAAAGAATCTGATCACAATAAACTGTGGAAAATTCTGAAAGAGATGGGAATACCAGACCACCTGACCTGCCTCTTGAGAAACCTATATGCAGGTCAGGAAGCAACAGTTAGAACTGGACATTGAACAACAGACTGGTTCCAAATAGGAAAAGGAGTTCGTCAAAACTGTATATTGTCACCCTGCTTATTTAACTTCTATGCAGAGTACATCATGAGAAATGCTGGGCTGGAAGAAGCACAAGCTGCAATCAAGATTGCCAGGAGAAATATCAATAACCTCAGATATGCAGATGACACCACCATCATGGAAGAAAGTGAAGAGGAACTAAAAAGCCTCTGATGAAAGTGAAAGTGGAGAGTGAAAAAGTTGGCTTAAAGCTCAACATTCAGAAAATGAAGATCATGGCATCTGGTCCCACCACTTCATGGGAAATAGATGGGGAAACAGTGGAAACAGTATCAGACTTTATTTTTCTGGGCTCCAAAATCACTGCAGATGGTGATTGCAGCCATGAAATTAAAAGACGCTTACTCCGTGGAAGAAAGGTTATGACCAACCTAGACCGCATATTGAAAAGCAGAGACATTACTTTGCCAACAAAGGTCCGTCTAGTCAAGGCTATCAGAGAAGGCAATGGCACCCCACTCCAGTATTCTTGCCTGGAAAATCCCATGGATGGAGGAGCCTGGAAGGCTGCAGTCCATGGGGTCGCTGAGGGTTGGATATGACTGAGCATCTTCACTTTCACTTTTCACTTTTATGCATTGGAGAAGGAAATGGCAACCCACTCCAGTGTTCTTGCCTGGAGAATCCCAGGGACGGGGGAACCTGGCGGGCTGCCGTCTGTGTGGTCACTCAGAGTCAGACACAACTGAAGTGACTTAGCAGCAGCAGCAGCATTCAAGGCTATGGTTTTTCCAGTGGTCATGTATGGATGTGAGAGTTGGACTGTGAAGAAAGTTGAGCCCCGAAGAATTGATGCTTTTGAACTGTGGTGTTGGAGAAGACTCTTGAGAGTCCCCTGGACTGCAAGGAGATCCAACTAGTCCATTCTAAAGGAGGTCAGTCCTGGGTGCTCTTTGGAAGGAATGATGCTAAAGCTGAAACTCCAGTACTTTGGGCACCTCATGCAAAGAGGTGACTCATTGGAAAAGACTCTGATGGTGGGAGGGATTGGGGGCAGGAGGAGAAGGGGAAGACAGAGGATGAGATGGCTGGATGGCATCACCGATTCGATGGACGTGAGACTGAGTGAACTCTGGGAGTTGGTGATGGACAGGGAGGCCTGGCGTGCTGCGATTGATTCATGGGGTCACAAAGAATTGGACACGACTGAGCGACTGAACTGAACTGAACTGAAAGAATCTGAACAGACATTTTTGCAAAGAAGATTTACAATTAGCCAACAGGTATATGAAAAAATGCTCAACAGCACTAATCATCAGGGAAACTCAAATAAAAACCACAAGGAGATATTATCTTATATCTATTCGCATGGATATTCTCAAAAAAAAAAAAAAAGATATCAAGTGTTGTTGAGGGTGTAGAGAAAAATGAACTCTTGTACACTGTCCATAGGATTATAAATTGGTACATCTATTATAGAAAGCAGTATGGTGGATTCTCAAAAAATTAAAAATAGAACTACCATATGATACTGCAATTCTACTACTTAATATATATCCAAAGGAAATGAAATCAATACTTCAAAGAGCTATGTGTTATATATAAAGTATCATGTATGTGCTTATACATATATACATTAACAAATATATATGTACATACATAATAGAATATCATTTGGGTGCGTGCCAAGTGCATGACACTTAGTCATGTCCAACTCTTTGTGATCCTGTGGATTGTAGCCAGTCAGGCTCCTTTATCCATGGAATTTTCCAGGCAAGCATACTGGAGTGGGTTGCCATTTCTTACTCCAGAGGATCTTCCTGACCTAGGGACAGAACCTCCTTCTCCTGTGTCTCCTGCATTGACAGGCATCATTCAGTCATAAAAAATAAAGAAATCCTGCCATTTGCAACAACATGTATGAGCCTGGAGGACACCTGTACTAAGTGAAATACTGTAACCCTGATACAGTAAGATAATTGTTATATGACTCACTCATGTAGAATTTGAAAATCAAATTCATAGAACTTACAGTTGAACAATGGTTGTCAGGAGCCAAAGGGTGGGGGAAATGGGGAAATATTGGTCAAATATTACAAACTTTCAGTTATAAGATGAATAAGTTCTTGGATTCTAACGTATACCATGGTGACTAGATTAATACAGTTAAAAACACTGTATTATATATAATACAGTCCAGGTTCGATGCATGAGACAGGGTGCTCAGGGCTGGTGCACTGGGATAACCCTGAGGGATGGGATGGGGAGGGAGCTTGGAGGGAGGGTCAGGATGGGGAACACAGGTATACCCACGGCTGATTCATGTGAATGTATGGCAAAAACCACCACAATATTGTAAAGTCATTAGCCTCCAACTAAAATAAATTTTAAAAATAAAAATAAAAAAACACTGTATTATGTACTTTAGTTTTGATAAGATCTTAAGAGTAGATCTTAAGTGTTTGCACAGCAAAAGATAGTGAGGTGTTGGATGTGTTAATTAATCTAATTGGGGTTATAATTTCATAGTGTACATGTTCATTAAATCATCATGTTGCATTCCCTAAGTACATATAATTTTTCTTTGTCTATGTAAGCTAGGGGAAAATCATATAGAAGCATCAGATCAGATCAGATCAGTCACTCAGTCGTGTCCGACTCTTTGCGACCCCATGAACTGCACCACGCCAGGCCTCCCTATCCACCACCAGCTCTCGGAGGTCACTCAGACTCACATTCATCGAGTCAGTGATGCCATTCAGCTATCTCATCCTCTGTTGTCCCCTTCTCCTCCTGCCCTCAATCCCTCCCAGCATCAGAGTCTTCTCCAATGAGTCAACTCTTCGCATGAGGTGGCCAAAATACTGGAGTTTCAGCTTGAGCATCATTCCTTCCAAAGAAATCCCAGGGCTGATCTCCTTCAGAATGGACCGGTTGGATCTCCTTGCAGTCCAAGGGACTCTCAAGAGTCTTCTCCAACACCACAGTTCAAAAGCATCAGTTCTTTGGCGCTCAGCCTTCTTCACAGTCCAGCTCTCACATCCATACATGACCACAGGAAAGACCATAGCCTTGACTAGGCGAACCTTTGTTGGCAAAGTGATGTCTCTGCTTTTGAATATGCTATCTAGGTTGGTCATAACCTTCCTTCCAAGGAGCAAGCGTCAACAGATCAAAAAAAACTGAAACAACTTTGTAAAAGAATAGAGAACTAAAACGACCTTATTTTAAAACTTAACACAAAGCTACAATCATCAAAACTGTGATATTGGGCTCAAGGTAGGCAATATCAACAGAACACAATATGGAGTTAAAAAATAGACACATATATCTCATATATGGACAATAGATTTTCAACAAAAGTGTAAGAGCAATTCAATAGGGAGAGAATAGTCTTTCCAAGATAGTATTGGAACAGTTGGATCAGATCAGATCAGTTGCTCAGTGGTGTCCGACTCTTTGCGACCCATGAATTGCAGCATGCCAGGCCTCCCTGTCCATCACCAACTCCCAGAGTTCACCCAGACTTACGTCCATCGAGTCAGTGATGCCATCCAGTCATCTCATTCTCTGTCGTCCCCTTCTCCTCCTGCCCCCAATCCCTCCCAGCATTTGAGTCTTCTCCAATGAGTCAACTTTTCTCATGAGGTGCCCAAAGTACTGGAGTCTCAGCTTTAGCATCATTCCTTCCAAAGAAATCCCAGGGCTGATCTCCTTCAGAATGGACTGGTTGGATCTCCTTGCAGTACAAGGGACTCTCAAGAGTCTTCTCCAACACCACAGTTCAAAAGCATCAATTCTTCGGTGCTCAGCCTTCTTCACAGTCCAGCTCTCACATCCATACATGACCACAGGAAAAACCATAGCCTTGACTAGACGAACCTTTGTTGGCAAAGTAATGTCTCTGCTTTTGAATATGCTATCTAGGTTGGTCATAACTTTTCTTCCAAGGAGTAAGTATCTTTTAATTTCATGGCTGCAGTCACCATCTGCAGTGATTTTGGAGCCCAGAAAAATAAAGTCTGACACTGTTTCCACTGTTTCTCCATCTATTTGCCATGAAGTGATGGGACCAGATGCCATGATCTTCGTTTTCTGAATGTTGAGCTTTAAGTCAACTTTTTCACTCTCCACTTTCACTTTCATCAAGAGGCTTTTTAGTTCCTCTTCACTTTCTGCCATAAGGGTGGTGTCATCTGCATATCTGAGGTGATTGGTATTTCTCCCGGCAATCTTGATTCCAACTTGTGTTTCTTCCAGTCCAACATTTCTCATGATGTACTCTGCATAGAAGTTAAATAAGCAGGGTGACAATATACATCCTTGACGTACTCCTTTTCCTATTTGGAACCAGTCTGTTGTTCCATGTCCAGTTCTAACTGTTGCTTCCTGACCTGCATACAAATTTCTCAAGAGGCAGATCAGGTGGTCTGGTATTCCCATCTCTTGAAGAATTTTCCACAGTTTATTGTGATCCACACAGTCAAAGGCTTTGGCATAGTCAATAAAGCAGAAATAGATGTTTTTCTGGCACTCTCTTGCTTTTTCCACAATCCAGCGGATGTTGTCAATTTGATCTCTGGTTCCTCTGCCTTTTCTAAAACCAGCTTGAACATCAGGAAGTTCACGGTTCACATATTGCTGAAGCCTGGCTTGGAGAATTTTGACCATTACTTTACTAACGTGTGAGATGAGTGCAATTGTGCAGTAGTTTGAGCATTCTTTGGCATTGCCTTTCTTTGGGATTGGATATCAATATGCAAAAAAGGTACCATATACAAAGGTGAACTCAAAATTTAAAACCTAAAACTACAAATTTTTATAACAAACTATAGGAGAAATCTTGGCAGCTTTGGATTGGTCAATGTTTTCTTAAATATGACAACAAAAACCCAATTGATAAAAGAAAAAGCTGATAATCTTTTTTATTCAAAATTGATGCTCTTATTCTTCAAAGTACACTGTTCAGAGGATGAAAAGGCAAGAGACAGACTAAAAGAAAATCTTTGCAAGCATATACAGACAATATAACATGCTGCTGCTGCTGCTGCTAAGTCACTTCAGTCGTGTCCGACTCTGTACGACCCCATAGACGGAAGCTCACCAGGCTCCCCTGTCCCTGGGATTCTCCAGGCAAGAACATTGGAGTGGGTTGCCATTTCCTTCTCCAATGCATGAAAGTGAAAAGTGAAAGTGAAGTCGCTCAGCCGTGTCCGACTCTTAGCGACCCCATGGACTGGAGCCTACTAGGCTCCTCCGTCCATGGGATTTTCCAGGCAAAAGTACTGGGGTGGGGGGGGGGGGGGTGGGGCGTGTCATTGCCTTCCCCATATAACATGCTATCAAAACTCAATAAGAAAAAACTATTTTTTTTAAATATCCAAAAGATTTGAAAGGACACTTCAACAAAGAAGATCTATAGATAATAGGTAAGCAACTGAAAAGATGCTCAACATCATCTGTCATTCTAAAAACATGTATCTAAACTACAATGAGATACTTCTATGTATCTATTAGAATGGCTGAAATTGGAAACACTGACCATACAAAGTGGTGATGATCCATGTGGATTTGGAGCACACAGAACTCACATATATCACAAAGAGGAACATAATATGGTACAACCACTTTGGAAAACAGTTTAGGATTACAAAATTTAAATATATATGACCCATTCATTCTTTACCTATATAGTTACCCAAGAGGAATGAAAACATATGAAACCAAATATTCATAGCAATTTTATTTGTAAAAGCCAGAAATTGGAAGAAAAAATGTCCATCGATGGGCAAATGGATAAACAAATTTCATAACATCCGTACAATACTTATTCAGCAATGAGAAGGGATAAAATATTGGTACAATAACATAGATGCATTTCAAAATACTAATGCTGAGTTAAAGACAGGCAAAAAAGAACACATGCTGTATGATTCTATTCACATAAATTTTAGAAAATGCAAATTAATCTATAATGACATCAAGCACATCAATGGTTGCCTGGGGATGATAGGAGTAGGTAAAGGGGGTAGAAGAATAGATTCACAACCCTTTGGGGAAACTTTTAGTGGTGATGGATATGTTCATTATTTTTATCATGGTAATCGTTTCACAGGAGTATACATTTATCAAAACTTACCAAATTGTACTTGTTTAAAATGTGCTTCAAGGGTAACTCAATAAAGCTGTTAGAAAAGAAAACAAAAGTTATAAAAGTACAAGGGACCACAAACAGTTTAAAGAAACAGTGTATTTTGCTCTTAATTGTTATGTTATGTCATGTCATGTCATGTTGTGTTTTATGTTATGTTAGGAACTTTTAAAAAAGATATTATTTATAATACTGAAGGAATCATGAAAGACGTTTCAGTGAATGGTGTAAAAAACAAGTTAGGGCTTCAAAGCTAGGTGGAGGAAGCCAGGGATTGGAGGAAATAAGACTTAGGTTTCTTCCTTGGGTTCACGTGGAGGCAAAAGATGGCGAAAGAAGTCAGGAGTGGATGAGATTTGATGGTTATTCAGAAAGGGAGGAAGATCAACCAAGGAAACCCTGCCATCAACTCTCACAGCCTAAGAAGAGACCCCTTGGTGAACAGTAACAGAGAAAAGCTACTAGGAGTTTACTAATCCAGCTTACCCTAAAATCCCAGGGCTTTGGGAAACCTCCAAGAGAAACAAAGTTTTATAAATTTTCTTGTTTTAATATAAATTTATTTTAATTGGAAGTTAATTACTTTACAATATTGTATTGGTTTTGCCATACATCAACATGAATCTGCCACGGGTGTACACGTGTTCCCCATCCTGAACCCCCCTTCCTCCTCCCTCCCCATACCATCCCTCTGGGTCGTCCCAGTGCACGAGCCCCAAGAAACCGGTATCATGCATCGAACTTGGACTGGCGATTCGTTTCATATATGATATTATACATGTTTCTGCCATTCTCCCAAATGACCCCACCCTCTCCCTCTCCCACAGAGTCCAAAAGACTGTTCTATACATCTGTGTCTCTTTTGCTGTCTTGCATACAGGGTTATCGTTACCATCTTTCTAAATTACATATATATGTGTTAGTATACTGTATTGGTGTTTTTCTTTCTGACTTACTTCACTCTGTATAATAGGCTCCAGTTCCATCCACCTCATTAGAACTGATTCAAATGTATTCTTTTTAATGGCTGAGTAATACTCCATTGTGTATATGTACCACAGCTTTCTTAATCCATTCATCTGCTGATGGACATCTAGGTTGCTTCCTTGTCCTGGCTATTATAAATGGTGCTGCAATGAACATTGGGGTACACGTGTCTCTTTCAATTCTGGTTTCCCCAGTGTGTATGCTCAGCAGTGGGATGGCTGGGTCGTAAGGCAGTCCTATTTACAGTTTTTTTAAGGAATCTCCACACTGTTCTCCATAGTGGCTATACTAGTTTGCATTCCCACCAACAGTGTAAGAGGGTTCCCTTTTCTCCACACCCTCTCCAGCATTTATTGCTGGACTTTTGGATTGCAGCCATTCTGATTGGTGTGAAATGGTACCTCATTGTGGTTTTGATTTGCATTTCTCTGATAATGAATGATGTTGAGCATCTTTTCATGTGTTTGTTAGCCATCTGTATGTCTTCTTTGGAGAAATGTGTATTTCGTTCTTTGGCCCATTTTTTGATTTGGTTATTTATTTTTCTGGAATTGAGCTGTAGGAGTTCCTTGTATATTTTTGAGATTAGTTGTTTGTCAGTTGCTTCATTTGATATTATTTTCTCCCATTCTGAAGGCTGTCTTTTCACCTTGCTTATAGTTTCCTTTGTTGTGCAGAAGCTTTTAAGTTTAATTAGATCCCATTTGTTTATTTTTGCTTTTATTTCCAATATTCTGGGAGGTGGGTCATAGAGGATCCTGCTGTGATGTATCTCAGAGAGTGTTTTCCCTATGTTCTCCTCTAGGAGTTTTATAGTTTCTGGTCTTACATTTAGATCTTTAATCCATTTTGAGTTTATTTTTGTGTATGGTGTTAGAAAGTGTTCTAGTTTCATTCTTTTACAAGTGGTTGACGAGTTTTCCCAGCATCATTTGTTAAATCAGATCAGATCAGATCAGTCGCTCAGTCGTGTCCGACTCTTTGCGACCCCGTGAACTGCAACACGCCAGGCCTCCCTGTCCATCACCAGCTCCCGGAGGTTACTCAGACTCGCATCCATCGAGTCAGTGATGCCATCCAGCCATCTCATCCTCTGGCGTCCCCTTCTCCTCCTGCCCACAATCCCTCCCAGCATCAGAGTCTTCTCCAATGAGTCAACTCTTCGCATGAGGTGGCCAAAATACTGGAGTTTCAGCTTTAGCATCATTCCTTCCAAAGAAATCCCAGGATTGATCTCCTTCAGAATGGACTGGTTGGATCTCCTTGCAGTACAAGGGACTCTCAAGAGTCTTCTCCAACACCACAGTTCAAAAGCATCAATTCTTCTGCGTTCAGCCTTCTTCACAGTCCGGCTCTCACATCCATACATGACCACAGAAAAGACCATAGCCTTGACTAGGCGAACCTTTGTTGGCAAAGTAATGTCTCTGCTTTTGAATATGCTGTCTAGGTTGGTCATAACTTTCCTTCCAAGGAGTAAGCGTCTTTTAATTTCATGGCTGCAGTCACCATCTGCAGTGATTTTGGAGCCCAGAAAAACAAAGTCTGACACTGTTTCCACTGTTTCCCCATCTATTTCCCATGTAGTGATGGGACCAGATGCCATGATCTTCGTTTTCTGAATGTTGAGCTTTAAGCCAACCTTTTCACTCTCCACTTTCACTCTCATCAAGAGGCTTTTTAGCCTCTCTTCACTTTCTGCCATAAGGGTGGTGTCATCTGCATATCTGAGGTTATTGATATTTCTCCCGGCAATCTTGATTCCAACTTCTGTTTCTTCCAGTCCAGCATTTCTCATGATGTACTCTGCATAGAAGTTAAATAAACATGGTGACAATATGCAGCCTTGACGTACTCCTTTTCCTATTTGGAACCAGTCTGTTGTTCCATGACCAGTTCTAACTGTTGCTTCCTGATCTGCATACAGATTTCTCAAGAGGCAGATCAGGTGGTCTGGTATTCCCATCTCTTTCAGAATTTTCCATAGTTTATTGTGATCTACACAGTCAAAGGCTTTGGCATAGTCAATAAAGCAGAAATAGATGTTTTTCTGGAACTCTCTTGCTTTTTCCATGATCCAGCAGATGTTGGCAATTTGATCTCTGGTTCCTCTGCCTTTTCTAAAACCAGCTGGAACATCAGGAAGTTCACAGTTCACATATTGCTGAAGCCTGGCTTGGAGAATTTTGAGCATTACTTTACTAGTGTGTGAGATGAGTGCAATTGTGCGGTAGTTTGCGCATTCTTTGGCATTGCCTTTCTTTAGGATTGGGATGAAAACTGACCTTTTCCAGTTCTGTGGCCACTGCTGAGTTTTGCAAATTTGCTGGCATATTGAGTGCAGCACTTTCACAGCATCATCTTTCAGGATTTGGAATAGCTCCACTGGAATTCCATCACCTCCACTAGCTTTGTTCGTAGTGATGCTTTCTAAGGCCCACTTGACTTCACATTCCAGGATGTCTGGTTCTAGGTCAGTGATCACACCATCATGATTATCTGGGTCGTGAAGCTCTTTTTTGTACAGTTCTTCTGTGTATTCTTGCCACCTCTTCTTAATGTCTTCGGCTTCTGTTAGGTCTATACCATTTCTGTCCTTTATCAAGCCCATCTTTGCATGAAATGTTCCTTTGGTATCTCTGATTTTCTTGAAGATTTGTTAAATAGATTCTCTTTAATCCATTGTATATTCTTACCTCCTTTGTCAAAGATAAGGTGTCCATAGGGGTGAGCAGAGAAAGAAATAAAAGGAATCTAAATTGAAAAGAAGAAGCAAAACTCTCACTGTTTGCAGATGACATGATCCTCTACATCAGATCAGATCAGATCAGTCGCTCAGTCGTGTCCGACTCTTTGCGACCCCATGAACCGCAGCACGCCAGGCCTCCCTGTCCATCACCAGCTCCCGGAGGTCACCCAGACTCGCATCCATCGAGTCAGTGATGCCATCCAGCCATCTCATCCTCTGTCGTCCCCTTCTCCTCCTGCCCTCAATCCCTCCCAGCATCACAGTCTTCTCCAATGAGTCAACTCTTCGCATGAGGTGGCCAAAATATTGGAGTTTCAGCTTTAGCATCATTCCTTCTAAAGAAATTCCAGGATTGATCTCCTTGAGAATGGACTGGTTGGATCTTCTTGCAGTCCAAGGGACTCTCAAGAGTCTTCTCCAACACCACAGTTCAAAAGCATCAATTCTTCGGCGCTCAGCCTTCTTCACAGTCCAGCTCTCACATCCATACATGACCACAGGAAAGACTATAGCCTTGACTAGGCGAACCTTTGTTGGTAAAGTAATGTCTCTGCTTTTGAATATGCTATCTAGGTTGGTCATAACTTTCCTTCCAAGGAGCAAGCGTCTTTTAATTTCATGGCTGCAGTCACCATCTGCAGTGATTTTGGAGCCCAGAAAAACAAAGTCTGACACTGTTTCCACTGTTTCCCCATCTATTTCCCATGCAGTGATGGGACCAGATGCCATGATCTTCGTTTTCTGAATGTTGAGCTTTAAGCCAACCTTTTCACTCTCCACTTTCACCTTCATCAAGAGGCTTTTTAGCCCCTCTTCACTTTCTGCCATAAGAGTGGTGTCATCTGCATATCTGAGGTTATTGATATTTCTCCCGGCAATCTTGATTCCAACTTCTGTTTCTTCCAGTCCAGCATTTCTCATGATGTACTCTGCATAGAAGTTAAATAAACATGGTGACAATATGCAGCCTTGACGTACTCCTTTTCCTATTTGGAACCAGTCTGTTGTTCCATGACCAGTTCTAACTGTTGCTTCCTGACCTGCATACAGATTTCTTAAGAGGCAAATCAGGTGGTCTGGTATTCCCATCTCTTTCAGAATTTTCCATAGTTTATTGTGATCCACACAGTCAAAGGCTTTGGCATAGTCAATAAAGCAGAAATAGATGTTTTTCTGGAACTCTCTTGCTTTTTCCATGATCCAGCGGATGTTGGCAATTTGATCTCTGGTTCCTCTGCCTTTTCTAAATCCATCTTGAACATCAGGAAGTTCACGGTTCACATATTGCTGAAGTCTGGCTTGGAGAATTTTGAGCATTACTTTACTAGCGTGTGAGATGAGTGCAATTGTTCGGTAGTTTGAGCACTCCTTGGCATTGCCTTTCTTTGGGATTGGGATGAAAACTGACCTTTTCCAATCTTGTGGCCACTGCTGAGTTTTCCAAATTTGCTGGCATATTGAGTGCAGCACTTTCACAGCATCATCATTCAGGACTTGGAATAGTTCCACTGGAATTCCATCACCTCTACTAGCTTTGTTCGTAGTGATGCTTTCTAAGGCCCATTTGACTTCACATTCCAAGATGTCTGGCTCTAGGTCAGTGATCACATCATCATGATTATCTAGGTCTTGAAGCTCTTTTTTGTACAGTTCTTCTGTGTATTCTTGCCACCTCTTCTTAATATCTTTTGCTTCTGTTAGGTCCACACCATCTCTGTCCCTTATCGTGCCCGTCTTTGCATGAAATGTTCCTTTGGTATCTCTGATTTTCTTGAAGAGATCCCTAGTCTTTCCCATTCTGTTGTTTTCCTCTATTTCTTTGCATTGATCACTGAAGAAGGCTTTCTTATCTCTTCTTGCTATTCTTTGGAACTCTGCATTTAGATGTTTATATCTTTCCTTTTCTCCTTTGCTTTTCGCTTCTCTTCTTTTCACAGCTATTTGTAAGGCCTCCCCAGACAGCCATTTTGCTTTTTTGCATTTCTTTTCCATGGGGATGGTCTTGATCCCTGTCTCCTGTACAATGTCACGAACCTCATTCCATCCTCTACATAGAAAACCCTAAAGACTCCACGAGAAAATTACTAGAGCTAATCAATGAATATAGTAAAGTTAAAGGATATAAAATCAATACACATAAATCCCTTGCATTCCTATACACTAATAATGAGAAAATAGAAAGAGAAATTAAGGAAACAATTCCATTCACCATTGCAACGAAAAGAATAATATACTTAGGAATATATATACCTAAAGAAACTAAAGACCTATATATAGAAAACTATTAAACACTGGTGAAAGAATATATATTTCACTGGTGAAAGGAATATATATACCTAAAGAAACTAAAGATCTATATATAGAAAATTATAAAACACTGATGAAAGAAACAAAGAGGACACTAACAGATAGAGAAATATACCATGTTCATGGATCAGAAGAATCAATATATTGAAAATGAGTATACTACTCAAAGCAATCTATAGATTCAATGTAATCCCTATCAAGCTACCAATGGTATTTTTCACAGAGCTAGAACAAATAACTTCACAATTTGTATGGAAATACAAAAAACCTCGAGTAGCCAAAGCAATCTTGAGAAAGAAGAATGGAACTGGAGGAATCAACCTGCCTGACTTCAGGCTCTACTACAAAGCCACAATCATCAAGACAGTATGGTACTGGCACAAAGACAGAAATATAGATCAATGGAACAAAATAGAAAGCCCAGAGATAAATCCACGCACCTATAAGTTTTCTGAGTGAGTGAGATCAGTATCTGCAAATGATTTTGATTGTAATCCCCTCTTGGAAAGAAAAACGTGTGAGCTGTGCCTTCTGAATAGGGCTGCTTACTAGTAGATTGCATGTATGTACTCCTATACTAGTATAGTGTTGCTTTTCAAATGGGCATTAATAAGTAGAAATATATAAATGGCTCAGGGAAGTCTACTCAGTGCTCTGTGCTGACCCAAAGTGAAAGTGAAGTCGTTCAGTCATGTCCAACTTTTTGCAACTCCGTGGGCTGTAGCCTACCAGGCTCCTCTCTCCTTGGGATTCTCCAGGCAGGAATACTGGAGTAAGTTGCCATTTCCTTCTCCAGGGCATCTTACCAACCCAGGGATCTAACCCAAGTCTCCCGCATTCCAGGCAGACGCTTTAACCTCTGAGCCACCAGGGAAACCCTAAAGGACATCCAAAATAGAGGGAATAAAAGTATATGTATAGACAATTCACTTTATTGTACAGTAGAAACTAACACAAATTGTAAGGCAACTATACTCCAATAAAAATACATTTTAAAAAAGTAGAAATATAAGAAGTAAAAAAGCAAAACCAAAAATAAGAGTTATAATATTTTATTTCACATTCCAGATCATCTTGCATACCAGGGAATTGCACCTCACTTAGGAGACCACAGAGTTAGATTAAGCATTCTAGTCATGTCTGGGCTTTCCTGGTGGCTCAGATGGTGAAGAATCCACCTGCAGTGCGAGAGACCTGGGTTCCATCCCTGGGTTGGGAAGATCCCATGGAGGAGGGCATTGCAACCCACTCCGGTATTCTTGCCTGGAGAATCCTCATGGACAGAGGAGCCTGGTGGGCTACAGTCCATGGGGATGCAAAGAGTCAGACACCACTGAACAATTAAGCACACAGTCATGTCTAGTGGACAGGGAATAATCTGATGTGGTAGACTGTGACAATAAGAAAAATATAAATATTTGTGATAGCAAAACAGTGGAAGAGATTGGCCTAGCCAAAATAGAATAACTAGTCAAACACATTTGACAGACTATTAAGCAACTGTTTAAAATGATGTTTTCAAAGAATATTCCCGAACATGTAAAAATGTTCATGATGTGGTGTTACATGAGAAAAATCAATGTATAACACTGAGAAAGATTCCAGTTTTGTGTGTGTGTGTGTGTGTGTGTGTGTGTGTGTGTGTGTGTGTGTGTGTATCACAGAAAAATCTGGAAGAAATGTATTGAGGAGTGGTTAAATTTCAAATAATTTCATATTTCTACTTTATCCTTTTAGTATCTTGCAAATGCTCAACGTGAATGCTTTCCACTTTATAATCACAAAAAAAAACCCACAATAATTTTGTAAATAAAGCAGTATAAACAAATCACTCCACCAGGCAGTAAAAAGTGGTGACACTAAGGAAGCATCTGTAATTCCGATGAGACATTAGGAAGCTTGGAAAGAAGATTTTTAAATAAAAAATCAGAACACTAATAGTCACGTGAAGGATTCTAGGTTCTCAGTAGTCAGGCTTCAGGGACCTACCAGCACCAGGGGATATTTGAACACTCCATTCCTCCGCAAACACCCATCCAGCTGATTATACAATGGGCTCTGGGCAAGACTCTGGGGATAGAAAGATGCATCAGATGCAGAAGGCCCTGCCCTGAAAGTGTTTCCCAGTCAATGCTCTGTGTTCCCATGTTGTGTTATCACAAACACAAAGCAAAAATAATCTTCCTTTACACAAGGTGGCTTTTTTGTTTTTCCATAAAACAAGATGATTGAGGAATATTCTGGCCACTGAAACCCAGAAAAGCATGGCAATTAGAGCTTGTAGATGGGCAAATAAAATGAAAATATCAGACAGGCTGAAAGGTTAGGGTCTTCATTCTGAAGGTTGGGAAGGGAAGGGATTTGGATCCACAGAACCTGGAACCCATGGGGCACTGACTTTTTACCAGATTCCAAAACTCTATAACTAGGAGATGTCCTATGAAATGTGATCCAGGTTTAGCTCAGACATACAAGGAAGCAATTTCTCTCACACTGAGTAATAAACGGATTGGAACTTATTGGAATTCATCATTCCCAAGAGGCAGTGCTGGCAGGAAATATAAATGCCTTCCAAAAGCTTTGGAAAAATTTATGAATGATAGAATCATAAATGATCTCTCTTGTTCACTTCCTCTTGCTCTTTCTCACTCAAGCAGACTCTATCCTTAGAAACTGAGCCAGTGTTTGCCCTGGAAGATTCTGCTCAGATGTCCCCTAAGGGCCAGGCAAGGTCAAGGTAGGTCCCCACTCTGTGCTCCTATATCCCCCTGTATGTAACCGGTCATCGCCCTAACCACACAGTATTATAATTCCCTGTTGATGGGTCTGTGGCCCCACTAGTTGTGACACCAACAAAGGTAGCACTGAGTCAGAGCTCAATTGATGTGAGTTAAAAGAGAGTGTTATATGGACTCTACCCTTTTTTGTTTAAAAAGAAAAAAGCTGTGCCTGACTTTTTGCAACCCCATGGACTGTAGCCCACAAGGCTCCTGTGTCCATGAATTTCCCAGGCAAGAATACTGGAGTGGGTTGCCATTTCCTTCTGCAGGGGATTTTCCAGACTTAGGGATCAAACTCACATTTCCAGCATCTCCTGCTTTGTCAGGCAGATTCTTTACCGCTGAGCCACCTGGGAAACCCCAAGCACTGCTTTCCCTCAGGGCAAAATCTTGAGAAATGCGTACTGGCTGAAGTGTTGATTTCTTTCAAGTCCTCAAGTCTCCACTGCCCCATGTATTCCCAGAGCAGAAAATCTGATAGAAAGGTAGGATATCCTCTCAGAGGGACACCACCAAGTGAAATCCTGCAAAAACATCTCATGGAAGAAACAGCTCTTAGAAATTCCTGGGGGACTGATGTCTGAAGAACTCTCATCCCACCCCACTTCATCACCTCCCAGACTTGCTCACCAGACAGCTCTGTTGTCCACCATTGTGAGCTTCTGAGCTCTGATTTGCAAGTCAGTTCCCTGGGAATTTCATGATAAAATACATTCAGCTCAGTTATGTCAAGGACACAGTCTCCTGTATCTCCTCTAAAACCTTGTTTAATAACATTAGTCTCTCCATATGTGTGCCAAGATTCTTCAGCTTGAGGCTGGAAGGATTTTAATTTATTTTTCTGTTAATGGTTAGGATCCATGCTAAACCTGTAAATATTGTTTCTATAAATTCACTTCAGTGCTAATTTTTAATGCAAATAAATAAACACAGAGTGATCAACTCAGAGACAGTTTGCCCCAGTGGAGCTTTTGCAAATCGTCTTCATTTGGCTTAGGAGAGAAGAAGGTGGAACACTTTATATTCTGGTAAGTTGCAGTGATCAGCTACGGTCCAGTTTCTTCATTCTTGGGATTTCTCAAGGATATATGGGAGAGAGGAAAGATAAATCAAAAGTAGAGATCATAATACCATACAGTTGCTAAAGTTGGAAAAGATCTTAGAGATTTTCTACTAAAACTCTCTCTTTTGTTTTATGGGTGAGATATGTGGTCATAGAAAGAATAAAGCCTGCCTGGGGACATATGGCCCAAGAGTAGCTGTGCAAAGTCCAGAAATGGCAGCCTACTTTAGATTCCCAAAAACATCAAGGAGTGCCTTTGTTGGCAGAGCCCCTGTGTCTAAGTTTGTGATTATCATTCAGCTGCCAGTGACCCACCGGGTCATCACATGGCACAGATTCTCCTGGTCTGTGCTCATTTGAAATCTTCTACTCTATAGATTCCATACATCTATTCAAACATATCTTATGTTTACTCTGATTTGGGGTTGCCAAAATACAGTCACTAAAATTGCTCAAAACCTATAGAGGTAAAATATGAGGTCTTGCCAAGAATCTTAGGAGCCCAGAGCCCAGACTCTGACCAGGACTCAGAGATCCAGAGTGTGATAAGCCCAGGCCTTAAAGTGGTCTAGATAGGGGTGGGTCCTCTGACAAAAGAAGAAAAAGGCACAGAAAAGCCCAAGGTAAAGTTGGCACGCATCATTATCAGTCTAGAAACCATGAAAGCTAAAATATTTGGGTTGCCCCTCATTGGCTGGGAGCACCCCCTGAGCGCAGTCTCCAAAGTGGCATTTCTCAACAGTTCTCAAAATAATAGGTTATGACAGTGGCAGGGAAAGGCATTATAGAAAGTAGGCTTGAACTATCAGATTGACCATCACTGGCTAGACTGTGAGATGTCTAAAGAAGATGGGCTGCAGGTGATGGCTTCTCCATGTGTTCACCCTTCCATCACCCAATAGTGCCTCCTCTGCCCTCGTAGAACCACCCTCTTCTGGAGCTGGGGGAGGTGAAGAGGATACAGTTAGAGAGAAGAGAGAACAGGATACAGTAAGGATCTGAATCTTAAAAGAGATTCATCTGTGTAGAAGTCTACCCCTGCAGTCAGGCAATGATTCCCATCAAGCAAGACTCAAGGAATGCACTGAGCAGAAATGGCCACCACCATGCCCAGGGCTCTGGGAATCTAATGACTGTTGGGAGAAGACATGGGCCACACAGGGTTTATCAACTGGTGTTTGTGGATCTGTCTTGTGATCCTTTGTCACTTTGATGACAGCGATTCCCAAGCATGGCTGAGTGTTCACTGGTCTGGTATTGCAGGCTGCTGAGAAGTGATAGGATGGGAAGAAAGATGGGTTAACAGCTGCACAGAGTGGGTCCAGGCTGGGGCCTCTGCCTATCCAATATTCAGGACTGAAGCAGGTCTTCCTTCCTGGAGCTTAGCTGTGTGATCCTTAGAGAAATATTTACACCCTTCATCAGTTCAGTTCAGTTCAGTTCAGTCTTCATAGGGGAGAACAAATCTGATTGTATTTGTTACCTATTTAATAGTGAATCCAGATTACAATTCCTCTTTTTCATGGTATTTAATTTGGGGGTGAATTTATTGGTGGTGGGGAAGTCCTTCAGATTTCAAACTGAGATATAAACTGCGAGTCTAAGAGGCTCTGGGATCTCTTTGTTCTTGTTGGTTTGCAGAAAGCAGAAAGACCTTGGGAGCAAGAGAAAAGACTACAGCAGGACTGAGCTAGCTATTATACGACCCTCTATTACAGTTTTCTACGGATATAAAACTCATCTTTCTCAGAGAAGGAACTCAGAAAGGAAATGAAAAGAGAAAAATTCACTGAGTCTAACATTTGTCACATGGAATATTGTCATATTTTCTGGATCATACATTAGCTTCTACTTTTACAGATGCTTCTATAATTTGAATAAAGAGCAAAAACAAAAACAAAAATCCCATGCCCTGGGTTTTGGCTCTGGAAAGAAGTACAGAAAGAGACAGGCTAGACCATAATCAGGTAATCAGGAAATATGTGATTTTTAAGTTACTATTGATATTTTGAACTTTGAAAGTATGGAGATCTAAGTATATGGCCCTGTGCTTTATGACTCTTAAGTGGGTAACTGGATATAGGAACCTTGGTCAAGAACTTGGTTTAGGTTGGAGAGAGAATTTGAACTGCTCTATTTAAGAATGTAGTCAGAGGATAAGAATGCATTGATTACAGGCATCAGATCAGATCAGATCAGTCGCTCAGTCGTGTCTGACTCTTTGCGACCCCATGAACTGCAGCACGCCAGGCTTCCCTATCCACCACCAGCTCTCAGAGGTCACCCAGACTCACATCCATCGAGTCAGTGATGCCATCCAGCCATCTCATCCTCTGTCGTCCCCTTCTCCTCCTGCCCCCAATCCCTCCCAGCATCAGAGTCTTCTCCAATGAGTCAACTCTTCGCATGAGGTGGCCAAAATACTGGAGTTTCAGCTTGAGCATCATTCCATCCAAAGAAATTCCAGGATTGATCTCCTTCAGAATGGACCGGTTGGATCTCCTTGCAGTCCAAGGGACTCTCAAGAGTCTTCTCCAACACCACAGTTCAAAAGCATCAATTCTTCGGCGCTCAGCCTTCTTCACAGTCCGGCTCTCACATCCATACATGACCACAGGAAAGACCATAGACTTGACTAGGCGAACCTTTGTTGGCAAAGTGATGTCTCTGCTTTTGAATATGCTATCTAGGTTGGCCATAACCTTCCTTCCAAGGAGTAAGCGTCTTTTAATTTCATGGCTGCAGTCACCATCTGCAGTGATTCTGCCATAAGGGTGGTATCATCTGCATATGATTTAGCAAAGAATACTGAGGCACTGATTCTTGGGCTTCCCTTGTAGGTCAACTGGTAAAGAATCCACCTGCAATGCAGGAGACCACCGTTTGATTCCTGGGTTGGGAAGACCCTCTGGAGAAGGGATAGGCTACCCACTCCAGTATTCTTGGGTTTTCCTCGTAGCTCAGCTGGTAAAGAATCCACCTGAAATGCAGGAGACCTGGGTTCTATCCCTGAGTTGGGAAGATCCACTGGAGAAGGGAACAGATACCCACTCCACTGTTCTGTCCTGGAGAATTCTATGGACTATATCCATGGGGTTGTAAAGAGTGGGATATGACTTAGTGACTTTCACTCACTGAGGCACTGAATCCCATGGGGCCATGCCCTGTGAGGGTCCTCCATATTCCCCCAACTCTGAATTTCCTGAAGGCCACAATCCTGTTAATCCTCCCCTCCCCACAAACATACTCCCCAGAGCTCCTCCCCCCATGGAAATCCTGCCCCCACCCCTCAAGTCTCCACCTTGCTCTGGCCTGCAGCCACGGTATCCAGGCTACTAACGTCCCACCCTAAACACCCACTACTCCTTTCTCATCTCCACACCCACCACCGGCCCTGGCAAACCTTCTGCCAATTCCTGGATACCTGGAATCAGGGCCAGGATTGGAAGAAAAGATGAAGGCAAAGGCAGAAGGCAAAGAAAGTTCATAGACACACAAGGCGCCCGAGGCAGTAAGCATTCCTTTGCTTCCTGCACCAACTACAGGGCTATGCCTTCCTGCCTGCCTGTCCAACCAACCTGTCTCTCCAACATGCTTCTGATGCTTTTGTGCAATATTGTGCTAGGGGAAATAATCCTATTCCCCAAGCCTGAGACACTCATTGTTACCTGGTCATAACTCAAGAGGAAAAAAATAGAAAAAGGCCACTGGGCCAGTATGATTATCCTCTCTCTTCTCAGTTGACCTTGTAGCTGCCAGGTTCAGAAGATTAGCAATTTTTGAAAATAGTGAACCTTTGAGCTATATGTGGAAGATAAATTTTAAATTAATAAACTGTGATGTATCACATTTGGGTAATTAGCGATAATTGAGGTGACAAAAGTGTATTAAGAACATTGTTCCATTTTTCTTAATGGTTGCTTAGCAGAGTGTTTTGAGGGAGCAAGAGCTCTTTTCCCAACAGGCTTGTATTGCCTATACTTACCACAGGGTCCGCTAGCAACGATATCTGCCTTATCTGCATTCCTCAACCTGTTATGATGTATCAGATACTACTACTTTTTTTTTTTCCAGATGCTAATCCCAATAAAACTATTTCTCCTGGGGTTGTGAGCAGAGAGAATAAATGAACAACTGCGTCTGTGGTTTGAGTCAGAAAATGGAAGAGGGGGCTCAAGAGGGAAAACGATGGCAGCAAGCCAAGGCCTGTGGGGGATTTTGTCTAATTTTCGAGTATAATGCCTACACTCAATTTTAAGCACTTGCCTATCAGCCCTAACATTACCCACAGATGATCCTTAATTAAAAGTGTCCTGTGCACATCAAATGTGTTAGTGATAATTTGGGATAGATTTAAGGAACTAGGAGGTCTTCAACTCGAAGCAAAGATGTGTAGAAAATTAATGATGGTAAAGGAAGCAGGACAAGAGCTGAACCCAGAATTCAGAAACTAAAACACTAAATCAAAATTTAACTAAAAAAAAGAACAGCTTCCAGATAAACTAATATAAATAGGAGATACTAGTATAAACCACAATTAAATTTAAAAAAAAGAATTATCTAAAATTATAAAGAAAAATGGTAAATGAACCTAAATTGATGGCATAAGCACATTAATTATTCCAAGATATTATAAAACACATCAGTTGACTTTCCATCCTAAGTAGAATAAGCTCTAAAGATAAAAGAACTGCAAAAATATTGTAAACTATATGTATCCAATTATATTGCTATTTGCATTATGAGTTTTATTATTCTTTGGTTGTTTTGTGTGTATTGTGGGAATAAACAAATATTTATTTGAATGAATAAATGAATGCTTATGTTGACATTTTTAGGAACTGGGATTTTCAGTGTAGAAGAAGGAGTTACAGGCATAAAAATAATGAGGTTAAACAAAACCTCATAATCCTGAATTTGGGGTACAAGTACCAGAATGAAATCATGATGAATTTTATCTTTTGAAAATGTAAATATTTCCTGGCTCAATCTGCTGAAAAGTACAGAAACAATGACCAATGCAATAGCAGTGAGCACTTCTAGTATCCAGACTAGGGTTTCTAAATATTTCTCAGAAAAGGACTCTCCTTGAAGAATGGCTGACTCCAGATCTGGGACAAGAAATGATAAAGAAAACTCAAAATATCTTATTATATTATAAATGTAGGAAGTAAATGAGAAATACTAGGATTTTGTCAAAAGGAATCAGGATCCAAATTGAAAAGTCTCCCACTATCTAAAGCTGGGATAATTTGGCCATTGATAAGGATGTTTTGATGGCTTGATATCATATCAAATATGTTTGAATTCATAAGCCCAAATGATGCTAAAGAAAAATAGCAACAGCAAAAAAGTAACTTTTTGGAGAATTAGAAAATCAGTTCACTCTTCCAAAGATTGGTAAATATAAAGAAAGTATCAAGAAATTTTCTTTCTTTCTCAACAAAAAGATGTACCTCAGAGTAAACAAATTGATGCTGAGGGAAGTTTTTTCTTTATAGAAGTTTTTTAGGTTCCAAGGGAAGAAGAAATGATAGAGTTAGGAAATCAATATTTGGAAACTACATATTTCAATGTTGATTACATCATGAAGAGTGACACCTGAATGGACATAGCAAGTTTCCTGATAAAAGTACAGAACTCCTCCAATGGAGCGGTCTTGCTAAAAAAAAAAAAAAAACCTGAGTCTAATCAAGCCAAGATCTAGATCTAACTGGCAATTTAGAGGAACAGAGGAACTCATTAAGTGACGCCATGGGATCCAATTAGTAAAATCCAGACAGTGGAAAACCCTTTAGGACAGACAATTCAGTTTATTCACAACTAAATTAAAAGAAAAAGTGAAAATGGGAACATTTAGGTTAAAAGAGACTTACGATAGATATCAACAATTGCAATGTGTGGGCCTTGTTTATATCTGGGTTGAAGCAAACTATAAAATGTAAAAAGAATGAGACAATTGAGAAAATGTGAACACTGATTGGATATTTAACAATATCAAAGGATTTTTCTTCTGTAATAATGAATGGTATTGTGGTTATGGATAAGAATTCTAAAAAAAAAAAATTCCTAACTTTTAGAGATACATACAGATTTATATGGGCTTCCCAGGTGGAGCTATTGGTAAAGAACCCACCTGCCAATGCAGGAGACCCAGCAGGCACCAGTTCAATCCCTAGGTCAGGAAGATCCCTTGAAGGCGAGCAGGGCAACCCACTCCAGTATTCCTGCCTGGAGAATCCCATGGACAGAGGAGTCTGGCAGGCTACAGTCCATAGCATAGCCAAGAGTTGGACACAACTGAAATGACTTAGAATACACACATGCACATGTTTATGTATGAATCGACATACTGGATGAAATTTACTTCAAGAAATGGGGATGGTGGAGAGAGCAAGGTCAGTGAGTAGGAATATAAAGGAAACAAATTCGGCTGTGAGCTTACTAATATTGAAGCTGGATGATGGACACCTAGGGCTTTGTACATTATTCTCTCTCCTTTCGTATGTTCATTTTTTTCCCCATAATAAAAATGTTTTAATTTTAAAAAAGAGGAAAGAGAAGAACGTGAATGTGAAGTTGCTCAGTCGTGTCCGACTCTTTGCGACCCCATGGACTGTAGCCTACCAGGCTCCTCTGTCCATGGGATTTTCCAGGCAATAGTACTGGAATGGATTGCCATTTCCTTCTCCAAGGGATCTTCCCAACCCAGGGATCGAACCCAGGTCTCTCGCATCGTAGACAGACGCTTTACCGTCTGAGCTACCAGGGAAAGAGAAGAGGATGTTGGCATAAGAGAAATACTTGAATCATTTAAAAAGTCATCAAAGGGAGTTTTCCTGTTGGCTCAGTGGTAAAGAATCCACTTGCCAATGCAAGAAACACAGGTTTGTTCCCTGATCTGGGAAGATCCCGCATGCCATGGAGCAACTAAGCCCATGCGCCGCAGCTATTGAGCCTGTGCTCTAGAGCCTGGAAACCACAACTACTGAGCCCATGCCACCACTACTGAAACCTGTGTGCCCTACAGTCTGTGCTTGGCAACAAGAGAAGCCACTGCAATAAGAAGCCTGCACACCGCAGCTGGAGAGTCGCCTCCACTCACTGCAACTAGAGAAAAGCCTGTGCAGCAACAAAGATGCAGTACAGCCAAAAAAAAAAAAAAAAATCTTTTAAAAAAGTCATCAATGGGATCATCCCAGAAAGCTGTAGAACTTGAAACTTTGAAGCAGGGAGAATTCTCCATAAAGAGAGAATATCTTCATTTTTATTATCATCCCACATGGGTTGTATTGTGACTACAATCTCAGACATCTTCTCCTTTCATAAGTACGTTTATTTTCCCATGTAGAGAGTGGTCCTCTCTGTCCTCCAGAGCTGGCCAATCTGAAACCAGTGCCATGAGGAGGAGTTTAATTCTGTAACTTACAAAGAGTTGGCCACTAATTAGCAAAATAGGCGGGGGTCATTAGTGGACCAGGGGTCATTAATTAGAACCCCAGGAGTCGAGGGTCTTGCTTGTTTGTACACTAAACCGTTTAATTTTTTTCAGTGCCTTTGATCAAAGTGTGTACCATGATTCTCTGTAAACCCATACCCAGTTCTATCTATCTCACACTGACATTACTTGCCTGCCCCTGGGAGCCTGGGAAACCCTGGCCCATACCCTAAATTCTAAAAGAATTCTGCCTCAAAGATTTAGACATTTTCCTTATTCTATAGCACTTAAAAACACTACCACAAAGCCATTCAGATGCTGCTAGTGTACTGCTGCTACTGCTAAGTCGCTTCAGTCGTGTCCAACTCTGTGCAACCCCATAGACAGCAGCCCACCAGGCTCCCCCATCTCTGGGATTCTCCAGGCAAGAATTCTGGAGTGGGTTGCCATTTCCTTCTCCAATGCATGAAAGTGAAAGGTGAAAGTGAAGTCGCTCAGTCGTGTCCGACTCATAGCAACCCCATGGACTGCAGCCCACCAGGCTCCTCCGTCCATGGGATTTTCCAGGCAAGAGTACTGGAGTGGGGTGTCATTGCCTTCTCTGCTAGTGTACAGTTCAGTCAAATTCAGTACCTACCCTTTCTTTTACCCATTCTGCCTCTACCTTTAAATCTTGAATCCCAAAGACTTCTAGTAATATGAATTTATTGACAAAAATGTCTTCCTGTAGCTCAACAAAATCTCCACTTTCTGTTTTCTAGGCAAAACACATTTGGATGCTTAAAAATCATTGAGTGGTTTTTGATCGAGTGAGAAAAGTCAAGCCAAAGTAGCCTATCTCATTTAGATAAAGTAATTGCAGTAGAATGAGTAACTTCATGTTTACCCTGCTTGATGAACTTTAAGATGAAACTAGAATTTGTTTAGGAATATCACAATAGGATCATTCTATAGGGAAACCCTGCCTCTGAGGAGAAAATGACTGACATGCTTTCAAATCACCTTAGAGGACTATGATTTGGAACAGGAAAACAATCTGGGTGTTGTACAATGAGTTAGGCCTAGAATAAGCTTTCAAGAGTTTGAAGACCGATTCTGCCAGTTTCCTGCCTTGGGCACGTCATTTCACCTCTCTGAGCCTCGGTCTCTCAGATTTCTCTATGAAGTGGGAATATTGTTTTTTCTAGTTTATGGGGCTATTGGAGAATTAAATAAGATCATGAATGTAAGGGAGCGCCTGGAAAATAGCAGATGTTCAATTATTGCTTCCGCTTTGTTACATGAAAGTCAGCTGAGACCATATCTGAGCCAAAAAAGGAACCTGGTTTGTGCTTTCAGAATTCACAGATAGAGGTTAGAGAAAACTGAGTAGACCCAGCAGAGAGGAGACAATAACTCTGAAAAGATACTGTCTTCCAGAGTCAGGGGAAAGGATTATTTGCCATTTAGAATAAGATGAAGGCAGTGCTGAACTGAAGGTTGCTATAGACTAAATATTGTTTTGCTGTTGTTCAGTCACTGTCGTGACCACCTCTTGGCAATCCCATGGACTGTAGCACACCAGACTCCTCTGTCCTCCACTATCTACTGGAGTTTGCTTAATCTCATTTTCATTGAGTTGGTGATGCTATCCATCCATCTTATCCTCTGCCACCTTCTTCTCTTTCTGCCCTCAATCTCTCCCAGCATCAGGGTCTTTTCCAATGAGTCCTTTCTTAACATCTTTTCTTAGCATGAGGTGGCCAAAGTATTGGAGCTTCAGCTTCAGCAACAGTCCTTCCAATAAATATTCAGGGTTGATTTCCTTTAGGATTGACTGGTTTGATCTTCTTGCAGTCTAAGGGACTCTGAAGAGTCTTCTCCAACAATATTATTTCCCCTGCCAAAAAGGATATATTGAACACATAATGCCCACTGGGATGGTATTGGGGGAAGGTTCTTTGGGAGGTAAATAGATCATGAGGGTGAAGCCTCCATGGTGGGATTAGTGCCCTTTTAGGAAGAGACAGAGAGAGAGTCTCCCTCTTCATTGTGTGAAAATATAGCAAGAAGGTGTCCATCTACAAAGAGAATCCTCACTAGGAACTTAATCATTCAGAACCTTGGTCTTGTACTTATCAGCCTCTAGAATTGTGAGAAATAAACTTCTGCTTGTTAAGCCACCCATCTAGGGTATTTTGTTTTAGCAGCTCAAGTGAACTAAGATAGAGACTTAACACATTTCTGGCAAGTTTCTGAGCTTCTCAAGAGGTCTTGCTCCTAAATAGGATGATTTATAGAAAATTTCAGGCTGCATTCAAAATGTATATACTACTTGGAATTTTTGCCGTAATCAATGTATTAGAACTGATAAGACCATGTTATCTATAGATTTACATGAATGTCTTTGGCAAATAGCCATGGGGAAAATATCTAGACAGAAACATTTATAACAACACCAATGGCAGTGTTAGATTTTAATGAGTTCAATTTGGACCAAGGTCTATGTTTATGACTTTACAAAGGTTGATCAGTGGAATACACAAAAGGCTAAGAATTTCCACAATGGCCTGTGTTCATAAAATTGCTCTATTTGTTAATAGTGTAGAGGTATGCCTGGGTCAGCTCCAATTGTAACTCAGAGCAGAGTCCAAGTTAATCTTGTGTGAAACTTGGTCAATACCAGGCTACTTCCCTGGACCCAAAGGTGGTAAAAGTATAGGAAGAAGGAGTCTAACTTTTTATTTTCTGGCCATTTGTTTCTAAATTCTTTTTAGACTACTGTTTCTAAACTCAGCTTCCTACAATTACAAAGGAAATTTAGCAAACTATAGTATGTTCCAAGGAAAGCAAAATTTCTGGAAATCATCATGGGTGAGGTCTTTTTAAAAGATTAAATAAAAAGTAAAAGATTTATAGATGCAAAGCCTGTCCTTTTTTGTTCCACAGGCTGCCAACACATTGGAATTATTTTGTGTAATGCCAGAGGAAGGAGCTAGGATGAATGGGTAGAGGTTACACGTGGGAAAACCTCAAATCATATATATATGTGTGTGTGTGTGTGTGTGTGTGTGTGTGTGTGTGTATTAATGCTTAGATCTAAACCAAAACAGAGTACATCATGAGAAATGCTGGACTGGAAGAAACACAAGTTGGAATCAAGATTGCCGGGAGAAATATCAATAACCTCAGATATGCAGATGACACGACTCTTATGGCAGAAAGTGAAGAGGGGCTAAAAAGCCTCTTGATGAAAGTGAAAGTGGAGAGTGAAAAGGTTGGCTTAAAGCTCAACATTCAGAAAACGAAGATCATGGCATCTGGTCCCATCACTGCATGGGAAATAGATGGGGAAACAGTGGAAACAGTGTCAGACTTTGTTTTTCTGGGCTCCAAAATCACTGCAGATGGTGACTGCAGCCATGAAATTAAAAGACGCTTGCTCCTTGGAAGGAAAGTTATGACCAACCTAGATAGCATATTCAAAAGCAGAGACATTACTTTACCAACAAAGGTTCGCCTAGTCAAGGCTATGGTCTTTCCTGTGGTCATGTATGGATGTGAGAGCTGGACTGTGAAGAAGGCTGAGTGCCGAAGAATTGATGCTTTTGAACTGTGGTGTTGGAGAAGACTCTTGAGAGTCCCTTGGACTGCAAGAAGATCCAACCAGTCCATTCTGAAGGAGATCAATCCTGGGATTTCTTTGGAAGGAATGATGCTAAAGCTGAAACTCCAGTATTTTGGCCACCTCATGCGAAGAGTTGACTCATTGGAGAAGACTCTGATGCTGGGAGGGATTGAGGGCAGGAGGAGAAGGGGACGACAGAGGATGAGATGGCTGGATGGCATCACTGACTCGATGGATGCGAGTCTGGGTGACCTCCGGGAGCTGGTGAGGACAGGGAGGCCTGGCGTGCTGCAGTTCATGGGGTCGCAAAGAGTCGGACACGACTGAGCGACTGATCTGATCTGAAACCAAAACATAGGATCTGGAGAGGTGGTGAATTCTCAGACACTAGGGTAGCTGAGGGTTGGACACGACTGAGAGACTTCACTTTCACTTTTCATTTTCATGCATGGAAGAAGGAAATGGCAACCCACTCCAGTGCTCTTGCCTGGAGAATCCCAGGGACCGGGGAGCCTGGTGGCCTGCTGTCTATGGGGTTGCACAGAGTCAGACACGACTGAAGTGACTTAGCAGCAGTGATGTGCAGGCAGAATCCAATCACTTTTCAGCAGTAAGATTTATGTGTTGGCTTGATGACCTCTAAGATCACTCAATGCTCACATTCTGTGCTTCCCTAAAAATTGCAGCTCATGAGCAGCAGTGGGGTTTAGTGGCCAAGAGAATGGTTTGGGAGAGATGTATACCTGGATTTCAACTCTAACTCTGTAAACTTGGTCAAAATTTCTAACCCCTCTAAGGTTCAGTTTTCATTTACAAAATAAGGATCATAATAGTAATTATCTTCAACTGCTTTGTAAAAATCCAGTTAAATTATCTTGAGCTCAGCATATTAATAACATCCCCAGGAAAGACAAAAACAGATCTTTCTTACCACTTCAACAACTATGGACCTTTCTTAGATGTATGCAGTGATGGATTAGGTGCAATGACTTGTTTTGTTTTTATAAGAGCATAAGAACTCAAAGCAGCTACAGACCCTTTCAGTAGAAAATTATCCTCAGGGGGAAATACTGGCAGTTGTATGAGTGTCAGGAAAAAACTGTCTATATATTTTGAGTCAGATCATCAGTGGAATACCCAATGCCCTGCTACATAGGGCATGGGAATGTGAGACTTCCCACTGGGCACTCAGATGGATGAAAACAGATAGCAGAAGGGTTTTCTTAGATAGAGGAAGGGAACAAACTAGTCTGTAGCAGTTCTCAGACTCAGGAATAGTGCATCCTGACCTTTGCCTAAGATGGCAGAAGAAGAGGCAGGTCACAAGGGCCATGTAGGGAGGGCTCCATGGATGTTGCTGTGGGGGCTTAAAAAGGAAACATTCCACAACTGAGCAAGGAGAGAGAGTGGAGAGGGAGCTTTCCAGCTACACTGCCAAACTGACCTGAGTCTCAGCTTTCTCCTTTGTCCAAGAACCTACAGCCTATTCTTTATATCAAATCCCTGCTGCTGAATAAAGCAAACTCATGGCTCCTAATTGAGAGAAAGCAGCCCCATCAGGCTTGTGAATAAATGGGTGTGCACTCCAACCTACTGATGTATCTCTGAGCTTTGATTTCACTTCTCAGGAGCCCAATTTCATTACAACCAAGTGCTCGATTCTGCAGAAATGCCACGGAGAAAAGCAGTGAAATTAGACGGCTTTGTTTGGACTTCGGTGGCATCCCAAGCCACAGAAACTTTCTGTGATATCACATCCTCTTAATGTGAATATTTACTGCCTGCGTCCCTTGAGGAATATCTTCTTTCTTTCACACTCTGTTCAATTTCAAGTTTCAATTTCCGTAATTTTATTGACATGACAACATACACAAATGCTGCTGGAGTTAATCCAACAGTGTTCCATGTCTGGGCCCGTTTTATATCATTTCTGCCTTTCCTATTATTTTCCATCTCTCATTTGGTGATAGGCTGTCACAGAATGGGGAAGTTATCTGGCTGTCCTTATTTTCCCTGAAAGTTATGGAGAATTTTCCCTTCCATCTTAGAAGGCAGTCTGTTGCACTTTCAGATAGGTTGATAAAAAGCACATTATCTTTTTTCTTCGTATTTCACACACAGGAGGCTCTCCTTCCATCTCTTCAATCTCTCTGATTACCAACTCTGAATTGTATAGGTTTCAAATCGTCTCTGACTGTTCGTATTTTTTTATTGATTTTTGTTTGTTGCTTTACATTTCCATTTTTGTGTTGGGATTGCAGATCTGAAACCTGCTGAAGGCTTGGAGCGTGCATTCGTTTCTTGGGCTGCCATAACAAATAATCACAAACTTGGATGACTTAAAGCAACAGACATTTTTTTGTCTCCAGTTCTGGAGCCCAGAAGTCTCAAATCAAGGCTCTCTCCAGAGTATCTAAGCGACAATCCTTCCCACCTCTATGTAGCTTCTGGTGGTTGTAACCCTCAGCTTAGAGATGCATCGTGCCAATCTTTGTCCCCATGGTCACATTTCATTCTCCTTCGGTCTCTGTGTCCAAATTCCCTCTTCTTATAAAGACACAGTCATTGGATTTGGGCCATGAAGACACAAAGAGTCGAATATGAGTGAGTAACAGCACCACCACCACCAATGAGTATGACTTCATCTTCACCTGATTACATCTGCAAAGATCCTGTTTCCAAATAGGGTCACCTTCACAGGTACTGGGGCTAGGACTTGAACATGTCTTGTAAGGGGACACGATTCAACACACAATAGGGCATCTGGTGGAAATAAAACAATACACTAACGTGACTCTCAAGTGCCCTGTTCTAGGACAATAAAGCAACACAATCATACTCCTGTGGCTTGTAGCGTGGATTTTTATAATATTCTTATAAGCGAAGCTTAAGTCTGAAGGTAATCTCCCTACCCCTCACCCCTACTAAAGCACTCAGGCTTTCCTATGTGTTTTGTTTACTGGAGTCCAAATGTACAGAGGCCGAGACAATATCAACGTAGATGTAATGAAGTACTGGTAGGTATGGAGCTCACCTCATTCTACCTCCTGCTGCACGCAAAAGCAGGCACCTGGAAGATGTAAAATATGAGAAGTCAAAGAGTAACATGGCACATACACTGGCCCACATGTGTGCACTCGGCACATTCTTTCCATTAGCAATACTGGCTTTGAGAAGTTTCCTTTACATAGAATAATCAGGCATTCTGCTGGCTCAGAAAGAACTTGGCTTTGTCACTATGAAGGTCACAGGAAGATGCAGCTAAGGAGCATCACCATGGATGCTGAAGTGAACCTAGAAGGCCTCCCTCTCAGGTAGCTGGCATGAACACTCTGGCCACCCTCCAGCAACTGCAGGCTCACCAGTAGAAACCCCCAGCCCAGATCCAGCCTTCACCTCGGGGTGACTTTCACACCTCCCACTCTCTCCTCTTCTCTCCTTCCCTGCATTCATGTACCACTTGTGTCTTTGTTCTCATCCTAGTTTCTCATTCGGACAGTTGAAATAGTCCTCCAGTTGGTGACTCTGCCACGAACCCTGTCCTTTCCAAGGCTACTTCCACACAGCTGAAAGAGGATCTTTTTAAGGCCCCAGCTTCTCAATGCTCAGAACCTGCTCTGTGTGCCTCAGGATCACCTGAACAGCTTGGTAAAATTAAAATCGCCAGCCCAGCCCCTGTGTTCCTCACTGGGTGGCTGAAGTGGGACCTGAGAATCTACATTTCTAACCAGTTCTCTGGTGGTGATGATGTGGCTGGCCCAGGGGTCATACTTACACAAGCTGAGGCCTAGAGAATAAAGCCTGCACTTCTAGGAATGACAGATGGTGTGTGGCCCAAGCCCTGCCTATTTCTCCAGTTTCATTTCCTTTCACTTTTCCCCTGATGAAACTCCAACAGAACCACCATTTACTTGCATTTTCCAGCAGACATAATGCTGTTTCTTGGGGTTGTCGCATCTCATTCTTCTTGCTGGCAATTTGCTTTCCCACCAAGTCTGACTTCAAAACCTTGCTTCGGCACCACGGCCTCAGTGATGTCATCATTGGTGAGGTCTTCATTTGTCCTCCTGTCATGTGCCTCATGTACAGGTCAATTCTCTTTCTATTTTTATATATCCTCAATCCCTTCCTAACTGAACTATAATATCCTTGAGGATAGACTCATCCCCTTGGCTTTGCTGCTGCTAACAGCCAAAAGATGCTCAACCAATGCTTGTATTTCCATACGTACCCAGGAAAACTGGTCCAACGAGTCTGCATGGCCCATTATCCACACTGCTCTTTTGTCCAGTTTGTGAATCCTCCATCTCACTGTATATATAGATCTCTGAAAACTCCACTTGTGACCAGCCTGACACGGAGGATCAGAAAATGTGCAGAAGGGTCTGTCTGTGTAGAGGACTTGTCCTTCACAATACTTCAACTGATGGGGAAGAAAAGGAAATCTAAAAGTCTCTTAAAAGCACTTTAGCTATGTGGGCTTAGTTGCTCAGTTGTGTCTGACCCCATGGACTGTAGCCCACCAGGCTCCTCTATCCAAGGGGATTCTGCAGGCAAGAATACTGGAGCGGATTGCTGTGCCCTCTTCCAGGGGATCTTCCCAACCCAGAGTTTGAATCCAGGTCTCCCTCATTATAGGTGGATTCTTTACACACTGAGCCACCAGGGAAGCCCCATAGCTATAAGGAGACATAAACCAAGAAAACAGGCTTCTGCCACAGAATGAAAAGTATGAAGACAATGGAAAACAACACAGGTTGGTTTAACATCAACTGGTGTGAGAGAGATACCATGAGGAGGGGCTTTTTAGATCACAGAGATCCATCATGCCTTTTTAGATCACACATCTTCAAGATGATCACCCAGGCTAAGTGCCTCAGAAGGCATATGCAAAAAAGGATGCTGAGAGCATCAGTGCCCACCCCAAAGTGATGGCAAGAAAGCAGAGCAGGCCCTGGGGGGAGGCCCTGGAGGGGAGAGGATTTGATTTTGTGTTGTATGATTTAGAGCTGCTGGAGCTCTACAGATTAGCCACTTCTCTTGCTGATCCTAGTGAGCTCAGTGTAGGTTAACAGTCATGGGTCCCCCTTTCTGCTTTGACTTTCTGCCAACCAGTCCTCATGGCCACACTCAAGAAGCCATGGGCTGGCAGAGGAGAGAGTGCCTTCTCCTAAAGCTGGGGTTGTAGGCATGCATGGACCTGCACCTTCCAGGAAGCCTATTACTTGAATGTTTCTACTAGCCCTGATTGCTGTGACCTATCCAGAGAGAAATAAGAGCATAATATGGGCAATTAAGATTTTATATACTTAGAAAAAAGAGAATCTGAAGTCACGCTTAAGTTCAACATTGAGAACAAGATCACTTTGTCCTGGTCAGCCCAAACTTGTCAAAGAGAGGCTTCAATTTCTAACACTCCAGCACTCTGTTTCTCCAAGTAAGATAAAATATGTGTCCTTCCCCCCCCCCCACCCCAATAATTGTCTTGGGAATGTGGGCCAGGAAATGAAGAGAGGTCTAAATGTAAGGAAGTCAAAACTTATCAGGATGGGGCTGGTGTGGCGAAAGATTCCTAGGTTCAAAGACCATGATGGTGCATTGGTCCCCAGATCCCAGATCCCAGACCCCCGTCCCCCCACATCTGGGTGTCCCTCTTTTTCCAGCATGAAGTCAACCTTGTCAATGGCCCCAGGTGCTATGGGGAGGAGTCTGTGATATATGGACCATACTTTTATGCAATTTACCACTTGGTCCTTCCTGAGGGGCTGGCCTTCTACTCAAAGAATGTACTCTGAGACCAAATGAAACCGATGAGGGGAGATATTTTCCATTGTGGCCACCGAGATGAACCTTTTGTGTTATTTTCAAGCCAAGCCACACTCTAATCAGTCATCTATGCATCACCACACACTCCTCCATTGCCTGGATCTCTTTAGCATTTCCACAAATCCCTGCAGACCAATGCACCCCGACTGTCAATTATTGTCATGACACCATCTTGCCTCTGACCCTAAGTGCTACCCTCTGAATACTGTCACTCTAGAATCCCACCTTCTGACTGACATTAGGAAGCCCAGGTTCATAGCAACATCTCCCATGGTTATCCCAATCCTCCAGAGAGTGGCCATCGCCAAGTTACTAAAGGTGCCAGTATCCCCCTCATCTGTGTCTTCTTTATTGCCTTAATGCAGGGGTGCCCATAGGGCCTTCAGAGGGATCATACTCAAAGTGGTCTTCATGTCTTGCATGATAAATCCATTCTAACCTTCCCATTTCTCTGAGCCCTCTGATCCCTTCCTTAAATACTGCATCAAAGAAATTCCAGCTTCTCCACCTCATTACTGCCGGCCAGTGGTTCTCAAGGAAGACTTACTAAAACAGAGATTGCTAGAGCCCACCTAGCAGCTTTTGATTCCCTAGGAGAAGTTTTCATTTCCCCAGGTGATGCTGATTCTTTTGTTCCAGGGACCACACTTTGGGAGAAAAACAACAACAACAACAACACTGTTAACTATAATCCATTGTCAGAAACAAGCTTCAAATAGCCATCTCAGAAAACTGTTAGGACTAACTTCAAACACAAATGTCCCCAGCAGACCATTGAATCTTAATTCACGGGCAGGTGCCTCAAAAATAAATTCTCTCCTTTCTAGTCTTCTATTCCTCTCTGGTTCAATACCCACGAGATCTATGCAAACATGTGTTCTGGTCTATGCTGTTATATATTCAAAAGGTCCTTTGATTCTTTCACATTTTAAGCTATTTTCTCCCATAGCAGGGCTGTACTTCTCTACTCAGGCTTTGTTGAAATCTGGCTTTTGTTATCAGCCTGGATGAATGAGGGGACATGAGGGAAGGTCCTGTGGAAAACAAGCAAAACCTTGTGAGACACTTCCCTAAGGTGAGGTCACTGCAATCTCTAGCTCTTTTCTGACAAAGGGATGAAGATCGTCTGTGGTTCTGAAGTGTTCAAAAGCTGCAGGGGATTCACGTTACTTTGGCTCATCTACCCAAATTACTCTAGTCCTGAGTCTCAGGATTTCATTATTTTCCTATTCAAGATATGACCACGACATGAGACGTTTATCCTGCTGTACATCTGTCTCTTTGCAGCTCTGATACGCTTTCAACTAAACATTAGGTCTGGTCTTCAGCACTGTCTGCCCTATGGCTACAGAGATGAGCTCTTCTTAAAAGCTGCCTTAGAAATGTCTAGTTTTCACAACATAATCTGTGTGTTGTCAGTTCTGAGCTTGACATTTTTGTAAGGCTTTAGTGAAGTTTCAAAGGGTCAACCCACTCTACAAGTCCTATTACAATTGATAATTTATAATGATCATTGTCTCCATACTATTCAAGAGCCACAGTCACCACATAAACATCACCTTCTACCTGTACTTCATCCCAAGTAAACCTTAGTGAAAACGTTAATCATTAGAATGCCACCATCTCCCTGAAGTTATACTTTCCCACTCAGCATTGGCATAAAGGCTCTTATAACATAGCTCCAAAACACCATTCAGAGGTCTGCTTTCTGAGACCACTGCTGGTACCAGAAAACACCCTGAGGCAAGGGGCTTATGTGTTTTATTTAAAGAGAACTCAATCCATAGAGATAGGAGTGAGGGTCAAAGTAAGTAAGATGGGGAAGGAGGAAGGGTGAGTAAGGAGTTCACACCTGCCAGCACCAAGTGAGCCTGACTGATCTTGCTGCACCATCCCTGAGAAGTCACACATGGACCATCATCAGGAGTTGAAAGGAGGCAGAATTTGTCTTCTAGATCCCTCCTTCCATTAGAAAATTTCGTTCCATGAGGGAAACCCACGCTTCCAAGTAACACATGCTGCTCTAGTGGGGTTTTGCTGCAGCATCAATAGTAAAACCCTGGGGCATGAGACCAGAGGCAGGCGTGAGGCAGAGCACTGACAGATTATGTCTCTGATATCCAGTGGAGTGCACGCACATTTGGTTACCAGACTGACAGCTAGAACAATAGACAAAGAGGCCAGAGAGAGCTAGAAAAGGTATTCAATACACATAGCATATGAAACAAAGTCCCTGTCCTCACAAGCTTACGTTATCCTGGCCTAGGAAGGGTAAAAAGACTGACATTTTATAACTAAATTAATATGTTTATGATATGTAAGATTGTGATAAGGACTGTGTCTTAAAGGAGGTCTGTAAGCAAATGCTCAATGTTATTGTAGAGATTTTTGAAAATACAATCTTTCAAAAAGTAAATTTAAATAATATTAGCTATGATGTTGCCATCTGATGCCACTTAAAAGGCCTAAGGAATTCAAAACCCTGGGTTACCTATGAACTGTTTGATCTTAGGCAAGTCCATTAACTTTCCTATCAGTTTCCTCATCTGTAACATAGGTGTGGGGGACTTTCCTGGCAGTCCAGTGGTTAAGACTCTGCCTTCCCATGCATGGAGTGCAGGTTCAATCCCTGATCAGGATACTAAGGTCCCCCACATGCTGCAGGGTGTGGCCAAAAATTTTTTTAATAATAATAAAATTTTTAAAAAGTGTGGCAATACTTTCTAGTGTGGTCTTTTTTGACAGCTTTCATCAAGGTATAATTAATAAACTACTAAGTCACTTCAGTCGTGTCCAACTCTGTGCGACCCCAAAGACGGCAGCCCACCAGGCTCCCCCATCCCTGGGATTCTCCAGGCAAGAACACTGGAGTGGGTTGCCAGTTCCTTCTCCAATGCATGAAAGTGAAAAGTGAAAGTGAAGTCACTCAGTCGTGTCCGACTCCTAGTAACCCCATGGACTGCAGCCTGCAAGGCTCCTCTGTCCATGGAATTTTCCAGGCAAGAGTACTGGAGTGGGTTGCCATTGCCTTCTCCCAATTAATATACAATAAACTTTAAATATTTGTGTATAGTTTGATGAGTTTTGACAAATGTATACAAGACATTTATCATCCATATCAAGATAATGAATCCAAACATTTCCTATCCCCCTTTCTCTCCCACCCTTTCCTGCCCTCCTCATCCCCAGGTAACTGGTGATCTGCCTTCTATTACTACAGAGTATTTGCATTTTCCAGAACTTAATGAAAGGAATTATACAATATGTACGTGTGAGTGTGTGTGTATATGTATGATTTCTTTCACTCAGTATACCATTTCAAGATTCATCATATTGCAGTGTGTATCAATAATGTCATGCTCTAAGAATCTCTGTGTTTCATTTTAGATTATTTCTAGTGTTCAAGTTCACTGATTTTTTTCTCCTGCAACATCCAATCAGCCCTTAATCCCACCAGTGTATTTTTCCATCTCACACACTACAGTTTTTGTCTTTAGTTCAATTTCAAGCTTTTAAATATTTTCTATGTCTCTCTCTCTCTTCTTAATGTTTTGTCCTTCTGTGTTAGTTCTGAATTGGTGGCAGTCGATACATTTTTCTTCTTATTAGGGTTTGTATTTTTCTGCTTCTTCATATGTCTGATCATTTTTAATTTGAGGCCAGACATGGTGCTTTTACGTTGTTGGCTGCTGTATTCTTTTGTATTTCTATAAATATTCTTGAGGTTTGCTCTAGAATACGATTAAGTCGCTTAGAAATTATTTAATCCTTTTGTTTTAAAGATGTGTTGAGTGGGACCATAGCTGCCTAGGATTAATTATTCCACTGCTGAGGAATGATCCTTCTGACATCTCTACCTAATACCACGGGCATTGTGTATTTTCTAGTCTGACCGCTGGGAACAGGCACATTCCCAGTCCTGTATGAGCACTAGGCAGTTAACTCTAATCCTCCAGGGTGACTCTTCCTGGCCTTGGTTGTTTTCCTTACACTCATGTGCTGATGAGTAGTCGAGACAGCCCCTCTGCACATGTCTGGGCTTCTTTGTCTGTGCATGTCTCTCCCTATTGACAGTATGTCCTGTAAACTCCAGTTGCCCTGGCCTCTCCAGACCATCAGCCTCTCTAACACAGGGAGTCTGCTTGGCTGTACCTGGGAATCGCTTCCCTGCACCGTGGCCTGCAACCTCGGGCGATCACATTTTCATTTCTCATCTTTCAGGGATCACTGTTCTCTGTTGCTTGATATCCATATCTTGAAAACCATTGTTTTATATATTTGTTTCCATTTTTTGGTTATTTCAGACAGCAGGGTAAATCTAGTCCCTATTACGTCATGTTGGTCCAAAGTGGAAGTTCTTTGTAATTCTTCTAAGAATTAGCTGTAATATATTTGAAGCTCCTAGCCCAGTACTTGGCTTCTGGTAAGCATTCAGTAACACCAATAATTGTAGTGGTGGTGATAGAGTAGAGTTTGTATTAATGTCCTTATTATGATTATTGGAATTAAGTTTCCACAGAACTCAACAGTCTATGAGCTTATGTGAGATCATAGTAGTATCAAAAAGCCAAATTTCTGTCATATAAATCTCTCCAGTATTTCCGGGTTGCCCCAGGAGATTTCAGTAACATGCTCACAAAGAAGTATCCTCCCACTAGAACAGTCCTTCCCCATCTGTTCATCCAGGCTCTTCATCCCTACTCCTTTGGACATCCCAGACACTGCACCTGCCCATCAGTGCTCCGCTGGGCCTATGTTTTCATCCTTTGCTGAGCATTATGGTCTCTATCCCTGCCACAGAAGGCACTATGGTCTCAGTTCTGCTCTTCTAGGCCCAGAGAGGCCTGCTTTGTTGGACAGAATCTGTGCCTCCCCAGAAAGCATCACCAGGTACAGGTACTCCTAAAGTCCCCAGGGTAACAAAGTGCTACCATGCTCAACTCCAAATGAAGGGAAGGTCATTCTCTGTTCAAGACCTGGTTATAGAGAAACTGAACTGCTTATGTGCCGATGTCTGCCAGGCTGTTTGCAATACCAACTCTATCAAACTTTACTGTCAGCCATCCTCACGTCCATAGGACGTGAATACTGTGTCTCTGCTCTGCTCTCTGTTGCAATTCCACACATAGCACAGTGATTGGTACATATTAAGGCCTCAGTAAAGGTGTTTTGGATGAATGGATGAGTCCACTGGGAACTGGACTGTGAGGAAATAGGAGGACTCTCTGCCAACAACCATGGCTTTTGTTCTGGACACATGAACTGTGCCTGGAGCCTTCTCCCATCAGATAAGCTCACACAGGAGCCTTGTCAGTCTCCCTTACACACGGCTCTCTGGCAGAAGAGCTCCTCCAATCTGCCAGTCATGCCAAAGATCCCCAATGACACCGTCAGGCAGTGGGCCAGGAGGTCACTGATATCCAACTTCCCATCTTAAATGATGCCCAGCGATGTCTTCCAGCAGAGCTTGCCAGACAGTAGTAAACAATATGCAGCAGAGGATAACCGCATAGTCCAAAGAACACAGTGCCTGCAAAATAAAATGCCCCAAACTGGCCCATAAAATTTAACATCATTTTCCTTTTTCTTCCAAGTCCATCCTTGGTTGATGCAGAAAATTCCAAATGATCAAGAAATCAATGTCCTATTCCCGGTGGTCATAGGTCCAATTCTAAACTATATGCAAACATCTTCCTTTTACCTTCTGTTTTCCTCTCAGCTTACCCCAGTGAGGGGTAAGGGATCACTCTCAAGGCATAAGCATCTCTGGGTCCTTTCTCCAGTGGCTAAGACCTGCTCCACCTGTCCCTGCGAGTGAGGACACTTTTCCTTCCCCACCTTCCCAATCAGTCTCACGAGTCTTCTATTTCTTAAAAACACAAGGAGATGAACAGGATGCGCATCCCACTTTGCCAGTTCCACCCTACAAGACTGTAATACCAAAAGCAAATCCTCATATTAAATGTGGTTGCTGCCACAGCTCACAATTTAATCCCCCAAACTGCTATGCAATAGCATTTCCCAAGGAATCCTGAAAATGTCTCTGGGCTATAACACATCTGCTTCAAACTACATGCTGCATAACTACATGCTGCTACCACACAGCAAGTTCACAACACGGGACTAACCCTCTGCTCATAGTAGAGGTGGCCCAGAGACCCTTTGAACAAAGAAACTAGAAGACATCCTGGCAGACTATTGCCAGAGTTAACTGCTCCCTGGAGCTCTGGCCATGCTGTGGGTGGTAGTGCTTCCAGAAACATCTTCCCCCAGGCCATCTAGCAATTCCTAGCTGTCCTAAAGCTTACTTATGGGCACAGAAGACTCTGGGCATCATTCTCATGGGTTTTGCATTTGACTCTTGATATGTCCCTTCTGCTAATGAATCTACTTCTTGAATCATGCGATGCAAGCCATGAGGCCCTGCAGCTCAAGACCCATTGGTATGTCTTAAATAGCCTGCAGTTCATGTAGCTACCAGCTCCCCTGTTTATCAGAGGCCACTGCTAGCAGCTGTCACCCTGTGGGTCATGGACCTAATTTGCACTGCAGGCCAGACTCTGAGTCTCAAAGGTACCATGAGATTGGCACTTTGGTTGAGTTGAGAAAGATTTATCATGGATCCATTACAGAGGCCTGCAGCTGGAAGGAGAGACCACGCTGCTCCTTTGTTAAGCTGAGGCAACAGTGCCTCGTTGTCAGTGGTGGCAATGCTCTCAGCAGGCTGGCTTTCCAGGGTGAAATGCAGATCTCTGGGCAATGAGAGCTGAGGCTAATGAGCAGGGCCTCAGTGGTCATTGAGTCACTTCAACTGATCTCAGACTTAGGGGACACAGGGCAGGGAGAGGCCTGCTAGATTATGTGCCATGCAGAGACAACCACTCCTGTCATGACCACGGAAAGTGAGACAGGCTAGTGCTTTAACATTTGGGCTTTCAAAATCGAGGGCCTCTATTTAAATAACTCTATACCATTTCCTATCTGTGGGACTTACAAACCATCCTGTTAAATCCTCTAAGATTGCTCCTTCATTTGTGAAATTGGGATCATGATAGAATCTGCTATCCAAACTGAGAATTTTGTATGATGATGCATTTAAAGCCCTTGTCGCAGGGCCTTACCGGTGGTTTCTATACTCAGGAAAAGGGAGTAATTAGGTAGGATGAAGAGTGCAGAGTTATACAGAGCTGAGCTCCAACTCCAGCCACTTTCTCTCCACTGAAGCTTCCAACATGAAGCCTCTCTGAATCTCAGTGTCCTCATCTGCAGGAAAGAGAAGAGGAATCATTGCTTCACAGACTTGTCAGAGGATTCAATGAGATAATGCTCATAAAGTACTTGGCCTAAGGTTGACACTCATTGAACAGAGTGTAATAATCCTGCGGAACTTCACCCAGCTGCCTTCCAGGGCTGCGCCTGCACATTGTTGCAGCTTAGTCGCTCAGTTGTGTCTGACTCTTTGGGACCCCATAGCCTGTAGCCCACTAGGCAACTCTGTCCATGGGATTTCCCAGTTAAGAATACTGTAACGGGTTGCCATTTCCTTCTCCAGACCTAGAAATTGAACTTGCCTCTCCTGCATTGTAGGCAAATTCTTTACCATTGAGCCACAAGGGAGGCCCACACCTGCTCCTTAGGGACCAAGTTTTATTTTACACAGAATCTTTGGTGGTGGCCAGGTTCCAATGGCCAGATTTGACTCTCTTCAGGGTGCTTCTATATCCACCTCTGACCAGGTTCTCCTCTAGGATGGAGCTCCTTCCCTTAATTTTCCCTCCCCCTTCATTAAAAAAAAAAAAAAATGTGTCCCTTCAAATACTGTTGTATACAGATTATTTATAGACACATTTTATGCAATAGTATAAGAACTTAATGGAGAAGGCAATGGCACCCCACTCCAGTACTCTTGCCTGGAAAATCCCAGGGATGGAGGAGCCTGGCGGGCTGCAGTCTATGGGGTCTCTAAGAGTCAGACACGACTGAGTGACTTCACTTTCACTTTTCACTTTCATGCATTGGAGAAGGAAATGGCAACCCACTCCAGTGTTCTTGCCTGGAGAATCCCAGGGATGGGGGAGCCTGGTGGGCTGCCGTCTATGGGGTCACACAGAGTCGGATATGACTGAAGTGACTTAGCAGCAGCAGCATAAGAACTTAAATGGGTTAGGAGCAGAGGAATGGGTTTAGAGAAGGGATTTACTGTGTTGATAATGCTTTATTTCTTTTAAAATGACAAAAAGCACATGTGGCAAATATTATGATTTGACAAATTTGAATGCTTTTTACATTGTCTTGTTTTTTTGTATGTCTGAAATATTTTATTTATTTTAAAGATCAAGTATGTGAGTTGGGGAAAAATCATATTTTAATGAAAAGTGAATAAAATAAAGATGTAAAAACTTTAACAAAATTCAACTTTTCAGTTTAGAATGTTGGGTTGGTCAAAAAGTTCATTGAAGTTTTCCCATAAGATGCTACGGAAAAACTCAAACAAATTTTTGGCCAACCCTATAGTTTTAGATTTACAGTAAAGTTGCACAGATAGCACAGTGAGTTCTCATATACACCACACTGTCTCCACTAGTAACAACTTATATTAATATGGTCCACTGCTCACAACTAAGAAGCCAATATTGACACATTTTTACGAACCAAAGCTATTCTTTACTCAGATACCATCAGTTTTCCTTAATGCCATTTTCATGTCCTAGGACATCATAGAAGATACAACATTATGATTAGTCATCTAGTCTCCTTAGGTTCTCTAGAAAGTGACAGCTTCTCAGATATCATTTGTTTCTGATGAGTCTAACATCAAAACTTAATGTATTTGTAGATTTTCCTTCAATTTAGGTTTATCTGATATTTTTCTCATGGTTAACTGGGGTTCTGGAGTTTGGGGGAGGAAGGTCTTTTCAGAGGTAAAGGGTCATTCTTGGTGCATCAGATCAAGAGTCAAAGCCAGCAGTAGTCACTGCTGATACCTTGATCATATGGCTACAACAGTGTGGTCAGGGGTCTCCACTGTAAACCAGCTCTTGCGTCCTTTCCACACTATGCTCTGGGGTAGGAAGTAGCTGTGCACAGCCCACATCTGAAGAGTGGGGGCTTAGCTTTCACCTCCATGAAGGAGGAATAACTACAAGAATTATTTGGAATTCTTCTGCACAGAGGCTTCATCTGTTCTTCAACATTTATTTATTCAACCATTATTTGTATCAGTTTGGACTTCTAGATATTTATTTTATATTGTAGGTTAGAATCCAATATTTGTTTTCTCACTCAATTTGTTCCTCTTTTTGCCATGGGGGATTCTTCTAGCTGGCCCTGTGTCCCTTTGATACGCCTCATCATTGTGTGCTCTTGAACACTTCCTAACTTTCTGACACTACATGATTCCCAGATTCATCCTGCCTATTCCCTGCCCCAGTCCTAAAATAAACCACTTCTCCAGAAGCCTGGTTCTTTTTTTTCAGAAGATGGTATTAGAAACCAAGATTGGACTCTGGGTGTACTCATTGCTCCTGGAGTATTGTTATGTCTCAGCATTTCTCACTGACAGAGTAAGGAAATACATGTGTGTATATTAAACCTTTAAGCAGAGTACATCATGAGAAATGCTGGACTGGAAGAAACATAAGTTGGAATCAAGATTGCTGGGAGAAATATCAATAACCTCAGATATGCAGATGACACCACCCTTATGGCAGAAACTGAAGAGGAACTAAAAAGCCTCTTGATGAAAGTAAAAGTGGAGAGTGAAAAGGTTGGCTTAAAGCTCAACATTCAGAAAACAAAGATCATGGCATCTGGTCCCATCACTACACGGGAAATAGATGGAGAACCAGTGGAAACAGTGTCAGACTTTTTCTGGGCTCCAAAATCACTGCAGATGGTGACTGCAGCCATGAAATTAAAAGACGTTTACTCCTTGGAAGGAAAGTTATGACCAACCTAGATAGCATATTCAAAAGCAGAGACATTACTTTGCCAACAAAGGTCCGTCTAGTCAAGGCTAAGGTCTTTCCTGTGGTCATGTATGGATGTGAGAGCTGGACTGTGAAGAAGGCTGAGCGCCGAAGAATTGATGCTTTTGAACTGTGGTGTTGGAGAAGACTCTTGAGAGTCCCTTGGACTGCAAGGAGATGCAACCAGTCCATTCTGAAGGAGATCAGCCCTGGGATTTCTTTGGAAGGAATGATGCTAAAGCTGAAACTCCAGTATTTTGGCCACCTCATGCAAAGAGTTGACTCATTGGAGAAGACTCTGATGCTGGGAGGGATTGGGGGCAAGAGGAGAAGGGGACGACAGAGGATGAGATGGCTGGATGGCATCACTGACTCGATGGATGTGAGTCTGAGTGACCTCCGGGAGTTGGTGATGGACAGGGAGGCCTGGCGTGCTGCAGTTCATGGGGTCTCAAAGAGTCGGACACGACTGAGCGACTGATCTGATCTGATCTCAAAACTTTTCTCTGTTATTCATTGGTCTGCACATTAAGCTAAACATGAGATCACAGATCAGTTTGCCTGATGCTAATATAGGGTCACGTGGTTTATTCAAGCCTCCTCCTCTTGCTTGTCTATGACCTATGGCTCTATCAGTGAGAAGCCTGACTCCCACCATCCACCTTCCATTTATTCCATTCTTCCTTTCCAGCATACATGTAGATTAGTTTCAGAATTGTTAACTGCATACCCATGGGACACAACTTTACCAGCTGTTTACAAACAGCTCCTCTTGTCTTTAGTCTGAGAGCATTCATTCATTTCAAAGGTTACAAAAGTCAGCATCTTTTCCCATACACATTTGGCTGGTACAGCACTGGGAATATATTTCCTTGGCTGTGTCCCCATTTGACTTTGTCTTTTTTTCTCCCTTAGGTGATATAGGAAAGTAGAGGGAAAGTCCTCTTCCTTACTTTAAAGTTGTGGTTGTGCTCCAGCCAAGTCCTTCTTCCTGGAGAGAGAAAATGCTATGAGAACCACGCTTCACAATGCACCTGCTTCCCAATGATGACTCTCCCCTGCCAGAACCATAGGAGATCTTTCTAGGATCCTCACTGTGAAAATATGTTGCGATTACTGGAGTGAAAGTCTATAAAATTGTGGGGGACCACCTAAGACGATGGTCGCAGAGCTCTGTCACTGTCACGCTAGGACACACTCAACATCCAGACATTCACCCAATTACCATTAATGTTCTCACTAGTTTATGGCTCCAGTAGCTTCTCTAATAAAGAAATCTCTCTGGATGCTCTTGTGTCTGCAGATTTTAAAGCAGCAGTTTGCCCTGAAACATGTCCTCTGATGAATTCAAGAAAAGCTGATCTTTGTCCAGGCTTTTCTTGTCCCATAAGGATGGGAGGAGGCTGTCCAAGCTCTTTAAAGGCCAGGGTTGGAACTGGAAATTCCCTTTCTTTTCATCAAGATCTTGCTTTTCCTCATCCTTTCACCTTCCTAGTCTCCCAAGCTGCAAGCCCCACCTCCTCTGTTCTCTCATCCAACATGGTCATGGCAACCACAGGGCCTTCATCCTACTCTGAGCCCTTATTTTATGATCGACTAGAACATTTACTCATGAGCTGGCTTAGACCTCTCTCATGTCTGAAGCTATTTATTATCATTAAGCTGCAACAATGATGCTATTATTTCCCTCAAGTATTTTTTGTAACCTAAGTGTCCCTTAGGCTCACCACTTGCAGATTCTGGCCAAGGTCACTTAAACAGTGTGTCTCATGGTATGCCAAGTAAGTGGACCCCACTCACCAAATGTTAGCCCCCCTCTGTCCTTCTCTTTTCAGAATCTCTCCGGAAGGCTGTGGTGGATGGGGAAATATGTATCTCATGGGTAGTTCAGGCTTCTGCTTTTTCCTCTGCAGCCCATCTTTCCTAGCCCACTGATGCTCTAGCCAACTCTGCCTGCCATGCGCTGCCTATCATCCTCTTAGATGCCCCTTCTTGATCCCCAAGGCATAAACAACTCTGCCTATGAAACTACATTACTGACCTCATGATTTCCTGGGCTCACACTTATCCACTAGAGAAAACGCTCCTTTTTGAGTCCCAAGCACTGGTTTTAGGGGCAGAGTGTACCAAGAGAGGATATACCTGCTCGGGTAAGTCCAATTTTCTTTTTTTCCTTTTTTCTCTCTAAAGGGACTTTTTCTATTAATTTAATATGTTTGCCCAATAAAAGAGCAAGCAACCTGAAAAGTATGCAGTCACTTCCCTATTTTTAAATTTACATATCCCTTCAATTAGTTCTGTGCTGATGGACAAATATTTCTTTTTCTCTTATGCTCTATAGAAGCTAACTGCAAACTTCTAATGCAAAATTTTTTTTCTGAGAACTCAAGTCAGTCAACTGTAGCTCTGGATTTAGGAGGTACAAATATACATGCATGTGTGCACCAAGTCACCTCAGTCATGTCCTACTCTTTGCGACCCTATGAGCTGTAGCCCACCAGACTCCTCTGTCCATGGTATTCCCCAAGCAAGAATACTGGAGAGGGTTGCCATACCAGATCTTCTTGACTCAGGTATCGAACCCACATCTTTTGTGTCTCCTGCATTGGCAAGCAGGATCTTTATCACTAACACCACCTGGGAAACCCACAGATATACATATTCTAGTTAAATCTGGGTCAAGGACATATTATTACCCTAAAAAACCTATGGGAGTTTCCAGTTTGCAAATATGAAGCTGATGTGGAAAAAAAAGCCACTGGAGAAGTGAATAATATGACTTATACATTTAACTAGCAAAATCTCTTTTCTCTCTAAGCAAAACATTCTAGTTAAATGTGGTACAAGTCATACTATTCACTTCTCTGGTAGTCTTTTTTAACATTAGATTCATATTTGCAAACTGGAAACTCTCATAGGTTTTTTAGGGGAACAGTACATCCCTGACACTCTGTCAGGCACCGAATCACCTCCTCCTTTCACACTGATCTGTTTCATCTGCCTTGCCTTGCTGAAAATTTTCATCACCAGGCCTATTATGGATATTTGTGTAAATGTCTCCTAATTGTTAGTTTACCCATCATTCGCACCACTTACAACATAATTTAGTTCTATGATGAGAATATAATACAGTTTTCAGTTTTGCCGTCCACTCCTCCCCTCCTCACCCAGGAAGTGGATTGGGATGACTTCAAATATAGCTTCTCCAGTACCTGAACAGTTTGCCCCCCACCCATATTCAGGCTCGGCTGCTGCCCCCAATACCTGAGCTGGTCACTCCCCTGGTTCAGGGGCTTATTGTCCACACGTGGCACCCACTGGGGCCCAAACAAGCATGTGTGCAGGTGTCCAAACTGTAATGTGGATGAGATTCAAGTTCTGTGCTTCTAAATCACCTGCAGGTCAGAGGAGAGCTCTGGGTTGTAGAAAGTTCCCCAGCCCCACTGGCTGGTGCAGCAGAGCCTCAGCAGAGATCCTGCTAGGACTCATCCAGTTTTTGTTGTTTTGTTTTGTTTTTCAGTAGTTCTGAGCTTCTTTAACCCAGGAATTAGATCTCTTTTCTAAGTCTTCCTTTATCTAGCTCAGGCTTGGCACCCACACAATATGTTACTTGAATTGACTTCATTGTATCTATACCAATTTCATTTGATTATATGGCAAGATAAAATCAAGCTTTATTATACACTCTCACACCCTCACCCAAGAATTAAGAAGAAGGAAATTTGGGCCCTAAACTGTTTCCTGTCAAGTTAGTGCAGAATTCTTTTTGACATAACCCAGGAAAGGAAGGGCTGGGCATTATTTGCATAGTAAAGCCAGTGTATTAGTTGGCAAGAAGTAGAACCAAATTTGGGTTAATACGTAGAATATGAATTTTGTTATAGACCCAAGAAGGTCAGGGAAAGGTTTCAGAAAGAAATGAATCCTCACTGGAAGCATCTATTTTGTCTTAGTTATAGAGGTGGAAGATGAAGGCAGGAATCAGTCCCAGACCAGAATTCCAGGCCATAACCCCCCATCCTCCCACCCAGGGAACAGCTACACTGAGACTAAGTCTACTCCATGCCGACTGTATCACCTTGTTTGGGTGACACTAGAAAGGGTAGATGCGGAGGGTGAGGAGCTAGAGGAATGAGGGTGAACCTCAAGGAGAGTAGGTAAAGAGTGAGACCCCAAAAGGAGAAGTGTTAGAGCAGAGGGAATCAAGGAAGATTGTTGACACCCAGAATCCTGACCCCACAATCACCTCTTCAGGAGGCCCAGATGACATTGGAACCAGTCAAGATATCCGAGACCCCTGGGCTGCCTAGAACCTCTCATTGTGAGTCTCCAACAATGTTTACCCTTATGATATTAAAGATGCAGTTTTTCCTCTTGGGGAAAAAAAAATAAGGTGAATGCTATATTTCTGAGGAGAGTAGACTTAATAAGCCAAGAATAAAGAAATGTATGAGTTAAGACTCTAAATGCACACATCGAGTGACTTCAAATCAGAAATAAGACAGCTGGCTGAATCCTTAGCTCTAATTGAATGAAACCAAAAAAGCTTAGGAAAGACTTAGTAAAGCTACCTTTGAAAAAAAGCATCAAACAGCAACCAATCAAAGTTCTAGGAGGATTTTTTAAGGAGCTCACAGCAGAGATAAAAGGAACTTAAGGATGATCTTAAGCAAACATGAGCTATAATGAGGAACAGTCTAAACCAGAAAACGAGGGAGGAGGGAGGCAGGGGAGTTAGGAAGCATGATTACAACTTGGAGATGAGACCCTGGCCGTGGAATGAGACAGCTGAGAACTCGGCCACCTAAGGTGGAGCTGGGAATCCAGGTCAAAATTAGACAACAGTGAAGGTCTGTCTCTGTGTGCAATGCTCCCACTTTGGAGAGGGGCTACACATGTTGAAGAAATGATGTAGACAGGGCCCTAAACTGCCTGTATTGAAATACAGGTAGTGTGGGGCTTTGATGGTGCTGTGTGTGCTGGGGAGTAAGGCAGGGAGCTTGACTCCAGTCTTAATTCTGCCATGACCTGGGGGGTCATGTGGCTTAGGAAGTGAGACGCTTTGGAGTCAGCAAACCCTAGGTTCAAATCCTGACCGTATTGTCAATTAGTAGCACAATTCAAACATGGGCCTCGCTTTTCAGAACCCTCTATGGAAAAATCTCTTGAGGTTCTTGGAGGACCGCATGAGAGAATACAAATGGCTTCTAGTATATGGATAAGAGGCAACAAGAAACATGAATTCTTCTCATCTACAGGTTCAATTTCTTGATGACAAAATAAGAGGAAACTAGAACATTTTTAAGTTCTCTCCAAGCTATAAACTCCCCTGCTTCCATAACAGAATACTAGGGGAAAGATTTGTAAAATGAGAAGGTAAGATCTAAAGTAAGATGTTTCATTTAAGTTGAGTTCAGTCGCTCAATCGTGTCCGACTCTTTGTAACCCCATGTATCGCAGCACGCCAGGCCTCCCTGTCCATCACCATCTCCCAGAGTTCACTCAAACTCACGTCCATCGAGTCAGTGATGCCATCCAGCCATCTCATCCCCTGTCTTCCCCTTCTCCTCCTCCCCTCAATCCCTCCCAGCATCAGAGTCTTTTCCAATGAGTCAACTCTTCGCATTAGGTGGCCAAAGTACTGGAGTCTCAGCTTTAGCAATATTCCTTCCAAAGAAATCCCGGGGCTGATCTCCTTCAGAATGGACTGCTTGGATCTCCTTGCAGTCCAAGGGACTCTCAAGAGTCTTCTCCAACACCACAGTTCAAAAGCATCAATTCTCCAGCGCTCAGCCTTCTTCACAATTCAACTCTCACATCCATACATGACCACAGGAAAAACCATAGCCTTGACTAGACGGACCTTTGTTGGCAAAGTAATGTCTCTGCTTTTGAATATGCTGTCTAGGTTGGTCATAACTTTCCTTCCAAGGAGTAAACGTCTTTTAATTTCATGGCTGCAATCGCCATCTGCAGTGATTTTGGAGCCCAGAAAAATAAAGTCAGCCACCGTTTCCATTGTTTCCGCATCTATTTCCCATGAAGTGATGGGATCAGATGCCATGATCTTCGTTTTCTGAATGTTGAGCTTTAAGCCAACCTTTTCACTCTCCTCTTTCACCTTCATCAAGAGGCTTTTTAGTTCCTCTTCACTTTCTGCCATAAGGGTGGTGTCATCTGCATATCTAAGGTTATTGATATTTCTCCCGGCAATCTTGATTCCAGCTTGTGCTTCTTCCAGCCCAGCGTTTCTCATGATGTACTCTGCATAGAAGTTAAATAAGCAAGGTCACAATATACAGCCTTGACATACTCCTTTTCCTATTTGGAACCAGTCCGTTGTTCCATGTCCAGTTCTAACTGTTGCTTCCTGACCAGCATATAGGTTTCTCAAGAGGCAGGTCAGGTGGTCTGGTATTCCCATCTCTTTCAGAATTTCCCACAGTTTATTGTGATCCACACAGTCAAAGACTTTGGCATAGTGAATAAAACAGAAATACATGCTTTTCTGGAACTCTCTTGCTTTTTCGATGATCCAGCAGATGTTGGCAATTTTATCTCTGGTTCCTCTGCCTTTTCTAAAACCAGCTTGAACATCAGGAAGTTCACAGTTCACATATATTGCTGAAGCCTGGCTTGGAGAATTTTGAGCATTACTTTACTAGCATGTGAGATGAGTGCAATTGTGCAGTAGTTTGAGCATTCTTTGGCATTGCATTTCTTTCAGGAATCTCCAAATCTATGCCCAATCTCAATTCTAAAATTACAGCCCCAAACCCATAGTCCCCACCTAAATTATTGTTAAAGCCATAATCCTTGTTTCTGTTTCTTTGTCAGCACCCTCCCCAACAACCCATAGGCAAGGCCTCTTGGTCTACCTCCAAACCCATCTCTTTCTCATCTACTGACCTCCATCTCTACAGCCATGTCCTTCCTCTGGACCAGGTTTCTGCCAGAACTTTCTGACTCATTCCTGGCTTCCCCTGTGACTCCATCAGGCAATTCTCCAAACAGTTATTTAGAACCTTCAGATGATTTCCCATTGTTCTTAGAGCACAACCTTACCTATTTTTTTTAATAGTCCAAAACTTGTTACCTACCTCCATCTACCTTTCATTAATGCTCTATCTTTCTCACTGGGCCTCGGCCACACTTTCAGTTTCTTGAACTTAAATAAGTCTTCCCTGTCCTAGGGCCTTTGCACATGCTGTCACTCTCTAGACGATTTTCAAGATAGGCTCCTTCCTATATTTCACCAGCTTCCCTAAGTCTCTAATCTAAATCTCCCTTCCTCACCATTCCCTTTCATGGTTCCCTGTTCACTTCCTTCTCAGAACTTACCACAGGTCTTCATTAATCAGGTGACAACTGACTCTTCTGGATCCACACCAGGCTGTAAACTATACACAAGCTGGAACAGCTGCTGTACCATTGTATCCCCAGTTCTTGGCATAGGGCTTATATAATAGTAGGTGCTCAACACTGAATGCCCTAATGAATGAATAGTACTTAGACTGGGCCTTGGAGAGAAACACAAGATCTAGGGCTAAGGATGAGTGGAGCAGCCCTTCAGATTAAAAGATCTGGGCAAGGCAGCTACAGAGCAATGAGAGATGTGATTACAAAGCAGGAAATTCCCAAGTGAAAGGAAATTGTCGACAATCGAGACCACAACCTAGTTCCCATCCAGAAAACAGGTATAGGAGAGGACTAGAAGGATGGGAGAGATTCACCAGAAAGGCGCCAGAAGTCAGGCCTCTGTCTGAAGGGACTGGGTGGTACCTGGATGGAGACCAGATGGCAGAATACTGACTCCTGCCCTAAGCTAACATCCAATATGAAACTGTCGTTTGGCAAAGAACCAGGGTGAAGACAGACTTCCAAATTAGGAAGAAAATTATTTCCTTCCTGGGAGTGGGCCAAGTGATGGCAGTGAATATGCAGTGGATATGCACATCTTGAGCTCACCCTCGGGTACATACTGCATGACTTGCTTCAAAGATCTGGACAGCACTCTGTGTTCTGGGCTTCTCTCTTTCTCTCTGGATAGATGATCATGGAGATCCTTCTAGCCATTAATGGCTTCCCCAGATCCCTCACTGCGCAAGTAGATGGCTACTGTGCACCAAGCCCATACTACCCTTGCCTTGTTCACTTTTCTGCATAAGTCTATGTTCAGGTCCTCACCATGTACTCCAACCACCGACCACAGCATGCTCCATTGCTCCCAGACCCCAGTCCTTTGAACAAGCTATTCAACCCTCTAATGTTATCCACCCTCTGTCCACAAAGCCCAATTCAGATCCTAACTTCTCCCCAGACACCTCCAAGATCCCTCTCACTTAGTCTATTTGTCCCTCTGTTACATTGTATGCTCACATTACCATAGATGAGTATGAATCATGGCCATCAATCTCCCCCATGAAACCAAGAGTCACTTAAAGGGCAGGAGCCCAATCTAGCTCATCCTGGTCCTCCCAGCATCTAATCCAGCATCCTTCAATACAAGTCCTCTACTTGATGTTTGCTTGTTGGAGGAGTAAATTAGTATCCTAGGGCTTTGTAATAAAGAACCACAAAAAGATGTCTCAAAACAACAGAAATGTATTGTCTCTAGATTTTGGACTACAATTCAAAAGTCAGTAGAGCCATGCTACCTCTGAGACTTAAGAAAGCATACTTCCTTGCTTGTTCCCTCTGGTCAGTCAGTCAGTTCAGTTACTCAGTCATGTCTGACTCTGCAATCTCACGAACTGCAGCACACCAGGCCTCCCTGTCCATCACCAACTCACAGAGTTTACCCAAACTCACGTCCATTGAGCTGGTGATGCCATCCAACCATCTCATCATCCTCTGTCGTCCCCTTCTCCTCCTGCCCCCAATCCCTCCCAGCATCAGGGTCTTTTCAAATGAATCAGCTCTTTGCACCAGATGGCCAGAGTAATGGAGTTTCAGCTTCAACATCAGTCCTTCCAATCAACACCCAGGACTTATCTCCTTTAGAATGGACTGGTTGGATCTCCTTGCAGTCCAAGGGACTCTCAAGAGTCTTCTCCAACACCACAGTTCAAAAGCATCAATTCTTCGGCACTCAGCTTTCTTTACAGTCCAACTCTCACATCCATACATGACTACTGGAAAAATCATAGCCTTGACTAGACAGACCTTTGTTGACAATGTAATATCTCTGTTTTTTAATATGCTGTCTATGTTCGTCATAACTTTCCTTCCAAGGAGTTAATGTCTTTTAATTTTATGGCTGCAATCACCATCTCCAGTGATTTTAGAGCCCCCAAAAATAAAGTCTGACACTGTTCCCATTGTTTCCCCATCTATTTCCCATGAAGTGATGGGACCAGATGCCATGATCTTAGTTTTCTGAATGTGGAGTTTTAAGCCAACCTTTTCACTCTCCTCTTTCACTTTCATCAAGAGGCTCTTTAGTTCTTCACATTCTGCCATAAGGGTGGTGTCATCTGCATATCTGAGGTTATTGATATTTCTCCTGCAATCTTGATTCCAGCTTGTGCTTCATCCAGCTCAGCATTTCTTTTTTTTTTTTTTTTTTTATTATTTTTTTAATTTTTCTTAACTTTACAATATTGTATTACTTTTACTATACATCGAGATGGATCCGCCACCAGAATACACGTGTTCCCCATCCTGAACCCTCCTCCCTCCCCCCTTCCCACACCTTCCCTCCAGGTCATCCCAGTGCTCCAGTCCCAGGCATCTGTTATAGGGCATCGTACCTGGACTGACTCGTTTCAGATATGATATTATACATATTTCAATGCTATTCTCCCCAATCGTCCCACCCTCTCCCAGTCCCAGAGTCCAAAAGTCTGTTCTATACGTCAGTGTCTCTTTTGCTGTCTCATAAGCAGGGTGATTGTTACCATCTTTCTAAATTCCATATGTATGCATTAGTATACTGTATTTGTGTTTTTCTTTCTGGCTTACTTCACTCTGTATAATAGGCTCCAGTTCCATCCACCTCATTAGAACTGATTCAAATGTATTCTTTTTAATGGCTGAGTAATACTCCATCGTGTATATGTACCACAGCTTGCTTATCCATTCGAGCATTTCTTATGATATACTCTGCATAGAAGTTAAATAAGCAGGGTGACAACATACAGCCTTGACATACTCCTTTCCCTATTTGGAGCCAGTCTGTGGTTCCATGTCCAGTTCTAACTGTTGCCTCCTGACTTGCATATGGGTTTCTCAAGAGGCAGGTCAGGTGGTCTGGTATTCCCATCTCTTTCAGAATTCTCCACAGTTTATTGTGATCCACACAGTCAAAGGCTTTGGCATAGTCAATGAAGCAGAAATAGATGTTTTTTCTGGAACTCTCTTGCTTTTTCGATGATCCAGCAGATGTTGGCAATTTGATCTCTGGTTCCTCTGCCTTTTCATTCACAGTTCACATATTGCTTAAGCCTGGCTTGGAGAATTTTGAGCATCACTTTACTAGCGTGTGAGATGAGTGCAATTGTTCGGTAGTTTGAGCACTCTTTGGCATTGCCTTTCTTTGGGATTGGGATGAAAACTGACCTTTTCCAGTCTTGTGGCCACTGCTGAGTTTTCCAAATTTGCTGGCATATTGAGTGCAGCACTTTCACAGCATCATCTTTTAGGATTTGAAATAGCTCAACTGGAATTCCATCACCTCCACTAGCTTTGTTTGTAATGATGTTTCCTAAGGTCCACATGACTTCACTTTCAAGGATATCTGGCTCAGAGTGAGTGATCACGCCATCATGGTGGGCAACCCTGAGTATCCCTTGGTTTGCCCCACAGGAATTCAGCCACTGTTTCCATCATCATGTGGCACCCTCCCTTTTGTGTCTGTGTCTCTGTGTTTTCTCTCACAAGGACACTAGCCATATTGGATTAAAGCCCACACTGAGTGTGGTTTAATCCTAACATTACATCTGCAATGATTATTTCCAAAAATGTCACCTCTGGTTTGGGGGGTTAGGGTTTCAACATATCTCTTTAGAGGAGGGGGGCACAATTCAACCTACCACTGGATATATGTGGAAAGGGCATTACATCCCTGATGACTGGTTGAGAGTTACAAATGTGCAAACCCAACACACGCACATAAACCCAGCCACAGCCAAGGAGGAGGGAGAAAGAGAAATGAGGCAGGGTCGGGGTGGGGGCGCTGCATGGAGGGATCAGTGAGGAAAGGAAGGGGAGGGCTGGACAGAAGGAGAGAGACTGGGTGAGAACACTGACCTGGAGACCCTCTGGCCAACCACAGCATGGAGGTGACAGTTAGTAGGACGCAAAAAGCACAGAGAGCCCCAGGCTTCAGGACAAGGTGAACGTGGCCCCCAGCCCCATTCCTGGCCTCCTTCCTTCACAGCTGCCTCTGCTGCTTCTTCCACAGTTCTACAGTAGCAGCTTGACTCTCCTGGAGGAGAATTTAATGAGACCTTCAGTAAATGGATCCCAGATTCTCTCTCCCTGACCCAAGTCATTATAAACCTCAGTATTTTTTTTTCCTCTAACTTGCTGCTGATTTTCTAATTACTCTTGCTCCAAATAGGACAGCTAGCATTAAAATGAAACCATGCTGAGGTTGTGACTTCACATGCATCTGCTTTGCTTAGTTCCTTCAATTGACAACATGGCTTTATGGACAGAGAGCAGTAGGTGATTCCCACATTTTAGATTGCTTGGACCTCTAAAACATGGGAAACCCACAACTGGCATCAACTTAAAACTTCCTCGAGGAAAAACTCATCAGAACATACCCACCAGATGGAGTTTAATCAGTCTTAGTATATAGCAGCCCTCTCCCTAGAAGGGGACCAAGGGGATGCTTTCCTTCACTACTTCACAATCAAGGAAGTAGCCTGGCCCCAGCAACTTGAGGTGAATTTCCAAGCAAGAGGGAGATTCCTTTCCTTTAAGAACATATAGTTGTGTTGATAGGAAAGAAGGCACTGGAGTTGGGGAAGGAGAAGAAAATTCAGGTTAAGAGGAGCTCAGTTCAGTGCTTTGTGATGACCTAGAGGGGTAGGATAGGAGGGTGGGAAGGAGGCTCAGGAGGGAGGGGATATGTGTGTATATATACATATAGCTAATTAACTTTGTTGTACAGCAGAAACTAGCACATTGTAAAGCAATTCTACTCCATTAAAATTTTTTAAATAAATTTTAAAAATATATAAGTAAGCAGCAGTAACTAAGCTGAATAGTTAGAAAATACTTGATTCGGTACAAAAAATGTTGGCATCTCTGCATAGGTACGTCTGGAGAAATTTGCAGATGACCCCATTTTCAAGCCAGATTGCCCCCAAATTACATTAGGCTGATTAATAGGGACTTTCCTTTTGTGAAATTCCATGACATCATTGGGGAAAGCAAGAGAAACTTTCTAAGGAGATGTGATTAAAGGAACCAGCAACATTTAGTCAGGTAAAAGTCTTCACAGTAAAGCCTCCCATCCATATACCTAATTTAAAAATACCCTGTGACAAGTCAATCATTTCTTCTTCCTTCCTCTGAGAGGCAGTTGTGGAGGAGGCACTGCTCCCTGGATGCAGAGCCAATGCTCTGCCATCACAGACTCCCATTAGTCCTCCATCTGCACCTCAGGGGTCAGCTAGGAAACAGTAAAAGAGGAGTCTTGAGATGCCTATAGCAAAGTGACGGAGATTTCAGACTTTATTTCCCCACGCTATAGCCCTGGGTTGTTGATTTCCCTCCCTCACCCCCATTCTGCTCTTTCTTTGGAGGTAAAAAATGAGTATTTAGTTTCAGGATTCTTGAAGTGTAGGGAAATATTAATAAAAGGGGACTTGACACCCAGGTAGATCTGGGTTTGAACTCCAGCAGCATCACTAATGAACCATGTGTCTTTGGTCAATTGCATTTATCTCAACCTCTTCTCCCTACCCCCAGGATCTGGACCTAGCTGCATTCTTCAGATTTACTGTGAGAACCCAAGGAATTTGCAGACATAGATTTGGGCTCCAATAAACACTGGTCCTCATTTCCTGATCATTAATTCAACAAGTGTTTCTTCAAATCTCAGCTGGGAAAGGGGACTGTGTGATCCACCTCCCCACGTATGGGCCTCCATGTTTGCTCAATGGCACCCTCACCGGTGCCCTGGAGTCATCTCTTTCTCTCTTCTCCATACCCACTCATTTCTCCAAGGCAGTGGAGGACCAAGCTGGTATGGCTCCAGGGCTCAGCTCATCTTGTTTCCATACCATCTGGCCTATGACCCACCATTAGTCCTTTTATGTCTCTTGCCTAAAGAATTGTCTTGTATTTTGCCTACAGAAGATGGTTCCCTAATGAATGTCAAACAACGATAAAAGTTAAGTGTTTTCATCCGACACTTGAGCAGGCATCTGTCCTCCCAGCAGTAAAATATGCTAGGGTTCTGGAAACAGCTGAGAAATTTGAAACTCGGTTTCAACCACTTAGAAGAGAGCTGTGATCATTTCACTCACAGGCTCAGTTAGAGGAAAAGCCCTCATGAGGCTTCAACTGAGTTGCAATGGCTCTTGACATGAACCTTCCCCAGAGAAGGAGAAAGAAGGGTGTTCCAGGCTGAAGGAAGGATGGGAAGTTCCCTGGAGCCCACAGCATCAGCTGCAGAGGATGGTGTAGGCTTCTGGGGGCCACAGCCCTCTCAGTGTCTCTGCTGTGGTCTTAACCCCAGGCTTTCCAGACACAAGCCTTTTGGGCACCACCTCCTCCAGAGCAGCATGCATTCAGCAGCCCTGGTCTACCGTGAGCATCAGAGAATGTACTTGAAACAGAGTAGGACTCTATACTTCTTCCCCATCTCCATATCCTCCACCCACCTTTGTCTACAGAAAAATTTCAGTCAAAGAATAAGTTCAGTCAGAGAAGTGAGAAAATGCAGAAGCAAAGGAAAATAGTCAAACAAGACCAAACAGTTTCATCACTAAACAAATTCAAGGACTTTTAGTTCCTCCCCACGAGCTATAGATAATATTCATAGCCATATCCTTTGAGGTATCTTGTAGATACTGAGATCCCCACCAGGTGGAAGAAGTTAACTACATGATGACCAGATTGTAGCCTTGACATAAACTGCCGCAATTCCAAGAACTAGCCTCAAAGAAATGATAACGAACTGACCGTGGAACTGAAGATTAACACTACTTAAAACAAAGTGAAGCTGATCAAAATGACCACTGCATAACCAATTTCAAGATGACTGTCAGAATGACTGTGCTGTTTCTGCATGTAGTCCCCTCACTCCACCTATTAAAGCTCTTGCCTCCTTTTTGTCATTGGGGTCAGGTGGGGGCTCGAGGGGCCAGAATTGGCCTTTGGACATGAGTCTACCCTCCCCTCTCCCCTCCCAAGTTGCCAGCCTCTGAAATAAAGCAAACTTTCCTTTCAACTAGCCTCCCCTCTTTACTCACTTTTGAGCAGCAAGCAGTTAGATCCCACTTCCACTACTGTATTGGGTTGCCATTTTTCTTCTCCAGGGGATCTTCCCAACCCAGGGATCGAACCCCAGTCTCCTGCATTGCAGGCAGATTCTTTATCATTTGAGCCCCCAGGGAAACATGCTTGCTGGTCAAAACGGGCTTAATGACACAAACTGAAATGAGAGCTACTCAAGTAACAGCTGCCTGCATCATATGAGGTCAGATATTCAGAAACAGGAGAATCAAACCCAAAGGTCCTGAAAGAGCATATAGAACAAGATCATGAAGTTTGAGTACACATAGAAAATGGAAAGCATTGTGGTGTGCACTTGAAATCTGACCCATCGTGGTATAACCATGGGTCAGCTGGGTGGTTTGGGGAAAGTCATTTAACTACTTTGTCTCATTTCCCAGTATGAAAAATTAGGTGTTGGGATAGAGGGAGAAGTAGATGGGATCTGGTATTTTTCCTTAAGGTAGAGGAACCAGAGATCAAATTGCCAACATCTGCTGGATCATCAAAAAAGCAAGAGAGTTTCAAAAAAACATCTATTTCTGCTTTATTGACAATGCCAAAGCCTTTGACTGTGTGGATCACAATAAACTGTGGGAAATTCTGAAAGAGATGGGAATACCAGACCACCTGATCTGCCTCTTGAGAAACCTGTATGCTGGTCAGGAAGCAACAGTTAGAACTGGACATGGAACAATGGACTGGTTCCAAATAGGAAAAGGAGTATGTCAAGGCTGTATGTTGTCACCCTGCTTATTTAACTTCTATGCAAAGTACATCATAAGAAACACTGGGCTGGAAGAAGCACAAGCTGGAATCAAGATTGCTGGGAGAAATATTAATAACCTCAGATATGCAGATGACACCACCATTATGGAAGAAAATGAGGAGGAACTAAAGAGCCTCTTGATGAAAGTGAAAGAGGAGAGTGAAAAAGTTGGCCTAAAGCTCAACATTCAGAAAATGAAGATCATGGCATCTGGTCCCATCATTTCTTGGCAAATAGATGGGGAAACAATGGAAACAGTGTCAGACTTTATTTTTTTGGTCTCCAAAATCACTGCAGATGGTGACTGCAGCCATGAAATTAAAAGACGCTTACTCCTTGGAAGGAAAGTTATGACCAACCTAGAAAGCAGAGACATTACTTTGCCAACAAAGGTCCGTCTAGTCAAGGCTATGGTTTTTCCAGTAGTCATGTATGGATGTGAGAGTTGAACTGTGAAGAAAGCTGAGTGTCAAAGAATTGATGCTTTTGAACTGTGGTGTTGGAGAAGACTCTTGAGAGTCCCTTGTACTGCAAGGAGATCCAACCAGTCCATTCTAAAGGAGATCAGTCCTGGGTGCTTTTTGGAAGGACTGATACTAAAGCTGAAACTGCAATATTTTGGCCACCTCATGTGAAGAGCTGACTTATTGGAAAAGACTCTGATGCTGGGAGGGATTGGGAGCAGGAGGAGAAGGGGACAACAGAGGATGAGATGGCTGGATGGCATCACCGACTCGATGGACATGAGTCTGAGTGAACTCTAAGAGTTGGTGATGGACAGGCAGGCCTGGTGTGCTGCAATTCATGGGGTCACAAAGAGTCGGATACTGAGTGACTGAACTGAACTGAACAGAGATAAGATATGTAAACTGTAGAGACTATAGCTGATGCTCAACAATCAACAGCTGGAAAACCATACCCAGAACCTAGGGGACTGAATGGTCTAAAGGAGAGTAAACAGTCAGGGAACTTGCTGAGCATCCCTAGTGAGGGTGATCAAGGCAGTGCTTACTGCTGTTTAGTACAAACACCAAAACTGAGCAAAGTTCAACAAAGAAGATATCTGATATACATTGCTTTCTTCAATGGACCCTAAATATGACTCTTGTAAATATGGAGAAATGAAGTCTGCCTAATAGCAACCGGGGGAAAGCCTCCCTAAGATCCATGGAGAAAAGCCTCCAGGGATCCTGCCACAGCATATTCAGTGTGCTTGGTAAGGCGTGTGTGCTAAGTCACTTCAGTTGTGTCCGACTCTTTGTGACCCTATGGACTGCAGCCCACCAGGCTCCTCTGCCCATGTCCCAGGCAAGAGTACTGCAACGGGGTGGGTTGCCATGACCTCCTCTTGGGGATTTTCCCAACCAAGGGATCAAACCAGCATCTCTTAGGTCTAGCTGCATTGGCAGGAGGGTTCTTTACCACTATTGTCACTTGGGAAGTGCTTGGTATGGATTCATTATCAAATGAACCCTAAGAATAGGCCTGTTTGTGTATGACACAAAGCTAAGAGGGCTTTATGATCATTGGATTATAGGTCTAGATTCAAAACTATTTCAATGGCCTTAAATTATCAACTCAAAGAAAAAAGCACAAATGTAATCGTCAGATTCTTCAGTTCAAATGGGTAGCTGGAGGTAAGGCTCTCCTGCTGAGAACAATGGCGTTATTGTTTTAAGCTGGAGATAAAAGCAGTGGAGGAGAAAGAAAACTATTCTGAATCCAAATAATCCAGCCCACGCATAGAAGTAGGATGCCAGCAGGGGTGGTTTGCAGGGATTGGTAGGTTCAGATGCCTCAGGAGCTCTGTTGCCTTCTTCTAGGTAAATATCCAGGACAAAAAAAAAACCTCATCCGACCCACTACATTCGGCCTGAAGAGCAGATTCTGCTGTCTGTTCAGAACCAGGCAGCCACCTCAGCAAACTTAAGCAAACTCAGGGGCTCTGCTGAGCCAGACAGAGTCAGCTGGAGCCAAGGACTCACACTAGAGTGGCCTTTTTTTGTGGGATGGTTTCTACATCTACTCTCCTGCAAGAATCCATTTACTCATTTCTGCTGGCAGGAGGAAAGAAGACACTTGCTATGCATCTAGCATGAGAAAGCCCCCTTAAGGTCACTCCCACTGTATTTCTCCCCATCAAAGCCACTCTCCTTGCTTCGTCTTTTCCCTTTGGAATCGGTGTTGGCAAAATAGCTAATTCACATCAATTCTCTTTTACTACATTCCCTCCTTTCTGTTACTGTAAATCCTAGAATTTACTAGGCAGTTGCTACTAATTCTTAAACTGGCCTTTTTTCTCAATTAAACATTACCTGTGCAATAAAATGGAATTGGGCATATTTGAAACTGTACCCTGGCTTCTCCCTTTCTTGCTAACAATGTTGGGGTGCAAGAAGCAGAGACCTCTCTACTTCCCCCATAACCTTCCCATTTGTGGGAAAAGGTCACTGCCACATGACCTTTGCCTCCAGGGCTCCACTTGAGAACACGAAGAATTAGGGAACATTGCAGGCCACTTTTATGTCATCATGATGGAAGCTCCAAGGCAGGAGAGATTTAAAATATAACCCCCTTATGGCTTTGATCCTAAACAGGAACAGCAAGGGTGATTTTTATAGGTTACCAGGGGAGTGTTTAAGAATAACTTCACTTCTTTCTATAGAAGTAAAATAATTTTCAAGAAGTTCTGCCGATGTCATGCTCATGCTTATCCCCCTAAAATATTGCTTTAAACCCTGTCACACGTTTTGCTTATCTGAGCTTGTAGACTATTTATCTTCAGAGAATCTTCAAGGAATAATAAATATTAAAATTTTAGAAGTCAGAAATGAATGAGATAAAGCCCTGGAACAATAAAATAATTTCTTGACACTGTTAGTTCTTCAATAATTTATTTCATATTATAAGAAATTCCCTGCATATCAGTGTAAATTCATGAAGTTTATTTTTAAAATTAGTTTGTTTTCATATGAGATTCTAAGGGCTCAGCATAGTATGGGCTTTTAGAATTTTAGACCTAGAAGTTTTAGAAGACTCTTATTCACCTGTCTTTTGCTTGCAACATTAATGCATACCTTGTTAGCATTCAAAGCTTGTCTCTTTGCTTCTGTTGTATCCCTTGGAAACTGAGCATCACCAAAAGCAACTATTGACTGGTGGCCCAGACTCCCCTTCCCAGACTGTGAATCTGTCCCAGGGCCAAGCCCAGACTAGCCTTCCAGAACTTTCTCTGTTCCAGAGTCCTGGAAGAGCTAAAACCATGAACCCAAGACTGCCTCAAGATCCACTCTTGGCTCCTCGATCCCAGCTCTTCCTCTTCAGTTCCAGGGTAGTGATTGCCAGTTTCCCCCTTGGTCAGAGGTCACAGCCCGCCCAGGCTCACAGGCCTGCAGACATCCTGCTGTCTGCCAGTCATGCCCCCATTAGGCACTTAGTGTCTGCTGGTCTGTTCCTTGACCCTCACAATTACTGATACCAGGCCCTGATACCAGATACAATGACCAAGAAGCCCTGATTCCTCCAATGTAATTTTATCTTAAAGCACTTATATTTAAGACACATTTAAGTGTATCAAGGGAGGTGAGTGTTGGGCCTTATCTGGTATTCCAGAGGCTAAGACTCTGTTCCTGGATTGGAACCCAGGTCAGGGAACTAGATCCCATAGGCAGCAAATAAGAGTTCACAGGCTGCAACTAAAGAGCCCACTGCTGCAATGAAGACTGCAGATCCTACGGGCCACAACTAAGACTTGGTCCAGCCACATAAACGAACTGTTTTAAGAGTGGGGGGAGGGGAAGTAATGAGTGCCAAAGGGAGCACCTCTGCTGACCACACCAGAGGTGCATAAGAAGCCCAGCAAGGAGCTGGATCTCATTAGGAAGAGGGGGGCACAACTCCAACGGGAGGACAAAAAGACCAAGAAAACTGGGACAGGGATGGGATACGGAGCCCAAACATCATAGCTGAAAAGAGGTTGAATCCACACCTGGAATGCTTTGGGAACAGGGAAGGAAGGTGCCGGGAGATGGCTGGAATGCCAGAGAGAGGCTGTTGGCAGGCCTGGTGGAGAGTGTGGTGCGTGAGCAGTGCTGTGCTGTGGATTGAAGAAGGAGACATATCCCTATTCAGCAATACTGATTCCAGAAACACTGAATAAGTTCATTGATATTTTATTGGAGGCTGAAACTTTTCATTTTAATTAGATTAATTCTCTAGGTTTACTACATTTTTAATGTGTTTTTATTATGCCTTGGGGTCATTTCCCCCGTAGGAATGATTCTAGTTTTATAATTTAAAAATGAATCAACATTCTGAATTTAAAATATGGATTTTTTTCAGATTTAACTTTCCTGGGTCAAAGTTATACCATAAAAATGAGACCACTGAGAGACTTGGGAGCGGTATACACATTACCCAGTGATTTTTTTTCTTCTCATCTGGATGAAATAAAGCCAGCTTTTACTGACCGGCACTGGGAACAGTCTCAGCCTGCAGGCTATTGGTGAAGATTCCAACATCTCCTGCGGCAAATGTGAGCAGGCTGCCTCTGAGCTGGCTACAGAGCACAAGCAGGTGAGGCGGCTGCCTTTCCTGGCAGTTGGGAGGCAAAAGCTGTCGCTGGATTCTGCTACCTCGGCCGCACGCTGACAAACAACACACTCATAGGCAAGGAACTAGACAACTCTATCTAGGAACCCAGCATGTCTCTTGGCAGAATGGCAGGAAGGTTCTGGTTTCCAAATAACAAAGTTTTCCTGGAGCCAGAGGCCCACTATGCCCATGCCTAGACGGACGTTCGTGTTCCCGTCCCTCGTCTCATCAAGTCTGCCTTTCCTTCAGCCAACAGCCCATGTGCCATGGGCTGACCTGGCCATGGGCAGCCAGGTTCCACAACCCATGTCACGACCCAGTCTTGCTGCCAGAGGCTGGGTCTGTTAGTGAGTTTCAACTAAGCATCTAGTACTGCCCTAGCCATAGTAGAAAACATGATTGTTCTCTTAGAGTCAAGGAAACCAAGCTGGTCCTCCAAAAGACGAAGGGACTTGCCCCAAACTGTACCAACTGGCAGAGCAGAATCGAATTCCAACCTATCTCTGCCCAGCTCCAAACTCTACACACTGCCTCCCTCCACCAAGCAGCATTGTTTCTAGAAGCTACAGGGTCTCTGTGTGGGTGAACCCCCTGTCACCTCCTGTCAAGCAGAGTCTCCTATAGACCCCTGGCCCCACACTATAATATGGAAGCTAAGGCTCTCTACATCCAGCACAATGGGTAAAATAAGATGAAGAACAAATGTCTCATCCCTAGAATTCAGCTCGCTCTTCAGTGCCTTTTACAGCAGCCCCCAAGCTCTACACTCAGCCTGGTCATCCCTGCCCAGCCCTGGCCTGGGAATCCAAAAGAACATCTGCCCACCCCTTGCCATTCATACAGATTGTCTTTACATGAACTTGTGGCGATGTGCCTTCCTCTCTCATCTTGAATTTATCTAAAGAGCCCCAAACATCTCAAAGCATATGAAAATGAAATTATCCAGATGCCTTTGCAGATGTTACAAATGGCCAGCAAGATGCAAATGCAAAGAAAATCTCCTCTCCTCACATGGGAGTGAGTGTCTGCAAATGAGACCAGAAAAAAAATAAAAATAAAAATAACCCAGTGCACCCAGTGCACACTAATTCCTGATGAAAGGGATTTTTCTTTACCCCCGTGGCTAGAATTTCACTGTTTAAAAACCTTAAATATTCAAAGTTTGAATTTTCTTCAAATATTGATATTTGGTGGTTATTTAACTGTTGTTAGTTTTGTAGGGAAAGAAGAGAAGGAAGTTCTTCCCTGGCAGTCCAGTAGTTAAAACTTTGTCTTTCAATTCAGGGAGTAAGGGTTCAATCCCTGGTAAGGGAGCTAAGATCCACCATGAGTCTCAGCCAAAAAAACAAAACAGAAACAATAATGTAACAAATCCAATAAAGAATTTTAAAATGGTACCCCACTCCAGTACTTCCGCCTGGAAAATCCCACAGACGGAGGAGCCTGGTAGGCTGCAGTCCATGGGATCGCTGAGGGTCGGATACGACTGAGCGACTTCACTTTCACTTTTCACTTTCATGCATTGAAGAATGAAATGGCAACCCACTCCAGTGTTCTTGCCTGGAGAATCCCAGGGACGGGGGAGCCTGGTGGGCTGCCGTCTATGGGGTCACACAGAATCGGACACAACTGAAGTGACTTAGCAGCAGCAGCAGTAGCAGCCACATCAAAAACAAAAAAAAATCTTTAAAAATAAGCATGGAAGCATAGTGAAGTGTGGAGGAAATAAGGGGAGAAGAGTAATTATCTTCCCACTCTTTTGGGATCAATGAAGAGATGCAGTTTGCTCCTGTATGCCTAGCGGCAGGGGTAGAAGGCATGACAAGGAGCACAGAATGACAGATGATGGAACAGAACTTCACAGAGAACCTGAAATGCCAGCTAATCATAAACATTAGAGATAGTGGGTTTGGTGGAGCTGGGGGGAGGCAGTATTTGGAGAACACAGGGTTAGGCCTGAGTCAGGCCTATTTGAGGATTGCCTCATAGATTGTTCTGACAGGAGAGAGTGGAAGTAGGGGCCAGACCCTGTACATCCTTGAGTTCAGCCTGGACTTTGATCTTTAAAGCCAATAGAAGCTCTCGAATTGTTCAAACAGCAGTGTGACACAATGAAAGTAGAGATTTAGGAGGATTATCTGTGTAGTAAAGAGAAGGATAAATAGAAAGGCATATAGTTCATAGATTCACCTGTCAGATTTTCACCCCATCTCCTTTCACAGAGAAGTTGAGGGCTCCAAAGCTGCTGTTCTGGTCCAGGGGTCAGAAGATGAGCACATGCCTTCCATCTCTTCTGTATCCAGATGCTTTCTGTCCATGGTGGGAGGAGCCACAGAGCCAATTAAATCCTCCAGCAGGCCAGGGACCTGCATCCTCATCAGCCATTGGTGCATTCCTGCTCTGCTCTGGCTGCCAGACAAGACCTGCAGAAGCTGCCTCCCACTCCAGCCCACATTCTTTGCCTGGCTGCCCGCCACTCCCCCTGGTTCCTGGATAAAGTCACTCTGCTTCCGGTCCTGCTGCTGTGTCCTTGAGTCTCCTGCCGGCCCAGGTTTTGGCTTGCCGTGGCACAAACCTGCATCCCAGCACCAGCCATTTCTATCCTACAGCTCAGCATGGATGGGGCCTCTCCAGGGCCAGCTGGGGATGGGGGTGGGTGGAGCTGCTTGGGGTGAGTGTCATGTGTCATGAATGGGAAAGAAAGGAGAGATGGGGGCCCTTGACCCTGAAAATCCTCCCGGCTCTTCAGGTTTTGCCTCTTGCTCTTGGATGACATTACTTGGACTGAGTGAAAAATCTCATGCTGAGAGAGATTTAATCTCTTCATCTCCTTTATTTTTCTGAAACAGAATTTCATTCCTATTTCAAACCCCCAGACCCCTGGAGCATAGACACATTTTAGCATCTTAGCTAAAATGGACCCCTTCCCACCTCACCCTAGCCAGGCTGTGCAGTCTCCTTGCCTAGTGCCAGGGTAACAGTGGATGGGAAGTCCTCCTGCATTCTTGCTGGCCTCTGCTAAGCTTGTCCCATCTGGTCTTTGGTCATTTGTTCATTAGGTTCCTTCAGGTCGCCCTCCACCTCCATTCCTTGTCTTAAGGTCTCTCTAGATCGGGCTCTGTCTCAGCTACTGCCACACTGCTCTACACCAGATCCCTGAAACTGAGTCCACAAGCACCAGGGTATACCAGGAAGCTACTTTCTCTCCAGGGTCTGGCTGCCTCAATGAGGTCCTACCTAAAAGTGTTGGAGGGAAGAACTGACTCTATTTTGGATCTGTTTCTTTTACTTTAACCTTTGTTTCCCGAAACTTCCCTGGTGGTTCAGATGATAAAAGGGTCTGCCTACAATGTGGGTGACCTGGGTTCGATCCCTGGGTCAGGAAGATCCCCTGGAGAAGAAAATGACAACCCACTCCAGTACTCTTGCCTGGAAAATCCCATGGACAGAGAAGCCTGGTAGGCTACAATCCATGGGGTTACAAAGAGTCGGACAGGACTGAACAACTTCACTTTCTTTGTTCACTAAAAGGATACTGTTTATACATAATGGACCACCTGGTGGAACCCTGCCCCTCGACCTGAGTGTTAAACCAAAATGCCTCAGTTCAGGAGCTGTTCACCTTTGGATGGCTATAGGAAGGAAGAAATTAACACATCATTCCAGGAGATATTTGCAAGATTAATGGCCTTTATACTTTGCTTCCCCTGTCCCTGTGTTCTATAAAAGAACCTAGCATCCAGACCACAACAAGGTGGTTATTTTGAGACATTAGTTTGCCATCTTCTCAGTCTGCTGACTTCCTGAATAAAGTTGTATTCCTTGGTTCAACACCTCATCTCTGATTCATTGGCCTGTCATGTGGCAAGCAGAGAGTTTGGACTTAGTAAAAGCAGAAACATTACTTTGCAAACGAAGGTCCGTCTAGTCAAGGCTATGGTTTTTCCTGTAGTCATGTATGGATGTGAGAGTTGGACTGTGAAGAAGGCTGAGCACCGAAGAACTGATGCTTTTGAACTGTGGTGTTGGAGAAGACTCTTGAGAGTCCCTTGGACTGCAAGGAGATCCAACCAGTCCATTCTGAAGGAGATCAGCCCTGGGATTTCTTTGGAAGGAATGATGTTAAAGCTGAAACTCCAGTACTTTGGCCACCTGATGTGAAGAGTTGACTCATTGGAAAAGACTCTGATGCTGGGAGGGATTGGGGGCAGGAGGAGAAGGGGACAACAGCGGATGAGATTGCTGGATGGCATCACTGACTCGATGGACGTGAGTTTGAGTGAACTCCGGGAGTTGGTGATGGACAGGGAGGCCTGGCGTGCTGGAATTCATGGGGTCACAAAGAGTCGGACACGACTGAGCGACTGATCTGAACTGAACTGAACAGATGTAGGATACAAGTTCCCTGTGCCTTGGATTCCTCAAACCTATTTTCGGGGGACTTCTATTTCCTTTTGGGCCACACCTTTCTCAGGGGCTGTGTCAGCTGGTCCCCTGGTAAGTGACACTAAGTCAGAGTAGAAGAGGCTTGTCAGAGTGGGGTGAGGGGAGTGTGAACTCTAGTGAAGTGCAAAGGGGGAGGAAGCACAATTGGGCAGGAGAGCATCCACTGAAGATTTATTAAGTCCTCCCCCCAGGAAGCTTCAGAGCACATTAGAGGGGTCTTGCACTGAACCCAAATCACCAGTCCTAGAACCCCAGCCCTGTCATTGTTGGTTGGAGCACCAAAGGAGGGTGTGGGTTCATCTTAGTCACTGTGTCGAATCCTAAAGGTGGTACAGCTACAGGCTCTCAGTCACTGCACTCCAAAAAACAGCAGGTTCTTTCCAAAAGAGAGAGCCCAGCAGTGAGCCCCACATGTGCCTGCCATACCTGAGTGCTCTTCACTTCTCCTCAGCTCCTCCTAGTCCAGGATGGGAAGTCTTATTGCCCTCTGTTGGGGGAGACGCTTGCTATAAATCAGAGCCTCCTAGAGTTTTTTTCTGGGCCCCTCTGAGGACAATGCTTTTGAAAACCTAAAAAACAAAAGTGGGTCTTGTTTTCTTTCTTGACATTATAAAACTTGCCCCTTTAGAAAATAAACTGGGCATAGGCTAGCTTAACTGTAAAGAGACCATGGGGACAAGGGACATGGATTTGCATTCAGGCTTTTCCAGCTGGTAATTGATAAAAACTGAATCCAAATTGATGTCCTCTGAGCTTCATGCTACAACCCATTATTACAATGAAAAATATTGCCCAAAGTCCATGTCCTAGAATGAACAGCTAGCTTCTTCCTTGGTGGTATTTTGTGATAGCCACATCTGTCATGCTTGGGATATCAGTGAGGCATCGAATGGGTCCAGAGAGAAGTTAAGAAGTAGCATCACTATGAGTGAGGCAGTCTTCTATCTTTCCCCGGAGAAAGCTGCCCCACTCAGTGCTTATCATAAAAAGGAATTTACACAATCTATTCATGTGCAGCACATTTCATAGTCGAGATGTTACCTTTCAAAGAAGGTAACTTATTCTTTCAGCATATATTTATTGAATACTTACTACATGCAAGGAACTAGGACCAACTTGAAGGGGTGAAAGAGACAGGATGTGTAACACAGAGAACACTGCATGTAAGCAAGCAAATTATCACCACAACTTAGAAAGGGGTATCATCTGTGCTCTCATCTAATGATCATACTAAGCAATATTTGAGAGCTTCCAGAACATTTACACACTTGTTCCTGGAAACCATCCCACTCCTCACCTGCTTATCCAACAGCAAACTCCTTTCCACCCTGCAAAAGCCTCTCGAATGTCAACTCTCTTGTGGAGTCTTCTTTGACTGCCTACTTTGCACCTCCCACCCTACACAAACTCCTTTCTTCTCTCTGTCTTTCCCTTCCTCTTTGAGCAGTTTCTACATACAAGGGATTCTTGTTAACCCTTTATAGATGTTAACTTATTTATTTCTCACCATGGCCCCGTGAGGGAGGTGCAGTGACATGTCACCGTGTAGTGACACATGAGCCTAAGAAACAATCCTTGAACCATGGTCTCCCATCAGACTATGCCATCCCCAGAGCACCTGTGTAAAGATACTATGCTAGGTGTCAGGGCCCCTAATGGTCACCCACGGGCCAGCTCAGCCTACACTGGACTCAGCCTTAACCCCTTGGCAGGCCTCTCTGCTCCTCCTCACCTGTGTCCTGCCCACTTCTGTGGTCCCCTTTATGGGAGGAACCACAGAACAGCCAGCTCCTAGCATTTCACTGGACACCAGATGGCTCAGCTAGGACTAGCTCTGAACAGAGGCCCACTCGCCATGTGCTCTGCCAGTTCAGCTGTTAACTGAGACCACTTCTCCTCACCATCCCTCTTTACCCCTCAGCAGAGCTGGGGAAACGCAAACCCAAGCAAGGAAGACCTAAGGAAGATGACTCAAGTCCTGGGAGAGTCCACCCAGCCTAGTACACTTGAATTTGGAACCAGATGCCTGGACTCATATCCTACTGCCAGCCCATACTGGTGTTTGCCCTGGTTAAGGGACAGAACCTTCAAAGCCTGGACCTCCTCATCCAGAACGTGGGGGTGGTAATAACGGCTCCCACTTCACAAAATTGTTGAGAAAAATGAGATACTGCCCACAAAGAAAAAGTACTTTGTAAACAAGAAAGTGCCTGGTATACATGTTTGAGATAATCACATAGCTACAATATTATTAATACTTACAATAGTATACATTGAGATGTTGGTGCTCAAAGATTAAGACTTGAGTTCTAGAGCCAAGTGGACCAGGGTTCAAGCCTCAGCTTTGCCACTTACTAGCTGTGAAACACTGGACCAGTTTAATTTCTCTGTGCCTTAGTTTAGTTTGTTCATACATAGTGTTTGGGGATGAGTAAATAGATTAATCCACTTAAAGCACTTAGAACAGTACCAGGCACACAGTCAGCATTCCACAAGTGCCACCTATGACTAATAAAGGAGTCAAAAGATTAGTATGTTATTGTTTTAGTTCTATGTGCTATAACAAAATATCACAGATGGTGTGGCTTATAAACAATCGTGAGAAGTTTATTTCTCACAACTCTGGAGGCTGGAGGACTAAGATCTGGGTATCATGGAGGTCAGGTTCTGGAGGGAGCTCTCTCCCTGGCTGAAGATAGTCATTTTCTCATTGCATCCTCACAGCAGACAGCAGAAAGCTCTCTAGGGTCTCTCTTATAAGCATGCTTCATAACAGCTCCACCCTCATGATCTAATCACCACCTAAAGGCTCCCATCTCCAAATCCCATCACATCAGGTATTAGGACCTCTGCATAGGAATTTGGGGTGACGTGACATGGCATGGGGGCATGGACACAAACATTCAGTCCATTTCAACTACATTCTTCAATATTCCTTACATCATATTCCATATGATTATAGTAACTAATATTTGACAGTTTACAGAGCATTCACACATTTATTTTCTGAAAGTGCCAAGGGACCCTAAAGCAAATGACTGCTTACTACCCAGGAAAAGGGAAGGAGTTGACACGTATCCTGGGCCTTGAAAGAGGAATAAGATTTGAACTGCTGGAATGAAAGGCAAAGAGAGGCCTGTGAATAAAACCATGGAGGGGTTCTTCCAGCAGGACATGCTCTGGGAACCTCCAGCCATTGAACTGGGCTTTGGAAAGGGTCTATGTCCTGATTATGTTACAGAATCACCTGGGGAATTACAAAGATACTGATGGACTTCCCTGGTGGTCTAGTGGTTAAGATTCTGCACTTCCAATTCAGGGGGCGTGGGTTCTGTCTTGGTTGGGGAACAAAGATTCCACATGCCATTCAGAGAGGTCCTCCCCAAAATATTTTTAAGTAAAATATTGATATTCAAGTCCCACTCTGAGACATTCTGAATCATTGGTCTTGGGTGAAACCTGGACATGAATGATTTTTTAGTTTCCTTGATGAAACTAATATGCAGTGGGTTTAAAGATCTCCAGGCTAGAGCAGTAGATCTCAAACTTTAGCTGCATCAGTGTCACCCAGGAAGCTTGTTGAAACACACATCACTGGGCCCAGAGTTTCTGCCTGGGGCAGGGCCCAAGAATTTACATTTTCAACAAGTTCCCAGGTGATACTGCCATTGCTGGTGACACACCACACTTTGAGGATCACAGGGTGCATGCAAAAGATGTACAAAGACAGCTTGAGACATAACTCATGCAACTGGCTTCCAGAGATCTCACGCCACAGAAGTGTCATCCTGTTGGCACTGGGCAGTGAGAATGCTCAAAGCTGAGTATTAGAGAAACGGACCTGGGAACAAGTGAACAAGGCGATGAAGAGGGAGGAGAATGAAGACAGAGAAGGCAGTGTGAGGGTTTAGACCAGCCAGCAGCTTCAATTAGTTCAGTTCAGTTCAGTCCCTCAGTCGTGTCCAACTCTTTGTGACCCCATGAACCGCAGCACACCAGGCTTCCCTGTCCATCACCAACTCCCGGAGTCCACCCAAACCCATGTCCATTGAGTCGGTGATGCCAACTCACAGAGGTCACTCAGACTCACATCCATCAAGTCAGTGATGCCATCCAGCCATCTCATCCTCTGTCGTCCCCTTCTCCTCCTGCCCTCAATCGTTCCCAGCATTAGGGCCTTTTCCACTGAGTCAGGTTTTCACATCAGGTGGCCAACAGCTTACACCAGGGGAAAAGAAAGTGAAAAGTGAAAGAAAGTGAAGTCGCTCAGTCGTGTCTGACTCTTTGAGACCCCATGGACTGTAGCCTACCAAGCTTCTTCTTTGGACTTCCCACAGAGCAAGCACACTTTCAGTAATGTGGCCCCTGACAAAAGATTCTGCTTGATCATGTGTTCGTGAGCATATAATGGTTAACAAATTGATATCTGGCAACTTTATGAATCTCTGGATGAGTGATTGGCATCCTTGAGTCAGACCCACTCTAGGACCTGTCACTGGTGGGGTTTCCAAGCCCTCCAAGACCAGCTTGCCCTCATGGACCTTCTACAAATTTCTTGATACTTGAATACCCATAGTATGAATAACAGGAGTGTGTCCTGAGGGAGTGGGGACAGGCCACAGAGTGTGGGGGCAGAATAAGGAGCAGAATAAGAGGATTATTTTTCCTGTTCAGATGCAAGGCTGAGCTTCGTGGTGGTGGGTGGTGAAGCACCATGCAATCACCTTCATCACAGTTGCATTTGCCCCGCAATGTTCATTGAGCACTTACTCTGGGTCACGTACCACTCTGGGTGCTGACACAAGCTGTTCTGATGGAGTGTACATCTAGTTTGCGTCTATGGGTGAGTGTGTGTGTGTGTGTGTGTGTGTGTGTGTGTGTGAGAGATGTGCAGAAAGTAAATAAATAAGTCTGGCAAGTTCAAATCATAATGGCGACTATGAAGAGAAGCAAGAGATGGGATAGAATGGCTGTTTGAGTCTAGTCAGCAATGGCCTCTCTGAAAGGACAAGGTGTAAGTGTAGACTGAGTGGTGAGGAGGATGAGGAGCTGGTCAAGGAAGATCCAGGGCAGAGAGTTCCAGGCAGAGGGAAGAGTAAGTACAGAACCTAAAGGCAGAGGAAGTTTGGAGGAAGGAGGCTGGCCAGCAGGGCTGGGCTTGGGAACAAAGGAGTGAGATTCAGCTAGGTTCGGGGAAGGTTTTCCTGGATCTTCTGCTGCATGTCAGGAGTTCAGATTTTATTCCAAGCAAGAATACTGGAGTGGGTTGCCATTTCCTTCTCCAGAGGATCTTCCTGACCCAGGGATTGAACCTGGGCCAAGCGCATTGTAGACAGACGCTCTACCATCTGAGCCAACAGGGAAGTCCAGGGGAAGGGGAAGTGCAGCCCAATGCAGGACAGTCACAATGAGAGTGAGGGACAGGAGGGCAATTCTAGCCACACTGCTGAGACTGGATGCAGAGGACAGAGTAAAGCAGTGAGCATGAAGGGAAAGAATGAGACCAGCCTTTCCCAGGTCTTGAGTTGGAGAGATGAGCACTGCAGGGACAGAGGCAGGTCCAGGGGAGAGGTGTGTGTCTGGCTTCGGACACTTGCACTTAGAGACAGATTGTCCACAGGCTGTTAGGATGCAGAGTGGAGTCTGAGAATTTAAGACACTGCCTGAGGAGGGAAACATGAAAGCAGTGGTAAGAGGAAGAGATGAAGTCCAAGGACAGATCCTGGGGCCACCCAGCCCAACTACCAGGGGGAGAGGGATAGAATAGAAGCCCAGAGCCACAGGAGAAGAATATTTAGGGAGAAAACATGATGATCAATGATTTGAAAGACTATAGGGCATTGCAATTATACCTGAAAAATATTTTTTAAAAAATACACTTAAACAAAACCAGCCTAGTGTGAGTAAAGTATCTTGGAGAATGGACCCACTGCAGAGTCCAAGCCTGCTGTACAGGGGGCAGCCTGTATCCTGTAGAGTGCAAGGGTGGGCCCTGGACTTCCTCACGGGCAGCAGCTTGGCGGGTACACTCACTCTCCAGCAGCCCGCCCTCCAGCCCCCAAGGGACACTGAGTGTGTTGAAAGAAGGACCCCTAGTCCTAGTGTTAATGTCTTCTGTCATCACTAAGCTCAGATGCTGCCTGATGCTCACCTCAGCAATGCCTGCACAGGAAGGACTGTGTTTTCCCTAAAGGCCCAGATAGGGCAGAGGACTGCGGGAAGCAGAGGCATGGGGCTTAAGTCTCACCTGTGATCCCAGGTCACACGTGGGCCTCTGTGACAGGAGACAGATGAGGGCAGATATCCGATGAGGGACTATCTCCTCTCTGGCATCTGCAGCTAATTCAGGCCCAGAACAGGCTCAGGCAGAAACTGCTAGATGAGCAGTGGGCATCCAGGTATGTGAGGCAGGTGTGGATGAGGGCCAGGGAACCATGGAAATAACAGAAGAGGCTTTGTGAACAACCACCAGCCACCAAGATTAATGGAAGCTTCAGGCACAGGCCAAAGAGAGCTCTGGAATTCTCCATCCTGCCACCCGAAATGCAAAGTGGGGACTTTGCCTACTCTCTGAATAAGGCCAGGCCACAGCTGCCCCTCGGGGTGGTGGGAAATGACTTCTGTACAAGCTTTGCTCTCCCCAGGTTGGCTTCATGGCCTCATGGCCCTTCACAGTAACTCATGGTTTTCAGTTCCATTACTAGGAAAGAAGTAAACAAAGATGAGAGAGCGAGAGGAAACATACTCATTTCCCCTTGGCAGATGTTGTTGTTGTTGTTGTTGTTCAGTCGCTCAGTCATGTCCAACTCTTTGCGACCTCATGGACTGCACCATGCCAGACTTCCCTGTCCGTCACTGTCTCCTGGAGCTTGCTCAAACTCATGTCCATTGAGACAGTGATGCCATCCAACCATCTCGTCCTCTGTCATCCCCTTTTCCTGCCTTCAGTCTTTCCCAGAATCAGGCAGATGTGGCCTATGTCCAAGCTCTTGAATAACCACATGTAAAGGGAAATTCTGCCCGAGCCTCCTGAGGTTGTGCCAAGCCAGTTTAAGCCTTTGGGTTTGCGTCTCTGGAGAAAAGGCTGGAATAGACTCAAAAGATAAAATTACAGGGACTTGCCTGGTGGCCCAGTGATTAAGAATTTGCCTTCTAATGCAGAGGGTGCAGGTTCAATCACTGGTCAGAGATCATAAGATTCCATATGCCTCATGACCAAAAATGCAAAGCATAAAACAGAAGCAATATTGTAACAAATTCAACAAAGACTTTAAGAACAGTCTACACCCCCCCCCCCCGAAAAAAAAGACTTAAAAAAAAAAGATAGTATTACCGATGGTTCTAACCGGCCATGGTTCAACTGGTGATCTTTGGCTTTACCATGGTACAAAAGCTATATACATTCAGTAGGAATTATACTTCAAATTTTGGATTTTAATCTATTCCTGAGCTGGTAATTTGCAGCACCGCCTCTCTGGGGACGTTAGGCAGCATCAGGAGCCAAGCTCCCAATCAGCCATGTGATTACAAGAGTAAACAACAGATACACTCACAAACTTTCTGTTTTTCACTTTCAGTACAACAGCCAATGAATTACATAAGAGATTCAACTTTTTTGTATAAAATAGGTTTTTCTTTAATAGAATATGCATAACTGAATCACTTTGCTGTACAGCAGAAATTAACACAGCTTTGTAAATACACTACAATATTTTTTCAAAGGCAAAAAAAGAAAAAAGAAGCTTTGCTTTAGTTGATTTTACCCAACTGTCATCTAATGTAAGTGCTCTGAGTTTATTTAAAGTAGGCTAGGCTAAGCTATGATGGGAGGTTAGGTGCGCATGTGTGTGTGCTAAGTCACTTCAGTCGTGTCCAATTCTTTGTGACCTTATAAATGGTAGCCCTCCAGGCTCCTCTGTCCATGGGTTCTCCTGGCAAGAATACTGGAGTGGGCCATTTCCTTCTCCAAGTTAGGTGTAGTAAATGTACATTCAACTCAGGATATTTTCAACTTATGACGGGTTTATCAGAACATAACCCCATCGTAAGTTGAAGAAGATCTCTACTGTGACTCGCTGGAGTGGGTTGGTGTCCCCAGTTCCTTCCCCATGGTATCTCTAACAAGCTTTGCATTCAGATTCATTTGCTGGGTATTTAAAGTCCTTGCCTCAGAGTTACTTGCTTCAGTGGAGTTCTTCAAATGAATTTTTGCTACTGAGATACTCTAAGAATAAATAATAACTGGTTTTCATGCAGAATTAGAGATTTGTGGAACATCTTATATGTGGTGTCTGACAGCAGATTCTTTACTAAAGAAATCATGCTGAGATGTAGGATGTTCTTGTAGGAGGATTTAGAGATGTGACAAGATTCCTTAAGTCTCAACATTTTAAGTCGGTAGGGGAGGCTCCCTGGATTCCTGGGTATGGAAGGATTCTGAGGTTTCCCACCTGCACAGGAACACAAGAAAGAGGAGCAACAGCCCAGGGTTTCTATTGCCCCTGATTCCTTTATGTAAAAACAAGGGAATTGACCCCAGAAGGGTAAGTAGCTGGCTCAAGTCTCAGTGCTTCTGTGGACAGTCAGGAGTTTTATGAGGCATTTGTGTATTCTGCACAGTTTTCTTGTATGAATCCTGCCTCAAAAAAAAAAAAAAAAAAAAAAAAACCATAAGGTGGACAAAATAGAGCAGCACCAGGAAAAACTAAATGACAGATCCATAAGCTTCCATACGTACTGAGGTGGTAGGTGGATGTCTGCAGAGCCCACCAGGCAGTAGTGAGTCTAAGGGAAGACTCAGCTGGCAGAGGGGAGGAGAGGGGAAGCCAAGCCAGAGAAGGGAGCCCGTGGTGTGTGCAGACTAGCCTACTTTCTCCTTCTGCTACTGCCTCCTCGCACCTCCACCTGTACGGTTGGCACTGAGCCCAAGTCTCTCCAGGGTGCTTCACAGCCCTAGCTATGGTGATTGGTGCAGAGAGAAGCACATGGCCCATCCTAAGCCAATGAACATCAGGAATTAGCAGGGAAAGCTCTCCTTCTGCTGAGATTAATGAGCAGGGTGAGAAGGCTCAGAGCTGCAGGTGGCTTGTGCCACTGCATACAAGAAGCCCCAAAGAGAGGAAAGCAAAGTGAAAGAGTTAGAGACTCAAATTCCCAACTGCGGGCAAAACCTGCACTGACTCAACTCTACCCCTAAACTTTTTAGTTACATGAGCTAGTAAACGCCCACTTTGGTTAGGGCAGGTTGACAGCATTTCTGACACTTGTGCACACAGTGTTCTGACATTCACATAAGAAACAGCATAAACTCAGGTGGAGATGAGACGAAGCAGAGTCTAAAAGGGAAAGGAGGCTAGACTGCACACAGCACAGGGGCTCCCTTCTCTGATTCGGCCTCCCTGCCCTCCCCTCTACCATCCCAAGTCTGCCCTTAGACTCACTGCCACCCTGTGTGCTCACAGATGTCCACCTACAACCTCAGCACCTATGGCAGTTTCTCTGCCTGTCATTTAGTTTTTCCTCTTGCCACTTTATCTTCTCCACCTCACGGGGGCTTTTTGAGACAAGATTTGTACAATAAAACAATGCAAAACACACAAGTGCCGCATAAAACTCCTGATTGTCCGTAGAAGAGAAAGCCCACTCCTGGAGCTGAGAGCTGACTCAGCTCCTCCCACTGCATATGGATGAAGAGTAGGAATGACAATGGCTCCTCAAACACATACTGGGTACACAGTGAGGACGAGGACAAGAGTCTCTCTCTTCTTCCTCACGCTTTACTTTCTGAACACGATTCATGCAAACAGGTGACCCTGGCAATGGTAAGAAGCTCACAATTTAGGGTAGTAATGTAGCAAGTTACACTAGCTTTGGTTCTCCTATAATCCTGAAAAAGAACATGGATGTGGTGAGACATAAACACAGAGCCACAATACTTTAATTCCAGTCTCCAATTTCCCTTTCAGCATCACCATCCCTCATCCCTAAAATTACACCCAAACAGTCGAGCCTAGTGTAGTGATCCTCAAACTATCTGCCCATCAGAACCACTTCAGTTCAGTTCAGTTCAGTCCCTCAGCCGTGTCCGACTCTTTGCGACCCCATGAGTCACAGCACGCCAGGCCTCCCTGTCCATCACCAACTCCCGGAGTTCACCCAGACTCACGTCCATCAAGTCAGTGATGCAGTCCAGCCATCTCATCCTCTGTCGTTCCCTTCTCCTCCTGCCCCCAATCCCTCCCAGCATCTGAGTCTTTCTTTTCCAATGAGTCAACTCTTCGCATGATGTAGCCAAAGTACTGGAGTTTCAGCTTTAGCATCATTCCTTCTAAAGACATCCCAGGACTGATCTTCAGAATGGACTGCTTGGATTTCCATGAAGTCCAAGGGAATCTTCTCCAACACCACAGTTCAAAGGCATCAATTCTTCAGCGCTCAGCCTTCTTCACAGTCCAACTCTCACATCCATACATGACCACAGGAAAAACCATAGCCTTGACTAGATGAATCTTTGTTGGCAAAGTAATGTCTCTGCTTTTGAATATTCTATCTAGGTTGGTCATAACTTTCCTTCCAAGGAGTAAGCATCTTTTAATTTCATGGCTGCAGTCACCATCTGCAGTGATTTTGGAGCCCAGAAAAAGAAAGTCTGACACTGTTTCCACTGTTTCCCCATCTATTTGCCATGAAGTGATGGGACCAGATGCCATGATCTTCATTTTCTGAATGTTGAGCTTTAAGCCAACCTTTTCACTCTCCTCTTTCACTTTCATCAAGAGGCTCTTTAGTTTCTCTTCACTTTCTGCCATAAGGGTGGTGTCATCTGCATATCTGAGGTTATTGATATTTCTCCCGGCAATCTTGATTTCAGCTTGTGCTTCTTCCAGCCCAGTGTTTCTCATGATGTACTCTGCATAGAAGTTAAATAAGCAGGGTGACAATATACAGCCTTGACATACTACTTTTCCTATTTGGAACCAGTCTGTTGTTCCATGTCCAGTTCTAACTGTTGCTTCCTGACCTGCATACAGATTTCTCAAGAGGCAGATCAGGTGGTTTGGTATTCCCATCTCTTTCAGAATTTTCCACAGTTTCTTGTGATCCACACAGTCAAAGTCTTTGGCATAGTCAATAAAGAAGAAATAGATGTTTTTCTGGAACTCTCTTGCTTTTTCCATGATCCAGCAGATATTAGCAACTTGCTCTCTGGTTCCTCTGCCTTTTCTAAAACCAGCTTGTACATCAGGAAGTTCACAGTTCACATATTGCTGAAGCCTGGCTTGGAGAATTTTGACCATTACTTTACTAGCGTGTGAGATGAGTGCAATTGTGTGGGAGTTTGAGCATTCTTTGGCATTGCCTTTCATTGGGATTGGAATGAAAACTGACCTTTTCCAGTCTTGTGGCCACTGCTGAGTTTTCCAAATTTGCTGGCATATTGAGTGCAGCACTTTCACAGCATCATCTTTCAGGATTTGAAATAGCTCCACTGGAATTCCATCACCTCCACTAGGTTTGTTTGTAGTGATGCTTTCTAAGGCCCACTTGACTTCACATTCCAGGATGTCTGGCTCTAGGTCAGTGATCACACCATCGTGATTATCTAGGTCATGAAGATCTTTTTTGTACAGTTCTTCTGTGTATTCTTGCCATCTCTTCTTAATATCTTCTGCTTCTGTTAGGTCCATACCATTTCTGTCCTTTATTGTGCCCATCTTTGCATGAAATGTTCAATTGGTATCTCTGATTTTCTTGAAGAGATCTCTAGTCTTTCCCATTCTGTTGTTTTCCTCTATTTCTTTGCATTGATCGCTGAAAAAGGCTTTCTTATCTCTTCTTGCTATTCTTTGGAAGTCTGAATTCAGATGCTTATATCTTTCCTTTGCTCCTTTGCTTTTCACTTCTCTTTTCACAGCTATTTGTAAGGCCTCCCCAGACAGCTATTTTGCTTTTTTGCATTTCTTTTCCACAGGGATGGTCTTGATCCCTGTCTCCTGTACAATGTCATGAACCTCATTCCATAGTTCATCAGGCCCTCTATCAGATCTAGGCCTTTAAATCTATTTCTTACTTCCACTGTATAATCATAAGGGATTTGATTTAGGTCATACCTGAATGGTCTAGTGGTTTTCCTACTTTCTTCAATTTCAGTCTGAATTTGGCAATAAGGAGTTCATAGTCTGAGCCACAGTCATCTCCTGGTCTTGTTTTTGCTGACTGTATAGAGTTTCTCCATCTTTGGCTGCAAAGAATATAATCAATCTGATTTTGGTGTTGACCATCTGGTGATGTCCATGTGTAGAGTCTTCTCTTGTGTTGTTGGAAGAGGGTGTTTGCTATGACTAGTGCATTTTCTTGGCAAAACTCTATTAGTCTTTGCCCTGCTTCATTCCGTATTCCAAGGCCAATTTTGCCTGTTACTCCAGGTGTTTTTTGACTTCCTACTTTTGCATTCCAGTCCCCTATAATGAAAAGGACATCTTTTTTGGGTGTTAGTTCTAAAAGGTCTTGTAGGTCTTCATAGAACCGTTCAACTTCAGCTTCTTCAGCATTACTGGTTGGGGCATAGACTTGGATTACTGTGATATTGAATGGTTTGCCTTGGAAATGAACAGAGATCATTCTGTCATTTTTGAGATTGCATCCAATACTGCATTTCAGACTCTTTTGTTGACCATGATGTCTACTCCAATTCTTCTGAGGGATTCCTGCCCGCAGTAGTAGATATAATGGTCATCTGAGTTAAATTCACCCATTCCAGTCCATTTTAGTTTGCTGATTCCTAGAATATCGACATTCACTCTTGCCATCTCTTGTTTGACCACTTCCAATTTGCCTTGATTCATGGACCTGACATTCCAGGTTCCCATGCAATATTGCTCTTTATAGCATCGGACCTTGCTTCTATCACCAGTCACATCCACAGCTGGGTATTGTTTTTGCTTTGGCTCCATCCCCTTCATTCTTTCTGGAGTTATTTCTCCACTGATCTCCAGTAGCATATTGGGCACCTACTGACCTGGGGAGTTCCTCTTTCAGTATCCTATCATTTTGCCTTTTCATACTGTTCATGGGGTTCTCAAGGCAAGAATACTGAAGTGGTTTGCCATTTCCTTCTCCAGTGGACCACATTCTGTCAGATCTCTCCACCATGACCCGCCCATCTTGTGTTGCCCCACGGGCATGGCTTAGTTTCATTGAGTTAGACAAGGCTGTGGTCCTAGTGTGATTAGATTGACTAGTTTTCTGAATATGGTTTCAGTGTGTCTGCCCTCTGATGCCCTCTTGCAACACATACCCTCTTATTTGGGTTTCTCTTACCTTGGGCGTGGGCTATCTCTTCTGGAGTAGTCCAGCAAAGCGCAGTCGCTGCTCCTTAAGGTATCTCCTCACCGCCGCCCTTCCTGACCTTCAATGTGGGATAGCTCCTCTAGGCCCTCCTGCGCACGCGCAGCCAGGGCTCCTTGGACGGTTGGTCCTCCCGGCTGCCGCCCGTGGCCTCAGGCGTGGGGGTAACTCCTCCCAGCTGCCGGCCCTGGCCTCAGGCGTGGGGTAGCTGCTCCGGGCCGCCGCCCGCGACCTCGGACAAGGAGTAACTCCTCTCGTTGCGGCCCCTGACCTCGGACACGGGGTAGCTCCTCTCAAACCAGACCCTACCTTCTGGAGATTCAGATTCAGTATGTCTGTCTCAAGAACTCGTGGTCCAGGTTTAGTAAAAATCAGCAGGAACACCAAGGCACATACGTTATTTGCAGAGTTTGTAACTGACTCATTGGCTCCCATTTACCCTGGACAAAGGATAAGAAGCAATATGATGAGGGTTTGACAAGTTATGAATGAAGCCATTTGGTGAGAGCAATTGTTATTAGAGCTTTGATGTTAGCCTCTTCAAAAGCCCCAACCCCCAACCATTTAGTTTGAACATACATGAAACTAGATTTGCTGATGGGATTCTTTGTGTGGTGTGGATTCTCCAGGTATGCCCTGCCCTGCCTCACTTACTTGGGAAAGCTAGTCCCAAACCCATATTGCTTTTGAAGGAATTGTCACCCACAACAACAAGATCACAACACGTGCAGCCATTGTGTTATATTTTGGACAATAGTTTTTCCTGAAAAAGTTTACTTATTTTACACCACCACAAGCTGAGGATGACATGAAAAGTATCCCTTCAATAAGTCTCCTCAGAATTTAGCCTTAGGAAATGATGTCACTCTCCTCCTGATCTGATATGGGTCTCCTTATTAGATAGTGAAAATCAGATCTCCTAGGTCGGTCCATCTTACATCTTGGATGATTTCCAAATATCCAGGGGCTAACTAAACCCTTAGGGCTTTTTTTGTTTGTTTGTTTTTAATTGGAGGATAATTGCTTTACAAGGTTGTGTTGGTTTCATGAATCACTCATAAGTATACATGTATCCCCTCCCACCCCTCTAGGTCATCACAGAGCTCCTGTGCTATACAACAGTTTCCCACTAGCTGTCTATTTTATACATGATTGTCTATATATGTCAATGCTACTAACCCTTAGTTTTTTGTAGTCAAATTATGTTAGGGTTTGGGCATGATTGCATTTCCCCTTCTCTGATCTTTTGTTTTGATAGTCTTACTTGATATGTACTTTTTGTTATAATCTATATGTAAATATTATAGATAAACAGAAGTATGTGATGTTTTTATTTTTCCCAAATTCTCCAATCAAAGAAGACCTCTGCTGTAACCTGGCCACAGACCATCCTATTACCTTGGCCAGTTTTTTCATAACATGTGAGCTCTCAGCACCAGACAGAACCTAGCAAAGCTCTCATGGACTTTCTCTCTTTCCTTTTCTCCAACTCCTGTTTCCTTCCTTCCCCTGTCCAAGTTGTTAGGTTAACTTTGCTTGAGAAAAACCCTGACCAAACACCTCATTTCCCTGTGCAACCTCGGAGAGCCTCAGATCAAACAGAACAATTAACTCAGCAAACAATACCAGGGCAGAACTCCCTCCGTACCCACCAGCCCTAAGCCGAATAAACACCTCTCAGAGCATCTGGAGGCAGGGAATTGCAGGCAGGGATTTTATGGGCCTCTCAACAGGCCTGCTCTGGCTTTTTAGGAACCAGACTATTTAGCATATGTCACTTTTCCTCACCACCTTGGGGCCTTGGCTGGGGACCACAGACTTGTGTACTCAAGGGACAGCATTTGGAGTCAGGTGGGGCTGGGCCTGCTCTCATGGTACCACACACCCAGAAGTTACCCCAGTGGGGACTCAGGCTGCTGTAGGCTAGCCATAAAGTGAACCCAGACAAGGAGGACAAGGAGATGTTTCCTCTGGTTACCCCGAGTCTGACACACTCTTCCCTTTCAACTCTGTCTGAGAAAAACTTCTTGGGCACTTAGGCAGAAACTGAAATTCATCAAAAATCTCAATGTACCATAAGAACAGAGGTTTTTACAGAAATCAGAGACTAAAATGAACTAATAAGATATCTTGTCCACCCCCTATCAGTGTGGGATTTGCCCCTGAAGAGTTTTGATAGTTCATTTTAAATAATTCCAGCAATGAGTTTTCCATCACAAGACTCCCCAGGAGAGACCGTTCTAATAGATCTCATTCTTTGGAAGTGTACCCAAGATCCATCCTAATTTCTCCATTTCATAAGCTGCTCCTTGTAGCATCAAAAATGACTCCAGCAGCTCTTGCTGTATTTTCTCTGTGAGGCACTTGTCTGGAGCGGCCTTGTCTTCATATAGTTTGTCACCTTTTCTTATTTTGGAGAAGAGGCTGATGGATATATTTGAAATTTGCTAAGTGTCTGTATGATTGAAAAATATACAGTCTACTTAAGTTTTGCTTTATGGTAAAACCAATCAGAAATCAAAGGGTAAAACTGTCGCAGATAGAAGATAAATTGGGAGCCTGAGAGACCGTGCAGAGTATAGGTGCAAGGATGATCTCTGAAGTCTGACCAAGTCAGGTTCAAATCCCAGCTCTGCCTCTCACTATGCGTATGACCTTGAAATGTGATAACCTCTCTGAACTTCCCCCTTTCTTCATCTATAAAATGGGGATAATACTGCCTACATCAGAGCACTGTTATAAATCATAGCTAAAAGTTCAGGGACAGAGCATATAGTTACACTTAATCAGTAATTTTTACTCATTATTATTTTCTACTATAAAAGTGGCTAGAACTTCCCTGGTGGTCCAGTGGTTAAGAATTTGCCTGACAATGCAGAGAACACAGGTTCCATCCCCGGTCTGGGAAGATCCCACATGCTGCAGGGTAACTAAGCCCATGCACCACAACTACTGAGCCTATGCTTTAGAACACGTGCTCCACAACAGGAGAAGCCACCGCAGTGAGAAGTCCCTGCACAGTAGCTAGAGAGTAGCCCCGCCCACTGCATTTAGAGAAAACCCATGCCCAGCAGCAAAGACCCAGCACAGCCAAAATATATAAATAAATAAAATATTTTTAAAGTGGTTTAACTATGTATAAAGTGGATAAACAATAAGGACCTGCTGTATAGCAAAATGAGTTATATTCAGTATCATGTAATAACCTATAATGCAAAAGAATCTGAAAAATAATACATATATACATGTGTGTATATATATATATATAAACTGAATCACTTCCTTGTATACCCAAAACATCGTAAATCAACTATACTTTAATTTTAAAAATCAATTTTTTAAAAAGGTGGCTTAAACGCTAAAAGTATTTAAGAACAAAAAGTTAGATCAACTCATCCACATCCAGGGTAGAAAAACCACAAACAAAATTAATTTCCTCATTCACTCACTTGTTCTTGATACATCTGCAGCAATCTAGACACTAGCAGTTTGATCTAGAACCAGCTAGATACATTTGCAGCAGTCTGCTGAACCCAAGGAAGAATTAACTGAGGAGATGAAATATTCTCATATTGAGTTAAACAACACGTCATTAGGAGAGCACAGTGGGTGGAGTCAGCTAAATGCCCAATAAGTGGCAAGAGGAAGGATGCAGACTGAGAATTGAGCCCAGAGAAGGTGGGGAGGTAGAGGTGGGGGCTCCATCTGAACTTGTCAGGGAAGCTCTGATGATCCAAACTAGGGATCAACTCAGGGCCCTCGTGTCTAGTTCTAAGAACAGCCTGTAATGCAGTTTTGCAATATTTACTCTAAGGAAAAAGATCAAGTAATATTAGATTGCCTATTTAATCAAATGGTCAGTTTCACTAGCCCTGTGTATCAGGGCTTTTCAAGTCTTGAGAGAAACCCAACTCTAAACCAGCTTAAGCCAAAAAACAAAGACTGAGTTTACAGATGATCCTTGGAAACCTCCAGAATAGCAAGCTTCGGGAGCCCAGAGATGAGGATACTCTTCAGGAACAGTGGGAATGGAGAGAGGATGTGTTCAGGATGCCTTTCAGAGCTGGACAGCTGGGGAGGAGACAGATGAGAAGACACAAATGTACACCAGCAACTAAGAAAGTTCATCTCGTGGGCAGCTGATTTCCCTGAAGGACCATGGAGTTTCAGGAACCGGAGACAGTACCTAACTCTGAGAGTGGGTATGCAGGTGGAATAGGAAACAGTGAATGGGCTAAATATACTTATAAGAAGCATTTAAACACTCACATCCCTGCCTCTGCTGTAGCAGAAAGCTGGGTGTTTACCCTAGGACCATCTGGTGATGTTCATATGCAGAGTACAAAGCTTCTGAACTGATGGGCTGGAATTACAGAGCCTGGGTACCTGAGCAAAAGCAGGAGAACTAAGTGAAAGTTGATACACTGAACCATGAGCCCCCAGGCCCTGCTCCCATGCGCCCATATTCAGCTCCCAGAACTCAGGTAACCTGGCTGAAGCATCCCGGGCAAAAAGTTGGCAGGTGTCTCACAGGAAAAAGCAACCAGGCCAACAAATACTGAGAGTTGGGTCCCCAGTGAAAGGGCCAAGCTTGTTTTCCCTACAGTGAAGCCACTACCAACACATACAGCCCTTGCAAACACAGCTTCAGGCGAACTTTCAGTGACCCATGCTTAAATATCATCTGACAACCAAAAATCAGCAAACATTTGAGAAGCCTTCCATCATCCAAAAGAAACAAACTGAGGTAAAGAGGAAAGAATTCAGAAGGGATAATGAACTAACTGAGGCTCTGGGAGTAAAAGGATACTGCATCCATGAAATAATAACAGGAGGCCCCAGTAAGAAATACCCACAGAACAGATGATGAGCTCTTGGGAATTACAGATATGATGGCAGAAATGAAAAAAATTTCAGAGGAGTATTTGGACTATAAATCAAGCCGGCTATGGTTTTTCCTGTGGTCATGTATGGATGTGAGAGTTGGACTGTGAAGAAAGCTGAGCGCCGAAGAATTGATGCTTTTGAACTGTGGTGTTGGAGAAGACTCTTGAGAGTCCCTTGGACTGCAAGGAGATCCAACTAGTCCATTCTGAAGAAAATCAGCCCTGGGATTTCTTTGGAAGGAATGATGTTAAAGCTGAAACTGCAATACTTTGGCCACCTGATGTGAAGAGTTGACTCATTGGAAAAGACTCTGATGCTGGGAGGGATTGAGGGCAGAAGGAGAAGGGGACGACAGAGGATGAGATGGCTGGATGGCATCACTGACTCGATGGATGTGAGTCTCAGTGACCTCCGGGAGTTGGTGATAGACAGGGAGGCCTGGCATGCTGCGATTTATGGGGTCGCAGAGTCAGACACAACTGAGCGACTGAACTGAACTGAAGGAATTAAAATTTTTAAATTAAAATAAATATGGGGGGTAAGTCATGGGGGGTAGATATTCTAAAAGAGTCTATGGAGGGGAGGAAAAGATAGTTCTGTGGGGAAGGCATCAAAGACAATGGCAACCCACTCCAGTACTCTTGCCTGGAAAATCCCATGGACGGAGGAACCTGGAAGGCTACTGTCCATGGGGTCACTAAGAGTCAGACAGGACTGAGTGGCTTCACTTTCACTTTTCACTTTCATGCATTGGGGAAGGAAATGGCAACCCACTCCAATGTTCTTGCCTGGAGAATCCCAGGGACAGGGGAGCCTGGTGGGCTGCCGTCTCTGGGGTCGCACAGAGTCGGACATGACTGACGCGACTTAGCAGCAGCAGCAGTAAACCAGAGGGTAATGTCTTCAGAATCCTTCAGGGAAATAATTTCCAAGCTGGAATTCTATGCCCAGCCAAAATATTAATTATAAAAACAGATAGAAGGTAAACACTTTCAGACACACCAGGTCTCCAAATTTGCCACATGCTTATTTTGGAGAAGGAAATGGCAACCCACTCCAGTGTTCTTGCCTGGAGAATCCCAGGGAAGGTGGAGCCTGATGGGCTATTGTCTTTGGGGTCACACAGAATCGGACATGACTGAAGCGACTTACCTTACCTTACCTTACCTATTTTCAGGAAGTTACGGGAAATGTACTCCAATACAATGAGAATGAACCAAAGGAAAAGATGTTATTTAAGAAACAAGGAATACAACACAGGAAAAAAATGAAGGAAATTCCCAGGAAAATGGTGAAAAGAGGTGCCAGGACAATTGATGCAAATAGGCTTAACAAGAAGTTAGCCCAGATCTGAGCAAAAGGATAGAGAAATCCAGTGTGGTATCCCCTAGGAAAATAAGAAATTGTTAAAAGAATTGTGGGGTGGATTAGTGATTGGTATGAATTATTGCTGTTTAGTCACTAAGTCATGTCCAACTCTTTGCAACCCTGTGGATTGCATGCCAGGCTTCCCTGTCCTTCACTGTCCCCTGGAGTTTGCTCAAATTCATGTTCATTGATACTAGATTGATACTAGAAAACTAAGCAAACAAGGGAAGCAAAAGCATTATTAACTCTGGGAAAAACAAATACTTGTTCCTGAAAGTAAATTTAATTATAGTACATTACATGACTCAGCTGTTACTAGTATTTACACAGTGCTGATATACACTATGAATAAAGACTGCACCAAGAGTGTGATACAATATACTGGTAGTTAAGGGAGAGGCAGAATGTGTGTGTGTGTGTGTGTGTGTGTGTGTGTACACACATGCATTCAGGCATATGTCAATCAGAAGGAAGACAGAAAAGACTGCAATATAAGGAAATTAAATGTTTATCCCTCATATTCAGAGATCAATAGATAATACCTAAAACTGTAGAATCAAGAAATCATGGTATAACTATTTTATTTCAATGTATTGAAGCAACTGTCAATGTTCATTCTTGCCATCTCCTGTTTGACCACTTCCAATTTACCTTGAGTGAACATTGACAAGAGTAAAAATTGACAATTTAAGAACCAGTGAACTAAAATGGACTGGAATGGGTGAATTTAATTCAGATGACCATTATATCTACTACTGTGGGTAAGAATTCCTAGGAGAAATGAAGTAGCCCTCATAGTCAACAAAAGAGCCTGAAATGCAGTACTTGGGTGCAGTCTCAAAAAGGACAATGATCTCTGTTCCAAGGCAAATCATTTAATATCACATTAATCCACGTCTATGCCCCAACCAATAAGGTTGCTTAAGAAGCTGAAGGTGAATGGTTCTTTGTAAACCTACAAAACCTTCTAGAACAAACACCTAAAAAAGATGTCATTTTCATCATGAAGGACTGGAATACAAAAGTAGGAAGTGAAGAGATACCTGGAGTAACAGGCAAATTTGACCTTGGAGTACAAAATGAAGCAGGGTAAAGGCTAACAGAATTTTTCCAAGAGAATGCATTGGTCATAGAAAACGCCCCCTTCCAACAATACAAGAGAAGACTCTAAAGATGGACATCAACAGATAGTCAATACAGAAATCAGATTAATTATATTCTTTGCAGCAAAAGATGGAGAAGCACTACACAGTCAGCAAAAATAAGACTGGGAGCACAAGGTGGCTCAGATCATGAACTCCTTATTGCCAAATTCAGACTTATATTGAAGAAAATAGGGGAAACCACTAGGCCATTCAGATATGACTGAAATAAAATCCCTTATGATTATACAGTGGAAGTGACAAATAGATTCAAGAGATTAGATCTGATAGAGTGCCTGAAGAACTATGGACAGAGGTTCATGACATTGTACAGGAGGCAGTAATCAAGATCACCCCCAAGAAAAAGAAATGCAAAAAGGGCAAAATGGTTGTCTGAGGAGGCTTTACAAATGGCTGAGAAAAGAAGAGAAGCTAAAGGCAAAGAAGAAAAGGAAAGATACACCCATTTGAATGTGGCATTCCAAAGAAGAGCAAGGAGAGATAAGAAAGCCTTCCTCAGCTATCAATGCAAAGAAATAGAGGCAAACAATAGAATGGGAAAGATGAGAGTTCTCTTTAAGAAAATTAGAGATATCAAGGGAACATTTCTTGCAAAGATGGGCACAATGAAGGACAGAAACAGTATGGACCTAAGAGAAGCAAAGATATTAAGAAGAGGTGGCCAGAATACACAGAAGAGCTATATACACAAGAGATCTTCATTATCCAGATAACCACGATGGTGTGAACACTCACCCAGATCCAGACATCCTGGAATGCAAAGTCAAGTGGGCCTTAGGAACAAAGCCAGTGGAGATGATAGAATTCCAGGTGAGCTATTTCAAGTCCTGAAAGATGATGCTGTTACAGTGCTGCAATCAATATGCTAGCTATTTGGAAAACTCAGCAGTGGCCACAGGACTGGAAAAGGTCAGTTTTCATTCCATTCCCAAAGAAAGGCAATGCCAAAAGATTCAAATTACTGCACAGTTGCACTCATCTCACATGCTAGCAAAGTAATGCTCAAAATTCTCCAAGCCAGGCTTCAACAGTACATGAACTTCCTGATATGCAAGCTGGATTTAGAAAAGGCAGAGGAACCAGAGATCAAATTGCCAACATCCGTTGGATCATCAAAAAAGCAAGAGAGTTCCAGAAAAACGTCTATTTCTGCTTTATTGACTATGCCAAAACCTTTGACTGTGTGAATCACAATAAACTGTGGAAAATTCTGAAAGACATGGGAATACCAGACCACCTGACCTGCCTCTTGAGAAGTCTGTGTGCAGGTCAGGAAGAAACAGTTAGAAATGGACATAGAACAAACTGGTTCCAAACTCAGAAAGGAGTATGTCAAGGCTGTATATTGTCACCGTCCTTATTTAACTTATATGCAGAGTACATCATGTGAAATGGTGGGCTGGATGAAGCACAAGCTGAAATCAAGATTGCTGGGAGAAATATCAATAACCTCAGGTGTGCAGATGACACCACCACTATGGCAGAAAGTGAAGAGGAACTAAAAAGCCTCTTGATGAAAATGAAAGAGGAGAGTGAAAAAGTTGGCTTAAAATTCAACATTCAAAAAACTAAGATCATGGCATCTGGTCACATCGCCTCATGGTAAATAGATAGGGAAACAATGGAAACAGTGACAGACTTTATTTTGCTGGGCTCCAAAATCACTGCAGATGGTGACTGCAGCCATGAAAATAAAAGACACGTACTCCTTGGAAGAAAAGCTATGACCAACCTAGACAATGTATTAAAAAGCAGACATTACCAACAAAACCAGTCAAAGCTATGATTTTTCCAGTAGTCATTTATGGATGTGAGAGTTGAACTATAAAGAAAGCTGAGCACCGAAGAATTGATGCTTCTGAACTTTGGTGTTAGAGAAGACTCTTGAGAGTCCCTTGGACAGCAAGGAGATCAAGCCAGTCAATCCTAAAGGAAATCAGTCCTGAATAGTCATTGGAAGGACTGGTGCTGAAGCTCAAACTCCAATACTTTGGCTACCTGATGCAAAGAAGTGACTCATTGGAAAAGATCCTAATGCTTGGAAAGATTGAAGGCAGGAGAAGGGGATGACAGAGGATGAGATGGTTGGATGACATCACCGACTCAATGGACATGAGTCTGAGCAAGCTCTGGGAGTCTGTGATGGACAGGGAAAGCTTGCATGCTGCAGCCCATTAAGTCACAAAGAGTCGGGAAAGACTGAGTGACTGGACTGAACTGAACTGAAGCACATACAAGAGTAGTATGTGAAATTTGAAAATTGAAATTGCTTGTCTCCAGGGAATAGCAATGGAATGGAAGGGATAAGACACTACACTATGCTCGTAGATTTGTTTTCTTTTTTTTTTTAATTTGTAATTGAAAGGTAATTACTTTACGATTTTGCATTGGTTTCTGCCAAACATCAGCATGAATCAGCCTGTATATATCACATATAAGTAGTCTTTTATATAAGCATCGATTCCCAAGTAGCTCAGTGGTAAAGAATCCACCTGCAAATGTAGGAGACATGGATTCAATCCCTAGGTTAGAAAGATTCCCTGGAAGAGGAAATGGCAACCCACTCCAGTTTTCTCGCCAGGAAAACCCCATGAACAGAGGAGCCCGGCAGGCCAAAGTTCATGAGGTAGCAGAGTCGGACGTGACTGAGCACGCACACACACACAGACACACACACATATACATACATATATAAGTAGTCTACAGATATATCTATAACATTTTTGTTAAGCAGGTCAGTTTGGTGTTAGAGACAACTGGATTTGTATCTAAATTCTAGATAAGGTGATAAAGGGTATAAGGCCTGAAGCCTCTCTGGTTGTTCCTTCCCCCCACCTTATTGACCTTCATTACTGTCCTCCTCACATCCTCTTATCACCTATCACCTCTAACACATCTGCCATCACTTACCAGCACCTACCACAGAATTTGGAAGTGCATCAGAATTCTGAGACCAAAAACTCACCTGATAGCAAGAATTAAAGGATGGGCTGAGCATGAATAGGGTCTGATGCAGTGGTAGATAATTCGTTCAAGGAGATTCCTTCCTTCTCTTAGAAACAGTTAACTTAAGATGCAAAGTGTTTACAACACAAGGATTTTATGTGGAACCTAAGGCCAAGAAGAAGCTTGAGGAAGAAATTGCTAAATTTTTAAGAAATTTGTGAGCCAGTTGTTAAATTTCAAAACTTACAATGAAATAAATATTATACACTAAAGTACAGGGACTTGCCTGGCAGTCAAAGTGGTTAAAACTTTGCCTTCCAAAGCAGAGGGTGAGAGTTCTATCCCTGGACAGAGAGCTAAGATCCCACATGCCTGGTGGGCAGAAAACCAAAACATAAAACAGAAGCAATATTGCAAAAAATTCAATAAAGGATTTTTAAATGGTCCACATCAAAAAATTAAAAAGTAATAAATTAAATTGAATTTTTAAAAATAAAATATAAATAATAAATGCCTCATTTCCTAAATGTTTGACTGTATTTGACTATTATCTATGTCCTTAATGTTATCTATTGTATCCATTATTATCTATGTCTACATTAAGTAAAATGTGAAGACTGCAATGGCACCCCACTCCAGTACTCTTGCCTGGAAAATCCCATGGACAGAGGAGCCTGGTAGGCTGCAGTCCATGGGGTCACTAAGAGTCGGACACGACTGAGTGACTTCATTTTCACTTTTCACTTTCATGCATTGGAGAAGGAAATGGCAACCCACTCCAGTGTTCTTGCCTGGAGAATCCCAGGGACGGCAGAGCCTAGTGGGCTGCCATCTATGGGGTCACACAGAGTCGGACACAACTGAAGCAACTTAGCAGCGGCAGCAGCAGCAGTATCATATCTACACTAAAGCCTTTAACTGTGTGAAAGTGAAAGTCACTCAGTCATGTCCGACTCTGTGACCCATGGACTATACAATCCTTGGAATTCTCCAGGCCAGAATACTGGAGTGGGTAACATTTCTCTTCTCCAGGGGATCTTCCCAACCCAGGGATCGAACCCAAGTCTCCTGCATTGCAGGCAGATTCTTTACCAGCTGAGCCACAAGATCACAACAAACTGTGGGAAATTCTTAGACAGGAATACCAGACAATCTTACCTGCCTCCTGAGAAACCTGTATGCAGGTCAAGAAGCAACAGTTAAAACCGAACATGGGACAATGAAGTAGTTCAAAATTGGGAAAGGAGTGCTTCAAGACTGTGTATTATCACCCTACTTAATTATATGCAGAAACTATCATGCTAAATGCTGGGTTGGATGAACCACAAGCTGAAATCAAGATTTCCAGGAGAAATATCAACAACCTCAGATATGTAGATGATACCACTTTAATGGCAGAAAGTGAAGAGGAACTAAAGAGTTCCTTGATGAACATGAAAGAGTAGAGTGCAAAAGCTGGCTTAAAACTCAGTATTCAAAAAACTAAGATCATAGTACCCAGTCCCATCACTTCATGGCAAATAGATGGGAAAAATGTGGAAACAGCGTCAAATTTCATTTTCTCGGGCTCCAAAATCAATGTGGACGGTGACTGCAGCCATGAAATTAATGGACACTTGCTCCTTGGAAGAATAGCTATGACAAACATAGACAGTGTATTAAAAAGCAGAGACATCACTTTCCTGACAAAGGTCTGAATAGTCAAAGCTATGGTTTTTCCAGCAGTCATGTATGGATGTGACAGTTGGACCATAAAGAAGGCTGAGCTCCAAAGAATTGATACTTTTGAACTGTGGTGCTGCAGAAGACTCTTGAGAATCCCTTGAACGGCAAGGTGATCAAACCAGTCAATCCTAAAGGAAATCAACTCTGAATATTCATTGGAAGGACTGGTGCTAAAGCTGAAGCTCCAATACTTTGGCCACCTGATTCAAAGAGCCGACACACTGGAAAATACTCTGATGCTCAGAAACATTGAAGGAAACAGGAAAAGGGGACAACAGAGCATGAGATGGTTGAATGGCATCACTGACTCAATGGACATGAATTTGAGCAAACTCAGAGAGGTAGTGGAGGACACAGAAGCCTGGCGAGGTGCAGTTCATGGGGTCAAAAAGAGTCGGACATGACTTAGCAACTGAAGAACAACAACATCATTAAGTGATATCATTTTGAAAGCTGAAAGTCAGAATTGGGAAAAGATTTACATCACAGAAATTAACAAAAGCTGTAAATCAAGATTTTCCCCCAGAGATAGTTTTAAGACATTTACCAGCACACCACTGGATGGGATCAGGAACACCAGAATCCAGATGTGTTCAGCTTTCAAAGACTCAGTAAAAATATATGTCTTGGCAACCTCCTCAGAAAACTCTTTCATATCCTTAAATATGATGATCCCTAGTAACCAACAAACATTTGAATGAATTAACTGTAACTTTTTTCCTCTACCTTATTAGGTACTGAAACTGGATACTACAGATTAAATTGACAAAAGACTAGCAGAAGAAAAGCATACAAATTTCACTTGATGTTAATATTTTTATATGCACAGAGGTTTCAGAGAAAGAAATGAAAAACCAAAAGAAATACTCAAGGGCTTATATGCCACTTTAGCAAAGGATGATAAATTGTGGAGGAGGGATTATACAAAGGAGGGGGATCTGGGTATTTTCTAGGGCACGTAAATAGTGGGAGGATAAATATCGTCTCTGGTATTTTCACATTAGCTTCTTTGCTGTAAACATTTTTGCCACAGACATTTCTACCACATAACTAATTGGCTGTAAGGCAATTTTGCAGTCAAGGATAAAATAACTGGTTGACAGTTTGGTTTGACAGTTTGGTTTCAATGTTAGCATTTCTTCCAGTTAGAGATGTTATTGATAGCTTTGCTGAGTTGACAGACAATGATTTGCCCCAAGAGTTGGTTTCTTATTTTAAAACATACTACATTGCAGAAAAAAAGAGAGGCAAAGGACCTCAAAGGCAAACAATTGAACTCATATTTCCCACAGAACTTGAGAATATCTATCAACAGACAGGTGACAATATGCCAAGGATAAAGTGTGGAGGCTTTCACAATGCAATAGAAAGTTCAGTAACAAAGATGCATCTTAGTGTTTGGAAACAGATACATTTTTTAATGAAGGAAGAAATTTTAGCAAGAAAGAAAAAGTGTGATGCCAAACTGGAAGAAAAATCAATTTTAAAAATGCATAATACTAAGAACGAGAGACTCAAAAGACAAGTTCTTAGGACCAACCCATGAAATAAAAGCAGTTATTTCTGCAGTCGGAGAAGGCAATGGCACCCCACTCTAGTACTCTTGCTTGGAAAATCCCATGGACAGAGGAGCCTGGTAGGCTGCAGTCCATGGGGTCACTAAGAGTCAGACACGACTGAGCGACTTCACTTTCACTTTTCACTTTCATGCATTGGAAAAGGAAATGGCAACCCACTCCAGTGTTCTTGCCTGGAGAATCCCAGGGATGGGAGAGCCTGGTGGGCTGCTGTCTATGGGGTCGCACAGAGTCAGACACAACTGAAGTGACTTAGCATAGCATAGCATTTCTGCAGTATGGCCATGAATCTACACACATTTTTAATGGATTCAAATACTTTGTATTTCATAATAAAGTCTTTTTATTTTGTTATCAATTTTTCATGTTTCATTACACCCTTTTTCAGTGTCCCTCTTTTATTTTTCATCATGTTATTTTTTACAGCAAAATTGCCTATGACCAATTAGTTATGCAGTGAAAATGTTTGTAGCAAAAATGCTTGCAACAAAAATGTCTAATGACAAAGATGCTTCTGGTGAAAGCACCTAGAAGTGGTAAAAATATAAGGGACACTAACAGTAGATAAGGGTTATTTAGTAAGGATTACTTATGCAGACTCATCTCAGTGCTGGCCCTCTGTCTTTAGTGATAAGAGTCACTCTTTCATTGTGGTACAGGAATAGGGGAGGAAGGAGAGGTCAGAGTACAGAATTTATGCCATCTCCACGAAGGAAAATTTATGGCCAGCTTTTAGGCAGATATAGGGAGGGCAGAGAAATCTTCCTGTGTTTTTTTTTCAATTGCCTCCAGTCAAAATAATCCTTATGCCAAAGTGGCATCAATTGGCATGACATATTCTGATACCCTTCAGAACAAATGAACAAATGATCAAATGAATATCCAGAAAGCAACTTTTAATATTCTGACCTGTCTTTAATATGTCAAACAAAGTCCTTTAAAACCTTACAACTCGGGACTTCCATGGCAATCCAGTGGTTAAGATTCCATACTTCCAGTGCTGGGAACACAAGTTCAGTCCCTGGTCAGGGAACAAAGATCCCCATACTGTGCACCTAAAAATAAATAAACAAATAAAATTTAAAATAATAATTAAGAAAAAACTTACACCTCAAAGAAGTCCATGGAGAAATGTCAGAGAAGCAAAACCTCAGGTCCCTTCACAGGCAAACTGACAAGGAATCTGCATTGTAACACATGAAGTTTAAGAAGAATTGCTATAAATGTCATCCCTGACCAAAATATCCCCCAGTTAGTGAGCGTGCTTTTCCTTCCCCGAGTGAAATTCTACCAATCAGAAATCCATTGTGATTAACAAGCCTTTACAAAGGAAAATACCTCTGAGGGGGTTAATGGCCCAGCCCTATGGAGAATTTGTTCAAGGAGATTGCTCTCTTTCCTTAGAACCTTTATCTGAGTTGCATAGTGCTTACAGAGTAGAGGTTTTATTTGGAAAAGACAGGGGAAAGTAAAATGGAGGAGAGACCTGTCCCTCCCCAGGATCATTGCAATAACCTTCTAACCTGCTTTTCACTTCCTCCCACACCCCCCTAGTCTAGTATCCATTTAGCAGCTAGAGGAGCATTAAAAATTGCAAACGAAGCAATGGACAAAGAATTAATCTTAAAAATATACAAGCAACTCCTGCAGCTCAATTCCAGAAAAATAAACGACCCAATCAAAAAGTAGGCCAAAGAACTAAACAGACATTTCTCCAAAGAAGACATACAGATGGCTAACAAACACATGAAAAGATGCTTAACATCACTCATTATCAGAGAAATATAAATCAAAACCATAATGAGGTACCATTTCACACCAGTCAGAATGGCTGCTATCCAAAAGTCTACAAGCAATAAATGCTGGAGAGGGTGTGGATGAAAGGGAACTCTTACACTGTCAGTGGGAATGCAAACTAGTACAGCCACTATGGAGAACAGTGTGGAGATTCCTTAAAAAAAAACTGGAAATAGAACTGTCATACGACCCAGCAATCCCACTGCTGGGCATACACACTGAGGAAACCAGAATTGAAAGAGACACGTGTACCCCAATGTTAACTGCAGCTGCTGCTGCTGCTGCTAAGTCACTTAGTCATGTCTGACTCTGTGCGACCCCGTAGACGGAAGCCCACCAGGCTCCCACATCCCTAGGATTCTCCAGGCAAGAATACTGGAGTGGGTTACCATTTCCTTCTCCAATGCATGAAAGTGAGAAGTGAAAGTGAAGTCGCTCAGTCGTGTCCGACTCTTAGCGACCCCATGGACTGCAGCCTAATAGGCTCCTCCGTCCATGGGATTTTCCAGGCAAGAGTGCTGGAGGGGGTGACATTGCCTTCTCCGTACTGTTTATAATAGCCAGGACATGGAAGCAACCTAGATGTCCATCAGCAGATGAGTGGATAAGAAAGCTGTGGTACATATACACAATGGAATATTACTCAGCCATTAAAAAGAATACATTTGAATCAGTTCTAATGAGGTGAATGAAACTGGAGCCTATTATACAGAGTGAAGTAAGTTAGAAATAAAACACCAATGCAGTATACTAATGCATATATATGTAATTTAGAAAGATGGTAATGATAACCCTGTTTGTGAGATAGCAAAAGAGACACAGATGTACAGAACAGTCTTTTGGACTCGGTGGAAGAGGGCAAGGGCTGGATGATATGGGAGAATGGCATTAAAACATGTAAATTATCATATGTGAAACAAATCCCCAGTCCAGGTTCGATGCATGAGACAGGGTGCTTGGGGCTGGTGCACTGGATGACCCAGAGGGATGGGATGGGGAGGGAGGTGGGAGGAGGGTTCAGGATGGGGAACACATGTACACTCATGGCAGATTCAAGTCAATGTGTGGCAAAACTAATACCATATTGTAAAGTAAAATAAATAAATAAAACTAAAAAAAAAAAAATGCAGATCAGATCATGGGTTTCCCTTCCCACTGCATTTGGAAAAAAATCTGAACTCCTGACATGCAACAGAAGATCCAGGAAAATTTCCCCGAGCCTAGCTGAATCCCACTTCTTTGCTCCCAAGCCCAGCCCCACTAGCAAGCCTCCTGCCTCCAAGCTTCCTCTGCCTTTAGGTTCTGTACTTACTCTTCCCTCTGCCTGAAACTCTCTGCCCTGGATCTTCCTTGACCAGCTCCTCATCCTCCTCACCACTCAGTCTACACTTACACCTTGTCCTTTCAGAGAGGCCATTGCTGACCAGACCCAAACTGCCATTCTATCCCATCTCTTGCTTCTCTTCATAGTCGTCATTATGATTTGAACTTGCCAGAATTATTTATTTACTTTCTGGACACCTCACACACACACACACACACACACACATTCATAGACAAACTAGATGTACACTCCATCAGAACAGCTTGTGTCAGCACCCAGAGTGGTACCTGACCCAGAGTAAGTGCTCAATGAACATTGCAGGGCAAATGCGAATGTGCATGAAGGTGATTGCATGGTGCTTCACCACCTACCACCATGAAGCTCAGCCCTGCATCTGAACAGGAAAAAGAATCCTCTTATTCTGCTCCTTATTCTGTTCCTTATTCTGCCCCCACACTCTGGCCTGTCCCCACTCCCTCAGGACACACCCCTGTTATTCATGCTATGGGTATTCAAGTATCAAGAAATTTGTAGAAGGCCCATGAGGGCAGGCTGGTCTGAGGGCTTGGAAACCCCACCAAGTGACAGGTCCTAGAGTGGGTCTGACTCAAGGATGCCAATCACTCATCCAGAGATTCATAAAGCTGCCAGATATCAATTTGTTAAACCATTATATGCTCATGAACACCTGATCAAGCAGAACCTTTTGTGAGGGCCACATTACTGAAAGTGTGCTTGCTCTGTGGGAAGTCCAAAGAAAGGCTTTATGGACACAACGCCCTCCCTCCACACATGCACACCCCACACGCAGGTGTGACTGACTGACAGGCAGATGGGATGACTGTCAGGAAGGCAGAGCCCAGCCCCGCCTCCAGCTGCACTTCTGGGTGTTGGGACACAGCCCAGTGTGTGACCCCTCTCCATTTGAGAGTGCACTGTAACCAGGAGCCCACATAACTGCAGGGTCATTTTGTAGACACAGGTTCGATATGTTTAACCTAGCTGCCAGGTCAGGAAGGTTATTTTCCAACTATTTCCTACACCAGTCTCCCCTGCGGACCTCAGGCATCACCCCACCTCATACCCCCACTTCTAGGCTCAGGAGGACACCTTGCTGTATCCCAGGACCAGCCGGTTACCTGGGTCATCATGGGGCCACTGGTCTTTTGTAAGCTGACCTGGGAACACATCCTACCTTTGTCACATTATTTTTATAGGAGCAAGGACTCTGCTTCACAAAAATCCACGGACAGGATAAATTGTGGGGCTGCTGTACCCTTGCCATACCTGCTAATAGTGTATCTCAGAGACAGAAGTGCTGTGGGGCTTTTTTGTCCTCCACCTTCCATTAAGCATCCTTTCCACCTTTTTCTCCTTCCATTAAGCATCCTTCCTGTCACCTCTTTCCATATTTATTATTGTCTTTAAGAGTGTGTACAAATCCATTTTCCTTCTTTCAGCTCTTTCTCCTTTCCAGGCTCTTGTCTTGTGAAGTACATACTTTGGAGGTGTCTGCTCAGCCCCTGCCTCTCCTCCACTCTTTAGAATTATCCCCCATCTATTGGAATATCCAAGAGATCGAACAGTGGGAGAAGGAGGCGGCAGAAGAGGAGACCTTCAAAACAAAGTGAGAAAATGCCATCCTGTACCTGCTCCAGCTCCTGGCTCTCCACCCCTGGGGAGCTTCCCAGGTGTGAGGTGGCCCATCACTAGGTATCTGGCAGTAATGGTCCACATTGAAAGTGTTTTCTCACTTGTGATCAGAACCAATCTGAGAATGTCTTCTACATCCTCTGACCCTCCTTGCTTTTTTTTAATGGTTCACTATTTAATTGAAGTGCAGTTGATGTCCAATATTGTATAAGTTACAGGTGTACAATATAGTGATTCCCAAGTTTTAAAGGTTATGCTCCATTTACAGTTATTGTAAAATATTACCTTACATTCCTTGTGTTGTACAATAAATCTGATATACACTTATACATGGTAAATCACTTCAGTTGTATCCAACTCTTTGGATTGTGACCCTATGGACTGTAACCTGCCAGGTTCTTCTGTCCATGGGATTCTCCAGGCAAGAATACTGAAGTTGGTTGCCATGGCCTCCTCCAAGAGATATTACCAACTTATAGCTTATTTTAGTTATATATGTCTTTGGCTGCCTCAAGTCTTACTTGCAGCTTGCAAGATCTTCCTTGCTTATGCCAGACCGTCCCTTCTGGCATACAGACTCTCTAGTTATGGTGCGTGGTCTCTGGAATGTGGGCTTAGTTGCTCTAGGATGTGCGATCTTAGTTCCCCAACCAAGGATCAAACCCAAGTCCCTTGCATTGCAAGGCAGATTCTTAACCACTGGGCCATCAGGGAAGCCCATTATTGCTTATTTTATACATAATAGCTTGTACTTCTTAGTCCCCTATTTCTATCTTTCCCTTTCCCCTCTTCCTTGCTTTGACTCACATTTTACTCCCTCCTCATCCACCCTCAGCACTTCCTCTGGTCTTTTCACAGCCACTGTAAGACCCTGAGATTAGCAAATTGGCCTCTGGGTATCCTTACCTAACAGGTCCTAGCTGCCAGTGGGCCTGAAGCAAAAGCCTGGGAGAGAGGGATCAGAAACGGCAGACCTGGGGTCTTAGGTCCCATCTTGACGGGGCCTTGCCTACTTGTGGCAGATGGCAGATCTAAAGGACCTCGTATACTCCACACACTGAATTCAGCAGCAAGGGCATCAAGATACAGGGCTGGGCCTTGCTCACCTGGGGACCAGGACAGATTCAGATGGCCCTCTGCTCAGGCCTGACCCCTCAACCCTGCTCCTTCCACCTCAACCTTCTCCTTCTTCAGACTCCAGACTCCTTTCCCCACTGGTCCTCTCCTCCTTCTCTCCATACCAGCTGCCTTTAAACACAAGCAGAAACAAATTATTTATGAAGAGCCCTCATTTACGATGCATTCGTAATGCCAGGGAAGACACCGATAATTTATTTAATGAGCACAGACGGTTGAGCACGATGAGTTCGCAAATGATGATTCCAGTCAGAAATTAGTTTTGTTAATTTTCTGTGAGCTCTCAGCTTTGATTTAGAGCCTCAAGTGTACCTCCGACCCACCAATCTCCTCAGCATTTGTGTCCCTCTTACATGAGGCCAGCTCAGGTGAGCCTGTAGCACAGTCACCTCGCATCATGGTCCTTCGTTCCCAGCCACATGCAGCAGCCACTTCCCATCACCCAGACGTGCTTGGCCACCTCCCCCATCCCTGCCCTCCGGGCTGCCGGCTCTGTTCTGCAGGAAACTAACTCCCCAACCTGTGGTGCACCAGGCCTACCTGTGTGGGACTGAAAAGAGCATCCATAGCCAGACTTTCCTGGGAGCCTCACCACAGATGCCCCCTCACTCCACACTGGGATTTGTGCCAGTCACCATTGGCACCATGACCATTCACAGACTTGGAAGCTGCTGGCACAAGCCCAACTGTAGTAAGCTAACAGGTGGAGATGTTTTCCAGCTGCCAGTGGTGCACCTGTCCATGTGCCTCAGGATGTGCCCCTGGGGATGCAGAAGGGCCACTGGAGCTAGTAAAAACTCTGCTGGAGCTTCAGTGTCCCAAGTCCCCCTTCCTGGTATCCTCAGCAACCTTATCTTTCTTTATCACCTAGGCACTATAGGACTAGTTTGCTGCCTACGTGAATTTTAATTTTTTAATTTAGCTATTTTTTACCCAAATTATGCAAATACATAGGTTAAAGAAACAAACAGTTCTACAAAGATTGTATTCATAAAATAAAAAGCTACATTCACCCCTATTTTTATTTGGTACTTATCTCTGTATCCTAAAAAAACATATTTAGATTATTACTTTGGAGTGTTTTCTTTCAATTTCAGGTATGAACTCTTGGCTTTCCCCTATGAAATATGATATCTTAGTTCTTTTTCACTTCCTCTCCTCTGCACAAATATTTCTAGTTCAAGAGTCAGTACACAATGGCCCTTGGCCTGCAACCTGTTCTTGTAAATAGTGTTATTGGAAGATGACCATGCCCGCTGTTCAAGTATTGTCCATGGCTGCTTTGGTGCTGCAACAGCAGAACTTAGCAGTTTCCACAAAGACCATCTGGCCCAGAGAGCCTAAAATACTTATTATCTAGCTCTTTACAAAAACATTTATCAATCTCTGTTAGTCTTTGCCTCCTACCCATAGAGTTCCACTGAATTCTGGTTACAGATCAATATCCAGGGTTTCCCTCATTAAAACCAGCTAAATGTGGTGCTCAGGTGAGCCAAATAGTGTACTGTGAGTTCTTTTTCTCCCTCTACATTTTATTTTCACTTGCCTGCATAATTGCCTTTTTTGTTTCTTTGCTTTAATTTCTTTACTCTTAATACTAATTCCACAAACTCTTCATCAGGTGTGTAAATATGGTTGAATATATTAAAGTGTCAGTCTTATCCAGTTGGAGATATTGCTCTAGGAGCCAGTTGACCTGCTCCAATCTGGACTGGTTACTCTGAAATGCCTGCTGCACACCCACCATCCTGCTGCAAAAGGGGGAGTCCTTTTGCATCTATGCTATGCTTAATCCCTTATTTCTAGGATCTATGTCTTTCACTTTCTTGATTTAATCTAGTTTTAAAAGAACTCATGCTTCATTATGATCTTGAGATAAAATACAGAGGTGGTACACTTTTTGAGTCTTCACATCTCTGAAAATGTCTTTACTCTATCCTATTAATAATTTATTATTAGACTTAAAATTGAATTAATGGGTGAAAATCAAAATCATCTTCCCTTGGAAGTCGGAGGGCATTTTCCACTGTCGACTATCAGTCTTGCTATTGAAAAGTCTGATGCCACATTGACTTCTGATCATTTGGGGGTTTTGTATGTTTCTCTCTTGGGAGTAATTAGTTCACTGGTGTTTTCAAGCTTCTCAATATGACTTCACCAATTTCTATTATGTAGGCAAGGTGCTAGGTAGGCCCCTTCAGTCTGGAAATTCACTTCCTTTCATTCTGGAAAATGTTTAAATTATTCCTTTGATTATTTCCCTCCCATAAATTCTCTATTTTTCCTTTCTGGAACTCATGTTATTTTTATGACTGATCCTGTAATACCCTAATTTTTTTCTTCTTATTTTCTATCTTATGTTTAGTCTCTTGTTCTGGGAATTGAACATGAATGGACAGGTAATAAACACCAGTCAGTTGAGTAAGTCTAATATGACAGATGGGACCAAAATAAGAAGAAGAATATTTTAAAAATGAAAACTTGGGGGAAATTATTATTGATATTCTCAAAGAGATATGAAAAGAATAGGAGGCCATGAAAAAATGATGTTCAGAGAGTATAACAACAGCACAATGACAGAAAAACTAAAATTTCAAAGGAAAAGGAACATTCAGAAACCAATGGAAGCTCTCAGTGAGCCCAGCCACCAAGACAGGGTGACAGGATCATTTCTAGAGGCACTTCTGATATTGATATCTTTTGGTCTTTTCTTTTTGGAATAAGAAAAATCTACAGAGAGGGCAGGGAAGAATCTGGATGCCAGTGGGAAGGAAGGCTGATTTATTAATAGTATGGAAATATCCAATTAACTGTCCTGTATTCACAAGGATGCCCCCAAACCTATGATCCTCCATCCTACTGTCTGACTGTGTGCAATGGTAAAGAGGATTAAGGAGGGGGAGGGGTGTGCAGCTTCCAACCTCATCTTAACCTAGAGATTCAACCAGCTCTATTTAACTCTACCTGAAGCTCCATTTCCAGGGGTACATTATGCCCCCAGTTATAGGGACTTTGTGGATTCTGGGACAACAGTTGATTTACTTCTTGACTTTCCCTACTTCTGACTGAGGATTTTGCTTTATGATAGCTGCTAAGTCAGTTATCACTAATGCAGTCTTCCCAGCTGCCACACTATAGGCAGTTCTCCTGTTCTCCTTGTCTTCACAAGAATTTTATTTGTCCTCTTGAGGATCCCTTTAGTGGCTTTTGAATGATGTTTCAGGTTAGATAAAAAGAAAAACTAGCTGCTTATATTCAATCTGCACCTTTCAAAGAAGTCTCTCAAGAAAGGTATGAATTCCATACCTTTCTCTGTGTCACAGAGAAAAGTGTTTCCTACCAGACCTTATTCCACACCATGCTCAGAGAAACTACTTAGCAAATACTTGCCTGGCCCAAAATTAGCACTTAAGGTACATTTTCGGAATAGCTGATAAATCTCCTCACATTCTCATTATTTTTTTAAACAATTTTAAGTGTTTGCTTTATTTTATTATTTTTTCCAGGTGCACAACATAGTGATTTGATATTTCTATACATTACAAAATGATAAATCATGGGTAGAGTCAAGTGACTGTCTGTCAACATACAAAGTTATTACAATATCATTGACTGTATTCCCTCTTACATTGTATGTTTCATTCCTGTAACATTTACTTTATAACTGAAAGTTTGTACCTTTTAATATCCCTCACATGCTTCGCTCATCCATCAACTCCCTCTCCTCTGGAAACCACCTGTTTGTTTTCTGTATCTTTAAGTCTATTTCTGTCTTGTTATATTTGTTTTGTTTTTTAAATTCTACACATAAGTAAAATCCCATGACATTTGTCTTTCTCTATCACACTTTTTTCACTTAGCAAAACACTCTTCAAGTCCATCCATTGTCTCAAATGGCAAGATTTCATTCTTTTTTTATGGCTGAGTTGTATTCCATTATAGATAGATAGATAGATAGATACTGATATTGCATCTTCTTTATTCATTCATCATTCCATGGACACTTAGTTTGTTTCCAAATCTTGGCTTTTGTAAATAAAGGTGCTGTGAGTATAGAGTTGCACATATCTTTTCATATTAGTGCTTTAATTTTCATCAGAAAAATTTCCCATAAGTAGAATTACTAGATCATACGGTAGTTCTATTCTTAATTGTTTGAGAAACCTCCATATGTTTTCCATAGTGACTATACCAATGAACATTCCCGCAACAGGACAAAGGAGGTCCCTTTTCTCCACGTCTTTACCAACACTTGTTTCTTGTAGCCCTTAATAGCCAGTTTGGCAGGTGTGAGGTGGTATCATGTAGTTTATATTTGCATTTCCTTGATGATGAGTGCTGTTGAGCATCTTTTCATGTGCCTGTTGCCCATTTGTATGTCTTCTGTGAAAAGCATCTATTCAAATCCTCTGCCCATGTTTAAATCAGGTTGCTTGTTTGTTTTTTTGTGTTTTTTTGATGTTGAATTGTATGAGCTCCTTTTATATCGGGGGTATATTTTCTGCAAATACCTTCTCCCTGTCAGTAGGTGGCCTTTTCATTTTGTTGATAGCTTCCATTGCTGTGTAAAATATTTTAGTTGGATGAAGTCCCATATATTTATTTTTGCTTTTGTTTACCTTGCCTGAGAGACAACATCCAAAAAACTATTGCTAAGATAAATGTCAATGGGCATACTGCCTTTGTTTTATTCTAGGCAATCTATGGTTTCAAGTCTTACATTTAAATCTTTAATCCATTTTGAGTTAATTTTTATATGTGGCATCAGAAAGTAATCCAGTTTGATTCTTTTGTAAGTAGATGTCCAGTTTTCCCAAAACCATTTATTGAAGAAGCTATCTTTTCCCCATTGTATATTCTTGCCTCCTTTGTCATAGTTTAGTTGACCATATAATTATGAGTTCGTTTCTGGGCTCTGTTCTATTCCACTGATATATGTGGCTGTTTTATGCCTGCACCATACTATTCTGATTACTGTAGCCTTGTAGAAGAGTTTGGAATCATAGACCATGATACATTCAGCTTTGTTTTTTTCTCAAGATTTCTTTGACTATTTTGATACTTTTGTGTTTTCATACACATTTTAGAATTATTTGTTCTAGTTCTATGAAAAAAAAATATCACTGGTATTTTGATAGGGATTGCACTGGACCTGTAGATTGCCTTGGGTAGTATGGTGATTTTAACAATAATAACCCTTCCAATCCAGTATATTGGAAGGACAGTATATCACATTTTGTTTGTGTCATCTTCAATTTCTTTAATCAATGTCATATCTTTTTGAGTATTTCACAAGTCTTTTACCTCCTTGGTTAGATTTATTTTTAGATATTGTGTTCTTTTCAATGCAATTATAAATGAGATTGCTTTCTTGTCTTCCTGATAGCTCATTGTTAGTATATAGAAACACAAGTTTCTGTAATTTTGTATCCTACAAATTTGCTAAATTCATGGACTAGTTCCAATAGTTTTGATAGTGCACTTAGCATTTTCTAAATATAATATATGTCATCTGCAAAACATGACAGTTTTATTTCTTTATTTCCAATTTGGATCCCTTTTATTTCTTTTTATTGTCTAATTGCTGTGACTAGGACTTCCAATATTATGTTGAATAAAAATGATGAGAGTGGGCATCCTTGTTTTGTTCCTGGTCTTAGAGGAAAAGGTTTCAGGTTTTCACTGTTGATGTTGGCTCTGTTTATTTCTATGTATTAGATAGGTTGATTATGTTTACAGATCTTGGAAAAGTGGTCCTATGTCCTACGAGGCCTGGTAGCACACTCCTCTGGTCACCAAAGTTATATAGTCTAGGGTGCCCCCGTGTGGACCGTGTGGGTCCTTCTGTTGTGGTGGGGATGACTACTGTGGGAACACCGGTAGGCAGGACTGGACCCCAGCCAGGTTCACTTCTTGGCCCTGCCCATGCATAGGCTGCTGGGCAGGACCAGGTCCTGGGGTGGCTGCATGCTGAGCCAGAGGGAGAGGGGTCCTAAGGCTGGTGCTGGACCACTAATGGGCAGGGTCAGTTCTTGGGAAATCTAGACATGGGATCCAGAGGGTTCCTGGGATGATATCAACCCATGGATAGGAAAGGATGGGTCCCAGGGCATCTAGCAGTAGGACCCAGGGTGTCCTCAGACTGCTGCCAGCCCACTGTGTCGCAGGGCCAGGTCCCAGGGTGGCTGGCTATAGGGGCTGGAGGGTCCCAAGACTGCTGCCAACCAGAAGATGAGTGGGCACATACCTAGTGCTAATAAAGTGTAGGGAGGACTTAGTACCAGTGTCTTAGTAGCATAATGGGTGCTACCAGCATCTATGTCTCCAGGGAGAGTCCTATTCACCTCCTGCCTCTCTGGAAGATTCTCTAAGATCAGTAAGTTGGTCTGACCCAGGTTCCTTTCAGTTTACTGTCTCTGCACTGGGACTTCAGGTATGTGAGATTCTGCCTGTGCCTTTTAACAGTGGAGTCTCTGTTTCCTACAGACATCTAGCTCCCCCATACACAAGCCCCATGGCTTTCAAAGCCAGATGTTCTGGGGGCTCATGTTCCTGGTGCAGGACCCCTAGGCTACAGAGACTCACGCAGGGCTCAGACTCCTTGTTCTTTGGGGAGAATCTCTACAATTTTATTGCCTCTGTCTTCCCATTTGTGGGTCACCTACCCAGGGGTGTGGGTCCTGACTATCCCATATCTACACTCCTCTTACCTTTCTTGTGTGGTTCCTTCTTTAAACAGTTAGTGATGGAAAATCTTTTCTGCTAGTTTTTAGATCATTACTAGCAATATTTGCTCTGTAAATAGTTGTAAGTTTGGTGTACCCATGGGAAGAAGTGAGCTCAGGGTCTTCCTACCCTGCCATCTTGGCTACACTGTCATCATTTAAAACCTCACCTGACTTTCCCCTTCTTCAATCTTCCTTTTGCCAGTACAGGTTCCATCCACACTGAACTTGCCTCTGTGTTTCCAATATGGTAGCCACTAGCCATATATGTTTAGTGATATGTCTCCAGATAGAGCCCTACTCTCTCCCACATTCCCACATGTCTATTTTACATATGTTGTTCCTTCTACCTAGAATGTGATTTTTTGTTTTTGTTTTTTGCTTATTGGTTTTATTGAAATATAACTTGCATGCCATATAAGTTATGGCATGCTCACTCTTTTAAAAATTTACAATTCAGTAGGTCTTGATATATTCACAGAATTATGCAACCCTCATCATATCCAACATCAACATGCTCCAAGGACGGAGGAGCCTGGTCATCATATCCAACATCAACATCTCCAAACTGTGTTGACCATAGACCCAAAGAAGGTAACATAATGTGCATTAAATAGATGTTTATCAGCATGTTACAAAGTCCAAGTTAGTTCTGCTCACCAGGAGTCTCAAAGTAACCATCTTGTTGAGGTCTGAATGCCAGGTTCTTTTGTAGAGTCAGAGAGAAGCAACAAGTATCTGAAGTCAAAAGGCAGAATACAGAAGGAAAGACAGTGGGAATTAAAGTGAAAGGGTCTTCAATTTTGCAAAATATCTCCAGCAACAGTCAGCCTTTGGAAGGGTTCTGTTAACCCCTCCTCTGTTTTTGTAGTCTTCACAGGTGGCCAGGGTCAGATTATCTCTCTATGAGTTTAACAAAGGCACTTTAGTCTGACAGTCAGGCAGAGGGTCAGGGTCCTTTGAGGCAGGTCAATATGTATGATTATAGTAACATCAGCAACGAAAAGCAAGTCAAAGAAACACTTCCAACAGGGAGTCAGAATTAACTTCTCCCTACAACAGTTGTCCACAGTCAAATTCCATTTCACAATCTTATAGAAAAAAAGGCAATGACTCTTCTAATTGCTGCATCAGAAGGATCTTTCTGGGAATGTCTGCCATTGGTACCAGTGTTCCAAATGTTGAGATTAGTCTTTCTTTGTTCCTCTTGGAAAGTGTCTCAGTTCAGTTCAGTCACTCAGTCCTGTCCAACTCTGCGACCCCAAGGACTGCAGCACACCAGCCTTCCCTGTCCATCACCAACTTCCAGAGCTTGCTCAAACTCACGTCCATTGAGTTGGTGATGCCATTCAACCATCTCATCCTCTGTCGTCCCCCTTCTCCTCCTGCCTTCAATCTTGCTCAGCAGCAGAGTTTTTTCCAATGAGTCAGTATTTGCATCAGGTGGCCAAAGTATTGGAGCTTCAGCTTCAGCATCAGTCTTTCCAATGAATATTCAGAACTGATTTCCTTTAGGATTAACTGATTTTATCTCCTTGCTGTCCAAGGGACTCTCAAGAGTCTTCTCCAAAACTACAGTTCAAAAGCATCAATTCTTCAGCTCTCAGACTTCTTTATGGTCCAACTCTCACATTGGAAAAACCATAGCTTTGACTAGATGAACCTCTGTTGGCAAAGTAATGTCTCTGCTTTTTAATATGCTGTCTAGGTTGATCATAGCTTTCCTTCCGAGGAGCAGGTGTCTTTTAATTTCATGGCTGCAATCACCATCTGCAGTGATTTTGGAGCCCAAGAAAATAAAGTCTGTCACTGTTTCCATTGTTTCCCCATCTACTTGCCATGAAGTGATGGGACCAGATGCCGTGATCTTAAGTTTTTTGAGTTTTAAGCTCAATTTAAGTTTAATATTTCTAAGTTGAAAGGTGGAAAGTGTCTACTTTACATTTTTCAACTTAGAAATATTTAACTTCAAACCCAGCATCTGGGTTTGAAGCAGCATCTCAACTTAAAGAAATTAGCCCTTTTCTATGTATGGGGAAAGAGTCCAGGCTCATTAAAATTATTTCCTTAGTGTATACCTCAGCTATCTAAGGGCCTGTAATCCTGTATTCTCAGAATTTCTTCAGGTGGAATATGATCTTTTTCTGCACTCTCAGTTTGAAATTAAAGTCTTTCCTGGAAGGCCTTCTATAAATCACTCATTCCTTTTCAAAATTCTGGGTTAGATGTCATTTCTTTGTACTCTCAGAGAACTATGAATTTATCCTTTTATAACACTTAACATGGTTGTTATAAATATATATTTACTCTTTTTTCTGCACTATACCAGGAATTCATCCAGGAGTATTCATATTATTTACCTCCATTTTCTCAAGACCAATTTCAATGTCTAGAATTGGATATATTTTGAGGGAGTAAGTGAAGAACGAAGAAGTGTTAAAAAAAAAAAATAAAGAGGGAAAGAAAAGGTAGAAAGAATGACAAGAATAAATTCTGGCGTATACTTCCATTTGACCTATGCCTTCATCACAACTCATTTTCACTAATACTTGATTTCTTTTTTTCCATTAAATTATGTGGTAGACTTTATTATTGCTCTCAAGTGTATGCTGTTCACCCTTAGAGGATCATTATAACTCCCACTTCATTAACATCAGATTTGGCCACATGACTTGCCTTGTCCATTCAACTTGAGTGAAAGGGATATTGTGATATTTTGGAGCTGAAAATTCAAAGTTATTTTGCAGTTCAGCCATATTTGCATTTATTTTGTCACAAAATCAGTGATGTCCCATTTAGGAGCTGCTTCTTCTTCCTGGATCCCCAAATGAAGACAACGTGAAGCATAGCAGTAGCTAACATACAATGGAACTGACCTCCAGGTGGATGGAAAAATTAATCTTTGTTGTTGTAAATCACTGATTGAAGGTTGTTTATTGTTAGTCAAGTTAGCCTAAGCTGAATGATAAGGACAACTGGTGACAAGCCCGTGGTATACAATGCAAGAAGAGTCATAGGATTTGAGAATACAACAGTCAGAAGGTCATCCTATTAGCCTCCTCTCCAACAGAACAATCCTCTGCCCAGAACCCTGGGTCTTTAAAACTCTACCCAAATTCCTTTGGTGACCGGGAAGCGAGCTCATTAGACTGTGTGTCAATTTATATCATTGTTGGAATTCAAATTGTTCAAATATTTTTCAGTTGGTTTTCCTCCACTGGTTCTAGTCCTGCCCCTGTAGCCACTGAGATCAATCCACTCTGTATTCCATAAGACAAAACTTGATCTATTAGATGCCTGCTGCTGCTGCTGCGTCACTCCAATCATGTCCTACTCTGTGCAACCCCATAGACAGCAGCCCACCAGGCTCCCCTGTCCCTGGGATTCTCCAGGCAAGAACACTGGAGTGGGTTGCCATTTCCTTCTCCAATGCATGAAAGTGAAAAGTGAAAGTGAAGTCTCTCAGTCGTGTCTGACTCCTAGCGACCCCATGGACTGCAGCCCACCAGGCCTCTGTCCATGGGATTTTCCAGGCAAGAGTACTGGAGTGGGGTGCCATTGCCTTCTCTGATTAGATGCTTAGTCATGTCCAAACTAAACATTGCCAGTTCTTACTTTATTGTAAGACTTGGAAGATGAGACTGAAGCTATTCTGACTCTTTATGATAAATAAAGGCATTTTTTCTAGTCCAAAGGTACTCTAATTCTTTGTATATTCCACAAATGGAAATGGTACTTTTTAAACAAATTTTCCTATTTTAAACATCTTTAAAATGAACAGAAACTTAGAGTCAATGAGCTTGACCCTTAGTAAAATATATTATCAATATTTTGCCAGCTTGCTGCCAAGAAAACCTTTTTAAAATACACATGATTTGGTTAACAGGTCTTAAAAACAATGTGCATTTTAAATGCCTCCAAAGAGTCAAGAGATGAATGTAGCCCTACATAGATGCCACTACGTTTACAAGAAACTCATCATGGTTTTATCTAATGAGTCTGTCACTGTATTGCTTTTAAATAACCAAAAAGGCAATTGTTAGGAGAAATAGACTCTGAGCAACTATGGAAGTTAGAAGAAAATAACACTCCAGTGAATTAGCAGGGTTAAAAACTATTTTCACTTTGAATAAACAGTTTTCTTTTTATATTATTGATCCTTCTTATTTAATTACAAAAGTAAATCATGAATACAGACATATAAAAAATTCAAGCGCTATTGAACCCTACAGAGCAACTGTCCAATAGAACTTTCTGTGATGATGGAAATGTTCTATATCTATGCCGTTCAATAAAGTAGCCATTAGCCACCTGTGGCTACTGAGCATACTAGAAATGAGCTACTGAGACTGATGAACTCATTTTAATATTTATTTAATTTTAGTTAACCACAGTTTAAATACTTACATGCACCTTGTAGCTACCACATTGGACAGCCCAGATAAAGAATTTAAAAATATTACATGCATCTTCAAAGCCCTTAAGAAACCATTATTAATGGTTTGGTATATTCTTAGGAGGATTTTGTGGGAGGAAGTATGCTATATGTCATGTATAATGAATACAGAGGTTTACAGCATGGCCTCTGGAGGCAGCCTGTACTCAAATTCTGAGTCTGTAGCATACCGTCCAACAGAACATGCATGATTTGAGGTGAGTTCATTAGCCTCTCAGCTTCCTCATATGTAAAAGGGGACTAATAATGATAACTACCTACTAGGGTCTTTTGAGAAGTAAATTATCCAATATATTTAAAGCCCTTAGAACAATTCTTAATATATCATAAGCATTCACTAAATGTTAAGTAATAGTATTGATATTATTATATTCATGTTATTCTGTGCCTTATTTAGTATTTCTTGCCACAGAAAGCATTCCATGTCACAGTGTATAGATCGATCTGACTTTTTTAACATAAATTTTTTAAATTATAAAAAAGTAGATGTACATCATAAAACATAAACAGAATAGTAAGAATTTACTTATTTTCACTTGCTTAAATGATAGACTAGGTAATTCAAATTAATCCGTCCCTAAGATACTTTAATAATTGCACCAATCATGGTTTTAAACTGATTAAAAGAATTAGGAAATTAATAAAATAGGGAAGAATTAGGGGGAAATAGTGACTCAGGGAGACTAGCCTTGCTCTCTATGCTCATTTTTCCCTGACAGAATAATAAGGTATACAAATATTGGGGTTACCAGACACGTATTTTAAAATAGCTATACTTGTGCTCAAGGAAATAAAATGCAAAATTGAGAATTTCAGAAGAGGACTAGAAACTATAGTGAAAAGCCAAATGGAAATCTCAGCATTAAACACATTCAAGGAGTGTTTCATAGTTTTCAGTTATCTAGAAAATTTTACAAAATCAATTTTATCTGTTACTTTTAAAATTTATAAGAATTCACCTATAAAATTATTTGGATCTGCAGTTTCTGTTGTCACTGATTCTGCTTTGTTTAATTATACCTTCTAGATGTTTTAAGAAAGTTTTTAATATGATAGCCATTAACCTTCCATATCTTACTATCTTTTCATATATGTACTATATCTAAATTGTCTCTGTTTTCTATTCTAAATTTGTTTTTGTGTGTATGTATCTTATAATTTTCTGGATCCATTTCAGAAAACAAACTTTTGGCTATGTTGATCTTCTTTCTCATATATTTGTTTTCTACTTCTTTAGTGTCTGCTTTTACTTTCTATTATTTTGTGTTTATTCTGGTTTTTTTTTTTTTCCTTACCTCCTTAACTTTGTAGAACTTTGACTTAAGCCTTTCTTCTAACATGGGCTGGGGCTCAGTCGCTTTAGTTGTGTCTGATTCTGTGGCCCCATGGACTGCAGCCTGCCAGGCCCCTCTGTCCTTGGAATTCTCCAGGCAAGAGTACTGGAGTGGGTTGCCAGGTTGCCATGCCCTCCTTCGGGGATCTTCCCAACCCAGGGATCAAACGCATGTATTTTACATCTCCCGCATTGGAAGGCAGGTTCTTCATCACTAGTGCCACCTGTGAAGACCTTTTCCTAACGTAGATCAGATCAGATCAGTCGCTCAGTCATGTCCGACTCTTTGCGACCCCATGAATCGCAGCACGCCAGGCCTCCCTATCCATCACCAACTCCTGGAGGTCACTCAAACTCACATCCATCGAGTCAGTGATGCCATCCAGCCATCTCATCCTCTGTCGTCCCCTTCTCCTCCTGCCCCCAATCCCTCCCAGCATCAGGGTCTTTTCCAATGAGTCAACTCTTCGCATGAGGTGGCCAAAGTACTGGAGTCTCAGCTTTAGCATCATTCCTTCCAAAGAAATCCCAGGGCTGATCTCCTTCACAATGGACTGGTTAGATCTCCTTGCAGTCCAAGGGACTCTCAAGAGTCTTCTCCAACACCACAGTTCAAAAGCATCAATTCTTCGGCGCTCAGCCTTCTTCACAGTCCAGCTCTCACATCCATACATGACCACAGGAAAGACCATAGCCTTGACTAGACGGACCTTTGTTGGCAAAGTAATGTCTCTGCTTTTGAATATGCTGTCTAGGTTGGTCATAACTTTCCTTCCAAGGAGTAAGCGTCTTTTAATTTCATGGCTGCAGTCACCATCTGCAGTGATTTTGGAGCCCAGAAAAATAAAGTCTGACACTATTTCCACGTAAGGTGTTTTTAAATATTTATATAATTTCTCTTTAAGTACTGTTTGAATTTTTTCATATTTTTATATTAACATGTAGCATTTCACTACAACACTGCTTCACTCTAAACAATGTAGTACTGTTTTTGTTTCCCCTTACATTATTCCTCTGATCAATTTATAAATGTTTTATATTTCCAAAGACAGACGTTTTTATCCTAAGTTTAAATTGTGGGCACATGATGTAGTGTGCATGATAGAGATTCACTGGTATTTCTGAGTTGTTTTGCAACCCAGAACATGGTATCAATGTTTGTAAGTGCTCTGTGTACACTTGAGAAAAATAACATCTTCTAGAATTATTGATAAAGGTTTATAAATACAATTAAATTAAATCAACTCTATAAACTCTATTGTTTAGAGAACAATTTGCAAAATCAATTACATGTCTGTACACAAGCAATAAACTGTTAGGTATCGAAATTTTTAAATGACCCTAAACATTTATGATAGCATTTAAAAAACTCAGGTCCCTAACAAAATGTGTTAAGACCTCTGTGTTGAATATTATAGAACTTTATGGAAAGATAGTAAATACGATTTAAAGTAATTAAGAAAAATATTTTACTCATACTTTGGAAGACTCAGTGTTACAGAGATGTCAGTTCTCCCCATTATGTTTGTGTGTGTGTATGTAAATTGACAAATGGCTCTAAAGTTTATACAGATGTACAAATAATCAAATAATCAAGAATATCTAAGACATGCTTAAAGATGAATCAAAATCAGGATTTATTTTTAAACACAGTCATTATATCAACATGGTTTTGATGCAGGGAGAGACAAATTAGGCTAATGAAACAGTTCAAAAACCCAGAAATAGAGCCATTCATATATGTATATTTGCTTTATGACAGAGAGAATCTGTAAATCAGTGGAGAAAGGAAAGAATTTTTTCAATAAATAGGACTGAACCAGTTATTCTTACTGAAAAAAAGAAAGAAATTAAATCCAAACTTATATATGAAACTTATTTCCAAGTGAATTAAAATCCCAGCTATAAAAGTTAAACTATAAAACTTTAAAAACGTCTTTATTACCTCAGCTTAGGAATTAATTTATGAAGATAACAAAAGAAAACAAAACAAAGTTAAATTCAATTAAATTAAAATAAATAAATTTTGTTAACCAAAAGAGCATTGAGAAAGAGAAAAAGAGAACCCACAAACAGAAGAAACATAATATGTATAACCAATAGAGAACATGTGTATTCAATATATAAAGTACTCTTACAAATAAACCAGAAAAAGACAAAAAAAAATGATGGAAATATAAGCAAAAGATGTATCAGACACTTGACAAAGCATGAAATCTCAGTGGTCAATGAGCACATAGAAAGATGCTCACCCTCATTAGTAACAAGAGAAACAAAAATGTAAACCACCTGGCTACAAATTTTCATTCAACAGATTGAAGAAAATTTTAAAGTCTAACAGCACTAGATGCCAGGGAGGATGTGGAGCAAAGGGAACTCTCATATACTGTCAGTAAACATATAAATTGGCTCTTGCATCTTTGACAATGGGGTTTCACCCTGCTGCTGCTGCTGCTGCTGCTAAGTCGCTTCAGTCGTGTCCGACCCTGTGCGACCCCATAGACGGCAGCCCACCAGGCTCCCCCGTCCCTGGGATTCTCCAGGCAAGAACACTGGAGTGGGTTGCCATTTCCTTCTCCAGTGCATAAAAGTGAAAAGTGAAAGTCAAGTCGCTCAGTCGTGTCCGACTCTTAGCGACCCCGTGGACTGCAGCCCACCAGGGTTTTCCGTCCACAGGATTTTCCAGGCAAGAGTACTGGGGTGGGGTGCATTTGCCTTCCACGGGGTTTCACCCTGGACGTGTGCAAAAGTCATGACTCAGCATCTCCACTCTTAAATCCATACCCTAGAGAAACTCATGCACACATGTACCAAAAGACATCCATTCAAAAATATCAACCAACATGGGAATGGATGAATAAATTATGATACAAGTTACTAACCTTTTATACAAAATACAGTGAGTTTTTTTTTTAATTTTAGAAAGACAATAGAATATGTGTGCGTATATATATATATATAACACCCACACACATAGATACCCAGATATATGATGCAACACTCCAAATTCAAACATAAAACATTTTCTGAAGCAAAAACATGGGGCTTCCCTAGTGGCTCAGTGGTAAAGAACCTACCTGCTAAGCAGGAGATGTTAATTTAACCCCTGGGTCAGAAAGATGTCCTGGACAAGGAAATGGCAATCCACTCGAATATTTTTAAAGCCTGGGAAATCCCATGGACAGAGGAACCTGGCGAGGTACAGTCCGTGGGGTCTCAGAAGAGTCAGACAGGGCTTAGAGACTAAACAACAGCAATAACAAGTGAGATATTACAGCTAATTGAAAGGCTAAGCCAAAGTGCAGTCATTTATATAGGCAACCAAAAATGCTTATTTAAATTTGCTACTAGCTGAAGCCAAAAAATGAATTTTCACAATAAATTGGATCAAAACATACCCTAAACATCAGTTCAAGTTTTTTACTTTCAGAATTTGAGAAAATTGATGGTATACATTCACATGATGAAATTCCATAGAGCAAAGAAAATGAATAAACTATAGCTACATGATCAGACTTGGGTTGAATCCCTGGATTGGGAAGATCCCCTGGAGAAGGGAACGGCTACTCACTCCAGTATTCTTGCCTGAAGAATTCCATGGACAGAGAAGCCTGGCAGGCTATAGCCCATGGGGTTACAAAGAGTCAGACATGACTGAGCAGCTAAGCACAGCCCATGATCAGCAGGATGATTCAGAAATATAATAACAAGTAGGAGAAACTAATCAAAAATAGCAAGACTAACAGTATATTAATTAGGGACACATGTAATTATAGCAAAATTGTAACAAAGGAAGGAAATGATTAACAATGGATACTTCTGGAAGACAGGGATGTGATCAGAGAGTATCGGTTACTTCCTTATTTTTAAATAATGTATATATTTTAAATTATATATATGCATACATACACTTTGTATATATAATACATTTCACAATAAAAGTAAAAGATATTAATCAATTGATATGATTTTTATATATTGATTTTATAACTAGCCATCTTATTATTCTTTTATTATTTCCAATAGTTTCCCACAAATTCTTTGGGTTTGTATATGATAGTATCAACTGCATACAATGAAAATTTTTTTAGCCTTTCTAACATTAATACTTACTTCTTTTTTCTTATAATTGCATTCACTGATGCTTCTAGATCAATGCTGAAATAATAGTGATTTTTTTTGTTCAACATCACTCATGGATGGCCTGTGCAGTGTTCCTCCAGTAAATGTGTAAACAACTTTTTCGCGGTCAGAAGAGTCTCAGGATGACTAAACCACTTGGCAAGACAGGCAGCGAGCCTCTGTGAACTAGAGCTTGAGTTTGGTTTGTCATTGTACAGATGTGGGAGACCGGGACATCATCCCACCGCTCCCCATGGAGCCTAATGGAAGGGGCCGGAACGACACTGGCACTGCCTGCCAGTGTGCAGGAAGGCAGACACGCCGTGGACGATGCACTCATGCAAAAGCTGGGCTGAGTGCCTTCCCCGCAGAGTCCAGAAGTGCTCCAGTCAGGCTCACCTTCGATTACAAAACTGGCTGCTTCTAACATGCTGGAAGGAATCCTCTGTCTCAAACCACACACCTGCCTGCCTGTGACAGATATGGCCCCACAGGCCATTCTCTGAGCAGAGTGCAGCTGAATCCAGAACAAACACCTCTTTCCGAGGGCCCGTGTTTCACTTAATAGAGTTCAAATTGAGTGTCCAGAAACCTTGATGCTTTTTTACTTCCCCGATGTCTGCAGGGATTCCCGGGAGGCCTTCCCACCCACATCACAGGACCTCCTCACCAGAGAAGGCTGCCACTACTGAAGCTTACCAATTGTTTAGGAAACAGTGCCCAGGATGAGTTGTTGAAAGGCTGACTGAAAACATTGGGGAAATATATATAGAGATAGATAGATATAGATACAGATAGAGATAGAGATAGAGATATAAAACGTCACACTTGCAGGCCAAAGGTGTGTTTGTAATTGCTTCCAGAGCTTGGGGAAGCTCTGGAACAATAGTACTGAGATTTTAAAAAAATACAGATTCAAAAGTCTCATCCCAGGCTAAAGCAATTAGAATCTCAAGATAATAGAGCCTAGGAATGAAAGTTTTTAACAAGTAATATTAGTTAGCTATTACTATATAACAAACCACCCGAAACCCAGTGGCTTAAAGTAGTAAGCATTTTTTATCTCTTATTAATCTACAGGCCAGCTGGTCTCAGCCTTTCTCATTCATTCATCTGTGGTCATCTGTAGTTTGGGTAGGTGGTTCTACTGATGTAAGCTGGGCCCTCTCATTTGAGGGGGATGGGCTGGCTAAGGCTGGTTTATGATTACATTGACTGGCACAACTGAGCTCCCATCCACATGCTGCTAAGTCACTTTAGTCGTGTCCGACTCTGTGTGACCCCATAGACGGCAGCCCACCAGGCTCCCCCGTCCCTGGGATTCTCCAGGCAAGAACACTGGAGTGGGTTGCCATTTCCTTCTCCAATGCATGAAAGTGAAAAGTGAAAGTGAAGTCGCTCAGTCATGTCCGACCCCCAGCGACCGCATAGACTCAGCCTTCCAGGCCCCTCCATCCATGGGATTCTCCAGGCAGAAGGACTGGAGTGGGGTGCCACTGCCTTCTCCACATAGGCTCTCCTTTTCCAACAGGCTGGCCTGGGCTTGTTCAGGGTTCTGAGAGTGAGCAAGCAAGACTCCTTAAGGCTTAAGCTTGGAACAGGTACACTGTTACTTCCACCTCAGTCTATTTGGTCAAAGCAAACCATAAGGCCAGTCTAGATTCATAGAGAAAGGGAAGGGACTCATGTAACCAGCTTAACGTGACAGGTAACCCACCTCCTCATCAGTCTTCCTGGGAGAAGCCCAGAGTCCCACTGCAGGAAGTGTGGGTGTGGGAGGGATGAAAACTGGGCACATTTTTGCAATCAATTTGCTACACATCTTCCCTGATGAGACTAACACAGGCAACCCGGCCTCAATCTACACACCATCTGTGTATTCCAGGTGCCAGTGCCTACAGAGAAGGCCACTCAAGGCCTCCCCTTGTGCCATGCATCCATGGGCCTGAATTAATTCTCACATCCCAGAGTCTGCACCTTGTTTCTAGGACTGGAACCTCAGTCTTGCCAGCATTGCAAAGGTATTCTTAGGCTGGGATAACACCAATCAACTCACAAAAGGCTCAGTTCTTACCAACCAAAGGCTGATCAATTCCTTTACACAGAACATGTAACCAGCTGTCCAGACATTCAGACCAGCATTCTTCTCCTATAAACAAAGACTTGGGAACACAAATCAGAACCAGAAGGCTGTTCTTTGTATCAGGTAGGGCCATTGTAGAAAAACCAGCTCAAATGGACTGAAAAAGAAAGTATGGGCCACACAGTACAGTTGTGTGGGTCTGGCTGTAGGTTACATCTTGACCCAAGCACTCAAATCATGGTTTCTTGCTTGGGTTGTCCTACCTTTCAGCTCTGGCATCTGCTATCTGGGTTTCATTTTCAAGGTGCACTGGGGCCTCTGTTCCATGCTCACTGCCCCAGCGACCTTGTGTCCATCTATACTTCAGTAGGAGAAACAGGAGAGAGCAGCCAGGAAGGGGGGTGCCTTATAGGGTGACCAAGTATCCCAGCTCACCCAGGACTGAATGTGATTGCTTTGGACATGGGACTGCCAGTACTAAAACCAAGAAAGTTCCCACCAAACCTTGATAAATAGATCACCCCAACAAGTCACTTTAGCTTTGACACATGTGATGCTCAGCAACCAAGAGCAATGCCCAGAGGTGATCCAGCAAGCCAGGATGAAAATAACTGATCTAAGAGATCAGGAGAACTCAGAGTGATTTTTAGGAAATTGATAAGCTCAGAAATTACAGCAAGATTGTGGGGAAGGGTGGGAGGGTTCTGTGTTTGAGACAGTTGAAGCACAGTGGCCAAGAGGAACAGAAAGAAATTCATGGACCCAAATTGTCTGATGACTGGTGTGAACCAGACGATAGAGACGAGGTGCTCCCCCTCCTCCAAGTTCCCATGGCTTCTCTTCTCCAGAGCTCTGGCAGCTGTCAGAGGATTTAGACACTAAAATGATTATGGTATCCAGCCTTCCGCCCTCCTCTGAACACATCCACACACAATATATGATTCAAAAAATAAAGTGCAAGGAATTCCAATGTAATTTGCATTTTCCCCACTTTCTCACTTTGTTGATAGCCCATCTCTTGGTGTTCTAAAGGCGCAATAGATTTGCCCACAGGGTCATCCAGGCCTACTCCTCACAGCATAATGGCCTGCTGACCTGGGTGTCTTCTGCTCAACACTGTATACTCCCACAAGGCAGGCAATCCACCTAAATTCCCTTCATAGTCCCAGCCAGGGCTGAGCATAAACATCAAATAGACGGTGTTCTCCAATGAGGCAATTTGAAGAGAGTTTAATAAAAGGTTATTTACAAAGGTATGGATAGTGGTTCTTGATTCTGCTACACATTCAAAATCCTGGAGAGTCTTAAATAGTACTGCTGTCCAGGTCTCATCCCCAGAGAATCTGATCCAACTGGTGTAGAGCTGCACTGTCCAGACTGAGATGTGTTTTAAGTTATGCACCAGGTTTTGAAGGCTTAGTAGGAAAAAAAAATGAAAGTGAAATATTTGCTTTAATAATTTTGAGAATAATTTCTTATCGAAATGACAAAAATATGGAAATTAATTGTATGTTTCTTTTTACTTGTAATAGCATGCTGCTGCTGCTGCCAAGTCACTTCAGTCGTGTCCGACTCTGTGCGACCCCATAGACAGAAGCTCACCAGGCTCCCCCGTCCCTGGGATTCTCCAGGCAAGAACACTGGAGTGGGTTGCCATTTCCTTCTCCAATGCATGAAAGAGAAAAATGAAAGTGAAGTCGCTCAGTCGTGTCTGACTCTTAGCGACCCCATGGACTGGAGCCTACCAGGATCCTCTGTCCATGGGATTTTCCAGGCCAAAGTACTGGGGTGGGGTGCCATTGCCTTCCCCTGTAATAGCATAGCTACTAGAAAATCTAAGATTACGTATATAGTTCAGATTCTATTTCTGATGAACAGCACTGGTCCAGAACACAGCCTGGACATCAGGCTGGAATTCTTTTAGAACTCCTCAGATGATTCTAATGTGCAACCAAGAGTAAGAAACAGTGGCTCAGAGAAATCATAAGAGACAGTGCAATAGCCTGTGACTAGCAATAGCAGGGAATGTTTAGTTTGCACTGACAAGGGGAGAGGGTGATTACAGGAATACTGGAAGGGTAATTCTGTGAAGAGAACTACCTGGCAGGAGCTGTGGTCTTTCGTGGAGGAATGGGGTTCAAGAGGGAGGAATCCAGGGCAAGAAACATTCCGATCCCACTCTCCTCCTGCCTGGATCCCCCACTGGTTATCCCCACTGTCTGAACACAATTGACAGCCAAATGACAGGGGAGCTGAGCTGATACAGCACATCCAGGTCACCCTCTCTGGATCAAGAGCAAGACTGAAAAGGATGGAGAGTGGATTTGAAGGGGCAAAGGGATGATATCCAACTCAGGCACTTAATGCATGTCCTGGAAATAAATTAAGAGCCCACAGATAAAACACATAAACCTTTAGAGTAGTAGTACTAACCACAGGTAGGCTGTACACCTCCCATCTCTCCAGTCCTGAGTTCTGAATTAAAATCCAGTGAGACTTGCAATTAGCATCATTTGAGTTACCCAAAAGAGTTTTCAAAGCTAGGAAGCTCCTAGTAAACCTCTTTACTCACAAACTGTAATTTTGAAGTCCTTGGTTACTTCAGTTCCTATAGGAAAAAAAAAAAGTCAGTTAATAATCCTAATAACAACAATAGGGGCCATATTAGGCTAAGTTATCATTAATGAGATCTACCTGCACTCTGGCTACAGGGACAGTGGACTGCCAAGGCATGGCCTTCTCCCTGTGATCACAAAAGTGGAACCAATCATTCAGACACCTATCAAGCCCGGCTTGTGTTATAACTACTATTGTTCCATTGTTAAATCCAAGATCAACAGGGAAGCAAAGGCCTCGCTGCTACTCTAACACACTGAAGGAACACATGGCAGAAGGAGGAAATGCAGAATTGTGATCAGTGGCCAATCCTAGTAATCATAGTACAATAAAACCCAACAACCACAGAGAGAAGAAAGAGATGACATCCCCAACCCCAAGCCAGACTCCCCAGCTCAATGAAGAATGGGAATATCCACATAAGGGAGATGCTTTCAAGTCAGTAAGAGTTAACATGATTGTTGTACTGAATGGGCTATTTTAACTACTGAAATGAAGATTTGCTTAAACTGGTCAGAAGACATGTTGTCATTGAAGAGTGACCTTAAAAGGAGTATGAATTTATCCCAAATTTCACCTAAGACCAAATCTTCACGTCACATTGTAACATGCCATGGAAGAAGGAATGAGTTTCCTTCTGGAATCCCCAACAAATTCAGGTCAGGCAGCAAACCAATCCCAGGTGCTATATTCCAACCGGCCATTTAACCATTTATTTGACATTATTCATATGGAAAAACCAACATCTTTTGTCTTTGTCCTTAGAATGTTTCTTTAGTTTAATATGGTGTAAACACAGGTTGAGAAAAAAATATTACGAAGAGCAGTCTTTAGAGATTGTCTTCACCCACCTTCAAAATATTTACAGAAATGATGAAAATCAGAAAGTTTTCAACCATATCCAAAAGAAATCTGCTCTGTTCTAGTTAAGATTTACAGACGGGGAAAGAAAAAGTCTGTCACAATTAAATTCAAAGCGGGGGAAAAAAATAACAACACTGTTAGGAAGCCAGAAACTACAAGATCAATTCCTCATGGACCTAGAGAAGCATTCCTTTGTCAGTAAAGCTTTTTTGAGGAGAAAGCAACTGTGGCCATGATTACAGGTATTAAATGGACTCACTTTCCCTTCTGAGACTTGTCTGATAAGACACAGACTGTGATATAATTGACGGCGCCGTTTCTCTGTACAGGCCTGTGTCCATAAAACCAGCCTCCCCATATGCAGCCCCACCCTGTAGGAGGTCACCCCAAAGAGCCCACTTGGTGGCCGTTGTTTCACAAATGGCATTGTGCACAACTGCTAGGAGCCAAGTTCTAGGAAATCACTGAGCCTCCTCCCCAGCAGAGCCCACCTCCTTCTGCAGGTCCCATTCTTGACCTATTAAGATCAATCCACCTTTCCCTGCCCGTCCCAAATCATTGAGAAATAAAGACAGCTCTTTTACTAAAGAGTTGGTACCTTTTCATGTGTTCTTCCTCCTGAAAAATGATAAACTCATGTCAACTGAGCTGATATTTTATTCTATCTGAATATGACACAACTCACATTCCCCTACTTTCATGCATAAAATATAACTATGCCACTTCTCAGATAAAAGTCAAATGCTCTCATCTCAAGGATGAATATCTTGTTCTGTTTATCTCTGTGTTTCTGGTGTCTGGCATAAGGCTTGGCACTGTATGCATTCAGTGTTTGAGATCACATGTGTAAGAAAAGGATCCTGGGGTCATAGGAGAGCCCTGCATGCGTAGCTGACTAAGGGATAACTGAGGACAAAGCAGGGTATCATATGATTTCTGCATGAGCTTTCCCCTTTGTTTCCCTTTGCTCAACCTCTTTGGTGCCTCAGGGTGAGTAGAACAAGTAAGAAGAGTAAGGAGGTCTAGTGGAGGACAACTCAGAGCCACTGCGATTCTTGCCTTCTGTACAGTTACACTGGCTTCATGGGCAGTAACACAGGGCCCCATGCTTGGCTTAATGCTCTATGTTGCCTTCTTGAAATTATCAGTAATTTTTTAATAAGGGAGTCCTGCTTGCAGTTTCATTCTGGGAGCCTTTGTAAACTATGGAGCTGGTGTCTTTATAGTATAACATGGGGAGGTCTGGGGGAGGGGTTGGGGAAGGGTGTAAGGCTAATTTTCTGCCCAACAGGAACATTCCTAGAGTCTGTTGCCTTCACTGACTTCCTAAGAACAAATGCAGGTGTCCTCTAGGGGACATCCCCAGCTCAGCCGCCCCTTCCTCCCTCAGGCATTTAGGAAGCTGATCCCTGGAGTCATTTTCAGCCTCAAACCCATAGGTTTGAGTGGAAAACAAAGTTGATCTACTTTACCTTTGACTTTGCTGCTGCTATTTATTTATTTTAATTATTTTTCCTGCTAGATAAGAAAACTCTTTAGGAATTTTTAAGGTTAAAATATTTCCCCAAAAGTGCATATGTATTATGCAAAAAGCCTTTCTTTTTTTTTTTTTTTGGTTTAAATTCTGTCAACAATCCCTCTTCTCCTATATCTATTTTGATTCCACTTTTCTTAGAATAGTCACAAAAAATTTTAAATAGAACTTGTTATTCTCAGTAATTCTTTGTTCTATAACTGTTGTTTCAGAGAATCATATTTCTAGGGCAACTTCTCATGTGGTCACCCTTATGATGAGGTAATCAATCAAATGAAGGCTCACAGAAAAAAATTATTAACTCAGCAGAGAAAAGCCTCCTGCCAGGTGCTTAGCTGAGTTATTAATATTGGAAATGAGTGCTGAATTGATGATCAGTAGAAAAACTTCTAAGTAGACATTGGTTTTAAAATTTGATTTTCCCATCCCTAATGAAAGAACTGCTCATACTATATGTCACTGTATAAAGATGTGTCGAAGCGGTACTTTCATCCTAATATCTGCTCTAATGAAAGCACAATGTGTCTTTATTAGCTCTGGGGTATTTGAGCCCTGCCATTATGAAATGTCAATCTGAAATCAGAAGCTACATATTTAATATTTATTCAAAAATCATTGCTGTTTTCATTCCTGCTTTTATTCAGCTTAATGTCCATAGTAGGTGATTGATATCCACAGTCAGAAATACCTACGCACTTTGGTTTCAAGGAGTTTTTCTCTACTGTTTTTGGGCTGATGTTTGTGAAGAGCTGCAGCGATTGGCAGGTGGCCCTGGGGCTCTGTTCAGCCATCTCTCCGTTGCCAGGGCTGATGGGGCTGAAGATGCTTGCCATTTCCTTCCTGATCTTTGTCCTGAAGGGGCAGATAAAGTCTAGGGCAGGCAGAGCAATGGGAGTAAAACCAGTGAAGCCACCTGAGGAGCTCAGTGCTCTGAGAGAAGGCCATGAGACTGTCCTTCAAGTTCACTGCCCTCACAGTAGTCCAGGCCTAACGGTGACCACACGGAATGGGGCAGATTAAAATAAGTGAATGTGTGCCAGCAACTCCGGTAATTTTTCACCTCAGCTCACGCCAGAGTCTCAGATCTGCTCAGTTTCTGAGTCCTAAAACCTGTTTTCCCCATGGAAAAGAAATGCAAAAAAGCAAAATGGCTGTCTGGGGAGGCCTTACAAATAGCTGTGAAAAGAGAAGCGAAAAGCAAAGGAGAAAAGGAAAGATATAAGCATCCGAATGCAGAGTTCCAAAGAATAGCAAGAAGAGATAAAGCCTTCTTCAGCGATCAATGCAAAGAAATAGAGAAATAGAGGAAAACAACAGAATGGGAAAGACTAGAGATCTCTTCAAGAAAATTAGAGATACCAAGGGAACATTTCATGCAAAGATGGGCTCGATGAAGGACAGAAATGGTATGGACCTAACCGAAGCAGAAGATATTAAGAACAGGCAGCAAGAATACACAGAAGTACTGTACAAAAAAGATCTTCACGACCCAGATAATCACGATGGTGTGATCACTGACCTAGAGCCAGACATCCTGGAATGTGAAGTCAAGTGGACCTTAGAAAGCATCACTACAAACAAAGCTAATGGAGGTGATGGAATTCCAGTTGAGCTATTTCAAATCCTGAAAGATGATGCTGTGAAAGTGCTGCACTCAATATGCCAGCAAATCTGGAAAACTCAGCAGTGGCCACAGGACTGGAAAAGGTCAGTTTTCATTCCAATCTCAAAGAAAGGCAACGCCAAAGAATGCTCAAACTACCGCATAATTGCACTCATCTCACATGCTAGTAAAGTAATGCTCAAAATTCTCCAAGCCAGGCTTCAGCAATACATGAACCATGAACTTCCAGATATTCAAGCTGGTTTTAGAAAAGGCAGAGGAACCAGAGATCAAATTGCCAACATCCACTGGATCATGGAAAAAGCAAGAGAGTTCCAGAAAAACATCTATTTCTGCTTTAATGACTATGCCAAAGCCTTTGACTGTGTGGATCACAATAAACTGTGGAAAATTCTGAAAGAGATGGGAATACCAGACCACCTGACCTGTCTCTTGAGAAATTTGTATGCAGGTCAGGAAGCAACAGTTAGAACTGGACATGGAACAACAGACTGGTTCCAAATAGGAAAAGGAGTACGTCAAGGCTGTATATTGTCACCCTGCTTATTTAACTTCTATGCAGAGTACATAATGAGAAACGCTGGGCTGGAAGAAGCACAAGCTGGAATCAAGATTACCAGGAGAAATATCAATAACCTCAGATATGCAGATGACACCACCCTTATGGCAGAAAGTGAAAAGGAACTAAAAAGCTTCTTGATGAAAGTGAAAGTGGAGAGTGAAAAAGTTGGCTTAAAGCTCAACATTCAGAAAACGAAGATCATGGCATCCGGTCCCATCACTTCATGGGAAATAGATGGGGAAACAGTGGAAACAGTGTCAGACTTTCTTTTCTGGGCTCCAAAATCACTGCAGATGGTGACTGCAGCCATGAAATTAAAAGACGCTTACTCCTTGGAAGGAAAGTTATGACCAACCTAGACAGCATATTCAAAAGCAGAGACATTACTTTGCCAACAAAGGTCCGTCTAGTCAAGGCTATTGTTTTTCCTGTATGGATGTGAGAGTTGGACTGTGAAGAAGGCTGAGAGCCGAAGAATTGATGCTTTTGAACTGTGATGTTGGAGAAGACTCTTGAGAGTCCCTTGGACTGCAAGGAAATTCAACCAGTCCATTCTGAAGGAGATCAGCCCTGGGATTTCTTTGGAAGGAATGATGCTAAAGCTGAAACTCCAGTATTTTGGCCACCTCATGCGAAGAGTTGACATTAGAAAAAACTCTGATGTTGGGAGGGATTGGGGGCAGGAGGAGAAGGGGACGATAGAGGATGAGATGGCTGGATGGCATCACTGACTCGATGGATGTGAGTCTCAGTGAACTCCAGGAGTTGGTGATGGACAGGGAGGCCTGGCGTGCTGCGATTCATGGGGTCGCAAAGAGTCGACCATGACTGATCGACTGAACTGAACTGAAAACCTGTTTACACCCACAGAGGTTGTGGGAAGTTAGGGTCAGCATCACACAGAAAAACACTTTGGGGAAGATTTATCCATCATTATGGATTTGTTGTCACTTAGTCGTTAAGTGGTGTCCGACTCTGTGACCCCACGGACTATAGCCCTCCAGGCTACTCTGTACATAGGATTTCCCAGGCAAGAATCTGGACATTATTCCTGCCTCACACATTGCTTACATAACCCACCTATATGGGTCTCACTGTCCCATTTTTCTTAGCATAGTTTGAATTCATAGGAACATTTTGTCATCTGTAAAATAGCGTCAAGGCCCTCCAAAGTGTCCTCTTAGCCTTAAAAATGCTATGATTCTGTGATTCGAGGGGAGATGGAGAGGTTTTTCTGTCATCTCCTCTCTTTCAGGGAGGAGATGGCAGATGGAGAGCAGACTGGGGCCAAGGCAGCCAGGAGAAGCTGCAGTGGCAGCTTCAGTGAGGCAGGAGAGGGTGGGGTTTGACACGTGGTGTGTGCTGGTATGTAATTTTATGTGCATTTTCACCAAACCACATCAGATGTTCCTGTGGACTGAAGTTGCAGAAGATCTGTTTCCCAACTGTTTTCTAACAATGACCGCTCTCCAAAAGTTTACTTCAAAATGCCAGAATTCCTTTTGCTTTCTTTCAGCAAGAGAGCTTCAGCGGCATCACTTTTATCAACAATAAATACAACAACATCAATAATAATAACCAAGCATGTATTATCCATAGAATTTTTAAACGATTTTTGTCCTTGATGAGTCTATGAAGTGTAGATTCTAGAATCACTTTGTTCTTAAATCTCTCCCTCCTTCCCTCTCTCTCTCACTGATGGTCGCCCCTCTCCCCTACTCCTTATTCTGAAGAGAGAGTTGCCTGGAAGAGAGATTGCCAGAATTTGTAAGTTATGTGCTCTCTCTTTCTGTAGCAGCTGAGATGAAGCTTAGAGAAAAGAATCTGAGAGAAAAATTTGACCAGCACCTTCATTTTACAAAGAAACTGAGTCTCAGAGAGTTTATTCTTCCTCAAGCTCTATTACCATCCTCTCCTGCTCACCAGCCCCCTGTGTCCACACTTCCTACAGATGCAATAAAGCACAATTGCAAGTAACACATGAGTGGGCCCCTGTTATTCAGCTGCAAACTCCCTTTCCAGGCCTTGCCCCAACTGCAGCCCATCATGTACCCTTACGTTTCCCAAACTAACTTTCTTTCTATTCCTCATTCATCCATCATATTTATCTCCTTTCATGCTATCACTTACAAATTTCCTTCTGCTGAAAATGCCTTTCCTCCTTCCCCACAGCCTCAAATTTCAACTTGGTCCATCCCTCAAGGTCCAAAGCAAATGCTTTGTCTTCCATAGACCATCTGTGTCCCTCCAGATCCCCTAGGAACAGCTCTTCCTTCAACATGTGCCAGGCCTGTGCTAGGCTGGTGGATCCAGAACTGAACTGCATGCTGTCCTCATATGTGACACGTTCTCATTTTCATGACACTTTATAAGGAACGCCAGCTGGACTCTCTGGGCATCTCAGGAGCCCATGAAGTATCTATAAAAAGATTTTTTTTTTTAAATTACATCCATGCTTTACTAATCCTGGAGCAGCTTCTTTGGGTTGTCCATGTACGAAGTAGCTTGACTTCAAAACAATACCCAAATTCAGCTTTAGCCTTTGTAGGCTTCACTGTGGGCTCATATTGGAGTCATTTTCCTTGGCCCACAGTCGCCGAATACAAATGTCTTGTTGCTCCCAGTGGCGGTCATACAGGACTCTTTGGAACCTCAATTTCAGATTCTCTGGAAGGTGGCTGCCCATCAATTTGAAGGACCCAAATCTGGATTCCTAACATGCACTTTGCATATATTCTGTAGTTTCAATGTTAACTCAGACCATCCCAACATGCCCTGTAGTATCATAAATTCTGAGCCACCAGGAGGAACTTTAGAGGGTGCCTCTTGCCTGGGAGACCTGTAAAATGAGGCTGCAGAATAGAGATGGAATCTTGCTACATTACAAGCCATCAAGTATTCTGTGTTTAGCTTTCTCATCTGGGGTCTTAAATGCTCTTAAGCCCAGGATGTAGTCACTAGTGGTTTTAAATGATAAACCATGTTATCCACCATGGCCACATTTGGCTCTTTTTTTCTGGCCAGTTTCTTTCTTTCTTTCTTTCTTTTTGCTTCAAAAAAGAGAGTATGTAGAGTCAGAATTACTCCTCCTAAACACCCAGAGGACCACAACCAGCTTTATTGGTCTGCGTTCCATTATCCAAAAAGAGGAATAAGAAGGCAAGAACTGTAAAAATAAATGCATACTTTCCTTTTGAAATTCATGAGAATGTTCATGATTTTTACCTGTGAGATGGCAAAATGGGATAAGGTGATAAACAATACAAACAGTACTGTAAGTGTCCAAGAAACAAGAATGAAAGAAATGCAAAGAAAAGAGACACTCAACACTGGGAACCTTAAATTCTGAAAGAAAAAAAAAAAAAAAAACAAGAGTTCAGAAAGATCTAGCAGGGAGCAGGCTTTGCAACTGTTGTCATCCTCCTATTGTAACCTGAGCACCTCCAAGTTTTCAGACTCCCAAATCAGATCTAATTAAAAGAAAATGGGAAAGGACTTGGAGCCTTTTCAGCTCTGGAGAACATGCAGACAAATAAATTAAAAAGTGGGAGAAGTGGAACTAACCCAATAATCCGTGAAAAGCTCATTTCCCTCCCCGCCGCCACTGATGCAACAGTGTCCTTCCCCCTCCCCGTTCTCTGGTTCAGGGGCAGTGAGTGAAGAAATTGGCTAACAAGATCAGAAAATTTAATTACAGTTTTGCCATCCCCTTCCAAGAAGTTGGCTGTCACACTTCCCTTTTGCTGCTCTTCAGAAGGTGCTGTCTCTATGAGCTTCCTCCTTGCTCCATCCCACTCATCTCCCTACCTCGGCTCAGGACGGTGGACACAGGCACTTTCATTTGAGGGTTTAGCAGGATTAGATACAAAGATTAAAAAGGGCAGTTGGAAAAGAGAATAGCATTATCCCCTCATTTCCTTTGGTCTGCCTGAGCAACTTTGTCTCAGTCTTATCCCAAATGAAGTAATGTAGGCGCCCCAAAAGCTTAGCATCCTTGAATTCCAGACCTAAAGATGCCCCAAGACCCTTTAGAAGAAGCACAGAAACCTGCACTCAAGTGTTTGTTTTGCAAACCAATTCAGAGATGTAAGAATGGCTTCCTTGAGCAAGATTTCTGCCCAGTTTCTGAAGTGCTTTGGGCTTAAAATGAACAAACTAAAGAATAATGTGGATCAAGTCATGACTTCCCACAGGCGGGAGAATGCAGCATGGTGTCAAAGGGGAAAAAAAGATATTTGCCATTTCTGTCTTTGGTTGGCCAGAAATGTATGATCAAATCCAGGATGCAAGCTATGGGAGAGTGACACGAAAAAGATGTCTTCAAAATTTAAAATTTAGCTAATAAAATAAGGCCTTTTACTGGCTTTTTCATTACAGGTAGAGCAAGGGAGCCAGACAAACTATGTAGAGAATTTGTCTCTAAAGTTCTTGGCTTTCATGGAATTAAAATGCTATTTCTCGCCACAGAAAGTAGTCATCTCTCACATACTTGAACCACAACGAATCATCTCCTAGATTAGAGCTCACCATTAAAGCCCAGAAAAGGTAACAAGAGCAACCTGCCTGCCGTGGCTTTTGTCTCTGTCACTTTAGTTGCTAAGTCATGTCACTCTTTTTGCGACTTATGGACTGTACCCTGCCGGGCTCTGTCCATGGGATTTTCCTGCAAGAATACTGGAGTGGAGTGCCCTTTCCATCTCCAGGGGATTTTCCTGACCCAAGGATCGAACCCTTGTCTCCTACATGGCCAGGCAGATTCTTTACCACTGAGCCACCAGGGCTTTAAGGGTGGATTTAGGGGGTGTCTTGGCTTGTTCAATGGTGATGGGAAGACAGTGTGATGGGAAGACAAAGAGCCAGGGAAGGGCAGATAGGCAAGAAATTCATCACTGTTTTCAAGAAGGGGCTTTCCAGGTGGTGCTAGTTGTAAAGAACCTTCCTGTCAGTACAGGAGACAGAAAACCCATGGTTTGATCCCTGGGTCAGGAAGATCCCTGGAGGAGGGCATGGCAACCCACTCCAGTATTCTTGCCTGGAGAATCCCATGGACAGAGGAGCCTGGTAGACTATAGTCCACAGAGTTGCACGGAGCCAGACACAACTGAAGCAACCTGGCTCACACACATGATCAAGAAAGATGAGAATTTTTCTTAAACTCTCCTTCTTAGGTGGTTGTATTAGTCTGGATTACATTGGGCTACATGCAATGGGGTTACCCTCTAGCAGGCAACAAGAGTTCAAAAGGTGACAATCCAATGCTGCAGTGACAGCTCGAATAAATGTTCAAGGACTCAAACTCCTTCCACCACCCTGCCCTTCCAGTTCTTCACAGTCACAAGGAGCAGTGCACCCTACATGTTCCAGGCAGAAAGAAGGGGAAGGGCAAAGGGACAAAGTCAATTGTTGCCCCCATTGGCCAGAATAAAATAGTTCTCCTGAAAGTCCCAGGCAGTGGATTCTGTTTACATCCCATCAACAAGAACTGAGTCCCATGGTCACCTTTACTTCCGGTGACCTGTCTAATTAGACACATTGCTGTCCTGCACTAATCAAGGATCAAGGTAAGGGAAAAAAGAAGAGCACAAAAAAATTTAATATTTACAATAGTCAAGATGTGGAAGCAACCTAAATGTCCAATGACCGGAGGAATGGATAAAGAAGATGTGGTATGTACACAGGAATAAAAATGAATGAAATAATGCCAGCAGCAACGTGGATAGGTCTAGAGATTATCATTCTAAGTCAAGTAAGTCAGACAGAGAAAGACAAATACCATATGATACCACTTACATGTTGAACTTAAACATATGATACAAATGAACCTAATAAGACAGAAACAGACTCCCTGACTTAGTGAACAAACTTATGGTTACTGGGGTGGGAAGGCGGAGGGGATGGGGGAGGAATAGATTGGGAGTTTGGGATTGACATGTACACACAGCTATATTTAAAATAACTAACAAGGACCTACTGCATAGCACAGGGAACTCTACTCAATATTCTATAATAACCTATATGGGAGAAGAAGCTGAAACAGAATGGATATACATATTCAGTATATGTATAACCAAATCATTTCACTTTATACCTGAAACTAACATAACATTGTAAATCAACTATAACATAAAATAAACATTAAATTTAAGAAGAAGAGCACAGATGTTGAGCAGATGACTAGCGGTGTCTGGCACTGAACAAGCAGTCAAAAGTGCCTCAGGAATTGAGAAATGAGGAAAACGATGATCTGTCTCTTGGGGCCCAAGTGGGCTTCTAGGGTCTTGTCTACTAGGAGCAAGGAATGAGAGGATGTGGAAACCAAGGCTGTGAGATGAGCACTGCATCTGGAAGCCCGGACCACTGCACACGGCATAGCGGCCTACCCTAGTCACAAGCATCATTGACTGTATCCTGGACATCCTGCTCCCCAGCCAACCACATCAGCACACAGAGGAGGGGAAGATGCAAGAGATGGTGAAGAGCCTGACTGAGCTAGAGTGTCACAGCAACAGCCCATGCCTCCGGGAACTTCCCCTTACACTAGAGTGTTCTACTGGTACTGAGTTGCAAGCCTGGAAGGGCATGACCTGGCAGAAATAATAGTGGAAAGCAGACAGGGAAACCAAAGCAGAGAGAATCAGCAAACAAAGCCCTCCAAAATCCCCTGACCTCTCCTTGACCTCCTCAAGCACCGGGGTACCCAATGGGCCAGAATAAGGCCTGAAACTGAGGGTCTGCCAGTCCAGGAACAGGCTCCTCGTGGTGGTCTTGGAGTTGTAAGGGCCATGGTGGCCTTTACAGTAGATCCCTCAGCCCCTCTCTTGGAGTGGCAGCAACTGGATGGTCACACACTCTCATGCGCAGCAGCTCTAACAGCACTCGAGGCTCCTGTCATAAGAGGGTCTAGGGCCTGACCTACCTTAAGTGTTTGTGCCTGGAAAAAAGAAAACACAGAGAGTGATTTATTTTCCAAGAACTTGATAAAGGGGCATAAAGAGGTCAATATGCCGTGCTGGGAGATGTTCTTCTGATTCTTTCCATAAAGATGAGGGTAGCTCAAGGCCACCTCCATCCACACTTACCTGGGAATAGAGTTAAGACTGAGATCTCATCACTCAGTGGTTTGTTTGCACATCTGTGATTCATTCCACTGCCCTTGTGTTCACTGCCTTCGACTGAGCTTGCTGTGTTCTTGACAATATGCTAGGGGCTGCCAGATGGAGTTCAGTTATGAGACTCCATCCCAAAAGGATTCCTTATGGAAGTACCCAAGAGACAAACCATTAATAGTAATGATACCTCGGGGCCATATAGGTCTTCAGTGTGCACAGAATGTTTGCAAATCCTTTACGCCATTCATCCTGTACCACAGCACTGTGAGGTAGGCTGAGAGACAGCATTGTATGTGGTGGTTGAAGCTTAGACTCGTGATCCAGGCTGCATGGATTCAAAGCCTGGCTCTGCCACTGACTAGCTGTTTGACTTTGCCCAAAGTTATTTAATCTCTCTATACTTCAGTTTCTTCATCTGTAGAATGAGAACAGAAACAGCTGCTATCTAATTGGATTGTTGGGAGGGTTCAGTTGGTTATTCTGCATAAAACATGTTCAACAGTGCCTGGTACACAGTCAACTTTGGCTGTGTTAGTTGTTAACACTCGCATTTTCCAGATGAAGACCCTATGTGATGCTCATGGTAGAACATTAGAGCTAAAGGAAACTCAGTTGTCATCTTTTATGGACAAAGAAATTTTTATGGACACATCATTTATCAGGGGCCAGTGCTCTTTTCCTCAGGATGATAAGCTGCAGGCCTAGAAACTCAGTCTGTTCCCTCTGATCAGGTGTCCTAAAGTTTTGTCCAAACCAAAAGTAAGATATACGATGCACCTTCAAGCAACCTGCAGATTCCCAAAATGTCCTGAAATGGTTAATTGTATCTGTCATCTTAGTCAGGCTAAGATGACTAATATAGTCCCATTTTCTTGGTCAAAAACAAGTTCATGTGTTGCTGTGAAGTATTTTTTAGATGTTATTAGCATTTAATTTAGTAGACTAATCACCCTCCATAATGTGGGTGGGTCTTAGGCACCCAGTTGAAGGTCTTAAGAGCAGACTGAGGTTTCCTATAAAAGAAGGAGTTCTCATCAAGACTGCAGCAGAGGAAGCCTGACTTAGTTGCCAGCCTGCTCCCTGCAGAATTCCAACTCAAGACCATGTCATCAGTTCTCCCCTGAATTTCCAGCCTGAGGGTCTGTCCTACAGACTTTAGACTTGCCAGGTCCCACAATCACATAAGCCAATTCCTTAGAATAAATCTCTTTCTTCTAAATAATAAGACAAACAGACAGACTTTTTCTCTGGCGAACTCTAATATACTACCCTTCCTAGAAGGACAGGGCAGTAACTGCTCAATGAGATAAGCCTAGAATGCTCTTGGTAATGCCTGCTGTCAATTTTGTAGCACTTGCAATTGTTTAGGCATAATTGGCAAACCCAAGAATATCAGTCAACCTCAAAATATGCCCCAAATTTTCCTGTCCCTGCTAGACATGAAAGATCTGTGGAATATATGGCACCCTTTTCCCAAAGGCTTATAATCTAGCTAGATAGTTAGGGACCAAGAGCACTGTGGGTGACACTGAACTGGCCAGGTGTGGAGTGGTGTGAATAGCTGAGGAAGAAGGGGCAATCCCATATGAATCCCTCAGAGGGATTTACACTGGCCTTTGAAGCCCTAAACTAAGGGATCTTATCTCAGTCTGGAGGCCATGTGGAAATTTGGGTGCTGTGAGTCTAAGCATGAAGTTTGCTCTTGATTCCATGGGCACAAGGAAGACATGGTGTATTTTGAAGGAATGTAATGAAGGAGATTGTAACAAAGATGAGAATAGTAGACAAATGCTAGAAATTCTAGAAAAAAGGGGCTCATCCATGGAGGGGCAGATGTGTGAATAATGCAGCCAGAACCTGGAACTGAAGCGTAAGACAGGATGGAGAGGAAGAGGGGCAGAGGATGAATCAGGGTTGCACATTTCACTGTTGAAAGGGTAGAAAGATGTTCATAGGATAAAGGCTTCTGGAACTCTAGGTCCCAGCAAGAAGTCCAGGCTAACGATGTAAACTAAGCTATGTGGAAGTCCCCATCTAAGCCTGAAAACGATGAGCACACAGAAGGCCTGTTGTAAAGAATGAGGACCTTGTTCAGACCCTTCGTCCCTCCTAAAGACAGAAGCTGAGAGGAGGGAAAAAAAGATGCAGAATATGGTCTCAGAGCAGAAGAACTAGGTCATGGTTGTGGGTCTGAAACCCAGGAAGAAAAAAAGTGCAAGAAGGACAGCATGGGAGATGAGCACAGGTACTACTGTGGTTGCAGCCCCTCAGCATTCACAAAGTACATTCGCATCTAAGGGATGTGAGTGGTTCTGCAGTGAAAGAACTCGTTTAACTTAGATTAGCATGGCTTTCCCCAAGCTCACTGGACACAGTCATCTCCTTCCAGGAGTTTCAGAGCACAATCAGAAACACTGGTTCAGCCCTGCAGAACCAGACTGACGTCCCAGGTCTCCCAAACACAGCATTTTTCCAATATATCACACTGAATGCCTTGAACTCTGCAGGGGAACAGAGTAATATAAATCCACATGTCAGGAATGCTGAACAGCCTGGACAGCTGGAGCCTGAAGCCACCATGAGGTCAGCACACATCTGGTCCCTCTCTGAGCCTCCGGGAGCAGCTACCCATGCCCCCAAACCCCACCCCCAGCCTCTCAGGAAGAGGAGCAGAGAGATAAATAACTCCTTGAGAGCATTCCTACCTTCTCCTCTTCTGCTTTCAGTCTCTTCTCTCCGAGGGCTTTCCTTGATGAATCCACCATGTGCCTCAAATTATTTATTTCTCTTTCCAGAATTTCAACAACAGATGGATTAGAATACCACATTTTTTTAACAGAAGATGCTTGAAATGCCAGAGGTCAGAGTCATTATGTGCTGGGACAAAAGACAGGGCTGGGGGCTGGAGGGGAAGCCTTGCACCTGGAGGGGGTTGTTCCCTAGGAAGCCCTGGCAAGCTCCCGGTAGGGTCTGCACGCTGCTCCTTGCTGACTGGCTGGGTCTGGGTGGCCTGCATGTATTCACCACCCACCTTACTCCATCACCTACCCAAGATGAAGTAGTCCTTCCTGGCACCTCCTTCTTTCTGGTAGAAGTGGTGCCAGCTTTTGTAGTCTGGAGAAAAGGACCTGCCAGCAGCCAAGATCCTTGTCAGACTTCAAGAGCTATTTAGAGGTACTGAACCTTGAAGATCCAGAAGAGATTATCACTGTTTATTGACTATTTAGAGCAGAGGTCACAAACTAAGGGCACTGGGCCAAATCTGGCCTGCTACCTGCTTTTATAAATAAAGTTTTATTGAAATACAGTCTGCCCATCCTTATATATATTGTCCATGGCTGCTTTTGCTCTCAAGAAAGTGACAGTGTTAGTCATTCACTCACGTCCAGCTCTTTGCAATACCATGGTCTTGTAGCCCACCAGACTCCTCTGCCCATGGGGTTCTTCAGGCAAGAATACTGGAGTGGGTAGCTATTCCCTTCTCCAAAGTTGAGTAATTTTTTTCAGAAGCCGTGTAGCACACAAAGCCTAAAACATCTACTATCTGACCCCTAACAGAAAAAGTTTGCTGACTCATTTAGAGGGATGGCTTAGAATATCTTCCTTCCCCATCACACACACACACACACACACACACACACACACACACACACACACACGAGTCCTGTCCTCTCTCCTCTGGGCCATTGCTTACCTTTGCCTCTAGTCTGGACCTCTCTCTGTGTCTCCCGGTCCTCGTGTGTCACTGACAGTCTTTACCTTTCCATCTCTGGCCCTCCCTTGGGCCACTTTCTGCTTGCTTTATCCATTTCCATAAATAACTGTTATATATAAACAAAGGGGTGTTGTTTTCTCATCTGTTGAACTTATTTAGGGACCAACTCTAATTATGAAAGTGAATGAGTAGGAGCTTTGTGTTTCTCTGAGGAAAAAAAATCTAATTGCTCTTTAGTTCCATGGTTCTCATTTTTTTCCCCATTTTGATTCAATGGTCCACAGTAGAAATAGTTCCTCCCACACACATATCCTTATAGTTTTAAAACCATCCTTGAAGAATGTCATTGTGCACAGTCTTCAGTTCCAGTTACCTGAGAAACAGTCAGCAGTGACCCCGAGAAATTCTAGCCCACGTTTGTAATCCAAGTTAAGGGACATTAATTGGAAGCAGGATCCTGTAATATCTTAGTCTGGGAGGTTTCTGGTCACTTGAGAGGTTTTCCACAAGTGAGCAATTATGGGGTCACAGGAGAAATTCAGCAGGAATGGTTTCATTTAGTATAGCACTCATCATAGTCGACTTCTGTGATAATTGTGATGTTATAAGCAAAATGAGAACTGAGAGTTTATCTTCCTCATTTTCATAACCACCCCACCCAACCTGTCCAAGGATCTTGCCAAGGGGCCAACACATATTGATAATGATCTGCTGTTAATTACAGCTGATTCCTTGTACCATGAATATACTAAATGATTTCTAAATCTTCCTTGACAAACAATGGAGTTACATTCCAATAAATGCATCATAAGTTAAAAATATTGTAAGTGGAATATGCATTTAATACATCTAACCTACTGAACATTATAACTTGACCTAGCCTGCTTTAAACATGCTCAGAATACTTACATTAGCCTACAGTAGGGCAAAATTACCTAACACAGGCCTGTTTTATCATAAAATGTGGACTATCATATGTAATTTGTTGAAAACTATACTGAAAGCGAGAAACAGAATGGTTGTCTGGGTACAGAAGGGTTGCAAAGAGACAGTTGTTTACCCTCACAATCACAGGGCTGACTGTGAGCCTCAGCTGCTACTACCCAGCAGCACAAGAGGATCATACTGTATATCACTAGTCTGGGATAAAGATCAATATTTAAAGATTCGAAGCTTCAAAGTTTCTACCCAATGGGGATTGCTTTTCCACCATCATAAGGTCAAAAAATCAGAAGCTGAATCATCATGAGTCAACAACCATTTGTACACTCATTTCTCAGTCTGACAACTACTTTTCTGGGTAGAAGTTATTCATCCCATGTTGCATATGGAGAAACTGAGGCTTGGAGAAGTGAAGTGGCTCATCCAGCTCTCATCCTGCTAGGGCAACACTAGCTGGAGTTTCTGTCATAGTCTGGTTCAGTATCTATCTTCCACCCTCACATCTGAGTCTGTCCCACATGACCTGACATTGACCCCTGCTTCCCTAGCCGGTGTCTGGCCCAGCATCAGCTTTACCCTGCACTCCTCTCCCACTCCACACTTCCATCATTCCTGGTCTTGCTCCTCAGGGAAGTGGGTACCTTTAGGTCAACCAGGCAGAGCTGCTCAGCAGAGCAACAGGCCACTGCCCCATTGACAGAGGCTGTCAATGCGGGGGAAGGCAATGGAACACGCCCTCTTTCTACATTTCTAGAAAGAAGGAGCCAGAGTCTCACCCCAGGAAACCCATCTGGGGATGCAGCCTTGTGAAGTTCTTCCAGCCCGGCTGGCAAGCATCTGGCAGGTTGGGAAGCAGGTTCTATCCTAATTTGACCCATCCTTCTCTGACTTTCTGAGCAAGATGAACAACCCAGGAGCATAACACGTGCCAGCCCTGAGGAAGTACGTCTGGGAAACTTTCTGCTTCCCAGGGGTCCTTCTCACTGCTGCCACCCATGTTCAGCCATCAAGCCGCTCATGGCCTGATGAACACAACCCAGTGACAATGACCCTGAACATGTCCTACATGTCCTTCTATTCTCACTCCAGCAGCTTTGTCCAAGCAACATCACGTGGAATCCCAGGATGTCAGCTGCTAGGTGACAACCATGCAGGAGCCTCATGAGCCCTCAGTGCAGGCAGCAGAGATTTTTGACTAGAGGCAAGCAGTCTCCCCCCAACTGGCTGCAACCAGCACTGATACAGGCCCAGTCTCTGGGGCGTTCTTCCTCTAAAACTGGCAAAGAATGCTGCCGGTTCTGCACACCTGCTGTCCCCATGCCCAGAGAATCTGAAAATGGTTTATTGCTGTCATCAATCTGCATTCTTACATTCCAGTAGCTCATGTGAGGTGGCGTGGCTGCCAGGGCCAAATACTTGGGGTTCTGGCTACAGACACTGGCTTCCATCATCAGGTGTATCTATCCCCTGCCCCACCAACCACCAGCTACCAGTTCTCCCCTCCTCCATCCTTCCCTCCTTTTCTCTATAGGAGAATCAGAGAAGTTGAAATTTGGAAGGAATGTAGACATCACCTAATGCTGGGATTTTGAAGTAAGATCCAGGCATGGATTCTAGTAGTTCATGAATTTCTCAAAACCTACCTACTTATACACACACACACACACACACACACACACAGGTGTGTACTGTTCTGGGGTGTGTGTCTACAGTTTTCAATAACTTTTCAGAAAGATTTATAACAAAAAAGAAATAAAAGAGTTAAGAACAAGTGATTTAGTGTGGTCTCATTTGGCAGAAGCTAAACCCAGAGTTCCTAGAGCTTGTGATTTACTCAAGTTCTCTAGCTGTCTTTCCGTTCCCTTTCTGCTCCTAACTCTGATGTCCAAAAGGGATACAACAAGAGGAGATCACTGAATCAGGGCCTTGGCAGAAAATATCTCTTTCTGCAAGGAAGCTCTTGACCCTGAAATATGCTCACTCAGCCTATAGAAAGGTCTTTGGTGATCTGCACATGGGGAGGGGGATTCTCACATATAATACACCCTGCTGTTTATGCACAGCCCTGCCCTTCACTCCAGCTGCTACCCTCCTTCTTGGCCTTTGCTGGAGTCACCCTCCTCTCTGCTTTGACCCAGCCTACACTGTCCACTACACTATCAATGCCCGCCTTGACCCATACAAACTTGGGGCCATCTCTTCTCGTGGCTCCCTCCTGGAGGTCCCTCTGCACCAGTCACGGATCGCCACCACTCTAAGGCTTCCACTACTTGTGCGTCATCACTGCTCTATTCAGGTGGCCCACACGGTGGCTGGCACACAACTCTGACTGCTGTGAGCTCTCCATGCCCATACTAGATTCAGTGAGGTTGCCAAGAGGATGACCAACTGTCCCGGTTTGCCTGGGAATAAAGGGCTTCCTGGTCATGAGACTTTCAGTGCAAACACTAGGACTGCTGCTGCTGCTGCTAAGTCGCTTCAGTCGTGTCCAACTCTGTGCGACCCCATAGACGGCAGCCCACCAGGCTCCCCCGTCCCTGGGATTCTCCAGGCAAGAACACTGGAGTGGGTTGCCATTTCCTTCTCCAATGCATAAAAGTGAAAAGTGAAAGTGAAGTCGCTCAGTCGTGTCAGACTCTCAGCGACCCCATGGACTGCGGCCCACCAGGGTCCTCCGTCCATGGGATTTTCCAGGCAAGAGTACTGGGGTGGGGTGCCATTGCCATCCCCGAAACACTAGGACAGGCCTGGGCAATCAAGATGTTGGTTACCCTATGAGGTCAGAGCGGAAATGCAAATGCAGGCCTACCCAGCATCCACGCCTTTGTTCTTTCAAAGCATCAGCCTGCAAAATACTATGTTTGTGTTCAACACAGAGAACAGAAACATGTAGGAGGTCACACTCAACTGACACCTGCTTTCCTTGGAAGAATGATATGTGGAGTAAGCTTATTCCATGGGCTTCTAAGAATTAATTGGTAAAGCTAATATATTACCTTAGGGTAACCATATGTCCTGGTTTTCCTGGGACAATCCCGATTTACACCTGTTCTCCCAACATCATTATTAATAGCACTCACTTTTCAGTCTCAAATTGTCTTAGATTAGACATAAATTATATGGTCACCCTCACCATTATATCACAGAGCCAGCTGATTAGGCTCTTGATTAATGGGGTCCTTCTCCATGACTATAACTAAAGCCCAGCATGACTTTCCCTGCTATTGACCAGGCACATGCACTCTTCAGGCCAGTCACCCCAAAAACACAGCATATCTGCAGCTCTCTCTCTCTCTAAGCTGATTGGAATTCACATGGCCAAAAAAAGCAGGTCCTCCTCTGTCTGCCAAACAATCCAGCCCTGGGAGTCAGTCTTCACATGACTTCAAAGAAGCAGCCCAGGCATTAATTGGCGCTCGGGAAGACTTATGCTCCATATATCAATATCTCCTGCTGAGAAACAAGACAGATATAGGGCAGAAGGCAGGTCCTTTAGAAAAACGTGTCTTGACAGATCTTTGAACCTAAAATACCTTAAATAATTGGGACACCCACTCAGGGACATACAAAATAAATGACCTGGTTCATAGAGTACCCATGTCCTTTGCTTGCCCCACCCCGTCACTTCCCCCTCTTCCTCTCCCATTCCTCCTCAAGAGCCTCCTATGGCCCCTCCCTACTCGTTAGCGGGGCCACAAAAAGACAAATTGGGGTGGGGAGAGGGAAGGGCATATTAGTCACTGGGAGTAGGTTGGATGGAAGAGGAAATGAATGGCTCTGGAGTCAGCTGGAGATTTCATTGAAAGTCCAATTTCCTAGTCTTCTCATTGGCAGAGAAGAGAGCTTTAGGTTAACATATAGATGTGCAAGACACCTAGTGTGTGGTTGGAACACAGTAGTACTCAGTACATGTTGGATGGCAGTGGCCTTGAGACCAGTTAAGGGAGTAGCAAGATAGGAAGGAAGACCTATCACCACCAGGCACTGAAAGTCACCTGACATAGCCCAGCTCACCTGTCTTATCACCTGTCTGTGTCCCCAGCTCTCTGTCTCTGTGTCTGTCTCTGCCTCTCTCTCCAGCACTCACACACACACACACACACACGCACACACACACACACACACTTCTCCCCATGGTTGTAAATTCAAAAGACAGTTGGAAGCCGAGATGGGAAGAGCATCACCCCGGGAAGCCCCAGTTCTGCTCCCACTGCTGTTCCATAAATATTTTGGCTGTAGGATGTACACAGGATCCAAAGCTGAGGACCAGGACCCTGCCTGGTCTGCTGGGGACCCAAAGTTAGGTGGGGAAGATATTCAGATCAACAGCCCCTCTCAGTCTGACCTCATATAGGAAATGACAGAGGGAGGGCAGAGCACTGTGGGATGTGGAGGCGGGGCCCCAGGTGTCTGGAGCGGAGATCTGGAATGACATACTGGAGGGACTGGAACCCTTCAGCCTGCAGGCCTGTAAGGACGAGTCAGACAAGAAGGAGGAAACCAAACATCCCCAGGCCCAGAGGTGGGACAGTTCATGGTCTTATGGAAAAATCAACATTCTATGTGTGTCTGAAAATTAACCTAACAGACATTCTTGTTTTGCTTGTAAGATGTTTCCAAAGAGAAAAACCCTTAGGCACATTCCTGATTCTAAGAGAACCTTTTATAATGGTTGAGTTCATTATAATTTGATCAATAAGGTCATGGTCAAAGGTTAATTATCACAAGGTTGGTGAATAAAATCAACTTCCTATAGCAATCATAAATTACAACTCTAAAGAAACAAATTCAGTATTTTACAGTAAATGCTTTAACATTCTAAATGAACATATCTATTTTTTTAAGGTAATCAGTTACAAGTCAGCAGGCCTTAGAGCTATTGAGCAAATTTTTTAATATGATAGGAAAGCTACTCTTTGCCTCTTTTAGTAAATAAACTTATTTAGAAACTCAAGTTTATGATGAGATATAGAATAAGAACAGATTACCTTAAAAATCTTGGTAACCGGAATGTAAATATTCACTAATCACCTGACCTTTCTGAATGAAGAGTCATAGTCTGTCTGTTGATTTACCTTTTCAAAAACACTTATATCAAGAACTTCTCATCTTCTCAAAGTCCCTATTAAAAAATTCTCTCCACTAGCAGCAACTTAATTTTAATCAAAGCTGAATCAAAAATCTGGAGGACTTACACTAATTTTTTTCCCATAATACTGTAAGCAGGGACACACCTGCTCATTTGCGTGGCCCTCTGCTTTTTCTCCTATAAGCTGGGGATAATTGCCCACCCCAAACCCCTCCCTTTCAGAGGGCCTTCCTAGCCAAGGTCCCCAGAAATCATGGAGCCGAGTCATCCTCACTGTGCCTTGTCCATAGTCCTGACCCAAAAGTTCTGACCCAAATTTGTGAGCATGATAAAACTGCTGTTTTAAGTCACTAAGTTTGGGGGTCGTGCTCACAAATTTGGGTCAGAACTTTTCTCACAGGTGTGGGTGGCTGATGTCAGCTGTCATATAAGACTCCAGCTGGGGCTATCAACCAGAACTTCTACACATGGCCTTTGCACATGGCCTGAGCTGCCTCACAGCATGGCAGTCTCAGAATAATGGGGCTACGTGGTGGCTCAGGTTCCAGTGCAAATTTTCCAGCTAACAAATGTATCACCTTATTTTTTTAATGTACTTATTTATTTTAATTGGAGGCTAATTACTTTACAATATTGTAGTGGTTTTGCCATTCATTGACATGAATCAGGCATGGGTGTACATGTGTTCCCCATCCTGAACCACTTTCCCACCTCCCTCCCCATCCCATCCCTCAGGGTCATCCCAGTGCACCAGCCCTGAGCACCCTGTCTCATGCATTGAACCTGGACTGGCTGACCTACTCTCAGAAGATCTCATCTGCTGTATTCTGTTGGTTACAAGCAAGTCACAGGCCCATTCAGATTCAAGGGGAGGGGAAATATATCACACTTCTCAGTAGGAAGAGCATAAGAATAATTTGTAGACGTGTTTTTAAACCACCACACTGAACTATCTTGTGTAACTGTGAGAAGCAGGGACTCAAACACTGCCAGGACTCAAACATTCTCTGCTTCTCTTTACATGATGAATTCTTTGGCTTTCTTCTCTCTTATTGCAGGCTGACTTCATCCAGGAAGCATAGAGGTGGACATCTAGAGTCACAAAGCACAGACCTGGCCCCTGGAGGTCCATTTTATCTTCTTAAGCCATTCCCAGAGGTGAGAACCCCATTCTGAGATAAGCGACATCGGCAACACTTGTGATCTAGTACACGCTCCTACATACAGAAAAGATTATGGCATCTGGTTCCATCACTTCATGGGAAATAGATGGGGAAACAGTGCAAACAGTGTCAGACTTTATTTTGGGGGGCTCCAAAATCACTACAGATGGTGACTGTGGCCATGAAATTAAAAGACACTTACTCCTTGGAAGGAAAGTTATGACCAACCTAGATAGCATATTGAAAAGCAGAGACATTACTTTGCCAACAAAGGTCGGTCTAGTCAAGGCTATGGTTTTTCCTGTGGTCATGTATGGATGTGGGAGTTGGACTGTGAAGAAGGCTGAGTGCCGAAGAATTGATACTTTTGAACTGTGGTGCTGGAGAAGACTCTTGAGAGTCCCCTGGGCTGCAAGGAGATCCAGCCAGTCCATTCTAAAGGAGATCAGTCCTAGGTGTTCATTGGAGGGACTGATGCTGAAGCTGAAACTCCAATACTTTGGCCACCTCATGCGAAGAGTTGACTAATTGGAAAAGACTCTGATGCTGGGAGGGATTGGGGGCAGAAAGATAAGGGGATGACAGAAGATGAGATGGCTGGATGGTATCATCGGCTTGATGGACATGAGTTTGAGTGAACTCCGGGAGTTGGTGATGGACAGGAAGGCCTGGTGTGCTGCAATTCATGGGGTTGCAAAGAGTTGGAAACAGTTGAGCGACTGAAATGAACTGAACTGAACTGAACATGCTCCTAAGAACAAGAGCAAAGGTGGACTGGCAGCCAGCTACTATGGAATTACCCTTATGCTACAATCTGCCTTATATATGTCCAGGTAATATGCCAGTGGTGGGTAAATAAAAGGACAGAATTGAAAGCCTTACCTTTTGGCACCAGTTGAATTTTACCCTAAAATGTGATTGTGTATATGCTATTTCCCTCTCTAAATTTTGAGTATCTTGAAGAGTGTATGACACTAGAGTTTAGTACATACTTGAATGAATGACTGAATAAATAAATAGTCTAAGTGAATATAAATTCATCACTATTTAACATGATAGAAAACCTCATTATACAGACAATGAATGTGCTTGGGATTGGATAAAAAGATAATCTGTACTTAAATATTTAATATATTTCTTTACTTTTGTTTAAAATTGTATTTTTTAATAATTTAAAATTTTAATGACTAATTTGTAGCTAATATACTTATTTAAATTCACTTTTAATATAAAATACACGTAATTTGGTTGCAACTCGGTGCAGTGCCTGGCTTTATCTCCTATCAGAAAAGAAGGTAAATCCTCTGGAGAATTACAACATCAATATACATTCCTCAGAATATTGTAATCTATTAATAAAAATTAAATAGAAATTACTTGCAAAATCAGAATATATAATATCACAAAATGAGTAGCACATTAAATGGACTTACTAAAAATTAAACACGACAGAAGAGTATATTGCTGAACTAATAAAATAGTATAAAATAAGACTAGTACTTGAAGAGAAAGAAAGAACATTGACTTTAAAAAATGAAATACAGGTCCATAGAAAATCTGCAAGTACATAAATGCAAAAGCTAGGAAAATACAGATAATACCTTTAGAGAAATGGTGAAAATGTTCCACATGCATGCAAATGGAAGGAAAAGGAGGGACAGGATGAGACACGGCTATGTAAGAGGCAATGATCAAAATGCTTCCACAATGATGAAAGACAAAAATTCACAGTTTCTAACACTATTAATTCTTAATAGAAAAAAGTCAAAGGAAAGTACATACAGGCACATCACAGTAGGACTGCTGAAGAGATAAAGAGAAACAGAGAAAACATCTTAAGAATGGCCTGATCCATGAGCACAACATAGATTTCCACTTATTTGTGTCATCTTCATTTTCTTTCATCAATGCGTTATGATTTTCAAAGCACAGATTCTTGGTTAAAATGCCCACAACACAAAGTAATCTATAGGCTCAGTGCAATCCTTGTCAAAATAGCAATGGCATTTTACACAGAACTAGAACAAATAATTCTAAAATTTGAATGGAACAACAAAAAATCTCTAATAGCCAAAGCAATATTGAAAAAGAAGAACAATCTGAAGGTATCAAGTTCACCTGATTTCAAATTATGCTGTAAAACTATAGTAATAAAAACAGTATGGTACTGGCACAAAAACAGAGACATAGCTCAATGGACACGAATAGAAATAAACCCATGCTTATGTGGTTGATTAACATTTGACAAAGAAGAGAAGAAAATACTATACAAGGGGAAAGGATAGTCTCTTCAATAAATAGTGTTGGGAACACTGGACAGCTACAGACAAAAAAAAAAATGAAACTAGACCACTTTCTTATAGCATATACAGAAATAAACTCAAAATAGACTAAAGGCAAATGTAGTACCTGAAACCATAAAACTCATAGAAGAAAACATAGGAAGTATGTTCCTTGACATCAATCTTAGAAGTATTTGGGGGGATGTGTTTCCTCAAGCAAGAGAAATAAAAGAAAAAGAAAATTAAAAAAATAAACAAATGAGACTGTATCAAACTAAAAATTTTTGCACAGCAAAGGGTATCATGAACAAAACAAAAAAAGCAACTTACTGAATGGGAAAAGATACCTGCAAATGATATGCCCAATAAGAGATTAATCATAGGGCATGTTAGTCGCACAGTCATGTCTGTCTTTTTGCAATCCCATGGACTGAATATAGCCCACCAGGCTCCTCTATCCATGGAATTCTCCAGGCAAGAATACTGAAGTGGGTTGCCATTCCTTTCTCCAAGGAATCTTCCTGACCTAGGGATCGAACCTGGGTCCCTTACATTGGAGGCAGATTCTTTACTGTCTGAACCACTAGGGAAGCCCCAAATAAGAAGTTAGTATCCAAAATATATAAATAACTCACATAAATCAATACCAAAAAAATAAGTACATATTATTTTAAATGGACCTGAATAGACATTTTTTCCAAAGAAAGCACACAGTTGTCCAACAGACACATGAAAAGATTCTTAACATCATTAATCATCACATAAATGCAAATTAAAACCACTATGAGATATCACTTCACACCCATCAGAATTGATATTATCCAAAAGATAACAAAAAACAAATGTTGACAAGAATGTGTATTTTCTAAGTGTATATACGTGTGTGTGTGTGTATTCAATGGAATATTACTCAACTGCAGAAAAGAGTGAAATCTTACCATAAATGACAATATGGATATACCTAAAGTGTATTATACTAAATGAAATAAGTCATAAAGAAAAAGACATATACCACAGATTTCACTTATATGTGGAATCTAAATGCAAAACAAATAAACAAACATAACAAAATAGAAACAGACTCATAGATACAGAGAACAAACTCATTGAGGTCAGCAAGCAGGGGAAATGAATATGGATGAAATAGGTGAAGGGAATTACGAAGTACAAACTTCCAATTATAAAATAAATAAATCACAGTAATGAACTGTACAACATAAGGAATATAGTCAATAATATTGTAATAACTTTGCATGGCAACAGATGATAACTAGACTTATGATGATCCTCTCATAATGTATAAAAATATCAAATCACTATGCTGTGCAAATGATAATATAATATAATTGTAAGATAAGATAATACAATATAATTGTAAGTCAATTATACTTCAATAAAAAACAAAGAATGGTCTGGGGAAAAATTACCTTCAAAGGAGAAATTGTAAGAGGAGCACTTGATTTTATACTAGAAATGATAAAAGTAAAAGAACAATAGAATGATTTTCAATTATACCAAGAAAAAAGTGAATAAACAATAGCCACCTAGAATTCTAAACCTTGAGAAATTCTTCAAGAATAAATATAAACTAAAGTGTTTTAGAATAAACCAAAAGTAAGAGGAATCATGGTTATTAAACTAAAAGAAATGGTAAAGATATTTCTTCTAGATTTCTGCTGAAGAGTCAGCAGGGGAAAATATGACCCTGGATTTAAAAAGCAAGAAATATTCCTGTCTGGAAAAACACATTGTTAACCCAGGTAGCACTGTTGGAGTCCCCCATATAAAGTGCTGCCAAATATGAGTTCACACAAGCCACCATTTGAAATAATCCAAAGAAATAAAAAGCAGTAGAATTAGACAGACTATTATACAGGCATTAATAACTAAGAATTGTGGACTACTTACACTTATAGACGGAGAAGGCAATGGCACCCCACTCCAGTACTCTTGCCTGGAAAATCCCACGGACGGAGGAGCCTGGTGGGCTGCTGTCTATGGGGTCACACAGAGTCGGACACGACTGAAGTGACTTAGCATAGCATAGCATACACTTATAGAATAAGCATGTCTGAAATGAAATAAAAGCAGAAACTTTTAAGAAGAGATTTAAAAAACAAAACACTATAAAATACTAATTCTAAAAAATAATTAAAAGGAAATTTTGAAAATAAAAATATCACTTAATCCAAAATTTTAAGCATGGGTTAAACCACAAATTAAACAAAGAGAGAATTAGTGAACTGAAAGATAAATCTACAGAAATCACCCAGAAGCTGCCACAGAGGAATTGACAAGTGAAAATAAAACAAATGAAGTTAAGAGAAATGGGGGATAGAACAAAAAGATTTAACATAGTTCCAAGAATATCATATCTGAGAATGAGAGAAGGCAATATTCAAGGAGATAATGGCTTCAATTTTTCTAGAACTGAAGAAAGACTTTAAACCTCAAATTCAAGGAGCATAATTTATTTCAAGTAAAATGAATAATAGTGAATCAACAGGTAGTCTTATCAAGGGGACATTGTAGAAAAAAAGAAAAAATATCCTAAAACAAAAAGAGAGAGAAAGCAAGTTACATCTATAAGAAAGCAAAAAAGGACTGATTTACCAGCAGCAGTAGAAGTCAGAGACAATAAAATACTATTTTCAAAGTTCTAGAGGGAAATAACTATCATCTAAAATTTTGGACCATGTTAAAGTTCGTCAATGCTCTTCAGCCAACTTAAGGAATATACCTGTAGGAGAATAAGTACACCAACTCAAAAGGCATGAATCAGAGCAAACTCCAGGACATAGTGAAGAACGGGGAAGCCTTGCAGGCTGCAGTCCACAGGGTCACAAAGAGTCGGACACAACCTAGGGACTGAAGAAAAACAGAGTAAGTTGGGTTTATCACTTGTTGTAGCAAGGGTTGGGGACAATGGTGCATCTCGGTAAGAAGGCTAGAAATAATCCAGTATAGGGTCTTGACTATGATCAGGTAATCTTGGAGAGAGTCTGAGGAATCAAGGGACTCATTTTGGACTGAGGGGTAACCAGAAAGTGAGAGCAATTCTGTGACTGTGAATCTCAAAAATTACCTATCAGGAGGGAAGACTAGAGTGAGGAAAAGCTGTAAGAGGTTAAAAGTTGCAGTCACTCATGTAGCAAGAGAGGGAGATTCTTGGAGTTCTGTGAGCTATGCAGCGACCTTGTCTGAGTGGAGTGTCTGTGGCTCTTTGACCAACATGAGAACAGCATGGCTTCGCTGTCAGCAACAGATCAGGCTACAATAATACTGAGACCTAACTCTGACTTTAGATCAATCCCAGATGTCGATATCTGCTTTTTTATCCTTAACTTCTATTCATAAATGAAGATGAAATAAATAAGATTGAATTAGAGAATTTGACACTCACAGTCCCTCACTGAAGATAATTCTAAAGGGTATAACTTCAGGAAGTAGGAAATTGAACCCAGAAGGAATGGGATATGAGAAAGAATAGTGAGCAAAGGAATTGATAATTATGGCTATAAATCAAACCTCACATTAACAGTATTAAACAATAATAACAGTAGTGATGGGAGGGGTTAAAGAATAAGGTTGGACTACAGTTCTGAACAATATGTAAGATCAGAGGAGAAAGATTAGGTCAAGTATTCAATGACACTTGCATTAAGGAAGAAGGTAGCAATCCTGATTGACTATTAATATAAGGCTTTATTAAGGCAAGAATACATGTTAAAATTTGAGTAACCCCTGGTGGCTCAGACGGTTAAGCATCTGTCTACAATGTGGGAGACCCAGGTTCGATCCCTGGGTCGGGAAGTTTCCCTGGAGAAGGAAATGGCAATCCACTCTAGTACTATTGCCTGGAAAATCCCATGGACAGAGGAGCCTGGTAGGCTACAGCCCATGGGGTCGCAAAGAGTTGGACACGACTGAGCGATCTTCACCGTAATTCACCGTAAAAGAATAGAAATAGACTATATAAATTTGGTGGGGGAAGGAATTAAAAAATTCATCAGTATTAAATAAGGAAAGAAAGGGGAAAAAAAGATGCCAAGAAATATCATGATAAATGGAATATAAAAATGAATCCAAACATATCAGTAATGACTACAGATGTTATCAGATTAAATTTATCAGTTAAAGGGAAAAAATTATCAAAGTGGACTTTTTTAATTAGTTCTGTGCCTTTTCACCTGGCACACAAAACATAAAGATAAGAAATGTGAAAGTTTCTAAATGGATAGAAAATGAGCAAATATGAAGCAACCCTCTCCAGTACTCTTGCCTGGAAAATCCCATGGATGGAGGGGCCTGGTGGGCTGCAGTCCATGGGGTCACTAAGAGTTGGACACAACTGAGTGACTTCACTTTATTTTTTCACTTTCATGCATTGGAGAAGGAAATGGCAACTCACTCCAGTGTTCTTGCCTAGAGAGTCCTAGGGACTGGGGAGCCTGGTTGGCTGCCATCTATGGGGTCGCACAGAGTTGGACACGACTAAAGCGACTTAGCAGTAGCAGTGAAAGAAAGCTGATTTCCCTACATAACCATCAGTCTCAGATCCTCTCTGTCACCACTGCCTACTACTCCATTTTGTTGTTCTTTAATTCAAATCGGTTCTTACTACACATCATAACATGTCCCCAAATTGCCTTTCCCGCCTTTTTTACAACATGACCTTTCAAGTATAATCACTAACAGATTCCCAGGATCTTTTTGAAAAAAAAAAAAAAAAAAATCTTATTGGTTGGAGTGAAGGAAGGTTTAACACATTAGAAACATGGGAAGGTTCAAAAGAGCTGGAGAAGTACCTGCCAAACCTGATTGCAGTCATTATTGTGCTGCTTTATTTTTTTATTTTATTTTGCTATTTTATTTGATAGCATAGCAATATCATTAAGTCATCAAGAAAAGAATACACAATGTTTATAAAAACTGTTCACTAACACTTTGTGTTAATTCAGCTCCTCCAAGAAGCAGACACCAAGTTGGAATCACATGTGTAAAGATTCACTAGAAGAAATACCTGTGAAGCATAAAAGGGAGGAGGCGCAGAAGTCAGAGAGAACTTTAGACCGTGAAGCAGATCTAACCCCTGCTTAAGGAGAAAGTTATGGAAGTACTGAGTTGCAAGAGTCCCACACTAAAGCACATTTGGGAGATCTTACAGGCCAATGGCATTTCCAGGTAAAGTTACATGTTGGACAGGAATAGGTTGGCACTATTCCAGGAATTCCTGTCCCAGAATTCCACACTGGATAGGAAGGAGCCTACTGTGCTCATTCATTGGCTAGAAATGGTTCAGGGGAAGCATGGAATCAGTATTCATAGGGCAGTAGCTAGAGGCTGTCAGTCTGTCCCTGCAGCAGGCTCACACGAAGGAAATCCGAATGCCTTTTCCCATGGCCACCACATCCATAACTTATACAACACAGATACATTTGTCCACTCATGTTCAAGGAACAGCTACCCCATGGTCCCGTTAACTTTCTCTTTATAAGAGAAAACTTAGAAGACAGAGTAAGTGAGATGAAACATCACCCCTGATACTGCAGTTTCATTCTAGTCTCCTCATCTTCACCATATTGCCTTAGAAAGCCTTAGTGGTTTATGTAGTAATATGACTCAAACTTTCGTTCTGGAGAGGGCTGAACAAACCACTGGTGGCCATAACCTTCTCAAGCTGGAGTTGCTTCACAGGTCCATTTAATGGAAAGTACCAGGATGAACCTAGTTGAATCAGCTGAGTTACACAAGTAGCCACTCTTGTCCCTATCGTGTAAAAGCAGGCTTTCTGTGGATCAGAGCCAAGTATCTCAGACTCCTATTCTTGCCTACTCATCCCTGAGTACAGGAGTCCAGAGTGCTCTGGACTACAATATAACCTATAGTTAAATGGGATTCTTACTCTGTCTACCAACAAAACTTACTAGCTCCCCTGGGGAGAAAAACTATAATCCCACAGTGCCCATAGTCCCAGGCACCTGAACCACAAAATCCCCACAGGGTCGCTGAGAGTGATGGTGAATGGAGCCACTCATGCTTTGGGGTGTTGGATACATAACTAAGGTTAAGGTATCCCTTGAGGACACAGCACCACATAGGGGTCAGTGATTTAATATGTGCAGTGCATCCTGAGGAGTGGGTCCCGTCATCCAGACTGCTAACTGCACCCACAGGGAGGCAGCTAAGCCTGCCACTCAGCCACACTCCTGCAGCAGGTTCTTTTGAAGGGAGTCCAAGGGGTGCACCTTCATGACCACCTCAGACAGTTCAGTTCAGTTCACTTGCTCAGGCATGTCTGACTCTTTGCAACCCTGGGGACTGCAGCACACCATGCTTCCCTGTCCATCACCAACTCCCAGAGTTTGCTCAAACTCATGTCCATCGAGTCAGTGATGCAATCCAACCATCTCATCCTCTGTCAAGGAAGGTCTCAACCTCAGACAAGGAAGGGCCAAAAGTTATGTCGTTTTTAGGTAAATATCTAAAACCTATTTCCACAGTTGTTCCGACTTTCTTGCCGCATAACAAATTATCCCAAAGCTTGAAACAAGTATCATGTTTTGATCTCCAATGACTTTGAAGGGTAGAGATTGGGGAAAGGTTTGCTGGGTAATTGTTCTGTTGCACAAGGCATTGACTGGTCCCTTGGTGATATCAGCTGGGGGACGGTCTGGACAGTCCAAGACAGTTTAGTCACCAGCCCTGGCACCTTGTTATGGATGAATGGAAAGCTGGGCTCAGTTGGGACAATTGGCCTGAGGGTCCACATGTGACCATTCCAGCTTGGCAGTTCCAGAGTCGGAAGACAGCTTCTGTGGTAGCTACACACCAGTGCAGAAGGTGAATGGCCTCTGAGCTAGCCTCAGAGGTCACAGAACATCTGTCACTGTACTCTATAGGTTGAAAGAACCAGACTACAGTGAGGAGAACACAGAACCCACCTTTCAAGAGGAAAGTAAAGTGAAGTCACTCAGTCGTGTCTGACTCATTGAGACCCCATGGACTGTAGCCTACCAGGCTCTGAGGAGCCTCTCAGTTCATGGAATTTTCCAGGCAAAAGTACTGGAGTGGGTTGCCATTTCCTTCTCCAGGGGATCTTCCCAACTCAGGGATCGAACCCAGGTCTCCCGCACTGCAGGCAGATGCTTTACCGTCTGAGCCACCAGGGAAGCCTTCAAGAGGAAGAGGGTTTCAAAATTTGTGAACAGGTTTTAAATCTACCCAAAACCCCTCAACTGCCAGCACTTCCAGGAATGCAATGTATCATAATAACTTACACAAGGTAAGAACAAAATTATCTGTTGAATGATTGCATAGTGAAATGTTTATTACAATCTGGAGGACAAGAAATGAACTAGCTGGAGATAATGATACCTCCCCCTTTCACAGCAAGAAACCCCCTCCCACACTTGCCCTGTTCCCTTGAGTGAAAGAAAGACCACAGCTAGAATCATCACCATCCCCACCCCACCTACCATGCCCTGTCTGCTTGTAAAGGATCACTGCAGAACTTGCTCTCAGACAGAGCCCCTCAGTCTGATTATGCATTCAGAACCAAGCCTCTTCCATGGCCGTGTTCATAGCCCAACTGCAAACACATGTCAGTCTCTGATTCCTGTCCTCTCTCAGGAAAGGTTGCCATCCTCAGGCACTCCAGCTATTGCTTTTGAATTATGACTTAAATTAGTATTCTTTTAATAATTTGAAATTTAGATAATTTTAATTATTTGAATTAAATAATTTGAATAATTATTTAAATTATCATTCTTGGGAGATGGGACCTTGGAGGTGGTTTGTCCAAAAGACTGATAAGTCTGCCTTAAGGAAGTGCTCTCTGGACTTCCCTGGTGATCCAGTGGCTAAGACTCTGTGCTCCCAGTGCAGGAGACATAGGTTCAATCCCTGGGTAGGGAAGATCCCCTGGAGAAGGAAAAAGCAACCCACTCCAGCATTCTTGCCTGGGAAAGCCCATGGACAGAGGCGCCTGACAGTCTATAGTCCATGGGGCCACAGAGTTGGACACAACTGAACGACTCTACAACAAAGAACTAGATCCCACATCCCTATGCAGCCAAATAAATATTTTTTAAAAATAGGGGTGCTCTCTGAACTATCACGAAGTTCTCCTCACTGCAGGGCAAATGGGGTTGAGGGGAGGAGGAAAAACCAAACCCAGTATTTGCCAATTTATGTATTTTCTACCACCTGTGCTACCTTGCACACGTCTCTTTGGGGAAATAGATGCTTCACTTTAACATTTCTTCCCCTTCTCCTTCTCTTCTTCAAAGTGGTGCCTGGATATAGAAAGAAGGCTTGATGAACCTGTGGGTTTGGAGAAAGAAGATGATCCACCTGCCATGTGTGATAAAAACAGAGTCCTTGCAAGGTTGAGCATGTCTTCATGTTGACCTTACACTTGAATGGGGGGTGGAGGGCTTCCCTGGTGGCTCAGTCGGTAAAGAATCTGCCTGCCATTAGGAGACCGGGTTTGATCCCTGGGTCAGTAAGATCCCCTGGAGAAGGGAATGGCAGCCCATTCCAGTATTCTTGCCTGGAGAATTCCATGGACAGAGGAGCCTGATGGGCTACAGTCCGTGGGGTCACAGAGTCAGACATGCCTGAATGACTAACACACACAAGCAGTGGATGTGTGAGATAAGGACCTGCATGTAAGTAGTTTATTTGTGAGGTGATCCCAGGCAGCAGGATGGAGGTGGAGAGATCTCAGACAGGGTTGGGGGAGGAGTCAATAAAAGTGGGTGATGTGAAGGAAATTCCCACAGGTTGGTGGCTCCATGCTGCCATGACCATCTGAGAAGTGTGTAGAATACCCTTCTAGAATTATCCCCCTGAAGAACACCAGGGTGGGTGGCTTTCCCCCGGGTCCCATCATCAATAGGTTCAGAGTTAGAGGGTTGCCCCCAGGGGCAGCTAAGTTGTCCCACTCCTGGTTGAGCTTCAGGGTGCCCATCAGAGAAGATCCTGGGGCAGAAAGCAGGTTCACACCTTAAGCTTGAGGAGGAAGGCTGATAGCAGGAGGTCAGCGAGACACCTCCACTGCAGCTTGGCGGGGAAAGCAGAGGTGGGCAGAGATGACGTGGCCACAGCACCTGCACAACGTAGAGAAAAATGATTTCTTCTTAGAAACTAGAAGGCATGATACCACTGACTTTGAGCTTCCAGGATTAGCAAAGAAATGCAGTGTCCACCTGTCATCATAGGCAAATTGTTATTTTTCTCTGCAGAAGCTTTTAGTATTTTCTTTTGTTCTTGATATTCTTGATGTATCAGGTTGTGAGTTTGGGGTGCTTCATTTTGCTGTCTCTCTGTGACCCCTTTCCAATCTGAACAGAGACTTTTTTAGTTCTAAGTTTGCTCATATTATATCTTTATTTTCTCTCTTCCTTGATCTCTGGTCTCTCTCTCTCTCTCTCTTTCATTTTTTTTTCTCTGTTTTAACTCACTGATTCATGAATTCTGTCTTTATCTGTGCCCATGCTGCTACTTGGGCTTCCTTTGTGGCTCATCTGGTAAAGAATCCACCTGTAATGCAGGAGACCTGGATTTGATCCCTGGATTGAGAAGATCCTCTGGAGAAGGGAAAGGCTACCCACTCCAGTATTCTGGCCTGGAGAATTCCATGGACTATATAGGCCATGGAGAAGGCAATGGCACCCCACTCCAGTACTCTTGCCTGGAAAATCCCATGGACGGGGGAGCCTGGTGGGCTGCAGTCCATGGGGTCGCTAAGAGTCAGACACGACTGAGAGACTTCAATTTCACTTTTCACTTTCATGCATTGGAGAAGGAAATGGCAACCCACTCCAGTGTTCTTGCCTGGAGAATCCCAGGGAGGGGGGAGCCTGGTGGGCTGCCGTCTATGGGGTCGCACAGAGTCAGACATGACTGAAGCGACTTAGCAGCAGCAGCAGCAGCATATAGGCCATGGGGTCTCAAAGACTCAGACATAACTGAGCAGCTTTCACTTTCACTTTCATGCTGCTATTCAGCACATCTGGTAAATTTTCAAAAACTAGTTGCTGATAATGGAATCCTAATTAGTTTTTTTCACAGCACTCATTGTTAATTGATGGTGTATCAGCCTCTCATATCTGAATATTAATTACACTTATTTTAAGTTATTTCTTCCTTCCCATAGACATTAGCTATTTTATTTGTTGACTTTGGTTCTTCTTTTTAATGATGTCTGTTTTCCTTAAATGTTTGGACATTCTTAACTATTGTTTGCACTTGAATTTGAAACTCCTGTTTGCCTGAGTACATAACTGCTGACTCCAGCTGTCTTGGGTGACTTGGGGGAAGGAGGCAGGGAGGAAGGTGGTGCAGGCTGGGAGGTGGAGGGAAGGAATTGCAAACACAATAGCACCCCACTCCTGTACTCTTACCTGGAAAATCCCATGGATGGAGGAGCCTGTTAGGCTGCAGTCCATTGGGTCGCTAAGAGTAGGACACGACTGAGTGGCTTCACTTTCACTTTTTACTTTCATGCATTGGAGAAGGAAATGGCAAACCACTCCAGTGTTCTTGCCTGGAGAATCCCAGGGACAGAGGAGCCTAGTGGGCTGCCGTCTATGGGGTCCCACAGAGTCGGACACGACTGAAGCGACTTAGCAGCAGCAGCAGTTAAAAGTCGGACATGACTGAGCAACTTCACTTTCAGCTTTCACTTTCATGCATTGGAGAAGGAAATGGCAACCCACTCCAGTGTTCTCGCCTGGAGAATCCCAGGGACGGGGGAGCTTGGTGGGCTGCCATCTATAAGGTCGCACAGAGTCAGACAGGACTGAAGTGACTTAGCAGCAGCAGCAGTTTGATTTCTTGGAAAAGGCGATGGCACCCCACTCCAGTACTCTTGCCTGAAAAATCCCATGGATAGAGGAGCCTGGTAGGCTGCAGTCCATGGGGTCACGAAGAGTCAGACACAACTGAGTGACTTCACTTTCACTTTTCACTTTCATGCATTGGAGAAGAAAATGGCAACCCACTCCCGTGTTCTTGCCTGGAGAATCCCAGGGACAGGGGAGCCTGGTGGGCTGCCGTCTGTGGGGTCCCACAGAGTCGGACACGACTGAAGCGACTTAGCAGCAGCAGCAGCAGCTTGATTTCTGGGAAGGGGGCTAACCCTTCCAGGAGTGTAAGTCATCTGGAGTCATTTCTCTACTATTCTGGCCTAACTGTCCATCTAAGTCTTCCTGCTTCAGACAGCTATGCTCAGAGTTTATTCTAGGGACAAATGCACAAATCAGTCATCCTATTTTTTTCCTTTCTTTGTTCTTTGGATGTTTGGGGTTAGTTCTAGCTCTGTGTTGCCTCCTTGGGTTGTTTCTCCCCTTCTGGAGATTTTATCCTGGGTCTAAATGTCGCCCATGCTCTCTGCTCAGTAGGTGTGGGGAAGGGAACGGGCCTGGTGGACTCAGCTGTTCTGAATATTAAGATTTGTTAATTAACCTGATGGTTGCCCCCAAACCCCTCCTGGTCTCTCTATTTGTTGACTCTGAGCTTAAAATATTTCTGGAATGTCTGTTACTTCCCTGGTAGTTTTGTTGTCTGTGTTGTGAGCCATAGCTTTTCTTTCTGCCCTTATGTTTCTGCAATCTGATCCCATCTGCTTTCCATCTTCCAAGAATTTTTCAAAATCTGTCTAAGGATAGATCCTATTCTTGCCATGGTGGAGTCCTTTACCTCCTCCTGCTTTTATTCATCTATCCTATTTAATTCTCACAATAACTCAATCAAAGAAGTATTCATAATGATCTTATTTTTCAGAGGGAGAACTGGGGCTCAGAGAGGTAACTTCTCTGAGGTGTCAGAGCTAGAACTTGATGGTACTAGAACCTGAACCCTGACTCCAGGTTGTAATTACATGTATTCTCACCACTTGTCAGGAATCTTCCTAAACTTGCCCCTTACTTCCTTCTTCCTGTGGCCTGAGAGCTCCTTGAGGAGCCAGGGTTGCTCTGGAAGCCGCTTTGGGTCCTCTATAGCACCTTGCATTGTGCAGAGAACACCAAACACTGTGAGCATAGATTCCTGGCAACCTGCCCAAGATCATGCGACTAGGAAGTGGCATGTCAGGACTTCAACCCAAGAAGTGTGGCCCCAGAGACTGTACCCTAATACCATCTGCCACTCAGATCTGAGGCGTCATTCACCAACTTCCTGCCAAGCATCCTCTTCCTAGGAGGAAGACAGATCACTAGCCAATTTACGCCCTTGGAGTGCTTCCACTGCTGTATTTCATGACAAGAATCATGGCACACTTGACTCTTAAAACCAGGACCAAGTATTACTCTGATGAAATGAGAAGAGAAATAAAAAGAAGAATACAGAACACGGACTGGTTTGCCTATTGGTCCAATGGTAAAGATTCCACTTGTTAATGCACGGGACACAGGTTCGACGCCTGGTGCAGGAGGATCCCACACGCCACTAGACAACTGAGCCCATATGCCACAACTACTGAAGGCCTGCACTCACCCTAGAGCCCGAGTTCAGCAACAAGAGAAACCACCGCAATGAGACACCCACACACCACGACTAGAGAGTCTCTCCTGCTTGCCGCAACTACAGAAAGCCCATGCACAGCAAGAGGACCCAGCACAGCCAAAAAAGAAAAGATTTTTTAGTTTTTTTTTTGAAGAATATGGGCTATATGTTGGAGCAGTCAAAAAACTACATAGATAAAACAGAGATTGGGAAAGTGGTAGAGACAGTGGGCAAGGAAGGGAGTGGAGACTGTGGCCATGGCAAGACCAACTAGAGGAAGCAAGAAGCTGTGGCTCATGACCTGCCACTAAGAAAAGGTGTTACTTTCAGAAGTGGACCTCTGTGGGCTTCTGTGTATTTATTAGTAAAATAAGGTTATCTCTGTGGTCTCACTAACACTGATTTCCAAGATTCTAAATAAATAGCAAACTCACCTTTATCAGAACTAAAAACTTAACTTTTAGTGTTCCCAGCCTCTCTACTGGGCTTCCCACGTGGCTCAGTGGTAAAGAATCTGCCTGCCAATGTGGGAGATGCAAGTTTGACTCCTAGGTCAGGAAGATCCCCTGATGAAGGAAATGGCAACAGCTTCTATACAACCTCTCTACTTATGCATTCTTTCAGGGCCCTTGGCACCGTTCAGATCGTTCGCCTTATACTTTCCCCCTCTAGCCCACAGACCCAGGCACAACTTTCTTATATAAATGTCTTTATGTTTTCTGAATCCAATTCCTTCCTTATCTCAGGCTGCACCATCCTCTTTCTGACCACCCACGTACATGTACACACACATGCACGCACACACACACACACGTGCATTTTTGGCAAGGCTAATTATATTTGTTATGTTTAAGACTCTGTTTAGGTGTAATTTCCTCCAGGAAGACCTTTCTGATGCCCCCTCCCCAGATTCTGTGCCTCTCTCTGCTGCCTGAGGGGGCCCATGATGGACCACAGCACTAATCTAATTTAAACCTAACATCCCAGTAAGCGAACATTAGCTCTGTTTTCACAGATGTGGAAATTAAGACTCAGTGAGATTGAGGAACGCATCCAACACTGCACACCATGAAATATCAGACCTGGAAGTCAAACCTGGTGTGTGTGCTCTGGCTACCTTTGTGGCTTCTGTGTCATAAGGCTGGGACACAATTGGGATGATGCCCCAACACCCCAAGCTGGGGTGGTAAGGATGGCAAACTTACAAAGGCCAGCTCACAGGTCATGGAAAGTAGAACAAGGCTGGCTGGGAAACTGATGCAGGGGGTACCTCAGGCCTTTCCCCACCCTGAATGGAGAGGGAAGCATGGGGCCGGCTGCACGTGAGTCCCACTCCCTGAGCACCGAGCTCAGGTGGGACTGGCTTCCAAGTCTATAGGTAGAGTTGGCACATAGACATCTGAGGTGTTCATTGCTTCTTCTTTTGGATGTTTAAGTGCAAGTCACCTTGGGGTATGGTTCTCACATGTGGTCTTTGGGGATTAACTAACAACTGTGGTGGGTGCCATGTTGCTCTGTAGACTGGTACATTTCCGCTGGGACCTCGCTCATTTAGGGGCACAAAATATAAATTAATAAGGTCAGACCAGAATTATATTGCTTTCAACCAAATACTACTATAAAATGTATATAGCAAAAAGTAAATGTAATATGCTTTTTCCAGCATATTTTGAAGATAAAATAGGACAAGTTTCTAAGTACAGGATTATGCAGAAATTTTTAAGCAATTTTCACAAACAGAAGCATTAAGACCATATATCACTATCGTGTTAACTAATGTTTAGTTTAGAATTTTGAAGATGTAAAGCAAATGGATTTTCTATCTTATCCAAAGTTGTTCTAGAAAGGATTATAGTCGAAATTATTCTCAAAAAATACTAAAGAAAAAGATACAATAAGAAATAAAGGAATAAAATATTATTTAAAATTATAACTGAGTGGCTAAGACAATGGGCTCCAGAGTCGGACTGATTTGGTATAAATCCTGATCTTAGCTGATATATCTGTGTCTCAAGTTTTCTTATCTATAAAACAGAAGTAAAGATATCTATTCATGAAATTGTTTAAACTTTAAACCAGTTAATGTCATCAGAAGAAAACTTGGCATATGGTAATAAATGTTAGTTGTTAGTCATTATTATTGGCAATTAACTATATTTGATAAAATAAATTATATATATATATATAACTTAAATCCTTTTTTTATTAAATAAAAGTGGCAACCTAATGCACAAACTGAAGTCCACAGCAGTACTTCTTGTTCATGAAACAAAACCTCAGTTTTGCTCTTAAGGCCTTTCTACTGATTGGAAGAGACCCACTCAAGCCATTGAGGATAATCTCCTTAAAGTCAATTGCCTGGAGATGTTAACCACAACTAGAAAATAATAGGTCAGTTTAATCAAATAACTAGGTACTGTAGTTGACACAGGCTTCCCTTTCCACACAGTGGTAAATAATCAGCCTGCCAGTGCATGAGATGTGGGTTCGATTCCCTGGAGAAAAGATTCCCTAGAGAAGGAACTGAAAGCCCTCTCTAGTATTCTTGCCTGGGAAATCCCATGGACAGAGGAGCCTGGCAGACTTCAGTCCACGGGGTCAAAAAAGATTCAAACACAACTTAGTGACTACAGAACAACACAGTTGACACATACACTAACCATCACAGTTGGGCTGGAAGAAAAGAAGCAAAGGGACTTGGATGCAAAGACACAGAGGGAAGCTACAGAACTCTGTGTGTTGGGATGTATGTGCGTCTGTGTGTGTCTGAGTGTGTTTATGCATAAGTGGGTCTGTGTGTGTATGAATCTTTCTGTGTATATGTGTGTTGTTGTGTACATGTGTGTGTCAGTAGAAGTGCAGAGGAAATACACAGAAGCAAAATTATGCCAAAGGCAGCAGCAGCTGAGTCTACAGAGATGGGGGAGGTCTTCCCTGCCATCCTGAGGAGCTTTACTTTACACTCAGAATCATCCAGAATCTCCCAGGCATTGTTTTTGATGACATATATTTTGGCCACCTCCAAGACCCAATTTAATCAGGTTAAAGCAGAAACTTGCATTGTTAAAAGTTCCCATTTTGTCCCCCAATCTAATCACTAGGTTTGATAATTCCTTCTTGAAACAATAGAAGCCACTGAAGTATTTAATGACAAGGTCCAAATTTTGCTGACATTTAACTATCTTCTAAATGCTTGTGATTTTTCACATGAATAGGATAACTTTTCCATGGTGGCTCCAAGTATCAATACAAGTAGAATGTGCCTGGGAGAAACTTGGCTGAGATCTTTTGCAGTATCCTTATCTTTGCAGACACAACCCAATTGGGATCAGAAGGGCCAGGAACTTTTGCAGGCAGAAGGACAGAGTTCTCTGTCACTGTCAGTTCCATTTCCATGGAGATCCATTCATTCATGAAGCATTCATTTGAGGCTCACAGAGTACCTCATCCAAGCCAGACTCATGAGGGACAAGAAGACAGCAGAAGCCAGCTTACAGTTTTGCAAACGTGTATATTTGAAACACATAGTTTTGAAAAGAGCAGAACACACAGCTCTTTAAAGCCAATGTTTAAGACAAGTGTAAGGCAAGATGATACGGATGCAAAACATACACGTCCAAGACTTCATCTTGTTCAACAAGGCAGCTCATACAAACTGGCTAATATACACCTGGCACATAGGCAGCATTAAATAAATGTTGGTGTTTACCTAGCCTCCTGAGTTTTATTAATTCCAACACCCCGTTTTCAGGAGTAATAGACTTGGGATCCTAAAATAAATTTTTTAAAGGAAATAGCATGTCTGACTTCTCAGATTGCTGGAGATTTTATCACTGTCATAGTGTTCATCTGGTTGACATAGGAAACAAGGCACTGGGTGGGTGTAGTTGAACTCCAAAATAGATATTCCAGATGAGGCTTCCATAGGAAATAGACATTTTCTTGAGACCTCCCTGGCAGCCCAGTGGTTAAGACTCTGCACTTCCACGGCAGGCAGTGTGGGTTCAATCGCTGGTTGGGGAACTAAGATCCTACATACTGCACAGCAGGGCAAAAAGCTTCTTTGAAAAAAGAAACACTCTTTCCTCAGGTCATTTGTCAGTCCTCTTTTAATTTAGACCCTTTGAAACACACCTAGGTCATCACCACCACCACCAGCCCCAGAAAGAAATGTTTTTCTCGGGGTGGTCCTCTTTGTTTGTGAGTTTTAAGTGCCTGTGACATTCAATTCAAAGTTCTTTAACCTCTCACATCCATTCTCAAAATGTCAAATGCTCAGATTCATTTGTATCTTGCATGTCAACTGGGGTGGGCTGGGCAAGGTTGAGGAGTGAACCTTCCTCAGAGAGTAGGCTACATGTTATCCAAGGATGGTTTTTAAGATGAAAAGAAAGTGCAAGAGCTAGGGATGGAAGAGCTCTTCAACTTACAGAAGCTTTTGCCTCAGACCCACCCAGGCCCAGGATTGCTCTCTCAACTCTAGAGGAAACCATTTCCAAAATAGAGGTCTTCTGCTGTACCTCTGAATTTCCTCATCTTGAAAAGAGTGTGTAGATCTGCCCCTCATTTCTTACCCTTAGTTGCTAACACCACCTACTAGGAGAGACTCCACTCTTCCACTTCTGAGTAGATCAAACATCGCCTTCTTGGACAACAGGTTTGCAGGCTCATGACCTCAACTGGCCTTCTGGCCACGTTCATATTCACCCTACCTTCCACGTAATTGTCATCCTCTGAGGGACCAACATAGTAAGTCTGGGCTTCCCTGGTAGACAATCAGCTTGCCAGTGCAGGAGACCAGTTCAATCGCTGGTCCAGGAAGATCCCACATGCCACAGGGCAACCAAACCCACAGGCTGCAACTACTGAAGCTTGTGTGCTATAGAGCCCATGCTCTGCAACAAGAGAACCACCACAATGAGAAACCCACACACCACAACTAGTAAGTCATCCCCACTAACTGCAATTAGAGAAAGCCCATGAGCAGCAACAAAGACTCAGCAAAGCCCGCCCCCCAAAAAAGTAGTGAGTCTGAATTAGCAGAGAGTAAAAGTCCAACGACTGAATCAAATGACTATGATTTAGAAAATGATATCAACTAAAATCTGACACTCAAGAGTAGAAGAGAATAAAATCATGATAAATTTTAAAACTTGATAGATTAATTCTTAACAGTTACTCCTAAAGAGATACACCTTGGAACTAAAGAGAATTCACTCCATATGTAGACTTTTTGCTAAGATATACCCAAGCTTTGCCCTAAAGCTGGACTAAAGGAGGCTTCAGACCCTAAGACTCTAGCGCAAAACTCAGATATGAGCACATGTGAACCACATTCTCTTCTCAGAAGAGTAAGTCCCTCAGTGCCTTGAGCCAAGTCCTAGTCTTTGAGAAAGGTCTAGAAATACTTACTCTGAAAGAAACCTAACTAGCTGACAACACAGCCGTGGCTATCACAGGATTCAGCTGGGACCTATATTACCAGGAGACTCCCTCAGCTGGTACTTATTCAGAATTCCAGGCTTTATCTTAAAACTACATTAGATAGATACTGAGAGACATATCCTCTGTTTTAGCATAGCGACTTTCCTGCCAAGAGTAGCTAAAAATAATAGGGGGAAAAAATCCATTTTAAGACACCAGAGACCCATCAGGCCCTAGGACTTAAAGGCTCAAGATTCTGGCAAGAAGAGAAATTCACTGAGCTGAGTTCTCATATTCTATTCCACTTTTTCCTTCAAGGCATTTGCCATTTCTTAAGTGATGTGGTGAGTCAAGCAGAAAGCAGAGGATAAGCACCTGAGAACTGGAATAGACCTTTAGGCAGTGCTGTGGATATGTGGAAATAACAATGGGAGTTCAAGACTACCAAGACAGGCAGGACATACGGCTCCAGAAGCTCAGAGAGAAAAGAAATGCAGAGAGAGAGCCCAACATCAGGCACAACTTTTGTACTCAAGACTTTGCTAATTCCTACAGAAGTCCAACTGGGCAGAAAGGAGTATCTCAGAGGATACATAGAGCTTGGGCAGACTCATCAGGGAGGGAGGAGGGGGAAGATTAAACATCAGGATTTCTCATAAAAGAAGCTTCTCTCACTTCAGATGCATGAAGGATTAAGTCCTAGGGGCCAATACAGTCAGAAATTAGGCTGTTTAGAGGTTTGGTTTCAGCCTTCCACATTGACGAAAGAAGAATTCATAAGCTAAAAGACAGATCAGTTGAAAAAATGGAAAATACAGAAAGAGATAAAAAAAAGAAAATACAGAAAAGTGAAATAAATATTTATTATTCACCACACTAACAGAATAAAAAGGAAACCCATAGGCTCATCTCAAGAGATACAGAAAAAGCATTTGAAAAAATTCATCACTAATTCACAAACAAATGAAAATAAACTCTTATCACCACCCCTCTTCACCCCCACCCAAATAAAAAAATCTTTCTCCTATAATGGGAACAAAGCAAGAGTGTCTGATTTTGCTTCTTTGTTTATTTGAAGTATAATAGCTTTACAATGTTGTATTAGTTTCCGCTGTACAACAACATGAATCAGCTATATGTGTACATATATCCTCTCCCTCTTGAGCCTCCCTCCCATCCCATTCCCACTTTCATTTCTTTCAATATAGAACTAGGTGTCCTGGCCAGTGCAATAAGGCAAGACAAATAAATAAATGGCATACATATTGGAAAGGAAGCAAGTATTTATTTATAAATGACATGATTATTTCATAGGAATTTCTCCACTCATGTTCACACTATGGAATAGAACCTGCATGGCACTTTTTTCCTCCACACCTCCAATACCTCTCCTTTTTAAGGACCAACTCAAATGTATTTGCTTCATTAAAGCCTGCTGGATGCTTTCAGCCTCAAACTCACTCTCCTTTCTCTAAGTTTTGACTTTAATGTTAATGTTAATCACTCAGTCGTGACTGACTCTTTGCAACCCCAGGAACTATGGCCCATCAGGCTTCTCTGTCCATGAAACTCTCCAGGCAAGAATACTGGAGTGGGTTGCCATTTCCTTCTCCAGGGGATCTTCCCTACCCAGGCATTGAACCCTTGGCTCCTGCATTGCAGACAGATTCTTTACCATCTGAGCCACCAGGGAAGCCCCTTTAGTTCAATTCAATAAGTAGTGTACTGGGCACTGGGGATTCCCATAGAATTTTACTTACCCATTTCTGTGGCACTTATAACTCAAGAGAATAAACAAAATATAGATACATTTCCTTTTTTAAAATCAAAAAAATCCAAGTTAAGCTAAGATTTCCTTTCACAAATATCCTGTCCCAGATCCTCCAAACCTACCCAGAGGTAGCAACTGTTATCACTTTAGTTTATAGCCTTCTGAACTTCTAGTCTTCCATTGTTTCATACTTTACATAAATATCTTTGTTCCTTAGAGATGAATAAAATTATCGTGTGCTATTTTTTCCTTCACTTTATGTTTTTCATATAAGAAAAGACACTATACATAATTACTTGCTACTTACTCAATTCAAAAAGGTATCCTAAAGACATACTGATAGGTCTAATCTCTTCTTAACTTTTGTGTAATTTTCATTGTATGGCTTTAACCTCTTTATTTGGATACTTCCCTGTTGGACATTGGGGCTTCCCTGAGAGCTCAGTTGATAAAGAATCTGCCTGCAATGCAGGAGACCCTGGTTCAATTCCTGGGTCAGGAAGATCTGAAGGACAAGGGATAGTCTACCCACTCCAGTATTCCTGGGCTTCTCTTGTGGCTCAGCTGGTAAAGAATCCGTCTGCAATGCGGGAGACCTGGGTTTGATCCCTGGGTTGGGAAGATCTCCCACTCCAGTATTCTGGCCTGGAGAATCCCATGGACTGTATAGTCCATGAGGTCACAAAGAGTCGAACATGACTAAGCCACTTGCACTTTCAGTTGAACATTTACAGTATTGATTGTTTGCAGTATTATGATATGGAGAAGGCAATGGCACCCCACTCCAGTACTCTTGCCTGGAAAATCCCATGGATGAAGGAGCCTGGTAGGCTGCAGTCCATGGGGTCGCTAAGAGTCGGACACGACTGTGCGACTTCACTTTCACTTTTCACTTTCATGCATTGGAGAAGGAAATGGCAACCCACTCCAGTGTTCTTGTTTGGAGAATCCCAGGGTTGGGGGAGCCTGGTGGGCTGCCGTCTCTGGGGTCGCACAGAGTCGGACACGACTGAAGCGACTTAGCAGCAGCAGTATTATGATACTATGAACAATACTGCAACTACCATAATTGTACATGCCCTTTCTGTGCACATGAAAGAATGTCCATCTGGGGCAGAAACCAAGAAATGAACATTCTGGATCAGAGTAAACCCACTTGTTCATACTAGATATTGCTAGATTGCCTTCCAAAACTGCCTTGAAGGCAGGATCCTGATCAAGTTCATCTCAACATTCTAACTCTAGCCCTGAGCTGTTCACCCAGTAGGCATTCAGTAAGTACTTTTATATTGATGGATGAAAGAATGCAAGGTTATTCTGAAAATATTCTGAACTATTCCTCTAACTCATCATGTAAGGACTTACAGTATTTAACTTTTTTAATATAAATTTATTTATTTTAATTGAAGGTTAATTACTTTACAATATTGTATTGGTTTTGCCATACATCAACATGAATCCACCACAGGTATGCACGTGTTCCCCATCCTGAACCCTCCTCCCACCTCCCTCCCTGTACCATCCCTCTGGGTTGTCCCAATGCACCAGCCCCAAGCAACCAGTATCATGCATCGAACCTGGACTGGAGATTCGTTTCATATATGATATTATACATGTTTAAATGCCATTCTCCCAAATCATCCCACCCTCTCCCTCTCCCACAGAGTCCAAAAGCCTGTTCTATTATATCTGTGTCTCTTTTGCTGTCTCGTATACAGGGTTATTGTTATCATCTTTCTAAATTCCATATATATGCATTAGTATACTGTATTGGTATTTTTCTTTCTGGCTTACTTCACTCTGTATAATAGGCTTCAATATTTAACTTTTATGAATGCCTTGTCTAGGCTTCAACTCCTAAGCCATAAATGCTATGTCTTCTATTTTTCTGCATCACACATAGCAACTAACACCTAGATAGGTGTTTAACAAATATGAGTGAAAGTGTTAGTCTCTCAGTCTAACACTTTGAAATCCCATGGACTGTAGTCCCCCCAGGCTCCTGCATCCATGGAATTTTCCAGGCAAAAATACCAGAATGGGTAGCCATTCCCTTCTCCAGGGGATCTTCCTGACCCAGGGATCGAACCTGGGTCTTCTGCATTTCAGGTGGATTCTTTACCATCTGAACCACCAGGGAAGCCCTTAATAAATATAGGTGTTTGCTAAATCAATGAGTAGAATTGATTTACATTTATAGTAAAATAAGGTGGGAAGTAATCATTGTGATTATAGAAACACACAGTGAGCATCAAGTGAGAGCGACACTGCACAGGCCAATTACTAAGAGGAGCTCCAGGCAGTGGACATGTTTCTCTAGACCAAATGACACAGTAATGGTGGTCATTAACTGGGAGCACAAAATGATTGGCTAAGGGCCATTCCTCTTCAGTAGCAATATGTCACCAGTGAGAGATGGTTGAATTGCACTAAGGAGGGGAAGGTAGCTCCATTCCACATCAACAGAGCTCTCTCAGTGTTCTGACAATGTGCAAATGTGCTACATAAAGCATTACAAAGCAAGGACATTGGAGAGAAAGACATTTGAGCTTGTCCTGTTTTAAGGATCTTAAGAAGCAGTATCATCAGAGCTTGCTGATGAGTCTGGCTTGTTTTATGCCCAGATGAGTGGGGTTTGGGCCCATCACACATCTCCAAAGTAGTCCCCAAAATATCCATCATCTGAACCCACCTCATTCATTTATTTTTCCCCCATGGCTGTGAGTGGGAGGGATTTTTTTTTTTTTTTTTTTGGTTGTGCTGAATCTCTGTTGCTGTGTGAGGGCTTCTCATTGCAGTGGCTTCTTTTGTTGTGGGGCACATGCTCTAGGCACATAGGCTTCAGTAGTCGCAACTCACGGTCTCAGTAGCTGCAGCTTGCAAGCTCTGGAGCACCAGCTCAGCAGTTGTGGCACATGGGGTTTAGTTTGCTCCCCCTACCATGGCAGGCAGATTCTTATCCACTATACCACCAGGGTAGTCCTGAACCCACCTCATTGAACAGCACCAATTCTCAGAAGCCTCAGTCTCAGAGGTGAAATAACTCTCAATCATTAAAGCAAAAGAAATGCTCCCCTCTCATTTCCACAAGTGTCCATTTCTTCCAAGGTTTTCTAATCATTTTCTCATTAGTCTCATTCTCCATCGCACTATCATTATTATTCTGTTTATGTAACATCACTCACTGAGCACCTTCCAGACTCCTTCCCGCCAGCATGCACAATACATTCCAATTATGTAATTATGCCATTGTAATCAAATCATTAAGTTTCACATTAAACATGTATTAAAGTTCATAAGAAAAAAAAAAAAAATGAGCTCCAGACACAAGCACTGAGAGGGAAGGAAGCAGACAAACACACTTGTAATTGTAACTTGCTTTTAATAAGCCCATGACTGCAGATTTAGGATCTTGGAAGGATTTTATAACTGAAAATAAGTTGTTGATTTCTAAAAATGAAAGCATCTCTCTCCTCTCTACCCTTATGATTCCATTGAGTTAATCCTTTGCTTATAAAGTGAATGATAGAAAACACTTGATATAAGGTCACTGCAGTTGGGACACACACACACATATACAGTGAATGAACAAAAAGGTTCTGTCCAAGAGATTTGCAAGTACTCACTGGTCGGCAAGAAACAACACTGAACCTGTGAAGAATCTCAGTTTAGTAACTGATTTGAGTGATGTGTTATATCTACATAATCACTTTAGCAATACTATACCAGACTTTGGAGAGGGCAATGGCACCCCCACTCCAGTACTCTTGCCTGGAAAATCCCATGGATGGAGGAGCCTGGTGGGCTGCAGTCCATGGATGGCTAAGAGTCAGACACAACTGAGCGACTTCTCTTTCACTTTTCACTTTCATGCATTGGAGAAGGAAATGGCAACCCACTCCAGTGTTCTTGCCTGGAGAATCCCAGGGACGGGGGAGCCTGGTGGGCTGCCATCTATGGGGTCACACAGAGTTGGACACAACTGAAGCAACTTAGCAATACTAGGCTTACTGATGTTGGTTATTTCCTATTAGAGATAATTCCTTTACTGCTGCCAGCTGACAACAGCCAGATGATAATGGTACCCTGAGTGGGGTTGTGTAAGTCCAATGGTAATGCTAATGATTTGTACCTCATATTAGACAGACTTCGTGGAAGAGGCTTTAAAATAATACTAAATACTATTGTCCAGGTCTCACCTGATATCTCAGATGATAATGGTACCCTGAGTGGGGTTGTGTAAGTCCAATGGTAATGCTAATGATTTGTACCTTATAGAGACTTCGTGGAAGAGGCTTTAAAATAATACTAAATACTATTGTCCAGGTCTCACCAGAACTACTAAATCAGAAACTTGGTGTGTGATTACCTATCTGGTTCAACAAGCCCCTCATTATTCTCAAGGACTATAAAGTTTGAGGACTACTGAGCTAGACCATGCCTTAGCCTGGATGATGGACACAAAAACAAAGACATATTTAAGGCATACTGATCAGGCTGTGGCCACAGGACCAAACACTTTAGATATATGTTGCATTTAATTTTCCAATAATTTATTTATTCACTCAATAAACATATCCTTGATAAGTCAAGATGTTGTTAGGGACTGGAAATATAAAGATCCATAAAGCACAATGCCTACCTTCAAGGAGACTTATAGTAAATCAATAATTGTAAGGTGGTAACAAAAATCCTTACCATATATTGAGTGCTATGGCTTCCCAGGAGGTGCTAGTGGTAAAGAATCCGCCTGCCAATGCAGGAGACAAGGGCTCAATCCCTGGGTTGGGAAGATCCCCTGGAGGAGGGCACGGCAACCCACTTCAGTATTCTTGCTGGAAAAATCACATGAACAGAGGTGCTTTGGGGGCTAAAGTTCATGGGGTCCCAAAGAGTTGAGACACAACTGAGGTGACATCATGCATCACGCATTGAGTGCTAACTATGTGTCAAGGACTCTGTCAAATGCGTTACCTATGTCTCTAATCTTCACAGCAAGCTTAGAGGCACAGGTGGTGCTAGTGACAGGTAACATTTGAGGAAGCTGAAGACTTGAAGAGGTTAAATAACTCACCCAAAGATACACAGCTCACAAGTGGTAAAGCAGGGATTGAACCATGTTCTTAATCATTCCAGCACTAGTCCCTAACCTATGCATCCAATGAGCTCAAGTACCATCCCAAAAGGAGTTCAAATAAATTCACAAGTGCCCAAGCATTTTCTGCAGCCTGATCAAATTACAGGTTCAGCTCTTATGTATACTGTTACTTTTGAAGTGTTATTAATGCTATTGCACTTAATAAAATACTGGTTACATAGTCATTGTTGTCATTTTTATTTTTCTAAAGATACTACAAGTGTAGTTTCTATTTTGTGGAAAATCATAAAATGTGGGGCTGTCAAAGAGAACTCTTACTAGGAAACACTGAGAACCATATGTTTCCATATGGCACTATACCACACAACACTGAAAGGGTCTGGAGTCCTTTCCTTATTTGAATAGTATGTGACATAATCTCCATTAGAGTAAACAAAAGGGTATGTAAACTGTCAAAATCTAATTTGAGAGGCATTGTGTTAAAAATTAAATGCCTTCACTTAATGGGACACTGGGTGACAATTTGATTTTAAATATAATTACCAAATGTATTTTCACTAAAAATCTACTTTAAAAAGTACCTTAAGTTTATGACAAAAATAACAAGAAGAGATAAGAAAGCCTTCCTCGGTGATCAATGCAAAGAAATAGAGGAAAACAACAGAATGGGAAAGACTAGAGATCTCTTCAAGAAAATCAGAGATACCAAGGGAACATTTCATGCAAAGATGGGCTTGATAAAGGACAGAAATGGTATGGACCTAACAGAAGCAGAAGACATTAAGAAGAGGTGGCAAGAATACACAGAAGAACTGTACAAAAAAGATCTGCACGACCCAGATAATCACGATGGTGTGATCACTGACCTAGAGCCAGACATCCTGGAATGTGAGGTCAAGTGGGCCTTAGAAAGCATCACTACGAACAAAGCTAATGGAGGTGATAGAATTCCAGTTGAGCAATTTCAAATCCTAAAAGATGATGCTGTGAAAGTGCTGCACTCAATATGCCAGCAAATTTGGAAAACTCAGCAGTGGCCACAGGACTGGAAAGGTCAGTTTTCATTCATCCCAAAGAAAGGCAATGCCAAAGAATGCTCAAACTACCGCACAATTGCAAGTAATGCTCAAAATTCTCCAAGCCAGGCTTCAGCAATACATGAACCGTGAACTGCCTGATGTTCAAGCTGGTTTTAGAAAAGGCAGAGGAACCAGAGATCAAATTGCCAACATCCGCTGGATCCTGGAAAAATCAAGAGAGTTCCAGAAAAACATCTATTTCTGCTTTATTGACTATACCAAAGCCTTTGACCGTGTGGCTCACAATAAACTGTGGAAAAATCTGAAAGAGATGGGAATACCAGACCACCTAACCTGCCTCTTGAGAAATCTGTATGCAGGTCAGGAAGCAACAGTTAGAACTGGACATGGAACAACAGGCTGGTTCCAAATAGGAAAAGGAGTACATCAAGGCTATATATTGTCACCATGCTTATTTAACTTATATGCAGAGTTAAAAAGACCAGGAGCTGACTGTGGCTCAGACCATGAACTCCTTATTGCCAAATTCAGACTTAAATTGAAGAAAGTAGGGAAAACCACTAGACCATTCAGGTATGACCTAAATCAAATCCCTTATAAGTATACAGTGGAAGTGAGAAATAGATTTAAGGGCCTAGATTGATAGATAGAGTGCCTGATGAACTATGGAATGAGGTTCGTGACATTGTACAGGAGACAGGGATCAAGACCATCCCCATGGAAAAAAATGCCAAAAAGGAAAATGGCTGTCTGGGGATGCCTTACAAATAGCTGTGAAAAGGAGAGAAGCAAAAAGCAAAGGAAAAAAGGAAAGATATAAGCATCTGAATGCAGAGTTCCAAAGAATAACAAGAAGAGATAAGAAAGCTTTCTTCAGCAATCAATGCAAAGAAATAGAGGAAAACAACAGAATGGGAAAGACTAGGGATCTCTTCAAGAAAATTAGAGATACCAAAGGAACATTTCATGCAAAGATGGTCTCAATAAAGGACACAGATGGTATGGACCTAACAGAAGCAGAAGACATTAGGAAGAGGTGGCAATGATACACAGAAGAACTGTACAAAAAAGATCTGCACGACCCAGATAATCACGATGGTGTGATCACTGACCTAGAGCCAGACAACCTGGAATGTGAAGTCAAGTGGGCCTTAGAAAGCATCACTACAAACAAACCTAATGGAGGTGATGGAATTCCAGTGGAGCTATTTCAAATCCTGAAAGATGATGCTGTGAAAGTGCTGCACTCACTATGTCAGCAAATTTGGAAAACTCAGCAGTGGCCACAAGATTGGAAAAGGTCAGTTTTCATCCCAATCCCAAAGAAAGGCAATGCCAAAGAATGCTCAAACTACCGCACAATTGCACTCATCTCACACGCTAGTAAAGTCCTGCTCAAAATTCTCCAAGCCAGGCTTCAGCAATATGTGAACCGTGAACTGCTTGATGTTCAAGCTGGTTTTAGAAAAGGCAGAGGAACCAGAGATCAAATTGCCAACATCCGCTGGATCATGGTAAAAGCAAGAGAGTTCCAGAAAAACATCTATTTCTGCTTTATTGACTATGCCAATAGTCTGTGGATCACAATAAACTGTGGGAAATTCTGAAAGAGATGGGAATACCAGACCACCTGACCTGCCTCGTGAGAAATTTGTATGCAGGTCAGGAAGCAACAGTTAGAACTGGACATGGAACAACAGACTGGTTCCAAATAGGAAGAGGAGTACGTCAAGGCTGTATACTGTCACCCTGTTTATTTAACTTATATGCAGAGTACATCATGAGAAATGCTGGACTGGAGGAAACGCAAGTTGGAATCAAGATTGTTGGGAGAAATATCAATAACCTCAGATATGCAGATGACACCACCCTTATGGCAGAAAGTGAAGAGGAACTCAAAAGCCTCTTGATGAAAGTGAAAGTGGAGAGTGAAAATGTTGGCTTAAAGCTCAACATTCAGAAAACGAAGATCATGGCATCTGGTCCCATCACTTCATGGGAAATAGATGGGGAAACAGTGGAAACAGTGTCAGACTTTATTTTTCTGGGCTCCAAAATCACTGCAGATGGTGACTGCAGCCATGAAATTAAAAGACCCTTTACTCCTTGGAAGGAAAGTTATGACCAACCTAGATAGCATATTCAAAAGCAGAGACATTACTTTGCCAACAAAGGTTCACCTAGTCAAGGCTATGGTTTTTCCTGTGGTCATGTATGGATGTGAGAGTTGGACTGTGAAGAAAGCTGAGTGCTGAAGAATTGATGCTTTTGAACTGTGGTGTTGGAGAAGACTCTTGAGAGTCCCTTGGACTGCAAGGAGATCCAACCAGTCCATTCTGAAGGAGATCAGCCCTGGAATTTCTTTGGAGGGAATGATGCTAAAGCTGAAACTCCAGTATTTTGGCCACCTCATGTGAAGAGTTGACTCATTGGAGAAGACTCTGATGCTGGGAGGGATTGAGGGCAAGAGAAGGGGACAACAGAGGATGAGATGGCTGGATGGCATCACTGACTCGATGGATGTGAGTCTCAATGACCTCTGGGAGTTGGTGATGGACAGGAAGGCCTGGTGTGCTGCTATTCATGGGGTTGCAAAGAGTCAGACACGACTGAGTGACTGATCTGATCTGATCTGCAGAGTACATCATGAGAAACACTGGACTAGAAGAAACACAAGCTGGAATAAAGATTGCCGGGAGAAATATTAATAACCTCAAATATGCAGATGACATCACCCTTATGGCAGAAAGTGAAGAGGAACTAAAAAGCCTCTTGATGAAAGTGAAAGTGGAGAGTGAAAAAGTTGGCTTAAAGCTCAACATTCAGGAAACGAAGATCATAGCATCCGGTCCCATCACTTCATGGGAAATAGATGGGGAAACAGTGGAAACAGTGTCAGACTTTATTTTTCTGGGCTCCAAAATCACTGCAGATGGTGACTGCAGCCATGAAATTGAAAGACGCTTACTCCTTGGAAGGAAAGTTATGACCAACCTAGATAGCATATTCAAAAGCAGAGACATTACTTTGCCAACAAAGGTTCACCTAGTCAAGGCTATAGTTTTTCCTGTGGTCATGTATGGATGTGAGAGCTGGACTGTGAAGAAGACTGAGCGCTGAAGAATTGATGTGATGCTTTTGAACTGTGGTGTTGGAGAAGACTCTTGAGAGTCCCTTGGACTGCAAGGAGATCCAACCAGTCCATTCTGAAGGAGATCAGCCCTGGAACTTCTTTGGAAGGAATGATGCTAAAGCTGAAACTCCAGTACTTTGGCCACCTCATGCGAAGAGTTGACTCATTGGAAAAGACTCTGATGCTGGGAGGGATTGGGGGCAGGAGGAGAAGGGGACGACAGAGGATGAGATGGCTGGATGGCATCACTGACTCAATGGACGTGAGTCTGAGTGAACTCCGGGAGTTTGTGATGGACAGGGAGGCCTGGTGTGCTGCAATTCATGGGGTTGGGAAGAGTCAGACAGGACTGAGCGACTGAACTGAACTGAACTGAACTATGCAAATGATTCAGGACATTCATATTGCAAAACCCTTGTTTTTGCCTAGGAACTGTTTGAGGAGTCATCCTTTACTTGTTGCCCTTGTTGCTTCAAGTGGCACTGACATCACCCTAAATTTCAGGTTTGGGCCTATGGGCCCAACAAGCTCAGTCAGAGAACCTGAACCCCAGACTCTATCCATAGGGTTTCATTCAAGAACAGGCATATGGCCAAGCTGAGCCAAGATAATCAGAGCCTTTCCCAGGGCTTCCAATGCAATTATTCAGTTCAGTTTAGTTACTCAGTTGTGTCTGACTCTTTGCAACCCCATGGACAGCAACACACCAGGCCTGCCAGTCCATTACCAACTCCTGGAGTTTACTCAAACTCATGTCCATTGGGTCGGTGATGCCATCCAACCATCTCATCCTCTGTCATCCCCTTATCCTCCCACCTTCAATCTTTCCCAGCATCATGGTCTTTTCAAATGAGTCAGTTCTTTACATGAGGTGGCCACAGTATTGGAGTTTCAGCTTCAGCATCAATCCTTCCAATGAATATTCAGGCCTGATTTCCTTTAGGATGGACTGGTTGGATCTCCTTGCAGTCTTGTTAGAAACAGGTATTCTGTTTTTGCTATAATACCAACTATTACTAGACAGCATATTAAAAAGCAGAGACATTACTTTGTCAACAAAGGTCTGTTTAGTCAAGGCTATAGTTTTTCCAGTGGTCAGGTATGGATGTGAGAGTTGGATTATAAAGAAAGCTGAGCACAGAAGAATTGATGCTTTTGAACTGTGGTGTTGGAGAAGACTTTGAGAGTCCCTTGGACTGCAAGGAGATCTAACCAGCCCATCCTAAAGGAGATCAGTCCTGGGTGTTCATTGGTAGGACTGATTTTCAAGCTGAAACTCCAATACTTTGGCCACCTGATGTGAAGAACTGACTCATTTGAAAAGACCCTGATGCTGGGAAAGATTGAGGGCAGGAGGAAAAGGGGACGAAAGAGGATGAGATGGTTGTATGGCATCACCAACTCAATGGACACGGGTTTGGGTAGACTCCAGGAGTTGGTGATGGACAGGGAGGCTTGGCATGCTGCGGTTCATGGGGTTGCAATGAGTCGGACACCACTGAATGACTGAACTGAACTGAATGGAACACACATATAAGCCAAGAAATACAGATGATCATCTTTCTACCCCATGGAGGGTCTGCTTGAGAATGAAGCCAACACTGAGGGCAAATGAGCAAAGAGACAGAGAAAAATATGCAACTTCCTGATGAGGCTATTTGAACTTTTGGATCCAGGCTACCTAAGGCTGCTGCTGCTGCTGCTAAATCGCTTCAGTTGTGTCCAACTCTATGTAACCCAATAGACGGCAGCCTACCAGGCTCCCCCGTCCCTGGGATTCTCCAGGCAAGAACACTGGAGTGGGTTGCCATTTGCTTCTCCAGTGCATGAAAGTGAAAAGTGAAAGTGAAGTCGCTCAGTCATGTCCAACTCTTAGCGACTCCATCCATGGGATTTCCCAGGCAAGAGTACTGGAGTAGGTTGCCATTGCCTTCTCCTATCTAAGGCTACCTGATGCCAAAACCTTGGCCCTTATGCACCAGTGCCAAATTGAATCTCAGAGGCAGAGTTTTGGGTTTGAGTAGAAAAGAATAGCTTTATCACTTTGCCAGGCAAAAGGGTACATAGTGGGTTAACTCCTTAAAACTATATGTCCCAGTCTAGAAAGATAAGGTGAGGAGTTATAGCATTGGTTCAAATATAGGGTTGCTGATAAGATTAGGGTATATGTAAGGCCTACACTTCTTAATCTGGTCTCAAAAGGTTTTCTCTGGAGTGAAAAATGCTAACATCTTCCATTTTGGGGGGATATTAGTTCTGTAAAGAATGTAAAGGTATTGTTACATGTATCCTTGAGGAATAACCAGGACCCTATCCCAAGGCTGTACTACTGTTTCTTCACTGCTCTTCCCTTGTCTCTACATCCACTCCTTTCCCTATTTGTTGTTGTTCAAAGCTCAGTCCAGTCTGCCTTTTTGCAATCCCATGGACTGCAGCATGCCAGGTTTCCCTGTCATCCACTATCTCTCAGAGTTGGCTCCAAGTCATGTCCACTGAATCGGTGATGCCATCCAAATATCTCATCCTCTGTTGTCCCCTCAGCACCACTGTTCAAAAGCATCAATTCTTCGGTGCTCAGCCTTCTTTATAGTCCAGCTCTCACATTGATACATGACCACTGGAAAAACCATAGCTCTGACTATATGGACTTTTGTCAGCAAAGTGATGTCTCTGCTTTTTAATATGGTGTCTAGGTTTGTCATAGCCTTTCTTCCAAGGAGCAAGCATCTTTTAATTTCATGGGTGCAGTCACTGACCACAGTGATTGGGACCAGATGCCATGATCTTAGTTTTTAGAATGTTGAACATAAAGCCAGGTGTTTCACTCCCTCTTTCACTTTCATCAAGAGGCTCTTTGCTGCTGCTGCTAAGTCGCTTCAGTCGTGTCCGACTCTGTGCGAGCCCATAGACGGAAGGTCACCAGGCTCCCCTGTCCCTGGGATTCTCCAGGCAAGAACACTGGAGTGGGTTGCCATTTCCTTCTCCAATGCATGAAAGCGAAAAGTGAAAGTGAAGCCGCTCAGTCGTGTCCAACTCTTAGCGACCCCATGGACTGGAGCCTACCAGGCTCCTCCGTCCATGGGATTTTCCAGGCAAAAGTACTGGGGTGGGGTGCCACTGCCTTCCCCGCAAGAGGCTCTTTAGTTCCCCTTTACTTTCTGCCACTGGGGTGATGTCATCTGCATATCTGCAGTTACTGTTATTTCTCCTGGCAATCTTAATTTCAGCTTGAGCTTCATCCAGCCCAGCATTTCACATGATGCACTCTGAATATAAGTTAAATAAGCAGGATGACAACATACAGCCTTGATGTACTCCTTTCCCAATTTTGAACCAGTACATTATTTCATGTCTGGTTCTAACTACTGCTTCTTGACCTCCATACAGGTTTCTCAGGAGGTAGATAAGGTGGTCTTGTATTCCCATCTCCTGAAGAATTTTTCACAGTTTATTGTGATCTACATAGTCAAAGTATTTATCATAGTCAATGAAGCAGAGTAGATATTTTTCTGGAATTTCCTCGTTTTTTCTATAATTCAGTGAATATTGGTAATTTGATCTTGGGTTCCTCTGCCTTTTCTAAATCCAGTTTCTACATATAGACGTTCTCAGTCCACAGACTGTTGAAGCCCAGCTTGAAGGATTTTGAGCATTACCTTGCTAGCATGTGAAATTAGTGCAACTGTGCAGTAGTTTGGCATTGCCCTTCTTCGGAACTGGAATGAAAACTGACATCTTCTAGTCTGTGGCTACTGCTGAGTTTTCCAAATTTACTGGCATGTTGAGTGCAGCACTTTCACAGCATCGTCTTTTAGGATTTAAAATAGCTCAGCTGGAATTCCATCACCTCTACTAGCTTTGTTTGTAGTGATGCATCCTAAGGCCCACTTGACTTCACTCTCCAGGATGTCTGGCTCTAGGTGAGTGATCACACCATCATGGCTGTCCAGGTCATTAAGACCTTTTTTGTATAGTTCTTCTGTGTATTCTTGCCACCTCTTCTTAATATTTTCTGTTTCCATTAGGTCCATACCATTTCTGTCCTTTATTGTGCCTATCTTTACATGAAATGTTCCCTGGATATCTCTAATTTTCTTGAAGAGATCTCTAGTCTTTCCCATTTTATTATTTTCCTCTATTTCTCTGCATTGTTCACTTAAGAAGACTTTCTTGTCTCTGCTTGCTTTCTTTGGAACTCTGCATTCAGATGGGTATATCTTTCCTTTTCTCCTTTGCTTTTTGCTTCTCTTCTTTTCTCAGCTGTTTGTAAGGCCTCCTCAGACAACCACTTTGCCTTTTTTGCATTTCTTTTTCTTAGGGATGGTTTTGATCACTGCCTCCTGTACAATGTTACAAACCTCCATCCACAATTCCTCAGGCACTCTATCAGATTTAATCCCTTGAATCTATTTGTCACTTCCATTGCATAATCATAAGGGACTTAACTTAGACCATACCTGAATGGCCTAGTGATTTTCCCTGCTTTCTGTCCTTTGGAACTCAGGGAATGTCATGGAGTCTGGAGTCTGTTCTCTACAAACAAGAAGTGCTGTTGTTGTTGTTTAGTTCCTTAGTTGTGTCTTGGCTGCCCATGGACTGTAGCCCACCAGGCTCCTCTGTCCATGGCAAGAATACTGGAGTTGGTTGTCATTTCCTTCTCCAGGATATCTTCCACCCTGGAGTTGGGAACCCTAGTCTCCTGCATTGGCAGGCAGATTCTTTACTGCTGGGCCACCAGGGAAGCCACAAATAAGAAATGGGGGATACAGAAAGGCTTCTGTGCCCAGGAGCCCCACAGGGTCTAGCTTGTTTTCACACCTACACTTCTTTTACTTACTAAACATGGGTCAGTTTCATTCCTGGGCTCTTTTTTAAACCAGTTTGAATTCTTTTCCTTTCTCTTAAAGGGTATAACCAATACATTGATACTAGGTATGGGATGCTATGAGCAACAGACCTACTTGGAAGTGGCTAAATTTAAGTGGACTAAAATATAGTGAGGATTCCTGCTCCTGTATTCAAGTTGGTAATCCTTTTTATGGGCTTGCAAAAAAAGCTAGTTAAACCATCACATGTTATGCTTTGAGATTCAGCTTAGAAGAAAACATTATCATGATGTTAGAGTGAGTTTCCATTTCAACACAGGCTCGCCAATCTACAAGCATAAACGGAAGCTTACAGAGCCTTGTTTAGAGACAAAAGCCAGCAAATATAAGAGGGCTAAGTGTCAGATACTGTCTTCCCAAAGCTGAAGTTAGTTTAAGTCAAGGTAATTAGGTGGGAAATGCAGAGGCAATTAAGACTGAGACCTAGAAGAAACCAGAACTGTGGAGTGAGCCCAGCAACACCTCCAGTGGTTCACTTGCTGCTCAAAACATACAGTTGCCCCCATTGTAAACAGCTCCAGAGTAAGGGCCACATTAGCTTTGCCTCAATTCTTTATTTGAGGGGACAAGATGGAAGCAGTTAAGCCCAGGGCTAGGAGCATGCACAGAGCTCTTGAGCTTGTTGCTAAGAGACAGACACTATGAAAAAATGGTCAAACTTCATAGACCATGACTCCATAACATCTCTAGCTTTGCTTAATATCCCTTGAAGTTTCTAGAAAGCTAACTGACTGGCTAATTAGTCCAACTTCAAAACCTGAAAACAAAAGCTCATAATTGCTCAGTCCCTAAGGTCAGCCCCAATGCCCTAGACTCTCTAAAACAAGAAATGATCTGTGACCATAAATACAGCTCCTAGAAAAGACATATAGCCCCTGCCCAGCTTACACGTGGTTGTGGAGAACATTAGATAAGGGAAATGCTTTCAAATCAGATCAGAGACAGTCATTTTGACCCAGTAAAGAACTCCCTCCTCTATCAGAGTGTCCTTGGAATGTTCACCCAGGAGGGTATGGTACATGACATTCACTAATGCCAACAGCATTATTTCCCCAGTCCCTACTTTTTTCCAAAAAAGAAATATCTTATTATGCTGTATTCTTTCCTGGTGTGGTGGGAGTGATTAAATGTATGATTTGACCTTGGTTTACATTTGAAGAGGAAACAGAGAACATACAAATACAAGGGTATGGGGGTGGATGGGATTGATATGTAAATGGAGCTTCAATGGACTCTATAATGCATTATTCCTTTTTAAAAAATTACACAGAAAAAAACAATATTTGGAGAGAGTTTTTGATTTCACTGTAAAAAACAAAATGCATTGGTTTGCAGGGAACCCCATCCTATATTTGTAGTATTTTATTAGTTTCAAAGTCAGACCTAGATTTGAATCAAGTCTTTCACCTTCCATACCACACAAAAGGAAATTACTTTTCTTAGATTAATATATTTTTTCTGTTTTATGCTTTTACTATATTTGCAAATGTTCGTATTAATATACAGTATTTATTAATTTTTTAATTTACATTAATAGTATATTATACTTATCCTTGAGAAAATTGAGAACTTGCCATGTACTCTTGACATCATGTTTTGAAGATTTATACATTCAGATATGCTCATTCATTTTAATGATTTGACAGTATCCTAACATAAGCTTCCTTGGTGGCTCAGAAGGTAAAGAATCTGCCCACATTGAGGGAGACCTGAGTTTGATCCCTGGGTTGGGAACGTCCCCTGCAGAAGAAAACGGCAATGCATTCCAGTATTCTTGCCTAGAGAATCTCATGGACAGAGAAGCCTGGCGGGCTACAGTCCATGGGGTCGCAAAGAGTCAGACACGACTGAGCAACTAACACTTTAACTTTCACTTTTATCATAACATACATAAATCACGCTTTACTTAAATTCATTCTCATTCTGACCTTTTGGAGTTTTCTGTTATTGTTGTAATTTATTTTTACAAACAATGAGGCAGTGAACATCTTTGGCCACATCTTCTTATATACATGTAAGAGAATTTTCCAGAGCATATGCTTGTACAGGAGTTTACTGGGTACACCATGGGCCCATACTCACATGTACTGGGTCTTGCTAAATTTTTCTGGTGTAGTTTTATCTTTTGACACTCCAGCCAGTAGCAGATAGGAATTCCTATTTGTGGTGTCTCCTGAGCCTGATGTGTGGTAGTTTGATTTATGATGTTTGTCTGTTTTTTATTATGAGTCCCTCTTCATCAGGGATGTTAGGTATCTGGAATTCTGTGTGCCCTGGATTGTGAAAGAATTCCTGCTGAGAAGTTTTATATTTGCTTTTACTGTAACCTATAGGGTTTCAATGGTCCTTGACCTGGTTTATGATAAATTTTCAGCTTGGGCGTCCCACACCAGACAGGTAGTGTAAATTTGGATCACATACTTCTATGCAGTTCAGGCTTAAGGATTAGGTTTCTCAAATGATTTTTTTCCTATCTGCTTAAGTCTCTGGATATATGACAGGCTTCCATGTTGCTTTCCTTGGCAAAAGGATGAAATTTTCTGGTCTATATTTTATGAGCAGGGATGCTCTTTGATTTTTCAGGCTTTATACAGAACTCCTTCTCTCTCCATCATCCATGCTTTGGAAACCATGTAACTGATCCTCATGTAGATACCATAAGCCCAGGCCATGTGAAACCTGAACTCCCATGAGTTCCTGGGCATGGTCTCCCCCTTATCCATTCACTCACAGTAGCTTTCATTTCCTTTTCTTTCCCCTTACATCTCAGATTAGTTCTTCCTTATTTCAAGCTCAGCAAATGCAACTTCGCCAAAATTTTGTTGTTTTTAAATCTAGAATTTTTATGCATTTTAAATTAAAGGAGGATGTTCGATTCCATTATCATAGTCTGCTGCTGCTAATGCTGCTGCTAAGTCGTTTCAGTCATGTCCGACTCTGTGCGACCCCATAGACGGAAGCCCACCAGTCTTCCCCGTCCCTGGGATTCTCCAGGCAAGAGCACTGGAGTGGGTTGCCATTTCCTTCTCCAATGCAGGAAAGTGAAAAGTAAAAGTGAAGTTGCTCAGTCGTGTCCAACTCTTCGCAACCCCATGGACTGCAGCCTACCAGGCTCCTCTGTCCATGGGATTTTCCAGGCAATAGTACTGGAATGGAGTGCCATTGCCTTCTCCATATCATAGTCTAACATGTTACTAAGTCCTCTGAAATGATGAAGGCCAGTTTCTATTTTAAAACCCCACAATTTAATTAATCATTTTATAAGAGACATGTGAAAGAATAGATACATTATGTGGCAAGATTTAAAGAACCACATATACCTTGGTATGTATAGTACCTAATTACCCTTAATATTCCACTCCTGTCATCTGTTACTTAATCTGATATTCAGCCCTTCGTTGTAAACCTACTGTTAGGCCAGAAGATTTTCGAGGGCAGGCATTTCTTGATTCTTCAGTCTTTGGAACCATAGGGATGCTGCAGAGCAAAAGCTAACATCTTGTGCTCCCCCCCATCAATATATATGCTTACTCTCATATGTCAGTGAATGGTCAGTGAGTATGGAAATGCTTTACTCAGACACCTATATACAGACCTTACCTTCTTCTGCGATCAAAATTAATCTTATGTAAGTGAAGGTGCCATAGGCTTCCCAAGTGGTGCAAGAGGTAAAGAACCTGTCTGCCAATGCAGGAGGGTGGGGAAGAACCCATGGAGGAAGAAATGGGAACCCACTCCAATATTCTTGCCTGGAGCATCCCATGGATAGAGGAGCCTGGCCAGCTATAGACCAGAGGGTCACAAAGAGTCCAAGACAAATGAAGCAACCTAGCACTCATGCAAGCAGAAGTGAAGGTACCACAATTCACTTCCTACTCCATCTTGCACCAATCACGTGATCATATCAAAATGAAGATTGAAAGCATGGTGCCTAAAGTACAGAGATTCTTCTCTGGGGGTATAAACTGCTGGCTCATCCTGACCCCTTTGTTCCCCTCATTCTGTTTTTGTAACATTTATTCAAAGGACTCTCATTTCCCAACAAGGTGCAAAACCCTTCTATAGTAGCTCTGTACCTACTATAGATGATTATAGACACTCATCAGTTCAGCCCAGTTCAGTCACTCAGTCATGTCCAACTCTTTGTGACCCCATGGAATCCTGCACCATGGGCTCCCCTGTCCATCACCAACTCCCAGAGCTTTCTCAAACTCAGTCCATCAAGTCGGTGATGCCCTTCAACCATCTCATCCTCTGTTGTACCCTTCTCCTCCTGCCTTCATTCTTTCCCAACATCAGGGTCTTTTCCAACAAGTCAATTATTTTCATCTGGTGGCCAAAGTACTGGAGCTTCAGCTTCAGCATCAGTTCTTCCAATGAATATGCAGGACTGATTTCCTTTAGGACTGACTGATTTGATGTCCTTGCAGTCCAAGGGACTCTCAAAAGTCTTCCCAACACCACGGTTCAAAAACATCAATTCTTCTGCACTCAGCTTTCTTTATGGTCCAACTCTCACATCCAAAGATGACTACTGGAAAAACCATAGATTTGACTAAATGGACCTTTGTCAGCAAAGTAATGTCACTGTTTCCATTGTTTCCCCATCTATTTGCCATGAAGTGATGGGATCAGATGCCATAATCTTCATTTTTTGAATGTTGAGTTTTAAGTACTTGACTACGGGAAAAATAGACACTCATACAAGTATCTATTTGATAGGATACCTCTGTGTATCCAATCAAACCCATCGCAGTGGCTAATGCACATAACTACTCAATAAAATTCTCCTGGATCTATTATAGTCATTCTAACACCAACAGTTGTGCTGATCTATGTTCCAAATCTCCCTCCTAGCTTGCCCATAGCCCTTTATCTCATCATTAACCTTTTGTGTTCTACACCTGCTGAACTTCAGCTGGGGTGAAGGACCAAAGACCAACTCTTCCAAATACATCTGCTACAGCATGAAGTGAAAGTAGAACTGAAGAGCCTCTTGATGAAAGTGAAAGAGAAAAATGAAAGAGCTGGCTTAAATCTCAACATTCAAAAAATGAAGATCATGGCCTTCAGTCCCATCACTTCATGGTATATAGATATGGAAGTACTGACATGCTTAATTTTCCTGGGCTCCAAAAAACACTGCAAATGTTGACTGCAGCCATGAAATTAAATGATGCTTTCTCCTTAGAAAAAAAGCTATGACAAACCTAGACAGGGTATTAAATTATTAAAAAGCAGAAATATCATTTTGCCAACAAAGGTCCAGATAGTCAAAGCTATGGTTTTTCCAGTAGTCATGTATGAATCTAAGAGTTGGGCCAGAAAGAAAGCTGAGCACCGAAGAACTGATGTTTTTGAATTGTGGTGTTGGAGAAGACTTTTGAGAGTCCCTTGGACTGCAAAGAGATCAAACCAGTCAATCCTAAAGGAAATCAGTCCTGCATATTCATTGGAAGGACTGATGCTGAAACTGAAGCTCCAATATTTGGCCACCTGATGAAAAGAACTAACTCATTGGAAAAGACCCTGATGCTGGGCAAGATTGAAGGCAGGAGGATAAGGGGACAACACAGAATGAGATGGTTGGATGGCATCACCAACTCTATGGACATGAGTTTCAGCAAGCTCTGAGAGTTGGAGATGGACAGGGAAAGCTGGCATGCTATAGTCCATGGGATCGCAAGGGGTCATATATGACTGAGCAACTGAACTGAACTAAACAGCATGAAGAGTTGGAAAGAATACACAGAAAAACTATACAAAAAAAGGTCTTAATGACCCAGATAACAATGGTGTGGTCACTTAATAAGAGCCAGACATCCTGGAGTGTGAAGTAAAGTGGGTCTTAGGAAGCATCACTATAAACAAAGCTAGTGGGGGTAATGGAACTTCAGCTGAGCTATATCAAATCCTAAAAGATGATGCTGTGAAAATGCTGCACTCAATATGCCAGCAAATTTGGGAAACTCAGCAGTGGCCACAGGACTGGAAATGGTCAATCCAATCCCAAAGAAAGGCAATGCCAAAGAAGGTTCAAAGTACTGTACAATTTCACTAATTTCACATGCTAGCAAGTTCAATTCAGTTCAGTCACTCAGTCATGTCTGACTCTTTCTGACCCCAGGGACTGCAGCATGCCAGGTCTACCTGTTCATCACCAACTCCCGGAGTTTACTCTCTCATGTCCATCGAGTCAGTGGTGCCATCCAAGAATCTTGTCCTCTGCCATCCCCTTCTCCTCCTGCTTTCAATCTTTCCAAGCATCAGGGTCTTTTCCAACAAGTCAATTCTTCACATCAGGTGGCCAAAATATTGGAGTTTCAACTTCAGCATCAGTACTTCCAATGAATATTCAGAACTAATTTCCTTTAGAATTGACTGGTTGGATCTCCTTGCAATCCAAGAGACTCGCAAGAGTCTCCTCCAACACCACAGTTCAAAAGCGTCAATTCTTTGGCAGTCTGCTTTCTTAATAGTCCAAATCACACATCCATACATGACTACTGGAAAAATCATACTTTTGACTAGATGGACCTTTGTTGGCAAAGTAATGCCTCTGCTTTTTAATATGCTGTCTAGGTTGGTCAAAACTTTTCTTCCAAGCATCTTTTAATTTCATGGCTGCAATCACCATCTGCAGTGATTTTTGAGCCCCTCAAAATTAAGTCTGTCACTGTTTCCATTGTTTTCCCATCTATTTGCCATGAAATTATGGGACCAGAGGCCATGATCTTAGTTTTCTGAATATTTAGTTTTAAGCCAACTTTTTCACTCTCTTCTTTCGCTTTCATCAAGAGGATCTTTAGTTCTTCACTTTCAACCATAAGTGTGGTATTATCTGCATATTTGAGGCTATTGATATTTCTCCTGGCAATCTTGATTCCAGCTTGTGCTTCATCCAGCCCAGCATTTCAATGATGTACTCTGTATATAAGTTAAATAAGCAGGGTGACAATATACAGCCTTGATGTATTCCTTTCCCAATTTGGAATGAATCTGTTGTCCCATGTCCAGTTTTAACTGTTGCTTCCTGACCTGAATACAGATTTATCAAGAGGCAGATCAGGTGGTCTGGTATTGCCATCTCTTTAAGAATTTTCCAGTTTGTTGCTATCCACACAATCAAAGGCTTTGACATAGACAGTAAAGCAAAAGTAGATGTTTACTGGAACTCTCTCGCTTTTTCAATGATACAACAGATGTTGGCAATTTTATCTCTGGTTTCTCTGCCTTTTCTAAATCCAGCTTGAACACCTGGAAGTTCACGGTTCATGTACTGTTGAAGCTTGACTCGGAGAATTTGAGCAGTACTTTGGTAGCGTGTGATTATCACAGTAATGAGATATCACACTGTGATTATCACAGTGTGAGATGAGTGCAATTATGCGGTAGTCTGAGCATTCTTTGGCATTGCCTTTCTTTGGGATTGGGATGAAAACTGACCTTTTCCAATCTTGTGGCCACTGCTGAGTTTTCCAAATTTGCTGGCATACTGAGTGCAGCACTTTCACAGCATCATCTTTCAGGATTTGAAATAGCTAAACTGAGATTCCATCACCTCCACTAGCTTTGTTCATAGTGATGTTTTTAAGGCCCACTTGACTTCATACTCCAGGATGTCTGGCTCTAGGTGAGTGATCACACCATCTTGATTATCTGGGTCGTGAAGATCTTTTTGTACAGTTCTTCTGTGTATTCTTGCCACCTCTTAATATCTTATGCCTCTGTTTGGTCCATATCATTTCTGTCCTTTATTGAGCCCATCTTTGCATGAAATGTTCCCTGGATATCTCTGATTTTCTTGAAGAGATCTCTAGTCTTTCCCATTCTATTATTTTCCTCTATTTTTTGCACTGATCACTGAGGAAGGCTTTCTTATCTTTCCTTGCTCTTCTTTGGAACTCTGCATTCAAATGGGTATATCTTTCTTTTTCTCCTTTGCTTTTCACTTCTCTTCTTTTCAGAGCTATTTGTAAGGCCTCCTCAGACAAGCATTTTGCCTTTTTGCATCTCTTTTTCTTGGGGATGATCTTGATCACTGCTTCCTTTACAATGTCATGAACCTCCATCCATATTTCTTCATGCACTCTGTCTGTCAGATCTAATCCCCTGAATTTATTTGTCACTTCCACTGTATAATCATAATGGATTTGATTTAGGTCATACCTGAATGGTCTATTGGTTTTCCCTACTTTCTTCAATGTAAGTCTGAATTTGGCAATAAAGAGTTCATGATCTGAGCCACAGTAAGCTCCCTGTCTTGTTTTTGCTGACTGTATAGAGCTTGTCCTTCTCCAGCTGCAAATAATATAATCAATCTGATTTCAACATTGACGATCTGGTGATGTCCATGTGTAGAGTATTTTCTTATGTTGTTGGAAAATGGTGTCTGCTATGACCAGTGTGTTCTCTTGGCAAAACTCTATTAGCCTTTGCCCTGCTTCATTCTGTACTCCAAGGCCAAATTTGTCTGTTACTCCAGGTGTTTCTTGACTTCCTACTTTTGCATTCCAGTTCCTTATAATGAAAACAGCATCTTTTGGTGGTGTTAGTTCTAGAAGGTTTTGTAGGTCTTCATAGAACTGTTCAACTTCAGCTTCTTTAGCATTACTGGTCAGGGCATAGTCTTGGATTACTGTGATATTGAATGGTTTGCCTTGGAAATGAACAGAGAGCATTCTGTCATTTTTGAGATTGCATCCAAGCACTGTGTGGATCACAATAAACTATGGAAAATTCTGAAAGAGATGGGCATACCAGACCATCTAATCTGCCTCTTGAGAAATCTGTATGCAGGTCAGGAAGCAACAGTTAGAACTGGACATGGAACAACAGACTGGTTCCAAATAGGAAAAGGATTACATCAGGGCTGTATATTGTCACCCTGCTTATTTAACTTATATGCAGAGTACATCATGAGAAACGCTGGGCTGGAGGAAGCACAAGTTGGAATCAAGATTGCCAGGAGAAATAACAATAACCTCAGATATGCAGATGACACTACCCTTATGGCAGAAAATGAAGAAGAACTAAAGGGCCTCTTGATGAAAGTGAAAGAGAAGAGTTAAAAAGTTGGCTTAAAGCTCAACATTCAGAAAACTAAAAACACGGCATCTGTTCCCATCACTTCATGGCAAATAGATGGGGAAACAGGGGCTGACTTTATTTTGGGGGTTCCAAAATCACTGCAGATGGTGATTGCAGCCATGAAATTAAAAGATGCTTACTCCTTGGAAGAAACGTTATGACCAACCTAGAAAGCATACTAAAAAGCAGAGACAGCACTTAGCCAACAAAGGTCCGTCTAGTCAAGACAATGGTTTTTCTAGTAGTCATGTATGGATGTGTGAGTTGGACTATAAAGAAAGCTGAGCGCCAAAGAATTAATGCTTTTGAACTGTGGTGTTGGAAAAGACTCTTGAGTGTCCCTTGGATTGCAAGGAGATCCAACCAGTCCATCCTAAAGGAGATCAGCCCTGGGTGTTCATTGGAAGGACTGATGTTGAAGCTGAAACTCCAATACTTTGGCCAGCTGATGTGAAGAGCTGACTCATTTGAAAAGACCTTGATGCTGGGAATGATTGGAGGCAGGAGAAGAAGGGGGAAACACAGGATGAGATGGTTGGATGGCATCACCAACTCAATGGACATGGGTTTGGGTAGACTCCAGGAATTGGTGATGGACAGGGAGGCCTGGAGTGCTGCGGTTCATGGGGTCACAAAGAGTCAGACACGACTGAGGGACTGAACTGTACTGAACTGAATTGCGTTTTGGGCTCTTATTGACTATGAAGGCTACTCCATTTCTTCTAAGGGATTCTTGCCCACAGTAGTAGATATAATGGTCATCTGAGTTAAATTCACCCATTCCAATTCATTTTAGTTCCCTGATTCCTAAACTGTTGGTGTTCACTCCTACCATCTCCTATTTGACCAGTTCCAATCTGCCTTGATTCATGGACCTAACATTCCAGGTTCCTGTGCAATATTGCTCTTTACAGCATCAGACTTTACTTCCATCTCCAGTAACATCCACAACTGGGTGTTGTTTTTGCTTTGGCTCTGTCCTTTCATTCTTTCTAGAGTTATTTCTCCACTGATCTCCAGTAGCGTATTGGACACCTACCTACCTGGGGAGTTCATCTTTCAGGGTCTTATCTTTTTGCCTTTTCACACTGTTCATTGGGTTTTCAAGGCAAGAATACAGAAGTGGTTTGCCATTGTCTTCTCCAGGGGACTACATTTTGTCATAACTCTCCACCATGACCCACCAGTCTTGGGTGGCCCTACACGGCATGGCTCATAGTTTCATTGAGTTAGACAAGGCTGTGGTCCATGTGATCAGATTGGTTAGTTTCTGTGATTGTCGTTTTTAGTCTATCTGCACTCTGATGGAGAAGGATAAGAGGCTTATGGAAGCTTCCTGATGGGAGAGACTGACCTAGGGAGAAACTGGGTCTTGTTCTGATGGGTGGGACCATGCTCAGTAAATCTTTAATACAATTTTCTGTTGAAGGGTGGGGTTGTGTTCGCTCCCTATTTACCTGGGGCCAAACTATGATGGAGGTAATGAATATAATGGGGACTTCCTTCAAAAGGTCCCATGCATGCACTGCTACACTCAGTGCCCCCAACCCTGCAGCAGGCCAGCACCGACCAAAACCTCTGACAGAGACTCTTCGACACTCACAGGCAAGTTTGGGTAAGTCTTTTGTAGGGTCACTTCTCCTTTCTCCTGAGTCCTGGTTCACACAAGGTTCTATTTGTGCCCTCCAAGAGTCTGTTTTCCCAGTCCTGTGTAAGTTCTGGTGGCTCTATGGTGGGGTTAATGGCGACCACCTTCAAGAAGGCTTATGCCATACCCAGGTCTGCTGCACCCAGAGCCCCTGCCCCTACAGCAGTCCACTGCTCACCCACACTTCTGCAGGAGACATTCAAACACAGTTCTGTCTCAGTCTCTGTGGATTCTCTGGGTTCTGATGCACACAAGGTTTGTTTGAGCCCTCTGAGTGTCTCTGATGGGTATATGGTTTTATTCTAAATGTGATTTTGCCTCACCTACCATCTTTCTGGGGCTTCTCCTTTGCCCTTGGATGTAGGGTATCTCCTCACAGTCACTCCAGGGCTGGTACATTCTAGCAAGGTAATGCTCAAAATCCTTCAAGCTACACTTCAACAGTACATGAACTGAGAACTTCCAGATGTACAAGCAGGATGTAGAAAAGACAGAGGAATAGGAGATCAAATTGCCAACATTTGCTGTATCATAGAAAAAGCAAGAGAATTAAAAAAAAATCTACTTCTGCTTCATTGACTATGCTAAAGCGTTTGACTGTGTGGACCACAAAAAACTGTGGAAAATTCTTAGAGATGGGAATACCAGACTGCCTTACCTGTCTCCTCATAAAACTGTATCCAAGTCAAGATGCAACAGTTAAAACTGGACATGGAACAATGGACTGGTTCAAAATTGGGAAAGGAGTACATCAAAGCTGTATATTGTGACTGTGCTTATTTAGTTTATATGCAAAGTACATCATACGAAATGTCAGCCTAGATGAAGCACAAGCTGGAATCAAGATTGCCAGGAGAAATATCAACAACCTCAGATATGCAGGTGATACCATTCTTATGGCAGAAAGCAAAGAGGAACTAAAGAGCTTCTTGATGATGATGAAAGACAAGAGTAGAAAATCTGGCTTAAACTCAGCATTCAGAAAATTAAGATCATAGCATTCAGTGCCATCACTCCATAGCAAATGGATGGGGGAAAAACAGAAACGGTGACAGATTTTATTTTCTTGGGCTCCAAAATCACTGCAGATGGTGACTGCAGCCATGAACAGCAGATGCTTCTCGTTGGAAGAAAAGCTATGGCAAACCTAGACAGCACATTAAAAAGCAGAGATATCACTTTGCTGACAAAGGTTCGAATAGTCAAAGCTAAGATTTTTCCAGTAGTCATGTACAGATGTGAGAGTTAGATCATAAAGAAGGCTGAGCACCAAAGAATTGATGCTTTTGAACTGTGGTACTGGAGAAGACTCTTGAGAGCCCCTTAGACTGCAAGGAGATCAAATCAGTCAGTCAAAAAGGAAATCAACCCTTATTTGAAAGGACTGATACTGAAGTTTAAACACCCAATACTTTGGCCACCTTATGGGAAGAGCTGACTCATTGGTAAAGACCTTGATGCTGAGAAAGATTGTAGGCAGGAGGAGAAGGGGACAACAGAGAATGAGAAGTTTGGATGGCATCACCGACTCAATAGACATGAGTTTGAGCAGACTTCAGGATATAGTGGAGGACAGGGCAGCCTGGCATGCTGCAGTCCATGGGGTCACAGAGTTGGACATGACTGAGCAATTGAACAATGAGAACAGCATGAAAACCACTTGCAAGATAAATGAAGCTTTTTTGGCTTTAGACTTGGGGCAAATAATAAGAAATCTGTGACAGGCAGCTCTTTTCCACCTTTGTGGAAGGAGAAAAAAATGAGGGAGAAGCATAGTGAGGGTGTGCTGTGGTCCCTCCAACACCCACGGTGAGGACTTCATGGCCATAGGTGCTTTTAGTTCAAATGGTGAATCAGGCACCTTAAAATGTCCATGGGCTTTGTTTGGTCATCAGATTTCTGATGAGATCCTCATCAGATCAGATCAGATCAGTCGCTCAGTCGTGTCCGACTCTTTGCGACCCCATGAACTGCAACATGCCAGGCCTCCCTGTCCATCACCAGCTCCCGGAGGTCACTCAGACTCATATCCATCGAGTCAGTGATGCCATCCAGCCATCTCATCCTCTGTCGTCCCCTTCTCCTCCTGCCCTCAATCCCTCCCAGCATCAGAGTCTTCTCCAATGAGTCAACTCTTCGCATGAGGTGGCCAAAATACTGGAGTTTCAGCTTTAGCATCATTCCTTCTAAAGAAATTCCAGGATTGATCTCCTTCAGAATGGACTGGTTGCATCTTCTTGCAGTCCAAGGGACTCTCAAGAGTCTTCTCCAACACCACAGTTCAAAAGCATCAATTCTTCGGCGCTCAGCCTTCTTCACAGTCCAGCTCTCACATCCATACATGACCACAGGAAAGACCATAGCCTTGACTAGGCGAACCTTTGTTGGTAAAGTAATGTCTCTGCTTTTGAATATGCTATCTAGGTTGGTCATAACTTTCCTTCCAAGGAGTAAGCGTCTTTTAATTTCATGGCTGCAGTCACCATTTGAAGTGATTTTGGAGCCCAGAAAAACAAAGTCTGACACTGTTTCCACTGTTTCCCATCTATTTCCCATGTAGTGATGGGACCAGATGCCATGATCTTCGTTTTCTGAATGTTGAGCTTTAAGCCAACCTTTTCACTCTCCACTTTCACTTTCATCAAGAGGCTTTTTAGCCCCTCTTCACTTTCTGCCATAAGAGTCGTGTCATCTGCATATCTGAGGTTATTGATATTTCTCCCAGCAATCTTGATTCCAACTTGTGTTTCTTCCAGTCCAGCATTTCTCATGATGTACTCTGCATATAAGTTAAATAAACATGGTGACAATATGCAGCCTTGACGTACTCCTTTTCCTATTTGGAACCAGTCTGTTGTTCCATGACCAGTTCTAACTGTTGCTTCCTGACCTGCATACAGATTTCTTAAGAGGCAGGTCAGGTGGTCTGGTATTCCCATCTCTTTCAGAATTTTCCACAGTTTATTGTGAGCCACATAGTCAAAGGCTTTGGCATAGTCAATAAAGCAGAAATAGATGTTTTTCTGGAACTCTTTTGCTTTTTCCATGATCCAGCGGATGTTGGCAATTTGATCTCTGGTTCCTCTGCCTTTTATGAGATCCTCATAAAATAATGCAAAAGTAGGAGTAAGTGGGAGCATATGCTTGAACAGTATCATATCAGTGATACAGTGACTTCTTTTTAAATTACCATCAATCTAGATATGAAAACAAAGATTGGTTTTTTTAATTGGCATTTTTTTCACTGGAGGAAACATTATGCAATCCTTAAAAACTATGGTTTTAAAGGCCACATAGCACAATGAAAAATCTCACGGCTTAACGTTAAATAAAGAGAAAAAAACTGTATATACCATAGAATTATAACTAGATTTTAGAAGTGGTGCTTAGCAGAAAGACTAGCAGAAAATACCCCAGCCTGCTAACAGCAATTCTGTTATGTTGTTACTATTATGGGTTTTTTTTTCTTTTCCTTTTTCCTACTTTTCTATAACGTGATTCTATTACCTTTGTAATGAGCTACATTACATATAAATGTACATTTATTTCTTTTACTTAGGAAAAGATGTACTCCTTGTAAAAAGGAGTGTGTTCCTCTCTTCTCACTCTTCTTTCTCTCCTTCCTTCTTTTCTTCCTTTTTTCTTTCTTTCAAGGATAAAGAGGGAAAATTTGGGTTTTATAAAATCAGGAAAAAGAATATTCTAAGTTACTAAAATTTTAAATTCTTGGATAATTCTTTTCCCTTTTCTATTAACAAAGGTGAGAAAGGAACCTAGAGGGAAATAGCACTGAAAGGATCAGAGGCAAGATTGTTCGGGGAGTGGCCAGAGGGCACAATAGGGAAATTTAGTGACAAGTCACCTTGTGGAAACCAAGTTTCATGGGTATGCAAGATGATGGCAAAAGTTAATTTGGAGTAAACATGAGCTAATCAGCACTGACCAACTGGGCAAAATATAATTTACAAAACACGGAGGGTGCCTTCCTGCTTCATTTAATCAGAGTGCAAAAGAACCCCTCCCCTGCCCTGTTGAATTTTGCTGGATTATTGTTAGCAACCGATGTGGATTAAAGGATGAAGCAGGGGTTGATCATTGTTTCCTCTGTGTCTCAGGCCTGTACGTGTGAACTGTCCCAGACACTTAGTTCATCTTGGGTCATCAGTCAGGTCATTTGCACTCCTAGAAGCAGATGTCTGATTAACTGCTGCCCTGTGGTGCTCCCACAAGCTCAGCCTGGATGCTTGGCAGGCCCACAACTAACCCATGGTTGGTTTGGAAATTAAATCTTTCCTGCCCAGCTGCCTATCAATAACCTGTATGTTCTATTCAGCTCTGGATCCACACAGGTTTCCTGAAAGCTCTGCAAGAGAAGAGGCCACATGCTCAAGACAGCTCTTCTACAGCATTCAGGGCCATGTTTGGGATAGTTGGCCAGAGTCACGACCTGGACATGAGATGATGGAACTTTAGGAGTTGGCCAGAGCAGGAGAGATCGTCATCATGATCTCTGGCAGGCTTTGTTCAGGATAATGACCAGGAAGGACAGAGCCAAAGACTGGCAGGGAAAGCATCACTATGGCAGAGCTCTGGGTGCCTGGGGTTACAGATACGTAGAAAAGCTCAGAACAGAAGTTTCTCTGACAGCTCTCAGGGACCTCTGTTACCTCTAAATCAATGCTTTCCAACCCTAACCACTCAGTTTCATTAATATGATTTTGGTTGTGGGGTTTTGTTTTTGCATTTAAAACAATATATATAAACATATATGAAGTGACTTCATCATGGAGCCACTTTTCTTGGGTGAATAAGATAGTCTTGACAGAAAGTTTGCTTCTCTAACACCTGGCACTTGCCATCTTGTGTCATCCTTACCCCGTCTTCATGGTGCTAGTTAATTTGTGTTTCCAACCAGTATGGACACTACAGGGTTGAACACAATCCTGTGTGTGGTGTCTACTGGGAAAAGCCCCATGAGGGTTGGTTCTCTCGGGGTAGGGCGGGGGGTGGGGTGGGGGTCTATGCTGTGAGCCAGCCTAGAGGAGGCAAGTAGACCCCTCATCCTGGAGTCATGAGTGGCTAAAATTTTGGGTGTCTGAACATAAGGTTCAGGACCTCACAGAGAGCCCAATGATCCTCCATTCTTAGATCCCACCCAGAAAGTTAATAGTAATGATACCTCTGGCTCCATCTCACTCATCTAAATCTGACTGGGATGAGATAATGCCTTGGACAGGACTGCTCCTCACTTCCCTCTAATTTCTTCTTTCTGAACACTTTTTATATCCATAGATTTTCTTCCCCACCCTTTCCAGATATGGGATCATCCATCAAAAGTGGCCACCAGGAAATGATGTGTATTAGCAATGTATACTTCAGTGGGGACTATTCTACTGGTGTTTCTGAAACACAGGGTTTCAAAAATATCTATAGGTTATTACTCAAAATTATTTTAGATGCTATGCAGAAAACATTAATAATTATATGTTCTAATACCAATTAAAAATAATGAAATAAAACCAGCATAACAAACTTATGATTTTTTTTATCATTCTTATTAGTTAAGACAAGGCTGAAGAACTATGGATGGAGGTTCCTGACACTGTATGGGAGGCAGGGATCAAGACCATCCCCAAGGAAAAGAAATTCAAAAAGGCAAAATAGTTGTCTGAGGAGGCCTTACAAATAGCCACGAAAAGAAGAGAAGTGAAAGGCAAAGGAGAAAAATAAAGATATACCCATTTGAATGCAGAGTTACAAAGAAGAGCAAGGAGAGATAAAAAAGCCTTCCTCAGTGATCAATGCAAAGACATAGAGGGCAACAATAGAATGAGAGAGACTGAGATCTCTTCAAGAAAATTAGAGATACCAAGGGGACATTTTATGCAAAGATGGGCACAATAAAGGACAGAAATGGTATGGACCTAACAAAAGCAGAAAATATTAAGAAGAGGTGGCAAGAATACACAGAAGAACTATACAAAAAAGATCTTCACGACCCAGATAATCACGATGATGTGGTCACCAACCTAGAGCCAGACATCCTGGACTGTGAGGTCAAGTGGGCCTTAGGAAGCATCACTATGAACAAAGCTAGTGGAAGTAATGGAATTCTAGTTGAACTATTTCAAATCCTAGAAGATGATGCTGTGAAAGTGCTGCACTCAATATGTCAGCAAATTTGGAAAACTCAGCAGTGGCCACAGGACTGGAAAAGGTCAGTTTTCATTCCAATCCCAAAGAAAGGCAATACCAAAGAATTCTCCAACTATCACACAATTGTACTTATCTCACATGCTAGCAAAGTAATGCTTGAAATTCTCCAAGCCAGGCTTCAACAGTACATGAACCGTGAATTTTCAGATGTTCAAGCTGTATTTAGAAAAGGCAGAGGAACCAGAGATCAAATTGCCAACATTGCTGGATCATGGAAAAAGCTAGAGAGTTCCAGAAAAATTTCTGCTTTATTGACTATGCCAAAGCTTTTGACTGTGTGGACCATAACAAACTCTGGAAAATTCTTAAAGAGATGGGAATAGCAGACCACCAGACCTGCCTCTTAAGAAATCTGTATTCAGGTCAGGAAGCAATAGTTAGAACTGGACATGGAACAACAGACTGGTTCCAAATTGGGAAAGGAGTATGTCACAACTGTATATTGTCATCCTGCTTATTTAACTTCTATGCAGAGTACACCATGAGAAACGCTGGGCTGGAGGAAGAACAAGCTGGAATCAAGAGTGCCAGGAGAAATATCAATAACCCCAGATATGCAGATTATACCACCCTTATGGCCAAAAGTGAAGAAGAACTAAAGAGCCTCTTGATAAAAGTGAAAGAAGAGAGTGAAAAAGTTGGCTTAAAATTCAACATGCAGAAAACTAAGATCATGGCATTGGGTCCCACCACTTCATGGCAAATAGATGGGGAAACAGTGGAAACAGTGACAGACTTAATTCTGGGGGGCTCCAAAACCACTGCAGATGGTAACTGCAGCCATGAAATTAAAAGATGCCTGTTCCTTGGAAGAAAAGCTATGACCAACCTAGACAGCACATTAAAAAGCAGAGACATTACTTTGCCAACAAAGGTCCATCTAGTCAAGGCTATGGTTTTTCCAGTAGTCATGTATGGATGTGTGAGTTGGACTATAAAGACAGTTGAGTGCCAAAGAATTGATGCTTTTGAACTGTGGTGTTGGAGGAGACTTTTGAGAGTCCCTTGAACTGCATGGATATCCAACCAGTTCATCTTAAAGGAAATCAGTCCTGAATATTCATTGGAAGGACTGATGCTGAAGCTGAAACTCCAATAATTTAGCCATCTGATGTGAAGAACTGACTCATTGGAAAAGGCCCTGATGCTGGGAAAGATTGAAGGCAGTAGGAGAAGGGTAAGACAAAGTACAAACTGGTTGGATGGCATCACCAACTCAATGGACATGAGTTTGAGTAAACTCCGGGAGTGGCCGATGGACAGGAAGGCCTGATGTTCTGCAGTCCATGGGGTCGCAAAGAGTCGGACACAAATGAGCGACTAAACTGAACTGAACTGAAGACAGGTAGTTAAATAATTTTTTTTAATATTTAAAAATTGGAACTTGATAAGTGAAATTTGGAAAATACTCTATGGATGACTTCCTTTAAGTAACTGCACATTGAACCTAAATCTGGCTGGGAAGAGAAGGATTTGTCCTTCATGAATTCATATCAAGCAGGCTGGGAAAGTGATCAGAGGGGAGGGTGGCCTTCTGGCCCTACTGAATTGCACCCATGAACCAAAGGCCCCAGTGCTGAGAAGTAAGACTAGCCCTATTTCAGCAGCACAATGATTGGGAGTTCTGCCAAGAATGAAACAACTATCCTGCAGCTGTTATCTCATTTGTATGAGTAATATGAAAAACGCTGCACAATTTAATATGCCATCTCGTACTTTTATTCTTATCTCACCAGGAGGGCAGGTGGTAGTATACATGTTTGAAAGCCAATGCAGATTGATATGGGGGAGGGCCCCAAGAAATGATGTGAGCTGCTATCTGAGCTGAGTAAAATGATATGAGCACAGATATTATTTTATATAGGCAATCTCACTTGTATCTTCACCAGTGAGATCTTAATCACAGCATGCAATAGGAATGGAAACCTCCCCTCCTTGTTATCTGGGTGTGGGGCGACAGCATTGTCATCACTGGGAGAATGGTTATCTGTTATTTCACTCGTGAGATACCAATAGGAACAGTATGAGGGTGTTTGTAACCAAACTGTGCAGCTCTGAGTGATAAAAGCAGGAGGAGGAGGCTCATCTCCAGGAGTGTGGAGATAATGCCTCTTGCTCGGGGAGGAGATGGATGGTATTGTTGAAAGTGGTTTCAAATATTGGGAACCAACTAAGAATCTCTTTCAGAAGCTCACATTTTGGCTCAGGCGCAGAGGGAAATAAATAAGAGAACCTGGGTGAAGAAAGGGAGCTTGGACGAGAGAGTGATAATCTCAACTCCTTCGACCTTAAGAGAAACGTGGGTAAATAAATCTTTCATGACTCTGTATTTGAAGATGAACTACAGCCACCTTCAAACCACTGAGGGGCACAAGTAATATTTTTTTCTTTTCCCCATTCTCAATCTTATTTATCTTTTCTGATTTCCTGTTCTTTTTAAACAACCAAGATCTCAAATAAGCTTTCAACAAACAAAACTAAGATGTTAACAACAAAAATCAAGGCACAAATCCTTCAATATAAAAAAGAGACTAGAAAGAGCCTCACTACTCTACTACTGAACATTAACCCCCAAATAGTCAATGTGTGTAATTTATAAGAATAACAATGTCAGGTTAAAGAACTCACTCTATAGTGGTATTTCTGTTAGCTCTAACTCCCTTTGACTTATGACTGCTTTTTCTGTGGTTGGGAATTTTTTTTTCTTTCCTCCATTAATGTTCTACAATGTTAATGCTCTAACTCACTTCCTCTTTCTCTCTACCCGTCTCTCCCTCCATCTCTGTCTTCCTCCTTCCCCTTTGGAGCACAGAAGGAATGAAAAGTGCCCACTGAACTGAGAAGGCATCTTGAGACCAAAAATGAGACAGGCACCTCCATATAATCAGAGGATCCATTTATTATTGGGTAACATTTACAGGGTGGGACGGGGCAGACAATGATTGAGAATCATTTGAAGTTGCATTCTGCACTGCCAAAGGGCCACTGTGAAAATTTTATAGTTAACCAGGGCATGAGGGTAAGTGCTTGGAAACAAGACATGCATTCCTAAGTTAAGATTTATGAATGGGTAACTAGTCTTGTGGGTGCTGAGAATATGTCAGGGAAGGTTTCCATCATTGTTTGGGAACTAACAGTGCATAGAGGCCACCTGGTCCTAATGATTATTAAATAATATCTATTAACTACAAAGCCCTTAATGACAGAGAAGTGATTCACTGCACACTCCAGTCTTGGGTAGGGTCCGAGGAAGGGCAGGAGAAACTGCAAGGGCCCAAGATGGCGTTAGGCTAACAGCTCTTTATTCCTTGCCCTTCCCCCTTCCTCTCTCTTTTCATTTTTGTTTTTATAACTTCACTTCAACCCAATGAAATCATGAAGTCATGAAGATATTGCTTGTAATGCTTTCAAACAAAACAGAAATCTCTAACAATGACAATTATTAGTCTCTTATCCTCAAATGCAACCATTTGGAATAATCAACCACAGTAATTTGAGGTATTTGTCTCCATAGCTTTTCCTAGGCCTTAATAATACACATACATTTTGTCCAACAGCCATAGTGTGGATTCTTTCAAGACAATGAATATAAATCCAAGTCATGCTTTTTAATGGCTGTATAATATTTCATATGATATAGAGAGCAGGTTATTTGGTTATCCCTGACTTGATGAACATTCACATTTCCTACTCCCTCATCCCTATTTTTTACAATCACTGCTGCAATAGCTATTTTTATATATTTCTCCTCTTGTATTAAGCACCTTATTTGCTGAAATCTGGATTTATTGCATCAAAGAATATGTCTATTTTTTCATCTATTTTATTTAAAAAAATTTTTTTTAATTTTTTACTCTTTGTTGGAGTATAGCTGGTTAAAAATGTTATGAGTTTTAGGTGCACAGCAGAGCAACTCAGCCACATATGGACATGTATCCATCTCCCCTACTACCTTCCCACTCAGGCCACCACACTTTATTTTATTTTATTTTATTTTTTTGGTGTTGTGCTGGCATCATTTTTTATTCAACTTTTTTAAAAAATGAACTTGTTCCTGTTTATGAAGTTTAGATTCTTACCTCCTACACATTAATGATTGTTTGCTTTTGTGAGGCATAAACACTGAGACCAAAACCAAAAATCCAGCAACTCTGAGAAAGTGTGTAATTGCAGGTAAGCTGTCACATAATATTGACCAGTCTTCCCTGTGCGATAGAGTAGGTCTTTGTTGGTTATGAATTCTATTTTTTCATTTTATTTTATTTTTTAAACAATTTATTTTGTATTGGGGGATAAACAATTAGCAATGTTGTAACAGTTTCAGATAAACAGGGAAGGGACTCAGCCATATATGTACATGTAACCATTCCCCCGAAACCCTCCACCAATCTAGGCTGATGCTTAACACTGAGTGGAGTTCCCTGTGCTATACACTAGGTCCTTGTTCATTATCCATTTTAAATATAGCAGCAAGTACATGTTATCCCAAACTCTCTTAACTATCCCTTCCCCCTCCTTTCCTCCCTAATAACTGTAAGTTCATTCATAAGTTCGTGAATCTGTTTGTTTTGTAAATAATTTCATTTGTATCATTTCTTTTTAGATTCCACATATAAGTGATATATGATATTTCCTTTCTCTGTCTTACTTAATTCACGAAGTATGACAATCTCTAGGTCCATTTGTGTTGTTGCAATATCTATCTTTTATTTTTAAAACTATGTTTAAATTTCTTATTCAAAATGTTACACCTACTTCAGATCAGATCAGTCACTCAGTCGTGTCCGACTCTTTGCGACTCCATGAATCGCAGCACGCCAGGCCTCCCTGTCCATCACCAACTCCCAGAGGTCACTCAGACTCATGTCCATCGAGTCAGTGAAGCCATCCAGCCATCTCATCCTCTGTGGTCCCCTTCTCCTCCTGCTCCCAATCCCCCCAGCATCAGAGTCTTTTCCAATGAGTCAACTCTTCACATGAGGTGGCCAAAGTACAGGAGTTTCAGCTTTAGCATCATTCCTTCCAAAGAAATCCCAGGGCTGATATCCTTTAGACGATTGGTTGGATCTCCTTGCAGTCAAGAGACTCTCAAGAGTCTTCTCCAACACCACAGTTCAACAGTAACAATTCTTTGGTGCTCAGCTTTCTTCACAGTCCAACTCTCACATCCATACATGACCACAGGAAAAACCATAGCCTTGAATAGATGGATCTTTGATGGCAAAGTAATGTCTCTGTTTTTCATATGCTATCTAGGTTGGTCATAACTTTTCTTCCAAGGAGTAAGCGTCTTTTAATTTCATGGCTGCAGTCACCATCTGCAGTGATTTTGGAGCCCAGAAAAATAAAGTCTGACACTGTTTGCACTGTTTCCCCATCTATTTGCCATGAAGTGATGGGACCAGATGCCATGATCTTCATTTTCTGAATGTTGAGCTTTAAGCCAACTTTTTCACTCTCCACTTTCACTTTCATCAAGAGGCTTTTTAGTTCCTCTTCACTTTCTGCCAAAATGGTGGTGTCACCTGCATGTCTGAGGTTATTGATATTTCTCCCAGCAATCTTGATTCCAGCTTGTGCTTCTTCCAGCCCAGCATTTCTCATGATGTTCTCTGCATATAAGTTAAATAAGCAGGGTGACAATATACAGCCTTGACATACTCCTTTTCCTATTTGGAACCAGTCTGACGGGCGGGTCATGGTGGAGAGATTTGACAGGATGTGGTCCACTGGAGAAAGGAATGGAAAACCACTTCAGTATTCTTGCCTTGAGAACCCCATGAACAGTATAAAAAGGCAAAATGCTAGGATACTGAAAGAGGAACTCCCCAGGTCAGTGGGTGCCCAAAATGCTACTGGAGATCAGTGGAGAAATAACTCCAGAAAGAATGAAGGGATGGAGCCAAAGCAGAAATAATGCCCAGCTGTGGATGTGACTGGTGATAGAAGCAAGGTTCAATGCTGTAAAGAGCAATATTGCACAGGAATCTGGAATGTCAGGTCCATGAATTAAGGCAAATTGGAAGTGGTCAAATAAGAGATGGCAAGAATGAATGTCGACATTCTAGGAATCAGCGAACTAAAATGGACTGGAATGTGTGAATTTAACTAAGATGACCATTATATCTACTACTGTGGGCAGGAATCCCTCATAAGAAATGGAGTAGCTATCATGGTCAACAAAAGAGTCCGAAATGCAGTACTTGGATGCAATCTCAAAAATGACAGAATGAACTCTGCTCATTTCCGAGCCAAACCATTCAATATCACAGTAAATCCAAGTCTATGCCCCAACCAGTAATGCTAAAGAAGCTGAAGTTAAATGGTTCTATGAAGACCTACAAGACCTTTTAGAACTAACATCCAAAAAACATGTCCTTTTCATTATAGGGGACTGGAATGCAAAAGTAGGAAGTCAAGAAACACCTGGAGTAACAGGCAAATTTGGCCTTGGAACACGGAATGAAGCAGGGCAAAGACTAACAGAGTTTTGCCAAGAAAATGCACTGGTCATAGCAAACACCCTCTTCCAACAACACAACAGAAGACTCTACACATGGATATCACCAGATGGTCAAAACCAAAATCAGATTGATTATATTCTTTGCAGCCAAAGATGGAGAAGCTCTATACAGTCAGCAAAAACAAGACCAGGAGCTGACTGTGGCTCAGATCATGAACTCCTTATTACCAAATTCAGACTTAAATTGAAGAAAGTGGGAAAAACCACTAGACCATTCAGGTATGACCTAAATCAAATCCCTTATGATTATACAGTGGAAGTGAGAAATAGATTTAAGGGCCTAGATCTGATAGATAGAGCGCCTGATGAACTATGGAATGAGGTTCGTGACATTGTACAGGAGACAGGGATCAAGACCATCCCCATGGAAAAGAAATGCAAAAAAAGCAGGGTGGCTGTCTGGCGAGGCCTTACAAATAGCTGTGAAAAGAAGAGAAGCGAATAGCAAAGGAGAAAAGGAAAGATATACGCATCTGAATGCAGAATTCCAAAGAATAGCAAAAAGAGATAAGAAAGCCTTCCTCAGTGATCGATGCAAAGAAATAGAGGAAAACAACAGAATCGGCAAGACTAGAGATCTCCTCAAGAAAATTAGAGATACAAAGGGAACATTTCATGCAAAGATGGGCTTGGTAAAGGACAGAAATGGTATGGACCTAACAGAAGTAGAAGATATTAAGAAGAGATGGCAAGAATATACAGAAGAACTGTACAAAAAAGATCTTCATAACCCAGATAATCATGATGGTGTGATCACTCACCTAGAGCCAGATATCCTGGAATGTGAAGTCAAGTGAGCCTGAGCCTTAGAAAGCATCACTACGAACAAAGCTAGTGGAGGTGATGGAATTCCAGTGGAGCTATTTCAAATCCTGAAAGATGATGCTGAGAAAGTGCTGCACTCAGTATGCTCAAACTACCACACAATTGTACTCATCTCACACGCTAGTAAAGTAATGGTCAAAATTCTCCAAGCCAGGCTTCAGCAATACATGAACCGTGAACTGCCTGATGTTCAAGCTGGTTTTAGAAAAGGCAGAGGAACCAGAGATCAAATTGCCAACATCTGCTGGATCATGGAAAAAGCAAGAGAGTTCCAGAAAAACATCTATTTCTGCTTTATTGACTATGCCAAAGCCTTTGACTGTGTGGATCACAATAAACTGTGGAAAATTCTGAAAGAGATGGGAATACCAGACCACCTGACCTTCCTCTTGAGAAATCTGTATGCAGGTCAGGAAGCAACAGTTAGAAATGGACATGGAACAACAGACTGGTTCCAAATAGGAAAAGGAGTACGTCAAGGCTGTATATTGTCACCCTGCTTATTTAACTTCTATGCAGAGTACATCATGAGAAATGCTGGACTGGAAGAAACACAAGCTGGAATCAAGATTGTTGGGAGAAATATCAATAACCTCAGATATGCAGATGATACCACCCTTATGGCAGAAAGTGAAGAGGAACTCAAAAGCCTCTTGGTGAAGGTGAAAGTGGAGAGTGAAAAAGTTGGCTTAAAGCTCAACATTCAGAAAATGAAGATCATGGCATCCGGTCCCATCACTTCATGGGAAATAGATGGGGAAACAGTGGAAACAGTGTCAGACTTTGTTTTTCTGGGCTTCAAAATCACTGCAGATGGTGACTGCAGCCATGAAATTAAAAGACGCTTACTCCTTGGAAGGAAAGTTATGACCAACCTAGATAGCATATTCAAAAGCAGAGACATTACTTTACCAACAAAGGTCCGTCTAGTCAAGGCTATGGTTTTTCCTGTGGTCATGTATGGATGTGAGAGCTGGACTGTGAAGAAGGTTGAGCACCGAAGAATCGATGCTTTTGAACTGTGGTGTTGGAGAATACTCTTGAGAGTCCCTTGGACTGCAAGGAGATCCAACCAGTCCATTCTGAAGGAGATCAACCCTGGGATTTCTTTGGAAGGAATGATGCTAAAGCTGAAGCTCCAGTACTTTGGCTACCTCATGCGAAGAGTTGACTCATTGGAAAAGACTCTGATGCTGGGAGGGATTGGGGGCAGGAGCAGAAGGGGACGACAGAGGATGAGATGGCTGGATGGCATCACTGACGCCATGGACGTGAGTCTGGGTGAACTTCGAGGGTTGGTGATAGACAGGGAGGCCTGGTGTTCTGCAATTCATGGGGTCCCAAAGAGTCGGCCACGACTGAGTGACTGAAATGAATGAAAATGAATGAATGAATATGTCAAAGTTGTCTTCTTTGGATGATGGCTTTCCTAGCTTATTTTAGGGCTTTCCCACCCCAAAGGTATATACTCTTCTGACACTGGGTGTTGTTGTTGTTGTTTTAATTCTTAATTTTACTTTAGCAAATTTATCAAATGAAAAACTAGGATATACCTGAACATGATCAATTACTTTACTCTTGGAGACAGGGCTTCTTGATATCAGTCTGCCATAACTTGATCTCTTTCAGCCCAAACAAATGATTCTTCTATGCCTCAAAAAAAAAAAAAAAAAAAATCAGCTAAGAATTATCAATAAAACAGTTGAACTATATAAAGTGTATAATCTTTAATGAAGATGCAAGAAGTAATATCAAGAATAGAAAAAGTGAATGGTCAAGAGTTAATACTTAAATAGGGCTTACCTGAGATTCACGGCTATAGCCCCCCAGGACTTTTCCCAGACACTTGAACAAATTAAACACTTCAATGAGTATGCTTTTACTGGCTGGATGAAAGGATGCATGCACTGATGCACAGGTTTTAAACAAGCCTTAAATAAATACATTTCCAATCCAAAAAGTAACCAAAGGCCAATGTCAAAGCATTAGTGATCAAAATTAAATTTTTACAGATATAGCCCATATGCTATTAGTAGTTTACATTTCACTCATCTGTAAAATGAAGTATATCTTTCAGTTTATTCACAGACTGATTAAATTGCCTTCAAAGAAATTTCTGATCTTCAAGTACCAACCAAAGAACTCTTAAGAGGTGATTATCTGAGGCAGAAACTATTGAGCCCAGAGGAAACCTACTTATCCCCATCTGGCCACTGGATGGCAAAAATCAGTTGCTCTTAATGTGATTTTCATGGCAATAATTAACCATCATGACTTTACAGATGACAAGGAGCTCTCTATACTCTCTATACATTATTCCATGTGATTCTTACACCCATTCTACAGATGAGAAAAAAAATGAGTTTCAAAGAAGATAAATAAATGGTCCCACAAAGTAAATCAAGATTCAAGAGTTCTTACCCTCTAAATCCCATTATTTTCTTACTATAACAAATATGACCATCACCACCTTCATTCTCAGCAAAGATGGAAAGCCAGATTATATGATTATTGTCCCCCACAGGGCTAGTTACTTCTTGCCTCCCAGGGATTTACACCTGATATATCTTCGCAAAGATTTTCTGTTTCATAAAACCCACAGACTATCTTCAGACAGCCCCAGAACCTTCATCTTCCAGGAGATGGGCATAGTTAGACTATAAGCAGCAGGGATCTATGATTGGATGATGGATCATCAGCCGTGGTCCAGTCTCTACATCAGAAGAGATGGGAGAGAGGCCAAACTCAGTCCAGTGAGGTAATCTTCTGAACGTAATTGTAGCAAGTAAAAATGACTCCATTTCTATCACTGAGCTCTGAGCATGGTAGGGCTGGCGTGCAGTTCTGTATCTTCACCAGCATCTGCTGAGACACCCTCAGCCTCATTCCAGTTTGGGTGGTCAGGCCACACAGGATGGCCTTTTTGGATCTGACTTCTCTCTTCTACCTTCTGACACCACTGCCACCTCCTTCACAATGATGTCCAAGACTCAGTGTGACCCAGCCACTCCCCAACTCTGCATTTGGCACCTCTGAGGACTCTCATGAATGGATGCTTTTTGCAGGCTTCCCTGGTCCCTTCCTGACCCATCCCATCACTAATGGGATCTTTCTTTTTCCTAGTTCCTACCTGGGGTGGGGGGTGGGGGTGGGGAATCCCTAAACCAGTGATTCTCAACCAGTATTGGTCCTATTCCCCAAGGGGTACCTCAGAAATTTGTGGACATATTAATTGGTTGTCATATGACAGGAGTTATATTACCCACGGCAAGAATACACAGAAGAACTGTACAAAAAAGAGCTTCAAGACCTAGATAATCATGATGATGTGATCACTGACCTAGAGCCAGACATCTTGGAATGTGAAGTCAAATGGGCCTTAGAAAGCATCACTACGAACAAAGCTAGTGGAGGTGATGGAATTCCAGTGGAGCTATTCCAAGTCCTGAATGATGATGCTGTGAAAGTGCTACACTCAATATGCCAGCAAATTTGGAAAACTCAGCAGTGGCCACAAGATTGGAAAAGGTCAGTTTTCATCCCAATCCCAAAGAAAGGCAATGCCAAGGAATGCTCAAACTACCGAACAATTGCACTCATCTCACACGCTAGTAAAGTAATGCTCAAAATTCTCCAAGCCAGGCTTCAGCAATATGTGAACCGTGAACTTCCTGATGTTCAAGCTGGTTTTAGAAAAGGCAGAGGAACCAGAGATCAAATTGCCAACATCCGCTGGATCATCGAAAAAGCAAGAGAGTTCCAGAAAAACATCTATTTCTGCTTTATTGACTATGCCAAAGCCTTTGACTGTGTGGATCACAATAAACTATGGAAAATTCTGAAAGAGATGGGAATACCAGACCACCTGATCTGCCTCTTGAGAAATCTGTATGCAGGTCAGGAAGCAACAGTTAGAAATGGACATGGAACAACAGACTGGTTCCAAATAGGAAAAGGAGTACGTCAAGGCTGTATATTGTCACCCTGCTTATTTAACTTCTATGCAGAGTACATCATGAGAAATGCTGGACTGGAAGAAACACAAGTTGGAATCAAGATTGCCGGGAGAAATGTCAATAACCTCAGATATGCAGATGACACCACTTTTATGGCAGAAAGTGAAGAGGGGCTAAAAAGCCTCTTGATGAAAGTGAAAGTGGAGAGTGAAAAGGTTGGCTTAAAGCTCAACATTCAGAAAACGAAGATCATGGCATCTGGTCCCATCACTGCATGGGAAATAGATGGGGAAACAGTGTCAGACTTTGTTTTTCTGGGCTCCAAAATCACTGCAGATGGTGACTGCAGCCATGAAATTAAAAGACGCTTGCTCCTTGGAAGGAAAGTTATGACCAACCTAGACAGCATATTCAAAAGCAGAGACATTACTTTACCAACAAAGGTTCACCTAGTCAAGGCTATGGTCTTTCCTGTGGTCATGTATGGATGTGAGAGCTGGACTGTGAAGAAGGCTGAGCGCCGAAGAATTGATGCTTTTGAACTGTGGTGTTGGAGAAGACTCTTGAGAGTCCCTTGGACTGCAAGAAGATCCAACCAGTCCATTCTGAAGGAGATCAATCCTGGAATTTCTTTAGAAGGAATGATGCTAAAGCTGAAACTCCAGTATTTTGGCCACCTCATGCGAAGAGTTGACTCATTGGAGAAGACTCTGATGCTGGGAGGGATTGAGGGCAGGAGGAGAAGGGGACGACAGAGGATGAGATGGCTGGATGGCATCACTGACTCGATGGATGCGAGTCTGGGTGACCTCCGGGAGCTGGTGATGGACAGGGAGGCCTGGCGTGCTGCGGTTCATGGGGTCGCAAAGAGTCGGACACGACTGAGCGACTGATCTGATCTGATCTGATATTACCCACGAATTTCACTTTATTTCAGGACAGTAAAGAAGACTTCACAAAATATTTACTACATAAAGCAGTCATTAGTTTTAATAGAACTGAGGATCACCGCCATCAACCGCCTCTCTTCCCTTCCCCTTCTGAGGATGAGCTGAAAAAGCATGGCTGCAGAATATAGTGTTATCACTGGGACCCTCATCTCTTCCCTCCTCCTGCCCATCTGACACCACCTTCTCCCTGTTTGGGAAAATGCTGTTCATTCCTCGGGTTCAGAAACACTGTCAGTGACTTCCTCTGACACTGATACTCCCAAGACCCCTGAGTCTCAGATTTTTCAAAGCCTAGCTAAAGCTTCTGTTGTCGTATCCCTTCCTGCAGCAAGCATGTTCCAAGGTCCAGCTGTCCAGATGGAAAAGGGTCACCAAGTAAGGGATGTATTAGGGGAAACACATCCACAGTACTTGTGGATCCCATGTGTTAACTCAGCACACTATCAAGAAAGACCCACTTACCAAGTGGTCATTTGAAGCAGCCTCCAGAATGGTTTTGTTTTCATAACCATCATAGACCACCACACAAGGCAGTCATTCCAGGGTGTACAAAGCTGTTAGGTGGAACTCACTACTGCTCAAAGCTACAGCACCATCAAAACACAGCAGACCCCTAAGTAAGAGGATTCTAGTCAAGCATCTGCTATACACCTTGCCACCTTCTCCACCCAGAGAGCCACCCTCTCCACCCAGAGAGCTCTACTCACCTTCAGGGCTTTGCCATAAATGCCCCTCATCCTGTTTGTACACAATTGATAGATAGCTCCTAAAGGAGATCAAACCAGTCAATCCTAAAAGAAACCAACTCTGAATATTCATTGGAAGGACTGATGCTGAAGCTGAAACTCCAATACTTTGGCCACCTGATGTGAAGAGCTGACTCATTGGGAAAGACCTTGATGCTGTAAAAGACTGAAGGTAGGAGGAGAAGGTGACAACAGAGGATGAGATGGTTGGATTATGAGTTGGACATGAGTTTGAGCAAACTCCGGGAATTGGTGATGAACAGGGGAGTCTGGCATGCTGCAGTCCATGGGGTCGCAAAAAGTCCCAAACTAAAAAACAACTTCGTCTCCATGGCACATTTTATAGATTGCAATTCTAACGTATCACATAGGCTAAGAACTGTAGGTTACCTACACAGGTACCACTGGACTCTGAGCTTCCTTTGGGAAGAGGCCTTGTCACATTCAGTCCTATATTACCAAAATCTGGCACTGTGTCTTCAGTTAATCCAAGGGCTAAAAAAGTAAAACAATCAACCTAGTGCAATAAATAAGACTGCTCTGATACTGATAGTGTTAGTCGCTCAGTCGTGACCAACTCTTCGAGACCCCATGACCTATAGCCCGCCAGGCTCCTCTGTCCATGGTATTCTCAAGGCAAGAATACTGGAGTAGGTAGCCATTCCCTTCTCCAGGAAATCTTCCTGACCCAGGGATCGAAGCCCAGTCCCCCACATTGCAGGCAGAGTCTTTACCATCTGAGCCACCAGTTCATTCTAGGGCTAAAAAGTAAAAACACAGTCAACCTAGTGCAGTAAGACAGCTCTGCTGCTGCTGCTGCTGCTAAGTTGTTTCAGTCGTGTCCGACTCTGAGTGACCCCATAGATGGCAGCCCGCCAGGCTCCTCTGTCCCTGGGATTCTCCAGGCAAGAATACTGGAGTGGGGTGCCATTTCCTCCTCCAGTGCATGAAAGTGAAAAGTGAAGTCACTCAGTCATGCCCGACTCTTAGCAACCCCATGGACTGCAGCCTACCAGGCTCCTCCGTCCATGGGATTTTCCAGGCAAGAAGACAGCTCTACATCTATCCAAAAGTAACACATTTCTTAGTGTTTCTGACTATGTGGCTCTGAGTCAGCCCCACTCCCAGGAGTTGATAGGACATTTTGAAGAACCCCTCCCCCTGGTTCTTGAGATTGCACAGGAAGCCCTGTGAGAGACTATGCAGCCCAAAACCATTGGGCAGCTCTCCGGTTCTCAACTCCCAATGGACAGGATCAGCTGCATCATTTGTATAGCCCAGTCAGTGCCAAAATGAAAACACTGACACACATACACTACTTTGTATAAAATAGCTAGCTTGAGCTTCCCTCCTAACCCAGTCAGGAAAGAATCTGCTGCAGTGCAGGAGACCCAGTTTTGATTCCTGGGTCAGGAAGATCCCCTGGAGAAGGAAATAGCAACCCACTCCAGTATTCTTGCCTGGAGAATCCCATGGACAGAGGAGCCTGGCAGACTACAGTCCATGGGGTCGGAAGAGTCGGACACAACTTAGCGACTAAAGAGACAGAGAGAGTGGGGACCTGCTGTACAGCACAGGGATCTCAGTCCAGTGCTCTGTGATGACCCAGAGGGGTGGGGTGGAAGTGGTGGCGGGAGGGAGGCGCACAAGGGAGGCGGTATATGTATGTGTGTGCTGCGCTAAGTCCCTTCAGTCGTGTCCAACTCTTTGCAACCCCATGAACTGTAGCCCACCAGGCTCCTCTGTCCATGGAATTTTCCAGGCAAGAATATTGGAGCAGGTTGCCATTTCCTCCTCCAGGGGATCTGCCTGACGCAGGGATTGAACCCATGTCTCTTGAGGCGCCTTCATTGCCGGTGGATTCTTTACCACTAGAGCCATATAGGAAGCCTGGATATATGTATACATATAGCTAACTCACTTTGTTTTATGGCAGAAACTAACACAACATTGTAAAGCAATTATACTTCAATAATAAAAATTTTTTAATTCATTGGAATTTTTTTTTAAGAATTTCAAGCAGGGCAAACAGCATTAAAGCAAGTACAATGCACCTGTGCATTATACCTGTGCAAATACCAAGTCCTGCCCATGGTGTTTCTCCCATGCTCCCATCACCAGAGCACAAGTAGTCTGTTCAGTAGTGACTTCTGTATGTCTTGGCTTAACTTTCCCAAGCCTCCTAGGCTCCAGTGCCCAGGGTCCACCCCACAGCATACAATAGGGACACTGTATAACTAGAGGCTGGGTATCTGCCACACAAAAAATTCATATCTCTTGCTTCCTAAAATGAACTCTTCCCCTCCCTGGCTTACAGGAGTCTTTCACGGCCTAAGATTCAGCCAGCCCCTCTCCTAGCTCAAAGCTGATTTTCCCTTTCTCCCTTTCAGTGACAATTTTGATAAGCCTATCCTTCCAAATGCCGGAGAAGGCAATGGCACCCCACTCCAGTACTCTTGCCTGGAAAATCCCATGGATGGAGGAGCCTGGTAGGCTGTAGTCCATGGGGTCGCTAAGAGTCAGACACGACCGACTTCCCTTCACTTTTCACTTTCACTTTCACTTTTCACTTTTCACTTTCATTGGAGAAGGAAATGGCAACCCACTCCAGTGTTCTTGCCTTGGAGAATCCCAGGGACGGGGGAGCCTGGTGGGCTTCCATCTATGGAGTTGCACAGAGTCGGACACGACTGAAGCGACTTAGCAGCAGCAGCAGCATCCTTCTAAATGCAGGTCTAGGGTAGGAGATTTCTTCTCCATGGAGGCCCCTGGAACACAAAAGAGTAATCTAAGAATATTCTAAACCCAGGATCTAAACCCCAGGGACAAGGTGGACAACCCAACCTCATTGTAGAGAGATGATGGGGTGCTGCAGGTGTGAAAATGCACACTCAAAACACCTATCTGCAGGGGCAGCCACAGTGGTGTGTTAAATGTTTAACAATGGGTTCTTTGAAAGAAAAAAAAAAAAAAACTAAACTATTAATGACTTGTAGCATTTGCCAGTCTTCATGATATAAATACTCCCACTGTGACTGATATCAATGATTTCAAGCTACCACCATGAAGTCACCGATCAGAATTGATAAGGGGACTTCCCTGGCAGTCCAGTGGTTAAGACTTTGCCTTCCAATGCAGGGGGTGTGGATTTGATTCCTGGTCAGGGAGCTAAAATACCACATGCCTTGTGCCCCCAAAAAAACACAAAGCATGAAAAAAAAAGAAGAAGCAATTGTAAAAAATTCAATAAAGACTTTAAAAATGGTCCTCATCAGAGTTGAGAAGATAAGCACACAGTCCCCCTCTTGAACTGGTAAGAGCCCATTCCAGCACACCACAGGGGGGCCAGCACTGGCTCCAGCCCCGTGTTGCCACGTGGACTGGGCTTGGCAGAGCTTCTGAACTTTCAAGAGTTTGGAAGTTAGATTTTCCTGTTTGGCGTTTCCGTTTTAAAGTTGTGCAGGCCCATGAGTCCCTGAGTTTGGAATCCTGGCCCGGGCCAGAGAACCCTTGTTGTGGTGAGGTGTGGAGGGAAATTTTGCCTCTTAGGCCTCCATATCTTCATATCTCCTACATAATGAAACTAAAACATTCACATGTCAGAAGATCACCTACCCTACTGACCTCTCCCGTGCATTCCTCCAGGAACATTCTGAGGCTCGTGATTGCTCAGCCAGGACATTTTCAGTTACTATTGGGTTGGCCAAAATGTTTATTGGGGTTTTTTTCATAAGATGTTATGTAAAAATCCAAGCGGACTTTTTGGCCAACCCAATACATTGAAAGAGCTCAGATAGATACCCGTTGCCTGGTATCTCCTCAATGATATCCCAATATCGGGGAAGTGTGAAAATAACCAACAGTAACAATTGATGATGATGATTAATGATGATGATATACTTTTAAAAGCATGGACTCCAATTTTGATGGACACTTTAAGCCTCCATTTTACCCTTTTCCTCTGTTCTTGCTCTTTTTGATGATCCTTTATGTATATTCCATGTCACTCAGCAGCTACAGGAGATAGATGACTATGGAAGCAAAAGATAACAGGCAGAAGCAGGGAGAATTTTCTCTTCCCTGCAGCAGGCAGTTGAATACATTTTTCAAGCCTGAAACATCATAGAAACAGAATGATTTTTTTAAGTGCCCTTTCTTTTATTTTCATTCGTTTGCTTTCTGTGTGTTTTTTTTTTTTTTTAATTGCTCATTTTGCTTAAGGAGCCTCAAGGCATAAGCACAGCAAAGTATCATTAATTAAAATATTTAAAATTACAGCAGTGGTAACAAAGCTCCCAAAGATGCCCAGGCAGCACAGACAGCAAACACAATTATTATCCATAATAACAGCCAAATCTTCACTACTGCTGTCTACTCAGAGACAACGCATCCTTCTCGGAGTGCTCAGTGGCTGTGACAATGAGTAAATCATGACTACCTAAAACGGGACTAGACGGGATTTCTGGGGCCATTCTCGGACTATGCACAAACCTTGCCATTCCTTATGCCTCAGCCTCACCCCCTGTGAGGGTTTTCTAGGCAGAGAGCTGCTGCACGGCAGCCACTCATGCCCCCTCCCCGGCTCATCCCCCAAGAATCCAGGGAGAGCTTCGGCAGTGAATCAGCCAGGGCTTGATGTGCCAGCTGGTACACCATAAACATGTTAGTGCTTTTCCTGCACCTGGAAGACCCCTCTGTAGGAAATTATTCCCATAAAACAAGCCCACAAGAGTAGAAATGGTAATAACTTATGTTAAAGCTTTCAGACACAGGAACACATAGAGCATTTCCCATGCTACTCCAAATGATGAAGTCTTCATTCATTCATTCGCTCAAGATTTATCGAACATCCGCCATGTGCCAGGCCAGGACTGTCTCTTTTTTTTTAATGTGGACCATTTTTAAAGTCTTCATTGAATTTGTTACAATATTTTTTTCTGTTTTGCATTTTGGCTTTTTGACCTTGAGGCATACGCAATCTTAACTCCCAGACTGAAGATCGAACACACACCCCCTTCATTAGAAGGTGAAGTCTTAACCACTGAACCACCAGATAAGTTGCTGAGCCAGGACTTTTTCTAGGCACCACAGGGATACTGAGAAGAAAGACTTCAAATCTTCAGTTTACTCAGAGTTCAGAGGGAAGGATGCAGATAGTTACAATAAAGTAAAGGGCAGTTAGGATGAGAGCAAAGTAGGGAGGTACCCAACCCACCAGGGGAGAGAAAGAAGAGTCGTGGAGAGCTTCTCATGAGAGGTGAGGCCTGACTTAAATTCTAATGGTGCTCACAGAAAATGCTACTGGTACCCCTCCCATATCTCCTTGGCACTTAACACATCCCTGCAGGCCCAACTTCTAACTTCTGACTTCCGACTGTCAGCACCTGCAACTCCGAGGCTGAGAGATTCACCCAGCTGCTGTATCAACTCTGCCTGTTTGAGTGGCAGGCCAGCATGCCAGAGAATTAACTCCTCCTGGGAGAGTCCTCGACCAACAACAGATTGGAGTTGGTGAATACGTCCTCCAGGAATCTCATCTCTCAGATGGGATAACTCAGAGGCCAGCTTTTCACTCCTCTACTCTATCTCTCAGCGTTCTCCAGAGGGACTAAGCTAATTGCCCATGGGACTAGCCTGTTTGCTTGACCACCTTCCCTATCTCTAACCAGTGCAATTCCCTCATCTTCTGCCAGAATCTCCTGGGATCGCCTTCCAAATGCTTGCACTAACAAGCCTTTTCTCATGGGCATCAGCTGGACCATCTCAAACTAAGACAGTGCTCAGTTACAGAAACATGGGGAAAGTTCAGACAGAGGAGGCAAGACACTTACCTACTGTGAATAGTTAGCTGGGTCAGATTGAAGCACAGAGGTGAGTGAGGAAGGAGCTTGTCCCTGCAGTGATGACAATCATGATTACAGATACCTCTTAAGGTCTTTTTGTGTTTGCACCTCTCCACAAGGAATACTCACACACATACATTCAAGATAAATATACAGTAACTTACTTTGTCCCATGTACCACTCTGAGTCTCTTTTTGGCTTGCCTCTCATTTTGTCCTCTCTCAATTAAGTGATATGACTCCAAGCACCTTATCCTAGCACAACTGACCTGAAAGCTGTATAATATACTTCCTATAGCAGTTGTCTCAGTTCTAAAACCATGGGCACAAAAATGGTGTTTGCTCCAGGATGGCTCCAAATGACCCCCCGCCCATCCCCACAGTCACAGCTTTGTATGTGATTGTCTCAAGATTTTGTGTGCACTTTGTTTCAAGGTTGATCTGCATGACCCAAAGAATATGGAAGAAGTGATGGTATGTGACTTTCAAGGCTAGGTCATCAAAGATATGGCAGTTTCTCCCTTGCTCTTAGATTGCTCCCTTCAGGGAAAGCTAGCTGCCATACTGTGAGGATGCTCAAGCAGCTCTCTAGAGAGGTCCATGTGGTGAGGAATGGAGGCCTTCTTCCAACATCCAGCAAAAACCTGAGACTTCCAACCAACAACTGTGTAAGTGAGCCGTCTTGCAAGCAGACCCTTCAGCCCCAGGAAGATATCTAGAATACTGCAATCTTTTTCCCCAAAAAATTTTGTATTTATTTTTTGGCTGTGCTGGGTCTTCATTACTACATGCAGACTTTCTCTAGTTGTGGTGAGCAGGGGCTACCCTCTAGTTGTGGTGTGCACACTGTGGTGGTTTCTCCTGTTGTGGAGCACAGGCTCTAGACAGCACTGCTGCTGCTGCTGCTGAGTCACTTCAGTCGTGTCCGACTCTGTGCGACCCCATAGATGGCAGCCCAGCAGGCTCCCCCATCCCTGGGATTCTCCAGGCAAGAACACTGGAGTGGGTTGCCATTTCCTTCTCCAATGCATGAAAGTGAAAAGTCAAAGTGAAGTCGCTCAGTCATGTCCGACTCTTAGTGACCTCATGGACTGCAGTCTACCAGGCTCCTCCATCCATGGGGTTTTCCAGGCAAGAGTGCTGGAGTGGGGTGCCATTGCCTTCTCCGCTAGACAGCACAGACTCCAGTAATTGCTGCTCACTGGCTCCAGAGCACAGGCTCAGTAGCTGTGCTGCATGGGCTTGGCTGCCCAGTGGTATGTGGAATCCTCCCAGACCTGGGACTGAACCCATGTCCCCTGCATTGGCAGGTGGATTTCCAGCCACTGAAATACCAGGGAAGTCCCCAGAAACCTTCTTGATGGTAATTTCATAAGCAACTCCAATCAAGAACCACCCAGATAACCTACTTCCACCTTCCTGAATCTCAGAAGCTGTGCAAGATAGCAGATGCTTCTTGTTTTACGCCACTAAGTTTTGGGGTAAGTTGTTTCCCAGCAATAGATAAATAAAGCAGTGTCACACTCCCACTTTCCACCCAGCCTAGTCCCACCTCTGTATCAAGGCAAATAAGAAAGAAGGAAAGAATTGTAACAGAAGATTATGAACTTCATTTTGCACACTCTGAGTAACATCCAGAAGGAGATAATAGGGGGTGAGCAACTGAAAATATGAGCCTGATGTCTATGCAGAGAAGAAACTAAGGCTAGAGCTCCAATGAATATTAATAAGTTGTCAAGATACAGAGGTCAGTGAAGACCTGTTGTGAAGGGAAAGGCCCAAAAAGAGTCGATGTGGCACAGATTGTTCATATTCTCCCTCCATAAAGTGGTAGAATTAGTCAATGCTAAGAGCTGAGTTACAAGGAATCAAACTTGTGGTAGGTTTTCCTAGTTTAAAGGTTAAAAATCCAAAAGTCACAAGGAGTCCTAAATTAGCTACTAATTGCTGCATAAGAAATTACCCACTATTTAGTGGTTTAAAATAATAAACATTCATTATTATCTTACACAGTTTCAATGAGTCTGGAATATAGAAGATGCTTGGCTGGCTGATTCTGGTAATATACATAAGAACAATTATCATACTGCTGTCTAATAGAAAATATTAGAAACAATCTAGATGTGCAATAGGAAATAGATAAATATATATATATCCATTAAAAATGAGGTTTAAGAAAAACTTTAATAACATAAGAAATGACCCATAATGTCATCCAAAAGCATGATGTAAAATTATAGAGTATGATTTCGGTTTCATTAAAATATTTAAATGACATAAAAAGACAAAAAGTGCATATACCAATATAGTTCTGTTACATTTTACAAAGCAATGGACCACCCCCAAAATTAGTGGCTTAAAACTATAACCATTTATTTTTTTATGGTTCTACAGTCTGGATAGTTCTTTTCCTAGTCTCTCCTGGGTCACTGATAACAGCTGCAATGACCTCGTGGCCTGACCGAGACTGTCTGGTCCCTCATCTGGAGTGAGCGGAACAGTTAGGGGCTGTCTGAACCTCTCCCTCTTTCCCCACCTCTCTCTTTCACCATGATCTTCCAGAAGGACAGCCAGATCTTCACACAGTGGTTCTGGGCTCCAAGAGGAACTGTTCCAAAATAATAACCCCTAATGTGCAAGACTGTATTAAGTCTGTGCTTGTGTTACATTTACTTATGCCCTGTTAGCCAAATATGGCAAGTCAAAATGGTAGGGCAGGCTGATAGACTGGAAATCAAGGTAAGAGTTGATGTTGCAGTCTTGAATCTGAATGCCACAGGGCAGCAGGCTGGAAACTCAGGCAGGGTTTCTATGTCACAATCTTGAGGAGAATTCCTTCTTCCTCAGAAAATCTTAGTCTTTGTTCTTAAGCCTACAACAGATTGAATGAGGCCCACCCACAATATGAAATATAATCTGCTTTACTCGTAAGTTGACTGATTTGACTATTAATCACATCTTTGAAAAATACCTTCACAACAACACCTAGACTTGTATTCAACAACAACAACAACAAAATAATAATAACTTGGCATGATAGCTTAGCTAAGGAGGCACATAAAATTAACCATCACACGTGGCCAACCTCAGAGTCAGTGTGGGAGGGGACTGCATGGGGCATGAAAACCCAGAAGCATTGTTCATTGAGAGCCACCAACAGAATAGGTTACCATGGCAGATATATCTAGAGGGCAGGGTTCTTTCCTCTTTTTATGTGTATGTTTGAAAATTTCTGCAAAGAGCATGTATAACATCTTATAAAAATAACAAATGCTTTGTAATGATTCATACTCATTATTTCAAAATGCAAGACACACAGAAAAGTACAAAAGAGAAATCATGTCACTGGAAATCTTACCACACAGAAATAAACAGTGTTATCATTTTGTGATCATCTTTGTGGTGGCCCTCTGATATTCACACAGATGTTAGGAAAAAGAGAGAAAAGAAAGCTGGGGAGATAAACACAGAGAAACATTTCTAAAAATGAGAAGATTCTATGAATGCTATTTATAAATTTCTTTTCCTTGAATTTAACAGTAGATAAAGAAATTAAGGGCTTCCCAGGTAGCTCAGTGGTAAAGAGTCCACCTGCCAATGTAAGAAAAGCAAGCTCAATTCCTGAGTCAGGAAGAACCCCTGGAGAAAGAAATGACAACCCACTCCAGTATTCTTGCCTGGGAAATCCCATGGACGGAGAAGCTTGGAAGTTTACAGTCCATAAAGTCACAAAGAGTCGGACATGACTTAGTGACTAAACAACAAAGAAACTGAAGGAAATTTGAAAGACTCATAGTACATCAAATGTTTCATTAACTTAAAAATTAAGGTTAAAGAACATTTTTAAATGTTATGAGAACCATGGCAAGTTGTAGTTACATTTTTAAATGAGAATTTTAAACAGTATTGGCTAACTTGCTGCTTCAAGTAGCATGGGGGTGATAATACTCTCATACTTCCTCCCACTCCTTTACCCTTCAATGTCTACTGATTAGGCTGGTTCATTTTGCCAGAGTTATAATAGTAGCATTCTATGCTGCAACCACACTTTGCTGAGAAAAAAATAGTTTTTTATTCAAATGAATTCATTGCTCACCACTAACCCTTCTTTATAGCTTTGTCAAACCTGATCTCATTGCCAAAGAGTTCTGGGTTTATGTAAGCGGGTCATATTTAAGACTGCTGTCTGTTGCCTTCTTATGTGGGCAACTGCTTGGCTACATATAGTTTTCTTAGTCTTAGTTTCCAAACCTCAGAACTTTATAAACAGTGTGCCATCATCTTTGAACATAGGAAGTTATCATAGAATATAGGAGGATAGACTCATTTTTCCCACTGTCAGGAATTGCTTTGTGCCTACAGGTCTGAGGAATGCTTTCTTTATTCTTTAAATTCAATCATTTAACCTAGAAAAAACAGTCATTCTCTCTTTTTTTTTTTTTTTTTTTCATTTGTTGGGTACCCATCCACATGTGGATTTGCAAGTTTGAATATTCTCTGAATTCTTTCTCTTTGTAGGATTCTCTATTACAAGAACACCCATTACCTTATTTGAATCACTTTTGTTTTACTTCCTCTTCCTTCTATTTATTCTTTTTTTCTTCCTCCTCTATATTCAATGTGATTATCTTTAGCTTTCTCTTCATACCATTAATTCAGTTTTTAGCTCTGTCTATTCTGTTCTTTGCTATTTTGTGTTGTGAAAAGTGAAAGCGTTAATAGCTCAGTCATGTCCAGCTCTTTGCAACCCCATGGACTGTAGTCTGCCAGACTCCCCCATCCATGGAATTCTCCAGACCAGAAAACTGGAGCAGGAAGCCATTCCCATCTTCAGGGGATCACTCTATTTAATTCATTTCCTTCAGTTCAGTTCAGTTCAGTTCAATCGCTCAGTCGTGTCCAACTCTTTGAGACCCCATGAATTGCAGCACGCCAGGCCTCCCTGTCCATCACCAACTCCCAGAGTTCACTCAAACTCATGTGCATCGAGTCAGTGATGCCATCCAGCCATCTCATCCTCTGTCGTCCCCTCTTCCTCCTGCCCCCAATCCCTCCCAGCATCAGAGTCTTTTTCAATGAGTCAGCTCTTCACATGAGGTGGCCAAAGTATTAGAGTTTCAGCTTTAGCATCAGTCCTTCCTTAGGTCTGCAATATCATTTTATAGCTCATCCTGTTGTATTATCACCTCATCTTTCAGATTTTGTTCTTTCACATTTATAATCCTACTAATTTATTCTCCACAAAGACTGTCCGCAAAGAGTCAGACACGACTGAGCAACTGAACTGAATTGTATTCTCTAATGAAAACGTTGGTGAGGAAGTCACTTCTGCCACCTGATTTGTGTTTCTTCCAGACTGGGCTCTTCACCTGACTTTTTGACTAATTGATTTTCCTGTGATACTTAGTTTCCATTTCCTTAACTAAGGAAGATGATTTCTTTTCATCTAGTTTGTGCCTAATGTCAGCAACTCAATCCATAATACCCTTCCCTTCGTACCTGGTGCCAGTTTGCCTTTTCCAACTCAGTTTCATTTTGAGACCTGGCTATTGTTGGTCTAGCCACTTTTCTGTAGCCTACGAGAGGACAGAACTCAGCCAGAAGTTAGTTCAGTCCTTGTTGATGAAACTTTGCTCCAAAATTTCTTCTGAGAAAACATTAATGCCTAAGACCAGGGCCCAACCCCTGCAGCCAAGAGCATGGCCCACTTTTGTGGGCTAAGTTTCATCCTCCAACTCAATCTAAGGTCTTGGAAGATAACAAGCCCTTTGCCCTACTGATGGGACTGTAAGCCAATATCACCTTTCCAGAAAACAATTTGGTAATAGGTATCCAGATAACCACAATGGTATCATCATTCACCTAGAGCCAGACATCCTGGAATGTGAAGTCAAGTGGGCCTTAGGAACCATCACTATGAACAAAGCTAGTGGAGGTGATGGAATTCCAGTTGAACTACTTCAAATCCTAAAAGATGATGCTGTGAAAGTTCTGCATTCAATATGCCAACAAATTTGGAAAACTCAGCAGTGGCCACAGGACTGGAAAAGATCAGTTTTCATTCCAATCCCAAAGAAAGGCAATGCTAAAGAATGTTCAAACTACCATCACAGTTGCACTCATCTCACACGCTAGCAAAGAAATGCTCAAAATTTGCCAAGCCAGGCTTCAACAGTACATCAACCATGAACTTCCAGATGTTCAAGCTGAATTTAGAGAAACCAGAGATCAAATTGCCAACATCCGTTGGATCATCAAAAACACGAGAGAGTTCCAGAAAAATATCTACTTCTGCTTTATTGACTATGTCAAATCCTTTGACTGTGTGGACCACAACTAACTCTGGAAAATTCTTAAAGAGATGGGAATCTTAAAGAGATGACCTGTCTCCTGAGAAATCTGTATGCAGGTCAAGAAGCAACAGAACTGGACATGGAACAACAGACTAGTTCCAAATTGGGAAAGGAGTTTGTCAAGGCTGTATATTGTTACCCTGCTTATTTAACTTATAAGCAGAGTACATCATGCAAAATGCCAAGCTGGATGAAGCAAAAGCTGGAATCAAGATTGCTAGAAGAAATATTAATAACCTCAGATATGCAGATGACACCACCCTTATGGCAGAAAGCGGAAAAGAACTAAAGAGCCTCTTGATGAAAATGAAAGAAGAGAGTGAAAAAGTTGGCTTAAAACTCAACATTCAGAAAACTAAGATCATGGCATCGGGTCTCATCACTTTATGGCAAATAGATGGGTAAACAATGGAAACAGTGAAAGACTTTATTTTCTTGGGCTCCAAAACCACTGCAGGTGGTGACTGCAGCCATGAAATTAAAAAACACTTGCTCCTTGGAAGAAAAGCTATGACCAACCTAGACAGCACATTAAAAAGCAGAGACATTACTTTGCCAAAGATCCTTCTAGTCAAAGACATAGTTTTTCCAGTAGTCAAGTATAGATGTGAGTTAGACTATGAAGAAAGCTAAGTGCCGAAGAATTGATGCTTTTGAACTGTAGTGCTGGAGAAGACTCTTGAGTGTCCCTTGGACTCCAAGGAGATCCAACCAGTCAATCCTAAAGGAAATCAGTTGTTAACATTCATTAGAAGGACTGATGCTGAAGCTGAAACTCTAATGCTTTAGCCACCTGATTGGAAGAATTGACTCATTTGAAAAGACCCTGATGCTGGGAAAGATTGAAGACAGGAGAAGGGGATGACAGAAGATGAGATGTTTGGATGGCATCACTGACTCGATGGACATGAGGTTGAGTAAGCTCCAGGAGATGGTGATGGACAGGGAAGCCTGAAGAGCTGCAGTCCATGCGGTCGCAAAGAGTCGGACATGACTGAGTGACTGAGCTGAACTGAACTGAACTGAACTGATCAAGACTTTGGGCTTCCCTGGTGGCTCAGTGGAAGAATCCACCTGCCAATGCAGGAGACTCAGGTTCAATCCCTGGGTCAGGGAGATCTCCTGGAGAAGGAAATGGCAACCACCCAGTAGTCTTGCCTGGAGAATTCCATGGACAGAGGAGCCTGGCGGACTATAGTCTATACGGTTGTGAAAGAGTCAGACACAACTTAGCAACTAAGCAACAACAATCAAGATTTATTTATTAAGATCTATATTTACAACTTTGACCCAATAATATTTCTTCCGAGATTCTAGTTGGGAAAAAAGAAACGGAAATAAAGATTCATTTGCAAGGAAATTATTTGGAGCATTATACATAACAGCAATAAACTGTAAATAATTTAAATGTCCAACATGGAGGCATGTCGCACTAAAGTTTGCAGCAAATAAACATAATGTTTGTGGAGAGCTTGTAATAATATGATTAGATACCTATGATATAGTATTAAGTAAAAAGCCAAAATATAAAATTGAACATGCAACAAGATCTCAATTGCATTTTCAAAATGCACAGGAACTATACCCAAGAACTGTAGACTCCAAGCTCCAAGAGGGCAAGAATCATGACTGTTTCGTTCACTCCTATGCAACCAGAACCTAACACAGTGCTTGACACATAACAGATGCACATTGAATATTTATGAATAAATGAATAAAATTAATTCAGCAAAAGACATTCATCTCAGAATTCAACAACAGGAACAGTTGCATTTCTGAGTGATTTTAGAGATCCTCAAGGGCTTCCCTGGTGGCTCAGATGGTAAAGCATCTGCCTGCAATGCGGGAGACCCGGGTTCTATTCCTGGGTCCGGGAAGATTCCCTGGAGAAGGAAATGGCAATCCACTCCAGCACTCTTGCCTGGAAAATCCCATGGACGGAGGAGCCTGATAGGCTATAGTCCATGGGGTCGCAAAGAGTCGGACATGACTGAGCGACTTCACTTCACTTCAAGTGTGCTTCGGCCAGCAGACACCCACTGTTTTGTCTAACAGAGATACAGGCTTTCAAGAACACATTTTGTATATCACTATCTCACTTCCCCTGGGCTTCCTTGTTGTCTCAGATGGTAAAAAATCCATCTGCAATGTTGAAGACCCAGGTTTGATCCTTGGGTCAGGAAGATGGCCTGGAAAAGGGAATGGCTACCCACTCCCGTATTCTTGCCTGAAGAATTCCATGGAAAGAGGACTCTGGTGGCTACAGTCCATGGGATTGCATAGAGTCAGACATGGCTGAGCAACTAACACTTTCACTTCACTTTCTTTCATCTCATTTCCGCTACCCTTATTTATTCTTTGACAGGAATTTTTTAAAACACCTTTATTGAGGAATAATTTGCATACTATATAATTCACCTATTTTAAGTGTACCATTCAATAATATTTTATAGCTTTAAATGAGTTATACAAGCATCACCACAACCCAGTTGTAAAACATTTCCATCACCCAAAATCAATTCTTTCAAGTTCATTTGCAGTCAATTCCCATTCGTATATCAAGTTCCACACAACCACTGATCAGCCCTTTGCCTAGATAAATGTGCCTTCACTGGACATTTTGTATAAATGAGGTCATACAGTACAAAGTCCTTGGCAACTGGCTTATTTCACATAATATTTTGGAGGTTCATCTACATTACAGCATTATTTCTTGTGAATTGTGTGGATAATCTCACATTTTGCTTACTCATTGCTTGCTACCCAGTTGATGGATATTTGGATTGTTTCCAGTTTGGGACCATCCATAATAGCCAGTTTCCATTAGGAATAATAGTGCTATAAACATTCTCATATAGGTCTTTGTGTGAACACATTTTTTCATTTCTCTTGAGTCCACTCAAGAAGTGGTGCTAGAAGTGGAAGTGCTGGGTCATAAGGTAAGCTTTGTTGAACTTTTAAAAAATGCAAAAGTGTTTTCAAAGTGGTGGTACCACTTTGCATTCCTACCAGCAACATATGAGGGTTCCAATTTCTCCACATTCTGGCCAATATTTCTTAGAACCTGCTTTCTTGACTTTAGCCATTCTAGAGGGTAGTAGAGGTATCACAATGTGTTTCTAATTTGCACTTCTGTAATGGAGTGAAGTGAAGTGAAGTAGCTCAGTCGTGTCCGACTCTGTGTGACCCCATGGACTGTAGCCTGCCAGGCTCCTCTGTCCATGGGATTTTCCAGGCAAGAATACCGCAATGGGTTGCCATTTCCTTCTCCAGGGGATCTTCCCAACCCAGGGATCAAGCCTGGGTCTCCAGCATTGTAGACAGATGCTTTTACCGTCTGAGCCACCAGGGAAGTCTGGGCCAAAAGGAACAACCCTATGTCCAAGGAGCAGCAGCTGCGCAGGCACAGGAGGGCCAAGAGGAGCTACTCCATATTCAAGTTCAGGAGCTGCGACCTCATCCAAGGTAAGGAGCAGCACCTGCACTCTGCTGGAGCAGCAGTGAAGATATACCCCACATCCAAGGTAAGAGAAACCCAAGTGAGATGGTAGGTGTTGCAAGAGAGCATTAGAGGGCAGACACACTGAAACCATAATCACAGAAAACTAGCCAATCTGATCACACAGACCACAGCCTTGTCTAACTCAGTGAAACTAAGCCATGCCATGGGGGGCCACCCAAGATGGACGGGTCATGGTGGAGAGATCTGACAGAATGTGGTCCACTGGAGAAGGGAATGGCAAACCACTTTAGTATTCTTGCCTTGAGAACCCCATGAACAGTATGAAAAGGCAAAATGACGGGATACTGAAAAAGAAACTCCCCAGGTCAGTAGGTGCCCAATATGCTACTGGAGATCAGTGGAGTATAACTCCAGAAAGAATGAAGGGATGGAGCCAAAGCAAAAACAATACCCAGTTGTGGATGTGACTGGTGATAGAAGCAAGGTCTGATGCTGTAAAGAGCAATATTGCATAGGAACCTGAAATGTTAGATTCATGAATCAAGGCAAATTGAAAGTGGTCAAACAGGAGATGGCAAGAGTGAACGTCGACATTCTAAGAATCAGTGAACTAAAATGGACTGGAATGGGTGGATTTAACTGAGATGACCATTATATCTACTACTGTGGACAGGAATCCCTTAAAAGAAATGGAGTAGCCATCATGGTCAACAAGAGTCTGAAATGCAGTACTTGGATGCAATCTCAAAAATGACAGAATGATCTCTGTTTGTTTCCAAGGCAAACCATTCGATACCATGGTAATCCAAGCCTATGACCCAACCAGTAATGCTAAAGAAGCTGAAGTTGAATGGTTCTATGAAGACCTACAAGACCTTTTAGAACTAACACCCCCAAAAAAATGTCCTTTTCATTATAGGGGACTGGAATGCAAAAGTAGGAAGTCAAGAAACACCTGGAGTAACAGGCAAATTTGGCCTTGGAATATGGAATGAAGCAGGGCACAGGCTAATAGAGATATGCCAAGAGAAAGCACTGGTCAAAGCAAACACCCTCTTTCAACAACACAAGAGAACACTCTACACATGGACATCACCAGATGGTCAACACCGGAATCAGATTGATTATATTCTTTGCAGCCAAAGAAGCTCTATACAGTCAGCAAAAACAAGACTGGGAGCTGACTATGGCTCAGATCATGAACTCTTTATTGCCAAATTCAGACTTAAATTGAAGAAAGTAGGGAAAACCCCTACTTTCTTCAGGTATGATCTAAATCAAATCCCTTAAGATTATACAGTGGAAGTGAGAAATAGATTCAAGGGACTAGATCTGATAGATAGACTGCCTGATGAACTATGGACAGAGGTTCCTGACATTGCATGGGAGACAAGGATCAAGACCATCCCCACGGAAAAGAAATGCAAAAAATGCAAAAAATGTCTGAGGAGGCTTACAAATAGTTGTGAAAAGAAAAGAAGCGAAAAGCAAAGGAGAAAAGGAAAGATATAAGCATCTGAATGCAGAGTTCCAATGAATAGCAAGGAGAGATCAATGCAAAGAAATAGAGGAAAACAATTGAATGGGAAAGACTCGAGATTTCTTCAAGAAAATTAGAGATACTAAGAGAACATTTCATGCAAAGATGGCCTTGATAAAGGACAGAAATGGTATGGCCCTAACAGAAGCAGAAAATATTAAGAAGACGTGGCAAGAATACATAGAACTGTACAAAAAAGATCTCTATGACCAAGATAATCACGATGGTGGGAATCACTTATCTAGAGCCAGACATCCTGGAATGTGAAGTCAAGTGGGCCTTAGAAAGCATCACTATGAAAAAGCTAGTTGAGGTGATGGAATTCCAGTTGAGCTATTTCAAATTCTGAAAGATGATGCTGCGAAAGTGCTGCACTCAATATGCCAGCAAATTTGGAAAACTCAGCAGTGGCTACAGGACTGGAAAAGGTCAGTTTTCATTCCAATCCCAAAGAAAGCCAGTGCCAAAGCATGCTCAAACTACCGCACAATTGCACTCATCTCATCTCCAAGCCAGGCTTCAGCAATATGTGAACTGTGAACTTCCAGATATTCAAGCTGGTTTTAGAAAAAGCAGAGGAACCAGAGATCAAATTGCCAACATCCACTGGATCATGGAAAAAGCAAGAGAGTTCCAGAAAAACATCTATTTTTCCTTTATTGACTATGCCAAAGCCTTTGACTGTGTGGATCACAATAAACTGTGGAAAATTCTGAAAGAGATGGGAATATCAGACCACCTGACCTGCCTCGTGAGAAATCTGTATGCAGATCAGGAAGCAACAGTTAGAACTGGACATGGAACAACAGACTGGTTCCAAATAGGAAAAGGAGTCCATCAAGACTGTATATTGTCACCCTGCTTATTTAACTCATATGCAGAGTCCATCATGAGAAACACTGGGCTGGAAGAAGCACAAGCTGGAATCAAGATTGCTGGGAGAAATATTAATAACCTCAGATATGCAGATGACACCATCCTTATGGCAGAAAGTGAAGAGGAACTCAAAAGCCTCTTGATGAAAGTGAAAGTGGAGAGTGAAAAAGTTGACTTAAGCTCAACATTCAGAAAACGAAGATCATGGCATCTGGTCCCATCACTACATGGGAAATAGATGGGGAAACAGTGGAAACAGTGTCAGACTTTCTTTTTCTGGGCTCCAAAATCACTGAAGATGGTGATTACAGTCATGAAATTAAAAGACCCTTACTCCTTGGAAGGAAAGTTATGGCCAACCTAAATAGCATATTAAAAAGCAGAGATATTACTTTGCCAACAAAGTGTCGCCTAGTCAAGGCTATGGTTTTTCCTGTGGTCATGTATGGATGTGAGAGTTGGACTGTGAAGAAAGCTGAGCGCCGAAGAATTGATGCTTTTGAACTGTTGTTCTGGAGAAGACTCTTGAGAGTCCCTTGGACTGCAAGTAGATCCAACCAGTTCATTCTGAAGGAGATCAGCCCTGGGATTTCTTTGGAAAGAATGATACTGAGGCTGAAACTCCAGTACTTTGGCAACCTCATGGGAAGAGTTGACTCATTGGAAAAGACTCTGATGCTGGGAGGGATTGAGGGCAGGAGGATAAGGGAATGACAGAGGATGAGATGGCTGGATGGCATCACCAACTCAATGCACATGAGTTTGGGTGAACTCCTGGAGTTGGTGATGGACAGGGAGGCCTGGCGTGCTGCAATTCATGGGGTCGCACAGAATCGGACATGACTGAGTGACTGAACTGAATGATTAATAATGCTGATCACTTTTTCTTATACTTAATAGCCACTTATGTATGTAGTTTTTAGTGAAATATCTATTTAAGTCTTTTGCCCATTCTCTAATTGGCTTGTTTTCTGATTATAAAGTTTTAATAGTTGTTTACATATTCTGAATAGAAATCTTTTATCAAAAATAAAATATGTGAATACTTTCTCCAAGTCTACAACTTGTCCTTACATTCTCGTAATGATGTCTTTTGAAGTGAAAAAGGTTCTAATGTTCATAAAATCCAGTGTGTCATTTTTGTTCTTTTTTGTCTTAAGCTTTTGATGTCATATCCCCAAACTCTTCACCTAACCCAACATCATTAAAATATTCTTTGATGCTTTCTTAAAGAGGTTTTCCAGTTTATCTTCTTTTGTGAATTCAATTGACAGTCTGCCATCACTTCTATTCAACCTGAAGAACTTCTTTTAGTATTTCTTGTAAGATGAGTCTGCTAGGAACAAAGTCTCTAGATATTTGTTTATCTGAGTATGGTTTTATTTCACTTTTATTTTTGAAAACTGGCTTTGTTGTATTCAGGAATTTTTTTCTTTCTTTCAACACTTTGAAGATGTCATTCTATTGCCTTCAAACTGTATTGTTTCTGATTAGAAGTCAGCAAACAATTATATTGCTTCTCCATACAAGAGGATTTTCTCTTTCCTTTTGGCTTTCAACAGTATAAAAATGACTTGTCTTGTTGTGTATTTCTCTGTGTTTATCCATCTTGGGATTTGTTGAGCTCCTTGATTTTGTAAATTAATTTTTTTAATCAAATTTTGGGAGTTGTATTTACCATTCTTGTCCCTCTTTCTGAAACAGCTATTACATATACGTTGATATACTTGTATTGGCCCACAGAGTTCTGAGGCTCTGCTCATTCTTCTTCAAACATTTTTTCTCTTTGTTACTCAGCTGAGGTAATGTACACTGATTCATCTTCAAATTCATTTTTTCTTTCTCCTGTGATCTAAAATCTACCAAGTTATTATACTTTTCAATTCCAGAATTTCTTTTTTAAAAATGCTATCTTCTAGAAATTTGTTCGGAGAAGGCAATGGCACCCCACTCCAATACTCTTGCCTGGAAAATCCCATGGATGGAGGAGTCTGGTAGGCTGAGGTCCATGGGATCACTAAGAGTTGGACACAGCTGAGTGACCTCACTTTCACTTTTCACTTTCATGCATTGGAGAAGGAAATGGCAACCCACTCCACTGTTCATGCCTGGAGAATCCCAGGGACGGGGAGCCTGGTGAGCTGCTGTCTATGGGGTCGCACAGAGTCAGACACGACTAACGAGATGCAGCAGCAGCAGCAGCAGAAATTTATTATTCACTGAATCTTTGATATTCAACTTTTGTTCCCTTCTTTAAACATAATTTCCCTTAGCTATTTTAACATATTTATAATAACTATTTTGAAATATTCATCTGTTAATTCCAACATCTGGGGGAAGTCAGAGACAATTTCTGAGGACTTCTTTTTTTCCCATAGTATAAATCAGACTTTTTTTTTTTCATGTTTTACAGTTTTTATTGAATCCTGGACATTTTAGACCATATATTTTAGCAATTCTGGATACTGACTCCATCCTTTCCCCGGAATTATTGTTGTTACTTTTTTATTTGTTTACTTGTCCATTGAGTAACTTGCCTGGACCAAATCTGTGAACTCTGTCTCGTGCACAGTGTCTGGGTACTTCTGTCTCTGCTCAGTTTACTTTTCAAGCCTGGCGTCCTAGAGTTCACCCTAATGTTTATATACCTTAATGTTCAACCAAATATTAGTTAGAGGTTGTGCTTCAGACCTTGAACCAGGGATTCTTATAATCTCTGCTAATGTGGGCTAAGGAGTGCATTCAAAATTTTGGCCATTTTCAAGTTGCTCCAGGAGTTTACTTTCTGCCAAATAAACTGCTGAGTCTACTTTCACATACTCTTCTGTGCATGAGCACAGTCTCTACTGACCAGAGATGTGTGGTGTGTGTCTTCTGTTCATACTCACAGTCAACTGGGGTATGTGAAGAACATATCAAGTCTATTATGATTGCCTCATTTTCAGAAAAATTAAGGCTCATAATCTCCCTTTCAGTCTTTCAATGTATTCATTCAATTCTTACTCCATCCTTCTATCAGTAATTTACTTTTATTATTATGTATTGTGTGTGTTGCCTGAGTTTCTTTATGTAATTACAGGCATACATGAAAATATATTTTTCTCCTTTTTCTAACAGAAGTCAAATGTAATAGTCACACTGCTCTGCTCTTGCTTTTTTTTTTTTTTTTAACTTAATAATAGATCTGGGAAAGCTTTCATATCATTCCAGAGTTTCCTCATGATCTTATATAGCTGCATTGTACTTCATTACAGATGTAGCATGACTGATTTGGCCAATCCTTTACTGATGAATCATACACAAGAAATCTCTGTCCACAATCTATGTGAAGCTAAGCAAAAGCTCTTCTGCTTCCAATATTCCCGTAAGCCATTGCTCAATGATATGGAAGACGGAACGTCACACCCTCCAGTATTTTTCCCAATAAATTTACCTCGGTCCCAACTTAGATCATCCATTAGAACGTAATAATGAAGAATGGATTAGAAAAATTCTGTGAACCTACATTATCCAACCATGGAGCACATCCTCGTTGGTAGCCTACCAAGTTTGAGACTGTCCAGTTCTTGCACACACCTATGAATATGTTTCCAGATTCCCAATTATAAAAGAATAAGGGTCATATTATAAAGGAAGGAGACACATTAAGATTTTTATCTTTATAATAATAATTTTTTTAATATACATTACTTCCCTGAGGTTTTAAGTTAAAGGTTAAGATAGAGGTCTTATAACAAAGGTATTTGGAGTAGCCTAACACTGTATCTCTTTCTCTAAGAATTTATCCCAATCCATAGCTTCTATTGAGGGGATGGGTAAGGAGTCATGTTAGTACCACATGTATTCAGCCACGCACCCATTATCTGATCCAAGAATGGATGATCAACCCAAAGATCTAAGATCACCAAGCTTTGATTGGCCAGGGGCAAGTAAATTTTTCTCAATCAGTAATTTACTCCAGGCCATACTGCCTAAAGCAATCTATAGATTTAATGCAACCCCTATCAAAACACCCATAATATTTTTCACAGAATTAGAACAACTAATCCAAAAATTCATATGGAATCACAAAATACCTACAGTTGCCAAAACAATCTTGAGAAAAAAGAACAAAACTGAAGATATAATCTTTCCAGGTTTCAAACTGCACTACAAAGCTACAGTAATCAAAACAGTGCAGTACTGACACGAAAACAGATACATGGATCAATGGAACCAAACAGAGGGGCCAGAAATAAACCTACACACCTACAGTCAAATAATCTATGAAAAAAGAGGCAAGAATATACAATAGAGAAAAGATAATCTCTTCAACAAGTGGTGTTGGGAAATCTGGACAGCCTCATATAAAACAATGAAATTAGAACATTCCTTCACATCATATACAGAAATAATCTTAAAATGGTTTGAAGACCTAAATGTAAGACATAACACCATAAAACTCCTAGAAGATAATATAGGCAAAACATTTTTTGACATAAATTGTAACAATATTTTCTTAGATCAGTCTCCCAGGGCAAAAGAAATAAAAGCAAAAATAAACAAATGGTACCTAAATCAAACTTAGAAGCTTTTCCAAAGCAAAGGATATGATCAACAAAATAAAAAGACAACCTACAAAATAAGAGAAAATTACTGCAATCAATACAACTAAAAAGGTGCTGATAACAACATAAACAGCTCATACAACTCATATAATGTTTTTTAAAAAATCAAAAAATAGGCAGAAGACCTAAATAAATATTTTTCCAAAGAAGATATACAGATGGCTAATGGGCACCTGAAAAGATGCTCAATATCACTAATTATTCAGTTCAATTCAGTTCAGTAGCTCAGTCATGTCTGACTCTTTGTGACCCCATGAATCACAGCATTCCAGGCCTCCCTGTCCATCACCAACTATTGGAATTCACTCAAACTCATGTTCATCGTGTTGATGATGCCATCCAACCATCTCATCCTCTGCCGTCCCCTTCTTCTCCTGCCCCCAATCCTTCCCAGCATCAGGATCTGTTCCAAGAGTCAACTCTTCACATGAGGTGGCCAAAGTATTGGAGTTTCAGCCTCAGCATCAGTCCTTCCAATGAACACCCATGACTGATCTCCGTTAGAATGGACTGGTTGGGAAATCAAAGAGGAAACTAATAGATGGAGAAATATACCATGTTCATGGATTGGCAAAATCAATATAGTGAAAATGAGTATACTACCCAAAGCAATTTATAGATTCAATGCAATCCCCATCAAGCTACCAACGGTATTCTTCACAGAGCTAGAACAAATAATTTCTCAATTTGTATGGAAATACAAAAAACCTCGAATATCGAAAGCTATCTTGAGAAAGAAGAATGGAACTGGAGGAATCAACCTGCCTGACTTCAGGCTCTACTACAAAGCCACAGTCATCAAGACAGTATGGTACTGGCACAAAGACAGAAATATAGATCAATGGAACAAAATAGAAAGCCCAGAGATAAATCCACGCACATATGGACACCTTATCTTTGACAAAGGAGGCAAGAATATACAATGGATTAAAGACAATCTCTTTAACAAGTGGTGCTGGGAAAACTGGTCAAACACTTGTAAAAGAATGAAACTAGAACACTTTCTAACACCATACACAAAAATAAACTCAAAATGGATTAAAGAGCTAAATGTAAGACCAGAAACCATAAAACTCCTAGAGGAAAACATAGGCAAAACACTCTCTGACATACATCACAGCAGGATCCTCTATAACCCACCTCCCAGAATATTGGAAATAAAATCAAAAATAAACAAATGAGACCTAATTAAACTTAAAAAGCTTCTGCACAACAAAGGAAACTATAAGCAAGGTGAAAAGACAGCCTTCAGAATGGGAGAAAATAATAGCAAATGAAGCAACTGACAAACAACTAATCTCAAAAATATACAAGCAACTCCTACAGCTCAATTCCAGAAAAATAAATGACCCAATCAAAAAATGGGCCAAAGAACTAAATAGACATTTCTCCAAAGAAGACATACAGATGGCTAACAAACACATGAAAAGATGCTCAACATCACTCATTATCAGAGAAATGCAAATCAAAACCACTATGAAGTACCATTTCACACCAGTCAGAATGGCTGCAATCCACAAGTCCACAAGCAATAAATGCTAGAGAGGGTGTGGAGAAAAGAGAACCCTCTTACACTGTTGGTGGGAATGCAAACTAGTACAGCCACTATGGAGAACAGTATGGAGATTCCTCAAAAAACTGGGAATAGAACTGCCCTGTGATCCAGCAATCCCACTGCTGGGCATCAGATCAGATCAGTCGCTCAGTGTCCGCTCTTCGACCCCTGAACCGCGCACGCCGGCCTCCCTGTCCATCACCAGCTCCCGGGGTCCTCAGACTCGCATCCATCGTCGTGTCCTCCCCTCCTCCTCTTCGTCCCCTTCTCCTCCTCCCTCTCCCTCCCACTCGTCTTCCTGTACTCTTCGCTGGGTGGCAAACTGAGTTTCACTTAGCTCTCCTTCAATCAGTTTCTCCTTCATGACTGTGCATCTTGTCACTTCTTCTATTCCTCCCTCTCTCTATAACAGACATACCTTATGGGCTTGTTGGTGTGATGTCTCTCTTTGTTGCTGTCTAGGTTGGTCCTTTCCCGGTGCGTCTTTTTCTGGCTGCGTCACCATCTCAGTGTTTGGCATTAATTTCCTTTCCCATCTTTTCCCTAGTGTGGGCTCTTTTGCTTCCTTTCTTGGCTTTGCCCCTCTTCACTTCTCCTAGGTGGTGTCATCTGCATATCTGGTTATTGTTTCCCTCTTTTCAATTTTTTCTTCCATCCACTTTCTCTTTCTTGCATTTAAAATGTGACATATGCAGCCTTGACGACCCTTTTCCTTTTGGAACAGTCTGTTGTTCTGACAGTTCTTTTCCCCTGCATACAGATTTCTCAAAGGCAGATCAAGTGGTCGGATTCCCTCTCTATCCATTTTTGTCCACAGTCAGGCTTGCATAGTCAATAAAGCAGAAATAGATGTTTTTCTGGAACTCTCTTCTTTTTCCATGATCCAGCGGATGTTGGCAATTTGATCTCTGGTTCCTCTGCCTTTTCTAAAACCAGCTTGAACATCAGGAAGTTCACGGTTCACATATTGCTGAAGCCTGGCTTGGAGAATTTTGAGCATTACTTTACTAGCGTGTGAGATGAGTGCATTGTGCGGTAGTTTGAGCACTCCTTGGCATTGCCTTTATACACACTGAGAAAACCAGAACTGAAAGAGACACGTGTACCCCAATGTTCATCCCAGCACTGTTTATAATAGCCAGGACATGGAAGCAACCTAGATGTCCATCAGCAGATGAATGGATTAGAAAGCTGTGGTACATATACACAATGGAGTAGTACTCAGCCATTAAAAAGAATACATTTTAATCAGTTCTAATGAGGTGGATGAAACTGGAGCCTATTATACAGAGTGAAGTAAGCCAGAAAGAAAAACACAAATACAATATACTAACGCATATATATGGAATTTAGAAAGATGGTAACAATAACCCTGTATACGAGACAGCAAAAGAGACACCAATGTATAGAATAGTCTTTTGGACTCGGTGAGAGGGAGAGGGTGGGATGATTTAGGAGAATGGCATTGAAATATGTATAATATCATATATGAAATGAGTCGCCAGTCCAGGTTCGCTGCCTGATACTGGATGCCTGGGGCTGGTGCATTGGGACGACCCAGAAGGATGGTATGGGGAGGGAGGAGGGAGGAGGGTTCAGGATGGGGAACATGTGTATACCTGTGGCGGATTCATTTTGATGTATGGCAAAACCAATACAATATTGTAAAGTTAAATAAAATAAAATTAAAAAAAAAAAAAAAAAGAATGGACTGGTTGGATCTTCTTGCAGTCCAAGGGACTCTGAAGAGTCTTCTCCAACACCACAGTTCAAAAGCATCAATTCTTCGGTGTTCAGCTTTCTTCACAGTCCAACTCTCACATCCATACACGACCACTGGAAAAACCATAGCCTTGACTAGATGGACCTTTGTTGGCAAAGTAATGTCTCTGCTTTTGAATATGCTATCTAGGTTGGTCATAACTTTCCTTCCAAGGAGTAAGCGTCTTTTAATTTCATGGCCTCAGTCACCATCTACAATGATTTTGGAGTCCAGAAAAAGAAAGTCTGACACTGTTTCCACTGTTTACCCATCTATTTTCCATGAAGTGATGGGACCAGATGCCATGATCTTTGTTTTCTGAATGCTGAGCTTTAAGCCAACTTATTCACTATCCTCTTTCACTTTCATCAAGAGGCTTTTTAGTTCCTCTTTACTTTCTGCCATAAGGGTGGTGTCATCTGCATATCTGAGGTTATTGATATTTCTCCCAGCAATCTTGATTCCAGCTTGTGTTTCTTCCAGCCCCGCGTTTCTCAAGATATAACCTGCATAAAAGTTAAATAAGCAGGGTAACAATATACAGCCTTAACGTACTCCTTTTCCAATTTGGAACCAGTCTGCTGTTCCATGTCCAGTTCTAACTGTTGCTTCCTGACCTGTATAAGGTTTCTCACATGCAAATCAAAACCACAATGAGGTATCACCTCATAGCTATCAGAATGGCCATCATCAAAGAGTTTACAAATAAATGAAGGAGAAGGTATGGGGATAAGGAAACTCTCCTACACTGTTGTTGGCAAAGTAGATTGGTGCAGTCACTATGGAAAACAGTTATCAGTTCAATTCAGTCACTTAGTCGTGTCCAACTCTTTGCCACCCATGGACTGCTGCACACCAGGCTTCCCTGTCCATCACCAACTCCCAGAGCTTGCTCAAGCTCATGTCCATTGAGTCAATGATTCCATCCAACCATCTCGACCTCTGTCATCCCCTTCTCCTCCTGCCTTCAATGTTTCCCAGCATCAGGGTCTTTACCAATGAGTCAGTTCTTCAAATCAGGTGACCAAAGTGTTGGAGCTTCAGCATCAGTCCTTCCAATGAATAACCAGGATTGATTTTCTTTATGAATGACTAGTTTGATCTCCTCATTGTCCAAAGAACTGTCAAGAGTCTTCTCCACCACCACAGTTAAAAGCATCAGTTCTTCAGTGTTCAGCTTTCTTTGTGGTCCAACTCTTTGATTCATACATGACTACTGGAAAAATCATACCTTTGACTAGACGGAGCTTTGATGGCAAAATGTTTCTGCTTTTTAATAATTTAATACACTGTCTAGGTTTGTCATAGCTTTTCTTCCAAGGAGCAAGTGTTTTTTAATTTCATGGCTGCAGTCATCATCCGCAGTGATTTTGGAGCCCGAGCAAATGAAGTCTGTCACTGTTTCCATTGTTTCCCCATTTGTTTACCATGAAGTGATGGGACCAGATGCCATGATCTTAGTTTTTTGAATGTTGAGTTTTAAGCCAGGTTTTTCACTCTCCTCTTTCACTTTCATCAAGAAGTTCTTTAGCTTCTCTTTTCTTTCTGCCATAAGGATGGTGTCATCTGCATATCTGAGGTTATTGGTATTTCTCCCAGCAATCTTGATTCCAGCTTGTGCTTCATCCAACCTGGCATTTCACATGCATTATTTCTGCATGTAAGTTAAATAAGCAGGGTGAAAATATACAGCCTTGATATATTCCTTTCCCAATTTAGAACCAGTCTGTTGTTCCATGGCTGGTTTCAACTGCTGCTTTTTGACCTGCATACAGGTTTCTCACAAGGCAGGTAAGGTGGTCTGGTACTCCAGTCTCTTCAAAAATTGTCCATAGTTTGCTGTGTACCACACAAAGGCTTTGGCATAGTCAGTGACACAGAAGTAGATGTTTATCTGGAATTCTCTCGCTTTTTCTATGATCCAATGGATGTTGGTAATTTCATCTCTGATTCCTCTGTCTTTTCTAAATCCACCTTGAACATCTGGAAGTTGTTCAACAGTTCACATAGTGTTGAAGCCTGTATTGGAGAATTTTGAGCATTACTTTGCTAGCATGTGAGATGAGTGCAATTGTGCGGTAGTTTGAACATTCTTTGGCATTGCCTTTCTTTGGGATTGGAATGAAAATTGACTTTTTCCAGTCCTGTGGCCACTGCTGTGTTTTCCAAATTTGCTGGCATATTGAGTGCAGCACTTTCACAGCATCATCTTTTAGGATTTGAAATAGTTCAACTGGAATTCCATCACCTCCACTAGCTTTGTTCATAGTGATGCTTCCTAAGGCCCACTTGACTTTGCATTCCAGGATGTCTGGCTCTAGGAGAGTGATCACACCATGGTGGTTATCTGGGTCATTAAGATCTTTTCTATGTAGTTCTTCTGTGTATTCTTACCACCTCTTCTTAATATCTTCTACTTCTGTTAGGTCCATACCATTTCTGTCCTTTATTGTGCCCATCTTTGCATGAAATGTTTCCTTGGATCTCTAGTCTTCTTGAAGAGATCTCTAGTCTTTCCCATTCTATTATTTTCTTCTATCTCTTTGCACTGATCACTGATGAAGGCTTTCTTATCTTTCCTTGCTGTTTTTTGGAACTCTGCATTCAGATGGGTATATCTTTCCTTTTCTCCTTTGCCTTCAGCTTCTCTTCTTTTCTCAGCAATTTGTAAGGTCTCCTCAGACAGCCATTTTGCCTTTTTGCACTTCTTTTCTTGGGGATGGTCTTAATCACTGCCTCCTATACAATGTCACAAACCTCAGTCCATAGTTCTTCAGGCACTCTATCTATCAGATCTAACCCCTTGAATCTGTTTCTCACTTCTACTGTATAATCATAAGGGATTTGATTAGTGGTTTAGTGGTTTTCCCTACTTTCTTCAATTTAAGTCTGAATTTGGCAATAAGGGGTTCATGATCTGAGCCACAGACAGCTCCTGGTCTTGTTTTTACTGACTTTATAGAGCTTCTCCATCTTTGGCTTCAAATAATATAATCAATCTGATTTTGGTATTGACCATCTGGTGATGTCTGTCCATGTGTAGAGTCGTGTCTTATGTTGTTGGAAGAGGGTGCTTGCTATGACCAGTGGGTTCTCTTGGCATAACTCTGCTAGCCCTTGCTGGTGGGGGGGGGGGGGGGGGGAAACAGTATAGAAGTTTCTTTAAAACTTAAAAATAGAACTACTGTGAAAGTCTCTCAGTCCTGTCCTACTCTTTGAGACCAAATGGACAGTAGCCCACCAGGTTCCTCTGTCCATGGGATTCTCCAGGCAAGAATATTGAAGTGGGTTGCCATTCCCTTCTCCAGAGGACTTTCCAGACCCAGAGATTTAACCCAGGTCTCCAGCAGATTCTTTACCACCTGAGCTTCCAGGGAAGCCCAGAACTACCATATGACCTACCAATTCTACTCCTGAGTACATATCTAGAAAAAATAAAAACTCTAATTGGAATGATTTAATCCAGAAGACACAGAAAATATAAGAGTATAGTGGGCATTTGAAAGGTGATATACAACATGTCTGAGGAAGGCATCTGCCGAGAAGCAACATTTCTGAGCCCAAATTGAAGAAAAATCCTTCTTCTTGATAATAACCTAAAGGCAACTCTCCTATCTGGATCAATTTCAAAGCCATTCCCCATTAGCTGAGGCCACAAGTGACCTCACTGCTCAAAGCAAAGTGTGCTTGTACGGACAGTAATATCACAAGCTATCACTGAACACAGTGTTGGTTCTGTGTATCAAGATCCTAGCATAGCAAGGGCTCCTTAGATGTAGCCTCTCTCCCTCATCCCAACCCTCCAAAAACATCCTCTGACCAAAGTGGTCCTCCTCTGCCCTTCAACTGTCTCTCCTTTTTGCACTCCTTTAATTGCACATGTTTTTGAAGCCCGTAGAATTTATTATTCAGAAAACAACCTTCTCTGCAATATCAACCTTAATTAACTGTGTTCTTTTTCTATCCCCTCCCACCCTCCACTTCATGCATTTGAATTAAGGCACGCCAGAGCCCCTGGCCAGTACCCCGCCCCCATCGCAGACCCATCAGTGTCTACCAGCCAACCATGACCAGATAAGGCAAAATGGAATTCCTTATCTCTGGCTGCCAATGTGAAAGGGTCAAGGTTACCAAGGAAAGACCTTCCAAAAGGAAGGAAAGGAAGAAAGAAGCCAAGCCTCTCTGGTTTCCATGGAAACGGAAGGGTGAATCATGGCGTATCCCCCAGAGCCTGGCCCGCTTAGCTCTGCTGACATCTTTCCACTTCATTAGTCTCTTTATCAAGTGACTCTGCATAAGACTAAGCGTATTTTGGTGTCAGGGTGCACTGGAGATGATTCAAAAACAGAGTGACCTTTTCCGCAGATCCCCTGTTCCTCCTGGGACCCCAGACGTTGGCGCCCCTCCCCTCTCAGTCTTTTTTATGGCTCCACTCGCTCCTCACTCTTTCTAATCAAAGCTCCAGGACCGCAAGGCCAGGAGGTGCCCCTACTCAGCCACCCAAGAAGCTGGGACCCTGGCTGTCAGGGATACACAGCACCCGAGCCTGGAGGAAGATTAATGACTTTGCCCACAGAAAATGGATAAAACGGGCCCCAAAAAGACAATAAACGCCAGGCAGACTGTGAGCAAGGCTCTGACAGTAACAAATACTGACTGACATCGCATTGTGTTCCCTTTCTAGAGGACTCTGGGCTGCCGGTGGAAAACACAGATTCATTTAATAAGCACTTCAGTGAGACAAAGGGGCCTTTGGGGGTTAGAATTGATCTCCCTCGCAGGCGTGTGTGCACCGACGTCTGTGTATGTGAAAAGGAATGTCCACGTTCAGTATCTGTCCCTTTGGAAATCCAAGAGCATCCTCTAATTTCCCAGTCTTGTCTCCACGCTTCAGCAGATTTGTCACAAGTAGGTTCTCTCAGCCATGAAAATTCTTCCGCAACCGAGAGCTGGGGGCTGAAAGGAAATGGGTTAGGGGACTTAAAACACCTTTGATAAGGTTGACCTCTCTTTCAGGAGCCCTTACAGGTCAGTGTCCAGGGAGGCGATGCTTTGCTCTTGTACACAGGCTGCAGTGACTTTTCCAGGAAGCAGGCTTGCCCAAGGAATGGGCAGGGGAAGCTGCGAGCTGCAGAGATGAAACTGACAAGGAGTTTCTAGGAGGGCTAAGGGGTGCCTTGTTTTTGTTTTGTTTCCTTCTTTTTAAATTAACTTACAAATACTGTGTCCTGGAGACCCCAGAATCTGAGCCCCGTGTTTTGCTGCTGACACAAAGTCTGTGATTTTGAAGGTGTCGTTTGATCTCTTGGGTCTCACTCTGTCCATTAGAGGAATGAGAAGTCTGGACTAATTAATGGCTGAGGTCTCTCGCAGGTCTGTCGTGGCTGGTCACCCTAATGCTGTCCTGCCTTGTACTCCCACACCCCAGTGCTACCTCCTAGGTCTTTCCCAAAATCGCATCCACTCCATGCTATTTCCACCCTCACGACCCAGGCTTGAGCCTGGCCAGAGCCTTAATAACTACTATTAGACTGGAGCCATGGCCTCCTTCAGGCCCACAGTCTTACTCTTCTACACTCATTCTCCAGAGGAGCAGCTCTCAAAGTGTGGTCCCAGCCAGCAGGACCAGCATCACCTGGGAACTTGTTCAGTTCAGTTCAGTTCAGTCACTCAGTCGTGTCGGACTCTTTGCAACCCCATGAATCACAGCACTCCAGGCCTCCCTATCCATCATCAACTCCCGGAGTTCACTCAGACTCACATCCATCGAGTCAATGATGCCATCCAGCCATCTCATCTTCTGTCGTCCCCTCCTCCTCCTGCCCCCAATCCCTCCCAGCATCAGGATCTGTTCCAATGAGTCAACTCTTCGCATGAGGTGGCCAAAGTACTGAAGTTTCAGCTTTAGCATCATTCCTTCCAAAGAAATCCCAGGGCTGATCTCTTTCAGAATGGACTGGTTGGATCTACTTGCAGTCCAAGGGACCCTCAAGAGTCTTCTCCAACACCACAGATCAAAAGCATCAATTCTTCGGTGCTCAGTCTTCTTCACAGTCCAACTCTCACATCCATACATGACCACAGGAAAAACTATAGCCTTGACTAGACGGACCTTTGTTGGCAAAGTAATGTCTCTGCTTTTGAATATGCTATCTAGGTTGATCATAACTTTCCTTCCAACGAGTAAGCGTCTTTTAATTTCATGGCCGCAGTCACCATCTGTAGTGATTTTGGAGCCCAAAAAAATAAAGTCTGACACTGTTTCCACTGTTTCCCCATCTATTTCCCATGAAGTGATGGGACCGGATGCCATGATCTTCGTTTTCTGAATGTTGAGCTTTAAGCCAACTTTTTCACTCTCCATTTTCACTTTCATCAAGAGGCTTTTTAGTTCCTCTTCACTTTCTGCCATAAGGGTGGTGTCATCTGCATATCTGAGGTTATTGATATTTCTCCCAGCAATCTTGATTCCAGAAACTTGTTAGAAATGTTAAATTCTTAGGCCCCACCCCAAATCAGAAATTCCAAGCTGAGCCCACAGATCTAACTCCTGTAAGTTGGGATGGTAAAGTCCTCTTTGACTTAACCCTTCTGGGCCTCACCATGTCCTTGTCTGACCACTCCTTCCCCTAAAATTTACTCTCTAGCAGCCCTGTGCATGTGTGAGTGCTAAGTCACTTCAGTCATGTCCGACTCTGTGTGACTCCATGGACTGTAGCCGCCAGGCTCTTCTATCCATGGGATTTTCCAGGCAAGAATACTGGAGTGGGTTGCCGTTCTCTTCTCCAGGGGGTCTTCCCGACCCAGAGATCGAACCCACGTCTCTTAGGTCTCCTGCATTGGCAGATGGGTTCTTTGCCACTACCACCACCTGGGCAGCCCCAAACTTTCTATTTCCAAATATACTGTGCTGTGTCATAACCCCAGCCTCACTAGCTGGATTGGTCCTATAGATAGATGATCCTCACGCTGCAAAACTAAGTCTTTCTCAACCTTTAATATAATGTAGATGATACCCTTGCACAAAGATTTCCCTGACTTCTTATCCCACCTCCAAAGCTAGTATCAGTATTCCTCCTTTGTACTCCCACCACTCCTTCTGTATACCTCCATACTTTGCACATGTCACCTAGTGTAGTAGGTCAGATTCTAAGATGTCCCTTAAGGTTTCCTACCCACCCAGCTGTCCATGTACACACCCTGCATAGTCTCTGGGACAGTGAATATGATGGATTTTATTCCCATAATGCTGTATTTTGTACACTATACCATTGACCTTAAAGTAGGAAGATTAATCAGGTACTCCTAACCTAATTACAAGAGCCCTTTAAAAGCAGAGTTCTCATCAACTGGCCAGAAAAGAGGAAGTCAGAGACATTAAAGCATGAGAGAACTCAACCCCAAGGCGGTTCTCCATTGCCCAAATAGAGGAGGCCTGTGGCAGGACTGAGGAGCAGCTCTAGTTGCTAAGAGCAGTCTCCAGCTGACAGCCAATATTGGAATAAGGACTCCAGTTCTACAACCTCAAGGAGTTGAATTCTGCCTACAACGAGGATGAGCTCAGAAGTGGATTTACCCTCAGAGCCCCCAGATAAGAACTCAGTCCAGCCAACTCCTTGATTTCAGCCTTGCTGGACTTCTGATCTATGAAACTGTGAGCTAACTTTATGCCACTGAATTTGGGGTAATTTGTTACACAGCAACAACAACAAAAAAACTAACACAACTTGTACTGTAATTGACCATTATATAGCAACTCACTCACTCACTGAGCTCTTAAAAGTGGAAACTGCCTTATTGATTCATTTCTGCATCACTAGAGCCTGTCTGGGGCATGCCCAGAGAAGGTGCTTAGGAAATGCTTGCTGGAGGATGGATGGATGGATGGGTGGAGAAATATATCTTAAAGCACCCAATTCTATTGTCCTGGCAGTTGCTTTAGAATTAGGCAAAAGAAATAGGCTGCAATAAAAGGGATATAGTATGCAAATAAACAATGAAACTGTGATGAAGAAGAAATGAGTTTTTGTCCCTTCATTGACTTGTGCAGCATGAAAACCTCTCATCTGCTAGACATTTGTATTCCATTTATCTCTTGCAGCTCAACACCTCATGGCAGCAGGAGTCAAGGATGTGTGTCTGGATATGGACATCTATTATTGTTGTATTGAATGCCCCTTCTCTTTGAGGTAATGCTGCTTTGTGTCTAATACTGGTGGAGCACCGTGCCCAGCCTCTCACTTTAGAAGTCCACAGGGTGAAGATTCTGTCTGCCTCTATTCTCTGGAAGCTCAGACGGTTAGATTCTCCTGTTCAGAAGCTGGGGTAAGTGGTATATGGCTCTGAGACAGTCAGGTTTATTGCTGGAAGCCACAGGGGTGTCTCATTCCTGGTGTCTAATGGCAGGTCAAGTGGTATTCTGGAGCAGCAAAGACTGTTCCTTGTTTTAGCAGAGTTCTTAACTAAAGTGCTAGTTCCTGTCTATATAGCAAGCTGGTTCTCTAGCCTCCTGTTGAATCTCAGAACCTCCAATAGATTCGTTTTCTGCTCAAAATGCCCGGAGTTGGTTTCTGTTGTTCGCAACCAAGAACCTTAACTGATACAAATCCTGATCGTGCTGAGCAGACAGCTGAGTGTTTTTCCTATTTCTAAAAGTTCACTCAGTAGCCTGTTATACCAGTTAAGGTTCTTAGCTGCGAACAAAAGAACTCTCCCTAGCTGATTTAAGTGAAAAAGACATTTATGAAAGGGTACTGCTAGCTTATAGCATCTCTGGGAGGTCCCAAAGCCAGGAACAATAGGCCAATCATGCCACCCTCCACATTATCCTCACAGGGTCCTGCCAGCATCCCCACTGGCACAGAAACCACATGTCCCAGCAACGCCACTGCATACCATGTGTTTCCACCAGTCTCTGCCATATCCATCTCTGGATGTTGAATGGCTCTACTTTTTTCTGATCAGAGTGGACTCCTTTGGACATCTGCTCTCTAGCGTCATTGGCTCCCTAACTGAAGCCTGACACAGGTTCATCTGTTTGGAAGGACCTTAAGCCTACACTCTGCTCAAGAGAAGCTGGGAAAGCCCACTTCTGGCTTCTGTCTTGGAGAGGCACAGATTCAGAGGTGAGAAATTCTCCAAAAATAGGAAAGGGTGTCCAAGAGGACTGGGTGCCCAAGTGGCTTGACAGCTATCCTACAAGTAGCTTGACTGCATCTGTTAGAGTGTTAGAAACACCTTGCATCCAAGAAATCCTCCCTAGAGGCTAACCATACTCCCACTTGCTGCAGAGCCCTATTTAACCAGAGTCCTCTGTATGTTGTCTTCAGTGGAATTCTACAAGAGCTTGCCATCACCTTCCAAATGTTTGAACACTGACTAAGTCCCCCGCAATTTCTTCTTATGCTGGTTAAGAAGCTACAATCATTTTCTCCTTCCCTCTTCCTTATGACTCCTCGGTGCTTTAGTTGCCTCTAAAGCCATCCTCTCAAATATTCAGATCTCTCTCCAATGCTCTAAAAGTTTCATTCCTTGTTCTGTTCTCCACTTGATTACATAACTTGTCTTATTTTCTCTCTTCTTGCTGTCTCCCAAGTTCAGACCCTGAGCTACCTGCTCCAATTAACAGCATCTCATGTTCCTCAGGCTCATCCAATGCTGTAAGGATATGCTGTCCTCCGGCTGAAACACAAAGGAATTTTGCTGTGATGCTCTGGTATTACGGGGTGTCCAGAGCTAAAAGCTCAGCAGCCCACCTACCCTCTTATGATTGCATAGCAAAAATGCATGCCCAGCTCAGAGGTCACTAGCATAATTGAGGCTCAAAGATGCAAGTGGACACACTACTGCTATAGAACTAAACTCTCCCCCACAGACTTAGACTAGCTGTGTGACCTCAGGCAAGGCACTTTACATTTCTGACCTTCAGACTCCTCATCTGAGATGCTTAGATAATAATAGTATTTGCCTTGCAGAATTGTTGAGAGGGTTAAATGGGGTGAAATATCTAAAGTACATGCAGTAAGTATTCAATATATGCAACCTCATAGAGATGACTTGGAGACCCAAAGTGACCATGGGTGTAAAAACACTGTGAACTAGAAAAATCCTATACAATTTCAGACTGTTATTGACATAAACACAAAGATTATTTTCACATACTAAGCTAAAAGGTATGGGTATAGCCTTAATAAAATGTTCTTTCTGGGAGGATGCCAATGGGTTTCTATAAATTTCTCAACGAAGGATGAGTGACTATGATTTAATTTTATGTGTCAACTTGTCTGGCCTAAGGGAAGCCCTCATAGCTAGTAAACATTATTCCTGAGTGTGTCTATGAAAGTGTTCCTGGAAGAGATTAACATTTGATTCAGTAGACTGAATAAGAAGATTTGCCCTCATCAGTGTGGCCAATCCATTCATGGTGCAAATAAACCAAAGCCAGAGGCTTCAGTAGTATCTCACAGGCTCAGCAGTCGCCTCACACAGGCTCTAGAGGGTGGGCTCAGTAGATGTGGCACACGACTTAGTTTTCCTGCAGTATGTGGAATCTTCCCGGACCAGATAGTAAACTGTGTAACCTGCATTGACAAGCAGATTCTTAACCAGTGGACGACCAGGGAAGTCCCTCTCTCTCTTCTTGATCTGAATGTCCATCTTTTCGTGCTCTCAGACATCAGAGCTCCAACTTCTCAGGCCTTCAGACTCAACTTGAATTATACCGTAGGCTCTACTGGCCCTCCAACCTGCAGACAGTAGATGGTAGGACTTCTTGGCCTTCATAATCGCGTGAGTCAACCCCAGTGTGTGTGTATATATATATATAGTCTTCTATTGGTTCTGTTTCTCCAGAGAACCTTGACTAGTACGGAGAATATACATCCATTTCAGACATTCCCAGAATTGTTGAACTACCCTTGCAATTCATAGAGATAAGGACTGAGGGGACAAGACCTTGACCCAAATAGATAGTGGTAGAAATGGACATTGAATCTAGTGCTCCCAGCTCAGTCACCATCAGTCACCTTGGCAGAACAAGGCTTCCACACTGGCCTTCGTGGACCAGACAGTGCTCCCCAGCCCCACTTCCACACCCCAACCATCCAAACCACCCAGAAAAGCCAACCTTTGAGGAGCCAGGGTTGGTGGTTCTCTAAAACATTATTTGAAGAGCAAAAGAAATGTTCACACCAACAGTGCCTCCCCCATCCACCTGCCTCTGGGTCTGAAATCCCTTCCCCTTGTATTAAACTCTTTGGGAAATTTTTTAATGGAAACTTTGGGACTGTTATTATAATCAACACCATGCTGAGAACTAGCTCAGCAGATCCTGAGTAAGAACTAAGATGGGAGTTTCTGTGAGGTATGGGAACTGAATAGAGTTAATATAGGTTGAGAGAAAAATCATGCAAAAAATACTTCCTTGATAAACAAGATATTTTTTTCCTATCAAAAGCTAGAGTAGTAGCCAGTAAGGGATGCATGAGGCTCTGTGAGGGGAAGAGTTAAAGAGTGTTATCCAATAGCTGTCTCCCTCTCCCAGGGTCAGTCCATACAGTTCCTGTCAGGAAGTCCTCCTGGGCACTCCCAAGACTGAGTGAGACACCTGCTTTATGGATTTCATAATATTCTGAGCCTCGTCATCATGTGCTTCCATCTCACTAGCTGTGAGTTCTTTGAGGGCAAAATTGCATCCTGTTTCATCCCCAATGTGAGGGCCTGGCAAAGACTACTGACTGCTTTTATGGAGGGCACCTCAAGTCCAATCTACCTACCTTAATACATTCACAAGCCAGATTTGGAATTACGTCCTTTAAGCCAACTATTCCTCCTGAGATCTAGGCCCCCACTAGTCATCAAAATTTATAAAGAGACAAATTCATAGAGTACATCAGCAGGAAGATGAAAAGACCAGAAGCCAACTTCTCTGGTCAGTTCAGGAGCCTAAAGCTCAGTGGCAGAACTCTAAAATTTTAAACAGAGAAGGGATAGCAAAATGAAGTAACTTGTGTGCAGAGGGGCTGGGCTACTTATGGAGCTGGCTTTGCATTGCTGGCATTCAGTGTTTAATGGAATCACATGTTTCAGATCAATTTATGTAAATAAAATCTTATGGTTCCTTTTATTAATGCTTAATGTCAGCAGTACCTCTCATATATGAAATATGAGTATATGAATATATGTTCAGATATATGACTATAACATGAATATATATGTTGGGACTTCCTTGGTGATCCAGTGGTTAAGAATATGTGCTTCCAGTGCTGGGAAGCAGGGGTGGTGGAGGGGGAGGGGTGGGGGTGGTGCTCCGTCCCTGGGTGGGAAACTAATATCCCACATGCTGCATGGCAAAAAAAAAGAATATATATATATATATATATATATATATATATATAATGCCTATTTAAGGATGGAGAAAGTCTGGGAAGCCCCTGGGGACAAAGGGAGAACTGTGTCCCGGTGGTGTCCCTGCTACAAAACTGCCACTTCCAAGTAACACCCAACCTGCTCCCAAGTCCTTCTGTCCCACTCACTGCCTTTGACTTGAGTCACAAAGAACCTCCCAGCTCCACTGCGGAAGCCTATGGTTTTCACCAAAACCTCACAGCAGAGTCCAAACAAAAGAAAACTGAAACAGAAAGAAAATATTACATCCAAATGAGAGCCTTTCTGCGGGCCCCACCATCTGCAGGGCCAATTCAGGAAGCCGCTGAGATTGATTTTCCATGGGAAAGAAAAACCAAGGGAACAAAAAGCTTGCGGGGGAGGCAGGCCAGACAGAGGCTCATATCTCATCTCTCTGTGTTATCTTTTCCCACAGTTCAAAAATCAATTAGTGATGAATTTCTCTGGAAACTTCTTAAACAATGTTATTTCATTAAAGATCTGTGCCAGCACCATCGGATTCACTTTCCAGGTGTGAATTAGAAAATTAGCCTCGCCCTGTTAATAATTTCCTCCTTGGTAAGATCGCATCAGTCTACGCAATGTCTAATACCAGCTGAGCTGGAGCCAGTGGGAAGCACATAATTCCTTTTTCCCTTCCAGTAATAGAAATAAAAGCAGACAGGATGGAAAATGTGGGCATTTCCTAGGACACAAGCAGGAGATAAAATAGAGGAAAGCGCTGGAGAGACCAGCAGGAAGAGCCTCAGAAGACAGAACTTCACAGCTCCTGGGAATAACCTGCCGGCAAGTAACAAAGAAAAAAGAGGAGGACCATTGGGGAGCCAGCCTGGGGACAGCCTGATGCTCCAGTCAAGTGCTGCCTGGGCGAGGCCAGCTCGGCCACTTTCTCATGTTGTATGGCTGCTGGCCCCAGATCTATCCATCTTGATGGGCAGCACGTGTCACAGGTGACAGGCTAGAGAGGCGTGAGCTGCTCTGGCAGTGAGGATGGAATCACTGTAGCAGGCACAGAGCCTGGTCAGACACCGCAGCAGGCAACTGCCTGTGCCCTGCTTCTCTCCACAGAGGGAGATGAGCCCTCATTAATTCAGACTAATTTGCTCGAAGGCCAACCCAATAGACAGTACTAAGATGCTCTTAAAGGATTCCATTTTATCACTTTCATTTACACGTAGTGGAAGGAGCTCAGTCTGCCTTGGATGAATAGATAAAAATGATTCGTAGTTAGCTCATTAAGGCAGGATTTAGAAATAAATTAACTAACATTTTATCAGTTGAACAAAATTACGGTACAACTACACTGTGCCAGGCAGAGAAAACAACCAGGATGCCATCTGTGTCCTCCAAGGAGCATGCCATCTGGGTACGAGGCCAGTACCCAGGGCAGTAAGTCAGTGACGGCCACAGAGCAAAGGGTATCTTATTAGAGGTCAGTGATGGAGCACAGACAGGGGCTCCTTACCCAAGGTAAGGCTTTTTGGACATGCTCCTGGAAGAGGGTCTTAAAGGACAGTTAGAAATCAACCAGGAAGCAGGGAGATAAGGGGAAGGTAGAGGGCAGAAGGGAAAGGGGTTGGCTCACATAGTAGCCTGCAGTTTGCAAACCTTATCATTTACCTATGTTTCTCATTCTGACTTCAGAACAGCCCATCAGAGATGAAGACAGAGCCCCAGTGAGTCTCTCCAACCCAGCTGACAAAAAGAGGAAGCAAGGAATGGAATCAAGTCCCCTGCACTTCAGACTCTGCACCCTGACAGGAATATAATAAAAACCACAGACCCTCTTTAAAAAAAAAAAAAAAATGCTCACACTTACAAAAAGAAAATTCACATGCAATTGGATGGCACTCAGAAACCCTCTAAAGCTGGGATCAGCCCAAGGATCCCAGCTAAAAGCTTCTTCTCTGAACAGAGCTAGTCTGTGTTTACACTGTAATCACCCCCACCTTGTTTGTAGGTCAGTGCAGATTTCTAGGCCCCCCTGATGATTCTACTTCTAAGCAGATAAAGGGTTACTTCTCTTGTAAAGCTGTTTACCCTAGTGCTAGTGAACCTCATGTCCATGGATCAAGCCAAGGAAACTTCCAGCCCTGCAACATCACAACAATCACAGATTCAACAGGACTTGGATGGAAGAGGGCGGGTCATATCTTATGCTATATCCTCCCCAGATGGATTTTGTCTAGGGGGGCCCTGGGGAGCCAGAGTTCCAAGTTCACATTTTGACAAGAAGGTCTGGATAAAAAGTCAGGGTTGACAGGACTGGAATTCAGTGAAAGAGGTGGGCAGACATCTGAGGAAAGAAACCCCTAAGTTCCTTCTCCCCAATTCCAGATTTTATAATATCGGAAGCAGTTCCCAGGCTGTGTGACCCTTTAGAGGGTTTCGGAGTGCCAAGCTCTGAGACCCTGAAGGGAAAAGTTCTCTTAGCAGCAAAAGTGAATTAGAAACAATAAATGCTGAAGAGGGTATGTAGAAAAGGGAACCCTCTTGCACTGTTGGTGGGAATGTAAATTGATATAGCCACTATGGAAGACAGTATGGAGATTCCTTTAAAAACTAGGAATAAAACTACCATATGACCCAGTAATCCCACTACTAGGCATATACCCTGAGGAAAATAAAATTGAAAAAGACACATGTACCCCAATGTTCACTGCAGCACTACTTACAATAGCTAGGACATGGAAACAACCTAGAGAATTTCCCTGCAAGGCAGAAGACCCCAGTTCGATGCCTGGGTCAGGAAGATCCTCTGGAGAAGGGATAGGCTACCCACTCCACTATTCTTGGGCTTCCCTTGTGGCTCAGTGGGTAAACAATCTGCCCACAACGCAGGAGACCTGGGTTCGATCCCTGGGCTGGGAAGATCCCCTGGAGAAGGGAAAGGCTACCCACTCCAGTATTCTGGCCTGGAGAATTCCATAGACTGAATAGTCCATGGGGTCACAAAGAGTCAGACACGACTGAGCAACTTAAAAAAAAAAAAAAAAACAGAAATCCCACTACTAGGCATATACCCTAAAGAAAGCAAAACTGAAAAAGACACATACACACCAATGTTCATTGCTATTTATAACAGCTAGGACATGGAACCAACCTAGATGTCCATTGACAGGTGAATGGATAAGGAATCTATGGTACATATATACCAAAAATTGAGTATAAATTGAGTATAATCAAAAATCATCGAGTATAACAGTCTGTCCCCCTCACCCCTGACAGCTAGCAGAAAACCCTCCTCCCCATTCTGATTGCAAGGTCAGAACAGGGACACATCTTTTGCCCACTCCATATACAAAGTGTGGCTTGATATCTGGCCCACATGAAGTACTTACTAAATATATACTGAAGTAATGCATGAATGATATTCCATATCTTCCCATCAAAAATTGAAGATCATCTTTGGAAATGACAAAGAAGAAAAGGAATTAAAAAAAAAAAAACAAAAAACCTCTCCTTGCAGGTTACATGTCACCACAGCACATCTTCAGAGGTTCCTCTTCCTTACCTGGGTGTCCACAAACACGATGCTCTAAGTGGACTTGTTCATGTACCAGCTGACTTGCTGCAGGACAGCCCTCTGTTCACAGGTAATGAGGTCCCTGTGGGTCATGCCCAGGCTCTCAGGAGGCCAAATGCCCATCCTTTTGCAGCTCCTGGTGAATCAGCAGCCAACAGGCTCCTCCCACAGTCTTTCCCCTTCGGGTAAGGACAGCAACTGAGAAAATGCAGAATTTAAGTGATCCCACAGGAAGAAAATCAACATCTCTTAGAGACCAAATTCTAGGACCAGAGTATAAACTGAACATTCTGGAAGCGAAAATTGGTCTCATTTATCTAAATTTAGAAGGTCTAGAAAGGGAAAGAGTAACTATTAAGACATGTTATTTAGAAGATAAGCCTTTAATCAAAGAGATGAATCAAACCCAAACTCAAACCAAAATCCTGCTCAAATCAGGAGTTTGAAATATAAGTTCCTTTGGGGATAAAAGTCAGATCTTATTTAACTTGAAAATGAATAAGAACTTTCATGGAAAGAATAAACTGCACCAACAAAAATAGGCCATCTGATGACTGTGATAACCACCAAAAGTCATTAGTTGCAAATCAGAAGTATTTTGAACAAAAATTATGCCTGTGGGCGACAGACTTGGCTGAGCGCTGAAATTCCACAGTGCTTTGAAATCACCTAGGAAATCGGTCCAGATCAGCAGAGTGAGGTGCCGATCACCTTGCCCCCTGATGTCAGCCTCACCCCAGCTCTTCCTAGATAATCTCGGTCATGCCACCCACCTGTCCAGCAGGTCTTCCCCTCACCTTCCTCAGTCTCCTCAACAGCAAGATGGGACTGATAATGCCTCATTTCCCTCCATCTGCAATTCAGTTTAACAAATATTTCCTGAATACCTGCTCTGTGCCTAGGACTGTGCTAGGTGATACAGATTCAAAACTACTAAGACATTGTTCCTGTGATGCTGGAATCCCACTAGCAAAGTGTAAGAGTGAGGCTAGGGAGATGTCCAGGGTGCTGAAGTAAGAAATTGCCCCCTACCCCCCACCCCTCGCCCCCAGCCTGAGCCTTGGAAGAAGTAGCACCTAAGACAAGTCTAAGGGCTAAACGGAAGTTGGAAGGTAAAGAGGAGGGAGGAGGACATCCCCCTCAGAAGGAACCCTGGGAAGACAGAGAGGTAGGACATGCTGCTAAGTCGCTTCAGTCGTGTCCAACTCTGTGCGACCCCATAACGGCAGCCCATCAGGCTCCCCCGTCCCTGGGATTCTCCAGGCAAGAACACTGGAGTGGGTTGCCATTTCCTTCTCCAATGCATGAAAGTGAAAAGTCAAAGTGAAGTCGTTCAGTTGTGTCCGACTCTTAGCGACCCCATGGACTGCAGCCCACCAGGCTCCTCTGTCCATGGGATTTTCCAGGCAAGAGAACTGGAGTGGGGTGCCATTGCCTTCTCCGATCTAATGCAATAAAGGGGCATAGGTAATTTGGTACTCTTAGACTTCAAGGTCAGAGCAGTAGGAAGGGGCAGGCCATAAGACTTGACAGCTGGGAAGGCAGAAGACCAGGAGGTTGTGAGAACTGGGCTCAGCATTTGTAACTGAGTCTGTGGGTGGAGAAGCACCATCTTAGAGTTTCCAATATGAAAATGACTTAGTCATTTTGGCATTTTGGAACAATCATTTTTCCACAAAAGAATATTACGAAGATAAAATGAAACAAATAGGGGAGGAAAGGATGAACCTAAAAACAATAAACAGCCATCATAAAATTTACTGCATAAGTGGCCTCACTTAAGGACAATGATCCCTGTTAGTGGTGGCCCAGAGAATAACTCTGGACTGGGAAAGAAGTTGAGGTCCTCCCAGCACCTCTGTCCTCAGCCACTGCAGATCTCCTGCAGACTCATGCCTGCATATCCTTTGCTGGGTCTGAATACTGTGGCCTCTTCATATCTAGTTGATCACTTGGTAATCTGTTCCTGGTGCAGTTCATAGGGTGAATTGAATGTTCTCCACCAATTCTTAGCCCAGATTCATAAAATTCAGAATGATAACATTCCTTGGATCCTGTCACAGACACCTGAGTGGGGAGGGTCCCTGGAGCTATCAAAGTCAAAATTCTGGCCCAGCACGGACATGTCTTTAGATGCACACACCATAGATCTTAAACAGGGCATGGCTAGGCACTTGTTAAAATGAAATTCTAAGTTTTTTGGTAGTCATTTCTGTCCATGAAGCTTGTAGAAATTGTACATCTTCCCAGATAACAACATTCAGAGCTGAAAAATAGATCAATCACACAAAAAAAACAGCTTCTGAATGTTACAAAATCTCAGTCTCTATTTTTCTTCATAGCACTCATCTAAATCTGATAATACATCTGTATGAGCTTCTGCTGCTGCTAAGTCGCCTCGGTCGTGTCCCATGGACTGCAGCCTACCAGACTCCTCTGTCCATGGGATTTTCCAGGCAAGAGTACTGGAGTGGGGTGCCATTGCCCACATTTGCTCAATTGTGTAGAAGGAAAAAGATTCTTTCTGTTGGTTGTAATAGTCTCAGAGCCTAGAACAGAGTCTGATCTCAATAAATACATTTAGAAGAGATGAATGAAGGACAATAGTACATCTATCTTCCTTGTTTGTTTTTACCCTGTTCACTACTTCACAGAATGAGGTTGCAGATTAGGGGAAAGTATGAATGACTGATAGATTTATGTATTGTATTCATTTCACCAACCCCCCGCCCCCCAAAAAATCCTTGAAAACCTATGACATACCAGGCACGTAAAATATCTTCAAAATGTGTACACAGGTTAAAAATCATTCAGATGGTTTCAAGCAAGGGGAAGGAATATTTGGGAAATCCATAGCCTTCAAAACAGAAGGTTTTGCATCCTGGAATGTGAAGGGATTTCACCAAAATTACTTACTCAACCACAATAGCAGATGTGGGGAAGAAAGATGAAAGCTATTGATTGCCATAAATAGCTCTCCAAATCCTTTCTTTCGTAACATCAATCATTTCAAAATAAGCGAAAAATTAGGAGAAAGTCCCTAGTCAGTACAGAGGATACAGTGACTTAAAAAACTAAAATGCCAGGCAGAATTGAGAGCTTTCAACCTGAATACCAAATAGAAAAATGGTGGGACCGCTATTGATGGAATGCATACAGCCATAAGAAAAGCATTTGATATAGTGGTATAAAGTGTTACACTCAAAATTCATTCAAATTGGCTTAGTAAGGAGTGCTGCCACATAAATTTAAAACTGGCTTGAAGTCTGCAAACAAAGGATGATGACAAATGGAAATGTATGGCATTGAGGGGGGAGGTGAGGTACATGGGGGTCATCTTTATTAATGATCTAAAAGAAGCAGAGTAAACAGCATGTTAATGAAACTTGCAAATGATGCTAATTTGGGAGGTGTTGCTCTGATCACTGTGGACAGAGAGGGAATGTAAATGAACGTTAAGTGGTAATAAATATGAAGAGGAAACAACACAGTGAGATTCAAGTTGGAAAATGCAAAGCATGCCCAGTGCAGGAACTCGCCCACTTCCACCCCAGAGCTCTTTGTCCCTTGCGTTGATAGGTTGCAGCAGTAAAGGAAAAGAATATAACCATAATTCAGAATGGTTTCATCTCACAAAGTATTCCTCACTTGTACAATTTTCTTTCACTGGTCCTTTAAAATTCCACAAAAGTCTTTCCCAGGATTCAGAGCAAGCGTGACGCTTGCCCTTGGATGATGGGGATCCATAAATTACAGCGCAGGAGAGGCTGTTAAAAGAAAACAACCAAATAATGAGGAAAGTGGGGGGATTGATTTATGAGAAACGACCCAAAGGGGTAGACTTTTGCTAATTGATGGCTAAGTGGTAACACAATAATGACCCGCTGAGATCTCTCCATGACAAATAACCAAGGGAAGGAAATATTTAGTACCAGCAGAGGAACTTCATCCAGCTTGGCAGACAGCACCTCTCCCTTGGGGCTATCCCTCCATTGAGTTTCACTGGCGCAGTTCCCACGGGCTTCCCCTCTGGGCAGCCTGCATCCGGGTCCTTCTCACCCCACCCCGCCCCAACTATCCCCGCACCACCGGTCATGACCTCCACACTTTGCCTCAGACCTGATCCATAGCATGAGAGCAGGGGCCACAGAAGCACACACTGAAGTGAACACCGACCCCCACAAAAGGGCAGGTTGGGGAGACGAGGTCTAGAGACTCACTGCGCTTCCTAAACTACCTTTTTTCCCACTGCAAGAAAATGATTGTGATGGCTAGATGCAAACAGATATGACTGTATGCAAATAGGAGCGCTGGTATTGTGTTTATTTCCCCAGCAGGTTCGGCCACCCAGATTTATGACTTCCAGACGGATCTCTGTCTGGGTCTGCACCAGTGGCAGCTTGTGGGCGGAAACTGTAACAGAGAATGTCTGAAGCTTCAGTTCCGCTCAGAATCCTAGGATGTCAAAGTGGAAAGAAGCTTTGAGCCTGTGCATCCCACTGCCTTACTTTACACATGCATGCATGCTAAGTAGCTTCAGTCGTGTCTCTTTGCAACCCTATGGATTGCAGTCCACCAGGCCCCTCTGTCCATGGGATTTTCCAGGCAAGAATACAGGAGTAGGTTGCCATTTCCCCCTCCAGGGGATCTTCCCAACCCAGGGATCGAATCTGTGTTTCCTATGTCTCCTGTATTGGCGGTCAGGTTCTTTACCACCAGCACCACCTGGGAAGTTCCTAAAATTCTGTGAACATTTTTGCATAGGAGAAGCTGTCCAAGATCACATCACATTATTTTAGTGATAACAGTGGCAGCTTAGCAAATGTTTCACTCCACATTTTGGAGAAGAGAAACAGGCCGCCATGGTCCAACCCAGGTCACAGAACCGAGTCCTTTGCCTTGGGTTTGGCCCCCACCTGGTTGTCTCAGCAGACCCCATCCCATCAAGTCGGAAAGGACCCAGACACCTGGGCTGATGACACAGCTTAGGTGATCAAGCCCATCAGGCTTTCTCACAGTTCAGGGTCTCATAGATCTCTTCGAGGTCTAATTCAAACAGGAACTTGAGACTACGGCCAGGACCCCAGTGCCATTCTAAACATCCAGATTTGTACCAGCTTTATATTTTCAGACAGCAGCTTTGTGAGTTAATGTTGAATCTCATGGTTCCTCAAAAATCTGTGCCAGGATTTGCATTGGATCTGTAAGAAACTGAGAGAAGCAGCCTGTGTTCTGGATGGAGCATCTCCTAAAGCCAGGACATCCCCTCACATAGTCTGGGTCTGCGTGTCTCCTCCAGCATCCTCCATAAAGTTGGAGGCAAATCAGGCAGAGGGTTTTACGGTCCCAGAATTCTCAATTTCAGAATAGCTAACCTCTATGGTGAGCTCTGGGACTCCAGAAAATCTACTGCAGACCCTAACGAGGGTCCCATGGAGCCAGCTAGGCAACAGAATCAATTACAGTCAGAAATATTAGTCCCTCGAAGCACACTGATCCCATAGGAATGTCTGCACCCAGGTCAGAAGGTAGCCTCTGGCAGTGCTGCCCCAGGTCAAGCAGGGCCAGCAGAGGAAGCAGAGGACCTGGAGTTGCAGGCATCAGCCTTCCCTGGGGTATGAAAGGAAAGTGACTTTGAGCCCTGGGTGCTGCATGGAATGAGTCATAGTTTCATGGCATCTTCAGCCCTGGAAGTGAGAGTGGGTTCAAAATGGCCACCTCATTGCAGAGCCACCAGCCTCATCTGTTTCACCTCCACCTGGCTAGGCTCCTGCAAGATCCCTGGCAGGAGACTGTCATTTCATCTGAAACTACCCATTAAGTTCCTGGGTCTCTCCTGCAGTATGCCTGTGGTCACCTCTCCAGCAGGAGCTGAACTAGTCAATTCCTGGCAGTAGCTTCAGACCTTGACTCAGGGAATGGCACCTACAGGGAACCTAAATAAATGCCCAGTGAATGGGTAGTTGAAATAGCCATCTGGCTACCATCTCTTATCCATACACTCTTACCTGCTTGTCCCTGGTAAGGATGTTCCTGAGGTCAGATGCATCAATGGTTAGTAATTCTCACACCACAAGGAATCCCACAAGGCCTTCATGACTAGAAAACATGGACTGGGGGCCAAGGGGGAATCAGAGAACCTGGTTTCTAATCCTGATACTGCCTTTTATTCCTTGTTTGAACCTGAGCAAGTCACTGCCACACTCTGAGCTTCAGGCTTCTCACCTACAAACTGGAATGAGATATACTGTTTCTATAATTCCTGATACACTGCAAGTGCCCCACTCATGTCTGGTCCTTTCTCAGACCTTCCTATTTTGGAGGTTGAACACCTTTTTCTATTCCCCATCTCAGGACTCATCACTGGTCATGAGTTGACAAGTAGAAACTGGCCACAGAAGCTGAGCTGAGACCTTTCTGAAGCTATGGGAGCTAAAGGGGTAGGTGGAACCTCCAATACAGCAGCTACGAGATGAATTTTTCATGTGCCCCTGGGCTGAATGATCAGAACAACTCTCAGGCGGCTTCATTCCCATCGTATCTAGGCACCTGGACTCTGGGCAGGAAATATCACAGGGTCACTAGCACTTGCCTTACAGAGTTATTGCAAAGGTTAAATATGATACTGTGTACAAAGCATTGCGCTCATTGTGAATGATCAACAAACATTGGCTCTGATCACTTCCTTCACAATTTCATTTCCAAGACACACTTTCTCCAATTCCCCCTCTGTTCATTCCAACGCTCTTGGTCCTCTTTGTTTGTGTGTTGTACTGCTGTTGTGACAGCATCAAGTTCCCCTTGAGGCCCCTTAGATGGAAGGTCAAGGGCGGCTCCTGGCTCCTCTCTGAGTCTCAGGTCCAGCACAAGGCTCAGCAATTGTAGATGTTTATTCCTGAGCCTGTCTAGCTTTCTACCTGCTTCTCTAGTTATCATATCAGAGGAAGGTGAAGGTCTCAGAGGAGGAAGAAGTACTGGCATTTTAGTTATCTATCTTCCATAGGCAAGACCTGTACTAACTTGATGTGTTTGTGTACTTTATCTTGCTCCATGCCAAGTTGAAGGGACTCATGACTGATGACTTCTACAGTCCCATACCTAGAGTTTAAAACCTACAGTAGGACCAAAGAACATGCACAGATAGCGAATATCCTTCTAGCAAGTATAAATCTAGTCCACAAATTTGGGAGTATTAAAAATTGTACTCTATTCTCTGTGATACAACATAATCTCTAACTGTTCCAGGTAGAGTTTTACTGCAAGGAACAAATTAAGCCTGAAATCTCAGTGACTTGACCCACCACTGGCTAATTTCTTCTTTATGCTACATGACCAGCACAGGTCAGCTGGAGAGTGTGCTTTCCATGATCACTTAGGAACCCAGACTATGGAAGTCTGTGTCACGTGACATTGTCATCTCAGCTTGCAATGGAAGAAGTAAAAACCTGGAAGGTAATGTAGGGATTTTCTGCTGCCTTTGCACAGAAGTGTTGCATGTCACTCCACTTGCAGCTTATTGGTCAGAACTAGTCATTTGTCCAGCCTTAAATACAAGAGGCTTAGAAGTGTGGTCTTCCTATGTGCTAGGGAAAGTAATGAGACACGACTCGGTCTCTCACACTCTAATTACACCTCAGGCCCTGCGACTATTTCAAACATTTGCAGTGCCTAGTCACTCAGTCATGTCCAACTCTTTGTGACCCCATGGACTGTAGACCTCTTTCCATGGAGATTCTCCGGCCAAGAATACTAGAATGGGCTGCCATGCCCTCCTCCAGGGGAATCTTCTTACCCCAGGAATCAAACCCAGGCCTCCTACATTGCAGGTGGATTCTTTACCATCTGAGCCACTAGGGAAACCCAACAGTATTGGAGTGGGTATTCTATCCTTTCTCTGTGGGATCTTCTTGTCCCAGGACTTGAACCGTGGTCTCCGACATTGCAAGTGGATTCTTTACCAGCTGAGCTAACAGGAAAGCCCCATTTCAAACATCAGATCAGATCAGATCAGTCGCTCAGTCGTGTCCGACTCTTTGCGACCCCATGAACCGCAGCACGCCAGGCCTCCCTGTCCATCACCAGCTCCCGGAGGTCACTCAGACTCGCATCCATCGAGTCAGTGATGCCATCCAGCCATCTCATCCTCTGTCGTCCCCTTCTCCTCCTGCCCTCAATCCCTCCCAGCATCAGAGTCTTCTCCAATGAGTCAACTCTTCGCATGAGGTGGCCAAAATACTGGAGTTTCAGCTTTAGCATCATTCCTTCCAAAGAGATTCCAGGATTGATCTCCTTCAGAATGGACTGGTTGGATCTTCTTGCAGTCCAAGGGACTCTCAAGAGTCTTCTCCAACACCACAGTTCAAAAGCATCAATTCTTCGGCGTTCAGCCTTCCTCACAGTCCAGCTCTCACATCCATACATGACCACAGGAAAGACCATAGCCTTGACTAGGCGAACCTTTGTTGGTAAAGTAATGTCTCTGCTTTTGAATATGCTATCTAGGTTGCTCATAACTTTCCTTCCAAGGAGTAAGCATCTTTTAATTTCATGGCTGCAGTCACCATCTGCAGTGATTTTGGAGCCCAGAAAAACAAAGTCTGACACTGTTTCCACTGTTTCCCCATCTATTTCCCATGCAGTGATGGGACCAGATGCCATGATCTTCGTTTTCTGAATGTTGAGCTTTAAGCCAACCCTTTCACTCTCCACTTTCACTTTCATCAAGAGGCTTTTTAGCCCCTCTTCACTTTCTGCCATAAGAGTGGTGTCATCTGCATATCTGAGGTTATTGATATTTCTCCCGGCAATCTTGATTCCAACTTGTGTTTCTTCCAGTCCAGCATTTCTCATGATGTACTCTGCATATAAGTTAAATAAACATGGTGACAATATGCAGCCTTGACGTACTCCTTTTCCTATTTGGAACCAGTCTGTTGTTCCAGATTGTGGCATATTTATCTTTCTTTTCTTTCCCCTTGCCAAGATACTGAAGAGGTAGATTCTCATTGGCCCTTGATCTTCTGTACACAGTGGTCAGCAGCGAGATGGTTATTGGCCCTGTCCCTGTGTCCCTTTATGACATGCAGCTCCCTATTTCTATTCAATACGTGGTGCATGAGCCTCTTCCTTAAATGTGACCAGTGATCTCATCTGTACCACGGGGCTGCTTTTGTTAAGACATCTCACCAAAGCATGAGCAATAAGTTGAGTCTAGCCCTTGGCTCCATCAGCCTCTTTCCCTGCTATACTTCAACCTGAGGAAATAAATTCTAGACTAAGATTGGGGATGAGAAGCTCTTCCCTTTGTGTTTGCTCAAGAGGCTTTTTAGTCTGTTCTCTCCTTTTAAGAATTAGTTTCTAGAACAACGTCCTAGTAGAGATATTTTGCTGCCATCTGCATTTTACTCTATTCTAAACCACCTCAAGCAAAGAGTTGACTCACTGGAACAGACCCTGATGCTGGGACAGATTGAGGGCAGGAGGAGAAGGGGACGACAGAGGATGAGATGGCTGGATGGCATCACCGACTCAATGCACAGGAGTTTGGGTGAACTCCCGGAGTTGATGATGGACAGGGAGGCTTGGCGTGCTGCAATTCATGGGGTTGCAAAGAGTCAGACACAACTGAGAGACTGAACTGAGCTGAATTGAAACCTTCCTTGAGGCAATCAACATAGAGCTAGAATGAATAGAGAGAAGAGATGAAGGGCAGGGATTTCAAGAAGAAAAAAAAAATCTCAAAACCTTATCCACACACAAATAGCCCCTTCCTGGGCTTGAAAAAGAGAAGCACTGCCACACACCCCTTGCACCAGCCTTGATCTTAGGAGATGATGAGTATGTGCCATCTGCCTATACACCTGCCCAGTCCAGCAGTGGTCAGAGGCACCTTTGACTGGGGTGATTCCAGGGCAGTCTTAGATCCTCAAATAATGGGAAGCTCAGAGCTCTCCATCGGACTACCCAGGTGGCACAGTGGTAAAAAATCCACCTGCCAGTGTAGGAGATGCGAGAGATTGGGTCAAGAAGATCCTCTGGAGTAGGGAATGGCAACCCACTCTAGTATTCCAGCCTAGATAATCCCATGGAAGCCTACAATCCATGGGGAGCAAAGAGTTGGACAGGACTGAGCAGGCGCACACAGAGAGAGAGAGCGAGAGAGCTCTCCATCATCCATGGATAGAACATGAAACACGCAACACTAAGCCCTGGGGCCGGGAGCACACAGTCACATTCTCCCAGCAGCATCACTAGCAGCAAAAATCATACATAGAGATCTCAGGGTGTGGACCCAGTTCCTCTGCTCAGAAAGGGTGAGGTTTTAGCTGAGACATACGACACTAGAACCCTGCAGAGGAGGGGACTAATGAGGAGCAGCTAGGATATAGGAGGCAAGGCACAGGGTCAGGAGGGAAGGAGTCCCAGCTAGAAAACCTTGTGCCAGTCTCTAAGAGAAGGAGGCACCCACACTCCTGCCCAGAGTGGCCCCTGGATGCCCATCAGAGGGTCTTTTGGGTACTGAATTTTTCCTGCATGCCTAGAAAAGGGATGACTAAATGCATAGCCACTGAGAGATTTCAGCTAAATCTAGCCTATTATCCTCAATGGAATTCAATTTCTTTAAACATCACCTTAGATGGCTTAAATCCCCCTATCTGTTTTACTGTTGATGTGGGGTTCTGGGTGTGGTGGTGGCTTTTAATGTTGCTTTGTTTATTTTAAACTCACAACCAGCTTTCCTGCGGATTTAAATCGAATCACTCTGCCCAGCAGTGCTCCTCTTTATTGTTTAAAAGCTGATCACATCTCTTTCTGAAAAGCACAGCGTACTTGTTACCCTTGCTATGAAGCAGCCACAATTTACTGGGCTGAAAAATCAATATCTGATTGAATCCAGCTCATGCTCCTCTCTGGAATTCTTATTGCCTCTCAACTGACAGCCTCGCATCACTGTCCCACCCAGGCATTTACCTTCAAACTCTGGAGGGAAAAGAATCCATTTTCCAATGAATGAAAAGAACACTAAAGGAATGATTTTAAACACCAAAGAGAAATTCAACCTTATTTGGGAGCTGAGCAGATGATCCTTGGGCAAGAAAATAAATGATAAGTTTCAAGCTAAACCAGAGGTCTATTTTATAATGTTCAGCTAGCTGGAAGGAGCCACTGTCTGGAACCTACTATGAATTTTCTTTAAAGATGTGTTATCTCTTCTATATGTTTTTAAATACATGATCTGGAAGAACTGGCATCCCTTCTATGGAGACATCCTTCTGAAACCCACCTAGTATAGAAAGTGGAGCTCTTGAGAACTGCTGCTTTCTCCTTTGGCCAAAAGGAGATTTTGATTTTTGATTTTCCCAAAAGAGGAAGAAGAAATTAGATTGTCATCACCTGGGTATCTGGGTCAACCCATCACTGGGAGGTAACCCCAAACTCAGGCAGATTCAACTGCACTCAGTTCTACTTTCACTGGCTGGGGGCTTTGGTAACAGAAGAGCAGGACTGAAAAGCTGCCAAATTTGACCTTTTTTTGTTGTGTGTGTGTAGGTGGGTTGCTGAGCCTAAGAAAAGTCTGAAGGAAAAGGTTTTGCTCCATCTCCCTCTGGATGGGATGGACACATTTCCCTGAGAGGTCACCTAGGCAGAATACAGAGTTTATTTAAAGGACATTGAACCAATATGCTTCATTTCTGGCTAATAAAAGAGCCAAAAAAAAAAAAGAGAGAGAGAGAGAGAAATGCATGAGGAGAGTTCTTGAAGACTCCTGATTTTGAATGTGGGTTAAGGCTAGGGGCTGGCAGGGAAAGAGGAATTTAACTCAGGTTGGCAAACAGGGTTAAAGTCTAAATAGAGAGCCAGTATGCTGAGGAGATAATAAGACAAAAGTGCAGAAATTGATGGTGTCTAATTCCTACATGGTATTTCATGCCAAGTGTGCCTCATATAAGCGTTGTTTAATTTATAATTTTTCACTCTTCTTTGTAATATATAAAATCAAAGAGTGGCTCTAACCAGAGTTATTTTTGAAATGCAGTAGCCAAGACTTGAGGAGGGACATTAAGACCTTCACCACGTAGAGAGAGATCATTTTATGGAGATGATACTTCAAATTGCCTATAGGTCACCTAAAGACCTATAAGGTAGACTGAGCACGAAAAGGTAATGATAGACACTGCAAGAGAACACAGGCAAAGTCTGCTGGAGTACGTAAGTTGAGAACACAGAGTTGAAAGTCCAGGAGACAAGGGCAGTGAGAGTTTATAGTATCAGAGTGGAAAGAACAGCAAAAAAAAGAAAACACTGGAAATATGCAGAAGTTCCCTGTGAGTGTTCACCAGAGTACTAATCAGCAATGAAGAAACTATCTGAGGCCAGGAAAAGAGACTTTCAAAGATTAGAGTGGACAGTATTTGGTGATCACACAGAGTCCGAAATAGTGCCTGTCGCCACCAGTCAGACTGAAAAACTCATCATTCATGAAATATTTGGTAGAGTGCTCAGAAATATCTTACCTCAGTAGGGGAGGAAAATTAGCCCTAGGAAATGATGCTCTGATTTTTTTTTTCTGACAAATCTTAAAAGCGAGAATGATCAATACTGTTTCCAAGTAATTTAACTGCATCTCAAATAAAGATAAGAATATTTACAGAAGCATAAAAATAGCAACACCTTAACAAGGTAAAACTTACATTGTATAAAATCCAATAAAAAATAACCATGCATGCAAAGAAGCAAGAAAATATGACTTATGATAATGAGAGAAAACAGTTCATTGAAATGGTCAAGAACTAAAACAGAATTGAATTACCTTAGAGGGTCATTAAAACAGTTGTTAAAACAGTATTCCATGTATTCAATAGCTAAAGAAAAGATTAAGTATGGAAGATAGTTTAAAAGACTCAAAACTTTTAGAGATTAAAAACATCAGTGTCTCAGATTTTAAAAACTAATAATACTGGATGGGATCAATGGCAGATTAGATGTGGCAGAAGAATATATTATTAATAGTTAACTTGAAGATATAGAAATATAAACTATCTGAAATGAAACCCAGACAAAAAAGAAAAACTATTTCACTAATCATATTAAATGTGGATGGGCTGAAAATCTCAAACAAAAGGCAAAGATTGTCAGATCAGATAAAAATTTCAAGACTGACACATAACTACCTACAAAAAAAAAAAAATTTTAATTTAAATACACAAATAGATTTAAAAAAATTTTTAAGGAAAAAGATATATCATTACTAAAACTAATAGAAAGTTGGAGTAACAATATTCATAAAGCATATTTTAGAGCAAATAATATAACCAGAGGCAAATACAGTCATTTCATATTAACAAGGATTTACTTCATCAAGAATTAACAAGCCTAAACATTTATGCACCTGATAACATAGCTCCAAAATATATAAAGCAAAAAAAAAAAAAATGATAGAAAAGCAAAGAGAAATAGATAAATCTACAATCAGAGTCCAAGATTTTAACAGCTCTGTCTCAATAATTGGTAAATTTAAACAATATTATCAATGAACTTGACCTAATTGACTTTTATAGAACTCTTCAAGCAACAACAAAGGACACACTTTTTGAATGCACACACACAAAAATTACTAAGACAGATCATTTTACAGGCCACAGATAGGCCTCAAAACATTTTAAAAGATTAGACTTATACAAAGCATGTTGTCTAAACACACTGGAATTAAATTATAAATCTTTGTATAATTATTCAGTATTCCCACCAAGAAAAATAGTAGGTCTGAGGTCAAAGGCTGGAGCAGGAAAGCTAAAAAGGAAATAGTCACCAGAGATCGTCATGACTGCAAACCTGTAAATAGGGCGTTATCCAGAGAGGCAGGGAAATCATAAGGAGATTGGGAATAGATAAATTCCATTTGAGTCAGGTTGAGTCTAAGTAATCATGAAGTCTTTGAAAGTATCACAGACTGATACAGGGATACAACTAGAGACTCAAAGATAAGGTCCAGAATTTTCAATATGAAAGTTATTAGTGTAAGCTCTGGGAACAAAGGGTGGCCCAGAAGAAAACAATAGGGAGAGAAGAGAAATGGGCCAAGTTATGATAAGGACATCCAACCACAGCTGTGGTCAAAGAAGAAGCTTCAAGGAGGTAGGAGACTGGCAGATGGTGTTTTTTGTGACAGCCAAAGATAAAGAGTTTTAAAAGAAAAAAAAATCAATGTGTGGGTCAATATCAGATAGCACAGTTCAAGAAAGTGAAAGTAGAGAAAACCATTGGCTTTGGGACCAGAGTTTTCTGTGTCCTTTCAGGAGATCAGCCTCAATAAAGTGGTGTGAACTCTAAAATACAGAGGGCTGGTACAAGAGGAAAGAAGATTGAAGCCACAGGTGTGGGTCATCCTTCTGGAAGTTTGACAAGGCATGGAAGAATCCTGCATGTCAAACACTCCAAGCATCTCAGCAGTCCTTAAACAAATCAGGCCCTTTCACTCCTCCCCCTCTTCCCACTGCCTGTAATCTTAGGAGAAATTAATGTTCTTTCCCTACTTAGTAATCTTTTCCCCTTCAGAGTACAGATCTGTTTTTTATTAGCACTCATCCATCCTCCTGGACAGAGTAGGTGTCCAGGGGTGGGCGCATGACTACATACAGAGTCAATTGGCAGATGGATTGAAAATTTGGGAGAGGGCATCTTATCTTGTGAGACTTAAAGTAGAGCTAAGACAGAGAAGGAGATGGAGATGAAAAAAGGGAGAGAGAGAAAGAGGATGGAGATGGATACAGAGGCACTTTTAAAAGAAAGAAATTCTCAATAACTTAGTTGAACCTCTTGTTCCATCCATGCATGCAACAACTGCCCTCCTTCCTTATGACATGAGCTAATACCATCCTTTTTCCCTTGAGTTAGTTTGAATTAAGTTTATATCACTTGCAACTGAAAAAGCCCAAACAACCAAATGCCCTTCACCCTTTCCTGTCCCCACTTTCATTACTTAGAAATCTGCTGCCTATCTTTCAAGTTCAAAGAAAAATTCTGCTTTGTCTTTGATGCCCTGAAAATGAAAGTCACTCAGTCATGTCCAACTCTTTGCGACCCCATGGACTGTAGCCCACCAGGCTTCTCTGCCCATGGAGTGGGTTGCAGTTCCCTTCTCCAGGGATCGAACCCAGGTCTCCTGTACTGCAGGCGGATTCTTTACCATCTGAGCCACAAAGGAAGCCCATGATGCCCTAGAGATATGCTAGTAAACTGACTCAAAAAAGAAAGAAAGAAAAAAGGAAAGAAAGAAAGGAAACAGACTCAGTTTTTGTAGTGTTTGCTGATTTTTTGATTTTTATGATGTAAATGCTCACACTGTGGCTAATTTCAAGCAACCAACATGAAGTTACTGAACACAGATTTGAGAAAATATGGATAGAATCAAAGTAAACTGGGTCACATCTCCAGGTCCTGATGGCAGAACTGGATATAGGGTGGCAGCTATAAGAAGTTGCCTGACCTTGACAGTACACATTCAGTGCAAAAGTCTCCATGTCCTGAATGACAAAGCCCACTTGCTCTTGTTGAGTTTTCTCAATTGATCTGTCCTTCCACCCACCTCACCTCTGCTCTTCTGGGACAGTGTCTGATGCTATTCCAGTAAGCACATCCTGTGCATCACACCTATTGGTCACATTTTTGTCCCAGTGCCCAAGTGGAAGCCCCTCAATGATGGGAAGTGTGTCTGCTTCATCCTTGTCTTCTTAGAGCTGGACTTCCAGAAGGTGTCAGGAATACTTGTGGAATGAGGAAGTAGCTTTAGTGACAAGAGCCAATGAAAAGGTGGATGAAGCCTGTGCATATCTGAAGGCAATGGGACTGCTAGAGAAGAAAGAAATAGTAGGAAACATTCTCAAACTTTGGAAAAGAAGGAAGCAACGTGCTTCAGAGATTGACAGAGGCAATAGGAAGAGGCAAGATAGGCAATTTGGAAGGGAGTGATGAAGAATTGATGCTTTTGAACTGTGGTGTTGGAGAAGACTCTTGAGAGTCCCTTGGACTGCAAGGAGGTTCAACCAGTCCATCCTAAATGAGATCAGTCCTGGGTGTTAATTGGAAGGACTGATGCTAAAGCTGAAATTCCAATACTTTGGCTACCTCATGCGAAGAGTTAACTCATTGGAAAAGACTCTGATGCTGGGAGGGATTGGGGGCAGGAGGAGAAGGGGACGACAGAAGATGAGATGGCTGGAAGGCATCATCGACTCGATGAACATGAGTTTGAGTGAACTCCAGGAATTGGTGATGGACAGGGAGGCCTGGAGTGCTGCAATTCATGGGGTTGCAAAGAGTCGGACACGACTGAGGGACTGAACTGAATTGATGAGAATTCATCTGGGCATGGAAACAAAAAAATGTGCCAAGGGAGGGGGGAATATGGAAATTGATGCTCCTTCTTCCAAGGAAGCAGAGACGGGGAGAGGAAGACAGAGGGGAGGGTCTGGGGTGAGGACATCAGGTTCAGAGGAGCTACAGGGGTTTAAGATACAATAGAACAAAGCTTGGGCCCAAATGAGCATCTTAAAAGTCAGCCGTTCTCACATGCACAATTCTGCACCAAATTCAACCTCATGATTTCCAGCAATGACCCATGAACCATACTTAAAACTGCAATTACTCTCTGAGAATAAAGAGCTAGTCAGCTATCCAGCTCTTCACTCAAACACATCTCATTCTCCTGATTTACTTTTCCTGGGCTGTGCCTGACAATGCTTCCAAAGCCAGTACTTGGGGTGGCCATGCCCAGCCAGCGGAGGCAGCAGGGAGAATTAAACTCAGCCAACTGTAGCAGGCCAGGAGTTACACCACGTTGCCCTGACAACTAATGGGCAGAGCTCGGGAGAGATAGATGGAGATGGCTGAGGTCAATGGGTAATAAAATCCTAGTTAAAGGCTGGTTTTTCTCTCCTTCATTTCTGCTGATATAAACATGAGGGAGAAAAGAAAAAGATAATTGGAAGGCAGATTCCCTTAGAGATGTGCCAGGCAGAAATTGCAGATTCTAAGCATAAGGCCCTGAGCTGAACTGAGGGTCAAACCAGGACACATCTAGATACTCAAAGAGTCTGCTCAGAAATGATGCTCTCAAACACAAACCAAAGGTATGGGGGAGGAAAGACCCAAGCTTTTTCTGAGCACTTACCATGTGTAGACTATAGCCCTGAGAAGGAGATATAAACAGGAAGCTTCAAGAGATAGAATAGGCTCTGCCTGTTCGGCCTTAAATCTCATCTATGACATTTACTATCTTAGGAACCTGGGGCTTTGTGCCAGAGACCAGCCCTAAGTCCGAGGTGCAGTGAAGATAGCCCTTGCTTCACAAGGTTGTGGGGTGGTCCAGGAGATAATGAGGGTAAAGGAGCCCTGGCTTGGGGTAAGCACTGAGTGAGTAGCAACCCATAATGATAGCTGCCATCATACGCCTTCAGTCCATGCAAGCAGCATTCTCAAGGCTTTATTCCCATTTCCTCCTAGCAGGTCTTCAGGAACAGTGCCTGCTGCATACTCAACTTACAAATGATGACACAAGGCACAGAGAGGTTAAGTAACCTGCCCAAGATGACATGGGTGGTAAGTAGTCAAGCCAGGGCTGGCACCCAGGCCATGTAGCTCCAGAACCTGGGCTATAGAACCGCATCCACAATGCAAATGTGTGCTTAGTCACTCAGTCATGTCCATCTCTTTGTAACCCCGTGGACTGTAGCCCACCAGGCTCTTCTGTCCATGGGGATTTTCCAGGCAAAAATACTGGAGAGGGTTGCCATGTCCTCCTCCAGGGAATCTTCCCAACCCAGGGATCGAACCCAGGTCTCCAGCATTGCAGTGGATTCTTTACTGTCTGAGCCACCAGGGAAGATGAGTCATCAAAAATAAGGAGCAGGGAGAACAAGATGGCAGAGGAGTAGGTGGACATGGAGTACATCTCTCTCCACAGATACACTTCAGACACAGAAATGCATACAGAACACCAGCTGAGAGTGGACAGGAGGACCTGACCAGTGGAAAAGAATATATAGAACCACGCAAAACTCGGTAGGACAAAGGAACTACAGGGGAAAATGGGAGTATTAGGAGGACTGGACCTACCCTCAGCATGAGGGTGAACTGAAGCAGAAGTCTGATCCCCATGGAGGGGCAATTGTCTGAGTCAGAGGAGAAACATTTAAGGCTGAGAGTGAAACAGCTGATCTGTGGCACCCCAAATGGAATGAGAATCAGACAGTCCTTGCCACAGCCATACATATGCCAGGCAGGAACATGGGTCTCCTGGAAGGGGCAGTGGCTAGGAGCTGGAATTTAGGGATTATGGAGCAATCCCAGGGTGAGGGCTGCTGTTGACTGCGGAAAGACAGATCAAGGGGAGGAGAGGGAGGAGATCGTGGTGGGAAGTGCCTGTGGCAGAAAGCCAGGCAGCCATAGAAGCAAGGCGATACTGCTGAGTCATGCGTAGGGGGTGGAGCCATCTCCATATCCTCTGTCTCCCCACACGCCAGCATTGGCAGCTAAACCACGGAGAGGCTGGCCCGTCAAATGCCTGATGCACTGAACTACAGAGTAGGACCCCTCCCAGGGTGCTCCTTTCAGTGACTGATGCACCAATCTACAGAGTAGGACCCCAGCCAGGGGGGCCCCTCTATGTGCCTGATGCACTGAACAACAGACAATGACCCCAAGCCAAGGAACCCTCTAAGCGCTTGATCTAAGGAGCTACAGAGAAAGACGGGCCAAAGAGGCCTTCTGATCGCCAGCTACAAGAGGCTCTGATAGGGCCATAATTCCTGCCATGGAGGCAGTCCATGTCACTGCACACTTGGCCCTGCCAGGGTCCCTGCAAGCCAAGCAGGTGCACCACCCTCACGCTCAGCTTTCACTGGGGTAGAGCTGCCACAGACAAAAAAAAAAAAAAAAATTTAAGTCTTGTGTTTATGCGTGCAGGGTCATTTCGGTCCTGTCTGACTCTTTGCGACCCTATAGACTGTGGCCTGCCAGGCTTCTCTGTCAGACGGGGTTCTCCAGGCAAAAATACTGGAGCATATTGGCCAGTACTGGTTGCCATACCCATCTAGAGCACTGTATTTCCTGCTGCCCTAGCTGCCAACCCCCTTGAGTACCTGGTGCTGTCAGAACCCCTGTAACCCAAGCAGCTGCACCACTTCCACACCTGGCCTTCACAGGGGCAAACCCAAGCCCTCCAGGGCAGCCTCAGGAGCTAAACCCCAGCGAAGGACCCACATGTAGAGGTGAAAATAAAACCACAATTGAAACCCAGGGGCAATGTGGCTAAAGAAGAAGACCCAAAACCTTCCCACCAGCTGTGCAAGTTGCAGATTAAATCCACATGATCAACTAAGCAGACTTTGTGTCTATGGAATATATAAAAGGCCACGCGCTAGCTCTGATAGCTGTGGATATTAGAGGCAAGAACACACAGGAGTAGGACAAGATTAGAATCTGAGCTGCCCCCACAGCAGGTCCAGAGATCAGTACAGTGCTGGAGGGCATCCTAGGGAGGTAAGGAGGACTATGATTCCCAGCGCAGGAAAGGACTCTGACAGCAGAGACTCAAGAAAAACATTTATTATTCTTATATTCTGACTTGTTCTGTAGATTCTTTTGGATTTTTTTTTCTTTTTTCTTTTTCCCCACTCAGTTGTAGTTGTCGATTTTATTGGCACTAAGAAATCCAATTAAGTTTTTAAACTTTTTTTTCCTTTTTCTTCAGTCACATTTTTATTGTTGTTATAAACCTCTGCCTCTATATTGGACTTTTGCAGTTCTGTGGAGTTTTCCCTCCCCACATCCCTTTTTTTCTTTCTTCTTCCCTTTTTTTTCTCTTTTCTCTTTTTCTATAATTTTAATTTTTAATTTTTGTAAACTTATTATATTTTTCTTCATTTATCCCTTCGTTTGCCCTTCCTACTGTTCTTTCTCCTTGCAGTTTATCTTTAATGTATATAAATCTTCTTTTACCTCTATTTAACTTTGCATATCTATTCTTTATTTCTTTTCTTTCTTTCCTTTCCTCTCAATATATTTGCTAGTTTTGTTTTCATTGCTTTATTCCCCACTTGGCACCTTGCTTTAGTTTTGTTTTCCAGTTTGTGCTTAAGTTAGTTTTTTTCTTAACTGGTAAATATAATTTTTGATTTCCTTTGTTTGCCAGATCAACCTATGGTACTTTATTTTTGTTGGACTATTTTCACTTTGCTCATAGGTATATATATGCTTGTGTGTATATTCCATTATTTTAATTATTATTTGCCTGGTTTTGGAACTGCCATTTGTCTGAGGTTCATCTTTGGTTCCTTGTTTTTGGATATTTGTTTTATTCTTCCTTAATGCCATAACAAACCACTTGTGGAATCTTCATTTCTGACCAGAGATCAAACCCTGAGCCTTTGGTGTGGGAGCACTGACTCAAAGACCCTAGACTACCAGAAAACTAACCCTAGGGAGTATCAAATACTGAGAACTCACATAAAGGAAACCACTTGAACACAAGACCCAGCATCACCCAACCATCAGTAGCACCCTGTGCAGGATGCAGGATGCCTCATCTAAAGAACAAACAAAACAAAAATATAAGCCCAATCATCAGCAGACAGGAGTTGCCCATCAGAGGAAAAACAAACAAACAAAAACTCAACACAAATCTCACCCTATACGAAGCTCACACAAAACTGGGCCAGCCTGAGGAAGGCAGAAACCAAAAGCAAGAAAGAATTCAACCTTCTTCAGGGAAACAATTCAACTTTCTTTGAAGCCTAGGAAAAGGAGACCTCAAACACAATAACTTAAAAAAAAAGAAAAGAAAAGGCAGAGAAATACTGCACAAAGGAAGGAACAAACTAGAAACACAGAAGTCCAAATAAATGAAGAGGAAATAGGAAAATTATCTGAAAAAGAATTCAGAATAATTATACTAAAGATGATCAAAAACCTTGAAAGCAAAATGGAGAAAATGTAAGAATCAATTAACAAAGGCCTAGAAGAATTAAATAAGCATAGAGAGACAAAGAACACAATTATTGAAATTAAAAATACTCTAGAAGGGATCAATAGCAGAATATCTGAAGCAGAAGAATGCATCAGCGAGCTGGAAGATAAATGATGGAAATAACTTCTGAAGAGCAGAATAAAGAAAAAAGAATGAAAAGAGCTGAGGACAGTCTCAGAGACCTCTGGGACCATATCAAATACACCAACATTTGAATTACAGGGGTCCCAGGAGAAGAAGAGAAAAAGAAAGGGTATGAGAAAATTTTTGAAGCGATTATAGTTGAAAATTTCCCCAACATGGGAAAGGAAATGGCCAATCAAGTTCAAGAAGCACAAAGAGTCCCATACAGGATAAATCCAATGAGAAACACTCCAAAACACATACTAATCAAACTAACAAAGACTAAACACAAAGAAAGACTATTAAAAGCAGCAAGGGAAAAACAACAAGTAACATACAAGGGAAACCCCATACGCTTAACAGCTGATCTTTCAGCAGAAACTCTGCAGGCCAGAAGGGAATGGCAGGATATATTTAAAATACTGAAAGGAAAAAATCTACAACCAAGATTAATGTACCCAGCAAGGGTCTCATTCAAAATTGATGAAGAAATCAAAAACTTTTCAGACAAGTAAGAGTTAAGAGAATCCAGTACCACCAAACCAGCTTTACAACAAATGTTAAATGGACTTATATAGTCAAGAAATACAATAAAAGAAAAAAGAGCTACAAAGTCAATCCCAAATAATTAGAAAATGGCAATAGGAATATATATATCAATCAGATCAGATCAGATCAGATCAGTCGCTCAGTCGTGTCCGACTCTTTGCGACCACATGAACTGCAGCACGCCAGGCCTCCCTATCCATCACCAGCTCTCGGAGGTCACCCAGACTCACATTCATCGAGTCAGTGATGCCATCCAGCCATCTCATCCTCTGTCGTCCCCTTCTCCTCCTGCCCTCAATCCCTCCCAGCATCAGAGTCTTCTCCAATGAGTCAACTCTTCGCATGAGGTGGCCAAAATACTGGAGTTTCAGCTTTAGCATCATTCCTTCCAAAGAAATCCCAGGGCTGATCTCCTTCAGAATGGACCGGTTGGATCTCCTTGCAGTCCAAGGGACTCTCAAGAGTCTTCTCCAACACCACAGTTCAAAAGCATCAATTCTTCGGCACTCAGCCTTCTTCACAGTCCAGCTCTCACATCCATATATGACCACAGGAAAGACCATAGCCTTGACTAGGCGAACCTTTGTTGGCAAAGTGATGTCTCTGCTTTTGAATATGCTATCTAGGTTGGCCATAATAACCTTCCTTCCAAGGAGTAAGCGTCTTTTAATTTCATGGCTGCAGTCACCATCTGCAGTGATTTTGGAGCCCAGAAAAAGAAAGTCTGACACTGTTTCCACTGTTTCTCCATCTATTTCCCATGTAGTGATGGGACCAGATGCCATGATCTTCGTTTTCTGAATGTTGAGCTTTAAGCCAACCTTTTCACTCTCCACTTTCACTTTCATCAAGAGGCTTTTTAGTTCCTCTTCACTTTCTGCCATAAGGGTGGTATCATCTGCATATCTGAGGTTATTGATATTTCTCCCAGCAATCTTGATTCCAGCTTGTGTTTCCTCCAGTCCAGCATTTCTCATGATGTACTCTGCATATCAATAATTACCTTAAATGTAAGTGGATTAAATGCTCCAACCAAAGTCACAGACAGGCTGAATAGATACAAAAATAAGACCCACATACATGCTGTCTACAAGATACCCACTTCAGACTTCAAGACACATATTGACTGAAAGTGAGAGGATGGAAAAATATATTCCATACAAATTGGAAGCAATAGAAAGCTGGAATGGCAATCCTCATATCAGACAAAATAGACCTTAAAATAAAGACGATTACAAGTGATAAGGAAGGACACTACATAATGATCAAGGGATCAATCCAAGAGGAAGACATAACAATTGTAAATATCTATACATCCAACATAGGAGCACCTCAATACATAAGACAAATACCAATAGACATAAAAGGAGAAATGGACAGTAACACAATAATAGTAGGAGACTTTAACACCCCACTCACACCAATGGACAGATCATCAAAACAGAAATTTAATAAGGAAACATAAGTCTTAAATGATACATTAGAGAGATGGATCTCATTGATATCTTTAGGACATTCCATCCAAATACAGAAGAATACACCTTCTTCTCAAGTGCACATGGAACATTCTCCAGGATAGACCACATCTTGGGTCACAAATCAAACCTCAGTAAATTTAAGAAAATTGAAATTGTATCAAGCATCTTGTCCGACCACAATGCTATGAGACTAGAAATCAATTACAAGAAAAAACTGTAAGGAACACAAACACATGGAGATTAAACAACACGTTTCTAAATAACTAACAGATTACTGAATAAATCAAAAGGGAAATTAAAAGATTTCTAAAAACAAATGACAATGAAAACACAAAAACTCAAAGCCTATGGGATGCAGCAAAAGCAGATCTAAGAGTGAAGTTTATAGAAATACAATCCTACCTCAAGAAATAAGAAAAACATCAAATAGTCTAACTTTACACCTAAAACAACTGGAAAAAGAAGAAGAAGAAAAAAAAACAAAATTAGTAGAAGAAAATAAATCATAAAGATGCTAGCAGCAATAAATGAAAAAGAAATGAAAGAAACAATAGTAAACATTAATAAAACTAAAAGCTGGTTCTTTGAGAATATAAACAAAATTGACAAGCCCTTTGTCAGACTCATCAAGAGAAAAAGAGAGAAGAATCAAATCAACAAAATTAGAAATAAAAAAGGAGAGGTTACAACAGATAATTATGAAATACGAAGGATTATAAGAGACTATTATGGACAACTATATGCTATAACTGGAAGAAATGCACAGATTCTTAGAAAACTTCAATCTTCCAAGACTGAACCAGTAAGAAATAGAAATTATGAACAACCCAATTACAAGCACTGAAATTGAAGCTGTGATCAAAATCTCCCAAAAAACAAAAGACCGGGACCAGATGGCTTCACAAGAGAATTCTATCAAACATTTAGAAAAAAGCTAATGCCTATCCTTCTAAAACTCTTTCAAAAAATTGCAGAGGAAAGAATACTTCCAAATTCATTCTACGAGGCCACCATCAACCTGATGCCAAACCCAGACAAAGACAACACAAAAAAAGAAAACTACAGGCCAATATCACTGATGAACATAGACGCAAAAATCCTCAACAAAATTTTAGCAAACAGAATTCAGCAATGCATCAAAAAGCTCATACACCATGATCAAGTTGGGTTTGTTCCAGGGATGCAGGGATTCTTCCATATATGCAAATCAATCAATGTGATATACCATGTTAACAAATTGAAAGATAAAAACCATATGATCATCTTAAAAGATTCAGGAAAAGCCTTTGACAAAATTCAGCACCTATTTATGATTAAAACTCTTCAAAAAATGAGCATAGAAGGAACCTACCTCAATATAGTAAAGGCCATATATGAGAAGCCTACAGCAAACATTATTCTCAATGGTGCCTCAGATGGTAAAGTGTCTGTCTACGATGTAGGAGACCCGGGTTTGATCCCTGGGTTGGGAAAATCCCTTGGAGAAGGAAATGGCAATCCATTCCAGTACTAGTGCCTGGAAAATTCCATGGACAGAGAAGCCTGGTAGGAGCCGCAAAGAGTTGGACACAACTGAGCGACTTCACGTTCACAGCAAACATTATTCTCAATGGTAAAAAATTGAAAATATTCCCCCTAACATCAGGGATAAGACAAGGGTGTCCACTTTCACCACTATTATTCAGCATAGTTCTGGAAGTCCTAGCTACAGAAATCAGAGAAGAAAAAGAAGTAAAAGGAATCCAGATTGGAAAAGAAGTAGTAAAGCGCTCACTGTTTGCAGATGACATGATACCGTACATAGAAAACCCTAAAGATAGTATCAGAAAATTACTAGAGCTAATCAGTGAATTTGGCAGCAGCAGCAGGATACAAAATCAATACACAGAATCACTTGCTTTTCTATATACAAACAATGAAAAATCAGAAAGAGCAATTAAAGAATCAATCCCATTCACCATTGCAACAAAAAGAATTAAATATCTAGGAATAAACTTACCTAAGGAGACAAAAAAAAAAAACTATACACAGAAAATTATAAGACACTGATGAAAGAAATCAAAGATGACATAAACAGATGGAGAGATATTCCATGTTGAGAATATGGAATGGAGAGAATCAATATTGTGAAAATGACTATACTACCAAATGCAATCTACAGATTCAATGCAATCCCTATCAAATTACCAATTGCATTTTTCACAGAACTAGAACAAAAAAAATTCACAATTCATATGGAAACACAAAATACCCTGAATAGCCAAAGCAATCTTGAGAAAGAAGTATGGAGCTGGAGGAATCAACTTTCCTGACTTCAGGTTACACTACAAGCTACAGTCATCAAGACAGTATGCTACTGGCACAAAAACAGACATATAGACCAATGGAACAAGATAGAAAGCCCAGAAATAAACCCATGCACCTATGGGTACCTTATTTTTGACAAAGAAGGCAAGAATATATAATGTGGCAAAGACAGCCTCTTCAATAACTGGTGCTGGGAAAACTGGACAGCTACATGTAAAAGAATGAAATTAGAACACTTCCTAACACCATACACATAAATAAACTCAAAATGGATTGAAGACCTAAATGTAAGACCAGAAACTATAAAACTCTTAGAGGAAAACATAGGCAGAACACTCGGTGACACAAATCAAAGCAAGATCCTCTATGACCCACCTGCTGCTGCTGCTGCTGCTGCTGCGTCGCTTCAGTCGTGTCCGACTCTGTGCGACCCCACAGACGGCAGCCCACCAGGCTCCCCCGTCCCTGGGATTCTCCAGGCAAGAACACTGGAGTGGGTTGCCATTTCCTTCTCCAATGCATGAAAGTGAAAAGTGAAAGTGAAGCCGCTCAGTCGTGTCCAACTCTTAGCGACCCCATGGACTGGAGCCTACCAGGATCCTCCATCCATGGGATTTTCCAGGCAAAAGTACTGGGGTGGGGTGCCATTGCCTTCCCCTGCTAGAGTAATGGAAATAGAAACAAAAGTAAACAAGTGGGACCTGATTAAACTTAAAAGCTTTTGCACAGCAAAGGAAACTATAAGCAAGGAGAAAAGACAAACCTCAGAATGAGGGAAAATAATAGCAAATGAAACAACTGACAAAGGATTAATTTCCAAAATATACAAGCAGTTCATACAACTCAATAACAGAAAAACAAACAACCCAATCAAAAAGTGGGAAAAAGACATAAACAGACATTTCTCCAAAGAAGACATACAGATGGCTAACAAACACATGAAAAGACCCTCAACATCACTCATTATTAGATAAATGCAAATCAAAACCACAATGAGATATCACCTCACACCAGAATGGCCCTCATCAAAAAGTCTACAAACAATAAATCCTGGAAAGGGTTTGGAGAAAAAAGAACACTCTTACACTGTTGGTGGGAGTGTAAATTGATACAGCCACTATGGAAGACAGTATGGAAATTCCTTAAAATGACCCAGTAATCCCACTTCTACGCATATACCCTGAGGAAATCAAAATTGAAAGAGACACATGTATCCCATTGTTCACCGCAGCACTATTTACAATAGCTAGTATATGGAAGCAACCTAGATGTCCATCGACACATGAATGGATAAAGAAATCGTGGTATATATACACAATGGAACATTACTCAGCCATAAAAAGAATGCATTTGAGTCGGTTCTGATGAGGTGTATGAACCTAGAACCTATGATACAGAGTGAAGTGAGTCAGAAAGAGAAAGATAAATACCGTATTCTAACACATATATATGGAATCTAGAAAAATGATACTGAAGAATTTACTTACAGGGCAACAATAGAGAAACAGACATAGAGAATAGACTTACAGACATGGGGAGAAGGGAGGAGAGGGTGAGATGTATGGAGAGAGCAACATATGTAAAATACTACATGTATTTTTTTTTTTTACCATATTGAAATTACCATACGTAAAATAGATAGTGAATGGGAATTTGCTGTATGGCTCAGGAAACACAAACAGGGGCTCTGTACCAACCTAGAGGGGTGGGATGGGAAGGGAGATGGGAGCGAGGTTCAAAAGGGAGGGGATATATGTATCAGTTCAGTTCAGTTCAGTCGCTCAGTCGTATCCGACTCTGTGACCCCATGAACCACAGCACGCCAGGCCTCCCTATCCATCACCAACTGCCGGAATCTACCCAAACCCATGTCCATTGAGTCAGTAATATCATCCAACCATCTCATCCTCTGTCGTCCCCTTCTCCTCCTTCCTTCAATCTTTCCCAGAATCAGGGTCTTTTCAAATGAGTCAGCTCTTCGCATCACGTGGCCAAAGTATTGGAGTTTCGGCTTCAACATCAGTCCTACCAATGAACACCCAGGACTGATCTCCTTTAGGATGGACTGGTTGGATCTCCTTGCAGTCCAAGGGACTCTCAAGAGTCTTCTCCAACACCACAGTTCAAAAGTATCAATTCTTTGGTGCTCAGCTTTCTTTATAGTCCAACTCTCACATCCATACATGACCACTGGAAAAACCATAGTCTTGACTAGACGGACCTTTGCTGGCAAAGTAATGTCTCTGCTTTTTAATATGCTGTCTAGATTGGTTGTAACTTTCCTTCCAAGGAGTCAGCATCTTAATTTCATGGCTGCAATCACCATCTGCAGTGATTTTGGAGCCCAAAAAATAAAGTCAGCCACTGTTTCCACTGTTTCTCTATCTATTTCCCATGAAATGATGGTACCAGATGCCATGATCTTAGTTTTCTGAATGTTGAGCTTTAAGCCAACTTTTTCACTCTCCTCTATGGCTGATTCTTGTTGAAGTTTGACAGAAAACAGCAAAATTCTGTAAAGCAATTATCTTTCAATTAAAAAATTAATTAAATTTTTAGAAAATGAGGAGCATATATGTATGACTGAGTCCCTTTGCTGTCCATCTGAAATTATCACAACATTGTTGATTGGCTGTACTCCAACATAAAAAGTTTCTTAAAAAATAAAATAAAATTAGAAAAATAATGGAGAAGCAAAAGGAATATTGACAGACTATTTACCTATTGTTGCATACACACAGATACAAATAATAGTTCTGAAAGGAAACACAATTTAAAACTTATAACATTGTTTGCCTCTGGGGAAGGAAAGGCAAAGAAGGGAGATTTTTTACTGTATGTTTACTGTGGAGTTTGAACCATGGGAAAGCAGTGCCTATTTTAAAAAATGAATATATTAAATTAAAATTTAAAAAGAGGGGAACAGGGCAGGAGATGCCATTTCCAATATATTTATTTCAAGCATTTGCTGAATGGAAAAGAACAGATTCCTACTCTCTAGTCCCTGACATGACCATGGCGAAGCAGGCTCACAGGCTGTGATAAACATCCATACACATACATACAATGTGCTGCACAGACCCTGAGGAGGACAGGGCAAGTTGTGCACATAGAGAAGGGTGAGAGGCTCCACAGAGAGGGTATTTCTAAGCTGAGATCTTTCCAGAACCCATGACCTTGAGTCCAGTCATATATAAAATAATAATGGTCCACATGATGAGCCCTTACTGCCAGGCACTGTGCCCAGCCCTCCATATAGTTGACCCAACAAAACTCAACATCCTTACACGGTAGGTACCATTATCATCAGCTCCCTTTCTCTTCTGGATGCACAATTGAAGTTTAAAGAGGTTGAGTGGTTACCCAAAGCACATAACTGGGTTACAGAATGGAAACCTAAAGAAAGCCTTTCCCAGAAACCACTGCCCCTATCACCCTACCACACCCTGGCATCTCCTAGTGAGACTGAGGAAAGATGGGATGTGCTGAGACAGCCCTAGAAGGCAAGTGTGGTCCCTGCCAAGAGTCTAGGCAGCAGGTGGGTTGTGGCCAGACACGCTGTCAGGGAGGAGCACCAGGAGCAGGGTCAACCGCACCCCTGAGTTCCCACAGTGTGATGTCAGGGCCAGTTTTTCTAGGCTATAATTTCTGCTCCTGAAGAACAAGAAGAAAAAAAGAGATAGTTTCCAAACAGCCTCACTGCTTATCCTACAAAAAAAGCAATTTCTGGTTGCTTTATATGCTTTCTGACGACAGGCCTGATGGGTTCTGGCCTTGGAAAACTCATTCGACTCTGGGCCTGCATCCTCAACTTTGCAGCAGCTCCTCACACGTGCCCTGAGCAGCACCTACTGGGTGCAGAGAGCTGAGCTGGCTCCAAAATCAATGGAAGGCCTGGACCCTGTTCTTGTGGGTTGGAGAGGGGCACGGGTAAGAGATGTATTGTCTAAATGAGAGAATATCTGCTGAAAATGCTACAAAATCACCTGGCAGCTTATGAACACATTCCAAGTGGTGCCCACAATGCTGAGGTCTGTCCTTCCCAGGACATCTGGGTGATGCTCTATGGAGGAGCTCCAAATCTGCTTTTGAAAGTGAGAACCTGGCTTTCATAAGAACAGGTGGGAGGACATCACAGGTGGGAATGGGAATGAGCCAGATGAAGACAAGACCTGAGCCCTATTCTGGGATGTAACAGAGAATCTGTTCTGGTGCTAGATGTGAGGGAATCTTGATGACACAAGCCTGGCAGGAGGCACATGGGGGAACTGAATGCCGGAGGGAGCTCAGCAGAAAAAGGAACAGACAGCCATGGCAGATTCTTCAGAGAAGGAATAACTTGGTAAGAATTGCCTAGACAGCAGATTATTTGAGAGTTGTTCATGCCCTAAGTGGATGACAATCAAAATGTCTGAGCCAAAACCCATGAATGAACTAGTCACAAGGAGAACTATTTGCAACTATGAATGTGTATACTGGACACATCCTATACTTCCTTCTCTCTTCTGGATTCCTCTACATCAACATTTCCAAAAGTAGCATTTACATAATACTCATTCCATGGAATAATAATAGGTATTATCAAAAATAAATTTAAAATATTAACAGTAGAAAACTACAAGCCAGACACTATTCTAAGTGATCCACAAACAGTCTTTGTTTAATCCTCTCACCATCCCTTGAGGCAGGCCCCATTAACATCCCCATTTCATTAATGAAAAAACCAAAGTGCAGGCAGTAGCATTAGTAACTTGCCCAAGATCACAGTGAACACAGTAACTTGCCCAAGATCACAATGAAGGAGCACAATTTATTCCAGGGAGTCTTGTTCCCAGCCCTGTGCTCCTAACCATCAAGCTGCACCAACTGTCACAGTTTAGAAACACTTGTTTAGACACAATACAACAGTTTTTCTTCCCAGAGCCTGTCACCTACTCTTCCTCCCTCCTCCCCACCTCAGTTGTGACCCAAAGGAGAGCAAGGGAGCCTGGGGACAGCTGAGGATGTGAACAACCTCATGAGCACCTCCCATCCAGGAAGGCTGTTCATGATGAACACTGGGAGTTAGGGAAGGGGGGAGAAGGTCATGGGAGAGAGGAAGGCTACCATGGCCATCTTAGGCCCACAGCAAGAGGTGAGTATGAGGGCATCCAGAGTTGCAATCATTTCTGTAGGTGATCTCTCCTATGACCAAGGTCAGGCACTGCTTGCTGGATTGAGGGGAAGTCCCAGAACTTCCAGGCCCAAGGGCCATGGGGAGGAACCCAAGTAGTGGTAAGATGGGAAGAAGTCAAAGCTATTTACCACCCAGTACAGAAATAAATGCATCATTGTTTTAATAACCAACCCTGGTAACCATCATATTTTGTATGTCTTCAGATCTCAACCATTTCCAAAGCCCACTCCTTGTTGATCTCATTTGATGGACAGGACAACTCTGAGGTCTCAGTAGGACAACCTTCACCGTCTTCATTTTCCAGAATAGGAGGCTGGGACTCAACTGGTGGGTAAAAGAACTGGTTCTAGAAATGAAGTCTGAATCGGGTCCTCACAGCATGGCCACAGTACTGAGGTTGCTCCCAGCCCCAAGTCTGTCCTCAGATGGGGAAGGAAGGCCTTATAGGAAGCAGTGGGCAGAAGGAATGTGCAGTTTTGCCTCTACTCTTGCCACTTGCTAGTTTGGTGGAGGAAAGTGGAGGTGGAGCTGGAGGGGTGGGCTTACCTAAGTCCTTTCATTCCTTGGAATGCCGTGTCCTCATCTGTAAGACATGTGCATGGGTACCCAACTCATGAGGAGGTTGTGAAGATTAAGGAGATCATTTCAGGACTGCCCCTGGCCCAGGATATGACATACACAATAATCACGCACAGCTTCATCCCCTCTCTGAGTTAAGGCCATGTTCACACAAACGGAAAGCCCTCAATCAACAGGAAGAGGCAGGGGCTGTGTCTCCTTAGCCTCTAATGACCCCTCTGGCACCAGCATCCCAGAGGTGCTTTGGGTACTGGTCCACTTTCAGCGGTCCTGAACTTCACATGCCAGATAGGAACTGAGCATGTGACCTGGTCAGCCAAACAAAGCTTTCTATCTCAAGGCCACAGTGATTGATTCAGAGACAGACTCATCACCCAAACCCAGCCAATGAGATTCATTTGGAGTTTTGTGCTGAAACTATAGGTCCAAAGAAGCTCTCCTTCTACTGGGCTTGAAGCTGAGAGTATAAACCTGGGCATAGCCTCCTAAAAACCTTCACACACCACCGCATGGACAGAGCCTGCAACAGCATGGATGACAGAAGACCAAAAAGACAGCACCATAAATTCCTAAATACAGCTATACCTGCTGCTGCTGCTGCTAAGTCACTTCAGTTGTGTCCAACTCTGTGTGACCCCATAGATGGCAGCCCACCAGGCTCCCCCATCCCTGGGATTCTCCAAGCAAGAACACTGGAGTGGGTTGCCATGCCCTCTTCCAGGGGATCTTCCAGACCCAGGGATCGAACCTATGTCTCCTGTGTCTTCTGTTTCACAGGCAGATTCTTTACTGTTGATGCCACCAGGGAAGCCCAGGTTACTATCCACAGGTAAGTATAGCAAGAATATTATAAACCTGAAGTTAGCAATATTCTGATGTGCCTAGTACTCTACCTGAACATACACACACACACACACACACACACACACACACACACACACACATCAGACTCTCTTCCATCCACAAACATCACACACTCTTGTGCCAAATACAAACACACTTCATGCACATACATGCCCAGACCCCCATGTATACACATTCACACACATTCATTGCATATACATCCACACATACATCACATACACCCATACCCCACATATACACACACAAACATATACCACTTACACACACACCATACACATATAAAACCAGACCACACGTATACATGCATACACACTCACACACACATATATACCATATACACACATACACCATAAACATACACACCCACACCCCACATATACACACACATACATTCATATACACCCATACCCCCACACACACATACACACATATACCACTTACACATACACCATACACATACAAAACCAGACCACACATATACATGCACACACACTCACACATACACACTCATATACACCATATACACACAAATAATACACACCCAGAGACCACATATACATGCACATACATTGCATATACACATGTATAGCACACACATTCACATGTCGAATACACATATACACCACATACATACATATACTATACACATACACACCCAGACCCCACATATACACACATATACATCACATACACACATGTATAGCACATATACCCACACTTCATACACACACACACTAACGTACATACATATACACATATACCATATACATACACACCCAGACCCTACATATACACAAACATACATTGCATACACAATGTACAGCACATACCCCCACAGTTCACACACACACACACACATACATGCACATAAACATGCGTACACAGCTCTGGCCCTGGAGGCAGCTAATCAGGACAAGGCCTCTCCAGCTCCATCCTGCTCTATCTCCTTGCTCCCGTCCATAGCCCACCACTGCAGAGGCAGCACAGTGTGCCCACCGCCTCTGCCTACAGCTCTCCCCCGTCACTCCCTGCCTGCCGTGCCTCCCTCTCTCAGTCCCGCGGAACAGCTCTTCTACCTCAGAAAGCTGTCCCTGACTCATCCCACTCTGTCCTGCCAAGTTCCCGTCACCACTTGGCTATTTTGCACTTCCACAGAAGGAATAATTTGCACTTGCACTCTGTATGGTTGATACGTATTTTAACATTATTTTAGCTGCAGCATGTTGAGGGGGGTGAAGAGGCTGGAGGCAGAACAGGCTGGGTTCAAATCCAACTCTACCTTCACATACCATGGGATGCTCAACAAGTTATTCCTGGGCTCTGACCCTCTGACCCTTGGAGACCTGACCACTTCCCAACCTCCATCCTTCTGACCTCCCAACCAAGAAAGAGAAGGTGTGGAAGCTCTCGTCAAACAGAGTAGAGCTGCCATGTGAATCATGAGGACCAATGAGTGTTTGGCTGTGTGGCAGGACTGTGACCTCCTTGGGACTCTCTCCCAGCCCCTTCACCCTGCCCCTCTCCAAGACTGTACTCTGTTAGGTGCATTAAGGAGCCCATCAGGAGGCTGCCTGGTTAGGGGCTGGCTCACCACCGCACTCTGTGAGCCTGGAGGGCCCAGGGAGCAGCCACCAGGTAGAGCTGGAAGGCTGAGCTTCCTGCTCAAATCCACTGGGATTGGGTCCTTGGGGCATGGAAGACACACAAGAACGAGAAAGAGATACTTCTGCCTTCTGCCCGTCATCTTGCTAGCTCTCCAGGAAGAAAGTAGAATTGTCCACATGAAGAGAGAGCACCTGTTCCCCATGACATTGCCTGAAGAGAGGTGTTTACACCGCTGACCAAGGAGATGAAGACACCAGTGATCTACTGGGGTTATTGTGGAAATGACCAGCAATGCTCTCCCACAGGGCAGTGACCAGAAGACATTTCTTCATCTCCCTTCTGGGGACCTCAGACCACCTCCAGGAAGGGTCAGTTGATACCCTGGGCTGGAGGAAAGGGGCCCTGGTTCTCAAGTGTGTCTGCATTCATGGCCATTCACTCACTAGTTCCTGTATCTTTTCACATGATAAATGAGTATCCAGTGCCTACTCTGTGCCAGCATTGTACAAGGAGCTCAGGGGACAAAAATAAAAAAAGACTCACTTCTCTATTCAAAGAAAATCCACATATAGTGAAGGAGGCAGATAATTAAATCAACAACTGTGAAGGGAAGGAATGAGTATTATGTCCAGAAAGTAGGAACCTGGGGAAGGGAGAGGGTGCTACCCTAGCCTCAGGGATTCAGGGCAGGCTTGAGAGGCCTGGGGACGGAGGGAAGATTTAAGCTGAGCTAGGAGTTGAACGTATCAAGGGTAGAGTGGAAAAAGATAAAAAATAAATAAAAAGAGACTCCTTCCCTGAGGGAATTCTAATCTAATCTTGCTGAGTAGGAGCTGTGAAATGAGGAAGAGGAGGAGGCCTGACTCCTGAGCAGAGGCAGGGAGGTAAAGAGAGCAAAATTAATTGAGGATCCAGCAAGTAGGTTGTGATGCCTGGAGCAAAGGATCCCATGGGAGATGGGAGGAAGGAGGCCAGAGGCCCTACCCCTGCCCCCACAGAGCCTTATGTGCTGAGCTAAGGAGTTTGGGCTTTATCCTGAATGCAAAGAAGGGTGGGCATGAGTGATCAGATGTAAAATTTCCAAGTAGTGGTTGCTGATAATCAGAGGTGTTATGAGAATTCACCAAAGAGGGAGATAAGAATAGAATGAGATAAATCTGTAAGGTTTTAATAATCTGGGGGAAAGACCCTAAGGAGAACAAACTGATGAAATAAAAACTCATATTTTAAGGCAAGAGAAGAAAAATTTTAACATAACATTTATTGCTGCCCATTTGGGCCCCCTCACTTCCCTCTAGTGTGTATTTGCATCTGCATTGACCAGACCTCCCCAAAGGCAGAAATACCTGCTCAACCGTAAAGATAAGTTTTCTTCTTCTGGCACCAAACACGTAACTTCAGAAGGTAACATTCCTTTCTCAATCCTGTAAGGGGTCATAATGACCCACCACTCACCATGTATGTGCAGACACCTTTGGTGAACTATGTGTACAATGCCAATATACCATTTCCTCTAAAGATAGAAATTAGTGCAGAACACGAAGACTTCCCTTATAGCTCAGTTGGTAAAGAATCTGCCTGCAATGCAGAAGACGTAGGTTCAATTCCTGGGTTGGGAAGATTCCCTAGAAAAAGAAATGGCAACCCCACTCCAGTATTCTTTCCTGAAGAATCCCATGGACAGAGGAGCCTGGCTGGCTACATACAGCCCATGGAGTCGCAAAGTGTCGGACACGATTTAGCAACTAAACCACCGCCACCACCAGTGTAAAACAAACTGAGTCAGACAACCTGGGGAGATACTGGGCCACACCTAGTGGTCATCCTTAGTTTAAATACTTCCTTCAGTTCAGTTCAGTTCAGTTCAGTCACTCAGTCATGTCCAACTCTTTGCGACCCCATGAATCGCAGCACACCAGGCCTCTCTTTCCATCACCAACTCCCGGAGTTTACTCAGACTCACATCCATCCAGTCAGTGATGCCATCCAGCCATCTCATCCTCTGTCATCCCCTTCTCCTCCTACCCCCAATCCCTCCCAGCATCAGAGTCTTTTCCAATGAGTCAACTCTTCGCATGAGGTGGCCAAAGTACTGGAGTTTCAGCTTTAGCATCATTCCTTCCAAAGAAATCCCAGGGCTGATCTCCTTCAGAATGGACTGGTTGGATCTCCTTGCAGTCCAAGGGACTCTTGAGAGTCTTCTCCAACACCACAGTTCAAAAGCATCAATTCATCGGCACTCAGCCTTCTTCACAGTCCAACTCTCACATCCATACATGACCACAGGAAAAACCATAGCCTTGACTAGACGGACCTTTGTTGGCAGAGTAATGTCTCTGCTTTTGAAAACGCTATCTAGGTTGGTCATAACTTTCCTTCCAAGGATTAATGTTCCTAGCTACATTACTTGTATTCTGCCTATTTTATAAGATTGTTTCCTTCTTTACCAAATGTGTGACTGAGCCTCTGATAAAATTAATGATGACTTGAAGTGATTGTGGTCCTAATCACACTAGGACCACAGCCTTGTCTAACTCAATGAAACTAAGCCATGCCTGTGGGGCAACCCAGGATGGGCACGTCATGGTGGAGAGATCTGATAGGATGTGGTCCGCTGGAGAAGGGAATGGCAAACCACTTCAGTATTCTTGCCTTGAGAACCCCATGAACAGTATGAAAAGGCAAAATGATAGGATACTGAAAGAGAAACTCCCCAGGTCAGTAGGGGCCCAATATGCTACTGGAGATCAGTGGAGAAATAACTCCAGAAAGAATGAAGGGATGGAGCCAAAGCAAAAACAATACCCAGCTGTGGATGTGTCTGGTGATAGAAGCAAGGTCCAATGCTGTAAAGAGCAACATTGCATAGGAATCTGGAATGTCAGGTCCATGAATCAAGGGACATTGGAAGTGGTCAAACAAGAGATGGCAAGAGTGAATGTCGACATTCTAGGAATTAGCGAACTAAAATGGACTGGAATGGGTGAATTTAACTCAGAGGACCATTATATCTACTACTGTGGGCAGGAATCCCTCAGAAGAAATGGAGTGGCCATCATGGTCAACAAAAGAGTCTCAAATGCAGTACTTGGATGCAATCTCAAAAATGACAGAATGATCTCTGTTCATTTCCAAGGCAAACCATTCAATGTCACAGTAATCCAAGTCTATGCCCCAACCAGTAACACTGAAGAAGCTGAAGTTGAACGGTTCTATGAAGACCTACAAGACCTTTTAGAACTAACACCCAAAAAAGATGTCCTTTTCATTATAGGGGACTGGAATGCAAAAGTAGGAAGTCAAGAAACACCTGGAGTAACAGGCAAATTTGGCCTTGGAACACGGAATGAAGCAGGACAAAGAGTAATTGAGTTTTGCCAAGAAAATGCACTAGTCATAACAAACACCCTCTTCCAAGAACACAAGAGAAGACTCTATACATGGACATCACCAGATGGTCAATACCAAAATCAGATCGATAATATTCTTTGCAGCCAAAGATGGAGAAGCTCTGTACAGTCAGCAAAAACAAGACCAGGAGCTGACTGTAGCTCAGACCATGAACTCCTTATTGCCAAATTCAGACTGAAATTGAAGAAAGTAGGGAAAACCACTAGACCATTCAGATATGACCTAAATCAAATCCCTTATGATTATACAGTGGAAGTGAGAAATAGATTTAAGAGCCTAGATCTGATAGATAGAGTGCCTGATGAACTATGGAATGAGGTTCGTGACATTGTACAGGAGACAGGAATCAAGACCATCCCCATGGAAAAGAAAGGCAAAAAATCAGGGTGGCTGTCTGGGGAGGCCTTACAAATAGCTGTGAAAAGAAGAGAAGCCAAAAGCAAAGGAGAAAAGGAAAGATATAAACATCTAAATGCAGAGTTCCAAAGAATAGCAAGAAGAGATAAGAAAGCTTTCTTCAGCGATCAATGCAAAGAAATAGAGGAAAACAACAGAATGGGAAAGACTGGGGATCTCTTCAAGAAAATCAGAGATACCAAAGGAACATTTCATGCAAAGATGGGCTCGATAAGGGACAGAAATGGTATGGACCTAACAGAAGCAGAAGATAGTAAGAAGAGGTGGCAAGAATACACAGAAGAACTGTACAAAAAAGAGCTTCACGACCCAGATAATCACGATGGTGTGATCACTCACCTAGAGCCATACATCCTGGAATGTGAAGTCAAGTGGGCCTTAGAAAGCATCACTATGAACAAAGCTAGTGGAGGTGATGGAATTCCAGTGGAGCTATTCCAAATCCTGAAATATGATGCTGTGAAAGTGCTGCACTCAATATGCCAGCAAATTTGGGAAACTCAGCAGTGGCCACAGGACTGGAAAAAGTCAGTTTTCATTCCAATCCCAAAGAAAGGCAATGCCAAAGAATGTTCAAACTACCGCACAATTGCACTCATCTCACACGCTAGTAAAGTAATGCTCAAAATTCTCCAATACGGGCTTCAACACTATGTGAACTGAGAACTTCGAGATGTTCAAGGTGGATTTAGAAAAGACAGAGGAATCAGAGATGAAATTACCAACATCCATTGGATCATAAAAAAAGCGAGAGAATTCCAGATAAACATCTACTTCTGTTTCACTGACTATGCCAAAGCCTTTGTGTGGTTCACAGCAAACTATGGACAATTTTTGAAGAGATGGGAGTACAAGACCACCTTACCTGCTTTGTGAGAAACCTGTATGCAGGTCCAAAAGCAGCAGTTAGAACCAGACATGGAACAACAGACTGGTTCTAAATTGGGAAAGGAATACATCAAGGCTGTATATTTTTACCCTGCTTATTTAACTTATATGCAGAAATAATGCATGTGAAATGCCAGTTTGGATGAAGCACAAGCTGGAATCAAGATTGCTGGGAGAAATATCAATAACCTCAGATATGCAGGTGACACCACCCTTATGGCAGAAAGTGAAGAAGAACTAAAAAGCCTCTTGATGAAAGTGAAAGTGGAGAGTGAAAAGGTTGGCTTAAAGCTCAACATTCAGAAAACGAAGATCATGGCATCCGGTCCCATCACTTCATGGGAAATAGATGTGGAAACAGTGTCAGACTTTATTTTTCTGGGCTCCAAAATCACTACAGATGGTGACTGCAGCCATGAAATTAAAAGACGCTTACTCCTTGGAAGAAAAGTTATGACCAACCTAGATAGCATATTCAAAAGCAGAGATATTACTTTGCCAACAAAGGTCCGTCTAGTCAAGGCTATGGTCTTTCCTGTGGTCATGTATGGATGTGAGAGCTGGACTGTGAAGAAGGCTGAGCGCCGAAGAATTGATGCCTTTGAACTGTGGTGTTGGAGAAGACTCTTGAGAGTCCCTTGGACTGCAAGGAGATCCAACCAGTCCATTCTGAAGGAGATCAGCCCTGGGATTTCTTTGGAAGGAATGATACTAAAGCTGAAACTCCAGTACTTTGGCCACCTCATGCGAAGAGTTGACTCATTGGAGAAGACTCTGATGCTGGGAGGGATTGGGGGCAAGAGGAGAAGGGGATGACAGAAGATGAGATGGCTGGACGGCATCACTGACTCGATGGACATGAGTCTCAGTGACCTCCGGGAGTTGGTGATAGACAGGGAGGCCTGGCGTGCTGCGATTCATGGAGTCGCAAAGAGATGGACACGACTGAGCAACTGATCTGATCTGATCTGATCTGAAGTGATTGACCAAATATATACCCCTGTAAGATCAATGATTGTCATAGTGTAACTCTAGATATGGAAAGAAGCAACAAGAGGGAACCAGTTCCTGCCATCACAGACTATTAAGACAGGTGGTCCAGAGCCCTTTAGTGTTAGTGGCTCAATTGTGTTTGACTCTTTGCAGCTCCATGAACTGTAACCTACAAGGGTCCTCTGTCCATGGGATTCTTCAGAGCCCTTGGGCTACTGTTAACAGGCACATTGGGCGGCCTATCCATGAATGCTCACCTGGCCTGGGAATGAGCATTCTCAGCACCATGGGACAAATCCGTCACAACATGCCTCCCAAACCTTGATCAAAATTAAGATGGGAAGGAGAGTGATTGTACAATAAGGAACACTGTCCACCATCCAGTTCTACAAGAATCACGTCACCAGACACTGCAGTTACTGACGCACAACACACCAGGGCAAAGAGCAAGATGTGACACTCAGCGTTCCATGAAAACTGAAAGAACTGGCCCGCAGATAGTTCAACATATTCAAGAGAAAGCTTTATGAACCCAGCTTCTTGCAGCTTCCCAGACTCAGGAAGCACTGAAACTAAGAGATCTGGTCACAGTAACTTTCTACCAAGATGTGTGCTTGATTGCACATCCCCCTTCTCCAAAAGCACATGTACTGGCCTCCCCTCTTCTCCTCAGAACAATCCTCAGAGATCTCTGAGCGATGTTTCCCAGGTTATAATACTCAGGTCAGCTCAAATAAAATTTTCCATTTCTTTCTTACATTGCACGTGTGCATTCTCAGTCACTCAATTGTGTCTCTTTGTGACTCCATGGACTATAGCCCACCAGGCTCCTCTGTCCACGGAATTTTCCAGACAAGAATACTGGAGTAGGTTTCCGTTTCCCTCCCCAGGGGATCTTCCCAGCCTAGGAATCAAACCCAACTCTCTCGTATCTTCTGTATTGGCGGGTGGGTTCCTTACCACTGTGCCACCTGGGAAGCTCTTCTTAGATTGACTATTAATTTTTTTGTTGACACCACTTCCCTAGTTTCCCTCCCACATCTGAAGCCTTTTCTTCCCTTTCTTTACTTCCTCTCCTGACCTCTAACAGGTGGGTTTCTTGGGCTTCAAGTCTGGCCAGTGGTTCTCAAACTACCAGTCTGGAACCAACAGCAGCAGCTGGGAACTTGTTGGAAATTTTAAAGTCGTAAACCCCACCCCAGGCCAGCCCTCCATGTGATTCTAGTGTCATTCAAATTTGAGGACCAATTTATACAACCATGGCTGCACATTACAATAACCTGGGGAACTGTTTAAAAATTATATTGGATTGGCCGTAAAGTCCATTCAGGTTTTTCATAAGAGTTTATGGAAAAACCCAGATGAACTTTCTGGCCAACCCAAAAATAATCAAGCCTGGGCCACACTTCAGGCCAATTGAATCACAGCCCAGGGACAGAGGGTTCTAAAGAGCACAAGCATGGAGAGAGAATCACTGACCTAGAGCAGTGCTTCTCTGGCTGTAATATGCAGAGAAACCCCCTGGCTCCTTATTAAAATGCAGACTGTGATGCCCCAGGCCTGGCTAGGGCCCAAGAGTCCACTTTATCTAATAAAGAGGGGCCAGTACTGCTGGTGCACAGGCCACACTTTGGGGTCTTTAAGGAGGGTTTACCTTCCCAGGCTCTTTGAACTATCAGCTTCAACTACCACCTGTGTGTTAATAACACCCACCCACAAGCACATGTACACACACACACACACACACACACACACACACATCTAGTCCCCCCCAGTCTTGACATCCTAGCCTATAATAAAGATTTCCAGCCAAATTCAACACTTTCCAAACTAACCTTGTCCTGTCCACCAAAGCTCTACCTACCCTCTATGGTCACTGTCTCAATGAATCAATCGGGTCATCCAAACCAAGCAAGACCACGTCCTGAAGCCAAAATAGGGCAAAGTTTTAAGAAGCCATTACCCAAATGCCCAGGCACCTGCCCCATCCCCTTACCTGGAAACTCTAGTCCCTTGCAAAGGACCCCCTCTCTTTTATTTTGGGGACTGGTTTAAGAGAGGCTTTGGATGTGCTCTGCTGAGCCCTGGGGTGGAGAGGGGCTCTGTCACTGCTCATGGTGATGACAAGTCAAAAGGTCACTGGATGGGAGAGCAGAAGGGTCCCAGGAGACTCTGGGGGAAGTTGGCAACTACAGCCCTCTTTAACTTGATCATCCTCCATCCTTCCAGAGATTCTCTGGCTCTGTGGGATTTCTGAGGGTGACCTGCAGGAGGCCCCACCGGCCCAGCCCCTGGCAATTCTGAGCCAGCAACAGTGTCAGTTAAGTGGCCCTAGTTCCAGCCAGGACTTCTCACTGCTCTTCACACACGCGGTTAAAGGCCCATCCTCAGAGCCCCTTCTTGACTTAGTCTCTGTATTCACTTCCTAGGTCTGTTGTAACAAATTACACAAACAAGGCGGCCTAAAACAACACAAATCTGTTATCTCACTGTTTTGGAAGCCATGAGTCCAAAACCAAGGTGTCTGCCAGGCCACACTGCTCAAAGGCTCTGGGGGAGAATCCTTGCTTGCTTCTTTCAGCCCTGGTGACTCCTGAGCTTTCTTGGACATGGTGGCTTTACTTCAGTCTCTGTCTCTCTTCTCACACGGCCTTCTTCCCTTGCCTGTCTCTCAAATTTTCCTTTCCTTTCCCTTAGAAGGATACCAGTCATTAAATGTAGAGACCACTCTAAACCCAGGATGATTTTGTCCTAAGATTCTTAATTACATCCACAATGACCCTATTTCCATGTCAGGACACATTCATACATTCTAGAGATCAGGACTTGAACAAATCTTTTGGAGGCACAACTCAACCCGTAACAGTCTCCATTTCTGTTAAAACATGGTGACCAGAAGAAAGCTCAATACTCCACTCCCCAGATAAGGGTAAAGGGGTCCATAGGGAGGATCTTCACTTCCTGTGACCTGAATGCTCTCTTGTTGTTGTTGTTCAGTTGCCCAGTCACGTCCGACTTTTTGCAACCCCATGGACTGTTGCATGCCAGGCCTCCCGGTCCATCGCCATCTCCTGGAGTTTGCCCAAGTTTGTGTTCACTTCATTGGTGATGCTGTCCAGCCATCTCATCCTCTGATGCCCTCTTCTCCTTCTGCCCTCAATCTTTCCCAGCATCAGGGACTTTTCCAAGGAGTCATCTATTCCCATCAGATGACCAAAATACTGGAGTTTCAGCTTCAGCATCAGTCCTTCCAGTGAATGTTCAGGGTTGATCTCCTTTAAGATTGACTGGTTTGATCTCCTTGCCATCCAAGGGACTTTCAGGAGTCTTCTCCAACACCACAGCTCAAAGGCATCAATTCTTTGGCATTCTGCCTTCTTTATGATCCAGCTCTCACAACCGTACATGACTACTGGGAAAACCATAGCCTTGACTATACTGACCTTTGTCAGCAGAGTAATGTCTCTGCTTTTCAACACACTGTCTAGGTTCGTCATTACTTACCTGACATGAAGCAATTGTCTTCTGATTTCATGGCTGCAGTCACCATCCACAGTGATTTTGGAGCCCAAGAAAAGGAAATCTGTCACTACTTCCACATTTTCCCCTTTTATTTGCCATGAAGTAATGGAGCCAGATTCCATGATCTTAATTTTTTTTAATATTTAGTCTTAGGCCAGCTCTTTCACTCTCCTCCTTCACCTTCCTCAAGAGGCTCTTTAGTTCATCTTCACTTTCTGCCATTAGAGTGGTATCATCTGCATATCTGAGGTTGTTGATGTTTCTCCCATCTATCTTGATTCCAGCTTGCAACTCATCCATCCCAGAATTTCTCATGATATGCTCAGTATATAGGTTAAACAAACAGGGTAACAGCAGGCAGCTGTTGTACTCCTTTCTCAATCTTGAACCAATCAGTTCTTCCATACAGGGATCTAACTGTTGCTTCTTGACTCTCATACAGGCTTCTCAGGAGACAAGATGGTCAGGTGTCCCCATCTCTCCAAGAGCTTTCTGCAGTTTGTCACGATCTACACAGTCAAAAGTTTTAGCATAGTTGATGAAACAGAAAAAGATGTTTTTCTGGAATTCCCTTGCTTTCTCTATAATCCAGCAAATGTTAGTAATTTGATCGCTAATTTGTCTTCCTTTTCTAAACCCAGCTTGGACCTCTGGTAGTTCTTGGTTAGCATAATGCTGAAGCCTAGCATGAAAGATTTTAAGCATAACCTTACTAGCATGGGAAATTAGTGTGATTGTCCAATGATTACCACATTCTTTGGTACTACCCTTCTTGGGAACTGGAATGAGGATTGATCTTTTCCAGTCCTGTGGCCACTGCTGGCTCTTCCATATTTGCTGACATAATGAATGCAAAACCTTGATGGCATTATCCTTTAGGGATTTAGCAATCATATTAACACAGCCTAAATTGTGTCCCCTTGTTCTCACCTTCTGCCACTTCTGATTGATCTTATTACCAATAAACTACATTCAGACAAGGTCTTCCCCACCTAGCACTTGTACAACTGAGGCTTTCAAACCTAAATATAAAAGCTTACATATATCTCTATTAAATTTCATCTTATTGGTTTCAACCAGCATTCTAACCTGTCAAAATCTCTTTGACCCACTATTGTATTTTTTTTTTTTTGATAGAGCTTTCCCTTCCAACTTTCTATTATCTAATAAGCAAGTCTGAGACATGCAACAAGGAAGAAAATCTTGACTCAGGAGTCAGGGAGCTAGACACGAGTCCTAACGTTGGACATGACTATGGGAAGTCCTGTTACTTCTCTGGTTCTCAATAAGATGACCACTATAGTCCCTACTGGGCTTCCCAGGTGGCTCAGCAGTAAAGCATCAGCCTGCTAATGCAGGAGACACAAGACACTTGGATTCAATCCTTGAGTCAGAAAGATCCCCCAGAGGAGGAAATGGCAGCCCATTCTAGTATTTCTGACAAATCTCACTGACAGAAGAGCCTGGGGTGAAAAAAAAAGTCAGACATGACTTAGCCACTAAACACAACAATAGTCCCTGCTAGCTCTAAATACTACACCTAGTGAAGCACTTAAGAGTTCTAGCCCTGGAAGCAAACTTCTGTGGCCCAGCTCTGCCACTTACATGACGTATAACCTTGATAGAAGTCACATAACCTCCTATGTACAGGTCAGTTCCCTCACCTGTACAATGGGTGATATTATAATATTAGTATATTAGAATTACATATGTATATAACTATACTATATGAATATATAGTTATATATTATATACAAGTATTTTTATAATTAATAAGTATAAATATATAGTAATTATAGTGTACTATGTCGTGAGTTTGTTAGAAGTAAATAAATGGATTCATATAAAGTGCTCAGCTCATGGTTGGCATGTAAATAAATGCTCAGTGCATGTTAGTTTATTCAAGACAGAAAAAGAAATTAATAGGAAAGGTCTAAGATAGAATAAGATAGAATCAAAGACAGAATCCTATAGAAGTTCTCTGGAAATACAATAGCTGATGTCCTGGTTTTGGAGGGACGGTCCTGGTTTACTCCTGTGGTCCCATTACAATCATACCAGTTCTCTGAGCCAGACACAGAGGCGTGCTCCCCAGATGCCCACTCACAGAAGGATGCGCTGTCCCCCTGTGAGGAGTATGGTTACTGACAGCCTGCATCTCTTAACGTCCTCAAGACCACTCCAGCTTTTGAGCCCAAGTCACCCCGAATGATAACTGAGCCAGGCAGCCGTACAGGACCTAGCCATCTCCACCCCACCCAGAACCCCTCCAATGGTCATTATGTCTCCCTGTTGTACTGACAGACTCTGGCAGGTCTGCATGATGGTTTCCCAGCTCCTTCCATCCAATCCTATGCCCTCCTCCTGTCTTCTTTCACAGCTGTTCCTCACCAATAAACGTTTGCCCTCCTAATTCCTTCTCAGTGTCTGCTTCTCAGAGGACCAGCTGACTCTTTCTCTTTCAAAAGTGAGTCCATTTAGATGATGAGTTATATGCTTGCCTTAACTTTGCCTCCACCCTGCTTCAACCATCATGGCTTCTTCAATGATACACTTACACTCAGCATACATTTTATCATCTTAATCGCAGGTGCAACAGAAGATGGCAAGATCTCTGACTTGCTCAAGACAGAGTAACATAGGGATGTCATTCCTCCTGATGTAATATTCTTGTCTGGAGAATCACCATGGACAGAGGAGCCTGGCAGGCTACAGACCATGGGGTCACAAAGAGTCAGGCACAACTGAGCGACTAAACACACAGCACACATCTATCTGGAAGATGGAACAACTAGCTCTGGCCAGAATAAGGGTTAATTGACAAAATTCAGTGAGTCCATAATAAGTTCAAATAATCACAGCATCCTTCATAAGTTTCAATCAACTAAATGTCTAGGATTTTATTGTAGGATTTTTTTCGGGCTTCTGAATTTGTGACCTTAGTTCACATCCACCTTCGTCCTAGATGCAGGCTCCCACCACCTCCTTATCCCCTCAGTCCTCAGTGCAGCTTCATGCCTTCATCTTCAAGGCCCTGCGCTTCCAGCCTGCAGGGAGGACTGCCAGTGCCAAGCCTCTAGACTCACAGTCCATCTCTACAGTCCCTTCCTCAGGTACAGCAGGCCTCCTCTTAAGGAATCGTCTCTGCCTCCTTTCCCCTGAGCTCCTGTGGTCCCCCCTCCAACCCATCCTCACAGTCTGCCTCCCCCTCCACATTCCCACACCCCTCTGATCACCCAGGCTTCTCTCAGAGCCCTCCTCAAGGTCAAGCACCACTCCTTGTGAGGCCTTCTCCTCCCCCACAGCAGCCACAGTGATGAAAGAACCTAACCCGGCAAGCTTCCCAAGCCCTTCTCTTTGGGCCACACATCTTCTGTGTGTGGCCACTCCCACCTGTGTTCCTTAGACCCCCAATAGGCTCCTGTCCATCTGGGGCCCTGCCCTCAGAGACCAGACAGTCCACGGATGCAGCCAGCCCCAGTGGAAGAGTGGTCCAGCAGATGGAGGAAGCTTTTCTGCTCCTAAGCTCCCTGTAAGTTCCTTTTCTGGAGGGAGGGTAGTTCTGCAGATGGCTCCCCCAAGACTCTGGGTTTCCCTCTCCATACCCTGGTACTGACCCTTAATGTCATCCAGTCTCCCCACACCTGGAGCCCAGAGCGATGGCTGGATGCCCTGGCTGCTTCCTTTTGTATGTTTTTGAGCCATTAGCCAATCACCTCAGGCCAGAGTACCGCAGGAAGAAGGCGAGTTGGGAGTCCAATGCTCTACTTCCTGAGGTGTGAAATGACCTCACGAGCAAGGGAGCAGAGATCAAACTCTCCCACTCTCTTTTTGGCAGGCTCTGGCAGCTCTTCTCCCAGCCTCATCCACTTTGTCATCTGCAGAAGCATTCCAGCCCTTCTAACCTTGTCTGATTCACTTACTGTGTAAGTGTGCAGTGCCCTCCATGTGCCCAGCACAGAAATGGGCATCCACGCTTCAAGACCAAGAATCTATTCTGTTGACCTCTGAAAGCATCCGGGGTCCTTCTTTCCTCCTTCCAAACCTAAATCACCAACTAGCAAGCCCATTATGAGACATCTCCGAATAGAGCCTGAGAGAACTGTTCTTGAGGAGAGAGGGACCATCAATCTATAATAATATTCATTCATTTGTTTCGTTCACTCAACAAATATTTATTGGGTATTTGTTATGTGCCAGGCACTGTGCTGACTGACACCTGGAATACTGCCCCATAAAACAAATATCACCCCTCCATAGTCTCAGGTCTGAGAGAGACATTAAACAAACAGATCCATAAATAAGTTTATCATCACAAATGGAGAAAAGCACTTGGAAGGACAATAACATGTTGAGAGAAAGAGAGAGTAACAGGACTGGCTGGGCAGGGAAGGTCTCTTGCAGTTGAGGTCCAAGGGAGGAGCCGGACTGAGGGGGTCAGGAGCGGGGTGGCCTCTCCCCCTCATCTCTCCCTGCAGCCCTGGCAAAGCTCCCTTCTTTCACAGCACTCAGGACTCAGAGCAGACAGTCTCCTACGGCCACTGCCTGGAGTGCCCCTCCCTCCCCTCAAAGTCCTGATCTCAACCCAGGGGAAACGGATTAGCTTCACACTGGGTTTTATGGCATTACTTATCTTCTACCGAGCTGGTCTGTGGCACCCACAGAAGCGCGCTGTCAGGTCCCGGAGAGAGGGCTAGATGCCAGTGGCCCTGCTCCCTGCATCCAGGGACAGCCACCCACTCTCGGGAGCTGAGCTTCCAGACAGGGACTCTGGAATGGTCACATTAAGAATGATTGCGGCAATAAAGTTCTATTAGCCATCTGGAGCAATGGCGTGCTCTCCAGGGCCGGCACTCAGTAGCTGATGGCTGCCAACAGATGCGGGCAGAGAGGGGCTCCGAGGGACGGTGCGGGTGACTGTCTGGGATGGAGGTCAGTTAGAGGGGGATGCAACAGTGGCCAGTCTAAGTGGCAAGGCACCAGAACATTCTGACCAAAACCCCCAAATAAATTGTTTCCATTTTAGATATGATCCTCAAGAAACATTAAAGGTGTTATTATTTATAAAACAGCTTGCCTTTCCTTGGATAAATGTGAAAAACACATATGAGATGCCAAGGATAATTAACAGGAAAGCTCCCTCCTCGTCCCCAGGCTGTTCTCTGACTCTCCCACAAGGGCTACATCATTTGGGAGTCATTCAAACCCAAATTCAAACTCTGGCAAGGACAGGTAACCAGCTGTGTAACCTTGGGATTTACAAAAAAATCTCAGCCTCAGTTTCTCACCTGTAAAATAAATAATAATACAGTAACTCCTCTCTCCACTGTCATCTGGAGGGAAGAGATGAAGTGCTTGGCCCCACCCGTGCCCCACCAAGGCTCCTTTAATGAGTGTTAATAGTACCAATTATTAGCAGCCCCTTCCAGGGCTAGTCTTGGCCAGAAGTGGATGGTAACAGAGCTGAGGCCAACTGCAGGGGAGAAGCACCATGTGCCCTGGAGTCCCTGTGCCATTTCTGGTCCCTCCATCCCACAGCTATGAGCCCAGTTATTCTTTGGCTATGAGTTTCCATCCCCCACCTTGTGAGAGCGAATTAACAGGAGCACAAACACAGGTGTCATTATGATTTATGGAGTAATTAATAAACAATTAAGGTGTCTTGGAGCACAATTACACATTTTATTTCCGTCGCCTTGCACAGCGATGGCTTGGCTTGCCCATACTCGGCATTGAAGACAGTGCCGGGCTCATGGTGGTGGGTGATCCGGAAGGCTGTGTGGGTTTTATGTAAAACCAGTGGGGCAGACACTGCCTGAGAGGCATAATGTCACACATGTTGCCCTCAAAGCAGCCGGTCCTCAACTAGCCTGGTCCATGTCAGGTCTCGGCTTGGCTTCTGCATGACCAGGAAGAGGGCCTCTGGGAAGATCCAGTGACAGGCTCTGGGGCTAGCCGGGAGATTCCCAAGGCACCCAGGGCATGCCGTCACTGCCTGTCACTGTTATAAGTGGACTCTCAAGATTGGCGTGGAGTCATGTCTAACCCACCACCTGTCTGTGCCAGGGAGAGGCACTACATCCCCTCCTCTCCTGGAGGCAACAGCTTCCCCAGCATCAATATCAACAAAGCTACTCCATTTGCCCCTATTCCAGACCACTTGCTGGGTTCCCTCCACCCCAGGGCAATGCCCTGTGACCCTGCTCAGCGTGCTCCCATCCTCCCCTGCCCACATCCAGCTCTATCACCAAGTCCTGTTTAGTTACCTTCTAAACATTGCTGGAACCCACCCCTCCTCATCTTAACCCACCTCCTCCACTCCCTTTCATGGCTTCCCATTGACCTTAAGAGAAAGACTAAAAGCTGACAGAAAATAGTAAGTCAACCACACCCTTGCCCATACATTGTCAAAACTGGACAATTCACCGATCCCCTCACCCACGAGGTAACACGGCCCCTACCCTCCTCTTTGGCCTTACAGTACATCTCCCTCTTGGTCACTCTGTGAGTCAAAATGGACACAAACACTCTTCTGCTAGGCTGACTCAATACTTCTATCTCTTCTGAACTGTTGGGCCAGCAGCTCACTAACCCTCTCCATTCTTACCCTTGCAGCCCACCCCATCAGCCTCCCTCCTTCCACTAGCCCAGGCTGATGCTCTCTTCACTCACTCCTTTCACCATCCTGAGTCCAAACCCACCAGTGAGAACCCAGTTTCAGAGTTTCTTTTCCCAAGAAGTTTCCCTTGTTGACCTGGCCCATGCTGATTTCTCCTTGACCACCTCCAGTGCCTCAGTGCATGCATACAGCATTTTGTTGGTCTGTTTGCTTGCTTTGCTTTGTTTTTGGTTTTTGCTTGCTGTGAGGTAACATGGCATAGAGGGCAGGGGCAAGCTGCCCCTGCCCCTGCCCCAAGCCTGCTGCCAGGCTCAGGCCACCCTAGGTTCAGTCCTGACTCTGCACTTGCTGGCTGTATGACCCTAAGCAAATGACTTAAGCTTTTGCACCTTTTTCCACATCTGTAAAATGGGGAGCATTGTTCTGAAGAATAAATGGGCAAAAGCACTTAACATAATACTTGATGTAGCAAATAAATACTCAACAAGAACTCGACTTTATTATCACACACACACACACTCTCTCTCTTTATAATGAGATTCTAAATGCCACAACGGCAAGGACTCAATCAAATACATTTCACATCTCTACAGAGACAAGCTATCTTTCAGAAACTGTTCCTCTGGCTCCCACGTTGGCACTCACTCCATCTTTCACTTCAAAGTTTTCTTTTTTTTTCCTTCCACTGAAACTCGGGTCTCAAGTATCCATCTAGGACCCATGTCCCAAGCCCCCTGACAACTACAGTTCTGTATGGGTCCAAGTCAAGCATGGCGGTAAGAACAGAGTTGCCAGGTAGAACACAATGTGTTCACGCAATATTAGTGTGTGTTAGTCGCTCAGTCATGTCAGTCCGACTTTCTGTGATCCCATGGACTGTAGCCTGCCAGGCTCCTCTGTCCATGAGATTCTCCAGGCAAGAATATAGAAGTGGGTTGCCTTTCCCTTCTCCAGGAATTTTCCTGACCCAGGGATTGAACCTGAGTCTCCCATATTGCAGGTGGATTCTTTACCATCTGAGACACTAAGGGGACTTACTTATACTGAAAAAAAAAACAAATCATTGTTTACATGAATTCAAATTTAACAGGTTGTCTTTTATTTTTATTTGCTAAATCGGTCAACCATAGGTGGGAACTTCTCAGGGACCTCCAGCCACACAGTGCTGTCTCATTTCTCCCATTGGGAAATTGCACTGCAACCAAATTGGTTTCCCCGGGACCTCTCATACAGACCTAGGATCATGTTCACTACAGCCAACTTGATTCTTCAGTAAACACTTCCAAATGTGAATAAGCATTACATCTCATATAGTGGTTTTCACAGCCTTTCTGATTTTCTCTCCACTCACATCCCTGCTTTTATCGCACCGGGAACACACATGAAGGAAAAATAGATATGATGGATGGGGAGGAGAGAAGTGGCTGCAATAATCTTTACCTTCCTTTCCAATTTTTGACCTTGCGTGTAGAATGTGGGTGGGATGCTCACTGGTACTTTGTATGTCCACAAATGCCCTGAGAGGTGATAATTACCTTCATTGGGAATCGAATTCTTAGATCATAATTCTTTTCTTTCAATGTGAGTAAATATTGTTCCACAGTCTTCTGGCTTCTGTTTCTGAATGAGTCTAAAGTTCTTTCTTTTGGACTGTGATGACCTAGAAGGGTGGCATGCGGGAGGGGAGGGAAGATCAAGAGGAAAAAGATATACATATCCCTGTTGGCTCAGTGGTAAAGAATCCACTTGCAATGCAGGAAACTTGGATTTGATCCTTGGGTGGGGAAGATCCTCTGGAGAAGGAAATAGCAACACACTCCAGTATTCTTGCCTGAGAAATCCCATGGACAGAGGAGCTTGGTGGGCTACAATCCATGGGGTGCAAGAGTCCGACATGACTTAGTGATTAACTGCACCCCCATACATATAATTCTGACTGATTCTCATTGTTATATGGCAGAAACCATATAACAATTTTCCTACAGTTGAAAAATAACAATAAAGTTCTTTGCTTTGGGAAAAAAATAAAGTATGAGTTCAAAATTTAAAAAAACATTAAAGTTCTTTCCTTTGAAAATAATCCACTTTTTCCATCAATAGCTTGTAAAGTGTTTTTTTCTTTTTCCTGGGGGCTCAGTAATGCCCCCTGATGATGTTTTAGGGTACTTCTATTTGCAACTATCCTGGAACCATCTGTGAGCCCTTCCACACTCAAGACTTTGTCTTTTTTCAATCAAGAAATGCTTTTTTCTGTGATTTCTTTGATTATTATTTCTCCATCTACCCTTCTAGAATGCTTGGTTTGTTTGGGTTTTGTTTTTTTTTTTTTTTTTTAGTATATTGGTTTCTGTATTTCTTAGCTTTTTTGCTCCTGATTTCAACATCTTTGTGGTTTTATTTTGTTTGTGAGCCATTTCTCCTATATTCATCCAGAACATGAATTTGGTTCTCAGCAGTGACCATTCTCTTTTACAGTTTGCCTGTAATTTTTTTTAATTCAGCAATTGCTCTTTGTTGTTTTACAAAATCAATGTTTTCTCTAATTTTCCTCCAGAGTTCTTCTTTCTTTTCTACTGAAGTTCTTGTCTGCCTCATTATTTCGTTCTACCTCAGTAAAAGCCACCTGTTCTGGTTGTTTACTAAATTCCCTAAGTGGGTGATGAGTTTTCTTCTTCTCTTCATTACTGTATGTTTCCTGGACATTCAGGCAGCTGGAGCTGTTGAAGGTCTCTCTCGAGCCAGTAGGCTGGCCGTGAGGGAGCTATCAGATGATGACCAGCTCCCTCTCTGCAAGAAGCAGCCCTGCCCACATGTCTCCTCTTACAGGGCAGAGAGGTGGTCCTCTCCTACCCCACCCCACCAGTCAGCAGGCTCAGACAGCATTTCTAGCAACCAGTTCAGGAGGTTTCTGCAGGCCCATTGGGCCCTATTAGCTGTTGCGCCTTTCAGAGATTTATGAAATCTTCCGTTTTCACTCTGAGAATGAGAGTCTTCTCTACCCTGGTCACTCTGACTTCATCTGAGCCAAATGCCCAGCACCATATCTGTTTGGGTTCACCAGCAGGCCGACCCACCACTCCACAGGGCTGGGGCTGTCCTCAGAAAGGCAGCTTGCCTGCCTCCACTGTAAGCATTACTATTCTAAGACCCCCTCGTCACTGTCTCAGAAGGAACCAGACTTCCTCTGGGATGGCTGAGTGAATAGTTCCTTTAAAGGCAGTTGTGGGAGAGCAGGAAGTGATCTGCATTTGGAATCAAAAGACTCAGGTCTGAGATCCAATGCAAAGCTTTTTGTAAATGTTCAAGTGTGTATGTCATCATGAATTTATCTCTGTGATCGTATTTCTGAAGCAGACTCATTCCAAGCCTGGGTCCTGAGCCAGGGCCTCCCAGTGCTCTCCAAGGAGGCAGACATTTTTCTACAGAGAACTCCACTCCAACTCTTGAGGGAAAGGGAGCCATGATAAATCAAGACTAAATAACAAAAGCAGAGGCTACACCATATTTTCCTAGCATGTTTATGAGGACATCATATGGAACAGAGCTAAAGGGCTTACTGAAGTCAGGGTATTTTACGTCTATTGCTTTTGCCTTATCTTCCAGACCTGTCATTCTGACATTGGAGGAAATTAAATTGGTCTGATGTGATTGGTCCCCTGCACAATCATGCTGGTTTTCATCCAGTATCTTCTGGTTCTCTGGTATTTGTACATTAATTATTGAATGATTTGTTGTAATATCTCTTATAGGATAATAGTGCCTGTCACAGCACATGACATTTATAATATGTTTTTTAGTTTCTTGGCAATGTGTGCTAAGTAAATGTGAACTATTATTGTTGGTCTCTATCAAAGGTGTCAGATGATGAGGCATGAGAATGAGTAGACAGGTTGGGCTCTCCCTCTGAGAAGAATATCCCACTCACAGAGACCTTTCTTTGGGAACAGGAACTGTAAAAATTATCCTTATCCTCATCTAATCTGCCTAGGTTAGCCTCTTTCTCTTCTTCCTTCCCTCTTCCACTCACTCCTTTGGTCCACCAGGTAATGTACCTGTCCGGGAAATATTCATTCAGAGTGAATGTACCTTAGAACACACCTGATCATTAATCCAGGAAAGATGAGACATGTTTACCTTATACCAAAACCTAGCCTCCAATTCAGAGATGCTAGAAACCAAGGTCAGAACCTCAAGTCCCCATTAATAACCACTGACAGCAGTTTGTGGCACTGATTAGGGGTTGTTTTTTGTGGTTTTTTGTTTTGTTTTGTTTTTAATAAAAGAAGGAGATAAAAGGCAAGGCAAGTTTCAATCTCAATGCCCTATGGGCTGGTTGGAGGAGGTCATAGAGTCTCTCAGCATCTCACCTGTCCAAGGAAGGGACTTGACGAGAGGTCTTCAGGGAATCTTTCCAGAGAGTAGTTCTGTTTGATATCAGATTCTTAGAACACAATCATGAAAGATACTATCTTAGACCAAAGGAAAACCAGATTCTCTGAGCATTGACCTAAAAGCCTAATGGCCACGGTGCCTGTGAGAAAACCCATGGATTATAACCAGCATAACAGCAAGGATTAAACCCACAAAATTTTGAACTAGGCAATGGAGGTCCCTCTGCAATGCAGGAGACCCCAGTTAGATTCCTGGGTTGGGAAGATCCCCCGGAGAAGGAAACAGCTACCCACTCCAGTATTCTGGCCTGGAGAATTCCATGGACTGTATAGTCCATGGGGTCACAAAAAATCGGACACAACTGAGCAACTTTCACTTTCAGTGGAGGTCTTTGGTACTGCTGCTTCCTGCCATGTCCATCCTTCAGTGGTTCTCTCCTTCCTTCTCACTTTAGGCTCTTGATGCCTTTCTATTACTGATGGCCCATCAGTTCAGTTCCGTCGCTCAGTCATGTCCAACTCTTTGCAACCCCATGGACTGCAGCACACCAGGCTTCCATGTCCATCACCAACTCCTGAAGCTTGCTCAAACTCATGTCCATCGAGTCAGTGATGTCATCTAACCATCTCATCCTCTGTTGTCCCCTTCTCCTCCTGCCTTCAATCTTTCCCAACATCAGGGTCTTTTCCAGTGAGTCAGTTCTTCAAATCAGGTGGCCAAAGTATTGGCTTCAACATCAGTCCTTCCAATGAATATTCAGGACAAATTTCCTTTAGGATTGACTGGTTTGATCTCTTTGCAGTCCAAGAGATTCTCAAGAGTCTTCTCCAACATCACAGTTCAAAAGCATCGATTCTTTGGCACTCAATTTTCTTTATAGTCCAACTCTCATATCCATACATGACTACTGGAAAAACCATAGCTTTGACTAGATGGACCTTTATCGGCAAACTAATGTCTCTACTTTTTAATATGGTGTCTAGGACAGTCATAGCTTTTCTTCCAAGGAGCAAGTGTCTTTTAATTTCATGGCTGAAGTCACCATTTCCAGTAATTTTGGATCCTCCCAAAAAAAGTCTTTCACTGTTTCCATTGTCTCCCCATCTATTTGCCATGAAGTGATGGGACCAGATGCCGTGATCTTAGTTGTCTGAATGTTGAATTTTAAGCCAACATTTTCACTCTCCTTTTTCACTTTCATCATAAGGCTCTTTAGTTCTTTCTTACTTTCTGCCATAAGGGTAGTCTCCTCTGTGTATCTGCTGCTGCTGCTAAGTCGCTTCAGTCGTGTCCGACTCTGTGCGACCCCACAGACGGAAGCTCACCAGGCTCCCCTGTCCCTGGGATTCTCCAGGCAAGAACACTGGAGTGGGTTGCCATTTCCTTCTCCAATGCATGAAAGTGAAAAGTGAAAGTGAAGTCGCTCAGTCGTGTCCAACTCTCAGCGACCCCATGGACTGGAGCCTACCAGGCTCCTCCGTCCATGGGATTTTCCAGGCAAAAGTACTGGGGTGGGGTGCCATTGCCTTCCCCGCTGTGTATCTGAGGTTATTGATATTTCTCCAAGCAATCTTGATTCCAACTTGTGCTTCATCCAGCATGGCATTTCGCATGATGTGCTCTGCTTATAAGTTAAATAATCAGGGTGACAAAATACAGTCTTGACATACTCCTTTCCCAATTTGGAACCAGTCTGTTGTTCCATGTCCAGTTCTAACTGTTGCTTCTTGACCTGCATACAGATTTCTTAGGAGGCAGGTCAGGTGATTCAGTATTCCTATCTCTTAAAGAATTTTCCACAGTTTGTTGTGATCCACACAGTCAAAGGCTTTGGCATAGTCAATGTTTTTCTGGAACTTTCTTGCTTTTTCGATGATCCAACAGATGTTGGCAATTTGATCTCTGGTGCCTCTGCCTTTTCTAAATTCAGCTTGAACATCTGGAAGCTCATGGTTCACGTAAAAACTCCCAAGTAAGTCAGTCTTCTCCAGGCAATGTTCACTGCTCACATATTTCACAAACCCCCTCCAGCCAGCAAACTAACCTGTCCCTCTAGCACTATCAGAAGATCTGCTTGGTGATTCAGATTCATCAGGAATACAAAGCTGGAAATATATATGGCTAATAACAGTTTATTGCTTTACATTCTAACTGAGAAACCTTGGGACTTTACGAACAAAGGTCATTTTAGCTATGTGGCAGGAAAATGGTTTGGTGTTTCTCTAAGCACTCAAAGCTCACCAGACCAACTGTAAGGCATCCTATTTTAACTAACAGCTCATCCTCCCACCAATGGAAGAGGGGTGGGATGGGATTAAAAAGAGGTTCAAATCTGAAAACTTGTCACATTGGAAGTGAGAAAATGCCTAGCTCCTATTTGCATTCTGGGTCCCCTGTTCCAGGGAGCTACAAGGTGGCATGATGGCACAAGCCCAAGCTGAACAGGAGGAACCCTGGGTTCTAATTCAATTGCTGCCACAGATGCACTGAGTGACTCCAGACAAGTCTCTTCTCTCCGAGCCTGGTGTTTATGTTGTCGATCATGAGAGCGAACCAGGGGGTCTCTTAACTCTTACAAGTTGTGGTTCTAACCTTCACTTGTCTGTTCCCACGTGAAAAGATTATACTGTCGATTGTCATCAAAGCGCTGCAGGCCTGGGGGCACTCTGTTAGCAGTGACTATTCCGGCTGACTGAGCATGATGTCTGTCACTCCAGATTTTCCCTTGTCCTTTCTATCAAAAAGTTACATCCTGGTCTTTAAAAGTTGGCTCCTGCCAGATTAACTCACTTCCAAGCAGCAGGCCAGCCTTCCTCCCCCAACAGCACTTTGAAATGCAAAATAAAGGTTTGTTTTGTTGTGTTTTTCACCACCGACCTCCATTTGGAGGCATGGAGCCTGACTGTTATGGTTGGAGATGTGCTGTGCATCCTTAATGGCCTCAGCATTCCCACCAGCAGAGGTGTCACCTTCACAACCCAAATCCAGCTGGAACTTGCAAGCTAATCAGAAGGACAATATTCCTGTGCACACAGAAGGTCCAAGCCCCAGAGTCTCCCTGTCCCAGACCCTCTGGGCCATAAAGCTACCAATACAGTTCAACCAAACATATGCCAGTCACAGCCTCAAGGATGCCACAGTGGGACTTCCATGGTGGCTCAAGGGTAAAGAATCCTGCCAATGCAGGGACATGTGTTCAGTCCCTGGTCTGGAAAGATCTCACATGCTTGAAAGAGGCACGTGTACCCCAATGTTCATAGCAGCACTGTTTACAATAGCCAGGACGTGGAAGCAACCTAGATGTCCATCCACAGATGAATGGATAAGCAAGCTGTGGTACATATACACGATGGAGTATTACTCAGCCATTAAAAAGAATACATTTGAATCAGTTCTAATGAGGTGGATGGAACTGGAGCCTATTATACAGAGTGAAGTAAGCCAGAAAGAAAAACACAAATACAGTATACTAACGCATATATATGGAATTTAGAAAGATGGTAACAATCACCCTGCTTATGAGACAGCAAAAGAGACACTGATGTATAGAACAGACTTTTGGACTCTGGGACTGGGAGAGGGTGGGACGATTGGGGAGAATGGCATTGAAATATGTATAATATCATATCTGAAACGAGTCAGTCCAGGTACGATGCCCTATAACAGATGCCTGGGACTGGAGCACTGGGATGACCTGGAGGGATGGTGTGGGAAGGGGGGAGGGAGGAGGGTTCAGGATGGGGAACACGTGTATTCTGGTGGCGGATCCATCTCGATGTATAGTAAAAGTAATACAATATTGTAAAGTTAAGAAAAATTAAAAAAAAAAAAAGATCTCACATGCTGCAGGGCAACTAAACCCATTTGCCACTACTACGAAGCCCATGTTCTAGAGCCTGAGAGCTGCAACTACTAAGCCCACGAGCCACAACTACCAAAGCCCACATACGTAGAACCTGTGCTCTGCAACAAGAGAAGCCACCACAGTAAGAAGCCCACGCACCACAACAAATAGTAGCCCTGCTTACTGCAACTAGAGAATGCCTTCACACAGTAGCGAAGACCCCATGCATCCAAAAAAAAAAAAAAAAAAAAAAACCACCTGCACACACAAAGAGTGACACAGTGAAGGCTGTGGCCAGGAAGTCTTCACAGAAAGGAACCTGCTGAGGAGGAGACAGAAATTCTCGCTTTAGTGAGTCTGTCTGTCTAGTGACTTAACCTCTCTGTGCTTCAGATTCATTCTCTGTGAAACAGGAGTACCAACACCTGCCTTGTCTTTTGCAAGAATCAACTAAGGTGACAGATGCAAAATAAAACACCTTGTAAACCAAGGCTCTTTGAGAAGGGCAGCATCATAATTGCCAGAGAATTGTCTCTAAACAGACATGCCAAAATCACTTCCTCACCGTGACCATATGTATTCTGGAAAGGTCCACAGAAGATTCCCTGATCCATGCTGTCCAGTCCTACTTGGCTGGGCTATAACCTCAGACTCTGGACTCCTGACTGCTGTTCACGTTGACTAATAAATCCCCAGCCTGTTCATGGTCACCTGCATTCACATGCACTTCAACCCAACACAAGGCCTTAGCAGCCATCACATCTATCCAGTGATGTCTTTAAACACCTTCTCAGATACATGTCCCTTAAACATGAATGACTCTGATGGCGATATGTCACTAATACCATACAAACCATGCATACATGTACACTATCTTTTGACAGTTTTTGAAAATGGCCCCAAATCTTTGACATTTCTCCCATTAAAAATTAGAGTCAGTCAGTTCAGTTCAGTTCAGTACAGTTCAGTCACTCAGTCGTGTCCAACTCTTTGCAACCCCAAGAATCGCAGCACACCAGGCCTCCCTGTCCATCACCAACTCCCGGAGTTCACTCAGGCTCACATCCATCGAGTCAGTGATGCCATCCAGCCATCTCATCTTCTGTCGTCCCCTTCTCCTCTTGCCCCCAATCCCTTCCAGCATCAGAGTCTTTTCCAATGAGTCAACTCTTCACATGAGGTGGCCAAAGTACTGGAGTTTCAGCTTTAGCATCATTCCTTCCAAAGAAATCCCAGGGCTGATCTCCTTCAGAATGGATTGGTTGGATCTCCTTGTAGTCCAAGGGACTCTCAAGAGTCTTCTCCAACACCACAGTTCAAAAGCATCAATTCTTCGGTGCTCAGCCTTCTTCACAGTCCAACTCTCCCATCCATACATGACCACAGGAAAAACCATAGCCTTGACTAGATGGACCTTTGTTGGCAAAGTAATGTCTCTGCTTTTGAATATGCTATCTAGGTTGGTCATAACTTTCCTTCCAAGGAGTAAGCGTCTTTTAATTTCATGGCTGCAGTCACCATCTGCAGTGATTTTGGAGCCCCAAAAAATAAAATCTGACACTGTTTCCACTGTTTCCCCAGAGTCAGTCACCTCCACATAAATCTGCACAAACGTATGAGTGCTTCAACCAGTAGGGTATGGTACAAATGGTGCTGTATGACTCGAGCTTAGGTCAGAAAAGGCCATACAACTTCAACTTGGATCTCTTGGAACACTCATTCTGGGGGAAGCCAGAAACCACTCAAGAAGTGAGAGGTTTAAAAGACACATCTCCTTTGACCTCTCAACTGCAATTTAGAAGTCTGCTCTAGTGAACTGATTACAAGTATACACAAGAAATTATCTGAATCAGCTGTATGGATGTTCATTCTTGCTACCTAAAATAGCAAAACATTGGTAATAACTTGAATCTACTGAAATATGTTTACATAAGTTTAACATGTTCACACAAGAAAATACTGTACACTTGTTTATGTTTTTGAAGTATATTTGATGATAAAACACTCATGATCTATTGGTAAATAAAAACTGAGACTACCAATGGAATCTTCCTTATGTTAAAACTACATGTATCTGATAGAAAAAAAATCTCAAATTATAAAAGTGATAATGTCTGAATACTGGCATTGCTCCCAGTGCTTACTTATTTTTTCCCATATTTTCTACATTTTCTATTATCAACAAGCACTACTTCTATAATTTAAATAAAAGATATTCCAAAGAGACAGATGCTGGGAGGGATTGGGGGCAGGAGGAGAAGGGGAGAACAGAGGATGAGATGGCTGGATGGCATCACCGATTCGATGCACATGAGTTTGGCTGAACTCCGGGAGCTGGTAATGGACAGGGAGGCCTGGCGCGCTGCAATTCATAGGGTCACAGAGAGTCGGACACGACTGAGCGACTGAACTGAACTGACAGAGACAGAAAAAGAAATGTGATGCTCAAATTGCCAAGAATGTAAAAAGAGCCTGTGTACCCCTGTGCCAGTGACTTAGTAATAGGATTGCCAATCATAGCTACTGATGGAACTGACCCAGCCAACTGGAGACTGAGATTGAAAACCGGAAACCAGAAGTTAAAGGGAAGCTGGGAAAAGAAACTACCAGATGGAGAACCATCCAGTCCAACAAAAGCCCCCAGGGCCCTGGTCATGCCATTACGGGCAGAAGGTGGCATACAGTTTATTACAGAACTATAGGAAGGTAGTCATTCAGTGTGCCTACACGGGTGGGAAAGCGCGAGGAGCTTGAGTGGGAGCCACTGGCTACAAGCCCCTTGGGTCTCCTGAGGACTCGCATTAGCAAAATACAAACTGTAACACTGCACTGTCTGATATGGCAAGCACTACCCACATAAGCTATTTAAATTTAGAAATTAAAATGAAATAAAATGTAAAACTCTACTCTGCCACATTGGCCACATTTCAAGCGGCTAATGGTTATCATATTGGACACAGCAGAGTAGGATTTTTCCATCGTCACAGAAAACTCTCTAGTGGACAGCACTACTCTAGGGAATTGTTTAACTTGGATTCTTTGATTTCTGCAGACATAGCAATGCATGGTGGAAAGATAGAATTGAAAGTCAGCAGGCCAGTAGAAACTCAGCCCTCACACTTATCAAATGTGATATTTTGGACCCATTATTAGCCTCCCTGAATCTCGGTTTCTTTATCCATCAAATGGGAATAATAATATCTGCTCATAGTGCCATGATAAAAATTGGGGAAGGATGGGGGAAGGGATAGTTAGGGAGTTAGGGATAGACATGAACACACTGCTATATTTAAAGTGGGTACCAACAAGGATCTACTGTATAACACATGAAACTCTGCCCAATCTTATGTGGCAGCCTGGATTGAAGGGGAGTTTAGGGGAGAATGGATACACGTATATGTATGGCTGAGCCCCTTTGCTGTTCACCTGAAACTATCACAACACAGTTAATTGTGTTAAACTATCACAACAAATTGTTAATTTAAAACATTTTTTAAAATTACAGAACATAAAGAATATAATACTTCAGTGATTACACAAGTAGGTGTTCAAAAAGCTATCATACTAATGAGGATCCATGGGGTCCATCCAAGAGCATTTCAGAATATCCAAACCAATCAGACCTACTCAGAAACCAGGACCCTCCACACCCAGAATCAGCCTAAAACTAAAAAATTCTCTGGCTTTTTGCAAGGTCACCTGATCTCAACTCAATATAAACCCAAGCGCATGAGTACTGAGAGAAGCAGGTAGGAAGATGCCTGGGAGCTCTGTAGCCATCATCCCTCCCCACGCACAGTCTCCTGTCCCCAACCTGAAGATGGAGGACTGGGGTTCAGCAAGGTTATCAGTGATGCAGCTTAGGACTCAAACCCAAGTCTCAGGTACCCCACAATCTCCTGCCACCTGCTAAAATGTCTAATGATGGTGGCATTCTGGAGGTTTTGTAAGCCCCAGTCTAAACCCCTCCTTGGGCAGGACAAGCCTGTTGGGGAGACAAGAGGAGATGAGACTAGACTCCTGGTCTTAGAGGAGAGGGCAGCAGGACTCCTGCTATCCCCAGGAAGCATGAAGAATCAGAACAAGCCATCAGAGGTTAAAGAACATGAAAAGCACCCTCAGGCATCACTTACTGGCTAAAGAGAAAGAGAAACAGAATACACAGCTTGCAGAAAAGGATTTGGGTCTCTACTTGGATAGGGATGGAGGCCCAACCTCAGGAAGGAGGAATGAGGAAGAACTGGCTTTCGGAGGTAGTGCGGGGGGAGGCAGGCAGCAAGTGTAAGCACCCAGACTGCTACTCCCGCTCCGCTCCTCCATAAAGCACAGTTACAGAGTGAAGGAGCCAATTTCCGCCTGACAGGAGCTGGCATTAAAAGGATATGTGGAACCGTATGCCTCCTCCCCGGCATGGCAGAACCACGCTGCAACTAGACAAAGTGCTTGAATGGCGCCTCGGCTAATTAACAGTGGCCCCTTTAAAAAGAGAGCTCTGCTTACTTTTATGGACGTGCTGAACATAACTAGCAGGATTTAAAATCAGGCTCTCCTTACTCATTTATTTTTCTCTATATCTTGAACTGTGTTTTCCCCGGGTTCCAAGCTAATGAAATGCTTATTTAGAAGCTATGGCCATCTGTGGCTGGTGCTGCTGTGTTCGTTTCTGCTCCCTGCCCGCGGGTTGATGAGTTTCTAGGACACTGGGGAATTTCCCAGGATGCTCAGGCCTCAGATGCCCAGTTGTGTGGGAAGGCATTCGCTGGGAAGAAAGGTCAGGCACCAGTGCTCCTCTGCTCCAATGAGGCTGACTCCCAGCTTCTCTGTCAAGAGACCTTGACAGCTGGCAGGCTGGCAGCCTCACCTGCCACCGGGTGTGTTAAACCACACAGGGAGCTTGAAGCCTCGTTCCAACACCAGTCATAGGCATGGGCTCTGCGTGCCAGAGACCTAAGAGGCCCAGGGTACCACTCCCATCTGTCCCCCACCTTACTTTCTCCTTCCCTCAAGGGGAGGATGCAAACCAGTGAGGCTTCATCCTTGCTGTTTTATTGTTTGCTCAGGGATGGTTTCCCTCCATTTGTCAATGTGATATTAAAAAATCAGGTGCGTCACACTCCCCTCAATGAACAAAGTCAGCACCAGGCCCACTTGCCCGTGCTGCTTCATGTATACCCTCCTGATAACCATTCTCCTATCCCCAGTATCTGAAGACCTGGGTGATGGCACAGTGGTGGTAGTGGTGGCTGGTTTAAAGGGCTGGCAGAACCTTTGCAGCCAAACCATTGGGTGAACCCCATAGAGCAGATGCTCCTGATTAATGCTGTCCTTGCAGCAGCCTAACCTGCAGGACTCCCTCCCCAGCCCATCTCAGTCGACAAGATTTCCTTGTTTCTGCTCCCTTTTCTCCCCTCCCACTACTAAATTCTCTGGATGATAACAATAAGACATCATCTCCCTAAACGTGCTTCCCTCTTGTGTTCCTGGCCCCCTTCTCCATCCAGCCTCTCCAAATACCACACCCTCATTTCCATTCAATGAACATTTGATGTGGGCTTACTCTACACCTGGCACTGCCATGGCCATTCATCCTCCCACTTGGCTCCATGAGGGCCAGAGCCCTGCCTGTGCTGTTCCTCACATATCCCCACACCAAAGATGCTCAATGAGTATTTGTGGGACGAATGCCTACATAGGAGGAGACAGTCATGCAAACAACCAATAAAGCACAATGTGATCAGTGCTCTAAAAACCTTGAGTACAACATCCTTTGGGAACTCAGAAAAGAGAGCAATTAATTCTGCATTTGTAGGATGCTTTCCAGGCAGAGGCCACCGAATATACAAAGAAATGAAAACACATTAGTGTCATGAGGCTGGCAAGGTAAGGTAGCCAGCCCTGCTGTCTGTGTACTTGCTTAACAACAAAGCCATGAGGCCACAAAAGGGCTGACCTAGGCTCCTTTGTGTGGATTCTGGTGAAGGTAGTCCTGCCTTCCTGATGAGCTCTGGTCCCTTGGGAATGCCAGGGTCTGGGCTCTGCTCTGTGCAGTCTCCTGGGGTGTGCTCTGGGGACACCAAGATAATTCAGATCTGCTGCTGCCCTCAAGGAGGTCAGTGCCAAGTAAGAGAGAGACAGGGTGGGCAACTGTTGTCCAGTGTGTGTAGTACAGTAATGCCTGATGGTTCTGCCAGCCTGGGGCACATAAGCCACGCTGGTTCCACCCACTGTGAGCTCTGAAATGGCAGGAATGGCCAGAAACAAGAGATGGAGACATGTTTAAGGAGTTGATGTCTTTGGGAAATATACTCAAGACACTGGTTTGTTGTTAGAAGGCCAGGGAAGGGATGGAGGACATCTAGCTACGGTCAGCTGCCCCCAGGGAGATAGCCTCTGGTGTCCTGGAGAGCCTGCACTCCCAATCCTCACCCCAGTCCCAAACCTGCCACACAGTGACCTGCAGAATACAGATTCTGCTAGAAGGCAGAGACTTCCACGAGCACCGGGGACCTCATCTATCTCCTTTCCCCTTCCACCCACAATGGCTTCTACTCCATTCCTTCCTTCTGGTTTTCTCCCTCCTGAAAAACAAGGCAAAGTAGAAAGAGACAAGGACTAGAAAGCAAGACTGTAGAAAAGAGAAAGAGGAGAAAGAAATAAGAGGAAAGTGGGAGGTGGTAGCATCATGAAGGCCCCTTAGCACTAAACCGGTGACACAGTGTGGCCATTCTAAGGGAGCAGTAGACCCTAGAGGCCTCTGCTCCAGGGTCTGGTGGGGAGAGGGCCTTCCCCAGAGCCTGCTGAAGGATCCTAGGGAGCCAAGGTCACTGCTCCACATTCTGTGCCCCAGTCCCCCACGCCTCCTTCCCAGCACAGGTAGTACTCTGATCCCAGAGGGTCAGCCCGCAAGGGGCACGGGGCAGGAAGACTGCTGTGGATCCTCCCCTCATAAGTGCTCATCCTTCACCAAAATTCTAGTGAGGCTACTGGCCTTGCCTGACTCTGCGTGCGGGAGAGCTCAGAGACCCAACCATTTACCAGCATGTCTTCTGCTTAGGACAATTCTGCACTTCAAATTGCTTCAGTTCAAACTCCTTGTGATTTTTCTGGGCTGCTGGGATGAGAGTGTATTGATTCTGCGTTTTGATAAGGTCAGCAGTGATCAGCTCTGACAGTCAAGTGGATGGGCTCTCCCTTCCCCCCACTACCCCCACCTCCCCGCTGGATGTGGTTCCACATGCGGAAAAGCGGGGAGAGAAACAAAGATGGGGGAGGGGGAGGCGGCCGCCTTGTCTCAGTGCTTCGGAAAACCTCTTTAAGCCCCATCAGCAGAAGCAGGATCCTCTCGGGTTGCAATCTCGGAGAAGCAATAAGGGCACACTTGATCTTTTCCCAGCTCAGTGTCATTTTCCCTTCCCTCTGTGCCTTCCTGCCCCCAGCCTACACTCAGAGATGGTGACTCTCTTTCCTCCAAAGAACCAATTAAGTTGCACGTAACATCAGCAGACTCCCAATGACACTGATTAACGTTCAGAATCTGTAGGGTTGTTCAGACAGATGACTAGGAGGGCAGAGAGAAGGCTCCACTGAGGTTTCACACAGCTGATTTGAACTTGATGAGAAAAATGCCTGAATCATCCTCACTTTGCTGAGGCCACCGGGTGGGGAGGCTGCCTGGAGTGCCCTCTCTAGGGAGAGCACACCGCTCCCCAGGAAGGGCAGGCATGTACCAGCCCAACCTGCCAACCAAGGGCTGACTCCCTGGAGGCTTTCCAGGTAGTAGCCAAACTCTTTGTCTACGTGTGTCTGGATATCTTTGTAAAGAGAATATCCAGAATGTTCATCAAAATCTCCAGAGGACCCACAATCCAAGAAAGGCAAAGAATGATAGTTCTATAAAATCCTTTCAAAGATCTTTTAGAATGTTCCAGGCTCCCCCAAAACATCTCCCAGTTGACAGTGCCCCAAGATGTCAAGCCCCAGGACAAAGAGGGATTTTTCTTTTTAATGACTGCTGGGTCTTTGTTGCTGCAAACTGGCTTTCTATAGTTGCAGCGCGGGAGGCTACACTTCATTGCCATGCTCAAGCTTCTTATTTCAATGGCTTCTCTTGTTGTGGCTCAGCAGTTACAGCTCACAGGCTCTAGAGCACAAGTTCAGTAGTTGCAGTACGTGGGCTTAGTTGCCATATGGTATGTGGAATCTTCCCAGACCAGAGCTAGAACCTGTGTCCCGTGCATCAGCAGGTGGATTCTTAACCACTGGACCAGGGGTAAGTCCCAAGAGTGATGTCTTTAATGGACTGGGTGTGTTGGTAGAAAGTTACTGTCCTGACAGTGTGAGGGTCAAGCTGAGAACAAGTTTTTGGCGGGCCTGCTAACCAGAAGAAGGGAGCATGAATACAGTCCCAACATCACAAGAAGCAGACGTGCCCTGTACTGATGTCAGCTGAATACCAGCTGCAGAAGAATTGTATTCAGATCCAAGTTCCACAGGATTTGGACCAACCGCAGCATATTCAGAGCCACTAGCCAGAATGGTTGTTGTGCTGGTGCTCACTTGTTCAGTCATGTCCAGCTCTTCACAACCCCATGGACTGTAGCCCACAGGTTCCTCTGTGCATGGGATTCTCCAGGCAAGAATACTAGAATGAGTTGCCGTGCCCTCCTCCAGGGGACCCTCCTGATCCAGGGATCGAACTCACATCTCTTGCATTGGCAGGAAGATCCTTTACTAGCGCCACCTGGGAAGCCCCCACCAGGATGGTGAGAGGCTTAAATCACAACATTAAACACAACAGAAATCACAGACATCAATACCAGGCACAATGTTAGGTGCTTCGGGCATTGGATCTCAGTAAATATTTACACCAACAACCGTAAGAAGTATCTCCATCTCCACTGTACAGATGAAGAGGTTGGGATTCAGAGAGAGAAGGTGTTTACCATCACAAAGCCAGTATGTGGAGATGGTTGGATTTGAGCTGATGTCCATGTAACTTCAAAGCCTGTGCTTCAGGGACCAGGCCATCAAAGGAACCAAGTCAGAACTGGGGGTGGCAGGATAGGGAGATGGGAGAAGAGAACCCCTGGAAACAGGACAACTGAGAAGGGACTTAACTATTGCTGCAAAGATAAGAACTGAGAGTAAGAAGGGAAGTAACTAGAAGGCAGATTTCAGATTGTGGAGTTCTACTGGGATTTTTCCCACAATAGCATTAGACAGTAAGTCAAGGTAACTGCCATGCTCTTGGTCCCCTTCCAAGAAAAATTTCCCCACTGTAGCCCCTGCTGAGAGAGACTATTTCTTGAACAGAGATAACCATGGTTTGCTCTTTGCAGCCCCTTTACCACACTGATTGGACCAGAAGTAGACTCCAGATTCAGAGCAGTTGGACCTGACTATGGGGAAACTCAAGACTAACAGTGCTTTAGTTAAAGTACTACTTGCTGCTGAAACATGCAAACCCTAACTTGTATGATGGCTCAGACCTGATATAGACTTATCTTGTGTAAAATCCCAAGTGGAGGTTCCTTACTGGCAAACAGGTCTTTTGTGAGTGATGATTTAGGGACTGAAGAGTGTTTCCATCTTGTGCTTCCACGACTTTCAACATGCAGCTTCCCAGGTCACCATGCTGATCCATATCAAGCCAGAAGAAATGGAAAGATTGTGGAACATGATACTTGAAATGTTTTATGCCAGGCCTGGAAACAGCTCACACCACTTCAGTTCACATGCTGTTGGCAGGAACTTGGTCACACGGTTGCCCTAGCTACAAAGGAACCTGGGAAATGTAGTCTAGGCTTGTGCCCTGGAAGAAGAAGAAATCAGCAGAACCTTTGTCAGGTCTGCTAGGAGGAAAGAGAAGCTAGACACTCAACACGGGGAGGCAATGGCACCCCACCCCAGTACTTTTGCCTGGAAAATCCCATGGACGGAGGAGCCTGGTAGGCTCCAGTCCATGGAGTCACTAAGAGTCGGACATGACTGAGTGGCTTCACTTTCACTTTTCGCTTTCATGCATTGGAGAAGGAAATGGCAACCCACTCCAGTGTTCTTGCCTGGAGAATCCCAGGGACGGGGGAGCCTGGTGAGCTTCCGTCTATGGGGTCGCACAGAGTCGGACACGACTGAAGCGACTTAGCAGCAGCAGCAGCAGCAGACACTCAACAAGGGTGCAATTGCAACATTGTTTCTAGTCCTCTCACTTGTAATTCTCTCCCTGAGGACCTCAAGATGGAAACAAGCATTCCTTTTCTAAAACAATAATCCTCCTGAAAGCTGTGTGCCAAACAGGAAGCCCACATGACCCAGGGCCCCACTAAATAGTGAATCATACTATGGCCATTTCACAAGTTTGTCCCCAAAGCTGTAGACCAACAGCCCCCACCTACAAAATGGTAGCACTACAGATGTCTCTATTTTGATGCTTTTCTGAAACCTCCTAAAGCAACTAGTCTTGGCTCCATGTGTTCTTGTTCATTCTCCTGTTGGCTTCACCCACCATCACCCTGCTTGTCACATTGACGTCTGGCAATGCCATTCTGCCATGTCAATGGTACGCCACCCATCCCACCTGCACCGACTTGTTCTGGAGTTCCTATACTCCTTGGAGCACCTCTTCCTCTCCTGCTTGCCTCCCAGAGTTTAGTCCCCACTTGTCTCTATAAACAACCCTCAGAGCCCCCTGTACCAGGGCCGTCTAGCTGCACAGTTCAGAAGCACCACCCACAACATAATCTACATAAATGATGCCTCATGAGTTGTGCCCTGAGCAGCCCTAAGTCAGATACCAGGAGAAGAATCACTGACCCCATGTGCCAACTTCTCCAAAACCTCAGCTCTTCCTACATCAGGGACTCGGAAACATAGTATGTTCTAATTTTTCTGACTAAAGTTTAATATGGAGAAAACTAAGATGTAACCATACAAGCACAGAATGGATTAGGTTAGATTGCATTCCTTTTTTCTTTATCATTTTATTGGAGTATAGTTGATTTCCAGTGTTGGCTAGTTTCTGGTGTACAACAAAGTGATTCAGTTACATGAATGAATTTACAAATATTCATTCTTTTCAGATTCTCTTCCCATATAGGTTATTACACAATACTGAGTATAGTTCCCTGTGCTATACAGTAGGTGCTTGTTGGTTATCTATCTTATATATAGTAGTGTGTGTATGTCAATCTCAAGCTCCTAATTTGTCCCTCCCCTAGACTGCATTTCAACTGACCTGTCTGTTCTCACCTGGGAAAGTGAAACACTGATCTTACTTTCAAAACCAATTTCTGTGGGTGTCTGTCCGTCTCTCATCTGCCTTTGACATAGTAATCAAAACCTCTGATAGAAACAGAAAAGTTATAACTGTCACAATAGAGGCATTTGCTACGCTTACTTTATTTGTGTCTTTATCTGTAACCATATATTCAGTCTGCCATCCTGGTCCATAACTATTTGCGAGAAGGTTGTTTCCTTAGGCCCTACCTGACACACTCCTGTTGATGAATGAATGAACAAGCAAAGCCAAGCTTTAAAACCTTAAAAAATATGTGCCCATATGAGACACAATATGTCCAAACCCACCCCTGATGGAAGGAGAGGAAGTATTATCAGTGCTCTTTCTGCCCAATGGAGAAAAAGAAGACAAGAAAGATTGTTGTCCACTGAGGATGAACTAGAGTTCAAGTAGTCCACACTGATGGCCTCCTCCAAGCCACGGATGTGCTCAGATCCCCTGCTAGCCAAAGTCTCCTGTGGCTGCCCTAGTGCCCAGCTCCACTCCAGCACCTCCCATGCTCTCTCCATTCCCTGATTTCCCTGGTTCTCCTCCCCACCCCAGTCCAGGCAGCCCAAATGTGGTCTCTCACTGCCCAAATTAGCGCTTGGGAGCTAGCATACAGCCTTCAAAAATCTGAGGGCAGGGCAACCTGTGAGTAGTTATGACCACAGGGATCTTGGAGCCTGCCCAGGAGAGCAAATACATCCTTAAGAAGCTTAGCCACCAGGAGCCTATCAGATCCTCATTTAGAAAATGTATTCAGGACACAAAAAGCAGGCAAAGGACCAGAAGTGGCCAAGAAGCACAAGAGTCTATTCTGGGCTCCAACTTCATCTATTTGAAATATCAGCTCTGAGATGTCACCCCATTTCTTTCAGACAGAATGTGTTATCCACTCTACAAGATGTAGCAGGTTAGCAAAGCCAGAAAGAATTGGCCTGTCCATTCCAAGTGGACTCTCCGGGGCCGCCAAGCTAGAGACTGAAAACATTTATCTTTCATTTACTGTTCAGCTTTTATTTAAAGAGGAAGTCCTCAAATGGAATCAAGAGTGTGCAAGTTGTTTTGAGGGCATCTTTCCTTTCTGTGACACGGTGAGCCTGATCTCCATTTTTTCAAGCTCCAAAGAGAAACTCTGCTTGCCAACACTTGAGTGATTTCACCTCTAGCGTTTCCATGGTGATGCACATCCCCACACAGCCTGGAGGAAAGGTGCAGCTCCCAGCAATGATGAATATGAACGAAGCTCGGCAGCCCCCTGGGGCCTGGCGGGCTCTCCTGGAGGAGCTGGGTTGCAGAGAGCATTGGATCCACGCAGCCTCTGCTTCAAGTAGCCTGAGATGAATCTCTCCTGCATAGGAGAGTGTGTGTGTATTCCTGGAAACCACAGCTGGCAGGGGCTCCACACAGCGGGTAAGCAGGTGAGTCAGGACAGGAACCTGGGCAGCAGCTGGGTAAGCAGTAGGCCAGGACAGGAACCTGGGCAGCAGCTGGGTGCCTGACTCCAGAGCCGAGTCCCCTGCCATGCTTTGCTCTGCAGTCAGCTCCGTACCTGTGAGTGCTGAGGAGGGAGCCATTCTGCCTGGAGCTTCAGGAGTGAGTTGATCCAGGAGGGGACCTTGGTGCCAGAAAGACTGGGAGCAACTAGCAGTGGGGACTCCTTCTCAGCTGTCCACAGGCTCCTATGGGTCAGACCTCAGGGATATCACAAACCACCCGAAATGAGACGAAAACATAAGCATCTAAGTGAACTGCTTCTTTTTTGGGGGAGAAATGCTATCATTTCCTAGGATTCTCCAAAAGAGTCCCTATCACCCAAAATAGATGAAGGACCACTGCCTTAAAGTGACAGTTTTGGTCTGAGGGGTAGCTGGTGAGAGAAAGCTGACTATTTGACAGATGCAATACAGGGTTGTGGCTTCACAAGGGATCAACAGCAACAGAGTTGCTCCCTGAAGCTCAAACGTTGCCCTGTCTGTCTCTTGGACCCCCACTTCCTAAACCACTGTGGAAGGGGTGTAGAAGCATCCACTAAAGGAGGAAGGAGGGTGGAGGAGCATAGCTCCTTTCAGATAAGCAACCAGCCTTCCTCTGCTTTCTCAGCATCCACAACCTGGACAGTTCTTCCTCTGGGCTCCCAGATTGCCTAAAGACCAGGGCACCCCTCAACCTCCCCCTCTGCTTTGATGCGCTTTCAGGCGCATAGCTAATGCCCTGTGCTGTCGTGTCAGGACCACTGACTCACCTGGGACTCACTCACTTGGAAAGCTTTATACCTGAAGCACTTGGCAGAACACGTGACTAGTCTGGATGATGCTTGCTGTGAAGATGGACAAATTAAGACCTTGCAGGGTTCATGGAGTCTGGGAAGTCTGGAAAGACAGAGCAGTGACAGCAACATTTCCCCGCAGAGCTGATTCCCAAGTCCAGCTCTCACCGATAGTACAGCAGACTTCTGCCAAGATCCCAGGAGTGCAGGGTCAGACTGCTTAGCTGTGGGAATCAAAGCATCTTCAAGATGATTCTGTTTGAATTGTGCTCTGCTCACTGCCTGTGTACACATTTACAAGGCCAGTCAGACCCAATGCCGTCATCCAATTAGCACATGCCAGCCTCCAGCTCCCCAGGGCTGAAATGAAACAAGCAGGATGAGATCAAACCCCAGCCCCACTACTTTTAAAATAGCCGTCCAGAGGCACACAAGGAAGCAGCATGCACTTGCTCTGACAGCTGACAGTGTTGCTGTAGCCCAGCAACCCCAGCAAAGGCAGACCTGATACACCCCCATCAGGACGTCATGACTACGCCCCTTCTCCAGGCCTGGCAGAGAGCCAGGCCCCAGAGAATTAGAGATGAAAGACAATCTGTCTTTTGAACTAGCTCACAGTCTAGTGGGAGATGCAGCCTGGTAAAAAGGCAATTACACCACAGCGAGATAAGAGCTGTGATAGACTGAAGCACAGGGGACTTGAGAGCACAGAGGTGGGGATGCCTATCTCAGCTAGAGAACTGTCAGGGAAGGCTTCCTGGAGGAGGTGAGGCACTGATTCAGGAATTAGCAGAAGGAGCCCTGTGTTGACCAGGCAAATTGTTCAGTGTGGTCAGAGCAGGGAAGAGACAGATGTTTTATCATAACAATGGAACTAGAGATGTGAATGGCTTCCTGAGTCACTGATAATCACACTTCATCCTGCATCACCTGGAGAGCTTGTTAAACAGATTGCTAGGCCCCAACCCCAGAGTTTCTGACTCAGGTCTGGGCTGGCGCCTGAGAATTTGCATTTCTAGTAAGTTTCCAGGTGATGCTGATGCTGCTGTCCCAGGAACTCCTCTTCCCCAAACCATTTGGAGATGCTTGGATTGAAGGGTGGAAGGAAAGCTATTAAAAGGGACTGATCAGAGGAATGATACTGATTTGTATTTCAGGATTACTCTGACAGTGGGTTCAAGCATGGATTAAATGTGGGAAAGAAAGACAATCACGAGGTGGCTGTAGTGACCCAAGACAGAATGAAGGCAGCTCCAGCAAGAATGGAGTCAGCAATCATAAGAGACTGGAGACTGGCAGGGCAACAGAGGGCAGCACAAGAATCAAGAACAAAACCAAGGTTTCTGGCACAGAGATTTAACCCATAGTTAGGTACCACTCCCCAAGACAGAAAATACAAGAGGACCATTTTGGGGGATAAGATTTGGGGCTGATGAGGGATTTTTTTCACATGCTAAGTTTGAGAAGCCTGCAAGACACCCAAGTGGAGACAGCAGCAAAGCAGAGATACAGAGACTTGAAGACTGGGGAGAGAGATGATCTGAGAGAGAGATGCAATTCATTCATGGGAGGGGCTGGGTGGGGGACAGAGTGAAAGACATGGAGGAGAATAAGACAGCGACAATGAAAGATGCTCAGCATTGCTCATTATCAGAGAAATGCAAGTCAAAACCACAGTGAGGCACCATCTCACACAAGTCAGAATGGCTGCCATCAAAAAGTTGATAAACAATAAATGCTGGAGAGGGGTGGAGAAAAGGGAACCCTCTTACACTGTTGGTGGGAATGCAAACTAGTACAGCCACTATGGAGAACAGTGTGGAGATTCCTTAAAAAACTGGAAATAGTACTGCCTTATGATCCAGCAATCCGACTACTGGGTATACACACGCAGGAAACCAGAATTGAAAGAGATGCATGTACGCCAAAGTTCATCACAGCACTTTTTACAATAGGTAGGACATGGAAGCAACCTAAATGTCCATCAGCAGATGAATGGATAAGGAAGTAGTGGTGCATATACACAATAGAGTATTACTCAGCTATACAAAAGAAGAATGCATTTGAATCAGTTCTAATGAGGTGGATGAAACTGGAGCCTATTGTACAGAGTGAAGTAAGTAAGAAAGAGAAACAACAATACAGTATATTAACACATCTATATGGAATTTAGAAAAATGGTAATGATTACCCTATATACAAGACAACAAAAGAAACACGATGTAAAGAACAGACTTCTGGTCTATGTAGGAGAAGACAAGGGAGGAATGATTTGAGAGAATTGCATTGAAACATGTATACTACCATATGTAAAATAGATGACCAGTACAATTTCAATGCATGAATTGGGGCACTCAAAGCTGGTGCTCTGGGACAACCCAGAGGGATAGAGTGGGGAGAGGGTTTCAGGTTGGGGGACACATGTACACCTGTGGCTGATTCATGTTGATGTATGGCAAAAAAACACCACAATATTATAAAGTAATTAGCCTCCAATTAAAGTAAATTAATTAAATTTTTTAAAGATCTGGTACATATATACAGTGGAATATTACTCAGCCATATAAAGGAAAAATATTAGGTCATTTGTAGAGATGTGGATGGAGCTAGAGTCTATCATACAGAGCAAAGTAAGTCGGAAACAGAAAAACAAATATTGTATATTAATGCATATGTGTAGAATCTAGAAAAATGGTACAGATGAAGCTATCTGTGGGGCAGGAGTAAAGTTGTTGATGTAGAGAACAGTTAGGTGGACATGGCAGAGGGGAATGAACTGGGAGGTTGGGATTGACATACGTGTCCTGTCCTGTGTAAAACAGCTGGCTAGTGGGAACCTGCAGTGTAGCAGAGGGAGGTCATCTCGCTACTCTGTAGTGACCCAGATGGGTGGGATTGGGGGGGTGTGGGGGGGTGTCCAAGGAGTGGATATATGGATACATATGACTGATTCACTTCCATGTACAGCAGAAACTAACACAACATTGTAAGGCAACTATACCCCAATAAAAAAAATAATAATAAAATAAAGATCCATGTGCTGGTACAAAGGAAAAAAAAAAATAATAGTGGGTAAATTGAGAAAGGAAGAAGGCCAAGATCAATGCCTTTGAAACATCATCATTTAAGAGGCTGTCAAAAAGGAAAGCAATAGAGGAGTGTAAGAAATCTGTGCTTTGGGTCCTCTGGGAGACGGACACTGAGATAGAATTAGGAGAACAAAAGGTTTACTCAGAGCCACACACGGAAAGGAAAGAGGCAGGACTGAGAAGGGCAGTGGTCAGACCAGTGCAGACCTAAGGCAGCCAGGTGGGAGTTCTGGGGCAAAGATTCCTGTTAGAATCCCAGGGGTTGGGCCCTTCCAAGCCTTGCTCAGTCATTGACTGGAGCCATCCAAGAAGACCTTGACCCATGGCTGAGGGGAATCCTCAGGAATGTCCTGAGGAAGGCAGGAATGTCCTGAGAAAGGCAGGAAGTCCATTCTCAAAGGTGGAGTCTGAGCACTGCATCTCCATGACAGTCACAAGAGAAAGAGAGAAAGTGGGAAAGCAACTATCAAGAACTGTCACAAAAGCTGAAGGGAGGAGTTGGGAAGTTAATAACTTATTTACAAAACAGAAACAGACTCACAGATTTTGCAAACAAACTTATGGCTATTAAAGGGGAAGAGTAGAGGGAGGGACAAATTTGGAGCTTGGGATTAATCTGTACACACGATCACACATAAAATAGATAAGCAATAGGAATGTACTGTGTGGCACAGGTAGCTATACTCAGTATTCTGTAATAGCCTATATGGGAAAAGAATCTGTAAAAGAATGGATATAAGCATATGTATAAATGAATCGTTTTGCTGTACACCTGAAACTAACACAACATTGTAAGTCAACTGTACTTCAATATGAATTTTTCTTTTTTTTTTTTAAAGAAAAAGATTTGCCACAAAAGACAAAGGAGGGAATTTGAAGGAAGGAGTTATGGACAACTTCCAAAGCTTCCTGCAGGAAGGTGTATCACGTGATTGTACAATAGATTTAACCCCAGAGGAGTGAGATGAGCTTTGTCACCAAGGAGCAGCGACAAGTGAAGCATGAAAGCCTGGATGTGGAGATGCTGCAGCCTGGGGGAAGGTAGAGATGGAGGGAGTAGATGAGCCCTCTAAACAGCTTTGAGCAGAAGAGATGGAGAAAACGGGGGTGGTATCTGAAGGTACACATGGCAGGGAGGGGACTGCAGCAGGACAAGAGACCGGAAAGGTTTGGGACTTGGATGCAGCTACTCATCCCCCGTTGATGGCTCTCCCCACCACCACTTAGGTCCACCTGGAGACCTTGGCGGAGGGGGCAGTTGGCTGGTTGATAAGTGGGGACAAAAGCAGGGGCAAAATGGAAACCCGGGAGGGCAGCAGCAAAAAGCCCACTGGCAGAATGGCTCGGACCACTTTCTCTGCCACTGATCCAAGTTCAGCACTTCTGCCCCTGCCCCCACCTTCACTCCCTGGAGGTCTCTCTGAGCCACACAATCATAAGTCATTGTTCTAATAGCTTTATTAGGAGGGGGGAAAAAAGCACTAAAACTCAGCTTAATGAAGAGAGGACTCAGAAGGCAGCAGGCAGTCCACTCTCATCTCTCATTTCCTTTGGTCTCTCGGGAGTCCATAAGAAAATGCTTCCATCTTCAAGACCTGGGTGATTAACCTCAGACAGAAGTACCGCGAGCCATAGACACATTGTGGGCTTGTTTTGTTCCTTAAAGGTTTTATAATAGGAACAAGCATCTCTCAGTAACATGTCATCGTGGGGCAAACATAGTCTAGCTGGAGTGAGCGCCTGAAGCCTTCCTCCTCTCAAATCTCTGCCTTGATCAATAAAAGATCACAACAAGGCAGCTCTGAGCTTAATTATTTACTATTTCTGTGCTTTCGTGTAAGAGACATTTTCTAAAGAAATAAAACTGCCTGCTCAATGCCATATGGAGTCAATATCCTGTGCTCTATGAGGTGTTAATGAATTAATTAATCAACTAGTGGCAGCGAAGGTCTTCAGAGACCAGGGAGGTTCAGCTCCCAAAGGGAGGACTTTTCACGCATACTGGAGATAATTCTAAATCGTTCTTTATTTCCTAATAATCCTGGATAATTTCTTAGCCAAAAACACATTAGACTGCCTATTTTCAGTGTCGATTATGTTGATAATATCTTTTTTGTTTTTCTTGTCATTTCCACTTTATAAAGCCAACTCCCAGTCATCTGTGGAAACAGAAGAATGTGATCCACAGAGAATAGAAATACCTCGTTTTAGCCAGTCGGAGGCAACAACTTTCCCTTGGCCAAGGCATTGTACTGAGTCTCTTCCCTGGCTTCTCTTTCTCCTTGGGTAGCAGCAACATGGGTCAGAGAAATCCAGGAAACAGAAGGAAAAGACTTAGCAAGCCAGGTCCAAAATACTCCACATACTAAATTATGAATTCTCAATATAATATTAATAATAACCAGAGGCAAGGAAGGTAGCGTTAAGGTCTTCCTAAGAACAGTAAGGGAGACACAGGAAATTAGTTACAGAGTAATAGGAGAAGTGAGAAATTTTTTTATGGAAAAAGAGTCGGGAATCCTCCTACATTTTTGGTGGGGGTGTAAATTGGCACAACGAATATGAAGAACAATATAGAAGTTCCTTCAAAAAACATATCCCATTGTACATATGTACCACAACTTCTTTATCCATTCATCTCCCAATGGGCATCCAGGTTGCTTCCATGTCCGGCTATTGTAAATAGTGCTGCAATGAACACTGGGGTGCATGTGTCTTTTTGAATTGTAGCTTTCTCAGAATATATGCCTAATAGTGGGATTGCTGGGTCATATGGTAGTTTTATTCCTAGTTTGTTAAGGAATCTCCATACTATTCTCCATAGTGGCCATACCAATTTCCATTCTCACCAACAATGCAATAGGGTTCCCTTTTCTCCACATCCTCTCTAGCATTTATTAACTACACTGCCATGTTTTAAATAGATAGCTAGTGGGAAGCTGCTGTATAACATAGGAAGCCTAGCTTGGTGCTGTATGATGACCTAGAGGAGTGGAATAGTGAGGGAGAGGGAAGCTCAAGAGGGAAAGGATATATATATATAATTATGACTGATTTGCATTGATCTATAGCAGAGATCACCACAACACTGAAAAGCAATTATCCTGCAATAAAAGAAAACTTCAAATAGAACTACGGTATGATCCAACAATCTCACTCCTGGGCATGTATCTAAAGGATTCACGCACCCCAATATTCAGTGCAGCATTATTTACAATAGCCAAGACAAGGAAGCAGCCTAAATGTCCATCAACAGAAGAATGGCTAAAGAAAATGTAGTACATATATACAATGGAATATTTCTCAGCCTTAAGAAAGAATGAAATAACGCCATTTGCAGCAACATGGATGGACCTAGAGATTGTCATACCAAGTAGAGTAGATCAGACAAAGAACACAAATATCATATGATATCACTTATATGTGAAATCTAATTTTTAAAGAACGTAGAAATGAACTTATTTACAAAACAGAAGCAGACTTATAGATACTGAAAATAAACTTATGTTTACCAAAAGGGAAAATTTAGGGGGGCGGTAATAAATCAGGAATTGGAATGAACACATGCACACTACTACACATAAAATAGATAACTAATAGGGGCCTAATCGGGGAAGACAATGGCACCCCATCCCAGTACTTTTGCCTGGAAATTCCCATGGATGGAGGAGCCTGGTAGGCTCCAGTCCATGGGGTCGCTAAGAGTCGGACACAACTGAGCGACTTCACTTTCACTTTTACTTTCATGCGTTGGAGAAGGAAATGGCAACCCACTCCAGTGTTCTTGCCTGGAGAATCCCAGGGACGGGGGAGCCTGGTGGGCTTCCGTCTATGGGGTCGCACAGAGTCGGACACGACTGAAGCGACTTAGCAGCAGCAGCAGCAGCAGGGGCCTACTATATAGCACAGGAAACTCTGTCCATTATTCTTTGACAATCCTGATGAGAAAAGAATCTAAAAAAAAAGAATGAATATATGTATATGTATAACTGAATCATTTTGCTGTATACCTGAAACTAATGTGACATTGTAAATCAACTACAAAAAATTTTTTTAAAAAGTTTTTAAAAGAAAGGGGGTAGGATGGAACTTGTTATCAAGAAAGACTACAAAACCTAACTGGGAGATAAGTTTTAATATAAGAAATAAAGTGATAATACACTGGTTGAGATGCAGGCCAACTGAGACAGCTTGGTTGATTTTACAAGATTCACAACACTTTCAGAAGCATTAGAAAAAGAAGAGATTAATCTGGTGAGAAGAGGGATGACAGGTCTATGAGCTGAAGCATGAAGAAGATTATGATGGTCCTCACTGGGTGAGATACCAATGGGGAATATGGGGGCAGAAATCTCACTCTGTTTCAAAGCCACATTTTATTGAATGCTTTCAAAGTTAAGTTCTGACTCGAGCTGGGATCCAAATGATCCCAGGCCCTTTTATCAAACTCAGATCAGTGGTTGGGCTGTAAAGAGTCAGTAAAAGTAACAGAAATGTAAGGAGTAGTGTGTGGATTATCTCCAGCTCAGCTACCCAGTGGGGATGGGGAGCCAGTGGATGCTCAAGGCCAGAGATGGAGACAGGCTACTTGGCAAATGACAGAATGGGGCTTTCATGCCAGGCTGACCTACCAATCTCTCTCTCTTTTTCTTTTTCCTATTGAAGAATAAAGCACAAACATTGGAAGGGCAAAGAGGGACTTTCGCTGCCAGAGCTGAGAGATGTGATCTTGGCATGGCCGTTAGAAGTTGGAATGCATTTTTTCATAAAAATGTTAATGCAGATGGTGATTGAGACCCATCAGGAGAGCAGGGTGAGTGTGAAAACAATCAACTCTGGGGCCAGAGAGACCACAGGGGTCCTTTTTTTTTTTTTAACCACATCCATGCTGTGTACTTGGGCAAGCTACTTAAGCTATCAGAGATTTGGTTCCCTTTGACACAGAGTTGTTGTGAGAATTAGATCATCAAGCTAACATATATAAAGATGGAGTAGAGTCAGCCACACAGGAGAGGCATTTAAATGTACTGGCATGTTTAGTAAATGATGAGACTGCAGCATATTATGAAGCGTGTGGGCTTCTGTAGTGTAGACTTGGAACTCAACCACCATTGTTTCCATAAGAAAAAACATTTTGAGTTCAAGCAACCCACTTTAAAAAGTTATATTCCCAAATTAATGTACAAATTGGGCACTGTGTGTTCTTGTTTTTTAGCATCCTGTGCAGATCTAACATCACTTTATACATTTAAGAACATAAAATGTATTATGTATAAATTTGGTTGCTCATAAAATTATCGTATTTGATATATTTAGAGATGTGAGGACTGGGAAAGAAATTCAGAAATATGTGGGGGATTTGTTTTCTTGTTTATTCTCGGTTTGAACAAAAAAAAAGTTTTAAGAAGTAAAAATTATTGAGATCATCTCATCCTTACAGTGACCCAACTACCCTTTCCCAGGCAAGCAGAATCCTGCAGTGTGAGACAATGTGCCCCCATTCAGAGGACCAGATGGGTACACAAGTGAAAATGGGCCACCATAAAGTGTTCTGCCAAAGAGCCCAAGATCTTGTCATTCCTCTGATGTTTCATGATGTCTCGCTCCACTCTAGATTAAGGATGGATCTGGCTGATATATCCATCCTTTATAAATGATAAATCTCATTTATCAGATTGCTGCTTTTAAAGTGTTCCTTTTGGAGTCATTGAAGAGGTTTCAGTGAAGGTTTGACTTCCCAGGTGGCTCAGTGGTAACGAATCTGCCTACCTATGTGGGAGACACAGGTTTGATCTCTGGATCAGGAAGACCCCCTATGCTATGCTATGCTATGCTATGCTAAGTCACTTCAGTCATGTCCGACTCTGTGTGACCCCATAGACAGCAGCCCACCAGGCTTCCCCGTCCCTGGGATTCTCCAGGCAAGAACACTGAAGTGGGTTGCCATTTCCTTCTCCAATGCATGAAAATGAAAAGAGAAAGTGAAGTCGCTCAGTCATGTCCGACTCTTAGCAACCCCATGGACTGCAGCCTACCAGACTCCTACGTCCGTGGGATTTTCCAGGCAAGAGTACTGGAGTGGGGTGCCATTGCCTTCTCCGAGGAAGAGCCCTGGAGAAGGAAATGCCAACCCACTCCAGTATTCTTGCCTGGGAAATCCCATGGACAAAGAAGCCTACCAGCTACAGTCTATGGGGTCTCAAAGAGTCAGACACATCTTAGTGACTGAGCGTGCACACAAAGAAGATTTAGAGAACTGCTGTCCTGTACATGTTCTCAGGGGGACCACTGTTGTGAGATCTATGTGGACACCTGAGTTTATAAGTAACAACTGTCTATTAAGAAATAAACCTTTGTATGCAGTAAGATGGACCTAGAGATTGTAAGTCAGAAAAAAGAAAGACAAATACTATATGATATCACATACATGTGAAATCCAAACTATAACACAAATAAACTTATTTATGAAACAGAAACAAACTCACAGACATAGAGAACAGACTTGTGGTTGCCGAGGGGTAGGGAGGGACGGATTGGGAGTTTGGGATTAGTAGATGCAAACTATTATATATAGAATGGATAAGCAACAAGTGTATAGGACAGGGAACTATATTCAATACCCTATGATAAACCATAATGGGAAAGAATATAAAAACAAGTGTATACATATATATGTATAACTGAATCACTTTGCTGTACAGAACAAATTAATACAACATTATAAATCAACTTCAATAAAATAAATTTAAAATAAAAGAAAGAAGTCTTCATAAAAGAAGGTAAGTTAATCCTTTCAGCTTCATGTAATAGAAGACACAACTCAAAAAAAACTTTTGAATAAGTAACAGCAAATTAAATAAGGGCACTTACCTCAGATAATGAGCAGTTTAGAATTCAGGCACATTCGGTTTAATTCAGTGGCTCGATTATGTCACTGGGGACCCAGGTTCTTTCTATCTTTTGGCTCAGCCATCCTCAGCTCCTTGTTCCTTGTCTTGAGATTTGAACTCTTACAGTGGCAAGATGGCTGCATCAGCTCCAAGCATCACATTCTCACACAAAAAATATTCAAAGACCTTGAGAGAACATTCTTTTCTTGTGTCTCCTTTTAAAAGTAAGGAAAACATTCCCAGAAGCACCACCCCTTCACTTTACTTCTAACTCATTGGCCAGAATTCTGTCATTGGTAAGCAGAATGTAATTAACAAGGTCAATTTATACAAAGAGAGATCTACCTCCTGGGACTAAGATGAGGTCCAGTAGGTGACAGCTGGGTACCTAAACAAAATCGGTTCTGTCATAAGTCAAGGAATGCACTCTCAAGCAGTCCAAGCCAGGGAAGAAAGCCAGAGAAAGATGGTACTCCCTATCGGAGCATGGCTCCTTCTATAAAGTCATTGCAGAGGAACAAAACCCTTTCTGAAATGTTCCTTCAGGGCAGAGACCAGGGTGGAAACTGATTCTTCACAAGCCCATCCCTTGGACACTGTCCCAGGTACTGTATGGTTTGAGGTACTGTATGATTTCTCAGTCATCTAGAAAGACTCAGTCCCTGGGTTCTTCCAGGATCCATCATTTCAAGTCAAAATGTCTGAGAGCTTTTAAGGGCAAGCATACGGTATATTTTGCTCCACAATTGAAAATAAAGATTCAGTAGTTTCAGAGACAGTTCTTATTAAGTTCTGAACTCATTCTTCCGCACGTCTTTCAGAGCCATTAAATCCTCAGCGATGAGGCACTGGATGATAACTGCTTTCCCTGGATGATATCTGACGTCACTGGTAGGAGCAATCCTGCACTTCCAAGCACTCTGTTCATTACTCTGATAGACATCATATTTAAGACTAATTCATTAGGATGATATTTCATATTACATTAGAGAATGCACTATATAATCTGAATGTGAAGGTGAAGAAAATTTCTCCTCCCCTCTCTTACCTGCTACTGCAAAATGAAAGGGCGCCATCGACCTGTAAAAGGCAACGACCTCATTCACTTTAATAACCTCTACCCTTTGCCCATGGAATGTGTGTTTTAAACCAAGGCAGAAGAATTTATGGGTCCACTTAGGTTCTAGTCCACCAGCACCTTTAACAATCTTAATTAATCTCTGAGGTAATCATTCCCGTTTCTTAAAAATGGGCCAAGTTAATTGGCATGAAGTTCACTTTAAAATTCTGTCTCCCTTCAAATGCTCTACAAGTTTCTGAAAAGAGCCCCTTAGCATGAAAATTGGAGAAGGCAGTGGCACCCCACTCCAGTACTCTTGCCTGGAAAATTCCATGGATGGAGGAGCCTGGTAGGCTGCAGTCCATGGGGTCACTGAGAGTCGGACACGACTGAGTGACTTCACTTTCACCTTTCACTTTCCTGCATTGGAGAAGGAAATGGCAACCCACTCCAGTGTTCTTGCCTGGAGAATTCCAGGGACGGGGGAGCCTGGTGGGCTGCCGTCTATGGGGTCACACAGAGTCGGACACGACTGAAGTGACTTAGCAGCAGCAGCAGCAGCATGAAAATGAAGAGCTGAGGTTTCCCAGCTGGTGGAGATTTGCAAAGGACTCTAAAAGGTGAGTGCAATGGGACCCCACTCCAGTACTCTTGCCTGGAAAATCCCATGGACGGAGGAGCCTGGTAGGCTGCAGTCCATGGGGTCGCTGAGGGTCAGACATGACGGATCGAGTTCACTTTCACTTCTCACTTTCATGCATTGGAGAAGGCAATGGCAACCCACTCCAGTGTTCTTGCCTGGAGAATCCCAGGGACGGGGGAGTCTGGTGGGCTGCCGTCTATGGGCTCGCACAGAGTTGGACACGACTGAAGCGACTTAGGCAGCAGCAGCAGCTAAAAGGTGATATATACTTAGATTTATTTTCTTTAGTTTTAGGTTAGTACAACTTTATTTTAAGAGACTAAGAATTGTTTAGAGTGGAGAAGGGTTCCATGGAGCCAGCCATCAGCACCTCTGCTGGTCAGATAGATGGAAAAGAGTTGTGGTTGACATGGCACAATGCCAAGAGCACCAGAAAATCCTTCCAAATTCTGTCTGTTCTAAAATGCAACAATTGTCTTCCATGTGGAAGAGTCATTTTCCCCAAAAAAAGGAGCTAAGTTTCAAAGAATGTTCACTAAGAGATATAAAATACTCCAATAATGTAAATTAACACTAATGTAAATTAGCTGACCACTGATGGGTTCTTTCAGGCAAACAGGTTTGCATTGTGGAAAGGGGGCATCTAGGAATGAGAAAGGGCTTCCCAGTTGGTGCTAGTGGTAAAGAATCCACCTGTCTGCCAGGCAGGAGACATAAGAGACATGGGGTTGGGAAGATCCCCTGGAGAAGGGCACGGCAACCCACTCCAGTATTCTTGCCTGGAGAGTCCTATGGACAGAGGAGCCTGGAGGGCTACAGTCCACGAGGTTGCAAAGAGTCAGATACAACTGAAGCAACTTAGCACTCATGCACACCCAGGAAGGAGAAAAGGACACAAAAATAAGAGTTGAAAGGAGATGACAAGTTTTTCTGAATCCACATCCCCACAAACTCCCACATCAGCCTGACCTATCCCTAGCAAGACTGAGACAGGTCAAGCAAAACCACCCTGTTAAATAAAGCAAGAAGTCAGGGCTAAATCCTGTTTCATATTAAGTGGAAACACTTTCCTGTAACACACCTAAAGACACAGCGTTCTGGCATGGCCATGCTGCAGTGCTCATCTGTCTTCCCCCGCTGTTTTGACCTGTTGGTCCAGGCTGTTTCTGATCCATCAGAGGCCCACTGCTTTCTTCACACCCTCTGGGCCAGGGATGGAAAATTGGTTTCATCTTATGTCTCAACTCCAACAGCTTGGTAGTGACTCCTTGGAGTGTGTCAAGAATTGAACAAGGTCTGCAATTTTCTTTTTCTTGCAAGATAATAAGGTTGCCTACTACAGTTTTATAGAAGTTGGTAGAAAACATGACACTCTTGGGTCAGAGATGAAGGATCATTTATTACTCATTCAATGATTATAACCAAAGTACTGGTATTTTGCATCATTTCCCCAAACCTCAATTTCCACAGCATGTTCATGTCAGGTGACCACTGAAGACATAATAGGTTGCATTACAAAAGAGTAACCCTGAACTTAGGGAAACCCAAATCTTTTATAATGAATTTAAGCATGCCTGCTCTTGGCTCTAGAGAGAGACAGTCTCTTCCGTACCTTCCAAGACTGTAAGCAAAATTGTCCTTTGCTTGGAAGGAGACATTGTATATTCCAAGGTTGGTCACCATACAAGCATCCTTGAAAAGACAGTCCAAAACAAAGGGTGGTGAGTGTCTTACTCAGGAGACATGCAGAAATACAAGAGACCCATGCAGGATGGTCTCAAAACAATATCCTCATTTATACAATGTCTTATCATCTGGAGAATCTTCCCACTCTGTCAATCAATCAGATGAAATGAAGCTGATTCCAAATCCATTCCATTTGTCTCACACAGCATTTAATTAAGGCCAGTATCCAAAGGACTCCTAGAAACAGGCGCAGCCAGCTGAACAAATCCCATAAACCAGCAGGGTCTACCTTAGAGAACTGAGTGACTTTCTCTTTAAACTTTTGTGTTAACCTTTCAACTCTGGTCAAAATAAAGACCCATGGAGTCTCTTCCTCTTCTTATAAATACAATCCTATTAGATCAGAGCCACACCTTTATGCCTCATTTAACTTTTTATTACTTCTTTAAAGGCCCTGTATCAAACTCTCCTGCCCTATTGGTGGGAATCTAAACTGATACAGCCATTATGGAGAACAGTTTGGAGATCCCTTAAGAAACTAGGGATAAATCTAGATATGACCCAGCCATCCCACTACTGGGCATATACCCTGAGAAAACCACAGCTCTAAGAGACACATGTACCCCAGTGTTCTTTGCGGCACTGTTTTCATTAGCCAGGACATGGCAGCAGCCTAGATGTCCATCGACAGATGAATGGATAAAGGAGTGGTAGTACATTTGTATAATGGAATATTACCAGGCCATAAAAAGGAAGAAATTTGTGTCAGTTGCAGTGAGGTGGATGAACCTAGAGCCTCTTTTACAGAGTGAGAAAGAGTCAGAAAGAGAAAAACAAATATCCTATATTAACACATATATGAAATGAAGTTGTTCAGTCGTGTCCGACCCTTTGCCACCCCATGGACTGCAGCCCACCAGGCTCCTCTGTCCAAGGGATTTTCCAGGCAACAATACTGGAGTGGGCTGCCATTTCCTTCTCCAGGGGATCTTCCCAACCCAGGGATCAAACCCAGGTCTCCCGCATTGTAGACAGATGCTTTTACCATCTGAGCCACCAGGGAAGTCAACACATATATATGGAATCTAAAAAAAATGCTACTGATGAACTAGTAAAGAATGGACTTGTGAACACAGCAGAGGAAGGTGAGAGTGGGATGAATTGAGAAAATAGCATTGAGATATATATATACACATATACACACACTATCATGTGTAAAATTGATAGTTAGTGGGAAGTTGCTAAATAACATAAGGAACCCAGCCTGGTGCTCTGTGATGACCTAGAGGGTTAGGATGAGGGGAGGGAGGGGAGGAAGGGAAGATATTTATATATACATATATATATGTGTATGCATAAAATTATAACAGATTCACATTGTTGTACCACAGAAACCAACACAAAATTGTAAAGCAATTTCCATTTCATTAAATTTCAATTAAAAATAAATGAAATTTAAAAAATAAAGATCCTGTCTCCAAATATAGCCATACTGTAAATTGGAGCTACAACATGAATTTGGGTGGAACACAATTCAGTCTGTAACACCTACCAGTGGGATATCATCCAAACAGTGAAAGCTGTAGACATGAAGGGGAGGCGGCACATTCAGCATATTCTGGTAGCAAATGGCACAAGAGTATACGTGGGGTAAAGGAGACCAAGACGTGGTAATAGGAGCTGATCTTCACTCTCCCATGTCAGTGATATGATGTTCAATAGCTGAACCTAAGTGACTTTTTCTCCCACAAGTCTAGGTAAGCTAGTGAGCTGGGAATACATATTAGACAGTCTTAAAAATTTGAGTCCCTCCCCTTCCTGAAAGTCCCTAGCTTGCTCGGGTAGGTATGCATAACCTTTGATCCCCCTTGAACACAGAGAGATTTGGGCCCTACTTTTAACCATCTCTTGCCTTAAAGGAACTGAGGTCAAGAGAGATGAGGACAGGGGCTCAGGAAGAGTGGAGAGATGGAATGGCTTCATGCCACTAAACAGCATTTCTGGCTAACTTTTTTTTTAATAATTTTATTTATTTATCTATGTTTGGCTGTCCTGGGCCTTTATTGCTGCACAGACTTTCTCTAGTTGTGGTGAGCAGGAACTAACGCTCTAGTTGTGATGCACAGGCTTCTCAATGTGGCGGCTTCTCTTGTTGCAGAGCACAGGCTCTAGGTGCACAGGCTTCAGTAGTTGTGGCTCCTGGGCTCTAGAGCACAGCCTCAGTAGTTGGGACCCATGGGCTTAGTTGCTCCGCCACATGTGGGATCTTCCCAGATGAGTGATTGACAGGCAGATTCTTTACCACTAAGTCACCAAGGAAGCACTCTTGCTTTCAGAGCATCATGATGGCAGCTCATGGCTCAACCAAATGAACTTCCAATGTTTTCTGCTCACCTAACACTCTGTGTCAGGCAGCAAGGTCCTCATGGCTAACACAGACCTATCTCAGCTTTGGGAACCCCTTCATTGGGAAGCTTCTTTTTCACATTGCTTTTTTGCTGGAACCACGGTGTTTGTATGTTCTGGCTGACTCAGGCGTGGCTAGCATAGAAGCAACCTTCTCTGAAGAATACCATCGTCATCTGAGGCATCCAATAAACTCCTGCTGCTGCTGCTGCTAAGTCGCTTCAGTCGTGTCCGACTCTGTGCAACTCCATGGACTGCAGCCCACCAGGCTCCTCCGTCCATGGGATTTTCCAGGCAAGAGTACTGGAGTGGGATGCCATTGCCTTCTCCGTCCAATAAACTAGGGGTCAGCAAATGACTGTGGATCAAATCTAGCCTGCCGTCTGCTGTTGTACATAAGGTTTCATTGGAACAAAGTCACATCTGTTTGTTTATATTGTGCCTGAAGCTACTTTTGTGCTATAGCCACGGAGTAGAGTAGTTGCAGGAGAGACAGTATGGTCCACAAGGACTAAAATATTTACTATTTGGCCCTTTACAGAAAAGGTTTGCTGTTTCCTGTGCCATACCATTACCAGGATAATATCCCTAAAGATCTTGCCCAGTTTCAGCAAAAAGGGCTAGGGAAATTTTTCGAGGGTGCTGGGACTGGTCATAAGACTCTATCTAGATTTCTCTGGTTCAGTTTTTCATTCACCAATGGATCATCCTCATTAGCATTGTAAGCCCAAATCATAGGACAGAAAAAGCCCAAATACTAGTCAATGTCTCAACTATGATTTCCCACAGCAATTTGTCTTTCTCAAGGAAATCTCCCTAGAGGGCAAAAGCTCCCTTAAACCAGTCAGAATCTACTGAAAAAATAAATAAATAAACTAACAAAAACCTGAGACCTTTAACTCTTGTCTCCAGCGGATCTGTTTGACTTACAGCCTGTAGAAGTTGAGCCCTAAGAGTCTCTACTATTGCCATTTTGCCTAATACACACCAACCCTCCTCTCCCAAGTGGCCAGCCAAAGTTTTTGTGATTTTTACCCATACCGGTCATAAACTTCCCTCCTTTCTTACTCAGGGTAGATGTGTATCTCTGTAACTATTGTCTGAAATGAATGAAACCTCTCCCCACTCAAAACAAACCTTAGTACTAGCTGCTAAATAAGGTGGACTTGAGACTGACCCCTGGCTTTGGTGACAAAGTCTTGGGGGAGAATTAGCACCATTCAGGCTGCTATCTTTGAATTTATTTCCTGGTACTTAGTCCACACCACTTCCCCAGTTTCTTCTCACTAAGGAAAAATAAAATGGAAGACTATTTACCACACAGTTGATCATACAATTTAAACGAGCATGTTTGCTACAAATTTCATGGACTTACTCAGATCCCACTCTAAAACCCACAGGTCTCTCATCTTTCCTCTTCCAGAAAACCATGTTTCCGGAGCATCCCATCCTCATCACCAAAACTGTCAAAAAATAAGAGTGTCTAAGATTTTCTCCTACTTATAAGCTAACAAGTTAGCCTGACATGATCTTATAGATGCTGATAAAAGATAAGAGACTCCTGGGTCAGAGATAAAAGCTCATTTATTACTCACATCAATAGCAGGATCCAGAGCAAATCAGCATTTTTACACCAGTTCCTGGATCCCAATTTTTACCAGGTAATTTGAAGAGAGCCAGAGGACACCAGCACATGCAATGAGATATGTTACAGAAGAACTTTGACCTTTAAAAATCTGAGTCTTTTATCATTCCTAGCATATCTTCCTTTTGCTCCTGAGGGAGACGCTGTCTCCATCTTCCAAGGCTGTTTGCTGCACAAACAATCTTGAAAAGATAGGTCAGAACAATGGGCAGCAAGTGCCTTGCTCAGAATATGTGCAGGCACAAGACAAAGCCATAGAGAATTGTCTCCCAACAGATGCAAATTGAGAAGGATTTACAGCACCCGGCCTGGATCAGATGACCAATTAATGATTTCCGACACTGACCCTGGAGAAAGTACCTGCAGTGTTTATGCCACATATTGTATATTTGCATTTTAGTTACCAATAAAGGTATAAATCTAAAAAAACTATAAGAGAGTTCAGTGGTAATATGAAAAAATAAGTATATGTGAAATCATGGGAAATTTGTGAATATTGTAAAGCACTGTAGAAGTTAAAGATTCTTTCATTCAATAAAAATATTAGTTCCTAATATACCAGTAAGAATGAGTTAATTCATTTGAAATTATAGTAAAAAAAGATGACATTCAAAATAGCATTGAAAAACATGAAATATCCAGGGGCAGAGTTAATAAGAAATATGCAGGACTAGATAAAAAGGGCCATAAATTTTCACTAAAGGGCATAAAAATTCGAATTGAATCAGCTGAGAAGCATCCTGTGTGCCAGGTAGAATTTGCTATAGTAAAAATGTCAATTCTCCCCAAAAATTCATTTATACAGTTAATGGAATTCTTGTCCCAAAGATCTGGGTGTTAGAGTTTGCAGAGGGAAAAGGTGATTATCCAGAGAAAACACTTGCTTTTGTCACATGAGTCCTAGATTGATGAGTCATTCTAATCATCATTAGTTGATCATCCTAGCTACTATAGTTTACCGAGTTGGCAAGCAATTTCTTGATCTACAAATCTCCATGACTTAGAGAGGGCATTAATACAATAGATTCCCTCAAGTTTTGCTTCCTCTTCTCACTAAAAACAAGCTCTATAACTGCAGTCTCTGAATTCTTTGCTAAAAGGCCAAACTGCAAAGTTGTTGCTGTTATTGTGCAGTCACCCAGTCATGTCCGATTCTTTGTGACCCCACAGATTGCAGCACGCCAGACCTCTCTGTCCCTCAACATCTCCCGAAGTTTGCCCAAGTTCGTGTCCATTGCATCAGTGATGCCATCCAGCCATCTCATCCTCAGATGCCCTCTTCTCCTTCTGCCCTCCATTCTTTCCCAGAATCAGGGGCATTTCCAGTGAGTCAGCTGTTCGCATTAGCTTACCAAAATAATGAAGTTTCAACTTCAGCATCAGTCCTTCCAACGAATATTCGGGGTTGGTTTCCCTTAGGATTGACTAGTTTGATCTCCTTGCTGTCCAAGGGACTCTGTTCTTCTGCTGTCCAAGGAACCAGAGACCAAATTGCCAACATTCACTGGATCATAGGGAAAGCTAGGGAATTCCAGAAAAAAAAACCTACTTCCGTTTCATCTACTATGCCAAAGTGCAAAGACAAAGCCCTAATTTTTAAACTTTGCTCTATTGGACCCTCCCATTGTACCCAGAGTCCCACAGTTGAGACTTCTGCAGCAGACCATATTTATAATGAATAAGAGAGCAATAGAAATGGAGTTAATTATAGGTCCAGCACCAATGAATCTCTCGCAGAGGTTCAGTGAGGGCCTTTTGGTAGCTTCACAGCATCCTCTGTTTTGATCTATAGTGCCAAAGGAAATGCATCAGTAAAACTGTTCTGATGCCCAGTGCATACCCAGCTCCTTGATAACTCCAGAATTGAGCTGGAAAGGAACATTGGAATCTCGTGGCTCTCCTATCCATAGGGTGTTGTCTTTTATTCAATATCCTCTAATGCTAACATGGAAACTATCCCCACAATTAATTCCATGTCTGCTTGCATCTCCTATGCCTAATAGCTAATGCTGATCCAGGACCCGAGACAAGAGGAAAAAGCCCTGGAAAATGGTCAGATCATGGGGAATTGACGCTTTCCCTTATTCTACTCATGACAAAGCAGAAGAGAACATCTTCATCTTTTACAATGATCAGGAATGCATTTTCCTGCTCCCTGGTTTCTCTGGGTATTTCCTTAACTCACATGAAGTACAAACTTATCTATCTGTAGGAAGTTCCAACCCCCCTACCAAAAAAGAATTCCACTTATGTGATCTGGTTCCAGCTCTCATCATATTTATGCAGGATGGCTACATAATTTGTGGGGCCCTGTGCAAAATGAAAACACAGGACTGTTGTTCAAAAAATGTTAAGAACTTCAAAACAACCAGAACAGAACATTAAATCAAGTGTGGGCCCTTCTTAGCACGCAGCCTTGTGCAAATGCATAGGTTACACAACCAGGCAGCTGGTCCTGCAGTTATGTTTCAGCATCACCCAGGTTTCATTTCTTCAAGTTGACTCCTGTTTTCTGCAGCTTTTAAGAGGTTAAGCCCCGGCTTGTATCACCGGCAAGGTTGTAAACAAGAGGAACACTGACTCTCCAGATTGCTCCAATGTGAGTTTGAACCTGGGGTGAGTGATGTTGGGTGAGGGATAAGAATCTGTGTCCAATCCAATTACTGTTGAAACAGCAGGTAAGCAATAGTAGGTGGCTGCATTTATGGACCTATTGACCTGGCCCTTTTCAGATTTGCACTTCAGAGATTTGTCACACTGCCATGCAAGTAGGACTTAGAAAGGACAATTGGGCCATCCTGCAGGGGCTTCACTGGTTGGCCATGGGGCAGGAGGGCCCTAGAGGGCATTCTTGCTTCAGAGAAGAGTATCCCAGTTGACAATGAACAGATCCCATACAGCCAACAGACACATTTTGTTTGGCTCACTATATTTTTAAAACTGTAAAATTCTACCTTCAAATCTGGATTTCTATCTTTCATGAATGATCAGAAGAGCTAGAATCCCTGGACCCGTATATCTGCCTGGCAACAACCAACTAGAGTTGATGAGTCACTGCCTTTTGAAGAGGCGTACATTCTCTAGGTCCTTACAGTTCCCATCCTTGCTTATTATTCTACACCAACCTAATTAACATAAGCATCCTACCTGCCTGGCCCTGATCTTGAGTAAATAACCTTCGTTCCTCATGGGCTCTTCCAAAACTCTGGGAAGCCACTAAGGACCCAGCCTCTACCATGAATCGACAGGGGACTAAGTATAATTGTAGAGTAATTTACTATAATTTTTATAGCCAACTATCAGTCTTACTGAGTGCCACATGAAGAGGTGTAAAGTACTATGAAGACGATGATGATGACAATGATAATGATGTTAATGGCAGTGGTTGCCACTGTTAAGCTCTTATCAGGCATAGTATAAAGACTATACTGTATATTATACTGTTTGCTCCTGATAAATGGTGTGGAACCCTGACATAGATGCCATCTGACTTGAGTGTCACCTACCTTCACTCAACTTCAGCCATCAGATGTGACACTCCCTCCCCGCACTGTACTGCTGCTGCTGCTGCTAAGTCACTTCAGTTGTGTCCGACTCTGTGCGACCCCATAGACAGAAGCTCACCAGGCTCCCCCATCCCTGGGATTCTCCAGGCAAGAATACTGGAGTGGGTTGCCATTTCCTTCTCCAATGAATGAAAGTGAAAAGTGAAAGTGAAGTCACTCAGTCGTGTCCGACTCTTAGCGACCCCATGGACTGCAGCCTACCAGGATCCTCCGTCCATGGGATTTTCCAGGCAAAAGTACTGGGGTGGGGTGCCATTGCCTTCCGCACTGTACTAGGGCTCACCAAACCCTGCCACACCAATAGGACACTATGTAATGCACTGCCTTAACAGCCAGGCCATCCAATTTCTGCCCCCTCCCCACCTGTCTGAATTACTGAGTCCCAGCAAACCAGAATCCTGAGTCCACTCAGTGGCTCACTGAGTGACCTCTTCATGATGGAATCTCAGAGTATTCCATCCATTGATTAGGGATCGACCCCTCCAAGCCAACCTATCTCAGGGTGTTGACCACAATGAGGGTGGGGTGGAGTGGGGGCACTACCAAGGAGAGGTGAGGACACCATGGGAAGGATTTCTGCAAGAAGCATCCAGGAGCCACATCTGACTGGCATCCTCACCAGCCAACTTCCCAGCCTCCAGACCAGTGAGAGATCCTCCTACTCCCCTGTGCTGCCTCCTCTCCATCTGTCCCAGGGCTGACCAGCTGTTGCCCAAAAGATATACTACCAGGTTGCATCCTGAGATGCTGCTCTGTCCCTTTAGGCTTCCTATGTGAGTTCCTTTCTTCAAAACCATAGGACAACAAAAGCTCAAAGGGGCCCTCCCAGGCACTTAGCCTAGTAGTAGAGAGTACATCTCTATTTGGGATACTAACCTGAGTTTGAGACCCTCACAGGAGGCTGTGTTTAGGAATACTTCTGCAAGATTCTTGCTCAAACACATACCCATGTTCTTCAAAACATCTGCTCTTTGAAGCTTTACGACTAGATGGACGTGCTGAGTTCCTGGACAAAACAAGATTTGCTAGCTTCGGAGGCTACCAAGGTCACATCATGAGAAAGATTCTGTCTTCTTCAGGTGAGAACCTCTCCAGCATGGCTACAACTGAAGTAGTTTCCCAAAGCCCAAAATCTGCTCAACATCTGAGTAGACTCACAATCTTACCAGTTCCCACAGAGGGGATCAGACAACAAGAGACTGAATCGTGGAAACTGAAATCACCAGAGAGTGATTGATAGACTAATATCCCTTATTAGTTCCTGGCAGGAGGGTTCTCACTGAGAAAACTCACGCCAGTCATCAGCACTCAGGACGCCAAATTGCAAGTTCTCTGCTGGAAAGCAGAGAACATAAGCCATGTCCACTGTTCTTTCAGAGAATTAGTTTCCAGCACTGGTTGCTTGATGGATTGCCCTTCTTCACTGGAGGGATATTTCAGTCTGAAGAACCAGTACAGGGCATCTGAAGTCAGATCACGCTCTCCCCAGGCAGCTTTAGAGGAAATCTTTCAAAGTCTTAGTCTCCTGTGTTCCTTTCTCAATATTCCTTATCAGTTTCCTTATCTTTCAAAAGCCACTGCCATTATGTGATCTCATGTTACAATTTCCCAGATTACTGCTTGTTATACATTAGCTACATTTGTGATGGCTGCTTCCCAGAACTTGAGCAAGGAAAGCCATCTCCCAATCACCATGACTTATGACTTACTGCTCCAAGCCATCATGTTTTCACTCTTACAGCTTCGGTTTCCCAGAATGGCAGTGCTTAACCTTTTTATCCAAAGGAGGCAGCTAGAAGGTAATGCAAAGAGACTGGGAACCAGAATTGGAAGACCTGGTAAGACAATTTTCCTTGAAAAAGTTCTGTGTCCACAGTTGTAAATGGACATAAAAATGTCTGGCATGCCTAGCTTATTATCAAATGAAAAAGCTCTTTGTAAAACAAATATGCTAGATAAATGTTGGGGAGGCTCAATGGATTCCAGGTCTAGCACACAGACTCTGGGGCCCTGGTTCATATCACTATTTTTTACTGCTCTCTCAAGCCTTGCTAGCAACAAAGCATGAACTTCACAGCCAGCCCACACTAGGGTCGTTAAGAGGGCCAGAAAGAGGCAGGGATGGAAGAGGGGGCATAGAGGACATTGAAAGTAAAACAGTAAGCCCAGGGCTAACATGTTCTCCAGTCATGATCTGTTGAGAGATGCAGGTCTCAGCTAGCAACCCAAGATACAACAGAAACTAATAGAAGACCATGGGATGTTGGCATCTGGGCCCCCCTACTTATTAACTGTGAGACCTTGGAAAAGCCACATAACTTCTCTTGATCTCAAAATAAAGTAGAGCTAAAATACCTATCCAGGCTCTCAAGCCAGACACGCTGGAGTGTGAAGTCAAGTGGGCCTTAGGAAGCATTACTATGAACAAAGCTAGCAGAGGTGATGAAATTATAGCTGAACAATTTCAAGTCCTAAAAGATGATGCTGTTAAGGTGCTGCACTGTATATGCCAGCAAATTTGGAAAACTCAGCAGCGGCCACAGGACTGGAAAAGGTCAGTTTTCATTCCAATCCCAAAGAATGTTCAAACTACTATACGATTGTACTCATTTCATATGCTAGCAAGGTTATGCTCAAAATCCTTCAAGCTAGGCTTCAACAGTACATAAACCAAGAACTTCCAGATGTACAAGCTGGATTTAAGGCAAAGGAACCAGAAATCAAATTGTCAGCATTCACTGGATCATAGAAAAGGCAAGGGAATTCTAAAAAGACATCTATTCTTGCACCATTGACTTCGCTAAAGCCTTTGACTGTATGGAGCACAATGAACTGTGGAAAATTCTTAAAGAGATGGGAATGCCAGACCACCTTATCTGTCTCCTGAGAAACCTGGGTGCAGGACAAGAAGCAACAGTTAGAACTGGACATGGAACAATGGACTGGTTGAAAATTGGGAAAGGAGTACATCAAGGCTATATACTGTCACCCTGCTTATTTAATTTACATGCAGAGTACATCATGTGAAATACCGGGCTGGATGAACCACAAGCTGGAATTAAGATAGCTGGGAGAAATATCAAAAACCTCAGATATGCAGATGATACTACCCTAATGCAGAAATCCAAAAGGAACTAAAGAATCTTTTGATAAAGGTGAAAGAGGAGAGTGAAAAGCTGGTTTAAAACTCAACACTAAAAAAAAACTGAGATCATGGTGTCCGGTCCCATGACTTTATGGCAAATAGATGGGGAAAAATTAGAAGCAGTGATAGATTTTATTTTCTTGGGCTCCAAAATCACTGCAGACAGTGACTGCAGCAATGAAATTAAAAGCTATGCTTTTTGTAGTAGTCATGTACAGATGTGAGAGTTGGACCATAAGGAAGGCTGAGCACTGAAGAATTGATGCTTTCGAATTGTGCTGCTGGAGAAGACTCTTGAGAGTCCCTTTGTCAGCAAGGAGATCAAACCAGTCAATCATAAATGCTGTGTGTGTTTAGTCGCTTAGTCATGTCCAACTCTGTGACCCCAAGGACTGAAGCCTACCAGGCTCCTCTGTCCATGGGGATTCTCCAGGAAAGAATATTGGAGTGGGTTGCCATGCCCTCCTCCAGGAGATCTTTCTAACCCAGGGATTGAACCCAAGGCTCCTGCATTGCAGAGGGAGTCTTTACTATCTAAGCCACCAGGGAAGCCCAAGAATACTGGATTGAGTAGCCTATCCCTTCTCCAGGGGAAATTTCAGACCCAGAAATCAAACCAGGGTCTCCTGCATTGCAGGATGGTGCTTTACCAGCTGAGCTACCAGGGAATCCTAAAGGCATCCAACCCTGAATATTCATTGGAAGGGCTGATGCTGAAGCCGAAGCTCTAATACTTGGCCACCTGATGCGAAAAGCTGACTTACTGGAAAAGGCGCTGATGCTGGGAAAGATTGAAGGCAGGAGGAGAAGGCGGTGACAGAAGATGAGATAATTGGATGTCATCACCGATTCAATGGACATGAATTTGAGCAAACTCAGGGAGATAGTGAAGGACGGGGAAGCCTGGCATGCTGCAGCCCATGGGGTCACAAAGAGTCAGACACAACTTAGCGACTGAACAACAATAATGTGAAGCTCCTGATCGACAGTAGATGCTCCATAGACAGTGGCTTCCTGCCTTACAAGGCAACATTCACAGGGCAGGCCTCCCTGTTTTAGTCAGAACTGAAGTCACCATCCCAGGATCACAAAGCCAAGCACTTGAATTCCTACAGGCTTCTTTAACAGACTTCAACATCTATTGTTTATAGCAACAATGAACACTCTAAAATGGCAGGCAAAACCTTGTGGGAGGATGGGTGGGTTCATTTTTCTGGAGAGGAGGTCCGTAGCTTTTAAAATTACCCATCAAAATGTCCATAACCTGTGCTACAAAGAATGTCCCTTCCAAAAAGCAAATACAGCTCCAGCCAAGGAAGGTATGGACCTTTCTCTCCAAACTTGAGGCTCTGCCGTAGAGAGGACACCCAGTGAGTTCTGTTTAATTATCTGGTCTCTATGCTTTGCAAATTTCCTTAGACAAATATAATCATGGTGAGAGTTCAGAGCTGGGTTTTTTTTAATACTTTTTGTTAATTTTGAGATAATTATTTATTCAAACACAGTAGCAAGAAACAATATAGGGACTTCTCTGATGGTCCAATGGCTGAGAATCGTGTTCCCGTTGGCAGGGGATTGGGAGTGGCAAGTTCAATTTCTAGTCTGGGAACCAGATTCCACATGCTGCAACTAAGACTTGTTGCAGACAAATAAATATTTTTAAAAAGAAATAACACAGAGCCATCTCTTTTACCCTTCACCCAGTTTTCCCAAAGGTCACATCTTACAAAACAAGAATACAATAACACAACGAAAATACTGACATCACACAGTTGAGATACTTAATATTTCATCCCCGAAAGGCTCCTTCATGATACCCTTTTAAATCCACTTCCATGTCCCTCCTAATTTCAACTCCTAATTTGGAGCTGGTTTTGGTTGGCTTGCTTTCATTCAGTCATTTCTGTTGTTTTCCAACCTCATGCAGTGACGGGTGGGCTATAAGGACAGTCATTTATCCAGCAGAGAACAGACAATAGGCATGCACCCACATACACACCAAACTCCCTCTTAGAATACAATGCTACTCTCAATTAGAGCAATGTGCTTTGGACAAACCGGAAATTGAGGTTTGGGGTTAAATAACCTGAATCCAAAGACTCCTACCACTAATTACCAGTAGTGCCAGGTACTCTCCCTGCAATATTTCTAATCCTCACAACAGCCCTATAAGGCAAGTATGACTCTCTCATCATCAAGGCAGCTGAGACTCAGAGGATTAATAACTTGCCAAAGAGGATTTGAATCCCAGTCACTTTCAACTGAGATTAAGGGAAATTTTATTAAAAACCAGTAAACACACAGAGTGTCGAGTAAGACATTTAAGTATAAAACAGAAACCAGAAAAGTATATGAAAGGGAAAAAAATAAGAGGTGGACGTTTAATAGAGCCTTAAGACAAGAAGGAGAAAGCCTTTTTCCAATTACTGTTGCTACATCATAAAGCAAACCAAATTTAGCGGAATAGAGCAGCAACCACTTTATTATGCTCACAGTACTTGTGGGCCAGAAATCTGGAAAGGGCACAGCAGAGGTGGCTTGTCTGGGCCCTCCACTGGGAAGGCTTGAAGGCTGGAGGTGACTCAGTGGCTAGGGTCTAGAACCATCTACATGCACTTTCACTCATGTCTGATGTGGATGCTGGCTGCAACCTGGGATCGCAGCCGGATCTGTCAACCAGAGCACCTATACACATCTACCCACGTGACCTGGGCTTCCTCATGGCATGGTAGTCTCAAAGGGGCTGACAGTTTTACATGGCCAAGACAGGAACTGCAAATGTCTGTTTTGGTTTTAACCTCAGAGATCACATAATGTCATTTCCGGTACATTCCATCTGTTAGAAGCGAGTCATAGCCATTTAAAATAAAACCCACAGCCTTCTATCCAGTTTCTAGGCTGTAAGATAGATAGATGACTTGGAAAGAAAAGTGATCTGGATAGGATTTTGACAGTTTCAAATCTACCAAGGTCCTGGGTGGAGGCTGAAGTTAGGGATGGGAGATAACGGCAAGAGGATGACAAACATATGTAATTTAAAAATTTTTTTAGAGTGTTGATTTAGAAGATTAGAGTATAATAAGTTCTGCATAAATGGAGTTCACTTATTCCAAATCAGGCTTCCTCAACAATTTAAGCATGTAAACAAAATTCAGGGTCAAGGAGGGTTTGTCTACAACCTACTTAGGAAAAACTGTTCTTAAGAACTTTAGCACTTTAATCACTTTAATTGTTTGCATGCCAATTAATTGGTACTGCTAATTATAAATGAGTTATCTGTTCATTAAAGTAGGCTTAGACGAACGTCAGCTTTAAAGCACTTAGCAGTTAGTATATATTGCTGTGTTATCTGCAAGTAAAAACCGCATCCCTTTAAAAATGTCTATATTATAAGCAAGAAAGTTTGTGATTTATTTTTCACAAATTCTGATTCATTCCACTATGGTGATATAATAAGATCTTAGTAAATAAGATTTCATAAGAAAGGCAAAGAGAAGAATAAAAGACATTCCAGAGACTGAGGCACAAACAAAACCATGGGGGGAATGTTTGGGGCTGTGTTTGTAATTTAAGGCTAAAGGTGTGAAGAATAAAGAGAGAGAGGATTTTTAAAATAGTTGAAAAGACAAAGGAAGCCAAGTGGTGGTGGGAGGTCTTAACAGTGGCTCTAGGGTCCCTGTAGTGATTAGTATTTGAAAGAAGCAGTCATGTCCTGATTCTCTATTGCTAGGTAACAAATTATCCCAAAACTGAGTGGCCTAAAACAATCTTCTTATTCTCTTCTTTTTCGATGTTGTGACTGAGAAATAGAGTGAGAGTGAGCTTGGCTCTCCTCCTCAGGTCCACATATTTTCCGCTGGAACAGCTGGAACAGAATCATTTACTTAGAAGATAGTTACTTCACTCACATGAGTGGCACCTCTGTGCTCCTTGGCCTCCCTCTATATGGAGTTTCACCCCTACAGGACTTCTCCATGGACCTGGTTTGAACTTCTCACAGCATGGCAACCTCCACCTTTCATGGTCCTTAAACTCTAGATCTAGAACTGGTGTAGCATCTGTTATACCCTCTCTTTTGGTCAAGGCTATCACAAACCAGCCCAGATTCAAGGGGAAGGAGAAGGACTTCACCTCTTAATGTGAGAATTTATCAAAAAGTTGGCAGCCAATTTTTCATCCTCTACAAGTCCACCCATGACTCTGAATGAAGCAATATGATACTTAAAATAGAGGAGAAAAAGAACAAAGGAGTTCTCACCTGATAGCCTTTTGTTTTCTTTTGTGTTAACAGTTCACACCTCTTTTTTTACTTAGAAAATAAAATTAAAATAGTATAAGTGCTGACACCCTAAGCATTTATATCCATCAATAAGAAGATAAGCAGTGATCTTTGGAAGGAAATTCTGTCTTCTCCATCTTAAAGGTTTGCTTTGAATATGGTCTCAGTGCAAACAATCCCCCTTCTATGACGCAAAGTTAGTTGCTTTCCTCCCTATGTTCTCTAAACATGGACACTCACATTTAGTCCTCTGCCCTTTCTTCTGCTTTTTCTGCCCTCTTCCTAGGTAGATGGTCTGATTCCCTCTCACTTTCAGCTGTCAACCACCAAACATTACTACTAACCACTATCCCTAAATATGTGAAGCCAGTTTACCAACTACTCACAAAGTCTGTCCAGCCCTTTGACTTTGAATCTTCTCATTTTCCTTGTTTGGCCTAACTACACGTCCTGGAGTGCTATGTTGAGAGTGGAGTTGTTCTCCCTCTGTTCCTCCTAATACATACCTTTAGCACATTAGTCATGAGGTCACATTAGCTCCTAACTTCTCCTGCAACTGCCTCATCCCCTCCTACTTCCACTGCCCTTGTCACCAAGTGCCTCCCTGCATTCTACATCCCCTTCTCATAATCCTGCCAAATTAATGCTTCTTCCAATTTAGAAATCACATATTACATTTCTATTGGTTTAGTATTACCCTCAACTTTTTAACATGCTTACTTAAAAGTTAATTAGTATACCAGCCCTCCTTCTGACTAAGGAAAGGCCTGAAATGTCTTGACTTTCCCATCACCTCCCTCTCTTCTTACATGTTATTTCTGTCCAGTAATCTACCTTGATGATGCTTCCATATTCTCTTTACCAATATTATTGTTTCTTTATTCGGTCAATGAACATTTAGGTTTATCCACATACTTAACAATTATTTGTTAATCATTACTTCTTGGGTCCAATTCCATTATTCACAAAGTGCATCCTTTCTATACCAGTGGTTCTCAAACTTGATACACATCAGAATCATGTAGGGATAGTTTGAAAATTCCAGTTCCCAGTGTGTACCACAGAACAATGACCTATAAATCCTTGAGGGTATATAAGACAGGCATTAGTACTTCATAAGTCTCTCCTAATGATGCTAATATGCAGCCAGATTGAGCACCTTATCTTAAAAAAAATCCTTTAGCAAAGTTTTCTTAACAGTAAATAATCTCCACTTTTGTCTGGAAATCTATATAAAGACATCCACCTTCATTATGGAATTATAATTAAGCTGAACATAAAATTCTAAATAGTTACTTTCATTTAACACACAGAAGACCTTATTCCACTGTCTTCTGATTTCTATAGTCCCTAGAGTGAGGCCTGCAGTCAATCTAATTTCCTTCTTTCGAATGTAATCTTTATTAGTTTTATGACTGCTTTTACCATTTTCTCTTTGTCTTTGAGGTATTCAAATTTTATCTGAATAGGAAATTAGTTTACTCAAAAATATAAATGTTTTGGAATTTTCTGTATTTCCTAAGTCTGAAAATTCATGCCTTTCATCATTTTAGAAAATTCTCGTGTATACTGGCGGCGGATCCATCTTGATGTATAGTAAAAGCAATACAATATTGTAAAGTTAAGCAAAATTTTAAAAAATAAATAAATAAATAAAAAGAAAGAAAATTCTCAGGGAGAAGGCAATGGTACCCCACTCCAGTACTCTTGCCTGGAAAATCTCATGGATGGAGGAGCCTGGTGGGCCACAGTCCATGGGGTCGCTAAAAGTCGGATATGACTGAGCGTCTTCGCTTTCACTTTTCACTTTCATGTATTGGAGAAGGAAATGGCAACCCACTCCAGTGTTCTTGCCTGGAGAATCCCAGGGATGAGGGAGCCTGGTGGGCTGCCGTCTGTGGGGTCACACAGAGTTGGACACAACTGAAGTGATTTAGCAGCAGCAGCAGGGCATTATTTCTTCTAATATTGCTTCTCCTTCAGTTTTTCTATTATATTCTTTAAAACTTCTACATTATGCTTCTCAGTCTTTCTCACTCTACTCTCCATCTCTTTATCTTTCTTTCATATTTTCCTTCTTTTTATCTCTCTTCAAATATATTCCAACTCACTTGTTCACCCTTCATCACTGCCTAATCTGTACTTACCTTGTCTTTTGAATTTTTATATTCAATTATTTTATGTTTTAACCTCCAGAAGTCCTATTCTATCCTTTAAAAAAACTGTCTGATAATTATAGAAGTACTATTTATTTATTATATTTTTATTTCTTTCTTTCTGTGTTTAGTCAATTGAAACAACTTCATTTAGAGAATGCATCCAATAATTCTGTTACCTGAAATTTTAGGGACTTAATTCTTTTGTCCCTTGTAGTGAGTTGTCCGCTTGTGGTGGACAGGTTCCTCTTGTATGTTGTAATATTGAATCATAATCTTGAGTTTGGCAGGGCTTTAGCTGTAGGAATCTTGTGCAATCTGGACTGAAATGCTGTCCTTCCAGAATGGTGCCCCTTAGGTTTTACTAGTGTTAACATCAATTTCATGTTAACGTTTTTGCTTGGATTCCCTGGATCATGCAGGTAAGGATAATAGGATGGCCTTATGAATTCTCATAGGATTTTTTTTTCCCTAGGCAAAACAAACCAAGTATTCCCAAAAGTTTTTTATTATTTGTTTTTGCTTACTTTTGACTGTGCTGGGTCTTCATGGCTGCACGCGGGCTTTCTGTAGTTGTAGTGAGCAGAGGCTGCTCTCCAGTCACAGAGCACTGGCTTCTCACTGAGGTGGCTTCTGTGTGCTTCAGGGGTTGCAATGCGTGTGCTCAGCTGCCCTGAAGCACGTGGAATCTTCCCAGATCAGTGATCAAACCTGTGTCCCCTCCATTGGAGTGTGTGTGGGCACAGTCCCTCGGCTGTGTCCAACTCTTTTACGACCTGCCACACTCCTCTGTCCAAGAATACTGAAGTGGGTTGCCTTGGCAGGCAGATTCTTAACCACTGAACCACCAAGGAAATCCTCTCTGTAAGTTTTTTTATTTCGCTTTCTTTCATTTTTTATTTTGCTTTGCCAGTAGGTGGATATTTTCAACCACCATGTCACTGAGAGTGTAGCCCTTTGCCAGAGAAGGCAATGGCACCCCACTCCAGTACTCTTGCCTGGAAAATCCCATGGATGGAGGAGCCTGGTAGGCTGCAGTCCATGGGGTCGCAAAGAGTCGGACACGACTGCGCGAATTCACTTTCACTTTTCACTTTCATGCATTGGAGAAGGAAATGGCAACCCACTCCAATGTTCTTGCCTGGAGAATCCCAGGGACGGGGGAGCCTGGTGGGCTGCCGTCTGTGGGGTCGCACAGAGTCAGACACGACTGAAGCGACTTAGCAGCAGTAGCAGCAGCAGTAGCCCTTTGCGGGCTTTGCACAGGGGAGAGGGTTCCCAGTTTAAACATCCTGATATAGGAATGACCAAGGCCTTAATTCCTGTGGTCTTTAAACTGAAGTCATCTGCTTACTGAGACTAACAACACATCCCACGGCAGCTGACGTAAGTGCCTACATGCCTCTCTGATTTTCAGTGTTATTTTCATGTTTTCATCTATGAGTCTTTTCTTTCCTAACATATTATGCATTTAAAAGAATGTTTGTTTCATTTTATTCACTTTCCTAATTTTTTGTTGTTGTCAGAAGAGGCTTTTCAAGGCAATTAGCTCACCATCTTGCTATAAATGGAAATCCCCAAGCATATTCCCTCTAACTTCTGGGAGGAATGGATTGTAATTTGCACTGTTGCTCATATTATTGGACATGAATCTTATTAATTGATATTAGTTAAATAAATGAGTAAGGATATTGTTTATTTACAAAGTATTTCTCTTTTTTTTAAGAATCTACCAAAGAAAAAATTTTAATCTTGACTCCAAATGTTCTTTTCAAACTCAATTAAATACCGATAGATTTATCTGAAAGGGAAATTGTGAATTTTCTTCTTGCCCTTTATTCTTTAACAATCAAACAAGACATCTATAGGACCAATGTGATAAAGTCACTCTCAAAGTTAAAGCAACCTAGGAAATGTCCTTTGAGCATACATTCTATTCTAGTCTTAAAACTCATAAAACCAGGGTAGAGTTTTTGTATATTTTGTTAATAAGCCGTGATTAATAGCTCTGGGCGGCTGGATGTCATCACCGACTCGATGGACATGAGTTTGTGTGAACTCCGGGAGTTGGTGATGGACAGGGAGGCCTGGCGTGCTGTGATTCATGGGGTCGCAAAGAGTCCGACACGATTGAGTGACTGAACTGAACTGAATAGCTCTGTGCAAATTTAACCTAATATTCCTGATGGTGAGACATAAACCTGAATGGACTTAATTGCCTTCTATTTCATAATTCATTTAATGAAACATCAGAGGTACAAATAAAATTTAAGGGAAAAAGTAGTGATGTGAGCAAAACTGAAGTTCTTCTAATAAAAACATGTAATACAGTTCAACCTGACCTATTGGAAGAAAAGGAAAATATTCTAGTTAGTCAAAGCCTTCTTTGAATTATTGATAGCTCCCTCTTCCCCTATTCCTCTCCCAAACCTACCCTTTTTGCATCACTTCCCTGGTGGCTCAGAGGTTAAAGCATCTGCCGCCAATGCAGGAGACCTGAGTGCGATACCTGGGTCGGGAAGATCCCCTGGAGAAGGAAATGGTAACCCACTCTAGTATTCTTGCTTGGAGAATCCTATGGACGGAGAAGCCTGGTAGGCTAGAGTCCACGGGGTCGCAAAGAATCGGACACGACTAAGTGACTTCACTAAACACTATCTTCAACTCCAAATTCTATAGGGTTTCCCCATTTTTTCCCCTCTGTTACCAAAAAAGAAAAAAAAAATGCTAGCCTCAGCAGAGAGTTAATAGCAAAGATTAATTGTTACAGGGGCTATGGAATTTTACCCAACAGAACCCACGCAAAATCATGGCACAGTGAATTCCCTATTGCTCTCTTTGCCCCTCCAACCAAACCTTCAGCTCTATGAGAGAGGAAGCCAAGTTCTCATGCCTCTTGTAGGTCCCTGTGCCTGACCCAGGACTTGGTTCAAGCTCCAATCTAGAGAACACTTGATGATAACGATCGTCGTGGTCATAATCATTATCATCAAAACTCCTGCCACCTATTGAACACAAGCTTTCCAGAGTCAGTTTTGAGTCCACAGAATAATCCTCAGAAGGAAGAGGAGGAGGACGAATATCTTTTTTTGACTTGGGAAAGCTGAGTTTCAGAAAGAATAAGTAATTTGATCAAAGTCACACAGAGCATAAATAGTGGCTTATATAGCATCTTTGTAAAATATCCTGGACAGATAAATTTTATACAGCATTCCCCATGGAAGAGGCAAATTGTGAAAAAGTACCCTTCCCCTGAGTGGATGAAGCCCCGTGAGCAAACAGCTTGGTCAGGGGGCACTGGTGAGATGTCAACCTCCACCTGTCCACTCAGTGGGGACACTGTGCAGTATACAAGCTGCACAATCCTATGTTCAAACCTACAAGTCTTTGATTTCAAACCCCATGACACGCATGGTCTTTCCAGCCTCTGTCATTGGTCAGTGATGATGATTCATGATCCCTCGATGCTTGGTCCTAAAATAGGGGGGGTGATTCTTGCTTCCTTTCTGCTGCTGCTAAGTCGCTTCAGTCGTGTCCAACTCTGTGTGACCCCACAGACGGCAGCCCACCAGGCTCCCCCGTCTCTGGGATTCTCCAGGCAAGAACACTGGAGTGGGTTGCCATTTCCTTCTTCAATGCATGAAAGTGAAAAGTCAAAGTGAAGTCACTCAGTCGTGTCCAACTTCTAGCAACCCCATGGACTGCAGCCTACCAGGCTCCTCCATCCATGGGATTTTCCAGGCAAGAGTACTGGAGTGGGGTGCCATTGCCTTCTCTGTGCTTCCTCTCAGTTATCTCCAAAGAATTTGAATTTTTTCCTGGCAGATAATTTGAACTGCCTGACCTTTGGATTAAGACGCTCCTCTCTACTCATCTATCCACATCAGCGGGTTAAGAGGACTCCCAGTGCTCCTTCTCCCTAATCCTGGGGTCTTTTGGTGACTGGTGATCAGTAAGGAAACGCGGATGGTACCACACCAGCCTTCGCCACCATATAAGTTTTCACATCATTATTACAATGAAGCAAACCACGCCTCCCACCTCTCTAGCACAAACAGTGGCAACATGGCTGCACAGCTCCAGCCCTAAACAAGCACTTGCTAACGGAAACCCCGACAAATCACAAAGCATAAGCAGCAATAGCAGGCACCAGGGTAATAATTTATTTTTAATGCCATGCTGTCTTTAACAGTGCAATTTCCTCCAGGGTGTTTGCTTTGAGATTGCAAGATAATTACATCTCAGAAACCAGGCTAATTACAGTTAACAGCCTGAAAACCAAAAGAATCCTTCCCTCCATCCCCAGCTTCTTTTTTCCACTAGAATACTACACAAATTCCAGTTAAAACGTGCGGCATCATTTAGGAAACCAATTTGACTACGGCTTAGAGGTTCATTTTCCCCTCCTTACAGCACATGTATAACTCGCACTGATGTGTATCAGAGGGACCTGCGTAACACAGCCTCAGTGATTAGAATAAATAATAGCACTATAGAGAGCAAACAATGAGAGCAATTTTCCAATGAAGAAAAAGTCTAAATGTTTCTGGTGGAAAACCAGGGAGCAAGTGTGGATACATACTGCAAAGATGAGATTACTTGTGGCCTCTATGTACTCTTTAGAGTATGGGATAAGTAATCAACCACTCTGGGCCGTTTGTAGAATTAAAGAGCTGGAAGGGGGATGAGAAATCATCTGGAATCATTTTCATGATTCCTAAACAAAAATGCAAAGCAATATATTCTGTAAAAAGTTTTTAAGAATGATTCCATGACCTGATCATGTATTCAAAACATAATTTTTTATCACCTCTGATTTTTTTACAATCCTTATCAAAAAGTTCTCCCAATCCTAAATTTGCCTTGATGTAATGTCAGATCTTTCTTTGGCTGTGTTTTAGCTGAAATAAACACTTTCCCAAATATATATTTCCTAAATAAATATATATCTCCTTTGTATAGCATAACTTCCACTCCAAGTATTTCTAAACTTTTTAATCATTTGCATATTTTTTCCTAATCTGTCTTCAGTTTCCATTAGCTTTTAAATGTATAAGCCTAGCATCACAACTAGTTCTGGCTCAATTTGGCATCTTATAGGAACTGGGACCTAAATATTCTTTTTTCCATGCATGAGGAAAAAGAGACTGAATTGGAGAAGAGAATTGGAAATCCAATATTCTGAGCTTCCACATGAAATCCATTCCTGTTTCTATAGTGCGTCCAGAACTTATCTACTTGACCTCACAGTCTTAATGTAACATAACTAAAGCCAAGTTTCTCCTTTGGGCTCTGCAGAATACCAGCAATGTTCCTCTCTATCCATGTCTTATTCAGAAAAGCAACATATTGGCCCTTCCATCAGGCTACTTGCTAGAGGCTCCTCATTGCTAATAATGTAAAATTTGCATACAATTGGTATTTCTCATAGTAACAACTCCCTAGCAACACTGCCCAACTTCATTCTTTCTTTTAACAAACATGTATTGAGTGCTCACCCTGGGAGTGGGCTCTCCACCACCTCTGCTCCCTTTTGACAGCTTCTCTTGTTAGCTCTTCCCTTAAAGAGGAGGAATTGCTCATCTTAATTGATTGGAACATATGGTGAGACCACTGTTTTTCTGACAAACAGGATTACTTCGCTGTAAAAGTCAGCACCTAGGTATACTGCTTACCTTTCTGCCTCAGAGCCCAGTAGGTCTGCATGAGTCAACCAGCCTTATTATTCTTCCTCTTCTACTCTGAGGGCTGGCTGGAAAATGTTTCCAGAGACTCCCTTGGAATAAGGCACTTCTCTCTGCTCTTTGTCTATCTCTTCATAGGCATGCCTGAGCATTATAATCCCAAGATTCAGGGTAGGGAGCATTGGAGAGGTGAGAGGCCCCACTTTCTCCTCCCAATTTTATCAATTGGGATTTAAGTTGCTTATCCAAGTAGTACTTTCAATTAACATCCCCAAGAAGACTTTTGGAAGATAGAGAAGATTGGCAGAGTATGATTCAAATATCCAGGCTATGAGGTCACCACATTACTCAACAATTTCACCTCCAGTCTCTAAAATTTACTAGATATCATGTCTGGAGCTAGGTGCCAAGGAGATAGTCATATAAAGCACAGCCCTCTCCTCCAGGGGCTTGCAATCTGGTGGAACATTTTATCTGCTTGGAAATGATGTTTCCATGGTCAATATCTGAACAAACATTTATCCTTTTCAAGAGACATTTAAAATGAAATCTAAGTAAGATCTAAAAGGGATTTCATAAGGAATTCCCTGGTGGTCCACGGTTAAGACTTTGCTGTCAAAGCAGAGGGTATGGGTTCAATCCCTAGTCAGGGAGCCAAGATCCCATATGCCTTGTGGCCAAAAGGCCAGAACATACAACAGAAACAATATTGTAACAAATCCAATAAAGACTTTTAAAATGACTGGCATTAAAAAAAAAAAAAAAAGCTTTAATAAATAAATGAAAGGAATTTCACAGCAGAAATTTGGGAATTTACAACAGCAAAGTTGGGCATCTGTGTCGTATGCGGTTAGCATTCTTTTATTTTTTGATGCTGCCTCAGATCCTTTACAAGGGCAGGTAAAAAATTCACCTGCCAATGCAGGAGACATGGGTTCGATCCCTGGGTGGAGAAGATCCCCTGGAGAAGGAAATGGCAACATACTCCAGTGTTCTTGCTGGGAAAATCCCATGGACAGAGAAGCCTGGCAGGCTACAGTCCATGGGGTTGCAAAGTTAGGCAATGACTGCCCGAGCACACACACATACCCACACAGATACTTTACTAACTAGAAAAAAGCAAAAAATGAAATAAGCAACTAAAAGACATAATTCTACCTCAAACCCAAAATGTCCAAGCACAAGTTTGGAGAAATGGAAACTACCAGTTGGTGGTTGGCTGGCTTTTTTTAATGGAAGAAAAGAAGAGTTCAGAACCAAAGAGTGTTTCGCCATGAGAAAGCCTGGACCCAGAAAGGTGTTCTGATTCCCACCACACACGTCCCTACTCCCCAGCACACTTCTGCCTCAAAATAGGAGAGTGGAGGCAAACACGTGTGAATAAACCCATTAGAGTTCATCTTAGCCATAAGGAGAAAAGTTCCTTCTTGAAAGGAAGCCATGGGGACAAATGACTTGATGGATGTTTAAGACTGTTTCCTTCTGAAGAGTTTTCCTTTCTAGTTCCTTATTCCTTGGAACAACTCACTAGGGCAGGTAAAGGACAGGTAAAGGACAGGTGTTGCTGTGTAACAGGAAAACTGTTTCTGAATTGTTCTCATAAAGTTGGGTCAACAGTCAACCATAAGTAGCCTCCACTTCCACGGGCTGAGAAAATCCCATTACTAGGGTCTGTGCTAGTCACATGAAGTGGGCAGGCCATGGCGGGGGCTGGGCGGGGGTGGCATTCAAATAAAGCAGCCCAACTACAACATGACAAGATTCAGGATGAGAGAAAAACAATCTAATAAAACACTGGGGGTAGAATCTAAGTTGGCTTAAATTTTATCGTGAGAAGGAAAATTATTTGTATAAAATTTTAAATATTTACTCTGAAAATACCATATTAGAAATTTGGGAGTTGTTAATTCTCTGGATGCTCTCACTATTTAAAAATATCTGAAATAGAAAGGCTGTGCTATAAATATGTCTCCTCTGATCCACATGACTTAGATCATGTAATTCAATTGCAAATCATCCAATAGCAGCTCTCTTTTTAAAGTATTTATTTATTTGCTTGGCTGTGCTGGGTCTCAGTTGCAGCATATGGGATCTTTCATTGTGGTGAGCTCTCTGTTGCAGCACGTGGGCTTTTGTAGTTGTGGCACGTGGACTTCTGTCTAGTTGTGGTGCCAGGGCTCCATAGTTGCAGCCAAGGGCTCAGTTATCCACAAGGCATGTGGGATCTTAGTTCCTCAACCACAGATTGAACCCACGTCCTCTGCACTGGTAGGTGGATTCTTAACCACTAGACCACCAGGGATGTCCCACAGCTCACTTTAATTGCAGGGGAAAAACACACAAGAGGAAGGGTGAAAGGACTGTATCACTGAAGCTATAAAGGAATGGCAAGCGGTATCATTTTTAGAAATGACCCAGGGACATTTTTAGACAAAGCATGGCTTACCCTAATAACTTTTTCTTCCTAAATTTCCTTGTGTTTATTTATAATCCCCTAAAGAGATGCCCTAGCAAGTACATTCTATTATACAATTCAGTAGTGGGATAAAGGTCTGCCTATATCAGGTTTGTCTCTGATCACTGTCACTGATGATTTGCAATTCATTCATTCATTCAAGAAAATTATTTTTCTCTAATTGGACCTCAGATGCACAGTACTGGATTCATCATAATCCTTGATTGATGATCTTCTCATCATTGGTCCGAGCCTGAGGTATCTTTATTTGGTTATTTTTAATAATGTATTAAGCATTCACAAATGCACAAATAGCATTAGAACCTCGACAAGGATCTACATCTAACCATGTGATTTCCCCCCATTCTATCCTCCTCCTTCCTTTCCCCACCTGAGATAAGCATCCTTTCAAATCCCAGGTTCATTCCCTTTGTTTTCTTTGTATACAGTTTTACTACCTTTATATGCATTATATATGTACATATATAATGTATATTATATGTAAAACGTATGCTATATACACAAGTGCATATATATATACATGTTTTATATATATAGATGTATACATGTATCAGTATTTTTACTTTACTTTCTTAAGGCGATATCATACTGTAAGTAACCTTTGGAGAACTACTTTTTTTTCTTTAATGCGGTGTTATCTAGATTCATCCATATTGTTGCAAGATACTGTTCGTTTCTTTTTGGATAATAACATATAATAATCTGCTGTGTGAGTATGCTACCATTTATTCTCCCACTCTCCTAATGCTGGGCATTTAAATTGTTTCTGGATTTTTCCTGTTGTGAACAATGAGGCCATGCTCATTCTTCTACATGTATCCTGCTGTACATGTACAAGAGTTTTTCTAGAGTATATGCCTATGAGCTGAATTGCTGGAGCCACAGTATATGTGAAAATTCACATTTAGAAGACAATGCTATACTCTTTTCTAAACTGATCACATGTTTCACTTTAATAATGTCAAACTCTTTTCCAAAGTTATTGTACTCCTACTAGGCATTATCTTTTTGGGTGTTAGTTCTAAAAGTCTTGTAGGTTTTCATAGAACCATTCAACTTCAACTTCTTCAGCGTTACGGGTTGGGGCACAGACGTTGGAATCAAGATTGCTGGGAGAAATATCAATAACCTCAGATATGCAGATGACACCACCCTTATGGCAGAAAGTGAAGAGGAACTAAAAAGCCTCTTGATGAAAGTGAAAGTGGAGAGTGAAAAGGTTGGCTTAAAGCTCAACATTCAGAAAACGAAGATCATGGCATCTGGTCCCATCACTTCATGGGAAATAGATGGGGAAACAGTGGAAACAGTGTCAGACTTTATTTTTCTGGGCTCCAAAATCACTGCAGATGGTGACTGCAGCCATGAAATTAAAAGACGCTTACTCCTTGGAAGGAAAGTTATGACCAACCTAGACAGCATATTCAAAAGCAGAGACATTACTTTGCCAACAAAGGTTCGCCTAGTCAAGGCTATGGTCTTTCCTGTGGTCATGTATGGATATGAGAGCTGGACTATGAAGAAGGCTGAGCGCCGAAGAATTGATGCTGTTGAACTGTGGTGTTGGAGAAGACTCTTGAGAGTCCCTTGGACTGCAAGGAGAACCAACCAGTCCATTCTGAAGGAGATCAGCCCTGGGATTTCTTTGGAAGGAATGATGCTAAAGCTGAAACTCCAGTATTTTGGCCACCTCATGCGAAGAGTTGACTCATTGGAGAAGACTCTGATGCTGGGAGGGATTGAGGGCAGGAGGAGAAGGGGACGACAGAGGATGAGATGGCTGGATGGCATCTCTGACTCGATGGACGTGAGTCTCAGTGACCTCCGAGAGTTGGTGATGGACAGGGAGGCCTGGCGTGCTGCAATTCATGGGGTCGCAAAGAGTCGGACATGACTGAGCGACTGATCTGATCTGATCTAGGCATTATCAGACATTTTCATTTTTACCTAATTCAATAAATGTAAAATGATAACTCATAGTAGTTGTGATTTGCATTTCCTTGGTCACTAATCTTCACAAGTTTATTGGTCACATAGTAATTTTACTGTTTGTCTATTCTTCCCATTTTTCTATTGGAGGATATGTGTTTGTGTGCTTTTCTTATTAATTTGTAAGAGTTGTTTACACATTTTTTGAAGGCTTCCCTGATAGCTCAGTTGGTAAAGAATCCACCTACAATACAGGAGATCCCTGTTGAATTCTTGGATCTGGAAGATCCTCTGGAGAAGGGATAGGCTACCCACTTCAGTATTCTTGGGCTTCCCCTGTGGCTCAGCTGATAAAGAATCTACCTGCAATGTGGGGGACCTGGGTTCAATCCCTGGTTTGGGAAGATCCCCTGGAGAAGGGAAAGGTTACCCATTCCAGTGTTCTGGCCTGGAGAATTCCTTGGACTGTATAGACTATGGGGTCGCAAAGAGTTGGACACGACTGAGAGACTTTCACTCACGTCACTTACATATTTTGATGTCAGTCCTTTGCAGTTCTGTCTATTATGAATATTTACCCAATTTTATAGCTCATTTTTCAGTTTATTTAAAGTATCTTTAAATCTTTAACCCATTTGGATTTGATACAGTGTGAGACAGGATTCAATTTTATCTTTTTTCCATATCGATAATGGATAACTAAGGTTTCCCAGCTCCATTTATTGGTCACTCTTTCTTTCTTACTAATCTTATATGTCACCTCTGTCATGTGAAACCATAGTTTCATCTGTGATTCTCTAATCTAATCCTCTGCTCTATTGTCTATTCCTGTACCAGTTCACAGTCCTTTCTCTCTGCTCTTTCTTTTCAGAAATATCCTGACTACTCTTGGCCCTCTACCCCTTCCTGTGAATTTTGAAATAATTTTATCAAATACCATGAAAAAAAGCCTGAGATTTTGATCAGAAATATACTGAATCTATAGAAAATAATTGAAATCTTTATGACATTGTCTTAGCCACCATACAATATCTTCCTCTATTTTAGGCCTTCTTTAACAGTGCTGAAGAAAATTTTACATAATAATTTTCCCAGTAGAAGTCTTTTACATCATTGTGTTAGATTATTCCTACATTCTCCATATTCTATGATAATTTTGTAGATGTTATTTTATCTTTAATTGTGTCTTATAGGTTTCACTGGTATAGAGAAATGCATCTGATTTTTATATTAATCTTATACCTTACTAAACTCTCCTATGATTTCTAAAAATTTATCTTTAGAGTAATTGGGGTTTTCTATGTAAATTATTATATAACCTGCAAATAAAGACTGTTTTATTTCCTCTTTTCCAATCCCTATGTTTCTAATACCTTTTTCTTACTTTATTGAACCGCCTAGAACCATCATTCTATACAGTGTAACAGAGAAGTGGTAATAGAAAGCATGCTTTTCTTATTTCTTCTCATCCTACACTCATCCTGGGTGATCTCTTCTGGCTGCAAATCTTCAGTCACCATCTAGATCTCTATCCAAAGTCATGTGTCCAACTGTGGTTATTGAATCTCTTGATCTGAATGTTCCAAAACTCAACACCATCTAGTCTCCTCCCTCAACTTACACCCATCCCTACTTTATATTCTGACTTTATAAATGGTACCACCATCAATGTGGCCCAACCCAAAAAATGTGGAGTCATTTTTAACTCCCCCTCTCCTACCACACATCCTCTCAGCCGATCGAGTATTGATTCTAGTTCATTGATATTACTCTAATCCAACCCTTCTTTCCATCCACTTTACCAGCTCCCATCTTGTATCTCCTCTCTGACTGTCATAGGTTCTTAAACCACCATCTGATTCTACCTTGCCTTCCACCAAACGCTCTTTCAGGCAGTAACCAGAAGAGTCTGTCTAAACTTTAAATATTCTCACACAGTACCCATGTTAAAATCCCTTAGTGGTTCCCCAGAAACCATTTGTAGAAAAACTCTAAACCCTCTTCATGGACAGATGTCTAAAAGATAGGTCCTTTTTGATCTGGACACCATGACACCTCCTGTTTTTCCTGTCCTAACACTCCATCCTCCAGCCATCATGGGCCCTTGCAGTTCCACAATCACCTGGTTCTCTCTCTCTTCAAGGTTTTTGTGCCTGCCACCTTCTCTCTCAATAGTATGCTTTCCTTTCCTCACTCCTTTCCATCTTCTTCTGAATAAGTCTGATTCACTTTTAGGAATCAGCTTAAGACTTCTTCCGAGAAGCCTTTGCTACACTGTAATTGACCCTGCCTGTTCTCCGACTCCTTGAGAGCAGGAAAGAGTCTTATTTACATTCACATCACAAATCCAATGTAGTGCCTTACATAAGGTAAAGGCCCAATGAATGCTTTGGAAACATGTAGTGAATCAGTTCTGCTCCCTTTACCCAAATTTCTGATCTCTTATTTACAAGAATCCTCTCTTCCAAAACTCTTTCCAATGCCTTCCAAATCTCCCGCCACCCACCCACCATCCCCATGACATGCCCACCACTTTGTCATTGTTTTGGTTTCATTTTTAGCAAAGAATTTAAAGAACTTTATTAAATATACTCAAAATATTGAGAAGATATGATACCCTTATTTTTTTTAATTTTTGTTGGAGTATAGTTGATTTACAATGTTGTATTAATTTCAGGTGTACAGCAAAGTCAACGAGAGGTATCTCCTCACAGTCACCCCTCCTGACCTTGAACGTGGAGTAGCTCCTCTCGGCTCTTCTGCTGCACTTAGCTGGAGTAGCCGTGAAGAGATACCCTATGTCCAAGGTAAGAGAAACCCAAGTAAGATGGTAGGTGTTGCAAGAGGGCATCAGAGGGCAGACACACTGAAACCATATCACAGAAAACTAGCCAATCTTATCACACGGACCACAGCCTTCTCTAACTCAATGAAACTAAGCCATGCCCTATGGGGCCACCCAAGATGGATGGGTCATGGTGGAGAGGTCTGACAGAATGTGGTCAGCTGGAGAAGGGAATGGCAAACCACTTCAGTATTCTTGCCTTGAGAACCCCATGAACAGTATGAAAAGGCAAAATAATAGGATACTGAAAGGGGAACTCCCTGGCTTGGTAGGTGCCCAATATGCTACTGGAGATCAGTGGAGAAATAACTCCAGAAAAAATAAGGGATGGAGCCTAAGCAAAAACAATACCCATTTGTGGATGTGACTGGTGATAGAAGCAAGGTCCGATGCTGTAAAGAGCAATATTGCATAGGAACCTGGAATGTTAGGTCCATTAATCAAGGCAAATTGGATGTGCTCAAACAGGAGATGGCAAGAGTGAATGTCGACATTCTAGGAATCAGTGAACTAAATGGACTGGAATGGGGGGATTTAATTCAGGTGACCATTATATCTACTAAAGTGAAAGTGGAGAGTGAAAAGGTTGGCTTAAAGCTCAACATTCAGAAAACGAAGATCATGGCATCTGGTCCCATCACTACATGGGAAATAGATGGAGAAACAGTGGAAACAGTGTCAGACTTTCTTTTTCTGGGCTCCAAAATCACTGCAGATGGTGACTGTAGCCATGAAATTAAAAGACGCTTACTCCTTGGAAGGAAAGTTATGACCAACCTAGATAGCATATTCAAAAGCAGACATTACTTTGCCAACAAAGGTTCGCCTAGTCAAGGCTATGGTCTTTCCTGTGGTCATGTATGGATATGAGAGCTGGACTGTGAAGAAGGCTGAGCGCCGAAGAATTGATGCTTTTGAACTGTGGTGTTGGAGAAGACTCTTGAGAGTCCCTTGGACTGCAAGAAGATCCAACCAGTCCATTCTGAAGGAGATCAATCCTGGAATTTCTTTGGAAGGAATGATGCTAAAGCTGAAACTCCAGTATTTTGGCCACCTCATGCAAAGAGTTGACTCATTGGAGAAGACTCTGATGCTGGGAGGGATTGAGGGCAGGAGGAGAAGGGGATGACAGAGGATGAGATAGCTGGATGGCATCACTGACTTGATGCGTGTGAGTCTGAGTGACCTCCGGGAGCTGGTAATGAACAGGGAGGCCTGGCGTGCTGCAGTTCATGGGGTCGCAAAAAGTCGGACACGACTGAGCGACTGATCTGATGGGCAGGAATCCCTTAGAAGAAAAGAAGTAGCCATCATCGTCAACAAAAGAGTCCAGAATGCAGTATTTGGATGCAATTTTAAAAACGATAGAATGATCCCTGTTCATTTCCAAGGCAAATCATTCAATATCATGGTAATCCAAGCCTATGCCCCAACCAGTAAGGCTGAAGAAGCTGAAGTTGAACGGTTCTATGAAGACCTACAAGGCCTTTTAGAACTAACATCCCCCAAAAATGTCCTTTTCATTATAGAGGACTGGAATGCAAAAGTAGGAAGCCAAGAAACATCTGGAGTAACAGGCAAATTTGGCCTTGGAGTACGGAATGAAGCAGGGCAAAGACTATTAGAGTTTTTTCAAGAGAACGCACTGGTCATAGCAAACACCCTCTTCCAACAACACAAGAGAAGATTCTACACATGGACATCACCAGATGGTCGACATTGAAATCAGATTCATTATATTCTTTGCAGCCAAATATGTAAAAGCTCTATACAGTCAGCAAAAACAAGACCAGGAGCTGACTGTGGCTCAGATCATGAACTCCTTATTGCCAAATTCAGACTTAAATTGAAGAAAGTGGAGAAAACCACTAGACTATTCAGGTATGACCTAAATCAAATCCCTTACGATTACACAGTGGAAGTGAGAAATAGATTTAAGGGACTAGATCTGATAGAGTGCCTGATGAACTATGGACAGAGGTTCATGACATTGTACAGGAGACAGGGATCAAGACCATCCCCATGGAAAAGAAATGCAAAAAAGCAAAATGGCTATCTGAGGAGGCCTTACAAATAGCTGTGAAAAGAAGAAAAGTGAAAAGGAAAGGAGAAAAGGGAAGATATAAGCATCTGAATGCAGAGTTCCAAAAAACAGCAAGGAGAGATAAGAAAGCCTTCCTCACCGATCAATGCAAAGAAATAGAGGAAAACAACAGAATGGGAAAGACTAGAGATCTCTTCAAGAAAATTAGAGATACCAAGGGAACAAAGCCCTCATGCAAAGATGGGCTCAATAAAGGACAGAAATGGTATGGACCTAACAAAAGCAGAAGATATTAAGAAGAGGTGGCAAGAATACACAGAAGAACTATACAAAAGAGATCTTCACAACCAAGATAATCACGATGGTATGATCATTGACCTAGAGCCAGACATCCTGGAATGTGAAGTCAAGTGGGCCTTAGAAAGCATCACTACGAACAAAGATAGTGGAGGTGATAGAATTCCAGTTGAACTATTTCAAATCCTGAAAGATGATGCTGTGAAAGTGCTCCACTCAATATGTCAGCAAATTTGGAAAATTCAGCAGTGGCCACAGGACTGGAAAAGGTCAGTTTTCATTCCAATCCCAAAGAAAGGCAATGCCAAAAAATGCTCAAACTACCGCACAATTGCACTCATCTCACACACTAGTAAAGTAATGCTCAAAATTCTCCAAGCCAGGCTTCAGCAATATGTGAACCGTGAACTTCCAGATGTACAAGCTGGTTTTAGGAAAGGCAGAGGAACCAGAGATCAAATTGCCAACATCTGCTGGATCATGGAAAAAGCAAGAGAGTTCCAGAAAAACATCTATTTCTGCTTTATTGACTATGCCAAAGACTTTGACTGTGGATCACAATAAACTGTGGAAAATTCTGAAAGAGATGGGCATCCCAGACCACCTGACCTGCCTCTTGAGAAATCTGTATGCAGGTCAGGAAGCAATAGTTAGAACTGGACATGGAACAACAGACTGGTTCCAAATAGGAAAAGGAGTATGTCAAAGCTGTATATTGTCACCCTGCTTATTTAACTTATATGCAGAGTACATCATGAGAAACGCTGGACTGGAAGAAACACAAGCTGGAATCAAGATTGCCAGGAGAAATATCAATACCCAAATATGCAGATGACACGATCCTTATGGCAGAAAGTGAAGAAGAACTAAAAAGCCTCTTGATGAAAGTGAAAGAGGAGAGTGAAAAAGTTGGCTTAAAGCTCAACATTCAGAAAACTAAGATCATGGCATCTGGTCCCATCACTACATGGGAAATAGATGGAGAAACAGTGGAAACAGTGTTAGACTTTATTTTTCTGGGCTCCAAAATCACTACAGATGGTAAGTGCAGCCATGAAATTAAAAGACTCTTACTCCTTGGAAGGAAAGTTATGACCAACCTAGATAGCATATTGAAAAGCAGAGACATTACTTTGCCAACAAAGGTTCACAAAGGTTCATAGTCAAGGCTATGGTCTTTCCTGTGGTCATGTATGGATGTGAGAGCTGGACTGTGAAGAAGGCTGTGTGCCGAAGAATTGATGCTTTTGAAGTGTGGTGTTGGAGAATACTCTTGAGAGTCCCTTGGACTGCAAGGAGATCCAACCAGTCCATTTTGAAGGAAATCAGTCCTGGGTATTTATTGGAAGGACTGAAGCTAAAGCTGAAACTCCAGTATTTTGGCCACCTCATGTGAAGAGCTGACTCATTGGAAAAGGCTCTGATGCTGGGAGGGATTGGGAGCGGGAGGAGAAGGGGACGACAGAGGATGAGATGGCTGGCTGGCACCACCAACTAAATGGACATGAATTTGATTGAACTCCAGGAGCTGGTGATGGACAGGGAGGCCTGGCGTGCTGTGATTCATGGGGTCACAAGGAGTCCGATAAGACTGAGCGACTGAACTGAAGTAAACTGAACTGACAGCCAAGTGAATCAGTTATACATATATCCACTCTTCTGCAGATTCTTTTTCAATATAGGTAATTACAGCATATTGAGTAGAGTTCCCTGTGCTACACAGTAGGTTCTTATAAGTTATCTATTTTATGTATAGTAGTAGGCAATGGCACCGCACTCCAATACTCTTGCCTGGAAAATCCATGGATGGAGGAGCCTGGTGGGCTGTCGTCTATGGTGTCGCACAGAGTCGAACACGACTGAAGTGGCTTAGCAGCAGCAGTGTGCATATGGCAATTTCCATCTCCAAATTTATCCCTCTCCTCCTTTAACCCCTGGAGTAGCCATAAGTTTGTTCTCTACATCTGTAACTCTTTTTTTTTTTGTAGATAAGTTCATTTGTACCCTTTTTCTAGACTCCATATCTAAGCAATATCACATGAAATTTGTCTTTCTCTTTCTGACTTACTTCACTCAATATGACAGTCTCTAGATCCACTGCTATTTCTGAAAATAGCATTATTTCATTTTCTTATGTCTGAGTAATTCTGTTGTATATTTATACCACATCTCCTTTATCCATTTTCTGTTGATAGACATTTAGGTTGCTTCCATATGCTGGCCGTTGTGAATAGTACTGCTATGAACATTAGGGTACAAGTATTTTTTCAAATTGTGGTTTTCTCCAGATACAAACCCAGGAATGGGATTTCTGGATCATATGGTAGCTCTATTTTTAGTTTTTTAAGGAACCTTCATAGAGTTCTTCAAAGTGGCAGCACCAATTTACATTCCCAGTAAGACTGTAAGGGCTTCCCTGGTGACTCAGCAGTAATGAATTTGCCGGCAATGCAGGAGACACAGGAGTTGCAGGTTCAATCCCTGGGTCAGGAAGAGCCTCTGGAGGAGGAAATGGCAACTCTCTCCAGTGTTCTCACCTGGAAAATTCCATGGACAGAGGAGCCTGGAGGGCTACCGTAGCATCCATGTGGTCCCAAGGAGTCAGACACAACAACAGAGCACGAGCATGGCATGGCACGGCAAGAATACAGGAGGATGTCCTTTTCTCCACACCCACCACTACACTTACATCTCTCCCAGGTGCATTTCCCACCCAACTTGGGCTTTTGTCTGATCCTCTCAATCAGCTATTTGAAGACTGCTGCTGTGCCTCAACTGTCTTGTTATCCATGCCACCTGTAATCCAGAGCCTGACACATGAGTGATGCCAAATAGATATTTAAAGTAATAAAACTAAATTCCCTCCTGGAGCCACAAAGCAACCAACAAATGTGCTTTGGATTCTTCAGTGAGCTGTGTTAGCATTCAGAGTAGAAGGACTTCTGCCAGCATCTCCACCTGCACCGCCTTCCGCCTCCACCTCCCCAAATGTTTCTTCGGTCTTATAAGGGAAGTCTCTGAAACAATGTTATTCATTTTACTTAATGTTGTTCTTTTCACAAGCAACGCCTCTTCATCCTTCTATTCTGTACTGCAAGGTATACTGGGCATGTTTGCTTGGCTTCATTTGGGGCAGTTTTTAAGGAAATCCCTTTTTGGTGGCATTTGATCCAGGTTTTTCTTCCTAGAAATATTTCTCTCCTTCTGAGCTGTTTATGAGTGTCATACTTTGCCATTTAAATATTAATGCTATGGAAACAGAGGAGAAAAATTGGTCTCTTATCTGATATGTGATGTTGAGGGAAATTAAGATTAATAAATGGTGACAAGCTCTATAGAGGAAATAAAAGTTAAATTGCCTTGGACTATTTTCAGGAGTTGTTTGAGCAATGAGTATTATATCGAATGCCCCATAACTGTGATTGTTTTAAAAGCCTGATTTCTGACGATAGACCTGAAATCATAACTCAAATCTTAGCATTTCCCTCAGAGTACTTGCATTCTACAAGTTCATAGGTAGGAGAAATCCTCTAAGGGGAGAAACTGAGAAAAACTGAAAATTAGACTTTCTTTATCAAATCTCAAGCAGCCACTGTCCTGAGGAAAGGCAAACTTTAGGTCTATGAATTTAACTAATAAACATATCTGGAAGGTAAAAAATATCTAGATAGCTAACTAGAATTTTTCACATCTTCAACAAGATAAATCATGTCATAGGCACATTAATATATCAGCTCAACCCAGTTAACTGCAGAGGGAGGGGCCCTCCAGGTCTGGTTCCACAGCCTCCACCCTACTTAACCTGCCAGAACTAATGGGGTGAACATGTAAGGCAGTGATTCCCTAAGTGTGGCCCCTGGACCAGCATCATCTGGGAGCTTAGAGATACAGATTTTCAGGCTCCCGCCCAGACCTCTGTTTAACAAACCCCCCAGGAGATTTGGATGCATCTTCAAGTTTGAGAACCACTAATTTTTAACCCTATAGGCACATTAGTATCACTGAGAGGAATTTTCTTATAAACCTGATGCCAGGGTTCTATCCCCCAGACATTCGGATCTAATAGATCTGGGCTGAAGCCAATGCAGTAGTATATTCAAACGTTCCCTAGATGATTCTAAAGAGCAGCCCAGGTTGGAGAATCTGATTTCAGTCTCTTGACTTCTTACTCTGAAATGGCAACAACTTCAGAAGTGGGCTGTTGGCTTCCAGTCTTTCCCTCCAATCTGCTCTCCACCCCTACACACACACACTCACACACACACACACACACACACACACACACAAGCACACACACATGCACATCAGGATTCATCACTAATTCAGTAATTCTAAAACTTTACTATTTACTATACATCAGAATCACCCAGGCAGGATTATGAAAAACAGTTTCCTGGGCCACAATTTGGGAGTGTCTGATTCAAGAGGTCTGAGGCAGGGCCCCAGAATTTGCCTTTCAAACAAATTCCCAGGTGATACTGAAGCTGCTCATTGGACCTCTATCCATGTGTTCTCCAGTCACTCTGACCTTGATGAAAAAAGAAAAATTATGATGGTAATGAACTTACCCTCAAGACCTCTAGCAGATCGCCCAGCCCACTGTGTGGAGTCCCCTGCTCTGCTCTGGAAGGCAGTGCAGGGTGGCAGTCAAAGCAGAGTACAGTACAGTCAAAGCAGTCTCAAGACTTCCCTGGTCGAATGGTTAAAAAATCCACCTGCCAATGCAGGGGACACACGTGCAATCCCTGGTACAGGAAGATTCCATGTGCTGTGGGGCAACTAAACCTGTGCGCCAAACAGCTAAGCCCACGCTCTAGAGTCCGAGAACCCCAGCTACCGAGCCCACAGGCTGCAGCTACTGAAGCCCACGCTCCACAAGAGGAGCCACCACAATGAGAAGCCCGCACACCACAACTAGAGAGCAGCCCCCACTAGCAGCAACTAGAGAAAGCCACACAAGGCAACAAAGACCCAGTGCACCCTAATTACTAAATTAATTTAATTAAAATTTATAAAAAGAGCGCAGCCTCAGGCTGCAAGGTTTGTTTAATTCAATAAGTTGTCCATGTTTCAGTTCCCTATTCATAAGAAGGGAGATAATATAGGACCTACTCGAAAGTGTTGCTATGAGGATTCTATGCACTAATACATTTAGCATAAAAGGTGCCTAGCACACACTGAAGTGCTCAAAAGTGTTTATAATTAGTCACAAACTTATAAAGGCATAATTAGTTATAACTGTTAAGTAGTCCTAAGTACAGACCAAAATAGTTCTTTCTAGTTATTATATAGCCCCACCCTCCCTAGAATCTAGACACCAATGCCTAGGGGTCTCTGCAGACAGATGAGTCAAACGACACAGACTTTCCCAGCCTTACTCAAAATCATTTGTCCTTCTTCTCCCCTCAAAAATGGAGGAGCCAGTAATCAGCAGCTATGAGGTGAATGAAAGTTTCTCTCCAGAGAGACCCCACCCACCAGTCATGCTGAAATATATCAACATCTTTTGGAAGCCAAGAACACAGTCCCTAAACAGGGTGAAGAAAACCTCCGATTCAGTTCTAGAATCAAATATAAGCACATCACTCTCTGCTTAAAATTATTCTGTGATTGTTAACTGCCTTCCTTAGTGGCTCAGACAGTAATGAATCTGCCTGCAATGCACTAGACCTGGGTTCCATCCCTGGGCAGGGAAAATCTCCTGGAGAAGGGAACGTCAGCCCACTCCAATATTCTTGCCTGGAGAATTCCATGGACAGAGGAGCCTGGTAGGCCACAATACATGAGGTCACAAAGTGTCGGACACAACTGAGTGACTAACACACACCTTAAGAATAAAAGTCAAATTGTTTATCATTACTTAATGGGTCCTGGCTCCTTTCCAGCTTCTCAGCCCATAATGAACCACTTAGACTTTTCCAAAAACACCCTGCCCTATGAAGTCACCCTGCCCTTCCCCGTGCATTGTCCTTTGCCTGGATACCCTTCACCCTCGTAGCACTCCTTGCACAGAAGTTCGTTAATTTATATTTATTTTTCAGTTTCCCTCAAAGTCACCTCTACCTTAAAGCCTTCCTGACCCACTGCTCCTACTTACCCCAGTGCAGAGCTGATGATCCCCTTCTCTGCATCACCTCCACACTCTCCACAGTCACTAATGTGCTAAGTGCCTGAGCTGCCACGGTTCGTTCACAGCCTCTATCCAGAGCTCAACTGTGAGCCAAACCAAAGTCGTCACCATGTTTTGGTCATCTTTAACCTTCACCAAGCACAGTCCTAGCCCATATTAGGAGGCTTCATTATTGAGTGAACGGATGGAGCAATGAAGGATGGAGGAGGGAGAAATAGTGGATTCTGCCAACTGAAGCCAATTCCTAGAGAATCAAAGGATACCAAGAGAGAAGAAATCAGAAAACAGGGTGCAGAAAGGAGTGGCAGCTGCCCCTGCTAATCCCCAAAACAGTGGGACCTGCAGTTGGTAACTGCTTATCAACAGAGAAGGTCTAGCTGCCTGGATTAGTTAAGACAGTGGCTCTCAAACATTTGGATTTTGTTATCAGCTATTCCAAAGTGCTTTTATGTATGTTCCATAAAATATGGAGAGATGTAACTCTGTCCATATTTACAGAGTTACATCTGTCCAGATTTACCATTAGAAATTAAAATGGAAGAAAATTTAATGTTTCTTCATGCACTTGCTTTAAAATAGCAAAAATAAAGATGTAAACAAATATTTTTATATTTTCTGAAAAATTTTACTGAGAAGAGTGACATTGTTTTTCACTTCTGCAAAGCTCTTTAATATCTGGCTTAATAGAAGACAGTTGTATTCATGTATCGGCTTCTGCATTCAATCTGTTGTGATGTCACTCATCATGTAGCCTCAGGAAAATTCAGCTATATAATCATGGGGAAATGAGAATAAAAAAGGCGAATCAAGTGTCAGTACTTCAGTGAGCCTCATGAAAGAGTCTCAGAGACACAGTCCCCCACTCCAGGGGTTAAGGGACCACACTTTGAAAACTGCTGAATTAAGATACAGTATAGGTCTCAGTGCGCCGCTCGCAGGTAGGCCGGGCGCTCTCAGTGCGCCGCAACCCAGGATGGGCGGGTCATGGTGGAGAGATCTGACAGGGTGTGGTCTGCTGGAAAAGGGAATGGCAAACCACTTCAGTATTCTTGCCTTGAGAACCCCATGAACAGTATGAAAAGGCAAAATGATAGGATACTGAAAGAGAAACTCCCCAGGTCAGTAGGGGCCCAATATGCTACTGGAGATCAGTGGAGAAATAACTCCAGAAAGAATGAAGGGACGGAACCAAAGCAGAAAGAATACCCAGCTGTAGATGTGTCTGGTGATAGAAGCAAAGTCCGATGCTGTAAAGAACAATATTGCATAGGAACCTGGAATGTCAGGTCCATGAATCAAGGCAAATTGGAAGTGGTCAAACAAGAGATGGCAAGAGTGAATGTTGACATTCTAGGAATTAGCAAACTAAAATGGACTGGAATGGGTGAATTTAACTCAGATGACCATTATATCTACTAATGTGGGCAGGAATCCCTCAGAAGAAACGGAGTGGCCATCATGGTCAACAAAAGAGTCCGAAATGCAGTACTTGGATGCAATCTCAAAAACGACAGAATGATCTCTATTCGTTTCCAAGGCAAACCATTCAATGTCACAGTAATCCAAGTCTATGCCCCAACCAGTAACGCTGAAGAAGCTGAAGTTGAACGGTTCTATGAAGACCTACAAGACCTTTTAGAACTAACACCCAAAAAAGATGTCCTTTTCATTATAGGGGACTGGAATGCAAGAGTAGAAAGTCAAGAAACACCTGGAATAACAGGCAAATTTGGCCTTGGAATACGGAATGAAGCAGGGCAAAGACTAACAGAGTTTTGCCAAGAAAATGCACTGGTCATAGCAAATACCCTCGTCCAACAACACAAGAGAAGACTCTACACATGGACATCACCAGATGGTCAACACCGAAGTCAGATCGATTATATTCTTTGCAGCCAAAGATGGAGAAGCTCTATACAATCAGCAAAAACAAGACCAGGAGCTGACTGTGGCTCGGACCATGAACTCCTTATTGCCAAATTCAGACTGAAATTGAAGAAATTAGGGAAAACCACTAGACCATTCAGGTATGACCTAAATCAAATCCCTTATGATTATACAGTGGAAGTGAGAAATAGATTTAAGGACCTAGATCTGATAGATAGAGTGCCTGATGAACTATGGAATGAGGTTCGTGACATTGTACAGGAGACAGGGATCAAGACCATCCCCATGGAAAAGAAAGGCAAAAAAGCAAAATGGCTGTCTGGGGAGGCCTTGCAAATAGCTGCGAAAAGAAGAGAAGCAAAAAGCAAAGGAGAAAAGGAAAGATATAAACATCTGAATGCAGAGTTCCAAAGAATAGCAAGAAGAGATAAGAAAGCCTTCTTCAGCGATCAATGCAAAGAAATAGAGGAAAACAACAGAATGGGAAAGACTAGGGATCTATTCAAGAAAATCAGAGATACCAAAGGAACATTTCATGCAAAAATGGGCTCGATAAAGGACAGAAATGGTATGGACCTAATGGAAGCAGAAGATATTAAGAATAGGTGGCAAGAATACACAGAAGAACTGTACAAAAAAGAGCTTCACGACCCAGATAATCATGATGATGTGATCACTGACCTAGAGCCACACATCCTGGAATGTGAAGTCAAGTGGGCCTTAGAAAGCATCACTACGAACAAAGCTAGTGGAGGTGATGGAATTCCAGTGGAGCTATTCCACATCCTGAAAGATGATGCTGTGAAAGTGCTGCACTCAATATGCCAGCAAATTTGGAAAACTCAGCAGTGGCCACAAGATTGGAAAAGGTCAGTTTTCATCCCAGTCCCAAAGAAAGGCAATGCCAAAGAATGCTCAAACTACCGCACAATTGCACTCATCTCACACGCTAGTAAAGTAATGCTCAAAATTCTCCAAGCCAGGCTTCAGCAATATGTGAACCGTGAACTTCCTGATGTTCAAGCTGGATTTAGAAAAGGCAGAGGAACCAGAGATCAAATTGCCAACATCCGCTGGATCATCGAAAAAGCAAGAGAGTTCCAGAAAAACATCTATTTCTGCTTTATTGACTATGCCAAAGCCTTTGACTGTGTAGATCACAAGAAACTGTGGAAAATTCTGAAAGAGATGGGAATACCAGACCACCTGATCTGCCTCTTGAGAAATCTGTATGCAGGTCAGGAAGCAACAGTTAGAACTGGTCATGGAACAACAGACTGGTTCCAAATAGGAAAAGGAGTACGTCAAGGCTGTATATTGTCACCATGTTTATTTAACTTATATGCAGAGTACATCATGAGAAATGCTGGACTGGAAGAAACACAAGCTGGAATCAAGATTGCCGGGAGAAATATCAATAACCTCAGATATGCAGATGACACCACCCTTATGGCAGAAAGTGAAGAGGAACTCAAAAGCCTCTTGATGAAAGTGAAAGTGGAGAGTGAAAAGGTTGGCTTAAAGCTCAACATTCAGAAAACGAAGATCATGGCATCTGGTCCCATCACTACATGAGAAATAGATGGAGAAACAGTGGAAACAGTGTCAGACTTTCTTTTTCTGGGCTCCAAAATCACTGCAGATGGTGACTGCAGCCATGAAATTAAGAGACGCTTACTCCTTGGAAGGAAAGTTATGACCAACCTAGATAGCATATTCAAAAGCAGAGACATCACTTTGCCAACAAAGGTTCGCCTAGTCAAGGCTATGGTCTTCCCTGTGGTCATGTATGGATGTGAGAGCTGGACTGTGAAGAAGGCTGAGCGCGAAGAATTGATGCTTTTGAACTGTGGTGTTGGAGAAGACTCTTGAGAGTCCCTTGGACTGCAAGCAGATCCAATCGGTCCATTCTGAAGGAGATCAGCCCTGGGATTTCTTTGGAAGGCATGATGCTAAAGCTGAAACTCCAGTATTTTGGCCACCTCATGCAAAGAGTTGACTCATTGGAGAAGACTCTGATGCTGGGAGGGATTGAGGGCAGGAGGAGAAGGGGACGGCAGAGGATGAGATGGCTGGATGGCTTCACTGACTCGATGGCCCTTCCCAAATCCGGCTGGATGGCATCACTGACTCGATGAATGTGAGTCTGGGTGACCTCCGAGAGCTGGTGATGGATAGGGAGGCCTGGCGTGCTGCAGTTCATGGGGTCGCAAAGAGTCGGACACGACTGAGCGACTGATCTGATCTGATCTGATCTGATAGGTCATCTGTTATTGCAGAGACTAAAATAACAGTGAGTTGAATGAGATAAAAACATGTTTCTCTCTTGCCTAACTTTACGAATGTAAGCAGTCCGCATCAGTCATGACGCTCCTTCTGGCTATTCTGCCATCCTTGGTACCAACCTCTACACTCCAGACAGCAAGAAGGGGAGGGTTTGTGTGTATCACTTCCCCTCAAATCCCACTGGCCAGATCTTGGACAAAAGCCTATCACTGAACTGCAAAGGAGACTGGGAAATATCTCTCATCTAGTTGACAGCGTGTTCTATCACTGTAGAAGGTGAGAACAGATATGGGAATAAGTTCCAATCTCTGCTACACTGACCCTTTCCCCTAGGCTCGGCTGGACTCAGGCTCAGAGAGGAGCTTGGGCAAGCCAGGGCTCACCTCATCATTGCCCAGAAGGACAGGGAAGCTGGTCCTGGCATACAGCAGGACTCACACAGCAAGTCCCCTTTGCCTGTGCATCTGCTGCACTAAAACAACAGGAGGCCCTCACTACAACAACAGGATGTAAGTGGCTCACATGAGGAGCAGCAGACAGCAGCTGGAGACCAGTCAGAGCAGAAACGCTAGTTAAGGAGAAAACTGCCAAGCCATCGGCCATAAGTGAAGCTCTGGTTAGGATAAAGGCCAAAATCACCAACACAACTCGAAAAGCCCTGCAGGACCCCAACCCTTCTCCCCAAAACCCTGTGCCCTGCCATATCTGATGCCAGTCTGTCCCTCACCCTCCATATTTCAGTCATGTTCGACTCCAGTTTGAAGGGTGTGCCTTAGTCTTTCTTACCTTCTTAAAGTCTTTGCATGTGCTGTTCCATCTTCTGAAACACTCTTCCCACCACTGTCTGTCCCACATATGCTCATTCTTCAGGTCTGTGGGAAAAACAAAACCCAGCCAAGTGAGAACAAGCAAAGGCTATGTATCCAGAACTTGGTACCACAGGAGAGTCAGCTCCTCCTGCTTGAGTCTGGACAGAACCTCACAAGCAGGCAGAGGAGGAAGACTGCTTTACAGCAGAGACAGGGAAGGTTTCACGTGTGCCCTGATTGGGGATTGTAGGCAGAGGAAAGCTGTAGGTAGGAAAACTAGAAGCAGGGCGTTCTACGTGATTGGTTAGGGGTACAGATCTGGCTTTCTCTGGTGAACTATAGAGCAAAAATTAGGGAAGCTGTCAGTTATTAATCAAGTCCTGGCTGTTTAGAACCAATTGTTACAGGAGTTATTGTTTGGCGTCCTGGGCTGGTTGCTACAGAGACTGTTTTGAACGCCTACATGCCTGACTTATATAGACAACAGGCTGGCAGCCCAGGCTGGTTACTATAGATAATAATTTGGTTTTGGGGGCCGATTGCTACAGATTATGGGTGAGAGTTCTATTTTACATATGATCTGACCATTGTCTATTCAGTCCTTTAGGTCTCAGCTCACAGCATTACCTCGTGAAAGTCTTCCCCAATCCCCAGATCAGGGTAAGTCCACTTGTAATATGAACATACAGCTTCCTGAATTTCTCTTTCCTAATTCTCAGCAAATTTGTAATTAGTGCTTGCCCAGTAGATTACAATCTCTGCTAAGGTAGAGACTGTATTTTTTAAATATTCATTTTCTATGCTTAGCATCAAGCAAAGGATTTAGTATATAGTACAAGGTCAATAAAAAATATTATTATATGGATAAATGGATGCATGGCTAGAGGAATGGTTAAATGGATATTCTGCTGCTTATCAGCTGACAAATTTCCAGAAACTTCTGGAAGAGTAGTTAAAGGCGTGAGTTCCATATTGGTTCTGCCTCTTGACCCATTATGTCATTTCAACAAAGTCATCCAACAGGAAAAATAAGGTCCTCTTCCTTATGGAGCCATCAAACGTGTGAGCTGTGTCCAGTTTAGTTATAAAAAATTCTGCAACCATAGATCCAACCTATCCAGGATCTGACATCTACCTTGGTGTCTCCATCTTAAGCTACATTTCCTCCTAAGCATGGATCACCAACAATATCCTACAAAATATTCCACTGGATCCTAGAGCTGCCCATTCAAGAAGATTACTTATATTGAAGTTCTGGCATAAACCTGCCAGCTGTAACATATTTCCCTGATCTGACCCAATGGTGACCCACAATATTCTATATATGGGCTGTTTTCTTTCATTTTCTAGCCTCTGAAGATTGTCAGAATTCTGCCTGTCTAAGCAATAAATCCATCTTTTCAGGGATCAATTGCAGTGACTGGCTGCAAAGCCTGGAAATCCAATTAACTGCAAAATAAATAAAAAATGAAAAATACACTGAAGCTGTGGCATAAATCAGCTAGAAAATGTTCTGCACATTAAAATAAACAAGGAGAAATTTCAAATTCATTTGTCTTCTTTTCCTTTTTTTAAACCCTGTTATTGATAAATTTAGCCTTGGTTCCAATTTTGTCACAGCCACGACTTGCTCAAGTATAGATCTGTTGGGATGGCTATCTCCATTCTAATTATACCCTGCAGGCGGGCTCCGGAGAGGAGCCAACTCGGCTAGGATTACCTTGGTGCCATATGTAAAACTTTAGGCCCTCTCTCCCTTCATCTTTTTACACCACATGTGTTCTTAAAGGGGCATAAATCTGCTCTAAAGTTGCGTGGGAAATACGAGTTATTTTGGCTTCCTGGGACATTTTGAAAAGGACAGAGTTTTCATCAGTTGGCTGAGTGAAAGGCCTTCTGCCTCAAGGCTACTAGGTCTGCTGGGCTGCCGCCGTGACACCCGGAGCCCATGGCTGTGAGACAACTTCTGGGTGCAGAGAAGCGGGTTGAGGATCTCAAGACAATGAACTTCACTCCTCGTTCCATCCCCAGGGTTCCTGTCCATGCCCCGGAAAGGGACCCCTGGGCCCCAAGGTACCCAGCAACCTGAGGAGGCCACCGGGAGAAAACAGACAGGCAAAGGCCACTTGAGCACCCATCTGTAACCGGAGCACGGATTTGTTTCTGCGGGTGTCACGGTAGAGGGCAATCAAGGGTGGCAATCACTCTTCATAACCCATGGCTGGGGGCCAGAGTGGGAGTAAAGTGAGAGTAAAAGTGTTAGTCGCTCAGTCATGATCAACTCTTTAGCCACCCTACAGACTGTAGCCCGCCAGGCTACTCTGTCCATGGAATTTTCCAGGCAAGAACACTGGAGCGGGTAGCCATCCCCTTCTCCAGGGGATCTTCCCTACCCAGAGATGGAACCCAGGTCTCCTGCATTGCAGGCAGATTCTTTACCGACTGACCCACCAGGGAAGCCCCAGAGTGGGAGGCTCTGCCACTGACTCACTATGCAACTTCCAACAGCCCTGAGCTGCTCTGAATCCATTCCCTTTCATGTAAATGAGCAGACTGAAATAAAGGCCCCAAGGCCCTGCCCTAGTAGCTTCCCTAGGGGCTTTCCTAGTAGATCAGACAGTAAAGCATCTGCCTTCAATGAGGGAAATCTAGGTTCAATCCCTGGGTCAGGAAGATCCACTGGAGAATGAAATGGCAACTCACCTCAGTATTCTTGCCTGGAGAATTTCATGACAAAGGAACCTGCAGGCTACAGTCCATGGGGTTGCAAAGAGTCAGACATGACCGAGCGACTGACATACACAAGGCCCTTCCAGGTCCAGTATCTGGATTCCACGTTGGGTGAATTAAAACACATGTTTTATTCAAGGAATATTTTTGAAAAGAGTGTTCTTACTCTTTGATGAATTTATAAAAGCTCTTTTATCCTTCCCTGTTTCTTGATACCCTGCCGTGTCATCACTGAATTTTCCATTTCTGAATTCTAAGCATTACACAGACAACAGGTATTTGTCAGTGATGTCCCCATGGAAAACAAGAAAACCAAAAGTCAACGGTTTTTCAACATTTCTTATCAGAAAAGCAAATGACTCAACATTGCCCCAGAAAACAACATACTTTCACTTCATCCTACCTTCAAATTCTCCTTGGATAAAACAAACGACATCAACGAATGTGAGAAGAAAACTCTGTCATCCTTCAAAATGCACCCACATGGACAGTTTTCAATTCAAATCACAAATTTTCTGTTATCCTTAGCTGGTTATTGATTTGGTTTTACTTTAAAAAAAAATGATACCTTATTTACTATATTTATTTTCAAAATTCTATTTATCCAAAAACAAAGCCAAACGAAAACAAATAGGTTGATGGGAAACCATAACCATTGGAAACACAGTCATTATTACCTAGAGGTATTTCTATGGTCATACTAAATTTGCTCCCATAGGAAGCAAAAAACAGACAAGGCCTGGGGTCTCTCCTTAAATCTAGCTGGAGAGATCAAATTTATGCAAGGAAATTACTGGAAACCAATCTCAGTATAACAGAGACATAAATCCACTCTCTTATTCTCAATTCCAATAGCTCCATTATTTTTTCCTAAATACGAACTCTGAGTTAGACACTGTTTTTGGCACAAGTGAAAAGCCAAAGCCTGCTTCCTTGAAGTTTATAGAAAGTGATACATATAACCATGGGACAAGGAAACAATGGGTTAATTCCATGCAAAACAATGGATTATTTAGCATAGTGTAGTCAGTTGTTGTTTTGTTAACCCATGGCTGTATTTTTCTAGTTTTATCTATTGGTGTTGGCATCAAGAAGACCGCAGGAGCCTAAGGCTCTTATCTCTCCAATCCCTCTTTCTTCTCCAAGGCAGGTAGTTACAAGTACCAAATAAGTTTCTATTCTCACTGTGGGGCTTTTGGTTTAAAACTGTTTATTGATCAATAAAAGAGTAGAAAATCACAAAGTCATTGCCTGAGGAAACTGTACTAGTAATTTTACAGCAGGCTAGATAGTAAGGAAAGATTACAAATGTTAGTAGGCGGGAGACCCAGCTCCTGCTGAAAACAAGTCAATTCTGACAAAAATCCAACCACCATTACTGACCTTGGAGAGCCTGCACAAGGTCAACGGCAGAATGAATATGATTATATTGGTCCTGTTCTCAGTCTGTTTACTAGTTCCGGGAAAAAGTGGACAGACTTCATATGTACACCCATATGCTTAAAAGTAATAAACACTGTAAATAACAGACTCGAGTCCTCAAAAGAATGCAAAAGAGAATGCGCGTAGGATTTAGAACAACATTTTAAAATAGCTTTTAAAGTTAATTTTTAAAATAGGACTGTCACTGGGACATACTGTTGCCACCGTAACTATTTATATTAATAACTCTGACTCACCCAACAAGGCTTCGTAGGCTCAGGGAGGATGCTGGCAGTGTTCATTCATTCTTTCAGTCATCCTTCCTCCCATCTGCTCAACATGGACTGCTGAGAGTGTGAGTATTCCAGAACATCCAGAGCAGTCCCATTGCCCTTGTCCTTAAATCTAACAGTGACCTTCACCTTGACTCCTCCAAGGAAAATGTCCATTCCATCCTACTCAGTACATTTCCCTCCACCTACTTACCCTATGCCTCCTTTAACCTCTGTGTTAATAACCAAGATCTCCCTGAAATAACAGGGATCAAATATTTCCAATGCCCTCTTCTCACTGCATCCTCACTCACTTCTCTTCCACCATGGCTTCCATTAATCACTATTTTAATTCTCTTATCAGATCAGATCAGATCAGTCGCTCAGTCGTGTCCGACTCTTTGCGACCCCATGAACCGCAGCACGCCAGGCCTCCCTGTCCATCACCAGCTCCCGGAGGTCACTCAGACTCGCATCCATCGAGTCAGTGATGCCATCCAGCCATCTCATCCTCTGTCGTCCCCTTCTCCTCCTGCCCTCAATCCCTCCCAGCATCAGAGTCTTCTCCAATGAGTCAACTCTTCGCATGAGGTGGCCAAAATACTGGAGTTTCAGCTTTAGCATCATTCCTTCTAAAGAAATTCCAGGATTGATCTCCTTCAGAATGGACTGGTTGCATCTTCTTGCAGTCCAAGGGACTCTCAAGAGTCTTCTCCAACACCTGTTGCCTACTACTGATTGAAGCCCCAGACTTGCTCTCTTCTGTCAGCCTTCCTTACTCTAACAGACAGGCAACACACATTATCTTAAATAGTAACAGGTACAAATGCCTTTCAGAGAGATAGCATGCTCCAGGTCTAGACAGCCATAAGTTTTACTTACAACAATCTTGAAGGATTGTAAAGAGGTGAGTGAAGAGCCACACGTGTGGACTGTCTCACAGGCAGTCCCCATCCACTCCCAAGTGACCTCTCATCATCACGGTCATGGCAAGGCTTTTGGTCTTTTGTCCCAAAACCCAAAAAGTGGTTATCAGCTCTCGGATCTAATCACATTCCATCAGGAATAGCCAGCTAAAGAGGCAGGGCAAAGTCATGATCCTTATGCAGCATCTCAGCTTATCATTTTTAGAAAAGACCAGCTCTTGATAGAGTGGCAACCTGGATAGATGGGGAGGAAAGAAAGAGGAGGGGCTCACAGCACTAGGCTCCGTCTATGGTAGTCAGGCCAAGACAGACAGCCCCATGGAGATTCCTAGCAAGCAGGTGGAGCTTAAGGACACATCACACTTCCAGTGACAGGCATTGAAGAATTGAAGAAGCAGAGAAAGATGAGACAGTCATTACAGAAGCAAGTTCTCCACCTTTTACTTTGGTCAAAGGGAGACTGGGATGTGTACTGGGAGGGCTTCAAGGATACTGAACTGGAGCACCAAATACTATTCTCTCCTCCTGTCCCCTAGTGTGAGACCTTCCACCAGAGGAAGAAGCAAGCTAACTGAGGGGTCTTCCTTCTGTCTTTTAACATTATGGACCAAGATATCAAGGGCCCAAGGGCAGCTTTGACTCTACCTTTAGAATCCAAGAAGGTGAGCACTTCACCTTGAGCCTGAAGAATCAGACATGATGAGTCTCTTCATGTGAAGAAACTAAGGACCCTCCAAAGTGAGTCTTGTTCTAAAGATTGTCAAACTGAGTTATAAATCAGATAGACAAGTACCATATGATATCACTTAGGTGTGGAATCAAAAAGAAAAGGGTACAGGGCTTCCCTGGTGGCTCAGTCGTGGAGAGTTCGCCTGCCAGGACAGGGGACACTGGTTCAATCCCTGATCTGGAAGGACCCCACGTGCCAAGAAGCAGGCTAAGCCCAGGCACAACTATTGAGCCTGTGCTGTAGAGTCCAGGAGCCGCAACTACTGAAGCCCACGTGCCCTAGAGCCCATGCTCCACAACAAGAGAAGCCACCACAATGAGACCTCCTTGCACCACAACTAGAGAGTAGCCCCTACTCTCTGTAACTAGAGAAAAGCCAACGCAGCAATGAAGACCTAGCACAGCCAAAAATAAATAAATAAATGCTTTTCTTCCAGAGTACAAATGAATTTATTTACAAAACAGAAGTACAGTCACAGACGTAGAAAAAAAAACAAATTTATGGTTACCAGAGGGTAAGGGGGTAGGAATAAATTAGGAGCTTGGGATTGACATATGCACACTACTACATATATAAAATAAGGACCTAATATATATCACAGGGAACTCTGGGACTCAATACTCTGTAATGGCCTAGATGGGAAACGAGTCTAAAAGAGAGTGGATATATATATACACTGTATATATATAAAACTGATATACTTTTTGCTGCACAGCTGAAACTAAAACACAATATTATAAATCAACTATACTCCAATAAAAACAATATGAAAACAATCAATATAAACACTAATGTAAACTATAATTAAGGATGACAAAAATAAAGTAAGTCCTATCTTGAGAAAAGAGAGCAAGGAAGTACAAAAGTTTGGTTCAAGCATAACAGGCCACAACCAGAGATGACACACTCAAACAGCCTCAGTTCTAGGCCCAGGGACTTACACCAGGCCCTCGAGCAGCAGTGACAATTGTCAGCATCCTATGAGTCTCTCTCCCTGGAGAAAGGGTGAAAGTATCATATGCCCATGTGCCAGTCATAGCTGACATCCCCCTAGGAGCTCCCAGACACAGGAGCAGGGACTGTGGCAGGGAGCTGGAGCATGCTGACTGATGAGGCCAAGAAACATGGGTGAGAGCTACCAGCCAAAGATACATCCTTGCAAAGGGCCCCAAATTTTCAGCCCAATACATCTCTTCCAGTAGACACTGAAGACAGAACTGGCTGCAAAAGTGGAGAATGAATGTCAGAACATCCTGGAAGGAAGTTGGTGATATATTAGCTGTTCCCACACATGCAGGTGCTCACCTCATATCCCTCACCCCACAGGTGTAGCAAAAGACTATGTAAAAAGACAACATCACTGGCATCCTGGTATCCTTAGCTTTAGCTGCTGTTGATGAGCTCTGGTCAAAGAACAAAAAGGACAGAAGCCTGATTAAAAAATGGAAAGACTCATATGACTGAGTTGATTTGATGTAGTTAATTAAGGACAACACCATACGTCAAATTCCGTCAGAATCTTTATCATTTTCCATACAATTCTAGCCTGAATGGCTTAAGTTCTGGGCTGAAGTCAGGAGTACAGTTCTTTATCCTCCTCTGAAAAATGACAAGGTCACCTTGTGCCTGCCACTTAACTTCACTGACTCTCCATAACTCCAACTGCAATAAGAGGAAACTAATGCCTGTGAATTACAGAGCGATGTTAAGGGCTGACAGCACTTTCCAAATTATTTGGGGGTTAGAGGAGCAGACATTTTGTGAATCCAGAGTATTATTATAGCAAGATTGAGGCTTTCTAGAACTGGAAGTGTTCCTTTCACTTTACAGATCCTAGGATCCTGAGACTCAGAGCAGGAAAGTGACTTCTCTGAGGTCACACAGCTGGTCAGTGATGGTCTCAGAATGAGGAGATGAATCTCCTAATGCTCCTCTCCTGGAATTCAGCTGGAGTATGCAGATTAACCTGCTGGTGTTGTTTCGTTTTGTTTTGTTTGGCGATGAACCACAAATATAAATATAAACCATTTATTATGCCTGAAGAATGCTTTTTTTCTGAAGAAAAAAAGCATCTTCTTAGAACCCTCTCAACATTGATTTTTTCCAAACCCTGCTGCTACTGCAACTTCTTCAAGCAGGCTCACATCATTCCCTTGGTCTTTTTTTTCCAAAGGAATAACCCGTTCTTTCTTCCAATTTCTACTTAATAATGTGGCAGTAGTGAACTTTTTCCTTCCCTCATTAAAGTAGCACTGGGTTGGGTCAGAGAAAAGCTGATTTGAGGTCTCCGCCTTCGTAACCAAGTTCTGGTCTTTAATTGGGTTCTTCTCGGCAGCATCCCTGTTGCCTGTGGCAGTAAGACATCTTCAGTTGGGTTATGAATCCTGATTTTTTTTTTTTTTTTACCTTAAGTCTTGAGCACTCCCTACAAATAAAATTTTATTATAATTGGTTTCAGTGTGTGTAGGAACCTTTTAATTACTCTCTGAAAGATGCTTAGAAAACAGCTTGCTATTAGGATAAACAGTGTCAGCATCTGTACTGTAAACACTAACAAGTTTGTTACAATTTGCACACCAGTATTTGCCTTTCACATTTTTTTTTCTCTAAGGAGCCTTCTTTGGGAGTAGTACAGCTTCAATCCAATGGACAGAGTAGACATCGTGCCCATTGGAACCCCATCTTTTCTTCTCCTTACTCCCCTCAGTGCTGGATCCTGGCTATTTCGGCACTTTCATAAAAACCTGGGGCATCTTGCGATAATTCAGGAGCTGATTACACAGCACCAGCCTCCCCAGGCAGAGCATCCTCTCCTCTGTGGCTCAAACTCAGTGGTTTCACTGTTCATTAGCCCCTTTTCCAGAGAGCGAGCAGGGAAAACAAAAGGAGATGAAATTCAAACCCAGCCGTTTGCTTCCTATTAGCTGCTCTAGTTAAAAGTTTAGCGGGAAGCAGGCTGAAATGATTAATTAATATAAGGTTTGAGGATCATTTCTGCAGCTTGTTCAAGTTCTTCCTCCTGAAAGCATCTATAGTACAAAATGTACTGGTCACAGGATCAGGCTAAAGAAAGTTATTCTGATCATGTTGGCCCCAGCAAAGATAATCATGGCAAGTAACTGAGGGAAAACTGACATCAGACTTTCTTTCTATAGCATCCAAAACTTAATATTATCTCATATAACCTTTCAGAGTTTTTTTAATTAGAAGTAAAATAGATTATCCCATGGCTAGTAAAAACCAAAATAATTGTTTCTTCCTTTGTCTATTCCATTTACAGAATCTCCACTACAGAGAAAGACATACTTATAGAAATAATAAATTTCAATAATGCCATCAGGAAAACTGACTTTTAATGATAAAGAATTTACACAAGATGCTGAGCAAACATTGCAGCAAGCTAATCCAGGCTGTTAAATAAACAATTAAAAGTAATCATGCAAGATAAACCCCTCAGAAAGAAGAAAGCTTTTCAAAAGGAATATTTACCTGTGAGTAGAGAAAAATGCATATTAAGTTTAAAGAAATCGACTGGCTATATCTTCCTCTAGACAAAAAGATTGTTATCTCACACTTTAGTATTTGTTGGTTTATTCCGAACATTAGTTGAATATTTCATCAGAAAATTATTTTCCCTCTAAGCACATGGTTTTTTCAGTTATATCCACGTATATACCCAAGGCTAAAAGCTTTTACAGAAGGAATACATCTGTAGCCTTTGAAAGACACGATAGGATATATAACTTACTGAAATTCTCTCTATTATCAAATTTGCAAGAATCTATCCAAAGCAGGCAACGAGGTGTCTATATACATATGGTACAGACTCTACTTCCTAAGTCATTTTAGCCAAAGTTCCAGGACAAATTGCTCATAAAGCATAGAGAAATTGAGAGACTGAGCTGGTATAGAAGGCAATTGGGTTCTAGCCCGGCCTTGTGGAACCAGCTGTGGAAACTTGGACCAGCCCCTTCCCTCCACGGGCTCTGCAAGAAATGATCTCAGCATGTCCACTAACTCAATTTTTGTGGTCTGTGAAATAGAGGCTCAGGTGAAAACAGAAGAAAGCCCAACCAAGTTAGAGAAGTGCACATTCAAAGTTCAGCTGAGGATATGAATGATACCACATGACAGATCCAGGGCTGCAAACCTCTAATTAACTAGAGGTGATGAGCGGGGGCGGGGCGGGGGGGCGGGGAGTGTACTGTCAGCCCGAGACTGTAGCTCAGTACTGCTGTTTTATGAGTCGTATTATTTTACCCAAATATCAGGCTCTAAAAATTCTTTTGCAAGCTGGGGAATGGATTTAGAAGCCATAATGCCAATCTATTAACCTACCAATAAGGATAGATATTTATAGCAACTGAAATGTTCCTCATAGCTATTTAGAGTTACTGTTGCTGTCGTGTAGGTAACTAGAGCCCTCAGCCAGTCATCAAAACATTGCCCAATGAGTACAGAATTAGTTAGAGCTGAGCTGGTGCTGAGAGAGGAAGGAAGAGCATGAAACCACTGAAGTCAGATTAAAGAACATGTTCCTAGCCAAGGGTCTCAGACTTGAGCCTGGGCTTCAAGGGATCTGGAACCTTCCTGAAACAATTTGCAAAACTGTATATGAATATGGCCATGTGCATTTTCCTAAGAAGTGTGTCCACAGCATTAGTTGGCTTCTCAAAGAGGTCTGTGATCTCTAAAAGTTCATGAACTATTGGGAAATATAAACGAACATACTCAAGACAGACAGGGAGGAGGCTGGGGCAGCTCTGAAGAGTCTGCCCCAGGGAGAGGATTCTCTCAGAAAGGTCAAGTTTGGAAGGAAGAGTCAAGCAGAGGCTTGGTCTAGGCCAAATGGGGTGCTCTAGCACCATCTCCAGGGATCCCTGAAAGGGTCGGACACAGTGACTCAGGGGCCTGAGGATGTAAGCCCTGTGGATCACAGGGCTCCTCTAAATCCTGCTGGACACTGAGGTTAATTCTATAGGAAGACTCACAAATAGATGGGAGGCATCTGACTGGGTCCCATTCACCCCAACTTCCGTCTAGCTCACACCCACCTCCTCTGATTGAGCACTGCCCCTCTATCCCATGTCTTCCTTTTTTCCCTAAGTCAATCCTTGATTTCTCTATGGGCAAAGGGGTTACCATAGAAAGAGGAGATATGTTTGGCTCTATGAGGTCAGTGGGAACACAGGAGTACTACCTCTTACAAGAGCTTTTGTCAGAGTAGATGGTCCACACCATGAGCCAAGGGGCCATTCAAATGTAAAGTTGACTTACTTCACTCAGTATGACAACCTTTAGGTCCATCCTTGTTGCTGCAAATGGTGTTAAATTATATGATATTGTTTATATGTGGAATCTAAAAAAATGGCACAAATGAACTTTCAAAACAGAAATAGAGACATAGAAAACAAACTTACCTTACTGGGGGAAAAGGTGGGATAGATAAATTGGGAGATTGGGATTGACATATACACACTGCTATATATAAAATAGATAACTAATAAAGACCTACTTCTCATGGAGACCACTTCTCAATACTCTGTAATGACCTATATGGGAAAAGAATCTAAGAAAGGGTGGATATATGTATAACTGATTCACTTTGCTGAACAGCAGAAACTAACACAGCAGTGTATATTAACTATACTCCAATTTTAAAAATTGTAATGTAAAGTTGAATTAATTAAAATGAAAAAAAATTTCAAATTAACTACTTTAATCACACTGCTGCTGCTGCTGCTGCTGCTGCTGCTAAGTCACATCAGTTGTGTCCGACTCTGTGAGACCCCATAGACGGCAGCCCAACAGGCTCCCCCATCCCTGGGATTCTCCAGGCAAGAATACTGGAGTGGGTTGCCATTTCCTTCTCCAATGCATGAAAGTGAAAAGTGAAAGTGAAGTCGCTCAGTCGTGCCCGACTCCTAGCGACCCGATGGACTGTAGCCTACCAGGCTCCTCCGTCCATGGGATTCTCCAGGCAAGAGTACTGGAGTGGGGTGCCATTGCCTTCTCCAGTAGCTGCTTTTAAAATTCTCAATAGTCACATAAAGGTAGTGGCTGCTTTTTTGGACAACCCAGCTCAAGAATATTTCTACCATCACAGAAAGTTCTTCTCCATATAATGCAGCACTAAACTCTGCAACACAAACAGTAATTACAATAGTGACTCAGAGAACAGTAGAGCCTAAAGTGAGCAGAAATAGCTACAAAGGGCTTCAGGGAGGAAACGGGACTAACATTGAGCCCCAGGGGGTGAGATGAAAGCACAGGAAGGGGCATTTCCCCCGGAAGTTGTAGTAAGAAGGAGGTGAGAACAAGGAGATGAAATGGGCCCAGGCCAGGCTAGAGCCTGGTTCAGGCTGATGATGAACATTCCTGCTACAGCAGGAATGAACAGATGAATGGTAGGAAACAAGATAAGTAGGCAAGCTGGAGGCAGATTGCACAGGCATTTCAATACCAGGCACTGTAATTTAGGCCTGACAATAATAGCTCCCAACACTGGCCACCATTTATTTAATGCTCATTGTGTTTCAAGCTTTGTAGTAAGAGATTTATAAAAATTATTAAGTTTACTCCTCACAACACCAAGAAGTAAGTGCTATTAACTCTATGATGAGAATGGCAAAAGCAATGATTAGAGAGTTTAGGTAACTAATGCCCAAGATCACAAAGCTTGGAAATGGTGGGCTGCAATTCAAATAATAATCTTCGTGGGATTTCCCTGGTGGCCCAGTGGTAATGAATCTGCCTTGCAATGCAGAGAATATGGGTTCAATACCTGGTCAGAGTACTAAGATCCCACATGCTGCAGAGCAACTAAGTCTGAGAGCCACAGCTACTGAGCCTTCGTGTAGCATCTACTGAAGCCCATGCGCTCTGGAGCCCACAGGCCACAATTAGAGAGTCCGTGTGCTGCATCAGAAGAGCTCACGTGCTGCAACTAAGACCTAACACAGCTAAATAAATAAATAAATGCTTTGAAGTGTAAGGCACTATGTCATATTATAAAAAGATATTACCAAAAAAATAAAATAAAATACACAAAACTGACCTATGGCCAGTGCTTTCAGCCTACTCTCCAGCTTCCAAACATCTTCCTTTTTAATTAAGAAGGGCTTTTGCCTCCACCCTTGGCAATGTATATCACCAGCTTCCAAGGCATCTCTTCTGGAAGTCCCTTTACTTTTTCTAACAGAGGGAAATACTTTAACAGGCCCACCATCCTTAGTAGTTTAGACTGTGTGGCATCAGCAACAACAGACATGGCAAAAGGAGTTTAGAAAATGGCAGAGATGGGCCTCATGGTGAGGATAAGAGGCATCTAGAAAAAGAAGTTGCTGTATTCAATTCACTTCAGTCGCTCACTGGTGTCTGAATTTGCAACCCCATGAATCGCATCACGCCAGGCCTCCCTGTCCATCACTAGCTCCCGGGGTCCACCCAAACCCAAGTCAGTTGAGTCGGTGATGCCATCCAGCCATCTCATCCTCTGTTGTTCCCTTCTCCTCCTGCCTTCAATCTCTGCCAGCATCAGGGTCTTTTCCAATGAGTCAGCTCTTTGCACCAGGTGGCCAAAGTATTGGAGCTTCAGCTTTAGCATCAGTGCTTCCAATGAACACTCAGGAAAGGTCTCCTTTAGGATGGACTGGTTGGATCTCCTTGCAGTTCAAGGGATTCTCAAGAGTCTTCTCCAACACCACAGTTCAAAAGCACCAATTCTTCGGCGCTCAGCTTCCTTCACAGTCCAACTCTCACATCCATACATGACCACTGGAAAAACCACAGCCTTGACTAGATGGACCTTTGTTGGCAAAGTAATCTCTCTGCTTTTTAATATGCTATCTAAGTTGGTCATAACTTTCCTTCCAAGGAGTAAGCATCTTTTAATTTCATGGCTGCAATCACCATCTGCAGTGATTTTGGAGCCCCCCAAAATAAAGTCTGCCACTGTTTCCACTGTTTCCCCATATATTTGCCATGAAGTGATGAGACCAGATGCCATGATCTTTGTTTTCTGAATGTTGAGCTTTAAGCCAACTTTTTCACCCTCCTCTTTCACTTTCATAAGAGGCTTTTTAGTTCTGCTTCACTTTCTGCCATAAGGGTGGTGTCATCTGCATATCTGAGGCTATTGATATTTCTCCTGGAAATCTTGATTCCAGCTTGTGCCTCTTCCCGTCCAGCGTTTCTCATGATGTACTCTGCATATAAGTTAAATAAACAGGGTGACAATATACAGCCTTGACGTACTCCTTTTCCTATTTGGAACCAGTCTGTTGTGCCATGTCCATGTTGTATTCAAGGCCTTACCAGTTTTTCAATTGACTCTTTTGCCAAAAGTCATCTCCCAGACTGTGGAGCCACAAACACCCATTAGGTGTGCAGGGCAAAATTCCTGGTTCCTGGCACCTTCATGGACCCTCTGCTCTCATCATCTCATTCCTCCAAAAATGTTGGTTGCCACCTTCTTTTGAAGGTTTGGGTTTGGGAGTTTGCACATATGGACTCTTCCCTCTTACACCAATATGAACTAGCTGCTCCTGGGTAGACCTGGCCTTGGACTGTGACCATAAATTGGAGCAAAAGGCTTCCCATGGGAGAAAGATGTTAATACGCTCTTCTGTGCCTCTGTGCTTTTTCTATAGAAATAGAATACTTTATTAAGTTAACAAAGCATGATAATTCATTTCAAATTATTATAGATAAAAATTGATTATAGCACTTAGAGCAAGGTTTAAAGAAATACATATACCTCGTTGTTACTGTTAACAACTATCATTCACTGCTTAATCTAATCTTGGTACTTGCCCAAAACCTCAGCTAGAATTCACTCTCTTCCCTAAGAGTTTAAGTTCTGTTTGGGGTTGGGACTTGGCTTTTTTTTTTCCCCTCCGGGTATTAAAGATTTGGGCACCAATAAATATGTCACGTGGTTTCTCTCCCGCTTTTCCCAATCTTAGCTGCCTTCATTCAGCTTCTCAGTGAGATGGGGCCCTGCTGGGTCCTAACATTCTAATTAACAGTCTTGCTATCTAATCACTCTGTCTTCTGTTGTGAGAGGCTGATCTTCTAATCCTCGCCATTTGTCAACAGCCAGGAAGAGAAAGTGATTAGAATCATGCCACATACTACCCATGGTGTGACCATATACACACACACATACAGAGTATATATTTTTTTTACCTAGTAAAAGGGGATGATTTAATACAAAGAGGAAATCTTCTTTTAAAAAGGACTTCTCTGGTAGTCCAGTGGAAAATGCCTTCCAAAGCAGTGGGTGCAGTTTCAATCAGGTCAGGAAGCTAAGATCCCACATCGTTCCCAGCCAAAACATAAAACAGAAGCAATATTGTAACAAATCCAATAAAGACTTAAAAAAGAGGAAGTCTTTCTTCAACCAGCCCTCTGTCCACAGAGTCAAATGTTTGTTTTCTTACTTCCTTGTTTAACAATGGCTAAAGACCTCCAAGAGAGTTCCAGAAAAACATCTATTTCTGCTTTATTGACTATGCCAAAGCTTTTGACTGTGTGGATCCCAATCAACTGTGGAAAATTCTGAAAGAGATGGGAATACCAAACCACCTGACCTGCCTCTTGAGAAATTTGTGTGCAGGTCAGGAAGCAATAGTTAGAACTGGACATGGAACAATAGACTGGTTCCAAATAGGAAAAGGAGTATGTCAAGGCTGTATATTGTCACCCTGCTTATTTAACTTCTATGCAGAGTACATCAAAGAAACACTGGACTGGAAGAAACACAAGCTGGAATCAAGATTGCGGGGAGAAATATCAATAACCTCAGATATGCAGATGACACCATCCTTATGGCAGAAAGTGAAGAAGAACTAAAAAGCTTCTTGATGAAAGTGAAAGAGGAAAGTGAAAAAGTTGGCTTAAAGCTCAACATTCAGAAAATGAAGATCATGGCATCCGGTCCCATCACTTCATGGGAAATAGATGGGGAAACAGTGGAAACAGTGTCAGGCTTTCTTTTTCTGGGCTCCAGAATCACTGCAGATGGTGACTGCAGCCATGAAATTAAAAGACGCTTACTCCTTGGAAGGAAAGTTATGACCAACCTAGATAGCATATTCAAAAGCAGAGGCATTACTTTGCCAACAAAGGTCCGTCTAGTCAAGGCTATGGTTTTTCCTGTGCTCATGTATGGATGGGAGAGTTGGACTGTGAAGAAGGCTGAGTGCTGAAGAATTGATGCTTTTGAACTGTGGTGTTGGAGAAGACTCTTGAGAGTCCCTTGGACTGCAAGGAGATCCAACCAGTCCATTCTGAAGGAGATCAGCCCTGGGATTTCTTTGGAAGGAATGATGCTAAAGCTGAAACTCCAGTACTTTGGCCACCTCATGTGAAGAGTTGACTCATTGGAAAAGACTCTGATGCTGGGAGGGATTGGGGGCAGGAGGAGAAGGGGACAACAGAGGATGAGATGGCTGGATGACATCACTGACTTGATGGACTTGAGTCTGGGTGAACTCCAGGAGTTGGTGATGAACAGGGAGGCCTGACGTGCTGCGATTCATGGGGTCGCAAAGAGTCGGACACGACTGAGCGACTGATCTGATCTGAAAGACCTCCAACTCATGCTCGAGCCTCTTTCTACCTAAACTGTATTTAAGAGAACATAATATTTTTTAAACCAAGATGGAAATGAGTTTTTCTTTAATATCTTATTTTAGTAAGCTGTCAGATATAAGGGTAAAACATACTATTCCTCCATACGAAAATAGAATTCAAATTTGTACATCATGAGAATCAGTTCTGAGTTCTGAAAAGAAAAGCACTCTTCTGACAGAATCACAGGTGTGCCAAAGGCTGACAGGTAAATGAGGGGAGGGCTGGAGATGGGAAATCATCATTTTGCAAGTGCCAGAGCAAAGATCAGTCCAAGCAAGAATCATTGATGGTTGCTAAATTTGGAGGGAATTGTTGATGAGACATAGAATGTCTTCATGATCCTAAAGGGGCTCCTGAAAGATAGATGGGGAACAAAATTAGCATCGCCAATGAGAGGCAGATGGACTTTGTGTGCCTCCAGACATGATACTATCTAAAGATTATGCCAGGATTATAACCTAAAGCTGACCATCAAGAAACATCAGACAGGGAGGAGGAGCTAAGATGGCGGACTAGTAAGACGGGGAGAATACTTTCTCCTCCACAAATCCATTAAAAGAACATTTGAATGCTGAATAAATTCGATAAAACAACTTCTGAATGCCGGCAGAGGACATCAGGCACTTAGAAAGACAACTCATTGTCTTCAAAACGAGAAAACAAGCCCTGCGGTAACTCCTTTTGCGGAGAAGTGGCACAGACACCAGCATTTGCTATTGGCAAGCGGGGGCTGGGCTAGGAGGAGCAGCGAGGCCTGCATTGCTTTGAGAAAGGATTTGGCCTGGCTATCTCGGGCGTTATCTGAACGAAATAACCAGACTGTCGGTTATCTACTACATCAAAAGCCAGCCCTAACTTAAGACACCACCAGGACTACCTACGGAACAAAGGGCTGCATAGAGTTGGCCGGCTGCAGGCCGTCCCACTCCGGTGACAGGCAGCCAGGGCCGGAGGCCGGCAATTACAGCCCTAGAGAGACACTGTCTACAGAACTGTGAGTAGGTTTCTGTGCTGACTCACGCTTCTTGGGGCTCTGGATGGTCAACATCTGCCTGAGAAAGTGCGCTGTTTGTATACCCAGAAAACTGAGTGGCGGAGAGGCAATAAGTTGCAGTAGCTGCACTCGCTGAACATTGCGTCACCTGCGCTACTCGGATCTGATCAGATCAGATCAGATCAGTCGCTCAGTCGTGTCCGACTCTTTGCGACCCCATGAACCACAGCACGCCAGGCCTCCCTGTCCATCACCAGCTCCCGGAGGTCACCCAGACTCGCATCCATTGAGTCAGTGATGCCATCCAGCCGGATCTGGGAAGGGCATAAAACGCAGACTCAACCAAGTCTGTGCTTCTGAGGATTATCCGAGTGCCTGAACCTGGCCGGTTTAGATTTGGGTGTTCATTTCCGCCCCCTCTGTAACAAGGCAGAGATCAGATATTGAAAAGACCTGTAAACCGCCTCAATAAAGAGAATTCAACAAACTACCAGAATATAGTAGATCAGATCAGATCAGATCAGTCACTCAGTCGTGTCCGACTCTTTGCGACCCCGTGAATTGCAGCACGCCAGGCCTCCCTGTCCATCACCAGCTCCCGGAGGTCACTCAGACTCGCATCCATCGAGTCAGTGATGCCATCCAGCCATCTCATCCTCTGTCGTCCCCTTCTCCTCCTGCCCTCAATCCCTCCCAGCATCAGAGTCTTCTCCAATGAGTCAACTCTTCGCATGAGGTGGCCAAAATACTGGAGTTTCAGCTTTAGCATCATTCCTTCTAAAGAAATTCCAGGATTGATCTCCTTCAGAATGGACTGGTTGCATCTTCTTGCAGTCCAAGGGACTCTCAAGAGTCTTCTCCAACACCACAGTTCAAAAGCATCAATTCTTCAGCGCTCAGCCTTCTTCACAGTCCAGCTCTCACATCCATACATGACCACAGGAAAGACCATAGCCTTGACTAGGCGAACCTTTGTTGGTAAAGTAATGTCTCTGCTTTTGAATATGCTATCTAGGTTGGTCATAACTTTCCTTCCAAGGAGTAAGCGTCTTTTAATTTCATGGCTGCAGTCACCATCTGCAGTGATTTTGGAGCCCAGAAAAACAAAGTCTGACACTGTTTCCACTGTTTCCCCATCTATTTCCCATGCAGTGATGGGACCAGATGCCATGATCTTCGTTTTCTGAATGTTGAGCTTTAAGCCAACCTTTTCACTCTCCACTTTCACTTTCATCAAGAGGCTTTTTAGCCCCTCTTCACTTTCTGCCATAAGAGTCGTGTCATCTGCATATCTGAGGTTATTGATATTTCTCCCGGCAATCTTGATTCCAACTTGTGTTTCTTCCAGTCCAGCATTTCTCATGATGTACTCTGCATATAAGTTAAATAAACATGGTGACAATATGCAGCCTTGACGTACTCCTTCTTCAGTGATCAATGCAAAGAAATAGAGGAAAACAACAGAATGGGAAAGACTAGGGATCTCTTCAAGAAAATCAGAGATACCAAAGGAACATTTCATGCAAAGATGGGCACGATAAAGGACAGAGATGGTGTGGCCCTAACAGAAGCAGAAGATATTAAGAAGAGGTGGCAAGAATACACAGAAGAACTGTACAAAAAAGAGCTTCAAGACCTAGATAATCATGATGATGTGATCACTGACCTAGAGCCAGACATCTTGGAATGTGAAGTCAAATGGGCCTTAGAAAGCATCACTACGAACAAAGCTAGTGGAGGTGATGGAATTCCAGTGGAGCTATTCCAAGTCCTGAATGATGATGCTGTGAAAGTGCTACACTCAATATGCCAGCAAATTTGGAAAACTCAGCAGTGGCCACAAGATTGGAAAAGGTCAGTTTTCATCCCAATCCCAAAGAAAGGCAATGCCAAGGAGTGCTCAAACTACCGAACAATTGCACTCATCTCACACGCTAGTAAAGTAATGCTCAAAATTCTCCAAGCCAGGCTTCAGCAATATGTGAACCGTGAACTTCCTGATGTTCAAGCTGGTTTTAGAAAAGGCAGAGGAACCAGAGATCAAATTGCCAACATCCGCTGGATCATCGAAAAAGCAAGAGAGTTCCAGAAAAACATCTATTTCTGCTTTATTGACTATGCCAAAGCCTTTGACTGTGTGGATCACAATAAACTATGGAAAATTCTGAAGGAGATGGGAATACCAGACCACCTGATCTGCCTCTTAAGAAATCTGTATGCAGGTCAGGAAGCAACAGTTAGAACTGGTCATGGAACAACAGAATATAGTAAGGACACTCTAAATTTGGCAATTTTAACAAAATGAAGAGACAAAAGAATACCCAGCAGCTAAAGGAACAGGATAAATGCCCACCAAACCAAACCAAAGAGGAAGAGATAGGGAATCTACCTGATAAAGAATTCCGAATAATGATAGCGAAATTAATTCAAAATCTCGAAATCAAAATAGAATCACAGTTAAAGAGTCTGGAGACAAGGATTGAGAAGATGCAAGAAGGTTTAACAAGGACCTAGAAGAAATAAAAATGAGTCAACACATAATGAATAATGCAATAAATGAGATCCAAAACACCCTGGAGGCAACAAATAGCAGAATAACAGAGGCAGAAGATAGGATTAGTGAATTAGAAGATAGACTCCTAGAAATAAATGCATCAGACGAGAAAAAAGAAAAACGTATCAAAAGAAATGAGGACAATTTCAGAAACCTCCAGGATAACATCAAACGCTACAACATTCGAATCATAGGAGTTCCAGAAGAAGAAGACAAAAAGAAAGATCATGAGGAAATACTTGAGGAGATAATAGTTGAAAACTTCCCTAAAATGGAGAAGGAAATTACCACTCCAGTTCAAGAAATCCAGAGAGTCCCTAACAGGATAAACCCAAGGCGAAACACCCCAAGACACATATTAATCAAATTAACAAAGATTAAATATAAAGAACAAATATTAAAAGCAGCAAGGGAAAAATATCAAATAACTCACAAGGGAATTCCCATAAGGATAACAGCTGATCTTTCAATAGAAACTCTCCAAGCCAGGAGGGAATGGCAAGACGTAATTAAAGTGATGAAAGAAAATAACTTACAGCCTAGATTATTGTATCCAGCAAGGATCGCATTCAAATATGAAGGAGAAATCAAAAGCTTCACAGATAAGCAAAAGTTGAGAGAATTTTGCACCACTAAACCATTTCTCCAACAAAAACTAAAGGACATTCTCTAGATAGGAATCACTAAAAGAGTGTATAAATTCAAACCTAAAACAATAAAGTAAATCTTATGTATCAATAATTGCTTTAAACGTTTATGGGCTGAATGCCCTAATCAACAGACAAAGACTGGCCGAATCAATACAAAAACAAGACCCCTACATACCTTGTCTACAAGAGACAACCAAAAGACTAAAATGGGTCAAATGGATACAAAAACTAGACCCCTATATATGTTGTCTACAAGAGAAGCACCTTAAAATACGGGATATATACTGACTGAAAATGAAGGCCTGGAAAAAGATTTTCTATGCAAATATGGACCATAAGAAAACAGGAGTAGCAATATTTATATCAGATAAAATTGACTTTAAAGATTTTGAAAAGGAGACAATGAAGGTTACACATAACGACTTAAAGGAACAATCCTAAAAGAAGTTATAACAATTATAAATATATATGCACCCAACATTGGAGCATTGATATATCTAAGACAAACATTAATTAATATGATAGAAGAAATACGCAGCAATACAATAATAGTGGGAGACTTTAATACCCCACTCATATAATCTGGCTGTAATAGACAAAGTAAAGAGCAAAACATATTTACTTATGAGCCTCAAAAAATTCAGTTCACTCAGGAGAGTTTAAAAAAAAAAAAAAAAGACTTATTTGTTCACTCTGTAAAGGTTTATTGACTATTTTATGGGTTTGGTACCACTTTGGGTAGTAGGGAGGAAGAGGTGACAAATGTGATCCTGTCCTAAATAATATATTGTGGTAAAGATAGACTTACCAATACAAAATACCAAGATGTGCCTAAAGATGAGGACACCCAAACTGGACTTTTTGTTTCTTGAACTTTTCATTTTGAGAACAAACCTCCTAATATAGGATGAATTCAACATGATTTTTTTTAAGTGTTCTTTGTGATTAAAAACAGAAAGCCATTGGTTAAGAAATTACATATACTCCTCCCCACCATCACTCCCCTTCTTTCTCCCCATTTCCCTCCCACCCTCATTGATCCTTTCCTTTGTCCATTTTCCCCTGCAAAAAAAAAAAAAAAAAAAAAAAACATCAGACAAACCAAAAATGAAGAACATTCTATATATTAAAAAAGAAAAAGAATTGAATTCTTCATAAAGGCCAATGTTTTCAGAGACAAAGAAAGGCTATAGAAATGCTTCAGATAAAGAGACTAGAAACATAACAACTAATGGGAATGCTATACCAAATCTATGGGTAGAAAATGCTACAAGGGACATTATTGGGTCAACTGAAAAAATTGTAATATAGTAGATAGATCAGAGTATTGTATTAATGTTAAATGTAGTGAAATTAATAATTGTGCTGTGGTTAAGAGGCACATTTCCTTAGTCTTAGGAAATACACGCTGAAGTATCTCGTCATAAAGGGCAATGAGGTATACCATCTTCCTTCAAATTGCTCAGAAAAAAATTATGTGTGTGTATTTGTGTGTTAAATAGAGAGCAGACGAGCACTCACAAATGATAAATCCAGCAAAATGTTAAGATACATGAATATGGGAAAAGAGTACATGGGTGTCCTGTGTTCTGCCCTTATTCTTGCAACTTGACTACATGTTTTAAATTATTTGTGCATAAAAGTTAACAACCACACATACACACACACGCACACACAGGAAAATCTCATGAGGGAAAAACTCAAGGAGGCAAAGAGGACCGATCATCTCATCCTTAGCCTTCTCCCAGGGAGAAAGCCTGTCCTCACTTAACCCATCCCCCTCCCTCCTCTAAGAGAGATGACTACGGTCACCATAACTGTTCTGGGGGGCAGTTTGCTCTCCTTACCAATCTTAACTTAGATTTTGATAAGTGTTGATGTCTTTTTTATCTTGGTCCAGCTGAGACAAAAATGAAAAGGTTTTTTGAATTTTTGTCTTTAAAAAAATTCTAGGGAAAAAGAAAATTAATAGAAAACACAAGTACAAACAGGTGAAGTTACAGGCAGATTTCTCATCTTTACACTACCAAATGCTTGTCAAAATTTGTATGTCACCATTTACTACACTCACCTAAATTCACTTTTTTATTGTGGTTTAGTTGATAAGTCATGTCCAACTCTTTGAGACCCCATAGACTGTAGCCCACCAGGCTCCTCTGTCCATGGGATTTCCCAAGCAAGACTATTGGAATGGGTTGCCATTTCCTTCTCCAGGGGATCCTCCCAACCCAGAGATCAAGCCCGAGTCTCCTGCATTGGCAGGCAGGTTCTTCACTTTCTTCCCTGCTGAGTCACCAGGGAAGCCCATAAATCCCGCTTACCTCGGACTTATTTCATTTGCCCAGAGTTAATGTGCCTTCATCTATTTTTCTCAGCTAAGTTTGGGCCCAGATTCACTAGTGACCATTTGACCTTTGTGGCTGGTGCCATCAATCCAGATTTCTCTCTTACAAATGACCTCTCTTCCCATAACAGTTGGTTTATGTGATCAGAAATGAGGTCTAGCACCTCACTCCCTGCCCTCAAGAGATAAGTAATTATCTTAATGTCCTAAAGTGAGGTGATGGGAGTTTTGCTCTGACTCATGAATTGTGTGAGAATGAACTACTGTTCTGTTTGATTGATTGTGGCTTGATTTTGATGAGGTAAATTTGAAGATTATTGAATGCTGCTTACTGTGCCTAAAAAAAAAAAACCTTTATTCTTTAGTTTTAAAAGTCAGTGTGCTATTGAACCAATACGTTCCCATTTATGGTATAGTGAGGAGTCTGAAGCCCTGAGCACATGGGCAAAACAGAGATGACAGACATATTCAGGGCCCAGTGACCCTCCCAGGATCAGGTACCATCTCAGCCCACTTGTCCAGGTACTCCTGAAGACACATTCAAGCGCTTATCTCCTACCCTATTACCTCTGCTACCCTCCACTACCACCCACACCCACCCTTTCACCTCTTCTGCCAAGGGCACAAAAAAAAAAAAAAAGGGAAGATCTTTAGACATGCAATAGCAATGCATATGACCAGAGAGGGGAGCCCACTCAATCCCAGACCTCCTCGGCCCAGATTCCTCTTTCTCAGATCCCAATCTAACACTGTTCTCAATGTTATTGTTCTCATTGTTCTCCCTAGCCCCTTTCACTCTGGCTTTTCAAGTAGTCTATTTTTCTGCCTTTCTGTCTAAGTTGAATTTATATTAGTTATGGTAGGCTAAATTGCTTTAGCAAATGTATTCACAAAAGTAATAGCTCAAATCACGTAACAGTCCATGGCAAGCGTTTCTGAATCAGCAGGAAGCTTTTCATCACATACTGACTGAGGGACACGGGCTCCTGCCAATTTGTGGCTACATCATCCTCTGGAGCCCCATCATTCTCTACAACTCCTGCATTCAGCTGATGAAAAGGGAAAGAACATAGAGAAGCTCCACCTGCCCCTTAAGGGCAGGAAATGTTACACATCACTTCCACTCATATGCCGTAGCTAAGAACTGATCACATGGCCCCAGCTACTGCAAGAGGGTATGGGAACTGTAGTCCCCTTCTGGGCAGCTACAAAGAAAAGGAAGACGGTTTGATTAATGGAAATCATATTGAAAAATGAAGAAGGACTGTGAAAGTTTCAATTGCTTTTTCCTTTGACTTATTTTGATGTTTATTTATTTTCAAGGAAATATAAGCCTTAGAATTATGTTCAAATGATTATTTGTAGTCTTTATTTTTAATGTTTACTAAAAGTTTTGAAGCAAGCACTAGATTCACAGGAGAAAGAATGATACTGATTTTTGTTCAAGTCCTGCAGCTGCCCATGAAAATCTCTCTCTAAACTTAATAACAGGAAGCAGCTGCCCAGACAGAGACTACAATTCCCATTCCACATTGGTCAAAATGCATTGCCAGGCAAAATATTAGTAAATTTAGGGGAGTCTGGTTTTCCCCAAGACCACCTCTCCAACATCATTTTCCACCCATCTGCTTCTCATGTGTCATACTCTAATCTCATTGCCTTCTGTACTCTTCCTAGAAGAACCCAAGCATATTCTTCAGTTCAGTTCAGTTCAGTCGCTCAGTCATGTCTGACTCTTTGTAACCCCATGAATCGTAGCACGCCAGGCCTCCCTGTCCATCACCAACTCCCGGAGTTCACGCAAACTTATATCCATCGAGTTGGTGATGCCATCCAGCCATCTTGTGCTCTGTCGTCCCCTTCTCCTCCTGCCCCCAATCCCTCTCAGCATCAGAGTCTTTTCCAATGAGTCAGCTCTTTGCATGTGGTGGCCAAAATATTGGAGGTTCAGCTTTAGCATCAGTCCTTCCAAAAAATCCCAGGGCTGATCTCCTTCAGAATGGACTGGTTGGATCTCCTTGCAGTCCAAGGGACTCTCAAGAGTCTTCTCCAACACCACAGTTCAAAAGCATCAATTCTTCAGCACTCAGCTTTCTTCACAGTCCAACTCTCACATCCATACATGAGCACAGGAAAAACCATAGCCTTGACTAGACGGACCTTTGTTGGCAAAGTAATGTCTCTGCTTTTGAATATGCTATCTAGGTTGGTCATAACTTTCCCTCCAAGGAGTAAGCATCTTTTAATTTCATGGCTGCAATCACCATCTGCAGTGATTTTGGAGCCCAGAAAAAATAAAGTCTGACACTGTTTCCTCTGTTTCCCTATCTATTTCCCATGAAGTGATGGGACCAGATGCCATGATCTTCATTTTCTGAATGTTGAGCTTTAAGCCAACTTTTTCACTCTCCTCTTTCAACTTCATCAAGAGGCTTTTTGATTCTTCTTCACTTTCTGCCGTAAGGGTGGTGTCATCTGCATATTTGGGTATTGATATTTCTCACGGCAATCTTGATTCCAGCTTGTGCTTCTTCCTGTCCAGTGTTTCTCATGATGTACTCTCCATAGAAGTTAAATAAGCAGGGTGACAATATACAGCCTTGATGTCCTCCTTTTCCTATTTGGAACCAGTCTGTTGTTACATGTTCAGTTCTAACTGTTGCTTCCTGACCTGCATACAGGTTTATCAAGGCCAGTCAGGTGGTCTGGTATGCCCATCTCTTTCAGAATTTTCCACAGTTTATTGTGATCTACATAGTCAAAGGCTTTGGCATAGTCAATAAAGCAGAAATAGATGTTTTTCTGGAACTCTCTTGCTTTTTCCATGATCCAGCGGATGTTGGCAATTTGATCTCTGGTTCCTCTGCCTTTCCTAAAACCAGCTTGAACATCAGGCGGTTCACATATTGCTGAAGTCTGGTTTGGAGAATTTTGAGCATTACTTTACTAGCGTGTGAGATGAGTGCAATTGTGCGATAGTTTGAGCACTCTTTGGCATTGCCTTTCTTTGGAATGGAATGAAAACTGACCTTTTCCAGTCCTGTGGCCACTGCTGAGTTTTCCACATTTGCTGACATATTGAGTGCAGCACTTTCACAGCATCATCTTTCAGGATTTGGAATAGCTCCACTGGAATTCCATCACCTCCACTAGCTTTGTTCGTAGTGATGCTTTCTAAGGCCCACTGGACTTCACATTCCAGGATGTCCGGCTCTAGGTCAGTGATCACATCATTGTGATTATCTGGGTCGTGAAGATCTTTTTTGTACAGTTCTTCTGTGTATTCTTGCCACCTCTTCTTAATATCTTCTGCTTCTGTTAGGTCCATACCATTTCTGTCCTTTATCGAGCCCATCTTTGCAAGAAATGTTCCCTTGGTATCTCTAATTTTCTTGAAGAGATCCCTAGTCTTTCCCATTCTGTTGTTTTCCTCTATTTCTTTGCATTGTTCACTGAGGAAGGCTTTCTTATCTCCTTGCTATTCTTTGGACCTCTGCATTCAGATGTTTATATCTTTCCTTTTCTCCTTTGCTTTTCACTTTTCTTCTTTTCACAGCTATTTTTAAGGCCTCCTCAGACAGCCATTTTGCTTTTTTGTATTTCTTTTCAATGGGGATGGTCTTGATCCCTGTCTCCTGTACAATGTCATGAACTTCTGTCCATTGTTCATCAGGCATTCTGTCTATCAGATCTAGTCCCTTAATTCTATTTGTCACTCCCACTATATAATCATAAGGGATTTGATTTAGGTCATACATGAATGGTCTAGTGGTTTTCCCTACTTTCTTCAATTTAAGTCTGAATTTGGCAATAATGAGTTCATGATCTGAGCCACAGTCAGCTCCCAGTCCTGTTTTTGCTGATTGTATAGAGCTTCTCCATCTTTGGCTGCAAAGAATATAATCAATCTGATATCGGTGTTGACTATCTGGTGATGTCCATGTGTAGAGTCTTCTCTTGTCTTGTTGGAAGACGGTCTTTGCTATGACAAGTGCATTCTCTTGGCAAAACTCTATTAGCCTTTACCCTGCTTCATTTTGTATTCCAAGGCCAAATTTGCCTGTTACTCCAGGTGTTTCTTGACTTCCTACTTTTGCATTCCAGTCCCCTATAATGAAAAGGACATCTGTTTTGGGCTGTTAGTTCTAAAAGGTCTTGTAGGTCTTCATAGAACCGTTCAACTTCAGCTTCTTCAGCATTACTGGTTGGGGCATAGACTTGGATTACTGTGATATTGAATGGTTTGCCTTGGAAACGAACAGAGATCAATCTGTTGTTTTTGAGATTGCATCCAAGTACTGCATTTCGGACTCTTTTGTTGACCATGATAGCTACTCCATTTCTTCTGAGAGATTCCTGCCCACAGTAGTAGATATAATGGTCATCTCAGTTAAATCCACCCATTCCAGTCCATTTTAGTTCACTGATTCTTAGAATGTCGACGTTCACTCTTGCCATCTCCTGTTTGACCTCTTCCAATTTGCCTTGATTCATGGACCTAACATTCCAGGTTCCTATGCAATATCGCTTTTTACAGCATCAGACCTTGCTTCTATCACCAGTCACATCCACAACTGGGTATTGTTTTTGCTTTGGCTCCATCCCTTCATTCTTTCTGGAGTTATTTCTCCACTGATCTCCAGTAACATATTGGGCACCTACCGACCTGGGGAGTTCATCTTTCAGTGTCCTATCATTTTGCCTTTTCATACTGTTCATGGGGTTCTCAAGGCAAGAATACTGAAGTTTTTTGCCATTCCCTTCTCCAGCTGACTACATTCTGTCAGACCTCTCCACCATGACCCGTCTGTCTTGGGTGGCCCCCCGCATGGCATGGCTTAGTTTCATTGAGTTAGACAAGGCTGTGGTCCATGTGATCAGATTGCCTAGTTTTCTCTGATTATAGTTTCAGTGTGTCTGCCCTCTGATGCCCTCTCACAACACCTACCATCTTACTTGGGTTTCTCTTACCTTAGACGTGGGGTATCTCTTCACAGATGCTCCAGCAAAGCTCAGCCACTGCTCCTTACCCTGGACTAGTGATATGTCCTCATGGCTGCCCCTCCTGACCTTGAACGTGGAGTAGGTCCTATCGGCCCCCCTGCGCCCACGCAGCCGCTGCTCCTTGGACATGGGGTTGCTCCTCTCGGCCGCTGCCCCTGACCTCGGGCGTGGAGTAGCTCCTCTCGGCTGCGCTTCTGCCGGTGCACCTCTGCACACATTCTTTTATTTTCTCTTCCTTTGCCTGGAATACTTCTTCCAGGTATTTACATGTCTTACCTCCTTATGTAATTCAGGTCACTGAACAAATGTGACCACTCTGGACAGGCATTCTCTGACTATCCTACGCAATATAAAATAGTATTCTTTCCACATTCCCCACACCTCCTCCATCCTTTCACTCTGCTTTTTCTTCATAATTCTTAGCACTCCTGCAGTATACTATATATTTGTTCATATATTTTGTTTATATCCATCTTCATCGCTATCATATGAGCAACATGTAGGCAAGATCTTTACCCTATTTGTTGCTGTAACACCAGCAACTTAAATATCTTTGGCAGAAAGTAGGTGCTCTGAAAATATTTATTGGAAGAATGAGTGTATTTGATCAGGTATGAGCAAATCCACAAAAATAATACAGTTCAGTTCAGTTGTTCAGTCCTATCTGATTCTTTGTGATCCCATGAGCCACAGCACGCCAGGCCTCCCTGTCCATCACCAACTCCCAGAGTCCACCCAAACCCATGTCCATCGAGTTGGTGATGCCATCCAACCATCTCATCCTCTGTCATCCCCTTCTCCTCCTGCCCTCAATCTTTCCCAGCATCAGGGTCTTTTCCAATGAGTCAGCTCTTTGCATCAGGTGGCCAAAGTATTGGAGTTTCAGCTTCAGCATCAGTCCTTCCAATGAACACCCAGGACTGATCTCCTTTAGGATGGACTGGTTGGATCTCCTTGCAGTCCAAGGGACTCTCAAGAGTCTTTAAATCACATCAATATTCAAAACTCCCCCCCAAAAAAGGTGGGGTTTTTTTGCTCTAGTTTTTTTATCAACCATATTTTAAGTGGGTGACAACTGGATATTCACAGGCAAAAGAATGAATTTGGACTCCTTCCTTATACAATACATGAAACTAACTCCAAATTGATCATAGACATAAATGTAAGAGCTAAAATAGAAGACTCTTAGAAGAAAACATAGAAATAAATCTTTATGATGTTGAATTAGGCAATGATTTCTTAGGTATGACACCAAAAGCATAAGTAATAAAAGAAAACAAGATACACTGGACATCATCAAAATTTTTAAAAAACTTTGTTTTTCAAAAGGCATCATTGTTGCTGCTGCTAAGTCACCTCAGTCGTGTCCAACTCTGTGCAACCCCATAGACCACAGCCCGCCAGCCTCCCCAGTCCCTGGGATTCTCCAGGCAAGAACACTGGAGTGGGTTGCCATTTCCTTCTCCTATGCATGAAAGTGAAAAGTGGAGTGGGTTGCCATTTCCTTCTCCTATGCATGAAAGTGAAAAGTGAAAGTGAAAGGGAAGTGGTGTCCAACCCTTGGCAACCCCATGGACTGCAGCCTACCAGGCTTCTCTATCCATGGGATTTTCCAGGCAAGAGTACTGGAGTGGGTTGCCATTTCCTTCTCCAAAGGCATCATTAGGACAGTGAAAAGACAATACACACAGGACAAAAAATGGTTTTGAATTGTGTCTCTGATAAAGGACTTTAAATAGATGATGGAGAACTCTTACAACCCCACAATAAAAAGACTAATAACCCAATTGAAAATGGTTGAAGAATCAGAATAGACATTTCTCCAAAGAAGATACACAAATCACTGATAAGCACATGAAAAGATGCTCAACATCATTAGCAATCATGGAAATACAAATGAAGACAACGTGAGATACCACTTAAGGCCCACTAGAATGGCTTTAATCAAAAAACAAGAGTTGGTGAGGATATGGAGAAATTGGACCCTTACTGCTGATGGGAATGTAAAATGTAAAATTTCAGTCACTTTGGAAAACAATTTGGCAACTCTTCAAAATGCTAAATATAGAGTCATCCTATAACCCAGCAAACCCATTCCTAAGTATATATCCAAGAAAGATAAGGTTATTTATCCACACAAAATGTGCACATGAATGTTCATGGTAGCATTACTTACAATAGGCAAAAAATAGAAATAACCCAAATGTCCATGCACTAATGAATGGATAAATCAAATGTGGTATACACACACACAATCAAATATTACTTGGCAATATAAAGAAATGAAGTACCGGTACATGCTACAGTGTGAATGAACTTTGAATATATTATGCTAAGTGAAAGAAGCCAATCATAAGAAATAAATATATCGCATGATTCCATTTACACAAAACCTCCACAAGAAAGCATTTAGTAGTGGCCTATGGCTTGAAGAGTTGGAAGGAATGGGGAAAAGGAGACGGTACCTACCAGCATGACGTTTACCATATTTCCAGGGCAGGTACCACATTTCCTAACTTACTAAACATCTACTCTTCTCACTACTTTGTTTTTTGTTTTGTTTTTTTTTTCCTTTTTGAATTTTATTTATTTATTTATTCTTGGCCATGCTTGGTCATCTCTGCTGCACATGGGTTTTCTCTAGCTGTAGTGAGCGGGGCTACTCTCTAGTTGCGGTGTGCGGGCTTCTCATTGCGATGGCTTCTCTTGTTGTGAAGCACAGGCCCTAGGCACGTGGGCTTCAGTAGTTGTGGCACACAGGCTCAGTTACCCTGCCGCATGTGAGATCCTCCCAGACCAGAGATCGAACCAATGTCCCTTGCATTGGCAGGTGCTTTCTTAACCACTGGACCACCAAGGAAGTGCCTACCTACTTTGTTTACCCACACCTCCAACTACATGATCAGAATGGTCCAGGGCTTCCCTGGTGGTAAAGATTTGCCTGCCAATGAAGGAACCGTGAGTTGAATTCTTGGATCCCTGGGCCCAGAAGATCTCCTGGAGAAGAAAATGGTAACCCACTCCAGTATTCTTACTTGGGAAATCCTGTGGAATGAGGAGCCTGGCCAGCTATAGTCCATAGCTGGGGTCACAAAAGAGTCAGATAAGACTTAAATTTAAAAAAGAAGAAAAAAAAAAAACAAAACTCAAAGAATTAAGCATGGTCAGAGAACAGGCACATATAATGGCCTTCATGTGTTCGTTAAAGTTTGCTAGGAATCTCAAGGGAATGGATAGTTTATGTAGTGTCTCAGAGAGCCAATGACAGGACTCTGTCACCTTAAGCCACATAACTCCAGGCCCATCCCCTACAGGAAAGTAAACCCCTTGTCTAAGGTCTAAATATAGGTCACTTACCTTCATATGGGTCACACCAGAGGTGAACAGGTGACTTCTATCAGCCATGCTAACTATGCACATATTTGTATGTATATAATACATCCAGAGACATGGAAATAATAAATTTCTCAAAGGCACCCTTTCTTTCTGCAACGGAAAACAGAAACAGAGAAAAACTTAACAACTGCAAACCCAGAGCCCAGTTATCAGAAACCAAATTAAAGCTGTTGGGTATTTTTGTTGAAACATCTCTACCTCTGAAATCTAATTTCTTGCAACTTTCCATATAGGATTCTATGTTGTATTATTTATAAGGAAATAATATTCTGTCGTCCCTTGACAGCATTTCCTGGCTGCAGAAACCACAGCAGCCATGAAGTTAGAGAATGATTTTGGTAATGTTTCCATAGCTACCTTGCTTCGAAGTGAGGTTTATTCTGTTTTAAAAGTCTACTGACCTATTCATATCCCCATTTGGAATATTTTCAATCTAATCCCTTGTCTGGCTATTATTGCATAATGTGACTGTTATTCCTATATATAAGGAGGTTCTGGGTGCATAAATAAAAGCCTGGCAAGCAGGTCTTCCAGTTAGACATAATACGATGAATTTTTTTTTCTTTTTTCTTTTTCTATTCCTTTCAGATTATATGTGATTCATTCTACCCTGCCCTTGCAGCAGAAATCTTCCCGGGGTTTTTGGAGGTAAACGTTGTTGAAGGTGTGCTGGTGCCCTCTTGTGGTCATTCTGGTTTTGTGGTTTCTTCCCAGAAGCCTTCTACAGACAACAGATTTTCCAAGATGGTAATCAGATAGTCAAATGCTAATTGTGGTAGGTGCCCTCGCGTCCATGTCTTTCGCACTCTGCAGGCATGAGAGACTGTCGACAAGGACAGGCAGCGCAGTGTAACCATGAGAGTTACGGAAGCTGTTCTCTTCTTCCGAGGCAGAGGCCTCATTACTGAAGAATACTGTTAAAGGGGGAAGCCTTGGGAAGTGACCTGAGACACCTTGGACAAAGATGAAGCAGCAAATAACTCTCGGAATGGCCTTGTAATGAAGGCAACTCACAGAAAAAGGAGACAGGGCTTAATTTCATCAAAATGTAGAGGAAAGAAAAAGTATAAAAAACAGTGATATACGTGTGATTTGGCTGATGTATGGCTGATTTGCATTGTTGTACAGCAGAAACCAACACAACATTATAAAATAAATAAATAAATAAAAATAAGCTTGAAGAAGTTGTAGAGGTCAAATAAAGACTATGAGAAAGTTGTAAAAAGAAAAAGAGCAAGAGATTGGCATAAAATACGAAATATAAGGGCTTCCCTCCACCTGCCAATGCGAGAGATGCAGATTCGATCCCTGGTCCCAGAAGGTCACACATGCTGCAGAGCAGCTAAGCCCATGTACCACAACTATTTAGCCTGTGCTCTAGAGCCTGGAAACCACAACTACTGAGCCCATATGGAGCCCATGTGCCACAAGTCCTGAAGCCTGAGTGCCCTAGATCCTGTGCTCCACAAAAGGAGAAGCCACCACAATGAGAAGCCCTCACACCACAGCTGGAGAGCAGACCCTCCTCCCAGCAAATAGCGAAAAATCTGGGCAGCAACAAAGATCCAGCACAGCCTACATAAATATTAATGAATAAATAAAAATAAAATTATTTTTTAAAAATACAAATTATAAAAAGGAGCAAGGAACAGGTATAAAAAAAGAGAGGAAGGAACAGGTATAAATATAGAAATATAAAGCTCTCAACTGGTTAAGAAATCAATATAAGCACCCCACCTCAGTACTTTTGCCTGGAGAATCCCATGGATGGAGGATTCTGGTGGGCTCCAGTCCATGGGGTCGCTAAGAGTCGGACACGACTGAGCGACTTCACTTTCACTTTTCACCTTCATGCATTGGAGAAGGAAATGGCAACCCACTCCAGTAATTCTTGCCTGGAGAATCCCAGGGAGAGGGGAGCCTGGTGAGCTTCTGTCTATGGGGTCGCACAGAGTCGGACACGACTGAAGCGACTTAGCAGCAGCAGCAGCAGCAAGATCCTCATTGATTCAAGTTGACTTTTATTTATTTATTTTTCCCCCTTGGAGACTGAATGTTTTTTTTATTTTATTTATTTATTTATTTTGGTTGTTCTTTTTTACTTTTTTTTTCTTTTCTTTTTTTTTTTATTTTATTTTTTAACTTTACATATTGTATTGGTTTTGCCATACATCAAAATGAATCCGCCACAGGTATACATGTGTTCCCCATCCTGAACCCCCCTCCCACCTCCCTCCCCCTACCATCCCTCTGGGTCGTCCCAGTGCACCAGCCCCAAGCATCCAGTATCGTGCATTGAACCTGGACTGGCGACTCATTTCATATATGATATTATACATGTTTCAATGCCATTCTCCCAAATCATCCCACCCTCTCCCTCTCCCACAGAGTCCAAAAGACTGTTCTATACATCAATGTCTCCTTTGCTGTCTCGTATACAGGGTTATTGTTACCATCTTTCTAAATTCTATATATATGCGTTAGTATACTGTATTTGTGTTTTTCTTTCTGGCTTACTTCACTCTGTATAATAGGCTCCAGTTCCATCCACCTCATTAGAACTGACTCAAATGCATTCTTTTTAATGGCTGAGTAATACTCCATTGTGTATATGTACCACTGCTTTCTTATCCATTCATCTGCTGATGGACATCTAGGTTGCTTCCATGTCCTGGCTATTATAAACAGTGCTGCGATGAACATTGGGGTACATGTGTCTCTTTCAATTCTGGTTTCCTCAGTGTGTACACCCAGCAGTGGGACTGCTGGATCATAAGGCAGTTCTATTCCCAGTTTTCTAAGGAATCTCCACACTGTTCTCCATAGTGGCTGTACTAGTTTGCATTCCCACCAACAGTGTAAGAGGGTTCCCTTTTCTCCACACCCTCTCCAGCATTTATTGCTTGTAGACTTGGATCACAGCCATTCTGACTGGCATGAAATGGTACCTCATAGTGGTTTTGATTTGCATTTCTCTGATAATGAGTGACGTTGAGCATCTTTTCATGTGTTTGTTAGCCATCTGTATGTCTTCTTTGGAGAAATGTCTATTTAGTTCTTTGGTCCATTTTTTGATTGGGTCGTTTATTTTTCTGGAATTGAGCTGTAGGAGTTGCTTGTATATTTTTGAGATTAGTTGTTTGTCAGTTGCTTCATTTGCTATTATTTTCTCCCATTCTGAAGGCTGTGTTTTCACCTTGCTTTCACCTTGCTTATAGTTTCCTTTGTTGTGCAGAAGCTTTTAAGTTTAATTAGGTCCCATTTGTCTATTTTTGCTTTTATTTCCAATATTCTGAGAGGTAGGTCATAGAGGATCCTGCTGTGATGTATGTCGGTGAGTGTTTTGCCTATGTTCTCCTCTAGGAGTTTTATAGTTTCTGGTGTTACATGTAGATCTTTAATCCATTTTGAGTTTATTTTTGTGTGTGGTGTTAGAAAGTGCTCTAGTTTCACTCTTTTACAAGTGGTTGACCAATTTTCCCAACACCACTTGTTAAAGAGATTGTCTTTAATCCATTGTATATTCCTGCCTCCTTTGTCAAAGATAAGGTGTCCATATGTGCATAGATTTATCTCTGGGCTTTCTATTTTGTTCCATTGATCTATATTTCTGTCTTTGTGCCAGTACCATACTGTCTTGATGACTGTGGCTTTGTAGTAGAGCCTGAAGTCAGGCAGGTTGATTCCTCCAGTTCCATTTTTCTTTCTCAAGACTGCTTTGGCTATTCGAAGTTTTTTGTATTCCCATACAAACTGTGAAATTATTTGTTCTAGCTCTGTGAAGAATACCATTGGTAGCTTGATGGGGATTGCATTGAATCTATAAATTGCTTTGGGTAGTATACTCATTTTCACAATATTGATTCTTCCAATCCATGAACATGGTATATTTCTCCATCTATTAGTGTCCTCTTTGATTTCTTTCACCAGTGTTTTATAGTTTTCTATATATAGGTCTTTAGTTTCTTTAGGTAGATGTATTCCTAAGTATTTTAGTCTTTTCATTGCAATGGTGAATGGAATTGTTTCCTTAATTTCTCTTTCTATTTTCTCATTATTAGTGTATAGGAATGCAAGGGATTTCTGTGTGTTGATTTTATATCCTGCAACTTTACTATATTCATTGATTAGTTCTAGTAATTTTCTGGTGGAGTCTTTAGGGTTTTCTATATAGAGGATCATGTCATCTGCAAATAGTGAGAGTTTTACTTCTTTTCCAATTTGGATTCCTTTTATTTCTTTTTCTGCTCTGATTGCTGTGGCCAAAACTTTCAAAACTATGTTGAATAGTAATGGTGAAAGTGGGCACCCTTGTCTTGTTCCTGACTTTAGAGGAAATGCTTTCAATTTTTCACCGTTGAGGATAATGTTTGCTGAGGGTTTGTCATATATAGCTTTTATTATGTTGAGGTATTCCTGCTTTATGGAGAGTTTTTATCATAAATGGATGTTGAATTTTGTCAAAGGCTTTCTCTGCATCTATTGAGATAATCATATGGTTTTTATTTTTCAATTTGTTAATGTGGTATATTACATTGATTGATTTGTGGATATTGAAGAATCCTTGCATCCCTGGGATAAAGCCCACTTGATCATGGTGTATGATCTTTTTAATGTATTGTTGGATTCTGATTGCTAGAATTTTGTTAAGAATTTTTGCATCTATGTTCATCAGTGGTATTGGCCTGTAGTTTTCTTTTTTTGTGGCATCTTTGTCAGGTTTTGGTATTAGGGTGATGGTGGCCTCATAGAATGAGTTTGGAAGTTTACCTTCCTCTTCAATTTTCTGGAAGAGTTTGAGTAGGATAGGTGTTAGCTCTTCTCTAAATTTTTGGTAGAATTCAGCTGTGAAGCCGTCTGGACCTGGGCTTTTGTTTGCTGGAAGATTTCTGATTACAGTATCAATTTCCGTGCTTGTGATGGGCCTGTTAAGATTTTCTATTTCTTCCTGGTCCAGTTTTGGAAAGTTGTACTTTTCTAAGAATTTGTCCATTTCTTCCACGTTGTCCATTTTATTGCCATATAATTGCTGATAGTAGTCTCTTATGATCCTTTGTATTTCTGTGTTGTCTGTTGTGATCTCTCCATTTTCATTTCTAATTTTATGGATTTGATTTTTCTCCCTTTGATTCTTGATGAGTCTGGCTAATGGTTTGTTAATTTTATTTATCCTTTCAAAGAACCAGCTTTTGGCTTTGTTGATTTTTGCTATGGTCTCTTTTGTTTCTTTTGCATTTATTTCTGCCCTAATTTTTAAGATTTCTTTCCTTCTACTAACCCTGGGGTTCTTCATTTCTTCCTTTTCTAGTTGCTTTAGGTGTAGAGTTAGGTTATTTATTTGACTTTTTTCTTGTTTTTTGAGGTATGCCTGTATTGCTATGAACTTTCCCCTTAGGACTGCTTTTACAGTGTCCCACAGGTTTTGGGTTGTTGCGTTTTCATTTTCATTCTTTTATATGCAAATTTTGATTTCTTTTTTTATTTCTTCTGTGATTTGTTGGTTATTCAGGAGTGTGTTGTTCAGCCTCCATATGTTGGAATTTTTAATAGTTTTTCTCCTGTTATTGAGATCTAATCTTACTGCATTGTGGTCAGAAAAGATACTTGGAATGACTTCAATTTTTTTGAACTTACCAAGGCTAGATTTATGGCCCAGGATGTGATCTATCCTGGAGAAGGTTCCGTGTGTGCTTGAGAAAAAGGTGAAATTCATTGTTTTGGGATGAAATGTCCTATAGATATCAATTAGATCTATTGTATCGTTTAAGGTTTGCGTTTCCTTGTTAATTTTCTGTTTAGTTGATCTATCCATAGGTGTGAGTGGGGTATTAAAGTCTCCTGCTATTATTGTGTTATTGTTAATTTCTCCTTTCATACTTGTTAGCATTTGTCTTACATATTGTGGTGCTCCTATGTTGGATGCATATATATTTATAATTGTTATATCTTCTTCTTGGATTGATCCTTTGATCATTATGTAGTGACCTTCTTTGTCTCTTTTCACAGTCTTTGTTTTAAAGTCTATTTTATCTGATATGGGTATTGCTACTCCTACTTTCTTTTGGTCTCTATTTGCATGGAAAATCTTTTTCCAGCTCTTCACTTTCAGTCTGTATGTGTCCCCCATTTTGAGGTGGGTCTCTTGTAGACAACATATGTAGGGGTCTTGTTTTTGTATCCATTCAACCAATCTCTGTCTTTTGATTGGAGCATTCAACCCATTTACATTTAAGGTAATTATTGATAAGTATGATCCCATTGACATTTACTTTATTGTTTTGTGTTCGAATTTCTACACCCTTTTTGTGTTTCCTGTCTAGAGAATATCCTTTAGTATTTGTTGTAGAGCTGGTTTGATGGTGGTGAATTCTCTCAGCTTTTGCTTGTCTGTAAAGCTTTTGATTTCTCCTTCATATTTGAATGAGATCCTTGCTGGGTAGAATAATCTGGGCTGTAGGTTATTTTCTTTCATCATTTTAAGTATGTCTTGCCATTCCCTCCTGGCTTGGAGAGTTTCTATTGAAAGATCAGCTGTTATCCTTATGGGAATTCCCTTGTGTGTTATTTGTTGTTTTTCCCTTGCTGCTTTTAATATTTGTTCTTTGTGTTTGATCTTTGTTAATTTGATTAATATGTGTCTTGGGGTGTTTTGCCTTGGGTTTATCCTGTTTGGGACTCTGAGGGTTTCTTGGACTTGAGTGATTATTTCCTTCCCCATTTTAGGGAAGTTTTCAACTATTATCTCCACAAGTATTTTCACATGGTCTTTCTTTTTGTCTTCTTCTTCTGGGACTCCTATGATTCGAATGTTGGGGTGCTTAATATTGTCGTGGAGGTCTCTGAGATTGTTCTCATTTCTTTTAATTCGTTTTTATTTTCTCCTCTCTGATTCATTTATTTCTACCATTCTATCTTCTAATTCACTAATCCTATCTTCTGCCTCTGTTATTCTACTATTTGTTGCCTCCAGAGTATTTTTTACCTCATTTATTGTATTATTCATTATATATTGACTCTTTTATTTCTTCTAAGTCCTTGTTAAACCTTTCTTGCATCTTCTCAATCCTTGTCTCCAGGATATTTATCTGTGATTCCATTTTGATTTCAAAATTTTGGATCAATTTCACTATCATTATTCGAATTCTTTATCAGGTAGATTCCCTATCTCTCCCTCTTTTGTTTGGTTTGGTGGGCATTTATCCTGTTCCTTTACCTGCTGGGTATTCTGCTGTCTCTTCATCTTGTTTATATTGCTGAGTTTGGGGTGTCCTTTTTGTATCCTGGCAGTTTGTGGAGTTCTTTTTATTTTGGAGTTTCCTCGCTGTGTGTGGGTTTGTACAGGTGGCTTGTCAAGTTTTCTTGATTAGGGAAGCTTGTGTCAGTGTTCTGGTGGGTGGAGCTGGATTTCTTCTCTCTGGAGTGCAATGAAGTGTCCAGTAATGAGTTATGAGAAGTCTATGGTTTTGTAGTAACTTTGGGCAGCCTGTATATTGGAGCTCAAGGCTGTGTTCCTGTGTTGCTGGAGAATTTGCTTGGTATGTCTTGCCCTGGAACTTGTTGGCCCTTGTGTGGTGCTTGGTTTCAGTGTAGGTATGGAGGTGTTTGATGAGCCCCAGTCAATTAATGTTCCCTGGAGTCAGGAGTTCCCTGGAGTCAGGGTTTGGACTTAAGCCTCCTGCTTCCAGTTATCGGTCTTATTTTTACAGTAGTCTCAAAACTTCTCCTTCTATACAGCACCATTGATAAAACATCTAGGTTAAAGATGAAAAGTTTCTCCACCATGAGGGTCACCCAGAGAGGTTCACAGCATTACATGGAGAAGAGAAGAGGGAGGTGGGAGTTAGAGGTGACCCGAATGAGATGAAATGGAATCAATAGAGGAGAGAGTGGGCTAGCCAGTAATCACTTCTTTATGTGCACTCCACAACTGGACCGCTTAGAGATGTTCATGGAGTTATACAGAGAAGAGAAGAGGGAGGAAGGAGACAGAGGTGGCCAGGAGGATAAAAGGGGGAATGAAAAGGAGAGAAACAGATCCAGTCAGTAATCAGTTCCCTAAGTGTTCTCCACTGTCTGGAACACACAGAAATTCACAGAGTTGGGTAGAGTAGAGAGGAGTTAGGGAGGAGGCACAGGCCACCTGGTGGAGAAAAAGGAGAGTCCAAAGGGGAAGACAGCAGTCAAGTCAGTAATCTCGCTCCCAAGTAAAAAATGGGTACTGAAGATTGGGTTCTTAAAGGCACAAAATTGGTAACAAATACCTAAAAGCAAAAATTAAAAATCTAGAGTAGAGTTTGGAATTTTAAAAATACAATGTTAAAGAAAAGAAGAAGAAAAAAAGAGAGAGAGAGAGAAAACAAAAACCAAAAAAACAAAGTCACAAAAATTATAAAGAAAATATAGGTACAAAATTGATAACAAATACCAAAAATTAAAAGTTAAAAATCTAGAGTAGAGTTTGGAATTTCAAAAATACAATGTTAAAGAAAAGAAGAAAAAGAAAGAGGAAAACAAACAAACAAAACAAAGTCACAAAAATTATAAAGAAAATATGGGTACAAAATTGATAACAAATACCAAAAAGCATAAATTAAAAATCTAGAGTAGAATTTGGAGTTTCAAAAATACAATGTTGAAGGGAAAAAAAAGAAAGAGAAAAACAAAAAAAAGCAAAACAAGGTCACAAAAATTATAAAATATATATATATGAAGTTTGCTTTTAAAAAATAGGGTCTTTTTTTTTTGCAACGTAATAGTAGGTTACAAAAGTGAAAATTAAAGGAGTAATAGGAGAAGACTCTTGAGAGTCCCTTGGACTGCAAGGAGATCCAACCAGTCCATTCTGAAGGAGATCAGCCCTGGGATTTCTTTGGAGGGAATGATGCTAAAGCTGAAACTCCAGTATTTTGGCCACCTCATGCGAAGTGTTGACTCATTGGAGAAGACTCTGATGCTGGGAGGGATTGGGGGCAGGAGGAGAAGGAGATGAGAGAGGATGAGATGGCTGGATGGCATCACTGACTCCATGGATGTGAGTCTGAGTGACCTCTGGGAGTTGGTGATGGACAGGGAGGCCTGGCGTGCTGCAGTTCATGGGGTCGCAAAGAGTCGGACACGACTGAGCGACTGATCTGATCTGAGAGGTCTTAAAACTTTTTTTAATTAAAAAAAAAAAAAGAAAGAAAGAATGATCCTAAAAATGGTAAAAATATATCTAGGACTTTCTCTGGTGTTATTGTGGGTATTGTGGGGTCAGTTCATTTTCTGCTAGTTCCTTGGTCCGGCTTATATTTCTCAAGATCTATAGGCCCCTTCCTACATAGTCGGTACTAACAACAGGGTTTTAATCTATTGCCTGTCGCTTCCAAGGCGGTTCCCTCTGCTATAGCTTCTTCTGTTTGCTGGTCTCTTCAGTGTCTGATTTCCACCCTGACACAAAGGGGGCGGTGGTGGACACTTTTTTGTTTTTTAGGCTCACTTGTTCAGTCGCGCTGTGGGGAGGGAGGGACCCTGCAAACAAATAACACTGGCGTGTGCTCGCAGTGCCTCAGCCACACTGGGCCTGCCCCCACTGACTGCGCGTGTAGCCTCCCTGCCCACACTGCTCAGGCTCTACGTTGCTCTGCCGGGAACCATCCGTGGCTGGCCCTGGGCTGCTTGCACCTCCCAGGTCTAAGCCGCTCAGGTTCAGGCACTCAGGTAGTCCTCAGAGGCACAGACTCAGTTGGGCCTGCGTTTTGTGACCGTCCCAGGTCCGAGCAGCTCAGGTGATGAGGTGTTTGGTGAACGTGGCTGCTGAGACTTATTGCCTCCCCACCACTTGGTTTTCTGGGTGTACAACCAGCGCACCTTCTCAGGCCAATGTTGACTGTCCAGAACCCCAAGAAGTCTTAGTTAGCAAAGAAGCCTGCTTACAGTTTTGTAGATAATGTCTCTCTGGGGCTGCGATTGCCCCCTTCCAGCTCTGGCTGCCTGTCCCAGAGGGGGATGGTCTGCAGCTGGCTATCTCTGTTCAGTCCTTTGCTCTGTGCGCGGGCCTGGCGGTATCTTGGGTTAGGGATGGCTTTCTGCGTGGTAGCTATCCCACAGTCTGGTTTGCTAGCCCAAATTAGTTTGCTCAGATAGCATTCGGGGCATTCAGGCCAGATCCTTACTCTAAGCGATGCAGCCCGTGCCTCCTTGCCCAGCCCCCGCTTGATAGTGGTAGGTGCCAGCGTCTGTGCTGCTTCTCCGCTGGGTGAGTTACCATTGGGCTCATAATCTCTGGGGTTTAATTGTTTATTTATTTTTCCTCCCTGTTATGTTGTCCTCTGTGCTTCCAAGGCTCAGCACAGACTCAGCAGTGAGAATGTTTCCTGGAGTTTGGAAACTTCTCTCTTTTTAAGACTCCCTTCCCCGGGACAGAGCTCCGTCCCTCCCTCTTTTGTCTCTTTTTTTGTCTTTTATATTTTTTCCTACCTCCTTTCGAAGACAACAGGTTGCTTTTCTGGGTGCCTGATGTCCTCTGCCGGCATTCAGAAGTTGTTCTGTGGAATTTACTCAGCATTTAAATGTTCTTTTCATGAATTTGTGGGGGAGAAAGTGGTCTCCCCATCCGATTCCTCCGCCATCTTAGCTCCTCCTCCTCAAACTGACTTTTAGTCAATGAAAATAAGAGAAGTAGATGATATATGGTCTCATCATTGTCCACTACAACTTTCAAAATCTTCTATCCATACCTGCCCAGTACAGTGGTTACCAGCTACATGGGCTATTGGACACTTTAAATGTGAGGAACTAAATTTAGAATTTTATTTCATTTTAATTAATTTAAATAGCCACACATGGCTACTGGCTACCACACTGGACAGCACAGATCTTGAAAGACAGATAAGACTAAAACACAGACAACTACAGTATCAGCAGAGTTTATAGCACAGGGAAGTACAAATAAAGTTCCATAGTGGGAAGGATGAGTAGAGATGACCATAGGAGGCTCCTAAAGAGGAGGCATTTGAGCAAGGCCTTGAAGCATAGGTTCATCTCATTAGGCAGAAGTGATAAGGAGAGCATTCCAGGTGGCAAGAACAGCATGTCCAAAGGCATGGAGGTGGGAAACTAAGTAAATATTCAAAGAACAGAGGTATTGGAGAGTGAGATACATGCATCTGGATAGAGCACTAGAAGCATAGTGCTATGAAGCCTTGAATGCCTTGAAAAGTATTTTGGTTAAAACCAATAGTGGAATCTGTAACAATCCTTCTACTAGATGAGTCTTAAAGGAAACTTAAGAGCCTGTTATAACACTAGGGAATCTAACGTTCCAGGGGGCCAAGGGTTCTGTGGCAGAAGCCACTGAATGCTAGTGATTGTTAGAATTCTGGTCTACGCAGACTAGCCTAGTGGCTGTGTGTGGAGGGCAGGAGGAAGAGTGCCTCAAGGCAGGGTAACAGGAGGAAACCATTGAAAAGCTGGCTCAGTGAGAAACCCCGAGAGTCTTAAAAAGGATGAGGTACTGGGTGGTCCCACCCGGGCCCCTCAGTGTCCCAAACATGATGCATCAGAACTGTCACGCTATTGTAACTCTAATGAAGCCAAGACCAGAATCTCAGAGCAGTGGCACATCCTAAGACACACCATCAAACAATCAAAAAGTAACTTCAAAATAACTTGAGCTATTTCTTGCATTTCTCAGATACCTGTAGCCTGCCCCAGACCACATTCTGGCACCCTGAGTTCATGGCACTCAAAGAAATTCCCTTTCTTCTCTCATCCACTTCCCTCATGCCTCACAGCTGCTTCCACCTCTATCCCCTAAACTGCCTGGTAAAGTCCTCCATCACTGGGCCCTGAGCTTCCTGTCTTTCCGCTCTTCTCTGGCTCTCTATCTCCTGATCTCCAATTTCTGCCCCTCGAAACTCAGGAATTAGTCCCCCTCACTGTGCAGAGGAGGGCAGGAACAAGAATGCAAAGCCAGAACAATCTTTAGGTGGCAGGGGAGAGTGAGTAAAGGCTGGGAATTTTCATAGGTTCACCCATCCCATCCCCCCAAAAAACCTATGTCATATACAAATACATGCTGTAGGGACTCTGGCATTTCAGTGTTTTCCTCCCTCCACATTCCCTCCCCAAAGTTTTCCCCATCTTTTTTTTTTTTTTTGGTAATTTCAATGCCTTAGACCAGCAGCATTGTATTAGCTGGGAGCCAATCAAAAATGCAAATTTTTGAGCCCCACTCCAATCTATTGAATTACAATCTCTGGGGAAAGGGTCCAAGAAACTGTTTTAATGTGCCTGCCAGGGAGAGTCTTATCACATTCAATTTTAGGAATCACTGATCTAACAGAGTTGAGAGCCATTGCTCTCTTGGATCTGTGAACTGCTGCTGAGTGAACTTGTCTGGACTTATCAGACCTTTCTAATAAATTGCTGGACTAGGTAATGGGAAATTTTCTAGGCAGAGATATATCCATATTCACACCTGATTCTCCCTCCCTACAAGAGTATTAGCTCTAGTAGTATTTCATAACATCTTGCACATCATGGTTTATGAAGAAAATGAAAAGATTTAGAGTCACACTAAATGAACATAAAGTGATCTCCAGCAGAGGGGCCCAAATCTGGACTATAACGAGGACAGGATGCCTAGAGATAAGCAATCATAAGATTTCCCTGTTTGCCTTAAAGGAAGTGAATGTGAGGCTACTACTTACAGCCAACATTGGGCTCCAGATCACCCATAGTGGGGCCCTGAAACACCAAGAGTGAGAGGCTAAATTACAGTCCTGCTGGTGGCTCACTCCTCCATATAAGCAGCACGTTGCTGCTGCTGCTGCTGCTGCTAAGTCGCTTCAGTCGTGTCCGACTCCGTGCGACCCTAGAGACGGCAGCCCACCAGGCTTCCACATCCCTGGGATTCTCCAAGCAAGAACACTGGAGTGGGTTGCCATTTCCTTCTCCAATGCATGAAAGTGAAAGTGAAGTCACTCAGTCGTGTCCAACTCTAGCGACCCCATGGACTGCAGCCCACCAGGCTCCTCTGTCCATGGGATTTTCCAGGCAAGAGTACTGGAGTGGGGTGCCAATTAGAAGGATGCAATTTCTATTTTGGATCTTAAGCTGCCTCTGAAGTGAGAGAGAGGGAGTCCTTGGATGTTGATATCATAATCTGCTCCTTTCCTCCAAATGTGAGCTCATTTGAGGATTTCCTCTAAGTTATGGATGAAGCCATACCCATATCACTTTCTGTTTCTAAATATAGCCCCAGGATCTCAGGTCTGGGCTTCATTACCTAACCTTGTTCCATGTAAACTGTTAGTCTATCATTGAGTTTTACTTTCCATTGTAATGGTTGAGAAGTCTGCTGTCATTCTAATTAACATTTTTTTATAGGTGAAGTCTATTTTCTGCCTTTATGACATTTTCTTCTTTAATGTTTTGGCATTTTCATATGTCTAGGTGTGCATTTTTATTTTTCTTTCTGTCAGATAAACAAAAAATTCGTGATTCCTGAAGAGAAAGTCTATCTCATCAACACTAGAAAATTTTCAATGATACTACTCTCTTCAGCTCAGTTCAGTTCAGTTGCTCAGTCATGTCCAACTCTTTGCGACCCCATGAATTGCAGCACGCCAGGCCTCCCTGTCCATCACCAACTGCCAGAGTCTACCCAAACCCACGTCCATCAAGTTGGTGATGCCATCCAGCCATCTCATCCTCTGTCGTCCCCTTTTCCTCCTGCCCCCAATCCCTCCCAGCATCAGGGTCTTTTCCAATGAGTCAGCTCTTTGCATCAGGTGGCCAAAGTATTGGAGTTTCAGCTTCAGCATCAGTCCTTCCAATGAACACCCAGGACTGACCTCCTTTAGGATGGACTGGTTGGATCTCCTTGCAGTCCAAAGGACTCTCAAGAGTCTTCTCCAACACCACAGTTCAAAGCATCAATTCTTCGGTGCTCAGCTTTCTTTATAGTCCAACTCTCACATCCATACATGACTACTGGAAAAACCATAGCCTGGACTAGATGGACCTTTGTTGGCAAAGTAATGTTTCTGCTTTTTAATATGCTATCTCGGTTGGTCATAATTTTCCTTCCAAGGAGTAAGCGTCTTTTAATTTCATGGCTGTAATCACCATCTGTAGTGATTTTGGAGCCCAAAAAAAAAAGAGTCAACCACTGTTTCCCCGTTTCTGCACTTATTTCCCATGAAGTGATGGGACTGGATGCCATGATCTTCGTTTTCTGAATGTTGAGTTTTAAGCCAACTTTTTTTTCACTCTCCTCTTTCACTTTCATCAAGAGGCTCTTTAGTTCTTCTTCACTTTCTGCTATAAGGGTGGTGTCATCTGCATATCTGAGGTTATTGATATGTCTCCCAGCAATCTTGATTCCAGTTTGTACTTCCTCCAGCCCAGCGTTTCTCATGATGTACTCTGCATATAAGTTAAATAAGCAGGGTGACAATATACAGCCTTGACATACTCCTTTTCCTATTTGGAACAAGTCTGTTGTTCCATGTCCAGTTCTAACTGTTGCTTCCTGACCTTCATACAGGTTTCTCAAGAGGTAAGTCAGGTGGTCTGGTATGCCCATCTCTTGAAGAATTTTCCACAGTTTATTGTGATCCACATAGTCAAAGGCTTTGGCATAGTCAATAAAGCAGAAATAGATGTTTTCTGGAACTCTCTTGCTTTTTCCATGATCCAGGAGACATTGGCAATTTAATCTCTGGTTCCTCTGTCTTTTATAAAACCAGCTGGAATATATGGAAGTTCACAGTTTACATATTGCTGAAGCCTGGCTTGGAGAATTTTGAGCATGACTTTACTAGCATGTGAGATGAGTGCAATTGTGTGGTAGTTTGAACATTCTTTGGCATTGCCTTTCTTTGGGATTGGAATGAAAACTGACCTTTTCCAATCCTGTGGCCACTGCTGAGTTTTCCACATTTGCTGGCATGTTGAGTGCGACACTTTCGTAGCATCATCTTTCAGGATTTGAAATAGTTCAACTGGAATTCCATCACCTCCACTAGCTTTGTTCATAGTGATGCTTTCTAAGGCCCACTTGACTTCACGTTCCAGGATGTCTGGCTCTAGGTCAGTGATCACACCATCATGATTATCTGGGTCGTGAAGATCTTTTTTGTACAGTTCTTCTGTGTATTCTTGTCACCTCTTCTTAATATCTTCTGCTTCAGTTAGGTCCCTATAATTTCTGTCCTTTATCAAGCCCATCTTTGCCTGAAAAGTCCCCTTGATATCTCTAATTTTCTTGAAGAGATCCCTAGTCTTTCCCATTCTGTTGTTTTCCTCTATTTCTTTGCATTGATTGCTGAGGAAGTCTTTCTTATCTCTCCTTGCTATTCTTTGAAACTCTGAATTCAAATGAGTATATCTTTCCTTTTCTCCTTTGCCTTTAGCTTCTCTTCTTTTCACAGCTATTTTTAAGGCCTCCTCAGACAGCCATTTTGCTTTTTTGCATTTCTTTTTCTTGGAGATGGTCTTGATTCCTGTCACGAACCTCCATCCATGGTTCATTGGCATTCTGTATATCAGATCTAGTCCCTTAAATCTATTTCTCACTTCCACTGTATTGTCATAATGGATTTGATTTAGGTCATATCTGAATGGTATAGTTGTTTTCTCCACTTTCTTCAATTTCAGTCTGAATTTGGCACAAGGAGTTCATGATCCAAGCCACAGTTAGCTCCCAGTCTTGTTTTTGCTGACTGTATAGAGCTTTTCCATCTTTGGCTGCAAAGAATATAATCAATCTGATTTCAGTGTCGACCATCTGGTGATGTCCATGTGTAGAGTCTTCTCTTGTGTTGTTGGAAGAGGGTGTTTGCTATGACCAGTGTATTCTCTTGACAGAACTCTATTAGCATTTACCCTGATTCATTCTGTACTCCAAGGCCAAATTTGCCTGTTACTCCAGGCGTTTCTTGACTTCCTACTTTTGCATTCCAGTCCCCTATAATGAAAAGGACATTTTGGGGGTGTTAGTTCTAGAAGGTCTTGTAGGTCCTCATAGAACTGTTCAACTTCAGCTTATTCAGCGTTACTGGTTGGGGCATAGATTTGGATTACCGTGATATTGAATGGTTTGCCTTGGAAACAGAGATCATTCTGTCGTTTTTGAGATTGCATCCAAGTATTGCATTTAGGACTCTTTTGTAGACTATGATGGCTACTCCATTTCTTCTAAGGGATTCCTGCTCACAGTAGTAGATATAATGGTCATCTGAGTTAAATTCACCCATTCCAGTCCATCTTAGTTCACTGATTCCTAGAATGTCGATGTTCACTCTTGTCATCTCCTGTTTGACCACTTCCAATTTGCCTTCATTTTACTTTAGTCTTTCTCATTGTATGTGATATGCATGTGTGTATGTGTGTCATGTGTGTCTTAAACTCTCTTTCATGTTTTCTATGTCTTAGCTTCTCTCTCCTGCAATTCAGTTTATCAATTTCCTTTCAATTCTGTCTGATTTGCTATTTATTTCATAGATTAGGTTTTTATTTTAATAACTATACTCCTGTTTCTAGAAAGTATATTTAATTCTGCCTTTTGGTTTTATCTATTTTTTAATAGTGTCTCATAAGTTTTTCATGTTTTTTATTGCTTGTTTTTATATCTTTAGTCATAATCATCCGGAATTCATTTGACAAACACTTGTTGACAGGCTCATATATACTAGTTACAATGGGCATTGAAAAGTGGGTAAGACATGATTTCTATTGCCAAGGAGGTATAAGGACAAAAACACAGTACATAAATTATGACACAGTCTGTAAGGACTAAAATAGACATTTGGTTAGAGTATTAGGAGAAAACTGAAGGGAAAATCTAATCCTGCACAAGGGGATTTGAGAAAGATTCCAAAATAATGTAAGGACTGAACTAAGTCCAAATATATTAGGAGATATTAGGTAGGTTATGTGATAAGAGACAAATTAGTAAATGCAAGAAGGTGAATATATGCATAAAGAGTGCCAAGAACCATCTTAGCTCCTATGACTGGAGCTTAAAGTTTTGATGCTAGAATAGACGGAAGAGTGGGCAGGAGCAAGAGAAGAAAATGGATGTGTGATCAGGGGCCAGGTCATGAAGGACCTGGTAAGCACTGGAGAGAAACTCAGACAGTATTAGGTATTCAATGGGGACCTAGATTTAGGAAAGAGGAGCATATGGCCCACCATACAAAAAAAAATTATCAATAACAAATAAATATCAGTATTAACTGTTGTTGGCAAGTTGAATCTAGTATAGGGTCATCTGTCTGCTCAAGCTAGTAACAAAAGTATGTCAACAGATTGGAGAGTACAAAGTGAAGTTGCTCAATCGTGTCTGACTCTTTGTGATCCCATTGACTGTAGCCTACCAAGCTCCTCCATCCATGGCATTTTTCGAGGCAAGAATACTGGAGTGCATTGCCATTTCCTTCTCCAGGGAATCTTCCCAACCTGGGGATCAAACCCAGGTCTTCCACATTGCAGGCAGATGCTTTACCCTCTGAGCCACCAGGGAAGCCCTTGGAAAGTACATAACCCGACTGAAAGTATTGAAAATCAGATAGGTAGTTGGATAAGTAGGTAGGTAGTAGGTAGATAGATACCACCAAATGGATAACATGCTAGCCAAACAATCATTTACTGGCTCTGACTTAGATCCTTTGTAATTAGTGTGTCTAAGGAAATACTGAATTCCAATGGCTGAGTTTTCTAGGACTAACTTTTTGGAGTATCTGCAGTAGTTTTCTTGACATCCAACTCTAGTCTTGTGTCTGAGGTCACCTTAAAGTAAATATCAAAGGCAACTTAAGGGAAGAGAATGTCATATAACCTCTGGAACCTAGCTGAGGTGTGGGTAAAGGATGAAGTACTCAAAGGGGTTGACTGCCAGTGGCTCCTGAGGCATCTACTCACTTTCCCAGAAACTTTGGCCAGGGGTGGGATACCGTAAGGTTTGTTCTCATGTGTGACTTTCAGGTACTTAGAAATTCTTAGAAGATCCCAGGCGATTGAAAATGGTACCATGTTCATTACTTACTGAACAGATCTGCAGACATGTTCCTCCACGTCTGCAACTAGAAGGCAATACTAGAAAAGAGAGTCAATATTTATTAAGTGTTGGCCATGGGCCATTATATCATCCCATTATATCATCACAATATCCCACTGGGTTAAGTACTTTTATTATTCTCAATTTGCAAATGAGGAAACTAGATTGTAGACAGGTTGAGAAATTTGCCCAAGATCACACAAAATGGAAGTGATTGAATCAAGATTCCAGCCCAAGCAGTCTGTCTCCACAGACTGCTCTTTTGCTTTCCAAGAGTTCAAAAACGCTATAAATGGAAAGTTCAGTTCAATTCAGTCACTCAGTCATGTCTGACTCTTCGTGACCCCTTGGACTGCAGCATGCCAGTCTTCCCTGTCCATCACCAACTCCTGGAGCTTGCTCAAACTCATGTCCAGTGAGTTGGTGATGCCATCCAACCATTCATCCTCTGTCATCCCCTCCTCCTTCTGCCTTCAATCTTGACCAGCATCAGGGTCTTTTCTAAAGAGTCAGCGCTTCACATCAGGTGGCCAAAGTATTGGAGCTTCATCTTCAGCATCAGTCCTTCCAATGAATATTCAGGACTGATTTCCTTCAGGACTGACTGATTTGATCTACTTGCTGCCCAAGGAACTCTCAAGAATCTTCTCCAACACAACAGTTCTAAAGCATCAATTTTTAGGTGTTCAGCTTTCTTTATGGTCCAACTCTCACATCCATAGGTGACTACTGGAAAAATCATACTCTTGACTAGATAGACCTTTGTAGGCAAAGTAATGTCTCTGCTTTTTAATATGCTGTCTAGGTTTGTCATAGATTTTCTTCCAAGGAGCAAGCGTCTTTTAATTTCATGGTGGCAGACATGAAATCTCAGGGATTTTGGAGCCCAAGATAAAGTCTCTCACTCTCACTGTTTCCATTGTTTCCCCATCTATTTGCCATGAAGCAATGGGACCAGATGCTATGATTGGGAGGGTAACAGGCAGGAAGGCCAGGGATCTCCAAACGGAGGAAATAGCCTGCAACTGTCAGACATTTTTATCTCTCTTAAGCGGCAGGAGGAAACAAACTAGTGATATTTTTTTCTTCTCTATATAAATTTAAAAGGAGGTTTCTCTTATAATACTGTGTTGCCACAGTGACACCTGGTTTCACCTGAAGTTAACTATTCTCAAACCTTGAGATAACCAATGCATTTTCCTTATGGAAATGTTTGTCTTAACCTATGTTAATGTACTATGCATTTACCGCAAATTCTGCCTTCAAGCTGGTTCCGCCTAATGGCTCAGAACCTACTTGACAAACCAGTATGTTATACTGAGATATTGTTCCCTTAATCTATGTAAACGAAACTATTTGTATGGTAATCTGTCCTTCTACAAGATTCAAGTTAATCATTTTATGGCCCGGGATGAACCTTTTGGTGCCAAGATTATCCCAAAATGCATCTTATGGGTGAGGGGCCTGGTGCCATTCTAAATTTTAAGACATTCCTTTCTTTCATCAACAGACTGCTAGTGAGTATATAACATCCAGCTGAAGACTAGCAGGGGGTACTCTTTCTGCCCCTTTCTGATGCTTATGGCAGAAGCTTTCTCTATCTCCTTTATGCTTTAATAAAACTTCATTACACAAAAGCTCTGAGCTATCAAGCCTCATCTCGGGCCCCAGATTGAATTCTCCTCTGGAGGCCAAGAATCCTGGCGTCTTTTCGTTCAGCAACAACCTTTCATCTTGGGGGCTCATCTGGGATCCTTCAGGACAAAGAAAGAATGCTTGGAGCTCTAGTTCTTTGTTCTCCTAGCAAACACGTTTTCTGGTGTAATTTACTAACTCTACGGTGTGCTTGTGTGAATGAATGAAATGCCCTGTGCAAAACAAGTGAGGAGCCCTGCTCTGCGTTTCCACAGTGATCTCATAAGGCTTATGGCAGAAACATGTCGGGGGTTTATACCGACCTGCCAATGCCAAGAGGCACCCAATGTCTCCTTCGGGAACTGACCAGAAATGGGCAAAGCACGTGGACCAAACTCCCCTTTCTCAGTCAAAATTTTTGGTCTCTTTGACCATTTCATAACTCCTTGGGAATTAGAAGTACTAACCTAATCTATCGGACCATAGACTTTCAAGGGACTTGTGGTCTATACTGTTACTGTGTACATTGGCCTAGGTCCCAAACTTGGATTGGTAGTCAGGAAAGCGCCTAGCCTCACTAGGAATCAAAAGTTTGGAAGCTAGCTGGAGCTCTAGCTCCAAGAACATCTCTGAGGTTAAAGGTTACTCAGATTGGGACCACAGTGGGTTTTTTTCCTTTGGTAACGCTGGCTCTTAGTGGACCAGAGGAGGCTCTTATACTGGTGTGGTGATGCTTGGAAGGAACATCTCGGTTTTATGTTTGTATTGGTCTTATTGTGGTCAGGAATATACTCAGGGTCATGCACAGGCACTCAGGTGATGAATGTTTCCCCCAGCAGTCTTAGCTTGGGAGGCATTCCAGAAGGTTACTCTAATTGCACCCCAAGTGACATCAGAGGCAAGCAAGGTTAATGGTGAAGAGCTGGACTTCAGGTAGGGATGCCATCAGGTCTACCCCTGGTACATCCCCACCCCGTCTCGGTGGTAGAACCGGGAGGACAAGTACGGCGCCTGCATCGGTAAGGGACAGATTAAGTCCGGCCAGGAAAGAAAAGCTTTGGTGTAAAATCTGTCTAGACCCCCATCTGGAGCAGTGAGGGACGCTTCCGGTAGAAAGATGGTGCTGATTCCTTTTTTTTTCTCTCTTACAGATGGGAGCTAACAATTCCAGCCTCACTCCTTTAAACTGTATCCTGAAAAACTGGGATAGATTTGATCCCCAGGGCTTAAACAAGACACACCTGGTCTTCCTATGTGATACTGCATGGCCACAGTATCCATTGGAGGATGGCAAACGGTGGCCAGTTGGAGGATCTCTAAAGTATAATACTGTACAACTAGACCGGTTCTGTAGAAAACAAGGGAAAAATGATCTTAAAGGATAGGTTTCTCACTCAGTCAGCTCAAGATATCCACTGTAAGCTATTAAAACAGGCTTATGGACCAAATCAGTCTTTAGATATTCTGTTACAACTGGCTCAGACAGTCGATTATGGTAGGGAATATGAGGAAAAGAATCCTGGCATCTTTCCATTCAGCAACAACCTTTCATGATCTTCGTTTTAATGTTCCGTTTTAAGCCAGCTTTTTCACTCTCCTCTTTCACTTTCATCAAGAGGCTCTTTAGTTACTCTTTGCTTTCTGCCATAAGGGTGGTGTCATCTGCATATCTGAGGTTATTGATATTTCTCCCGGAAATCTTGATTCCATCTTGTGCTTCATCCAGTCCAGCATTTTGCATGATGTACTCTGCATATAATACGCAGGGTGACAACATACAGCCTTGACATACTCCTTTCCCTATTTGGAACCAGTCTGTTGTTCCACGTCCAGTTCTAACTGTTGCTTCTTGACCTGCATACAGATTTCTCAGGGGGCACATAAGGTGGTCTGGTATTCCCATCTCTTTAAGAATTTTCCACAGTTTGTTGTGATCCACACAGTCAAAGGCTTTAGTGTAGTCAAATGGAAAGTAGTGACATCTGTGTCATAGTATTCTTTGGTCTTCATCTGTAACACTCCAGAGGGCGTGTCTTTCTGTGTATAGAAAAGCTTCATTTAACCCTCTACACTCAGCTATATGAAGCCAGGAGGAGGCAACTAGCTCCTTCCCATGATTTTCTGGAGGCCATCACCAGGAATAATCTTTTCTCCCACTACTACCATTTAGTGTGGTCTCAAAGCTGTGGTGATTTATCCATTGATTGGCCTGAGAGTATAAAAAGCTACTATGAGGGAGAGTAATATTGAATTTTCATGTTTGGCTTGTTTTAAAAATACTCCAGTTCTGACTGGAATCTTGGTTTACTAAGTTTGGTGGAGCCACAAATGTCACATCCTATGTGCATCAAAGCTCTACACTTATCCTCCCTTCATCATCAGGCATCAATTTCAGATCATTTCTCCTTATCTCTATGAGTTCCTCCTCCTCTCTTCCCTCTCTTCTTTCCTTCACTTATTCTCCTTTTCCATTTTCTCCCAAGGGTAAAAAATATACTCTACATTAGTTGATATGGAAAGAATACCAAACTTGGAATCCAATTCCCTAGATTGAAATGTCAGTTCTCTAATGATATACCTATGAAATGGAAATAATAATGCTTTTTCTTGTTCATAAATATTTACTAAATAGCCACAGTACATTAAACACTGTACTAGGTATTGGGGATACATCAGTGAACACTAACAATGATATACCAACAATTACAAGAGATACTATAGAAGATACAGAGTATATCACAGCATTCAGCATAAAGATCCATCCTTTCTGGAAGGGGGCTTAGAATTTCCACAAGCTTATGAAAGAACACTGTAAACTATAAAGTCATACAGAAATATAAAGTATAATTGATGTTATAATATATATCTTCTCCTTCTCTTTCTTTCCCTCATTCTTTTTCCTTTCCTTCTTCCCTTTACAGTCTCTTAGGTCAATTTAAGGTTATTGAAGGATGATTAAAAAGTGCTAGGTATCCAAGCCCATCTATAGATTCAATGCAGTCTCTATCAAAATTCCAATGACATCTTTTACAGAAGTAGAAAAACAATCCTAAAAATCCTATAGAATCATAAAGATTTTAAATAGCCAAAAACAATTTTGAGAAAGAAGAGATGGAGGCATCACATTTCCTGATTTCAAATTATACTACAAAGGTACAGAAATCAAAGCAGTAAAGTACTAGTAAAAAAAAAAAAAAAAAACACACAGATCGATAGAACAGAACTGAGATCCCAGAAACAAACCCATGCACACATGATTAATTAATTTACAAAAAATACACAAAGAACATACAGTGGAGAAAGGACAGTCTCTTCAGTAAATATAGTTGGAAAAACTAGACAGCCACATGCAAAAGAATGAAACTAGACCACTATCTTACAACATATTAAGAAATTAACTCAAAATGGATTAAAGACTTGAATGTCAAACCTAAAATCATAAAACTCCTAGGAGAAAACATAGAGGGAAGTTTCCTTGACATTGATTTTGGAAAGGAGTTTTTGAATATGACACTTAAAGCACAAGCAATAAAAGCAGAAGTGAACCAGTGGGACCACATCAAACTAAAAAGCTTCTTTAGTTTGAACAGCAAAAAGAAAGGTTAATTGACAAAATGAAAAGTAATCTACAGAATAGAAGAAAACATTTTAAATCATATATATGATAAGAAGTTAATTTACAAAATATTATTAATACATAACTTGATAGCAAAAAAAAAAACAAGGACAAAAACCAACCCTCACATAATCTAATTTTAGAATGTGCAAAGGGCCTGAATAGACATTTTTCCAAAGAAGATATATAGCCAACAAGCACATTAGAAGGTGCTCACCATTAATGCTTAGGGAAATGCAAATCAAAAGCACCTTACACCTGCCAGAATGATTATCATTGAGAAGATAGCAAATAACAAGAATTGGTAAAGATGTCGCAAAAGGAGAACCCTTGTGTACAGTTCATGGAAATGTAAACTGGCACAGCCACTGTGAAAAACAGTATGGAGATTTCCTCAAAAAATTACAAACAGCCATGCTGCTGCTGCTGCTGCTGCTGCTGCTAAGTCACTTCAGTTGTGTCCAACTCTGTGCAACCCCATAGATGGCAGCCCACCAGGCTCCCCCATCCCTGGGATTCTCCAGGCAAGAACACCGGAGTGGGTTGCCATTTCCTTCTCCAATGCATGACAGTGAAAAGTGAAAGTGAAGTCGCTCAGCCATGTCCGACTCTAGCGACCCCATGGACCGCAGCCTACCAGGCTCCTCTGTCCATGGGATTTTCCAGGCAAGAGTACTGGAGTGGGGTGCCATTGCCTTCTCCCATAAACAGCCATATGATCCAGCAATTCCACTCTGAGTATATAGTGGAAGGAAATGAAATCACTATTTCAAATAGATACCTACTCTTTCATGTTCATAGCAGCATTATTTATAATAGCCAATACAGGAAGCAACCTAAAGGCCAACTAATGAATAAATGGATTTAAAAAAGAAAAAATATATACATATATATTTAAGGGAATATTATTTAGTCATAAGAAATAAAGGAATCCTACCATTTGCAACAACATGAATGAAAACTAAAACCATGTGCTAGGTGAAATAAGTAAGACAGATAAAGACAAATAATGTATAATCTCACATTTTATATGGAATCTAGAAAAGCTAAACTCTGTGAAATAGAGACAAGAATGGTGGTCGCCAGTGTTGGGGGGCAGGTGAGGTTGGTGAGAAAATTGGATATTGTTAGTCAAAGGTAAAAATTTCAAGTTTGTACTAGGATAAGTTCTGAGGCTCTAATATACAGCCTTGTGATTACAGTTAACAATACTTTATTGCATACATGAAAAGTACTAAGAAAGTAGACCTTAAAAGTTTTCAAAAAAAAAAAAAAAAGAAATCCTATCATAGTAGCTATGTGAAGTGATACATGTATTAACTAAGCTTATTGTGACAATCATTTACTATATATACATATATACTTTTATATATATGGGCTTCCTTCATAGCTCAGTCGGTAAAGCCTCTGTCTGCAATGCAGGAGACCTGGGTTCAATTCCTGGGTCAGGAAGATCCCCTGGAGAAGGGAATGGCAACCCACTCCAGTGTTCTTGCTTGGAGAATTCCATAGACAGAGGAGTCTGGTGGGCTACAGTCCATGGGGTCACAAGAGTCGGACACGATTTAGTGACTAAACCACCACCACCACCATATATATATATATATAAAATCATCATGCTGTGCACCTTACACTTACACAATGTTATGTGTGAATTATACATAAATAAAGCTAGGAAAAATAAGATTAAATAAATAGAACCACAAGATGCTTATATAATCAGAAAAGTTCTCAGTAAATATTTATGGGGTTTAGGATAGAATACATGGTAAGGAAATAGAGATGAACATTCAAGAATTTTTAAAATAAAGTAAGCATTTATTCAGTATCTCTGGAATATCCACATCTGCCAAGTGCAGCGTCAGGCACTGAGAACAGTAGGAAAAGACCACACATCTCTATCCTCAGAGAGCTCCCATCTGGAGGGAAGACAGCTGAGCACACAGTACAGTGTGACAAGAACTTTGATGGGGGAAGGACTGAGGGGAGTACCAAGGAGAGGGTCTTAAGCCTGAAGTGTCAGTGGAAGCTTTGCAGAGGAGACAAGTTATAAGCTGAGTGCAGGACAGGAATTGTCAAGCTGGACAAATGAGGGGAATCCACATCACCTCCAAGCAAACTTCGGAATAACCTCAGAGCACTGAAGGTCTTTAGAGGAATACAGGAAGAGTGTTTCAAAGAGTACAAGGACTTTCTCTCCCAGAAAAGCCACAGAGGGAGAACACAAGATGGCAGTGGTGCGATGGGATTGCACAAAGCAGGAAGGCCTCTCAGACAGAAACTACAAATCTAATAGAAGTTGACAAGAAATGCGCACTGGCTTGCTCACTGGGGGAGCGTGAAAGAGCATGGCCTTCCTGTAGGACAAGACTGCAGTATGTACTGAAACTCTTAAAAATGTCCATGGTCTTTGATCTAGAAACTCAGCCCTTAGAAATTGATCCTTGGTGAAGATTTCCATACAAGGATGTTTAAAATGGCATTATTTTCAAATGGCAAAGAAGTAGAAATAAGCCAAACTTCACTGAGAAACAGGTTATATGAACTGTGGCTAATTTACCTAATAAAATAGTTGATGACCAATTATAATCATGTTCTTGAATAATACTTAATGACAAGAAAATTAAGTATAAAAAATAGGATACAAAACTACATATACTATATGATTTACATTTTATTTAAAATTTACCTGTGTGTGTGTGTGTAAAAAGATATCAGCAGTAGTGAAATTACAGGCAGTTTTCTTTTATTCTATAAGTTTGTCTCTATTTTTCGAAATTTAATCCTATGCATCAGTTCAGTTCAGTCACTCAGTTGTGTCCAACTCTTTGTGACCTCATGAACTGCAGCACGCCAGGCCTCCCTGTCCATCACCAACTCCCAGAGTTCACTCAGACTCACGTCCATCGAGTCGGTGATGCCATCCAGCCATCTCATCCTCTGTCGTCCCCTTCTCCTCCTGCCCTCAATCCCTCCCAGCATCAGTTTTTCCAATGAGTCAACTCTTCGCATCAGGTGGCCAAAGTACTGGAGCTTCAGCTTCAGCATCATTCCTTCCAAAGAACACCCAGGGCTGATTTCCTTCAGAATGGACTGGTTGGATCTCCTTGCAGTCCAAGGGACTCCCAAGAGTCTTCTCCAACACCACAGTTCAAAAGCATCAATTCTTTGTCACTGAGCTTTCCTCACAGTCCAACTCTCACATCCATACCCCACTATTATTATAGAAAAATAGTAAACACTCTAACAGAAAATATTAACAGAGGCTATTTCTAGAAATTTTTTTAATTTTGATTTCTTAATTTCTATGTGTTTTCCAAAATGTTTTCCAAATTTCATACTATGAAAATGTATGGCTCTTTAAAACAAATCATTAAAGAGCATTTTTTAAAAAAACTAGAAACCCAGAATGCTTAATACTATGAAAATGTATGGCTCTTTAAAACAAACAAATCACTAGGAGCGCCTCGCCTTTCCCGCGACCGGCGCACTAGGAGCGTCTCGCCTTTCCCGCGACCTGCACCCGAGGAGCGACCAACCGGCTGCGCGGCACCGGAGGAGCGCCCCGACGGCTGCGCGGCGCCCGAGGAGCACGGCCGAGAGGAGCTACGCCACGACTGAGGTCAGGAAGGGCGGCAGTGAAGAGATACCCCTCCTCCAAGGTCAGGAAGGGCGGTGGTGAGGAGAGACCCCTCGTCCAAGGTAAGGTGCCATGGCTGTGCTTTGCTGGAGCAGCCGGGAAGAGATACCCCATGCCCAAGCTAAGAGAAACCCAAGTAAGACGGTAGATCTTGCAAGAGGGCATCAGAGGGCAAATACACTGAAACCATACTCACAGAAACCTAGTCAATCTAATCACACCAGGACCACACCCTTGTCTAACTCAGTGAAATTAAGCCATGTCAGTGGGGCAACCCAGGATGGGCAGGTCATGGTGGAGAGATCTGACAGGGTGTGGTCCACTGGAGAAGGGAATGGCAAACCACTTCAGTATTCTTGCCTTGAGAACCCCATGAACAGTATGAAAAGGCAAAGTGATAGGATACTGAAAGAGAAACTCCCCAGGTCAGTAGGGGCCCAATATGCTACTGGAGATCAGTGGAGAAATAACTCCAGAAAGAATGAAGGGATGGAGCCAAAACAAAAAGAATACCCAGCTGTGGATGTGTCTGGTGATAGAAGCAAAGTCCGATGCTGTAAAGAGCAATATTGCATAGGAACCTGGAATGTCAGGTCCATGAATCAAGGCAAATTGGAAGTGGTCAAACAAGAGATGGCAAGAGTGAATGTCGACATTCTAGGAATTAGCGAACTAAAATGGACTGGAATGGGTGAATTTAACTCAGATGACCATTATATCTACTACTGTGGGCAGGAATCCCTCAGAAGAAACGGAGTGGCCATCATGGTCAACAAAAGAGTCCAAAGTGCAGTACTTGGATGCAATCTCAAAAACGACAGAATGATCTCTGTTCGTTTCCAAGGCAAACCATTCAATGTCACAGTAATCCAAGTCTATGCCCCAACCAGTAACGCTGAAGAAGCTGAAGTTGAACAGTTCTATGAAGACCTACAAGATCTTTTAGAACTAACACCCAAAAAAGATGTCCTTTTCATTATAGGGGACTGGAATGCAAAAGTAGGAAGTCAAGAAACACCTGGAGTAACAGGCAAATTTGACCTTGGAATACGGAATGAAGCAGGGCAAAGACTAATAGAGTTTTGCCAAGAAAATGCACTGGTCATAGCAAATACCCTCTTCCAACAACACAAGAGAAGACTCTATACATGGACATCACCAGATGGTCAACACCAAAATCAGATCGATTATGTTCTTTGCAGCCAAAGATGGAGAAGCTCTATACAATCAGCAAAAACAAGACCAGGAGCTGACTGTGGCTCAGACCATGAACTCCTTATTGCCAAATTCAGACTGAAATTGAAGAAAGTAGGGAAAACCACTAGACCATTCAGGTATGACCTAAATCAAATCCCTTATGATTATACAGTGAAAGTGAGAAATAGATTTAAGGGCCTAGATCTGATAGATAGAGTGCCTGATGAACTATGGAATGAGGTTCGTGACATTGTACAGGAGACAGGGATCAAGACCATCCCCATGGAAAAGAAATGCAAAAAGGCAAAATGGCTGTCTGGGGAGGCCTTACAAATATCTGTGAAAAGAAGAGAAGTGAAAAACAAAGGAGAAAAGGAAAGATATAAACATCTGAATGCAGAGTTCCAATGAATAGCAAGAAGAGATAACAAAGCTTTCCTCAATGATCAATGCAAAGAAATAGAGGAAAACAACAGAATGGGAAAGACTAGGGATCTCTTCAACAATATCAGAGATACCAAAGGAACATTTCATGCAAAGATGGGCTCGATAAAAGACAGAAATGGTATGGACCTAACAGAAGCAGAAGATATTAAGAAGAAGTGGCAAGAATACACAGAACTGTACAAAAAAGAGCTTCACAACCCAGATAATCATGATGGTGTGATCACTGACCTAGAGCCAGACAACCTGGAATGTGAAGTCAAGTGGGCCTTAGAAAGCATCACTACGAACAAAGCTAGTGGAGGTGATGGAATTCCAGTGGAGCTATTTCAAATCCTGAAAGATGATGCTGTGAAAGTTGCTGCACTCAATATACCAGAAAATCTGGAAAACTCAGCAGTGGCCACAAGATTGGAAAAGGTCAGTTTTCATCCCAATCCCAAAGAAAGGCAATGCCAAAGAATGCTCAAACTACCGCACAATTGCACTCATCTCACATGCTAGTAAAGTAATGCTCAAAATTCTCCAAGCCAGGCTTCAGCAGTATGTGAACCGTGAACTTCCTGATGTTCAAGCTGGTTTTAGAAAAGGCAGAGGAACCAGAGATCAAATTGCCAACATCTGCTGGATCATCGAAAAAGCAAGAGAGTTCCAGAAAAACATCTATTTCTGCTTTATTGACTATGCCAAAGCCTTTGACTATGTGGATCACAATAAACTGTGGAAAATTCTGAAAGAGATGGGAATACCAGACCACCTGATCTGCCTCTTGAGAAATCTGTATGCAGGTCAGGAAGCAACAGTTAGAACTGGTCATGGAACAACAGACTGGTTCCAAATAGGAAAAGGAGTACGTCAAGGCTGTATATTGTCACCATGTTTATTTAACTTATTTGCAGAGTACATCATGAGAAATGCTGGACTGGAAGAAACACAAGTTGGAATCAAGATTGCTGGGAGAAATATCAATAACCTCAGATATGCAGATGACACCACCCTTATGGCAGAAAGTGAAGAGGGGCTAAAAAGTCTCTTGATGAAAGTGAAAGTGGAGAGTGAAAAGGTTGGCTTAAAGCTCAACATTCAGAAAACGAAGATCATGGCATCTGGTCCCATCACTACATGGGAAATAGATGGAGAAACAGTGGAAACAGTGTCAGACTTTCTTTTTCTGGGCTCCAAAATCACTGCAGATGGTGACTGCAGCCAAGAAATTAAAAGACGCTTACTCCTTGGGAAGGAAAGTTATGACCAACCTAGATAGCATATTCAAAAGCAGAGACATTACTTTGCCAACAAAGGTTCGCCTAGTCAAGGCTATGGTCTTTCCTGTGGTCATGTATGGATGTGAGAGCTGGACTGTGAAGAAGGCTGAGCACCAAAGAATTGATGCTTTTGAACTGTGGTGTTGGAGAAGACTCTTGAGAGTCCCTTGGACTGCAAGAAGATCCAACCAGTCCATTCTGAAGGAGATCAACCCTGGGATTTCTTTGGAAGGAATGATGCTAAAGCTGAAACTCCAGTATTTTGGCCACCTCATGCGAAGAGTTGACTCATTGGAGAAGACTCTGATGCTGGGAGGGATTGGGAGCAGGAGGAGAAGGGGACGACAGAGGATGAGATGGCTGGATGGCATCATTGACTCGATGGATGTGAGTCTGAGTGACCTCCTGGAGTTGGTGATGGACAGGGAGGCCTGGCGTGCTGCGGTTCATGGGGTCGCAAAGAGTCGGACACGACTGAGCGACTGATCTGATCTGATCTTAAAACAAATCATTAAAGAGCATTTTTTTTTTTAACTAGAAACCCAGAATGCTTAGGGAATGAGCTGCTATTTTAGGAAATTCATGACTAAGTCCCCTGCTGAAAACAGGTTCAGTTTAGCAGAGAATGACAGGGTGGCTCTCTCTCCTGTCACCAGGACCAGGGAACCTCCTATTGTCCTCCCACTTTTTCTGCTTCTACCCTTGAGAATGGGAAGTTGGTAGGGCTTTTGACCTTGATCTCTAGTAATGTACAGGTTTCTCTCTGTTATGCCCTTTCTCTGTACCATGCATTAAGAGGGTATGCAGTGGGGCGGGGGCTAAGGACAGTCATTAAGCTTGGCAGATACTCCCCAGAGTGCTTGGAGAGGATAGTCTACATAAAGGGAATCTTCTAAAACAAGTAGTCACATTCCTTTGTATAAAGGTCTCTTTTATCTCCTCACCGTTCTTCATTTTTTGCACCAAGTTAATTAACAACAATTTTTTAACAAGCGCTTCCCTGACAGGTAAGTATCTGAAGCCTGGATCTCTTCTTCTATCTTTCCTTTTCCTCTGTGTATTTTCAAGCTCTATGGAGCTTGAAAAGCATACACTTCTTGGAGGAGACAGAAGCAACATTCAGACAGTATATTCTCTCTTGGTCTTTTTTTAAACTAAGAATTAGTTCATTTCAGTATTTTTTAAGTGAGCCATTAAATTCATTGTGCTTTGCCTGATTGATTTTTTAAATGTGTTTTCAAATGTTTCTTTCTCTTAAGTAATACATAAAACTTGTGAAAAAAGTAATACAGAAATATGTAAAGTGAAAACCTTCCCATATCCTTCATCTTCCAATTCAACTTCTCTCCCTGGGATTAAACACTTTTTTACTATGTTAATTTCAGGTGTGCAGCATTAAAATTCAACATCCGCATACCCTACAAAGTGATCACCACCACAAGTCACCCAACAGTTGGGGCTTCCCTGGTGGCTCAGATGGTAAAGAATCCACCTGCAATGTAGGAGATCTGGGTTTGATCCCTACGTCGGGAAGAAGGGATCTCCATGGATGGCTACCCTCTCCAGTATTCTTCCCTGGAGAATTCCATGGACAGAGGAGCATGGTGGGCTACAGTCCATGGGATCACAAAGAGGTTGACACAACTGAACGACTAACACACACACACACACATACACACACACACTACACTTGACCCCCTTCACCTGTTTCATCCACCCAACCGCCTTTCCCTCTGGTACCTGCTAATCTGATCTCTGTATCTATTTGTTTTAATTTTATTCTGTTCACTCATTTTGGATCTTTTGGAATCCATGTCTGAGATTTCCCTGGTGGCTCAGACACACGTATGAGCAAAATCATATGGTATTTGTCTTTCTTCCTCTGTCTTATTTCACTTAGCATAATACCTTCAAAGTCCATCCATGTTGTCACAAATGGCAAGATTTAATTCTTGTCTATGGGTAAGTATTATTCCATTGTACATATACCACATTTTCTTTACCATTCATTTATTAACAGACATTTAAGTTGCTTATCTTGACTATTATAAATAATGTTGCAATAAACATAGGAGTGCATGTATCTTTTCAAATTAGTGTTTTCATATCCTGTGAACAAATAACCAAAAAAGGAATAACTGGGTCATATGACAGATTTTTCTTAAGTTTTGGGGGAATCGCTATTGTTTTCCATAGTGGCTACAACAATTTACAGTCTCACCATCATTGTACAAATGTTCTATTTTCTCCACAACCTCTCCAACGTTTATCATTTCTTATCCTCCTGATGGGGAAGGCAATGGCACCCCACCCCAGTACTTTTGCCTGGAAAATCCCATGGACGGAAGATCCTGGTAGGCTCAAGTCCATGGGGTCGCTAAGAGTCGGACATGACTGAGCGACTTCACTTTCACTTTTCACTTTCATGCATTGGAGAAGGAAATGGCAACCCACTCCAGTGTTCTTGCCTGGAAAATCCCAGGGACAGGGGAGCCTGGTGAGCTTCCGTCTATGGGGTCACACAGAGTCGGACACGACTGAAGCAACTTAGCAGCAGTAGCAGTATCCTCTTGACAATAACCATTCTAAATACAGGTGAGGTGATATCTCATTGGGGTTTTGATTAGTATTTCCCTAACAGTGATGTTGAACACTTTTGTCTGTGTCTGTTGGCCATCTGTGTGTCTTTGAAAAGTGTCTATTCAAATCCTCTTCCCATTTTTTATTGGGTTTTCTGTTGTTGCTGGATCATATGAGTTCATTATATATTTTAGATGTTAATCTTTTATGGGATATATAATCTGCAAATGTTTTCTCCCATTCTATAGGTTGTCTTTTTGCTTTGATGATGGTTTCCTTTGTTTTGCAGGAGCTTTTTAGTTTGATGTAGTCCCGCTTGTTTATTTTTGCTTCTGTTACCCTTGCCTTTGGAGTTATGTCCACAAAAACATCACTATGACTATTATCAATGCACATGTTTTCTTCTAGGAGATTTATGGTTTCAGGTCTTTGCCTTCAAGTATTTAATCCATTTTGAGTTAATTTTTGTGTGTGGTGAAAGACAGTGGTCTATTTTTTCTCTTTTGTATGTGTCTGTCTAGTTTTCCCAACTTCGTTTATTGAAGAGAATATCCTCTCTTCATTGTATGTTTTTTGCTCTTTTTGGTAAATTAAATGACCATTTGTACATGGGTTTATTTCTTTTTCTTGCCTAATTGCCCTGGCTAGGACTTCCAATACTTTGTCAAATAAAGGCAGTGTGAGTAGGCATCCTTGTCTTCTTGATCTTAGATAGTTGAATATCAGTTGGATATAGTTGTTTACCTGTTGGATATCATGTTACCTGTGGCTTGCCATACATGGCCTTTATTATATTGAGGTACCCTTTATATCTACTTTGTTAAGGGTTTTATCATGAATGTTCAGTTTTGTCAAATATTTTTTTCTACATCTATTGAAATGATGATGATAATATGGTATTTTTAATTAATTTATTTATTAATTGAAGGATAATTGCTTTACAGAATTTTGTTGTTTTCTGTCAACCACAACATGAATCAGCCATAGGTATACATATGTCCCCTTCCTCTCATCTCCCTTCCCATTCCACCCCTCTAGGTTGATACAGAGCCTCTGTTTGAGTTTCCTGGAACATACCGCAAATTCCCATTGCCTATCTATTTTACATATGGTATTGTAGGTTTCCATGTTACTCTCTCCATACATCTCACCCTCTCCTCCCCTCTCCCCATGTCCATAAGTCTGTTCTCTATGTCTGTTTATCCACTCAGATCAGTCGCTCAGTCGTGTCCGACTCTTTGCGACCCCATGAACCGCAGCACGCCAGGCCTCCCTGTCCATCACAAGCTCCCGGAGGTCACTCAGACTCGCATCCATCGAGTCAGTGATGCCATCCAGCCATCTCATCCTCTGTCGTCCCCTTCTCCTCCTGCCCTCAATCCCTCCCAGCATCAGAGTCTTCTCCAATGAGTCAACTCTTCGCATGAGGTGGCCAAAATACTGGAGTTTCAGCTTTAGCATCATTCCTTCCAAAGAAATTCCAGGATTGATCTCCTTCAGAATGGACTGGTTGGATCTTCTTGCAGTTTATCCACTGCTGCCCTGCAAATAAATTCTTTGGTACCATCTTTCTAGATTCTGTATATATGCTTTAGTATATGGTATTTATCTTTCTCTTTCTGACTTACTTCACTCTATGTGATAGGCTCTAGGTTCATCCACCTCATTAGAACAAACTCAAATGCATTCCTTTTTATGGCTGAGTAATATTCCATTGGGTATATGTACCACTATTTCTTTATCTATTCATCTATCGATGGGCATCTAGGCTGCTTCCATGTTCTAGCTATTGTAAATAGTGCTGCAGTGAACAATGGGATACATGTGTCTTTTCAATTTTGGTTTCCAAAGGATACATGCATAGGAGTGGGATTGCTGGGTCATATGGTGGTTTTATTCCTAGTTTTTTAAGTAATAAAAAATACCATCTTCCACAGTGGTTGTATCAATTTACATTCCCACCAAGAGTGCAAGAGGAGAAGGAAATGGCAACCCACTCCAGTATTCTTGCCTGGAGAACTCCATGGAGAGAGGAGCCTGGCAGGCTGCAGTCCATGGGGTCAAAGAGTCGGACACGACTGAATGACTTTCACTTCACAACAGTGCAAATTAGTTAGTTCAGTCACTCAGTTGTGTCCAACTCTCTACCACCCTATGAATCACAGCACACCAGGCCTTCCTGTCCATCACCAACTCCTGGAGTTCACCCAGACTCATGTCCATTGAGTCAGTGATCCCATCCAGCCATCTCATCCTCTGTCGTCCCCTTCTCCTCCTGCCCCCAGTCCCTCCCAGCATTAGAGTCTTTTCCAATGAGTCAACTCTTCGCATGAGGTGGCCAAATACTGGAGTAACAGCTTTAGCATCATTCCTTCCAAAGAAATCCCAGGGCTGATCTCCTTCAGAATGGACTGGTTGGATCTCCTTGCAGTCCAAGGGACTCTCAAGAGTCTTCTCCAACACCACACTTCAAAAGCATCAATTCTTCCGCGCTCAGCCTTCTTCACAGTCCAGCTCTCACATCCATACATGACCACAGGAAAAAGCATAGCCTTGACTAGGCGAACCTTTGTTGGCAAAGTAATGTCTCTGCTTTTGAATATGCTATCTAGGTTGGTCATAACTTTCCTTCCAAGGAGTAAGCGTCTTTTAATTTCATGGCTGCAGTCACCATCTGCAGTGATTTTGGAGCCCCCAAAATAAAGTCTGACACTGTTTCCCCATCTATTTCCCATGAAGTGATGGGACCAGATGCCATGATCTTCGTTTTCTGAATGTTGAGCTTTAAGCCAACTTTTTCACTCTTCACTTTCACTTTCATCAAGGGGCTTTTTAGTTCCTCTTCACTTTCTGCCATAAGGGTGGTGTTATCTGCATATCTGAGGTTATTGATATTTCCCCCAGCAATTTTGATTCCAACTTGTGTTTCTTCCAGTCCAGCATTTCTCATGATGTACTCTGCATATAAGTTAAATAAACAGGGTGACAATATATAGCCTTGACGTACCCCTTTTCCTATTTGGAACCAGTCTGTTGTTCCATGTCCAGTTCTAACTGTTGCTTCCTGACCTGCATACAGATTTCTCAAGAGGCAGGTCAGGTGGTCTTCCCATCTCTTTCAGAATTTTCCACAGTTTATTGTGATCCACACAGTCAAAGGCTTTGGCATAGTCAATAAAGCAGAAATAGATGTTTTTCTGGAACTCTCTTGCTTTTTCCATGATCCAGCGGATGTTGGCAATTTGATTTCTGGCTCCTCTGCCTTTTCTAAAACCAGCTTGAACATCAGGAAGTTCACGGTTCACATACTGCTGAAGCCTGGCTTGGAGAATTTTGAGCAGTACTTTACTAGCATGTGAGATGAGTGCAATTGTGTGGCAGTTTGAGCATTCTTTGGCATTGCCTTTCTTTGGGATTGGAATGAAAACTGACCTTTTCCAGTCCTGTGGCTTCTGCTGAGTTTTCCAAAATTGCTGGCATATTGAGTGTGGCACTTTCACAGCATCATCTTTCAGGATTTGGAATAGCTCCACTGGAATTTCATCACCTCCACTAGCTTTGTCCGTAGTGATTTCTAAGGCCCACTTGACTTCACATTCCAGGATGTCTGGCTCTAGGTGAGTGATCACACCATTGTGATTTTCTTGGTCGTGAAGATCTTTTCTGTACATTTCTTCTGTGTATTCTTGTCACTTCTTCTTAATATCTTCTGCTTCAGTGCAAGAGGGTTCCCTTTTCTCCACACCTTCTCTAGCCTTTATTGTTTTTAGACTTTTTGATTATAGCCATTCTGGCCAGTGTGAGGTGATATATCATGTAGTTTTGATTTGCATTTCTCTAATGATGAATAACATTGAGCATTTTTTCATGTGTTTGTTAGCCATCTGTATGTCTTCTTTGGAGAAATGTCTGTTTAGGTCTTTTTCCCACTTTTTAATTAGATTGTTTGTTTTCCTGGTGTTGAGTTGTATGAGCTGCTTGTATGTTTTGGAAATTCATCCTTTGTGAGTTGTTTCATATGCTATTATTTTCTCCCATTCTGAGGGTTGTCTTTTCACCCTGTTTAGAGTTTCCTTTGCTGTGCAAAAGCTTTTAAGTTTAATCAGGTCCCACCTGCTTACTTATGCTTTTATTTCCATTACTCTAGGAGGTGGGTCATAGAGGATCTTGCTTTGATTTATGTCATCATGTGTTCTGTCTATGTTTTCCTCTAAGAGTTTTACAGTTTCTGGTCTCATGTTTAGGTCTTTAAGCCATTTTGAGTTTTTCTTTGTGTATGGTGTTAGGAAGTGTTCTAATTTCATTCTTTTACATGTAGCTGTCCAGTTTTCCCGGCACCAGTTATTGAAGAGGCCATCTTTGCTCCATTGTATATTCTTGCCTTTTTTCTCAAACATAAGGTACCCATAGGTGCATGGGTTTATTTCAAGACTTTCTATCTTTTTCCATTGGTCTATATTTTTGTTTTTGTGCCAGTCGCATACTGTCTTGATGATTGTAGCTTTGTAGTATAATCTGAAGTCAGGAAGGTGGATTCCTCCAGCTCCATTCTTCTTTCTCAAGACTGCTTTGGCTACTTGGGGGCTTTTGTGTTTCCATTTGAATTTTGAAATTTTTTGTTCTAGTTCTGTGAAAAATGCCATTTGTAATTTGATAGGGATCACATTGAATCTGTAGATTGTGTTTGGTAGCAGAGTCATTTTCACAATTTTGATTCTTCCTACCCAGGAACATGGAATATCTCTCCATCTGTTTATGTCATCTTTGATTTCTTTCATGAGGTGATAATATGATTTTTATCCTTCATTTCATTAATATGATGTATCACATTGATCAATTTGTGGATGTTGAATATCCTTGAATCCCTGGAATAAATACCATTTGATCGTGGTATATGATCTTTTTAATGCATTTTCTCATCAGTTTGCTAATGTTTTGTTGAGGATTTTGCATCTATCTTCATCAAGGATATTGGCCTGTAATTTTTTCATGTAGTTTCCATGTCTAGTTTTGGTATCAGGGCTTTGTAAAATGTTTTGGAAGTTTTCTCGCCTCTTAAATATTTTGAAAGTGTTTGACAAAGATTAAGTTTTCTTTGAATAAATCTAGAATTCTCCGTGAAGCCATCTGTCCTGAGCTTTAGTTTGTTGGAAGATTTTTGATTACTATTTCAATCTCCTTTCTAATAAGCAGTCTATTCAGATTTTTTTATTTCTTCACGATTCAATCTTGGGAGATTATATGTTTTAAAGAAGTTATCTACTTCTACAATGTGTTGACATATAATTCACGGTAGTCTCTTATGATCCTTTGCATTTCTGATGTTGTTACCTTTTTTCAATTCTGATTGTATTCATTTGAGTCTCCTCTCTCCATCTCTTTCCTCTCTCTCCCCCCTTGTTGATATAGCTAAAGATTTATAAATTTTCAAAGAAAATTTGAAGAACCAGCTCTTATTTTATTGATTATCATCTCTTGTTTTCTTAATGTGTTTCATTTATTTCCACTCTGATCTTCATTATTTCCTCCCTTCTACTAACTTTGGGCTTCATTTGTTCTTCATTTTCTAGCTCCTTTAGGTGTAAAGTTTGATTGCTTATTTGGGATTTTTGTTTCTTAAGGTGGGTCTATATTGCTATTAACTTCCCTCCTAGAACCACTTTTGCTGCATCACTTACATTTTTGATATGCCATATTTCTGTTTTCATTTGTCTCTAGGGTTTTTTTTTTTTTTAATTTCTCCTTTTATTTCTTTGATGACCCATTAGTTGTTTACTAACATATTGCTTAATCTGCACATTTTTCTGGTTTTTCTTGTGATTGATTTCTAGTTTAATATCATTGTAATCTGTTAGTCTGTAGTTTCTGTGGAAAATGCTTTATATGATTTCAGTCTTGACTTTGAGAGTAATTTTGTGCCTTAATGTGATTTATCCTGGAGCATGTTCCATGTGCACTATCCACTGCTTATGGGTAGAATGTCATGTGCATGTGTGTGTGTGTGTGTGTGTGTAAAGTCAATTTGGTCTTATGTGTCATTTAAATTCCATGTTTCATTATTGATTTTCTGTCTGGATGATCTACTCATTGGGTGTAAATGAAGGTGTTACAGTCCTCTACTATTATTTATTTCTTTCAATTTCTCCCTTTAAATCCAGTAATATTTGCTTTATATATCTTGATGCTCCTCTGTTAGTTGCATATACATTTATAAATGCTATATGTTCTTTACAGACTGACCCCTTTATCATTAAGCATTTTTAAGTCTATTTTGTCTGATATGAGTATAGCTACTCCACCTTTCTTTTTATTTTCATTTGCATAGAATGTCCTTTTCCACACCTTCACTTTCATGCTGTGTGTGCCCATTCTTCTGAAGTGAGTCTCTTGGAGGCAGCACATAGATCTTATTTTTTTATTATATTGTTTATTTTATTATATAAAATAGGTCTTATTTTTTATCCATTTAGCCACTCTATGTCTTTTGATTGGTGAACTTAGTCTAAATTACCTTTAAAGTAATTATTGATAGTTATGTGTTTATTGCCATTTTGGTTTCTGGCTGTTTTTATAGCTCTTCTCTGTTCCTTTCTTATTCTCTTTTTCTCTTCCCTTGTGCTTTTGTGATTGTCTTTAACGTTGTGTTTAGATTCCTTTCTCATTTTTCGTGTGTACCTACTAAATTTTTTTCTTTGTGGTTATTGTGCAGTGCACATATAACATTCTATGTAAATAGTCATCTATTTTAAGCTGGTAGAACTTAAATTTGAACACATCCCAAAGCTTATCATTTTACCTACCTCCACATTTTATACTTTTGATGACATTTTGCAGCTTTTTATTTCATGCATCCTTTAACTATTGTCATTTTAGTTAATTTTGCTACTTTTATCTTTTAGCCTTCATGTTTGCTTTATAAGTGATTGAATCCACTACCCTTGTTATATACTTTACCTTGATCTTCATTGTCTGCAAATATTGTGCTAAATTTCCTGAACAGCAGAACTATATCCTCCATGTACTTCTTGTTTCAGAGTTTTTTAAAAAAACTTTTTGCTTGTCTTTATTTTTTTTTCCCCCACAAGTTTTGGCTTGTTCTTGGCTTTAGCCTTTCTGACACCCTTCTCGTGGATATGACAGGCTTGGGCCAGCAATTTGTTCTTCCCATTGCACATCATATCTGTGGGATTATATTTACCTCATTGTGTAAAGATGTTGAATACATTTTGTTTTTTTCCCTGATTCTGCACCTTACAGACTAGATCTCAATGTCTATGGACACTGCTTCTAACTCATTTACTGGATGCTTCCACATGAATTTCATATTCCTTTTGTGCTGTAGTGGTTATCTGCCATGACAGCTGGTTTCATGGTGTTATTAGACCAATTTCTCCCCACTCCTTCCAATTTTGGGTAAAATCTCTCAATTAGATAGCTGTTTCCTGTCAAACAGGTCTTCCCAGATTTAGTGCAAAATCTCTGCCAGAAGCTCTGGTATCTAAAACCGCCATCTAGAAAACTAAAGCCTGATACTTAATACCAGGATTAGCCAATACTTCAATTTTCACTCCTCATTATTCTTCACTAGGGGCAACCTTTAAAATACAAGGCAACATGATTATGACCACTGGCCACCTCTATTTTTAGCCTTCCATGTATTTTATAAGGGATTTCAAAGCCAGAAAAGATATATGTGGCAGAGTTCTTCTGCCTCACTCACTCCTTTATATATAAATTTTTAGGGATTAGTATTGATTGATAGGACTAACATATACTGGTGGGTGGCAGCCATGCCTCCATGCTCCAGAATGACAATTCACCGCTGCTGTCTGGGTCAGGCCACATGGTTCTGCCAAAGGGAGTTACTCACCAACCTCTGTGACTCATTTCCTCCTCACTGGGTAGGAACAGGCTTGCTTGTTCCTGCTCCTGCCAGTGCATGGTCTACTTTCTGACTTCAGGTAAGTGTGGGGCACTGCTGGGCAAGAGCACAAAGCCACCTTCTTGGCCCCAAGTAGAGATGTTTCTCCTCCACTAGCCCTTCCACTGGATCACTTTTACTCTCAAGCCTCCTGAAATTAGCTAAACTCCCATCTCTCTTAGGAAGGTTTCTGTTCTAGCTTCCTGACTGGCATGTGTCTTTCCCACTGTCTAGGCACCCTTTTTCCTCTGCAGGGGTTGGGGGGCTCCAAATGAAGCCTTTCACCCTCTTTGGAAACAGGGAGGACAGCCTATGCTTGCAGCAGTGTTGCCTGTTTAAGCAGGAAGTTGAACATGGTGCAGTCTGCAACAATTCCTTCAGCTTTCAGACTTTCTGGGTGGAGAGTCCTTTGTGGTTCTCCCTGTAAAAACATGTTTGTTCACCAGTTGGTTCCCTAGAAAGCCTGATCATAGTTCTCTTAATAAAAACAGCTCTTAAATCAGCTTAATCAACATAAATCAGCTGCCTCTCACTGCTAATAATAATTAACTCCAGCATGTTCTCAACTTTAAATGTTTAAAAAGTAGCAAACTCAAAACAGGGACAGCTTAAATGCACAGTAGTTATGATTTTCCTTATCCCTCTTCCCATCCAGGCTCATTTGCTAGGTCTCCTGTAACCAGACACTTAATAGGGTTTTTTTCTAATAGTGCAACTCCCATCTAGCTTCTGTCTTACTTTTCTTTTCAGGTCCTCAAGCTTCATCTCTATAGCTATGGAATTGTCAGTACAGAAGGAACCTTGGAGACATGTTCATGGGTCCAAATTTTTAATCTGTAGCAGGTTCAGATTTTCACTGCCAGGCTCAAATATGAAAATGTGACTTTATTACACTGTAACTGAACTTAGTGCTTAAGTTCTCATTTCAACTCCGTCTTACCGGTGCAGAAGAACTCGGTCACTTTCACATTTCCCCACACACACACCCCCTCACGTCTGTCTTTTTTGGGTTAATACTAAACCAGTTAAGGATTCTGTCTCTGTTCTCCTCCCTACCAACCTCCACAGTCTAAGTTCAGGGTGGGGTATGAGGTGTAATTTATGTTTCATCCAGACAACAGGAATGAAGATATAGAGTGTCAGCTGGGCCCACAATCCTCTCTTCATGCTGGTCTCTGCCGAGAGAGCCAGCTTCTTGCTTTATCCTTATTGCCATGCACTGGGGTCCACTGCTACTGCCAGGGGTCCTTCAAGGTCTCCCGTCACCACATTCAATAGGATTCATTCTCCTTACATAGTGATGCCAGATTTAGCAAATAAAAATACAGGATGCCCAGTGAAAGTAGAATTTCAGGTAAACAACAAATGCGTTTTTTTTGTCCAACCAACCACCAACCTTCTCACAGTATTTTCTCAAGGAAATAGAAGTGGCGGGACCAAGACGTCCAGGCCTTCCCCAGGGAAAGGGCATTGACTCAGCTCATCCTCCTGCTTTGTGGGTGGAAAGAAAAGCCAGAGAGAGAGAGCCACCCCTATGTGTATGACGTTTGAACACATTGTGACCACCTTCTCCAGGAATTAAGGGTGCAGTGTGAACCCTGGAATCCAGCCAAATTAAAATTTCCTTTTCAGGAACCCTGCTACACTAATGCTGGTGGGAATGTAAATTGGTGCAGCCACTATGGGAAACAGTATGAAAGTTTTTTTAACAACTAAAAATAGAGCTATCATATGATCCAGCAATCCCAGTCCTGGGCATATATCTGGAGAAAACCATAATTTAAAATGATAAATATCCCCCAGTGTTCATAATAACACAATTTACAATGGGTAAAACATAGAAGCAATCTAAATGTCTGTTGACAGAAGAATAGATAAAGAAGTGTGGTACAATGGAATATTACTCAGCCATGAAAAGAAAAAATAAAGCCATTAGCAGCAACACAGACGGATCTAGAGATTATCATATTAAGTAAAGTCAGACAAATATCATATGATATCGCTTATGTAAGTGGAATCTAAGTAGAATCTAAAATATAACACAAACTTTTTCAGAAAAGTGAAACAGATATAGACATAGAAAATAATTTTACAGTTACCAAAGGGGAAAGGAGGAGGTGGGTAAATTAGGAGTTCAGAATTAGCAGGTACCCAAGGCACCCCACTCCAGTACTCTTGCCTGGAAAATCCCATGGAGGGAGGAGCCTGGAAGGCTGCAGTCCATGGGGTCGCTAAGAGTAGGACACGACTGAACAACTTCACTTTCACTTTTCACTTTCATGCATTGGAGAAGGAAATGGCAACCACCCCAGTGTTCTTTCCTGGAGAATCCCAGGGATGGGGAAGTCTGGTGGGCTGCCGTCTATGGGGTCACACAGAGTCGGACACGACTGAAGTGACTAAGCAGCAGCAGCAGCAATACTATACATGGGTGTCCCTAGTGGCTCAGACGGTAAAGCGTCTGCCTGCAATGTAGGAGACCCAGGTTCGATTCCTGAGTTGGGAAGATTCCCCTGGAGAAGACAATGGCAATCCACTCCAGCACTCTTGCCTGGAAAATCTCATGGATGGAGGAACCTGGTAGGCTACAGTCCATGGGGTCGCAAAGAGTCAGACACGACTGATCGACTTCACTTTCACTTTAATACTATACATAAAAGAGATTAAAACAACAAAGTCCTACTGTATGGAACAAAGAATTATATTCACTATCTTGTTATAAACCATAATGGAAAAGAATCTTAAAAAGAATACGTGTGTGCATGCTCAGTTGCTTCAGCCACGTCCAACTCTTTGGGACCCCATAGACTGCAGCCCGCCAGGTTCCTCAGTCCATGGGATTCTCCAGGCAGGTATACTGAAGTGGGTTGCCATGCCCTCCTCCAAGGGCTCTTCCTGACCCAGGGATCAAACCCACATCACCTGTGTCTCCTGCGTTGCAGGCAGATTCTTTATCCTGGACCACCAGGAAAGCCTCCTGAAAAAGAATCTGTATATACAAATGAATCATTTTGCTGTACACCAGAAACAATCACAATATCATAAATCAACTATACTTTAATAAAAATACATACATACATACATACACACATACTAATTAAAGTCCATTTTCATATTTAATAGGTACAGAGTTTCAGTTTGGGGTAATGAAAAATTTCTGGAGATGGGTGGTGATGATGGTTGCACCACAAGGCAAGTATACTTAATTCCTCTGAATTGTACACTTAAAATAGTTACTGTGGTAAAATTTTATGTTGTGTGTGTTTTAGCACAATTTTTTCTAGGTCCCCCTTCATGGAAGGAAAGGAGGTAGGGAAAGAACAAAGACTGCCTTCCCAAATTATGGGTGAAAAAGCCTCCTGTGCCCTGCAACAATGCCCTTCTCTGTGCTTTGGCTTCTTCCTCAGGCAAGAGGCCTCGGGACTGTGAATAACAACAGCCATAGGAAGAGAAAGTCAGCTGCTACTAGGAACTCGCCAAGAAATCGATGAAGTCCTTTCCCAAAAAACACAGTAAAATCCTATTGGCTCAAACTGGGCCACATGCACATTCACTACCCACTTCCTAACAAAGGGGTGAGCCATTGGGCCAGTTAGTCCCAGCCTTGGAACCAAGAGAGGCTCAGCTTCCTTGAGGCAGCCAGCTTTGCGGGGAGATGGGGAGGAGAGACTGATGAGGAAAGGCAAGTGGGCCTGTGGAAAAGGGGGAGGAGGAGATGGTTGGACAATTCAGCATCCAGTAGGTAGGATGTGAGTGGAGCACTTGTGTGGGTGCTCCCAAAGTCCTCAGGAGAGAAGCTGAGAGGCAGAAGCCGGCTCCTCCATAATGTGCCATGTCCCATAACCACCCTCCCTTCTCCCAACAAAGAATCTTGAGCAAATTCTATTTCAGCAACTGATGGGACTTCCTGGCTGAGCCTTCACATGCTGTAGGTCTTGCTCATTGTACCCCAGCCACCAGAAGCTCTTTTGGCTCAATGTCCCTAATGGTCCCTGGTGACACTGCCTGCAGGAGAGATGCCTTCTGTGCCCTCAAGCAAGAACATCTGTTAGGCCAACGTGCTAGTAAAATAAAGTCCTTTTTAACCCTAAAAATGCCAGCATGCAGTTGGATTGATGGATGGTCACTAAACATTTGGAGGAAGCATGAGACAAAATTGTATGGATTTGAGAGACTTAAAATGAATGTAGGAAACACAAAGGTTATGACCCACTAAAAAGCAGTAAGATAAATTGAAAAACCAAAGTAGAATTGAGTTTAGAAGGTTTTTCTCAGGTCTGGGGGCACACAATGAAAAAAGTTTTATAAGAAGTTTTGAAAAGCCAAAGAAAATTGTACAAGTGCATCTAATCCAACAGAGATTCTTTCTAAAATAAGAAATGAAAAACGTGGCTTCCCTAGGGGAAGGATGGAACCTTTCTAATAATAGTGGAGTTTAAGTTCACAGGTGCAGAAATGGGAGAGGATCTGGAAGAGGTGGTTAGAATTGACATGCTATGTGGCAAACAAAACAGACACGAGGTTCACACTTGTCTGAGGACTTTGTGCCCTACCACCTCGTGTAAATACTCCACACATCATTAGGATACTTTTTCAATGTTTAAAATTCCATGATTTTTGGAGAATATGTATATGGCACAATGATGTAAACTTATTTGTTTGATAAAGTGTATTAATCACTTATTCAACAAACATTTCCTAACCACCTACAAAGTACCAGGAAATGCATTGATATGTGTGCTCGTATTTAACTACAGTACTCTAAATATTTGAGAACCATCTGAAGCAAGAAAATGTTTTTTCCACCCATACATACTCATTAAAGATGTTCATACTGATGCACAGTGATTAGTTTTACCAGCTTGTTTCTTTGTTTACTGAAAAAATTGAACATCAAATTGTTCCTAAATTAATTTCAAGGTCTGTAGCAAAATTAAAGCTTTTAAAGACATCAAAGCAGTAGCTCAGAGCAATTGTACAATAAAAAGCAAATATGCTAAACTAGGAAAAGAATATGGCCATTTTTATTTGAGTATTCTTACTTATTATTAAATATAAGAAGAAGAGGATATAAATTCTCATATCATATCAGTCACTTTTATTTATTTTTAGAAGTTATTGTGACAATCTTCATTTCTGTCTATTGATCAGTTTGATAATCTAGTATTACATTAATCATATTTCTTTGTATTAAGAATTTGCCAAAAAAACAAAGGAATTTCTTTGCAGACAAAGTAAGCCAATTTTCATGTGCTATCTGATCTGCCACATTTGACTATGCTTTGTAAGTTTTCATAAATTGAATTTTTCATTTTCATATTTAATCAATTTGAATTATTTATGGTTATAATTGTGTTGCATAAGAAAATGATTGAAGTTAAGATTTTGAAAAGCTGGCCATAAATTGAGCAACATTAGTTTTAAATGGAACTATTCCATCATGGATTTTACTATTCACATTTATTATATGAATAGGATCAATAGAAATTATCCATCATGATCGCAATTGCTTTTATTTAATTGCATTTACCTTTGTCGATACACAATGGCCACTCCCATTTAAATATGGTATACCTATAAAAAAATAGTTTTATCTGGAGGGTTATAGGTGCAACTGTGTAATCTTTATGCAGAATCAGGCCAGGGAAAATAGTGGAGAGTACTAAATGCATGGAGTTTGGATGGATACTTGCAACCAGAATTAAATTATGCTTATTGGGTTCTTGTTGGCAACAAAAGCTGTCATGCCTACAGCTTTATGGTGCTGGGATATAGCATTGGTATCTGGGAGTGCAATCTAGCAGGAATCAAACACCAGGAGCAACAGCCCCAACCTCAGTATCCTTGGAGAAGAGAAAATTGCAATCTGATGGAGGCTATGGTTGGATTACTTAAGGATTCAGTTTTATCCTCGTTTTGACATGTGGTTAGTATGTGATGAAGGGGGATCAACAAAGATCTGTTGGATATAAAAAGTCTGGACTTTCCATTATACACTGCGTGGCTATGTGTGACCAAGAATTCACTCCAGGTCTCAAGCAACACAGATTTGGGGTCCATCCTTCCTACCTACCAGTTCCTCATGATCCTAGACCCAATTTGTACTATGTGTGTAGATAACTTTCATTTTCATCTTTTCCTATTAATATACATTTTTCCTGCTTTCCATATCTCTCAAATAGCCCTTTTCTGCCACTCCTCTGATTATTTCTATTCTGTTGAAGAGTTAACTTTTCTCAGTTAAGAGTTCATTGACAGTGGGTTGTAATAGAGAGAGCACAAACCTTGGCTTTTTATTATTAGTAACACCTGGATTTGGATTTCAGTCCATCCCATTTGACATTGGACAAGTTACCTAACTTCCTTTTTTCTTAATGTTTTTAGCAGTATCATACACTTGATCTTAAATTAGAAAAATATTTATTTATTTAGACACATCTTGTCTGCAGCACACAGGATCTTTCACTTCAGAGCACAGACTCTCTAGTTGTGGTCCACAGGTTCCAGAGTGCTTGAGCTCAGCAGTTGCAATGCTCAAGCTTAGTTACCCCGCTGTTTGTGGGATCTTAGTTCCTTGACCAGGGATGGAACCCATGTCCCCTGCACTGCAAGGCAGATTCTTAACCACTAGACTACCAGGAAAGCCCCAAGTTACCTAATTTCTTAATGGAGACAAAATGGAGATAAACAACAATTGTACTGGGGGATGATAATACCACAAGCCTGTGGTATAAAGGAGACCCCAGACTCCAGTAACCCTAGCTCTCACCCCACCTCCGATATCACATGCCCATGTCACCATGCAAGACTTTTCCCCATTTGTTGCTTGCCTCATACCTTTGCTTACAGTGATTTTTGATATATAAATATTTTGAATATAAAAAATAAAACCAGAAAAAATAAGGTAAATATTTCATGAATATCAGATTTAGGAAGTCTCATATCATAAAAGTACTGGAAGAGATAATGAGGAAATTACTTTGATATAATCCCTGTTCCAATAAAGCTAATATTTTAGGTGTTCTCACTTGTGTCTTTTTCCAGGCAAACTGTAGAATAATTTTGCTGTTTTCCCCTCCACTTAAAAATACCATTAATACTTTGACTGAAGTCATGTTAAACTTCGGTAGCCTTATAATCCAAGGCAAAGCCAAGGCCTTTATCAGGAAAGCAAATGTTTTTCCGGAAACCCCTGGCAAATGTCTGCTTCCGTATCATTACCCCAAACTATCACACACGTGACTACATTTCCCTATAAAGGAGGCAACAAAATGTTTGGTTTCCAGCCTCTAGAATGGAGATGGGAGAAGAGAGATGAGAAATAATATTGACTGAGCCCACCTGCAGGGATTCCCATGAAGTCACCATGGAGGAGGAACCAGAGGCAGGAGCTGTGGGAGCCGTTTTCAGGAGCACCTGTGCAAGACTGGTTCCAGGAGTGTTGTTGTGGGATCCAGGTAACACAGTGCACCCTACTGAGAAGGCCATTCTGCCCCTCCTTACTGCAGGAGGCCACGCAGCCTGGAGACTGACTGGGAGCAACTACTAAAGAGAGCTTGCCCTGCAGATCAAAGAAGAGTCTGGAGAAGCCAGCAGCCCAGTGCTCTTGTGAGGGGGCTCTCAAATGCCTATGGGTGATGCCTCTTTGGGCAAATGCTGTGGCTGCTTACCCAACAGCCACACCCCTTTCTTCATAGCTCACAAAACCACAGTTTGGTTCCCATAGCCATGTTCCCAGCACCTGTGAATGAATCATGTTTGGTCAAAGCCGGCCATGGCAGTTGCAGTCCCCCTTGGAGAATGATTGGTCTAGGTTGGCAGGCAATATGACCCAGCTTTGGACCATGAGATTAAGGGGAAGTCTGCTCGGAATAGTTCTAGAAAAGTTTGTCTTGTCTAATAAAAAGACACAGCCTTGCAAAATTAAATTCCTTTGCTCACTCCTTCTTCCTGACTTGGACATAGTTACGTGTGGACATCACACTTGGAGCTGTGGTTCTTTCAACAAAAGCAATTTTCTCAGGTTGGCAAGAGTGGAAACACAGAAAAAGCCTAGGTCTTTGATGATTTTGTTGAGGAAGCCAATGCATCATACCTGAAACTGGTTTAATGATAGAGATGATGGAAATCTTTATTATTTGAACCATTGTTGGTGTTTTATTACTTGCAGCTGAAAGCATTTTTAAATGATAGGACCCTTAAAAAAGGATATCAAGCAGAGCATTGTAAATTGGTTCATTCTTCAGTAAAGATCTGGGAGATAGAAGATGTCAATAGCCCCTAATGAGCTAGCAAAATCTGAGTAATAATAAGAATGTGACCTCTTTCCAGCACCCACAGTCAGTGAGGCTTAGAGGCAGTCAAGTCATACTTAAAAGATAATTTGAGAAGTGACATCTTTATACGATACAGTTTTCCTCTGTTGGAAGTGTATGTATTTTTCCAATATTTAAATCTCTTCTGTCTCTAAGTTTTATATTTTTGTCATATTGCCCCAGCTATTGCTTGTTAGGTTTATTCCTAGGTATTTTATGTTTGGGGCTGTTGTCTCTCTCAAGATGTTGAGGTTCCCTAGGGATCTACCTTTCTCCTCTTTTCACCCCATAATTACCTAAATGACAGCTTCTTTCCTGCCTTTTCCCCAAATCCTACTTCAAGCTACTCTTTGTCTATTCTGAGCAAACACTTATCCTCCTAGGTACACAGACTTTTGCCTGTACTGTTTTTTGGAGGTCATCCAACCCTGATTGACAGGAAAAGGTAACATTTGGAATCCAGTGTGCTTGAGGTTAAAATGTGTCATGTCAGCAATTGCTAAACAACAGTACATCAGAATAGGTCAAGAATTTGTGAAATGTTTGTGCCAAGTGAAATGTCAAAGCACAAAGTGTGTGAAGGAAAAAAAAGTCTCTATGCCAGTCAAAATGTCATTCTGTCTTGCAGGGAGTAATTTATTCCTTTCTATCTTTATCGCTGTTCTTGTTTCACACATTAATGTTGCCTCTAAATAATTGAAATTAATAGTGGCATTATCACTGGGTAGGGGGGAAACTAAGGAGCTAATTTAGAATCACTTACTCAGTTCGGGTTTGTTTTGAAAATGGAATTTGTTAAGCCAACCTTAAAAACAAGCCCTTACCTGATTGTCCAAAGCATTTACACCGCAGCCATTTATTTGTTCTGTTAACTTCTGGAACATATAAAAAGAAGGCACAGGAGGTAGTGGAGAACAAACATTTTTTAAGTACTGTATCTGAGAAATTGCAAACTGGATAGAAATGCTATAGATAGGACGACTAGATCCAGATAGCCCTCAACAAACGGAATGCCAGTGGCTGGTTGACTTGATTACAAAGCAAAATTCCATTATGTTCGTCACCATTTTCCCACTGGTTTTAATTTCTAAATTGGCAAAGCTTCCCAGAACATGGCTCCTCTCCATGCCATTTGCTTTCTCTGAGCGCACCTTTCTCTTTCACAGTCATGGTCATACAGTGGGGAACTGGTCTTGCTCTTGATGCTATAGCTGCCCGGTTAATAAAGCAAAATGTTTTTCTGCAGGGAGTAGAAGGGCCAGGACTGGAGGGAGGTGCCCAAGGTGCCCAGAGCACAGCTTCTCAGGAGACCCTCATTCCCAGGTGCCCACCTGCACATGCACAACTCTGAAAGTGAACACTTCCTTCAGTGCTGCACCCTCGGCACTTCACTCACCTCACCCTTGTCCTGGCCACAGTAGGCATTATTGCTGCCCTTGGAATTGAAGAAAAGGGCGCAGAAGTAAAGAAGAACTCTATAAATCTCTGACAATGACAACTGAGTTTCTGCCCAATTTTATTATTCCACAAATTAGAAATTTAACAATAGGAATTTGAAGAGTAATGAGACGCATGTATTGCTAAAATGAGAGAAAACCCTAACAAAGATTCCAATTAATGGGAATGAGTCAACAGTGTGAAAGGACCATGTGGGACCTCCATGTTCCAGAGTTTGGGCTCCAGGTCTTTAGACCAGGAGCTCAACTTCATCAGCATAAAGAAAAATGGGCTGAAATTGGTAAAAGAATTACAAATAATCCAGAATCCCAATTGCTAAGAGTTGTAGATATTTTCCAGTGACAATATCATAGTGTTCAATGTTTAGGACATACCTCCCTAGATATGGAACAAAGTATCAGTCATCAGTTCAGTTCAGTCGTTCAGCTCAGTCATGTCCGACTCTTTGCGACCCCATGAATCGCAGTACACCAGGCCTCCCTGTCCATCACCAACTCCCGGAGTTTATCCAAACTCATGGCCATCCAGCCATCTCAACTTCTGTCGGCCCCTTCTCCTCCCACCCCCGATCAAATTGCCAACATCTGCTGGATCATCGAAAAAGCAAGAGAGTTCCAGAAAAACATCCATTTCTGCTTTACTGACTATGCCAAAGCCTTTTACTGTGTGGATCACAATAAACTGTGGAAAATTCTTCAAGAGATAGGAATACCAGACCACCTGACCTGCTTCTTGAGAAACCTGTATGCAGGTCAGGAACCAACAGTTAGAACTGGACATGTAACAACAGACTGGTTCCAAATAGGAAAAGGAGTATGTCAAGGCTGTATATTGTTACCCTGCTTATTTAACTTCTATGCAGAGTATATCAGTCATCAGATGGCTGTAAATAAGCATGAGAGAGAACAGAGGGTGGAGTGTCAATGGCTAGGATATTTCATCCAGGTCAGGAAAATGTCCTGCCTCGCCCCCAGAGAGTGGCAACCCATTTCAGTATTCTTGCCTGGAAAACTCCAAGAAACAGAGGAGCCTGGCAGGCTACAGTCCATGGGGTTGCAAAGAGTCATATACAACTGAGCATGCATGCACACACACCTCCCCCACTGAATACTTTGTGTATTCACTCAACAAATATAAATTGTGTGCTGCTGCTGCTGCTGCTAAGTCGCTTCAGTCGTGTCCGACTCTGTGCAACCCCACAGACAGCAGCCCGCCCGGCTCCACCATCCCTGGGATTCTCCAGGCAAGAACACCGGAGTGGGTTGCCATTTCCTTCTCCAATGCATGAAAGTGAAAGGTGAAAGTGAAGTCGCTCAGTCGTGTCCGACTCTTAGCGACCCCATGGACTGCGGCCTACCAGGCACCTTCATCCATGGGATTTTCCAAGCAAGAGTACTGGAGTGGGATGCAAATTTTGTACCTATTACCATATGCTTACCAAACCCTGTCAGCTCTACCTTCAGAATGAATTCTAAATTCAGTACTTCCTGCTACATCCACAGTAACCATTTAAAATGGGTACCATTTTCCTGCACCTGGACTAATGGACTAGGCCCTCTAACTGTCTCCTGGTTTCCACTGTCTCCCTGCTACAGTCCAGAATTGGTAAATATGATAAGGATGTTAGGCTGATCCTTTTAAATGTAAAGGATCATGAGGTATCTCCATTGGCTTCCTACTTCTTAGAATAAAAGCCCAGATGTCTTTCTTGGACTGCATGCTCTACCCCTATTCTCTGATCTCACCATAGCCCAATACCCTCCTCACTCACTCTACAGGTTCTTTCACCCTACTCCTGGGATACCCCAAGAATGCTTTTGCCTTATGACCTCTGCACATCCCCTTCCTGCTTGAATCATTTATTCCCAGATATCTGCATGGCTCACTCTCCTTAATGCTTAAATATCTATGCTTAATTGGCATCTTACTGCAGAAGTCACAGACAACCACCCTACCTGAAACAGCCTCCTGCCTTCACTTTTACATCCCCTTACCCTAAAAGTGTTTCTCCTTAACCATCTGACAAGTTTTCTGTCTCCCTTTGGCAGAAGGTAAGCTCCATGAAATGTTTTGTTCATTGTTATATCCCTAGTACCTAGAACATTGCCTGGAGTGTAATAAATGTTCCAAATATATTTGCTGAATTAAGACTGAACACACCTATGTTATGCAATAATTCTCGTCACTGGAGGGGAGTATTGTTTGGTGACTAGGAATTTTCTCTGACCTGGTTGAAACAGCCTTTCAGGATTCTTGATCTCGCTTTGCTTTCTGATGGACTAGATGCAGTATGTGAGAGAAAAAGAGAGACAAGGGGGACATGGAAATTTTTTAGCGTGTGCAAATGAAAGAACAGAGTTCCATGTACTGAGCCAGAGACAACTGTGGAAGGAGCAGGTTTGGGAGTTGGGAGCTGAAAATCAATAGTTCATTTTTGAACATATTAAGGTTAAGATGCCTAACAGGTATTCAGTTGAGATGTTAAGCAGGTGCCTAGTTTTGTGTTCTGCGGTTCAGGGGAGAGGTCCGGGGAGGGCACACAAATGTGGCAGCAAGAGGAAGGTGTTTAAAGTCATGGAACTGTGTCCATCCCCTGGTAATGAGGGTAGGCAGAGAAGAATGGAGTTCTGAGAAGCAAACCCTGAGACACTCTGACATTTAGAATTCTGACATTTAGACATTCTGTCCATTTAGAAAAGGACACTATAAAGGGAGCAGAGAAAAGAGGTAGCAGATGAAAAAAGGATAGGGATCTAGGAAGGATTTTTATATATGAGAAATGTTAAGGTATATTTGATGCAATGAAAATGATCCAGTGAAAAAGAAAAAAATTTAAAGGTTCAGGAGAAGGGCAATTGCAGGAGTGAAATTCTAGAGTAGGGAAGAGGGGCTGGATCCAGTGCAGAGGGGGCAAGGCTGACTTACACACAGAAGCACAGACAGTGCACCCATCATGGCAGGAAGAAAGGCAGCATCTATGTGCACAGATGCCAGAGGCGGGTAGACGTGGTGGTAAGAGCTTGTGGAAGTTCTATTCTGGCTGCTTCTGTTTTCTTAGTGAAATGATGGACTGCAGGTATTAGTGATATGGAGGACTATAAGGAATCAGATGTTCAGAGGAATGTATTGAGTGGAGGTGAATGAGTGGGATGTTTGTAGGATTCTTGGTGGGGAGTGCAAATGTTGAATTGCTTCATGTGAGGCTCTGGCCATAGGAGCAAGGATTAGGGCAGGAATAGAGATAAGACTACAAATGTGACTGACCAGGGTATCGGGTGAATGGTCTTTCCCGATGTAAGCTGGGGCTGACACATGTGTGAGTAACCACACTGGCTACTCTTACCTGAGCAACTCCTGTGCTCCAGACAATGTATGCAGTTCTCTCCTTTAATCCTCATAATAACCCTACAACAACCCCAAGAATCAGAGATCATTATCCTTCAATTGTTTCATCTGTGTCCCAGATGAAAAAAGTAAGGCTCACAAAGGTTCCTTAACTCAGGGTAACACAGCAATATGGCGACAGGATTCAGATTCAGGTCTTCCAACCCCAAAGCCAGGTTTCTTTTCCCTTGGCCTGAGCCACACCTCTCCAACTACATCACCTAAAGCTTTAGTCCATGACCACCAGTTACAATTGATCTCAAGTGGCTCAGACAGTAAAGAATCTACCTGCAGCATCAGAGACCCAGGTTCAATTCCTGGGTTGGGAAGATCCCACGGAGAAGAGAATGGCTATCCACTCCAGTATTCTTGCCTGGACAAGAGGAGCCTGGTGGGCGAGACATGACTGAAGCGATTTAACATGCAGGTACATATATGCTCTGGCCCCAAAGTCTTTTTTTAAAAACAACTTTTTTCAAAGTCTTTATTGAACTTGTTATAATATCAGCTTTTGTTATTTATATTCTGATTATTAGACTGCAAAACATGTGGGATCTTAGCTGCCCGACCAGGGCTCAAAGCCAAACCCCCTGCGTTGGAAGGTGTAGTCTTAACCATTGGACCACCAGCTAAGTCCTGGCCACTAAGTCTTATGTCTCAACTTTGTTGCTTAAGCCTAAGGCAAAAGATGCTTCAGTATCCTGGGAGAATAAGCCTCTTTTCCTCTTTAGTTAGTGACACTTTGGGGCATTGGAAACCAACATAAGGAGTCCAGTCTAACTATAGCAATAGCCTTTGGGGGTTTGTTTGCTTCAGAGGGTGATCTTATTGATCTGCCCCAGTAGCAACTTTGTCTTACTGTACAATAGATGCTGAAAAAATCCTGCAGTTAAAGTCAGGGGCCTTATGGCCATACATCACATGGTTAACTCCTCCTTCAGCTAGAAAAAAAATGAGCCCTGATTCCCTATCACTGGTATTTCTACTGCAAATTCAGGGCTTTCAATCTCCAAGAGAAAATTTATGCAGGTGATAATGAAAGAAAGTAGAGACATGAAAGTTTCACAAACTTCAAACATTTTCTTGCAGAAGTTGAGAGAAATTTGCCTGCATTCTGCTCTGTAATAATTCTATGAGACAGTACAGGAATCCTATCTCTCTGTGCCCCAAATGAGAAAAACCACAGTTGTCATTGGGTGTTATCACTATTAGTCATCTAGACCAGAACTGCCCAACAGAACTTTCTGTGATGAAGGAAATGTTCTGTATTTGTGTCTTCCAGTTCAATGGCCCTTAACCACATAGTGGTGTTGAACACTTAAAACATAGCTAATACAGCAGAGGAAAAAAAAACTTTAAAATTTTATTTAATTTCAATTCATTTAAATTTCAGGTTAAACCATCCATGGCTCATGACTACTGTATTGGACTGCACAGATCCAGATTAGAAAACAAGAGGCCCAGCCACCTCACCCCCTTGAGCACAGTGACCAATCTGGAACTTTGCCGCGAAGATCCTTACTTACTTAGCTGCTCCTAAGCAAAAAGGGTCTCTACTGCTCACAACTTTTGAACAAATAAATAAATAAGCCCTTTGTAATCATTTTCTATTTCTGCAACAAATTTTCACAAACTTTGAAGGTTAAACCAACACATATTTGTCTCACAGTTTCTGTAGGTCAGAAGTCCGCACATGGCAGAGGTCAACTGAATTCTCTGCTTAGGGTCTCACAAGGCTCAAGTCAAGGTGTCAGCCAGGCTGCATTCCTTTCTGCAGGCTCTGGGGAATATCCGTTTCCAATCTCATTCAGGTTGTTGGCAGAATTCAGTCCCTTGCTGTTGCAGGACTAAGGTCTCTGTTTCTCTGCTGACTATCGGCTGCCTTTAGCTCCAAAAGGCCTCTTCCTGGTCCGTGCACATAGCCCCTCTATCTCAGAGCCAGAGACAACACATTAAATCCTCATGCTTGAAATCTGCTCTGCCTTCAGCTTTTAAGGGCTCACATAATTACAACGAACCCACTCGGATAATATCCTTATTTTAGAGTGAATTGATTAGTAACCTTTATTATATCTGCAAAGTCTCCTTTGCCAATTAATATAGCATAATCACAGGATTAATATCAGGGAGCAAAATCACATAATCACAACCAGATAGCAGAGGATGGAGAAACCACTGAGGCAATAGCTGGCAATTAGTACTTTCTTGAGTAGAAAATAAAAAGAGATTTGTTTGGAAAAAATACTTTTAAAAAACCTCTTTGACTGTTTTCTGTCTTCTTAGAAACTTGAGGCATTTGTTTTACTTTGTCTTGACAAGCAACTGGCAAAGTGGTGGCCATCCCCAACCCCTGTCAAGGATCCTCAAACATTTCAGGTTAGTCCTTGGAGGGTCTTCATCTTCAAAATAGCTTCCAACCCAGAAAAAGAGTTGCTACCACTGTGGAGGTCCTTTTCCAGCAGAGCAGTAGCTACCAGCAATTTCCCCGCACTCTTTCTGGTTTAGCCAGTGCTGAGTTAGATATTAAGTCCTGATAAGGACAACCTGGCCTGGAGGCTGTTAATTAATGAACAACCTTGTGTGCAAACTAAGCTCCTTGGATCCAGTTAGCAAAATTTCCAGTAAGAAAATGAAGTGAATGGAAAAACACTTCCTTCCAGTTAGGTGAAAAGAGACACTTGAGTTTTCAAGCCCTAAACAAAGAGCTGCTTTGTGTCTCTTCTACTGGGGAGAAAGGAGTAAGGTATCTCTGAGCTAAGAGTGCACAGAAAAAGAGAGAGAGAAAAACTGAAGGAGGACCAGTCTGTTACCTGAAAGAGAGTGAATAAGAGACAGGCTGATGCATTTTCTAAGAAAAACACACAGGTGGTCTGGAAGTTCCCACAAGAGAAGTTGCTCAGGGGGCCACAACGTTGAGAATGTGTGAGAACCAAGCCCTGGTTGAGAAGGTCATGGCAACAGCCCAGTACTGTCTACTGACCCCTCCTCCAACCCATCAAATCAGGAACCACTTAAAATGTACCTGTAGGTTAAGCCCCATCGCAGATTCTGGGAATCAGCTGTCTTCCAATTGGGGCAGCTGATTAAAAATAGAGAATAAAGGAAAACCTTCTAGCCAGCTTGCTCCAGAATTCCTCCTAGAGAAGCAACTACCCTGCCTAGGAAAATATCTTGAAAAGTCAGGTGGTGATAAAGGGTGAGCCCTGGGACAGGGATTGGCAGGAGTTAACAAGGAAGAAGATAGACGCCTCTGCTCAAAAAAGTGAAAAGGGACTTGGAGTGGAGAGAGTGAAAGAGGAAGAAGATGGCAGAGAGAGGAGAGGAGAAAGAGACTTAGGCAATGTTGTGGGAATCTGGAATCTGGGAGTTGGGAGAAACGGCATAGGGGGTTTTCAAACAGGTTTATCTGATGTCAACTCTTGTCACCCACTGTCTAGTGCATATCTGGAACACCAACAGCAGAAACTCTCCAACGCTCTGCTAACTTCTATGAGTGGTCCTTTAGGAAGAAACCAAGGAGAAAGAACTAGATGCTGTAACCAGTACCACTTGGGCATGGAGAAGATCTCAGACACACAGCAGGAGCGGCAGAGCAGAAACTCCAGGAGGGCGTGGAACTTTCCCAGAATGTGCTTAGTCACTTGGCCACATCCAACTCTTTGCAATCCCGTGGACTATAGCCCGCCAGTCTCCTCTGTCCATGAGGATTCTCCAGGCAAGAATACTGGAGTGGGTCGCCATGCCCTCCTCCAGGGGATCTTCCCAACTCAGGGATCAAACCCAGGTCTCCCACATTACAGGCAGATTCTTTACCAGCTGAGCCACCAGGATGGGCTGGAGCCAATCCTAACAGATACTAAGGGCAGGGTGACTGCAGCTGACATCTGAGTTACATAAAAATTAGATCAGCCACTAGCTGATTCAGCACAGCGTTTATCTTCCTGCTCTTCCTGTCTTAATTTAATATCAATTTCCCCCAAACTTGAATTTATAGTTTTTCCCTCTTGAACCAAATTCTCAGTTTCATATCTAAATCTCCAGCAACTCACCCCCTGTCCAGTAGAGGGTTGGGTGAGGGGTGGTCGTCCTAGCAAAGGGAAGCAGTGTTGGGGAGACTCACTGTCATCATGATGAAGACTCTTGGGAGCAGTTTTATTTCCTGGTCACTTGTTGGGAAGGCCAAGGAGTTTAGGTGCTGATTTCTTCTGTCTCCTAAACTTGACGATTCTGCAGCTGAGGCCCAAATGGTTCTGATGGGATGCCAGGGATGAGGGTGTGTCAGCAACATGAGGGTGGCTTGGCTAATTTGTCAGGACCCACGATTAGATACACTTCCCCAGGAGGCCTGGGAGCATGTATAGTTCTGTTCCTTTGATTTAGGTCTGACAATTTTACCTTCCTTTTATTTCATTTTTTTAAATATTTATTTTTAAAAAATATTTATTTGAATATTTATTTATTTAAATATTTGTTTATTTATTTATTGGGCTGTGCCAGGTCTTAGCTGTGGCATGCAGAATCTTTAATCTTCATTGTAGCTTGTGGCATCTTTAGCTGTGAAATGTGGGATCTTGGAGAAGGAAATGGCAACCCACTCCAGTATTCTTGCCTGGAGAATCCCATGGACAGAGGAGCCCGGAGGGCTACAGTCCATGGGTTCACAGAGTCTGACACAACTGAAGCAACTTAGCACACACACATGTGGGATCTAGTTCCCTGACCAGGGATCAAACCTGGGCCCCCTGCATTTGGAGCATGGAGTTTTAGCCACTGGACCACCAGGGAAGTCCCTACCCTCCTTTTTTAAGGTTGGTTCATGCTGAAACACAACGAACCATACAGCCATTTTGCAAATCTTTGGTGCCCTGGGCAGAGGGCTCTTGTTGCTGACAAGACCATGAGGGTGGGCAGCACCTAGCCTCAGTTACCACCTGGCACTGTCTAATGCCCCTAATGCCAGAGGCCCAAACACATCACCCACACTAGCTAATTCAGTTTTACCTGTCTCTCCACTCCTGGCAAGCTTTGTTTCCACCCTGAAGACTAGCTCCTCTGATGACCTTTTTCTGTTACTATGACCTCCATGCTTCTCTGGCTCCTCCTCTTACTTTTTGTCTCCCCCACAACCTACCCTTCCTACTGCCCCACTGGACCGCTCATTCATTCACAAACTGCCTTCAATATAACGTAAGACTTTCCTTGGGCTCCTTTGCCCTCCTGCCTTACCTGAGACATAACACTTGTTGAAGGATACTGCCATTCTTGCGGGCCCCTGGGAGTGAGGACGTTTATTCTTTCATTCTTCACACGCCCCATTACTATTTGGGGAAAGGAACATATTTATCCTTCTGGTGCCCTATGAACATATCCAAACACTTACTCTTCATTCATTTGGAAACACTCTCTGCCTTTGTCGTGGTCATCGTTGTCATCTATCCTCCCCTCAGTCACCCCCTCTACATTCCCTGGCCCTCACTCTCTCCTCCCCAAGTCTTGCCACGATTAGAGGTGACTTCTACCTCCTCTCCTCTTCACCAGTCACTCCTGTGGCTTCACTCTGAACATAATCATTACTCAGCTATTTTAGTTCTTCAATATTAGATATTGAAGTCTAATATCACACCAAAACCCATTACCTGTCCATTTTCCAGTTCTGTCTTTTAAGAAGAACAAACAAGAACAACTATTCTTTGACCTCCTTCAGCGTGCTAACCCCTAGGTCCCTCAATGCTATGCTATGCTAAGTCGCTTCAGTCGTGTCCGACTCTGTGCGATCCCACAGACGGTAGCCTACCAGGCTCCCCCGTCCCCGGGATTCTCCAGGCAAGAACACTGGAGCGGGTTGCCATTTCCTCCTCCAATGCATGAAAGTGAAAAGTGAAAGTGAAGTCACTCAGTCGTGTCCGACTCTTAGCGACCCCATGGACTGGAGCCCACCAGGCTCCTCCAGCCATGGAATTTTTCAGGCAAGAGTACTGGAATGGGGTGCCATTGCCCTCTATTTTTTTCTAATTTCTTTCTCATCTGCTTTCATTGTCTCACCTACTTGGGCCCTATGTGCTGCCCATTAAGCTGGTATTCTACCACTGTCTTTTATAGATCCATTCAGGAGGAGAACACACAACCTCATTGACAAATGAAACACTGGAAATGAACAGTGTTTTGTGTAAAATAAATATTAATAAAATTAAAATTCTACTAGTATTGATGTTATCCACGTAATCTTAAGCTTTTTCACAGGGCTCTGGCTAATATTTAATGACTGAGCAAAAGCACATCCCTATAAGCAAACTCTACTTGGATTTAAATAGAGCCAATTCACCTCCCAGTTGGATCTGGAGCAGAGTTGGAGCAGTAAAACTTAGAGGACTCTATCCAGGAATCAGATCAGATCAGTCGCTCAGTTATGTCCAACTCCTTTCGACCCCGTGAATCGTAGCACACCAAGCCTCCCTGTCCATCACCAACTCCCAGAGTTCACTCAGACTCACGTCCATCGAGTCAGTGATGCCATCCAGCCATCTCATCCTCTGTCATCCCCTTCTCCTTCTGCCCCCAATCCCTCCCAGCATCAGAGTCTTTTCCAATGAGTCAGCTCTTCACATGAGGTGGCCAAAGTACTGGAGTTTCAGCTTTAGCATCATTCCTTCCAAAGAAATCCCAGGGCTGATCTCCTTCAGAATGGACTGGTTGGAGCTCCTTGCAGTCCAAGGGACTCTCAAGAGTCTTCTCCAACACCATAGTTCAAAAGCATCAATTCTTTGGCGCTCAGCCTTCTTCACAGTCCAACTCTCACATCCATACATGAGCACAGGAAAAACCACAGCCTTGACTAGATGAACCTTTGTTGGCAAAGTAATGTCTCTGCTTTTCAATATGCTATCTTGATTGGTCATAACTTTCCTTCCAAGGAGTAAGCGTCTTTTAATTTCATGGCTGCAGTCACCATCTGCAGTGATTTTGGAGCCCAGAAAAATAAATTCTGACACTGTTTCCACTGTTTCCCCATCTATTTCCCATGTAGTGATGGGACCGGATGCCATGATCTTCGTTTTCTGAATGTTGAGCTTTAAACCAACCTTTTCACTCTCCACTTTCACTTTCATCAAGAGGCTTTTTAGTTCCTCTTCACTTTCTGCCATAAGGGTGGTGTCATCTGCATATCTAGGTTATTGATATTTCTCCCAACAATCTTGATTCCAGCTTGTGTTTCTTCCACTCCAGCGTCTGTCATGATGTACTCTGCATAGAAGTTAAATAAACATGGTGACAATATACAGCCTTGATGAATTTTTCCTATTTGGAACCAGTCTGTTGTTCCATGTCCAGTTCTAACTGTTGCTTCCTGATCTGCATACAAATTTCTCAAGAGGCAGATCAGGTGGTCTGGTATTCCAATCTCTTTCAGAATTTTCCACAGTTTATTGTGACCCACACAGTCAAAGGCTTTGGCATAGTCAATAAAGCAGAAATAGATGCTTTTCTGGAACTCTCCTGCTTTTTCCATGATCCAGGAGACGTTGGCAATTTGATCTCTGGTTCCTCTGCCTTTTCTAAAACCAGCTTGAACATCTGGAAGTTCACGGTTCACATATTGCTAAAGCCTGGCTTGGAGAATTTTGAGCATTACTTTACTAGCGTGTGAGATGAGTGCAATTGTGTGGTAGTTTGAGCATTCTTTGGCATTGCCTTTCTTTGGGATTGGGATGAAAACTGACCTTTTCCAGTCCTGTGGCCACTGCTGAGTTTTCCACATTTGCTGGCATATTGAGTGCAGCACTTTCACAGCATCATCTTTCAGGATTTGGAATAGCTCAACTGGAATTCTATCACCTCCACTAGCTTTGTTTGTAGTGATGCTTTCTAAGGCCCACTTGACTTCACATTCCAGGATGTCTGGCTCTAGGTCAGTGATCACACCATCGTGATTATCTGAGTCGTGAAGATCTTTTTTGTACAGTTCTTCTGTGTATTCTTGCCACCTCTTCTTAATATCTTCTGCTTTTGTTAGGTCCATACCATTTCTGTCCTTTATCGAGCCCATCTTTGCATGAAATGTTCCTTTGGTATCGCTGAGGAAGGCTTTCTTATCTTTTCTAGCTATTCTTTGGAACTCTGCATTCAGATGTTTATATCTTTCCTTTTCTCCTTTGCTTTTCGCTTCTCTTCTTTTCACAGCTATTTGTAAGGCCTCCCCAAACAGCCATTTTGCTTTTTTGCATTTCTTTTCCATGGGGATGGTCTTGGTCCCTGTCTCCTGTACAATGTCACGAACCTCATTCCATAGTTCATCAGGCACTCTATCTATCAGATCTAGGCCCTTCAATCTATTTCTCACTTCCACTGTACAATCATAAGAGATTTGATTTAGGTCATACCTGAATGGTCTAGTGGTTTTCCCTACTTTTTTCACTTTAAGTCTGAATTTGGCAATAAGGAGTTCATGGTCTGAGCCACAGTCAGCTCCTGGTCTTGTTTTTGCTGACTGTATAGAGCTTCTCCATCTTTGGCTGCAAAGAATATAATCAATCTGATTTTGGTGTTGACCATATGGTGATGACCATGTATAGAATCTTAATTTAAAATTTTATTATCCAACAAATGTTTCTCCTCTCAGTACTATGCTGGTGCCTTGTCTTTTTTAAAGAATCATCATAATGTCTTAAGGGAATTATCTCCTCTTCAACCTAACTCTCCATCCATTTTATCACTTTTCTTCCTTTATCATAATGTAGAAATACTTCTTAATGTCAAACTATAAAAAGTCACTTATAACTAATATCAGAGAAGGCAACGGCACCTCACTCCAGTACTCTTGCCTGGAGAATCCCACGGACAGAGGAGCCTGGTAGGCTGCAGTCCATGCGGTCGCTAAGTGTCGGACACGACTGAGCAACTTAACTTTCACTTTTCACTTTCATGCATTGGAGAAGGAAATGGCAACCCACTCCAGTGTTCTTGCCTGGAGAGTCCCAGGGACAAGGGAGCCTGGTGGGCTGCCGTCTGTGGGGTCGCACAGAGTCGGACATGACTGAAGTGACTTAGCAGTAGCATAACTAATATTCTTGTCAAAATGTATTAATGCTAACCTTCAAATCAAGTCTCTGTAGGAAGCCTTGGCCATAGCACATAGGTCTTGCTGTTCAGATAGCAGACACTGTTTTCCTCATCCTTCTCCACTTCAAACCATGGCTCTCTAGAGTCGAAACCCACCATCTTATAAGAAGACTCAACATTTGCATCCAGCAAAGAGTTAGGGAAATGGTTGCTAGGGGATTGTAAAACAGGAAAAAAAAATTGTAGGGCAAAAAAGCCAGAGATGGGAATAGAGGTGGATCCAGCAGAGATCAACAATAAAAGACAAAAATTTGAGACTTCCCTGGTGGTCCAGTGGTTACAACTTCTTACACAGGGGGTGTGGGTTAAATCCCAGGTCAGGGAGCTAATATCACACATGACTTGTGGACAAAAATAAAAAAACATAAAACAAAAATAATATTATAACAAATTCAATAAAGTCTTTTAAAAAATAAACTATATATATATATATATATATATATATATATATTTTTTTTTTTTTTAAGACAAAAATCTGAGCCTAATGCAACTGACTCAGCCCACTTACCAGCCAGGAGTTGAAGGGTCACAGGAAGAATTCATTCAAAGAACTGGGGTCCAAAAAGTGAGGGGCACCAGGTAGATGAGATTTGTTGAAGCATTCTGCTCACTGAGGCACAAGGGATATGGGAGCGTGGGCCTGGTCTCAGGAAACAGGGCTGGCAGGATCAAGACCCTGTACACCCACATATCAGGACAAGGCTTCTCACCCTCCTCACACCACCTGGGACGCCAGTGACCTGGGCATCTAGGCATGAGAAGGCTTGAGAGGAATTAGTCCCCTCCTGATGGAGGATGGCTCCGGGGAGTCTGGCACCTCTGTCTACAAGATCCTGTGTTTAGTCACTCAATCGTATCTGACTCTTTGTGACCCCATAGACTGTAGCCCACCAGGCTCCTCTGTCCATGGGGACTCTCCAGGCAAGAATACTGGAGTGGGTTGCCATGCCCTCCTCCAGGGGATCTTCCCAACCCAGGGATCAAGCTCAGGTCTGCTGGATTGCAGATGGATTATTTACCATCTGAACTACCAGCAAAGCCTGCAGGATTAAAAGCAGCCAAAAAGTTATGGCCAAACCCTACTGATTTATGAGACAAAAACTACTGATCTGTCAGTCTCTCCTTAAAAGGGGTGGAACTCATGAGCAGCTTTGATGATACATTGGGACAAAGGCTAACAATCCTTCATTCATTCATGGATCATTTACTGAAAGCTTAATATGTGCTAAATGCAGAGCTAAATGCTGAGGAAACAAAAGTAAATACGACAGGGACAAAAATACTAACAAACATGTTTTCACAGCCTCCTCCTCCCCCTCTATCAACACTTCCAGCCCTTTTATGGAGGTTTCTGTTCACATACTTCTGGAGCTGTGCTGTGCTGATCAGGAAAATGGGTGACAAAGAAGATGGAAAGAATTCAGGGGAAACAATAAAGAACTGAGCCAAAAAGAACTGGGGCAGAGGAGATTAGAGATCTGCAGGAGCAAGAAAGGGGATTGGGGGGAAGGAGAGAGAGAGGAGGGAGAAACTGAGTGAGTCTGGAGTTGAGGTGGTGAGAAAAATGGTAGCAGGTGGGTCAATGAACAGACCTGCGAAAGACAGAAAAGCACAGGGTGTGTATGTGTGACAGTAATTTCTGCCCATGGTCTCTTGGAGACTTGATGAACTTCTTTGCAGTTGGGATCATGTTTTACCCTTGGATGCCACACTATGATAAACTGGGTGCCACAAAGTAGTCCGGCTCTAAGGGGATTCCAATATAAGACATGGTCCCTGCCCTCTAGATGCTCACAGTCCAATAGAGAAAACAGTCATTTAACATAAAATAGCACAATAAAACTTTGCCAAGTGCTGTGTCACACCTCTCTGTAAGCCATGGGGTGGCAACCGAGGGAGAGGTCACTAGTTTACCTCTTGTTCAAGAACAGATAAGTGCTCTCTCAGCAGGAAGGTCAGTGGGGCTTAGGAGGGGACATTTTCTGGCTCCCAAATTGATGACCAAGAGCAAACTAAGCCTCAGTCCCAGACAAGAAGCAGCAGAAGATCCAAATTCCCTCCTCGAACTACTCAAAATCCCACCACCTCCAGGACCCACCCAGGGGGCAGGTAGCAAGCAGCCTACTTGAGTGTCTTTTTTGACTGAGAGCTCTGTGAGGAGGGTGTGTTTTCCTTTCTACTCCAGTATTACCTATGCGAAGGAAAATGTGTGTAGACTGGGGTGTGAGCAAAAGAGAACACTGTACCAAACCACATAAGTATGGAAGGAGAAAATGGGTGAATGCTCAACGAAGCTTGAAATTACAAAAGTGAAACACAAAGTCTGCCCCAGAGCAGCTGCAGTTTTACAGCTATGGTTTGCACAGAGTTTGCTTCCCCCAGGCAAAGGGAGGACGTGGAGTTTCCAAGCGGGCTGAAGCAATCGCTTGGCTGGTTTGTGCCAGCCAAATGACTCACTCTCAAACCTGTTTAATATGAAACAGCATTAGGAGACTGGATATAGCCTCAAGGAGATCAGCTGCTAACCAGCTCAGATTATAGCTGCAATTCCTCAAACACAGACACTTAAGAATATCTATCTGCCTGTCTTCAGTGGCATACAACACTGTAAAGGAAAGGGACCCTTCTTGAAGCAGAAAGATCAGGGTTTTGCTTCCCATTCAGTAGCAGTTCATCAGGTGACTTGGGTCAGCCTCACCTGAAAAATGAGACCGATACATTGTCCATAAAATAGGGCAATACCCTCCCTGCCTACACCCTGCAGTTGTTTTGAGAATTGAATGAGAAATATGGTGAGAATGAAGTGAGGAGATAGAAATGGTAGAGGGCTGTAAACCAGGTATTATCATTACGCACAAGTGTCATAAATCTCCTTCTATACTTTCATTGGAACTAGAGGGAATTTCCTTAAATGGCAGGAATGAGGAAATAAACAACAAAAATTTTGTTTCCTACTTTAACATCAGTAGCCATGAGAGCCCCATTTTACTGGGTTATTGTGGACTTTTGTCATCCAGGCAGTAAATGGGAGTCTTCTCAAAATGATTAGAGCTCCTCTACTCACTATTATCTGGGGTTATCAGTTAGACCATCTCTAATAATTTCCAGCAAGAATTTTAATGAGATCTCTGAGAAATTAAGGAAACTATTCCTCCCATTTGTAATTACATGGGCAAGAAAATAAGCAAAAGAATCTTTCATTCTTTTTCTTTCTTTCTTCTCTTTTTCTTTTTTTCCTTCCCCCATCTCTGTCTCTCAGAGATAGAGAAGTAGATGAGTGAGGCACTTGTGTATGATGAAAATTTTAGTTGAGTGACAAGAAACCTCAAATGCCAAGATAAATATATTTTAATGAATATTTTTCAAAAATGAAGTAATGCCCAAAAAATGAAAAAAAGTCACATTTTAGATAAAGATGAGCAACAGTGTCATCCAAGATATACTGAAGCCTAAAGCAAAAGCAAAAGTCAATATTTCTGATCCTGCCTATTTAAAACTTGGTATATTGTTCATTATTGATTTTTGCCTTAATATTGGGGGGTGTTTGTTGTTGTTAATTTTTTCAATGTATATTTGGCTGCAATGGGTCTTCACTGAGGCATGTAGTTCCCTGACCAGGGATTAAACCAGCACGCTCTACAATGGGAGCACAGAGTCTTAACCACTGGACCACCAGGGAAATCCCCTTGCCTTAATTTTGATGTATCATGGATAGAAATTTTTTTTGTTCTAAGCGGCATCTAAAATTATAGTTTTCCTTCGTATCAGTGGCGTCTTAGATTTAGCTAAATGCTTTCCATATGGTATATGGAACAAGCATGACACCTGGCAATGAAATTCAACTTGGCTTTGTCTCTCTCTGTTTCCTTTACGCATTTATTCAGTGTAAGTCACCTTCCCCATTCCTGAACAAAAACTCAATGAGCCCCATGGCTTTTCTGTCCCCTCTTAAATAAGGAACAATCCCATAGTTATTTTAAGTCACAAACACAGTCTCAGTTTAGCATCAGAATGTAAAATCGCCTGAAATAATCAAAACTCACAACTTCACTTAGTGGTAAACCTTCTCCCCTCCACCAACTGTGGGGTTGGCAGCCTGCAGTAGAAAAGGGGAATGGGTTCTCCTGCTCTCAGGTCTTCCTCCTTGTCTTCCTCCTTCACCACTTAACATCTGCTGTCTTACTCTCCTCCCTAATGGTAAGGACTTGACAGCAAGAGGAGGAAGGGGATAGAGCAGTTCCTATCTGACTGGGTGGCTTCACACTCTCTGAGCCAGGAAGATGGTTAGCAGGCATCTTCTCTTGGGTCATCTTCACAGACTCATCAGGGCTTCCCTCTCCTTTCAGGTATCTATAACACTTGTCCCATCGGAGTGGTGACAACATGGATGGTATATAATATGTATATTATAACTCTACTTTTCTGTATGCTTCATATATTCTAAAGTTTCTTAATTTAAAAAGAAAAAGAACTGTGAGAGAAAATAAGGGGGAAGAATCCTAACTCTACATGAAAACAACCTTTATTGGATAGAAACTTGCCTTATCAGTCTCTCTCTCTTTCTTCCTCCTTCCCTCCCCCTATCCCCACTTCTCAGTTTACTACCAGCCATATCTTCTCTCTTGGTCTTCATTTGATCACCTTTATACCTCTGTAGACCTATAAAAATGAAAGTTTGTCTAGATGGAGATAAACTTCCTTGCCCTGTCACATACTAGTTTATTTCTTACTTCTTCTGAATAAGCAGAGCCATATCCCGCTGGTTTCTAATTTCTTCAAGAATAAATGGCTCTGGCCAGAATCCAGTCCACTCCCAGTCCTCTGGGAGCTCGTCAAAAGAGCTGGAACATGCCTTCCCTTGACCTCTACAGCAGAAATCAACAGGAGTCCCACAGCACAGAACACACTGTAAAAACAGCAGTGTCACCAAAGGCAGAAAACACATTTCGTTCTCACCACTAAGAGTCTGACTGTACTGCTGGTCTCCAGGCACTGGAACCAAAGACAGAAGAATGTTGCAGAGGCTAAACAGTTGTCCCCGCTTTAATAAAATAAAATAATTGCGTTCATTGTTTAGCTTCACAGTACTGGCAATGAATTGCTTATATACTAGAGTGCTCATTTTTCTTAGTCTTCATAGTCTTCAATATTGTGCTTTATTAAAGTGGTATTTAAATATGTGGTTCTAGTTTGCCTTCTAGGTATGTAGAGGTTGAAATTGAAAAGCAGTTTGAATTCTTACACATTTCAAAGGGTCTGTCCAGATTCAGAATGTCTGAAGCAAAACATTTTCCAACACAGCAAGTTTTGGGAGGATAAAGAAAGAACAGCTTGCTGCTGAGGGTTAAGAGAAATGAAGGCATCAGTTCAGTTCAGTTGCTCAGTCCTGTCCGACTCTTTGCGACCCCATGAATCACAGCACGCCAGGCCTCCCTGTCCATCACCAACTCCCAGAGTTCACTCAGACTCACGTCCATCGAGTCAGTGATGCCATCCAGCCATCTCATCCTCTGTCATCCCCTTCTCCTCTTGCCCACAATCCCTCCCAGTATCAGCGTCTTTTCCAATGAGTCAATTCTTCGCATGAGGTGGCCAAAGTACTGGAGTTTCAGTTTAGCATCATTCCTTCCAAAGAACACCAGAGCTGTTCTCCTTTAGAATGGACTGGTTGGATCTCCTTGCAGTCCAAGGGACTCTCAAGAGTCTTCTCCAACACCACAGTTCAAATATGTCCATATAAAGACTTGAACATGAATCTTATTTGTAATAGCAAAAAGTTGAAATCAACCCAACACTGATCATTAACAAATGAATGGATAAAAGAACTGTAGTATAGCCATACTAAGAATATTGCTCAGCTAAAAAAAAAAAGGGAATAAAATACTGACACATGGATCAGTATAACACAGATGAACCTTGAAAACATGCTACAAATATGCAATAAACAAGATGTAAACCACATGTTAGATGGTTCTATTTACATAAAATCTTCAGAATAGTTATTAATACAGAAAGTAGACCAGTGGCTGCTAGAAGGATGGGTAAAAACAGAGAGTGGCTTAATGGGTGTAGCATTCCTCTTTGGATTGATGAAATGTTCTAATATTGATTTTGATGATGATTGCACATATCTGTGAATGTACAAAAAACACTGAATTTCACATTTTAAATAGGTGAATTGTATGGTATATGAATTATGTCTCAATAAAGATGTCACAGAAAGGAAGGAAAAGAGGAAAAGTAGATGGGAAGAAGGAAGAAAAAAAAACAAGAAAGAAAACTAAACACAAACTTCAAACTTTTCAGATTTCCCAAAGTAATCACATTCCCCATGTAAGGAAACAATGTCTCTAGAGACATATCCTCCCATAGCTGCAAAAAAAGTGGAGAAATTTAATTCTGGTTTCAACCTAAGAATCAGAACTCCTAACAGTAGTTGTTCACTCTTTCAGTTGTGTCCAATTCTTCATGACCCTATGGACTGCAGCACGCCAGGCTTCCCTGTCCTTCACTATCTCCTGGAGCTTGCTCAAACTCATGTCCATTGAGCTGGTGATGCCTAACAGTAGAGACTTTCTAAATAAAGGAAAAATATTCACAGACACTAACAAACTGTAAGAATGTGACAGATTGTTCACTATACTCAGCCACATTGGGAAGTGTGTGAATTATGTTAAAGGGGGACAGGATGGGAGGCAGAAGGACCAGATAGGTGCCTGGTGCAGGCCCACAAAGAGGGATGGTTATGATCTGAACTTTTGATGACTAAGGCTACAGTAATAGAAGCAGAGAGGAGCAGATTTGAGAAATAATTTGAAAGAAAAGTGAGCAGAATTTGGAGATTTGTTCCACAATAGAGATGAGGAAGAAGGAGGAATTAAGAATTTTTTGGTTTAGGCTTCTCTGGTGGCTCAGAAGTAAAGAATCTTCCTGCCAATGCAGGAGACATGAGTTCAATCCCGGATCCAGGAAGATCCCACATGCTGCAGAGCAACTAAGCCCGAGTGCCACAACTACGGAGTCTGTGTTCCACAGCCCAGGAGCCACAAGTATTGTGCCTATGTGCCACAGCTACTGAAGCCCACAAGCCCAAGAGCCCATGCTTAGCAACAAGAGAAGTCACCACAATGAGAAGCCTGTGCACCACAACTAGAGAGTAGCCCCTGCTCTCCACAACTAGAGAAAAGCCCACGTGGTCATGATGACCCAGAATGGTCAAAAACAGTTAATTTCTTTTCAACAAAAAGTTTTCAAAAAGAAGAAAAAAATTCCTGGCTTATGTAACTGAATGGATGATGGGATCTTGGCGGAGAAAGGACAAACATGGGAGGAAGAGGAGTTTTGAGACTTAGGGGAAGGAAGAGGAAGTACCCTAAATTCTAGATATATTACTGACTTCTAAATTTAGTTCTATTGTGGTCAGAGAGGATAATGTGTATGACTTAAATTCTTTTAAATGCATTGAACTTTATTTTATAGCACAAAATCTGGTCTACCTTGATTAAGTATTCTATATGTATCTAGAACGTATGTGAATTATTTTATTGGATGGAGTGTCCTACAAATGTCAGTTAGGTGAAGCTGCTTGAGGTGTTATCCAAGTCTTCTACATCCTTGCTAATTTTCTGTCTACTTATTCTATCAATTACTAGGAGAAGGGTTTGAAATAAACAAGTATGATTGTGAATTTGTCTACTTCTATGTTTGCTTCATGTATTTCAAAGCTCTATTATATTAAATAAACAATAGAATTGTTATGTCCAATTGATCCCTTTATCCTTGGGAACTGACCTTCTTTACTTCTTGTAATATTCTTTTGCTCTGAAATCCTTTCTTTTGATTAATTTCCTTTTGTTTGCATAGTAAATCTTTTTCCATCCTTTTAGCGTTAACCTATGTGTGTCTGTCGGGGAAGGCAATGGCACCCCACCCCAGTACTTTTGCCTGGAAAATCCCATGGACGGAGGAGCCTGGTAGGCTCCAGTCCATGGGGTCGCTAAGAGTCGGACAGGACTGAGCGACTTCACTTTCGCTTTTCACTTTCATACGTTGGAGAACGAAATGGCAACCCACTCCAGTATTCTTGCCTGGAGAATCCCAGGGACAGGGGAGCCTGGTGGGCTTCTGTCTGTGGGGTCGCACAGAGTCGGACACGACTGAAGCGATTTAGCAGCAGCAGCAGCAGCATGTGTGTCTGTGGATTTAAAATGCATTCTTTGTAAGCAGCATACTGTGTGCTTTCTCTTTAATCCAGTCTCTACCTTTTAATTGGAGGTGTTCAATCCATTTATATTTAGTATGATTATTGATATGGTTTGGTTAAAGTCAATCATCTTGTTGTCTTCTACCTTTCCAACTGATTTTTTGTTGCTTTCTCCTGCTTTTGTATGTACTTTTGGGTTAATTAAAATTTTTTATGTTTACATTTTAACTCATTTGTGGCTTTTTTAGCTTTTACTATCTTGTCATTTTAGTAGTTGCTTTAGGGTTTATATGAATTTTTAACTTATCAAAATTTAAATTCAAGTGAAATTTGATTTCTTTAAGTATCCATACAGTATAAGAAACTTATAGCAACATACTTTTATTTCCTCTTTTAGAATTTTTGGTGTTTTTGTCATGCATTATTGGAAAAGACTCTGATGCTGGGAAGGATTTGAGGCAGGAGGAAAAGGGGATGACAGAGGATGAGATGGCTGGATGGTATCACTGACTTGATGGACATGAGTTGGAGTGAACTCTGGGAGTTGATGATGGATAGGGAGGCCTGGTGTGCTGCGATTCATGGGGTTGCAAAGAGTTGGACACGACTGAGTGACTGAACTGACTGACTGACTGATAAACTTCAAAATTGGGCTGCCAGATCTAACGAATAAAAATGAAGGGCACCAAGTAAATTCTAAAGTTCAGATAAATACCAAATAACTTCATTAAATATGTTTCATGCAATATTTAGGAACATATACTAATAAGGTAACAATTATTTGAAATTCAAAGTTAATTGGGCATCTTATATTTTATCTGGCAATCATAACCATAATACATTATATTTTTGTTTAAGTAATAAAGCATCTTTTAAAGTGATTTTAATAATAATTTTAAGATTTTATATATTTATACATACAGTTACTATTTTCACTCTTCCTTCATTTCCATAGATCTGTAATTTCTTTCAGTGCCATTTTGATGAAAATGAAAGTGGAGAGTGCAAAAGTTTGGCTTAAAGCTCAACATTCAGAAAACGAAGATCATGGCATCTGGTCCCATCACTACATGGGAAATAGATGGAGAAACAGTGGAAACAGTGTCAGACTTTCCTTTTCTGGGCTCCAAAATCACTGCAGATGGTGACTGCAGCCATGAAATTAAAAGACGCTTACTCCTTGGAAGGAAAGTGATGACCAACCTAGATAGCATATTCAAAAGCAGAGACATTACTTTGCCAACAAAGATTAGCCTAGTTAAGGCTATGGTCTTTCCTGTGGTCATGTATGGATGTGAGAGCTGGACTGTGAAAAAGGCTGAGCGCCGAAGAATTGATGCTTTTGAACTGTGGTGTTGGAGAAGACTCTTGAGAGTCCCTTGGACTGCAAGGAGATACAACCAGTCCATTCTGAAGGAGATCAGCCCTGGGATTTCTTTGGAAGGAATGATGCTGAAGCTGAAACCCCAGTATCTTGGCCACCTCATGCGAAGAGTTGACTCATTGAAGACTCTGATGCTGGGAGGGATTGAGGGCAGGAGGAGAAGGGGACAACAGAGGATGAGATGGCTGGATGGCATCACTGACTCGATGGATGTGAGTCTGAGTGACCTCCGAGAGCTGGTGATCGACAGGGAGGCCTGGCGTGCTGCAGTTCATGGGGTTGCAAAGAGTCGGACACGACTGAGCGACTGATCAGATGGAAGACTTTCTTTAGCATTTATTGCAGTACAGGTCTGCTATGATGAATTTTTTTACCTTTTGTACATCTGAAAAAGTCTTTATTTTGTCTTCATTTTTGATAAATTTTTAGATGAGAATAGAATTCTATTTTTTCTAATTTGTTGAAGCTTCTTTTTTTGAGAATAGAATTCCAGATTGATAGGTTTTTCAGTATTTTAAAGATGCTATTTCACTATGTTCTTGTTTGCATTGTTCCTAACAAGAGATCTGCTGTCATCCTTTCTTTGTTCCTCTATATGTAACATGTCTCTCCTCTCCCTACTTTTAAGATTTTTCTCTTTATTACAGATTTTGAGCAATTTGATAGTTTTCATTTATTACTTTTATTTTTTAATTTGAAGTGTAATTGCTTTACAATGTTGTGTTAATGAGCAATCTGATTTTGATGTGCGTTCATATAGCTTTATTTTTGTGTGTGTGCTTTGGGTGTTGAAATTCTTAGATTTGTGAGTATATAGTTTTCATCAATGTTGAATATTTTAGGCCATTATTTATCCAAATACTTTTTGGCTCCAACTCTCTCTTTTGGAGATTTCATTTACATATGTTTGACATTGACACTTGACATTGCCCCAGAACTCACTGATTCTCTACATTTTCAAAATCTTTTTCTCCCCTATATATGTTTCATTTTGGAAATTTCTATTGGTGTGACTTCAAGTTCACTAATCTTTTCTTTGGCAATGTCCAATTTGCCACTAACCTATCCAATATATCTTTATTCAAACATTGTCATCTTCTTTAGAAGTACAATTTGGGTCTTTTTATTTATCTCATTTCTCTGCTTAGCTTTTTGAACATTTAGAATACAATTACAGTAACTGTTTTAATGTCTTTATCTATTACCTGTTTATGGGAAACATAGAGATAGAGGAACACATTAAGCAATATCTCAGGGTATAATCAGTAAAGTGAAGAATGTAGGAAAATCCAGGACCAACTATTAATTTCTTTAACATATAAAGTGCATGGAAAGAAAAATTTAGAATTTTTTTCTAAAAAATTAAGAATTTTCACCAAATATAATGTGATGGGAATTCCCTGGCAGTGCAATGGTTAGGACTCCACATTTTCACTGCCAAAAGTACAAGCTCAATCTCTCATCAGGGAACTAAGATATCTTGCAAGCTGCATGGCACAGTCAAAATAAAAATTTGTTGTTGTTATTCAGTCGCTCAGTTGTGTCTGACTCTTTGCAACACCATGGACTACAGCATGCCAGGCTTCCCTGTCCATCACCAACTCCCAGAGTCCACCCAAACCCATGTCCACAGAGTTGATGATGCCATCCAACCATCTCATCCTCTCATCCCTTCTCCTCCTCCTCTCAATCCTTTCCAGCACCAGGGTCTTTTTTAATGAGTCTACTCTTTACATCAGATGGCCAAAGTATTGGAGCTTCAGCATCAGTTCTTCCAATGAATATTCAGGGTTGATTTCCTTTAGGATTGACTGGTTTGATCTCCTTGCAGTCCAAGGGACTCTCAAGAGTCTTCTCCAGCACCACAGTTCAAAAGCATCAGTTCTTTGGTGCTTATATACAGCCTTGACATATTCCTTTCTTAGTTTTGAACCAGTGAGTTGTTCCATGTCTGGTTCTAACTACTGCTTCTTGATTTGCATAGAGGTTTCTCAGGAGGCAGGTAAGGTGGTCTGGTTAGGTAGTCAAATTCTTACATCCATACATGACTACTGGAAAAACTATAGCTTTGACTGTACAGACCTTTGTCAGCAAAACGTCTCTGCTTTTCAATACACTGTCTAGGTTTGTTATAGCTATGACAAAGAGCAGGCGTCTTTTAATTTCATGGCTACAGTCACCATCCGCAGTGATTTTGGAGCCCAAGAAAATATAAAGTCTGTCACTGTTCCCATTTCCCCCCATCTATTTGCCATGAAGTGATGGGACCAGATGCTGTGATCTTTGTTTTTGAATGCTGAGTTTTAAGCCAGCTTTTTCATTCTCCTCTTTCACCTTCATCAAGAGGTCCTTTAGCTCTTATTTGCTTTCTGCCATTAGGGTGGTGTCATCTGCATATCTGAGGTTATTGATATTTCTCCCAGCAATCTTGATTCCATCTTGTGCTTCATCCAGCCTGGCATCTCACATGATGTCCTCTGCATAGAAGTTAAATAAGCAAGGTGACAATATATAGCCTTGACATACTCCTTTCCCAATTTTGAACTAGTGAGTTATTCCGTGTCTGGTTTTAACTGTTGCTTCTTGATTTGCACACAGGTTTCTCAGAAGGCAGGTATGGTGGTCTGGTAGTCCCATCTCTTTAAGAATTTTCTACAGTTTGCTGTGATCCACACAGTCAAAGGCACTGAAACAGAAGTAGATGTTTTTCTGGAATTCTCTTGCTTTTTCTATGATCCAGCAGATGCTGGAAATTTGATCTCTGGTTCTTCTGCCTTTTCTAAATTCACCTTGTATATCTGGAAGTTCTCAGTTCATATACTGTTGAAGCCTAGCTTGAAGGATTTTGAGCTAGCATGTGAAATGAGCACAATTGTGCAGTAGTTTGAACTTTCTATGGCATTGCCTTTCTTTGGGATTGGAATGAAACTGACCTTTTCCTGTCCTGGGGCCACTGCTGAATTTTCCAAATTTGCTGGCATATTGAGTGCAGCACTGTAACAACATCATCTTTCAGAATTTGGAATAGCTCAACTGGAATTCCATCACTTGCACTAGTTTTATGCATAGTAATGTTTCCTAAATAAACTTAAAAAATAAAAAAGAATCATTAAAAAATACAATGTGAGGACTTTGTCTGAATCCTGACTTGAAAATATAAACTATACAAAACACTTGTGAGAAGATTGGGGAAATTTGAATACTGACTAGATGTTAGTGAAACTGTTACTCACTCAGTTGTATCCCAACTCTTTGCGACCCCATGGACTATAGCCCACCAGGCTTCTCTGTCTATGGAATTCTCCAGGCAAAAATACTGGAATGGATAGCCATTCCCTTCTCTAGGAGATCTTCCTAACCCAAGGATGAAACTGGGTCTCCTGCTTTGCAGGGAAATTCTTTATTGCCTGAGCCAAAAAAATCATTCATTTTTTAAGATAAATGATTTTGTTGTTCTTAAAAACAGAACTTACATTTGAGAGATACATAGTAAAATATTTATGACTGAAATAATATGCTACTGTGATTTGCTTCAGAATAATCCAGGGAGGGAAAGAAAAGGTGAGGATACAGAAGGAACACATGAGCCATGGGATGGTAACTGTTAAAGTTGAGTAATGAGAGCACAGTAGTTCATTATACTATTCTCTCTGCTTTTGCAGTGTCGTTGTGTTGTGTTCAGTTGCTCAGTCATGTCCGACTCTTTGCCCTATGGACTGTAGCCCTCCAGGCCCCTGTCCATGAAATTTCCCAAACAGGAATATTGGAGTGGGTTTCCATTTCCTCCTCCGGGGCATCTTCCCAACCCAGGAATTGAATCCAAGTCTCCTGAGTCTCCTGCATTACCAGTGAATTCTTTACTGCTGAGCCACTGAGGAAGCCCCACTTTTGCAAAAGTTGATTTTTTTTTTCCATATTTAAAAAAAAAATCAGGTATTCTCTTCTCTGAAAAGACTTATCATATTCTCTCCCTACACTTAATAGAATTAATTATGCTCAAGACTGTTCTCCTACCATCCAAACAAATTAAACATTTGTTTATTTTCAAATTGTTCTCCCTAATTCGGCTATAAATTCCTTTAGAGCAAAGATTATGACTTACACATTTTCTATTCTTTGTATTCCCATCACCAACCCAGAGTTGGGATGCTCAGTAAATGCTGGTGAATTGGCAGCTCTCTACCCTAACTCGCCAGATATGCTGACTCTGTCATGCTGAATCAAATTTCAAGTTAGATCTTGTGTGCTTTATAAATTCAAATCATACTGCATATGGCAAAGGAGCCCAAAAAGTTCTCATGTAAAAACTCAGATAATGAAACTGTCAAAACAAACCTGGAATCCAGCAGGGATCGGCAGGGTCAGAAGTACTGAAATTGTTGTACAGTTCATTGTGTACTTCCCTTCCTCACAAGTATGCATTACACTGACCTTTGCAAAGTCCTTCTGTCCTGCCCTGCCTTTCTCACAGGACTGCTCTAAGTCTCAAGTAAGATAGGCTAATCCACTTGAAAGAACTTTTTAAAAAAAAACAAAACTGGAAAGCAGCATAAAGTTTAAAGCTTCAAGGCATGAAGGCATCTTAGGGAGCACATCATTTTAACTACTGGAAGATGTGACCCTGGATGAAACTGTTCAGTAGGCAAAGCATGTTTGGGGTGATTATACATTTGACCCTTGAACAACAAAGGTTCGGACACTGCAGATCCACTTATATGCAGATTTTTTTCAATAAATACGGTACTTGTATTTTCACATTTCAGATCTTTAAATGCAGGGGAAAATCTGTGCTTGATTAGAGACTACAATATGTGGAATCAAAAGAACCAGGAATTGAGTCCTGATTCTATCCGAACTTTTTCAGCCCTCTAGTGAGTCATTTATCAATTCTTTGTTTTTGAGTCAGAGATAGCATGACAGAGGATTTTCCACTGCAAGGGAGGTGGGTGGGTGATAGACACCTTTTAACCACCCAACCTTGTTCAGGGGTCAACTGTATATATATATATGAATATCTTTTTTCCTTTCTTGAATTATAAATACACACACAGCATCTATTATACCCTTGGTTTTGTGCTAGGTGCTAGTGACACAGTGAGGACAGGTAGGTGTCCAAGACCTATCCTTGGAGGCCACCTAATCCTTGGCTATTTTTAAGTCTTCACATACCCACATACTTCCCACCCCTGCTGCTGCTGCTAAGTCGCTTCAGTCGTGTCTGACTCTGTGAGACCCCATAGACGGCAGCCCACCAGGCTCCCCCATCCCTGGGATTCTCCAGGCAAGAACACTGGAGTGGGTTGCCATTTCCTTCTCCAATGCATAAAAGTGAAAGGTGAAAGTGAAGTCGCTCAGTCGTTTCCGACTCTTAGCGACCCCATGGACAGTGGCCCACCAGGGTCCTCTGTCCATGGGATTTTCCAGGCAAGAGTACTGGGGTGGGGTGCCATTGCCTTCCCCGACCCCTGCTGCTGCTGCTGCTGCTAAGTCGCTTCAGTCGTGTCCGACTCTGTGCGACCCCATAGACGGAAGCTCACCAGGCTCCCCTGTCCCTGGGATTCTCCAGGCAAGAACACTGGAGTGGGTTGCCATTTCCTTCTCCAATGCATGAAAGTGAAAAGTGAAAGTGAAGTCACTCAGTCGTGTCCGACTCTTAGCGACCCCATGGGCTGGAGCCTACCAGGATCCTCCGTCCATGGGATTTTCCAGGCAAAAGTACTGGGGTGGGGTGCCATTGCCTTCCCCGTCCCCGACCCCTAGGTGCTCCTTATTCATGCTGTTCACTCTCCTGAATGACTTTTTATTTACATGTTTGTGTATTTATCTTTTTAACGGAGAATTTCACTTTTTCAAGTTTTCTATACGTGCTCCTGGAATGTGAAGTCAAGTGGGCCTTAGAAAGCATCACTACGAATAAAGCTAGTGGAGGTGATGGAATTCCAGTGGAGCTATTCCAAGTCCTGAAAGAGGATGCTGTGAAAGTGCTCCACTCAATATGCCAGCAAATTTGGAAAACTCAGCAGTGGCCACAGGACTGGAAAAGGTCAGTTTTCATCCCAATCCCAAAGAAAGGCAATGCCAAAGAATGCTCAAACTACCGCACAATTGCACTCATCTCACATGCTAGTAAAGTAATGCTCAAAATTCTGCAACCCAGGCTTCAGCAATATGTGAACCGTGAACTTCCTGATGTTTAAGCTGGTTTTAGAAAAGGCAGAGGAACCAGAGATCAAATTGCCAATATCCGCTGGATCATGGAAAAAGCAAGAGAGTTCCAGAAAAACATCTATTTCTGCTTTATTGACTATGCCAAAGCCTTTGACTGTGTAGATCACAATAAACTGTGGAAAACTCTGAAAGAGATGGGAATACCAGACCACCTGATCTGCCTCTTGAGAAATTTGTATGCAGGTCAGGAAGCAACAGTTAGAACTGGACATGGAACAACAGACTGGTTCCAAATAGGAAAAGGGGTACATCAAGGCTGTATATTGTCACCCTGTTTATTTAACTTCTATGCAGAGTACATCATGAGAAACGCTGGACTGGAAGAAACACAAGTTGGAATCAAGATTGCTGGGAGAAATATCAATAACTTCAGATATGCAGATGACACCACCCTTATGGCAGAAAGTGAAGAGGAACTCAAAAGCCTCTTGATGAAAGTGAAAGTGGAGAGTGAAAAGATTGGCTTAAAGCTCAACATTCAGAAAACGAAGATCATGGCATCTGGTCCCATCACTACATGGGAAATAGATGGGGAAACAGTGGAAACAGTGTCAGGCTTTATTTTTCTGGGCTCCAAAATCACTGCAGATGGTGACTGCAGCCATGAAATTAAAAGACGCTTACTCCTTGGAAGGAAAGTTATGACCAACCTAGATAGCATATTCAAAAGCAGAGACATTACTTTGCCAACAAAGGTCTGTCTAGTCAAGGCCATGGTCTTTCCTGTGGTCATGTGTGGATGTGAGAGCTAGACTGTGAAGAAGGCTGAGTGCCGAAGAATTGATGCTTTTGAACTGTGGTGTTGGAGAAGACTCTTGAGAGTCCCTTGGACTGCAGGGAGATCCAACCAATCCGTTCTGAGGGAGATCGGCCCTGGGATTTCTTTGGAAGGAATGATGCTGAGGCTGAAACTCCAGTATTTTGGCCACCTCATGTGAAGAGTTGACTCATTGGAGAAGACTCTGATGCTGGTAGGGATTGGGGGCAGGTGGAGAAGGGAACAACAGAGGATGAGATGGCTGGATGGCATCACTGACTCCATGGATGTGAGTCTGAGTGACCTCCCGGAGTTGGTGATGGACAGGGAAGCCTGGCGTGCTGCAGTTCATGGGGTCGCAAAGAGTCGGACACGACTGAGCGACTGATCTGATCTGATCTGATCTGATATGTGCTCTTAGCACACGACTGTGGGCAAGTGGCCTGTGAATTCCTGTGTCATTTACAAGAAAGGCAATTTTGGGAGGACCTTCCCAAGCTGTCTCCTCCCAACTATCGATAAGATTTATGTTTTAAGCCAGACCATTTTACATGGTGCTAAATTTCAGGAGTTGTTATAAGGGCGTATGTCTCTGGATAATTCATAAGTTGTATATTGGTTTTATACTACTTTCTGTATTTGTGTTATATTTAACAATAACTGTTAATAATAAATATCTCTTTCAAAATTCACACAACTTGTTCACTATTTCATAACGACATATGGCGCAGATGCTGGCCACTGGCGGGATCGGAGTGACCAGGAGTGTCTGGTCAGCGGTGAGGGCTACCTGTCTGCCACCTCTGGCCTCAAATGGTACCATCCAGTCGGCTACAAGAGAGCAAAACTACAAATGACAATAACAACAACAACGATAAGGTTATAATACCAGTCACTGTAATAATATACCCGAAAGTGAAATTCGCATCAGCCAAATCGTAGTAAGCACTAGTAATCGCGTTCCTGCATGGCCGCCAGACGTGGGACTGCAGGGACTGCGGGCGCCTCGGCTCTCCTAGCGCCCCTGACCGCCCCTTGTCACTCTCGGGCCGGCAGGGTGGGCGGGGCCCACTGGGAGGGGCGGAGCCTGGCGGGCGGGGCGGGGCGGGGCGCCGAGCCCACAGCAGAAGGTGGGGCCGAGGGGTAGGAGGGGGTGGACTGGCGGCTGGGCGGGGCGCGCTCGGGCCTCAGCTCCTCACGCGCCGCACTCGCAGTCTCATATCCCGCGCCGCCGGGAGGCCTGGCGGCTAGCGCTGTCCGTGATCCGAGGCAGGAGCCGGAGGAGAAACCGCGGGCGCTGAGGTAGGCGTGTGGCCGCCCGCCGCGCGGCCCGGCGCTCTAGCGCCCCGGGACCGGCCCGCGGGTTGTGGCGAGGCCGGGGGGCGGTGCGCGGAGGCCCGGGCGGGCGGGGCCGGGGCCTGGGGGCGGGGACCGGACTGGCCCAAGGGGCCAACTGGGCTGGCCCGGCCGCGGAAGTCGGGGTTCGAGGCGGTATGGGCGCCGCCTCATGCCCAGCTTGGTCCCGGGCCTTGTCAGCCCCGGAGGTGTGAAAACGGCCTGCCCCGGAGCGCCCACGAACGAGCGGGCGGGGGACGGCCTGGTCCCTCCCACTTTCGGGGCTCCGGGGCCAGTCACCCGTACAGCCCTCGGGAACTTGTTAATAGGAAAGCTTGGCAGAGAAACAAATGCCAACGTTTTGGAAGAACTGAGAGTCACGTCGTTAGGCGCTGAGGCTTTATTTTCCTTCCCCGCCCCCTGCCCAACCTCGGCCCGACTTGGCCAAAGAAGGATGTGTCACCAGCTCGGGGCCTCGGGCGGGATCCCGGGCCCGGCTGGGAGCGGGAGTACCTGAAACAAAGGTAAACAGGGGCCAGGCAGACCTCGGCTCTGCCCTGTGGCTGCCACTGGGCCGCCCCGGTGGGTCTTACTCCGCGCCGACCCCGGCCGCCGCCTCGGAGGGGCTTTCTCCTGGGGGACGTCTCGATGGAAACCAGCTGGCCGACGTTGGAGTTGATGTTGCATCTGCACTCTGCTATGTTCACATCATTTCCAATCCTCTGACTCTGGTAAAGCTTAAGGAAACTGTATCCAGTTTTAGTGGTCAGCAAATGTAAGGGAGAATAAATTGCTGTCTGTAAATTATAAGGTATTTTCTTATTAGGAAATGATCTGGAAACACGAAATAAAAGTTTTTTAACATGTAAGCAAGAAAAAGAGTGATTTGTATGCCTTCCAAAATCTGAGGAAGTGTTCCTCCTCAAATCATTTATGTACAAAACTTCGCCCAAACCTTCCGTGCCAGGCGTTTTTCTTTGTTCTTGGTTAGTCTCAGGCCTCAGTTTCTGGAGAGAACACCCACTCCGAGACCCTGAGAATGGTCATACTAGAGTAGAGCGTTGTGCTTCCAGCTCAGTAGGCAGCAGGCTTGTGTTACAGTAAAACACTGTTTTCTTTCTTTCTTTCTATTTTAAATTAACTGAACTTAATTTCTTCCAGGAGTATCTGTAACTGTTAGTGAAAGACTTTTAAAAATATCTACAGATTACTCCTAATTTACATGTACAATTCATTTACATTTATTGCATCCTATCCTCTCTGGCACAAGAACTTAATAGCATGAGATGCTTGTGGAAAAACTTGTATCTTGGAAGCTCAGAAACTGAGTACAGAGGAAAGAAAGTTTAAAAAAAAAAATGGAGAAGCCCTTTTTTTAAAAAAAAAAATTGAAGAAATCTTTACCAGAACCAACCTGGCTATTGAGTTCAAAAATAGCTTTATTACAAGTAATCTGAACATTAAGGAGTTAAAGATTTTTTTGTATTCGTATTTGCAAATTTTAAAATGCAGCTGACATTTTGAAGAGTGAAAGGCCCATCTGACTTTATCTTAGTCTGAATTAATTTGGCCTTAATATTTTTAGCTGAAACCACTACCCTAAGAGAATGAAAGTTTTGTTTCAGCAAGAAGGGAATAAAGAAGATGAGTAATATCAGGGTATGGGGTCCTTAGGGGGCGGGTACCTGTTCAAACCATAACTTTGCCTTTAAACACTTCACATTACCTCTGGCAGACAGTTTACTCTGATATGGTGGTCCCTGCCACCCTTCAACACGCCAACTTAAAGCTTTACTTCCTCTCTGAAGCTTTTCTTGACATCCTAACTCCATCCCACCACCCCCTGCAAAAAAACACCACCACCTGGAATAGAACTGATCACCGTTTTGGTTATGACCTTCCTCTAAATTAGAGATACGGTTGACATTTTGGACCAGATAATTCTTTTTGTGGAGGCTATCCTGTGTGGCTGAGATGGTAAAGCATCTGTCTACGATGAGGGAGACCTGGGTTTGATCCCTGGGTTGGGAAGATCCCTTGGAGAAGGAAATGGCAATCCACTCCAGTACTATTGCCTGGAAAATCCCATGGACAGAGGAGCCTGGTAGGCTACAGTCCATGGGGTCGCGAAGAGTCGGACACAACTGAGCGACTTCACATTCACGTTCATCCTGTGCATTATAGGTTGTTTAGCAGCATTCCTGACCTCTAGTTAATAGTTACCAGGAATCCCCCTCCACACACACACAACTGTGACAAACAGTCACACAACTCACACTGTTGTAACACTCAAAAATGTTTCCAGACACTTCCGGATGTCCCCTGGGAGGGTCAAAATCACCCCCACTTGAGAATCACTGTTCTAAATGGATTGCTGTCTTAACACTAATGACAAATGCATTGTCATCATTTGCTTCTGTGTCAGTTTACTCTGCTAGGTTTGAAGGTAAGAGCAGTCATTCATTTGTTCAGCAAACATGTGAGGGAGGGCCCACTTTGCCAGGCAGACATGAATTTAGGTCTGGGAATACAGCAGTAAAAGCCACGGATATTGTCTCTGCACTCTTGAACCATGCGGTCTAAAGAGAATGACAGACATGTGTAATTATGCAATTCCCCATTACAATTGTGATAGGTTCAGGAAGAAGTACAGGTACTGTGAGTACCTTAAAAAGGGGTACTGACATAGTTTGGAAATTGGGAGAAGTTTCCTTGGGAAGTAACCTTTAAGGTGAGGTAGCCTCAAGAAAAAAATAGAAGTTACAAGGTGAAGCTTAGGGGGACAGTCTGCAGAGTGTCTACAGCGGGTCCTACTCCCTCCCCCAGCTGCCAGTTTTCCCATACCTTCCAAAGGGGTCATCACTGTTAGTAGTTTTATGTATCATTCTAGACATTTTCTAGAATTGTCATTCTAGAAATGTCATTAACTTTCAAGCAAACACATATTCTTTCTGTTGTTTACACAAACAGCATACTGGTATACACTGTTCTGTTTCTTGTTTTGTTCTCTTAATGATGTCCTAGAAATCATTCCATTCTAGTACATAGTGTTCTTATTCTTTTGAATGACTAGTATTCCATTGTATAGATACACCACAGATTATTTAACCATTCCTCTATTGAGGGACATTTAAATTGTTTGCAGTAATTTACTATAAGAAGTAGTAGTATGCATATGCTAGTTCATATGTGTGTGAATATATTTGTAGGATAAATTCCTAGAAGTGCAGTTGTTGGGTCAAGTATTTATACACATAAACATTTGTAAATATTTGTGATTGTAAAAGATTATTCTTATCAAATTGGAGAGAATGAGTGAATGTTGGGAGAAAAATGATTCTAAGATCACAGTGTGCTATAGAATGAATTGCATCCCCCTAAAATTGCTGGTTGAAGCCCTACTCCCTAATGTGACTATATTTGAAGGTAGTATTTAGGAGATAATTAAGGTTAAATGAGGTCATAAGGGTGGGGCCCTAATCCAGTAAAATTGGTGGCCTTACAAGAAAAGGAGGAAGAGAAGCCCATGTGAGCACACAGTGAGAATGTAGCCATTTATATGCCAGGCAGAGTCCTTACCAGAAACCAGCCTTGCCAGACATTGATATGGGAGGTCTATCCTCCAGAACTGTAAGAAAACAAATTTCTGTTGTTTAAGCTATCCAGTCTGTGGTATTTTATTGTGGCAACTTAAGCTGGCTAATACTGTCAATCTTTAGGATCCACTGGGGGTTGGTTCTGGGACCCTCTTGGATACCAAAATCCATGGATGCTCAAGTCACTTATATAACATGGTGGAGTACAGTCAGGCCTCCATATCTGCAGGTTTTCATCCATGGATACAGAGGAAAACTGCACTGGTAGAGAAAAACTGGTAGCTGGAACCAAGCTGGTTGGTGACAGAGGAAATGAAGGGAAGTAGATAGATGCAAGGGATATATTTAGGAGGTGTAATCAATAGGATTTGATGAGTGGTATGGTACAAGCAGTGAGAAAGAGACATACACGCATAGGATGAAGCCCAGGTTTCTTGCTTGCCCAGCCAGGTGAATGGTGCTGGTACCTGAACTAGAGAACATTGGAAGGACAAATGGTTGAGGTAGTTTAAATTACAGTTCACTTTGGAACTGGTGAGAAGTGGAGATGTCACATGAGCATTTGCTAATTCAAATTCAGAGCCCAGAAGAGTGGGATGAACAGGGGATACACACATTTAGGTGTAAGTTGAAGGGCATAGATGGAATTAACCAGCAGAGAGGTTGTACACTCTCAGCCCACAGCTGAATCTGCTTTACAGATTTGTGTTGTTTTTCACATACAGTGGTGGTAGTGGTGGTTTAATTTTGAGCTAGTTGCCAATAATTTAAAATGTGAAAATTTCCCAAGAAAATCTAGATTTGGGGCTTTTCTTTAAAAGTATGAAGGTGTAGCACTAGTGAGCTGGCTTTCCCATGTGGGAACAATTGAGCACAGCTGATCCCAGCTGCTTTCTAGTCCACCAAAGAGCCTACCACTACCTAAGACTTATTCCTGGCCTGCTTTGTTTCTTTTCTTTAATGACCCTATAGGCACTTGAGTGTGGAATCCCTGCTGTAGGGAGAGAGTATGGAATAGTGATTCTCATTTTCGTAGCACATGGAAACACTGAATGATTAAAAAATACTGTTGATGGAGCCTACCTTAGAAATTTCTTTTTCTGTTTGTTGTTGTTTAGTTGCTAGGTCCTGTCCAACTCTGCAACCCTCCAGACTGTAGCCCACCAGGCTCCTCTATCCTTGGGATTTTCCAGGCAAAGCATACTGTAATGGGTTGCCATTTTCTTCTCCAGGAGATCTTCCCTACTCCGGGATCAAACCTGAATCTCCTGCGTGGCAGGCAGATTCCTTACATCTGGGCCTCTAGGGGAGCCCCTGTTTCTGTTTATTTTTTCTGTTTATTTTTAAAGTCCTCAGGTGTTTCCACTGAGCAGAAGTTGAGAACCATCGGTTATAGACTGAGAGGAGGACTCAGCCCTAGCATTTCAAAGTTGGGTCCAAGAGGGTAGCCCCAGAAAAGTGATGAGAAGTGGCAAGAGAGATACAGCAGATGGTAACCTGCTTGCAGTTAAGGTGTGCAAACTTAACCCAATATATTGAAATTGTTTCTAGTTAGATGAAAGAAAGTGTTCCAAACAGCAGGTATACTTACTCTTTGTTTTGCATGTATGCATATATTCTATTCATTACTGCATAAAGTTATACATACAAAAAACAGGCTTTACTTAGTAGGCCATTTAAAAAATTTTCAAGAGTAATTTAAACTGTATTTGATTTTTGTCTTAGAAACTCATTCTCAAATTTAATTCTGGTTTAAGATGTGTCATGAAAGGCAAGGGAAGAGAGTATTTTAAAAAGAGGAGTCCTCAAGTAAAGATGTAGACCGAAAATGATGTATTGAATTTAGCAAGACGGAGGAGTCTTTGACCTCAGTAACAACTGCTTTAGATTGAAAAAAGCAGAAACCAGATTGAAGTGAATAGAAAGGAAGGAAATGGAAATTGTGAATGTTGGAAAAATCTTTTGAGAAGTTTACCCACTAGAGGAGTGATGAGGGAAAGGGAGGTGTCTTATATGTCTCTATGGGAGGCGCTTAGCCTGTGTTGTTACCCAAATGCTTCTCCTGACTTTTCAAGGAGGTATCTCAGAGGTGCCTGATTACCCTTCTACCCAATTCCAAGGGGTCTTGTTTGCATTTGTTTTGGAGACTTGGTGCTTGTCCCTGAGGAGGTATTTTTCCAGGACTCTTGAGACTTAGATGTTGGTGATTATGCCCTTAGTCTGTTTCTTATCTGGAAAGCCATCGATCCTAAAGGCCAGCAGCACTCCAGTGACCCTGACATCATCTTTTCAGTGAATTGATGAACAAAGACCAGATTGTCAGCATGTTGAAAATGTAACACTCGGCTTGGTCAGGGAATACGTATCTATGTGTCATTCCTAGGAGTAGTCTTTGCAGCTATTATTTTTTCGTAATTAACTTTGTCTTGCAGTTTGGTTTTTCAGTTGCATGCATGTAACATTTCTGATACTTTGAAATCTTTATCATTGATGGTGATTAAAAGGTATGGATATAAATTGAAGGATTAGGCCCTCATTGAGCTCAGAATAAGAGAACACCAAACCAACTGGTTTCCAGAAGGCTGTTTGAATGCTGTTGCCTGAAGACTTTAGGTTAGAGTGACTCTGGAGTGAGTTGTCATGCAGATATTCACTACCAATCTGTCTTTTATCCATTTCTGCCTCGTTGGCAATGGTAATCTGATACAGGAAGGTTTAAAGGTCAGTTTTACACATCATATTTCTAAGAGTTGTGATCTACCAGCAGGATAGACATCACAGGGGTTGGAAAATGCCAAGGATTGTTAGTGAAAAATGGTATTTATTAGTTGAAGGCATAAACCCCATTGGCTGTACTCTTTTTGCAAACAGTATCATCTCATAAGGGATTGTCCTTCACAGCTGTCATTGATTCATCAGTTATGTGAATAATGGTTAACTTCTAAATGAAGGATGACTTTGTGATATGAATAGCAGGCTTTGGTTTAAGAAGGTTTACATTGGGAGTCTATGATAAGAAAATATTTTGCTTAGAAACTTTTATGTGCTTAGTCAATTGTAGGAATTCTGTTATCACAAATATAGTTAGGTACTATGCCTGTTGGTTCCCCATGTGGCACAAGTGGTAAAGACTCTGCCTGCCAGTGCAGGAGACACAAGAAACGTGGATTCAGTCCCTGGGTCGGGAAGATCCCCTGGGGAAAGAAATGACAATTCACACCAGTATTTCTTGCCTGGAAAATTCCATGAACAGAGGAGCCTGGTGGGCTACAGTCCATGGGGTCGCAAAGAGTCAGACACGATAGAGCACATACACACACACTATGCCTGATGGTGCTAGATGGAGGGAAAAGTTCACTGCCAAAGTTGTCCAGAGTACCTTTGGTTTATAAAGGAGACAATGGTGGCATGGTAAGAGAATTTAGTCAGTTCTTGGGTGCGTGGCCTTAATCTGTTAAGTTTGAGCTGTGTGATTTATTGTTTTTATTGAGTTAAAATTCATGTAACATAAAATTAGCTGTTTTAATCATTTTCAAATGTATGACTCAGTGAATCTCAATACATCTACAGTGTTGAACAACCATCACCATTATCTAATTTCAGAACATTTTTATCATCCCAGAGGGAAACTCTGTACCTATTAAGCAGTCACTCCTCATCCCTTTCTCCCCCTGTTTCCTGGTGACCACCAGTTTGCTTTCTTTCTCTATGAAGTTGTTTATTCTGGACATTTCATATAAATGGAATCACAGAATACGTGACTTTCTGTGTCTGGCTTCTTTCATTTAGCATGAAGTTTATAAGGTTCATTCATGTTGTAGCATGTGTTCCTTTCTTTGAATAATATCCATTCCTTTCTTTGACTAATAATTCCGTTGAATGGATATACCACATTTTGTTTATCCGTTTATCAGTTGATGGGCATTTCCATTGTTTATACCTTCTGGCTACTGTAAATAGTGCTACCAAGAACATTTGTGTACCAGTTTTTACTTGAATATCTGTTTCAGTGCTTTTGTGTATATATCTGGAGTGGAATTGCTGGACCATATGGTAATTCTATATAACCACCATACTGTTTTCCACAGCAACTGTACCATTTTATATTTTCACTTTCAGTGTTTGAAAGTTCCAGTTTCTCCATGTCCTCGTCAACACTTGTTATTTTCTGGGTTTGTTTTGGTTTTGGTTATAGCCATCCTAGTGGGTGTGAAGTGATACTTCACTGTGATTTTGATTTGAATTACCTTAATGCTTTGCATCTTTTAATATGTTTTTTTGCCATTTTATTAGAGATATGTCTATTCAAGTTCTTAGCCTGTTCTTTAATTGGATTGTCTGTCCTTTTGTTGTTGTGTAGTTAAGAGTTCTTTATATATTCTGATTACCAGACCTTTGTGAGATATATGATCCTTCAGCAACTACCAAGAGTCTTCCATTCTATTAATAGTGCCTAGTGAGTCATGACGTAACTAGAGGACTAGTACTCAGCCAGTCACAGGACCCCAGGTGCAAAAGACATTTGGATAGGTTGTACCCATACAGAATTGAAAGTATTTTTTTCTTGTTGAGCATGTACTTGTCAAATTCTGTTACTGTTCCTCTCAAATTTAAGGATAGCTGTTCTAGGTATGTGAGTCATAGTTTTCAATATGAAAGAGTTTTCAGGCATTAAAGGAGAATGAAAGCAGTTGTTTTTATTAGACCAAGAATTTCACATTTCATTGTACCAACTTTAAACTTCTAAAACTAAGACTATTTCCTGAATCAGTGGTTAGTGATTTCATTCACTTTAGTCAACAAATATTTATTGAGTTATCACTATGTGCCTGGCACTTTACCAAACACTAGAGATACAGTGCCTTGTGATACAAACCCAAACTCTATCTTGACCCTCCTCTTGATCCTTCTCAACATCTGTTCCTCTCTGTTGTCTCACTTACTGAGAGACAGTTAAGTTCCTTTCCACCAGTCTCTCTTGAGCCCTCTCTCTTTGAGTCAGGACTTTGCCTTCAACAGTGCTGACTCCAGTGAGTAAGTTTTCAGTCTTTTTCTTGCTTGACCTTTCAACAGCATTTTGCATAGTTGTTTATTCCTTTCTTTGAAATACTTTCATCATTTAGTTTCCAAAATACTACATTCTCTAGATTTATTCCTATTACTGGTGATTCTTAGTCTTTTTGCTCATTCCTCATCATCTTCCTGACTTGTGAGAGTTGGAGTGCTGCTTATTTCTGAAACTTCCAATCTTCCTTATCAACCCTATTTCCTTTTCATTTTACCCAGTCTCGTGACGTTAAATACATACCAAAGACTACCATTTTTTTTCTCCAAGTTACACCTCTCCTATGAACCTCACATTCTTTTACCTAAGTGCCTACTTGACCTCTCCATTTGGCTGTCTGACAGGTATCTCAAAACTGAACTCCTGATCTTCCTCTATAAAACCCACTCTTCCCACAGCCTGTCCTGTATCAATAAATAGCAGCTCCATTCTTCCAGTAGCCCAGGCCAAAAATATTGGCATCATCTCTGACTCGCTTCTCTTTCACTCCACATTCAGTCTATCAGCCAACTCTCTTGGCTCTGCCAAGAGAATGCATCTAGAATTGGTAACATCCCAATATCTCTACTGCTTCTACCTTGTCCAGACCACCATTGTATCTCATCTGGATTATTGCCATAGCCTCTTTTCCCCTCCTTCTACCCTTGCTCTCCTGGTAGCTAGAGGGACCCCATTAAAAGTAAGTTCTTGGACCTGGTCAGGACCCTTATGGTGTCTGAGGTTGACTGAATGTTAACATATTAATAAAGGTTAATGTTTTTGCGTACTTACTACTTGCCAGGCACTGTTCCAGGTGTTTTTCTGGATAAAAGTATGAGACCTGTGCAACAACCCTACCAAGTGGATTCTTTACTGCTGAGCCACCTATTGGAAGACAGAAGAACACAGGCAGGAGATCAAACCCTGAGCCTTTGGAGTGGGAGCACTGGCTCCAAGACCCTAGATTATAAGAGAACTAACCCTATGGAGTATCAAATAGTGATAACTCACACAAAGGAAACCACTTGAATACAAGACCCAGCATCACCTAACCACAGTGACACCCTGTGCAGGATGCCTCATTTGAACAACAAACAAAACAAAAATGCAAACCAAATCATCAGCAGACAGGATTAGCACCTCACTCAGCCTTGCCCATCAGAGGAAAAACAAACAAACAAAAACTCAGTACAAATCTCACCCTATATAAAGCTTGCACAAACCACTGGACCAACCTTAGGAGAGCAGAAACCAAAAGGATTCAACCTTGAAGCCTGGGAAAAGGAGACCTCAAACACAATTAGTTTAAAAAAAATAATGAAAAGGCAGATAAATATTAACAGAAATGAAGGAGCAAACTAGAAACACAGAAGTCCAAATAAATGAAGAGGAAATAGGCAAACCACCTGAAAAAGAATTCAGAATAATGATGGTAAAGATGATCAAAAACCTTGAAAACAAAATGGAGAAAATGCAAGAATCAATTAACAAAGACCTAGAAGAATTAAAGAATAAACATACAGAGACAACACAATTACTGAAATTAAAAATACTCTAGAAGGAATCAGTAGCAAAATATCTGAAGCAGAAGACCAAATCAGTGAACTGGAAGATAAAATGGTGGAAATAGTCTCAGAGACTTCTGGGACCATATCAAACGCACCCACATTTGAATTATAGGGGTCCCAGAAGGAGAAGAGAAAAAGAAAGGGTATGAGAAAATTTTTGAAGAGATTATAGTTGAAAATTTCCCCAACATGGCAAAGGAGTCAATCAAGTCCAAGAGGCACAAAGAGGCCCATACAGGATAAACCCAAGGAGAAACATGCCAAGACACATACTAATCAAACTAACAAAGACTAAACACAAAGAAAGAATATTAAAAGCAGCAAGGAAGAAGCAACGAGTAACATACATACTTAACTTATGCTTAACAGCTGATCTTTGAGCAGAAACTCTGCAGGCCAGAAGGGAATGGCAGGATATATTTAAAGTACTCAGAGGGAAAAATCTACAACCGAGATTACTGTACCCAGCAAGGGTCTCATTCAGAATTGATGGAGAAATCAAAAGCTTTTCAGACAAGCAAAAGTTAAGAGAATTCAGTACCACCAAGCCAGCTTTATAACAAATGTTAAAGGGTCGTATATAGTCAAGAAATACAAGAGAAGAGAAAAGATCTACAACATCAACCCCACAGACTGGCTGAATGGATACAAAAACAAGACCCATCTATATATGCTGTCTACAAGAAACCCACATCAGACCTAAAGACACATAGACTGAAAGTGAGAGAATAGGAAAATATATTCTGTGCAAATGGGAAGCAAAAGAAAGCTGGAGTAGCAATCCTTATATCAGACAAAATAGATCACAAAATAAAGAACATTACAAGAGATAAGGAAGGGCACTACATAATGATCAAGGAATCAATCCAAGAGGAAGACATAACAATTGTAAATATCTATGCACCCATCATAGGAGCACCTCAATACATAAGACAGACACTAATGGACATAAAAGGAGAAATGGACCATAACACAATAATAGTAGGAGACTTTAACACCCCACTCACAGCAGTGGACAGATCATCAAAACAGAAATTTAATAAGGAGACGTGTATTAAATGATACATTAGATGAAGTGGGTCTCATTGATATCTTCAGGACATTCCATCCAAATGCAGAATACACCTTCTTCTCAACTGCACATGGAACATTCTCCAGGATATACCACATCTTCAGTCACAAATCAAACCTCAGTAAATTTAAGAAAATTAAAATTATATCAAGCATATTCTCTGACCACAATGAAGCTAACTATGAGACTAGATATCAATTACAAGAAAAAACTGTAAGAAACAAAAACACATGGAGATTAAACAACACATTTCTAAATAACCAACAGGTTACTGAAGAAATCAAAGGGGAAATCAAAAACTTTCTAGAAACAAATAACAATGAAAACATGACAACTCAAAACCTATGGGATGCAGCAAAGGCAGTTCTGAGAGGTAAGTTTACAGCAATACAGTCCTACCTTAATAAACTAGAAAAACATCGAATAGACAACCTAACTTTACACCTAAAACAACTGGAAAAAGAACAAAGAAAATTCCAAAATTAGTAGAAAGAAAGAAATCATAAAGATCCTAAAAGAAATAAATGAAAAAGAAATCAAAGAAACTATAGTAAAGATTAATAAAACTAAAAGCTGGTTCTTTGAGAAGATAAACAAAATTGACAGGCCCCTTTGCCAGACTCATCAAGAAAAAAAGAGAGAAGCATCAAATCGACAAAATTAGAAATGAAAATGGAGAGGTTACAACAGACAGTACAGAAATACAAAGGATTATAAGAGACTATTATGAACAGCTATATGGCAATAAAATGGATAACCTGGAAGAAATGGACAGATTCTTAGAAAAGTTCAATCTTCCAAGACTGAACCAGAAAGAAGTAGGAATTATGAACAACCCAGTTGCAAGCACTAAAATTGAAGCTGTGATCAAAGCTCTCTCAAAAAAACAAAAGCCCAGGACCAGATAGCTTCACAGGAGAATTCTGTCAAACATTTACAGAAGAGCTAATGCCTAGTCTTCTAAAACTCTGTCAAGAAATTGCAGAGGAAGGAACACTTCCAAACTCATTCTTTGAGGCTACCATCACCCTGATACCAGAACCAGACAAAGACAACACAAAAAGAGAAAACTGCAGGCCAGTATCACTGATGAACATAGATGCAAAAATCCTCAACAAAATTGTAGCAAACAGAATTCAGCAACACATCAGAAAGCTCATACACTATGATCAACTTGGGTTTATTCCAGGAATGCAAGGATTCTTCAATGTATGTAAATCAATCAATGTGATACACCATATTAACAATTGGTAATAACAATTGAAAGATAACCATATGATCATCTCAATAGATTCAGAAAAAGCCTTTGACAAAATTCAGTACCCATTTATGATTAAAACTCTTCAAAAAATGGGCATAGAAGGAACCTACGTCAACATAGTAAAAGCCATATATGATAAGCCTACAGCAAACATTATTCTCAGTGGTGCAAAGCTGAAAGCATTCCTCCTAAGATCAGGAAGAAGACAAGGCTGTCCACTTTCACCACTATTATTCAGCGTAGTTCTGGAAGTCCTATCTACAGCAATCAGAGAAGAAAAAAGAATTAAAAGGAATCCAGATCAGAAAAGAAGTAGTAAAGCACTCACTGTTTGCACATGACATGATACTGTACGTAGAAAACCCTAAATATTGTATCAGAAAATTACTACACTTAATCAGTGAATTTAGCAAAGTTGTAGGATACAATACACAGAAATCACTTTCATTTTTATGTACTAACAATGAAAAATCAGAAAGATAAATTAAGGAAACAATCCCATTCACTGTTGCAACAAAAAGAATTAAATATCTAGGAATATACTTACCTAAGAAGACAAAATAACTGTACAAAGAAAATTATAAGACACTGATGAAAGAAATCAAAGATGACATAAACAGATGGAGAGCTATTCCATGTTCCTGGGTAGGAAGAATCAATATTATGAAAATGACTACACTACCAAACACAATCTATAGATTTGATGTGATCCCTGTCACATTACCAATGGCATTTTTCACAGAACTAGAACAAAAGATTTCACAATTCATGTGGAAACACAAAAGCCCCCAAATAGCCAAAGCAGTCTTGAGAAAGAAGAATAGAGCTGGAGGAATCAACCTTCCTGACTTCAGATTATATTACAAAGCTACAGTCATCAAGACAGTATGGAATTGGCACAAAAACAAAAATACAGACCAATGGAAAAAGATAGAAAGCCCAAAAATAAACCCATGCACCTTTGGGTACCTTATTTTTGAGAAAGAAGGCAAGAATATACAATGGGGCAAAGACAACCTCTTCAATAAATGGTGCTGGGAAAACTGGACAGCTACATGTAAAAGAATGAAATTAGAACACTTCCTAACACCATACACAAAGATAAACTCAAAATAGATCAAAGACCTAAATGTTAAGACCAGACTGTAAAACTCTTAGAGAAAAACATAGGCAGAACATACAGTGACATAAAGCAAGATCCTCTATGACCCCCCTGCTAGAGTAATGGAAATAAAAACAAAAGTAAGCAAGTGGGACCTGATTAAACTTAAAAAGCTTTTGCACAGCAAAGGAAACTATAAGCAAGGTGAAAAGACAACCCTCAAAATGGGAGAAAATAATAGCAAATGAAACAACTGACAAAGGATGAATTTCCAAAATATACAAGAAACTCATATAACTCAGTGCCAGAAAAAACAAACAACCCAATCAAAAAGTGGGGAAAAGTCCTAAACAGACATTTCTCCTAAGAAGACATACAGATGGCTAACAAACACATGAAAAGGTGTTCAACATCACTCATTATTAGAGAAATGCAAATCAAAACTATAATGAGATATCACCTCATACCAGTCAGAATGGCCGTCGTCAAAAAGTCTACAAACAATAAATGCTGGAGAGGGTGTGGAGAAAAGGGAATGCTCTTGCACTGTTCGTGGGAATGTAAATTGATACAGCCACTATGGAAGATGGTATGGAGATTCCTTAAAAAAACTAGGAATAAACCACCATATGACCTAGCAATCTTACTCGTAGGTGTATACCCTGAGGAAATCAAAATTGAAAAAGACACGTGTATCCCATTGTTCATTGCAGCAGTATTACAATAGCTAGAACATGGAAGCAACCTAGATGTCTATCAACAGATGAATGGATAAGGAAGTTGTGGTACATATATACAATGGAATATTACTCAGCCATAAAAAGGAACACATTTGAGTCAGTTCTAATGAGGTAGGTGAACCTAGAACCTTTTATACAGAGTAAAGTGAATCAGAAAGAGAAAGATAAACATCGTATTCTAACACACATATTCGTAATCTAGAGAAATGGTCAGAGAAGGCAATGGCACCCCACTCCATTACTCTTGCCTGGAAAATCCCATGGACGGAGGAGCCTGGTAGGCTGCAGTCCATGGGGTTGCTAAGAGTCGGACACAACTGAGCAACTTCACTTTCACTTTTCACTTTCATGCATTGGAGAAGGAAATGGAAACCCAGTGTGCTTGCCTGGAGAATCCCAGGGATGGGGGAGCCTGATGGGCTGCCAGCTATGGTGTTACACAGAGTCAGACATGACTGAAGCAACTTAGCAGCAGCAGCAGCAGAGAAATGATACTGAAGAATTCATGTACAGTGGCAGTGGAGAAGCAGATATAGGGAATAGACTTATGGATATGGATAGAGGGGAGGAGAGGATGAAATGTATGGAAAGAGTAACATGGAAACTTACATTACCATGTATAAAATAGATGGGCTTCCCAGGTGGCTCAGAAGATAGCCAACGGGAATTTGCTGTATGATTCGGGAAACTCAAATGGGCTCTATATCAATCTAGAGGGATGGGATGGGCAGAAGATGGGAGGGAGGTTCATAAGGGAGGGGATATATGTATACGTATGGCTGATTCTGATAGAGTGCCTGATGAACTATGGACTGAGGTTCGTGACATTGTACACGAGACAGGAATCAAGACCATCCCTATGGAAAAGAAATGCAAGAAAGCAAAATGGCAGTCTGGGGAAGCCTTACAAATAGCTGTGAAAAGAAGAGAAGCAAAAAGCAAAGGAGAAAAGGAAAGATACAAGCATCTGAATGCTGAGTTCCAAAGAATAGCAAGAAGAGATAAGAAAGCCTTCCTCAGTGATCAATGCAAAGAAATAGAGGGGAAAAACAGAATGGGAAAGACTAGAGATCTCTTCAAGAAAATTAGAGATACCAAGGGAACAATTCATGCAAAGATGGGCTCGATAAAGAACAGAAATGCTATGGACCTAACAGAAGCAGAAGATATTACGAAGAGGTGGCAAGAATACATAGAAGAACTGTACAAAAAAGATGTTCACGATCCAGATAATCATGATGGTGTGATCCCTCACCTAGAGCCAGACATCCTGGAATGTGAAGTCAAGCGGGCCTTAAAGAGCATCACTATGAACAAAGCTAGTGGAGGTGATGGAATTCCAGGGGAGCTATTTCAAATCCTGAAAAATGATGCTGTGAAAGTGCTGCACTCAATATTCCAACAAATTTGGAAAACTCAGCAGTGGCCACAGGACTGGAAAAGGTCAGTTTTCATTCCAGTCCCAAAGAAAGGCAATGCCAAAGAATGCTCAAACTACTGCACAATTGCACTCATCTCACATGCTAGTAAAGTAATGCTCAAAATTCTGCAAGCCAGGCTTCAGCAATATGTGAACCGTGAACTTCCTGATGTTGAAGCTGGTTTTAGAAAAGGCAGAGGCACCAGAGACCAAATTTCCAACATCTGGATCATGGAAAAAGCAAGAGAGTTCCAGAAAAACATCTATTTCTGCTTTATTGACTATGCCAAAGCCTTTGACTGTGTAGATCACAATAAACTGGAAAATTCTGAAAGAGATAGGAATACCAGAACACCTGACCTGCCTCTTGAGAAACCTATATGCAGGTCAGGAAGCAACAGTTAGAACTGGACATGGAACAACAGACTAGTTCCAAATAGGAAAAGGAGTACGTCAAGGCTGTATATTGTCACCCTGCTTATTTAACTTCTATGCAGAGTACATCATGAGAAACGCTGGACTGGAAGAAGCACAAGCTGGAATCAAGATTGCCAGGAGAAATATCAATAACCTTAGATATGCAGATGACACCACCTTTGTGGCAGAAAGTGAAGAGGAACTAAAAAGCCTCTTGATGAAAGTGAAAGTGGAGAGTGCAAAAGTTGGCTTAAAGTTCAACATTCAGAAAACTAAGATCATGGCATCTGGTCCCATCACTTCATGGGAAATAGATGGGGGAACAGTGGAAACAGTGTCAGACTTTCTTTTTCTGGGCTCCAAAATCACTGCAGATGGTGACTGCAGCTATGAAATTAAAAGACGCTTACTCCTTGGAAGGAAAGTTATGACCAACCTAGATAGCATATTCAAAAGCAGAGATATTACTTTGCCAACAAAGGTCTGTCTAGTCAAGGCTATGGTCTTTCCTGTGGGCATGTATGGATGTGAGAGCTGGACTGTGAAGAAGGCTGAGCGCCAAAGAATTGATGCTTTTGAACTGTGGTGTTGGAGAAGACTCTTGAGAGTCCCTTGGACTGCAAGGAGATCCAACCAGTCCATTCTGAAGGAGATCAGCCCTGGGATTTCTTTGGAAGGACTGATGCTAAAGCTGAAACTCCAGTACTTTGGCCACCTCATGCGAAGAATTGACTCACTGGAGAAGACTCTGATGCTGGAAGGGATTGAGGGCAGAAGGAGAAGGGGACGACAGAGGATGAGATGGCTGGATGGCATCACTGACTCAATGGACGTGAGTCTGAGTGAACTCCGGGAGTTGATGATGGACAGGGAGGCCTTGTGTGCTGTGATTCATGGGGTCGCAAAGAGTCGGACACAACTGAGCGACTGAACTGAACTGATGGCTGATTCATGTTGAGGTTTGACAGAAAACAGCAAAGTTCTTTAAAGCAATTATCCTTCAATTAAAAAAAAAAAAGAAAAAACTTTTTAAAGTAAGTTCTCTGATCAGAGGTTTTACACTTACCTACAAGGCCCTACGTAATCTAAACCCCCTTTTACTTCTCTGATCTCATCTCCAACTACTCTCCCCTGTGCTTACTTTGTCCCAGTCACCAATGTACCTTGCACTTCCTCAACAAAGCAGGACATACCTCCCTCAGGACCTTTGCTTTCCCATAACGTCTACAAAGCTCCTTCTCTCGGGTCTTTGCTTACGTTCATTTTTCCCAGCATTCACTTCCTTTTCAAATTCTTCTTCCCAGAGCCCTCTGTAATCTGAGTGTTCCTTAAGATCGAGCACTCAGGTTATTTCTCTCCCTTCTGTTTGTTGATCCATATTTAAGCTTTCTTTTGAACAAGTCCCCCAGTTCTATTTTGTTTTTTTTTAGCAGTTTGAAAACTGCTTGTCTGTGAGGTTAGAAATAAAAAGCAGAGATTAGTGTCTGTGAATGGGTTTGTCATTATGAACTTAGAAATCATAAGAAAAGCACTGAGTCCTTCCATTTCTTGATCACAGACATATTCCCTATTTCACAGCCTTAAGGATGGAGCCCTTTATTTTCTTGGGCTCCAAAATCATTGCAGATGGTGACCGCAGCCATGAAATTAAAAGACGCTTCCCCCTTGGAAGAAAAGCCATGACAAACCTGGACAGCGTATTAAAAGCAGAGACATACTTTGCCAACAAAGGTCTGTCTAGTCAAAGCTATGGTTTTTCCAGTAGTCATGTATGGCTGTCAGAGTTGGACCATAAAGAAGGCTGAGCACTGAAGAATTGTGCTTTTGAATTGTGGTGTTGGATAAGACTCTTGAGAGTCCCTTAGACTGCAAGGAGATCAAACCAGTCAGTCCTAAAGGAAATCAACCCTGAATATTCATTGAAAGGAATGATGCTGAAGCTCCAATACTTTGGCCACCTGATGTGAAGAACTGCCTAGTTAGAAGACCCTGATGGTAGGAAAGATTGAAGGCAGGAGAAGGGGACAACAGAGTATAAGATGGTTGGATGGCATCACCAACTTGATAGACGTGAGTTTGAGCAGGCTCCGGGAAATGGTGAAGGACAGGGAAGGCTGGTGTGCTGCAGTCCATGGGGTTGCAATCCTGCTGTGACTACTGATGTCATGCTGGTTACAGCATTTCTACCATTGCCAGCCCCCACTCAAGCAATGTGGCTCATATATCAGCATTTTGTCTTCTCTCAGCATGGTATGTCTTAGCAATCTTGGCATTCTCCTGGCATTCTAGTTGGGACCTCTTTCTTATGGCAGGCTCTGCTCATGAGTGGGGTTTCATTCATTGTTGGCAGCAGTATTGGAATCCACATTCCACAGTATTGGAATTCACACGTAAAAGCAGTTATGTGCATACGTGCTAAGTCACTTCAGTCGTGTCTGACTCTTTGTGACCCAATGGACTGTGGTCTGCCAGGCTCCTCCTGTCCATGGAATTCTCCAGGCAAGAATACTGGAGTGGGTTGCCATTCCTGTGTCCAGGGTATCTTCCCAACCCAAGGATCAAACCCGGCTCTCCTGCATTGCAGGCAGATTCTTTACCTCCTGAGCCACTAGGGAAGCCCCTAGATGAGCTAATTTCCTGGATGACAAATAAGTAGATAAATAAATAATGTAATTTCAGATAGTGGTAATAGTGCTATAAAGAAAATTAAGTAGGGCTATTCCCCTAATGATGAACCCTCGGGTTGTTTCCAGTGTTTCCTCTTTCAAGCGTTACTGCAGTGAACATCCTTTTACTTATGCAAATATATGAATGTTTATATTATATAGATTCTGAAAGATGGAATTACTAGGTAATATAATCATATCACTAAAATTTTAACAGATAATGCCAAATTGGTCCCCAAGGTGTCTATTCTAATATTGTAGTATATGTAATATAATTAAAATCTGTAATATATTTATGTTTTTTAATAAAATATTTGTATTACTTTTAGTTACACTAAGAATATAGAATATAGTCTCTTTGTTGAAAAAATTTAACAAAGGGTATAAAAAGCCTCATGTATTCACCAACTTGGAAATTTTTGCCTCTCTCAAAAGTTTTTAAAACTCCTCTCTCCTAGTTTTTTTTTGTTTTTTTTTTTTTAATTTATTTATTTTTAACTGAAGGATAATTGCTTTACAGTATTGCATTGGTTTCAGACATCAACATAAATCAGCCATAGCTTTCTCCTTGTTTTAATTTTTATATCCCTGGGGTTGTGCACATTTCCTCAATTTTTGACCATTTTTATTTCTTTTTTCTATTTGGATGGCATAACAAAGACTGCTGGTTACCTCCTATGACCCATTCTTCCTTTATCTTTAGTAATAGGAACCCCAACTTTTACATAGGTCCATTGCTGCCAGCATCCAGAAGATTACATTTCTGGGTTTCCTTGGAGCTAAGTATAACTATGTGAGTTTTAGCTAATAATATATAAGCAGAAGGGCTCGGTGTAACTTTCTGAAGCCTACTTCAAGAGAGAAGGCACTCCCTCATCCCTTCACCCAGTCTGTATATTGGAACACAGGAGTAATAACTGGAGCTCTAACAGTCATCCTAGAGGACTGTGAGCTCAATGAGCCAGAAAATCTGGGTCTCTGAGCATTTGGTGGAGCTGCTGCACCAGCCCTCAACTTCTTTCCCATAAGAGAGAAATTTAACTTCTGTTTTGTTTCAACGTTCTTTTTTTTTTCTGTTATATACAATGTAGCAAATGCTTTTTATTTATTTATAGGAGTCCTTTGGGTTCTAGATACTCAATCTTTATTTATGAAAATTGTACATTTTCTTCCAATCTGTAAGTCCTCTCCCACTGTCAGTTTTTAGTTCTGAGGTCAAATTTTCCTATCTTTGCTTTTATGGCTTTTTTGTTTGAAATTTTTTTTTTTTTTGCTAAGTTTTTTTAACTCACTTTTTAATGGATGTCTTTCCTGTCCTGAAGATAAAAACATAGTAATATTAATTTTCGTATATGTTCTTATAACATTTAGGTCTTCAATTCATCTGGAACTTATTTTTGTGAATAGTGTAAGGGAAAAATCTTGTTCAGTTGGCTATTCATTTGAATAATTTTTCTAGTAAGTGGCATGTCAGATTACTAATTAATAATTTATCTATATATGTATAGATTGGTTTTAGTACTCTATTTTGTTCCATTGATCTTCACTTCTGTGCCATTAATACGCTTTTATTTATTATATCTTGATAATATATTTTGATTTTGGGTAGGCACAATCTTCTTTCTTTGTTCTTTTTTTAAAAAAATATAGCTATAGCACAATATTTATAAAACAAACTTATATGCAGACTACATCATGAGAAACACTGGGCTGAAAGAAGCACAAGCTGGAATCAAGATTGTCAGGGAGAAATATCAATAACCTCAGATATGCAGATGACACCACCCTTATGCCAGAAAGTGAAGAGGAACTAAAAAGCCTCTTGATGAAAGTGAAAGTGGAGAGTGCAAAAGTTGGCTTAAAGCTCAACATTCAGAAAATGAAGATCATGACATCTGGTCCCATCACTTCATGGGAAATAGATGTGGAAACAGTGTCAGACTTTATTTTTCTGGGCTCCAAAATCACTGCAAATGGTGATTGCAGCCATGAAATTAAAAGACACTTGGAAGGAAAGTTATGACCAACCTAGATAGCATATTGAAAAGCAGAGACATTACTTTGCCAACAAAGGTCCGTCTAGTCAAGGCTATGGTTTTTCCAGTGGTCATGTATGGATGTGAGAGTTGGACTGTGAAGAAAGCTGAGCACTGAAGAATTGATGCTTTTGTTTGTTTTTTTTTTTCCCCCTTTTTTTTTTTTTATTTTGCTTAACTTTACAATATTGTATTGCTTTTACTATACATCGAGATGGATCCGCCACCAGTATACACGTGTTCCCCATCCTGAAACTCTACTCCCTCCCCCCTCCCCACACCATCCCTCCAGGTCGTCCCAGTGCTCCAGCCCCAGGCATCTGTTATCGGGCATCATACCTGGACTGACGACTCGTTTCAGATATGATATTATACATATTTCAATGCTATTCTCCCCAATCATCCCACCCTCTCCTGGTCCCAGAGTCCAAAAGTCTGTTCTATACATCAGAGTGTCTTTTGCTGTCTCGAAAATAGGGTTATTTTTACCATCTTCCTAAATTCCATATATATGCGTTAGTATACTGTATTTGTATTTTTGTTTCTGGCTTACTTCACTCTGTATAATAGGCTCCAGTTCCATCCACCTCCTTAGAACTGATTCAAGTGTGTTCTTTTTAATGGCTGAGTAATACTCCATTGTGTATATGTACCACAGCTTGCTTATCCATTCATCTGTGGATGGACATCTAGGTTGCTTCCACGTTCTGGCTATTGTAAACAATGCTGCTATGAACATTGGGGTACACGTGTCTCTTTCAATTCTGGTTTTCTCAGTGTGTATGCCCAGTAGTGGGATTGCTGGATCATAAGGCAGTTCTATTCCCAGTTTTTTGAGGAATCTCCATACTGTTCTCCATAGTGGCTGTACTAGTTTGCATTCCCACCAACAGTGTAAGAGGGTTCCCTTCTCTCCGCACCCTCTCCAGCATTTGTTGCTTGTTTACTTTTGGATCGCAGCCATTCTGACTGGTGTGAAATGGTACCTCATAGTGGTTTTTATTTGCATTTCTCTGATAATGAGTGATGTTGAGCATCTTTTCATGTGTTTGTTAGCCATCTGTATGTCTTCTTTGGAGAAATGTCTATTTAGTTCTTTGGCCCATTTTTTGATTGGGTCATTTATTTTTCTGGAATTGAGCTGTAGAAGTTGCTTGTATATTTTTGAGATTAGTTGTTTGTCTGTTGCTTCATTTGTTATTATTTTCTCCCATTCTGAAGGCTGTCTTTTCACCTTGCTTATAGTTTCCTTTGTTGTGCAGAAGCTTTTAAGTTTGATTAAGTCCCATTTGTTCATTTTTTATTTTATTTCCGATATTCTGGGAGGTGGGTTATAGAGGATCCTGCTGTGATGTATGTCAGAGAGTGTTTTGCCTATGTTTTCCTCTAGGAGTTTTATGGTTTCTGGTCTTACATTTAGATCTTTAATCCATTTTGAGTTTATTCTTGTGTATGGTGTTAGAAAGTGTTCTAGTTTCATTCTTTTACAAGTGTTCAACCAGTTTTCCCAGCACCACTTGTTAAAAAGATTGTCTTTAATCCATTGTATATTCTTGCCTCCTTTGTCAAAGATAAGGTGACCATATGTGCGTGGATTTATCTCTGGGCTTTCTATTTTGTTCCATTGATCTATATTTCTGTCTTTGTGCCAGTACCATACTGTCTTGATGACTGTGGCTTTGTAGTAGAGCCTGAAGTCAGGCAGGTTGATTCCTCCAGTTCCATTTTTCTTTCTCAAGATAGCTTTGCAGAGAAAGCCTTTGACAAAGTTCAACATCCATTTATGATAAAAACTCTCCAGAAAGCAGGAATAGAAGGAATATACCTCAACATAATAAAAGCTATATATGACAAACCCACAGCAAACATTATCCTCAATGGTGAAAAATTGAAAGCATTTCCTCTAAAGTCAGGAACAAGACAAGGATGCCCACTTTCACCACTACTATTCAACATAGTTTTGGAAGTTTTGGCCACAGCAATCAGAGCAGAAAAAGAAATAAAAGAAATCCAAATTGGAAAAGAAGAAGTAAAACTCTCACTGTTTGCAGATGACATGATCCTCTACGTAGAAAACCCTACAGATTCCACCAGAAAATTACTAGAACTGATCAATGAATATAGTAAAGTTGCAGGATATAAAATTAACACACAGAAATCCCTTGCATTCCTGTACACTAATAACGAAAAAATAGAAAGAGAAATTAAGGAAACAATTCCATTCACCATTGCAATGAAAACAATAAAATACTTAGGAATATATCTTCCTAAAGAATCTAAAGACCTGTATATAGAAAACTATAAAACACTGGTGAAAGAAATCAAAGAGGACACTAATAGATGGAGAAATCTACCATGTTCATGGATTGGCAGAATCAATATAGTGAAAATGAGTATACTACCCAAAGCAATTTATAGATTCAATGCAATCCCCATCAAGCTACCAACGGTATTCTTCACTGAGCTAGAACAAATAATTTCTCAATTTGTATGGAAATACAAAAAACCTCGAATAGAATTGATGCTTTTGAACTGTGGTGTTGGAGAAGACTCTTGAGAGTCCCTTGGACTGCAAGGAGATCCAACAAGTCTATTCTAAAAGAGATCAGTCCTGGGATTTCTTTGGAAGGAATGATGGTAAAGCTGAAACTCCAGTACTTTGGCCACCTCATGCGAAGAGTTGACTCATTGGAAAAGACTCTGATGCTGGGAGGGATTCGGGGCAGGAGGAGAAGGGATCAACAGTGGATGAGATGGCTGGATGGCATCACCGACTCGATGGACATGAGTTTGAGTGAACTCCGGGAGTTGGTGATGGACAGGGAGGCCTGGCGTGCTGTGATTCATGGGGTCACAAAGAGTCAGACACAACTGAGCAACTGAACTGAAGGTGTTAATAAGCATAGCAGTACAGTGAGTGTTGCCTACTGCTCATTTTAAAGGAAAAATATTATTACTATTTTGTCTTAGCCCCCTGACCCCAAGCTTCTCCGTACTCTTCTTTCTTATTTTCTCTTCCATGTGAAGTTTTAGAATTAGCTTATATATTGATCTTAGAATCAATCCATTGAATTGAAGGCAATAATAATATTATTATTATTATGTATATTATACATAATATATTATTATATAATATAATATATTATATTATAATATATATTATACATAATATATTATTATTATATATCAATAATATTGATACATTATTCTGTATCAATAATGTCTTTTGGAAATTAACTATCTAAATGTTTTTCCCATTGGAAAAAAAACTTGGGTTGTTTCCATGCATTAGCTATTACAAAGCTTCAGTGAACATGGGAGTGTGGATATCTCTTCAAGATAATGTTTTCATTTCTTTCAGATATATGCCCAAAAGTGGAATTGCTGGATCATATAGTAGTTCTATTTTTAATCTTTTGAGGAACCTCCACGTTGTTTTCCATAGTGGCTGAACCAATTTAGTTTCCTACAAACAGTGCGCAAGTGTTCCCTTATCTCTGCATCCTGGCCAATGCTTATTATTTGTTATCTTTCTGATAATAGCCATTCTAACAGGTGTGAAGTGATAACTCATTGTAGTTTTGATTTGTATTCCTCTGATGAGTGAATTCCTCTGTACCTATTGGCTATCTATATATCTTCACTGGAAAAAATCTCTGTTCATATCCTCTGCCCTTTTTTAAATCTGGTTGTTTGTGCTTTTTTACTCTTACGTGAGTTCTTTATATATTTATATATTAACAGCTCACCAGGTAGCTGATTTGAAAATATATTCTCCCAGAGGTTGCCTTTTCATTTTGCTCATGGTTGATGGTTTCTGTTGCTGTACAGACACTTTTTAGTTTGATGTAATCCCATTTGTTTTGTTTTTGCTTTTGTTACCTTTACTTTTGGTATCAAATCCAAAACATTGTTAAGACCAGTGTCACAGAACTTACCATTTATGTTTTCTTCTATGAATTTTATGGTTTCAGGTCTTACATTCAACTCTTTTATCCATTTTGAGTTAATTTTTGTGTATAGGATAAGATGTAGAAGGCAATGGCACCCCACTCCAGTCCTCTTGCCTGGAAAATCCCATGGGCGGAGGAGCCTGGTAGGCTGCAGTCCATGGGGTCACTAAGAGTCGGACACGACTGAGTGACTTCACTTTCACCTTTCACTTTCATGCATTGGAGAAGGAAATGGCAACCCATTCCAGTGTTCTTGCCTGGAGAATCCCAGGGCCGGGGGAGCCTGGTGGGCTGCCGTCTTTGGGGTCGCACAGAGTTGGACATGACTGAAGCGACTTAGCAGCAGTAGCAGCAGCATGGGATAAGATAGTAGTCTCTTTTCACTCTCTGGCTTGTGGCTGTCCAGTTTTCCCAACATCATTTATTGAAAAGATTGTTCTTTCCCCATTACATGTTCTTGGCTCTTTTGTCATAAATTAATTGACCACATATACATGGGCTTATTTCTGAGCTCTGTTCTGTTCCATTGATCTGTCTGTTTTTATTCCAGTACCACACTGTTTTGATTACTATAGCTTTGTAATATATTTTGAAATCAGGTAGTATGGTGCTTCCAGTTTTCTTCTTCTTTCTCAAGATTGCTTTTGGCTGTCCAGGATCTTTTGCAGTCCATACAAATTTCAAGACTGATTGTCAGCTGGCAAAGAATCTGTCTGCAATGCAGGAGACCCTGGTTCGATTCTTGGGTCAGGAAGATACCCTGGAGAAGAGATAGGCTACCCACTTCAGTATTCTTGGGCTTCCCTGGTGGCTAAGATGGTAAAAAATCCCCCTGCAATGTAGGAGACCTGGGTTCGATCCCTTGGCTGGGAAGATCCCCTGGAGAAGGGAATGGCTACTCACTCCAGTATTCTTACCTAGAGAATTCCATGGACAGAGGAGCCTTTGAGGTCACAAAGAGTCAGACATGACTGAGTGACTTTCACTTTTACTTTTCACTTTGTTCTATTTCTGTGAAAAATGTCCTTGCAATTTTGATAAGGATTGCAATGAATCTGTAAGTTGCTTTGGGTAATATGGACATTTAAACAATATTAATTCTTCTAATCCATGGGCATGGAATATCTTTCTATTTATTTGTGTCTTCAGCTTCTTTCATCAGTGTCTTACAGTATTTCAGTGTACTCCTCTTTTACCTCCTTGGTAAAATTTAGTCCTAGATATTTTATTCTTTTTAATCCAAGTGTTAATGTGATTGTTTTCTTGATTTCTCTTTCTCATAGTTCATTATTAGCATATAGAAATGCAACTGATTTTTGTATATTGTTTGTGTATCATGCAAAGTTTACCAAATTTGTTTATTAGTCATAACAGTTTTTTGGTAGAGTTTTCAGGGTTTTCTATATATAATACCATAATAGAAACAGTTTTATTTCTTCCTTTCTGATTTGGATTCCTTTATTTCTTTTCCTTCCTAATTGCTCTGGCTAGGACTTCAAATACTATGTTGAATACATGTGGTAAGAGTGGACATCCTTTTCTTGTTCCCGATATTAGAGGAGATGCTTTCAACTTTTTACCATTGAGTCTCATACAAACTGTGGGTTTGTCATATATGGCCTTCCTTATTTTGATTTACATTTCCTCTTCTCCCAGTCTGTTTTTTATCGTGAGTGGCTCATGAACTTTGTCAAATGCTTTTTCTGCATTTATTGAGATGATCATATGCTTTTTATCCTTCATTTTGTTAATGTGGTGTGTCATGTTGGTTGATTTGTGGGTGTTAAATCGTCCTTACATCCCTGGAATAGATTCTACTTGACCATGGTATATGATTCTTTTGCTGTATTATTGATTTTGGTTTGCTAATTTATTGAGGATTTTCATCTTGTATTTATTCATCACGGATATTGGTCTCTAATTTTCTTTTTTTTTTTTTTATAGTGGTGTTGCCAAGTTGAATTACATGTAATGCTGGCCTTGTAAAATGAGTTTGACTATGCACTTATGGTCACCTAATCTATGACAAAGGAGGCAAGAATATACAATGGAGAAAAGATAATCTCTTCAATAAGTGTTTCTGAGAAAACTGAACCATATGAAAGAATGAAGTTAGAACACTCTCTTAACACCATACACAAAAATAAACTCAAAATGGATTAAAGACCTAAATGTAAGGATGGACACTGTAAAACTCTTAGAGGAAACCATAGACAGAACACTCTTTGACATAAATTGCAGCAAAGTCTTTTTTAATCTACCTCCCAGAGGAATGGAAGAAAAATAAAAACAGATGGGACCTAATTAAACTTGAAAGCTTTTGTACAGCAAAGAAACCATAAACAAAATAAAAAGAAAACTCTCAGAATGGGAGAAAATATTTGCAAACAAAACTACTAACAAGGGATTAATCTCCAGAGTATACAAATAGCTCATGCAGCTCAAATATTTTTAAAGAGAGAGAGACCAAAATAAGCTAATCAAAAATGGGCAGAAGATTTAAATAGGTACTTCTCTAAAGACATACAGATGGCCAAGAAGCACATGAAAAGATGTTTGGCATCGCTAATTGTTAGTGAAATGTAAATCAGAACAACAATGAGTATCACCTCACACTTATCAAAATGGCCATCATCAAAAAAAAAAAAAAAAACTACAAAAAATAAATGCTAGAAAGAGTGTGAAAAGGGAACCCTCCTCCTGCACTGTTGGTGAGAATGTAAATTGGTACAGCCACTGAAGAACAAAATGGAGGTTCTTTTAAAAAACTAAAAATAGAAGTATCATGTAACCCAGCAATCCCACTCTTGGACATATACCTGGAGAAAACCATAATTTAAAAAAATACATGCATCCCAGTGTTCACTGAAGCACTATTTACAATAGCCAGGACATGGAAGCAGCCTAAATGTCATTGACAGAGGAATGGATAAGGTAAATGTTGTACATATATACAGTGGAATATTACTCAGCCATAAAAATGAATAAAATAATGCCATTTGCAGCAACATGAATAGACTTAGAGATTGTCATACAAATGAAGTAAGTCAGGGAGAGAAAGACAAATACCATATGATAGTACTTATATGTGTAATCTTAAAAAAATGATAGAAATGAACTTATTTATAAAACAGAAGTAGTAGTCACAGATGTGGAAAACAAACTTATGGTTACTAGGGAATTGGGGGAAGGGATAAATTGGGAGATTGAGATCGACATATACACACTACTGTATATAAAAGAGATAACTAATAAAGACCTGGAGCTTCCCTTGTGGCTCAGATGGTAAAGAGTCTGCCTGCAACACAGGAGACCCAGGTTCAATCCTTGGATGGGGAAGATCCTCTGGAGGAGGGTTGTCAGTCCGTTCCAGTATTCTTTCCTGGAGTATCCCATGGACAGAGAAGCCTGGTAAGCTGCAGACCATGGGGTTGCATAGAGCCAGACATGACTGAGCGACTAACGCATACACAGTAAGGACCTACTTACTGTATAGCACAGGGAACGCAATACTCTGTAATGGCCTATATGGGAAATGAAAATTTTTTAAGTATATATATTTATAAGAGATTCACTTTTCTATTTGTTTCAGTTGTGTAGCAAAGTGAATCAACTATACTGCAATAAAAAATTTTAAATAAAAAAGTGAGTTTGGAAGTAGTCCTTCTTCTGCTTTTTGGAAGAGTTTAAGGAGGACCATTATAGTGTTTTTAAGTGTTGGTCTTAGTTGTAAGTATAGTTTAAATTGTACTCATAGTGGACTGTTGGTTAAAGATGGAACATGTGTAAAACACATGTCAGAATATCGTAAATTAATGAAGCTCATGAAAAATGATAATTCTGTAAAACTGTTTCAAGATGCTTTTATCGAATATGTAATTTGCATTCATCTGATCAAAATTTGTATGAAATACCAAAATGTTTCTAATACTTAAAAAATTATGATTAAAAGAAGCTGGGTGGAAGGTGTAAGGGAATTCTTTCTATTCTTTTGGTAGTTCTTCTGGAAATCTATAATTATTTCAAGATATAAAGGTTTTTCAGTCATTTTAAATATAAAAACATTAGCCATCATGCCTTAGTTTAAAATAATATATGCATTCATATATGTATATAATAGACATTTGCTATTTCCTATTCTTAAAGCTACTGCAGAGAAAAATAATTAAGGTTTGTTAACTAAGTACAAATACTAATAGCAAGGTAAAGACACTTTATTGAATATTATGAAACATAGAAAGGGTCTAATCAGATTAAGATGCTTTCATTTCTAAAATGGATTGTCATTTGTGGATTCCATGTGGTATGAAATAAGGAAGAGGTTGCCCTAAAAAGAATTCATCTTCAACTTACTATACAACTAGTGTTACAGACAGCTGGTTGTTTATTATATCAATAGTTGAGCGTACTCTGTTTAGATACTCAAACTTCTAAAAAGGAAAGATTTAAACACTTGAAAATGTGAAAAAAAAATAAGGATTATTCTGTCCAATTGACTTTTTGTTTATTGTGACAAATATTTATAGTATATGTTTGCTGAGAACTTCTCTCAAAGAGTACATGAAACCATTTTCTACCTTGATATTTAAGAACAAAACCTCTAAATTATCAAAATAATGTGTAGGCCTGGTCACTGAAATTGTACCGATTGATGTCAGATTGTGGCTGGATCCAGAGTGGCCAGCCTGAAAAAGACGTGTACCATCATCCGAATGTAGGGACAGGATGTGTCACGTGATGTGGCCCTTTAACTGAAGAGCACAGCCTTGCTGCTCACTTTCAGAAGGGTAATAGTTTCCACTTTCAATGCATGTTGTCACTTTGATAAAACTGGGCAGATGGATACATGTATTGCACAACTGCCCCATTATAATCAAAGATTACAATGTCCACAAGATTCTAGGCTGCTTGAAAAAAAGAAAAACGTATCCATTACACAGTATGAAGTTTTTTGGTTACAGATTAAATGAAGAAAGATCAGGAGAGGGAAGGCAGTAGAGTATTATGAAAGCAAGAGCTGAAAGAAAAATGGAGTCAGAATATCAACGAAGGTATATGTTTGAATGTCATAGAAATGATTAGCTATAAGGAATAAATATCCACTTAAAGATATATTAGTAAAAAGGTTATTTATAGTAAAAATATACAGAGAGCATATCAGTTCACTATTTTGGAAACTGAGCATACTACTCTTTCTCTCTGTATTATATGTACTCTTTTTTCTTAACCCCAGCTTCTCCTGCCCTGTTACTCGTTATGAATACCCCCAAACAGTGGTCTAAAAAGGAAAGATTTAAACACTCAAAAATAAGAAAAAGGTAAAATAAGGGTTATTCTATCCAACTGGCTTTTTGTTACAGCCTTCAGTTCTGTAGACTTTTAAGACCCAGAGCTCTCAGCTAATTGACAGTGTTTCAGTGCTTTAATTCCAAGTCCCCAATAGAGAAAACAAGGTTGGCCTACCTTGAGTCAGTGTCCCAACTAAACTTGACCAGAGATTGGAAAGCATGTGACTCATAAAGTTGTCCCATCTAGTCTGTGAAGAAGGCAAGTCTCTAAGAAGTAGGCTGTTCTATAACATCTATAGGATGTTCTCCTGTATCTCTTGTTCAGTATATAGGAGAGAAGATCAGTTCGAGAAGGAATGGATTAGTGCCCTGAGCTCTGAGAAAAAGAGGGGATTATAAAATATATACACCCCCACACACAAAAAAATAAATAAGAGTGTAATAGTCTCCTAAGTGTAATCTTCCTAGGAAGATTAGGTCAGTTTACATAAATCTCAACAGGATTTTTCTGGATCCATCTCTTAGAGTAATGGAAGTCAAAAACAAACAAAACAAAATGGGACCTATTCAAACTTAAAAGCTTTGCACAGCAAAAGAAAACAAACAAAAGACAGCCCTCAGAATGGGAGAAAATATTTGCAAACAAAGCAACTGACAAAGGTTTAACTTCCAAAATATACATACAGCTTGATATCAAAAAACTAAAACAACAAAGCAACCCAGTCAAAAAAAATGGATAGAAAATCTAAGTAGACATTTCACCAAAGAGAACATTCAGATGGCCAAAAAGCACATGAAAAGATACTGAACATTGCTAATTACTGGAAAATTGCAAATCAAAACTGCAGTAAGGTATAACCTCACACCAGTCAGAATGACCACCGTCAAAAAGTCTACAAGTAATAAATGCTGGAGAGTGTAGAGAAAAAGGAACCCTCCTGCACTGTTGGTGGGAATGTGAATATGTAGCCACTATAGAGAACAGTACAGAGGTTCCTTAAAAAACTAAAAATAGAACTGCCATATGATCCTGCATTCCCCTCCTGGGCATATATCCAGAAAGAAACTGTAATCTATAAGATACATGCACCCCAGTGTTCACTGCAGCACTGTTTACAATAGCCAAGACATGGAAGCAACCAAAATGTCTATCAAGAGATGAATGAATAAAGGAGATATAATACATATGTGTGTATATGCATATACATACATACACATACATACAGTGGAATGTTGTATACATACTCAGTTGCTAAGTCATATCCAACTCTTTACGACCCCATGGACTCTAGCCTTTCAGGTTCCTCTGTCCATGGGATTTTCCAGGCAAGAATACTAGAGTGAGTTGCCATTTCCTCCTCCAGGGGATCTTCCCAACCCAGGGATTAAACCTACGTCTCCTACATTGGCAGGCACATTCTTTACCACTGAGCCACCTGGGAAGCCACAGTGAAATATTACTCATACTCAGCATTAAAAAGAATGAAATAATGTTATTTGCAGCAACATGGATGGATCTAGAAATTATTCTAAGTGAAGAAAGTCAGAGAAAGATAAATAGTCCATTATATCACTTATACTTGGAATCTAAAAAAAAGGTACCAATGAATATATATGTGTAACTGAATCACCTTGCTGTACACTTCAAACAAACACAAAGTTGTAAGCCACGTATACTTAAATTTTAAACTATTTTTTAAAAAGAAAGAAAATAAAAACAAATGATATAAATGAACTTATATACAGAGCAGAAATAGGCCCACAGACATAGAAAAACTTCTGGTTACCAAAAGGAAAAGAGGGAGTAGGGATGAATTAGGAGTTTGGAATTAACATATACATACTGATGCTAAGTCACTTCAGTTGTGTCCAACTCTGTGCGACCCCATGGACGGCAGCCCACCAGGCTCCCCCATCCCTGGGATTCTCCAGGCAAGAACACTGCAGTGGGTTGCCATTTCCTTCTCCAATGCATGAAAGTGAAAAGTGAAAGTGAAGTCGCTCAGTCGTGTCCAACCCTCAGCGACCCCATGGACTGCAGCCTACCAGGCTCCTCCATCCATGAGATTTTCCAGGCAAGAGGACTGGAGTGGGGTGCCATTGCCTTCTCCAAACATATACATACTACTATATATAAAATACATAACCACCAAGCACCTACTGTATAGCACAGAGAACTATACTCAGTATTTTGTAGTAACCTATAAGGAGAAAGAATCTGAAAAAGAATATATATGTTTGTGTATCAGATCAGATCAGTCACTCAGTCATGTCTGACTCTTTGCGACCCCATGAATCCCACCACGCCAGGCCTACCTGTCCATCACCAACTCCCGGAGTTCACTCAGACTCACATCCATCAAGTCAGTGATGCCATCCAGCCATCTCATCCTCTGTCGTCCCCTTCTCCTCTTGCCCCCAATCCCTCCGAGCATCAGAGTCTTTTCCAATGAGTCAACTCTTTGCATGAAGTGGCCAAAGTACTGGAGTTTCAGCTTTAGCATCATTCCTTCCAAAGAAATCCCCAGGCTGATCTCCTTCAGATCGGTCTGGTTGAATCTCCTTGCAGTCCAAGGGACTCTCAAGAGTCTTCTCCAACACCACAGTTCAAAAGCATCAATTCTTTGGCGCTCAGCCTTCTTCACAGTCCAGCTCTCACATCCATACATGACCACAGGAAAAACCATAGCCTTGACTAGATGAACCTTTGTTGGCAAAGTAATGTCTCTGCTTTTCAATATGCTATCTAGGTTGGTCATAACTTTCCTTCCAAGGAGTAAGCGTCTTTTAATTTCATGGCTGCAGTCACCATCTGTAGTGATTTTGGAGCCCAGAAAAAGAAAGTCTGACACTATTTCCACTGTTTCCCCATCTATTTCCCATGAAGTGATGGGACTGGATGCCATGATCTTAGTTTTCTGAATGTTGAGCTTTAGGCCAACTTTTGCACTCTCCACTTTCACTTTCATCAAGAGGCTTTTTAGTTCCTCTTCACTTTCTGCCATAAGGGTGGTGTCATCTGCATATCTGAGGTTATTGATATTTCTCCCAGCAATCTTGATTCCAACTTGTGTTTCTTCCAGTCCAGCGTTTCTCATGATGTACTCTGCATAGAAGTTAAATAAACAGGGTGACAATATACAGCCTTGATGTACGCCTTTTCCTATTTGGAACCAGTCTATTGTTCCATGTCCAGTTCTAACTGTTGCTTCCTGACCTGCATACAAATTTCTCAAGAGGCAGATCAGATGGTCTGGTATTCCCATCTCTTTCAGAATTTTCCACAGTTTATTGTGATCCATACAGTCAAAGGCTTTGACATAGTCAATAAAGCAGAAATAGATGTTTTTCTGGAACTCTCTTGCTTTTTCCATTATCCAGCAGATGTTGGCAATGTTTGTGTATATATATGTACATATAGGGGCTTCCCAGGTGGTGCTAGTGATAAAGAACTTACCTGTCATTGAAGGAGGAATGAGAGATGTGGGTTTGATCCCTAGATTGGAAAGATTCCCTGGAAAAGGGCATGGCAACCCACTCCAGTATTCTTGCCTGGAGAATCCCATAGATAGAGGAGCCTGGCAGGTTACAGTCCATAGGGTCGCAAGGAGTCAGACACGACTAAAGTGACAACATGCACATGTATGTGTAACTGAATCACTTTGCTGTACACTTGAAAGTAACACAACATTGTAAATCACCTCTGCTTCAGTTTTAAAAAAATCAATTAGATCAGTTTACAAAATGAACCACCCACTGTCCATTCTATAACCCTATTCAATTTTGTTGTCCCGATTCTTTACAGCTGCTTCCCATCCAACAGGAATGACGGCCTTGGGAGATGAGATAAAGTAAATGATTAAAACTTCAGGAATATAACCAAAAATTTCCTTAAGACCTGTAGTATAATGTCTGTCAAGGTGTAGATAGATATCTTGGTCTAAAGTCTGTTTTCCAGCTACAGTCATGACAAAAGTTTAAGCAGATGACAGATCAGACTGGAAAGCTCCATTCCATCCAGCTCACCAAGCTTGGTAAGCACCAGCATTCAAATGTCCTGGTCCTCCCACTCTAAATTAATGAGGTTGGGATTGTCTTGAGCCCCTCATGCATAGTATAGGTGAGTAGTAGCAAGAGCATTCATAAGGAGGCATTGCCAGGGGTAGATGTACAGAGCGACAGTACTAAGCAACAGAAGTACTGGTTAAGTACTGGTTAATGGTACTATTTATCAGTGTGGATGTGTCACTTTTCTTAAAGGACCAAGACCTAGTTGGCAGAATGTTTTCAGATGCTTCAGTAAGAAAATACCTATACAGGAATGCATTCTGTAGGATTTGGACATGTGTTACTTAAGTTTGAAGATCAGGATGGTACATGGCCCCCTTATTGGTGAACCAGAAATCTATTGATGAGTAGACTTTTCTGAAAGAGCTTTCCTAGCGATAGTATGAGAATAGTCAGTCCTGCTTTTGGCAGGCAGTCTTTCTCAGTGTATATTGGGAGGGAGTGGTGCTGGGTCATGCAGCTCTAGTGGATTGTCTTCTGTACATTGTCTCTCAGTATTTTGTCATATGGGTCAGGGACGTTGGTCTTAAATACAGGGCATATGCTAAACCTCTTTATCAGGTAAAATGAAGGTTAGGCTAAGCAGTTATCAGAAGTGTCCAAGAGGGCCACCTCATTCTAGATGATATCAGTCAGTCCCTCCTGAAACTAGTTTTCTAAAAAAAAAAAAAAAAATAACAAAACTAGTTTTAAAAGGTGACTCTGTTCCCAGTCCAAGTCTTATCTGAAGAATCAGAAATGGTAGTATATTAGCAGATTGCTTCCTTCATTTCCTCATTAAGTTCTTCCTCTACAACAAACACTGTACAGGTGTAGGGACACTGTAATGAACAAGCAAACAAGATCCCCACCTCTGTGGCGGTTACATTCTACTGCAGGGATAAATATATTAAATGTGTAAACAATAAATAAAATAATTATAGATACTGGTAAGTGCTGATACAGACAATAAACTGAGTAATGGGGTGAAAGTGAAAGCTGCTCAGTCGTGTCTGACTCTTTGAAACTCAATTGAAGTACATATACACAATGGAGTATTACTCAGCCATTAAAAAGAATACTTTTGAATCAGTTCTAATGAGGTGGATGAAACTGGAGCCTATTATACAGAGTGAAGTAAGCCAGAAAGAAAAACACCAATACAATATACTAACTCATATATATGGAATTTAGAAAGATGGTAATGATAACCCTGTAAGCAAGACAGCAAAAGAGACACAGATATATAGAACAGTCTTTTGGACTCTGTGGGAGAGGGAGAGGGTGGGATGATTTGGGAGAATGGCATTGAAACATGTATATCATATATGAAACAAATCACCAGTCCAGGTTTGATGCAGGATACAGGATGCTCGGGGCTGTTGCACTGGGACAATCCAGAGGGATGGTGCGGGGAGGAAGGAGGGAGGGGGGTTCAGGATGGGGAGCTTGTGTACACCTGTGGCAGATTCATGTTGATGTATGGCAAAACCAATACAATATTGTAAAGTAATTAACCTCCAATTAAAATAAATTTATATTAAAAAATAATTTGAAAAAGAAAAAGAAACCCAATTGGCTATGCAGTCCATGGAATTCTCCAGGCCAGAATACTGGAATGGGTAACTTTTCCCCTTCTCCAAGGGATCTTCCGAACCCAGGTCTCCCGCATTGCAGGCAGATTGTTTACCAGCTGAGCTACAAGGGAAGCCCAAGCATACTGGAGTGGGTAGCCTATCCCTTCTCCAGCGGATCTTCCTGACCCAGAAATTGAACTGGGGTCTCCTGCATTGCAGGTAGATTCTTTACCAACTGAGCTATGAGGGAAGGGTAGAGAGTAAACGGGACCTTGGTCAAGGAAGAAATGTTTATTGGAGGAACCAAAACAGAGGCCAAGGAAGAACAGAACAAAATGAGGCCAGGAAAGTAGATTCTGGACCTATATTTGGCCATGGTAGAGGAGTTTAGATTGTTTGTTCAGAATGGAGTAGGTAACCACTGTTGTTGTTGTTCAGTTGTTCAGTAGTGTCTAACTCTTTGCAACCCCATGGATTGCAGCACTCCAGACTTCCCTGTCCTTCACCATCTCCCAAAGTTTGCTCAAACTCATGTCCATTGAGTCAGTAATGCCATCCAACCATCTCATTCTCTGTCAGCCCTTCTCCTGCCTTCAGTCTTTCCCGGCATCAGGATTTTTTTCCAGTGAGTCAGCTCTTCCCATCAGGTGGCCAAAGTATTAGAGCTTCAGCATCAGTCCTTCCAGTGAGTATTCAGGGTTGATTTCCTTTAGGATTGACTGGTTTGATTTCCTTGCAATCCAAGGGACTCTCAAGAGTCTTCTCCAGCAGTCCAGTTTGAAGACATCAGTTCTTTAGCACTCAGTCTTTTTTATTGTCCAGCTCTCAGCGTCTGTACACAACTACTGGAAAAATCATAGCTTTGACTATATGAACCTTTGTAGGCAAAATAATGTCTTTGCTTTTTAATACGCTGTCTAGATTTGTCATTGCTTTTCTTCCAAGTAGTGAGTGTCTTTTAATTTCATGGTTACGTTCATTGTCCACATTGATTTTGGAGCCCAAGAAAATAAAGTGTGTCACCGTTTCCATTGTTTCCCCATCTATTTGCCATGAAGTGATCAAACTAGATGCCATAATCTTTGTTTTTTAAACAAAGATTTTGTTTTTGAGTTTTAAGCCAGCTTTTTCACTCTCCTTTTTCACTTTCATCAAGAGGCTCTTTAATTCCTCTTCGCTTTCTGCCATAAGGGTAGTGTCATCTGCATATCTGAGGTTATTGGTATTTCTCTCAGCAGTGTTCATTCCGGTTTACGCTTCATCCAGCCTGGCATTTCACATGATGTACTTTGCATATAAGTTAAATAAGCAGGGTGACAATATATAGCCTTGACGTACTCCTCTCTCAATTTGGAACCAGTCTGTTCTGACTGTTCTAACTGTTGCATCTTGACCTGAATACAGGTTTCTCAGGAGGCAGGTCAAGTGGTTTAGTATTCCCATCTCTTTAAGAATTTGTTGTGATCCACACAGTCATAGGCTTTAGCATAGTCAGTGAAACAGAAGTAGATGTTTTTCTGGAATTCTCTAGCTTTTTCTGTGATTCAACAGATGTTGGCAATTTGATCTCTGGTTCCTCTGCCTTGTACATCTGAAAGTTCTTGGTTCACATACTGTTGAAGCCTAGCTTGGAGAATTTTGAGCATGAGCTTGCTAGCATGTGAAATGAGTGAAGTTGTGTGGTAGTTTTAACATTCTTTGGCATTGCCTTTCTTTGGGATTGGAATGAAAACTGACCTTTTCCAGTCCTGTGGCCACTGCTGAGTTTTCCAGATTTGCTGACATATTGAGGGCAGCACTTTTAACAGCATCATCTTTAGGATTTGGAATAGCTCAGCTGGAATTCCAACACCTCCACTAGTTTTGTCCGTAGTGATGCTTCCTAAGGCCCACTTGACTTCACACTCCAGCATGTCTGGCTCTAGGTGAGTGATCACATCATTGTGGTTATCTGGGACATGAAGATCTTTTTTGTATGGTTGTTGCAACTCTACAAAAAAGTTGTATAGTGCATTCTTGCTACCTCTTCATAATATCTTCTGCTTCTGTTAGGTCCATACCATTTCTGTCTTTTATTGTGCCCATCTTTGCATGAAAAGTTCCCTCAGATCAGATCAGATCAGTCGCTCAGTCGTGTCCGACTCTTCGCGACCCCATGAACCGCAGCATGCCAGGCCTCCCTATCCATCACCAGCTCTCGGAGGTCACTCAGACTCACATTCATCGAGTCAGTGATGCCATCCAGCCATCTCATCCTCTGTCGTCCCCTTCTCCTCCTGCCCTCAATCCCTCCCAGCATCAGAGTCTTCTCCAATGAGTCAACTCTTCGCATGAGGTGGCCAAAATACTGGAGTTTCAGCTTTAGCATCATTCCTTCCAAAGAAATCCCAGGGCTGATCTTCAGAATGGACCGGTTGGATCTCCTTGCAGTCCAAGGGACTCTCAAGAGTCTTCTCCAACACCACAGTTCAAAAGCATCAATTCTTCGGCGCTCAGCCTTTTTCACAGTCCAGCTCTCACATCCATACATGACCACAGGAAAGACCATAGCCTTGACTAGGTGAACCTTTGTTGGCAAAGTGATGTCTCTGCTTTTGAATATACTATCTAGGTTGGTCATAACTTTCCTTCCAAGGAGTAAGCGTCTTTTACTTTCATGGCTGCAGTCACCATCTGCAGTGATTTTGGAGCCCAGAAAAATAAAGTCTGACACTGTTTCCACTGTTTCTCCATCTATTTCCCATGTAGTGATGGGACCAGATGCCATGATCTTAGTTTTCTGAATGTTGAGCTTTAAGCCAACCTTTCACTCTCCACTTTCACTTTCATCAAGAGGCTTTTGAGTTCCTCTTCACTTTCTGCCATAAGGGTGGTATCATCTGCATATCTGAGGTTATTGATATTTCTCCCGGCAATCTTGATTCCAGCTTGTGTTTCTTCCAGTCCAGCATTTCTCATGATGTACTCTGCATATAAGTTAAATAAACATGGTGACAATATACAGCCTTGACGTACTCCTTTTCCTATTTGGAACCAGTCTGTTGTTCCATGACCAGTTCTAACTGTTGCTTCCTGACCTGCATACAGATTTCTCAAGAGGCAGATCAAGTGGTCTGGTATTCCCATCTCTCTCAGAATTTTCCACAGTTTATTGTGATCTACACAGTCAAAGGCTTTGGCATAGTCAATAAAGCAGAAATAGATGTTTTTCTGGAACTCTCTTGCTTTTTCGATGATCCAGCGGATGTTGGCAATTTGATCTCTGGTTCCTCTGCCTTTTCTAAATCCAGCTTGAACATCAGGAAGTTCACGGTTCACATATTGCTGAAGCCTGGCTTGGAGAATTTTGAGCATTACTTTACTAGTGTGTGAGATGAGTGCAATTGTGCGGTAGTTTGAGCACTCTTTGGTATTGCCTTTCTTTGGGATTGGGATGAAAACTGACCTTTTCCAATCTTGTGGCCACTGCTGAGTTTTCCAAATTTGCTGGCATATTGAGTGCAGCACTTTCACAGCATCATCTTTCAGGATTTGGAATAGCTCCACTGGAATTCCATCACCTCCACTAGCTTTGTTCGAAAAGTTCCCTAGGTATCTCTAATTTTCTTGAGGACATCTCTAGTCTTACCCATTCTGGTGGTTTTCTCTTTTTCTTTGCATTGTTCACTTAAAAGGGCTTTCTTATGGCTCCTTGATATTCTCTGGAATTATGCATTCAGATGGGTATATCTTTCCTTTTCTCCTTTGCCTTTTGCTTCTCTTTTCTCAGCTATCTGTAAGGCCTCCTCAAACAACCATTTTGCCTTTTTGCATTTCCTTTTCTTGGGGATGGTTTTGATCACTGTCTCCTAGACAGTGTTACAAACCTCCGTCCATAGTTCTTCAGGCACCCTATCAGATTTAATCCCTTGAATGTGTTTGTCACTTTCACTGTATAATCATAAGGGATTTGATTTAGGTCATACCTGAATGGCCTGATGGTTTTCCCTATGTTCTTCAATTTAAGTCTAAATTTTGTAGTAAGGAGTTCATGATCTGAGCCACAGTCAGCTTCCATCTTGCTTTTGGTGACTGGTAACCACTGGAGCATTTTAAATAGGAGTGTGATTCACTGATTCACTGATTTGTATTGCTCTAAATGTGCTGTTTGGAGAATTACTGGAGTATGGAGAGGCAACATGGAAAGCAGAGAGACCAGTTAAAAGGCCATAATGGTAGTGCAGGTAATAGAGCTGGGTAATTTGGGCCAAGATTGTAGCAGTATTCTAATTAGAAGTGGTCAAAATTGAGAGAGGTTTTGGCAATAAGGTTGATAGGCCTTAGTGAGCTTATTGGAGGAGGAAATGGCAACCCACTCCAGTATTCTTGTCGAGAAAATCCTGTGGACAGAGAAGCCTGGCAGGCTACAGTCCATGGGGTTGCAAAGATTCATATATGACTGAGCAACTGAGTACAGTGAGTTTATATTCTAGGTATGACCAACAAATATGTCAAGACAGCCATTGCACTTTTTTGGACTTACAAACACCTACCAAGTTATCTGTAAAAAGCTCTAATGCCCCCATAAGTTATTCCGGTTGTATGTGTACCAGCTATACTGGGTTGTCTGTGTATACAGTAAGGAATTCAGTTCAGTTCAGTCACTCAGTCATGTCCGACTCCTTGTGACCCCATGAATTGCAGCACACCAGGCCTCCCTGTCCACCACCAACTCCCGGAGTTCACGCAAACCCATGCCCATCGAGTCAGTGATGCCTTCCAGCCATCTCATCCAATGTCGTCCCCTTCTCCTCCTGCCCCCAATCCCTCCCAGCATCAGAGTGTTTTCCAATGAGTCAACTCTTTGCATGAGGTGACCAAAGTATTGGAGTTTCAGCTTTAGCATCAGTCCTTTCAATGAACACCCAGGACTGATCTCCTTTAGGATGGACTGGTTGGATCTCCTTGCAGTCCAAGGGACTCTTGAGAGTCTTCTCCAACACCACAGTTCAAAAGCATCAACTCTTCAGCGCTCAGCTTTCTTCACAGTCCAACTCTCACATCCATACATGAGCACAGGAAAAACCATAGCCTTGACTAGACGGACCTTTGTTGGCAAAGTAATGTCTCTGCTTTTGAATATGCTATCTAGGTTGGTTATAACTTTCCTTCCAAGGAGTAAGCATCTTTTAATTTCATGGCTGCAGTCACCATCTGCAGTGATTTTGGAGCCTAAAAAAAATAAAGTCTGACACTTTTTCCGCTGTTTCCCCATCTATTTCCCATGAAGTAATGGGACCGGATGCCATGATCTTCATTTTCTGAATGTTGAGCTTTAAGCCAACTTTTTCACTCTCCTCTTTCACTTTCATCAAGAGGCTTTTGAGTTCCTCTTCACTTTCTGGCATAAGGGTGGTGTCATCTGCATATCTGAGGTTATGGATATTTCTTCCAGCAATCTTGACTCCAGCTTGTGCTTCTTCCAGCCCAGCGTTTCTCATTATGTACTACGACCCTTGCTAGACCTCATCTACAGGGAAACAGAGGGCCCTTAGTCCCACATGTAGAATGCCAGCTAAATGAAGAACTTTGAAAGTGTCTCAGGTTCTCATGTCCTTCAGGCTGAATAACTGGTGGTGAGGCAGGCTTGGTGGTCGCCCTAGACTTGGACTTGTCAGCTCAGTCTAACATAACCATATGTATGCCCAGAAAATACAAAGCAAGTCCTGAACAATCTCACTTGTTCTGTTACAGCAAATAACTCTATTTATTCTCATCTCTCCTACTCTTAGATTTCTGACTCTGTGGTCAACCTCTGTACCCACTTCTAGCCTTCTTGTTTGGACACCTATTATGCCCCACCCTGGAACCTGGTTCTCACCTCTGTTTTCCTGTCTGATCTCAGCATCCTCTTTCCCAGCTCCCTACTCTCCCAAATACAACCTGTTAAAATTTTTTTCTGCTGAAATTGTGGCCACAGAGGCCCACTAGAGGTGGTGGCTCAGACTTGTGCCCCAAGGATTGTTTTGTTTAGTTGGATACTACTCTGCAGCCCAGAAGACCACAGCCTTTTGCCTGAAATTGACTTAAAGATATACAAGTGCTTCTTGCACTCTTCCAGTGGGCACGCTCAGAGATTTGCTGAATCTGTGCAAAAGTAAACCAATGACCTTATTTATAGTGTGATTTCAACTGAGATACGTTAAGGTTGATTAAATAGAGGGGATCAATTGGCTCAATAAATAAGATCAAAACTGTATCCAGGGCACAAACAAAGAAATGGGGAAGCACTGAGTTCTTTGGAGAGACATGTGAAAACTGAAAATAGTCAGCTCAAAATAATCTGCATTTCCTTCTTGCCTGTAGAAATTTCAATTAGGCTGTTCCAGGTATTTCCATTTGCTCTGTTTCTCTCCCCTAGTTGAATTTTGGGGTGCTCCACAGCATCTAACAGTTCATATATTAAGAAAATAACACTGAATTCTTGTTTTATGCTGTGCACTGGCTCTACATTGGTGATATAAGGATGGGTAAATTACAGTGGCTTTCTGGTTCATTTCTACTTCTGCTTCCCTGATCCATCACACTGCTACCTGAATCCCATCATCTCTGTTCTTGAGAAACTTAGCAGTGCTGTAAATGCTTAATAAATACCTTGTGAATAAATGGAAATTATTTCCAAGCTTCTTTTATTCAGAGAATCTTTGCACTAAACTTTTGTATTTCTTTTCCTCCAAATTAAATCTTGTATTTCACACTTACTAATACATTAATTTTTTTTCTTGCCCTGATGCTTGAAGCTCTTGCATGTTTACAGTCTTCTGCATTTTTCATTTCCTTCCTTGATTTAATCTTATAGGTCTCTTGTTCTAAAGAAAAAAATTAAACTACATGCTTGACTTTATGGCATGTCTTATGTATAGCTCTGCTTCTGGATATGATGCCATGTATGATGCCTTTAATTATTTCTCAGCTTTATTATTGAACAAGCCTATTGTCTTAATTATGGTTATAAAGTTTGGTAATATACTTGTGGTCTAAAGTTCAGATAGGTAGCATTAACATTATTCATTGGTCTTTAAGGGTCTACATTTTACTCTATTAATGTATCTTAAAAAATTTATTGGTGAATGTATTTCATCATTCACTAATAAATTTTTTAAGTTATCAAGGTTTCTGAAACACATTGAGATTAAAAAAGAACCTTTTATGTTCTTTTTATCCAGGTTACTAAGAATTTCAGGGTTCTATAGATTTATGTCCATCCTTCCTTTTTCACTCCTTCCGATCTTCCTTCCTTCTTGCCATCCTTCCATCTTTCTGTCCTTCTAGCCTTCTTTTCTCTTTCTTGTTCCTGCTGAGATTTGAGGTATTTCCTTCCCTATATATTGAGAAATCTGAAATTATGGCAAGGACTCAAGTACTGTCTGTCCCACCTCCTTTGGCTTTAATATGGCCATGGTGTAAGACAGAGGGGCTTTGTTAGAGAAAATTATGCTCAGTCAGTTTTTCCTCTTTCTAAGTATGTAATATGAGCAAGTTTTTTTTTTTTTTTTTTATTTTTTTAGCCTCAGTTTACTCATCTGTGAAATAGAGATAACACTGTGTTCAGTGCTGGTATAAAAATAAATTAGAAAATGCATTTAAGTGTTCAACACAATACCTAGCATATGAATACTTTTGAAGTGATAATACTAATCTTCCCTTTGCAAGTCCAGTTCAAGAAGAATCATTCAACACAGCAGCATGCCTCTGCTTCTCCCTCCAAAGTATTCACACATACCTCTCCCCTGTGTCTAAGGAGTACAAGCCCACGACAAGAGTACTCAAAGAAGTATTCCTAGTTCTCTTTCTTGCTGTCTCATTATCTGCTGATGATGGTAGCATAATTCCTGCAGAGGTTGGTCTTTTGCCTGATGAATGACCATTTTCTTGACTTTGCCAGTGGAGTCCTAGAGAGGATGTTCTTACTCTGAAATTGAAAGTCACTTCAGTCATGTTTGATTCTGTGGTCCTATGGACTGTTGCTCTCCAGGCGCCTCTGTCCTTGTAATTCTCCAGGCAAGAATACTGGAGTGGATTGCCAGTCCCTTCTACAGGGGATCTTCCCCAACCCAGGGATCAAACCCAGGTATTCTGCATTGCAGGCAGATTCTTTACCAACTGAGCCACCAGGGAAGCCCACTTACTCTCAGCTCACTAGCACATTTTGGGTAAATGCTACTCCTTCAGATGTGTGGCTCTTAAAATATACTTTTGGATGTTCTAAAGGCTTAGGGTAAGATCAAGGGAGAAAGTGGCTGAGACAGATTAGAGAACAAGATCAGTATATTTAACATTGTAGAGAAAAGGTCAAGAACTGAAGAGGCCAGGATATCAGATGGATTATCTATTTGACTGTCAAAATCAATAGGAAATACATTAGACATACTGTTGGAATGACAGTGAGCCAAAAGCTAAAATCAAGGAATGAAAGGGAGTGACTTTGGGGAGCCTTAAACTCTGCAATAAGGAAGACAGGTGGGTGATAGAATTGAATGGTATGTGACTCAGAGCAGGGGATTTAGGGGGAGGGCAGGCAGAGAAGCAACGCAGAACAAGAAGGGCTCCTACCAGGACTCATGTTTGAAGGGTATAGAAAAGAGTCATCATCTAAGAGGACTACAGGGAAAGCAGCATCCTCAGGGGAAAGTACAGATTCAATTTAAATAAGAAAGTAGAGGAAGTTGAAGAAAGTGTCAGAGAAGAGATCCAAGATCTGGGGAATTTGCTGATGTCTACACATGTATTCTGTAGGGCTCAGTGATGGGTTACAATTTCTGGAGGTCGGATAGAAGCTTGGAGTCCATCGTCGTCATCAGCATCTCTCCCTTGCGTACATCCTTAGGTCCTTGCCTCCCTCTCACTTCAGCGGCCTTGCCTGGCTAATCCACAAAACTGATAAATTCAGTTCTTTGCCTGTCCATGCCTATAAAACCATGTGACTGGGCACTTGTCAAATTAATGATCATAACCTCAGGTGGGCCCATAATGCTGCCTGGCAATCATACTAGATTTCCCTAGTCATTTTCTGTTTCATTTCCCCTAGATGATTATTGTGTGTCTTCAGTCTCCTTACATATTTCACCATCTCCTCCCTACTCTTCACTTTCAACTGTTGATCTTACTTCCTAGTTCAGAAAAGAAACAGAAGAGAAAGAGCTTTCAAAAGCTTTCACCACCATACCTACCCACTCTTTGCCATAGTATCCATATACTCTGCTTTCTCTCCTATTAACCTAAGTGCTTTGTAATTCTTTCTCTTATATCAGTTTTACCCTCTCTGAGTCATTGTCTTTTACATGAAAATATGCTTGTATTGCATATTTAAAATATGCAGTTTAAAAAATAATTCTCTTTGACTCCACCTTCCTCTCTATTGCCTTATTTCAGTTAAACTTCACAGCAAAACTTCTTGTAAGAGTTGTCTGTATTCTATAATAGTTTCTGTCTTCCCATTATTTTTGTTGTTGTTTTGTTTTTTTTTTAACTCAAGCCAGTCATATTTCTGCTTCCCAAATTTCATTAACACATTTCTCTATACTTACCTGGTTTAACATTCAGGAACAGGGGGAGGAGCTAAGATGGCGGACGAGTAAGACGGGGAGAATACTTTCTCCTCCACAAATCCATTAAAAGAACATTTGAATGCTGAATAAACTCGATAAAACAACTTCTGAATGCCGGCAGAGGACATCAGGCACTTAGAAAGACAGCTCATTGTCTTCAAAACGAGAAAACGAGCCCTGCGGTAACTCCTTTTGCGGAGAACTGGCGCGGACACCAGCATTTGCTATTGGCAAGTGGGGGCTGGGCTAGGAGGAGCGGCGAGGCCTGCATTGCTTTGAGAAAGGATTTGGCCTGGCTATCTCGGCACTATCTGAGCGAAATAACCAGACTGTCGGTTATCTACTACATCAAAAGCCAGCCCTAACTTAAGACACCACCAGGACTACCTACGGAACAAAGGGCTGCACAGAGTTGGCCGGCTGCAGGCCGTCCCACTCCGGTGACAGGCAGCCAGGGCCAGAGGCGGGCAATTATAGCCCTAGAGAGACACTGTCTAACGGAACTGTGAGTAGGTTTCTGTGCTGACTCACGCTTCTTGGGGCTCTGGATGGTCAACATCTGCCTGAGAAAGTGCGCTGTTTGTATACCCAGAAAACTGAGCGGTGGAGAGGCGATAAGTCGCAGCACCTGCGCTCGCTGAACATTTCATCACCTGCGCTACTCGGATCTGGGAAGGGCACAAAATGCAGACTCAACCAAGTCTGTGCTTCTGAGGATTATCTGAGTGCCTAACCTGGCCGGTTTAGATTTGGGTGTTCATCTCCGCCCCTCTGTAACAAGGCAGAGATCAGATATTGAAAAGACCTGTAACCGCCTCAATAGAGAATTCAAAAACTACAATTAAACATTAAATTCAATTTAACAAAATGAAGAGAAAAGAACCCACAGCTAAAGAAAGGTAGTGCCCACCAAACCAAACAAAGAGAAGAGATAAATCTACCTGAACAAATCTTTAAATCTGAAAATTGAGAGATCAAGAAAGGTTTAACAAGGACTAGAAGAAATAAAAAAGTCAAATAATAACAATCCAAAAACCTGAGGCAACATATAACAGAGGCAGAAGTAGATTAGTGAACTAAATAGACCTAGAAAAAAAATAGACAAAAAAAAAATAAAAAAAAGAATTTCAAAACCTCAGGAAACATCAAACGCTACAACATTGAATCATAGAGTTCCAGAGAAGAAGATAAAAAGAAAGATCATGAGGAAATACTTGAGGAGATAATAGTTGAAAACTTCCCTAAAATGGAGGGAAAAACCATAATTCAAAATCAGAGAGTCCCTAACAGGATAAAAGCAAACACCCCAAGACACATATTAATAAATTAAAAAGATTAAATATAAAGAAAAATATTAAAAGCAGCAAGGGAAAAAATCAAAAACTAAAGGAATTCCATAATAACAGCTGATCTTTCAATAAAACTCTCAAGCAGGAGGGAATAGCAAGACGTAATTAAGTGATGAAGGAATATAACTTACAGCCTAGATTATTGTATCCAGCGGATCTCATTCAAATATGAAGGAGAAATCAAAAGCTTCACAGATAAGCAAAATTGAAGAATTTTGCACTATAAACCATTTCTCCAAAAAAACTAAAGACATTCTCTAGAGCAATACAATAATAGTGGGAGACTTTAACACCCCACTCATATAATCTGGCTGTAATAGAAAAGAAGAGGAAAAATATTTACTTATGAGCCTCAAAAAATTCAGTTCACTCAGGAGAGTTTAAAAAAAAAAAAAAGACTTATTTGCTCACTCTGTGGAGGTTTATTGACTATTTTGTGGGTTTGGTACCACTTTGGATAGTAGGGAGGAAGAGGTGACAAATGTGATCCTGTCCTAAATAATATATTGTGGTAAAGATAGACTTACCAATACAAAATACCAAGATGTGCCTAAAGATGAGGACACCCAAACTGGACTTTTTGTTTCCTGAACTTTTCATTTGAGAACAAACCTCCTAATATAAGATGAACTCACCATGATTTTTTTTAAGTGTTCTTTGTGATTAAAAACAGAAAGCCATTGGTTAAGAAATTACATATACTCCTCCCCACCATCGCTCCCCTTCTTTCTTCCCATTTCCCTCCCACCCTTATTGATCCTTTCCTTTGTCCATTTTCCCCTGCAAAAAAAAAAAAAAAAAACATTCAGGAACAGATTTAACCACTCTCTCCTCCTTGAAATACCTTACTCACTTTAAAATATTTGTCAAGAACTGTGCAACATCTTAGATTTTACCCTGTTTATAAGCCAGCAGTTTAGCTTGCCAGTTTCATGAATGGTGTGAGGTGAATGTGATAACCACTACACTACAGAAACTCCCATTAGTTTCATGAATAGTGGTAGAAGACTTATGGATCAGAGACAGGTAAATTGTCTGTAATAAACACAGCAATAGCAGTAGCCACAGTAGGAGTCTTTTTGTACTAGTTCCCTAAGCCCAGTCACTCTGAGGCAATGTGAAAGGGGGCCAAACTACAGCTACAGACATGGTAGGTTGTGTTATTAGAAAGGAAGCCTGATCTTAGAGAATGCAAATCTTTTATTATGGGCAATTAGCATGCCTTCTCTTTGCTCCAGAGGGAGGCAGTATCAAATGTTCAAGGTCATTTGCTATACAGACATTCTTGAAAAAGATCATGTGGAACTGTCATATTATATAAAATACCACTAATTATCAAGACAGGCAGTGCCTTGCTTGCAGTGTGTACAGAAACATGAGACCCATGAGAACCATCTCACAGTTCCTTCCTGACCACTTCTTTTCTGTCTTCTCTGCTGATTCTGCTTCATTCCCTCAGACTCTAAGTACTGTAACTACTACTCTACTGTAGCCATTAGCTCATGTAGCTACTTAATTTAAATTTTCAACTATTCAGTCGCATTAGCCATATTTCAGGCATTCAGTAGCCACATGAATGGCACAGATATATTAAATATTTCATCATCTCAGACACTTCTATTGAATAGCACCTAGGCTTAGCCTTGGTTGCTTCTTTCTTATTCTGTTCCTATATAGAAACATAGATTTCTGTATAATCTTAAAGAATAAGATTTATTATAGGATATATATGTATTTCTTTTCTTTCTGTATTCCCTCCCTTGGTGATCTCATCTAGTCTTAAGGCTTTAACTATGAGTCTTGGATTTATACCAGCCTAAATCTCTCCCCAGAAGTCTAGGTTTAATTCTCTAACGGCATTCTGCGCATCTTCATCTGAATGTCTAGTAGGCACCTCAAAAGTAACAGCCAAAATTGAGTTACTGACCACCTTGCCACCACTGATTCATCTCCCACCAATGAACTGGTTCTTCCTGCAGTCTTCCTAGTCTGAACTATCTCAGTTTTCTTCTTCCAATTGTTCAGGAAAACAAACAACTGTTTAAAAAAAAAATCAACCCTTAGATTCACCCTTGACCTCTCTCTTTTCCACAAAGCCTTCACATGTGTCCCATTGGCTCTTGTTTCAAAATATATCCAGAATCTGACTTTTCACCTTTCCTCTACTGTCACTTGGTTCAAGCCAACATCATCTTTTGCCTGGAATATTCTAGGCAAATTTGGCCCCCTTTTTTGGTCTCCCTACTTCTATGCTTGTCCCTGTAGTCTGTTCCCATAAGAGCAACTAAAATGATCTTGTTTTAAAAGTAAGTCAGATCATGTAATTTCTCTGCTTAAAATTCCTTAGTAGCGTCCTATCTCAGTCAGTAAAAGTCAAAGTCTAGTCACACTGGCGTTCTCACCTTGTACAATATGAAGACATGTTCCCACCTCAGAGCCTTTATAGTTGACATTCTTTCTATCATGCCCCCTTCCCCACAACCAAGCTCCACACATGTGCTTTTTCCCTCATGATACTGACTTACTGAAGCAACCTGGCCATTTGTCTTACAGAATGAGCCATATCATGAACTTCTCTGTTTATCTATGGTGGTTTAAAACTTATTTCTCTATTGCCTGTATTTCCCGTAAATGGATGTTAAATCTGAAAGTTTGATTAAAGCTAAATATTCTTGGCAAGAAAAGTCCATGCATGATATTCAGGCTTCATATTGCATCCAACTGGGAGGTACATATTATCTGATTATCCCACCATTAATGATTCTGAGTTTAACTAAGGTGTTATGGTGGCGACTTTCAGATCCCTTCATTATAAATTTATATTTTCACCTTTGTGATTAGTAATCTGAATGGTGAATGTTATTTTTTAATCACATGATTTTTAAGAATAATTTTGAGCTATTTGTATTTTTTCAAATAACATATTTTTTAGAGATCCATCCAATATATATTGGTTGGCTGAAGAGTTCATTCAGTTTTTTTCTGTAAAATGGCTTTAGTAGGGCTCAGTGCATTTAACTTCATTCAACACAATTTTGTTAAGTTGTATTGTTAACAGCTGTCATATCAGTGCACATTTTTTAGAAAACTCACCAAAACAGGTGAATTTTTGTGTAGCCGTTTTAATATTGAAAATGGAAAAAAAGAAGCAGTTATTTTCAGCATATTATGCTTTATTATTTCAAGAAAAGTAAAAACACAACTGAAATGTAAGGAAAGGTTTTTGCAGTGTATAGAGAAAGTGCTGTGACTGATTGAACATGTCAAATGAAAAGTGAAAGTCGCTCAGTCATGTCCAACTCTTTGCGACCCCATGCACTATACAGTCCATGGAATTCTCCAGGTCAGAATACTGGAGTGGGTAGCCTTTCCTTTCTCCAGGGGATCTTCCCAACCCAGGGATTGAACCCAGGTTTCCTGCATTGCAGGTGGATTCTTTACCAGCTGAGCCACAAGGAAAGCCAAAGAATACTGGAGTGGGTAGCCTATCTCTTCTTCAGCAGATCTTCCCAACCCAGGAATCGAACTGGGGTCTCCTCATTGCGGGTGGATTCTTTACTAACTGAGCTACGAGGGAAGCCTGAACATGTCATAAGTGGTTTGCAAAGTTGCATACTAGAGATTCTTTGCTGGACGATGCTTTATGGTAGACCAGTTGAAGTTGATAGTGATCAAACTGAGACATTAATTAAGAACAGTCAACACTACACTAAAAGAGATAGCCAACTTAGTCATTTACACCAGCTTGGTTATGTTAAATTGCTCTGATGTTTGGATTCCACATAAGTTAAGCGAAAAAGAACTTCTTAACCATATTTATACATGTGATCCTCTACTGAAACATTACCAAAACATTCCATTTTTTAAGACAAATTGTGATAGGTGATGAAAAGTAAATACAGTACAATAATGTGGAACAGAAGAGATCATGGGGCAAGTGAAATGAACCACCACCAACCACACCAAAGGCCAGTCTTTATCCAAAGAAGGTGATGTTGTGTATATGGTGGGATTGGAAGGGAGTCCTCTGTTATGAGCTCCTTCCAGAAAACCAAACGATTAATTCCAGCAGGTACTGTTCCCAGTTAGACCAATTGAAAGCAGCAGTTGATGCTAGGTGTCCAAAATTTGTGAACAGAAGCTCATAATCTTTCATCAGGATAAGCAAGGCTGCATGTTTCTTTGATGACCAGGCAAAAACTGTTACAGCTTGACTGGGAAATTCTGATTCACCCACCATATTCATCAGATATTGCAACTTCAGATTTCCATTTATTTCAGTCTTTAAAAAATTCTCTTAATGGAAAAATTTCAATTCCCTAAAAGACTGTAAAAAGCATCTGGAACAGTTCTTTGGTCAAAAAGAGAAGTTTTGCGAAGATAAAATTATGAAGTTGCCTGAAAAATGGCAGAAGATAGTGGAACAAAACATTGAATACATTGTTCAATGAACAATGAACAATGAAATGAATTTTCTTGGTGAAAATGAAAAATGTGTCTCTTATTTTTATTTAAAAATGGAAGGAACTTTTTGGCCAACCCAGTAAAGCAGATAACAGCAGAGCTATTCTAATTGCAGTGGGAAATGGCTAGTATTGGCAGCTTCCAAGGGAACTCTGACGAGCTGTTTGTAATTCACAGAGCCCAGCCAAGTGCTGGAGGAAGCGAGGCCTGAAGAGGGCCCAGGAAGTCTGAAGGTGGCCTCGCATCCTATGAGAAAGGTTCAGCATGCTTTGTGTTAGAGCACAGTGTGTCACTTCCTGGGAAAGCCATGGTTATGAATGGTCGCCAGAATGGCACTTGGTTTTTCCCTGGCAGTCCACCCACTGCTTTTGGTTGTCTGGGTGCTGTCTTTGACATTATATCCGTTCTGCAGATGTGAAGATTTGAAATTACTTCATTTTAATGTGTGTTGGGCTGCAGTCTTTTCCTTTTTTCCGGCTTCAGTTGGAAACTCTTCATCCACAAAGAATTCCAGAATCAGACATTATTCATCTTGTGTCTGGAACACTAAAATCTCATGAGCTTCCATGTCTTACCTCTTTCCACCTTTAAAATATTGAAAATACTGTCACAGCTGAAGTCAGCTTTATTATTTGCTTGCTTCCTTTAGGCACCTTTCTTATCATAGAGCTTTAATGTGCCTTAGTAAAGAGCTGAACAAGTAAATTTGGTATGTCCACAGATTGTGTCTAGGATGTATGCCATTGATTTTAGTTTTCATGAAAAGGTATTTTCCTATCTTAAGTGGAAAAGGCAGATAATAAACTATAATTGTCTCACTTTTGTTTTAAAAATTGATAAATATTTGTAAAATTTCACATGTCTATTTATGTGTGTGTTGAAAGTCAAAAAGGGGAAAAATCTTCATATTGATACTGTCTCTGGGTGTGATCTTTATTTTCCTCTTTGTATTTTCTCTTTCCCTTTTTCTTCCCCCAGCAGTCATGTCTTATTTCTCAGTCATTACTTTTACAAAGATTAAAACAGTTGTTTAAGAAATAAGCAGTTATAACTTTGATCTGTCAAATCCAAACCACGTTCAAAGCAGTTCCAGACTCCTCCTCAGCTACTGCCATCCATGACATCTTTGGGGATTTTTCTCTGGTCTGTTATCGTCCCATTCAAGCAAGTTTTCCCCTGACTCAGGCTTCTATTTAACTCCAGGTTCCTGGTCATCACCTAGAATTGCCCACTTGCCTCTGGAGAGCTTCTCTGATCACTTGTACCGCAATAAACTTGTCAGAAAAAGACAGGTGGGTGTAAAAATTATGTTCTAAAAGGAACTGTCACGAGAGTGATTTCCATCAAGGCCCAGAAGTGCCCCCCAGTATACCCCTGTATACCCCAGTTGAGTGGATTGATTGATTCTTCTTTGCCTCATTTATTTTGTAAGTTCCTACAGTCAGGAGCTTTGCTTGTTTTCTGTGATACCCTAAACATTTCAGGTACTTAGTATAAGTTAATAAATAGTCCTTTTTTTTTTTTAAAGATCCATAATTACCTCATAAAACTGAATGTAGGATCTGTTGTCAACTTTGGCCAGAATTTGTACTTGCACAGGGATACAGAAAAGAACAGGATTTAAAGATAACTTATGGACTTCTCTGTGACTCAGTGGTAAAGAATCTGCCTGCCAGTGCAGGAGACGCAGGTTCAGTCCCTAATCAGGAAAGATCCCACATGCTGTGCACCACAACTTTTGAGCCTGTGCTCTAGAGCCCGGGAGCCACAGCTACTGAGCCCACGTGAGGCTCCACAGCAAGAGAAGCCACAACAGTGAGTAGCCCCTGCTCCCCCCACCTAGAAAAAGTCCACACAGCAACAGAGACCCAGTACCAAAAAGAAAGAAACTTTAAAAAAGAAATAAAGATAACTTACATTCAGATTGTACTCATAGATTTGTGATCACAGGTAGTCTCATAAGCCTTTGAGCTGCCTTCATTTACAGCCTCAATGATTCTCTTCTGAAATCTCTCTGCAGAGTCTTTCTACCTTCTCTCCCTGGCTTTGGTCGTGCTTCCCCAGCTCTGCCTTCCCCAGCGCTACACAGTGATATGCCCACAGTATAAACCTGACTGAGTCCCCCCACCCCCACTGAAGCCGCTAGGAGATTCTCTGATGCTGTTGCCTCTTCCCCACCCCTTTAGTGGTAGCACCTAGAAGCCTCTCTTCACACTTGACATTGAAATAACACCAGACTCCCAGGAGCTCCTCATATCCCCCGGGCCACCTCCTGCCTGGCCCTCTTTATCCACAAGGCATCTTCCCTTTCAGTAGCCACTGCTTCTGCTCCATTCCAAATTGGGCTTGGCAGTCCTGCTCTCTGGGGTGCCTTCCTTCATATAAAAAATATTCTTTTCTCTGCCTACTTAAACTGTAAGCTCGCTTGGGGCAAAATTATAGAATTTGTAGTTTACTTGTCTTGAAGAGTACCTGGCTTGTAGTAGTGTCAGATGTTAATTAAACTGGGTTCTATATATGTTCTTCTAAATCATCCAAATGATTTTCATCTACAGAATGTGGTTTTATCTTTATATGATCTGCTCCAAAATAAGAAAAGCCTTAGAAAAGGGAAATGTATGAATCAGAGTAACTTAAAGTACTACGAGCAATGGAGATAGCTATTGCTGATGTTTTGGAATGTATTATAGAGAATTTTTTAATTATAAAATGGTCAAAGTTTAACCACCAGACTTCCCAGGGAGCTCAAAGGTAAAGAGTCCACCTACCAATGCAAGAGATGCAGGAGACTCCAGTTTGATTCCTGGGTCGGGAAGATTTCCTGTAGAAGGAAATGGCAACCCACTCCAGTATTCTTGTCTGGCAAATCACATGAGCAGAGGAGCCTGGTAGGTTACAGTCCATGGGGTTGCAAAGAGTCAGACACAACTGAGTGAGCGTGCACTCATGCACCAAGTTGTTTAACTTCATGATTTGCCACTTAGAGCCAATATTCTGAAACCAGTAGTTTTGCAAATTTTACATGCATTAAAAATTAATAGCCATTTCAGGGACTTCCCTGGTGGTCTAATGGCTGAGACTCCATACTCCTAATGCAGGGGGCCCAGATTTGATCCCTGGCCAGGGAACTAGGTCCCACATGCTACAACTAAGAGTTCACATGCCACAACCAAACCTCTTGTGTGCCTCAGCTAAATGCCAGCACAGCCTAATAAATAAATATTTTTAAAAAATTAATAGCCAGTTCATTGTGCTTCCCATATCAAAAAAAACAGAATAGTTTTTAGGTAAAATATTGCTTTTTTGTAATTCAAAGCAAGAAAGAATGTTTTGCTTTTCTTGTGTTCCCTAGACCCCAGAACCATCGCTTGTCCTATTTTTCCAGAAGAGAAGGTGAATCCCAGTGAGGGCATTGACTTGACCATCTTACTGAGCTTGTCAGTGCAGAAGTAGAAGCTTGGACGAGGAACTCCTGCCTGCCCACCTGGTGCTTTTTCCCTCAACCACATTTCCTCCTTCTCCACTGGAGTAAAGAAAAAAGTAAGTCTTTAAGCACTTCCTAGATCCTGTATGCTCAAATTAGGCCTGCTGCTGAGATGTTCTTAAAAGTAAAGACATCAGCCTTAAACCTAGAACATTAATTGTTCTTTCATGTTCATATATATAATTTCTTTGAGCATCAGAAAAATATTGCCTTCTGTGAGATTTCTTAATTTATTTTCTCAACAATTTTTGAAGTGAACACAACAGATAAAATATTCCAGGTCTCCTTTTTTTATCCTACAAGTAGCTCTGTAGTATATGTTTTTGTATCCCTCTAAATTGTTCTCTTGGGATCAGTTTCCATACTGAGTCATCCACTACAAAGTGCCGGTGTTTTCCCGGCAGATTATCTTATTATTCCTAAATGACTCACTTCTTCTGAATCATCACACCTTATGTACTGTGTTTAAAAAAAAAAAAAAAGTTTTAGGCGCTTTTCTACAATTTTTCCTTATCGAGTCTCCAGAATGTCCTATTTAAATAACACAGATATTCAGTCATCCCTTGCGTCTGTGATTTATGCAGATTGTTTGCTTCTTGAACCCTTTCATCAGCTGAGATAAGTGGTGGAAGTTCTTTACCTCATACTCTCTGCTCCAGGTGTTTCCTGAAATAGAACACACAAACAGCAACGTAAGAATTTGTGTAACATCATTCTCTATTTTCTATCATTATATGTATGTTGTTTAAGGTTTTATTAACTCCTCAAATTTCTACATGAAATTAGGGAGAAACGTACAAAAGAAAAGTATACTTTTAATGTTTATTGGCACACAAACTCTTTGGAATTCAGAATGTTGGAAGAATGTAGCACTTTCCTCCCTTGACTTCCATGTCACATTTGGCTGGTTCTCTTCCTGCCTTTTGAAAATGCAGTCTCTATCTCCTTCCTTGCATCCTTCTCTTCACCCTATACTATATATCAGCCTTCCTCAGGGTTTTGTCTTTGTCTTATTTTTCATTCTGTGCAGATCACTCTTGTCCACTCTTGTGACTTTAAAACCTTTATCTGACACTTACTCCCAAGTTCTTATTTTCAACTCCTGTCTCTTTACTGCCATGTATATTCGTCTGAATGGGAAGTATCTCTTCGGGATGCCCTACGAAAACAGCCCATGCCTGAAGCTGAATTTCAATTTTCTCACCCCTCTTCCATCACATTAGCTAAATAAAGGGTAAAAATTATGTGACCATCTCAACAGGTTCAAAATAGATACTTAATAGAACTAAACCACCTCATGAGATTTTTTAAAAATTTCAACAAACTAGAAATAGAACTTTCTCAATCTGATAAAGGATATCTACTAAAAAACCTGGCAGCTGTCTTCATGATGAAAGACTGAATACTTTTCCCTAAGATCAGATACAAGGCAAGGATTTCTGAACTCATATTTCTAGTCAGTATTGTTCTGAAGGTTCTAACCAGTGCAATGATCAGTAAGGCAGTAAGTATTAAAGGGAAAAAGTAAAACTCTCTAGATTCAAACAATACGATAGTTCATATGGAAAATCCCAAGTAATTTACCCCCCCCACACACCAAATCCTTTGATAAATGAATTTAGCCAAGTGGCAAGATCAATATACATATATCAACTGTATTTTTCTATACCAACAACAAACACAGTGGAAAATGAAATTAATATAACTACCATTTGTATTAGCACCATAAAACATGAAATATTTGAAAGTAAATTTAATGAAAGGCCTATAGATATTGCTTAGAGAAATGAAAGAGCATGTAAATACATGGAGAGATACATTTATGTTCATGGATTATAATGATTGGAGACTTGATATTATTAAGGTCTCCATTGTCACCAATGATTTAGATTAAATGAAATTCCAATCAATCCTGCATGTTTCTTTATGAAAATAGGCACAGTGATTCCAGTATCACTATGGAAGTGCAGAGGACCTAGAATAGCCAAAGCAATTCTGAAAAAGAAGAAATGGTGCATTTACATTATTATCTTAAGGGTTACTATAAAGCTACAATAATTAAGACAGAATGGTATTGGTATATACAAAGACAAAAGAATAGAGAATCCAGAAATAAGTCTATATGTATGGTGATTTGCTTTTCAACAGAGGCTCCAGCACAGTTCAGTGGGGATATAAAAATTGCTCAACATCATTAGTCATCAGTGGGGACAGGATAGCTTTTGAACAAGTGATGCAGGATAATGTTGAAATTCAGCCTCATTCCATACATGAAAATTAATTCAAAATAGATCACAGACCTAAACATAACACTTGAAACCCCTAAAAACCTTAAAGTATCTATGACCTTAAGATAGAAATCTTAAGACAGGATACAAATTTATTAACTACAAAAGATAATTTGATTAGTTGGATTAATAAAATTGGTAGAATTAAAATTGGAATTAAAATCTCTTGTTCTTCAAAAGCTACTGCTCAGAAACTGGATAGGAAAGCCACAGACCAAGAGACAATCTCTACATCTAAAATATGTAAATGAGCTTTTAGAACTCAGTAGTCAAAAGCAACCCGAAAGATTTGAATAGAAACTTAACCAAAAAAAGAATTGTATATGAATTGCTGATAATAAGCAAATGATACTTTGTTGTAGAGCAGAAACTAGCACAACATTATAAAGCAACTATACCCCAATTTTTTAAAAAGCATAAAAATTGCTCAACGTCATTAGTCATCAGGAAAATGCAAATTAAAACCACAGTGGGATACCACTTCACACCTGCTAAAATGGCTAAAATTAAGAAAACTGACAAGTATCCAAAAGGCTGTTGGGCAACTAGAGCTCTTGAGTGTTGCTGATGAGACCATAAAATGGCAGAACCACTTTGAAAAACTATTTTTACAGATTTTTATATAACGTACACTTCTCATGACTTATTAATTCCATTGTTAGTTACCCAAAAGAAATGAATGTTATTGACAAAAAAGACTTTTACTTGAAAGTTCTTAGCAGTTTTAATTAATAATAGTCCAAACTAGAAACAACCCAGATGTCCATTAACTGAATAAATAAGATGAATTTGGGCATATTTAATTATATAGTAGGATATCTGCTAAGCAGTAAAAAGGTATATCTGTTGATGCATGCAATAACATGGATGAATCTCAAAGCCATTATGCAAAATGAAAGAAGCCAGACTGAAAATGTATGTACATCTCGTATATACACATCTTCAATCATGTGAAGATCTAGAACTGGCAGAACGAATCTATGATGATAGGACTCAGATACGCAGTTGTCAAATATTGCAGGGTAGGAAAATTGAATGGGAAGGGGCACAGAAATAGTTTTAGAGCAATGTAAGTTTTCCCTCTCTTCTAGGACAGTGGTTCTTGCTAAATTTCCTTGAACTATACATCTAATAGGAGCATTTTTACTCTGCAAATTATACGTCAGTAAAGCTGATTTAAAATAAAAGTGAGACTCTAAGAGCTGAGTGGCTTCCCAGGTAGAGCTAGTGGTAAAGAACCCACCTGTCAATGCAGGAGGTGTAAGAGGTGTGAGTTTGATGCCTGGGTTGGGAAGATCCCCTGGAGGAGGGCATGGCAACCCGCTCCAGTACTGCCTGGAGAATCCCACGGACAGAGGAGCCTGGCAGGCTACCGGTCCATAGGGTCGCAAAGAGTCAGACATGACTGAAGCGTCTTAGCAGGCACTCAAAGAGCTGAGAGGAAGCTCTCTTTTGGAGTAGCATTTGTCAATTAGTGAACACAGGGGGAGTGTTTGAAAGTTTGAAAGGAATAGAGTTCTTTTGTCAATTAGTGGGCTTCTCTGTAAGGTGATCATGTGATCAGATGGGCTTTCTAATCTCCAGAAAAAGAATTCTTTAACCCAGAGTGGGGGCTGGGAGCTGGAGATAATAAATCTGGCTTTGGTGACTGACCTGGACTTGAGATGGGATAAGGAGGCTGATGGGCTTAGTCAGAAAGTAAACCTTTACTCAGTTTTAAGTCCTTTACCACCCTTTTTGTGTGTGATGGCCTGAGGTTGGTGTTTTTCTGGTTCAGGTTTTTTCACCAACAAATAGGATTCCTGTCTTAGCAGGAAAGGAGGGATGATTTTCTGAGTTTGTGGAGTAAGGATGAGGAGAACTCTATTCCTTTCAAACTTTTAAGCACTCCCCTTGTGGTCCGTCCTCTACCCTAGCCTATTTTCTGTGATTCTTGGCACCTCCTAACCTGGGCCTTCTGGGGTTGTGCAGGGGCAATTGGTGTGTTTGTCATTAGTATCCCTTCCTCCTCTACTCTGCTAAATCACTTACTATCCCGCTGCAGTTTTCTGTCTTCATATACAATGATTTGGGGTTACTGATGTCTCTTAGGTTCTTTGAAGATCGAGTTTACTTTCCTATTTTTGTTCTTAATATTTGAAGGAGACCTTAAAATCGTAAAATCCGTACTGTACATTTTCAGCCTTACCAATACCAAACTCCTACTACTTCTCCAAACACACAAAGCTCTCTCTTAATTATATAGTAGAATATCTGCTATATCTCTGTACCTTTGTTGAATTCCTTTTTGCTTATATGCATGTGCGTGCTCAGTTGTGTCTGACTCCTTGAGACCCCATGGACTATAGCCTGCCAGGCTCAATGGGATTTTCCAGGCAAGAATATTAGAGTAGGTTGCCATTTCCTTCTCTAGGAGATCTTCCCTACCAGTTAAATCCCATCTTCACCTGCTAAGGCTGTCATCCTTCAAAATCCAGTTCTCCCTCCTAACTTTTCCTGTTGGCTGCCTCTGTACCTTTGTTTCACAAGAAATCCACTTCATCGGGATGTTTGCGCTGAAGGAATACCAGGAGCCACTGGACAGTACTTGTTAACAACATAGTGATACACCGATTAACGTTGGAAGTAGTAGAAATTGTTGAAAGAATGCTGAACCACTTAGAGTGCATATGAACCACTTAAACAGAAATTGGGAGAACAGACTCTGGCCCATTGTGGAGACAAAGGAACAGAAAAGATGAAAGGCTTGGGGGAAGTGGGCAGGCAATGTGCAAAAAGACCTGAAGAGGAATAAATGTAAATATTCAAAATATCATCTCTTAATTTCCCTCCCTCTCTGCTTTCTACCCCTGATATAACATGTTTAGACTCATATTTCATCAAATTGAACATTGTAAAACACTCGTTTCATGTGCCATTTAGAAAGAAAAATCTCAAACTAGAATACAATGCTTTCTTATCATTTAGGACTCTTTTTACTTAGTTCTTTTGGATTTCTATCGACAGGTATTTTTAATTATACATACCTCTTGTGCATACATAGTCTTTGGAACTATGCCATAGTTTTTGGGGTTTGTTGGTTTTTGAAATCTCACTTACCAAGGTTACCAGTGACCTTCACACTGGCAAACCCAGTGGGTAATTTTTGTTTTTCCTTGATCTCTCGGCAGCACCGAACCACTAATGATGTCCATTTTGAAAGTTTCTCCTTCAACATCCTTGAAAGTTGTTTCTTAGGATCCCTCCTAGGAATTCTGTTCTTCTCTTTAACCCAGAAATGTCTATGATCCTCAACCCAGAGCCCCTCTCACTATATGCACACACTCTGAGTGACCTCTCAGAGCTGCCTCTCCCACCCAGATCTTGCTGCTGACCTGAAGGTTTTTACATTCACATTTCATCCACTTGGATGATCCATGTGTGTTACCTCTTCAAACAACACATTCAGAATAAAACCCTTCATGTTTTCTATGACCACCTCCCATGAAACAAAAACAAAAAATATGTTGGAAATGATAACATTAGTTCTCTAGTACCTAAATCAGAAACCCAAGATTCCTCCCTTTTTACTCTCTCCTCCTCCTCTTCTATGAATTCGTTCTCACTGACTACTGAATCAGTGCCTTCCTGTTTATTAACTTCTGCCACCTACTTGGTTTAGAGTCTTAGCACTTACTACATGGATTATTACATTAGCCTTCTAATTGATTTCCACACTTTCACTCAACTGCTGGAATGTCTTTCTCAAACATAAACTTCATCATGTTACTTCCCAGCTTAAAAGTCTTTGTTTCTTTTCCCAAAGTTTTCAGAATAAAGTTCAGACTGCTGAGGTTAGCATACAAGGCAGTCTGTGGCCCAGTTCCTGCTCCTCTCTGGTTTCCTCCCCTCTTGCTTGTCTGTATACTCCCCATCCCACCTCACCCCCAGTGAAATCAGCTGGAACTATCATTGTTCTGAACTCACTGTGCCATATTAGGCCTCTGAGCCTTCACATGTATGTTTCCCTCTAGAGTATTCTCCCTTTCCTTCTTGTCTAACTCTCATTAGTTAGCCAGTATGTGGCTCCCAGAGTCACATTCATTTGCTCCGTGGGGCATGAGCAGCCTTGTGATGTGGAGGTGAGTCATGGGGGAAAGGGGCTGCATCTCCCATGCTCGGGTTATAACTGGGGACCACAAATTGTCTCTCTTTGCACAAGCTATCCAGGTCTTTTGTCTCCTGGTGTGGATGAGAGTCGGAGAAGGCAATGGCACCGCACTCCAGTACTCTTGCTTGGAAAATCCCATGGATGGAGGAGCCTGGTTGGCTGCAGTCCATGGGGTCACTGAGGGTCAGATACAACTGAGCGACTTCACTTTCACTTTTCACTTTCATGCACTGGAGAAGGAAATGGCAACCCACTCCAGTGTTCTTGCCTGGAGAATCCCAGGGACAGGGAGCCTGGTGGGCTGCTGTCTATGGGGTCACACAGAGTCGGACATGACTGAAGCAACTTAGCAGCAGCAGACAAAATTTAGAACTCAAGAATAGGTACATACATCCCTTATTTGGGGAAGCCGTTCCTGACTTTGAGGTCTGATTTAGATACTCTCTTTTAAAATGGACAAAAGGGCTTGAAGAAAGGCTTTGTGAATGAACACAAAATGTCTACTAGCTAAATAGATGTTTAGGTGCAGATTGAAACATGCACTTCATTATTTCATCTTATCAAATTGGAACATGGAAAGATGGGCCTACTCCTACACTGATATTGGAAATATAAATTTGCCATTTTTCTGGAGAGCAGAGAATGGATCTATGTTTCTAGAACCATTACAAATAATAGGCATATACACACACTCCTTTTGGCTTAGCATTTTACACCTTGGAATATATCCTAAGAAAATAACTTTTTTGTAAAGCATACTTTCACAAAATTTCATGATGTTCATTCATAAAAATATTAACAGTGGTTATTTCTGAATTGTGATATGAGTAATTACAGTGTTTTTCTAACTTTTCTGAGAACATGTATTTATTATGAGAGCAAAATGGAAAAGAGAACCCCCACCTTTGTGCTCCTGATCTGTGCTGTACTTGCCTCCCTGTTGCTCTGATTAAACAGTGAGTGTGCTGAGGGCCATCACCAAGAATTATTCAGCATCATCCCACCAACATCTGGCTCAGAGTAGAAAATGCTGGATAAGTGAGTTATACCAGTAACAGCTGCTAACAGTTATTGAGTATTTCCGGTGTCTTAGGCATTGTTCTAAGCATTCAAAATATTCACTTAATCCTCATGAGATGGTTACTATTATTATCTCTGATTTGCAGGTGAAACAGGCTGATAAAAGTTAACCAACTTCTGTAAGGCCACATAGCTGTTGGTGGCAGGCTTGGGATTCAAACCCATGCAGACTAGCTTTTACTGAGAGATGTAAGATAGCATCATAGTTCTGAGTTAGATTGTATCTCTGATTAAGAATAATTGGATTAGATTCCATGTCTAGGATTCCAGCGGTACAATTGGGCATCAGTTGAGTCATGGTCTAAACAAAAAGGCAGAATTTGATACCCACAGAATCTGAACCAGATACCAGAAAAGTAATCTTCATTTCTTTTACCTTAAACAAACAAACAAAACAAATTATTTTACACTGTAAACTTCTTATTGAAATTGGTCCCATCCCTTGGGATTTAGTTTTATGTTCCCTCTCTCTGATATTCATGTCCCTTCAAAATTTAAACTCAAAGACCTAAATTTTTAATTAGTTCTGTAGCTCTTCCTCCCACCACTTCTCTTTCTCAATAAGATTACTTATGACAGGGTCATCAGATTTCATTTTTAAAACCTATCAGTCTTCATTTTTGTTATATCTTCTCTTTTTTTCCTTCATATTTTCTTTTAAAGTCTCAGAATTTCTGAAAGCTGCCTTCCTACTAACTGGGACTATACTGCATAATATGGGCCTCTAACCACATATGGGTTTCAAAGAAATTATTTGGAATTAATAAGAATAGGCAAAATATTTAAACAGGACATATGGCGCTAATCAGTAGCACAGGATAAGAAGTTCAACGTCCTTAACTAGAAGGGAGATGTAGGTTAAAGCTCCACTGAGGTAATACAGCACACTATCATTCGAATGGCTAAAGTAGAAAATGCTGGCAATCACAAATGTTGAAGAGGATGTGGAATCAGCCATCTCTCTCATGCATTACTGGTGGGAATGTAAAATGGTGTAGCCACTCTGGTAATAACCCAAACTGTAAACAACATAAATATCCTTAAACAGGTGAATGGGCAAACAAATTGTGGTATATCCATACAATCAATAGACTCAGCAATAAAAAGGGATGAACTATTGAAATGTTCAGTAAAGTGAATGACTCTCAAAATCATTGAGTTCAGTGAGAGAAACCAATATCAAAAGCTTAAACACTGTATGCCTTACATAAATGTTCTTGAAATGACAGAATCGTAATGATGCAGAACAGTTTAGTGGTCTGTTTACTGTATGACTACCAAAGAGTAGTGTGAGGGATTCTGAAGAGTGAAGGGGTAGTTCTGTATTCTGATTGTGGTGGTCCTTACTGTAAAAAGAAGGGAGGAAGTAAAGAAAAGGAAGGAGTGAGTCATATAAAACTGGTGAAATCTAAATAAGGTCTGTTAATTGTCGGTTTCCTGCTTTTGATCCTTGTGGTGTGGTGATATAGGATGTTACCATTGGAGGAAACTGGGGGAAGGGCACACAGGAACTCCGTATATTATTTTTGTAACTTTTCTGTGAGTCTAAAATAATTTCAAATTTTAAAATGTTTAACTAAATAAAATTAGAATTCAGTGCTTTAGTTACAGTAGCTGCGTTTAAAGTGCTCAATAGCCACATGTGGCAGATGCAGCCATATCATGGCAGACATGGAATGTTTCCATCAACACAGAAAGTTTATTAGGCAGCACTGGCTAAAAGCATTATGTCTGACTCTGGCAGTATTTTCTTCCTTGATTACTTCAAATTCTAACATCACAACAATACTTTCTTGTATTTTCTGTCATATTACCTTATTAACTGGTTGTTTTGCTCATTTTCAAACCTAGAGAAAGATTTCTCTTTAGTTTCTCAAATTTCAGAGAAATAAAAGAGTCTTATGTCACTTTAGGAATTTATTTGACAGCTGTTTTAATAGTTTAAATGTAATATTTAAATATACAATTTAATCTGGATATTAAATTGTCTAACAGTTCTGTATTTTGCTTCAGGACCACTTTTATCACCTATATTAAGATATAGTCCTGGGACTTCCCTGGAGATCCAAAGATTAGGACTCCATGCTTCTACTGCAGGGGGCACAAGTTCTGTCCCTGGTCAGGGAACTAAGATCCCGCATGCCATATAGCATGGCCAAAACAAACAAAAACGATATAGTCTTAATAGCTCTCATACAGTTATCCTAATATACTGTCTTGATAGTGTCCTTTGATTTTCCCTCTCTTTTATCCTTACCCCAAAACTCTTCAAAATCATGGTTTTCTGAAAAGGTGCATAGTTTTTTGTGTTTGGTGCTATTTCTTCCCTGTCTCCTGGATGTACATCTTTTAAAAATGTATTTCCTTCCTTTGCTACATTCTAGTCTTTTGCCCCATAACACTTATTCCTCTTTGGCACTTTTGTATTTTCACTTAAGAATTATTGGGTAGGTACTCCCTTGTGGCTCAGCTGCAATGTGGGAGACCTGGGTTCAATCCCTGGGTTGGGAATATCCTGTGGAGAAGGGAAAAGCTACCCACTCCAGTATTCTGGCCTAGAGAATCCCATGGGGTCACAAATTATAGTCCATGGGGTCACAAAGAGTTGGACACGATTGAGCAACTTTACCTCACTCTCTTTACTATGGATCTTCTTTATACTTGAGCTTCAGCCAACCTGCATGATATTCAGCTTTATAGTTTTATATGAGCAACCATCTTGGATTTGAAGGCAAGGCAATAGAGGACAAAACAATGGCTCAAGATCCATTCACATAGCAATAAAGTTGAGACACTGCAGGAAAAGAAGAATGGGAGTGAAACACTGAAGGAAAACTACAAAGAAAGAAAGAAAGGAGTGTTGGAATTATGATTTATATGTTTATGAAAGGAAAATCTGAATATTATAGTGATATCAGTGTTCCTTCAAAATAATTCATAAGTTTACTGTAATTATAATCAAATTCCTATCATAGTTTTCTTAAAACCTGACAATGCAGAAATTCATCTGGAAGACCATCAAAGAATGTTGGAACATAAAAAGGAATCATAATTCAAAATATGAGGGAAAAAGTCAGATAATAAAACTTAATAAGACAACAGTAATTATGATAGTATAGAATTGGCATAAAAAAAAGAGTAATAATCATTGAATCTAAAGAGCCAAGAAATATATCCTAAACAGTATAAGAATTCAACAAAACAAAGGGTTCTTCATGAATTAATTGTATTAACTATTAACCATATCTTATTTCACTGTCTCAAATACAGAAATAAGCAAAGGATTTGAATAGAAACTTTACCAAAGAAGAAATATAACAAATAAGCAAAATAAACAGAATTTTCTAGGATTGAAGAAATAAAAATGAAAAGAGTCAAGCTCTGTTTCTCATTATTAAATGGGTAACTGTTTTTATTGTTAAAATACCAGTGCAATTCTTGGTATTGTTAAACTGATGCTCTCTTTCTCTGCTGTTGTCATCTCCTACCTGTCATTGTCTTAGTCCACCTTTCTTGATGCAGTAGTATTGCACACTCTTATCATTCAACAAGTCATATTGGCTCTACCTTTTAAATATACTCAGCGTTTAAGATCCCCTTGAGAAGGGGAAGGCTACCCACTCCAGTATTCTGTCCTGGAGAAGTCCATGGACGGTATAGGCCATGGGATTGCAAAGAGTCAGACACGACTGAGTGACTTTTATTTTTACTTTGCCTCTCCTGGTTCAGGCCCCCCAGCTTTCTTACCTCATTTACTGATAAAGCTTCTACCTTGTTTCCTTATTTCCTGTCTTGCTCCTCTGCAGCCTCCTCTGTACACAGAAGCCAAAATTACCAATTTAAAAATGTAAGTCTGATCATGTCATTCCTCTGCTCAGTAGACATCAGTTGTTTCCCAGCTCACTCACAGTGAAGCCAAATTCATCATAATAGTCTACAGGCTCCGCATGATTTAGACTCCCACCTTTCCTTTCTGGCCTCTTCTCCCACACAGCCTACCACCTTGCTTTCTCTACTCCAGTCACTTCAGCCTCCTTGTCATTCTCTTAGTAAGTCAAGCATGCTCATACCGCAGAGCCTTTTTACTTTTGGTTATTCTCCCCAAGGTGATTTAACCCCAAATACCTCCTCAACCTGCTCCCTCTCTTCTTTCAGATCTCTATTCAGATATCAGTGAGATCATCCCTGACTGCCCTTTGTAACACAGCACCTTCTCATCCTTTCTAAACCTTTGCTGTGCTTCATCTTTCTCTATTGCACATATCACCATCTAAGTTAGGTTTACTTACATGTTTTTCTTTTTCCAGCTAGATCGTCAGTTCATTCAGGACAGGGACTTTATTCACTGCTCTATCTCTGGCATTTGGCAGGTGCCTGTCACACAGTAAGCACTCAGTATTTATTGATTAAGTCAGAACACTAACTGAACCTTTTTATTTTGTTTTGTTTTTTAATGTTTTTTCTTTTTTTCTTTTTATTATTTTAAATTAATTTTTATTAGAGGATAATTGGTTTATAGTGCTGTGTTAGTTTCTGCTATACAGCAAAGTGAGTCAGTTATACATATTTTATAATAGTTTGTGTCCCTCCATCTGGCAGATATAATAGTTAGAAACATGTGTATCTAACAACAGAATATCAAAATACAGAAAGCAAAACAAATTAAGGGAGAAATAGAAAGCTCAACAATAATATTTGGAGAATTCAGTACCCTCCTCCCCACTTTCAATAATGGATAGGGCTACTGGGCAGCACTGGATTGAACCTTTTTGGACAGCAACTTACAACATGATTTAAGTGCCCTTTAAAAAAAAAAAAAATAAGAGAATGATTAAATTCTATCCATTGATGACAAGAGAGGGAGATCTGCATGTGGCAGGTCTGAGAAGATGAGATCAAGATCAGTAATAAAGGTTGTTTTTCTCTCTCAGAAAGAGTAAGAAAAGAGATGAAGGTAAGGGAATAATTTCCAAGTGTCGAGGACGTTGTACAATCAAGAACAAGCACTGTGTGTCAGCGTCTCTAAGAAACCTAGGTTGATGGAAGCAACATCAACCTGTCCTGTTGATGCAGGACAGTAGCAGAAAATAAGATTATCTGTGGATGGGAATAGTTGTTGAAAATGAGTCAAAGAAGCTAGGCCTGCCATGATGCATGTTAGAGATCAGTAGTGTGAATTCTTGATCTATAAGAGGTGAGAAAGCTCTCTATATTCAAACTAGTCAGTGTCATGTTAGGAAGCAAGGAGGGTGGGCTTAGAAATGCCAACTGAGAGGCAGTTGTAACAAGGCAGAGTTGAGGTAATACTGTTACTGTAGTTAAGTTACTAAGTCATATCTGACTGTTTTGCAACCCCATGAACTGTAGCCCACCAGGCTCTTCTGTTCTTGGGATTTTCCAGGTAAGAATTCTGGTGTGGGTTGCCATTTCCTCCTCCAGGGGATCTTCCCAACTCAGGAATCAAACTTGCATCTCCTGCATTAGCAAGCGGATTCTTTATCACCGAGAAAGCTGGTAATATTACTTTAGGTAATAAGGAGTGTAGGGTGTAATGAAACAAAGGCTTGAGTCAAAGATAAGCCATCAGTGATGTGGCAAAGAAAAAGATAATTAACTGCGTGTGGGATACAAAAGAAGACGTAAAAGATTCTGTCAGTATTAAGAGATTGTATTTCCTTTAAATTATTTTCTTTTTTCATTATAGGTTTTCCTGTCATTCACAGAAAAATGGATCGTCTAAGCCTTTGGAGGACTCAGTTATCACAGTACTTCTATACTACCAACTGAGATTTATGACAGTACATTTATGACCATAAATGTCTGCATCATAGAATTGCTGAAGAACTAAAAGAGAATATTCTTTATTCTTCTTAAAATTTATTGCTAAAAATAATCCTATAGTATTATGATATTACTAAATGAAACTAGAAAGCACAATTATTAAATTATTAGACTTGCTGATACAAGCACGCATGTGCAACAGCTACTGTATCTGACAGTTACCAAACCTCAAATTTTGATGATTTCCCTTTGCCGGAAAGGTCATTATATTTGCAAGAAACCACTGAACATTGTCAGTCAAATATATTTTTAGCTGAGTGTCATTTAGGAGAATTTACTTGAAACAAGTTCTGGAAAATTCTACATCCTACCACCCAGTGGATTTGATATTATGGCAGCAACTTACAGACTTGTGGTTAGTACTGTGAACCACTACAGCAGTGTGGTGATAGACCGGCGTTTTGAGCAAGCGATACATTATTGCACTGGAACCTGCCACACCTTCACACATGGAGTTGACTGCATTGTGATACATCATAGTGTTTGTGCAGACCTCTTACACATCCCTGTGTCTCAGTTCAAAGATACAGATCTGGACTCTCTGTTTCTACCCCATGAAAATGGGTTTTCCTCAGCTGAAGGTGACTATCCCCATCAAGCCCTCACAGGCATACCCAAGGTCAGAAAAGGATCTACATTTCAGAGTACCTGTAATTTAAAGGACATTGCAGGAGAAGCAATCAGTTTTGCCAGTGGGAAAATAAAAGAATTTTCCCTTGAAAAACTCAAAAACTCTAACCACGCCGCTTACAAAAAGGGAAGGAAAGTTAAATCTGACTCATTCAACAGGAGGTCAGTTGATTTTGACTTGCTCTGTGGCCATTATAACCATGATGGGAACTCTCCATCCTTTGGTTTACTCCGGAGTTCGTCAGTTGAGGAAAAATCTTTATCCCATAGAAACTCACTCGATACAAACCTGACTTCAGTGTTTCTTCACAACTTCTCTGAAGAAGACCTGGTTACTCAGATTTTAGAAAAACATAAAATAGATAATTTTTCTTCTGGTACAGACATAAAAATGTGCTTAGACATCTTGCTAAAATGCTCTGAGGATTTGAAAAAATGTACAGACATCATAAAACAGTGTATAAAGAAAAAGACAGGGAGCAGCATCAATGAAGGAAATGGTAATGATGCAATTTCTAGCTCTGAGACTGTCTATATGAATGTAATGACCAGGTTAGCATCCTACCTGAAAAAGCTACCATTTGAATTCATGCAGTCTGGGAATAATGAGGCTATAGATTTAACAGAACTGGTCAGTAATATGCCTAGTTTACAACTGACTCCCTTTTCCCCAGTATTTGGCACTGAACAGCCCCCTAAGTATGAAGATGTTGTCCAGCTCTCAGCCCTTGACTCTGGACAGTTTCAAACTATAGAATTGCAAGATGACAAGCACAGTTCTAGAAAAACAGACACTATAAAACCCATTCCAAATAACTCTACAAATTCCTTATATAATTTAGAGATAAGTGACCCCAGAACTCTAAAACATGTCCAGCTTCAATCACAGTCACTAACTGTAAATCCTTTAGAAAATGTTTCTTCTGGTAATCTCATGGAAACCCTATATATTGAAGAAGAGTCAGATGGAAAGAAAGCATTATATCAAGAACAGAGGACAGAAAATGGACCCTCTCAGGAGTTGATAAAGGTAAACGAAGATAGAGCAGAATTATCAGACCATGGTACTCATCTTAAAAAATGTCCTGCCTCAATGCAAAATGAAATTGGTAAGATATTTGAGAAATCAGTTGCTAGTCTACCTGAAGAAGATCTTAAATCTAAAGTTCCTAAAGTTGAAGAGGAAAACCACAGAGATTTTATGAATTCTAACAGTCAGGAAGAGATAGATAAATTGTTAATGGACTTGGAATCTTTCTCACAGAAGATGGAGACCTCTCTAAGAGAGCCACTTGCTAAAGGTAAAAGCTCTAACTCTCTAAATAGTCAGAGTCAGTTGATTGATCAGCTCCCAGATCTTGAGCCTAAATCTAAAGTGTCCTCACCCATAGAAAAAGTGTCACCTTCCTGTCTAACAAGGATTATTGAAACCAATGGACACAAAATAGAGGAAGAGGATCGAGCCCTCTTACTGCGGATTCTAGAAAGCATTGAAGATTTTGCTCAAGAATTGGTTGAATGCAAATCAGGCAGAGGGAGCCTATCACAAGAAAAAGAGATGATGCAGATTCTACAAGAAACCTTGACAACTTCCTCCCAGGCCAATTTATCAATCTGCAGAAGTCCTGTTGGTGATAAAGTCAAAGACACTACCTCAGTGGTTTTGATTCAGCAGACCCCAGAGGTGATCAAGGTAAGACCTAACAGTCTTTAGTCCCAAGAAGTCTCCAAAGAAGTGTACTAATGTTTGCAAAATTTAGAAACAAAATTTTTTGTTCGTTGTTTTATGTTCCACTAAAGCTCCTACCCTACACTAGGCATGGTCTCACTAAGTTCAGTGGAAAAAGCTAAAAAGCAAAGTCTTTATAGAGTTAAGCAGATTGCTTTCAATTTCCTTCCCAACACCCTTTATCTTCTTCCTAGCTCTGTGACCAAAGGAAACTTACTTGGTCTTAATATCCTCATCTGTATAATGGGAGTAATAATGATCAAGATAAGTCAGGTGAAGCACGAGCAAGGTGCCTTACACAAAGAGTTATTTAATATTAGTTTCACCATCCTCAACCAGTAAGCCACTCTTCACTGCATGCTCTTGTGGACCACAAGCCTGTGTAGAACTTAAAATCTAGTTGGAGAAACAAAACTAACATACCAGAAAAAGTATGTGAACATACAAGCACATCTCTGAAAGTTTTGTTAGTGCAGTAGATCTTCAAAGGTAAAGATTAAAGTGTATGAAATACCCTTCATCATGCAAGTGAGAATGGATGTCAGTCTAGAGTTACAAGGTAGAAGTATTTTCAGAAAGCTTTGAATTTACCCTGCTAACTGATAGCATTACTTTTGAATAATCCCAGAAAGGAAGTTATCTGCCCATTTGTAGGTATGTATATGTGTCTTAGCACAATAGGCTTATTCTTTTTCATTTTACATGTCCAACACAGTTGGTAAGAGGCTCTGCTCCACCTTGCTCAGAGACCCAGACCGATGGATGTTCCATGTTCCCACAGCTGACCCATTGCCCCATCTGGAAGATGTGGCTTAGGAGTTCACTGAAGAAGGCTAAGAAAGAAATGGAGCTTTTAGCCACCTTGTCCCACTCTTGACACAATTCCCGTCTGCTCACAGCCCAGTGATTCCAACCTGAAGTCTAAGAACCATATGGGAGCACGTAGAATATTTGGTGAGCTCTGTCTCTACCATGTGAATACACTATATGTGTCAACATGTATGAATTCAGACATGAAGCAAAGTCAACAAAACTAGTTGTAAGATAATGATAGGAATTATTAGAGATATTTGTATTATATAAAAGGTATGAATAAATACATGGATACATCAGGTACAGTGTTCAGAACAGTGATTAATCCATGGAAGGAAGAGAGATAGAACTGAGGAAGAGTGCACAGGGCCCCAGTAATATTTAATCTGGTAATGAATCACCAGTATTTTGTCATGCCATTTTGTATATCTTTAATATAATAAATTGTAAAAAAACAAATGGATATTAGAGATGGCATATATATGGCCCAGTTAAAAAACAAGTTATTATTTCACATTAATATTTTCATTAGAACAGGAAAAAATGCATATTATGATCAGATGAATAATTTTTACCTCATATTTTTTTGTGGCTGTTCTTCTGTACACATTTCTAGTTACCAGTGATGCTAAAGTTTAAAACATACATATTTAAAGTATTAAATAAGTTAGGTCTAAAAGATCCTCAGTTGTCCCCTGAGCATTACTGTGAAATCTCTCTTGAGTCTCTTCATTCCTTGATTCACAGTTGGTAATACTTTTTCATTAACATGAGTCAATGCTAAAGGGGAGAAACTCTGTCAATTAATTAGAAAAATTTTTTTAAATCCTTTCATGTACATAGGCAAGACTGATGTGCTTACTATTTTATAAAGAAAATACCTGTATAGTAACCAAAACGACAATAACATAAGATCTAATAGTTCTTGTGATCTGCGGCGTACCAAAATATTTAAATGTGTTGTTTTCCCCATTTAAAAAAAAAGTCTACCTTCTTTAATGACATAGTCCAGTGTTTCACAACTACTGTGGCCAGAAACTCTTACTGTAATACAGTGTTTTGAAATATGTTTAGCCCTCTTGCCCCATTGTCATCTATTGGGGGGAGCGGAAGGAAACAAATTCTTCTAGAAGAGGTAGACTGCAGGAAGCAGAAAATGTGAACCTAAAGTTAAGAGTAGATCCCATGCAGCATCTCTCCTGTGTGCCTGGCTGACAGCTCATAAGTGGGTCACCAGTGTAAGTACAGCTGCCTAAAAATGACACACTGGGCTCTAAAGGAGCTCCCCAGGTTTTTGACAAGTATGGACTGACTGAAATCAAAATCATATTAAACGATTCTCCCATAGGTCTTTTAAATGAGCTCCTCATAGAACTCATTTTCTATGAGTTCCATCCTCATAGAATAAATTTGATGAGATTTCTTTTTTCCCACAGAGGTACATCATTTTTTTTTTTAATTGAGGTATAATTGACGTATTATTTGCAGGTGTACAGCAACCTGATATTTATATACATGGATATAATCCCAGTTAAGTCTTGTTACCCTCTACTGCCATACATAGTTACAATTCTTATTACTTTGATGAGACTTTTTCCTTCATAAAAGTTGAAAAAATAATTCAGAAAAGCTAATTTAAAGAAACAAGCAATATAAAATGTCTCAGGAAGATACTTAAGAAAACAAAACCATCCTTCCTTGACTCAGTTGCCTCCTTACCTCTTCTTTTTTTAAATCTTTTCTTTTTATGAAATATTTAAAATCAGAAGTTGGCAAATGTTTTCTATACAGGGCCAAATAGTTAATATTATAGTCTTTGCAGGTCACAAGTTTCTGTCATATAGTCTTGTATGACATATCTGTCTTGTGTTTTGTTTTTTCTTTTTTAAACAGCCTTTCAATAATGTAAAACTATTCTTAGCTCTAAGTCTTAAAAAATGGGCAGTGGGCCAAATAGTAGTTTGTCAACCCCTGTCTTAAACAAAGAGAAAAGTATTGTGAATGACAGAAAAAGCTTTTTTATTACTCACCACTTTGCTTTATCAAATCTTAATGCTTTGCTGTAGCTTTGCTTCAGATCTTTATTTAATATTTTCATTAATATCACCATTTTTTTAAAAGTCACCTCAGATATAGTTGAAATCTCAAGGGTTCCCCTCCCCAGTATTCTCTCCTCTTCCAGAAGCAACTATTTCCTGAAATGTCAGTGTTTTTGTCTCCTAGTCATGTTTTTATTCTTGTATACAGAGAATGAACAGAAAGTTTAGTTCAGTTCAGTCTCTCAGTCGTGTCCGACTCTTTGCGACCCCATGGACTGAAGCATGCCACACTTCCCTGTCCATCACTGCAACTCCCGGCGCTTACTCAAGCTCATGTCCATCAAGTCGGTGATGCCATCCAACCATCTCATCTTCTGTTGTCCCCTTCTCCACCCGCCTTCAATCTTTCCCAGCACCAGGGTCTTTTCCAATGAGTCAGTCCTTCACATCAGATGACCAAAGTATTGGAGTTTCAGCATCAGTCCGTCCAGTGAATATTCAGGACTGATTTTCTTTAGGATGGACTGGTTGGATCTCCTTGCACCCCAAGGGACTCTCAAGAGTCTTCTCCAACACCACAGTTCAAAAGCATCAATTCTTCGGTGCTCAGCCTTCTTCACAGTCCAACTCTCTCATCCATACATGACCACTGGAAAAACCATAGCCTTGACTAGATGGACCTTTGTTGGCAAAGTAATGTCTCTGCTTTTCAATATGCTATCTAGGTTGGTCATAACTTTCCTTCCAAGGAGTAAGCGTCTTTTAATGTCATGGCTGCAGCCACCATCTGCAGTGATTTTGGAGCCCAGAAAAATAAAGTCTGACACTGTTGCCACTGTTTCCCCATCTATTTCCCATGAAGTGATGTAAAGCAATTATCCTCCAATTAAAAATAAAGACACAAATCAGCTTTAAAGAGCGTTTAAATCAGGGGTCAGAAACCTGTGGTCCGTGGGCCAAATCTGACCTGTGTTTGTAAATATTTTTATTGTAGCACAGCTACAGTCCTTCATTTCCTATGGACTGTGACTGCTCTTGTGCCCTGTCTACTAAGTTGAGTAGTTGTAACAGAGACCTTAAAGCCTAATATACTTACTGTCTGGCCATTATAGAAAAAGTTAGCTAATTTCCTGGTCTAGATATTATTTTGTGTAGATCAGCAAAACAGATTTTTGATAAGGTTCAGTGTGATTTTTTTTTAAAGACATCAGTAGCAAAAACTACCAATGTGGCAATCAGATAGTCAAATAGAAATAGAAAAATAAGCCCAGAGTTTCAGAATTCTTCATCATGGGTTCTTATCTACATAGCTTTCTCCCTTTTCCTCTCCAGTCATTCCCTATCTCTGACTTTTCCACTTGAAACAGATTCCTTTTCATCCCAGGTCTTATTCTCTGCTCTTTTTTCCTTTCTTTGCTCATGGACTCTCTCACTGTGTCAAGTTCTATATAATTGGTCAACAGGTGACAGGAAACAACCCTGTAGGTCCTGGAATAACAGACGTTACTCAAATAGGCCTGAAATGAGTTGAACAAAGAGAACGGTATGTTTTCACTTATATATAGAATCTTAAAAGTTTGATTTATGAATGAATATAACAAAACAGAAACAGACTCACAGATACAGTGGACAAACTAGTGGTTACTAGTAGGTTGAGGGGTGGGACATAGGGCAGGATCGGGAAGGTCATTAAGCGATACAGATTACTAGGTGGAAAATAAACTGCAAAATATATTGTACAGCATAGGGAATGCAGTCAATATTTTATAATAATTGGAGTAAAATCTATAAAAATATCAAACCACTATAATTTACACCTAAAACTAATATAATATTGTAAATCAACTATACTTCAGTTTAAAAAAAAATAGGAACAGCTTGTGGAGGAGAGAAAGGGGGTGTGGCTGAGGTTGCAGAGGGTTTCATAATAACAAATGAGTGAATTACATGTCCATGAGTGGGACATGGACATAAAATTTTTTTAAAAAACACTTAGAAAATATACTGCTTTGGAAGTTCACGTAATAAGTGATGTTTTAGTTCTACGTTTTATTACCTTTAGCAGATGATATTACAGTCATTTTTGGTTTGTTTTTAGCTTTATGGGACAATAACCTGTTAGCTATTATTCACACGTTAAAATAATAAACCCTAGCCTCCCCTGAAAATTATTTACTTTTACTTAATTTTAGTGAAAACAAAGCCTGGGAAAAGTTTCCATTATTGCTTGTCTCCATTGAAAGACTGGAAGGCAGGCGGGAAGGACTTGTCAATGAAAGAGGAAAATTTTAAGGTAAATGAAACGGAAGATTTTTTTAAAGCTATACTGTAATGCTTAAGTCTAGTGAAACCTTACAAATTTCACTAACTGAGGGGGCTGCTGCTGCTGCTAAGTCGCTTCAGTCGTGTCCAACTCTGTGTGACCCCATGGACTTCAGGCTACCAGGCTCCTCCATCCATGGGATTTTCCAGATGAGAGTACTGGAGTGGGTTGCCATTGCCTTCTCTGCTAACTGAGGGGGAAAGGTGTCTAAGTTATTAGAAAGTTCAAATTAAAACTCTAGTTTTCTAAAAAAAAAGCTATTAAGTGTAAAACTGTATTGCCAGATGTGAACTTTAGCAAGACCTATTTCAAAAATGGGATAAAGATCACTTTTATGACTGTTAAAAAATTATTAAAGAAGAAAGTATATGAATGGCTGGCACCCCATAGTCAAGCTTGTTTGGAGTGAGAAGGCCCAGAATTCCCTTGGCAGTTGGGGATTAGCTGACTGAATATACTACATTTTTGGTCAAGTGGACCATCAGATCAGATCAATCGCTCAGACGTGTCCGACTCTTTGTGACCCCATGAATCCCAGCACGCCAGGCCTCCCTGTCCATCACCAACTCCCAGAGGTCACTGAGACTCACATCCATCGAGTCAGTGATGCCATCCAGCCATCTCATCCTCTGTCGTCCCTTTCTCCCTCCTGCCCCCAATCCCTCCCAGCATCAGAGTCTTCTGCATTGAGTCAACTCTTCACATGAGATGGCCAAAGTACTGGAGTTTCAGCTTTAGCATCATTCCTTTCAAAGAAATCCCAGGGCTGATCTCCTTCAGAATGGACTGGTTGGATCTCCTTGTAGTCCAAGGGACTCTCAAGAGTCTTCTCCAACACCACAGTTCAAAAGCATCAATTCTTCGGCACTCAGCCTTCTTCACAGTCCAACTCTCACATCCATACATGACCACAGGAAAAATCATAGCCTTGACTAGGCGAACCTTTGTTGGCAAAGTAATGTCTCTGCTTTTGAATATGCTATCTAGGTTGGTCATAACTTTCCTTCCAAGGAGTAAGCATCTTTTAATTTAGGGACATATAAGTTATCCAGATTTTGGTTTGGTGATTTGGCAGGAGCTCCAGGCAGGAACAGCTCCATCATGAGCCTGGAAGTTTATTTCAGCATAGTTAATACATTATTATGTAAAACTGAGGTTGCCAAAATGATTTAAAAAGGATAGTTTCTAAAGAGCTTACGCATGTACTGTGTAGAGCACACAATTGGGGATTAAGATGAATCAGACATCATAAGCCTTTTTGGAGCCCACAGTCTAGTAGAAGAGATGAGCTGTTTACTGTGATACAGAGTGAAAAGAATGGATTCCATGAGACAGATGAAACGCTACAGGAGTTCAGAGGATGGAGAGAGAGATCCCAGCTTGTGAAATTCAGGGAAGTTTCTCTGGAGAAAATAGCATTTGGATATGCATACCCTCGTCTTATTCAGTGAATTTACTTAAAGTCCTAAATTTAGGTTGTTATAGTGCTAATGGTACTAAGGTTAGAGGTTTACTTATCTCATTGGCTTGGACCATTTCCATTCTGTTCTAAGATGTAAAAATGTACGGTAATCTTCTCCAGTTCAATTCAGTTGCTCAATTGTGTCTGACTCTTTGTGACCCCATGGACTATAACACACCATGCTTCCCTGTCCATCACCATCTCCCAGAGCTTACTTACTCATGGACAAACTGTTGTCCATCGAGTCTGTGATGCCATCCAACCATCTCATCCTCTGTTGACCCTTCTTCTCCCGCCTTCAGTCTTTCCCAGCATCAGGGTCTTTTCAAATGAGTCAGTTCTTCACATCAGGTGGCCAAAGTATTGGAGTTTCAGCTTCAGCATCAGTCCTTCCAATGAATATTGAGGACTACTTTCCTTTAGGATGGACTGGTTGGATCTCCTAGCAGTCCAAGGGACTCTAAAGAGTCTTTTCCAACACCATGGTTCAAATCAGTTCTTCAGCACTCAACTTTCTTTATAGTCGAACTCTAACATTCATACATGACTACTGGTAAAACCATAGCTTTGACTAGACGGACTTTTGTAAGCAAAGTAATGTCTCTGGTTTTTATTATGTTGTCTACGTTAGTCATAGCTTTTCTTCCCAGGAGCAAGAGTCTTTTAATTTCATGGCTGCAGTCACCATCTACAGTGATTTTGGAACCCCCAAAATAAAATCTCTCACTGTTTCCATTGTTTCCCCATCTATTTGCCATGAAGCGATGGGACTGGATGCCATTATCTTAGTTTTCTGAATGGTGAGTTTTAAGCCAACTTTTTCACTCTTCTCTTTCACTTTCATCAAGAGGCTCTTTAGTTTTTCTTCACTTTTGGCCTTAAGGGTGGTGTCATCGGTGTGTATCTGAAGTTGTTGATATTTCTCCCAGCAATCTCAATTCCAGCTTGTGCTTCATCCAGTCCACCATTTTGCATGATGTACTCTGCATATAAGTTAAATAAGCAGGGTGACAATATATGGCCATGCCATACTCCTTTCCCGATTGGGAACCAGTCTGTTGTTGCATGTCCAGTTTTAACTATTGCTTCTTGACCTGCATACAGATTTCTCAGGAGGCAGGTCAGGTTGTCTGGTATTCCCATCTGTTGAAGAATTTTTCGCAGTTGGTTGTTATCCACACAGTCGAAGGCTTTGGCATAGTCAGTAAAGCAGAAGTAGATGTTTTACTAGAACTCTCTTGCTTTTTTGATGATCCAATGGATGTTGGCAATTTGATCTCTGGTTCCTCTGCTTTTTCTAAATCCAGCTTGAATATCTGGAAGTTCACAGTTCACATACTATTGAAACCTGGTTTGGAGAATTTTGAGCATTACTTTGCTAGCATGTGAGATGAGTGTGCAATTGTGTGGTAGTTTGAACATTGTTTGGCATTGCCTTTCTTTGGGATTGAAATGAAAACTGACCTTTTCCAGCCCAGTGGCCACTGCTGAGCTTTCCAAATTTGCTGGCATATTGAGTGCAGCACTTTTACAGCATTATCTTTCAGGATTTGAAATAGCTCAACTGGAATTCCATCACCTTCACTAGCTTTGTTCATAGTGATGCTATCTAAGGCCCACTTGGCTTCACATTCCAGGATGTCTGGCTCTAGGTGAGTGATGACACCACTGTGGTTATCTGGGTCATGAAGGTCTTTTTTGTATAGTTCTTCTATGTATTCTTGCCACCTCTTCTTAATATCTTCTACTTCTGTTAGGTCAATACCATTTCTGTCCTTTATTGTGCCCATCTTTGCCTGAAATTTCCCCTTGGTATCTCTAATTTTCTTGAAGAGATCTGTAGTCTTCCCCATTCTGTGGTTTTCCTCTATTTCTTTCCATTGACCACTAAGGAAAGCTTTCGTATCTCTCCTTGCTATTCTTTGGAACTCTGCATTCAAATTGGTATATCTTTCCTTTTTTCCTTTGCCTTTAGCTTCTCTTCTTTTCTCAGCTATTTGTAAAGGCCTCCTCAGACAACCATTTTGTCTTTTTGCATTTCTTTTTGTTGAGGATTGTCTTGATCACTGCCTCCTGTACAGTGTCACGAACCTCCATCCATAGTTCTTCAGGCACTCTTATCAGATCTAACCCCTTGAATCTATTTGTCACTTCCACTGTATAATCGTAAGGGATTTGATTTAGGTCATATCCGAATGGTCTAGTGGTTTTCCCTACTAAAGGAAGAGGAACCAGAGATCAAATTGCCAATATCCGCTGGATCATGGAAAAAGCAAGAGAGTTCCAGAAAAACATCTATTTCTGCTTTATTGACTATGCCAAAGCCTTTCACTGTGTGGATCACAATCAACTGTGGAAAATTCTGAAAGAGATGGGAATACCAGACCACCTGATCTGCCTCTTGAGAAATTTGTATGCGGGTCAGGAAGCAACAGTTAGAACTGGACATGGAACAACAGACTGGTTCCAAATAGGAAAAGGAGTACGTCAAGGCTGTATATTGTCACCTTGTTTATTTAGCATATGTCCAAAGTACATCATGAGAAATGCTGGACTGGAAGAAACACAAGCTGGAATCATCAAGATTGCCAGGAGAAATATCAATAACCTCAGATATGCAGATGACACCACCCTAATGGCAGAAAGTGAAGAAGCCTCTTGATGAAAGTGAAGAGGCCTCTTGATGAAAGTGAAACTAAAAAGCCTCTTGATGAAAGTGAAAGAGGAGAGTGCAAAAGTTGGCTTAAAGCTCAACATTCAGAAAACGAAAATCATGGCATCTGGTCCCATCATTACATGGGAAATAGATGGGGAAACTGTGGAAACAGTGCCAGACTTTATTTTTCTGGGCTCCAAAATCACTGCAGATGGTCGCTGCAGCCATGAAATTAAAAGACGCTTACTCCTTGGAAGGAAAGTTATGACCAACCTAGATAGCATTTTCAAAAGCAGAGACATTACTTTGCCAACAAAGGTCCATCTAGTCAAGGCTATGGTTTTTCCTGTGGTCATGTATGGATGTGAGAGTTGGACTGTGAAGAAGGCTGAGCGCTGAAGAATGGATGCTTTTGAACTGTGGTGTTGGAGAAGACTCTTGAGAGTCCCTTGGACTACAAGGAGACCCAACCAGTCCATTCTGAAGATCAGCCCTGGGATTTCTTTGGAAGGAATGATGCTAAAGCTGAAACTCCAGTACTTTGGCCACCTCATGCAAAGAGTTGACTCATTGGAAAAGACTCTGATGCTGGGAGGGATTGGGGGCAGGGGGAGAAGGGGACGACAGAGGATGAGATGGCTGGATGGCATCACTGACTCGATGGACGTGAGTCTGAGTGAACTCCGGGAGTTGGTGATGGACAGGGAGGCCTGGTGTGCTGGGATTCATGGGGTCGCAAAGAGTCGGACATGACTGAGCGACTGATCTGATCTGAACCACAGTCAGCTCCCAGTCTTGTTTTTGCTGACTGTATAGAACTTCTCCATCTTTGGTTGCAGAGAATATAATCAATCTGATTTTGGTATTGACCATCTGTTGATGTCCATGTATAGAGTTTTCTCTTGTGTTGTTGGAAGAGGGTGTCTGCTATGACCAGTGCATTTTCTTGGCCAAACTGTTAGCCTTTGCCCTGCTTCATTTTGTACTCCAAGGCCAAATTTGTGTGTTACACCAGTTATCTCTTGACTTCCTACTTTTGCATTCCAGCCCCCTATAATGAAAAGGATGTATTTTTTGGGTGTTAGTTCTAGAAGGTCTTGTAGGTCTTCATACAACCGTTTTAGCTTCTTCAGCGTTATTCGTTGGGGCATAGACTTGGATTACCATGATGTTTAATAGTTTGCCTTGGAAAGGAACAGAGATCATTCTGTCATTTTTGAGATTGCATCCAAGTATTGCATTCCAGACTCTTCTGTGGTTATGAGGGCTACTTCATTTCGTCTAAGGGATTCTTACCCATAGTAGTAGATATAACAGTCATCTGAGTTAAATTCACCCATTCCAGTCCATTTTAGTTCGCTGATTCCTAGAATGTCAACATTCACTCTTGCCATCTCCTGTTTAACTACTTCCAATTTACCTTGATTCACGGACCTAACATTCCAGATTCCTATGCAGTGTTGTTCTTTACAGCATTGGACTTTATTTCCATCACCAGTCACATCCACAACTGGGTGTTCTTTTTGCTTTGGCTCTGTCTCTTCATTCTGGAGTTGTTTCTCCACTGTTCTCCAGTGGCATATTTGGCACCTACCAAGCTGCGGAATTCATCTTTCTATGTCCTATCTTTTTGCCTGTTCATACTGTTCATGGGGTCTTCAAGGCAAGAACACTGAAGTGGTTTGCCATTCCCTTCTCCAGTGGACCATGTTTTGTCAGAACTCTCCACCATGACCCATCCGTCTTGGGTGGCCCTACACGGCATGGCTCATAGTTTCATTGAGTTAGACAAGGCTGTGGTCCATGTTAATCTTCTCCATCTATCTTACAAATAGAAGTTTTTGGTCCTTTGGGAATCCAGTAAGGGAGGCTAGATGGCTAGATCATAAATCCGTTATTTCAAACCCAAGCTCTCTGGTAGTCTAATCTTGATGATTAAGAGTAAGTCAAATTGGCTTAACAGAACTCTCCTTCCTAGAGAGTATAACAGAAAGTATTAGGCTGTTTTGCTTATCTTATTTCAAATTCTAAGTTGATAGTTGATAGGACTCATGCTAATAAAGTAAAGGGTTAGATGGGTAGTTCCCATTGTTTTTTGCAGGTTTTAAGTCACACTTTAAGCAGACAGTCTTATCTGACAGCCTGATTCATATCATCTTCTCTTTTACCACTTCAGGCTCCAAAATTATAATCTCCAGCTCCCAAACCTATACCTAATAAAGATGAAATATTAAAATAAGCACATGCAGAGAGATTTATGAGTCCCTTTCAAGTTTCTTTGCCTGGCACTATCCTCCATTGGCCTTTATTTGCATTAAATAAGTATTTATTGAATGAATAAACAAATAAGTGAATGGATAATCAAAAGAAGGGATTTTTGCTTGTCTGGTTTGCCTGCTTCTCAAGTAGAAACTGTGCTCTCTTGCCTGAAGGCCATCTCTTTTTTCTTTTTTTTTTCTTTTTTTTTCCCCTTTTTTTTCCTTTTTTTTTCCTTTTTTTTTTGCTTAACTTTACAATATTGTATTGCTTTTGCCATACATCAAAATGAATCCACCACAAGTATACATGTGTTCCCCATCCTGAACCCTCTCCTCCCTCCCCATACCATCCCTCTGGGTCGTCCCAGTGCACCAGCCCCAGGCATCCGTTATCAGGCATCGTACCTGGACTGGCAACTCTTTTCAAATATGATATTATACATATTTCAATGCTATTCTCCCAAATCATCCCACCCTCTCCCTCTCCCAGAGTCCAAAAGACTGTTCTATACATCAGTGTCTCTTTTGCTGTCTCGTATACAGGGTTATTGTTACCATCTTTCTAAATTCCATATATATGCGTTAGTATACTGTATTGGTGTTTTTCTTTCTGGCTTACTTCACTCTGTATAATAGGCTCCAGTTTCATCCACCTCATTAGAACTGATTCAAATGTATTCTTTTTATTGGCTGAGTAATACTCCATTGTGTATATGTACCACAGCTTTCTTATCCATTCATCTGCGGATGAAGGCCATCTTTTTTCTGGCCCTTGGCTTCTCAAGGATGCATGCAAAAGAACCTGACAACTGGTTCCCTTCTAGGACTTGAGGCTGGTGCCTCAGCAAGACTCAGATCTCACCCAGACCTGTAGCCTCTTAATTCCTCTAGCTTGTAACAACTAAAAAACCTATGGAGTTCTGGGGAAAATCCCATCACCTCCCCTGACTAGAAGGGAGAACCCCATTAAGAGTATAAATCATTTTACCTTATCACAGGATGAAAGTCTTTTGATTATAGACTGTAGGCACTCTCTTATACACCACTTCACCCTCAAGCCCTATTGTAGTACTTCCACATATGAGCTGTTTATTTAAATCCTGAAAATTCCTTTTCCCCATCTTAGAAGTTCCTCCTTCATCCCAACAGATTTAGCTTGGAAAAGAACTTTTCTGGCCACTTACCTTCAGTATAGCATTTGTGGTTTTTTTATATAAATTAATTTAATTTAATTGGAGGTTAATTACTTTACAATATTATATTGGTTTGCCATACATCAACATGATTCCACCACAGGTATACCTGTGTTCCTCATCCCGAACCCCCTCCCTCCTCCCTCCCTATACCATCCCCCTCTGGGTCTGTTTTTGGATGCCCGAGAGGGTCAGAGAAATCTTTCAAGGTGGGTAGGATTTGCACCATTACTAGAACTTACTTTGTTTCTTTCTGACCCTGATCAGTAATATGTGTTTCAGATATCATTCTGGTGGGTATCAAGAGCCTTCCTTGGTTAATGATCTAATATTATGAGTCTTTTCAAAGTTTAGATATTATATTGTATAATTCCATATATGTTTAAATGTAGAATAATTATGAAAATGAAATTATAGAAGAACACACTTTTGGAATCTTATTAAAAGCTTCTTCTGAAGCATTCTTCTTTTACTTTCTAGGTTTGTATCATACCTTCATTAAGATTGAGCAGTCATATCATTGAGGGAAAATGTTTCTTATCCCTCAGCTTTAGGTGCTGATGGTTTCTTGGGTTCAGTGCTGCAAATATTTGAATAGAAATCAAAGTACTCATCAATACAGCAAGAAACTCTTCTCCCTTCTACTTCATTTAACCACCACAGAGATTAATAAAAGTAAAGAGATCTGGCCAGTTGCACATATAAATTTACAGGATGAGTTCAACAGCTATTTTTCCTCCACCTTTAATGTCTTCTGAGATCAGGTCCTGTTGCATCTCCATCCTTTCTAATTATTCACATCAATTGTCAAGATAAAGATACAAATTGTAAAACAAATATACCAACGTGATCCCTTTTTGTAATTTGTATGTCTATGTATATGCAAAAAATTGGGGGGTAAATACACTCTAAATTACACATGTTCTTATAGAAGTAAGACTGAGACCCAGATATCCAGGTACTCCTGATATGTATAGCCCTCCCTAGCCTCCAAAAGAGAAGTGAAAGGAGCTCCCAGAACTCAGATTGCTTCTGGTCAGCCTGTGGTTCCTCTCATGGACCTATCCAGCACACAGCTTCACTATTCTCTGCCTTAAGATCAGGACTAATCTAATAGCCCTTCATCCCTGTTTACATCAGTCACCACAGAAGTCTAGGAGTTCATATAACCACTCACCTCCTCACCCTACTCTTATATATCCCGTTTTTGAGTCCAGCCCTGAAATCTTTCACTGTGCCCTCTTGATCATTCACTGGCAAAATGTCCTAGGTCATCAAACTCTTCTAAACATTCCCTTTACCCTCTTGTTCTATCTGAAACCCATCTCTCCCTAAGGGTGTGTGCTAAGTCGCTTCCATGGTGTCCGACTGTTTGTGGCCCCATGGACTATAATACACCAGGCTCCTCTGTCCATGGGATTCATCAGGCAAAAATACTAGAATGGGTTGCCATGCCGTCCTCCAGGGGATCTTTCTGACCCAAGGACTGAACTCATATATCTCTTATATCTCCTGCATCGGCAAGCAGGTTCTTTAGCACTGGCACCACCTGGAAAGCCCAGGGGTACTATAGCCATGTGAAATGGTGACTCTCTTCTTTCCCACTCCACCCTCCCCCCACCCCCACCCCCGCCGTCTCACTGGATCTGGAGGAAGCAGTAAATGTTCTTGCATTTCATTGCAACTTCCAGACTATTCTCTTACCCACTTCTCTGAAACTACCATCCCCCAGCTTTGAGCTAATGTCATCAGACTCACTATCCACCATGCTTAGTTGCTCAGTCGTATCTGACTCTTTGACCCCATGGACTGTAGCGCAACAGGCTCCTCTGTCCACGGGATTTTCCAGGCAAGAATCTGGAGTGGGTTGATATGCCCTCCTCCAGGGGATCTTCCCAACCCAGGCTCAAAACCAGATCTCCAGCACTGCAGGCAAATTCTTTACCAGCTGAGCCACAAGGGAAGCCCTACCCTTCCTTGATTGTAGTCATCTGCCAACCCCAGGTCCCTTCCTTGATGATTTTAGCTTCTGGCTGTTTGACACTTTTCAATACTACTTGCCAAGATTCTCGTGAGTTTTCAGTAGATGAGGCATCCAATCCATGAGCTTCTCAGTTCTTTGATCTCTCCTCAAGTGAGCTTGTCGTCTGCCCTTCTTCAGCTAGTCATTCTCTGGTCCTGTTATTATGTCAGTGGCTTTAGAAGTGTTGATCCCAACTAACAGCATTAGCATCACCTGGGAACTGGATAGAAATACATATTCTCAGGCCCCAGCCCCTTTCTCCCCTGCATCATCAGTTTTTTCCCTTTGATCATTCTATCAACTGATAAACATGAGCAGTTCTCCCCTCTTTAAAACCAGGCATTCAAAAGACATGCAGGAGATACAGCTCCATCAGCTATTATATTTGCAACATAAAGATCATCCCTAGGGTCCTTGACCATCAATTCTAGCCTTCTCTTTTGACATCTCTTAATTCACGCCAAATTACTGAGAAACCGTACACATGTACACCCCCCACAAAGACACCAGGGCAAGGTATTTTACAGTACTGCCACTGCATTCACTGAAATTCAACATGGCAGTGGCAGTGGATTAGAAACCCTCTATTCCTTCTAACTTAAGTTGTCTGACATATTTATGAGCCCAAAATGAATTTCTTATGCTCTATGATGAGCAGTCTCTACTTGTAGTAATTACTGAGGAAGAAGAAAGGCAGAATAAGAAGTATAGTACTGTAGGAACCAGAAGTTGTAGACAGCCAAGAATTATCATATGTAATAATTTTAGGTTCTTAATTATCTCTTCTTGCCCCAGATCCCAGAAGAACATCTACTCCCAAGTGTTAGGAACACTGAGAGGTAAAAATACTAGATTTGTGGGTTCTTTCTCTTATGGGTCATGGAATGTGTTCCTATCATTTCGATGCAGTTGAAGCAAGACACAGAAATGCTTATTAGATCTGCTCCTGTTTTTCTGCAACCAGTGAAGTTAAGGCTAGAGGAGCAAAGAAGCCACAGATCACCATAACCACCCAGCCTGCATTCCCCACTCCAGTGCTTCATTACTTAAGAGTAAAATAATGTTACTGGCAAAACAGAGCAAGCTATTAAATAATGCAAAGACACCAAGTTGGAGCATAAATGAGGATATAAAAATTTAGGATTAAGAGTAATTAACTAATTGGCTTATAATCAGTTTTCTCTGTTAAAGCTTTATGATGATATTTTAAGCAAAGTCTGTGATTCCAAGTTATTATACCTTATTTTTTTATTAATAACTGCTTTGCCAGTTAGAGCCAAGACGAGAACGACTTTTTTAAATTGAAATATAATAAAAGTGCCTTTTAAAAGTGCCTGATTCAATATGTACAGCTGAGTCCCTTTGCTGTCCACCTGAAACCTATCACAGCATTGTTAATTGGCTATACTCCAATACAAAAATTAAAAGTTAAAAAAATAAAGTGCCGGATTAAGAATCACTACATTGTACACCTGTAACATATAATATTGTACATCAGCTGAACCTCAGTTAAAACAACTATATGCCCTGTCATGTTTATTATATCACTTTATGTTTATACATTAATAAAATACAACCACACCAAGTGCATAATTCATGGGTTTTTAGTATCTGCTCTGCTAAGTCACTTCAGTCGTGTCTGACTCTGTGCAACCCCATAGGCGGCAGCCCACCAGGCTCCCCCGTCCCAGGGATTCTCCAGGCAGGAACATTGGAGTGGGTTGCCATTTCCTTCTCCAATGCATGAAAATGAAAAGTCAAAGTGAAGTTGCTCGGTCGAGTCCAACTCTTCACGACTCCATGGACTGCAGCCCACCAGGCTCCTCTGTCCATGGGATTTTCCAGGCAAAAATACTGGAGTGGTTTTTAGTATATTCAACAAGATTATGTAACCATCAGCACTAATTCCAGAACATTTTCATCACGTCACAAAAAATCTGTATTCATTAGCAGTCACTCCCCATCCCCCCAGCCACCAGCCCCTGGCAATCACTAATCTTTCCATCTCTATGAATTTGCCTGTTTGGGACATTTCATGTAAATAGAATCATACAATATGTGGTCTTTTGTGTCTGGCTTCTTTCACTTAGCAAATGCTTTAAAGGTTTATCATGTAGTATGTGTCAGCATTTCATTCCTTTTTATGGTTAAATAATGTCCCATTGTAGGAATATACCACATTCTGTTTATCCATCAATCAACTGATGGCCATTTGGGTTGTTTCCACTTTTTGGCTACTGTGAATAACACTACTATGAACATTCACATACAAGTTTTCATGTAGACAGAAAGGCTTTTGATTTAGCATTTTCAAGTTTTTCGAAACAGGCAGCTTCCTTTTTAAAATCAGAAGTACCCTCTTCATGTAGCAGAACTTCCTCTTTAATATGTAACTTTTTTTTCTCCTGTAGCATCTTATGAGCAAAATCTTTTCATGTGAATTTAGAATGACTCTGCTGCTTTCTGGACCTGGTTCTGATCTTCACCTCAACACAGGTCCTCACAGCTGAGCTGATTTCCAGGCTTGCTGTGCTTCACTCAGATGTTGATGGTTTTGCTGCATTGTATATTCCAACCAGGTCTTAACTCTGAGACCTTGGTGGATGCTGTTCTCTCAGTCTCCAAAGTCATCTTCATTTGAGGCTGGTATGACTTTACATGTTGGTTTGTAAAATAAAAGCTAGACTTATTTTAGGACAAAATGTTGCATATACAACATTAACTGTTTAGCAGTTTTATATAATTCAAAATAAGTGATTTACATCTTCAGCAAGTATTCAAAATTTTCTCTATCTTGTATAATCAACCCATTTTTCTTTTCTTAAAACATCCCATAGAACTGGTGGGGAAGGGCAAAGAGTTGTGAAAGGATTTGGAAAGCTCTGGAAAATCCATCCTGAGTTTCAAACTAAACTTCAAAAAGTGAATTCTACAAAAACAGAATATGTTGGTGTCATATACAATTTTATCCTCTGTCTCTTCCCACTGTCACCTTCCTTCAGGATACAAGCTCTTTCTGGACTCACACCTCAGTTCTGCAGGTCATTTCAGGACACGATGAAGGAATATCTTTTCTCACTTGATATACTGGAGGCTACCCTAAAACAATTCTTTAGTTTTTAGAGTCATTTCAGAGAGACCAGCCTCTCTTCTATGTACCCCTGCCAGGGAGCCTTTAAAACCCTGTAACTCAAGAACCCACCACCAAACTCGTTCTCTTTGAGAAAGGTTATCCTCCTTACTCAAGCATGTTTGCAGTGGGAGAACATATATAGAATGATAAGATAGGAAAGGAACCCCAGCTGAGGCAGCTGGATCTTGAGGTAGCACCTGATCTATCCCAGTCATTCTCAGAACAAGAGAGCACCAGTCTTTTATCATCCTCTAGTCAGCACAGCTGCTCTGAAGACCCAGGTTGGGCCTGTGGTCCAGACAGGACAGCCTGGGTCTTCAGGCAGTGTATGCACATGAATGATCTGCAGGCCAAAAAAGAGATGCAGGTTGCTGTGCAGGAGACGCTTACTGTTGGCTAGCTCTCTTGCTATGAGAGACTTCATGTATGCTGCAGAGGGCAGGAGAGACTATCTCATGGTTTATTCCAGAAGGACACTGGGAAGACCCTTACAGTCCACTCTTTCCATTATAACTGCCCAACTTTCCATATTTTCAAGTTGAATTTATAAACTATAGTTTTCTGTTCTTCCTCATTCTATTTAGTCCCTCCAGGGAAACTTCTCACCTAGAAACATCTTTTTCCTTCCAGCACCCAGCCTCAAGGGTTGTATACTTTTATCTGTGATCAAAATAGAGAAGAGAGTAGATTATAGGCTATGTTTGAATTAATAGTGAAATTCCTATGTTTGACCTTTTCCCAGTAAAGAAGAGGTCACTCTAAAACTCATGTTCTTTGCTGCTGTGTTCTAGTTATCATATACTTCTTGAAACCAGCTCACATTCTCAGATTCTTTCTAGAACCAAGCAGGTATACTTACATAAAAACATAAGTAAATAAGATAAAGGCAAATAAATTTCAAAATAGTCTTTCTCCATCAGTAACTCATTGCCACAGACCATTTCTTCCCTAACTCCCTTTAGGGAACCTGGCCTTTTCTCCCCTCTGAATTTTTGGGAAAGCACTTGGATAAATAAAAACTTAGAGCTTATTTCGCCATCAAAAGACGTGGAGAAATGTTTTCTTCTTGCCTAAGCCGGGTAGCAGGCCAGGCGTTTAACCACTGTTCTGACTTTGAAACTCAAAAGATTTATGAGAAGTAAATGAAATGAAAGTATTCATTGTCCTTTGCTCCAAACCGAGATTGTGCTAGGTGCAATGAAGAAAGGATCACTTCTTTATCTTCATATCCTCAGCACTCAGCAAAGTAACTGCATATAAAAAGCATCAGAAAAATATTTGTTGAATGATTGAGTGACTTTAAAATTTACCATACCCTCAAGAGTTTAGACACTTGGAAAATATTGTCAGGTTATAAAAATACAGTAGAAGCCCATTTACCTGAACATGATTGGGTTATAGGTAGTTACTCAGTAAGACATCATAAACTCTATGTATTCTGTAAAATGTGTATGTTAAACATTTTATTTTAACTCAAACATCAAGTATTCATATCTTTTAATGTAGTGCCAAAGTCTTTTCTTTGGAAATAAGTGTCATAGTTGGAAATTGAAGTTACATGACATCTTTCTTTAATAAATCATACTTAGTACATTTGTTCCCTTATTTCCAGGAACTTAAGTCAGCAGTAAAACAGTTTGAATGTAGATACCGTCTAGATTTTAATGTTTTTTTTTCTTTTATCACACCAATAATTTAATCTTACAGTGACAAAATTTCAGTAGTTTTTTTGCCTTTACTAAGTCTTATATATTCAATTTAGAGTCTTCCCTTCAATTATAAAAATATCAACTTTTTTCCACACTCATTAGTTTATGAATTGAATAATTACTGTGAAAAGTACAACCAGTATAAACAAGTGGAAATGAGTACAACTAGTTCTTAGTAAGCATTAAACTCAGTTACTGAGATAAGACACATGAGAGCATAACAGAAACTAAACTGTTAGCCTTGAATCAGTGTGTCCAGGGCATTGGTGGTTTTCTTTTATAGATGAAATGGAGAGAGAGCATTGGCTCATCCAGAGAATAAATGGAATCATTCAAGAAAGATTCTACAGTATTTTATTAAGAGAATTGCAGTAAGGGGGCTTAAATAGGTAATCCTTTATGAAATAGGTAAAATTTGAGTTGAATTTTGAAGGATGTTTAATGTGCATATAATTTGAGGAGTGTTCTCAGGAAGGGGATGAAAAGTCACCCCCCAAAGCCACAGGTTGATATTGGGAAGGGGAGAAATACAGCAAAGATGTGATTTTAATTGAAAAAGCATTATTTCACAAGTCTAAAAACTCAGTTGCATTCATAACAAACTTATTAAATGTTTTAATTTAGAGGTAAATAATGAAGGAGGAATTAGAGTATTACAAACAAGAGTGTAGGGGAAGCCACCTAGCTCAAAGAGTCAGCCTGAAATGAGGAAAATTGGGGGCACAAAGGAAAGGCCCGGGTTAAAGCATTAGCCCAATGCTTTCAGTGTAATCCTCTTTCAATCAGAATATACACTAAAAACTGTCAGGTAAGATTTTGTATGAGTGGAGAATTCTACAGCTTAAGAAATTTGAAAACTATGGATTTAGATATATAAGCCAAATATACATGTTATAAAATGTTGGCAAAACTTAAGAATTTAATTCCCACTAATTAGACAAAGGTTCAGCAGAAGAGAATCATAAGCTCTTTTTGGTTTAGGGGGTTTATTTGGTAATATTTGATTTATACTTTCAATTAGTAAAAAATCAATATGGATTTAAATATGGGTGATTGAAAAATATTGAATTCTGATATTAAATATGACTGAGTACTTGATTCACTTGTAAATAATTAAGGCAGCTATTTAATATATGATAAAATAATAGAATATTTTTTAAATCTGAGAATTCTTCAAAGCTTCTTAAGAAAAACAAGTCTCAAAAATTCAAGATCTGTTATGACATTGCTGTGTCATCATCTTTTATTGCTGTGTCATCATCTTTTAAATTTCATTCACTTCTCTGCATCTAAATCTGCTTTCTTTTGGAATTCTTTCACTTTCTTTGACATAAATTTTCAAATGTATCCAGATTCAGAATCACTTCAGAAAAGTATATTTGATCACTAAGATAGTCTTCTGCAAACAAACCAGAAAATTTTTTTAATTTTAAAATCTAAGACTTAACAAATCTCTTTGTATATTCCCATTTGAGGATAAAAGTGTTTTTCTCCATATTTTTCTCCAAACATCCTGTGGATATATCTAGAGGGTGTTGGATATTTGCTTCCCTTCTAATAAGGAAATTTTTAAAATTAAAATGATAGTTAAAATGATAGTTTCACATTTGAAGTGCAGCATGGGTTTGTTTTTTTTTTTTTTGGTCATAAAATATTAAGTAACAAAATCAAAAATCCTCTACATATTCTCTTCTAGCTTGAGCAGGAACTGTTTTATGTGGATTGACACCTCATATACTCTTGAGTTTAAGAAGTTAGCTTTATCTGAGAAGTCACTATTTTTAGGTCCAGCTGTAATGTTTCTAACTTTGGTGTGCAGAGTAGTGGGTGCTTCCTTTCCCAGAAGGCTCTGTATTCTCTACATGGGCAGGTCAATTTGACATAAAGCTACCTACGCAGAGCAGCAGGCCCATTGCAGCCCGTTTCTTACTTGAAAATTATGAGCAGGTCTTGGGAGCCACAAGCTTTACTTGGGAACCAGCTGCATGTCAGTACAAGCATGGATTGTGGTCCCTGGAGGCTGGGAGAGCACAATGCTTGAACTTAATTTCTTTGAGAGATAAAGAAGAAAAAAATACCTTTCTACCTGACAAGATTGACAACGTATTAAATCTGACTATCTTCAGAAGTGTGCTGGACAGTTGCTAAGTAAACATCCACTTTTCAAAGATGATGATCAAGGAAACATCTCTACGAAGGGACCCGGATTTAAGGGGAGAGTTAGCTTTCCTGGCAAGGGGCTGTGATTTTGTTCTCCCGTCACGATTTAAGAAGCGGCTGAAGTCATTTCAGCAGACACAGGTTTGAAACTTGGGTGTTTCTTTTAAAATATTTTTATTACTAATAAAACCACCCAGTGAACTAACTTACAAATAATTTTACAGCTCACTTGATATTAGATCAAGGAATTAATCTGTGTCCTCTATTTAGCTATTTCCAGAAAGCTATTTGTAGAGAGATTCCAACAGGTTTAAAAATAGACCTTCTGGACCTGAAGTACAGTACTCACATTTTTCTCTTGTAGAGAGAGAATCCAGTTTTAGAGACAATAAATACAACTTAACAAATACTTTGTACTTTAGAATTTTTCATAAAAATATCTTTGAGAAATTAGAATTTCCATATTAAAAGCCTGTTTGCACTTTGAATCAGTAGACTAAATTTGTTTCAACATGCATACATCTGTAATCTTTTTTAAAAAGGAATATTGATCCTAATAATCATGGTTTTTTGAAAGAACTGTTTTTACATATATCAGCAGTTGTGTGTGTATGATATATTGTGTATAGGTAATAAAGCATGGCAGTTACTTCTGGGTTGTGAAAGAATGTCTTCCCTCAGCTGTGAGCTTGAGTCATTTCTGCAGAGACCATGCTTACTTGCTCACAACCATAGGTCTAGTATCTCATGAAACAAGTTGCCTAGCATTGAATACAGTACAAATTGTGAGCCATATCATGACGGACATCCAGAATCCAGCAAGAAACCACAGTTCCATAGTTATTCTGACCTACAGTAATTTCAAATTATTTGACTGAACCATGTGAAATTGCTTTTTTAAAAACAGGTAAAAAATGGTCAAATATTGGAAATGCTACACTAACATAATAGCGTTAGGGTACTGTCCAGAATGACTATCTAAATGATACTGTAAGGTTATGGAGAGCTGAGATACTTTGCACAGCTAATTCTCTTTATCTTTTTAATTCTCTTGTAATCCTAGATTTGAGTGAAAAAGTTTTATCAAAGTGGGCAGATGCTAAACTTAGTAAATCTGACAAACTTTATATTACTGTTTTATTCTATAATGTTGTAAAGTGTCAGTTTTATTAAACTCCTTTAAGGTTTAAATTATACGTCTCAGTGAAAAGTAAATCAGTATACCTGAAAAGTTCAGAATAAATGCATTCTTTTTCTTTTCCCTTTAAATATTAACATCAGTTTTATTAAATATGGAATTATACAATGAATTAATAAATACTTGCCTATTAGTGAACTGCTCTATGTTAAGTACACTGAGGAAAGCAAGGTAGGCTATTATATAATTGAATATTTTCCTATTCAAACTAAAACTTTGACAGATACCCTGGGTTTGTTCTGAATGTCACTTCTGTCAAAGCAAAAGCAAAAACAATGAAAGCCTGCTCTAAACCTTCTCCAGTAGCGTGTGTTCACTACACTATTGAGTTGCATCTCCATTGGGACTGTGGCCTTAATCCTATGGTTATAACTGCCCTGAAGTTATCCATAACTGCCCTGGCTGTAACACTATGGGCAACATTTTGGGGAAACAAAAAAGACTTTTGACAATTGTATGCTTGTAGTCTCAGAAATCTCTTTAGAATTTTAGAATAATAGAAAGGAAATGACACTTAATACAAATGACCTAAGTAAAGCTGCTGAAGAATTGTATGCCTTATTTTAGAAATTAAAGAATGGTTTCTTCTGTTATTAACTCATAGGACTGTGTAATAATAGTTGTGGGTTTAGCACCAAGGCAGAGAGAAATATTACTTAGAATAGATTATCAATTTGTTGACTTGAAAGTAGTGAGTAAACTTTAAATTGCCTTACAAGTGTAAATTACTATTTTATTTGTTATTGAAGCTGAAAGACCATGCCACGTTATGTTTAATCTGTTGAGAACCCCATCCTTTGGCATCTTTGAGCCATTTCCCTGTGTTACATCCTGTAATTTCCTTTAATCCTCACAACAACCTTCCAAGAAGAAGGGGTTATAACCGATTTTATTACTGAAATTCTGAAAGGTTAAGTAACTGTCCTGAGGTCACAGAGCTAGTAACCCATCACTGTTTTTTGTTAAGTTTTTCGTATTTCATTGGCATCACTTCCCTCTGCCACTTCTTCCTTGACTCTTGCTTTATATGGGTAATATCCTTGTACTGCAGCAAAGGCTTGGTGTGACAACTGACCTTCATATCCTTAATAGTGTTAATATATGAGCAGACTCTACTCTGTGTTAATGTCAGATATTAACGTGAAAAATGGGCCATGTTTAATAAAAGTAAGAGATTAAATCATATTTATCACATATTTATGTGAATGAAGCCTATCTTCCTATAATACTCATGCTTTTCAAAGGTAGCTAAAAATTTTACCCTGAATTTAAAAATCATATTATAAGTCCATATGTCAGAAGGGAATATGACATTCAGATCTGCTTCATACTGATAAACCATTGTTCAGACTTTAGAAATGGCATTAGGATATAGTTTAAGAAAGACGAACAGTGGAGTAATATTTTGAGTTCACAGGGAATTTAAAATAAATTTAGCTAGTCAACAGTCATATCCATTTTTCATACTTTATGTAGCATCTAATAGTACCATGCTCATGAGCTTTGATAGATAATTTGGTCAAAATTAAGAATAGAAATTAATCTCTGAAAATCTTCATGAAATCTTTTTTGCTTTTTCTGCTAGGAATCTCAGAACTAAATTTAGTCTTCATGGGTAAACTAAACTTCTACCTGAATAGTAATGTATCTCCCCTCCCCTTTCCCTAAATCATGGATAATCTTAGTCTGCCCATTGCCCTCCACTTTTTTTATACTGTCCTTTCTATGTCTCTTTATGGTTTACCACATCAGGTCCTTTTTGGGAAAAGGGATGATATAAACTATTAATGAATTAATAAACTGTAAAGAGGGTTTGGCCATGGTGAAGTTAATGACCATGATCTTTGGCTATTGGGGTCTACCAGGGATGAGAGAAATGTGCATCTCAGAAAAAATGGCATGCCCCTGGTTGAAAGTAAATGAGCCTGGGAGAAGATATTTTAAAACTAAAATGCTTAATTTTCTTAACAAAGACTTTCTCTGTTCAGACACTTGCAATGATTCTACCTAGATAAAGCCAAACCAAGGAAGAAGGTAGAAGGACCCCCACACACAATATATTTTAGATCTACATATTTAAAGGAAACTCATTCTGTCTGCCTCTTGAAGGACAGGTGAAAATGTATAGAAAGACCACAGTCTCCAAGAAGAATTTACTAATCCAGGTCCAACAGACTGAGAATTCACCTGGAGATCTTTAATATGTCAGCTGACATCACTCTTCCACATCACTTGTGGAAAACATACTGTAGGATTTTTTAAGCACAGACCTGTGTAAATTCAGGTATTGGCAGATAAGTAATATATTGATTGATTCAGTATAGAAAAGCATTCCCTCAGAGCATGCCTGCCCCTCGAGTAGAGTGAGCTTTTCATCTGTACTGCTTCTATTTAACTTCCTATTACTGGTGAGGATTTTCTAGTAATACACACTGTTTAGAATTTTTGTGTCTCATATTTTCCTTACAGATTCAGAATAAACCAGAAAAGAAACCTGGAACACCACTTCCACCTCCAGCCCCCTTTCCAAGTAGCCCCCGACCTCCCTCCCCTGTTCCTCACGTGAATAATGTTGTGAGTGCAGCATTATCCATCAACATTCCACGGTTCTACTTTCCTGAAGGACTCCCTGATGCCTGCAGTAATCATGAACAAACTCTAAGCAGAATTGAAGCTGCTTTCGTGGATATTGAAGATCAGAAAGCAGACGTTTATGAAATGGGAAAAATTGCAAAGGTAATGTAACTACTATATGATGTATAATCTCCCTTTCTCTAGCTATCCCAATCTCCCTCTCTTTACTGCCTCCTTGCTCTCTATTTTGAAGCATGCATAGGAGGGGGTTTTTTTCCCCACATTGAAAAAAATATATTTGATACTGATGTATTAGCTGTGGTACAATTTGAAAAAAAACTAGTGGTCTCCCAGTCCAACCTTCCATTTAATATAGGAATTTCATTCATGGCATCACCAAAACATAAATTTCCTGCTTGAGTGCCTTCAATGACAGGAGACTCACTCCGTTGCCAAGCAGCCTATTCCATCATTAAATAGCTTTACTTGTTAGAAAAAATCCCCTTGTTGAATACAAATCTCTTTTTTTTTATTCTCATTCGTTGATCATAATTCCTTGCCCTGAAGCCAGACAAGGAACTATTAGGCCAACTCAATGCTGGGATTCTTCTCAGAAATAGATGGATTTGTTATTGCAAGTCTTTGATACTTTTCAATACATCCAGCTGCTTCTAATTTAAGCTCTTAGTCCCTAACCCTTGGACTACTGTAGCACCTTCAGTAACTGGACTCTGCACTTCCAGCCTCTTCCTAGAACAGTTAATACTGAGCATAACCACCAGTTTATATTTGATCATGTCATTCCCCAGCTCAGCAAAATGCAAGGATTCCTACCATCCATAGCAGCAGTCCCCAACCTGTTTGGCACCAGGGACCGGTTTCATACAGAAGACAATTTTTCCGTGGACCAAGGGGGTGAGGGAGGGATGGTTTAGGCAGTAACGCAAGTGGTGGGGAGCCGCGGATGAAATTTTGCCCGCCTGCTGCTCACCGCCTGCTGTGCAGCCCAGTTCCTAACAGGCTAAGGACCAGTACCAGGGTTTGAGGACCCCTGAACTATAGGATGCTTTGTTTCGTTTGGGTTCTGTTTTGATCATGCACGTACACTATTCTGAAGAGTCAGATCCAACCTCAGGATTTAGCAGTGGTCTCAAGCTGTGCCTCAAGAGACAGAGGGGTTGTTAGCAGGGTATGGGCTGCATGTGGGCAAGGAGACACCAAGTGGGAGTTCCCAAGGCCCCATGCACCCTTCTACTCGGAACACTACCTCTGTCTTCAGGAAGCATATTTAAAAGTTTGAAAATTACCACTTTTGCGGATAAAATCCAAACTACTATTCCTTGTATCCACCTGACCACCTGCGCCTACCTCTGCACCTGGGCTTTCATGCTTCTCCCCTCCAAAACGGACTTCTCTCCACTCCCACATCACCATTGTCTAAGGCTGCCCTGTCATGCCCCCTCTGCTTTCCTACTTCTAACCCCAGAACATTTGTTACCGCTGTTAATTTGTAAGTAGAGTGATTTTCAAGAAAATGAAAAAGAATTCTTTATTTTTTTTAACTCCTTTTTTCATCATCCCCCAATCTTGCTTTCTTGTTGACACCTTAGGTGTTTCTAGTGAAAAATTAACTCTTTCATTCTAGAAATAAGATCTCACCTATTTCCACTCTATTGCAACATGAGGAAACTGATATCCCACAAGTATGTACCTGAGGTCACAGTTTGTACATGTCAGGAGACATGTCCTCTGACTCCTGCATCATGCTGTTTCTACCTTATCTCCCCTGAAGTGGGCTAATGTAAAATAAGCCACTTCTACTAAGCAGTATCCACTCAAATAAATTATAAGCTCTTCAGGGCATTTGTAATTTTTTACCCCATGCTTTGAGAGATGACTATTTTATTATGAATCAAGGTGGTAAATTATCTGAATGGGCTGGAATGTTGAACCTAAATCCAAGAGAGAAAATTTAGCAGAGATGAATTAAATCTGCATTTGAAGATAACATGTTAATCACTTAAATGCCAAACAGGGTGTGTCTAACATGGCAATGGTTTGCATAAGAGAAACAGGAGGCTTCTTGAACAAGTTTGAGCAAACAAGCAGGAGAAACTGCAGATTGAGCACCGTGGTAGTTCCCTCATGCTCTCCTGGGCTCCCCACATCTGGAGAGCCAATCCAAGGGATCAGTGCCTCACTGTCAGAGACCTGCAGCCTGCTCTGTCTTGAAGGTCTCAGGTCAACCTTCCTCCTCTTGAGTATTCCTAGCCCCTGCCTGAGGAGCTTTCCTGCATGCTGCCTCCACCCTCCTGCTCTGGGGCTCCCACCTGGCTCGTGGTAGCCCTCCCTGCCTGTGGCTCGGCGGCCCGCCAGCACTGCACAGTGAATGCACAGTGAGAGGACAGTAGGGAACCTGAGGACTCCACGTAGTCACGGGGAGTGTAGGAGAGAGTGTAGTCAGGTCAGGGAAGGGGTTGGTGCTGGGGAGTCAAAGGGAGGACTTTCCTGTTCACAGACAGTGGGGATCTATCTGTAGGTGGCATCAGGAGAAACTGCCAGTGTTACAGCTGACAACATAGAGAAGTTTAAAAAGAGAAAACTGGGGCTTCCCTGGTGGCTCAGGGCTAAAGAATCTGCCTGCCAGGATACAGGTTCTGTCCCTGATCCGGGAGGATCCCACATGCTGCAGAGCAACTAAGCCTGTGTGCCAAAACTATTTAGCCTTTCCTCGAGAGTCTGACACAGCTGTTGAAACCGCATGCCCTGTAGCCCATGCCCACAACAGGAGAGCCTACCTCAATGAGGAGCCTGTGCACCACAACTCGAGAGTAGCCCCTGCGCACAGCAACAAAGACCCAGAACAGCCCAAAATAAATTTTTTAATTATAAAAAAAGATAGAAAACTTGTTTAGCCATAGTAACAGTTATTTACATAATAATTTACTGTTTATACCAAATTATCATGTGGCACAATAGCCAGTATAGACATACATATCTGATTAACTTGAGTTGTGCTTGACTATAGTTCTAAATTCCTTCAGGGGTGCCAAGCATTTGTGTTCATTGCCCTCAGACCTTAATTGTCAGTTTAGGTAGCAAAGTGAACTAACATTGCATGTAAGATGAGGATGTGTGTATGATGACCTCACAAGTACTATATTAGCTCATTTTATTGGATTTTATCTCTTTATTCTTAAAATCATTTATTATAAAAAATTTATTTAGTCATGTCTTCCAGTTCGCTAATTCCACGTAATCCAACTTGTTCTTGGCTATGGCCAGTCTGTTAGGACTCGCTACACCAGCCTTTCCACCACTCTCTGTTCCGCAGACTGTCCTAGCTCCTTGGAGAGACTGATCTCCATTTCTGATTAAATTCTTAGTGTGTAGTTTGTATTTTTTTCCACAGCTTTATGAAGTGATGGAGACGAAACGAATAGAGAATGATCTAAGAGGGACAAAAGCAGCATAGGAACAGAAACTGAGCAACAGCAAGGAAAGTATTTGGTACCACTGAGTTTTAGCCTCTGACAGGCTTGAGGGAGCAGAGGGAGAATTTGAGGGAGAAGAATGAAACTGTCTTCTGAACTGTACAGAGCGCTCCAGCTCTTCTCACTAGCTGGCATGGCACCAGCTTCCCCTCTTGCCCGTGGCCTACAAGGTAGCCTCTTGGTACCTTTATTTCTGTGTCTGCAGAATGAAATAAAAATGCCTGCCCTCTCCTGTATGGGGTCATGTCAGGACTGAATAAAATAACAAGCATGAGACATTTTAAAATGTTAAAGAACCTTGCAAATATTGGGCGAGCATCTCTTCCTACATATCATTAGACAACTTGCGTTTAGTTCTTTATGTTGTTGGATCATTTTTAGATGAAATTATAGATGTTAATCAAGTTTTCTTGGCTCCAGCAACACTGACACTTGCCTTCTCCTCTAAACCTGTTTCCTAAACCCATTTTCAGCATGTCCTATACCTCCTCACTTGTCATCCTATCTTTTCCTTTGTGAAGAGCCTTGGCATGAGCTTGTTCTCTACTTTATTATAAAAGTCTCTATTCTGTTGCCTTCAGATTAATATTATTTACTTTTTTTAGGTTTGTATTGATCTCCTTGCTCCTTGTATTGTAATTCTGTTTTTAAGAAGATGCAGGCCAGTCATACATTTATTTTTTAAATAGCGGGAAAGTATACTTATTTTCTCTGATTTCAGAGCAATTTTTATTTATTAACTTATTTTATTTTGGCTGTGCAGGGTCTTCCTTGGGGCATTCAGGCTTTCTCTAGTTGTCGCACATGGGGGCTTCTTTTGTTGTGGTGCATGGGCTTAGTTGCCCCACGTCATGTGAGATCTTATTTTCCCAGCCACCGGTCAAAGCCAAGTCCCCTACATTGGAATATGGATTCTTAACCACTGGACCACCAGAGAAATACCTTCATTATTAAAAGACAATCAAAGTGTAATATCTGCAGCCCTTGCCATCCACTGCCCTTCTCGTTTTTGCGTTTAGTATTTTCTTCAAGGGCTTGATACCTTCATGCTGCTTAACCCTTGGCTACTCGGGGTGTCCCACTACAAGAAAAATAGGTCAGTCCTTTCACACCCACTTCAAAATGTATCTACCCAGTACCATATCCCTTAGGTTTCTGCCTTTGGGTCATAGTAAATTTGGTTTTTGTGTTTTTTTATATAACTTTATTTAATTTAATCGGAGGCAAATTGCTTTATAATATTGTATTGGTTTTGCCATACAGTGACATGAATCCACCACGGGTGTACATGTGTTCCCCATCCTGAACCCCCCTCCCACCTCCTTCCCCATCCTATCTCTCTGGGTCATCCCAGTGCATCAGCCCTGAGCACTCTGTATCACGCATCAAACCTGGACTGGTGATTCGTTTCACATATGATAATATACATGTTTCAGTGCCATTTTCTCAAATCATCCCACCCTCACCCTCTCACACAGAGTCCAAAAGACTGTTCTATACAACTGTCCTATACTCTTTTGCTGTCTCACATACAGGATTATTGTTACTATCTTTCTAGATTCCATAAATGTGTGTTAGTATACTGTATTGGTGTTTTTCTTTCTGGCTTACTTCACTCTGTGATAGGCTCCAGTTTCATCTACCTGATTCAAATGCATTCTTTTAATGGCTGAGTAATACTCCATTGTATATATGTACCACAGCTTTCTTATCCATTTGTCTGCTGATGGACATCTAGGTTGCTTCCATGTCCTGGCTATTATAAACAGTGCTGCGATGAACACTGGGGTACACATGTCTCTTTCAATTCTGGTTTCCTCGGTGTGTATGCCCAGCAGTGGGATTGCTGGGTCGTATGGCAGTTCTATTTCCAATTTTTTAAGGAATCTCCACACTGTTCTCCATAATAAATTTGTAAATGTTAATCCCAATGATTTGCTACTCTTTATGAGCTGACATGTACATTTTAACAAAGTCTTCTGAATAAAAATCATAATCCAAGGAAATGAAAGTGGTTTAATAGTAGACGTAGTCCCACAGGATAGTAAGTGCACAAGCCCTGAACGTGTTTCAGCTGAGCTGGTGACCACTTCCCAAGGACGAGCTAGACGATTCCTGATCCCTTCCAATTCTGAAAAATCTGTAGTGACTCTAATGTTGGGAGCTTCAAGTACTTTGGCAAGCCAATCCCAGTGTCTCTCTGTATTTTCTCTCTCTTTTTGTGGCTCTGCACCACCACCTCCATAATACAGGCTGTTCTTTTAATTTTCCAGGCAGTTGCCAATAGCCTATCACATATAAGAGCATTTTCTTGGCATACTACCATTCCTCCTGAAAGGGAGACTTGGGATTGGGGAAAGTGGATTTGACAGTAACGACCCAAAGTATATTAATTGTGATCTTTGTACCTTGGCAATCATAATTTACACAATAAACAAAATCCATTTGGTTGCTAAGCAACACCTTTCCCTCATTCTTGACCTCAGTGGAGGTATTTGACCTCTGGACTTAAGAAATTTTAAATTCCACCCCGCTTGCAGAATGTGATTGGGTGGCCCTGGCAGAAGCAATCTCTTATTTCTGCCCTGTACTTACTTACCACCCTTGGCTTGAATCTCATCATCCATGTCCTCATCTCTGACATGAACCCAGCAGTCCTGGGCATTCTCTCAGCATAACTAATCTCAGATGAAGTACTGTTCAGGCTTCTGTAGGATCCCCTATGCACAGAGGCCCCACATCAGGAGCAGCTTCACCTCAGCCTAATATGGATTCACATCTAGTCATCTACCAGAGGAGAAGCTTCCCTTTGTAGAATAAGACTCAATAGTCCTAGGGAGGGAGGAGGGAGGAGGGTTCAGGATGGGGAACACATGTATACCTGTGGCAGATTCACTTTGATATATGGCAAAACCAATACAATATTGTAAAGTTAAATAAAATAAAATTAAAAAAAAAAAAAAAAAAAGAATATCTTTATCCAGTAATAAGATGTGACTATTTGAAGAGCTTCAGATTTGGGAATACGTTTTATGTGTGTATACAAAATTGGGAACAATGTGGAGATTATTTTTCTGCTAATATTTAGATATTAATACTTGGAAGAATTTTCCCTCCAGAAAAAAAAGCAGGTAAATTTGGTATGAATTATTTCTTATAAAAGGATGAGAAATTTTTTTCTTTTTTATTATTATTTTTAATATAAATTCATTTATTTTAATTGGAGGCTAATTACTTTACAATATTGTATTGGTTTTGCCATACCTTGACATGAATCCACCACGGGTGTACATTTTTCTTAATTGGAAGAAAAAGGTTTTTTATTGAGAAGAAAATCATTACCTTTTAGGATGTTGTATTTTAATTCTTTCTAAGGCTATTATAATATGTTGTCATTGGTGATATGTTCTGATATATAAATAAATGATAGCATTTTAATTTTTGCCTCCCATCTTTCACCTGAATTGTAACCATTTAAATAGATTTATAGCTGTTTTCTAAAACAGCCCAGGTTTCTCTGTTTCTCCTTGAACCTGGTAAGCAAAGGAGGAGAGAGAGAGAGAGAGCGTATTGATACCAAGTGACTGGGCAGTAAAGGTGGCTGTATTTTTCCCACATAAGGAGGGAGGCCATTTACACAACCATGACATTCAGTCACTTATTTTTCTTTCTTAAGAGTAGAAAATACATGATGTAAGAGTGGTAGGAAGAGAGGGAGACTGGTTGCTTTAACTATAAAATTTACGGGAAAGAAACATCACTATAAATGTACTTTAAGAGAAGGCAGATGGATATTCATCTTCGTGGAACATGTCATCCGCTTGTACTGTTTTCCCCGTCTCGCTGAGTCTCCCCAGCTGATGTATCCGCTCCATCCCAGTTTTGCTCCCCCAGGTCCCTTCTGTCCACTGTGGCCTGAAGGGTAAAAGCCAAAGGCCCTTTCTCTGGCCATGTCGTCTCTTCACCGCCCGTTGGCTCACACTGCATTTGTGTTTTATTTGCAGGCCTGCGGCTGTCCTCTTTATTGGAAAGCCCCCATGTTCAGGGCTGCAGGCGGAGAGAGGACAGGATTTGTGTCAGCACAGTCATTCATCGCCATGTGGAGAAAGTAAGTGAGCAGCTACTCGGGCTGGGCAAGGAATTGTCTGGTCCTCGTGACATGCTTTATAAAGGACACTATTTTAATCATTCATTAATTTCCCCCTTACCCTTTGTTTCAGCAAGTAAAATTCAGTGATTCACAACTTTTTATGCCCACAAACAAATTCTTTCCCTAAGCCTTTATCTTGCATGTCTCTGATCGTTAAAGCAGATCTCCAAAACTACTTGTTTAATAACTATTTGATAGTTTCTTAGTTTCACTTGTTAACAATTTGAGTCTTAGGATTTACTCTTGTAGCAGTGACATAAATGCTCCTTTAAGGGGAGCAAATCATACATGTCACATGCTTTCATTCTCATCTGATCCAATTAGAATTGTATCCAGTTGATTTATTAAAAATAACTGAATTCTAGGACTTCCCTGATGGTCCAGTGGTTAAGACTCTGTGCTTCTAACCCAGGGGGTGCTGGTTCCATCCCTGGTCGAGAGTTAGGATTCCCACATGCTGCATGGCCGAAAATAAATAAAGATCTTTCTTTTAAAAAATAACTGAATTCTAATAGATTTTAGTCATTACTTTTTGAAAGCTCCACTTAAGGAACAAAGGGTTAGTATATTTATAAAGATACTCCTGGATTTTAATGTCCTGACAAGTTCTCTTGAATTTAAATCCAACTTTCTTCTCTCTTTTCTTTTTACTGCCTTCTTTCTTTAGAAATTATTTCTTGATATATTTATGCACAATTTAAGGGAATGTTATAGCTTGCCCCTTCTATACCTCTTTTAACCGATCAGCCTTCTCTAAGTATGTTGCTCTCACTTTCTGGGCTGGATACCCTTCCTGATGAACTACTGGGAAATGCTGTTCATCTGCCATCACTATCATCATTGTTATTTAAAATCAGCATATAATAGCAGCAAAACTCAGCTTACAGATTCTTCTAATCCTTTCCTGCCACCTCAAAGCCCTTACTAGTAAAATGCTTGAGAACATAAGTGATTAATAACTATATTCTTATTTTGAAAAATGTAGCTACAAGTTGAGTTCACCAAGTTCTTCTTGCATTACAATAGAACTAAAGTGATCAGGAATGGGAAAGACTAGAGATCTCTTTAAGAAAGTTAGAGATACCAGGGAACATTTCATGCAAGGATGGGCACAATAAAGGACAAAAACAATATAGACCTAACAGAAACAGAAGATATTAAGAAGAGGTAGCAGAAGACTACACAGAAAAGATCCGATGGTGTGATCACTCACCTAGAGCCAAACATCCTGGAGTGTGAGGTTAAGTGGGCCTTAGGAAGCATCACTACAAACAAAACTAGTGGAGGTGTTGAAATTCCAGCTGAGCTATTTCAAATCATAAAAGATGATGCTGTTGACGTGATGCACTCAGTATGCCAGCAAATTTGGAAAACTCAGCAGTGGCTACAGGACTGGAAAAGGTCAGTTTTCATTCCAATCCCAAAGAAAGGCAATGCCAAAGAATGCTCAGACTACCACACAATTGGACTCATTTCACACGCTAGCAAAGTAATGCTCAAAATATTCCAAGCTAGGCTTCAACAGTACGTGAACTGTGAACTTGCAGATGTTCAAGCTGGATTTAGAAAAGTCAGAGGATCCGGAGATCAAATTGCCAACATCTGTTGGATTATAGAAAAAGCTAGAGAATTTCAGAAAAACATGTGCTTCATTGACTATACTAAAGCCTTTGACTGTGTGGATCACAACCAACTGTGGAAAAATTCTTAAAGAGATAGGAATACCAGACCCTTACCTGCCTCTTGAGAAATCTGTATGCAGGTCAAGAAGCAGCAGTTAGAACCTGACATGGAACAACAGACTGGTTCCAAATTGGGAAAGGAGTATGTCACGACTGTATATTGTTACCCTGCTTATTTAACTTCTGTGCAGAGTACATCATGGGAAATGCCGGGTTGGATGAAGCACAAGCTTAAATTAAGATTTGGGAGAAACATCAGTAGCTCAGATATGTAGATTACACCACCCTTATGACAAAAAGTGAAGAGGAACTCAAGAGCCTCTTGATGAAAGTGAAAGAGGAGAGTGGAAAAGCTGGCTTAAAACTGAACATTCAAAAAACAAAAATCATGGTCATCTAGTCCCATCACTTCATGGCAAATAGATAGGGAAACAATGGAAACAGTGACAGACTATTTTCTTGGACTCCAAAATCACTGCAGATGGTGACTACAGCCATGAAATTAAAAGACGCTCGCTGCTTGGAAGAAAAGCTATGACAAACCTAGAGAGCATATTAAAAAGCAGAGACATTACTTTGCCAACAAAGGTCCCTCTAGTCAAAGCTGTGGTGTTTCCAATAGTTGTATTGATGTGAGAGTTGGACCATAAAGAAAGCTGAGTGCCAAAGAATTGATGTTTTTGAATTGTGGTGTTGGAGAAGACTCTTGAGAGTCCCTTGGACTGCAAGGAGATCAAACCAGTCAGTCCTAAAGGAAATCGATCCTGAATATTCATTGGAAGGACTGATGCTGAAACTCCAATACTTTGGCCACATCATGCAAAGAACCAACTCACTGGAAAAGACCCTGATGCTAGGAAAGACTGAAGGTAGGAGGAGAAGGGGACGACAGAGGATGAGATAGATGGCATCACTAACTCTATGGACATGAGTTTGAGCAAGCTCTGGGAGATGGTGAAGGACAGGGAAACCTGGCATGTTGCAGTCCATGGAGCCGCAGAGAGTCGGGTACGACTAAGTGACTGCACAACAACAAAGTGATCAGGAGAAATAAGACTACCAGTTCACACCAAAGCCAAAAGTTATAAGTGCTTCATGCTTTCCAGGTGAATTTTGATCATTTTGTTACAGGGAATAGTTCTAAGTTGTTCAGTTCCCAAGGACTGCAGTGGCCATGGGAGAATCACTCCTTATACACTAGTGGAATGACCCTCCAGAAGTCAGGGCCATGGTCACCATTCCCTCTCTCCTACTGCAAATAGGACACAGCTGGATAGAAGTCTAAAAAATGGGGTTTTTTCCAGTGTATGGTTAAGCAATAATAAAAGTAGAATAATTTCTTGGAGTCCAGAATTAGCAAAAAAAACACTAATTAGGCAGGAGTAAGCCAGTTTAAAAAAAATAAAAATATGGTGTTTGCCATTCTGGCTATTGTGGCACCTAAAACCAGAGGGAAGAAAATAGAGCCAAAGGCCTAGGATTCCCTCTCCTTTCGCCACCAGTAAAGCCAGGACTTCAGCAGGGTGGTCTGCTTGTCTATTTTTAGTTACTATTGTTGTTATTTTAAATCAGCATATAACAGTAGCAGAATTGAAGAACTTTAAATGTGTAGATGTTCTGGTTTTCAGCTACCTTCTCTCCCCTGGGTAGGTGCCAGGCCCTAAAAAAAGGCCTCAGGTGGAATGTGAACAAAGGGTAGAGAGAATAGGGATGTTACACAGCTCTTGTCAGGGTATCTTCAGCCCCTGAATTCAGCATTGTTGGCAAAACGCCTCTAACAATCTGGGAAAGCAGCAAGAGTGAGTTGTGATTGTTTTAGATAAAAGTTTGAACAACCTGGGAGATTCAAAAATAAATAAAAGGAAGTAGTTCATTCTATAAATGGTTAGAGCCAGAGAGAAGAGCTTGCATTCTAAGTTATTTTCACTGTGCGAGGACCCTGTGTTTGTGAGCCTGAAGCTGACTGTGGCAGAAGAAAACTAGTAATCAACTTGTTTACCTACAATTAACTTTATAACGTTAAGGATAGTAACAGCCAGGTTGTTTTGGTCTTAAGACTGTGTCACTGAGATAGAGTGGACATTTATGTTGGTGGATAGAGCAGCAGCATCCACAACAGCTGTATTTCTTTATTAAGCTGAATCATTTTCACTTTATCTCCAAGGAAAAGAGATTTCTGCAAAGTCAAAAGGGGGAAAAAGGACATGAAGCACAAGTCCTCATTTTCCATTACTGCTTATGAAATATATAGCATGAGCAACTGTCCCTGTCTTTTTTTCATTAAAAAAAAAAAAAAATCCTATGAATAGATAAGTGTAAGGTCTTTTTTTCTATTTTCTGGCCAGATACTATAATGACTGGAGCGCCCTCTAGTGGCAGCTCCTCTCTTGTGTGCTCAAAATGCCTTTTAAAAACCAGAGTGCTTTAAAGGAGCACCAAGTAGGGCTATTTTGGGAGACTAAGCAACTAAGCATGATGGTTTGAATTACCACACTTACCTTGAAGAAGACATGTGTTTATTTTTATAATTTTTTTTACAAATTGTACCCTTTGCTTAGTGACCTGGGTCCAACTTTAGCATATTAAGACTTTCAAGTACAAAAAAAATAACAGAATTAAAACATATTAGCATATACTTCAGAGAAGGCAATGGCAAGCCACTCCAGTACTCTTGCCTAGAAAATCCCATGGATGGAGGAGCCTGGTAGGCTGCAGTCCATGGGGTCACTATGAGTCGGACACGACTGAGCGACTTCACTATCACTTTTCACTTTCACACAATGGAGAAGGCAATGGCAACCCACTCCAGTGTTCTTGCCTGGAGAATCCCAGGGACGGCAGAGCCTGGTGGGCTGCCGTCTATGGGGTCACACAGAGTCGGACACGACTGAAGCGACTTAGCAGCAGCAGCAACATATACATACACATGCTGACTTACCCCAGTAATAGGCTCTATATAATCTTGTGGGGAAAGTCAAATACAAAAGTCACAGCATAACAGTGAGTAACTTTCCTCCTGTCCCAGTGCTCATGGGGTGGAGGTTTCTGAGCCCTCTTCTGAGTGTTTCGAGCGTGAACTCCTCACCAGGCTTTTGTTCCCCTGCCTCTGATCCCCGTCCCTTCCCTGTTCTGCTGCCCATTTCCTCTCTATTCTTTGACAACTGTTTCTGCTACAGTCAAGACATTTTTAGGGGAAAGAGATTGCTCCACAGCATTTCGTTTTGAGTTCCTAGATTACCAATTTTGTGACAGAACTCCTCTCAGAATCGGTAATATTGCTCCAACTTTTATATGCTTTACTTCCTCTTACCTTTTCATGTCAAAGTGTCATTTGTTCATTAACAAAACAACAAAACAATTTCGTCTTAAGAGCTCTGGAAGATAGTTTAGAATAGCTATGTTTACCTTCTTTCTCCAGTTTTCGTGACTTTTATTATCTCTTTTTCTCCTGGCGAATGAAGTTCACCAGCCTCTAGCACTGGCTGAACATCATAATTCATCTTTTCTTTCTGTTGCATGCTTCTAATACCAAAAGGCCATACCTGACTTAACTTCACCCTCTCAAAATCTCTCATCTGTGTATCTGTGCAGTTTGTGCATTGTGCTGCTATCCTTTCTTCATGAAAACACTGTTTTCCAAAGACCTCACTGTCTTTTGGTTGTGATCATCCCACTCATGTTCAAATCATAAGATGGTTCCCATCAGCACCTGTTTCACTAATCTCTTTCTAAAACGTGTATTTATTTAACTTTGGGAGCTTTAAGCATGCTGAAGAATGATAAGGAAAATAACTTTAAAGAGTGTTCTATGACTTTAATAATTACAAATGGAATCAGTTACATGAATATCTGTTGGTCAGATCACAAACATTTTTTAAGAATCTTCAGAATGAAAGTCACTGTGTCTAGTGCTAAAGGAAAAAAAAAAAAAAAAAAAAGAGCTATAATTCTGCTTGCCCTTTAGGTGCCAGAGAAATAAAAGGAAATCCACGGTACAATGGCATATGTAATATACATAAACTAAATATAGTACAAAGATCAGTAAGGGATTTAGTTATCAGAGAAGGCTTTTGAAAGAGGTGAGTTATTACCTGGACCTTAAAGAATAACCTGTATTCAGATAGCAAAGTTGGGAGAGGTGGTTTTCTAGGAGAGATAAACAGCATGAGAAATGGCACTAAGGCCAGAATGCACACGGCACACTCAGAGCAGAGCGGGTCAGGCCGGCTGCCCAGAGTGGATGTTTCAGTTTAGCAAAGTGGTGAGATAGGCATACTGGCTCTAGCCTAATTGAAGAGGGCCTTAAATGCCAAACTTAGATATCTAGATTTCCTCATTTAAGTGGTAAAAAACTGTTGAACATTTTTGGAAAAGGGAATTATATAATCAAAGAATGTTTTAGAATGATGAATTATCTGTGATGTGAGGTTGGATGGACACTGAAGCCTGTTTTGACCTTCTTCCCTTCTGAAAGTCTCAGCATGAAATAAAAAGACCCTGGACTTAATGGTAAACTGGAAACAGGAAGGAAGAAATGGTTGTTAAAATGTGTCCCCTCCTACACCCCAAGCGCCTAGTGGTCCAGGCTAGAAGCCTGGGCGTCCGCGTGGCTTTTCCCCACCGTTACCCTCCACGCCGGTCAACTATCGTGTCCTTTGATTTTCAGCTGTGTTTGCCCCTTTCTCTTTGTCTCACACTGCCAGTATTATTGCTCAAGCCCTTAGACAAACTTCTGCCTGGTATTTATGAAAAACACATCTCATCATGTTCCCTGTCCAAGTTAAAATTTTTCGTGAATAGGCGGAAGTCCAGGCCTCTTGACCTGGACTTGACCTGGACCTGAGTGTGAAAGGGCCTCCAGGATCTGATCCTAATGCTCATGTCCCCTTCCCTTCCCACCTCCAGTGCTTGCAGTTGCCCAAATAATTTGTGCACTCTGATACCAGGCATTTGTACATGCAGCCCTCTTGATCCACAGCAGCCCCTTTTCCACTTCACAACTCTTCAGGGAATCTTGCTGGCCATTCTGGCCTTCCATGACACCCTGAATTTATTATTTCTCTAATAAGATTACCCAGGAGTATGATATTAGTGTATCTCTCTCACTAGACTGTAAGCTCCTTACAGGGCACAGCACCATGTCTTATTTTCTTTTTATTCCAAATATACACAAGGCCAGACACAGTATCTGGGGCACACAATTAGCATTCAATAAATGATTAAAGAAGAAAAGCAAGAAAGTTTGGAGACTAACTGGATGTGGAGAATAAGGAAGAGAAATAAGTTTGAAATGACTTCAAATTTTGAAGCCCAAATAACTTGGAGTGGTACCACCACTGATAAAAATAGACATCCATGAAAAGAACTGACTTTGAGAAGATTCTAAATTTGGTTTTCACTATTTTGACTTTGCTATGTGAGTATAGCATCCAAATGGAAATGTCCAGCATTAGCTGGATATGAGGAACTCTTAGAGCTTTAAGATTTAATAGCACCTTCGTTTTTTCTTAAGCCTGGTCCTTCAAAGTCTCATTTCAAAAGCCCCCTCAGGTTGGTCCTGAATGTCTGCAAACCTGGACAAACAAGTTCCTGCCTTACACGGTACATGCTGGTCCCTCAGATGTGTTCCCTCCTTGTGGGCAGCTCTGGAGTTCTGGTTCCAGATACCCTGAGCTAACCTGAATGGACATTCTTCACGTGTATTTTTACCTGCGTTAGTTCAGTTGACTTGGTGTCTCAGAAGCATTCTACAAAAATAATATAACATCTTGTTGTTGAGCTTTTATAAAGAAGACCCTTGTACAAAATCAGCAGTGTGGAATTTTTTCCTTTTTTTTAATCATTGAAAAGAAAGCACTTGATTCTTGACCTAAATGGCCTTCAGACCAGACTCAAATTCCCAACTATTGATGTTGTGGGCACTGTTCACAGTAGCCAATCTTCCTAAGCAGTCATTTCTTTTCTAGGTTGCTGAGTAACCATCATGATGATGCCTCTAAGTTTATCTGTCTTCTTGCAAAGCCCAGCTGCAGCTCTCTAGAACAGGATGATTTTATTCCTTTACTTCAGGTAATTTTCATTTCCTTTTAAAATGGGTTTTATTTTTAGAGTTTCAGAAGCTTTTAATATTTTTTCAACTGTAAGATATGTCAATTGAGATATACTAATTTAGAGATTAGATTTCTAGACGAGTGGTTTCCAAGCTTATTTTAGCAGCAAAATCCTTTTGTTAAGTAAAAATTGATACAGATAGTGTAAACAGATAGTATAAAACAGATAATATTATATATATTATAGCCCAGATGAAACAGGTCTACTCCCACTGAAGCAGAAGAGAGAGGCCTTACTTAGGCTCCCCCTGTGCCCACCCACAGCAATCACAGAAGCACCTCCAGAAATCAGGCATTTGGCCTAGCTAATCAAGTTGACCTTCATTAAAGTTAAAGAGAAAGAAATCTCCAACAGAAAGAGCCCAGTGGGGGAATATTTATATCCAGGCCTTCTGATGAGAATCAGTTGCATGCCAATATTGAATCTGTTTTTATTACAGCATTCTTCATAGCTTGATAGTTTGCTTGTTAATGTATTCCATATCTAAATATTACATTTTCCTAAGTAGTTCACAAATTCCTTGAAGCTGAGGTCTGCCTTTCATGTCTGTTGAATGCACATCATTTTTTGAGTTGTTCTAGTAAATTCTTGTTGACTGTTAGTGAGGATGCCTGAAAAAGGGCAGAAAGATACATGGACATATTTTAGTTTTTTTTTTTTAAGTTGTATTTGTGGCTACCATCTTTTTTTTTATTTTAGATTTTTGAATTGCAACATATACACACATAAAAACACACTAATCATGATGCATCAATTAATTTTCACAATGTGAGCACTTCTGTGTAACTAGCACGTAGATGAAGAAACCAAACATTACTAGCACCCCCAAATACTTCCTGCTCCCTGCCAGTCCCTGCCACCGTAGGGGAACCACTACCGTAACTTCTAGTGCTATATGACAGATTCTAATTGTTGGAATAGTTTTACATGTTCAGAAAATGAAGTTTGGATGTAATTTATTTTATGTGCAGGGTTTTGAGCTTATTTTAATCTGCATGATAGCTTTGATTATTCTTAAACTCTTCTGTGATATGTTTTTGTTTCCCTTTAAAAAGTATTCATGGTAATGAAGATTGTTAAGTTTTTCACATTTAATCGAGACCGTCATGTATAAAACCCAATGTTATGTATTCCTATTTATGTTTTCTGTAAATTCTTCAGCCACCCCTCACCCTCACCCACTCATCCATCCCCGGCCCTACTCTGTCTCCTATAAACTGCATCTTTTTCACTCCGTTTGCTGACTAGCTTCAGGTTGGTCTGGCCAATGGATCTCACTTCCAGGAGGTGGGTGGGCAGAGAAGAAAGAAGTTAGCATGTCTTCCCAACTGTTTGCTTCAGCATACTAAATGTATGTTTCTCTATAATTCAGCTGATGCTGCAAGGCCCCTTCTCCACAGTTGTGGTGCTTACTGGGCCCCTGTTGGTCTGTTCCTCCCTGGTCCCTTGGCCCTAAGGATTGTAACAGTATCTTTCTGTTGCTCATCCCTGGCACCTCCTATTTCCTTGTTTGTTCCCTTACCTACAACTCTTCACTTAGTTGCTTCATGAAAGATTCATATGGGAGAATTCTTTTTCCTGTGGGAACTACCCTGACTGAGTTTTATCAGAAGCTTTAATAAAAGCTTTGACAGGAATATAAACTAAGCTATGCCAAGAGAATTATGAACAAACAACAAGATTAGTGGACATTTTTACTTCCTTCCCTTAAATATAAGAAGTTTTATTTTTATATAAAAAGTGGATATGTGGCATCTGCTCATAAAAGAGGACAGACTGCTACCCCTCTCATTCTTTTCCAGACTCCTCTGAAGATAAATATTGATATGTTAAAAGGAATAAAGCAATGAAAGTGAGTGGAATGTCAGAGAGGAACAGAGGAGGAAAAAAATGGGTATACTGGAGATCTAGTATTTCTTGAAGATAGAAAGTGGAAGCAAGCAAAGGAGACCACAGCCCAGAGCAAGGGGCTCTGGGAGAAGTGAGCTACTCTGTTCCACTCTGCTCATTAGGATCCCCCAGGGAGGCTATGAACTCAAGAGTTGGCAGAATTGATGTGAAGTACTAGGAATGGGGAATCACTGAAGGCTGGGCTACAGAGCAGTTGACCATTTGACTGCTTACCTGGTTCCCAAATATAAAGCACAGCCGGACTGCACTTGGAGCATGTTAAGACAAATTTCAGTAGAGGAACATCCTAGATAGTATCTGGCCAGTACTTGTCAAAACTATCAAGGTCGTCAGAAACAAGGAAAGTCTGAAAAACTGTCTAGCCAAAAGGAGCCTGCTGCTACTGCTAAGTCACTTCAGTCGTGTCCAACTCTGTGTGACCCCATAGACGGCAGCCCACCAGGCTCCCCCGTCCCTGGGATTCTCCAGGCAAGAACACTGGAGTGGGTTGCCATTGCCTTCTGCATTGTGTGAAAGTGAAAAGTGAAAGTGAAGTCGCTCAGTCGTGTCCGACTCGTAGCGACCCCATAGACTGCAGCCTACCAGGCTCCTCCATCCGTGGGATTTTCCAGGCAAGAGTACTGGAGTGGGGTGCCATTGCCTTCTCCGAAAAGAAGGTACAACAACTAAATGTAATATGAGATGCTAGAATAGAAGAAAAGACATTAGGTAGCAACTAAGGAAATGTGAATTAAGTATAGCCTTGAATAATAGTAATAATAATGTATCAATATTGGGTTATTAGTTATAACAAATGCTAATGTAAGATGTTAATAATTAGAGACCTGGGTGCAGATATATGGGAACTTGACACTATCTTCTCAACTTTTCTGTAAGGCTAAAACTGTTCTTAAAAAATCTTTTTAAAAAAATAATTACTATATTCAGAGAGATTATATAAGACAAGACTAGATGCTGACACAAGAAAGAGCTGTGCGAATTTCTTGGCCTGGCAACTAAAGTTAAGGATGTCTCTGGGGCACGCAAATGCACACATGTTAGAGAGAGAGAGAGAGAAGTGACGACATAAAGGACCCATTCAACTATTATACAGAGTGAAGTAAGCCAGAAAGAAAAACACCAATACAGTATACTAACGCATATATATGGGATTTAGAAAGATGGTAACAATAACCCTGTATACGAGATAGCAAAAGAGACACTGATGTATAGAACAGTCTTTTGGACTCTGTGGGAGAGGGAGAGGGTGGAATGATTTGGGAGAATGGCATTTAAACATGTATAATATCATATATGAAATGAGTTGCCAGTACAGGTTCGATGCACAATACTGGATGCAAGAATTTCAGCATCTCACTAACTGGAATCTAGGGGAGAAAGAAGGGGGGAAATGGAAAGAAGGAAACCATCAAAGAAGTAATACAGAATCATCAAATAAATAATATAAGATGGAGAGAATTAGAAACACAGGAGTGATAGGATGGGTCCAAAGAGCAGAAAGGGGAAACACATCGTGCCTGTGTGGCCATGACGTGATCAAAAACAGAATATGGCCCTCCAACCCAGCTCTCACATTCCCTCCAGTCACTGCCCACAGAACCAGAATACTCAGAATATAAGTCTTTTGGTTGAAAGGAGCCTCTGAGTGGCAAACACAATAAATTTTAAAAAGACATACATAAGTCCTCTTGAAATTTTAGAAAGCCACTGAAATCCTCCGGAGAAAAAAACCAGGTCACCCTAATAGGAATAAGAATTGGGGTGGTATTACATTCTCATTGGCACCCCTGGGGAGATGGATTTGAACTCAGATTTCTATATCCTGCCAAGCTGTAGATCAGATATGAGTTTAGAATAAAGACATTTAAAAACTCAGAAAGTTTATCTCCTGTTTTCTTGGAGAGTTACTTGAATATATACTATAGCAAATTAAACAAACCAAGAAGAAGAAATGCATGAGATCCAGGAAACAATGGATTCACTTAAGAGAATCAGTGAAATAAAGTCCCAGGTTGGCAACTGAAGAGCAGCCACTGCAGAATAGAGAAGATAGAGGATTTCTCTGGGAAGGAGCTAGGAGGGGAGGAGTGAGTCCATGCAATAGTTTTTATATTTAAGCACAGGGGAACTGAAGAGTATGATGAAGATGCAGCATTATGTGTCATAATGCTGAAGAAAGGCAATTAGAAACTCTAAGCTGAAGAAAGGCAATTAGAAACTCTAAGAAAAATGAAAAAAAACTCTGAAGTCATGTATAAACATGATGCAAACTAAAATATGACAGGATTATAAACAACTGGTGGAACGTAAGAAAAGGAAGTTCAAAGGACCCCAATAAAGCCTCATCTTCAGTTCAGTCACTTTGTGTTCTGACTCTTTGCAACCCCATGGACTACAGCATGCCAGGCCTCCCTGTCCATCACCAACTGCCAGAGTTTATTGAAACTCATATCCATTGAGTCGGTGATGCCAACCAACCATCTCATCCTCTTTTGTCCCCTTCTCCTCCTGCCTTCAATCTTTCCCAGCATCAGGGTCTTTTCCAATGAGTCAGTTCTTCACGTGAGGTGGCCAAAGTATTGGAGTTTCAGCTTCAGCATCAGTCCTTCAGTGAATATTCAGGACTGATTTCCTTTAGGATGCCTCACCTTAAAAAAATAAAAAAAGGAAGTTCATGTAACTTCAGTGCCCAGAATATTCTCCTCTGAATGCCCAAGGGACATGATGTTGGACCAGTAAGAACTGATATGCATTCCTGGTATGCTGCTTAACTGGCATTCAACAGTATTTAGAGTCAAAATGTTGTAAAATATTTTAATGTATAACACCTATAAGTCATCCTATGAATAAACTGAAGAAAATTTTATTATGGTTGCAGAACAGTATTTAAGCAACCCGAACAATGTAGAAGTCAAAATATTGCCAAAATGTGAAGGAGAAAAAGAGAAAATAAATGTAGAAGTGGTATTGTCATCATCCTATAAATAGAACTTAAGGCACTAAGATGAAATGGGGTGAAAATTAAATGTATAAATAGATTATTTCTCATTTACAGAGATAACCAGTACAAAAACTAAAAATCATAACCACAATCATAACCACTGGGTAAAGGGGAGTAAAGTGGGCCAGTATAAATGAGCTAAATCCTCATCTTCCCTAGCAGAGAATCATAAATATTGTCTAAAGTTGATGAAACTATACAGAAAAGTAATTGTAACATAGTATTTCATTATACTTAAATAATTTATGTTTATTTTAAATTCATGTTTGATTATAGAGGTAAACAGCAAAAGAAATAAAAACATAAGTGATTCAAAAGAAATAAGGCTAAAGGTCCATGGACAGGGTAGGTTGGTAGAATGGTTCTTTCCATCATAAGTTTTTATATACTGCTTGATTTTATACCATATGTATATATAATTTTTTAATTTTTACTATGGAGAATTTTGAGCATCTAAAAATGCAGAGTGATTTATGAACCTCCATATACCCACCACTCACCTCCACTTCAGTTCAATTGCTCAGTCATGTCTAACTCTTTGCGACCCCATGAATTGCAGCACCCCAGGCCTCCCTGTCCATCACCAACTCCTGGAGGTCACTCAGACTCACATCCATCGAGTCAGTGATGCCATCCAGCCATCTCATCCTCTGTCGTCCCCTTCTCCTCCTGCCCCCAATCCCTCCCAGCATCAGAGTCTTCTCCATGAGTCAACTCTTCGCATGAGGTGGCCAAAATGCTGGAGTTTCAGCTTTAGCATCATTCCTTCCAAAGAAATCCCAGGGCTGATCTCCTTCAGAATGGACTGGTTGGATCTCCTTGCAGTCCAAGGGACTCTCAAGAGTCTTCTCCAACACCACAGTTCAAAAGCATCAATTCTTCGGCACTCAGCCTTCTTCACAGTCCAGCTCTCACATCCATACATGACCACAGGAAAGACCATAGCCTTGACTAGGCGAACCTTTGTTGGCAAAGTAATGTCTCTGCTTTTGAATATGCTGTCTAGGTTGGTCATAACTTTCCTTCCAAGGAGTAAGCGTCTTTTAATTTCATGGCTGCAATCACCATCTGCAGTGATCTTGGAGCCCAGAAAAATAAAGTCTGACACTGTTTCCACTGTTTCTCCATCTATTTCCCATGTAGTGATGGGACCAGATGCCATGATCTTCGTTTTCTGAATGTTGAGCTTTAAGCCAACCTTTTCACTCTCCACTTTCACTTTCATCAAGAGGCTTTTGAGTTCCTCTTCACTTTCTGCCATAAGGGTGGTGTCATCTGCATATCTGAGGTTATTGATATTTCTCCCAGCAATCTTGATTCCAACTTGTGTTTCTTCCAGTCCAGCATTTCTCATGATGTACTCTGCATATAAGTTAAATAAACATGGTGACAATATACAGCCTTGACATACTCCTTTTCCTATTTGGAACCAGTCTGTTGTTCCATGACCAGTTCTAACTGTTGCTTCCTGACCTGCATACAGATTTCTCAAGAGGCAGATCAGGTGGTCTGGTATTCCCATCTCTTTCAGAATTTTCCACAGTTTATTGTGATTTACACAGTCAAAAGCTTTGGCATAGTCAATAAAGCAGAAATAGATGTTTTTCTGGAACTCTCTTGCTTTTTCGATGATCCAGCGGATGTTGGCAATTTGATCTCTGGTTCCTCTGCCTTTTCTAAAACCAGCTTGAACATCAGGAAGTTCACGGTTCACATATTGCTGAAGCCTGGCTTGGAGAATTTTGAGCATTACTTTACTAGCGTGTGAGATGAGTGCAATTGTGCGGTAGTTTGAGCATTCTTTGGCATTGCCTTTCTTTGGGATTGGGATGAAAACTGACCTTTTCCAATCTTGTGGCCACTGCTGAGTTTTCCAAATTTGCTGGCATATTGAGTGCAGCACTTTCACAGCATCATCTTTCAGGATTTGGAATAGCTCCACTGGAATTCCATCACCTCCACTAGCTTTGTTCATAGTGATGCTTTCTAAGGCCCACTTGACTTCACATTCCAGGATGTCTGGCTCTAGGTCAGTGATCACACCATCATGATTATCTGGGTTGTGAAGCTCTTTTTTGTACAGTTCTTCTGTGTATTCTTGCCACGTCCTCTTAATATTTTCTGCTTTTGTTAGGTCCATACCATTTCTGTCCTGTATTGAGCCCATCTTTGCATGAAATGTTCCTTTGGTTTCTCTGATTTTCTTGAAGAGATCCCTAGTCTTTCCCATTCTGTTGTTTTCCTCTATTTCTTTGCATTGATCACTGAAGAAGGCTTTCTTATCTCTTCTTGCTATTCTTTGGAACTCTGCATTCAGATGTTTATATCTTTCCTTTTCTCCTTTGCTTTTCACTTCTCTTCTTTTCACAGCTATTTGTAAGGCCTCCCTAGACAGCCATTTTGCTTTTTTGCATTTCTTTTCCATGGGGATGGTCTTGATCCCTGTCTCCTGTACAATGTCACGAACCTCATTCCATAGTTCATCAGGCACTCTATCTATCAGATCTAGGCCCTTCAATCTATTTCTCACTTCCACTGTATAATCATAAGGGATTTGATTTAGGTCATACCTGAATGGTCTAGTGGTTTTCCCTACTTTCTTCAATTTCAGTCTGAATTTGGCAATAAGGAATTCATGGTCTGAGCCACAGTCAGCTCCTGGTCTTGTTTTTGCTGATTGTATAGAGCTTCTCCATCTTTGGCTGCAAAGAATATAATCGATCTGATTTCAGTGTTGACCATCTGGTGATGTCCATGTGTAGAGTCTTCTCTTGTGTTGTTGGAAGAGGGTATTTGCTATGACCAGTGCATTTTCTTGGCAAAACTCTGTTAGTCTTTGCCCTGCTTCATTCCGTATTCCAAGGCCAAATTTGCCTGTTACTCCAGGTGTTTCTTGACTTCCTACTTTTGCATTCCAGTCCCCTATAATGAAAAGGACATCTTTTTTGGGTGTTAGTTCTAAAAGGTCTTGTAGGTCTTCATAGAACCATTCAACTTCAGCTTCTTCAGCCTTACTGGTTGGGGCATAGACTTGGATAACTGTGACATTGAATGGTTTGCCTTGGAAACGAACAGAGATCATTCTGTCGTTTTTGAGATTGCATCCAAGTACTGCATCCGGACTCTTTTGTTGACCATGATGGCCACTCCATTTCTTCTGAGGGATTCTTGCCCGCAGTAGTAGATATAATGGTCCTCTGAGTTAAATTTACCCATTCCAGTCCATTGTAGTTCGCTAATTCCTAGAATGTTGACATTCACTCTTGCCATCTCGTTTGACCACTTCCAATTTGCCTTGATTCATGGACCTGACATTCCAGGTTCCTATGCAATATTGCTCTTTACAGCATCGGACTTTGCTTCTATCACCAGACACATCCACAGCTGGATATTCTTTTTGCTTTGGCTCCATCCGTTCATTCTTTCTGGAGTTATTTCTCCACTGATCTCCAGTAGCATATTGGGCCCCTACTGACCTGGGGAGTTTCTCTTTCAGTATCCTATCATTTTGCCTTTTCATACTGTTCATGGGGTTCTCAAGGCAAGAAAAATGAAGTGGTTTGCCATTCCCTTCTCCAGCGGACCACACCCTGTCAGATCTCTCCACCATGACCCGCCCATCCTGGGTTGCCCCACAGGCATGGCTTAATTTCATTGAGTTAGACAAGGGTGTGGTCCTGGTGTGATTAGATTGACTAGTTTTCTGTGTATGGTTTCAGTGTAATTGCCCTCTGATACCCTCTTGCAAGACCTACCGTCTTACTTGGGTTTCTCTTACCTTGGGCATGGGGTATCTCTTCCCGGCTGCTCCAGAAAAGCACAGCCATGGCACCTTACCTTGGACGAGGGGTCTCTCCTCACCACCACCCTTCCTGACCTCCGTCCTGGGGTAGCTCCTCTTGGCCGTGCTTAGTGCGCAGGTCCTCACTGCTGTCCTTCCTCGGTCGTGGGGTAGCTCCTCTCGGCTGCGCTCTTAGTGCGCCGGTTGCGGTAGGCGACCAAGTAAAGACAGTACAAAAAAGAAAACTGCAAATGAACCTAATTCATGATTAATGATAAAAAGTAACAAAATATTACCAAGCAGACGCACATAACCTGGTGGGATTTATTCCAGGAAGTCAAATTTGGTTCAAAATTAAGATCTTTATTAATACCACATATTGTATCTAAAAGAAAAATCATGATTGTGTCAACAGATGCTGAAATAACTTTGGACAAAATTTTAACCACCATTCATAAAAATGCTCAAGGGACTTCCCTGGTAGTCCAATAGTTAAGGCTCCATGCTTCCACTGCAGAGGTCACAACAGGTTCAATACCTGGTTAGGGAACTATTAATAAGATCCCACATGCCATATGGCACAGCCAAAAAAAGCCTCCTCAACAAAGTAGGTATTTGAGATACTTTCTTAACATTGTTACAATGTATATACCTAATGCTAAAGCCAGCATGTTATTTAATAAGGAAATATTAAAGGCCTTTCTATTAAGATCAGAAACAGGGCAAGGATGCCACTGTCCCAGTGCTGTTCAACACTGTACTAGAGTAATTATACAAGAGAAAACAACTAGAGGCATAAGAATGGTTGGAGACATTGTTAATTGGCTATAGTAAGTGAAAGTTGCTCAGTTGTATCCCACTCTTTGCAACCCCCATGGACTATACAGTCCATGGAATTCTCCAGGCCAGAATACTGGAGTGGGTAGCCTTTCCCTTCTCCAGGGGATCTTCCCAACCCAGGGATCGATCCCAGGTCTCCTGCATTGCAGGCGGATTCTTTACCAACTGAGCTGAAGCCCTACTTCAATACAAAATTAAAAGTTTTTTTAAAAAAAAGAATGGTTGAAGAAGTATCTATTCATAAATGGCATGACAGTAAACCTGGAAATTCAAGAGAATCAGTGCTAAAACTCAAACAATAAAAGAATTCAGTAAAACAGGAGGAAATAAAATTAACGTACAAAATCAACAGATCTTCTGTTTATTACCAAAATGGAGTAACTGGGACTGGATTTGCCTTGCCATTTGAAACAACAAAAAACATCAGGCAAGAAATACAAAACAGTGGTTTTCAAGATGCCAGACATCTGGCAACAAGAGTGATTCCTGAGAAACAGAAAACAAGGTTCAGATCAGATCAGATCAGTCGCTCAGTCGTGTCTGACTCTTTGCGACCCCATGAATCGCAGCACGCCTTAGCCTTATAATTTCCTTGAGAGAGTTTCCAAGCCACAGTGTATTGCTGGGGACCCTAAGCAGAGTTCAACAAACTCCCTGAGTTTAGGAGAGTTGAGAATCTGGAAGAAAAAATAGCTAGAATTCTCAAGGCACAGCACCAAAGAGGAAAGAAGCGCACAGAGAGAAAACTCCAGAGATGAACGTGAAGGTGAAACTCCAGGTGAAGAAGTGAAGTGAAAGTTGCTCAGTCATGTCTGACTCTCTGTAACCAAAATTGGGACCATACCTGTGGGTCACACAGAGCCAAGAATAGTATCTGACCCTACCACCCAGACTGGAAAATTTCATAAGACGTAGCACTTTGAGTAGTCATAGGAGTCTTGCCTCAGTTGTTATTTAGTCACTAAGTTGAGTCTGACTATTTTGTAACCCCATGGATTGTAGCCCACCAGGTTCCTCTGTTCATGGGGCTTCCCAGGCAAGAATACTAGAGTGGGTTGCCATTTCCTTCTCCAGGGTATCTTCCCAACCCAGGGATCGTACCTGTGTCTCTTGTATTGGCAGATGGATTCTTTACCCCGAGTCACCAGGGAATCCCTCTTGCCTCAGTAGTGAAAGTGAACTCACCCAGTCGTGTCCAACTCTTTACAACCACATGAACCGTAGCCTACCAGGTTTCTCTGTCTGTGGGATTTTCCAGCCAAGAGTACCAGGGTGGGCTGCATTTCCTTCTCCAGGGTATCTTCCTGACTCAGGGACCGAACCCAGGTCTCCCACATTGTGGGCAGACACCTGAGCCACCTGCCTCAGTAGTGGGGGAGAATAATGAGCCCCAGAATAGACAGCGCTGGGTCCTGTCTAACAGATCAGGAAAGCACAATCTAGAAGGATTAAAGGTTTTTAAAGTGACTTAATAGCATCCCAGAACAGAAAATACGTATTCTATTCAGAAGTTTAGAATAAGAATACAAAAATATCCAACCCCCAAAAAGACAAAATTCAAAATGACTGGTGTCATCAGGCATGCCAGGAAACAGAAGAATACAGTTGATGATTAGGAGAAAAACCAATTGTGATTAGGAGAAAATCCAATCAATTGAAACTGACTCAGAACTGACATAGATTTTAAAATTAGCAGATAAGTATATTAAAATAAATATCAAAACTGAACACTTTTTTAAAGACCCAAATTGAACTTATAGAGATGAAAACTAAGGTGTCTGGAGTGAAAGATATACCAGATTGGGTTGACATCAGATTAAACATTGCAAGTGAAATGAATAGTGAACTTGAAGACATAGAATAGAAACTACTCAAAATGAGACACAGAGACATATAAAAAGAATTAAAGGAAAATGAAAAGAGCATCAGTGAGCTGTGGGACCTGGCTTCAATCAACTTAACATAAATGGAAGAGAAGATGCTGTAAAATATTTGTCAGGTCTTAGCCCAAGGACAGAGCTTCTAAAGCCTTGGAATTTCCTGAATGATAAGTGTCTGTGTTCTTCATGGTGGGCTCCTGGGACCATGCCTACATTTATACTAATGAGGTGACTCATCATAAGCCCCAATATAGTTCTAGGATGAGAGCCTGCCATGCTGGAAGGGCAACCACATGAATAGAGGTTGAGGCTTTCAGCCAGGTGATAACCTGAGATCAGATTATCAGCCTGATCTCCAAAAAAGGGAGGGAGCATGGAGATTGAATCCAATCATATGGCCAATGATTCAGTTAATCATGTCTATATAATGAAACCCAGTTAAAAACTCTGGACACTGAAGCACAATTGAGCTCCCCTGGTTAATGATACACAGTGATGTGCTGAAAGTGTGACTTGTCTTGGGGACACAGAAGCTCCATGTTTCAGACCTTCCCAGACCTTGCCCTGTGCATCTCCTACTTAGCTCGTCCTGATTTGTATTCTTTATAATAAAATAGAAATCATAATATAGTACTTTCCTCAGTTCTGTGTATGGTGTTTGCCCAGTTCTGTCATTTGGGAAAGTTGTTGAACCTCAGAGGATAATGGAAACCCCCAAATTTATAACCAGTTAGTCAGAAGTGTGGGTAGCCTGGGAACCCCAGAGTTATGGCTGGTGTCTGAAGTAAGACGAGTCTTGTTTAGAACTGTGTCCTTAACTTCTGAAATCTGCACTAACTCTGGATGGTTAGTGCTGAAATTACATTGCACGAGGACCAAAAATTATTTGAAGAGATAATGGCCCAGAATTTTCTGTACTTGATAAAAACTATAAACCCACAAACCTAAGATTTCAATAAGCAAAAAGCTCAAGAAACACAAAATTATACCAGTGAAAGTAAAAGTCACTCAGTCATGTCCAACTCTTGGGTACCCCATGGACCGTGGTCCATGAAATTCTCCAGGCCAGAATACTAGAGTGGGTAGCCTTTCCCTTCTCCAGGGGATCTTCCCAACCCAAGGATCAAACCCAGGCCTCCCACCATTGCAGGGGATTCTTTACCACCTGAGCCACAAGGGAAGCCCGAGAATACTGGAGTGGGTAACCTATCCGTTCTCCAGCAGATCTTCCCGACCCAGGAACTGAACTGGGATCTCCTGCATTACAGGCGGATTCGTTACCAACTGAGCTATGGCACATCACAGTAAAGTAGCTCAAAATCAATAACAGGGAGTTTGAAAAGTAGCCAGAGAAAATAGTCACATTTCATAGAGTGGAACAAAGATACAGATGACAGTGGATTTCGTGTTGGAAAAGTCCAAGCCAGAAGACAGAGGAGCAACATCTCTAAAGTACTGAAAGAAAAGAACAGTCAACCTTGAATACTATACCCAATGAAAATATCCTTCAAAAATGAAGGTGGATTAAAGATTTTTATTTTTGGACATAAAAAACTCAAAAAATTCATCACCAGCAGAAATGCATTACAAGAGATGTGTTCCATTTGTTTGTTTTTAAAAAAAGTTGTTTATGCAAGGAGGAAAATAATACCAGATGGAAATACAAATCTACACAAAGGAATGAGCTCCAGAAGTAGTAACTACATATATGTGATTTTTTATTATTCACATCTCTTTAGAAGAAAATTAACTCTTTAAATGAAGCTATCAACACTACATTATGTTATTTCTAACATATGTTTAAGTACAATTTAACAACAATAGTATAAAGATTAGGAGAAGAGAAATAGAAGTATATTGTTATGGTTCACATATAATCCATGAAGTTGTTTAACATTTCTTGCAAGTAGATTATACTAAGTTAAAGATGCTTGTTGTAACCTCTGATGTGCCTCTGAAATAACAAAGAGCTATAGCCATAGTGCAGTGAACTCTGGGAGTTGGTGATGGACAGGGAGGCCTGGCGTGCTGTGATTCATGGGGTCGCAAAGAGTCGGACACGACTGAGCGACTGATCTGATCTGAATAAGCCAAAAAAGGAAATAAAAGAATTATAAAGCATACTCAGTTAACCCAAATGGAGGCAGAAATGGAAGGACAAAAAGGAACAAGGCTGGATGGGATAAGAGATTTAAACCTAACCATATCAATCAGATCAGATCAGTCGCTCACCTATAAATGATGTGCATATCCCTCAAAGGCAAATGTTAGACAAAAATACAAAGACCTAAAATAATATTAGACAAAAAAAACCAAGACCCAAAGATTAGACAAAAAACCAAGACCCTGAAAGAAACATAAAGACACAAACAGGTTTAAAAGTAAAAGGAGAGGAAAATATATATATCATACTAACACTAATCAAAAGAAGGCTCTTGAAGAAATGCAAATCAAAACTATAATGAGGTATAACCTCACACCAGTCAGAATGGCTATTAAAAAGTCTACAGATTACAAATGCTGGAGAAGGTGTGGAGAAAAGGAAACCCTTCTACACTGTGGTGGGAATGTAGATTGGTACAGCCAGTGTGGAATACAGTACAGAGGTTACTCAGAAAACTAAAAATAGAGGTACCAGCAATCCCACTGTTGGGCACATATTTGGAAAAGACAAAAACTCTTAACTTGAAAAGATACATGCACCCCAATGTTCATAGCAGGACTGTTTACAGTAGCCAATACATGGAAGCAACCTAAATGTCCATTGGCAGAGGAATGGATAAAGAGGATGTATATAATGGAGTGAAGTAATGTCATTTGCATTGATATAGATGGACTTAGAGATTATCATACTAAATGAAGTAAGTCAGGTAAAGATAGATATCATATGCTATCGCTTGCATGTAGAATCTTAGAAAACAATACAAATGAACTTATTTAGAAACAGACTCACAGACATAGAAAACAAATTTATGGTACTGAAGGGGAACCAAGGCAGAGGGGGGATAAATTAGGAGCTTTGGATTAATAGATATGTGTAATAGATATATTCTATAATCTATTATAGAATCTATTATAATCTATAATCTATATAATTAATAGATATATTCTTTTATATATCTACTATATATAAAGTAGATACACAACAAGGACCTATTATATAGCACAGACAACTGTATTCAATATCTTATAATAACCTACAATGCAAAAGAATCTGAAAAAGTAAATATTATATATATATATAATAAGTAACAAGGATATACTGTAAAGCACAGGGAATGATGGCCATTTTCTGATAATAATCTATAATGGAATATAATCTGCAAAAATTTTGAAACTAACATAACACTGTAGATCAACTATACTTCAACAAAAAATTAAATGAAAAAATAGCTGATACAAATTTGTAAAATAAATGTCTATATTCTAAAAGATAAAGAGAGAAAAGACAGGACCATCCCCATAAGGGAAATATAGTTAGGAAACAAATAGTTGTTGTTTAGTTGCTTAGTCTGATCTGACTCTTTTGCAACCCCATGATCTGTAGCCTGCCAGGCTCCTCTGTCGATGGGATTTCCCAGGCAAGAATGATGGAGTGGGTTTCCATTTCCTTCTCCAGGGGATCTTCCCAACCCAGGGCTGGAACTTGTGTCTCCTGCATTGTAGTTGTCTCCTGTATTGCAGACGGATTCTTTACCACTAGCCATCAGGGAAGCCCCAGACAGGAAAATGTTAATTCTCACTAGAAATCAAAGAAATGTAAATTAAAGTAGTCTGAAGACAACAATTTACACATTCTAAAAGGACCCCAAAAAAAGTTGAATGTTAATATCCAGTGATGGTGAAGTTGCCCAGAAGTTGACTCATACATTCATTTACAGCTATCCCACCCTTTAGCCAAAAATGTTATGGCTAAGAACTCAAGAAAGAAATAATTTGGCAAAAGCAGAAAAGTCCCTCCACATTCTGATTTCTGAATGTTGGAGCTCCCAGGGCTGAGCCCTTTGACACCTCTTTTCCATGTACACACTGTTTGGAGTATCTCACCTATATACCCAGACCTGTCTCCTCATGGATCTCCAAGAAGAAAGCAGACCCCAGTAGAGATTTCCCAGTGGGTAGGGTGTGGAGGATTTTGAAGGCACTTCAAGGGCTCTGAACTCAGTCTTTAAAAAGGGCTATGAAGGGGGCCAGAGGGAACCCTAAAGCAAGTTTCATCAAAATATTAATTTCTTACATTGTTAATAACCAAATGTCCCAGACTTTATCTGCTGGGGAGTAAGGATGAGGTCCCCAGGAATTCCCTCACTGCAGTACCCTTCACCTCTCCTGCAGGCCCCCAGAGTTCATGTGCCTCAACACCCACCTCCAAAGTCTGGGAATTATTTTTGCGAGATAACCCATTCATATTTTGACTTCTTCACTGAAGTCCATGTAAGAGAGCAAAAATTGCCCCCAAAATATCTAGGTGTAATTATTTCAAGCTGAAAGCAATCGAAGCCCAAAAGACTCAGAAAAAACTTGGACGATCTCGCTAGCTGCCTAAAAAAATTTAGATAGAGGACCTCTTCCTGGAACAGAGTGATCAGAGCAATCAGCAGAAATCTCTGCAGAGATTATGCGCAAAGTATGGTGAGCGAAACTTAGCAGGGCTTAGAGATCACAGTCCACTCTGTGTCCTCCTGTCCTGTTGTTTATCAAACATAGCTTTTCCATCTTCACGTGAATTGCTTTCCTCCCCTTTGAAGTCCCAAACCACCACCTCCAACATCCACTAGTGTCTCTAGCTGAAGATGGTATTAAAATAAGAGCTTTGGCCATTTTGCCTAGTTACTCAGTTTTCCTGGGTCTCTCCCATATGTACACATTATTAAACTTCTGTTTAATTTTTTGCTTGTTAAAAGAAAACTCTTATAAATAAATGGGAGGCTTTCCATGTTCATGGATTGAAAGACTTACTGTTTTTAAATGCCCATACTGTCCAGAGCAATCTGATCAGTGTAACCTCTATCAAAATCCCAGCGGTTCCATTCTGCCATTCCCTGGCAGGTACCATTTCTGTTCTCTGCTTCTATGAATTTGACTATTTTAGATACCCTGTATAAGTGGAATCATGGAGATGTTGTTCAATGAGTATAAAGTTTCAGTTATGCAAGACAAGTAAGTTCTAGAGATCTGTTGTACAACATAAGTTCTAGAGATCTGTTGTACAACATAGTGCCTCTTATCATTAACAATACTGTATTGTGCACTTGAATTTTTGTTAGAAGGTAGATTTCATGTTAAGTATTATCAAAAAACAAAAAAGGAGAAGCACAAGGAAAGTGCTGGAGATGCACAAGGAAAGTGCTGGAGATGATGGATATATCTGTTACCTTGATTGCAGTGGTGGTTTCCTAAGGTATATATGCATTTATCCAGACTCAGATAATTGTATATATATACAGTTTTTGTATATCAATTATACCTCAATAAAGTTGTTTTAAAATACCAGTGGTATTTTTACAGAAGTGGAAAAAACAGTTCTAAAATTCATATGGAAGTTCAAAGGACTTGGAATAGCCAAAACAGTCCTGTAAAAGGAGAATAAAGCTGAAGTCTCACACTTTATGACTTCAAAACATATTACAAAGACACAGCAGTCAAAACAGGATAGTACTGACATAAACACAGACCTGTAGACCAATGGAACAGAATAGAGAACCCAGAAATAAAATTCTTGTTTATATGGTCAAATGATCTTCAGTGTTGCCAAGAGTAACAGTGAGGAAAAGATAATCTCCAACAAATGGTGTTAGGAAAACTGAATATTCATATGCAAAGGAAAGAAGTTAGACTATATCTCATAGCATGTACAAAAATTAAAATGGATTAAAGACCTAAACATAAAACCTCAAACTATATACCTCTTAGAAGAAAACATAGGGAGAAACTTTATGATACTAGATTTGACAATGATATTTTTTATGGATATAACACCAAAAGCACAGATAACAAAAGCAAAAGACAAAACAGGATTATATCAAATTTTAAACTGTCACAGCAAAGAAACAGCAGAGTGAAAGGCAACCTACAGAATGGAAGACATATTTGCAAACATATCTGGATCGGCTACTATCCAGATTATATAAAGAACTCCTATGACTAAGTAAACAAGTAACCTGAATTTGAAACAAGCAAAGGACTTGGATAAACATTTCTCCAAAGAAGATAAAATGTCACATAAGCATATGAAAAGATGTTCAGTATCATTAAACAGGGAAATACAAATTAAAACCACAATGAGATACCACCTCACACCCATTAAGATGGCTACTGTTTTTTTTTCTTTAACTGTTGGTAAGGATGTGGAAAAACTAGAATACTGTTAAGAATGTAAAATGGTATAGCCACAATGGAAAATAAAACAGAGGAGTTCCATATGATCATCGGTACTACTCCTGGGTATACATCCAAAAGAATAGAAAGAATCTCAAAGAGATGTGTACATCAGTGTTGACAGCAGCATTATTCACTCTAGCCAAGAGGTAGAAGTGACGTAATGTCCATCAGTGGGTGAATGGATTAAGAAAATGTGGTATATATATACAACAGAATATTGTTTACCTTTTTAAAAAGGGGGAATTCTGTCACATGAAGCAATAGATTAATCTTGAGAATGTTATTCTAAGGGAAATCAGCCAGTCACAAAAAAATGTATATTGCATGACTCCACTTATGAGGAATCTAAAGTGGTCAAATGCATACAAATAGAAGAATAGTGGTTTCCAGGGGCTGGAGGGAGGATGAAGAAAGAGTTCATTATGTGATGAGTGTAGAGTTTCAGTCATGCAGGACTGAGTTGGATGGGAAGTGGGAAGAATATGGGGATATCACAGATTGTGCAAGTGACTGACAATATTGTAGTCTGTTAACTATAGTATTTGTACCCCAAAATATCTGGATGTAATTGTTTCAAGCTGAAAACAGTCGAAGCCCAAGTGATTGACAATATTGTACTTAAGTGATTGTGCAAGTCATTGACAGTATTGTACTCTACACTTGTAAATTGTTGGGAGGATGAATCTTATGTTTTCTTTGCCACAGAAAGAAAAGAAAAAGCTGGGTCACTATATTAATGTCAAAGTAATTTTTAGAGAAAATAATATTGCTGGGGAATGGTAAAGGGGTCAGTTTATCAGGAGGATATAACAATTCTAAATGTTTATACACCTAATAATAGAACTTCAGAATGCATGAAGCAAAATCCAATAGAACTGCAAGGATAAATCCACAATTATAGTTGTAGATTTCCATGTGCTGCTCTTAATAATGAATAGAACAAGTAGAGAGAAAATCAGTAAGGATACATTGAACACTTAAACAAGACTATCAACCAACCTGACCTAATTGACATTTACATTACACTTCACTGAACCACAGCAGAATACACATTCTTTTAATTTTTTCCTGTGAAATCTTTATACATTTTATTGTCTTTCCCTATGTGCTATTTTTTTCTACTTTATCAGTTCAGTTCAGTTCAATCGCTCAGTCGTGTCCGACTCTTTGTGACCCCATGAATCGCAGCACACCAGGCCTCCCTGTCCATCACCAACTCCCAGAGTTCACTCAAACCCACGTCCATCGAGTCGGTGATGCCATCCAGCCGTCTCATCCTCTGTCGTCCCCTTCTCCTCCTGCCCCCAATCCCTCCCAGCATCAGAGTCTTTTCCAATGAGTCAGCTCTTCACATGAGGTGGCCAAAGTACTGGAGTTTCAGCTTTACCATCATTCCTTCCAAAGAAACCCAGGACTGATCTCCTTCAGAATGGACTGGTTGGATCTCCTTGCAGTCCAAGGTACTCTCAAGAGTCTTCTCCAACACCACAGTTCAAAAGCATCAATTCTTTAGCGCTCAGCTTTCTTCACAGTCCAACTGTCACATCCATACATGACTACTGGAAAAACCATAACCTTGACTATATGGACCTTTGTTGGCAAAGTAATGTCTCTGCTTTTTAATATGCTATCTAAGTTGGTCATAATTTTCCTTCCAAGGAGTAAGTGTCTTTTAATTTCCTGGCTAAAGGGCACTAGGAATCTGAGTAAGAAGGTACGGGTTCAAGCATACCCTTGTCATATAGAATATACATACCTTTAACACGTACACAGAATATTTCCCAAGATAGACTATATTCTGACCATAGAATAAATCTCAACAAATTTTAAATATTCAGTTCACTAAATACGTTCTCTGACCATAATGGAATTAAATTAGAAACAATAACAGATCTGTGAAAAATTCCTAAATGTTTGATAAATAACAACTTTTAAATAACCTATGGGTCAGAGAAGAAGAAATCAAAAGGAAAATTAGGAAGTATTTTGAAATGAATGAAAATACAGCATATCAAAATTTATGGGATGCTGCTAAAGCTGTATTTAATAAGTGAGTTTAGCAAGGTTACAGATACATGATCAATATATTAAACTCAACTTTCTATATACTAGCAACAAATAATTGAAAATAAAATCTTTTAAATACCATTTATAATTCTTCACCAAAATATTAAATACTTGGAAGGAAAGTTATGACCAACCTAGATAGCATATTAAAAAGCAGAAACATTACTTTGCCAACAAACATCCATCTAGTCAAGGCTATGGTTTTTCCAGTGGTCATGTATGGATGTGAGAGTTGGACTGTGAAGAAAGCAGAGTGCCGAAGAATTGATGCTTTTGAACTGTGGTGTTGAAGAAGATTCTTGAGAATCCCTTGGACTGCAAGGAGATCCAGTGAGTCCATCCTAAAGGAGATCAGTCCTGGGTGTTCATTGGAAGGAATGATGCCAAAGCTGTAACTCCAATATTTTGGCCACCTTGTGTGAAGAGCTGACTCATTGGAAAAGACTCTGATGCTGGGAGGGATTGGGGGCAGGAGGAGAAGGGGACGACATTGGGTGAGATGGCTAGATGGCATCACCGACTCAATGGACATGACTTTGGGTAAACTCTGGGAGTTGGTGATGGACAGGCAGGCCTAACGTGCTGCGATTCTTGGGGTCTCAAAGAGTCGAACACGACTGAGTGAACTGAACTGAACTGAACTGAGAGATAAATCTGACAGTAGATGTATAAGACCTGTGTAATGAAAACAGTAAAACATTGCTGAGAGAAATTAAGATTTATATAAACGGAGAGATTGTGTTTTTTACAGATAGGAAGATTTGGTATTATTAAGATGTCAGTTCTGCATTAGATTGGACTCTTAGAACCATAGTAATGTTTTGCATACTCTCCCTCCAAGAAATAAACAATGAATTACAATCAACTAAACCTGTAGATTTAGTTACTCCTTGGAAGGAAAGTTATGACCAACCTAGACAGCATGTTAAAAAGCAGAGATATTATTTTGCCAACTAAGGTCCGTCTAGTCAAGGCTATGGTTTTTCCAGTGGTCATGTATGGATGTGAGAGTTGGACTATAAAGAAAACTGAGTGCCAAAGAATTGATGCTTTTGAACTGTGGTGTTTAAGAAGACTCTTGAGAGAGTTCCTTGAACTGCAAGGAGATCCAACCAGTCCATCCTAACGGAGAGCAGTCCTGGGTGTTCATTGGAAGGACTGATGCTGAGGCTGAAACTCCAGTACTTTGGCTACCTCATGCGAAGAGCTGACTCACTGGAAAAGACTCTGAGCTGGGAGGGATTGGGGCACGGAGGAGAAGGGGACGGCAGAGGATGAGATGGCTGGATGACATCACCGACTTGATGCACATGAGTTTGAGTGAACTCCGGGAGTTGGTAATGGACAGGGAGGCCTGGCGTGCTGCAGTTCATGGGGTCACATAGAGTTGGACACAACTGAGCGACTGAACTGAACTGAACTGAAACCTGTAGAAAAGCCCAAAATAGAATATAAACAATAACAAATGAACTCTATTACAAATGGGTAACACAACTACATTAAAGAAGATAAAAGAAGATAAGGAAAGAGCTAAATAACCTTGGAAAATAATATTTTCAGTGGATACTCTAAAACTAAAGACCAAAGATAGTGTACACAAATACTGTAGTCTAGTTAGTAAATTACTTTCTCAATGGGGTAATGGTTGGCAATTCTATTAAAAGTTACAAAGGAAAGGGGGAACCTTGCATTATTGAATTAAAATTATCTATATGATTACATAGTTATTAATACATATAGATATAGAAAAATACAAGTATATGTGTATGTATGAACTGATATACATACATGTATTCCTAGTTGTGTCTACTAAGAGGGTTCAGTAGCAATGACACCCTAGTAGTAACAAGCACTCCAAGCCCCGAGATTTGGTTCCAAATACCATTCTCCAGTAAAAGGAATCAGGGCTGCTTGGAGAAAAGGCTGATTCTCAGGTGGGAGCATAGACAGTATAAAATGAACCTGCACTGTTTTGTGATACCAGAAAATATGGAAGTGTTCACAAAAGGATGGGGTATGTCAGAGGACAAAGGAGCCAACCTAACAGCTCCCAGAGACCCAAGCTAGCTCAGTTTGAGCAGCAGAATAATATTAGTATTTATGAAGCTATTGATAAACTGATATAATCCAACACAATGATAGTATTGGATTATAACCCATAGAATGAAATAAACACCCATGAATCTATACTGACATAAATTGAACAAATAAATACAAAGAAAGGACAGCTCTTCCTTATAGAAAAATTTCAGTTAACAAATGTGGAGGGGATGAGGGGAAAAGCAAAGTAAACACCACTATATAAATTTGGTCAGTCAGTCAGTCAGTTCAGTCGCTCAGTCGTGTCAGACTCTTTGCGACCCCATGCATCACAGCACGCCAGGCCTGCCTGTCCATCACCAACTCCCGGAGGTCACTCAGACTCACATCCATTGAGTCAGTGATGCCATCCAGCCATCTCATCCTCTGTCGTCCCCTTCTCCTCCTGCCCCCAATCCTTCCCAGCATCAGAGTCTTTTCCAATGAGTCAACTCTTCACATGAGGTGGCCAAAGTACTGGAGTTTCAGCTTTAGCATCAATCTTTCCAAAGAAATCCCAGGGCTGATCTCCTTCAGAATGGACTGGTTGGATCTCCTTGCAGTCCAAGGGACTCTCAAGAGTCTTCTCCAACACCACAGTTCAAAAGCATCAATTCTTTAGCACTCAGCTTTCTTCACAGTCCAACTCTCACATCCATACATGACCATAGGAAAAACCATAGCCTTAACTAGATGGACCTTTGTTGGCAAAGTAATGTCTCTGCTTTTCAATATGCAATCTAGGTTGGTCATAACTTTCCTTCCAAGGAGTAAGTGTCTTTTAATTTCATGGCTGCAATCACCATCTGCAGTGATTTTGGAGCCCAGAAAAATAAAGTCTGACACTGTTTCCACTGTTTCCCCATCTATTTCCCATGAAGTGATGGGACCCGATGCCATGATCTTCGTTTTCTGAATGTTGAGCTTTAAGCCAACTTTTTCACTCTCCAACTTTCACTTTCATCAAGAGGCTTTTTAGTTCCTCTTCACTTTCTGCCATAAGGGTGGTGTCATCTGCATATCTAAGGTTATTGATATTTCTCCTGGAAATCTTGATTCCAACTTGTGTTTCTTCCAGTCCAGCATTTCTCATGATGCACTCTGCATAGAAGTTAAATAAACAGGGTGACAATATACAGCCTTGACGTACTCCTTTTCCTATTTGGAAACAGTCTGTTGTTCTAAATTTGGTAAACAGCACTATAAAAATGCCACAGTCAATTTCTATAAATGGCTGCTAATATTTGTGGGCAAAAATTTGCAGAGAAACAGGATATTGACAGAGTCTCTTAAGTATCTCCTCCATGATATTTATCAACTGTTAAAGGAACGTAATAAATTTACGGTGGCAGACCCAACAGATACCACTTTAACCAAGTATATTCAAAAATTAATACAAGTTGTAAGACCTATCAACACCACATACTCCTTAAATGACTGAAAAGGACACATCACTTCCGTGGTAAACTCACTAAAAGTGTGTAACTTTAATCATAAGAAAATACCAGACATGCCACATTGAGAGACATTCTACAGAAAAACTAACCAGAACTCATTAAAGTGTGAGAATCATGAAACATAAGGAGATACTGAAGAACTGCTGTGGATTGGTATAGCAATGAGACACAAGAACTAAATGCAGTTAGGATCTTGAAACAGAACAAAAAGACTTTAGGGGGAGAGCTGGTAAATTTTGAATAAGATCTGTAGTTTAGTATTGCTGCTGCTGCTAAGTTGCTTCAGTCGTGTCCAACTCTGTGCGACCCCATAGACGGCAGCCCACCAGGCTCCCCTGTCCCTGAGATTCTCCTGGCAAGAACACTGGAGTAGGTTGCCATTTCCTTCTCCAGTGCATGAAAGTGAAAAGTGAAAGTGAAGTCGCTCAGTCGTGTCTGACTCTTAGTGACCCCATGGACTGCAGCCCACCAGGCTCCTCCATCCATGGGATCTTCCAGGCAAGAGTACTGGAGTAGGGTGCCATTGCCTTCTCCGGTAGTTTAGTATCAGGTTGGTACAAAAGTAACTGCAGTTTTGGACTGTGAGTTTTAAATCATTATAACTAGGCTCAAACACATCTTTATCAATCAAAATAGGAACCATTACAATCAACACATTTTTGCCATCAAAAAATGTTTGTTTATTCCTGTAGCATAAAAATCTGTGCTTCAGGATTCAGTAAACTCTTGGAAAGTATTTTCTGCCTCCTGCTGGTTGTGGAAACATTTTCCTTGCAAAAAGTTGTCAAGATGCTTGAAGAAGTGGTAATTAGTTGGCAAGAGGTCAGGTGAATAGGGCAAATGAGGCAAAACTTTGCAGCCCAATTCGTTAAGCTTTTGAAGGTTCTGCGATGTGGTCATGCATTGTCATGGAGAAGAATTGGGCCCTTTCTGTTGACCAGTACTGGCTGCAGGCATTGAAGTTTTTGGTGCATCTCATCAGTTTGCTGAACGTATTTCTCAGATGTAATGGTTTGCTGGGATTCAGAAGACTATAGTGAATCTTATGGGCAGCAGACCACCAGACAGTGACCATGCCTTTTTTTGGTACCAGTGTGGTTTTGGGAAGTGCTTTGGAGCTTCTTGGTCCAACCGCTGAGCTGTTTATCACCAGTTGTTGTATAAAGTCCATCTTTCATCTCACATCACAATTTGATCGAGAAATGTTTCATTGTTGTTGCATAGAATAGGAGAAGACGACACTTCAAAACAATGATTTTTTTTTCACTCAGCTCATGAGGCAGTCATTTATCAAACTTTTTCACCCTTCCAGTTTGCTTCAAATGCCAAACGATCGTAGAAAGATCGATGTTGAGTTCTTCAGCAACTTCCCATGTAATTGTAAGAGGATCAGCTTTGATGATTGCTCTCAGTTGGTCATTATCAACTTCTGATGGCTGGCCTCAATGCTGTTCATCTTCAAGGCTCTCATCTCCTTTGCAGAACTTTTTGAACTGCCACTGCTCTGTATGTTCGTTAGCAGTTCCTGGGCCAGATGTGTTGTTGACATTGGTAGTTTTCTCCACTGCTTTACAACCCATTTTGAACTCGAATAAAAAAGCACTGAAATTTGCTTGTCTAACATCATTTCTGGAGTCTAAAATAAATACAAAATAAGTAATAAGTCATTAGTCATAAAGCAAGAAATGTGCATTAAAATGAAGTATAACCACTTTTATTTAAAAATGTATTCCAGTATCAAACAACAAAGTTCAACAAAGTGAAACTGCAATTACTTTTGTACCAACCCAGTATTACATCAATGTTCATTTCTTAGTTTTAATAATTGTACTGTGGTTTGTTCAGTTCAGTCACTCAGTTGTGTCCAACTCTATGTGACCCCATGAACTGCAGCATGCCAGGCCTCCCTGTCCATCACCAACTCCCAGAGTCCACCCAAACCCATGTCCATTGAGTCAGTGATGCCATCCAACCATCTCATCCTCTGTCGTCCCCTTATCCTCCTGCCCTCAGTCTTTCCGAGCATCAGGGTCTTTTCCAATGAGTCAGCTCTTCACATGAGTTGGCCAAAGTATTGGAGTTTCAGCCTCAGCATCAGTCCTTCCAATGAACACCCAGAACTGATCTCCTTTAGGATGGACTGGTTGATTTTCCTTGCAGTCCAAGGGACTCTCAAGAGTCTTCTCCAACACCACAGTTCAAAAGCATCAATTCTTCAGCACTCAGCTTTCTTTCAAGTCCAACTCTCACATCCATACATGACTACTGGAAAAACCATAGCCTTGACTAGACTGATGTTTGTTGGCAAAGTAATGTCTCTGCTTTTGAATATGCTGTCTAGGTTGGTCATAACTTTCCTTCCAAGGAGTAAGCGTCTTTTAATTTCATGGCTGCAGTCACCATCTGCAGTGATTTTGGAGCCCAGAAAAATAAGTCAGCCACTGTTTCCACTTTTTCCCCATCTATTTCCCATGAAGTGATGGGACCAGATGCTATGATCTTAGTTTTCTGAATGTTGAGCTTTAAGCCAACTTTTTCACTCTCCACTTTCACTTTCATCAAGAGGCTTTTTAGTTCTTCTTCACTTTCTGCCATAAGGGTGGTGTCATCTGCATATCTGAGGTTATTGATATTTCTCCCAGCAATCTTGATTCCAGCTTGTGCTTCTTCTATCCCAGCGTTTCTCATGATGTACTCTGCATATAAGTTAAATAAGCAGGGTGACAATATACAGCCTTGACGTACTCCTTTTCCTATTTGGAACCAGTCTGTTGTTCCATGTTCAGTTCTAACTGTTGCTTCCTGACCTGCATGCAGGTTTCTCAAGAGGCAGATCAGTTAAGTTGTTACCATTATGATAAGCTAGGAGAATAACATAGGGAATCTCTCTGTAATATTTCTGTAATTTTCTGTAAGACTAAAATTATTTCCAAATAAAAATTTAAATAAGGTTCATTGGTTTTAGACTGTACTTACCAGTACAAGTCTGAGGAAACAAAGAAAAGAGATGTAACTGATGTCTTTCCATTCATGACTAGCCAATTAATAGATTATTTCTGTGGTAGCATCACTGTTGCCTCTGGTTATTAAATTAACAGTAATTATCTCCATTAGATTCTCTAGACTCATTGAAAATGTTTTAAAAACCTAATTAGAAAAAAAAACTCCTTTCACAGGCTAGTAAGGTAATAATGCTCAAAATCCTCCAAACTAGGCTTCAGTAGTATGTGAACTGAGAACTTCAGGATTTAAAACAAGCTGGATTTAGAAAAGGCAGAGGAACCAGAGATCAAATTGCCAACATCCGCTGGGTCATAGGAAAAGCTAGAGAATTTAAGGCAATAGCACCCCACTCCAGTGTTCTTGCCTAGAAAACCCCATGGATGAAGGAGCCTGGTAGGCTGCAGTCCATGGGGTCGCAAAAGTCGGACACGATTGAGCAACTTCCCTTTCACTTTTCACTTTCATGCATTGGAGAAGGGAATGGCAACCCACTCCAGTGTTCTCGCCTGGAGAATCCCAGGGACAGGGAGCCTGGTGGGCTGCCATCTCTGGGGTCGCACAAAGTCGGACAGACATGACTGAAGCAACTTAGTAGCAGCAGCAGAAGAGAATTTCAGAAAAACATCTACTTCTGCTTCATTGACTACACTAAAGCCTTTGACTGTATGGACAACAAATAGTGGAAAAGTCTTAAAGAGACGGGAATACCAGACTACTTTACTTGCCTCCTGAGAAGCCTTTATGCAGGTCAAGAAGCAACAGAACTGGGCATGGAAAAACAGACTGCTTCAAAAGTGGGAAAGGAGTGTGTCAAGGCTGTATATTGTCACCCTGCTTATTTACCTTATATGCAGAGCACATCACACAAAATGCCAGACTGGATGAAGCACAAGCTGTAATCAAGATTGCCAGGTGAAATAACAATAATCTCAGATACACAGATGAGACTACTCTTATATCATAAAGTGAAGAACTAAAGAGCCTCTTGATGAAGGTGAAATAGAAAAGTGAAAAAGTTGACTTATAACTCAGCATTCAGAAAACAAAGATCATGGCATCTGATCCCATCACTTTATGGCAAATAGATGGAGAAACAGTGGGAAACACCGACAGACTTTATTTTCTTGGGCTCCAAAATCACTGCAGGTGGTGACTGCATCCATGAAATTCAAAGACGCTTGCTCCTTGGAAGAAAAGCTATGACAAACCTAAACAGCATATTAAAAAGGCAGAGACTTTACTTTGTCAACAAAGGTCTGTATAGTCGAAGCTATGGTTTTTCCAGTAGTCATGTATGGATGTGAGAGTTGGACCATAAAGAAGGCTGAGCGCTGAAGAATTGATGCTTTTGAACTGTGGTGTTGGAGAAGATTCTTGAGAGTCTCTTAGACTGCAAGGAGACTAAACCAGTCAGTCCTAAAGGAAATCAGTCCTGAATATTATTGGAAGGACTGATGCTGAAGCTGAAGCTCCAATACTTTGGCCACATGATGTGAAGAACTGACTCATTAGAAAAGACCCTGATGCTGGGAAGAATTGAAGGCAGGAGGAGAAGGGGACAACAGAGGACAAGATGGTTGGATGGCATCACTGACTCAATGGACATGAGTTTGAGCAAGCTCCAGGAGTCGGTGATGGACAGGAAGGCTGGCATGCTGCAGTCCATGGGGTCTCAAAGAGTCGGATGTGACTGAGCAACTGAACAACAAAGAGAAAACTATTTCAAGGTTTTAATGTTCAAATAGTCTTCTATGAGAATAGGATATTAGATTTAAAATAAATAAAAACCTAAATTGGAAAACAGATTTATCAACACAGTGATTTTGATGAACATTAGCTGACTCACATACCTTAACATAAAGTTATCTGGCTACCAGGCTATTATTTTTTCCAATTTCCCATGTCTGTAGGTTAAGAAAGAATCATTCTAGTTAGCTTCTGTCTATCCTCCTTTCTGTATAAATTTCACTTGGCAATCCCTAACAAGATCTATGGGATGAATTTCGCTGACATGTGTTAGAATTACAGCATGTACCTGTAAGACACTTGATTGACAAATCACCAGATATAGCCAGATTAACATTTTAACTTTCTTGAAGTATATTGTACATATCAAAGTCATACAAAAGTGTGCTCGTGAAATGTTTGAGTTTAATAAAATACTAGTTAAATTTTAAGTGTATTGTTCAGTATTGTGAAACAGCAAGTGTGCTCAACTGGCAAGTATTGTACAAGAGTTTAAAAAAATTCAGTATGTATCTTAGGGGTTTTTTTGGTATGTTTGTTAATTTAGTTATGATTTTGTTCTTTTTCAGGATGTGGTAGATACACATCCTGGCCTCACGTTCCTGAAAGATGCTCCAGAATTCCACTCCCGGTATATCACCACGGTAGGCTGAGTCCTTTTTTGTCTTAATAAAACTCTTTAAGTTTCCTTTTTGTCACTGCCTAGTATCTAAGCTTTTAGATCTTTATGTAGAATGGGCTATAATGATTATTTTAAATGGGAGGAAATAAAATTAATTATTTCTATCTCATTCACTTCTTATATGTGCCTAGTGCTTAAGAAGTCTCTTGTATACAAAATCTAAGTGATATACTCATTCTTTCTGGTCTCCATTAATATTGATACCCAGTTGATCTTTAGTATTTGCAAATAATACAAGAATTTTTCAACAGCCTTTTCCCAAAAAAAAGATGTTACCTAGAGTACCTCAAAATTAGAACTGAGATGATAATGAGAAATAAGAGTATTTATAATCAGAAAATAAATCATGTAAGAATTTAAAAATAACATAATCACAGTCTCCTGTTTAACAAGGTGTTCTCATTCCATTTCTCAGGCACAGCCTCATTTGATCAGCACAGGCAGGGCATGCATTATGGGTGAGAGCTCACAGGCCTGCAGCTCACGCTGCAGCCACACCAGGCGTTCTCTGCCCTAGCTTCCAGATTATCTGTGCAAGAATTCCACAGATGAACCTCAGGGCACACCTCGCATTCACAGCCATACCCAGCTGATATGATCCCCACCTCTGGTTCAGATCTCCCAGTAAATAGGGCAGCCTCTTCTGAGGAAGACCCTCTCCTTCTTGGGGTACTTTTTGTTGGCTATGGATTGTTGGGTTCTGTTGAATTACAGAATACTACCACTATTTTTTCTCCTGTAGGAACTTCATTATTTCCTTTTACATTGATTCTCTGCTGACATAAAACTTTATAAGACTTCATTTGAACCATGAGATGTCTGCCATCTAAGACTGTCTTAGAAGTTGTTTGTGCCTGTAACCGCAGCCCGACACTAAGCTACCTCTACCAGTCAAGCTGGGCCAGCTGGTCATCCTTGTTTCTCACGTGGATTCCCTCTAATTGGTCTCCCTGCTTATACACTCATTGCCCTACAGCCTAGTCTCCACAGGGTTATTCTTTGAAAATGTAAGTCAGATCATGTCCCTCCTCTGCTCAAACCCTCCAGTGTTTCCCCATCTCATTCAGAATGAAAGCCAAAGTTTTTGCCATTATTCTCCATAACCCCCCACCCTCCCACCCACACCCTCACAACGCCTACTCTCTGTTACTTAAGCAACAGTTGTTCTCTCTGTTCCTGGAACAAGCCAAACCCACTTCTGCCTCAGGTGCGTTGTTTTTACTCTCTCCTCTGCCTGGAATGCTCTTCCTACTCCCTCACTTCATCCAGGTGTGTGCTCAGACATTCCCTTCTTAATGAGACCTTCCCTGATCACCCTCTGCCTTCAGCTGTCTTCTCTCTCTGTCCCCTCCCTCTACTCTTCTTTTGTTTTGCTTTATTTTCCTTCTTAGTGCTCTAACGTCTGATATTTAAAATTTTTGTTTATTGTCCATGTCCTTCTCTTTAACATAAACTCCATGAGAGGAGGGACTTTGACTATATTTAGATCCTGCTGTATCTCTTAATACCTGAAATAGGGCCTGGCACATAATAGATATACACTAGGTATTTATTGAGTAAGTGAAGTTATTCATGTTTAGAATTAAGAACTCTACATCTAACCGTGGTTTCAATCCCAATGAGAATTACTGGATTCTGATTATTGACTGTTCTGTAAACTCAGGGCATATTAAAATTGAGTTGGCCAAAAGTTTGTTCAGCCTTTTCTGTAAGATGTAACAGAAAAACCTGAACAAACTTTTTGGTCACTCAATAATGTATTAGAATCTCAAGAGATTGAAAAGATCTTGATAATCTATTCCAACGTTCTGCCAATGGAATCATTTGAATTTGTTCTTAGAGAAGATGTTAAAGAACAGAATTCTGAAAGCACAAATTTTCCTTTGTCCTCTTTCTAGTTTGGTATTTACTAAAGTATGATCCCCAGACCTATGATAGACTGGGGTCATCTAGTGACCCCTGGTAGTTTTATGATTTTAGAATGAAAAGGCATGATACAGTTTTGTTTGTATGTAATTCACATTTTCTGAGAAATACTAGTATGTCAATCATTGACCAAGAAGAACTACATAGGTCAATTAACAGAATTCAGTTAATTTTCTGCTGACATATCCATGGTATTTGCATATTATTGTTTACTTTTTTTAATTTATACTTTATTGCTAGTATTATGCTACTTTAAAATCCTCTGTTCACAAAAATGAATCCAGTATAACTTGTTCACTTTGCTGCACAGAAGAAACTAACAACATTGTAAACAATAAAACTTTTTTAAAGATGAATCCATTACTCAGAAGTTGTCATAAAAGTGTAAACTACTTATGATTAAATAGCAATAATGGGGCAGCTCGAAACAGCATCATAACATAAGTAGTAAATTAGGTCCAACTGAGAATACAAAATGTGAATCTGTATATACTGAGATAAGTGTAACTGCTTGTTTATGATAATCTCATACTATCATTGAAAACACCGAGGTGCCAATAAAAAAGTATCGCACTGAATAGAATTTTATTGGACCGATGGTCTGTTCTCCACAGTGTCTCTTCTATTATGAAATTTGGTCAGATAATGACATGAAGTCATTGAAAATTTTGTACTATATCAAAATACAGTGAATCTTTCTATAAAAAATACAAAATAAGCTTCCTAGTATGAAATGAATTTTCTTGCTAAAGGCATAATTGTAAGCAAATTTAGAAAAGTGTCATACTTTGCCCTGCTCATGGCAAAGACAGACAACAGTATTTCCAAGAGACTTACAAAGATCAGCCTCAGAATTAATGACAAACGTCTCAAAAAAGCAAAATTAATTTATCATCTGACTCTACTGAATATAATTTCAATGGCATACAGCATAGGACAATTAATATATTTTGTTTGCATGCTAGAGTTACTCAGTTATTTCACTTTACAGTTGGAAGAAACTGCTGACAGCTTATGACTCAAGTATTAGCTTATGTGTGGCACATAAATGATGAAGAAAACTGGGCAACTTTTATTTCCCATTTATCAGTGAAAACCTGTGCTACAGGAGGGAAAGACTTTATATTTGTTTGTTTAGTTAATCTTAATTATTTTGTCAGCTGTTTTAGATTGGAAAGCTAGAACACCAACTATGCATATAGCAAATACCCAAAGTCACCCTTATTTCCAGAGAAGAGTTGACATTGAGTAATAAACCTTTTGATATTGAATGGAAATGGAAATTGGAAATACCTGCAAATTGTGACCCTTGAGTTTGCAGATTTGCATACCATGCAAAGAAATTACCAGTAAATAAGACTCTGCTTATCGTTATTGGCACATGCTGACTTTTGAGGAAAGAGGTAGGTTTTAAAATAAGCGATAAGATTGAAAATGCTTGTTTGTAATATTGGTGCTGGCAGTAAAGATGTTTGGGTGGCACCTCGTGGAAGGGCCAGGCCTCCCGCACTGACTTGTTCACCTGCATCCATGTCACCTACAAAGAGCAGTCTCTGTAATTTCTGAGTTTGATCCCCTTGTCTAAAACTCTCTTGACAGAGCCACCAAACACATACTTCCATTCCTAAAAGTGTGAAAAGTATCAGTCACTCAGTCTTGTAACCAACTCTTTGCAACCTCATGGACTATAGCCTGCCAGGCTCTTCTGTCCATGGAATTCACCAGGCAAGAATAGTGGAGTGGGCAGCCATTCACTTCTCCAGGGGGGTCTTCCCAACCCAGGGATTGAACCCATCTCCTGCTTGCAGGCAGATTCTTTACGGTCTGAGCCACCAGAGAAGTCCCCTTCCATTCCTGGTGATCTAAAATTGTGAATTAGAAATTTCCAATTGAGTAGATATAAAGAAAACTGATTTATAATTCAAATTGTCTGTCAAGTTGACTAGAGATCCCCTGGTGAAAAATTATCCAATTTCATTTCTGCACTGGTAGTATGTAGTTATTCTTACTGCTATTAATTTTTACATTTTTTTATATTTTTACATTTTTCTTAATTTCTCTTTTAAAAACCTAAAACTGGTAGACCAAAAGTTAGGGGGGGAAAACTGCAATTAGTGTATAACCAGCAGCTATGTGCTCTTACCACTAGATGGTGCCCCTCCCTCAGTAAGTTAAAATGCTGAATCAGTATTGTGGAAACCAGTAAATGTGCTGATATAGTGGGGCCACTGAATAAGGAGATTTAGGCTATGGAAAATGGTATACATGTACAGTTTTTTACAGTATGAGACAAGTAGCTTATCAGACACTAAAAATAGAAAATTACTTGATATTCAAAATGTTGACAAATTTTAAAAATTCTGTCAGAACAAAAAATAAAATAAGAATAAAATAAGCAAAATTACAGACTCAAGTTTTATACTTTTAAGTATACCATAGTACCTCCATAAGTAATATAAAATATTTAAGGAGTATAGGTAGATAGGAAACTTAGACTTTAAGATAATTTTATATTCAGAATCAAGAAATAAGAACAAAATCTAATACTGTACAAAAAGAAAAGTTTGATGTAATAATATATGTTGTAATTGACTTTAACTTGAGAAAAGGAACATGGAACTATGATAAAAGATATTCTTAATTTTTGTTTTCATATATATATATAATTTCTGGCCTAAAATCCTCTATTCTCTGCCCTGAAGCACCTCATTCAGAGTCTGAGTGGAGCCAGTAGAGAAGTTATAGACATCACCTAGTCCCTGCTCCCACCCAACATAGGAATCCTGTGAGTTTCTGAGTTTCTGCGTAAATAATTTGGTGAGAAGTAACTTCGCTACTTCATACAACCCATTGCTTAATAGGGCAAATTTTAGGAAACTCTTATTTACATTGAAGCACTTCTATCCAGTAGTTCTAGTAATTCCAGTTCTAGTTCTACACTGTGAGGCAATACAAAGTCAATCAACTTCTTCCACCTGAGAGCCCTTCAGATCATGATCACACCTACGCTCTAGTCCAGCAGTATCTTTCACAACAATTTTGTATACAGTTTCCTGTTTTATATTTTCTGTGTATCTTATATGTAGCCTATCAGTAAATCATAGACAACAATACTGATTTATGTAAAATATTAATTACTTCCCTAGGTTACATCCATCTGCTGTTCAAAACTCTGAAGAGTTTATTCAGTTAGCTAGCTATGAATCCAACGCATATGTTTCTATCACAAATATAACTCAGAAGTCTTTGTTACACAGCTTTCCAACCTCATTAATTTATCAAGCAATTTTCCAAAGAAGACTTACAGATGGCCAACAGGTACATGAAAAGATGTTCAACACTACTAATCATCAGGGAAATTCAAATCAAAACTAAAGTGAGATATCACCTCACACTTGTTAGAATGGCTTTCATCAAAAAGACAAGAAATAACAAAGATGTGGAGAAAAGAATGTAAATTGGTGCAACCAATGGAAGTTCCTCAAACAAATTAAAATAGAGCTAATTCAGCAATTCTGATTCTGGGTATTCATCCAAAGAAAACAGAAACACCAACGTGAAAAGACACAGGCACCCCTGTGTTTCCTATGGCCTTATTTACAATGGCCAATATATGGAAACAAGCTAGATGTTCATTAACAGATGAATGGATACAGAAGATGTGGGTTTCCCGGACAGCTCAGTTGGTAAAGAATCTGCCTGCAATTCAGGAGACCTGGTTAGATTGCTGGGTTGGGAAGATCCGCTGGAGAAGAGATAGGCTACCCACTCCATTATTCTGGCCTGGAGAATTCAATGGACTGCATAGTCAATGGGGTCGCAAAGAGTCAGACACAGCTAAGCGACTTTCACTTTGCAGGAGACTTGGGTTCAGTCCCTGGGTTGGGAAGATCCCCTGGAGAAGGGAAAAGCTACCCACTCCAGTATTCTGGCCTGGAGAATTCAATGGACTGCATAGTCAATGGGGTCACAAAGAGTCAGACACGACTGAGCGACTTTCACTTTCAGAATATATATACAATGAAATATTATTCATCCATTAGAAAAGAGTGAAATCTTGCCATTTACAACATCATAGATGGACCTTGAGGGCATTGTGCCAAGTGAAATCAGTCAGAGAAAGATAAATACTGTATGATATAAATCTTTAAGAAAAAAAGAAAATTTCATAAACTCAGAGAACAGATTGAGGATTGCCAGAGGTGGGAGATGGGGAGAAGGGGAAATGAGTGAAGAAAATCAGAAGGCATAAACTTCCAGTTGTAAAATAAATTAGTCATGGGGATATAATGTACATCATGGTAACTATAGATCATAATGCTATACTGCATATTTGAAAATCACTAAGAGTAAATCTTAAAATTTCACAAGAAAAAAAAATTCTGTAACCATAGTAGACATTGTGGTGATTATTTCACAATATATATTTTCAATTGCTTCAGCCATGTCCAGCTCTTTGCGACCCCATGGACCTTAACCCGCCAGACTCCTCTATCCATGGGATTTTCCCAGCAGGAATACTGGAGAGGATTGCCATGCCATCCTCCAGGGGATTTTCTTGACCAGGAATTGAACCTGTGTCTCCTGCATTGCAGGTGGATTCTTTACCTGCTGAGCCATTGGGGAAGCCCTTCACAATATATACAAATATTAAATCGTTAGTATGCCAAAAACTAATGTATGTTAATTATACCTCAGTTTTTCTTAAATTATCATGTAGTTATTGACCACCTGTTGATATAGGCAGAGCAATATGTCAGGCACTGGGATTCACATGAAAAAAGACCAGGTTCCTTAGACTCTGGAGGTGGTGACAGTCAGGTGTACCTGTGTCTAGAACATAACCACAGGATGACTGAAGGAGACATGGGTGACGGCAGGAGCACAGAAGACAGCTCAGCCCAAGTCCCTATTCTGGGGCTTCCTATGGAGCTGATGATTGAGCTGGATTCTGAAGGATCAGGATACGTTAGCACTGATAGCAAAGGTGGGGTGGAAAATGCCGGGTGCCAGAAGTCTGGTCCTTCATCATGAGGCTAGTTTTTTCCTCTTATTCTTGGGAATCACTCTGTTTGTCAAAGAGTCCAGAAACAGAATAGTCGTTTAGTTTAGGATAGATGTCTAAATGTCTTCCCCTTTTTGTTCTTCATGCACTAAAATAGCCTTTTTATAGGGATCTAATCTCCTCTTTGGGCTTCCCTGGTGGCTCAGAGGTTAAAGCCTCTGCCTGCAATGCGGGAGACCTGGGTTCAACCAAGGATACAGAATTTCCATATCATTAGATAATCAAAATCAAAGCCAGTATACCAAAAAAAAAAAAAAAAACACCTTGTTTAATTGCTTTTCTCACCCTTGCTTCTTTTTGGAGAAAATGAAAAAAAAAAAAAAAAAATACTAGGTCAAGGGCAAATTAAATGGGAGGGAATAAGCCAGGTAAAATGCAAAGAATGCACCGTGGCCTCCTACCTCCACCACAGCACATACATCCTCAATTTCAGACACACTTGCCACCCTTCCTCCTCCTCTTTCATCTTGTCCTGGTCTTCTCCAGAGTTTCACCTTTGTTAAGCTTCCTAAAACCCAGTTAGTAACAAAATTGTTCATGCCCAAGTCAGGACTTGGTATATAAATTATCCCAAATGTATCTGAGTTCCCAGAGTCTGTAAGTCTTCAAAACACCAATGGATAAGGCTGTACTAACTGGAATAACGCCCTCTTGAATCATACCATGTTGGCAGCCATTCTTCTGACCCAGTAATTGTTAAGCCAGCCCAGTGTACACTTCTCACCTCTTGTGCTTTCCAGAAACACCAAGCCTAACAGGCACTGCCTGAGTCAGGCATCACTGTATGAGAGGTTAAAAAAAGTGACGTGTCGGCACCTAGGAAATGCAGACTTGTGAGCAAAGAATCTTTTTATTCTTAGAATTATAAGGGCAAATGTAAAGTATATGGATGTAGATTTTAAAACGTTTTTACTAGAAATGACACTGGATATAATCACAAAACTTAGCTTGGTTCAAAGAATATTCATAAGATGGCCTTTGATAACATAATAGGTATCTTTAATGTTTTTATTTGGTTTTGTTTTCCTTCTGGAACCAGGTTATTCAGAGAATATTCTACACAGTCAACAGATCTTGGAGTGGAAAAATTACTGCAACAGAGATAAGAAAAAGCAACTTTTTGCAAGTATGCCTCTCATTGAAATTTATATTTAAGAAGCAATTTAAATGACAGTCTTACTTTATTTAAAAGATATTTGAGTGCTCATTATGTGCAAAGCCCTATTATGTGCAAAGTCACTATTTTCCGTTATTCAGCAGTTGTCTGCTACCTGGGATGTGTTGGGGGAACAAAGATGAGTAACAAGAGATTTTCGCATCAGGGCATGCACTATGGAACCAAAGAGAAAAGTGTACAGACAGCCACACCTGACGAAAAATTCCACAGAAATGTGTCATAAATATGCAATGAAGGCTTCACAGTAGGACTGGCATGTGATCTTGACCTTGAAGATATCAAGTGTTTACAAGATTAAAAAATTAAAAGAAAAGGGGATTGCAGATAGAGCAAGCAGCATAAGCAAAGGCCCAGAAGCATGAAAGTGTCATGTTCAGGAACTGCAGGACGGTCTGAAGTGGCCACAGGCTCCAAGGAGAGAGTGATCAGTGACCAGTGATGAGGCCTGAGGGGTGAGACGGGGCCAGGTTGGAAAGAGCCTGGCAAAACAAATGGAGGAGTTTCAACTTGTTCCTTTGAGCAATGACTCTTTATCCAGCTCCTGCTGGAGAAAAATACTGAAAATTCCTTTTAAGAAAGAATGTATTTCATTCAATTATTTTTTTTTTTACCAAATGAGAAAGTATTGATCACTGCTGCTGCTGCTGCTAAGTCGCTTCAGTCGTGTCCAACTCTGTGTGACCCCATAGACGGCAGCCCACCAGGCTTCCCCGTCCCTGGGATTCTCCAGGCAAGAACACTGGAGTGGGTTGCCATTTCCTTCTCCAATGCAGGAAAGTGAAAAGTGAAAGTGAACTCGCTCAGTCGTGTCCGACTCCTAGCGACCCCATGGACTGCAGCCTACCAGGCTCCTCCGTCCATGGGATTTTCCAGGCAAAAGTACTGGGGTGGGGTGCCATTGCCTTCCCCAAGGTGGGTACCTTTTACCGAGGCAGTCTTCATGCTTGATTGTTCAAGCATTTCTACTAACTTAAACAAAGTAGAATTGGTCACACTTGAAAGGAAATGAAATGTTTTATTTTAAATAAATCATACTAAATGAAATTTGGGTGAATAATACAACCATGTTTACACTCTTATTTTTTTCCCATCTTTATCTAGGACAGACAAAATTGGCGAAATTACCAGTCTGTAATAGATACGCAAACATTTCTTATTCTAATAAATGAAAAGTCATCATTACAGTCATTATTAATATTTACTAAACATCTGATTTTTGCCTGGGCTCTCAGGAGGTTACATGGGATGGGTTGAGATGGCAAGAATTCCATTGAAAAAAGGCCTTACATCTGAAGAATGATAATCCCAACATTCCTGATGCATATTAAGTTTGTATTTCTAGATCATTATTATAATCCAGATTTTTCTTACAATAAAATTTGAGGCCCAAGGTTCATGACTTGGATAAGATCATACAGCTACTAAGTAACTGAACTGGAAATGGAGCTCAAGTGTTCTGCTTCCCTCTATCTTCTTCCCTAACCCTCTCTTTAGTTTGCCTCTTAGTACCTGAATGTATGCACATAAAATGTTCAAATAATATAAACATGTATAAAATAATAACCAGAAGTCACTATTTATCTCTTTATCCTGCCAACTGCCATTTCACTCTTTTTATCAGAGGGAACCCATATTATCTATGGTTTTATTCCTTTTTATGCATGTGTATGGAGTATATATGTATGGAGTATTTATTTAGTTTTGTTCTAGATGGCTGCTTTTTATGATTTTTTTTTTAATATGTGAGACCACACTTATATTCTATTAACTTTTTTTAACCTAACAGTACGTCTTGATGTTTTTTTTATTTCGATCAATATAACTCTATCTCATTCTTTTAATTACTGCATAATCTGTGGCATGGCTATGCTGTAATTACATACATATTGAAGATGTTCAAGTCGTTTTCATATTCTCCCAATTAGAGTAATGCAGCGAACACCCTTACACTTTCCTCTTGTGTCCATATGAATACGAATATCTCTAAAATAGACTACTGGAAGGAAAATCCTGGATCAGATGGTGTGTGCATTTTCAGCTTCATAGATCCTGCCAAGTTACCCTCCTAAACGCCTGCACTAATGCATAGTTAAATTTACATACTCACCAACAGCTGAAGTGACTCATTTTTTTCATTTTATAACAATCCAGTAGATGAAAATGAGAGCCCCCCTGCTTCTCAGGATTTATTTTATTGTACATATTCTGCTTTATACATTAACGATCATTGTATAAAAACATTACAAGCAAGTTTGGAAAACAGAAGAGAAAGCATATTTTAGCACCCTAATAAAACTAATATTTTTATGTGTACTTCTAGTCATATTCACATGCATATTTGGATTTTAGAATTTAATACAGTTCTTAGTGTGTATAATCGTATATCCTGTATTTTGCACTTAGCATGTCATGATTTTCCTTTGTTTCTATGTAGACTTTATAATTTTTACTGGCTGTAAAATCTTTCATTGAGTCTCTTTTACCATAATTTCATAATTTATCTTGTTTTCAATTTGCCAAATTATTTTGGATTTCCAGCATTCACATTTTAGAAAATGAATCTATCAAAGTAATACATTTGCATTATGAAACATTAATAGTTATATTTCTTATAATGCTTTTCACCTTGGATTCCACTTTATTTTCTAACTTTGACATGCTTTCTTTTTAAGATTTAGCTAGTATATATTCAGCAGCAACAGCAGTATATATTTTAACCTTACTTTAAAATTTTAAGTTCAGTTCAGTCATTCAGTCATGTCTGACTCTTTGCGACCCCATGGACTACAGCACGCCAGGCTTCCCTATCTGTCACCAACTCCCGGAGCCTGCTCAAACTCATGTCCATCAAGTTGGTGATACCATCCAAACCTCTCATCCTCTGTCAGACTTGTCTCTTATGGACAACATATACCTAGATCTGCTTTTTGGATCTGAGTTTTATTCTCAATCTGAAAATCTTTTAATAGGGAGATTTACTTCTTTACCTTTATTGTGACTGTTGATATGGCAGTGGTTTAGTCGCTAAGTCATGTCTGACTCTTGCAACCCATAACTATAGCCTTCCAGGCTCCTCTGTCCATGGGAATCTACAGGCAAGAATCCTGGAGTGGGTTGCCATTTCCTTCTCCAGGGGATCCTCTCAACCCACAACTGAACCTGGGTCTCCTTCATTGCAGGCAGATTCTTTACTGACTGAGCTACGAGGGAAGTCCCGACTACTGATATATCTGATCCTATTTCTGTCATCTCACTTTGTTTTTTCTATTTCCTGAGTTTCCTTATGGTTTATCTTTTTTTTTTTTTTTCTGAATCTTTCTAAAAAGGTCTTCATATATCTCTGGCCACTTATATGATAATTTGACTGATAATAAGAATTCTGAACTCAAAAATGATTGGTTTTGGTGTTTATCCTAGGGGCACACAGGGAGTCAAGAGAGACCCAGATAATATTTCTAGTTCAGGGCCCTGCAGCTCTACCCCCATGCCTTTTATACCAGGCTGCCCCACACTATCACAGAGGTATACATGAATCACCTTTCTGGTAAACTTGATGCCATTACAAAGCCAAACCCTGCATGTGGATGCCCACTCTTCATAACAGAATAGATATAAGACCACTTTTCGTAAATTTAAAAAGTTAAAAGCAGTGTCAGTTTACAGTCATGTAATTAAAAGTCTGTTATCTGATTGTTCTGTGCTTCCTAGTCGGGGGACCTCTGATAGGCTGCAGTTCTCTTGGTGATAGTTCTCCCCTTTCCCTTTTTTTGAATCCTTCATATTCTTTGCTAAAAATAGTACACAGTTCATAAATGCTTGCAGATTGGTCAACTGATTAAAAGATAGGATGATGTTGCCTAGTAAATGTCCTAGTTTGGTACCAAAACCAAAATTTTTAATTCAGTTTAGAATAAAAATGTACTAGAATCTGAATAATGGCCAAAGCTGGGTCTCCATATTTTTAAAATAAAATAATCCTTTTATTCATACCATTTCAGACTCTAGCCCTTTTGGAAGAAGAGGAAGATATAAACCAAATCACAGATTACTTCTCCTATGAACACTTCTATGTTATTTATTGTAAATTCTGGGAACTAGATAGTGATCATGACCTCTACATCAGCCAGGCCGATCTATCTCGATACAATGACCAGGGTGAGTGTTTCTGTGGATGTTGACTTAGCTATTTTGAAGGAGACAAGAGTTAAATTGTGCTCACTCATTATGGGGAATTCCCATTTCTTAAATTATGTATCTAATCAAATCCTCTTGAAAAGGCCAAGAATTTTAAAGTGGAAATGAGTGAAGATACTAATTTTTTATCTAGAAACCAGGTTTAGGAGAAGGGGTTTGGAGGTAAGTAAGAAATTAGAGTCTTGGTTTTGATGAATGGATGAGTCTTTATAGTGATGCTGGTTTTCTCCTGATGAATTCCATAAGAACCACATCTATGTAAAGTTTATTTGAAAGAAAATTATATACACCTTTATAAATTCTCAATTTACACTATTTATAAACAGCTAAGGATGAAAGTGATGTTTCCAACTTGCCAGTGCTTTCAAGGATTCGTAAAACTTTTTGGAATTTAGCTCTAGAAAACATAGTTTCTCTGTAGATGAATTTGGTGTGCTTTCTTTTGCCAGAAAACAAAAAATTATATATCACATGATACTACCCTTTTTACTTCATTTTGACTAGTAGTAAACTTAGAACCTATTATCTGCTGATTGCATATTCTTAACCAAGCACCAAGACACATTGATTCGTTCTTCTCTCATAAGATTGTCACTATTTATAAGCCTTTATCCTTTTAGATGTAGCAAAGTATAAATCTTAACTAAATACTTTGTTTCTGTTATTTAGTGTATCTATCAGTAGTAGTATATATCTTAAGAAAAGGTTCATTCTACATGTCAATATTCAGACCTTTCCATGTTTAGCAGAGTTCTAGTTCACAAAAGTTCACATGCCAACCAGGCATCAAGAGGAAATACTAAATCATACTTATTGATAAAAAATCATTTTAGTACTATATCTGTCCTTCTTTAAGTACAGGTAGGTGTGCCTCATTTTAATTCACTTTGCTTTATTACACTTTACAAATAGAGCTGGTTTTTTTTAGAAATTGAATGTTTGTAGCAACCCTGCATTGAGCAAGTCTTGTCGGTGCCATTTTTCCAACAGCATTTGTGCATTTTGTGTCTTTGTCACATTTTGGTAATTCTTACAATATGTCAAAATTTTATTGATTTATTGATATATTTAACATTATATTTGTTATGATGATCTGTGGTCAGTGATCTTTGATGTTACTATTGTAATTGTTTTGGGGTGCCATGAACCACACCTAGGTGACAGCAAGCTTAATTGATAACTGCTGTTGGTGTTCTGAGTGCTTCACCAACCAAGTCTTTCCTGTCTCTCTCTCCCTCTCCTCTGGGCTCCCTATTCCCTGAGATCCAGCAATATTGAAATCAGGCCAGTTAATACATAAAATTAATACTACAATGGTCTCTTAAGTCTTCAGGTGAAAGTGGCACATCTCTGACTTCAAATCAAAAGCTAGAAACTTAGAGGGGAAGGCATGTTGAAAGCTAGGATAGGCTGAAAGCTAGGCTTTTTGTGCCAGTTAGCCAAGTTGTGAATGAATGTGAATGAAAAGCTCTTGAAGAAAATTGAAAGTGCTATTCCAGTGAACACATGAATAAGAAAGTGAAGCAGGGAATTCCCTGCTGATCCAGCAGTTAAGACTCCACGCTTTCACTGCCGAGGGGCCAGGTTCAATCCCTGGCCAGGAAACTAAGATCCCACAGGTTGTGTGATGCAGCCAAAAAAGAAGAAGAAAGTGAAACACTTTGTTTGCTGATATGTAGAAAATTTTAGTAGCCTGGATAGAAGATCACAGCAGCCACAACATTCCCTGAAGCCAGATTCTAATCCAGAGCAAGGCTGTCTTCAACTCTGTGAAGGCTGAGAGAAGTGAGGAAGTTAGAGGAGAAAAGTTTGGAACTAGCAGAAATTGGTTCATGAGGATTAAGGAAAGAAGCCATCTCTATAATATGAAAGTGCAAGGTGAAACAACAAGTTACCTAGAAGATCTAGCTAAGATCATGAAAGTGGCTACACTAAACCTCAGATTTTCAAAGTAGACAAAACAGCCTTCTGTTGAAAGAAGATGCCATCTAGGACTTTGATTTCTAGAGAGGAGAAGTCAGTGCCTGGCTTCAAACCTTCAGAGGACAGGCTGATTGTCTTTTTAGGGGTTAATGAAGTGCAGGTAGTGACTTTAAAGTGAAAACAGTGCTTACTTACCATCCCAAAGATCCACAGGCCCTTAGGAATTATGCTAAATCTCTTTATGCCTGCATTTTGCAAGTGGAACAACAAAGCCTGAATGACAGCACATCTGTTTACAACATGGTTTTCTGAATATTTTAAGCCCACTGTTGAGACCTACTGCTCAGAAAAAAAAAAAAGACTCAAAATATGACCCTGATTGACAACGCACCTGGTCACTCAAGAGCTCTGATGGAGATTGTACAATGAGATTAATGTTCTTTAAATGCCTACTGACACAATATCCATTCTGCACTTAATGGATCAAAGAGTAATTTCAACTTTCAAGTCTTATTCAAGAAATATATTTCATAAGGGTATAGCTACCATAGGTCATGATTCCTCTGATGGATCTGGGCAAAGTCCATTGAAAACCTTCTGTAAAGGATCACCATTCTAGATGCCCTTAAGACCATTCATGATTCATGAGGGCAGAATACCAACATGAACAGGAATTTAGAAGTCAATTCCAATTCTCATGCATGTTTTTGAGGGGTTCAAGACTTCAGTGGAGGAAGCAACTGCAGATGTGGTAAAAATAGCAAGAGAACTTTAGAATTAGAGGAGGAGCCTGAAGATGTGACTGAATCACTATAATCCCATAATAAAATTTTAACAGATGAGAAGTTGCTGCTTATGGATGAGCAAAGAGAACAGTTTCTTGAGATGGAATCTACTCCTGGCAAAGACAGTGTGAAGATTGTTGAAATGACAACAAAGGATTTAGAATATTAAATGAACTAAATTGATAAAGCAGCAGCAAGGTTTGAGAAGATTGTCTCCAATTTTGAAAGAATTTCTGCTATGGGTAAAATGCTGTCAAACTACATTGCACATAACAGAGAAATCATTTGTGAAAGGAAGAGTCGATCTATGTGGCAAATTTCACTGTAGTCTTAAGAAATTGCCAAAGCCACCCCAGCCTTCAACAACCATCACCCTGATCAGTCAGCAGCCATCAACATTGGTGGTGGCAAGACCCTCCACCAACAAAAAGATTACAGTTTGCTGAAGGCTCAGATGATTGTTAGCATCTTTTTAGCAATAAAATATTTTTATATACATTGGTTTTTTAAAGACATAACTGCTGTTTAACACATAATAAACTATAGTATAGTACAAATATAACTTATATGCACTGGAAGCCAAAAAATTCATATGACTCACTTTATTGTGATATTCACTGTATTGAGGTGACCTGGAACTGAATCCACAGTATCTCTGTGTTATGCCTATAGTCATACCTTCCTATTACAAGCATAGTATAAAGATGGAGATGTTTATAGGGGTATTGGATCAGCTGTATTAGCTATGCACTTTTTGATCATCAGTGGCCAGATCATCTGTATAATGTGAGCTAGCCTCCAGAGGTCACACAAAACCCTATGGGCTCTAAAGCACCTTTTCTGGCTGTCATAAACGTAGTTCTCATTAACCCCTAAAATATTGTATATACACATATAGTTACTCATTAGAGGCATGTTAAAGAAATGAAGTCCAGAAAAGCAGGCATTTCGGCCTGCACAACGAAGGGGCCACTGAAACTCGGTGTTATTGCCTACCCACCAACCTGTCCTTAATGGGACAACATGATCTGCAGTTTTAGGAAGTTAAACCTTCCAAATCTAAAGAAAGACTTCAGAAATAAATATCTCTGCCTTTCCTATGTAGCTGCCTTTTATTCTATTTCCTCTTATTTTCAAATTATTAACCCCATAAACAAGTGCTAAACAAACTCTGCTGCTGCTGCTGCTAAGTCACGTCAGTCGTGTCCAACTCTGTGCGACCCCATAGATGACAGCCCACCAGGCTCTCCTGTCCCTGGGATTCTCCAGGCAAGAACACTGGAGTGGGTTGCCATTTCCTTCTCCAATGCATGAAAGTGAAAAGTGAAAGTGAACTCGCTCAGTCGTGTCCGACTCTAGCAACCCCATGGACTGCACCCTACCAGGCTCCTCTGCCCATGGGATTTTCCAGGCAAGAGTACTGGAGTGGGGTGCCATTGCCTTCTCCGCAACTCTAGAGGGCCCTTATACAGCCTTTGGTATGTGTCCAGGAGGGCCTGTGCTGACACTCATTTTCTCAACATTCTTCAACCAAAGTAATGAACCTTTATGTTGACTGTACCCAACGCTACAGAGAAGAGTTAGATGCTGGTAGCTGCTAACTCGCTAATGACCTCATCACTGGTTTTGAAATTGTAGTGTGCATACCACTGGCAAGGCATTTGTTAAAAGAACAGATTCCTATCCTCACCACATCCCTAGATCTGAGGTCCATTGTTACCTCCTTTTTCTTGACTAGCTTTGGTTACTTTGAACTCACAGTGAGGTGCACCAATACGGATTACTAGGATCTGTCATCAAATGCGACATACTATCTTAAGGTGAATAATCATCTCTCTCTGAATAAAATTTACTGATGGAATTTAAAATTGTATATCATGTTATATCCTGGAATTTTATAGGGTACGAAAGTAAGAAAAGTATTTTGTGGTTGGTTTTTGGTACCTTTTCTAAAATTCTACCTGAAAAACAGTTCTCCGTTGTTTGACTCAAAACCCCAACAATCAGTTTCCCCTTGAATTTAATGCTAGGATAAAATCTGTCTTGTTTTAGAGGAAATGTTGTCTTGTCTTGTTGGATAACAAGATCAATATAAATTTTGTGCATTTTTGTCTCCGTTGTCAGGATATTCAGAACCATTTTGGTGCTCAACTGTATTAATGTATTTGAGCTGTCAGACACATCCATTTGCCTGTTCTTTTTTAAATGATTGATAGACCAAGCTGTCTCAAATTACTTCTTTCAAAAAGTATCAATTGTACATAAAAAGTTATCATGGAAGATTATTAAGTTTAACCTTGTGGCTACTTGAAAATAAATTTGCCAAAAATGGTACCTTTTGGAGCATGTTTTAACTAGCTTTGTACTTTTTATTTATGTTTAGCTTCATCAAACAGGATTATTGAAAGAATATTCTCTGGGGCAGTAACAAGGTAAGAAAAACCATCTGAGTTTTAAAATGAACTACAGGTAATACTTTAGCAATGTCCTTTTAGCAAGGCTTCCTGCATAATTTGTCAGTGCTGTAGGTTAGATAATACCCTACAAAATACGCAGTGTGGCTTCATACAAGATGGCAGTAATACTTTAATATACAGGATTCTCCAGGCCAGAATACTGGAGTGGGTAGCCTTTCCTTTCTCCAGGGGATCTTCCCAACACAAGGATCGAACTCAGGTCTCCCATATTGCAGGCGGATTCTTTACCAGCTGAGCCACATGGGAAGCCCAAGAATACTGGAGTGGGTAGCCTGTCCCTTCTCCAGCAGATCTTCCCAACCCAGGAATCAAACCGGGGTCTCCTGTATTACAGGCGGATTCTTTACCAACTGAGGTATCGGGGAAGCCCTGTTTACCTAAGTACAGATAACAGTATTTGACCTGATTTGTATTCAAATTAGAAACCAGAGTTCCTTCAAATCTGCAAATGCTTTCTAATTTCATCCTCGAGGCATTTGAAAATAAGATAGGCAATGAAAGAGGTTGCCCTTTGTGAGATTTCCAGCATTCTGTGTGTTGCTTTTTTTTTTTTAACTTAATTTGCAAAGAAATATTACTTTATTCCTTAAGTCTGTCATCCTGCTAAATTTAGAAGAGTAATTAATTTTTAGGAAACTTTGTAACCATGTGTTTTCTTCAGGGGAAGAACAGTACAGAAAGAGGGACGAATGAGCTATGCAGATTTTGTTTGGTTTTTGATCTCTGAGGAAGACAAAAGGAACCCCACCAGGTATGACTTCTGAGTTTCCTTTGCCCAGATGTTAAACAAATGAACAAAGTTGGAAAAATTCATGATGAATATCTAGTGAATGCCAGGTTAACTAGGGGTGCCAGGATGGGTTAGACTTAGTCTCTGCCCTCAGACTGAGCCCACAGTCAGTGTGTCAGGACAAGTGCTCTAACCCCCAGAAACAAAGGTGAAGTGACATGTGAGCTGTCTCTCAAGGATAGCAAGCATTTATATGAAATATGGGCATAGATAACTGTGAATTTTTGTTGTTTCATGATCTTCCTGGTTCAGTAGTAAACTGGAGAACATGCCCTCACTCTGCCAGTTAGAATCATCTCTTCATTTCTTTGGCATTCCTTGACTGGTAGCTCTGAGTTTATGTACCTGTTTCTAAGACATCTGTAACACTGTGTTACACAAGCTAGGAATAAAAAGAAAAAAAGAGGGATGCAAAAATCTATGTCCCTTTCTTTTTATACCTATCTTGTGTAACACAGTACCCTGCACATAGCTTATGCTCAGGACCAAGTGCGGGGAGCCCATAGTCCCTGATGCTGCTTGCTAGCATCACTGACTCAGCTGTCTGCATATTAGTTCAAAAAGTTATCTAAATGTTAGATATATGGTTTGGAAATAATTGAAATAGAAATGAAACTGACTTATTTCATGGGCAGCATGTATATTAAATAACTTTGTTGTCCATTTCAAAGATAGTAATTTATTATTCATTATATACAACTTAGAAAACATGGATAAAGCAGAAGAAAATAAATTTTAATAATAATTTTAATAATAATAATTCTACCACTCAGAAAAAGACACTATTAAAAGTTGGAATGTGTTGGACAGTCTTTTTCATATAAACTTTTATATATTCTTTGGGTATTTAGATTAATTTATTCTCCTAAATTTCCCCTAGTAGTTTTAGCTAAACAGTTGTAATAATCCACTATGCATGCATGCGTGCAAAGTCACTTTGTCATGTCTGACTGTGTGACGCCATGGACTGTAGCCTTCCAGGCTCCTCTGTCCATGGGATTCTCCAGCTAAGGATACTGGAGTGGGTTGCCGTGCCCTCCTCCAAGGGATCTTCCCGACCCAGGGATTAAACCCACATCTCCTGCATTGTCAGGCACATTGTTTACCACGAATGCCACCTGGGAAGCCCAACATCCACTATACTTTTCCTTAAAATAAATTCCCCAGAAAAGGAATTGCTAAATTAAAGGGTATAGATATTAAGGGCTTTTATAAAAACTATTAAATTTATTTTCAGAATGTATTTTCATTTTATACTTTCATCAACAAAGTACTGAGTGTATTTCCTATAACCCTTATTCACACTAAGTATCTTCCTCTTTAAGAATCTTTCCCATTTGATAAGTAATAAATCCAGCATTATCTTACATTGCATTTCTTTCATTACTAGAGAGGCAGAAGTTTTTTCATACATTTTTCACCATTTTTATTTCATCTAAGATGACTTGCCTTTTTGTGTCTTTTGCTCATTTCTGCTGGATTAATTTTTTAAGTTTATTGTTTTACAACAAATACACATTAAATATTAAAAACTTTAAATATATACGTTCAGAAACCTCAATATAAAATTTATCTATAATTCTTTGACCCATAGCTAACATTTTGGTATGTTACCTCCTACCTCATCCTCATCCCCTTCCTTTCTCGTCCTTTCCCTCCTCCTTTCACCCTCCTCCTCCTCTCTCTGCACCAAATGACATAGTGTACTAAATGGTATCATATTATACAATTTTGTGACACATTTCTTCACATAACAGTTTATTTCTATGCCAGTAAGTGTGCTTGTTTATATTATTAATCCATTTTTTGAATGCTTCAGTTCAGTTCAGTCGCTCAGTCATGTCCAGCTCTTTGCAACCCCATGGACTGCAGCACACCAGGCTTCCCTGTCCATCACCAAATCCCAGAGTTTACTCAAAGTCATGTTCATTGAGTCGGTGATGCCATCCAACCATCTCATCCTCTGCCATCCCTTTCTTCTCCCGCCTTCAGTCTTTCCCAGCATCAGGGTCTTTTCCAATGAGTTGGTTCTTCACATCTGGTGGCCAAAGTACTGGAGTTTCAGCTTCAGCATCTGTTCTTCCAATGAATATTCAGGACTGATTTCCTTTAGGATTGACAGGTTGGATCTCATTGCAATCCAGGGGACTCTTTAAGAGTCTTCTCCAACACCACAGTTTGAAAGCATCAATTCTTCAGCACTCAGCTTTCTTTATAGTCCAACTCTCACAACCATACATGACTACTGGAAAAACCTTAGGTGGTTTTAATTATCTAAATCCTCAAAGCTTTGAAAGCTGTGCATTTTTCTGTTTCTTGCCTTTGGGGTGTTCTTAATTAACCATCTTAATCTTTTACCTTTCATATTTACTTAGTTATAAAAAAGCTTTCCTCAAATACTTCCCATCTTTTCCTTCTGTTATTCCATAGGAACAAATGACATAAATGATAGAAATTATAATAAAGAAGCTTTATATAACAAATATGAATATATACTTGTTTGCCTTCTGTCAGCTTCTTTAAAAAACATAAATTATATACAATAATGATCAGAACACGGTATTATTGGATTTGTAATATAAAGAGATAATAGCACAAAAAAGAGGGATGAGGTAATCGAGTTATATAGGAGTAACACTTAAGTATCTCACAGGAATTAAATATCAATTTGAAGTAATCCTAAGAAGTTGAAATGTATATGGTAAGCTCTAGAGGAACCACTGGCAACCCACTCCAGTACTCTTGCCTGGAAACTCCCATGGGCGGAGGAGCCTGGTGGGCTGCAGTCCATGTGGTCACGAAGAGTCAGACACGACTGAGCAACTTCACTTTCACTTTTTAGTTTCATCCATTGGAGAAGGAAATGGCAACCCATTCCAGTGTTCTTGCCTGGAGAATCCCAGGGACAGGGGAGCCTGGTGGGCTGCTGTCTATGCGGTCACACAGAGTTGGACACAACTGACATGACTTAGCAGCAGCAGCTGGAGGAACCAGAAGAAAATTAATTCAAAAATACATAGTAAAAAAATTGTTAAAAGAGTTAAAGTGTTCCACTTAGAAAATACTCACTTAAATGTAAAAGAAAGCAATAAAGGAAGAATACAGGAAAAACTCCAAGACACTTAAAAAATAAAAATTAAAATGACAGACATAAGTCCAACTATAACAGTAATAACATTAAATGTGAATGGATTAATCATTCCATCAAAGCAGAGATTTTCAGGCTGGATCAAAAAAAAAAAAAAACCATTTTTTTGATACAATTCTTTACTGTTTATATGAGACACATACTAAGTTTAAAGATACAAGAAGGGTAAGAAAGGAGGAGGAAGGATCAAGATATGTAATGCAAATAACAACCATAAGAAACCTGGAGTGGCTATATAAATATCAGAGGACTTAGAGTTCAGTACAAAAAGTGTTACTAGAGACAACAGGACATTCTATTTCATAAAGGGGTCAATCCAACACAAAGACATTATAATTAAAAACATATACGCAACTAACCACACAGAGCCCTCAAAATACAAACAAAAACATAACAGAATTGCAAAGAGAAATAAATAATTCAACAATAGTATTTAGAGACTTCAGTACCCCACTTTCAGTGATGGAAAAACATCCAGGAAGATCAACAAGGAAATAAAAGTCATGAACAACACTATAAACAAAATGAGAAATCAGTTGTACCTAACATATCTAGTGAATGTCCCACCTAGGAACAGTGGAATATATATTCTTCCCAAGTACACATAGAACATTCTCCAGGATAGAATATGTGGGAGGCCATGAAATAGCCTAAAAAAATATAAAAAGTGAAATTATACGAATTATGTTCTCTGACCACAATGGAATAAAATTAACAGAAAGAAATTTGAGGTTCCACAAATATGCAAAAATTTTAATAACACAGTTTAAGTAACCAGTGGATCAAAAAAGAATACCTGAAGGAAATTAGAAACTAATTTGAAATGAATGAAAATGAAAGAACAACATACTAAAACTTTAAATGAATAAAAAGCAAAACAAACCAAAATGTATAGGATGAAGCTGTAAATCTATCTACTGACAAAGAAATGTCTTAAATCAATAACCTAACCTTCCACTTTAAGACACTGGGGAAAAAACAACAAATGAAGCACAGCAAACAGAAGAAAAGAATAAAGATTAGAACTGATAGAATAGGAAAACAATAGAGAAAATCAGTGGAGCCAAAAGACAGTTATTTTGAAAATACTAGTAATCTTGGTAAGGCTTTAGCTGTACTGATCCCCTTCATGGATCACAGCTTTATTGTGGTAAATGGGTTTGCATAATTCAATGAAGCTATGAGCCATGCTCTGCAAGGCCACCCAAGATGGATGGTCACAGGGAAGAGTTCTGACAAAACGTGGCGCCCTGGAGGAGGGAATGGCAAACCACTCCAGTGCCTGCCATGAGAACCCCATGAGCCATATGAAACAGCAAAAAGATACGACACCTGAAGATGAACCCCCCAGGTCAGAAGGTGTCCAGTGTGCTACTGAGGAAGACTGGAGGGCAATTACAAATAGCTCCAGAAAGAATTAAGCAACTGGACCAAAGTGGAAACAGTGCTCAGTTGTGGATGTGACTGGTAGTAAAAGTAAAGTCCAGTGCTGTGAAGAACAATATTGCATAAACCTGGAATTAACATGAATCAAGGTAAGTTCAGTTCAGTTCAGTTTAGTTCAGTCGCTCAGTCATGTCCGACTCTTTGCAACCCCATGAATCGCAGCACACCAGGCCTCCCTATCCATCACCATCTCCTGGAGGTGGTCAAATAGAAGATGGAAAGACTTAACATTGACATCTTAGGAATCAGTGAACTAAAATGGATAGTAATGCTGCTGCTGCTGTGTCGCTTCAGTCGTGTCCGACTCTGTGCGACCCCAGAGACAGCAGCCCACCAGGCTTCCCGTCCCTGGGATTCTCCAGGCAAGAACACTGGAGTGGGTTGCCATTTCTTTCTCCAATGTATGAAAGTGAAAAGTGAAAGTGAAGTCGCTCAGTCGTGTCCGACTCTAGCGACCCCATGGACTGCAGCCTACTAGGCTCCTCCATCCATGGGATTTTCTAGGCAAAAGTACTGGAGTAGGGTGCCATTGCCTTCTCCGGATAGTAATGGGAGAATTTAATTCAGATGGTCACTATATCTATTACTGTGGGCAAGAATCCCTTAGAAGAAATGCAGTAGCCCTCATAGTCAACAAAATAGCCCAAAATGCAGTACTTGGATACATTTTCAAAATGACAGGATGATCTTGGTTTTTTCCAGTAATTATATAATTTATTATTATAATTTATTCAACATCACAGTAATCCAAGACAATGCCCCAACCACTAATCCTGAATAAGCTGAAGTTGACCAGTCAAATGAAGACCTACAAGACTTTCTAGAACTAACAGCAAAAAAGATGTCCTTTTCATCATAGAAGATTGGAATGCAAAAGTAGTAAGTTAAGAGATACCTGGAGTAATTGGCAAGTTGGGCCTTGGAGTACAAAATGAAGCAGAGCAAAGACTAACAGGATCTTGTCAAGAGAACACATTGGTCATAACAAACACCCTTTTACAGCAATGCAAAAGACATCTCTACACATGAACATCACCAAATGATCAATACCAGAATCAGATTGATTTTATTCTCTGCAGCGGAAGATGTAGAAGCTCTCTACAGTCAGCAAAAACAAGACCTGGGAGCTGATTGTGATTCAGGTCCTTACTGTAAAATTCAGGATTAAATTGAAGAAAGTAGGGAAAACCAATAAGCCATTCAGGTATGACCCAAGTCAAATCCTTTATCATTGTACAGTCAAGGTGACAAATAGATTCAAGGGATTAGATCTGGTAGACAGAGAACCTGAAGAACTATGGACAGATATTCGTAACATTGAACAGGAGGCAGTGACCAAAACCATCCCGAAGAAAAAGAAATGCAAGACGCCATAGCTGAGGAAAGAGAACCGAAAGGCAAAGGAGCAAGGAAAAGATGTACCCAACTGAATGCAGAGTTCCAGAGAATAAATAGCAAGGAGAGAGAAGAAAGCCTTCTTAAGTGAACAGTGGAAAGAAATAGAGGAAAACAGTAGAATGCAAAAGACTAGAGATCTCTTCAAGAAAACTGGAGATATTAAGGGAACATTTCATGCAAGGATGGGCACATAAAGGACAAAAATGGTAAGGACCTAATAGAAGCAGAAGAAATTAAGAAGAGGTGGCAAGAATACATACAAGAATTATACAAGAAAGGTCTTAATTACCCAGATTACCACAGTGGTGTGGTCACGCACCTAGAGCCAGATATCCAGGAGTTTGAAGTCCGGTGGGCCTTAGGAAGCATTACTACGAACAAAGCTAGTGGAAAATAGAATTCCAGCTGAACCACTTAAAATCATAAAAGACAGTGCTGTTAAAGTGCTGAACTCAGTATGTCAGCAAACTTGGAAAACTAAGCAATGGCCACAGGATTGAAAAAAGTCAGTTTTCATTCCAATCCCAAAGAAGGGAAACACCAAAGAATGTTCCAACTACCATACAATTATGCTCATTTCACATGCTAGTAAGGTTATACTCAAAATCCTTCAAGCTAGGTTTTAGCAGTATCTGAATCTAGAACTTCCAGATATACAAGTTGGATTTAGAAAAGGCAGAGGAACCATATATAGATCAAATTGCCAACATTCACTGGAACATAGAGAAAGGAAGGGAATTCCAGAAAAACATCTGCTTCATTGACTACGCTAAAGCCTTTGACTGTGTGAATCACAACAGCCTGTGGAAAATTCTTAAATAGATGGGAATACCAGACCACCTTACCTGTCTCCTGAAAAACCTGTATGCAGGTCAAGAAGCAACAGAACCAGATATGGAACAACAGACTGGTTCAAAATTGGGAAAAGAGTACATCAAGGCTGTATATAGTCACCCTGCTTATTTAACTTCTGTGCAGAGCACATCATGCAAAATGCCAGGCCAGATGTTACAAGCTGGAAGCAATATTGCCAGGAGAAATAGCAACAACCTCAGACATGCAAATGATAGCACTCTAACGCCAGAAAGTAAAGAGGAACTAAAAAGCCTCTTGGTGAAAGAGGAGAACGAAAAAGCTAGCTTAAAACTCAACTTTAAAAAAACCAAAATCATGGCATCCAGTCCCATCATTTCATGGCAAATAGAAGCGGGGAAAGTGGAAACAGTGACAGGCTTTACTTTCTTGGGCTCCAAAATCACTGCAGATGGTGACTGTAACCATGAAATTAAAAGACACTTGCTCCTTGGAAGGAAAGCTATGACAAACCTAGACAACATATTAGATACCAGAGATATCACTTTGCTGACGAATGTCTGCATAGTCACAGCTATGGTTTTTCCAGTAGTCATGTATGGATGTGAGAGTTGGACCATAAAGGAGGCTGAGTGCTGAAAAATTGATACCTCTGAACTGTGGTGTTGGAGAATACTCTTGAGAGTCCCTTGGACTGCAGGGAGATGAAACCAGTCAATCCTAAAGGAAGAATTCAACCCTGAATATTCACTGAAGGACTGAAGCTGAAGCTCCAATACTTTGGCCACCTGATGCAAAGAGCCAATTCATTGGAAAAGACCCTGATGCTGGAAAGTTTGAAGGCAAAGGAAAAAGGGATGGCAGAGGATGAAATGGTTAGATAGCATCACTGACTCAATAGACATGACTGAGCAAACTTTGGGAAATAGTGGAGGGCAGGGGAGCCTGGCGTGCTTAAGTCCGTAGGGTCGCAAAGAGTTGAACACAACTTAGCTACTGAATGACAACAAATACTGATCAAAAGAAAAAAAAGGAACATACAAATTACTAAGGTCAGAATTAAGAGGGAACATGACTACTGACCATACATGAATGAAAAGGATTATAGTATATGTATTATATATAACAACCTGATACTAGCAAATTAGCAGACAAAATGAACAAATTCCTAGAAAGACACAAACTACTTAACTGTTTCAAGAAGAAATTAAAAATCTGAATACGAAAAACAATCCTAGACTGATTTGGCTTCACTAAAGGATGCTACTAAACTAATAACAATTTTTTACAATCTCTTTGAAAAAACAAAAGCAGAAAGAACACTTCCAAATTAATTTTATAAGGCCAGTATTACCCAGATACCAAAACCAGACAACACATTAACAAGAAAACTGTAAATGACTATCCTTTAGGAATATAAATACAAAAATACTCAACAAAATTAGGAAAATTAATCTAGCAAAATATGAAAAATATTATATATCATGAACAAGACTTTTCCCAAAAATGCAAGGTTAGTTTACCATGTAAAAATCTATCTATGTATCATATTAATACAAAAAAGGATAAAAACCATATGCTCATCCTAACAGTCTCAGAAAAAGCACTTGAAAAAGCCTAACACTGCTTTCATAGTTAAAAAAGAAAAAAAAAAGTTATAAATGGATGGGAATTTTCTTGACCTGATAAAGGTCTATGAAAAACCTTATCTATGAAAAACCCACAGCTAACGACTAATTAATGGTGCAAGTGTGAATGCTGTTTTCCTAAGATCAGGAAAAAGACAAAGCTGTATGCTCTGTTCAACACTGGATCCTAAACACAATTATCAGGCAAGAAAATGAAATAAAAAGCATCTAAATTGGAAGGGAAGAAGGAAAACTGTTTAAATATGATACTGTATATAGGAAATTCTAAGAAATAAACCAAGAAACTATTAGAACTAAGTAAAGTTTACTTTCAATTTACAAAATTAGTTTATAAGATTGATATATAATATCAATGTATAAAAATCTGTTTCTGTGCATGAACAATGAAAACTCCAAATCTGAAATTGAGATAATAATTCCATTTATAATAGCAGCAGGACCTGGCTGCTGATCCAGTGGTTAATAATCTGCCTGCCAGTGCAGAGGACGCAGATTCATTCCCTGGTCTAGAGAGATCTCATATGCTGTGGAGCTACAAAACCCGTGTGCCACAACTGCTGAGCCCACACACCTGGAGTCTGAAGAAGCCACCACATTGAGAAGCTCTTGCACTGCAATGGAGAGTAGCCCCTGCTCACCACAACTAGACAAAGTCCACGCGTGGCAGCGAAAACCCAGAGCAGCCAAAAGTAAATAAAAATAAATGCAATAGCAACAAACAGAATAGAGTATCTAGGAATAAATTTAACAAAAGAAGTATACAACTTATATTGTGAGAATTATAACATGTTGTTGAAAGAAACTAAGGACTATCTAAATGAAACAAACATAGTCCATGTTCATGGATCAGAAGGCTTAATATTAGCATGCAGTATTCCCCAAACTGATCTGTAGATTCAAAATCTCAGCTACTTTTTGTTGTTGCAATAAGAGAAAAACTGAATCTTGAATTCATATGAAAATACGAAATGATCAGGATCAGGGTAACCAAAACTACCTTGAAAAAGAATAAAATTATAGGATTCATACTTTCTGATTTTGAAATATACAAAGCTGAGGTAAAGACCATGTAATACTAGCATAAAAATAAACAAACATAAATTGAATTAAATTAGAAGCCCAGAAATAAATCCTTACATTTATGGTAATTGATTTTCAACAAGGATGTTAAGACACAATTCATTGGGGGAGAGGAAATCTCAACTCTTCTTTTAAAAGAATACAAAGTATATTCTCTGATCATATGGAATTAATGTAAAAATCAATAAGAGAAAGATGACTGAAAAATTAAACACACAATGCTAAGTAATCCTTGGGTCTAAACGCATGTATCAAGAGAAAGAGATATTCAAAAGGTAAAGGAATACTATGAATAACATACACACACACATAAATGTGATGACTTAAATGGACTGATTTCATTAAAGTCACAAATTATCAAAAGTTGTCCAAAAAGAAATATATAATCCAAATAGTTTTGTATCTATTAAAGACAACCGAATTCATAGTTTAAAACTTTCTGAAAAAGACATCTCAACCCAGATAATTGTACTATTGCATTCTTCCAAACAGCTGAAGAAAAAATATCAAATTCTGCCCTACTTCTTTCAGAAAATAGAAAAGGAGGGAACTCCCAGCTTATTTTATGAAACCAGCATTACCTAGATATGAAAACCAACAAAATCATTAACAGGATACTACCAAGTCAGAGCTCAACTTCTCAACCTCTCAGACCCCTCTTCCAAAATCAGCTGATGCCCTATAGGAAAGATAGTCCCAAATGCTAGGCTCTTTCCTAGATTTCCTTCTATATCTGGACACCATAATTCTTCACTGCCCAGTTAATAGTTCAGTGCTTTCAAGAAGGGATTTTACTCCAGATTTTCTCAGTGAGATGGTTAATCCAGACAGTTACTTCATCATTACCAGAACCAGACCCATTCAGATCAACTTTTCATATTTTGAGATACGTAACTGGATCTTTATTTATAAAAATATTGCCAAAAGAGGTTTTTAAGTCAAAAGCTTTCTTTCATTCCCCTTTTCTGCCTTGTATGTTGCCTTTCTTCTACCTAACAGTTTAGATATTGTTGAAGCTTTATTCTTTGCCAGGTAACAAGTGTTTCATATGTAATGGCTTATTTAGTCTCCATCCCTAGGACTTTAGGTGTCAATGTTCCCATTCTGCAGTTGAGAAAACAAACACTCTGAGAGATTGCAGACTTAGTAAGTGACCTAGCTTAGATTAAAGTCCAGGTCTATATCACTCCAAATTCTGGACTATTTACCACTATAAGGTATGGCATATCATATGAGACAGCACGTTTGCCTATCTTCTTACCAACTAGGCTATGGAATCCCTGAAAGAGTGTTCTCTTGGTGTCCTGAAACTCCTCTCGTTTAACAGATTCAAGATTAAGCGTTGGCCTAATTTGTTTTCTTGGTGCCTGCTGGCACTTACTTTGCACCCAGTGTATCTGTTCTCAGTGTTTCACGTTATCTTACAAAAGCAGAATGTGATCAGAAAACAGTTAAACCTCACTGTTTTAAAGTAATCAAGAAGAGATCTGTACATCAAACTCTTATTTAAAATATAGTAGGCAACACTTTCGGGGAAGGCAATGGCACCCAACCCCAGTACTTTTGCCTGGAAAATCCCATGGACGGAGGAGCCTGGTAGGCTCCAGTCCGTGGGGTCGCTGGGAGTCGGACACGACTGAGCGACTTCACTTTCACTTTTCACTTTCATGCATTGGAGAAGGAAATGGCAACCCACTCCAGTGTTCTTGCCTGGAGAATCCCAGGGATGGGGGAGCCTGGTGAGCTTGCGTCTATGGAGTCGCACAGAGTCGGACACGACTGAAGCGACTTAGCAGCAGCAGCAGCAGCAGGCAACACTTTATAGAAATCAGACTTGTGGCTTACAAATGACATGGGTAGAAAAAAATGTATTTTATGAAAGAAGTAATATACTCTCTAAAGTGCAATGAGTGCTGTGTAAAATACTATTTAGAAAATTGTGATCTTGAGTCTTTCCTATGCCTGGCCCTGTCAGGGTTGGATATGGAAAGTGTCTTTGGATAGATTATTTTTTGTGGACAGGCTCTTACAACCAAAGGCATATTCTTTTGGTATATTCTTTAACCACCTTTCTGATCTGGCTATTTGTCACGTCTGCCTTCTCCCTTGGCCTTCTGATTAGGTATCCTCATTCACCTTTATGTCTGAGGACACTAGGCCAGTGCCTTTGAAGGTAAGAGGTGCTAAATTATGTATATTGAATATACAAATGAATATACATTTAGTTATTCCCTAAGTAATCATGAAGTTCCCCATAACTTGCTTCATCAGTAGCATATAAGAATATATACCAATGATAAGACATCTCTAGTTCAGAACTTAATTTCATCAGCCTGAGGACAAGCCAAAAGGTAATCTTGTTTATGTCTACAATTGTACAATCTTTAATGAGTATAATTATGCTTTAAAACCAAAAATTGGTGGCAAATATACAAAAAATTTAACACTGATTCTTTCTAGGTAGTTATTCCTTTTGTTTTCCTGTTTTCCAATTTTCCTACAATGAATTCCTTCTAGACCTAAGAAAATATTGACTTTGTTAGAAAGAAAAGAACTAAATCTATATTGGAAAAAATCTTTAGAGAGTATCTATAGTTTTCAATAAGAAAACTTTCTCTGAACATGTCCTATAAGTGTTAAACCCTCCAGCAGACCCTGTTCTAAACTTTCAGGGACAAATAGCTATCTACTGAGGTATTTTTTTTTTTCCCTAGTTCTGATCTTAGAAACATTTTCTCTTTTTGTGCATTGATCCTTTTTATGCTGTCTAATACTCACAAAATTACATCAGATTCATCTATCACATGATATTCTTTCAAATATTTAAAAGCAGCTCTCATGTGACTTTGGCAAATATCAAGGCAGTTTATTTGCTACTTGTTTTGTGTCCTAGCTTTGTTTCTCTTTTATGAGCTAGCTTTAGCTTTATTTTTGTTTGTTTTAATTAATTGTATAACTTTTATTTAAACCAGGAAGACATTTAATTGAATATAAGAGTTATCTAAATTAGAAAACAAAGCATTGTATTTTGGGTTTTGCAAAGTGATATCGTAGTTTAAATGACATCATCTAGATTATAAAGCAAACTCTGAAGTTAACTGCTTTAGCTTAAAAGACTAATCCCTGCTCCTTATTTGTTTTTTCTCAACACCATGCAATATTGGCATACTTTATACTTATTTCTTGGCATAACATTAAAGATGAGTTTGTAAAACTGTCAGATATAATGAGGTATGATAAAACAGCAACATAGAGCACTTTGAATCATACACCTCACGATGCTAAATTTCAATGAATCAGAGGCAATATGTATAATGCTGACTCAATTATTTTCACTGCCTGCTAGCCTGCAAGAAACAAAAGAAATTTGTTATCAGGTTCTTTTTAAATTTATTTAGTTTTAATTGAAGGATAATTGCTTTACAATATTTTGTTGGATTCTGCCATACAACATGAATCAGCCATAGGTATGCATATGTCCCCTCCCTCTTGAACCTCCTTCCCACTTTCCACTCCATCCCACCCCACTATGTTGTCACAGATCACTGGTTTAAGCTCCCTGAATCATACAGCAAATTCCACTGGCTATCTATTTTACATATGGTAGTATATATGTTGTGATATGCTACACTCTCCATTCATTACACATCCTCCTTCCCCACCCCTGTGTCCACAAGTCGTTTTCTATGTCTGCATCTCCACTGCTGCCTTACAAATAGGTTCATCAGTACAGTCTTTCTAGATTCCATATATATGTGTTAGTATACAATATTTTATCTTTCTGACTTTTACTTCACTCTGTATAATAGGCTCTAGGTTCATCCACCTCATTAGAACTGACTCAAATGTGTTCCTTTTTATGGCTGAGTAATATTTCAAGGAAAGTTATGACCAACCTAGATAGCATATTAAAAAGCAGAAATACTACTTTGCCAAGAAAGGTCTGTCTAGTCAAGGCTATAGTTTTTCCAGTGGTCACGTATGGATGTGAGAATTGGACTGTGAAGAAAGCTGAGAGCTGAAGAATTCATGCTTTTGAACTGTGGTGCTGGAGAAGGCTCTTGCGAGTCCCTTGAGCTGCAAGGAGATCCAACCAGTCCATCCTAAAGGAGATCAGCCCTCGCATTTCTTTGGATGGAATGATGCTGATGCTGAAACTCCAGTACTTTGGCCACCTCATGTGAAGAGGTGACTCATTGGAAAAAACTCTGATGCTGGAAGGGATTGGGGGCAGGAGGAGAAGGGGATGACAGAGGATGAATGGCTGGATGGCATCACCGACTGGATGCACATGAGTTTGGGTGAACTCCAGGAGTTGGTGATAGACAGGGAGGCCTGGTGTGCTGCAATTCATGGGGTCACAAAGAGTTGGACACGACTGAGTGACTGAACTGAACTGAATATTTCATTATATATATGTACCACAGCTTCTTTATTCATTCATCTGTTGATGAATTCATCTTAACTTTATTTTTTATATAGACTCTTTAACTTAGTTCTTGTGATTGTGGTTTTCATTCTGGAGGCTGTGGAACTGTAATTCTTGCTGCTTCTGTCTCCCCTCTGATGAATGAAGATGAGGATTATGCAAGCTTCCTGATTGCCTATGATCCATTAGATTATAGGAAAAATAAGGAAATTCCAGAAAAACATCTACTTCTGCTTTACTGACTACGCTAAAGCCTTTGACTATGTAGATCACAACAAACTGGAAAATTCCTAAAGAAATGAGAATACCAGACCACCTTACCTGTCTCCTGAGAAACCTGTATGCAGGTCAAGAAGCAACAGTCAGAACCAGACATGGAACAATAGACTGGTTTGAAATTGGGAAAATAGTATGGTCAAGGCTGTATATTGTCACCCTGCTTATTTAACTTCTGTGCAGAGTACATCCTGCGAAATGCCAGGCCAGCTGACTCACAAGGTGGAATCAAGATACCGGGAGAAATATCAACAACCTCAGATACGCAGATGATAGTACTATAATGGCAGAAAGCAAAGAGAAACTAAAGAGCCTCTTGGTAAGGGTGAAAGAGGAGAATGAAAAAGCTAGCTTAAAATTCAACATTCAAAAAATTAAGATCATGGCATCTTGTCCCATCACTTCATGGCAAACAGGAGAAAAGTGCAAACAGGGACAGACTTTATTTTCTTGGGCTCCAAAATCACTGTGGATGGTGACTACAGCCATGAAATTAAGACACTTGTTCCTTGAAAGGAAAGCTATGATAAACCTAGATGGCTTATTAAAAAACAGAGACATCACTTTGCTGACAAAGGTCCGTATGGTCAAAGCTATGGTTTTTCCAGTAGTCATGCACGGATGTGAGAGTTGGACTATAAAGGAGGCTGAGTGCCAAAGAATTGATGCTTTTGAACTGTGGTTTTGGAGAAGATTCTTGAGAGTCCCTTAGACTGTAGGGAGATCAAACCAGTCAATCCTAAAGGAGATCAACCCTGGATATTCACTGGAAAGACTGATAGTAAAGCTGAAGCTCCAGTTCTTTGGCCACTTGATGCAAAGAGCAGACTCATTGGAAAAGACCCTGATGCTGGGAAAAATTGAGGGCAGGAGAAGAAGGGGACCACAGAGAATGAGATGGTTGGATGACATCACCGACTCAATGGACATGACTTTGAGCAAACTCCCAAGAGATCATGAAGGACAGGGGAGCTTGGTATGCTGCAGTCCATGGGGTCACAAAGAGTCAGACATAACTTAGCGACTGAACAACAACTTAGTTCTTAATTGAAAATGCAACTAACTTTAGTTTATATTTCTCAGTTAAATGAGTTGCCTTTCACTAAAGTCCTACTAGATAATTGCCAAAATCAAGAGTTACTTCCTTACTATTATCCTAATTTTTATTATCCTAAGATAAATAAAAAGGAATTTCAGGTCACCAAGAGGCCTCAGAGAGCAGTCAAAGGACAGTCTACTGCTTCTATTTGTACTATTCAAAACATTATTACTTTAAAAAGCAATGATACAGTGGTATAAGAGCCACATATTACCACATTTATTATAGCCTTCTGCTCAGGAGATCTGTCTCCTCAAGGTTTTTCTCACAATCAGGAAATGTTTCAAGGTGGGACAGTATTAAAACTCTGCAAGTAGATGTAATATGATTGGAATTTAGCAGAGCCAAACTCCTTTACTTCATGTTTTTGGATCCTGTTTGTCTCCTGTGTTCTTTGATGGTAATATTAAACATCATGCTGGTACAATTTTTAAAATAGATTTCTGAAAAGAATCTTGCAGATATTACATGTTTAGTTTGTTTCAGTAATATAAAATTTACCTTTCAGAATAAAGGTGCATTACGAATCTTAGTATGATGTACTTGAAAACTATTAATAGTCACAACCTAGTAATTTTTACCTTTCTTTTCTCAAAAGAGATTTTTTTAAAACTAGTAAGTATATGGTTTTTTCAATATAGCTTAAAGCCTACAAATGGTAATTTATCCAAGAGTCTCTTAGAACCTTAACTTTACCATGAATCACTGGCTCTTCATAGAAAAATATTGTTCTCTATTACCATTTAATGCTATTATTTTCTTATTATATGATAAATTAGTAACATGGCTATCAGATCAGATCAGATCAGTCGCTCAGTCGTGTCCGACTCTTTGCGACCCCATGAACCGCAGCACGCCAGGCCTCCCTGTCCATCACCAGCTCCCGGAGGTCACTCAGACTCACATTCATCGAGTCAGTGATGCCATCCAGCCATCTCATCCTCTGTCGTCCCCTTCTCCTCTTGCCCTCAATCCCTCCCAGCATCAGAGTCTTCTCCAGTGAGTCAACTCTTCACATGAGGTGGCCAAAATACTGGAGTTTCAGCTTTAGCATCATTCCTTCCAAAGAAATTCCAGGATTGATCTCCTTCAGAATGGACTGGTTGGATCTTCTTGCAGTCCAAGGGACTGTCAAGAGTCTTCTCCAACACCACAGTTCAAAAGCATCAATTCTTCGGCGCTCAGCCTTCTTCACAGTCCAGCTCTCACATCCATACATGACCGCAGGAAAGACCATAGCCTTGACTAGGCGAACCTTAGTTGGTAAAGTAATGTCTCTGCTTTTGAATATGCTATCTAGGTTGGTCATAACTTTCCTTCCAAGGAGTAAGCGTCTTTTAATTTCATGGCTGCAGTCACCATCTGCAGTGATTTTGGAGCCCAGAAAAAGAAAGTCTGACACTGTTTCCACTGTTTCTCCATCTATTTCCCATGTAGTGATGGGACCAGATGCCATGATCTTCGTTTTCTGAATGTTGAGCTTTAAGCCAACCTTTTCACTCTCCACTTTCACTTTCATCAAGAGGCTTTTTAGCCCCTCTTCACTTTCTGCCATAAGAGTGGTGTCATCTGCATATCTGAGGTTATTGAGATTTCTCCCAGCAATCTTGATTCCAACTTGTGTTTCTTCCAGTCCAGCGTTTCTCATGATGTACTCTGCATATAAGTTAAATAAACATGGTGACAATATGCAGCCTTGACGTACTCCTTTTCCTATTTGGAACCAGTCTGTTGTTCCATGACCAGTTCTAACTGTTGCTTCCTGACCTGCATGCAGATTTCTCAAGAGGCAGATCAGGTGGTCTGGTATTCCCATCTCTTTCAGAATTTTCCATAGTTTATTGTGATCCACACAGTCAAAGGCTTTGGCATAGTCAATAAAGCAGAAATAGATGTATTTCTGGAACTCTCTTGGTATTTCCATGATCCAGCGGATGTTGGCAATTTGATCTCTGGTTCCTCTGACTTTTCTAAAACCAGCTTGAACATCAGGAACTTCACAGTTCACATATTGCTGAAGCCTGGCTTGGAGAATTTTGAGCATTACTTTACTAGCGTGTGAGATGAGTGCAATTGTTCGGTAGTTTGAGCATTCTTTGGCATTGCCTTTCTTTGGGATTGGAATGAAAACTGACTTTTTCCAATCTTGTGGCCACTGCTGAGTTTTCCAGATTTGCTGGCATATTGAGTGCAGCACTTTCACAGCATCATCTTTCAGGACTTGGAATAGCTCCACTGGAATTCCATCACCTCCACTAGCTTTATTCGTAGTGATGCTTTCTAAGGCCCACTTGACTTCACATTCCAGGATGTCTGGCTCTAGGTCAGTGATCACACCATCATGATTATCTGGGTCGAGAAGCTCTTTTTTGTACAGTTCTTCTGTGTATTCTTGCCACCTCTTCTTAATATCTTCTGCTTCTGTTAGATCCATACCATTTCTGTCCTTTATTGAGCCCATCTTTGCATGAAATGTTCCTTTGGTTTCTCTGATTTTCTTGAAGAGATCCTTAGTCTTTCCCATTCTGTTGTTTTCCTCTATTTCTTTGCATTGATCACTGAAGAAGGCTTTCTTATCTCTTCTTGCTATTCTTTGGAACTCTGCATTTAGATGTTTATATCTTTCCTTTTCTCCTTTGCTTTTCGCTTCTCTTCTTTTCACAGCTATTTGTAAGGCCTCCCCAGACAGCCATTTTGCTTTTTTGCATTTCTTTTCCATGGGGATGGTCTTGATCCCTGTCTCCTGTACAATGTCACGAACCTCATTCCATAGTTCATCAGGCACTCTATCTATCAGATCTAGGCCCTTAAATCTATTTCTCACTTCCACTGTATAATCATAAGGGATTTGATTTAGGTCATACCTGAATGGTCTAGTGGTTTTCCCTACTTTCTTCAATTTAAGTCTGAATTTGGCAATAAGGAATTCATGGTCTGAGCCACAGTCAGCTCCTGGTCTTGTTTTTGCTGATTGTATAGAGCTTCTCCATCTTTGGCTGCAAAGAATATAATCGATCTGATTTCGGTGTTGACCATCTGGTGATATCCATTTATAGAGTCTTCTCTTGTGTTGTTGGAAGAGGGTATTTGCTATGACCAGTGCATTTTCTTGGCAAAACTCTGTTAGTCTTTGCCCTGCTTCATTCCGTGTTCCAAGGCCAAATTTGCCTGTTACTCCAGGTGTTTCTTGACTTCCTACTTTTGCATTCCAGTCCCCTATAATGAAAAGGACATCTTTTTTGGGTGTTAGTTCTAAAAGGTCTTGTAGGTCTTCATAGAACCGTTCAACTTGAGCTTCTTCGGCGTTACTGGTTGGGGCATAGACTTGGATTACTGTGACATTGAATGGTTTGCCTTAGAAACGAACAGAGATCATTCTGTCATTTTTGAGATTGCATCCAAGTACTGCATCCGGACTCTTTTGTTGACCATGATGGCCACTCCATTTCTTCTGAGGGATTCCTGCCCACAGTAGTAGATATAATGGTCCTCTGAGTTAAATTCACCCATTGCAGTCCATTTTAGTTCGCTAATTCCTAGAATGTCGATATTCACTCTTGCCATCTCTTGTTTGACCACTTCCAATTTGCCTTGATTCATGGACCTGACATTCCAGGTTCCTATGCAATATTGCTCTTTACAGCATCGGACTTTGCTTCTATCACCAGACACATCCACAGCTGGATGTTCTTTTTGCTTTGGCTCCATCCCTTCATTCTTTCTGGAGTTATTTCTCCACTGATCTCCAGTAGCATATTGGGCCCCTACTGACCTGGGGAGTTTCTCTTTCAGTATCCTATCATTTTGTCTTTTCATACTGTTCATGGGGTTCTCAAGGCAAGAATACTGAAGTGGTTTGCCATTCCCTTCTCCAGCGGACCACACCCTGTCAGATCTCTCCACCATGACCCGCCCGTCCCAGGTTGCCCCACGGGCATGGCTTAATTTCATTGAGTTAGACAAGGGTGTAGTCCTGGTGTGATTAGATTGACTAGTTTTCTGTGAGAATGATTTCAGTGTATTTGCCCTCTGATGCCCTCTTTCAAGATCTACTGTCTTACTTGGGTTTCTCCTACCTTGGGCGTGGGGTATCTCGTCTCGGCTGCTCCAGCGAAGCACAGCCATCGCATCTTACCTTGGATGAGGGGTCTCTCCTCACCGCCGCCCTTCCTGACCTCGGTTGTGGGGTAGCTCTTCTCGGCCGTGGTTAATGCGCTGGCCCTCACCGCCGTCCTTCCTCAGTCGTGGGGTAGCTCCTCTCGGCCGCGCTCTTAGTGCGCGGTGCAGCCGGCGGGGCGCTCTTAATTGTGCGCCGGCCGCGGGAAGGGAGGCGCTCTTAATTGTGCGCCGGCCGCGGGAAGGCGAGGCTTCCTTGGTTATACTTGCTACTATACATGGCTATACATGGCTATACTTGCTACTAAAAGTGACATTGCTAAATGATAAAATGGTCATAGTAGAGTATGGATAAGTTTTCAAATGAAGATAGCAACACAACCACATGTAGTACTTTTAATCCCTCTTGATATTCCATTAAAATGACAATACAGAGATTTTTATAAGGAATTTTTATAAGATTTTTATAAGGAAAAAAGAGTAAATAATAATGAAGATACGGAAACCAGAATGTAAATAAATTTAGCAGACTACCTGAAACCTTTGATGAGCTCCACAGGGATCAAGTAACATCCCAGCACTAGGCTAGTCCCTACAGAATCAGGCTCAAGACCCCTTATTACTGGGTCAGCCCATATGGACCCAGGCACAGGCCCACTCATCTACAGACTCAGGCACTTGGATGGCCTACCCAAGTACTCCAGCAGCAAACCTGCCCACAGACCCCACCAGAAAACTTGTCTAGAATCTCTGAACAGGCAGACTGGTGAAGGGCTTTCCCTGCCAAAGGCAGTCTGTAAAGACCGAAATAAATGCCTACTTGTTAGATACAGTAACAGCAATTCAATGCAACAAGAGTTACAAATAATCAGGAAAGCATGAAATAATCAAAGGAACAAAATAAAACACCAATAACTGGCCCTAAAGAAATTGAGATCTGTGAATTGGCTGACAAAGAATTCAAAATAATCATCTTAAAGAATCTCAGTGAGCTATGAAAGAACACAGATCAGCCGCTACGCAAATATCAGGTAAACAATACAGGAAGAAAATACCTCTTTGTTCAACAAAGAGACAGAAACCATAAAAATGAACCAAATGGAAATTCTAAAACCAAAAAGCAAAATTTCTGTACTGAAAAAGTATATAGAAAGCTTCAACAACAGACCAATCAAATGAAAAAAATCAGTGAGCATAAAAACAGGTCAATTAAAATTACCCAATCAGAGAAAAAAGAATAGAAAAGGGAATAAGAAATCTTCAAGACTTACAGAAAGCCATGAAAATGAACAATATATGCATTATTAGAGTCCCAGAAGGGACAGAGAAAGAGACAAAGGCAGAAAATGTACTCAGCTCATTATTAACTGGGGGATTTTTGCAGAAACTAATGCCTGTGGTGGGCAATTTGTTATGTGAGCGATATTGATATGCCTCCGGTCAGTAACATTTGAGTAACAAAAGACATATGGGTCTGGTCAATAATGTGTTAAAGAGATAATGACAGAAAACTTCACTTATCTGGAAAGGGAAATAGACATCCAGATCCATGTAGCACTGCTCTGCTGCTGCTCAGTCGCTTCAGTCGTGTCCGACTCTGTGCGACCCCAGAGACGGCAGGCCACCAGGCTCCCCCGTCTCTGGGATTCTCCAGGCAAGAACACTGGAGTGGGTTGCCATTTCCTTCTCCAACACATGAAAGTGAAAAGTGAAAGTGAAGTCGCTCAGTCGTGTCCGACTCTTAGCGACCCCATGGACTGCGGCCCACCAGGGTCCCCCATCCATGGGATTTTCCAGGCAAGAGTACTGGGGTGGGGTGCCATTGCCTTCCATGTAGCACAAGGAATCTTAAATATAGAAAATATAAAGAGATCTTCACCATGACACATTATAATCAGATTCTCAAAGACAATTTTGAAATCACCAAGAGAAAACCAACTCATCATATTCAAGGGGACCCCCTATAGGACTAGCAGTGTATTTATTTTTTCTTTTTCAGTCCACTTGCAATGTATTTCTTAGTGTACACTTTACAGACAAGAAAGAGTGGCATGATGTATTCACATTGCTTAAATAAAAAAATTTCAACCAAAAATGCTGTACTTGGCAAAGCTTATACTTCGGAAATAAAGGGGGGATAAAGACTTTTCCAGATGAAATCTGTAGGAGTTCATCATCACTAGACCTGCCTTACAGGAAATGCAAGAGAGTTATTCAACTGTTCCTTAAAGGATGCCAATTAACATAAAAAATTGAAATTATAAAGCTCATTGAAAAGATAAGAATATAGTTCAGAATATTTTAATATTATAAGGATAAAGAATAAATCACTTTTAACTCTGCTTTAAAAGTTAAAAAATATATATATAACTACAGTAATTTTGTAGTGAATACACAATATATGAGATGTGAATTATGACAACATAAAATGTGATGGGAGGAAAAGTAAAAACATACAGATTTTGTATGCAGTCAAATTTAAGCTGTTATCAACTTCTAATAAATTTTTATCACTATAAGATCTTTCATGTAAGATAACCACAAATAGGAAACCTTTAATATATACACAAAAGATAAAGGAATCCAGGTACATCACTACAAAAAAATCGTCCACTGAAAAAGGAAGACAGGAAGAAAAAGGCAACAGAACTATAAAATATAAACAAATTAACAAAATGGCAATAGTAAGTCCTTCAGATCAGTCGCTCAATCGTGTCCAACTCTTTGCGACCCCATGAATCGCAGCACGCCAGGCTTCCCTGTTCATCACCAACTCCCGGAGCTCACTGAGACCTACATCCATCGAGTCAGTGATGCCATCCAGCCATCTCATCCTCTGGCGTCCCCTCTCCTCCTTCCCCCAATCCCTCCCAGCATCAGAGTCTTTTCCAATGAGTCAGCTCTTCGCATGAGGTGGCCAAAGTACTGGAGTTTCAGCTTCAGCATCATTCCCTCCAAAGGAGTCCCGGGGCTGCACCTCAAGGACAGGGGAGCCTGGGGGGCTGCTGTCTGTGGGGTCGCACAGAGTCGAACACAACTGAAGCAACTTAGCAGCAGCAGCAGGCCACCTCATGTGAAGAGTTGACTCATTAGAAAAGACTCTGATGCTGGGAGGGATTGGGGGCGGGAGGAAAAGGGGATGACAGAGGATGAGATGGCTGGATGGCATCACCGACTCGATGAACGTGAGTTTGCGTGAACTCCAGGAGTTTGTAATGGACAGGGAGGCCTGGCGTGCTGCGATTCCTGGGGTCGTAAAGAGTCGGACATGACTGAGAGACTGAACTTATGCCTAGGATGCAAGGATGGTTTGACATGCAAATCTGTAAATGCCATGCCACATTAAAAGAATAAAGGATAAAAGTTAGATGACGAACTCAATAGATACAGAAAAGCATTTGACACAATTGAACAACTTTCAATTAAAGAGATTAAAAAAGTCTCATCAAATTAGGTGTAGAAGGAATGTACCTCAACATAATAAAGGCTGTGTATGACAAGACCCAGGCTTCCCACGTGGCACTAGTGATAACAAACTCACCTCCCAATGCAGGAGACATAAGAGACGCAGGTTCAATCCCTGGGTTGGGAAGATCCCCTGGAGAAGGGCACGGCAACCCACTCCAGTATTCTTGCCTGGAGACTCCCGTAGATAGAGAGTCCTGGCAGGCTACAGTTCATAGGGTCACAAAGAGTTGGAAATGACTGAAGCAAGTTAGCACGCATGCAGGTGTGACAAGTCCACAACTAACATCATACTCAGTGGTAAAAAGGTGAAATCTTTTCCTCTAAGATCCAGGCAAGGAGGCCCACTCTTGCCACTTTTACTGAAGCAGAAGTCTTAGCCAGAATAATCGGTCAAGAAAAGTAAAGAAGAAGTACCCAGACCAGGGAAAGAGTAAATTTTTTTCTTTGGAAATTGCATAATGTTATATATAGAAAACCCTTAAAGACCACAAGATGTGTTAGAAAAAAATAAATGAATATTGGAAAGTTGCAGTATATTAAATGAACATACAAAAATTAGTTGCACTTCTGTACACTGACAACAGAGTATTTGAAAGGGATTTAAGAAAATCTTCCCATGTACAAACAGCATCAAGTGAAATGAAACACATAGGAAACATTTGACCAAGGAAATTGAAGATCTGTATACTGAAATGTATAAAATCTTGATGAAAGAATTTAAAGAGGATACAAAAAATGGAAAGATACTCCATCTTAATGATCTGGAAGAATCTTGTTAAAATATCCATGCTTCCCTCCAGAACTTGAAAGAGAAAAACTTCTGTTTAAAGCCACATAATTTGTGGTATAATTTTTAGGGGAGCTCTAGGAAACTGATATGATGGACAGGCCTCAAAATTAAAAGAAAACGGATTACTGTGGAAAATTCTTAAAGAAATGAGAATACTATACCACCTGACCTGCCTCCTGAGAAATTTGTATGCAGGTTAAGAAGCAACAGTTAGAAATGGACATGGAACAACAGACTGATTCCAAATCAGGAAAGGAGTACATCATGGCTGTATATTGTCACCCTGCTTAAACTTATATGCAGAGTACATATAAGTACATCATGCAAAATGGTGGGCTGGATGAAGCACAAGCTGGAATCAAGATTGCTGGGAGAAATATCAATAACCTCAGATATGCAGATGACACCACCCTTAAGGCAGAGAGCGAAGAACTAAAGAGCCTCTTGATGAAAGTGAAAGAGGAGAGTGAAAAAGTTGGCTTAAAACTCACCATTCAGAAAACTAAGATCATGGCATCCAGTCCCATCACTTCATGGCAAATAGATGGGGAAACAATGGAAAACAGTGACAGACTTTATTTGGGGGGGGCTCCAAAATCATTGCAGATGGTGGCTGCAGCCATGAAATTAAAAGACTCTTGCTCCTGGGAAGAAAAATAATGACCAACCTAGACAGCATATTAAAAAGCAGAGACATTACTTTGCCAACAAAGGTCCATATGGTGAAAGCTATGGTTTTTCCACTAGTCATGTGTGGATGTGAGAGTTGGACTGTAAAGAAAGCTGAGCACCAAAGAACTGATGCTTTTGAACTGTGATGTTGGAGAAGACTCTTGAGAGTCCCTTGGACAGCAAGGAGATCCAACCAGTCCATCCTAAAGGAAATCAGTCCTGAATATTCAATGGAAGGACTGATGCTGAAGCTGAAACTCCAGTTTGACTTTGGCCACCTGATGTGAAGAGCTGACTCACTGGAAAAGACCCTGATGCTGGGAAAGATTGAAGGCGGGAGGAGAAGGGGACAACAGAGGATGAGATGGTTGGATGGCATCACTGACTCAGTGGACATGAGTTTGAGTGAACTCCAGGAGTTGGTGATGGACTGGGAAGCCTGGCATGCTGCAGTCTATGGGGTGGCAAAAAGTCGGAAACGACTGAGCAACTGAACTGAACTGATTATGCAAACTTGAAGACCACTCAGCAGTAAAAAGTAATAGATTACTGATGAACATGAAAAACACAGATGAATCTCAGAATAGTTATGGTGAGTGAAAGAAGCCAGATAAAAGAATGCATACTGTATGGGTCCATGGATATAAAATCCTAACATTGTAACCTAATGTAGTGCAACAAAAAACAGGTGGTTTCCTGAGAGTAGGGTGCCAGTAAGCAGGAGGGGACATCGGAAGGGTTTATAAAATGCATGAAGAACATTTGGGGGTGATGATATGGTTGCTGTCTTTTACAAAAAATTTTTTCAATTTATTTTTTGGCACTCAGCATGTGAGATCTTCGTTCCCCAGCCAGGGATCAAACCTGTGCCCCTAAAGTCTGGAAGCCCAGAGTCTTAACCACTGGAACCTGGTAGCTTTCTTGATTATAGTAGTGGTTTTATTATATATATATACTTATAAATATATATATATATATTTACAAATTTTATATATTTATATGTTATATTTGCTGCTAGGTCACTTAAGTCGTGCCCGACTCTGTGCGACCCCATAGACGGCAGCCCACCAGGCTTTCCCGTCCCTGGGATTCTCCAGGCAAGAACACTGGAGTGGGTTGCCATTTCCTTCTCCAATGCATGAAAGTGAAAAGTGAAAGTGAAGTCGCTCAGTCGTGTCCGACTCTAGTGACCCCATGGACTGCAGCCTACCAGGCTCCTCCATCCATGGGATTTTCTTGGCAAAAGTACTGGAGTGGGGTGCCATTGCCTTCTCCGATAAATATGTTATATTTATAAATATATATATATTTATATCTATAAAACAAAACATCAAAATTATATACTCTAAATATGTCCAATTTATTGTAGTATAATATATAACAATAAATTATACCTTAATAAATTGCTTAAAATGAAAAAAAAAATTGCTTCTCAAAGTTATCTGCAGATTCAATGCAATAACCTATCAAAATTCCTATGGAATTTTTCACAAAAATAGAAGAACAATTCTAAAATTCATATGGTCCTAGAAAAGAACACAAAGCCGTCTTAAGGAACGCAATAAAAGCTGGAGGCATCACACTACTTGATTTCAAAATATACTACAAAACTATAGTAAAACAGCATCATATTGCATAAAAACATACATACACACATACACTAATAGAATAGAGAAACCAGAAATAAACCAATGCATTTATGGTCGATTGATCTTCAACAAAGGTGCCGAGAACACACATGAGGAAACTATAGTCTCTTCGATAAAGGATGTTGGAAAATAAATAATAAAGGGTATTGAGAAAACTGGTTATGCTTGTGGCAAGTGATATTTTCTGCGCTCTAAAGAAACTCTCAAATAATAACTGATTTAGAAGCAAATGTAATGGTCTTTTTAACCACAGTAAATTATTACGGTAATTTTTTTCTGACTCCAAGCCCTTGAAAGTACAGGCTTCAATGACTGGCCTCTTAACTTGGGCAAAACATCCCCTGACATAAGTTGTAGCAGTATTTTCTTAGATCAGTCTCCCAAGGCAAGAGAAAGAAAAGAAAAAATAAGTAAAGAGGACGTAATCAAACTTAAAAGCTTTTGCACAGCAAAAGAAGCCATTGACAAAATGAAAAAAACTTATAGAATGGGAAAAAACATTTGCAAATTATGGGACTAACAAGGGGTCAATTTCCAAAATATATAAACAGTTCATATAACTCAAAACTTTTTTAAAAAAACTCAAAAAATGGGCAGATCCAGAAATAAATCCACATCACTCTAGTCAGAATATATTATATATATAATAACCTGTAATCAAAAGTACTCTGAAAAATACATATATCTGAATCACTTTGCTCTATACCTTAAACTAATACAATATTATAAATCAACTATGAGTTCAGTTCAGTCTAAATTTGGCAATAAGGAGTTCATGGTCCGAGCCACAGTCAGCTCCTGGTCTTGTTTTTGCTGATTGTATAGAGCTTCTCCATCTTTGGCTGCAAAGAATATAATCGATCTGATTTCGGTGTTGACCATCTGGTGATGTCCATGTATAGAGTCTTCTCTTGTGTTGTTGGAAGAGGGTATTTGCTATGACCAGTGCATTTTCTTGGCAAAACTCTATTAGTCTTTGCCCTGCTTCATTCCGTATTCCAAGGCCAAATTTGCCTGTTACTCCAGGTGTTTCTTGACTTCCTACTTTTGCATTCCAGTCCCCTATAATGAAAAGGACATCTTTTTTGGGTGTTAGTTCTAAAAGGTCTTGTAGGTCTTCATAGAACCGTTCAACTTCAGCTTCTTCGGCGTTACTGGTTGGGGCATAGACTTGGATTACTGTGACATTGAATGGTTTGCCTTGGAAACGAACAGAGATCATTCTGTCATTTTTGAGATTGCATCCAAGTACCGCATTTCGGACACTTTTGTTGACCATGATGGCTACTCCATTTCTTCTGAGGGATTCCTGGCAACAGTAGTAGATATAATGGTCATCCGAGTTAAATTGACCCATTCCAGTCCATTTTAGTTCGCTAATTCCTAGAATGTCGACATTCACTCTTGCCATCTCTTGTTTGACCACTTCCAATTTGCCTTGATTCATGGACCTGACATTCCAGGTTCCTATGCAATATTGCTCTTTACAGCATCGGACTTTGCTTCTATCACCAGACACATCCACAGCTGGGTATTCTTTTTGTTTTGGCTCCATCCTTTCATTCATTCTGGAGTTATTTCTCCACTGATCTCCAGTAGCATATTGGGCCCTTACTGACCTGGGGAGTTTCTCTTTCAGTATCCTATCATTTTGTCTTTTCATACTGTTCATGGGGTTCTCAAGGCAAGAATACTGAAGTGGTTTGCCATTCCCTTCTCCAGCGGACCAGGAGCTGACTGTTGCTCGGACCATGAACTCCTTATTGCCAAATTTAGACTGAAATTGAAGAAAGTAGGGAAAACTACTAGACCATTCAGGTATGACCTAAATCAAATCCCTTATGATTATACAGTGGAAGTGAGAAATAGATTTAAGGGCCTAGATCTGATAGAGTGCCTGATGAACTATGGAATGAGGTTCGTGACATTGTACAGGAGACAGGGATCAAGACCATCCCCATGGAAAAGAAATGCAAAAAAGCAAAATGGCTGTCTGGGGAGGCCTTACAAATAGCTGTGAAAAGAAGAGAAGCGAAAAGCAAAGGAGAAAAGGAAAGATATAAACATCTAAATGCAGAGTTCCAAAGAATAGCAAGAAGAGATAAGAAAGCCTTCTTCAGTGATCAATGCAAAGAAATAGAGGAAAACAACAGAATGGGAAAGACTAGGGATCTCTTCAAGAAAATCAGAGATACCAAAGGAACATTTCATGCAAAGATGGGCACGATAAAGGACAGAGATGGTGTGGACCTAACAGAAGCAGAAGATATTAAGAAGAGGTGGCAAGAATACACAGAAGAACTGTACAAAAAAGAGCTTCAAGACCTAGACAATCATGATGATGTGATCACTGACCTAGAGCCAGACATCTTGGAATGTGAAGTCAAATGGGCCTTAGAAAGCATCACTACGAATAAAGCTAGTGGAGGTGATGGAATTCCAGTGGAACTATTCCAAGTCCTCAAAGATGATGCTGTTAAAGTGCTGCACTCAATATGTCAGCAAATTTGGAAAACTCAGCAGTGGCCACAGGACTGGAAAAGGTCAGTTTTCATCCCAATCCCAAAGAAAGGCAATGCCAAGGAGTGCTCAAACTACCGCACAATTGCACTCATCTCACACGCTAGTAAAGTAATGCTCAAAATTCTCCAAGCCAGGCTTCAGCAATATGTGAACCGTGAACTTCCTGATGTTCAAGCTGGTTTTAGAAAAGGCAGAGGAACCAGAGATCAAATTGCCAACATCCGCTGGATCATGGAAAAAGCAAGAGAGTTCCAGAAAAACATCTATTTCTGCTTTATTGACTATGCCAAAGCCTTTGACTGTGTGGATCACAATAAACTATGGAAAATTCTTAAAGAGATGGGAATACCAGACCACCTGATCTGCCTCTTAAGAAATCTGTATGCAGGTCAGGAAGCAACAGTTAGAACTGGTCATGGAACAACAGACTGGTTCCAAATAGGAAAAGGAGTACGTCAAGGCTGCATATTGTCACCATGTTTATTTAACTCATATGCAGAGTACATCATGAGAAATGCTGGACTGGAAGAAACACAAGTTGGAATCAAGATTGCCGGGAGAAATCTCAATAACCTCAGATATGCAGATGACACCACTCTTATGGCAGAAAGTGAAGAGGGGCTAAAAAGCCTCTTGATGAAAGTGAAAGTGGAGAGTGAAAAGGTTGGCTTAAAGCTCAACATTCAGAAAACGAAGATCATGGCATCTGTTCCCATCACTACATGGGAAATAGATGGGGAAACAGTGGAAACAGTGTCAGACTTTGTTTTTCTGGGCTCCAAAATCACTGCAGATGGTGACTGCAGCCATGAAATTAAAAGACGCTTACTCCTTGGAAGGAAAGTTATGAGCAACCTAGATAGCATATTCAAAAGCAGAGACATTACTTTACCAACAAAGGTTCGCCTAGTCAAGGCTATGGTCTTTCCTGTGGTCATGTATGGATGTGAGAGCTGGACTGTGAGGAAGGCTGAACGCTGAAGAATTGATGCTTTTGAAGTGTGGTGTTGGAGAAGACTCTTGAGAGTCCCTTGGACTGCAAGAAGGTCCAACCAGTCCATTCTGAAGGAGATCAATCCTGGAATTTCTTTGGAAGGAATGATGCTAAAGCTGAAACTCCAGTATTTTGGCCACCTCATGCGAAGAGTTGACTCGTTGGAGAAGACTCTGATGCTGGGAGGGATTGAGGGCAGGAGGAGAAGGGGACGACAGAGGATGAGATGGCTGGATGGCATCACTGACTCGATGGATGCGAGTCTGAGTGACCTCCGGGAGCTGGTGATGGACAGGGAGGCCTGGCGTGCTGCGGTTCATGGGGTCGCAAAGAGTCGGACATGACTGAGCGACTGATCTGATCTGATCTGATGAGTTCAGTTCAGTTGCTCAGTCATGTCCAACTCTTTGTGACCCCATAAATTGCAGCACGCCAGGCCTCGCTGTCCACACCAACTCCCGCAGTTCATTCAAACTCACGTCCATCGAGTCGGTGATGCCATTCAGCCATCTCATCCTCTGTCGTCCCCTTCTCCTCCTATCCCCAACCCCCACCCCCGCCCCTAGCAATGAGTCAACTCTTCGCATGAGGTGGCCAAAGTACTGGAGTTTCATCTTTAGCATCAGTCCTTCCATTAACACCCAGGACTGATCTCCTTTAGAATGGACTGGTTGGATCTCTCTGCAGTCCAAGGGACTCTCAAGAGACTTCTCCAACACCACAGTTCAAAAGCATCAATTCTTCGACGCTTAGCTTTCTTCACAGTCCAACTCTCACATCCATACATGATTACTGGAAAAACCATAGTCTTGACTAGACTGGACCTTTGTTGGCAAAGTAATGTCTCTGCTTTTTAATATGCTGTCTGGGTTGGTCATAACTTTCCTTCCAAGGAGTAAATGTCTTTTAATTTCATGGCTGCAGTCACCATCTGCAGTGATCTTGGAGCCCCCAAAAATAAAGTCTGACACTGTTTCCACTGTTTCCCCATCTATTTCTCATGAAGTGATGGGACCAGATGCCATGATCTTCGTTTTCTGAATGTTGAGCTTTAAGCCAACTTTTTCACTCTCCACTTTTACTTTCATCAAGAGGCTTTTGAGTTCCTCTTCACTTTCTGCCATAAGGATGGTGTCATCTGCATATCTGAGGTTATTGATATTTCTCCCAGCAATCTTGATTCCAGCTTGTGCTTCTTCCAGCCCAGTGTTTCTCATGATGTACTCTGCATATAAGTTAAATAAGCAGGGTGACCATATACAGCCTTGACGTACTCCTTTTCCTATTTGGAACCAGTCTGTTGTTCCATGTCCAGTTCTAACTGTTGCTTCCTGACCTGCATATAGGTTTCTTAAGAGGCAGGTCAGGTGATCTGGTATTCCCATCTCTTTCAGAATTTTCCACAGTTTATTGTGATCCACACAGTCAAAGGATTTGGCATAGTCAATAAAGCAGAAATAGATGTTTTTCTCTTGCTTTTTTATGGTCCATCGGATGTTGGCAATTTGATGTCTGGTTCCTCTGCCTTTTCTAAAAAGCCAGCTTGAACATCTGGAAGTTCACAGTTCACGTATTACTGAAGCCTGGCTTGGAGAATTTTGAGCATTACTTTACTAGCGTGTGAGATGAGTGCAATTGTGCGGTAGTTTGACTGTACTTTGGCATTGCCTTTCTTTGGGATTGGAATGAAAACTGACCTTTTCCAGTCATGTGTCCACTGCTGAGCTTTCCAAATTTGCTGGCATATTGAGTGCAGCACTTTGACAGCATCATCTTTCAGGATTTGGAATAGCTCAACTGGAATTCCATCACCTCCACTAGCTTTGTTCGTAGTGATGCTCTCTAAAGCCCACTTGACTTCACATTCCAAGTGGCTGGCTTGGATGTCTGGCTCTAGGTGAGTGATCACACCATCGTGATTATCTGGGTTGTGAAGATCTTTTTTGTACAGTTCTGTGTATTCTTCCCACCTCTTTTTAATATCTTCTGCTTCTGTTAGATCCATACCATTTCTGTCCCTATTGTGTCCATCTTTGCATGAAATGTTCCCTTGGTATCTCTAATTTTCTTGAAGAGATCTGTAGTCTTTCCCATTCTGTTGTTTTCCTCTGTTTCTTTGCATTGATCACTGAGGAAGGCTTTCTTATCTCTCCTTGCTATTCTTTGGAACTCTGCATTCAGATGTTTATATCTTTCCTTTTCTCCTTTGCTTTTTGCTTCTCTTCTTTTCACAGCTATTTGTAAGGCCTCCCCAGACAGCCATTTTGCTATTTTACATTTCTTTTCCACGGGGATGGTCTTGATCCCTGTCTCCTGTACAATGTCACAAACCTCATTCCATAGATCATCAGGCACTCTATCTATGAGATCTAGTCCCTTAAATCTATTTTTCACTTCCACTGTATAATCATAAGGGATTTGATTTAGGTCATACCTGAATGGTCTAGTGGTTTTCCCTACTTTCTTCAATTTCAGTCTGAATTTGGCAATAAGGAGTTCATGATCTGAGCCACAGTCAGCTCCCAGTCTTGTTTTTGCTGACTGTATAGAGCTTCTCCATCTTTGGCTGCAAAGAATATAATCAATCTGATTTGGTGTTGACCATCTGGTGATGTCCATGTGTAGAGTCTTCTCTTGTGTTGTTGGAAGACGGTGTTTGCTATGACCAGTGCGTTCTCTTGGCAAAACTCTATTAGCCTTTGCCCTGCTTCATTCCGTATTCCAAGGCCAAATTTGCCTGTTACTCCAGGTGTTTCTTGACTTCCTACTTTTGCATTCCAGTCCCCTATAATGAAAAGGACATCTTTTTTGGGGGTTAGTTCTAAAAGGTCTGGTAGGTCTTGATAGAACTGTTCAACTTCAGCTTCTTCAGTGTTACTGGTTGGTGCATAGTCTTGGATTACCATGATATTGAATGGTTTGCCTTGGAAACGAACAGAGATCATTCTGTCGATTTTGAGATTGTATCCAAGTACTGCATCCGGACTCTTTTGTTGACTATGATGGCTACTCCATTTCTTCTAAGGGATTCCTGTCCACAGTAGTAGATATAATGGTCATCTGTGTTAAATTCACCCATTCCAGTCCATTTTAGTTCGCTGATTCCTAGAATGTCGACATTTCACTCTTGCCATCTCCTGTTTGACCACTTCCAATTTGCCTTGATTCATGGACCTGACATTCCAGGTTCCTATGCAATATTGCTCTTTACAGCATCAGACCTTGCTTCTATCACCAGACACATCCACAACTGGGTATTGTTTTTGCTTTGGCTCCATTCGTTTTGAAGTTATTTCTCCAATGATCTCCAGTAGCATATTGGGCACCTACCAACCTGGGGAGTTCTTCCATATAAATAAAGTCTCTTTGCCTACCTCCCCCCAGGAAAAAAGACTGGCCTCATATCAAATTACTACAGTTGCAATTTGTGTCTTTTCTTTCTTTTTCCTTTTCCTCTCCTTTTTTCCTTCCTTCAATATAATTGACCTATTCAGTTCAGTTCAGTTCACTCAGTCATGTCTGACTCTTCTTGACCCCATGAATCGCAGCACACCAGGCCTCCCTGTCCATCACCTACTCTTGGAAGTTCACTCAAACTCACGTCCATCAAGTCGGTGATGCCATCCAGCCATCTCATCCTCTGTCATCCCCTTCTCCTCCTGCCCCCAGTCCCTCCCAGCATCAGGGTCTTTTTCAGTGAGTCAGCTCTTCACATGAGGTGGCCAGAGTATTGGGGTTTCAGCCTTAGCATCAGTCCTTCCAATGAACACCCAGGACTGATCTCCTTTAGAATGGACTGGTTGGATCTCCTTGTGGTCCAAGGGACTCTCAAGTGTCATCTCCAATACCACAGTTCAAAAGCATCAATTCTTCTGCTCTCAGCTTTCTTCACAGTCCAACTCTTACATCCATACATGACTACTGGAAAAACCATAGCCCTGACTAGACGGGCCTTTGTTGGCAAAGTATGTCTCTGCTTTTTAATATGCTATCTAGATTGGTCATAACTTTCCGTTAATTTAATTTCTGATGTACTTCATGATTCACTGTTCTTACACACTTCAAAAAGATCATTTCAATAAGTCTGCTTAATCTCACCATATATGGTTACAGTTTTCTTGTGACAAGGACTTCTAAGATCTTGTTTAGCACCTTTCTAATATGCAATACAGTGTTATAAACTCTAGGTACCATACCATACATTATATCCCTAGGAGTTATTTTATAATTAGAAGTTTGTAATATTTGACCCACTTAAGCCATTTCACCAACCCACTCCAGTGTTCTTGCCTGGAGAATCCCAGGGACAAAGGAGCCTGTTGGGCTGCCGTCTCTGAGGTCGCACAGAGTCAGACACGACTGACGCGACTTAGCAGCAGCAGCAGCAGCAAGCCATTTCACACACTCTCTACCCTCCACCTCTTGCAAACACCAATCTGTTCTCTTTGTGTGATCTCTTGATTTGGGGTTTTGGTGGTGGTGGTGGTGGTGGTGTAAATTCCATATGTAAGGAATTTAAGGATCATAGAGGATTTACCTTTCTCGATCTGACTTAACTCACTTACATAATGCCCTCAGTGTCCATCCATGTTGTTACAAATGGCAATATTTCATTTTTTATAGCTGAATAACATTCCATTGTGTGTATATATCATATTTTCTTTACCTGTTCATCCATTGATGGACATACAGGATGTTCCCATATATTAGCTATACAGTGAACAAGGGGGTAAATATCTTTTGGGGGTGTTGTTTTTTCTTTTGATAAATACCCAGAAGTGGAACTGCTAGACCATATGGTAGTTCTATTTGCAATTTTTTAAGGAACTCTCTACTGTGTTCCATAGTGGCTGCACTAATTTAGATTTCACAGTACACAAGGATTACCTTTTCTTCACATCCTAGCCAACAGTTGTCTTTTTGATAACAGTCATTCTGACAGGTATGAGGTGTCTCATAGTGATTTTGATTTTCATTTCCCTGATAATTAGTGATGTTCAGCATCTTTTCATGTATGTGTTGACTATTTGTATCTCTCTTTTTTTCTCCCCTATTCTTACCTCTTCCTGGGAAAACGTCTATTAAGATCCTCTGCCATTTTTTCAGTTTTTTGTTTCTTTTTTTTTTTTTTTTTGCTGTTGAGTTTTATAAGTTCTTTATATATTCTGAATATTAATACCTTATCAGCTATGTAATTTGTAAATATTTTATTCAGTAGGTTGTCTTTTTATCTTTCTTGATGGTTTCCTTTGCTGTGCAGAGCTTCTAACTCTGTTTCTCTGGAGAAGGAAATGGCAACCCACTCCAGTACTCTTGCCTGGAAAATCCCATGGATGGAGGAGCCTGATAGGCTACAGTCAATGGAGTTGCAAAGAGTCGGACATGACTGAGCGACTTCACCTCACCTCACCTTTGCTGTGCAGAAGCTTTTTAGTTTGATGTAGCTGACTCATGCATTTTTTATTTTATTGGTTTGCTTTTGGTGTCAAACCCAAAAAAAAAACATTGCCAAGACCAATGTCAAGGAGATCACAGCCTAGAAGCTTGGTTTCAGGTCTTATATTCAAGTCTTTAATCCATTTTGAGTTGGTTTCTGTGTGTAATGTAAGACAGTGGTGCGGTTTTGTTTTGTTTTGTTGTTTGGCATAAAGCTGTCCATTCTTCACAATACCCATTATTGAACAGATTGTTCTTTCCCCCATTGTATATTCTTGCATATTCTTGGCTCCTTTGTTATAAATCAATTTATCATATATGTGTAGATTGATTTCAGGGCCCTATTCTGTCCCACTAATCTACGTGTCTATTTTTGTGACAGCCATACTGTTTTGATTATTATAGTGTTGTAGTATAATTTGAAATGAGGTAATGTGATGCTCTGGTTTTGTTCTTCTTGCTCAAATTTGCTTTGACAAGTTGGGATCTTGTATGATTCCATACAAATTTTAGGATTGTTTTATTTATGTGGAAAATGTCATTGGAATTTTTATAGGAATTGCATTTAATCTGTAGATGACTTTGGTTAGTAGGGACATTTTGACAACATTAATTATTCCAGTCCATTAGAATGAAATATCTCAATTTATATGTAGCTTCAATTTCATTCATCAGTGTCCTATGATTTTTCAGTACACAGATCTTTCACCTCTTTGTTTAAATTTATTTCCAGATATTTTATTTCATTCTTGATGCAGTGGTAAATGGATTTGTTAATTTCTCTTTCTGCTAGTTTATTGTTACTGTGTAGAAATGCAAAATATTTTTGTATATTGATTTTGTATCTTGCAATTTTATTGTGTTTATTAGTTTTTAACAGTCTCTTGGTAAAGTCTTTAAGGTTTTCTATATATAATATTATCTGCACCTAGTGACAGTTTAATTCTTCATTTTAAATTTGGTTAGCCCACTCCAGTACTCTTGCCTGGAAAATCCCATGGACGGAGGAGCCTGATAGGCTGCAGTCCATGGGGTCGCTAAGAGTCGGATATGACTGAGCATCTTCACTTTCACGTTTCACTTTCATGCATTGGAGAAGGAAATGGCAACACACTCCAGTGTTCTTGCCTGGAGAATCCCAGGTACAGGGGAGCCTGGTGGGCTGCCGTCTATGGGGTCGCACAGAATCAGACACGACTGAAGCAACTTAGCAGCAGCAGCAGCTTTTATTTACTTCTCTTGCTAGGACTTCCAGTACTACATTGAATAAAAGTAGCAAGAGTGAGTACCCTTTTCTTGTTCTTGGTCTTAGAGGAAAACCTTCCAGCTTTTCACCATGGAGTATGATGTTAGCTGAAAAGCTTCATCTTTTCAAAGAACCTGCTCTTAGTTTCACTGACTTTTCATTATCTTTTTAATCTCTTTTTCATTTATTTCCACTCTGATCTTTGTTGTTTCCTTCCTTCTATTACTTTTGGGTTTCATTTGTTCTACTCTTTCTAGTTCCTGGAGGATTAAAGTTCACCTGTTTGTTTGAGCTATTTGTTGGGTTTTGATATAAGCATTTATCACTATGGCCCTTATTATGTTGAGATATGTCCCCACTATACCCACTTTGTTGAGAGTTTTTATAATTAATGAATGTTGAATTTCTTCAAACGCTTTTTCCACATCTATGCAAATGATCATATGTTACCTTTTTTAATGTAGTGTGTCACCTTGATTTGCAGATGTTGAACTGAACTGAATCTTGTTTTATGATCCTTTTACTTTGTTGTTGCATTTGGTTTATTAACATTTTGTTGAGGTTTTTTCATCTATAATTATCAGAAATATTGGCCTATAATTTTCTTGTGGCATTCTTGTCTGATTTTGTTATTTGGGGGTAATGCTGGCCTCAAAATTAGTTCAGATATTCCTTCCTCTCCTGTCATTTAGAATAGTTTGAGACAACCAGTGCTAAATCTTTTTAGATGTTTTATAGAATTCACTAGTAAATCTGGTCCTAGGCTTTTCTTTGTTGGGAGGCTTTTCATTACTGATTCAATCACCCTACTAGTAATTGGACTGTTCAGATTTTCTTTTTTTCATAATTCAAGTCTTAGTAGGTTGTAAGTTTCTAGGAGTTTATCCATTTTTTTCTAGGTTGTCATGTTTGTTGGTGTGTAATTGTTCATAGTAGACTCCTATAATCCTGTGTTTCAGTACTCTCACTAGTAATGTTTTCTCTTTCACTTCTGGTTTTATTTGACTTCTCTCTCTCTTTTTGGGAGTATAGCTGCAGGTTTATCAATTTTGTTCATCTTTTCAAAGGACCAGCTCTTAGTTCCATTGACCTTTTATTGTCTTTTTAACCTCTTTTTCATTTAGTTCCACTCTGATCTTTGTTGTTTTCTTCCTTCTAAAACTTTTGGGTTTCATTTGTTCTGCTGCACTTCAGTCGTGTCTGACTCTGTGCGACCCCACAGATGGCAGCCCACCAGGCTCCACCATCCCTGGGATTCTCCAGGCAAGAACACTGGAGTGGGTTGCCATTTCCTTCTCCAATGCATCAAAGTGAAAAGTGAAAGTGAAGTCACTTAGTCGTGTCCAACTCTTCGCAACCCCAAGGACTGCAGCCTATCAGGCTTCTTGGTCTACTCTCTCTAGTTGCTGGAGGATTAAAATTCAGTTATTTATTTGAGATATTTCTTAGGTTTTGATATAAGCATTCATCACTATGAATTTTCCCCTTAGGACAGCTTTCACTACATCCTGTAAGTTTTGGTATATTGTATTTTTATTTTCATTTATCTCAAGGTACTTTTTGCTTTCTTTTATTTCTTTGACACATTGGTTGTTCAGTATCATGTTGTTTAATTGCTACATATTTGAGAATTTCCCAGTTTTTGTCTTGCAATTAATTTCTAGTTTTATACAACTGTCAGAAAAGATGCTTGATATAATGTGAACTTTCTTGAATTTATTGACGTGTTTTATAGCATAATGTATGCTCTATCTTGAAGAAACTTTCATGTCATTTGTGAAGAGTGTGTATTTTGTTGCTTTTTGATGGAATGTTTTATATGTATCAGTTCATCTGACCTAACATGTCATTTAAGATATGTTTCCTCACTGATTTTCTATCTGAATGATACATTCATTGATGAAATTGTGGTAGTTAAGTATCTTACTATTATTGTATTGGTGCCTATTTGTCCATTTAAGTCTGATAATATTTGTTTTATATATTGAGGTGCATAAATATTTACAAATGATACGTCCTCATGTTGATCTCTATATCATTCTGTAATGCCTTTCTTTCCCTCTTATTACAGTCTTTATTATAAAATCTTTTGTCTGACACAAGTATTACTAACCCAGCTTTCTTTTTGTTTCCATTTGCGTGAAATCATTTTCCATTCCTTCACTTTCAGTCTGCACATGTCTTTACAGTCAGTGAATTTTTGTGTGCAGCATATAGCTAGGTCTTGTTTTCTTATCCATTTAGCCAATTTGTGTCCTTTGATTGGAGAATTTAGTCCATTTACATTTAAAGTAATTACTGATAGTTATGTATTTACTGCCATTTTTTAAATTGTTTTCTCATTGTTGTAGTTCTGTTTCTTTCTTCTTCTTATGTTTCTTTATGGTGTGATGACTTTCATGGTATACTTAGATTTCTTTATCTTTTGTGTATCTTTTATAGGTTATTGCTTTTTGGTTACCATGGGGCTTACATAAAAAATTATATTAAGAACAGTCTATTTTAACTTAAGTTTAAATGCATTCTAAAGCTCTACATTCTTGCTGTCTTGTCATTTTTTGTTGTCACATTTTACATCTTTTATATATGTATTAATTATAGTTATTTTTTACTACTTTTATATTTTAACTTTCATATTTTATAAATAACTCACCATCTTTACTATATATTTGTCATTACCAGTGAGATATATACTTTCATATGTTTTCTTGTTACTAATTAGCCCCATTTTTTTTTCAGTTTTAAAAAAGTACTTTTCTTTTATTTCTTGTCAGGCCAGTTTAGTGGCAATAAACTGTTAGCTTTGCTTGTCTGGAAAACTGTTATCTCTTCTTCAGTTCTTGATGAAAACAATGCCTGGTAAACTACTCTGGCCTAGAAGTTTTCTTTCCACACTTTAAATATACCATGCTGCTCCCTTCTGGTCTACAATTTTTCTGCTGAAAAATCAACTCATCAACTTACAAGGGTTTCCTTGTATGCAGCTAGGTTTTGTTTTTTTTTTTCTCTTGCTGCTCTTAAGATTCTCTTCTTGTCTTTAGCTTTTTACACTTTAATATGTGTTCCTGTGTATCTCTTTGGGTTATTCTGTTTTGGAATTCTCTGGACTCCCTAGATCCAGATGTCTGTTTCTGTCACCACATTAGGAATGTTTTCAGTTAAGTTTTCTGCTTCTGCCTCTTTCTCTCTCTCTCCTCCTTTTCAGACCCCTGTAATGCAAATATTGGTCTGTTTGATACTGTTCCATAAGTTGTTTAAGCAGTCTTCACTTTACTTCATTCTTTTTGTTTTTTGCTCCTCTGACTGTATGAATTCCACTGCCATGTCTTTGAGTTCATTGATCCTTTCTTTGCTTCATCTAGTATGCTGTTGAACTCCCCTAATGTGTTTCATTCCGTTATTGTATTCTTCAACTCTGTAACTTCTATTTAGTACTTTTTTTTATATTTTCTGTTTTTGTTGAAGTTCTCACTATATTCATTCTTTCTTCTGAGTTTGGTGAGGATTTTTATGACCTTTATTTTGAACTCTTTATCAGGTAAATCAGTTATCTCCATTTCATTAAGGATTTTTTTCTGAGATTTTTTTTTTCCTTTGTGCTTTAGTTTGGAACATATTTCTCTTTCTTCATTATGCTTGACTCCCTTTGTTAGTTTCTATGCATTAGATAAAACAAACACCTCTCCCATTCTTGAAGTAGTGGCTTCACATAGGACATGAACATTATGGTTCAACTCTGCCCTAGCTCTTGGTTGTCTCTCAAACCTCTGTACTCGTCCAAGCATCCTATTTTAAGTTTGATGGTTCCCAGTAGTTAAGAGTATGTGAAGACTTGTCAGTGTCCCAAATGAAGGATCTCAGGCAGCAGCTAGATTCAGACTAGCCATGGAATTTTCCAGGCAAGAGTACTGGGTTGCCATGTCCTTCTCCAGGGGATCTTCCCAACCCAGGGACCAAACCCAGCTCTCCCACATTGCAGGCAGACACTTTACTGTCTGAGCCACCAGGGAAGCAGGAGACTCTCATCAGTAGCTCTTAAATTATGCAAATATATAAAGTCTTATGGCACCACAAGTATAAGTCCCATTTGCCATCAGAACTAAGTAATTGGGAGATATCCCTGGGCAACAGTCAAAAAAAAAAAAAAAAATCAAGGGTGCTAAATAACTATATAAACTCCTTTCTGGGAGGTACTGGCAGGCTGAAGCAAGACAAAGTGAGAGTGACAGAATGGCATCCGTTGCCTTGTGTTCTCTAAAAGCACTGCCGTAGGGCCCTAAATGTGAAGCCAGTGCTCTAGCACACACAAGTAGACATTTTTCACAGAAAGACTGGTGGGTTTATATTTCACTCTGCTGTTTACGTAGTGCCCTGGTTTGGTAGCTTACAATGAACTGTCTCTCCAGCTGTCACATTCTCATGGTACCTAGGAATGCAAGGCCTCCTGGCCACCAGAACCAGATGATCAGGTGTCCCCTGGGTGGCAGCCACTAAAACCAGGGCTCCAGATACAAAACCCAGGGCACCAGACATACATAAAAATTCCCCTCCAGGAGATCCTGGGGCTCTGGAGTGTGGCAGAAAGACAGCATGAAGAAACACCCACCCTTTGAGGCCTCTGGAAAGGATTACCTTTAGATCTGTGTTTAATTAAGAATTTCTATCCCTCTGACTGCAGCTGTGATGGTAAGCTAATAGGCTTCTTTAACAGACTGGGCTCTTGGGTGTGCTGCCTCTTGCTTTGCCCTGGGAGTGGTAGCTCTTTAAGAATTCTTTCTCCTTTGGTTACAGTCCTGTGGAACCCTTGAGTATAAGCCCTGGTGGCCACCAGAGCCAGACAGTCCAGAGATGTCCCTGGAGGCAGCCACAATAACCAAGGTGTCAGACAAGTTTATAAGCTCCTTCCTGAAAGATACAGCCAGAGTATGGCAGAGGGGAAGCTCAAAGATTGCATCCATCAGTCGTCATTCCCTGAGAGCTCCTCTGTTGACCTCTGGATGTGTGCCAAATCAGAAGCCTGCCCCTTCAGGCCCAACTTCCTGGTTAAGCAAATAGGCTTCTCACTGAAAGACTAGGAGTGTTTTCTGGTCTTCTGTCTGTGCTGTGCCCTGGATATGGTAGCCTGCTAAGAACTGTCTCAAATTGTTACAGTCCCATGCTATGGTATCATAGGCCATGCTGGCTTCCTGAGCCAGGCAATCAAGTGGCATCCCCCAGGTGGCACAATAAAAACTGGAGCACCTGACATAAAAGCCAGGACACTGGTGAGATACTAGTGTTCTGTAAAGCAGTGGAAGAGTGGGAAACTGGTGCCCTCTGGCTGGAGTGAGCCACAGAGGGAGTGAAAAGATGGTGCCTGCTAGTGTCTGTCCTTTCAGAGTAGCCAGGAGGCCCCTAGATGTACATTAAATTAGATGCTTGTCTCTTAGGCCAAGGCTTAAAGATAAGGAATTTGCCTTCTTAACAGAAAATCTGGCACCTTTATAGTGGCTGCTTCTATACTGGGCCCTGGTGCAGGTGAGACCAAACATACAAACCCTTTAAGAGCCTTTTCTCACTTCAGTATAGCCTTGTAGGTCTCATGGACTCCAGCCTCATTGGTTTTCAAAGCTAAATGTTTCAGGGAGGGTCCAGGTCAAGATGGCAGAAAAAGAAAAACTATGCTTATCTCCTCCCAGAGACACACTAAAACTACTTTATATGGAACAGAGGTCTTTGAGAACAACCTGAAAACTAACAGAACAAATTTTCTACAACTCTAGATATAAATAAAAGGCCACATCAGGACAGATAGGAGAGGCAGAGGTGGATTCCAACAGAACCCATGCCCCTGAGGCAATGCCACAAGCAGGAGGCATATCATAACCGAGGAGGGCCCCCTTGAGGAGCAAGAGGCTCAAGCCTCATGTCGGGCTTCATAGCCCATAGGCCTACTCAGGGAAGGTGAGTCGATGAATCCCCACCATGTTTGGCTTTGAAAATCAGCTGGGCTTATGTCCAGGAGAGCCTAAGGACTATGGGAAAATAAATCTCCGCTCTTGAAAAGTTCACACAAGCTCACTCACTCTGAGTCCCAGCACAGAGACAGCAGCTTGAAAAGCACCTGGATCATACAGGAGGGAGACTTATTTTAGTGCATGTGCCATGAAGGGAAGGCTTCTGGTGGCTCTTCCTCCAGTGATAGAAGTGCTGTTTGGCATCCTTTTTGTTTTTACTCTTCTGTTCTGCCAGGGACCATTTCTGTCACTCTCCATCAATCTACTTAACACCTTGGACCCATCCCCAGCATTCCTCTGAGAACTCACACTGCCCAACCCACCAGCCTCAGCCAGTGCCTCCAAAATAGCACCTACCCTGCCCTACCTGGCAAGTAGTCCCAACCAGCACCAGTGCCCCTCAAAAATGGCTCCTGCTAGAGGGGACAAGCCTTGCACACTAATGTACCCACAGTAGTCACAGCCAGGCTTCATGGACAGCCAGACTGGGGGCTAGCCCTACCCACGAGGGTGTCAACAGCAGCTGTAGCCAAGCCACTTACTGGCCACGTCAGGAATCAGCCCCATGTACGAGTGCACACACAGCACTTGCAGCCCAACCACAACAAGAAGGCATACACAACACATACAGGGGATAACAGGAGGATCTCACTCTGGTGCCTGGGGTTATGGTGCCACTGGGCCCACAGATACTTACATAGGGCCAGTCTTTCAAGAGTGAGAGATATGGCTGTAATAATACAGAGAGGCAAAATGAGGAGACAAAGGAATAGCCTACAAATGAAAAAACAAGACAAAACCAAGGGGAAAACGTAAAATGGAGATAAGCAATTAACCAGATAAAAAGGTCAAATTAATAGTCTTAAAGTTGTTCACTGAACTCTGGAGAATGGATGAACTTGGTGAGAACTGCAACAACGAGATAGAAGATATAGAAAAGAACCAATCAGAACTGAAAAATAGATTAACAGAAATGAAAAATATACCAGAGGGAATTAACAGCAGACTAGAAGATGCAAAAGAATAGATCAGCAATCTGAGACAGGGTAGTGGATATCACCCAGGCAAAACAGCAAAAAATAAAATAATTTTTAAAATGAAGATAGCTTGGAACTTCCGTGGTAGTCCAGTGGTTCAAACTCCGTGCTTCCACTACAGGGGGCACAGGGAAACAGGGGGAACAGTGTCAGACTTTATTTTTCTGGGCTCCAAAGTCACTGCAGATGGTGACTGCAGCCATGAAATTAAAAGACGCTTACTCCTTGGAAGAAAAGTTATGACCCACCTAGATAGCATATTGAAAAGCAGAGACATTACTTTGCCAATAAAGGTCCGTCTAGTCAAGGCTGTGGTTTTTCCAGTGGTCATGTATGGATATGAGAGTTGGACTGTGAAGAAAGCTGAGGACCAAAGAATTGATGCTTTTGAACTCTGGTGTTGGAGAAGACTCCTGAGAGTCCTTTGGACTGCAAAGAGATCCAACCAGTCCATTCTGAAGGAGATCAGCCCTGGATGTTCTTTGGAAGGAATGATGCTAAAGCTGAAACTCCAGTACTTTGGCCACCTCACGCGAAGAGTTGACTCATTGGAGAAGACTCTGATGCTGGGAGGGATTGGGGGCAGGAGGAGAAGGGGACGACAGAGGATGAGATGGCTGGATGGCATCACTGACTCGATGGACGTGTGTCTAGGTGAACTCCGGGAGATGGTCATGGACAGCGAGGCCTGGTGTGCTGCAGTTCATGGAGTTGCAAAGAGTCCAATTCATGGACACGCAACTGAACTGAAGTGAAAGAGTCGGACACAACTGAGCAACTGAACTGAACTGAAGGGAAGTTGTGAATGCCGCACGATGTGGCCAAAATATAATTTTAAAAAATAAAGTAATAGGATAGTTTAAGGGACCTGTGAGACAACATCAAGTCTATTAACATTCACAGGGGTCCAGAAGGAGAAGAGAGAGGGAAATTTTTCTTCAAAACATATTTGAAGAAAAATGACTGAAAACTTTCCTAACCTGGTTAGCAAAACAGACATCCAAGTCCAGGATGCAGAGTCCCAAATAAGATGAACCCAAGAGACCCATACCAAGATACATTATAATTAAAACCTCAAAAGTTAAAGACCAAGAAGGAATCTTTAAGGCAACCAGGGACACCCACATAAGACTCTCAACTGACTTGTCAGCAGAAACTTTTCAGGTCAGAGGAGACTAACGTGGTATTCAAAGTGCTAAAAGGAAAAAAACTTAAACCAAGAATACTCTACCTGGCAAGACCGTCATTCAGAATTGAAGTAGAGATAATGGGTTTCCCAGAGAAGTAAAAGCTAATAGAGTTCATCACCACTAACTGAGCCTTATAAGAGGTGGTAAAGGAACTTCTTTAAACCGAAAAGACGAGGCTATAACTAGAAACATGAAAATCATGAAAGAAAAAATATCACTGGTAAGGGCAAACATATACTAAAGGTCAGTCACCTACAAAACTAATATGAAGGTTAAAAGACAAAAGTAGTAAAATCACCTGTAATATGAAACAAATAGACGATACACAAAAAGATGCAAAATATGTCAGAAACATAAAATATTGGGGGGGGTAATTAGCTTTTAGAATGTGCTCTTACTTAAATGGCCAATCATTTTAATAGACTGCTGTTTACATAGATTGTTGTATATGAACCTCATGGTAACCATAAACCTAAAACCTATAATATACACACACAAAAAATAAAGAGACAGGAATACAAACAACACACTAAAGAAAGTCATCAAATCACAAAGAGAACAAGAAAAGAAGAAATGAACAGATGAACTACAAAACAATTAAGAAAATGGTAATAAGTACATACCTAACAATAACCTAGATAGCATATTCAAAAGCAGAGACATCACTTTGCCAACTAAGGTTCGCCTAGTCAAGGCTATGGTCTTTCCTGTGGTCATGTATGGATGTGAGAGCTGGACTGTGAAGAAGGCTGAGCGCCGAAGAATTGATGCTTTTGAACTGTGGTGTTGGAGAAGACTCTTGAGAGTCCCTTGGACTGCAAGGAGATCCAACCAGTCCATTCTGAAGGACATCAGCCCTGGGATTTCTTTGGAAGGAATGATGCTAAAGCTGAAACTCCAGTATTTTGGCCACCTCATGCGAAGAGTTGACTCATTGGAGAAGACTCTGATGCTGGGAGGGATTGAGGGCAAGAGGAGAAGGGGACGACAGAGGATGAGATGGCTGGATGGCATCACTGACTCGATGAATGTGAGTCTGAGTGACCTCCGGGAGTTGGTGATGGACAGGGAGGCCTGGCGTGCTGCGGTTCATGGGTTCGCAAAGAGTCGGACACGACTGAGCGACTGATCTGATCTGATCTGATCTTATCAATAACTACTTTAAATGTAAATTGACTAAATGCTGCAATCAACAGAAAAAGGGTGGCTGAATGGATTAAACAAGACCCATTTATATGCTGCATACCCAGGCTTCAGATCTAAAGACATACACATAATAAAAGTGAAGGGATAGAAAAAGATATTTCATGCAAATGAAAATGAAAAGAAACTTGTAATAGCAATACTATCAGGCAAAATAGACCTGAAAGCAAAGATGTTACAATTGCCACAACAGAAATACAAAGGATCATAAAAGATTACTACAAACAATTATTTGACAACAAAATGAACAGCCTAGAAGAAATGGGTAGTTCCCAGAAACATGCAACTTTCCAAAAGTGAATCAGGAAAAATAGAAAATCTGAACAGATGACCAATAATGAAACAGAATTAGAAATTTTAAAAAGCCTCCCAACAAACAAGCCCAGGACCAGACAACAGGTAAATTCAACAAACTTAAGGAAGAGTTAATACCTATCCTTCTCAAACTATTCCAAAAAATTGAAGAGGAAGGAACTATTCTAAATTCATTCTCTGAAGCCAGCATTATGCTGATATCAAAGCCAGATAAAGACACTACAAAAAAATTACAGGCCATTCAGATCAGATCAGATCAGTCGCTCAGTCGTGTCCGACTCTTTGCGAACCCATGAACTGCAGCACGCCAGGCCTCCCTGTCCATCACCAACTCCAGGAGGTCACTGAGACTCATGTCCATCGAGTCAGTGATGCCATCCAGCCATCTCATCCTCTGTCATCCCCTTCTCCTCTTGCCCCCAATCCCTCCCAGCATCAGAGTCTTTTCCAACGAGTCAACCCTTCACATGAGGTGGCCAAAGTACTGGAGTTTCAACTTTAGCATCATTCCTTCCAAAGAAATCCCAGGATTGATCTCCTTCAGAATGGACTGGTTGGATCTCCTTACAGGACATTATTTATGCAAAAATTCTAAACAACATATTAGATATCAACAGTATAGTATAAGAACCATTCACCATTATCAAGTGTATTCCACAGATGCAAGGATGGTTCTATATACATAAATAAATCAGCATGAAATATTACATTAACAAAGTAAAGAATAAAAAGCATATGATCATTTGAATGAATGCAGAAAAATGTTTGACAAAATGCAATATCCATTTTTTATAAAAACTCTCAATAAAGTGGGTATACAGGAAACATGTATCAACATAGTAAGAGCTGTGTATGACAAACCAGTGGCTCAGAAAATACTTAAACAATGAAAAGCCAAATGCTTTTCCTTTAAGATCAGAAACAAGGAAACGTGTCTACTATTGACATTTTATTCAAAATAGTATCAGAAGTCCTAGTGACAGCAGTCACACAAGAAAGAGAAACAAAAGGCATCCACATTGTAAACGAAGTAGTAAAACTGTCCCTATTTGCAGATGACATGAAATAAAGTCCCTCTTACGTGGTCAGTTAATGTACAAATATTCACTGGAATGGGTGAATTTAACTCAGATGACCATTATATCTACTACTGAGGGCAAGAATCCCTTAGAAGAAATGGAGTAGCCCTTATAGTCAACAGAAGACTCCGAAATGCAGTTCTTGGGTGCAGTCTCAAAAATGACAAAATGATCTGTTCGTTTCCAAGGCAAACCATTCCATATCATGGTAATCCAAGTCTGTGCCCTGACCAGTAATGCTGACAAGCTGAAGTTGAATGGTTCTATGAAGACCTACAAGACCTTCTAGAACTAACATCCAAAAAAGATGCCCTTTTCATTACAGGGGACTGGAATGCAAAAGTAGAAACTCAAGAGATACCTGGAGTAACAGGCAAATTTGGCCTTGGAGTACAAAAAGAAGCAGGACAAAGGCTAACAGCGTTTTGCTAAGAGAATGCACTGGTCATAGCAAACACCCTCGTCCAACAAAACAAGAGGAGACTCTACACATGGACATCACCAGACGGTCAACACTGAAATCAGATTGGTTATATTCTTTGCAACCAAAGATGGAGAAGCTTTATAGAGTCAGCAAACAAGACCAGGAGCGGACTGTGGCTCAGATCATGAACTCCTTATTGCCAAATTCAGACTTAAATTGAAGAAAATAGGGAAAACCACTAGACCATTCAGGTATGACCTAAATCAAATCCCTTATGATGATACAGTGGAAGTGACACATAGATTCAAGGGATTAAATCTGATAGAATGCCTGAAGAATCATGGATGGAGGCTTGTGACATTGTACAGGAGGCAGTGATCAAGACCATCCCCAAGAAAAAGTAATGCAAAAAGGCAAAATGGTTGTCTGGGGAGGCCTTACAAATAGCTGAGAAAAGAAAGTAAAGGCAAAGGAGAAAAGGAAAGATATACCCATTTGAATGCAGCATTTCATGAATAGCAATAAGAGATAAGAAAGCCTTCTTCAGTGATCAATGCAAAGAAATAGAGGAAAACAACAGAATGGGAAAGACTAGAGATCTCTTCAAGAAAATCAGAAATACCAAAGGAACATTTCATGCAAAGATGGGCTCGATAAAGGACAGAAATGGTATGGACCTAACAGAAGCAGAATATAGTAAGAAGAGGTGGTAAGAATACACAGAAGAACTATACAAAAAAGATCTTCACGACCCAGATAATCACGATGGTATGATCACTCACCTAGAGCCAGACATCCTGGAATGTGAAGTCAAGTGGGCCTTAGAAAGCATCACTACAAACAAAGCTAGTGGAGGTGATGGAATTCCAGCTGAGCTATTTCAAATCCTAAAGATGATGCTGTGAAAGTGCTACACTCAATATGCCAGCAAATTGGGAAAACTCAGCAGTGGCCACAGGACTGGAAAAGGTCAGTTGCCATCCAATCCTAAAGAAAGGCAGTAGAAAAGAATTTTCAAGCAAAAAAACACAGTGTTTAAGCACAATTGCACTCATCTCACACACTACCAAGGGAATGCTCAAAATTCTCCAATCCAGGCTTCAACAGTATGTGAACTGTGAACTTCCAGATGTTCAAGCTGGATTTAGAAAAGGTAGAGGAACCAGAGATCAAACTGCCAACATCCACTGGATCATTGAAAAAGCACAAGAGTTCCAGTAAAACATCTACTTCTGCTTTATTGACTATACCAAAGCCTTTAATTATGTGCATCACAACAGACTGTGGAAAATTCTTCAAGAGGTGGGAATACCAGACCGCCTTACCTGCCTCCTAAGAAATCTGTATGCAGGTTAAGAAGCAACAGTTAGAACTGGACATGGAACAACAGACTGGTTCCAAATCAGGAAAGGAGTACATCATGGCTGTATGTTGTCACCCTGCTTATTGAACTTATATGCAGAGTACATCATGCGAAATGCTGGGCTGGATGAACCACAAACTGGAATCAAGATTGCTGGGAGAAACATCAATAACCTCAGATATGCAGATGACACCACCCCTTACAGCAGAAAGTGAAGAACTAAAGAGCCTCTTGATGAAAGTGAAAGAGGAGAGTGAAAAAGTTGGCTTAAAACTCAACATTCAGAAAACTAAATGTTAAGATCATGGCATCTGGTCCCGTCCTTTCATAGCAAATAGATGGAGAAACAATGGAAACAGTGACAGACTTTATTTTGGGGAGCTCCAAAATCATTGCAGATGGTGACTGAAGCCATGAAATGAAAAGACGCTTGCTCCTTGGAAGAAAAGCTATGACTAACCTAGACAGCATATTAAAAAGCAGAGACATTACTTTGCCAACAAAGGTCCATCTAGTCAAAGCTATGGTTTTTCCAGTAGTCATGTATGGATGTGAGAGTTGAACTGTAAAGAATGCTGAATGCCGAAGAACTGACATTTCTGTGATGTTGGAGAAGACTCTTGAGAATCCCTTAGACTGCACGGAGATCCAGCCAGTCGATCCTAAAGGAAATCAGTCCTGAATATTCATTGGAAGAACTGATGCTGAAGCTGAAACTCCAATACTTTGGCCACCTGATGCGAAGAACTGACTCATTGGAAAAGACCCTGATCCTGGTAAAGACTGAAGGCAGGAGGAAAAGGGGACAACAGAGGGTGAGATGGTTGGATGGCATCAATGACTCGCTGTACATGAGTTTAAGCAAGCTCCAGGAGTTAATGATGGACAGGCAAGACTGGCATGCTGCAGTCCGTGGGGTTCAGAGTCGTACACGACTGAGCGACTGAACTGAACTGAATGTACACAATGGAGCGAAGAATATACAATAGGTAAAAGACCGTGTCTTTAATAAATGATACTGGGAAACTTGACAGCTCCATGCAAAAGAATGAAACTGGATCACTCTCTATTCCTTATACAAAATAGAAACTCAAAAAGGATTGAAGACTTAAATGTGAGATCTGAAACCATAAAAAAAAACTCCTAGAAGAAAACATTGGCTGTATACTCTTTAAAATTAGACTTAGCAGTACTTTTTTTAATCTGTCTCCTCAAGCAAGGGCAGGGAAAATAAAAATAAATAAGACTATATCAGTTTTAAAGGTTTTACACAACAAAGGAAACCATCAACAAACATAAAGGCAATTTACTGAGTAGGAAGAAATACTTGTAGATTATCTATCTGATAAAGGATTAATATCTAAAATATATTTTTTAAAAACTTACATAACTCAGTATCAAAAAAAATCCAACCTGATTTTAAAATGAGCAAAAAGCCTGAACAAATGCTTTTTCCAGAAAGACATAGAGATGGCCAACAGACACATAAAATGGTATTCAGCATCACCACCATCAGTGCAGCACAAATATGAACCACAGTTGGCTGTCCCCACACCTTTCAGAATGACTGTTATCAAACAAACAACAAATGACAAGCGTTAGCAAGGATACGGAGAAAAGGGGACCCTTACGCTGGTGAGAATGTAAATTGGGGCAACCACTATGGAACAGTATAGACATTCCTCAAAAATTTAAAAATAGAACTGCTATCTGATCCAGTCATTTCACTTCTGGGTATTTACCCAAAGAAAATAAAAATGTTATTTTTAAAAGATATGTGCTCTCCAACATTCACTGCAGCATTATTCACAATACCCAACATGTGGAAGTAACCTAAGTATTCATCAATAGGTAAGTGGATAAAGCTGATGTCACACACACACACACACACACACACAATGGAATTTTACTTAGCCATAAAAAAGAATGAAAGCTTGACATTTGAAACAATAGGAATGGACTCTAAGGGTATTATGCTAAGTGAAATAGGTCTGACAGAGAAAGACAAATACTATATGATTTCATTTATATGTGGAATTTAAAAATCAAACTAAACAGAATACCAATAGAACACAGTAGAGGTCACCAGAGGGTAAATGGGTGGTTGGGTGAAATAGACGAAGGGAATTAAGAGGTACAGACTTCCAGGTATAAAATAAATAAGGCACAGGAATGTAATATATAGCATAGGGAATATAGTCAATAATATAGTAATAATTTTGGTAACAAATGGTTACTACACTTATTGTGACTAATTCATAATGTATCCAAATGTCAAATCTCTGTTGTACACCTGAAATTAATATAATATTACATGTCAACTATGCTTCAGTTTTTTAAAAGGAAGGAAAAAAGCTAGATTTGAGGGTAGTTGTCTCAGTTGCAGGTCTTAAAAGTTGGGTTCACAACATGGGATTCAAACTCTTTGCTCCTTAGGGAAAAGCTCTGGATTTCCAGTTTCTCTTAATTGTGGATCAGTGTGCTGGGGTTTACAGCAAGATTGTGTCTTAGCATCTCCTATCCACTAAATATGAGTTTTTTTTTTCTCATTTTTTCCAATAATATAGAAGTCACTCAGCTAGTTTTTAGGGTTTTTTCAGAAGAAATTGGTCCATATGTAGCTATATAGGTGCATCCATGGGAGAAGGCAAGTTCCTATTTGACCATCTTGAATCAGAACTCTGAAACCAGTCTCTTGAAGAGATACCTGAACTCCCTTGTTCGTTAAGCGTTATATGAAATCAAGCTAAATCTCTCTCACAGAAAGGATAAATAAAATGTGGTGTATGTATATACACACAATGGAATCTTATTCAGCCTTCAAAAAAGGAGGAAATCCTGTCATTTGCAACATGGATTAACCTGGAGGATATTATGCTAAGTAGAATAAGCCAGGCACAGGAAGTCAAATAGTACATGATTTCTTCTATGGGAATCAAAAAAAAAAAGTCAGACTTAATAGAAGCAGAAAGTAGAATGGTGGTTACCAGGAGCAGGGGGTGTGAGGGAAAAGGAGATGCTGACCCAATGTACAAAGTTGCAGTTGTACAGGATGAATAAATCTAGAGATCGAATGTACAATATAATCACTATACATTTAATACAATATTGTTTTAAATGCTGAAAATTCACTTAAGAGGGTAGATTTCAGGTCCTCTACATCCCTACTATCCTGCAAAATAGTAATATTGTGGGGAGATGCTATGTTGAGTAGCTTTACTGTAGTCATTGTTTCACAGTCTATATCACATTATTTTGTTATATATCTTAAATACATACAATTTTTACTTTAAATGTGTTTTTTTTTTAATTTTTTAAGTAAAATTAACCACAGTAAGATGGAGAAGGAAATGGCAACCCACTCCAGTATTCTTGCCTGGAGAATCCCAGGGATGGGGGAGCCTGGTGGGCTGGGGTCACACAGAGTCGGACATGACTGAAGCGACTTAGCAGCAGCAGCAGTAGCAACCACAGTAAGAAAGTAAAAAGAAACACAGGATTAATTTTACTTACATCTCTTATTTAATACCATATATCTAAAATATTTTTCCAATATGTAATCAGTATAAAACTATTGATAAGATGTTTTACTGTTTTTTTCTTACAAAGTCTTCAAAATCCGTATTTGCACTTAAAGACATCCCAGGGATTTTCCTGGTGGTTCCCAGTGCAGGGGGACTGGGTTCAGTCCCTGGTCAGGGAACTAGATCCCACATGCTGCAACTAATATCTGGCACAGCCAAATAAATAAATAAAAATTAACAGAAAATAAATTTATTTTAAAAAAAAGACATCTCAAATTGGGTTATTATCCACATATGGTTAGTGGTCACCATATTGGATCATGACAAGGATTCCAGAAAGAGAGTGGATAAGGGGAAAGAGAAGCAGAGAAGAAACAAAACAATTTTAAGAATATGTCCAAAAATTTAAGAATACTAGTTTCCAAATTGAGGAGGCTCTGAGCCCAGTAAAAGTGAATTTGATCCAGACCAAGGCACTTCATCAGTTTTATTTTAAAACACCAAGAACTCAGAAGCCTCGGTAGGCAACAAACAGGTTGCAGTCCAAGGATCAGTGGCTTTAGACTTCTCAGCAACAGTGGAGAAATGGAGGACAATGAATCAGTGCCTTTAAAATTCTGAAGGAAAGAACCATCAAGCATAATTGTATAAATACCAACCACATTAGGGGTAGATAAAGGGTATTTTCAATGATCTAACATCTAAAAAATGTACCTGCTATGCTCCCTTGTTTAGGAAGATACTGAAGAATGTGTTATACCAAACAAGGAAGCAAACCAAGAATGAGGAAAATGTGAGATGTAAGAAACAGGAGAAAGGTGAAGGGAATCCCTCGGGTGAAACTGTAAATCAGGCCTAGAGATCAACGAGCCCAGATTGGAGTAGGTCAGAGGGAACTGAAAACAATTTCAAGGAAACGAAATTGCTAGAATACCCAATGGGGCTGATTATGGACATAGAAAACTGGCAGAAGCTTTTGAATTAGTTGAATTAGTAACATGTACTATATCCCAAAACTAAACAAATAAAAGAGATAAAAGGAAAATGTAAATTTATAAACTCTGAATGTTGAGTAATTTATCTATGCTGAGGTTAGAAAGGGCATGTGGGTAAGGTGGAATGAGTAGCAAAAGAGCTGAAACCTCATCTTTCATAGTGCAAAATTAAACCACAGTCCTCAAATCAGAAATACAAGAAAGGAACAATGTAGACATCTTAACTGAAATGTAAAGATAAAAACCAAAATAAGCAAGTGTTGAAAATGCTTGGATCTGGGGAAGAGAAAATTTAAAAAGATGACTGCCATTTTTTCTAATAAATTTTGTAAAACTATGTCTAAGTCTAAAGTATACCCATATATAACTTTTAAAAGAAACAAACAGTAATAAATCTGAGTGAATAAAAGAGTTTTAACAGGCCACTGCTAATGAGTATCCTTACCTCCTAGCATTGAGTACTGGTTCCGCTGTATGGATGTGGATGGGGATGGAGTGCTCTCCATGTATGAGCTGGAATACTTCTACGAGGAGCAGTGTGAACGGATGGAAGCCATGGGCATTGAGCCCTTGCCATTCCATGATTTGTTGTGCCAGATGCTTGACCTGGTAAAGCCAGCCAGTGATGGTAAGACTGAAGGAAGAGCCAAGTTGCATTGTCCACATAACAGAGTGGAGGTTGTAATCCTGGGTTGTTCTAAATTATTTAACTTCCCAGTCTTCCATACAGGCTTTCTAAATACAGAAATATTTAAGTTTCTCCTTTATTGTTGGCATAGAACTAACAATCAATGGCAAATTCAGAAAGCAGATTAGTGGTAGCCAGTTGGGGAGGATTGCAGAGGGGAGGGGAGTGAGACTGTTTGATGGGCACAGAGTTTCCTTTGGAGGTGAAGAAAATGCTACAGAATGTGACAGTGGTGATGCTTGTGCAACAGTGTGAATGTATGAGAAACCATTAGAATGGTTAAAATGGTGAATTTTATGTGAACTTTACCTCAAAAAACATGAAATTTTTATAATCAAGTAAGCATATGCATATATCCTTTTAAATTTCAGTAAAAGTTTTTTTTTCACTTCGAAAAAAGCCTTTGAAATTTACCAGATTTATTCTTACACAGGCAAAATAACTCTACGAGACCTCAAGAGATGCAGAATGGCTCATATCTTTTATGACACTTTCTTTAATCTGGAGAAATACTTAGACCATGAACAGAGAGATCCCTTTGCGGTCCAGAAGGTACCACTATAGTTTTAACTTCTGTTTGAGGGATGCAATATCAGGGGTTCTATGCTTCAGATAAAAGTGGCCTCTGTCTGCAGGAATTTTGGTATTTAAAAAGGCTAACAATTACAATATTTCATAACATACTGAAAAGAAAGAATAAAGGACTCAGAGCCCATCTCTTCCCACAGCTAATCTTCAAGTGTAGGTAATAACCTGCATCTGACTTTCATTGAATGAATTGTGTGTTTTGTGTACTTCCATATACATAGAAACTGGTTACAGAAAGTTTTGAAATAATTGTCTTTCTCACTTTCAAAACTGTATCAGTAGATACATCTCTGTTACAGAGTATATACTGGGCTTGATTTAACTGTACCATTCAATTTCGGGATGGCATGGTAATGAAAACTAGATGCCCTCAAAGATAGACAACCTTGAGATAAATGTAACACTTTTTCAAGCGGTAATGATGACTGTATATGACATCAGTTTGAAGTCATTCTACAGCTGAAAAGCCGTGAACTGCCCTCCCCATACACAAAAACCTGTGGACTCTCAGAAAACCCACATCCAGGAAAAAACCAAACAAACAGAAAGCAGAATATCACCACTTCTCCTTCTATTCCCCTGTTTAAAGAGTAAAAACTATATTGATGGAAAAGAACTGATTGAGTACACTACAGGAAACTTCCTCAGTCTTTTATCTTCCATATGTTGCATAACTGTTTGACCTAAATATTAATAGTTAAGAATACAAGGACCAGCTTCTAAAAACAAATACTCTGCACCAGAACTTGGAGCATATCAAGGTACATTATAACTAGCTTAAAGTCAGTATTATATTTCATTGAGTTTAAAATGTCCTATTATTTTATATACCTTTAAGCAAGAAAAAGCAATTATAAAGCTAAGATGCATAGCAATTTCAGACATGTTTAAAAGATGGGGTGAAGTTCTTCAAATGGATTACAGTAATTAACACATTATGTAGTCAGTATTAAGGTCCTTACGTTCTTCTAGCATTACTAACTTTACATCCTAGGGCAATGTTAACCCAATTTCATTATGGAAAAACATCATTTTACCTAGAACATATAATCTAAGATGCCGTCTGTATTGTAGAAGGCTTTCTTCCCCCTTCTTTTTTTTATTTGTATTACAAATTTTACTTTAAATTTTCCTCTTTTTTCTGAGAGGTAGTAATTATCAACATTGTGATCTTCAAAGAATGCTATTAGTAAGTGCTCAGTAAATTCCAGGTACTGTGTTGAAGAGACACTGGGGGTTATATAGAGATAAGTCAGTATATAAAAAGAACGGGTATATAGAGATGACAAAGACAGGAGAACAAAAGGTGGCAGCCAAGCCCACATAGTACAATGAAGGAAATGACTAGGGGGAGAAGGGCTGCTTCTAAGAAGGTAACTCAGATGATGGCAGGGTATCCAAGCTGGCTGTGAAAGAAGCAATAAAAATTCACTAGAGGAAGGGATGGTATATTTCAGGTTAAGTTTAAGCCGCTCAGTTGTGACTCAGTCTGATTCTCTGTGACCCCATGGACTGTAGCCTCTGTCCATGGAATTCTCCAGGCAAGAATAGTGGACCAGTATATGGCTGATTCAAGTTGAAGTTCGACAGAAAACAACAAAATTCTATAAAGCAATTATCCTTCAATTAAAAAAAAAAAAAAAAAAAAGAATACTGCAGTAGGTTGCCATTTCTTTCTCCAGAGATTTTCCCAACCCAGAGGACAAACCCAGGTCACCTGCACGGCAGGCAGATTCATTACCATGTGAGCCACCAGGGAAGCCACATTTCAGGTGGGCACATGCAAACCACAGGTCACTCCAGATCGCTGCTATGCCAAGTGCGAGAGGAGAAGGGGCTAGAGAAAAGTCTCTGATTATAAGGCTGAAGAATCTAGACCCAAACAGTCCAGCTAATGAAGAGTACTTAATAATTTTGTGATTCAAGGTGTAGAAAATCAGTTTAGGAGTGTGACTTTAGTACCTCTTTTAATGTTTAGAGCTTCCCTGATAGCTCAGTTGGTAAAGAATCCACCTACAATACAGGAAACCCCAATTCAATTCCTGGGTTGGGAAGATCCGCTGGAGAAGAGAGAGGCTACCCACTCCAGTATTCTTGAACTTCCCTGGTGGCTCAGCTGGTGAAGAATCCGCCTGCAATGTGGGAGACCTGGGTTCAATCCCTGGGTTGGGAAGATCCCCTGGAGAAGAGAAAGCCTACCCATTCCAGTATTCTTGCCTGGAGAATTCCATGAACTGTATAGTCCATGGGGTCAAATAAAACATTTTTCACATAGGTTTTTTCAGGATGTAAACATTTGTGATGACCTATCTCCAATTTTTGTTTTTGATTCTGTTTCCTGTGGCCATCCCCTTCCCAATCAGGATGTTGAGAATGACAGTCCTGAGCCCTCCGACTGGGACAGGTTTGCTGCTGAAGAGTATGAGACCCTTGTAGCAGAGGAGTCGGCCCAAGCACAGTTCCAGGAAGGGTGAGTAAGTTTCCCTGTGTCTTTTTTAACAGGGGTAACCACATTAGGATCACCTTTAAAAAAATCAAGATTTTTGTCATATCATAAAAATGAGTGATTTTAACCCAATTTTAGTTGAGTGAATATTCCCCCAGCAGTATTCTCTTCCCTTCATTGATTTTATGAAAAGTCTTCTCATGTGCCATTTTCTTTAAAGAAGTTGTACGGTCCACTGAAAATGGAGATCACTATACCGTCATACTGCTTTGTTAGGGATGTTAGTAAACCCTATAAACACAGGAGAACTGAAGCTCTTTTAAATAATAAAGACCATTATGATCATCAAAACAAACCTTTATCAGACATGGTTTTGTGCATTCAACTCTGAATAAGAAGTTAACTTCTACAAAGGGACCATGGTAAGAAATTAAATTATCCAAGACTTTTACTACTTAGAACATTTCAGTAACTATACTTTGTTGGCTGTTTTCATCTTCTAGGGATTTCTTTAGCAGTTCCTTTATAGTCACTGTTTCTGTAAGGCTCTCAATCAATCCTCATTATTAATGTAATACTTTTTTGAATAGGCAGTATATTCATTTAATATTCAAATTAAAGAATAGTAAGTTTCCTGCTACTCAGTTCTCCCCAGAAGCAACCACTATTATCACTTCATGTGCCTTTTCAAGGATGCTCCATCCTGTTCCCTCCCATTCTCACACACTCTCTCTTTATACATATGTGTATGCGTATAAAAGCAAATACACATATACATTTTTTATCTTTTTTTTTTCTCTTACACATATGGTAGCACACTATTTGGTTCTCAGCTTTTTCCACACTTTTTATACAGTTTCTGTTACATAAGATAAGTTCTGGAGACTTGCTGTACAACACAGTATCTATAGTTAAAATATGGTATTGTGTGGTTTAAAATATATTAAGAAGATAGATCTTATGTTAAGTGTTCCTACAAAAGGAAAAAAAAAAAACACAAGGAAATGTCTGGAAGTAATGGATATATTTAGTGCCTTGACTGTAGTGATGATATGACAGATATATGCATATTCCAAAATCATCAAGATATATTCACTAAGTGTGTTCAGTTTTTTGTATCAAACTTCAATAAATCTAAAAACAGTAACAACAAAGCTTGGGGGAACAGCATGGTGAACTAAATACTTGTATTTTGTGATCATTGAGGTATAAATGAGGCAGCATAAATATCTGGGGATCCCTGAATGTATAAAAAAAATGAATAAAAGAAGAACTGAAGATTGGAAGAAAAACAAATCAATAAATTGGAGATTATTCTATAAATATATTCAGTGAATGTGCTAACTTTTTTATAGCTGCATAATATTCCACCGTATAGTTACACCATTATCTTATATTCCTCTGTTCACAGACATTATAGTGAAAATAGTCAAATATTAAGAGATATAAGGTTGCATTGAATAATCTTTTATATATGTCATTTTATACATCTGTGGTATAAATTTCTAGGGTGTAGCTAACAGGGCTTCCCAGGTGGCACAGTGGTAAAGAATCTTCCTGCCAGTACAGGAGACACAAGAGATGCGGGTTTGATTCCTGGGTTGGGAAGATCTCCTGGAGTAGGAAATGGCAACCCACTCCAGTGTTCTTGCCTGGAAACTTACATGAACAGAGGAGCCTGGCAGGCTACAATACATGGGGTCGCAAAGAGTGTGACACAACTGAGCATAGACAAACACACACACACACAGCAAACAGACAGCAAACTTACAAATACATAGGATTTTAGAGAAGCCAATACGAAATGACACAGATAGCCAGAATTAGCAATGGTGGGGAGCCATATCACCCCTAGGCCTAAAAGGACCAGGAGATGACATCATCATCAAAACCCAAAGGAGTAGCTCTATTCACAGGCATGATTTAACTCTGTGTCAGTGAGCTTCATTAGTTAGGAACTGGGGTAAGCTTACTGATCTTATGAAGCAATATCACTACTGTCGAGAACACGTGCAGATGTTTATAATAGTGAAAACCAGAGACAATCTAAGTAATAAGATTAATAAAATTATCATACATATACACAGTTCAATCCCATTTAACCATTAAAAAATCATTTTGTGGGTGTATAATTATTGACCATCAAGGAAAAAATAGGAATATGAAAAAAGGCCTTAAAAGATCTAGTAAAACAGAAAAGAACAAAATAAAGTTATCAGAAAGAAAATTAGGTATATATAAGGAAAACAAAGGGATCTAACTTATACATACTAGACAATAGAATAAATGAAATAGAAAAAAAATTCAAAGATAATAAAAAGTTCTTTTGAAATAAAAGAAGACCTGAGTCTGAAAGGTCAGAAGTCACACCGCATGTTAATGACTGGCCCCACAAATGTGTGGTGAAGTTAACAGAATTCAAAGATTATTTGGGGGACTTTTTCAGCTTTTTAAAAATGTAAGTCACCAGGTAAGAGGGGAAAAAATATCAACCTTGCCTCAGAGACTGCCACAGTAAAAATGAATACCGGAAAAGATCATGAAGCAATATTTATAACTCTCTCAGAGGAAGAAATTCTATACCCTAAAGTTTTATACTAACCCAAGATGACATTCAAGCATGAGAACGCAAATGGGAATTTTCTAAAAACTGAAAGGAATAAAGCACCCATGAGTTCTTATTTAAAAAGGGCATAATCATAAAACAGAGATGAGCCAAAATAAGGAGCCCAGAAATGGAGCGACCATGGTGGAAAAGAAGGACAGGGTCAGAACATAGCATTCTGGAAAAAAATAATATAACTCAAAGTGGGATGCAGAGAGGAGGAAGAAACATGTGTGTAAGTTTCGTTAGCAGGTCCTCAATGGCTCCCCTCTAAAGCTGGTAAGTCAAGTTGAGGTTTAAGACTATTAATTAAAGTAAACACTTGAAAAACCAAAGCCAATCTCTAAATATTCTAATTCAATCAGAAAACATGTGTGCACAAAAAAGAAAAACACCATGCAGCATAAAGATGACAGAACTAAAATAAATACTTTTTGATCAGTGAATGTAAGTGAAACAAACTCACTTATAAAAATAAAACAATTCCATTATAGAATGTTAACAAAAGCTGAATTTAAAAAGACTAAACAGTGACCTCCCTGGTGGTCCAGTGGTTAACACTCCACAATCCCAGTGCCAGGGGCCTGGGTTCAATTCCTGATCTGGGAACTAGATCCTGCATGCTGCAACTAAGAGCCACTGTGCCACAACTGAAAATAAAAAAGATCCTGCAACTAAAGATCCCACGTGCTGCAACTAAGACCCACAGCAGCCAAATAGACTTAAAAAAAAAAAAAAAAAAAAAAACTAACCACCCCCAAAAAGCTGTCCTGATAACATCAAATTTTTGAAGCAGAAACTCCAAAAGGAAAAAGGAGAACTTGAAACCTGTTATTTGCATCCATAGGAAATTATTCCCTGAAAATATTTTTGTGGTGTATTGTCCAGAGACTATTTACAAAATAAATATTAGGCCACAAACAAAACTTCAGTAGACTTCCCAAAAGTATTACAATAATATAGAGTAGCTTCTCATTTCAAGGTGGTAAACAAAGCATCCTGTAGTTTTCAGTCTCTCATACCATATTAAAATAAGAAATACAGAGCATCACCTGAAGTAAGAAGAGAAACTTTCAGTGGACTAACAGGACAGCAGATGAATCAGATTGAAGAGGGAGCTAGAGCTTAGGTTCTCTGCCAGAAGATGAGAAAGATAATTGCCACAAATAACAGAGCAGTACTTAAAGATGATCCATACCTTAATATGACTGAAAACAAGAGCAAAATGGAGGTTCAATCCAGGTAGGTTGAACCATATACATCCCATCCTACTCTTAAAGGAAAGACAAAAGCAGTGAAAATGGAATCTTGGAGCAGCATGGCCCCCATTCAGTTCAGCCACTCAGTCATGTCCGACCCTTTTCAACCCCATGGACTGCAGCACGCAAGGCTTCCCTGTCCATCACCAACTCCCGGAGCTTGCTCAAACTCATGTCCATTGAGTTGGTAATGCCATCCAGCCATCTCATCCTCTATTGTCCCCTTCTCCTCCTGCCTTCAATCTTTCCCAGCATCAGGGTCTTTTCCAGTGAGTCTTCTCATCAGGTGGCCAAAGTATTGGAGTTTCAGCTTTAGCATCAGTCCTTCCAAAGAATATTCATGACTGATTTCCTTTAGGATTGACTGGTTGGATCTCCTTGCAGTCCAAGGGACTCTCAAGTCTTCTCCAGCACCTCAGTTCAAAAGCATCAATTCTTTGGTGCTCAGCTTTCTTTATGGTCCAACTCTCACATCCATACATGACTACTGGAAAAATCATAGCTTTGACTGTACACACCTTTGTTGGCAAAATAATGTCTCTGCTTTTCAATATGCTGTCTAGGTTGGTTATAGCTTTTCTTCCAAGAAGCAAGCGTCTTTTAATTTCATGGCTGCAGTCACCATCTGCAAAGATTTTGGAGCCCAAGAAAATAAAGTCTGTCACTGTCTCCATTGTTTCTCCATCTATTTGCCATGAAGTGATGGGACCGGATGCCATGATCTTCATTTTCTGAATGCTGAGTTTTAAGCCAACTTTTTCACTCTCCTCTTTTACTTTCATCAAGAGACTCTTTAGTTCCTCTTGGCTTTCTGCCATAAGGGTAGTGTCATCTGCATATCTGAGGTTATTGATATTTCTCCTGGACACATCTGAAAAGTATGTCAAGGCTGTATATTGTCACCCTGTTTATTTAACTTATATGCAGAGTACATCATGCAAAATCCCAGGCTGAAGCACAAGCTGGAATCAAGATTGCCAGAAGTATCAATAACCTCAGACATGCATGGCCCATCCATCCCCCTGTTCTCATTTAAAGTACCAGCAGGTCCACACTGCTCTCTCCTGAGCAACCAGTGCAGGGGCAACAGTACACAGTAAAGGAGACAAATATCAACCAACAAAATACTCAGCAAATGAAAGAACTTTTAACCCTGGACTCACTACAGCAATCAGAACAAGACATCAAGATAGGTATATTTACTATTTGGTTTTATTGGCTCCACTGTGTGGCATGCAGGATCTTAGTTCCCCAGCCAGGGATCAAACTCATGTCCCCTGCAGTGGAAGCACAGAGTCTCAACTACTAGACCACCAGAGAAGTCTGTCTATTTTTAGACAGATAAAATTTTAAATGAAAGAAAACACAATCATTGCGTGATGTGATAACAGAATGGACACATCTGAAAAAATTTTTATCTATAATATTGATTGTAATACGGGAGTAAGAAATTCTTGTAGAAACCAGTAGAAATAATAGCCAGATAATTCCCAGAATTTTAGCTATTAAAACAAATAAAAATATAAACAGAAACAGAAGTCAGCTAATTTTTTCTGGCCAGGTAATAAATATTTTAGGCTTTGCAATCTCTGTCACAATTACTTGGCTCTGCCACTGTGTTGGGAAAGTAGCCCTAATATGTAAGCAAATGATTGTGGCTGTGTTCCAATAAAATTTTTAACAGACACTAAGATACTAAGTTCAGATCATTTTAACGTCATGAAGTATTTTTGATTTTTTTTTTTTTTTAATTTAAAAAGGTAAAACAATTCATGGGCTATTATACCAAAACAGGTGGTGAGACAGATTTGGACCACAGATTGCAGTTTCCCAATTCCTGTACTAGAGTGAAATCTCAGTACATAAAAAGATAGAACTGAAAAGCTACTAGAGAGAGAAAAAAAAATGCCCATAATATAGACACAAAAAGAAACAGCATTTATTTAAAAATAACTTTGAACCTTGAATTTGGTTTAAATGTAAAGGACAGATGAAGACATATTTAGACATCAAGAGATGCAAAAATGTTTACCACCCGTTTACCACCCACCCACAATCTTTGAAAGAAATATTAAAGGGTTTTCTTCAGCAACAAGGTAAATATATCCTAGAGGAATAGTGGGATATAAGAAACAACAAAATTAGCAAAATTTATCCTTAGAATTTTTATAGATACCATTAACAGATAGTAAAAGGTCAGAGTGAATCTTTATTAAAGTGGAGAATGCAGACACTGATAAATTTATATTTTTATAATGATAACTATGGAGTTAAAATGTCTGTTAAATTTTTTAAGGAAAATCACTAAAAGTAAATATTAAATGGAAAACTTTCTAATCATTTTCAGAAAAAGACAGTAGACTATTTAACTGGAAAAAAAATCTGTATGTAGAAAACTCAGTCTACTAAAAGACAAGTGTGTTTAACCAGTATTCTTTTGGTAAGAAGTGACTTTAACTCACATTGGCATAAAGGAAAAGCAAAGCTTTAGCAAAAAGGAAATTGTGGGCTTAAAGAACTGAAAAGTCCAGGGCTAGTACTGACTTCAGAGACAGACTGTCTCTCTTTAATCTCTTAGGTAATGTTTTTCTTTCATTCTTTCACTCTTCAGCAAGTTTTTAGTATGTGGTGGCAAAATGATAGCTCTACATTCAAATAAAAGAGCAAGTCCCTTTCCCACCAGATTCTACAAAAGCCCAGGACTTGTTTGGCTGTAATTGGCTTATTTTGGGTCTAGTCCCTGAACCAGCTCTAGAAGGAGTCAGACCTAGAAATTAGCTTGGACAGAAGTTCAAGTTCATCCAAACCACATGTTTTCTCAAGGAAAATTTGGGAAATTTGAACATGACGGTCAGAAAAGGGGAAACACATGCTGGTAAAGGAAGAGCAAATGTTCACTACAGTAAAAAGGAGACAAAAAGACAAAGACAGTATGAAATAAATAGACAAAATAAGTCCAGATATAGTATGAATCACAAAACTCAGAAAGGATTAAAAATCCAACTGTACACTATTCTTTAGATTCATACCTAACACACAGGCAACAGTCAAATAAATAGTAAATAAGAGGAAATCAGGTATAGTAATGTTTATGAGACAAGTAGAATTGAAAGCTTTAAAAGGAGGGAGGAGGGAGGAGGGTTCAGGATGAGGAACACATGTATACTTGTGGCAGATTCATTTTGATGTATGGCAAAAGCAATACAATATTGTAAAGTTAAGCAAAATAAAATTAAAAAAAAAAGAAACATCAGTATTTCAGCAGTTGGCCGTGAAAATAATTCACCAACTTTATGCAATACAAAAAGCAAATCTGATAGAAATACAAAAGAAAACTTGACAATCCCATAGTCATATAAAACCCAACAAATCAAATAGGACAAAATATTCATAATATAGAATTAGTACTTCATAGGGGTACTCAAAAATAGATTTGGTACCCGACAAATATGGAGCTATCACAATACAGTGCCTATTTATTAAGGCATGAAGGATATCACATTTTTAAAAACTACTAACATATAGGCCATATTTGTTACTTATGAAATTAGCAACAACAACAAAAACGCACATATCTGGAAAGTTAAAAAAAATTTTTGAAAAATTAAATATATCTTTTAACTGTTAAGCTACAGAGAAGATCAAGAAACCAATTACAGATTTTTCTTTTTAGAACCAGGCAATAAAAGCATTATATTTATTAAAATATGTGGGATATGAACACGGGAAAAGTTGTAATCTATAGAAACAAATAAATTAGGCTGTCATCTCAATATGCATGAAAAAGGATGACAAAATAGACCCAAATAAAGTACATGAAAAGAAGTTAAACAACTGTATTTCAAACAAAAAATAAATCTATTAATTTATACATATATAACCAGAAAGCATACCGTGCCAAGCACTATTCTGAATATTTTAATTCATTTTAATTGCAAAACTCATATCTTGTAGATGCTTTACCCCTGTTTTACAGATATTAAAACTGAAATACAGATTAACTTGTCAAATCTACCAACATGTATAAAAGAATACATCAAAAGAATACATCATAAGTAAGTTGATTTTATCCCAAGAGTGCAAGTGGTTCAACTTTACAAAATCTGTCATTAACAGATTAAAGGAGAAAGAAAAGAAAAGAATATATAGACTGATTCTTTGAAGGCATGTGATAAAATATATTTTCTAATTTGGAAAAAATGAAACTAAGCAAACTTAAAAAGAACACCTCCTTAATGGGTAAAGGGTATTAATCCCATACCCCAGAAATAACTAGCTAAAAATATAATAGGGAGAAAATCCTATTTGTGATAGCAACAAAAAAAGTTACTTGAAAATATATATGACAAAAATATAAAATTTCACTAAAAATTACGAAGATCATTCTCCATGTTAAAATTGTATGTAATCCCCCTAAGTATGTTATAGAACTTGATCAACTAATTCTGAAACTCATATTGAACAATAAATACAAAAGAACTGAAGTGAGTTCTGAAAAGAATCAAAGGTATGGTAGGGCACAGGGGATGCATAATCCAAAGGTATAGTAATTAAACTCCTTATAGGATCCATGCCAAAACTGAAGATTTATGCAAACCAATATAGTATATGATACTGTGTCAAGAAGTCTAGTCAGTAAAATGTTGACTCTCTGCAGACTGAAAAAAGTACATATTAAGCTAATAACTGCATGTAAATAAAGACTTTAAAAGCCAAAAAATGGTGGGAGAAATTTATAAGGGAATTATAGATTTGAGTATATTTTAAAAGTGACAGATTCTATATCACAATCAAAAGGCATAGGGTTGAATCATCAATAATGTTCTTTCATTATTGGAATCTTCAAAATCAGTAAAACATGACTATTAACCAATTCTAAAACATCAAAAGATAGAAATTTCACCAGGAAATAACAATGAAAATTCCCACTTCACCAAAAGGTAAAATGTAGTAGCCAGATATAACTATTTTAAATGCTATTTTTACCTAACAACAGCCTCAAAATACATAAAACAAAAATTGTCAAACAATTCAACAATTAATAGTTTAAGATTTCAACACTTCTCTTACGGTAGTTGATGCTAGTAGAGACAATCACTAAAGACACAGAAGACTTGAACAATAGTCAGTGTATTTGATCTAACCAGCATATAGACTCTACACACCAGTAGCAAAATATACATTTTTCTCAAATGCACATAGCACTTCTTCAGGAAAGACCATATGTTAGGTGAAAAAAAAAGATTCAGTAAATTCAAATAAAGTATGTTGTATGATCATAATAGGATAAAATTACAGATTAATAACAGAAGGAAATCTAGGAACCCCAAAATGTTTAGAGATTAAACAACACATTTCTAAAGACACATGGGTCAAAGGAGACACTGCAGGGAAATTTGATGTTGTCCTGAAACAAATGAAAATAAAAGATGATAGGGAAATCCGTATGTGGGGTGCAATTAAAGCAGTGCTTAGAGGAATATTTATGACCCAGAAAGTTCTAACATCAGTAAGATAAGCTTCCATCTTAAGCTAGCAAGTAAGAACCAATCAGACCCAAAATAAGTAGGAAGAAGGATATAATAAAGATCAGAGTAGAAATCCATGAAACAGAAAATAGGAAAATACTATGAAAGAATTCATGAAATCAAAAGTTGGTTCTTTGAAAATATTTTAAAATAGAAAGCTTTAGAAAAAGAGAGAAAGGAATAAATTAAAATCAGGATAGAGGAGGATACATCACTATAGATACTATAGAACATACTTATAAAGGAGTATTATGAACAGCTTTATCTCAGTAAGTTTCACATCTTAGATAACATGGGACAAAATCATCTAAAAACTCAAATTACCAAAATCAACTCAAATAAATTTAATTATATCTATTAAAGAAAACAGCTCAAGAAGAAATGGAAAATCAGGATAGGCCATATCAAGACACTAAATAAGTTATTAAGTTCTCCCCAAAAGAAAAGTCTAGGTCCAAATGGTTCATATATTTAAAGGAAAAAAATAATACCAATCTTTCATTAATATTTTCAGAAAATAATAGTAGGAGGGAACACTTCAAAACTAATTTTAGAAAGCTGGTATTACCCTGATACCAAAGCCAGACAAAGATACCAATATCCCTTATGAAATCAATATAAAACTTTTTACAAAATATTAAAGGTATCAAATCCAGCAACGTATAAAAAAGATTATACACTATGAGTAGGTTTACCCCAGGAATGGAAGGCCATCTTAACATCTGAAAATCTTCTACTATAATAAACCATATTAATACAACACAGGACAAAAAGCACATGATCATTTCCATGGACACAAAGCCATTTGACAAAATCCAACATCCATTCAAAATATCTCTTACCCAAGTAAGGATAGAAAGGAACTTTCTTAACCTGATAGAAGACATCTATAATTACATTATTTACATTATACCTATGGAGAAGGCAATGGCACCCCACTCCAGTACTCTTGCCTGGAAAATCCCATGGATGGAGGAGCCTGGTGGGCTGCGGTCCATGGGGTCGCAAGAGTCAGACACGACTGAGCGACTTCACTTTCGTTTTTCACTTTCATGCATTGGAGAAGGAATTGGCAACCCACTCCAGTGTTCTTGCCTGGAGAATCCCAGGGACGGGAGAGCCTGGTGGGCTGCAGTCTATGGGGTCGCATAGAGTCGGACACGACTGAAGTGACTTAGCAGTAGCAGTAGCAGTATGGCAAAAAACTGAATGCCTTCCCATTAAGATCCAGAGCAAGGAAAATATGCTTCTGTTCCTCCCTATTTCTAATCAACATTGTAACTGAGGGTCCTATCCTGTGCATTAAGACAAGGGAAAAAAAACAAACAAACAAACATTAAAAGTATTCAGACTGCAAAGAAAGAAGTAATCTATCCCTAGGTTATATATACTGTAAAGTAGAAAATATGAAGAAATCTGCATAAGAGCTACCAGAACTAATAAATTCATTAGCAAGGTCTCAGCTTCCCTGGTGGCTCAGATGGTAAAGAATTTGCCTGAAATGTTGGAGACGTGAGTTCAATCTCTGGGTCGGGAAGATCCCCTGGAGAAGGGAATGGCAACCAATCCCAGTATTCTTGCCTGGAGAATTCCAAGGACAGAAGAGCCTGGTGGGCTACAGTCCATGAGGTCGCAAAGAGTCGGACATGGCTGAGCAACTAACACTTTCATTTTTCCTCAGAATACAAAATCAGAATATAAAAGTCAGTTGTATTTCCATGTACTAGTAATGAACAATCAAATAGAGAAATTAAAAATAATTATTCACAACAGCATCAAAAAGAAAAATACTTAGGAATAAATATAACAAAAGAACACACTTTTATATAGGTATAATAAATGTAACAAAAGAACACACAAATATACCAAAAGAACATACTTGCACACTGAAAACTGCAAAATAGTGTTGAGAAAAATTAAGGAAGATCCAAATATTATGATAATAGAAAGCTCAGTATTTTTAAAATGTCAGTTCTCCCCAAATTGATCTAAAGATTTAACCCACTCCCTATCAAAATCCCTACAGGCTTTCGTTAAAACTGGCAAACTGATCCTAAAATTTATATGGAAACGCAAAATACCTCGTATAGCCAAACACTTTTTTAAAAGAACAAAGTTGAAGAACTTAGGCTACCTGATTTCAAAACTTATTAGAAAGCAGACAACCATCAAGGCACTGTAGAATTGATAAGTTTATGTGTGTGAGTCACTCAATCACGTTCAGTTCTTTGTGACCTCCACAGACTGTAGCCCCCCAGGCTCCTCTATGGAATTCTCCAGGCAAGAATACTGGAGTCTTAGCCATTCCCTTCTCCAGGGGATCTTCCCAACCCAGGGATCAAACCTGGATCTCCTCCTGCATTGCAGGCAGTTTCTTTACCATCTAAGCCATGAGGGAAGTCCCAGAATTGTTAAGTATGCACAACCAATGAAACACTCCAGAAATAGATGCTCATACATACAACCAATTAATTTTCAACCAAAGGAGAAAAGGTAGTCTTTTCAGAAATGAACTTGAAATAATTGGACGTCCTTCTGCAAAAAAAAAAAAAAAGGAAAGAAAACCTCAATCCATATCTCACACCATATACTTTTGTATACTTATTTTTATAAGTATCTCAAATTCCCTGGTTGTCTACTGAGATCCTTCGAGTTGCACAGTGCAGCCAAAATAATAGTAATCTCAATGAATATAAGAGTTGAAATCCTAAAGTTTTTAGAATAAAACACAGGAGAAAATCTTTGTGACCCTGAGTTATGCAAGAGCAATAAAATATTGATACATTGGACTTCTTTCAAAATTAAAAAGTATTGCTCTTCAAAAGACACCACTAAGAAAATGAAAAAGACACGCTGGGGGGAAATATTTCCAAAACATCCTGTTAAGGACTCCATCCAGAATATATAAAGAACTTACAACTCACTAATAAAAAAGGCAACCTAATTTTTTAAATGGACAAAAATTTGGTTAAACAATAACTAAATTAGAGGTTCCAACGGCAAATAGATATATGAAAAGATGCTCTATATCTCTAGTCATTAGGAAAATGTAAATTAAAACTACAATGAGATACATACACAGCCACTAGAACAACTAAAACCACCAGTTGGCAATGATGGGAAGAAGCTGGAACCCTCATATATTGGATTGATGTGTATGTAAAATTATGTAGCCTCTTTGGAAATGTTTGGCAGTTTCTTAAAAAGTTAAACAAACATTTGTCATATGAATCAGCAATTCCACTCCTAGGAATCTACCCAAGAAAAATGTTCACCCAAAGACTTGTACATGAATGTTAACAGCCGCACTATTCATAGTAGCCCCAAAGTGAAAATAATCCAGATATCCACTAAACTGGTAGATTAATAACCAAAATACAGTATAATGGAATGCTCTTCAGCAATAGAAAGAATGAACTATTGACTAACACAACATGGATGAATTGTAAGTGAAGTAGAAGAAGGTAGACAAAAATATATTCCAATCTTGTATGATTCCATTTATGGAAAATTCTAAAAAATGCATTATAATCTGTAATGACAGCAAATCAGTGGTTACCTTGGTAAGGCAAAAGTAATTATAAAGGGGCAGGAGGAAACTTTCATGGGGGGGATGGATATTTTCATGATCTTGATATGATGTTTTATAGGTGTATACAAAGTCAGAACTTATTAATCATACACTTTAAATATAAGCAATTTATTCTGTCAGTTATACCTCAGTAAACAAAAGAACTATTAATACATGCAGCAACACAGATGAATCCAAAAAAATACCATTTTACATGAAAGAAGCCAGACACCAAAGACTACATAATTCCATTATATGAAATTTCTAGAAAAGGCAAAATTATAGAGCCATGAAACAGATCAGTGGTTGCCTAGGTTCCAGGAAAAAGTAGAAAATGAATACAAACAAGCAGAGGGAGAGGAGAGGCAGATGGAGAGATGACAGTGTTCTGAATTTAAATTGTGGTGATGATTGCACAATTTTAAAAATTCACTGTGTGTCCTTAGTCACTTCAGTCAGGTCCAGCTTTTTGCGACCCCATGGACTGTAGCCTGCCAAGATTCTCTGTCCATGGGATTCTCCAGGCAAGAACACTGCAGTGAGTTCCACTCAAGATGAGTGAATTCTGTGATATGTAAACTAAACTGAAAATTTTTGTAAAAAGCAAGCACCGAAAAAAGTTGAGATTAACTGGAAGGAATTTTTTAAAAGACAATATTAATTCAATAAATGTTTGCATTCCTTCTATATTGCTGAACGCAGGATCCCTGCCTTAGCAGGAGAAACAGACAGATGCAATTAAAGTGTCTTTACTGCTCTCTCACAGAAGCAACACACTGTAGTTAACAGATATTGCTGGTAGAAACAAATTGGCCCAACCTCCCTGGAAATTAACTTGACGATATGCTGCAGAAGCCTGAATTCATACCCTTTAACTCCCAATCCTGGGCATCTACTGTAAATAATCAGAAGTTTAGATAGAACTCTTGTAACTAAATTGTAAAATTAAAAAATTCAAAACAACACAAATGTACAATAATAGAATAGTTAAGTAAGTCATGGTATTAATATCTGTGTCATATTATGCAGACATCTAAACTACGTGTTGCACAAAAACGTAACATGGAGAAGTCAAGTTTACAAAATTGTGATATAATCCCAGTATTACAAATGTGTATCTATATATACATGAGCTAAATGGTACGACTCCAGAATACTAAGTGATTAACTCTGAGCTGTAGAATTGCAATTTGGCTTTTTATTCTGTTCTGTAATTTATGTTTGTATAATGAACATGTACTATTTTAATAAATAGGAAAAGTTATTTTTCTCCTTTATCTGCTTACGTAGGTAATATGTATTGACTACAGAAGAGTAGAAATAAAGATACAAATCTTCCCCTAAACTCGACCACCCAGAGATAGCCTGAACATCATTTAGGAGTATGCTTCTAGATACTTCTTTGCAAATATTAATAGAGAAGTAATTTGTTTTACAAAAATGGAATTTGATATAACATACTGTTTTGTAACCTGCTTTAGAGGAAGGAGAAAAGAAATAGCAGATCTAAACACTTAGAAGTTTATTCGTCTAAAGAGACAAGAAAATGATGGCAGCTAAAGAGAATTATTATGTGTCAAGTAAAAAATTTTTTGAGCTGTGGTAGTGCTCAAAGAAGGTCCCAGTGTGTGTGTGGAGGGGAGACAGAGGAGAAAAGGGGATGAAGACAGAAATACAGGTGAGGGGGGGTCACGAGAGGAGATGCAGAGACCAGCTGTAGTGAAATTCGACCAGTGCATACGAGAGGCTTCTGCTGGACACCCCTCTTCTCATGTTATGGGAGATAAGATAAGGCCTGCACAGAGCCCATGTGGGTGATGCGGTCTCAGGGAGAGAGGAGAAGCCTTAACAGCCGCAGCCTGTAGAGCAAGCACTGGAATGTCATTACAAGAAAAGAAAGGCCTGTTTACAGTTGTTAATAACTGACTGACATAGTTCAAAAGCAAGGCCAGATCCAGAATTCCAAGGGTATGTTGGGCTTCATCTCAAAAGGAATTACAAATAAGTCAGTGAGTTTGTCAAACAGAAATTACCAGAATCAACTATTAGAAAGGAAGAACGGTAGTACCGTGGAAAGAGCCACACAGATCTGATTCTGCCTTCTTACTCACCAGCTGGGCAGGTTATCTGACTCCTTGCAGCTCAGTTTCAACTACCTTCCAAGGTGATTGTGAGAATCAAAGAGAATATATTTCTGTAAACACCTGCCACATAGTACTGATATAAATACGTGACAGAGAGTAGCTATTACTACTACTCCCTGAAGAGGAAGAGATATTATACAATATAACATCATGCTTAAAACCACAGAATTTGGAGTTAGACAAATTTAGTTAAGTTCAAATCCTTGCTGTCATTTACTAGTCATTTAAGCCTCAGCATTCGCTGTACAATGAGGATACCACCTGCCACACCAGACTGTTTTAGAGAAGACAACATACATAATATATTGTGTTCTCAGGCACAGTGCCTATGTAATCACTTTTGTTGTTGTTGTCATTTAGTCTCTCAATTATGTCCCTCTTGTTTGCAACCCCATGGTCAGTAGCTCACCAGGCTCCTCTGTCTATGCGATTTCTCAGGTAAGAATATGGAGTTGATCACCATTTTCTTCTCCAGGGGATCTTCTACTCCCAGGGATCAAATCGACATCTCCTGCAAGTCTCCAGCATTGCAGGCAGATTCTTAACCACTGGGAAAACGTGCAGTCAATAAACAATGGCTCTTATTAGTACCATGGTTTCACCAGTGGCTCCACAGTAAAGAATGTCTGCAGTGCAGGAGACATGGGTTCCATCCCTGGGTGGGGGAAGATCCCCTGGAGGAGGAAATGGCAACCACTCCAGTATTCTTGCCTGGAAAATCCCATGGATATAGGAGCCTGGTAGGCTACAGCCCATGAAGTTCAAAAGAGTCCAACACAACTGAGCAACTAAACAATAACAATTATTATTAGCTCTGTGATCGTGGCCACATTACATAACCTCTCTGAACTAGAATTTAGTCAGGTAGTACATTAGCATGGAGAAGGAAGTGGCAACCCACTCCAGTGTTCTTGCCTGGAGAATCCCAGGGATGGGGGAGCCTAGTGGGCTGCCGTCTATGGGGTTGCACAGAGTCGGACATGACTGAAGCGACTTAGCAGCAGCAGCAGCAGTACATGAGCGTTCCACTGGCTGCCTCTTTCCCCTTCATTCCCAGAACATGGCACACAGTTGACACACAGTAAACATCTGTTGCATGAGAATTAGAGATTTCACAATAAACTGTAGAAAATTCTGAAAGAGATAGGAATACCAGACCACCTGACCTGCCTCTTGAGAAATCTGTATGCAGGTCAGGAAGCAACAGTTAGAACTGGACATGGAACAACAGACTGGTTCCAAATAGGAAAAGGAGTACGTCAAGGCTGTATATTATTACCCTGCTTATTTAACTTATATGCAGAGTACATCATGAGAAACACTGGACTGGAAGAAACACAAGCTGGAATCAAGATTGCTGGGAGAAATATCAATAACCTCAGATATGCAGATGACACCACCCTTATGGCAGAAAGTGAAGAGGAACTCAAAAGCCTCTTGATGAAAGTGAAAGTGGAGAGTGAAAAAGTTGGCTTAAAGCTCAACATTCAGAAAACGAAGATCATGGCATCCAGTCCCATCACTTCATGGGAAATAGATGGGGAAACAGTGTCAGACTATATTTTTGGGGGCTCAAATCACTGCAGATGGTGACTGCAGCCATGAAATTTTTTAAAAGACGCTTACTCCTTGCAAGGAAAGTTATGACCAACCTAGATAGCATATTCAAAAGCAGAGACATTACTTTGCCAACAAAGGTCTATCTAGTCAAGGCTATGGTTTTTCCTGTGGTCATGTATGGATGTGAGAGTTGGACTGTGAAGAAAGCTGAGCGCCAAAGAATTGATGCTTTTGAACTGTGGTGTTGGAGAAGACTCTTGGACTGCAAGGAGATCCAACCAGTCCATTCTGAAGGAAATCAGCCCTGGGATTTCTTTAGAGGGAATGATGCTGACACTGAAACTCCAGTACTTTGGCCACCTCATGCAAAGAGTTGACTCATTGGAAAAGACTCTGATGCTGGGAGGGATTGAGGGCAGGAGGAGAAGGGGACGACAGAGGATGAGATGGCTGGATGGGATCACTGACTCTATGGACATGTATTTGGGTGAACTCTGGGAGTTGGTGATGGACAGGGAGGCCTGGCGTGCTGCGATTCATGGGGTTGCAAAGAGTCGGGCACAACTGAGCGAATGAACTGAACTGAGCAGTATCTAACAGTATCTGGCATATAAATGCTGGGGGAAATGGACCTGTTTGTGTTTCCACTGGAACACAGGCTCCTTTAAGGCAGAGCACCGGTTTGATTCATCCTGTAGCCCCAGCACTGGGCACTCTTTGGGAAGTAGGAGAGCCTCAGCAAATGTTTACTGAGTGGCACAGAAGGTACCACTAATCTGGCAGCCACCTTCACTACAAGGATAACTGCAGAAGCCTAGACAACTTGAAACCTTCCACAAACAACTTGAAATTCTCTATCATTTCACATCACAGGCCACCTCTGGGCCAAGTGCCTGTACCCCCTGACTCAAGGCTGTTGCTCGGGTAATACCTTCAGTAAGCAACCTAGTAATGACACAAGGAGAAATGCAGTATGACTCCATATTTTAGTGAGGTGACGGAGGGCCAAGGGTCTCCTTAGGTATGAATTTGCAAACACTGTGAATTACCCCATCTAGCACACAGCATGATAACAGCATACAACAGCATTTGTATAAATTCAGCCAAGGTCATAGGGGAAGCCAGAAACAGGATAACAGTTACATCAGAGATCAGATCAGATCAGTCGCTCAGTCGTGTCCGACTCTTTGCGACCCCATGAACCGCAGCACGCCAGGCCTCCCTGTCTATCACCAGCTCCCGGATACCTCTGGCCAACTAAACATGTCACATACATGAAGATAACAAGTTATGACACCCAATTAATTTATAATTAACTTTCTTATGGTTTTTGCAATAAAGTTTAAAACGCCACAAGAATTGTGAAAAGTAGGCTAAAGGGTCCTCCATGTTGCTATCTTGAGAAACTGGGACCTGTAATAATTAGAAACAAACTTCTCTACCAATCTGACAAAAACTTGATTACTTCAGATTTTTAGTTGAGTCTTTCACATTATCCTAAAAATACATTCTTACAGGATATTCTGGTATTTCACCAACAGCTTTACATTTTATTAACCTAGATTAAACACAATTTTCTGAGTCTTTATCTGATTAGTAGACAAAGACAGGCTTTGCTGAAGAAAAATTGAAAAATATAAAAAGATTAAAATTATCCTCAGTTGAGTCATCCAGAGATAACCATTATGTATACTTTGGTGTATTTCTTTTTGATGCTTAATGTTACTAGTGTGTTCAAAAACATGACTTTTAATGCTTCAGAGTATTCTCTCAAGCAATAACATCCATATTCCCTACCTTCGGACATTTAGATAATTTAGAACTATTTCCCACTGGATGTTTTTAAAGGTGAATTTCTCCTTTATGTTAAATATAAACATATATTGAATTACTATTTATATGAGATGTACATTTAGTTCAATTAGTACTGGAAAATAAGACACTGTAGAAGGTCAGAAGACCAGAGAAGTTTAAAGTTAAATAAATTTTATTTCAATAGATATGCACTGGTATCTAATTTATGCCAGGCACTGTGGCTGGTAATAAAAATGAATTGCACTCTGTCCCTTCCTTCAAGTTCAAAATTAGAATATATTTAATCCAAAATTTTTATAATATCTACAACCAAAATAAGAATTACTGATGGCTCATGACCTGGAACTGCAAGAGATCCTCAGCCATCAAAAAATAAATAGGATCAACTTTCTAAGGTAGAAAAGGAAATGTTATGTATTAGGAAATTTTACCACATTTGAAGTGATTGAATGGGTCAATAAGGAAATTCTTTGAACCAAATATCCAACTTCTAAAGTATTTCGGATAATTCATTTTATGTAAATGTCTTAGGATGAGTGAGTGAACTCTTTGCGACCCCGTGGACTATAACCTATCCGGCTCCTCCATCCATGGGATTCTCCGGGCAAGAATACTGGAGTGGGTTGCCATTTCCTTCTCCAGGGGATCTTCCCAACCCAGGGATCGAACCCTGGTCTCCTGCACTGCAGGCAGACACTTTACCGTCTGAGCCACCAGGGATATCTTAGGATATCTGTTCTTAAAAGTATAAGGGTAAAATTCATCTACTCCTATTTCTACAGCAATATAGACTTCAAATTAAGAGCACTAGTTAACATTTTATTCTGTGCTTATAGCTACCATGTATCTTAGATTTCCTCAGACAAGCCCTGAATTGAATATTCTATCCCTTTGCCCTTGTAAAGTCAGAATCCCCAAACAGGAATCAAACCATAACTCGAGACAACATCCTAAAACTGCATACAAATCCTTTGTCAGACCACACATGTGCCAGTCATTATTTGTGTTCATTCCAGCTATTATACTTCATCCCAGGAATCTGCAGAACTAGCCTTAATACATTTGCCCAGAAATTGCTCATCTGAAATGGGAAACTTAGGGACACAGTTTCTAAAAGGGGAAACTTAGGGACACGGGTTTCTAAAGGCTACCATATTGCTAGCAAAAATACATGAACCTGTAAACACAATGTTTAAAATGTATAACCAACAAGGACCTCTTGTACACAGAACTCTGCTCAGTTATGTGGCATCATGGATGAGGAGGTTTTGGAAGAGAATACACAAATATGTATAGCTGAGTTCCTTCTGTGTTCACCTGAAACTGTCACAGCATTGTTAATCGGCTGTCAGTTCAGATGCTCTGTTGTGTGCGACTTTGTGACTCCATGGGCTGCAGCATGCCAGGCTTCCCCTGTCCATCACCAACTCCTGGAGCTTACTCAAACTCATGTCCATCGAGTCAGTGATGCCATCCAACCATCTTATCCTCTGTCATCCCCTTCTCCTCCCGCCTTCAATCTTTCCCAGCATCAGGGTCTTTTCAAATGAGTCAGTTCTTCGCATCAGGTGGCCAAATTATTGGAGTTTCAGTTTCAGCATCAGTTCTTCCAATGGATATTCAGGACTGATTTCCTTTAGGATTGACTGATTTGATCTCCTTGCAGTCCAAGGGACTCAAAAGTCTTCTCCAACACAATTCAAAAGCATCAATAATCGGCTACACCCCAATACAAAATAAAGTTTAAAAAAAAAACACATGAACCATTATTTTCCCTTATGTTAACAATACTGTTACTACTCAATTAAAGAATCTGTGCTCAATTTGATACCTAGGGTTTCTTTGTGAACTGTTTGTGAACCCTATGAGTTCCTTAATCCTCTGACCCCTCTACTAGGTTTAAAATGGCCAATTAAATGAACAGGGAATACACACCATAAAATAATTTCATTTGAGCCCAGAGGAATTCCAGTGACCTGCAAGCAAGCCTGGAAGTGGTCATTTAGAACTCAGGAATTCCTGGACAGCAAGATAGACTTTGGTGACTTCAAGGTGACTTCTGTACCCTCACCATTTTACTGACTCCAGCCTTCCTCAACAACTCAACACAGTATTTTGAAAGAGCACTAAGGCAGTATTTTTCATTCAACAGCACATTTTAAGCAGCTGTTGGAGCCTGGTGGGCTGCCGTCTATGGGGTCACACAGAGTCGGACACAACTGAAGTGACTTAGCATAGCATAGCGTAGCATAGTGTCAGTCACTATACTATAACCCAAGGAAATTAGTGCGTTACAAAATGGACGTTTCACATTTGAGTGGGCATGACACATTTAATTATATAATTATGAAAAATAAACAGGGTAAACCAGTAATAGAGACAGGCTTGCAACTTAGGGAGCTGAGGGAAGAATTTTCTATGGTGATGAGAACCTAAAAATTGAGAAGCAAAGTTATGCAAAAAGCAGGGAGAAGAAATATCCTAGGCAGAGGAGTAAATGTGTGCAATGGCTCTGAGGCAGGAAATGGTGCTGAGATTTTTAAAAAGCCAGTATAGCTGGAATATAATGAGAAAGAGGGAATCATAGCTGGAAAGATTAGCAAGAGTCAGATCATGCAGGGCCTGGGGGAGCTATTGGAAAAAAGTTAAGCAAGGTAGTACTCTTCTTTGTTGGAGATGTGCAAGAACAGAGGCAAGGAGACAAATAAGGAAGCCATTACAGACATCTGAATAAGAGACAGTGGAAGCTCAGGCACTGGAAATCAAGAACCTTTTAAATGATATCTCAGATTTAAAATATGAGCACAAGTTAACCAGGGAGGAAGAGCACTGCAGGCCCCTGCAAAACATCTACTGTGGCATTAGGTCCCAAGGCCTATTCCGACACCGTAAACAGTCTGGTATGGCAAGAGCCAAGGGTATGTGATAGGAGCAAAAACAGGAAGACCAATTGTTAGAAAACTATTGCAGTAATCCAAGCAAGAAAGTGTAACATCCTTTACTCAATTAGTGGCAATGCAGAGGACGAGCCAAGACTGTATCCATGTGGTATTATTGGAAGTCATTGGAGAGTTGCTGGATTTGAAGAGGGGAGGGAAGAGGAGCTTGAAGTAATGAGATTTGTGGCTTTGAGTGGGTAGATCATGGTACTGTTTGCTACAATAGGGAAAACCAGGGTTGCAGGTAGGATGAGTCCAGGTTTGTATACACTGCCACATGGGAAGAGCCACATACTAGACAGGTGGACACACGGCAGTCTTCCGATTATAAAGAGGCTGAGGCTGGACATGTATGTTTAGAAACCACAAGTGTAGATAAACCATAAGACTGATTGCTCAGGGAAGTACAAAGTAGGAAGAGCTTAGTCCAGAACCCTGGGATGCACTGACACTACAAGGGCAAGTTAGAGCAGGATTTCTCAACAGCACTGATATTTCAAGCTGGGTAATTCTGTTGTAGGATGTTTAGCAACATTCCTGGTCTCTATCCACTAGATGCCAATGGGACCTGCCCAGTTAATGACAAATGTCTCCAGACATTGCCAAATGACCCCCAAGGTGGGGGGAAATCAACCCCAGCTGAGAACTGCTGAGTTAGGGTACGATTCATCAGCACACTGAGAAGAGGTTCTGAATGAGCTCCCCTGACCCAAGATTCCTCCAAAGCCTTTATGTATATTACTGTTCTTGGTGCCTTGAAAGTACAAAAGAAATGCAGATGACATTCCACTACATCCAACCCACAATGCACTGGAATACGTTTAGGTACTAGCTTGAAGCAAACCCGTTGTTAAAAATTCCATTTCTACATTAGGCTACAGTGGGAAAACACACATACTCTTGTTAAAAAAAAAAAAAAAAAAATTACACAAAACCCTGTCCCCTAGTATAGGATTAGGTGTCACCATTCTGCTTCAGTAAGCCCCAGTACTTCTCCACCGTTAGAATATGGTATTTTCTCTTTCATCTAATCTCTCTTCAGCCCTTATAATGGAGTGAAGTGAAGTGAAAGTCACTCAGCCATGTCCGACTCCTTGCGACCCCATGGACTAATAAGTCCATGAGATTCTCCAGGCCAGAATACTGGCCTTTCTCCAGGGGATCTTCCCAATCCAGGGATCAAACCCAGGTCTCCCACATTGCAGGCAGATTCTTTACCAAGTAAGCCACAAAGGAAGCCCAAAAATACTGGAGTGGGTATTCTATCCTTTCTCCAGCGGATCTCCCCAACACAGGAATCGAACCGGGGTCTCCTGCATTGCAGGCAGATTCTTTACAAACTGAGCTATCAGGAAAGCCCATATATAATGGGGTAGGAACTATTAGTTGAGGAAGTTGATGGCAGAGGGGTTAAGTTACATGGCCAAAGTAGCATTAAGTGACCAAACTAAGATTAGAACTCTACTTTGGAGTCTGACTCCAAAGTCCATGCTCTAAAGCTAAACCACTTAACCACTATTCCAGATGGTCTCCATTAGGCTGTAAACTCTGTGAGGAAGGGGCTGGTCAGTTTCTTTCACCATTGTATACCTAGCATTTGGCTCATGCTTAGCAACAGAAGCTCAAATATTTATTGAATATTGAATAGTCTCAGCTCAGACTTTAATTCATTCATAGAGCTGCATTGAGAGAGCACTCACAAACAGCAAATTAGATCACAAAGAGGAAGAAAATGTGTTCCAGTCTGATGGGAAATAAGTAGCTGCATCTGTAGAATTAACTTTTGAGTGTTTCCCCCCAGAACTGGAGGATCTTCCATCAACCCTACTTCAGTTCCATTAAAGCAAAATTACTCTTATTGCCTCCTTATTCATATACCAGTTAAGAGTGCAGCCTCTAGGAGATGGCAGAGTGCAAACAAATTAAGTATGGACAGCTTTTGCAAAATGACAGTACTAAATGATTTCTGACAGGATCATCAACAGGTACAGCAGTTTTCCAAACATCAGATATGCTTTTAACAGAAATGTAACATTCTCTACCCTCAAAGAGTAAGTGCCACCTACTGGGTAGTCCTAACCTAGTATTTTTTTTTTTTGTCATCAGCCAGTATTGGTACCTTTTTGACAAAAGTTATATATCCAGAAACTTCTGCACAGGTGAAGCAGCCATCATTCCCAGGAGATAAAATATTTTGTCATCCATGCCTGGAGTAGCCAGGAGAGTTAGTCTGGAGGATATGGAACTCTAAAGAGGGGTGAGCAGAGGGAAAATGCTGTGGAGTTCTGTAAAGAATGAAACGAAATCCAGGAGTAAGCTTTAATCAGCTCTATGTACACAGATTTCTTAGAAGCCATGGAAGCTACAAAGCAATTAGAGTTGAGAAAGTTCCCCACTCTGCATCAAAGCCACTTCAGTGAAAGCATTCATGTAAAAGCTCCTTCTTTCCAGACCTCATACCCTCAATCCATAATGCTTTCATTCCCATCAAAGCCTCTAGGGAAAGCTTGATTCAGCACATTTCAACATATTCTAACATGAGCTTGAAGAACAGGGAGAATGTGTTTTCTGTTCCAGGGCACGGTTTCTTCCAGGGTGTTTCAGTTATAGCTGCCATTTAGCAACTCCAGGTACTTTTGCTAGCTGATCTTCAGTCTAGTTTGCTGTATTGACTTCTACCCAAACATTAAAACTTTTAAAAAATCAGTAACTCATTTTTGTTCTTTCAGCTCCTTTGAAGATTATGAAACAGAAGAGCCTCCCTCTCCCTCTGAAATTGGAAACAAAGGCAATAAAATAGTGACCTCAAGCCTTTCAGAGAAATGTGGAAAGCTTCAGTCAGTGGATGAAGAATAGTTGCCAGTGTCTACGTGAAAAGGAGATACGTATTTCAAAAAAAATGTTTTTGTGAAGAGATGCTCTAGTTTGCCTATTGCATTTTAAAAGCTTTGATTTCTGCAAGTGTGTATCTGCACTAGGAACTTTTTAACGTTTTTGAGCAATAGCTCTGGATACACATACCCGATTTGGGAGACTCCTCCAGTTTGCCTCAAACCTCCTACAGAGCTTTTCCTCAGAAGCAAATGATATATACATCACCTTCCAACATCTGTGAATCAGCACTCTTCACCCTGAATGTACCAAGGATCTCTTGGGGACAGTGCCAAACACGGCTCTCTGCACAAAAGCAGAAGCTGCCTCTGTTGTCCAGTATCGCTGAGGCCCATCAGGGCTCCTATGGAGCCCAGAAGAAACCTTCACTTGCAGAAAACTTGAGTCAAGAAATTCTGGAACTTGAAAAAGCAGTCAGGGCCTCCAGAACTGAATTAGCCCTGGTAATAAAAGCACTGCCAAAACATCTCAGAGACTTCTTTTAATTGTATGTGTACTGGAGTTCAAAGATCTTGAACTTAATGTAATTTCACAATGACCTGCCAAACTGCTAGTCACTTTACATCCTCAGGTATTGTAACCACTGGGCCTTCCAACCTTGCTAGCAAGCTCTAAACCCTCCCCCCATCCTGACTGTGGATCTTCTGTAAAACCTGAAGAAAAACTTAACTGAGGACAAGTACAGAATATAACTCCTAATTGGGAGGAAAAAAAGTTTCCTATTAACTCATCTAACATTTGTAGCAAATTATTGAGTGATTTATTAATCTAAAAAGTAGTGTCCCATCTGTACTTCACATCAGAAAGCCTACTTGAAGGCTTAAATAATTATATATGAAAATTCTTACTAGACATATTCATCACTGAATATTAGACTAAGCCAACAGTAAAGGCCTCTATCTCAACATTATTCCTTCAAGTTGAAAAATAACTTACTCAAAATACTGCATCCACTTCAGTATTTATCACAAAAATGGGAGAAAACAGAGATGCTACCCATAAAAGAAAGCAACTTCATGTTTACTAGAGAGTAGACGTGGTTATTACAGAATACTGTACTTTTCAGCAAACCACAAGGCTAGTCAAATCTCACAATATTGTTTAAGACAAATGGAAAATAAACTATTAAAAAGGATGGAAATTTCTGCTAGTATAAAAGAAACCTCCCAGAAACTTTTTAATATCCACCTCCATATAAAGTCATTGAAGTTTTTCCCTGGATTTTTTAACCACAAGTCCTAAATGTCAGAATAGCTCCCTTTCCACCCTACATTGGTTCCCTTGCTGGTGTGAAGGCCAAACTTTTGAAATAATCAAACGTTGGCAAAAAGTGGAGAAAAGGAGAATCTAGGAAATGCACCATCAACTAGTACAGTTATTAACAGATTTAGCAATCCTTTTGTCAGTATCCTCCCAGTTTCCTGTTGTTTTACCTTCATGATCAGAACTGACGTTCAATTTAACCATTATAGAAAAAACTTAGTTTCTAATAGCTCACAAAGAAATAAAACCTTAAAAGTGACTAAATTTTTAGGAAATACTACATGCAATAATCTAAACACATTGGAAATTAGGATTAAAAGTATTTTTGTAGTACATAAAATTTACCATCTACCCCATCCAGCCTTTACAAGGAAATAAATTTTTTTTCAGATGAAAAATACTCAAATGATAAATGTTTTTAGAAGTCGGATATGGTTTATAGGTTTGAGCCATAATGGTCTAAACTATTTCTAAGGCTCAGCATAAATTCAGTTTTTCAACACACATTTTTTTTTTTTTTAACTATATGGCTGTACTTTACCTTGTTTCTCCTTACTTAAGTCATCTTGCTTTCATTTTGGTCAATATTTGGTTTCAAAAGCCTGTAATTATTATAAAAGTATAGCTACCAGTATCATTCCACTTAAGCGCTTTTAATTTAGGTCATCCAAAGTAACACATTTTCAGAAACAAGAATGTGTTTCACTGTATTCTCCTCTTAGTATTAAATATAAGAAATGTGAATTCTGAGGAACTAAAATAGGATATATTTGACTTCCTGGTAAAGATCATGCAGAATATAATCATTATTGCCCAACTGGAAATTTCAAGTTGTTACAATATCCAAGATTCCTTGATAAAAGTTAAATTGAAGGTATGACCTTAAAGCTAGTCGGATGAGATATAAGTTTCAGAGCTTAACATTAACTGCCGAGGTAATCAAACTAATGAAATTATGTGTATTTTCCCTGCATCTTATCTATGTCATTGTGTATTATTCAAAGTGTTTCTAAAACTCTAGACTGATCAAATGAGAGAAGTCATTTGCTCAACTTTGGAAATGTTATGGTGTGTTTGGGTGGAGAAGCCTGCATGATTTAACTTTTGTTTTTCCCTTTTTGCAAAACTAAATAAAGTTGTCAAATACACACTTTTGGTTTTAATGACACTTGCAACTCATTTTTATGTTTGAAAGAGTAGCATTATAAACAAGCTTGAGTTTCAAAGAAAGTAACTCTTTGAACCTCTGGGAAAACTTTATAAAGAAAGATATGGAAAGATAACGCCTCATACTAAGAAGTCATTTCCTCTGGGGATGGGAATTTGGGTTTGGGAATGAGAAGTTCACAAGATCAAAGGAGAATTTAGCCTTATATATTGTTTGAAGAATGTGTAATTGTTATTTGGATACCTAAATTTTTGTAACAAAGAGGGAGGAAAAATACCATCCACACTTTAGATTCCAATTCTGAACTGTGAACTTAGTATTTTCTAAAACATTTTATATTTTTTGCCTATAATACAAGGAAAATTTTATTTTTCATCTGTTATGAAACTTTTACTTTGCTTTAGTCACCAGCAAGTTGTTTTAAGAAAACTAAGAACACAGTGAAGAAATTCTGTATCCTAGAACTGTACTGCCTCTCTGTTTAGAGGTGTAGACCTATGGAAACTAATCAAAAAGATTAGTTCTACAACTGTCAGCTGTAAAACTTCTTTTGCCTAAGGTGAAAGATCATTGGATCACTTATGGTTAATTACAAGGAATCAAAAAAAAACAAATGAAGATGAGTCATATTAAATGCTGTTATTGTTTTGGTGGTTTTAAATCCTGTTGAAGTAAATCCAATTACTTCAGTAATAATTTCTCAATTATCCATTGTTAGCCATTGGTCAGCATTCCTAAAAATAGTTCACCATATAAAGAAAAACAACATAAAAATCAAGGCACAGTAATTACTCTTCCCCAAACGTATATAATACAGGCCATTCAAAGCATGCTATCCCAAACTCCTCAGTATTCTACAACATAGAATTAGAAAACTAACATTTATTGATAGATTTAAGGTGTAATACAGGTTTCCAAAAGTGTGGCAGTGAGAATACCAGCATAAAAAAGAGAAACTTGTGCTAAAAACAACCTGAATTCATCATTGGCAATATTACATAACAATCAAGGCCCTCACATACTAATGATTTTCACTTTGTCTATATTGCCAACCTCCCATGCATCAAAAAACACAAAACTAAGATTATCAAACTTGGGAAGCAATAAAGTACTCAAGGAATTTTAAGATCATAATATTAGGAAAGTTTGGGAGATTTGCAAAATATATTCTAATCATCAATGTGTACAATCTCGTTATTTCTAGTCATTTTTGCAGTGATCATTAGTGAATAAAGAACAGATTTACAAGTTTATATAGCAGGGCATCTGCGTCCAAAGTAAAACTGTTACAAACTTTAGACAAATACATGTTTCATAAGACACTGCTAACACTCAGAGGAATTAAATAAAATTCCAAAACTTGGAAAGCAAATAAAGACAAGACAACTAAGAAGCATTTTCCACCATTTACTCTTGTTATCAAAAATAGTTCAACTCTTCTTGCAAAACAAAAACAAAATAGTACATACTGGACACATACATCACATTTTTCTTCCTATGGCTTTAGCCCACCCCCACCCCACCAAAAGAGACAAAAAAAAAAAAAAGCCCAACAACAACAAAAACAACTCTACCTGACCACATTCACAGAAAATGACACCAGGATACACTACAAAACAGAAGGAGGTGTCATCTGCTCTGTGTCCAAAGGTTTCTTCTCCATGTCTTGTACTAGGTGAGTAACCATCATTGAACATGCTGTGTGCCAAATCAAAACATAACTTCAGCATATGTCAGATCTCAGAAAAGATGGTGAACGTAGTAGAAACTGAAAATTTTCCAGCAGTATTTTTCTTTAAATAAGCACTGTCAAAGCAGCAACTCTTAAATCATAAGGTCACTGCTTTACAACCTAGTCAGTCCTTGTTTTATTTGGGCTGTGTGTGCTCTTTCAAGCAACTGACTAGATTTCCCTTCAAAAGAATGTTTGTGACTCACTTATCTCCCCCATAAAAATTACAGGGAAGACAAGGATTTAAACTGAAACACAGTTTGTGCTTTACATGCAAGAGAGTATTCTAAAGAAAATCCAACTAGCTTCAAACCTACCTAAATGCACAGGCTTCAATAAAAAGGCATTTTTATTAGGCCTCTATAAAGAAGTCTCCACAACGAATAGCACCCTATTAAAAAAAAAAAAAAAAGAAAAAGCATCTCCAAACTAAAGTCTGAGGCAAACTATTAGAGGAAACAAAAAATCACTTTGAAGTGGCCAGTGGCAATAGGTATAATGCATAAATCTGAGTAAGTTTTGGAGCATTATTCCAAAATTATTTTAAGTAAATCCCAATTTCTAAATAAAACATTTGTATAATTTTTTAAAATTCTGTCACATAGTATAGTCTAAATTCAATTACCTTCAGAATAAAACTACTCTTCTCCACTTCATTTATCTAATCAGAACATTGCTCAAAGTGAAGGAAAGATTTAGAGTTTTCCCCTAGAAATGAGTCAGACTTAACTAAAAGTGGGATTCAACTCAGAAGAGGTTTGTGGCATGAACGGCTAAACATCCACAGTCTGACAGAATTTCAGTTTGTTCACTTTTAAAAGACAGATTTTTTTTCAACATTCTAATGAGGGGCAAATTTTTTTTCATAATACTGCTGATTTAAAAACTGCTACATACACCAGTAGCCAATTTTCATGATCAGAAATGGTATTATGTCAGTACCAAGGTTGAGCTGGACACATCAGCTTCTCAACAGGAGAAACATCAATGGCATCTGAAGGTAGCACTGAGTCTCCTGAACAAACTAATGGCTACTTTTCCACAAAATATGAGCACAATCCTTATGGACTGACTAGATACCACGTCCTTACATTTAATCATAAACTTTGATTATGCACAAAGCATGACCATAAACAATGAGGTTAATGTTATTTTCCTTGCCAAAGTTCATTTTGTATAAATCAGTTGCATCAGCATTTGTTCTCAAACTATGAGGTTCTGTAAGAACTAAGGACATATAGTTGTAGGGTTACTCCTCCATTATCTGCAAACTATTTCCCCGACACTAACACATATAACTTAGCAATGAAAACACTTGATACAAGTGATCTATATGCAGGAGCTCCGGCAAGTTAAACCAACAAAACCATAGCTGCCGTAAAACTGTAGCTATTTTCCTACCAGAGGTAGGTTTAAAGACCCACTGATTTAACAGTCGAATCTCATGTCTATAGCTTCATCCAAACTTTTATCATCATGTGTACTGGCAGCTAAAAACGTCGTTACTGGGGACCCTGTGACATTAATTACACTGGTGCTGGTACTAGCATTGCGCACAGCAATGCTAGTCACATTAATGCCCAAAGTGAGCCTGGTCTGCTCCAAAGCCTTTTCTGGCACAGCAAATGCCTCCAGCTTCTTCTCCCCATTGGCCATATAGGAGTTTTGGCAGCCACGACATATACAATCTAAGCAGGCTTTGCGGTTAGAGTAGCAAGGGCAGCGTTGGCCGCGGCATGTAAGAACACTTGGATTTTGAGTAGCACGCCCACATTTACACCCTTTCTTTTCCTGGGGCTTTTTATACACAGTCTTGGTAGGACTTCCTGGCATAAAATGATGACTGGGAATCTTTTCCTTTACTGTTTTGTCTTTTTTAAGAATACCTGGCTTGGTTTTAGAGTGAGATTTCTTGGATCCATGTTCATGACTCTTTTTCATGCTTTTAGTAGATAAAAGCACAGTTTTGCTGATTTTGGGTGTTGTGCCTCCATTGGGAACAGTTGCTATAGGCTGAAGAGAAATTTTGCTTTCCCGTTTCACTGTCACAGGAGCAGATGCCCCCAATGTTGGGCCTCGGATAATGGTAGAAATTGGAAGTGGTTGAACTTTCTCACTGTCGCTTTCTGACCTGGATCGTTTTCTATTCAGTTTTGCTACCTTCGGAGTTGCTGCTGTACACGATAACCCATGAAGTGCAGGACTGGTGGACATAAAAACATTATGGCTAAGAGACTGGGAAGAAAGCTGCAGAAACGGTCCATTGGATACAGTGGCTTCCAAGTTGGGCTGCAAATTAGGGCAACAAACTTCTGTGTTTGAAACAGTTTCTAAGCTGCGGAGTACTTCCTCAACACTCAGTAACAGAGAGTCACCAGGTTTTATATCTTCACTGAAACTGCAAATATCAATGCCTGTAGAACATAAGTCAGAGGCTACTGTGTCACAGACAGGTGGCAAACTGTCAGACAGATCTTCAGTTTTTATGTCAACAGTGTTACATACATCAATCGTATTTGAATGTTCAGGTGAAGGAATATTTATACCAAATCTATCTATTGAAAGCCCATTGTAAGTAGGCAAACCATTTATAACAGAACTGCCAATAGCAATGCTGAGGGTGCTTTCAGATATTGGAGATAAACTAGCTTGAGGATCAGTTGTGGGTTCTGAGGTTGAAGGTAAGGGGGAATGTGTCAAACACAAAGTAAAGGATGAATCTGAGGGTTTTTCCGTCTCCTCACCAAACAAGGATCCATCATTAAGCAAAGCCAAAATATCAGAAGAACAGTCAACTGCTTCTATTATATCCCGTGCCAATGCAGTCTGTGTTATATATTCACATAGTTTTTTGTAGCAGTTCACTAGGATGCTTAACTGCTTGTTTTCCTCAAACTGCTCATAGTCTTTGCACCAGCTACATGAAGGTTTCATCATCATTTTCTTGCCTTTACAACTTTTGCAGACATAGTGTTGGCAGGTTGAGTTGGTGGGTGCAATAGGATCTTGGAGCAAATGTCCTAAGAGGGAAAAAGGAGGAAAGCAAAGATTTTAGTAAAATAAATTTATAATTTCATATACTGAAGTTGAGATTATAAGTAATCTATTAAAATTAAGATGGATTAAACTCACCAGACCAGATAACAAAACAGGATACAAAAAATGTATCTTACAGGAAACAGAAAAATACTCAATAGCTCACTTCATTTCCATGCTATATTCCCCATTTCTTTATCTCGATCGATCTTCCTCTGTTTCTCCCCCAAAATGGTATATTCTGGCTCACTTTCTTAACTCTCTTCTCCAAAGGCTATAAAGAGGTGGAGATCAGTCACTAAAAAAGTACAAATCAGACTTATAACCCTTGGGATCTCGACCTACTGCAACAATTGTCTAGACACTGGGAAAAAGATAAGAGCAAGAGTTAATTCCTATTCTTACTCATTTCTCTTCCTTAAACTGAATGTTTTGTTTCATTCGACAGATTCAGTTAGGTAACGACAGGCCAACTATTTCCTGGAAATTTTTTGAGGCCTTGTGGGTAGATAAACAAAACCCCCAAGAAAAGGTTAGTCCTTGCCTCATCAGAAATTGTTTGAGGGTATTCGTTAATCATCAGTACAAAAGCGTCTTCACAGAAAAAGTATAACTGCAAGCCATGTTACTGTATATACTAATCATAAACTAGGAAAGAGATGACCAATATATAGTTATGATGAAAAAGAACTATATTCATTTATTTAAAAAAAGGAAATACTACTAAATCCTTTTACAGAAGATCAAAATACAATAACAACAAAAAGAACTACATTTAAATGTAGCTTAAAAAAATAAAAGAATTTAATATTGGGCTCAAAATTTTCTGTCAGAATAGAAAATGACCATGGTCAAGTATCCAAGTACAGCAATATAATATAAAAGTGAAAGTGTGTGGGGGGGGGGGGTGAAAGTGATTACTCAACTTGATATAACTCCTAAATTATAAATGACCTATACAAAATGAATCAGAAAAGGGGAAACAACTAGATCCAGTCCCTATCTCTACCCTTAGTCCCCAAAGAAACAACTGTTTACTGGTTTCCGTTCAGGACAAATAATAATGAACTCAAAGCAGCATTTGTTTTCTTATAAATATTACATAATTTAAGATTGAGACAAAAGGTACTTCTGGTTATAGATGGTAAAATCAGCAAACCCTCTCCCTTAAAAGCAACTATAAACCTGAAAATTTTTGACAAAGAGTCATTTTCACAACCAAAGACATAAAACCATCTGAGAAGCATTTATGTGTGAAACCTGCTAAATCTCAGGTGAGGACAGTGGGGATCTGTGGGGTTCTGCTTTGGGGCTCCCCAACCACCCAGCTCCATTGGTGTTTACCCTGTGAGAATAGGAAGCTGCTAAGATGGAAGAGGATTCATTCAGGACACAAATACTAACTTAAAAGTAGATCACAGACATAAATCTATGTTGAAAGTCAGAAGCAGAAGAAAATGGAGGGAAAAAAACCATTAACTTTGGGTTGGGCAGTGTCAGACGTGTCATCAAATGCACAAAAAGAAAAAAACTATAAACTGTGAACAGTTCTTGACATATTCAAAAAATAAAAATACTTGTGCTTCAGACGTCACCATTAAGAAAACAAGAAGATAATCCACAGAATGATGAGAAAAAAATATTTGCAAACCATACATCTGATAAAGAGCTTAACATATTTTAAAAACTTCATATAAATCAATAAAAAGACAATTCAATTTAAAAATCAAACAAAATGTGAATAAACATCTCACTAAATAAAACATCAATATTTAATAAGCATATAAAAATATGCCAAATATATTATTAAAACTATGACATATTGCTATACACCTGCTAGTATGGATAAACTCAAAATGACAGATAATATCAAGAGTTGACCAAAATGTAGAGAAAACAGAACCCTTCTGTATCACTGGTAAGAATATAAAATGATAAATCACACTGGGAAAAAGTCTGGTAATTTCTTTAAAAGTTAAACATACACTTACCATACAAAGCAGCAATTCTACTCCTAGGAGCCTACTCAGAAACAAGTGACATACATCCATATAGAGAGATGTTTGTAAATAGGATTGAACCCAGGTCTCCGGCACTGCAGGCAGATTCTTTACCAGCTAAGTCACAAGGAAAGCCCAAGAATACTGGAGTGGGTAACCTATCCCTTTTCCAGGGGATCTTCCCGACCCAGGAATCAAACTGGGGTCTCCTGCATCACAGACACATTTTTTACCAACTGAGCTATCAGGAAAAGCCCATTATTCATAATAGACAAAAATAATCCAAATGTCCATCAACTAGAGAATAAACAAAATGTGATATATTCATATAAAAGAATAATGCTTAGCATTTATGACAACTATTGGTATATGCCACATCATGATGAACTTCAGAAACATGATGTTAAGTTAAAGAAGGCAGATGCAAAAGCATACATTGTTGTATTATCCCATTTATATAATGGCTTCCCTGATGACCCAAAGGGCTTCCCTGATGGCTCAGAGGGTAAAGAATCTGCCTGCAATGCAGGAGACACAAGAGATGCTGCTTCGATCCCTGGGTCAGGAAGATTCCCCTGGAGAAGGAAATGGTAACCCACTCCAGTATTCTTGCCTGGAAAACCCCACAGACAGAGGAGCCTGGCGGGCTACAGTCCAAAGAGTTACAAAGAGTCAGACATGATTGAGTGACTAAGCACAACAATTATATAAAATGTCTAGAAATGACAGAAAAGCAGAAATAGTGGTTGCCCAAGTCTAGGGGCAGCAGCAGGGGTTAATTTTAAGTAGGCTCAATGGAACTTTTGAGGTGACTAAAATGTTCTAACATCATTTCGTAGTGATGGGTGCAACAACACTTAAGAAAATAAATAAAAACACCTTAAGGCAAGGCCTCTGTAGTTACCGAGTCCAACCTGCTTTCCATCCAATGCAGGAATCCTTTAAGGTATCCTTAATCTAAGGAAGAGTACAGAAAATATGAAGAGAGAGAGATGTGTACACACTTAAAAGGATAAAGCGTAAAGCTAAAAAATAAAATATGTTACCCTCTTGAGATGGGGAGAATGAACAAGGTGAAATGACCTGGGATAGCACTAGTCTACCGGGGAGCCTGGCGGGCTGCAGTCTATGGGGTCACACAGGGTCGGACACGACTGAAGCGACTTAGCAGCAGCATTCTCGGTTTAAACTGTTTTGTAACTGTTAACTTGCAAATCATGTAAATATTTTACATAATTATATAAATTTAAAGGAAATGTCTACAAAGCAAAACAAGTAACTGTAATTTATCAAATTGATGGCATAACCATTTCAGTTAACTATTTCAAATATTAAACTTTAAAACAGAAAATTGACTCTAGTCCTTATATCCTTGTTTTGTTTTCAGAAATTATATTTGTTGCTGGTAGTGTTGATAGTTACCATAAAGTGACAGTGTCTAATTGTGAGATAAAGTAAATGCTGACATTCTTGAAAATCCTGATTTTTTTAGTAAGAAGAAGGAAAATGTCCTAAGATATGAAAGTTAAAATTAAAAATTTGGTAATCCTGAATTTCAATTGGATTTATCAATATGAACTTAAGTTTTTATCTCAGACATACATATTTCCTAGCACTATACACTTTTCCATGAAAAGGCATGGAAACAGGAACCAACCACAGCAGCAATGAACTCAGTTAATAATGCTGAAAAACAATTTCCTGTTCAAAGGGATCAGGGCAAATGGTGGATTCTAAATCTGTGACATAACTTAGAAGAAGTAAATTTTGATTACCTTATGCTAGGAATTTCACAAGGAAACTATCAAAGATCAGGATAATGTTTAAAAAGACTCAGGAGCAAACCTGAAGAGACTTCCAGTGACCAAAGACGAGAAAATCTGAGCATGCATAAATGCAATGGAATATAAAAGCACATCTAAAAAAGTTCCAATCTCTAGAGTTCATTTTTTTAAAAAGGGAGAAATCAGCTTCAGGATGCTAGTGAACCTGCTCATTAAGTTTGGAAACTGGTAAATAACGAGGAAGAGCTTCCCCAGCGGCTCCGCAGTACAAGAATCCGCCTGCAATACAGGAGACTCAGGTTCGATCCCTGAGTCGGGAAGATCCCCTAGAGAAGGGGACTAAACAACAGCAACAACAAAGAGCAAGAAGCAAGTGTTTATTCTGAATTACCCATATATGAGCAAAACCACTAAATAACCAAATCATAGATGAGAAGTTTCACTTTACAGGAATAACATAACTAATGAAGAATGACATAATTTGAGTATCATTTTAAGGGCTCCCCTGGTGGGTCAGAGGTAAAGAATCTACCTGCTAATGCAGGAGATGCAGGTTCAATCCCTGGGTGGGAATGATCCCCTGGAGAAGGAAATGGCAACCCACTTCAGTATTCCTGCCTGAAAAATCCCATGGACAGAGAAGCCTGCAGGCTACAGTCTATGAGGTCACAAGAGTTGGACACAACTTAGCAACTCAACAATGATTTGCAGATTATACAAGCTAAGTGAAAAGTAAGGATTATCTCTTGCCCTCATTCCATCACTGATTTTCTTTTCACCAGTCATGTTAATCATGAGCTACCCAGCACCTTTAAAGGACTTATCCCCTACACATCATTTGTGTTCTTTGATGAGGTTTTAGACTATGCCTAATCCTGAGAACTGAAAACAGGCTAGAAAACACAAAAACTATCATTTATAAATTCATAATTCTACCACCACTGAGTTCTTAAGAACTTCTGCCATGTAGACACGTATTATCTATTGGATTGCCCAACGAAGATATTTGAAATTTTAATCTACTACTGAAGATGCCTACTGGCAAACTTGTTTCACGCACTCAGTTAAGTATCCTAATACTCAAAAGCTTCCCAGAGGGTTCTCTTTACCCTTCACGAGGAAGGCAGCTCCAATGATACAAGGAAGGAAGAAAAAGTTCAAGGGCTTCCTAGAACCAAATGTTAACCATATACTTACTATTATGTCCCTATGGAAACTCCTCCCTGCAAAATTAAGAAATATCAAAGAACACTTTTTAAATGTTAAAAATACATCTTGCCCTAGAAAGTAAAATGGAGGGGCAATTTGCATCAAGAGGAAGTGTGTCACTTACTGGTAGACCGTACCATAAAAACTGGTAAGTATTTGGGAATAGGTTTAACTTGCTTAGCTTACATCCAGTTTCAAACTCACGCACAAAAAGACTTGCTCAAAAATACACATCTTCAGACCTTAAAAATTGATAGTTCATGACAAAAGATTTTCTCACTGCACTGACGTGAATTCTTAATCAGCAATATATCATAGGAATTACCTTCCTTTACATAATGCAAGTTGTCCTGTAACTAAATGAATTTGATATAATGTGCCTTAATACTAAATGCTATATTGACCCTAAAATAATAAAGATTAAATTTCATTTTTACTCCTCACAGTAATGAAAGTAACTAATTCCTTTTTACTCTCCCTTTCCTTAACTTTTCCCATCCCCAAGTAAGATACTTGTAATTTGAGATTTAAGATTTAGTTTCAGATTACCGTAATAGTTCTTCTGGGAATTTCTGAGAATACATAACTGTTGGCAAGTAATTTACTTAGATGTTCAATACCAGAATTTTTTAATGCTTTTAAATTTGTGAAACTCTTTATTATAGTAGTTCCAAAGGCAGAGAGTAGTAAAATTAGCCTTCAAATACCTATCACACAGATTCAACAATTATCTAGATTATGCCACATTTGGCTCATCTACATCTTTTGATCTTTTAAGTATTTCAAAGGAAATTCCAGCAAGTCTCATCTCTATATATCAGTATAAATCACTACAAAGTACATTTCCTTAAGTAATCAGAATGTTATTACCACACCTAACAAAATTAATTATTTAAATAAATGTAATTAAAAAAATGTAAACCAAATTTAGGTTTAACTTAAGGGAAAACATTTTAAAAACCTAGAAGAGGGCTTTAATTCTGGCATTAAAAAAAAAATTTCAGAAGTTGTATTTTCTCAGTAAACGTATTTATGGCTTTTGGGGTAGTCATAAAATGTTCCTTTTATTAAACAGATTTAACACAGATCATTCAAATCACTACTTTTGCAATATTAATATACCAAAGCTAAGATCGGTTGCCATGTCCTACCTCTACCAAGAACCTCTGCCAGCATCAAGAATAACAAATCAGCCTAAGTTCGAGAAAAAGGCCCAAAGCACCAAAATAAATAGGCAAACTATACAACAATAAACTGTGGAAAATTCTGAAAGAGATGGGAATACCAGACCACCTCATCTGCCTCTTGAGAAATCTGTATGCAGGTCAGGAAGCAACAGTTAGAACTGGTCATGGAACAACAGACTGGTTCCAAATAGGAAAAGGAGTACGTCAAGGCTGTGTATTGTCACCATGTTTATTTAACTTATATGCAGAGTACATCATGAGAAATGCTGGACTAGAGGAAACACAAGCTGGAATCAAGATTGCCGGGAGAAATATCAATAACCTCAGATATGCAGATGATACCACCCTTATGGCAGAAAGTGAAGAGGAACTAAAAAGCCTCTTGATGAAAGTGAAAGTGGAGAGTGAAAAGGTTGGCTTAAAGCTCAACATTCAGAAAACGAAGATCACGGCATCTGGTCCCATCACTACATGGGAAATAGATGGAGAAACAGTGGAAACAGTCTCAGACTTTATTTTTCTGGGCTCCAAAATCACTGCAGATGGTGACTGCAGCCATGAAATTAAAAGACGCTTACTCCTTGGAAGGAAAGTTATGACCAACCTAGATAGCATATTCAAAAGCAGAGACATCACTTTGCCAACAAAGGTTCGCCTAGTCAAGGCTATGGTCTTTCCTGTGGTCATGTATGGATGTGAGAGCTGGACTGTGAAGAAGGCTGAGTGCCGAAGAATTGATGCTTTTGAAGTGTGGTGTTGGAGAAGACTCTTGAGAGTCCCTTGGACTGCAAGGAGATCCCACCGGTCCATTCTGAAGGAGATCAGCCCTGGGATTTCTTTGGAAGGAATGATGCTAAAGCTGAAACTCCAGTATTTTGGCCACCTCATGCAAAGAGCTGACTCATTGGAGAAGACTCTGATGCTGGGAGGGATTGAGGGCAGGAGGAGAAGGGGACGACAGAGGATGAGATGGCTGGATGGCATCACTGACTCGATAAATGTGAGTCTGAGTGACCTCCGAGAGCTGGTGATGGATAGGGAGGCCTGGCGTGCTGCGGTTCATGGGGTCGCAAAGAGTCGGACATGACTGAGCGACTGATCTGATCTGATACAACTAGGTCTCAAATCAGCTTGCCCCTTTCTCTGTACAAGGAATAGGCACAACTCCTTAGTATAAAGCAAGCAAGGATATGATTAGTCTTGGCAAACTCTTCTAAATTCATAAGTGATACCAAGTTTGAATAAAGCCAGTGGTAATTAATTCACTTCAGAATACCACTGGTAAAAGTGTACTATACTCTAAAAGTTACTTTCCTTTTTGTTCCATCCCAAAACATGTTCTAATAATGAATTTTTTTTTTCTGGTGGCTCAGATGGTAAAGAATCTGCCTGCAATGTCGGGTTCAATCCCTAGGTTTGGAATATCCTCTGGAAAAGGAACGGCAACCCACTCCAGTATTCTTGCCTGGAGAATTCTACAAACAGAGGAGCCTAGCAGGCTACAGGCCATGGGGTCACAAAGAGTTGGACACAACTGAACAACACACACACACACACACACAAATTAATAATTTTTTTCCATCCTTTCATTAATTATGTGACTCAACATTTACCTGAATATCTCATAAACATGAAAAACTGACAGATGTTAAATCCTTCAAATTTGACAAATCTGTTACAAATCAAAAGAAGTTTTTAGAAGTTCATCAGTGTTGGAAATCAAGTTCCTAGACATTCAAACTCTTGGGTGAGACGTTAGAGAGTGGAAAGTTTATCAGGCAAGGAAGGAAGGGGCAGAAGAACAAATTAGGCTGGGATCTATCACAGCAAAGGCCTCAGACCGACCCCACAGCTCTCAAGCTGAGATGGCTCTTTGAGGTTGTCCTGGCAAGAGAGCCAGGTCTTTAATGGACTAGTCTTTGGATGCAAGATACTCCAAGGAAGGGAATGTAAATGTGGGTTAGTGTTTCTCTTCAGCCAGTAGCAATTCCCAGGGAGGTCTGACAACTCCAGTAACACTCCCAGTAACGAAGAAAATGAAATCCTTCGGTCCTAAAGGGGGATTTGGGTAGTGTATACATGACAACCACTTCAATTAGTCATTTTAGCTGTCCCAATCTGATGAATTTTTAGTTTTTTTTAAAAAAAAGTGTATGATTTCTGCCTTTAAAAATGACTAGCTAGGGACGGGGGAGCCTGGTGGGCTGCTGTCTATGGGGTCGCACAGAGTCAGACACGACTGAAGCGACTTAGCAGCAGCAGCAGCCCATTTCTTAAAGTTATGAAGTGACTAAATATCTAAGATCTAACTCCAAAATTTCATGATGCTAAGATTCTACAGCAAGATCTATAGTATATCAGAAGTTTTATATTTGAATACCACTGTTTAAAAGATAGGGATATTAGAGTTCTATTTTGTATAATAAAATTTTCTATAAAAGTTTCAAAATAAAACTCAATGAAAGCTTGCATATTTTCACTTGCCCCAATTTTTTCATAATTTCAAATTTACCAGCTTTACATATTTAAATATTCTCCCTCTCCCCACTGCCCATCCTACCCACACCCACTCCAAACAACATACTGCCTTAGTTGGACCCTCATCATTTCTCATCCTGAATACTCTAAGGGTTCTCTATAGCATATCTTCCTGACAACTTCTCCTGCTTCCATCAGTCTATTTTCCATACTACCAGCAAGTGATGTTTCTAAATCTGATGATCTTTCTTCTTTACAAAATACTTCACAAAGGAACAACTAAAAACACCTTCAAGCAACCTTTAAAACCCAAAGTCTTTGGAATGACATATGGCCTTTCAGAATCTAGCCCCTACTCACCTTATTCCCCAAAATTTTGTTATCATTAAGCTTTCTGCACAAACTCCATACTCTATCCTCTCCTGGCCATTTCAAAACAAGCAAAGCTTGCTTACTCATTCCTCTGTGATTTGCTCTTCCTATAAAGACTTTCTTCATTCCTTGCATGGTAAACTGTTTACTCTTTAAGAAACGACTTGACTATGACCTCCAAGAGGAACCTTTCCTTAATTGCTGCCCCTCAGTTTGTTCAAAAAGGAGTTTGCACATCCTATTATAGCTCTTATCACATTATACTGTCACCATTCTCTGCTGCTGCTAAGTCACTTCAGTCGTGTCCAACTCTGTGCGACCTCATAGACCGCAGCCCACCAGGCTCCCCCATCCCTGGGATTCTCCAGGCAAGAACACTGGAGTGGGTTGCCATTTCCCTCTCCAGTGCATGAAAGTGAAAAGTTAAAGTGAAGTTGCTCAGTTGTGTCCGACTCTTAGTGACCCTGTGGACTGCAGCCTACCAGGCTCCTCCGTCCATGGGAGTTTCCAGGTAAGAGTACTGGAGTGGGTTGCCATTGCCTTCTCCACTTACTCAAGGCCAGAAACTTATTTATCTCTGTATCTTTAAGCCAGTGTTGGCACATAAGCCAGCACCTAATAAATGTTCAATGAATCATAAAAAGTACATTAGAGTTGGAAATGACCTTGGAAATCGACTTGTTCCACAGTCTCATTTTAACCAAGATGGACTTCCATACAATTACATAGCTAGTTACAAAGAGAAACAGAAGCTTAGTCTATTGATTCCCAATCTTAGTAATTCTTTCTACTTAACAGGTAGTAGCATCCATACATCTGCTATTAAGTCCATGGCATCCACCGAGACAATTTTTGTTTTCACTTATCAAAAAGAGTAATTACTGAAATTGGGCATAGCAGAATCAACAACCACAAGATATAAAACCTTTTGAGGGAATGAGATACAAGACAGGAACGGGTACTGGCAGCAAGGAACAGTGAATGAGGCAGGAAGAGTGAAACAAAGGGGAGAATGGATGACCAATAATAGTTTCATGAGGGTGAGGCAATCTTTACTGCATAGAAACTGGAGCTACAAGAGTCCTGCCTGGATTCTCTTATACACCAAGCTCTATTTTTAAAGTTAATCTTAAATGTTTTAAGTGTACATACATAGTAATATAAAGCATTGTATTATCTCCTCTGTGAAGACAGCCCAACACAAAAACCCCAGACTACACATCAGTCTATGAATTTACAGCACAAGAAATCTTAACTAAAGATTATGTGTATATATATTAAATGTTCTATGTACATAACACTAAGTATATAAAATAAGTAAATATTAAACTCTTATGATTAGGATGAGCTGGTTTTTATAAGCAATGTCACTTTTGAACATATTATAATTCATCTATAAAAGTACAGCTAGTAGTGGCATTAAATTGATGCTAATGAACCCCAGTATATACAAACACCCTATTCTTCCTGTGGTGTGAGAATAACTATGCTAACCTTGAGTTATATCCATTCAGCCTAGATTCAATCTCCAACAGCAGTATCAAGGCACATATAAAGACTGGGAGAGTTCTCAGCCTTAGCATCATCCTGAAAAACCTCCACACCGTGCAAGTTAAGTGGAGGAAGAAGAAATGTGCAGGCTAGAGCGCAAAAGAAAGATGAGGCAGAGGCCAAGTGAACTTGTACACCCACAGAAGCCAAAAACAAGGCAAACAATGGGCCAAGGACACTCATATAAACTGTTGGACTGCGTGCCTACTATCTAGAACCTGTCTCAATGTATCTGGAACACTATGGCCATTCTGATCGCCTAGACCACCTTTCAGAGACCCACCTTGCTCGTAACAAAGCAGTCCCTTTGGGTCCTTTGCCCTGGACCTGAGATATTCTGGACTAGTTCTGTACTCAGTTGTGGCTAAATGTAACTTGTATAAAATAAATAGATGATTTATTTTATTGTCTTTTACTGTCTTAGCTGAAGAGGGAAAAAAAAGACTGGGGAAATATACTTTTCCTACTGATGTCAATAACCTTTGCATAATCAACCAAAGGTCAATACTCTGCATTATTCAACCTACTGATCTAAGTATCCCCATTCTTCACCTCTTCCATATGAAGAATTAATTGTTTAGGCTATCTTCAATTAAAAAAAATTCCTCTTTCTTTAATCACTTAAGCAGTAACTTCTAAGGCCCAACTCTGTGCCAAGCACTGTGCATTTAATAAAGAATACTTGGATCTTTCTACATCACTGAATTACAAACCAAAATTACACCTCAAAATTAAGGACATAAAGTATGTTTTGAAACATTAAGAGATCTTCTAGATACATAAACACATGGGAATAATAATCTGGATTCAACTAAGAACAAAAATTACAATACCATAAAAGATCCTATGTATCACTTAGCAAATGGGCATAGATGAATTAATTTTTAGACAATTTAAACTGTTCTTTTTAAAACTTGTTACTAGTCTTGTAACACCTGTGCCCAATATACCTTTTTCAAACAAATATTGAAGTCTAAACCTCTGACAAACCTTTTCATTAGGCAAAATTCATGAGTGCTACTATGAAGAATAATAAGCACAAATCAAAGAGAAATGAATGAGATTAGAGAACCCTCTTAAGACAGCTCCATTTTCCTCTTGGCAGAGCTTGCTTATCCAGGTCTGTTTTTCTTCTTTAAATTTTTGATTAAGCAGTGCTTAAAACATGTTCCTTTAAAGTTTTGCATAAATTATAGTAGTAAACTAAAAAGCAAATTAAAAAAAAAAGCAAATATATGCCTCAAAAAGTCAACAAATCCAAACAAATTAAAATTTCAAGGAAATTATTAGTTGTTTAATTAAATATTCAAGCAGCTATGCCCCAAACCACCATTATAGCCCCTGATCCTCTAGATTTCAGAGACCTGTAAACTTTTCTTTAAAATATCCGGCATAAATATCCATAATTTCACAGTATGATAGAAAAGGTGAATTTTAAAATCAGGGAGTATGATGATAGATATGCATCAATCACTAAAAATGGTGACACAGATGTATTTTGACTGCTTCATCAAGTAATTATTTTAAAGTTCATTACATCACTTTAAATAAGCACTACTTTACTGACAGACCAGTGACAGCTAATTATGTACACCAGGGGAGTGGCGGTGGGAGGAGGGTGGTTTAAAAAAAAAAGACACAAAGTCTGCATTTCCAGTTTTGGAAAAAGGATTACAACTAGTCTGCTGAGTAATAAAAAATGCAAATCAATTGTTAAATACTGCAATTTTAAAAGTATGAATGTTACTCAAGCCAACCTGTTTACTGAACATCTGAATAATTAAACTTCAGAGCTTCTTTAACTTTTATGTCTTTAGTCAATGTAAAACTATGAAAAATATTTCCTGATACTCTTGGTGATGTCAGTAGTTGATACAAGGTAAGTAGGCTTCACCAGTCAACTACCATTATAAACTAAAAGACCAAACACCATAAATTATTAAATGGATGATATATAAACCACAGCATAGTCATAAACTCAAGTCATACCTCATTTCATATTCTAGTAAGATATTAAAAGAATGCCAGACACCATTTATCTTATAATTATGTAGAGGAGACTTTTATAGAGTGTTTTGTGGTTACAGAGCACTTTTGTAATATTCTGTTATTTTCATATTTTAGCAAAGCCATGATGATCTCTCATTAAATTACCAGCAGTAAGATAAAGCAGGCTAGTCAGGCACAATTGATTCATTGCTGAACAACCAAACATTAACTGAATAAATCAATATAAAGCTAGATCCAAATTTCCCAAACTGGTATTATACCAGAATGCAGTAATAGGTTTGCTTTAATACTCTCCTGGAAAGGCATCCCAAAATCTACAGTAGTGTCTTAAAACTGCTCGCTTAATACTGTTGTTTAGTCGCTTAGCTGTGTCCAATTCTTTATGACTACATGGACTGTAGCCTGCCAAGCTTCTCTTGGAAATCCATGGGATTTCCCTGGCAAGAATACTGGAGTGGGTTGCCATTTCCTTCTCTAAGAAATGGATCTTCCCAACCCAGGAATCAAACCCACATCTTCTTCGTCTCCTGCACTGGCAGGTGGATTCTTTACCACTGAGCCACCAGGGAAGCCCTTGCTTAATTCCATATTACTTAAATTTATTGGCACACACATATTTTTTAAAGTACACCTATAAAACCTCACATAAGGAGAATTCAAAGACAGCAGTACTCTTATTCAGAGATTAGTATTAGAATTATGTAGATGGCCTTCTCCAGATTGACTCAAGACTGCCCAGGAATATGTATTTTGAATAAGCTTCCTAACATATTCTGATCCACAACCAGGATTAAAGATACTTTATCTTTTTTGCCTTGATGCCATCTTTCAATCTGGACAATTTTCTAATCAGTTAAGAAATGTGATTAAATGATTTCAAAAAAGAAAATTTTAAAATCAGAGTATTATCAAAAATTATACTGAGTTAATTTTAATAAAACATACAAATTTTGACTTCCCATTAACAAGGACTACATCTTGCATTATTTATGTAAGAAAGTGCATTTTGGCAATGTATCTTTTTTATTTTTGGCCCATAGCACACAACACGTGGGATCTTAGTTCCCCAACCTGCACCCTGCAGTGGAAGCCCAATAGAAGCACAGCGTCCTAACCACTGGGCTGCCAGGGACCCCTCCCCCCCAATATCTATTTTTAAATGACTTGTTTGTAGACTCACAAATGTTAAAAACATAGGCTAAAATCTAATACATTATACCAGGACAAAACTGTAAATATGACTTAGAATTTGGAATTCATCTTTCACTAGAAAAACTTTTAGTGTTCTGTTACTAAATGATGAAGTGTTTGGTATTTACAAACACTTCAAGTAGCACAGCAAGCGTAGTCTTTATTCTCTAAAAATAAAAGGCCAAATATATATATATCCTGGAGTAGGAAATGGCAATCCATTCCAGTATTCTCGCCTGGAGAATCCCATGGACAGCTACATGGGATGTCTTGTATAGCCATGTCTTGATTGGCTACAGTCCATGGGGTTGCAAAGAGCCGGACACAACTGAAGCGACTGAGAATATATACATGTATATATCACTATTTTTTCTTGCTAATATTTCTTTTTGGATAATTACCTATACTTTGTTAATATACAGGATATTAACAGAACACAGACAATTTACACAGAGGGGCAATAATAATCATGAGCCAGATACTTAAAATCATCAGTTTTTGTGCTCCTTGTTACCTAGTATTTCAGTAGCAATTTAATTTTCTTAATGTTTCTTGTCCCTAACCAATGGACCATTGAGTGGATATACAAAGAACTAAAAAAACTAAAACAATATTACTAAGAATTAATAAAACATTAACACATGACTAAGTTATAGAATATCCAACATCTGCTGGATCATCGAAAAAGCAAGAGAGTTCCAGAAAAACATCTACTGCTGCTTTATTGACAATGCCAAAGCCTTTGACTGTGTGGAGCACAACAAACTGGAAAATTCTTAAAGCAATGGGAATACCAAACCACCTGACCTGCCTCTTGAGAAATCTGTATGCAGGTCAGGAAGAAAAAGTTAAAACTGGACATGGAACAGACTGGTTCCAAATAGGGAAAAAGAGTGCGTCAATTGTCATCCTGCTTATTTAACTTCTATGCAGAGTACATCATGAGAAATGCTGGGCTGGATGAAGCACAAGCTGGAATCAAGATTGCTAGGAGAAATATCAATAACCTCAGATAGGCAGATGACACCACCCTTATGACAGAAAGTGAAGAGGAACTAAAAAGCCTCTTGATGAAAGTGAAAGTGGAGAGTGAAAAAATTGACTTAAAACTCAACAGTCACAAAACTAAGATCATGGCATCTGGTCCCATCCCTTTATGGCAAACAGACGGGCAAACAGTGGAAAGAGTGACAGACTTTATTTTCTTGGGCTCCAAAATCACTGCAGATGGTGACTGCAGCCATGAAATTAAAAGATGCTTGCTCCTGGGAAGAAAAGTAATGACCAACCTAGACAGCATATTAAAAAGCAGAGACATTACTTTGCCAACAAAGGTCTATCTAGTCAAAGCTATGGTTTTTCTAGTAGTCTTGTACAGATGTTGAGAGCTGGACTAAAAAGAAAGCTGAGCACCAAGAATTGATGCTTTTGAACTGTGATGTTGGAGAAGACGCTTGAGAGTCCCTTGGACAGCAAGGAGATCCAACCAGTCCATCTTAAAGGAAATCAGTCCTGAATATTCACTCGAAGGACTGATGCTGAAACTCAAATTCCAATACTTTGGCCACCTCATGTGAAGAACTGACTCTCTGGAAAAGACTCTGATGCTGGGAAAGACTGAAGACAGGAGGAGGAGAAGGGGATAACAGAGGATGAGATGGCTGGATGGCATCACCAACTAAATGGACATGAATCTGAATCAACTCCAGGAGTTGGTGATGCACAGGGAGGCCTGGCGTGCTGCAGTCCATGGGGTCACAGAGAGTCAGACACGACCAAGCAACTAAACTGAACTGAACTGAAGTAACAGAACAATTTAAAACCCTCACGACAGAAGGATTTGGCAAAATTATTCACTAGTATGGCACACGATTTGGTCCAGTAGTCGTGTGACATCTCAAACTGCCTCATTTTAAAGGAAGAAAAATAGTTATTTTCCCTTTTCTTAAATAATGGAAACCTTTTACTCCATGAGGTCTGCCCAGGTGGCTCAGTGGTAAAGAATCAGCCTGCCAATCAGGAGACCTGGGTTCGATCCCTGGGTTGGGAAGATACCCTGGAGAAGGGATTGGCTAGCCACTCCAGCATTTTGGCCTGGAGAATTCCATAGACTTTAGTCCATGGGACTGCAAAGAACTGGACACAAATGAGCAACTTTCACTTCACTACATGAATACTGTGAAACACCTGCTTGAACCCAATCCATTGATTTGGGAAAGTTGTTTTTAAGTCTATTGTGGTGAGCTCCAGTGATCTGTTCATAATGTTTTAAGGACTCAACGTTTTAAAAATCAAAACTTGAGATGAAAACATTGAAGGTATCTTTAAATGCTCCCACAGCTTTCAGGAATAAACCTAAGTTCTTTAGTTGTGTTAGCACTGTCCAGTAGAACTTTATTATTTTAAGGTTATTTTTTTTCCTTCTATTTCTTGGCCACCAACAATATGCAGCATTTTAGTTCCCCAACCAGAGACTGAACCTGTGCTCCCTGCAGTGGAAGTGCAGTGTCTTAACCACTGGACCACCAAAGAAGTCCCAGTAGAACTGTTTTATGCATAATGATGGAAATATTTTACATATGCAATAAGGCAGTTGTTACCTATATGTGGCTACCAAGCACCTAAGATATAGCTAAGTATAACTAAAGAACTGTATTTAATCTGATTCTGCTTCCAGACAAATTGGAATAATCAGACTTACTCTCCTAACTGAAACAGAAACTGGACAAAACAATGGTTTTCACATATATTGTCCAATGGGTTCCACAGATCCCTGGATGGAGTGACATACAACTTAAGCTGTCCCAGCTTACTGTCTAGAAATAATGTTAGGCCACAGCACAAGGAGAGAGAACCAAGACAAGGCCCAGGGGTCTCCCTGGGCTGAGAAGACAGAACTGGGTGCCAAGGCAGCTAGACGCCTCAGGGCAGAGCACACCAGAGATGAGAGCGCTGAACAGTGAAAAAATGCAGATTCATACATGGCCCTTTTCAAATCTTCAGCTGAGTAAAAAATTATTAGCACATGTGTATGAGGAAATCACCCCAGGATGGAGAGAAAACCTCCAGAAAGGAGCAAAAAAAATAATACCTGTAACTCCAAAGCAGCAGAACAATTCTTATTCCCACCACCTAGTGTGAGAAACCAGGTAATTCACAAGGCATCAGAGTAGTTAAAAGGTTCTTGCCTCAGTAGTGCATAAAATCAGCCCAAGGCTGCTTTCGTTATCCCTTAATTTAAAAAAAAAAAAAAACAAGTTTCAAAAGGATCAAGGGTCAGACTATCTGCCAAGTAACTTAACCTCATTCTCAAGAACAAAGCTCAAGAATAGGAGAACCAACAAGGTAGAATTCACAGTATCTAGCATCCAATCAAAATTAACGAGGTACAGACTTGCCTGGTAGTCCTGTAGTTAAGATTCCACCCACACTTCCATCGAAAGGGGCACAAGGTTCAATCTCTGATAGAGGAACTAAGATCCCACATCCTGCATCCATGGCATGGCCAAAAATACATTTTTAAAAAAGTTAACTAGGTATGCAAAAAAGACAGAATAATATGACCCATGCAGAGTAGAAAAACCAAACAGCAACATAACTAAAAATGATAGATGACGGGATTAGACCAGAACATTAAATATCAACTTGATGTTGATCAACTATGTTCTATAACTATTACATTATATAGCTTATCTATATTCCATATGTTCAGAATTATTTTATGTACCTAAAAACAGAACTTCAAAATACACAAAGCAAGAACTGACAGAAACTCCAAAGAGAAACTGCTAAATCCATAATCACAGCTAGAGATAACAACATCTCTCAAAAATTTACAAAACAGAAAATCAGTAATGACACCATCAACCAACTTATGAAAATGCTTTAGTTGACCATAAACATCATGAGCCAATAACTATCCCAAACACCAAACAAGACAAAGCAACACTGATTCTTATCCAGATATGGTTTCACAAAATAATTCAAGATCTCAACATTAGAATTCTACAGTTCAAAACAAATAGGGCTATTTTGCAGAGTAAAATTTAGCTCCCTACCCCAGAGGTATTCAGGAAAAGGCTTGGACGAATTTTCAAGAATATTACAGAAAGAATTATTTGATGTGAAGAAAATGGCTTTACAATTTATTTTCCTGTCTAAAGCTGTATAAATTCTCATTAGGAAGAATAACCTTCCATGTAAAGTCTATGTAAAAATTGAACTGGCAAGCTCAATGATATCATTAAAAGATCTATAAGACACTCAGACATTCTGGTGGAAAGAATATGCCAGTCATATCTTATGTCTTGAAAAAGACATAAGATATCTTGTAAAAGCTGACTCATAAGCTGGGCAACCAACTAATTAACTGTGGATGGGATTCAGAAATCCATCACAAGGATACCTGAATTGGAATGCTCCCTTCTAATTTTATAATCCCATATTATATATGGACAGAGTCCCAAATTACACAACAGGAGTGTATGCCGTGCTCTGTAGCTCAGTCATGTCTGACTCTTTGCAACACCATGGACTGTAGCCTGCCAGACTCCTCTGTCCATGGAATTTTTCAGGCAAAAATACTGGAGTGGGTTGCACTTCCTATGACAGGGATCTTCTGACCCAGGATTGAACCCACATCTTCTGCATTGGCAGGCAGATTCTTTACCACTGTGCCACTTGGGAGAAAAGGAGACAGAGATTTAAACTTCAAGGTGGTCTTGTCTGGTGGTCCAGTGGTTAGTTAAAAGTTTGCCTTCCAAAGCAGGGAACATGGGTTCGATCCCTGGCTGGAGAACTAAGATCCCACATACAGTGGGGCAAGCCCACATGCCAAAACTACTGAGTTCACACTTTACAACCCAAGAGAAGCCACGGATATGAGAAGCAAGAGTAGCCCCTGCTTGCTGCAACTACAAAAAAGCCCTTGCAACAATGAAGAACAAGCTCAGCCACAAAGATAACTACTTTTTTTAAAGGGCAAATGCTAATTAATAGACAAACTAAAGTCAACATACACAAAATATGCAGGCTATAAAACTAGATAAAAATAGCTTGACAAAGCCAGATGTTTCTGAGCAGAAAGTCAATAAACAAGAAAAATTCTGCTAAAATATTATGGAGTCAGAACAGGGAAAAGATGAAAATGGCCAGGCATACAGTAATTAAAGTGAAAAAACTATTTGAATTAATTTCCTGACATGGAAACAACAAAAAGTAATGTTTAAAAGAGAAAAGACAAAACATAAACTAAATGAAGAAGAAGAAAACTCAAAGGTGAGGGACATAGAGAGAAATACAAATTAGAATAAGGATTCTGAAACATTATCTTTTAAAATAAAAGATAAAATTTAATCGGAACTCACAAAAACAAATCAAATTATAGATTAAAATAGCCAGGTGGACTCCAAGAGAAGATAATACAATAAAGCATTAACCAATTAATGATGGCATAGTATCAATGTAATGAAAACAAGGACTGTAAAAAAAGGACTGAATGTTCAAATTAATTTGAGAGAATGAAAACCACAATCCCAGGAGTCAAAAGCTATATTGTTTGTTTTACTATACCAAAAAGCATGTAGGATCATTTTAAAATCAGGTTTCCAGGAAAGGGCACAAAATTAAAGTGTTTCAACTTTAGCCTTTCCGAAACACATTTCCAATAATATTTCCTCACTAGTCCCAACTCCCAGGCATCATCAAATCATTACTGCTTCATCCTTTTCTTCATTCTCCCCAGGCCTACTTGGTCCTAATTCCTATCCTTTGGTGTTTTTTTTTTTTTTTTTGCCAGTAAACAACTTAGTCTTTTATTTGCCCAAGGCAGAAGGCAATGGCACCCCCACTCCAGTACTTTTGCCTGGAAAATCCCACGGATGGAGAAGCCTGGTGGGCTGCAGTCCATGGGGTCCCGAAGAGTCAGACACGACTGAGCAACTTCACTCTCACTTTTCACTTTCATGCGTTGGAGAAGGAAATGGCAACCCACTCCAGTGTTCTTGCCTGGAGAATTCCAGTGAGGGCAGGGCCTGGTGGCTGCCGTCTATGGGGTCGCACAGAGTCGGACACGACTGAAAGCCATTTAGCAGGAGCAGCTCTTGCAGACACTGAGGCCCCAAGACTTCCAGAAGGGATTTGGTGGGGTGGGGAGGAGTCATCTTCCCTCCCAGGTGCTGCCAGCCCCATCCTGCTTCCTGCAGGAGATGGGAGAGTAGATGAAGTGTACTGCACTATCAAGTATCTCCTCAATTTTGTGCGTGTCAGTCGCCCAGTCTTGTCCGACTGCAACCCCATGGACTGTAGCCCACCAGGCTCCTCTGTCCAAGGGATTCTCCAGGCAAGAGTACTGGAGTGGGTTGCCATTTCCTTCTCCACTAATTCCTACCTTAACTGAAACTTCTCCCAAGTACCTGACAAGCCAGGTTTTATCTGTAAATTTTAGTACTTATAAATTTAATGGGAGGAAATATCTCATTTAGCCCATTCACAGTGAAATATGCCTAGCCAAAAACAAAGTATACCACAGTATATATCAAAGAATCAAAATGTTATAACCATAAAGAGGACAAAATTTTCCCTTTGCATTATCTTAGGGTGTTGCCTCTTCACTCCCATCATTATTGAGGCCTCTATAACAAGTGTACATATTATCCTTTCTAATTGAATTTCACCTTACTCCAATAATCAATCCTAAATTCCATTCCCAAACTAATCTTTTCTAAAATAAAGTTTTGATCACATCACTCTCCTACTTTAAAAATATTTCTCAAAGGTAATAGCAATTTCCAAATTCTGCTCCTCATATGGGGGAGGAGGGAGAAAATGCAGATTACAAGGCCTTGCCCACAGAGATTCAATTCAATCAGTCTGATAACCAGGAATCTGTATTTTAACAATCTCTTTCAGTGGGTTTGATTTGGTGACCTATAGAATACTCTGTGAAGAAGAACAAGTCATATGGTAAATGTCAAATTCCTTAGCCTGACATCAAGGTTCCCTCCCACAAAAGGCCCCTGAGTTCCACTATGGGTCACAGATGGGCTCCCCTACACGTACTCATTACAAATAAACTTGATTTTCTGCATCCTAAACAAGCCAAATGTTTTCTCAAGTCTTGTTGAAAATGCTCACTTTTCACCATTCCTCTTAGCCCAGCTCAAGCCCCAAACTTCCTAGATCTCACTGCCACTGCTACTGCTGCTGTTTAGTTACTAAGTCATGTCCCCGACCCTTGGAGACCCCAAGGACTGTAGCCCGCCAGGCTCCTTTGTCCATGGGATTTCCTAAGCAAGAATAATGAAGTGGGTTGCCATTTCCTTCTCCAGCTGATCTTCCTGACCCAGGGATCTTCCCTGAAGAAGGGAATGGCTACCCACTCCAGTATAACTTGCTGGAGAATTCCATGGACAGAGAAGCCCAAGGCTACAGTCCTTGGGTCGCAAAGAGTCACACACAACTGAGCAACTAACACTTTCACTTTTCTCCAGGGGATCTTCCTGACCCAGGGATGAAACCTGCATCTCCTGCTTGGCAGGTGAATTCTTTACCACTGAGACACTGGGAAACCCTTAGATCCCACTAGACTGAAACAATTTCTGCTGCTTAATTCTACAGTACCATACTGTTTCTGCCCTGAATCGTTACTACATTTTCAACAGGTTTTTTCTTATGACAAAGGGCTGTGGATCAAAGCTATTCTCACTCAGCGTCCACAAAAATGCATATTGCATCCTTTCCCTAAGGCAATTTCACTGTCCATAAACATAATCTGCCCGCAATGTGGGAGACCTGGGTTCAATCCCTGGGTCAGGAAGATCCCCTGGAGAAGGGACTGGAAACCCACTCCAGTATTTTTGCCTGGAGAATTCCATGGACATAGGAGCCTGGCAGTCCATGGGGGTTGCAAAGAGTTGGACACAACTGAGAGACTTTCACTTTTCTAACATAACCAAGTAGGAACTAACATTTTAGAAATAATTTTAGAATACTAAAATGGTAAACTGTAAAAAGGAAATTTTTCTGAGGAAAAGAAACCAACAGTTAAATATATCTAAAATAAGTGTATCTGCCAACACATAATACTAAATAATTTTCTTCCTTTGGCTTCCCCGATGGCTCAGTGGTCAAGAATCTGCCTGCAGTGCAGGACATGTGGGTTCCATCCCTGGGTTGGGAAGATCCCTTGGAGGAGGAAATTGCAACCTGCTTCAGTATTCTTGCCTGAAAAATTCCATGGGGAAAGGAGCCTGACGGACTACAATCAAAAAAGTTGCAAAGAGTTACATGGGTGACTGAGCAAAGAATTCTTTCCAGATCAGAGGCAAACTTAAGTTCCAAGAAAAAACTGGTAAACCAAATTCTACTTTAACCCCAATCAGGGTTGCCCAAACTGTGACCCAAACAGCTATTCAAAAACAAGTTGGGGGCAAGGCGGGTGGGGGAGGACAGGACCACTCTATTAATTTCTGAGGTTTTTACATGTGTGACAAAATTAACATATGAGTATTCTATTATAATGCCTGAGACTTGGTATAAGTGCCTCTAACACACAATAATTGCTGGTTTACTTATCTGTCTTTCCCATATCACTGAGTAACATCTGGTTGGGGCTATGTGTCTTAATTCATCTTTTATTCCAGCACTGAGAACATCACAACTGATTAATAAAGACTTTATAAGCAAAATAAAAATTTTCAAGATTTAAAAAAAACAGTGATTCTCCAAAGACAATATACAACTGCAAGTATATGCAAAAATCACCAACCTCCAGAGAAATACAAGGCACAATGAATCATCTCACACCCATCAGGATCGTTACCATCAAAAAAAAAAATCAAGAACAAAACAGGAAATACAAGTGTTGGCAAAGACATGGAGAAACTAACTGGAAACCCTGTTTTGCCAGCAGAATTGTAAAACGGTACAACCACTCTGGAAAACAGTATGGAGTTCCTCAAAAAATAAAAACAGAAATATCACAAAATTCAGCAATCCTACTTCTGGGTATATATACACCAAAAGAATTGAAAGCAGTGTCTCAAAGAGAGGTGTTTACACACCCATGTTCTTAACACTATTCACAACAGTCAAGACGTAGAAGCAACTCAAACATTCAACAGTGGATGAATGAATAAAGTAAGCATGTGCTATGCATACAAGAGAATTATTATTAAGCCTTAAAAAGCAAAGAAATCCTAGGACTTCCCTGGCTGCCCAGTACTAAAGATTCTGTGCTTCCAATACAAAGGGTGTGGGTCTGATCCCTGGTGGGAGAACTACCATCCCACATGTGCTGTGCCCAAAAGCTGGAAAGAAATCTGATGATTGAACCTTGAAGACGTTATGCTAAGTGAAATAAACCAGTCAAAAAAAAGACAAATATCAGACCATATAATTCTACTTATATGAGCAATCAGTAACAGCAGTCAAATTCAGAAAGACAGAGAGTACAGTGGTGGTTACAAGGGGTTGGGGGGTGGGGCAGAAAATGGTGGTTGCTTGTTAGGCATAGATTTGCAAGACCAAAAAAGTTGTGGAAACCTGTTCCACAACAATGTAAACATATTCAACACTACTGAACTATACATTTAAAAATTGTTAACAGTCTCCCCAGGTGGTCCAGTCATTAAAAAACCGCCTGCCAATGCAGAGGACACAAATTTGATTGATTCCCAGTCTGAGAAGATTCTGGAGCAACTAAGCCCACACGCCACAACTACTGAAATCCACTCAGTTCAGTTGCTCAGTCGTGTCCGACTCTTTGCGAAGACACCTCAATGAGAAGCCCGCACACTACAATGAAGACTAGCCCCTACTCACCAAAAATAAAGTCACGAGAAGCAACAAAGATTCAACACAACCAAAAATTAACTTTTAATAAAAAGATTAAGGTGGTTAAGTTTTATATGTATATTATGTGCTTAAAATAAAAAAATTTTACTACAGTGATTTTAGGTACCAAAAAAATACAGTATCAAATGAACTCACACTTGAAACAAACATAAATGTAAAACATCAGTATAGGGACTTCCCTCAGAGAAGGCAATGGCACCCCACTCCAGTACGCTTGCCTGGAAAATCCCATGGATGGAGGAGCCTGGTAGGCTGCAGTCCATGGGGTCGCTAAGAGTCAGACACGACTGAGCGACTTCACTTTCACTTTTCACTTTCATGCGTTGCAGGAGGAAATGGCAACCCACTCCAGTGTTCTTGCCTGGAGAATCCCAGGGACAGTGGGGCCTGGTGGGCTGCCGTCTATGGGGTCGCACAGAGTCGGACACGACTGAAGCCACTTAGCAGCAGCAGCAGCAGCATAGGGACTTCCCTGGTGGTCCAGTGGCAAACCGTGCTCCCAATGCAGGAGGCCCAGGTTCAATCCCTGGTCAGGGAACTAGATCCCACAGGCCACAATCAAAGATCTCGCCTGTCTCAACAAACATGGAAGATCCCACGGGCTGCAACTAAGACTCTGCACAGCCAAATAAATTAATAAAAATTTAAAAAATTAGTGTAATGCTTACATTATACAAATGGCTTTAAATTCAGCCATTGTCTAAAAGATAGTTTAAAATAAGTCACTCCAGGCTACATGTTCAAACTTCATTTTAGAAGATTCTTGCTATTTATAAATTGTTTACTCAGTCAAAAGACAAAGTATTTCTGCTTCAAGAATCAGAATTGCAGAACTGAAAGAGATTTTTGAGATCATCTACTGCACTAATTCCAACGTGGTCCCACAAACAATGCCCAAATGAGACAAGGAAAATGAAAGTCATTTTTCATAAAGTTAAATCTATTTAATTTTAAGGCATACACTTTATTCTGAGAGCACATCCTTCCTACTTTGAACCCTGTTCTATTTAACAGTAATTTCATCCATTCAACTATACTCATTGAGCCAGTAATTGTCAGGTGCAGGGCTACAGAGGTGACCAAGACCAGGAAGATTCTCACCCTCAGGGAACCACCTACCTGGTAATGCAATGTGAGAGTTAACAGTAGAAAGAAAAAATAGGGCTTGGTTTTTAAGACTGTAACATTCAAAACAAAAAGTTGGTCAGCCTAAGTCAGTGGTACTATTCTCCAGCCCCTTTCTATTTTATAAATGAGAAACTGGCTATCAAAAAGTTTCACAACTATTCAGTAAAAGCCAAAACTATTTCGTTTCTAGAATTTAAAACATCAGGGAAATATTCACATCCCTAAATAGAGATGTGACCATGATTAATTTACAGGATTCCAAATATGTCAGAGAGTAATATTTTTCCACTTACTTACCTTGTCCTTCCAGTTTTAACAGTATTTGATTCTAACATATCAAACTTATTAAACCATTTGAGGACTTAAAAGCTTAACAAAAAACTTAAAATCCTTAGAATTTATGAAGCCTCATGCCATCAAAAGTAAATTCTACATACTTCAAGATAAATAACAAAATAATAAAGCTCAACATTTATAACAAGGGGAAAAAACTGACACAAAATTAGTACCTGCAGTAATACCGTCTGTGGCCTAGAAACAACAATAACTCTCTGGAGCATTGCTATCCCATTCACCAGAAGCTTCAGAAAGTTTAAACATTCAACGAACTGAAAAACAAGCAGTGATAATCAGCTTATTAACATTTCAAAGAACAATGATAACAAAACCTGTAGTTCCAGTGAATACTCAAGGTTTCACAATATTCACAAGGGCTTCCCTTGTGGCTCAGCTGGTTAAAAAAAAAAAAAAAAAATCCCCCTGCAATGCCAGAGGCCTGAGTTCGATCCCTGGGTTGGGAAGATCCCCTGAAGAAGGGAAAGGCTACCCTACCCACTCAAGTATTCTGGCCTGGAGAATTCCATGGACTCGCCCATGGGTTCGTAAAGAGTAGGACACGACTGAGCAACTTTCACTCACCGTATTTGAACTGATAGTCCAATCTCTCACTTCCCCCTACCTTTCTCTACCTCTCTGCAAGAGGAGGATGCTAAGCCAGACAGCAAGTCCACACACTTGTTCTCATGGGTTCAAAAGGCTGTTCCTCCTTAAAAATAAACTCACATATAACACAGATTCGGAGAAACAAAACTTAAAGAAGGCGTGTATCCCTTCTGTACACAGAGGAAATTCAGGCGAAAAGTTAAAATAACTTGCCTAGACAGCAAAGTAGCAAAGTTAGGATTTTTGCCTCCCCACCTCCTCACTTTCTTCCTCTGAGTCTGTCATAAACACCTACATGCAAGTAAGTCACTGGATAGGAAAGAATGAGGCAGAAGGAACACAAAAAATGTACAAAAACTTAGTATTTACCCTAACACAGAATAATTTTATATAAGAACTGCTCTACAAGAGTTCAAAGTGCCTATGATTAGAACAAAGAATTCACTGAGGAGGGAGTTAGACCATACAGAATAGAACTGTATTTTAGGTAGAAGGAACTTCAGAGTGCAAAGGTGGGAAAGAGGAGGAAGTCATAAGGTATGTACGTTTGAGAAGACAAAAATACTAAACTGAAATTATATATGAGGGCAGTTGAATACAAAGCTGAAAAGGTAGGACTGGGTCAGACACTGAAGGACGACCTATTGAAACAAACTTCCTATTTAAAGCACCAAGAGAATTAAACTTAGTTTTACATATCTGTTTATCCTTATTAAGACTGCACATGCCCTGTTAATTGAAATAACTACTTTTCAGCTAAAAAGAAAGGGTCTAGGATAGTATCTGGTATAAAAATGAAAAATGTTGGCTCTGAATTCAAATAACTTTTTTTTTCCCATCTCTTGATAACTACAGACTTACATACAAAGAGAGAAGGGGGAAAAAACTGAACCTACACCTATAATGCTGAAATTTTATGCAGGCTACTTAATTATAAAGGCAAAGTAGAACCCACAAATCTCTCCCATAGAATGATGGGAAAGAGACATTTGAAAAAGGAATAATACCAAGCCCTAATGTCAGAAAACTTCCTTTTTGAGTTGTCAAACTGGTTTTTAAAAAAGGTTCTAATGTACCTTTAATAACATTTTTTAAAATCCAGGTTAGACTCCAGAAAATGTTCAATTAGACCACAACTGTCCTGAACTTACTGATAAGAACCAAGCACCTACACTATTTCAAAACTACCATTTCCCTCTTTGAGAGCTAAATTCCCTCTATCTGGTAAAAAGGAGACCTACCAGATATTCAAGTGTTACCTGGATTATGACGTCACTCTTTATTGCAATTCTAGTAGGCCAGGATGGGCTGGCTTATGCCCTCTCCATTACCACAGTAGCAATCCCCACTCCCAGAAAAGTTTGTGTAAAAAGTTGTTACAGCAGCCCCATCTCCTCATTCCACGGACTATCAAAAGCGGTGAAGGCATAAAATAAAGTACCCCATACAAAAAAGAGAGGGAGAATAAGGTGGGATAGAACGCTGAAATCAAGCAAATTCTTATATTTGTAAAATATGAGCAGAAACAAAACTGACTCTAGCCCAAAGCTCTCATTTTCCACGTTAAGAAACTGAGGTCCGGGGGCAGTTCACTGATTTACCCAGGGCAACTGCTTCTCTATAAAGGTTAAGCCTCCGTTACCAGTGAGCACAGCACTTAATCACATTCGAACACTGTTACTTAAATGTCTATGAGATTAAATTAAGTACCTGACGTGCAAAAAAAAAAAAAAAACCTCTTCACTTTTTCTGCACCCTCCTCCGTGCTTTGCCCCAGAGCTATACAGAAAATGTTCAATCAGATGAATACTATTTCTCCCTTCAGCCACTACAGTCGCAAAATTTATCTTTAAGTAAAAGCTTGAAACGACCGAATTTCTCAAATTCTGACTAAACAAGTCGATCAACAAAACCTCAGAAGTTTTGGAGAAATAAGAATGTGGAGTATTACTGTTTTGTTTTGGTTTTGCCAGCTGCCGTTTCCTTTATATAAATTTTCAGTCTAGGTGTGTTTTTGAAAAATAAATTTCAATCACTTCGGTAATAATCACAAGTTATTACCATTTTTGAAACACTAATACTATACAACTTCATCTCTCAAAAATAACTTGGAAAATATCCTGCCCAGCACGAACTACTACTTCTTGAACAAAAACACCTAAAATCACTTTCTACCAAGACACGATAAAGTAAAGCCAAAGAAAACGTAATCCTGTAAAAGCCCCACCAGCTAAAAAGCACTTAGCAGCATCAGTCTGCCCTGGATCATCGTTTACTGTCAAGCTGTCAAAGCATTAGAAGAACCTGGGGGGAAAGTTCCGCTGCGAGTTCACCCGCTATACCATCGTCCACACCTAACACGTTTGGAGAAACGCAAACACGCCACATGTACTTGTGTAAACCAGGTTTAACCAAGGTAGGTGTTTTGTCAGTTGTTATCGAAAGAGTAAAAAAAAAAAAAAGTTTTTTTAAGGCAGCAGCATGCATGATTTCCCCTCTTTCAGGGGGAAAAAAAAAAAACCCATCACCAGAAATGGTACAGAGCTGACTTAAGGCGAATTAAACAGTTTTGAACATTGAGGCCGCCGTACAGGGCGGTTTAGAAGGTTCTGTCTCAAATGCCGGGTAAAAGTCCTCTGGCGAGTTTCAAAACTACAGACCTTGCACTACCACACAAGTAACAAAAGCTTAATACAAACTACCCGGCCGTCAAACCGTTCCTGTTACCACCGCCCAGAGTGTTTTGTTGGGTTTTTTTTTCAACCAGCATTGAAACGGGAACAATAAAAAGCGTCTCACCGCAAACGCAGCACGAGAGGGACTGTCGGAAGTAAGGCAAGAGCCTGTTAATCTCTGTAAACGCCTTGGGGTCTCCGGGGTCGTAGTTGAGCACTAGGCGGCTCGCGGAAATGTAGAGAGCAGTAGCATTCACCGGGTTCATTGCAGACGCTTCGACACCGTTGGCTCCCGGGTGAAGAGAAATTCCGGATCCAACTTTGTAAGCAGCCAGGGAACAACAGCGAGTTTGTAACAATTCGGAGGAAATCGGGGCAGAACCACTGACCAAAGGAGTAACTAAAATCCGTACAAGTTTGTGGAGCTGAAGCAGTCCTCCCACACATGGGGCCCTGGCGCCCCTCCTCCGTCCCTGAGACTTGCAGACCGAGTAGGAAAAAAAAAGCGAGAGAGAAACCAGCGTTCGAGTTCGTCCCGGGCGGCCGCGGGGCGCAGAACGCGGCGCAGGCGGCGCTCAGTCTAGCCCCACGGCTCGGCGGGCGGCCTGCGCTCGAGCTGCATCCCTGGACGCGGAGGCACCTCCGGGGGTCGGGCTGGCGGGCGCGGCAGCAGGCCCCGGCCCGGTCCGAGGGGCGGGCACGCTTCTCGCGGCTTGCGGGGCCCTCACTCCATCACAGCGCCCGGCGCGGAGGCAGCGGCGACGGCAAGGACGGCGGCGCAGGCAGCGCGGGCGTCGGCTTCCTGGATCTAGTGCACCGAGCCGCGGCGGCGGCGAACGCTGCTGCTGCTGCTGCGGCTGGCGGACACCGCCGCCGCTCTCTCCATATCGGACGCGGGGCCCGGACTGAGCCTGGCTCTCCGCCCCGGCGGTTAGAGCCCGGCTGTTCCCTGAGGTGGCGAAGCGGCTAGGGGAGGCCCCCGCCCGAGAGGGGAGGGCCGGGGAGGAAGTGCGCGGGCCGGCGGCGGCGGGAGGGGGCGGGGAGCAGGCCCGGCCGGGCCGCGGCGGCGCCCCTCGCTCCTCAGTCGCTCACTCCGAGGTCACCAGGCGCAAGCGCCGCCCCCTCACTGCCCGGCCATCTTCTCCGCGCCACACACACGGACGCCTCCTCCGCCAAGCACCACGGCCGCCACCGCCCACGACGCCCGGCCGGCCGCGGCTGAGGCGAGCGCTCACACCGACAGGCCCCGCCGCCGCCCAGCGCACACAGCAAGGCCCCGCCGCAGGCCCCTCCCCTCGTGCCTCGCCGCCCTCACCCCGACTCCACGCGCCACTCTAGCTCGGTAGGGCCCGGGCTGCGGCGGCCTTAATGGATCCCGCGGGCTGTGCGGCGCCTCAGGCCCTGCCGGCGACGACGACCGTTACCCCAACGGGCAAAGCCACTGTCATCCCCGAGACTCCCCCGCCGCCGTCGTCGCTAGTGCTCGCACGCATGCGCAGACCACGTTCTCACCCCTCCCCCCGCCCTTTCCTTTCCCTTCGCTTCCCTTTTCCCCTGCTTCTCCTCTAAGAGCCCCCTCCACACCCTCCCAGAGCTACCGGCTCGCTCGGCGCATGCGCATTCCACTGCGCAGCCCCGCCGCCTTTCGCCCTGACGCGTGCGCTTTGAGCGCCCACCCAGAAAACCGGATAAACATATCAGCCCGCTCACACCAGCCCCTCCCCGCTGCCAACCCACCCTGAGCTCACTGCGCATGCCTGACTCTCCACTGTACTGCTCTCTGTACGGAGCGTGCTCCTGGTGAACCGCCTGCTCTCCCCGCCCCTCCCCCATGCGCTCTCAAATTCCCTCTTAGGCGTGTGGGCTGTGGTGAAACATTCGTTAGTTGACCCATCCTTCCCCGGTGTGGGCTGTAGGCTTCTCGCACTACACGGCTTCCTCGGTGTCCGCCAACGCGGGGCCCCGGTTGGGTCGCGCCATGTGACGCTCCGCCCTGGCCCCATACGGCCTCTCCTCGCCCGGGCTGACCGCGAGGTTAGGAGAAAGCTCCGCACCGCCCCAAGCCCCGCCCTCGCGGCCTTTCTCCTGGAACCGAGCTTCCAGACGGCCGAAAGGGCGCTGCCGCCGCTCGCCGGCACCCGCCCGGCTCAGAAGGGAGGTGGCGAGCGACGTGGCTGCGCGCCCAGCGGGCGTTCGGGCGGCGTGGGCTCTTTAAGGCCGCGGCCCGCGTCGACGGCACCCTGAGGCCTCTAAGGCCGGAGCTGGCCGTCTGAAGCGGTGGTGCCCGCACCCACCTTCTCGGCCCGTCAAAGCGGGCTCTTTCTCTAGTGCTTGGAGAACGACGGACGTGAGCAGTCCAGCCTTCCAGGGCACTGAGCTCTCCACAGGAATCCAATTAAACAACAAAACGAATCTCTTTTTTCTGTCCTTTAACAGACCTCGCCCTCTGTTTATGAACAGATAAAGAACCGATGGTCCTGCTTTAGAACCCAAATCCTTCAAAGTATTAACTGTTTTTTAAAGTTTTGACCTCCTGTTTTTGCAGGACACCAAGGTCACTGAGATAAAAACAAAACCCTAATTTAACGTCTGACTCCCCTCCCCTCCGAAAGAACAAAACCGTCTTTAAAAATAGAAACAGCGTAGGAATCATTATCTCTGGATACACCAAAGCTCTTCAGCGTAACTTTTTGCGCTTAGTAAATGCTCTAAACATGTCTGCAAACGAAGATTTATGACGTATGTAAATCTTTTGTGACAAAAACATTTTTATTTGAGAGACTTGCCACTTAGAGTAGAAATGAAGAGTTAAGATAGCAGAACCCATATAATCTCTGATAAATTCTATTACCATTTGAGGACAGGTACATTTTCTTTGGCAGCACTAGCATACTATTAGTACGAAGTGTTTAAAATAATCTATTTTCCAATTTTGTGAAAGAAAGCTGTGCAAAATGTATTTGGTCATCTTATTTAGAAAATGACAAATAGTTTATAAAATTCACTCTCTTTTAAAAGTCTGGTCTTCCTTTTTTCTTAAATCTTTTCTGAGCTCACCTTCAAATGAACCTGTTGTAATATACAGTTCTATTTTTATTCCAGACTCAAGATCTTCTACAACACACAGGTTGTTCTTCCCCAGAGGACCAACACGGAGAGTGAAATAATCAGCACTGTTTCCATTCAGACAGTACAAGTTAGCGGTCACCCTAGACAAGTGATTACTTGCAGGGCCTTAACCTTGCTGATTTTCGCATAAACGGATTTTTTTAAATCTCTTGAGGTGTGCACATCAGATTAAGAATAATTCTATTAATGGTTCATGTGTGAGTGTGTGTGAAAGAGAAAGAAGAGGCAGTTCTTTTTTAGCTTTTGAAATTGGTTACAAATACTGATAGGCTATGGCACTCAGAGGCAAAGCATCTCCACACTGAAATACATTGCTTGTATAGTAACTACTTGTTTGAGGTTTGCCTGAAAAGAAAACAAATGAACTGTTTATATTAAAAGAAGTGCCTGGATCAAATATTTAGGAGAATTCATATGTAACTTAAATCTTAAACTATCAACTTAAGGTAGTTTTTTTCATATTTTGTGTTTAATTATTATTTGGAAGTAAAACTGTTAGGGTTGCCACATCTGACAAAAATACAAAATGCCAGTTTTAAAAATTACTTAACTTTTTATTTGAAAAGTTCTGAATTTACAGAATTATTACACAGATAGTACAGACAGTTCTCCTGTATTCTACATCCAATTTCCTCTGTTAGTAAGAGCTTAGTATTGTACATTTGTCACAATCAATGAACCAATAGTAATACATTATTATTAATTAAAATGCATATTTTATTCATTTTTCTTCAGTTTTCCCCTAATATTCCTTTCTTGATCTGGGATGCCATCAAGGATAGCACATAACATTTAGATACAGCTCCTTAGACTCCTCTTAAATTTTCATTTCAGACAACAAATACTTGTTTCCTTCTTATTATCGTTTTTCCTATCCATTTTGAATTAAAGCTTCCCTTTTCTGTCAAGATTTCCAAGGGCTTACCTCTTTGATTGCATTTATCACACTAAGTGACAGTTGTTGGTTTAGTCCTATCTTCTCCCTATTATGCTAGAACCATTTGAAGAGCAGTTTTCTGCTCTTCTCTCTCTGCCTTTATCATCATTGCCAAGCACAGGGTTTGACATATAATGGCTACTAAGTAATTGTTAAAATAATGATGAATTACTAGAAATGTGATAATGTAAGTAAACACCCCAGTACATTGTGTGGTGAATAATAGGCATGGACAAATGTTTGCTTCTCCTTGGAGAAAAACATAAAATGTCTTCTAAATTTAAAGATAGTTCTTACTTCAGCTCGATCAATGTCAATTCTAAGATCTTTAGTAAAGCCAGAGTGTGGATTGATTTAAAACACTAGGAATAATCAAACAAGTATTTATTGATAGTCATCTAGCACTTTGAGGACAATAAAATTAATGCAGAAGTAGTTGTAGTTATACTTTCAGTGAACAAAGATCAAGCTGGCAATAAGTCAAAGGGATTTTCTGAGGGGTTAAGCCCTTTACAAAATTGTGAAAAAGTTTTTGCCTTCTTTCCTCTTCCTATTTCACCCTCCTCCCTCTGCCTTCTCCTTCCAAAACCAAAATCTATTTGAAGATGATATTCCCTCTCTCACCTTCCCAGGATGCATTCTCCCTGACTGCCTAGTATCTCTGCTCCAGTATCTTCTGTCCTGTAACCATCAGTTGTCTATGTCCCCCTCCCCAACCCAAATTTATTTATTTTTTTATAATTTTATTTATTTATTTTTATTTTTGGTTGTGCTGGGTCTTTGCTGCATGCGGGGCCTTCTCTAATTGTGGCAAGCGGGGGCTACTCTTCGTTGCCGTGCAGGGACTTCTCATTGGGGTGTCTTCGAAGCCTATGAGCTTCAATAGTTGGAGCACAGTAGTTGTGGCTCAGGGCTTAGTTGCCCTGAAGCATGTGAAATCTTCCTGGACCAGGAATCAAACCCGTGTCCCCTGCCATTGGCAGGCAGATTCTTATCCATTGCACTACCAGAGAAGTTCCCAACTCAAATTTATATATATAAATCTTAACCTACAGTGTGATTGTATTAGAAGGTGGGACTTTGGGAGATAATTAGGTCATGAGGATAGAGCCCTTATGAATGAGATTAGTGCCCTTATGAAAAGAACCCCAAAGAACTCTATCATTCTGTCATGTGAGAATACAACAAGGACATAAGCCATCTTCAACCCAAAAGAGGGCCCTTGCCAGGTGATCATGCTGGCATCTTGATCTCACACTTTCAACATCCAGAATTGTAGAAATAAATATTGTCTAAGCCACTAAGTTTCGGTTTATTTTGTGTGATAGCAGCCTAGGCTCACTGAGACATCATCCCTACCAAATTTTAACAAGTGTTTCATCTACTGTTGTGGAAAGAAATCAATCCAATTAACCTCCATCTATGGAAAGTGATAATAGCTTAATATAACTCACAAGAAGTCTTTGAAGATTGGCCAGAGCAAATATCACTTTATGAGGAACAGTAAGCCAGATGAACTTAAGCCCAGGGCTTAATCAAAACCAATCCTGCTCTTTCCATCCACTCCTTTCTGACTGTTACAAACTTCATCTTCCATCTGCTCCTCTTTAGCTGTGTTCATACCTATCTCCTCCTCAAAAGTAGCCCCTCAGTGAGACTTCCCTAGTGGTCCAGTGGCTAAGAATGCGTGCGCCCAATGCAGGGAGTCTGGGGTTAAGTCACTGGTCAGGAAACAATCCCACATGCCACAGCTGAAGATCCTGAGAGGTGTAGCTGAAGACCCAGCATGACCAAATAAATATTTAAAAAAAAAAAAAAAAAAGTAGCCCTTCAAAAGACACATATCCCTTTGCATATCAATTTCTGTTATTTTTCAATGAAATTTTTTCCAAATCAATACATATATCCATTCACTTCATCCAAAACATTTATTTAGCAAGTCCAGCACCTATTTATGTCTCAAATATTAAAATTGCCTTCAATTTCTTCATCTCTAACTCTAGCCTAAGCAAAGCAGCTGCTTTATTGGTCATCTGACTAGCACAGTGCCAGACACATATTAAGGTAACCACTAAATGTTACTGTTTTTATTCCTTAAGACACTTTTAACACTAGTCAAATGCCTATTAAATTTGTCCATTCATTTATACAACCAACGTTTATTACCAGTTATATGCCAGGCATTCAAAATACAAAAATGAATAATTCAACAGTTTCCAGCCCTCAAAGAGTTCACAGTCTTATTGGGGTGGCAGCTATGTAAACAGCTAATTTATAATTCAGAGTGGAAAGGATTTAGGGATGCACTTGTTGCAAATCTAAAATATCTTAGTAGATATTTCTGTTACACTATGGGTTAAACAAGCTTCTGTAGACTTCCCTAAGAGAATAGTTGCAATTATTCATAGCATTGTTTCTAAGGGAAAACGTGTTCTGCATTCCAAACAGTCAATTTAAAATTGAATTTTTGGAACATAGCCTATTTGTCCCTGGGGGCTTTCACGTGGCCATTATCTAAGATCCCTGTTTGTCTTAGGACAATTTATATCTCTTTACAATTCCCACCTGTTCCATATGGCATATGGTACTACCTGAAGTTTGCTAGTATCAGGGCCACCAACTTACTGTACAGGGTTTAGCATTACATGATTGAGACAGTTCTCTAGTCAAGCAGGTTGAGTCAAGAAGGTAGGACTAAAAGAGCCTTAGTCCTAAATTTGATTGTTCAGAATTTTAGTATTAGGGAAGGTAGCAAGAAAATTTCACTGAGAGAGTGATGAGAGTTTGGAATTGCTGCTTTGTGAAATGAAAGAGGGAACTGCTTAGGGAAAGGAAAAAAAGGATTTCAGAAATTGTTTCTAAAAGGGTATATCTCTTGGATAAAATGAGATCTGTAAAGATATCTTAGGAGACACTCCTGAACAATAAGGCTTAAAAAATGATCTTTGAACCACGCAAGATCTTAAGGAGCCAAAGGACTCCTGAAAAAGAAGAACAAAGCAGGAGGCATCACACTTCTTGATTTCAAGCTATACTATAAAGCTGCTGCTGCTGCTGCTAAGTCACTTCAGTCGTGTCTGACTCTGTGTGACCCCATAGACAGCAGCCCACCAAGCTCCCCCGTCCCTGGGATTCTCCAGGCAAGAATACTGGAGTGGGTTGCCATTTCCTTCTCCAATGCATGAAAGTGAAAAGTGAAAGCGAAGTTGCTCAGTCGTGTCTGACTCTGAGCGACCCCATGGACTACAGCCCACTAGGCTCCTCCGTCAATGGGATTTTCCAAGCAAGAGTACTGGAGTGGGGTGCCATTGCCTTCTCTGCAATTTACTCTAGCATTAAGTAAACTTCTTTCTGGATGTAGTTGCTCACCTTAGTTCATCCTTCTAATAAGCCTGTTGATCTGGTCTTCCCTGTTGCCAGCATTTTCACCTTCTACAAAATGGGTGGTCTTTTTCTTCATTCCACCTCATGGAGAAGACAATTTAAAGAGCCACAGGAAGTTGTTTGCTTCTTTGAAACGTTTTCCAACGGTATAGATCTCATGAATCAGATCCTCCATGCAGATGATTCCGTATTTTCCAAGAGATAAAGCAATTTTTTAATATATATAGACTATAAAGCTATAGTTATCAAAACAGTATAGTACTGGCATAAAAATAGACAACTAAACCAATGGAACAGAATCAAGAGCCAAGAAATAAACCTAAGCATATATGGTCAACTAATATTTGAAAAGGGGGCCAAGAATACTCTGGAAAAAAGACAAGCCTTTTTAATAAGTGGTGCTGAGATAACTGCATACTCACATGTGTAAGAATTAAACTGAATTCATTTCTTACAACACTTAACTCAAAATGGATTAATGACTTAAATGTAAGATCAGAAACTATGAACTCCTAGAAGTAAGCATAGGAATAAAGCTCCTTCATATTAGTCTCAGCAAAGATCTTTTGGCTATGACATCTAAGTCACAATCAACAAAAGCAAAATAAGGGACTATATCAAACTAAAAAGCTCTGCACAGAAGAAGAAACCATCAACAAACTGAAAAGACAGTCTGTGGGATGAGAAAAAATATTTGCAAACCATTTATCTGGTAAGGGGTTAACTATCCAAAATATACAAAGAACTTATATAACACAAAAGAAAAAAATCCAATTTAAAAATGGGCAAAAAAATAAAAATAAATTAAAATGGGCAAAGGACCTGAATAGATGTTTCTCCAAATAAGATATACAGAAAGTCAAGAGGTACAAGAAAGCATGCTCAACATACTAGTCATTAGAGAAAATGCAAATTGAAACTCCAATGATATATCACCTCAAATCTGTTAGAATGGCCACCATCAAAATGACAATAAATAACAAATGCTGGTGTGGATGTAAGGAAAAAAGAGAACCCAGGTGCACTGTTGGTGGGATTCTAAATTTGTACAGACACTGTGGAAAACAGTATGGAGAATCCTCAAAACATTAAAATAGAACTACCATATGATCCAGCAATCCCACTTCTGGGAATACATCCAAAGGAAATGAAAACACTAACTCAAAAAGATAGCTGCACTTCCATGTTCACTGCAGCATTATTTACAATAGCCAAGACATGAAAACAAGCTAACTCTCCATCCATGGATAAATGGATAAAGAAGTTCTGGCATATATACAGTGCAAAATTATTCAGCCATTAAAAAAAACAAACAACAAGAAAATCCTACCATTTGTGACAACATGGATAGACCCTGAAGGCGTTATGCTGAAGGCATTATGCTCTCTGTCTGAAATAAGTCAAACAGAGAGACAAATACTGTATGATCTCATTTATATGTGGAATCTGAAAATAAAAACTCAGAAAAATATATCAGATTTGTGGTTACTAGGAGTGATGGGTGGGAAGAGAGAGTATTGGAGAAATGTAGTCAAAAGGTACAAACTCTCAGTTATAAGATAAATAAGCTCTAGGGATGTAATGTACAATATGATGACTATAACTAACACTGATATATGCTGCTGCTGCTAAGTCACTTCAGTCATGTCCGACTCTGTGCGACCCCATAGACGGCAGCTCACCAGGCTGCCCCGTCCCTGGGATTCTCCCGACAAGAACACTGGAATGGGTTGCCATTTCCTTCTCCAGTGCATGAAAGTGAAAAGTGAAAGTGAAGTCGCTCAGTCGTGTCCAACTCTTAGCAACCCCATGGACTGTAGCCCACCAGGCTCCTCCATCCATGGGATTTTCCAGGCAAGAGTACTGGAGTGGGGTGCCATCACCTTCTCCAAACACTGATATATAATAAATAGGAAATGTGTTAAGAGACTAAACCCTAAGATTTCTCATCATGGGGAGAAAATGTTTTCCTTTTTTCTTATTTATTTTTTCTTATTGTATCTATATGAGAAGACGAATGATAATTAAACCTATTGTAATCAGTTCATGACATATGTAAATCAAACCATCTTGCTATATACTTTAAACTTACACAGTTATGTGTGTCAATGGTTTCTCAGTAAAAATAGAAAAACATGGTATTTGCAACTTAAAGACAAAAAACAGGCTAAGAATGAAGATTTCTAACCTGTTTTATATATGTATGTATGTATACTGTACATCTGAAACTAAATTAACACAAATTGTAAATTAACTGTACTGCAATTAAAAAAAAATAGTTTAAAAAAGCTTTCTAACCTGAAGTTGAGCCAAAACTTCTTGCTATTCCTGTGTTTTGGGGGGTGGCATGGGGTAGTGATATTAGTATGAACAAATCTTTATTCCAGTATTTACTGTGTAGATTTGGGGAAAATATCCAAGCTCTCTGGGCTTTAGTCTTCTCATCTGTAAAATGGGGATAAAAATACTTACCTTGAAGGGTTACCATGGAGAGTCAGATAGTCATCAATTGTAATTCTAACATAGGCACTATGAGTACACAGGTGAAAAAGACAGTCTCAGGAGTTCCAGTCTACCAGCTAAGACAGAAATGAATATACAGTTATAATGCAATGAGACAAGTACTTCAATATGGTGCTGTAAAAACATGAGATTTAGGTCATACCTGAATGGTCTAGTGGTTTTCCCTACTTTCTTCAATTTAAGTCTGAATTTGGCAATAAGGAATTCATGATCTGAGCCACAGTCAACTCCTGGTCTTGTTTGTGCTGACTGTATAGAGCTTCTCTATCTTCAGCTGCAAAGAATATAATCAATATGATTTCAATATTGACCACCTGGTGATGTCCATGTCTAGAATCTTCTTTGTGTTGTTGGAAGAGGGTGTTTACTATGACCAGTGCATTCTCTTGGCAAAACTCTGTTAGCCTTTGCCCTGCTTCATTTTGTATTTCAAGAACAAATTTGCCTGTTACTCCAGGTATCTCTTGACTTCCTACTTTTGCATTCCAGTCCCCTATAATGAAAAGAATGTCTTTGGGGGGGGGTTAGTTCTAGAAGGTCTTGTAGGTCATCATAGAAACATTCAACGTCAGCTTCTTTGGCATTAGCGTTTGGGGCATAGACATGGATTACCATGATATTGAATGGTTTACCTTGGAGACGAACAGAGATCATTCTGTCATTTTTGAGACTGCACCCAAGTACTGCATTTTGGATTCTTTTGTTGCCTGTGAGGGCTAGTCCATTTCTTCTAAGGGATTCTTGCCCACAGTAGTAGATGTAATGGTCATCTGAATTAAATTTGCCCAGGCTGGTCCATTATAGTTCACTGATTCCTAAAATGTCAGTGTTCACTCTTGCCACCTCCTGTTTGACCACTTTCAATTTACCTTGATTCATGGACCTAATCTTCCAGGTTCCTATGCAATATTGCTCTTTATAGCATCGGACTTTACTTCCATCACCAGTCACATCCACAGCTGGGTGTTGTTTTTGCTTTAGCTCTGTCTCTTCATTCTTTCTGGAGTTATTTCTCCACTCTTGTCCGGTAGCATATTGGGCACCTACCAATCTGGGGAGTTCATGTTTCAATGTCATATCTTTTTGCTTTTTCATAGTGTTCATGGGGATCTCAAGGCAAGAAGACTGAAGTGGTTTGCCATTCCCTTCTCCAGTGGACCACGTTTTGTCAGAACTCTCTATTATGATCCGTGCATCTTGGGTGGCCCTACACGGCATGGCTCATAGTTTCACTGTATTAGACAAGGCTATGATCCATGTGATCAGTCTGGTTAGTTTTCTGTGATCATGGTTTTCATTCTGTCTGCCCTTTGATGGATAAGTATAAGAAGCTTGTAGAAGCTTCCTCATGGGAGAGACTGACTGTAGAGGAATCTGGGTCTTGTTCTGATGAGTGGGGCCATGCCAGTAAATCTTTAATCCAATTTTCTATTGATGGGTGGGGCTGTGTTCCCTCCTTATTGTTTGGCCTGAGGCCAAACTATGGTAGGGGTAATAACAGTAATGGTGACCTCCTTCAAAAGGACTTATGTTCACACTGTTGTATTCAATGCCCCTGACTCCTCAGCAGGCTACTGTTGACCCACACCTCTGCAGGAGACTACTGGACACTCACAGGAATGTCTGACTCAGTCTCTTGTGTGAACACTGCACCTTTCTTCTGGCTCCTGGTACACATAAGGTTTTATTTGTGCCCTCCAAGAGTCTGTTTCCCCAGTCCTGTGGACTTTCTATCATCAAATCCCACTGGCCTCCAAAATCCAATTTCCTGGAGATTCTCAGTCCCTTTGATGGATCCCCAGGTTGAAAAGTCTGTTGTGAGTCCTAGAACTTTCTTAATTAACAGTGTGAGAATTTCTTTGGTACAATTTTTCTGCAATTTGTGGGTTGTCTGCTTGACAGCTTTATGATGGGGCTAATGGCAACCTCCTCCAAGAGCACTTATGTTACATGCTACATGTCCCATATCTGCTGCAGCCAGAGCCCCTGTACCCACAGCAAGCCAGTGCTGACCTGAGCCTCCACAGGAGACGCGCAAACACTCAAAGCCAGATTTAACTCAGTCTCTGTTGGGTTCCTGGGTCCTAGTGCACACAAGGCCTTGTTTGAGCCCTCCAAGCATCTCTGCCAGGTATGGGGTTTGATTCTAAACGTGATTTTACCCCTCTAACTGTCTTCTCTTTTGCCTTAGATGTCAGGTATCTTTTTTTGGAGGGATCCAACATTCTCCTGTTGATGGTTATTCAGCTGTGAGTTGCAATTTTGGAGTTCTTGCCGGAAAAGAAGAGTGCATGTCCTCCTATCCTACCAAAGATTCAAGGGATTAGATTTGATAGATAGAGTGCCTGAAGAACTAAGGACAGAGGCTCCTAACACTGTACAGGAGGCAGTGATCAAGACAACGATTTTGCCTAAAGGCAAAATGGTTGACTGAAGAGGCCTTACAAATAGCTGAGAAAAGAAGAGAAAGGAAAGGCAAAGGAGAAAGGAAAGATATATCCATTTGAATGCAGAGTTCCAAAGAACAGCAAGGAGAGATAAGAAAGACTTCTTCAGTGATCAGTGCAAAGAAATAGAGGAAAACAATAGAATGGGAAAGACTAGAGATCTCTTCAACAAAAATAGAGATACCAAGAGAACATTTCATGCAAAGGTGGGCACAAAAAAGAACATAAACAGTATGGACCTAACAGAAGCAGAAAATGTTAAGAAAAAGTGGAAAGAATACACAGAACTATACAAGAAAGATCTTCATGACCCAGATAGTCACAATGGTGTGATCACTCACCTGGAGCCATACATTCTGGAATGCAAAGTCAAGTGGACCTTAGAAAGCATTGCTACGAACAAAGCTAGTGGAGGTGATGGAATTCCAGTTGAGCTATTTCAAATTCTAAAAGGTGATACTGTGAAAGTGCTGCACTCAAAATCCCAGCAAATCTGGAAAACTCAGCAGTGTCCACAGGACTGGAAAAGTTTTCAATCAAGTCCCAAAGAAAGGCAATGCCAAAGAATGTTCAAACTACCACATAATTGCACTCATCTCACATGCTAGCAAAGTAATACTCAAAATTCTCCAAGCAAGGCTTCAACAGTACATGACCAAGAACTTCCAGATGTTCAAGCTGGATTTAGAAAAGGAAGAGGAACCAGAGATCAAATTGCCAACATCTCTTGGATCACAGAAAAAGCAAGAGAGTTCCAGGAAAACATCTATTTCTGCTTTATCGGGGCTTCCCTTGTGGCTCAGCTGGTAAAGAATCCACCTGCAATGCGGAGACCTGAGTTCAATCCCTGGGCTGGGAAGATCCCCTGGGAAGTATATCCACTCTGGTGTTCTGCTCTGGACAATTCCATGTGCTGTATAGTCCATGAGGTTGCAAAGAGTTGGACATGACTGAGTGACTTTCACTTTCTGCTTTGTTGACTATTACAAAGCCTTTGACTGTGTGAATCACAACAAACTGTGGAAAATTCTTAAAGAGACAGGAATACCAGACTACCTTAACTGCCTCCTGAGAAATCTGTATGCAGGTCAAGAAGCAACAGTTAAAACTGGACATGGAACAACGGACTGGTTCCAAATTGGGAAAGGAGTATGTCAAGGCTGTATATTGTCACCCTGCTTATTTAACTTATATGCAGAATGTATCATGCAAAATCCTGAGCTGGATGAAGCTCAAGCTGAATCAAGATTACCAGGACAAATATCAATAAGTTCAGATATGAAGAATAACACCACCCTAATTCCAGTTGAGCTATTTCAAATCCTGAAAGATGATGCTGTGAAAGTGCTGCACTCAATATGCCAGCACATTTGGAAAACTTAGCAGTGGCCACAAGACTGGAAAAGGTCAGTTTTCATTCCAATCCCAAAGAAAGGCAATGCCAAAGAATGCTCAAACTACCGCACAGTTGCACTCATCTCACACGCTAGTAAAGTAATGCTTAAAATTCTCATGCCAGACTTCAGCAATACGTGAACCATGAACTGTGAACTTCCTGATGTTCAAGCTGGTTTTGGAAAAGGCAGAGGAACCTGAGATCAAATTACGAACATCCAATGGATCATGGAAACAGCAAGCGAGTTCCAGAAAAACATCTATTTCTGCTTTTTGACTATGCCAAACCCTTTGACTGTGTGGATCACAATAAACTGTGGAAAATTCTGAAATAGATGGGCATACCAGACCACCTGACCTGCCTCTTGAGAAATCTGTATGCAGGTCAGGAAGTAACAGTTAGAACTGGACATGGAACAACAGACTGGTTCCAAATAGGAAAAGGAGTATGTCAAGGCTGTATATGGTCACCCTGCTTATTTAACTTATTTGCAGAGTACATCATGAGAAACACTGGACTGGAGGAAACACAAGCTGAAATCAAGATTGCCAGGATAAATATCAATAACCTCAGATATGCAGATGACACCACCCTTATGGCAGAAAGTGAAGAGGAAATAAAAGCCTCTTGATGAAAGTGAAAGTGGAGATTGAAAAAGTTGGCTTAAAGCTCAACATTCAGAAAACAAAGATCATGGCAAGCAGTCCCATCACTTCGTGGGAACTAGATGGGGAAACAGTGGAAACTGTGTCAGACTTTATTTTCTGGGGCTCCAAAATCACTGCAGATGGTGACTGCAGCCATGAAATTAAAAGACGCTTACTCCTTGGAAAGAAAGTTATAACCAACCTAGATCACATATTCAAAAGGAGAGACATTACTTTGCCAACAAAGCTCCGTCTAGTCAAGACTATGGTTTTTTCCGTGGTCATGTATGGATGTGAGAGTTGGACTGTGAAGAAGGCTGAGCGCCGAAGAATTGATGCTTTTGAAGTGTGGTGTTGGAGAAGACTCTTGAGAGTCCCTTGGACTGCAAGGAAATCCAACCAGTCCATTCTAAGGGAGATCAGTCCTGGGTTTCTTTGTAAGGAATGATGCTAAAGCTGAAACTCCAGTACTTTGGGCACCTCATGCAAGAGTTGACTCATTGGAAAAGACTCTGATGCTGGGAAGGATTGGGGGCAGGAGGAGAAGGGGACAACAGAGGGTGAGATGGCTGGATGGCATCACTGACTCAATGGACGTGAGTCTGAGTGAACTCTGGGAGTTGGTGATGGACAGGAAGGCCTGGTGTGCTGCGGTTCATGGGGTCGCAAAGAGTTGGACACGACTGAGCAACTGAACTCTGAACTCTAAATGGCAGAAAGCAAAGAGGAACTAAAGAGCCTCTTGATGAAATGAAAAAGGAGAGTGAAAAGCTGACTTACAACTCAACATTTAAAAAATGAAGATAATGGCATCTGGTCCCACCACTTCATGGCAAATAGATGGGGAAACAATGGAAACAATGACAAAATTTATTTTCTTTGGCTCCAAAATCATTGCAGATGGTGACTGCAGCCATGAAATTAAAAAACACTTGCTCCTTGGAAGGAAAGCTGTGAAAAACCTAGGAAGTGTATTAAAAAGCAGAATTACTTTGCCAACAAAGGTCCATATAGTGAAAGCTCTGGGTTTTCCAGTAGTCATGTATGGATTGAGAGTTGGACCATAAAGAAAGCTGGGCACCAAAGAATCGATGCTTTTGAACTGTGGTGTTGGAGAAGACTCTTGAGAGTCCCTTGGACTGCAAGGAGATCCAACCAGTCCATCCTAAAGGAAATCAGTTCTGAATATTCATTGGAAGGACTGATGTTGAAGCTGAAACTCCAATACTTTGGCCACCTGATGCGCAGAACTGACTCATTTGAAAAGACCCTGATTCTAGGAAAGACTGAAGGTGAGAGGAAAAGGGGACAACAGAGGATGAGATGGTTGGATGGCATCACTGACTCAATGGACATGAATCTGAGTGAGCTCTGGGAGTTCGTGATGGACAGGGAAGCCTGGCATGCTGCAGTTCTTGGGATCTCAAAAGGTTGGAGCAACTCGACTGAACTGAACTGACTGAAAAACATGATAAGGGACACCTAACTAGACATCAAAGCTCAGGAAAATATAAAGGAAGTGGTATACAAAATGTGACCTGAAGGAGAAGTAAGAGAAAGTAGGAAAGGCGGGAACAGTCTCTAGACAGAAGAAACAGCATGTACTAAGGCCCAGAGGAAAAAGCTTGTGTATTTGGGAGACTTCATGTAGCTGCATAGGGCTAAAATATATATAGTGCGAGAGAAAAAGTGATGTAATGTGAAGGATTTTATGGACACTTAGGGTCATCCTAAGATTAATGGGACATCATAGAAAATAGATTTTGCAAGAAGCGGGTACAAGATCAGAAGCTGAGAGACCAATTAAGAAGTTATTGCAATATCTCATCAAAAAATGATCTTGCCCAGGAGTTGGCAATTACATACCAAAGGCCAAAGGCCTATTTTTGTATGGTACACAAAATAAGAATTTTTTACATTTAAAACTTTAAAAATAATAATATTTTGTGGCACATTAAATTCAAATCTCAGTGTTCATAAATAAATCTTATTGGAACACAGCCACACTCAATCATTTATGAATTTATATATATATATATATTTTTATTACTTCAGGAGATTTGAATAGTTGTGACCTGCAAAGCCTGAGATATTTACTGACTGGCCTCTTATATTAACAAATTTTCTGACTCTTGATCTTGGGCATCAAACTAAGGAGGTGTCAATGAGGGAGGAGAGGTATTAGGAGACTGAATCAATAGAACTTGATGAAAAATGGAATCAGAGAATGAAGGACAGTCACAGATGATGTCCAGGTTCTCTTATTTTGCCAACAATAATGACAAACACTTACATGGCCTTATCATGTGCCGGGCACTGATTGAAGGCATTTAATCATATTAACTTGTTAACCTGTTCAACATCCTTATGAGGTAATTGCTATTTTTATCATCCCCATTTCGCTTATGGGGAAGCTGAGGCACAGAGGTCCAATAATTTGTTCAAGGTCACACAATTAATGTGAGGTGAGAATTGAATCCCGGTTGTCTGGTTCCACAGTCTCTACTCTTAACGTTCTATAAATTCAGAATAGGGAACTTAGTAGATAAAATTAGTGTGGAGGGAAATGATAAATGCAGATTTTGGACACTACAGTTGCTAGGAAACATCCAAATGAAATGCCCAGTAGGCAGTTAGATGAGTCTGGCGCTCCAGGTGTGGAAGGGAGGGATCTAGATTATAGATATAAATATGGCAGTCAGCTGGCAAGAGCAATCATGGGAGAGACAGGAATTACCCAGGGGAAATAAGATGAGAAAAAGTCTAAGATTAAAACCCTGAGGACCACCAATATTTAAACAAAGAACAGAGAAGAGCATCTCACAAAAAAAGACTGAGAAGGAGTAGTTACGGAGGTAAGCTGCAAACTGGAAAAAATTTTCATTTTTAGTGAAGTGGTATATGTAAGTGTCTAGCATACTAATCGGGGAAGGCAATGGCACCCCACCCCAGTACTTTTGCCTGGAAAATCCCATGGACGGAGGATCCTGGTAGGCTCCAGTCCATGGGGTCGCTAAGAGTCGGACATGACTGAGCGACTTCACTTTCTCTTTTCTCTTTCATGCATTGGAGAAGGAAATGGCAACCCACTCCAGATTCTTGCCTGGAGAATCCCAGGGACGGGGGAGCCTGGTGAGCTTCTGTCTATGGGGTCGCACAGAGTCCGACACGACTGAAGTGACTTAGCAGTAGCAGCATACTAATGAGCATACAGTAGGCATCACAAATGGTAGCTCCTTTTACTACAGAAGTCTTATTTGAAAGGGCCAGCTCTTTCTTAGCTGTGGAATGGGGCTGTCTGTTCCAAATCTTCTCCACATTCTCATGTCTTTGAACTCCCATCTCACCTTGCAATTCTTAGCAGACATTACCTCTCTACTTTAAGGAGAAATTTGAGATCTTTTTCTTATCTGCATCAAAATAGTCCATAATTCCCCGTCTTTTATCCTTGCCTTCTGTTTCTGGCTTCTTCCGGGAATTTGTTCCACGGTTTTCCTGAATCTTATTAAATACTTCTTCAGCCTTCCATCCCTCATTGCTATGTTCCTCAGTTCTAACTGGAGCATATGTTTCAAAAACCATCTTTCAGACCACTTCTTCTCTCTCTTCCTTTGATCTGTCAAACTTTTGGTAGAATTCAACCTTATTTCAATTTTTTTCATCTCTTGAAATCAGATTTCTGTCTCCACCATTTACTGAAGCTATACTCTTCAAAACCACAGCGGGCCCCTACTGTTTGACTCATTTATTGTCCAATCACCGCTTTCAACCATGCTATATTAAATTGGCCTTTCTTGTCCTTGTATTACATGTTCTGTAGAGTTCATAACTTTCTGGTTAATACAGCCTCAGTTCAGTTCAATTCAGTTCAGTCGCTCAGTCGTGTCCGACTCTTTGCGACCCCATGAATTGCAGCATGCCAGGCCTCCCTGTCCATCACCAATGCCCAGAGTTTACTCAAACTCATGTCCATCGAGTCAGTGATGCCTTCCAGCCATCACATCCTCTGTCGTCCCCTTCTCCTTCTGCCCCCAATCCCTCCCAGATTCAGACTCTTTTCCAATGAGTCAACTCTTCACATCAGGTGGCCAACATATTAGAGTTTCAGCTTTAGCATCAGTCCTTCCAATTAACACCCAGAACTGTTCTCCTTTAGAATGGACTGGTTGGATCTCTTTGCAGGCCAAGGGACTCTCAAGAGTCTTCTCCAACACCACACTTCAAAAGCATCAATTCTTCTGCGCTCAGCTTTCTTCACAATCCAACTCTCACATCCATACATGACCACTGGAAAAACCATAGCCATGACTAGATGGACCTTTGTTGGCAAAATAATGTCTCTGCTTTTGAATATGCTATCTAGGTTAGTCATAACTTTCCTTCCAAGGAGTAAGCGTCTTTTAATTTCATGGCTGCAGTCACCATCTGCAGTGATTTTGGAGCCCAAAAAATAAAGTCTGACACTGCTTCCACTGTTTCCCCATCTACTTCCCATGAAATGATGGGACCAGATGCCATGATCTTCGTTTTCTGAATGTTGAGCTTTAAGCCAACCTTTTCATTCTCTTCTTTCACTTTCATCAAGAGGCTCTTTAGTTCTTCTTCACTTTCTGCCATAAGGGTGGCGTCATCTGCATATCTGAGGTTATTGATATTTCTCCCGCAATCTTGATTCCAGCTTGTGCTTCTTCCAGCCCAGCATTTCTCATGATGTACTCTGCATATAAGTTAAATAAGCCTGCTGCTGCTGCTGCTGCTAAGTCACTTCAGTCGTGTCTGACTCTGTGCAACCCCATAGACGGCAGCCCACCAGGCTCCCCCGTCCCTGGGATTCTCCAGGCAAGAACACTGGAGTGGGTTGCCATTTCCTTCTCCAATGCATGAAAGTGAAAAGTGAAAGGGAAGTCGCTTAGTCGTGTCTGACTCTTAGTGATCCCATGGACTACAGCCTACCAGGCTCCTCCATCCATGGGATTTTCCAGGCAAGAGTACTGGAGTGGGGTGCCATTGAAATAAGCCTAGTCTAGTTTAAAACTTTGAATCAAGGGTAGGTTTGGATGAAATCACAGAAAATCTAAAATAACAATTTTTAAACACTAGGTATCTACTTCTTTCATGTTTTTTGAAGAAAAAGTCCAGAGCTAGAACTTGCATAGTTAGCACGGTAGTTCCACTGTCATCAGGGACTCAAGCTTTATCTTTATACTCCACCATCCAAAACCATCTACCTTCAAGACTGTCTTATAGTACAAGACAGCTTCTGAAGTTTCAGCATTTCAGACAACAGTAAGGAGAAAGGGAAAACAAAAGGGCCTACCTTCCATCTGAGTCAGCACCTTCTAAGAAGTCTCCAGTTTTAAGCAGCCCACCTAACACTTCTTTTACATTTCTTTGGCCATAACTTAATCACTTTACCATGCCCAACAGGAAGAGAGCCTAGAAAAACAGGCTTTTATTAGGTGCATGGATTTGCCAAGCAAAACGGAAGTTCTAACATCAAGGAAGGAGAGGGTAGACTTTGGATGGCAACTAGTAGTTTCGACCACAAACTATAATCTCAAAATATTTCAAAATCTCATCTCTTTTCCCTTCACTCAAGATCTAGCTCTTCTGGTGTGTTGGTACAAATAGGAAAGGAAGAGGAACTAGGGCAGTTGCACACTTAGACCCAGACTAGAAGGAGCCACTCTGGGGAAGATTCTCCTTCTTTCAGGTAGAGGGGTCCACAAAGCCAAAGAGATTTACCCAAGAGTCTGAGAAGCGGTCAAGGGACAGCAGCTGGTAATAGAGGTTGGGTGTTTGAGTTGAGGTGAAAAACCTCAAGGTTAGGAACTTTGAAGAATGAGGAAGAATCACAGTAAGAAGAGAAGGGAGGTGGGCCAGGAGCCGTAGTTGGAAGACCAGCTCTGCCTGTGCTGCCACATTCTGCTGTACAACACCAAAGACTTCAAATTTCTAAATTGTAACCCCGCCTTACATGTTGTTTTGAAAATATGTTCATCAAAGTAGGAGGATAAAATATATATCGTTTAAAACTTTGTTAGCTTGATTTATAACATATAAATATTTAGACCTATGGTATGTAAGCTGCCATTTGTACACTTGTCTTGGGCCCTGCAAATGGTTGGGGTGGGTCTCAACGAGTGTCTGCCCAATTAGGAAGGATCACAGTTCTTGCCCTTATAGTTACCTCTGCTTCTTTGGAATTACTCATTCTTGTTATGAAAAATGATGGAAGTTCAGACTACTCCATAGCCTGCTAAGTCACTAAAGTAGTGTCCATCTCTTTGTGACACCATGGAAGGGGTTGCCATTTCCTACTCCAGGGGATCTTCCCAACCTAGGGATCAAACCCACGTCTCATGTCTCCTGCACTGACAGGTGGATTCTTTACCACTGTCGCCACCTGGGAAGCCCCCATAGCCTACCTCCAATGCCCATTTGACATCTCTCTTCAGTTCTTTTCGCTTTGCTTCCATCAAGTCTCCTACTCAAAAATACATTCAACAGGAAATCAGCTTCCCTTTCCCATATACCGTGACTCCAAACTCACTTGGTGAGAATAGAGGAAAAGCATTGCTTCCCTGGGAGAACAAAAAGCCTCTTGCTATAAACACACAACCTGGAGTGGGTTACCAGTTCCTCCTCCAGGGGATCTCCCCGACCCAGGGATTAAACTGGAATCTCCTGTGTCTCCTCCATTGGCAAGAGGATTCTTTACCACTGAGTTACCTGGGAAGCCCGATTAATTAAGGTACTATGTTAAATATCGGAGAAGGCAATGGCAACCCACTCCAGTACTCTTGCCTGGAAAATTCCATGGGCGGAGGAGCCTGGTAGGCTGCAGTTCATGGGATCTCGAAGAGTCGGACGCGACTGAGCGACTTCACTTTCACTTTTCACTTCCATGCACTGGAGAAGGAAACGGCAACCCACTCCAGTGTTCTTGCCTGGAGAATCCCAGGGACGGGGGAGTCTGGTGGGCTGCCGTCTCTGGTGTCGCACAGAGTCGGACACGACTGAGGCGACTTAGCAGCAGCAGCAGCAGCATGTTAAATATACTTCGGTCACTGTCCTAAGTGACAGAAGAAAAATAAAAATATGGATACAGTCCTTAACCCTCAGGTGCCTCTACAGTAGAGTTGGAAAGACTGACAAAAATTGAAATTAATCAAACATACACACAAATAAATATACAATAACAACTTTGATAATTACAAATAAAAATAAATAGTATAAGAGATAAAACAGAAGAATTTGACTTAAAGAAGTCATGGAAGGCTTCTCTAAGGAAGTGTCAAACTGAAATGTAAGGATGAGTAGACTTCAACCACTGAAAAGAGAAGAGATACAGTGAAGGCAAAGACCTTGCGGAAGGAGAAACACGGTGACGTTGAAGCGTTGGTAGAAGAACAGTTTGGCTGGAGCAGAGAGATTGGGGGATGTACTAGATGAGTCATAGAGGTTGGTAGGATCTATGCCATGCAGGGTCTTATAGACAGTGTTAAGAATGCTTGTCTTTATCATATGAACACTGAGAATCCATTGAAGTGTTCAGATTTGAGAATGGCATAATCCTGAAATAGTTGCTTAAGGATGGATTAACTCAATAACTAATTCTTCCTTTAGATTTCTGCTCTTCCCCATTTATATTCTCCTCTGGGCAAACCACCCACTTTAAAGTCATGAGTAACTGCACAAAGGAGACTGAAAACAAGTGGTCAATGATGCAGGAGGAAAATTAGGAGTATGCGATATCAAAGAAGCCAAGAGAATTTTTCATGAAGGAGAAAGTAAAGAAGAAGAGAGTGATCATTAGTATTTAAAGCTACTGAGAATAGCTTTAAATTAAATGTAGATTTAATATGTCCATCATTTCCAAATGCTGATGGGCTAAAGCCTGAATTTCTTACTCTGGTAGAAGGCCCACAACAACTATATCTTTACCTACCTTTCCATTATTTTTCCCATGACAGTGCTAAAATGAGCCTTTTAGATAAGTTGCCCTTCAGATAAGGTGCCCAATTTTCTTTTTAATATAAAACAGATAGTATACTCTGCCTAACAATCACCATTGGATATATCTTCTGCCCATCACTACTTATCTAATTACTGCCTATTTTCTAGGCCCTGACCCTATCTTACCTCTCCTATGAAGATTGCTGTGGAGGTCATTAGAATATATTTCTCAGATCTCTGATTGCAGTGAGCATAATTGACTGAGGGCCCTAGCTACTGACCTCTGAAATTCATCACTGTTTGCACCAAGGTTCTTCTTCCCATGGGCTGCTCCCAGACAATGACTGAACACAGCATAGACACTAAAGCAGGCCTATTCTTGGGAGATGCCAGACTCGTCTGATAGATGACTTTGAGAAATAATGAAAATCCTTGTCCAACTGTACTTAGAACTGCACTGGGGTGTAAGATGCTTACATTCAATCTTCCTTCCCTCATCCTTTCACTCAGAGTCAGACTTGTTTTGTAATCTGATGGCTCTTTCAGCATCTTTTTTTTTTTTGACTCCCTATTTTCTCTACAGTCATTTCCTCTAATACATTTCCTTGCATGATTGGTCTTGTCTTGCATCATTTCTCAGTGACCTGGACTTACACAAGTGGTACCAGAAGTGGTCCAAGAAAACAGGCGGTAAGATAAGAATTTGGACTGGCTTATCTACTGTCTATTCAAGGGCACACCAAGCTGGTTTGTAGGCGGAACATAGGTAGTAGCTCAACTGCTAAAGATTCTACCAGTGTTAACCCAGGGAAATGGCCTAATGGATGAGAATGCTGTGGCAGATGTGATGACACAAACATTTTAAAACGTGGGAGCGGGATTCGGGGCACTTCCCTGGCAGTCCAGTGGCTAAGACACCACACTTGCAATGCAAGGTGCACAGGTTTGATTCCTGGTTGGAGAACTAAGATCCTGCATGCCATGTGGCATGGCCAAAAAAAAATAAAAATAATAAATAAAAACATGGGAAGGAATAATGCTTACAAAGTAAAATTGAGTGGTTACTACCAAGTTGTATTGATGCCTGCAGAGAAATCATGAGAGTTGAAAGGCCATTAACAACAAGCAATTTTCAGTTAAGCAAGAAGCCATAGGCCTTTGGGATAGCTTACAAAGAGACCTTTATGTCCATCAGGGGAAGGGAATACACAGCTGAGTTGCAGGATGAAGACCTAATTGTTACAGTAGCAGAGATCCAGAGATGTTGGAATGCTCAGCTAAGGCAGGTCTGCAGTGGCCTCCAAGGGCACTGAAGTACTTGATAGAGGCAGAGAGTTACAGTGTAGAGTTTGATGGATGGGGTGCCATCTGATTTAACACATACAAGACACAGTATATGTGTTAAAGCAGAGATCTCTACATGGTGCTATGTCCTTATTAGGAAGGATACATGGGTCTAGGAACCAAGAGATAGAAGCAGAAGTGACCTCGCTTGCTATCATACCCAATGTCCCACCAAGAAGTTCTGTGCTTCCTGGACCCACTACACTTTTTTTTTTTTTTTAAGTTACTTGGCTGTGCCTGGTCTTAGTTGTGGCACATGGGATCTTTAGCACGTGGGCTCTTATTTGTAGCATGTGGGATCTAGTGCCCTGACCAGGGATTGAACCCAAGGCCCCTTGAACTGGTAATGCAGAGTCTTAACACTGGATTACCAGGCAAGTCCCTAGACCCACAACTCATAACTCTGCAGGTTAGACATCCGAGTCCCCAAACAGGGTACACTTTTGCCAGAAGTTATAATGAGGACCCCTTTGAACTACAAGCTGCAGCTGCTGCCATGGCTCTTTGAGTTCTGTGTGTCCAGGACCACAGGTGAGAGGAATCACTGTCCAGCAAGGGTAATTGACTCTGTTTAGCTGGGTGGGGGTGAGGTGGGATGGAGACATGGCTTTTACACATGGGGACAAGGAGGAAACATGTGGAAGCCAAGTGATCCACTTAGGTGCCTCCTGGTACTCTCTGTTGTAGTCATAAATGCAATGTAGCCTGAGAAAGATTCACTCTTCCAGGAAGAAAGTTTGGGTCACATCACCAGTTAAGTCAACAAGACCTGCCAAGGTGATTGCAGAGGGTGAGGGGATTTGAGAATGGGTGGTGAGGACGGAGAGGATGAACACCAGTTGTGGCTCTGAGAGTAACTGCAGCTACAGAGGCTATAGCTTGTGCCACTAAATGCCCTTTTGTGAGTTTTCCTTTCAGAAAGAAAGGCGCACAGAAACAGGGAGGAACTGCTTCCTAAACCTATAGGAAGAGGCATATCTGTGTGGGGATGGAGGGTAGACTGTGGTGGCCCGGAGATTATACCTTTCAGATCTCCAACTTTAAGGAATATAACTGACCAAGGACCTCGCTCCTGCTCTGCGAATTCCCTGGCTGGATTTTCTCTGAGACTGTACATCCTGTAGGCTGCTGCCAGTCAGTGACTGAGTGTGGCAGGGAAAGTGAAGTTCCTGGGAGATGTGGGGCTTATCAGGTGGGTGACTTTGCTCAAGAACTCCTGCATGGTCTAGCTCCACTTTCCTTAACTTACACTGCAGTTTAAGATGCTTCCACCTAGGACTTCGCTTGGAGAAGGCAATGGAACCCCACTCCAGTACTCTTGCCTGGAAAATCCCATGGATGGAGGAGCCTGGTAGGCTGCAGTCCATGGGTTGCTAAGAGTCAGACACAACTAAATGACTTCACTTTCACTTTCAAACAATGGAGAAGGAAATGGCAACCCACTCCAGTATTCTTGCCTGGAGAATCCCAGGGCCAGGGAGCCTGGTGGGCTGCTATCTATGGGGTCCAACAGAGTCAGACACGACTGAGGCGACTTAGCAGCACCAGCAGCAGCAGCAGCAGGACTTCTCTGGAGGTCCACCGGTTAAGATTCTGAGCGTCCACTGCAGAGGGTGCAGTTTCAGTGCCTGGTCAGGGAACTAAGGTCCCGTATGATGCGCAGCACAGGCAAAAATAAAAAGATGCTTCCACTCAGATCACTTCTCACATTCTCTTTCACTCAGGGTAAGATCAGATCAGATCAGATCAGTCCCTCAGTCGTCTCCGACTCTTTGCAACCCTATGAATCGCAGCACGCCAGGCCTCCCTGTCTATCACCAACTCCCAGTGTTCACTCAGACTCACGTCCATCGAGTCAGTGATGCCATCCAGCCATCTCATCCTCTGTCATCCCCTTCTCCTCCTGCCCCCAATCCCTCCCAGCATCAGAGTCTTTTCCAATGAGTCAACTCTTCGCATGAGGTGGCCAAAGTACTGGAGTTTCAGCTTTAGCATCATTCCTTCCAAAGAGACCCAGGACTGATCTCTTTTAGAATGGACTGGTTGGATCTCCATGCAGTCCAAGGGACTCTCAAGAGTCTTTTCCAACACCACAGTTCAAAAGCATCAATTCTTTGGCGCTCAGCCTTCTTCACAGTCCAACTCTCACATCCATACATGACCACAGGAAAAACCATAGCCTTGACTAGCTGAACCTTTGTTGGAAAAGTAGTGTCTCTGCTTTTCAACATGCTATCTAGGTTGGTCATAACTTTCCTTCCAAGGAGTAAGCATCTTTTAATTTCATGGCTGCAGTCACGATGTGTAGTGATTGTGGAACCCAGAAAAAGAAAGTCTGACACTGTTTCCACTGTTTCCCCATCTATTTCCCATGAAGTGATGGGACCAGATGCCATGATCTTCGTTTTCTGAATGTTGAGCTTTAAGCCAACTTTTTCACTTTCCAATTTCACTTTCATCAAGAGGCTTTTTAGTTCCTCTTCACTTTCTGCCATAAGGGTGGTGCCATCTGCATATCTGAGGTTATTGATATTTCTCCCAGCAATCTTGATTCCAGCTTGTGCTTCTTCCAGTCCAGCGTTCTCTTGATGTACTCTGCATATAAGTTAAATGAACAGGGTGACAATATACATCCTTGACATATTCCTTTTCCTACTTGGAACCAATCTGTTGTTCCACGTCCAGTTCTAACTGTTGCTTCCTGACCTGCATACAGATTTCTCAAGAGGCAGATCAGGTGGTCTGGTATTCCCATCTCTTTCAGAATTTTCCACAGTTTATTGTGATCCACACAGTCAAAGGCTTTGGCATAATCAATAAAGCAGAAATAGATGTTTTTCTGGAACTCTCTTGCTTTTTCCATGATCCAGCAGGTGTTGGCAATTTGATCTCTGTTTCCTCTGCCTTTTCTAAAACCAGCTTGAACATCAGGCAGTTCACAGTTCACATATTGCTGAAGCCTGGCTTGGAGAATTTTGAGCATTACTTGCGGGCAGGAATCCCTCAGAAGAAATGGAGTTGCCATTATGGTCAACAAAAGAGTCTGAAATGCAGTACTTGGATGAAATCTCAAAAATGACAGAATGATCTCTGTTCATTTCCAAGGCAAACCATTTAATGTCACAGTAATCCAAGTCTATGTCCCAACCAGTAACGCTGAAGAAGCTGAAGTTGAATGGTTCTATGAAGACCTACAAGATCTTTTAGAACTAACACCCAAAAAAGATGTCCTTTTCATTATAGGGGACTGGAATACAAAAGTAGAAAGTCAAGAAACACCTGGAGTAACAGGCAAATTTGTCCTTGGAACACAGAATGAAGCAGGACAAAGACTAATAGAGTTTTGCCAAGCAAATGTACTAGTCATAACAAACACCCTCTTCCAACAACACAAGACAAGACTCTATACATGGACATCACCAGATGGTCAACACCGAAATCAGATGGATTATATTCTTTGCAGCCAAAGATGGAGAAGCTCTGTACAGTCAGCAAAAACAAGACCAGGAGCTGACTGTGGCTCAGACCATGAACACCTTACTGCCAAATTCAGACTGAAATTGAAGAAAGTAGGGAAAACCACTAGACCATTCAGGTATGACCTAAATCAAATCCCTTATGATGATACAGTGGAAGTGAGAAATAGATTTAAGGGCCTAGATCTGATAGATAGAGTGCCTGATGAACTATGGAATGAGGTTCGTGACACTGTACAGGAGACAGGGATCAAGACCATCCCCATGGAAAAGAAATGCAAAAAAACAAAATGGCTATCTGGGGAGGCCTTACAAATAGCTGTGAAAAGAAGAGAAGCGAAAAGCAAAGGAGAAAAGGAAAGATATAAGCATCTGAATGCAGAGTTCCAAAGAATAGCAAGAAGACATAAGAAAGCCTTCTTCAGCAATCAATGCAAAGAAATAGAGGAAAACAACAGAATGGGAAAGACTAGGGATCTCTTCAAGAAAGTCAGAGATACCAAAGGAACATTTCATGTAAAGATGGGCTCGATAAAGGACAGAAATGGTATGGACCTAACAGAAGCAGAAGATATTAAGAAGACGTGGCAAGAATACACAGAAGAACTGTACAAAAAAGATCTTCATGACCAAGATAATCATGATGGTGTGATCACTGACCTAGAGCCAGACATCCTGGAATGTGAAGTCCAGTGAGCCTTAGAAAGCATCACTACGAACAAAGCTAGTGGACGTTATGGAATTCCGGTTGAACTATTCCAAGTCCTGAAAGATGATGCTGTGAAAGTGCTGCACTCAATATGCCAGCACATTTGGAAAACTCAGAAGTGGCCACAGGATTGGAAAAGGTCAGTTTTCATTCCAATCCCAAAGAAAGGCAATGCCAAAGAATGCTCAAACTACCGCACAATTGCACTCATCTCACATGCTAGTAAAGTAATACTCAAAATTCTCCAAGCCAGGCTTCAGCCATATGTGAACCATGAACTTCCAGATGTACAAGCTGATTTTAGAAAAGGCAGAGAAACCAGAGGTCAAATTGCCAACATCCACTGGATCATGGAAAAAGCAAGAGAGTTCCAGAAAAACATCTATTTCTGCTTTATTGACTGCCAAAGCCTTTGACTGTGTGGATCACAATCAACTGTGGAAAATTCTGAAAGAGATGGGAATACAAGACCATCTGATCTGCCTCTTGAGAAATTTGTATGCAGGTCAGGAAGCAACAGTTAGAACTGGACATATAACAACTGACTGGTTCCAAATAGGAAAAAGAGTACGTCACCCTGCTTATTTAACTTATATGCAGAGTACATCATGAGAAATGCTGGACTGGAAGAAACACAAGCTGGAATCAAGATTGCCGGGAGAAATATCAATAACCTCAGATATGCAGATGACACCACCCTTATGGCAGAAATGAAGAGAAACTAAAAAGCCTCTTGATGACAGTGAAAGTGGAGACTGAAAATGTTGGCTTAAAGCTCAACATTCAGAAAACAAAGATCATGGCATCTGGTCCCATCACTTCATGAGGAATAGATGGGGAAACAGTGGAAACAGTGTCAGACTTTCTTTTTCTGGGTTCCAAAATCACTGCAGATGGTGACTGCAGCCATGAAATTAAAAGACGCTTACTCCTTGGAAGGAAAGTTATGACCAACCTAGATAGCATATTCAAAAGCAGAGACATTACTTTGCCAACAAAGCTTCGCCTAGTCAAGGCTATGGTTTTTCCTGTGGTCATGTATGGATGTGAGAGTTGGACTGTGAAGAAGGCTGAGCGCCGAAGAATTGATGCTTTTGAACTGTGGTGTTGGAGAAGACTCTTGAGAGTCCCTTGGACTGCAAGGAGATCCAACCAGTCCATTCTAAAAGAGATCAGTCCTGGGATTTCTTTGGAAGGAATGATGCTAAAGCTGAAACTCCAGTACTTTGGCACCTCATGCGAAGAGTTGACTCAATGGAGAAGACTCTGATGCTGGGAGGGATTGAGGGCAGGAGCAGAAGGGGACGACAGAGGATGAGATGGCTGGATGGCATCACTGACTCGATGGATGTGAGTCTCAGTGACCTCTGGGAGTTTATGATGGACAGGAAGGCATGGCGTGCTGCAATTCATGGGGTCGCAAAGAGTTGGACACGACTGAGCGACTGATCTGATCTGATCTGAGATGATTGCAAATGTGCGGTAGTTTGAGCTATCTTTGGCATTGCTTTTCTATGGGATTGGAATGAAAACTGACCTTCCAGTCCTGTGGCCACTGCTGAGTTTTCCAAATGTGCTGGCATATTGAGTGCAGCACTTTCACAGCATCATCTTTCAGGATTTGGAATAGCTCCCCTGGAATTCTATCACCTCCACTAGCTTTGTTTGTAGTTATGCTTTCTAAGGCCCACTGGACTTCACATTCCAGGATGTCTGGCTCTAGGTCAGTGATCACACCATCGTGATTATCTTGGTCATGAAGATCTTTTTTGTACAGTTCTTCTTTGTATTCTTGCCATCTCTTCTTAATATCTTCTGCTTCTGTTAGGTCCATACCATTTCTGTCCTTTATCGAGCCCATCTTTACATAAAATGTTCCTTTGGTATCTCTGATTATCTTGAAGAGATCCCTAGTCTTTCCCATTCTGTTGTTTTCCTCTATTTCTTTGTATTGATCACTGAGGAAGGCTTTCTTATCTCTTCTTGCTCTTCTTTGGAACTCTGCATCCAGATGCTTATATCTGTCCTTTTCTCCTTTGCTTTTCGCTTTTCTTATTTTCACAGCTATTTGTAAGGCCTCCTCAGACAGCCATTTTGCTTTTTTGCATTTCTTTTCCATGGGGATGGTCTTGATCCCTGTCTCCTGTACAATGTCACGAACCTCATTCCATAGTTCATCAGGCACTCTATCTATCAGATCTAGGCCCTTAAATCTATTTCTCACTTCCACTGTATCATCATAAGGGATTTGATTTAGGTCATACCTGAATGGTCTAGTGGTTTTCCCTACTTTCGTCAATTTCAGTCTGAATTTGGCAATAAGGAGTTCATGGTCTGAGCCGCAGTCAGCCCTCAGTGTCAGGTGACCTTATATTCACAGTCTAGAATCTCTCCCGGACTCCCTTGGCTCACTGCATTTTCTCTCACTGCTGTGCTGTGCTTAGTCGCTCAATTGTGTCCAACTCTTTGAAACTATGTGAGTAATGGGACCATGTCGTGAGCCTGTGGCTCACCAGGCTCCTGGGTCCATGGGGATTCGCCAGGGAAGAAACTGGAGTGGGTTTCCATGCTCTCCTCCAGGGGATCTTCCCAGCCCACGGATCAAACCCAGGTCTCCCACATTGCCGGTGTTCTTACCCCCTGAGCCACCAGGGAAGCCCTTTCTCTCACAGGCATTTACCTCAATACATTTCTTACACATTCAGTCGTGTCTGGGTGTCAGTTATTTGGAGGACCTGGACTAAACACCTGCTCTAAACTCTCAGCAGTCAGTGACAACTTCCTATTTTGAACTTTTATAGCACTTGCCCGCACCATTCACTTGATACTTCCCAAGTGCTACCTAAGAAAACAAAAGTTATCTTTCTATATACATTTACATCTTCCCAATAGTTTCCAGTGGTCATGAATGGATGTGAGAGTTGGACTGTGAAGAAAGCTGAGTGCTGAAGAATTGATGCTTTTGAAGTGTGGTGTTGGAAAAGACTCTTGAGAGTCCATAGGACTGCAAGGAGATCCAACCAGTCCATTCTGAAGGAGATCATTCCTGGGTGTTCATCGGAAGGACGGATGCTAAAGCTGAAACTCCAATACTTTGGCCACCTCATGCGAAGAGTTGACTCATTGGAAAAGACTCTGATGCTGGGAGGGATTGGGGGCAGGAGGAGAAGGGGATGACAGAGGATGAGATGGCTGGATGGCATCACCGACTTGATGGAAATGAGTTTGAGTAAACTCCAGGAGTAGGTGATGGACAGGGAGGCCTGGCGTGCTGCGATTCATGGGGTCGCAGAGTTGGACACGACTGAGCGACTGAACTGAACTGAATAGTTTAGAAGTCTCATGGAGATACCTACTATTATGTCACCCTTTTCAACCTCTGCACTTCACCAAGTGCCCTATACACACAAGGAATTCAGTGCAACAGTCATAGGAAAGAGGTTGTCAGGGATGCTGCATTTTTCAGACTGTCTTGCACCCCGGGACTGATGTTCCCCATTTACTTCCACTTCCTGGTGTACCATCTCTTTCCCCACTCTCCAATCCTCTACTCAAAGAGTTCCCCATCTTTTCAGGTTGCTTTCATCTTACTTCCTTGATCCCAAACCCTACACACTCCACCACATACACTGATTCAGTAGACGATGTGACATAGGCAGCATATTGGCAACCACACTTTTGCGATTCCCTTTCTGTAGTGTGGAGTTGTTGCTAGAAAGTGGCTGGCCAGTCAGGGATTGCATGGCCAAGCTTGCTCCTGTATCCAGGGATAGCTGGGATCTTTAAGAAGCAGGACTGCTCTTCTACTTGCCTTCTTCCCTCTTCTCCAGTTGAATACAGAGGACTCTAGGGATAGTGAGGCCACAAGATGGAAGATACCTCGGCCCCTGAAACACCATGTGGAGGAAAGCTGCCCACCATGTGAGGAACACCTACACTGGAATGCTGGATGAGTGAACAATAAGCTTCTATTACATTAGGTCACTGAAATTTGGGGGTTGGTTTGTTACAGTTGCTAGCATTATTCTAACTAATACAGAAATCATTTGTCCTTTTCTTGGCTACTCACCATTATAACTCCCTTTTATTTAGAGGGAGTCTCCTTTCATGGGACTCTTGACGAATAGATTAGATCGTTCTCATGCTAGAGTGTGGGCATTTTACTTAGTCTCTGACAATCTGACACATTCCCACTCAAAACTCCAAATGTGGGAGTAACACAAAGATACATAACGGTATCAAAACCGTTCACAGGAGTGGTATGGTCTTGAGAATCCAGGGGCAGTGCCAGCATGGCCTGGCAACAGTGTTTTTTAGGTCAATGCTCTAAGCAGACTATTCTTGTGGTATGACCTTGGCGCTGTTTTCCTGCTTCTAGATTAACTTACTTTTTGACTTTTCTTCAGACTTCTTGACAATTCCTTCCTTGCAATAGTTAGCTATCTTATTCAGAGCTACAGGATTGTTTTCATCTATACTATCCTTCCTATCTAATTGGCCTCTCCTCTCAAGCTAGAGTCAATGAGATTAATGTTTATTAAGCACCTAGTGCATACCCAGCACTGTGAAAGGCACTTTTAAATATGCTGTCACACTTAATTTAATCCTTCCATCTCTTCTATAGGGTCAATATTAATATTGCTGTTAATAAATTGGAAAACTGCAGCTCAATGAGATTAACTGAGTTTTTTCAGTGCTGTGTTACTTGAAATTCCATTTTTATGGCATCAAAGCATATTTTTTCATTGTGCCAGAAACCCTTTACTAACTCCTAACTACTGCAGTGCTCCTCTCTAGGGCCTCTTGTAGCCTGTGATCATCTGATTCTGAAAGTATGAAGTACATCAATATTTACTTGATCCTTCCCTACATATAAAGGAGGTTCTAGAGAAAATTCTCCTATTGTATCTGCTTTCTAAGCTTTCAAACAATATGTGTTTTTCATTTCCTTTCTTGCCCTTCCCTGCTCTTCATTTTCTTCCTTTCTCTTTCATCTTTCCTTATTTTCCCTTTCTTTCTCCTTCCTGGCTCCCTCTGTTCCTTCTTTCATTTTTCCCTTCCTTCCTTAACAAAATAACAAATCACATGGGACAGTAGTTAGCACTTGGTTGCATCACATCATTCAACTCCCGTGCTGACTTTCCTTAGAATGCACTGCTTTTTCCCAAACCTCCTTCCTTCTTTCTCTCATTCACTTATGGTCACTTGCATCAGTCATAAGATTGGATGAACCATGCCCTAAAGGAAAACAACTATCTTTATTACTTTTGATATTCCCCAGGAAGTATGTCTCAAATATCAAAAACACCATTGGGAAACTGTATAGGTTTCCCATGCTCCATGAGAAAGAAGTTTCTTTTTATTTTATTTTATTTTTTTAATTGAAGGATAATGTCTGTCTTTACAGAATTGTGTTGTTTTCTGTCAAACCTCAACATGAATCAGCCATAGGTATATATATATATATATATAATCACATCCCTTTTGAACCTCCCTCCCATCTCCCTTCCCATCTCACCCCTCTAGGTTGATACAGAGCCCCTGTTTGAGTTTCCTGAACCATACAGCAAATTCCTGTTGGCTATATATTTTACATACAGTAATATAAGTTTCCATGTTACTCTTTCCATATATCTCACTCTCTCCTCTCCTCATGTACATAAGTCCATTCTTTATGTCCATTTCTCCATTGCTGCCGTGTAAATAAATTCTTCAGTACCATTTTTCTAGATTGCATATATGTGCATTAGAATACGATATTTATCATTCTCTGACTCTCTTTACTCTGTATAATAGGTTCTAGGTTCATCCACATCATTAGAACTGACTCAAATGCGTTCCTTTTTATGCCTGAGTGATATTCCATCGTGTATATGTACCACTACTTATTTACCCATTCATCTGTAGATGGATATCTAGATTGCCTTCATGTTCTAGCTATTGTAAATAGTGCTGCAATGAACGATGGGATACATGTGTCTCCTTCAATTTTGGTTTCCTCAGGGTAGATGCCTAGGAGTGGGATTGCTGGGTCATAAGCAAGAGAGTTCCAGAAAAACATCTATTTCTGCTTTATTGACTATGCCAAAGCCTTTGACTGTGTGGATCACAATAAACTGTGGAAAATTATGAGGGAGATGGAAATACCAGACCACCTGACCTGCCTTTTGAGAAATTTGTATGCAGGTCAGGAAACAACAGTTAGAACTGGACATGGAACAACAGACTGGTTCCAAATAGGAAAAGGAGTACGTCAAGGCTGTATATGGTCACCCTGCTTATTTAACTTATATGCAGACTACGTCATGAGAAACACTGGACTGGAAGAAACACAATCTGGAATCAAGATTGCTGGGAGAAATATCAATAACCTCAGATATTCAGACGACACCACCCTTATAGCAGAAAGTGAAGAGGAACTAAAAAGCCTCTTAATGAAAGTGAAAAAGGAAAGTGAAAAAGTTGGCTTAAAGCTCAACATTCAGAAAACGAAGATCATGGCAACCGATCCCATCACTTCATGGGAAATAGATGGAGAAAGAGTGGAAACAGTGTCAGACTTTATTTTTTGGGGCTCCAAAATCACTGCAGATGGTGACTGCAGCCACAAAATTAAAAGATGCTTACTCCTTGGAAGGAAAGTTATGACCAACCTAGATAGCATATTCAAAAGCAGAGACATCACTTTGCCAACAAAGGTTCATCTAGTCAAGGCTATGGTTTTTCCTGTGGTCATGTATGGATGTGAGAGTTGGACTGTGAAGAAGGCTGAGCGCCAAAGAATTGATGCTTTTGAAGTGTGGTGTTGGAGAAGACTCTTGAGAGTCTCTTGGACTGCAAGGAGATCCCACCAGTCCATTCTGAAGGAGATCAGCCCTGGGATTTCTTTGGAAGGAATGATGCTGAAGCTGAAACTCCAGTACTTTGGCCACCTCATGCAAAGAGTTGACTCATTGGAGAAGACTCTGATGCTGGGAGGGATTGAGGGCAGGAGGAGAAGGGGACGACAGAGGATGAGATGTCTGGATGGCATCACTGACTCGATGGACGTGAGTCTTAGTGAACTCCGGAAGTTGGTGTTGGACAGGGAGGCCTGGCATGCTGCAATTCATGGGGTCGCAAAGAGTTGTACACAACTGAGGGACTGATCTGATCTGATCTGATCTGATGGTGGTTTTGTTCCTAGATATTAAGGACTCTCCATACAGTCTTCCATAGTGGCTGTATCAATTTACATTCCCACAAACAGTGCAAGAGTGTTTCCTTTTCTCCACACCCTCTCCAGCATTTATTGTTTGTAGACTTTTTGATGATGGCCATTCTGACCAGTGTGAGGTGATATCTCATTGTGGTTTTGATTTTCATTTCTCTAATAATGAGCGATGTTGAGCATCTTTTCATGTCTTTGTTAGCCATTGGTATGTCTTCCTTGGTGAAATGTCTGTTTAGGTCTTTTTCCCACTTTTTGATTGGGTTGTTTGTTTTTCTAGCTTTGAGTTGAACGAGCTGCTTGTATATTTTGGAAATTAATCCTTTGTCAGTTGTTTCATTTGCTATTATTTTCTCCCATTCTGAGGGTTGTCTTTTCACCTTCCTTATAGTTTCCTCTGCTGTGGAAAAGCCTTTAAATTTGATCAGGTCCCACTTGTTTACTTCTGTTTCTATCTCCATTACTCTAGGAGGTGGGTCATAGAGGATCTTGCTTTGATTTAGGTGATTGCATGCTCTGCCTATGTTTTCCTCTAAGAGTTTTATAGTTTCGATCTTACCTTTAGGTCTTTAGTCCATTTTGAGTTTATCTTTGTGTGTGGTGTTAGGAAATGTTCTAACTTCATTCTTTCACATGTAGCTGTCCAGTTTTCCCAGCACCATTTATTGAAGAGGCTGTCTTTTCTCCATTGTGTATTCTTGCCTTCTTTGTCAAAAATAAGATGCCCATAGGTGCATGGGTTTATTTCTGGGCTTTCTATCTTGTTCCATTGGTCTATATTTCTGTATTTGTGCTAGTAGGATACTGTCTTGATGACTGTAGCTTTCTAGTATAATCTGAAGTCAGGTAGGTTGATTCCTCCAGCTCCATTTTTCTTTCTCTAGACTGCTTTGGATATTTGGGGGCTTTTGTGTTTCCATATGAATTGTGAAATTTTTTGTTCTAGTTCTGTGAAAAATGCCATTGGTAATTTGATGGGGATAGTATTAAATCTGTAGATTGCATTTGGTAGTATAGTCATTTTCACAATATTGATTCTTTCTACCCAGGAACATGGAATATCTCTCCATCTGTTTATGCCATCTTTGATTTCTTCTATCAGTGTTTTATAATTTTCTGTGTACAGTTCTTTTGTCTCCTTAGGTAAGTTTATTCCTAGATATATAATTCTTTTTATTGCAATGGTGAATGGGATTGATTCCTTAATTTCTCTTTCTGATTTTTCATTGTTAGTATATAGAAATGCAAGTAATTTCTGTGTATTGATTTTGTATCCTGCAACTTTACTAAATTCACTGATTAGCTCTAGCAATTTTCTGATACTATCTTTAAGGTTTTCTATGTATAGTATCATGTGATCTGCAAACAGTGAGCACTTTACTTCTTTTCTGATCTGGATTCCTTTTATTTCTTTTTCTTCTCTGATTGCTGTATCTAGGACTTCCAAAACTATGTTGAATAACAGTAGTGAAAGTGGACACCCTTGTCTTGTTCCTATTCTTAGAGGGAATGCTTTCAATTACTCATCATTGAGAATAACGTTTGCTGTAGGCTTCTCATATATGGCCTTTGATATGTTGAGGCAGGTTCCTTCTATGCCCGTTTATTGAAGATTTCTAATCATAAATGGGTGCTGAATTTTGTCAAAGGCTTTTTCTCCATCTATTGAGATTATCATATGATTTTTAATATTTCAATTTGTTAATATGGTGTATTACATTGATTGATTTGCATATATTGAAGAATCCTTGCATCCCTGGAATAAACCCAACTTGATCATGGTGTATGAGCTTTTTGATATATTGCTGAATTCTGTTTGCTAAAATTGTGTTGAGGATTTTTGCATCTATGTTCATCAGTGATATTGGCCTGTAGTTTTCTTTTTTGTGTGTTGTCTTTGTCTGGATTTGGTATCAGGGTGATGGTGGCCTCATAGAATGAGTTTGGAAGTGGTCCTTCCTCGGCAGTTTTTAGAAAGAGTTTTGGAACGACGACATTAGTTCTCTAAATGTTTGATAGCATTCTCCTGTGAAGCCATCTGGTCCTGAGCTTTTGTTTTTTGGCAGATTTTTGATCATAGCTTCAATTTCAGTGCTTGTAATTGGGTTGTTCATAATTTCTATTTCTTCCTGGTTCAGTCTTGGAAGATTGAACTTTTCTAAGATCCTGTCCATTTCTTCCAGGTTATCCATTTTACTGCCATATAGTTGTTTATAATAGTCTCTTATAATCCTTTATATTTCTGCATTGTCTGTTGTAACCTCTCCTTTTTAATTTCTAATTTTGTTGATTGGATTCTTCTCTCTCTCTCCATGAGTGTGGCTAAAGGTTTGTCAGTTTTGTATATCTTCTCAAAGCACCAGCCTTTGGCTTTATTAACCTTTACTATTGTTTCTTTCATTGCTTCCTCATTTATTTCCGCTAGGATATTTATGATTTCTTTCCTTCTACTAAATTTGGGGTTTTTTTGTTCTTCTTTTTCCAGTTGTTTTAGGTGTAAAGTTAGGTTGTCTATTCGATGTTTTTCTTGTTTCTTGAAGTAGGATTGTATTGCTATAAACTTCCCTCATAGGACTGCTTTTGTTGAATCCCATAGGTTTTGAATTGTGTTTTCATTCTCTCTAGAATTTTTTTGATTTCCCTTTTGATTTCTTCAGTAATCTGTTGGTTATTTACAAACATGTTGTTTAATCTCCATGTGTTTATGCTTCTTATAGCTCTTTTTCATGATCTAGTCTCATAGTGCTAGGGTTGGAGAAGATGCTTTATACCATTTCAATTTTCTTAAATTTACTGAGGATTGATTTGTAACCCAAGATGTGGTCTATCCTGGTGAATGTTCCATGTGCTCTTGAGAAGGTGTATTTTCTGCATTTGAATGGAATGTCCTAAATTTATCAATGAGATCCATCTCATCAAATGTATCATGTAAGACTCGTGTTTCCTTATTAATTTTGTTTTGATGATCTGTCCATTGGTGTGAGTGGGGTTTTAAAGTTTCCTACTATTATTGTGTTACTGTCCATTTCTCTTTTTATGTCTGTTAGTGTCTCTCTTATGTATTGAGGTACTCCATGTTGGGTTGCATCAGTCAGTCAGTACAGTTGCTCAGTCGTGTCCGACTCTTTGCAACTTCATGAATCGCAGCACGCCATGCCTCCCTGTCCATCACCAACTCCCAGAGTTCACTCAGACTCACGTACATCAAGTCAGTGATGCCATCCAGCCATCTCATCCTCTGTCATCCCCTTCTCCTCCTGCCCCCAATCCCTCCCAGATTCAGACTCTTTTCCAATGGGTCAGCTCTTCGCATGAGGTGGCCAAAGTACTGCAGTTTCAGCTTTAGCATCATTCCTTCCAAAGAAATCCCAGGGCTGAACTCCTTCAGAATGGACTGGTTGGATTTCCCTGCAGTCCAAGGGACTCTCAAGAGTCTTCTCCAACACCACAGTTCAAAAGCATCAAATTCTTCGGCACTCAGCGTTCTTCACAGTCCAACTCTCACATCCATACATGACCACAGGAAAAACCATAGCCTTGACTAGACAAACCTTTGTTGGCAAAGTAATGTCTCTGCTTTTGAATATGCTATCTAGGTTGGTCATAACTTTCCTTCCAAGGAGCGTCTTTTAATTTCATGGCTGCAATCACCATCTGCAGTGATTTTGGATCCCCTCAAAATAAAGTCTATCACTGTTTCCACTGTTTCCTCATCTATTTCCCACAAAGTGATGGGACTAGATGCCATGATCTTCGTTTTCTGAATGTTGAGCTTTAAGCCAACTTTTTCACTTTCCTCTTTCACTTTCATCAAGAGGCTTTTTAGTTCCTCTTCACTTTCTGCCATAAGGGTGGTGTCCTCTGCATATCTGAGGTTATTGCTATTTCTCCCAGCAAACTTGATTCCAGCTTGTGCTTCTTCCAGTCCAGCATTTCTCTTGATATACTCTGCATATAAGTTAAATAAACAGAGTGAAAATATATATCCTTGACATACTGCTTTTCCTATTTGGAACCAGTCTGTTGTTCCATGTCCAGTTCTAACTGTTGTTTCCTGACCTGCATACAAATTTTTCAAGAGGCAGGTCTGGTATTCCCATCTCTTTCAGAATTTTCCACAGTTTATTGTGATCCACACAGTCAAAGGCTTTGGCATAGTCAATAAAGCAGAAATAGATGTTTTTCTGGAACTCTCTTTCTTTTTCCATGATCCAGCAGATGTTGGCAATTTGATCTCTGGTTCCTCTGCCTTTTCGAAAACCAGCTTGAACATCTGGAAGTTTGTGGTTCATGTATTACTGAAGCCTGACTTGGAGAATTTTGAGCATTACTTTACTAGCGTGTGAGATGAGTGCAATTGTGCGGTAGTTTGAGCATTCTTTGGCATTGCCTTTCTTTGGGATTGGAAAGAAAACTAACCTTTTGCAGGCCTGTGGCCACTGCTGAGTTTTCCAAATTTGCTGGCATATTGAGTGCAGCACTTTCATAGCATCATCTTTCAGGATTTGAAATAGCTCAACTGGAATTCCATCACGTCCACTAGCTTTGTTCATAGTGATGCTTTCAAAGGCCCACTGGACTTCACATTCCAGGATGTCTGGCTCTAGGTCAGTTGTCACATCATCGTGATTATCTTGGTCATGAAGATCTTTTTTGTACAGTTCTTTGGTGTATTCTTGCCACCTCTTCTTAATATGTTCTGCTTCTGTTAGGTCCATACCATTTCTGTCCTTTATCGAGCCCATCTTTGCATGAAATGTTCCTTTGGTATCTCTAATTTTCTTGAAGAGATCCCTAGTCTTTCCCATTCTGTTGTTTTCTTCTATTTCTTTGCATTGATCACTGAGGAAGGCTTTCTTATCTCTTCTTGCTCTTCTTTGGAACTCTGCATTCAGATGCTTATATCTTTCGTTTTCTCCTTTGCTTTTCGCTTCTCTTCTTTTCATAGCTATTTGTAAGGCCTCCTCAGACAGCCATTTTGCTTTTTTGCATTTCTTTTCCATGGGGATGGTCTTGATCCCTGTCTCCTGTACAATGTCACGAACCTCATTCCATAGTTCATCAGGCACTCTATCTATCAGATCTAGGCCCTCAAATCTATTTCTCACTTCCACTGTATAATCATAAGGGATTTGATTTAGGTCATACCTGAATGGTCTAGTGGTTTTCCCTACTTTCTTCAATTTCAGTCTGAATTTGGCAGTAAGGTGTTCATGGTCTGAGCCACAGTCAGCTCCTGGTCTTGTTTTTGCTGCCTGTATAGAGCTTCTCCATCTTTGGCTGCAAAGAACATAATCAATCTGATTTCGGTGTTGACCATCTGGTGATGTCCATGTATGGAGTCTTCTCTTGTGTTGTTGGAAGAGGGTGTTTGCTATGACCAGTACATTTTCTTGGCAAAACTCTATTAGTCTTTGCCCTGCTCATTCCATATTCCAAGGCCAAATGTGCCTGTTACTCCAGGTGTTTCTTGACTTCCTACTTTGCATTCCAGTCCCCTATAATGAAAAGGACATCTTTTTTGGGTGTTAGTTCTAAAAGGTCTTGTAGGTCTTCATAGAACCGTTCAACTTCAGCTTCTTCAGCGTTATTGGTTGGGGAATAGACTTGGATTATTGTGATATTGAACAGCATAATTCATACCAAATGCTTAAAACCATCCATTATAATAGAAATAACTGTGAAAGTAGCATAGATCATCTGTGTGAAAGTGAAAGTGTTAGTTGCTCACTTGTGTCTGATTCTTTGAGACCCCATGGACTGTAGCCCACCAGGCTCCTCTGTCCATGGAATTCTATACCAGAAATTAGTAAAGAAGCGAGGAGGAGAAGCCCCTAAATCAAAGAAACTTTGTTAATCCAGTACCATGACTCTTGTCTTGGAATTTTCTAAACAGTTGGAAGAGGGCTAGGAAGGAGGAAGATAAGGAAAAACGAAAGAATATTTCTAGTATGATTAGCATTGTTAGTTAATTTCTAGTATTTCTAGTATGGTTACATTTTAATTTAAATGCAACCCAGTATCCAGAAATGGAGAGAATCATTAAGACTTTCAGTTGAAGTGGAAAAGGCTATTCTCAAGGGTTGTAGAATCAATATATTCAGAAGGTAACACTGGAACTGTTTTTGCAAGCTCAGGACTCTTTCTTAGAATCTACATCATTTTTTTTTATCTTCTATCATTCCAGCTGGGTGTATGTACCCAATGTACCATAGTCCTGAACACATTCATTCCAAACCCATTGCCAGGTATAAATACAGATAGAATTGGAGTGTAACGTGGATGGTAAGGGCCAAGTTTGCAAAATCTGAACAAGTAATTTTAATGCAACTTATCAAGAAGGTATCATCACAGAAGTAAGGGAAACAATGGGAACATGAAAAACAAATGCACACACGCTGGATATTAGAAAAAAGGGATTAAGGTTATCAGAAAAGGCAAGAAGTTGAAGGGAGTGTTCTTGGAGAAAGTTAAGGCAATCAAGATGACTTCCCTTGTGGTCTAGTGGCTAAGACTCTGCACTCCCAATACAGTGGACCTGGGTTCAATCCCTGGTTGGGGAGCTAGATCTAACAGTTTGCATGCTGCAACAAAGATTGAAGATCCCATGTGCCACAACCAAGACCAAGAGCAGCCAAATTAATTAATTAATAAACTGATTTTAAAATGGCTATCTAGTGGGCCCTGAGAAGGTAGAAGAAAACCTTAAGCAAAGAACTGAACTGGTCAAGGAGAGAAAAGGGAAGCAACCAATGGCCTGATTGAGAAGTGGAAGTAGAAAAAGGACAGTTGCTGAGCACTGGGAGGAAGTGGAAGCAAGGGGGAGGAAGACAGAGAACTAGTTAGGGAAGAAGAATCACTAAGAATCATAAGCCTCTTTTGATTGAGAAAGACAAAGACCATTAGGGTAGCAGGGCCAGGGCAGCATGTTCATTCGTGGCAGGAACAACATAAATGATTCCAGTCAGAGCTAAGGTTCCAAAGTGAAGACTGCTAATGAGATAGTTTCTGCAACCCAGGGAACCAGAGATTTCACTGGTAACAGGTAGAAATTGATAAAAGCCATAAATTAGGAACAAAAAGCAGATGGGAGTTTAGCAAAAGAAGAGGTTGCTTGGTGTTTGAAAGTGCATGTATTAGATTTGGACATGCAGAGATAGGGTTGAAGAGAACAGCTAGGAATAGCAAGAATCTGCAGTGACCTAGTGCATTGTTGGGAATGATGTCCCCCCAAATGATACATCCAAGCCCTAACCCCTAGCACCTGTGAATGTGATCTTATTTGGAAATAGACCCTTGCATATGTAATCTTGTGCATGATCTCAAGATGAGGTCATTCTGGATTTAGAGAGTGTGCATGCATGCTAAGTCCCTTCAGTTGTGTCTGACACTTTGCAACCCTATGAACTATAGCCTGCCAGGCTCCTCTGTCCATGGGATTCTCCAGGCAAGAATACTGGAACAGGTTGCCATGCCCTCCTCCAGGAGATCTTCCTGACTCAAGGATCAAAGCCACATCTCTTAATGTCTCCTGCATTGGCAGGTGGGTTCTTTACCACCAGTGCCACCTGAGAAGCCTTCCTGGATTTAGAAAGTGAAAGTGAAAGTGAAGTCGCTCAGTCATGTCCGACTCTTTGTGACCCCATGGACTGTAGCCTATCAGGCTCCTCTGTCCATGGGATTTTCCAGGCAAGAATGCTGGAGTGGATTGCCATTTTCTTCTCCAGGGGATCTTCCCAACCCAGGAATTGAACCCGGGTCTCCCACATTGCAGGCAGACGCTTTACAATCTAAGACAGTTAGGGTGGGCCCTAAATCCAATGACTGGTATCCTAACAAAGGAAGAGGGAAAGCGCAGACAAGGAGATCCAGAGAAGAAGACCACGTATGTGAAGATGGAGATAAGAGTGATTCTACCATAACCTTAGGAATATCAGGAATCACCAGAAGCTGGAAGAGACAAGAAAGGAGTCTCCTCAAAAGACTCTGAAGGCAGATTATTCCTGCCAACACCCTGATTTTGTTCTCTTGTCCTCCAGAACAGAGAGAGAATAAATTTCGATTCTTTTAAGACACCAGTTTTGTGGTAATAGATTGCAGCAACTCTAGGAAACTAATATGCCTGGTATGCCTTTTTTTTTTTTTTTACTTCTTCCAGCAACTGTGGGCAGTCTGTGAGCAGAATCAGCATGATCCAAAAGAAGCAGTGACCCAGGGTTGGGCCTTGGCATGGTGATCTTGATGAAAAGGGGTCAAGAGAAGACAGTGCTAGAGTAGGTAGAGTTTAAATAGTTATACTGTGGGAATTAAAAGAGGTTATATGGGGATTTTTCTGGTGGTCCAGTGGTTAAGAATACATCTTCCAATGCAGGGGATGTGGCTTGATCCCTGGTCCGGGAACTAAGATCTCACATACCACAGGGCAACTAAGCCCACGTGCCACAATGAAAGATCCCTCCTGCTGCAACTAAGACCTGACTCAGCCAATAAATAAATACTACTGGACTGTCCTGGTGGCATAGTGGATAGGAATCTGCCTGCCAATGCAGGAGATATGGGTTCAATCCCTGGTCCAGGAAGATTCCACGTGTCTCAGAGCAACTAAGTCCCTGTACCACACCTACTGAGCTCTAGAGCCTGTGCTCTGCAACAAAAGAGGCCACCACAAGGAGAAGCCCATGCACTCAGTGAAGAGCAGCCCCACTCGTCAAAATGAGAGAAAGCAGGAGCAAAATAACAAAGACTGACCACAGCCAAAAACAAAAATAAATAAATAAATACTCCTGCTATATCATCTTCATTAAAAAAAAGAAGAAGAAAGGGCGGGGAAAGGTGGGGGATTATATTGAGGGCAATGACCAGATTCAGTATGAAGAAAGGGTGTTGGAAAGGCAGGAGGACAAAGAGTAGTAGAGAGAACCTCTGGGTTCTAGGTCCTGGAGGTGGAGCAATTCTAGGTGATTAGAAGGCCCAGCATGTGGGTGGCTGAAGTGGAAGACAGCTGAAGGCCCTTCTTGTTAGGGAAGCTGAGGCCCTCTCAGGCCAGATAATCAGAGGATATCAGGATAAAGATTGAACGAACTTGTTCACAATGGTGGTAGAAAGAAGATGTGAAGGTTAATTTGAAATGTCAACCTAACAAAGTTTAGGCTAAGGGATGTTCAAATAACTGGTAAACATTATTTCTGGGTGTGTCTGTGAGGGTGTCCCTAGAAAAAATTTGTATTTGAGCATACTGGGTAAAAAGGATCATCATCACAAATGTGGATGGGCATCATCCAATCGACCAGGATAAATCGGTAGAGGAAAGCCAAATGTTTCTGCTTGAGCTGAGACATCCATTTATTTCCTGCACTTGAACACCTGTATTCCTGATGGCTTTGGGACTCACTGGAGACTTACATCATTAACTCTTCAGCCTTCTTTTCTCAGAATTTTCTACTCAGACTGAATAGCACAACAGGCTTTCTTTTAAAAATATATATAATTAAATAATCTTTAGCGTCGCAGCTGCTGCGTGTGCTTTGCTGGAGCAGCTGTGAAGAGATACCCCACGTCCAAGGTAAGAGAAACCCAAATAAGACAGTAGGTGCTGAGAGAGGGGATGAGAGGGCAGACAGACTGAAGCCACAATCAGAGACAACTAGCCCATCTGATCACACGGACCACAGCCTTGTCTAACTCAATGAAACTAAGCCATGCCATGTGGGGCCACCCAAGACGGATGGGTCATGGTGGAGAGGTCGGACAGAATGTGGTCCACTGGAGAAGGGAATGGCAAACCACTTCAGTATTCTTGCCTCGAGAACCCCATGAACAGTAGGAAAAGGCAAAAAGATAGGACACTGAAAGATAAACTCCCCAGGTCAGTAGGTGCCCAATATGCTACTGGAGATCAGTGGAGAAATAACTCCAGAAAGAATGAAGGGGTGGAGCCAAAGCAAAAACAACACCCAGTTGCAGATGGGACTGGTGATAGAAGCAAGATTCCATGCCGTAAAGAGCAATATTGCATAGGAGCCTGGGATGTTAGATCCATGAATCAAGACAAATTGGAAGTGGTCAAACAAGAGATGGCAAGAGCGAACATCAACATTCTAGGAATCAGCGAACTAAGATGGACTGGAATGGGTGAATTTAACTCAGATGACCATTATATCTACTACTGTGGACAAGAATCCCTTATAAGAAAAGGAGTAGCCATCATAGTCAATAAAGGAGTCTGAAATGCAGTACTTGGATGCAATCTCAAAAACGACAGAATGATCTCTCTTCATTTCCATGGCAAACCATTCAATATCAAAGTAATCCAAGTCTATGCCCCAACCAGTAATGCTGAAGAAGCTGAAGTTGAACGGTTTTATGAAGTTGAACGGTTCTATGAAGAACTACAAGTTCTTCTTGAACTAACACCCAAAAAAGATGCCTTAAAGCTCAACATTCAGAAAACGAAGATCATGGCATCTGGTCCCATCACTACATGGGAAATAGATGGAGAAACAGTGGAAACAGTGTCAGACTTTATTTTTATGGGCTCCAAAATCACTGCAGATGGTGATTGCAGCCATGAAATTAAAAGACACTTGCTCCTTGGAAGGAACGTTATGACCAACCTAGATAGCATATTGAAAAGCAGAGACATTACTTTGCCAACAAAGGTCCATCTAGTCAAGGCTATGGTTTTTCCTGTGGTCACGTATGGGTGTGAGAGTTGGAGTATAAAGAAAGCTGAGCACCGAAGAATTGATGCTTTTGAACTGTGGTGTTGGAGAAGACTCTCGAGAGTCCCTTGGACTGCAAGGAGATCCAACCAATCCATTCTAAAGGAGATCAATCCTAAGTGGTCATTGGAAGGACTGATACTGAAGCTGAAACTCCAGTACTTTGGCCACCTGATGCAGAGAACTGACTCATTTGAAATGACCCTGATGCTGGGAAAGATTGAGGGCAGGAGGAGAAGGGGATGACAGTGGATGAGATGGTTGGATGGCATCACCGACACAATGGACATGGGTTTGGGTGGACTACAGGAGTTGGTGATGGACAGGGAGGCCTGGAATGCTGTGGTTCATGGGGTCTCAAAGAATCAGACACGACTGAGTGACTGAACTGAACATTGATAACATATACAAATATGAAATAAACTATGAATATTACAGAGTGCTTTCTTTGTTAATTAGAATTTTTAAACTTTTTTTTAAACTGTTTATTTTGTAATGGGGTACAGCTGATTAACAATGTTGTGATAGTTTTAGGTGAACAGCAAAACGACTCAGCCATATACTGAGTCCATTCTCTCCCAAACTCCCCTCCCATCCAGGTGGCCACATAACACTGAACAGAGTTCCATGTGCTATACAGTAGATCCTTGTTGGTTATCTATTCTAAGTATAGCCGTGTGTACATGTCCACCCCCAATTCCCTAACTATCCCTTTCCCTCATCAACCATATTAGTTCATTCTCTAAGTCTCTGAGTCTCTGTTTTATAAGTTCATTTTCATCATTTCTTTTTAGATTCCACATATAGTAGATGTCATATGATAGTTCTTCTCTGTCTGACTTTACTTCACTCAGTATGACAGTCTCTAGGTCCATTCATGTTGCTGAAAATGCTTTTTTTTAAAAAATTGAGGTGCAATTGACATATAACATTATAGTAGTTTTAGGTATACAACATAATGATTCTATATTTGTATACATTGTGGAATGGTCACCACAACAAGTCTAGTTAACCTGACACTATACATAGTTAAACTTTTTTTTCCTTGTGATGAGAACTTTTAAGATCTATTCTCTTAGCAACTTTCAAATATGAAATACAGTATTATTAACTATAGTCACTAACATGTACATTACATTCCCCATGACATATTTAGTACTGGAAGTTTGTACCAGCTCTGGCAACTACTAATCTGAGCACTTTAAAAAAATTCCACATATAAGTGAGATCATACAGTATTTGTCTTCCTCTGCCTGACTTATTCGGGGAAGGCAATGGCACCCCACCCCAGTACTTTTGCCTGGAAAATCCCATGGACGGAGGAGCCTGGTAGGCTGCAGTCCATGGGGTCGCCAGAGTCGGACACAACTGAGCGACTTCACTTTCTCTTTTCACTTTCATGCATTGGAGAAGGAAATGGCAACCCACTCCAGTGTTCTTGCCTGGAGAATCCCAGGGACAGGGGAGCCTGGTGAGCTTCTGTCTATGGGGTCGCATAGCGTTGGACACGACTGAAGTGACTTAACAGCAGCAGCAGCAGCCTGACTTATTTCACTTAGCAAAGTACCTGCAAGGTCCACCCATGATGTCACAAATGGCAAGATTTCATTTTTCCTCATGGCTGAATAATATTCATATTACTTTATTTACCCACTCATCCATTGGTGGACACAGGCAGTTTCCATGTCTTGGCTATTGTAAATAAAGCTGCCATGAACATGGTGGTACATATATATGTCATATGATAGTTCTCCTTCTCTGTCTGACTTTACTTCACTCAGTATGACAGTCTCTAGGTCCATTCATGTTGCTGAAAATGCTTTTTTTAAAAAAAATTGAGGTGTAATTGACATATAACATTATAGTAGTTTTAGGTATACAATGTAATGATTCTATATTTGTATACATTGTGGAATGGTCACCACAACAAGTCTAGTTAACATGACACTATACATAGTTACAAGAGAAGGCAATGGCACCCCACTCCAGTACTCTTGCCTGGAAAATCCCATGGACGGAAGAGGCTGGTAGGCTGGTACACTTTTCAAATTAGTGTTCTCACTTTCTTTGGACAAATACCCAGAAGTGGATTGCTAGATCATATGGTAGTTCTATTTTTAGTTTTTTGAGGGACCGCCATAATATTTTCCATAGTGGCTGTATCAATTTACATTCATACCAACAGTGAACAAGTGTTCCCTTTTCTCCACATCATCACTAACACTTGTTATTGCTTGACTTTTGGTAATAGCCATTTTAACAGGTGTGAGACTAACACCTCATTGTGGTTTTGATTTGCATTTCCCTGACGATGAGTGATATTGAGCATCTTTTCATGTACCCATTAGCCATTTTCTTTGAAAAGATGTCTATTCAGATCCTCTGTCCATTTTTAAATCATATCATTATTATTTTATTGTTGAGTATAGTTTATAATGTGTTTAATTTGTGTTATATAGCAAAGTGACTTAGTTATATATATTATTTTCCATTATAAATTATCACAGGGCAGTGAATATAATTCCCTGGGCTATACAGTAAGACCTTTTTGTTTATCCATCCTATATATAATAGTTTACATAATAGTTGCATCTGCTAATTTCAAACTCTCAATCCCTGCCTACCCCACCCCCACCTTTGGGAACCACAAGTCCATTTTCTATATTTGTAGGTTTGTTTAGTACATATGTTCATTTGGGTTATAACTCATTTTATTTATTTTAAAATTTTAATTTATTCATTTTTGGCTGTGCTGGGTCTTTGTTGGTGTGCATGTGCTTTCTCCAGTTGCAGCGAGCAGGGGCTACTTTTCACTGTGGTGCACAGGCTTCTCATTGTGGTAGCTTCTCTTGTTTTGGAGCACAGGCATGTGGGCCTCAGTAGTTGCTGCGTGGGGACTCAGTAGCTGTGACTTGCAGAGCATGGGCTCAGTAGTTGTGGCACAGGGGCTTAGTTGTGCCACAGCATGTGGAATCTTCCCAAACCAGGGATCGAATTCGTGTCCTCTGGATTGATAGGTGGATTCTTATCCACTGTAGCAGCAGACAAGTCCTTGTGCCATAGTTTAGATTCCACATATAAGTGATATCACATGGTATTTGTCTTTCTTTCCCACTTATTTACTGTAATAATTTCTAGGTCTGTCCTTATAACTGTAAAGGGTATTATTTCATTTTTTTTAATGACTAAGCAAAAAGTCTATTGTCCACATATTCTTTTTCCATTCATCTGTCACTAAATATTTTGGTTGTCTCCATGTCTTGGCTGTTATACATAGTGCTGCTATGAACATAGAGGTACAAGCATATTTTAACAGTTTTGTCTGGGTATATGCCCAACTGTGGGCTTGTGGGGTCATATGGCAACTCTATTTTTAATTTTTTGAGGAACCTCCAAACTGTTCTCCATAGTGACTGCAACAACTTACATTTCCATCAACACTGTGAAAGGGTTCCTTTTTCTCTACACCCTTTCCAGCATTTGTTATTTGTAGACTTTTTAATGATGGCCATCTGACTGATATAAGGTAGTAGCTTACTGTTGTCCTGAGTCAATTCTTATAAAAAACCTCTCTGTGTGTCTTTCCCTGTCTCTATCTATTGCCCAATAGTTCTATTTCTTTGGAGAACCCTAATCCTGACTAGTATAGTAGGGAAGAGGGAAAATGTGAGCCTGACATTGACATTCTAAGAGAAGGCAGAGAAGGTATGCTGTGGAGGTCAGGGAATGCTGAAAGGTGGTATCAACAGATGGCAAAAACCAAACGTGGAAGAGAGGCCTGGAAGTGCCTCTGGAAAAAAGGATAAGCCAGTTCTGTTCATTTCCCACAGAGCCTAAGGAGTCAGAAAAGATGAAGATTTTCCAGGATGACTTGAAAAATGTGTGGACTGGGGAAAACCAGGTTCCATATCTTAATAACAGTTTTAACTGGAATTTAAACCAGGGCTCTTATGACCCAATCTCAGTAGTCAAAGAAACATGGCCCAGAAAAAAACCAAAAAGTGAATTTAAAGTACTTTCCCCCTTCACTTAAAAAAATAGAACACTGAGGGATAAGTGCATTCATAATGTACAAGAAACATTTAAAAAATCCTCTCTCCCCACATGGATGGCAGCTGCTGTCCAAAATTTCCTCTAACACCCTTTCATCCTACCTTCTCTAAGGTGAGAAGATACCAGTATTACACTAATCCTAACTGACAGAGAGGCCCTGGCTTCATTCCTTAATTAACTGCTGTACTTGCCCTGAGGCCACGCCTCTCACAGTCTCTTAAAATGGCACATTACTCTAAAAAGCTCCTAGTTGCCCTTCTTCCTTCTCTTCCTCTTTGACTGGGGGTCAGACTAAACTGCAATCTGACTGATGGGTCTTCCAGCCTCTCCCAGCTGCTGTCCCATTTTCTCTTTTAGGCGATTTCCCTAACTGATTTCTTACATGTTTAATTCCTTTCTTGGCAGCTGCTTTTCTGAAGATTCTGATTAACCCACTCCCCCAAATATTGCACTTCTTCCAAATTTACTCCTTCCATTTCACCCATCTTTGCTGACATCTTTGCTGACGACTGAGCGACTGATCTGATCTTGCTGACAGTGGTCACTGACAAGCACAGAATGGCCAGATCAAGGTGACTCCTGTCTTGAAGTGAAGAAATAACTCAAACAGAGCCCAGACCATACTAGGATTCCCAAGGGCAATTGTCGAGCACTTAAATCTTCCTCCTCCTTCTCCCTAGGCTTACATCTGAAGTAGGAGAAATAACACAATAGATCTTCAGAATTCTGTACAGTATTGAGTAGCCAGGGTGGGTTACTAGAACAGTGATGAGGAACACTGGGAGGAGAAAGAAAGGGAGGGAAGGAGAACTATCTGGACAGGGCTCTTAACAACTCTTAACAGTTGTTTATGGATCCCTCCTGTGCTGTGCTTTCTGTTCAGATCAGATCAGATCAGTCGCTCAGTCGTGTCCAACTCTTTGCGACCCTATGAACTGCAGCACGCCAGGCCTCCCTGTCCATTACCAACTCCCAGAGGTCACTCAGACTCACATCCATCGAGTCAGTGATGCCATCCAGCCATCACATCCTCTGTCGTCCCCTTCTCCTCCTGCCCCCAATCCCTCCCAGCATCAGAGTCTTCTCCAATGAGTCAACTCTTCGCATGAGATGGCCAAAATACTGGAGTTTCAGCTTTAGCATCATTCCTTCCAAAGAAATCCCACGGCTAATCTCCTTCAGAATGGACTGGTTGGATCTCCTTGCAGTCCAAGGGACTCTCAAGAGTCTTCTCCAACACCACACTTCAAAAGCATCAATTCTTCGGCGCTCAGCCTTCTTCACAGTCCAGCTCTCACATCCATACATGACCACAGGAAAGACCATAGCCTTGACTAGGCGAACCTTTGTTGGCAAAGTAATGTCTCTGCTTTTGAATATGCTATCTAGGTTGGTCATAACTTTCCTTCCAAGGAGTAAGCGTCTTTTAATTTCATGGCTGCAGTCACCATCTGCAGTGATTTTGGAGCCCAGAAAAAGAAAGTCTGACACTGTTTCCACTGTTTCTCCATCTATTTCCCATGTAGTGATGGGACCAGATGCCATGATCTTCGTGCTTTCTCTTAAATACAGGTTATTCAAAGTTAAATAAGAAAAACAAACTTCTTTGCTGCCAGAGGGACCAATAGTTTCCCTAACTCTGGTAGAGGGAGGATCAGGGTAGACTGCCTGAGGAAATGATACCTGAGCAGAGCCTGGAAAGATGTAGAGGTTTAGGAGAAAACCTCCTGAACCACATGCTATTTATTGCCTAAAGCTCAAGTCAATTCCACAAATACATTCTGAAGGCCTCCTTTGTTTTAGGTCTTCTTCTAGGTGCAAGGGCCACAGTGGTGAGCAAGCTGACATGGTCCCTGCTCTCTGGCTTGGGAATCTCACTGGGAAGAGGGCTAAACACAGAGTGAAATGTTAACGTAGTGTGAGCCCCAAGCCAAATCAAATTCCATTTTCAGAATATGGCAAAATTCTTCACACCATTCTCCCTAAAGCTGGGGACACAATCATGTGTATGAGTCTGGACAGGCCATTACTCCTGGAATGCAGTTACCTTCTTAGAGATAACTCTCCTTGACACACTCAGCCTTGCCCACATTCTTCCCTGTGCTACCAGGCCGGTCCTTAGTCTACCTCTCTAGGTTGGCTGTGCATGCACGCTCAGCTGTGTGCTCAGTCGTGTCCAGCTCTTCTCGACCCCCAAGGACTGCAGCCCATCAGGTTCCTCTCTTCATGGAATTTTCCAGTCCACAATACTAGAGCAGGTTACCATTTCCTACTCCAGGGGATCTTTCTGACCCAGGGATCGAATTTGTGTCTCTTGTGTCTCCTGCATTCGCAAGTGGATTCTTTACCACCGTGCCACCCAGGAGGGACCCAAATGCAGGGCTAAGAGCATCTATTAATACTATGGAGTCAGAGAGCTGCAGGTGGGCTTTGTCCAGTCATATGACTTCAGACCTAAAATCCTCAGCTTCCCTGTGTATCTAGGTGAACAATTCGTACTCCAGTAAAGTAGTAAGTACTGATGGTTTGTTCTTGGCAGATAGCAACTTCTCAAAAACATTTGCTGAATTGAGCTGTATTAACACGGAACTGAACTGAACTGAACACTGAAGTCTCAGGCCAGAGTTTGGACTTTATGAATGCCCTGGCTGTGAGCTCAGTGGGATTAATGATCAACTTCAGCAGTTTCCTGTGTGGAAGAAAATAAACTTAAAATGTACCCCTTATTCTTTTCCTTGAAGAGCTGACTGTTAGCTAGGGAAACAGACAAGCTCCCAACAGTTCAGTTCTAAGGCCCTAGAGTAGTGGTTCTCAAACTCAGAGCCTAAGTACCGAAATCACCTAGAGGTCATCTGTTGAAACAGATTGCTGGCCAAACCCCCAGAATTCCTGATTCAGTAGGTCTGGGATGGAATCTGAGAATTTGAAAGTTTGCATTTCCCTACTGGCCTTCAGGTGATGCTGACGCCAGGTGCTTAATAAGTCGTACATAATACATCTCTGTGTTTGAATCCTGGTTTCATTTCTGTAGTCCTCACTGGATCAAATCACTTTACCTCTTTTAATTTGCCTCACCAGTGAAATCAGGATAATAGCTAATACAGAAAATGCTTAAAGTGACACTTGGTACAGTGTTCCATAAAGTTAATTACTGTTGTTGTTGTTCAGCCACTCAGTTGTGTCCAACTCTTTGCAACTGCATGGACTGCAGCACACCAGGGCTCTGTGTCCCCCGCCATCTCCTGGAGTTTGCCCAAGTTCACGTTCATTGCATTGGTGATGATGTCCAGCTATCTCATCTTCTGACACCCTCTTCTCCTTCTGCCCTCAATTTTTTCCAGCATCAGGGACTTTTCCAATGAGTCATCTGTTTGCATTAGATGACCAAAATACTGGAGCTTCAGCTTCAGCATCACATCCAGTTAATATTCAAGGTTGATCTCCCTTAAAATTGACTGGTTTGATCTCCCTCCTGTCAAAGGCACTTTCAGGAGTTTTCTCTAGCACCACAGTTCCAAGGCATCAATCCTTTGGCCTTCTGCCTTCTTTATGGTCCAGCTCTCACAAAACGCGACCACTGGCAAGGCCGTGGCCTTGAATATATGGACCTTTGTTGGCAGAGTAATGTCTCTGCTTTTCAACACAGTCTAGGTTTATCATTGATTTTCTGCCAAGAAGCAATTTTCTTCTGATTTCATGGCTGCAGCCACCATCAGCAGTGATTTTGCAGCCCAAGAAGAGGAAATCTGTCACTACTTCCTCTTTTCCCCCTTCTATTTGCCATGAAGTAATGGGGCCAGATGTCCTGATCTTAGTTTTTGTAACATTTAGTCTTAAGCCGGCTCTTTCACTCTCTTCCTTCACCCTTATCAAGAAGCCTTTTAGTTCCTCTTCACATTCTGCCGTTGAGTGGTATTATCAGCATATCTGAGGTTGTTGATGTTTCTCCCATCTGTCTTGATTCCATCTTGTAACTCATCCAGCCCAGGATTTAGCATGATGTGCTCAGCGTATAGGTTAAACAAACAAGGTGACAGCAGACAGCCTTGTCATACTCTTTTCTCGATCTTGAACCAATCAGTTGTTCCATGCTGCTGCTGCTGCTAAATCGCTTCAATCGTGTCCGACTCTGTGGGACCCCATAGATGGCAGCCCACCAGGCTCCCCTGTCCCTGGGATTCTCCAGGAAAGAACACTGCAGTGGGTTGCCATTTCCTTCTCAGGTGCATTAAAGCAAAAAGTGAAAGTGAAGTCGCTCAGTCGTGTCCGACTCAGGGACCCCACGGACTGCAGCCTACCAGGCTCCTCTGTTCATGGGATTTTCCAGGCAAGAGTACTGGAGTGGGTCGCCATTGCCTTCTCCGCAGTTGTTCCATCAGATCAGATCAGTCGCTCAGTCGTGTCCGACTCTTTGCGACCCCATGAACCGCAGCACGCCAGGCCTCCCTGTCCATCACCAGCTCCCGGAGGTCACTCAGACTCGCATCCATCGAGTCAGTGATGCCATCCAGCCATCTCATCCTCTGTCGTCCCCTTCTCCTCCTGCCCTCAATCCCTCCCAGCATCAGAGTCTTCTCCAATGAGTCAACTCTTCACATGAGGTGGCCAAAATACTGGAGTTTCAGCTTTAGCATCATTCCTTCTAAAGAAATTCCAGGATTGATCTCCTTCAGAATGGACTGGTTGGATCTTCTTGCAGTCCAACAACCCTGTTGTTCCATACAGGGTTCTAACTGTTGCTTCTTGGCCCGCATACAGGTTTCTCAGGTCTGGTATTCTTGTATCTCTAAGAGCTTTCCAGTTTGTCATGATCCATACAAAGGTTTTAGTGTAGTCACTGAAACACACATAGATGTTTTTCTGAAATTTCATTGCTTTCCCTATAATCCAGCGAATGTTAGCAATTTGATCTCTAGCTCTCTTCGTTTTCTATATCCAGCTTGGACAGCTGGAAGTTCTTGGTTGCTACGTGGAGGACACAACTAGCAGTCTAGGTAGCCACAAAAAACAAAGGCTAAGTCCCTCTTCTGTGCAACCTGGAGTGCACAACACAGATTGATCCGTCCCACATGTCTTCTCAGGGTGACGCCCTAGCACAGCCTCAGGATTCCAAGGCCTTTCTCCCAAAGGCCTTCGGTATTCCAGCCCATAGGCTCCCTACGTCCCGCCCATGCTGCGCAGGCGCAGACCCCACAGAGCGCCCACTTGACGCACATGCGCACTCCGGTTCGCTGATAGAGCAAAAATGGCTGCAGCAATGCGCGTGGCTGTGGCTGGAGCCAGGCTCAGTGTTGTAGTGAGACGTCTCCGGGGCGCGGGGCGCAGCTTGTGCACCCAGCCTGTATCGGTTAACGAACGCATCGAGAACAAGCGGCAAGCTGCACTGCTGGGAGGAGGGCAGCGCCGCATTGACGCGCAGCATAAGCGAGTGAGTCGTGAGGGGGTCCAGGCTAGCCAGCCCGCCCCCAGCGGTCGCGACCTATCACAGCGAGTGCGGCTCGCTGCGTAAGAGGCTTCCCAGCCAATCGACGCGATGTCTTGAGGGGCGGGGCGGGGCCGAGGATGTTCACCTTGTGAACCTGATGCCTTTCACTGGGCAGGTAAAACCAGGACAAGCACCATTGTGCTTTGTCACTGTCTACTTTCTCTTTGAAATTTTAGACGAGCCTGGCTGGGCTCCAGCGGCTCACCAGTTAACTTTGGACAAGTTACTTATTCCCCCGGAGTCAGTTTATCCTTAACAGAAAATGGCAGTAATTCTCCCCTCATAATCTTGGTGGAATAAGATAATGAAACAACTATAGGCATGGAAAAAAAAATCTTGCTCTTCTCATGCCCGGTTTAAGAGTGGTAGGAGCTTCTTGCCCCATTATGTAAGCAGGAAAATCAAGACATTTGGCAGGGAAAGTTACATGGGCAAACTTTCCTTCACCTGGGTAGGCGTGTGGTTTGTGTAGGAAACTTGTGGAAACTCTTTCCTCAATGCCAGCTGAAACTCTCATGGGTTTCAGAGTACATCGACCTGTTTGCTGGGTAGGAAAGGCACCCTAGGAAGCAGGTGTTTGGGTTTTTCTTTTTCCTGGGGTTGCTCAGGTCAGTCTGGGTGTTTGGCTGAAGTGAACAGCTCAAGCATTGCCACCCACTGCCCGGGGTGCTTCTGTAGATCATTTTAGTCTTGCTTGCTTGCTTGCTAAGTCGCTTCAGTCGTGTCCGACTCTGTGTGACCCCACAGACGGCAGCCCACCAGGCTCCCCCGTCCCTGGGATTCTCCAGGCAAGAACACTGGAGTGGGTTGCCATTTCCTTCTCCAATGCATGAAAGTGAAAAGAGAAAGTGAAGTCGCTCAGTCATGTCTGACTCTTAGCGAGCCCATGGACTGCAGCCTACCGGGCTCCTCCGTGCGTGGGGTTTTCCAGGCAAGAGTACTGGAGTGGGGTGCCATTGCCTTCTCCGGATCATTTTAGTAGAAGAAGGAAAAAAAAAAACCAAACTGAGGCCCAGATCAGTGACCTGGGACTTGAGACCAGGTTTGCCCAGTGGGTCCTGGACACGTGTGAGTCTGGCTTGGTGTGCCGGAAGAGTTAAATAAACAACCTCGAAGGCACAAAAGTGAAATTCTTAGAGATGAAGGACACTGAGGCATAAACTCACAAGCAGGGGGAAGGTGGGGTCTTCAGTGAGGAGATTTGCACCGGCCCTTTATTAAGTTTAAATTGAATGTTGATTTAGATGTTGTAAATACCCGTTTGATAAGGGCCTGAAGGTGGCAGTACCTTTTTGCCATTTGGGAGTGAGATGTAACTTTGGTTGATAGTGTGTGGTGCCAGGAGTGCCCCCCGACCCCAGGTGGCTGTGTTTGTGAGGGAGCTTCAGATCGTCCTCTGCAAAGGCCTGTTGGTGCTCTGTGCACTCTTTCTGTTGGGGTCCATCGCTCAGTCCCTCCCTGGATCATCACCCCAACCATTTCCAAGTGATTCTACTGGCTTTAGATGTAACCCCCAGAAACTTTTTCTTTTGCCAAAGCTGACTTAGTCAGGAGGCTGACTTGGTTTAAAACCTCTCACTCCACCCGCTTTTACACAATTTTTGGACTACTTCCATAGGGTAAATTTCCAGAAGTGGAATTACTAGGTCAAAAGATCTGAATATTTTTCAACACTGATATATATTGCCCAATTGCTTTCCTGAAAATTTATTTTACACAGTAGTGTGGAGGATTGCCTTTTTGTGTTAATATACAATGCTAGCTTTGGTCTCTTAAAGGGAAAATATAGCTAGTTAGAGGTGTTTTTTTGTGTTGTTTTCTTTTTTTAACAGGGCTGGTGGGGTTCCCTATAGGAAGTCTGTGAACCTGGGGGTGTAGCCTCAGATGCTTTGCAAAGCCTGAGTTTTCTACCTCCTGCTTCTCCATTCTTTTTTTTTATTGACCCTTGGGTCTCTAGTAAATGTTTGTGGAACTAGTTATCTTATTCCAGGGTCAGGTTCTCCTTACCCCCTCATTTGTCCTCTCCACTTTTTCCTCCTACTCTTTATTTGTTTTTACAGTTAGTGGCTCCTGGAGCAGCTGGTTTACCCTGATTGCCTTACTGGCTGAATTATACTGATAACACCTGTCTCTTGGGCAGGTTGATGGACTAGAGAGAGGGCTTTCATGTGGAGTGAAGGCAAACCCAGTCCTCCTGGCCCTCCCGTGAACACTCCTTGCCAACTGACTTTGTGTATCATGACATTGTTGAATGATTTTTGTTGCATTTTAGGGAAAGCTGACGGCCAGAGAGCGGATCAGTCTCTTGCTGGACCCTGGCAGTTTTGTTGAGAGCGACATGTTTGTGGAACACAGATGTGCAGATTTTGGAATGGCCGCTGATAAGAATAAGGTATCTGTTCACAATGGTGCAGGCCTCCAAGTTGCACTTACCAACTATGGCCCTGCTGGTCTACTGCTGCTGCTGCTGCTAAGTCGCTTCAGTCGTGTCTGACTGTGTGCGACCCCATAGACGGCAGCCCATCAGGCTCCACTGTCCCTGGGATTCTCCAGGCAAGAACACTGGAGCGGGTTGCCATTTCCTTCTCCAATGCATGAAAGTGAAAAGTGAAAGTCAAGTCTACTACTAGATAATAACATCCTGCTGGAACTCAGAATACATTGAAAATTTTCAAGTATCAGGTTTTGGAATTGCAGAAGTGCCTCTTGAGAAGCACTGTTGGGGCCTCCAGGTTCCCCACTCACCTTTGTCTGCAATTGAAGGAATGTGGGTTCACTGCTCATGCCTTGTGCAAGGTGACTGGCCTAGCTCCCAGGGCTCCCATGTGGTTTCCTAGTTCTCAAAAGTGTAGAATGACAAACTTAGAAGGAAGGTTGAGAATGTCTTTTGATTGGGTTCTGTTCTGCCTAGGTACCAGGGACCCCTAAAGCCTAACCAGTCACCTCTTTGACATACTTTAAGTTTATGCTTTGGAGTTTTGGAGGTCAGAGTCACTGACACCTCTTCTTTCGACTGGGTGCTCTTCAAGGTGCACAGAGTTCTTTGGACTCACTGGGTCCATTTTCTTCAGGTCTGTGATCAAAGATTTGTAACCTGGCAATAAACTAGCCAGCTCCATTTGATTCATTATGAACCACACAGTGACTGTCAGAATTCCAAGCAAAATGCTAGGTTTGCCTTAAGGTTTGGGGGGTGGTATGTGGCTTTGCAGAAATTGCCATGTTTCTTTGTATGTCCTCTTCTTTCCTCTGAGCCCTCAGTAGTGACAGCCCTAGGGGTGGGGTCTCCTGATTATTCTACTTTAAGGAAGGATACAGTGCTTTTCACTTGTGGTAATGAGGCAGCAGCCCAGTGCTTGCTGTTGCAGAGCTAAGTCGGGAAGAGGGGGATTCCTTTATGTTCTGTATTTATACTGAATTTTAAGGGATTTGGGGTGGAGTTTTATTTTAGGGTGGGATCTTTCATTGGGGCATAATTGCTAGATTCATGAGAGAAGTCTTTGGATTTTTTAACCTTTATTTTTCTGTTTTTCTGGTAGTTTCCTGGAGACAGTGTGGTCACTGGACGAGGACGAATCAATGGAAGACTGGTTTATGTCTTCAGTCAGGTATTTTCTACTCTAATTGGCCGAGCTTTCCTTGAAGGCAGAGCCAGGAACAAAATGTTCTTTTCTTTGAAAAGAAAACAGTTCAGGGGAAAGACTGCTTACCTATAGTTGGGGCTGGTGGGGGAATTATTTTTTTTTTTTTAGTACATATGTCCAGAGTATTATACTATGTGTTTTTTTTTTTTTTTTTCCTTAGGGAGAAAGAGTCCTTAGTCTGTTTGGGGAAGGATCATAGGGCAGTAGTCTTGTAAGTGATCTTGGGAGACAGGAGTTTATCCAAGTGAGTGAGATTCCCCTTGGCAGATTGGATGTGTGCTGGGAGGGCTGCTGTGGTCTGGGCAGTGGATGCATTTGGGCAGAGGGGAGTTGACTCTCAGAACCATAGGCCCTTTTGGGCTTTCATGAATGTGTTCAAGCAAGTTTTGTTAGGCTGTATCAAGACAGATACAGTTTCTTCACAGGGAGACTGTAGGAGAATGTGGTAGACAGAATAGTGACTCAAAATCCTAATCCCTGAAACCCGTGAATATGTAATTTTACCTGGCAAAGTAGAATTAAGCTTGCAGATGGAATAAATGTTACTAATCAGTTGACTTTAAAATAGAACAGCTTGGGTTACTTAGGTGGGCCCAGTGTAAGCACAAAGGTCCTTAGAAGTAGAAGAGAGAGGCAGAAGGGGAGGTTGGAGTAAGGCTGTGTGAGAAGGACTCCACTTGCCATTGCTGCCTCAGAAGAGGGTGGACAAGAGTCGTGAGGAGAGGAAAGCAAATAGATGGTCTCTAGAAGTTGGAAAAGATAAGACAAGAGATTCTCCTCTGGAGCCTCCAGAAAGAAGCATAGACCTGCTAACCATGATTTTAGCCCAATGAGACCCATGTAGGACTTCTGAAATATAGAACTGTAAGGTAATGAATATGTATTGTCTCAAGCCACTGAATTTGTGGTAATTTGTTACAACAGCAATGAAAACTAATGCAAAGAACATGTTGTATACTATTTTTTTGTTTGACTTTTTTTTTTCCCCTCCACTAAGAGATGGGAATATATATATAATTCTAAATATTCAATTTCTTTTACAGATCTTAAAAGTAGAGAGCTTGTTTAGGAACCTAGAATGTTTTCTGGGTTTGGCAGTAAAATAATTATACTTGATTATTTTAAAATTTAAACTATACTAATTTGCAAATAGGATTACTTTTGAAATGTTTTAAAACTTTTTTATAAAAGAGTCTACCAAATGCCTGACTAGAAGGAATCATATCTTTTTTTTTTGTCATTTAGGAGAGCTAGGCAAAAAATTGTACAGAAGGAACCATTAGTAAGATAGCTAGAACAAAGAAGGTTATTGTGCTTTTTGGGCACAGTGTTCTCTGAACTTTAAGCAGATACAAAAATTCATTGAATTGATACTCTGAGCGCCTCTTCTGTTTGGTGGGAGTGTAGTGGAGGTGGAGATGATGAGACAGTTCTTGTCCTGAAGAAGCTAATCATTTTGTTAATGGAATGGGGCAGAACAGGAATGGCTACATCTACAATGAAGTTCTGGGTTAGCTCTCAGGACACGGAAAGATCACATTGGGATCCAGGAAAGCTTTAGGGAACATGGGGCATGTGAAATAGGCCCTGAAAGATACTGAAGGGAAGAATGATGAGCCAGCTTTTTTGTACTGATCCCCCAAATGTTCATATCTGCAGGCCTTTTTTCTAGGAGGAGCATTCATTTTTCCAGAGAAGCAGTCAAAGTCTTGTGCGCGATAATTGGCTGTAGATGTGTTCCTGGCGGAGGGAGGTCATATTGGCTCATCATTCACTGTACAGATTGGAAATCTCACCTGTTTGCAGCCTCATCTTTGCTGCCTATAGTGGCGGGGTTTGTGACAACAGCCCTCTGGTTAGGTTTCTTTAGGGAGTAAACATCCTTTCTCCTCTCCAGGTAAAGAAGAGGCCCTGTGGGGTCTAAGTGCTCTCAACTCAGACTTCCTGTCGGCCACTTCTCACCACACTTTCTGTGGTTCCTGGGCTGTCCCTTCCTGAGGTTATCCCTACACAGGTGTAGAGGCTTCCCTTTGCTCCCAGTTAGATAGTCCTGGGCTTTCAGTCCACTCATTTGTTCACTCTCTAGTCTGCTGTCGTTTGCTCTTCCTTTTTTTGTCCTCATGGGCTGAATCTGTTATTAATTCTCTACTATCTTTTTGAGGGGGTTTTAGGAAATTGGTCATTCCTACAGAAAGCTTTTTATGTCAGACGGTAATGAAAATCTAGAGGCAAGAAGCAGCAGTGAGGCCTGTCATTCATTTTTTTCACTTCTTTTGTCAAAACAGCAAATATATCCTAGTAATAGAAATGCCTGTTTGACCTCCATAGACCCTCTGATAACCTCTGACTTTGGAGGTTAATTCTGCATGAAAATTTTTCCTTTCCTCAGAGCTACAAATTTTTTTTGTAGATAAAAACTAGGTCTTTTGCTCTTCACATTACATGGACCCCTTTTAAGATATTTTATTCACTACTTATTCTGTGGAATAACTTAGAAGTCAGACTTTACCCCCCAATCTTTTAAACTTTTGAAAATGCTTTAAAAACTTTAAAATCTGTGAATTTTTCGTTTCCTCCTCCTAGTGGGTCTTCGTCTCTGCCTAGTCATTACACATTTTTTTGATTTAGTTGTTTTCTTTTTAGGATTTTACAGTTTTTGGAGGTAGCCTGTCCGGAGCACATGCCCAAAAGATCTGCAAAGTAAGTATTTAATGTTGCAAAACAAACTCAGTACTTTTATCAGTTACATGGGGTGGGTCAGAGGTGTGCAGGATGTGGTGCTGACCTGAAGGTTCCTTCAGTCCAGGACAGGAGTTCTTAACATTTTTTGTAACATGAAACTCTTCGGCAGTCTTGTGACGCCTGGACCCACATTGTTACACATGCATAAAATAAAATATGTAGGATTAGAAGGGATTAAAAATATTAAAAATCACTTATGTAATATATATGCTTCCTTATTTAATGTGTTAAATAACAAGATTTAGCAGTGGATACACTCTGGTTTCAAAGTAGTTATGAATGAAAACAGTATTTTGAGCTTATCTGCAGGAACTTTAATGGGACATAAAAATCTGTGATGACAAAAATCACAGGTATTTCTAATACTTCTGTGGTTAATAAAGATGTTAAGATTTTTCCATCCAAGTTCATAGACTCCTTGCTCTAAGGGTCTAAGTTCACAAGCCACTTTGGGTTCTTGGGACTCCAAGTAAAGAACCCGTGGTCTAGGTGGAGAGTTCACTTGCTAAAAGAACAATGCAGGGATTGCATGATGGTATTTAAAAACCTCTGCTAGAGATTAGATGCTCTGGAAGTGAGTAATAGTGTAGGTCACAGTTGGAGAGTTTCAGAATTAAAGGTGCTGTGCTTTGTTGCTCAGTTGTGTCCTACTCTTTGTGACCCCATGGACTGCAGCACGCCAGGCTCCTCTGTCCATGGGGATTCTCCAGGCAGGGAAACTGGAGTGGGTTGCCATGTCCTCCTCCAGGGGATCGTCTGTACCCAGGTATCAAGCCCAGGTCTCCCGCATTGTGGGCAGTTTCTTTACTGTCTGAGCCACTAGGGAAGCCCAGAGGGAACTATGGCCTGTACGGGGATTGAACCTGCAACCTTGGCGTTACTAGCACCACGCTCTAACCAGCTGATCTAAAGGCAGACATCACTTAATAGCTGGGTGGGTTTCCCTGTGTAACAGAACACTTGGCTTCTCGATGTGATCCTATCTTGTGTTATTCCCGAGACCTTGGGCCAATCACTTCATTTTTAAACCTTCCTAATTTTTCTTTTCTTACTGCCTCTGTTATGGTAAAATGAGATAATGGAAGTGAAAGTGCTTTGTAAATTCTCTAGCACTGTTAAAAATGTTGCTCATTAGGCTGTCAACTACTGACCTGTGAGAAAAATCTGTCTTGTTGGAAGTAGAAGGCCTGAGGCTGGGTTCCACATTTACTTTCACAAAAATACTGCTTGGAGGGTCTTCCCTGGTGGTCCAGTGGCTAAGACTCCACGCTCTTGATGCAGGAGGCCTAGGATCGATCCCTAGTTTGGGAACTAGATCCCATATGCCACAACTAAGACCCAGTGCAGCCAAATAAATACATAAACACTAAAAGAAAAATATTGCTTTGCCATTCTGTCTTCTATCAGTTCTTTCAAAAGAGTAATCGGGAACAGAACAAAACTGACTATTGAAAAAATATTACAGCCTGGGCCTCTGGCTCTAGAAATTGCTGTGAATAGTCTTGGCCTCTGCTAATGGGAACTTCTTTGGCTCTGGGCTGCTTGGGGGTCTTTAGCCCTTTAAATATCTGATTCTCTGTCTTCCATGAAGGTACCCAGTCACCATGGGGAATGAAGCCAGTGTTACCAACTCCTGTTTTGAAAAGTACACTTAAAACATTTTCTAGAAAACCACTGTGGTGCTTTGTAAATATGGTTTTTCATAGCAAGATCAGTTGTCTCACAAAAAGTTTCTCTGCTATCTCAGATCATGGACCAAGCCCTCACAGTGGGGGCTCCAGTGATTGGACTGAATGACTCTGGAGGTGCACGGATTCAAGAGGGAGTGGAGTCTTTGGCTGGCTATGCAGACATCTTTCTGGTGAGAAACTGTTCAAAGAGAATCAAAGAGTACAGGACTGAGTTCTCTAAGCTGTGTGCTGATTAGAGCTTCCTCATCCCACCTCCTTGTGTCCTGTGGCTCATTCCTGTGTCACAGTGGCATGAGGGCGGATGAAAAGCAAGAGAGATGGGAGTTCCCTAGAGGCCTAGTGGTTAGGACTCTGCCATTGCCTGGGTTTAATCCCTGGTTGGGGGAACTGAGATCTTTCAAGCAGAGTACTGCGACAAGAGGGGGAAAAAGCAAGAGAGGTACAATGGGGAGGATTTTCTTCCTTTTTTACTCGTAGAGGCCTTGTACTTACTGGGGAAAAACAAAATTAAAAATCATTCAGAAGCGAAAGTCACTTAATTTTTTTTTTTTTTTTCAAAAGCAAGGAGGAAGGAATCTAAAAGGTTAAAATGAACTGACTTGCTGGAATTAGGAATTTTCTTATTATAATTTTTTTTAACTTTTTATTTTATATTAGAGTATAGTTGATTAACAATGTTATGTTAGCTTCAGATGTACAGTGTAGTGATTTGGTTATATGTATACATATATCTATAGGATTGGAAATTTTAAAAAAGCAGTGCTTTTTTTTTTGGTTAAGACATTACAAGATTATTACACAGTACAAAGTTCAAACTGTAGTGCAAAGAAGAAAGAAATCTCCCTTCCCCCAGACCTCACCATTCAGGAACATTTGGTGAACATCATTTCAGATGTCTTTCTGCTTTCTTACAGACTGAAATTAAAGAGAAGGAAATAAAAAGAAACACAAAAATAAATTAAATGTGTTATTTGAAGTGGGAAGTGTATTGTGAGAATATAGTAAGGGAGGCTGGGGTGAGGGAGAGATCCTGCCAAATGGAAACTTAAGAGAAGGGACAGGTCAGCATTTCCAGAGAAGGGAGGAGAGATAGGAGGGAGACAGGCAGACATTGTTTCTAATCAGGCCAGCTGTTCTTGTTGTCCTCTGGCCTGCAAGCTTATGAGGGCTTTTATTCCTGGCCACTGCCCTCTGTGATCAGACAGAAAAATGTGTGTTTACTTTGTGTATGATACTCAGCTAATTGTGGGAGCACTTGGGTGCGTTGAGAAGCCACTTTGTAGATCTTAAACCTACTTTTTAATCTTTAAACTTGAGCTCTAGGGATAGCCCACTAGGGAGTAAAGGAACTCCTATATATCATTTACCCGCATTCACCAGTTTACATTTTGTCTGTTTGCTCTTATCATTTTCTCTCTCTATGTGCATATTTGCATGTTATATTTTTCTGAAACATTTGAGAATAGATTGGAGATTGTGCACCCTTTATCTCCTAAATCCTTCATTGTTTTCTAAGAACAAGGACATTCTTGTATAAACAGAGTACCATAGGAAACTTCATACTGACTCATCGATGTTATTCATATTCCATCAAATAATCCTAATAAAGACCTTTAAAATTACTCCCCACTCCCTGGGCATCTGCCCCACCCCCAATCCAATCGAGGATTAGGTACTGCCTTTAGTGGCTCAGAGGGTAAAGCATCTGTCTGCAATGCAGGAGACCCGGGTTTGATCCCTGGGTTAGGAAGATCCCCCCTGGAGAAGGAAATGGCGACCCATTACAGTACTCAGTTCAGTTCAGTCGCTCAGTCATGTCTGACTCTTTGCGACCCCATGAGTCACAGCACGCCAGGCCTCCCTGCCCCTCACCAACTCCTGGAGTTCACTCAGACTCACGTCCATCGAGTCAGTGATGCCATCCAGCCATCTCATCCTCTGTTTTCCCCTTCTCCTCCTGCCCCCAATCCCTCCCAGCATCAGAGTCTTTTCCAATGAGTCAACTCTTCTCATGAGGTGGCCAAAGTACTGGAGTTTCAGCTTTAGCATCATTCCTTCCAAAGAAATCCCAGGGCTGATCTCCTTCAGAATTGACTGGTTGGATCTTCTTGTAGTCCAAGGGACTCTCAAGAGTCTTCTCCAACACCACAGTTCAAAAGCATCAATTCTTCGGTGCTCAGCTGTCTTAACAGTCCAACTCTCACATCCATACATGACCACGGGAAAAACCATAGCCTTGACTAGACGGAGCTTTGTTGGCAAAGTAATGTTTCTGCTTTTGAATATGCTATCTAGGTTGGTCATAATTTTCCTTCCAAAGAGTAAGTGTCTTTTAATTTCATGGCTGCAATCACCATCTGCAGTGATTTTGGAGCCCAGAAAAATAAAGTCTGACACTGTTTCCACTGTTTCCCCATCTATTTCCCATGAAGTGATGGGACCAGATGCCATGATCTTTGTTTTCTGAATGTTGAGTTTTAAGCCAACTTTTCTACTCTCCTCTTTCACCTTCATCAAGAGGCTTTTTAGTTCCTCTTCACTTTCTGCCATAAGGGTGGTGTCATCTGCATATCTGAGGTTATTGATATTTCTCTCGGCAATCTTGATTCCAGCTTGTGTTTCTTCCAGTCCAGCGTTTCTCATGATGTACTCTACATATAAGTTAAATAAGCAGGGTGACCATATACAGCCTTGACGTACTCCTTTTCCTATTTGGAACCAGTCTGTTGTTCCATGTCCAGTTCTAACTGTTGCTTCCTGACCTGCATACAGATTTCTCAAGAGGCAGGTCAGGTGGTCTGGAATGCCCAGCTCTTTCAGAATTTTATACAATTTATTGTGATCCACAGAGTCAAAGGCTTTGGCATAGTCAGTAAAGCAGAAATAGATGTTTTTCTGGAACTCTTTTGCTTTTTTGATGATCCAGTGGATGTTAGCAATTTGATTTCTGGTTCCTTTGCCTTTTCTAAAACCAGCTTGAACATCAGGAAGTTCATGGTTCATGTATTGCTGAAGCCTGGCTTGGAGAATTTTGAGCATTACTTTACTAGCATGTGAGATGAGTGCAGTTATGCAGTAGTTTGAGCATTCTTTGGCATTGCCTTTCTTTGGGATTGGAATGAAAACTGACCTTTTCCAGTCCTGTGGCCACTGCTGAGTTTTCCAAATGTGCTGGCATATTGAGTGCAGCACTTTCACAGCATCATCTTTCAGGATTTGAAATAGCTCAACTGGAATTCCATCACCTTCACTAGCTTTGTTTGTAGTGATGCTTTCTAAGGCCCACTGGACTTCACATTCCAGGATATCTGGCTCTAGGTGAGTGATCACACCATCATAATTATCTGGGTCGTGAAGATCTTTTTTGTACAGTTCTTCTGTGTATTCTTGCCACCTCTTCTTAATATATTCTGCTTCTGTTAGGTCCATACCATTTCTGCCCTTTATCAAGCCCATCTTTGCATGAAATGTTCCCTTGGTATCTCTTAATTTTCTTCAAGAGATCTCTAGTCCTTCCCATTCTGTTGTTTTCCTCTATTTCTTTGTATTGATCACTGAGGAAGGCTTTCTTATCTCTTCTTGCTCTTCTTTGGAACTCTGCATTCAGATGCTTATATCTTTCCTTTTCTCCTTTGCTTTTTGCTTCTCTTCTTTTCACAGCTATTTTTAAGGCCTCCTGAGACAGCCATTTTGCTTTTTTGCATTTCTTTTCCATGGAGATGGTCTTGATCCCTGTCTCCTGTACAGTGTCACGAACCTCATTCCATAGTTCATCAGGCACTCTATCTATCAGATCTAGGCCCTTAAATCTATTTCTCAATTCCACTGTATAATCATAAGTGATTTGATTTAGGTCATACCTGAATGGTCTAGTGGTTTTCCCTACTTTCTTCAATTTCAGTCTAAATTTGGCAATAAGGAGTTCATGGTCTGAGCCACAGTCAGCTCCTGGTCTTGTTTTTGCTGACTGTATAGAGCTTCTCCATCTTTTGCTGCAAAGAATATAACCAATCTGATTTTGGTATTGAGCATCTGGTGAGGTCCATGTATAGAGTCTTCTCTTGTGTTGTTGGAAGAGGGTGTTTTCTATGACCAATGCATTTTCTTGGCAAAACTCTATTACTTTGCCCTGTTTCATTCGGTATTCCAAGGCCAAATTTGCTTGTTACTCCAGGTGTTTCTTAACTTCCTACTTTTGCATTCCAGTCCCCTATAATGAAAAGGACATCTTTTTTGGGCATTGTTCTAAAAGGTCTTGTAGGTCTTCATAAAACTGTTCAACTTCAGCTTCTTCAGCGTTACTGACAGAATGAGGTCCACTGGAGAAGGGAATGGCAAACCACTTCAGTATTCTTGCCTTGAGAACCCCATGAACAGTATGAAAAGGCAAAATGATAGGATACTGAAAGAGGAACTCCCCAGGTCAGTAGGTGCCCAATATGCTACTGGAGATCAGTGGAGAAATAACTCCAGAAAGAATGAAGGGATGGGGCCAAAGCAAAAAGAATACCCAGTTGTGGATGTGTCTGGTGATAGATGCAAGATCTGATGCTGTAAAGAGCAATATTGCATAGGAACCTGGAATGTCAGGTCCATGAATCAAGGCAAATTGGAGGTGGTCAAACAAGAGATGGCAAGAGTGAACGTCGACATTCTAGGAATCAGCAAACTAAAATGGACTGGAATGGGTGAATTTAACTCAGATGACCATTATATCTACTACTGGGGGCCAGAATCTCTCAGAAGAAATGGAGTAGCCATCATGGTCAATAAAAGAGTTTGCAATGCAGTACTTGGATGCAATCTCAAAAATGACAGAATTATCTCTGTTCGTTTCCAAGGCATACCATTCCAGTACTATTGCCTGGAAAATCCCATGGATGGAGGGGCCTGGTAAGCTACAGTCCATGGGGTCTCAAAGAGTCGGACAGGACTGAGAGACTTCACTTTCACTTTTAGTTGTCATATCTCTGTAATCTCTTTTAATCTGAAACATTTCCTCAAATTTTGTTTGTCTTCCATGACTTCTGATATTTTTAAATACAGCTTTATTGAGATATAATTTACAAGTCATAAAATCCATCCATTGCATACAATTCAACAGTTTCTAAAATATACTTAAACCATTACCACAATCTATAGTTTAGACTCTTTCCTTCAAAAAGATCCTTTTTCATCTGACTCTTTTCACGTAGCATAATGTTTTTGAAGTTCATTCATATTGTACTGTTTATCAGTGGTTTGTGTTTATTGCTGAATAATATTATATAGATATACCGCATTTTGTTTATCTAATTGATGGACATTTGGATTTCTACTTTGACTATTATAAATAATGCTGCAATGTACATTTGTATATAACTCATTGTGTGGACATATATTATCATAACCCTTGAGTATATTCATAAGAGTAGAATTATTGTGTCAAATTGTTGAACCCAAGTTTGTGTGCCAGATGCACAGTGAGGCCAAACAAAACTAAAATGTTGGAGTTTGGAGTGGAGAAAGGTTTATTGTAGGGCCAAGGAAAGACCTGAACTCCTCAGTGGATTTCAGGGAAGAGTTTTTGGGAAGGTGAGGGAGGGGAGTAGCAGTGTGTCTGACCTTCCTCTATCTGGTTGATGGTGAGATAACATTGTGGTGTTCCAGGAATCTCACTCATCAGCATTCTGGTTCCAGCCAGGCTGGGGTCGTGCATGTACTTAGCCTCAAGTTACCATCCCCCACCTGGTGGTAGAGGGCCTTAGTTTCTGTAGAACTCAGATGTGTGTCAAATTGTTAGGCACATCCCATGAGGAGGAACAGGCCCCGGCCCCATTCACTCCCTTAACTAGTTACTGTTTGAAGCTGCCCTTTGGAACTCAGGGAAGGTCTAGGAGGCTGAACCATTTCTCCTACAAACAAGAATTGTGGGACACAGTAAGATTTTTGTACTTGGGAAGGTCTTACAAGATCCTGCTCGACTTCATTGTGATAAGTTTATGTGTAACTTTACAAGAAACTGCCAAATGTTTTCCAAAGTGGCTGTAATTGAGGGTTTCAGGTTTTTGCCATCCTTGTTGACAGTTAGCATTGTCATCCTTTTTCATTATAGCCATTTCAGTGATAAGTAGTGGTATCTAGGGTTTTAGTCTGTATTTTCCTGCTAATGAATCCTGTTGAGTATTTTTTAATGTACATAGTAGTCATTTGTATATTTTATTTACTGAAGTGTTTATTCAGATCTTTTGCTCATTTTATAATTGGATCTTGAGTTGTGAGAGTTCTTTATATATTCTGGATACAAATTCTCTATCAGATAAGATTTACAAATTTATTTTTCTAGTCTGTAGCTTTTTGTTTCTTAATGGTGGCTTTTGAAGTACAAAATTTTAAATTTTAAAGTCCAGTTTATCAGTTTTTTCTATTGTGAATCATGTTTTATTTGTCATATGTAAGAACCCTGCCCAGGAAGGAAACTAGAAAAAAAAAACAAAAAAGAACCCTGCCCAATATGTCATGAAGTCATGAAGATTTTGTCCAGTGTTTTGTTTTTTTAAATGGAGTTTTATAGATTTTGGCTCTCATATTAGGTCTGTGATCCCTTTTGAGTTAATTTTTGAGTATGGTGTGAGGTCAGGGTCCAAATTCATCCTTGTCTCACCACCATCTACTGACATGATCATTCTTTCTCTCTCGAATTGTCCTGGCACTTTGATGGAAAAAAAATCAGTTGACATAAATGTAAGGGTTTCTTTCTGGACTCAGTTCTTTTCCACTGATCTATATGCTTATCTTCACATCAGAAGTACACTCTCTCCTGGTATTCGTATATGGTGTTTGTTGGTTCATTTGATGTTTTTCCACGCGTCCCTCAGTCTCTATTCTTATTTTTTTCCCCTTGTTCGCTGTTCCTCAGAGTGAATAGTTTCAGTTGTGTTGTCTTCAATTTCTCTCAGGTTCTCCTGCTTGCTAAAATCTGTTAAACCCCTTTAGTCATCTTTTTGTTTCAGTTAATTGTACTTTTTAACTCCAGAATTTATGCTTGGTTTCTCTCTATAATTTCTATTTTTTTACTGTCTTTCTCATTTTGTTCACACATTGTTTTCCTGATTCCCAGCTCACTGAACATATTTAAGACAGTTAATATAACATCTTTGACTTATAATTCCATTGTCTGGGCTTCCCAGCAGTAGTTTTTGTCAGGTTCTTTTTTTTCCCTGTAAATAGACTATACTAGGCTGTTTCTTTGTTTGGTAAATTTTTACTAGACATTGAATTACGTTTGGTAATGTTGGAAATCTAATTCTCTCACTTTTTAGATTGCTGATTTTTGCTTATTGGGGGCTGAAAAGTGGAAGTGTTAGTTGCTCAGTCGTGTCTGACTCTTTGTGAACCCATGGACTGTAGGCCACCAGGCTCCTCTGTCCATGGGATTTTCTAGGCAAGAACACTAGAGTGAGCTGCCATTCACTTCTCCAGGGGATCTTCCTGACCCAGGGATTGAACCTGGGTCTCTTGCATTGCAGGCAGATTTTTTACTGTCACCAGGGGCTTCCATTTGTGACTTTTCCAACTTATTTTTGCAAAATGTTTTCCATTTTTGTGGCCACTGAAGTTTTTTTAATTCTGTTGCAGGAAGGGGAACCCCTTCCAGGGCCTGAAAGTGAGCTCTTGTCAAACACTCACTGAGGGACACACATGCTAACAGAGCAAGAGGTTTTATTGGGAAAGGGGTGCCTGGGCGGAGAGCAGTAGGGTAAGGGAGCCCAGGAGAACTGCTCTGCCATGTGGTTTGCAGTCTCAGGTTTTATGGTGATGGGATTAGTTTCCAAGTTGTCTTCGGCCAGTTGTTCTGTTTCCTGATGGCACTCTCAGCCAAGAGGGATGCCAGCGAGAAGGATTCTGGGAGGTGGTAGGACACCTGGCACCTCCTTTTGACTTTTCCTGAACTCTTCTGGTTGATGGTGGCTTATTAGCTTCATGTTCTTTACCAGGACCTCCTTCATAAAATAACTCATGCAAATGGTTACTATGGTGCCTGGCCAGGGTGGGCAGTTTCAGTCAGTGTGCTTCCCGTAACAGTTCCATTGTGTCTACAGTCATCTGGTGACCTGACAAAGATTTCTTTCAATATCTGGCTCCTAGGAGATGAGAAATCCCTTTAAATCCCATCTCAGCTGGGAAGTGGCTTTAGCCAGTCAGGGGTAAAACAGTGGCTAGCCTCTGTGCTGGCCTCCCAGTGATCAAAACCTTTGATCAGTAACCAAACTCACAAACCGGACTTTGGGAGGACAAAGCCCTCGTTACCCACCCTGACCCCAACTGGCCACCCTAGGAACCTAGGCTGCCACAGGGTTGTAGGCCGTGGGAGGGTAGCTACTGAGACCTGGGACTCTTTGCTGCAGTGCTTGTACCTGGAGCTACCTCTAGCAACAAAATACAGAGAAACTCTATGGGACTAAAAATAACTTCATGCATGGGCAGTCAGGACAAATCCTGGACAAAAGATACAAAGAAACCAGAAAACGCAACTGCTACTTCTAAGGAGCCTGGAGTGAAAGCAGGGTGCTGTGCATGCTGTGTGCACAGAACACTACCTAGTTCAGTTCAGTTCAGTCGCTCACTTGTGTCCGACTCTTTGCGACCCCATGAATCGCAGGATGCCAGGCCTCCCTCTCCCTCACCAACTCCTGGAGTTCACCCAGACTCACGTCCATCGAGTCAGTGATGCCATCCAGCCATCCTATCCTCTGTCGTCCCCTTCTCCTCCTGCCACCAATCTCTCCCAGCATTAGAGTCTTCTCCAGTGAGTCAATTCTTCGCATGTGGTGGCCAGAGTACTGGAGTTTCAGCTTGAGCATCATTCCTTCCAAAGAAATCCCAGGGCTGATCTCCTTCAGAATGGACCGGTCGGATCTCCTTGTAGTCCAAGGGACTCTCAAGAGTCTTCTCCAACACCACAGTTCAAAAGCATCAATTTTTTGGTGCTCAGCCTTCTTTACAGTCCAGCTCTCACACCCATACATGACCACAGGAAAAACCATAGCCTTGCCTAGACGAACCTTTGTTGGCAAAGTAATGTCTCTGCTTTTGAATATGCTATCTAGGTTGGTCATAACTTTCCTTCCAAGGAGTAAGCGTCTTTTAATTTCATGGCTGCAGTCACCATCTGCAGTGATTTTGGAGCCCACAAAAATAAAGTCTGACACTGTTTGCACTCTTTCCCCATCTATTTCCCATGTAGTGATGGGACCAGATGCCATGATCTTCGTTTTCTGAATGTTGAGCTTTAAGCCAACTTTTTCAGTCTCCACTTTCACTTTCATCAAGAGGCTTTTTAGTTCCTCTTCCCTTTCTGCCATAAGGGTGGTGTCATCCGCATATCTGAGGTTATTGATATTTCTCCCAGCAATCTTGATTCTAGCTTGTATTTCTTCCAGTCCAGCGTTTCTCATGATGTACTCTGCATATAAGTTAAATAAACAGGGTAACAATATACAGCCTTGACGAACTCCTTTTCCTATTTGGAACCATTCTGTTGGTCCATGTCCAGTTCTAACTGTTGCTTCCTGGCCTGCATCTAGGTTTCTCAAGAGGCACGTCAGGTGTTCTGGTATTCCCATCTCTTTTGGAATTTTCCACAGTTTATTGTGATCCACACAGTCAAAGGCTTTGGCATAGTCAATAATGCAGAAATAGATGTTTTTCTGTAACTCTCTTGCTTTTTCCATGAACACTACCTAGGGGGTGGGCAAACCACCTAAGCCACCCTCTGGTCTGACACCTGGACACACCCCTACCCTCACCCAATATAATGAACAAGCTCACCACTTGCCTGCCTCCCAATTTGGGGGACCAGCAACCAAAGGAAACTTCTTTGTTCTTGCTCCTCCCTGCCTAGCATGGGTTTCCCCCTCCCCCTTCCCACCCCAAGCCTCCCCTGAATTTCTTATCTGGTCTCTAGTTAATTTCTGCTTATTAAGGAAGCCAAGAACTCTGTTGCAAGGCTACTATGCTAAATGTGAAAATTGACCGAAATTTACCTACCACTTTAGGAAGTCTTTCCTGGAAGCTACAAGTGTTCCCCTAGATTCCAGAGTTTCAAAAGAGTTGTTTCAGACAGTTCCTTCCAACTCCATAGTTATTTTGGTGGTGGGATGGATTCCTTTTCTATAATCTTCTTTGATGTCACTCAAATATTATGTCAAACACATATTTTTAAATGTACCTTTTTAATTCCTCTGAACTTTTGGTACTGTATGTGTTTTTTAAGTGGTTACTCTTGTTGAAACTCAGCCTCTTCACAGATGCCAAATAGAAACACGGAGACAGAGTTTTGGGTGAAGTGAAAAGACTAGCTTTTATTGCTTTGCCAGGCAAAGGACAGAGAAGCCTGGTAGGCTGCAGTCCATGGGGTCGCTAAGAGTCAGACACGACTGAGCGACTTCACTTTCACTTTTCACTTTCATGCATTGGAGAAGGAAATGGCAACCCACTCCAGTGTTCTTGCCTGGAGAATCCCAGGGACGAGGGAGCCTGGTGGGCTGCCGTCTATGGGGTCACACAGAGTCAGACACGACTGAAGTGACTTAGCAGCAGCAGGCAAAGGGGGCCAGAGTGGGCTAATGCCCTGAATACTGTGTGACCCACCCATGGAAGGGGTAATGAAGAGTTTTATAGTGTTCAAGGAGCAGGGCATGATCAGCTCATGGACAGTTCTTAGATTGGTTGGCATCAAAGTGAAGTTTTTAGCATCATCACCTGTGGGGAAATTAACAAGATGGCTCCAGTCAGGCTCTCTCGCTCCATGTTCTCACACCCTCTCACCCTATGTTCTGTAAACAATGTCTTTGCAGGGTTATGTAACAGCTGAGATCAATTATCAGATCAGATCAGATCAGTCGCTCAGTCGTGTCCGACTCTTTGCGACCCCATGAACCGCAGCACGCCAGGCCTCCCTGTCCATCACCAGCTCCCGGAGGTCACTCAGACTCGCATCCATCGAGTCAGTGATGCCATCCAGCCATCTCAGCCTCTGTCGTCCCCTTCTCCTCCTGCCCTCAATCCCTCCCAGCATCAGAGTCTTCTCCAATGAGTCAACTCTTCGCATGAGGTGGCCAAAATACTGGAGTTTCAGTTTTAGCATCATTCCTTCCAAAGAAATTCCAGGATTGATCTCCTTCAGAATGGACTGGTTGGATCTTCTTGCAGTCCAAGGGACTCTCAAGAGTCTTCTCCAACACCACAGTTCAAAAGCATCAATTCTTCGGCGTTCAGCCTTCCTCACAGTCCAGCTCTCACATCCATACATGACCACAGGAAAGACCATAGCCTTGACTAGGCGAACCTTTGTTGGTAAAGTAATGTCTCTGCTTTTGAATATGCTATCTAGGTTGCTCATAACTTTCCTTCCAAGGAGTAAGCGTCTTTTAATTTCATGGCTGCAGTCACCATCTGCAGTGATTTTGGAGCCCAGAAAAACAAAGTCTGACACTGTTTCCACTGTTTCTTCATCTATTTCCCATGTAGTGATCGGACCAGATGCCATGATCTTCGTTTTCTGAATGTTGAGCTTTAAGCCAACCCTTTCACTCTCCACTTTCACTTTCATCAAGAGGCTTTTTAGCCCCTCTTCACTTTCTGCCATAAGAGTGGTGTCATCTGCATATCTGAGGTTATTGATATTTCTCCCGGCAATCTTGATTCCAACTTGTGTTTCTTCCAGTCCAGCATTTCTCATGATGTACTCTGCATATAAGTTAAATAAACATGGTGACAATATACAGCCTTGACATACTCCTTTTCCTATTTGGAACCAGTCTGTTGTTCCATGTCCAGTTCTAACTGTTGCTTCCTGACCTGCATATAGATTTCTCAACAGGCAGATCAGGTGGTCTGGTATTCCCATCTCTTTCAGAATTTTCCATAGTTTATTGTGATCCACACAGTCAAAGGCTTTGGCATAGTCAATAAAGCAGAAATAGATGTTCTTCTGGAACTCTCTTGCTTTTTCCATGATCCAGCGGATGTTGGCAATTTGATCTCTGGTTCCTCTGCCTTTTCTAAAACCAGCTTGAACATCAGGAAGTTCACGGTTCACATATTGCTGAAGCCTGGCTTGAGGAATTTTGAGCATTACTTTACTCAATTAAAGTAAAGCAATACTTTATTATAGCAATACTCAATGCACGCCACGAGATACTCGCTTGGCCACCGGCTACTTTTGTTCTATAAGTATATATAAGCTTCACCTGAAAAGCTCTGGCTGCTGGGGTGGCATCATGGTTATGTTATGTGAGATAATGCGATGACTCGGTTATGGCTAGGTTGTGGCTGCTGCTACAGTCGCTCTGTCAGCTAGGAGAGGCTGTGTTATGGCTTCCATGGCAGCCAAGAGAGAATAAACATGTCTGCAGTTCCTATGGCTCCTTGTGTCTTCTTCAGCCTCTTAGCTTGCCTGCCCTGGGCTCAGTGAACAGTGTGAACAGCAAAACAATTGGCATCACGAACAGGATCAGCAATACAGTCAACCTTCTGGTTTCCACCAGCCCAGGGTCTATGTTCCTGTGGTTAGCATTTTTCATTTGGAGGGGATCTGCTTCCTGTAAAAACAACTTAGGAATGTGTTTCAGGCATTTATATCTTTCCGGAAACTGGCAGTTTGGTGATTCTGTTATGTGGCAGAATTATAGTCTAAATTGTTACCAGTTCCTTAGCCCAACAGCTTCTCTTTGTTTCTGCACCTTCACCTTTCCCACTCATTAACTCTTGAGTCAGCATTTTACTTCAAAAGACAAGGACACGGGGCTTGTACATGGTTTCAACTCTAAGGGTAACAATGTGTAAATTTATCTATTTCAAATTGATCCTGACTTAATTCTGGTAAAATATAAGAGCTTTGTTCCACAGAGCTCCATTTTTATCCTCCTTTCTTTCTGCTGTTATTGTTATAAGTCTTAACATCAATGTGTTACCATTTTTGCTTTATGCACGCTTGTTGTTTTAAAAGTATTAAGAGAGAGAACTATATTTATGCAGTATTGTATATTTAACCACACATTTACCAGTGTTAGTGTTCTTACTCCTTGTGGATTTGAATTACCATCTGGTGGTGTTTTCTTTCATCCTGAAGGACATCCTGAATTTGTGGGGCAATGATAGAGCCTTGGTTGAGAATGCCTTAGACTCCCACTGTTCTTATCACACAGCAGCCTTTCACTGGTAAACACGCCTCCGTTAATGTTTGGTCCAGTTTCAGAGCCCTGAAATGTTTTTGACGATTTAGTGATATTTTATAGTTTGTTTTTGGTGAGAGATTTTCTGAACTCTTCACTCTGTCATAGCTGGAAGCCTGTTCACCCAGCTTGATAGTTTCTGCAGAATATGGACAGCTTTTTTCATCTTTTTTAAATAGTTGTGGTAAAAATATGCATAATAGAAAACTCACTAAATTTAAACATTCTTAAATGTACAGTTCGGTGGTCTGGAATACATTCATGATTTTATGCACCTGTCACCATTGTTCATTTCCATAACTTTTTGTCTTGCAAAACTGAAACTCTGAACCCATTAAACAATTACTCTCTGTTATCCCCTTCCCCAGCCCCTGGTGATCACCGTTCTACTCTGTCTCTATTATTTTGACTAAATAGCTTATTTAAGGAAAATTGTACATTGGTTTTTTGTGACTGGCTGAATAATATTCCACTGTATACACATACATTTTGTTTCTCCATTCATCTGTTGATTGGCATTTGGGTTGATCCCACATTTTAGCTTTTGTGAATACTGCTGTAAATGTGGGTGTAAAATTATCTCCTTGAGACGCTGTTTTGCATTCTATATGGTATATCCCTAGAAGTAGATGTTGTGGGTTGGAAAAGAATTTCCTGACATGAGGCAGATTGAGAGGAGGATTGAGTTTATTAGAGTGGGAGATGCTGTTATAACAGCGTCTGGCTCAAGCGAGAGCCCACGCGTTTCGTGGGCTAGTAGCCAGTATTTGTAGCCTCACAACAAAGAAAATTCCTGCTGGAAGGGTGGCATTAGGTGATTGGTGAAGATGCTATAAGGTGGTGAGGAAGGTGGATATTTCTATCTAATATGCTGTCAGAGAACAAGCTAGTTTAGATCAGAGGGGCTCTCGGCAACAGTTGTTACGGGGCTCAGTCAGTTCCGGAGATGACCTTGGTTGTGGGGCTCACATCTGTGGCCTTGGTACAAGGCCTTGCACCTGTGACCTTGGTATAGGGCTCCACAGTAAATGTTCTGGATTGTGTGATAATTCTATTTAAAGAGTTTTGAGGACCCACCGTGCTATTGTTTGCAGCAGCTGTACCATATTACATTCCCACCGGCAGTGCACGAGGGGCCCAGTTTCTCCTCATCCTTACTGACACTGCTTATTTTCTATTTTTTTAAATAGTAGCCAACCTAATGCATGTGATGTGGCATCTCATTCTCGGTTTGAATGGCCCTCATGCAAGTGATTCTGAGCTGGAGGGAGGGGCTTGCAACAATGAGGTGAGGTGCAACAACAATGGCTGCCTAACTTCCTAACTGCCCTTCTGGTTAGAATCAGCAACTGACCATCAGAGCATAGATTTCCAGTATTTGGAGGACAGAGTCCTTTTTGCCTTCATCTGGGTAAACTGTTCCAGGAAAACATGCATAGCTCCATGTGCCTCATGGCTCGGGTTAGGGGCTGGGTAGGGGTAGCTGCTGCTGTGCTAAGAGCTAAAATTTGAACCATAGTAATGTTTTGCATACTCTCCCTCCAAGAAATAAACAATGAATTAAAATCAACTAAACCTGTAGATTTAGTTACTCTTTGGAAGGAAAGTTATGACCAACCTAGATAGCATATTCAAAAGCAGAGACATTACTTTGCCAACAAAGGTTCGTCTAGTCAAGGCTATGGTTTTTCCCGTGGTCATGTATGGATGTGAGAGTTGGACTGTGAAGAAAGCTGAGCACTGAAGAATTGATGCTTTTGAACTGTGGTATTGGAGAAGACTGTTGAGAGTCCCTTGGACTGCAAGGAGATTCAACCAGTCCATCCTAGAGGAGATCAGTCCTGGGTGTTCATTGGAAGGACTGATGCTAAAGCTGAAACTCCAATACTTTGGCTACCTCATGCTAAGAGTTGACTCATTGGAAAAGGCCCTGATGCTGGGAGGGATTGGGGGCAGGAGGAGAAGGGAACAAACAACAGAGGATGAGATGGCTGGGTGGCATCACCGACTCGATGGACATGAATTTGGGTGAACTCCAGAAGTTGGTGATGGATAGGGAGGCCTGGAGTGCTGCGGTTCATGGGATCACAAAGAGTTGGACATGACTAAGTGACTGAACTGAACTGAACTGAATCTTCCTCTGGAAGTTAAAAATCTTCAGTAGGCTCTGGAGTTCCAAAAAGTTACACGAGGCAGATTCAGCCAGTGCGGTTTTTGTCTAGGTGGGATGTCAGATTCCTGGTGCTTCCCACTCTACTATGTTCCCAGAATCCTCTCTATAGATCCTTTTTGTGAGCTATGTCCTGAGTTACAGAAATTGGGCTCAGACCCAGGGCAGGGCTAAAAATGGACATACTTCTCTTAAGCTGACATGGCTCAGGGAAGGATAGAAGCTGGTCATTGGGCTCCTATCTTGTCTGGGTCCTCCAGCCCCCTGGGAAATCCTGTTTTTCCTAAGAGATGGCCTGAGGGTTGGCGCTTCACAGCACTGTTGTCCCCGTGGAGCCCTTCTGGCTCTTGCTGCTTCCTTATTGCCCATCTGCTTTGTCTAGGGTGGGCAGACACTGAAGACTCAGGGTAAAGTAGCACTTAACCTCTTAGCCTTGTCGCACTTAACCTCTTAGCCTTACCCTGTAACTATTGGGTATCCTCTGTGTGGAGTGGGAAGGGGCTCCAAGTGGAGGTCAAGAGTCCAGGATAAGTGTTGGCCCTGTGTGTTATGCCTAAGGTTTCCATTCATTCTTCCAGCCAGTTTTGTACAGAGGCTCTGGCCTGAGGTGTGTTTAGATGTGGGGTGAGAGTGGTGGGGTTCTCTCTGAGTTCATGTCCTGGTGGAGCTTTTGGGGAATGAATGCCCCGCCAAGGAGAGAAGAGGTTATTTGGTCCAGAAAGTAATATGTCAACCCTCCCACCAGTTATGGGGAGAAAATCCCATATTCAGTATTGGAATAAACTGTACAGATTAGCTCTCTTGGATAGAATTTCTGTAAATAAAAACCAAATATACTGTCTTTCTGCAGATAATGACTTGAACACCTCTGTAACCAGATACCTTTGCCTTTCTCTTTTGGCAGAGGAATGTCACGGCGTCCGGAGTCATCCCTCAGATTTCTCTGATCATGGGCCCATGTGCTGGTGGGGCTGTCTACTCCCCAGCCTTAACAGACTTCACGTTCATGGTGAAGGTAAGAAAGAAATTCCTGGTTCTCCTGCCCTTTGAGAGTTATGCAGCACTTCATCTGCAATAGCAATCATTCCTGACCCAGATCTGGGTTGTTATCTGTACAGTTGTATTGACTTTCAACATAGTGATGATAAAATCTTGGTGGGGAGAAAGTTTTGGCATGAAAACTGCAGCTTGTGTGCATTCAGTGGCAGAATGTGCTTGGGTACTTCATTGGTGGGTGATTTTACTTGCTGATATGAATTTAGGTGATTTTAGGTAATCAAAGGATTCTATCCTCTGCCCAAACAGGTGATTATTTACTGGATTTTATTAGAAAGTTTCTCATGGAAAACTTTTATGTAATCTGTTTCATTGGGAAGTTGTTTCTTACGTTCTGCCTTTATTTCTTCAGCTCTTTGCCATTTTATTATATTTTGTCTATGATGGTAATGTTAAATCTGATTTCTAGCTTCATTGTGCAAAGTACATATCTTTATTACATGATTTAGATGACTTGATATTTTAAAGTGATTTTGGGGGACTTCCCTGGCAGTTTAGTGGTTAAGACTTTGCCTTCAAATGCTGGGAGTTTGGGTTTGATCCCTGGGTCAGGAAGATCCCCTAGAGAAGGGAATGACAACCCACTCCAGTATTCTTGCCTGGAGAATTCCATGGACAGAGGAGCCTGGACAGTCCATGGGATCAAAAAGAGTCAGACACGACTGAGCGACTAACATACTTTTCTGGGAGCTAAGATCCCATAGTCCTCATGGCCAAAAAACCAAAACATAAACAACAGAAGCAATATTGTAACAAATTCAGGAAAGACTTTAAAAATGGTCCACATTTTTTAAAAAAGTCATATAAATGGGATCATACAATATGTAGCCTTTGAAAAAATTGATTTTTAAAAGAAGCCTATTTGAAATCATACATATGTAATTACCCTTACCCTGATACTTAAAAAAGTCTTTTCTCTTAAAATATTTTTAAACATAATGAGCAATAAATGTCAAGACAAATTAGTGTGCAAAATGAAAGAGAATCATCCAAGATGAAAACAGTGTAAACACAGGGAGCGTACATAGGAAACGCTTTTCTCTTTGGCATTAGGAATTAAGATTTAGCAGAGTCCTTACCCCTTGATTCAACTATTTTTTCTTAGTGATGGATTAAAAACAACCTAAAAGTTCAATGTTCAGTTTAGGTTGGGCTTTCAAAATTAAGATGACCACATCCCTTACTTCCTGAACAAAGCGGGATTCCTTGAACTTTGCCCACTAAATCTGTGTATGCCATACCTACCTGGTGCTACCCTAGTTGTCTTCCTATCTGGTAGCAATGGAGGTGTGGGATCAGTTCCTTTGGCTAAGGCTTCTTTCCTCCTCTCCCTACTTACATGCTGGGATTTTAAAACATTTTCTCATGTTTTATTGAGATACAATTGACATATAACATTGTTCTAGTTTAAGGTGTACATGTTGATTTGATACTTACATATTGCAAAATGATTACCCCCGTAGTTCTTGCATAAATGCCATTCCTATTTTGTGATGGTAACAGTTAAGATCTACTCTCTCAGCAGTTTTCTAGTATATGATATGATATTTACTGATAACTAATCACCATGTTGTGCAGTAAATCCCCAGAACTTATTCTTCTTATAATTGGAAGGTTGTATCTTTCAATTAACATCCCCCCCCACCGCCAACTTGGTAACCACCATTCTTTTTCTACTAGTTCAGCTGTTTTAGAGTCCACATATAAATGAGATCAGACAGTATTTCTCTTTCTCTGACTTATTTTACTTAGCATATGCTAAGCAAAGTGCCCTAAGGGTCTATTCATGTCACAAATGGTAGGATTTCCTTTTTTATCATGGCTTAATATTTCTCTGGGTGTGGTTGTGTGTGTGTATGTGTCACATTTTCTTCATTGATATGCGTATCCAATGGATGATGCTGTGTATATGTGTGTGTGTGTGTGTGTGTGTGTCACATTTTTTTTTATCCCTTCATCCATTGGTGGGCACTTAGGTTGTTTCTGTATTTTGGTTATTGTGAATAATGCTGTATTGAACATGGAAATGCAGATATCTCGTTGAGGTCTTGATTTGATTTCCTTTGGATATATACCCAGAAGTGAGATTGCTGGATCATTTCATAGTTCTGTTTTTAGCTTTTTGAGGAATCTTTCCATATTTTTTTCTACAATGGCTGTATCAATTTACATTCCTACCAGTGTGCGCAAGTGTTCCATTTTTTCCACATCCTCACTAACACTTGTCATTTCTTGACTTTTTGGTAATTGCCATTCTAACAGGTGTGAAGCTAAAACCTCATCGTGGTTTTGGTTTGCATTTCCCTGATGATGAGTGATATTGAGCATCTTTGCATGTACCCGTTTTTATATTCTCTTTGGAAAAATACATGTTCAGATCCTTTGCCCATTTTTTAATCAAAAAACTTTGCTGTTGCTTGAGTTCTCTATATATTTTGAATATTAACTCCTTATTAGATATATGATTTGCAAATAGTTTCTCCTATTCAGTAGGTTGCCATTTCATTTTGTTGATTGTTTCTCTTGCTCTGTAGAAGCTTTTTACTTTGATACAGTCCCACTTACTAATTTGTTTTTAAAAATTCATTTATTTATGGCTGTGCTGGGTCTTTATTGCTGTTCTAGGTGCGAGGGCTTCCGTAATTGCAATGTGTGGGTTCTGGAGTGCTGACTCGGTAGATGTGAAACATGGCCTTAGTTGCTTGGTGGCACGTGTGATCTTCCCAGATCAAAGCTGTGTCTCCTGCAGTGGCAGGTGGTTTCCTTATCACTGAGACACTATGGAAGCCTCACACCTATTTTATTTCTGTTGCATACCCTTTTGGTGTCATACATAAAATTATTGCCAAGACCATCATTAGGGAATATTTCCCCTGTGTGTTTTTCTAGAAGTTTTACAGCTTCAGGTTTTTAAGTTGTTAATTCATTTTAAGTTAATTTTTGTGAGAGGTGTAAGATATGGGTCCAAGTCCAGTTTCACCTTCTGCATGTGGTTATCCGGTTTTCCCATTGTAAATCTACTGAAGAGACTATCTTTTCCTCACTGGGTATTCTTGACTTTTGTCAAGTATTCATTGACTGTATATGTGAGTGCTTGTTTCTGAGCTCTTGATTCTGTTCCATTAGTCTGAGTTTCTCTTTTTATGCCATGATAACAGACTTCTGTTGAAAAATGCCATTGCAGTTTTGATAGGAGTTGCATTGAATTTATAGATGGCTTTGGGTAGTATGAACATTTTGACAATATTTTTATCCATAAACATGGGGTTTTTTCCTCCCATTTATTTGTGTCTTCTTTGGTGTTTTTCATTAAAGTCCTATAGTTTTCAGTTCCTTGGTTAAATTAATCCCTAGGTATTGTAATGTTCAGTGCTATTGTGAATAGGCTGGTTTTATTTCTTCCTCAGATATTTGGTATATAGTGTATATTTTGTATATAGTATGTAGAAGTATAGCTGATTTCTATGTTGACTTTGTATGCTTTGTCTTTTAATCCTGTGTTTTCATCCTAAGTAATTCCATTCTTCACTGGTAGAACTTTAATACCGACATATTGGCACCACCTCCTCTTTCTTGTCCTCCACAACTAATCATTAAGCCTTAACCAGTCTGCATCTTAAATGTCCCATGTGTTTATTGAGAGTACAGTAAAAATGCTAGCAGATTCTCTTTTAAAGTACTATGCTATGCTATGCTATGTCACTTCAGTCGTGTCCGACTCTGTGTGACCCCATAGACGGCAGCCCACCAGGCTCCCCCGTCCCTGGGATTCTCCAGGCAAGAACACTGGAGTGGGTTGCCATTTCCTTCTCCAATGCATGAAAGTGAAAAGAGAAAGTGAAGTCGCTCATTCATGTCGGACTCTTAGCGACCCCATGGACTGCAGCCCACCAGGCTCCTCTGTCCGTGGGATTCTCAAGGCAATAGTACTGGAGTGGGGTGCCATTGCCTTCTCCATTTAAAGTACTAGACAAGGTAACTATAAAGTCCGTATTGGGGGAAAACCACAGTGTAAAAATAGACATACCATGAAGGAAGTGTGATGAAGGGCTAGTGCTGCCAGGGGAGAAAATATATTATAAAGCTAAAATAACTAAAACTGTTTCGTCAGTTTGTAAATAAGTAGCTGCTGCTGCTAAGTCACTTCAGTTGTGTCTGACTTTGTGTGACCCCTGTAGACGGCAGCCCACCAGGCTCCCCCGTCCCTGGGATTCTCCAGGCAAGAACACTGGAGTGGGTTGCCATTTCCTTGTCCAATGCATGAAAGTGAAAAGTGAAAGTGAAGTCGCTCAGTCATGTCCTACTCTTAGCAACCCCATGGACTGCAGCCTACCAGGCTCCTCTGTCCATGGGATATTCCAGGCAGGAGTACTGGAGTGGGGTGCCATTGCCTTTTCCGTAGTAAATAAGTGGACCAGGGAACAGAACAGAATTGAGAAATAAATCTAAATATACTAGTGTGTGTTAGTCGCTCAGTCATGTCTGATTCTTTTTGACCCCATGGACTATAGCTTGCCAGGCTCCTCTGTCCATGGAATTCTCCAGGCAAGAATACTGGAGTGGGTTGTCATTCCCTTCTCCAGGGGATCTTCCCAATCCAGGGATCGAACCTCAGCCTCCCGCATTACAGGCAGGTTCTTTACTATCTGAGCCACAGGGAAGCCCAAATATACTTAGACATTTAATTTAGGATGAAAAGGATATTATTTTATTCAGGGTCATTGATAATATCAATTTCTCTTATCAAAGACACCAGCGATTTCTGTATCACTAAATCCAGTGGACATTTCTCAGTCCTCATGTTTCTTGATCTTCCAGCAGCACTTGACCCATCTTGCCACTTCTTCCTCTTTGAAACATCAGGGCACTATACTTTCTTGGTTTTTTCCTAGCAATTCTCTCATTCCCTTGGTGATCTTATCCTGTCTCAAGACTTTAAATATCTATGTCCTGAGAGCTCTCAGACCTATTTCCTCAGGATGGAATGGTCTCTTGAACTCCAGGACTAAACATTCAGTTTCCTATCAACATTTCCATCTGGACTTTAATGGGTTTCTCAAATGGATAGGTTTAGATCTTTCATGAACCTTTGCCAAAGTGCTCTTCTGTAGCCTTCCTCATCTCAATAAACGGCAAGACCAGCCTTCCATTCAGATCAGATCAGATCAGATCAGTCGCTCAGTCGTGTCCGACTCTTTGCGACCCCATGAACCGCAGCACGCCAGGCCTCCCTGTCCATCACCAGCTCCCGGAGGTCACTCAGACTCGCATCCATCGAGTCAGTGATGCCATCCAGCCATCTCATCCTCTGTCGTCCCCTTCTCCTCCTGCCCTCAATCCCTCCCAGCATCAGAGTCTTCTCCAATGAGTCAACTCTTCGCATGAGGTGGCCAAAATACTGGAGTTTCAGCTTTAGCATCATTCCTTCCAAAGAAATTCCAGGATTGATCTCCTTCAGAATGGACTGGTTGGATCTTCTTGCAGTCCAAGGGACTCTCAAGAGTCTTCTCCAACACCACAGTTCAAAAGCATCAATTCTTCGGTGCTCAGCCTTCTTCACAGTCCAGCTCTCACATCCATACATGACCACAGGAAAGACCATAGCCTTGACTAGGTGAACCTTTGTTGGCAAAGTAATGTCTCTGCTTTTGAATATGCTATCTAGGTTGCTCATAACTTTCCTTCCAAGGAGTAAGCGTCTTTTAATTTCATGGCTGCAGTCACCATCTGCAGTGATTTTGGAGCCCAGAAAAACAAAGTCTGACACTGTTTCCACTGTTTCCCCATCTATTTCCCATGTAGTGATGGGACCAGATGCCATGATCTTCGTTTTCTGAATGTTGAGCTTTAAGCTCAGCCTTCCATTGGCTCAGGTCAAAAACATTGGCATAATTTTGACTCATATTTTTCTGTCAAATTCCAAGTTCAGTCAGTCAGAAATCATGTTTGCTCTACCTTAGGATATAATCTAAAGCATAATCAAATTGGCATATACGTCTTATAGTGATAAGTACAGTGCCATTACTTTGAGTCAAACACCCCATTTAGGGTTATTGCAGAATCCTTCTAACTGATTTTCCTGCTTCTGTCTCAGCCTCCTCTCTCAGTTAATTAAAAAAATTTTAAATACTCTATTTATTTACTTGTTTATTTTTATTTTTGGCTGTACTGGGTCTTGCTGTGCAGAGACTTTCTCTAATTGGGGCAAGTACTCTCTAGTTGAGGCATACGGACTTCTCATTGCAGTGGCTTGTCTTGAGCACAGGGTTTAGAACACAGACTCAGTAGTTGTGGCACGTGGGCTGCCGCTCAGCATGTGGGATCTTCCTCGAGCAGGCATGGAATCCATGTCCCCAGAATGGACAGGCAGATTCTTAACCACTGAACCACTGGGGAAGTCCCCCAAATTTTGAGCACTTTAAATTTTCTAATGTAGTACATACTCAGGGAAGTACATAAAGTATATAAAGCAATTATTATTAAGTACAGATTCATGCAAATAGCACCCAGATCGAGAAATGGCCCTCCAGGGACTTCCCTGGTGGTCCAGTGGTTAAGGCTCTGTGCTGCCACTGCAAGGGGGTGTGGTTTTGATCTCTGGTCAAGGAACTATGATCCCATATTCCATTCAGCTCAGCCAAAAAATTTAAAAAAAGAAAGAAATGGCCCTCCAGGAGCCCTGCTCTCATTACCCTCCTAATCATTATTGTCTCCATCTATCCTGCCTAGAAGTATTTATTTCAACTTTTATGGTAATTTAAAAATTTGTTTTGCTTTTTGGTTTAAAATTTTATTTATGTCTCACTAAACAGTGGGGTAATGCTGCCTATTTTACCTTTAAAGTAAATATAATATACATTCTTTTGTGTGTGACTGTGACTCGTGCTTTTAAGGTTTATCCATGTACTTTGTAAAAGTATTTCATTTTAATAGTGGTAGAGCCATTACATATCAAGCTGATGCAAGCATTCTTACACATGTATCTTCCTGCATACATGTTTCGGTTTCTCAAGGTTATAGGATATACATATCTTCAGCTTTTCTAGGTAACACTTATTACCCAGGAGTTGCAGCAATTTACACTTCTGCTAGTAGTGTGTGAGAATTTCACTTGTATGCAGGTCAGGAAGCAACAGTTAGAACTGGTCATGGAACAACAGACTGGTTCCAAATAGGAAAAGGAGTACGTCAAGGCTGCATATTGTCACCATGTTTATTTAACTTATATGCAGAGTACATCATGAGAAATGCTGGACTGGAAGAAACACAAGCTGGAATCAAGATTGCCGGGAGAAATATCAATAACCTCAGATATGCAGATGACACGACTCTTATGGCAGAAAGTGAAGAGGGGCTAAAAAGCCTCTTGATGAGAGTGAAAGTGGAGAGTGAAAAGGTTGGCTTAAAGCTCAACATTCAGAAAACGAAGATCATGGCATCTGGTCCCACCACTACATGGGAAATAGATGGAGAAACAGTGGAAACAGTGTCAGACTTCTTTTTCTGGGCTCCAAAATCACTGCAGATGGTGACTGCAGCCATGAAATTAAAAGACGCTTACTCCTTGGAAGGAAAGTTATGACCAACCTAGATAGCATATTCAAAAGCAGAGACATTACTTTGCCAACAAAGGTTCACCTAGTCAAGGCTATGGTCTTTCCTGTGGTCATGTATGGATGTGAGAGCTGGACTGTGAAGAAGGCTGAGCACTGAAGAATTGATGCTTTTGAACTGTGGTGTTGGAGAAGACTCTTGAGAGTCCCTTGGACTGCAAGAAGATCCAACCAGTCCATTCTGAAGGAGATCAATCCTGGAATTTCTTTGGAAGGAATGACGCTAAAGCTGAAACTCCAGTATTTTGGCCACCTCATGCGAAGAGTTGACTCATTGGAGAAGACTCTGATGCTGGGAGGGATTGGGGGCAGGAGGAGAAGGGGACGACAGAGGATGAGATGGCTGGATGGCATCACTGACTCGATGGGTGTGAGTCTGAGTGACCTCCGGGAGCTGGTGATGGACAGGGAGGCCTGGCGTGCTGCGGTTCATGGGGTCGCAAAGAGTCGGACACGACTGAGCGACTGATCTGATCTGATCTGATGTCCTTGCCAACTACATCGATGGCATCACTGATTTGATGAAGATGAATTTGAGCAAGCTCCAGGAGTTGGTGATGGACAGGGAAGCCTGGTGTGCTGCAGTCCACAGGGTCGCAAAGAGTTGGACACGACTGAGTGACCGAACTGAGCTAATGTCCTTGCCAGCACTTTTATTAACGTAATTTAATTAATGCCAGTTTACATGTGGTGTGGTCTCTTCTTGTCTTAATTTGCGTTTACATGACTGATGAGGTTGAACCCTTTTCATATGTTTCTTTTATTTGTTTGTTTATTGTCTATGCTGTGTGACTTGTGGGATCTTGGTTCCCTGATCAAGACTTCAACCCGGGCCCTTGGCAGTAAAAGCAAGGAGTCTAACCACTGGACTGCCAGGGAATTCATTTGTATGTTTCTTTTGGTATGCCTGTTCATCCGTTTTGCCCGTTTTTAAAAATTGAGGTTTTCATTTTTTTCTTACTGGTTTTTAGCAGTTCTCTATGTGGTCAGGATATAAGTATCAATTATGTATGTTGCACCTGTTTTCTCCAACTCTGACGTGAAGTTTTCTGTCTCAATGCTATCCTTTGGGCAGAATTGAAAAAGAAATCTTTTTATCTTGAAATTTCAAATGTACAGAACTCTTAACTGAGAATGGGTTATATATATCATGTCCCTTTACCTTTTTAATGTTTCAGTGTATAATTCTTAAGAACTTACATAACCAGTTGTTAAATTCTAGAAGTTTAAACCTGATATAATACTTTTGAAAAATTGTTGACTTATTTTTGATTGTGCTGGGTCTCTGCTGCACATGCTTCTCTCCAGTTGCAGAGAGCAGGGGCTACTTTCTTGTTGTGGGGCTCGGGCTTCTCGTTGCAGTGGCTCCTCTTGTTGTGAAGCTTGGGCTGTAGGCGTGTGGGCTTCAGTAGTTACAGCACACGGCTCAGTAGTTGTGGCTCCCAGGGACTAGAACACAGACTCAATAGTTATGGTGCGTGGGGTTATTTGCTTCGAGGCATGTGGGATCTTCCCTGACCCAGGATCCAACTAGTGTCTCCTGCACTGGCAAGTGGATTCTTCACAACAGAGCCATCAGGGAAGTCCAGATAGAATACTTTAAAAAAATTATAGAATATACATAAGAAATGGTTAATGTGGTCAAAATTTGTTACATTTCTGTGGCCTTAGGTACATTTATATACTTGTGCAACCATTACCACCACAAATTTTTCATATCTACCACAGTTGAAACTCTGTACTCATTAAATGTTAGTTCCTCATCCCCCACTCCCAGTCCCTTTCTATCTCAGAATTTTTGGACTCATACAACATTTGTCTTTTTGTGATTGGCATATTTTGGTTAGTATGTCTTCATGGCTCATGCATATGGTAGCATGTGTCAACCTTCCTTTATAAGAGTGATTATAATATTCCTTTGTATCTACTACTATATTTTGTTTATTCATCTGCCAGTGAACATGTGAGTTGTTTCCACTTTTTGACTATTGTGAATAATTCTGTAATAAACATCAGTGTATATATATCTGTTTAATCCCTGTTTTCAATTCTTTTGGACATATATTTAGGAGTGGAGTTCCTGGGTTTAGTTTGGCTCAGTCACTCAGTTGTGTCCAACTCTTTGTGACCCTGTGGACTGTAGCACTCCAGGCCTCCCTGTCCATCACCAATTCACAGAGTTTACTCAAACTCAATTAGATTGAGTCGGTGATGCCATCCAATCATCTCATCCTCTGTCGTCCCCTTCTCCTCCTACCTTCAATCTTTCCCAGCATCAGGGTCTTTTCAAATGAGTCAGTTCTTTGCATCAGATGGCCAAAATATTGGAGTTTCAGCTTCAGCATCAGTCCTTCCAATGAATATTCAGGACTGATTTCCTTTAGGATGGATTGGTTGGATCTCCTTGCAGTTCAAGGGACTCTCAAGAGTCGTCTCCAACACCACAGTTCAAAAGCATCAATTCTTCAGCACTCAGCTTTCTTTATAGTCCAACTCTCACATTCATACATGGCTACTGGAAAAACCATAGCTTTGACTAGATGGACCTTTGTTGGCTAAGTAATGTCTCTGCTTTTTAATATGCTGTCTGATGCTGCTGCTGCTAAGTCGCTTCAGTCGTGTCTGACTCTGTGCGACCCCATGGACGACAGCCCACCAGGCTCTGCTGTCCCTAGGATTCTCCAGGCAAGAACACTGGAGTGGGTTGCTATTTTTTTCTCCAGTGCATGAAAGTGAAAAGTGGAAGTGAACTTGGTCAGTTCTGACTCTGAGCGACCCCATGGACTGCAGCCTACCAGGCTCCTCTGTCCATGGGATTTTCCAGGCAGAAGTATTGGAGTGGGGTGCCATTGCCGTCTCCAATATGCTGTCTAGGTTGGTCATAACTTTTTTCCCAAGGAGCAAGCGTCTTTTAAATTCATGGCTACAGTCACCATCTGCAGTGATTTTGGAGCCCCCCAAAATAAAGTCTGCCACTGTTTCCACTGTTTCCCCATCTATTTGCAATGAAGTGATGGGACCAGATGTGAGGATCTTAGTTTTCTGAATGTTTTAAGTCAACTTTTTCACTCTCCACTTTCACTTTCATCAAGAGGCTCTTTAGTTATTCACTTTCTGCCATAAGGGTGGTGTCATCTTCATATCTGAGGTTATTGACATTTCTCCTGGCAGTCTTAATCCCAGCTTGTGTTTCATCCAGCCCTGCGCTTCTCATGATGTACTCTGCATATAAGTTAAATAAGCAGGGTGACAATATACAGTCTTGATGTACTCCTTTCCCTATTTGGTGCCAGTCTGTTGTTCCATGTCCAATTCTAACTGTTGCTTCCTGACCTGCATGCAGATTTCTCAAGAGGCAGGTCAAGTGGTCTGGTATTCCCATCTCTTGAAGAATTTTCCACAATTTAATGTGATCCACATAGTCAAAGGCTTTGGCATAGTCAATAAAGCAGAAATAGATGTTCTTCTGGAACTCTCTTGCTTTTTCCATGATCCAGCGTATGTTGGCAATTTGATCTCTGGTTCCTCTGCCTTTTCTAAATCCAGCTTGAACATCTGGAAGTTCACGGTTCATGTACTGTTGAAGCCTGGCGAATAATTTTGAGTATTACTCTAGTAGCGTGTGAGATGAGTGTAATTGTGTGGTAGTTTGAGCATTCTTTGTCATTGCCTTTCTTTGAGATTGCAGTGAAAACCGATCTTTTCTAGTCCTGTGGCCACTGCTGAGTTTTCCAAATTTCCTGGCATATTGAATGCAGCACTTTCACAGCATCATCTTTCAGGATTCGAAATAGCTCAACTAGAATTCTATCACCTCCACTAGCTTTGTTCATACTGATGCTTCCTAAGGCCCACTTGACTTTGCATTCCAGGATGTCTGGGTCTAGGTGAGTGATCATGCCATAGTAATTATCTGGATCATGAGGATCTTTTTTGTGTAGTTCCTCTGTGTATTCTTGCCACCGCTTCTTAATATCTTCTGCTTCTGTTAGGTCCATACCATTTCTGTCCTTTATTGAAACCATCTTTGCATGAAATGTTCCCTTGGTATCTCTAATTTTCTTGAAGAGATCTCTAGTCTTCCCCATTGTATTGTTTTCCTCTATTTCTTTGCACTAATTACTGAAGAAGACTTTCTTATCTTTTCTTGCTATTCTTTGGAACTCTGCATGAAAATGGGTATATCTTTCCTTTTCTCCTTTGCCTTTACCTTCTTTTCTCAGCTATTTGTAAGGCCTCCTCAGACAACCATTTTACTTTTTTGCATTTCTTTTTCTTGGGGATGGTCTTGATTCCTGTCTACTGTACAATGTCATGAACCTCTGTCCATAGTTCTTCAGACACTCTGTCTATCAGATCTAATCCCTTGATTCTATTTCTTACTTCCACTGTATAATCATAAGCGATTTGATTTAGGTCATACCCGAACGGTCTAGTGGTTTTCCCTACTTTCTTCAATTTCCGTCTGAATTTGGCAATAAGAAATTCATGATCTGAGCCACAGTCAGCTCCCTGGTCTTGTTTTTGCTGCCTGTATAGAGCTTCTCCATCTTTGGCTGCAAAGAATATACTCAATCTGATTTTGGTATTGATCATCTGGTAATGTCCACATGTAGAATCTTCTCTTGTGTTGTTGGAAGAGGGTGTTTGCTATGACCAATGCATTCTCTTGGCAGAACTCAGTTAGCCTTTGCCGTGCTTCATTCTGTACTCCAAGGCCAAATTTTCCTATTACTCCAGGTGTTTCTTGACTTTCTACTTTTGCATTCCATTCCCCTATAATGAAAAGGACATCTTTTTTGGGTGTTAGTTCTAGAAGGTCTTATAGGTCTTCATGGAAGTGTTCAACTTCAGCTCCTTCAGCATTACTGGTTGGGGCATAGACTTGGATTATCATGGTGTTGAATGGTTTGCCTTGGAAACGAACAGAGATCATACTGTTGTTTTTGAGATTGCATCCGAGTACTGCATTTTGGACTCTTGTTGACTATGATGGCTACTCCATTTCTTCTAAGGTATTCTTGCCCACAGTAATAGATGTAATGGTCATCTGAGTTAAATTCACCCATTCTAGTCCATCTTAGTTAGCTGATTCCTAAAATGCAACGTTCACTCTTGCTATCTCCTCTTTGACCACTCCAGTTTGCCTTGATTCATGGATGTAACATTCCAGGTTCCTATGCAATATTGCTTTTTACAGCATTGGACTTTGCTTGTATCACTAGTCACATCCACAACTGGATGTTGTTTTTGTTTTGGCTCCGTCTCTTCATTCTTTCTGGAGTTATTTCTCCACTGATCTCCAGTAGCATACTGGGCACCTACTGACCTGGGGAGTTCCTCGTTCAGTGTCCTGTCTTTTTGCCTTTTCAACCAAATGGTAATTCTGTTTAGTATTTTGAGGGAACATCACACTGTTTTTACACAGAGGCTGTACCATTTTATATTCCCACCAACAATGCACAAAAGTCCCATCCTTTCCACATCCTTGCCAGCTTGTCTTCTGTTTTGATGATAGCCATCTTAGTTTGTGTGAAGTGGTATCTCATTGTGGTTTTCATTTATATTTCCTAATATAATTAGTGATGTTGAGCCTGTTTTCATATTATTTGCCATTGATACAGGCTTCCCTGGTAGCTCATTTGGTAAAGAACATGCCTGCAGTGTAGGAAACATGGGTTTGATCCCTGGGTTGGAAAGATCCCCTGGAGAAGGAAATGGCAAGCCACTCCAGTATCCTTGCCTGGAAAATCTCATGGCAGAGGGGCCTTGGGGGCTGCAGTTAATGCGGTGCCAAAGAATCGGGAATGACTGAGCAACTGATACTTTCAGTTTCACATATATTTTTTGGAGATGTCTATGGATTTAGAAAAGGCAGAGGAACCAGAGATCAAATTGCCAACATACGCTGGATCATCGAAAAAGCAAGAGAGTTCCAGAAGAACATCTATTTCTGCTTTATTGACTATGCCAAAGCCTTTGACTGTGTAGATCACAATAAACTGTGGAAAATTCTGAGAGAGATGGGAATACCAGACCACTTGATCTGCCTCTTGAGAAATCTGTATGCAGGTCAGGAAGCAACAGTTAGAACTGGTCATGGAACAACAGACTGGTTCCAAATAGGAAAAGGAGTATGTCAAGGCTGTATATTGTCACCCTGCTTATTTAACTTATATGCAGAGTACATCATGAGAAATGCTGGACTGGAAGAAACACAAGCTGGAATCAAGATTGCCGGGAGAAATATCAATACCCTCAGATATGCAGATGATACCACCCTTCTGGCAGAAAGTGAAGAGGAACTAAAAAGCCTCTTGATGAAAGTGAAAGTGGAGAGTGAAAAGGTTGGCTTAAAGCTCAACATTCAGAAAACGAAGATCATGGCATCTGGTCCCATCACTACATGGGAAATAGATGGAGAAACAGTGGAAACAGTGTCAGACTTTATTTTTCTGGGCTCCAAAATCACTGCAGATGGTGACTGCAGCCATGAAATTAAAAGACGCTTAGTCCTTGGAAGGAAAGTTATCACCAACCTAGACAGCATATTCAAAAGCAGAGACATCACTTTGCCAACAAAGGTTCGCCTAGTCAAGGCTATGGTCTTTCCTGTGGTCACGTATGGATGTGAAAGCTGGACTGTGAAGAAGGCTGAGCGCCGAAGAATTGATGCTTTTGAACTGTGGTGTTGGAGAAGACTCTTGAGAGTCCCTTGGACTGCAAGGAGATCCAACCAGTCCATTCTGAAGGAGATCAGCCCTGGAATTTCTTTGGAAGGAATGATGCTAAAGCTGAAACTCCAGTACTTTGGCTACCTCATGCGAAGAGTTGACTCATTGGAGAAGACTCTGATGCTGGGAGGGATTGAGGGCAGGAGGAGAAGGGGACGACAGAGGATGAGATGGCTGGATGGCATCACTGACTCGATGAATGTGAGTCTGAGTGACCTCCGAGAGATGGTGATGGATAGGGAGGCCTGGCGTGCTGCGGTTCATGGGGTCGCAAAGAGTCGGACACGACTGAGCGACTGATCTGATCTGATCTGATGTCTTCTTGTTTGGATTGTTTTTGTTGTTGAGTTGTAGAAGTTCTTTGCATATTCTGATATTACTGCTTAACAGATATATCTTTGAAAATATTTCCTCACAATCTTTGGGCTGCTTTTTTATTCTGTTAGTGCTTTTTGCACAAAAGATTTTAATTTTGGTGAAGTCTATGTACTTTTGTTATCTCTGCTTTTGTTGTCATACCTGAGAAATCTTGCCAAATCCAGTGTCACAAGAGTTTCCCCTTTTTCTTTTCTAAGTTGTATAGTTTTAGCTCTTATGTTTGGTCCTTTTGAGTTGATTTTGTATATGGTATTACATAAGGTCCAATTTCATGTTTTTGCATGAAGGAAAGTTATGACCAACCTAGATAGCATATTAATTTTTTTTTCAAATTCTATCTAATCAAATTTTTTTATTTATTAAAAATTTTTTTAAAAATATAAATTTATTTATTTTAATTGGAGCTTAATTACTTTACAATAATGTATTGGTTTTGTTATACATGAACATGAATCCGGCATGGGTGTACATGTGTTCCCCATCCTGAACCCCCCTCCTAATTCCCTCCCCATACCATCCCTCTGGGTCATCCCAGTGTACCAGCCCCGAGCATCCTGTATCATGCATCGAACCTGGACTGGTGATTCATTTCATATATGATATTATACATTTTTCAATGCCATTCTCCCAAATCATCCCACCCTCGCCCTCTCCCTATAGAAAAGACTGTTCTATACATCTGTGTCTCTTTTGCTGTCTCACATACAGGGTTATTGTTACCTAGATAGCATATTAAAAGGCAGAGATATTACTTTCCCAACAAAGGTCTGTCTAGTCAAGACTATGGTTTTTCTGGTGGTCATGTATGGATGTGAGAGTTGGACTGTGAAGAAAGCTGAGCATCAAAGAATTGATGCTTTTGAACTGTGGTGTTGGAGAAGACTCTTGAGAGTCCCTTGGACTCAAGGAGATCCAGCCAGTCCATCCTAAAGGAGATCAGTCCTGGGCGTTCATTGGAAGGACGAATGCTAAAGCTGAAAATACAATACTTTGGCCACCTCATGCGAAGAGTTAACTCATTTGAAAAGACCCTGATGCTGGGAGGGATTAGGGGCAGGAGGAGAACGGGACGACAGAGGATGAGATGGCTGGATGGCATCACCGACTCGATGGACGTGAGTATGTGTGAACTCCAGGAGTTGGTGATGGATAGGGAAGCCTGGCATGCTAGAATTTATGGGGTCCCAAAGAGTCGGACACGACTGAGCAACTGAACTGACTGACTGACTTATTCAGTTTTCCCAGCAATATTTTTTTCATTATAGTTTATTATAGGATTTTGAATTTAGTTTCCTGTGCTCTACAGTAGGTCCTTGCTGTCCTATTTTATATATAGTAGTGTGTATCCACGACTGAAGTGATGCAGCAGCAGTGTGTATCTGTCTGTCCCAAACTCCAAATTTTTTCTTCTCCCTATTCCTTCCCGTTTGGTAACCATAGGCTTGTTTTTTATATCTAGGGGTCTGCTTCTGTTTTGTAAATAAATTCATGTGTATCATAATTTAGATTCCACATATAAGTAATATCCTATATTTGTCTTTCTCTTAGTCCCTGGTGACTCAAATGGTAAAGAATCTGCCTGCAGTGTAGGAGACACAGATTTGATTTCTGGGTTGGGAAGATCCCCTGGAAAAGGAAATGGCAACCCATCCCAGTATTCTTGCTTGGAGATTCTAATGAGAGAGGAGACTCACAGGCTGCAGTTCATGGGGTTGCAAAGAGTCAGACACGACTGAGTGATTAACTTTCATTGTCTTTGGTTCACTTAGTATAATAATGTCTACATCCATCCATGTTGCTGCAAATGGCAATTATTTTATTCTTTTATTTATTATTTATTTTTAGTAAAAAAGTTTTTGGCCATACTAAGTGGCGTGTGGGATCTTAGTTCTCCATCAGGGATTGAACTCATGTCTTTTGCAGTGGAAGCCTGGAGTCTTAATCGCTGGATCACCAGGGATGTCTTTCATTCTTTTTTATGGCTGAGTAGTATTTAATTGTATATATGTAGTACATCTTCTTTATCCAGTCATCTCTTGATGGACATTTAGGTTGCTTCCATGTCTTGGTTGTTGTTAATAGTGCTATTATAAATTCTGGAGTGCATGTGTTTTTTCTGAGTTAGAGTTTTCTCTGAATATGTGCCCAGGATTCCAGCATAATGCTGGATTCCAGCACCATTTGTTGGAAAGACTGTTCTTTCTCCGTTGAATGGTCTAAGGATCATTGTTGAAAACCACTTGACTAAGTATGGAAGGGTTTATTTCTGGGCTAATTGTTCTGTTCCATTGGTCTGTATGTCTGCTTTTATGCCAGTTCCACACTGCTTTGATGTTTATAGCTTTGTAGTAGGTTTTGAAGTCAGAAAGTGTGAGATCTCCAACTTAGTTCTTTTTAAAAATTGCTTGACTGTCATTCTTTTATTGCATCAATTGAGATGATTTGAGTTTTTTTCCCTTCATTCTATTAAGATGGCATATCACATTGATTAGTTTTTGTCTGTGGACCCATTCTCAAATTCCAGGAATAAATCCCACTTGATTATAGTGTATAAACCTTTTAATGTTCTCCTTTGGTTTGTGTGTATTTTGTCCAGGATTTCTATGTCAATATTCGTAAAGGATATTTGTAATTAAAAATATATATATTGTTTGACTGCATGCAGAGTCTCTTGAGGCTCCACATCAAATTTAGGATGAATTTTTCTGTTTCTTCAAAAATGTCATTGGGATTTTGATAGGATTGACATTGAATCTGTACATTCCTTCTGGTAGTTTTGACATCTTAACAATATTGAGTCTTTCAATCCACAAACAGCTGTCTTTTCCATTATGTCTTCTTTAATTTCTTTCAGAAATGTTTTGTAATTTTCATTGTACAAGTTTTCTTTTTCTTTTTTTTTTTTTTTTGCCTTTTTGCCTTATTCCTAAGTGCTTTATTCTTTTAGAAGCTATTGTAAATGAACTTGTTTTTGTAACTTTCTTTTCAGATTTTTTGTTGTTAGTGTACAGAAATGCAACTGATTTTGATGTGTTAATTTTGTATCTTGCAACTTAATTTGTTCATTCTACCTTGGTGTGTAATCTTTAAGGTTTTCTGCATATAAAATCCATGTCATCTGCAAACAGATAGTTTTATTCTTTCTTTCTGATTTAGATGCCTTTTTCTTTTTTTGGTTGTTTGATTAGGTCTATGTTGAATAGAAGTGAGAAAACGGGCATCCTTACCTTGTACCTGGGCTTAGAGGAAAGCTTCTAATCTTTTACCATTGAGTATGTTAGCTGTAGGTTTTTCGTATATGACCTTAATCATGTTGAAGTAGTTTCTTCCTAGTTTTCTGAGTATTTTTATCATGAAAGAGTGTTGAATTCTGTCATGCTTTTTTTGCATTGAGATGATCATGTAGTTTTTGTCTTTGTTTTTTGTTAATGTGGTATATTACATTGATATTGGTGTGATCAACCATCCTTATATCTCAGGAAAAAAATCTTCATTTTGGTGTATAATTCCTTATAAAATACTGTTGGATTAGGTCTGCTAGTATTTTGTTGAGTATTTTTATGTCAATGTTTATATGGGATATTGATCTGTACTTTTCTTGTAGTGTCTTTGTCTGCTTTGGTATTAAGGTAGTGCTGGGTCTCATAGAATGAATTAAGAGATATTTCCTCCTCTTCGATTTTTTGGAAAGAGTTTGAGGGGATTAGTGTTTAATCTTTCTTAATATTTGGTAGAATTCAATGGTTAAACCACTTGTCTTGAGCTTTTATTTGGAAGGTTTTTGATTACTGATTGAGTCTCCTTACTAGTTACAGGTCCGTTCAGATTTTCTACTTTTTCTTGATTCAATCTTGGTAGTAGGTTGTATGTTTCTAGGAATTTGTCCATATCATCTAGGTTATCCAATTTGTTGGTATAGAATTGTTCATAGGACTCTTATAATCTTTTTATTTCTGTAGAATTAGTAGTTATGTTTCCACTTTCATTTCTGTTAAAAAAAATTTCCTTTTGTCTTGGGCAGTGGTGGATGTTCATTGCCACATGTTCGTTGCCGCATGTGGGTTTTCTCTAGTTGTAGTGAGGTGAGTGGGGGCTACTCTCGTTGTGATGGGTCGGCGTCTAATTGCAGTGGCTTCTCTTATTGAAGAGCACAGGATCTAGGGTGTGCGTGCTTCAGTAGTTGTGGCTTCTGGGCTCTATAGAATGTGGGCTCTGTAATTGTCACGTTGGCAGGTGGAATCTTAAGCACAGGACCACCAGGAAAGTCCCCCCACTTTCATTTCCGATTTTAGTAATTTGAGTCTCTTTTTGCTAAATATTGCTAAATATGTGTCCATCTTGCTAAATAGTTGTCAGTTTTGTTGATCTTTTTGAAAAACCAACTTCTGGTTTTACTGATTTTTTTCTTCTCCTCCATTTTTTCTATTTTTCACTTATCTCAGTTCTAATATTTATTTCCTTCCTTCTGCTCTTTAGGTTTAGTTCATTTTTTTCTTGTTAAGTTCCTTAAGGTGTAAAGTTGGATTCAGAACTTTCTTAGTGTAAGTGTTTATGGCTTTAATTTCTCCTTTTAGCACTGTTTTTGCTGTATCTCATAAGTTTTTGTCTGTTTTCAATTCTTGATATTTTTAAATTTCCCTTGATTTCATCTTAGTCCATTGGTTGCTTAAAGAGTGTGATGTTTAATTTCCATCGATTTGTAAGTTTCCAGTTTTCTTTCTGTTTCCAGTTTCATTCCATTGTGATCAAACAAGATTGTTTGCATGATTTCAGTTTTTAAAAATTTCTTAAGCTTGTTTTGCATAGGGATGACTAACATGTAGTCCATCTGATGTAATACTTTTGTTTACCAAGCAGATTCCAGTTCAGTCAGTTGTCCCAAAAATGTCCTTTATAGCATTTTCTTTAGTACAGGATCCATTTCAGGATCATATATTGCATTTAGTTGTTATACTGCATTAATTTCCTTTACCCTGTGACAATTCCTCAGATTCTTTGTCATGACATTGAAGGCTGCAGAATGAATTATTTCATCGGTTGTTGCTCAGTTTGGGTTTATCTGGCATTTCCTCGTGATCGGATTCAGATTAGATATCCCAGTCTGTCTACTACATTAGTTATATTGTATCCTGCTTAGATGATCACATCTGGAGGCAAGTGGTGGCCATCTGCCCTTCATTGATGATATTAATTTGATCATTGTTGAGGTGTTGTCTGGTTTCTTCACTGTGTACTTACTGTTTTTCCTTTGTAGCTGATTCTCATTGGAAAGATGCTTTGAGGCCATATAACTGTTCCACGTTATACTTTTGCTCCTTGATTAATATCTATTGATTATTCCCGTCCAAACCAATCTTTACAAGGTGGTTATTTTCCAGCTCCACTACTTGCTTCATATTAATTGGCATTCTACTTTAAGGAAGAGCCCTGCATTTCTTGGGCATTTGTTCATTTCATTGACTTAATATAAGTTCATGGATTTCAGATTTTACTGAGTGGTTTATAATCCATTACTGTCATTATTTTGATGCTCAAATCGTCCTTCCCTTAGCCAGTGGGAGTTCCTGTAAGCTGGCTTCTGTGCCCTTTTGATAGGAGAACCAGTGTCAAATGAATACTTTATGGATAGTGTGTTTAAGTTCTTGAACCTTTTCCAACCCTGAAGTCATGAAGATACTTTCTGTTTTCTAAAGGCTTTTTTATTTTGTGTTTTATATATTCATCTAAAATTAGAGTGGCTTTTACACATAGAGGCGGATGCTGTTGCTGCTAAGTTGCTTCAGTCGTGTCCGACTCTGTGTGACCCCGTAGACGGCAGCCCACCAGGCTTCCCTGTCCCTGGGATTCTCCAGGCAAGAACACTGGAGTGGGTTGCCATTTCCTTCTCCAATGCATGAAAGTGAAAAGTGAAAGTGAAGTCGCTCAGTCGTGTCCTACTCTTAGCGACCCCATGGACTGCAGCCTACCAGGCTCCTCTGTCCATGGGATTTTCCAGGCAGAAGTACTGGAGTGGGGTGCCAATGCCTTCTCCGACACATAGAGGCTAGTTTGATTTATTTAAAAAATTTTTTCCAATACAGGTACCTAGTTGACATCTAGCCTTATAGTGAAAAGAACATTGTTTCCTGCTCTGTAATGTCATTTATGTCACGAATCAAGTGTCCACATATCAAGAGTGTTTATTGCGCTTTCTCAATCCATTTGCTTATCTCTGTGGCAGTCAGTATGATACTATCAATGACAATGGCTTTATAACAAATGCTAATGTCTGGTATAGCAAGTTGTTCTCCCTTATTTTCTTTAAGTCATATGGATATGGGATATTCTTGACCCTTTGCATTTCCACATATTTTACAACTTTGAGATACAATTGATATATGGTGAACTATGCACATTTAAGTTGTGTAATTAAGAGTTTTTTGATGCATGTTTATAGCCATGAAGCTATGACCACAATTAAGATAATGAACATAGCCATTACTTCCCAAAGTTTCTTCATGTATCATTGTAATTCATTCTTTCCTACCTCCCAGCCCTGTCCTTAGGTTCATCTGCTTTTTATCACACTAGATTAATTTGCATTTTCTAGAATATTATGTTGATATAAACAGAATCATACAAAATGACATTTTACAAAATAACATTTTGTATGTACAAAATATATACAAAAAGTATGTACTTTTTTTTTTCATTCGCAGTTTTCTAAAATTTTATTTTATTTTATATTTGTCTCCACTGAGTCTTTGTTGCTGTGCATGAGCTTTCTCTAGTTGCGACAAGCAGGGCCTGATCTAGTTATGGGTGTGTGCTTCTCATTGTGGTGGCTCCTCTTGTTGCAGAGCGTGGGTTCTATGCACGTGGGTTTCAGTGGTTGTGATGCATGAGCTTAGTTGCAGGACTAATCTTCCGGGACCAGGGATTGAACCTATGTCCCCTGCATTGGCAGGTGGACTCTTAACCACTGGACCACTAGGGAAGTCCACTCTGTACTCTTTTTGTTTGTTTTGTGGCATGGGGCTGGTTTCATTCACTTAGGGTAATTATTTTGAGAGTCATTTGTTGATGGAATTGGGCTGTTACTAATTTTTGGCTGTTACAAGTCATGCTCTTATGAACATGTGTTTGAGTCCATGTGTAGAGTGGAGAAGACAGACCTCTCTAGCTAGGCCATTCTAGCAAGATTCCAAACCACGGAGCCATAAAATAAAGATTGATACACACAGGTAATAATCTAAGGACTAATGTCCTTTATATAAAAACATCTATCCAGTAAGAAAATAGGCAAAGAACACTAACAGTGAGTTGAACAGATAATTGTAGTAAGATATTTATTGTGAGATTGCTTGCTATAGCAAAACTCTGGAAACAATCTAAAAGACCATCAGTAGGTGACATCAGTAAATACGTGATACATATTTTACTATCTTCATGTGGAATGATCATCAGGAAGTTCTAGAACAGTGTGTGGGGCACTGTGCTAGAGAGAAAATAAGAAGGAAAAAATATATAAATGCTCCCATATGCATGATGTCAGAGAAGCTGACAGCAGTTGCCTTTGGGGATGGAAATTGGAGGCCTGGAAATAAGGGCTGGCATGTAGACTTTACATTCCGCTGTGTCCCCGATTTTGGTTACATATTTTATAATATGTCTTTATTATCTTTAAGTTAGAAACTAGAAATCAAAGCCTATCAGTCTCTCAGAACACCAAACATTGATTATTATCATTATTTCCAGATGGCTTCACTTAAAGTGACTGGTTCATTTTAGGCAAGCTGCAGACCAGTGCCTTTCTTCATGTATAAATAAGGTGATAATAGTACCTAGGCTTTAATGACACAGTCTGGTGAAGTGCTTAGAAAAGTCCTTAGTGCATAGCAAGGTCTGCATCAGGGCCGCTCGTTAGGGTGGCCCTACAGATGAGTGACCCTGAAATGTTAGCTACATTGCAGGTCATTTTGCTGAGAGACAACCAGGCAACGAAGATGTTTTGATGGCAAGGCAGGGAAAACATGGGTCTTTACTTTGGTTAGGCACCTGTGAGCTGTATCCTAACCTGGTTCTGCCACCATGTCACCACCTTCTCTGAGACTGAACTTTCTGGAATTCTCTGGTTTCAGGACACCTCCTACTTATTCATCACTGGCCCTGACGTTGTGAAGTCTGTCACCAATGAGGACGTTACTCAGGAGGAACTCGGGGGTGCCAGGACCCACACCACCATGTCAGGTGAGGGGCCTGAGGCTCACTTCATTGTTGTTATTCTTTTCAGACATGGAGAGGAGGCATTGCTAGAGCTGTCAGTCTGTTACACATATTGCTTCATTGACAGTTTATTTGAATAGACTGTAGTATGATGTATTATCTATAGATAGTAATAAATGTGGATTTATATCTCAAACTTGTTAACTAGCGGGGTACTTCTAATGCTTTTGTAGTCTTTGAAAATGTTGAACTAACTAGAATGATGGCTGTAAGAATTATGATTCATGTGAGTATAGTTGAACTTAAAAAATTGCATTTTGATGTGACTTTTTAAAAAGAAAATAATTATTTGGCTGTGCTGAGTCTTAGTTGAGGCAAGCAAGATCTTTAGTTGTGGCGTGTGGGATCTAGTTCCCTGATCAGGGATTGAATCCAGGCCTTCTGCACTGGGAGTGGGGAGTCTTAGCCACTGGACCACACCAGGGAAGTCCCTTGGTGTGGGACTTCTTTTACTCCGAAGTTGGGATATGTTTTAAGAGTCATCGGAGAAGGCAATGGCAACCCACTCCAGTATTCTTGCCTGGAAAATCCCATGGATGGAGGAGCCTGGTAGGCTGCAGTCCATGGGGTCGCTAAGAGTCGGGCACGACTGAGCTATTTCACTTTTCATGCATTGGAGAAGGAAATGGCAACCCACTCCGGTATTCTTGCCTGGAGAATCCCAGGGACGGAGGTGCCTAGTGGGCTGCCATCTATGGGGTCGCACAGAGTTGGACACGACTGAAGCGACTTAGCAGCAGCAGCAGCATCTTACCAGTCACTGTTGGCCAGTGAGCACATGGTCAAGACCCGTGTGCTCACGAGCTTGGGCATAGCTTTTCACCTCCTTAAGGTTAAGTGTCACATATGCTGGTGGAAGATTATCCTTTGCTTTCACCATTGAAAGATGCTGTTTATACTCAGAGGCATATAATTGGGAGCAGAGCATGAATCTGGTATTAGAGAAGACAGTTGTTGGAATAATGATTGGAATTCCATAATTCCTTGACAAAAGACCTCAAGCTGTGAAAGTATTACGTACCACACAGCAAGCAGTGTAACTGAAGATGGGAGAAATTGCCTCTTTGAGAGATTTCAGAGCATCGAGAGGCTGGTGGATGATCTGTGCACCTCGCTGTATTGTGCTTAAGGCATTGGGTCATCATTTGATTGTCAGCATTTCTTTCTTAGTGTACATATAGTCTAGGTATGTCTTAATGTCCGTGAGGTCTTAACATTTGATGAAATCTGCTTAAAAAATAAAAGTCAGATCTCTTGATTCCCCCCCCCCCCCCATAAAAGTTGTTCCTCCCCTATCTTGGGTGGGGGTCACCTTGACACACCCCTTTTTCTCACCCCTCAGGTCCTTTCAGCTCTCTGGCCAGCACACTTCTCACTGCTAACCCACAGCTTGTCACATTCCTATCTCAGGGCTCAACTGGCAGCAGTTTTTTTCTTACTGGAATATACAATAATGTTGCTACTTTTTTTTCCCTTTGTTCTTAGTCTTGACTTTATTTTAGATTTATAGATCTGATTTTATAGATCACAGTGCAGAAGTTCTTAAATTAATACCATGATTGGAAATTAACCATGGTGTTTTCAAAAATGTATGTATTTATTTAATTAGAGTATAGTTTTTATAATGTATTCATTTCTGCTGTACACCACAGTGAGTCTGCTATATGTATACATACATCCCCTCCGTTTTGGATTTCCTTCCCATTTAAGTCACCACAGAGCACTGAGTAGAGTCCCCTGTGCTATATAGTAGGTTCTCATTGGTTATCTATTTTATATACAGTAGTGTCTATATGTCAATTCCAATCTCACAGTCCGTCCCACCCTAAATAATGTTGAATCTTGATGGAGTCTTAGATTTGATGAAATATGCAAATTTTTTCCTGACTGCAATAGTATTTACATGTTTGTGGTAGACAATTTAGAAACTATAGGAATAAAAATCACTAGGAATTTTATTACCCAAAGATAAACACCATTCACTTTTTGGTTATACCCTGCAGTCTTTTTGTGCAGATGGATGTGAATATACAACTGCATACTCAAACATAGGTGTATAATGTTCATTTGTGGCCTGTTTGTTCATTTGACTGCTTAATGTAATGAATGACTGTTTGTGACATTATATTTTCTTCTATAACATAATTTTAGCTTTAAAAGCATCATTTGATGTCCTGAATCTTAGGCTCTTGGGCTGTGTCTGATGCACTTAGCTCTGTAGTCTTAGAGTAATAAGACCCGAAAGATGCTCTACATGAACACATATATATATTTATTTTTTAGTAATAGCTTTATTGAGATATAATTCACATAGTGGGCTGCCTTTGGGAGAGGGGCCAGGGGAAACCCCAGTGACTAGGTGATATTATGGGAAAAACTTGTATAAGAAGTGACCCCTGTAGGGGTGTAGATTCGGAGCAGAAGAAACAGGCTGCATAGACAGAGGATCAGCCTGAAGGCGTGTGGTGGGGTGCCGTCCTCAGTGGAGGCGGGCAGCAACAGGGCTGTCAGCCAGCCTGCCCTAGAAGGGGCAGGTGGGCGTGAAGCCGAGTCTCTGGGCTGACAGGTGCCCTGGCCCATCATGTCCTCCCTGTCTTCTCAGGCGTGGCCCACAGGGCTTTTGAGAATGACGTTGATGCCTTGTGTAATCTCCGGGAGTTCTTCAACTACCTGCCTCTCAGCAATCAGGACCCAGCTCCTGTCCTTGAGTGCCATGACCCCAGGTGAGTTGCAGGTTGGAGTCCTTCTCTGGTCCCCCTGCTCTGGCTGGATCTCCAGGATCTGCCCTGGTGGGCAGCTGGCAGTAGATTGTGGAGTGGAGTCAGGTGTAGGCATGGTGGTGGCATGTCTGGGTACAGAAGCCAAGAAAGAGATCATTTATTTATTAAAATTTTTTTTCTTTTAAAATTTATTTTTGGCCATGCTATGTGACACGCAAGATGTTCGTTCCCCAACCAGGGATCGAACCTGCGCTCCCTTCAGTGGAAGTGTGGTGTCTTCACCACTGGACTGCCGTGAAGTCCCCAAAGATTTTATTTTATTTTCTTTTTTCCTCTCTGTAATACCTGACAAGTAGCTTGGGAATAAAAAAAATGGGGCCCCAAAATATTATTTCTGGCAGTCTTAATTTGTTCAGAATTGAGATAGATTTTGTTTGTTTGTATTAACATGAAGTAAATCAGTGTGAACTGATACAGACAGCGTGCCCTTTAGGAAATGTGCTTACGCACACTTGCTTGTGGCCAGAAGCTAGGGCAGCCCTGGGGAAGGCTGAGTTGCTGGCCACCCTGTGGAGACCTTCTTCACTTTCCTTCTTGCTTATTTGGGCCACTGTCTGATGTGGGGGCACGCCACAGAGTGAACCAGACGCCCAGCTGGGGAACCACTGCTCCAGACCCATGGCGGCTTTCTTCTCCAATGTGTTTCCTCTCTGATTTTGAAGCACTCACTTGGCTTACACGACTTTTGCAGAAGGATTTGAAATTGTGTCCCTTGAGAAGAAGCCATTTTCAGACCCTCCCCTGTAGGTGGACCTGAGCTCCCACCTTCTGGGCTGTGTCTGGGCCAGAGGTGCTCTGAAGAGTCATGTCCCCAGGACCTCTCCCTGTCTGCCTGCCTTACTCCTCAGGGGACCCAACCAGTGGCCCACTGTGTGTGGTCATGAAAAGGGAGAGTGGTCACAAGGCCCAGAGCAATGGGCACAGCCTCCTTTTCTGAGCCTCTGCACTGTGTGGGGGTTCTTGAAAAGTTTAGGACATCTTTGAAGGTGTTATGGACCAAGGGCCTGCACATGTCTGAATAGCCTGCTTTGGCCCATCCATAGCTGCTTTCTTTTCAGTCCCAGGGAAGCTGTATGTGTCTGAGTAAACAGCAAATGAACAGTAAGGGAGGCCTTTGTTACTGGGTGGGGTGATGCCCAAAACCCCAGTGTGGGAATTGTCTTGTTCCCACAAGACAAAATTGGATGGGCATTGTCTTGTTCATTGCATGTCTTTAGTGCCCTGTACAGTCCCTGGAATGTAGGAAGTGTTCAGAGGATAAATGAGGGCATCACCACATTGAGGGGAATAAGCTCATTTTTTCCCTCTAAATGAAAATGGGAAGATCTTCTGGGTTAATATCAAGCTCAGGTTCATTTTAATGTGGTGGTAACATAGGAAGGTATCTTTGGGGACTGCTTAGCAAGCCCGGCAGGGACAGAATCAGTTCAGCCCCTACACTCTGTCTCCCCCATTTCCCTCTCCTATCCCCCACCACCCACAGAAGGCAACCGGCTCTTCCATGTTGATTAAATCTACTTCTTTTTCTACCCAAAGTGACCGTCTGGTTCCTGAGCTTGACACGATTGTCCCTTTGGAATCTACCAAAGCCTACAACATGGTGGACATCATACACGCTGTGAGTCCCACATCTGTCTGTCTGTCTGCTGGCTTGGCAGTGCGCGTGTCCTTGTGCTTTGGCTCAGTGAGGAAGTGCAGGACCCACATGCCTTCAAAGCAGGCACCACAGGCAGGGCGTGGGGTGGCGCAGAACCAGGGCACTGAGGAACATGTTGTGGGAAGAGTCAGCAGCTGTGGCCAGCCTACTGGCTCAGATGGACCTGAGAGAGGGGCAGCATTTGGGCCAGCAGAGCCCAGAGGTCCTGAGCTGGCACTCTGTGGCCCATGGAGAAGGGGCCATGTGTCCAGAGCCTGGAGCTGAGGTGGGTTGACTCTTCACACACTTCTGTTTGGGGTCTCATGCTCAGAGGGCCTTTTGTTTCTCTAGAGAAAGGAGAGTTCACGAGGCATCCTGTGACGGAGTTGAGGGATATGTGTGTAGGTCTGAGGAGCACAGGAGTCCTTTGTACCTTTTTCTTGGTGTAGTGGGTTCCTGGCTCATTAAGTGAAGAGGACAGTATTGGAGTGAACTGGAGGTGCCTGTCCATGGCCATTGTCTCCCTCCTGCTTCCCTGTGTGCTCTCAGCTCTCAGCTCTTCTTGCTTAATTCAGCCCAGGCAGCTCTGTGGGGATAGCCTCTCCCAAGGCCCTGGCTCCCCCAGGGACCTGACCCTTCTCCCCTGTGCTGTGGGAAGCCCGCGTGAGTCAGCAGCTGATCCTTGTTGCCGGGACCGTTGCCTGCTGAGCAGCATGCGAGCCCCCTTCCTCCAGCGTGCCCTCCTCTGACCTTGGCCTTCACCACTCTCTGCACCTCGCAGTTGTCCTGTCTGTCTCTCACTGTCTCTGTCCTCCCCTTTCTTCTGGAGCCCTCCGCACCTTCTGGACACTTCCTTCCTGGCCCAGCTTAGACTCTGCCATTGTGCCAGGTGTTGGTAGCCAGGCCCTGTTCTTAGTGACCTTGTGATGGACAAAACCCTACCTTAGCGACCTCACCTCTGGGTAAGAGATTCAGAGAGCAAAAGTAATTTTTGGGTAATTTTAGGTAATTAGGTCCAGCGTGTGTAATTTTAGGTCCACAGTTACAGTGAACAAGGTAAAATGGGATCTGTGTCATCAATGCCCTGATTCGCCTTTGATCCTATGGAGTGTCATCCCTGGTTCAAGGCTGCAGTCACCTGCCATCCACCCATGTTGCTGGCCTGCTGGGGGGAACCCTGGAGCCTTGCTCCAGCCTGAGCTGGGCCCTCGGTGCGCCTCTCTGGCCCCTGGCTTGAATATGTGCTGTGAACCTCCCCTCAGCCCCTGATCTTATCTTCTTCACTCTTCCTGATCCAAACCCTAACTTCCTTGTCTACTCCACACTCAGATCACATGACATTGGCATTTCCTTTATGGAGAAAATTAAGAGCATCAGGTTCCTCGAGCCCCATAGGTGCCCACGTCCCACCCCCACCATCCCCCTCCCAACCCCCCACATTGTATCTCCCCAGGCTCAGGGAATAAGGTGCCTTCACTGGGGCTCCTTGCTCCATCCCTGTCTATCTGGCCTCTTGCTTTCTTACCTCGTTTAACTTCTCCCTCTCATAACTCTTTCCTCTGGGCAATCAATGTTTTTGAACAGGTATCGACTTCTTGTCTGCTAAAACGTGCCCCTCTTTACCTGTATTTCTGCTTAACTGCTGTCCACAGTCTTTTCTCTCTTTTTCCTTCATCTCCTCTTGTCTCTTCTTCCTTTATTCCTCTCTGGAACCTGGCTTCTGGTTTTGTCCCTCTGTTGAATGACAGCCCTCCTGATGACTTCTCCAATTGCTAATTCCAGGGGGCCAAGAGCATTAAATAGGTGTAGTTACAGATATATAATAATAATAATACAGTTATTATTATTGTTTTTTTAACAATTGCAAGTCTTCCTAAAAACAAAGGAAAGTTATGTAGAGCAGTTCAAATTCATCACATAGAGAAACAGAGAAGCCTCCCTGGTATTCTCTTCCAGGCACTGTTTCTCCCTAAACCTTTCAGGAAAACCACCATCCTGACTTTTAATAGCATAGTTTAGTTTTTCTTGGTTTTGTATATTATAGGAATGGAGTCATATAGTGTGTGGTCTTACCTGTCTGGCTACTTTGATTCAACATGACAATTGAAATTCGTCTGCATTGTTGCAGTGTGTATTGTTTCCATGGTTCTTCATCTTCTGTATGAACAGACCACAGTTTATCTACTGTTGATGGGCATTTGGATAATTCTGGTTTGAGGCTATTGCAAATAGTTCTGATATGATCATCCTGTTATGTGATTTTGGCAAAAAACAAAACAAAACAAAACTTTTGCATCTCTGAGTCCATGCTGAGAGTGGAAGCACGTCACAGTCGTGCATACACAGAGCCTGAGTGGACGCTGCCCAAGTGTTCTTCCTCTTAAAGGACACCAGTCCTTTCGGACTAGGGCCTGAATCTTTATGACCTTGTTTACTTTATCTCCTTAAAGGTCCCGTCTCCAAGTATAATCACACTGGGTGTTAGGTTTCAACATATGAATTTGGAGGGAGGGGGCACACAGTTCAGTTCACAAAGTGCCATAATAAGAATGTGCAAGTTTTCTTTCTTTTTCTATGGACTGAACAACTGAAATAGCATTTCTCCTCTTTAAAAGTGTGGGAGCAATTCTCACGTAAAATTGTCAGTGCCTAGTGCTTTATTTTTTTGATGGAGGAGTGGCTTTTTGATAACTTCCTCTGCTCTTTAATGCTAATGAATCTAAACTTTATCTTTGTTGGGATCCGTTTTGGTAAAGTATATAAGTTTTTCTCTGTGACTCACCTACTTCGTCCAGATTTTTAATTTTTCCTGCCTAGGGTTATGTAGGGTTATATAGTCTCAGATCAGCAAAATCTGTTACAGTGGTTTTCTCCTCTGACATTTTGTATTCTGTATTTTCTTGATAGTTACCTAGTAGTTGAAATATTTTATTGAGGTATTTTGAAGAGTCAACTTTCAGAGTTTTTTTCTTTTTTAAGGCTGTTTTTTGCTTTTGTATTAACTCCTTTTCTCCTTTCATTTAATATTTTTTTCCCCTTCTCAGATTTTTGAACCAGAAGTTTAATATATTTAATTTTGATATAGCCACATCCAACCGCAGGGGAGGTTAGGAAATAGGGCCATTTGACCATTGTTTCTGTTACAGTTGTACAAATGGAAGCTGGATTTTTGGTAGATACTTAGGAGTCTCTGCTACGCTCTCTTAATCCTTTTAAAATAAAAGTAAATAATATGTACAAAGGAGAAAACATAGTATAGAAACATGTAAGGTGAAGTGCAAATCTTTTCTCTCCTTATCAGTCTTTCTCAGAGGTAACTACTATTAAGTTTCTTGTGTATCTTTTCAGAAAATAAATTATATGTCAAATATATGTCAATATATTTACTTTTAACTGAAAAAAATTATTATAGACACTTGGACACCTTGCTGTTTTTCACTTTCTTTCCCAATCATGACATACAAATTTAACTTATTCATTGTGATGGCTGTATATTATTCCATTGTATGGATGGAACATTATTTAAGCATCACTGTACTGATGGACAATTCAATCTTTTATAGTTTTTGCTTTTACAATAGTGATGCAGAAAGCATCTCTGTGTATCAGTATGTTTTTGTGACTATATGGATTGGATCCGAATGGATATTTGGCCAGTAATGGAATTTGGCCAGAGAACAAAAGTCTTAATTTTTTTTTTTTTTTTAAGAAAAAAAGGCAGTAGGGAAGGTGGTATTTCTGGGTAGTCATGGTCTTCTGAATCCAAAACTGTACACGTCCTTGAAAAACTGTATGTAGGTCAATAAGAAGAAAAAAAAACCCTACCAATTCCATGCGTTTATTGTAACTGGAAGACAGGAAACCATAAACTTAATATAAAAATGAGTGGAACAATAAATACCACTCTCTAGTTGGACTGTTTCTTGAGTTTTGGCTATAAGTCTCTGTGGAGGGCTAGAAGTGTCAAGATGTTGCTCAGAAAGAGAAGGGAATTTAGAAGAAACCACTCAGAGAGAAAGTTCACTGTAAGAGAGAAAATATTGGAAAAGAGTCCTGTTAGTTTAGAAGAGTTACTTCAGAGGGGAGATTTAAACATGCACAAGAATCAAGGCAGTCATGGAAGGGTATTCCTTCTTGGGAAGAAAAGATTTAAAGGAAGAGAGAGGCACCTTTCAATTCAGTTCAGTCATTCAGTCGTATCCAACTCTTTGCGACCCCGTGAACTGCAGCATGCCAGGCCTCCCTTTTCCATCACCAACTCCCGGAGTTCACTCAAATTCATGTCCATTGAGTCAGTGATGCCATCCAACCATCTCATTCTCTGTCGTCCCCTTCTCCTCCTCTCTCAATCTTTCCCAGCATCAGGGTTTTTTCAAATGAGTCAGCTCTTTGCATCAGGTGGCCAAAGTATTGGAGTTTCAGCTTCAGCATCAGTCCTTCCAATGAATATTCAGGACTGATCTCCTTTAGGATGGACTGGTTGGATCTCCTTGCAGCCCAAGAGACTCTCAAGAGTCTTCTCCAACACCACAGTTCAAAAGCATCAATTCTTTGGCACTCAGCTTTTTTTTATAGTCCAACTCTCACATCCATATATGACTACTGGAAAAACCATAGCCTTGACTAGATGGACCTTTGTTGACAAAATAATGTCTCTGGTTTTTAATATGATGTCTAGGTTGGTCATAACTTTCCTTCCAAGGAGTAAGCGTCTTTTAATTTCATGGCTACAATCACCATCTGTGGTGATTTTGGAGCCCCCAAAATAAAGTCAGCTACTGTTTCCCCATCTGTTTGCCATGAAGTGATGGGACTGGATGCCATGATCTTAGTTTTCTGACTGTTGAGCTTTAAGCTAACTTTTTCACTCTCCTCTTTCACTTTCATCAGAGGCTCTTTAGTTCTTCTTCACTTTCTGCTGTAAGGGTGGTGTCATCTGCATATCTGAGGTTATTTAGGTACCTTTGGAAATTATGAAATGAGGGAAGAATGAAGAAAGAGATAAACTTATGTGTTTGCGAGATAAAAATAAAAATTTGAAGGTCATCATACCCCTTTCCCTAGCACTCTAATATCAAGACACCCATTAACTAAATGGCACTTTGTTATACTGACAGAAGAGGGTGCTCTTGAACTGGGAATCTTGTTCACCATCAAAACTGCCAACCTGTTCATTCAGATACAAGTAATTTATCTATGTAAAGCTACTAAAATTAGAAAACCAAAAATGAGAATGAAAGACCTCAATTGACAAAACTCCTTTCAGAATAAGAGTTCATTCAGCCGATGATCACCCTGCAGTTGTGTTCAGTAGCCTTAAGTCATTTGAATTGTGAAAAATTCAGAAACGAATAACAGAATAGACATAAAATAGGAAGAAGTAAAAGTTAGTGGTGACTGAATTAAAATGTGGGGAACAAAATCACATATCAGAAATGAAGACAATTATAAAGCGCTCTAGGGAGAAATTTTGAATGAAATTTAATGAGGAATGTTGAAGAAAGGGGGAGGACAACCAAGAATATAAAGAAAAAGGTAGGAAAAAATCAGAAAACAAGTGATTAAAGTGGCAAAGAAGACTGAACATACATATAACTGGAGTGTCTGATGAAGGACAAACAGGAATAGAATTGTGTGTAAAATTGTAATCCAAGAAAGCATTTCAGGAGTATTCCAGAGCCAAACTCCCACGGAGTATATGGGAAAATTAACCAAGAATGATGAAACTAGTTAATATCCACATATAACCATTAGATTAAATACATCCTCAGATCATTTATGACTGAGCACATAATGCATGTATAAACAGGACTTTGAGGCAAAATGATGAAAACTTACAAGGTTAGAAGGACTAGAGTAGCAGCAGATTTCTCAAAAGCAACAACAAAGCAACAATAGAAAAACCTTTCTGGAGACTCCAGGAAAGAGTATGGGACTGAAGATTTTATGTCTGGCCAAGCTGATGTTCATGTATGAAGGCTAAAGAAAGCTAGTTTTAAATAGGTAAAACGGAGGGAATTCTATATTCCCAGGTGTTTCTTGAAGCTACCAGAGGATGAGATTCATCCAACCAAGAGATAACTGGAGAAATTTTAGCAAAGGGATTGATGGTACTTATATAAGGCTAAAACTGGGTTGGGAATGAGTGTTTCAATTGGAGAAAAAAATGCGACTGAAAGATGAAAGAGAAGGATGAGGGAAAGAGTATAACAATAGGTTCACTGATAGTTGTGGCTCAACAGATTTTAAAAGTAGACAGCTCAGTTAATAAAGATATTAAATGGGGAAACAGACTAAAGGCATGAAAAGGTATAATTGCAGTGGCAACAACTAGATCAAAAATATACATCTTTTAAAATAACAACATGAAACATATCATTTAGAACAGCAAATACAACATGATAAACAGAATAATTATAAGAATAAAAATCTGAAATACCAATAAATATGAATGGCTTAACTTATTAAATTCATCTCATTTATTAAAAAAAAAAAGATGTTCACTATACCTCATAAAGCAAAACCATCTATATGTGATGTACAGGAGACAAAGTGATTCTGAAAAGTTAAACATAAAGGATGGGCAAAGGTATGTCAGGAGAACAGAAATAGCAAGTATGTGTGGGCCTAATATTGGATGATGTAAAATTCAAATATTTACTGTGACAAGGAAAGACATTTTCAAATGTTAAAAGCCATAATCCACAATAACGATAGAAAGATCTATGCCCTAAATGATACAACTGCCATCTTTGAAAAAGAAAAGCTATAGGATATTCAAGCAGACATAGGTAGAAACAACTGAACACACCATAATTAGCACAATGTACATGAAATGGAGAAAAAAATTAATATATGGAAGATCTTAGTAACACCATAGATAGATAGTATGAATGTATTTCAGACTTCACAGCCTGGTAAAAGGCAATGAGAGAAGGTAATGGCAACCCACTCCAGTACTCTTGCCTGGAAAATCCCATGGATGGAGGAGCCTGGTAGGCTGCAGTCCATGGGGTTGCTAAGAGTCGGACATGACTGAGCAACTTCACTTTCACTTTTCACTTTCATGGATTGGAGAAGGAAATGGCAACCCACTCCAGTGTTCTTGCCTGGAGAAGCCCAGGGACGGGGGAGCCTGTTGGGCTGCCATCTATGGGGTTATACAGAGTCAGACACGACTGAAGCGACTTAGCAGCAGCAAAAGGCAATGTATCTTATTCTCAAGTGCACGTGGAACATTTACAAGAGTTGATCACATATTTGGCCAGAAAGAAAGCATCCTAGCAGCCCATAAAGCAAAAATACTATAAACAATACTGATCAAAACTAGAAATTTATAGCTACAACAATAAATATACTCATTTGGAAATAAATTTTCTGTTAATTCTTGGATAAAAGGAGAAAATATAAGCCAAAATGACAGAATTATAAGGTGGTGCTAGTGATAAAGAACCTGCCTGCAAGTGCAGGTAGATGTAAAACATGTGGGTTTGAGCCCTGGGTCAGGAAGATCCCTTGGAGGAGGGGATGGCAACCCACTCCAGTGTTCTTGCCTGGAGAACCCCATGGACAGAGGAGCCTGGTGGGCTATATAGTCCACATGGTCTCAAAGAGTTGGACATGACTGAAGCAATTTAACTTGCACACATGACAGAATTATAAGAGAATCAAGATAATAAAAACACTTCGTATCAATATCTACAGAATATTCTCTGTGAGAGGAGGAAAATGTATAGCTTTCAATGCTTAGTAAAAATGAAAGAAGGAAAAGAAACTAAATTCTGTACTCAAAAAGCTGGGGAAAAATAAAATATTCTAAAGAATTATAAGAATTTAATAATAAAGCAGAAATTTTATGATTTAGGATATAAAAAAACAACTGTAGCTAATGGAATAGAATAACTACTAGACAAGTTAAAAAGGCAAGTAAAAAGTGCAAAGGTAGAAATACAGATCAATGAAGCAAAATAGAAACCCCAGAGATAAATCCATGCACCTTTGGACACCTTATCTTTGACAAAGGAGGCAAGAGTATACAATGGAGAAAAGACAATCCTTTAAGTGGTTCTGGGAAAACTGGTCAACCACGTAAAAGAATGAAACTAGAACACTTTCTAACACCATACAGAAAAATAAACTCAAAATGGATTAAAGATCTAAATGTAAGACCGAAAACTATAAAACTCCTAGAGGAAAACAGGCAAAACAGTCTCTGACGTAAGTCATAGCAGGATCCTCTATGACCCACTTCCCAGAGTAATGGAAATAGAAGCAAAATTAAACAAATGGGATATAATTAAACTTAAAAGCTTTTGCACAACAAAGGAAACTATAAGCAAGGTGAAAAAACAGCCTTCACAATGGGAGAAAATAATAGCAAACGAAGCAACTGACAAAGAATTAATCTCAAAAATATACAAGTTGCTCATGCAGCTCAATTCCAGAAAAATAAATGACCCAATCAAAAAATGAACCAAAGAACTAAACAGACATTTCTCCAAAGAAGACATACAGATGGCTAACAAACACATGAAAAGATACTCAACATCACTCATTTTCAGAGAAATGCAAATCAGAACTACAATGAGGTGCCATCTCATGCTGCTCAGAATGGCTGCTGTCATAAACTCTACAAACAAAAAATGTTGGAAAGGGTGCAGAGAAAAGGGAACCCTCTTACACTTTTGGTGGGAATGCAAACTAGTACATCCACTATGGAGAACAGTGGAGATTACTTAAAAAAACTGGAAATAGAACTGCCATACGACCCAGAAATCCCATGGCTGGGCATACATGCTGAGGAAACCAGAATTGAAAGAGACACGTGTACCCAAGTGTTCATTGCAGCACTGTTTACAATAGCCAGGACATGGAAGCAACCTAGATGTCCATCGGCAGACAAATGGATAAGAAAGCTGTGGTATGTATACACAATGGAATATTACTCAGCCATTAAAAAGAATGTATTTAAATCAGTTCTAATGAGGTGGATGAAACTGGAGCCTATTATACAGAGTGAAGTAAGTCAGAAAGAAAAACACCAATCTAGTACACTAATGCATATATATGGAATTTAGAAAGATGGTAAGGATGACCCTATATAACAGATAGCAAAAGAGACACAGATGTAAAGAACAGTCTTTTGGACTCTTTTGGGAGAAGGCAAGGGTGGGATGATTTGAGAGAATAGCATTGAAACATTTATATTACCATATGTGAAATAGATTGCCAGTCCAGGTTCGATGCATGAGACAGGGTGCTCAGGGCCGGTGCACTGGGATAACCCTGAGGGATGGACAGGGAGGGAGGTGGGGGAGGGGGTTCAGGATGGGGGGACACATGTGCACCCGTGGCTGATTCATGTCAATGTATGGCAGAAACCACCTCAATATTGTAAAGTAATTATCCTCCAATTAAATAAATTAATTAAAAGAAAAAAAAAGTGCAAAGAAATATAAGAAATTTCAAAATCACAAGCTGTGAGATGAACTGGACGTTTTATTTGGAAAATACATTTTACCAAAAACTGACCCTCTTAGATGTAGAAAGCCTAAGTAGACCCAATTACATAGTAGTTTCACAAAAATAGCAGCAGGCCCAGATAGTTTCATGTGGAAATTCTATGAAACTTTCAAAGACCAAAGAGTGACAATGCTACATAAATTGTTTCAGAGACTAGACATTAAACACACACATACACACACCCTTTACAAATTCTTTTCATGAAGCAAGTATGGCATTGATACTTGAATCTGATGTAGAGTAGAAAAACATTTCACATTGGCATCACTTACCATCACTTGGCAAGAATAACAAATAAATTAACAGATTCCAACACTGTGTTAATATATACCCCAAGGAAGTAGGATTTATTGGAATGCAAGACTGTATATTGTCACCCTGTTTATTTAACTTATATGCAGAGTACATCATGAGAAACGCTGGACTGGAAGAAACACAAGTTGGAATCAAGATTGCCGGGAGAAATATCAATAACCTCAGATATGCAGATGACACCACCCTTATGGCTTAAAAGTGAAGAGGAACTAAAAAGCCTCTTGATGAAAGTGAAAGTGGAGAGTGAAAAAGTTGGCTTAAAGCTCAACATTCAGAAAACGAAGATCATGGCATATGGTCCCATCACTTCATGGGAAATAGATGGGGAAACAGTGGAAACAGTGTCAGACTTTATTTTTCTGGGCTCCAAAATCACTACAGATGGTGACTGCAGCCATGAAATTAAAAGATGCTTACTCCTTGGAAGGAAAGTTATGACCAACCTAGATTACATATTCAAAAGCAAAGACATTACTTTGCCAACAAAGGTTCACCTAGTCAAGGCTATGGTCTTTCCTGTGGTCATGTATGGATGTGAGAGCTGGACTGTGAAGAAGGCTGAGCACTGAAGAATTGATGCTTTTGAAGTGTGGTGTTGGAGAAGACTCTTGAGAGTCCCTTGGACTGCAAGGAGATCCAACCAGTCCATTCTGAAGGAGATCAGCCCTGAGATTTCTTTGGAAGGAATGATGCTAAAGCTGAAACTCCAGTATTTTGGCCACCTCATGTGAAGAGTTGACTCACTGGAGAAGACTCTGATGCTGGGAGGGATTGGGGGCAGGAGGAGAAGGGGACGACAGAGGATGAGATGGCTGGATGGCATCACTGACTGATGGATGTGAGTCTGAGTGACCTCCAGGAGTTGATGATGGACAGGGAGGCCTGGCGTGCTGCGATTCATGGGGTCGCAAAGAGTCGGACACGACTGAGCGACTGATCTGATCTGATCTGAAGGTTGGTTATATGGAAAATCTGTGCTGTACTCTGTTAAAAGATGGAAGAAAGATCATGTAGTTGTTTTCATAGATGCTGAGAAAAGCTTTTAAGAACGTTCAACACCTAATACACACAAGAGACTAGGCATTGATGAACATTTAACATGATAGACTTTAATATGCACTTCTTCAAAACCAAGCATCTTACTTGATGTGGGAATACACTAAGATCTGGGATGCTGTCCATCTTCACTATTATTTAACATTGTACTGGAGGTATCAGCCAATGCAATTTGGTAAGAAAGTCAACTAGAGGCAAAAAGCTTTGGAAAGTTTAACCTATGCTTGTGGAGGACATAATATGCTAACGATCCTAGAGAATGTGTGATAAATAGAATAAATAGGGAACAGGATATAAAATTAACCTAGGAATAGTGTTCATATATACAAACAATACCAATTGTATATGGTAGTGTAAAAACTCCTTTTACATAGCAGTAAAGATAGAACTGGACATGGAACAACAGACTCCTTTTCAAAACTGGAAAAGGTGTAAGTCAAGGCTATGTATTGTGACCCTGCTTATTTAACTTTTATGCAGAGTACATCATGCAAAATGCTGGGCTGGATGAATCACAAGCTGGAATAAAGATTGCTGAGAAAAATATCAACAATCTAAATATGTAGATGATACCACTTTAATGGCAGAAAGAGAAGAGGAACTAAAATGCCTCTTGATGAATGTGAAAGAGGAGAGTGAAAGAACTGGCTTAAAACTTAACATTTAAAAAACTAAGATCATGGAATCTGGTCCCATCACTTCATGGCAAATAGATGGTGAAAAAGTGGAAACAGTTGCAGACTTTATTTTTTTGGGCTCCAAAATCAATGTGGACAGTGACTACAGCTATGAAATTAAAAGATACTTGCTTCTTGGAAGAAAAGCAATAACAAACCTAGGACAGTGTATTAAAAAGCAGAGATGTTGCTTTGCCAACAAAGGTCCGTCTAGTCAAAGTTATGGTTTTTCCAGTATTCATGTATGGATATGAGAGTTGGACCTAAAGAAAGCTGAGCACTGAAGAATCAATGCTTTTGAATTGTGGTGTTGCAGAAGACTCTTGAGAGTCTCTTAGACAGAAGGGAGATCAAGCCAGTCAGTCCTAAAGGAAATCAACCCTGAATATTCACTGGAAGGACTGATAGTGAAGCTGAAGATCTAGTACTTTGGCTACTTGATGCAAAGAGCAGACTCATTGGAAAAGACCCTGATGCTGGGAAAGATTGAGGGCAGGAGGAGAAGGGAGCCACAGAGGATGAGATGGTTGGATGGCATCACTGACTCAATGAGCATGAGTTTGAGCAAACTCTGGGAGATAGTGAAGGACAGGGAAGCCTGGAGGCTGCAGTTCATGGAGTCGCAAAGAGTCGGACACAACTTAACAACTGAACAACAACAAAGATAAAATATTTAGTAACATGAATATAGGCGTAAACAAATGCAGACATGCCTTGTTCCTGGATATTGAGTTAATATAAAAATGTTAAAAGAGAAACTATGGCCATATCCTTTATTAAAGCATGCTATAGTTAAAACAATGTAGTCTTGACACATAAATAGTGGAATAGAAGAGAAAAACTAGAAGTTGATTCAAGTACGTATAGAGTTCAGGCACATCTGATAAAGCTATTATGTCAAATTCTCTGAGCAAGATTAGCTTTTTAATGGTGCCAAAGAATTGGCTGGCAGATCAGTGGTTAGGACTCCACTCTCTCACTGCTGAGGGCCTGCATTCATAAAAAGAAAATAGCCCTCCCCCCAAAATAATGGTACTAGGTGACTGGATAGCTGATTCCATGCTCAGTCCCTAAGGTGTATTCTACTCTTTGCAACCCTGTGTTCTGTAGCCCACCAGGCTCCTCTGTTCATAGATTTCCCAGGCAAGAATACTGGAGTGTGTTGCCATTTCCTTCTCCAGAATCTTCCTGACCCAGGGATCAAACTTGGATCTCTGCATTGGCAGGTGGATTCTTTACTGCTAAACCACAAGGCAAGCCCAGATAGCTGGTTAAGAAAATATAAAATTATATTTTTAGTTCATACCATATATAAAAATAAACTATAAATAGATCAGAGAACTAAATATAATAAGTGAATTAGTACTAAAAGAAATCATGGATCAATTTCTCTAGGAGAAGATAAAGGATTTTGAACTGATTTAAAATGCAGTTTAAGTTAAAACATGGATAAATTTGACTGTGTAAACATTTAAAAATTCCACTCCACATAGTAAAAAGTACATACAGTTAAAAGACATCCAGGAATGGGACTTCCCTGCTGGTCCAGTGGCAAAGACTCCACACTCCCAATGCAGGGAACCGGAGTTCAGTCCCTGGTCAGTGAACTAGATCCCACATGCAGGAACTGAAGAGTTTGCATGCTGCAGCTGAAAGATCCTGCATGCCACAGCAAAGATCAGAGATCCTGTGTGCTGCAGCTAAGAGCCAGTGCAGCCAAATAAAAGCATGAATATTAAAAAGACAACCAGGAATTCCTTAGTGGTCCATTGATTAGAACTCTGCTTCCACTGCAGAGGGCTGGAGTTCAATCCTTGGTCAGGGAACTGAGATCCCACATGCCCCGAGGTGTGGCACAAGAGAAAAAAAAAAAAAGACAACCAACAACCTGGGAAAAAATATTTGTGACATGTGTCACAAATAAACGACCGTTAACTCTAAAATGTGAAGAACTTTTTAAAAAATTAAGAGAACAAAGACTAAAATTGATAAAAAGCAGGAAAAAATCATGAATAGATAGCTCACACACACAAACAGAAGATATGAAATGGACCTTAAACATTTTAGAAAGATGTTCAAGTTTACTCATAATGCTAGAAATGCAACTTAAAATTATTCTGAATTGTTTCTCCTTTGTCAGATTGGCCTAAAACTAAAAACCTGGAAATACCTTCTGTGCTAAGTCTGTGGGGAGTAGACACTCTGATTGATATATTGCTGGTAAGGGTTATGGTAATATCTGAGGTTTTGCCCTAGCAGTCCCACTTCTAGGGATTTACCTTGAAGATACACTTCCCACCATACAAAATTATAGATGAACACGGTTGCTACTGTTACATCATTATTTATGGTTACAAAATATTCTAAGCAACTTGAATGTCAGTTTCACAATAAAGTAAACAACGCATAGGCCATGCAGGAGTGAAAAAGAGTGAGGTAGAGCCCTCTGAACTCATATGGAGTAATTCCTAGGGTATTTTAATTGAAGAAACCCAGAGTGCAAGAGAGAGTATTTCTCTGTCTAAGGTGAAAGGGAAATCAAAATGTTATAAATGTATCTACTCATTTCTGCAATACACACACAAGTCATAAATCCAGAAAATGATGACATTCAAAACATGATGAGTGGAAGAGATTGGGAATGACATTTTTAAACTATGTTAATGTTTACATATTAAAAAATAAAATCAATACTGGGTGGTTGACCTTTGAAATAAAAACAAAAGAACATGACTGTGTTTCAAGTGAATGACTTGAACACAGTATTTTGACTCTATACCTTTAGTGTAGTGACAAAAATAAGGAAATACTGAATTGAAGTTATATTTTCTGTGTGTATGTATTTGGCGGTCATATGAATTCTGAAACTTTCATTTTTATTTGAAGATTGAATAAATGTTTTGAGGTTAATGGAGTTAGATTCCACTGTAGAAGAAAGAGGTATGGAAAGGGAGGTACTAGAATGAACCCTGTAGTTGAACTAGAATGAAGTTATCAATGTGAACTCCTGATTTTCATATTATTCACAGAAATGTGTATATGTGTGTATCTGTGGACTTCCTATCTCTTTGCTCTGGGATAGCTTCTTGGAAGTAATTATTTACCCCACCTCTCCACTGCAGGGACCTGTGCTTCTTGGAAAAATGGCTGTTTATACGTTTGGGGCAGGAAAAAAATATGAGATAAACCTGAAAGTAAGGTAATTCCAGAATGTAAGGTAGTGCTCCAAGAACGATGGAGAACATCAAAAGGGCATAGAATCTATCTTGAATGAGCTCTCACTGTCAAATATGGGAACATTTGAACATAAAGTAATGTTGGTAAAGATTGTAATCCACACAATAAAATATAAATTTGTAAATTCACACTGTGGATTTTCCATTAGTAAATGGGAAAGACAAAGACATTTCTAATAGCAGAATGCCAAGTAATAAGTGGAGAAGGAAAATGGAGTTAGAGAAATCATTTGACGGTTATTGTGGCAGTAATTTGGGTTCCCTGGTGGCTCAGAGGTAAAGAATCTGCTTGCCAGTGCTGGAAATGTGGGTTTAATCCCTGAGTTGGGAAGATCCCCTGGAAAAGGGAATGGTAACCCACTCCAGCAGTCTCACCTGGGAAATCCTATGGGCAGAAGAGCCTGGCAGGCTGTAGTCCATAGGGTTGCATAGCGTCGGACACGACTGAAGTGACTGAGCACTCATCCACGAATGCTAAGTAAACCTCCTGAGTAAAACCTTGATGAAGAATAGGATTTTTACATAAGTTCAAAATACTTCCCCACAAAATACTGACTACCAGTGGAAAAATAGTGACTTTACAGGAGAGAAATCTGGCATATCTCACCACTATTAATGGGCAAATTGACTGTGCTTGCCTTTTGATGTGATGCACTTGAGAGGGTCACTTCTGTGATATTCTGCCAAAAATGCTTAGGCTGAAATTAAACATGAACAAACATGAAACCCAAATAACCAAATAACTGACCTGTAGTCTTCAAAGATGTTATGAACATGAAAGACAAAGATGGAAGGGGAAAATTTAAGACAGGGTAAAGAGACATTACCACTAAAAGTACCAGGTGACCAGACTTTTGTTGCTATAAGGGGTGTTATTGGAATCATTGACAAAATGTGAATAAGATTTTATGATAGATGATAATCTATTAATATTAGCATCCTTATTTTGACAGTATCATTGAAGCTATATAGAAGACTGTCCTATTTTTAGGAGATAGACACTTAGGTACTTAGAGGTAAAGAAGCAGCATGTCTGTAATTCTCAAAATTCAGAAAAAAAGATTGCTTGTATATACATACATAGTAGAAAATACATATACACACTTATATACTTGAGAGACTAGGAGAAGAGTAAGGTAGTTAGATAGGGAGAGGTAATGATAAAGCTTATATGTTAAAATGTTAATAACGGGGAAACTGGGTGAAGAATATTTAAATTTTTTGTACTATTCTGGAAATTTTTATGTAAGTGTGAAATTATTTCAAAATAAGGTAAAAATATATTAAATATGCCAAGTTAAATAGAACCTTTAAAAAGAAGGGTACACTCACTGATTTATCTTCCCCCAGCCGTGCACAAGGAGGAGGAACCACCTTTGCCCATTGTCCTGTTCACAGGGAGAACCTGTGTTGGGGAGCAGCTGTCCTGCCTGTAAATCTGCACATGTCTGACTTTCTATAATGTAGTTATATCTTGTTTATCATTTTGAGCTCAGGAGTGAATTTATGCCTGCAGGTTGTTGATGAGCGAGAGTTTTTTGAGATCATGCCCAATTACGCCAAGAACATCATTGTCGGTTTTGCAAGAATGAACGGGAGGACTGTTGGAATTGTTGGCAACCAACCTAAGGTGGCTTCAGGTAGGAGGGAAATGCTCTAGATACAGACCTAAATCGGGGTAGGGGAGCGGATGGGGACCAGGGCTGCCTGCGCCCACAGTGCCTGTCTTCTGCCTTTTCCTCAGTCAAGGCCTTCTATAAGGCCAGAGAAACTCAAATAGATGTTGCAAAAACTCCTTTCTCTCTTAATTTCTCAAAATTAACATACGCATCTGAAAATGCTTCTTTCATGCTTCTCTGTTTAAATGTTTATGGATTACTTTTTAACTTTTAAGCTCTTTGCTTTTTCAGAGGTCTGCCTTCTGTCCATCTGGTTATGCTATGACTAACTTACTGAACTGTGAGCTCCATGAGGCCAGGAGTGTTGGTGTCTTATTCATAGTTTTATCACTAGTGCCTTCAGGGGTGCCAGGTACAGAGTTACATGTGACAAGTGAACAATATTCTGCTGTGCACAGTTTTCTGGTGAGATGGCCACACTTGAATCCCAGCCGGGTGATGGGGACTATTCCAAGCTCATGCTCAGGGTGGGGCTGGGGACTCTGCTTACCACTTCCCGCCTTACTCTCTTCCTTCTTAGGTTTCCTTTGAATCCCTGTGTGGGATGCATACACCTTCCCTTTTTGACCCAGTCTCATCTTTTATTTCTGCCATGGCAATTTCTCCTTGTCTTTAGAAAAGGGTTTGTAAAAATCTGTTTTATTGTGGTGCAATATATTAACATAAAATTTGCCATTTTAACCATTTTTTGTGTTAGTGAACTATGGTTAATTTACAATATTGTGTTAGTTTCAGGTGTACACCAAAGTGATTCAGTTTTTATATACATGTATATGTGTGTGTATGTGTGTGTGTGTGTGTGTATATGTCAGTTCAGTTCAGTCATGTCCGACTCTTTGTGACCCCATGGACTGCTGCACGCCAAGCTTCCCTGTCCATTGCCAACTCCCGGAGTTCACTCAAACTCATGTTCATCTAGTCGGTGATGCCATCCAGTCAGCTCATCCTCTGTTGTCCCCTTCTCCTCCCACCTTCAATCTTTCCCAGCATCAGGGTCTTTTCAAATGAGACAGTTCTTCGCATCAGGTGGCCAAAGTATTGGAGTTTCAGCTTCAGCATCAGTCCTTCTAATGAATATTCAGGTCTGATTTCCTTTAGGATGGACTGGTTTGATCTCTTTGCAGTCCAGGGGACTCTCAAGAGTCTTCTCCAACACCACAGTTCAAAAGCATCAATTCTTCGACACTCAGCTTTCTTTATAGTCCAACTCTCATGTCCATACATGACTATTGGAAAAATCATAGCTGGACCTTTGTTGGCAAAGTAATGTCTCTGCTTTTTAATGTGTTGCTCAGGTTGGTCATAGCTTTTCTCCCAAGGAGTAAGCGTCTTTTAATTTCATGGTTGCGATCACCATCTTCAGTGATTTTGGAGCCCAAGAAAATAGTCTGTCACTGTTTCCATTATTTCCCCATCTATTTCCCATGAAGTGACGGGACTGGATGCCATGATCTTCGTTTTCTGAATGTTGAGATTTAAGCCAACTTTTCCACTCTCCTCTTTCACTTTCATCAAGAGGCTCTTTAGTTCTTCACTTTCTGCCATAAGGGTGGAGTCATCTGCGTATCTGAGGTTATTGACATTTCTTCTGGCAGTCTTGATTCCAGCTTGTGCTTCATCCAGCCCAGCATTTCACATGATGTACTCTGCATGTAAGTTAAATAAGCAGGGTGACAATATACAGCTTTGACGTACTCCTTTTCCTATTTGGAATCAGTCTGTTGTTCCATGTCCAGTTCTCACTGTTGCTTCCGGACCTGCATATAGGTTTCTCAAGAGGCAGGTCAGGTGATCTGGTATTCCCACCTCTTTCAGAATTTTCCACAGTTTATTGTGATCCACATAGTCAAAGGCTTTGGCATAGTCAATAAAGCAGAAATAGACGTTTTTCACTAAATTGTGTCTTTTGACAGACAGTGAACCCATAGACTGTAGCCCTCCAGGCTTCTCTGTCCATGGGATTTCCCGGGCAAGAATACTGGAGTGGGTTGCCATTTCCTTTTCCAGGGCATCTTCCAAACCCAGGGATTGAACCTGCATCCTGTGCATTGGCAGGCAGATTCTTTACCACAGAGCCACCAGGGAAGCCTCATACTGCATTTTATTTAATCACTCTTCTGTTGATGGACACTTGGGTTGTTTCTACCTTTTCAGTATTGTGAATAATGTCACAGTGAGCCCTGGCGTTAAAGTATTTGTTTGAAACCCCATTTTCAGTTCTTTGCATATATACCTATATTTTTACATATAGTATGAGTTAGGAGAAGGAAATGGCAACCTACTCCAGTGTTCTTGCCTGGAGAATCCCAGGGACAGGGGAGCCTGGTGGGCTGTCGTCTCTGGGGTTGCACAGAGTTGGACACGACTGACGTGACTTAGCAGCAGCAACAGCAGCAGCAGAGGTTCACTTTATTCTTTTTTTTTTTTTTTAATTAATTTATTGATTTTAATTGGAGGCTAATTATAATATTGTGGTGGTTTCTGCCATACATCGACATGAATTAGCCATGGGTGCACGTGTGTTCTCCATCCAGATCCCCCTTCCCACCTCCCTCCCCATCCCATCCTCCAGGGTCCTCCCAGTGCACCAGCTCTGAGCACCCTGTGTCATGCATCAAACCTGGACGGGGATCCACTTTACATATGATAATATACATATTTCAGTGCTACCCCTCTCAAATCATCCCACCCTCACCTTCTCCCACAGAGTCCAAAAGACTGTTCTGTACATCTGTGTCTCTTTTGCTATCTGTTATATAGGGTCATCCTTACCATCTTTCTAAGTTCCATATATATGCGTTAGTATACTAGATTGGTGTTTTTCTTTCTGACTTACTTCACTCTGTATAATAGGCTCCAGTTTCATCCACCTCATTAGAACTGATTCAAATGTGTTCTTTTTAATGGCTGAGTAATACTCTATTGTGTATATGTACCACAGCTTTCTTATCCATTTGTCTGCCGATGGACATCTAGGTTGCTTCCGTGTCCTGGCTATTGTAAACAGTGCTGTGATGAACATTGGGGTACATGTGTCTCTTTCAATTCTGGTTTCCTCAGCGTGTATGCCCAGCAGTGGGATTGCTGGGTCATAAGGCAGTTCTATTTCCAGTTTTTTGAGGAGTCTCCACACTGTTCTCCATAGTGGCTGTACTAGTTTGCATTCCCACCAACAGTGTAAGAGGGTTCCTTTTTCTCCGTGCCCTCTCCAGCATTTATTGTTTGTAGACTTTATGATAGCAGACATTCTGACCAGTGTGAGATGGTACCTCATTGTGGTTTTGATTTGCATTTCTCTGATAATGAGTGATGTTGAGCATCTTTTTATGTGTTTGTTAGCCATCTGTATGTCTTTGGAGAAATGTCTGTGTAGTTCTTTGGCCCATTTTTTGATTGAGTCGTTTATTTTTCTGGAATTGAGCTGCATGAGCAGCTTGTATATTTTTGAGATTAATTTTTTGTCAGTTGCTTCATTTGCTATTATTTTCTCCCATAGTGAAGGCTGTTTTTTCACCTTGCTTATAGTTTCCTTCGTTGTGCAAAAGCTTTTATGTTTAATTAGGTCCCATTTGTTTATTTTTGCTTTTATTTCCATTACTCTGGGAGGTGGGTCATAGAGGATCCTGCTGTGATTTATGTCAGACAATGTTTTGCCCATGTTTTCCTCTAGGAGTTTTATAGTTTTTCATCTTACATTTAGATCTTTAATCCATTTTGAGTTTATTTTTGTGTATGGTGTTAGAAAGTGTTCATTCTTTTACAAGTGGTTGACCAGTTTTCCCAAAACTACTTAAAGGATTGTCTTTTCTCCATTGTATATTCTTGCCTCCTTTGTCAAAGATAAGGTGTCCATAGGTGTGTGGATTTATCTCTGGGCTTTCTGTTTTGTTCCATTGATCTATATTTCTGTCTTTGTGCCAGTACCATACTGTCTTGATGACTGTGGCTTTGTAGTAGAGCCTGAACTCAGGCAGGTTGATTTCTCTAGTTCCATTCTTCTTTCTTAAGATTGCTTTGGCTATACGAGGTTTTTTCTGCTGCTACTGCTAAGTCACTTCAGTCGTGTCCGAGTCTGTGCGACCCCATAGACAGCAGCCCACCAGGCTCTGCCATCCCTGAGATTCTCCAGGCAAGAACACTGGAGTGGGTTGCCATTTCCTTCTCCATTGCGTGAAAGTGAAAAGTGAAAGTGAAGTCGCTCAGTCGCAGCCGACTCCTAGCGACCGCATGGACTGCAGCCTACCAGGCTCCTCCATCCATGGGATTTTCTAGGCCAGAGTACTGGAGTGGCTTGCCATTGCCTTCTCCCATACGAGGTTTTTTCTATTTCCATACAAATCGTGAAATTATTTGTTCTAGCTCTGTGAAGAATACCGTTGGTAGCTTGATGGGGATTGCATTGAATCTATAGATTGCTTTGGGTAGTATACTCATTTTCACTATATTGATTCTTCCAATCCATGAACATGGTATATTTCTCCATCTATTAGTGTCCTCTTTGATTTCTTTCACCAGTGTTTTATAGTTTTCTATATATAGGCTCCAAAATCACTGCAGATGGTGACTGCAGCCATGAAATTAAAAGATGCTTACTCCTTGGAAGGACAGTTATGACCAACCTAGATAGCATATTCAAAAGCAGAGACATTACTTTACCAACAAAGGTTCGCCTAGTCAAGGCTATGGTCTTTCCTGTGGTCATGTATGGATGTGAGAGCTGGACTGTGAAGAAGGCTGAGCGCCGAAGAATTGATGCTTTTGAACTGTGGTGTTGGAGAAGACTCTTGAGAGTCCCTTGGACTGCAAGAAGATCCAACCAGTCCATTCTGAAGGAGATCAGCCCTGGAATTTCTTTGGAAGGAATGATGCTAAAGCTGAAACTCCAGTATTTTGGCCACCTCATGCGAAGAGTTGACTCATTGGAGAAGACTCTGATGCTGGGAGGGATTGAGGGCAGGAGGAGAAGGGGACGACAGAGGATGAGATGGCTGGATGGCATCACTGACTTGATGGGTGTGAGTCTGGGTGACCTCCGGGAGCTGGTGATGGACAGGGAGGCCTGGCGTGCTGCGGTTCATGGGGTCGCAAAGAGTCGGACACGACTGAGCGACTGATCTGATCTGATCTGATATATAGGTCTTTAGATTCTTTAGGTAGATATATTCTTTTCATTCTTTTCATTGCAATTCATTGCATTGTATTTCATTCTTTTCATTGCAATGGTGAGTGGAATTGTTTCCTTAATTTCTCTATTTTCTCATTATTAGTGTATAGGAATGCAAGGGATTTCTGTGTGTTGATTTTATATCCTGCAACTTTACTATATTCATTGATTAGCTCTAGTAATTTTCTGGTGGAGTCTTTAGGGTTTTCTATGTAGAGGATCATGTCATCAGCAAACAGTGAGAGTTTTACTTCTTCTTTTCCAATTTGGATGCCTTTTATTTCTTTTTTTGCTCTGATTGCTGTGGCCAAAACTTCCAAAACTATGTTGAATAATAGTGGTGAGAGTGGGCACCCTTGTCTTGTTCCTGACTTTAGAGGAAATGCTTTCAATTTTTCACCATTGAGGATAATGTTTGCTGTGGGTTTGTCATATATAGCTTTTATTATGTTGAGGTATGTCCCTTCTATTCCTGCTTTCTGGAGAGTTTTTATCATAAATGGATGTTGAATTTTGTCAAAGGCTTTCTCTGCATCTTTTGAGATAATCATATGGCTTTTATTTTTCAGTTTGCTAATGTGGTGTATTACATTGATTTGCGAATATTGAAGGATCCTTGCATCCCTGGGATGAAGCCCACTTGGTCATGGTGTATGATCTTTTTAATGTGTTGTTGGATTCTGATTGCTAGAATTTTGTTAAGGATTTTTGCATCTATGTTCATCAGTGATATTGGCCTGTAGTTTTCTTTTTTTGTGTGGCACTTTTGTCAGGTTTTGGTATTAGGGTGATGGTGGCCTCATAGAATGAGTTTGGAAGTTTACCTTCCTCTGCAATTTTCTGGAAGAGTTTAAGTAGGATAGGTGTTAGCTCTTCTCTAAATTTTTGGTAGAATTCAGCTGTGAAGCCGTCTGTACCTGGGCTTTTGTTTGCTGGAAGATTTCTGATTACAGTTTCATTTTCCTTGCTTGTGATGGGTCTGTTAAGATTTTCTATTTCTTCCTGGTCCAGTTTTGAAAAGTTGTACTTTTCTAAGAATTTGTCCATTTCTTCCATGTTGTCCATTTTATTGGCATATAATTTCTGATAGTAGTCTTTTATGATCTTTTGTATTTCTGTGTTGTCTGTTGTGATCTCTCCATTTTCATTTCTAATTTTATTGATTTGATTTTTATCCTTTTGTTTCTTGATGAGTCTGGCTAATGGTTTGTCAATTTTATTTATCCTTTCAAAGAACCAGCTTTTGGCTTTGTTGGTTTTTGTTATGGTCTCTTTTGTTTCTTTTGCATTTATTTCTGCCCTAATTTTTAAGATTTCTTTTCTTCTACTAACCCTGGGATTCTTCACTTCTTCCTTTTCTAGTTGCTTTAGGTGTAGTGTTAGGTTATTTATTTGACTTTTTTCTTGTTTTTTGAGATAAGCATGTATTGCTATAAACTTTCCCCTTAGCGCTGCTTTTACTGAGTCCCATAGGTTTTGGGTTGTTGTGTTTTCATCTTCATTCATTTCTATGCATATTTTGATTTCTTTTTTTTTTTTATATCTTCTGTGATTTGCTGGTTGTTCAGAAGTATGTTGTTTAGCCTCCATGTGTTTGTATTTTTAATAGTTTTTTTCCTGTAGTTGACATCTAATTTTACTGCATTGTGATCAAAAAAAGATGCTTGAAATGATTTCCACTGTTTTGAATTTACCAAGGTGAGATTTATGGTGCAGGATGTGATCTATCCTGGAGAAGGTTCCGTGTGCACTTGAGAAAAAGGTGAAATTCATTGTTTTGGGGTGAAATGGCCTATAGATACCAATTATGTCTAACTGATCCATTCTATCATTTAAAGTTTGTGTTTCTTTGCTAATTTTCTGTATAGTTGATCTATCCATAGGTATGAGTGGGGTATTAAAGTCTCCCACTATTATTGTGTTACTGTTAATTTCCCCTTTCATACTTCTTAGCATTTGCCTTACATATTGCAGTGCTCCCCTGTTGGTTTCATATATATTTATAATTGTTATATCTTCTTGGATTGACCCTTTGATCATTATGTAGTGTCCTTCTTTGTCTTGTTCCATGGCCTTTATTTCACAGTCTATTTTATCTGATATGAGTATTGCTACTCCTGCTTCTTTTGGTCTCCATTTGTGTGAAGTATCTTTTTCCAGCCCTTAACTTTCAGTGTTTATGTGTCCCTTGTTTTGAGGTGGGTCTCTTATAGACAGCATATATAGGGGTCTTGTTTTCCATTCAGCCAGTCTTTGTCTTTTGGTTGGGGCATTCAACTCATTTACATTTAAAGTAATTATTGGTAAGTATGATCCCGTTGCCATTTACTTTGTTGTTTTGGGTTTGAGTTTATAAACCTTTTCCGTGTTTCCTGTCTAGAGAACATCCTTTAGCATCTGTTGAAGAGCTGGTTTGGTGGTGCTGAATTTTCTCAGGTTTTGCTTGTCTGTAAAGCTTTTGATTTCTCCTTCATATTTGAATGAGATCCTTGCTGGGTACAGTAATCTGGATTGTAGGTTTTTCTCTTTCATCACTTTAAGTATGTCCCACCATTCCCTTTTGGCCTGAAGAATTTCTATTTTTTTTTTTTTTTTAAAAGTCACCTTCACAGTTTTGGCTGTGCTCTTCGGTGGCACATTCTCTTTCTGTGACAGACGGAGAACAGACGATCTTCCGGTAAGTTCCGGTGGTGAAAACAGGAAGTCGCAATTTTCTGTACTTTTGTCACCAGTGACATTTTCGTCACTGAAGATATGCAGACTCATTCTGTCGGCTGCCGCGCGGGAGCCCAGGGTGGGAGGTGCGGAGTTCCAAGAATTTCTATTGAAAGATCAGCTGTTGTTATCCTATGGGAATCACCTTGTGTGTTATTTGTTGTTTTTCCCTTGCTGCTTTTAATATTTGTTCTTTGTGTTTGACCTTCATTAATTTGATTAATAGGTGTCTTGGGGTGTTTGACGTTGGGTTTATCCTGTTTAGGACTCCCTGGTTTCTTGGACTTGAGTGGCTATTTCCTTCCCCGTTTTAGGGAAGTTTTCAACTATTATCTGCTCAAGTATTATCTTTCTTTTTATTTTCTTCTTCTGGGACTCCTGTGATTTGAATGTTGGGGTGTTTGACATTGTCCCAGAGGTCTCTGAGGTTTTCCTCATTTCTTTTAATTCTTTTGAATTTTTTCCTCTTTGCTTCATTTATTTCCACCATTCTATCTTCCACCTCATTTATCCTATCTTGTGCCTCAGTTGTTCTATTGTTGGTTCCCTCCAGAGTGTTTTTGATCTCAGTTTTTGCATTATTCATTATTGATTGACTTTTTTTATTTCTTCTAGATCCTTATTAAACATTTCTTGCATCTTCTCAATCCTTGTCTCCAGACTATCTGTAACTCCATTTTTTCCCCAAGATTTTGGATCATTCTTACTATCATTATTCTGAATTCTTTTTCAGGTAGACTCCCTATCTCCTCCTCTTTTGTTTAGTTTGGTGGATGTTTATCATGTTCCTTTACCTATTGAATATCTCTCTGCCTTTTTATCTTGTTTAGATTGCTATGTTTGGGGTGGCCTCTCTGTAAGTTTGTGGTTCCTCTTTATTGTGGAGGTTCTTCCCTACAGGTGGGGTTGGATGAGTGGCTTGTCAAGGTTTACTGATTAGGGAAGCTTGTCTCAGTGTTCTGGTGGGTGGAGCTGGATCTCTTCTCTCTGGAGTGTAATGAAGTATCCAGTTGTGAGTTTTGAGGTGTCTTTGGGTTTGGTGTGACTTTGGGCAGCCTGTATATTAATGTTCAGGGCTATGTTCCTGTGTTGGTGGAGAACTAGCGTGACATGTCTTGCTCTGGAACTTGTTGGCTCTTGGGTAGAGCTTGGTTTCAGTGTAGATATGGAGGCTTTTGGATGAGCTCTTGTCGATTAATGTTCCCTGGAGTCAGGAGTTTTCTGGTGTTCTCAAGTTTTGGATTTAAGCCTCCTGCCTGTTGTTTTCAGTCTTTTTCTTACAGTAGCCTGAAGACTTCTCCATCCATACTGTATCGATGATAAAACATCTAGGTTAATGGAGAAGAGATTCTCCACATGTGAGGGACACCCAGAGAGGTTCACAGAGTTACATGGAGAAGAGAAGAGGGAGGATCAAGATAGAGGTGACCAGGAGGAGAAGAGGGGGAATCAAAAGGGGAGAAAGCAATCCAGCCAGTAATCAATTCCCTATATGCTCTCCACAATCTGGAACACCCAGAGAGGTTCACAGAGCTACGTAGAGAAGAGAAGAGGGAGGAAGGAGATAGAGATGATCAGGAGGAGAAGATGGGGAGTCAAAAGGAGAGAGATTTAGCCAGTAATCAGTTCCCTAAGTGTTCTCCACAGCCCGGAATACCCATAGAGATTCACAGAGTTGGGTAGAGAAGAGAATGGTAGGGAGGAGATAGAGGTGACCTGGGGGAGAAAAAGGAGAGTCAAAAGGAGGAGAGGGAAATCAAGCCAGTAATCACACTTTTAAGTTAAAATGAGTGCTGAAAATTGGATTCTTAAAGGTACAAAATTGATAACAAATACCAAAAAGCAAAGATAAAAAATCTGGAGGTCAGACTCTCAAAAATACAATATTAAAAAAACTAAATCAGAAAAATTATAAAAAAATATGTATGAAATTTGCTTTAAAAATAGGGTTTTTTTTTTTTGCAAGGTAATAGTAGGTTATAAAAATGAAAATTAATGGAGTAATAAAGGAATTAAAATACAAAATTTTAAAAATTTAAAAAGTGGTGATAGTAAAATATATCTAGGAATTTCTCTGGAGCTGTTGTAGGCAGTGTGAGGTCAGTTCAGTTTCAGATAGTTCCTTGTTCCAGCTTATACTTCTTCTCGAGGTCTGTAGGCCCCTTCCAATGTAGTTGGTCCTAAGTACAGGGTTTTAATCTATTGCACCTGTCACTTCCAAAGCGGTTCCATCTGTTTATTTTGGCTTCTTCTGTTTGCCAGTCTCTTCAGTGTCTAATTTCAGTGCCCTGACACAAGGGGGCGGAGATGATCACTTATTTAGGCTCATTTGTTCAGTCGTGTTGTGGTAAGGGAGGAACAGTGCAAGCAAATATCACTGTCGTGTGTGGGGAGTGCTCACAATGTCTGGCCACACTGGGTTTGCCCCTGCTCACAGCGTGTGTGCTTACCTGGTCTACCCTGCTCGGGCTCCAGGTTGCTCTGCAGGGGAACGGTCTAAAGTGGGCCTTGGGTTGCAGTACACTTCGCAGGTTTAAGCTGCTCTGGTAAGGGAGGAACAGTGCAAGCAAATATCACTGTCGTGTGTGGGGAGTGCTCACAATGTCTGGCCACACTGGGTTTGCCCTGCTCACAGCGTGTGTGCTTACCTGGTCTACCCTGCTCGGGCTCCAGGTTGCTCTGCAGGGGAACGGTCTAAAGTGGGCCTTGGGTTGCAGTACACTTCGCAGGTTTAAGCTGCTCAGGTTCAGATTCTTGAGTACTCCAGATCAGATCAGATCAGTCACTCAGTCGTGTCCGACTCTTTGAAACCCCATGAATTGCAGCACGCCAGGCCTCCCTGTCCCTCACCAACTCCCAGAGGTCACTGAGACTCACATCCATTGAGTCAGTGATGCCATCCAGCCATCTCATCCTCTGTCGTCCCCTTCTCCTCTTGCCCTCAATCCCTCCCAGCATCAGAGTCTTCTCCATTGAGTCAACTCTTCGCATGAGGTGGCCAGTTGGGCCTGCGTTTTGTGCCCTTCCCAGGTCCGAGCAGCTCAGGCAACCAGGTGCTTGGCGAGCACACTCTCGCCAGGTGGGGCGGTGTGTCTTACACCTCCCTGGTCCCAGCCACTTGCTTTTCCTGGGTGCTCAGTGGGAGCACCGTCTCAGGTGTGCTGTGTGTCTCCTCTGGGGAGCTGATCTCTGGCTGTGACCCTCCTGGTGGATGTCAACTGTCCACCATCCCAGGAAGACTTGGTTAGCAACTGGGGTCCTGCTCACAGTTTGGTGGAGGATGCCATCTCTGGGGCAGAGATTGCCCCTCTCCCTCCAGCTCTGGTTGTTGCCCGCCTGCCTCTCTGCCTCTGGTGGGGGATGGGCCAGTCTGCAGCCAGCTAGCTCTCCTCTGGTATTCACTCAGTCCTTTGTTCTGTGAGTGGGCCTGGCAGTGTCTTAGGTTAGAGCTTTTTGTGGGAAAGCTTGGAAAAGGAGTACGTCAAGGCTGCATATTGTCACCATGTTTATTTAACTTATATGCAGAGTACATCATGAGAAATGCTGGACTGGAAGAAACACAAGTTGGAATCAAGATTGCTGGGAGAAATATCAATAACCTCAGATATGCAGATGACACGACTCTTATGGCAGAAAGTGAAGAGGGGCTAAAAAGCCTCTTGATGAAAGTGAAAGTGGAGAATGAAAAGGTTGGCTTAAAGCTCAACATTCAGAAAACAAAGATCATGGCATCTGGTCCCATCACTTCATGGGAAATAGATGGGGAAACAGTGGAAACAGTGTCAGACTTTGTTTTTCTGGGCTCCAAAATCACTGCAGATGGTGACTGCAGCCATGAAATTAAAAGACGCTTACTCCTTGGAAGGAAAGTTACGACCAACGTAGATAGCATATTCAAAAGCAGAGACATTACTTTACCAACAAAGGTTCACCTAGTCAAGGCTATGGTCTTTCCTGTGGTCATGTATGGATGTGAGAGCTGGACTGTGAAGAAAGCTGAGTGCTAAAGAATTGATGCTTTTGAAGTGTGGTGTTGGAGAAGACTCTTGAGAGTCCCTTGGACTGCAAGAAGATCCAACCAGTCCATTCTGAAGGAGATCAATCCTGGAATTTCTTTAGAAGGAATGATGCTAAAGCTGAAACTCCAGTATTTTGGCCACCTCATGCGAAGGGTTGACTCATTGGAGAAGACTCTGATGCTGGGAGGGATTGAGGGCAGGAGGAGAAGGGGACGACAGAGGATGAGATGGCTGGATGGCATCACTGACTCGATGGGTATGAGTCTGGGTGACCTCCGGGAGCTGGTGATGGACAGGGAGGCCTGGCGTGCTGTGGTTCATGGGGTCGCAAAGAGTCGGACACGACTGAGCGACTGATCTGATCTGATCTCTCTCTCTTTTTTCTCTTTAGTTATTCCACAGCTTGGGTTGCTATCTCAGATTAGCTCCCTCAGATTGTCCTCAGGGCATTCAGGCCCAGTCCTTGCCCTAAGCAATGCAACCCGCGCCTCCCTGTTCAGCGCCCCCAACCCCCCAACCCTCCCACCGCTCGCTGGTGGCAGACACAAGCATCTGGGCTGCTTTACCACTGGGAGTTGCAGTTAGGTTCATACTCTGTGGATTTTATTTATTTAGTTTTTCCTCCCAGTTATGTTGCCCTTTGAGACTCCAAAACTCCCCACAGACCTGCTGGTGAGAGGATTTCCTAATGTTTGGAAACTTCTCCTCTTTCATGACTCCCTCCCTGGGACAGGTCTCCATCCCTAACTCTTTTGTCTCTCTTTTTATCTTTTATATTTTGCCCTACCTCCTTTTGAAGACAATAGCCTGCTTTTCTGGGTGCCTGGTGTCCTCCACCAGCGTTCAGAAGTTGTTTTGTGGAATTTGCTCAGTGTTCAAATGATCTTTCGATGAATTTGTGGGGGAGAAGGTGGTCTCCCCGTCCTATTCCTCTGCCGTCTTAGGACTGCCCCCCGCCACTTTATTCTTTTGCATGTAGAAACTTAGTTATCTCAGCATCATTTGCTGAAGAGACTATTCTTTTCCTACTGAATGGACTTGGCATTTTTGTCAGAAATCAGTGGTCTAGAGATGTATAACTTTATTTCTGGTTTTTCAATACCATTCCTTTTGTCTACATGTCTGTCCATATGCTGGTATTTTTTTGATTACTGTAGGTTTGCAGTGAGTTTTAATAGTGGGAAGTGTGAGTCTTCTTGTGCTGTTCTTTTTCAAGATTATTTTGTAGCCCCCTTGCAGTTCCATATGAATTTGACTATTGCAAAAAAGGATGTTGGAAGTTTGATGGTGATTGCAGTGAGTCTATTGATGACTTCGTGTAGTATTGACATTTTAACTATGTAAACTCTTCTGACCCATGAACACAGGATGTCTTTCCATTTATTTTGATCTTCTTTTATTTCTTCAGCAGTATTTTGTAGCTTTTACTGCATAAGTCTTTAAGTAACCTCTTGGTCAAATTTACTCCTGACTGTTTTATTCTTTTAGATGCTATTGTAAATGGAATTCCTTTTTCGGTTTCCCTTTCAGATTGTTCATTATTGGTTAATAATAGAAAGCCAAGTATGCACCTGCTTTTGGTTTGCTGATCTTGTAACCTGCAACTTTGCTGAAATTAGTAGCTTGAACAGCTTTCTTGTAAATTCTCTGGAATTTTCTATACATAGGATCATATTTATGCAAATAAAAATAGTTTTACTTCTTCCTCTCCAGCTTGGATGCCTTTTTATTATTAACTGCTCTGACTGGAACTTCCAGCACAGTGTTGAATAGCAGTGGTACTAGTGTGCATCCTTGTCTTGTTCCTGATCCTAGGGTGAGAATTTTGTGTTTCATTATTGAATAGGATGTTAGCTGTAAGTTTTTGTACATGATCATGATGTTGGGGAAACTTCCTTCTGTTTGTAGTTTTCTGAGTGTTTTTCATGAAAGGTGATAGATTTTGCCAAATGCCTTTTCTGTGTCGATTGAGATGATCATGTAGCTTTTGTCCTTTGTTGTATTAATGTGGTATATCATACTGATTGATTTTTTTGTATATTGAACCACTTTTGCATTTCTGTAGGTTTTAATACATATATAATGATATGTATCTACCATTTGCAGCACCATACTAAATGGTTTCACTTGCCCTAAAAATCCTCTGCCTATGTATCACTCCCTTAGCCATAACCCTGATAGCCTCATAACCACTGGCAGTCACTCATGCGTCTCTTGTTTCTATAGTTTTCCAAAACTATAGTATATTTTGCAAAATACTGTGTAGTTAGAATCACACAGTGTGTAGATTTTTTGGATCAGCCCCTTCCAACTTGTTATATGGGAGAAGCTGGCCTGATAAAGCTGTTTACTCTGTGATTCAAGTTTCCTCCATGTCTTGTCATTGCTTAACATCTGATTTCTTTTTAGCGTTAATATTACATTGTCTGGTTATATTACAGTTCAGTTTTCTATTAACCTACTGAAGAATGTCTTCGCTGCTTTTAAGTTTTGGCAGTTATGAATAAAGCTGCTAAAAATACATATGCAAGTTTTTATGTGGACATGCATAAGTTTTCACCTCATTGGGTAAATACGGAGGAACATGATTGCTGGCTCAAAAAAGTAAGAATGTGTTTAGCTTGTAAGTAAATTTGTAAGTATGTTTAGTTTGCCAAAGTGTCTTCTAGAGTGGCTGTACTAATTTGCATCCCTACCAGCAGTAAGAAGAGTTCTCTTGCTCCACATCTTTTTTCAGCATTTGGAGTCAGTGTTCTGAATTTTGGCCGTTCTGATAGGTGTGTAGTGGTATCTCATTATAATTTGCATTTCCTTGATGACATATGGTGTAGAACATATTTTCATATGCTTATTTGCCATGTCTGTTTTTCTTTGGTAAGGGATCTGTTCAGGTCTTTTGCCCATTGTTTTAACTGGATTGTTTTCTTACTGTTGAGTTTGTTTGACCTAAATATAGAGGTAAACTGAAACAAGATCAAGAAAATGAGTTTATTCAGGAATAGGAGAGGAACTGTAATTCAGGACAAGCAAACTATAGCAAGTTACAGATGAGTCCATTGAGGGTTTGGGGCAGGTTGTGTTTATGGACAAGGAATGTAAAGAGGGGAGAGTTCAGTTAGAGTCAGTTAAAATAAGCAACAAATGGAGACCAGCCTTGAAAACTTCCTGAGCAGATAGAAATCAGTTTAGCCACAGAAACAAAACTCAGTTCAGCCCCCTCTTTGAGTCCAAAGACTGACCTGGGTCATCTCCTGTTTTTTAAACTTCCTGAGTTTGATATGAGACAGCCCCTGGTCAACCCCCTGTCATCTGAGAAAATTTTGGCACTATTGGTGTTCAATAAATCAGGCATTTTAGAGAAATCAGTTTTTTAGTGTTTAAGTTTTATCTCCCTGAGGACAAATGTATGAGATTCTCCATTTTATATCCTATTTTAGACTGAAATTTTTTTCACAAGTTTTAAGAGTTCTTTGTATATGTTAGATAGCAGGCTTTTGTCAGACTGTGTGTTTTGTATTTTCTCCCAGTCTGTGATTATCTTCTCATACTCTGGATAGTGTCTTTCACAGAGGAGAAATTTTAAGTCCTGCATACCAATTATTTCTTTCATGGATCATGCCTTTGAAAGTAGAGTATCTAAAAAGTTAACTGCCATACCCAGGGTCACCTAAGTATTCTCCTATGTTGTCTTCTAGGAGTTTTGTAATTTTGTGTTTTACATTTAGGTCTGTGAATCCATTTTGAGTTAATTTTTTGTAAAAGGTGTAAGGTTTGGGTCTACATCAGTTTTTTTGGATAGGGATGTCTGGTTGTTTCAGCCTCATTTGTTAAAAAGACTGTCTTTCTTCCATTGTATTACCTTTGATCCTTTGTCAAAGATTAGTTTATTATATTTATGTAGGTCTGTTTCTGGACTCTATTTTGTTCCATTGATTTATTTCACCAATACCATACCTCTTGATGATATTGAGTCTTTCTTCTTCACTTATTTAGCTTTTTGAGTTTTGTAATCTTTGTAAACTCTACATAAAAGTTTTGTAATCTTCCTCATAAAGATCTTGTATTTGTTTTTTTAGATTTATGCCTATATATTTCTATCTGGCAGAGGTGCGTGTGCTAATGTAAATGGTATTGTGTTGTTACTAATAATTTCAAATTCATTGCTGGTATATAGAAAAGTGATTTACTTTAGTAAATTCACTTTGGATCCCGCAACTTTGCTATAATTATTAGTTTCAGCAGTATTTTTGTTCTGTAGGATTTTCTACATAGACAATCATGTTATCTGGAAACATAGTTAGGTTTCTTCCTTCCCAGTCTGTGTGGCTTCTATATATTTTCTTTTCTTGGTTTATTGTATTAGCTAGGACTTCCAGTACAGTTTTTAAAGGGAGTGGTGAGAGGGCACATTCTTGCCTTTATACCTGATCTTAGTGGAAAAATTTCTAGGTTTTCATCATTACATATGATGTTAGCTCTGGGTTTTTGTGGATGTTCTTTATCAAGTTAAGAATGTTCCCCTTTTGTTGGGAGTTTTTAATCATGAGATGCTGGATTTTGTGAATGCCTTTCTTCATCTCTTGATATGTTCATGTAGTTTTTCTTCTTTAGCTGTTGATATAGTAGAATATGTGAATTGTTTTTCAGATAAATTATTTATTTGGCTGTGCTGGGGCTTAGTTGTGGCACATGTCGTCTTCCATCTTTGTTGCAGCATGAGGGATCTTCAGTTGCGGCATAAGAACTCTTAGTTGCAATATGTGAGCTCTTAGTTGTAGCATGTGGGATCTAGTTCCCTGACCAAGGATCAAATCTAGTCCCCCTGGATTGGGAGCATGGGGTCTTAGCCATTGGACCACCAGGGAAGTCTGTTTTTCAGATGTTGAATCAGCCTCGCATGCCTGGGATAAATCCCACCTGGAAGTAGTGTATAATTATTTTTGTCAATACTGAGTTTGACTTGTTAAATATTTTGTTGGGAATTCTTGCATTTAGGTTTGCGAGAGACACTGGTCTGTAGTTTTCTTGTAATGTTGTTTCAGTATTAGGGTGATGATGGCCTCATAGAATGAGTTAGGAAATATTCTGTCTGATTGTATCTTCTAGAAGAGATCATAGAGAACTGGTGCAATTTCATTTTTAAAAGTTTTGTAGAATTCTCCACCAATGAACCTTGTTGGAGTGTGTTTTTTGTTGTTGCTGTTTTGTTTTTTGACTATACCACATGACTTAAACAGTCTTAGGTTCCTTGACCAGGGGTTGAACACAGGCCCTGGCAATGGAAGTGTGGAGTTGTAACCACGGGACTGCCAGGGCGTTCCCTGAATTTGTTTTTTAAATCATGTAAGAAATAAAACGTGGCATTACAGTAATAATGCCAGAAATAATAATCAGAAATACAGTAATAATGACTTTCATATTTCCCCATGTAGTTATCTTTACTGAAGATCTTGATTTCTTTATACGGTTTTGTGATACCATCTACTATCTTTTTATTTCAACCTGGTGGGCTTGTTTTACCATTTCTTGTAGGGCAGGCATAGTGGTAACACTCTCTTCAGCTTGTTTATCTAGAAATGTCTTAATTTGTCCCTCATTTTTGAAGGACAGCTTGCCAAGGATAGACTTCTTGGTTGAAATTTTACTTTTTCAGCACTTTGTTTCTTAAATTTTTAATTGAAGTATATATATTTGCTGTATAATATGTTATAGTGTACAATATAGTAATTCACAATTTTTAAAGGTTATAATTTAAAAATATTTATAGTTGTACATATATTTATAGTTATAAAATATTGACTGTATTCACTCTATTATACAATGTATCCCATAGCTTACTTTACACCTTGTGTCTCTTACTCTCTTACCCCTATATTGCTCCTCCTGTCTTATTTCCCCCATTGACAACCACTAGTTTGTTGTCTACATCTGTGTCTGATTCTTTTTGGTTGTATACATTAGTTTGTTATATTTTTTAGATTCCATATATAAGTGATATCATACAGTATTTGTCTTTCTCTGGCTTATTTTACTTAGTATAATGCCCTCCAAGTCCATCCATGTTGCCACAAATGGCAAAATTTCATTCTTTGTATGTCTGAGTAGTATTCCATTATATGTATGAGTGAGTCACTCAGTCATGCCTGACTCTTTGCGACCCAGAGGACTGTAGCTGGCCAGGCTCTTCTGTCCATGTCATTTTCCAGGGAAGAATACTGGAGGAGTAGTCATTCCCATTTCCAGGTGATCTTCCCAACCCAAGGATGAACCTGGGTCTCCCACACTGCAGGCAGATTCTTTACTGTATGAGCCACCAGGGAAGCCCATTATACATATATACCATTTTTCTCTATCTGTTCATCTGTTGATTGACACTTAGGTTGCTTACATATCTTGGCAATTATAAATAATGCTGCTATGAACATTGGAGTGCATGTATCTTTTTGAATTAGTGGTGGGTTTTTTTTTTTTTTTTTTTGGATACATACCCAGGAGTGGAAATTACTAGGGCAGAAGCACTAAATAGACATTTTTCCAGAGAAGAAATGCAAATGGAAAACATGCACATGAAAAGATCCTCAACCTCACTAATCATCAGGGAAATGAAAAATCAAACCCACAATGAAGTATTACCTCACACCTGTCAGAATCAGTGAGTTCAATTCAGTCGCTCCGTCGTGTCTGACTCTTTGTGACCCCATGAATCGCAGCACGCCAGGCCTCCCTGTCCATCACCATCTCCTGAAGTTCACTCAGACTCATATCCATCGAGTCAGTGATGCCATCCAGCCATCTCATCCTCTGTCGTCCCCTTCTCCTCCTGCCCCCAATCCCTCCCAGCATCAGAGTCTTTTCCAATGAGTCAACTCTTCACATGAGGTGGCCAAAGTACTGGAGTTTCAGCTTTAGCATCATTCCTTCCACAGAAATCCCAGGGCTGATCTCCTTCAGAATGGACTGGTTGGATCTCCTTGCAGTCCAAGGGACTCTCAAGAGTCTTCTCCAACACCACAGTTCAAAAGCATCAATTCTTCGGCGCTCAGCTTTCTTCATAGTCCAACTCTCACACCCATAAGTGACCACAGGAAAAACCATAGCCTTTACTAGATGGACCTTTGTTGGCAAAGTAATGTCTCTGCTTTTGAATATGCTATCTAGGTTGATCATAACTTTTCTTCCAAGGAGTAAGCATCTTTTAATTTCAGGGCTGCAGTCACCATCTGCAGTAATTTTGGAGCCCCCAAAAATAAAGTCTGACACTGTTTCCACTGTTTCCCCATCTATTTGCCTGTCAGAATAGCTATCATCAAAATGAACACAAATAAATGTTGTCAAAGATGTGGAGAAAACGGAGCCCTTGTATACTGTTAGTGGGAATGTATATTGGTACAGCCACTATCAAAACAGTATGGAGGATTCTCAAAAAACTAAAAATAAAACTACCATTAAAAAAAATAGGGGGGAGACTGCCACCACATTCTGCCTAGCAATCTGTCTGCTGCACACACTGGGGTATCCCTCCAGGACCTCACTTCAGAGAGGGGAGGATCCATTGATGAGTCTGTGGCTTGGAAGAGCGTCGTCATTTGACCACGCCAGGTACCTTGATCACAGACTTTCAGCCTCCAGCACAAGATCAAGCCCTGAGCCTTTAGAGTGGGAGCACTGACTCCAAGACCATGGACTACCAGAGAACTAACCCTAGGGAGTATCAAATAGTGAGAACTCATGCAAAGGAAACCACTTGAATACAAGACCCAGCATCACCCAACAACCAGTAGCCCCCTGTGCAGAATGCCTCATCTAAACAACAAACAAAAGAAAAATATCACTCAGCCTTGCCCATCAGAGGGAAAACAAACAAACAAATAAAACTCAGCACAAATCCCACCTGTACAAAGCTTACACAAACCACTGGCCCAACCTTGGTTTCTTGGAGGGCAGAAACCAAAAGGAAGAAAGAATTCAACCTTGAAGCCTGGGAAAAGGAAACCTCAAACACAATAAGTTAAAAAAAAATAATGAAAAGGCAGAGAAATACTACACAAATGAAGGAACAAACTAGAAACGCAGAAGTCCAAATAAATGAAGAGGACATAGGCAAACCACCTGAAAAAGAATTCAGAATAATAATGATTAAAAACCTTGAAAAATAAATGGAGAAAATGCAAAACTCAGTGACTTCACTTTGACTTCTCACTTTCATGCATTGGAGAAGGAAATGGCAACCCACTCCAGTGTTCTTGCCTGGAGAATCCCAGGGACGCGGGAGCCTGGTGGGCTGCCATCAATGGGGTCACACAGAGTCGGACACGACTGAAGTGACGTAGCATAGCATAGCATAAGAATGAAAGAATAAATATACAGAGGCAGACAACACAATTACTGAAATTAAAAACACTTTAGAATAATCAATAGTAGAATATCTGAAGCAGAAGAACAAGTCAGTGAGCTGGAAGATAAAATGGTGGAAATAATTTCTGTACAGCAGAATAAAGTAAAAATAAATGAAAAGAACTGAGGATTGTATCAGAGACCTCTGGGATAGTATCAAACACACCAACATTCAAATTATAGGGGTCCCAGAAGAAGAAGAGAAAAAGAAAGGGTATGGGAAAAATTTTGAAGACATTATCATTGAAAAATTCCCCAATAAGTAAAAGAAAATATTTAGTCAAGTCCAGGAGGTGCAAAGAGTTGCATACAGGATAAACCCAAGGAAAAACATGCTAATACACATACTAATCAAGCTAACAAAGACTAAACACAAAGAAAGAATATTAAAAGCAGCAAGGGAGAAGCAGAAAGTAACATACAAGGGAAACCCCATACGCTTAACAGCTCTTTCAGCAGAAACTCTCCAGGCCAGAAGGGAATGGCAGCATATGTTTAAAGTACTGAAAGGAAAAAATCTACAACCAAGATTACTATACCCTGCAAGGGTCTTATTCAAAATTGATGGAGAAATCAAAAGCTTTTCAGACAAGCAAAAATTAAGAGAATTCAGTACAACCAAACCAGCTTTACAACACATGTTAAAGAGACTTATATAGCCAAGAAATACAAGAGAAGAAAAAAGATCTACAAAACCAACCCCAAATAATTGAGAAAATGGCAGTAGGAACATATATATCAGTAGTTACTTTAAATGTAAATAGATTAAATGCTCCAACCAAAAGACACAGACTGGCTAAATGGATACAAAAACAAGAGCCATATATATGCTGTCTACAAGAAACCTACTTTAGACCTAAAGACACATATAGACTGAAAGTGAGAGGATGGTAAAATATGTTCCATGCCACTAGGAAGGAAAAGAAAGCTGGAGTAGCAGTCCTCATATCCGACAAAATAGACCTTAAAGTAAAGAATATTACAAGAGATAAGAAAGGACACTACATTATGATCAAGGGATCAAGACAAGAGGAATACATAACAATTACAAATATTTATGCACCCAACACAGGAGCACCTCAATACATAAGACAAACACTAACATAAAAGGAGAAATGGACAGTAACACAATACTAGTAGGACACCCCTCTCACACCAATGGACAGATCATCAAAACAGAAAATTAATAAGGAAATACAAGTCTTAAATGATACATTAGATGAGATGGATCTCATTGATATCTGCAGGACATTCCATCTAAATGCAGAAGAATACACTTTCTTCTCAAATGCACATGGAACATTCTCTAGGATAGACCACATCTTGAATCACAAATCAAACCTCAGTAAATTTAAGAAAATTGAAATGGTATCAAGCATCTTCTCCAACCACAACGCTATGAGACTAGATATCAAATACAAGAGAAAAACTGTAAGAAATACAAACACCTGGAGAGATTAAGCAACATGTTTGTAAATAATCAACAGGTTACTGAAGAAATCAAAAGGGAAATAAAAAAATTTCTGGAAACAAATAACAGTGAAAACACGACAACTCAAAACCTATGAGATGCAGCAAAAGCAGTTCTAAGAGGGAAGTTTATAGCAATACAATCCTACCTCAAGAAACAAGAAAAACGTTGAATAGACAACCTAACTTTACACCTAAAACAACTGGAAAAAGAAGAACAAAAATCCCCCAAAATTAGTAGAAGGAAAGAAATCATAAAGATCCTAGCAGAAATAAATGAAAAATACAATGAAAGAAATAATAGTAAAGATTAATAAAACTAAAAGCTCGTTCTTTGAGAAGATAAATAAAATTGACAAACCTTTATCCAGACTCATCAAGAATATGAGTCTGGATATTCTTGATATGAATATAGGTTACAACAGACAATGCAGAAATATGAAGGATTATAAGAGACTATTATGAACAGCTTTATGGGAATAAAATGGATAATCTGGAAGATATGGACAGATTCTAATCCTCCAAGACTGAAACAAGAAGAAATAGAAATTATGAACAACCCAGTTACAAACACTGAAATTGAAGCTGTGACCAAAAATCTCCCCTAAAACAAAAGCCCAGGACCAGATGGCTTCCTTCACAGGAGAATTCTGTAGAACATTTAGAGAACAGCTAACGCCTATCCTTCCAAAAATCTTTCAAAAAATCTCAGAGGAGGGAACACTTCCAAACTCACTCTATGAGGCCATCATCACTGTGATACCAAAACCAGACAAAGACAACACAAAAAAAGAAAGCTACAGGCCAGTATCACTGAAGAACATAGATGCAAAAATCCTCAACAGAATTTTAGCAAACAGAATTCAGCAACACATTGAAAAGCTCATACACCATGATCAAGTTGGGTTTATTCTAGGAATGCAAGGATTCTTCAATATATGCCAATCAGTCAATTTAATATACCATATTAACAAATTGAGAGATAAAAAACCATATGATAATCTCAATAGATGGAGAAAAACCTTTGACAAAATTCAGCACCCATTTATGATTAAAACTCTTCGAAAAATGGGCATAGAAGGAACTTACCTCAACATAGTAAAGGCCAATTACGAGAAACCTACAGCAAAATTATTCTCAATGGTGAAATACCGAAAGCAATCCCGTTAAGAATAGGAACAAGACAAGGGTGTCCACTTTCACTACTGTTATTCAACATAGTTCTGGAAGTCCTGGCTATAGCAATCAGAGAAGAAAAAGAAGTAAAAGGAATCCAGATTGGAAAAGAAGAAATAACGTGCTCATGGTATGCAGATGACATGATACTGTACATAGAAAACCCTAAAGATAGTATCAGAAAGTTACTAGAGCTAATCAGTCAATTTAGCAAAGTGCAGGATACAAAATCAATACGTAGAAACCACTTTGATTTCTATATAGTAACAATGAAAAATCAGAACAAGAAATTAAGGAATCAATCCTATTCACTATTGCAATAAAAAGAATTTAATATCTAGGAATAAACTTACCTAAGGAGACAAAAGAACTGTCCACAGAAAATTGTAAGACACTGATGGAAGACGACATAAACAGATGGGGAGATATTCCATGTTCCTGGGTAGGAAGAATCAATATTGTGAAACTGACTATACTGCCAAAGGCAATCTACAGATTCAGTGTGATCCCTATCAAATCACCAATGGCATTTTTCACAGAACTAGAACAAAAAAATTTCACAATTCATATGGAAACACAAAAGCCCCTGAATAGCCAAGGCAGTCTTGAGAAGGAAGAATGGAGCTGGAGGAATCAACCTTCCTGACTTCAGATTATACTACAAAGCTACAGTCATCAAGATAGTGTCCTACTAGCACAAATACAGAAATATAGACCAGTGGAACAAGATAGAAAGCCTAGAAATAAACCCATGCACCTATGGGTACCTTATTTTGACAAAGAAGACAAGAATATACAATGGAGACAAGACAGCCTCTTCAATAAATGGTGCTGGGAAAACTGGACATCTATGTGTAAAAGAATGAAATTAGAACACTTCCTAACACCACACACAAAGATAAACTCAAAATGGATTAAAAACCTAAACGTAAGACCAGAAACTATAAAACTCTTAGAGGAAAACATAGGCAGAACACATGATGACATAAATCAAAGCAAGATCCTCTCTGACCCCTCTCCTGGAGTAATGGAAATAAAAACAAAAGTAAGCAAGTGGGACCTGATTAAACTTAAAAAGCTTTTGCACAGCAGAGGGAACTAAGCCTGGTGAAAAGACAGCTTTCAGAATGGGAGAAAATAATAGTGAATGAAACAATGACAAAGGATGAATTTCCAAAATATACAAGCAGCTCATAGAACTCAGTGCCAGAAAAGCAAACAACCCAATCAAAAAGTGGGGAAAAGACCTAAATAGACATTTCTCCTAAGAAGACATACCGTTGGCTAACAAACACATGAAGAGATACTCAACATCGCTCATTATTAGAGAAATGCAAATCAAAACTACAATGGGATGTTGCCTCACACTGGTCAGAATGGCCATCATCGAAAGGTCTACAAACAATAAGTGCTGCAGAGGGTGTGGAGAAAAGGGAACGCTCTTGCACTGTTGGTGGGAATGTAAATTGATACAGCCACTATGGAAGACGGTATCGAGATTCTTTAAGAAACTAGGAATAAAACCAACATATGACCCAGCAGTCCCACTCCTAGGCATCTACCCTGAGGAAACCAAAATTGAAAAAGACACATGTATCCCATTGTTCATTGCAACAGTATTTACAATAGCTAGAACATGGAAGCAACCTAGATATCCATCAACAGATGAATGGATAAAGGAGTTGTGGTAAATACACACAATGGAATATTACTCAGCCATAAAAAGGAAGGCATTTGAGTCAGTTCTGATGAGGTGGATGAACCTAGAACCTATTATACAGGGTGAAGTGAATCAGAAAGAGAAAGGTAAATATTGTATTCTAACACATATATACGGAATCTAGGAAAATGGTACACATATATACGGAATCTAGGAAAATTCTAGGAAGAATTTATTTACAGGGCAGCAGTGGAGAAACGGACACAGAGAACAGACTTATGGACACCGGGAGAGGAGAGGAAGGAGAGGGTGAGATGTGTGGAGAGAGTAACATGGAAAATTACATTACCATATGTAAAATAGAGAGCCAATGGGAATTTGCTGTATGTTTCAGGAAACTCACACAGGGGCCTATATCTACCTAGAGGGGTGGGATGGGGAGGGAGAGGGGAGGGAGGTTCAAGAGGGAGGGGACATAACAATATAATTCTGTTAAGTAATTATCCTTCAATAAAAAATAGAACTTTCAGCACTTTAGATATGTATCCCATTGTCTTCTGGCCTCCACGATTTCTGCTGAGAAATCAGTTTGTAATCTTATTGACGATTCTTTGTATGTGATTAATCACTTACTTTGGTACTTGCAGGATTCTTTTTCTTTAAATAGTTTGACTATAATGTGTCTCAGTGTGGATATGTGTGAGTTTATTCTACTTAGGGTTACAGTTTCTTGATTTTGTTTCTTCACATCTTGTGCCAAATTCGAGAAATTTTTTAGATATTATTTCTTCAAACAATGTCTCTACCCATTTCTCCTCTCTCCTCCTTATGGTCCTGACTTGCTGTATATGTTGGTTTACTTCATGATATTCATAGTCCATTAGTCTCTAATCACTTCACTTTTTCTTTTCTTTCTGTTCCTTTGGTTGGATAATTTAAGTTTTGGTATTTTCAGGGTTCCTCATCCTTCTTCCTGTCTTCTCAGTTCTGTTGATCCCCTGTAGCAATATTTTCGCTTCCGTTATTGTATGTTTTAGTAATAGAATTTGTTTGGTTCCTTTTTATAATTTGTTTCTCCATTGATATTCTCATTTTGTTCCTACATTTTTTTCCCCTGTTTTTTGTTTGTTTGTTTAGTTCTTCATGTTTTTCTTTACCTCCATGAGCATATTTAAAACAGTTGTTTTAAAATATTTGTTTAGTAAATTTATTGTCTGGGCTTCCTTAAGGATGATTGTTTATATTTACTTTGTTCATTTGAATGGTTCTACTTTCTTTTTACTCTGTATGCTTTTTTTTTTTTTAATTGTTGTTGAAAACTGAACACTTGTATGTGTTAAACTCTGGAATCACATTCTCCCCCTTTTCCAGAGTTTGCTGTTTTTTTGATTGTTGAATGCTGTGGTAGTCCATTTGTCTAGTGACTTTTCCTAACTGTTTTTGCAGAGGCTGTGTTCCTTGCTCTCTTCATTAGCTTGTGTCCAACTACTGTTTTTGACTGAGGTGCCAAAATAGATACGAAAACATCTCTTTTAGTCTTTGCAATTTGGCTCTGTATTGAGGCTTTCTTTTAACACTTGGCTAGACTTAAACAGAGTTTAGGGGTCGGCCCAAGGTTAAAGCTTAAGATCCTCTCAGGTCTTTTGTTTTGTAATGTTATGATTTCATTTTCATTCATCTCAAGGTATTTTCTTTTTTAGAAAAATTTTATTCAAGTATAGTTAGATGGCATCACCGACTCAACGGACATGAGTTTGGATAAACTCTGGGAGCTGGTGATGGACAGGGAGGCCTGGCGTGCTGCGGTTCATGGGGTCACAAAGAGTCAGACACGACTGAGCGACTGAACTGAACTGATAGTTGATTTACAGTTTTGTGTTAATTTCTGCTATACTGCATAGTCAATTGCATTCTGATTTATCAGAGGGTGTTGACTATTTTCCCCCGTGCTATACAGTAGGACCTTGTTGCTTATCCACTCTCTATACAGTGGATCGCACCTGCTCATAACCACACTCCAGATTTTACCTCCCCCGCACACCCTCCCCCTTGGCCACCGTAACTGTGTTTGTTCTCTGTCTGTGAGTCTGTTGCTGTTTCGTACATATGTTCATCTGTGTCATGTTCTGTATTCCACATAGAAGTGATGTCTGGTATTTATCTTTCTGTTTCTGACTTACTTCACTTAATGTGATAATCCCTTGGTCTGTCCGTGTTGCTGGAAATGGCATTATTTCATTCTTTTTAATGGCTGAGTAATATTCCATTGTGTGTGTGTATATACAACACACACATCATTCTGTCACTGGACATTTAGGTTCTTTCCATATCTTGACTGTTGTAAACAGTGCTGTTATGAACAATAGGGATGCACGCATCTTTTCAAATTATAGTTTGTCTGGGTATATGCCTAGGAGTGACATTGCTGTGTCATACTTCACTTCTATTTTTAGTTTTTTGAGGCACCTCCATACTGTTTTGCATTGAACTACACTCATTTACATTCCCAACAGTGTAAGAAGATTCTCTTTTTTCTGCTCTCTCTCCAGCGTTTATTATTTCTAGACTTTTTAATGTGGTCATTCTGACTAGTGTGAAGTGGTAGCTCATTGTAGTTTTGATTTACATTTATTTAGCAATTTGCAGTGATGAGCATATTTTCATGTGTCTATTGGCCATCAGGGTGTCTTCTTTGGAGAAATGTCTGTTTAGGCCTTCTGACCATTTTTTGGTTGGTTATTTGCTTTTTTGTTATTGAATTGTAGAAGCTGTTTATATATTTTGGAAATTAAGCCTTTGCTGGTTGCATCATTTGCAAATGTCTTCTCTCAGTTGGAAGTTTGTCTTTTTCATTTTGTTTATGGATTCTTTTGCCGTTTGAAAGCTTATATGCTTGGTTGATCTCATTTGTTTATTTTTGCTTTTATTTCTGTTGCCATGAGAAACTGACTTATGAAAACATTGGTATGATTTATGTCAGAATGTTTTGCCAATGTACTGTTCTTGGAGTTTTATGGTGTCTTGTCTTACATTTAAGTTCTTCAGCCATTTTGACTTTCTTTTTGAGTATGCTCAGAGGGTGGTTTACGTGCTGCTGCCCAGCCTTCTTAACACCACTTGCTGAAAGACTGTTTTTTCCCTTGTATACTATTGCCTTCTTTGTTGAAGATTAATTGTCCTTAGCTCTGTGGGTTTATTTCTGGGCTCTCTGTTTTGTTTCACTGATCTATTCAAGGTACTTTCTAATTTCCCTTCTCAGATCTTTCTGAGCATACATCTCACTCTAGGCATATCTGCCTCTTTCTGAAGTCCCTTGTATATACAGTTGCTCTAGAATGTCCAAATTCTGCCCTGCCCCTGGCAAACCCCCACTCTGCCTGTTTTTTCCTCCCTGGCCTTAGATGATCTCAACTGTAATCTCTTGCCCCAGATGACTGTCGGTGGTTCTTTTTTCTCACAGTGAGCGTTGGCTGCTACTTTTGTGGTCTGGGTGAGTTCTGAGTTAGGTACAGAGATGAAAGGCTTGCGTCATCTTTCAGGGCACCCTCACACAAGGTAGAACAGAACTACATGGTGGTTTGTGTCTGAGGTCGTCTTTCTTTCCTCTAGAACCAGGGAGAATGTGGGGCAAGTGTAATTCAAAATGCCAGAAAGCTTTTCTGCAGTTTCTAAATTGCCTTTTTCCCATTTCAGCTTTTGCTTAGTTAACGTGCCTGTTTCAGAATTTTGACAGTTAGTTCTGACTGTTTCTGCTTGGTTTTTGCTGCTTCTCTTTGGGGATGGGAGCTACGTGCTGCCTGTTCTGCCGTTTTGTTGTTTAGAAATCGTGTTTACACACCCTGACTGTGCATTTTATTCCTGTGGTAAGTTCTCATCTGTTCGCGTGTTCTCGAGTTCCTCCTCCTCACTGTGTCTGTCCCTGGCGTGGGCTTCACGTGATTTCCTGTGTCTGCACAAAGAGAGTTCTTGTCCCGAGACCACGTCTGCAGGTTCTGGCACCCTCTGGTACAGGCGCACTCTCACAGGCTCACTTCTGAAGAAACTGCTTGACTTATTCTGGAAACTTCATCTTCAAATACCCAGACTCCTTTCCCAGAGCCTTCCTGAGCCCTGTTTGGGGTCTGAATACTTGGTTCCATTGTGGTTCTTCAGCTTCCCTCCTTCTGACTTTGTAATTTTCTTTGTGATATTTATGACTTGTCAAAAAGTGTCAGAGACTCACAGAGGAGGCCTCTGTCATGGTTCTCATTTCTGTTTCTTTTTTATTGATGTAGTTGATTTACAATGTTGTGTTAACTTCTGCTGTTCAAAAAAAGTGATTCAGTTATACATATATTAATCTATATATACTTTTTCATATTCATGATAAACCACGGGGTATTGAATATAGTTCCCCATGCTATATAGTATGACCTTTTTGTTTATCCATTTTACGTATACTGGTTTGCATCTGCTCATCCCAAACTCACACTCCTTCTCTCCCCTTTCTCTCCTCCCCCTTGGCACTGGTTCTTATATCTTCCTTGTAGAATTCGCCAGGGCTCATTGGACTCCCTGGGTGCCAGATGCTCTGACAGGCCTGTGCCGAGGTCCAGCCCCGGTGGATCCAGGGAATTTGAAGTGGGGACGGCGTCGGTGAGGATCAGGAAACAACTGCTTAAATAAACGTTAACTAAGGATATAAAGAGTGGTGAAATAAGGATAGCTCAGTGAGGAAATTCAGTGAAGAAAAGAGGCTGAATAAAACTCCAAAGCAAGGAATTTACGTCACCTACGTAGGCCGCAGCCGTCCTCCTGTTCTCCGAGGGAGAGGAGACACTAAGACCTCCCCGGTCAGATCTTAGAGGCCCAGGCAAAATTAGTAGGCTTGACGAGCCTCCCCGCCCCAGAGAAAAATTTAGCCAGAAGGTGAGAGAAAGAACGACTTGGAGAGACCAAATTTCGGTGATCCAAAAAGGAAATACTTTATTTTCCAAAGCAGTTTTATACCTTAAGTTTTGCATAGAGGATAATGGGGGAAGGGGTGGAGTCATACAAGGACAGCAGTCCCTGAGCCAGGCTTTCAAACTCATCATATGCAAAAGTTTAGGTGATTTACATCATCTTCTGGCCAGGAGGCCTGTTAACATTTTAAGAAACTTATTTTTCTCTAAAGGTGATTATTCTAAAGTCAGGCTCCAGCCTCCAAAAAGCATTATATAAAGTTGCATTCCTGTAGGGCAAAGGTGAGGTGGGCTCAATCAAGAAAAGAATTAACTCAAGGGTCCAAGGTTACAAACATTGACGCTAATACTTACATTTCTATACACCAATTATATCAATCAATACACTGCCAAGGACACAGTAGGTAAGGGATATGGAGACTTAGCAGCAAACATTGGCCCAACAAGTGAAAAACCCTTCACCAATACAATTTCTAATCAATCTTTTAACTGCTCAAAGGAATCTGTATTTAGACAGTTTAGAACATCTCATGCCTCTCACAGTTGGGAGGCTCTGAGCAATCACATGTGGCTGGAAAAACCTATTCAGGCAGGCTAGAGGACTTCCAAAGGAGTTTGTAGGTTGAAACACCATCACACCCAGGAACTTTATTAACTGGAGCTGTAAGTTAACTCTTTTTTTTTTCAGAGGTTGTGGGGGACAGCCCCCCGTAAAGTCAGAGGTGTAGGTGGAGAGCGCAAAGCAGAAAGTAGGCAGACTCTGGTTTTGGGGGTAGATGCTCGAGAATTTCCAGGGGGGCTCCTGAGGCTCGATTCTGCCTTTGCGTATGCTGAGCCTCCTTCCTCATGACCTTTGCCACGGGCGGAGCTCGCTCCCCGCAGTCCTGGACTGTGATGAGGAAGCCAAGCTCTTGGACCTAGGGCCCACTCTTGGCAGCTCAGGGTCACAGGTTTTCCATTTCTGACTATTTTCAATTCCCCAGTGATTTTACCTTGTTTTGGTTGTCATTGCTCATATTTTTCTTCCTTTTGATTTTTATTCTGACCTCTTTTCCATCTTGTGATTTCTTAATTTAGAGTTGTCTTCATCCCAGGACTCATCATTTGCATTCTTTATTAACATAGATTCGGATAGAGAGGGAAGAGGGGAAATATAAAACATTTTTTTTTTTTACTGAGTTATAATTTACAGACCATAAAATGCACAGCTTTTACATGCTCATTTGGATGGGTTTTGGCAAGTTGACAATTCATGTGTGCTAAATCACTTCAGTCATGTCCTTGTGACCCTATGGACCGTAGGCTCCATGGGATTCTGCAGGCAAGAAAATTAGAGTGGGTTGCCGTGCCCTCCTCCAGGGATCCTCCCCACCCAGGGGGAAACTCCCAACCTGTAATCACCATCCGAAATAAGATACAGAACATTCTGTCATCTCAGAAAATGTATTTAGCAAGAGGGAAGCTTTGCCTATTGTTGTTATTTTTTGCACTGTCTTTTTATTGTTGATTTTTAAGGTTCTTTATATATTCTGATGTGAACCCTTTGTGAGATTCGTGTATTTTAAATATTTTTTTCCTGGTCTGTGACTTGTTTATTAAGTCTTTTGACTCACATTATTTTTAAAAAGTGGTAGAATCCTTTTTATCAGTGTTTGACTTCTGATTAGAGCTTTTTTGTGTCCTGTCCAGGAAAGCTTTGCTGCAAGGTTTCGAAGATGGTCCAAGTCACCTTCTTGGAGCTTTGTGGTTGTGGGTTATGTTAATCAACCCATTTTGGGTTGATTTTCGTGTGTAGAGTATGGAGTGAAACAGTATTACCGTTTGTTAAGAAGACTTGCTCTCCACATTGTTTTGGTGCGTGGTCTGAAATCAGTCCTCTAGGTCTGTTTCTTCTCCGTCTGTCCTGTTGTACTGCTGGTTTTGCCCATCTTTATGCCTCTGCCATCTTGTCTTGATTTCTGAAGCTTTATAGTTCTTGGTGGTTCTCAACTAGGGACAGTTTCAGAGTACTAGGAACATGTGGCTATATTGGAAACAATTTTGATTGTCCCAGTGGGTGTGAGGGGTGGAGGGGGACTCCTGACATCTAGTGTGTCTAACCCAGAGATGGTGACTAAACATTCTACATGCAGAAGTCAAACCCCCATAGTAAAGAATCATTCCGTCCGAAATGTTGGTAGTGCCAGGATGGAGAAGCCCTGCTTTTGTGAGTCTTCAGGTCAGCTAGTGGGAGTCTTCTGATACTGCTATTTAAAAAAATACCGTTGACTAGTCTATCTCCTTTGTATTACCATATGAATTTTACAATCTGCTTATCAGTTTCTACAAAGGCATTTCCTATGATTTTGGTAGAAATTGCTTGACAATGTAAATCTGTCCAGCTATGCCAGCCTAGCTATTAAGCTTTACATCTAAAATAATAAAATAGTATAATTAAGATTCAATGTGATCAGGAGCTTAGTCTCTCACTTTCCCTAGTCATATTTCAGGTGTTCCGTAGCCACATGTGTCTAGTGGTTACTATGTCAACAGATAACAGAGCCAGAGAACATCTTCATTATCATAGAAAGCTGTCTTGGACAGCACTGGCATAATTCAGTTTGGGAATTTATATATTCTTCTGATCCATGAGTATTTAAGTTTTTTATGGACATTCTTTATCAGATAGTAGAAGTTCCATTGCACTCATAGTTTACTGCTAGTTTTTAATTATGAATATTGGGTTTTCTCAGATGTTTATATCTGTTGTGATGACCGTATTGTTTTCTTCCTTTAATAAGTTCACTGCTTTTCACACATTAGATCAACTCTGGATTCTTGGGTTAAACTGCCCTTTGACAGTGTTTTTATACTGTCTCAGGACTCGCTGCATCTGTGTTCATGAGGGATTTGGCTCTGCATTTTCTTGTCCCAAAACAAGAAGTTTTGGTATCAGATAATGCTGGCCTCATAGAACACTCTGCAGACTGTTCTGGGTGAGGGGATTTACTACTAATTGAGCTCTTATTCTATTCTGTGCCATTTTACCAAACCATCTCCTTTAATCCTTATAACTGTGGTAGGGCTTCCCTGCTGGCTCAGTTGGTAAAGAATCTGCCTGCAATGCGGGAGGCCCCGGAAGGATCCCCTGGAGAAGCAAATGGCGACCCACTCCAGACCCACTCTTCTTGCCTGGAGAATTCCATGAACAGAAGCCTGGCGAGCTATAGTCCATGAGGTCGCAGGAGTTGGACACAACTTAGTGACTAACCCACCACCTCCATAGTAGGGGTGGGAACATCCCTCCTTTTCAGGCGGGGAATCTCAGGCTCAGAAAGTAATTTCCCTAAACGCATGGCTGTGCTTGATGGAGGCAGAATCCAGTTCCAGCTGCACAGACTCTAGAAGACCAGCCCTTGGATGAGGCCTCCCACTGCGGCCCCAGGGATGAGGTGGGCTGTGCCTCAGGTGACAGCTGCTCTTTAGTTCACAAGACAAGGACTGGACGTCTGTGCTGGACTGTGGTGCCAGCCCTCGGGGCCGAGCCACTGCTGGGTCCTCTGGCCAGTGCCAGGGGGATTCTCCTGTCTCCCCTGTTTTTCCTGGAGTACGAAGCTCTCCTTTAGTTTCTCTGATGATGAAACTTTGGTACCCCTGTAGAAACCTTCTCTGAATGGTTGCCCAGTGTGGGTGGGGCTGGGACTGGTCTCTCTCTTTCTAGGATGCTTGGACATTAATTCATCCGTAAAAGGGGCTCGTTTCGTCAGATTCTGTGACTCGTTCAACATTCCTCTCATCACTTTTGTGGATGTCCCCGGCTTCCTGCCTGGTGAGTCACTGATGGAGGTGGGCCAGGAGAAGTGGTTTTGCCCAGTGAGACGCCCGCTTTATTTGGAGGTCCTCTTGCACAGTTCCCTCAGGATTTGTGACGTTGCCATCCGCTGGGCGTCTGGAGGGTGGGGCTGGCTGGGGGTGGCCCTGTGGGGAAGGGGAAGCCCTCACAGCTGAGAGTGGGGGTGGGCCCCAGGGAGACTCTGGGGATCCAGTAACTTGCTCGTGACATAGGCACCGCACAGGAGTATGGGGGCATCATCCGCCACGGCGCCAAGCTGCTCTACGCGTTTGCAGAGGCCACTGTGCCCAAAGTGACGGTCATCACCAGGAAGGTGAGGAGCTCAGGCTGGAGCCTGCTCACCCCCCAGCGGAGGGGCCTGGGGGTTGGGGGTCTGGCGAAGAGGGTCAGCAGTGCTGGAAGGAGTCTGCACCTCACTCCCCTTAACAAGTTCTCGAGGATGGCTCAGCGTGGATGGTCCTGCAGACACGCCCAGCAGAGAAGTCCCTGCTCATCTGGGAGTGGGAAAAGGCTGGCAGACCATGACTGTGAACTGCGAAAGGCCTGAGGCTGCACCCTGGTATTCCCGGGCCTCCCAGCCCTGGGCCTTCAGGAGCCCAGGAGGGCCAGTCTTGCTTTTCATCCTCATTTCACTTGGCTTCCTGGGGCCTTATAGGGACGTGATCTGGTTGACTCAGGCACTAACATTCAGCATTTGGGACTGTCCTAGGCCTACGGTGGTGCCTATGATGTCATGAGCTCCAAGCACCTTTGTGGTGACACCAACTATGCCTGGCCCACGGCGGAGATCGCAGTCATGGGAGCAAAGGTAAGACCCTCCAGCTTTCCCTTCTCCTGGCTCCAGGGACTCCACTCTCCCCGCACAGCTGGGAAGTGTTGGGAAAAGTGTGGGCCCCTGGGGTTGCCAGGCCTCCGGGGAGTTGGGGTCTGGACCTTGGCGATCCCCTCCACTCTCACTTCAGGCACGGACCCAGGTAGTAGACGCCTCGAATAGGTTCAGGGGTTCAGTAGAAGGGAAAGGGCTGAGTCAGCTGAACTAGTTGTTGGAGGACTGGATGTTTCCCCAACCCCATCTCCAGCTCCCACGAGGGCCCGGAGCCACTCCTGCGGCCCCCGGAGGGCGACTTCGGGCAGGGTGCCCCCTGGTGCTTAGTCTACTCACCACTTCTTTCCTGCTTTGAAATAGCTGTCGGGGTTGGACCAGGTATCTCCCAGGCCCCAACCTCCCCAAGCTGACCTTTAGGGGTTCTGACAGGAAGGCTTCTCTCTCAGTCCTCATTTTTCTATGTTTGCATTTTAGTTTCTCTGCCTCTGGCCATTGAGTTGTGTGCTCAGGGCTCAGGATAGTGAAAAAGTGTAACAGCATTCTGCTTCCCTTGATACGGGGAACTTGACTCAACAGTGGAAACTGGGCCAAATATCTTGACCTCGGAGAAGGACAGATGCACTTGGAGAGGTTAGGACAGAGCCTAGGGAGGCAGGTGATGCTTTGGTCTGGGCCACCCGGTCAGTGGAGCCGTGGCTGAGCATCCGTTGCAGCCGTGGGGTTATGGCGGTCGCTCCAGGCACCCGGTGTGGCCACTGCTCTCCAGCACACTTTGTTTACCGAGACATTTGCAATCACTCCCAGTGATGTTGAGAGGAGGGAGGCCTACCCTGGTCTCCGGGGGCCTCCAGGACAATCACCAACTCCTCTTGTGACAGGGTGCTGTGGAGATCATCTTCAAAGGGCACGAGAACGTGGAGGCTGCTCAGGCAGAGTACATCGAGAAGTTCGCCAACCCTTTTCCTGCAGCCGTGAGAGGTGGGCCTGTGGTGGGGAGAGCAGCTTGCCTCAGTTGTTCGGTCGCTTGCTGCTTATTTTGCTCCAGAAGGCCTACCTGTGCCCTTCCTGTTGAGTCTGGAGACTAGTGAGGGCTGGCTGGACCATGAGCCGTCATCACTTAAGGGCAGAGGGGCCTGTGGTCAAGAAAACATTGCTGAAGGGGCTAAATCTCTCTTCGTGGTGTTTCAGTTACCCAGTACTGTGAAAAATCTACTCAAAATAAAGTGGTCTAAAATAACATCCCTGCACCTTCCCCTCATAGTTCTGAGTGTCAGCATTTGGTCTGGGCTGAGCTGGGTAGTGGTTCTGCTGGGATCAGTCACGGAAGTATGTCATCTAGCTGCCTGGTTGGGGCTGGATAGTCCGTGGTGGCCCCACTCACATGGCTGGTGCTGGCTATCAGCTGGACTCTCCTTCACGGGGTTGCTTATTCTTTGGGAGGTGAGTCCACGCTGCTCTGCAGGGTGTCCTGAGGGCAGCAAGAGGGTGAGAGGGGAAAGAAGGTGCCTTGAGGCCTAGGTGTGGAAGTTGCAATGTTACTTTTGCCACATTCTACTGGCCAAGGCAATTTACAAGGCCAGGTGAAGTACAGTCCACTTCCTGATGGGAAGAGTGGCAAAGTAAAGTGGCAAGACGGACTTTGATTGTAGTGAGTTTTAAAAAATAAAAGTGCACTTTCTTCATTTTATTCCCTACTAAATTCATCTTGACAGGATGGAAGAGGGGTCACATTTTTCCTTTTCTTGCTGAATGTTTCTGGGCCGGTTTGGGACCCGCCAGAGGGACGGGGGCTCCTGCGGTCATGGGGAGGTTCGCAGGACCGAGCCCCTTTTGTGTTGGCCTGGGCCCTGTGCACACTGTTGGCCCCAGAAGGTGGTGCCCACACTGAGCACCACGTGAGGGCTTGGTGGGCAGCAGGTGATCCGCTTCCTTTCCTGTGCTTCCCCAGGGTTTGTGGACGACATCATCCAGCCTTCCTCCACACGTGCCCGAATCTGCTGTGACCTGGATGTCCTGGCCAGCAAGAAGGTACAGCGCCCTTGGAGGAAACATGCGAATATTCCATTGTAAATGAATCAGGGAAAGATAAACCAGGAGCTAATTACTGCCTGGCCATTTGTATACGCCCCTGCCTTTGCAATCATGAAACCTGGGAATCTAAATACAATTAATCACTTGAAATGGCTAAGTTTATTAAATTCTAGAAAGATTTCATTTGTGCCTTACTGTAAAATTATTTTATTAAAAATCTTAACTGATATATTTTGAGCTTAAATTTCTTTTTATTTGTGGTAGAAATCTGAAAAATGAAGAAAACTAGAAAGAAAACACTACAGTGTGATCACTTTGAGCTGACCCTTATCTGTGTATTGTTTTCCTTTCCCTAAGAATTAATTTTTTCTCTGAAGGTGAGATAATAAGCCTTTAGAGTGAACTACTTATCTGCTTAGGCTTCAGTTTTCTTATATAAAGAAAGTTTCATATAATTCTTATATAAAGATATAATATTTAAATGATGTATACTATCCTTTTTCCTTCAGGAAATGTTGAGGATTAAAGGTATTTATAATTGTGTTGTATACATCCATGTGTGTGTCTATCAGAATAGATGCTTAGGAAGCATATGCTGTATAGTAATTGCTTACCTTATATTAACTTCTTCCCAGAAATGTGTTCTCAGATTTTAAAAAACTTTTTTGGAAAATTTCAAACCTGTGGAAATATGGCAAGAGCTGTATACTCTTTACCTAGATTCTCCAGTTCTTAACACTTTCTACGTTTGCTTCATTTCCTACATAAATGTATAATTACTATTTTTATTGACCTATTTGAGAGTAAGTTGCAGAATCATAACCCTTTGTCTCTCCAGATTTCAGTGTTTATTTCCTATGAAACAAGGCTCATTGTCTTACATGGTCTTTAATGAGATTAACATTTTTGAAGCATGTTTGTAAAATATTTTGTAGACAGTCGCTCAGTTTGGGTCTGTCTGATTGTTTACAGACCTTTAGATCCAGGTAAGAATAATACACAAGCGTGTTCTTTTCTTATATTACATTAGGAAGCACGTTAGTTTTTTCCCATTATTGATGAAATTGAATCTGATCACTTGGTTAAGGTGACAGCTGCAAAGATGATAGCCTTTGTAATTTTCTCTTTGTAATTAGTAACGAATCTGGGGCATTTTGTAAGCCCACTTTTGTTAGCACGCTTTTGTCTAGTACTTTTAGTATGATTCTTGCCTCAATCAGCTGTTCTGTGTTGGTTATAAAATACTGTATTTCTGATCCTATCATTTTATCCATAAGGAAGGAAGTATGGAGTTTTCTCTTCTTCAAAAAAATTTTTTAGTATCAACTTAGACATGTAAATTATGTTTTCATTTTTAAAGTTTTCCTAAAATAGTTTTTCTTACTATGTTCAGTTGTGTCTGACTCTTTGCGACCCCATGAACTGTATTGTTAGGCTCCTTTGTCCATGGAGTTCTCCAGGCAAGAATTCTGGAGTGGGTTGCCCTTCTCCCGGTCCAGGGATCGAACCCGGGTGTCCTGCAACTGCAGGCAGACTTTTTACTGTCTGAGCCACTAGGGAAGCCTTTTCTTACTATGCTATCTATCACCCTATCAGATTGTCAAACACACATAATTATACTAGTTTGTTACATTTTTTTCCCTGTCCCATACCTTCACCCCAGGGTTTCTTTTTTTTTTTTATTTATGATTTTTTGCTGGGCTGGGTCTTTTTTTGTTGTGTAGTTTTTTCTCTAGTTGTGCCAAGTTGGGGCTACTCTGTAGTTGCACTGCTCAGGCTTCTCATTGCGGGGCAGAGGCTCGAGGGCATATGGTTTCCCAGTAGTTGTGGCGGGTGGGCTCAGCAGTTGCGGCCCCAGGCTCCGAAGCACAGGCTCCGTAGCTGTGCTGCTCTGGCTTAGTTACTCTGAAGCATGTGGGATCTTACCGGACCAGGGATCGAACCTGTGTCTCCTGCATTGGCAGGAGGATTCTTTACCACTGAGCCACCAAGGAAGGCTTTCTTGAGATTGAGGCTTTCTTGAGATTGAGAATCATATATTCATAGCTGAAATCTGTGCTTGGTGCATAATTCCATAAATGCTTGTTTTTAGTGAAGAACATAAATATATTCAATCATGGGTTCTTTAAAGATTTAATGTTACACATTTTGATGTTCAGAATTTCCTGATTTGGCCAGAGGGGTGCTCTTTCAAGCTGGTTTCTTAGTCCTTTTGGTATGTTACAGTAATTTTGTGTGCCCTTGCTTATTTTTTGACACAGGATAATATATTAGGTTCATTGTATGTTTTTCTTAGAGCTGTGGTTTCTTTTAGTAGATGAAATTTGGATGCAAACATTGACCCTAGATTTTCACATTGATACTGGGTTGTCATTGCTTCTAGGTATTTTCAGCAGACTATGAAATATTTATCCCTGTATGTGTGTGTGTGTATATATATATATGGGGAACATATATACATGAAAATATATATATTATGTACATTTTTGAAAATTTGAGTTCATACTGAAACTTTTAATTCTAAGTTATTTGCCTTTCTTTTATTCCATAATTAGGTCTTCTCCTACACTGATGAAATGGGCTCTTATTCAGTATATACTTGACCCTTGAACAGTGCGGGGGTTAGGGGGGCCTGCCCTCCTGATCTCGAGAAGCCATGTAAAATATAGTTGGCTCTCCCTAGATGCAGATCCAATCTGTGGTTCCACGTCCAGGATTCAATCAGCTGTGTGCCATGTAGTACTGTAGTAGTTACTGTTGAAAAACGTGTATAAGTGGACTTGCCCAGTTGAAACCTGTGTTGTTTAAGGGTATTTTACTCACTTGCCTAGTCCTACAATAAACACCAATGTCAGAGATACTATAGCTTTATCAACTTCAAACCTTCTAAAGTTCAAGACTTTTTTGTAATTGTTTCTACACAGAAAGTACATAGTTATTTGGATTAGTAACTTGAGTGGTTATCATTTTTAAAGAATCAGTGCTTTATGTTTGTAGACCTATAGAGTTTTTTTCCCTTACCTTTGTTGATTTTATTTTTCTGAGTATGTAAACTATTAAGTTATACCAGAAATGGTGATTTTAAGTGATTCCAACATGAAGATTAAAGCATGGGTGTGCTTCTCTGAGGTGCAAATTCTGAATCCTCCAATCCCTGATGACTTCTTTGTTCCAGATTCTTAGCTCCAAAGGTGTGTAAGCCCTGCATGATTGTATCATTTTAAGCTCAACTTAACCTACATGTGACTATCATCCACTTTTCCTACTTCTGCCGGTCACCCCACCATTCTGGATAGATAGGTTTATGCCCCTAGTTGTTTTTCTTGAGCATCTTCCCTCTGTTGGAGAATGGGAATCTCCCACTCTAGTTGGGTTCCGAGTTCTTTTACAACAGTCTTCCCCCTCCTCTTGCCCATCTCTGTGGCCTCCCACTAAGCCAGAAATCCACGTCCAGATCTTGTTGCATTTCTAGCACTTCTAATGGATAGCACCCTGCTCTCCAGAGTCTGCAGCCCACACAGAAGGTTCTGGTATGTCCCTGTCCTGCCTTTAGTGAGTTTTGAGAATATTGTCTTGCTTCAAGTAGCTCCAATCTGCTCATGCTCAAGGGCCTGACTTTCCCATTAGTTTATCTCAACTTGTATTGAGATGATTGTCATAACATGTATTTTTTAAAGCAGCTTTTGGTGCATTCCTCACCCTCCTTTCCTTTTTAGACCTGAAACAGTTTTGTCCTCCAAGCTAGGTGATAAGTTCCTAGTGGGTAGAGATGTTTGGCCAGGGGTCCTTTGTACTTCTCCTTGGCATCAGCAGAAAGATTAAGCTATGGGAGCTGGGAAAGGAGTGGTGGCAGATTTCTGGGTTTTTAGAGGCCTCCTGGCTAAGGAAGAATCATATACGTTGGCTAGTGTGTGGCTCAATAGCTTGAGGTTGCCCAGCCAATCCAGTTTCTGGGGTCTGCAAATCTAGGATTTGGCCCATTTGAAAACCAAGCTGGTGGTGAAGGAGGCACAAGGCTGTAAGATCTTGGCAGCTTTGTCCAGTAGACCAGCCTTTGTGGGTTACAGAGTGGCATTGAGTTCTCACGGGCTGGTGTTTAGGCATGCCTTTCCCAACTGTGGTCTTATTTTAGAGGAAAATGCTGAATCTTGTCACCAGATTTATTTAGTATTTAGTAAGTATGTCACTACTGTGTGTGTGATCATTTGTGTGTCCTTGGGAGTAGAAAGCTATTCTTGTCCTCTGCAGAGCAAGGCACTTAGGAGGGCAGGGATGGCACCTTACCTGAGTTTGGTCTGCTATGAAGAACCTGAACAGGCACTAAGCCTTTGCTTCCCAGGAAGATTCTGCTCCTTGATTGATTCTTTTCTGAGAGCAGGGCCAACAGTCACAGCCAGGGTAGACTCGCACCTGGGTAAAGCCCTGATCTAATCTCATAAGCACAAACCTTCAAGAGGAGCTGCTAGAGCCCCAGCTTAATCACCTTCCATCTTTGGCTGCCCCAGAGTCCCCGCTGCCCATTTATACCCTGCATTCCTGCTGCTTCTCATGGACATCTCAGGCCATCTAATAAACACAGCCCAGAGAACACGGTGGGGCCTGTAAAGTGTAGGACATGATTTTGTGCAGTGACGTCTGGCAGCAGTGTCAAGAGAAACCTTCACTTTTGGCAGCCATGTAGAACACAAGTGGTCTTTAAAGGGCATGGTCAGGCATAAGTACTGGGTCTGGATCTCAGGTGGGGGAAGGTCCCAGGCTTCAGACCATTTGATAATCCATGAATGCGTCCTCTAACACTCAGCCCACAAGAGACTTCCTCTTGAATGCTCACTTGGTCTAACCAGTCTTTCCCTGGATAAAAGAAAATTGATGAGCTAGTCCTAAAATTCTACTTGCTTAAAAAAGTAAAGCCTCACTGATACAGTGATTTGCTGTTGTTTTAACAAATTATCCTAAAGAGCAAATTCTCAGTTCTTGGTTTAAAAAAAAAAAAAAAAAAGAAAGCTTCATCATTCTGTTGAACAGGACGAGAAATGACCTCTTTCAAGCTTTACCTAATGGAACAATAGGATGACTACCACAAGCCTGATTTTGAATAGTTTATTAAAGGAAAGGTGAAGCATCAGTTTCAAATTGTACAAAAGGAAAAAAACCTCATATTGCAAATGTACAATTTACAGAATTACTAGCAAAACCAATCAAGGAGACACTGAAAATACAAAAATTCGACTGACTTCAAACTAAACTGGAAACCCATTGGAGTAGATACTAAGCCTTTTCTGTCGTGTGGTTGTCAACGATTCTAAGTCGGCACTGGTTTTTCCACATGAAACTGTCCAGCAAAGGACCAATCTGTGCAGGTGCCAGGGCTGGTGTGGTGGACAGTCCAGTCATCCCTGCCCCTTCATGTCCAGTGAAATCCATATTTCTGGAAGAAAGCGATACCCCAGCCCCCTAAATGGAGCCCAGGAATTGCTAAATTAGCAGATAAAACATTTTTGGTGACCAAGTTTTTTTCAGAACTGTACAAATGTTGAGAAGTTTGTTTACTAAAAGGATGAATAAAATAACCCATTTTGCTTTCCCACATAGTCACTGGGTGCACAGATTTGTTTTTTAAAAAACACTTCTATTTTTTTTGGTAAAAAGGGAAAGCAAAGCCTCATCATTCTGTTGCAGCTACTTTAAAAACCAGCCAGGAAACAGCTGTGGTGGATTGATTTGCAAATTTTGAGGCTTACTTTTAAAATGAGAAAGGAAGAAACTAAGTGGGCTTTTTAAAATAACAGTAGCAGCAAGTCATTAAAGTCTAAGCAGAATGTAACTCTAAACCATCGAAGGCTGTCCTGAAGATTCATAATTTCTTTCCCCCAAAGAATTATCCTTAATATGCACATTTAACACTGAAATGCAGCTGTATTTCAAGGTAAGCTTAAGAACTTCACCCTCTAAGCACAGACTTCTATGCAGCACATACTTCTATAATTGGTAAACTTAATTCACAAAATTAGTGCATAAGGGTATTAAGTGCATGGGAAGTAGACACGGTTATGTTACACTTAAAATTACGTTTGAATGGCAAAAGAGTTCATGATTATCTTTTTAAGAAAATGGAAGTCCATGTAACTTGAATTTGGCAGGGCATGAAATAAGTGGTAAAAACAGCAAACTGATAACTTGAGAACCATTTTTGTTTTACTGAGAATACTTTATTTGCTGGTAGAAGTTGCTAAAAATGCACAGAACAAATACCAATAGAAAATGTACTGTATTTGAATCTCCCTATTCTATATAAAATGAACGGTGCACAGCATCTGTTGGAAAAATGGCTGCATGGACATTTCTTATTTTATGCCCCCTTATAAATAAAAATAAACCTTTTTATTCAAGAGTATATAAAAATCTGGGAATTCATATCCATGTCCACAGAGGGTGTGTGGTTTTTGGCAGAGATGCACTGTCAGAATTTCATCATAGCTTGTCAATATTCTGCTCCTCCATATTCCCGTATTCCACATGGTCAACCAAATCCAGTGAGCTCCAAAAACACTCTTCGGCAATTAGGGTGAGCTGCTTACTCATAGGTTTAATAAAAATGGTTAGCTTTTAAAACATAAAAAGGCAAAATGTTAAAACGGTTTTTAAATTGTACAACAGGAAAATAAAGTTAAAAATATTTTTTTTTACTCAATGCTGAGTTTTCATAAAACAGGTGTATTACAGTGTTTATCTTGACAGCTGTTTTAAAAATTTAAAATTTCTTCCTCCCTCCAGAAAAACACACACATCTGTACTGGGATAAGTCCAATAATAGGACACAAATGATTTTTCAGGTCAGTCTTTCTGAGGTGACATTCACCAACATTCCCTTGGGTAATTTACATGCGCCTCTTCTGTCACTACAAAAAGGAATTGACCTTAATCATTTGATTAAAAAACAAATCAGATCACATCAAAAGTGTTTTTTTCCCCATACAAGCTATCACAGTATATAGGCCTCTAGCTCTAAATAATAGAGTTCCAGATTTGTAAATTTTCTTCAGACTTCAGAACATAGGCATTCCAAATCCCTAGAAAAAAATGAAACACAACTATTAACTTCATGCATAAACAAGACCCAGAAAACACAAGAAAGAACAGTAATAATTTAACATTTACTGAATCGTCTTCTATGATAGCTGCAGAATCAAAGAAATCTGGCCTCAACTCAGCTCTCTCTCGCCGATTTCTTGATGGGGGCTGGAAAGAGAAACCAATACTTAATTTTTTCCTGAGACACATTAAGACAAACTGTGATAATCAGCTAATATTTCTATGGTATCATTAATATAAATAACTGTTAAGTGTCACTTTGAAAGAAAAAGAGTCTGACTTATAGGAGCATACATTAAAGGAAAATCTAACTTTGGCTTTTATCACTTAGTTTTTTTTTTTTTTTAAAAAGGCTTTCAAATTACAATGAATGTATAAAGCATATAATTCTGGGGCCTATAAACAAAGAACACACCTTTCAATCATGGAATAATTATATTCCAGTCAATCATGATCAAACAGTAAGTGACAAAACTTCACTAAATTCCTTCCCCAAGTAGGTAGATGGAGACCTACTGATGGATGGGTTGAAGGAGGTTATAGACCGGATATGTCTCATTTACATTTCTTACCAAACCTTTTCGTTATGTAAAATTCAAAACACATAAAGCATACTGTTATGAGCTAAATTATGCCCCTCAAAGTAATATATTTAAGTGCTAACCCCTAGACCACAGAATTTGACTGTATTTGGAGATAGACTGTTTAAAAAAAAGAGGTGAGTGAGGTAATAGGAGATCATATGAACGTGAACGTGAAATTGCTCAGTCATGTCTGACTCTTCGGGACACCATGGACTGTAGCCCGCCAGTCTCTGTCCATGGGATTTTCCAGGCAAAGCTACTTGAGTGGCTCTTTGCCATTTCCTTTTCCAGGGGATTGTCCTGACCCAGGGATTGAACCCTGGCTCCTGCATTGCAGGCAGGTTCTTTATCAACTGAGCTACCAGGGAAGCCCAGAGATCATATGGGTGGGTTCTAATTCAGTGTGATCTATGTTCTTAAGAGTCCCTTGGACTGCAAGGAGATCCAACCAGTCCATTCTGAAGGAGATCAGCCTTGGGATTTCTTTGGAAGGAATGATGCTAAAGCTGAAACTCCAATATTTTGGCCACCTCATGCAAAGAGTTGACTCATTGGAGAAGACTCTGATGCTGGGAGGGATTGGGGGCAGGAGGAGAAGGGGACAACAGAGGATGAGATGGCTGGATGGCGTCACTGACTCGATGGATGTGAGTCTTGAGTGACCTCCGGGAGTTGGTGATGGACAGGGAGGCCTGGCGTGCTGCGATTCATGGGGTCGCAAAGAGTCGGACACGACTGAGCGACTGATCTGATCTGATGCTCTTATAAGAAGAGGAGACACACACACAGGAAACATCATGTGAAGACAAAGGGAGAAGAGGACCATCTACAAGTCAAGGAGAGAGGTCTCAGAGTGAAATCAACGTTGCTGACACCTTACTCTCAGACTTCTAACCTCCAGAACTGTGAGAAAATAAATTTGTTAAGCCATCCAGTCAGTGGTGTATTTATATGGCAGTCTAGCAAATTAATACACAGAGGAAGCAGTATGATGAACCCCTGTGCACCTATCACCCAGCTTCAACAATTTTCAAACATTTGGCCAATCTTGTTTCATTGAATCGCCTGTTTTTTTTTTTTTTTTTTTCTCATGTTATTTCACTTCGGACAGCTTCAGTGTGTCTCTTAACAGATCTCTTTTTAAAAGAACATAACCCCCATGTATTTCTGACAAAGTTAATAATTTCTTAATATACCTACACTAAGTCCATATTCAGATTTCCTTATTTTAAACATGTCTCTCTTTACTGAACAGATAAGCTCCATATTCTGCAATTGGTTGCTATGCTGGAGTAGTGTATATAGTCAGATTCCAATTTAAAGTACGAGAGGCCAGATCACATGCTGCACTGAAAGACAGATCTAGGGAAGCTGTTTTTCATGAATGTAATAAGGGGTCAGCTCCTATTATTGCCAGAATTCAAAATCTGACTTGCTTTGAAAGCAGGTTTGAAAAACACAAGCTCATCCAAATGCCACACCCACTGTTGGTCAATGTTACCTCCTCTTGTCTCTCACAGGGTTCTTAAAACAAGAGCATCATCTTATACCAATGCTTTCATATATTTTAACAGAAAAAAATGTATTGAACTTCCTTACCAGGTCAATAACCATGGTGTCTTCAAATTCTTCGTTCATATCTTCTAACTGGCTCCGGGATGACATCATCACATCTTCAAAGATGGGCTCAGCATCTTCCTCCATGAGACCCCGACTGATATGAAAAGATACAGTCAGAAAGTTGTTCAGATTCATAGAACCTGGAATCCTGACTCTTATATTGGGTTTGCGAACCAGCTAAAGCACTTTCCAATTGCAGCCAACAGACTGTACAAACTATGCTGTTGAACTCAGGTAATTAAGGATCATTCATTTGATTCACTCAAGATTTCATCTCAGTTCATCAGAAGGAAGTTAAATGCAATAACCATATTACTAGCTAACTATGTACACAAACTCCCACAGAACTCTTAAGTGATTGGTACCATTATCATCCCAAATTTACAAATGAGGAACTGGAGGCACAGGTTTTAGAGCTTACCCAAGACCACACAGCTGACAAGGGACAGCACTAGGATTTAAATGCTGAACGCGTTAAGAGCCCATGCCCTCCATTCCTATTCTATGCTGCATAGCATATTTGAATTATGATTTTAACTCCTAAGACTAAACATCAGAGAAACCCAGTCATTACAAAGAATGACCATCATCACACAGTCATCATATTCTCATGAACTTGATGGAACACTTACACGGCATGCCTTACTCCAGTTCTCACTTTCATGTAGTTCATTCCTGTTCTGTCCTTCCGATTTAAGTCTTCTAATTTCGGCTGGCCTAACCAAGAGATCTGCATCTGAGGACTAAGAGAGGGTAGTATTATTCATTTTGTGGCAGCAGAGGCAGGGTTTAGGTAATCAGTCCCATGCTAAGAAGGCACAGTTGGTTGGTCTAATCCCCATGTAAGGGGAGTTAGCTGGATTTATTCCAGGGTCAAGGTTGAGATAATTATCAAAGGACTTGTCTTGGCAGAAATGGTAGTAAGCTGGAGATCCTTAAGTCCCCAAGAGCTGTGGCAGCTAGTTGTTAGGTGTGAAGGCAACTGGAATATGTCATCCCCAAATATGCCTCTTGAGACAGAAATTATTTTGAGCTGAAGGCAATTAAGAAGCAGCAAACTACAAAAAAAAAAAAAGTTCCCCTTTTCATCTTAAAAGGGTAGGAAATACATTATCCTTTTACAGGAGACAGACTCTGATGAGCCCAGGGATGGCAGCAGAGGAACCTGGAAACAAACCTTGCTGAGCAAATGCTCATTCTTCCTGATTAAGGAAGATGAGGCCCACCTAGCCCTGGTGCCACCTCTAGTCCAAACTCGTGTATCTTGTCATTGCTTCACAAATGTATTGTTTCTTTGTCTAAAAGGCTTAAAAGCTTCCTACTCTGGTTACTTCAGGTCTTCCTTCTCCTGTGAAGGCTCTCCTGTACATGTAAAAATTTAATAACAATTGTATAATTTTCTCCTGTTAATCTGTCTTTGTCAGTTTAATTTTTAGACCCAGACAGGGGCTCTAAGAGGGCTGAGGAAAACTTGTTCCTCCCCTATTAGGTACTTAAATTATCAGCTTAATTCCCCAAATCCCTACTGAACAAGAACGTTTCTGAGACTCCTGTATCCAGCTGCTACCCTACTTACAAGTGTTCCTAGCTGGACACTCAGTCCCCTAAGAGACAGGAATGATGCTGGCTTGGTGGCTCAGAGCTCTCCAGAGTTGAACAAGGAAGGGTAGACCACATTTTTTCTCAGTCCTTCTGAGGAAGTTTGGAGTCAGATACATACTGGGCCAAATCTTCACCTGCACTCTATCCTTCCTGAAACATGGACACTTGCATATATATGCTTCTTGAGAATTTTATAGAATGCAAACTTGGATGGGATGACTTTCTGGTAGCTAAAATCTGCCACATGAAGTTCACTCAAAGTAGCTGTTTTTGTATCATGTGAGGCTACCACCTTGATTCAACCTATAAAACTATAGCAGGAAAAAGGTGACAGACCACAGCCAGGAGGGCCTGACATGGTATAAAGTCAGGAAAGCAAGGCGAGCTGCTCAAATAAGACTTCCCACTGCCCAAGGAAGTGAAGTAGGAATGTTGGTCATAAGGCAAACTCCCCTCTAAGACTGCTCAGTTATGCAGGAGCTGACAGTAATTATCCTTTCAGCTTTGAAGACAGTAGATCTTCAGAGAAAGGATTCCTTATGAAAACCCAAGATCTGAATACTTCTAACATTTCTAACCTTTCTCTTTTCAACCTGCCAAGTTTGTTGAGTTTGAGTGAGAATTCTTTTATCCATCAGAATAACTCACAAAATTATTCTAAATGAATAGAGTGAGGAGCTTAGAGACTTTCAAATTTGAATGGAAAAATAACAAAGAAAAACTTATGGTTTTCATAGCAAGTCATGCCATCACCCTGACTTTTCCATGATTTGCAGAGCCATGGTACCAGAAAACACTTTAATCTCTGGTGTGGGAAAAGGTAAAAGCTTGATTCTCTTTTACAGAAAGAGCAACTATTCTCAGAATTTATCACCACTTTAGAAGATATTATATATCTTCTAATATAAGTTATTTAATCTCTTGGTGGTTTTGTTTTCTCATGAATTGAGAAAAGAATATGCTCCAATGAAATAATTCTTCTTACTTTAACAGTTGAAGGTTTATGCCAAGAAAACCATTTTTTACTACTCACTTGTGTAAAAAGTCAGGCTCGGAGCCATGTTCAGACTCAGGCTCCTGAATCTGCTCTCCCATGGGCCGGCTGTTCTCCCGCAGGACAGTAGAAGTGAGCTGTGGTGCGGGCAGGGGTCCAGGAGTCTGAATCATGGTGTCAGTCCTGTTCAGCCACGTATTGTCCAGGCTTTCATCTGTAAAATTCCAGTCAGAGTCACAGAATGTCACAGGTGGAATGAGCTCTGGTAGAAGTTACAGCACACATTCAAAGAGCATGGCTCTGGAGTAGACTGCGTAGGTCTGAATTCCAGTTATACCACTCACTTGTGTGACTTTGTATAAGCTATTAAATTTCTAAAATTCAATCTCCTCATATACAAAATGGAATTTCAGTAACTGCCCTCCCTATTGTAAGGATTAAATGAGGTGATGTATATAATCAGCAAATACTTGTTAGCTATCCTACATCATCATCTCTTCCAAGTCACTCTACCTCCAGAGAGAGGAAGAATGTAGCCAGCCAGTAGGGACTTACCAGGAGGTAAAGTCCCTCTACCTCCCTTTGCTCAAGCAATAAAGGGCCTATTTGCTGGGTCTTACAGGGGACGGTAAAGCGTCTGTCTACAATGCGGGAGACCCGGGTTCGATCCCTGGGTTGGGAAGATCCCTTGGAGAAGGAAATGGCAATCCACTCCAGTACTACTGCCTGGAAAATCCCATGGACAGAGGAGCCTGGTAGGCTACAGTCTGTGGGGTCGCAAAGAGTCGGACACAACTGAGCGACTTCACATTCACGTTCACAGGGGCCCCAGGCAGTAGTACTGAAAGTCTGGCTTCACTGAGAAATCAGCAAATCCTATTACACAGTTAGGGTCTGGTCACCAGACAAGTAACTCTCTGCCAAGTTATACTTCTAGGGCTGGATTGAGGGTCTGTTTTCACACCTTTAACTTCAACCTCTTTAGGGAAGTCTTCCATGGTCACCCTGCCTTGGCCCTTACTTACCATTCTTTTTTAGCTTCTAGAGGAAACAGAATCATTCTTGCTCACTTAGGGCTTAATTTTATATACTGTCCTGGTAGTGATCTGTAATGTGCATTCGCTATCTCTGTAATCAGATTTAAGTTTCTTCAAGAGACCAGGAACTATTTTTCCCTTCTTCTAAAGATCATTCATAAAGGCTGAACAGATTAAATCACTGTTTATAGCATAATTTGCATATCTAAATTCTGATAAAATACTATGTAATCATAAAGTTCTACCTATAAAATTCTAAATTACAGTTGATCCTTGAACAATATAGTTTGAATTGTTGGGTCCATTTAAACATGGATTTTAAAAAATAAATACATATTCCAGTGCTATATGCTTCATGGTTGGCTGAATCCATGGATGCAGAACCATGTATACGGCCTATAAAGTTAGATATGGATTTTCAACTATGTAGGTGTTTGCTCCCCCTCACCCCATTGGTTCAAAGTCAACTGCATTTTCTTGTGTCAGAAGAATTTTAATCACAAGATATATTACGAAGTTTTCCTCCCCCATTAAGTCACAGAGACAATGTGCACACGAGGCTTCTCTTTAGCCATCAAGCATTTTATCGCCCTCAGGTTTTCTAAAATTTTGTCAGATGCATGTATGTTCTAGATAAGCTTTTTTCTTCCTGGAAATATCTATCTACTATCTGGTTAAGGTCATTCCACTGATCTGAAGCTCACTACCAAATCTCTTCTAACTCAGCCAAGATTACATCTTTTATTCATATCACTTTCATTTAACATTTAATTCAAAACTGTTATTCTCTGCTGCATTTAAATTTTGATGACCATAGGAATGGTTTCATTTAACTTTGTAAACCATCTTTCAGCTTTGTACTACATGCCATCTCCAAAAAAATCTTCCGGGATGCATTAAGAGATTGGTCACTCCTTGTATGTTTCCAGAGAACCTTTCTGGCCCATCAGAGCACTCACCATGCTGAACTGAAACTGCCTGCTTCTGTCTCCCTTTCTGTAGTATGAATTCTTTTTTTAATACCAAATCCCCAGCATCTAGCACAGTTCTTAGGATGGTGCTTGATAAAAACTTACTGAATAAAAGAATAACTTCAGGAAGAATTTATTCTTCTTGAAGAGATCCTCCTAACCCCTCAAGATTCCTCAATGAAAACACTTCTTGCAAAGCTCTCTCATCTTCATCCCAAACTGATGAAACCCCATTGCTTAAGGGTTCTGGACACCTAACCTACCTCAATCACTTGGTAAATCTGAAACTAATACAGAGAAAGATTTTCTTTTTTTGCAATTAAATGGTTACGAAACTGGGTTATCTGGCCCACATATACCTCTCTGTCCTGAGCACACTCATGACTAACTCTCCATTAGTGTGTAGATAAGTGAGTATCTAAATTCTCTAGGCCTTTGTTTCTTCTCTGTAAAATTTGGGTAATAGTGCTTAACTCAGAACTGATTTATAAAACATCTACACAGCATTCACTATGTGCCAGGAACTGACCTAAGTGCTTTACAAACATTGGTCAAATAAATGATTAAGTGATAGAATATAAGTATATAGCAAGAATTTGATGAATGCTGGCTCATAAATGCATACTACACCTAAGAAAAGCTGTGAGCAGGAAAAAAAAAGTCCAGATAGATGAATAGATGTGGGGTGCCCAGATAAAGACATTTTCAAGAGGAAATGACTGAAATCATTCTTTAGAGAAAAGTTGAGGATCCTATACTATAAAGATAGGGTTCTGTTATTTTCATTTTCTGGACCAAAAAGATGTTAAGTCCTAAAGTTGAAACTTCAAAGGAAATCTTTAACATTAATTTTGTAAATATATTCAAATCTTTTTATTCTCTTTGAAATATACATTCAGCCTAATCCACTGACTAATGCTAGATGAGGGGCAATACTATATGGTGACCACATCTGAATAATGGCAGCTAACATTTATCAAATGATGCTTTTGTGTCAAGCCCTGTGCTAGGTAATCACTGTCTGTGTACTATGTTTTTTACTTAAGAGTATCTCATTTAATATTCACAATAGGCAACAGTACAAGTACTCAGATCATCCTTCATCTGCTCACTGACTGAAGTTTATAGAAGTTCAATAAAGGTTATACAGCTGAAAAACGAGAAAGCCAGGTCTGTATTCTAGAACTCTGAATTTAGACTTTGTGCTCTTCATCAATAATTAATACCACCTCCTCAATGATGAAAGGAACATTAGAATTAATACCACCTCCTCAATGATGAAAGGAACATTAGACTTAAATTCTAATTAATTCTGCTACAGATTTCAGCAAAGTCTTTGATGAGTCACTGTTTTTAAGGTAGCAGAAGTAAAGAGAAATTTGTAAAAAGAAGCAGGTTGCTCTCTTGGTTTGGAAAAATTTTATTAGGAGAATCATAGAGATGGAGGAAGATTATTTGAGGAAATAAGCATTTTTACTCTTGAGTTTTCTTTTAGTTTAAGAATAATCCTTAAAAAAAAAAAAGAATAATCCTTTGGGCATCCCTGGTGGCTCAGATGGTAAAGAATCTTCCTGCAATGCAGGAGACCTGGGTTTGATCCCTGGGTTGGGAAGATCCCCTGGAGAAAGAAGGGTTACCCACTCTAGTATATGGCCTGGAGAATTCCATGGACAGAGGAGCCTGGAAGGCTACAGTCCATGGAGTTGCAAAGAATAGTACACAACTGAGCAACTTTCATAGTTCTGTTTTAATAGCAATCTTTAGTCTTTTGGGATATAGGAATTTCTATTCTTGATCACATTTTCATGACAGTTCAACTCCACGTTCCCCACAGCCTATGAGTAATCTAGATCTCTGAAGTCTAGATCTAAAACTAGATCTGACCATCACTATTTTAATATACAAAAACAGATTTTCCAACCAAGCAGTGGAAATGGAAAGTTGTTTTCGTATATTCAATGTGTTGGAGAGTTCTACTCTCAAATTACCAGAATCTCTCCTATATTAGGACGCATGTTGATAGAATAACATTCAGTTCAGTTCAGTTGCTCAGTCATGTCTGACTCTTCGTAATCCCATGAATCGCAGCACGCCAGGCCTCCCTCTCCATCACCAACTCCTGGAGTTTACCCAAACTCATGTCCATCGTGTCGGTGATGCCATCCAGCCATCTCATCATCTGTCGTCCCCTTCTCCTCCTGCCCCCAATCCCTCCCAGCATCAGGGTCTTTTCCAATGAGTCATCTCTTTGCATGAGGTGGCCAAAGTACTGGAGTTTCAGCTTCAGCATCAGTCCTTCCAATGAACACCCAGGACTGATCTCCTTTAGAGTAACATTATGACTGTCTTATTTTAAATTTTAACGTATTAGAGGTCTATGGTAAGGGAATCAATTTTGTAAACCTTGTGTCCTTTACTTCTCTGTGCTTATCATCTTCCTGTGTTCAATGCTTTTTCAACTTCTTTTACCTTGACCTTCTTCTGCTTGACTTTGTCTATTCTAACCTTCATGCCTACACCTCTCTCAGTGTGTATGAAACACACAAGGAAATAATGTGCCTAACAGTATTATCTTGCTTCAGCAGAGTATTCACCGCTTTATTTATCTTGACAGGCACATTATTTGCCTCACACCATAAAGGCACACTTACCTTCTACTCGTTTTTTGTGAAGTGGAGGTCGTCCTTTCTTATTCCTTACTGAGGAGGTTTTGCTGCTGCTACTTCCACTGTTCACAGACATTCTGTCATCTTCACCACCAGTGACTAAAGAATTTCTATAGGAGATGAGTGGAAGCCATACATCCTCTCTCCTTTCCATCATTTGTTCCGTAAGGAATTTTTCTAGGTATGAGTGACTAGAGACAGAACAGAAGCAGTCATTTTTATGGAAGCAGTTCATGCATCACTTATTTAATTTTTTTCATAACCTGAAGCTCTCTTCTCTCTCTGAATACTCCTTAAAGATACACATTAAACTGTTCACAGTGGTTACCTTTAGAAAGACAGGGATTGAGAATTTAAGATTTTGCTTCACATTATCTCTGGAATAAGCAATGTATTACTAAGGGTGTATGTATGTTTCTTCCTTTCTTCCTTTTTTGTTTTTAAATACCAATGTTAAAAAAAATGAAGTTTGGCTCAAAAAGGATACTGATTCTCTTTTAAAACGTTCAAACAGGGCAGGATTTCTAAAATGGTGGAGTGTGGAGAGTGGCATACCCTGTCCCCAGCAAAACCACCTTTTTGGTGGTAGATGTTGAGAGTGGCGGATGCTAGGGGGTCTGTGGGATGGGAACTGTCTGTACCTTCCCCTCACATTTGCTATGAAGCTAAAACTGCTCTAAAAAAGTAAAGTTAAATAAAATAAATATGTTTTCCTCTTGGTCTAGAAGACTGTACATGGCCCAAGGCTGCCCTTCTCAGGAGCAATCAGGGAGGAAGCGTCTAAGCTGCTGGTCTCCTAATTGACCATGGGGCAAAGTAAACAGTCTGAACTGTGACAGCAGGTTTTAAAAGGCACACACATATCCAACAGTAAAAGGTAAAAATCTAACTTGCTAAGGAAGTTTAAGCACAACCTTTGAGAGGCTGATATAGGTTATATGATAAAAAAAAAAAAAAAGAATAAAGATCTGAGTAGGGACAGTAGAGGCTGCATACTGCAAGAGAAACAGACCTCACAGAGTTTGGTGATGCAAGTCTCTAAACAAATAAACAACCAAGTAACCAATCACATCAATCTCTAGGGAGATAAAGAATGAACATCATGATTAGATAAATTATCTCATGATGTATCATAAGTGCAATGTTATCTAAAATGGTCACTTTTCAACAAAAAATTATCAGACATGCAAAGAAATAGGGGAATGTAATCCATATATAGGAGAAAAAAAAAACAAAAACCCAAGCAACAGAAAACTTGGCCCAAAACAGTGCAAAGCAATTATTATACATGTATTCAAAGAACTAAAGAAAACAATGTCTAAAGAATTAAAAGTAAGCCCCATAATAACACTATTTCTCATTAAATAGAGAACATGAATAAGAAGATAGAAATGATAAAGAATCAAATGGAATTTTGAAGTACAACAATGGAAATTAAAAATTCATTAAAGGTGCTCAACAGATTTGAGCTGGCAGAAGTCAATAATCTTGATCATATATCAATAGAGATTATGTAATCTGAAGAGCAGAGAGAAAAAAAGTGAAGAAAAATGAACAGTGCCTGAGAGAAATGTGGGATATCATTAAACACACTGACATGTGTAATGGGAGTACCACAAGAAAGGTGTAGAAGCAAATTTGAAGAAATAATAATAACTTCAGAATTTGATGAAAAACAATCAACACATCCTCAAAGCTCAACAAACTCTAAGCAGTATAAATACAAAGAGATCCACAACAAGACGCATCACAATGAAAACGTTGAATGCCAAAGATCAAAAAATCTAGAAAGCAGTTAGAGAAAAGTAATTGATTACAAACAAGAGAACGCCAATAAGTTTAAAAGCTGACTTCTCATCAGACACAGTAAAGGCCAGAAGGCAGCAGGATTACATAGTCAATATGCTAGAAGTAAAACACTATCAAACAAGAATCTTGTATCTAAAAAACTATACTTCAAAGGTAAAGAGGAAATAAAAACACTCTCAGATGAACAAAAGTGTATAGAGAATTTGTTGGTGGCTGACTTGCCTTACAAGAAATACTAAAGACAGTTCTTCAGGCTAAAAACAAACACAGCAAAAAGTAATCTGAATTTATATGAAAAGACGATGAATGTGGAAGAGTAATTACCAGGTAGTCATGAAGAACAATATAATTGCCTACTTATTTTTTCATTGATTCAAAAAGCAACTGTATAAAACAATATGCACTACTGTGCTGTTGGGCCAATAACACAGAAACTTATATTTAAAAATGTACACAGAAAAGTGGGTGATGGCAAACATGTATTGGAGTAAGGAAATGATATGAGATAGAGATGGTATTTCACATCCACAATTAAGGAATAACTGAAAAATATAATTAAGGACGGAAGGAATTAAAATGTTACACTAGAAAATATCTATTTAATATAAAAGAAGGCAATAAAAGAGGGAAAAATCAAAGACAGACAGAAAACAATGTTATCAATGGCAGAGATTGTTTTAAAACAAATAACATGATCTAATAACAAATAACATAACAAATAACCTCATTTTATTGTGCTTTGCTTTGCTGCATTTTGCAGATATCTCAGTTTTTACACATTGAAAGTTTGCAGTAAGCCTGCATTGTCAGACGATGGGTAGTATTTTTAAGCAGTATGTGTTTTTAAAATGAAGGTATGAACATTGTTTATAAGACATACTGCTATCATACACTTAATATACTACAGTAGAGTGTAAATGCAACTTTTCTATGCACTCACTGACAAACCGAAAAATTCATGTGACTTTATCACAATATTTATTTTCTTGTGGTGAGGAACTGAACCTGTAATATCTCTGAGGTATGCCTGTATATGCTGTCTACAAGAAACATACTTTAGATTCAAAGGCAAAAAAGGTAGGAAGTGAAAAGATGGGGAAAGAAAGCTATATTATGCAAACAGTAACTAAAATAGAGCTGGAGTGGTTACACACTAGTATCAGACAAAATAGACTTTAAGACAAAAATTTTCTAGGGACAGAGAAGGTGGTGGAGTTAAGAGTCAATCAATCCACCAGGGAGACATAACAATTATATATACAACCTAACAACAGAGTCCCAAAATACAAAAGCAAAAACTGAGAACTGAAAGGAGAAATAACAATTCAATAAAAATAGTTGGAGACTTCAATACCCCACTTGCAGTAATGGACAGAACTAACAGAAAATAGAAGACTATTATGTTATGAAGAAAACTATAAGCCAACTGGACTTTGATTTTATGGAAACAAGTCAAATACAAAAAAAACTAAACTAATATAAAAGGAAAGAGGAAAGTGTTCCACAATGGTTAAGCTAGTGTTCACAGATCTTTGAGTAAGAGAATAAGAAATCATTCCCACTTGCAAATTCTAGGGTACTGAAAGGTAAGCAAAGAAAAACTATACAAAGTTTAAAAGAAAAAGTTTAAAAGAAAATTATAGTCCTTTAACGGGGAAGGCAATGGCACCCCACCCCAGTACTTTTGCCTGGAAAATCCCATGGACGGAGGATCCTGGTAGGCTCCAGTCCATGGGGTCACTAAGAGTCGGACGCGACTGAGCGACTTCACTTTCACTTTTCATTTTCATGCATTGGGGAAGGAAATCACAACCCACTCCAGTATTCTTGCCTGGAGAATCCCAGGGACGAGGGAGCCTGGTGGGCTTCCGTCTATGGGGTCGCACAGAGTCGGACACGACTGAAGTGATTTAGCAGCAGCAGCAGCATAGTCCTTTAAACTATCAGAGCCTAAGTTATCAATGTAATTACATGATTAATTCCCTTCAAAAATTGTAACGCTTAGAATTATAACATGAGTGAAGTCGCTCAGTTGTGTCCCAGTTTTTGCGACCCCATGGACTGTAGCCTGCCAGGCTCCTCCGACCATGGGATTTTCCAGGCAAGAGTACTGAATGGGTTGCCATTTCCTTCTCCAAGAATTATAATGGTGTCATGATAAAAACCACTTGTCCTACAACGTGCAACTTACACAGTCTTTTTGTCTTGCCGAAGAAGCTTAGATGAAAATTCACTTAGTACTTCTAGGAAAGCCAGATTAGGAGGTGGATATTCTTGTCCTTTCTGATTTTGGTATTTAAAGGCAAATTCTATGCCATCCCTGAAATAAAAGAAAATACTGTCTTATTTTTGCAAATAGCTAGTGTAGTTCTTCGATAGGCTAGAATTTAAAAAAAATAGTTGGGAAGGCAGCAAAATCATCACTGAGGGTAAAATAAACTCAAATGGTAAAGTAATAATTTGCATGACATAGTTGAATAATATTTAATTTTAGTATTTATAGTGGAAAACAACTTATGTTGTGAAGTTATATTTCAAAACTTACATTGTAAAAAATAAAAAACAGCTATGTAGCAACAAAGCTAAATTTCTGTGTAGCTTTCAGAGGTAATAGAATACCCTGGAAAGATACAGACATTGTCAGAAAATTTGGTTCTTAAGAGTTTTTGTAAGGTACTTAAAAATTTTTTTATCATTCAGTTTTCAATTATGAAATGAGGATGCACGGTGTTTTTAAACGTATGTCTCCCACATTTTCTCACTGATAAGACTGACAAGAATATTTTGTTAAAACTTTCCTTGAAAAGTCTAACATTTGTTACTTTAAAAAATCAGTCAAATAACAGTTGTTTTTGGTAAGTTTCAGTAAACCAGATTGTGTATAACAGTGTCTATTTAGCTCACTCACTTGTGGAGTGTGGCAACTGCTTCTCGTGTCTTGATCTGGTCCAATCCGAATGTAAGGGCAAAGCGACGTGCCAATTCTTTAATGCCACTGACATGGGCAGATGTCCTATCTAGGTTGGGCCCTTGCTCTTGAACAAGTTCATTAAACAACTGGTAGAAAGAAAAAAAACAGGAAAAAGTTCATAGCTAAGAAATATTTATTTATTGTTAGAATAGGTAATACAATTTAAAAAATATTTAAAAGCCATATGGTAAGATACGTATTTCCCTTCTTGTATTAACAGTAGCCACACTTTCCCCTTCTCTATGCTATGCTATTCTAAGTCATTTCAGTCGTGTCCGACTCTCTGCGACCCCATAGACGGCAGCCCACCAGGCTCCCCCATCCCTGGGATTCTCCAGGCAAGAACACTGGAGTGGGTTGCCATTTCCTTCTCCAATGCATGAAAGTGAAAAGAGAAAGTGAAGTCGCTCAGTCATGTCCAACTCTTAGCGACTCCATGGACTGCAGCCCACCAGGATCCTCTGTCCATGGGATTTTCCAGGCAAGAGTACTGGAGTGGGGTGCCATTGCCTTCTCTATGCTATGCTATGCTAAGTCACTTCAGTCGTGTCCGACTCTGTGCGACCCCATAGACGGCAGCCCATCAGGCTCCCCTGTCCCTGGGATTCTCCAGGCAAGAACACTGGAGTAGGTTGCCATTTCCTTCTCCAATGCATGAAAGTGAAAAGTGAAAGTGAAGTCGCTCAGTCATGTCTGACTCTTAGCGACTCCATGGACTGCAGCCCACCAGGCTCCTCTGTCCGTGGGATTTTCCAGGCAAGAGTACTGGAGTGGGGTGCCACTGCCTTCTCTAAGTCATCTACTATTATCTACTATTTCTCGAGCTCATTTTCATGCTAGTTGTGTTATTACGTGCAAACCAGAATTTATTTTTCTACCAAAAGGAACATATTTTGGGTTGGGAAAAATGTTTACAAAAATATACTATGTATTCTTTTTGTTGTTTTCACAGGAATGGCAATATATAAAAGGCAGGGTTCAGAACTTTGTTTCTCACTCATTACATCTTAGACAAGAACAACATTATGTAAAAGAAGGTCATTAAGATATATGAAATGTTTTTTCCCATCCAATGAGTAAATACACAAAAAAAGTTCCAAAACTGGGTGATGGGATTTTATAATTACATACACATTACATTCAGAGAAGGCAATGGCAGCCCACTCTAGTACTCTTGCCTGGAAAATCCCATGGACAGAGGAGCCTGGTGCGCTCGCTGTAGTCCATGGGGTCGCTAAGAGTTAGACACGACTAGGTGACTTCACTTTCACTTTTCACTTTCATGCATTGGAGAAGGAACTGGCAACCCACTCCATTGTTCTTGCCTGGAGAATCCCAGGGATGGGGGAGCCTAGTGGGCTACCGTCTATGGGGTCACACAGAGTCGGACACGACTGAAGTGACAGCATACATGTATTGCATCAAAGTAACAGAATCAAAACTCTGGAATACTAAAGAACATAAAAGCCATTGTCATTCTGCCACCAAAGTTAGACACTTAACATCTGCCTCCTCTTTTATTATGAGAGAATGAACAGTAGTCCAAGCTCTGATCTGAAGCCACTCCCTGCTTATGTACTGGGTCTCACCTCCTTTACCGACTTAGTGGTTTGGTCTTGTGTACTGCTTTTTCCTAAATCATTAACTACTCCCTCTCTTAGATGCATGCATCTTAAAAAACAAACAACCCTAACTTCTTAATTCCATCTCCTCTGCCAATTACGGATGCATCTGTCACATTCTGTTTACCCAACAATCCTGAGAAATACTGTTTATATTTGTTTTCTTTACTTCCTCACCTCCCAATCTCTCAATTCACTCTAGGCATACCATTTCATTGAAATAGCTCTTATCTTCTATTAATTATGTTGTCTACCTTTTTAGGTTTCTTCAGCAGTAGACTGGCTTAAACTACTTACTCTGCCATGACTAGAAACAGCAGTTCTTCCAGAGATTTTCAAATTTATTCATGAGTAACTGTTTATAAATTATTAAATTTTAAAATGTTTTCAGAGATAGTTGTACACAATAGCCTTAAACTCTAAAATTTACATTCAAAATAAATACAAAGAATATATTTCACTGTATAAAATTCAAGGAATATCAAAGTAAAATTCTCTTTTCTCTTTCCCATTATATATCATTCTTTTCTCCAAAGGTAAATCAATGTTAGGGTTAAAGTTTGAAAGTTTTTTTTGAATCAATTTAGACACATTAATCGGAGAAGGCAATGGCACCCCACTCCAGTACTCGTGCCTGGAAAATCCCATGGACAGAGGAGCCTGGTAGGCTGCAGTCCATGAGGTCGCTAAGAGTCGGACACGACTGAACGACTTCACTTTGACTTTTCACTTTCATGCACTGGAGAGGGAAATGGCAACCCACTCCAGTGTTCTTGCTTGGAGAATCCCAGGGACGGGGGAGCCTGGTGGGCTGCCGTCTATGGGGTCGCACAGAGTCGGACATGACTGAAGTGACTTAGCAGCAGCAGCAACAGACACATTAATATATTGCATGTACATAAAGTTTTAATTTTTGTTTATATGGTACTGTACTATATTTTGTCCTGAAACTTGCTGTTCTTCACTTAATATTTTGTCTTACAATTTTTTTAGCTATTTCAGAATAAGTTTATTTTACTAGTCCTATGTTGATGAACATTTAGAATCTTGCACTATTACACAGACTGTTACAATAAAACGATCTTTCATATACACGGTTTTGTGCATACCTGAATGTATCTATGCAGATATCTAAGTAGGAAAAAACTGGTTCAAAAGGAATGTATATCTTAAACTTTGAAATATACTGCAAAATTATATTGCAAGAAGGTAGGAGCAATTGCTTTCACAAAGGACCTTTTTCTTGCTGTATCTTTAACAATCACTGGTATATCTATCATTTTAATTCTTGCCAGTCTATTTGGCAGTGATAAATATCTCCTTGTTTCAATTTGTATTATATTAATTATTAATGAAGTTATGTTTTTTCACGTTTATTGTTTTTTAAGGAAAAGTTGCCTCTTCCTTAAAGTGGCTTTTTTCATTTGCTCACTTTTGTATGGGATTTGTTTAACTTTATTACAGATTTGTAGGATTTGCTATGTATGATTAAAAATATTTTCCCATAATCTGTCATTGGTTTTTAAATTTTGTTCAGGGTGCTAGTTGATGTATAAAGCTGTTTAAGTTTATATTGTGGCTTCTCTCCTGGAGGACTTCCCTACTCCAGTATATAAAAATATCCTTTTATATTCTTTCAAACTTTTAATTTTTAACATATATATATATAATCCACCTAGTAGTTATTTTGGCTACATGTCTGGTAGGGCTATTTATAGCCATTTCTCCAAATACATAGTCAATGGACCCATCACCTATTAAAAAGGAGGTGATCCTTTCCCCACTGACCTTTATCAAAGGCTAAATACATACATATACATACATACACACATACATACATATAGCCACTACTACCCCTCATCTCTACTTTAATACTAGGCATTTATTAGGAATCTTCTTTAGGAAATACATGTGACATATTGTCTTATTTGGATACTACTGTTGCCCCTTTTGGAGAAGGAAATGGCAACCCATTCCAGTGTTCTTGCCTGGAGAATCCCAGGGACGGGGGAGCCTACTGGGCTGCTGTCTTATGGGGTTGCACAGAGTCGGACACGACTGAAGCGACTTTGCAGCAGCAGTTGCCCTTTTATTATTAAATACTTTTAAAATGTATTTTTATATTTGTTCTTTAAAAATGATCACTTTTAAAATATCCAATTCGGCATTTCATTTGATCTAAGAGTAGATCACCTTAGGATTTCACCCATTTGAAATGTAAACTATAGGACTGTCTTCCTAAAGAAAAGACACATAACACATCTTTGTACCAGAAAGTATCCATAGTAATGTATTAATATAATGATCTAATTTAAATGAGGTAAGATAACTAGCATATAATAATAAGCACATGCCAATACTCAATAATATTAATTCTACTCATTTCTTTTCCTTCAAATTTCTTACCTGCTGTAAACTGAGAATGAGGGTCTTGGCACACTGAATTTTATCAATTTGCCTAGTTTTACTCAATGTTTCCTTAATAATATCACCATAGTCATTGTAATACTGTAAGGAAAAGAAACACAGCTTTAAAACTGTTGACATTTCATGAGATAAAGAACAGGCTGGTGAAAAAACTGGAAAGGTGAGTAAAGACATGTTTAATTTTTCATGTTAAAAACCTAATGAGAGTTAAAAGATACTGTCTAATGTTAAAAAAAAATACACATTGGACATTTAAAATTATGAAATAAATAATAAAACTAGAAAACTGGGAAATTCAAAGAGGAGAAGTGATATATGTAAGCAAAATTACTCATTCTCTACAACATGGATTCAACAGACAGCACTTGTCCAGATCAAGAGACAGAACTCTGATAGAAACATCTTGAAGAACTAAAACCTAAACAGTCAAAATTGCTTACTTCTGGGGAGAGGGCCTAAACAAAGGAAGGGTAGATTACAATAACAGATTTAACTTTTCACTAAATATTTTTGTGTATCCATTTCCTCCTACAATGTCTGTATTTTACTATTATATATAATATAAAAAATAAAAACAGTGATTTCTTCAACAGTGATTGGGAAAAATTCAACTAATTTTATAATTCAATTTTTTTGATACAGGATTTAAAGAGTTTTCCTTGTGAGTAAATAATTAGGAGAAACTCTGAGACTATTAAATCTGGATATTATTTCCAAACTAAAGCCTAAAACCTATAACCTATGTAAAGAAATGAGTATATTAGCTTCAAGCAGATGGGTATAGTTCCATGATGGGAGGTGCAAAAAAAAAAAAAAAAAAAAAAAGGAAAGCAAAAGAAGGAGAAATATCTCAAAAGAATCATCTTTTTAGTGCAATTAAAAATTATCTCAGTGCAGATAAAAAGAAAAAGATATATGAGAACACTAAAGTAGTTCAACAGGTAGATCAACAAAAATTCAGATTTTTAATAATCACATAGAGAAATGAGGCAAAAAGCCAAATAGACAAGGATATATAAAGAATAGTAAACAGCAATTAAAATATTATAAAAGATTAAAGCCTATAATGAACACAGGTGTGTAAAAACTCCTAAGGATGATAAAAGTTTGGATAAAGCCTATTTCTTGAACCCAAGATAGTACTGCTGAGGGATGACAAGGAAAACCATGGTAAGCTCATTTCATCCAACCAAGTCCTATTTAGATATTACTATTGGAAGCCTGCCCTAGTTGCTCACTTAAGTGTCTATATATCTGTGCTTGCTTTGTAATATATACATCTATCACCACAATAATAATGCTGAGGTTTTATATCTAGTGGAAAGAGTTAAGCTTTAAGTTAGAGAAACCAAACGTCAGTTTTTGCTACTTTAATAGCTGTGTGATCTTTGAAAGTTACTTTGCTTCTCTGAGCCTTGATTTCCTTTTCTATAAATGATGATTTCCTAAATCACAATTACTGTAGTCAACAAAGATAATAAAAAGCCTTAGAGCAGTCTCTTGAATATAAATGGCATAGAACATAGGCAGCTATTCATTATTAGCATGTTATGTAATGTTTACATTTCAGTTTCTCTGTAATCTATAACTGCCATACTACAGAAATTATATCTTATTTAAACCTCTGGCTACTAACATAGTACCCACATTGGAGTTGTCTAGCAAAATAGTTACTGTGTCATAACTAGAATGGAGCCCAAACATGGACAAAGACACAAGTAAATGAATGGCATACACAATATTCTGAACATGGGCAAAATAAAATACTGTCTCTGACATAAAAACAAGGCAAAAATACGTACACCGATAAGTATGCCTGTTAGGTTTTATCATAAAGATTTTTGAGGACTGCTTTTTTTGAGTGTCAGAAACAAAATCGAGCTTCTGGAAAAAGCAGCCAGGAAGTTGGAGACTTTAGAATGGTGTAAAACCCTCAACATCTCCTTAACTCCTGCAGGAAAAAAATCCCAAATTCTCACACAACATATAAGGTCTAACCTCATTTAATATCTTTAAATCTTACCTCTAGCTCCATTCTCATAAGCAATCTATATTGCTATATCAAATTACTTACATTTTCCTCAGTTTCCTTTGTCTTTGTACAAGTAGTCCAATGTGCCTGAAAGCTCTTTAACTAGTTCTTTGCTTGACTAATGAATGCTTCTCATCTCAGACTTAGTTCAAAAGGCATGTCTAACGGTTTTCATTAACCTTCATATTTCTTAAGAGTGTATCTATTTTATATATTTCCAGGAACTCCTATACATATCTCTCTACACTGCAGAAATGCAATTGTCTAATCACTTGATTGTCTCCAGCTTTAGACCACTTTGGAGTAGGAATTTAAAAATCTTTGTTAACTTTAGTGCCTGGCAGGTAGCATTGTAGGCACACAAATAAACGTATCTGGAGAGATGTCATAGGGAAGAGAGAGAATTTTCTTCCATAAGAAGGGTCCATGGCCTTAAGAAAACAGCATTCTTTCTTATAAATGTAAGGAACTCCTACTTCATGGAATTGATATAATGGTATAGAGTGATAAAAAAACTCATAAAAAAGAAAATTTAAATATGTCAGAAAACCATCAATAATATTTAGGTAAAAGCTGTCAATTTTAGCTTGCTCACTACTCTTTCGTTTTTAGTTGCAAACTTCTAAGGCACTTAGGTGGAATGAGAAAAACAAGAATATGAAGCTACTATAGTAATCAATCAATCAATAAATGTCCTTGACCCATTAAAAAAAAGACTATGAAACTATACCTTCATGTAGTGTTTAAAGATGTCTGCAGCTGCATGCATGTCAACAATATCATAGATGATAAGTTTGCTGAAGGCAGCAAGTAGATTCCTTCTCTTGTGTAAGGCCTCAATTTTATTAGCTTCATCTTCTTCATCACCCTCTAACCACAGAAAATAAATTAGTTATGAACTTTGGCCCTTTATCCAAGGTAAAACATTGTAGACAATCTGTAGAACAAATAACTAGGCTATAACTATAAACAGGTACAATTTAGTTTTAGATAGGATAAAAATTATTAGCCGTACTGATTATTTTAGGGTGCTATACTTAGTTAAATATTTATTAAACACTAGGCACTAAGGTTCTAGGAGATTATCATAGCAAAGACTAGTTAGAGAAGCAAACCATATATAGGTTTTTTCCTTATACTTTTGTCATAACAATACTGTTGTCCTTTTACCTTTAAAATGCTGCCTTTTATCTGAATATTCCTTATGTGCTAATCTATTTCTACAGAGAAGAAATTTCCAGAAAAATTTAAGACACAGGGAGAAGTTTTCTTTTAGAAATATATATGGGGAGGAATGGAAATTACATGAAGGAGTTAGTTTTCAGTTCTTGTCTTAAATGTGGTTACATTATAAGCTGAGAAATAAAGTATATTTTGCAAACCATGTTATGTACATACACATTTTTAAAAACAAATCATTATCAAATGCTTTCAAACAAGTAGTGTTTATTCCTCATTTTTTAGATTCTCAGGTTTATCTATTTCTAATCCCCCTCAAAATATCTCCACAAGTCTCCAGACGATAAAAGCTGACACAGTTGTTTCAGGTTCTGTACTGACCCTCTCATGCCTTGGCCTGCCCTTATTTAGGGACAGTGTTCTTTTTCTCTTCTTCACAAGTGTATTCATAAAATAACTTATTCTCAACTTCTCTCTTCCCTTTCTATTACCTGGTCCTGCTGTGAAGCATCAGTGCTTTTGGAAGTTGGAAATCTTTTTGCTTAGGACAAGTAGCAGGTAAATATTGTCTCCTGAGATTAACATGAACTCAGAGATCCTTTTTTCATAGTCTAGTATTTTCTAAAATGTTCTGTTAAATAAAGAACATTCCAATAGCACCAGGTAGATCTGTGGATTTGATATGCCATGGATCTTACTTAAGAGAGCTTAAATCATCTATTTCACAAATAACCTATTTTATATAGTATTTATTTATAATTATTTATATTCAGTCTTATTTTGCTAAGTTTTCATTCTGCAGGCTAAGAACAATTTTTACTGGTGAGGTTTCATAATATTCTCTTAGCATTTAGTATCTTAGAGTAACATTTTGTTAATTTAAGTAATATATGATCACTCTTCAGGAACAGAAAGGAACTCAGATGCTTTTCTTTAGAAAATTGTGAACCTGGATGGAGTTCTATTAGGAAAAAAAATCTATCTCAAACATACATTTCAAACATGTGGGAAATGACAAATGTACACAATTATCCATTATAGTATAGCTTAGGATAGCAGAAGACTGGAAACTAGTCAAATATCAATCAATATGAGATGAATAATATAAATTATGCTATATTTAAATAATAAAATACTGTGTAGCTATTAGAATTAGAATAAGGAACTCTGTGTACTTAGTGATGGGGAAAGATCTCTAAGGTACTATGTTAAAGGAGAGACACTTCACTGTGTATATTATTATTCTTGATTTCTGACTTATATGAATATATTAACTTTTGTTTAAGAGAGAAATTGTAGTATTTTTTAGGACTGAATTGGAAATTTTTTCTTCAATCTCTTGAGGTCGTTAAGACAAGATCAATATTGACAAGATGATAGCTGCAAATACCCATGCTCTGGTTCTCCTCATCTTGGTCAATGAAAACATGATCCATCACGAAACTGAGGAGTTCAGACTGAAGTCCAGTATCTGGATTAAACACCAAAGGCTGAAGGCCCTCCCTGCCACCTGTCATTAATTGGTGGCTAAAAATCATCAAAAGATCACAGAGTAGCATGAAAGCCTGAAATGAAAAGGAAATTCATCAGTAAAACACTGTACAGTATTAACTACAAATGAAAATATACTAAATTAAATGCAGTTCAGTAACAGTACCATAACAGAAATGCTAAGTATTCAAATTGCAGCTACTTAATTTTAATTTCAGATCAGATCAGATCAGTTGCTCAGTCGTGTCCGACTCTTTGCGACCCCATGAACTGCAGCACGCCAGGCCTCCCTGTCCATATAGTCATATTTAAACTCTTCACTTCCCCTAAATATAAACTATTTTTTAATTTGGCTGTATTAACTCAAAACGATTAAGAGATTTTTGACTTGAACTTATAAAAAAAGAACTGAATTCAACTCTGGAAACACAAAATTGAATTACTATATTAATGACAGAGATTATAAGTCAATTGTATACTGCATAAGCAAAAAAATAAGCACAAATCTTAAGATAAACTGTATAATTCAATCAGTTACAATATAGTACACTAAATCTCTAAGCTACCATTTTGGATTCTTCTTTTAATAATCTACTGTAAAACAAAATTTTGAACCATAGGTTAAACTTGGATTCAAGATCATTCACATAAAAAACAGTGATGCAAAGCTTCCCAACAAATGTATTCACATAAAGAACTTTCAGTATATTTTCCCACAGAAAATACATTACAGTTATATTGCCAAATTTATCCTATTTAATGGATGGTACAAAATGAACTTATGTCATCAATTTACTGTTATGGAATAACTGAGGGCTCTTACACTCTAAAACAATCCATTCACCCCCCTCTAAAAATTGACTTCTGTGGAAAACACAATTTTGGTATAAATTTGGAGATGGTTGTATACTTAGCTGTTTACCTCCAGCAAGAATCATGGAAATTCATGCTCTAAGTACACTACCATGAAATACATAAATTTAGAAACAAGTCACTTGAAAAGAGGAGAGCATGAAAGGAATCTAGAGAAATGTATATTTTTAACCGAGGCCATACTTTTGCACGTCACCAAACAGTGATGATGCAGAAACACTGAATTTCTGGCTTAGGTGTCCTGAGTTAGGTACTTTTAGATAGCACTGGTTAAGTTCAGAAAATTTAGAGAATAAGGTTTAGGAAAGATAATCTCTGTTCCCATTTTAAGTTAGATGCTGATAACTTAATAAAGAAAAGACCTGTGATACCCTATTTGTAAGATGAGATAGCACAGGGTACTGCTGCGTCACTTCAGTCATGTCCGACTCTGTGCGACCCCATAGATGGCAGCCCACCAGGCTTCCCGTCCCTGGGATTCTCCAGGCAAGAACACTGGAGTGGGTTGCCATTTCCTTCTCCATTGCATGAAAGTGAAAAGTGAAAGTGAAGTCGCTCAGTTGTGTCCGACTCTGGCGACCCCATGGACTGCAGCCTACCTCCGTCCATGGGATTTTCTAGGCAAAATTACTGGAGTGGGGTGCCATTGCCTTCTCTGAGCACAGGGTAAGTACTATTCTATTCTTTAACTAGATATAGACTTTCTAGTTGAACATCATAATAAAAAACAGCATGGAAAAGATATATCTTTTTTTTTTTTTTAATAGAAGCTCTTCCTAATAGAACAGTTTTAGCTTACAAAATTACTTTGTGAAAATGGTATTGCCTTGGGCTTCACTTTGACTGTCTTTGGTCTACACCCCTTGCCAAGGGGTTAGGAGTCTGTTGGCCCAATGGGATATGCCCATCAGCACCCCGACTTTACATCTCTGTCCAGGGACAGGGATTCAGGAACTCCCTGCCCTCACAGACTGGATTCTGCTATGAGGGGCTGGCACAGGCATCCTTCTGAGACACATGGCATCCCCAGTGTGTACTCCTAGGCCCCAGGATAGTTAAGGGACAACTTGTTTAAGGAAGTGATGCTGATAGTTTGGATATGTGGGTTAAACTGTTCACATGCATATGTGAGAAGTTCTACCTGGTGTGGGAAAGAGTGGAAGGTAAGATGAGAAGAAAGTGGACCCTAAGCCAGCTCCCATTCTGGTACGGAATCCTAAGGTTCTGGTATAGAATTCATAAGAATCAAGAATTCTAAACTTAAACCTGACCTCACTTGCCAAGGTACAAAGATGTATAACAAGTTTGGTAGCTTACTTTATAACTTAAATATTTACCATCTATACTCTTGTCCCAGGTCCCATAAGATAAACTACATGCTAAGAACTGCCATAAAAAATTACATCTTAAAAAAATTTACATCTTCTTATGCTTCTTCAATGCATTTGAATTATTTATATCGAGGGCTCGTAACTGACAATCTCTTACCTGTTCCTTCACTGGAGTATTAACATTAGATAGGCACTGCTGGCAAACAGCCAGAAAGGACTTCACTGTTTTCCTCAATACCAACAAGTCCTCCTGTAAGACACAAATTTGCAAGCATGAATTACAGTATTCTTGAAAACTGAAGAAATAATAAATGGAAAATAACCAAACCAGTTTACTGTTAAGGAAATTCATAAAACCAAATTTATCACTGGGAACCAAATCATAATTTCCTAGTTATCCTAATGGAAGGGGCAGTGAAACCGATAATCCCAAATACTCTGTTCAATTTTGCTTTGGAATGCTCAGTATGATTTCCTCCAACATATTTCCTATATAAATATGGTTTACTTGGGCTGGTATTAAAATTGATAGTCATTCCTATTACAAATACTAGATGTAGTAAAATGAGGAAGTGCAGCAGAATCTGGAAAAAACCAATTAAGCAATAAACATGTACTGAATTTTTTCCATATTCTCAGCACTCTGCAACATGTCAAGGCAAAGAGATACTTTCAAGAACTCTTCATGTTCTCAAAGAGTTAATATTTTAGCAGGGAGTTAGATTAATCATAGAGTAATTAATTGTTTAATTTTTTGGTATTAACTCTAATTGTAGCAGACAGACATGGCTGAGTTGGGGGCAGCTTCACAGAAAGATGAGCTTTAATCCAAGATTAGATAGGTGAATAGGATTTAATCAGATGGCCATATTACAATATTCAATATGAAACACTGGAAAACTATAAAAGGAAATTTAAATTTATCAAGTCCCTATAAAGTGCCAGGCACTGGTAAGAGGACTGTTGTATAATTTAATATTTGTATTGATTATAAGAAGTAGTTATTATTAGCAAAGATTGAAAGCAGGACTGTCTGACATCAGAGCTCATATTCTTTTCACTGACTAATAAGCAAGATGCATGCAGATAACTCAGTATTATATTAATATTTAAAATAGTAATGAAGAGTAATTAAATGAGCATAGGCTGGGATAGAAATCACTTTTAAAAAGTATTCTATGAAACAAAGATTCTTTAAGCTTTTCTATTTTGCATAGTTGACAGTACTATTTCCTTTTTGGAATCTTCACATCCAAAATAATGATACTTCAAAAATTACATATATTTCCTTTTGCTAAAATGAGTGCAGTATTTAGAAGGAATAAGACCCTCTTTTGAAGAGTAGTAAAAAGGACACTGTCTCCAGAAATTTTAATGTTCCTGTAGATTAACATCCAACAATCAAATCTCAACATTCCTTGATCTTTAATTTCAAAGACTCATAAAGCATCAGGGGAAAGAGACGAGAGAATAGGCAGTCACAAAAGAATTTAAGGAGTCCTTAACATTGGAAAGCTTAACCCAGAGTCAAGAGCAGTCACAGCAGGGTTGCCAAAAAGAGTTCTGAACAACTAAAAATCATCTACCTATGAGGAAAGGTGTTCCAGAGGCCACAGAATGTTCAGAAGCCTTAGAGGTGCTTTTGAGAGACTACTGTTAATTTATTGCAATTGGGGTGCAAATGGGAGGAGAGTGGTGAGAGAAAACTGAAGAGAAAGAGGACCCATTTCCATTTAAATGGAATACAACTTAAAATGCCATGTTAAATTATTTGGCTATTATCCTGTCAGCAATAAGGAGCTAATGAATAAGGATTTTTATCATGAAGTTGCTAAAAATTTATGCTAAGGAATCATACTCTAAGGAAAAGGGAGAAAAATGTAAAATAGTAAATAAAATCTTAATAGTATTAATAATAAATACAGTCTTCTCTTGAGGGTTTATTATGTACCAAATGCTGTGTTCTAAGGGGCATGGTGAAGAGCAGGGAAGCTGGCATGCTGCAGTTCATGGAGTTATAAAGAGTCGAACTGAGCAACTGAATGAACGACGATGAACAGGCATAAATTTAAGTCTCACAATCAGCCTATGAAGTAAGTGATTAATATGCCTATATTACAGAGGAGGAAACTGAGGTTCAGAGCATCTGCAGATTTTAAGTGATAGAGTAAGGATCCATACCTAGTGCCATCTGACTCTAAAGCCTATGCTTCCAACCATCATCCTACATTCATCATATATTAACAGACAGCATAGGAATAATCTGAAAATAAAATATTGGGCCTAAAAATAAAATGCTATCAGTAAAGATGTTAACAGAGTGTAGAGAAATTAAAGCAGCAGAATTGATAGTATTTAGGAGCTAACAGGAACAGAGGATGTTGATGTGACTCCTAGTTTCTAGGTAGGTGCCTACTGGATAGATTATGGTATAAGTCACCAAGATAGTTAATACAGGAACAAATGCTAAGGTAATAAGTTTGGCTTTAGGGATGCTGATGTGCAAACCCTGAAAGATATCATTAGGTAGTGAGAATAGGAAAAAGAGGTCCAAAATGGCGGTGGCTAAAAGACAAGGAAGGGAAAAGCCTGCGAAAATAGAACAAACGAAGGAGTGAGAACCTTAGGTAAAACAAACAGCCCTCCTGGGTAGCCCAGTTTACCTACGGCAGGCTCAGGGGGAAGAAAGAAAACATAAAGAGAGGAGCAAAATTGAGCCTCGGGCTTTTCTTTTCTCATATTTTGGGTTGGACCACCCTCACACCTCGAGGATGTATTTTCCTTTGCTTGCCAGTAGAACTGAGCTATAACACTGGTCCATCCATCACTTCAAATTTTTGCTGCAACTGAGGAAATTACATGAAGAATGCTTAAAATTCTCAAAGCCAGGCTTCAGCAATATGTGAACCATGAACTTCCTGATGTTCAAGCTGGTTTTTAGAAAAGGCAAAGGAACCAGAGATCAAATTGCCAATATCCACTGGATCATGGAAAAAGCAAGAGAGTTCCAGAAAAACATCTATTTCTGCTTTATTGACTATGCCAAAGCCTTTGACTGTGAGGATCACAATAAACTGTGGAAAATTCTGAAAGAGATGGGCATACCAGACCACCTGACCTGCCTCTTGAGAAGCCTGTATGCAGGTCAGGAAGTAACGGTTAGAACTGGACATGGAACAACAGACTGGTTCCAAATAGGAAAAGGGGTATGTCAAGGCTGTATATTGTCACCCCGCTTATTTAACTTATATGCAGAGTACATAATGAGAAACACTGGGCTAGAGGAAGCACAAGCTGGAATCAAGATTGCCAGGAGAAATATCAGTAACCTCAGATATGCAGACGACACCACCCTTATGGCAGAAAGTGAAGAGGAACTAAAAAGCCTCTTGATGAAAGTGAAAGAGGAGAGTGAAAAAGTTGGCTTAAAGCACAACATTCAGAAAACAAAGATCATGGCATCTGGTCCCATCACTTCATGGAAATAGATGGGGAAACAGTGGAAACAGTGTCAGACTTTATTTTTCTGGGCTCCAAAATCACTGCAGATGGTGACTGCAGCCATGAAATTAAAAGATGCTTACTCCCTGGAGGAAAGTTATGACCAACCTAAACAGCATATTAAAAAGCAAAGACATTACTTTGTCAACAAAGATCCATCTAGTCAAAGCTATGGTTTTTCCAGTGGTCATGTATGGATGTGATGGATATAAAGAAAGCTGAGTGCCAAAGAATTGATGCTTTTGAACTGTGGTGTTGGAGAAGACTCTTGAGAGTCCCTTGGACTGCAAGGAGATCCAACCAGTCCATCCTAAAGGAGATCAGTCCTGGGTGTTCACTGGAAGGACTGATGTTGAAGCTGAAACTCCAATACTTTGGCCACCTCACGGGAAGAGCTAACTCATTTGAAAAGACCCTGATGCTGGGAAAGATTGAGGGCAGGAGGAGAAGGGGACGACAGAGGATGAGATGGTTGGATGGCATCACCGACTCAATGGACATGGGTTTGGGTGGACTCCGGGAGCTGGTGATGGACAGGGAGGCCTAGCATGCTGCAGTCCATGGGGTCGCAAAGAGTCCGACATGACCGAGTGACTGAACTGAACTGTAACACTGGTCCGCCCATTGCTTCCAGTTTTTGTTGCGGTGAGACAGAACCGAGTAAATTACACACTCCCACGACAGTATCCTACTAAAGATGTTTAAAAGTCAGCTGGATGAGTTCAAAGTCCACAGTGAAGAATCTGAGCAAGAAGAGATTTGGGAGTCCTCAGAATTTAGAAACAATGGAAGTAGATGAGACCGTTAAAAAGAGAATATGTAAATAGGGCTGACAAAAGTACCCTGGGGAACACCAAAACTTAATAGATGGATAAAAAAGAAAAGCATATGAAGAAATCTAAGAAATAGTCTGAGAAGTAGGAACAAAATCAGAATATGACATCCCAGAGGTAAAAAAAGGAAACATTTAAAAATGAGTAGAATTGAGACTTCGTTGGTGGTCCAGTGCTTAAGAATTCACCTGGAGCACTGTACCTTAAATAAACCACTGCAGGGGATGTGGATTTGATCCCTGGTCAGGGAACTTGGACCCCATAGGCTGCAGGGAAACTAAGCCTCGTACCATAATTACAGACAAGCCTGAGCACCACAACAAAAGATCCTGTGTGCTGGACTGAAGATCCCACCTGCTGCAACTAATACCCGACACAGCTAAAAAATAAACAAATAAATAAAAATATTAAACAACAATAATGAATGGAATAGCTTAATGATGACAAATGTCACCAAGAGAAAAGAAAAGGACTTGAAAGTGTTGCAAGAATAAAGCAACAATGTTATGAGTGACCTTGGGGAGAACACTTTCAAAGGGATTGTTGTTTAGTTGCTAAGTTGTGTTCAACTCTTTTGTGACTCTGTGGACTGCAGCATACCAGACTCCTCTCTCCATGAGATTTCCCAGGCAAGAATACTGAAGTGGGTTGCCATTTCCTTTTCCAGCAGATCTTCCGACCAAGGAATCAAACCCGTTTCTCCTGCATTTACCCCTGAGCCACCAGCAAAGCTCTTCAAAAGAATTCTGTTGTTGTTGTTCAGTTGCTAAGTGGTGTCTGACTCTTTGGACTGTAGCACATGAGGCTTCACTCTCCTTCACTATCTCTTGGAGTTTGCTCAAATTCATGCCCATTGAGTTGGTGATGCTATCTAACCATCACCTGTCGTCCCCTTCTCCTCCTGCCCTCAATCTTTCCCAGCATCAGGTTCTTTTCCAATGAGTAGGCAGGCTCTTTGCCTCAGGTGGCCAAAGTACTGGAGCTTCCGCTTCAGCATCAGTCCTTCCAATGAACACCCAGGACTGATTCTCCTTTAGGATGGACTGGTTGGATCTCCTTGCAGTCCAAGGGACTGTCGAAAGTCTTCTCCAGCATTATAATTCGAAGGGATCAATTCTTCCCAGGTGGCACGAGAAGTAAAGAATTTGCTTGTCAATCCAGGAGTCACAGAGATGCAGGTTCTTTCCTTCGTTCAGGAAGATCCCCTGGAGTAGGAAATGGTAACCTACTCCAGTATTCTTGCTTGGAAAATCCCATGGATAGAGAAACTTGGTGAGCTACAGTCCATGGGCTCACAAGGAGTCGGACATGGCTGAGCACATACACTCATTAAAAGGGCTTAAAACTGCAATGGTAGAAAAGATAAGAAAGCAAGCAACTCTTTCAAAAAAGTCTGACTGTAAAGAGTGAGAGAAAAATAGGACCGCTACTGGAGAGGTCTTTGGGGGTCTTTGTTGTCCTTTTCAATAGAAAAGATTTGAAAATGTTTGTTGAATAAATAACTGAAAGAAAAACAAAATGCAGGCCATGCTATGAACTAGTTTAGACCTTAGAGAAACTGTATCTCAGGATTACAGATTTTAAAAATCTATAAACAAAAGGGCTGAAATATGTATTCTCTGAGGTTCTATGGCATTCTGTGAAGCTGCTGAATTAATCTAGGCACTCAAATGAGAACATACAGATGCTAACTGTTAAACACAGTATTCAAAGGATGAATGTTCACTCTTCCTGCTGGTACCTAGAACAGTGTTTGGCACATGGGTAGATGTTTAGTAAATACTTGCTGAATGATATCCAAGTAAACATAATACAGATGATAGCACAATCCGAGAGACAAATAAATGTGTTCATTTTACTGCACAATAAATATAGTTAAAAATGATTCCAGGAGGCATTAATGCTCCTTTATTCCCTTAAATTTCATGGTTACTGTGCAGTTTGAAGCAGTCTAGGGAATCAGCTATTGCTGGATTGGAGACAAAAGATTCTTTTAAAGGTCAATCATAAAGCAGATGTGCCTTACATAAAATGATTACTTGCCAATCCATCTGAGAAATTGTAAATTTAACATCACAACTAGGTAAGCAACCTACTGATTGCTTACTAATCAGCAGTAGCATTTTAAGAATGTAGAAATGGAAAGCAACTAAGGAAATAGAAGCTTTTTTAGCAGTCAGTTTAGCACAGATTTGGATAGAACTTCAATATTCAGTGCTCAAGAAAGTTAACTTAATTGTAATCAGTTAGAACCCCCTGAGAGAAGTTTAAGTACCAACAATTTTAGGTAAACAGGCACAGATACTGTATATTAACAGAGGTAGCTAATCTCAAATAGTAAATTCCTCTGAACAGCTCAGAACAAAATTTTAGTTCTTTTGAATTTCGGAACACTGTGCTTTATTTATTCATCCTATAATTTTCCTACAAACCTCATTATGCTAGCATCTCACACTACATAAAGTTAACATCTATTGGCAGTTACTGTGTACTAGGCAGTAATCTAAGCTTCTCACATATTAATTCAACTGTGACGGGTATAGATATTATCACTTCGATTCTACAAATGAAGAAACAGGCTCAGAAATGTTAAACGCAGACCCAAAGACAAAGCTAGTAAGTGAGGCAGTATATTAACCAGAACAGTTTGCCGCCAGAGTCTATAGTCTTAACCATTTTGCTATAGTGACTTTCTATAATGCAGGAAAATTAATATACTGAAGAAACAGGCAGCACTATGGAGATAAGAAATATGAAACTCAAATTACTCAAATATGCTTATATAAACAAAAACGCATGTCAACCCAAAAGACACTGAAAAAGAACAACACATGAGCTAACTTATCTGTAATAGACTGTAATTTTAAGTGACTAAAATTTTTAGGGAGTGCCTCTAACACTCTGAACATGATGGGATTTCTATTTAAATTCTTTCTAGCCAGAGTACTTGCATTATAGTGAAAAAACTGAAGGCAGAGTTAGAACAGTAATGTCTTCTTTCAGTCCATATAAGAGAATGTAGACTAAGAACACAGTGCTTCCTTTTAAATGCTTTTCCCTAGATGAAACCAGTATTTTCTCTTATTTTCAGAAAGCAGCTTGGGGTTAAGAGCACTTTCCTAAAGTAGTTATGGAAAGGAATTAAAAAAGAGTCAAGTGAGAAGATGACACTGAGATTTATAATATCTTGGCTATGTTCTTTTATATGCATTTTGCAATAAGAGAAACTTTTGCTTCCCTGTAGATTTAGTGAAACCAAGAATCAGAAGATTGAAACCCAATATGCTCAAATGTGCAAGGGCTAAAAGAGCTTCAGTTTTTCAGTGATCTATTGTTAAAAATAAAAGAAATCTCTTAATGAACTAACATGATGTTTTGAAAATACACCCTAGCCAGCAAAATCTCAACAAAGAGCCCCAAATAAGGCTGGCACAATTAAGATGGTGAATTTATCATATAAACTATATTAGAAGTTTTCTCGAAAGGTACAAAGGCTCAAACTTGACTTACCCTAACATCTTGGGAAGAAAAATGTAGATTGTCCTTTAAGAGCCAAGTATCTCAACATGATTATAGTCAGTGAGGAAAGATAAGGGTTTAATTCCTAAACACACAAAACATGAAGATCTTGACAGATTTTTTGTTTTTTTTTGGTCATACCACAGGGCATGTGGGATCTTAATTCCCTGACCATGGATCAAACCTGCACTCCCTGAATTGGGAGGCAAAGTCATCCACTGAACTCCCTGGAAGACCCAAATAGGCAGATTTAAATGGGCAATTTCCTTGCATTTTTGCATCATAATTTTATGTGTCTAGAGGCAGACTACATTTGGCTGTACTTTTATCCACAACTATGAAATATGATTTAGATAATCATAGAAACTGAAGCCACGGAAAAACTAGCAATAAATATCTAAAACTAGCTCAACATTATCTGACAATTGTACATTTTCAGAGTGTGCAGAAGTAAAATATAGGAAGTTGTGAAATAAGGACCTAGATCAAGCCAAAGATCTTAGGATATGAGAATAAGGCCTATTAAGAATTTAGTGAAACATTTTTTGTGATTAAAAAATGGGGCACGAAACTAAGCTAGTTAAAAACAAGACCAAGGGGTTACTCTACTAGGCCAGGTACTGGCAAACCTTTTGGGTAAAGGGTCAGATAGTAAATATTTTAGGGTTTGGAGGTCATAATATCTCTGTTAAAGCTACTTAAGTCTGCCTTTGGAACAAGAAAGCAGTACATAAATGAAATGAGCATTGTTGTGTTTCATTAAAACGTTCCTTACCAAAACAGGTGTCTAGTCAGATTTGCCCCATGGGCTATACAGTTTGTCTAGCTTGTATTGGGCTACAAAGCTCTTTGGACATATAAACTGCATTAGACTTTTATGTACTTAGCATCATTACTAACATAAGGTTCATTAAATTATTTTTCAGCTCAACTAACTCATTATCCATAGTAAATATGACAGAAACATATTTAGGTAATTCATTCACTTGGGACACATCAGTGGGCAAGAGACAAAAGCCTCACTATTGCTATAGGGTAAACCCTATGGAATACCTTTGAAATTGCTTTCATTCACAAGTAACTGCTACTAGCTTCTCTTCTGAAGATAGGAGAGTGTGCCACTTTTGTGAATATACAGTAAAATACTGGATTTTAAAACCCCAAATGTAATACCTAGTTTTCAGGGTTGTTTTTCTTGGTGATCTGAATCCCCACCTGCTGACTCCTGCCATTGCCTCAAGGGTAATCCACTTGATCTAGGAACCCTTAAGCTGCCTACTGTAGTTCCAAAACGTCTTCTGATTTCTCTTTTCTGTGGTGTACAAAGATGCAGGAAGCTAAAGGAGGAGTCAGAGGGACAGGGGGAAAGTAGTGACTGTTAGGAGCAAAGCGAGAGATGTGAATTCTCAAATTTTTCAAAATACAGATGGAGGACAAAATCTACCATGCTATATTCCAAACCTACATTAGACATTGAGCATGTTTATGTACTTCCATAACTTTATATAACAGTTCATTTAGCATTAATTTTTGGTTTTGGCAGGAGAGAAGATTAGGAAAGCACAGGCTAGGACTGCAATTTAATGCTATCAAAGCAATAGTTATTGCTGACTAAAACATTTCTTTTAATTTAATCTTCCCAACAACCCTATCCAGCAATGATTATCACTTATCAGGAAACTAAAGTTTAAATGCAAAGTAATTTGTATACCTTTGTCACAGGTGGTAAGAAATAGAGCCAAACTTTAAACTCAATTTAACTCCAAAGGCCATGTGTCAACACAAAAAATGCTGGAAAGATATTATTTGTTTATAAACTGAAAGTTTCTTATATATATATATAAATTGGGTTAGCAAGAAGAAATCATTTAAACAAATACCTAGTAATTACAGAATGGCCACTGGAAAAAACATTTTCAAAATAAAAAACCTACTGCAGAAAGGAAAAGTGATTATTTTATCACTCAGGGAATATTAAATAATATAAAATACTTACATTCTTTTATTCAAATAAATGACCTGACAGGAAAGTAAACTTCCTTTATTATTAATTTTGGTGGAGAAAGATTTCCAATTTCTGTACTGAAGAGTGGGAAGTGTTATGCTTTGTTTAAATATTATTTTTAAAAAATATCTGGCCACACCACACAGCATTAAATATTGTTAACATTGCTTTCAGCCTCTAATAAACTCAGTTAAAACATATTTTTACATTATAATAATTGTTACTCAGAATAGATCTTCTCAGTCCTGGCTCACTGCTTAGATCCTGAGGTATTAAATAAATTAGGAGTTAAGAGTATTTATAAAGTGGTACTTTAAAGACCACTGTCCCTGTGCAAGTAAAAACAGAATCCAAATGGACAGGCCAGTGAAGTTGAGGAAGTCTTATGCTGTCCTTCAAGGGGTGGGAAGGCATTCCTTACCAGAAAGCAAGCTCCAAAAAGTAGAGGCCAAGGAACAGGGTTGCAAACACAGCATGGAATTCTTAATAAGATGTTGGAATCATGAATTGTACATGCCCCTCTAAGTTGAACATATTTACTTATGATTTCCAGAAATTTTTAGAATGTTAGAGTCAAATAAAATTTTGGACAAGTTGAGAGTTTAGTATAAACAGCCATCTACTTATGTTTTCCAGATTAAAACAAAACAAAACAAAAAAAGAACCCTCCAGAAGCTGAAAAAGAAATGAATATAAAACAAGTCCTGGATCTTTCCCTCCTAACTTTCCTAGACCAGCCACTCAGGCACTTGAGACTGGACACACTATTAATAGAAACAAAGCTATAAAATAATCACTCTGAAGTCATGGACCAGTCAAAAGGAAAGGCTTAAAACTAAAACCAAGTAGATATTTATTGAGTATAGACTTAAGAAATAGAAAGGTAGGGGAGGGGAGATCTAGAAAAGAATGAAGCAAAATGGTTGTATACTTTATTCCTAGAGGGATAACTACTGTTGCCAGCTGTTGGCCTCATTCCCTTCCCTTTCAAAGCAGTGAACTCTGCAGACTGAGGTGTATTATCTGTATTTTGTTATTATAAGAGTTTGGGGGCAAGGACCTAAGTGAGCTATCTCTTTCGTATTCACAGATATTAATACTCTATAGGACTTGGAAGGGGAGAGGAAGAGGTCTAGAAAGAAGACTGTGGATTTTTACACACAGCAAGGTTAAACATTTCTCCTTGGCCACCATCAGTCCCACCTTTACCCTAACTGTTTGGAGGTAAACAAGTTGAAATTTGCAGAGGAGAACCTTCAGGCAAGAGTGTAATGGAGGAACAAACTTTGTAATAAATATGCTATACTTCTCAGTAATAATTTGACTTGTAGCTCCCTGAGGGATGTAGATTTTCTTTAATTTGAAGACTTAAGGATATAGCCTGGGTCCAGAATACAGGGATGTTTCCCCTAGGCCATTCCTACTGCTGTCTAGAATAGAAATATGCAGGGTAAGGCAGAGAGCACTACAAATTTAAGACTACAGAGAGTAGGACAGCTCCTCTCTGGAGGAAAAAAAAAATTGAGGATAAATTCTAGATTCCCATGCCTAAAAAGGCAATAGGGGCATTAGTTCAGCTCTAACTCTTATTTACTTGGCTCTTTAAATGTCTCTGTATATGTTCAGAAGGAGCTGAAGAAAGAAGTGTTTTCTGCTACAGAGAAGAGAAACTGAAGGCTGCTTCTACAGGACCAGCACTAGGGGGCACCCAAACAAAGTATACTGAGCTTGACCTGTGAGATTGCCAAAGAGGTTCAACTCTGGAAATTAGGGGAACAGAGGAAATACCCATCGATAAAACCCAGTGGACTTCCATTTTAAATAAAGATCTAATCCTGATCTTGACACAGTCTTCTCATATACTTCATTTTATAGAATACTGTTCACTGTTAAGTTATAATTTGAATTTAAACTTCAAATATAACTACCATTCATAATCCCCCAAATGACAGTGTTCATGACAACAGAGAAAGAAGAAAAATAAATTTTAGAAAGTATTCACTAAAGAGCAGTTTGGTAATGTGTATTAACCCTTAAAAGTATGTACAATCTCTGACCAAGCAATTCCATTTCCAAGAATGTAAGATGAAAAAATGCAAAACACAGAACAAGCTTTTGCACCAGAATGTCCATCACAGAATTTTATTTCTTGCAATGTGTAAACAATCTAAATATCCAAGAGAGCAGTAAAATAAATTATAAGCTACACTATGTACTATCATGCATATGTTAAAATATTATCTATAAACATTAAATACATGAAGAATATTATGTTAATTGAAGAGACACAAAATTATAAATACATCATAATCTTAGTAAGACTGAAAAGTATGTAAGAAAAAGTACTGAAAGAAAATACATCAAAATATTAACAGGTAGTAAGATTAGGAAATTTCATTTTATGTATATAGTTTTTATAATGAACACATAAGAAAGCTCAAATTTATGAAAACTATTCTACCTTATATTTTACACCAAAACCAAACATGCATAATTTATTAATTAAAATATAAGTGACCTTTTCAGAGGTTTAAATGAATTTCTATAAATATAACAAAAATGAGCAGAGAAAAACAGCAGTCAGGTGGCCAGTTCCTCACTAAATAAATGGCTCATTCTATATTAACAGTTATTTAACAATAAAAAAAAACCAAAATTAATTCATGTAGTAAGACTTTCATGTTACCTCTACAAAATCAATATTACAAATGTTAAATATATACACCCAAAGGGTTTGCTGTATTACATTTAAATTTCAGGAAACAAAGGGGAGAAAAAAAGGACAGAGAATTTCAGGTGCATCATTAGCAAAGTTTTCCATATACTTTAAACTAAGCCACTGACATTACAAACTGAGCCATTTAAAAATTATGGTAACTTCTCATTTAAATACCTTGAGGGATATAGAATGACCACAGAAAACTGCCGGATACAGAATGACCACAGAAAACTGCCATGTGTCATACTTTTTCAATATACAACTGACAAATGATATTGTTCAGTAAGGAATCAACCAATGTGTCCTTAGAAAATTTGCTTTAAAAAAAAAACCAACTACAACAAAACTCCATAAAAAGTAGTTGTATTAAAAGCTTAATAATACAAAATTTTAAGGAGTAGTAACAGAAAGACAGTATATTGAGATTCAGAGACTTGTGTTTTAAGTGTGATTTTAGACAACTCTCAATTTTTGTTAAGTATTAGGTTCCTTTTCTGTAAAAATGGGATTATAATATCCACTCTATAGGATTATAGAAGATTTAATTAAATTAGAAGGTTTGTATTAAAATGATTAATAACATGTAAAATATAAACAAGGTAAAGATAACAATGTCCCCTTATAGGTTTCATCAAATTATTTTCAAACTCCATTGCTATGCTATGCTATGCTAAGTCACTTCAGTCGTGTCCGACTCTGTGTGACCCCATAGACGGCAGCCCTTTATAGCTTTAATATTACACTTATAAACAACAAAAGAATGTTATAACAGCAAGTAAGATACAGAACATACTATGTACTTTTCTAGTATTCATTTAAGTCCAACAACTCAGTTAGTTATTTGTGATAAACCAAAACTTAAGATTAGAAGATGGAGAATAAAAAAATTTTCATAGTAGTAGTTTTAAATTAATTCTTTAAGATATTAATATGCACTTTAAATATCAACAACAAAAAGAATCCCTCAAAAAGTATCAAAAGGTATAAATGAAAAAGTAAATTTCTCTCCTTATGCCTGTCCCCAAACAATTTCTACCTCCCAGAGGTAATCACTGTTAAGATTCTTGTATATTTATCCAAACATCTTCAGTATAGCAGTTTTTAACGTTAGCATAGGTTGTAGAATTCTAGAGCTAGAAAAGATTGGCGACACACAACTATAAACTTCATAACAAAGTAACGTGAGACACAGATAAGCGATTTTTCAGTTATTACTAGAATATGGAAAGCCCTTTACAACTGATAAAATGCTTTGATATAAATTATTTATTTTAAAATTATTTAAGTGACTTGACTCAAGGTTATTTTCATAACTTAATGATATAGTCGAGTCTATACTTAGGAATTTGATATCTTACCAAGTGGGATGTTACTAATACAGATTCATGTACACAAAGTTTATATATGTGACTCGTACATTTTCAAAGATATCCTATATTATATAGAGGATTAGAAAGTTTGACAATTCCTGATCTTGTGATTATTATAAATAATCATTAAAATAACTATTTTAAAAGAAAAAATATTAGCAATGGAAGATTAATTTTTTAAGTTTGTGTGTATTCTAAAGATTCATGTTTTATAAGGTTATCAATTACAGCAAATCATTTTTAAACTACAGACACAACCAATACATGATTACTAAATATACTTTGGTTTACAAAAATTACCAACAACTTCAAAGTGAGAAGAAACATCCTGAGATACAGCTAAGTAAGGATAATTTCACATGTGATATAAATGCACACAAAACCAAAATGGAAATCAATGAACACTAAGGCATCTAAAAGGTGCTAGGGCACACTTTCTGGAATAAAAAAAACCAATGTTGGCTACAAAAATCTGCATTGCCATTGTGGCAATGACAAAAACAAAATCAGTAGAATGACTAAAGACAAAAAGGAAGCTATTTTCATTAGGAGAATATATCAAATGAAAGGCAAAGAATCTCAAAATAGCTCTGTTGCAACAGGACTAAAAAAACCAAAATATTCTGGACTTCCCTGGTGGTCCAGTGGTTAAAATTCTGTGCTACCAAGGCAGGGGGGCATGGGTTTGATCTCTGGTCGGGGTTAAAAAACAAAATATTCAAAGAAGGAGGTCCAAGAATAGATTCTTACTCTAATTATGGAATTTAATTGTAAAGGGACAAAATTTAAATTAAATGAAGGAAATAACCACTAATTATGCTAAAGTTTTAGGCTAGCGTATATTTCAAATTTACTAAAATGCAGTTATCAACATTCAGTTAAAATACAAATAATTCAATCAAAATGATCTCAGTGGAAAACAATATAAAAGTCAAATAAACTAAGTGAAAAATTCAAATAAACTAATTATGCATAACATATAAACTCTTGCTTTCAAATTTTAACTTACATATATACACTCTCCTTTAATCTTTTCATATAAAAGAATATTTCAAAAAACATGAAAATGTTATATAGTTTTAAAGTGGTTTTTATTTCCAGTAAAAGAAGATTAACCTTGATTTTTACTTTTCAAGACTAAAACTTTTACTAAAATAGAAAAAAACCAAAAACCCAATAAATATATCAACCTCCTTCTAACTGAAAATGAACAAAACTCCCAATTCCAAAGGCACAGAAATCCTCCAATCATTCAATGGAAAAGACAAAAAGAAAAAAAATTCTTTCTCCTAGAAAAGAATACTCTGTATCAAGTATTTGGTTCTATATGGAAATGTATTATCAACATTGTCACTGGTTAAATAGCTTCTGTTTTGTTAAGATGAAGATATGTAAACATCAGAGTCTCTTTATTTGGTTCTTTAATCAAGTATTTGCTCTTTGGGCATATGTTCAAGTCCCTTTGATTTCATAATACAATTGAAATATTTTGTTTTGTATTTATGTCAGATAATTTCAATCTATAAAATATTTTTTAGTTTGAATCTCTTCATGGTTTCTAGTCTTCTTAATAAAGTTGGCTTTTTAATATGAGCTCATTTTTCTTAAAACTCTGGAAAACTCTCTGAGGCAACTTCCTTCAGAAAGGATTTATATTTGATTCTCTCGGAGAAGGCAATGGCACCCCACTCCAGTACTCTTGCCTGGAAAATCCCATGGATGGAGGAGCCTGGTAGGCTCCAGTCCATGGGTCGCTAAGAGTTGGGCACGACTGAGCGACTTCACTTTCACTTTCATGCATTAGAGAAGGAAATGGCAACCCACTCCAGTATTCTTGCCTGGAGAATCCCAGGGACAGAGGAGCCTAGTGGGCTGCCCTCTATGGTGTCGCACAGAGTTGGACACAACTGAGGCGACTTAGCAGCAGCAGCAGGTGCTTGGGGATACTACCATTATAGAACATAATCCAAATCTTATTTATTCCCTCATGAATGGACTGGTATGAGTTTATTTCTAATTTACCCTTATGCTGGGAGTAGCTCTTTTTGGGATCCCAACTTTATCAAGGGACATGCTACTTATTAGACATTCCTCTTCAGGAGGGCTTTGGGACTTGTCTAGATTAGCAAATATCCTCAAGATTTTTCACTTTTATGCATTGGAGTAGGAAACGGCAACCCACTCCAGTATTCTGGCCTGGAGAATCCCAGGGATGGGGGAGCCTGGTGGGCTGCCATCTATGGGGTCGCACAGAGTCGGACATGACTGAAGCAACTTAGCAGAGCAGCAGCAGTACTCTACTTAACTTTCTGGGATCAGAGTTTCACTTAACTTCTGGTTTGTATTTTCCCTTTGTTTTGCATGGTCATGGGTAAGTTAAAAATTAAAAAATTTTATCCAATGATTTAAAATGTTCAGAAACAAAAGTTTGTTTAGTTTGGGCCCCAAGGTACCATAATGCCAGAACTAAAACCCACACTACTGTCTTTCGATATTATTCTCTTTCTTACAGCATATCACCTATCAAAGCTCTTGTGGTTTCAAGTACAGTTATTTCTTAAAAGAATTTAAACTTCATGTATACATACAACTCTGTGGCTATTGCTTGAAAAACTGTTTATCTTTCAAAGATGTAAAATATATATATATGTTTAGGATAAAACAAGAATTGATAATATTTTATTAACATTATAGTAATAAAAATAATATAATGAGTTAAGCAAGATTATTGTGCTTTAGTAATAATCCTTCTGCCTAAGGAAACTCTTACTTACTTTGGAAGGAGAACCATCAGTAATTTTCACCAACTGCCAAAGAATGGAGTAATGGGAACACTGCAGTGCCTGTACGACTATCTGTATCAAATAAAAAATTCAAACAAATGAGACATAATTTACATTTGTACAATATTAAGAGAACAGTATTTATCATAGTTTTTATCTTACAATAAAGTTCCAAGTCCAAATAGTTGTAGAATTAATAAGAATGAACAAAATAATATTTAGTTTAAAAAGACAAACCAATCAATCAATCTAGAGAATACAGATATAATGTATCTCAATAAATATGGACCCAAATACACTATGCTTTAAACAAAAATGCATTGTCATGAATTACTTTACTCAAATTTTTAAGAAGAGATTGAAGAAATTGTTTTATCCAAATGTTACACTTAAATGATTACTTAATTTGTTTAGAGTTTTTCATATGAAATGTAACACTCACACAGAAATGTGCATAAACATATATAAAACTTAATGACTGAAGTATATGAAGAAAATATTGTCACAGATTAGTTGTTTGTTTCTAGATAAATGTGGATATTCTTTGATACAACACCAAATACTTCAATTTGCACTTGTGAGAGAAAGCAAATGACATCTTTCTGTTTTATGAAAATAGTTTGACCTTATGAGCCTGCCTTGGAAATCTCCCAGGCTCCCTGGACCACATTTTGAGAGTCTCTGCTCTGAGAACAGGATTGCTGGGTATGTGTGCATTTAACTTTACAGGAGATAGTACAAAATTTTTGTCCAAAGTGGCTATATCTAATATTCTTTGACAGGTCTTGTGGCTCTATGTTTTTATCTACATTTGATGTCATCACATGTTTTATATCAGGTGACTTTATTTTATGCATGAGTAGTATCTTAATGTGGTATTAATTTATATTTTTCTAATTATCAATGGAGATGAGCACCTTTTCATTTTTTATTAGCACTGAATCCCTATTCTGTAAAATATTTACCCATATATTTCAGCAAGGCAAACAGGAGAGTTTAGGAAAATAAAAATTAAAAACATTAATAAAAAAGAAAATTTAATTTTGGATAGGGCTTTTATTAATATTTCTGTTTGAACACATGATACATCTCTACTGCAATAAGGCATATCAGATACGATACTCCATTATTATAGTGTCTCTATTATTTTCCCCTCTAGATAGACTAAAAATCATAAGAATGAATATATGTATAAGATAAATCACAAGAGAAATCAGTAAGTGGACTGCTTCAGCAAGTAGAAATTTGATTGGTTTTACTTTAAAAATTTCAGGTTTCAGATCCAGTGCATCTTCTCAGCTCTGAAAGTAACTCAGCAGAATTAGAAGGATGACTGGTGCTGCTTTTCATACAATACTAATGAGATGTCAAGGTTTTATTAAACATGATAATTAAATGCCTGATTTATGTCAGAATGCTAGAAACAAGACTTACTGAAACACTGTCAACTTATGAACATTAATGCTAAAGAAATCCTCTTATTACACTTAGAAGATACTCAGTATGGTACACTTCTTGTCCTGAGACACCCTCTGATAACTTCTACCTTATAAAAAAGTATTGAAGTAGTTTGTGTGATTTAAAACTTTTTCTTGAATTTGAAACCATCTGTATTGTTAGATTACTAGAAATCTAGTAATTGTTAGATTACTAGAAAAGTGATATACAAAAAAACATTAATCAATTGGAAATTAAGATATGAAAAAAGTATTGTTGAAGATCTGCTTAATTTTGGTTATATCTATCTTAATCATTACAAATATCATTTCTTTTCATTCTATATTTCTATGACCTATATACTAGGAATTACTCAAAATGTATTTCAAAGTTGTACACAAGTTTCTTAGATTTAGAAGAGAGAAACAGGTCACTTCAATACCTATACAGCATCCCCATTTTAATTTTCAATACAATGGTATTCATTATATGTTTACTTCAGAAGGGCTCCACAGTATTATTTTAAAATAAAAAGCTCACTCTCATTAATTGGGAAACATTTTACTTTCTCACAGTTATAATTATGTAACAATATAGTTGATCACACTTCAAAAGAAAATTCAGAACTCTTTCTTCCAGGCTTTACATCAGTCATATTGATTTTTATCTCCAATACTAGCAATGTTACCCTAAATCTGAAAGTCATTTTTATTTAGCAATTTCACCTTTTTGTAGTTCAGGTAAAACTAGAAAGACAAGCAATTAAAAACTGAAAAAGCCAAATGATAATTCTAACTTAGGAGCAGAATAGCCCTTCTGCCTTTTCTTGACTAACACTGCTCTGACTCTGGAAAGGATCTTTTAAAAATACCAAATAGATGGGGAAACAGTGGAAACAATGGCTGACTTTATTTTTGGGGGCTCCAAAATCACTGCAGATGGTGACTGCAGCCATGAAATTAAAAGACTCTTACTCCTTGGAAGGAAAGTTATGACCAACCTAGACAGCATATTAAAAAGCAGAGACCTTTGCCAACAAAGGTCCGTTTAGTCAAGGCTATGGTTTTTCCAGCAGTCATGTATGGATGTGAGAGCTGGACTATAAAGAAGGCTGAGTGCCAAAGAAATGATGCTTTTGAACTGTGGTGCTGGAGAAGACTCTTGAGAGTCCCTTGGGCTGCAAGAAGATCCAACCATCCTAAAGGAAATCAGTTCTGAGTGTTCACTGGAAGGACTGATGCTGAAGCATCACTCTTAATACTTTGGCCACCTGATGTGAAGAGCTGACTCATTTGAAAAGACCCTGATGCTGGGAAAAATTGAAGGCAGGAGGAGAAGGGGATGACAGAGGATGAGTGGTTGGATGGCATCACCGACTCAATGGACATGAGTTTGGGTAAACTCCGGGAGTTGGTGATGGAGGGAGGACTGGCGTGCTGTGGTCCGTGGGGTCGCAGAGTCAGACACAACTGAGCGACTGAACTGAACTGAACTGAGTAATACGAAGTATTAGTCTCCCGACTAAAAATTTCTTCCAACCCTACTCTTCAATGACCTCATTTTTGCACAAGGTAATGATGTTCCCAGAGGGACACAGTAATGTATATTGCATACTTCTGGGCAAAAATTAGTTAAGCAGGACTGCTTTCTTCATCCTTTCCTCCTCTGTCTGCCAGCAGGATACCAACAATCCAGGAGACCACGGGTCTCTGAATGACTTAGCTGTACACCTACTACCTGTAATTGTGCTTTATGGTTATGTAAGTAAGAAATTACTTTCTATTGTGTTAAGCCACTGAGATACTAAGATTATTATAGCAGCTAGTATTACCTTAACCAACATAAAAATTCTTTATTATTAGCCCTTTTAAAAAAATAATTACTTTAATCTATTTAAAGGAGCTAGCTCTATCTTTGATTAGCAGATTGAATCAATGAGAATCATTCAACCTATAACTAATGATATATCTTGGAGATGAAGGTGAACTGTATTTATTACATGTAAGTTAAGACTAAGAGAGAAAATCTTAGAAAGTTTAAAGTTTTGAAAAACTGAATTTGCCTAGAAAATAATTTCTGACAAGAAACTAATAATAGGAAAAATGATTATGACACTAAGAATGGGAAAAATGTTTATGTAATATATATGCATGTGTAGATATATATCATCTACATATACGGGACATGTTTAAAATTCTGAAAACCTGGGTGTACAGTTCTTGAGGCACTAGCCTGCTATGTTCCCCCTTTGCCTGGCAAAGTAATCAAATTCTGAAAATCCACATAATGACTGGGATAAACTAAGACTCTTACTTTTTTTCTGTTTGTAAGACACTTTAAGGGGAAGGATGATCAAATTTTTTTAGTGGACAAGTGCATGACAAAAGAATGAACTGAACTTCATACTAGTCTGCTTCTAATATCCACAACTGGTCTTTTTTATTTATCATATTTAGACTTGGTTAACATGAATAAAAAGAACCTTTAAGGTAAAAATTAATAAACAACATGGTTTCATCAAAATGGATATAAGGCTGGCAAATAAGTACATGTAGACATGTTTAACATCATTAGCATTAAGAAAACATACATTAAAAAATACAGTGAAACACCAATGCATATCTACTCAGATGGCTAGAGTAAAAATTGCTGATGATATGAAGTGCTGATGAGAATTCAGAATAACTGGAACTTTCATACATTGCTGGCAGAAATGCCGAATGGTACAGTTACTCTGGAAAATGGTTTGGCAGTTTCTAATAAAGTTAAACATATACTTACCATAAAACCCTGCAATTACACTCCTGGGAATTTACTTTAGAGAAATGAAAATTTATGTTCAAACAAAAGACTACACAAATATTTACAGTGCTCTTTTTGTGACAGCCAAAAGTTGAAAACAACCCAAATATTTTCAACTGAATGACTAAAAACAGTGATGCATAGGTTGGTGCAAAAGTAACTGCAGTTTTGTACTGCTGAACTTTGCCATTTGATACTGGAATACATTCTTAAATAAATGTGGTTATGTTGTACACCATTTTAATGCACATTTTTTGCTTTATGTTTTTTGCTGAAGACTTATTACTTGCTGTTTATTTTAGACTAGGGAAATTATGTTACCCAAAAAGCAAATTTGATTTTTTTTATTCGAGTTCAAAATGTGCTGTAAAGCAGCAAAGATAACTTGCAACACCAACAATGCATGTGGCCCAGGAACTGTTAACGGACATACAGCATGTGGCAGTTCAAAGTTTCGCAAAGGAGAATGAGGATGAGGAGCGCAGTGGCCGTCGGGAGTTGACAACGACCAATTCAGAGGATCACTAAAGCTGATCCTCTTACAACTGCATGAGAAGCTGCCCAAGAACTCAACATCAACCATTCTATGGTCGTTTGGCATCTGAAGCAAACTGGAAAGGCTAAAAAGCTCCATAAATGGGTGCCTTATAAGCTGACTATAAATGTAAAAAATCTTTGTTTTTAAGTGTTGTCTTCTCTTATTTTATGCAACAACAATAAACTCTTTCTCTATTGGACTGTGATGTATTACAAAAAGTGGATTTTATATGACAACTGGCAACAGCCAGCTCAGTGGCTGGACCAAGAAGTCGTCCCAAAGCACTTCCCAAAGCGAAACTTGCACCAAAAAGGGGTCATGGTCACTCTTTGGTGGTCTGCTACTAGTCTGATCCACGACAGTTTTCTGAATTCCAGCGATACCATTACATCTGAGAAGCATGCTCAGCAATGCACTGAAAACTGCAAGAATCGCAACTGGCACTGGTCAACAGAATGGGCCCAATTCTTTTCCATGACAATATCCGACCACATGTCACACAATCAATGCTTCAAAAGTTGAACTAATTGGGCTACGCTGTTTTTCCTCATTTTCCATTTTCACCTGACCTCTAGCTAATCGACTACCACTTCGTCAAGCATCTCTATACCTTTTTGTAAGGAAAATGCTTCCACAACCAGCAGGAGGCAGAAAATGCTTTCCAAGTTCTTGAAACCGTGAAGCATGGATTTTTTATGCTACAGGAATAAACAAATTTATTTCTAATTGGCAAAAATGTGTTGATTGTAGTGGTCTCTATTCTAAATAATAAAGACTTGTTTGAGCCTAGCTATGATTATAAATTTATGGCTTGAAATTACAATTACTTTTTCACCAACATAATTATTTACACAATGGACTAACAATGAGCAGTAAAAACAAACCAACTACTGACTCACACAATAACCTGATTTAATCTGAAAGGCATTATGCTCAGGGTTTATACTATAAAATTTCATTTATTTGGAAATCTCAGAAAGACAAAACTATAGTGATGCAAAACAGATGAGTGATTTCCAGTAGTCCTATGTAGGTGGTGTAAGCATATGACTATGATGGGATAATATGAAGTTTTGGGGATGATGAAACTGTTCTGCATCCTGACTGTGGTGGTAACCACATAAATCTATACATATGTTAAAATTCTTCACATAGGAAGGAAGACAAATCAGTTTTACTGTATAACAATGAGTAAGAATCACTGTGGCAAAGAGTAGAGTTTACAGTAATATTTTTGAGTGAATGCAAGAAAAGTACAAACATGGAAGCAAATCATAGTGTTATAAAGTGACAAAAATTATTTAATAAAAAGGAGAGATTCCTAAATCCTACATGTGTTTTGGGAATAAGAGATCATCCAGTGTTGTATTACCAATATGCATACTATATAATTTTTTTTTAAATTGTAAGCTTGAAAAACTCAAGCAAAATATTCAAACAATAAAAGGGCTCAGAAGTAAAGAATCCGCCTGCCAATGCAGGAGACATGAGTTTGATTCCTGTTTCGGGAAGATTCCACATACAGAGGAGTAACTAAGCCCTTGCACATAACTATGGAGCCAGAGCTCCAGAGCCCAGGAACCACAGCTACTGAAGGCTGCACTTTCTAGGTCTATGGTCTATATTAAGTTAAGTAAATGAACTGAGATTCTTTTTTTTTTTTTTTTGGGGGGGGGGATATGGATATCCAGCCATTTCAGCATCACTTGTGAGAAGATCATCCTTTCTCCAAAGAACTGCTTTGACACCTGTTTCAAAAATCAATTGACCATATATGTGTGGGTCTATCTCTGAATTCTCTATACTGTTCCTTTGATTTATTTGTCTATGGGGTCACACAGAGTTGGACATGACTGAAGCGACTTAGCAGCAGCAGCATCCTCTCTTCAATGTCACACTAAAACTTTCTGTAGTCTTGAAATCAAGTAGAGTGAATCTTCTTCATTCATTTTTAAAACATTCTTTTGGTTATTTTATTTCCTCTCCATATAAATTTTAGTATCAAGTTGTCACTTTCTACAAAAAAATTTTGCTGAGATTTTAACTGGAATTGTGCTAAATCTAAGATCAGTTTGGGGAGAATTGACATTTAAACAACACAGAGCTTTGTAATTCACAAACTTGATATATCTTCATTCATTAAAATCTTCTTTGATTTCTATCATTAGTGTTTTATAGTTTTCAGTATACACTCCCTGCACATATTTTGTTGGATTTATACCTAAGTATTTTGCGTCTTTTGGTGCTATTGTAAATGGCACATATTTCTAAAGTTTCATTTGCCAGTGTTTATTACTAACAACTGGCTTTTACACATTGTGGTTTGTATCAATTCCATACCCTTATCTTGCCCCTCCCCCATATCTTACCCTACTGGTCCTAAACGGTTGGTTTTTAAACTTAAAAAGCAGTAAATATATTGGTAAAATTTACAACAATATAATTTGTTTTTCTTTTTATTGAAATACCCACTCCAGTGTTCTTGCCTGGAGAATCCCAGGGACGGGGGAGCCTGGTGGGCTGCCGTCTATGGGATCGCAGAGTTGGACATGACTGAAGTGACTTAGCATAGCATAGTTGATTTACAAAATTGTGTTAGTTTCACGTATATAGCAAAGTGATTCAGTAATATATACATGTGTGTGTGTGTACACAGATTTTTCAGATTCTTTTCCCTACAGGTTGTTATGAAATACTGAGTATAGTTCCCTGTACTTTACAGAAGGTCCTTGTTGGTTATCTGTTTTACACATAGTACTGTGTACAAGTTAATCCCAAACTCCTAAATTATCTACCCCCTTAATATTAATTTTGACCACTACAAATCTTTAGTTTTCCACGGAGAAAGCCACTGTTAATTTCTTATGTATCATTCCAGAAATAGTCTGTCAATCAAAAGGAACATGTATATATAAATCTTATAAATACTACACAGTATTACACAGAGTCAAAACAGTCCTTCCATAGATAACCAGTTTTCTGTTCCTGGACATCTAAAATTATTTTAAGTTTTAAATTTCATAAGTAATTTTGCAATGAATATCTTTGTTCCTATGTCCAAGTACATACCTGTAGTCTAAATTCCTCAAAGTACTAAAGCTCAATGAAAGGTATGTCCACTTTTAATTTTGATAGAGATTGACAAATAACCTTCCAAAAGGATCACACTAATTTTTTCTCAGAACGGTATTTGAAAGTATGTCAGTATTACAAACAACAACAACAACAACAAAACAACTCCATAATGTTTTCTGACACACACGTATAGTTGAAAATTACGGAAATAGAACCTAGACTGGACAGAGGATGAAACTCAGGTTACTAAGACAAAATAGGCAGCTACTACTATGATCTGCATGAGAAGATATGAAGGATGAAACTAAGGAAATGGCAGTAGGGCTATCAGAATGATGACAGGAAGAGATATTAAGGAGGTAGAATTTTTAAAAATATCAAGTCTCTTGAGGTTAAACACTGCTTCCAAGATACCCTTATACCTCCAGAACCTGACACTCAAACACATTTTTGGTCAGTAAGGACCAGAGAATTAAGAATATGTGTGTGGAAGGGTCGTGAAGATGTTCCAAAAAGTTCTGATATGGCATGCCCAAAGAATAGTAAGAAGTTGGTAAGTAAAAACATTTTTATGCCCAGTCAATGAAATAAGTATGTAGTCTTTCAAGGAAAGCATGACTACATCCATATACTTCTAGAGAAAACAAGGTCCCATTATTTATATAATAAGCCTTATTATAATCATAAGCAATAACTTGACTAAAATTAAACTTAACCCCATATACTATGTTATGTCTAAAGAAATATGTTGAGGGCTTCCCTGGTGGCTCAGTGGTAAAGAATCCACCTACCAATGCAGGAGACAAGTTTGATCTCTGTTTCAGGAAAATCCCACATGTGCAGGAGCAACTAAGCCCATGCACATAACCATTGAGTCTGTGCTTGAGAGTCTAGGAACTGCAACTACTGAAACCTTCTAGAAACTGATAGAGCCTGTGCTCTGCAAGAAGAGAATCCACCACAATGAAAAGCCCATGCACTGCAACTAGAGAGCAGCTCCCTCCCACTCACTGCAAATACAGAAGCCTGTGCAGCCATGAAGATTCAGAACAGCAAAAAAAAAACAACAAGAAAGAAAGATGCTTCCTGATGTGATTCACTGAAAACAGAGTATCATTTATGTAGCATTCCTGCCAAGAATGCATAAACATGTAGATCAGACAAAACTAAATGGAGAACCTTCTATAAAATAACTGGTCTGTACTCTTCAAAATGTCATAAAAGACAAGCCAGAATGACCATTCAGATTTAAAGAAGACCAAAAAAAGCCCCCAAAGATATTACAAAAATGTAATGCATTATTATGACTTGGATCCAGGGCTAGAGAAAAATTCTAGAGTATTATTAATATTTATTTTTACACATGCATATTATTATATGGGGAGAAGCGAGAAAGAGGGAGAGAGCAAGTGCAAACATGAATGTGAAACTATGGGAAACAGCTGATGAACTGAAGGAAACAAGTTAATTTTTCTATTATAACTTTTTTTATGATTCAACTTTAAAAATGTATTTTATGAACAGCTAGATTTTTTAAAATTTGGTTTTACATATTCTACCGTAATAGTTAAAATAGCACTGAAATGAGATCATGGAAAGAGGAAGGAAAAAAAGAATTCAGTTAATCTCAAAGAGTGGGACTGTAAAACTTCTCTTTGAAATGGTTACCATAGAAAATGAACAGTCAACCATAAAAGAACAATTCCACAAAACAGCTGGTAAATAAATTTTAATCTATCTTCAAAATGTTAAGCATAACTGAGGTTTAATAATAGTACACACTGTGGTAGCTTTTTGATATATATTTTGGATTCTGAAAGGAACAGAACTGGAATCTGAAAAAGCAAGCTTGCATGGCAATGGCTACACACTCCAGTATTCTCGCCTGGAGAATTTCATGGACAGAATGGACAGAATTTCATGGACAGAAGAGCCTGGCGAGCTACAGTTATGAGGTCACAAACAGTTGGATAAAACTAAGCAACTAACATGTCTACTTTTTTTTTTTTTTCATGGTCCTATGAAGAAATGACTGAATTCACGTTTTGGATTTTCAATACTGGGTATCTAAAGAGATGTTTCTAAGAGCTGTTAAATGCTAAATAATTTCTAACTGCTAAAATGAATAAGAGTACAATCTAGTGATGTACTCAAAATGCATACACTTGATTAGAGTTTAAAGAATGTGTCTAAGAAGTTAACAAAGATAAAGCAAATGTCACATAAATATGTTCTTTTACTCAAAGAAATTAAAATAAGATGGGGTAAATAATGCATATGTAGTACAAATAAATAACAGAAAACCAGCATAATCACCAAAAAATATTGTGAGACTATAACAAGTGACATCTAAAACAAAAAATGATAATGACTATAAAGCAATTATCATTCAATTATAAATAAAATAAAATTTAAAAAGACCACTGAGAAATTATGGTATTGAGAATTAAAAATAAATTTAGATATAGTTATAATCTCCAGATAAAACAGCAAAGTGCTATTCCTATTCTCTTCTTGAGGAAAATAAGTAGACCAAAAAAAGATAACTCTATCATTTCAACTCTGAAGCACAGCTTAGAGTATCAGTGAATTGTATTTAGGCTACTGAAAAGTTTGAGATAAAAAGAGGATGAAAGTTGGAAGAGTCAACAATAAATGAAGAACAAACAAGGGGTCAAATATTCAACATTTTCGCACAAACTGTAATAAAACATCTAATATAATCAGGGACATTTATTATTAACAGTGCCTACAAAGTGGAGATCAAAGACAACTTAAGAGTTAATCATAGCAATAATAAAGCATGGTTTCTGCAATTAAGTTTTAACGTGAATTAATAATTGTTACATCTATTGACATTCTTATTGCTTTAATATAATGAAGTGTCATCTAAGAATTCCATATTACCAAAACAGGAATGGATGAATTCACCCTTAAACATCATCTGTACCTAACCACAGGGATAGTATTAATATTTTGGTCTATATGAATGAGTGTCTGCAATGTACAAAATAACTCTTACTTCTTAACAACAGATTGTTACTGTTAATTAGCAATAATTATAATTGCTAATTAATAACTCACAACTTAATTCTCATATAGAAGTATTATATTCTTAATTCTCTGTATGATAACTGACAGAATCTCTTTCAGACTAGAGACACTTTTTCACTCCAACTTACATATAAATACAAAAAAGTCTAAAATCTGCTAAAAGCCTCTAAACTTATTTAATTATGATTCTTCCATAAAAACTAAGCCATATCTAAGGCTTACTCTTATCAATACCTAGAACAGTCCCTGAAACACACATGATCAGAAATTTTCATTATATTAAATTGATCAAGTTTTGAAATTGCTTCTAGAGTAATTAATGGTATTTTCCCTAAAAGAGTAACAATACTTACTTGAAAATTAATTATTCATATTAAACTTCTGCTACATTATAGCAAACTTTTTCTATTTTTTTCTGTTCAAATCTGAAGGTAAAATATACCTATCTGTAACACTCATTCACTATGGTGGTAATTCTCAAAGGAGGTGGCTGCATTTAAGAATTGTCAACTATGTTTCCATGAAAGGCTTTTGATAATCCTACATGATCTCAGAAAAGTTTAACTTTCTAAAATGACACAGGACTTTGCTGGTGGTCCAGTGGGTAAGACTTTGTGCTCCCAATGCCTGAGGGCTGTGTTTGATCCCTGGTTGGGAAACTAAATCCCATATGCATCCTGCAATGGAGTTGCAAGCTGCAACTAAGACCCAGCACAGCCAAAATAAATAAGCAAATAAATAAATAAAACGACATGGAAGGAATAATGATAAACTCCTACCTGTTCTGGCATAGCTCCATGTTCAATTCCAGTCTTCAATAATCTGTAGCAATTACCAAATAGATCCCATTTTGTGAGATCATGAGCACTAAAATAAACAAAGATGCATTAACTTTATTCTAGAGTGGAGGAAAGTTTAAATTTGTTGAGCTCAGTTTCAATGGGGGAAAAATAACATAATCTCATTTTCCAGTAGAAGTGTAAAAGTTCCATAAGGAAATGTTCCAAGTCTCCAAACTTAGAAGGAAAAAGAGAAAGAGGAGGAGAGACAAAGAGAGAGAGAGAAAAGAAAAAAAGAGGGAAGAGGAGAATGAGAGGGAGAGAAGAGGACAGAGGTGGGTAGAGAAAGAGAGCAGACACTGATATTAGGAATTCATTAAGAGAAGTCAATAATAATAAAACTTCATATGTTTAAGTGAAAGTTACCATTCTTTCTAGTATATTTTAAAGCATATTTAAACAAATTCATTTATCATCACAAGATGGAGATAACAAAAGACACGAAAGACAAAGTCAGGATAAGGGAAATATAGCACAGTTCAAAAACTTTAGTGCAGCTGTCTATATGGGCTGAGGACTTCTGAATGAGGTAAGACTGACACTAAATTCTCATGAGCTCTACTACTAAAAACAGTATGATGACTGGCTGTCAACTTTTATTTTCAAGTATCAAAATATTATTTTCTTGAAAAGGAGTTTTGACACTGGTTGTCAACTTTTATTTTCAGATGTCAAAATATTTTTTCAGATATGAGTCTGTTTCTCCGTGGAATTCCAAAAATGTACTTGTGTATATAGAAAAGGCTTAGATTTTAGACAATGCTTTTGAAATAACTCTGAAGTATTCATTAAAGTAAGAGCTATACCTAAATATTCTTTTTCACAACAAAATTTTACTTCCCCCTCTTTATGGAGAAGATAAGCATGTCTCATTATAAGGGATATGTAAAGTAGAATTTGAAAATGATATCTATTTCATTGATATGAACCTTTTTTCCTTACTCAAATCCAACTGTTCTGTCTACACGTAAGAACACAATAATAAACAGACAAACAAGAACAATTCAGGGAAAAAAGCATATGGAAATAACTTTTATGGCTTTTCTCAAATTGTGATTCTTATTTAGCAGGCTTTCTAAGATCTATGAACTGAAAATTATATCTACAAAACTCTAGCTTACAGAATAAGCCCATCTAATTTGTTAATAAAACTAATTATCTTCAAGTTTTTACAGTGTAGAGTGTACATTCACCATGCTGAAAGATAAATCTTACTCCATAAGTAATCAAATAACACAAAATTTATCCTGAGAAAATCTGAATAATAAAAATATTTACATCTCAATATTTTTCTAAAATTTCCCATTGTTACACAGATGTTAAACATTACAGTTTGTTTTATGTTAATATAGGATATTCACTAAATCTACTTTAAATAAAATGATGTTAAACATTACAATCAGTTTGTTTTATGTTAACTAATATAGGATATTCACTAAATCTACTTTAAATAAAATGACATACTTGTGAAAAGAGGTTAATCGCTTTAATGTAGAAAGAACATTGTAAATATCATCATCATCAGCTTCTTCTCCCTATAAACAGAAAGCAGATAGCACCTCACTACCATAAATTTACTCATCCTCAAATTCACATGAAAGTATATTAATATATACCATATAAAGAAAAATTCTTTTAAATTATACAAAAAGTACACATTCACTGTTGGTAAATGAGAAAGTACAAATAAGCAAAGTACCAGAAAATAAACAACACCTGTAAGTCCAAAACCCAGAGATGACCACTTTTGCATTTTAAACAATGTCATAAACATGACTTTGTACCCTTTTCTGATTAATTCCTTAGGATAAATTCCTTGCAATTGCAGAGTGGAAGGATATATACTTTAAAGATTTTAATGGTTATTTCAAACATTTTACTGTCACTTATATGTGTAACTGCAAAATCACAATGAAAATTTTAAAATAGGTTAAAAAAATTAAAAGTTACAATTAAAAATAGGGGAAAATTGATTAAAGGGATTAAAAAGAAATCCTATGAGCTTGGGTGTCAGGATATATAAAGCTGTGGGAATTTCAGGTTGCCTTATATAGACTGAAGGAAGCCAGCAAGACTCAAGAATCACAGAAATAATCATAAAAGTAACCAGTTGGAGGTGCTTGCTGCTTTCCTAGGCACACCACTGGTGAGCAGCCATTCTTTATTAGCACACTTTATTTTCATGTTCAATTCACTAGTACCTCACAACAGTTCAGTAATATTAAAATGCAAATTAGATTCCAGGAATAGGAAATGAAATAAACATGAGCTTAAAAAGCTGGCCTTAAAAAGATTTTCCTTAAAAAAAAAAAAAAATCTGCCCGTTATGAAACAGGTTTTTAAAAATAAAAATAAAGTGTAACTAAGGCTGATCTTTATAAAATGAACTGCAATAATGCTGCCAAGCTATGAAAACATTAGAGAATTCTACTAAATTTCATTTTTAAAATGGAAAAATTTACAAACTCAGCTACCTTGAATAATTATTAGCCAAAATTATTATATGTATACATTAACTTTAAAACCAACCTCTTGCAATAGATCTTCGACAGAATGATTGAATCGATCTACAAACTCATCAATCAGTTGGCTTCGAGCTATGTCAACTCTGTTCTGGATGGTATACTCTTCACTGCATAAGATGCTATAGGTTTTACTGCAGGCTTCCAGAACATCTGATTCTACATGTTTCTCCACAACAAATTTAATCTGTTTTAATAAAGCATCTAGATGCTGCAGAGGAAAAAAAAAACTATGATATTTAGATTAATAACAAAACTAAGCATCTGTCACATAATAAGCCTATCCAGTTAATAAAATAGACTATAATAGTAGAATTTCAATTTTACAGTTTCTTACCTTTTCCATTCTACCTGTGCTATAAATTTCTAGATCAAAATACTGTGGGATTTGTAGCAAGTTTGCTACCTTCTCTGCATCTGCAGAATACTAGAAGAAGAAGCAAAGAAAAAGATGTAACTACTTTAATAGTATAGTGTAGTAAAGCAAATTTGGTGGCATATTATCACAAAACTGAAAATGGAAACTGTACCTTTGACAGCAACATCGGCAGTGTGATAATAAAATGCTCAGTCAATTTGTTTCTATCATCAATTTGAGTTTTCCTTTCTTTGGCAGTTAGCACCTAGAAATAAATTTAAATGTGCAAAGAATAAGTGTCATGTACTAATTTATAAATCTAGACTGTGACAAAGATGATGAAGCACTGGCAGATAATATAACAGAATTTGCAGAAAAGCTTAACAAACGACTAAAATAAATGTATCTAGTTTTACTCAAATTACTAATAAACATGTACTCTTCCTTTATTAAATAGCTACTTATTTTAGATAAATTATTACTTGTTTAGATTAAATCAAAACAAAAACATTTCTAAAAAACCAGTTACAATATTTGAGACAGAGGGGTAGAGCCTGTGGTCACTGAGCAGACTAGAGCCCTTCACCTTAACCTGTACTCAACTAAATTAAACCATAGGTGGTTCTAAAACTAAAACATTAAAATGCAGGCTCAGTGAGGATAATTACCTTCCCAAAGTATTCTGCAGTTTGAAGGAATTTGCCACCATAATTTTCAATGATTTTACAGGACAGAAACATTCCAACATAAACTGCTACTTTATAAATGTAAACCTCAATGTCTGATAACATATGAAAGAACAGGACGTCCTATTTAATGTTCTTTCAGGGGCTTTATTGCTTTTCAATAAAATCATGGCATCCGGGCCCATCACTTCACGGCAATTAGATGAGGAAACAATGTAAATATTGACAGACTTTACTTTCTTGGGCTCCAAAATCACGGCAGATGGTGACTGCAGCCATGAAATTAAAAGACGCTTGCTCCTTGGAAGAAAAGCTATGACAAACCTAAACAGTGTATTAAAAAGAGACATTTCTTTGCCAACAAAGGTCTGTATAGTCAAAGGTATGATTTATCCAGTAGTCATGTATGGATGTGAGAGTTAGACCAAAAAGAAGGCTGAGCATCCAAGAATTGATGCTTTTGAACTGTGGTGCTGGAGAACTCTTGAGAGTCCCTTGCACAGACAGCAAGGAGATCAAACCAATCAATCTTAAAGGAAATCAACCTTGTATATTCAATGGAAGACTGATGCTGAAGCTGAACCTCTAATACTTTGGCTGCCTGATATGAAGAGCAGACTTAATAGAAAAGACCAATGCTGGGAAAGACTGAAGGCAGGAGGAGAAGGGGACAATAGAGGATGAGGTGGTTGGATGGCATCACCGACTCGATGGACATGAGTTTGAGCAAGATCCAGGAAATGGTGAAGGACAGGGAACCCTGGCGTGCTACAGTCCATGGGGTTGCAAAGAGTTAGACACAACTGAGCAACTGAACAACAATTGTTCTTCAACCTCTTAAAACATAAACATTTTGAAATGATCTACCACAAAGTGTCAAGCTTGGTTTTGCACAAAATAATTAAAGGGGCTACATATAAAATGAAATGTATATGTATATAGAAATGTATTTAGAATATTGAGAAGTCTTGAAATTCATTAGACAATGAAGGTCTAAGGATACTGATTTTAGGGTAATAGCTATGGTCAATTAAATGGTCATTGTGTCAGGCACTCTATGTACATGAATTTATTTAATCCTCACGGAATCTTCAATGGGAGAGCAAAAATGGCATAATACCTATGAAGGGGAATCTGAAAATATCCAACAAAATCGTACACACTTTTTTTCTTTGCCCCAGGTATCTTACTTTAGCAATCTACCCCACCAACAAACTTGGTACAAATATGAAATGATACAGGATTATTCACCTCACATTATTTCTAGCAAAAGACTGGCAACAACCAAAAAGACACTCAATAGTGTATCTGCAAAATGAATCCTATTCAGACATAAGAAATACAAAAAATCTGCAAGTTATGTAGTAATACCCAGGATATACTGTTAAATGAAAATATAAGGTACAGAACACCATATATAATATGCTATCTTTTACAGGAGATTGAAAGGGAAGAGGATGGAGAATAAAAGTACATGCACCTGTATTTGTGCATGCATTTATCTATATTTGCAAAATGAAACACTGAAGGAGAGATTAAAAAACAAATAAAATTGGATACAGGTATAAAAGGGGTATAGAGGGAAGGATTTAAGAAAGACTTCTCTAAACATCCTGATTTTTTAACAAAGTAAATTTTTTATGTAGTTCCAAAAATAAAGATGCAAAACAAAATCAAAGAGGTAAAAACTGTTATGCTATTTAAGTCAGAAATATTAATATGAATGCATGATTTAAGCACAATGTATATATATATAAATATATGTATTTCTTAGCTCTGTATACTAATGGTGCCTAGCATAAATGATAACCAATTGACAATGAGTATTCTTAGTGAATCACAACAAACTGGAAAATTCTTCAAGAGATGGGAATACCAGACCACCTGACCTGCCTCCTGAGAAACCTGTATGCAGGTCAAGAAGCAACAGTTTGAACTGGACATGCAACAACAGACTGGTTCCAAATCGGGAAAGGAATACGTCAAGGCTGTATTATTGTCACCCTGCTTATTTAACTTATATGTCGAGTATGTCATGAGAAATGCTGGACTGGATGAAGCACAAGCTGGAATCAAGATTGCCAGGAGAAATATCAATAACCTCAGATATGCAGATGACACCACCCTAATGACAAAAAGTGAAGAACTAAAGAGCCTCTTGATGAAAGTGAAAGAGGAGAGTGAAAAAGCTGGCTTAAAACTCAACATTCAGAAAACGAAGATCATGGCATCCAGTCCCATCACTTCATGGCAAATAGATGGGGAAACAGTGGCAACAGTGGCTGACTTTACTTTTCTGGGCTCCAAAATCACTGCAGATGGTGACTGCAGCCATGAAATTAAAAAATACTTGCTCCTTGGAAGAAAAGCTATGGCCAACCTAGACAGCATATTAAAAAGCAGAGACATTACTTTGCCAACAAAGGTCCATCTAGTCAAAGCTATGGTTTTTCCAGTAGTCATGTATGGATGTGAGAGTTGGACTATAAAGAAAGCTGAGTGCTGAAGAACTGATGCTTTTGAACTATGGTGTTGGAGAAGACTCTTGAGAGTCCCTTGGTCTGCAAGGAGGGCCAACCAGTCCATCCTAAAGGAAATCAACCCTGAATATTCATTGGAAGGACTGATGCTGAAGCTGAAACTCCCAATACTTTGGCCACCTGATGCGAAGAACTGACTCATTTGAAAAGACCCTGATGCTGGGAAAGATTGAAGGTGGGATGAGAAGGGGATGACAGAGGATGAGATGGTTGGATGGCCTCACTGACTCAATGGACAAGAATTTGAGTAAACTCTGAGAGTTGGTAATGGATGGGGAGGCCTAGTGTGCTGCAGTCCATGGGGTCACAAAGCGTCAGACATGACTGAGAGACTGAACTGAACTGATCTTTATTGACAAGATTTTGATTTTTACATATCACTCTCTATCAAAAGGAACTAGTGCTCATGGGAGATTCCTGTTCTAGGGTAATGGAGCCTACAGTGTGGCTCCCCAAAGACCACTGGTCTCCTAGTATTCATGCCCTTAATAGAATCTCTTCCAAAAATGAATAAGGCTGACACGTGTAACCTAAAGAATACTGTGAGAATTATGCTATGACTTTTGAGGTCATAAAAGACATAGAAGTGTCCACTTTATTCTCTCTTGCACCATTAATTCTGGGGGAGGCTTGCAGCCTTGAAATAGTACTACTAAGAGGTAAACATGGTAAGGATCTAAGGCTTCCTACCAACAATAAACACTAACTTACCAATCATGTGACTGAACCATTATGGAAGTAGCAAATTTACTATCAAGACTCCAGAGGTTAAGGCCCTGGCTATATCTTAACTGTAACCCTACGAGAGAATCTAAAGTAAAAAACAGCTAAGTCATTCACAAATTTCTGACGGACAGAAACTGTATAAGACAATGGATACTTATTCCTTTAAGCCTCGAAGTTTGGAGTACAGGTGTCCCCCTTAACTGTGTGGGATACATTCCAAGATGCCCAGTGGATGTCTGAAATTGCTAACTGCCCTGAACCCTTGATATAGTATGTTTTTTACCACCACGAACATGCCTATGTTAAAGTTAAATTGATAAATTAGGCATAGTGAGAGATTAACAACAGTAACTAACAGAACAATTATAACAATATACTGCAATAAAATGTCAATGTGGTCTCTTTCAAAATATTTTATATAAATTTAATGCCTTTTCCATCCTAACTAAGAATTCATCAAGTATTGTGGCCATTACTTTTGCAGTTTGATGTATGACAGTAAACAAACAGGAATTTCCTTTTCCTTCCTCACAATGTCACAGACAGAAATTTATTCTTAACGAACATCTTTGCGAACTCAGTACATATTTTTTTCTCTTCCTGTTAAGTCTAGAACTTTCATCTTTTCACTTATAAGAAGCAGTTATGGCTTTTCTTTGACATATCCAAAATGCCAGCATCACTACTCTTGTGCATTCAGGTCAATATTTAGTACAAAAAGGGATACTTGAACACAATCACAGCAACACTATTATAGCAGATTTGATAACCTATAAGAAGTGTCTAACTGGTGGAGTACATTGGACAATGGTATGATTCATGTTCTGGGTAGGATGGAGAGAGACAAAGCTGGATGTGTCAGAATTTTTACCATGCTTCTCAGCATAGCATGCAACTTCAAACTTATCAACTGTTTATTCTTGAATTTTCCATTTAATATTCTGGACCATAGTTGACTGGTAATTGAAACTTGGGAAGAGAAATGATGGATAAGGGACAACTACTGCAATTTTTTTTAATATAGCAATACATTACTAATATAAGTAGTAAAGGTAGAAAGTGAGTCTGGAACATTTTGCTCTAAAAGAAAGCACTCAAAAAGTGGTAGTATGTCAAAATGACAAGAAATTAGCCCAAAGGGGCTGTCAGTCAAAACTACATTCTGTCATTGCTTCATCAATTTCTCTAAGTTTTTTTTTTTCCCCCATTTGTAGCATTTTAAGGCAAATTGTTGGTATATCATTTCACCCTTAATATTTAAGTATGTATTTAACAGATGAAGATGCAAGAACAGACTTTACATCTCCAATATTAAACAATAATCGCTTATTATCATTACGTACCCAGTCACTACTTTTCTCAATCTTTACTTTTTGGAATCTTTCCTGTATTCATGTGGGTGTACTAGGTTGCTTCAGTCGTGTCTGATTCTTTGCAACCCTATAGACTGTAGCGCTCCAGATTTCTTTCTTTGTCCATGGGATTTTCCAGGCAAGATTCTGGAGCAGGTTGCCATGACCTCCTCCAGGGGACCTTCTTGACCCAAGGTTCAAACCTGTGTCTCTTAAGTCTCCTGCACCAGCATGTGGGTTCTTTACTACTAGTGCCACCTGGGAAGCCGTATGTTCATATTTAATGAAATTATTAATGTGGTTAAATTTATATCAGCTACTGGGCTATTTGTTATCTATGTATCTTTTTTTCCTCCCCTCTTTTCATTCTTTGTTGTCTTCTTTGCAATTAAACATTCGTCAGCATGTAATTGGAACTTCTCTGTTGATTTTGTTCTCCTTTTTTAGGTATGAGAGGTTGCTCTAGAGGTTACAATATATCAATAGCTCTTCAACTTATTACAAACAACTTCAAATTAATAATGAATTAATTATAACAAAATACAGCAATTCTACTCCAGGAGAGTTCTATTTCCTTTACCCTTCTTCGTGCTATTGTCACATGTCTATATGTAATTACAATCTTAACACTATAATGCTAGTACTATTGCTTTAAAATAATCTCATGTCCCTTAAAAAATTAAAAAAATATATACACAGCCATTTATGCCCACCCACATATTTATCATTTCTAGGACTTTATATTCCTTCCTTTGGATTATAGTTTCCATTCTTTACAATTTAAAGGATTTTTTTCTTTAGTGTTTCTTCAAAGGCAGGTCTTTTAAACAATATGTCTCTCAATCTTTGTTTATATAAGAATGTTTTCATTTCACCTTCATACTTGTAAAATAATTTTACTGAATTTAGGATTCTTGGTTGGCAATTTTGTTGTCTTCTGGTGACTGTCATTTTACTGTCTTCTGGCCTTAACTGTTTCTCATAAGTCAAACTATTAAAGCTATTGCTGCTGTCCTCCACATTAGTTCTTTTTTACTTGCTGCTTTCAAGATTTTTCATTTTTGTCTTTCAACAATGTGACGTGTGTTTACACTATTCGGTTTTTTAAAAATTTCTTGGATCTGTGGATTAACATTTCTCACCAAATTTGGGAAGTCTCTGGCAATTATTAATATTCCTTTAAATGTTTTTCCTTCTTGTCTCCTTCTCTCATTCCTTTCTTTCTAGGACTCCATTATACAAACCTGGTGCACTTGATGTTGTTTCACACATTTCTTAATCTCTGCCATTTCTCTTCATCGTGTTCTGTTTTTTTCAAAATGAATAATTTCTATTAATCTTTCATGTTCACTGTTTCTTTTGTCATCTAAAATCTGTTGAGCTCATCTAATAAATTATAAATTTGTTATTGTAGTTTTCAACTCATAAATTAGCATTTGAAAAACAAATTACTCACTCCTTATTTCTTGTTACCATATTTTCCTATAATTCTCTGAACATATTTTCTTAGAAGTCTTTGAACACATTTACAAAAAGGGCTCTGAAGTATCTGTTAAATCCAACAACTGGGCCTACAGAGAAGCCACTTCTTGTTTCTAAACTTTTTTTTTACATTTTAAATTAATTTTTTTTAACCTGCCCTGGGTCTTTATTGCTGAATGTGGGCTTTCTCTGGTTGTAGTAAGTCAGGACTACTCTTCACTGTGGTGCATGGGCTTCTCACTGTGGTGGCTTCTCTTGCTGCAGAGCACAGGCTCTAGGCATTCAGACTTCAGTAGTTGAGGCATGTGGGAATCTGGTCCTCCCTGAATAGGGATCAAACTAGTATCCCCAGCACTGGCAAGTGGAGTCTTAACCACTGGACCACCAGGGAAGCCCCTGAGAAATCATCTCTGTTGTCTACTTCCCCCCTGAGTATGTTCACACTATACTGGTCATTTTTTTTTGGCATGGCTCCAATTTTCCTAGAAAAGCAGACATTTTGGGGTATCTTGTAACAGCTATGTATTTAAAAGTTATTTTCCTAAGTTTCATTTTAACAAATTAATTGAAACTGTGTAACTTGTCTCTCAACTCTCACATATTGGATGGTTTCTGTTTGGAATTTTATTCTTTTTTTTTTTTTTTAACCTGTCTTTCTGGAAGTTTCCTCTGTGTTTCAACATATCACTGGTTAGCCAATGATTTGGCAGAGATTGTGTTCAAATGCTTCAAATTTATAAGACTCCTCTCTGAGACCTGATTTGCCGTGGGATAGGGAGCACATTCAAGGTTCAGTCAGTTAGTGTTCTTGATTTTTATTTTCTGTTGCGTTCTCTCAGGTTTCCCAATCAGCCAGGGATGTATGAAGAGTTTATTAAACTTTTTACTGTTTTCTTGTTTCCAGTATTTTTATGGTTAGATTCTTGGCTGGTCAACTATTCTTACCAATTGCAGATACAATCTCTGAATGTCACAGGTTAAAGTTTCTTTTATATGTGTTTCTTTTGTTTCTAGTTGACAAAGTTGTGGACTTTTCCCTCTTGTCCCATATTGAGTCTTTTCTCTCTGACAGCAATTGTATGCTGGTTTTTGCATACAGTGCCGTTCTGGTAAAATCAGAGATGTCACCAATCAAGCTTGTGGGCTGTGTACATTGTAATCCTAGGCAAAGGCTGTAGCCCCCTACAGCTTTAAACTGAAGCTTCAGCAATGTTTCAAGAATATAAGCACACCTCATTATATTTTGCAGATACTGCATTAAAGAAAAAAATCCACCAAATTGGAACTCTGTGACAACCCTGTTTGAGCAAGTCTATTGGTGCCATTTTTCCAGTAGCATTTGCTCACTTTGTGTTTCTGCATCACATTTTGGTAATTCTGGCACTATTTCAAACTTTTTCATCATTATTATTAGATTTGTTCTGGTGTGAACAACAATCTTTGATGTTACCACTTAACTTGTTTTGGGGTGCCAGAAACCATGCCCATATAAAATGGGGAACTTACTCAATGAATGCTGTGTCTCACTGATGCTCCACCAACTAGCTGTTCCCCCTCTTTCTCCCTTTCCTCAGGCTTCCCTAATCCCTGAGACTCAACAACATTAAAATTAATAACCCTACTAACCCCTAATAAGCCTCTTAATTGTTCAGGTGAAAAGAAGCTTCATCACACATCTCTCACTGTAAATCAAAAACTTGACACAGGTGAAAGAGGAGGGTGAAAAAGCTAGATTAAAACTCCTTTCAAAAAACTAGATCATGGCATCTGGTAATATCACTTCATGGTAAATATATGGGGAAACAATGGCAACAGTGACAGACTTTATTTTCTTGGGCTCCAAAATCACTGCGGATGGTGGCTACAGCCATGATTTTAAAAGATGCTTGCTCCTTGGAAGAAAAGCTATGAGAAACCTAGATCAGTTCAGTTCAGTCACTCAGTCGTGTCCGACTCTTTGCGACCCCATCAGTCACAGCATGCCAGGCCTCCCTGTCCATCACCAACTGTTGGAGTTCACCCAAACTCATGTCCATCGAGTTGATGATGCCATCCAGCCATCTCATCCTCTGTCGTCCCCTTCTCCTTGTGCCCCCAATCCGTCCCAGTATCAGAGTTTTCCAATGAGTCAACTCTTCACCTGAAGTGGCCAAAGTATTGGAGTTTCAGCTTCAGCCTCAATCCTTCCAAAGAACACCCAGGACTGATCTCCTTTAGAATGGACTGGGTGGATCTCCTTGCAGTCCAAGGGACTCTCAAGAGTCTTCTCCAATACCACACCTCAAAAGCATCAATTCTTCGGTGCTCAGCTTTCTTTATAGTCCAACTCTCACATCTATACATGACCACAGGAAAAACCATAGCCTTGACTAGCCAGACCTTTGTTGGCAAAGTAATGTCTCTGCTTTTGAATATGCTATCTAGGTTGGTCATAACTTTCCTTTCAAGGAGTAAGTGTCTTTTAATTTCATGGCTGCAATCACTATCTGCAGTGATTTTGGAGCCCTCAAAAATAAAATCTGACACGTTTCCACTGTTTCCCCATCTATTTCCCATGAAGTGATGGGACCAGATGCCATGATCTTCGTTTTCTGAATGTTGTGCTTTAAGCCAATTTTTTTCACTCTCCTCTTTCACTTTCATCAAGAGGCTTTTTAGTTCCTCTTCACTTTCTGCCATAAGGGTGGTGTCACCTGCATATATGAGGTTATTGATATTTCTCCCAGCAATCTTGATTCCAACTTGTGTTTCTTCTAGTCCAGCGTTTCTCATGATGTACTCTGCATATAAGTTAAATAAGCAGGGTGACAATATACAGCCTTGATGTATTCCTTTTCCTCTTTGGCACCAGTCTGTTGTTCCATGTCCAGTTCTTACTGTTGCTTCCTGATCTGCATATATATTTCTCAAGAGGCAGGTCAGGTGGTCTGGTATTCCCATCTGTTTCAGAATTTTCCACAGTTTATTGTGATCCACACAGTCAAAGGCTTTGGCATATTCAATAAAGCAAAAATAGATATTTTTCTGGAACTTTCTTGCTTTTTCCATGATCCAGCAGATATTGGCAATTTGATCTCTGGTTCCTCTGTCTTTTCTAAAACCAGTTTGAACATATGGAAGTTCACGGTTCGTGTATTGCTGAAGCCTTGCTTGGAGAATTTTGAGCATTACTTTACTAGCATGTGACATGACTTAGCAACTGAGTAACAAAAACTAGGCATGATTTAGTCAGACACAACTGAGCGACTTCACTTTCACTTTTCACTTTCACACATTGGAGAAGGAAATGGCAACCCACTCCAGTGTTCTTGCCTGGAGAATCCCAGGGACGGGAGAGCCTGGTGGGCTGCCGTCTATGGGGTCGCACAGAGTCAACACGACTGAAGTGACTTAGCAGCAGCAGCAGCAGCAGAGAGACATGATTAAGTTTAATGGGGAAGGAGTGTTGAAAGTTAAGACAGGTCGGAAACTAGGCCTCATGCATCAAACAGTTAGCTAAGCTGTGAATGCAAAGGAAACGATCTTGAAAGAAATTAAAAGTGCTACTCCAGTGAAAACATAAATAATAAGAAAGTGAAGCAACCTTATGGAGGATATGGAATCAGCTTCAGTGAGCTGATAAAAGAAAACCAGATATAACATTCCCTTATGTCAAAGTCTAATTCAAAGCAAGGCCCTCTCTTAAATTCTATGCTGAGAGAAGTGAGGAAGCTCCAAGAGAAAAGTTTGAATCTAGTTCATGAGATTTAAAAAGAAGCCATCTCCCTAACATAAGACTTCAAGGTGAAGCAGCAAGTACTGATGCAGAAGCTGCAGCAAGTTATCTAGATCTAGCTAAGACAAGTAATAAAGGTGGCTACGCTAAACACAAGATTTGCAATGTAGATAAAATAGCATTATATTAAAAGAAAATGCCACCTAGGATTTTCAGTTATACAGGTGGTGACTTTAAGCTGAAGCCAATGATCATTTGCCTTTCTGAGAGTTCTAGGGCCACTTGATGGTGGTGGTTTAGTTGCTAAGTCATGTCTGACTCTTGCGACCCCATGGATTGTAGCTTGTCAGGCTCTGCTGTCCATGGGATTCTCCAGGCAATAATACTGGAGTGGGTTGCCATTTCCTTCTCCAGGGGACCTTCCCAACTCAGGAAATGAACCTGGGTCTTCTGCACTGCAGGCAGATTCTTTACCAACTGAGCTATGAGTTGCCTATCACAATATTCATTTTGCAGCCCCATGGATCAAGGGTCCCTTGAATTATGCTAAATCTACCCTGCCTATGCTCTATCAATGCGGCAACAAAGTCTGGATGATAGCACATCTCTTTACAATGTGGTTTCAGTTCAGTTCTGTTGCTCTGTCATGTGTGACTCTTTGTGACTCCATGGGCTACAGCATGCCAGGCTTCCCTGTCCATCACCAACTCCCGGAGCTGGTGGTTTGGCAAGTATTTTAAGCCCACTGTTGAGATCTACAGCTCAAAAAAAGATCCCTTTCAAAATATGACTGCTCACTGACAATGCATCTGGTCACCCAAGAGTTCTGATGGAGATGCACAAAGAGAATAATGTTGTTTTCATTCCGCCTAACACAATATTCATTTTGCAGCCCCATGGATCAAGGAGTAATTTCGACTTTCAAGTTTTACTAGTTAAGAAAAATTTTGTAAGGCTATAGCTGCCACAGACAGTGACTCCTCTGATGAATCTGAGCAAAGTCCACTGGAAACTTTCTAAAAAGGATTCAGCATTCTAGATGGCACTAAAAATATTCATGATTCAAGAAGAGGTCAAAATATCAACATTAACAGGATTTTTGAAGAAGTTGATTTCAACTCTTATGAATGACTTTGAGAAGTACAAGGGGTTCTGTGGAGGAAGAAACTGCAGATGTGCAGGAAATAACAAGAGAAAGAATTCAAAAGTGGAGTATGAATATGTATAAACCTCATGACAAACACTTTAACAGATGAGAAGTTGCTTCTTATGGGTGAGCAAAGGAAGTGGTTCCTAGAGATGTAATATACTCATGGTGAAAATGCTGTGATGATTGTTGAAATGACAATAAAGGATTTAGAATATGACACATACTTAGTTGATAAGCAGTGGCAGGGTTTGAGAGGACTGATTCCAGTTCTGAAAGACTTCTGCTGTGGGTCAAATGCTATCAGACAGCATTACATGCTACTGAGAACCAGGTTTCAAAAGGAAAAGTCCATCAATGAGGTAAACTTCATCACTGTCTAACTTTAAGAAATTGCCACCAGCAAAAAGACTCTAACTTTCTGAAAGCTCAGATTATTGTGTTTTTCTTTAAGCAATAAAGTATTTTTAAATTAAGGTATATACATCATTTTTCTAGGCATAAGGCATTGTACACTTAATAGACTATTGTATAATGTAAATACAACTTTTATATGCATTGAGAAAAGAAAAAAATCATGTGCCTAGCTTTACTGCAATATTTGCTTCATTGTAGTGGTCTGGAACTCAACCTACAATATCTCTAAGATACACCTAGAAATACTTCTCAATTTTTTTTTTTAAAATCTGTGGTGAATTTACAGAGCCCTGATATGGGTTTTGATGTTTTTTTCCAGTTTCATTCATTTTTTTGTGGGGGTGGGGGTAGGGAAGAGGAAGGGAAATTGCCTACTTCTTCACACTACCAGAGTTAGTCTTTCCATCTGTGATTATCTCATTTCATCTGGAATAACAATGAAAGATCTAATCCTTAGGAACGTTGATAAAGAGTCTGGGGTCCTCAAGAAGGAAGGGGTCCAGAGCCCTTGAGGAAGAAGGGGTCAGGGGCTCTCAAGGATAAAAGGACAAACTTTTTCTACATTGCTTTGTCTTAGTCAATATAACAATGTATCTTGCTTTAGGACATGTTTCTCCTTAACAAGAACCTTCTGACTAATCTTGTTACATTAAGATGTATGTTGTAGGAGTGGATCTGGTTAAGACCTTTCTATTGTTAGTTCTAATCCTGTTAATTTAAGATGTATGTTGTGGGAGTGGGTCTGGTAAAAGTATATAAGGCCAACTTACTCTCTTGCCGGTACCCCTTCCCACTGGAGGATGTGCCTCAGCAGCTTGACGAATTGTACAAACCATTAGCTCTATGAGAGCACTCTCCTGACGGTCGGACATTGCTAAAGTCAAACAAAACACATTAGCATAAGTAGATAGTTTTATAACAGCCACATATCAAAAATGCACACAATATAAAAAAAAAAAAAAAACTTGCAACCTATTACTTAAAGACTATGGTTAAGTTCTATTCTTTGTCCTTTTTATCTTTTCAATAATATGTATCTGTCATAAGTCAAATAAGAAAGAGATACCACAAAGTAAAGAAAAAGAAGATAACCTCTGGTTTCTTCTAATACCTAATCTCTTGTAATATCATAGTTCTGAATTGGGCAATGCCAAAATTTTCCTTCTATATCATTTCAAAGTTTATTTATATTTTTATTTTTTTAGTAAAAAAAATTAACAATAAATTTTGAGTATCTTTCAAGTGATATGACATATACGAATAATTACCTTAAATAATTACAAGTTATTATATAGTTTGTGTTTCACAGTTTATCCAACCTTCTCTATTAACATTCACTCAAATTTCCCCCAAATTCTTGTCACATTTATAAAAAATTCAATAACAAGTATCATAAATACACACATTAAGTAACTAACACTTCTATTTCGGCAGAATAAATGTCAAGAGAGGGAATAATGAGTCAAAGGTTAAAATCTTGGTACTGACAAATCAATAAGGTTACTTACTGCAATCCACACCTCCAACTGCAATGATAACAATGTTTGATTCCTTTTATCCCTGCCAACACTGGATGTTATAAGTTCCTTTAATTTTTGCCAATCCAATCACTCAAAGTGGTATTTCTTATTTTGCTCCTGCATAATTAGTGGAGTGCATTTTCTTGTTTATTAAAAATTTTTTTTGGAGATTTTTCTGTTTATTCTCTGCTAATTTTTCTATTGTTATACACCTTTCTTGGATTCTTACATATTAGTAGCATTAACTTTGTCTTAAATGATGCAAATATTTTCTCACAGTTTGTTCTTTTGATTTTAGACTCCTCATGGTATATTTTGTCGGAAATAGTTAACCTTTACAGAGTCATATCTATACTGATTTGTTTTATGACTTTCAGATTTCTCTCTTTGCTTTCTAGGATTTTTATTTATTTTTTTGAGAGATAACTGACATACAATACCATACAGGTTTCAGTTGTACTACACAATGATTTAATTTACTTACATTGTGAAATGATCACCATAGTTAAGTTTAGCTAATATCTATCATCTCATATAGATTAAAAAAAAAAAAGTCTTTTGGGTTTCTTGCATTGCTTTCAAAGAGCTCCTTTCTCCCAGAGATTAAAGAAGTATATTTTCTTCTCTGTTTCTGTTGCTTGCTTTTACATCTCTTATCTATCTGAAATTTATTCTGCTGATAGTATTAATATCAGGTATGGGTCTGTTTACTCCCACCAGAGGAGCACGCAATGATGCCCCCACCATTGTTGAAGAAAACCAGCTTTCCTTGGTTTATTTGAAATGTCACCTTTTAACATGTTTTAGATGCTCCTATATACTTTGATCTATTAATATTTCTGGATTCTTTAGTTTCAGTGTTATAAAGCCATGCTGTTTTGAATATAGCAACTTTATAATGTTATAATATACCTTAATGTGTAATTTAATTCAACTAATTTGAATATTTATCTAATTTTTCCTTATCTAATCCTTTTCCTCAAAAATTTCTAATTTCTATAAAGGTAGTAGCAAACAATTTATTAAGTATTTTCTATATCTAGGGCACAGTTACAAATAACTTTTCAAAGCACTCAATTAGTAGTAGACCCAAGATGTGAACCCAGGCAGTCTGACTTCAAGGTTTATGCTCTTAAGCACTATGCTAAACTGTCTTTATAACATATGCATGAAATTCTGCATAAACTTTAATTTTTATTGGAGTATAGTTGATTTACAGTGTTGTGTTAATTCAGGTGTACAGCAAAGTGAGCTCCACTTTTTTTAAAGACTCTTTTCTCATATAGGCCATTAAAGAGTAGTAAGTAGTTTCCTGTGCTATACAGTAGGCCATTATTTGTTATCTATTTTATATATATAGCGGTGTGTATTTGCCAATCCCAATTTTCCAAACTATTCGCCTTAACTTTCTGGTAACCATGTTTGTTTTCTGCATCTGTAACTATTTCTGTTTTGCAGATTGTTCATTTGTACCCTTTAAAAAGAATATTCCACATATGAATGTGAACGTGAACGTGAAGTCACTCAGTCGTGTCCGACTCTTTGCAACCCCATGGACTGTAGCGTACCAGGCTCCTCTGTCCATGGGATTTTCCAGGCAATGGTACTGGAGTGGATTGCCATTTCCTTCTCCAAGGGATATTCCCAACCGAGGGACTGAACCCAGGTCTCCCGCATCATAGACAGACGCTTCACTGTCTGAGCCACCAGGGAAGTCATATACCTTTTATCATATATTTGTCTTCTATGTTGGACTTACTTTACTCAGTTTATGTAAGTTTTAAAATCATTATGCTTAGTTCATTTTCTCACCTCACCTTTCAGAACTCTCTCAAATGCATTGGAATTTGAACTGGTATTTTTAAGAAAATTATACATTATGTTGGGAAGAACTGACATTTTAATCATCTTTCCAGGAACATGATATAACTCTTCATTTATAAGATCATATTTGACATTATTTACTGAAACATTATGATTTTCTTCACATTGATTCTGTACTTTTCTTATTGAATTCATTCCTATATATATATTTTAAAACATTTTGAAACTAATTTGAATAGTTTAATTTTACTTTGTCTCCTTCCTCGTGTTCTTTTCTCTGTATACTTGTTTATGCTAAAGACAAAAAAAATAGACCAATAGATATGGGGATTATAGAGACAGAACTAGGCATAAAGAAAAAACAATAAGCTTTGGAAGCTGAGACGTCTATATTGATTATTTCAAAATAAACTGGGGCAACACCAACGAAAAGGCAAGCAAAGATGTTACATCTTATCCCTTATTCTATACCAAAATCATCCTCAACAGGAATATGTATGTACATCTTAATTCAATCATTTTTAACATTTTAACTGATAGGAAAAACACATGAACTTTAGCTTGTCTTAGTAAAACTACAGAAACAGCTTCAGCTTTCCATTTATACTCTCTGATTCAATGCTTAATAATATGAAAAAACTTCCCATGCAATAAAACAAAGTTTCTACTTCATGATTCTAGAATTTCTTATTTTTTGACATTTGGCTGGGGATAAAGGACTGACGAGACTATAAACTACTGGGTCAGCCAGAAAGTTTGGGTTTTCCTGTAAGATGTTACAGAAAAACCTGAATGAACTCTCTGGCCAAACCAATAAATGCATTTTCTATTATTTATGAAAAAAAAACCTAGTTCTGTGGAAAATGAGGACAAAGAAAACATATAGAAATACTCTTCTATTATACACTAACATCTATAGATTAGTGTTGAAGAATAACTCAACCTTATACAGTGTCTAACGTCATCAGCTTTATTAGTGTATAATTTGAAACCATCCATTTTGATATGGCAAACTCCAAACAATTGACATTTACAAGTGAAAACAAGCAAGCCTTAAGCCACAGTTGAGAGCCAAATAGCCACAATGGCAGAAAGGAATGGGTGCTGTTTCCTTTATGAATTATCAAATAACTACACAACTTTTTAAGTTTTCAGAAACCTTTTTATGTATCATCTCAATTTCAATCTTATCACCTTAAACTCTGGTTTTTCTCCTTAATACCACTGAAAAGAAACACTAAAAAGTCACGGATGACCTAAACCTTCACTTAAAGCTGATGGTCTTTGCACAGTCCTTTTTCTCCTCCTCTGCAATATTTGATATTATTAACCACAGCTCTCTTGAACACCCTCTTTACTGGGCCTTCTATAGTGTACAGTTACCATCCTTTTTATATAGCTTGCTCTCACCCTTGTTCTTCCTTCTTTTGTCCCCTTCCTATCCACAATTTTAAAAACTCACATGGGCTTTTTATTTATCTTCATCTTTTGTATTTTTATCATCATTTCCCATAGAGACCACTGCAACAGTTATCTAACTGATCTTCTGCCTAATCCAAAAATGTTGACAAAAAACATTTTTCTTAAAATACGAATGCGATTACATCACTTCCCTGTTTAAAATCTTTCAGTGGCTTTCTATTATACTTACAATAAACTAAATAAATCCACTTATGAACTTAAATATTCTACATCATCAGGCCTCTGCCTCTATCTCATCTAGTGCCGGTGACCCACAGTGCTCCAGCTATTATAGCTTCTGGAATATAACAATATCATTCATGCTATAGGCACTCTGCAGTTACCATTTCCTCTATCCAGACAGCTGTTTTCTTCTAAAGGCTAGCCCCCATATCCTTTAGATTCCTGGCTCACGGATGGCATCCTTAGAATCTCCTTTTGAGATTCAATCTAACAATGGACACCTTCTTATTGTTATCACCTATCACAGGTACTTACTAACTTTTGAAATTATTCTGACCACTTAGTTTTGGTCTACCATCCCCACTTGAAATGTAAGCTCCATATGGGCAGTGAGCTGTCCCTGCTTAAGACTACACTCGCAATGCTTCGTATAACAACATATAAGAAGTGGTCAACAAATATGTTCATATTATAACTGAATTAATGACTCACTACCTGAAGAATTCCACTTATCCACGTTACGTCAGCCTCAGCTGGATCACAGAATTCTAACCTTAAACGACCACAGAAGTTTATCTAATCAAAAAGATTTTTCTTAATAAATGAAGAAGCTAAGACCCAGAGAAGTTAAATAATTTAGCTATGGCCCTGTTTTTGCCTGATTACCTGATATCCAGACCTTTACATTACACTAAAAAATTTAACCAGCAATTTGATTTTGCTGTAGAATACACATATATCCCCACAAACTACCATCTCTTAAAAACACTGCAAAGTAGTCTTACAGAAGTTGTAACTTATTTATTATTATTTTTATTTTCCATTATGGTTTATTATACGATATTGAATATATTAACACTTCCCTGGGCTATACAATAGGACCTTGTTGTTTATCCATTCTATATACATTTGGGATTCCCTGGTGGCTCAGACGGTAAAGAGTCTGCCTGTAATGCAGAAGACCAGAGTTTGATCCCTGGGTCGGGAAGACCCCCTGGAGAAGGAAATGGCAACCTACTCCTGTATTCTTGCCTGGAAAATCCCATGAACGGAGGAGCCTGGTGGGCTACAGTCCATGGGGTCACAAAGAGTTGGACACAACTGAGTGACTTTACCTTTATACAGTCATCTGCATCTGCTAGTCCCAAATTCCCAATTCAACCCCTTGCCCTATCAGCAACCACAAGTCTGTTCTCTATGTCTATGAGTCCATTTCTGTTTCACAGATAAGTTCATGTGTGTCATATTTTAGATTCCACGTATAAGTGGTATCACACGGTATTTGTTTTCCTCTTTCTGATTTATTTCGCATAGTATGATAATCTCTAGGTCCATCCATGTAGCTGCAAATGACATCCATTCTTTTTTATCGCTGAGTAGTATTCCATTGTACATATGCACCACATCTTTTTCATCCATTCATCTGTTGATGAACATTAAGGTTGTTTCTACATCTTGGCTACTGGAAATAATGTTGCTATGCACTCAGGGGTGCATTTTATCTTTTTGACTGATAATTTTGTTTGGACATATAGCAGTTATGATTTAAACTTCTATTGGTAGTCTTTGATAACTATTTTGAAAAAATTTTAGTCCTATATTTGCAACTGCTAACTACACTTTCACCCACTAGAATATCTATCAAACTTCACTTACCTAAAGTACAACTTAATTTCTAATTAGTCTTAAGAAAATAAGTTACTATGGCATTTTATTATATAAACTACAGCAATACAATAGCTCAGAATATTGATTTGCATGTCATTCCATACCAAAGCTTATATATGGTACAGCATGCATACGGACAAATGTATGAAAAAAAGTTGAATCAGGATTTCAAAATAGTTCTGCACTTGTTATGAATAAATTCTCCAATCTTGCCTTTCCATATTCAACCATACCCTAAAATTGTGGTTGATTTAAAAATTTTCCCCCATTTTACAATCTGCTTTTCTAGTTAAAATCCAACCAAATTAAACCAAACCAAACCAAGTGGCTGAAAGTCAACTAAACTTAAACCAGAAAGAAAATCTAATAATAACATATAGTTATTTAAAGAAGGCAGATTCATCTAGAACACCCTGATGACTAACAGTCATGGTAATTATTTTCTGAATGACATGTTTTACATATTTAAATGAGAGTAAAAAGTTAACAATACCAAGGACTTTCCTGGTGGTTAAGAATTAGCATTACTGCTTGGAAAGAACACTAAGGGATGGTCACTATTAAGTATAGGTAATCTATTGCAGGTAATGGCTAATTCTGCTCTTATGTACCAGAGAGCTGAACCACACGGAAAAGTAGGAAAAAAAAAGAATAGAGAATCAATAGTAAACTATTTCATTTATACTCATAATAGCTATTTAAGAAAATAAGAAAAAGAATCTATGTTTTAAAGAAAGGTAATCTAAGGAACAGAAGATATCTGAATCTGTTTCTTTCAATTCTAAAGTTCATTACAAGCCTCACATCAAGGTATCATCTCCATTCTAGGAATTTATATAGATTACATGAAATAGTCATTTTTAAACTACTAATGTGGGGAAAACCACTAGGCAATTCAGGTATGACTTAAATAAAATCTCTTATTATTATATAGCATAGGTAACAAATGGAGTCAAAAGATTAGATCTGGTAGGCAGAGTGCCTGAAGAACTATGGACAGAGGTCTGTAACAATGTACAGGAGGCAGTGATCAAAACCATCCCAAAGAAAAAGAAATGCAAGAAGGTGAAGTATCCAACATCCACTGAATCATAGAAAAAGCAAGGGAATTCCAGAAAAACATTTACTTCTGCTTCACTGACCATGCTAAATCCTTTGACTATGTGGATCACAACAAACTGTGGAAAATTCTTAAAGAGATGGGGATAACAGACCACCTTACCTACCTCCTGGGAAACCTGTTTGCAGGCCAAGAAGCAACAGTTAGAATCTGACATGGAACAAAGGAGTGGTTTCAAATTAGGAAAGGAGCACATCAAGGCTGTATATCATCACCCTGCTTATTTAACTTACATGCAAAGTACATCATGAGAAATGCTGGGCTGGATGAAGCACAAGCTGGAATCAAGATGGTCAGGAAAAATATCAATAACTTTAGATATCCAGATGTCCCCAACCTTATGGCACAAAGTGAAGAGGAACTAAAGAGCCTCTTGATGAAAGTGAAAGAGAAGAGTGAAAAAGCTGACTTAAAACTCAATATTCCAAAACTAAGGTCATGGCAACTGGTCCCATCACTTGATGACAAATAGATGGGAAAACAATGGAAACAGTGACAGACTCCAAAATCAGTGCGGACTGCAGCTGCAGCCATGAAATCACAAGACGCTTGCTTCTTGGAAGAAAAGCTATGACAAACCTAGACAGTGTATTAAAAAGCAGAGACGTCAGTTTGCTGACAAAGGTCTGTCTAGTCAAAGCTATGGTTTTTCCAGTAGTCATGTACGGATGTGAGAGCTGGACTATAAAGGCTGAGCACTGAACTGATGCTGTTGAATTGTGGTACTAGAGAAGACTCTTGAGAGTTCCTTGGACAGCAGGGAGATCTAACCAGTCAATCCTAAAGGAAATAAGTCCTGAATATTCATTGGAAGGACTAAAGCTGAAACTGAAGCTCCAAAGCTTGGGCCACCTGATTCAACGAGTGGACTCACTGGAAAAGACCCTGATGCTGGGAAAGATTGAGGGCAGGAGGAGAAGGGGGTGACAGAGGATGAGATGGTTATATAGCATCACCAACTCAATGACATGAGTTTGAGCAAACTTCGGGAGATGATGAAGGACAGGGAAGCCTGGTGTGCTGTAGTCCACAGGGTTGCAAAGAGTTAGCTATGACTTACTGACTGAACAATATTGTTTTTCAGTCAGTATAGCTTGAAAAACAAGCTATACAGAACAGGCATTGCTAGCTTTACAGAGCTAATATTCATATAAGCTTTTAGAAGATGAATGTTTTATTAAGTATACATATCCAGTCTGCTGTTCATGTTATTACACAAAGTGTAACATTAAGATGCATACTTCAGAAATTATCAGTATAGCAATTATTTCTCTATTTCTTCTTTTTCTTAATATTTATTTATTTGGCTGTGCTGGGTCTCAGTTGCAGCATGTGAACTCTTAGGTGCAGCATATGAGGTCTTGTTCCCCTATGAGGGATCAAACCCAGGCCTCCTGCACTGGGAGCGTGGAGTCTTAGCCACTGGACCACCAGAGAAGTTCCCTCCTATTTCTTGAACAGCTAAGTAAGTGACTTTATTGTGACAACAATAATGTTAATTTTAATGTTAAAAATATATATAACGAAAGATGGGATAATTGTGGTCTAATTAAACCTTGTATGTGAAAGGCCAAGTACTTGTATACAACAAAAAGACTCTGGATGAACCATTTTTTTTTCTTTTTACATTAAGTACATCAATATTTTGTAGCTGAAATCAGCATAAAGAAAACATTGAATGCTCAATGATGTTTACAGGGTTTTAAAAACTTGCAGGACATGCATGAAGGTAGTCCTAATATAGAAAGATGTTAGATACTATTAAGACACCTTTGCTTGTTACAGGAAACAAACTGTTCTCTTTGAAAAAAAAAATACACAGATACACTTGCATATACTCATTTTTAAGAAGTCATTAATACAGGATGGTATGATTATTAATATCAACCCAAAACAATATGTAAATCAACTTATCAAAATACTGTACCTTCCTCTCCTTGAACAGGTTCTTCTAATAGCAATTCTGTCATACATTCCCAGTCTTTCAACAGTTCTTGAGAGCTCTCCCACAAACTGTCCACTAAGTAGGCAGCATGTTCATGTAACTAAAAATAACAAATCAAATGTGACTGAAGAACATTTAATGAAGAAACTACTACTAATATATTGAGTTATTCAGCCATTTTATTTATAATTAAAACTGGTGACAATGTTTTCAAGAGCCACTTAGAGAATACACACACACAATACACACACACTTGCTTTCTACTACTGATAATGGGGATACAATATATAGACTCAATCAATTTTTTAAAATAATAGTAAGGTTAAGGATCTCCTAGTCCGATGGCATGATCTTTAATGAGTAAACCGAGAGGACAACTAGTTAACAGAATTCCTGAAGTTACATTTGGATTTATGCTACTATTCATTACTTTTGTCTCTCTCTATAATAACCTTTAAAAAAAAATCAAGTACTTTCTCCCATAATTTCATTTGAAACATTGGTACCAGCCTTACTTTTTATCTCTGTTTTCTTGGTAAAGGTCAAAATGTAAGTTACTCCATATCTCTGCTTTCCCTCTCTAATTTCCACTTAATTCAATGAATCTGTCATTTCACCACACCTTCACATTTTGCTGCTTATTACTTGACTATTTTCTTTGGAATCCTTGTTCCCACAGTAAACAAATGCTCTCAAGTTCCTCATCAAACATTTCATGCTCAACTCTTTTCTGCTTGTCATTCACTAAACTGTGAAGAATAGTAATCTCTTTATATAAAAGTTCTTTAGAAAAGGTAAGTAGAGGTGTTGTCCATGTTCTAGTTTCCGCTACTTAAAATTAACTTCTCTATCCTTGTATGAAAGTTCTACTACCTTTGAGTCTCATGACAACCACCTTCTAGATCAGCATTTCTCAAACTTTAGGACTGCAACTCATTCACTGGCTGTTAATATAATTTAATGTGATGAGATCAAAGTTTTAAAAAAAGGAAACAGTAAAAAAAAGTGTGTATAGCACAGAATGTTAAATACTGTTTTAAATATCAGTCATATGTTCTTGTATTTGTGAGCGAAAATAGTTTTACATTATGAGGAGGGGTCTGAAAATCTGAAAGTCACCTTAGTAGACCTAATGATTATCTACTGATATCTTGGTACATTTTGCAGGTGAGTTGCTTTTCTTCCTCATTCCTAATTGTATCGTTATTCTTAACTTCTATGTAAATTTTGATGACCTATTTAAAGCTCTGCCTCATTTCACCTCTTGAATTCTATACTTCATTTCCATTGCATTTTTTTTTTTACGTTTTATTTTATTTTTTAACTTTACAATATTGTATTGGTTTCGCCATATATCAAAATGAATCCACCACAGGTATACATGTGTTCCCCATCCTGAACCCTCTTCCCTCCCCATACCATCCTTTTGGGTTGTCCCAGTGCATCAGCCCCAAGCATCCAGTATCACGCATCCAATCTGGACTGGCGACTCGTTTCATTTATGACATTATACATGTTTCAGTGACATTCACCTAAATCATCTCACCCTCTCCCTCTCCCTCAGAGTCCAAAAGACTGTTCTATACATCAGTGTCTCTTTTGCTGTCTCCTATACAGGGTTATTGTTACCATCTTTCTAAATTCCATATATATGTGTTAGTATACTGTATTGGTGTTTTTCTTTCTGGCTTACTTCACTCTGTATAATAGGCTCCAGTTTCATCCACCTCATTACAACTGATTCCAATGTATTCTTTTTAATGGCTGAGTAATACTCCATTGTGTATATATACCACTGCTTTCTTATCCATTCATCTGCGGATGGACATCTAGGTTGCTTCCATGTCCTGGCTATTATAAACAGTGCTGCGATGAACATTGGGGTATACATGTCTCTTTCAATTCTGGTTTCTTCAGTGTGTATGCCCAGCAGTGGGATTGCTGGATCATAAGGCAGTTCTATTTCCAGTTTTTTAAGGAATCTCCACACTGTTCTCCATAGTGGCTGTACTAGTTTGCATTCCCACCAACAGCTCAATTCCAGAAAAATAAATGACCCAATCAAAAAATGGCCCAAAGAACGAAATAGACATTTCTCCAAAGAAGACATACAGATGGCTAACAAACACATGAAAAGATGCTCAACTTCACTCATTATCAGAGAAATGCATATCAAAACCACAATGAGGTACCATTTCATGCCAGTCAGAATGGCTGCGATCCAAAAGTCTACAAGCAATAAATGCTGGAGAGGGTATGAAGAAAAGGGAACTCTCTTACATTGTTGGTAGGAATCCACTGCATTTTAAATCTCACATTCTGTTTTCTGAAATGCCTCAGGAAACTATGTACACACTCATGCACACTCAACATCCACAGTTTCCCAATGTTTTTTGTCAAAGCCAGAGTAGATAATACTTATTAGCATCTCTGTTCAGAAAGAAGATGGGGAAAGGTTTGCAGCCAGATATAGTCAAACTTTCTAAATCACATATCCTAGGTAAAAATCCCTAGACTATCAGTAACATCATTCCAACAGAGACAGGCACAAGTACGGTGCACAACCTGGTATCAAAAATGAAAATTAGCAGAAAACAGAAAAACCACTAGTTTTTTTTTTTTTTTTTAATAGACTACTAAGCCTACGCTGAAATGGAGTTACTATTTAGTGGGTATAGAGTTTCAATATACGGAAGATTTTCATTTGAAAAAGTTCTAGAGATTGATAGTAGTGACACCTGGACATCCATGTGAATGTACTTAATGCCAATGAACAAGTACACTTACTAGTAGCTAAAATGGTAAACTGTTTCACCAAAATTTTAAAAAATGCTGAGTAAACTTGAGTTTATGCTTGACATACTTAAAACCCTATCTATAGAATAGGTATAAGAAGTTCACAATTATATTTTTGGCAGATTGTATCTTCTATACATATCCTCCCTGTCCCTTTTAGTTCTGAATTCTGGACTTATATATGACATTGCCCCTTCAGCTTTTTATAAGCATTTGTTAATTACATCCAGTATCTATCCAGTTCACTTTTTGTGTTAAATTTTTGATTAAGGTATATTTGTAAACATTTAATCTCTTTATTTCAACCCTATATGATAACCTGCCTTTTAAATAAAGCATGTTAGTCCATTTACATTTACTGAGATTACAGATGTTGGCATCTGCTTCCCCTGTGCTCCACTAATGACATTTTTTTAAATATGTGCTTCCTGCAGAGTTTTTTTCCTAACTTGTTTTTTCCATCACCATGATCACCAAAATTTAAAAATTTTATTTGCCTTAAGCATAACAGCCATATTGTTTAGCTTGATTTCTAGACTTATTTGTTCACCAATATTTCTTATATTCCTTATTTTCCTGTTATTGCATCAAATTTTCACTTTGCTAAAAAACTTCCTCAAGTAATACTTTGCATATAGGATACAAAGGTAGTAAACATTTAAACTACATATCTTTTGTTTAAAGATTTTGTTTTGGGATTTCTTTGGAAGGCATGATGCTAAAGCTGAAACTCCAGTATTTTGGCCACCTCATGCGAAGAGTTGACTCACTGGAGAAGACTCTGATGCTGGGAGGGATTGGGGGCAGGAGGAGAAGGGGACGACAGAGGATGAGATGGCTGGATGGCATCACTGACTCGTTGGATGTGAGTCTGAGTGACCTCCGAGAGCTGGTGATGGACAGGGAGGCCTGGCGTGCTGCAGTTCATGGGGTCGCAAAGAGTCAGACACAACTGAGCGACTGATCTGATCTGATCTGATCTTTTGTTTAGTTCCCCGCCTTCATTCTCTGTTTTCTTTAGAGTTTCTACTAGATAACATAATAAACTGTCTTAATCTGTACCCCCTATTTCTTCATTTCTCTCTCATACTTTTAATTTCTTTCCTCCTTTGGAAAAATTTTTTTCCTTCCTGGAAAAAAACCCCTTCATCTATAGCCAATCCTTGGTTTTGTCAATTCAGGTCATTTAATGATCCACCTTTCCCCCACATTTTGAAAATCATGTTAATTTCTAAGAACTCTCTTCTTCTTTCATAATTCTTATTGTATTTGGGGGCATTAATAAAAAATTTTTGTATGTCAGGCCTTGTGCTTCTTTTTCATGGTATTTTATTTTCAGGTTCCAGAGTTTCTTGGGTACCAGCATATATACATACATACATATATATATATATCAATGAGCCCAGACTGAAGAATGCTAGTAGCTAGAATGCTTTTATTGAGTCTGATTGCAAGGTCCTAGCTTCCTTGGTTGTGAAGAAAGTGGAAAGGGGGATATATAGTCAGGCAGACTAATTGTAGGTATGTACTTTGTATTTTGAGTGCAGAAGTTCCCTGTCTCTATAGGTACCTATAAATTATTGGGGTATTTATTCATAACTTTGCTTCTTAGCCTAATGTCTATATCCCAATGTCTGGACCAGCATTTCTAAAGTGAAGAATAAGCTCCACTAAAGGGCAGTCACTTAATTATTACTGATAGCTTACTCCTTTCACCAGCCTTTGTTGCTTTCTCTTGTCTTTAATGTATTTCAGATTTCTACTAAAAAAGTCTCAAAAAAATTTTCCTCTATTTTTGTCTTCTGTGAGGGTATGGGTTACTTAACTCTACTGGAATGAATTCATAATCATTTACTTTGCATTGTTCTGTCAATTGGTAATGTCTCATTCATTTTGACATTTTTAGCCTGAGGTTTTCAGTTGGATGAGTTGTTGGCACAATTCAAGGCTTTAAATACTGTGATTCCCCTAGTATTGGCATTTTTAAGGATGATTTTGCCTTAAATGACAGCATATTAAAATTTAACTCAGAAATGTTGTCATTGTTCTAGAAATTTTGTGTGTGTATATTCTCAATATGTCTTGGACCATTTCCTCTTTCTGACTGTAAGGTGGTGGCTTAGTAAAATGCATTCTGTTAACACTAACAACCTCTTGTTTCAAACTCAATCTGTACACCAGCAGGGCAAGATAATATGTTGGCCCAATTTTTTATTAAAAATTTTAAGTTCAACAGTATTAGCAACAACAATCAGTACAACATAGTCTGTTAGGAACTGGCTTGACATAATATTCATGATACCATCTTCCTGTCTTGGGGAATCTGTGATGGCCACATAACTTGCTACTCTCAAACCTCTACAAGAATACCAGGTAGACAGATCCATGTTTGAGAAAAAAAAATTTTTTTTTTAATGTGGCCAATAGGGTAAAAGGTTACAGTAGTCTTTTAGACAATTCATACCAAGGATTTTCTATTGTAAGTGAAAGATGAAGCTATTAAGAAGAAAGGTCTTGAGGCATTCTCAATGGCCATAAAAAAGCCCTGGGATTAAAAAGAATCTGGAAACCTAACAATGAAACAAAAATTTACTTTTTAAAAACAGTTTTTGGTATCATAATTTTATAAAAACAACACGAAAATCAGGTTGTGCAAGTATTCTTTGTATTCCTTTTAAACAGATGAACAAAAAAGGTTGCTCATTAATGGATAAAGAGTCACTGTACAGCAAAATAATCAGAATTATATTAGATACATAAATTAAAATTACATTTATGTGGGGTGAATTTTACCCTGCTATATCTAAGCATAATTTATTTTATAGAGTTTCTTCTAATCTTGTATGCTGCTGCTGCTGCTAAGTCGCTTCAGTCGTGTCCGACTCTGTGCGACCCCATAGACGGCAGCCCACCAGGCTCCCCCCGTCCCTGGGATTCTCCAGGCAAGAACACTGGAGTGGGTTGCCATTGCCTTCTCCAATGCATGAAAGTGAAAAGTGAAAGTGAAGTCGCTCAGTCGTGTGCGACTCTTAGCGACCCCATGGACTAGAGCCTACCAGGATCCTCCATCCATGGGATTTTCCAGGCAAAAGTACTGGGGTGGGGTGCCATTGCCTTCCCCGCTAATCTTGTATATAACAAACTAATTTCATTTTCCTGGTGACGTTAATTAAAATTTTCTCAGTGTGTTCCTACTTGTCTTTAATTGGTTTCAAGGTTATTCATAAATATTGTACCTCATGTCAAATAGTTAACTCTTCTGTCAAACAGTTAATACTCTAAAGGAGCTCACAGTGTAAAGGAATCTTACATTTATTCCTTTTATGAAAAATCATTTACAGTACAAATAACTATTCTAAATAATTAAGACTAAATTTGTAAATACTCTTATACTGGGTTTATTCTCTGCTGAAACAGAGTCAGCTTTGGTAATCCTGAAGAACACATTTAAAAAAATAAAACCAAGAAAAAGTTATTCTGGGGGGGATTTCCTGGTTGTTATATTCATAATATATCTGTTAACTTTCTGTCTTAAATGACTGCCATAATTGGCCTTATCATTCTATATGCCTAGAAGTACAGTTACAATACTTCTAGATTGTCCAGAAATGTTCTGGGTTATGATTAACTGCTTTAGAATAATCATTAACAGCATCATCACTCTGAAAAGCATCAGTTTCAAAAGTTTGTATAGTAAGTGTCATGGTCACACAATCTACAGGGAAATCTGGACTTATCATACACAAGTACCATTTTTCCTACTATTTGGCATGTATTTCAAACAACGACAATCTCAAATACACTAGGTATTTTTTCACTTGAAACCAATGACTGCTAAAAAAGTTGTGATGGCTTAAAAATGCCACTTTTTGGTACAAAAAGAAAGAAAAACTAATTTAGGTAGATCTTTTAATCTTGATTATTTCACTCATAATTCATATATAAAAGAGGAAGACCCTATGGACTACAAACCTCTTTCAATTCAATATCTTACAATTCTATTATTAAAATGTTACTACTTAACATCACAGGAAATTCCAGGGACAGAGGAGCCTGGTGGGTCATAGTCCATAGGGTTGCAAAGAGTTGGACAGGGCTTAGCAAGTAAAGAACAACATCATCATCCCAGTAAAACAAAGGAACAGAAAAGATAATCAGTTCAGTCAATTCTAGGTAACTGGTTGATAATTCAACTATAAGCTAGACTTATTCTACTTTTATGATTTCTAAGGTTTTTTTCAATTCAACTTTTTATAAGCCTATGACTAAAATATTACTAAAACACACATTATAGCAAAACCAGAGGAATTCAGAATAAGGTATAATCAGAATCCCACCATATTACAAGAATATGGGTTTAATAAGCATTCAACTCCAGGTGTACTCTAGTATTACAAAATAAGAAGAGAGATTTTAACAAACAATGCTTCCTGTAAAACAGGAGACCATAAACACCAATATTTTGATCATGAATCAATTAGAAACCCTTAACTATGATTTGCAGTTGTTTTTGCAGCTGACAAGAATGTCACAGAAGACAACTGGGAAATATATTTTAATGTTCTTGTAACATTTTAGTAAAGAGCAGCAAACACATAAAACAGTAATACCATTTCAAAAATAGAGCAGTAATACACTTCACAAATTACTGCTATGAATAGAGGATGAAACTGTAAAACTAAGTACTTAATGGCTTTTAATATACCAAAAAAGTAAAGTCCTTGGACTTTCAGAGATCCAAAACATTTTCTTTTAATTAATAATCAAGTTCAACTAATCTGATCATCATATTTCCCAAACTTTTCAGCAGTTTAATAGTATATGTGTATCTCATCCCTATCAATTTTTGATACTACTGTTACTATTAAAGTCAAAATTTTAAATAGGACTTGATTGTTGCAAAACACTTTTAACCTCATTTCTTTAAAACCTAAAGGGTTAAGAGTTTAATTTGAATAGTCTATCACAGGTGTGATATTTACTGAGTATTTAGTGTTTTACCTTAAACATTCACAAGCATCTATATTTTACTCCATAATATCCACACTTGTTTTGCTAAGAAGATAATGCTTTGGACTCTTGCTATCCAAGTGGTTCCTGGACTTCTGGTCCAGAAGCATAAACAAAAAGTAGCATCTCAGATTCCAACTCAAGAGTAAGTGAATTAGAACTGGCATTTTAAGAAGATCCGCACAAAATTTGTATACATATTTAATACACTGTTCTTAAACAGATCCTTTACACAAATGAAACTCTGCAGTTGGTTTCATTTTGACTATATTCTTTCTCTGTTCCCAACTCACTTAAAAGATATGAGCAATTTCTTCATTTTTCTGGTTCTGCTTTGCCCTAACCCCACTCTTTCCACTAATCCTTACATCTCTGTCTGATCTTAATTTTCTTATAGACTACCTGTTTGTCTCTCAATTCCTCATTTCTACAGAGTATCTCCAGCACTTTCAAACTTGAGCAGTCATACAGTCTCTTACGTTTCTCTTATTCCTAGACATTCCCATTCAAACCAAAAATACTCTTTCTCCAAGTAAAGTTCAGGGTCCTAGATTTCTAGATTTTTGTCATCTTTATTTGGAACTCTATTCCCACTCATTTCTAAGCCAACAAGTTTTTTCATTCAGAGCTTCAGGTATAAGTTTGCTATCCCCCCATGTTATACCAGCAGTTGGAAATACAGTTCTAACATTAAAGAACATTTAAATGGGCAAACTAAAGTTCACATGTGCAAACAGATTCAGATAGATAATATGTTATGGATGTTAACTGTTTGATAAACTGACATGGAAATGCTGCATGAGCTTGCACAACTACTAATTTACATTCAAATTCATATTTTTCCTTTTCCTTAAATAACAACTTACAAACAAGATAGAACCAGTGGTTTTGACAGGTTGAAAATGTTCATATACTGTTTCAATAATATAATTTTTCTTTTTATTTTGGCCATACCACCACACAGCTTGTAGGATCTTAGTTTTCTGATTAGGGATTGAACCCAGGCCCTCTGTAGGGAATTCCCTGGTGAACTGCTGGATCACCAGAGAATTCCCTAAATAATGTAATTTAAAAGCTACAGGTAAAAAGAAAAGCTACAAGAAAAACAAAAACCAACAAAAAGAGTATGCTGTATTGCAATGAAGTACTATAAAACTTTAAAAACTGCTAACCTATATTCAGTGTTAATCCATATCTGCACACATACTCCCAAAAAAGGTAGAGTACTGATCCCATTATCATGGAACCAAATCTATGGAGCTAAGGAATTTCCTGGTGGTCCAACGGTTAGGACATGGGCTTTCACTCAGGGAACTAACATCCCACAAGTTGTGCAGCACAGCCAAAAAATTTAAAATATCCATGAAGGCAACTTTGTAAGAAACAGTCTTGTCTTCATTTGATTAAAAAAAAATCATTAATTGCAATGATTAAATGACAATTTTACTTAAAACGTAATCTAATACAACAAAATAAAGAGCTATGTTAAAAATTTACCTCACTTTCAAGAAAGAAAAGGACAAGCATCCTAATAAGGTTCCCATTCGGACTGTTTCTCCCCCTTCTCTTTGCTAATGCTTCTTCTGCTTGTGGGTCATGTCTGCTAAACAATCTGGAAATAAGTAACAAAATAAGAATATTACAAATTTACATGGATATGAATTTAAGTTTTCTCCTTCAGTATATAAATTTCAGTGTTGAGACTAAAAAACAGACTAAGCATATGGGGATGTACATTTGGTAAAAAACAGACAAAACAAACTTGATCATGGAATTCTGAGTCTACTCTACAGTTTACTTAACAGATTTTAAAAGATCACAATATTAAATGGTAGGAAAATGCTAAAAAAGATTAGCTTTTTCAAAAGTTCTCCAACCGAGTATTTCCAGGGCAGGGGAATAAAAGATGCTTATGAGGCGAAGCTTTTGTTTGCATAGGAAATGACTCCATTTTCTCAAAGAAATAAAATATAATGGAGGCTTACATTGGTAGATATTTATGTGAAATATTAAATTTAAAAAATTTTAGCAAATGTTTCAAACTTAGACAAATACAATACAGATAAAATTACATATATCCAAGGGCTCTTTCTAATTCCAGTGTTGCCATTAATGGCCTCCATTCTGTAGATAATGAACCTTTTTAAATCTATCTTTTCTTTGAAACTACAGAAGCAATAAATTCTTTCTAAAATTCCTTTTGAAAAGTTAAAAAAGAGATTAACTAGAATATAATAAAACAAAAAGAAAGGGAAATTAAGACTACAATATACCCTTGATATTCACAACAGACAACACCTCAAGATAAATATGGAAATAGCACTAATCTATATTAGCCAATGAGTCAGAGTCACATCTTACTTTAAAAGCCATGCCTGAAAATTTTGACTTCTTCACTTTCATTAGCAGCAGGCACTACTAGCCAGCTTCCTTCTTAAATAAAGATTTTTTTTTTACATAGAAATAGCTCTTTCTTGTTTCGAGAGGTATCACTGAGTAAAGAGGGGCTTCCTCAGTGGCTCAGCTAATAAAGAATCCACCTGCAATGCAGGAGACACAGGAGATCAGGTTCGATCCCTGGGTCGGAAAGATCCCCTGGAGGAGGAAAGAGAAAACCACTCCAGTGTCTTGTCTGTCATGGACAGAGGAACTTGGCAGGCTGCAGTCCAAAGAGCTGGACACGACTGAGTGGCTAAGCACACTGGATGTGTGGCACTTTCTTGTGCTTTGCTGACTCCTATGACAGCTGAGCACCCTCAGTCTTAGCCTACTTTGTAGCTGTCCACAAAGAAACAGGTTTAAAAAGAGACAGTGAGACAAATATATTAGTTATAAGCAAGAGTCACTTTACCACTGAGTAAAGAGCAGTTTGTGATTGTAGCACCAAGATGTTGATGCTAGATGGAGGGCCACGCTTGCTCATTATCAAAGTTAATCACCCATGTACAACAGTTGCCCAGTGCATGATTTATATCTGTGCTTAGCATAATCACACGTAATTACAAATCACTACATGTAAAAGACCTCTGGGTTAACCGGTCAAAGTCATTATGTTAAATCTATGAATAAAAAGAAAAACACAACAAAACATCCCCCTGCCCAAGAATATGCTTATATTTTAAGAATGAATTAATAAATTATAGAATATATACAGTAGAGACCATGATCATATTTCATAAGGATGTTTAATTACATCAAAAAACTCTCATTAGCGCTATGCTTTGTCAAAAACTTGGATGAGATTTTGCTTTGAAATTAAACTGATACATATTTTTACTATCATTACAGATTACTGATTAAAATAATCCTCCTCCTAATAAGATGAAAAAAAAAAAAAAAAACAACCTGAAAATTTGGGAGGTATTTTGAAGATAATTTTAGATTACCAGTGTTGGGAAGTTAAGATGAGAACACAGAATTTTAAAAGTGAAAACAATTTGATGAAATAAAATATCAATTACTTAGGTGAGTCTTTATAAACTTCAAGCACTTCTGCCATCTCCATTTACAAGGAGCTGACTAGCTGAGGACTGTCCTTTTAGATTTTAGATCAAAGGAATACGTCACAAGGGACATCTTTCTCAGAGATGTGATTCATGATGTGTATGTAGGCTGTAAGAATGTTACAGTCCACAGAATTTGCAGTGGCCACTTCTAGCACTATTTTCAGTCACTCTTTTACTAACTATAAAACAACAACAAAACAAAAACAGAAAAGTGGAACTTGTTTCAGAGACAATTAACTCACTTTTTGTGAAGGAATTCTCCAGCTGCCACAGCAACAGGGCGATGTGCTGAGTACACCAAATGGTAAACATTTTCACAGTCTTCATTAGAAAGAGCTTCTTCACTTCCACTGAAAAATTCAGAAAAGTAAAACTGAGCCAAAACAAATGTTTACTGTCAGTTCTACCTTCATCAAAATTTTGTATGGTTTTTTATAAAAGCTCAAGGTATACTGATTTTATTTTTCCACTCTTTTTAGTTGAGTTCGAAAATAACAGTTTTCCTTAACTATAAAGAGTACTTCAATTGTTATATAAAATTCAGAAAATACAGATAAAACAAGAAAATAAAAGGCCCACATTTCTTCCCACATACACCTATAGACAATGACTCTTAAGATCTTGAGATATATATTAGCCCAATTTAGCTCAGTTTCTTTAAATGTGCATAAGTTTTTTTGTTAACAGACAGTCATATATTCACCTGTTTCATAGTTAAATTGTTACTGTGCTATGTCACTCTTGCCAAAATTGTTTATTTTATAGTTTGTCACAATATTTATAATACTATTTATTTACAATACTCAATCCCACAGAAAGGCAATGCCAAAGAATGCTCAAACTACCGCACAATTGCACTCATCTCACACGCTAGTAAAGTCATGCTCAAAATTCTCCAAGCCAGGCTTCAGCAATATGTGAACGGTGAACTTCCTGATGTTCAAGCTGGCTTTAGAGAAGGCAGAGGAACCAGAGATCAAACTGCCAACATCTGCTGGATCATGGAAAAAGCAAGAGAGTTCCAGAAAAACATCTATGTCTGCTTTATTGACTATGCCAAAGCCTTTGACTGTGTGGATCACAATAAACTGTGGAAAATTCTGAAAGATGGGAATACCAGACCACCTGACCTGCCTCTTGAGAAATTTGTATGCAGGTCAGGAAGCCACAGTTAGAACTGGACATGGAACAACAGACTGGTTCCAAATAGGAAAAGGAGTACGTCAAGGCCTTATATTGTCACCCTGTTTATTTAACTTATATGCAGAGTACATCATGAGAAACGCTGGACTGGAAGAAACACAAGTTGGAATCAAGATTGCTGGGAGAAATACCAATAACCTCAGATATGCAGATGACACCACCCTTATGGCAGAAAGTGAAGAGGAACTGAAGAGCCTCTTGATGAAAGTGAAAGTGGAGAGTGAAAAAGTTGGCTTAAAGCTCAACATTCAGAAAACGAAGATCAGGGCATCCGGTCCTATCACTTCATGGGAAATAGATGGGGAAACAGTGGAAACAGTGTCAGACTTTATTTTGGGGGCTCCAAAATAACTGCAGATGGTGACTGCAGCCATGAGATTAAAAGACACTTACTCTTTGGAAGGAAAGTTATGACCAACATAGACAGCGTATTCAAAAGCAGAGACATTACTTTGCCAACAAAGGTTCATCTAGTCAAGGCTATGGTTTTTCCTGTGGTCATGTATGGATGTGAGAGCTGGACTGTGAAGAAGGCTGAGTGCCGAAGAATTGATGCTTTTCAAGTGTGGTATTGGAGAAGACTCTTGAGAGTCCCTTGGACTGCAAGGAGATCCAACCAGTCCATTCTGAAGGAGATCAGCCCTGGGATTGCTTTGGAAAGAATGATGCTCAAGCTGAAACTCCAGTACTTTGGCCACCTCATGGGAAGAGTTGACTCATTGGAGAAGACTCTGATGCTGGGAGGGATTGGGGGCAAGAGGAGAAGGGGACGACAGAGGATGAGATGGCTGGATGGCATCACGGACTCAATGGACGTGAGTCTGAGTGAACTCTGGGAGTTGGTGATGGACAGGGAGGCCTGGCGTACTGCGATTCATGGGGTCTCAAAGAGTCGGACACGACTGAGCGACTGATCTGATCTGATTTAGTCTTCTTTCTATATAGAATGGATTTACTAGTCATAATCATTCCTTTACTAATGTAAATTATTCGTAAAGTTTCAACCTTTTATTGGTTTGCTAGAATGTATATTTAAGTATTTTTTCCCAAAGAGGGAATATCTATTTCCTGACTATTAATATGGTTAAAAACATTTGAAAGGATTAAAGATTAATAACTAGATGGGGTACAGAATGTTTGGGCTGTACAGGTTCTTGGCGAGCTGTAGCAGTATAAACTCATTCCACAGAATTCAATTCTGGAGATGCCTCAGAGACTAGAAGGAGACTAGTCAAATGAATATAAATTAGAATGACCTTTGCAGCAAAATAATGTGGTTGCATCATAAGTATAAGGAAGAAACTTTAGTTTTGAATAAAAAAGAGCTGGATATCAAGGATGGGAGATAGATTAGAAGCAGTTTAATTTTAAAGTTCACGCTTTTCCCCTCTCAACAAGGCCTAAGTTTTAACCACTCAATTATATGTCTATAAATCAGCTCAATGAACTAATACCCTAAGGATGAAGTTAAACTCAGAGGAAAAAAAAAATTAAGATTTTTCAGTAATCCAAGCTCATAAGGGAAAGGAAATAATCTACACCAAAAGAATAAAGAGATGGAGAGAAAAAGAATTTAAAGACAGGACAACAGGATGTTAAAGGTGACTTTAACTTGTTATTTTGAGGACGTTTTGGTAGACATCTCACAAGCCGAGAAAAATAAGACCAGATTATTTCATGCAGTGTAATAAGAGACTGGAGAGTTAGTTTGTGAACCTCACCATGGAAGTAGAAATCAGGAGACAGAGGAATATAATGAGTAGAAATTTATACTTCCTCCAAGTTTCCTTTAGGCCAGACATGAAATAATTAAAGAGAGCCAGCCTGGAGAGCTTTAAAATACATCTTGCCCAACAAGGCCATATACAGGGCAAGCAATTCAAAGAGAAGAAACCGAAAGCCGGGTGCTGAATCACAAAGTAAATAGCCAGAGGAAGCATCATTCACTGTGGGGAACCACTGTCATAAACACCCAAAGAGGGGATAAGATAGGAAGGAAAAGGGCAGGACACAAACGTTGAGATAATGACGAGGGGGAAAAAAAACCCAAAAAACAAAAAGGGAAAAAAATACCCACTCTTGGGGAAATACCCACTCTTCCCCAAAATAGCAAGAATATTTCTCCTACTCATTAGCCTATGAAATCACTTAACCCAAAAAAAGTACATCCCCACGCCCTTGGGCCTATTTCACTTTCCCAGAGGACCCTGTGCCCTGGGGTGGCTCTTGCCTTCTGAGACAGACTGCATTCTGTCTATGGAATGTGTATCACTAAATAAACTTGCTTTCCCTTTACTATGGTTCCCTCCTAAATTCTTTCTGTGGGTTGCCAATGACCCTCACTAGGAGGTCCATCCTAAGGACTTCTGTGGGTCTCAGGATAACACCTCCCTCTCCTGCAACAGGGAGAGCTCTCTGAGGAATCCAGAAAAGGACCAAAGTTGTCTAATGAATTAGATCATCTGACACAGTTGGAGGGCAATAACTATACTTTTTATATATGTTCTGACCTTATTTCCTCCAATGAAAACACAGAAAAGAATCTTAAAAATAGACTTTTGAAACTAGCCAAACTACTTTCTAAATTCAAGAGGAAAGTATGATTTTTTTTTTTAAGCCAAACAAGGTATCAGTTTGAAAAACACTCTTTCAGGAAGTAAACTAGCCAGAAAATATAATATTGGAGGAGCCTATGAGAGATTGTTGTAAATGAGGCAGAGCGCCGAAGAATTGATGCCTTCCAACTGTGGTGCTGGAGAAGACTCCTGTAAGTCCCTTGGACAATAAGGAGATCAAACCAGTAAATCTTAAGGGAAATCAACCCTGAATACTTGTTGGAAAGACTGACACTGAAGCTGAGCATAGTGAAAGTCACTCAGTCGTGTCTGACTCTTTGGGACCCCATGGACGATACAGTCCATGAATTCTCCAGGCCAGAATACTAGAGTGGGTAGCCTTTTCCTTCTCCAGGGAATCTCCCCAACCCAGGGATAGAACACAGGTCTCCACATTGCAGGCAGATTCTTTCCCAGCTGAGCCACAAGGGAAGCCCCAAAATACTGAAGTGAGTAGCCTATCTCTTCTCCAGAGGATCTTGCCAACCCAGGAATCAAACCCGGGTCTCCTGCATTGCAAGCAGATTCTTTAACAACTGAGCTATCAGAGAAGCTGAAGTTGAAGCTCCAGTATTTGTCATCTGATGTGAACAGCCGACTCCTTGGAACAGTCCCTGACGCAGGGAAACACTGAGAGCAGAAGGAGAAGTAGGCGTCAGAGGATGAAATGGCTGGATGGCATCACAGATCCAATGGACATGAACTTGGCAAACTTTGGGAAATGGTGAGGAACAGGCAGGCCTGGCGTGCTGCACTCCATGGGGTCACAAAGAATGGGACATGACAGGGCAACTAAACAAGAACAAATGAGAGAATTACTCTTCCCTGAAGGTAAGGGAAGAAGTATTGAAAATATCCAAGCAGTTAACACTTGCCTGAATGAGCAAGTATTGAAACCAAATTTTAAAAAAAAAGCAAAAAAAAAAAAAAAAAGGGCCCACCTCAAAACAGGGGACACATACAGACTGAAAGTCAAGGGCTGGAAAAAGATTTTCCACGCAAATAGAGACCAAAAGAAAGCAGGAGTAGCAATACTCATATCAGATAAAATAGACTTTAAAACAAAGGATGTGAAAAGAGACAAAGAAGGTCACTACCTAATGATCAAAGGATCAATCCAAGAAGAAGATATAACAATTATAAATATATATGCACCCAACTTAGGAGCACCGCAATATATAAGACAAATACTAACAAGTATGAAAGGAGAAATCAACAATAACACAATAATAGTGGGAGACTTTAATACCCCACTCACACCAATGGATAGATCAACTAAACAGAAAATTAACAAGGAAACACAAACTTTAAACGATACAATAGATCAGTTAGAACTAATTGATATCTATAGGACTTTTCATCCCAAAACAATGAATTTCACCTTTTTCTCAAGCGCACACGGAACCTTCTCTAGGATAGACCACATCCTGGGCCATAAATCAAGCCTTGGTAAGTTCAGAAAAATTGAAATCATTCCAAGCATTTTTTCTGACCACAATGCAATAAGAGTAAATCTCAATAACAGGAGAAAATCTATTAAAAAGTCCAACATATGGAGGCTGAACAACACACTCCTGAATAACCAACAAATCACAGAAGAAATCAAAAAAGAAATCAAATTCTGCATAGAAACGAATAAAAATGAAAACACTACAACCCAAAACCTGTGGGACACTGTAAAAGCAGTCCTAAGGGGAAAGTTCATAGCAATACAGGCATACCTCAAGAAACAAGAAAAAAGCCAAATAAATAACCTAACTCTACACCTAAAGCAACTGGAAAAGGAAGAAATGAAGCACCCCAAGGTTAGTAGAAGGAAAGAAATCCTAAAAATTAGGGCAGAAATAAATGCAAAAGAAACAAAAGAAACCATAGCAAAAATCAACAAAGCCAAAAGCTGGTTCTTTGAAAGGGTAAATAAAATTGACAAACCACTAGCCAGACTCATCAAGAAACAAAGGGAGAAAAATCAAATCAATAAAATTAGAAATGAAAATGGAGAGATCACAACAGACAGCACAGAAATACAAAGGATCATAAGAGACTACTATCAGCAATTATATGGCAATAAAATGGACAACGTGGAAGAAATGGACAAATTCTTAGAAAAGTACAACTTCCCAAAACTGGATCAGGAAGAAATAGAAACTCTTAACAGACCAATCACAAGCACGGAAATTGAAACTGTCATCAGAAATCTTCCAGCAAACAAAAGCCCAGGTCCAGATGGCTTCACAGCTGAATTCTACCAAAAATTTAGAGAAGAGTTAACACCTATCCTACTCAAACTGTTCCAGAAAATTGCAGAGGAAGGCAAACTTCCAAACTCATTCTATGAGGCCACCATCACCCTAATACCAAAACCTGACAAAGATCCCACAAAAAAAGAAAACTACACGCCAATATCACTGATGAACATAGATGCAAAAATCCTTAACAAAATTCTAGCAATCAGAATCCAACAACACATTAAAAAGATCATACATCATGACCAAGTGGGCTTTATCCCAGGAATGCAAGGATTCTTCAATATCTGCAAATCAATCAACGTAATACACCACATTAACAAACTGAAGAATAAAAACCATATGATTATCTCAATAGATGCAGAGAAAGCCTTTGACAAAGTTAAGCATCCATTTATGATAAAAACTCTCCAGAAAGCAGGAATAGAAGGAACATACCTCAACATAATAAAAGCTATATATGACAAGCCCACAGCAAACATTATCCTCAATGGTGAAAAATTGAAAGCATTTCCTCTAAAGTCAGGAACAAGACAAGGATGCCCACTTTCACCATTACTATTCAACATAGTTTTGGAAGTTTTGGCCACAGCAATCAGAGCAGAAAAAGAAATAAAAGGAATCCAAAGTGGAAAAGAAGAAGTAAAACTCTCACTGTTTGCAGATGACATGATCCTCTACGTAGAAAACCCTAAAGATTCCACCAGAAAATTACTAGAACTGATCAATGAATATGGTAAAGTTGCAGGATATAAAATTAACACACAGAAATCCCTTGCATTCCTGTACACTAATAACGAGAAAATAGAAAGAGAAATTAAGGAAACAATTCCATTCACCATTGCAATGAAAACAATAAAATACTTAGGAATATATCTTCCTAAAGAATCTAAAGACCTATATATAGAAAACTATAAAACACTGGTGAAAGAAATCAAAGAGGACACTAATAGATGGAGAAATATACCATGTTCATGGATTGGTAGAATCAATATAGTGAAAATGAATATACTACCCAAAGCAATTTACAGATTCAATGCAATCCCCATCAAGCTACCAACGGTATTCTTCACAGAGCTAGAACAAATAATTTCTCAATTTGTATGGAAATACAAAAAACCTCGAATAGCCAAAGCTAATCTTGAGAAAGAAGAACGGAACTGGAGGAATCAACCTGCCTGACTTCAGGCTCTACTACAAAGCCACAGTCATTAAGACAGTATGGTACTGGCACAAGGACAGACATATTGATCAATGGAACAAAATAGAAAGCCCAGAGATAAATCCACGCACATATGGTCACCTTATCTTTGACAAAGGAGGCAAGAATATACAATGGATTAAAGACAATCTCTTTAACAAGTGGTGCTGGGAAAACTGGTCAAACACTTGTAAAAGAATGAAACTAGAACACTTTCTAACACCATACACAAAAATAAACTCAAAATGGATTAAAGAGCTAAATGTAAGACCAGAAACCATAAAACTCCTAGAGGAAAACATAGGCAAAACACTCTCTGACTTACATCACAGCAGGATCCTCTATGACTCACCTCCCAGAATATCGGAAATAAAATCAAAAATGAACAAATGGGACCTAACCAAACTTAAAAGCTTCTGCACAACAAAGGAAACTATAAGCAAGGTGAAAAGACAGCCTTCAGAATGGGAGAAAATAATAACAAATGAAGCAACTGACAAACAACTAATCTCAAAAATATACAAGCAACTTCCACAGCTCAATTCCAGAAAAATAAATGACCCAATCAAAAAATGGGCCAAAGAACTCAATAGACATTTCTCCAAAGAAGACATACAGATGACTAACAAACACATGAAAAGATGCTCAACATCACTCATTATCAGAGAAATGCAAATCAAAACCACTATGAGATACCATTTCACGCCAATCAGAATGGCTGCTATCCAAAAGTCCACAAGCAATAAATGCTGGAGAGGGTGTGGAGAAAGGGAACCCTCTTGCACTGTTGGTGGGAATGCAAACTAGTACAGCCACTATGGAGAACAGTATGGAGATTCCTCAAAAAACTGCGAATAGAACTGCCTTATGATCCAGCAATCCCACTGCTGGGCATATACACTGAGAAAACCAGAATTGAAAGAGACACATGTACCCCAATGTTCATAGCAGCACTGTTTGCAATAGCCAGAATGTGGAAGCAACCTAGATGTCCATCCACAGATGAATGGATGAGCAAGCTGTGGTACATATACACAATGGAGTATTACTCAGCCATTAAAAAGAATACATTTGAATCAGTTCTAAGGAGGTGGATGGAACTGGAGCCTATTATACAGAGTTATAAGAAGTATATATAAGCATAAAAAGAAACAAAACAAAAACACAAATACAGTATACTAACGCATATATATGGAATTTAGAAAGATGGTAAAAATAACCCTATTTACGAGACAGCAAAAGGGACACTGATGTATAGACCAGACTTTTGGACTCTGGGACCGGGAGAGGGTGGGATGATTGGGGAGAATAGCATTGAAAAAAAAAAAAAAAAAAAAGGGTAAAAAAGTAATCCTTAACAACAGATTTTAAACTCCAGACAATTTAAATGAAAATGATGAGTGGATGGAATGAGGTTATTTTTTGTTCAAGGGAAAGACATTGATAAGCTTGTAAAATTCACATTTAGATTATAATCTACTTGTCATAGTAGTCATAATCTTCATAAATGACAAAGAAAGAGATATAACAATAAAGTGAACACTATCAGAAGATGTACAAATCATAAATAGAGAGGTACTGATCTATATACTCTGAAGTATATCAAACAACAGTGTGTAAGTAAAGATAAGATAGTAGTTGAAAGACTCTAACACATCCTTCTGAAAAAATAAGCCAAAAAAAGTAAAGTTATAGATAATTTGGATGACACTGAATAAATTCAAAGTAATGAATATAAATACATTAACTATATAAGCAACACAGGTAAGTATTGTTTTTACATATATTTAGAACATTCAGAAGATTAACCAAAATATGCACAGATCAGATCAGATCAGTCGCTCAGTCGTGTCCGACTCTTTGCGACCCCATGAACCGCAGCACGCCAGGCCTCCCTGTCCATCACCAGCTCCCGGAGGTCACTCAGACTCGCATCCATCGAGTCAGTGATGCCATCCAGCCATCTCATCCTCTGTCGTCCCCTTCTCCTCCTGCCCTCAATTCCTCCCAGCATCAGAGTCTTCTCCAATGAGTCAACTCTTCGCATGAGGTGGCCAAAATATGCACAACACATTCTTAAATAACAATAAATAGAAAGAAGAGCTTTAAACAATCTGATCTAGGGAGAACAGAAATTACTACTGAATAATCCATGATTAAACTGAAAATCATAACAGTAATCAAAATATTTATCCTTAATTGCCTATGAAAATACTCCATGTCCAAATTTTTAGGAGACAAGTAGTGAAATTGAAAGTACTTAAAGGTATATTCATTACTTTAAACATGATTTTCAGAAACAATAAACAAATAGCTTAAAGAAGCTAATTCATTGAAAAGAACAGTAGGATGGAAAAACCTCTGGCATGACTTATCAAGAAAAAGGGGATACAAATAAGATAAATGATGAAAAAGAGAAATAACAGAAAAATAGCAAAGTTTTATGAATAAATATATCATAAACAATAAAACAATGAAGTTGAAAACTGTGATAAAACTGATATATTTTCAAAAGCTTATAAAAAGCCAAAATTAATACAAGAGGAAATAAAGATTAACTTAGATAACAGTTAAAGAAGTAGGAATGATGATCAAAGACTTCTCCTCAAAAGAAACTTAAAACTGATATGGCTTTAACAAGAAAATTCTCTCAAACTTTTAAGAAGAAAATCTTTGTCATAGAAAAGTTATTTCAGAACAGAAAAAGGGTGAGAAATTACTGATGATAATTTACAAAGAGTATACATATAACTCTGATTTCAAAGTTGGATAAAAAAAAGAAAAAAATGTCAAAGTTGTATATAACACAATTGTGAAAATCCGAAATAAAACATAAAACTGCATTTAAGCAAATTACAGTGAAAACAAATATGTCATGTTCAAACAGGATTTAGTTTAGAAATGCACATGTGGTTTACCATTGGACAAATACATCAATTTCATTCAGACTCATCTATGTAAAAAAAGAAAATCCCAGAAAACTGAGACTACAAAAGAACATTTTTCATATCAAAAACCTATCTCAGTAACTGCAGAAACAAAAAAAACTTTAGATGTCTTCCTAGAAAAAGAACAAAAAAATCCACTATCAGGGATACTTTTATAGTGCTCAATATCCGGGCTAATGGAATTAGACAAGAAAATGAAACAAAAGTTTTAAAATGAGAAGAGAAGACAGAACTAAAATTGTCTTCACATCATAAAATAATCTACATAGTAAATTCAAGAAAATCAAACCATCAGCATGGATAAAAGTTCTAATATGCTGCACATAAAAGACAAACATGAAAATTAAGGTTCTCTGTCTTAGCAATAATTCAGTAGAAAATATTTTAAAACTAAATATTTATCACATAACAAAAAAACCATAAAGTATTTAAGAATTAACCTAGTAAACAATGTACACTACTGCTACAAAACAAATTTAAACCTTACACAAGACTTAATGAGATCTGAATAAAGGAATATCATTTTCATGTATAAATGATATATATAATTATAAAAAATTCCATTCTCTCCTAAATTTATCATAAAATTTAATGCAGTTCCTTTTTTCTTTGGCCACGCCACTATAAGATCTTAGTTTCCCAGCCAGGGATCAAACCCTTGTCCCTGTAGTGAAAGTGCAAAGTCTTAACCACTGGACTGCCAGGGAAGTTCCTAAATGCAGTTCTAATATTTAAACTCCCAACCAAAGCTTCTGAGGAATTAGGCACAAGCACCTTAAAAATTCATAAAGAAAAAAGTAGCTAAGTGCATTTTAAAAAGAAAGGCAAAGAAGGTACTGATCAGTAAGAGGCCATAAACACACAACATGTACTAGAATATAAAGCCACAGTAATAAAGAATATGGTAGTACAGCAGAAAGAGGCAAAATGAGACCAAAACGACAATAGACCCTGGCATACATGATATTTGGTGTATGACAGATATAGCATCATAAAATAGGGAGTAGAGGATTTGTAATGACTTTGTCAGGTCTTGCATTCTCTTATACAGATTCTTCCTGGTTTTTAGTTAGGTCTATGCAAGGAGATCCAACCAGTCCATTCTAAAGGAGATCAGCCCTGGGGATTGCTTTGGAAGGAATGATGCTCAAGCTGAAACTCCAGTACTTTGGCCACCTCATGCAAAGAGTTGACTCATTGGAGAAGACTCTGATGCTGGGAGGGATTGGGGGCAAGAGGAGAAGGGGACGACAGAGGATGAGATGGCTGGTGGCATCACTGACTCGATGGATGTGAGTCTGAGTGAACTCCGGCAGTTGGTGATGGACAGGGAGGCCTGGCGTGCTGTGATTCATGGGGTCACAAAGAGTCGGACACAACTGAGTGACTGATCTGATTGATCTATGAAACTATTCCTATTTTAAAATCTATAGCATATTAATGACATAGTTTAATCACCTTGTTTCCTTCTTTTACTTCTGTACCATTCCAAAGAAGTCTATTTGAAAAACCTAACCCTCTTAAGTCTTTTCTTTCTCAATTTCTCTGTCTCTCTCTTTAAACAGAAGAACCCACCTGCCAATGCAGGAAATGTGGGTTCAATCCCTGGGTTGGGAAGATCCCTTGGAGAAGGAAATGGCAACCCACTGCAGTAATCTTGCCTGGGAAATCCCATGGACAGAGGAGCCTGGTGGGCTACAGTCCGAGTTCCAAAAGAGTTGGACATGACTTAGAGATTAAACAATAACAATGTTACTTCGCTGTACTTTTTCTGGATTGCATAAAAGAGCTTTTACATAGAGGAAATAGAAAATATTCAAAATAAAAAACAAACAGAAAACATTTTGTTTCAAACCTAACCTTAAAATAAGAAAGCAAAACCAAAAATGATAAAAATACACATTAGGATTTTATATGTGAAGGGCACTAATAATGCTGGCAAACAACATTAATATTTTAACAGACTAAATTAAAATATTATACTTACTGAAGTATTAGTGTAACCAATCGAATAGCTTCAACAGCAACATCATATTCCTTATCAAGTGTCATTGATACAATGCGATCCTGAAGAAAAGTTATAAGTCAAACCAACCATGAACAGAAAAGAAGGTGAGACAGATCTGAAATAATGTTTTGGGGGGAGATGATGGAAGAGTAATGATAGACTAGTCTAATGATGATTAGATTAGATGGAAAGTTTTCCTTTTCAAAGTTTATCATCATGGTCCTATGCACACATAGGAGGTGTTGTAAACGTTTATAATTTTCATCAACTAGCATTCTCTAACAAAGAGACAAACCTTATCTTGCAAAATCATTAAGTATAAAAAGATGTCCAGGAAAAAAATCTTATTTTAAGCAGGAGAGCTTTCCATTGAAGGCAATAAATAAGACCTCATGTTGGTAATATCTTTTCTAAAGCAGAGATTCATCTATTTAATACGGGTCTATTTAAAATAATATGTAGTAAAGAATACGAGCTACACTTGCTATAGTAATGCCATTTGCTAAGCTAGCTATAACAAGCATTTTTAAAGTAAAAAAGAAAAGAAGTTAACATTCTTACCTTGAATCGGTTAGTGAAGAGCTCCAACTTGGGGAATAATTCTCTATTGGTATACAGACTTTGTAGAGCTTTCAAACACTTCAGTCTGACTTCTCCTTGCTTCAGAAATACAAATAAAACCAAAACACAAACAGTCAATTCCACGTCACAAAAGCTAGATTTTCATAAAAGTTAGATTTTCAAGTCTATATGAAAACTGAAGTGATTTTCAGCTTAACCATTCAATTTATTTCATACTGTAATTTGACATAAGACAGAACCAAGTAACTATATTGTACTTACGTTTAACTAAAAATGCACTAAAACCCCTTAGTTAAGTGAGAGTAAGTCTATACTTTATTCAAACGTGTATCAATTCTGGTTCAACATGAAATATTTCCTACAATCATACCTGTGGCACTGTGAGATAATTTTTAGCCTATGATTTTAATTAAAGAAGGGTATGCTAATTTCTCCTTTCTTCAAAAAAAATCTAACTTCATAATAAAGTATTATCACTCATTTATTTAGCAAATATTTACTAAATGTCTTTTATATTCCAGAAAGAGCAGTTAGGAAAACATGATAAAGGGAAGAATGTTTAAAACAAAGGCAAAATGATAATCATGTGTCCTGGGGTTGATCTTTACTAGGGCAATATAATAAAACCATTAACTTGGAGTAGATGTTGATAATCAAAATGCATTCAGGATCACATGGAAACTTAGCCAATTCAAATGATTCAAAAGAAAATGAAATTTCTATGTTCAAAAAGCAACATGTTCCACAGTGGGCGTCCAAATTTTGGTATCAGACAAAGCTAGATTTCCAATTCTACATATTATTAGAGAGATGATAGGTACACTAAAACCATCCCCAAGAAAAAGAAATGCAAAAAGGCAAAATGATTGTCTGAGGAGGCCTAACAAACAGCTGAGAAAAGAAAAGGGAAAGGTAAAGGAGAAATGGAAAGATATATCTGTCTGAATGCAGAATTTCAAAGAACAGCAAGGGGAGATAAGAAAGTCTTCCTCAGTGATCAGTGCAAAGAAATAGAGGAAAACAACAGAATGGGAAAGACTAGAGATGTCTCCAAGAAAATAAGAAATACCAAGGAACATTTCATGCAAAGATGGACACAGTAAAGGACAGAAACAGTATGGACCTAACAGGAAGCAGAAGATATTAAGATGTGGCAGAATACACAGAAGAACTATACAAAAAAGATCTTCATGACCCAGATAACCATGATTGTGTGATCATTCAACTAAGAGTCAGATGTCCTGGAGCGTGAAGTCAAGTGGGCCTTATGAAGCAACATTATGAACGAAGCTAGTGGAGGTGATGAAATTTCAGGTAAGCTATTTCAAATCCTAAAAGATGATGCTGTTAAAGTGTTGCACTCAATATGCCAGCAAATTTGGAAACTCAGCAGCAGACACAGGACTGGAAAAAGTCAGTTTTCATTCCAGTCCCAAAAAAAGGCAATATCAAGAATGTTCAAACTACCACACAATTGCACTCATCTCACATGCCAGCAAAGTAATGCTTAAAATTTTCCAAGCCAGGCTTCAACAATATGTGAAACAAGAACTTCCAAACGTTCAAGGTGGATTTAGAAAAGGCAGAGGAACCAGAGATCAAACTGCCAACACCTGTTGCATCATAGAAAAAGCAAGAGAATTCCAAAAAAAATCTACTTCTGCTTCATTGACTATGCTAAAGCCTTTGACTGTGTGAATCACAACAAACTGGAAAATTCTTAGAGATAGGAATACCAGACAACCTTACCTGCCTGTTCAGAAATCTATATGCAGGTCAAGAAGCAACAGTTAGAATTCGACATGGAACAACAGACCAGTTCCAAATTGGGAAAAGAGCACATTAAGGCTGTATACTGTCACCTTGCTTATGTAACTTATATGCAGAGTACATCATGAGAAGTGCTGGGCTGGATGAAGCACAAGCTGGAATCAAGACTACTGAGAGAAATATCAATAACCACAGATATGCAGATGACACCACATTTATGGCAGAAAGTGAAGAACTAAAGAGTCTTTTGATGAAATTGAAAGAGGAGAGTGAAAAAGTTGACTTAAAACTCAACATTCAGAAATCTAAGATGATGGCATCTGGTCCCATCACTTCATGGCAAATAGATGGGGAAACAATGGAAACAGTGACAGACTTTATTTTCTTGGGCTCCAAAATTACTGTAGATGGTGACTGCATCCATCAAATAAAAGACACCTTCTCCTTGGAAGCCATGACTAACCTAGACAGCATATTAAGAAGCAGAGACATTACATTGTTGACAAAGGTTCATCTAGTCAAAGCTATTGTTTTTCCAGTAGTCATGTATGGATGTGAGAGCTGGACCATAAAGAAAACGGAGCGCCAAAGAACTGATGCTTTTGAACTGTGGTGTTGGAGCAGACTCTTTAATAGAGTCACTTGGACTGCAATAGATCAAACCAGTCAATCCTGAAGGAAATCAGTCCTGAACACTCATTGGAAGGACTGAAGCTGAGGTTGAAGCTCCAATACTTGGGCCACCTGATGTGAAGAACTGACTCACTGGAAAAGATTCTGATGCTGGGAAAGATTGAAGGCAGGAGGAGAAGGGGACGACAGAGGATTAGATGGTGAGATGGCATCATCAACTCGATGGACATAAGTTTGAACAGGCTCTGGGAGTTGGTGATGATGTACAGGGAGGCCTAGGGTGCTGCAGTCCATGGGGTTGCAAAGGGTTGGACGTGAGTGAGAGACTGAATTGAAGTACACTAATCATTCTGATACTAGTTTTCTCACTTATAAAATATGATTCTGACTTCATAAAGTTGTTTTAAAATTTGAATGCAGAGGTATGTTGGTAAAAGTTTTAACAACAAGCTCTGGGAATGGAGCCCTGAACTGTTCCATTTACAGATTTCTGTGATGTGATTACTCCCTCCACAGACAATTTCAAGATACCAATCCTGAACTGATGTAAATGAATGGATATGCACTGAATGCTGATTCAAGGTAGCTCAAGCTCCCTCCTGTGAGATATGCTTGGTAAAGTCTCTAGCACAGAGAAGGTATCTGTGGTAGTTGCTGTTGATGACCTGCCCAGAAGTCCAAATCCTAATATACACGGCTAATCTTCCCACTTCCTTCTCTATTGACAGCTAATGGAGCTTATCTGCATCTCTCTGTGGAGAATTGACCATGGCGGAAAAGAACCACCTAGTACAGAGATTCCTATGCTCTACTTTCCTTTGCCTCCTTCAGGATGAAGCTCATAGCCATTGGGGAATGAAATAGGAAGGTAAAAGAGCCCAATCTCCTCGTCTCAGGACAGGATAACCTCTGAGGTGCAATTTATTCATCAAAGTTCCTTCTGAGGTGATGCTCAGACAAAACCCCTGAAACCACGTTTCTGTCAGTGTCTCCTACTTTATCCTATATTCCTCATTTACTTACAGATTTCTCCTGAGAATATAAACTTCAATGTATTTCTAGCACAAAAATCTCTGACTGAGGCGAGATTCTAGGGAATGTGACTCAAACAGCTGGTAGCAAGAGTGGTCCTAACAAACAGACTTCACTGATGGAAGATGGATCACTTGAAGGAAGAGCTACCATGAGGATGGACCCAATTACTGTTTGTAAGTGAAGTCAATGATAGTCTCTGACATAGAAAAGTAGCCATTTGCTAATTCACTTGTACATGAAAGGAAATATGCACTTAGCTTGTACAACATGACAAGCATTTGAGGGATTACGTTGTAAACAGTAACTACAAGGATTATGGAATTGGGTGGCTGTCACGGAGAGTGCTGAAGAGAGAAAATGACAGACTAATTAATCACCAGTTTAAATGGACAAATGGCAACATTTAAGAGACTTTCATCTCCTGCAGATAGAGAGTCCATTATATTGAAGACTAGACTGAGAACTCAATTTTAAGGGTGGCAGAATTTATGAGACATTGCCTCTCAGGCAAGTCTATGCCAAAATCATAGCCATACAGGAAAGAAGTGTGAGTTCAAAGGCTAGCTGGCAGATGTAGATAGAACAATGAACTTGAAGTTTTCCATGAACATGTGGGTCTGCAAATAAGTCTCAAGTTCCCCTGTTAGAAGAGAGCATGCTTCTTCCACCTAACTATCCCCTTGAATACATGGAAACCTCAAGTGAAGCAACTACCTTAAGGACAATGCTAGTAGCTTTCCTCATGATCTATACCAACCTTCCCTTATGGCCACAAGCTTAAGGTCAAATTTCAGTATGGTCCAAGTAGGGAAGTAGTAGGTCTGCTAAAGGAAGAGGAAGATTATATTGCTGTAAGTGCTATAGGAATGGGCCAATTTGAACAAGAACTGAGAGTGGTTACTAAGGGTACTGGACTAGGGAATGGGAATATCAAACAAGATAAGAGAGAGTTTTTGAATATGGGGCACTCTTTCTTGCCTCAGGATTTAAGGCCCATGCAAATAGACTAACATTGCTGGATGACCTCTGGAAAAAGCAGTGGTGCATATTAAAGAAATAAGAGATCCAAGAATCACTGTGGCAGACTGTGAAGAAAGGCAATTAAACCACAGTGAAGTAAGCAATATAAAGGATCTACTGTATAAACTCAGAAGACCTACTGGTTTGGTATGTTCCTCAGGAGGGCCTGGACAATACTGTTTATCAAGGCAGTAAAGAAAAGACTGGGGGCCTAGGCATTACTGAGAAACTACAAAATGGCTGTGTTCTGGAGGTTAGAGGTGGCAACAGAAGAGACTCAAACAGAACTCAGTTTCCATTCCAATAACAAAAATGATGATGAGATTACAGAATAGCAGAAACAAGGTAGCATCACCGAACTAGTAGATGCAAGGTGGACATGATAACTGTAATGGGCAGAGCAATGTTGAAGAGCAGCCCATGGTGTCCCTGGATATGGCTCATAAGATATGGTTTTCCTGGAGGCATGATATATGAAAAGCCAACAAAAGTATCGTGTAATATGTATCCATGATCACAAGATAAGCAAAAGATTAAAGACAGCTGACCCAAAGTAAAATTATAACTCCAGATTTAAGTTAGCATGTTAAGAAGTTTCTTTACCTCTATATTTCAAAATAAGGCCAAAAAAGATGAAATTACTTTCACCCAATCAAGTTCACACAGCAAATTATACATAGAACAAAGACATTAATCAAGTTTTATCCACATCTTGTTTGGTGATGCTTTCCCAGTCAAGTACCTCTCATACCAAATCTTTGTTCTTTACCTATAACATTACATTACAGGAACTCAACTAAATAACTTTAACAATAACTTAAATGAAAAAGCCACTTGAAATTTTGGCAACTTTTCTCTTTGGGGACTCCATTATACTCTGATTGTCATTAAAATGCATACAATAATATGAACACCCCAATGGGAATACTGTGAAAGAGTTCATATTCAGTTCAGTTCAGTCACACAGTCATGTCCAGCTCTTTGCAACCCCATGGACTGCAGCACGCCAGGCTTCCCTCTCCATAACCAAGTCCCAAAGCTTGCTCAAATTCATGTCCATTGAGTTAGTAATGCCATCCAACCATTTCATCTGTTGTCCCCTTCTCCTTCTGCCTTCAATCTTTCCCAGCATCAGGGGCTTTTCCAATGAGTCAGTTCTTCGCATCAGGTAGCCAAATGTTGGAGCTTCAGCATCAGTCCTTCCAATGAATATTCAGGACCGATTTCCTTTAGGATGGACTGGTTGGATCTCCTTGCAGTCCAAGGGACTCTCAAGAGTCTTCTTCAATGCCACAGTTCAAAAGTGCTCAGCTTTCTTTACAGTCCAACTCTTACATCCGTACACGACTACTGGAAAAACCATAGCTTTGACTAGACGGACCTTTGTTGGCAAAGTAATGTTTCTGCTTTTTAATATGCTATCTAGGTTGCTCATAGCTTTTCTTTCAAAGAGCAAGTGTCTTTTATTTTCATGGTGGCAGTCACCATCTGCAGTGATTTTGGAGCCCCCCAAAATAAAATCTCTTGTTGTTTTCATTGTTTCCCATCTATTTGCATGAAGTGATGGGACTGGATGGCATAATCTTAGTTTTCTGAATGCTGGTTTTTTTTTTTTTTTTTTTCAATTTAATTTTTTAACTTTACTATATTGTATTGGTTTTACCATATATCAAAATGAATCCGCCACAGGTATACATGTGTTCCCCATCCTGAACCCTTCTCCCACCTCCCTCCCCATACCATCCCTCTGGGTCGTCCCAGTGCACCTGCCCCAAGCATCCAGTATCGTGCATTGAACCTGGACTGGCGACTCGTTTCATATATGATACTATACATGTTTCAATGCCATTCTCCCAAATCATCCCACCCTCTCCCTCTCCCACAGAGTTCAAAAGACTGTTCTATATATCAGTGTCTCTTTTGCTGTCTCATATACAGGGTTATTGTTACCATCTTTCTAAATTCCATATATGTGCGTTAGTATACTTTTGAACTGTGGTGTTGGAGAAGACTCTTGAGAGTCCCTTGGACTGCAAGGAGATCCAACCAGTCCATTCTGAAGGAGATCAGCCCTGGGATTTCTTTGAAAGGAATGATGCTACAGCTGAAACTCCAGTATTTTGGTCACCTCATGCAAAGAGTTGACTCATTGGAGAAGACTGTGATGCTGGGAGGGATTGGGGGCAGGAGGAGAAGGGGACGACAGAGGATGAGATGGCTGGATGGCATCACTGACTCGATGGATGTGAGTCTGAGTGACCTCCGAGAGCTGGTGATGGACAGGGAGGCCTGGCGTGCTGCAGTTCATGGGGTCGCAAAGAGTCGGACACGACTGAGCGACTGATCTGATCTGATCTGATTGGTGTTTTTCTTTCTGGCTTAGTTCACTCTGTATAATAGGCTCCAGTTTCATCCACCTCATTAGAACTGACTCAAATGCTGGGTTTTAAGCCAGCTTTTTCACTCTTCTTTTTTTCTTTCATCAAGAAGCTCTTTAGTTCTTCACTTCCTGCCATTAGTGTGGTGTCATCTGTATATCTGAGGTTATTGATATTTCTCCTGGCAACTTGATTCCAGCTTGTGCTTCAACCAGTCCAGCATTTCATATGATGTACTCTACATATAAGTTAAATAAGCAGGGTGACACTATACATCCTAGATGTACATAGTAGCTCTGTGAAGAATGAAGTTACTCATAGAAGGCCATCCACATGTTTTTGTGGATGAGGCCCTTTAGACCATTTCAGGTGCTGATAATCTTATCACTGAGTGGTTCCTATCACTGAGTATATAATAGGCATTAACATTTTGGCTGTATATAGTACTGACCACCACCACTGCCTCATAGGGTATGTACGACAAGGACAAATTCAAGCACAATGGGACAGGTGTGCTCCTAACCAACTCCAGAGCTGTCAAATCATGGTACACTGTTCAACAAAAATACTAAATCTATGGTAGGGAAAAGGACATCATTCTGCTAATTCAAGATAATACAAGCAGTCCAATCTGGGCCATAAGGAAGGCCTCCAGAGACTAGATGTTGACAGATTACCAAAAGATAAAAGTTGAAGTTTGAGCTTTTGCCCCAGCAGCTTCTGATACTATCATCATCACTGAGACAGTGCAACCCATATGTGAAACAAGCAAGCTGTGACTGAGCTGGCTAAGGCTTTTTACTTGATCCTTTTGCAGAATGAGGTCATAACCTATTTTTGTTCACACTGAATAGCTTCCAGTATATTTCTACTGCACTCCTGCAGGGATACCTAAATCATTCTGCAATATGCTACCAGAGGGCAGGGTTTGATTCTCAATAAGCCCAAGTGCCCTCAGAAATTTTAGTCATCCCTTAATTAATGAGATGGCTACAGTGCTACTAATGACATGGAGGCTACAGTGCTGTACTGGGCCACTGACACTGAATGATTAGTGCCAATTTGACTATAAATCCTGCACAGCAGGTGCAATTTCTAAGGCTCAGGGTTCAAAAACGACATTATGGCATGGTTTACTGACAGCTCTATGAAACAAAGGCAGATAAGTCCTGCTAGGTTGCAGCCACCATCTGGACCAGTGGATGGCTATCTTTTGACTATTAGGTGTCAGCATTTCAACAGGCCAAGCTCTGTACTATGATAACAGCAGTGCAGGTCACCCCTACTACCATTCCTTGTAACATTTTTCACCAACAAGCAGGTTGTTGCCAATGATCTAGCCATCTGGTCAGGCAAATGGCAACTAAAAGACTGGATCCCCCAGATGAGAAAAAGAACTATGGCAGCAGCTTGCTCCCTGGGAAGAAAAAAACATATGTCACTTACGTAGATACTCACGGCAAAAGATCTTCTCTTTATATTTATGGAAGTATAGTGGATTTACAATATTGTATTAGTTACAGGTATACAACATGCCGAGTCAATATTTTATAGATTTATCCTCCATTTAAAGTTATAAAATATTGGCTATATTTCCTGCTTTGTACAGTATATCCATGTAGTTTGTGCCTCTTAATTTCCTACTCCTTCCGGGCTCTCTTCACTTCCCTCTCCCCACAGGTAAACACTAGTTTGTTCTCTATATCTGTAAGTTGGCTTGTTTTGTAATATTCATTCATTTTTAGGACTGTATTAACATGCAGTATTTGTCTTTCTCTGACTTTTCACTAAGTATAGTACTCTCCAGATTCATCCATGCTGTTGCAAGTGGCAAAATTTCATATTATTATACGGCTGAGTAATATTCCATTGTATGTGTGTATATATGTATATATAACACCTCTTGTTTATCCATTCATCCATTGATGAACACAGGTTTCTTCCATATCTTGGTTAATGGAGATGATGCCATTATGAACACGGGAGTGCACATATCTTTTCAAATTAGTGTTTTCGTTTTCTTTGGACATAAACCTAGGAGTAGAACTGCTATATCACATGTATTTTCAGTTTTTTTAGAAACTGTCATACTGGTTTTCACAGGGGCATCTCCAATCCATTCCCACGAACACTGTAGGCAGGTTTCATTTTCTCAACATCCTTGACAATGTTTGTTACTGATGACAGCTATTTTGACAGGTATGAGGTGCTATGTCATTGTGGTTTTGATTTGCATTCCTATGGTGATTAGCAATGTTGAGCATCTTTTTATGTGCTTGTTTGCCATCTGTATGTCTTTGGAAAAATGACTATTCAGATCTTCTGTCCATTTAAAAATCAGGTTGCTTGGGTTTTTTGATATTGAGTTGTATGAGCTGTTTTAAACCCCTAATCCACCATATCATTTGCAAATATTTCCTCCCATTCAGTAGGTTGTCTCTTCATTTTGTTGATGGTTTCCCCTTTCAGTAGGTTGTCTTTTCATTTTGTAGATGGTTTCCTTTGGTAAAAGCTTTGCAAAACTTTTGAATTAGTTAGGTTCTATTTGATTATTTTTACATTTGTTTCTTTGGTCTTCAGATCAGATCAGATCAGATCAGTCGCTCAGTCGTGTCCGACTCTTTGCGACCCCATGAACTGCAGCACGCCAGGCCTCCCTGTCCATCACCAGCTCTCGGAGGTCACTCAGACTCACATCCATCGAGTCAGTGATGCCATCCAGCCATCTCATCCTCTGTCGTCCCCTTCTCCTCCTGCCCTCAATCCCTCCCAGCATCACAGTCTTCTCCAATGAGTCAACTCTTCGCGTGAGGTGCCCAAAATACTGGAGTTTCAGCTTTAGCATCATGCCTTCCAAAGAAATCCCAGGGCTGATCTCCTTCAGAATGGACTGGTTGGATCTTCTTGCAGTCCAAGGGACTCTCAAGAGTCTTCTCCAACACCACAGTTCAAAAGCATCAATTCTTCGGCGCTCAGCCTTCTTCACAGTCCAGCTCTCACATCCATACATGACCACAGGAAAGACCATAGCCTTGACTAGGCGAACCTTTGTTGGCAAAGTGATGTCTCTGCTTTTGAATATGCTGTCTAGGTTGGTCATAACTTTCCTTCCAAGGAGTAAGTGTCTTTTAATTTCATGGCTGCAGTCACCATCTGCAGTGATTTTGGAGCCCAGAAAAATAAAGTCTGACACTGTTTCCACTGTTTCTCCATCTATTTCCCATGCAGTGATGGGACCAGATGCCATGATCTTCGTTTTCTGAATGTTGAGCTTTAAGCCAACCTTTTCACTCTCCACTTTAGATTGAGCCAAAAAAATACTGCTGTAATTTATGTCAAAGAGCATCTTGCCTGTTTTCTTCTAGAAGTTTGTACTTTTGGATTACATTTAGGTCTTTAATCTATTTTGAATTTATTTTTGTATATGGTGTGGAAAAGTGCTCTAATTTCATTTATGTATAGCTGTCCCCACACCACTTATTTTAGAGACTGTATCTTCTCCATTGTATAGTCTTGCCTACTTTGTTGTAGATTAATTGACTTTATTTTTGGGCTCTCTATTCTGTTCCCAGGGACGGGGAAGCCTGGTGGGCTGCTGTCTATGGGGTCACACAGAGTTGGACACGACTGAAGTGACTTAGCATAGCATAGCATAGCATTCTGTTCTATTTATCTGTGTGTCTGTTTTAGTGCCAGTACCATACTTTGATTATTGTAGCACTGTAGTGTAGTCTGAAGACAGGGAGCATGATATCTCCAGCTTTGTTCTTTTTTGTAAAGGCTGCTTTGATTATTCAGGGTATTTTGTAATTCCACATACATTTTAGGATGATTTGTTCTACTTATGTTATAAATGACATGAGTATTTTGATACAGACTGCAATCCGTAGATTGTTTTCAGTAGTATAACCATCTTAACAGTATTCTTTCAGTCTGAGAACAAGGAGTATCTTTCCATTTTTTCTATCATTTATGATCTTCAACAATATTTTATAATTTTCAGAGTACAGGTCTTAGCTGGAGTAACAGGCAAGTTTGGCCTTGGAGAACAAAATGAAGCAGGGCAAAGGCTAACAGAATTCTGCCAAGAGAATGTACTGGTCATAGCAAATACCCTTTTGCAACAACACAAGAGACGACTTTACACATGGACATTACCAAATGGCCAATACTGAAATCAAACTGGTTACATTCTTTATAGCTGAAGATGGAGAAGCTGTATCAGATCAGATCAGATCAGATCAGTCACTCAGTCGTGTCTGACTCTCTGCGACCCCATGAACCACGGCACGCCAGGCCTCCCTGTCCATCACCAGCTCCCGGAGGTCACCCAGACTCACACCCATCAAGTCAGTGATGCCATCCAGCCATCTCATCCTATGTCGTCCCCTTCTCCTCCTGCCCTCAATCCCTCCCAGCATCAGAGTCTTCTCCAATGAGTCAACTTTTCGCATGAGGTGCCCAAAATACTGGAGTTTCAGCTTTAGCATCATTCCCTCTAAAGAAATTCCAGGATTGATCTCCTTCAGAATGGACTGGTTGGATCTTCTTGCAGTCCAAGGGACTCTCAAGAGTCTTCTCCAACACCACACTTCAAAAACATCAATTCTTCGGCGCTCAGCCTTCTTCACAGTCCAGCTCTCACATCCATACATGACCACAGGAAAGACCATAGCCTTGACTAGGCGAACCTTTGTTGGTAAAGTGATGTCTTTGCTTTTGAATATGCTATCTAGGTTGGTCATAACTTTCCTTCCAAGGAGTAAGCGTCTTTTAATTTCATGGCTGCAGTCACCATCTGCAGTGATTTTGGAGCCCAGAAAAATAAAGTCTGACACTGTTTCCACTGTTTCCCCATCTATTTCCCATGCAGTGATGGGACCAGATGCCTTGATCTTCGTTTTCTGAATGTTGAGCTTTAAGCCAACCTTTTCACTCTCCACTTTCACTTTCATCAAGAGACTTTTTAGCCCCTCTTCACTTTCTGCCATAAGGGTGGTGTCATCTGCATAGCACGGCCGAGAAGAGCTACCCCACGACCGAGGTCAGGAAGGGAGGCGGTGAGGAGAGACCCCTTGTCCAAGGTAAGGTGCGATAGCTGTGCTTCGCTGGCCGGGAGCAGCTGGGACGAGATACCCCATGCCCAAGGTAAGAGAAACCCAAGTAAGACCGTAGGGCTTGAAAGAGGGCATCAAAGGGCAAATACACTAAAACCATTCTCACAGAAAACTAGTCAATCTAATCACATAAGGACCACACCCTTGTCTAACTCAATGTAATTAAGCCATGCCCGAGGGGCAACCTGGGATGGGTGGGTCATGGTGGAGAGATATGACAGGGTGTGGTCCGCTGGAGAAGGGAATGGCAAACCACTTCAGTATTCTTGCCTTGAGAACCCCATGAACAGTATGAAAAGACAAAATGATAGGATACTGAAAGAGAAAACTCCCCAGGTCAGTAGGGGCCCAATATGCTACTGGAGATCAGTGGAGAAATAACTCCAGAAAGAATGAAGGGATGGGGCCAAAACAAAAAGAATACCCAGCTGTGGATGTGTCTGGTGATAGAAGCAAAGTCCGATGCTGTAAAGAGCAATACTGCATAGGAACTTGGAATGTCAGGTCCATGAATCAAGGCAAATTGGAAGTGGTCAAACAAGAGATGGCAAGAGTGAATGTTGACATTCTAGGAATTAGCAAACTAAAATGGACTGGAATGGGTGAATTTAACTCAAATGACCATTATATCTACTACTGTGGGCAGGAATCCCTCAGAAGAAATGGAGTGGCCATCATGGTCAACAAAAGAGTCTGAAATGCAGTACTTGGATGCAATCTCAAAAACGACAGAATGATCTCTGTTCATTTCCAAGGCAAACCATTCAATGTCACAGTAATCCAAATCTATGCCCCAACCAGTAACGCCGAAGAAGCTGAAGTTGAACGGTTCTATGAAGACCTACAAGACCTTTTAGAACTAACACCCAAAAAAGATGTCCTTTTCATTATAGGGGACTGGAATGCAAAAGTAGGAAGTCAAGAAACACCTGGAGTAACAGGCAAATTTGGCCTTGGAATACGGAATGAAGCAGGGCAAAGACTAATAGAGTTTTGCCAAGAAAATGCACTGGTCATAGCAAATACCCTCTTCCAACAACACAAGAGAAGACTCTATACATGGACATCACCAGATGGTCAACACCGAAATCAGATCGATTATATTCTTTGCAGCCAAAGATGGAGAAGCTCTATACAATCAGCAAAAACAAGACCAGGAGCTGACTGTGGCTCGGACCATGAACTCCTTATTGCCAAATTCCGACTGAAATTGAAGAAAGTAGGGAAAACTACTAGACCATTCAGGTATGACCTAAATCAAATCCCTTATGATTATACAGTGGAAGTGAGAAATAGATTTAAGGGCCTAGATCTGATAGATAGAGTGCCTGATGAACTATGGAATGAGGTTCGTGACATTGTACAGGAGGCAGGGATCAAGACCATCCTCATGGAAAAGAAATGCAAAAAAGCAAAATGGCTGTCTGGGGAGGCCTTACAAATAGCTGTGAAAAGAAGAGAAGCGAAAAGCAAAGGAGAAAAGGAAAGATATAAACATCTAAATGCAGAGTTCCAAAGAATAGCAAGAAGAGATAAGAAAGCCTTCTTCAGTGATCAATGCAAAGAAATAGAGGAAAACAACAGAATGGGAGAAGCTGTATACAGTCAATAAAAACAAGACCTGGAGCTGACTGTGGCTTAGATCATCAACTTCTCATGCAAAATTTAGGCTTAAACTAAAGAAAGTAGGGAAAACCACTAGGCTGGCCAGGTATGACTTAAATCAAAGAGAAAGTGAAAGTCGCTCAGTTGTGTCTGACTCTTTGCGACCCCATGGACTTAGTCCATGGAATTCTACAGGCCAGAATACTGAAGTGGGTAGCCATTCCCTTCTTCAGGGGATCTTCCCTACCCAGGGATCGAACCCAGGTCTCCTACATTGCAGGCAGATTCTTTACCAGATGAGCCACAAGGGAACCCCAAGAATACTGGAGTGGTTAGTCCATGCCTTCTCCAGGGGATCTTCCCAACCCATGAATTGAACTGGGGTGTTCTGTATTGCAGGCAGATTCTTTACCAACTGAGCTATGAGGGAAGCCCATGACTTAAATCAAGTCCCTTATGACTATGCAGTGGAGGTAACAGATTCAAGGGATTAGAAACTGTAAACAGTGTACCTGAAGAACTATGGATGGAGGTCTGCAATACTGTACAGGAAGCAGTGAACAAAATCATCCCAAAGAAAAAGAAAGGCAAGAAGGCAAAGTGGTTATCTGAGGAGGTCTTACAAATAGCTAAAGAAAAGAAGAGATGTGAAAAGCAAGGGGAAAAGGGAAAGGAATATCCAACTAAATGCAGATTTCCAAAGTATAGCAAGGAGAGACAAGAAGGCTTTCTTCAATGAATAGCATATAAAACAATAGAAGGAGAAAGACTAGACATCTCTTATGGAAAATTGTGGCTATCAGGGAACATTTTGCCCAAAGATGGGCACAATAAAAGTCATAAATGGTAGATACCTAGTAGATGATGAAGAGATCAAGAAGATATGGAAAGAATACATTGAAGAACTGTACAAAAAAGATCCAAATAAACCTGATTACTATGATGGTGTGGTCAGCCACACAGAGCATGACATTCTGAAGACTGAAGTCAAGTGGGCCTTATGAAGCAGTGCTGTTAATAAAGCTAGTGGATACAACGGAATTCCAGTAAAACTATTCAAAACCTTAAAGGTTGATGCCATTAAGGTGTTGCATTCAGTATGTCAGCAAATCTGAAAGACTCAGCAGTGGCTACAGGACTGGAAAAAGTAAATTCTCATCCCATTTCCCAAGAAGGGTAGTGACTAAAGAATGTATTGACCACTGGACAATTGCAGTCATCTCCCATGCTAGTAAAGTCATGCTTAAAATCTTACATGCTAGGCTTCAGCATTATGAGAACCAAGAACTTCCAGATGTCCAAGCTGGGTTTAGAAAAGGAAGAGGAACCAGAGATCAAATTGCCAACATTTGCTGGATCACAGGGAAAGCTAGATAATTCCAGAAAAACATCTACCTCTGTTTCATCAACTATGCCAGAGCCTTTGACTGTGAGGATCATAATAAACTGTGGAAATCTCCTAAAGAAATGGGAATACCAGATCATCTTACCTGTCTCCAGAGAAACCTGTATGCGGTGAAGAAGCAACATGTAGCAGGCTGTATGGAACAACTGATTGGTTCAAGACTGAGAAAGAAGTATGAAAGGGCTGTCTGCTGTCACCCTGTTTGTTTAATGTATACGTTGAGAATATCATGAGAAATGCCAGGCTTGATGAGTTATAAGCTGGAATCAAGATAAGTGGGAGAAACATCAACAACCTCAGATATGCAGATGATACCACTCCAATGGCAGAAAGTGAAGAGGAACTAGATTCACGAGGGTGAAGGAGGAGAGTGAAAGACCAGGCTTAAAACTAAATATTAAATGAAGATCATGGCATTTGGCCCCATTACTTCATAGCAAATAAGGAAAAGGTAGAAGCAGTGACAGATTTTCTCTTCTTGGGCTTTGAAAACACTACAGACGGTGACTGCAGTCATGAAATCAGAAGTCATTTGCTTCTTGGCAGGAAAACTATGACAAATCTAGACAGTGCACTGAAAAGCAGAGACATTACTCTGACAAAAGTTCATAGTCAAGGCTATGGTCTTCCCAGTGGTCATATATGGTTGTGAGAGCTGGACTGTAAAGAAGATGGAGAGCTGAAGAATTGCTGCCTTTGAACCATGGAGAAGACTCCTGCGAGTCCCCTGGACAGCAACTAAAACAAATCAGTCAATCTGAAGGGAAATCAACCCTGACTAGTTGTTGGAAGGACTGAGGCTGAAGTTGAAACTCCGGTATTATGGTCATCTGATGTGAACAGCTGATTCCCTGATGCTGAGAAAGATTGATAGGAGAAGGAGAAGGCATCAGAGGATGAGATGGCTGGATGGCATCACTATGCTAATGGATATGAACTTGGGCAAACTTCAGGAGGTGGTGAGAGACAGAGAGGCCTGGCGTGCTGCAGTCCATGGGGTAGCAAAGAGTTGGACACGACTGGGCAAATGAACAACAACAGCAACAGGTCTTTCATCTCCTAGCTTAAGTTTATTCCTAGGTATCTTATTTTTTTGATGTAATTACAAAGTATAATTGATTTACAGTGTTTTGTTAGTTTCAGATGTAGAACAAAGTGAATCAGTTATATACATACATACACCCACTCTTTTTCAGATTTTCCCCAATTATAGGCCATTACAAAGTATTGAGTAGAATTCCTGTATAGATCATTATTAGTTATCTGCTTTATATATATAGTAGTGTATATACATCAATCACAATGTTCCAATTTACTCTTCTCCCTTACCCTCTTGTAATCATGTTTGGTTTCTATGCCTGCAATTATTTCTGTTTTGTAGATAAGTTCATTTGTACTCTTCAAACATTGTTTTAAAAATTTATTAATTGAAGGATAATTACTTTACAATATTGTGATGGTTTCTGCCATACATCAACATGGATCAGTTATATGTATACATATGTCTCTTCCCTCTTGAATCTCCCTCCTATGTCCTTCCCCATTCCACCCCTCTAGGTTGTCAGAGTCCTGACGCTGGGTTCCCTGCATTATACAGTAAATTCCCACTGGCTATCTATTTTACATATAGTAATATATATGCTTCAATGCTACTCTCTCAAATCATCCCACCCTCTCCTTCCCCCATTGTCTAAAGTCTGTCTTTTATGTCTGCATATCCTTCACTGCCCTGCAAATAGGATCAACATTACCATTTTTCTAGATTCCATATATATGTATTAATATACAGTATTGGTCTTTCTGACTTATTTCACTCTATAATTGGCTACAGGTTCATCTACTTCATTAGCATTGACTCAAACATGTTCCCTTTTCAGAGCTGAACAATATTCCATTGTGTATATGGACTACTACTTCCTTATCCATTCATCTGTTGATGGACATCTAGGTTGCTTCCATGTCCTAGCTAATGTAAATGTGCTGCAATTAACACAGGTGTACCCCCCTTTTAGATTCCATATATAAACAGTACCACAGGATATTTGTCTTTCTCTGATTTACTTCACTCTGTATGACAATCTCTAGGTCCATCCATGTTGCTGCAAATGGCATTTTTCCATTCTTTTTTATGGCTTAGTAATATTGCATTGTATACATGAACTATATCTTCTTTATCCATTCCTCTGTTGATGAACACATAGCCCGCTCCCATTTCCTGCCTACTGTAAACACTGCTGCAATGAACACTGGGGTGCAAGTATCTTTTCAAATTATGTTTTTTTCTGGAGATATGCCCAGGAGTCAGACTGTGGGATGATATGGTATCTCTATATATAGATGTATCTCTGTATATAGATATGCAGACTGTTTTCCACAGTGCATGTACCAGTTTACATTCCCACCAACAGTATAGGAGGGCTCCCTTTATTTCACACCTTCTCTCGCATTTACTGTTTGTTGATTTTTTGATAATAGCTATTCTGACTGGGGCTTCCCTGATAGCTCAGTTGGTAAAGAATCTGCTTGCAACGCAGGAGACCCCAGTTTGATTCCTGGGTTGGGAAGAAATGTTGGAGAAAGGATAGGCTACTCACTCCAGTATTCCTGGGTGTCTCCTGTGGCTCAGCTGGTCAAGAATCCACCTGCTGTGCGGGAGACCTGGATTCAATCCCTGGGTTGTGAAGATTCCCTGGAGAAGGGAAAGGCTAACCACTCAAGTATTCTGGCCTGGAGAATTCCATGGACTGTATTGTCCATGGGGTGCCAAAGAGTTGGACACGACTGAGTCACTTTCACTTTCATTGTGACCAGTGTGAAATGATACCTCACTGTAGTTTTGATTTTCACTTCTCTAATAACTAATTTTGAGCATCTTTTCATGTATTTTTTAGCCATCTGTATGTCTTCTTCAGAGAAATGTCTATTTAGATAGTGTGCCGTATGTTTTTTTTTTTTTTTTTTTTGAGCTTTATGAGCTGTTTGTATGTTTTGGAGATTTATCCTTTGTCTGTTCCTTTGTTTACAAATATTTTCTTCCATACTGAGAGTTGTCTTTTTGTTTATGTTTTCTTTGCTGTGCAAAAGCTTTTAAAATTAGGATTCATTTTTGTTTTTATTTATATTACTCTCAAGGAGGTGGATTAAAAAATATTTTGCTGAGTTTTATAGTATCCAGCTTTACATTTAGGTCTTTAATACATTTTATCTTTGTGTATGATGTTAGACAGTGTTCTAATTTCATTCGTTTACATGTAGTTCTCCAGTTTTCCCTGTACTACTTACTGAAGACTTTGCTGCTTCCAGTTTATATTTCTGCCTTCTGTCATAGACTGGGTGCCTATAGGTGCATGGGTTTATCTCTGGACTTTCTATTCTGTCCATTTAATGCAGTTTTAAATGGGACTGCTTTCATGCTTTTTTCCTGATAGTTCATTACTAGTATATAGAAAAGCAACAGATTCTGGTACATTAATCTTGTGTCCTGCAACTTTACTAAATACATTTCTTAGTTCTAATAGTACATTAGTGGACATTTTAAGGTTTTCCAAATACAATATCATGCTATCTGCAAATAGACAGTTTTACTTTTTCCTTTCCAATTTAGATGCCATTTATTTCTTTTCTTCTCTGATTCTTGTGGCAAGGACTTTCAATACCATGTTAAATGGAACTGGCAAGAGTGGGGCATTCTAGTCTTGTTCCTGATTTTAGCAGCTTTCCACCACCGAGGATGATGTCAGCTGTGGGTCTGTCATGTGTGTGTGTGCGCACGCTAAGTCACGTCAGTTATGTCTGACTTTTTGTGACCATATGTACTGCAGCATGCCAGGCTCCTTTGTCCATGGGATTCTCCAGGCAAGAATACTGGAGTGGGTTGCCAGAATACTGGATCATCCCAATCCAGGGATCAAACCCGTGTCTCTTACGTCTCCTGCACTGGTAGGCGAGTTCTGTACCACTATGGCCTCTTAAGTTTGTTATAAATAGGCCCTGTTACTTGACATATGCTTTCTTGATATCAACCTTGATGAGAGCTGTTGAATTCTGTCAAATGCTTTTTCTGTGTCTACTGAAATGATGTAGTTATATTCGCCATTTTGTCAATGTGGTGCATCACTGATTCACTTGCAGATATTAAATTATCCTTATATCCATATAATAAATTCCAGTTGATCATGGTGTATGATACTTTTTCTATATCGCTGAATTAGCTCCATTCATATTTTGTTGAGAATTTCTGCACTTTTATTTATCAGAGATATTAGTCTCTAGTTTTCTTTTTTTGATAGCTCAGTTGGTAAAGAATCCGCCTGCAATGCAGGAGACCCCGTTTGATTCCTGGGTCAGGAAGATCCCCTGGAGAAGGGATAGGCTACCACTCCAGTATTCTTAGGCTTCCCTTGCAGCTCAGCTGGTAAAGAATCTGCCCACAATGCAGGGACCTGGGTTTGATTCCTGGGTTGGGAAGATCCCCTGGAGAAGGGAAAGGCTATCCACTCCAGTATTCTGGCCTAGAGAATTCAATGGGCTGTATGGTCCATGGGGTCACAAAGAGTTGGACATGACTGAGTCACTTTCACTTTTGAAGTATCATTGTCTGGTTTTGGTATTGGGAAGCTGGAATCAAGATTGCCGGGAGAAATATCAATAACCTCAGATATGCAGATGACACCACCCTTATGGCAGAAAGTGAAGAGGAACTAAAAAGCCTCTTAATTAAAGTGAAAGTGGAGAGTGAAAACGTTGGCTTAAAGCTCAACATTCAGAAAACGAAGATCATGGCATCTGGTCCCATCACTGCATGGGAAATAGATGAAGAAACAGTGGAAACAGTGTCAGACTTTATTTTTCTGGGCTCCAAAATCACTGCAGATGGTGACTGCAGCCATGAAATTAAAAGACGCTTACTCCTTGGAAGGAAAGTTATGACCAACCTAGATAGCATATTCAAAAGCAGAGACATCACTTTGCCAACAAAGGTTCGCCTAGTCAAGGCTATGGTCTTTCCTGTGGTCATGTATGGATGTGAGAGCTGGACTGTGAAGAAGGCTGAGCGCCGAAGAATTGATGCTTTTGAACTGTGGTGTTGGAGAAGACTCTTGAGAGTCCCTTGGACTGCAAGGAGATCCAACCAGTCCATTCTGAAGGAGATCAGCCTTGGGATTTCTTTGGAAGGCATGATGCTAAAGCTGAAACTCCAGTATTTTGGGCACCTCATGCGAAGAGTTGACTCATTGGAGAAGACTGTGATGCTGGGAGGGATTGGGGGCAGGAGGAGAAGGGGACGACAGAGGATGAGATGGCTGGATGGCATCACTGACTCGATGGATGTGAGTCTGAGTGACCTCCGAGAGCTGGTGATGGACAGGGAGGCCTGGCGTGCTGCAGTTCATGGGGTCACAAAGAGTCGGACACGACTGAGCGACTGATCTGATCTGATCTGAATGGTGGCCTCATGGAATGGATTTGAAAGTGGTTTTCAATTCTTGGAAATAGTTTGAGAAGGATAGGTAGTACCTTTTCTTTCTGTGTTTGGTAGAATGTCTCTGTGTAGCCATTGGATCTTAGACTTAAATTTGCTGGGAGTTTTTTGACTATTAATTCAATTTTACTACTAGTGACTGTTCAGCTTAGGTTATTTCTTCCAGAATCAGTCGTGAAAAGATTGTAAGTTTCTAGAAATTTACCCATTTTTTTCTCCTAGGTTTCCAATCTGTTTGCATATAACTTCTCATAGTACTCTCTTTTGAGTTTTTTGTATTTCTGTGATATCGGTTATAGTTTCTCCTCTTTCACTTCTTATTTTGCTTATTTGGGTTCTCTCTCTCTCTTTAACAAGCCTGGCTAAAGGCTTTTCCATTTTGCTTATGTCTGCAAAGAAATCAGCTCAGCTTCACTGATCTTTCCTATTACATCTTTTTTTTTTTTGGGGGGGGGTGGGATGGGGGGCTCTATTTCTTATATGTCCTCTCAGATCTTTATTATTTCTTTATTCCTGCTGACTTTGGGCTTTGTTCTAACTCCTTCAATTGGAAGGTTAGGTTGTTTGTTTGAGATTTTTCTTGTAGGCCTGTATTGCTACAAACTTCCCTCTGAGAGCTGCCTTTCTATATCCCATGGATTTTGGCAAGTTGCATTTTTATTTCCATTTGTCTTGAGGTATTTTCTGATACCTCAAGGAGATCAGCCCTGGGATTGCTTTGGAAGGAATGATGCTAAAGCTGAAACTCCAGTACTTTGGCCACCTCATGCGAAGAGCTGACTCATTGGAGAAGACTCTGATGCTGGGAGGGATTGAGGGCAAGAGGAGAAGGGGACGACAGAGGATGAGATGGTTGGATGGCATTACTGACTTGATGGATGTGAGTCTGAGTGACCTCCGAGAGCTGGTGATGGACAGGGAGGCCTGGCGTGCTGCGGTTCATGGGGTCGCAAAGAGTCGGACACGACTGAACGACTGATCTGATCTGATCTCATTTTCTGATTTCCTCTTTAATTTCTTCATTGACTCACTGATTTTTTTTTAACACTAGCATTTTTTTATTATTATTATTTTTTGCAAAGAACTACATGTCTGAGTTTGCAAAGGACCTTTTAAAATACATACAAGGAATTCATGTGCCAATCAAATTTGTGCCCAATAGGTTGCAACAGATGCCTGGGTCCATCTATGGGAAAAGGAGTCTACTTCAGATGCAACAATGTGCCAGAGCTCAAAAGGTGACCTAGAAGTCTAAGGATGTAATACAATCTTGTGATTCTCATTGATATACTTAAATCATCCAGAGAGAAGAAATGGGATACATTAACCGAGGACTTGGACTTGCCTGGGTCTGGCAGATTATTCACATTGTACCCCTGATTACCAGCCATAGGCAAGGATGATGCTTCATTGTCATAAGGCCTGGTCAGGCTATGGTATTACTATTCCAGTCTAGCATGTGGATGCCAAAACTACCATAGCTTCCCTTGAATAAAACCTACATCATATTTTTGGATATCCCATACGACTTGACTCTGTCCAAGGAAAATCTTTCACTGCCCAAGCAAGACAACAATGGGCACACTCCTATGGACAATGGAGACTAAACACTTCAGTGCAAGGGAATAAGGCTCTGCAAGACATGTTGGAAACAGTTTGATCATGGTAGAAGTGAACTAGGCAGTCACAGAATTAGGCTATGCCTGCAAAATAACAATCTCAACATGTCAATCATTATTTTGATTTTTTTCTCCTTGGAGTGTACAACTTTGGGGTGTTCTGAGGTTCTGGGTACCAATATATCCTAGATAGGGCTCCTTGACTCTAGTCTTGATGCAATGCTTCCCATGGGCACTTTCCTCCTATGGGATACCACAAAGGTGGGAGATGAAACCAAGCAGTACCAGGGTGTTAGCTAGGATCCTTCTAGTAGTGCTGGCACACTGTTGACCATTCCAGTCAGGTGGGTGATGTTATCATGCATGTGAAGTTTTTGCAGTCCTTCTTAGACTGGCCAATTGAAGCTAAAACCTTTGTGTTTTGCTTCAAGCAAAACAAGTATAATGCAAGAAAGTAGGAGAACTGTACACATAAGTTAAAAGTAAAAACACTACAGTCATATTTCCTAACTGGAAAGGACAGAGAAAGGCAACCTAGAGTCATGAGCATAAAGATTTAGCCCAGAGCACAAGATTACTAAATGTCTATTTAAATTAGATCTCTTCTGTGTCATTCTCAATGTTAGAAGTAAGATGAATGGGTAGGAATTTGGAAATAAGTTTTGGTGGAGAGAAAGACAAACTGAATTTCTAACAACTCCTTTAGCTAAACTAGAAATTGTTTGTCTTTCTATTTGCCAAAACTTATACTTTAAAACTTACACAAACCAGCAGCATTATAAAAATGTTTGTCTTACTTTTAGGAGGGTAAACTATATAATACTAATATATTATATAATAGTTATATAGTATTATAGTAATATAATATATAATAGTATATATTATAATAGTCTAAAATAAAAATAGAATATCAAATTATTCTGTACACCTTAAACCAAAACAATTATAAAGGCAATTATATTGCAATAAAATGGAAAAAGGCAATTGATAATTAAAATGCAATCTAAAAAAAGAGAGAAGAAATTTTATCAGCTCATTATAAAAGGCACAGGTTGGGTCTGAACACAGAAGCCATAGCCTATACAATGAGCAGTTTCAACCAGATGATTAAATGGAGACAAAGGAAATTACTTTGGTTCTCAGAGGAAAAAAAAAATACAAGGTGATGAAAAGGGAATGACAAAAAAGAAAGTTTAGAAATAAATATTTAACACTTATCCCCTTTTCTAAGTAAAGCAACTGGATATCACACAAGAAGTTTTTAAAATCATTCTATGGAAAACTCCTTAAATCATTTTATCAACAATATAAAAGAGAAATCTACCTCTTTCTTTATCTTGACAGAAGATTTCTACAAACACAGTTTAGCGATTTATTTAAAAAGGGTGGTTATTTTTTGATAAGTAACATCAAATTGGTATTTTCCCCAGATTTTGTGGACATACATAAGTTCCGCTGAAACTAGTAAATGTTATTGTTACTGAATTTCAGTACAGTACTCTACTAGGGAGATAAGGAAAGGAGGAAAACTAGTATGGTAGTAGTGGGGAATAAAAATGAAAGACTTTAAACTTATTCCTACTAAGAAGTTGGTCTTTTCGGGTTTAATTGTGTGGATACGCCCACATAATGGCACAGGGTAAAATCCTGTAATGTCTCACACTGTAGTAAAATTTAACTGGATGCACCTGAGATGAGACTTAGACATGAAAGCCCCCAAAACTACATGAAGACTGGAAAACAAAAACGAAATTGAGCATGGGATTTATTAGTGAAGAGAAAAGAATCTGAATTGCTAGGGAAAATAAATATTCAGGAAAAAATTCGCTATGTACATACTAACTGGATTTTCCCTCACATGAGGTAGGAAATAAGAACCATCTATTATTTCCATCTAACTTTCTAATCATCAAATAAAAATCAATAATTGTGAAACTGAACAACCCATCTGTGATACTCTGAAATATCTCTTATAGCAAAAATGGCATTACTAAATTCCACTGGAAACTTCCCTTATGATTTATGTAATTTTGTCATCTTCTAAATATCTTTTATAATACTTAGCACACAACTATTAAAAAAAAAACATGTTTGGGGGACTAGGTCAAGATGGCAGAGGAGTAGGATGTGGAGCTCATCTTCCCACAGATACATCAAAAATAGATTTATGTATGGAACAACTCTCACAGAACATCTACTGAACACTGGCAGAAGACTTTAGACTTCCAAAAGGGCATGAAAAGTGGGTAGGGCAAAAGAAAAACAAAAAAAAAAAAAAAAGAAAGGAATATAGACAAGACCTATGCCTCTGGGAGGGAGCTGTGAAAGAGGAATGCTTTCATCACAGGAGCAAGTCCTCTCACTAGCAGGGACACAGGTGAGGCTTTGGAGCCTCAGAGAGCCCAGCAATAGGTGTGCAGAGGGCAAAGCAGAGTCAGGTCCTGACCACCCAGCACTCTCCAGCCTGAGGTATATGGAGATGGTGGGGGCTGGGTACTAAGGCTCAGGCTTCAGTGACCCTGGGGACTGGACTGGAGTTGGCTGCATGAAGACAGCCTGAGGGGCTAGAGTGCAGTGCACTTACAACCAAAGGAGTCTGGGAAGAAGCCTGGGCCTGCCAGAGAGCTATGAGACCATTGTTAGGAGGTGTGTGAGGAGATGGTGGGCCAAGGCTGCTTTCTCCATGCACTTGCAGGCAGCAGGGCTCTGCCTACATGAACTCCAGGGGAGGCTGTGAGCTGTGGCTGCCATCTTGGACTCCAGATGCAGGTGCAGACTACTGCTGTCGCTGCCACCTTGCCAAGAATTCTGTGAATGGGTGTCACTGGCCCCATCTTCCCAGAAGTCAGCATGGCCTGTCACTGCTGAGGGTCCTGTGATCTAGGACCAACATCCCCAGAAATGAGGATGGCCCACTGCTGCTGAAGAGGACCCTGTGACCTGGCACCAATCACTGCTCCCACCTCCCAGGGGTGCATGACACACTGTCGCCATCTAGGGTCCCACGCTCAGTGACCAACTTTCCTAAAGACTGGTGACTTGCTGCTGCCACTGCTAGGGACCCACGATTGGGAGGTAATCACTGATGTGCCTCCCTGGGAGGGAGCACCCGCACATCTCCTATCAAAGGGACAACAGCCAGCGTAGGCTGAGGAAAGAGACAGCAAGCATCTAAACCAAAAACAGCCCTCAAGTCAAAAACAAAAATTGAATCCACACAAGTTACACAGGGACGTTGTTGTTCAGTCACTCATTGGTGTTTGACTCTCTGTGACCCCATGGATTGCAGCATGCCAGGCTTCCCTGTTCTTCACTATCCCAAGGGGGTCAAACTCATGTCCATTGAGTCAATGTTGTCATCCAACCATCTAATCCTCTGTCACCTCCTTCTCCTCCTGCCCTCAATCTTTCCTAGTATCAGTCTTCTCAGTGAGTCAGCTCTTCACATCAGGTGGCCAAAGTATTGGAGCTTCAGCTTCAGCATTAGTCTTTCCAATGAATATTCACGGTTGATTTCCTTTAGGATGGACTAGTTTGATCTCCTGGCTGTCCACGGGACTCTAAAGAGTCTTCTCCAACACCACAGTTGAAAGGCATCAATTCTTTGAAAGGCATCAATCGATGCTCAGCCTTCTTTATGGTACAACTCTCACATCTGTACATGACTACTGGAAAAACCACAGCTTTGACTCGACAGACCTTTGTTGGCAAAGTGATATATATGCTTTTTAATACACTGTTTCCAAGGAGCAAGGACTTCCCTCATGGCTCAGATGGTAAAGCATCTGCCTACAATGCGGGAGACCCGGGTTCGAGCCCTGGGTTGGGAAGATCCCCTGGAGAAGGAAATGGCAACCCACTCCAGTACTATTGCCTGGAAAATCCCATGGACAGAGGAGCCTGGTAGGCTACAGTCTATGGGGTCGCAAAGAGTCGGACACGACTGAGAGACTTCACTTTCACAAGGAGCAAGCGTCTTTTAATCTCATAGCTGCAGTCACCATCTGCAGTGATTTGGGGGCCCAAGAAAATAAAGTTTGTCACTGTTTTCATTTTATTCCCATCTATTTGCCATGAAGTGATGGGACCAGATGCCATGATTTTAGTTTACTGAACGTTGATTTTTAGGCCAGCTTAATCATTCTCCTTTTTCACTTTCATCAAGAGGCTCTTTACTTCCTCTTCAATTTCTGCCATGAGGGTGGGTGTCATTTGCATAACTGAGGTTATTGATATTTATGCTGGCAATCTTGATTTCAGCTTGAGCTTCATCCAGCCAGATATTTCTGATGATGTACTCTGTATATATGTTAAATAAGCAAGGTGACAGTATACAGCCTTGATGTGCTCTTTTCCCAATTTGGAACCGGTCTGCCTTGACATACTCCTTTCCCAGTGTGGAACGAGACTGTTGTTCCATGGCAGGTTTGAACTGTTGCTTCTCAACCTCCATAAAGATTTCTCAGGAGGCAGGTAAGTTCATCTGGTATTTCCATCTCTTGAAGAATTTTCCACAGTTTGTTGTGATCCACACAGTTAAAGGCTTTAGCAGAGTCAATGAAGCAGAAGTAGATGTTTTTCTGGAATTGCCTTGCTTTTTCTATGATGCAACAGATGTCGGCAATTTGATTTCTGGTTCCTCTGCCTTATCTAAATACAGCCTGTACATATGGGAGTTCTTTGTTCACACACCGCTGAGGCCTAGCTTGAAGGATTTTGAGCATTACCTATTAGCTATTAGTGAAATGAGTGCAATTGTGCAGTAGTCTGAACATTCTTTGACATTGCCTTTCTTTGGGATTGAAATGAAAACTGAGCTTATCCAGTCCTGTGGCCACTGCTGAGTTTTCCAAATTTGCTGGCATATTGTTTGTAGTGATGCTTCTTCCTAAGGCCTCCTTCACTTCGCACTCCAGGCTATCTGGCTCTAGGTCACACCATTGTGGTTATCCGGGTCATTAAGACCTATTTTGCACAGTTCTTCTGTGTATCTTGCTCCCTCTTCTTAATGGTGTGGCTCTAGATCACACCGTTGTGGTTATCTGGGTCATTAAGACCTATTTTGCACAGTTCTTCTGTGTATCTTGCTCCCTCTTCTTAATATTTCTGCTCCTGTTAGGTCCATACTGTTTCTGTCCTTTATTGTGTTTATCTTTGCATGAAATGTTTCCTTTGTATCTCTAATTTTCTTGAAGAGACTGCTAGCCTTTCCCATTTTATTGTTTTCCTCTATTTCCTTGCATTGTTCACTTAAAAAGGCATTCTTATCTCTCCTTGCTATTCTTTGGAACTCTGCATTCAGATGGGTGTATCATTCCTTTTCTCCTTTGCTTTTGCTTCTCTTCACTCCTGATGATAAACAGCCTTCTAAGACCACAGTAGATAATTGTTCTTCCTAAACTCAGAGTAAGAGAAATAATAAGAAAATGAAAAAGCAGAGGAACCACTTTAAGTTAAAAGACCAAGAAAATGCCCCTGAAGGAATAAACAATGTAACAGACCTCCTCAGTCTAACAGATACGGACTTCAAAAAGGAGGTATTGAAAATACTGCAGAAATTAATAGACACTATTGATGAAAAGAGTTGACTCATTGGAAAAGACTCTGATGCTGGGAGGGACTGGGGGCAGGAGGAGAAGGGGACGCCAGAGGATGAGATGGCTGGATGGCATCACTGACTCGATGGATGTGAGTCTGAGTGAACTCCGGCAGTTGGTGATGGACAGGGAGGCCTGGCGTGCTGCGATTCATGGGGTCGCAAAGAGTCGGACACGACTGAGCGACTGATCTGATCTGATTGATGAAAATGCAGGTTATTATAAAAAGGAAGTAGAAGCTATAAGGAGGTACCAAGAAAAATTAGAAAATTCCTTTCCTGAGACAAAACCTGAGCTCAAGGCAATGAATAATAGCAGAACGAATGCAGAAGAAAGAATAAGTGATCTGGAAAATAAGACTGATTAAAAACTACCGAATCAAGGCAACAGACAGAATGCCAAAAAAACCCACAAAAAAACCCCCAACATAAAGAGACCTATGGGATAATGTAAAGTGGGTTAATCTATGCATAATAGGAATTCCAGAAGAGGAAAAAGGAGGACAGAGGATTAAAAATGTATTTGATGAAATTATGGCATAAAATTTCCCAAACTTAAAGAAGGAAACAGATATTCAGATACAGAAAGCATAGAAGGTCTCAAAGAAGATGAACACAATCAGATCTACACAAACACGTATTATAATAAAAAAGGGCACAAGTTAAAAGGAGAGGATTCCAAAGGCAGGAAGAGAAAAAAGTTTTTTTTTAACAAGCAATTCCCATAAGGCAGTCAGCTGATTTCTCTACAGAAATACTGCAGGCCAGAAGGGAGTGATGAAATACATTCAAAATCTTAAAAGAGAAAAATCTGCGACCTAGAATACTCTAGCCAGCAAGATTATCATTTAGAATAGGAGGAGAAATAAAGAATTTTTCAGAGAAACAGAAATTAGAACGACACAGCAATACTGCTGCTGCTGCGTCGCTTCAGTCGTGTCTGACTCTGTACAACCCATAGACGGCAGCCCACCAGGCTCCCCCATCCCTGCGATTCTCCAGGCAAGAACACTGGAGTGGGTTGCCATTTCCTTCTCCAATGCATGAAAGTGAAAAGGGAAAGTGAAGTCGCTCAGTTGTGTCCGACTCTTAGCGACCCCATGGACTGCAGCCTACCAGGCTCCTCCACCCATGGGATTTTCCAGGCAAAAGTACTAGAGTGCGGTGCCACTGCCTTCTCCGATAGTAATACTAAGCCTATCCTAAAATAAATATTGAAAGGTCATTGCTCAATAGAAGAGAACAAATAGCAAGGAGGAAATCACAACTGAAAAGTAAAGCACTTAAATTAGCCAAAAAACAAAAACAAAAACCCTACTTGTGAAAGCAATGATGAACACAAGGAACAGCAAAGGGATAAATATGAAGATATAAAAAGGGACATCAAAATCATAAAATGTAAGGAAGGAGAGTAAAAAAATGCAGATTCTTTTTCTTTTCTATTTTTAAGAATGTATTTGAGCCCCTATGAGTATCAGTCTAAATCAAGTGGATTAGGAAGGGGTTAACAGACTTGAAAAAACAGCAATGACAAATTAAAAATATACAAGAAATCCATAGACTTTAAAGCAAAGGCTGAAAGTTAAAGGGCATTAATAATGATAAAAGGATCAATACAATAAGAGGATTTTTACCCACTTCAATATATATGCACCTAATATATGAGCACCCCAATACTAACAGAACATAAAGGGAGAAATCAATATGAATACACTAACAGCAGGAGACTCTAACATCCTACTCACACCAATAGACAGATCTTCCATACAGAGAATCAATAAGGCAACATAAGTCCTTAATGATACAACAGAACAGCTTTGCTTAATTGGTATTTTCAGGATACTACATCCAAAAAAGAAAACAAACAAAGAAAACAAAACCCCAAATAATCATTCTTTTCAAGAGCACATGGAACATTCTCTAGGACTGACCACGTCCTTGGGCACAAAACTAATCTTAACTAACAGTACAGAAACTGTTTCAAGTATCTTCTCTGATCACAATGGCATGGAAGCAGAAATCAACCACAGGAAAGAAATGAGAAAAAAATGATGACCTGGAGACTAAATAACATGCTACTGAAAAATGGGTCAATGAGGAAATCATAATAAAAGAATTTTAAAAATACCTTGGACAAATGACGATGAAAACACAATCATAAAAAATCTGGATGCAGCAAAAGCAGTTTTCAGAGGAATGTTCAGAGTGATACAGGCCTTGATCAAAAACCAAAACACTTCAAGTAAACACCCTAAACAATCACCTAAAAGAATTAGAAAGAGAAGAACAAAAACAGTAACAAAAAATTAAGGTCAAAGGAGTGAAATAATAAAGTTCAGAGTGGAAAGAAAATAAAGATTAAAAAAAAACAAAACACCCCAACAAATCCAAGAGCTGGTTCTTTGAAAGGGCAAACAAAATAGACAAACATCTGGCCAGGCTCACCAAGAAGAACAGAGATGGCACCCAAATAAACAAAATAAGAAGTGAAAAAGGAGAAATTTCAATTGACAGTGCAGGGTGGGTAAAAAGGTTAAGAGAATACTGCAATTATACAGCAACAAACTGACAACTTAGAAGAAATGGACAACTTTGGAGAAACATATAGACAACCAAAAGTGAATCAAGAACAAATAAATAATTTGAAAAGACTGATCACTAAAAGTAAAATGCAACCTGTAATTAAAAAACGTCCTAAAAAAAAATTCGGTCCAGGACTGGGTGGTTTCACAGACAACTTCTACAAACACACATACAAGAACGTATACTGATTCTTGTTAAACTCTTAGAAAAGACTCAAGAGGAGGGAACACTCTCAGAGACAATCTATGAAGCCCCATCACCCTGATACCAAAATCAGACGTAAGACATTACCCAAAAAGAAAATGACATGTCAGCATTTTTGATGAATGTAGATGCAAAAATTCTCAATAAAATACTAGCAAACCGAATCTAGTAACACATAAAAAAGACAATATAACATGACTATGTGAGATTATATCCCAGATTTACAAGGATAGTTCAAAATATGCAAATAAATGAATATAATAACATCACATTAACAAAAAAAAGTAAAAACCACATGATCATCTCAATAGATGCAGAAAAAGCATTTGACAAAATTCAACATCCATTCATGATAAAAATTCTTACCAAAGTCAGAAAAGAGGGGACAAAGCTCAACATACTAAAAGCCATTTATGAGAAATCCACAGCCATTATAATACTCAACGAGGTAAAATGGAGAGCCTTCGCAGTAAAGGCTGGAATAAGACAAGGATACCCACTGTCACCACTTCTATTTAATACAGTTTTGAAGTTCTAGCCACATCAATCAAACAAGGAAAAGAAATAAAAGGTATCCAAACTGGAAGGTAAAATTTTTACTATAGGTAGATGACAAGATACTATACACAGAAAATTACAAGGACTCTACACGAAAACTAATAGATATAAAAAGTGAATTCAGGATAGTAGAATACAAGATTAACATTCAGAAATCGGTTGCATTCATTTACACAAACAATGAAATATCAGAAGGGGAATGTAAAAAAAAAATACTATTTTAAAAAATTACATCAAAAATAAAATACCTAGGAGGTCAAAGACTTATATGCTAAGAACTACAAAACATTAATAGAATTAAAAAATTCAAAAAATGGAAAAATAACCCATGCTTTTAAATTTGAATAATTAACACTGTTAAAGAGGCAATACTAGCCAAAGTAATCCACAGAGTTAATGCTATCCCTATCAAAATACTCATGATATTTTCCACAGAACTATAACAAATTTATATTAAACCATAAAAGACCCAGAATTACCAGGTGTTCTGAAAAGAAAAAAAAAAGAAAAAAGCAAGCAGGAGGCATAACTCTCCCAGACTTCAGACAATACTACAAAGCTATAGTAATCCAAACTGATACCAGTGTGGTACTGGTACAAAAACAGGCATATGAATCAAAGGAATAGAGGGTCCAGAAATAAACCTACACAACCATGATCAATTAATCTTTGACAAATGAGAGACCAGAATATACAATGGGAAAAAGAAAGTCTCTGCAGCTAGTGGTGCTAGGAAAGCTAGAGACCTGCATGTATCAATAAATCAATGGAGTTGGAACACATCCTCACATAATGCACAAAAATAAACTTGAAATAGCTTAAAGACTAAACATAAGAAGACACCATAAAACTCCTAGAAAAAAGCACAAGCAAAACACTCTCTGACATAAATTGTACCAATGTTTTCTTAGATCCGTCTCCCAAGACAATAGAAATAAACCAATGAGACGTAATCAAATTTATATACTTCTGTACAGCAAAGGAAACCATTAAAAACAAAAAACTGAAAAAACCTATGGAATGGGAGAAAGCATCTGCAAATGATGTGACAGACAAGGGCTTGATCTCCAAAATATACAAACAACTCAATACAATTTAACAACAAAAACACAGATAACCCAATCAAAATGTGGGTAGAAAACCTTAATAGACCTTTCTCCAAACAAGACATACAAAAGGCCACTAAGTACATGAAAACATGCTCAATGTAATTAAATTATTAGAGAAATGCAAATGAAAACTACAATGAGGTACCACCTCACACCGGTCAGAATGGTCATCATTAAAAAGTCTACAAGTAATAAATGCTAGAGAGAATGTGGCAAAAAGGGAACTTTCCTACACCGATGGTGGGAAGGAAAGTCTGTACAGCCACTATGGAAAACAGAATAAAGGTTTCTCAGAAAACTATAAAAACAGAATTATTATATGATCCAGTAGTCCCACTGCTGGGAATATACCTGAACAAAACTGTAAGTCAAAAAGATATGTGTACCCCTATATTCATAGAAGCACTGTTCACAATAGCCAAAATACAGAAATGACGTAAATTTCCATTGACAGATGAATGGATTAAGAATATGTGGTAAATATAAACAATAAAATATTACTCAGCCATAAAAAAAAAATGAAATAATGCCACTTGCAGCAACATGGATGCATCATACTAAGTGAAGTTAGGTCAGAAAGAGCAAGACAAATATGAGAACTCATATGTGGAATCTAAAATATGCTACAAATGAACCTATGAAATAGAAACAGATTCACTGACATATAGAACAGACTTGTGGTTGCCATGGGGAAGGGGGAGAGGGAGACAGATGGACTGGGAGGCCGAGGTTGGTAGACGAAAACTATTACATTCAGAATGGATAAAAAACAAGGTCCTAATGTATAGCACAGCAAACTATACTGAATATCCAGTGATAAATCATATTGGAAAGGAATATAAAAAAGGAATATATGTATCTGTATAACTGAGTCACTTTGCTGTACTACAGAGATTGGATAATATAAACTTTTTCAATTAAAAAAAATTTTAAACTTGCCAACCTATTAAAAAAAATAAATTGCCCTGAGCTCTTTAAAAATAAACTAAAAATGACCTACAGGTTAATAATGGTAACATACAGAAAATAAGTCTTAATTGTGGACACAATGGAGAAAAGAGAGGGTAGGATGAAGGGAGAAAGTAGCAGTGACATATATACATTCAGTTCAGTTGCTCAGTTGTGTCCGACCCTTTGAGACCCCACAGACAGCAGCACCTCAGGCCTCCCTGTCCATCATCAAGTCCCGAAGCTTGCTCAAACTATATCCACTGAGTTGGTGATGCCATCCAATCATGTCACCCTCTGTCATCCCTTTTTCCTCCTAACCTTCAGTCTTGCCCAGCATCAGGGACTTCTCCAATGAGTCAGTTCTCTGCATCAGGTGGCCCAAGTCCTGGAGCTTCAACTTCAGCTTCAGTCCTTCCAATGAATATTCAGGACCAATTTCCTTTAGGATGGACTGGTTTGATCTCCTTGCAGTCTAAGGGACTCTCAAGAGTCTTCTCCAACACCACAGTTCAAAAGCATCAATTCTTTGGCACTCAACTTTCTTTATGGTTCAACTCTCACATCCCTATATGACTAGTGGAAAAACCACAGCTTTGACTAGACGGACCTTTGTTGGCAAAGTAATGTCTCTGCTTAATATGCTGTCTAGGTTGGTCATAGCTTTTCTTCCAAAGAGCAAGTGTCTTTTAATTTCCTGGCTAAGTCAATATTTCCAGTGATTTTGGAGCCCAAGAATAAAGTCTCTTACTGTTTCCACTGTTTCCCCCTCTACTTGCCATGAGGTGATGGGATTGGATGCCATGATCTTAGTTTTTTGAATGTTGAGTTTTAAACCAGCTTTTTCACTCTCCTCTTTCACTTTCATCAAGAGGCTCTTCAGTTGCTTCTTGCTTTCTGCCATAAGGGTGGTGTCATCTGTGTATCTGAGGTTATTGATATTTTTCCCGGCAATCTTGATTCCAGCTTGTGCTTCATCCAGCTCAGCATTTTGCATGATGTACTCTGCATATAAGTTAAATAAGCAGGGTGACATTAGACAGCCTTGATATACTCCTTTCCCAATTTGGAACCAGTCTGTTATTCCATGTCTGGTTCTAACTGTTGCTTCTTGACCTGCATACAGAGTTCATGAGGCAGGTAAGGTGGCCTGGTATTCCCATCTCTTTAAGAATTTTCCACAGTTTGTTGTAATTCATACAGTCAAAGGCTTTGATGTAGTCAATAAAGCAGATGTTTCAGATCTTTTTCTGGAACTCTCTTGCTTTTTCAATGATCCAGTGGATGTTGGCAATTTGATCTCTGGTTCCTCTGCCTTTTCTAAATCCAGCTTGAATATCTGGAAGTTCTTGGTTCAGGTATAGTTGAAGCTTCGCTTAGAGAATTTTGAGCATTATTTTGCTAGCATGTGAGATAAGTGCAGTTGTGTAGTACTTTGAACATTCTTTGGCACTGCCTTTGTTTGGTAATGGAAAGAAAACTGACCTTTTCCAGTTCTGTGGCCACTACTCAGTCTTCCAGATTTGCTGGCATATTGAGTGCAGCACTTTCACAGCATCATCTTTTAGGATTTGAAATAGCTCAACTGGAATTCCATTACCTCCTCTAGCTTTACTTCTTAGTGATACTTCCTAAGGCCCACTTGATTTCACATTCCAGGATGTTTGGCTCTTAGTTAAGTGATCACACCATTGTGGTTATCTGGGTCATGAAGATCTTTTTGCCACCTCTTCCTAATAGAGTCTGCTTCTTTTAGGTCCATACTGTTTCTGTCCTTTATTGAGCCCAGTTTTGCATGAAATGTTCCCTTGGTATTTCTCATTTTCTTCAAGACACCTCTAGTCTTTCCCATTCTACCATTTTCCTCCATTTCTTTGCACTGCTCACTGAGGAAGAGTTTCTTGTCTCTCCATGCTATTCTTTGGAACTCTGCATTTAAATGTGTATGTATTTCCTCTTCTCCTTTGCCTTTTGCTTCTCTTCTTTTCTCAGCTATTTGTAAGACCTCCTCAGACAACCTTTCTGCCCTTTTGCAATTCTTTCTCTTGGGGATGGTCTTGATCACTGCCTCTTGTACAATGTCATGAACCTCCATCCATAGTTCTTCTGGCACTCTATCAGGTCTGAACTTTTGAATCTGTTTGTCTTTTCCATTGTATAATCGTAAAGGATTTGATTTAGGTCATACCTGAATGGTCTAGTGGTTTTCCCTACTTTTTTCAAATTAATTTTGCAGTAAGGACCTCATGATCTGAGCCACAGTCAGCTCCTGGTCTTATTTTTGCTGACTGTATAGAGCTTCTTCATCTTCGGTTGCAAAAAAGTATAATCAATCTGATTTCAATGTTGACCATCTGGTGATGTCTATGTGTAGAATCATCTCTTGATTTGTTGGAAGAGGGTGTTTGCTATGACCAGTATGTTCTCTCAGCAAAATTCTGTAAGCCTTTGCATTGCTTCATTTTGTACTTCAGGTATCTCGTGCCTTTCTACTTTTGCATTCCAGTCCCCTATGATGAAAAGGAATCTTCTTTTGGTGTTAGTTTTAGAAGGTCTTGAATGTCTTTGTAGAAACCATTCACCTTCAGCTTCTTCAGCATTACTGGTTCAGGCACAGACTTGGAATACTGTGATACTGAATGGTCTGCCATGGAAACCAACACAAATTAGTCTGTCGTTTTTGAGACTGTACCCAAATACTGCAATTTGGACTCTTCTGTTGACTATGAGCGTTTCTCCAATTCTTCTAAGGGATTCTTGCCTAAAGTAGTAGAGATAATGGTCATCTGAATTAAATTTGCCCATTCCAGTCCACTTTGGTTCACTGATTCCTAAAATGCTAATGTTCACTTTTGCCATCGCCTGTTTGACTACTTCCAATTTACGCTGATTCATGGACCTAACATTCCAGATTCCTATGCAACACTGTTCTTTACAGCATTGGACTTTACTTACATCACTAGTCACATCCAGAACTGGTAACTGTTTTCACTTTGACTCCGTCTCTTTATTCCTTCTGGAGTTATTTCTCCACTCTTCTCCAGTAGCATATTGGGCACCTACTGACCTGGGAAGTTCATCTTTCAGGATCCTATCTTTTTGCCTATCCATACTGTTTGTGGGATTCTGAAGGCAAGAATACTGAAGTGGTTTGCCATTCCCTTCTTCAGTCAACCATGTTTTGTCATAACTCTCCACCATGACTCATCCATCTTGGATGACCCTACATAGCATGGCTTATAGTTTCATTGAGTTAGACAAGTCTGTGGTCCATGTGATTAGGTTGCTAGTTTCCTGTTATTGTGGATTTCATTCTGTCTGCCCTCTGGTGAATGAGGATAAGAGGCTTATGGAAGCTTCCTGATGTGAGATCCTATCAGATCAGATCAGATCAGTCACTCAGTCGTATCCGACTCTTTGCGACCCCATGAATTGCAGCACACCAGGCCTCCCTGTCCATCACCAACTCCTGGAGCTCACTCAGACTCACATCCATCGAGTCAGTGATGCCATCCAGCCATCTCATCCTCTGTCGTCCCCTTCTCCTCCTGCCCCCAATCTCTCCCAGCATCAGAGTCTTTTCCAATGAGTCAACTCTTTGCGTGAGGTGGCCAAAGTACTGGAGTTTAAGCTTTAGCATCATGCCTTCCAAAGAAATCCCAGGGCTGATCTCCTTCAGAATGGACTGGTTGGATCTCCTTGCAGTCCAAGGGACTCTCAAGAGTCTTCTCCAACACCACAGTTCAAAAGCATCAATTCTTCAGCGCTCAGCCTTCTTCACAGTCCAGCTCTCACATCCATACATGACCACAGGAAAAACCATAGCCTTGACCAGACGAACCTTTGTTGGCAAAGTAATGTCCCTGCCTTTGAATATGCTATCTAGGTTGGTCATAACTTTCCTTCCAAGGAGTAAGCGTCTTTTAATTTCTTGGCTGCAGTCACCATTTGCAGTGATTTTGGAGCCCAGAAAAATAAATTCTGACACTGTTTCCACTGTTTCTCCATCTATTTCCCATGTAGTGATGGGACCAGATGCCATGATCTTCGTTTTCTGAATGTTGAGCTTTAAGCCAACTTTTTCACTCTCCACTTTTACTTTCATCAAGAGGCTTTTTAGTTCTTCTTCACTTTCTGCCATAAGGGTGGTGTCATCTGCATATCTGAGGTTATTGATATTTCTCCCGGCAATCTTGATTCCAGCTTGTGTTTCTTCCAGTCCAGCATTTTTCATGATGTATTCTGCATAGAAGTTAAATAAACAGGGTGACAATATACAGCCTTGACCATACTCCTTTTCCTATTTGGAACCAGTCTGTTGTTCCATGTCCAGTTCTAACTGTTGCTTCCTGACCTGTATACAAATTTCTCAAGAGGCAGGTCAGGTGGTCTGGTATTCCCATCTTTCAGAATTTTCCACAGTTTATTGTGATCCACACAGTCAAAGGCTTTGGCATAGTCAATAAAGCAGAAATGGATGTTTTTTCTGCAACTCTCTTGCTTTTTCCATGATCCATCCTATACTATCATGTAAAAATGGATAACTAGTGGAAAGCTACTATATAACACAGGGAGGCCAGCCTGGCTTTCTCTGATGACCTAGAGGGGTTGGATGTGAGCAGAGAAGGAGACTCAAGAGGGAGGGGAAATGTATAAAATTATTTCTGGTTCACAATGTTGTATACAGAAACCAACACAATATTGTAAAGCCATTATCCTCCGATTAACAAATTTTTAAAAATAGCATAAAAAAGAAAGTCAAAGAATATTATCAAAATTATCCTAGAAGTCTAAAAATAAAATTGCACTTAAAAAGATAAAATACTGGGCTTCCCTTGTGGCCCACTGGTAAGGAATTCACCTGCCAATGTAGGAGATAAGGGTTCAAATCCCTGATCTAGGAAGATCCCGCATGCCATGGAACAAGTAAGCCCATGTGCCACAACTCCTTAGCCTGTGCTCTAGAGATCAGAAAGTGCAACTACTGAAGCCCATGTTCCCTAGAGCCTGTGCTCTGCAAAGAGAGAAGCCACAACACTGAAAAGCCTACGTACCATAACCAGAATGTAGCTCAGTCTTGCCACAACTAGAGAAAAGCTGGCACAGCAATGAAGATGAAGCACAATCAAAAATAAACAGAAATTTAAAATGTTTTCTAATACCTATGATACTCATAACAATTCAAATAATGGAATTTAGCAACTTCTAAAACAGATTGCTGTGAGATTTAGTTTTATTCTATGAAAATCTGGCAGTTCAAGTTACAGGAATCTAGGTTATCCAATATAAAAATTCCAGTGATTTCTCATTCCTATCCTTTGTTATTTTAATGATTACATATCCAGTATTCAATACTGTGGGATTCCTTTTACGTCAGAGCCTTTTCTAAGAGAGTGGAAGAACAGAAATAGTTTAAAATCAAATATTCTAAAATCCAACAAATCTATTCACCTCTGATAAAAGTTCTACTATGGATATGACCCTTGAGAATCAAAATAAGAAAGCTTATTTAGTTTCTATATATCAAGAGAAACAAGGAATCTCTTTTGATTATTAACTAGAAAAAGACTGTAATCATAATTCTAATTAGCTTCTTAAAATACTATATCCTCTAAAATTTAGATGTACTAGGCTGTCAATCGTGGTTTAAGATAGCATTACAACTTAGTAAGACAAAAGTTTTGAGACATGTGCTGATGTTTCAAGTTTCATCATGGCCACAAGTAAACAGTATTCAGCTATATCATCTCACATTTCATTATTATTATACTTTTTGGAAAAAAAAACCAACAAATGTCATCTTAATTTCAAGCTTTTGACCATTAATATTTGCACAAAGCGTATCTTCTATCGAAGCTGAGAACAGAGTAACTTACCCTGTCATGAAGAGTCCAGCCAACATATTTTAGGTAACTGTCATTCAAAAAGGCATCACTATACATTTTCATCCATACTCCAATTTCTTCAATACAAATGGCTCTAATTTCAGCAATAGCATCACTAGAGGAGGAAAAAACAAAAGAAAAAACAAAGAAAGAAAAACCTCTGACTAACATTCAAAGGTAGAATGGACTTCGTACTTATTTTCAGCAAGCAACAAAAACAGTATTATCCAAATACTGGGCTTTCCAGGTGGTGCTAGTGTTAAAGAACCCACCCGCCAATGAAGGAGACATAAGAGATGGGGGTTCGATCCCTGGGTTGGGAAGATCCACTTAAGAAAGAAATGGCAACCACTTTAGTATTCTTGCCTGGAGAATTCCATGGGCAGAGAAGCCTGGTGGAGTTACAAAGAGTTGGACACGACTGAAGCAACTTAGCACAATCCAAATACTTTTATTTATACATGCACTCTCAAATGTCTCCAACTTGAATATCTTCTATTTTTTATATGACTTCTATAAAAACTACCAATAACAAACTGAAAAAAAAAAAAAAAAAAAAAAAACGCTCCTGGAAATCATCTTATTTTGACTCAAGTGCTGTATTTTCAGTAGACTCGGAAATGGCATTTGCAGTTTTCTGAAAACCTCCCAATTATAGGATCATTAAACATGTTAAAACTTCTAAGGAACCAGAGTATCAATATCCAAATACAGAATAATGTAGAATTCAAAAACAGTTTCTCTAAATAACTGTGAGTTATAAGGTAGTACACATCTAAAGAATTAAACGAAAATAATTTTCATGAACATCAAATTAGCATTTATGAGGCAAAATTTTAGAAGCCTGTATTATTTGAAAATGTATGAGCCTGTGTGTTCAGTCACATCTACTCTGTATTCCTATGGACTGTAACCCACCAGGATCCTCTGTCCATGGAGTTTTCCAGGCAAGAATATAGGAGTGGGTTGCTATTTCCTTCAACAGGCTATCTTCCTGACCCAGAAATCAAACCAGTGTCTCCTGAATTAGTAGGCAGATTTTTTTATTACTGTGCCACTCGGGCAGCCATTGAACATATAGCTTACAAACTCCAAGACCTTAATTCATGTTTAGTCACAAAAGAACAATCCTGACTACACTATGAAATTGTAAGAGAAAAAACTGCAAAAGTCAAGGTCTCTGGCTCTGTGCCCAGACAACTTTTCACCTAACCATCAGCATCCACCACAACCCTCTTGGGAGTACTTCTAAAATCTGTGCACCACAAACAACCACGATATTAATTTTTCACCTTATCTTTCAATAGGTTAATAATTCTGGCTAAAAACACTCCCAAATTATACAGTATGGTAAATCCTACCTTTCTTTTGTAGATCAATCTTAAAGGTTTCTGAGCTGCCACACATGAATACATAGTTAAAACTTCAGGTAATTTTTAATTCTCCAATTTATACAAGGCAATCATCTATCAAGGTGCTTTTCTTGGTTTCTCTTTTGGGATGAGTGCTAGTATTCTAATATTTAATTCTCTGCTCTAATAAATTTTAGTTCCTTCTAAGTCCATGTCATTGCTTAAAAAATAAAAATATTAAACATTCTCTCTCAAAAGTATACTACCAATTACAGAGTTAAGGTCTTCCTACATTTTTGTTGGTTGTTGCTGTTGTTAATACCCTTTTCTCTATAGCATGGAGGCGAGTCATATAGACTTTGGAGCAAGATATCTTGAGTGTAAATCCTAACTCTGCTATTTACTAGTTGCAAGTTACTTCCCTCTTTCTTAATTTCCTCATCGATAAAACAATAATAATGGAATCTAGACCTCATAGTTACTGTGAGAAGGTGTAACTGTGAGAAGGTCTGAGAGTAAAATAAAATATTTAGAAATGTGTTTCGTGCACGTGTGCTCAGTCACTTCAGTTGAGTACGACTCTTTGTGATCCTATGGATTATAGCCTGCCAGGCTCCTCTGTCCATGGGGATTCTCAAGGCAAAAACCCAGAGATCGAACCCACATCTCTTATATCTCATGCATTGGCAGGTGTGTTCTTTACCACTCGCGTGGCCTGAGAAGCCCAGAACTGTGTTCTGTACCTACTAAAACCTTCCCTAAATGTTCATTATTATAATTTTTTAGTTATCATCAATCTAGACATTCGTATCTAGACAAGATTAACAACTGTAAAAGAATGTTCCCTGACCTGTAAAATACTGAATGCAATAGATCAAGGGCATTTTCTAAATATGAAACATTTATTTTTTTCTGAATATGAAACATTTCAGACATTACAAAGTTATTAAACTTTAACTTCATATTACATATTTTGAAACTTTACATACATTATATCTTGTAGGTATTGTCTGCAACTTGATTTTTTCACAAGTCAGGTTTTACAATTTATACATACTGATTCATATAGCTTCAACTCCAATATATTAACTTTAACTGATTCAGTGATCTTTTCTACAAATAAATTACAAATTACTTATACATTCTCTCAGTAGCCGACCCTGGTTGTTTCCCAGTTTTTGGTTTTATTAACAATGAATGCCATAAACATTTTCTTACATGTCTCCTTATGCACATGTGTAAGGGTTTCCCTAGGGCAGTGTTCTTCAAACAGGGCATTTATTACCTATCAGCACATTATGAGTGGCAATCAAAAGCATTCAGCACAGAAAACACTAAAGTGCTTCACATGGGGTGAGGCAAGTATTTTTTCTTGGAACATCTGTGTACTTGATGTAGGATATGGTTAATACAGGAATCTGCCTACAATGCAGGAGACACAGGTTTGATTCCTGGGTTCGGAAGATCCCCTGGAGAAGGAAATGGGAACCCACTCCAGTATTTCTGCCTGGAAAATCCCATGGACAGAGGAGCCTGGAGGGTTTCAGTCCATGGGGTTGCAGGACTCAGAAACGAGTTAGGGACTAAACCGTGGTCAATGAAGTCTGTGAGACAGTGCTGTTATACTCAGAAGTAGAATTTACTGGGTGAGAAGGAATACACATCGTCACCTTAATTACATATTAACAAATTTCTCCATCTAGTGCTTTAAATCCCTGCCTGACATCGTATTCTACTATTTCATATAAATTTCCACCTCTAAGAACTACAAGTTCATATACTTTGCATTCTGCTGCTGCTGCTAAGTCATTTTAGTCGTGTCCGACTCTGTAGGACCCCAGAGAAGGCAGCCCACCAGGCTCCCCCATCCCTGGGATTCTCCAGGCAAGAACACTGGAGTGGGTTGCCATTTCCTTCTCCAATGCATGAAAGTGAAAAGTGAAAGTGAAGTCGCTCAGTCGTGTCCACCTCTTAGCGACCCCATGGACTGCAGCCCACCAGGCTCCCTCGTCCCTGGGATTCTCCAGGCAAGAACACTGGAGTGGGTTGCCATTTCCTTCTCCAATGCATGAAAGTGAAAAGTGAAAGTGAAGTCGCTCAGTTGTGTCCGACTCCTAGCGACTCCATGGACTGCAGCCTACCAGGCTCCTCCGTCCATGGGATTTTTCCAGGCAAGAGTACTGGAGTGGGGTGTCATTGCCTTCTCCAACTTTGCGTTCTACTGAAGTCAAAAACAAAACAAATAACAACATAGCTCCCCACCCCAAAACAAAACATAAACACAAAATACCCATTTTAGTTCTCCCAGTCCTACCAAGCAGTCATTCCCAAAGATCTATTACACTTATTCCCTGCTGAATTACTTTTGTAAAGACTAATCCTAAAATAAAAATAAAAACCAAAACAAAACAAAACCAGTCTGAGATTTTTTTTTTTTAACTACACAATCTCAGGGAAGCAGGCAAAGGATAAAATGAATAGGTATAGTGACTAAAACTATAGTAACTATGGGACTTCCCTCATGATCCAGTGGTTAAGAATCTGCCTTCCATTGCAGGGGACATGCACTGGATGCCTAATCTGGGAGCTGGATTCCACATGTCATGGAGCAAGTAAACCCTTGCATCCCAACTACTGAGTCTGTGAGCCTCAACTGGAGAGAAGCCCATGCGCTACAATGAAAGATCCCATGAGCAGCAACTAAGATCTGATGCAGACCAAAATAAATGAATAAATAAATAAATATTACAAACAAACTTTAGTGACTATTAAGTATGGTAATTCACAATACAGCTCAATCATTCTTCTACTCATTACTATTGGTATTATCCTTACTACTGGAATTGAGATTATGGGTGGTTGATTTCCAAGGCTATAGAATATAAAGACTTAGCTTTACATCAATAGGAAAAACTGAAAATAGTGTTCAAAATCTTTTTTTTATAACCATATCTATGTCTAACCCCGATCTTTAATGTCTTTTTTTAAAAAGGTATTTTTTTTTTTGAGTATAGTTGTTTTACAATGTTGTGCTATTTCCTGCTGTATAGCAAACTGAATCAGCTATATGAATACATATTCTAACGCCATTTTGGCTCACTTATTAGACTCCCCAAAGCTTATGTCTTTGGAATACAGCTCTCCTCTGTATGCACTGCCAATATTTTGATTCAGCTTTTATTCTTGGAATCCCAGTCCCTGTCTACTTCAGATGCTGATCTGATCCTTCCAACTTCAATTTAACTGTGTATAAGATAGCTCATTTTACTATTATTAAAAGTTCCTTGGTGATTCTTCTCCAATTTGGGTTCTGGAGTGCTAATATACTTTGTTTGAGGATACCACCCTATTAACCATTCTCTACATGTAATTATATTATGTAATCATAAATTATAGTATAGAATTTTTTGGTGGTGGTCTTACAATTTCCATAGATTTCGTTACTATTCCCTATTGAGGAGGTACATGCCTCTTTTCTTGAATATGGGTGTCTTTATTGCTTCTTGTTACATGGCGAAAGATAACCAATATTATTAATTTTTATACTGTTCAAGATGACAGTGAAAAAGCTGGCTTAAAACTCAAAAGTCAAAAACTAAGATCATGGTAACTGGTCCTATCACTTCATGGGAACTAGATGGGGAAAAAGTGCAAAGTGACAAATTTTATTTTCATGGGCACCAAAATCACTGCAGACAGTGACTGTAGCCAGGAAATTAAAAGATGTCTGCTCCTTGGAAGAAAAGCTATGACAAAACCTAAGTTCAGTTCAGTTCAGTCTCTCAGTCATGTCCGACTCCTTGTGACACCATGAATCACAGCACACCAGGCCTCCCTGTCCATCACCAACTCCCGGAGTTCACTCAGACTCACATCCATTGAGTCGGTGATGCCACCCAACCATCTCATCCTCTCATCCCCTTTTCCTCCTGCCCCCAATCCCTCCCAGCATCAGTCTTTTCCAATGAGTCAACTCTTCACATGAGGTGGCCAAAGTACTGGAGTTTCAGCTTTAGCATCAGTCCTTCCAAAGAAATGCCAGGGCAGATCTTCTTCAGAATGGACTGGTTGGATCTCCTTGCACTCCAAGGGACTCTCAAGAGTCTTCTTCAACACCACAGTTCAAAAGCATCAATTCTTCGGTGCTCAGCTTTCTTCACAGTCCAACTCTCACATCCATACATGACCACTGGAAAAACCATAAATAGCATATTAAAAAGAAGAGACACCTCTTTGCCAAAAAAGGTCTGCATAGTTAAAGGTATGGTTTTTCCAGTAGTCATGGATGGATGTGAGAGTTGGGACTATAAAGAAGGCTGAGTACCAAAGAAATGATGCTTTCTAACTGTGGGGCTGGAGAAGACTTTTGAGAGTCCCTTGGACTGCAAGGAGATACAATCAGTCCATCCTAAAGGAAATCAACCCTGAATATTCATTGGAAGGACTGATGCTGAAGCTGAAGCTCCAATACTTTGGCCACCTGATGCGAAGAACTGACACATTGGGAAAGATCTTGATGCTGGGGAAGATTGAGGATAGGAGGACAAGGAGAGGACAGAGGATGAGGTGGCTGGATGGCAACAATGACACAATAGAAATGAGTTTGAGGAAACTCCAGGAGATAAAGAAGGACAGGGAAGCCTGGCGTGCTACAGTCCACGGGGTCTCAAGGAGTTGGAAATGACTTAGTAATAGAGCAACCACAACTGTTAGTTTTATTATTATTATTAAAGGCCTTTACCAATTAAGCCATAACAAATTTTCTTCTAGTTTATAGTCTGTAAATGAGTTCTTTAGTCCAAATATCTCAACTATACAGACTACATGTCTGTGATCATTCCTAACCATACAGTGCCCTCATTCCACTCTGATTATATACAATGATTATTCTTTTAAGTTCCAGTAAAGTTTCAGTTTTTCCACGATTCATGGCATATCCTATTATTACCAGAGAATGCTTTCTTGCTTTTCAGGAACTAACGTTCTATTTAAGTATATGAACTAGGAAATGAAAATTTAGTATACTTCTAAATATTCCTTGGTTTGATTACAGTATATCTTTTGACACATAGATATTTTTCTGATATAAGAGTCTTTTAGTCCTTGATTTTCATACTAAATTTATTTTTAATGTCTTAATCTACTTCTGAAGGCCTCACTCCATTTTGAAAGGTAACTTTTAGCTGCAGGTGTTTGGAAGTTTCCAAGGTAAAGATTAAAGTGGGGGAGCAGAAAACTTAGTAAAACAAGAGGAAAGGTATAAAGACAATAATATGCGGAACTAATTTCTATTAGTTCTAGTACTGGGGTCTTGAAATGAACAACTAAAAATGAAGTTAGAATATACATTGTTACTGATATTTAGTCGATAAGTCATGCCTGACTCTTGATTGTGACCCAATGAACTGCAGTCTTCCAGGCTCCTCTGTGCATGGGATTTCCCAGACAAGAATGCTGGAGTGGGTTGCCATTTCCTTCTCCAAGGGATATTCCTGACCCAGGGGCTAAACCAATGTCTCCTGCTTAGAGGTGGATTCTTTACCATTGAGTCAATTGGGAAGACCAGAATACACTTTATCTGCAAACTCAAAGAAAGAAAAAAAACTAGAAAAGAATAATTCTGTGGCAATTAATCCTTTGCTGTACCTCTTTTTTTTTTCACAGTATAAAAGAATAATTATATTCATTTATATGGAAAACTTCCATACTTTATTGATCCTCACAGTTACTGTACCTTTAATTTAATATCTAGACTTAAGTTTTTGTTTTGAATTCCTTTCCTGGCAGATGAAATTTAAATTGTTTTCTGTTAATTAATTTTAATTAAATATTTTTGAACTACCCTTATAGATGCTTTCCCAGTAAGAAAGAATGCTAAATTGGCAAATAAATTTCAGAGACAAATTCTTAGTTAATATACATGTTTTGACACAGTTATCCTCTTATACAAAAAATCTCATGAGGGCACTAGATTAGGAAGTATGATTACGAATGCTGAGAAGGTCTGCTATCTAAATTGTACAACACAGTAAATTTATGTCTCAACCAATTTTGTCACTAATGTATAGCTTAAAAATTTACATTTTTCAAAATAGCACAACTCTTACTAGGTGAGCAAAAGCCTAAGGGAGAAAGGAATAGCTGAAGGAGTCACTAAAAAGTCATACTGTATCATTCACTGGACTGTGAATAAGAACTAGAGAATACACAGCTTGCAGAAAATGATTAAAATATTCACTTAGAGAGTGTTAAATGTTAATAAAGGGCAGTACAGGGAACACTGAACCATGTAAAATGATGGAGAGAAACAGAGGGTCAAAGAAGGCTTCTGAGAAGCAGTAATGTTTGTATAGATCCAAACAACTGAAACTCTCTTGGTGTGCTTGCTGCTGCTGCTGCTGCTGCTGCTGCTGCTGCTGCACTTCAGTCGTGTCCGACTCTGTGTGACCCCATAGACGGCAGCCCACCAGGCTCCCCCATCTCTGGGATTCTCCAGGCAAGAACACTGGAGTGGATTGCCATTTCCTTCTCCAATGAATGAAAGTAAAAAGTGAAAGTGAAGTCGCTCAGTCGTGTCCGACCCTCAGCGACCCCATGGACTGCAGCCTACTAGGCTCCTCCGTCCATGGGATTTTCCAGGCAGAAGTGCTGGAGTGGGGTGCCATTGCCTTCTCCCTTGGTGTGCTTACTAAATCCAAATCTTGCACTAAACTATTTCAGTATGACTAGTGTTATTTAAAGCTGGGGTCCCTAACCTCTGGGATTTAATGCCTGATGAAATGAGGTGGAGATGAAATAGTAATAATACAAATGAAGGGCACAATATATGAATCCTTGCAAAACCATTCCCCCTCACCTCTGGTCCGTGAAAAAATTGTCTTCAATGAAACCAGTCCCTTGTACCAAAAAGGTTGGGGACCACTGGTTTTAAGTGCATCAGAAACATAATAAGCTTATAGAAATTAAAAATACATTTCCTTTCGTTTGCTGTATTACCCATTAGAAAAAAATACAGGCAAAATACATGACAATGATTATATCACTAAAATTATCCCACAGAACAGGTGACATAGTTATCTGCTATCTTGTATTACCCCTTAACATGTGACTATTAACAGAAGTTTATGTATAAGAATAAAAACTGAATGTCAAGGATACATGAACTTTCAAGGAAAAATATATTTAATTTATATTTACATTGAAACTATGAATTTCACCCACATGTTTAGGTCAAAGATGAAATGTTAGGAAGTAAGGATATTAAAGCAGTGGAATGACAGGTTTACTCATAATAAATCATATCATCGTATAGTATAAGAACAGTTCTGAAAATGTGATTTGAAATGTTCCATTATTGTATAAAAAAAATGATAGACTCAACAGGTCTTTCTCAACGGGTTTAGCACTGAGCTACCAGAGATGCTCAGTAACTAATAACGTTTACATTCTTTTACTGACATTAAAATAACCGTCTTTCTTTTCTGATTGCTTTTAAGACCTTTTCTTGGTCTTTGATGTTTTGTACTTTGACTATGGTATGCATAGATGTGAAATATTTTTCTTAACCTACTTAACACTAATTTTTTTTCATTTCGTTTTTATAACCAGTTTTTGACATTTCAGTAAATTTTATTACTACTTTCCAATATTTCTCTCTTCTTTTGCAATACTATGTAAAGGACTTACAAAGCCTCTCAAATGATTGCCTTTTTTTCAGAAATGCCATTCTATTACATTCTATGTCTAGTCTCTGCAACACTCTAAAGTATATTTTATTCACTAAATATATATCCATTAATAGAGTTTCTATATCTGGTATTTTAATATTGTATTTTTAAGTCTACTTGTTTATATTATATGCCATTTAATTGTTGAATAAACTGAGTCATTTGGTATATGAATTTCCCACATTCTGGACTCAAATGATACCATAAGGATTCAGTCAGACAGAATGATCTTCTATTTTTTGTATTTCCTATAACTAGGACTTAAATCTAGCAACATATACATTAATATTTGGTTTTTGTTTGAAGCTGGGGTGGCAGACGAGACACAAAGCATCAACTGAAACTGGCATCTCTCCATGGAACTTCTTTTTCTATATATATGCAATAACATCTTTCTTTAACAAAACAGATTAAGAGATACTTCTGGGAAAGTCAATAACTGGTATTCATGACATGCTAATCACTTTGGCAAGATCATACTCTTCCATTTTGAGGAACTGAAATTCAATGTATCAAAAATGAGCTAGTTCATCAGGCACTCTGTTTAGCAGACCTAGTCCCTCGAATCTGTTTGTCACTTTCACTGTATAATTGTAAGGGATTTGATTTAGGTCACCCCTGAATAGGTCACCCATTTTCTTCAATTTAAGTCTGAATTTGGCAATAAAGGAGTTCATGATCTGAGCCACAGTCAGCTCTGAGTCTTGTTTTTGCTGACTAGAGACTTCTCCATCTTTGGCTGCAAAGAATATAATCAACCTTATTTTGGTGTTGACCATTTGATGATGTTCATGTGTAGATTCTTCTCTTGTGCTGTTGGAAGAGTGTGGTTGCTGGTTCTCTTGGCAAAACTCTATTAGCCTTTGCCCTGCTTCATTCTGTATTCCAAGGCCAAATTTGCCTGTTACTCCAGTTATCTCTTGACTTTCTACTTTTGCATTCCAGTCCCCTATAATGAAAAGGACGTCTCTTCTGGGTGTTAGTTCTAGAAGGTATTGTAAGTCTTCATAGAACTGTTCAACTTCAGCTTGTTCAGCATTACTGGTCAGGGCACAGACTTGGATTACCATGATATCGAATGGTTTGCCTTGGAAACGAACATAGATCATTCTATCGTTTTTGAGACTGCGTTCAAGCACTGCATTTTGGACTCTTGTGTTGACTATGATGGCTACTCCATTTCTTCTAAGGGATTCTTGCCCACAGTAGTAGATATAATGGTTATCTGAGTTAAATTCACCCATTCCAATATATTAGATATAATGGTCATCTGAGTTAAATTCACCCATTCCAATATATTTTAGTTTGCTGATTCCTAAAATTTTGACATTCACTCTTGCCATCTCCTGTTTGACCACTTCCAATTTGCTTTGATTCATGGAACTAACATTCCAGGTTCCTACACAATACTACTCTTTATAGCATTGGACCTTGCGTCCATCACCAGTCACTTCCACAACTGGGTGTTGTTTTTGCATTAGCTCCATCTCTTCACTCTTTCTGGAGTTATTTCGCCACTGATCTCCATTAGCATTTTGGGTACCTACTGACCTGGAGAGTTCATCTTTCAGGGTCTTATCTTTTTGGCTTTTCATACTGTTCATGGGGTTCTCAAGCAAGAATACAGAAGTGGTTTGCCATTCCTTTCTCCAGTGGATCACATTTTGTCAGAACTCTCCACCATGACCCATCCATCTTGGGTGGCCCTACATGGCATGGTTTATAGTTTCACTGAGTTAGACAAGGCTGTGGTCCATGTGATTATACCTGATAGTTTTATGTGATTGTGGTTTTCAGTCTGTCTGCCCTCTGATAGAGAAGGATAAGAGGCTTATGGAAGTTTTCTGATGGGAGAGACTGACTAAGGGGGAAACTGGGTCTTGTTTTGATGGGCAGGGCCAAGCTCAGTAAATCTTTAATACAATTTTCTGTTGATGGGTGGCACTGTGTCTCCTCCCTGCTATTTACCAGGGGCCAAATGATGGTGGAATAATGAAGATAACAGCGATCTCCTTCAAAAGATCCCATGCATGTACTGCTACACTCAGTGCCCCCAACTCTGGACAAGGGTACCACTGACCTACACCTCCACTGGAGATTCCTGGACACTCACAGGAAAGTCTGGGTCACTCTCTTCTGGGGTCACTACTACTTTCTCCTGGGGCCTGGTGCATACAAGGTTCTATTTGTGCCCTCTAAGAATCCATTTCCCAGTCCTGTGTAAGTTTTGGCAGCTCTATGGTGAGGTTAATGGATACCTCCTCCAAGAGGGCTTATGCCATATGCAAGTTTGCTACACCCATGGCTCCTGTCCCTGTGGCAGTCCACTGCTGACTGCACTGGCACAGAAAATGCTCAGACACAGTTCTGTCTCAGTCTCTGTGGGGTACCTGGGTCCTGGTGTACACAAGGTTTATTTGAGCCCTCTGAGTGTCTCTGGAAAGAATGAGACTTTATTCTGAATGCGAATTTGGCCCTCCTACCATCTTGCTGGGGCTTCTCCTTTGCCCCTGGGTGTGGGGGTACCTCCTCACAGCTGCTCCTAGGCAAAGTGCATGATGAAGTACGGGTAGAGGCATGTGACACTGTATAGGAGGCTGGGATCAAGACCTTCCTTACGAAAAAGAAATCAAGAAAGCAAGAGTTCCAGAAGAACATCTATTTCTGCTTTATTGACTATGCCAAAGCCTTTGACTGTGTGGATCACAATAAACTCTGGAAAATTGTGAAAGAGCTGAGAATACCAGACCACCTGACCTGCCTCTTGAGAAACCTGTATGCAGGTCAGGAAGCAACAGTTAAAACTGGACATGGAACAACAGACAGGTTCCAAATCGGGAAAGGAGTACGTCAAGTCTGTATATTGTCACCCTACTTATTTAAGTCATATGCAGAGTACATCATGAGAAATGCTGGGCTGGATGCAGCACAAGGTGGAATCAAGATTGCTGGGAGAAGTATCAATAACCTCAGATATGCAGATGACACCACCCTTATGGCAGAAAGCAAAGAATGAAAGAGACTCTTAATGAAAGTGCAAGAGGAGAGTGAAAAAGTTGTTTTAAAGCTCAATAATCAGAAAACTAAGATCATGGCATCGGGTCCCATCACTTCATGGGAAATAGATGGAGAAACTATGGAAACAGTGGCAGACCTGATTTTTTGGGGGCTCCAAAATCATTGCAGATGGTGATTGCAGGCATGAAATTAAAAGATGCTTACTTTTTGGAATAAAAGTTATGACCAACCCAGATAGCATATTAAAAGGCAGAGACATTACTTTGCCCACAACAGTCTGTCTAGTCAAAGCTATGGTTTTTCCAATAGTCATGTATGGATGTGAGAGCTGGACTATAAAGAAAGCTGATCACCAAAGAATTGATGCTTTTAAACTGTGGTGTTGGAGAAGACTCTTGAGAGGCCCCTGGATTGCATGGAGATCCAACCAGTCTATCCTAAACGAAATCAGTCCAGAATATTCATTGGAAGGACTGATGTTGAAGCTGAAACTCTACCACCTGATGCGAAGACTGACCCATTTGAAAAGACCCTGATGCTGGGCAAGATTGAAGGTGGGAGGAGAAGGCGACGACAGAGGATGAGATGGTTGGATGACATCACTGACTTGATGGACATGAGTTTGAGTAAACTCTGAGAGTTGGTGATGGATAGGGAGGCCTGGCATGCTGCAGTCCATGGGGTTGCAAAGAGTCGGACACGACTGAGTGACTGAACTGATACTGAAATTGAAAACTGAGTTATGGCAGACACAGTGATTGCATGCAAGGTCTGATTAAATTAAAAATCAATAAGCTAATAGTAGAAATTAAAGAATTGTTGTTTCTATGAGAATAATAGACTGAAAACTTTGGCAACATTCAAAAAGGGTGAGTCACTAAAAGAAAATAAAGGCTATGCTACTTTGGGATTGAAGACTAAAGTAAAATCATAAAAAATGAAACGGATTCTGCACTGAATATTGCATGGCTGAGCCAAGATGGATAGGGTTTATACTTCTACTAGAAAAAAGTGAAAAAAGCTGCATAAAATATATAAAATAATAGCTTTTAGATGTTGGAATGTCAGGCAGAGAAGTGCAGTAGTATAGGCAGAGGAACCCAGACAGAGACTGGGTATCTCCCTGAGTTGAGGAACAGGAGCTGGGACTATAGATGGCAGGGTAGCTAAATTATTACAAGGCACGGTACAGAGATGCACATGACAGTGGGCTCCATAAGTCTGCAGAAAAACCCCAGCAAGTCTTCAGCTGAATATTCAAGAGCATGTCCATGTGAAGAAACCACCCAATGCTGAGGGAAGAATGGAAAGAGCAGACAGGACAATATCTGGAGCAAACATAAGGCCTGGAATACCTTTGTGTTCCAATGAATTAGAACAGAAAAGCCTTGTAATTCATCAAGAAAAGTACAAAAAATGTTTTACCTTAGTACTTGGGTAAAGTTAACCTTAGACTGATGCTTTTGAACTGTGGTGTTGGAGAAGACTCTTGAGAGTCCCTTGGACTGCAAGGAGATCCAACCGGTCCATTCTGAAGGAGATCAGCCCTGGGATTTCTTTGCAAGGAATGATGCTAAAGCTGAAACTCCAGTATTTTGGCCACCTCATGCGAAGAGTTGACTCATTGGAGAAGACTCTGATGCTGGGAGGGATTGAGGGCAGGAGGAGAAGGGGACGACAGAGGATGAGATGGCTGGATGGCATCACTGACTCGATGAATGTGGGTCTGAGTGACCTCCGAGAGCTGGTGATGGATACGGAGGCCTGGTGTGCTGCAGTTCATGGGGTCGCAAAGAGTCGGACATGACTGAGCGACTGATCTAATCTGAAATGCTGCATTGGTCCACTTTACATACCTTGATAAAAAAGTCTTGAAAAGAACAAACATTAATTATGTCCCAGAAAAAAGTGGATGATAATTTTCAGAATGTCTTGTCTGGCACTCAACAAAACTCACTGGTTGGCATCTAATAAAAATTGTGAGGCCTTCAAAGAAGAAAGAAAATGACTTATAAGAATGAGAAAAATCAATCAAAGCAAACAAAATCAGAAATAATGCAATGATGAAACTAGTAAAATAAAGAGTAAAACATAACAACTAAACTCATGTGTTCAAGAGGCTATAGGAAAGCCTACAAAGAATAAAAGAAACATGAAGAAAATGACCCCGAAGAATAGCATGAAAGAATGGTAAAAGCTAGTTATAAATTTTAAAACATCTTAAATACAACCAGTCAAAAGATAAATTAACTACAAAGGACACAAGATAAGTATGATAGAGGAGTTTTAGGTAGAAACAAGGCAAACCACAGAAAGTGGATCAATTCCTTTAAAAGACTGAAAAAAAGTCAACCTAAAATCCATACTAAGAGAAAACATCTTTCTAACCGACTCGCCTTTCCCGCGACCGGCGCACTAAGGGCGCCCCGCTGGCTGCGCGGCGCACTAAGGGCGCGGTGGAGAGGAGCTACCCCACGACTGAGGAAGGACCGTGGTGAGGACCGGTGCACTATGCACGGCCAAGAGGAGCTACCCCACGACCGAGGTCAGGAAGGGCGGCGGTGAGGAGATACCCCTCCTCCAAGGTCAGGAAGGGCGGCGGTGAGGAGAGACCCCTCATCCAAGGTAAGGTGCGATGGCTGTGCTTTGCTGGAGCAGTCGGGAAGAGATACCCCACGCCCAAGGTAAGAGAAACCCAAGTAAGACCGTAGGGCTTGCAAGAGGACATCAGAGGGAAAATACACTGATACCATACTCACAGAAAACTACTCAATCTAATCACACCAGGACCACACCCTTGTCTAACTCAATGAAATTAAGCCATGTCCCTGGGGCAATCCAGGATGGGCGGGTCATGGTGGAAAGATCTGACAGGGTGTGGTCTGCTGGAGAAGGGAATGGCAAACCACTTCAGTATTCTTGCCTTAAGAACCCCATGAACAGTAAGAAAAGGCAAAATGATAGGATACTGAAAGAGAAACTCCCCAGGACAGTGGGGGCACAATATGCTACTGGAGATCAGTGGAGAAATAACTCCAGAAAGAATGAAGGGATGGAGCCAAAGCAAAAAGAATACACAGCTGTGGATGTGTCTGGTGATAGAAGCAAAGTCTGATGCTGTAAAGAGCAATATTGCATAGGAACCCGGAATGTCAGGTCCATGAATCAAGGCAAATTGAAAGTGGTCAAGCAAGAGACGGCAAGAGTGAATGTTGACAAGAGGAATTAGCGAACTAAAATAGACTGGAATGGGTGAATTTAACTCGGATGACAATTGTATCTACTACTGCGGGCAGGAATCCCTCAGAAGAAATGGAGTGGCCATCATGGTCAACAAAAGAGTCCGAAATGCAGTACTTGGATGCAATCTCAAAAACGACAGAATGATCTCTGTTCGTTTCCAAGGCAAACCATTCAATGTCACAGTAATCCAAGGCTATGCCCCAACCAGTAACGCTGAAGAAGCTGAAGTTTAACGGTTCTGTGAAGACCTACAAGAACTTTTAGAACTAACACCCAAAAAAGATGTCCTTTTCATTATAGGGGACTGGAATGCAAAAGTAGGAAGTCAAGAAACACCTGGAGTAACGGGCAAATTTGGCCTTGGAATACGGAATGAAGCAGGGCAAAGACTAACAGAGTTTTGCCAAGAAAATGCACTGGTCATAGCAAATACCCTCTTCCAACAACACAAGAGAAGACTCTATACATGGACATCACCAGATGGTCAACACCAAAATCAGATCGATTATATTCTTTGCAGCCAAAGATGGAGAAGCTCTATACAATCAGCAAAAACAAGACCAGGAGCTGACTGTGGCTCAGACCATGAACTCCTTATTGCCAAATTCAGACTGAAACTGAAGAAAGTAGGGAAAACCACTAGACCATTCAGGTATGACCTAAATCAAATCCCTTATGATTATACAGTGGAAGTGAGAAATAGATTTAAGGGCCTAGATCTGATAGATAGAGTGCCTGATGAACTATGGAGTGAGGTTCGTGACATTGTACAGGAGACAGGGATCAAGACCATCCCCATGGAAAAGAAATGCAAAAAAGCAAAATGGCTGTCTGGGGAAGCCTTGCAAATAGCTGTGAAAAGAAGAGAAGCGAAAAGCAAAGGAGAAAAGGAAAGATATAAACATCTGAATGCAGAGTTCCAAAGAATAGCAAGAAGAGATAAGAAAGCATTCTTCAGCGATCAATGCAAAGAAATAGAGGAAAACAACAGAATGGGAAAGACTAGGGATCTATTCAAGAAAATCAGAGATACCAAAGGAACATTTCATGTAAAAATGGGCTCAATAAAGGACAGAAATGGTATGGACCTAAGAGAAGCAGAAGATATTAAGAAGAGGTGGCAAGAATACACAGAAGAACTGTACAAAAAAGAGCTTCATGACCCAGATAATCATGATGGTGTGATCACTGACCTAGAGCCACACATCCTGGAATGTAAAGTCAAATGGGCCTTAGAAAGCATCACTATGAACAAAACTAGTGGAGGTGATGGAATTCCAGGGGAGCTATTCCAAATCCTGAAAGATGATGCTGTGAAAGTGCTGCACTCAATATGCCAGCAAATTTGGAAAACTCAGCAGTGGCCATAAGATTGGAAAAGGTCAGTTTTCATCCCAATCCCAAAGAAAGGCAATGCCAAAGAATGCTCAAACTACCGCACAATTGCACTCATCTCACACGCTAGGAAAGTAATGCTCAAAATTCTCCAAGCCAGGCTTCAGCAATATGTGAACCGTGAACTTGCTGATGTTCAAGCTGGTTTTAGAAAAGGCAGAGGAACCAGAGATCAAATTGCCAACATCTGCTGGATTATGGAAAAAGCAAGAGAGTTCCAAAAAACATCTATTTCTGCTTTCTTGACTATGCCAAAGCCTTTGACTATGTAGATCACAATAAACTGTGTAAAATTCTGAAAGAGATGGGAATACCAGACCACCTGATCTGCCTCTTGAGAAATCTGTATGCAGGTCAGGAAGAAACAGTTAGAAATGGACATGGAACAACAGACTGGTTCCAAATAGGAAAACAGAGTACGTCAAGGCTGTATATTGTCACCCTGTTTATTTAACTTATATGTAGAGTACATCATGAGAAATGCTGGACTGGAAGAAACACAAGTTGGAATCAAGATTGCTGAGAGAAATATCAATAACCTCAGATATGCAGATGACACCATCCTTATGGCAGAAAGTGAAGAGGAACTAAAAAGCCTCTTGATGAAAGTGAAAGTGGAGAGTGAAAACGTTGGCTTAAAGCTCAACATTCAGAAAACGAAGATCATGGCATCTGGTCCCATCACTACATGGGAAATAGATGGGGAAACAGTGGAAACAGTGTCAGAATTTATTTTTCTGGGCTCCAAAATCACTGCAGATGGTGACTGCAGCCATGAAATTAAAAGACACTTACTCCTTGGAAGGAAAGTTATGACCAACCTAGATAGCATATTCAAAAGCAGAGACATCACTTTGCCAACAAAGGTTCGCCTAGTCAAGGCTATGGTCTTTCCTGTGGTCATGTATGGATGTGAGAGCTGGACTGTGAAGAAGGCTGAGTGCTGAAGAATTGATGCTTTTCAAGTGTGGTGTTGGAGAAGACTCTTGAGAGTCCCTTGGACTGCAAGGAGATCCAATCAGTCCATTCTGAAGGAGATCAGCCCTGGGATTTCTTTGGAAGGAATGATGCTCAAGCTGAAACTCCAGCATTTTGGCCACCTCATGCGAAGAGTTGACTCATTGGAGAAGACTCTGATGCTGGGAGGGATTGGGGGCAGGAGGAGAAGGGGACGACAGAGGATGAGATGGCTGGATGGCATCACTGACTCGATGGATGTGAGTCTGAGTGACCTCCGGGAGTTGGTGATGGACACAGAGGCCTGGCATGCTGCGGTTCATGGGGTCGCAAAGAGTCGGACACGACTGAGCGACTGATCTGATCTGATCTGAACCCCCTCCAAATAACTCAAAATATAAAAATAATCTTTGTTTTTCTGGAAATAAATTTTAAGAAGTTGAGAAGCATTTACTTGTAAAAAGGTGATAATATCTGAGCCAAAAAGAGCAAAAACCTATGGCATCTTGGAGGGACCTAACCCCTTCAAACATCCTAAGAGCAGGAGCAGCAGGTATAGTTGAGTTGACAGGACTGGGAATGCCAATTAGAATCAGAGATTTAAGCTGAGGGAGGTGACTCAACTGATACAGGATGTTATATATCTACACCCAGGGAAGATTTCAATAAAAATGCTGAACTGTATAAGAAATGAATTTGGAAAGAACAGAGTTCTGCTTAAAGAACTCTTACAGTCCAGCAGAGAGAAATTCTTCATATTAAGTCCAACTAAATTATTCAAAAACAAAATCGCCAACAACAGAACAAATTTCAGGGGTAAAATCAGAACCCAAATTTGATATGATGTATTTTGTAAAATAAATAGTTTCTAATAAAAGTTGCATGATGTACTAAGGAAAAGAGAAGTAATAGTTACACCTGGAAATTAAACAATCTAAAGAAACTGTCTCTGAGTGGGCCCAGTGGTTAAATACAGCAACAATTTTAAAGCAGATATAACAAACAGAATCAATGCATTAAAGAAGCTATACTCAAAGAATTAGATGAGAACATGAGAAGGACATGAGTGGATTATGAAGAAATACCAACTAGAAAATAGGACCAACTGAAAAGTATTTAATTAAAAAAACGTAAAAACTCACCATACTTTCAGCAGTATATTTGAATTGACAGGAAAAAAAAAAACAAAAAACACCAAACCTGAAGATAACAGAAGATATCCAAATAACACTGAGAAAGAAAAACAAGAAAGAGAAAGAGTGAGGAAGAGGGGGAGAGGGAGTGAGACAGAGAAAGAAACAGAGAATGTGAGTAAGCTCCAAAACCCTAAAAAACAGCATCATGTGTACCAACATATGTGAAAAAGGAGTCCAAACAAAGAGAAATATGCAAAAAAATATTACAAGAATCCATGGCTAAAAGCTTCTGAAACTGATGAAAATCATTAATCTCCAGTTCTAAGAAGGTCAACAAAATCTCAGGATAAACACAAAGAGGTCCATATCTAAACAGATAAACAAACTGTGGAAAGCTAATAAAAATATGAAAGACAAGCAAAATGAACAATACAAAAAAAGTGACTCATGATGTACAGGGGAAAAGCAAGACTATCAATTACGTTTTTATTCAGAAAATATGAAGTACAGTAAGCAGCAGAAAGGTATCGAGTTATTGCAAGGAAAATAAAACTGTCCACCAAGAATTCTACACCCAATAAACCTATCTTTTAAAAATGATGATGAAATAACGCATTTCCAGATAAAGAAAGACTGCTAGCACATTTGCCTTACAAGAAATAGGAAAGAAAGTCCTTCAAACTGAAAGGAAATATAACTCTATATAATAGCTCACATTCATAGAAGAAAATGAAGAATGTTAGAAATGCTAACAACAGGGTAAACAGAGAAGACAGAATGAACATTTACTTGTTTAATGTCATTGAATAGCATAAGATTTTGATAGTGGATTATGGTTAAGATGGCACTATTAAGACAATAACAAACAGAGATAAAAGATATATGACAATAACACTACAAAGAAGAACAAGAAAATGGAGGTATACTGAAGCAAAGAAACTGTATTTATGTGAAGTTAGTTACGCTAATGGGATGAAATTTCTGTAGCAACCATAACGAAAATAAACAGATTGTTTAATGATTAAAACCCAATATCCATCTCTAGGCTCTCCATAAGAGACATGTTATTCAAAGACACAAGTAAGTTGTAAATAAAAGGATGAAAAAAGATGTCATATCTCAAACAAACAGAAAAGAGCTTTAGGTATGTTATTTTGTGGCAAAGAAGTTTTTAAGAAAAAGATGTTTCATATTAGAAAAGGACATTTCATAATAATAAAAGGTCTACGGGAAGATGTAACAAAATAAAATATATTCTTCTACGAGCATGGAGTGTATTTTTGGAAGAGGACATCAAGTAAACTTGTTATCTCTCACAATTTTTATTGAATATTATACTGGAGAGTCAAGGTAAGTATTAAAAGTGTCTTTGCTCACAAAAGACATGATCCTGTATGTAGAAAATCTTAATGAATCTAATAAAAAAAAACAACACTGAAACTACAGAATGAATGAAAATATTTTATAATTTTTGAGGAATAAAGGAATTATATTTCTAACATATTGATAAGAAGGAATTTAGGACAAAAATTAAGGAAACAACCCCCATTTATAACAAAATAAAAATGAAAACATATAGAAATAAAATCAATAAAAGCAATAAAGACATATACTGAAAAAACAAAAATTGCTAAAAGAAACTAAAGAATATCTAAATAATGCAGATACAACCTATACTCACAGAATGGAAAATGCAATATAATGAGGAAGGCAATTCTCTCCATATTGAAATACTGATTGATTATATTCTCCATCAAAATTCCAGTAAGCTTTTATGTAAAGACTTTATGGAAAGACTTTATCTTATGTAAAGCTTTTATCCAATTATACAATTTTATGTTCTCACTTTTATGTAGAATTAAAACATTGAACCTACAGAAATACAGAGTACAGAGATGGCTGCCAAATGCTAAGGGCGGGGGTACAGTGGGGAGGTACTGATCAAAGAGAACAAACTTCTAGTTTAAGATAAAAAGGGTCTAGGGACCTAATGTACAGTACGGTGACTATAGTTAACCATACTGTATTACACAGTTGAAAGCTGCTAAGGGAGTGATTTTTAAACATTACCACAACTATAAATTTTAAAAGGTGAGGTGATGGAGGTATTAACTAACTTTATTGGAGGTTAATCATTTCAAAATATATGTGTTTCAAAGGACTTTGCTGTACACCTTAAACGTACGTATCTTATATGTCAACTAGATCTCAATAAAGCTTTTAAAAAATTTATTCAATGCAATCCCTATCAAGCTACCAATGGTATTCTTCACAGAGCTAGAACAAATAATTTCACAATTTGTATGGAAATACAAAAAACCCTGAATAGCCAAAGCCAAATTCCTCCACTTTGGAGGAATCAACCTGCCTGACTTCAGGCTCTACTACAAAGCCACAGTCATCAAGACAGTATGGTACTGGCACAAAGACAGAAATATAGATCAATGGAACAAAATAGAAAGCCCAGAGATAAACCCACGTACCTATGGATACCGTATCTTTGACAAAGGAACAAGAATATACAATGAAGAAAAGACAATCTCTTCAACAAGTGGTGCTGGGAAAACTGGTCAACCACTTGTAAAAGAATGAAACTAGAACACTTCCTAACACCATACACAAAAATAAACTCAAAATAGATTAAAGATCTAAACATAAGACGAGAAACTATAAAACTCCTAGAGGAGAACATAGGCAGAACACTCTCCGACATACATCGCAGCAGGATCCTCTATGACCGACCTCCCAGAATATTGGAAATAAAAGCTAAAATAAACAAATGGGATCTAATTAAAATTAAAAAGCTTCTGCACAAGATAAGAAACTATAAGCAAGGTGAAAAGACAGCCTTCAGAATGGGAGAAAATAATAGCAAATGAAGCAACTGACAAACAACTAATCTCAAAAATGTACAAGCAATTCCTGCAGCTCAAGTCCAGAAAAATAAACGACCCAATCAAAAAATGGGCCAAAGAACTAAATAGACATTTCTCCAAAGAAGACATACAGATGGCTAACAAACACATGAAAAGATGCTCAACATCACTCATTATCAGAGAAATGCATATCAAAACCACAATGAGGTACCATTTCACGCCAGTCAGAATGGCTGTGATTCAAAAGTCTATAAGCAATAAATGCTGCAGAGGATGTGGAGAAAAGGGAACCCTCTTACACTGTTGGTGGGAATGCAAACTAGTACAGCCACTATGGAGAACAGTGTGGAGATTCCTTCAAAAACTGGAAATAGAACTGCCATACGATCCAGCAATCCCACTGCTGGGCATACACACCAAGTAAACCAGAACTGAAAGAGACACATGTACCCTAGTGTTCACTGCAGCACTGTTTATAATAGCCAGGACATGGAAGCAACCTAGATGTCCATCAGCAGATGAATGGATAAGAAAGCTATGGTACATATACACAATGGAGTATTACTCAGCCATTAAAAAGAATACATTTGAATCAGTTCTAATGAGATAGTTGAAACTGGAGCTGATTATACAGAGTGAAGTAAGCCAGAAAGAAAAACACAAACAGAGTATACTAACGCATATACATGGAATTTAGAAAGATGGTAACAGTAACCCTATATGCGAGACAGCAAAAGAGACACAGATGTATAGAACAGTCTTTTGGACTCTGTGGGGGGCGGGGGGACGATTTGGGAGAATAGCATTGAAACATGTATAATATCATATAAGGAACAAATCTCCAGTCCAGGTTTGATGAAGGATACAGGATGTTTGGGGCTGGTGCACTGGGACGACCCAGAGGGATGTTATGGGGTGGGAGGGGGATTCAGGATTGGGAACACGTGTACACCCATGGCAGATGCATGTTGATATATGGCAAAACCAATACAATATTGTAAAGTAATTAGCCTCTAATTAAAATAAATAAAAAAAAATTCAAAATACTGAGATCAATACAGGTGGTATGGGTGTAAGAAAAGATTTTAGAAAGATGATAATGATAACCCAGTATGGGAGACAGCAGAAGAGACACAGATGTATAGAACAGTCTTTTGGACTGTGGGTGGGGGGGATGATTTGGGAGAATGGCATTGAAACATGTATAATATCATATAAGAAATGAATCGCCAGACCAGGTTCAATGCAGGATGCAGGAAGCTTGGGGCTGGTGCACTGGGATGACTCAGAGGGATGGTATGGGGAGGGAGGGAGGGAGGGGGGTTCAGGATTGGGAACACGTGTATACCTGTAGATTCATGTTGATGTATGGCAAAACCAATACAATACTGTAAAGTAATTAGCCTCTAATTAAAATAAATAAATTTAATTTTTTTAAAAAAGAAAAGATTAAAAAATCCAAAAATAAAACTTTGCATTTATAGTAATTTGAGTCCCAAGAAAAGCGCTAAAGCAACTCAGTTGAAGAACAGCCTTCCACCAATGGTGCTTCTAAAAAAAACACCTATATGCAAAAAGTGTACTTATACCCTTATATATACCATATACAAAAATTGTGTGAAAGTGAAAAGTGAAAGTGAAGTCGCTCAGTTGCATCGGACTCATAGCGACTGCATGGACTGCAGCCTACCAGGCTCCTCCATCAACGGGATTTTCCAGGCAAGAGTACTGGAGTGGCTTGTCATTGCCTTCTCCATACAAAAATTAACTTAAAAATAGTTTATATAAATTAATTTAAACGATTAAACCTCTAGAATATAATGCGTAAGAATGGGTTAGGCAAAACAGATATGACATCAAAAGCATGACCAAAGAAGAAAAGCGGATAAATTATTGCACTGAATTTGAAAACTTTTGCTCTTCAAAAGGTACCATGAAAAAAGAAAATAAAGTCATAGGCCAGGGAAAATTTATGAAAATCATTTATGTGATAACACACCAGAATTAAGAATACAAACAGTACTTTTATAAAATCCTTCTTGATAATTGTTAGAATAAAAAGATCAGTAAGGATAGAAAAGACTTAACCAACCATCAACCAACTCTGACCTAACTGGCATAAAAACAAAAGCATGATACATACTGTTTTCCTACTCAAAAGGAAAGTGTATCACAATAGAACATCCTGTGATACATAAAACAAATCTTATTAAACTTAACACTTAAATCATACAAAGTATATTCTCTGACTAAAATGATTTTACATTAGGAGAAAATAATAGGAAGTTTTGAGGTATTTTTTCTAAATTTCTAATTTCTCAGGCAAGATTACAGGAGTGGGTTGCTATTTCCTTCTCCAGGGGATCTTCCCAACCCAGGGATTGAACCCAGGTCTCTTTACTATATGAGCTGCCAGGGAAGCCCAATGGACATGAGTTTGAGCAAACTCCGAGAAACTGAATGACAAGCAAGCCTGGTGTGCTGCAGTCTATGGGGTCGCAAACAGTTGAACACAACAAACTGACTGAACAACAAAGAATTATAGCACAAAGAAAAGCAAGGATTAAATCAACGATCTGTTTCCACCTTGAGAAACTAAGGACAAAGGAAGGAAACCTAAAGAAAGCAGAAGAAAGAAAATAACAATAAAAAGAGCAGTCCTCAAGTGAAACAGAAAACAAAAACAGTGAAGAACCAAAATCTCATTCTCTTAAGAAAAAATAAGTATAACTGATTAGTTCTAGACAGAAGATACATGAGATGACAGAGGAATATATTTCAGACCAAAAAAACAGGATAAAACCACAGAAGAACAACAAAGAGAAGCAGAGACAGGCAATCTACCTGTGTGTTCAGAGTGATAATTGTAAAGATGATGAAAGGTACTGAGAGAAGAATGGATGCATGGAGCAAGAAATGAGGCATTTTTAACAAAGAATTAGAAAATACAAAGAATAAACAAAAGAATACAATAACTGAAATGAAAAATATAACAGGAGGAATCAACAGTAGACTACATGAGGCAGAAGAATGTAGCAGCTGGAAGACAGAGTAGTAAAAATCACTGCCACAGAATAGGGAAAAAAATGATATAAAATGAGGAAGTTTAGGAGAATTCTGGGAAATCATCAAGCAGATTAATATTTACATTATAGGGGTCCCAGAAAGAGAGCAGAGAGGTAGAGGAAGAACTTGAAGAGCTGGAAACTTTCCTAACCAAGGAAAGAAAATAGTCACGCAAATTCCCACACAGGATTAATCCACAGAGGAACACACCTAGACACACTGTAACCAATTAACAAAAGTTAATAGGATTCCCTTCCAAATCCCACCACATACACAACATAACCTTCTTTGGATGAAGAGTGGCCTTTGGTGTGGTTGGGCTTGGTTCGTTTCACTTGCCCTAAGATCTCTTCCATTCCACATTACCAAGATGGTGCAAATTATTTTCAAGGCTTGATTTAGATATTTTGAGTATCTCAGCTATCTCCTGAACAGTGTAACATTGATTGTTTTCTATCAAAGTCTCGATTTGACTACCACTGACTTCAACTGCTCTATCTAACCTTGGAGCATTTCCTGCAAGAAATCCCCAGAATGGAACTTTGCAAACCATTTTTGACATCTTTGATTAGTCACAGCACCTTCTCTACACAGTGCACAAATCTTCTGCCACTTTAACAGCAGAAAGTGAAGAGGAACTAAAGAGTCTCTTGATGAGGGTGAATGAGGAGAATGAAAAAGCTGGCTTAAAACTCAACATTTAAAAAGTGAAAATCATGATGTCTGGTCCCATCACCTCATGGCAAATATAAGGGGGAAAGTAGAAACAGTGACAGATTTTATTTTCTTGGGCTCCATAATCACTGTGGATAGTGACTACAGCTACAAAATTAAAAGATGCTTGCCCCTTGGAAGAAAAGCTAAGACAAACCTAGACAGTGTATTAAAGGAAATCAATAGCAAATATTCATTGGAACTTCTGATGCTGAGGCTCCAATACTTCAGCCACCTGATGGGATGAGCTAACTTATTAGAAAAGACCCTGATGCATGGAAAGACTGAGGGCAGGAGGAGAAGAGGCCAACAGAGGATGAGGTGGTTCAATGGCATCACCGACTCAATGGATATGAATTTGAGTAAACTCTGGGGAATAGTGAAGGATAGGAAAGCCTGGCATGCTGCATGGGGCTACAAAGATCTGGACATGACTTTGCGAATGAACAACATGGCAAAAAAAATCAGGAAAAAAAAATAGATTTACATTCATGTACAGTGAGTGCCCTCCACACAAACCTGCAAGTTGTGAAATTTCAAAGATGAGAACATGTGTCTGCATGCCCAATTTATATAAGTTAGTTCATATGTCAGGCATACATTGTCATGTGTGTGCATCCTCTACAAGTGGTTGTTCTTTTCTGTACTTTACTGTGTAACACTGTATAGAGTACAGTAGTATAGGATTTTATATAAGTCCAGGGTGTCTATAAGTAAGCATAAGAGCAGTGGTGATATAAGTGGTACTGCTAAGAAGTGCCAGGAATTGGAAGCTCAGAGAAAAAAACAAAGAAGAGAAAGAAGTAACTCAAAGACTGAACAGATCCATGATGCAGGAAATGGCAAGGGGATTTTATGTGAGGAAGTGTTATTTGTTTGTAGGCACAGGACTTTAATGTAGAACAGTACACGAAGCTTTCAGCAACAAGCTTCAGAATGCAATCCGGTGGTACTGTGTCATCTATGGTAAGAAAAATAGAGCTACTACCCACATATCACGGGATCATTTTTTTTTCCCCAAGAGAGTACAAAGAACTGAATCCTGTAAGAAACCAGAAAATGTGCAATCATCGTCAGGCATGAGTGAAACTGCACCTTGCTCTCTCTTATTGATGACAGTCCTTCAGCTCTACCATCTCCCACTCTTCCTCCCTCCTACAGTCAGCACTTCTTCTTGCTTATTCACTCAATGCCAACTCCTGTATGTCAGCTGCTGTAATACTGTACTTTTTACAATACTGTAAAGATTAAAAATATTTGTTTTTTTGTGTATTATTCGTGTATAAAAGTATTATAAGACTATTACACTATGGTACTATATTATATCAGATCAGATCAGTCGCTCAGTCGTGTCCGACTCTTTGCGACCCCATGAACCGCAGCACGCCAGGCCTCCCTGTCCATCACCAGCTCCCGGAGGTCACCCAGACTCGCATCCATCGAGTCAGTGACGCCATCCAGCCATCTCATCCTCTGTCGTCCCCTTCTCCTCCTGCCCTCAATCCCTCCCAGCATCAGAGTCTTCTCCAATGAGTCAACTCTTCGCATGAGGTGGCCAAAATACTGGAGTTTCAGCTGTAGCATCATTCCTTCCAAAGAAATCCCAGGATTGATCTCCTTCAGAATGGACTGGTTGGATCTTCTTGCAGTCCAAGGGACTCCCAAGAGTCTTCTCCAACACCACAGTTCAAAAGCATCAATTCTTCGGCGCTCAGCCTTCTTCACAGTCCAGCTCTCACATCCATACATGACCACAGGAAAGACCATAGCCTTGACTAGGCGAACCTTTGTTGGCAAAGTAATGTCTCTGCTTTTGAATATGCTATCTAGGTTGGTCATAACTTTCCTTCCAAGGAGCAAGCGTCTTTTAATTTCATGGCTGCAGTCACCATCTGCTTCCCCAGAAGCTCAGCTGGTAAATTCACCTGCAATGCAGGAGACCTGGGTTTGATCCCTGAGCTGGGAAGACCCCCTGCAGGAGGGCGTGGCAACCACTCCAGTATTCTTGCCTGGAGAATTCCCATGGACAGAGGAATCTGGTGGGCTACAGTCCATGGGGTTGCAAAGATGTTGGACATGACTGAGTGACTAAGTCATACTATATATGACTATATATATATATATATATATAACACACACACTATATAGTTGATTGTGTTAGTTGGGGGTTCAGGATAACTTTGTTGGACTTATCAACACATTGGACTTAAAATTTGCTCTCAGGACAGAACTCATGCTTGTGTAGGGGACTTAAAATTTTTTTTCTGTGTGTGTATATATATATATGAGTCACTTGCTGTGTACCAGAAACATGATACTGTAAATCATTTGTACTTTAAAAAATAAATCTGAATTTATAGTGATAAAAACATTCAAATGAAGAAAAATAATACATCATGATTATGTGGGTTTTAACCCAAGAACTTAAGGTTGAGTTAACATATGAGAAATCAACCAAATTAACTCACCACATTAATAGTCTTAAAAAAGAAAAACCACAAAATGATCTCAAAAGATGGAGAAAAGTACTTGACAAAAATCAGCATTTATTCCTAATGAAGTCTCAGAAAATCAGGACAAGACACGAAACTTCCTGAACTCTATTGACAAAGTTAAATCTATGAAAAACTTACAGTTCAGTCTTAGGGATAAAAGACTTTAATTTTATTAGTGAAAGAAATCAGAAGGAGACAAGAACGAGAATCAGGAGTACAATATGTAAATTCTATTTCTATAAAATTTTAGAAAATATAAACAAATCAGTTAGCTGATTAATGATTGCTTAAGGATGGGGAAGGTGAAGAGTGGTAGGAAGGGAGGAATTACAAAGTGTTATGAGAAATCTTTTCAGGATATGGACATACCTTGCCTATCATTTTTACAGGGGTGTGTGTGTATGTGCCAAAACATCAAATTATGCACTTAAATGTACAATTTATTTTATGTTAATTATATTTATGTATGTATGTACATGCTCAGTCGCTCACTCATGTGCGACTCTCTGCGACCCTTTGGAGTGTAGCCTGCCACACTCCTCTGTCTATAGGAATTTTCAGGCAAGAATACTGGAGGGAGTTGAGGGAGTTGTTGATTCCTTCTCCTGGAGATCTTCCTACCTTAGTGATCGAACCCACGTCTCCTGTGTCTCTTGCATTGCAGACAGATCCTTTAACCATTGATCCGCTGGGGAAGTCCAAAAAGACTGCACAGCAGGTAGGAATGCAAGGAAATTCTTGCATTTTCGAAAATTAATTTGTTGATAATTTATTATGAAGTGAAGTTCGCTCAGTCGTGTCCAACTCTTTGTGACCCCATGGACTATACACTTCATGAAATTCTCCAGGCCAGAATATTGGAGTGGGTAGCCTTTCCCTTCTCCAGGGGATCTTCCCAACCCAGGCCTTCCACATTGCAGGCAGATTCTTTACCAGCTGAGCCACCAGGAAAGCCCAGTATATGGAAGGAAGAGCATGTGACTCCATTCAGAGAATCCACACTCAAAGTAAAAGCCTTGGTTATATTTCAAGAGTTTTATATTTTGAATGACATCAAAGTTACAATTTTTCCTTAAAAAAAAAAAAAAAAAAAAGTTCCCCCTACTTTCTCTGTTTTAATTAAGTTTTAAAATTAACTGGCCCATCACAAGTTTCAAATGTGTCTAAAAAAAATAGTCCTATTATCTGTATCTGTGTCTTATCTATGTAAACATCACACCTAATTAACAGAAAACAACAAGCATATGTATTTGATTCATTAATTCTCTATGAAATACACTCATGTAGTTAATATTTTAAAAGTTCACAGGTTTTAAAGAGAGACACTTGCAATAGAGCATGACAGAAATACTTCAGGAGTATTTTGCTCCTACTTTCATGTATACAGTTGAAGGTAAAGAAGAATGATATTACAGAGATGCTGTATTATTTGCAGAGGTGTCCTTTCCTGTACACATTTCTCCCATAACAATTTTTAAAACACCTTTGGTTAATTTGACCGTATAATAAGATGTGTACAATGGGGCATTAAGCATGGAATTTAATTCTTTCAAAAATGAAGATAATGAAATCATATTAAGGCCACATTAACTTATGGATATGTTATTAATTAAAATGAAATTAGTACAAACATAAGTACATAGGAAGTCTCTAACAGTATATATGCTGAATCTGGAAGAACATGTCGATGATAGCTGTGGTACAATTTTGACCACAGTTAATTGCATGACATTTATTTAGCTATCATATACAGTGGTGCCTTCCAGCTAACAAAACAAGTAATTAAAGAGTTTATGTTTTTATAACTGAGTAGGACTACAAAGAAGCTACAAATTAAGTTAAAAATCTTCTAAATGATTTTTAAAATCCCTTACCGGTATCTATGAACAAATATACCCTTAAAAATAGAGTTCATCATATTTTCGATTTCATCCTGATTTTCTTGTAGCTGAAATGAGAAATAAATATAAATTAAAATACTAATAATTTTATTTGAAATAAAGAGTTCTAATCATTTTAAATTCATGATTATTCTCATTCTGTGTAATTGTCAATCCTTTTTCTTAAGTATTGTGTAATAGATGTCTTAAATTACCAGGATCCTTTCATTTTTTCTACAGCTTTACTACATTGGCTTAGAACCTCTTTCTGTGTCTCGCAACATGTATTAATGGAGAAGGAAATGACAACCCACTCCAGTGTTCTTGCCTGGAGAATCCAAGGGACGGGGGAGCCTGGTAGGAGGCCATCTATGGGGTCACGCAGAATCAGACATGACTGAAGTGACTTAGAAGCAGCAACATGTATTACACAATGACTAAAAAATAGTGGTATGGTTTAAGTGTGACCAGATGTCACACTGCTTTGGGAATAGGCCTCAACTTATATACCTCTCCTGTCCAAACCAGGTCCCCTGTTTGGTTTTCCTTTTCTCAGTAAGAGATAATTCTTGATTATTACATTTGCCATTGTAGGGGAACGTTCCTATTTCACCTAAAGTACCCAAATATTAGTCTACATCTGATTTGCCTCAAAGTAAGTGTAGGTCAAATTCACAATAAAGGAGGAATACAAGGCAGGAGGCATCTTAACCATTAGTGATGAAATGCAGCAACAAAATGAATACTATATAAAAGAGATGAAGTAGTGAGTACAAATATTATACTATGACAATAAAATACCTTCAGATCTCCTCTTTTGCTATATGCTTTTATTTTCAGTTTTACTGAAATAAGTTTGGGAATAATTCAAATTATTGAAACTTAGTTTAAATTTACTTTTGCTAGCTTTATTATACAAAAACTTAATAATTTATATAAGAGGTATACAGTTTGGTTAGCAGGACTTACTAAAGAACAATTACAAAACTTACTTACAATTATTTCTAGTATGGAATGTGCAATGAGTTGTATTGTGGTCCTCAAAACTTCATATACAGAAGTCTTAACTCCTAGACCTCAAACCTCATTTGGAAATAGGGTTGTAGCAGATGTAATTAGTTAACTTGGAGTCATAATGGAGTAGGATGGACCTCAAATCTAATTGACTGATGTCTCCATTTTATAAGGAGAAACAGAGACACACACGGTGAGATGGCCATGTGAAGATTAGAGTTATCCTCTACTTTCCAGCCTACACAACTGTGAGACAATAAATTTCTGTCCAAAAGAAAAATCAGTTTGTGGTATCTGCTATAGCAGCCTTATCCCTCCAATACATCACAGACTATGATTTAATCAATCATAAGTTTGTTCCCTCTTATTGCCAGTTATAACCCAGTATTTGTTGACAGTGATGTGTTTATAGCACTGAGATACTTTTCTTTTTTCAAGGTAAAACAGAGATTAATACTGTACATCTAAAATTTTATTTCTGATTGGATGAAAAAATGTTGCCTATAAAAATCTAGTTTTAAAATCATTTTCAACCCATATATGAAACTTTCACTATAAAATTGGGGCCAATCTTATTTTTTTTTTTTTAATTCATCGAAATGTCTCACACACCACAAATATATAGTCTTTGGCTTTCTTGTGGAATGCAACTTTGTTGGCCCCTAGTTCTGATGTTAGTATTTACTGTGCTTTCTGGTTTCACAGCTTGATAATCTCTCTGAGTTATCTAACTCTCAGACTACCTTCTTTCTAAACAGGGTTGTTTTGTGATACTCTTCTGCCATCACACTGCACTCAGATAACCACTGGCTGGAATCAAATGCCAGATTCATTTGAAAACTTTGAGATCAAACAATCTACCTTTAAAAAACAAATTGAAGAATCTCAGTTACTGTGAAACTCACCTCTTTACGTTTTTGAAGTAGTAACTCCAACCTTTCATTGGCTCTCTTCCCAATCATTTTATTTCTCTCAGCTTCATATTGTCTCTGTGTATTATCCTGATGAATACTGAGGTTTAAGGCAACATTCACCAGAGCAGTCATGAGCTTCATGGCTAAGAAATAAAGGAAGATTACAGTATTCACCTGTGAATCAGAACTTTAAAGGTTTACAATTTTGTAACAGAAATGGATGATGGAAGGAAACTAGTCAACTTCTATGTTTGATAATCTAGGCATAATTAAAATAAAAAGAAAAATTATTTTATGGAAATAAAATCATTTTAGTCTGCAAAAATTTTCTCTGTCTCATTGTCTCTATAAGCTTGGCTTATTAATATTCCTACAAAAACCAGACTCATCCTGGAAGTTCTCTAGTGGTGCAGGGGCTAGGAATTGGCACTTTCACTGCCATGGCCTTGGGTTCAATTCCTGGTTGGGGAATAAGATCCTACAAGCTGCATGGTGCAGACACAAACAAGTAACAATAACAAAAAAAAAAATCCTAAACCCAAATACCACCCCTACCCCCGCAACTGACTCATTCTAATTGTCACCATGAAGAACTTAAACAGTATCTTCAACAACTCCTTTCCCTCACCTTCACACATATACAAATCTAAGTGTGTGCGTATGTGCTCTCATTTCAGTTGTGTCCAGCTCTTTGCAACCCTATGGACTGTAGCCTACCAGGCTCCTCTGTCCACAGGATTCTTCAGGCAAGAATACTAACCAAGCCTTTTAGACCTCACCTCTGGCTACTAGTTCTGTGTATACAATTGCTTCCTTAATAGCTGTGCTTAGATGCCTCAGAGGTGTCTCAGCTGTGTACAATCAATTTATGACTTTTATTCCCATAGATGGTTCTTTCCCTGTGTTCCTCACCTAAGTGAATGGCATAACTTTTGATTCCTGAAAAATGGACTGAACCTATGAAACACATTAAATTCATCAAAAACCTATTTTGTGAATTTCTGATTGATCTATTTTCCCCAGTCACAGTGCTCATGTATGTTTAAACATTCACCTGTATTCATAAATCTACTTAAATATGTTCAAACTTCTGTTTCAAATCTCTGAGGAACAAGTATGACACAATACTTAATCTTTTGTCTATTCCTGTTCAGTTTCATCATTGAGATGATGAGAGTATAGGGAAATCTTTTAAAGGAACAGAAGAACTTGTGATGGAAAAATAATCTCCCCTTTTTTCCCTTTAGTTTACTTATCTGCAATATGAATGCAGAGTTACTACTGAGTGTTTTGGAAGAACCAATACAAATATATACATAACTAAATGAGCCTGCATTTCTTTTAAAACTTCCAAAATTTCCTTTAATTACACATGAACATATATACATAATGCTCTGTCTATACCTTTATATTCATCTACACACACACACACACACACACACACACACACACACACGTGTAATTCTGAAACTCTATCTACATTTTGGATACTATCGATTGATACTGCCGTCAAACCAAAATATTAACACAAAAATCCTAAAACAAAATGCATTTAAGTTAGTGAGCTCTTCGAAATGCATTTAAATTAAAATGTTTCTCTTTTCCTGATATACAACATCTAAATATAATATATTGAGAAATCTTGTGTTTCAAAATATAGGCTAGTGATTTGACAGCATTTTACACATTGTCAGTAGAATACCTCTGAAAACTAAAAGTACTTTTAAAATTAACCTGTATAAAAAAGAATAGCTCAAAGACAGAATTGATCAGAGGCATTCAAACTGCCTAAGTCAAGAATAACTTTTCTTTTAGGAATAATATTTTAAGGGAGTTTGTCCTAAGCATACAAAGTCATACCCAAATGGAGCTTAATTTCGTTTATACTTCTAGACTTTTAAAATAAAATGACTTGAAGATCAAGAAGTTGGAAAGCATTTAAATTTCCACCAACTCTGTCTGGAATTAATCAGTGGAAGCTGAGACATTAATGCTCTTAAACTTAACTGTGTTTTGTTTTGTTGTATCACCTTGCAAACCCAGAGCCCAAACTCCCCAACTGTCAGTACTGTAATGACCTTTCTCACACTCTAGGTATATATCAACAGCAAAATATATCAACATACTAAAACAGAAGAAATGTAAAATAATCAGTATATTTTTAGAAATATATTAGATATGATAATGCAGTATTTAATGTGTATGAATATGTAAATTTTCAACTTCACTGAAATTTTCACCTTAAATACCAAAATACAAGCAAATACAGCTAGTGAAGAAGACTCCTAACAATATAGGTACAATATGGGGACTGTGACAGGGATGGAGTCCACAGAAAAAAGACTCATTCCTGCAGAAAGTGAACATGAATTACAGTTTACTGGTATTATTCAAAGAATTTTATAAATTAATAATCCTATAGGAATTCAACCTGGTCTATGATACGGACTTTTAAAGTATCTTCTCTTTGTTTACCAAAGTGAATACTTCATTTAGCATTCACATTTTACAGGTTAGCTATGGAATGACAAACTTGTTCTATTGCTGTACTACTAAGAGCGTGCTATGCAAATATGTGCAGAATACAAATGGCTTGTTACCAGTTCAGTAAAGTATAAATTTGTTCATAAATGTTCTGGTTTGGCCTCTTGTGCTTCTGTTAAAGTCATAACAAGAACATGCTCTGGGGAGCTGCTGATTCCAGAAGAGAAAATTTTGAGCACTTTTAATCGAAACTGCAGCTTGGAGTCAAAACACACTTGCAGCCCAGAGTCTAGCCAGCTAATCCCTATTTAGTCCTCAGAGACTTCCAAGAAAAACTATAAACTTAATAGTGAGAAAAATAAACGTTTCTTGTTGTTAAAAAAAAAAGTATAAATTTGAAAGTTTTTAGAAATTTTTATAACAATCTGACAGAAAATCTTATATATATTGAGTCTATTAACAAAATGACACTAAGAATGTAATGTAAAAACTAGTCTTTTGCCACAAAAAATACTTATTTAGTGCTTCCCACTTATCTGCCAATCTGGAATAAGCACTGTTCTGAGTATTAGAAGCTGAAAAGTGAATGAGACAGTATCTGGGTCCATAAATTAACTGTCTAGTGAGAAGGCAAAGTATCAATCAGATCAGATCAGATCAGTCGCTCAGTCGTGTCTGACTCTTTGCGACCCCAAGAACCGCAGCACACCAGGCCTCCCTGTCCATCACCAGCTCCCGGAGGTCACCCAGACTCGCATCCATCGAGTTAGTGATGCCATCCAGCCATCTCATTCTCTGTCGTCCCCTTCTCCTCCTGCCCTCAACCCCTCCCAGCATCAGAGTCTTCTCCAATGAGTCAACTCTTCGCATGAGGTGACCAAAATACTGGAGTTTCAGCTTTAGCATCATTCCTTCCAAAGAAATTCCAGGATTGATCTCCTTCAGAATGGACTGGTTGGATCTTCTTGCAGTCCAAGGGACTCTCAAGAGTCTTCTCCAACACCACAGTTCAAAAGCATCAATTCTTCGGCACTCAGCCTTCTTCACAGTCCAGCTCTCACATCCATACATGACCACAGGAAAGACCATAGCCTTGACTAGGCGAACCTTTGTTGGTAAAGTAATGTCTCTGCTTTTGAATATGCGGTAATATAAAATAAAAAATATATCAATTAAATAAAAATAAAATATGGTTAAGAAAAATAAACTATGGTAAAAAGGACAGAACACAATTGTACTCGTTTCATATGCCAGCAGGTAATGTGCAAAATTCTTTGACTATGCCAAAGCCTTTGACTGTGTGGATCATAATCAACTGTGGAAAATTCTGAAAGAGATGGGAATACCAGACCACCTGACCTGCCTCTTGAGAAACCTATTTGCAGGTCAGGAAGCAACAGTTAGAACTGGACATGGAACAACAGACTGGTTTCAAATAGGGAAAGGGGTATGTCAAGACTATATTGTCACCATGCTTATTTAACTTACATGCAGAGTACATCATGAGAAATGCTGGGCTAGATGAAGCACAAGCTGAAATCAAGATTGCCAGGAGAAGTATCAATAAACTCAGGCGTGCAGATGACACCAGCCTTATGGCAGAAAGTGAAGAACTAAAGAGCCTCTTGATGAAAGTGAAAAAGGAGAGTGAAAAAGTTTGCTTAAAGCTCAACAGTCAGAAAACAAAGATTGTGGCATTTGGTCCCATCACTTCACGGCAACTAGATGGAGAAACCATGGAAAAAGTGGCAGACTTTATATTTTTGGGCTTGAAAATCACTGCAGATGGTGACTGCAGCCATGAAATAAAAAGACACTTACTCCTTGGAAGAAAAGTTATGACCAACCTGGACAGCATATTAAAAAGCAGAGACATTACTTTGCCAACAAAGGTCCATCTAGTCAAGGCTATGGTTTTTACAGTAATCATGTATGGATAAAGAAAGCTGAGTGCCGAAGAACTGATGCTTTTGAACTGTGGTGTTGGAGAAGACTCTTGAGAGTCCCTTGGACTGCAGGGAGATCCAACCAGTCCATCTTAAAGGAGAGCAGTACTAGGTGTTCATTGGAAGGACTGATGTTGAAGCTGAAACTCCAATACTTTGACCACCTGATGCGAAGAGCTGACTCATTAGAAAAGACCCTAATGCTGGGAAAGATTGAAGGCATGAGGAGAAGGGGATGACAGAGGATGAGATGGTTGGATGGCTTCACTGACTCCATGGATATGAGTTTGAGTAAACTCCGGGAGTTGGTGATGGACGTGGAGGTCTGATGTGTTGCAGTCCATGGGGTCGAAAAGAGTCAGACAAGACTGAGTGACTGAACTGAACTGAAGCTTCAACAGTACGTAAACCAAGAAATTACAGAAAAAAAGCTGGATTCAGAAAAGGTAAAGGAACCAGAGATCAAATTGCCAACATTCAATGCATCATAGAAAAACCAAGGGAATTTCAGAAAAACATCTACTTCATTGACTACACTAAAGCCTTTGACTGTGTGGATCACAACAAGCTGTGGCAAATTCTTAAAGAGATGCGAATACCAAACCACCTTACTTGCCTCCTAAGAAACCTGTATGCAGGTCAAGAAGCAACAGTTAGAACCGGACTGATTAGATTAGAATCAACAATTTTGAACTGACCAGTTCACAATTGGTAAAGGAATACGTCAAGGCTATATATTATCACCCTGCTTATTTAACTTATATGCAAAGTATATCGTGCAGACTGCAAGGAAAAATATCAATAACTTCAGATATGTAGATGACACCATACTAATGGCAGAAAGTAAAGAGGAACTAAAGAGCCTCTTGATGAATTTGAAGGAGAGTGAAAAAGCTGGCTTAAAACTCAACATTCAAAAAACAAAGATCATGGCATCCGGTCCCATCACTTCATGGCAAACAGATGGGGAAGAATGGAATGGAAAAATAGTGACAGACTATTTTCTTGGGCTCCAAAATCACTGTGGACAGTGAATGCAGCCACAAAATTAAAAGACCCTTGCTCCTTGGAAGAAAAGGTATGACAAACCTAGACAGTGTATTAAAAAGCAGACACATCACTTCCAACTAAGGTATGTGTAGTCAAAGCTATGGTTTTTCCAGCAGTCATGTATGGATGTGAGAGCTGGACCATAAAGAAGGCTGAGTGCCAAAGAATTGATGCTTTCAAACTTTGGTGCTAAAGATTCTTGAGAGACCCCTGGATAGCAAGGAGTTCAAACCAGTCAATCCTAAAGGAAATCAATCCTGGATATTCACTGGAAGGACGAATGCTGAAGCTCCAATACTTTGGCCACCTGACGTGAAGAGCCAATTCACTGGAAAAGACCCTGATCCTGGGAAAGACTGACAGCAGGAGGAGAAGGGGGCAACAGAGGATGAGATGGTTGGATGGCATCATCAATTCAATGAACGTAAGTTTGAGCAAACTCCTGGAGACAGGAAAGGACAGGGAAGCCTAGTGTGATGCAGTTCACGGGGTCACAAAGAGCTGGACATGAATGAGCAACTGAAAAACAACAAGAAAGGACAGAGAGCAAACACGCTGGTTGGGCTTCTCCGAAGGGCTCACTGCTGCTGCTGCTGCTAAGTCACTTCAGTCGTGTCCGACTCTGTGTGACCCCATAGACGGCAGCCCACCAGGCTCCCCCGTCCCTGGGATTCTCCAGGCAAGAATACTGGAGTGGGTTGCCATTTCCTTCTCCAATGCATGAAAGTGAAAGTGAAGTTGCTCAGTCATCTCTGACTCTTAGCGACCCCATGGACTGCAGCCTACCAGGCTCCTCCATCCATGGGATTTTCCAGGCAAGAATACTGGAGTGGGGTGCCATTGCCTTCTCCAGAAGGGCTCACAATTAAGCATAAACTGAGGCGATTAACATGATTCTATAACAGAACTGTGTCCCAGGGAGAAGGAATAAAAAGTGCAAAGGGTATGAGGTAAACTGTTCATAAAAAGAGCAACATATTTAGTGTGGCTGAAGCATAGAAATAGGCGAGACAGGCTGCGGAGGAAATGAAAAGGCCAGGTTACAAGAGTTTTACTAGGAACTAGTTAGAACATACAGAGAAGGCAATGGCATCCCACTCAAGTACTCTTGCCTGGAAAATCCCATGGATGGAGGAGCCTGGTGGGCTAAAGTCCATGAGGTCACTGAGGGTCGGACATGACTGAGTGACTTCCCTTTCACTTTTCACTTTCATGCATTGGAGAAGGAAATGGCAACCCACTCCAGTGTTCTTGCCTGGAGAATCCCAGGGACGGGGGAGCCTGGTGGGCTTTCGTCTATGGGGTCGCACAGAGTCGGACATGACTGAAGTGACTTAGCAGCAGCAGCAGCAGTTAGAACACAAGAATGAAATCTAAATGAGCTACGAACGACTCACTGGAAATTTTGGTATGGATGAGAAATAGCCTGACTTATATTTTAAAATGCTGTGTGAACATTTATAGCAGAGTAAAAGTGGAAGAAGACCATATAGAACACTGAAAAAGAGCTGCACGTATTAGAACACTGAAAAAGAGCTGCACGTATTTTGTCAAAACCTTATTAAGTTGATTCTCAAGTGTTTGGGCTTAAGCAACTCAGTAAAGCAATTCTGGCTTTGATTAGAGTGGCAGCAAGAGGTAGAGAAAAAATCAGATCTGAAATATATTTTCAAGGTAAAGATGAAAGAATATGATAATATAGGAAATTAGAGAAACAGCAAATGCAAGGGACATTGGAAAGTCTTGTGCTTGTTAGGTATCTAAGTGGAAACGGGGCTTTCGAGATGGCTCAATGGTAAAGAACCCGCCTGCTAATGCAGAAGGTGCAGATTCAATCCCTGGGTCAGGAAGATCACCTGGAGAAGGAAATTTCAACATGTTCTAGTAGTGTTGCCTGGAAATCCCATGGACAGAGGAGCCTGGTGGGCCTCAGTCCATGGGATTGCAAAAGGAGTTGGACACGACTTAGCAACTAAACAACAAGTGGAGATGGTTAACAGATATACATTATCATAAAAATACTAGTTTCTAAAGCCATTAAACTGGATGTCATATTGATTCAATGGACTTCAATTTAGTCATTGGAAACAAATGAGGCATGATTTGCATGCTGAAAAGAAGTCTACCAAGACACTTGTTAATGGAAAAAAAAAGATGATTATCAGTGTGTATATTATCATTTATGCATAAAGAAGGGATGCATTATTTATTATTATATGCCAGTTAGTCTTCTAAGCTCTTTACACATTTATTCATTTGTACCTCATAACTCTTTCAAGTACTATTATTATTTCTCTTTTATATAAGAGAAATCTGAGGCAGAGATCAGATAAGAGATTTGGAAATTACACAGCCAGTAGCTGGCAGAGATATAATTTGACTGCAGCCATCATGCTCCACAGTCTAAGCTTTTAACCACTATACCATACTGCCTCTCAATGAATATGCATTTGCTATCATATTCATAAAATATCATTGGAAAGATAGATCAGATCAGATCAGTCGCTCAGTCGTGTCCGACTCTTTGCAACCCCGTGAATCGCAGCACGCCAGGCCTCCCTGTCCATCACCAACTCCAGGAGGTCACTCAGACTCACATCTAGAAACAGGAAACTTTGGATGCATTCAGAGAAGAGCATTTGTTGCCTGAGAGCTACGGGTAGGAGAGTGACATTTCACCATATAACATTTTTAAATCAGGAATTTTAAATCAAATGACAGCATTACTCTCCTACCATAATTATTTTTTAGTAGAAATAATAAAAACATGGAATTTGTTTTCACTTTATTCACTGAGAAGTGAATAAAGATATAAAAAAATGAAAAGATCTTTAGATTGAGTCCTGAGATAATTCAGTATTTACAGTTTAGCTTTCTAAGATCCATCAAAATAGCATTTTAATAAGCAAGAAGTAGCTATGTCTTTCAAGAAAGAGAAAGGTAACAATGGAACTGCCCAGTGATTAGGACACTAAAAGGTAACTGCCGCCCTCAACAAGAGCAAAGGCAGTGAAGAGGTAGAGATAAAATCCCTACTGGAGTGGGTTTATTAAAGAGAGTAAGAGGAGAATGAGTAGAGACAGTAAACAAATAATTCTTTGATATTTGCTATAAAGAAAAGAAGAAAAATAAGAATGTAGCTAAGGAGCATGTGGAAAGAAGGGATGGTGGGATGGTGAGTCTTAGGTATCAACTTGGCTAGGCTATCAGTTCAGTTCAGTCGCTCAGTCGTGTCCAACTCTTTGTGGCCCCATGAACTGCACCATGCCAGGCCTCCCTGTCTATCACCAATTCCCAGAGTCCACCCAAACCCATGTCCATTGTGTTGGTGATGCCATCCAATCATCTCATCCTCTGTCATCCCCTTCTCCTCCTGCCCTCAATCTTTCCCAGCATCAGGGTCTTTTCTAATGAGTCAGCTCTTCGCGTAAGGTGGTCAAAGTATTGGAGTTTCAGTTTCAACATCAGTCCTTCCAATGAACACCCAGGACTGCTCTCCTTTAGGATGGAATGGCTGGATCTCCTTGCAGTCCAAGGGACTCTCAAGAGTCTTCTCCAACACCACAGTTCAAAAGCATCAATTCTTCGGCGCTCAGCTTTCTTTATAGTCCAACTCTTGCATTCATACGTGACTACTGGAAAAAACATAGCCTTGACTAGATGGACCTTTGTTGGCAAAGTAATGTCTCTGCTTTTTAATATGCTGTCCAGGTTGGTCATAACTCTCCTTCCAAAAAGTAAGCGTCTTTTTAATTTCATGGCTGTAATCACCATCTGCAGTGATTTTGGAGCCCAGAAAAATTAAGTCTGACACTGCTTTCTGGCTAGGCTATGGTATCCAGTTACTTAAACAAACAGTAATCCAGGTGTTACTGTGAAGCCATTTTGTAGATAAAATTAACATCTATAAGTAAAGGAGACTACCCCCAATAATGTGGTGGCCTCATCCAATCAGCAGAATGCCTTATGAGCGAAAACAGAAGGGTTCAAGAGAAGCAATTTCTCCTTTAAGACTATACAATGCCTCCCTAAGTTTCTGGCCTGCAGGTCTGCCCTACAGATTTTAAAATAGCAGCTCCAAAGCTGTGTGTGTCATTCACTAAAATAAATCTTCCTCTCTGCAAATATATATATATATATATATATATATACACACACATACACACACACACACACACACACACACACACACACACAACATAGCTTAATGGTTGTATTATGCAAATAAGTAAGCAAGTAACAAAGTATATTTTCCAGTGGTTCTGTTTCTGAAGAGCCCTAACTGATACAAAGTATTTCTAGAAGATAAGGGCTATTATAGCATACAATATAATGATAAAGGGTGTGGGGGAATTGAAATGGGAGAGAGACAGAATTTCTTGAGGTAGTGAACAGGGATTAGATCCACTGCACAAGTGCAAGGACTGATCTTAGCTAGATAGCACCCTCATAAGAGAAAAGGCAGAGTATATGTGTACAGGTGCAGCTAAAACAAGTGAATTTAATCCCTGAAGGATTCTATTCTGTTCCTAAAATCAGCCAAGTGTGAAGAGGATAGCAGACATTACAGGTTTGAGAAGGTATGAAATAATATTATAAGAAAGGAATATCCATGGCATAAAATACTGTAATAAGATTGCTAGGTAGAAATGAGAGAAAAAATGTAAAAAGCCCAGTCATTATGTGTTTTTCTACACTCACTTTCAACTCCACTGGTGCAGTTACGGAGCACGTGATAATATGCGATTTTCCTAAGTGATATAATACAGGGCAAGCAGGCAAGGATGTTAAGGGTCCTTCATGAGAAGGACATGATTATAATTAATCTGGGTAACAGAATCTAAGCTAGGAAAGTAGAGGAAGTAAGGACGGTAGAGGAAGTAAGGACATCAAGAGCACTAAACAAAGAGGATCAGGAATTTAACAGTTTAGTAGAGGAGAAGGCAATGGCACCCCACTCCAGTACTCTTGCCTGGAAAATCCCATGGACAGAGGAGCCTGGTAGGCTGCAGTCCATGGGGTCGCTAAGAGCTGGACATGACTGAGTGACTTCACTTTCACTTTTCACTTCATGCATTGGAGAAAGGAAGGGCAGCCCACTCCAGTATTCTTGCCTGGAGAATCCCAGGGACAGAGGAGCCTAGTGGGCTGCCGTCTATGGGGTCGAACAGAGTCAGACATGACTGAAGGGACTTAGCAGCAGCAGCAACAGAGGAAAAACAATACTGGAGCTGGGAACATATAAAACAAAAACAGGGACAAAAGGTATCAACAAATAGGATGGCTGAAATTTAGATTATGGACACTGGCCATTTAATCACTATTCAACAATTTACAATTAAGTTTTCTTAAACATGAAAATTATAACAAAAAATCTGCCCTTATATTTAGTGATACCTACTACACTTTTGAAAAATATTACTGCAAACTCTAAAACTGTTTGATAATGGGACAAAACTAAATTTTAAAGAGAGATAAGATTATCTTCCTCTTTTAAAAATTGAAGTATCATTGATTTACCATATTAGTTTCTAGTGTACAGGAAAGTGATTCAGCTATGCACATATATATATATATATATATTCTTTTCCATAATGTTTTATTTTTACATATAAAATACATTACTTTACATCTTGTTACATATAAAATGTATTCTGTATTTTTACATACATATTTTACAAAATGTTTACAGGACAGTAAATATAATTCTCTGTGCTATACTGTACAACCTTATTATTTATCTGTTTTATATATAGCAGCTTGTATCTGCAAATCTGAAACTCCTAATTTATCCCCCACCCCCATTTCCAATCATAAATTTCTTCTGTATGTGAGTCTGTTTCTGCTTTCTAAATAAGCTCATGTGCATTACACACCATATGTCTTTCTGATCACTAGGTCTACCCATGTTGCTGTAAATGGCATTACTTCATTATTTTTTTAAGGCTGAAGAGTATTCCATTGTAATCATGTTTCTTCATTAGTTTTAAAAAACTTATTTAAAAAAAAAAGGTTTACAAGCTTTCACTTTACAAAGAATATTTAATAAATCTTTGTCTCTTATAAGCCGAACCAAAATAATGAGAAAACAATTTTCATCCCCAATAAATCCAGAAAAACACTTGGAATGCCAAACCATAATATGTTAATATATGTATATGCAAAGCAGATGGATGGAGTATTCAAATCAAACTAAATGGTCAAAAAAGCTTGACAACTCTATTTAACGAAAAAAGACAAAAACAAAGCAGTTTTACTCTGTAGAACCCAGAAGCATTAAGGAATTGGAGAAGTATCGGCTTTTACAGAAGATGGAGTGAAGTAAGGTCTAAAAACAGGAGCATTTCAAAGTCTGTATAATAAACAATTAAATCTCCACTTGAACCAAGGCAGTCACGTAATTCCTCCAACACAAACTCATCTTGGAAGTTAAAAAAGTTTATTCCCTAAAGAACATAGAGATTTTGATTCATCAGACACAGAGGAGGGATACATGTGAAGTGCAGAGTGCCCTGGGTGCTCCTTCACCCTTATAACTCCCAAAAGGTAGATAGCAAACAGACTTGAGATCTAAAGATCTTTCTACAAAGGAGCTGAACTTCCCCAGGGAATTATCAACACCAACCCTTTATGGTTCATAATGAAAACGGTAAGTGACCACAGGCCCACCCTACAATGATGGTCACCAAAAAGGTTAAAGTCATTGCCACTGCCTGTCAAACAACACACACACACACACATACACACACACACAGGCAATCAGTTCTTCAGTGTCTCATTGTTAGCAATGACTAGAGAGCCAACAGATACTTAAGGAAAGCTTCCCATGAAAGACACATATAAAAGAGAATTGAAAAAGAAGTCAGAATGGGGCACCAAAAAAATAAAAACAAAACTTCTGAGTAATAACACTGTCAACAAGATAAGAGAAAATGTTACACCCATGATAATGTTAAAAAACGACATGGAGAATGGAAAAGAACTCTTAGAATATTTAAAATGATAATGAAAATTACCTCAATAAAGTTGAAGAATACAAGCAAAGTGAACAAAAAGAGTAAGGAATGAAAACTAAAAGAGAAATAACAAGAAACTTAGGACTGATTCAACAGATTAACATCCAAGTAAAATATATTCAGCAGAGAGTAATGAATGGGAAATTATATATCTGTATATATCTATATATATCAGGATATATCACCATGATATTTCATAAAATGAAGCTTCCACAGACAATAAACGGGATCAGAATCAGAAGTTTGATTCCAGCAATGCTGGAAACAAGATGAAAAATTCTCAAGAAAATCTTAATGATGAATTCTGTACTGGGCCAAATAACATAAGAATATAATGTATTTCTCAGGCATGCAAAATCTAAAATATATACTTTTCCAATGCTCTTCTTCTCAAGGAGCTATCAAAAAACATGCTACCCAAAAAGAAGAGGCTAAATTAAAAAAAACAAAAAGCAACCCAAGGCAAAGGGTAGGAGATCCAACAGAAGACAAAGGATATAAATAATGGCAAAAAAGCTACATTAGTTAAAGGACATCTAGATTTTAGAAGATGAGGCTGCTATATTAAACATAATTATAAAAATTTAAAGCACAGAAAATGCATTCCACAAAATTGATTATAATATTCTATTGTTTAAAAATAAAAAAATCCTCATATATATGTATACAAGAAAAAAACTAAAAGGAAACACCAACATGTCATGGCAAAATTAAGAAGTGGTATGAATTATGGCTGATTTTTAGTTTTGTACTTTTCACCTTTTCTGAATTAGTTAAGTTGTATGTGTAATTTTATATCTGCAGAAAATGTTTACATGTGTAATATGAAGCATTAATGGAAAATCTACAAGATTTTCTAAGTTTTTCTGCCCGCTTTAGAGTCAAACCAAGCAAGCTTTGTCATTCTATCATAATTATTACATCAGACACTTACTGAATGACCTGTATACGTGAAACATTTAACACAAATTCTTTCATTTAAGCCTCACAACACTCCTAATAAAATGGGACTATTCATATCAATATTATACAGATGAGGAAAGGCACCAAGGTTATGTAACTTGCCCAAGGTCACTAAGTTGACATAGAAAGGACATGCTTATAAAATTATTTTAAATATTATAACTTCCTTACAAAAACTAGCTCCCCAAAGAAAACTAATTTTCATACCTGGTGATAGAAAATAACAAATAATTCTAAGAAAATGATACTTCTTTATTACTCTAATTATCTATATTTACATTTTAAAGAGCAAATTACATTTAAAAAGTTTACTATATTTTATGTATATAGTTATGTGATATATGGTGGCACTTGTAGATTTTGTCAATTATTGGGCATTAATCCTAGAATACCAGACGTCTACCATATAGAAATTCATATCTAATTTGGTTAAGAGTCATAAAATACCTGCTGAACTTAATAAACAGAATTTGGCACTGAAGAGCCAAAAGACAAATAAAATGAAAGTGCATACTATTAGTTTTCCTAATAATAGTTTTTAAAGATCTGTTTATTTACATGTTTGTTTCTGATTTCCCCATCTATAATGTCTTCTATTACTAAAATAGTAGGTGTTTAGTAAATTCTGAGGGAAAAAGACATGAATGAAGGGAAACACTGCAAATACTACTGGCTCTTTTTGTAATTACAGAATAATAGCATTAGTTTACTAAATGTCAGGCAACATTCATGCTTTCCTAATTTCTTTTAATGAGATAGTTATCAACATCTTTCCCATTTTGCATATGAAGAAAGTGAGGCCAAATAAATTATGGATTTGTCAAAATTACCCAATTAGTAAAATGCAGAAAAGGATATGTATTCAGACAATCTGGTTCAGAACCCATTCTATGAACCCTATATATGGTTTGAGTAACTGAAAGCCAAAGAAAAGATATCAATTTACTGAGACAATTTACTGACAATCAATTTACTGTCAGATAATAATTTACTGACAAATTATTTTTGTCTATGACAGGAGAACAAAGAAATTTCATATAGCTTCTCTTGCCTCAGCAAAAGTTCAGAGATGCTGACTTGGTAAAAAGTGCTAATCAATAACAAATCGTACGTCAATATAAAAATCAATCATATACCAACATAATGATGTTAAACAATGAGATATAAAAGAAAGGTTTACTTCCCCAAGAGTCTGAGAGGCACTCATTATTGTTAAATAGTGATAACCTTCCAGCATAATGAGGTCACCTATCATATGATGATTTTAACCATATTTTCTAATTTTTCCATAATTCATTTTAGAAAAAGTAGAACAGAATCAATCATCATGTTGCTATTTAAAAAATTCTGTATGGTTAATCCCTCTTTGTTCAAATTAGCACTTTTACCTTAGAAGCGAGAAATAACCATTATTAATCTATTTCTAATGTACAAAATTATGTAGGTGAGTAAAAAAGCAAAAAATAAAAAAGGTAAGCCAACATTATTCATCTTGCTATCTTAGAAAATTTTAAAGTCAATTTCTAAAGTACTATCAGAGACTATAACAGCAAATGACTGAGTATAATATAAATCTGAAAAATAGATCCTTTGAGTAGAATTATCTTTATCATACCAAAGAACAAAGTGGTAAAACAAAGGGAATCCTACTTATCTTTGACCTGGAGGAGAAAAACATTTTTTCATGAAAATTTCATGAAACTGGAGAAAGAAAATATGGCCAATCTCAGATTGTATATCCACCGAAATATTACTTATATATATTAATTCCACAAACTATGTTCTAGTACGTCTTAACTATTTAACTATCTATCTATCTATGTACCTTCACAACAAAGGCACTTAACTATGAAGATTGTTAATAAAAAGTTTACTACAAAGTAAAGCTTCTTTATTGAAGATGAATCAGACAAACAGGAGAGTATGCTTTACAAGTACAATTAAAAGAATAGAAAAAATAAGGAAAATGTAATATAAAATCTAATTGTTAACAGTCTGTTTCAACTTAATGGTAAAAAGAATTTCAAAAATAAAAGGGAAAGTTCAGTTTTTCACTAATGGAAAATGAAACTACTTCTTCTACCTGGAGAACAGACAAACGTGAAAAACTACAAAATGATGAAAAATTTTAATAAAAATGTGGCAAAATATACAATTAAATGCAATGCATAAACACTCACAAATTGGGACACACTATTAATTAACAACAAGAAAATGGGGTATTGGTAAACAGATTAAAAGTACTACTGATAAGATCACTCTGATGACTTATGAAGCTCTAAAACTTATCTTGTCTGTACCCTAGAAAACAACTAACCTGATTGTCTCTCTTCTCAGCTAAGATATAAGCAATGTCAAGGAGCATTTTATTCCAAAGCCGATAATCATATCTGGCCATAACTGCCTTGTAACTGTCCATGCACATAGTCTTTGAAGCAGAGGATTAAATGTTCCTGCCCATTTTATCTAGTCCCCAAGACTCGTCCTGCAAAGTGAATAAAAACGATTATCTTTAAATCTATCCCTCATACATATACCATAAAAGAAAAAAAAAGGGGGAGGGAAAACCAGAGAAGAGATTAAAGATGAAAAGAAAATAATTCTTGAAAAGATGGAAATTATTATCCAGCCTGGAATTAAATTCTCAGCAAGATTTCCACACTTTGTTGAACGGTCGGACTGGTGTCTCACTTTTATGAAACTGAACTTTGGAAGACATGATCATTAATGTATACAGAGAAATTACTGTAGTATTCTGAAGTAAATTTGAGAATAACTTGAAAAATACGTTAGCTTTTGAAAAATAAGGATAAACATAACATTGATTTCCTATTTTTCCTGGTACAATGCATCTGAAAAACAGCCAAATAAATGGGAATTGCTGTACACAGACAGAAGAATGATAAATGAAAAGTAAATAGAAAATATAACAGAAAGAAAAAAGTACATATAAAGGGCAGAAAATAATAAAAGTCATGAAATTAGAAAAAATATATAGTATCAGGTAACTTTTAAGTAATAAGTAGGAGGAGCCTGGTGGGCTACAATCCATGGGGTCGCGAGGAGTCGGATACGACTGAGCGACTTCACTTTCACTTTTCATTTTCATGCATTGGAGAAGGAAATGGCAACCCACTCCAGTACTCTTGCCTGGAGAATCCCAGGGACAGAGGAGCTTGGTAGGCTGTGGTCTATGGGGTCGCACAGAGTCGGACACAACTGAAGCGACTCAGCAGCAGCAGCAGCAGTATATTGATAGTACCTTGTCAAAAAAGCTACAACTTGATACAAAGTCTCTCAAAACACAGAATAAAATGTGCTTGATGTTTATTCTATACAGAAAATTTTTTCAACAATAAACTGATTTTACCTTTATAAAAAAGATAAAATTAAGTAAAGATCTGCCTCTAAAGAGGCACACATATATATAAGAGAAAAAGAATAGTCATTTAGTCATTTTAGGTAAACACAGTTAAAATCAGTGAAAAACTCAGAACAGCTAAATTGACAAAATTATCTTGTTACATGAAAACAAGGGGAAAATGAATATACTTGACTCAGAAGTTATATAGATAATTCTAAAACAGAAGCAAAAGGGAAAATGATAATCTATCAGTTCTTCAGGACTTAGTCTACCTACTTGAACTGATTTTAGAAACACTACATTTAAGTTATTATACCACTAGGAATAGAAAGAATCCTAGCTAGGTCACAATTGCCTATTACAATTAGATGGAACTGTTTAAAAAATATATATATATATATATATAAACAACTATTTACACATTTATGTATAAAAACAATGAAACCATATAATTAGGTAGGAAAAAACCTGTGAATTTGGAATTTCAACTATTATTTGGTTTTATCAAAGAATATGGCCTGCTGGACTCCTACAAGTTATTTGGTTATAAAATAACGCAAGAAAATAACTACACATTCAGAAAGAGATTTGGTAACGTTTGTCAGAAAATTGCAATTTTCATTCTCAAGACTAACAAGTGTCAGTTATCAAAATAAGCAGAAATTTTACTTCAACAGAGAATACAAACCATTCATGCAAATTTTGGAGAAAAATTGTGCTTTTCAAGAGCAAAGTAATTAATTTAAACTAATATTTAATCTAAATAAAGCTTAACTGGAATATATTTAACAAAACTAAATGAAAAGGAAATAAAGTGTTAGTTACTTACCAGCAAGAGTACTTGTATGTCTAAAAGCTCTGACCTGGGAGTCTGACAAACCAGTCAAAAGCGAGATTACTGTGTCCATCATATATTCATCATAAATTATGCTATATTGACACTGTCGAATCAGGACTCCAATAAATTCACAAAAGTTTGAACGAAATTTTTTCCACTGAGGTCCAGGCATGGTAAGGGGATAATCACCACTGTCCTAAAAGGGATAAAAAGAAAAAATAACATATTAAATATGATATATGACATCCAGTTTGATTTCTTTTTTCCTCCGACTAGAAAAGGGACATTTTTTCTCAAAGTATATGTGGACAGATACCAAGAGGTACATGATGGATTTCTCTTTTTTGCTTGTTTTGATCTGTCCCAACTGAATAATTGTTAATGAGTTCAAAATTGTTATTTAGAATCAGTATTTAATTCATTATTCTAAGCCATTCATTCAAAATAATAGTTTTAGTTCTGTTGTACTTGGGAACTAGTTGAGGTAATTTAAAGAAAAGAAGAAAACAAAACGAAAGAAGTTTAAATAGAAAGGATTATTTGCTACTGAATTCAGATCAAACTAATCATGACATGTGTAACAGCAACTTTCAATTATTTTAAATAAGACACTTTAAAGAGTTAAGAATTTTAAGAGTATAACCAACTTCCCACATATGAAATTTCAACACTATTTTTTCTAACTGTACTATGAACTTTCATTTAACTCTATAGTTTATGCACTGAATTTATTAACTTTTCCAAGAAAAAGCCTACCATGGGCTCTTGGGATAACCAGATTGTGTCATCTTATTTAAAATACAAAATTGACAGCTGAATCCAGCAGAGGTTTCTCACTCTAGCCTAAAATATTTTGGTGGAGAAATGGAAATTCACAAGGCAGAGGGTGAGAAATTCTGTGAACTTCCTTATCAGATTATTCTCAATTCGTGGCTATTTGTTTTTTACAGACCAAAATGCAGCTAGGAAAACTGGATACAGAGGAGGTCTTGAGCTCTGTTGGTGTTCCATGAAAGAGTACTTTGATACTTATAACAACAAAGAATCTCAAAGAATCTGAAGAGCCTTGAACAGAAAGAAGTGGAAACCCTGGCACTTAGTTAAATACCCATCAGATCAGATCAGTCGCTCGGTTGTGTCCGACTCTTTGTGACCCCATGAATTGCAGAACGCCAGGCCTCCCTGTCCATCACCAACTTCTGGAGTTTACTCAGACTCATGTCCATTGAGTCGGTGATGCCATCCAACCATCTCATCCTCTGTCGTTCCCTTCTTCTCCCTCCTTCAATCTTGCCCAGCATCAGGGTCTTTTCAAATGAGTCAACTTTTCCCATCAGGTGGCCAAAGTACTGGAGTTTCAGCTTCAGCATCAGTGCTTCCAGTGAACACTCAGGACTCATCTCCTTTAAGATGGACTGGTTGGGTATCCTTGCAGTCCAGGGGACTCTCAAGAGTCTTCTCCAACACCACAGTTCAAAAGCATCAATTCTTCTGCACTCAGCTTTCTTCATAGTCTATCTCTCACATCCATACATGACTACTGGAAAAGCCATAGCCTTGACTAGACGGACCTTTGTTGAAAAGTAATATCTCTGCTTTTGAATATGCTGTCTAGGCTGGTCATAACTTTCTTACCAAGGAGTAAACATCTTTTAATATCATGGCTGCAGTCACCATTTGCAGTGATTTTGGAGCCTCCGCCCCCACTCAAATAAAGTGTGCCACTGTTTCTCTATTTGTCATGAAGGAATGGGACTGGATGTCATGATCTTCGTTTTCTGAATGTTGTGCTTTAAGCCAATTTTTTTCACTCTCCTCTTTCACTTTCATCAAGACGCTCTTTAGTTCTTCTTCGCTTTCTGCCATAAGGGTGTTGTCATCTGCATATCTGAGGTTATTCATATTTCTCCTGGAAATCTTGATTCCAGCTTGTGCTTCTTCCACCCCAGCGTTTCTCATGATGTACTCTGCATATGGTAAGTAAGTAGGGTGACAATATACAGCCTTGACACACTCCTTTTCTATTTGGAACGAGTCTGTTGTTCCATGTCCAGTTCTAACTGTTGCATCCTGACCTGCATACAGGTTTCTCAAGAGCCAGGTCAGGTGGTCTGGTATTCCCATCTGTTTCAGAATTTTCCACAGTTTATTGTGATCCACACAGTCAAAGGCTTTGCCATAGTCAATAAAGCAGAAATAGATGTTTTTCTGCAACTCTCTTGCTTTTTCGATGATTCAGCGGATGTTGGCAATTTGATCCCCTTGTTCCTCTACCTTTTCGAAAACCAGCTTGAACATCTGGAAGTTCACGATTCACGTATTGTTGAAGCATTACTTTACTAGTGTGTGAGATGAGTACAATTGTGCGGTAGTGTGAGCATTCTTTAGAATGGCCTTTCTTAGGGACTGGAATGAAAGCTGACTTTTTCCAGTCCTGTGGCCACTGCTGAGTTTTCCAAATTTGCTGGCATACCAAGTGCAGCACTTTCACAGCATCATCTTTTAGGATTTGAAATAGCTCAACTGAAATTCCATCACCTCCACTAACTTTGTTCGTAGTGATGCTTCCTAAGGCGCACTTGATTTCATATTCCAGGGTGTCTGGCTCTAGGTGAGTGATCACACCATCGTGATTATCTGGGTTGTGGAGATCTTTTTTGTACAGTCTTCTGTGTACTCTTGCCACCTCTACTGCTTCTGTTAGGTCCATACCATTTCTGTCCTTTATTGAGTCCATCTTTGCATAAAATGTTTCTTTGGAATCTCTAATTTTCTTGAAGAGATCTCTAGTCTTTTCCATTGTATTATTTTCCTCTATTCTTTCTATTTATCACTCAGGAAGGCTTTCTTATCTCTCCTTGCTATTTTTTGGAACTCTGTATTCAAATGTGTATATCCTTCCTTTTCTCTTTTGCTTTTGGCTTCTTCTTTTCACAGCTTATTTGTAAGGCTTCCTCAGACAGCCATATGAGCTCTATAAGCTCCATATAAGCTCTCCTAAGCTCTATAGGAGACCAAAAAGGAAGTGAAGGGGCTGGCTCAACCTTCCCAGCTCTTTAGACTGGGGATGTGGAAACACAGATTGTAGAGGGTAGCACGATGGAAAGGTAAGGTATTTCTCAAAGCTATCTCTGAAGGCTGCCTGCTGCTTCTATTTCACAAAGGCCCACCAGGGAAGAGTTTCTTTTGCTTTGTAGCAACTGTGAAAGTCAACCACTTAGAGCTCATAACCTGACCTGGGCCCCAAGGAAATAGAAAGAAAATAATCTTTCTGTTCAGGTCCAACAGCAAGAAGAAAGGAAGCCTGAAAAATCAGCATTTAGGAAAATCTTAATAAAAAATAAATATACTTCAAAGATTCAAGTGTAGCATAAAACAAACAAAAAACTCTAGAGAACTTATATATATCTATATATTTGTACTTTTTTGAAGTATAATTCACATATAATATTAGTTCTAGGTATAAAATATGATTCAATATCTGTATATATTTTAAAAAATCACCACAATAAGTGTAGTTAATATCCCCAAATCACTGCAGATGATGATTGCAGCCATGAAATTAAAAGACGCTTACTCCTTGGAAGGAAAGTTACGACCAACCTAGATAGCATATTCAAAAGCAGAGACATTACTTTGCCAACAAAGGTCCATCTAGTCAAGGCTATGGTTTTTCCAGTGGTCATGTATGGATGTGAGAGTTGGACTGTGAAGATAGCTGAGTGCCAAAGAATTGATGCTTTTAAAGTGTGGTGTGGGAGAAGACTCTTGAGAGTCCCCTGGACTGCAAGGAGATCCAATCAGTCCATTCTAAAGGAGATCAGCCCTGGGTGTTCTTTGGAAGGACTGATGCTAAAGCTGAAACTCCAATACTTTGGCCACCTCATGCGAAGAGTTGACTCATTGGAGAAGACTCTGATGCTGGGAGGTTTGGGGGCAGGAAGAGAAGGGGACAACAGAGGATGAGATGGCTGGATGGCATCACCGACTCGATGGACGCTGAGTTTGAGTGAACTCCAAGAGTTGGTGATGGACAGGGAGGCCTGGCGTGCTTCAATTCATGGGGTCGCAAAGAGTTGGACATGACTGAGTGAGTGAACTGAACTGAATATCTGTTACCATGAACAGTTACAAAACTTTTCATTTTCTTGTGTTAAGAACTATTAAGATCTATTCTCTAGCATCCTTTCAATATGCAATAAAGTAGTAACAACTATAGCCACCACGCTTTACATCCCCAGGACTTATTTCATTATTGGAAAATCTATATCTTTCGACCTCCTTCACCCATTTTGCACATCGCTGCACACTGACAAACACTAACATGTTCTCTGTATCTATGAGCTCAGTGTTCTTCTGTGTTGCTATTGTTTTTATTTCACATATAAGTGTGATCATATGGTATCTGTCCTTATCTGACTTATTTCACTTAGTGTAACGACTTCAAGGACTACCCATGTTGTCACAAATTCCAAGATTTCCTTTTTTTAACTACTGAATACTATTTCTTGTGTGTGTGTGTACATACCACACTTTCTTTACCCACTCATCCATTGATGGACACTTAGGTTGTTTCCATATTTGGCTATTGTAAATAATACTGCAATTAACATGAGGTTGCATATATCTAAAATACTTTATTTCTTTAGGAACTCAATTGATGAACTGAAGGAAAGGATGGTCACTGACAGAAGTTGCACTAGTAGCCTAGAAAATAATACCCTAGATGGGACTTGCGGAAAAAATCTTTTAAAATGGACAAAGGAGGTTATTATGACCTCTTCAACCTTTGCCCTTTCCTTTTTCACTGGATTTGGTACTGATATTCAACAGCCATTTTGTAACCATGAGGGGACACGGATAAGGATTCCTAGAGAGAAAGATGGATAAAGTATAGGTTTTTGCTCTGTTAAGGTGTAGTACTAACCATGCTTTGTCTACTTGCAGATTTATTTTGTGTGAGATAAACTCCTGTGAATGAGCCACTACTAATCAGATTTTCTGTTATAAACAAATTCATTTCTGTTACAGAAGAATTATGAGCAGTGGGGAAAGATAATTCAATAAATAATTTTGGTACAATACAAGTGGCTTTTCATTAGAAAAACATTAGATATCACTGTACCTTAAACCAAATTAAATTTCCAATGAAATAAAAATACTTAACAAAAAGAGAAATAGAAGAAAAAATGGGAGAATATTCTCAGAGTGGGTCTTTTTTTTTTCAAAGATATTTAAAAAGTCAGAAGTGATAAAGAATCAACAAATTTAAAAAAAGAACCAAAAAATTCAATCAACATAAAAGTAATTTTTTGCATTAAAAAAACACACTAAAAGCAAAGTCAAAGAGTAACAACAGGGTTTAGCTTCCGCTTAGAATATAAAATGCTACAAACAATGAAAATAGCTTAATCAACAAAAAAAATTTTTAGTTTTTCTTAATCCCATCTTGAGCTGAAGTAACTTGAACTCCAAAGAATAAGCTTTCCAAGAAAAGATGAGCCACACAAACTCTACCACCTGTGGCAGAACACAGGAAGAAAAGGTTCCATGACAAAAAGAATAAGAAGAAATCAGGCAAAATGCTAACAAATGTCAAAGACCAAGTGTGGGCCAACTTGTCAGCACGGAATGACAAGGAATTCACACTCCAAATCTCTTTTTATCAGTTGACCACAGGTTTCAACCAGGTAATAAAAGCCTGAGACAGCAGAAAAGACAGAACCTATTTTGATGCAGGCCTACAGAGGATGATCCTCAACTGCTATGGGAACGGTAAGATATACAGTTCACTTCTCTAGACCTTTCTCCCGTAAAAGCCAGAAACCTTAATCTTGTTGGGGAGGGTCAGTAAATGGATTCACCATCATGGCACAGCAAAAACCTACTATAGCTAGGAGAAGAATAGAAAAAAAGAATCCTATAGTACATATAAAGATGAGAAAAATAAGTTCTAAAGAACCTGTCCCAGATCACACAGCTACCAGTCTTCTCTGGTTCTAGGTCTGTAAAACCCATGTATTCTCTATTCTACAATGGAGCTTCACCTGGTTTATACCAGTAGCCCTGGAGGACAGAAAGGCTGTCTAGTGAATACTCTTCCAAAGGAGAAAAATTCTGTTTTTGCTGCCAAACTGAAAGACAAAAAACTAATGGAAACGCCTATTTTGGAAGTTCTGGGGACACTGATGGGTGTGGTAGGTAAGGGTGCCAAGCTTCAGAGACAAGAGTCAACAATGAGAACTAGAAGGCTGTGAGCTTCTAACTGGGATTAAAATAAGAATCTTAAAAGATAAGAGGTCCACTGCAAGGCAGAACTCATGCAGCTAGCAGAGGTGGAAGGCTAACTGCCTAATTCCTAAGACTTTGGTATTTGAGAACACAATGTGGTCACAAATTACAAATATTTAAAGAGATAAAACACTTTCTAAGAATAAATTCAAGAGATTTGATTTTTAACCCAGCTGATGGACAATGTTATAAAAAAGTTACCTATTTGGTAAAACGTGGCTTTTGGTTACCTAATTTCAACAGACCTTGCCAGAAGATATGTACCACTATTGCTTAAATCAATAATCTGCAAACAACTGTTTGGAGAAACTATCCATCCACTCAGTCATTTATCTATTCATACCATTTATTAAGCAACAAATAAGCTCTGGCACTATACGAGGTCGTGAGGCATACAAAGATGAGCAGAACAAGGATATTCTTATAAGAATTTCTACTCTACATTTTTTTACAGCTTTACTGAGATATAATTGATATATTACACTGTGTAGTTTAAGTTATACAACATGTTGATTTAATACACATATACTGCAAAGCTTATCACCACTCAATTAGGTAACACCTCCATCCCATTCTTTATATACGTGTGACATAAGATTTAAGATCTTTTCTCTGAGCAAGTTTTAAGTATGCAACACGTACTATTGCTGTACATTAAATCATTAGAACTTATTCATCTTGTAAGTGGAAATTTAAACTCTTGTATCAACTTCTCCCCATTTCTCCAATCCCCTAAAGAAACTAATTTAATTGATAAGATGAACACATTAAAAAAATCCGTAAAAGAATTAAATATAATAATAGGAACTTGACAAGGGTATATAGTACTTAGAAAGGAATGTCAATTCTCTGCAGAAGCAACGGGACAGGGAAAACAGGGTCAATACCTTTCCTAAGTAATAACAATAGTGGAGGTCTATAAACAAAAGTACAACAATGGGAGTATAGAACTGCATTACATTTGGAATCTAAACTGGATTCTGTAACCAAGAAGAAAGATGGGGTTGGATCAGAGAAAGGTAAGGAAGCCAAACTGTACTTTGGAGAAAACAGGTGGTCACTGAATAAAAAAGCAGAGACATTACTTTGCCAACAAAGGTCCATCTAGTCAAAGCTATGGTTTCTCCAGTAGTCATGTATGGATGTGAGAGTTAGACTATAAAGAAAGCTGAATGCCAAAGAACTGATGTTTTTGAACTGTGGTGTTGGAGAAGACTCTTGAGAGTCCCTTGGACTGCAAGGAGATCCAACCAGTCCACCCTAAAGGAAATCAGTCCTGAATATTCATTGCAAGGACTGATGCTGAGGCTGAAACTCCAATACTTTGGCAACCTGATGCGTAGAGGTGACTCATTTGAAAAGACCCTGACGCTTGGAAAGACTGAGGGCAGGAGGAGAAGGGGATGTCAGAGGATGAAATCGTTGGATGGCATCACCGACTCAATGGACATGAATAAACTCTCGTAGTTGAAGATGGACAGGAAGGACTGGTGTGCTGCAGTCCATAGGGTCACAGAGTCGGATACGACTGAGCAACTGAACTGAACTGAACTGAACTGTACTGAACTGAAGGATGTTCATTAACAGCTATGAGCTTTAAAAATGTATTTTTGGTTCCAATATGAAAAACAGAGGAAAAGGTGAAGGAAATGGAGCAAAGGTGACTCTCCACTGCAGTTGATCAAAAACCAAAAGTGTTAGGGGAGAGACCGTTTAATATAGTAACAATGACAGACAAAATGGGAGGGATGTGATGAATATTTGAAAATTAAAGAAACAAAATCTACTGAAGTAAACTGAGTAATGGACAAAAATGACTTTCTGTTTCTGGGTGGAACCTGTTTCCTCACAATAGGAAACAAAGAATTCTTTACTCCCTGACTCCTGCAGAAGGCCTAACACTTTTAAGAATACCTAATTTGTATATCACATAAGAAGAGACGACTGCTGCTGCTGCTGCTGCTGCTGCTGCTACTAAGATGCTTCAGTTGTGTCCGACTGTGCAACCCCAGACAAGGCAGCCCACCAGGCTCCCCTGTCCCTGGGATTTTCCAGGCAAGAACACTGGAGTCGGTTGCCATTTCCTTCTCCAATGTATGAAAATGAAAAGTGAAAGTGAAGTCGCTCAGTCATGTCTGACTCTTAGTGACCCCATGGACTGCAGCCTACCAGGCTCCTCCATCCATGGGATTTGCCAGTCAAGAGTACTGGAGTGGGTTGCCATTGTCTTCTCCGTAAGAAGAGACTAACACCCTTTAATTCATAAATGACTGATAAATAATATCCTATTTTTAGACATCGCAACACACTGCTATCTACAGTCAAAATAAATACAAAATTTCTGGAACATGCTGTCAATGGATGCTAAAACCCTTAATAGGCAAGTTCACATAAGCAGAATGTTAATAAAGTGCGAAATAATTTGAGACTTGAAAAGGGAAAAGTAGTTTCACAAAAAGATTCAAGAGTTATTACCTTAAACAAGTGCTCAATCAGAATAATAAGTGGGCAACCTGACATTATGAGCTACCTACTGCGACAAAATATGAAGTATACAGCATCACGTATGAAATTATCTTTCCAGAGAATGTAAATATAATTTAACTAAGTCACTAGACCTAACTTTCAGTTACAAAAGAGAGGCTATATTTCAGGAGGCTATACTATAGGAATAAATTAAATGATACCATGGAGGTAAAACAAATAAAAATGTGAGCTTTTTTTACATGACAACTAGGTTGTCATCTAAAAGTTAATGTGATGTAAATAAGAAAAAATGTGGAAAAACTATTTATTTAAAAAGTCCTGACTTCCGGTTAAGATGCCGGAGGATTAGGACGGGGAATACGCTTTCTCCTCCACAAATTCATCAAAGGGACATCTAGGCGCCGAATAAATTCCACAAACAGCTTCGGAGTGCTGGCGGAGGACGTCGGACACCCAGAAAAGCAACTCACTGCCTTCTAAAGGAGGTAGGAAAGAATATAGAAGCCAGAGAGAGACAAAGAGGGAGGGGCGGACCTCTGTCCAGGGAAGGGAGTCTTAAAAAGAGAAGTTTCCAAACACCAGGAAACACTCTCCCTGCGGAATCTGCACCGAACCTGGGAAACACGGAGACTATCATAACAGGGAGGAGAACAGTTGAGCAATTAGAACCCACAGACTGCGGGCCCTGCGGTAACTTCCGCAGCGGAGAAGCATCGCTGCAAACACCCACATCTGCCATTGGGGAGCCGAGGCTGGGCAGGGAGACGCCTTGGCCGTTCCCACGCGGGACGCTCCCCTGCCGGCCGCCCCCCCCCCCCCCGCGGGACCCCCCTTCACTAGACGCTCCCCCGCCGGCCACTCCCGCACAGGGGTGCCCCCGCCCGCTGTGCCGGCGGCTCCCACGAGGGCCACCCCACCCCCCTCCCCCCCGTCCGCCATTCCCGCCATTCCCGTCGCCGGCCCCTCCCCCTCTGCGGGCCTCGGCGCAGACTGTGTTCGCCTGATTGTCGGGAGTGCTGCCTAATTGGAGTAGTTTGGGCCGGCAGTCCAGATTGTGCAGCGCCGACCAAACGAGTGGCCGGCCTTGGCCCAGAACACCGCCGAACCGTGCACAGAACAAAGGACTATACAGACCAACTACAGAGAAAGGGGCCTATAGATCTTGAGAAATTTAAGCCGGAACAAGGAACTAGCCGAAAATGAACTGAACCCACAACAATAATAGAGAAACTCTTATATATATTGTTACTACTTTTACCATCATTATTTCCTTTTTTTCTCTTTTTTTAATATATTTTTTTAAATTTTTATTATTTTTTAATTAAAAAAAGGAAAAGAAAAATTTTTTTTTCCTTTTAATTTTTTTTTGTTGTTTGTTTTGTTTTGCTTCTTTTATTTTTATTTTTTTTTATCCTCTAGTACTTCATTAATCTCCACCTTTAGATATAACTTTTGCGACCCTGTTTTTTTTTTTTTTTTCTTTTTTCCTTTTTGTCCTTTGCTTTTTTCCTTTTCTTTTTTCTTTTCTTTACTGATTACTGACTAGATCTGGCTCTCTCCTTCACACTCCCTCCTTTTATCCTCCTGACCACCTCTGTCTCCTTCCTCCCTTTTTCCTTCTCTGTATAACTCCGTGAACATCTCTGAGCGGTCCAGTTGTGGACTGCATTATAGAAGAAGAAGTTTTTGAGACTACTGTAAAAATAAGACCGATAACTGGAACCAGGAGGCTTAAGTCCATACCCTGATCCCACGAAACATTAATTGACAGGAGCTCATCAAAAGCCTCCATACCTACACTGAAACCAAGCATCACACAAAGACCAGCAAGTTCCACGACAAGACATACCAAGCAAATTCTCCAGAAAAACAAGAACACAGCCCTGAGCTCCAATACACAGGTTACACAAAGCGACCCCAAAATAATAGACATCTCATAACTCACTACTAGACACTCCACTGCACCCCAGAGAAAAGAAATCCAGCCCCACCCACCAGAACACTGATACAGGCTTCCATAAACAAGAAACCTCGACAAGCCACCGGTACAAACCCACATATAGTGCAGAAACGCCACAATAAAGAGAACTCCACAGACTACCAGAATACAGTAAAGACACCCTAAACTCAGCAATTTAAACAAGATGAAGAGACAGAAGAATTCCCAGCAGGTAAAGGAACAGGATAAATGCCCACCAAACCAAACAAAAGAGGAAGAAATAGCGAACCTACCTGATAAAGAATTCCGAATAATGATAGTGAAATTAATCCAAAATCTGGAAAGCAAAATGGAATCAGGGATAAATAGCCTGGAGAAAAGCATTGAGAAGATGCAAGAAAGATTTAACAAAGACGTAGAAGAAATAAAAAAGAATCAATATATAATGAATAATGCAATAAATGAGATCCAAAACACTCTGGAGGCAACAAATAGTAGAATAACAGAGGCAGAAGATAGAATTAGCGAATTAGAAGATAGAATGGCAGAATTAAATGAATCAGAGGAGAAAAAAGAAAAACGAATTAAAAGAAATGAGGACAATCTCAGAGACCTCCAGGACAATATTAAACGTTACAATATTCGAATCATAGGAGTCCCAGAAAAAGAAGACAAAAAGAAAGACCATGAGAAAATACTTGAGGAGATAATAGTTGAAAACTTCCCTAAAATGGGGAAGGAAATAATCACTCAAGTCCAAGAAACCCAGAGAGTCCCAAATAGGATAAACCCAAGGCGAAACACTCCAAGACACATATTAATCAAATTAACAAAGATCAAACACAAAGAACAAATATTAAAAGCAGCAAGGGAAAAACAACAAATAACACACAAGGGAATTCCCATAAGGATAACAGCTGATCTTTCAATAGACACTCTCCAAGCCAGGAGGGAATGGCAAGACATAATTAAAGTGATGAAAGAAAAGAACCTACAGCCCAGATTATTGTACCCAGCAAGGATCTCATTCAAATATGAAGGAGAAATCAAAACCTTTACAGACAAGCAAAAGCTGAGAGAATTCAGCACCACCAAACCAGCTCTCCAACAAATACTAAAGGACATTCTCTAGACAGGAAACACAAAAAGGATATATAAATTCAAACCCAAAACAACAAAGTAAATGGCAACGGGATCATATGTATCATTAGTTACCTTAAATGTAAATGGGTTGAATGCCCCAACCAAAAGACAGAGATTGGCTGAATGGATACAAAAACAAGACCCCTCCATATGTTGTATACAAGAAACCCACCTCAAAACAGGGGACACATACAAGAAAGTCAAGGGCTGGAAAAAGATTTTCCAGGCAAATAGAGACCAAAAGAAAGCAGGAGTAGCAATACTCATATCAGATAAAATAGACTTTAAAACAAAGGATGTGAAAAGAGACAAAGAAGGTCACTACCTAATGATCAAAGGATCAATCCAAGAAGAAGATATAACAATTATAAATATATATGCACCCAACTTAGGAGCACCGCAATATATAAGACAAATACTAACAAGTATGAAAGGAGAAATCAACAATAACACAATAATAGTGGGAGACTTTAATACCCCACTCACACCAATGGATAGATCAACTAAACAGAAAATTAACAAGGAAACACAAACTTTAAACGATACAATAGATCAGTTAGAACTAATTGATATCTATAGGACTTTTCATCCCAAAACAATGAATTTCACCTTTTTCTCAAGCGCACACGGAACCTTCTCCAAGATAGACCACATCCTGGGCCATAAATCTAGCCTTGGTAAGTTCAGAAAAATTGAAATCATCCCAAGCATTTTTTCTGACCACAATGCAGTAAGAGTAAATCTCAATAACAGGAGAAAATCTATTAAAAAGTCCAACATATGGAAGCTGAACAACACACTCCTGAATAACCAACAAATCACAGAAGAAATCAAAAAAGAAATCAAATTCTGCATAGAAACGAATGAAAATGAAAACACAACAACCCAAAACCTGTGGGACACTGTAAAAGCAGTCCTAAGGGGAAAGTTCATAGCAATACAGGCATACCTCAAGAAACAAGAAAAAAGCCAAATAAATAACCTAACTCTACACCTAAAGCAACTGGAAAAGGAAGAAATGAAGCACCCCAAGGTTAGTAGAAGGAAAGAAATCCTAAAAATTAGGGCAGAAATAAATGCAAAAGAAACAAAAGAAATCATAGCAAAAATCAACAAAGCCAAAAGCTGGTTCTTTGAAAGGGTAAATAAAATTGACAAACCACTAGCCAGACTCATCAAGAAACAAAGGGAGAAAAATCAAATCAATAAAATTAGAAATGAAAATGGAGAGATCACAACAGACAGCACAGAAATACAAAGGATCATAAGAGACTACTATCAGCAATTATATGGCAATAAAATGGACAATGTGGAAGAAATGGACAAATTCTTAGAAAAGTACAACTTCCCAAAACTGGATCAGGAAGAAATAGAAACTCTTAACAGACCAATCACAAGCACAGAAATTGAAACTGTCATCAGAAATCTTCCAGCAAACAAAAGCCCAGGTCCAGACGGCTTCACAGCTGAATTCTACCAAAAATTTAGAGAAGAGCTAACACCTATCCTACTCAAACTGTTCCAGAAAATTGAAGAGGAAGGCAAACTTCCAAACTCATTCTATGAGGCCACCATCACCCTAATACCAAAACCTGACAAAGATCCCACAAAAAAAACTACAGGCCAATATCACTGATGAACATAGATGCAAAAATCCTGAACAAAATTCTAGCAATCAGAATCCAACAACACATTAAAAAGATCATACACCATGACCAAGTGGGCTTTATCCCAGGAATGGAAGGATTCTTCAATATCCGAAAATCAATCAACGTAATACACCACATTAACAAACTGAAGAATAAAAACCATATGATTATCTCAATAGATGCAGAGAAAGCCTTTGACAAAGTTAAGCATCCATTTATGATAAAAACTCTCCAGAAAGCAGGAATAAAAGGAACATACCTCAACATAATAAAAGCTATATATGACAAACCCACAGCAAACATTATCCTCAATGGTGAAAAACTGAAAGCATTTCCTCTAAAGTCAGGAACAAGACAAGGATGCCCACTTTCACCATTACTATTCAACATAGTTTTGGAAGTTTTGGCCACAGCAATCAGAGCAGAAAAAGAAATAAAAGGAATCCAAAGTGGAAAAGAAGAAGTAAAACTCTCACTGTTTGCAGATGACATGATCCTCTACGTAGAAAACCCTAAAGATTCCACCAGAAAATTACTAGAACTCATCAATGAATATAGTAAAGTTGCAGGATATAAAATTACCACACAGAAATCCCTTGCATTCTTGTACACTAATAACGAGAAAATAGAAAGAGAAATTAAGGAAACAATTCCATTCACCATTGCAATGAAAACAATAAAATACTTAGGAATATATCTTCCTAAAGAATCTAAAGACCTATATATAGAAAACTATAAAACACTGGTGAAAGAAATCAAAGAGGACACTAATAGATGGAGAAATATACCATGTTCATGGATTGGTAGAATCAATATAGTGAAAATCAGTATACTACCCAAAGCAATTTATAGATTCAATGCAATCCCCATCAAGCTACCAACGGTATTCTTCACAGAGCTAGAACAAATAATTTCTCAATTTGTATGGAAATACAAAAAACCTCGAATAGCCAAAGCTATCTTGAGAAAGAAGAACGGAACTGGAGGAATCAACCTGCCTGACTTCAGGCTCTACTACAAAGCCACAGTCATCAAGACAGTATGGTACTGGCACAAGGACAGAAATATATATCAATGGAACAAAATAGAAAGCCCAGAGATAAATCCACGCACATATGGTCACCTTATCTTTGACAAAGGAGGCAAGAATATACAATGGATTAAAGACAATCTCTTTAACAAGTGGTGCTGGGAAAACTGGTCAACCACTTGTAAAAGAATGAAACTAGAACACTTTCTAACACCATACACAAAAATAAACTCAAAATGGATTAAAGAGCTAAATGTAAGACCAGAAACCATAAAACTCCTAGAGGAAAACATAGGCAAAACACTCTCTGACTTACATCACAGCAGGATCCTCCATGACCGACCTCCCAGAAGATTGGAAATAAAATCAAAAATGAACAAATGGGACCTAATCAAACTTAAAAAGCTTCTGCACAACAAAGGAAACTATAAGCAAGGTGAAAAGACAGCCTTCAGAATGGGAGAAAATAATAGCAAATGAAACAACTGACAAACAACTAATCTCAAAAATATACAAGCAACTTCTACAGCTCAATTCCAGAAAAATAAATGACCCAATCAAAAAATGGGCCAAAGAACTAAATAGACATTTCTCCAAAGAAGACATACAGATGGCTAACAAACACATGACAAGATGCTCAACATCACTCATTATCAGAGAAATGCAAATCAAAACCACTATGAGATACCATTTCACGCCAATCAGAATGGCTGCTATCCAAAAGTCCACAAGCAATAAATGCTGGAGAGGGTGCGGAGAGAAGGGAACCCTCTTACACTGTTGGTGGGAATGCAAACTGGTACAGCCACTATGGAGAACAGTATGGAGATTCCTCAAAAAACTGGGAATAGAACTGCCTTATGATCCAGCAATCCCACTGCTGGGCATATACACTGAGAAAACCAGAATTGAAAGAGACACGTGTACCCCAATGTTCATAGCAGCACTGTTTGCAATAGCCAGAACGTGGAAGCAACCTAGATGTCCATCCACAGATGAATGGATGAGCAAGCTGTGGTACATATACACAATGGAGTATTACTCAGCCATTAAAAAGAATACATTTGAATCAGTTCTAAGGAGGTGGATGGAACTGGAGCCTATTATACAGAGTGAAGTAAGCCAGAAACAAAAACACAAATACAGTATACTAACGCATATATATGGAATTTAGAAAGATGGTAAAAATAACCCTATTTACGAGACAGCAAGAGACACTGATGTATAGACCAGACTTTTGGACTCTGAGACCGGGAGAGGGTGGGATGATTGGGGAGAATAACATTGAAATATGTATAATATTATATCTGAAATGTATTAATTGTTCAAACTAAATACTGTCATGTTACAATTTGTTCATATTAGATGTTTGTAATGTTTCTGATAATCAATAAAAGAGATTCTTGATTAAAAAAAATAAAAAAAAAAAAAGTCCTAAGAACACAACAATCAAGTGCAGTATGTAAATGAGTGTGCTTTACTTCACTGTTGTCTAATATCCTAGTTATACTTCTGTCAAGGGGTCATTTGCCCTTATTGTTTTCTCTTCCCCCAGATATATGCCTGGATGCTCCATCACCTCCTTCAAGTTTTTATTTAAGATTACATACTTACATGGTTTTTCTGACCATCCTATTTAAAATAATCCTTCCCTTCCTAATTTCTTCGGTCTTCTCTGATTTATTATTCTGTATAGCTTTTATTATCATTTGTCATACTCTTTTGGCTAATATATAGCCATTCATTAGTTTTTCCCCTGAATGAAATGAAAATTCCAATGAAGACTGGGATTTTGGTTTATTCAGTGCTGTACCTTCCATTTTTGGCATGGTTAATAGTCAAATATTTCTTGGTAGAACAAATGAATTACCTCAAAAATGATACTGTCAAAATGGGCCTAAAATAATGGTTCACTTTAATGCAGTCACTCAGTCCTGTCCGACTCTTTGTGACCCCATAAATCGCAGCATGCCAGACCTCCTTGTCCATCACCAACTCTCGGAGGGCACTCAGACTCACGTCCATCGAACCAGTGATGCCATCCAGCCATCTCATCCTCTGTCATCCCCTTCTCCTCCTGCCCCCAATCCCTCCCAGCATCAGTCTTTTCCAATGAGTCAACTCTTCACATGAGGTGGCCAAAGTACTGAGTTTCAGCTTTAGCATCAGTCCTTCCAATGAATACCCAGGACTGATCTCCCTTAGAATGGACTGGTTGGATCTCCTTGCAGTCCAAGGGTCTCTCAAGAGTCTTCTCCAACACCACAGTTCAAAAGCATCAATTCTTCGGTGCTCAGCTTTCTTCACAGTCCAACTCTCACATCCATAAACGTATCTAAGTGATCCCTATCAATATTTTCCTTAATCATAAACTTTGATAACTTTTGTTTCTTTAGGCATAGATAGAAATGAGGAAAATATATAAAGTCAAACCAGCAATGGGACTACCAATGTCGCTCCTTTTAAATATGTTCTGCTCTACACTGACATCAGTTATTTAAGTGAAGTGCTACCAAACATCTGGCCTCTACTCCTATCCATGCATCTTCACAAACATTTCATGAGGAATAGTAAATGATTAATGGGTTTGTAAGAAAAAAAAAAATGCTTACATACTTCAAGACATTAATTACCTCTGATAAGAAGCATTTTAGTAGTATTAAGAGTTCAGTTATTAAGCTGTGGGAGATTTACATATCTTACACATTAAGTACATTTTTTGCTATGTATCGAGTGACATATAATTTCTTTAGGTGGAGGCATTAAAAAGCATTTGAAACTATCCACATCAACATCTTTGAGTTCCTAAAATGACTAGAAGAAATCCCAAATTCTGGGGTGTCATTATCCAAATTATCACAATGTCACAGTCTGTGTTTAACATCTGTGAATTTATATATCACAGTGATCAGTAGAGTTCTTCATTTTAATTTTCCCTCAGAATGTCAAATTGCGTAATAACTGTGGGTCATGGGAACAAAGAAAAGGATATCTTTGGAAAGATCAGTAGAAAACATATTTACAAAACAAAACTGAGTATTTTACATTTTATCATTAATATTTTATTATTAAATGTATCCTTGAACTTTGTTTTTAAATTATACTGTATATTTAAACACAACAAAAATAACTATAAAAATTATTTATAGGAGAGATTTTGTGGCTGTCTGCCATGATGCACAAAAGAGAAATTGCTCTTTACTATCAGATCTCTGCTAATTAAGCTGAAACTAACTCTTCCAATTTTGGCAAACCCTCAGACTTACGAAGTGTATAGTAAATTCATATGCCTATAGAAATATATGTACACTAATTAAGAAACAGTATAAAAATATATTTGGAAAGAACAACTTTTCAAGTCAATCCAACAAAAAATGTTATTATAATCTTACTCATCTCTGTATCTCTAGCATTTATCTAGGACACTGTCTCAGGTGCTTAGGAGGACAACAATGTTTTGGACATGACTTATTTATTAGTACTAAATACAATCTCCTTAGTCTAATCTACAAGGCTATTTTCATTCTTTCCAGCTTTGTATGTCACTATCTCCTCCTCTACAGGTTAAACACAATCTTCTCTATAAGCTCTTACCAGGTTTTACGACTGAACTTCTATTTATCTTTGGAAATCTAATTTTAATGGTTAAATAATCATTATCTGATGTATGAAGCATTCACACCTCAGATAATGAACTCATCCTTTGGGTTCTCATGGGTCTTATATTTTTTAACTATTGAAGTTGTCAGTGTATTACTGCTATTAGTTTACAAAGTTCTTTCATCATTTAGAACATAAATTCACTTTCTAGAGCTATAACCTTGTTGATCTCTATAGTTCCTATCCAAAAGTTGGACATGCATTAAGTGTTATTATTGAACAAATACAAAATTACATTAATACCATAGAAATAAGTTTGAAAGATCAAACAGTTCATTTAACATTTGTTAAAAAGAAAGTTATCCCTAAAATGTCACATTTATGTCACATATCAATTACATCATGATTATGTAGGTATATTTTAAAACTGAAGGATATAATGCTTGAAATTACCACAAAGAAATAACCTCAATATACAGCTGATTATTATTATCGCAGGGAGTTAATCCAGTTCCCAGCGATACAAGTATTACTGTTGAGTCATACTTTGGTTTATGATTATCTCATTTAAGCATTTCTCATAATTAGAGTGTCTCAGAAAACTCAATCTAAAGATTTAATATTAATCAATAGAATATAATTGATCCTTTAAGAAATACTAGCTAAAGCCACAACTTATTCAGTTAGTCCTAAGACACATGTAATAAAACCCACCAGAAAGTTTATAATATGACTGAAGGTGTAACTATTACTTGTACCCATCTCCAGCTACTTCAGATTATACACTTAGAGTTACATATTAGGCAGAATACAGTAGTGGCTACCAATATGAACTTAGGAGCTAAATGATCTAGGTTCAGTTCCTGGCTTTGCCATTGACTAGTTTTGTGACCTCCGAGAAGTATCTCTACCCTTTTGGCCTCAATATTATCATCTGTGAAAAGGAGATAAAGAAAATCTGCCTCATGAAAATGTCAAGAATTACATTTTTATGAAAAGTACTTACAATGGTGCATGATACAGAATAGATATGCTATCTGTATCTACTACTATTATTTTTCAACATGTTTCATTACGTTTTCAATAATTATACTTCAAAGTTCATAGGTATAATATTATTTCAAGTCTGGAACCTTTCCACATTACAAATTGGGTACAACTTCTTGAGTCTATATTACTTTCCTACATGATTATTCCTTTGTTTTGGCATTTCTCATATCCAACTTTGCTTCCTTTCTTTAATATTCTGTTTACCTTCCTCAACTTGGAGTAGTCTCCAAAGTAATACAGACAACACAAACTGAACAATGCACTGCAACAAAATACAACTTTTTATTTTTATCTAAAAATAAATAATTTACTATAAATATTTAAGATAAAGAATAAGATTGGTATGTCCTCACTAGGTCCATATTTCAGATTGTTCTGTGTCACAGTATTTGAGGTATCCTAGGAGAACAAAAATAGTTCAGTGCTCTAAAGGATTGACATGAGAAATAGAACTCTCCACAGGTTGTTCATAAGTTACTTATCATTGCAATGGATTTATGATTTATACTATGTTTAACTCTTCACAAAATGGAAATGCAAAGATTTCTGGAGAAAAGAGACACAAAACAAAAATCTATAATCACAAGTGAATAACAAGTAAGATGGCGGCACTGATACTTCCTGCACAAGCTCTCCTTTAGACCACAATGAAACGTAAAGCCATGATGACAAGCTAATGACATCCATCATTAGAAACTCACCAGCAATTATCCTTCAGTTAAAAATAAATTAAAAACAAAAAGAAACTGACCTAGTAGTACAAGCATTTAATTCTATAAATAAATATATGCTTTAACAAACACTAACAATAAATACACAGTGGACTGACATAAGGATAAAAGGAAACAACTTCCTATCTTTATTCATTAGGTATTTAGGAAATAAACTTAGTTCAGAATTAAGAAAGTCTGCAACAATTAACAGGCAGCTACTTTTTAAGCAATTTCCATACAAGAACAGAACTATATAGCCTTCTGAGAAGAAGTATGGGGAAGACATGGGCAGAATAATTTCATATATAAAATTAGCCTATTCATAAGTTTTTATTACTAGGAATTTAGGTTTAAAATGTTTCACTGAAAGAATATACAATCAAAAACACTTAGAGACTTTAAATTCAGGTTTCCTCTATCATGTTTCCACATCTCTTCACATTTTCTCAGTTTGTACTATTTAAACATTTTTACATTTCATAATATTTTTAATCACTTGTTTAATAACTGCTCAAATGGATAAGCAAAAAGTACTATACTTAAGCTTAAATCAACAAATTCACATAAGCACATATGATTAGAAATGAGAAGAAAAAAATCTAGAAGGTAAGTCATAATCACAATAAAGAGCACAATAAACAGCATTTAGAATTATGAGCAAAGCAATACAAAATAACACGAATATGAATGAAAGGCACTAAGTGAATACAGTTGACCCGTGCATAACATAGGTTTGAACTATGCAAATCAACACAAAGTTTTTCAAATTTAAATAAATTGGGAAATTTTTTTATAGATTTGCAAAAACTTTAAAATTAACTGGCAAACCACATAGCTTGTCAACCAAAAAACTAAGAAAGATAGAAATATCATAAATGCTTAAAATAATGATATCAATTATTTTATCACTACCATATAATATACATAAATCTACTATAAAAAGTTAAAATATATCAAAACTTACCCACACAAACACTTACAGACTGTCACATGGCGCCATTTGCAGTTGGGAGAAATGTAAACAAATGTAAAGATGCAATATTAAAATATAACTGCATAACATTAACTATAGTACATACTGTATTACTGTCATAGTTTTGTAGCTACTACCTGTTGCTATTTTAGTGAGTACTGGCTTAATATGCTGTGTGAAACTAATCATCTCCATGTGCGCACTTTGTTTCGCTGCTGCTGCTGCTAAGTCACTTCAGTCGTGTCCGACTCTGTGCGACCCCACAGACGGAAGCTCACCAGGCTCCCCTGTCCCTGGGATTCTCCAGGCAAGAACACTGGAGTGGGTTGCCATTTCCTTCTCCAATGCATGAAAGTGAAAAGTCAAAGTGAAGTCGCTCAGTCGTGTCCGACTCTTAGCGACCCCACGGACTGGAGCCTACCAGGCTCCTCCATCCATGGGATTTTCCAGGCAAAAGTACTGGGGTGGGGTGCCATTGCCTTCCCCGTTGTTTCTTTAGTAAACTGCAAAATTACAATAAAATGGAATCTCTTGCTGTTGTTTCATATTTAACATCATATTTAGTGCAATACCATGAGAAACCTTCAATAATACAATGAGACCCACAGAAGTGCTACTAGTGATGCTGGAAGTGCTCCTGTGAAGCAGAGAAAAGTTGCTTGAAATGTACGAAAGACTGAGGTCTGCAGCTGTGGCTGCCCACCATTTCAAAATAAATGGAATCCAGCAAAAAGATAATTTAAAAAGAAAAGGAAATTCATGAAATGATCACCGTAGTTATTCCAGCCGGCATAAAAACCATGCACTGTTCATGATATCATTTTATTTCATATTGAATGCAGCTCTTATATTAGTATACGACTGCTTCAAGAAAGGCATATCTATGATTTCTAATATAAGTGGAGAAAATGTAGTCATTATATGAAAACATAAAGCCAAAGAAAGGTGAAACATCTAAAGCTGGAGAATTTAAAGCCTGAAAAGGACTGTTGATAATTTTAGAAAAAGTGTTTGCTTTAACAAACATAAAGATAACAGGCAAAGAAAATTCTGCTGATGAAGAGGCAGCAGACAAATTTCAAGTCTTCATTAAGACAATCACTAAGGAGAAAGGACAACTGCCTAAAATAAATTTTTTAACTTTTACTGAAATACAGTTGATTTACAATGTTGTATTCGTTTCAAGTGTACGTCCAAGTTATTTAGCTGGGTACATATGTATGTGTATGTGTATATATATATTTTTTACATTCTCTTCCATTATATGTTATTACAAGATACTGAGTTTCCTGTGCTATAACTCTTAGGTACTTGCTGCTTATATATTTTATATACAGTAATGTGTGTATTACTCGATAAAGGACAGAAATGTGTGTATTACTCAATAAAGAACAGAAAAGGTATGGACCTAACAGAAGCAGGAGATATTATGAAGAGATGGCAAGAATACATACACATAACAACTGTACAAAAAAGATCTTCACCCAGATAATCACGATGGTGTGATCACTCACCTAGAGCCAGACATCCTGGAATGTGAGGTCAAGTGGGCCTTAGAAAGCATCACTATGAACAAAGCTAGTGCAGGTCATGGAATTCCAGTTGAGCTATTCCAAATCCTGAAAGATGATGCTGTGAAAGTGCTGCACTCAATATGCCAGCAAATTCGGAAAACTCAGCAGTGGCCACAGGACTGGAAAAGGTCAGTTTTCATTCCAATCCCAAAGAAAGGCAATGCCAAAGAATGCTAAAACTACCGCACAGTTGCACTCATCTCACACACTAGTAAAGTAATGCTTAAAATTCTCCAAGTCAGGCTTCAGTAATATGTGAACCATGAACTTCCGTTCAAGCTGATTTTAGAAAAGGCAGAGGAAACAGAGATCAAATTGCCAATATCCGCTGGATCATCGAAAAAGCAAGAGAGTTCCAGAAAAACATCTATTTCTGCTTTATTGACTATGCCAAAGCCTTTGACTGTGTGGATCACAAGAAACTGTGGAAAATTCTGAAAGACATGGGAATACCAAACCACCTGATCGGCCTCTTGAGAAATCTGTATGCAGAACAGGAAGCAACAGTTAGAACTGGACATGGAACAACAGACTGGTTCCAAATAGGAAAAGGAGTACGTCAAGGCTGTATATTGTCACCCTGCTTATTTAACTTATATGCAGAGTACATCATGAGAAACGCTGGACTGGAAGAAACACAAGTTGGAATCAAGATGGCCAGGAGAAATATCAATAACCTCAGATATGCAGATGACCGCACCCTTATGGCAGAAATTGAAGAGGAACTAAAAAGCCTCTTGATGAAAGTGAAAGTGGAGAGTGAAAAAGTTGGCTTAAAGCTCAACATTCAGAAAACTAAGATCATGGCATCTGGTCCCATCACTTCATGGGAAATAGATGGGGAAACAGTGGAAACAGTGTCAGACTTTATTTTTCTGGGCTCCAAAATCACTGCAGATGGTGACTGCAGCCATGAAATTAAAAGACGCTTGGAAGGAAAGTTACGACCAACCTAGATAACATATTCAAAAGCAAAGACATTACTTTGCCAACAAAGGTTCACCTAGTCAAGGCTATGGTTTTTCCTGTGGTCATGTATGGATGTGAGAGCTGGACTGTGAAGAAGGCTGAGCGCCGAAGAATTGATGCTTTTGAACTGTGGTGTTGGAGAAGACTCTTGAGAGTCCCTTGGACTGCAAGGAGTTCCAACCAGTCCATTCTGAAGGAGATCAGCCCCGGGATTTTTTTGGAAGGAATGATGCTCAAGCTGAAACTCCAGTACTTTGGCCACCTCATGTGAAGAGTTGACTCATTGGAGAAGACTCTGATGCTGGGAGGGATTGGGGGCAGGAGGAGAAGGGGACAACAGAGGATGAGATGGCTGGATGCCATCACTGACTCGATGGACGTGAGTCTGAGTGAACTCTGGGAGTTGTTGATGGACAGGGAGGCCTGGAGTGCTGGGATTCATGGGGTGGCAAAGAGTCGGACACGACTGAGCGACTGATCTGAATATGTGTATTTTGGAACCAAACACCTTGTGCCTTCTAGTAAACCAAAAATTTGTTTTCTACATCTGTAAGTGCATTTGTTTTCTACATAAGTTCATTTGTATCATTTTATTAAATTTCACTTATAAATCATATATCATATTTGTCTTTCTGTTTGACTTACGTCACTTAGTATGATAATCTCCTAGGTCCAACCACATTGCTGTGAGATTTCATTCTTCTTTTTAATGGTTTTAATATTACTTCTTTTTAAGTAATATTTCACTGCAAACACAAATACACACATAGCACTCTTCTTTATCCATTCATCTGTCAATGGACACTTACAGAGCTTCCATGTCTTGACCGTTATAAATAGCACTACTGCGCACATTGTGGTGTATGTAGCTTTTCCAACTATGCTTTTTTTCAGGATATGCTTTTTTTCACAAGCCCAGGAGTGGGACTGCAGGATCATATGGTAGCTCTATTTTTACTATTTTAAGGAATCTCCATAATGTTCTCCCAAGTGGCTGTCCCAATATACATTACTACCAACAATGTAGGAGGGTTCCCTTTTCTCCATACCTTCTCCAGCATTTATTATTTATACAATATGATGTAGGTCTTTCTGACTGGTATCGCGTGGTATCTTATTATAGTTTTGATTTGCATTTCTCTAATAACTAGTAATACTGAACATCTTTTTGTGTGTCTGTTGGTAATCTGTATGCTTCTCTATCTCTTCTGCCCAGTTTTTATTTGCTTGCTTTTTTGATGTTGAGTTGTATAAGCTCTTTGTATTATTTCAGAGATTACTCCCATTTCAGTTGCATCATTTGCAAATATATTCTCCTATTCTATAGGTTATCTTTTTGTTTTTTTCAATTATGTCCCTTTTTAAATTTGTTTTTGTTTCCACAACTCTAGGAGATGGACCTAAAAAGATATTCCAATGACTTATGTTAAAGAATTTTGTATGTTTCCATATAGGAGTTTTTACTATCTAGTCTTTATTTTTGGTCTAATCCATTTTTTGTGTGTGTGCATGGTATTAAAGAAAGTTCTAATCTTATTTTTTACATGTAGTTTTTAGATTTCCCAGCACCACTTACTGAAGAGATTTCCTACTCTCCATTGTGTATTCCTGCATCATTTGTCATAGACTAACTGACCACAGGTACATGGTTTTATTTCTCAGTTTTGTATCATATACTGTCTGTCTGTTTGTGCCAGTACCATACCATTTTGATGACTGTAGCTCTGTGATATAGTGTGAACACAGGGTGCCTGCTTTCTCTAGCATCAGTTTTCTTTCTTAACATTGCTTTGGCTATTTGTGGTCTTTTGTGTTTCCACACAAATTCTGTGAAAGGTCTACTTCTGTGAAAAGTGCCACTGGAAATTTGATAGGAATTGTACTCAGTCTGTAGATTGTCTTCAGCAGAATAGTCATTTTGACAATGTTGATTCCACCAATCCAAAAATATGGTATATCTTCCCAACTATTTGTATCATCTTCAATTTTTTCAGCATTTTATAGTGCTTGGAGTATAGGTCGTTTACCTCCTTTTCTAGGATTGTTGCTACTGCTAAGTCACTTCAGTCGTGTCTGACTCTGTGTGATGCCATAGACAGCAACCGACTCCTAGGTATTTTTTTTTCCCTTTGATACAATGCTAAATGGGATTTTTCTTTAACCTTCTGAATTCCCAAAGTTAGTGTGTATAAATACAACAGATTTCTGTGTATTAATCTCATACACTTTACGAAATTCACTGATGAGTTTCAGCAGATTTCTAGTACTATATTAGGATTTTCTAAAGGTAGTGTCATCTGCAAACAATAAAAGTATTATGTCTTCTTTATCAATTTGGATTCTTTTTACTTCTCTTACTACTTTTACTAGGACTTCCTAAAGTGGCGACAGCAGACAACCTTATCTTGTTCCTGGTCTTATGATGGTAGCTATGCCTTTGTTCATATATGGCCTCTATTATATTGAGCTCTATGTCTGCTTTCTGGAAAATTTTTTAAAATTATAAATGGATGTTGAATTTTATCAAAAGCATTTTTCTGCATCAATTAAGGACCATATGGTTTTTATTTTCCAACTTGCTAATGTAATGTATCACACTTACTGATTTGCAGATACAGGAAATTCCTTGCATTTATGAGATAAATCGACCTAATCACAGTTTATGCTCTACACCATATACAATTTGCTTGTATTTTCTTGAAGAACTTTGTACCTATGTGCATCAGTGAAACTGGCCTGTGATATATACATAAATCTGTATGCAGGTCAGGAAGCAACAGTTAGAACTGGTCATGGAACAATAGACTGGTTCCAAATAGGAAAAGGAGCACGTCAAAGCTGCATATTGTCACCATGTTTATTTAACTCATATGCAGAGTACATCATGAGAAATGCTGGACTGGAAGAAACACAAGTTGGAATCAAGATTGCTGGGAGAAATATCAATCACCTCAGATATGCAGATGACACCACTCTTATGGCAGAAAGTGAAGAGGGGCTAAAAAGCCTCTTGATGAAAGTGAAAGTGGAGAGTGAAAAGGTTGGCTTAAAGCTCAACATTCAGAAAACGAAGATCATGGCATCTGGTCCCATCACTACATGGGAAATAGATGGGGAAATAGTGGAAACAGTGTCAGACTTTGTTTTTCTGGGCTCCAAAATCACTGCAGATGGTGACTGCAGCCATGAAATTAAAAGACGCTTACTCCTTGCAAGGAAAGTTATGACCAACCTAGATAGCATATTCAAAAGCAGAGACATTATTTTACCAACAAAGGTTCACCTAGTCAAGGCTATGGTCTTTCCTTTGGTCACAAATGGATGTGAGAGCTGGACTGTGAAGAAGGCTGAGCGCCGAAGAATTGATGCTTTTGAACTGTGGTGTTGGAGAAGACTCTTGAGAGTCCCTTGGACTGCAAGGAGTTCCAACCAGTCCATTCTGAAGGAGATCAATCCTGGGATTCTTTAGAAGGAATGATGCTAAAGCTGAAACTCCAGTATTTTGGGCACCTCATGCGAAGAGTTGACTCATTGGAGAAGACTCTGATGCTGGGAGGGATTGAGGGCAGGAGGAGAAGGGGACGACAGAGGATGAGATGGCTGGATGGCATCACTAACTTGATGGGTGTGAGTCTGGGTGACCTCCGGGAGCTGGTGATGGACAGGGAGGCCTGGCGTGCTGCGGTTCATGGGGTCGCAAAGAGTCGGACACGACTGAGCAACTGATCTGATCTGATCTGACCTGACACTGATGTTGGCCTCACAGAATGACCTTGGACATGCTCTTTCCTCTGCAATTTTTACAAATAGTTTCATAAGGATAGGTATTTTAATTCTCTTCTAAATATCTGATAGAATTCACTTGTGAAATTATCTGGTTACTTTTGTTTGTTGGAAGTTTTTTAGTCTCACATTGAATTTCAGTACTTATAACTGTCCTATTCTTGTTTTCTATTTCTTCCTACTTCCAGCTTGCTGCTGCTACTGCTGCTAAGTTGCTTCAGTCATGTCCGACTCTGGGTGACCCCATGGACTGCAGCCTACCAGGCTTCTCCATCCATGGGATTCTCCAGGAAGAATTCAGGGAGAACACTGGAGTGGGTTGCCATTTCCTTCTCCAATGCATGAAAGTGAAAAGTGAAAGTGAAGTCACTCAGTCGGGTCCGACTCTTAGCGACCCCATGGACTGCAGCCTATCAGGCTCCTCCGTCCATGGGATTTTCCAAGCAAGAGTACTTGAGTGGGGTGCCATTGCCTTCTCCTAGTTCCAGCTTAGGAGATTGTAAATTTCTAAGAATTTTTCCACTTCTTATAGATTGTCCATTTTATTGGCATACAGCTGCCCACAGTAGTCTCTTAAGGTCCTTTCTATTTCTGTAATGTCAGTTTTAACTTTTCTTTTTAATTTCTAATTTTACTGATTTGGGCCTTTCCATTTTTTTTTCTTGATGAGTCTGGCTAAAGTTTTACCATTCTTTAAGTCTTTCAAGGAATTAAATTTTAGTTACATTGATCCTTTCTATTGCTTTTTTAGTCTCTGTTGCATTCATTTCTACTTTGACGTTTGCATTTTCTTTCCATCTACTAACTAGGAGTTTTCCTTGTTCTTAATTGGATTGCTTTTGTGGATAGTTAGGATGTTTATTTGAGATGGTTCTTGTTTCCTAAGTAGGAATGTATTGCTATAAACTTTGCTCCAAGAATTGCATTTCCCACATCCCACTGATTTTGAGTCTTCATCTTTTCATTTTCATTTGTCACTAGGTCTTTACTGATTTCCTCTTTGACTTCTTCAATGATCCACTGGTTGTTTCCTAGAATACATGAAGTCTGCAAGTGTTTGTGCCATGTGCACACTTTTTTTCCCCTATAGTTAATTTCTAGCCTTGTGCTGTGATTGGAAAAGATTCTTCATACAATTTCAACATTCTTAAATTTACTGAGGCTTGCATTGTACCCGAGCATGTGATCTATCCTGGTGAATGCACCATGTATACTTGAAAAGAATCTGTTCTCTGCAGCATTAGGATGGAATTCTCTATGAATATCAATTAAGTCCATTTGATCTGACACGTCCTTTGAAGTCTGTGTTTCCTTCTTTTCTATCCAGATGATCTGTCCATTGATATATGTGAAATGTTAAAGGAATCCTTATTATTGTGTTATTGTGAATTTCTCATTTTATGTCCATTAACATTTGCCTTATACATTGAGGTGCTTTTATGTTCCGTGCATTCATTTACAGCTGTGACATAATTTTGGATTTGTCATTATACAATACCCTTGTTAGCCTCTTATAATAGTCTTTTTTATTTAGTTTATATAGTCAGATATGAGTATTGTTTCTTCCAGCTTCATTTGGACTTCCATTTGCATGAAATACCTTCTTCTATCTTCTCCGTTTCATTCTGTGTAACTATAGATCTAAAGGGATTCACTTGTTGACAGCATATATACAGGCCTTTTTTTATATTCATTCAGCCAGTCTATGTCTTTCGGCTGAAGAATTTAATTCATTTAAATTTAAGGCAATTTTCAATATGTATGTTCTCACTGTTATTTTGGCAATAGTTTTGGATTTACTTTTATAATTCTCTTTTCACCCTTCATTCTGCTCTCTTCTCTTATGATCTGATAATTTTCTTTAGTACTGCATTTGGATTATATTTTCTTATTTGTGTGTATATCTATTATAGCTTTTTCCACTGCAGTCACCATGAGTGTTTGATACAGCAGTCTGTACATACACATGAATGTTTTTAGTTGTTGGTCACTAGATTTCAAATGTATTTGAAATATCCTGCAATTATACACTCCTTTCACAATTACTGGTATAGATACCATTTATGCGCATGTATGATTTCTTATCTTTATTGAATATTTGATTTTCCTGGTGAACTTTCTTGCTTTCTAACTTTCCTCCTTCTAAATGTGGGCCTTTCAACCTACAGAATTTCTATTGGCGTGTGCTGTATATCTGATTGGGTAGGGCTGGATTCTGATAGCTTCTCCTTGTCTATAAAGCTTTTGATTTCTTCATTGAATCTAAACAAGAGACTTGATGGATAGTGAATTCTTGGTTGTAGGTTTTTCCCATTCTTCATTATAAAGGTACTATGCCAACCCTTTCTGGTCACAAAGTTTCTGCTAAAAATTCAGCTGATAACACTATGGGTATTTCCTTGTATGTTATTCGTGGTTCTCCCCTTGATGTCTTTTTTAAATATTTTCTCTTTATCTTTTTGTCAATTTGATACTGTTGAGTCTTGGTATGTTTCTCCTTGGTTTCATCACATATGCTACTTTCTAAACTTAGTAAACTTAGTTACTGCTTCCTTTTACATGCTGTGGATATTTTAAGCCATTACCTCATCAAATGTCTTCTCAGGCCCTTTCTTTCTCTTCTCTTATTAGGACTCCTATAATCCAAATGCTGGTGCATTTGACATAGTTCAAAAGATCACTTAAAATACTCTTGTTTCAAGAGAGGGCCATGTATGGGTCTGAGCAACTGCAGATTTTGTTTCCGGCAATGGGGATATGAGATTGAAGCAGACTGGTAACGGTCTATGGGACAGCGAGACAAACATGATGCACAATCTCTACTCTTTGAGGTCACTGTCTCTCTCACTCTTAATGGAGGGTTGTGGAGAACAAGCCCTGACCCTTGGAGTCGGAACACTGACTCCCTCCAAGATCCCAGACTACCAGAGAATTAACCATAGAGGATATCAAAGAGAGAGAAGCTCGATAGAGTCAGCAAAAACAAGACCAGGAGCTGACTGTGGCTCAGATCATGAACTCCTTATTGCCTAATTCAGACTTAAATTGAAGAAACTGGAGAAAACCACTAGACCATTCACGTATGACCTAAATCAAATCCTTTATGATTATACTGTGGAAGTGAGAAATAGATTTAAGGGACTAGATCCGATAGACAGAGTGCCTGATGAACTATGGACAGAGGTTCATGACACTGTATAGGAGACAAGGATCAAGACTATCCCCAAGAAAAACAATTGCCAAAAAGCAAAATGGCTGTCGGAGGAGGCCTTACAAATGGCTGTGAAAAGAAGAGAAGCGAAAAGCAAAGGAGAAAAGGAAAGATATACCTATTTGAAGACAGAGTTCCAAAGAATAGCAAGCAGAGATAAGAAAACCTTCCTCAGTGATCAATATAAAGAAATACAGGAAAACAATAGAATGGGAAACACTAGAGATCACTTTAAGAAAATCAGAGATATCAAGGGAACATTTCATGCCAAGATGGGCTCAATAAAGGACAGAAATGATATGGATTTAACGGAAGTAGAAGATATTAACAAGAAGTGGCAAGAATACACAGAAACTGTAAAAAAAAGATCTTCATGACTCGGATAAACACACTGGAGTTATCACTTACCTAGAGCCACACATTCCGGAATGTGAAGTCAAGTGGGTCTTAGGAAGCATCACTACGAACAAAGTTAGTGGAGGTGATGGAATTACAGTTGAGCTATTTCAAACTCTGAAATATGATGCCGTGGAAGTGCTGCACTCAGATCATGCAGCACTCAGATCGTGTCTGACTCTTTGCGACCCCATGAACCGCAGCACGCCAGGCCTCCCTGTCCATCACCAGCTCCCGGAGGTCACTCAGACTCACATCCATCGAGTCAGTGATGCCATCCAGCCATCTCATCCTCTGTTGTCCCCATCTCCTCCTGCCCTTAATCCCTCCCAGCATCAGAGTCTTCTCCAATGAGTCAACTCTTCGCATGAGGTGCCCAAAATACTGGAGTTTCAGCTTTAGCATCATTCCTTCTAAAGAAATCCCAGGATTGATCTCCTTCAGAATGGACTGGTTGGATCTTCTTGCAGTCCAAGGGACTCTCAAGAGTCTTCTCCAACACCACAGTTCAAAAGCATCAATTCTTCGGCGCTCAGCCTTCTTCACAGTCCAGCTCTCACATTCATACATGACCACAGGAAAGACCATAGCCTTGACTAGGAGAACCTTTGTTGGTAAAGTAATGTCTCTGCTTTTGAATATGCTATCTAGGTTGGTCATAACTTTCCTTGCAAGGAGTAAGCGTCTTTTAATTTCATGGCTGCAGTCACCATCTGCAGTGATTTTGGAGCCCAGGAAAAGAAAGTCTGACACTGTTTCCACTGTTTCCCCATCTATTTCCCATGTAGTGATGGGACCAGATGCCATGATCTTCGTTTTCTGAATGTTGAGCTTTAAGCCAACCTTTTCACTCTCCACTTTCACCACCTGAAGAGGCTTTTTAGCCCCTCTTCACTTTCTGCCATAAGAGTGGTGTCATCTGCATATCTGAGGTTATTGATATTTCTCCCAGCAATCTTGAGTGCTGCACTCAATATGCCAGCAAATTTGGAAAACTCACCACTGGCCACAGGACTGGAGAAGGTCAGTTTTCATTCCAATCCCAAAGACAGACAATGCCAAAGAATGCTCAAACTACTGCACAATTGCACTCATCTCACATGCTAGTAAACTAATACTCAAAATTCTCCAAGCCAGGCTTCAACAATATGTGAATTGTGAACTTCCAGATGTTCAAGCTGCTTTAAGAAAAGGCAGAGGAACCAGGGATCAAATTGCCAACATGTGCTGATCACTGAAAAAGCAAGAGAGTTCCAGAAAAACATTTATTTCTGCTTTATTGACTATGCCAAAGTCTTTGACTATATGGATCACAATAAACTATTTAAAATTCTGAAAGAAATGGGAATACCAGACCACCTGACCTGCCTCTTGAAAACCTGTATGCAGATCAGGAAGCAACAGTTAGAACTGGACATGGAACAACAGACTGGTTCCAATTGAAAAGGAGTGTGTCAAGGCTGTATATTGTCACCCTGCTTATGTAACATATGCAGAGTACATCGTGAGAAATGCTGGGCTGGATGAATCACAAGCTGGAATCAAGATTGCCAAGATACATATCAATAATCTCAGGTATACAGATGACACCATCCTTATGGCAGAAAGTGAAGAACTAAAGAGCCTCTTGATGAAAATGAGAGAGGAGAGTGAAAAAGTTGGCTTAAAGCTCAACATTCAAAAAACTTAGATCATGGCATCCGGTCCCATCCCTTCATGGCAAATAGATGGGGAACAGTGGCAGACTTTATTTTTTTGGGGCTCCAAAATCACTGGAGATGGTGACTGCAGCCATGAAATTAAAACATCCTTACTCCTTGGAAGTTATGACCAACCTAGACAGCATATTAGATCACAATAGTAGATCACAATAAACTGTGGAAAATTCTGAGAGAGATGGGAATACCAGATCACCTGATCTGCCTCTTGAGAAATCTGTATGCAGGTCAGGAAGCAACAGTTAGAACTGGTCATGGAACAACAGACTGGTTCCAAATAGGAAAAGGAGTACGTCAAGGCTGTATATTGTCACCATGTTTATTTAACTTGTATGCAGAGTACATCATGAGAAATGCTGGACTGGAAGAAACACAAGCTGGAATCAAGATTGCTGGGAGAAATATCAATAACCTCAGATATGCAGATGATACCACCCTTATGGCAGAACGTGAAGAGGAACTAAAAAGCCTCTTGATGAAAGTGAAAGTGGAGAGTGAAAAGGTTGGCTTAAAGCTCAACATTCAGAAAACGAAGATCATGGCATTTGGTCCCATCACTACATGGGAAATAGATGGAGAAACAGTGGAAACAGTGTCAGACTTTGTTTTTCTGGGCTCCAAAATCACTGCAGATGGTGACTGCAGCCATGAAATTAAAAGACGCTTACTCCTTGGAAGGAAAGTTATGACCAACCTCAATAGCATATTCAAAAGCAGAGACATCACTTTGACAACAAAGGTTCGCCTAGTCAAGGCTATGGTCTTTCCTGTGGTCATGTATGGATGTGAGAGCTGGACTGTGAAGAAGGCTGAATGCAGAAGAATTGATGCTTTTGAGTGTGGTGTTGGAGAAGACTCTTGAGAGTCCCTTGGACTGCAAGGAGATCCAACCAGTCCATTCTGAAGAAGATTAGCCCTGGGATTTCTTTGGAAGGAATGATGCTAAAGCTGAAACTCCAGTATTTTGGCCACCTCATGCGAAGAATTGACTCATTGGAAAAGACTCTGATGCTGGGAGGGATTGGGGGCAGGAGGAGAAGGGGATGACAGAGGATGAGATGGCTGGATGGCATCACTGACTCAATGAATGTGAGTCTGAGTGACCTCCGAGAGCTGGTGATGGATAGGGAGGCCTGGCGTGCTGCAGTTCATGGGGTCGCAAAGAGTCGCATACGACTGAGCGACTGATCTGATCTGAGACAGCATATTAATAAGCAGTGACATTACTTTGTCAACAAAGGTCCGTATAGTCAAGGCTATGGTTTTTCCAGTAGTCATGTATGGATGTGAGAGGTGGACTATGAAGAAAGCTGAGCATCAAAGAACTGTTGCTTTTGAACTGTGGTGTTGGAGAAGACTCTTAAGAGTCCCTTGGACTGCAAGGAGATCCAGCCAGTCCATCCTAAAGAAGATCAGTCCTGGGTGTTCACTGGAAGGACTGATGCTGAAGCTGAAATTCCAATACCCTGGCCACCTGATGCAAAGAGCTGACTCATTTGAAAAGACCCTGATGCTGGGAAAAATTGAGGGCAGGAGGAGACGTGGATGACAGAGGATGAGATGGTTGGATGGCATCATCAACTCGATGCACATGAGTCTGGGTGAACTACAGGAGTTAGTGATGGACAGGGAGGCCTGGCATGTTGTGGTTCATGGGGCTGTAAAGAGTCGGACACGACTGAGTGACTGAACTGAACTCAACTGAGCGAGTGAACTGAACTGAACTGAACATACAAAAGAAACAACGTGAATACAAGACTCAGCATCACACAACCACCAGTAGCACCCTGTGCAGGACATCTCATCTAAACAACAAAAGAAAAATACAAACCAAATAATCAGTAGAGAATATTACCATCTCACTTAGCCTTGAAGTAGAGAATATTACCATCTCACTTAGCCTTGACCATCAGAGGAAAAAGAAATAAACAAACAAACAAAAACTCAGAACAAATCTCACCCTATATGAAGCTTACAGGAATCAATGGACCAGCCTTAGAATGGTAGAAGTCAAAAGGAAGAAAGAATTCAACTTTCAAGCATGAGAAAAGGAGAACTCAAACACAGTAAGTTAAGAAGAAATAATTAAAAGGCAGAGAAATACTATGCAAATGAAGGAACAAACTAGAAACACAGAAGTCCAAATAAATGAAGAGGAAACAGGCAAATTATCTGAAAAAGAATTCAGAATAATGATAGTAAAGATAATACAAAAAACCTTGAAAACAAAATGGGAGAAATTACAAGAATCAATTAAAAAACCCTAGAAGAATTAAAGGATAAACATGCAGAGACAAACAACACAATTACTGAAATTAAAAATACTCCAGAAGCAAGTGACAGCAAAATATCTGAAGCAGAAGAATGAACCAGTGAGTTGGAAGATAAAAATGTAGTATAAAGTGGAAAGTATAAAGTATAAAGTGGAAAAAAAAAAAAAAAGAACTGAGGATCATCTCAGAGACCTCTAGGACAATATCAAACACACCAACATTCAAACTTCAGAGATTCCAGAAGAAGAGAAAAATAAATAGTATGAGAAGATCTTTAAAGGGATTATAGCTCAAAATTTCCCCAACATGGGAAAGGAAATAGTCAATCAAGTCCAGGAGGCAAAAAGAGTCCCATACAGGATAAACTGAAGGAGAAACACATGAAGACACATACTAAACAAACTAATCAAGACTAAACACAAAGAAACAACACCAAGAGAAGCAAAGGAGAAGCGACCAATAACATACAAGGGAAACCCCATACGCTTAACAGCTGATCTTTCAGCAGATATTCTGCAGGCCAGAAGGGAATGGCAGGATATATTTAAAGTACTGAAAAGGAAAAATCTATAACCAAGATTATTGTACCCAGCAAGGATTTCAATGAAAATTGATGGAGAAATAAAAAGCTTTTCAGACAAACAAAAGTTAAGAGAATTCAGTAGCACCAAGCCACCTCTATAACAAATACTGCTACTGCTGCTGCTGCTAAGTCACTTCAGTCGTGTCCGACTCTGTGCAACCCATAGACGGCAGCCCACGAGGCTCCCCTCGGATTCTCCAGGCAAGAACACTGGAGTGGGTTGCCATTTCCTTTTCCAATGCATGAAAGTGAAAAGTGAAAGTGAAGTCGCTCAGTCATGTCCGACTCTTCATGACCCCACGGACTGCAGCCTACCAGGCTCCTCCATCCATGGAATTTTCCTGGAAAGAGTACTGAAGTGGGGTGCCATTGCCTTCTCCGATAACAAATACTAAAGAGACTTACATAGTCACAAAATACAAAAGAGAAAGATCTACAAAGTCAACCCCAAACAATTAAAAAAATGGCAAGAGGAACATATATATCAATAATTACTTTAAATATAAATGGATTAAATGCTCCAAATAAAAGACACAGATGGGCTGAATGGATACAAAAACAAGACCCATATATATGTTGTCTACAAAAACCTCACTTCATACCTAAAGACACATATAGACGGAAAGTGAGAGGATGGAAAAAAAATATTCCATGCAAATGGAAAGCAAAAGAAAGCTGGAGTAGCAATCTTCATATCAGACAAATTAGATTGCAAAATAAAGAATATTACAAGAGATAAGGAAGGACAATACATAGTGATCAAGGGATCAACCTAAGAGGAAGACATAACAATGGTAAATATCTATGCATCCAACATAGGAGCACCTGAATACCTAAGACAAACACTGCTGCTACTGCTGCTGCGCCGCGTGTCCGCTCTGTGCGCCCCCGCGGCTCCGGCTCCCTGTCCCTGGGTTCTCCGGCGCACTGGGGGGGCCTTTCCTTCTCCATCATGAGTGAGGGTGGCGCCAGTCATGTCCGACTCGTCCCGCTGCGCCTACGGTCTTCTCCTGTTCGCGTCTGGGGGCTCTTCCCAGAAAACACTAACAGACATAAAAGGAGAAACGGACAGTAGCACAATAATAGTGGTAGAATTTAACGTCCCACTCACACCAATGGAAAGATCATCAAAACAAAAATTAATAAGGAAATATAAGTCTCAAATGATACATTAGATGAGATGGATCTTCAGGACATTCCAACCAAATGCAGAAGAATACACCTTCTTCTCAAGTGCACATGGAACATTCTCCAGGATGGACCACCTCTTGGATCAAAAATCTAATGTCAGTAAATTTAAGAAAATTAAAATCATATCCAGCATCTTCTTTGACCACAACACTATGAGACTAGATATCAATTATAAGAAAAAAACTGTAAGAAACACAAACACATGGAGACTAAACAACAGGTTTCTAAATAACCAACAGGTTACTGAAGAATTCAAAAGGGAAATAAAAAAATTTCTAGAAACAAATGTCAATGCTGCTGCTGCTGCTGCTTAGTCCCTTCAGTCGTGTCTGACTCTGTGCAACCCCATGGACTGCAGCCTACCAGCTTCCTCCATCCATGGGATTTTCCAGGCAACAGTACTGGAGTGGGTTGCCATTGCCTTCTCTCAAATGTCAATGAAAACACAACAACTCAAAACCTATTGGATACTGCAAAAGCAGTTCTAAGAGGGAAGTTTACAGAAATATACTTCTACCTGAAGAAACAGGAAAAACATTGAATAGACAACGTAATTTTACACCTAAAACAACTGGAAAAAGAAGAACAAAACAACACCAAAATTAGTAGAAGGAAAGAATCAAAAAGATCCTAGCAGAAATAAATGAAAAAGAAATGAAGGAAACAAAAGTAAAAGTTAATAAAACTAAAAGATGGTTCTTTGAGAAGGTAAACAGAATTGACAAACCTTTAGCCAGACTCATCAAGAAAAAAAGAAGAATCAAATCAACAATATTAGAATGAAAAAGGAGAGGTTACAACAGACAATGAAGAAATACAAAGGATTATGAGACTACTATGAGCAATATATGGCAATAAAATGGATAATATGGAAGAAATGGACAGATTCTTAGAAAAGTTCAATCTTCCAAGACTGAACACTGAAATTGAAGCTTTAATCAAAATTCTCCCAATAAACAAAAGCCCAGGACCAGATGGCTTCACAGGAGAATTCTATCAAACATTTAGAGAAGAGCTAATGCATATCCTACTAAAACTCTGTCAAAAAATTGCAGAGGAAGGAACACTTCCAATCTCATTCTATGAGGCCATCATTACCCTCATATCAAAAACAGACAAAGACAACACACAAAAAAGCAAACTACAGGCCAATATCACTGATGAACATAGATGCAAAAATCCTCAACAAAAGTTTAGCAAATAGAATTCAGCAACACATCAGAAAGGTCATACACAATGATCAAGTCAGGTTTATACTGGGGATATAAGGTTTCTTCAATAAATGCAAATCAATCAATGTGATACACCATATTAACAAACTGAAAACAAAAACCATATCATCATCTCAATAGATGCTGAAAAAACCTTTGACAAAATTCAGCACCCATTTATGATTAAAACTCTTCAAAAAATGGGCATAGAAGGAACCTACCTCAACATAGTAAAGGCTATATATGAGAAGCCTACAGCAAACATTATTCTCAATGTTGAAAAACTAAAAGCACTCCCCGTAAGAATAGGAACAAGTCAAGGGTGTCCACTTTCACTACTATTATTCAACATAGTTCTGGAAGTCCTAGCTACAGCAGTCAGAGAAGAAAAAGAAATAAAAGGAATCCATATCAGAAAAGAATAAGTAAAGCACTCACTGTATGCAGATAACATGTAACTGTACATAGAAAACCCTAAGGACAGTATCAGAAAATTACTTTAGCTCATCAGTGAATTTAGCAAAGTTGCAGGAGACAAAACCAACACACAGAAATCACCTGCATTTCTATATACTAACAATAAAAAATAAGAAAGACAAATTATGTAATCAATCCCATTTACCACTGAAACAAAAAGAATTAAATATCTAGGAATAAACTTACTTAAGGGGACAAAAGAACTGCAGACATAAAATTATAAGACACTGATGAAAGAAATCAAAGACTGCATAAACAGATGGAGAGATATTCCATGTTCCAAGGTAGGAAGAGTAAATATTGTGAAAATGACTATACTACCAAAGGTAATCTAGAGATTCAATGTGGTCCTTATCAAATTACCCAATGGCATTTTTCATAGAATTAGAACAATAAAATTTCACAATTCATATGGAAACACAAAGACCTCAAATAGCCAAGGCAGTCTTGAGAAAGAAGAATGGAACTGGAGGAATCAACCTTCCTGACTTCAGATTATAGTACAAAGCTACAGTCATCAAGACAGTATGCTACTGGCACAAAAACAGAAATATAGACCAATGGAACAAGGTAGAAAACCCTGAAATAAACCCGTGCACCTATGGGTACCTTATTTTTGACAAACGAATATACAGTGGGGCAAAGGCAGCCTCTTCAATAAATGGTTCTGGGAAAACTGGACAGTTACATGTAAAACAATGAAATTAGAACACTTTCTAACACCATACAGAAAGATAAACTCAAAATGGATCAAAGACCTAAATATAAGACCACAAACTATAAAACTCTTGGAGGAAAATATAGGCAGAATACTGAATGACATAAATCAAAGCAATATCCTTTATGATCCACGTCGTATAATAAAGAAAATAAAAACAAACGTAAACAAGTGGGACCTGATTAAACTTAAAAGCTTTTACACAGCAAAGGAAAGTGAAAGACAACCCTCAGAATGGGAGAAAATAATTGCAAATGAAGAAAATAGCAAATGAAAAAACTGACAAACAATTAATTTCCAAAATATATAAGCAACTCATACAACTCAATGTCAGAAAAACAAACAACCCAATCAAAAAGTGGGAAAAAAGATCTAAACAGGCACTACTCCAAAGAAGACATAGAGATGGCTAACAAACATATGAAAAGATGCTCAACATCACTCATTATTAGAGAAATGAAAATCAAAACCACAATGAGATTTTCAGCTCACAACAGTCAGAATGGCCATCATCAAAAGGTCTACAAACAATAAATGCTGGAGAGGGTGTGGAGAAAAGGGAATGGTCTCGCACTGTTGGTGGAAATGTAAATTGATACAGCCAATATGGAAGATGGTACGGAGATTCCTTAAGAAACTAGGAATAAAACCACCATATGACCCAGCAATCCCACTCCTGGGCATCTACCCTGAGGAAACCAAAATTGAAAAGGCACATGTATCCATCCCACTGTTCATTGCAGCAGTACTTGAAATAGCTAGAACATGGAAGCAACCTAGATGTCCATCAAGAGATGAACGGATAAAGAACTTGTGGTACATATACACTATGGAATATTACTCAGCCATAAAAAGGAACACATTTGAGTTAGTTCTGATGAGCTGGATGGACCTAGAGCCTATTATACAGAGTGAAGTAAGTCAGAAAGAGAAATATCATAGTCTAACGCACATGTATGGAATCTAGGAAACTGGTACTGAAGAATTTATTTACAGGGCAGCACTGGAGAAACAGACACAGAGAATTTACTTATGGACATGGGGAGAGGGGAGGAGAGGGTGAGATGTATGGAAAGAGTAACATGGAAACTTACATTAAAATATGTAAAACAGATAGCCAATAGGAATTTTCTGTATGGCTCAGGAAACTCAAACAGGGGCTCTGTATCAACCTAGAGGGATGGGATGGGGAGGGCAATGGGAGGGAGGTTCAAAAGAGGGATATATGTCTACCTGTGGCTGATTTATTTTGAAGTTTGACAGAAAACAAGAAAATTCTATAAAGCAATTATCCTTCAAGAAAAAAAGGAAAAAAAAATACTATTGTTTCTTTCCATTCTTTTCCCTTTATTCTAAACCACAATGGTGATATATACTACTCTGTCTACCAGTACACTTATTTGGTCTTCTGCTTTATTTATTTAATGGTTCCTTCCACTGTATGTTTCATTTCAGTTTTTGTATTCTCTTTCTAAATGTCTTCTTTGTTTTGATTTTTGGCTGTACTGGGTCCTCAATGCTATGTACAGGCTTTCTCTAGTTATGGCAAGCAGGGGCTACTTTCTGGTTTCAGTGTGCAGGCTTCTCATTGCAGTGGTAGCTTCTCTTGTTGCAAAGCATGGTCTCTAGGATGCATGGGCTTCAGTAGCTTCAGCACGCTGGCTTGGTAGCTGTGAAATGGGCTGAGTTGTCCTACTTCAAGTGGGATCTTCCTGGATCAGGGATCAAACCCATGTACCTTTCACTGGCAGGAGGATTCTTCACCAGTGGACCACCAGGAAGTCCTCAGATACTGCATTCTAATTTTCCTAATTCTTGTTAAAAACTTCTTTTAACTTATTGCTCTGTGTATCCATTCTCTTCCTAAATGTTTGCATCACGTTTCCAATCATTACTCTGCACTCTTTCTCATATAGTTACCTATCTCCACATCATTTAGTTGTTGTGGGACTTAATTTTGTTCCTTTATCTGGAACATGTTCTTCTGTCATTTCATTTTGTCTAAAGTTATATTTTAATTTTATATATATGTAAAGTTATTATTCTTGACTTTGAAAAAGAAACCCTCTGTTGAGTATGTCCTATGTGTTCTAGCAGTACAATTCCCTCTCATAACGCAATGGTCAGGTACCAGCTGGTCCCATTTTAAGTTCTGACCTGTTTGTGGACTCAGCTCCACAGGGTGTAAGACTGTATGTTTTTTGCTTCAGCTGTCTGTTCCCTGGTGAGTGAGGCTGGTCTAGAGGCTTGTAGAACCTTCCTGGTGGGAGGGAATGGTGGGTAAAATTGGATCTTGGCTTTTTGGTGGGCAGGGCTTTGTCAAAAGGTGTGCCAAGAGGTGGCTGAGGGATCAGGAAGTCTTTAGGCAGCCTCTTTATTGATGGGTGGGACTGCGTTCCAGTCCTGTTGCTTACTTGGTCTGAGGTATTCCAGGACTACAACCTACAGGCTATTGGGTGGTGCCAGGTCTTCATGCTAATGTCCCAAGCAAGATGTCAACCTTCAGATAATTTCTTATGGATATGTTCACCGCCAACTTTTATGACCCAACAGAGAACCACAGCCCCATTCTCCCTCCCAGGAAGTCCTCCAGGAGCAGGATTAGTTCCAGCCCAGGCTCCTATGAAGTCACTGCTTTCCCTCTGAGTCCTGGTGCTCACACAACCTCACGTGCATCATCCAAGTCTGGAGTCTCTATTTTCCCCAGTCCTATAGAGCTCCTGTGGTCAAAAGTTGCTAGGGTTAGAAGCCAAATAAATGCTCTGGAGGCTCTTCCTCCTGATGCCAGACCCACAGGCTAGGGAACCTAATGTGGTACTCAGAGCTCTCACTCCCATAGGAAAATTTCTGTGATGGAATTATTTTCCAGTTTCTGGGTCACTCCAGATGTATGGGATTTGATTATATCACAAATGTGCTCCACCTATCACCTCGTGATTTCTTGTCTTTGGATGTAGAGTACCTTTTGGAAGGTTTCAGTCTTTTTTATTTATGGCTGTACAGAAGTTAGTTGTGATTTTGATATTCTTATGGGAGGAAGTGAGCTTAAGTTCTTCTACTCTGCCATATTGTTTTCTCTCCTGGCCAGCTAAGGATGGGGCACCTGCAGAACTAGCAAGAGCCACAGACCCTTGCTTAGTGTCAACAGTGCCAGAAACTGCTCTCCAGAATAACAGATACCTCTCTGTTCACGGCTGGGTGTGTTCCTATATATCTCAATGGCAGGAGAGTAGCTCATCTTTGTTGGACTAGTGATCTCAGTTGCAGCTACTATCTCTGGACTGAGCAGAAAGTTCCAACCATCCTGTCCTAGTCAACAAAACTTCTGAAAGGAAAAACTTCTTTCCCTTCTAGCTTGGATTCAGTAGAGAGCGCCTGAAGATTAACTGACAGCCAACAGACTAAGTGGAGAAAAGACAAAGTTTATTTACAACTGCACATGCTCAGTGGTATGTAAATCTGCCTGAACAAGTTTTTAATGCAGATGAAAGTGCCCTTTTGTGGAAAAAAAAAAAATTTTCTTTTTCCAGGAAAAAAATTATCATAAAGAACATTATTAGTAAGGAAGAGAAGTGAGCACCAGGCCATAAGGCATGAAGGCATAGGTTAACTCTTTTTATACACACAGAAGTCAGGTTTATGATCAAGACTCCTCTAAACTAAAAACTACAAAGTCCTCAGCCTTGAAGTGGAAAAGGTAAACACTGGCTACCAGACTTTTGGTTGTACAATAAGAATGCATGGACAGTGAGAACCCTTTTTCTGGACTGATTCCATTAATGCTTTGTCGCTGAAGTTAGGAAGTATCTTGCCAGTAAGAGATTGACTTTTAAAATTCTTTTCATAATGAACAATGCCTCTAATTACCCAGAACTCTATGAATTCAACACTGAAGGTGTCAAAGTAATCAAACTGTTGTGAAATAAAACATCTCTAATTCAGTCTTTAGATCAGGAAGTCACAGTTGTTGCTGTTCAGTTCCTAAGTCATGTGCAACTCTTTACGGCCCCATTGTCTACAGCATACCAGGCTCACCTATCTTTCACTATCTCCTGGAGTCTGCTGAAATTAATTTCCATAGATTCCGTGACACTATCTAACTATCTCATCCTCTGCCACCCTCTTCTCCTTTTGCACTCAATCTTTCTGAGCACCAGGGTCTTTTCCAGCGAGTTGGCTCTTCATATCAGATGAGTATTGAAGCTTCAGCATCAGTATTTCCAATGAATAGTCAGGGTTTATTTCCTTTAGGACTGACTCTCTGCAGACCTAGGGACTCTCAAGAATCTTCTCCAAAAGCACAATTCAAAAGCATTAATTCTTCGGTGTTCAGCCTTCTTTATGGTCCAACTCTCACATCCATACATGACTACTGTAAAAACCATAGCTTTGACTGTATGTACCTTTGTTGGCAAAGTGATGTCTCAGCTTTTTAATATGCAGTCAAGATTTGTCATAAGTTTTCCTTCCAAGGAGAAGGGTCTTTTAATTTCATGGCTACAGTCACTGTCCAGTGATTTTGGATCCCAAGACAATAAAATGTCACTATTTCTACTTTTTCCCCTTCTATTGGCCATAGAGTGATGAGACTGGATGCCATGGTCTTCTTAATCTTTCAATGTTGAGTTTCAAGCCCGCTTTTTCACTCTCCTCTTTGACCCATATCAAGTTCTATAGTTCCTTTTCAACTACTGTCATTGGAGTGGCATCATCTGCATATTTGAGGGTGAAATTGATATTTTTCCCAGCAACCTTGATTCCAATTTGTGATTGATCCAGCCTGGCATTTCACATAATGTATTCTGCATATAGGGGCTTCCCAGGTGGCACTAGTGGTAAAGAACTTGCCTGCCAATGCAGGTAGATGTAAGAGACTCAGGTTTGATCCCTGGATTGGGAAGATGCCCTGGAGTAGAAAATGGCAACCTATTCCGGTACTGCCTGGAGAATCCCGTGGACAGATAAGCCTGGTGGATTAAAGTGACAGGGCTGCACAGAGTCAGACACCACTGAAGTGACTCAGCATGCAAACACACACTCTGCACATAAGTTAAATGAGTAGGGTGACAATAAATAGTGCTGTTGTACTCCTTTCCCAATTTTGAACCAGTCAGTTGTTCCATGTCTGGTTCTAACTGTTGCTTCTTGACTTGAATATAGGTTTCTTAGGAGGCAGGTAAGGTGGTCTAGTACTCCCATATCTCGAAGAAATTTCCATAATTTGTGATGATCCATACAGTCTAAGGTTTTCACATAGTCAATGAAACAAGTTTTTCTGGAATTCCTTTGCTTTCTCTATTATCCAATGGATGTTGGCAATCTGATCTCTGGTTCCTCTGCCACTTCAAAACCCAGCTTGTACATTTGGAAGTTCACATACTGCTGAAGCCTAGGTTGAAGGACTTTGAGCATTACCTTACTAGCATGTGGAATGAGCACAAATGTATGGTCAGATCAGATCAGATCAGTCGCTCAGTCATGTCCGACTCTGCGACCTCATGAACTGCAGCACGCCAGGCCTCCCTGTCCATCACCAGCTCCCGGAGGTCACTCAGACTCACATCCATCGAGTCAGTGATGCCATCCAGCCATCTCATCCTCTGTCGTCCCCTTCTCCTCCTGCCCCCAATCCCCCCTAGCATCAGTGTCTTCTCCAATGAGTCAACTCTTCGCATCAGGTGGCCAAAATACTGGGGTTTCAGCTTTAGCATCATGCCTTCCAAAGAAATCCCAGGATTGATCTCCTTCAGAATGGACTGGTTGGATCTCCTTGCAGTCCAAGGGACTCTCAAGAGTCTTCTCCAACACCACAGTTCAAAAGCATCAATTCTTCGGTGCTCAGCCTTCTTCACAGTCCAGCTCTCACATCCATACATGACCACAGGAAAGACCACAGCCTTGACTAGGCGAAACTTTGTTGGCAAAGTGATGTCTCTGCTTTGTTGGCAAAGTGATGTCTTACTAGCATGTGGAATGAGCACAAATGTATGGTAGTTTGAACATTGTTTGGCATTGCACTTCTTTGGGACTGGAATGAAAACTGATCTTTTCCAGTCCTACAGCTGAGTTTTCAAACTTTGCTGACATACTGAGTGTAGCGCTCAGGATTTTAAATAGCTCAGGAGGAATTCTGTCACCTCCACTAGCTTTGTGCATATAATAATTATTTCCTAAGTAATTATTTCCCACTTGACCTCACACTCCATTATGTCTGGTTCCAAGTGAGTGACCACATCATTGCAATTAACTGGATCATTAAGAACTTTTTTGTATAGTTCTTCTGTGCATTCTTGCCACCTCTTCTTAATGTCTTCTGCTTCTGTTAGGTCCTTACTGTTTCTGTCCTTTACTGTGCCTGATTATTGAATAAAATGTTCACATAAGGGCCTCATGATACACAGTAATCAATGGAAAGGATTGTCTCTGTACTATGGAAGACAGAACACCATGAAAGTCTGAAAGAACTTCACCACTGAAGTTGTCATTGTTGTTACAGAAAAAGTCATGAAAGCTATCAGACCTGAAATAATAAATTCCCACTGGAGATAAATTTTGCCCAGATGCTTTCCATCCCTTCAGAGGACTTAGGCGAGAGCCTATCAAAGGAATCATGAAAGAGACTATGAATATGGCATAAAAGGTGGGGTGTGGTGAAGCGTTTTAAGATACGAATCTTGGAGAAATCAAGAGCTAACAGACACTACACCAAAGGAATTATGAGAAGATGACTTGATACAGATGAGTGCTTCCAAACCAGTACTGTACAATGAGGAAGAACACATAGAATAAACAATTCCAGAAAACAAATAACATTAGATAATCTTACTCAAATACTACTTTTAACTTCTTTAACAACAAGGACCCTTTTAATATAGAGCACTGAAACTAAAGCGAATGGTGGAAGAAGGTTTGATATTATATAGAAGCATTTTTATACAGATGAAAAAGCAAAATTCAGACAAATTATGATGTATTTGCATAAAATTACACTGAATATGCCTGTTTTCCTGCCTACTGTTCCACCTCCTTCACATCTGCCATCTCTGAAACAGTAAAACCAAACTCTCCTCTTCCTCAGCATACTCAATGTAAAGATAATGAGGAAAAAGACTTTTATGATGATTCACTTCCACTTAGGGAACAGCGAATAATCACCATGCCATACACTTAATAAATATATCTGTTGTATATGTGTGTGTCTCCAATGGAAAATATCCCACATAGCTCAGTAGGTAAAGCATCTGCCTGCAATGCAGGAGACCTGGGTTCAATTCCTGGATCAGGAAGTTCCCCTGGAGAAGGAAATCGCAACCCACTCCAGTATTCTTGCCTGGAGAATCCCATGGACAGAGGAGCCTGGCAGGCTACACTTCATGGGATCGCAAGAGTCAGACACACCTTAGCACTATCTTTATCTTTTTATGGCAAGAACTGTATGACTTCTTGTGCCATCATCATTGCTTAAGTGTTCAATTATGTTTTGTGTGTAAGACAAGCATAAGGTGAGTGTTATTTTTCACACAGTGTTCTATAACTTTGCTTTCAAAGAGTTACATTACTATATAGTAATGTATATTGTATGAATTATTCTCTCTCATATAGCTGGAGAAACTATGTATCAACATATTTTGTATCAGCTATATATGAGCTGAAACTATGTATCAGCATGATTTACAAAAATATTTCCAATAGTATATTATAAATATGATAGTAATACTATATGCTATAAAAATTTTATAACAATTCATTCATTAGTGTAAAGGCAAAGCTACTGTGAAACAATTTTATCAGTTACACTAGGTTAATACAAAGCAATTATATTATTGCCTTCATCATCACTCATAAATCATCTTAATTATAAATCAACATGAATTATTCACAGTATCTTTTCATTTTTGATGTCTAGTGTTAGTTATATATGTAACACCTACTATGGTGTTTTGTATCATATAAGACAATACTGATATAGGTACTAACAGATGATTCACCTTGTAAACTGATGACATAAACTTTCAGTAATGATAAACGTAGTACACAATACTGTAAATTTACTTTCCCCTTTTAATGATTTTAATAACATTTTATTTTCTCTAGATTACTTTAGTATAAGAATATAGCATATACTATACATAAAACACAAAATACATTTTAATTGACTGTCAATATTATTGGTAAAGTTTCCAGTCAACAGTAAGGTATTAGTAGTTAACTTTTGGGAGTGTCAAAAGTTATATTGACGATTTTCAGCTACAGAGGCATTACAGTAACCAATACCCACATTGTCCAAGGGTCAGCTGACTATGAAACATGCTGTGTTGCAAAGATTCCCCAACATAGATGTCTTACTTAAATATTTGAAAACTACACAAACTGACCTTTGAGAAACTATATCCAAGAATTTATATATGGAGATCTGATTCTAATAATCTCAGGAAGAAATACAATTACATTTTGCTTTATCTCATGACAACTTAGTTGCCCACCAGGAACCAAGTATATCTACTGACCTTGAAGAGTTATAGACTGCTTTGGGAATTAACATATTTCTAATTAGGTTGTTATTACAATTATAAAAGACTTTCAGCCAAGTAGAGATTTGTAGGGCTTTCAAAAAAAAGTCATGTAATAACTGGGTATGACTAGTTTGTAATAAGGAATAGAAGTTACAGCATACTATTTTTTCAGGCAATAACATACTTTTGACCAATTTAAACTTAAATTGACTTTTTCAATTTAAACAGTTTCAATTGAAATGATTTCTACCTCATTTCACCTTTACTTCACTTAGCTATAATACAATATATTCAGTCATTCATTCAACAGAAGTTAGTGGCTCTTCCCTATTAATTAGGCGTTTTTCTAGGATCTTGGGATCTAATGACTCCTTTCATCAGATATTTCAGAATTTTATCACAAATCATAATTTAAAAACTAACCTCCTTCCACTCCCAAGGAATTAAGTATTTAATAAAAAAAAAAAAAAACCCGTGTATTTAATAATATGCAAGCATTTAAATGAATTCTCAAGTATATACACAGTAGTAAAAGATTAATATCTTTCTAAAGAATTGAAGATAAAGATTTTTGTTATCTGCATCTGAATTATAATTTCATTGAGTTCATTACAGTGAACAATGTGTGATTCACTCCCACTTATGCTTATTATGTACTGAGCTCATAAGTCTTACCACTCTGCATCATCAATGGCTTTTGCAAATACATAGTCTGTCCCTCCAAAACACAATACCACCTTTCAAACAGAATTTCCACTTGTTCTTGCTTCATTGAATCTTGTCACACTTGCAGACAATTATCATTGTGAAATACGTCTGGCACATCTTGTTCACTAATCTCTCTGGAAATTTTGTGTATTTGTTTGTGTGTTTATTTATTCATTATTCTGAGTTCAAATTTTTATTTTTCAAATTGTTTATACAAGAAAATCTCAAGCAAATGAGTAAGCATCGTATTTTTTTAATGACACTGTTTTAAGCCACCTAATTAAATTATACAGATATTTAAAATTGAAACTTAAAATATTTATTAAAATTTCTAATCACAATTATATTTATTTACTTTTATGTAGCCCTAGGAGATATCTAATTCTGCTTTAAGTTAATATATTCTAATAACAATAAAAATAATATTAGAACAGAATTATATTCAAACAGAACTCTGATTTTTAAAAGTCTTTGATTAGGTCAATAATCTCAAATATTCGGACAAAATGTTTAAGAATATGAAACATGCATTCTGAATAATTTCATTTGTTACACTGTATTACTTTTTGTTTTCCCCTCAGCCTGTTTTCATATATGAAGTGTTCTTATAACTTAAATCTTGGAATTCTCTTTTTACTTACCTTGAATAATAGTTCTCAATAGTTGTTCTATGTTAGAATCACCTGGTGAGCTTTTTTAAAAAAAATTCCTATGCCAAATTTACATGCCTTACAAATTAATCAAATGTCTAGGGCATGTGTAAGGGAGTCAGGCATCAGTATCCCAGTGAGACATTAATTTGCAGCTCATATTTAGTTTGGGAACTACTGTCTTAAAATACTTAATAATCATTTCATCATGTGTTAGTCCTGGGAAGGTCCAAGACATATACCACTCTTAAATCTATAATCTGAATCACCTGTATTGCAGGCCACGCATGGTAGAATAGTAGCTGATGAGTAAACCTACTTCCTGCACCTTAACTGTATGTTACCTAGCTTTAATTTCTATTTCTAATGTATAAACTCATATATTAACAACAACAACAAAATACATTTTACTGAACAGTAGCCCCACAGAAATGTTTCAGAATCTAGGGTTTTTGAATTTTAAAAGTGAACTTGGTGCATAACCTTATATTTCATCATACCCCGATAAAACCTGGTGTAGCACTCTGTAGTTAAGAACATTAATATTTAACAGCAATGCATATATATATATATATATATATATATATTTTTTTTTTTTTTTTTCAAACTGACTGTGAGAAATAAAAATTGACTGTAAATAGCCTATGTTAGTTGAGGCCAAGTGGCCTTAGAGCCAAACCTCAGAGTTTGGATTATGAACTGTCAGAGCTTTTTGAGATTACAGAAATTAAGGCAAGTAATTCTGAAATATTATGTCCATAGGTTACAGTTCAAGGTCTTCCCTATGTCCCATAAGTTGTGACTACATAGTCTGAAAGCCAATGACAGAATGTTTATCTAGAAAGATGCACATTAAAACATTTTGATACTGCTGCTAAAGGTGAACACCTGATGAGAAAAACACATTGAGCAGCCTATGCTTGAATATTTACTTTAGTATGTATTTGTAGTACTTTTTTCAATTAAAAATAAATACTACTTCTATTATTAATAAAAAACCTAAACCCATGTTACTAAAAGAGTGGACTTATAAGAAAACCAATCCTTGTGGTTAGTGTTGAAGGTCAAAACAAAGGAACACCTATCAGAAAATAGAAAATAATACCAAAGGCAGAATGTTAAAACAGGAACTGATGCTGGCCTAAAGCATTATATGAACTGAGTTCACTATAAATAAAGAAATAAAACTGTTAAAGTGTCTCAAAAATAAACTTTCATGACTAGTGTAAAACTATTTGAGAGAATATTTAAGTCTTAAAATGGAAAATCATGCATGATTAACTTGTGAAGACTAGCAAAGAAAATTCGTATTCTGAATAGAAATCAGATTATCTCAAGTAGAGTGTTCCAAATGGAAGTACTATACACACACACAGAAAATGGAAAGGGGGAAGGGGAGGGCAGAGGGACACATGTCTGTGGCAGGGATCCATATAAAATAAGAATTCCGGATTAAATTTAGGAAATTTTTCACTGTTAGGATTTCTAATAACCTTAAATAAAAAAATGTGCTTTGACAATCTTAGGTCAGGTATCTGACCTAAGGTAGGTAGGTATAATAGCCAGCCTTCTGACACTTTCTTGACCTCCAAACCCTTTTTTCTTTAAAACATTTAAGAGGACTAGCATTCCACAGAATATGAAACTGTTGGAAGTGCATTTATAAATTCAGGATTTTAGATGGTCTTCAAGAATGAATGTAAAAAATCAACTCATACCTCATATCATTAATTTTCCAATCATTATCAGCCATCAGTAATTACTCAGTGCTACTATCTCCATGCAATGTAATAAAATTTCCAAAGATGATTCATTTTGGAAATAACAGCATGGATTATCACATAAATGAGAAAATAGTATAAATTCTCTTATACTAAGTACAAAGTCAAAACAAAACTTAAAATAATCAACATATTCACCATTTACGAGTACAAGCAGGCAATTTGTATAAACAGCAAAATGCTATACCTCATCAAATTCTTCAGTCATTTTTCTGATGATTTCTGCATTCTGCATATTTCGAAACATCTCTATTCTCACAGTACCTGTGGAACAACAGATTCTATAGTTAATTTTTCCTCTCCATGCTAAAAGTTAAATTTAACTTGACTACTATTTGAAAAGTTTTATATGAAAGTGATTGGGTTTTTCTTTCTTCCGCAAACTTCTATTTGAAAGGAATCCTTTAAGAATTTTAAAATTCTTTAAACGTTAAAAAAAAAAAAAAAAACACCTGAATAACCTATGCAGTAGGTAAGTCTAATGAAAAATGTTGAGAGAAGTATTGAAGAAGGAAAAGACAAAGAAATAAAACAATGAATTTACATAGTACAGGGGGCCCTAAAGATGGCTTATGATAACCAGATATATGAGGCTTCCCTGGTGGCAGATGATGAAGAGTTGGCCCGCAAAGCAGGAGACCTGGGTTCGATCACTGGGTCAAGAAGACTCCAGGTGGCTACCTTAGTCCAAAAACACCCAAGTATAGAGAATTAACATTCTCCCTTCAAGGCACCTTGTGGTTTTTTTTGTTTTTTTTTTAAATCATCAGAATATTCTCCTTTTATTTAAAACTATCTGTTCCTTAATTTAACAATACTTTCAGTAGAATCTGTTTTCTTTGAAGATGCCAGGAACCTCTACATAAGGATCAAACAAAGGAAAAAGCTGTAACCCCCTTTTCATATCATTCCTTCATACTTGTATCTTACTTTACTTTTATCTCAAATATGGCTATGTAAATATTATCACTCTTATAAAAATGAGTGGTTTACACTGAAAATCTATGTTAAAAATAACAGAATTTAAAGAAAACTGAAACAAGGTTCAAAATCAACTTAGATACAAAGAATTCTGACATAATAATTAAAGGAGGTTCTGTTTTAGTTGGATAAATGTGTTGGACGCTAAGCTGTGTCTGACTCTTGTGACCCCATGGACTGTAGCCCACCAGGCTTCTCTGTCCATAGAATTTCTCAGGCAAGAATACTGGGGTCGGTTGCCATTTTCTGATCCAGGATATCTTCCTGACCCAGGGATCAAACCGAGTTTCCTGCACTGGCAGGCGGATTCTTTATGACTGAGCCACCTGGGAAGCTCAATAATTAAATGAGGTTCAATTTCAGCTGCATAAATGTAAAATATTCAAGTTAAAAATCACAAGAATAATACTCAATAAACAGTAAGAAAATAATTTATAACTTCTGACAGGCTCCTTGCAAGTGATTAATACCAGCTCTATCTTAAGTCACAATTAGGAATGGAGGCAGGAAGAGTCTCTGAGTCGTACTGTATGAAAGAGCATGGAGCAATGAATAGTCATTAAAGTCAAAGTATGATCTAGAATCAGAGTCCTAAAAAAACTACAGTGGCATATTTAGCTCTTATTTAACTTAATTTTTACCAATCTTAACATGAGAAAAATTATGTTTGCCCTATCTTTAAATCAGAACCATTTTAAAACACATTTATTGATACACAGCTCTCATTAATTTTCAATAGGTATTCCAAATATTCGGCTGTAGAAATGATAGGCTGGAAGGAGAATGAAAAGGAAAAATGTTTTAAAATAGTTCTTCCCCTTAAAAGTTCTTAAAAACTTCCAACAGTTTTTGGATATATGCAATTTCAAAAAAAAAAAAGATAAAATTTTTACTGTGATTTAAAATTTTATGAGAAAAACAGTAATGCACAGAGTATTCAACAGTGTTGAAAATAGGCTGTTTATGTACTACAGAACAGTCTATATTTTCAGAGGATTTTAAAAAATTAAATAAACAAGAAATGTCCTTAACTGATAAGTGAGCTCAAATAAAAATAACTTTCTGTTAGATATTCTTAAAAATCACTCAATTAAATAAAATTGTTTATATTTAACCTTGTATGGATCATAAAATATTGCATCAATCTGAAACAGATTTCCATAGATAAAAAGTAAGTCATTTCAGGAGTTACTTCATGGTACTCTTGTAAGTGGAAGGACTGATGCTGAAGTTAAAGCTTTAATATTTTGACCACCTGATGCAAAGAGATCACTCACTGGAAAAGACCCTGATGCTGGGAAAGATTGAGAGCAGGAAGAGAAGGGAGCAACAGAGGATGAGATGGCTGGACGGCATCACCAACTCAATGCACATGAATCTGAGCAAACTCAGGGAGGTAGTGAAGAACAGAGAAGTCTGGTGTACTACAGTTCATGGGGTCACAAAGAGTCGGGTATGACGTAGTCACTGACCAACAACAACATTTGATAAGTAAAATTACATTCATCTGTACTTATAAAGCAAAAGAAATAAAATTAGATGTTAAAATTATTAAACATGAGAAGAACTGTTCTTAGGGGGACGGAAATATTTTAGATCTTGAATAGAGTGTCATCATTATGGCTGTACGCATTTGTCAAAAGCTATCTATCTATATACTCTGGTGACTTTTAATGCATGGAAATTAGACCTTGGTAAAGTTGATTTTTTAAAAATTCAAGAAAAAGGACAAAGCTAACCCTACTTCTTCAGTAATGAGTTGCACGTATCACTGTTAAAATATTTCCAATGTAAATAATGCTCAACTACTCAATTTCCATAATTGACAAGGCAGTTTTCACATAGAGTGGAGTTTTAAATATACTTTCAATAAAATGGCTATGTTAGTTCATAAAGGGAGGACTATTTCATGGCATCAATTTAATGTGGTGAAGGGAAAGGCAACAAAACAGCAACCAGTATTAAAAGCAATATAAAAAACTTTAAAGATGACTTTCATATACAAAAAACAATTACTAACAAAATAAAATCAGATGTTTAGAAGTCATACTTTTTAAAATGAACAGAAGCTTTGCATTGATACTTTTTAAGAAAGAAATTCCTTTTGCTGCCATAATGACTGTGCCAAAGATTGCCTTATTTACTTATTTTTCTCCTGTTCATTCTTCTCCAACTGAGTCCCACAATTCTACCAAAACTGTTTCCTCACACCAGTCATCTCTGAACTGCTACATCAAACAATCTTAGTAATAATTTATCTATTCTATTTAAAGCATTTATTTCATTGGTTCCTGTAGCATTATATATTTGTACTATATTTTCTATTGATTTGTTTTGATTTCTTTCACTTACTTTTAGTCATTTAACATGAGTAAACACAGGTATTTTCTAAAGCTCCATTCAAGCACTCTTCTTTGTCCATTTTTAAATCTTCTAGCCTGGAAACGGCCCCCATCTAGCTCACCCAATAGAAAAAATTATAGCAGGGACCACTATTTACTGATCTTTTTATTTCTCCATGAGCCTTAAAAACTTTCTGATATCTTAAGTTCCTCTGTCCTATTAAGTTTTCTTTGATAATAATAATGAAGAATATTGCCCTAATTCAAGACTAATTTTCAGAACACATTAAAAAGCTAACCTCTTGGACTCTTGGAGAGGGAGAGGGTGGGATGATTTGGGAGAATGGCATTGAAATAAGTATAATATCATATATGAAACGAGTCGCCAGTCCAGGTTCGATGCCTGATACCAGATGCCTGGGGCTGGTGCACTGGGATGACCCAGAGGGATGGTATGGGGAGGGAGGAGGGAGGAGGGTTCAGGATGGGGAACACATGTATACCTGTGGCAGATTCATTTTGATACATGGCAAAACCAATACAATATAGTAAAGTTAAATAAAATAAAAATAAAATTAAAAAAAAAAAAGCTAACTTCAGTTCATTTTCAGATTCTTCGTTCTTAAATATGAATATTTCTAATAGATTATCCTAGGATTATGGAGAGTAAAGGTAAATAAATCTGAAATAATTCAGATTTATGGAAACAAAACTATACGAAAATATAGAATAAAAAAGAGTAAAGATCATCTTTCAAGCCCTTAAATACTAATAAGTTACCTATGAGAATCTTAAAAGAATAAGCCACCAATATACATATTTTATGAAAGGTTGTTTCAGCAGGCTCTCCAGACAGGATTGTAGTTTTAATAAAAAAAAAAAGGAAGAACTTTAAAAATTGTCATTTTAAATTATGAATAATTTTAGAAACAGAAGTAACATCAGAAATCTACCTGTAAATTCTTGATCATTTAAACTATGTCAAACACTGATGACAGCAGAAATTGATACAATCCCTGTGGGATGTGATTTGGCAAATGTCTACAAAAATTACAAATTTATATTCCTTTTTGCCTTGATATTGTACTTGTTGCCAAGTATTCATAAAATCACATGTGCAAAATAATGAATACACAAGGTTATGCCCTGAAGCATAGTTTGCAACAATAAAAAAGGTAAACACCCCATTTCCCCATAAATAAGAATCTGATTAAGTAAAAATGGTGATGATAATGACAATGGTGGCCAGCAACATTTGGCTGCTCACTACCAACTAGGCATTGTACTAAAAAGTGCTTAAACTTCACAACAACCTTATTCAGAATACAATTTTTCTCTCATTTACAGATGAGAAACTTGAGACACTTGAGAGATTTAGCAACTTGTAAAGGGCTTTTCCAGCAGCAGATCCATGGCCTATTTGTACGCAGACTGGCGACAGATCCATGGAAACCACTACTATTAAATGGCTCTTAAAGTCAACGGAAGCAATGGATATAAAAAACAAAGTTATCTATAACTGATATAAAAAGATCTGTTGGATATATTCATACATGAAGAAGGGAGGTATAGGTTCTAGTTAAAGGTGGCAACATAGGAAGATCTGAACTCGCCTTCTTCCATGGAAACAGTCAACAGTTACATATGCAAAGACTTCCTCTTAAAAAAAAAAAAACCCTAAAGGTTGGCTGAATGATGATTATATCCCAGCAAACAACAAGAAAATCACATCAAACCAGCAAGACAGGCTGGCACAAAATATCATCAAATGTGGCACAAGATAAAACCAATCTACACTGCAGTGAACTACAACTTGGACAGAACTCAAAACCAGAGCTTCTCCCTGAGGAGTGAAGGGCTCAAACTCCACATAAGGCATGCCAAATTTTAAGATATGCACTTGAGAGATGAGCCCCATCCAAAAAAAATCTACTTTTGAAAATCAACAAGGATCGCATCTTGAGACCCATAAAACAGCATCAATCTAGCAGAAAATTCTAAAAGGGCCTGCACAACTTGAATTCTTCCACCCAGGGCTCAGCTCAGGTAGGTTAAGGCAACTAAAACTTAAAGCAAATAAGCATCACGTGCTTACATTAAAACCATGGCCTAAGACGCAGGTATCTAATTTAACACATGCACATCTAGGAGCCTGATGGAACACTCTGGGGACAGAGAGTAGTGGGCACCATTTTTTACTTTTCCCCTGCTACGCTCTGGAGCACCAATATCTCCTAGAAGGGGGCCTACATGTGCCTGATGTCCTTATTTTTGCAGCTGTTGCTGACAATATAATTCTTGATCACCTGGCTCTAGAGGTCAGGGGAGTTTGCATTCCTGATCACATGGAACTGTAATAATCAGTATCATCAGAATGGAGCTCCTATCCACCTGGTGCCCTGATTTTTGTGATTGCTGCCAGGGGGACACCTTTGTTTCACTTGACTTTAGAGGCCAGTGGGACTTAAAACTGTAGATCTCGCAACACCTTAACCAATGAAGAAAGAGTTCTAAATCAGCTACCACTTCCAGGGAATAGAAGAGGCAACAGATCCAAGAGTTCAATCTTTCTGTGAAAGAGACCTATTAGTCAGTCATTACAATTGTGACCAGAAAGGCAGGGTTCTCTTTAAACAAATATCTAGGGACTGAGCATTCCTTTTTCAATGATTTCAATGATTTCAGAGAGTGGGCACTATATTCACCCTCACTCTCTGAAGTGTTCCAGAGCACCAGAGTCTACTGGTATGAACTTTTTCATGTACCTAGTGCCCTGGTTTTTTGTGCTTAACACCTGAGATTTTACAAATGGAACTCATGGCTACCTGATCACCTTGTTCTGATAGAAGGGGCTGGGGTACCTGGGTGATGGACTGTGGCAATTAGAGAGATGATTCTGGGCAGGTTAACACACATAGACCATGGCACAAATAGCTGCCTGAAAAACATTTCCAGTCCATGAAAGAGGCTACTTTATTTCTCTTGGACCTTTGGATCGACAAACAGGCTTCAGGTTTGACACACATGTAGCAGCATATATGGAGCAGCTCTCAAGGAATACAGACTGAGGATGTCATTTTGATGCTCTCTTTGGCCTTGTTCCAATTCACTGTTATCTTCTACAAAGAAGTTATACACTCATCTGAAGCCCTGATTTTTGTGATTGTTCTCTAAGATATACTTTCAGATTGCCTGGCTCTGGTAACTAGTGGGTCTTATGCTTGAAGCCTTTAAGGACTGCATATATTATTTCTACATATTTTTAAAAGCTGTTAGCTGATGGCCTGGCTTCTAGACTTCCCGGAGTCCACCCAAACCCATGTCCACTCAGTCAGTGATGCCATCCAGCCATCTCATCCTCTGTCGTCCCTTTCTCCTCCTGCCCTCAATCCTTCCCAGCATCAAGGTCCTTTCAAATGAGTCAGCTCTTTGCATCAGGTGTCTGAAGTATTGGAGTTTCAGCTTCAACATCAGTCCTTCCAATGAACACCCAGGACTGATCTCCTTTAGGATTGACTGGTTGGACCACCTTGCAGTCCAAGGGACTCTCAAGAGTTTTCTCCAACACCACACTTCAAAGCATCTATTCTTCGGGGCTCAGCTTTCTTTATAGTCCAACTCTCACATCCATACATGACCACTGGAAAAACCATAGCCTTGACTAGACGGATCTTTGTTGGCAAAGTAATGTCTCTGCTTTTTAAATGCTATCAAGGTTTGTCATAACTTTCCTTCCAAAGAGTAAGCATCTTTTAATTTCATGGCTGCAATCACCATCTGCAGTGATTCTGGAGCTGAGAAAAATAAAGTTAGCCACTGTTTCCCCATCTATTTGCCATGAAGTGATGGAACCAGATGCCATGATCTTAGTTTTCTGAATGTTGAGCTTTAAGCCAACTTTTTCACTCTCCTCTTTCACATTCATCAAGAGGCTCTTATGCCATAAGGATGGTGTCATCTGCATATCTGAGGTTACTGATATTTCTCCCAGCAACCTTGATTATGTAATGGTACCAAATATACTAACATTCACATTTTAAGTCTCCCAGGAGAAGGGGGCAAGAAAGGAGCAAAAATCAGACATTCAAGTTCTAGAAGCCCAGAGAATACCAAATAAGATGAGTTGAAAATGGCTCAAAGGAAGGCACATTATAAAATGTTAAAAGTTAAAGACAAAAGGATAATGTTATAAACAACAGGAGAAAAGCAAATGGCTATACACAAAGACCTCCCATGAGACTTTGAACACACTTTTCAGTAAAAACTTTACAGGCCAGAAGGGAATGCATGATATATTCAAAGTGGTAGGAAAAAAAAAAGAAAGAAAAGAAACTTCTAACCAAGCAAACTCCACCTGGAATAGTTCTCATTCAGAATTGAAGATGAGGGAGTTTTCCAGGCAAGCAAAAGCTAAAGGAATCTATACCATTAAACCAGTCTACAAGAAATGTTTAACGGAATCTTTAAGATGAAAGGAAACAGCACTACTTAGTTATCAGAACACATATGCAATAATAAATCTCACTGAATATATATAGTAAAGTAGTAGATTAATGACTTGCATGTAAATAATTAGTTAAGAAATATCTAAGTTTTTCAAAATGTTAAATATAACATCAAAAATATAAAACATAGAGTGTGGGGACAGAGTAGACATTTTGAGCCTTAAAATGGGATGAAATGTAAATTATTATCAACTTAAAATGCTGTTATAAATCTCATGGTAATCCAAAGCAAAAACCTGTACTATAAATACATAGAAAATAAAGAAATATACACCTACCACTAGATAAAGTTATTAAACTACAAAGGAGAGGCAGAGAAGAAGAAACAGAGAGTAACTACAAGAGCAGCTAGGAAACAAGAAAAAGGCATAAGCAAAAATCTATCAGTAACTACTTTCAATGTAAGTGGACTAAATTCTCCAACCAAAAGACATGGAGTAGCTGAGTAAATTAAAAATCAAGATCCTTCTATGTGATGCCAACATAAGATCCACTAGAGGTAAAGACACAGAGACTGAAGTAAAGGTACAGAAACACTATACCATGTAAATAAAAACTAAAATAAAGCTGGGATAGGTATTTATACCTCACACAAAACAGACTTAAGTGGGAGACAATTAAGTAGGAGACAATATAAAAAAAATAATTTAATGTGTAAAATAATGGTAAAGGGATCACCCAACAAAAAAACACCTGAAAATATTTATGCACAAAAGAATTAAAGCAACTAATACAAGAAACAAAGCGAGAAAGAGATGTATAATAGAAGACTTTCATAAGAAGATAATTGCCTTAAATGAAGTATTAGAACAGATGGCCTTAACAGATATACATTGAACATTCCATCCAAAATCAACATTTGTTTCTAGTGCACAGGAAACATATTCTTAGTGCATTTCTAATGCACAGGAAACATATTCTTAGATCATATGTTAGGCCATAGGCCCCGTGGACCTTTTCTAATGCACAGGAAACATGTTCTTAGATCATATGTTAGGCCATAGACCCCATGGACTATAGGCGGGCTATAGTCCATGGGGTCACAAAGAGCTGTACATGACTGAGTGTCTAAGCACATAGCACAATGTTGTCTGAAAATCTGGCATAGTAGATGGCACCCCACCCCAGTACTTTTGCCTGGAAAATCCCATGGACGGAGTAGCCTGATAGGCTCCAGTCCATGGGGTCGCTAAGAGTCGGACACAACTGAGCAGCTTCACTTTCACTTTTCGCTTTCATGCATTGGAGAAGGAAATGGCAACCCACTCCAGTGTTCTTGCCTGGACAATCCCAGGGACGGGGGAGCCTGGTGAGCTTCCGTCTATGGGGTCGCACAGAGTCGGACACGACTGAAGCGACTTAGCAGCAGCAGCAGCAGCAGATGGACATGACCTCACCCTTTCTGACAGAAACACTATAATCACAACTAAATCCTGAATAACCATGGTGGAGGTGGGGAGCATGTTGGAAGCTACCAAAAAACATACCTTAGATTCAAATAAAAAGAAGAAATGACAATTACACAGTAGGAGGGGTGGAGTCACAATAAAATCAAATCCCATACTTGCCAGATGGATGAGCCACAAACTGGTAAATAATTATACCCACAGAAGTTCTCCCACGGTAGTGAAAGGCATGGACCCAGGTCAAACTTTCAAGGTTTGGGGCCTGGCAACAACGGGAAAGGGCCCCACAGAACCTGGCACTGAAGGTCAGTGGTGTTAGCTCACAGAGATTTCATAGGAATGTAGAAAACAAACTCCACTCTTGGAGGGTGCACACAAGGTCCCACATACAACACACATGAGGGAAAAAAAGCAGTGACCACATAAGAGTCTGGTGTGGACCTACCTTTTAGAACTGGATGGTCTTCTGCAGAGGTGGCATGGCGGGGGGGTGGGGGGTGGGGGTGGCGGCTGTTGCTGACTGCAGGGATAAACACACTGGCAGTTTTGGTGAATATTCACTCATATGAGCCTTCCTGGAAACCATCATTTCCTCCCCAAAACCTAGCCCAACCCAACAGCCTGTAGGATCTAGTGCTGGAAGGCCTCAGGCCACACAACCGGCAGTGCCCCACCCAACAAAAGATAGGCTGCTTAGGTCTTCCTGAGCACAGTGCTGTCCATCAGAAGAACAAGACCCAGCTCCATCCACCCGTGAGAGCAGGAATAAACTCCCACAAACAAGCTTGCACAAGCCTCTCAGACAGCCTCATACAGCACAAAGGCAGAAAAAAGAAGGGGAAAGAAACTACAATTTTGTAGCCTGTGAAACAGAAACTGTAATCAAAGAAAATTAGACAAAACGAGATGGTAGAGGAATATACTGCTGATGAAGAACATGACAAAACCTTAGAAAAGTAATGAAGTGAAGTCCAAATAGGCAATCTACTGGAGAAAGAATACAGAGTAAAGAGAGTGAAGAAGATGCAAGATTTCATGGGGGAAAAAAATGGAGGCAAAGATTAAGAAAATGCAAGAAATGCTTAACAAAGACCTGTTGGAGAAGACTCTTTAGAGTCCCTTGGACTGCAAGGAGCTCCAACCAGTCCATTCTGAAGGAGTTCAGCCCTGCCTGGGATTTCTTTGGAAGGAATGATGCTAAAGCTCAAACTTCAGTACTTTGGCCACCTCATGCGAAGAGCTGACTCATTGGAAAAGACTCTGATGCTGGGAGGGATTGGGGACAGGAGGAGAAGGGGACGACAGATGATGAGATGGCTGGATGGCATCACTGAACTTGATGGACGTGAGTCTGAGTGAACTCCGGGAGTTGGTGATGGACAGGGAGGCCTGGTGTGCTGCGATTCAAGGGGTTGCAAAGAGTCAGACACGACTGAGCGACTGAACTGAACTGAATAGAACTACAGAACAAAAACAGAGAATAATACAATAACTGAAATAAAAAAGACAACAGAAGAAATCAATAGCAGAATAACTGAGTCAGAAGAACAGATAAATAAGGTGCAAGAAAATAATGGTGGAAATCATATCTGCAGAACAGAATAAATTAAAAAAGAATGAAAACAGCCTCAGAAGCTCTGGGACAACATTAAATGCACTAATTTGCATTACAGGAGTTCCAGATGAAGAGACAGTGAGGACCTAAGAGAATATTTGAAGAGATACAAGAAAACTTCCTTAACATGGGAATGGAAACAGTCATCTGAGTTCAGGAAGTGCAGCAAGTTCCAAGCAGGATAAATCCAAAAAGGAATACACTGAGACATAGTAATCAGACAAAAATTAAAGACAGAAAAAATATTTTTAAAAAAACCTAAGAAAAGCAAGAAGTAAAACATAAGGGATATCCCTCCCGTAAGAGTATCAGCTGATTTCTTAGCAGAAACTCTGCAGGCAAGAAGGGAGTGGAATGGTATAGTTAAAGTGATGAATGGGTAAAACCTACAACCAAGAATTTCCTGTCTTGCAAGGCTCTCATTCAGATTCAACAAAAAATAAAAATAAAAACCTTTACAGACAAGCAAAAAGTAAGAGAATTCAGTATCATGAAACCACCTGTGCAACTAAAGCTATGGGAACTTTCCTTAGTGACAAATAAAAGACCACTATTAGAAACAAGACCACTACTATGAATGGAAAAATTCACTGGTTAAGCCAAATATAAAATAAAGGTAGGAATTCATCTGCATACACATAGGATATCAAAACCAGCAACTGTGAGAAGAGGAGAGCAACAAATGCAGAATATCAGAAAGGCAACTGAATTTAAAAGGCAGCAACTTAGAATATTCTTGTTATAGACTGCTATATCAAAACCCCACAGGAACTTCCCTGGTGGTCCAATGGTTAAGACTCCATGATCCCAAAGCAGGGGACACGGATGTGATCCCGGGTCACGGAGCTAGGATCCCCACATGTTGAGCAGCAGGGCCAAAACAAAAATATCCCCCACTCCATCCTTTGGGCCTTCCCCCAGAAGTCTAGTAATTAGGACTCTGCCTTCCAATGCATGGGATGCATGTTGGATCTCCGATCAAGGAGCTAAGATCATACACGTCTCATGGTCAAAAGAAATCAAAACCTAAAAACAGAAAGAATGCTATGAAAAACTCAATAAAAAATTTTTAAATGCTACACATAAGAACAACCTAAAACAAACCATCACAATAACTACAAATAGAAACTCTATAATAGATAAACACACACACACATAGAAATCCAAATATAACACTAAAGTTAACCATCAAATCAGAAGAGAACAAAATAGGAAAACAGGAAGGGAAGAAAAAAAGATCTACAAAAACAAATCCAAACAATCAACAAAATGACAATACTAACATACATTGAGATAACTACCTTAAATGTAAATGGATTAAATGCTTCAACCAAAAGACATATACTGGATGAATAGATACAAAATCAAAACTTGTACATATACTGTCTACAAAAAACACATTTCAAATCTAGGGACATAATAGTCTGAAAGTGAGGGATGGAAAAAAGTATTTCATGCAAATGGAAATCAAAACAAAGCTGGAATAGCAACATTCATATCAGACAAAGTACACTTTAAAATAAAGACTATTACAAGAGAAAAACACTACGTAATGATCAACGGATAAATTCAAGAAGAATAGATTACAACTACAAATATATACGCACTCAGCATAGGAACACTCCAACATATAATACAAATATTAAGAGCCATAAAAGGAAAAACCAGCATTACCTCAATAACAGTGGGTTAAGACCCCACTTTCATCAATGCACAGATCATTGATGATCAATAAAGAAACACAGGCCTTAAATGACACGTTAGACCAGATTGTCTTCACTGATATTTATGGAGCATACCATACAAAAGCCACAGAAAGACATTCTTCTCAAGTGCTCATGGAATATTTTCTAGTACTGATCACATGCTGGGCCACAAAACAAACCTTGGTAAATTTAAGAAAACTGAAATCATATCCAGTATCTTTTCTGACCACAATGCTCATGAGATTAGAAATCAAGTATAAGGGAAAACTATAAAAAACACAAATATGTGGAGGCAAAATATGGTACTAAACATGGATCCTAGGTGGCGCTAGTGGTAAAGAATCTGCCTGCCAAAGAAGGAGACACAAGCGCATGGGTTCAATCCCCAGGTCAGGAAGATTCTCTGAAGTAAGAAATGGCAAACCACTCTAGTATTCTTGCCTGGAAAATATCCTGGGCAGAGTAGTCTATTGGGTTTCCATTCATGGGGTCGAAAAGAGTTGGACATGACTGAGCAAAGCATAGTAATCATGAAGCTGCGAAAAATCAAAGAAGAAATTAAAAAGTATCTAGAGACAAATGATAATGAAAACACAAATATCTATAACCTATGGGATACCATAAAAGCTGTTCTAAGAGGAGAAACAAACTTACCACAAGAAATAAGAAAAACCACAATAAACATCCTAAGGTTACACCTAACGCAACTAGAGAAAGGAAAAAAAAAAACTTGCTAGTAGAAGGAAAGAAATCATAAAGATCAGAGCAGAATAAATGAAACAGAAATGAAAACAACAGAAAATACAAATAAAACTAAAAGCTGCTTCCTAAAAAGACTTTTAAAAAATCGATAAAACTTCAGCAAACTCATCAAAAAAAGAGGGGTCAAGTCAATAAAATTGCAAATGTAAAAGGAGAAGCTACAATATACACTGCAGAAATACAAAGGATTATGAGAGACTACTACAAGCAACTATATGCCAATAAAATGGACAAAATGACAGAAATGGGCAAATACTAAAAGCATACATAGTGTCTCCCAAGACTGAATCAGGAAGACATAGAAAATATGAACTGTGCAATCACAAGCACTGGAATTGAAACTGTGATTTTAAAAATTCCCAAGAAACAAAAGTCCAAGGCATGAAGCTTCACAAGAAAAGTTTATCAAACACTTAGAGAACAACAGTTAACACCTATCCTTCTGAAATGACTCTTTAAAAAAAACTGCAGAGGAAGGAATATGCTGAAACCATTCTATGAGGCCATGATCACCCTGATACCAGACATTACAAAGATATCACACACGCACAAAAGAAAACTACAGGCCAGTATCACTGATGAATGTAGACACAAAAATCATCAACAAAAAGCTAGCAATCCAAATCCAACAAATGCCACATTAAAAGGATCAAACACCAACGATCAACTGGAATTTACCTTAGGAATGCAAAGATTTTTCAGTATCTCAATCAATCAATGGGATATACCACATCAACAAACTGAATAAAAAGCACATGATTATCTCAATAGATTCAAAAACTGCTTCTGACAAACTTCAACACCCATTTATAATTAAAAAAAAAACAAAACAAAAAACTCTACAAAATGGGCACAGAGGGATCATATAATATAATAAAGGCCTTCTATGATAAACCAACAGCTAACATCATACTCAATGGTGAAAATCTGAGAGCATTTCCTATAAGATCAGAAATGCGAAAGGATGTCCACTCTCCCCATTTTAATTCAGGATAGTTTTGGCAGTCCTAGCCAGGGCAATCAGAGAAGAAAAAAATAAATAAACAGAATCCAGATTGGAAAAGAAGACTTAAAACTAACTGTCTGAACTTCCCTGGTGGTCCAGTGGTTACGAATTCACCTGCCAAGGCAGGGAACAAGGGTTTGATCTCTGGTTCAAGGACAACCCGTGCCATGGGACAACTAAGCCCATGCGCCACAAGTCCTGGGCCCAAGTCGCACAACTACTGAAGCCTGCATGCTCTAGAGCCTGTGCTCCATAACTAGAGAAGCCACCACAATGAAAAGCCCGCGCACCACACTGGAAGAATACCTGCTCATCCCAACTACAGAAAGCCTGTAGGAAGCAGTGAAGATCCAATGCAGCAAAAAATAAATAAACGAGTAAACAAATTTTTAAAAAGTTCGCAAATGAAATGATACTTACTATACACAGAAAATTCTAAAGACGCTACCAGAAATCTACTAGAGTTCATCAATGAATTTGGTAAAGCTGTAGCATACAAAATCAATACACAGAAATTTGTTGCATTTCCATATGCTAACAAACAAGAGATAAATTAAAGAAATAATCCCAGACTACTCTGGTGGTCCAGTGGTTGGGAGTCTATGGGCCAATGCAGGGGACATGGGTTCGATCTCTGGTCCAGGAAGACCCCACATACTGAGGGCAACTAAGTTCATGCACCACGACTACTGAGTCTAGGCTCTTGATTCTGCCAAGGTACAACTACTATGACTGTGCACAGCAATTACTGAAACCCATGCACAGCAATTACTGAAGCCCGTCCACTCTAGGGCCTGTGTGCCACAAGTACTGAACCTTTGCACTGCAGCCACAGAAGCCCATGAACCTAGAACCAATGCTCTCCAACAAGAAGCCACCACAATGGGAAGGCTGTCCACTGCAACGAAGAATAGCCTCCACTCATTGCAACTAGAGAAAGCCTGCACATTGCAACAAACACCCAGGACAGCCCAAAGTAAATATGATTTTCAATAAAGGAATAAAATTTGATTTCAAAAAATTTTAAACAATACCATTTATCATCACATCAAAAAGAATAAAATATCTAAAAAACTCCCTTAAGGAAACAAAAGACGTGTACACAGAAAACTATAAGACACTGAAGATAGAAATTAAAAATGACAGAAACACATGGGAAAGATATACAATGTTCTTGGACTGGAAAACTCAATATTGTCAAAATAACCAAAGCCAATCTATGTATTTGATGCAATTCCTATCAAATTACCAATGGCATTTTTCACAGAACTATTAATATAACAACAAGAAAAAAATCTTAAATTTGCATGAAGACACAAAAGATCCTGATGTCAAATCAATCTTAAAAAACAAAAACGGACCTGGAGGAATCAGGCTCCCTACCTCAAGGCTATACTACAAAGCTAAAGTCAATATTAAAACAGTATGGTATGGGTACAAAAATACAAATATAAATCAATGGAACAGGATAGAAAGGCTAAACTCATGCACCTATGGTCATGTAATCTATGACAAAGCAGATAAGAACAAACAATGGAGAGAAGACAGTCTCTTCAATAAGCAGAGCTGGGAAAATTATAAAGTTACATGTAAAAGAATAAAATTAGAATATTCTCTAATACCATACATAAAATCAAAACAGATTAGAGATCTAAATGTAAGACTAAATAGAATAAAACTACTAGAGGAAAACATAGGCAGAACACTCTTTGACATAAATCACAGCAGGATCTTTTCCAACCCATTTCCTAGAGAAATGGAAAACAAACAAACAAACAAACGAGACCTAATTAAACTCAAAAGCTTTTGCACAGCAAAGGAAACCATACAGAACAGAAAGTTAAACCACAGAACGGGAAAAAATATTTGCACAGGATTCAACTAACAACGGATTAGTCTCCAAAATTCACAAAACAGTTCATGTGGCTCAGTATTAAAACAAAACAAAAAAACAAGGAACCCAATCAAAATATGGGCAGAAGACCCAAACAGGCAAAAAAGACAGATCACCAACAGGCACATGAAGCGACGCTCAACATTTCTACTTATTAGAAAAATGCAAATGAAAACTACAGTGAGAAATCACCTCACACCAGTGAGAACTGCCATCCTCAAAAACCTACAGTGAATGCTGGAGAGGGTGTGGAAAAAAGGGAACCCTCCTACAGCATTGGTAGAAGGTAAATTGGTACAGCCACTATGCAGAACTGTATGGAGGTTCCTTAAGAAACTAAAGACTGCCATATGATCCTTAAGACCTGGTTCCTTAGGATCTACCATATGATCTAGAAATTTTAATCCTGGGCATGTATCTGGAGAAAAACATGGTTTGAAAGGATACTGGCATGCCAAGATTCATAGGAGTGCTGTTAACAATAGCCAAGACATAAAACAACCTAAATGCCCACTGACAGATGAAGAGATAAAGAAGATGTGGTACCAAAACACAAATTATTCAGTCATTAAAAAGAATGAAATAATACCATTTGCCACAACATGGACAGATGTGGAGATTATCAAATAAGTGAAGTTAGACAGAGAAAGACAAATATCAAATAATATTGTATGTTGAATCTAAAAAAATAGGATACAAATGAACGTATTTAAAAAACAGAAACACTCACAGAGTTAAGAGAATGACCTTCTGGTTCCCAGCAGGGAAGGGTGGGAGAGGGACAGAATGGGAGTTTGGGACTGACATGTACACACCGCTATATTTAAAACAGAGTTAACAAAGACCTACTGCATAGCACAGGGAACACTCCTCAATATTCTGTAAAAATCCAAATGGGAAAGAACTTGAAAAAGTATGGGCTTCCCTGGAGGTTCAGACAGTAAAAAAATCTCCCTGCAATGTGGGAGACCTGGGTTCAATCCCTGGATCACAAAAATCCCCTGGAGAAGGAAATGGCAGCTCAAGGCAGTATTCTTGCCTGGAAAATGCCATGGACAGAGGAGCCTGGTAGGCTACATGGAGTCACAAATAGTTGGACACGATTGAGCAGCTAACACATACATTCATTGAGAAAGTATAGATACATGAACAATATACATAACCTAATCACTCTGCTGTATGCCTGAAACTAATACAACATTGTTAACAACTACGCTCTAATATAAAATAAAAATTACAAGAAAACTTAAGAGGATTGAAATCATATTAAGCATATTTCATGACCACAATGGTATAAAGTAGAAATTAGTTACATGTAGAAAGCTGGAAATTTTACAATTTGCAGAGATTAAACCACATATGATATTAAATAAATAATGTCAAAGAAATTTTTAAAAAATACCTTGAGGCAAGTGAAAATAGATATGCAACATGTCAAATTTTATGAGATACAGCAAAAGCAGTTTCAGGTGGGAAGTTTACTGAGATAAATGCTTACCTCAAGAAACAAGAAAACAATCTAACTTTATATCTAAATGAATTAGAAAGAGTACAAAGAAATGAAGCCAAAAGTTAGTAGATGGAAATAATAAAGATTGGGGCAGTAATGAAACAGAGACTAAAAGGAGGGTAAGCAAGATTAACGAAATGAAGAGGTCAATCTTTGAAAAATGAAACTGAGAAGTGTTTTGGCTAGACTCACCAAAAGGGGAAAAAAAGACAGAGGACTCAAACTTAAAAAAAGAAATGAAAGAGGTGTTCTATCTGATTTTACAGAAACACCAAGGATCATAAGAAACTACTATAACCAAAGATATGCCAACAAACTGGACAACCTAGAAGAAATGGATAAATACCTAGAAACAATCTATCTAAATAGTCAAACAAGACAAAATAGAAAATCTGAAATAGATAGATTCCTAAAGAGATACATGTAATCAAAGCTCTCCCAACAAACAAAATCCAAAACCTAATGCTTCACTGGTGAATTCTATCAACTATTCAAAAAAGTATTAATGCCAAACCTTCTGAAACTCTTCCAAACACCAGAATTGGGGGCAAAGGGAAGGGAACTCTTTCAAACACATTTTACAAGACCAGCAGTATCCTCATACTAAAATCAGACAAAGATGCCACAAAGAGAAAATTGCAGGCCAATATTCCTGAAGAACACAGATGTAAAAATCATCAAACAACAAGGAAAATCAAAGATCCTGTATGCTGCAAGACCTGGCACAGCTAAATAAATAAACAAATACATACAAAATTAAACATCCATAAATGATAAATATTCTCAACTTAACAGTTATAGAGGGAACTTAACGCAACACAGTATAGGCCATATATGACAAGCCTATGGGCTTCCCAGGTGGCACTGGTGGTAAAGAATCTGCCTGCCAGTACAGGAGATATAAGAGAGGCAGGTTGCATCCCTGGGTGGGTAAGATCCTCTGGGGTAGGGCACGGCAACCCACTCCAGTATCTTTGCCTAGAGAATCCACATGGAAAGAGGAGCCTGGCGGGCTACAGTCCACAGGGTCGCACATAGTCGGACACGACTGAAGCAACTTAGCATGCACGAATGCGTGACAAGCCTACAGCTACCATTATACTTCACTGTGCACAGCTGAAGCCTTTTCTCTAAGATAAGGAACAAGACAACAAGGCTCACTATTGTCATTTTTATTTAACATAGTACTGAAAATCCTAGTCAGAACAATTAATCAAAAATAAACACACAAACAAAAGGCATTCAAACTGAAAAGGGAGAAGTAGCACTATCATTGTTTGCAAATGACATGGTCTTATGCATAGAGAAAATCCTAAAGATTCCAACAAAAACCTGTGACTACTAAACAAACTTTAAAAAATTGTTAAACTAAGGACAGGAATTATAAGAGACAATAAACATAAAATACTCAGCACAGTATCTGCAGGATATTAGTATTATATTAGTATTATATTTTATTATTATATATAATTATCAATAATATATAATTATGTATAATAATATAATTATTACTATATTATATTAGTATTATATTAGTATTATACTCTCTTACTTTAAGCATTCATTTTTGGATAGATTATTCTGCAATTTCAGAGGCAAGCTAAGAGCTCTAATTTCTTACCTGACTTCTACTGGACTCCAGATTCCTACTTGTGCATGTTGCCAGGTTAATGCTCTTTGGAGAATGAGATCAGTCACCTCTTTTAATCCAGAATGGTGGAAAGTCATCCCAGCAACTTTCCCATCACCCAGACCTTTAGCTTCCACGTCCAGAGTGGAGCTGATCAAATACAACAGCAGTAAACATCTGTGCCCCAAAAGCCTAGAACCTGTCACAGGGAAAAGCTATGGCCATAAAGAATTCATTCTTAGAGAAGTCAAGCAGGAACCAGCAAACTGTCTTATTCTTATATGTATGAACTCATGGCTTAAAGAACATCTCATCTTATCTTCTTCAATCTTTATCACTGTACTACTTTATGATACCAGACAGACAGGAACTTTAGCCTTCTCTGTATGGTTCCAACAAGATACAGAAGCAGGTAGAAATGAAGAATGAAAAACAATCTATCTAAAAATAACAAAATATTTGTAGCTTTTATGACATAGTAACATCACAGCTCACTCAAAATTAACCTGGGAGTTGGGATTTCATGGGTGTAGGACACGAACATTGCCTGGGAGCACTTAACAGAGAGCCTTCCAACTAGTAAATGTTTTCTAAGTGACTTGTCTGTGTATTTAAAAACTTTTAAGACTGTTTTTTTTTTTTTTTTTTTTTCAGAGTGGATTACAGAGTCTAAATAAATAAAATCTAATCTGATGAGGGACCAGAGAATCCAAGTATGTAACAGGATGGTTTGGTTGTCTTTTTTGTCTCATTTTATTTTACCTAATATAAATTAGGTAAATTTTAGCAGACTATAAATCAAAATAAAATGGAGAAAGAACATCTGTGGTAGTCCAGTGGTTAACAATCTGCCTGCCAATGCAGGGGACACAGGTTCCATCCCTGGTCCAGGACGATTCCAAGGTCTCAGGGCAACTAAGCCCGTGTGCTGCAACGACTGAGCTCACACTCTAGGGCCGGAGAACTGCTGAAGCCTGTGCTCCACAATAAGAGAAACCACTGTAAGGAGAAGCCCACACACTGGAAATAGAAAGTGGCCCCTACTCCGTACAACTAGGGAAAACCTGTTCACAGAAACAAAGCCTGTTCGCAGCCAACAATAAATTAAATGAGAAAAACTGAACATAAACATGGTTAAATTTATTAGACAAAATTTGAGTCAAAAGAGGGGAAATAATGCTGAGGCTACTAAAACTGCTGCTGCTGCTGCTGCTAAGTCGCATCAGTCCTGTCCGACTCTATGTGACCCCACAGACGGCAGCCCACCAGGCTCCCCCGTGCCTGGGATTCTCCAGGCAAGAACAGTGGAGTGGGTTGCCATTTCCTTCTCCAATGCATGAAAGTGAAGTCGCTCTTAGACACCCCATGGACTGCAGCCTACCAGGCTCCTCCATCCATGGGATTTCCCAGGCAAGAGTACTGGAGTGGGGTGCCACTCACTGCCTTCTCCAGAGGCTACTAAAACTGAGGAGTCACTAAAGGAACATCTGCATACCAAAAATGTAGACTGTAAAAGAAACCTAGGATTCCAGTGACTATATATAAAAGTCTTTCTCAAGATTTAAGAGGAGGGAGTGGGGAAAAGGTAGAGAGAGACAGACACTTTACTTCCCTTTTAATAAGCATTTCAAGCTTAATTCTAAAAATCTTAGGATGTATTTGGTCTAAGTAATATATGAAAATATGGAAAAAATTAACTTACAAGTTATTATAAATAAATATGCAGTTTCAGAAAGATAAACCTTTCAAAATTGCATCAAAATAAAACTTGTTGTGATGTCTCAAGTGACACTCTGTCTCTAGATGGCAGCCGGTGCTTTGTAACATTCTTTGTTAAGAAAAAAAAAGTTAATATACTTCTTCCTCTGTAAATATAGAAGGTTAAGGGAAACATCAAAATAATTGCTCAAAAAGAAAAATCACACATTGGCATATGATATGATGAGTACCAAGTCTTTCAAAACTGAATACAATATATTTCATCCATATCAAGAGCAAATAATTTTACTAAAATATTACAATTTGAAATTTTGGAGCTTGTTTGAGCCATGCTAGTATAGCACAGGGCCAAAGCAAAGCAATGTCCCAGAGCTATTATAATATTTCAAACTATTTTCACTGAACCTTCAACAATATTATAACATCTTCAGTGCTAGTGCTGTTCATACAGACAAGAATTAAAGAAAAATGAGGAGAATAAACATTTTTAAAATGCCTGTCTGCTACCTGAGGCTCTATTACTATTGCTAATGTAATTCAAGACAGACAGGCCTTCTTAATCCGTAGCACATGGATTCTTAAGTATCTATGAACCTTTAGAAACTGTAAGAAAATTTGGCTCTATGTACTTCTGTAGAGAAAGGTCCAAACTTTTCAGGACATTATTAAACGAATTTGACAAATCAAAAAAAGCAAAAATTATCCATTGCAGAAAAAATACTAAAGATTTTTCTTCTTAGAAAAATAAATGGAGAAATAAAACTGTGACAGTAAAGAATAGCTCTAGAGAAGATTCACCTTTCATAATGTGGTACAGAAAAGCAAAGACTGGACTTTAAAATGGAGAGAAGAAAAGGCTGAACTATTTCCCATCCTAATAAATCAAGCCATGAGTGAAATGGTATTGTTTAAAGAGAACCCTTGTAATCTCTAAATGGCAAAGGAAAAAGCACAAGGGAATTTGCACATTAGATTAACCCATAAAGAGTGAAAATTTTTATTTACCAATTATCCAATTTACAGAAAATGCTACATATTTCACTCCAGCTACATAAGATTTAAATATTTGAGATTATGTAGAATTATCTAGCAGTTTCTTATCAAACTTCATGTAAACAACCAAATCCTTTTTGTTTAAACTGTGTTTCAAAGCTTTATCAATAGAAGGTCCTAAATGCTCTCAAGCACAGTTTTGTAAAATCCCTCTTATAAAAATTTTATGAGCCATTAAAACTTGCTCAACTTACCTTTGTCTAAAAGGCCTTTTTCCTATTTTATCAAACTTAGGTATGTGATCAAAGAGAAAAAAAAAACTAACTGGTTTTAATAAGAGTCTCAAAAAGTTTTTCTTAAAGTGAATTCCACAATATTTTCTTAAAATATATATTTTATTTCAGAATAGTTTAGGCTGACAGAAAAGTTATGAACACAGTACACAGGTTGTCATATACACCACAACCAGTTTCCCCTACTATTAGAATGTGATCTGAAACAACAAGCCAATACTGATGACATTACTATTTTCTGACTAACATTATTTTGTTGAGAAATAATTAACATACATCACTGCATGTACGTTTAACACATATAGCATGATGGTTTGACATAGATACACAATGAAATGATTACAATAGGTTTAGTTAACATCCATCATCTCATATAGTTGCAATAAAAAGAAAAAACTTCTCCTTGTGATGAGAACCCTTAGGATTTCTACTTAGCTTTCTTACTGGAGAATAGAATTAAAAACCAAGATTTGGTCTAGGTGTGTCCATTGCTACCTGCTCATTATTAGTAGAATGTCATTTCCCCCAAGCTCTCTCAGCTGAAATAACAAGGAAACACTTATGTGGGGCTTCCCCAGTGGCTCAGTCCCTAAAGAATCTGCCTGCAATGCAGGAAACTGCCTGTAGCACAAGAGACTTGGGTTCTGGAAGAACCCCTGCAGAAGGAAACGGCAACCCACGCCAGTATTCTTGCCAAGGAAATACCATGGACATAGGAGCCTGGTGGGCCAGCCCCTGCCAGTATTCTTCATCCTATCTGACTCTTTGTGACCTTTTGGAATTAGCCCATTAGGCTCCTCTGTCCATGGGATTTTCGAGGCAAGAATACTTGAGTGGGCTGCCATTTCCTTCTCCAAAGAATCTTCCCAAACCAGGGATCAAACCTGCGTATTCTGCGTCTCCAGCATTGCAGTCAGATTCTGTACCCGATGAGCCATCAGGGACACTCAGTCCACAGGGTCCCAAAAGTCAAATACAGCTTAGTGACTAAACCACCACCACCATACACACATATCAATAAATATTTTCATATGTATATAAATTATACTAAAAACTTCAACAGATTTACGAAATGGATTATTATAATGTCCTCCCCTGGATTATCTACAATCTCTTGCTTCAACATCAAAAAACCAGGTTCCTAACATTAATCATATATTTATCATATATAATCATATATAATTATATATTTACTTAATTTTCCAAACCTCAGAATTGATAACTGACACTCCAACGGGAAACAACTTGATATTTAAAGTACAGTGCTTATCTACAATTCCTTTTTTAAGCAAATTCAAGTATAGTTGATTTATGGCAGAAAGTGAAGAACTAAACAACCTCTTGACGAAAGTGAAAGAGGAGAGTAAAAGTGTTGGCTTAAAGCTCAACATTCAGAAAACTAAGATCATGGCATCCAGTCCCATTACTTCATGGCAAACAGATGGGGAAACAGTGGAAACAGTGGCTGACGTTATTTTGAGGGCCTCCAAAATCACTACAGATGGTGAGTACAGCCATGAAATTAAAAGATGCTTACTCCTTGTAAGGAAAGTTATGACCAAGTTAGACAACATATTAAAAAGTAGAGACATTACTTTGCCAACAAAGGTCTGTCTAGTCAAGGCTATGGTTTTTCCAGTGGTCATATATGGATATGAGAGTTGGGACTATAAAGAAAGGCAAGCACAGAACAATTGATGCTTTTGAACTGTGGTGTTGGAGAAGACTTTTGAGAGTCCCTTGGACTGCAAGGAGATCCAACCAGTCCATCCTAAAGGAGATCAGTCCTGGGTGTTCATTGGAAGGTCTGATGTTGAAGATGAAACCCCATTACTTTGGCCACCTGATGCGAAGAGTTGACTCACTGGAAAAGACCCTGATGCTGGGTGGGATTGGGGACAGGAGGAGAAAGGGATGACGAGGATGAGATGGCTGGATGGCTTCACAGACTCGACGGACGTGAGTTTGAGTGAACTCCGGGAGTCGGTGATGGACAGGGAGGCCTGGCGTGCTGCTATTCATGGGGTCGCAAAGAGTCAGACACGACTGAGCGACTGAACTGAACTGAATGACAAATGACATTGAGTGTTTTTTCTCATGTTCATTTATCATCTGTATATTTTATTTGGTGAGATGTCTGTTAAGATCTTTTACCCACTTTAAATACAATTGTTTAATTTGCTATTATTGATTTTTAAGGGGTATTTGTATATTTTGGATACAAATGATTTATCATATATGTGTTTTGCAAATATTTCCTCTAAGTCTGTGACACTTTTTAAAAAAAAAATTTTTTTTAATCCATCTATTTTATTTTTGACTGTGCTGGGTCTTCACTGCTGTGCTAGCTTCTCTCTAGTTGTGGTGGATGAGCTTCCCATTGTGTTGGATTCTGTTTTTATGGAACACAGGCTCTAGGGATGTGGGCCCAGTAGTTGTGATTGTGGGCTCTAGAGCACTGGCACAATAGCTGTGATGGCATGTGGGATATTCCTGGGTCAGGGATTGAACTGGTGTTCCCTGCACCAGTGAGCAGTTCTTTACCACGAACCACCAGGGAAGCCCTGTGACTTGCTTTTTCCTTTTCTAACCATTATCTTCTACAACATAAAAATACTCTTTTAATATAATCTAATTTGCCAAATTTTTCATTCCAGGGATCACATTCTTCCTATCTAAAAACCTCATCGCGTAACCAAAGTTCATGGAGACATTCTTCTATGTTTCCTTTTACAAATTTACAGTTTTGTATTCTACAGGATCGATTTTGAGTTAATTTTAGTGTACAGGAGTAAGCTCTGGGTTAAAACTGACTTTTTACATATAAACATCTAGTGCTCTAGCACCATTTACTGAAAAGATATTTCTCCATTTAACTCCCTTTGCATCTTTATATATGTATATTAAATATACACAAATATTATACATACATTAAATATATATAAACATTATATATTAAAATATAATTAATAAAAATACAATAATTATAAATATACGTATTAAATCAGTTGAATACATTTGGGTGATTTCTGTAATATTTTAAAAGATAATTACAGGTATAAAAATTTGATACCTCATATCCAGGAAGCCAATGGAAAAGAAAGGCAAATATATATCAAAATATTTCCGGTTCTATTCTATCGATATTTTAATAATATTTATTCTGTTCTCTTCACATCCAACAGTTTCTCATCAACAATAAACCTGTCAGAATTATCTGTGATTTCAACAGCACTCTATCCAATATATTACCTGTATAAGTCTATATTCAAAAGCAGTTCAAAAACAAGAGAATAATAATGAGTTTAGACTTAAACTTAGTCCCAAGAGATTCTAAAGTACATAAAAATAGAAATTAACTTACAACAAAGATAAATATATAAAATATGTTGAAACTGTGAAAATTTAAAAAATTTCAGTTATATTTATGTATATACACATTTATAATTATCCAAGTAAAGAAGTTACTTTTAATTGATATATACAAATCCTGATTATGTGATATTTTAAACATTATTAGTAATAGAAATCTTTGAAATGCTATGAAAAATATGTAAAATATTCAAAAAGCATCTGAAACATTATAAAGTTGTAAAAAAAAATTACTTTGATAAATAACTAAGTAGAAACCCAAAATAAGGAAGAAACATTGAAATCATCTTGCTCTGATAACACCTGCTGAACCTACAATGCATGAACTCAGGGTTCTAAAGTGAAACGTCAGGAGAAATAATTCTTTCATGAAGTGGGGGCTCAAAGAATTTAACCTCTAGGTTAAGGTTAAACTAGCAGTATACCTCCCCTTCACAGATCTTTCTTCACGGCAAAGGGACTAGCCGGTAACTTTAAGCCATGAGCCACACTGTTTAAAGCCACGGAAGACAAACAGGTCACCTGATGTGAGAATTTCAAGAAACGCATTAAAAAAAAAAACAATATACAACACAAAAAGATGAGTCCCACAGGTCTGAAGGTATCCAATATGTTACTGGGAACACTGGAGGGCAACTACTCAGATCAGATCAGATCAGTCGCGCAGTCGTGTCCGACTCTTTGCCACGCCATGAATCGTAGCACGCCAGGCTTCCCTGTCCAGCACCAACTCCCGGACATCACTGAGACTCACATCCATCGAGTCAGTGACATCTTCCAGCCATCTCATCCTCTGTCGTCCCCTTCTGCTCTTTCCCTCAATCCCTCCCAGCATAAGAGTCTTCTCCAATGAGTCAACTCTTCGCATGAGGTGGCCAAAGTACTGGAGTTTCAGCTTTAGCATCATTCCTTCCAAAGAAATCCCAGGGCTGATCTCCTTCAGAATGGACTGGTTGGATCTCCTTGCAGTCCAAGGGACTCTCAAGAGTCTTCTCCAACACCACAGTTCAAAAGCATCAATTCTTCGGCGCTCAGCCTTCTTCACAGTCCAACTTTCACATCCATACATGACCACAGGAAAAACCATAGACTTGACTAGGCGAACCTTTGTTGGCAAAATAATGTCTCTGCTTTTGAATATGTGATCTAGGTTGGTCATAACTTTCCTTCCAAGGAGTAAGCGTCTTTTAATTTCCTGGCTGCAGTCACCATCTGTACTGGTTTTGGAGCTGAGAAAAATAAAGTCTGACACTGTTTCCACTGTTTCCCCATCTATTTCCCATGAAGTGATGGGACCAGATGCCATGATCTTCGTTTTCTGGATGTTGAGCTTTAAGCCAACTTTTTCACTCTCCACTTTCACTTTCATCAAGAGGCTTTTGAGTTCCTCTTCACTTTCTGCCATAAGGGTGGTGTCATCTGCATATCTGAGGTTATTGATATTTCTCCCAGCAATCTTGATTCCAACTTGTGTTTCTTCCAGTCCAGCATTTCTCATGATATACTCTGCATATAAGTTAAATAAGCACGGTGATAATATACAGCCTTGACATACTCCTTTTCCTATTTGGAACCAGTCTGTTGTTCCATGTCCAATTCTAAACTGTTGCTTCCTACCTGCATACAAATTTCTCAAGAGGCAGATCAAGTGGTCTGGTATTCCGATCTCTTTAAGAATTTTCCAGATTTTATTGTAATCCACACTATAGGCTATGGCATAGTCAATAAAGCAGAAATAGATGTTTTTCTGGAACTCTATCTTGCTTTTTCCATGATGCAGCGGATGATGGCAATTTGATCTCTGGTTCCTCTGCCTTTTTTAAAACCAGCTTGAACATCAGGAAGTTCACAGTTCACATATTCCTGAAGCCTGGCTTGGAGAATTTTGAGCATTACTTTCCTAGCGTGTGAGATGAGTGCAATTGTGCGGTAGTTTGAACATTCCTTGGCATTGCCTTTCTTTGGGATTGGAATGAAAACTGACCTTTTCCAATCCTGTGGCCACTGCTGAGTTTTCCAAATTTGCTGGCATATTGAGTGCAGCACTTCCACAGCATCATCTTTCAGGATTTGGAATAGCTCAACTGGAATTCCATCACCTCCACTAGCTTTGTTCATAGTGATGCTTTCTAAGGCCCACTTGACTTCACATTCCAGGATGTCTAGCTCTAGGTCAGTGATCACACCATGGTGATTATCTGGGTCGTGAAGATCTTTTTTGTACAGTTCTTCAGTGTATTCTTGCCACCTCTTCTTAATATCTTCTGCTTCTGTTAGGTTCATACCGTTTCTGTCCTTTATCGAGCCCATCTTTGCATGAAATGTTCCTTTCGTATCTCTGATTTTCTTGAAGAGATTCCTAGTCTTTCCCATTCTGTTGTTCTCCTCTATTTCTTTGCATTGATTGCTGAAGAAGGCTTTCTCATCTCTTCTTGCTATTCTTTGGAACTCTGTATTCAGATGCTTATATCTTTCCTTTTCTCCTTTGCTTTTCACGTCTCTTCTTTTCACAGCTATTTGTAAGGCCTCCCCAGACAGCCATTTTGCTTTTTTGCATTACTTTTCCATGAGGATGGTCTTGATTCCTTTCTCCTGTACAATGTCATGAACCTCATTCCATAGTTCATCAGGCACTCTATCTATCAGATCTAGGCCCTTAAATCTATTTCTCACTTCCACTGTATAATCATAAGGGATTTGATTTAGGTCATACCTGAATGGTCTAGTGGTTTTCCCTACTTTCTTCAATTTCAGTCTGAATTTGGCAATAAGGAGTTCATGGTCTGAGCCACAGTCAGCTCCTGGTCTTATTTTTGCTGCCTGTATAGAGCTTCTGTATCTTTGGCTGCAAAGAATATAATCAATCTGATTTTGGTGTTGACCACCTGGTGATGTCCATGTATAGAGTCTTCTCCTGTGTTGTTGGAAGAGGGTGTTTGTTATGACTAGTGCATTTTCTTGGCAAAATCCTATTAGGCTTTGCCCTGCTTCATTCCATATTCCAAGGCAAATTTGTCTGTTACTCTGTTTCTTGACTTCCTACTTTGGCATTCCAGTCCTCTATAATGAAAAGGACATCTTTTTTGGGTGTTAGTTCTAAAAGGTCTTCTAGGTCTTCATAGAACTGATCAACTTCAGCTTCTTCAGTGTTACTGGTTGGGGCATAGACTTGGATTACTGTGACATTGAATGGTTTGCCTTGGAAATGAACAGAGATCATTCTGTCGTTTTTGAGATTGCATCCAAGTACTGCATTTCGGACTCTTCTGTTGACCATGATGGCCACTCCATTTCTTCTGAGGGATTTCTGCCCGCAGTAGTAGATATAATGGTCATCTGAGTTAAATTCACCCATTCCAGTCCATTTTAGTTCGCTGATTCCTAGAATGTCGACATTCACTCTTGCCATCTCTTGTTTGACCACTTCCAATTTGCCTTGATTCATGGACCTGATATTCCAGGTTCCTACGCCTTATTGCTCTTTACAGCATCGGACCTTGCTTCTATCACCAGACACATCCACAGCTGGGCATTCTCTTTGCTTTGGCTCCATCCCTTCATTCTTTCTGGAGTTATTTCTCCACTGATCTCTAGTAGCATATTGGGCCCCTACTGACCTGGGGAGTTTCTCTTTCAGTATCCTATCATTTTGCTTTTTCATACTATTCATAGGGTTCTCGAGACAAGAATACTGATAGCCACCAAAAGAATGAAGTGGCTGGGCCAAAGCAGAAACGATGCTCAGTTGTGGATGTGTCTGCTGATGGAAGTAAAATTTGATGTTACAAAGAACAGAATTGCACAGGAAGCTGGAAACAGGTCCATGAATCAAGGTAAATTCTTTAAGTCATTTCCTCTCTTCCAAGGTCAACAAGCTACAAAGTGAACTGCTAGTTCAACAAGGATATACAGAACTACCTGTGGCTGGGGAAAATATCCATCACTCACCATTAGACAGGCACTGCCATATGGACTCTGAGGCTTGAGACTAGCAGGGGTTGGGGGGAGTCCCAACACCCCTTGCTGTACCAGCTCAGCAGGAAGTAGCCAGAGAGACCTCGATGCTCCTATCCCCAAAGAATTGGGCCTCCTATCTCTTGAGGGGCGAACATTAGGTACTTAGCATAGGACAAAGGAGTCCAAAATGGTGGGGGCTACCGTCCTTGGGGTCGCACAGAGTCGGACACAACTAAAGCGATGTAGCAGCAGCAGCAGCAAAAGACAAAGAAAGGAAAAAAACCCTGTGAAAACGGAAAAAGAGATAACCCAAGGATGACCGTGAAAACCTTAGGTGACCCAAACTCAACTCCTTCCTGAATATCCCAATGTGCATAGGGCAGGCTCAAGGGAGGGGTTGGTGGAGACAAAACACATAAAAAGAGGAAGCACAGAAGACTCTACACATGGATGTCACCAGATGCTCAACAGGGAAATCAGAAGGATTATATTCTTTGCAGCCAAAGATGGAAAACCTCTATACAGTCAGGAAAAAGAAGACCGGGAGCTGACTGTGGCTCAGATCATGAACTCCTTATTGCCAAATTCAGACTTAAGTTGAAGAAAGTAGGGAAAAACACTAGACCATTTATGCTAAGTCACTTCAGTCGTGTCCAACTCTGTGTGACCCCATAGACGGCAGCCCACCAGGCTCCACCATCCCTGGGATTCTCCAGGCAAGAACACTGGAGTGGGTTGCCATTTCCTTCTCCAATGCATGAAAAGTGAAAAGAGAAAGTGAAGTCGCTCAGTCATGTCTGACTCTTAGTGACCCCATGGACTGCAGCCTACCAGGCTCCTCCGTCCATGGGATTTTCCAGGCAAGAGTACTGGAGTGGGGTGCCACTGCCTTCTCCATAAAATCTATGCTATGCTAAGTCACTTCAGTCGTGTCCGACTCTGTGTGACCCCATAGATGGTAGCCCACCAGGCTTCCCCCGTCCCTGGGATTCTCCAGGCAAGAACACTGGAGTGGGTTGCCATTTCCTTCTCCAATGCATGAAAGTGAAAAGAGAAAGTGAAGTCGCTCAGTCATGTCCGACTCTTAGCGACCCCATGGACTGCAGCTCACCAGGCTCCTCCGTCCATGGGATTTTCCAGGCAAAAGTACTAGAGTGGGGTGCCATTGCCTTCTCCATAAAATCTATAATGTATCTCAAATTATGCTGTCCCCTTTCATCTAAGTAAACTCACCAAAAAGATTTGTGTACACTGCTAAGTCGCTTCAGTCGTGTCCAACTCTGTGCGACCCCATAGACGGTAGCCCACCAGGCTCCCCTGTCCCTGGGATTCTCCAGGCAAGAACACTGGAGTGGGTTGCCATTTCCTTCTCCAATGCATGAAAGCGAAAAGTGAAAGTGAAGCTGCTCAGTCATGGCCGACTTTTAGCGACCCCATGGACTGGAGCCTACCAGGCTCCTCCGTCCATGGGATTTTCCAGGCAAAAGTACTGGGGTGGGGTGCCATTGCCTTCGAGAAATAGATTTAAGGGCCTAGATCAGACAGACAGAGAGCCTGATGAACTATGGACGGAGGTTTGTGGCATTGTACAGGAGAGACAGGGAGCAAGACCATTCCCAAAAAGAAATGCAAAAAAGCAAAATGGGTGTCTGAGGAGGGCTTACAAATAGCTGTGAAAAGAAGAGAAGCGAAAAGCAAAGGAGAAAAGGAAAGATATACCCATTTGAATGCAGAGTTCTAAAGACTATCAGGGAGAGATAAGAAAGCCTTCCTCAGTGATCAGAGCAAAGAAATAGAGGAATACAACAGAATGGGAAAGACTAGAGATCTCTTCAAGAAAATTTAGAGATACCAAGGGAACATTTCATGCAAAGAAGGGCTCAGGAAAGAACAGAAATGCTATGGACCTAACAGAAGCAGAAGATATTAAGAGGTCACAAGAAAACCCAGAAGAACTGTACAAAAAAGATCTTCACAACCCTGTTAATCATGATGGTGTATCACTCACCTAGAGCCAGACATACTGGAATGTGAAGTCCAGTGGGCTTTAGGAAGCATCACTATGAACAAAGTTAGAGGAGGTGATGGAATTTCAGTTGAGCTATTTCAAATCCTGAAAGATGATGCTGTGAAAGAGCTGCACTCAATATGCCAGCAAATTTGGAAAATCCACTAGTGCCCACAGGACTGGAAAAGGTCAGTTTTCATTCCAATCCCTAAGAAAGGCCATGCCAAAGAATGCTCACACTACCACACAATTGCACTCATCTCACACACTAGTAAAGTAATGCTCAAAATTCTCCAAGCCAGGCTTCAACAATATGTGAACCACAAACATCCAGATGTTCAAGCTGGTTTTAGAAAAGGCAGAGGAACCAGAGATCAAATTGCCAACATCTGCTGGAGCACTGAAAAAGCAAGAGAGTTCCAGAAAAATATCTATTTCTGATTTATGGACTGTGCCAAAGCCTTTGCCTGTGTGGATCACAATAAACCCTGGAAAATTCTGAGAGATGGGAATAGCAGACCACCTGACCTGCCTCTTAAGAAATCTGTATGCAGGATAGGAAGCAACAGTTAGAACTGGACATGGAACAACAGACTGGTTCCAAATAGGAAAAGGAGTAGTCAAAGCTCTATACTGTCACCCTGCTTATTTAACTTATATGCAGAGTACATCATGAGAAATGTTGGGCTGGATGAAGCACAAGATGGAATCAAGATTGCTGGGAGAAATATCAATAACCTCAGGTATGCAGATAACACCACCCTTATGGCAGAAAGTGAAGAAGAACTAAAGAGCGTCTTGATGAAAGTGAAAGTGGAGAGTGAAAAAGTTGGCTTAAAGCTCAACATTCAGAAAACTAAGATCATGGCATCCATGCCATCATGGCATCACTTCATGGGAAATACATAGGGAAACCGTGGAAACAGTGGCAGACTTTATTTTGGGGGCTCCAAAATCACTGCAGATGGTGACTGCAGCCATGAAATTAAAATACGCTTACTCCTTGGAAGGAAAGTTATGACCAACCTAGAAAGTATATTAAAAAGCAGAGACATTATTTTGCCAACAAAGGTCCGTCTAGTCAAGGCTATGGTTTTTCCACTGTTTGTATGGATGCGAGAGTTGAACTATAAAGAAAGCTGAGCGCCAAAGAATTGATGCTTTTGAACTGTGGTGTTGGAGAAGACTCTTGAGAGTCCCTTGGACTCCATGGAGATCCAACCAGTCCATACTAAAGGAAATTATTCCTGAATGTTCATTGGAAGGAAGGACTGATGTTGAAGCTGAAACTCCAATACTTTGGCCACCTGATGGGAAGAACTGACTCATCTGAAAAGCCCCTGATGCTGGGAAAAATTGAAGTGGGGAGAAGAATGGGACGACAGAGGATGAGATGGTTGGATGGCATCACTGATTCAATGGACGTTGAGTCTGAGTAAACTCTAGAGTTGGTGATGGACAGGGAGGCCTGGCGTGCTGCAGTCCATGGGGTCATAAAGGCTCAGACATGACTAAGCAACTGAGCAGAGATAGACTGAGGTCTCTCCTTTCGGGTCTGCGTGCCCTCATGCCTCAGAGGGTATACTAACCTTTGTTTGCCAAATGTAACTCTGAGTTGTAAGGGAGCTGTAACATTGGACCACCATTTCAAATCTTTGTTGTGAGAGAAAGAACTGAGGAAATTACACTCTCCTAACATATTTTTTGGAACTTCTAGATGTCACAGCTGGGTTTAGAAAAGGAAGAGGAACCAGAGTAACCTTTGCCATGAGGATCATAATCAATTGTGGAAACCTCTTAAAGAATGGGAATATCAGACCATCTTACATGTCTCCAGAGAAACCTGTATATAGGTGAAGAAGCAACACATAGCAGCCTGTATGGAACAACTGGTTCAAGATTGAGAAAGGAGTACAACACAGCTGTCTGCTGTTCCCCTGTTTGTTTAATCTATACACTGAGCACATTGAGAGACATGCTGGGCTGGATGACTTATAGCTGGAATGAAGATAAGCGGGAGAAACACCAACAACCTCAGATATGCAGATGATACCACCCTCTAATGGCAGAAGGTAAAGAGGAACTAAAGAGGCTGATGATGAGGGCAAGGAGGAGAGTGAAACAGCCAGCTTAAAAGTATTATTTAAAAAACTAAGATCATGGAATCTGACCCATTACTTCATGGCAATAGAGGGGGGAAAGATATAAGTAGTAACAGACTTCCTCTTCTTGGGCTCTGAAATCACTGTGGATGGTGACTGCAGCTATGAAATCAGAGGATGACTGCTTCTTAGCAGCAAAGCTATGACAAACCTAGACAGTGCATTGAGAAGCAGAGACATTACTCTGCCAACAAAGGTTTGTATAGTCAAGGCCATGGTCTTACCTGTGCTCACATACAGTAGTGAGAGCTGCACAGTAAAGACAGAGTGCTGAAGAATTGATGTCTGGGAACCATGGTGCTGGAGAAGTCTCCTGGGAGCCACGTGTAACAAAATGAAATTACATCATTCCTTAACTCCATACACAAAAATAAGTTCAAAATGGATTACAGACATAAATGCTAGACCAGACACTTCTCTGTATTCTTGCCACATTTTATTAATCTCTTCTGTTTTTGTTAGCTCCTTACCCTTTCTGTCCTTCATTGTGCCCATCTTTGCATGAAATGTTCCCTTGGTATCACAAATTTTCTTAAAGAGATGTCTAGCCTTTCCCATTCTATTGTTTCCTCTATTTCTTTGCCTTGTTCATTTAAAAATGCTTTCTTATTTCTCTTAATTATTCTCTGGAACTCTGCATTCATATGAGTGTATCCTTTCTTGTCTCTTTTGCCTTTAGCATCTCTTCTTGGCTCAGCTATTTGTTAAGGCTTCCTCAAACAACCATTTTGCCTTTTTGCATTTCTTTTTCTTGGGGATGGTTTTGATCACCATCTTCTGTAAAATGTCAGGAACTTCCGTCCAGTTTTTCAGGCACTCTGTGTGTCTATCACATCTAATCCCTTGAATCTATTTCTCACTTCCACTGTATAATCATAAGAGATATGATTTAGGTCATACGTGAGGTATAGTGGTTGTTAATTTAGATTTCAATATATGAAGCATGACTTCTAAAATTGATATGGCAACCACTAAATCAATGTAAAGAGAACAAAAATGTTCAAAGTAATAGATGGTAAAAAAATAAACTCTTTTAGATTAAAAAAATCTAAATGTAATAAAAAAGAGAAAAATAAGGAAAATATAGAGGAGATAGGACAAAGAAAAAGCACTGATTCAATGTAAAGCTACATATCCAGTGATTACACTAAAAGTAAAAACAAGATTACATGATACAATTAAAGTCAAAGACAATTTTTAGAGTAAATAAAAAACAACTCAGTTCTTTTATATACAAATAGTATCTAATATGTATGGTTAGAGAGATATTATAAAGTTAAAAAGACAGAAAAAGCTGCATCAGAAAACCACAATAGCTGGTATGTCTCATTAATATTTCAATACTTTTAGAATAAAAGCATTCTCAGAGATTTTTAAAAAGAGCATTAAGTAAATGCAAACTGAGTTATAAGAATTATCTGAACATCTGGTATTAGCCTAGTAACATAATAAGAGTAGGGGAAGGAGAGGATCTGGAGGGGAGTGAGGGAGTGGGGAGACCTTCAAGGAGTAATCAATAAGAAATATACAAATCTACAATCATAATATGGAATTTTAATATATTTCTCTCAGAAATTATGACAAAAACAAACAATGAATATAAAATATTTTAACACAATTATTGAACAACCTTAACTTAAAGGACACAACGGCACCTAAATAATACATATACATTTCAAGTATGCATGGAAAGAATATTTGCAAAAACTGAAAATAAAATTTTAAACAAGAGCTTACACAAATTAGAAAGAAACCATACAGAACATTTTCTCTGGCCTCAAGTCAATTAGTCCAAGAAGAAATCAATGACAAGTTAACCAGAAGATCTCATGTTTGAAGATTAAGAAATATACTTTTAAGTAATCCAAGAGTCATAAAGAAAACTAAGATACATATGGAATTAAACTAACAAAGGAAACATCACAAAAAGTTATGAACATTAAAAATACAAGGGCATATTACAAAACACTTTATTAAATGAATTTGAAATTTTAGATGAAATGAACAATCTGCCACAAATATAATCTGTCAAAATAATAAAACATCTGAATAATGTTAAATCAGTTAACAAAACTGGATAATAACAAAATACTTCAGGGGCTTATGTTTTCAATAGTGAATTGGATAAAATTTCCTATAAATGATTAATTCTAATTTCAGAAAGCTTTACAGAAAAAAGAAAAAGATCTTCTACATTATTCTTTTTTTGTAATTAGCAAAGTCTTGATAATAAAATCTGAAATGGAAAGGATAAAAACGAATAATTGCAGGCAAATGCAACTGATGAATACAAATGTAAAAAAATCCTAAACAAGGGATTTCCTTGATGGTCCAACAATTCAATTTCTAGTTCAGGAAGATTTCACAAGCCACAGAGCTACTAAGCCAGCATTCCATAACTACAGAGCCTGTAATCTGGAGCCCAAAAGTCACACATATTGGGCCTAAGTGCCACAATGACTGAAGCCTGTGTAGCTAGACCCTGTCCTCCAAAACAAGAGATGCCAATGGAATATAATGTGGTGTGAGCACACCAAAACAAAGGGAAGCCCCAACTTGGCTGCAGTTAGATAAAGATTTCCCAAAACAATGAAGACTCATGGCAGAGAAAAATAAAAGCAAAATGAAAACATCAACGAAATATTACCAAACTGAAACTAAAAATGATTTTAAAAACACAATTCACCACGATCAAGAAAAATTTCTTTCAAGAATAGATATTACATATAACATTAAAAGATCAGATGTAGCCAGGATTAAAGGATGGAGAGTTACTGATGAGATAAATAGGAGGAACATCAGTTCAATTCACTCAGTCGTGTCCCAACTTTCTGCAAACCCGTGGAATGAAACATGTCAGGCTTCACCATTCATCACCAACTCCCAGAGTTTGCTAAAACTCAAGTCCATTAAGTCAGTGATGCCATCCAACCATTTCATCCTCTGTCATCCCCTTCTCCTCCTGCCCTCAATCTTTCCCAGCATCAGGGTCTTTTCTGATGAGGCAGTTCTTCCCATCATGTGGCCAAAGTATTGGAGTTTCAGCTTCAACATCAGTCCTTACAATGAACATTCAGGACTAATTTCATTTAGGACGGACTGGTTGGCTCTCCTTGCAGTCCAAGGGACTCTCAAGAGTCTTTTCCAACACCACAGTTCACAATCATCAATTCTTCAGCACTGAGCTTTCTTTATACTCCAACTCTCAAATACATACATGACTACTGGAAAAACCAAGCTTTGACTAACACAGACCTTTGTTGGCAAAGTAATGTCTCAGCTTTTTAATATGCTGTCTAGGTTGGTCATAGATTTCCTTCCAAGGAGCAAGCATCTTTTAATTTCATGGTGCAGTCACCATATGCAATGATTTTAGAGCAGAAAAAAATAGTCTCTGTTTCCATTGTTTCCCCGTCTATTTGCCATGAAGTCATGAGACCGGATGCCATGATCTTAGTTTTTTCAATGTTGACTTTTACGCCAGCTTTTTCACTTTCCTCAGGAGGCTCTTTAGTTCTTCTTTGCTTTCTGCCCTAAGAGTGGTATGACCTGTGTATCTGAGGTAATTGATATTTCTTCCTGAAATCTGGATTCCAGCTTGTGCTTCATCCAGCTCAGCATTTCACAGTATGTACTCTACATATAAGTTAAATAGGAGGGTGATAATATATGACATTCACATACTTCTTTCCCAATCTGAAATTAGTCTGTTGTTCCATGCCTGGTTCTAACCATTGCTTCTTGACCTGCATACAGATTTTTCAGGAAGTAGGTCAGGTGGTCTGGTATTCCCATCTCTTGAAGAATTTTCCACAGTTTCTGGTGATCTACACAGTAAAACGCTTTGGCATAGTCAATAAAGGAGAAGTAGATGTTTTTCTGGAACTCTCCTGCTTTTTCCTATGATCCAACAAATGTGGGCAATTTGATTCCTGGTTCATCTGCCTTTTCTAAATTCAGTTTGAACATATGGGAGTTCTTGTTTCATGTAATGTTGAAGCCTCATTTGGAGAATTTTGAGCATTATTTTGCAAGCATGTGAGATGACTGCAATCATGAATAGCTGAATATTCTTTGGCATTGCCTTTCTTTGGGACTGGAATGAAAACTGACCTTTTCTAGTCCTGTGGCAACGCTGAGTTTTCCAAATTTGTTGGCATATTGAGTGCAGCACCTTAATAGCATCACCTTTTAGGATGTGAAATACCTCAACTGGAATTCCATCACCTCCACTAGCTTTGTTCGTAGTGATGCTTCCTAAGGCTCACTTAACTTGGCATTCCAGGATGTCTGGCTCTAGCTCAGTGATCACACCGTCATGATTATCTGGGTCATGAAGATCTTTTTGCATAGTTCTTCTTTGTATTCTTGACATGTCTTCGTAATATCATCTGATTCTGTTACGTACATACCATTCCTGTATTTACTATACCCATCTTTGGATGAAATGTTCCCTGGGTATCTCAAATTTTCTTGAAGAAGTCCTTAGTCTTTCCCATTCTATTATTTTCCTCTATTTCTCTGCATTGTTCACTTAAAATGCTTTCTTACCTCTCCTTGCTATTCTTTGGAACTCTGCATTCAAATGGGTATATATTTCCTTTTCTCCTTTGCCTTTGCTTCTCTTCTTTTCTCAGGTATTTGTAAGGCCTCCTCAGACAACCACTTTACCTTTTTGGGGTCTTTTTCTTGGGCATGGTTTTGACCACTGCCTCCTGTAGAAAGACTAACCTCCGACTACAGTTCTTCAGACGCTATCAGATCTAATCCCTTGAATATGTTTGTCATTTTCACTGTATAATCAAAAGGGATTTGATTTAGGTCATACCTGAATGGTCTAATGGTTTTCTTTACGTTCTTCAATTTAACTCTGAATTTGGTAATAAGGAGTTCATTATCTGAGCCACACTCAGCTCCCAGTCCTATTTTTGATGACTGTAAAGAGTTACTCCATCTTTGGTTACAAAGAATATAATCATCTGATTTCAGTATTGACCACCTAGTGTTGTCCATGTGTAGAGTCGTCTCTTGTGTTGTTGGAAGAGGGTGGTTGCTATGACACATGCATTCTCTTGGCAAAACTCTATTAGCTTTTGCCCTGCTTCATTATGTACTACAAGGTCAAATTTACCTGTTTTTCCAGGTATCTCTTCACTTCCTACTTTTGCATTCCAGTCCCCTACGATGAAAAGGACATCTTTTTTGGGTGTTAGTTCTAGATCTTGTAGGCCTTCATAGAACCATTCAACTTCAGCTTCTTCAGCATTAGTGGCTGGAGCACAGACTTGGATTACTGTGATATTGAATGGTTTGCTGTGGAACCCAACACAAATCATTCTGTTGTTTTGAGATTGCATCCAAGTACTGCACTTCAGACTCTTTTGTTGACTATGATGGCTACTCCATTTCTTCTAAGGGATTCTTGCCCACAATAGTAGGTATAATGGTCAGCTGAATTAAATTTGCCCACATTCCAGTCCATTTTAGTTCAGTCATTTTAGTTGATTCCTAAAATGTTGATGTTCACTCCTGCCATCTCCTGCTTGACCACTTCCAATTTACCTTGATTCATGTATCTAACATTCCAGGTTCCTATGCAGTATTGTTCTTTAATGCATCGGACTTTACTTCTATCACCAGTCACATGCACAACTGGGGTTGTTTTTGCTGTGACTCCATCTCTTCATTCTTTCTGGAGTTATCTCTCTACTCTTCTCCAGTAGTATACTGGGAACCTACCAATCTGGGGAGTTCATGTTTCAGTGTAATATATTTGTATCTTTTCATACAGTTCATGGGATTCTCAAGGCAACAATACTGAAGTGGTTTACCATTGCTTTCTTCAGTGGACCACATTTTGTCAGAACTCTCCACCATGACCTGTTTGTCTTGGGTGGCCCTACACGGAATGGCTCATAGTTTCATTGAATAAGACAAGGCTGTGGTCCATGTGATCAGTTTGATTACTTTTCTAGGACTGTGGTATTCATTCTGTCTGCCCTCTGAGGGATGAGGATAAAAAAAGGCTTATGGAAAGTGAAAGGGAAGTCACTCAGTTCTGTCAGACTCTTTGCGACCCCATGGACTACAGCCTACCAGGTTCCACCATTCATGGGATTTTCCACACAAGAATACTGGAGGGGGTTGCCATTTCCTTCTCCAGGAGATCTTCCCGACCCAGGGATTGAACCTGGGTCTCCCACTTGGTAGGCATTGTAGGTAGACCATGTAGGCAGAAAATAAAAGAGTCTTTTAATTTCATGGCTGCAGTCACCATCTGCAGTGACTGTGGAGCCCAAAAATCTACGTCTGCTTCCACTCGAAAACTAATCACTGCTTCCATTGATTCCCCATCTATTTGCCATGAAGTGATGGGACAGAATGCTATGATCTTAGTTTTCTGAATGTTGATTTTTTAAGCCAACTTATTCACCATCCTCTTTCACTTACATAAAGACACTCTTTAGTTTTTATTCACTTCTTGCCACAAGGGTGGTGTCATCTGCATAGCTGAGGTTACTGATATTTCTCCCAGCAATTTGATTACAGATTGTGCTTCATCCAGCCAACCATTTCACATGATGTACTTTGCATATAAGTTAAATAAACAGGGTGACAGCCTTGATGGACTCCTTTCCCAATTTGGAAGCACTCTGTTGTTCCATGTCGGGTTCTAAGTGTTGCCTCTTGACCTGCATACAGATTTCTCAGCAGGCCTGTAAGCTGGTCTGGTATTCCCACCTCTTGAAGAGTTTTCCACAGTTTGTGGTGATCCACACAGCCAAAAGCTTTGTCCTAGTCAATAAAGTAGATGTTTTTTTGGACTCTCTTGTTTTTTTGATGATCCAATTGATGCTGGCAATTTGATCTCTGGTTCCTCTGCCTTTTCTAAATCCAGCTTGAACATCTGGAATTTCACAATTCATGTACTGTTCAAGCCTGGCTTGGAGAATTTTCAGCATTACTTTCCTAGTGTGTGAGGTGAGTGCAATTGTGCAGTAGTTTGTGCATTTTTTGGTATTAGAATGAAAACTGATCTCTCCCAGCCCTGTGGCCACTGCTCAGTTTACCAAATTTGCTGGTATATTGAGTGCAGCACTTTCACAGCATCATCTTTTAGGATCTGAAATAGTTCAACTGAACTACTAATGGAGGAAAATCCATCACCTCCACTAGATTTGTTCATAGTGATGCTTCCTAAGGCCCACTTGACTTTGCATTCCAGGATGTCAGGGTCTAGGTCACTGATCATGCTATCATGGTTATCTGGGTCATGAAGATCTTTTTGCATAGTTCTTCTGTTTATTCTTGCCACCTCTTCTTAGTATCTTCTGCTTCTGTTAGGTTCATACAATTTCTGTCCTTTATTGTTCCCAATACTTTAATGAAAAGACCTCTAGTCCTTCCCATTCTATTGTTTTTCTAAAAACAACAATCACAGAAAATGAACCAATCTGATCACATGGACCACAGCCCTGTCTGACTCAATGAAACTATGAGCCATGCCATGTAGGACCACCAAAGACAGACAGGTCATGGTGGAGAATTCTGACAGAATGTGGTCCACTGGAGAAGGGAATGGCAAACCACTTCAGTATTGTTGCTTTGACAACCCCATGAACGGTATGAAAAGGCAAAAAGATAGGACAATGAATGATGAACTTCCCAGGTCGGCAAGTGCCCAATATGCTCCTGGAGATCAGATAATACCACAAAGAATGAAGAGATTGAGCCAAAGCAAAAGCAACAACCCAGTTGTGGATGTGACTGGTGATGGAAGTAAAGTCTGATATTGTAAAGAGCAATATTGCATAGTAACCTGGAATGTTAGTTTAATGAATCAAAGCAAATTGGAAGTGGTCAAACAGGAGATGGCAAGAGTGAACATTGAAATTTTAGGAATCAGTGAACTAAAATGGACTGGAATGGGTGAATTTAACTCAGGTGATCATTGTATCTACTATTGTGGGCAAGAATACCTTCGAAGAAAGGTGGAAGCCATCATGGTCAACAAGAGAGTCTGAAATGCAGTACCTGGATGCAATCTCAAAAAAGACAAAATGATCTGTGTTGGTTTCCACGGAAAACCAATCTGTATCACAGTAATCCAAGTCTATGCCCCGAGCAATAATGCCGAAAAAGCTGAAGTTGAATGGTTCTATGAAGACCTACAAGGTCTTCTAGAACTAACACCCAGAAAAGATATTCTTTTCATTATAGGGGACTGGAAGGCAAAAATAGGAAGTCATGAAATACCTGGAGGAACAGGCAAATCTGGCCTTGTAATAAAGAATGAAGCAGGGCAAAGGCTAGTAGAGTTTTGCCAAGCGAGCACACTGGTCATAGCAAGCATCCTCTTCCAAAACACAAGGGAAGACTCTACACATGGACATCACTAGATGGTCAATTCCAAACTCAGATTAATTATATTCTTTGCAGCCAAAGCTGGAGAAGCTCTATACAGTCAGCAGAAAGAAGACCAGGAGCTGACTGTGGCTCAGATCATGAACTCCTTATTGCAAAACTCAGACTTAAATTGAAGTAGGGAAAACCACTAGATCATTCAGGTATGACCCAAACTGAATCCCTTATGATTATACAGTAGAAGTGATAAATAGATTCCAGGGATCAGATCTGATAGATGGAGTGTTTAAACAACCCTGGACCGAGATTTGTGACATTGCACAGGAGGCAGGGATCAAGACCATTCCTAAGAAAAAGAAAGGCATAAAGACAAAATGGTTGTCTGAGGAGTCCTTACAAATAGCTGTGAAAAGAAGAGTGAAAGCCAAAGGAGTAAAGGAAGAATAGCCTTTGATTGTGTGGAACACAATAAACTGTAGAAAATTCTGAAAGAGATGGAAATATCAGACCACCTGACCTGCCTCTTGAGAAACTTGTATGCAGGTCAGGAAGCAACAGTTATAACTGGACATGGAAAAACAGAGTGCTTCCAAACACAAAAAGGAGTACGTCAAGGCTGTATATTGTCACCTTGCTTATTTAACTTATATGCAGAATACATCATGCAAAATACCATGCTGGATGAAGCACAAGCTGGAATAAGGATTGCTGGGAAAAATATCAATAACCTCAGATATGCAGATGACATCACCCTTGTGGCAGAAAGTGAAGAACAACTAAAGAGCCTCTTGATGAAAGTTAAAGAGGAGAGTGAAAAAGTAGGCTTAAAACAGAAAACTAATATCAGAGCATCCGGTCCGATCATTTCATGGCAAATAGATGGGGAAACAGTGTAAACAGTGGCAGACTTTATTTTGGGGGGCTCCAAAATCACTGCAGATAGTGACTGCAGCCATGAAATTAAAAGATGGTTACTCTTTGTAAAGAAAATTATGACCAGCCTAGACAGCATATTAAAAAGGAGAGACATTACTTTGCCAACAAAGGTCCGTCTAGTCAAGGCTATGGTTTTTCCAGTAGTCATCTATGGATTTGAGAGTTGGACTATAAAGAAAGCTGAGAACTGAATAATTGATGCTTTTAACTGTTGTGTTGGAGAAGATTCTTGAGAGTCCCTTGGACTGCAAGAAGATCCAACATGTACATTCTAATGGAGATGAGCCCTGGGTGTTCTTTGGAAGGAATAATGCTAAAGCTGAAACTCCAGTACTTTGGCCACCTCATGCGAAGAGTTGACTCATTGGAAAAGACTCTGATGCTAGGAGGGATCGGGGGTAGGAGGAAAACGGGACGACAGAGGATGAGATGGCTGGATGGCATCACTGACTTGATGGACCTGAGTTTTAGTGAATTCCGGGAGATGGTAATGGACAGGGAGGCCTGGCGTGCTGCAATTCACGGGGTTGCAAAGAGTCGGACATGACTGAGCGACTGAACTGAACTGACTGATACCCATTTGAATAGAGAGTTCCAAGGAAAAGCAAGGAGAGTTAAGAAAGCCTTCCTCAGTGATCAATGCAAAGAAATAGAGGAAAACAATGAAATGGGAAAGACTACAGAGCTCTTCAGGAAAATTACAGATATCAAGGACAGTCCTAAAGCACTGTCAGAAGACCAAGGAGTAGGCCCAATATCTGGAAATCTCCACCCCTTCCCCAATATAGTTGGAATAATCCTCCCAGGAATTAGCATATTAAATTACCCAGTCTATAATAACAAACGAGGCCACATTTCGTAGCTGCACTCACCCTCTGGAATGGCACACACTCTATCTGTGAAGTATCTCTCTGAATCTGAATAAACCCACTTCTTACCCATCAGGTTGTTCCAATGAATTCTTTCAAAGATAAAGACATCAAGAACCTGAGCTTCATTAGGTCCTGAAACCAAGTACCATGGATTTGGGGTGGGTTAGATTTCCAGTCTTAAGGGTTCAAGTTCCAAACAGGGTTTTGGCCAGGTTCCAGTCCAACCATGTGGGTTCAAGTCCTAAGATGGGTTTTGGCTGCATTCAAGTTCCAGCACATGGGTTCAAGTTCCAATCCAAGGTAAATGGCTTCAAGAGCTCTCCAAAAGGCCTCCATCTCAACATTGTCAACTACACCACCAGCACTTGCCTGTCAACTACAAATTGGTACTTCCCGAAAGCATTTGGCAGCAAGTGAACAACAAGGGCTTTTGTCATCTGCTTCATGGTGACTGAATCCTGTCTGTGCTGTTGCAGCTACTGACCTTAAATACCTCCTGAGGGTACTGAAGAATGGTAATGAAGAATGAAGAATTCAGGGTGAAGAATGAGGCACTCTGCTTCAGGGAAACAGGTGGAACAGGTCTTCAGATAGTTACATATTTTCAGGAACTACTTCAAGATTCCAATGCTTGCATCTTTTCACATCTAGAAAATCACTAAATCCCTTCATGATGACATCAGCTCTTTGTGACTAGCAGAAAACCTTTTGTAAAGTAGGCACTTGATTGCACTTAACTTCCCTTCACCAAAATCTTATATATCGATCTTTCCCCACAGCCTCTTTGGAGCAGTCTATCAGAGCTGTCTGAGGTGCTATCTCCCAGGCCGCTATACTAATTTTGCCCCAAATAAAATTTAATTTGGAACTCTCACATTGTGCATCATTTTAGTTGACAACACTAAAACCTGGTTCCACTGAACAGCCAGCAAGCTCCATCCAGTGCTGGATGTCTCATGCCAAACAACTAGTAAAATTGGAACAGAACCCCACCCATTAACAGCCAGGCTGTGTAAACCCATACTAAACTCACAGACTCCCCAAAACACACAGTGGAGGCAGCACTGCCCATCAGAAAGAGAAGATCTAGATCCACCCAACAGAACACAGGCACTAGATCCCTCACTAGGAAGACTACACAAGGCATTGTCCAAACCCAACCCACCGAACCAAGATGCGGCAAGTTAAGATGAACTATATGACCCTGAAGCTTGTGGAAAGGGGACCCTAAATTCAGTAAGTTAAACAAAATGAGAAGACAGAGAAATATGCAGAAGATGAAGGAGAAAGGTAAAAACCAACAAGACCAAAAAAAATAAAAAGAAGAAGAAATAGGCAGTCTATCTGAGAAAAAATTCAGAGTAATGACAGTAAAGATGATCTAAAATCTGGGAAACAGAAGGAAGGCACTGATAATAGAATGGACATCTGATAGAGAAGATACAAGAAATGTTTAACAAGAACTTAGAAGTACTAAAGAACAGACAATCATTGATAAATGACTCAAAAACTGAAATAACTACTACACTAGAGGGAACTAATAGCAAAATAACAGACAGAAGAACAAGTAACTAAGCTGCAAGATAGAATGGTGGAAATAACTGAAGCATAGCAGAATAAAGAAAAAAAAATGAAAAGAAATGAGGACAGTTACAGAGACCTCTGGGACAACATTAAATACATAAGCATATAAATTACAGGGGCCTCAGAAGAAGGAAAAAAAGAAAGGATATGAGAGAATATTTGAGGAGATTATAATTGGAAACTTCCCTGACATAGGAAATAGCCACCCAAGTACAGGATACTCAGAGAGTCTCAAACAGGATAAACCAAATGAGAAATAAAACAAGTGAAGTGAAGTGAAAGTCGCTCAGTCATGTCTGACATGGACTGGATAGTCCCTGGAATTCTCCAGGCCAGAATACTGGAGTGGGTAGCCTTTCCCTTCTCCAGGGGATGTTCCCAACTCAGGGATCAAACCCAGGTCTCCCGCATTGCAGGCGGATTCTTTACCAGTTGAGCTACAAGGGAAAGAAGACACATATCAATCAAACTAACAAAAATTAACACAAAGAAAAATTATTGAAAGCAGCAAGGGAAAAGCAGCAGATAACATACAAAGGGATGCCAATAAGGTTAACAACTAAAGGAACTAAAAAAGAAACAAAAACCCTCAAAGTCAGTAGAAAGAACAGAATCATGAAAATTACAGCAGAAAGAAGTGAAGAAAACAACAGCAAAGATCAATAAAACTAAAAGCTGGTTCTTTGAGAAGATAAATGAAATTCATAAACCATTACCTAGACTTATCAAGAAAAATGGGAGAAGACTCAAATCTATAAAATTAGCAATGAAAAAAGAGAACTAATAATACACAACACAGAAAAACAAAGGATAATAGAGACTACTATAAGCATCTATATGCAAATAAAATGACAATCTACAAGAAATGGACAAACTGTTAGAAAAGTATAACCTTCTAAGACTGAACCAGGAAGAAATAGAAAATATGAACAGATCAATCACAAATACAGAAATGAAAACTGTGATCAAAAATATTCCAAAAAATAAAAGCCCAGGGCCAGATGGCAGGAGAATTCTATCAAATGGTTAGAGAAGAGCTAACCACCTATCCTGCTCAAACTCTTTCAAAAACTGAGACAGAGGAACACTTCCAAACTAATTTTACGAGCCCACCATCACCCTGATACCAAAACTGGACAATAACATCACAAAAAAAGAAAATTACAGGCCAATATTACTGATGAACATACATGCAAATATCTTCAACAAAATACTAACAAACAGAATCCAACAACACATTGAAAGGATCATATACTATGATCAAGTTTGGCTTATCCCTGGTATGAAAGGATTTTTCAATAGACACAAATCAATCAATGTGATATACCATATAAACACACTGAACAATAAAAACCATATGATCATCTCAATATGCAGAAAAAGCTTCTGACAAAACAAAATACTAATTTATGACAAAAACTTTCTGGAAAGTGCGCATATAGGGAACCTACCTCAACATAATAAGGCCCATATATGACAAACCCACAATAAACATTATTCTCAATGGTGAAAAACTGAAAGCATTTCCCATAAGATTGGCAACAAGACAAGGGTACACACTCTCGCCACTATTAGTCAATATAGTTTTGAGAAGTTCTGGTCAAGGCAATCAGATAAGAAAAAGAAACAAAGAAACAAAAAAATCCAGATTGGAAAAGAAGTAAAACTATCTCTCTTTGCAGATGACATAATACTATATACAGAAAACCCTAAAGATGCCACCAGAAAATTACTAGAGGTTATCAGTGAATTCAGTAGTCACAGGATACAAAATTAGAAATCTCTTCCAATCCTGTAAACTTATAATGAAAAATCAGAAAGAGAAATTAAGAAAACAATCCTACTCATCACTGCAAGAAAAAGAATAAAATATATACGAATAAACCTATCTACAGAGACAAAAGGCCTGTATACAGAAAATTAAAAACACTGATGGAAGAAATCAAAGATCACATAAACAGATGGAGAGATATACCATGTTTTTGGATGGGAATGCTATACTACCCAAAGCAATCTACAGATTCAATCCATTCCCTATCACACTACCAATGGCATTTTCCACTGAACTCTAAGAAAAAATATCACAGTTTGTATGGAAACACCGAAGAATACAAATAGTCAAAGGAATCTTGAGAAAGAAAATGGAGCTGGAGGAATCAACCTTCCTGACTTCAGATTATACTACTAAGGAATAGTAATCAAGACAGTGTGGTACTGGCAAAAAAAAAAAAAAAAAAAAAATATATATATATATATATACACACACACATAGACCAATGGAACAAGAAAGTCCAGAGATTAACTCATACACTGATGGGCACCTTATCCTTGACAAAAGAGGGAAGAATATACAATAGAGAAAAGATAGTCCCTTCTGTAAGTGGTGCTGGGAAAACTGGACAGCTATGAGTGAAAGAATGAAATTATAACACTTAAAAACACGATACACAAAAATAAACTCAAAATGGATTAAAGACCGACATAGTTAAGTTCAGAAACCGTAAATTATAAAACATAGGCAGAACCTTCTTTGACATAAATCACAGCAAGACTCTGTTTGACCCACCTCCTAGAGTAATGGGAATAAAAAAAAATAAAGAAATGGGATCTAATTGAACTTAAAAAGCTTTTGCACAGCAAGGTGAAAAGACAACCTTAAGAATGGGAGAAAATAACCGTAAGTGAAGCAACAAAGAAGTTCCGAAATAAACAAGCAACTCATGCAGCTAATTATCAGAGAAACAAACAACCCAATCCCATAAAGGGCAGAAGACCTAACCAGATATTTCTTCAAAGAAGACATACAGATGGCAAATAAACACATGAAAAGAAGCTCAGTACTGTTCATTATTAGAGAGATGCAAATCAAAACTACAGTGAGGTATCACTTCACACCAGTCAGAATAGCCATCATTAAAAAATCTACAAACAATAAATGCTGAAGAGAATGGGGAGAAAAGGGAACCTTCTTGCATGGTTGGTGGCAAGGTAAATTGATACCATGACTATGGAGAATAGTATTCAGAGTCCTTAAAAACTAGAACTAAAACCACTCTCTGACTCAGCAATCTCACTATTTGGCACAGACCTGGGAAAACCATAATTTTTACACATGTACCCCAATGTCCATTGCAGGACTATGTTAACTAGCCAGGACATGGGAATCACTTAGCTGTCCATCAACATATGAACAGTAAAGAAGTTGTGGGCATGTATATGCAATGGAATATTACTCAGCCATAAACAAACAAACGTAAGTCAGATGAACAGAGGTGTATGAAACTAAAGCCTGTTATACAAAGTGAAGTAAGTCAGAAAGAGAAAAATACTGTATATTAATGTACATATATGGAATCAAGATAAAACAGTACCGATGAACCTATTTGCAGAGCAGGAATAGAAACACAGATGTAGAGAATGAACTTGTGGTAGAAGGAGAGGGTGGGATGAACTGACAACAGTAGCACATATACACACTACTGTGTTTAAAACAGATACCTAGTGGGAAGCTGTTATATAACACATGGATGCCAGCCAGGGTTCTGTTATGACCTAGAGGGGTGGGATGCAGTGGGGTGGGAGGGAGGTCCAGATGGAGGGGTTATATATAATTATGGCTGATATGAGTTTTTGTACAGCAGAAACCAACACAATACTGTAAAGCAATTATCCTCCAAATAAAAAACAAGACAAAATAAAATATTAATATTTGGTTTTTGGTGCAAAAACTCCTATATATCCTGGTTCCTCCCTTACCTCTTTGGAGTAGTCCCTCTGAGCTATCTCATAGGCTATGTTTTAGGGTTAGGTCCTCAGCAAGTCCACAAAATAAAACATAATTCTCTACTTTTAGGTTATGCATTTTTTTCAGTGGACAAACCCTAATGTCAACTGAGGACTTTAGTTAATAATATAGATACTTTTCCATCTATTTTAACAAATGTACAAGATGTTAACAAGTGAAACTGAGGGGAGAAGAGGGTATATGGGAACTGTGTAATTTTTGCTTAATTTTTTTGTTAAACCACAACCTCCTATAAAAAATAAAGTCTACTTTAGAAAAAAGGAAGACTCTACTTATAATGATTTAATACCTAAAGTTCAGAAATAAAAATTTTGGAAACACAAATATAAGACTTTTTTACTCATGTACACAAAATTGATGAGATGCACCAAAAACTGGAAGCCTGAAGCCAGCACTGGTCAACAGAAAGAGCCCAATTCTTCTCCACGACAATGCTTGACCACAGGTCACACAATCCACATTTCAAAAGTTGAATAAACTAGGCTACAAAGTTTTGCCTCATCAGCGATATTCACCTAACCTCTCACCAGTACCAACTACCTCTTCTTCAAGCATCTTGGCAACTTTTTGCAAGGAGAATGTTTCCATAACCAGCAGGACACAGAAAATGCTTTCCAAGAGTTCACCAAATCCCAAAGCACGGATATTTATGCTACAGGAATAAACTTATTTTTCACTGGTAAAAAATGTGTTGACTGTAACAGTTCCTCTTGTGTTTAATAAAGATGTGGTTGTGCCTCGTTATAATGATTTAAAATTCAGGCTCTGAAACTGCTATTACTTTTGCACTAACCTAAAAGCTGTGTGTCTGTCATACTTATGCCTTTTTATACTGCCATATATCCTTCATACCAAGTTTGATGTTTCCCTGATAACTCAGCTGGTAAAGAATCTGCCTGCAATGTGGAGACCTGAGTTCAATCCCTGGGTTGGGAAGATACCCTGCAGAAGAGAAAGGCTACCCACTCCAGTACTCTGGCCTAGAGAATTCCATAGTCCATGGGGTCGCAGAGTCAGACATGACTAAGCGACTTTTGTTTGATGAGAGTTTTTATCATGAATGAATGAATGAATGCAGAATTCTGTCTACTGAAATGATTGTGTAATTTTATTCTTTTCATGAATGACGTGTATTGATTTATGAATGCTGAACCATCCCTGTATAAAACCAATTTAATCATGGTGTATGATCCTTCTGATTGCTCAATTTTGATCATGATGTATGATCGTTCTGATTGCTGAATTCTGATCTTGGTATGACCCTTTTGATGATTGCTGAATTTGGTTTTCTAATATTTTCTTGAGATTTCTGTACCTATATTCATCAGAGATATTGGCTTGTATTTGGGGTGGGGGCAGTCTGTGCATTAGTGGCCTTACAGAATGAACTTAGGAATGCTTCCTCCTCTTCAACTTTTTGGAAAAGTTTGAGAAGGACAGGTAGTAGATATTCTTAATATGTTTGGTAGAATTCTCCTGTGAAGCCGTCCAGTCTTCGACTGCCCTTGCTCTGTTCCGACATAAGACTGAGTATGAGCTAGCTCCAAATCTCCAAGTCCTTACCCTACTTGGCAATGGCAGCCTTCATCCTAGGAGGGTACGGTGTGAGAGGAAGGGGGTGGGGGGGGGGGGGAGAGCAAGTACCCAGTGCAAGCTAGAGTGTGCAATGGGACAGCTGCAGGAAATCAGAGTCTCAGGTCATTTTAAATCTGATTCCTCCACCTTGTTCCCGAGGAGAAACAAGTGTTTTTATGCAACCATCACAAGGGGAATTTTGGTTTTGTATAGCCATACAGTAATTCTTAGTGGATTTCAAACCAGCTAAGGGGACTCATCTTCCTGGTAATCCCAAATCTGGGTTGCCAAATATGTAGCTCAAATGTCTCACACCCTAGGAAGGATCCTCGAGCTTGTGATATGCTCTCCTTGCTAGGGGTGCAAGTCCGGAACTGATCATTTCTCTTCTCTTCCTACTCAACTCGTGTGAATCTTTCTGTGCAGTCTTGGTTACAGAAAGGCTGTTCTATCAGAGTAGTTTGTTTCAGTAACAGTAGCCATACATGTACTGTATTTCTGAGATGTCCATCAGGGAGAAGGGAGCTCAGCATCCTCATACTCTGCCATTTTGATCTCTTTCAGAATTATTATATTGTTTTTACTAGTTTTACAAACTGTTCCTCTTGAAATTTTTCAAATTTCAATATTACTCTCAAATAGTGATTATACATACTTCACTTTACTGGCTTCACCACAAACATGCTGGCTTATATGGATAATATTAACTGGCAGTTGTTGAAAATGGGCATCTCTGTCTTGTTTGACTTCAGTGAATATTATTCTACTAGATTCCCTTGAGCATGAGGTTAGCTTTGGGGTTAAAAGGATTTTTCATCCTTCCATTTTTCACTTTCCAAAATTTACACAAAAGTTGTAAGAAAAGTACATGGGATTCTAAATATCCATCACCAAATTCTCAGATATAAACATTTTACCTCTTTTATTCTTTCCCTCTTCATATATCCCTTTATTCATCAATACTCCTGTATATATTTCCCCAAAGCAAACAAAAATCTAATACAACTAAGAATAATGATCAGAATGCTGAAACTAACAATATAATATACATGTTCTAATTCACAGAATTGATTTTAGAATTTAGTATTTGTCTCAATAATGTTGTGTCAAAGAAAAATCTAAGATCATGTATTGCATTAAGTTCTGGAACAGTTTTCTTAGTCATTTCTATTTCATGACAGGGACACTCTTACAGAGTACAGGATAGTTATTATGAAAAAATATACCTCAACGTAAGCTTGCCCACTGTTTTCTCATGAGTAGTTTCAGACTCTGTATTATAGGCTAGAATACAAAACAAAATGAGGCTGAGTTCTTATAAGTGTCTACCATGAAGCACATGCTATCAACTGGTTTAATAACTGTTTGCATTATTTGCTTTCATAATTTGTTTAAGGTGGTGTCTATTAAGTTTTTACAGGTAAAGCACCATTTTATTCATAATATATATCTTGTAAGAAGACCCTGTGAGGAGGGAAATAATATGTTTTTCACTTTCCCCCACTAGTTTTGGAGTATAAGCACTGAGTTCAAATTTTAGTTTGTACTTTTTATACTCTTCAGCATGTGTTATTTATGCATGACTCATCTAGTCTGAGTGCATCCAAGTCTTGGAGTTTCTGTCCATCTTCACTGATTTTTTTTTTCTGAGTATATGAAACATGAAGATAACTCCCAAAGTCAATACTGTTCAAAAAGTATATTCTAGTATCATCCCTCCACCCCAATTCCCTGTAAGTTTTCCACTTCATTTACATACACACATAACCTAAAGGGGACTTCCCTGGTGGCTCAGACAGTAAAGTGTCTGCCTACAATGCAGGAGACCCAGGTTCAATCCCTGGGTAGGGAAGATCTCCCGGAAAAGGAAATGGCAACCCACTCTAGTATTCTTGCCTGGAAAATCCCATGGATGGAGGATCCCGGTAGGCTATAGTCTATGGGGTCACAAAGAGTTGGACACGACTGAGTGACTTCACTTTCACTATACCCTACAGGTAGGCAATCATTATTCTGTGTCTTATCTTCCCTTTGTTTCTTTATGGTCAAGTAACCAGATATTGTGTATACTCTATTATATTTCCCTTCTTTCCTCTAAAAACTTTGAATACTTTTAGACACTCTTTTGCACTTAAAAAAAAAAAATGTATCCTGAAAATCTCCCTGCATTAGCCCACACAGTTTTTCCTCATAATTTTTTGCCATGCCCAAAACCTCCACTGAATAAGTTTTGCCACAGTTCATTCAATCACTATCCTATACATTGGCATTTAGGTTGTTTCCAATATTTCACTACTATAAATAATATATTACTGAATAACCTTGTGCATTTATTTTTGTAAAATGGAAATATATCTTCATAGCAAAATTCCAGAAACAGTATGGCTAGGTCAAAAGATAAGAACATATGGAGTTTTGGTGAAAGTTAAAGTTGCTCAATCGTGTCCGATTCTTTGCAACCCATGGATTGTATGCACCAGAATACTGGAGCGGGTGGCCTTTCCCTTCTCCAGGGGATCTTACCACCGAGGGATTGAACCCAGGTATCTTGCATTGCAAGCGGATTCTTTATCAGCTGAGGCACAAGGGAAGCCCAAGAATACTGGAGTGGGTAGCCTATGCCTCTCCAAAAGATCTTCCTGAACCAGGAATCAAACCAGGGTCTCCTGCATTGCAGGCAGATTCTTTACCAACTGAGCTATGAAGGAGTGTTGGTAGATAATGTCAAATGTATATCTATGAGATATGTATCCACTTTTATTCCAACAAATAATGTAAGAGTATCTGTTTCCTCATACCCTAAGAGATTATAATTTAAAATTTTTTCAATCTGATAGATGAAAAATGGTATATTGTATAGTTTTATCTTGCAGCTGTCTTCTTTCATATGTGCTAGTAGTATCTGCTTACTACAGGTTCACAGGTACTTGAATCTATTTTAGATTTTTATGATACTGCACTAATATGAGAGACAATGACCTTTCTCTTTTAAACATGTTAAGAAAATATGCATCTCAGTCTGATATACTAAAATGTTTTAAAATCTGTTTTGTCAAATGCCTTCTCAGGAACTACGAAAATAGCTAAAAGGAAAAGTAGCAAGGGATATGAACAGAAAACTGAAAAAACAAGAAAAATGGCTCTCAAGTCACACACGTTAAGAGAAATACAAATTAAAATCATCCAAATACAAAACTTAACCATGGATCAATGAGCTACATATAAGATTTAAAACTATAAAACTATTAGAAGAAAATATGGAGGTAAATCTTCATGCGCTTAGAATTGGCAACAGATTCAAAGATTTGATACCACAAGCATGAGCAAAAGAAATGAAAAAAAAAGTTGGACTTCACAAATATTTAAAACTTTTGTCCATCAGAGGACATCTTTAATAAAGGGAAAAGACAACCTACAGTGTGGGAATAGTTGCAAGTTATAAATAGTTCCATATTATGTACCTGATAAAAGATTCAATATCAAGAATAAACAAAGAAATCTAATACAATACTCAAAGAAAAAATAAAACCCATCTAATTTCAAAATAAGCACAGGACTCAAGTACACATTTCTTCAAAAAAGACATACAAATTGCCAAAAACACAAAAAGTTGCCCAAGTCACTGGTAATAAAGAAAATGCAAAACAAAGCCATAAAAAAAAAAAAAAAAAACCACTTCATACCCACTAGAACATTAAAATTTTAAAACTGGAACGTAAAAGTGTTTTAGAGGATGTGGAGAAGAGTCTTCATGTATTCCTAGAATTTAAAATGGTGCAGCTGCTGTGAAAACAGTTTGGCAGTTCCTCAAAAACTTAAAATAGAATTACCATATGATCCAGCATTTTCACTCCTAGGTATTTGCACCAAAGAATTAAAAAATAAGTACTCAAATAGATACCTGACCATAAATATTCCTAGTAACAATATTCACAACAACCAAAAAGTGCAAGTCCAAGTGTCCATCAATGGATGAATGGATAAACTGTAATATATACATACAATGAAATGAATTTTAACAATATATGCTACTACTCAGAGAAATCTCAAAGATATGCTAAATTAAAGAGATCAGATACAAAAGGTCACATACTGTACAATCTCCTTTTACATAAAATGACTAGAACATAGGAGCAGAAAGCAGACTAGAGGTAGCCAAGGACTGCAGGGAAGAGGCTAATGTGGAGCACCTAGTATAAGTATTCTTCTGGGGTGATAACAAAAAAGTTTTGATACCAGAAAGAGGTGGTTGTAGAACACTATTAATGTGCTAAAAACTACTAAACCACCCACTTTAAAATGGTTAACTGTTTAAGTGTATTTCACCTCAATTTAAAAAAAAGTCATATGATGTATTTTTAAATAATTCATAAAACCAATAAAAAATTTTGATAAAAACACTTCGTTGAAAAGACCAAATAGAAACAGATATTTTCATATGTTACTGATAGGAGTAAAATGGACATAATTTCCATAACAGGAAATTTGGCAACATCTAATATAATTGAAAATATAATAACATACAGATATTCATTCTGCCACAAAGAACAAAGGAGGTATTAGAACAGTCTTTTGGACTCTGTGGGAGAGGTAGGAGGGGGGATGATTTGGGAGAATGGCATTGAAACATGTATAATATCATATAAGAAACGAATCACCAGTCCAGATTAAATGCAGGATATAGGATGCTTGGGGCTGGTGCACTGGGATGGCCCAGAGGGATGGTATAGAGAGCGAGGTGGGAGGGGGGTTCAGGACTGGGAGCATGTGTACACCCACGGCAGATTCATGTTGATGTATGGCAAAAGCCATACAATATTGTAAAGTAATTAGCCTCCATTTAAAATAAATAAAAAATTTAAAAAAAAAGACAAATGAGGTACACACGAAATTACTCATTGTAAGAACAAAAGACAACAGATAGTAGTCAATGCACTGTTAACAGACATCTAGTTAAATAAATTGTTGTACATACATAAAAAGGAATACTTTGATGCTGGAAAAGAGGGAGAGGGAAGGGAGGAAATGGAGAAGAGGGAAGAAAGGGAAGAAAAGGAAGGGAAAGGGAGGAAGGGGAGAAATGTGAGGGAAGGGAAGGAAGGCAGGAAACCAAGAAAGTTCTCTATACACCAGTATCTTTTGTATGAGAGGGGTGAGGAAGAAAAGAGCATACATTTCCTACTCACACAGACAGACAGATGGATATACAACAAAGGAGTTAAGAAGTAACTGTGGAGATAGATGGGAAGGCAAGAAGTAGTAAAGGCTTTTTGATTTACATTTCTCTTATTGTGTTTGTTTTTTTTTTTTTTTTTGAACCATACGAACAATTTACAAAAGCAAAAACTTTTAAGACTACCATTTGTTTTAAAACCGAAACTCTTTCTAACAGGACACTTACATAGACAAGACAAGACCACATATGTAAAGCACTTCACTCAGTACTTGCCTTTCCCAGTTTAAGACTGTAAAATTAACAAACTCACTTTCCTTCAAATCAACTAATCTCTTGCCAATCCTCATCTAACTCTATGCTCCAGGTGGCTGCCACAAACTCTCTTTATGCACTAGAGTGTGCTGTACTTGCTCTTCTTCTGGAATTTTTACACCAACTGTCAACTTGGACCTTTCTCTCCCACCTTAATTTACTCTTAAGCAACACCTCAATTCCATTATCAAGTCTGTTCCTTTGAGATGCACTTTCTTACAAATATCCCCATATTCACACATACACAGAAACACACAACCTATGTTCAATCAGAAACTCCTCCTTGTTATTCCTACACTACACCTTGTGGTCAGACATGGAGACTCCAGATAGCGACAAGCCTGAATCTAAATCGTGAAGTCAGCACTTAAAAATTGGATGATGTCCAAAAACTAACCTAAGCCCTGAATCCTTTGTTTCTTGAATGACAGAATAAAAGTCATATCTGACTGATAGAAGTGTCAAACCAATATCAAATGAGCTAATGTATGTAAAGCACACAGGTTGGCACATACACTGCCAAGCTCAAAGAGTGATTAAATTGTAACCAACTTTATTAGTCTCCTGGTAATGAGCAGTTCAGGGAACTACTGATATATTTCCCTCCTTTTCTTTGCAAAACATCCTTCTTTAAAAACTCAACAGGGGAAAAAAAATAAACTAAAAACTCAACAGGGACTTTCTTGGGTGTCCAGTTATCAAGACTTCACACTTCCACTGCAGTAGGCAACAGACTGGATTTCCAGCTAGAGAATTAAGATGTCGCACACTGCATGGCTTGGCCAAATAACTAAATAGCAAATAAACTCAAAGTAGAAAGGACATTAAAAAAAAATTAAAGCAGAAATTATAAAAAAAAATAAACATTAAACATATTCTAATAGTTAGTGGGGAAGAGACTGTCTTGATAGTGTGTGTGTGTGTATATATATACACACACATATACATACAAACATAGGAACAATAACCTAGGTACTTTGTAAATATTTGATAAAATTCTTATGTTAATATGCTGAGTGATAACTTGATCAGAAATAAGAAAGCCTTCAAGAAATCAATTTGATCAATGACCTCAATAGAAGATCACCTTTGCACTGATAAGCAAAGAAAGGTGTTTACCAACTGATTTATCCCATACAGTACAATTTAACCTGTTAATATTTATTCTAGAGAAAAAAGGTCTCTATCAGTTACCTACTAATATGATAAAAAATTTCACTTTTTAATAAATTGTCTGTGGATTCCAAATGATTGTAAACTTAAACTTGATTTTCATATTTATGTTACCTTCAAACATTTAAGCTTCAAGAACTTCGTCTACAAGATGAGGATTCAAAATAATGAATGTTAGCAACTGGCACAGTTCACAACATAGAGCATAGATACAAATAATATCAGTAAACATTAACTATAAAATCTGGTGATCTAAAAAGTCAAATCACAAACTCCTTAATTTCAGATTTCCTTCAAAACATTAAAATTTCAGAAATCTGTTATGAGTAAAATTAAACTAGGAAAAAGAGAAATATTTTTAAATACAATAAGTTAACCACAAAAGACTAGCAATTAATTCCAGAATGAATTATAAAATGATTAACACAAGGTAAAGTAAATTTGAAACTGCTGGACTGACAAAGTCTCAGTGTACATCATTTATTCCAACATTCTGTACCTCGACATCCTGAACACTGGATAAAAAAGTTGATTAAATCCAGAAGTGCAATGTCCCTGTCTTGTTTATATGATTCAATCCAGTCATCGACCACAGACTGTGGGGGGGGGGGGGGGAAAAAAAAAAAAAATTTTAATCAATATAATAGCAAATGAATTTTCAATAAATTATTGGTTTTCTATGTGTAGCTATTTAAACAAGAAAACTACTTAATTATATCACATATATAATATATATTAAATTGTATATATAATACAAAATTAAGACCATATATAATAAAATATATTTTCCCCCCAGGAACACAAGGATGATTCAATATTAGGAACTCAATTCAATTAATCAACAATGCAAAGAACAAAAATAAATGATTATAATAACAGATCGCAAAAGGTATCTGATAAAAATCCTGGAGCCATGGTAATAAACCTCATATAAGTAAGTGAAGTCGCTCAGTAGTATCTGACTCTTTGCAACCCCATGGACTGTAGCCTACCAGGCTCCTCTGTCTATGGGATTTTACAGGCAATAGTACTGGAGTGGATTGCCATTTCCTTATCCAGAGGACCTTTCCGACCCAGGGATCAAATCCAGGTCTCCTGCATGGTAGACGTTTTACCATCTGAGCCACCAGGGAAGTCGCTGGCAGCTCCAACAGCACACAATCGCAGCCAAGAGGAGCTACCCAATGTCCAAGGTCAGGGGCAGGGGCGGCGGCCAAGAGGAGCTACCCAGCGTCGGAGGTCAGGGGTGGCAGCTAAGGGTGCCAGGCTGCAGCAGCGCAGGAGCAGCCTAGAAGAGCTACCCAACTCAAGGCCAGGGGCGGTGGCCGGGAGGAGCTACCCCACACCCCAGGAGCAGTGGCTGCACTGGCACAGGAGGGCCTAGAGGAGCTACTCCACGTTCAAGGTCATGAGGGGTGGTGATGAGGATATACTCCTCGCCCAAGGTAAGGAGCAGTGGCTGAGCTTTGCTGGACCAGCGGTGAAGAGATACCCCACGTCCAAGGTAAGAGAAACCCAAGTAAGACGGTAGGTGTTGCAAGAGGGCCTCAGAGGGCAAACACACTGAAACCATACTCACAGAAAACTAGTCAATCTAACCACACTAAGACCACAGCCTTGTCTAACTCAATGACACTAAGCCATGCCGTGTGCGGCAACCCAGGACCAGTGGGTCATGGTGGTGAGGTCTGACAGAGTATGGTCCACTGGAGAAGGGAATGGCAAACCACTTCAGTATTCTTGCCTTGAGAACCCCATGAACAGTATGAAAAGGCAAAATGATAGGATACTGAAAGAGGAACTCCTCAGGTCGGTGGGTGCCCAATATGCTACTGGAGATCAGTGGAGAAATAACTCCAGAAAGAATAAAGGTATGGAGCCAAAGCAAAAACAATACCCAGCTGTGGATGTCACTGGTGACAGAAGCAAGGTTCCATGCTATAAAGAGCAGTATCGCATAGGAATCTGGAATGTCAGGTCCATGAATCAAGGCAAATTGCAAGTGGTCAAACAGGAGATGGCAAGAGTGAACGTCAACATTCTAGGAATCAGAGAACTAAAATGGCCTGGAATGGGTGAATTTAACTCAGATGACCATTATATCCACTACTGCGGGCAGGAATCCCTCAGAAGAAATGGAGTGGCCATCGTGGCCGAAATGCAGTACTTGGATGCAATATCAAAAACGACAGAATGATCTCTGTTCATTTTCAAGTCAAACCATTGAATATCACAGTAATCCAAGTCTATGCCCCAACCAGTAACGCTGAAGAAGCTGAGGTTGATCAGTTCTATGAAGACCTACAGGACCTTTTAGAACTAACACCCAAAAAAGATGTCCTTTTCATTATAGGGGACTGGAATGCAAAAGTAGGGAGTCAAGAAACACCTGGAGTAACGGGCAAATTTGGCCTTGGAATATGGAATGAAGCAGGGCAAAGACTAATAGAGTTTTGCCAAGAAAATGCACTAGTCATAACAAACACCCTCTTCCAACAACACAAGAGAAGACTCTATACATGGACATCACCAGATGGTCAACACCAAAATCAGATTGATTATATTTTTTGCAGCCAAAGATACAGAAGCTCTATACAGGCAGCAAAAACAAGACCAGGAGCTGACTGTAGCTCAGACCATGAACTCCTTATTGCCAAATTCAGACTTAAATTGAAGAAAGTAGGGAAAACCACTAGACCATTCAGGTATGACCTAAATCAAATCCCTTATGATTATACAGTGGAAGTGAGAAATAGATTTAAGGGACTATATCTGATAGAGAGCCTGATGAGCTATGGACGGAGGTTTGTGACATTGTACAGGAGACAGGGATCAAATCCTCATGGAAAAGAAATGCAAAAAAGCAAAATGGCTGTCTGGGGAGGCCTTACAAATAGCTGTGAAAATAAGAAAAGCGAAAAGCAAAGGAGAAAAGGAAAGATATAAGCATCGGAATGCAGAGTTCTAAAGAAGAGCAAGAAGAGATAAGAAAGCGTTCTTCAGTGATCAATGCAAAGAAATAGAGGAAAACAAGAGAATGGGAAAGACTAAGGATCTCTTCAAGAAAACTAGAGCTACAAAGGGAACATTTCATGCAAAGATGGGCTCGATAAAGGACAGAAATGTTAAGGGCTTAACAGAAGTAGAAGATATTAAGAAGAGGTGGCAAGAATACACAGAAGAACTGTACAAAAAAGATCTTCACAACCCAGATAACCACGATGGTGTGATCACTGACCTAGAGCCAGACATCCTGGAATGTAAAGTCAAGTGGGTCTTAGGAAGCATCACTACGAACAAAGCTAGTGGAGGTGATGGAATTCCAGTGGAGCTATTTCAAATCCTGAAAGATGATGCTGTGAAAGTGCTGCACTCAATATGCCAGCAAATTTGGAAAACTCAGCAGTGGCCACAGGACTGGAAAAGGTCAGTTTTCATTCCAATCCCAAAGAAAGGCAATGCCAAAGAATGCTCAAACTACCGCACAATTGCACTCATTTCACACGCTAGTAAAGTAATGCTCAAAATTCTCCAAGCCAGGCTTTAGCAGTATGTGAACCGTGAACTTCCAGATGTTCAAGCTGCTTTTAAAAAAGGCAGAGGAACCAGAGATCAAATTGCCAACTTCCGGTGGATCATCAAAAAAGCAAGAGAGTTCCAAAAAAACATCTATTTCTGTTTATTGACTAAGCCAAAGCTTTTGACTATGCGGATCACAATAAACTGTGGAAAATTCTGAAAGAGATGGGCATACCAGACCACCTGACCTGCCTCTGGAGAAATCTGTATGCAGGTCAGGAAGCAACAGTTAGAACTGGACATAGAACAACAGACTGATTCCAAAGAGGATAAGGAGTACGTCAAGGCTGTATATTGTCACCATGCTTATTTAACTATTATGCAGAGTACACCATGTGAAACGCTGGGCTGAAAGAAGCACAAGCTGGAATCAAGATTGCTGGGAGAAATATCAATAACCTCAGATATGCAGATGACAGCACCCTTATGGCAGAAAGTTAAGAGGAACTAAAAACCGTCTTGATGAAAGTGAAAGAGGAGAGTGAAAAAGTTGGCTCAAAGCTCAACATTCAGAAAACGAAGATCATGGCATCCAGTCCCATCGTTTCATGGCAAATAGACGGGGAAACAGTGTCAGACTTTATTTTTCGGGGCTCTAAAATCACTGCAGATGGTGACTGCAGCCATGAAATTAAAGACGCTTACTCCTTGGAAGGAAAGTTATGACCAACCTAGAGAGCATACTGAAAAGCAGAGACATTACTTTGCCAAAAAGGTCCATCTAGTCAAGGCCATGGTTTTTCCAGTGGTCATGTATGGATGTGAGAGTTGGACTGTGAAGAAGGCTGAGCGCCGAAGAATTGATGCTTTTGAACTGCAGTGTTAGAGAATACTCCTGAGTGTCCCTTGGACTACAAGGAGATCCAACCAGTCCATTCTAAAGATCCTCCCTGGGTGTTCTTTGGAAGGAATGATGCTAAAGCTGAAACTCCAGTACTTTAGCCACCTTATGCGAAGAGTTGACTCATTGGAGAAGACTCTGATGCTGGGAGGGATTGGGGGCAGGAGGAAAAGGGGACGACAGAGGAATAGATGGTTGGATGGCATCACCGACTTGATGGACGATGATTTTGAGTGAACTCCGGGTTGGTGATGGACAGGGAGGCGTGGCATGCTGCAATTCATGGGGTTGCAAAGAGTCTGACACGACTGAGCGACTGAACTGAACTTAATGCGTAATAAAAATAAGTCTAGAAAAATTGGGGTTATGTGGTATGTTGGTAAACAACATAAAGACAAAGGCCAAGACATATTTTTTGTGGAAACTTTAACACTTTTCAGCTCTAAGAATAATGAGGCAAGGATTCATCCCTAAGCATTTAACACATATTTTAAAGATTTTAGTTTATGCAAAAATTAGTAAAATATCAATAAGGACAATTCTCCTTTTCTACTGAGTCTGTACTAATGCAATGTAAAGATTAATAAAAAATTTGACAACTGACAAAAGATAAAAGTCCAAAATCAAATTTGAACATTAGCAATATTATGAAATATAAATGGATTGAGAATGCTGCTCACAACTAAAATCATCAAAAAACAAATTGAAGCACTATACAAATTTTAATGAAGATCATTTTAAAAACACCTTTAGGTTATAGAAAATGACTTAAATAAGTTTCATATTAAAAAAGCTTCATGCTGCATCAAGAAAGTCTTTACAAATTGTTAGATAAATTTAATGTAATTCCCCTTAGCATACCACCAGGCATAACTATTCAGAGTTTTGCTGGGGGTGAAGAGGAAGCACAAGAAATAGATAAAAATTACTTTTTTAAAAGTTTTAAATAAATTTCTGTACTTAGCTACAACTATGTATAATTAATGCAGAAATCTTAAGGTATTCCTTGAAGAAAGTTTACATGTACATGCACCTGTATAACCATAACCAAAATGAAAATATAAAAAACACTTTCAGAACTAAAACAGGCTGCCTTATGTTCCCTTCTAGTTAGTAATCATTCAGCAAGCTAATAACTTAATTATTATTTCTTAACAACAGATATGCTTTTGAAATTCATGTAAATACTATTATGTTTTGTGTTTGATTTATTTCAGTGTTTTATCAGTGAGATTCAGTCATGTTACTATGTGTTATTAGTAATTCCTTGTTTGTACTGCTGGACAGTGTTTCATTGACTTAACATACTTTATCTTATAACCCAATTTACTATTGATGTACATGAGTGTTGTTTAGGGCTATTGCAAATAAAATTATTATGAAAACAACTATACACATATCTTCACATAAACATTTTTTCTGCTGTATACATACCTAGTAGCAGACTTATTAACAATACATATATATTGAGGTTTAGTACACAATGTCATACTATTTTCCAAAACAGGTATATTAAATTATACTTCCTCCAGCAACATATGATATTGATATTCAGTGCTCCACATATCACCAATTCTAGATCTCATCAGCCATTTTATTTTAACACATTCTCACTGAACATTTCTCTTCTTTACTGATCTGAGGAGCAATCATTTCCTTCTATGTTTAAGGGGAAGACCCTTTATTAAAAGCTGGTGTATATAACAACTCTCTCTCAACACATTAGCATCCGGTAGATTTTGTTTTTAAAGTATAAAGAAAATACAATGGTGGTGGTAGTTGCTCAGCTGTGTCTGCATCTTTGCAACCCCATGGAATGCAGCACACCAGGCTTCCCTATTCTTCACTATCTATTCATGTCCATTGAGTTGATGATGCCATACAATCATCTCATCCTAAGAATCTAAACAGTTAACTCCAAAAAGATAAGCCTTTCTTAGACTGGCATTCTGATAACTGTTAGAGACATTACCAAGTATGGACACAAGCACATGGAAGATACAATTTGTCAGAATTTACAGGGCCTTGGCTGATAGGTGAAGAGAAGAATAAAATTAAAACTTCTTAAGGTACATCAAAACTAAATAGCTGGGAACATTTAATAAAGAGGGAAAAAAATCCATAGGGTATATACATGAGATAAAAGGATAAGATGTATGGCACACTTCTCATAGAAAATAATAAAAGCCAGTGAATAATGGAATGATATATTTAAAGAAAGAAGAAAAATTGCCTATTGGTTGGAATAAAACCCAACTTTTCCATCATCCCATAAAAATCAATGTCTGGAGCTTCCCTAGTGGTCTAGTGGTTAAGAATTCTCCTGCCAAAGCAGGGGACATGGATTCCATCCCAGGCACAGGAACAAAGATTCCATATGCTGCGGAGCAACTAAGCCCATATGCTGCAGTTACAGAGCCCATGCTCTACAACAAGAAAAGCTACTACAATGAGAAGCACACGCACTCCAATGAAAAGTAGCCCTTGCTTGCTGCAAGAGAAAGTCCTCAAGCAGCAAGGAAGATCTAGTGCAGCCATATATAAATATTAGTTATTTATATATTAGTTATTAATTAATTATTTATCTAGTGCAGCCATATATAAATATTAGGTATTTATATATTAGTTATTAATTAGTTATTTATATATGGCTGCACTAGATCTTCCTTGCTGCTTGAGGACTTTCTCTTGCAGCAAGCAGGGGCTACTTTTCATTGGAGTGCATGTGCTTCTCATTGTGGTAGCTTTTCTTGTTGTAGAGCATGGGCTCTGTAACTGCAGCATATGGGCTTAGTTGCTCCGCAGCATATGGAATCTTTGTTAAAACAAACCAACCAATGACTGAACAGCTATCCAAGAACAAAAAAAAGATCTAGGAGATCTCTATAGTCCACTTAGGAAGTTTTAAGAACAACAAAACTGAGAACATTCACATTAGAAGAAAATGAAGGTTAACTTAATTTTGCCTGCATCATCCCATCCCCCAAATTGGCACCCTTCAGTGCTAAAAAGAAATCTTCCACAGCTAAAAAGAACTCTTCTTGCCAAGAAAAGGAGTGTGAGGTGACTTGACCAGCTTCCCCAGCATTGTACAGAGGTTCTGCTTTGGTTTCATTCCACCAAGCCCAGCAACCTGAGATATTGATTGACCCAGCTATGAACAAGGAATAAAAAACAGAAGTAATACTATTAACAGAGAAGCAGTCAGAGGTATCACAGTTCACAGAACGGCTCTTCAGACAAACTCAGCAAATTTCACCAACGAGAAAGCCAAAGGCCACCATAGTCACTGTAGGCCCCTACAGACCTTGCCAGCTTTCCCCTCACAGGTATTTGTGTTTGTGTTCATTGATGCCAACTGCCTGAGTCTCTCTGTACCCTTTTCGCATCAATACCAAACCTACACTGTAGCCACTACAGTAGTTATTTTATAAATAAGGATATTTTATATTTTATAAATATATAAAATAAAGAAATACACAGGGGAGGAAATATTATAATATGTTATAGCTCTCTATAGCTGTGAGAGTTTAAGATGCCAGCCCCCTCAATCTACCCACCAAGGAGTCAGACAGCCACACCTACAGCCAACTGGGGCTGCTGCAGCTGCACAAATGCAAGATACCAGCCTAACACCACTTCCCTACACTGAACCAGACCACTGTGTTCACGCTCAGGGATTGTCCCTCCAACTGTGCACTACCAGACTGACATCCATCACTGGCCTCCCCTGCAGTGAGCGTGCACAGAAGGGATGGGAGGGATACGCAGCCACCAGTGAGAGCACCTGCAACGAAGGCACCCCATAGCTTCTTGTGGGCCCAGATAAGGCCCTGCCTCCTGTCACTGGCCAGTACCAATAAGTCCACCTATACTTAACCACTCCAAGCTGTGCACTGCACAACCCAGCCCAATGACTTCTGCCAGCCTTCAAAGCAGTGTGCACATGTGAGCAGAGTGTGTGCAACCACAGGAGATAACACTGACGGCCAGGAACTTCAGTTTAGCCAATGGGGCCATAGTTAGCACCAATCCTTGTTGTCTACAGTGGCCCTCATCACTGTATGTATGCCTACAACTGGCCTCTACAACAGCCTGCCTTGGCGCCTAGCTGATAAATCCCTATGAAGGCCCTGCTTAGAACTACTACAAGGTTCCTCTCAGCGCTGAGCAAGAACCACAGAGTTGTCAATGGTGTGTAGTCCAGTGGCCTGAGCTAAATACACATCATGCCCACAGGGATCCAAACTACCACATGTTCCCCACACTATCACCCTGCACCACTTACCCAGGGTCACAGCATGTGCCAGTGTACCCTCACTCACAGGTGAAAGGTTGACCCTTATCAAATTCAGTCTCTAAATTCTGGAAGAGGTTAACTGCTTCTTCAAATGAACAGACATGAAAACAAAGCAACTGGGATTATGAAGAATTGGGGAAATATATCTCTACCAAAGAACATAGTAAGCCTACAATAACCGGTCGATTGAGGAGATCTTTGCCTAACAAGGAGATTCAAAATAATCACTCTGCAGATGGTCAGAGAGCTACAAGAGAACACAGATAAAAAACTAATGTATCAGGAAAAAAAAAATACAAGAACAAAATGAGTTCAACAAAGAAACAAAAAACAAAGGAACCAAACAAATTTTGAAACTGAAGAATATAAGGACTATACTGAAGAATTCAATACAGAATATATTAAAGAGATACACTTTTATTGGTATAAATAAATAGAAATTTGTTATCTATTACTGTATCTTTTGATTACAGACCTTACTTACTGCATTCACATTTAAAGTAATTATTGATATGTATGTGTGATTGCCACCTTATTAATTGCTTTCAGGCTGCTTTTGTAGTTCCTCTCTATTGCTTTCTCCTTCTCTTGGGAAAAATGAAAACGGAAATATAAGAGACCAAAATTTATGGGATACAGCAAAAGCAGTTCTAAGAAGGAAGTTCACTCCAATAAACACCCGTCTCAAGAGACAAGAAAAAGCTCAAATTAACAACCTAAGTTTATACTTCAAGAAATTAGAAGGAACCAAGCTCAAAATCAGTGGAGAGACAGAAATATAATAATAAAGATTCAAGCAGAAATTAAGAACTGGTTCTCTGAAAAAGTAAACAAAACTGACAAAATCTTTATCTAGACTCATCAAGAAAAAAACAAGGCTGAAATAAACAAATTCAGAAATAAAAGAGGTATTACAGTTGATTCCACAAAAATGCAAGGATGATGAAAGACTACTGTGAACAATCAAAGGCCAACAAATTAGAGAACCTAGGGAAAAAAATTACTAAATTTCAGGACTTCCCCAGAGATACAGTGGTTAAGATTCTGCCCTCCAACAAAGGGGGTGTGGGTTCAATCCCTGGTCAGTGAACTAAGATCCCACATGCTGCAAGGGTGGAACCAAATATTTAAATAAATAATTAAACCTGATTTTTAAAAAAAGAGTAATTCCTAGAAACATACAACCTAGTAAGACTATCTCATGATGAAATAGAAAATCTGAACTAGCCCGTTACTAGCAAGGAGATTGAATGAGTAATTAAAAACGTCACAGCAAAGTCCAGGACCAGAAGGCTTCACTGGTGACTTATAACAAACATTCTAGGAAGATGGTGGAGGGCTTCCAAACACATTTTATGAGGCCAATATTACTCTGATACCAAAGCCAGACAAAAATATACCACAAAAAAATGCCAATATTCCTGATCACAGATGCAAAAATCCTGTACGAATATTAGCAAATCAAACTCAACAATATATTAAAAGGATCATATACCTTGACTAATCAGGATTTGTTACAGTGATGCCAGGATGGTGCAAAATGGAAAAATAAATGTGATACACCACATGAATAGAATAAAAGATTAAAAGTGCACTCTTATCATCACTCCTATTCAACTCTCCTAGACAGAGCAATCAGTCAAGAAAAAGAAAATGTATTTTAAAAGGTATATAAAAGGTATCCAAATAGAAAAGGAAGCAATTAAAAAATGTTTTTGCAGATAATGACATTCCATATAGAAAATCTTCAAGACTCCATGAAAAAACAAGTCAACAAGTTGCAGGATGCAACAAGTAAGTTACAGGATACACAACCAACATATGGAAAACAGCTGCATTTCTATGCAATGTAAAACTGCATTTCTATATTAAATCAAATTAATAAATCACTAACTTTAATAGAAAACAATCCAATTAAAAGCAGGCAAAGAATTTGAATAGTTTTACACAGAAGACAGGGCTTCTGTGTAATGGCTAAGAAATACATGAAAAGACACTTAACATCATTTAATCATCAAGAAAATGCAAATTAAAACCACAATGAGATATTAATGCCACACTAGTTTGGAATGGCTATTATCAAAAAGATAAGACATAAGAGACACTGATGTATAGACCAGACTTTTGGACTCTGGGACTGGGAGAGGGTGGGATGATTGGGGAGAATAACATTGAAATATGTATAATATTATATCTGAAATGTATTAATTGTTCAAACTAAATACTGTCATGTTACAATTTGTTCATATTAGATGTTTGTAATGTTTCTGATAATCAATAAAAGAGATTCTTGATAAAAAAAAAAAAAAGACATAACAAACATCGGTGAGAGTGCAATGTTAGTGTAAATGTCAACTAGTACAGCCACTACATAAAACAGTACAGATGTTCATAAAATTAAAAACTAGAACCACCATATAATCCAGAAATCCCACTTATGGGTATATATATAAAAGAAATAAAATCAAGATTTTATTGAAATATCCACACTCATGTTCACTGCATTCACAATGGTCAAAATATGGAAATAACTTCAGTATCTTTTCTTTTTTTTATATTCCACATATAAGTGTTACACAGTGTTTGTCTTTCTCAGATGTACTTAACCTAGTACAATACCCTCAAGGTAAATCTAAGTTGTTGCAAATGGCAGGATTTCTTCCTCTCATGGATGAATTAGTATTCCTCTCCCCACAATACACACATATAATATGTCTCAATAAAGGTGGAGAAAATAAAAAAACTGTCTATCCAGAATTTTGTATATGACAAAAAGATACCTTCAAATAAAAGCAACATAAAAACTTCACAAAGAAAACTAAAACAAAACTAAGCAAATAGACTAATAAAGACTACTCCTGAAAAACAGACAATCCAGACTGAATAAAAATCAATCACATGATATTTACAAGGACATACTTGGAATATAACAGCACATATAGATTACAGTAAAATGGAGAATAAATGTATACCGTGCAAACTTTTAACTATAAAATGCTGTTATGATTGTTATATTAGACAAAGAAATCAAGACAAGGAATATTACAAAGATTTTTTAAAAACCTTATAATAATAAAGTGGTAAATAATCAGGAAGATAAAATGACTACAAATTTTTATATACCAAATAATGACTCCCCAAATACATAAAGCAAAACATGAACTACAAGGAAAAATATGCAAATAGACAACCATAGGCGAGATTTTTACTACACCTCTATTGGTAACTGAGGGAAGAAGCAAACACAAAAAATAGTAAACATACAGAAGATTTGAACAGCACTGCTAATAAGCATGATCTAATGATCTAATCAACATACAATCACAATACCAACAATTACAGAATACACACTCCTTTCAGCTACACACTGAACATTCACCAAAAGACCTAACAGAAAGCCTCTATGAGTTTTTAAGGATAAAAAAACACAGGGAAAATTCTCAGAACATTATGGATTTAAATTAAGACATCAGCGACAAAAATGTTATCTGAAATATCCCAAATGTTTTGGTAATTAGGCAATATTTTGAACTGAATGATAATGAAAGTACAACATATTAAAATTTGTAGAATGCAGTTAAAACAGTGCTTAGAGGGAAATTTATAGCTTCACATACTTTATAACAAAAAAAGTTCTAAACCAATGATGTAAGCTTCAACCTTACATAACACACTTACATTTAAATGTTGGTTGCCCTCAGTTAAGGAGCAGAGAAAGATATTACTCCAAGATCACAAGAAAAAAAACATTTCTAATAACACACGCACAATCTCTCAGATAGAAGAACATATAAAATACAAGTCACACAATCATTCTCTGGGAGCTAAGGTGACAGAGGCTCTATCATCCTCTATCACCTTATAAGGTCATATAAGGTCATCCTCTATAAGAGGCTTCCAAGGTTGATCATGAGAAGTCCAAAGCCACCTAATGGAAGAAAAAACATAGAAAAGCATGGCAGATTTTTATAATTCAGCTTTGGAAGTAGTATATAATACTTTGTCTAATACTTCATTAGCAAGAATGTATAAACTATCCACATCTAGATAAATGGGAAGCATGAAGTCTGTTTTGGCCAGTACCTTCCTGGAACTTTATCCACTATGAAAAAGGAAAAATAAATTTGGTAAGTGGCCAGTCATGTCTGCCAAAATCTGCCCTCTTGTCTATAAATATTTATGTATTTCTTCTTCCTACACAGAAAAAATACTCACCTGCCTGGATATGTTAAGTACTGCTTACTGGGACAAAAATATCAATCTAAAATATTTATAAAAGAACGTTTCACAAAATTACATTATATGTGTACAGAATAAAATATAACTATACAAATGAGTTATATCAATATGTTAGCACTAACGATATAAAGTTATTTGTGACATGTTGATATCACACACATGCATTTATAGCACAGAAAAAGATATGCAAAAATTCAAACTGTGACACTGACAGGCTTGTCCTCATTTCATTACAAAAAGTTTAAATCTAAGACTTTACTAAAATGATAATCTCTGAGAAGTTAGAGATCCTCAAAGAGAAAACCATAAGCCAGCACCTGAATCACAGATAACAGTGAAGTGACAAAAATCATGACATTTGCTATACGTTTTAACACTCTTCACATATCAGATCAGATCAGATCAGTCGCTCAGTCGTGTCCGACTCTTTGCGACCCCATGAACCGCAGCACGCCAGGCCTCCCTGTCCATCACCAGCTCCCGGAGGCCACTCAGACTCGCATCCATCGAGTCAGTGATGCCATCCAGCCATCTCATCCTCTGTCGTCCCCTTCTCCTCCTGCCCTCAATCCCTCCCAGCATCAGAGTCTTCTCCAATGAGTCAACTCTTCGCATGAGGTGGCCAAAATACTGGAGTTTCAGCTTTACCATCATTCCTTCTAAAGAAATTCCAGGATTGATCTCCTTCAGAATGGACTGGTTGGATCTTCTTGCAGTCCAAGGGACTCTCAAGAGTCTTCTCCAACACCACACTTCAAAAGCATCAATTCTTCGGCGCTCAGCCTTCTTCACAGTCCAGCTCTCACATCCATACATGACCACAGGGAAGACCATAGCCTTGACTAGGCGAACCTTTGTTGGTAAAGTAATGTCTCTGCTTTTGAATATGCTATCTAGGTTGGTCATAACTTTCCTTCCAAGGAGCAAGCGTCTTTTAATTTCATGGCTGCAGTCACCATCTGCAGTGATTTTGGAGCCCAGAAAAACAAAGTCTGACACTGTTTCCACTGTTTCCCCATCTATTTCCCATGCAGTGATGGGACCAGATGCCATGATCGTCTTCACATATAGGACAGTATAATAAATTTATAGTAGTTAGAAGTATAGCTTAAAAACTGAGAAAGAAAAACTAAAGCGAAAATACAAATGTCATGGATAAGAACAGGAAACAGAAAAACTGTGGAACAGTCAATATCATAGTTTAAAATGAGTTTTAGATTTGCCTCTAAGCATCATAAAGTAAACCTAAAAGAAAGATTTTAGATATTTTTTTCAACATTGGTTTTACTAATACCATTTACATGTTTCCTCTGAATGCAGGTAAAAAAAATAAATATGACATAGGTAGACTGAGAAGAGTTTTTTATTATTTCATGAAACTAGATTGTTATTTTAACCTCAGATATAAGCTAAAATATTCTTCTTTCAGAGTTCTCTAAAGGCTGCTCTTTCTTGTTGATTTTGTGTTAACTGTGGTTTCCGGCCAGTCTGATCACCTTATCACTGCCCTTTTACCCAACTGTATTGCTTAGAGAAATTTCTTTTTAAACTCAGATAAATGCTGTGACCCATCATGTCACAGGGCAGATTTTATTTCTGAGTTAGGAATGGAATCACATATTGTAATGTCATTTCAATGTCATTTTTCAGAAAAATAAACCACTTTCACACTTGACACTAATCTTGTTCTGTTTTCCTTTTGTTTTGTATTATTCATCTTTAGAAATAGAAAGCACTTTCAACAAGTATACTTTTCAGTTTAACGTGATAACCTAACTAGGTCTGAAGTTAAGTACTATAATAGTGATATGTAAGTAAAATGTTACAAATACATTAAAATGATATTTTAAATATCAGTTCTCTTAATGTAAAGTTTTTATCTTCCTAGCCTCAGAGGAACTACACGGGATTATTACTGTAAGGTGAGTTGCCTCCTACTCCTAAAGCTGGGAAAACACTATCCAGTTAATAGAACTATTGGTTAGTGTGATATTCACAGGAATGGAGGTCATGGCAACACACATTATTTCTGGCAATGGAAGGATCCTAATAATTGGATTTGACCACCCAAATTAAAACGAGTCTTAAGTAGGCAAAGCAAAATAATATGCCTAAAAGACTCAGCAATCAAGAAGGAAAAAAGAAAATCGGGTATATATGAAACAGATGGAAGATTTAAAGCATGAAAAGACTTTCTGGAAGTTGGAAAAAAAAAAGACTATCAAATTTAAATATTCATTGGACCAATTTAACAATAATTACTATAAAGAATAAATTTAAAATACTGGAAGGTGAATGGGGAAACAAATCTCAACACAAAAATATAAAAATGGAATTCATGAGGAAAAGGGTAAAGTCGAGATAAAATCTTATATCAGAAAGCCTATACAGACTCCACTTCTACACACAGAGCATCCAACCTGCCTCTCTCTTAAGAAAGCAAAGAGCTGCCAACACCAGACATTTAAGGAAATCTTCATCAGTTACCAGGTTACTACATTACCAGTTTACTTACGCCTCAACTACAAAGTTACCCTTCAATTATCTGCTCTGTACTAATGAGCAGATACTTCTCTCACAGTAAGCACTATTACTCCTCCGTCCATGGGATTTTCCAGGCAAAAGTACTGGGGTGGGGTGCCAATGCCTTCGCCGTCTCTTTCACAGTAAGCACTATTTAAGCTTTATTCGCATATAGCTCTGGAAGAACACTGCAAGAGGAAAGGGGCCTCTCTTCCTTTTCATATGTCAGTCAAGTTATTCTTGCTCTTAACATATAGTCCAGAAGCAGCAATTATATAAAAGGAAATCCAGTGGTGTTTATCCCAGGCTCATGACAAGAGTGTGCAGTCCTTTGGCAACCTTAAACCCCAGCCTGAGATTAGTGATTACCCTTGTGATGCAGGCCTACTGACACAGACACTGGCATGCTTCAGGTCCCATGCTGGCAGCAGTGACCCCATCTTTCATGCACAACTGTCTACCATGCTTAACATGGCTATAACTCAGTATTGTTTTCTGCTGCCCAGCAACTGTGAACCAGCTCTGGTTAAGGCAATCCAGTGAACTTCTCTATTATTTAATAGGCTCTAACTCCACTTTCTCCAATAAGGTCTGAAATCCTGCCTAGGGAATCCTCTCTTCAAAGGCTGTCTTTCCTTGAGAAATCTCCTTCAGCCCTAGAAGATTTAGTGTTATCTTTACATCTTTATACTCTTCTATCATAGTTTAGTAATTATGTATAATACATTTTACCAATTCAAACTCTGTCGTTTTCAACTCCCAACTGAATCCAGATAGGTACAGAAATAGTCCTGGGAATGGTTCCAAATGATAAACCAGTAAAGATGAGATTTGGGGACTGGTTTGGTCATGTCCTGGGGATTAAGCACAGGGCTGAGATCCTGGCCAAGCAAATGAGATGCTAGTAATATATGCCAGACAGCAGTTTTAGGAAACCAGTGAACCTGTCAGCTGTGTTTCATCATGATGAAGTATCAACTCAAGCACATGCCTTTGGAACTTAACTAGCTATTATATTTGCCACTGGATTTCCCAAGTGATGCTAATGGTAAAGAATCCACCTGCCAGTGCAGTCGGAGAAGGCAATGGCATCCCACTCCAGTACTCTTGGTTGGAAAATCCCATGGATGGAGGTGCCTGGTAGGCTGCAGTCCATGGGGTCGCTAGGAGTCGGACACGACTGAGCGACTTCACTTTCACCTTTCACTTCATGCATTGGAGAAGGAAATGGCAACCCACTCCAGTGTTCTTGCCTGGAGAATCCCAGGGATAGCAGAGCCTGGCGGGCTGCCGTCTGTGGGGTCGCACAGAGTCGGACACGACTGAAGCGACTTAGCAGCAGCCAGTGCAGGAGACATAAGAGACCTGAGTTCAATATCTGGGTTGGGAAGATCCTTTGGAGGAGGGCATCCCAGACAAGAGGAGGCTGGCAGGCTATAGTCCATAGAGTCACAAAGTCTGACATGACTGAATGACTTAGTACAGCACAGGATACCTCCCATTATGGTAGTAATGATGACAACTGAGCACTTAGAAAATGAAGGGCTCAAGTCCATTAACTCTCAGCTTAAGTCACACTGTGAGAATCAGAGAGCTGACACTGCTGAAAGTCAAACTAAAAATTTAATTGTGTACATTGCTGAATTACAAAAATCAGCTAAATTCAGTCTCAAGTTTCTCATTTGAAAATTAAAACCTTAATGGGGAAAGAGTAAGATCCTGAAATTAGAATGGAGCACCTAGTTGGTCTTAAATGAAACTAACAATTTTGACCCCTTCCCTACTCCCTAACCCTCCCCTAGTAATTAGGAGCCTCATATACAGATGGAATGTAGAAGGCAATGGCACCTCACTCCAGTAGAAAATCCCAGGGACAGAGGAGCCTGGAAGGCTGCAGTCCTTGGGGTCACTGAGGGTCGGACACGACTGAACGACTTCACTTTCACGCACTGGAGAAGGAAATGGCAACCCACTCCAGTGTTCTTGCCTGGAGAATCCTAGGGATGGGGGAGCCTGGTGGGCTGCCATCTATGGGGTTGCACAGAGTCGGACACAACTGAAGTGACTTAGCAGCAGCAGTATACAAATGTAAATAGCTTGCTTTCCAGTGTCTAAGAACACTAGCCCTCTTTGGCTTAAGAATCTTCTGATAATCTCACATGGAAAAATTCTTGAAGGGTTATGCTCATTTTCCTAAAGACCCGCCACAGCCAACTCCTTTGGCCATTAGATTCATAACCAGAGTCAAAACTCAGCATGATCTAGGGGGCACAGGTATACTCTATGACCCAAGAGGAAACAGCTTACATACCCAGAAGAAACTAGAGAACCACATGTAGAGTGGATTCCTGAAGTATTTGACCACAGAGGGTAAAATATAATGTCACATCTAGACAAATTAATTGGCATGGGTACACTTAGCAGAGAGAACAGATTTAATACACTAGTTCATGTAGTTGAAAGTGGTGATCAGTATTATCTAATTGGTGCACCAAAAGCTGGATTTAAAGGTTGAGATGTCAGAGCTTTCTTGGCATTGATATGGAAGGAAGGAGGAAAGAATGTAATGATTTAGGGAGCTGAACTGGACTTACCATGTGAGAATTTCATACTGCCATTCCTCATCTATGTTACACAAGAGAGCCCAGAGAGCATTAGCGCAGGGAGGAATGACATCTACCATCCTTACAAAGGTCTGTGATTACTCTCCTTTGAGAGCCTGGTAAGAGTACAGGGAATGTGGTCATCAAGAAAAGCTTCCAGGCTTCAATGGAGATGATGAGAGCTGAGGTTAACACAGTCCAAGAGGATATACTTAAGCACCAAAGACAAGGTGGGTACATTACCTGTACAGGGATGTACTTATCATCAGAATAATTGGACAGCAGCTAAATGGTTACAGTGCCCGCAGGAACAAAACAGGGGTGCAGTCCATGTTTACTTTATATAACAGGAAAAATGCTAGGTCTTGTAGCCCGAAGTCTGTCACCAACACATAGTGCAGAGTTAAAGCCTTCTCATCAAGTTAACTTCTCACCAAGAACTTAAAGCCTTCTCATTTGCCCAATCTGAGTTAGCTCACAGATGCAGAATCAGCTGAATAAAGTGGAAACCAGGTCCCTTACAAAAGGACCTTGCAGAAGTTAAGTCACACCATATACCCTCCTCTTAACCTTCCCCAGAGACTTGAAGCCACTAATTAGAGATATTATATATCATAAAAATGAAATAGTTATTAATAAACATTGTCTCTGAACAGCCCTTAATTCCTGGCACTGTGGTTCAGAAGTTAATTTAAGAAAGAGGTTTATGGTGATACATGGGTCAGGTGATATACATGGAGATGTTAATTCCAGCCTGACCAAGAATGAGGCCAAAAGGTCAAGGAATTCACCCTGTGATTATTTCCTTGGTTCCTGAATATATACTTGGAACAGACATACTTGGCAACTGGAAGACACCCACATTAACTTTCTGATCTGTGGAATAAGAGGCATTATGGTTGGAATGTCTGAAGAAAGTTCATGGAACTTCCTTTCCTTACCAAGATAATAAACTAGAAGCAATACAACATCCCTGGGGGAATTACAGAATTTAACCAAAGACTTTAAAGAGGGAGAGGTAGAGAAATCTATCTTATCCCTACTAAACTCATCAGGTTGGCCAACACTGAAGTCAGATGGAAACGGGAGAACAACTGTGGATCATTGTAAGCGTAATCAAGTGGTGACCTATGGCACCTGCTGCTGCTGCTAAGTCGCTTCAGTCGTGTCCGACTCTGTGCGACCCCATAGACGGCAGCCCACCAGGCTCCCCCGTCCCTGGGATTCTCCAGGCAAGAATACTGGAGTGGGTTGCCTTTTCCTTCTCCAATGCATGAAAGTGAAAAGTCAAAGGGAAGTCGCTCAGTCGTGTCCGACTCTTAGCGACCCCATGGACTGCAGCCCATCAGGCTCCTCCGTCCATGGGATTTTCCAGGCAAGAGTACTGGGGTGGGGGTGCCGATGCCTTCCCCGATGGCACCTGCAGACCCTGTCAATTGATGTGCAGCTACCAACCTGGTTGGGCTACCCAGGTGGGCTCAGTGGTAAACAATCTGCCTGCCAGTGCAGGATATGCCAGAGACATGGGTTTGATCCCTGGGTCAGGAAGATCCTCTGGAGGAGGAAATGGCAACACACTCCAGTGTTCTCGCTGGGAAATCCAATGAACAGAAGAGTTTGGTGGATTACAGTTGATGGGGTTGCAAAGAGGTGGACACAACTGAACACACACACAGGCACACGATCTGGCTAATGTCTTTTTTCCTTATTTATAAGGACTACTCAAAGTCAGTTTTTTAAATCTGGAATGGACAAGAAAGTACAACTTTTACAGTGTTGCCTCAGCACTATGCTAATTTTCCTGCTGTCATAAACAGCTTCGTGATTACCTACATCTCCCAATCTTGAGAGTCAGGAATCTAGAAACAACTCAGCTGAATCCTCTCATAGGGTCTCACAAGGCTGCAATCAAGGCATTTGCTATCCTACATTATACATTATCACTTGGAGGTGCAAATGAGAAAGAATCTACTATTAAGCTCACGTTGTTGGGAGCATTTATTTTCTTGTGGTTGGTTAAAGAATTGAGGACCTTGACCACCTGCTGGCTATTTGCTGGAAACAAGTTCCAGATCCAAGAAGTTGCCCACAGTTTCTGGCCACTTGGACTTCTCCAACATGATCAATTACTTTGTCAACCAACAATCACAATCCTTAGACCAAATCACCTAGCAAGACAGAATCTTGTATAACAAAGGGTAATTTAAGAATTGCACTCCCATCACCCTTGCTATAACTGATGGTTCGAAGCAAGTCACAGGTCTCAACACAGTCAATGGATGAGTCAAGAGCATGAATACCAGGAAGCCATCAGGGGCAACACTTGAGTCTACCGCCAAAGCAGTCCACAGGTATCTTGATCATTTTTACATTCCACAAAACATCACATTAGTTCACTATTTTGATGACATGCCCCAACCACTGAATGCCCAAATACTTAACTGAGACGGCCATGGGGCCCCTAATGTTTCTGAGTTACTGTCCTGTATTTTGCATATATCTAAGGTTTGCTTGTATTTAATACCTTCTGTTCATCATATTCAATCAGCACAACGCTGTCAAAAATAAAAGTGAGTAATTATGTTGAGTAAATATCAGAAGAGAATGTTGAAAGAAATGAAAATATTATTTTGAGAAGCAGGACTGGGAGTAGGTAAAGTCATGACAAATTGCAATTATAGTCCCTGTATTCTTTGATATCTCTAAAAAATCATGTACATACATATAAACCAATTGGCTTACAAAAGGAAGAAAATAAAGATATGGATGAGAAATACTAGGTGAATAAACAAAAACAGATATGCTGAGTGGAAATATAAACATTAAACTGGAATTTAAAATTAGAAACACTAAACAGAAAGAAGATATTATATAATTCTAAAAGGCTAAATACTAAAGACATTTAAACAAGTGCAACATTTGCTTTAAATTTGCTTTTAGAATTCTCAATCCAATTATTTTTCATGTGACTTTTTTCTAATTGTTTTATGACATCACTGTGTATATTTAATTCTCTACTACATTTAAAAAAAATTATTTTGGTCGTGCCAGGTCTTCCTTGCTTTGTGCAGGCTTCTGGTTCTGGTGGGTTCTCTTGTCCCAGAACATGAGTTTTAGAGCATACAGGCTCAGCAGCATTTGGAATCTTCCGAGACTAAGGATGGAACCAGTGTTCCCTGCACTGGCAGACAGACTCGTGACCAATGGACCACCAGAAATACACTCTACTCAGACTTTGGTGTATTATAGGAGATAAAGTTCTGCATTTTTTTTCAAGTTGTTAATCAAGTGACAACTATGAAGAAAAACAAATAGGAAGGGTACAATTTTTTAACAAATTATTATATATGCTTAGGTCTGTTTGGTTTAGCGGATCTATTTTCCAGTTGTTGAGCGAATCACAAACATTAATATTTTCTGCAGTTTTACAGTCTACTAAATGGCAGACAGAGTCCGTTGTTACTCTTTATTTTTAGAATTTTCTTGGCCACTTAAGTGTAATTTGTTCTTCTCAATCACTTCAGCAATTTCAAAATCAATGCCTAAGATTCTGAATGGTGTTGCATTATATAAATAAATTAATTTTTAAAGACTTTTAAAGGAACTATTAGTGAACAATACTATTTCAGGAAAAAACTGATTTACTTCTAAGTAAAGAAACAAAATCCTGGGGATTCAAAGTTCCAACATTTAAAAACACTTTTTAAACTGATGTATAGTTGATTTATGGCAACCCACTCCAGTATTCTTGCCTGGAGAATCCCAGGAACGGGGGAGCCTGGTGGGCTGCCATCTATGGGGTTGCACAGAGTTGGACACAACTGAAGTGACTTAGCAGTAGCAGCAGCATAGTTGGTTTAGTATAAAGTATAAAGAAATATAGTTTATATTTCTTTATGAAGAAAAATAAAGTATAAAGTATGATTTAATAGAAAGAAATATAGAAGAAGACAATGGCAACCCACTCCAGTACTCTTGCCTGGAAAATCCCATGGATAGAGGAGCCTACTAGGCTGCAGTCCATGGGGTCGCAAACAGTCAGACACGACTGAGCGACTTCACTTTTACTTTTCACTTTCATGCACTGGAGAAGGAAATGGCAACCCACTCCAGTGTTCTTGAATGGAAAATCCCAGGGACGGCAGAGCCTGGTGGGCTGCCATCTATGGGGTCGCACAGAGTTGGAAATGACTGAAGTGACTTAGCGGCAGCAGCAGCATACAGAAATATACTTTATTTTTCTTTATAAAGAAAAACTATATAGTATAAAGAAAGCTGAGCACCAAAGAATTGATGCTTTTGAACTGTGGTGTTGGAGAAAATTCTTGAGAGTCCCTTGAACTGCAAGGAGATCCAACCAGTCCATCCAAAAGGAAATCAGTCATGAATATTCATTGGAAGGACTGATGTTGAAGCTGAAATTCCAATACTTAGCCACCTGATGCAAAGAAATCATTTGAAAAGACCCTGATGCTGGGAAAGATCAAAGGCCGGATAAGAAGGGGACAACAGAGGATGAGATGGTTGGATGGCATCACCAACTTGATGGATATGAGATTGAGTAAGCTCAGGGAGTTGGTGATGGACAGGGAGGCCTGGTGTGCTGCAGTCCATGGGGGTCACAGTCAAACATGACTGACCGAATGAACTGATAGTTGATTTACAATATTGTGATAGTTTCAGGTGTATAGCATAGTGATTCAGCTTTTCTTTTCCAAACTATATTCCATTATAGGCAAATACAAGATATTTGATATAATTCTCAGTGCTATACAGTAAATTTATGTTGCTTAATTATTCTATGTATAGTAGTTTATATCTGTTAGTCCCATACTCCTAATCTGTCCCTCCACTACTACTTCTGTCCTTTTGAGGGTAACAATAGTTTGTTTTCTACGTCTGTGAGTCTGTTTCTGTTTTGTACATAGATTCATTTGTATTATTTAAAATTGTTTATTGAAATACAGGTGATTTAAAATATCACATTAATTTCAAGTATACAGCATAATGATTCAGTATTTTTACAAATATTTTCATTAAAAGTTGTAATAATAAGATAATAGCTTTAATTCCCTGTGGGCTTCCCTTGTGGCTCAGCTGGTAAAGAATCTGCCTGCAATGCAGGAGACCTGGGTTCAATCTCTGGGTTGAGAAGATCCTCTCCAGAAGGGAAAGGATACCCACTCTAGTATTCTGGTCTGGAAAATTCCACTGACTGTACAGTCCATGGGGTCACAAAGAGTAGGACACGACTAAGCGACTTTCACAATTCCCTGTGCTGTACAATATACTCTTCTTATCAATTTTATACATAGTAGTTTGTATGTCTTAATCCCATAGCCAATCTAGCCTAGACAGCATATTAAAAAGCAGAGACATTACTTTGCCAACAAAAGTCCGTCTAGTCACAGCTATGGTTTTTCCAATAGTCATGGATGGATGTGAGAGTTGGACTATAAAGAAGGCTGAGCACTAAAGAATTGATGCTTTTGAACTGTGGTGTTGGAGAAGACTTTTGAGGGTCCTTTGAACTGTAAAGAGATACAACCAGTCCATACTAAAGGAAATCAGTCCTGAATATTCACTGGAAGGACTTATGCTGAAGCTGATACTCTAATACTTTAGCTACCAGATGCGAAAACAACTAATTTGAAAAGACCCTGATGCTGGGAAAGATTGAAGGTGGGAGGAGAAGGGGACAACAGAGAATTAGACGGTTGGATGGCATCACCGACTCAATGGACAGGAGTTTGGGTAAACTCTGGGAGTTGGTCATGGACAGGGAGGCCTGGCATGCTGCAGTCCATGGGGTCACAAAGGTCAGATCAGATCAGATCAGTCGCTCAGTTGTGTCCGACTCTTTGCGACCCCATGAACCGCAGCACGCCAGGCCTCCCTGTCCATCACCAGCTCCCGGAGGCCACTCAGACTCGCATCCATCGAGTCAGTGATGCCATCCAGCCATCTCATCCTCTGTCGTCCCCTTCTCCTCCTGCCCTCAATCCCTCCCAGCATCAGAGTCTTCTCCAATGAGTCAACTCTTCGCATGAGGTGGCCAAAATACTGGAGTTTCAGCTTTACCATCATTCCTTCTAAAGAAATCCCAGGATTGATCTCCTTCAGAATGGACTGGTTGGATCTTCTTGCAGTCCAAGGGACTCTCAAGAGTCTTCTCCAACACCACAGTTCAAAAGCATCAATTCTTCGGCGCTCAGCCTTCTTCACAGTCCAGCTCTCACATCCATACATGACCACAGGAAAGACCATAGCCTTGACTAGGCGAACCTTTGTTGGTAAAGTAATGTCTCTGCTTTTGAATATGCTATCTAGGTTGGTCATAACTTTCCTTCCAAGGAGTAAGCGTCTTTTAATTTCATGGCTGCAGTCACCATCTGCAGTGATTTTGGAGCCCAGAAAAACAAAGTCTGACACTGTTTCCACTGTTTCCCCATCTATTTCCCATGCAGTGATGGGACCAGATGCCATGATCTTCGTTTTCTGAATGTTGAGCTTAAAGCCAACCTTTTCACTCTCCACTTTCACTTTCATCAAAAGGCTTTTTAGCCCCTCTTCACTTTCTGCCATAAGAGTGGTGTCATCTGCATATCTGAGGTTATTGATATTTCTCCCAGCAATCTTGATTCCAACTTGTGTTTCTTCCAGTCCAGCATTTCTCATGATGTACTCTGCATATAAGTTAAATAAACATGGTGACAATATGCAGCCTTGACGTACTCCTTTTCCTATTTGGAACCAGTCTGTTGTTCCATGACCAGTTCTAACTGTTGCTTCCTGACCTGCATACAGATTTCTTAAGAGGCAGATCAGGTGGTCTGGTATTCCCATCTCTTTCAGAATTTTCCATAGTTTATTGTGATCCACACAGTCAAAGGCTTTGGCATAGTCAATAAAGCAGAAATAAATGTTTTTCTGGAACTCTCTTGCTTTTTCCATGATCCAGCGGATGTTGGCAATTTGATCTCTGGTTCCTCTGCCTTTTCTAAAACCAGCTTGAACATCAGGAAGTTCACGGTTCACATATTGCTGAAGCCTGGCTTGGAGAATTTTGAGCATTACTTTACTAGCGTGTGAGATGAGTGTAATTGTTCGGTAGTTTGAGCACTCCTTGGCATTGCCTTTCTTTGGGATTGGGATGAAAACTGACCTTTTCCAATCTTGTGGCCACTGCTGAGTTTTCCAAATTTGCTGGCATATTGAGTGTAGCACTTTCACAGCATCATCATTCAGGACTTGGAATAGCTCCACTGGAATTCCATCACCTCCACTAGCTTTGTTCGTAGTGATGCTTTCTAAGGCCCATTTGACTTCACATTCCAAGATGTCTGGCTCTAGGTCAGTGATCACATCATCATGATTATCTAGGTCTTGAAGCTCTTTTTTGTACAGTTCTTCTGTGTATTCTTTCCACCTCTTCTTAATATCTTCTGCTTCTGTTAGGTCCACACCATCTCTGTCCTTTATCGTGCCCATCTTTGCATGAAATGTTCCTTTGGTATCTCTGATTTTCTTGAAGAGATCCCTAGTCTTTCCCATTCTGTTGTTTTCCTCTATTTCTTTGCATTGATCACTGAAGAAGGCTTTCTTATCTCTTCTTGCTATTCTTTGGAACTCTGCATTTAGATGTTTATATCTTTCCTTTTCTCCTTTGCTTTTCACTTCTCTTCTTTTCACAGCTATTTGTAAGGCCTCCCCAGACAGCCATTTTGCTTTTTTGCATTTCTTTTCCATGGCGATGGTCTTGATCCCTGTCTCCTGTACAATGTCACGAACCTCATTCCATAGTTCATCAGGCACTCTATCTATCAGATCTAGGCCCTTAAATCTATTTCTCACTTCCACTGTATAATCATAAGGGATTTGATTTAGGTCATACCTGAATGGTCTAGTAGTTTTCTCTACTTTCTTCAATTTCAGTCTGAATTTGGCAATAAGGAGTTCATGGTCCGAGCCACAGTCAGCTCCTGGTCTTGTTTTTGCTGATTGTATAGAGCTTCTCCATCTTTGGCTGCAAAGAATATAATCGATCTGATTTCGGTGTTGACCATCTGGTGATGTCCATGTACAGAGTCTTCTCTTGTGTTGTTGGAAGAGGGTATTTGCTATGACCAGTGCATTTTCTTGGCAAAACTCTATTAGTCTTTGCCCTGCTTCATTCCGTATTCCAAGGCCAAATTTGCCTGTTACTCCAGGTGTTTCTTGACTTCCTACTTTTGCATTCCAGTCCCCTATAATGAAAAGGACATCTTTTTGGGTGTTAATTCTAAAAGGTCTTGTAGGTCTTCATAGAACCTTTCAACTTCAGCTTCCTCGGCATTACTGGTTGGGGCATAGATTTGGATTACTGTGACATTGAATGGTTTGCCTTGGAAACGAACAGAGATCATTCTGTCGTTTTTGAGATTGCATCCAAGTACTGCATTTCGGACTCTTTTGTTGACCATGATGGCCACTCCATTTCTTCTGAGGGATTCCTGCCCACAGTAGTAGATATAATGGTCATCCGAGTTAAATTCACCCATTCCAGTCCATTTTAGTTCACTAATTCCTAGAATGTCAACATTCACTCTTGCCATCTCTTGTTTGACCACTTCCAAAGTGGTCACAAAGTGTTGTACACAACTTAGTGATTGAACTGAACCGAATCCCATAGCCCCACTTGTCCCCTCCCTACAGGATAAGTACTAGTTTGTTTTCTATATCTGAGTCTGCTTCTTTTTTCATATACATTCATCTGTATTATTTTTTATATTCTGCATGTGACATCATACAGTATTATCTTTGACTTATTTCACTAAGCATAATATTCTCTAGGACCATCCACATTATTCCAAGTGGCAAGATTTCTCTCTTTTTGAGGCTGAGTAATATTCCATTGTGTATACATATATCACATTTTCTTTATCCATTCCATAGTTGGGTATTTGGGTTGCTTTCACATCTTGGCTATTGTAAACAGTGCTGCTGAGAGCAATGAGAGGCATCTGTCTTTTCAAGTTTGTGTTTACATTTTTTCCAGATATATTGCAGAGACTGGATTTCTTGGGATTATACAGTAGTTCTATTTTTAGTTTTTTAAGAAATTCCACACTATTTCTCACAGTGGCTATACCAATTTACAATCCCAAAAATCATGTACAAGGTTTTCCTTTTCTCCACATTCTCTCCAACACTTGCTATTTGTAGACTTTCAGTCGACAGCCGTTCTGACTGGTGTGAGGTCACTGTCAACTATTCACTAAATGTTGAATATATGCATTTTACTGTGGAAGGTGGTATACTAGATACAAAATGTACTTGTCATAGTTGCTGATACTCAAAAATACTTAATCTTGAGGGTTTTTGGAGGGAGGGGCATGGGGGCAAGGAGGGACACAAACATATTATAAGTGTGTAGCTAGTATCTGGCATGAGAGGAGTTCATACATTAAACTTGACTGGAAGAAGCTGTATACACTTTAAAGAAAGCTAAGGGAGTTTGCCTCACATTGAACAGATGTTTTTAAAATAACAGTTAACTGTGACCACCTGTTTTTCAGTAAGCCATCAGCAGGAGCTGATAATGGAAAACTTAAGAAAAAATGGAGCCTGCTATACAGTTGGCCAGAAGTTCATTCAGGTTTTTCTATACCATCTTATGGAAAAACCCAAATGAACTATTTGGCCAACCCAATACTTACCAATAATGTCAGAGTTTAAGTTAAACTAGTGATTCAAGATGTTTTTATTTCATGAACCAGCAAATCTAAATATATGATTTGAGAGATAAGCAAAGAGTTGCCAACAACAGTAAAATAATGAACAACAAGATATAAGAAAGACAGTCAATACTTGCCTTTATTTTTCTCTTCTGCATGAATTACTGTCAAAGAATTAATGGAACTATTCTGAACTGTTATGATTCTTTGCATACTCACAAAAGTCCTTTACTAGAAGAGATACTGATATCAAAACAACTAAAAATGTCCAAATTAGTTATTTTTATTAACCTCAGCATTTTATTCTAAGCAGCATTTTATTAGAGTACATTATCTAATACATATTTCAAAAGAACATGATTAATTTGTGGTAACTTACATTACACATGCTTGGCGAGGTCTGCCTTGGCTTAAAACATGACCTCCCAGAATCCTTTTCTTTATAACTTTCTCCAGCTTTAACCAAGATTTTAGCATGATGTATTCTAAAATTCCCCTATAATATCTACAAATACAAGCCCCAAACACAGAATCAAAACCACATTAAGTCTCACTGGAGGTGAGCTTTGAATTTTATCATAAACCAAGTATGACTAAAATATTTTATGTCACAACACACTGCCATAAATTAGCCTTATTTATTCTCACAAGGAGCCTAATGTGCACAATAACAATCACTGATAAGGAAACTATAGGTAAAAGATGTTCAGTGACTCTCAAGGCCATCTCAACTGAATAATGAAAATTTTGTCTTCTAACAGTACAGCATTTTCCCCACTATTGTCTAGTAAGGCTCAGTTTTAGATCAATCAAAGCTAAAAATACCTAGAGAACTGAATGCACTGAATTTTCAAATCATCTTAAGCCACGTTTATTCTGAAAACTGAAGTCGGTAAATCTCTTAAAATGACTATGTACCCTTTATCATTTATAAACATTAAAACCACTGAGCCCATTTTTTTCTGCTCTAGAATACTACACAATTTTTGGTTTCTTTCTCTTAATTCACTCTCCAACTGATTTTCCTTTCAACTATTTTCTCTGAAAACATCCAGAACTAGCAGTTTACTATAAAATTCCTCTACATGGTTTAAACAATTCAATGTCTCTATATCCTTAATGCAATCTGAAACTTGGCTATTCTCCCTAATGGCTTCATAATACTACATACTTCCTTTTTTGTGCTTTATGATAATTGGCTTTAATTTCATAAATTAAAGCCACTCTGTTTCTATCAGCATTCAAATCTCATCAGCCTTTCAGATCCTTGCCAGGTGGCTTACCTTCCTACTACCCACCCTTTTTATGATACACTAATTATCCCCTAGGGTCACCCCCTACCCTCTCGCTCTCCCCTGTGTAACTGAACCTCTGTTTCTTGGTCAAGGTCTTCCCTTCCACCCCAATCAAAGCATCCCAAGCCAATTCTAAAATGTTAATAAAGATATATCCAATATCTTAAAATATATATATTTTTACTTCTGATCATCTGAAAAACCACCAATATTTTAAATTCAAATTCCCCAAATACATCTAAGACATTGAGGAACTACTTCTCCTTTGAAATCATTAAATTTCCATACTACCTGGCATGATCTCTGTTTATTAAACACAAAGTTTTATACCCACACTGTGTCTTTTGAGCCTCATCAATAAACTTCAGCCTTGTAACTTCTTTATCTTCAGTTAATTTCTTTACCAATTATTGGAGTGCCATTACAATTTACCATACAAACTAGAAAAACTTAAAGGGTGAAAGGGGGTACTATTAATTACACTAGAAAAGACTGTCCTAAATCTTTTCAGTCTCTTGCCAGGATTCTCAACTGCTTTGTGCTGCTGACGCTGGCTTCAACCAGTAACACAAGTTTATTCTGGAATTAAATGTTCAGGTTAGTAGAAAACTGGAGTTAAAGTCACCCTAACTAATTTTTTCTCTTCCATTTTACTCTGGGATTGATCGAGTCCTTCTACAATTTATTAAATGAGTAAATATCATTTCATAAACCAAACAGTTCTAAAAGTATTTTTAAAATAACACCTTAAAAAAAAAATTGCCAGTCCTTAGTATCACTTAAGAATAACCTACTATTGTATCAGTATGTGGAAAAGGTGTGAAATGGCTAGCTATAAATGAGCAGGAAGTGATATCATAGCAGAAAAATCTTAAGATATATGTGTGGATATGATGACATGATTATTAAAACTGATGACTGTAGTGAAAATACACCTGTCTTGCAGTTAATGCATGAATGTTGTCATAAAGTTGGCAACAACATTTTCCAAGTATTGAATATATGTCCACAATGTACCTTCTGAAATCAAAATGACTAAATTATGAAGTACTGATATTTCAAAACCAAAGTTAGGCTATGGATAGTACACACAAATGATTTCCTATCATATCTACTGGAAAAACCCTGTTAATCACACTCTTCTCAGTTAAAATATCAGATCTTAGTAAAAATACAGATTAACATTTGTCAGGCGTACTTAAAATGGACAGGAAGAAAAGACCTAAGCACAACCAAGTTTAATGTATAAGACATTAAAGTTCACAAGGAAAAGCTAACAAGAAATATATCTAGACAAGCATCTCTGAGTGATAAGTGAAAGTTGGAGTTTTACTAGAGCATATGAAATATGTGACTTTCTTGAAAATGTGTATTCATACACTACAGAATTTCTGCAGTCATAAAGCATTCATATTTAAGCACAAAGATGCTGCAAACAACACAACATATATACATACTTTTTAAAACTATTTTTTTTAATGTCAGATTAGTTTGCACTGTTTCAAGTAATCATAACCCTCAAAGGACTACAACTGTTGAGAAGGAGTCGCTGGCACAAATCACATGGAATATATTTCTCCATCCTCTCACTTGCAGTCTATATGAGTCTTTAGGTCTGAAGTGGGTTTGTTGTAGACAGCATAAATATGGGTCTTGTTTGTATATCCACTCAGCCAGCCTGCAGCTTTTGGTTGGAGCATTTAACCCATTTACATGTAAAGTAATTATTGATATATATGTTCCTACTGCCATTTTCTTAATTGTTTGGGGTTTGCTTTTGTAGATCTTTTTCTTCTCTTGTATTTCATGACTATATAAGTCCCTTTAACATTTGTTGTAAAGCTGATTTGGTGGCACTGAATTTTCTTAACTTTTGCTTGTCTGAAAAGCTTTTGATTTCACCATTAATTGTGAATGAGATCCTTATCAGGTATAGTAATCTTGGTTGTAGATTTTTCCCTTTTAGTATTTTAAATATATTCTGCCATTCCCTTCTGACCTGCACAGTTTCTGCTGAAAGCTCAGCTGTTAAACATGGGGTTTCCCTTGTATGTTACTTGTTGCTTGTCCCTTGCTGCTTTTAATATTCTTTCTTGGTGTTTAGTCTTCGTTAGTTTGATTAGTATGTGTCTTAGCATGTTTGTCCTTGGTTTTATCTCGTATGGGACTCTTTGCGTCTCTTGAACTTTATTGACTATTTCCTTTGCCATGTTGGGGAAATTTTTTTACTATAATCTCTTCAAAATTTTTCTCATACCCTTTCGTTTTCTCTTCTTCTGGGACCCCTATAATTCGAATGTTGGTGGGTTTGATACTGTCTGTGAGGACACTTGAGAGTATCCTCAGTTCTTTTCTTTTACTTTATTCTGCTCTTCAGAAGTTATTTCCATCATTTTATCTTCCAGCTCACTGATTCTCTCTTCTGCTTCAGATATTCTGCTACTGATTCCTTCTAGAGTGTATTTAATTTCAGTAATTGTGTTGTTTGTATGTTTATTCTTTAATTCTTCTAGATCTTTGTTAATTGATTCTTGCATTTTCTTCATTTTTCTTTCAAGGTTTTTGATCATCTTTATTATCATTATTCTGAATTCTTTTTTCAGGTAGTTTGCCTGTTTTTTTCTTCATTTATCTGGACTTCTGTGTTTCTAGTTTGTTCCTTCATTTGTGTAGTATTTCTCTGCCTTTTTTATTATTATTTTTTAACTTATTGTGTTTGCAGTCTCCTTTTCCCAGGCTTGAAGGTTGAATTCTTTCTTCCTTTTGATTTTTGCCCTCCTAAGGCTGGACCAGTGGTTTGTGTAAGCTTCATATAGGGTGAGATGTGTGCTGAGATTTTTGTTGTTCTTTCTTTTTCCAGTTATGAGCAAGTGAGATGGTAATCTTGTCTGCTGATGATTTGGTTTGTATTTTTGTTTTGTTTCTTGTTTAGTTGAGGTATCCTGCACAGGGTGCTACTGGTGATTGGGTGATGCTGGTCTTCTATTCAAGTGGTTTCCTTTGTGTCAGTTCACACTATTTGATACTCCCTAGGGTTAGTTCTTTGGTAGTCTAGGGTCTTGGAGTTAGTGCTCCAACTCCAAAGGCTCAAGGCTTGATCTCTTTTTTTTGGGCCACTCTGTGTAACAGGATGCTAGTTCCCCAACCAGGGATCGAGCACATGTCCCCTGATATTCTTTTGGAAGAGAAGCCATTGGAATGAAATTGATGTTCTGAAGCTTCTGTGGGCAGCATAGAAAGATCTGACAACCACTATTTCTTCTCCATGCACTTACTTTTTCAAAATCACTTTCAAATTTGTTATCACTCTCTTCATCTCTATTCATGCTTATCAAAAATTCTAGCTTTAACTCCAGGTTAAGAAATCCTGTACTAGATCAAAAGTCCTCAACAGGAAGAAAATCCTTTTAGTCTTCCATTTTCAAAGGCTTGGATGTCCCTTGCAGCTCAGCAAGTAAAGAATCCACTTATCATGCACAAGACCTGGGTTAAATCCCTGGGTTGGGAAGATCCCCTGGAGAAGGAAAAGGCTACCCACTGCAGTATTCTGGCTTGGCGGATTCTATGGACTATATAGGCGATGGGGTCACAAAGAGTCAGACACGACTAAGCGATTGTCACTTTCACTTTTTCAAAGGTTTAGGACTAAAGCCCAGAAAATAATAAGGAATGTTATCAACATATATATATACTTTTCTTAAAACAGTTTAGAAACAAATCCTGGAAATATTTTTTGAAAGTTTCTGCTTTATACATGATTAGTTAGTATATCGGAGAAGGCACTGGCACCCCACTCCAGTACTCTTGCCTGGAAAATCCCATGGATGGAGGAGCCTGGTAGGCTGTAGTCCATGGGGTCGCTAAGAGTCGGACATGACTGAGCAACTTCCTTTTCACTTTTCACTTTCATGCATTGGAAAAGGAAATGGCAACCCACTCCAGTGTTCTTGCCTGGAGAATCCCAGGGGTGGGGGAGCCTGGTGGGCTTCCGTCTATGGGGTCGCACAGAGTTGGACACGACTGAAGTGACTTAGCAGCAGTTAGTATACACAGTAAGAAACTACAAGAGCACATAATCCAAACGTATTGAGGTGGACAAAAGAAGAAATGCTAAGAAATCTCATTTATATCTCTATATATCTTTATTTACGCTTTCCTAAGGGCACAGCATTAAAGAATCTGCCTGCCAATGTAGAAAACACTGGTTCGATGCCTGGGTAGGGAAGATCCCCTGGAGAAGAAAATGGCAACCCACTCAAGTATTCTTTTGTTTTTAAATTTTTCTTTATTTTTTATTTGATGGACGACTGCTTTACAATTTTGTGGTGGTAAACAATCCATGGAATTCTCCAGGCAAAAATACTGGAGTGGATTGACATTCCATTCTTGAGGATCTTCGTGACCCAGGGATTAAATCTGGGTCTCCTTCATTAGATTCTTTACCTTCTGACCACCAGAGTAGCCCTAAGAATTAGACTTAGGGAAGAATCAGAAACTTAACTTTACTATCTTTTCTCCTGAAAATATTGACATCACTCAACAAACAGCATAACAAGATTGTCTTTACTTGCTCATTTTTCCACTGTGGTTGGTGAACAGTAGATATATGTAAATATACATGTATCTTTGAGAAACAGTCAACAATGCTAATACTTCAAAATCTATGCAACACAAAAACCTGCAAGGTATACAGTTTATGTTTAGAACTTTGTTACAACTGTTGTCAAATAACCTAAGCATCTTAAGGCACTAATCTGATTATGAAATAGTCTGCAACAGTTCTAAATGTCAGTTTAACATAGGCACAAAATAATGATATGTGACCATGAATCTTAAACAATAAAAGAGTTGAAAAATAACCCAATCAAATATCTAAAAAAGGATTGACAATGATTTTACTGTATAAAAATTTAATCATTTATGGGAAAAACCTTGGGTTAGAAAATCGGAACATTTCTGAAGTTAAAATTAAGTTACTATGATTCTAAGGTGTGTACCCTGGTATGTTAATACCATGACTAAAGTAACTATTTCATTTATCCAATTACTATTTGAAGTTCTATTTAAAACATCTTCCTCTTATGTAAAACCTAACTCAGGATAAAACATATATATATAGGTTTCTTTTCTTTTATTGGCATTATTCTGATGCAAGTTCAAACTCTCTCGTTATCTATCTTCTTCACATTTTATTAAACTCCGTTAACTTTGCAATATTAACAAAGTCACAAAAAATACTAGTGACAAAGTATATACAAATATTTTAATATAATAAAACATTACTAATACCAGCTATAATAGAGGTAAGCTGAAGAATAAACCCCAAAAATTTCTGGACAGTCTTTCACAAAAAAATAAAAATGTGTTTAGGTAACTAAATTAATATTCCCTTTTAAGTGAGAAGCATATGTGTTGGTGGTTTGGCCACATGATATGGCCATTATGCAAGCCCAAATGAAGCCAAATTTTCTTCTCATCAATAAGTAGTACTAGCAGATAATTCGGGAAGGCAATGGCACCCCACCCCAGTACTTTTGCCTGGAGAATCCCATGGACGGAGGATCCTGGTAGGCTCCAGTCCATGGGGTCGCTAAGAGTCGGACACGACTGAGCGACTTCACTTTCATTTTTCTCTTTCATGCATTGGAGAAGGAAATGGCAACCCACTCCAGTGTTCTTGCCTGGAGAATCCCAGGGACGGGGGAGCCTGGTGAGCTTCCGTCTATGGGGTCGCACAGAGTCGGACACGACTGAAGTGACTTAGCAGCAGCAGCAGCAGATAATTCAGGATGAAGATGATACTTCTCTCTTTGTAATGTATTGAGAAACAGCTATTTCTCACCTAAATTCATCTAAGCCTTCAAAAGATATTCCATCACTTTTAAATGATTCTAGAATGTAATTCTAACCTTTTATTTTAGACATAATCAAAGATGACATTAATTTGTCTGCCTTTAGAGAATCAGATTTCTTACCCTTGGACCAAGAGTTCAGTTCAGTCGCTCAGTCATGTTAGACTCTTTGCAACCCCATGGGCTGTAGCACACCAGGCTTCCCTGCCCATTACCAACTCCTGGAGCTTGCTCAAACTCACGTCCCTTGAGTCAGTGGTGCCATCCAACCATCTCGTCCTCTGTCGACCCGTTCTCCTCCTGCCTTCAATCTTTCCCAGAATAAGGGTCTTTTCCAATGAGTCAGTATTTCACATCAATCAGGTTGCCACGGTATTGAAGCGTAAGCATCAGTCCTTTCAATGAATATTCAGGACTGATTTCCTTTAGGATTGACTGATTTGATCTTCTTGGTGTCCAAGGGACTCTCAACAATCTTCTCCAATACCATAGCTCTAAAGCATGAATTCTTTGGTGCTCAGCTTTCTTCATGGTCCAACTCTCACATCCATACATGACTACTAGAAAAACTATAGCTATGTCTAGATGGACCTTTGTCAGCAAAGTAGTATCTCTGCTTTTTAATATGCTGTCTAGGTTTGTCATAGCTTTTATTCCAAGGAGCAAGCATCGTTTATTTTAATGGCTGTAGTCACCAACTGCAGTGATTTTGGTGCCCAAAAAAAGAGTCTGCCATTGTTTCCCTTCTTATCTCATCTATATGTCATGAAGCAATGTGACCAGATGCCATGATCTTCATTTTCTCAAGAGTTAAGTTTTAAGCCAGCATTTTCACTCTCCTCTTTCACTTTCATCAACAGGCTCTTTAGTTTCTTTTCACTTTATGTCATAAGGGTGGTGTCATCTGCATATGTGATTACTAATATTTTTCCCTACAATCTTGATTTCAGCTGTACTTCATCTACCCCAGCATTTCACATAATGTATACTCTGAATATAAGGTAAATAAGCAAGGTGACAATATACAGCCTTGACTTACTCCTTTCCCAATTTGGAACCAGTCTGTTGTTTCATGTCCAGTTCTGTTGCTTCTTGTCCTGCATAAAGATTTCTCAAGAGGCAGGTCTGGTGGGCTGGTATTCCCATTTCTTTAAGAATTTTCCACAGTTTTGTTGTGATCCATATAGTCAAAGGCTTTGGCACAGTCAATGATGCAGAAGTAGATGTTTTTCTGGAATTCTCTTGCATTTTCTATGATCCAGCGGATGTTGGCAATTTGATTTCTGGTTCCTCTGCCTTTTCTAAATCCAGCTTGAACATCTGGAAATTCATGGTTCACATACTGTTGAAGCCTGGCTTGGAGAATTTTAAGCATTACTTTCCGAGTGTGTGAGATAAGTGCATTGTGCGCTAGCTTGAACATTCTTTGGAATTGCCTTTCTTTGGGCTTGGGATGAAAACTGACATTTTCTATTCCTGTGGCCATGCTGAGTATTCCAAATCTGCTGGTATATTGAGTGCAACACTTTCACCACATCATATTTTAGGATTTGAAATAAATCAGCTGGAATTCCATCACCTCCACAAGCTTTGTTCCTAGTGATGCTTCCTAAGGCCCACTTGGCTTCACACTCCAGGATATCTGGCTTGAGGTGAGAGATCACATCATCATGGCTATCTGGGTCATTAAGATCTTTTTGTATAGTTCTTCTGTGTATTCTTGCCACCTTTTCTTAGTATATTCTGCTTCTGTTAGGTCCATACTGTTTCTGTCCTTTATTGTGCCTATCTTTGCATGAAATATTCCCTTGGTATCTCTAGTTTTCTTGAAGACATCTCTAGTCTTTCCCATTCTATTGTTTTCCTCTATTTCTTTGCACTGATTCACTTATAAAGGCTTTCTTATCTCTCCTTGCTATTCTTTGGAACTCTGCATTCATATGGATATATTTTTCTTTTTCTCCTTTGCCTTTCGTTTCTCTTCTTTTCTCAGCTATCTGTAAGGCCTCCTCAGACAACCATTTTGCCGTTTTGGGTTTCTTCTTAATTAATCTTAACCTTTTATTTTAAGCACAATCAAAGATGACATTATTGTGTTTGCTTTACAGAATCAGATTTCTTATCCAAGGACTAAGAATAAGAAGGAATATTAGAAATGGGTCTTCAAAAGAGGTTGGGACACAAAGCCAGAAAGAAAGATAGTCGTAGAAAAAGAACTGTTAGGATGGAGACAGCCAGGTGAGAAGAACGGGATGGTGGTGAAGAAAGTACATTATCTGCCTTGAGTCAAGAATCAAATTTCACTCCTGAAGTGGTCTGAACACTGTTCTCTGACTCTCCCCACTATAAGCATAAGCACAAGTCCTCTTTTAGAGTTTGAAGTGAAAATTGCTACCATTATCTTTTATCTCAATTACTGCAAAGTGCTCTGATTTCCATTCCTGCCAACTTTTCTACCTCATGTTCTATCATTCTCTTCATGCCAAACTCAATTTTCTTCTATCCATTAAATACACTATCAGATCAGATCAGATCAGTCGCTCAGTCGTGTCCGACTCTTTGTGACCCCGTGAACTGCAGCACGCCAGTCCTCCCTGTCCATCACCAACTCTCGGAGGTCACTCAGACTCACATCCATCGAGTCAGTGATGCCATCCAGCCATCTCATCCTCTGTCGTCCCCTTCTCCTCCTGCCCCCAATCCCTCCCAGCATCAGAGTCTTTTCCAATGAGTCAACTTTTCGCATGAGGTGGCCAAAGTACTGGAGTTTCAGCTCCAATGCCTTAAACAAGAGCTCTCAATGAATTTCTGTTGAATGAATCAACTGTAGCCCAACTTTTTTAGATGAAGTCTGGGGTACAAAATGCAAATGCCAATGGATTATAGAAATTCATTATAATACAACTTCATAACTACTAAAGCAACATACAGAGTAATAGCTTGAATGTTCCAAAATTCAGTATGTAGTCAGTGTCACGCATCTAAATGGCAAAATGTCCAAACCAAACTATTCCCATACCCATCACTAACACCTATGTTCTTACAAATTTCCTTTCAGTGAATATCCCCAAGTCAAACAAATAGGAATTACCTTATATTCTGTCCTCTTTCTCATCTTTCAGAAGCATCTTGCAGCCTTAATATTTATAGAATCAGTTCCTTTCTCTTCCTCTTCCCCTTCACTGACACTATAAATTCAAACTTTCATTACTTACGAATTGGATTAAAAAAAAGCCTCCTAACTAGTCTCTCTGCTTCCAGCCTCACACCCCCCAAATCATCACCTAAACTGTTTTCATAAAGGTACTTCTAAATATGCTAATATGATCATGTCATTTTCTTACTAAAATGCCATCAATTTCACAAAAAGCTAAATGTTTAGAATCTAGCCTCTTTTAGCTCTACTCTTACTGGATATCTTATGGCTTCCATGGTAGGGGTAGAGATTTTATCTTTGTGTGTTGCATTTCTGCTATAAGAAGTTCCCTCTGCTAACTCCCTAGCTAACTCCTTTTCATCCTTCAAGTCTCAGGTAAAATTTCTTTTCAGTTATACAGGCAAGAACATTCAGGAACTATCTAGCACAACATCCAATTACAGGAGGTATGTAACAAATATCTGTTAAGCCAGTAAAGTTGATTTTTCACAATTCCAATAAGGAGAAAAGACTAAAATATAAAATGGTCATAAATAGTTGTAGGAGTCAAAGGTTTGTGGAATGCTGGATAAATAAAAGAAACTAGGGTCTTTAAAACCAATCTTATCAAAGCCTTCACATGTCACTTCTCCAAAGGGGAAGGGATACAACCATTTTTCAAATATACTGGCAATGTAAGTCCTCCTTTAGGAAGCATTTCAGAAATACTATCACTTTTATTTCAAATAATAAGATAGATAAGAAGGTATAGACCATCCAGTTTCAACAACAGTTAATATTTTACAGCCATATTTGTTTCTTTCTGCTTCTTTTTTCAGTTATTGCTATAGTAGTCCAAATACACCTGTCTGATCCCTTTAGGTATGTGTTTATATAAGGAGTACTATATATTATGTATCATTCTGCAGCTTGCTTTGTCCCTTAAAATGCATTTCTAAAATTTGTCCATAATGTTACCTAAAGCTGTAGTTCACACTAGTTTTAACTGTAATAGAAAATTTAACGGTCTGAATATACCACATTTTATTTATCAATTGTTCTGTTCAGACTTTAACTTCCTTCGTCTTTCTTTTCACCATTACAAATTAACAATAAAAATTACTGTATGAGCCTCATCTATAAAACTACATAAAATTTTCTCTAGATCCCAGTCAAAAAAAGAAAGACATAAGAAAGAAAAAAGTGTTGCCCACAGTGTAGGTACTCATTAAATAGTTGCTAAATGAAGGAAAAATGAATAGATCATTTAACCTTTCTTAATACTGTCAAATTTTTCTCCAAAGGGGTTATACAGATTTGTACTCTCACTAGTTGGTACTCTCCATCCTTATTGACTTTTAGTACTTTCCATATACTTTTATGTTACTCAAATGAAGAGTATAAAACAGAATTTTATTCTATTTCATGCCAAATTTTATTCATTCTTCTTCCTATTTTCTTAGATGGCCTACTGTTTCCTCTAATGTGTTCTAACTGTTTATTACTACTTTACAGAATGCTGATTTTTTTAATAGTGTCAATTTTCTCTCTTGGAGTTTTACTGAATACCCATTAGTACTATAATCTAGGTTTTGTTGAAATTCCTACATAGACAATTGTATATTCTGCAAATACAGATAATTTTATATTTTCAACTATTATACTCTAGTGCTTATTCCTGGGAATACATCTAAATTTCCCTGTTAAAAATGGTGCAACGTGAGCTACAATGTTTTTGTGTGATAGCCTTTACCAAGCTATGGAACTTCCCTCTTGATGGTTTACTCATAAAGAGTTACTGTTCACTGTATCAGCTATTATTTTATCAAGTGATTTTTATAAACATTCTACATCAATTTTCATCTTGCTATGATTATCTGCTATTTAATAGTAAAAGATTTTCTAATATTATGACTTCTCTGGTGGCTCAGATGGTAAAGTGTCTGTCTACAATGTGAGAGACCTGGGTTTGATCCCTGGGTTGGGAAGATTCCCTGGAGAAGGAAATGGCAACCCACTCCAGTACTTCTTGCCTTGAAAATCCCATGGACAGAGGAGCTTGGTGCAGGCACTATCCATGGGGTCGCAGATTCGGGCACGACTGAGCAACTTCACTTTCACTTTCTTTCTAACATTAAGCCGCCCTTGCATTCCTAAGATAAAATCTGTAACTTTTAAGTGTACTGAACTGAAACTGCCAGTATTTTGAATCAGTAGACCTTTCTATCATTTCTTTTTCTACTTAATTTCCATTTCTACTTTTTTTATTCCTTTCTTCCTAATTACTTTAGGTTTGCTATTTTTCTTTCTCTAAATTGATACTATTATTGCTAATTAGTGCTTTTGCTGATATTACTTTTATTAAATTTCACATTTCAACTGTTTATTTAACTCTTTACTACATGAAATACTTAAAAGTGCCTTTCGAGATTTGTGACTATGATGTAATGTAGAAAGGGAATTCATTTTGAATATTTCAATCTTACTTGCATTGTGGTCAGCAAAAAGGTTCAGGCAATCTCTAATGAAATATTTCAAGACTTTCTTTCAAGCCTCAATATTCTACAGTTATACTGTACAGACATACCTTAGACCTATTAAGGATTTGGTTTCAGATCACTGCATCACTGCAAATATTACAATACAGTGAGTCACACGAATTTTTGGTTTCTCAGTTTATATAAAAGTTATGTTCACACCAATTATATTAAGTATGCAGAAACATTTATGTCTAAAAAATCATTACACATACCTTAATTAAAAGATAATGCTGTTGGAAAAATGGTGCTTATAGACTTGTTCGATGAAGGGTTGCCATAAGCCTTCAATTTATAAAGAATGCAGTATCTGCAAAGCGCAGGAAAAAACAACAACAACAACAAGGAATGCCTGTATAATGATTTTCACTTATCTTACTTACGCCTGACAACAAACTCTAGATCTGAGGAAATGTGACTGAAAATTTCTAAAAGACTACCTCTTCAAAACCTATGCCTCTTCTATTCCCTTGAAATTCTTCCCTTGCATATTTAGGAACCCTTTCAATCCACATCAAAGTCACTCAACTGCTCTTTCATATTTACTTTTTTCTTTCTGGGCTACATTCTGAATGAATGCCTAATGAATGCCAATTCTTAAATTCTCCCTTTGATGGCATCTAATGTGGCTTTTTAACCTCAGAAAAACCTATTTACTAAATTTATTTCCTTTTTAGTACTAGGTAGAATTTCTTTCATCTCTATGGAAACTTAAACATACTGGTTTCTTTTATTTTTCACCCTTCCTATGCTTTTGAGATTATCTCTGCTCCATCTACTCACTTCATGGAGAACTAGATCATACAGTGGGCTTAAAAAGAACTTTCTGCTCTAAGATGATACAGGAGATTTTTAAAGATTCCCTGACCAATCAATAAAATTGCCATTTTACTTCAGGTCCTGATTATAAGGACTATGTCCGTCCTCTCCTTTCCTTCATCTCACGATTTCCAAAAAGTGGGGTTGTAGCATAAGCCATTATCCAAACTAGGCCATCCTGAGTAGTAAAGGAGTCTCTATAAGTTAACTACATGGATGACAGGCATAAAGCAGAGTCTCAAGGCTAACCTAAGATATTTATTAATATGATCCCCTTAAACACAAGCCTTAGCCTATGCAACAGTTATCAGTGGCTTTCTTCCATTTCCTTTCCAAGTATGGGGTCTCATATTAGGCCCTGGCTTCATGTATTTTAAGCCTAACTTTATTCATACACACTTCATGAAGCACGTTACATCCTTTTAATATACAAGATTAAAACTCTTGGCTACAAGCATCTACTTCTGCTACCTTAAACCTAATGCTGACCACTAGGTAGTTTTTTTCTATATAAACCACAGAAACATTTAGTTTCTAAACCCATTAATGTCTAAACTCTTTCTAGCACTTTGTCTTTCATTACTTTATGAAGAGATTACTTTGAAATGAAGGGATAATAAACACTGAAATTAGTGTGCCAACTTCATTAAAGACCTGCATTCATTTTTAAAACATGAATTTTTAGGCATTCCTTTCGCTCAGTGACCACTTTCAAGAATTTACATTACAAAGGATTCCTACAGGCAATATTTCATAGGGATATATAAAGATCTTCAAAGAAGTACTATTTTTAGCAGAATAAAACTACTCTTAAATAGTTATCTTAAATATACTTATTCTTCTTAAACAATAAAGCAGTCCAACAGAAAACTAATTAGATAATCAGATCAGATCAGTTGCTCAGTCGTGTCCAACTCTTTGCCACCCCATGAATCGCAGCACGCCAGGCCTCCCTGTCCACCAACTCCTGGACGTCACTGAGACTCACATCCATCAAGTCAGTGATGCCATCCAGCCATCTCATCCTCTGTCGTCCCCTTCTCCTCTTGCCCTCAATCCCTCCCAGCATCAGAGTCTTCTCCAATGAGTCAACTCTTCGCAGAAGGTGGCCAAAGTACTGGAGTTTCAGTATCAGCATCCTTCCTTCCAAAGAAATCCCAGGGCTGATTTCCTTCAGAATGGACTGGTTGGAACTCCTTGCAGTCCAAGGGACTCTCAAGAGTCTTCTCCAACACCACAGTTCAAAAGCATCAATTCATCGGCACTCAGCCTTCTTCACAGTCCAACTCTCACATCCATACATGACCACAGGAAAAACCATAGCCTTGACTAGACGAACCTAGGCAAAGTAATGTCTCTGCTTTTGAATATGCTATCTAGGTTGGTCTTAACTTTCCTTCCAAGGAGTAAGCGTCTTTTAATTTCATGGCTGCAGTCACCATCTGCAGTGATTTTGGAGCCCAGAAAAATAAAGTCTGATACTGTTTCCACTGTTTCCCCATCTATTTCCCATGAAGTGATGGGACCGGATAAATGTTAAAAATTGTAAGGTTAATCCACTGGAAAAAAATGCCCACAACAGAATGCTGAATAAAATGAAAAAAATTACAGCAGTTTGTAGATTAATATGAATACAGCTAGGAAACAAAAACATAAAAGAATAATAAAAAATTACAGCAAAGTAAAAAATACATAGGGCCACCTTCAATAGAAGAATAGTGAGAAAAAGTTGAAAAAGTGAGTTAAAACCAAATTTTGGAAGGTACTAAGGTTCTGACTACTAATCTTTACCCTTTATAAAATATAAATCCAATAAAATTTAAAAAGAGAATAAAGTATGAAAACAGCGATAGAGAAAAGTAATGTAGATGAGGAATAACAGAACATAGTGGGTGAAAGAGAAAAAAATCTTATATTCATCACTAGTGTATATCAAAATCAAATGACTAGATTTTGTTCACAATAAATATTGAAGATTTTATTCATATTAAATAAAGGCTAGAAAAATAAACTTTTGCATGAAAAAAGAAAGCAAAATAATGAAATGCAATTTTAGAATTTAATTTCCTTGATTTTCTGTTTGTGTCTCTACCTATGGATGGGAGGCGACAAACAGATTTTGATTAATATCTCTATAGCCTGTAAACAATTTTTCTATTGCAGTTTATATCTACAATAGAAACTATCAAGCTTAATGGCTAAAAATCACTTAATATATTTCAAAATTATACTTATATACTTTAATGTTGTCCATTGCTTTGGATAACTGGGAATTCAGTATTTCACCATTTAGCATCATCAATATTTAGCATCATTACACCACTCTAACACCCTCCCCTTCCTATACAAAATTCCAAGATTCCTGAACAAATCAGTCTGGTAACATACATTAAACCCCTTTAAGGAACTCAAAAAGAAATACATGTAAAAAATAAAAGGTGTATTAGTGGAAAGTTGCCTGCTTTTGGTTCTAAAAGTAAATCTGTTTCATAAATTAACCCACTTTCACACTTAAATTGAAAATGAAGTATCAAAAATGAGCAAAGACAAAATAAACATACAATCATTAGTAATTAAAAAATGGAAATTAAAATAATGAATTACTGTCTTTATCTATATTGCCAAATAATTCTTAAATATTAAATAACCAATTGCTAGCTAAACTTCTGGTGAAAGATAAACTAGTACAAATTCTGGAGAATAAAATGCTATTTATTACTACATAGTTAAGAAATATTCTTAAAATAATTTTAGTCCTTTAAAGTGAAAAGAAGATGTAAGGAACTAAATACAAATGATTAATAAATTTTAAAATATTCTAAAAATGTAAACACACACTAAAGGAATCATAATAGTTTATCCTTAAAATGAATGTCAGAAGCCAATAAAGATGTGCTCTTTGAGACTATTTAATGTCACTTGTTGAGTGAATGAGGGTAGAAAAAACAATGTAAGAAGTTATAAAACATCACTCAAACACAAATAACCATAAAATGTTTACTGTGGTTATTTCTAATTCACTACCTAACGCTTTTTTTTAATACCCTTTCCTCTTTCAAATATTCTTCAATACACATGTTACTTACATTAAGTCAAATTCTAAAAATACACACAATTGAGGCAATACAAATTCTCAGGCAGTTCCTACTATACTGCAAATTATTTTATTCAACATAATGCAATTTAAAATTTATAACATTAACTTACTATTAAACAATATGCCTTTCCTGACACTTTTACAAAACAAGCAAAGAAAAACCCTTAATAAACTTGACTACACATCAACAATTGTATAAAAATGTCAAAATACACACTAACAGGTTTTACATGTTATTGACTTTATATTGCTTTATTAGTAAAAATAGAAACACTTAAAATTTACCTGCATTGCACTTTTCCCCAGTTTCACCACTTCAAATAATGTGACAGGTTCCCCTTCACCATTCTGTTGAGGGTGCCCATTGGCTCTTCCACGGCCTGTTCCTCTAACTCCAGCTTCAATTCTACTCTTCTCTCCTGGTGATTTTCGAGGTTTCTTATTTGTAGACTGAATAAAAAAAGAGGAAAAGCAAAATTAAATGCAGGCATATTTGCCTTATGGAGAGTGATCTCAAATTATGTTTGAGCCTGTGAAAGGGAAGTTAGCGCTGTTATAGGTAAGAGATAATTTCAAAAGAAGCTTTACAATGTTTGTATTGATTTTTAAAAAAGTGCAAACAGCAAAGTACAAGTTAATTTACACAAGGTATGAAAATAAAAAGATTTACTATTTTGTACAATAATGACAATGCTGTTACCCTGTTCCCAAACACGACCCCATCTTGACATTTTCTTATTACCAACCTCAAGACTAGACTTCCTCAGAAATCATGTTCAACAAAATGCTACTTGGACAAACTGCATGTTCAACTTCTCCTTCAACTTAAGTACTAAAATATTTCATATTCAGTCATGCAACAAATATATATTGAAAAATTTGGAACCAAACCAAGTACTAAAAATACGGCAAATATTCTGGCCTTTAAGTTGTTTTTCAGTCAGTTCAGTTCAGTCGCTCAGTCGTGTCCGACTCTTTACCACCCCAGTGGACTGCAGCACAACAGGTTTCCCTGTCGATCACCAACTCCCAGAGACTGCTCAAACACGTCCATTGAGTCAGTGATGCCATCTAAGCATCTCATCCTCTGTTGTGACCTTCTTCTCCCCCGTTCAATCTTCCCCAGCATCAGGGTCTTTTCCAGTGAGTCATTTCTTTGCATCAGATGACCCAAGTATTGGAGTTTGAGCTTCAACATCAATCCTGCCAATGAATATTTGGCAGCACTGATTTCCTTTAGGATTCACTGGTTTGATACTGCTACCCTGCTATCCAAGGGACTCTCAAGAGTCTTCTCCAACACCACAGTTCAAAAGCACCAGTTCTTTGGCACCCAGCTTTCTTTATGGTCCAACTCACAAATCCATACATGACTTCTGGAAAAACCATAGCTTAGACCAGACAGACCTTTGTTGGCAAAATAATGTCTCTGCTTTCTAATATGTTGTCTAGGTTTGTCAGAGCTTTCCTTCAAAAGAACAAGCATCTTCTAATTTCATAGTGCAGTCACCATTTGCAGTGATTTTGGAGACCAAAAAATAAAGTCTCTCACTATTTCCATTGTTTCCCCATGTATTTGCCATGAAGTGATGGGACCAGATGCTATGATCTTAGTTTACTGAATGTTGAGATTTAAGCCATCTTTTTCACTCTCTTCTTTCACTTTCATCAGAAGGCTCTTTAGTTCCTTTTCACTTTCTGCCGTAAGAATGGTATCAACTGCATATCTGAGATTACTAATACTTTTCTCAGAAAACTTGATTCCAGCTTGTGCTTCATCCAGCCAGGTATTTCACATGAGGCACTCTGCATAGAAGTTAAGTAAGCAGGGTGACAACAGACAGCCCTGACGTACTCCTTTCCCAATTTAGAACCAGTCCATGATTTCATGTATGGTTCTAACTGTTGCTTCTTGACCTGCATATGGATTTCTCAGGAAGCAGGTAAGGTGGTCTGGTATTTCCATCTCTTTAAGAATTTTCCACAGTTTGCTGTGATGCACACAGTCACAAATTTTGCAATAGTCAATAAAGCAGAAGTTTTCCTGGAATTCTCTCATTTTTTCAATGATCCAATGTATGTTGGCCATTTGATCTCTGGTTCCTCTGCTTTTTCTAAATCCAGCTTGAACATCGGTACTGTTCATTTACTGTTGAACCCTAGCCTGGAGAAACTGGAGCATTACTTTGCTAGAGTGTAAGATGAGTGCAATTGTGCAATAGTCTGAACTTTTTTAGCATTACTTTTCTCTGGGATTGGGATGAAAACTGACACTTTCCATTCCTGTGGTCATTCTGAGTTTTCCAAATTTCCTGGCATATTGAGTGCAGCACTTTGACAGCATCATCTTTCAGGATTTGAAGCAGCTCCATTGGAATTCCATCACCTCTGCTGGCTTTGTTCGTAGTGATGCTTCCTAAGGCCGACTTGGCTTCACACTCCAGGATATCTGGCTTGAGGTGAGTGATCACATCATCATGGTTATCTGGGTCATTAAGATCTTTTGGTATAGTTCTTCTGTGTATTCTTGCCACCAATTCTTTGTATATCCTGCTTCTATTAGGTCCATGCCATTTCTGTCCTTTATTGTGCCCATCTTTGCAAGAAATGTTCCCTTAGTGTCTCTAATCTTCTTCAAGAGATCTCTAGTCTTTCCCATTCTGTTGTTTTCCTCTATTTCTCTGCATTCATCACTAAGGAAGGCTTTCTTATACTTCCTTGCTGTTTTTGGAACTCTGCATTCAGATGGCTGTATCTTTCCTTTTCTCCTTTGCCTTTCACTTCTCTTCTTTTCTTAGCTATTTCTAAGGCCTCCTCAGACAACCATTTTGCCTTTCTGTATTTCTTTTTCTTGGGGATGGTTTTGATCAACACCTGGACAATGTCACGAACCACCATCCATAGTTCTTCTGGCACTCTGTCAGATCTAATCCCTTGAATTTATTTGTCCCTTCCACTGTATAATCTTAAGGGATTTGATTTAGGTCATACCTGAATGGCCTAGTGGTTTTCCCTATTTTCTTCAGTTTAAGTCTGAATTTGGCAATAAGGAGTTCATGATCTGAGCCACAGTCAGCTCCTGGTCTTGTTTTTGCTGACTGTATAGAGCTTCTTCATCTTTGGCTGCAAAGAATATAATCAATCTGATTTTGGTATTGACCACCTAGTGATGTCCACGTGTAGATTCAGCTCTTGTGTTCTTGGAAGAGGGTGGTTGCTATGACCAGTGCATTCTCTTGGCAAAACTCTGTTAGTCTTTGCCCTGCTTCATTTTGTACTCGAAGTCCAAACTTGCCTATTACCCCAGGTATCTTTTGACTTTCTACTTTTGCATTCCAGTCTATGATGAAAAGGACATGTTTTTTGGGTGTTAGTTCTAGAAGGTCTTGTAGAACCATTCAACCTCAGCTTCTTCAGCATTACTGGTTGGGGTATATAGACTTGAGTTACTGTGATACTGAATGGTTTGCCGTGGAAACCAACAAAGATCATTCTGTTGTTTTTGAGATTGCACCTTAGTACTGCATTTCAGACTCCTCTGTTGACTATGATGACTACTCCATTTCTTCTAAGCAATTCATGCCCACAATAGTAGATATAATGGTCATCTGAATTAAATTTGCTCATTCTGGTCCATTTTAGTTCCCTGATTCCTAAAAGGTCAATGTTCACTCTTTCCATCCCCTGTTTGATCCCTTCCAATTTACCTTGATTCACAGACCTAACATTCCAGGTGCCTATGCAACATTGTTCTTTACAGCATCGTACTTTACTTCCATTACCAGTCAGTCCACAACTTGTTTTTTTTTTCTGCTTTGGCTCTTTCACTTCATTCTTTCTGGAGTATTTCTCTACTCTTCTCCAGTAGCATACTGGGCACCTATCAACCTAGGGAGTTCATCTTCCAGTGTCCTATCTTTTTGCCTTTTCACACTGTTCATAGGGTTCTCGAGGCAAGAATACTGATGTGGTTTATCATTCAGTTCTCTAGTGGACCCCATTTTTCCAGAACTCTCCACCATGACCCATCCAACTTGGGTGGCCCTAGAGGGCATGGCTCACAGTTTCATTGAGTTAGACAAGGCACATTTTTCAATTAACAACCCAGCCCATGCCATGCCCCCAACTTATAAAAAAAAGTCAACACCGGCTATCACCTTAACTATGTCTCACCTTTAGAGTCAAGATAGAGTAGCTTGCAGTCACTATTCTTGTTATCATTCCCATAAATTTCACTTGTATATAAACTCGAGTTACTGACCAAACTCACCAGTAAAATTAATGTCTAAAAATTAATAGACTTTTTTTGCGACTCTCCCAGCAAGCCACATCATCCCTATGTGCTTCAGATATCTCTTCCCTCCCTATATTCATTCCCTGTCAGTGTTACCTTGCTGCTGCTAAGTCATTTCAGTCGTGTCCGACTCTGTGCGACCCCACAGACAGCAGCCCACCAGGCTCCCCTGTCCCTGGGATTCTCCAGGCAAGAACACTGGAGTGGGTTGCCATTTCCTTCTCCAATGCATGAAGGTGAAAAGTGAAGGTGAAGTCGCTCAGTCCTGTCCGACTCTGAGCGACCTCACAGACTGCAGCCTACTGGGCTCCTCTGTCCATGGGATTTTCCAGGCAAGAGTACTGGAGTAGGGTGCGATCGCCTTCTCCGTGCAGTGTTACCTTAGATCTCTGCTAAGTATCTTCTCAATCTTTATACGATTTCTTGAGTGGTTTAGTTCTCTCTCATACCAGCCTGTTTTGGTTATCAACTTACTGTTCTCCAAATGTACTCTATTTTGCCCCACTTTGTGATGCTGGAACTGGATTTGGTAAACATTTCTCTAGTCATCTGCTGCAATGGTAAGCTTTACAACTCAAATGCCCTGGAGGAACACTACAAAGCACAGCATAGTGGGGTTTCTCTTCCTGCTCACAGGACACACTCCCATCATTCTCTATTCTTATATTCTTCAAAGTATCTCTCACTCCTCTTGATATTATAGTTAATAGCCTGACCTTTATTTGTGTGTGTGGATTAATACATAATAAATTTACTGCTTATTTTTAAAGTATTTTTAGAACAGTGTTATACAAAATAAAGTCATGAAGACAGTTAAAGGAACCCCCACATATATTGTATCTAATTAGACCTATTATTAACACCTTATTATTTGTATGATATATGTTAAAATTAATGAACCACTATTGATACATTAACAAAAGTCCATATTTAATTCAGATTTTCTTAGTTTTTTTTTTTTAATGATCTGTTCTAGAAGCCCACTCAAGGGCTCTTCGACATATTCACATCATGTCTCCCTAAGCTCCTCTTGTCTGCAACAGTTTTTATTCTTTCTTGGTTTATGGTGACCTTGAAAATTTTAAGGAATTTTGGACAAGTATTTTATGTTGTACAGGTATTTTATACAACGTTCCTCAACTGGGGTTTGTCTGATGTTTTTCTCACAACCAGACTGGAATTATGGGTTTGGAGAGGAAGATATGAGAGATAAAGTGTCATTTTTGTCACCTCACAATCAAGGGTATAGTCTAATACATGACTTATCACTCTTAATGGTGACCTATTAATCAGTTGGCAGGGGTGATATTTCTCAGGTTTTCCACTGTAAAGTTACTTTTACTCTCCTCTCCATGCTTCAGTTTGGAAGAAAGTCACTATGTGCATTCCACATTGAAGGGGTGAGGAGCTATGCTCCACCTCCTTGGAGGTCGAGCATTTATACACACTGTTTGATATTCTTTCAGCATGGGAGATTTCTCTATTCTCTCTCATTCATTCAATCATTTATACTAATGTCGACCTGTCAACATTTATTTTAGATTACAATTCAATATTATTTTATTTTGTTTTTCAACTTGTTTCAGCTTTGGCCATTGAGAGATCTTTCAGTTTTGTCTCCTATATCCTTCTGACATATTATATATATTGTGTGATAAATACACACATACTCCATTGTGTGTATTTTTTACTTAGTACTTGGCTACTTTCTGGCAGCACAATATTCTCCATGCTCATATGGTATATTCTGTCTTCCAGTTTTGGAATCAGGTTAATAGTCCTGGTTCCTTTTATTAGAGAACTTTATTAGGAATGAAGATCTGGGCACTAGGTTTTGCTCCTTGATACTGAGTGCCCTTGCTTCTAGGCCTTTAAGTGGGCAAAACAATGAAATGTATATTCCATATATATACACATAACTACAAATATTTCTGTATGCAATCATCTGTCATCTATATTAAGTTAAGCAAATTTTTTTTTGTAACTGGTATCTCCAACTCTAATCCATTAGCATATGGATGCTTCTTCCCCTTACTCATCTACAAACTCCCACTCCAACAGTGAGAAATCTGGCTCTCATCAGTGTACTTATATAGCAGTATTTTAAGCCTTAGCAGTATTTTAAGCCCTACCCCATGGGAAACAATTTTATGAACTAGACTGCAGTTCTTTTATGCATTGTGTACAGCAGTTTTCTTTGACTTTAGTCTTACAGACTCATTTCGAAAGTTACTGAAGTCAGCAACAGCGTTAGATGATATTGATACACTCTACATTCCATCCTGGTATTCCCCCAACCTTACAATTGATTTTTAAAACATGTGAATTAATAAAATTTACTTTTTATGAAAAGTTCAATGATTTTTGACAAATATATAGTGTCATGAATTCACAATTATGGTATAACAAAAAAGTTTCACTACCTTAAAAAGTGCCTGTGCTTCACATTTAACCCTCCCACTTTCCCTTGGCAAACTCCAAAAAACATTTTTTAATCACCACTACTGTTTTATCTTTTACACGGTCATGTAATTGTAGTCACACAGCATACACTTTCATAATGGTATTTTTCTATCTTAACAAAATGAATTAAAGACTGATCCATGTCCTTTAGTGGTTTAACAGCTCATTTCTGTTTATCTGTAAACAATATTCCACTGTATGCATGTACCATGTTTTGTCATCCATTTACCTAACGGTGGACATCCTGCCCACCACTTTTGGCAATTAGGAATAAAACTCCTATAAGAATTTACATGCAGAGTTTTGTATAAACAAAACTTCCAAATCCATTGTGCAAACACCTAGGATTAGCAGATCATACGGTAAACTATGTTTAGCTTAGTACAAAACTTCCAGTCTTCCAAAGCGGCAACACCATTTCACATTCTAACCAGCAATGAGTTCCAGCTTCTGTTGCTTCACATTCGTGCCAGGAAATTGGTATTGCCAGGTTCTTAGATTTCAGCACTCTAACAGGGAGACAGTTAGTTGTCTTAATCACAATCCTTGAATGATAAATGATTAAAGAATTTTCAACACATGATAATTTCTCACATTACATTTTTCTGTTTGAATTACTGATGAAGATTTGTCTCCTGATTAGACTCTCCAACCTTGTACAATCCAACATCACAACCTCACAAAGCTATTAGGAGGGTACAAAAGTAAATGTGGTTTTGCACTGTTGAACTTTGCTGTTTGAGAGTGGAATATACTGTTAAATACATGTGATTATCATATACATCATTTGAATGTACATTTCTCACTTTTTTTCCTAATGACTTAACACTTGCTCTTTATATTTCTTTTAGACAGAAAGCAAAATCTGAGCGGTTTTTTTTTTTAAATTTGAGTTCAAAATAGGTCATAAAGCATCAGAGACAACTCACAACATCAACAGTGCATCTGGCCCAGGAACTGCTGGTGGTTCAAGAAGTTTTGCAACCTGCACAACAGCCTTGAAGATGAGGAGTATATTGGCCAACCATCAGAAACAGACAACAACTAATTGAGAGCAATCATCAAAGCCAATCCTCTTACAACTACACATGAAGTTGTCAAAGAACTGAATATCAACCATTCTACAGTCATTAGGCATTTGAAGCAAATTGGAAAGGTAGAAAGGCTTGGTAAATAGGTGCCTCCTAAGCTGACCACAGATCATAAAAAACCATCATTTTGAAGTGTCATCTTGTATTCTACACAACAACCACAAACCATTTCTCAATTGAATTGTGATTTGCAAGGAAAAGTATACTGTATGGAATAACTGATTATGACCGGTTCAGTGGGTGGACCAAGAAGAAGTTCCAAAACACTTTCCAAAGCTAAACTTGCACCCAAAAAGGTAACAATAACTGTTCGGTGGTCTGCTGCCGGTCTGATCCCCCACAGCTTTCTGAATCTTGGCAAAACCAATATATATAAGAATTATGCTCAGCAAACCGATGAGATGCATTGAGAAGTGCAATGCCTGCAGTCAGCATTAGTAAACAGAATGAGCCAATTCTTCTCCACAAAGATGCCCAAATGCGCATAACACAACTAGAGCTTCAAAAGTTGAATGAACTGGGCGACAAAGTTCTATTTTATCCCCCACATTTATCTGACCTCTTGCCAACAAATTAGCACTTCTTCAAGCATCTTCACAACTATTTGCAGGGAAAATGTTTCCGCGACCAGCAAGACAGAGAAATTGTTTTTCAATAATTCACTGAATCCCAAAGCACTGACTTTTATGCTACAGGAATAAACAAATTTATTTCGCATTGGCAAAAATGTGGTGATTGAAATGGTTCCTATTTTGATTAATAAGATGTATTTGAGCCTAGTTATAATGATTTAAAATTCATGATCTGACATCATAATTACTTTTGTACAACTTAATATTTCAAAGGGTAATAATATAAACATTATCTTTTAGTATCTTGTGACTTTTCAGACTTCCTTGGCTACATATTTTTGATACAAAGGTTAGGACACCTGTAAACATAGTCTCATTCCTGGACAAGAAATCATGGTGCTCTCAAATGAAAGAAATGGGTGATGCTCTGTATCAAATTTGCTGACTGATCCAGTTCCCAGTGGTGCCATCTTAAGAACTGAGCCATACTGACCAGTGTGAAATAATATCTCCTCTGTGGTTTTAATTTGCATTTCTCTAACAATTAGCAATGAGCATCTTTTCATGTGCCTGCAAATTTGGAAAACTCAGCAGTGGCCACAGGACTGGCAAAGGTCAGTTTTTATTCCAATCCCAAAGAAAGGCAATGCCAAAGAATGCTCAAACTACCGCACAACTGCACTCATCTCACACGCTAGTAAAATAATACTCAAAATTCTCCAAGCCAGGCTTCAGCAATACGTGAACCGTGAACTTCCTGATGTTCAAGCTGCTTTTAGAAAAGGCAGAGGAACCAGAGATCAAATTGCCAACATCTGCTGGGTCATGGAAAAAGCAAGAGAGTTCCAGAAAAGCATCTATTTCTGCTTTATTGACTATGCCAAAGCCTTTGACTGTGTGGATCACAATCAACTGTGGAAAATTCTGAAAGAGATGGGAATACCAGACCGCCTGATCTGCCTCTTGAGAAATCTGTATGCAGGTCAGGAAGCAACAGTTAGAACTGGACATGGAACAATAGACTGGTTCCAAATAGGAAAAGGAGTATGTCAAGGCTGTATATTGTCACCCTGTTTATTTAACTTATATGTAGAGTACATCATGAGAAATGCTGGACTGGAAGAAACATAAGCTGGAATCAAGATTGCCCGGAGAAATATCAATAACCGCAGATATGCAGATGACACCACCCTTATGGCAGAAAGGGAAGAGGAACTAAAAAGCCTCTTGATGAAGGTGAAAGTGGAGAGTCAAAAGGTTGGCTTAAAGCTCAACATTCAGAAAACGAAGATCATGGCATCCAGTCCCATCACTTCATGGGAAATAGATGGGGAAATAGTGGAAACAGTGTCAGATTTTATTTTTCTGGGTTCCAAAATCACTGTAGATGGTGACTGCAGCAATGAAATTAAAAGACGCTTACTCCTTGGAAGGAAAGTTATGACCAACCTAGATAGCATATTCAAAAGCAGAGACATTACTTTGCCAAAAAGGTTCGCCTAGTCAAGGCTATGGTCTTTCCTGTGGTCATGTATGGATGTGAGAGTTGGACTGTGAAGAAGGTTGAGTGCTGATGAATTGATGCTTTTGAACTGTGGTGTTGGAGAAGACTCTTGAGAGTCCCTTGGACTGCAAGGAGATCCAACCAGTCCATTCTGAAGGAGATCAGCCCTGGGATTTCTTTGGAAGGAATGATGCTGAAACTGAAACTCTAGTACTTTGGCTACCTCATGTGAAGAGTTGACTCACTGGAGAAGACTCTGACTCTGGGAGGGATTGGGGGCAAGAGGAGAAGGGGAGGACAGAGGATGAGATGGCTGGATGGCATCACTGACTTGATGGACGTTGAGTCTCAGTGACCTCCGGGAGTTGGTGGACAGGGAGGCCTGGCATGCTGCGATTCATGGGGTGGCAAAGAGTCGGACACAACTGAGCGACTGATCTGATCTGATCTGATTGACCATATATATGTCTTCTTTGGAAAAAGTATCTATTCTGGTCTTCTGCCCCTCCCCTCCTTTTTTGACTGAGCTATTTGTTTCCACAATATTGAGTTGTATGAGCTGTTTGTATATTCTGGTTATTAATCCCTTGTCAGTCATATCATTTAAAAATATTTTCTCCCATTCCTAGGTTGTCTTTTCTTTTGTTGATGGTTTCCTTTGTGCAAAACCTGTGCAAAAGCTTTTAAGTTTAATGAAACCCCACTTCTTTATCTTTTCTTCATTTCTTTTGCCATTGGAAACTACTTGAAGAAAATACTGCTACCATTTGTGTCAGAGAATGTCTAGCCTATTTTCTCTTCTAGGAGATAATATAGTGTCATCTCTTTAGATCATTAAAGCATTTTTTAGTTTATTCCTGTACATAGTACACAGGAATGTTCTAATTTCATTGCTTAATATACAGCTGTCCACCTTTCCCAACACAACTTATTGAAGAGGGTGTATCTTTTCTTTTTCCCATTGTATATTCTTGCCTCCTTTGTCATAGATTACTTGCCCGTGAACTCTATTCTGTTCCATTGATCTATATGCCTGTTTTTAATGCCAATATCACACTGTTTCAGTTACTATACCTTTGTAGTGTAGTCTGAAGTCTAAAAGGGTTACCCCTCCAGCTTTGTTCTGTTCCCTCAAGATTGCTTTGGCAATTCTGGGTTCCATATAAATTTCAGGGCTCTTTGGTCTAGTTCTATGAAAATGTTATGGGCATTTTCATATAGATCGCATTAAATCTGTGGACTCCTGTGGGTACTATGGACATTTTAACTATTAATTCTTCCAATTTAGGAGCATGGGATATCTTTCAATTTCTTTAAATCATTTTCAGTTTCCTTTATCAATGTATTATCATTTTCAGCATATAGGCCTTTTGACTTGGTTAAGTTTATTCTTAGGTAATTTTTGACACAACTTTAAATGAGATTTTTCTTTAGCTTTCTCTTTCTGATATTTCATTTTACTATAAAGAAATGCAACAGAACACCTCATACTGATCAGAATAGCTATTATCAACAAGTGTAGAAATAAATGCTGAAGAGGGTCTAGAGAAAAGGGAACCCTCCTACACTGTTGATGGTTATATAAACTGATATAGTCACATGGTACAGTATGGAGGTTCCTTAAAAACAAAACAAAACAAAAAAACTAAAAATGAAGCTACCATCAGATCAGATCAGTCGCTCAGTCGTGTCCGACTCTTTGCGACCCCATGAACCGCAGCACGCCAGGCCTCCCTGTCCATCACCAACTCCCGGAGGTCACTCAGACTCGCATCCATCGAGTCAGTGATGCCATCCAGCCATCTCATCCTCTGTCGTCCCCTTCTCCTCCTGCCCTCAATCCCTCCCAGCATCAGAGTCTTCTCCAATGAGTCAACTCTTCGCATGAGGTGGCCAAAATACTGGAGTTTCAGCTTTAGCATCATTCCTTCGAAAGAAATTCCAGGATTGATCTCCTTCAGAATGGACTGGTTGGATCTTCTTGCACTCCAAGGGACTCTCAAGAGTCTTCTCCAACACCACAGTTCAAAAGCATCAATTCTTCGGCGCTCAGCCTTCTTCACAGTCCAGCTCTCACATCCATACATGACCACAGGAAAGACCATAGCCTGGACTAGGCGAACCTTTGTTGGTAAAGTAATGTCTCTGCTTTTGAATATGCTATCTAGGTTGGTCATAACTTTCCTTCCAAGGAGCAAGCGTCTTTTAATTTCATGGCTGCAGTCACCATCTGTAGTGATTTTGGAGCCCAGAAAAACAAAGTCTGACACTGTTTCCACTGTTTCCCCATCTATTTCCCATGCAGTGATGGGACCAGATGCCATGATCTTCGTTTTCTGAATGTTGAGCTTTAAGCCAACCTTTTCACTCTCCACTTTCACTTTCATCAAAAGGCTTTTTAGCCCCTCTTCACTTTCTGCCATAAGAGTGGTGTCATCTGCATATCTGAGGTTATTGATATTTCTCCCAGCAATCTTGATTCCAACTTGTGTTTCTTCCAGTCCAGCATTTCTCATGATGTACTCTGCATATAAGTTAAATAAACATGGTGACAATATGCAGCCTTGACGTACTCCTTCTCCTATTTGGAACCAGTCTGTTGTTCCATGACCAGTTCTAACTGTTGCTTCCTGACCTGCATACAGATTTCTTAAGAGGCAGATCAGGTGGTCTGGTATTCCCATCTCTTTCAGAATTTTCCATAGTTTATTGTGATCCACACAGTCAAAGGCTTTGGCATAGTCAATAAAGCAGAAATAGATGTTTTTCTGGAACTCTCTTGCTTTTTCCATGATCCAGCGGATGTTGGCAATTTGATCTCTGGTTCCTCTGCCTTTTCTAAAACCAGCTTGAACATCAGGAAGTTCACGGTTCACATATTGCTGAAGCCTGGCTTGGAGAATTTTGAGTATTACTTTACTAGCGTGTGAGATGAGTGCAATTGTTCGGTAGTTTGAGCACTCCTTGGCATTGCCTTTCTTTGGGATTGGGATGAAAACTGACCTTTTCCAATCTTGTGGCCACTGCTGAGCATATGATCCAGCAATTCCACTTGGGTATAAATCAGGAAAAAAATGAGAACTCCAACTCAAAAAGATACATCCATCCCAATGTTCACAGCAGCACTAAACACAGAAGTCAAGACACGGAAACAACCCAACAGTCAACTGGCTTAAGTAGATGTGGCACATATATATAATGTAGTATAACTCAGGCACAACAAAAAATATTACCATTTGCAGCAACAGATATGTACCTAGAGAATATTCTATTTAATAAAGTAAGACAGAGAAAAACAAATATTATATGATATCACTCATGTGGAATCTAAAAACAAAAACAAACGTATATATATACAAAACAGAAACATACTCACAAATGTAGAAAACAAACATGGTTACCAAAGGGGAAAGGAAAAATTAGGAATATGGAATTAATAGATACAAACAACTAAAACAGATAAGCAACAAGGATTTACTGTAAGCACAAAGAAATATACTCAATATCTTATAATAACCTATAACGGAAAATAATCTGAAGTATATAATCTGAATCACTTTGTTGCATACCTGAAACTAACAATATTACGTATCAATTATGCTTAATTTAAATAAGTTAATTTAAAAAAAAAAAACTGAGTCTTTCCCTTAATTGGGAGGTTACTAATGCCTTAGAAACCCAGCCAGTAACTCAGTTCCCTGGAGCTAGATTCCTATCCATTATCAGTTTGTCTCAGGGACTGAAATCCTATCCTTGAATCCCAGGCCATTGGGTGGGGCCCGCATAACAGGCTACCAGGCAATACAGGTGCTAGCTCTACACCAGATGTACCTTATGACCCTAGAGATACAGTTTACCTGGTAGAAGATGATCAGCTTACTCCATTTATCCCAGCTATTACCTGTCTAGCAAATCTTTCTTCCACTAATGGAAAGTGGACCTCTTTCCAAATATGTGCCTCAACCAAGTATGCATGACTTATGTCTTATCTCACAGAGGCTCATTTATTCTACCTCTAAGAATTTATGCTTAATAGCCCAAGTGACAGTAAGTGGTAATATTATCAAATATGCATTACGTGAATTTAATCATGAGCAAAGAGACATGCTCAAATTGATTCAATCTACAGAATATAAGATATCAGACAATTTCTTTCACTCATTCAACACTTTTCTTTCAACTGGACAATATTCATTGTCCAGTTACTATGTGCCAAAAATAATAAAGTTGATCCTTCTATATAGTAGCACACATATCTTTCAAAAAGCTCAGTGTTTAAAATGTATTTTTCAACATCCTAATACAATTCTGTCATTTGGTGGTGGACGAGGGACACTGAAGCTTCAAATCCCATAAACCATAGTGCAAGTGAGATATCTATGGTACACAGGGTTCAGGTATTCACTGCTATAGGTAATTCAAGGGACACTGTGGGGGAAAATGACATGAACAAATACTTGGGGGGTGGGGCGGACAACTTTCTAAAACAAACTCTGACTCAATGTATAAAGTAATGAATTTTCTGGAAAACAGACTCAGGAATTCAAAAACCTATATACATCGTTCACTTTGTGAAATGATGCAATTTAATGTCAGAGTGTACGCTTGCCTGGAGAATCCCATGGACGAAGGAGCCTGGTAAGCTGCAGTCCATGGGGTCAATAAGAGAAGGACACAGCTGAGTGACTTCACTTTCACTTTTCACTTTCATGCACTGGAGAAGGAAATGGCAACCCACTCTAGTGTTCTTGTCTGGAGAATCCCAGGGATGGGGGAGCCTGGTGGGCTGCCGTCTATGGGGTCGCAGAGAGTCAGACACGACTGAAGCGCCTTAGCAGCAGCAGCAGACCAATCTTTAGAACAAATGCTTTACTACAACTCTATACAACTTAATTTAAATGTATATCCACACTTCTAGTAAAGTATTTTAAGTTGGCATAGTTGGACAAAAGATTTTCCAAAACTACTCTATCCCAAAGTTCTCTACAGGATAAATTGCAATCTATATGTACAATAACTTGTCTATAAACTTTAAGAAACAGAGAGATAAACTGAGCCTAACCGAAATTTATTCATAAGGTATGAATATAAAGTAATCCTCATCCTTTCACAAATAATGAATATTAAATATGTGGGGTAGCTTAATGTAAAATCTTCAGAAACTAACAACTGAAACAGAAACACAAATAACTACAGTAAACTACAGTATATTTTAAAAAAAGACTTTTCATGGAAACTTGCTTTAAGATAAGTATTGGAAGGGTTCTATGAAAGGAAAAATAACTTTCACTGACTGATAATCAGGGAAAATGTCACACAAGAGGTAAGTATAAAATTGAGACTTGGTCAATTAAATAAGATTAATAAAATTAATTAGATTACTATGAACAGAATTTAGGAAACAAAGATTTCAAAAAGAAAATAAACAGCATGAGCTAAGGTTCAGTTCAGATCAGTCGCTCAGTCATGTCTGATTCTTTGCGACCCCATGAACCACACAGCACACCAGGCCTCCCTGTCCATCACCAACTCCCAGAATCTACCCAAACTCATGTCCACTGAGTTGGTGATGCCATCCAACTATCTCATCCTCTGTCGTCCACTTCTCCTCGTGCCCTCAATCTTTCCCAGCATCAGGAAAGATTTCAAATCTTTTTCAAATGAGTCAGCTCTTCACATCAGGTGGCCAAAGTACTGGAGTTTCAACTTCAACATCAGTCCTTCCAATGAACACCCAGGAATAAGTAAAAAAACACAAGCCATATACAGAAGGACAAAAGAGATGTAGTTGACTGAATAAAAGGTTATGAGTTTACAAACACAATAAAATAAGTTAGAAGAACATGCCCCAAATAAAAAGATGCTTCTTAATATTCGAACAAGTTATAAAAAAAAAAAAGGGTCAACCTGGCAGTGATTTAAAAAATACAATGGAAAAGGGAAAAGTTTAAAAACAGGAAGGTAACAGTACAAAGTCCTTTAAAGTGAGGCCTAAAGAAAGGAACATTGGAAATGTAAAAAAAGGGACAGATTGTATAAGACATTATGAAACAAAAATTCATGAGACTTGGAATCTCAATAGATATAGGATGGAGGGAAAGGGATTTGGGATGAGGAAATTAAATGGTGACTGCTGTTTTAATTCTAGATTTCTGGAAAAATTATGGGATCTTTTAGCATGATTAAGGAAGCCAGAACTAAATGTTAGTCTACAGAAGAAATGTTCAATGAAAAATTTTTCAAAATGAAACAAAAAAGCTGATTTGACAAAGAGGAGATAGATACAAATCCAACTGATAATTACATTTCCAAAACTGATCATAAAAGTATGTAGGCTTAAGCTGCAAAAACTAAAAAGATATTTGAATTGCTTAGAAAATTAAAAATAGAAAAAGTGGTATGGAAAAGGACCAATAGGCAATTCAGAAAAGAAATACAAATGATGACTACTGCAGAACATACTGACGAAATGTTACACTACTTAAATATCAGAAAAGATTTAACAATCAGTATACTCAAAAGTAAGGTAAGTAATGCCATATATTTTGTTGTGTGAAAAGTAACGCAGTAACATATATTAAAAACTTTCAAAATATATAGCATACCTTTTGAGTAATAAATTCTAATTTTAAGAATCTAGACTAAAATGTATCTATGGCTCTAGAACAAAATTTATTCCTGAGATATAACCTTATGTCTGCATGGTTTAAATTAGTAAACAAATTTTAACATATATGTTCAAGAATAGGGAATCAATTAGATAATTACAGGCAGAATACTATGCAGTGATTAAATTTATAAAATATATATCATAAAATTCATAATATGAACCAAGGAATTTAGAATATCTGATTTTCAAAAATATATTCACCTGTTAACCTTTACTTCTGATACTCATTGCTAATGTTTTGTTGTATATGCTACACTAAATTTTCTATGTGCATGAATATATGGACAGAAAAGTAAAAATTGTATCTCTTTTTCTACTTTTCTGACTTAGTCCACAGAAATATGAAAGTTAAATAATGTTCAGAATATTAAGTACTGGTTCTCACTTAAATAGAATGGAAAACAAAAAACATATTAAAACATTAAACCAGAGAGTAAAGACAAGTGACATTACAGTTATGCTGATTTACATGACAACTAAAAGCAACATGAAATCCTGGACTGGATCATGAACCAAGGGAAAAAAAAAACTTTTTTCTGTTATTTAGGGCATTATTAGAATATCAGACAAAATCTGAATTAAATTTATGTACATAAGGTCAGTATTATACAAATATTGTTTTCCTGGTTTTTGAAACATGTACTGTGGTTGTGAACAATATATCTGATTTTAAGAAAATGTATACTAAATAAAGTACTAGGAGGTAAGTGGCATCATGTCAACAAATTACTGTCAAAGAGTTAAAAAATAATAATTTGTATATAATAGATTTGTATATATAAATGTATACTTACATTTATGCATTTGTCTGTATATATATAGAGAGAGAGAGAAAAAAAAATATGATAAAGAAAATACTGTAATATGTTAACATTTGGACAATATGCATGAAGAATCAGCACAGGAATTCTTTGTAGAATTATTGGAATTCATCTGTGACTGAAATTATCTCAAAATTTTAAAAATTTTAAACACTAACGAAAAAAGAGTGATGGTTTAACAAAATTAAAAACCATTCATTAACTCAATAAACAGTCACTGAAGTCAAACACTAGTATACAGCAGTAAAAAAACCAGATAAAAATCCCTCACTTCAAGCAGCTTACCTTCTAATAGGGGGAGACGCTGACATTCACAATGAAGTCGCTCAGTCGTGTCCGTCTCTTTGCGACCCCATGGACTGTAGCCTACCAGGCTCCTCCGTCCATGGAATTTTCCTGGCAAGAGTACTGGAGTGGGTTGCTATTTCCTTCTCCAGGAGCTCTTCCCAGCCTAGGGATCAAACCCGGGTCTCCCACATTGTAGGCAGACACTTTACCGTCTGAACCACCAGGAAGTCAGACAATGAATAAACACCTAAAGGACATACTATGTGAGATAATAATACATACTACAGAGAAAGGGGAGAACACACAAACACACAGAAGATGAGGACTAAAAGGGAAGAAAATACACACACACGATGAGTACAAAAAGTCCCTTGGAATAGGAGGGAAGATACACAATTTGAGATACTATCCATAAGGGAGTCCCCACTGAAAAGATGACACAGGACTCTGAGGCAAGGAGAACACATGATAGGTTTCAAAAAAAGCACATGATGGTGGCTTAACTCAGCATTACAGTAAAAAATGATTGATGCAATTTGCAAATCAATTAGACAACATATGTTGATAGTTTAGATATAGGCTGGGAAAGAAAGAGTCAATAGCTACATGGTTTACAGCTGAGCAACTAGAGGAACAAAGCTGCCATGAAAGGGCTGAGCAGGGGAGAGGAAGCGTGAAAGTTTGGATTTTTAAAATATCCTGGGACCATTAAATACCTAAATGATGATTCTGAGTGGATACTAGATGTGGTCTGGAATCCAGAGTAAAGTTCAAGCTGGAGACATAAATCTGGGTAACATAAGCTTACAGATGGTGTACACAGAGAAAATGATGTCTATTAATTCCTAATAAAATCACAGGGGTAGAATAAACATGATATTATATACTGTTTGTTTGGAGATCAATAATTATTTGAATTGTTGTTGTTCAGTTACCCAGTCTTGTCCAATACTTTGCAACCCCATGGACTGCAGTACAAAAGGCCTCCCTGTCACTCATCATCTCCCAAAGTTTACCCAAGTTCATGTCCATTGCATCAGTGACACCAACCAGCCATCTCTTCTGACGACGAAGACTTCTGCCCTCAATCTTTCCCAGCATCAAGAATTTTTCCAGTGAGTCAGCTGTTCACATCAGGTAAAAAAACATTGAAACTTCAGCTTCAGTCCTTTCAAGGAATATTCAGGACTGATGTCCCTTAAGATTGACTGGTTTAATCTCCTTCCAGTCCAAGAGACTCTCAAGAGTCTTCTCGAGCACCACAGTTTGAAGGCATCAATTCTTTGGTGTTCTGCCTTCTTTATGTCCCACTCTCACAACCCTATGTGACCAGTGGGAAGACAATAGCCTTGATTATACAGACTTTTGTCAGCAGAGTAATGTTTCTGCTTTTGAACACACTCTCAGTTCAGATCAGTCGCTCAGTCATATCTGACTCTTGGCGACCTCATGGATTGCAGCACGCCAGGCCTCCCTGTCCATCACCAACTCCCGGAGTTCACTCAGACTCATGTCCATCAAGTCAGTGATGCCATCCAGCCATCACATCCTCTGTCATCCCCTTCTATATCTGCCCTCAATCCTCCAAGCATGAGAGTCTGTTCCAATGAGTCAACTCTTCGCATGAGGTGGCCAAAGTACTGGAGTTTCAGCTTCAGCATCATTCCTTCCAATGAACACCCAGGACTGATCTCCTTTAGAATAGACTGGTTGCATCTCCTTGCAGTCAAAGGGACGATAAAGAGTCTTCTCCAACACCACACTTCAAAGGCATCAATTCTTTGGCGCTCAGCCTTCTTCACAGTCCAAATCTCATATCTATATATGACTACTGGAAAAACCATAGCCTTGACTAGACGGACCTTTGTTGGCAAAGTAATGTCTCTGCTTTGTAATATGTTATCTAGGTTGGTCATAACTTTCCTTCCAAAAAGTAAGCGTCTTTTAATTTCATGGCTGCAGTCACCATATCCAGTGAGTTTGGAGCCCAAAAAATAAACTCAGCCACTGTTTCCACTGTTTGCCCATCTATTTCCCATGATGTGATGGGACCAGATGCCATGATCTTAGTTTTCTGAATGTCGAGCTTTAAGCAGACTTTTTTTTCACTCTCCTCTTTCACTTTCATTAAGACGCTTTTTAGTTCCTCTTCACTTTCTGCCATAAGGCTGGTGTCATCTGCATATCTGAGGTTATTGATAGTTCTCCCAGCAATCTTGATTCCAGCTTGTTCTTCTTCCAGCCCAGTGTTTCTCATGATGTACTCTGCATAGAAGTTAAATAAGCAGGGTGACAATATACAGCCTTGACCATACTCCTTTTCCTATTTGGAGCTAGTCTGTTATTTCGTGTCCAATTATAACTGTTGCTTCCTGACCTGCATGAAAGTTTCTCAAGAGGCAGATCAGGTGGTCTGGTATTCCCATCTCTTTCAGAATTTTCCATAGTTTATTGTGATCCACACAGTCAAAGGCTTTGGCATAGTCAATAAAGCAGAAATAGATGTTTTTCTGGAACTCTCTTGCTTTTTCCATGACCCAGCGGATGTTGGCAATTTGATCTCTGGTTCCTCTGCCTTTTCTAAAAGCAGCTTGAACATCTGGAAGTTCATGGTTCATGTATTGCTGGCTTGGAGTTCACGAAGCCTGCCTTGGAGAATTTTGAGCATTTCTTTACTAGCGTGTGAGATGAGTGCAGTTGTGTGGTAGTGTGGGCATTCTTTAGCATTGCCCTTCTTTGGGACTGGAATGAAAGCTGACCTTTTCCAGTCCTGTGGCCACTGCTGAGTTTTCCAAATTTGCTGGCATATTGAGTGCAGCACTTTCACAGCATCATCTTTCAGGATTTGAAACAGCTTAACTGGAATTCCATCACTTCCACTAGCTTTGTTTGTAGTGATCCTTTCTAAGGCCCACTTGACTTCACATTCCAGGATGTCTGGCTCTAGGTCAGTGATAACACCATCAAAATTATCTGGGTCATGAAGACGTTTTGTACACTTCCTCTCTGTATTCTTGTGATCTCTTCTTAATATATTCTGCTTCTGTAAGGTTCATACCATTTCTGTCCTTTATTGAGACCATCTTTGCATGAAATGTTCCCTTGGTATCGCTAATTTTCTTGAAGAGATCTAGGCTTTCCCATTATGTTGTTTTCCTCTATTTCTTTGCACCAACTGCTGAGGAAGGCTTTCTTATCTTTCCTTGTTAATCTTTCGAACTCTGCATTCAGATGCGTATATCTTTCCTTTTCTCCTCTGCTTTTCGCTTCTCTCCTTTTCACAGCTATTTGTAAGGCCTCCTCAGACAGCCATTTTGCTTTTTTGCATTTCCTTTCCATGGGGATGGTCTTGATCCTTGTCTCCTGTACAATGTCATAAACTTCCAACCATAGTTCATCAGGCAGTCTGTCTATCAGATCTAGTCCCTTAAATCTATTTCTCACTTCCACTGTATAATCATAAGGGATTTGATTTAGGTCATACCTGAATGGTCTAGTGGTTTTCCCTACTTCCTTCAATTTCAGTCTGAATTTGCCAATAAGGAGCTCATGATCTGAGCCACAGTCAGCTCCTGGTCTTGTTTTTGCTGACTGTATAGAGCTTCTCCATATTTAATCAATCTGATTTTGCTGTTGACCATCTGGTGATGTCCATGTGTAGTCATTTCTTGTGTTGTTGGAAGAGGGTGTTTGCTATGACCAGTGCGTTGGTTTGTCATAGCTTTCTTTTTTCTTTCCATCTTTTGTCAGCAGAGTAATGTCTCTGCTTTTCAACACACTTTCTAGGTTTGTCATAATTTTCCTGCCAAGAAGCTAACATCTTCTGATTTTATGGCTACAATCACCATCTGCAGTTATTTTAGAATCGAAGAAGAGCAACTCTGTAACCACTTCCACCTTTTCCCCTTGTATTTGCCATGAAGTAATGGGGCAATATGACAGCAAATTTGGAAAACTCAGCAGTGTCCACAGGACTGAAAAGTGTCAGTTTTCATTCCAATGCCCAAGAAAGGCAATGCCAAAGAATGCCCAAACTACAGCACAACTGCACTCATCTCACACACTAGTAAAGTAATGCTCAAAATTCTCCAAGCCAGGCTTCGTGAACTCCAAGCCAGCAATACGTGAACCGTGAACTTCCAGATGTTCAAGCTGCTTTTAGAAAAGGCAGAGGAACCAGAGATCAAATTGCCAACATCCGCAGAGTCATGGAAAAAGCAAGAGAGTTTCAGAAAAACATCTATTTCTGCTTTATTGACTATGCCAAAGCCTTTGACTGTGTGGATCACAATAAACAGTGGAAAATTCTGAAAGGGATGGGAATACCAGACCACCTGATCTGCCTCTTGAGAAACCTTCATGCAGGTCAGGAAGCAACAGTTATAACTGGACACGGAACAACAGACTAGTTCCAAATAGGAAAAGGAGTTTGGTCAAGGCTGTATATTGTCACCCTGCTTATTTAACTTCTATGCAGAGTACATCATGAGAAACACTGGGCTGGAAGAAGAACAAGCTGGAATCAGGATTTCTGGGAGAAATATCAGTAACTTCAGATATGCAGATGACACCAGCCTTATGGCAGAAAGTGAAGAGGAACTAAAAAGCGTCTTAATGAAAGTGAAAGAGGAGAGTGAAAAAAAAGTCTGCTTAAAGCTCAACATTCAGAAAACTAAGATCATGGCATCTGGTCCCATCACTTTATGGGAAATAGACGGGGAAACAGTGGCTGAGTTTATTTTTTGGGCTCCAAACTCACTGGATATGGTGACTGCAGCCATGAAATTAAAAGACGCTTACTTCTTGGAAGTTATGACCAACCTAGACAGCGTATTAAAAAGCAGAGACATTACTTTGCCAACAAAGGTCCGTCTAATCAAGGCTATGGTTTTTCCAGTAGTCGTGTATGGATGTGAGGGTTGGACTGTGAAGAAGGTTGAGTGCCAAAGAATTGATGCTTTTGAACTGTGGTGTTGGAGAAGACTCTTGAGTGTATCCCTTGGACTTCATGGAGATCCAACCAGTCCATTCTAAAGGAGAGTAGTCTTGGGTGTTCTTTGGAAGGAATGATGCTGAAGCTAAAACTCCAGTACTTTGGCCACCTCATGTGAAGAGTTGACTCACTGGAAGACTCTGATGCTGGGAGGGATTGGGGGCAGGAGGAGAAGGGGACGACAGAGGATGTGATGGCTGGATGGCATCACTGACTTGATGGACATGAGTCTGAGTGAACTCCGGGAGTTGGTGATGGACAGGTAGGCCTGGCGTGCTGCGATTCATGGGGTTGCAAAGAGTCGGATACAACTCAGCGACTGTACTGAACTGAACTGAACTGAATGGGGCCGGATGCCATTAGTTTTTTAATACTTAGTTCTAAGCCAGTTTTGCTACTCTCCTCCTTGACCCTCATCAAGGAGCTCTTTGATACCTCTTCGTTTTCTGCCATTCGAGTGGTATCATCTGCATATCTGAGGTTGTTGATGTTTCTACTGTCTATTTTGATTCCACATTGTAAATCATTCAGTCCGGCATTTCTCATAATGTGCTCAGCTTATAAACAAACATGGTGACAGCAGACAGCCCTGTCGTATTCCTTTGTCAATCCTGAACCAATCAGTTGTTCCATACAGGGTGTGAACTGTTGCTTCTTGACTCACATAAAGGTTTCTCAGGAGTCAGGTAACATGGTCCGGTATTTCCATTTTTTTAAGAGCTTTCCATAGTTTTTTATGATTCACAGAATCAAAGGCTTTAGCACAGACAATGAAACAGATGTTTTTTCTGGTATTCCTTTACTTTCTCTATTATCCAGCAGATGGCAATTTGATCTCTGGTTCCTCTGCCTTTTCTAAACCTCACGTGGACATCTGGAAGTTCTTGGTTCACATAATGCTGAAGCTTAGCATGCAAGATTTTAAGCATGACCTTACTTGCAAGGGAGATGACCACAACTGTCCTATTATTTGAACATTCTTTAGTACTACCCTTCTTGGGAATTGGGATGAGGATTGATCTTTTCTAGTCCTGTGGCCACTGCTGGGTCTTCCAGATCCTCTGACATACTGAGTGTAACTCTTGGATAGCATCATCCTTTCAGAGCCACAATAATAACAAGTACAAGTTAGGACATCTGCAAAGTAACAGTTCAGTAAGAAAAGTCTCTGAAATAATAACCTACTGAAAAGAAACACCAAAAATGAGATGTCTCCTAAGAATTTAGAAATAAGGAAAATAATGCTGCCCAAAGCAGAAGTCCTTATACAATTTTTTTTTTCATTTCACTGAGTAAATTAGTAAAATAAGAGATCCATGAAGTCCTTTTAACAAGAATGAATGGTAACAAAGAGTTTATGAACCAAAACTTAAAATTGTTCAAAATGGAGCCAGTTGATGGAAAGTGCCCAAGCCATCTTCAGAACAGGTACTGTGGCATAACTCAAATATGATCATTCGGACAATTATACCTCTCAATTTTAATTAACATCTCAGTGTTTTGGCATTCTTGAGGGAAAGAGTTTGGGAGGTAGGTTATGAATTTAAATCCTAGCTTTGTTCCTTATGCAACAGTGTGACCTCAGCCACTTTCTTTTTTTTTTCTACTTTGTAAACTGCATACAAGACCTATTTAACAGTACTGGTATGAAGATTAAATGACATAAAAAACATCAGTACAGTACAAAGCCCAGACTAGAAACTCAGGCAGCTCTTTTGTTTCCAAGGTTAAGAAATGGGTCTGAGTCAGGTAAAAATATAAAAAGGTATGTAACTAATGAATGTGAATATAAGGACTAGAGTCTAACACACGTCTCTAGAATGCTATTATCCTATGATGGTTGACAGTTTTTCCATACTAGAAACATGGGATGAACATGTACTATTTACATATTAGATTATGTAGTAGCAGTTTGACTAAAGTCAGTGTTAGTCCTTCAGTCACGTCGGACTCTTTGCAAACTCATGGACTGTAGCATACCAGGCTCCTCTGCCTATGGAATGCTCCAGGCAAGAATAATGGAGTGGGTAAGTTATTCCCTTGTCCAGAGGATCTTCCCTACCCACAGACACAACCTCAGTCTCCTGCACTACAGATTCTTTACAGACTGAGCCACCAGGGAAGCCAATTTCAGTAAAAATAAAATCTTATTTCTAACCAAAAAAGAGCTAAGCATTTGGATACACAGACTCCTTTTCTCAAGAAAACAAAACATTACATGAATATAGCTGTAGACAAGTCAAAACTAAATAGGTTATAAAAAATAATACAACAGACTGCTAAAGGGGTGATAAATTGTTTAGGAAAATAAATAAAGGTGTTCTTGAAGAAGATAGTACTTAACCTTAATCATTAAGAATTTTAATTGGAGGGGAACAAATTCAAGAAAGCAATCGTGTTTGCAGTTTATTCTACAATTTTCAAGCAACTGTAGCCTTATTTCAAAATGTGTACTTATAAACAATGAATCCTAGAGAAAGCAGTGTGACTTGCCAATAGTCTTAGAAAAACCATATAGTAGTAAGACAAACTAAAAGAGTCTACCACTTCTAGCTACAAGACTCACTTTGCCCAACATGTTTTTTAAAGGAATACCATAGCGTCAAATACTTCTACAAAATTAAGGATTATAAAGACTGCCTATATGTCTTTTCCTCCACTTTTTTTTACTTTACATAAAAGTGAAGGATAAAATCAAGTGTAAAGAAAACTGTAGAAGTCATCCTTCTATCCCTTTCTTTGTTGTTGTTAGACTGTCCTGGAAAGTAAAAGTTATGGAGTTTCACTGAATCTAATAAGAAACTGTGGCAAACAGATAAATATTGATAGAAAAAAATTAACATAAAAAACATTTTTGCTGCTACTAAGTCACTTCAGTCATGTTCATCTCTGTGCGATGCCACAGACGGCAGCCCACCAGGCTCCCCCGTCCCTGGGATTCTCCAGGCAAGAACACTGGAGTGGGTTGCCATTTCCTCCTCCAATGCATGAAAGTGAAAAGTGAAAGTGAAGTCGCTCAGTCGTGTCCGATTCTTCGCGACCCCATGGACTGCAGCCTACCAGTCTCCTCCTCCCATGGGATCCTCCAGGCAAGAGTACTGGAGTGGGGTGCCATTGCCTTCTCCGAAAAACCATTTTTAAGTCACTACAAATTACATACATATATAATAACTGGTTAAATAACATAGCCACTGATTGCAATAAGTAGATCATGAGTCAAACTAGCAAACTAATTTTTAAAAGATAATATTTATGAGATGATTATAAACTTTAAATGTCTTATTTGGTGATTTTACTAAAATACTGTCATCTTGCATTATGAGAATGATATTGGTTGTTGTTGTTTAGTTGCTAAGTCACGCAGTGATGTTTAAAAAAGAGAGAAGGGAAGCCCTTATCTTTTAGATACATTCTGAAATATTCAAAGATGGAATGCTATCTAGAATGACCTTCAAAAATAACACAGGAGAAAAAGATTGGCAATGACTTGATAACTGCGGTAACTTAGATTTATATGGAGAGTTTATTATACTACTATGACTTCCATAGAAGGAGGCTAAATTTTTCCATAATAAGAACTTTTATAAAATAAAATTTTAAAAGTGCAATAACAAAATCAACTCACCTTTATACTCATAAAGGTGAGTATAAAATAATACAAGCCTTAACCCACTGATACCACTGATACTACTGCCTCTGACAGTACTACTTTCAATTAAATGACTGTGTACTCATATGACATAAAGATACCACACAATAAGAATACTTAGAGCTTTTCTAAACTTCTCAATCATGTGTAAATGGGAATATATTCTGAGACTGAACTCAAATACTACAAAAATACATAAAGAGCTCACAAGAAATCAGAGCTCCATCTAAAAATAAAAAGCAAGGAAATCATAACAACATCTCATTCCATGTCGATCATCTTCCCAATCCCTTCACATGGACTACCATTTATTTATAAGAGAGGCATGGAAAGCAAAAAAGATACTATAATTAATTTTCTTTTTCTAACCACTGCTAAGGCTATTTATGAAGCAAAAGTTTCCAAGACATTCTAATGTGTCAGTAAGATTTTAAAAAGTATTAACAGTATTATAATTAACAAATAGCTCATATCAAGAACCTTTACTTGGTAACCGTTATAGAAACAAAGATGACAAGTATATACATACTGGAGGCCGGCCAGGTCGACCTCTTTTTCTTTTTCCTTTGACCTCTGTTTCTTCAAGTTCACTGCCAGCATCAGAATGGGCAGTAGTCTCATTAGTTGAATCTCTAGAAAATACGATACATTATTTTAGTGAACAAATTAATAAATACATACCTATTAATAATACAATGCAGCTATATTCCTCTAGCTTTCTTACCTTTTGCTGTATATACGCATAAAGCTGATTAGAAGTGGTTTATGCTTTCACGTTCAGAAAAAAATCTTTAGTAAATTCAAAATATTGCCCTTTCTGGTTAATATTACGTAACAATGAATAAATGATTTTCCAAACTGAGAAATACAGACAAGGAAATGACTGTGGAAATGGCAGCTGCTATAGAAAATATAAATGCAAAATACAACTGCAAAAGACTAATTCTTCAATACAAAAAAAATAAAGGCTTGGGAGCAACTTTATTGATTTCATAATATAATGAAAGTGTGTTAGTAAACGTTTAAGAATGGTACTTCAAAGAATTTATGCACATAAATTATTAGAAACAGTACCAATATAAAGGAAGTAGAGCACAAATTACAAACATTAATAAAAATGCACAATATTCTTTTTCATAAATTCTATCTAGTTCAGTTCAGTCGCTCAGTCGGGTCCAACTCTTTGCAACCCCATGACCACAGCACGTCAGGACTCCCTGATCATCAGCAACTCCCAGAGTCCACCCAAACCCATGTCCATTGAGTCAGTGATGCCATCCAACCATCTTATCCTCTGTCATCCCCTTCTGCTCCTGCCTTCAATCTTTCCCAGCATCAGGGTTTTTTCAAATGAGTCAACTCTTCGCATCAGGTGGCCAAAGTATTGGAGCTTCAGCTTCAATAACAGTCTTTCCAATGAACACAAAGACTGATCTCCTTTAGGATGGACTGGTTGGATCTCCTTGCAGTCCAAGGGACTCTCAAGAGTCTTCTCCAACACCACAATTCAAAAGCGTCAATTCTTCAGTGCTCAGCTTTCTTTATAGTCCAACTCTCACATCCATACATGACTATTGGAAAAACCATAAGATGTACCTTTGTTGGCAAAGTAATGTCTCTGCTTTTGAATACGCTGTCTAGGTTGGTCATAACTTTCCTTCCAAGGAGTAAGCATCTTTTAATTTCATGGCTGCAATCACCATCTGCAGTGATTTTGGAGCCCAGAAAAATAAAGTCTCACACTGTTTCCACTGTTTCCCCATCTATTTCCCATGAAGTGATGGGACCAGATGCCATGATCTTAGTTTTCTGAATGTTGAACTTTAAGCCAACTTTTCACTCTCCTCTTTCACTTTCATCAAGAGGCTCTTTCATTCTTCTTCACTTTCTGTCATAAGGGTGGTGACATCTGCATATCTGAAGTTATTGATATTTCTCCCAGCAATCTTGATTCCAGCCTGTGCTTCCTCCAGCCCAGTGTTTCTCATGATGTACTGTGCATAGAAGTTAAATAAACAGGGTGACAATATACAGCCTTGACATACTCCTTTTCCTATTTGGAACCAGTCTATTGTTCCATATCCAGTTCTAACTGTTGCTCCCTGACCTGCATACAGGTTTCTCAAGAGGCAGGTCAGGTGGTCTGGTATTCCCATCTCTTTCAGAATTTACCGCAGTTAATTGTGATCCACGCAGTCAAAGGCTTTGGCATAGTCAATAAAGCAGAAATAGATGTTTTTTTGGAACTCTCTTGCTTTTTCCATGATCCAGCGGATGTTGGCAATTTGATCCCTGGTTCCTCTGCCTTTTCTAAAAGCAGCTTGAACATCTGGAAGTTCATGGTTCACGTATTGCTGAAGCCTGGCTTGTAGAATTTTGAGCATTTATCTAGTTTACAGATTCATATAAAATGATTTGGTAATTTTATGAAACTCTTGTATCCCTAGCTAACCTATGGTTTCAACTGATGAGTGAACAGGCTTTTGATGTGCAAGACAGTTGATACCTTTGTGCACTTTAATGAACAGAATGCAAAAGAAATGACAAAGCCATCTGTTGGAACTTCACTCATTAGTCAATGTTGTGAGCATCTTCTTTACTGAATTGCATATGTAATAGTTCTCGAACACTAGAAGGATATGTCCTCAAATTTTTGCGGTATCATAATATAATGACTAAAGACCTGATATATCTTTAAGTTTAATCTGCATTATTAACAATTTCTAAATCACTTTATTGAGTCTACAAAAAACAAAACAATAAACTGAGTCCTGATTTATAGTGTTTGCTGGTTTTCATAAAGTAAATACTCTTATCACAACCAAATTCAAACTAGCAAAGTGACATCAGCAAATACTGAGTTGAGAAGTAATTAACAATAGTAGTATACTACTACGAAGTATTTCCACCATACATCGAATAAATGAAAACCTTGAGAGCATATAAAATAGTAAGATGTAAAATAATTAGGAAGTAATGAGTTTTGAAAATTTACTTTTATTTTTAATAGGATTTATTTAATTTTAAGCTTGCATAATTTAACTTTCCATAATAGCTATGTTATATATAGGGCTTCCCAGGGCTGCCAGTGGTAAAGAATCCGCCTGCAATGCAGGAAACATAAGAGATGCAGGTTTTATCCCTGGGTAGGGAAGACACCCTGGAGGAGAGTACGGCAACCCACTCCAGTCTTCAGGCCTGGAGAATCCCATGGACTGAGGAGTCTGGAAGGCTACAGAGATCCAGAGGGTCGCAAAGACTCAGATACAACTAAAGCAACTCAGCACGCACACATGCATGCATGTTATATTTAACAAGGTCACAAAATTCCTGGAAATTTAATATTCAGCTCTCCAGGCCAATACAGACTGGCCCTAGCATGGCATTAAAAAACACATGGATAATAGTAACAAAAATATCTTCACTGAATTCTATATTACTAACTGTATCTATATAAAACTGCAAATAATAGGAAGGGTACAAAGGAAATGGTAAACTCAACTCACAACTTAATATTTCTCAAACTGCTCCACTGACGGCTCTTAGCTCCATTCTCTTTGTTTTGATCCCTTAAAGCTCATCTCATTAGTTATCTGCTCTTTTCCCTTTAAACTAACCTCTCTTGGAGTTCTCATCCAGTTGATGTGGAACTTTTATGCAACTTTTATGCAAATAACTTCAGTATATTATCACTAGACCTACCTGTAATTCAAGATTTTCAACTGTATGTGTAACACTTCTTTGTATACCATCACAAATTCACCAAATAGCACACATAAAATTAAGTCCAGGTATGACTTATTTCTAGCTCTCTACTCAAAGCAATATCACTAAATAACTATTTATTAATACCCAAATTTGCACTGTTTTATAAACTTATTATTGTCACCATTACCCTGTCGTACTCAAACCTATAATCACATCAGTCTTTCTCTTAGGCCATCAGTTAAAAATCCTCCTGAGTCATCCTCTATGTACTAACTCCGTCTCCCATTCTTTTTATGATTACTACCATAATCACAACTTTTTGAATTAATCGCAACTTATCTCTCTGCTTCTAACATTTCCCTGTCCCAGCCACTCTACATGCTACTGTCACTAATATTCTCACATCATGTTCCTTCTTTGTTTGTAAACCTTCAGAGGCAATTTGGTATTTAAAACTATAAATAATACTGATCTAGTCCAAGGGTCAGCAAACATTTTCTTTAAGGGCTATACAGTAAATATTTTAGGCTGAAGTTATGATGTTCTCTGTATCTGATACTCAACCTGGTGACCACAGCATGAATATGGCAATTCATAAAGATAAGTGAATGGATATTGCTGTGGTCCAATAATATTTATAAAAAAAGGTTTCTCAAACAGTATCAGTAGTCTTTCAATCACTGATTTAATTAAGAATAATAAATCATATTGCTTTTTCTCCTCACTATAACCATTTAGTATATACTATGTGCCAATTTATAGACATTACCTATGCATAAAACCTTATTAAGACAACATATTGATGTCTCAGTTTTATAGATGAGGAAATGAAAGATCTGAAAATCTTAGATCTCAAGGTAAACGTGAATTCTCTATCTCCATGGCAGGATGACAGAATGCAAATATTATGTTTAGTATTTCTCTTATGTGGACAGAATACACGAGTACTTTTGATGCTTATAGAAATCTCCAGGCAACTACAAAAGCAAATTTGTTCCAAGGATACAAAAGGTGTCCCATTAGTGAAATTAATTTATCCTTCAGCAATAGTTCACTGACAACAGAAAAAAGTACAATTGCTTTTTAATTCTTCATACTTCAGCCTGCTTAAAAGATGAAAGGCATTATCAACAAACAACTAACATACTTCAATCAGTATATGTATTTTTTATTTATGAGAATACATGATATATAAGTATGTTTTTTTAATTTCAAGGAAGAGTTTCACTTCACTATACCCTAATTCTGAATTTCAATCTGCAGAACAAGATTATTAAGTTTTATCAATACTGTCATAAATACTTATGTTCTGGCAAATATATACATAAATACAAAGCAATGTCTACATTTTAATTTTTTAAACTTAAATTAATAGGAATTTTCCTATAAATACAAAGGATTCCTAAATTCTACTCTACAAGTTCCCTATCTGTGAGTACTTAGACTGTCTCCAGTTTTTAACTAATTCAAACAGAGGTGAAACATCTATCCTTGCACTTTAACTCTTATTACACTTCAACAAATACCTCTCTAGAACAGACACAGAAAGTTGGATCAAGGGCTATGCAAACTCAAACTTCAACCAAACTGCTCTACCAAAAAGCCTGCAAATGACTACTGGACATAAATAGAGAGAATAGAAAAATCATATTCAACCTTATAAAGTCATTTTTTTTAATTCCCCCAAAACTCTAAATTCTGTCTTACTCTCTCCATTTTCACTATAATCGTTTTAGCTCAAGTTGTTATTATCTCTGGCCTGGACACTGCAACACCTTTCTCCTAGTAAGACGCCTCGTTTCTTCTGTTGCCTTTTCCAGTCAAATCACTATACTGTGTACTAAGAATGATTTTCAAAGTATGTATCTTATTCTGTCTCTCTCATGATTAAAACTCCATGATGATTTCCTTCTACTTCCAGGGGAAAACAACCTCAAAATTTTTAATTTAAGACTTAGCAGGTCCTATACAATACAGCCCTACTTTACTCGCAAGCCATATCTCACTCCACTCTCCATCTTTAATCCTGAAAAAGAAAAATCACAACTTTATTTCAGTCCCTCAAACACACTGTGATTCCTCCTCTCACAATTCCTCCTACCTACCTACACTTCTTCCTTAGAAAAGTAGACTAACTCAAGGCATATATTAAAATTCTAATAAAATCCGCTAGCTTACATTCAAAGCAGTTTAAATCTATATGTTGGTGATTATTTGATTAATATCTATCTATATAAGCTTCATGGCAGCAAGGACAAAGTGAGTTTTCTCCACTTGCCCTTTCTCCTCAAAGCCTAGCATAGCTCTACTACAGCATTTGGTGGAATAAATAATATGGTGTAATTGGCAATATTTAATAATGTTTAATAAATAGTAAAGTTTGCCGGGTGGCTCGAACAGTAAAGAATCTCCCCATAATGCAAGAGACCAGGGTTTGATCCCTGAGTCAGGAAGATCCCCTAGAGAAGGGAATGGCTGGCCACTCCAGTATTCTTGCCTGCAGAATCCCCTAGACAGAGGAGCCTGGAGGGTTACAGAGTCAGACGAGCGATTAACACTTTCATATTTAGACAAATTACTGGGGTAGGTATTGATGGCTTTTAGAATGTAAAGTAATTTGGATAGCATTCTGTCTTAAACTCTGGAAGAAAAACAGAAGGACAGGAGACCAACTGGAAGGAGACTACAATTTCTTAGAAAAAACTGATATAAATGATCTGGAACTATAAAAACATATAAATAATTATGTAAACTGTTGGTCACTTTGATTATATCTAAACTGCTGTTATCATACACAATCAGACTATATAGATTCCTACATTGGAGCTTAATTAAACCTATAAAACGAAAAGTATTTGCCATTACACGATCACATTTCCCTGAGAATCGAAAACAAGATCAAATTCTAGATGTGTCCTGTACCTCCGACAAAATCTAATTAGATGCCACCAGAAATCAGATGCCACCAAAATCTAATTAGATGCCAAGAAGGACTCACCAATTACAATCTCAATCCCAGGGAAAAGAAGTTCTGGCATGGGGTGAGACGGTGATATGGGATAGAGATTTACAAACTTGTCTGTATAGTCAAACAAAATATTTCTGTTTGCAGGTTAATTTTTTCTCTAGCACATAAACAATTCTGCAAAGGAGTCAGTGTGATTTTGTTTCATTAACACTTTATTTACAAAAGAAGTTGGCATGTCAAACCAGCCCATGGTCATAGTTTCTGCTGAATCCTAAAATGAGCTAGTAACTTTTTTGTTCAGTAACATGGGCATTACATAGTGACAAGAAAATGCAAGAGCCATAGATGGATATAATAATTATACCCTCTAACAGTTCTTTTACTTCAAACATATTGCCCAACTATCAAAGAACACATTTCATGTCTCATTAATAAAAGTATTTTGATACAGAAAAGTGTTACAAGCATTTGAAAAAGTGAAAAGCTGTAATACTTACTGTAACACAGGTAACTCTGAAGTAATCATTGCTGCAAAGATCTTTCCACAATGCAGCAAAATAATCAAGTACTGTACAACTCAAAACTTTCAAAATAACCTCAAAGGTAATCCTGTTAATTAAAAAAGAAAGAAAAATTATTTTTCCAGTTTACTGATGTATAGTTGACAAACTATAAGACAGTTACAGCAAGATAATTTAATATATGGACACACAGTGAAGGGCATCCCTCACTGAGTTAATTAATACATCCATCATCTCACATATCTTCTTTTTTGGTCCAAACATTTAATATATTCTACTCTCTTAGAAAATTTCAATTATACAAGAGAGTGTTATCAACTACAGTCACTTTATTATATGTTAGATCTTCAGACCATATTCATTTAGAACAAAGTTTGTACCCTTTCACCAATCGCTCCTTATTTCTACCAAGTTGCCCTTGGCAACTACATTTTCCACTACTTTTTCCATTAATCTTCCCGCTCTATAGATATCATATATAAGTGATCTCATGTGATATTTGCCTTTCTCTATGGTGCTAATTTCATTAGCCCTCCAGGCTATTCCAAGTTGTCTAATGATCAGTTGTTTTTTTTTAAAAAGACTGAGTAACATTCCACTGTGTGTACACAGAGACAACCAGGTTTTCTCTATTCCTTAAGTCCATGGACACATAAAGCTGTTTCCATATTTTGGTTATGGTAAATAATGCTGCTGTAGTTCAGTTCAGTTCAGTCGCTCAGTCGTGTCCGACTCTTTCCAACCCCATGAAACGCAGCATGCCAGGCCTCCCTGTCCATCACCAACTCCCAGAGTTCACCCAAACCCATGTCCATTGAGTCAGTGATACCATCCAACCATCTCATCCTCTGTCGTCCCCTTCTCCTCCTGCCCTCAATCTTTCCCAGCATCAGGGTCTTTTCAAATAAATCAGCTCTTTGCATCAGGTGGCCAAAGTATTGGAGTTTCAGCTTCAACATCAGTCCTTCCAATGAATATTCAGGACTGATTTCCTTTAGGATGGACTGGTTGGATCTGCTTGCAGTTCAAGGGACTCTCAAAAGAGTCTTCTCCAACACCACAGTTCAAAAGCACCAATTCTTCAGCGATCAGCTTTCTTTATACTCCCAACTCTCACATCCATACATGACCACTGGAAAAACCACAGCCTTGACTAGACGGACCTTTGTTGACAAGGTAATCTCTGCTTTTTAATATGCATGGTTAAGAGGAGCTACCCCACGTCCGAGGTCAGGGGCAGCGGCCGAGAGGCGCTACCCTACATCTGAGGTCAAGGGCAGCGGCCCAGAGGAGCTACTGGATGTCCAAGGTAAGGAGTGGTGGCTGTGCTTTGCTGGAGCAGCCGTGAAGCAATATCCCATGTCCAAGGTAAGAGAAATCCAAGTAAGACGGTAGGCACTGAGAGAGGGCATCAGAGGGCAGACAGACTGAAACCACAATCACAGGCAACAGGCCAATCTGATCACACGGACCACAGCCTTGTCTAACTCAATGAAACTAACCCATGCCATGTGGGGCCACCCAAGACGGACAGGTCAAGGTGGAGAGGTCTCACAGAATGTGGTCCACTGGAGAAGGGAACAGCAAACCACTTCAGTATTCTTGCCTTGAGAACCCCAGTATGAAAAGACAAAAAGATAGGACACTGAAAGAGGAACTCCCCAGGTCTGTAGGTGCCCAATATGCTACTGCAGATCAGTGGAGAAATAACTCCAGAAAGAATGAAGGGATGGAGCCAAAGCAAAAACACCACCCAGTTGTGGATGGGACTGGTAATAGAAGCAAGGTTCGATGCTGCAAAGAGCAATATTGCATAGGAACTTGGAATGTTACATCTATGAATCAAGGCAAACTGGAATGCTGCTGCAAGCATGGGATAAATACATCTATGTGTTTGGGATAATGATTTCATTTATTGTGGATATATACTGAGAAGTAGCTATAAAATATTATATATATAATAGTCTTATTTTTAATTATTTGTTTTCTAGAGATTGTACCAAATCCCATTTCTACCAACAGTGAACAAGGTTTCTGTTCTGTCCATATCCTCAACGAGAATATCTCTCTTATCTTTTTGATCAAAGACACCCTCACATAGGTGTGAACGAAAACCTCATTATGGCTCTGATTTTCATTTCCCTGAAGATTAGTGATGTTGAGTACCTGTTCATGTAGATTTTGGTTAACTGTGTATATTCTTCAGAAAAATGTCTATTTGCTGCTGCTGCTAAATTGCTTCAGTCATATCCGACTCTGTGCGACCCCACAGATGGCAGCCCACCAGGCTCTGTCATCCCTGGGATTCTCCAGGCAAGAACACTGGAGTGGGCTGCCATTTCCTTCTCCAATGCACGAAAGTGAAAGTGAAGTCACTCAGTCGTGTCTGACTCTTTGCCACCCTATGGAATGCAGCCTACCAGGCTCCTTCATCCATGTGATTTTCCAGGCAAGAGTACTGGAGTGAATTGCCATTGCCTTCTCTGAATGTATATTTAGGTCCTCTGAAAATTACTTTAGAAAAAAATGAGTATGCCAGAATACACAGACTACAATCAACAGTACTACCAACAATCACACTCCTTTGTAATTATCCAAATGAACTGAAAATTCATTATTACTTAAAACTTAAAAGTAATGAGCTATCAAACCAGGGAAGGACATGGAGGAAGCTCAAATACATATTACTAACTAAAAGAAGCCAATGTGAAACAGCCACACCCTACATGATTTGAATGACATGGCATTCTAGAAAAGGTAAAACTATGAGGACAGTAAAAATATGAGGGATGGCCAAACATTATGTGAGGGGAAAGATGAACAAGTGAGACCACAAGATTTTTAGGGCACAGAATCTATTTTGTATGATACTAGAATCATGGGTACATCTAAACAGTACATTTAAAACAAAACTCATAGAATCTATAACACAAAGAGTGAACCCTAATGTAAACTACAAATACTGGGTGACAATGACATGTCAGTGTAGGTTCACTGATTGTAACAGACGGATCACTGTGATGTGGGATGTTAATAGTGGAAGAGGTTATATGTATGTGGGAACAAGAGTTATAGGGGATCTCTCTAACTTCTATTCAATTCTGCTGTGAACCTAAAGCTTATCTTAAAACTAAAGTTTATTAAATAAAAAAAAAGGCAGCAGAGTGAGACAAAACAGAGCATCCAAGAGAGGCCATGGCACAATACCTAACAGAATAACACATAACTAGAATTCAGAAGGAGAGAGAAACATCAAAGCAAAAACAAACATTTGAAGAGGTAGCAAACAGCTTTCCAAAAGTAATTTGAGATTTTAAAACACAGAAGAAAGATCAGAGAATTCCCACGAATATTCTAAAATATAAATATTGGTAAATATGAAGAAAATTCAAAAGGAAACAAAAGTAACATAATTCCTGACATACAAAGAAACAAACAAAAAACTCTGATCAGACTTCTCGGTAGAAATTATGCAAGCTGATTAAAGAAGTCCATTCTAAAAGAAATCAATCCTGAATATTCATTGGAAGGACTGATGCTGAAGCTGAAGCTCTAATTCTTTGGCCATCTGATGCAAAACCAACTCACTGGAAAAGACCCTGATGCTGGGAAAGAGAGAAGGCAGGAGAAGGGGATGACAGAGGATGAGATGGTTGCATGGCATCATTGACTCAATAGACATGAGTCTGAGCAAACTCCAGGAGATGGTGAAGGACAGAGAAGCCTGGAATGCTGGGGTCCATGGTATCAGTCACTCAGTTGTGTCTGACTCTTTGTGACCCCATGGACTGCAGCACACCAGGCTTCCCTGTCCATCACCAACTCCAACAATGTAAGCTGAAAGATAGATAAGCATGGTTTGAAATGTGAAGTGGAAATAATCATGAAAATTGAATTATCTATCTTTCAAAAACAAAAGAAAGAAATGATGTCATGGAAAATGGAAGACTAGGAAACCTCAAAACTTAGGCCCTCCAGTAAAGGAACTTTTGTTGTTTTTTAGTTATTAAGTCCAACTTTTTGGGGACCCCATGAACTGTAGTCCACCAGGCTCCTCTGTCCATGGGATTTCCCAAGCAAGAATACTGGAGTGGGTTGCCATTTCCTTCTCCAGGGGAGTCTTCCTGACCCAGGGGTCAAACCTTCATCTTCTATATTGGCAGGTGGATTCTTTACCATTGAACCACCAGGGAAGCCACAAGCAACTCTTAGTTTGGCCAAAAAAAACAAAAAAGCTCATCTCTTATGAACATCTGGAATCTAATAAAAGTTTATGATAAAGAGAGGAGTGCCTAAAAGACGTCTATTATATTTGATAAGAGAGCACAGTAGTATTTTTGCTTACGATGCTAAAGCTGAAACTCCAGTATTTTGGCCACCTCATGCGAAGAGTTGACTCATTGGAGAAGACTCTGATGCTGGGAAGGATTGGGGGCAGGAGGAGAAGGGGACAACAGAGGATGAGATGGCTGGATGGCATCACTGACTCGATGGACGTGAGTCTGAGTGACCTCCGAGAGCTGGTGATGGACAGGGAGGCCTGGCGTGCTGCAGTTCATGGGGTCGCAAAGAGTCAGACACGACTGAGCGACTGATCTGATCTGATCTGATGCCACCTTCATAGCCCACAAGGACAGCACACCAAGTTACCCGTGTGGCTTCCTAGTGCCAAAGAGAACACCATGGACTTGTTCTCTTAAACTGTAGCAGAGTGTTTTGAAGAGCCTCCTTTTGCTTTTTTTGGAAAAACTATTATCTTTAAAAAGCATTTAAACACACAGTGATACAAGTAGCTGTCTGTGGCAAGAGAGTGGATTGCATAAGCACTGAACAATCTAAAAAGCCTCAAATATAAAAAGGGGGAGAAGAAAGATATTTGGGGAATAAGTACTCTAAAGGGATATCACATATGCAAGGAAATGGAGAGTATTACATGAATGCCTAGGGCTGGATGGATTCTTAGAGAAGAACTAAGCAGTACAGGCTTTCAATTCTAGGTGATCTTTGCTCTCCATGCAAGCACAAAGTAAATACTAAGGCAAAGCTGTAGGAAGCCTGCCTAATTTTTGAAGAAGTACCTCAGCTAATATACCATCTGCAAAACAAACAAACAGGAATTACTTGTTTTTATTAGCAAAAGAAATCTCAAAGATGACCACTGAACAAGACAACAAAATTTTAGGACTCACACATGAAAAAGAATACAGTCCTTGCAAAAACAGGTTAGCAAAGCAAATAAAGAGATGATTGTAGTCCTTGAAAAGACAATAGTAAACCATGGGGAGGAGAGAAGAATCTAGTGTCCAATGTTACAACAATGGACATATTGAAAATGTCCAGTTTTTTAGTAACATCAAAAATTCAAAAGGCATACAAAAAAATATGAAATGATGGCCCATTAACAGGAAAAAAAAAAAAAAAAAAACACAGAAATCATCTCCATCTAAGCCCAGATATTGAACTTAAGACTTCCAGAAGTAGATAACAGAGACAAGAAAGAATATCTGAAGATACATGGCAAAAACTTAACCTATTTTATATAAATCTACACAATTAGTAAGATAAATGAACTCCAAGATGGCCCCTTCTCCTCCTGCCCCCAATCCCTCCCAGCATCACAGTCTTTTCCAATGAGTCAACTCTTCGCATGAGGTAGCCAAACTACTGGAGTTTCAGCTTTAGCATCATTCCTTCCAAAGAAAACCCAGGGCTGATCTCCGTCAGAATGGACTGGTTGGATCTCCTTGCAGTCCAAGGGACTCTCAAGAGTCTTCTCCAACACCACAGTTCAAAAACATCAATTCTTCGGTGCTCAGCCTTCTTCACAGTCCAACTCTCACACATACATGACCACAGGAAAAACCATAGCCTTGACTAGACGAGCCTTTGTTGACAAAGTAATGTCTCTGCTTTTGAAGATGCTATCTAGGTTGGTCATAACTTTCCTTCCAAGGAGTAAGTGTCTTTTAATTTCATGGCTGCAGTCACCATCTACAGTGAATACTGAAATTGGGCCAATTAATAAACCTACAAGAGCCACTATGTGTTCAACTCAAAGGAAGAATTGTAAGTCTCTCACTTTCAATCAAAACCTAATTGTGATTAAGCTTAATGAAGAAGGAATGTTGAAAGCTCAGAGTGATCAAAAGCAAGGTCTCCTGCACCAAGCAGTTAGTCAAATTGTGAATTCAAAGAAAAGTTCTTGAAGAAAACTGAAAATGCTGTCCTAGAAAACACAAGAATGATAAGGAAACAAAACAGCCTACTGGTGATAGAAAGTCTTAGTGATCTCAATAAAAGATCAAATCAGTTACAACTTTCTCTTAAGCCAAGTCTAATCCAAAAAAGGCCCTAACTCTCTTAATTCTGTAAAGGCTAAGAGAACTGAAGAAGCCGCAATAGAAAAGTCTGTAGCTAGCAGAGATTGGTACATGGCACTCAAGAAAAGAAGCTGTCTCCTTAAACTAAAAGTGCAAGGTAAAGCAGCAAATGCTGATGCAGAAGTTGCACCAAATTAACTAGAAGATCTAGTTAAAATAATTAAGGTATTTACACTAAACTGGACTTCAAAGTCAAACTCCCTGGGAGTTCTCAGTCCCTTTGTCAGATCCCCAGGTGGAGAAATCTGTTGTGGGGCCTAGAACATTCACAACAGTGCAAGAACTTCTTTGGGATAATTGTTCTCCAGTTTCTGGGTGGCCTGATCTGTGGCTCTATAGTGGGGATAATGGCGACTTCCTCCGAGAGGACTTATGCCACTAGCCATACTTCCCAGAATTATTCCAGCAGCTGGTCACTTCTGACGCACGCTTCCTCAAAAGACATTCAAACACAGAAAGGCAGGTCTGGCTCAGCCTCTTGTGGAGATCACGGCTCCTTTCCCCGGTCCTGGGGCACACAGGTTTTTGTTTGCACCCTCCAAGAGTTTCTGGATGGTATGAGGTTTGATTTTAAATGTGACTGCACCCTCCTACCATCTTCTTGTGGTGTCCTTTGCCCTTGTACATGGAGTATCTTTTTGGGGATATGTTTCCAACATTCTCCTGTCGATAGTTGTTCAGCAGCTAATACAAAGAGTGCCTGAAGAATTATGGATGGAGTCTCGAACGGGAGGCAGTAATCAAAACCATCCCCAAGAAAAAGAAATGCAGAAAGGCAAAATGGTTGTCTGAGAAGGCCTTACAAATAACTGAGAAAAGAGAAGCAAAAGGCAAAGGAGAAAAGAAGAGCTATATCCATCAGAAAACAGAGTTCCAAAGAACACCAACAAAACATAAGAAAGCTTTCCTAAGTGATCAATGCAAAGAAATACAGGAAAACAATATAGGAAAGACTAAAGATCTCTTCAAGAAAATTAGAGATACCAAGGGAATATTTCATGCAAAGACAGGCACAATAAAGGAAAGAAACAGTACAAATGTAACACACAGAAGATATTAAGAAGATGGTGGCAAGAATACACAAAAGAACTATACAAAAAAAAAGTTCTTAATGATCCAGATAACAACAATGGTATGACTGATCACTCATCTGCAGCCAGACATCCTGCAGTGTGAAGTCGACTGGGCCTTAGGAAGCATTACTACGAAAAAAAGCTAGTGAAGGTTATAGAATTCAAGAAGAGCTAGATGGATGTGAGTCTGAGTGACCTCCAAGAGTTGGTGATGGACAGGGAGGCCTGGCGTGCTGCAGTTCATGGGGTCACAAAGAGTCGGACACGACTGAGCGACTGATCTGATCTGATCTGACTGCAAATCCTAAAAGACTATGCTGTCAAAGTGCTGCACTCAATATCCCAGCAAATTTGGAAAACTCAGCAGTGGCCACAGGACTTGAGAAGGATAGTTTTCATTCCAATCCCAAAAGAAGACAATGCGAAAGAATGTTCAAACTACCAAACAACTGCATTCTTTTCACATGCTAGCAAATTAATGCTCAAAATCCTTCAAACTAGCCTTCAACAGTATTTGAACCAAGAGCTTCTAGATGTACAAGCAGGATTCAGAAAAGGCAGAGGAACCAGAGATCAAACTGCAAACATCCATTGCATCATAGAAAAAGCAAGAGAATTCCAGAAAAAACATCTACTTGTGCCCCACTAACTACACCAAAGCCTTTGACTGTTTGGATCACAACAAACTGTGGAAAATTCTTTAAGAGAAATACCAGACTACCTTACATGGCTCCTAAGAAATCTGTATGCAGGTCAAGAAGCAACAGTCAAAACCGGACATGAAACAATGGACTGGTTTCAAATCGGGAAAGGAGTACGTCAAGGCTGTCTATTGTCACCCTGCTTATTTAACTTAATGCAAAGTACATCATGTGAAATGCCGGGCTGGACGATGCACAAGTTGGAAATCAAGACTGCCAGGAGAAATATCAATAAACTCAGATATGCAGATGACACCACCCTTATAGCACAAAGCAAAGAGGAACTAAAGAGCCTCTTGATGAGGGTGAAAGGGAAGTGCTGGGGTCCAGACCCGGCAGGATTCAGGGGTTTCGAGGGGAGACAGCTTCGGCGATCAGGATACGATAGAATTAAAGATATAAAGAGTGATCAAATAAGGATAGCTCAGTGAGAAAATTCAGTGGAGAAAAGAGGCTGAATAACTTGGTTTACATGGAAAGCTAATAAAATTCCAAGATAAGGAATTTGCGTCACCTACATAGGCCCCAAGCGTCCTCCCGTTCTCCCAAAGGAGGGAAGACACTAAGGCCTCCCCAGTCGGATCTGAGAAGCCCAGGCAAAATTAATAGGCTTGACGAGCCTCCACACTCCAGATGGGAATTCAGCCAGAAGGTGAGAGAAAGAACGACATGGGGAGACCAAGCTTCGGTGAACAAGGCCCGCACTTTATTTTCCAAAGTAGTTTTTATACCTTAAGTTGTGCATAGAGGATAATGGAAGGCGTAGAGTCATGCAGTGAGCCAGGCTTTCGTCCTGCAAACTTATCATATGCAAAAGTTTAGATGATTTACATCATCTTCTGGCCAAGAGGCCTGTTAACAGTTTATGATCCCTTCTTCAGAAAACTTATTTTTCTCTAAAGGTGATTATTCTAAAGTCAGGCACCACCCTCCAAAAGCATTAGATAAAGTTGCATTCCTATAAGGCAAAGGTGTGGTGGGCTATAACAAGAAAAGAATTAACTTAAGGGTCCAAGGTTACAAACATTAAAGCTACTACTTACATACCTACACACCAATTATATTAATCAATACACTCCCAGAGACACAGTAGGTAAGGGATATGGAAACTTAGCAGCAAACATTGGCCCAACAAGTGAAAAACCCTTCACCAATACAATTTCTAATCAATCTTTTAACTGCTCAAAGGAATCTGTATTTAGACAGCTTAGAACATCTCATGCCTCTCACGGTTGGGAGGCTGTGAATCAATGTGGCCGGAAGAACCTTCAGAGGAGTTTGTAGGTTGAAACACTCTTGTCACGCCCAGGAACTTTAATAACTTCAGCTGTAAGTTAACTCTCTTTTCAGAGAGAGGTGGTGGGGGACAGCCCCCCATAAAGTCAGAGGTGTAGGTAAGAGCACAAAGCAGTAAAGTAGGCAGACTCTGGTTTTTGGGGTAGATGATGGAGAATTTCCAGGGGGACTCCTGAGGCTAGATCTCACCTTTGCGTATGCCGAGCCTCCTTCCTCATGACCTTTGCCACAGGCAGAGTTCCTTACGCTGGTTCCCAGCAGGGAAGAGTGATAAAACTGACTTAAAACTCAACATTCAAAAAACAAATATCATGGCATCTGGTCTCATCACTTCATGGCAAATAGATGGGGAAAACAGTGGCTGACTTTATTTTTCTGGGCTCCAAAATCACTGCAGATGGTGACTGCAGCCATGAAATTAAAAGAGGTTTGCTCTTTGGAAGAAAAGCTATGACAAACCTAGACAATATATTAAAAAGCAGAGACATCACTCTGTCAACAAAGGCACATCTAGCCAAATCTACAGTTTTTCCAGTAGTCACGTACGGATACGAGAGCTAGACCATAATAAAAAAAGGCTGTGCACCGAAGAATTGATTCTTTTGAACTGTGGTGTTGGAGAAGACTCTTGAGAGTCCCTTGAACAGCAAGGAGATCCAAGTAGTCAATCCTAAGGGAAATCAACCCTGAATATTCATTGGAAGGACTTATGTTGAAGCTGATGCTCCAGTACTTAGGCCACCTTATGGGATGAGCAGACGCATTGAAAAAGACCCTGATGCTGGGAAATATTGAAGGCAGGAGGAGAAGGGAATAACAGAGGATGAGATGGTTAGAATTTAATGGACATGAGTTTGAGCAAACTCCGGGAGATGGTGAAGGACAGGCAAGCCTGGTGTGCTGCAGTCCATGGGGCTGCAAATACTTGGCCATGACTTGAGTGATTGAGCGACAAAATTAAACAAAAGTGTCTCAATGTAGACAAAATAGTATTACACTGGAAGAAGATGCCATTGAGAACTTTCACAGGTATAAGAAGAAGTCAGTACCTGGCTTCAAAGTTTCAAAAAAACAAGCATTTTCCTGACAGGGTCTAATGCAACTAGTGACTTTAAATTGAAGCCAGTCTTCATTTACTAATCCAAAAATCACAGGGCCCTTAAGAATTATATATTATCTACTCTGCCTGTGCTATAGAAACGGAAAAACAAAGCTTGGTTGACAGTACATCTGTTTGCAACATTGTTTAGTAAAGGCTTTAAGCCTACTCTTGAGATCTACCGCTCAGAAAAAAAAAAAAAGATTCAAATATTACTTACTGTTCGTTGACAATGTACCTGATCAACGAAGAGCTCTGCTGAAGATGCACATTGAGATATATGCCATTTTCACAGCTCCTGACACAGAACCCATCCTGCAGCCCACAAGGAGCTATTTCACTTTTCAAGTTTTTTTAGTTAGGAAATACCTATTTTAAGATTGTAACTGTCATAGGCAGTGATTTCTCTGATGAACCTGGATGAGGTCAGATGAAAACCAGGAAAAGATTCATTCATTCAAAATGGTATTTTCTAGATTCCATTAGTGATGTTCCTGATTCATGGAAAAGGTCAAAATATCAACAAGAGTTTGCAAACAGTTGTTATCAATCCTCACAGATGACTTTGAGGCATTCAAGTCTTCAGTGGGGGAAAGAACTGCTAGTGCAGTGAGTGAAATAGCAAAGAACTAAAATTAGAAGTGGAGTCTGAATATGTGACTGCATTGTTACAAATCTCATGATAAACACTAACAAATGAGAAGGTGTCTGCATATGAGCAAAGTACTTTCTTGAGATGAAAGCTGTAACTGCTGAAGATGCTGAGCAGATGTTGAAATAACAATAAAGAGTTTAGAATATTATGCAAACCTAACTGATAAAGCAGTGGCAAGTTTGGGAGGGCTCATTCCAATTTTTAAAAAAAGTTCTATTGTGGGTAAAATACTATCAAACAGCACTGCATGCTATAGGTAAATCATTCATGAACTGAAGAGTCCACCAATGTGGCAAACTTCACTGTTGCCTTATTTTAAGAAACTGCCACAATGACTCCATCCTTTGGAAACCACAACCCTAATTATTCAGCAGCAATCAACACTGAGGCATGACCCTCCTTCAGCAAAAAGACTACAAATAGCTGAAAGCTCAGATGATTGCTAAGCTCATGTCTTAGCAATAAAGTGTTCTTATATATGTAAATAAAGGTATGTACATCATTTAAGACATACTGACACTGGAAACTTAACAAGCTATAGTTTAGACCAAACATAACTGGAAAACTGAAAAACTCAAGTGACCCAAATAACTTTATTGTGCTATTTGCTTTACTGTGGTGTTCTAGAACAAAACCCACAATGTATTTGAGGTATGCCCAAAAAAAAAAGTCAAGTTACTACTGTTTCAAACTAAATTGATATAAACATAAGATATCATGATCACCAGTGTAATTTAAAATGAAATTTTTTTAATGAAAAAGGTACACTAGAAGATCAAACACAAAGGAAGGCAGTGATGGAGAAATTAAGCAACAGAGAAGATCACTGTAGCAGTGTTTACAATAGCCGAAACACTGCTGTTCAGTTGCTAAGTTGTGTCCAACTTTGTGACCCCATGGACTGCACCACGCCTGGCTTCCCTATTCTCCCCTATCTCTAGGAGTTTGCTCAAACTCATGTCCACTGACTCATGATGCCATGCAACATCTCATCCTCTGTCACCCCTTTCCCCTCCTGTCCTCAATCTTTCCCAGCATCAGGGTCTTTTCCATGAGTTGGCTCTTTGCATCAGGTGGCCAAAGTATTGGAACATCAGCTTCAGCATCAGTCCTTTCGATGAATATCTGGGTTTAATTTCCTGTAGGATAGATTGGTTTGATCTCCTTGCTGCCCCAAAGACTCAAGAGTTTTTTCCAGCACCATAATTATAAAACATCAATTCTTCAGTATTCAGCCTTCTTTATGGTCCAACTTTCACATCAATACATGATTACTAGAAAAACCACAGCTTTGATCATACAGGCCTTTGTCAGCAAAGGGATGTCTTTGCTTTTTAATATGCTGTCTAGGTTTGTCATAGCTTTCTTTATAAGGAGTAGGAGGTTTTTTTTAATTTTGTGGCTGTGGTCACGAAAATCACTACAAACTGTGGAAAATTCTTCAAGAGATGGGAATACCAGACCACCTTACCTGCCTCTTGAGAAATCTGTATGCAGGTCAGGAAGCAAAGTTAGAACTGGATATGGAACAATGGACTGGTTCCAAATAGGAAAAGGAATACTTCAAGGCTGTATATTGTCACCTTGATTATTTAACTTCTATGCAGAGTACATCATGAGAAACGCTGGGCTGGATGAAGCACAAGCTGGAATCAAGACTGCCAGGAGAAATATCAATAACCTCAGATATGCAGATGACACCACCCTTATGGCAGAAAGTGAAGAAGAATGAAAGAGCCTCTTGATGAAAGCGAAAGAGGAGAGTGAAAAGTTGGCTTAAAACTCAACATTCAGAAAACTAATCATGGCATCTGGTCCCAGCACTTCATGGCAAACAGATGGGGAAACAGTGGAAACAGTGTCTAACTTTATTTTTCTGGGCTCCAAAACCACTACAGATGGTGACTGCAGCCATCAAATTAAAAGACGCTTACTCCTTGGAAGGAAAGTTAGGACCAACCTAGATAGCATATTAAAAAGCAGAGACATTACTTTGCCAACAAAGATCTGTCTAGTCAAAGCTATGGTTTTTCTAATAGTCATGTATGTTTGTGAGAGTTGGACTATAAAGAAAGCTGAGCACCAAAGAATTGATGCTTTTGAACTGTAGCGTTGGAGAAGACTCTTGAGAGTCCCTTGGACTGCAAGGAGATCCAACTAGTCCATCCTAAAAGAAATCAGTCCTGAATATTCATTGGAAGGACTGATGCTGAGGCTAAAACTCCATTTCTTTGGCCACGTGATGTGAAGAACTGACTCACTGGAAAAGACCCTGATGCTGGAAACGATTGAAGGCGGGCGGAGAACGGGATGACAGAGAAGGAGATAGTTGGATGGCATCACTGACTCGATGTACATGAATTTGAGTTAACTCTGGAAGATGGTGATGGACAGGGAGGCCTGGCATGCTGCAGTCCATAGGTTCGCAAAGAGGTGGACACGACTGAGCGACTGAACTGAACTGGAAAAACCACAGCTTTGACTATATGGACCTTTGTCAGCAAAGTGGTATCTCTGCTTTTTAATACACTGGCTAGGTTTGTCATAGCTTTCTTTATAAGGAGTAAGAGCTTTTTAATTTCGTGGATGCAGTCACTGTCCACAGTGATTTTGGAACCCAGTGGAAAATGTCACTGTTACCACTTTTTTCTCCATCTATTTGCGATGAAGTGATGGGACCACACGCCGTGATCTTAGTCTTTTGCATGCTGAGTTTTAAGCCAGGTTTTTCACTCTTTTTTTACCCTCATCAAAAGGCCCTTTAGTTCTTCTCAGCTTTCTGCCATTAGAGTAGTATCATTTGTATATCTAAGATTGCTGGTATTGTTCCTGGCAATCTTGATTCCAGCTTGTGATTCCTCCAGCCCTGAGTTTCACATGATTACTCTGCTGCTGCTAAGTCACCTCAGTCGTGTCCGACTCTGTGTGACCCCATAGACGTCAGCCCACCAGGCTCCCCCTCCTTGGGATTCTCCAGGCAAAAACACTGAAGTGGGTTGCCATTTCCTTCTCCAATGCAGGAAAGTGAAAAGTGAAAGTGAAGTTGCTCAGTCGTGTCTCTTAGCAACCCCATGGACTGCAGCCTACCAGGCTTCTCCATCCATGGGATTCTCCAGGCAAGAGTACTGGAGTGGGATGCCACTGCCTTCTCCCGATTACTCTGCAGGTAAGTTAAAAAAGCAGGGTGACAACATATAGTCTTGAGGTACTCCCTGCCTCATTTTGAACCAGCCAAGACACGGAGGCAAACCAAATGTCCATTGACTGAGGAATGGATAAAGAAAATGTGGTGTGTATATATATGTGTGTGTGTGTGTAATATTTCACACAATGTAGTATTACTAAGCCATTAAAAAGAATGAATTAACACCATTTGCAACAACATGCATGGACCTACAAAATGTCATACTGAGTGAAATAAGTCACAAAGACATATTATATAACATCCCTTATATGTGGAATCTAAAAAGAAATGATACAAATGAACTAACTTACAAAACAGATACTCACAGACTTAGAGAACAAATTTCTCATTGCCAGGGTGGGGATGGGAGAAAGGGATAATTACGGAGTTTGGGATGGACATATACACACTGCTGTATTTAAAATGCATAACCAACAAGGACCTGTACAGCACATGGAACTCTACTCAATGTTATATGCCAGCTTGGATGGGAGCGGGGTTTGGGGGAAAATAGAAACGTGTATATGTATGGCTAAGTCCTTTTGCTATTCACTTGAAAATATCACACTATTGTTTGTTAATCAGCTACACCCCAATACAAAGTTAAAGAAAAATCAAGATATAAGACAAGCAGGAAAGAAAAAAAAAAGCAAAGTGTCAAAAGTCTTTCCTTATCAAGCATGCATGCTCAGTCACTCAGTTGTGTCGGACTCTTTGCAACCCCATGGACTGTGGCAATAGTTAGTGATTTCAATACACCCCTTACCAAAAAAAAAAAAAAAAAAAAACGAAGACCAGACATAACATTAATAAGGCAATAGAGGACTTCAACAACAGATATCATAAATCAAACAGACCTAATAGACATATAAGGGACACTCCACCCAAAAACAGAATACACCCTTTTCTCAAATGCGCATACAACTGCTACAGCATAGCTAGCTGATTAGGCCACAAAAAAGTCCTAGCAACGTATAAAAGCTTGAAATCACAGAAACTGTATTCTTAGAGCAGAAAGAAAAGGAAGTAGAAATCAGTAACAGGAAAGAAAGTGGAAAATTTGCAAATATGTGGAAACTAAACAGCATACTCTTAAATTACTGAGTTAAAGAAGAAATGACAAATTAGACTACTATGAGACTAGTGAAAATAAAGACATTATATGTCAAAATTTATGAGACACACCAAAAGCAGTGCTCAGAGGGAAATATAACTGTAAACACCCACGTTAAAAAGAAATGTATCACCTTGCTTATAGTTTCCTTTGTTGTGCAGAAGCTTTTAAGTTTGATTAGGTCCCATTTGTTCATTTTTGATTTTATTTCCGATATTCTGGGAGGTGGGTCATAGAGGATCCTGCTGTGATGTAAGTCAGAGAGTGTTTTGCCTATGTTTTCCTCTAGGAGTTTTATGGTTTCTGGTCTTACATTTAGCTCTTTAATCCATTTTGAGTTTATTTTTCTGTATGGTGTTAGAAAGTGTTCTAGTTTCATTCTTTTACAGAAAATAATAGCAAATGAAGCAACTGACAAACAACTAATCTCAAAAATATACAAGCAACTTCTACAGCTCAATTCCAGAAAAACAAATGACCCAATCAAAAAATGGGCCAAAGAACTAAATAGACATTTCTCCAAAGAAGACATACAGATGGCTAACAAACACATGACAAGATGCTCAACATCACTCATTATCAGAGAAATGCAAATCAAAACCACTATGAGATACCATTTCACGCCAATCAGAATGGCTGCTATCCAAAAGTCCACAAGCAATAAATGCTGGAGAGGGTGCGGAGAGAAGGGAACCCTCTTGCACTGTTGGTGGGAATGCAAACTAGTACAGCCACTTTGGAGAACAGTATGGAGATTCCTCAAAAAACTGGGAATAGAACTGCCTTATGATCCAGCAATCCCACTGCTGGGCATATACACTGAGAAAACCAGAACTGAAAGAGACACGTGTACCCCAATGTTCATAGCACCACTGTTTGCAATAGCCAGAACGTGGAAGCAACCTAGATGTCCATCCACAGATGAATGGATAAGCAAGCTGTGGTACATATACACAATGGAGTATTACTCAGCCATTAAAAAGAATACATTTGAATCAGTTCTAAGGAGGTGGATGGAACTGGAGCCTATTATACAGAGTGAAGTAAGCCAGAAACAAAAACACAAATACAGTATACTAACGCATATATATGGAATTTAGAAAGATGGTAAAAATAACCCTAATTACGAGACAGCAAAAGAGACACTGATGTATAGACCAGACTTTTGGACTCTGGGACCGGGAGAGGGTGGGATGATTGGGGAGAATAGCATTGAAATATGTATAATATTATATCTGAAATGTATTAATTGTTCAAACTAAACACTATCATGTTACAATTTATTCATACTAGATGTTTGTAATGTTTCTGATAATCAATAAAAGAGATTCTTGATTTAAAAAAAAAAAAAAAGAAATGTATCAATTCAATAATCTAACTCTCTACCTTAATGAAGAGCAAATTAAACCTGTGTGCATGCTATGTCGCTGCAGTCATGTCTGATACTTTGCGACCCAATGGACTGTAGTCTGCCAGGCTCCTCTGTCCATGAGATTTTGCAGGCAAGGATACTGGAGTGGTTGCCATGCCCCACTCCAGAGGATCTTCCTGACCCAGGCACGAACCTGCTTCTCTCATGTCGCCTGCATTGGCTGGCAGATTCTAGCACCACCTGGGATGCCCAAGTTAAACCTGAAGGCAGCAAAATTTATGAAATAATAAAAATATAAGAAGAAATAAACAAGAGTACAGAAATAATAGAATTTATAAGGCTAAAATTTGACTTTTTTAAATGTACTGACATTATTGACAAACTTTCAGACTCAGAGAGAAGATGCAAATAACCACACTCATAAATTAAAGCAGTAATATTACTATCAACCTAACAGAGAAATAGGTTCCCGCAGTAAGCCACTGCTGATTCATGCCTCCAACCTCTCCAACACTAGCAGTTCCCTCACCAGGGATCAGACCCATGGCCCTGGCAGTGGAAATGTGGAACTCTAACCATTGAACCACCAACAAATTCCCTCTAATGGAACATTTTCATATCAAGTATTTCAAATTAATGAAGGTCTAACTTCATGAAAGTGTGTGCACTGTCAAACGTGTCATCATGCAGCTGGTGTGTAGAATACTAAAAAGAACTTAAGAGTTGAACTGAACTGAATTCATCCAGGAATTCAACCTACATGAAGACTTGACATCAGGACCTCTACCTATCACTGATCCTACAGGAGCCCCACCCTGCCATCCTGATCTGAGCCCCATGCCAACTGGCTCCTAAGCCCTGTGCAGCTGCCCTGAGTGGAGAGATATGAGCTCCTTCCACAGTTACATGGCCTTTGTTCAGATGACTAAAGCAGACAAGCAGATGGTAGAATATCTGAGGAGGGACAGGACATGCTGATATGATGTTCATTCTCTGTCTGCCTCTGAGGACAAGTTGGGACCAGAAAGACCCAACCCTGGATAGGCCATTGATGCTGGAGACTATGGCTTGGAGGCTTTGAATACTCCTAGGGGTTCTGCTCCTGAGGGCTGAGGGGACCAGGCTTCCATTTAGGGAATACTAGGAACATTCAGGAAAGCTCTGCACTGGGGTTTTTGAAACTTTGGTGTGTATCAGAGTTACCTGAAAGTCTTGTTGGAATACAACTGCTGGATCCCATGCCCAGGGTCTGATTTAGTAGGTATGGGTGTAACTCAAGAATCTACAGTCCTTTTTTGTTTTTGCCGCATCCATTCCCTGACCAGGGATTGAACCCATGCCCTTGGCAGTGAGAGCACAGAGTCCTAAGCACTGGACTTTCAAAGAATTCCCAAGATTCTGCATTTCTAACTGTGCCAAAGTGATACTGACATTGCTGGTGGGGAACCATACTTTGAGAACTATTGCTATAGGGCCTGCAAGTGTTTCCTAACAGGATTTGATTAAAGGAATCTTAAATTTACATATTTATTTATTTATAAATTCCCACCTTTCTTAAATTTCTAGAATTAAAAACTTTACAGAAACAAAAAAGATTATAAGAGAACAGGAAAAAAATTATATGTCAATAAACTGCATAACCTATATTAAATGGCTCAAGGAAAAGTAAAAGATTAGAACAAACCTGTAACATTCAAAGAGAATCAGCTATCAAAACCTCCCAACAAAAAGTCCAGAATCAGATGGTTACACTAGTGAATTCTACAAGCAATTTAAATAAATAACAATGATCATTCTCAAAGTCTTCCTAAAAATATACGAGGAAGATTTCCTAACTCAATCTATGAAGCCAGCATTTCTTATATATAAAAGCCAAACACAGCACCCCCCCCACAAAAAAAAAAAAAAAACCTACAGAACAATTTCTCCTATAAACGTAAGTGCTGCTGCTGCTAAGTCACTTCAGTTGTGTCCAACTCTGTGCGACCCAATAGACGGCAGCCCACCAGGCCCCTGCCAGTCCCTGGATTCTCCAGGCAAGAACACTGGAGTGGGTTGCCATTTCCTTCTCCAATGCATGAAAGTGAAAAGTGAAAGTGAAGTCGCTCAGTTGTGTTCGACTGTTCGCGACCCCATGGACTGCAGCCCACCAGGCTCCTCTGTTTATAGGATTTTCCAGGCAAGAGTACTGGAGTGGGGTGCCATTGCCTTCTCCGAAATAAAAGTGCAAAAATTTTCAAATAGCAAACATAAAACTACATATTATATAATATATACCATGGGCAAGGGGGCCTTACCCAAGAATGCCAAAGTTGTCCAACATTAGAAAATCAATGTAATAAGATACATTATTAGAAAGTAAAAAAGAACCACAAAATCATCTCAAATTAAGACAAAAAGCATTTCACAAAATCTCAAGGGACACTAAAGAGCCAAAACATTACTTCATGATAAAAACATTCAAAAAAACTAGGAAACTGAATGGAACTTTCTTAATATAATAAAGGGCATTTATGAAAAACAAGTAACTAATTTCATACTCTGTTGAACAACTAAAATAAAAGCTACCCCCCCCTAAAATCAAGAAGTCAACAATGTTCATTTTTACCATGGTTTTCAACAAATTAGTGTATGTTGAACCAGAACAATTATGCAAGAAAGAGACATAAATCACATCCAAGTAGCAAAAGAAGTGATACTATCTTTATTCAGAGATGACATACTCCTTTATATATAGAAAATCTTAAGGAATCGACAATAGCCAAATACTAATTGAAAATGGCATCACTGACTCAATGGAAATGAGTTTGAGCAACCTCATGGAGATAGTGAACAACAGGGAAGCCTGGTGGGCTGCAGCCCATGGGGTCGCAAAAAGTTGGACACAACTAAGCGACTGAACAAGTTGAAAAAAACTTGTAGGTGGAAGACAACATACAAAAATGAACTCTTTTTTAGAACTAATAAGTTTAACAATGTGAAAGGATAAAAAAAATCAACCACAAAACACTGTTTTTGTTCAGTGACCATTAAAAAAAAATGAAAGGGAAGAAAATTACATTTACAGTTGCATTAGAATAAAGGAAACATTTAAAAAAGAAATTTAACCACGGTAAAAGATTTGTTCACAGATGGGAAGACAATATTATAAGGATGTCACTAGGTATTCAAAACAATCTACAGATTCAATACGGTACTTGTCAAAATCTTAATTCTTTTATACAGAAAATCTTATCCAAAATTCTTACGGAATCTCATGGAAAGGACCTTTAAAGCCAAAATGATCTTGGAAAGAGAGACCAAAGTTGGAAGTCTCACACATTTAGAGATCAAATTTCACCACAAAGTGACAGTAATCAAAACACTGTGACACAAGTATACAGACAAACATACAAACCAAAAGAAAACCACTTCCAGAAATAAATTCTCACATATTTGGTCAAATGGATTCTGGCAAGAAAATCAAGATCATGCAAATAAGGGAAACACTGTCTTTTCAAAAAAAAAAAAAAAAAGGTGCTGGGAAACATAGATATTCACATACAGGAAAAAAAAGAAATTGAATCCTGCACATAAATCAACTGAAAATAGACCAAACATCTAAGTGTAAAAAAATAATAAAACTTCTTAAAGAAAAAGTAGTGCAAAAGCATCATGATAGTAGATTTGGAAATGATTTCTTGGCTGTGACACCAAAGGCACAGGCAACAAAAGAAAAGGTAGATTTCATCAATATAAAACTTTTCTGCATCAAAGGACTTTATCAACAGAGTCAGAAGGCAACCAAAGGATATTAAAAAAAAAAAACTTTGGAAATCATTTATCTGGTAAGAATCTAGTATCCAGAATACAAAGATGACCCTTGAACAACTCAGGGCTTATAAGGTTCAACCACCCATACGATTGAAAAATCACATATAACTTCACAGATGGCCCTCTACATCCACAGTTATGCAGACACAGATTCAACCAACTGTAGACTGTGTTTAGTACTACAGGATGCATTTATTGAAAAAATTCTATGTTTAAGTGGATTCACATAATTCATATTCATGCTGTTCAAGAGTCCACTGTAATTTCATACTATCCAATTACACAACAAAAAAAAAAACAACCCAGTTAAAAAGAAATTGTCAGACCTTCTCTGGAGGTTCAGTGGTTGGAAGTCTACCTGCCAACACAAGGGACCTAGGTTCATCCCCTGGTCCTGGAAGATCCCACATGCCTTGGAGCGACTAGGCCTCTGCACAACAATTACTGAGTCTGTGCTCTAGAGCCTGTGAGCTGCAACTACTACATTTGCAAATCTGAAGCCCATGATCCACAACAAGACAAGCCAGGATAATGAGAAGCCCATGCACCACAACAAAGAGGAGCTTGACCACAACTAGAGGATGTTGCCTGCAGCAGCAACAAGGACCCACCACAACCAAAAATAAATAATATATTTTTTAAATGGTCAAAGGACTCAAACAGACACTTCTCCAAAGAAGATATATTACTGCCCAATAAGCACATCAAGAGTTGAGGCTCAACTTGTTAGAGAAATGCACATCAAAACCACAATGCAATAACATTTTCCAGTTTTGAGGATGGCTATACTCACAAAATGGAATATAACAAATATGAGAAAATCTTTGTCATCTCTGGTTAGGTAATGAGTTCGTACATGTTGACACCAAAAGTATCATTCATAAAAAGAAACAAAAATGAGACTAACTGGACTTAATCTTTTTTCTCTGAAAAAGACACTTGAGAGATTTTAAAAAGTCATACACTAAGAGAAAATACTTTCAAATCATGTAATTGAAAAAGAACTTATAGGAAGACAACTTTCAAACGTCAAATATAAGACAGAAAACAGTTCCCTTTTTTTCCCACAGGTGAAGGATTTGAACATAAAAGGGTAACATATATTTCCAGTGGATGCTCTTTACCATTGTTTTTTTGTTTTAGTCTATTAAGTTCTATCCAACTCTTTTGTGATCCAATGGCCTATAGCCCGCTAGGCTCCTCTGTTCATGGGATTCCCCAGACAAGAATACTGGAGTGGGTTGTTATTTCCTTCTCCAGGTGATCTTCTCACTAGGAAAATGGAAACTAGAACTGAAATAAGGTACTACTACATACATATTAACATGATAAAAATTAAAAAGACCATTTCAAGTGTTGGTAAGGAGTCAAAACAACTGGAAAACTCATACATAACATAGCTAGAAGAAATGGAAAAATAGCACAATCCCTTTGAAAAACAAACAGCTCAGTAACCAGACATTAACTATTAATATATAACTAAGCTGCTAAAGTTGAATGGTTCTATGAAGACCTACAAGACCTTTTAGAACTAACACCGAAAAAAGATGTCCTTTTCATTATAGGGTACTGGAAAGCAAAAGTAGGAAGTCAAGAAACACCTGGACTAACAGGTATTTTGGCCTTGGAGTACAGAATGAAGCAGGACAAAGGCTAATAAAGTTCTGATAAGGGAACTCACTGGGCATAGCAAACACCCTCTTCCAACAACACAAGAGAAGACTCTACACGTGAACATCACCAGATGTTCAACAACAAAATCAGACTGATTATATTTGTTGCAGCCATAGATGGAGAAGCTCTATACACTCAGCAAAAACAAGACCGGGAGGAAACTGTGGCTCAGATCATGAACTCCTTACTGCAAAATTCAGACTTAAATTGAAGAAAGTGGGGAAAACCACTAGACCATTCATGTATGACCTAAATCAAATCCATTATGATTATACACAGGAAGTGAGAAATAGACTTAAGGGACTAGATGTGATAGAGTGCCTGATAAACTATGTACAGAGGTTTGTGGCACTGTACAGAAGAATCAAGACCATCCCCAAGAAAAATGAAAAAAAGCAAAATGGCTGTCCGAGGAGGCCTTACAAATAGCTGTGAAAAGAAGAGAAGTGAAAAGCAAAGGAGAAAAGGAAAGATACATCCCATCTGAGGAGAAAAGGAAAGATACACCCATTTGAATGTAGAGTTCCAAAGAACAGCAAGGAGAGATAAGAAAGCCCTCCTCAGCGATCAATGCAAAGAAATAGAATGTGAAAAACTAGAGATCTCTACAGAAAATTAGAGATACTAAGGGAACATTTCATGTAAAGATGGGCTCAACAAAGGACAGAAATGGTAGGGACCTAACAGAAGCAGAAGAAATTATGAAGAGGCGGCAAGACTACAGAGAAGAACTATACAAAAAAATTCTTCATGACCCAGATAATCACGATGGTGTGATCACTCAACAAGAGCCAGACATCCTGGAATGTGAAGTCAAGTGAGCCTCAGGAAGCATCACCATGAACAAAGCTAGTGGAGGTGAGAGAATTCCAGTTGACCTATTTCAAATCCTAAAAGATGATGCTGCACTCACTATGTCAGCAAATATGCAAAACTCAGCAGTGGCCACAGGACTGGAAAAGGTCAGTTTTCATTCCAATCCCAAAGAAAGGCAATGCCAAAGAATGCTCAAACTACTGCACAAGTGCACTCATCTCATACGCTAGTAAAGTGACACTCAAAATTCTCCAAGCCAGGCTTCAGTAATACGTGAAATGTGAACTTCGAGATGTTCAAGCTGGTTTTAGAAAAGGCCGAGGAACCAGAGATCAAATGGCCAACATCCACTAGATCATCGAAAAAGCAAGAGAGTTCGAGAAAAACATCTATTTTTGCTTTATTGACTATGCCAAAGCCTTTGACTGTATGGATCACAGTATACTGTGGAAAATTCTGAAAGAGATGGGAATAACAGACCACCTGACCTGCCTCTTCAGAAACCTGTATGCAGTTCAGGAAGCAACAGTGAGAGCTGGACATGAAACAGGAGACTGGTTCCAAATAGGAAAAGGAGTACGTCAAGGCTGCATATTGTCATCCCGCTTACTTAACTTATATGCAGAATACATCACGAGAAACACTGGGCTGGAGGAAGCACAAGCTGGAATCAAGATTGCCGGGAGAAATATCAATAACCTCAGATGCAGATGACACCACACTTATGGCAGAAAGTGAAGAACTAAAGAGCCTTTTGATGAAAGTGAAAAAGGAGAGTGAAAAAGTTGGCTTAAAGCTTGACATTCAGAAAACTAAGATCAGGGCATCTGGTTCCATCACTTCATGGCAAATAGATAGGGAAACAGGTGGCAACAGTGGCTGACTTTATTTGCAGGGGTTCCAATATCACTCCAGATGGTGACTGCAGCCATGAAATTAAAAGACACTTACTCCTTTGGAAGGAAAGTTATGACCAACCTAGATAGCATATTAAAAAGCAGGTCCATTACTTTGTCAACAAAGCTCTGTCTAGTCAAGGCTGTGGTTTTTTCCAGTAGTCATGTATGGATGTGAGAGTTAGACTATAAAGAAAGCTGAGCCCCAAAGAATTGATGCTTTTGAACTGCGGTGTTGGAGAAGACTCTTGAGAGTCCTTTGGACTGCAAGGAGATCCAGCAAGTCCATCCTAAAGGAGATCAGTGCTGGGTGTTCACTGGAAGGACTGATGTTGAAGCTGAAACTCCAATACTTGATCACCTCATGGGAAGATCTGATTCATCTGAAAAGACTCTAACGCTGGGAAAGATTGAGGGCAGGAGGAGAAGAGGACTACACAGGATGAGATGGTTGGATGGCATCACCGACTCATGGACATGAGTTTGGGTAAACTCCAGGAGTTGGTGATGGACAGGGAGGCCTGGTGTGCTGTGGTTCATGGGGTCGTAAAGAGTCGGACACGACTATGCGACTGAACTGAAAGGAACTGAAAGCAATGCCACTCCTAGGTGGCAAAGTGCAAAGAAAGCTTATGTTCTTACCAAAAAAAAAAAAGATGTATTAATAATAAAATGCTTGTAGTAATTTATTCATAACTGCCAGAAACTGTAAACATCCCCAAAGTGAAAGTGAAGTCGCTCAGTTGTGTCCAACTCTTTGTGACCCCATGCCCTGTAGCCTATCAGGCTTCTCAGTCCATAGGATTTTCCAGGCAAGAATACTGGAGTGGGTTACCATTTCCTTCTCCAGGAGATCTTCCCAACCCAGGGATTGAACCTGGGTCTCCCGCATTTTAGGCAGACACTTTACCGTCTGAGCCACCAGGGAAGTCCAAACATCTCCAAACTATCCTTAATTAAAAGATTATAATTATACGATTAGCACATTCACAAAATGGAATACTATTCAACAATTAAATGAGTCTCAAGTACACAGACTATGTACTTACTGTAGAATTCCACTTAGAAGACATTGTGAGAAAACCACAGAGAGCAGAACAGACCAACGGTTGTTAGAGACTGGAGTAAAAGAGGACTGACTAGAAAGCGACAGCACAACAGAATCTGGGGGTTGAACAACATATCCAAATGACAACTAACTTTTAAATCCAACCAGGACAGTCTGCAGAAACTCATTTAATTCTCAAATAATATCTCAAATAACTGAGATAATTCTCAAAACAGAAAGGAACTAAAAGGAGTAACTACAATATTTTGAAAAAGAAAAAAGTGAGAAGAAACAAAATACCTGATTTCTATAAGTATACAAACTTACACAAGTTTAATAAGAAATCCAAATATGGAATGCTTTACATGTTTATATGCAATTTACATTTTTTACTTGGAAAAAGCACTGTGGAAATTCTATACCATTTGTTAATACTTATGTGTCATAATTGTATTTAGATCCTTAAGGATCTGTCTTCCTTAATCAGAAAAACATTTTAATATATACTTTAAACTTACATAAACACAGTATGGGGCTTCCCTGGTAGTTCAGCTCTTAAAGAATCCACGTGCAATGTAGGAGACCTGCGTTCGATCTCTGGGAAAGGAAGATCCCCTGGAGAACAGAATGGCAACCCATTTCAGTATTCTTGTCTGGGAAACCCCATGCACAGAGGAGCCTGGAGGGCTACAGTCTGTGGGGTTTCAAGAGTCGGACACAACTGAGCAGCTAAGCATAAACCTACTATAGTTTTAGTTTTATACCAATACAACATTAAAAGGCAGAACACTCAGCTTACCTTCCTTCATTTAATATTCTTGCTCAGAGAGTAAAGTCCACTGCTAGGTTTTTTTTCCTTAGGGGCTTCCCAGGTGGCACTAGTACTAAAGAACCCGCCAATGAGGGAGACATCAGAGATACAAGTTCAATCCTTGAAGTCAGGAAAATCTCCTGGAGGAGTGGGAGGCAACCCACTCCAGTATTCTTGCCTGGACAGAGCAGCCTGATGGGCTATGGTCCACTGAGCTGCAAAGAGTCAGTCTCTTTGCACTTTTCACAACTGAAGCAACTTAGCACATATGAACACCAGGTTTTGGGATCAATAAATAAGAAGTCTAGTGATGGTTTCAGGACATCTGCAAAATTTTGAGAATCTCATTTTATGAGTACTTTACTTAAGTAAAATAATTCAGTGCACCCTTATTCTCTATTCCCCATTTTTAATTAAGTCTCATTTTACTAAACACAACCAACTTTGTCTTAGAAACCTATATATTTGGCTCTCTACAGCTCTAAAAAGATTTCCCTTGGTGGAGAAGGTATATAAAAATGATGCATACCAATTTTTCACTTAAAATTTTACCATCCCTTAATCTTATTTCTGTTAAAATCACAGCTTTAAAACTCCCGTGTTTACCAAGATGGCAGCCACCATGAAGAAGACGGCTGCAGAAGATGTCAATGTCACTTTTGAAGATCAACAAAGATAAAAAAAATTTGCACAGAATACAAGTAGAATCACAGAGCTGAAGGAAGAAACAGAAGTAAAAAAGAAACAACTCCAGAATTTAGAAGATGCCTGTGAGGACATCATGCTTGCAGATGACGACTGCTTAATGATACCTTATCAGATTGGCGATGTTTTCATTAATCATTCTCAAGAAGAAACACAAGAAATGTTAGAAGAAGCAAAGAAAAACTTGCAAGAAGAAACTGACGCCTTAGAATCCAGAATGGAATCAATTCAGTGGGTGTTAGCAGATTTGAAAGTTCAGTTCAGTTGCTCAGTCATGTCCGACTCTTTTTGCGACCCCATGAATCACAGCAGGCCAGGTCTCCCTGTCCATCACCAACTCCGAAAGTCTATCCAAACTTATGTCCATTGAGTCAGTGATACCATCCAACCATCTCATCCTCTGTCAGTTACATGCAAAATCTGGGAGTAACATAAACCTTGAAGCTGATGAAAGTTAAACATTTTATATAATTTTTTAGTTTGTTTAATAAACTTGTATTTTGTTTAAAATGATAATTTCCCTTCTTCAAATGAAATGGAGAGCAAAACTTTTTTAAAAGTTTTCATTTATTTAATGGAAACTTGCCTATTTTCACGTCTTGCTTATTTATTTTATATTTTCAAAAGAAGATAGTATTCATCTATGTATTTTGCATAACAATTATATCAAGTGTAGGGGCTTTATGTCATGTTATTAAAATCAGTTAAGCCATCAAAAAACCAAAAAACTCCTGTCTGTACTTACTACATTTTTTCATAAGCCATTCTAAACATTTCTTATCATTCCAGCAATCTTATAAATTTATCACTGGTCATATAGTCCTCTATTTCATTTTTTAGGTAGTCACCCATAAATTGGTATCACTCTATAACTAACTTGGTATTGTTTTTTTCTCTTTACTGAGAACATCCAACATTCATTAAAGCATCTACCAACATGCTAGACACTGTGCTAAATTTCACTTTCAATAAAGAATATTCCCCATTCTTTCTGAATTATGTTGGTTTTAAAGATGCATGCATGCTCAGCTGTGTCTAATTTTTGCAACCCAACTACAGCCCTTGAGGCTCATCTGTGCATGCGATTTTTTCCAGGTCAAATTACTGGAATGAGTTGCCTTGCCCTCCTCCAAGGATCTTCCTGACCTAGGGATCAAATGCAAATATCCTGCACCGGCAGGCAGTTTTTACCACTGAGCCACCTGGAAAGATACTACACCTGAAAAAGCACATACATATCTCTCTCTCACACGCACTCTAAAGGGTACATTTCTCATCATTCCCAAGGTTATCTTCTAAGCTGAGCACTTCTTCTCAGGGCTTCTAACTCTTTCACTTCTCCCATCAGTTCTTACACTCAAAACAGAACGTTAAGAGTTGTTCCTCTCATTTTGTCAAATTTCTGAGGGATAAAGAACAGCAACAAAAATAGTAAAAAGCAGGCAGAAAATCAATAAAGACACAAGTGAACTCTATAACACGATCAATCAACTGTATTTAATTGACATCTATAAACTGTTTCATTCAACAACAGCAGAATTCACATTTCTCTCAAGCTCACAGGGAACATTCATCAGAACAGATAACATTCTGGACCATAAAAAAATTCCTTAACAAATTTGGAAAAGCAGAAATCATACAATGCATGCTCTCAGGCTACAGTGGAATTAAATTAGAAATCATTAATAGATAGTTGGAAAAATCACAAAACACCTGGAAATTAAACAACATGCTTCTAAATAGCACCAATCTAAGGAGAAATCTCAACAGAAATTTTAAAACATTTGAACTGAATGAATATGAAAATACAACTCATCAAAATTTTTAGGATGCAGCCAAAGCAGCTTGCAAAGAATTTACAGCACTGTCTGCATGTAGCACAAAAGAAGAAAATTTAAAATCAATCATCTGATCTTCCAACCTAAGAAACTGGGGGTGGGAGAACAAAGTAAATAAAAACTAAGCATTAGAAAAGAAATAATAAAAACTAGAGCAAAAGGCAAAGAAGTTGTAAAATAATAAGTCAACAATGATGGAAGTGACTAAAACCAAATACTGGTTCTTTGAAAAGATCTGTAAAAATTAATAAACATCCACCTAGGCTAACTAAGAAAAAAGGACACAATATCAGAAATAAAAAATGGAATATCATTACAGAAAACGACAACACAAAAAGGGTAATAACAGAATACCAAGAGTATACTCACAAGATGTGAAACAGATGAAATGGACCCAATATTTGAAAGATAAAATATGCCAAAACTCACAAGAAACAGGCAATATAAACTGGCCTATATCTATAAAAGAAACTGCATCAATATTTTAAAACCTGCCACAACATAAAGGACCAAACCCAGATAGGTTCACTGGCAAATTCTAACATTTAAGGAAGAAGCTATAACCAAGTCTCTACCAATATCTTCCAAAAGATGAAAGGAGAAGAGATATTTCCTACCTCATTTTATGAGACAGTATTACCCTAACATCAAAATTAGACAAACACACTGCAAGCAAATTACAGACCACTATCTCTCATCAACACATATATAAAACCGTCAACAAAGTAATAGCAAATCAAAAGTTTTACATGTATTTTAAAAATTATGTACCACAAGCGAGATTTATCCCATGTACAGTTCAGTTCAGTTGCTCAATCATGAGCAACCCCATGAACTACAGCACTCCAGGCTTTCCTGTCCATCACCAACTCTCAGAGCTTCCTCAAACTCACACCCATTGATTCGGTAATGCCATTCAACCATCTCATCCTCTGTCAGCCTTTGTTCTCCTGCCTTCAATCCTTCCCAGCATCAAGGTCTTTTCCAGTGAGTCAGTTCTTAGCATCAGGTAGCAAATATTGAAGCTTCAGCATCAGTCCTTCCAATGAAAATTCAGGACTGATTTCCTTTAGGATGGACTGGTTTGACATCCCTGCAGTCCAAGGAACTCTCAAGTCTTCACCAACACCACAGGTCAAAAGCATCAATTCTTTGGCACTCAGCTTTCTTTATGGTCCAACTCTCACAACTACACATGACTACTGGAAAAACCATAGCTCTGACTAGAAGGACCTTTGTTGGCAAAGTAATGTCTCTGCTTTTTAATATGCTAAGTTGGCCATAGCTTTTGTTCCAAGGAGCAAGTGTCTTTTAATTCCGTGGCTGCAGCCACCATTTAGATGGTTTCCCCATCTATTTGCTATGAAGTGATGGGACCAGATGCCAAGATCTTAATTTTCTGAATGTTGAGCTTTAAGCCAACTTTTTCACTCCTCTTTCACTTTCATCAAGAGGCTCTTTAGTTCTTCTTCACTTTCTGCCATGAGGGTGCTGTCATCTGCATATCTGAGGTTATTGATATCTATCCTGGCAATCTTGATTCTAGTTCATGCTTCATCCAATCCAGCATTTCACATGATGTACTCTGCATGTAAATTAAGTAAGTAGGGTGACAACATACAGCCTTGACATACTCCCTTCCCAATTTGGAACCAGTCTGTTGTTCCATGTCCAGTACTAACTATTGCTTCTTGACCCACACACAGGTTTCTGAGGAGGCAGGCAAGGTAATCTGGTATTCCCACCTCTTTTAAGAACTTTCCATAGTTTGTTGTGATCCACAAAGCCTAAGGCTTTGGTGCAGTCAATAAAGCAGATGTTCCAGATGTTTCTCTGGAACTCTCTTGCTTTTTCAATGATCCAATCAATGTTGGCAATTTGATCTCTGGTTCCTCTGCCTTTTCTAAATCCAGCTTGAACATCTGGAAGTTCTCAGTTCACATACTGTTGAAGCCTCACTTGGAGAATTTTGAGCTTTGCTATCATGTGAAAAGAGTTCAACTGAGCGGTAGTTTGAACATTCTTTGGCACTTCCCCTTTTCCGGATTAGAATAAAAACTGATCTTTTCCAGTCCTGTGGCCACTGCTGAGTTTTCCAAATTTGCTGGCATACTGAGTGCAGCACTTTCACAGCATCATCTTTTAGAATTTGAAGTAGTTCATCTGGAATTCCATCAACACCACTACCTTTGTTTGTAGTGATGCTTCCTAAGGCCCACTTGACTTCACACTCCAGGATGTTTCACTCAAGGTGAGTGATCACATCATCGTGGTTATCTGGCTCATTAATATCTTTTTTGTATGGTTCTTCTTTGTACTCTCGTCATCTTTTTTTTTAATATCTTCTGCTTCTGTTAGGTCCATACCATTTCTGTCCTTTATTATGCCCATATTTGCATGAAATGCTCCAGGTTCTCTATAATTTTCTTTAAGAGATATCTAGTCTTTCCCATTCTATTGTTTTTCTCTATTTCTTTACACTGATCAATAAGGAAGGCTTTCTTATTTCTCCTTGCTAGTCTTTTAACTCTGCAGTTAGATGGGTATATCTTTCCTTTTCTCCTCTGCCTTTACATTCTCTTTTCTCAGTATTTGTAAGGACTCCTCAGGCAACCATTTTGCCTCTTTGCCTGTTTTTTTCTAGGGGATGCTTTTGATCACTGCCTCCTGAACAATGTCACAAAACTCTGTTCATAGTTCTTCAGGAACTCTATCAGAGCTAATCCCGTAAATCTCTTTGTCACTTCCACTGTGTAATTGTAAGGGATTTGACTTAGGTCATACCTGAATGGTGTAGTGGTTTTCCCTACTTTCTTCAATTTAAGTTTGAATTTTTCAGTAAGGTGTTCACGCTCTGAGCCACATTCAGCTCCCAGTCTTGCTTTTGCAGACTGTATAGAATTTCTCCATCTTCAGCTGCAAAGAATATAATCAATCTGATTTCGGTACTGACCATCTGCTGATGTACATGTGTCGAGTCATCTCTTGTGTTGTTGGCAAAGGGTGTTTCTATAACCAGTGCATTCTCATGGCAAAACTCTGTTAGCCTTTGCCCTACTTTATTTTGTACTCCAAAGCCAAACTTGCCTATTACTCCAGGTATCTTTTGACTTCCTACTTTTGCATTTTAGTCCCCTACGATGAAAATGACTTTTTTTTTTTTTTTGGTGTTAGTTCTAGACGGTCTTTTCGGACATCATATAACTATTCAACTTCAGCTTCTTCAGCATCAGTGACTGGGGCATAGATTTGGATTACTGTGATACTGAATGGTTTCTCTTGGAAATGAACACCATGAACTGTAGCCTTCCAGGTTCCTCTATCCATGGGATTCTCCAGGAAAGAATACTGGATTGGGTTGCCATTTTCTTCTCCTAGGAATCTTCCCGATCTAGGAATAGAACCCTGGTCTCCTGCATTGCAGGCAGATTCTTTACCATCTGAGCCACCAATAACGTCCTTTATACCAGGTACACATGTCTAGTTAAAATTTGAAAATCAAATAATGGAACCCATCACAACAAGAGGCAAAGAAGTAAAGCCACACAGTCATATCAATAAATTCAGGAAAAATATTTTATAAAATCCAACACACATTCATAATTTTTAAAAGAACTTTCACTAAACTAAAATAGATGGGAACTTCCTGAACTTACACCTAACACATACATAATGGGAAGAACTAGCCCTCTTAAGAACAAAGCAAAGATATCTTTTACCATTCCTTTTGAACACTGTACTAGAAATACAAGCTACAGCAATAAGAAAAAGAAATAAAAGGTATACAGAATGGGAAGGAAGAAATCAAACTTTCTTTGCATGCAGATCACATGACTGTCTATATAGAAAACCTGAAAAAACTGAAAAGCCTTTTTTCATATATAAAAGGAACAAATGAAATTTGAAATTAATACACCATTTACATTGTTCAGCCGCTATGTCATGTCTGACTCTTTGTGACCCCAAGGACTGAAGCACACCAGACTCCTCTGTCCTCCACTATCTACCAGAGTTTGCTCAAATTCACGTCTATTGATTTGGTGATGTTGTCTATCCATTTAACCATTTACATCAGCACCAGAAGAGAGAGAAATATTTGAATATAAACCCAAAACAATATGGACAAGATCTACACAAGGAAAACTCCAAAATTTCAATGAAAAATCTAAGAACTAAATATGTGCTCAGTTGCATCTTGATTCTTTGTGATCCCATGGACTATAGCCCGCCAGGCTCCTCTGTCCATGAAATTTTTCAGACAAGAATATTGGAGCAGGTTACCATTACCTACTCCGGGGGAATCTTCCCAACCCAGGGATGGAACCTGTGTCCTTGGGATCTCCTGCACTGGCAAGTGGATTCTTAACCACTGCACCACCTGAGAAGCCCAAGAACTAAATAAGCAGATAGCTATTCCTGGTTCAGATAGGAAGACTCAAAATTGTCAAGATGTCAGTCCCATCTTGGTCCGTAGATTCAACACATTCCCTGTTGACTGCATAGCAAGTTAATTTCTATATATCGAAAACTGGTGCTAAAGTTGATTTGGAGGGCAAAAGATCTAGAATAGGCAAAACAATATCCAAAAACAAGAACAAAATTAGAAGACTGATAATATCTGAATTTAAGATAGGCTTTAATATGTCTATAGCAATCACAACTGTGATAGTGACAAAAAAAACAGACAACTAGATTAATAAAATAATACAGAGAGCCCAGAAGTCGACCGACCCAAATATAGTCAACTAATCTTTGACAACTGAACAAAGTGATATAATGGAGAAAACATCATCTTTTCAACATATGATGTTAAAATTGGATATCCATGTGGGAAGAAAAGGAATTTAAACCCTTCAAAAAATTAACTCAACATGGATCAAAGAACGAAATATAAACTCAAAAGTAAAATTCTTAAAATAACATATGGAAAAATCCAGATGACCTTGGGTATGGTGATGACTTTTTATTTGTATGGTGATGACTTTTTAGATACAACACCAAAGGCACTAACTATGAGGAGAAAATGCTTGTTAAACTGGACTTACTAGAATTAAAACTTCTGCTCAGCAAAGGACTGTCAAGAAAATGAAAAGAGAAGTCACAAACAGGGAAATAATATTTCTCTAGACATTTTTGTTTAATATTTTCAATATGTTTTTAATCTTTCTAATATCTTAAGCATCCAAAATATATAAAGAAGTGTTAAAATTCAATAAGAAAACAAATAATCTGCTTAAAATATGGGTATAAGACTCGAACACCTCACAAAGGAAACTACACAGCTGGCATATAAGCATATGAAAAGACACTTAACATCCTATGTCATTAGATCAGATCAGATCAGATCAGTCGCTCAGTCGTGTCCGACTCTTTGCGACCCCATGAATCGCAGCACGCCAGGCCTCCCTGTCCATCACCAACTCCCAGCGGTCACTCAGACTCATATCCATCGAGTCAGTGATGCCATCCAGCCATCTCATCCTCTGTCATCCCCTTCTCCTCTTGCCCCCAATCCCTCCTAGCATCAGAGTCTTTTCCAAAAAGTCAACTCTTCACATGAGGTGGCCAAAATACTGGAGTTTCAGCTTTAGCATCATTCCTTCCAAAGAACACCCCAGGGCTGATCTCCTTCAGAATGGACTGGTTGGATTTCCTTGCAGTTCAAGGGACTCTCAAGAGTCTTCACCAACACCACAGTTCAAAAGCATCAATTCTTCGGCACTCAGCCTTCTTCACAGTCCAACTTTCACATCCACACATGACCACTGGAAAAACCATAGCCTTGACTAGGCGAACCTTTGTTGGCAAAGTGATGTCTCTGCTTTTGAATATGCTATCTAGGTTGGTCATAACTTTCCTTCCAAGGAGTAAGCATCTTTTAATTTCATGGCTGCGGTCACCATATCCAGTGATTTTGGAGCCCCCAAAAATAAAGTCTGACACTGTTTCCACTGTTTCCCCATCTATTTCCCACGAAGTGATGGGACCGGATGCCATGATCATCATTTTCTGAATGTTGAGCTTTAAGCCAACTTTTTCACTCTCCACCTTCACTTTCATCAAGAGGCTTTTGAGTTCCTCTTCACTTTCTGCCATAAGGGTGGTGTCACCTGCATATCTGAGGTTATTGATATTTATCCTGGCAATCTTGATTCCAGCTTGTGTTTCTTCCAGTCCAGCGTTTCTCATGATGTACTCTGCATAGAAGTTAAATAAACAGGGTGACAATATACATCCTTGACGTACTCCTTTTCCTATTTGGAACCACTCTGTAGTTCCATGTCCAGTTCTAACTGTTGCTTCCTGACCTGCATACAAATTTCTCAAGAGGCAGGTCAGGTGGTCTGGTATTCCCATCTCTTTCAGAATTTTCCACAGTTTATTGTGATCCACACAGTCAAAGGCTTTGGCATAGTCAATAAAGCAGAAATAGATGTTTTTCTGGAACTCTCTTGCTTTTTCCATGATCCAATGGATGTTGGCAATATGATCTCTGGTTCCTCTGCCTTTTCTAAAACCAGCTTGAACATCAGGAAGTTCACGGTTCACATATTGCTGAAGCCTGGCTTGGAGAATTTTGAGCATTACTTTATTAGCGTGTGAGATGAGTGCAATTGTGCGGTAGTCTGAGCATTCTTTGGCATTGCCTTTCTTAGGGATTGGAATGAAAACTGACCTTTGTCATTAATGAACTGCAAATTAAAAAACAGTACGATACTTCTACACTCAGAATGGTGAAAAGCCAAAAGACTGACAAATCCAAATGCTGACAAGTAAATGGAACAACAGAAATTCACTGCTGGCAGGAAAGCAAAATGGTATAGCAACTTTGGATGACAGTCTGGCAGTTTCTTACAAACTCCATATATTCTTACCATATGTTCCAGCAATCATGCTCCAAAGTATATATCCAAAGGAAGTAAAAACTCATCTCCACGCATAAACCTACATAAAGATGTTTAGTAGTTTTATTCAAAATTGTGAAAACATGGAAGGAACCATGATGTTCTTCAGGAGGTGAATGGATAAACTGTGGTACATGCAGACAATGGAATATTACTCAGTACTAAAAGGAACGAGTCACCAAATCAGGAAAAGTCATATGCATATTAGTAACTGAAAGAAGTCAATCTGAAACTGCCACATACTCCATGATTTCAACTACACTGCATTCTTGTCAAGGCAAAACTAGGAGACGTTAAAAACAGCAGTGGTTGCCAGGGATTACAGGGCAGAAGAGATAATAGGTGGAATACAAAAGGTTTTTACAGCAGTTAAAACTTTTTGTATGATACTATAATGATGGACACATGTAATGATATAGTTATAAAAAGCCATAGTTTATACAACACCAAAAGTGAACACTAATGTTCACTCTGGGTGATAAGGACATGTCAGTATAGGTTCATCAATTAAACTCACGTATGTATCGCTATGGTATAAGATGATGATAGTGGAAGAGACTGTACTTGGGGACAAGGAATATATGGGATAGTCTCTGTATATTCCATTCAATTTTGCTGTGATCCTAAAATTTCTCTTAAAAATAGTCTTTTTTTAGAAATTGTAAATAACTTATTAGCCAATTAAAGTTTTCCACAGAGTTAATTTATATCCTTGGTCAATTTTCTGATCTCACATGGATTTAAGCACATGTGAACACACACAGATACAGAGGCATAATGCCCCATCTACTTAAATACGCAGTGCCCCTATCTGTTCACCATGCACTGTGCCAAAGATGATGACAGGAAGAAAAATAAAATTCAGAATATAATGACCAGCTTGTACCTTGCCTAAATAACACCCAGTTTTATAAATTCTCATTAACTGATTCAAGAACAAGGGTTAAAAAGCAGTATCTATCGCACAGCTTATTTCCAATTACAGGCAGTATCACCTGTGGAGTACAAAGTTCTAGTCTTTAATCAGAGGAATTCACTCTCCAGGCAGACTTAAAATCTAATTAATTCAGGCCCCTATTTTATTACTCCTAAAATTTTATCTGAGCTGTCTCAGAGAATCTCTTAGCAGTGAATGTGTATATACATACACATGTGGGTAGTTGGTAGTGGGTAGCACATGATTTGCAAAGCAAAACAATGATTAAAATGGTGTTTCTGAAACTGTGGACTTCTCCAGTGATCCAGAGTTTAAGAATCCACCCTGCAATGCAGGGAACAAGGATTCAATCCCTGTTTAGCAAACTAGGATCCCACATGCTGCAGGGCAACTGAGCCCTCACATACTAGAGAGCCCATGCGTTTTTTGCAATGAAGATCCTGAATGTTGCAGGTGGGGTCTGAAGTACTACTCTGTACCAACATAGAACTGTTATACTCATTTACTCTTTTAACTAAAATTATGATTGTTAACTATGTTCATAATAGCAAACTAAAGATATTAAGAGAAAAAAATTTCCAATACATAAATGTATACGTCATGCTATGAAGAATTTAAGTAGATTTCAATCAAGAAAACAAAGTACCAATCTCTTTTCTAAGTAAAAGTAGCCTACAAATGAGAAATTTTCTCTAGTTCTTTCAGTGAATAAAAAGAATGCCAAAATAGAATTCAAACCTCGAAGTTACACAGCAATACCTACTACAAGATGATGCAAATAGGAAAAAGGCACTATTATGACACAGAAAATGGAATAATAGTAATAAATAAAGTATAAACTTTAGACAGTAATAAACTTTAGAAAACATTAATCCTCAAAATCTCAAATATTAAAGAGACAAGACAACTTATACCAAAACTGAATTACAGCTAAATAAGACAGTTCATTGGTAACAGCAAGTTGACTCGTTCATTAGTCCTCTTTTTCTCTTCAAATATTCTAAAAAAGTATCCCCTTCTTTTACCATCTCCAGATAACAAAGCCTTAAAATCAAAAGGAATTATAGCAGAGGGTTTCAAGAATTTGGGCCCTAGATCCAGATCATCTGGGCCTTAAGCTTTCTAACTCTGTAACTCACCATGCCTCAGTATTCTCACCTGTCAAACAGAAATAATGCAACTAAAAAAAAAAAAAAGCTTCATATGGTTGCTGAGAGAAATAATTGGAAGAATGCCTGTAACTTTAAAAAGTATTGAGACCGAGCTACAGAAAGTATATAAAAACATAAAGCTCTGCAGGCCCAAGTATCTGTTCTTTTTGCTCACTGTTACGCTCTTAATGGGGCTTCCCAGGTGGCAATGGCAGTAAAGAACACGCCTGTCAATGCAGGAGATGTGGGTTCGATCCCTGAGTTGGGAAGATCCCCTGGAGGAGGGCATGGCAACCAACTCCAGTATTCTTGCCTGGAGAATCCCATGGATAGAGAGGAGCCTGAAGGGGCTACAGTCCACAGGGTCGCACAGAGTCAGATATGACTAAAGCAAATTAGCACACATGAAAGCATACTTTTAATGCCTGAAACCTAGTAAAAGTTTGTTCAATTAAAGTATGTGTCCATGCATGTATATTATGTAAATACATTTTTAAAAGCAGTAGTTGCAAAACTCAACATGAGAATTCTCAGATAGTTAACAAACCAAAAGCAGCAGCATTTTCTTTAAAAGCAAACACAAAAATAGTTGACAGTAGTACTCTCAGTAACTGACTTATTTAGCAGTGACATTAAGATGCTGGGCAGATGAAGGTGGGAAGACAAGCAAGGGGGTTTAGGGATAAGATGGAGGAACAGCGCATATGAGAAATGGAAGAAAGTTGTTTGAAAAAGCCCCCACAAGTGATCTTATACACACATACAATTCTACCACACAGAAAAATGTCCTGGCACTAAGGGAAAATGACAAGCGAAAATAAGACTCCTGTCATATCCAGAGAGCTTCAAATTTTTTTCTGTTTTGATGAAACTGTTTCAAAACTTTACATGTTGCCCTTGGAAAATGCAGTTCCATCATAAACATCCTCAAACTATTTCCCAAATTCTTCCTTCTTATCTTCTTCACATCTAGTCACATTTTCCCTTTACTTTTTATATTTCCATTACTTTATGTTCTTATAACTCTAAAACCAAGATATAACAGCAAGAAACTTAAAACTCGCCTACAATCGCAACTTTCACTGCACCTCTCCCATTACTTTACTCCTAATTCCAAAGTGCTTGTTATTTCTCGACAAAACCAATTCTCTTCTGCTTCTGTGCATGTGCAAATACTACCTGATGCCCAACCCCTACTCCTCCTGAAGCAAATTCAAAAGCTCTAAACTTCCTGAAATCTAGGCAGGGTTAAGAATCACACTTATAATAAGCTTTCATACCACACTGTACGTACCACTCAAGAGTACCTTTTGCGTACTGTGTGTGTGAGTCTGTGTGTGATCATGTATCATTTTGTAATAGTTCCACAAATTTCTTTCAGCTCCTTACTTCTGTCACTCCACTGTTAGTCTTTTTCTTTTTTATTAATTTATTTTTAATTGAAGGATAATTGCTTTACAGAATTTTGTTTTCTGTCAAACCTCAACATGAATCAGCCATAGGTATACATATATCCCCTCCCTTGTGAACCTCCTCCCCATCTCCCTACCCATCCCACCCCTCTAAGATGATACAGAGCCCCTGACTGAGTTTCCTAGGGCAGTTTTAATTTCACAACAATTCATTATGCAATTTAATTCATTTGCATTTCTATCTCTGTAGGAGATTTTATGATCTTCTAGAGAGAAATGTAACCACTCCAGTGTTCTTGCCTGGAGAATCCCAGGGATGGGGGAGCCTGGTGGGCTGCCTGCCATCTATGGGGTCGCACAGTTGGACACGACTGAAGCAACTTAGCAGCAGCAGCACGAGCAGGGAGAAATGTCTTCTCATCTTGTTCCTAAGGAAATATCTAGTACCTGGCACCCAGAAAGGTGGCTTATTAGCAAATGCAAAACATTAATAAAGCGGTAAGTGAAAGTGTTAGTCACTCAATTGTGCCCCAACTCTCTGCAACTCCATGGTCTGCCCATGGAATTCTCTAGGCAAGAACACTAGAGTGGATTGTCATTCCCTTCTCCAGAAGATCTCCCCAACCCAGGGAATCAAACTGCATCTCTTTTATCTCCTGCATTGGCAAGTGGATTCTTTACCACTGAGCCACCAGGGAAGCTCACTAAAGTTGTAAGTAAATTGCTAGTTCATTTATAAGTTTGTTTGAAATATTTATTTATATGGCTTTAGTTGCACCATGTGAGATCTTAAAAAAAAAAAAAAATGTAGTAGGTAAACTCTTAGTGCCAGCAGGTGGGATCTAGTTAACTAACCAAGGATCAAACCCAGAGCCCTTGCACTGGCAGCATGGAGTCTTAGCCACTGGACCACAAGGGAAGTTTTTAAAGCTACTGTGCACGGGATCTTTTTCTCACTATAATTTCTAACCAGTTACATAGCTGTCATAAAAACTGCCTTTTAGTTCGACTGAGATTTCTCATTTCTGTAAATCTGAACAGCACCAACACTACAAAAGGAAGTCAGAGTACAGTAAGCTTCACCCCTGGTTCCTCTAGAGAAGGTTGAGGCCTCCTGAGTTAAGTTTCAAGAGTTCAACAGGCAGGTGTACTATGTGAAAAATGTAGAAAAATAAAAAAGCATCAACTGAACAGATCCAAACTAGAGTTTCGATAAGGAATCAGAATCCAAAGTCAGATGCAAAATGACAAATCTAACAACCAGGAGTAAAATTACAAACACAAAATGGAACTAAGAGAAAAGAATCTTACATAAAGTATTATATCAAGACCAGAGCAGACTGGAAACAAATACAAAACTTCAAAGACTGCATGAATATAATACATGGATTTGTGGCAGAGTCAAGACATTTGCTCATCCTTATTAAACTAACTTAATAAAAATTTTAAGAAAACATTACAACTATGTATCCATTATCATTTTAAGAAAAAATTAAACTTAAATAAATTTAAATATATAGCCCTCTAAGTGAAGTGAGTGAGTAAAGTCGCTCAGTCGTGTCCAACTCTTTGCGACTCCGTGGACTGTAGCCCACCAGGCTCCTCCGTACATGGGATTCTCCAGGCAAGAATACTGGAGTGGGTTGCCATTTCCTTCTCTTTTAGCCCTCTAAAATTATCTTTAAAAATATTAAATTATACAACTAACCAACTACAAATATGTTATTGATTGGCCTGCTCTAAATTTAAATAGGATTAAAAATGCCATCAACCTTTAAGATAGCTAATAAGTAAAAATGAACACCAAGGAGATTAACTTCCTTACACTGAATCATCCTGTACTAAGTATACAAGAGAGAAAACAACTGCAAACACTTAACTGACATACCTGTCTGCCAAAATTTCCACAATATTCTTTTATTTACAATTCACTGTTTCTTTTATCAGCTTGTACAATATTAATTTGCAAAACTAACTTTCTAACAGTAATTCTAAGTTTCAAAATAAAAGCAACATAATAAACTTTTCTCACTGCACAATGCATACTTCTGTTCTCTGGTTTAGGGATGAATGTGTAGTCTCCAGGAGACATTCTCGAATAGTTTTCTACATGCTTAGTTTCACAGGTGAATAATCCCACAAACTTAAAAAGACAAGACCATATCCTTCTGGAGCCCTCCATTCCATATTCCCAGTGGTATTTAAATGCCCTCAATGGTATTTGATTTACAAAATGCAAGGCAATGTTAGAAAATGTTGGTATCAAAAAATGTTTAAATTATGGTGCTTGCCATGGTCAAGTAGGGTTTATCCCATGGATACAAGGATCCTTCAATATACACTAATCAATGTGATACTCTGTATTAACAAAAGGAAAGATAAAAACCATATGACATTCTCAATAGATGAGAGAAAGCCTTTGACAAAATTCAGAACCCATTTATGATTTAAAAAACAACTTCAAAAAATGGGCAGAGAAGGAATCTACCTCAACAAAATAAAGGCCATACATGATAAACCCAGAGTAAACATTATTCTCAATGGAAAAACTGAAAGTATTACCTCTAAGATCAGGAACAAGACAAAGGTGCCCACTTTCACCACTATCATTTTGTGAAAGTCCTATCTATGGCAATCGGAGAAGAAAAGGAAATAAAGGGAACCCAGATTAGAAAATAAGTAAAACTCTCACTGTTTGCAGACAACAATGATACATGGAGCCCTACAGATACTATCAGAAATTTATTAGAGCTAATCAGTGAATTTAGCAACACTGCAGGATAAAAAATCATTACACAGAAAACACTTGCATTTCTATACACTAACAATGAAAAATCAGAAAGAGAAATTAAGGAATCAATCCCATTCACCACTGAAACAAGAATAAAGTATCTAGGAATAAACCTACCTTAGGAGACAAAAGAGCTGTATACAGAAAAATATAAGACACTGATAAAAGAAATCAAAGATGACATAAACAGATGGAGAGATACTCCATGTTTCTGAGGCAGAAGAATCAATATTGTGAAAGTGACTAAACTACCAAATGCAATCTACAGATTCAATGCAATCCCTATCCAATTACCAATGGCAGTTTTCACAGAAATAGGCACCCCACTCCAGTACTCTTGCCTGGAAAATCCCATGGATGGAGGAGCCTGGTAGGCTGCAGTCCATGGGGTCGTTGAGAGTTGGGACACGACTGAGCGGCTTCCCTTTCACTTTTCACTTTCATGCATTGGAGAAGGAAATGGCAACCCACTCCAGTGCTCTTGCCTCGAGAATCCCAGGGATGGGGAAGCCTGGTGGGCTGCCATCTATGGGGTCGCACAGGGTCAGACATGACTGAAGCGACTTAGCAGCAGCAGAACAAAAAAACCTCACAATTCATATGGAAACAAAAAGGACCCAGAATAATCAAAGCAATCTTGAGAAAGAAGAATGGAGCTAGAGGAAACTTCAGACTATACTACAAAGCTACAGTCATCAAGACAGTATGGCACTGGCACAAAAACAGAAATATAGGCCAATGGAACAACACAGAAAGCTCAGAGATAAGCCCAAGCAACACCTATGGACACCTTATTTTTGACAAAGGAGGCAAGAATACACAGTGGGGCAAAGATAGTCTTCTCAGTAAGTGCTGCTGGGAAAACTGAACAGCTACGTGTAGAATAAAACTAGAATGCTTCCTAACACGATATACAAAGAAAAGCTCAAAATGGATTAAAGGCATAAATGTAAAACCAGAAACTACAAAACTCTTAGAAAACATAGGCAGAACACTCTGTAACATGAACCACAGCAAGATCCTCTATGACTCACCTCCTAGAATAATGGCAATAAAAACAAAAGTAAACAAGTGGGACCTAATTAAACATAAAAGCTTTTGCACAGCAAAGGAAACTGTAAGCAAGGTGAAAATACAACCATTAGAATGGGAGAAAATAATAGCAATTGAAACAACTGACAAAGGGTTAATTTCAAAAATATACAAGAAACTCACACAACTCAATATGAGAAAAACAAAACACCTATCCAACAATTGAGCAAAAGACCTAAACAGATGTTTCTCCAAAGAAGACATAGAAATGCCTCATAAACAAATGAAAAGATGCTCAACATCATTCATTATTAGAGAAATGTAAGTCAAAAAAACTACAATCAGTCAGTCTCACACCAGTTAGAATGGCCACCATCAAAAAATTAGTGCTGGAGAGCGTGTGGAGAAAAGGGAACCCTCTTGCATGGTTGGTGGAAATGTAAATTGATACACCCTTTATGGAAGACAGTACAGAGATTTCTTTTAAAACTAGGAATAAAACCACCATGCTGCTGCTGCTAATACGCTTCAGTCGTGTCCAACTCTGTGCGACCCCACAGACGGCAGCCCACCAGGCTCCCCCATCCCTGGGATTCTCCAGGCAAGAACACTGGAGTGGGTTGCCATTTCCTTCTCCAATACATGAAAGTGAAAAGTCAAAGTGAAGTCGCTCAGTCGTGTCTGACTCCCAGGGACCCCATGGACTGCAGCCCACCAGGCTCCTCCATCCATGGGATTTTCCAGGCAAGAGTACTGGAGTAGGGTGCCAATGCCTTCTCTAAAACCACCATATGACCCAGTAATTGCACTACTAGCCATATGCCCTGAGGAAACCAAAACTGAAAATGGCACCTGTACTCCAATGTTTACTGCAGTACTATTTACAATAGCTAGGATATGGAAGCAACCTAGATGTCCATTGACAGATGAATAGATAAAAAAGCTGAGGTACATATCCACAATGGACTATTACTCAGACATAACAAGGAATGCATCTGAGCCATTTCTAATGAGATGGATGAACCTACAGCCTATTTATTACACAGAACAAAGTAAGTCAGGAAGAGAAAAACAAATACCTAAACTAACACATACATATGGAATCTAGAAAGATGGTACTGATGCCCTATTTGCAGGGCAGTAATGGAGACGCAGAAAACAGACTCATGGGCATGGATGGGGGAAAGGAAAGGGTTGGCTGTATGAACAAAGTTAACATGGAAATATATTACCATATGTAAAACAGATAGCCAACAGAAGGTTGCTGTATGACTCAGGGAACTCAAACTTGGGCTCTGTAACAACCTAGAGGGGTGGGGTGGGGAGGGACGAGGGAGGTAGGATCAAGAGGCAGGGGACACAGGATATCTATGGCTGATTCATGTTGATGTTCGGCAGAAACCAACACAATACTGTAAAGCAATTATTCTACAATTAAAAATAAGTTTAATTATTGAAAACTTTTGCTGCTTGCTCTTAAGAAACTCAAAATTCAGTAAGACAGAAAAAACACATAGAATCCATGATGGATTCTTAGTTGTTGAGGGAGGAATATGTGCCTATTCAGTTTGATAAAAGCAGTGAAAAAACAGATTCTATGGGTTCATGAACAGGAAGAAATGGGTTCTTAATAAATCCTTATGACTAAACAAACTTTAAAGAATGAGGTCCAATTTTTCAAAAGATGACACAGTGATGGCTAACAGGCACATCTGCTAATTATTGGCGAAATGCAAATCAAAGCCACAATGCGGTATCACCTTATATCTGTCAGAATGGCTATCATCAAAGAGTATAAATAATAAATGTTAAAGAGGATGTAGAGAGAAAGGGGGGAAGGCAATGGCACCCCACCCCAGTACTCTTGCCTGGAAAATCCCATGGATGGAGGAGCCTGGTAGGCTCCAGTCTATGGGGTCGCTAAGAGTCAGACACGACTGAGCGACTTCACTTTCACTTATCACTTTCATGCATTGGAGGAGGAAATGGCAACCCACTCCAGTATTCTTGCCTGGAGAATCCCAGGGACAGAGGAGCCTAGTGGGCTGCCGTCTATGGGATCGCACAGAGTCGGACACGACTGAAGCGACTTAGCAGCAGCAGCAGTAGCAGAGAGAAAGGAGTCCATTCAGTGCTGATTGGAATGTAATTAATAACAGCACTATGGAAACATTAAGTTGTTGCTGCTTAGTTGCTAAGTCATGTCCTACTCTTTTGCAACCCATGGACCAGAGCCCATCAAGCTCCTCATTCTAAGGGATTTGCCAAGCAAGAATACTGGAGTGGGTTGCCACTTTTCCCTCCAGGGGATCTTCCTGACCCAGGAATTGAACTCGGGTCTCCTGCATTGGCAGGTGGATTCTTTAATACTGAGCCACCAGGAAGCCCATGGAAACAGCATGGAAGGTCCTTTAAGAAACTAAAAATAGAACTACCATATGATCCAACAATTCCACTCCTGGGCATATACCAAAGGAAAAAAAAAAAAAAACAAAAACATAAACTTTAACTTGCAAAGATACATGGACCCCAGTGGTCACAGCAGCACTATTTATAATAGCCAAGACATGGAAGCAACCCAAGTGCCTATCAACAGACACTGGGTAAAGAAGATACAATAGCCTGTTACTCAGTCACATAAAAAGAACAAACTACTGTCATCTGTAGAAATGAGAATGGGCCTAGAGAATACTATGCTTCGTGAATTTAGTCAGAAAAAGAAACATATTATATGTAACTTATATGTGGAATTACAAAACTAATACAGATGAATGTATATACAAAACAAACCCACAAATATAGTGAACTTGTGGTTACCACAGGTGACACAGAAGGGGAGTCAAATTAGGGGTGCAGGATTCAGGGACACAAACTACTATATAAATACAAAATAGACAAGCAACAAGGATATACTGGTACAGTACAGTGAATTATATCTATCATATAATAACCTATAATGGCATATAATCTGCACAAATGCTGAATTACTATGCTGTACATCTGAAACTACCACAATATTTAATACTTCAAGTTAAAAAAAATAGAGGTCCAAACCAGATAAAAGATATGAAATTTTACGGATTCACTGCTTTGTGCATAGGTTTAGGAAAAGTTCTTTTACAACTAGAAAATCTGAACATTGTTAATTTGATTAATAATTAAAGTATCTAATTGTGTCTTGCTACTTTAAATCCAGAGAGCTACTGTGAGTTCTCCTCAAATCTACTTTTCCATGAACAACTAACATTTTATCTTAAATTCTGAAAAATTCTTTAAATCTTGAAGACTAGGATAATTAGAAAAACCTGAACTATAATAGCTTACAAATCCAAAATAAGGCAATCATCTAACAGTATATAATGATATAAATAAAAATTGAATGAAAAAGTAAATGGGGGAGAAGGCAAAGCTTTTCCTCTCAGTAGAATAAGTGTATAAGAAATGATAAAAGAAGAAAAATCACCATTTAATAAACATCATAACTGCTTTTTCAGGCAGGAATCATTAATGGATACCAAAACTGGTAAGCAAAAGTATAACGAAAAGTATTGGCTCAAAGCATCTCCTTTGTACAAGATACTAACTAATGACAAAGAGGAAAACAGTGACACTACAATGGAGAAACCTGGCAAGCCCTCCTTAACCAGGGAATCATAGTTAACACTGCTCAACATTATTTAACAACATAAAAACAGGAGCCTCTTGATAGGAGGAACAAAAAAGGATACAATTTCAGTTCCATTCTATTCTTGTCAAAAAAGAAAAACTTGAGTTTAATCATAATCATATAAACAGAAACTGAAGGACATTCCAGAAAATAAAAACCCGGTATTCGTCAAAAGCGTCAAAGTCATGAAAGATGGAAGGCTGAGAAACTGCCACAGTCAAGAAGAGGCATAAAAACTAAATGCAATATGTGATCCTGGATTGGATCCTAGATCACAAAACGGATGTTAGTGAGACAACTGATGACATATGAATAAGGTCTGCAAACCAGTTCATGATATGTATTAATTTATTTTCTGATTTTGATAATTGTGCTGTGATAATTAAGATATTGGCATTTGGGGAAGCTAGGTGAAGGATGCAGAGAATAAATCTCTCTATTATCACTGACCTAGAGCCAGACATCCTGGAATGTGAAGTCAAGTGGGCCTTAGAAAGCATCACTACGAACAAAGCTAGAGGAGGTGATGGAATTCCAGTGGAGCTATTCCAAATCCTGAAAGATGATGCTGTGAAGTGCTGTACTCAATATGTCAGCAAATTTGGAAAACTCAGCAATGGCCACAGGATTGGAAAAGGTCAGTTTTCATTCCAATCCCTAAGAAAGGCAATGCCAAAGAATGCTCAAACTACCACACAATTGCACTCATCTCACATGCTAGGAAAGTAATGCTCAAAATTCTCCAAGCCAGGCTTCAGCAATATGTGAACCGTGAACTTCCTGATGTTCAAGCTGGCTTTAGAGAAGGCAGAGGAACCAGAGATCAAATTGCCAACATCTGCTGGATCATGGAAAAAGCAAGAGAGTTCCAGAAAAGCATCTATTTCTGCTTTATTGACTATGCCAAAGCCTTTGACTGTGTGGATCACAATAAACTATGGAAAATTCTGAAAGAGATGGGAATACCAGACCACCTGACCTGTCTCTTGAGAAATCTGTACGCAGGTCAGGAAGCAACAGTTAGAACTGGACATGGAACAACCGACTGGATCCAAATAGGAAAAGGAGTACATCAAGGCTGTATATTGTCACCCTGTTTATTTAACTTCTATGCAGAGTACATCATGAGAAACGCTGGACTGGAAGAAACACAAGCTGGAATCAAGATGGCCGGGAGAAATATCAATAACCTCAGATGTGCAGATGACACCACCCTTATGGCAGAAAGTGAAGAGGAACTAAACAGCCTCTTGATGAAAGTGAAGGGGATTCTCCAGGCAAGAACACTGGAGAGGGTTGTCATTTCCTTCTCCAATGCATGAAAGTGAAAAGTGAAGTGACGTCGCTCAGTCATGTCCGACTTTTAGCGACTCCATGGAGCAGCCCACCAGGCTCCTCTGTTCATGGGATTATCCAGGCAAGAGGACTGGAGCTGGATGCCACTGCCTTCTCGAGAAAGTGAAAGAGGAGAGTGAAAAAGTTGGCTTAAATCTCAACATTCAGAAAACTAAGATCATGGCATCTGGTCCCACCACTTCATGGGAAATAGACGGGGTAACAGTGGAAACAGTGTCAGATTTTATTTTGGGGGCTCCAAAATCACTGCAGATGGTGACTGCAGCCATGAAATTAAAAGACGCTTACTCCTTGGAAGGAAAGTTATGACCAACCTAGATAGCATATTCAAAAGCAGAGACATTGCTTTGCCAACAAAGGTCCGTCTTGACAAGGCTATGGTTTTTCCTGTGGTCATGTATGGATGTGAGAGTTGGACTGTGAAGAAGGCTGAGCCCTGAAGAATTGATGCTTTTGAACTGTGGTGTTGGAGAAGACTCTTAATAGGAGTCCCTTGGACTGCAAGGAGATCCAACCAGTCCATTCTGAAGGAGATCAGCCCTGGGATTTCTTTGGAAGGAATGATGCTCAAGCTGAAATTCAAGTACTTTGGCCACCTCATGCGAAGAGTTGACTCATTGGAGAAGACTCTGATGCTGCGAGGGATTGGGGGCAAGAGGAGAAGGGGATGACAGAGGATGAGATGGCTAGATTGCATCACCAACTCGATGGACATGAGTGTGGGTAAACTCCAGGAGTTGGTGATGGACAGAGAGGGCTAGAGTGCTGCGATTCATGGGGTCGCAAAGAGTCAGACCTGACTGAGCGACTGAACTGACTGAACTGAAAGGAACAGAAATTTACTCTCGCACTGTTCTAGAGGGAAGAAGTCCAAAATCAAGATGTTGACAGGGCCGTGCTCCCTCCAATGCCTCTAGGTGAGGATCCTTTCTTGCCCCTTCCAGATTCTGAGAATCCCAAGCATTCCTTGGTGTATTACAGTGTAACGCCTACCTCTGTCTCCATCTTCACATGGCTATCTTCTCTGTATCCCTTCCCTGAGTCTTTGTGCTTTCATACAGCATTTTTTTCCCTCTGTTTCAATTCTTTCTTCTTATAAGGACACCTGTCAAACTGCATTAGGGCTCAGTTCTCAGGTGGTGTAGTGATTAAAAAAAATCTACCTAACAATGCAGGAGATGCAGATTTGATCCCTAGGTCAAGAAGATTCCCTGGAGTAAAGCATGACAACCCACTCCAGTATTCTCGCCTGGGGAATCTTATGGTCAGAGCAGCATGGCAGGCTAAAGTCCATGGGGCTGCAACGGACACAACTGAACACATTTGTAGATCACAGAATCAGACAATAAATAGACAAACATGAATACTTCGGATTATGCAGTGACAGGAGGTGATAAAGTACTTTAAAAGGATGGTTTAAAACTTTCTGAGAGGCTAACATTTGAGTAAAGACTTGAGGAGTGTGCAAGTGTAATGGTCAATGTAAAAGGATGGGAAGTGAAAGTCACTCAGTCGTTTCCAACTGTTTGTGATCCCATGGAATAGTCCATGGAATTCTCCAGGCCAGAGTATGAAGTGGGCAGCTGTTCCCTTCTCCAGGGTATCATCCCAACCCAAGGATCGAACGCAGGTCCCCCACATTGCCGGCAGATTCTTTACCAGCTGAGCCCCCAGGGAAACCCAAGCAGAATGACTATTCTTGACAACGAAGGAAGGGAAGGTGTTTCTTTAGTTATCTGTTATGGCCATGTGGCAATGGTGCAGACAGTTTACAATTTATTAAGCATACCTACTTTAAAATTACAATTCTTACTTTAAGAGAGTCTTTTATTAAATTCTGTACATCAGAATATTAAGACACTTAACTTTTTAAGTTAAGTGTCTTAATATTTTAAGAATATTCTGATCACAAAAGTTGAGTTTCAAAAGACATTTAACTTGGTTATTGTACGTTAAGTCAAGACACCTTGCTGTTTTCATACAAAATTAATTATACAGTTATAAATTTACTGTTACTAAGTATTGTTGTTGTTTAATCACTAAGTCGTGTCCAACTCTTTTCCATTCCATGTACTATAGACTGCTTGGCCTGTGTCCATGGGATTCCCCAAGCAAGAATACTGGAGTGGACTGCTGTTTCATTCTCCAAGAGATCTTCCCGACCTAGGGATTGAACCTGCGTGTCCTGTATTTGCAGACAGATTATTTACCACTGATTATTATTGCCCACCAGAATAAGACCCAGTTTTCCCCAGAGCCAGTCCCTCCCATCTGGAATCTTGCACAAGCCTCTCATCCTCATCCATCATTGGGCAGACAGACTGAAAACCACAGTCAGAGCAAAGTAACCAAACTGATCACAAGGACTACAACCTTGCCTAACTCAATGAAGCTATGTGCCATGCTATGTAAGGCCACCCAAGATAAACAGGTCATAGTGGAGAGTTCTGACAAAACACGGTCCACTAAAGAAGGGAATGGTGAACCACTTCAGTATTCTTACCTTGAGAACCCCATGAACAGTATGAAATGGCACAAAGATATGGCACTGAAAGATGAACGCCCAAGACTCGTAGGTGTCCACTATGCTACTAAAGAAAAGCGGACAAATAGCTCCAGAGGGAATGAAGAGACTGAGCCAAAGCTGAAACAACGCCCAGTTATGGATGTGACCGGTAATGGAAGTAAAGTCCAATGCTGTAAAGAACAATAATGCACAGGAACACAAATGTCAGGTGCATGAATCAAGGTAAATTGGAAGTGGTCAAACAGGAGATGGCAAACATGAACGCTGACATTTTAGGAATTAGGGAACTAAAATGGACTAGAATAGATGAATTTAATTCAGATGACCATTATATCTACTACTGTGGGCAAGAATCCCTTAGAAGAAATGGAGTAGCCATCACAGTCAACAAGAGAGTACAAAACACAGAACGTGGATGCATCTGAAAAACGACAGAATGATCTCTGTTCATTTCCACGGCAAACCATTCAATATCACAGTAATAATCCAAGTCCATGCCCCAACCACTAATGCCAAAGAAATTGAAGTAGAACAGTTCTATGAAAACCTACAAGACCTTCTAGAACTAACATACAAAAAAAGATGTCCTATTTATTATAGGCGACTATAATACAAAAGTAGGAAATCAAGAGACACCTGGAGTAACAGGCAAGTTTGGCCTTGGAGTACAAAATAAAGCAAGACAAAGGCTAACAGAGTTTTGCCAAGAAAATGCAATGGTCATAGCAAACACTCTCATTCAACAACACAAGAGACGATGACACATGAACATCACCACCAGATGGTCAATATCAAAATCAGATTCATTATATTCTTTGTAACCAAAGATGGAGAAACCTTATACGATCTGCAAAAACAAGACCGGAAGCTGACTGTGGCTAAGATCATGAACTCCTTATTGCAAAATTCAGACTTAAATTGAAGAATGTAGGGGAAAACTGCAAAGCCATTCAGCTATGACCTAAATCAAATCCCTTAAAATAAATACAGTGGAAGTGACAAAGAAATTCAAGGGATTAGGTCTGATAGACAAAGTACCTGAACAACTATGGACGGAGGTTCCTGACACTGTACAGGAGGCAGTGATTAAAACCATTCCCAAGAAATAGAAATGCAAAAAGGCTAAATGGTTGCCTGAGGAGACCCTACAAATAGCTGAGAAAAGAAGAGAAGTGAAAGGCAAAGAAGAAAGAAAAGATACACCCACCTCAATGCAGAGTTCCATAAAACAGCAAGGAGAGATAAGAAAGCCTTTTTATATGAATAATGTAAAGAAATAGAGGAAAACAATAGAATGGGAGAAACTAGAGATCTCTGCAAGAAAATTAGAGATACCAACGGACATTTCATGCAAAGATATACACAATAAAGGACAGAAATAGTATGGACCTAATAGAAGCAGAAGATATTAAGAAGAGATGGCAAGAATACACAGAACTATACAAAAAAATATTAATGACCAGGATGACCATAATGGTGTGATCACTCACCTACAGCCACACATTATGGAGAGTCAAGTTAAGTAGGCCTTAGGAAGTCAGGCCCTCCTAGAAATAAGGCTAGTGGAGGTGATGGAATTCCAGGTGAACTATTTCAAATCCTAAAAGACTATGCTGCTAAAGGCTATACTCAATATGTCAGCAAATTGGGAAAACTCAGCAGTGGTCAAAGGATTGGAAATGGTCAGTTTTCATTCCTATCCCCAAAAGGGACAACGCCAAAGAATGTTCAAACTACCGCATAATTGCACTCTTTTCCCATGATAGCAAAGTAATGCTCAAAATTCTCCAAGCAAGGCTTTAACAGTACATGAACCGAAAATGTTCATGTTCCCGATGTTCAAGCTCCAATTTAGAAAAGGCAGAGGAACCAGAGATCAAACTGCCAACATCTGTGGGATCATCAATAAAGCAAGATAGTTACAAAAAAACATCTACCTCTGCTTCGTTGACTACGCTAAAGCCTTTGACTGTGTGAGTCACAGTCAAACTGTGGAAAATTCTGAAAGAGATGGGAATACCAGACCACCTTACCTGCCTCCTGAGAAACCTGTATGCAGGTCAAGAAGCAACAGTTAGAACCAGACATGAAACAACGGAACGGTTCAAAACTGGGAAAGGAGTATTTTAAGGCTGTACAATGTCACTCTGTTTAACTTCTATGCAGAATACATCATGGGAAATGCCGGGCTAGATGAAGCACAAACTGGAATCAAGATTGCCAGGAAAAATATCAACAACCTCAGATACACAGATACCACCACACTTAAGGGAGAAAGCGAAGAGGAATTAAAGAGCCTCCTGATGAATGCGAAAGAACGTGAAAAAGCTGCTTTAAAACTCAACATTCAAAAAATAAAGATCATGGCATCTGGTTCCAACACTTCATAGCAAATAGATGGGTAACAATGGAAACAATGACAAACTTTATTTTCTTGGACTCCAAAATCACTGCAGATGGTGACTACAGCCATGAAATTAAAGGACGCTTGCTCTTTGGAAGAAAATCAGTAACAAACCTAGATAGCATATTAAAAAGCAGAGACATGACATTTCCTACAAAGGTCCATAGTCTAAGTTACAGATTTCCCAGTAGTCGTGTATGGATGTAAGAGGTGGACAATAAAAGAAGCTGAGAGCAAAAGAATTGATGCCTTTGAACTGTGGTGCCAGAGATGACTCTTGGAGTCCCTTGAATTGCAAGGAGATCAAACCAGTCAATCCTAAAGGAAATCAACCCTGAATATTCATTAGAAGGACTAATGAAGCTGAAGCTTCCATACTTTGGCCACCGGATGCAAAAAGCTGACTCACTAAAAATGACTCTGATGCTGGGAAAGATTCAAGGTAGGAGGAGAAGGGGACAACAGAGGATGAAATGGTTGGATGGCATCACTGACTCGATGGACATGAGTTTGAGCAAACTCCAGGAAATGATGAAGGACAGGGAAGCCCTTCAGGCTGCAGTCCATGGATTCGCAAAGAGTCAGATATGACTGAGTGATCGAACAACAACGGAATATTATTGCCCATGCCATTCATGGCACCTATTTATAAAACTTGACTCATTTTATATTTATACATGACTATTTTGAGTTTTATGGCTAAGGCCAAGATCTTGGACATCTTCATATTGAAATATTTCAGCTATGTAGAACTCAGCTGAAAAGTAGGACAAATATTTTCCTATAAACTGAATTTTCTTCATTACCTACAGCCTCTTCTAAACCATTACCATTCCTGCCCTCCAAGTATGTATAGGCTCTAATCTTCCTCAACAGCGTCATTCATCTACTCATTTCCTGATCACCTACCACTGCTCTTCATATTCACTGAACAAGTTTATAACTTGGTCATAATTTTGCCTTTGTAAGTTCTACCACCATGGGCAACACCTATCTAAAATCAAAATCTCAACATTCCTGAACCTTTTCAATTCCAAAGACCTTCACACACAGCCTCTGGACTTCATCTACCAATTGTATATAGAACACTAAGTTAATCTGTCCCAATCTTCCAATATTCATAACTCCTTCATGTCCACACTATCCTTACCTCCACTCCTCAACTTTATACACAAAGCCTAGCACTAACCACTGTCTACCTAGTCCTTTCGTCATCTTCTTTCCTTGTGTGGTGTGGTTTCGTTGCTAGATCAGATCAGATCAGATCAGTTGCTCAGTCGTGTCCGACTCTTTGCGACCCCATGAACTGCAGCACGCCAGGCCTCCCTGTCCATCACCAACTCCCGGAGGTCACTCAGACTCGCATCCATCGAGTCAGTGATGCCATCCAGCCATCTCATCCTCTGTCGTCCCCTTCTCCTCCTGCCCCCAATCCCTCCCAGCATCAGAGTCTTCTCCAATGAGTCAACTCTTCGCATGAGGTGGCCAAAATACTGGAGTTTCAGCTTTAGCATCATTCCTTCCAAAGAAATCCCAGGGCTGATCTCCTTCAGAATGGACTGGTTGGATCTCCTTGCACTCCAAGGGACTCTCAAGAGTCTTCTCCAACACCACAGTTCAAAAGCATCAATTCTTCGGCGCTCAGCCTTCTTCACAGTCCAGCTCTCACATCCATACATGACCACAGGGAAGACCATAGCCTGGACTAGGCGAACCTTTGTTGGCAAAGTAATGTCTCTGCTTTTGAATATGCTATCTAGGTTGGTCATAACCTTCCTTCCAAGGAGGTTTCGTCGCTAAGTCATGTCCAATTCTTATGACCCCAGGGGCTACAGCCCACCAGGCTCCTCTGTCCATAAGATTTACCAGGCAAGAATACTGGAGTGGGTTGCCATTTCCTTCTCCAGGGGATCTTCCTGACCCAAGAATTGAATCCAGGTCTAATGCATTGCAGGTAGATTCTTTACTCAGCTATGAGGGAAGCCAGTAACCCTACATGTGAACGATCTCTTAAACCACTTCCTCAACAACATGTTTTTACCCCTGGTCCTTCTATAAGATCTGTCATGCAAAAGTCCAAGCCTAAGACATCCCACATAGTATCTTCTCTTAAATATCTAAGCTACTGAGCATATGGAAAAAGGATCAGATATGAAAATTAATACCACTCTAAACTGTGGTCTACAATTTCATATGGAATCTTAATTCCACTAAAGCAATATTTTTATTTAACACTGGTAGGTGCCCTTTCTTACTCTCTTTAACAACTACTTCAAAGTTTAATCTTAAGACCCTTTCCCTTGGCCAACCTCCACCCTATCTGAAGTTTATTAAAAAAAAAAAAATCAGTGATTAAATCTGCCCAATTCTCAGCCTCTCCTTCACTCACTGTCTCTTCTTTAATATTATTTCAGAACATAATTCCTTCTCTTGTTTCTGCTCTATTCCCTCATGTCATTATTTCATTTTCTACTTCTCTTTCCCTAAGTCTACAAACCACTCAAGTGTCCCCTTATCACTTAAAACAAAAAGACTGCAGCTCCCTATCCTTGGTAGGTACCACAGTATCTGTTTTCCTTCTTAGAAAAGCAAGTTATATTCACTGCTTCCATCTCCTTCCTTCTCATTTCCCCTTGCAGGTTTTTTAAATCTGATTTTAGCCTTAATTTTCTGAATTACACTTTCAAAACAATCACTTGGAAATATTTTTAGATTATGAAATTATCAATATTTTAAATGTTTAAGGTCATTATCTTTTATAAATACATACTAAAATATTTACAGATGAAATGGTATGTCACGGATTTGCCTCAAATGAATATACGATTGGAGATACACAGATGAAACACTATTAACTATGAGTTGGAGCTGGGTTCATTACATATGGGTTTACTATATAATTCTATTTATTTCTATATATGGAATCTTCCTTACTAAAATGTTTATAATAATAAAGAATACATATCTACATATTTTAGTATTCTTTTCAACTAGACCATAATTTTTAACCACCACAGAATCTTTGAATCATCAACCTTCCCAAAATCCCCGAATCCTTGTTATCATGTGACAATAAAATACTTTAACATGGGGTTGCAAAGAGTCGGACACGACTGAGCGACTTCACTTTCACTTTTCACTTTCATGCATTGCAGAAGAAAATGGCAACCCACTCCAGTGTTCTTGCCTGGAGAATCCCAGGGACGGGGGAGCCTGGTGGGCTGCCGTCTATGGGGTCGCACAGAGTCGGACGCAACTGAAGTGATTCAGCATAGCATAGCATAGGATGTGATATATCCTTAGGTGTGTTGGATAGGTTTAAATGTCGTTTATATCAATTTTAAAGTACCTGATCACTCCAAAATCTCATTTCAGGTTTAACTACTTGTTCCTGTATACATTTCTTTACCTGAAAAATAGTGACGTTCAGCTATAATGACAGCCCATAAATTGAGCATCTTTTCTCAACAGTATTTCTTGCTTTTCAAAAAAAAAAAAATTTAATAAAATTAAATTTTAAAATTGTTTTTCCTCCAAATTGTTCATCTCATCTCACAGAGTTCATCCTGTCACCCAAGCTGAAAATCAGAATCCCTGAGATCAGCCTCGATTCCTCCTTAAAATCGTGCCCATTTTACCAGCAAAATGTATTTTAAATTCACCTTTAATCTCTCTAATTCTCCTCACACTACTGTAATAAAGGCCCTCATTGTCCCCATGAGTATCTCAATAGTTTCCTACTCTTCATGTTTCCTTCAATTCAATACACCATCCTAGAGCCAGACTGGTTTGTTTAAATATTAATCATACCAGATCAGTTTAAAACCATTCAAATAGATCCCTATCATTTCTAGGGTGAAACTCGAGTTCCTAAGCATAGCAAAAACTGTAATGATCTGGTTCCTTCCTAGATTCATTTCCAATCTTTCCCTGACATCTTACAATACTACTCTTGATAATACTAAATCACTTGCAGTTTCAACGCAAATACTTTTCTGTTTTATACTTTCATGACTTTGTTTATGCTATTTCCTCCCTCAAACATTCTATTTACCATTTTGTTTGTGTGCTAAATTAAGAGTCCAGTGTGAGTTAATAAAGACTTTAATAAGGAAGCTAATGAACCATGGGAAAATGAATAACTTGTTTTTATACCAATAAAGCTGAAGAAAAATAATAAAAAACTAGGATTTAAAAGTCCATATTAACAACACAAAAATTCTAAGTTATGTATAGGATTTCCTGAAATGACAATCCACTCCACTATTCCTTCCTGGGAAATCCCATGAACAGAGGAGTCTGGCAGGCAACATACAGTCTATGGGGCTGCAAAAGAGTCAGACACAACTTGGCAACTAAACAACAGCAGCAACACAGGACTCCCTGATGGCACACTGGATAAGAATCCGCCACCAAGGCAGGTAACACAGGTTTAATCTGTGGTCTGGGAAGATTCCACATGCCTTGAAGCAACAAAGCCTGTGCAGTACAACTCCTAAACGTATGATCTGGAGCCTGTGTTCTTCAACAGGAGAAGCGACTGCACTAAAACCTGTGTACCACGAGAGTAACTGTCGCTCACAACAACAAGAGAAAGCCGACGTGGAGCAACAAAGACCTACCACAGCCAAATAAATAAGCAAAAATTTTAAAGGTAGTATAAACTTATCAAAACACACAAGATATATATGAAAACACTCAACTCTTATGAAGTTCATTTTAAAAGACTTGACTAATGATTATCTCTATTTAGTGAGGTTATGAACAACCTTTATTCCCTGTTTTTCCTTCTCTGTACTTATAATAACCAACTATTACATACACAATAAAAGAGTTATGATTTTTAATTGAAATAGTTAATTTACAATGTTAACGATACTTCAATTAAAAAAAACAATGTGTTAGTTTCAGATGTATAGCAAAGTGATTCAGATATATATATATATATATATATATATATATATATATATCACATATACAAGCTCACATCTCAGTTCCAAATCTGCAATGGTCCCTGAGGGACCTCCATAAAATCCGGACCTCTACAGAAACTAACAGTGAGGGGAAGAGCCTTTGAGTGAAGGCTTTAAGGAGAGTGAATATTTATGACCACCTTCAACCCCAACACTTCAAGAGAGGTATCACCCAAAATCAGGTGAGTGATTTGGAAAAAAAGGGAACAGATTAATAAGAACACCCCCCTTTAACCAGGAAAACATCACAGATATAAGCAGAAAGATCACAGGAAGGTCTCAGAAGAAAACAGCAGCAGGCATAAAACAAGTAAACGATCTTAACAAGGAAAGATAAGTAGATTTGACTTCATGCAAATCAAAACTCTGCACATCAATACAAACAAGCAAGCTAGGAAACAAACCATAAAAAACCAAAGTGTCCAAATTAACAGAGTTATTAACTTACAGAAACAGTGAAACTAGTAACACTAAGCAAGCAAACTGGTAAAGGATAAAACTACAAAGGAAATCTGGCTAATGCACATGCAGAAAAATTCTTGGTATCACCAGTGAAACAGATTTCATTATTCCTTTAAATTATTATATTTCTTTTGACTAATAGTGAAGTTAAATATTCTCCCCTCAAAAACATACTTTAAGTATCAATACTTGACAATAGCAATGTAAAATGAGATTGTGACTATCTCTCATATTTATGGTGTTACTTTACATTAAGAAATTTTAAACTCATTCTATAAACTTGAGAGGACTACAAACATGCCCACTGTCACTGACACTATTTAACCATGATAAAGGTCCTGGCCAATGCTAAACAAAAAGAGAAAAAGAGAGACGGAGGAATGAAGAAAGAGTGAGAAAATACAAACCAAGAGACCAGATCATCAACACAGACAAACAATTAAAATCTACAGAATTTAAAGAGTCCAGCAGTATTGACAGAGAATTCCAGAAAAACATCTATCTCTGCTTTATCAACTACAACAGTGTTTGACTGTGTGGATCACAACAAACTGTGGAAAATTCTTAAAGAGATGGGAATACCAGACCACCTTACCTACCTCCTGAGAAATCTGTATGCAGGTCAAGAAGCAGAACCGGACATAGAACAACAGACCGGTTCCAAATTGGGAAAGGAGTTCGTGAAGGCTGTATATTGCACCCTGCTTATTTAACTTATATGTAGAGTACATCATGAGAAATCCTAGGGTGGATGAAGCACAAGCTGGAATCAAGATTACAGGGAGAAATATCAGTAACTTCAGATATGCAAATGATACCACCTTTATGGTAGAAAGCTAAGAGGAAATAAAGAGCCTCTTGATTAAAGTTAAAGAGGAGAGTAAAAAACCTAGCTTAAAACTCAACATTCAAAAAACAAAGATCATGGCATCCAGTCCCATCACTTTATAGCAAATAGATGGGGAAACACTGGCTGACTTTATTTTGGGGGGCTCCAAAGTCACTGCAGATGGTGACTGCAGCCATGAAATTAAAAGACGTTTGCTCCTTGGAAGAAAAGTTACTACCAATCCAGACAGCATATTAAAAAGCAGAGGTATTACTTTGCCTGCAAATTTGGAAAACTCAGCAGTGGACACAGGACTGGAAAAGGTCAGTTTTAATCCCAATCCCAAAGAAAGGCAATGCCAAAGAATGCTCAAACTACCACACAATTGCACTCATCTCACACGCTAGTATCGCACCCAACTCCAGTACTCTTGCCTGGAAAACCCCATGGACAGAGGAGGCCTGGTGGGCTGCAGTCCATGGGGTCACTGAGTTGGACACAACTGAGCAACTTCACTTTCACTTTTCACTTTCATGCATTGGAGAAGGAAATGGCAACCCACTCCAGTGTTCTTGCCTGGAGAATCTAAGGGATGGGGGAGCCTGGTGGGCTGCCGTCTATGGTGACGCAGAGTTGGACACGACTGAAGTGAATTAGCAGCACCACACGCTAGTAAAGTAATGCTCAAAATTCTCCAAGCCAGGCTTCAGCAATATGTGAACCGTGAACTTCCTTATGTTCAAGCTGCTTTTAGAAAAGGCAGAGGAACCAGAGATCAAATTGCCAACATCCGCTGGGTAATGGAAAAAGCAAGAGAGTTCCAGAAAAACATCTATTTCTGCTTTATTGACTATGACAAAGCCTCTGACTGTGTAAATCACAATAAACTGTTGAAAATTCTGAAAGAGATGGGAATACCAGACCACTTGATCTGCCTCTTGAGAAATTTGTATGCAGGCCAGGAAGCAACAGTTAGAACTGGACATGGAACAACAGACTGGATACAAATAGGAAAAGGAGTACGTCAAGGTTGTATATTGTCACCCTGTTTATTTAACTTATATGCAGAGTACATCATGAGAAACGCTGGACTGGAAGAAACACAAGTTGGAATCAAGATTGCTGGGAGAAATATCAATAACCTCAGATATGCAGATGATACCACCTTATGGCAGAAAGTGAAGAGGAACTCAAAAGCCTCTTGATGAAAGGGAAAGAGGAGAGTGAAAAGGTTGGCTAAAAGCTTAACATTCAGAAAACGAAGATCATGGCATCTGGTCCCATCATTTCATGGCAAATAGATGGGGAAATAGTGGAAACAGTGTCAGACTTTATTTTTCTGGGCTCCAAAATCACTGCAGATGGTGACTGCAGCCATGAAATTAAAAGACGCTTACTCCTTGGAAGGAAAGTTATGACCAACCTAGATAGCATATTCAAAAGCAGAGACATTGCTTTGCCAACAAAGGTCCGTCTTGACAAGGCTATGGTTTTTCCTGTGGTCATGTATGGATGTGAGAGTTGGACTGTGAAGAAAGCTGAGCCCCGAAGAATTGATGCTTTTAAACTGTGGTGTTGGAGAAGACTCTTGAGAGTCCCTTGGACTGCAAGGAGATCCAACCGGTCCATTCTGAAGGAGATCAGCCCTGGGATTTCTTTGGAAGGAATGATGCTAAAGCTGAAACTCCAGTATTTTGGCCACCTCATGCCAAGAGTTGACTCACTGGAGAAGACTCTGATGCTGGGGGGGATTGAGGGCAAGAAGAGAAGGGGACGACAGAGGATGAGATGGCTGGATGGCATCACTGACTCGATGGACATGAGTCTGAGTGACCTCCAGGAGTTGGTGATGGACAGGGAGGCCTGGCGTGCTGTGATTCATGGGGCTGCAAAGAGTCGGACACGACTGAGCAACTGATCTGATCTGATCTGATTACTTTGCCTACAAAGGTTGATCTAGTCAAAGCTATGGGTTTTCCAGTAGTCATGTACGGATGTTAGACTGGGACTATAATGAAAACTAAGAGCCGAAGAATTGATGCTTTTGAAGTGTGGTGTTGAAGAAGACTCTTGAGAGTCCCTTAGACTGCAAGGAGATCCAACCAGTCCATCCTAAAGGAAATCAGTCCTGAATATTCATTGGAAAGACTGATGCTGAAGCTCCAATATTTGGCCACCTGATGCAAAGAACTAACTGATTAGAAAAGACCCTGATGCTGGGAAAGACTGTAGTTGGGAGGAGAAGGGACAACAGAGGATGAGACGGTTGGATGGCATCATTGACTCAATGGACATGAATTTGAACAAGAAAGCCTGGTGTGCTGCAGTCCACAGAGTCAGACAGAGTTGGACACAACTGAGCAACTGAACTGAACTGGGCAGTATTGCCAGATACAACATAACAGAAAATCTATACCATTTTCAACTAAAAAATAAAATACACAATTTATAATGGAAACAACAAAAAACATGTATCTACCCTGGGTTTTTTAACTCATCATTTCCTAACATAGGGAGCTAGATAACCGTTGTTGGGAGTGAGAGTGTGTGCACTGTACGATGTTTAGCAACATCCCTGTATTCTATTCACGAGATGCAGGAGCATCTCTCAAATTATCTCCAAGACAAACAAAAATGTCTCTAGACAAAGCAAATGGTTGCTGGAGGACACAAAATGACCTTGATTAAAAATTAGTCATCAAAAATAATGAGTACTAAGGAAAAAGAAAATAAAATCTAATTTTAGTAAAATACATGAAAAGTTCTGATCAATGGAGAGTCACTCCGCACTCTTGGATGTATCAAATATATCAATTCAATGTAATTTCCTCCTATATTCTAGCTGGATTTTCTTACTTTAGTAACAGTAAGCCACTTAATGTAGCATCTACTCTGTGCCAGTCACTAACGTAACACTACACACATATTCACAAATTTAATCCTCAAAGTGGCAGGAAATTTCTCTTAACTTCATTTCACAAATTACAAAACTGAAGCAGCCAGTGGTTAAGCAAGCCCAGGGTCACAGAATTACTACCTGACACAGCCAGGATTCATACTAACCTGACTGGGTCCAAAACGTACACTCTTAACCACTTCACTATCCTATCTGGCAAAACAACACAAAAACAACCCTTTCAGTCTTTCAGAAAGATTGAAATGAAATGCCTGGAAAAGAAGTACACTCCTAGAACCTGGAAGCAACTGGCTCTTTCCTACTAATACTGAAAAAACTGACCACACCAGGAATTTATTTATAGTGGAAACACCAGAATCCTCATGAACTCCTGGTGGGAGTACAGATCAGATCAGATCAGTGGCTCAGTCGTGTCCGACTATTTGCGATCCCATGAACTGCAGCACGCCAGGCCTCTCTATCCATCACCAGCTCTCGGAGGTCACTCAGACTCACATTCATCGAGTCAGTGATGCCATCCAGCCATCTCATCCTCTGTCGTCCCCTTCTCCTCCTGCCCCCAATCCCTCCCAGCATCAGAGTCTTCTCCAATGAGTCAACTCTTCGCATGAGGTGGCCAAAATACTGGAGTTTCAGCTTTAGCATCATTCCTTCCAAAGAAATCCCAGGGCTGATCTCCTTCAGAATGGACTGATTGGATCTCCTTGCAGTCCAAGGGACTCTCAAGAGTCTTCTCCAACACCACAGTTCAAAAGCATCAATTCTTTGGCGCTCAGCCTTCTTCACAGTCCAGCTCTCACATCCATACATGACCACAGGAAAGACCATAGCCTTGACTAGGCGAACCTTTGTTGGCAAAGTGATGTCTCTGCTTTTGAATATGCTATCTAGGTTGGTCATAACTTTCCTTCCAAGGAGTAAGCGTCTTTTAATTTCATGGCTGCAGTCACCATCTGCAGTGATTTTGGAGCCCAGAAAAATAAAGTCTGACACTGTTTCCACTGTTTCTCCATCTATTTCCCATGTAGTGATGGGACCAGATGCCATGATCTTCATTTTCTGTGTTGGCTTCCCTGTTTCTCCATCTATTTCCCATGTAGTGAGGACCAGATGCCATGATCTTCATTTTCTGATGTTGAGCTTCCACTGTTTCTCCATCTATTTCCCATGTAGTGAAGGGACCAGATGCCATGATCTTCATTTTCTGAATGTTGAGCTTTAAGCCAACCTTTTCACTCTCCACTTTCCCTTTCATCAAGAGGCTCTTTAGTTCTTCTTCACTTTCTGCCATAAGGGTGGTGTCCTCTGTATATCTGAGGTTATTGATATTTCTACGGGCAATCTTGATTCCAGCTTGTGCTTCTTCCAGCCGAGTGTTTCTCATGAACACTATTTTTCCTATTTGGAACCAGGCTGTTGTTCCATGTCCAGTTCTAACTGTTGCTTCCTGACCTGCATATAGGTTGCTCAGGAGGCAGGTCAGGTGGTCTGGTATTCCCATCTCTTTCAGAATTTTCCACAGTTTATTGTGATCCACACAGTCAAAGGCTTTGGCACAGTCAATAAAGCAGAAATAGATGTTTTTCTGGAACTCTCTTGCTTTTTTGATGATCTAGCAGATGTTGGCAATTTGATCTCTCATTTCTCTGCCTTTTCTAAAACCAGCTTGAACATCTGGAAGTTCACTGTTTATGTATTGCTGAACCCTGGCTTGGAGAATTTTGAGCATTACTTTACTAGTGTGTGGAGAAGGCAATGGCAACCCACTCCAGTACTCTTGCCTGGCAAATCCCATGGACGGAGGAGCCCGGTAGGCTGTCGTCCATGGGGTCGCTAAGGACTGAGTGACTTCACTTTCGCTTTTTACTTTCATGCATTGGAGAAGGAAATGGCAACCCACTCCAGTATTCTTGCCTGGTTAATCCCAGAGGCAGCAGAGCCTGGTGGGCTACCGTCTATGGGGTCACACAGAGTCAGACACGACTGAAGTGACTTAGCAGTTACTAGCGTGTGAGATGAGTGCAATTATGCGGTAGTTTGAGCTTTCTTTGGCATTGCTTTTCTTTGGGACTGGAATGAAAACTGACCTTTTCCAGTCCTGTGGCCACTGCTGAGTTTTCCAAATTTGCTGGCATATTGAGTGCAGCACTTTCACAGCATCATCTTTCAGGATTTGAAATAGCTCAACTGGAATCCCATCACCTCCACTAGCTTTGTTCATAGTGATGCTAAGGTCCACTCAACTTCACATTCCAGGATGTCTGGCTCTAGGTCAGTGATCACACCATCGTGATTATCTGGGTTGTGAAGATCTTTTTGTATAGTTATTCTTTGTATTCTTGCCACCTCTTCTTAATATCTTCTGCTTCTGTTAGGTCCATACCATTTCTGTCCTTTATTGAGCCCATTCTTGCATGAAATATTCCCTGGTATCTCTAATTTTCTTGAAGAGATCTCTAATCTTTCCTAGTCTATTGTTTTCGTCTATTGCTTTGCATTGATCGCTGAGGCAGGCTTTCTTATCTCTCCTTGCTATTCTTTGGAATAAGAATAAGGATGCTTTTTTTCAGCACTGTTTGTGCTAACAGAGAGCTGGAGGAATTATAGTGTACATCACTGCACTAAGGCAATGGTTAAGTGAAACATGGCAGGTGGAACACAATGGAATACTAAGAAGCCATTAGATTCAATGGACAAGACAGGCATAGAGTAACATGAATAGATCTTTAAAACATAATGCCAAATGGGTAGGAAAAAAAGTAAAGGACAAAATGATGCCAATTCTACCCTATGTCTGACAAGGAAAAACTCCACACAAGACACCAATATGTTTCTCAAGAATGCACACAAATAGATTTTTGTGTGTGTGTATGAATCATGTTATATAAATGCCTGTGAGAAGAGATGGAAGAGTAGATAACTCAGATAAAAGGAAATAAATAAAATGAGAGTAAGACATTAAGTGAGTCAGTAATTACCATGTGCCATAAAGTGAGGAGAGTATTCACTTTACATTCCACACTTGGGGTCCAATAAGTAAATTTAAAGTAACTTCAAAGCAGGAAAAAAATGAAAAAAAAAATTCTTCTAGAAAGCAGCTAACAGATTAAGACCTTTAAAATATCAGTAATCGTTGACTTACTGTTATTCTCTGAATCTACATTAAAAAGTATTTTTACACTTATAGAAAATAAAAATAAAACTGGAAACAATGCCCTATAAATGGACAGCAATATATTTCATATACCATTAAAATAATGACTATGAAATATTAAACATGAAATGTTAATGAAACTGTATGGAAGGAAAATATATGAACAGTGACTTGCATACATTTACATACACAGAAGAGTGAAAAGCAGATGCACTAAGAAAATGCACTAAAATGTTAACAGGTGATTATCTATGAGCTATATACAAATCTGAACATGATTTCCAGTACTTTTCTTTAAATGTCCTAGTATTAAATACAAAACAGGAGTGCTATTTAACATTTTCATTTAGGTTAACAGAGGAGCCTGGTAGGCTGCAGTCCATGGGGTCGCTAAGAGTCAGACATGACTGAGTGACTTCACTTTTACTTTTCACTTTCATGCACTGGAGAAGGAAATGGCAACCCACTCCAGTGTTCTTGCCTGGAGAATCCCAGGGACGGGGGAGCCTGGTGGGCTGCCGTCTATGGAATCACACAGAGTTGCACACAACTGAAGTGACTTAGCATAGCATAGCATAGGTAACAGAAATAATAATAATAATTCAGTACTACGAGAATGGCCGAGGCAGACCAGGACCTAGGGTCACCAGATCCCCCAGATCACATGTCATTATCATTTAAAAACAAATGCTATTTTAAAATATTTCCAAAGATCATACTGATGATGGGCATACAGGTTTAGTGTTTAGAAGTCATTTACTGAACTTTCAAAGTGTTTTGTCAAAAAATTAACGGGGGTACCACACACTTCTATACAGTGTTATTAAAAGTTCTTTAATATCATAAAGGATTTCTTTAATAAGGGAAATACCAAAGGTAATTTAGGGTGTTACCAAGTGCTAATTAATTTTTTATCATGAGTTAATTTTGCTAGCAAAATAAGAAAATCTAATATAACTATACATACCAACACAGCTATTGCTTAGTGTATCAATTTCAGCACCACCACCATAATCAACTGTTTTTAACCGTAACATAAAAGAAACAGCAGTTACTTAAATTCATATAATTGCCCTCATTCTAACATCATAGTTACTAAAGAGGTGCTAGGTAGACACTGAGAAAAATTCCATCATTTAGCTGCACTGTGAAGAAGGCTGAGCGCCGAAGAATTGATGCTTTTGAACTGTGGTGTTGGAGAAGACTCTTGAGAGTCCCTTGGACTGCAAGGAGATCCAACCAGTCCATCCTGAAGGAGATCAGCCCTGGGATTTCTTTGGAAGGAATGATGCTAAAGCTGAAACTCCAGTATTTTGGTCACCTCGTGCGAAGAGTTGACTCACTGGAGAAGACTCTGATGCTAGGAGGGATTGGGGGCAGGAAGAGAAGGGGACAACAGAGGATGAGATGGCTGGATGGCATCACTGACTCGATGGATGTGAGTCTGAGTGACCTCCAGGAGTTGGTGATGGACAGGGAGGCCTGGAGTGCTGCAGTTCATGGGGTTGCAAAGAGTCGGACACGACTGAGCGACTGATCTGATCTGATTTGAGAAGATAGATATAAATGTGCCAATCTGCATGTCTCAATTTATTTTTACTATGATAGTCCCTAATTAGACTTGATTTTACTTAATAGGCCTCAAAATCCAAACTACACACCACCACCTCCCTTTTCACATCATTCCTATACTTCTAAGACAGGCAGGTTCATGGGACTACATTAAAAATCCAAGTGACAGTAGACTCTTAACTCAGGTAAATAGAGTCTATTTAAACTTCATTCCTAGTTTTACCAGTCTTTCTGAGCCTGCACAATTAGTAATCTCTCCATGTCTCAATCTAATTAACTCCTCTGAGGTAGGTGCTACAGACAGTAGAATATGGAATGTAACTGACAGTTTTGAGTGTTTTTTTAAACAATAGTAAAATGAGGAAAAGTGACAACGCAAGCTTCCAGCATTCTTAAAAGGGTTCAGAAAATTATTTTTCCAAACATGTTTCCTGTCTTTCATTATTCATAAACTAGTAAATTGTTTAAACAGTATTATAAATGTTAAAATTTTGTGTTGGTCTGTTAAACTTCAAGAGGTTTAAGAGGATCCCTTCAAAACCCTCTTTCATTTGCTCAATTCTCTTCTCAAGCATATTAGACTCCATTAACAGCCAATCATGTAAGCTGAGCTGCAAGTGACCCGAGAGTTGCCATAGCAACAGCTGCTTTCAGAAATACGTGTTATGCATTTTAAAAGCTCTAGCAGAGAGGATACCACATCTATCAATTAACAACCTAAGCTCAACATAGCACATTACCCTAATGAAAGGAGAAACTCGACTATCTTTAATAAGGCAACTACTTTGTAACAAAAGGGATACTTGATACTCTTGAATCAAAATGTTACCATGTTCTATAAATTCCAAATTGAGCTTATAATTAATAACAATATAAAGAATAGATGCAGAGCTCTTTTATAAATGCACAAAACTGATACAAGAAAGGAGATAAATCAGAACTACATTTAGCAATGGACCATCAAAGGTAATAAACATAATATGCTAAAATAAAAACTGCCCAATTCTCATGCAATTTTACTAATGAAAAAGTTGACCCTAAATGTGGTAGATTAAAATGTTTCTCAATGCACATATGGCGTGTGCACATGTGTATGTCACACACACTTCACAGATAAAAGATGTACAAGCAAATAGTAAATACAAAAGACACTTCACTATTTTTAAGAAAAATTATTCTTCTGGCAACTCATCAGAGATAAGACATCTTTTCTTCAAAGACTATACTGATGAAATTCCTTCTCATGAAGAGATACACAGCTAGTCAAGGTTAACCAATGAAGTCATTTGAACAGTATGCAATTCTGCAATAAAAAACTTTCAAAAACAAATCTGTACCTGCAAATAACTTAAAATGTCTATTTAATGCATTTACATGACTAAAGGAAAAAATAGTAAAAGTTAGAAGTCTTAAAAAATCTATTTATAAAGCTATACTCATATAATTCACATAAATAAACACAATGTATAACAAGTATTACCCAAAGTGTTTTTAAACAGGGAAAAAGTTGCTACAAATAGGATAACTAGGTAAACTACACTGAAATTACTAAAAATCTAATACTTTTGAGTATGTGATACTCAAAAACTATAAAGAAAAATATTCTGAATAACTAGAGTTCCAGAAAAACATCTATTTCTGCTTTATTGACTATGCCAAAGCCTTTGAAAGTCAAAGTTCTTTGAAAAGAACATGGGGGTCAGATATATTTATCTGAGTGACTCTGCTCCACAGAAGAAATTAACAAAACATCATAAATCAACTACACCTCAATAAAACAAAAATAAATAAATAGGGGCTAACTACTGTTAACTACTAAAGGAGAAACTTTTTTAAAAAAACATAACAAAGACAAAAGAGAAATCTTTTAATGGCTATTAAATGAGACAATTAGCAACAATGACTAGGTGTGGCTCCAAACACATAGGAACAACCCTAGAAGGCCCAATGACTGCAGTATTATCTGTATTAATAAAACATTCATTAATTTAGATTAATTCCTTTGCTCCAAATGCTATCTCATCTCTAAAGAGTAGAAAACAGCACATTTCTCCTTTCACTGCAAAAACCTCACCCTATTTACAACTCTATACTCCTTACACTTTAACTCTGAACACCATCAAACACAATTCAAAACTCTAGCAACATATCAAAACTACTAATAATTAAGCTCTTCCAAGCAATTTTTACGTGTTAATTCATGGGATCTTCACAATAATCCTTATTATCTCCACTATACAGATGATGAAACTGAGGTACAGAAAAGTAACTTACACCAAGTGACACAGCCAGTAAATAAGTCATGGAATCAGTGTTCTAACCCAGACAATGCAACTCAATATCCCTTACCTTTACCTATATCCACAATGCTGAAGTAAGTGAATATGGTTTACAACCTTAAACCCATCAGCCTAACTGATGTTTCTCCAGTTACCTCTTACCCTTGCTATCCTTAATTTAGTTAACTCATTCTTAGCTCTGTCAATTTCCCAGCTTAATAATTCCATTAAAGCAAAAATGAATTTGATTTTTTAAAATAAAAATCAAGTAGGCTGAAAACCCCCACAAAAGGAGGAAATTGCTTACACGTGAAACCTAGATAAAAACAATGTTCAAGAGGATAAAACAAAATACCATTTCCTTCTTCTTATGCAAAAAAACCACACATGTATAGATGAATATGGTTATGATAGTGACATAGACAGGTAACAATCAAATGCTTACTACATGTCACAAAAGCGAAGTGAAAGTCACTCAGTTGTATCGGACTCTTTGTGATGCCATGGACTATATACAGTTCATGGAATTCTCCAGGCCAGAATACTGGAGTGGGTAAGTCTTTCCCTTCTCCAGGGGATCTTCCCAATACAGGGATGGAACCCAGGTCTCCCACATTGCAGGCAGATTCTTTACCAGCTGAGCCATCAGGGAATCCCAAGAATACTGGAGTGGGTAGCCTATCCCTTCTCCAGCGGATCTTCCTGACTCAGGAATCAAACCAGGGTCTCCTGCATTGCAGGCGGATTCTTTACCATCTGCACTATCAGGGAAGCCCTAAAAGTCAAAGTTAAGTCGCGCCAACTCTGTGCGACCCCATGGATTATACAGTCCATGGAATTCTCTAGGCCAGGATACTGGAGTGGGTAGCCTTTCCCTTCTCCAGGGAATCTTTCCAACCCAGGGATCGAACCCAGGTCTTCTGCGTTGCAGGCAGATTCTTTACCAGCTGATATGTCACTAGCACTGTCCTAAAAGTTTTTTTTTTCCCCAATATGCTCTAAATTCTAATGATTACAACAACCCTAAGAAGTACATATTACTACTCTTACTTTAGAATAAGCAAACAGGTAGAGAGAAATGAGGTTATTTGCCCAAAGGTACAGAGCTAGTAAAGTGGCAAAACTGGAATTCAAAAACCTCTGGCAGCTACACCATAGACAGCTTAACTCTTAATTATGACCCAACCAACCACTTGGCTCTGGTGAAATGGGGAACCAAAAGATTTTACAGGTAGATATGTCGCACAGTCAGTCAACATAAACATTCCTAAAAATAATCATGGCTATGCATGCAGATTTAACCATCATAAACTTCCAGAAAAATTGGAAAACACATCACACAGTTGTGTACTACTCTTGGAACCACACCGACTATAGCCCACCAGGCTTCTCTCTCCATGGAATTCTCCAGGCAAGAATACTAGAGTGGGTTACCATTTCCTTTTCCAGGGGATCTTACCAACCAAGGGATTGAACCCGAGTGTCCTGAATTAGACACAGATTCTTTACTGTCTGAGCCAACAGGGAAGCCCAATGTTAAATAAACTAAAGAACTTCCAATTCAAGATGGCAGACTGAACACACAAAGGTGCCTTTAAGAAAATACATCATAAACATATGGAAGAAAAAGCATTCGACAATCAGATCAGAAATTTTGGATAATACCTGGGGAAAAAAATTCAGATTAAGAAAAAGTGAACAAAGGGAACTGAAACAAAGATAAGCACTTTGGGTCTTTCCAACAAAGTCAAAAAGAGGCGTAAGCTTAAAATACTGGGTTGGCCAAAAAGCTCATTCAGGATTTTCTGTAGATCCCAATAAAGAGCAGCAGGTGAGGGTGGGGTGTCATCCAGAATATAAATCAGTATATCAGTAATAAAAGAACTGCATTCCAAATAATTAGTCAGCTCTTTCTGCTTAAAGAAAAAGCTGAGAGCAGTGGTTCTTAGTCTTACAATTAATTAAGCCCAGGCACTAAAGTCCTCTTCAAACTATGCTGCTGTGCTCAGTTGCTGCCCAGCTGTCCAGCTCTGTGCAACAGCACAGACTGTAGCCAGCCAGGCTCCTCTGTCCATGGGAATCTCCAGACAAGAATACTGGAGCAGGTTGCCATTTCCTACTCAAGAGTAACTTCCTGAGCCAGGGACTGAACCCACATCTGCAGCTCCTGCACTGGCACACAGACTCTTTACCACTGCATCATGTGGGAAGACCCTATTCAAACTACAAGTCTGAAAGAATTTAGATGGGTTAAAGCTAGCAATTTTTAACAGTCAAGAATGAATAGTACAGAAAACACAAAGTGAGAGTATACACTATTTCAAGGAACTTTTGCTCAGTTATGAATCTATAAATTTATGTATGTGTGTATGTACTAAGTTTCAATGAAAATATCAGAAGACTATTACTCGAAATAAAGTGTGCAGGGCTGTGGAGGGCTCCTAGGGTGGGTGTTGAAGCATAAAAAAAAAAGCAAAGCAGCAGCTGAGACACTCTCCACATAATCTATGATGAGTTTGGCAATTGTGAATACCGAACAGTCTGCCTCCTCCTCAACTAAATACCTTAAAGCACTTTTCCCACCTTTCTTTCCAATATTTACCCACTAGGGAGCTTTTCTAACATCTTCACCCTAATCACCATTTCCATGAAATTGTAGTACCACAGATATACTGTGAATTTGTTTGTGTACTACTGATATATGTATCTGTGGTTTATACTTAAAAAGAGCCACATTTTTTAAAACTCCATAACCAATTTTTATCCCTTTAAGAATTAATGCCTTAGAGTAAATAAAGAAGCCTACCATAGTATAGGAAGGAATGTATTAATAAAACAAACCTGCAGCAAAGAAACTCACTTACCAACTTAGTCCTTCTTCCATGAGTATGAATAGACAACCAAGAATTACCAAATATAAGGAAAGATAAAAGATGAAAATCAAACAACAGAAATACCCAAAGAGGGCAGAGATGCAAGCCCAGAGGGCAAAGGTCCCAACTGCAGAGGATTATTCACTCCCAGGCCTTAAAATCTACTGGTAATTCCCCAACTGGTTTCTTAAAAAATTAATTAATTTATTTTAATTGGAGGCTAATTACTTTACAATACTGTAAAGTATTGTGGGTTTTGCCACACACTGACATGAATCAGCCATGGGTGTACATGGGTCCCCCCATTTCAACTGGTTTTTAAAAGTTACTTGGTACTTGTGACTAATTTTTCTTTCCATTTTCTCCCTTTTGAACTGAAAAATCTAATAACTATCATCTTAATGCTGTCCCACCACTGTATTTTGGGGATGGATAACTACCTCATAAGTTTCATAGGTCCACAGACAGAGAGCTTCACCCATACTTGAATTAAATAATTTAGACACAAAACTTAAGACTTCCAAGCTGATGATACTGAGAACTCCAAATTGATACTCTAAGAAGGATGAGGCCTTTGGGGATCCTGAGACCAGGGTTAACGCATTTTTACACAAGAGATAGACGGATCACAGAGGACAGAGGGAGGACTGTATTAGGCCAAGATTTTGGCCACCATGATCTCCGTTCCCTGTAGTTACTTCTTTATACATCTCACTACATGAGAAATTAGTTACGACCTTTTAAACAAGGAGATTATCACAGAGCAAGAGTCAGTCATGACTTAAGGACTAAATCACCACCATCACCATACAAGTAGACTATACAGGATTTAGAAAAGGCAGAGGAACCAGAGATCAAATTGCCAACATCTGCTGGATCATCAAAAAAGCAAGAGAGTTCCAGAAAAATTCTACTCCTGCTTTACTGACTACACCAAAGTCTTTGACTATGTAGATCACAATAAACTGTGGAATATTGTAAAAGAGATGGGAGTATCAAACCAGCTAACCTGCCTCTTGAGAAACCTCTATGCAGGTCAGGAAGCAACAGTTAGAAACGGATATGGAACAACAGACTGGTTCCAAATTAGGAAAAGGGTACATCAAGGCTGTATATTGTCACCCTGCTTATTTAACTTATAAGCAGAGTACATCATGCAAAATACCATGCTGGAAGAAGCACAAGCTGGAATCAAGATTTCCGGGAGAAATATCGGTAACCTCAGATATGCAAATGACACCACCCTTATGACAGAAAGCAAAGAGGAACTAAAGAGTCTCTTGATGAAAGTGAAAGAGGAGAGTGAAAAAGTTGGCTTAAAACTCAACATTCAATAAACTAAGATCACGGCATCCGGTCCCATCACTTCATGGCAAATAGATGGAGAAACAGTGGCAGACTTTATTTTTGGGGGCCCCAAAATCTCTGCAGATGGTGACCGCAGTCATGATATTAAAAGGCACTTGCTCCTTGGAAGAAAAGCTATGACCAACCTAGACAGCATATTAAAAAACAGAGACATTACTTTGCTGACAAAGATCCATCAAGTCAAGGTTATGGTTTTTCCAGTAGTCATGTATAGATGTGAGAGTTGGACTATAAAGAAAGCTGAACACCAAAGAATTAATGCTTTAGAACTTTGGTGTTGGAGAAGACTCTTCAGAGTTCCTTGGACTTCAAGGAGTTAAAACCAGTCCATCCTAAAGGAAATCAGTCCGGAATATTCACTTGAAGGACTGATGCTGAAACTCCAATACGCTGGCCACCTGATGCGAAGAGCTGACTCATTTGAAAAGCCCGTGATGCTGGGAAAGGTTGAAGGTGGGAGAAGAAGAGGCCAACACAGGATGAGATGGCTGGATGGCATCACCAACTCGATGGACATGAGTTTGAGTAAGCTCCGGGAGTTGGTGATGGACAGCGAAGCCTGGCATGCTGCAATCCACAGGGTCACAAACAATAGGACACAACTGAGCAACCGAACTGAACTGATATAGGTAGGTTCAAATGTAATCACAAGCAAAGAGGAAGGGAGAAGATCAAGGATCAGCACAAGAGGCAGGAGAGATTTAAAGCTTGAGAGGAACTCAACCCTCCATTGATGTTTCTGATATGAAAGGGACCATGACAAAAAGAATGTGACAGGCCTCTAAATGCTGAGAATGACTCTTCTCCCCAAAGCCAGCCAGGAGGAAAAGAGACCTCAGCCCTAAAACAACTTCTATAAATTCTGCCAACAATCTGCATGATCAAGGAAATAGTTTCTCTCCTAAAGCTTCCAGAAAGGAACCAGTCCTGCCAATAGATTTTGGCCTTGGGAAACTAGAGGCTCAGGCTAGTCCACTGAATCTAACCTATGGTAACTGTAAGATGCCAAGCCCATGGTAATTTCTCAATTATTAATCAAAAGTCAATATAACGGATATCAGACGGATTCTATCCTTTGCAGTCGGAGATGGGAAAGCTCTATCCAGTCAGCAAACACAAGACCTGGAGCTGACTGTGACTCAGATCATGAGCTCCTTCCTGCAAAATTCAGACTGAAATTGAAGAAAGGAGGGAAAACACTAGGCCATTCAGGTATCAGATCAGATCAGATCAGTCGCTCAGTCGTGTCCGACTCTTTGCGACCCCATTAATCGCAGCACGCCAGGCCTCCCTGTCCATCACCAACTCCTGGAGGTCACTCAGACTCACATCCATCAAGTCAGTGATGCCATCCAGCCATCTCATCCTCTGTCGTCCCCTTCTCCTCCTGCCCCCAATCCCTCCCAGCATCAGAGTCTTTTCCAATGAGTCAACTCTTCGCATGAGGTGGCCAAAGTACTGGAGTTTCAGCTTTAGCATCATTCCTTCCAAAGAAATCCCAGGGCTGATCTCCTTTAGAATGGACTGGTTGGAGCTCCTTGCAGTCCAAGGGACTCTCAAGAGTCTGCTCCAACACCACAGTTCAAAAGCGTCAATTCTTCGGCACTCAGCCTTCTTCACAGTCCAGCTCTCACACCCATACATGACCACTAGAAAACCATAGCCTTGACTAGATGAACCGTTGTTGGCAAAGTGATGTCTCTGCTTTTGAATATGCTGTCTAGGTTGGTCATAACTTTCCTTCCAAGGAGTAAGCGTCTTTTAACTTCATGGCTGCAGTCACCATCTGCAGTGATTTTGGAGCCCAGAAAAATAAAGTCTGACACTGTTTCCACTTTCCCCATCTATTTCCCATGAAGTGATGGGACTGGATGCCATGATCTTTGTTTTCTGAATGTTGAGTTATTCCAAATCCTGGAAGATGATGCTGTGAAAGTGCTGCACTCAATATGCCAGCAAATTTGGAAAACTCAGCAGTGGCCACAGGACTGGAAAAGGTCAGTTTTCATCCCAATACCAAAGAAAGGCAATGCCAAAGAATGCTCAAACTACCGCACAACTGCACTCATCTCACACGCTAGGAAAGTAATGCTCAAAATTCTCCAAGCCAGGCTTCAGCAATATGTGAACCGTGAACTTCCTGATGTTCAAGCTGGTTTTAGAAAAGGCAGAGGAACCAGAGATCAAATTGCCAACATCCCCTGGATCATGGAAAAAGCAAGAGAGTTCCAGAAAAGCATCTATTTCTGCTCTACTGACTATGCCAAAGCCTTTGACTGTGTGGATCACAATAAACTGTGGAAAATTCTGAAAGGGATGGGAATACCAGACCACCTGATCTGCCTCTTGAGAAATCTGTATGCAGGTCAGGAAGCAACAGTTAGAACTGGACATGGAACAACAGACTGGTTCCAAATAGGAAAAGGAGTGCGTCAAGGCTGTATACTGTCACCCTGTTTATTTAACTTATATGCAGATACATCATGAGAAACGCTGGACTGGAAGAAACACAAGCTGGAATCAAGATTGCTGGGAGAAATATCAATAACCTCAGATATGCAGATGACACCACCCTTATGACAGAAAGCGAAGAGGAACTAAAAAGCCTCTTGATGAAAGGGAAAGAGGAGAGTGAAAAAGTTGGCTTAAAGCTCAACATTCAGAAAGCTCAACATTCAGGTATGACCTAAATCAAACCCCTTATGATTATACAGTGGAAGTGACAAATAGTTTCAAGGGATTAGATTTGATAGGGCACTTTTAGAACTCTGAACAAAGTTCAAGTTCATAACGCTTTACAGGAAACAGTGGTCAAAACCATCCCGAAGAAAAAGAAATGCAAGAAGGCAAAGTGGTTGTCTGAGGTCTTCTAAATAGCTGAGAACAGAAATGAAAGGCAAAGGAGAAAGGGAAAGATATCCCCATCTGAATGCAGAGTTCCAAAGGATAGCAAAGAGAGATAAAGCCTTCTAAAGTGAATGCAAAGAAACAGAGGAAAACAGAATGGGAAAGACTGGAAATCTCTTCAAGAAAATCAAAGATACAAAGAGAACAATTCATACAAAGATGGGCACAAAAAAGGTAAAAACCCAACAAAAGCAGAAGATATTAAAAAGACATCTCAAGAAAACACAGAGCTGTACAAAAAAGGTCTTAATGACCCAGATAACCACGATGGTGTGGTTACTCACTTAGAGCCAGACATCCTGGAGTATGAAGTCAAGTGGGCCTTAGGAAGCATTCAGATCAGATAAGATCAGTCGCTCAGTCGTGTCCGACTCTTTGCGACCCCATGAACTGCAGCACGCTAGGCCTCCCTGTCCATCACCAGCTCCCGGAGGTCACCCAGACTCACACCCATCAAGTCAGTGATGCCATCCAGCCATCTCATCCTCTGTCGTCCCCTTCTCCTCCTGCCCTCAATCCCTCCCAGCATCAGAGTCTTCTCCAATGAGTCAACTCTTCGCATGAGGTGCCCAAAATACTGGAGTTTCAGCTTTAGCATCATTCCTTCCAAAGAAATTCCAGGATTGATCTCCTTCAGAATGGACTTGGATCTTCTTGCAGTCCAAGGGACTCTCAAGAGTCTTCTCCAACACCACAGTTCAAAAGCATCAATTCTTCGGCACTCAGCCTTCTTCACAGTCCAGCTCTCACATCCATACATGACCACAGGAAAGACCATAGCCTTGACTAGGCGAACCTTTGTTGGCAAAGTAATGTCTCTGCTTTTGAATATGCTATCTAGGTTGGTCATAACTTTCCTTCCAAGGAGTAAGCATCTTTTAATTTCATGGCTACAGTCACCATCTGCAGTGATTTTGGAGCCCAGAAAAATAAAGTCTGACACTGTTTCCACTGTTTCTCCATCTATTTCCCATGTAGTGATGGGACCAGATGCCATGATCTTCGTTTTCTGAATGTTGAGCTTTAAGCCAACCTTTTCACTCTCCACTTTCACTTTCATCAAGAGGCTCTTTAGGAAGCATTACTACGAAGAAAACTAGTGGAGGTGACAGAATTCGAGATGATCTATAATCCTAAAAGATGATGCTATTAAAGTACTGCACTCTATACGCCAGTAACTTTGGAAAACTCAGTAATGGCCACAGGACTGGAAAAGGTCAGTTTTCATCCCAATCCCAAAGAAGGGGAATGCCAAAAAATGCTCAAACTACCACACAATTATTCTCATTTCACATGCTAGCAAGGTAATACCCAAAATCCTTCAAGCTAGGCTTCAACAGTACATGATCCGAGAACTTCCAGATGCACAAGCTGGATTTAGACAAGGCAGAGGAACCAGAGATCAAATTGCAGACATATAATGCATCATAAAAAACAAAACGAATTCCAGAAAAACATCTATTTCTCCTTCTTGGCCTACACTAAAGCCTTTGATTGTGTGGATCACAACAAACTGTGGCTAATTCTTAAAAGAGATAGGAATACCAGTCTACCTTACCTGCCTCCTGAGAAACCTGTATGTACGTCAAGAAGCAAGTTAGAATAGACATGAAACAATCAACTGGTTCAAATTGGGAAAGGAGTACATCAAAGGTGCATATTGTCACCCTGCTTATTTAACTTATATGCAGAGTTCATCATGTGAAATGCCAGGCTGCATGAATCCACAAGCTGGAATCAAGTTTACTGGGAGAAATAACAACAACCTTAGAAATGCAGATGATACCAGCCTAATGCTAGAAAGCAAAGGGGAAATAAAGAGCCCCTTGATGAAGGTGAAGGAGAGTGAAAAAGCTGGTTTAAAACTAAACATTCAAAAAACTAAGATTATGACATCCAGTCCCATCACTTCATGGCAAATAAATGGGGAAACAATATAAACAGTCACAGACTTTATTTTCTTGGGCTCTGAAATCACTGTAGATGGTGACAGGAGCTATGAAATTAAAAAACACCTGCTCCTTGGAAGAAAAGCTATGACAAACCTAGAGAGCATATTAAGAAGTAGAGACATCACTTTGCCAACAAAGGTCCATCTAGTCAAAGCTATGGTTTTCCAACAGTCATGTACATATATGAGAGTTGTACCATAAAGAAGGCTGAGTGTCACAGAATTGATGCTTTCAAACTGTGGTACTGGAGAAGACTCTTGAGAGTCCCTTGTACTGCAAGGAGATCAAACAAGTCCATCCTAAAAGGAAATCAGTCCTGAATATTCACTGGAAGGACTGATGCTGAAGTAGATGTTACAACACTTGGGCCACCTGATGTGAAGAGCCAACTCACTGGAAAAAAACCCTGATACTGGGAAAGACTGAGAGCAGGAAAAGAAGGGAGAAGAGAGGATAAGATGGTTGGATAGCATCATTGACTCAATGGTCATGAGTTTATGCAGACTCCAGGAGACAGTGAAGGACAGGGAAGCCGGGCGTGCTGCTTCCACGGGGTTGCAAAGATTCAGATTTGACATAGCAACTGAACAACAACACATGAACTGTGCAGATCAGAATTTTTAAGCTGAGAGCTTAAGTAACTTGCTCAATATCACATTACCATAACTACTGATATTCATATTCAACTGTAAGTAGTGTGGAATGTGTTCTTAACCACTGAAGAAGACAACATGAGCAGGAAGGAACAGAGATAGCTGGGCATGAAACTTGAAGACTTTCTCTGGCAGAAGCTAAAATACACAGAATTATACTCCTCCTTTATAGTTTCAACAAATCACTTGGTTTGTTGAAATCACAACTAAACTATACAATTATAAAATAGCAGATGCTATTGTTTAAAATCTATTTTTTAAGTCAACTGATAGTCAAAACACAGTATAAACTATAGATTTTATAACTATGTATAAACAAAACTTTGATGAGGTAAAAATAGTAATAAGTTATCAAAAATTAAAAGATAAGGATGAATTATAAAAGGAATGTAAGATACACTAATTCCCTGGTCCTTCAAAACAGTAAGATAACATACTACCTAAAGTTGACAAATCCAAAAATAATAAGTTAAGAGTATGACACTGGTATAAAAATTAACTTGTGAAGATTGTTTTCTGAGGGTTTTGGGGAAGGGGTAGATATTTTACTTTTCATTTTGTGCAGTTCTCTGCTTTTTTAGAACCAAGCACATGTATTACATCTATAACACTGAAAAAGATTTAGTAAACACTACACACCTGGATGTGAGTCAAGTCAGTTTCTCAGGGAATCAGACCCAATATGCAGTTAGAAGTTAAAGAAATTCATTATGAGAAATGCCTACGAAGAATGAAGGTGAGGGACTTCCCTGGTAGTCGAGTGGTTAAGACTCCAGGCTTCCAAAGCAGGGGGCACAGGTTCCATCCCTGGTACAAGAACTAAGATAAGATACCACATGCCATGCAGCCAAAATGAAGAAGAAGGGGAAAAAAAAAAAAGGATGAAGGAAAGGAGGAGGAACAGAAGCAGAAGCTGATAGGCAGAGAAACTGTTCAGGCTGCAACGCAGGTCTGAGTACTGTATGAGCCTCAGACCAGTGCAGCTCTGGTCTGCCAGCACAACAAGGAGTTTAGGTGCAAAAGTTAAAGATAGTCTAGGTCGTGTCCGATTCTTGTGATCCCATGAACTGCAGCCTGCCAGGCTCCTCTGTCCTTGGGATTCTCCAAGCAAGAATACTGTAGTGGGTTGCCATTTCCTTCTCCAGGGGAACTTCCAGAGCTCCAAAGAACTGCCTTAAAAAGAACCCATGTTGGGAAGAAATGGAGTGACATTAGTATCCCGCTGTACTCAGTTACTAGCAGACAGCTGCCCAGGAAGAACATGGCCATGCCTCAATGCTGCAGCAAATCCCACCAGCTCTGTTGCCTGAAGGCTGTCATCTAACTAACACTTCTTAAGGCAGGTTTCTTCCAAGGGAGAGCTCTAAGCAGAATACCTACAGGGTTATTACAGATGCCATATAAAGGAATACACTCTGCAGCCATTAAAAATGTATGTTAGTCCTAACTTTCAATTACACTTCCTAGAGTTCTTCAGCGGGGAAGGCAATGGCACCCCACCCCAGTACTTTTGCCTGGAAAATCCCATGGACGGAGGAGCCTGGTAGGCTCCAGTCCATGGGGTCGCTAAGAGTCGGACATGACTGAGCGACTTCACTTTGGCTTTTCACTTTCATGCATTGGAGAAGGAAATGGCAACCCACTCCAGTGTTCTTGCCTGGAGAATCCCAGGGACAGGGGAGCCTGGTGGGCTTCTGTCTGTGGGGTCGCACAGAGTTGGACACGACTGAAGCGACTTGGCAGCGGCAGCAGCAGAGTTCTTCAGAGGTATCTCAAAGGCAGATTATTCAAGCTAGGGAAATAAAAGCCAAATACTAAGTTTTGTATTTCCATCCTATTTTCAACAAACCAGCTCCACTGTTATCTATTTACTACATTTCTCCCTAAAATTAGTTTGAACTAATGGCTGCAATGCTAAAAAGAACTCAGAAACATCTCTGCCACAAAAAACAACTTCTAATTGAAAAAATCAACAAATGTGTTTAGAATTATTCTTGTGCTTGTGTGTAAGTCTGTAACAGAAACATAAAAGACTTTAAGGATAAATATTACAGTCTTTTAAACATCAAAATGATGTAACCTACTCAGTGGTGAGATTATAACTTTTTTATTTTTTGCTTACTTGTATTTTCTGTACTTTTTACAATTCCCATTACAAGATCTTGCCAATCAGAGCAAGTAAACTCTATTAAAATTTAAAGCCCTGAACTGACAAACTATCTTTCTCCACAACTTCAGATCTATGTATTACTTCAAAAAATTACTTGGCATCTTATTAATAACAGAAAAGAAAATCACATTTACAAGGCCAAAGACAAAATCCCTTATATGTGGGATCTAAAGAAAAAAAAAAAAGTACAAATAAACTTATTTACAGAAAAAAAAAATAGATCCACAGACTTAGAAAACAAACTTATGGTTACCAAAGGAAAGATGAGCAAGATAAATTAGGAGTTTGGAATTAATATATACATACTATCATATTTAAAACAGATAACCAACAAGGACCTAACTATATAACACAGGGAACTATATTCAATATTTTGTTAATAACCTATAAGGAAAAAGAATCTGAAAAGAACAGATATATACATATATGCATAACTGAATCACTCTGCTACATATATAAAACTCACACACTGTAAATCAACTATATTTTTATTTTTTAAAAAAAAAGGAAAAATGCATTATACCTATCCCACTCCCCAAAAAAAGTTACATTACAAATTATAACATTCACTTCAAAGAGCACTCTACCCATTAAGCAACAAGACCTGAATTTAATTATTCTAAATAACATACTTACATTCAACTAATGAAATCATGGCACTTACTATTTATAGCAGCACACAAATAACTAACACATATTACATAACTTTCAGGCAATTTTCAATGATTTGAATATATGTGTCAGGAACAACTTACAGTCAAATTACTCACTTACCATTTCAATTTCACAGACTCCTTCAACATTACCAGCAATGTATGTAGTAAAAAGCACATAATTTCACATTTCTCTTTTGATTTTTCCAACCCTGTAGCCAAAAAAGCTTCCAGTATTCCCATTTAATAAATGCAGAATTTGATGTATGAGTCCAAGGTCACCAAGCAATTAAGTGGCAAAGCCAGGGAAAAACACTGATTCATAACTGATTTTTAGACTATACTAGTAAGGCTCTTGAAAAGCTCACCCATTCTTTCAGAACTCTTATTTACCCGAATAAAAATACATGCACTTTAAAGAAAAGAGCTAGAGCTCTAAGTTTTATTTTTAAATCAACTTGAACTTTGAAGAAAAATAATGTATCCCAGTACATGTTGGGATAAATACTAACTGACTCCACCAAGAGTTTCAATAATGGATGAATTTTCCAGCTCATGGTGAACTGTTTTTGTTTTGCATCTATAAAGACTATCCCAAAAACAACACAAAAACAAACAAGCTCAATTTTTTAATGAGCTTTTATTCTCTTTGAAATAAACTGACCACAATGTGTATATATCTTACAGCTCATGTTTTTTCTCTTTCAAATGCTTTATAAACCTATAACAGATACTATCTCATACTCTATTTGGTTCACAATACAGCCTTACTATTATCTTCACAAACGTAGACTGATAGGAAGCAAATGAGAAAGCTAACATCTGGATCCAACGTATCTCTAGGTAACTCCTTTGACAGCACCAAGAAAAATATTGTTGCTGTAGGTGTGTATAGTCACTAAGTCACGTCCAACTCTGCGACTGCATGGAGTACAGCATGCCAGGCTTCCCTGTCCTTGACTATCTTCTAGAGCATGCTCAAACTCATGTCCACTGAGTCGGTGATGTTATCCAACCATCTCATCTTCTGTCATCCCCTTCTCTTCCTGTCCTCAATTTTTCCCAGCACCAAAGTTTTTGCCAATGAGTTGGGTCTTCGTATCAGGTGGCCAAAGTGTTGGAACTTCAGCATCAGTCTTTCCAATGAATATTCAGGACTGATTGCCTTTAGGATAGACTGATTTGATCTCCTTGCTGCCCAAGGGACTCTCAGGAGTCTTCTCCAGCACCACAGTTCGAAAGCATCAATTCTTCGGTGCTAAGCCTTCTTTATGGTCCAATTCTCACATCCTTACATGACTACTGGAAGAACCACAGCTCTCACTAGATGGACCTTTGTTGGCAAAGTGATGTCTCTGCTTTTTAATACACTGTCTAAGTTGGTCATAGCTTTCCTTCCAAGGAGCAAGGGTCTTTTAATTTTGTGGCTGTAGTCACTGTCTGCAGTGATTTTGAAGTCCCAGAAAATAAAATCTGCCACTATTTCTACTTTTTCCCCATCTATTTGCCATAAAGTGATGGAACGGGTTGTCATGATCTTAGTTTTTCAATGTTGAGTTTTAAGCCAGGTTTTTCACCCTCAGATAAACTAAGAAATACTTGAAAAATAGGACACTTGAAGAAGAATTTTAATAAAAACACAATATACTGAAATGATGACCAGATACAAATGAACAGATACAAATAATTTAAGTGCAGAACCAACAAGCAATAAATCAATATTCTCATCTTTAGTGATTTATGAGGTAGTAGGAAGCTGAGCTGCTGAAACATGAGCTAAGTCAAATAACCCATTCAACAATAAAGCATATTTCTACAATTTCATTCAAATAAATATGCAGAAACACTTCTCTATTTTGTTGCTGTTGTTACTATTTACAAATCAAAGATTTCCTTGACATGGAGCTAGCATTATAGCCAACATATATGAGTCTAACTAGAATATAGAAATGTCATCAGAATTCAGATTAGCCCGCAAAAATGAAGCCCACAAACTGAAAATTACTGCTCCTGCTAAATGTATCAGTTAAGATGGAAACAGCATTTTTAATGGATGTATGAACACACAGAGATATGTGAGCTTCATTACAACAGAAGATCTTAAATCTGGGGATAGGGAGTTAATAAGTAAATAAAGATACATAATGAAAAGTAAGACTCCTACAACTCCTTACCCCAGAGGCAACTAGACCCACCATTGTAATCAACTGTGTCCGTATCTTTTCAGCTGTATTATATGCCTAAACAAACATATGCATGTATGTGTACATTTTTTAAGTAATCTAATTTAGAGAAAGAAAAAAACTATGACAAAGTTTTGCTATTTTGTATTTTTGACATCCACATATTTTAATTAAAATTTTACCACAAAACATAGAAATTAACAAAGTGATTTTTACCAAGATGTAAAAATCAACTAGAGAACCTGGAATAAAGTTATCATTGAGTAAATGTACCAACCACTCCACGCCAAACACACACACACACAAATACACACATCCACCCCAAGTCAAAAGTAGAGAAGAAACAAAGAGAATTAGTACAGTTTCAGATTTTGAATACAAGACTTTGAATGCAAGAATATTGTTAGACAAAGGGAACAATAAAGAGGCTGACTAAACTAGTAAATCAGATATAAGGGAAAAGAGACTACAGAGACCATACCAACACAGACATTCAGGTCCTGTGAACTGAAAATTGTCTAAAATCCTTCATTAATCTATAGTTAAACTTTTTTTTTTTTCCAAAAAGATAGTTTAAAAGTAACATCATGTACCTTCTATGTTCCTGCTGAAGTGTGAACATAAATTCAATTTTTTTTGCACTGTGAGTGATGATGAATCTGATCATTTAGTTAATAAAATGGTAAGATTTATCAGATCTTTCCCTTTGCAATTTGTGGAGTGAAATTGTTGCCCAGAATATCTTTCATGTAATGGCATTAAAATTCACTGATGATTTTTATCTGAATCAGTTATTTCACTGGTAATAGCAAAATGATAATTTTCTAATTCTTTTATTTCTTCCACATTTACTCACTGGCATTTTTCTATTACAAAAAACAAAAAACACCTTCCCCTTACAAGTGAAGGCAAACTATAGCTCGCCTAAAAATGCAACAGAAATGCTTAATTCTTTACCTTAACCATATTTTCAGAATAAGGAGTTTATCCAATGGTCATTTCTATGGTAGCAAGTCAGTTTCTCATTTTGTCTTATTGAGTACCCTTGTGTATTCACAGTTCTTAAATTTTCTATAATCAATTATAGTTATTCTTTTTGATGTTAAAATTGTTCAAAATTTAGCCAGTGAGGTTTTTTTCATGCACAGGGAAAACAAAATTGGAGACCAAAGACCGTGTCATCTAATCGGCAGGCATTGAAATGAAAAACTTGCCCTTTCTCTTTAGATATTAGTTATGAAAAAGAAATTAAAATATTGAGGTAGTAACACTGTAGCATATATATACAACTTGAAATAGGAGTTGCTGGATTGTTAGAGTTTTCTAATCCCTACATCAAGTGGTCATTTCTGATGACCTAAATTCATCTTTGTTAAACTTGCCACTCCTTTTAGATTTAACAACTCATGTGTTCTAATATATTACATAATATATTATTTACTAATTATATAATTATAATATATCATGAACATTTCCCTGGTGGCTCAGACGGTAAAGCGTCTGCCTACAATGCAGGAGACCTGGGTTCGATCTCTGCGTCGGAAGATTCCCTGGAGAAGGAAATGGCAACCGACTCCAGCATTCTTGTCTAGAAAATCCCGCAGATGGAGGAGCCTAGTAGGCTACAGTCCACGGGGTTGCAAAGAGTCGGACACGACTGAGAGACTTCACTTCACCATTATAACTAGTACAATTTTTCCTTCCAAAAATGAAATAATAAATGAAATGTCTATTCATCCTGGGCTCAGAACATACTCAACGTTATCAGAGAGTTAAGAGACTTTATGGTAAAAACTAGTTATAACTAAAAAGTTTTCAGCAAACAGTCATTCAGTGTTTTCAGTTCACAAGGAATACAGAAGATAAAGGAACAAGTTAAGAATACCTCTGAAACAATTTTTAAAAAACCAGTTGAGACATTTTAAAAATAAGCAGTCTTGTCTAGTAAAAACTCAGTATCTTACAAGGAAAAGAGCATGAGTTATTCTAGATTACAAGAGAACTAAGACATAACCATAGGCCTTGAAGCAGTGGGTTACCTATACACACAAAGGAAGGAAAAGACACTATGAAAGACTTTTGAAATCAACTAGGTAAATTTGAACAAAGCATTATATTATAATAAAAAACAAATCACTCGTATTTTTCTCAGACATGATAATGATAAAGTAGTCATATAAGAGATGACATTTTTGGACAATGTGGACTGACATTATCTATGGAAGTGAAAACATACATCCACACAAAAACTTCTTCTACACAAATGTTTGAGAAGAATTTACTTCTACTGGGTTAGCAAAAATGTTCCTTTGGTTTTAAAGTAAAAACAAAAGACACACTTGTCATTTTCACCAAAACTCTACTGAACAAGGTATTCACCAAGCATTTTGTTTCACTATCTTCTGCAATTTTTCAGGCAACTTAGTAATTCCATCTTCCCAAAACTTCTCATCTTTTTGAGCAAAGAACTGTTCCAGGTGCCTTTTACAATCTTCCAGGGAATTAAAACTTTTTCCCATTAGAAGAATTTTGTAAAGATCAAAATAAATGGAAATCTGAAGGTATAATCTCTGGTGAATACAGCAGATGAATCAGAACTTCCCAGCCAAGCTGTAACAGTTTTTGCCTGGTCAACAAAGAAACAGGCAGTCTTGGATTATCCTGATATAAGATTTTGCATTTTCTGTTGACCAATTCAGATGCTTTTCATCAAGTGCTGCTTTCAGTTGGTCTACCTGGGAGCCACACTTGTTGGAATTAATCGTTTGGTTTTCCAGAATGAGCTCATAAGAGAGGACCCCCTTCCAATCCTAGCATGTACATGTTATAACATCACCTTCTCTGGATTAAGATGGTCTTTGGTGTAGTTGGTAATGGTACATTTCACTTGTCCCACATTACTTACACTATCCAGTTTTCATCACTCCTCCTCACAATGTTTTAAAAACAGGACATTTTTGTTACACTTAAGTAGACAATCACATGCAGAAATAGGGACAAGAAGGTTTTTTTTTTTTTCCACTTAGGTGGATGCCAAACGACAAAGCAATTAACAAAACCAAGCTAGTGCCAATGATTCTCAACGGCCGATTTAGATATTTTGAGTATGTTGGCAATCTCAAGTGGTAGAACATTGATTGTTTTCAATTAAGGTCTCAATCTGATTGCTATCAATTTCAACTGGTCTAACCCACCCTGGAGCATCATCCTTTGAGAAATATTCAGCATGAAACTTTGCGAATTACTTTTGACATCTTTTATCAGTCACAACACACACCTTCTCCATACACTATACAAATACTTTTTTACATTTCAGTTGGGTTTCTACCTTTGTTGAAATATTAAAGCATAATATGCCAAAAATGTTGCTTTTTTTCTTCCATCTTCAATATTATAATGTCTACACAAAAATTTGCCAGTTCTGCTTTTTTTTTTTTAATCACAGTTGTCACAAAACAATCTAACAAAATTCTTTCGAATTAAGTTAAAGATAACCAAGTGCTATAGAGCCATCAATGGAAAAAATTGAACAAACTTATTGGTCACACCAGTAACAGCCAAAATTGTCAACAACGGACTAGACAAATTGAATACATTCAAACAACAGAATGCTTTGCATCAATAAAAAAGAGAAAAATACTGATACATACAACAACATGAAAGTGAAAGTCACTGAGTTGTATCTGACTCTTTGCGACCCCATGGACTACACAGTCCTAGAACTCTCCAGGCCATAATACTAGAATGGGTCACCTTTCCCATCTCCAGATTTTCCCAACCCAGGGATTGAACCCAGGTCTCCAGCATTACAGGCAGATTCTTTACCAGCTAAGGCACAAGGGAAGCCCAAGAATACTGGAGTGGGTAGCCTATCCCTTCTCCAGCAGATCTTCCCAACCCAGAATTGCAGGTGACCTGCTGCTGCTGCTGCTGCTGCTGCTAAGGCGCTTCAGTCGTGTCCAACTCTGTGCGACCCCACAGACGGAAGCCCACCAGGCTCCCCCGTCCCTGGGATTCTCCAGGCAAGAACACTGGAGTGGGTTGCCAGTTCCTTCTCCATGCATGAAAGTGAAAAGTGAAAGTGAAGTCGCTCAGTCGTGTCCGACTCCTAGCGACCCCATGGACTGCAGCCTACCAGGCTCCTCCATACATGGGATTTTCCAGGCAAGAGTACTGGAGTGCTATTGCCTTCTCTGGCATTGCAGGTGGATTCTTTACCAACTTAGCTATGAGGGAAGCCCTATACAACAACATGCATGACTTTTAAAAGACACTGCCTCACCAAAAGAAGCCAAAAGCAAAAACTATATACACTTACTGATTCTATCTGTTCTATTGAAATATTCTGTCACATACAATGTAACTATAGGTGCCTGAGATAATGACTGAAGGAAACATGAGGAAACTCTCTTGGACTACTGAAAATGGTTTCATCTTGATTATGTGGTAGTGGTTATAAAAACCTATACATCTGTCAAAACTAAAACCATATACTTAAAATTCAAACATAAACACCATCCCCAAAAAAGTTGATTTTAGGAACTAACAAAAAAAAGTCCTATTCACAATTGTATCAAAAAGAATAAAATGCCTAGGAATAAATTTAATGGAGAAGAAAGGAGTACATTTTAAATTAGAAGACACCTATGGAAAAAAAACTAAGTATGACAGAAATAAATGTATATACCATGCTAAGGAATTTAAACTAATGCTGTTAATATGCCCATACTACTCAAAACAATCAACAGATTCAATGAAATCCCTATCAAAATTCCAACAGCATTTTTCACAGAAACAGAACAATCCAAAAATTTGTATGGAGCCATAGGAGACCATGAATAGCCAAAGCAATCTTGAGAAACTATAACAAATCTGGAGGCATCACACTTCCTAATTTCAAAACAGTATTGTATTGGGAACGAAACAGGCACATAGATCAATGAAACAGAATACAGAGCCCAGAAATAAAATCAAGACTATATAGTCAATTAATTTATGACAAATGAGCCAAAAATACACAAGGAAAGAACAATCTCAATAAATAGTGTTGGGAAAACTGGACAGCCACATGCAAATGAAACAAACTGGACCACCATCTTACACCATGCACAAAAATTTATTCAAAATGATTAAAATTGAAGGTAAGACCTGAAGCCATAAAACTCCTAAAAGAAATTATAGGTGCTAAGACCCTTGGCATTAGTCTTATTAATGATTTTTTGAATTTGATACCACAAGCAAAGGCAACAAAAGAAAAAACAAGTGGGACAATATCAACTAAAAATTTTCTATACAGCAAAGGAAACCATCAACAAAGTAAAAAGGCAACCTACTGTATGGGAGAAAATATTTCTAAGCCATATATCTGATAAGGGGTTAATATCAAAAATACATAAAGAACTCAAACAACTCAATAGCAAAAAAAAAAAAAATCCAATTTAAAAACGAGTAGAAAATCTCAATAGATACTGTTTTCAAAGGCATACATATGGCCAATAGGATATGAAAAGACACTCAATATAACTAACCATCAGAAAAATGCAAATCAAACCAAAATGAGCCATCACTTCACATGTATTAGAATTTTGTTGTTCAGTTGCTAAGTCATGTCCAACTCTTTGGCTATAATCAAAAAAAGAAAAAAAAATAAGTCTTGGTGAGAATATGGAGAAAAGGGAACACTTGTATACTGTTGATGAAAATATAAATTGGTGTAACCACCACGGAAAACAGTATGAAAGTTCCCCAAATATTAAAAATAGAACTACCATATGATCCAGCACTTCCACTTCTCAGCATTTCTCCAAAGGAAATGCAAACATTATCTTGAAGAGACCTGCATTCTCATGTTCAGTGCAGTGTTATCCACAATAGCCAAAACATGGCAGCAAGCAACTTAGAGTGCATGTTACATAAAGAAAACATTTCATATATATACGTGTGCATGTGTGTACACACGTGTGCACACACACCTGTATATGTAGCTATATATATATATATATATATATATGCAATTAAATATTATTCACCTATAAAAAAGAAGAAAATCTTATTATTTGAGAAAAATGGATGGACCATGGGGGCATTATGATAAGTCACACAGAGAAAGAGAAATACTACATGATCTCTTAAATATAGAATCTAAAAAATTTAAAACAAAACAAAACTTATTTTGTTTACAAAATAAGTTAAGTCCAAGGGATATAATGTACAGCACGGTGACTACAATTAATAATGTTGCATTATACATTTTAAAGTTACTGACAGTATTAAAAGTTCTTATCACAAGAAAAAAAATTTGTCACTGTGTATTGATGGACATCGGAGAAGGCAATGGCACCCCCACTCCAGTACTCTTGCCTGGAAAATCCCATGGTGGAGGAGCCTGGTGGACTGCAGTCCATGGGGTCACTAAAAGTCAGACACGACTGAGCGACTTCACTTTCATTTCTCATTTTCATGCATTGGAGAAGGAAATGGCAACCCACTCCAGTGTTCTTGCCTGGAGAATCCCAGGGACAGGGGAGCCTGGTGGGCTACCATCTATGGGATCGCACAGAGTCGGACACAACTGAAGCAACTTAGCAGCAGCAGCAGCAGCATTGATGGACATTTACTAGACTTATTGTGGTGACCACTGTGCAATACATACAAATATCAAATCATTATGTTGTATACCTGAACCTATTATAATGTTACACATCAATTACATCTCAATAAAAAAGAGAGGCATTAACAAAAAAAAGTTTCCTAACTGCAGTGACAATGTTTTCACAAGCATATGCTTATGTCAAAACTTAATAGTACAATTTAAATACGTACATTTTATTGTATGTCAATTCTAATTCAACAAAGCTATTAAAAACAAAGCTAAAGGGAGTCCTGAATAATTAGTTCCCTATTCCCCATTTTGTAAATAAACAAACGCTATGAACAACCCCTGAAAATGTAGAGAACTTTAAAAAGAAAAAAACTAACAGAACTAGGAAAAAAACTTGAATGTAACTGAGACAACAAAATTAACGAGTGTCTTTTTTAACTGTGAATGAAACGTTACAAGACATTAGTTTAAACAAGGATCTAGATGGGAAAGCTCACGTGCCACAAACTTTCTGACACAAATCTCACTCCCCACCATCTTATCACCCACCAACTTCCAGCCAAGAGTGACCATTTAACAAGGTCAAGCCTTGAGATTTGAAGACTACTTTGAAGTTACTGATACAATCACTGTTGTTTCCCCTTCCTCTATCTTCCTGTGCTTGGAGCCATATCAACCACATGCAAACATGGACAAAAAGTCAAGAATAAATTATGGACCAAGAATTAATTATCTGTTCTGCTATCACTATATCAATGAAGCAATACAAAAGACAATTGTGTAAGAAAAATGAAGTTCTATTTTATCAAGCCAAGGTTATCTGGTTTTCTGTTTCCGAACATCAAATTCAAGGCTAAGTAATACAAATAAAAAGTCACCATTTCCTTTTAAACACTGAGATATAATTTACACATCACAAAATTCAACCTTATATACTTTAAGCACACAATTCAGTAGTTTTCAGTTTATTCACAACGTTGTATAACCATCACCACTATCTACTTCCAGGACATTTCCATCATTCCCAAAATATACCCGAAACCCATTGGCAGTAATTTATCATTTCTCCTACCCATCAGATCAGATCAGTCGCTTAGTCGTGTCCGACTCTTTGCGACCCCATGAACCGCAGCACACCAGGCCTCCCTGTCCATCACCAGCTCCCGGAGGTCACCCAGACTCACACCCATCAAGTCAGTGATGCCATCCAGCCATCTCATCCTCTGTCGTCCCCTTCTCCTCCTGCCCTCAATCCCTCCCAGCATCAGAGTCTTCTCCAATGAGTCAACTCTTCGCATGAGGTGGCCAAAATACTGGAGTTTCAGCTTTAGCATAAACCCTTCCAATGAACACCCAGGACTGATCTCCTTTAGAATGGACTGGTTGGATCTCCTTGAAGTCTAAGGGACTTTCAAGAGTCTTCTCCAACACCACCGTTCAAAAGCATCAATTCTTCGGCACTCAGCCTTCTTCACAGTCCAGCTCTCACATCCATACATGACCACAGGAAAGACCATAGCCTTGACTAGGCGAACCTTTGTTGGTAAAGTAATGTCTCTGCTTTTGAATATGCTATCTAGGTTGCTCATAACTTTCCTTCCAAGGAGTAAGCGTCTTTTAATTTCATGGCTGCAGTCACCATCTGCAGTGATTTTGGAGCCCAGAAAAATAAAGTCTGACACTGTTTCCACTGTTTCCCCATCTATTTCCCATGCAGTGATGGGACCAGATGCCATGATCTTCATTTTCTGAATGTTGAGCTTTAAGCCAACCTTTTCACTCTCCACTTTCACTTTCATCAAGAGGCTTTTTAGCCCCTCTTCACTTTCTGCCATAAGAGTGGTGTCATCTGCATATCTGAGGTTATTGATATTTCTCCCAGCAATCTTGATTCCAACTTGTGTTTCTTCCAGTCCAGCATTTCTCATGATGTACTCTGCATATAAGTTAAATAAACATGGTGACAATATGCAGCCTTGACGTACTCCTTTTCCTATTTGGAACCAGTCTGTTGTTCCATGACCAGTTCTAACTGTTGCTTCCTGACCTGCATACAGATTTCTCAAGAGGCAGATCAGGTGGTCTGGTATTCCCATCTCTTTCAGACTTTTCCATAGTTTATTGTGATCCACACAGTCAAAGGCTTTGGCATAGTCAATAAAGCAGAAATAGATGTTTTTCTGGAACTCTCTTGCTTTTTCCATGATCCAGCGGATGTTGGCAATTTGATCTCTGGTTCCTCTGCCTTTTCTAAAACCAGCTTGAACATCAGGAAGTTCACGGTTCACATATTGCTGAAGCCTGGCTTGCAGAATTTTGAGCATTACTTTACTAGTGTGTGAGATGAGTGTGATTGTTCGGTAGTTTGAGCACTCCTTGGCATTGCCTTTCTTTGGGATTGGGATGAAAACTGACCTTTTCCAATCTTGTGGCCACTGCTGAGTTTTCCAAATTTGCTGGCATATTGAGTGCAGCACTTTCACTGCATCATCATTCAGGACTTGGAATAGCTCCACTGGAATTCCATCACCTCCACTAGCTTTGTTCGTCCCTGACAAATAGTAATCTACTTTCTGTATCACTGCATTTGTTTATTCTGAACATTTTCATATAAATGGAATCATACATTATATGAACTTTTGGATTTGACTCTTTTTACTTAGCATAATGTTTTCAAGGTTCATCTATCTTATCTAAAGAACAAATCAACACTTGGTCCCTCTTTATTTCTAAATATTGCTTTGTTGTATACCACACTGTTTTTAATCCATTTACCAGCTGATGGCTAGAGAAAAGAGCAATATACAAAAATCAATAGATTTTGTGCTGAAGGAAGAATAACCTTAGAGAAATAAGTAAGAATAAAATGTTCTCATTAGAAAAGCATCAAGACCTATAAAATATTTAAATAAATAATTTGGCAATATATATAAAGTATGCATTATTATTAAAAAATATAAACATTATCATATATTCAGAAAGGACTATCACAGACATCAGTTATCCCTTATGCTAATGAATTTCATGTAATTCAAATTAGACTCCAAATGGCTTTTACAAACTATTTTTAAGGAAAAAAAACAATCATACTTATATATAAGAACTAATGCTGCAAGGCAAAGATGAAAAAGGTTAAGCTGGAACCTGCATCTAATATGAAAACACATTACTGTTAGAGAAAACTACTCAGTATTTATACAGAATAGTGTAAATAAAATAACAGAGAAAAAGTGCCATAAAACTGAAAATTTTTAATAAATAAGGGCATTCCCTCAAGTTAAGAGGAAAATGGATGGCTTCAGTTCAGTTCAGTCCAGTCACTCAGTCGTGTCTGACTCTTTGCAACCCCATGGACTTCAGCACGTCAGGCCTCCATGACCATCACCAACTCCCAGAGTTTATCCAAACTCATATCCATCGAGTCAGTGATGCCATCCAACCATCTCATCCTCTGTCGTCCCCTTCTCCTCCAGCCTTCAATCTTTCCCAGCATCAGGGGCTTTTCAAATGAGTCAGTTCTTCTCATCAGGTGGCCAAAGTAATGGAGTTTCAGCTTCATCAGTCCTTCCAGTGAATATTCGGGATTGATTTCCTTTAGGATGGACTGGTTGGATATCCTTGCTGTCCAAGGGACTCTCAAGAGTTTTCTTCAATACCACAGTTTAAAAGCATCAATTCTTAGGCGCTCAGCTTTCTTTATAATCCAACTCTCACATCCATACATGACTACTGGAAAAACCATAACCTTGACTTGACAGACCTTTGTCAGCAAAGTAGTGTCTCTGCTTTTGAATGTGCTGTCTAGGTTGGTCCAAGCATCTTTTAATATCATGGCTGCAGTCACCATCTGCAGCAATTTTGGAGCCCCAAAAAATAAAGTCTGCACTGTTTCCACTATTTCCCCATCTATTTGCCATGAAGTGATGACTTGATGCCAAGATCTTAGTTTTCTGAATGTTGAGCTTTAAGCCAACTTTTTCACTCTCCTCTTTCACTTTCATCAAGAGGCTTTTTAGTTACTCTTCACTTTCTGCCATAAGGGTGGTGTCATCCGTCTATCTGAGGTTACTGACATTTCTCCAGGCAATCTTGATTCCAGCTTGTGCTTCATCCAGTCCGACATTTCTCATGATGTACTCTGCACAGAAGTTAAATAAGCAGGGTGACAATACACAGCCTTGACCTACTCCTTTTCCTATTTGGAACCAGTCTGTTGTTCCATGTCCAGTTCTAACTGTTGCTTCCTGATCTGCATACAAATTTCTCAAGAGGCAGGTCAGGTGGTCTGGTATTCCCATCTCTTTCAGAATTTTGCACAGTTTGTTGTGATCCACACAAAAGCTTTGGCATAGTCAATAAGGCAAAAGTAAATGTTTTTCTGGAACTCTTGCTTTTGTGATGATTCAACTGATGCTGGCAATTTGATTTCTGGTTCCTCTGCTTTTTCTAAATCCAGCTTGAAGATCTGGAAGTTCTCAGTTCACGTACTGTTGAAGCTTGGCTTGGAGAATTTTGAGCATTACTTTACTAGCCTGAGAGACAAGTGCAATTGTGTGGTAGTTTGAATATTCTTTGGCATTGTCTTTCTCTCAGATTGGAATGAAAACTGACCTTTTCCAGTCCTGTGGCCACTGCTGAGTTTTCCAGAGATACTGCCACATTAAGTGCAGCACTTTCACAGCATCATCTTTTAGGACTGGAAACAGCTCCACTGGAATTTCATCACCTCCACTAGCTTTGTTCATAGTGATGCTTCCTTAGGCTCACTCAACTTCACACTCCAGGATGTCTGGCTCTAGGTGAGTAATTGATCACACCATCGTGATTATCCGTGTCATGAAGATCTTTTTGGTATAGTTCTTCTCTGTATTCTTGCCACCTCTTTGTAATATCTTCTGCTTCTGTTAGGTCCACACCATTTCTGTCCTTTATTGAGCCCATCTTTGCATGAAATGTTCCCATGTTATCTGTACTTTTCTTTAAGAGATCTCTAATCCTTCCCATTGTATTGTTTTCCTCTATTTCTTTGCAATGATCACGGAGGAAGGCTCTCTTATCTCTCGTTCCTATTCTCTGTAACTCTGCATTCAAATGAATATAGCTTTCCTTTTCTCCTTTGCTTTTCACTTCTCTTTTAATCACAGCTATTTGTAAGGCCTCCTCAGACATCCATTTTGCCTTTTTGCATTTCTTTTTCTTGGGGTTGGTCTTGATCCCTGCCTCCTGTACAATGTCACAATGATTTAATTAATTTTTTTTTAAATGAAGGCTATGGTTTTTCCAGTGGTCATGTATGGATGTGAGAGCTGGACTGTGAAGAAAGCTGAGCGCTGAAGAATTGATGCTTTTGAACGGTGGTGTTGGAGAAGACTCTTGAAAGTCCCTTAGACTTCAAGGAGATCCAACCAGTCCATTCTAAAGGAGATCAGTCCTGGGTGTTCATTGGAAGGGTTTATGCTAAAGCTGAAACTCCAGTACTTTGGCCACCTCATGTGAAGAGTTGACTCATTGGAGAAGACTCTGATGCTGGGAGGGACTGGGGGCAGGAGGAGAAGGGGACGACAGAGGATGAAATGGCTGGATGGCATCACCGACTTGATGGATGTGAGTCTGAGTGAACTCCAGAAGTTGGTGATGGACCGGGAGGCCTGGTGTGCTGCAATTCATGGGGCTGCAAAGAGTCGGACACAACGGAGCAACTGAACTGAACCGAATCTTGAAGAAAAAGTGGGTACTCTAACGTTGTAAGACACACAAAAATAAACTCAAGACAAATGTGAAGTGTAGAAAAAGTAAAAATCTTCCAAGAAAAAAAATCTGGGAAACAACTTAAATAAAATTCAAAACTAAAAAAGTACAAAGGGATTCACATAAAAAGCTTTTGTACCTGGAGAGAAATAAAAACATCTGCAACAGAGGTAATGTATTACTGTATTAAGACACAGTGAGCTCTTACAATATGAAAAAGACAAAGAACTCAAACAGAATTTGGGCAAAAAGGGTATCAAAAGAATTCACAAAGAAGAAAATCAAATGCTCACAAATAAAAAAAAAAGATGTCCAAACTCCTTAGTACTCAGGGAAATTGAAATGAGAAATAACAATGAAATGAACATTACACCTGCTAGACTGGCAAAGGTTTAAAAAGCTATAGCCCCAATTCCTGGCAGAGGTGTAGGAGAAAAGGTATTATCACACATTGCTAATGGAAAATTTTGGTAAAAAGCAATTTGGCAGCATCTACTTAAATAAAAAATATAAAACCCCTTCAACCCAGTAATTCTACTTCTGGAAACCTATCCCAAAGAAATAAAACCATCTGGAAGAAACGACATATTCAAAGACGCAATACTATTTAAAATAACAACGAACTAGAAAGACTATTTCCATAATTTTATACAACACACAATTAAGCATTCTTTTGAAGTCACAAAAACAATGAATTATAGTTACACTTTAAATGGATACCAAAGTTACTCTTTAGATGGGGGATTTCTCTAATGCACTATTAATGAAAACAGAAAGGATGCAGAAAGTATATATAATGATCCCACCTTTTTAAACTCAACATCACAGTAAGTCTATATATATAACTGGGAATACAAATATCTGTATAAGGTAATATGAAGAGAGATAAATATGGAACAATAGATATTATGCTATTTACACAGAATGAAGGAAAAATTGAGAGCTAAGCCAAAAAGAATAGCAACAGGGGGATAAATTCTCATGTCTTTATGTAAAAACTATATGAATTGAATATTTTTAAGTAGATTATATCAAGATGCAAATTTTGTCCAATATAAAGATTAAAGAATTACAGATAATAAAAGAAAACTAAACTAAGCACTGTCTGTTGCAATACACACAAAAATTTGATTTTTTGCATGGTAAAAATATGTAAATATGAATAACTACCAACTGAATTATACAGAGGAAAATAAAATCATTCAAACTCCTGAAGATAGTAAAGGACAGGGAAGCCTGGCATGCTGCAGTCTATGGGGTTGCAGAGTTGGACACAACTTGGTGACTGAAGAACAAAAATTATAGTATCTCTTTGACTTAAAATATATTAATCTGAGAATTACAGTTCAGAACTTTACAAAATAGCAACATATCTATGCCCCAATTGCAAAATATGCCTCTTTTATACTAGAACTGAAAACTATCAAACTCACCAATATTTAACTATATGACTTAAATAAGCAGCTTTCATATGTGAAATTCTGTCTGTAGCCTTAGTGGAACCAATATACTCCCTTAAATCAGGTATAATCCAAGCAAGGCAGTATATAAACATGAGGTCAAAAATAAGAACTGAATTACCATACTATACAAACTCTTGTATAAAATGAACATAGCCTTGTCACTTACTATCATTATATAAACAAAAATTATTTTTAAAATATTTCAAAATTGAGCTAAACAATAGCATACTGAAAGAATTATATCCCTTAACCAAATGGGATTTATTCCTAGAAAGCAAGGATGGATCAACATATTGAAATCTATCAATGTACTGCACAGCACGTTAATGGGCAAAGAGGGGAAAATTACATAATCATCTCAAGCAATACAGAAAAAGCACTTTACAAAATGTGACACCATTTCAGATTAAAAACAACAAACTAGGAATAGAAGGAAATCATCTTTTTAATGATAAAAGCAATATATGAAAATTTCACAGCTAATACCATACCTAATAGTGAAAGGCTGAAAGCTTTTCTCTAAAATCTGGAAGGAGCTAAGAATGCTTACTTTCACCACTTCTTTTCAACACAGTATTAGAAACTGCAACAATCAGGCAATAAAAATAAGGAAATGGCATCCAAATAGGAAAAGAAATAAAGCTATCTGTAGATCATATAATATTACATGCAGAAAATCCTAAAGATTACACAGAGAAAAAATTTAGCACTAATTTTAAAAATTTAGCAAACTTGTATGATTAAAAAATAAACAAATATATGCTGTGTCCATATAATAAATATGAACCATCTGAAAATGAACAATTCCATTTATAATGCCATCAAAAATAAAATAATTAATCCTTAAAACATTAAAAACAGAGCTAACATATGATCTTGCAATCCCACTTCTGGGCATATATCCAAAGGAAAACATAATTTGAAAAGAAACACACACTTCAATATATATTGCAACACAATAATAACTAAGACATGGAAGTAACCTCAGTGTCCATCAACAAATGAATGGATGTATATGTATCCCCACCCCCTCCATACAAACACAATGGAATATTCAGATCAGATCAGTCGCTCAGTCGTGTCCGACTCTTTGCGACCCCATGAATCGCAGCACGCCAGGCCTCCCTGTCCATCACCAACTCCCGGAGGTCACTCAGACTCACATCCATCGAGTCAGTGATGCCATCCAGCCATCTCATCCTCTCTCCTCTCCTTCTCCTCCTGTCCCGAATCCCTCCCAGCATCAGAGTCTTCTCCAGTGAGTCAACTCTTTGCATGAGGTGGCCAAAATACTGGAGTTTCAGCTTTAGCATCATTCCTTCCAAAGAAATCCCAGGGCTGATCTCCTTCAGAATGGACTGGTTGGATCTCCTTGCAGTTCAAGGGACTCTCAAGAGTCTTCTCCAACACCACAGTTCAAAAGCATCAATTCTTCGGCGCTCAGCCTTCTTCACAGTCCAGCTCTCACATCCATACATGACCACAGGAAAGACCATAGCCTTGACTAGGCGAACCTTTGTTGGCAAAGTAACATCTCTGCTTTTTAATATGCTATCTAGGTTGGTCATAACTTTCCTTCCAAGGAGTAAGTGTCTTTTAATTTCATGGCTGCAGTCACCATCTGCAGTGATTTTGGAGCCCAGAAAAATAAAGTCTGACACTGTTTCCACTGTTTCCCCATCTATCCGGTGATGGGACCGGATGCCATGGTCTTCGTTTTCTGAATGTTGAGCTTTAAGCCAACCTTTTCACTCTCCACTTTCATCAAGAGGCTTTATAGTTCCTCTTCATTTTCTGTCATAAGGGTGGTGTCATCTGCATATCTGAGGTTATTGATATTTCTCCCAGCAATCTTGATTCCAGCTTGTGTTTCTTCCAGTCCAGCGTTTCTCATGATGTACTCTGCATAGAAGTTAAATAAACAGGGTGACAATATACAGCCTTGACGTATTCCTTTTCCTATTTGGAACCAGTCTGTTGGTCCATGTACAGTTCTAACTGTTGCTTCCTGACCTGCATACAAATTTCTCAAGAGGCAGGTAAGGTGGTCTGGTAGTCCCATCTCTTTCAGACTTTTCCACAGTTTATTGTGATCTACACAGTCAAAGGCTTTGGCATAGTCAATAAAGCAGAAATAGATGTTTTTCTGGAATTCTCTTGCTTTTTCCACGATCCAGCGGATGTTGGCAATTTGATCTCTGGTTCCTCTGCCTTTTCTAAAACCAGCTTGAACATCAGGAAGTTCACGGTTCACATATTGCTGAAGCCTGGCTTGCAGAATTTTGAGCATTACTTTCCTAGCGTGTGAGATGAGTGCAATTGTGCGGTAGTTTGAGCATTCTTTGGCATTGCCTTTCTTTGGGATTGGGATGAAAACTGACCTTGTCCAGTCTTGTGGCCACTGCTGAGTTTTCCAAATTTGCTGGCATATTGAGTGCAGCACTGTCACAGCATCATCTTTCAGGATTTGGAATAGCTCCCCTGGAATTCCATCACCTCCACTAGCTTTGTTCGTAGTGATGCTTTCTAAGGCCCACTTGACTTCACATTCCAGGATGTCTCGCTCTAGGTCAGTGATCACGCCATCATGATTATCTGGGTCATGAAGATCTTTTTTGTACAGTTCTTCTGTGTATTCTTGCCACCTCTTCTTAATATCTTCTGCTTCTGTTAGGTCCATACCGTTTCTGTCCTTTATCAAGCCCATCTTTGCATGAAATGTTCCTTTGGTATCTCTGATTTTCTTGAAGAGATCCCTAGTCTTTCCCATTCTGTTGTTTTCCTCTATTTCTTTGCATTGATCGCTAAAGAAGGCTCTCTTATCTCTCCTTGCTATTCTCTGTAACTCTGCATTCAAATGAATATAGCTTTCCTTTTCTCCTTTGCTTTTCGCTTCTCTTCTTTTCACACCTATTTGTAAGGCCTCCCCAGACAGCCATTTTGCTTTTTTACATTTCTTTTCCATGGGTATGGTCTTGAGCCCTGTCTCCTGTACAATGTCATGAACCTCATTCCATAGTTCAATTACTCAGCTATAAAAAAAGAATGAAATGTCATCTGCAACAACATCGATAAACCTAGAAATTATTATAAGTAAGCCAGACAAATTTCATGCAACATTGCTTATATGTGGAATCTAAAAAAATGATACAAATCAATTTACAAAACAGACTCACAAGGAAAACAAACTTATGGTTACCAAAGTGAGGGATAAATTAGAAGTTTCAGATTAAAATACACACTTCTATATATAAAACAGATGATCAACAAGGACCTACTGTGTAAACATAGAGAACTATACTCAATATCTTGTAATAATCTATAGTGCAAGAGAATGTAAAAAACAAATACATATATTTGTGTGTGTGTGTGTGTGTGTGTGTGTGTGTATTTTAACTGAATCAATTTGCTATATACCAGGAACTAACACAACACTGCAAATCAACCATAAGTCAATAAAATAAAAAATAAAATTGAAAAACTGAAAATAAAATACTTAAGAACAAATACAACAAAGAAAGCAAAAGCCTTAAAAACTAAAAACTACAAAAAGTTGTTTAAAGAAATTAAAGAAGAAATAAATGATCCAGTAATTCCACTTCTAAGTATATATCAAAAACAATTAAAAACAGGGCTTCAAGGAGATACATGTATATCCACATTTAGAACAGCATTATTCAGAATAGCACCTGGAAGCAATCCAAGTGTACACTGATGGGTGAATGGATAAAAAAATTATATATACATGTAATTACACATTATACATATAATTCAGCCTTAAAAAAGATGAAAATTCTGACACACGTTATAACATGGATGAACCCTGAGGTCATTATGCTCAGTGAAATAGACTAGTCACAAAAAGACAAATAGTGTATGATTCCACTTATATGAGGTACCTGGAGTAGTCAAATTCATAGACACAGAAAGTAAAATGGTGGCTGCCAAGGGCTATTAAGAGTGAGAAATACAAAGTTGTTTAACCAGTATGGAGCTTCCATTTTGGAAGATGGAAAGAATTCTGATATTGATTGTACAATATGAAAGTACTAAACACTACTGAAATGTGCACTTAAAAATCAAGATGGTACATTTTATGTTACATGTACTTGAACACAATTTACAAAAAAAAAAAAAAAAAAAAAAAACCTACAACTAATTTCATTCCTTAATGTTGAGAAAACAGAAGCTTTCCCAGTAAGATCAGGAACAAGTCAAAGATGTCCCATCATCACTATGGCTAATGCAATTAAACATAGAAAGGAAATAAAAGGTGTATGGATTGGAAAAGATGAAATAAAACTGCCTTTATTCACAGATAACATGATTGTCTATGCAGAAAATCTAAATGAACAGACAAAAAATTCCTATATAATAAGCAATTATAGCAAGGTTGCAGGATACCAGGTTAACATACAAAAGTCAACTGCTTTCCTATATTTCAGCAATGAGCAAGTGCAATTTGTATCAACACCAAAAAATGCAAACATAACACCATTTGTATCAACACCAAAAAATGAAATACTTAAGCTAAATCTAAAAAGTTATATATAAGATCTATAGGAGGAAAACTAATAATGATGAAACTGGTGAAAGAAACCCAAGAACTAAGTAAATGGAGAGCTATTCCATGTTCATGAATAGAAAATATTGTCAAAATGTCAGTTCCTCTCAAGTGGAGCTATAGATTCAACACAATCGCAATCAAAATCAACAAGTTACATTATCTATATCACAAACTGGTTCTAAAGCTTATACAGGTAGGCAAAAGACAGAAAAACCAACACAATATTTTTTAGCTTTTAATTGGAAGATAACTGGTTTACAATGTTGTGTTGGTTTCTGCCACACAACAATGTGAATCAGCCATAAGTGCTGACCACGCCTCTAAACTGTCACAGAGCACTGGACTGAGCTCCCTGTGTTGTACAGCAACCTCCCACTAGCTATCTAGTGTAAGTATGGTCATGTATATACTTCCATGCTACTCTCTCAACTCAAACCACCCTCTCCTTCCCCTGCTGTGGTCACAAGCGTGTTCTTTATGTTGGTGCCTCTGTTCCTGCCTTGCAAATACATTCATCAGTACAATTTTTCTGGATTCCACATATACACATTAATGTACAATATTAGCTTTTCTCTTTCTGACTATCTTTATATAATAGGCTCTAGGTCCATCCACCTCACTAGAGCTGAGTCAAACTTGTTGCTTTTTATGGCTGAGTAATATTCCATTCTGTATTTATACATCACAACTTCTTTATCCATTCATCTGCTGATAGATATCTGGGTTACTTCCATGTCCTAGCTATTGTTAAACAGTGCTGCAATGAACACTGGGGTATACATGTCTTTTCCAATTATGAACCAACACAATATTAAAGAAATTCAGGGGGACTGAAACCACTCAACTTTAAAACTTTCTTTGAATCTACAGTAATCAAAGCAGTGTGATAATGGCTGAAGAACAGACAACTAGATTAAGAAAATATTACAGAGAGCCCAGAAATAGACCCACACCAATTTAGTCAACTCATCTTTGACAAAGGAGCAAGGGGTGATACAATGGAGAAGAAAGTAAACGTTTTCAACAAAGGGTGCTGGAACAAAGAGACACATGCAGGAAAAAAAAATCCAAATGAAGATTATACATCTTCACAAAAATGAATACAAAACAGATGACAGGCTTATATCTAAAATGCATAAAAATCTTAGAAGATAACACAGGAGAAAAATCCAGATGGTCTTGGGTCTGGAGAGAACTTTTAGATACCACATCAAAGGCACGATTCATAAAAGGAAAAAATTAAGTTGGACTTTGATAAATTAAAAACCTCTCCTCTGCAAAAGACACAGCAAAGAGAATAAGCAAATTCATAAACTGGGGAAAAAACGTATATAAACAATATATCTAATAATGACTGTTATCTAAAATATACAAAAGACTCTTAGCACTAAACAGTAAGATAGACGAACAATTCAATTTATAAATGGGCAAAAGACCTAAATATCTCACCAAAGAAAATACTCAGATGGCATATAAAAAGATATTCAACAACACACATCTATCAAAATAGTCAGTCTGGAACACTGACAATATCAGATGCTGATGAGGATGTAGAGCATCAGGAACTCTCTTATATTGCTGGCAAGTATAACCACTTGGAAGACAGTTGGGGAGTTTCTTACAAAACCAACGTACCTTTTACTCCTTGAAGGTTATCTAAATGAATTAACAACTTGTACTCACATAAAAATATACACACAGGTGTTCAGAGCAGTTTTATTTCTAATTGCTAAAACTTAGAAGCGATCAAGATTTCCTTCAGCATGTAAATGAATAAACTGTAATGTTATTCAGTGATAAAAAGAAAATGAGTTATCAAGTCATGAAATGACATGGAAAAAGTTTAAATGCATATTTTTAAGTGATGTAGCCAATCTGAAAACACTACATACTGTATGATTTCAACTAAATGGCATTCTGGAAAAGGCTAAACCATGGAGGACAGTAAAAAGTAGCTGCCAGGGATTAAGGGGATGGAAGGGATAAACAAACAAAACACGTTTTTTTAGGGCAGTGAAACTATTTTACTACTACTACTACTACTAAGTCGCTTCAGTCGTGTCTGACTCTGTGCAACCCCACAGACGGCAGCCCACCAGGCTCCACTGTCCCTGGGATTCTCGAGGCAAGAACACTGGAGTGGGTTGCCATTTCATTCTCCAATGTATGAAAGTAAAAAGTGAAAAGTGAAGTTGCTCAGTCGTGTCCGACTCTTCACAACCCCACAGACGGCAGCCTACCAGGCTCCTCTGTCCATGGATTTTCCAGGCAAGAGTACTGGAGTGGGTTGCCATTGCCTTCTGGTTGATACATGTCATTACATTTTTGTCAAACAAAAAATAAACAATAAAATGAACCCTAATGTAAACTATGGAATTTGGGTAATAATGACCTGTCGATGTAGTTTCATTGATTATAGCTAGTTAACCACTCTGTTGTTAATCAGGTCAGCTGAGAATGAGGGGGTCGTGGCTATACAAGATTCTCTACGCTTTCAGCTTAATTTTGCGGTAAACCTAAAATGCTCTTACAAAAAGAAAGAAAGAAATGGAAGTACTGATAAATGCAATAACATGGATGAATCTCAAATGCATTCTGCTTAGTGAAAGAAACCAGAATAGGTGATTTCATTTATATGACATTCTTAAAGAAGCAGAACTATAACATGAGAAAGGAGATCAGTGGTTGCCAAGGTATGGGGTTGGAGAAATACGCGACTACACAGTGGCATCAGAGAATTGTTACACCTTTTCTACATTTTGATTCTGATAGTTTCACAGTTGATGCCCTTTGTCAAAACTCAGGAAAGAGTAACTTCTACTTTATGTAAAGTAAGGTTTACATAAGGTTTATTTCACCTCAATAAACCTGACATGAGAGAGAAAAATTTGCTTTCTTCAACATCAGAGGATATTCTTTTTGAGGAGGAAATGGCAACCCACTCCAGTATTCTTGCCAGGAAAATCCCATGGACAGAGGAGCCTGGCGGGCCAGTCTGTGGGGTTGCAAAGAGTCGGACATGACTGAGCAACTGAGCACACACACATTATTAACAGTATTTGGGATTTTTTCATTTCATCTAAAAACTTTAAAGGTTTAAGACTTATGAATAAGGAAACACAAGCTGGAATCAAGATTGCCAGGAGAAATATCAATAACCTCAGATATGCAGATGATACCACCCTTATGGCAGAAAGTGAAGAGGAACTAAAAAGCCTCTTGATGAAAGTGGAAGTGGAGAGTGAAAAGGCTGGCTTAAAGCTCAACATTCAGAAAACGAAGATTATGGCATCTGGTCCCATCACTACATGGGAAATAGATGGAGAAACAGTGGAAACAGTGTCAGACTTTATTTTTCTGGGCTCCAAAATCACTGCAGATGGTGACTGCAGCCATGAAACTGAAAGACGCTTACTCCTTGGAAGGAAAGTTATGACCAGCCTAGATAGCATATTCAAAAGCAGAGACATCACTTTGCCAACAAAGGTTCGCCTAGTCAAGGCTATGGTCTTTCCTGTGGTCATGTATGGATGTGAGAGCTGGACTGTGAAGAAGGCTGAGCGCCGAAGAATTGATGCTTTTGAACTGTGGTGTTGGAGAAGACTCTTGAGAGTCCCTTGGAGTGCAAGGAGATCCAACCAGTCCATTCTGAAGGAGATCAGCCCTGGGATTTCTTTGCAAGGAATGATGCTAAAGCTGAAACTCCAGTATTTTGGCCACCTCATGCGAAGAGTTGACTCACTGGAGAAGACTCTGATGCTGGGAAGGATTGAGGGCAGGAGGAGAAGGGGACGACAGAGGATGAGATGGCTGGATGGCATCACTGACTCGATGGATGTGAGTCTGAGTGACCTCCGAGAGCTGGTGATGGATAGGGAGGCCTGGTGTGCTGCAGTTCATGGGGTCGCAAAGAGTCGGACACGACTGAGCGACTGATCTGATCTGATACAATGAATACAGTAATAACCTTTCTCCTTTACAAATTAAAATACAGAGTTTACCACATAACACTTTTTACTCTGAAATCTATTATAATTCCTATGTTCCTTATCAACTAAGCTTCATTTAATATTGCATATCCTCCAAAACAAGTAGTTCATAACCTAAAAGTACAGTTCTCAAAGTGTAGTCCCTGAACTGGCATTAGTACCACCTGAGAACTTATTAGAACTACAAAATATCAGGCCCCAAACATAACCAGCTGAATCACAAATTCTCAGTTTGGAATCTAACAAACTCAGAAGAGCCCTACAGGTAATTCTAACACTGTTTTAAGAACACCTAACCACAACTCCAGATGCATTAAATCAGATTTTCTGGGGGTGGGGTCCAGTCATCTGTAATTTTTTTAATCTTCCCAGGTAATTCCAATGTGCAACTAAGGTTTATTTTGATTCAGTAAGTCTTGGGTTGGAATCAGAGGTCAGATTTTTAACAGTCATTTCTAATGTCAGTAGCCTAAGGATCCACAATTTTAAAAAAAATCATTCATCACAAATAATGACTACAACCCACTACCATAATGTACTGTACTTTTTTATTACTGCTAAAACTCGTCTACTTGAACATTCTGAAATCAAACACAACCCAGACATTTTAAAATACGGAGTTATGCAGCAAAGAGAAATAGAAAATGAAGAGACCAAAATTTCCTCATCCTGACTGCATCCCCAAGATCTGTATCTTGTTTAATAGAGGAGTTAAAGTATATATTTATAGAAGCTAGACTATATAACAAATATTTAAGCAAATAAATATAAGGTACATTTGGCAAAAGTGAGATAGATATACACAATCACATTTTTCAATGAAATACACATTACAACTATAGAAGATCCAATGATTATCAAACTTTAGCACTAATACAGGCTCTGTTTGTTTCAGATTAATTTTACACACAAGAAGAAAAATAGCAAAGAAAAATAAATGATAGGTGAGCCAACTGTTCACTTTGGGCTATTAAAAACTCATTTTACACTAAATACTCTTTGTAAAACTTAAAGATAAAAATTTTTATTGGCTTTTAATATTATAAGACTCAACTTTTTGACATTTCTTTTCCTTTTTTCTCCACTTTCCCCTGGCTTTCCATTTACAATCTTTAACAAAACATACACACACACACATACATATATATATATATACAACAGTTTACTAATCACTTTCAGATACATTCTCAGTCCCATTAATAAGAAGCATTATCAATTTATAGAACAGGAACCTGTGACTAAAGAAGGTATTTATCCCAAAAAATCAAGTAAGTCAAGACATAACACCTATATTCTCCTGCTTTTCAATGTTATTTTATTCATTGCTTGAACCCCACTTTAAGACCCACTGATTCCTGAAACAAACAGTTGCAAAGTAATTCTCCTTAAGATGATCCCTTACTTCCTGAATGTGTCATTTTGTCTTCCTGGAATTCTGTTTCATATCATAAAGCAGTAAACAAGTTTGTGGAGAACACACTTTCTTTTTTCATGTTATTTTAATCTATATAAAAAGACAAGCAATTACTGCTTAAGGAAGGTAGAGTTTCCTATAAAACTGGGGTTACTCTTTGTAAAAATCTTCTGTCATTTACCTTCTAAAATCTAAATTCATTTTAGAAGGTATGAGAATAAATGCTGGCAGAATGTTGTTCCCATGGAGATTCTTAAGCAAAAATCTTCCATTCCTGGGATTCTGTATCTAACAACTCAATTATACTTTCTTCATAGTCAAGAATCAAAATAGTTTCCTATTTTGCTCACACTGAAAATAATTTGATACTAGTGCTATTTGCTAACCAGCTGTCTTACTGGCCAGATCAAACCATCTTCCTTACTCCTATTAAAAATGTCTGCTTTTAATGTCTCACTAACCTACTTAATTTTATAGGGAGATAATGTCTCTGCTGAGATACCTGTTTATTCATATACTTAAGGCATTCTGTGTTTGATTGTTTATCCACTGTTGTATTGTACTTTGAGGGTCAGACTTTTAAACCCTTCTCCAAGGAAGGGAGAAAAGAAAGGATGGAGATTAATTAATCACCTATGATTAATGATTTATCAATTATGCCTATGCAATGAAATCTCCATAGAAAGCCAAAAGGAAGCTGAGAGCTTCTGGGTTGGGAACTCATGGAGGTGGGGGTGCCATGCCTCTTCTTCCACACCTGGCTCTATACCTCCTCCTTCCACCAGGTATTCCTGAGTTGTATCCTTTTACAATAAACCCATACTCTAGTAAAGAGACCACTATACTGAGTTCCATGAGCCATTAGAGCAAACTAATCAAACCCAAGGAGGAAGGTGTAGGAACCTCCACTGACAGCCAGTTAGTCAGAAGCACAAGTAACAACTTGGGTTAGTTATTGGTACCTGAAGATACGTGCATGTGTGTCTGCATGTCTGTGGGAGGAGGTGGTGGGCTTTGGTCCTGTGAGACTGTCTTTTACTTGTGTGATCTGATGCTAACCCCAGGTAAAATGTCAGAATTGACTAAAATTTTGGGATACCCAGCTGGTGACATGGAATTGCTTGATGTTTGGATAACCAACACATCTGGGCAGAGTCTTCAATATTGTAGCAGAGAAAAGAAGAAATACAAGAGTGTTCTTCTTTTCACCCACATAACCAAAAATTGTTCCAAATCAGTCAACTGCATTTTCTCATCATCATTTGATTATACTGTCCTCGTGCTCTTCATTGCCTTCAAAGTTTTCCAGGGTCCTTCATAACTATGATCACAGCAAAAAAACACAGAAAACAAATAACTCTTTCATTCCTAAATGATGTTGACCTGCCTCATCATGCACCATTTCCAAAGTGTTGTTCAGCTTTTCTTAACTTTATGACAATTTGTCATTTTTCATCCTAATTCCTTTGGCCTAGTGTAAGAAAAAGTAAACTGAAGATTAAAATTTTTTCAAAAATTGAACAAAATTCACAAAATTTATATTCTGAATTAAATGACTGTATTAGAACAGTACCTTAAGACAGAGCACACTGAATCTGGGCCATCTTTCACAGACCTATGACTCAACAGACATCAATCTATCAAAACAATAAAAGACCTAGTTAAGAAAAAAACCAAAGGTATCAATCAAATCTTCAGTGTTGGAAGTAGTAGTTAATATAGGAGTTTCTTGATTAAGTGACTCATTTCTTAATTTCAGATGGGGATCAAACTGCAATCTAATTCACTAGTCATATTTTCTGTTTATGACAACAGGAGCAATAAGTCTTTCTTCTTTAATTATCTTCATTTAAATAACCTAAGATGTTCTGAATATATTTAATTTCAATAATTAAAAACATCATGATGATTTGATTTTCATAACATACAGGATTCTTATTATGAAAGACCAACGTCATGCTTTACATGAAACACAAAGAAAAATGCAATGAAATCTAGGAATAGGGCTCAAAGAAGAGTGGTGTGAGAAGTTGTACCAAGAACTCATTATTTTAAGTGATGAGAATTACATACACTTCATAACAAAAGTGGTTTTCTAATACTTACAAATGATCAGATTCTGTGAGTTAAACAATTTCATTATATGCAGGCTTACCTGTATTTTATATGAGTTCAACATACCAAACTACGTTTACAAGATTCTACTTCTGTCTTCAAAGGTTACAACCCCCAACTCTGCCCTCCCTTCTTTTTCAGCATTTTACATTGTTAGGTTTATTATTACCTTTGATTAAACTAATAAAGGAAGATAACTGTCAACTACAAACAAAAGAAGATTATACATTTGTCTCTTAAAAATATAATTGAAGTTTATTATACTTAGCTATTTTCTTTTAAACAATGGATATCATTTTTAGGCAGCCTTACAAATGGCTGAGCATAAAAAAATATTTAATTCACTAGCAATTAGAGGAAAGCAAAACAAAACAATATACTAATTTTGACCCATTAGATAAAAGAAATTAAAGATTCTTAATATTCAGTGTTGGTGTAACCAATGCTCAAATTGAAGATGGGAATATAGATTAAAACAATCTTTTAGGAGGGCATATTTGGCAGATTTTTCTGGAAATTTGACAGAAACATACAGCTACTGAAGAAGGATAGATTTTGTTCTTTTACAACAATTGTATTATATTTCCATATGCTCAATCTACTATGCTCACCACAAAGGCTCTAGAGGAAAATTCTTCCCTGCCTCTTCCAGTTTCTGCTGGCTCCTAGTGTTCCTTGGCTTGTGGATTAAACCTCTGCTTCCATCTTCACATCACCTTCTCCCCATATTTGTTGACTTCACATGTCTGCTTCTGTGTCTTCTCTTCTAAGGATATTTGTTATTGGGATTTAAATTCCACCCTAATCCAAGATGATCTTGCCTCAGGACCCTTAATTATATCTGCAAAGACCCTTTCTTTCAAAGTCACATTCACAGGTTCCAGAGGTTAGGACATGGACACATAACTGGTACTATTCTACATTACTCAGCTCAGCTACATGTTGTTAATTGTGTGTGTGTGTATATACATATGCACATTTATATATATATAAGAACATACATTTTTAAATAGCTAGAAAAAAGGTATGAAAGGATACAGAGAAAAATATTAACAGCAGTTACCTGTGAGGAAGGAAGGCAGATAAAAAAAAATGAATGGTAATTTTCATATTCTACTTTATATACTTCTGAAAAAAATTAAATAATGAGCACTTTATTTACCACTGTCCTAGACAACCATTTTACACACACCCACACTAAATCTCTCTTCAATCCTACAACATGCCCGTTTCCCATCTTTGCTCAGCTTCCCCTTTCACAGAAAAAAAACTGAAATTATCAGAAAACTTCCACAAACCAAAACCCCTTCATTTACCCACTCACTGGCACCTACACCCACAGACTTGCCTCCCTCCAGTGAATGTGTCAAGGATATATTCCCACAATTTCTCAAATTTTTTCCAACATCAATTTTTCACATACTAACTGATCATTCACCTCAGCACAGAAACGAATTTGCATTTTCTTTTAACACCTTCACCAGGGATCTCCCAAGTGGTCCAGTGGTTAAGACTTTTCCTTCTAATGCAGGGAATGTGTGTTGGTTCCCTGGCCATGGAACTAAGATCCTACATGCCTCAGGGTCAAAAATATCATCAAATAAAACAGAAACAATATTGTAACAAATTCAAGAAAGAGTTAAAAATAGTCCACATCAAAAAAAGTTTTTAATTAAATAATAAAAAAAAAATCTGGAGCCCATTTTAATTACCTGTACTTGCTATTTCCAACATTGCTCAGTCCATTCTTTCTTAAACTCACTTTTCTGTAAGACTTTTCCTCCACTACACCATCAAAAGAGCTAGCCAAAGTCACCAGTAACTCCTTTTTGCTAAACCTAGCAGTCAATATTCAGTCTTCATCTTAACTTGACCTATCAGCAGCACAAACATTTAATTTAAAACATTTGTTGATTTCTGGATTATCTTACTTTTCTAGCTGTTCTCCTTTGCTGGTAACAACTTTACTGGATCCTCTTCTCTCCTTCCCTGGCTTCCCAAGTGATTCAGTGGTGAAAGAATCTGCCTGACAATGCAAGAGACACAGGACGCAGTTCAATCCCTGGATCTGGAAGCTCCCCTTGAGGAGGAAAGGCCAACCCACTTCAGAATTTTTGCCTGGCAAATTCCATGGGCAGAGAAATCTGGTGGGCTAGTCCACAGAGTAGCAAAGAATCAAACACTACTGGGCACACACACACATCTCTCCTCCCCAACCACTTGAGTACATACCTCAGTGCAAAACAACCCTAAGGCTCTTCCCTATTTATGATCAGTCTCTGCAGATGTAATTTTACAGATTTAAAGATCTAAAATATCTCAACTTTATATTTCTAGTATAGAAATCTTTCCCAAACTCCTGGTTTGTTTTATGTAACTTCCTACACTGACATCTCTCCTTTTCTCTTTTGCCTTTAGCTTCCCTTTCTCAGCTATTTGTAAGGCTTCCTCAGACAACTTTTTTGCATTTTTTTTTTCTTGGGAATGGTTTTGATCACTGCCTCCTGTACAATGTCACAAACCTCCATCCATAGTTCTTCCGGTACTCTGTCTATTAGATCTAATCCCCTGAATCTATTTGTCCCTTCCACTGTATAATCATAAGGGATTTGATTTAGGTCATACCTGAATGGTCTAGTGGTTTTCCCTACTTTCTTCAATTTAAGTCTGAATTTTACAATAAGGAGTTCATGATCTGAGCCACAGTCAGCTTCCAGTCTTGTTTTTGCTGACTGCATAGAGATTTTCCATCTTCGGCTGCAAAGAATATAATCAATCTGATTTTGGTATCAACAATCCAGTGATGTCCAGGTGTAGTATTGTCTCCTGTGTTGTTGAAAGAGGGTGTCTGTTATGACCAGTGCATTCTCTTGGCAAAACTCTGTTAGCCTTTGCCCTGTTTCATTTTGTACTCCAAGGCCAAACTTGCCTTTTACTCCAGGTATCTCTTGACTGCCTACTTTTGCATTCCAGTCCCCTATGAGGAAAAGGTTCGCCTAGTCAAGGCTATGGTCTTTCCTGTGGTCATGTATGGATGTGAGAGCTGGACTGTGAAGAAGGGTGAGCGCCGAAGAATTGATGCTTTTGAACTGTGGTGTTGGAGAAGACTCTTGAGAGTCCCTTGGACTGCAAGGAGATCCAACCGGTCCATTCTGAAGGAGATCAGCCCTGGGATTTCTTTGGAAGGAATGATGCTAAAGCTGAAACTCCAGTATTTTGGCCACCTCATGCGAAGAGTTGACTCATTGGAGAAGACTCTGATGCTGAGAGGGATTGAGGGCAGGAGGAGAAGGGGACGACAGAGGATGAGATGGCTGGATGGCATCACTGACTCGATGGATGTGAGTCTGAGTGACCTCCGGGAGTTGGTGATGGACAGGGAGGCCTGGCGTGCTGCAGTTCATGGGGTCGAAAAGAGTCGGACATGACTGAGCGACTGATCTGATCTGATCTGATCTGATGAGGAAAAGGACATCTTTTTTTGGTGTTAGTTCTAAAAGGTCTTGGTAATCATAGAACTGTTCAACTTCAGTTTCTTCAGCATTAGTGGCTGGGGCACAGACTTGGATTACTGTGGTATCAAATGGTGTGCCTTGGAAACGAACAGAGATCATTCTGTCATTTTTGAGATTGCACCCATGTACTGCATTTTGGACTCTTTTGCTGACTCTGAGGGCTACTCCATTTCTTGCCCACAGTAACAGACATAATGGTCATCTGAATTAAATTTGCCCATTGCAGTCAATTTTAGTTCACTGAGTCCTAAAATGTTGATGCTCACTCTTTCCATCTCCTGTTTGACCACTTACAATTTACCTTGTTTCACAGACCTAACATTACAGGTTCCTGTGCAATATTGTTCTCTACAGCATCAGACTTTACTTTCATCACCAGTCACATCCAAAACGGCATTTTTTTTTGCTTTGGCTACCGACCTGGGGAGTTCATCTTGCAGTGTCATATCTTTTGGCCTTTTCACACTGTTCATGAATGCAGAGTTCCAAATAGCAAGGAGAGATAACAGAGCCTTCCTCAGGGTCAATGCAAAGAAACAGAGGAAGAAAATACAACAGGAAGGACTAGAGGTCTCTTCAAGAAAATCAGAGCTACCAAAGGAACATTTCATGCAAAGATGGGCTCGATAAAGGACAGAAATGGTATGGACCTAACAGAAGCAGAAGATATTAAGAGGTGACAAGAATAACAGAAGAACTATACAAAAAAGATCTTCATGACCCAGATAACCACAATAGTGTGATCACTACCTATAACCAGACATCCTGGAATGTGAAGTCAAGTAGGCCTTAGGAACCATCACTACAAACAAAGTTAGTGGAGGTGATGGAATTCCAGTCGAGCTATTTCAAATCCTGAAAGATGATGCTGTGAAAGTGCTACATTCAATATGCCAGCAACTCTGGAAAACTCAGCAGTGGCCACAGGACTGGAAAAGGTCAGTTTCCATCCCAATCCCAAAGAAAGGCAATGCCAAAGAAAGTTCAAACTAACACAACTGCACTCATCTCACACACTAGCAAATGATCAAAATTCTCCAAGCGAGGCTTGCAACAGTATTTGAACCAAGAACTCCCAAATGTTCAAGCCAGATTTAGAAAAGGCAGACAAACCAGAGATCAAATTGCCAACATTTGCGGGATCATAGAAAAAAGCAAGAGAGTTCCAGAAAAACATCTACTTCAGCTTCATTGACTAATGCCAAAGAATTTGACTCTGTGGATCACCACAATCTGTGGAAAATTCTTAAAGAGATGGGAATACCATACCACCTGACCTGTCTGAGATATATGTATGCAGGTCAAAAAGCAACAGTTAGAACCAGACATGGAACAAGGGACTGGTTCCAAATTGGGAAAGGAGTCTATCAAGGTTGTATATTGTTACCCAGTTTATTTAACTTCTATGCAGAGTACATCATGAGAAATGTCTGACTGGATGAAGCTCAAGCTGGAATCAAGATTGCCAGGAGAAATAGAAATAACCTCAGATATGCAGATGATACCATCCTTATGGCAGAAAGCCAAGAGGAAATAAAGAGCCTTTTGATGACAGTGAAAGAGGAGAGTGAAAAAGCTGGCTTAAAACTCAACATTCAAAAACCAAAGACCATGGCATCCAGTCATAACTTCATGGCAAAAAGATGGGGAACCATGGAAACACTGACAGACTTTATTTTCTTGGGCTCCAAAATCACTGCATATGGTGACTGCAGCCATGAAATTAAAAGACGCTTGCTCTGTGAAAGAAAAGCTATGACCAATCTAGACAGCACATTAAAAAACAGAAACATTACTTTGCTGACAAAGGTCTATCTAATCAAAGCTATGGTTTTTCCAATAGTCATGTATGTATGTGAGAGTTGAACCATAAAGAAAGCTGAGCGCCAAAGAATTGATGCTTTTGAACTGTGGTGTTGGAGAAGACTCTTGAGAGTCCTTTGGACTGCAAGGAGATCCAACCAGTCCATCCTAAAGAAAATCAGTCCTGAATATTCATTGAAATGCTGAAGCTGAAACTCCAATCCTTTGACCACCTGATGCGAAGAACTGATTCATTGGAAAAGATCCTGATGTTGGCAAAGATTGAAGGCAGGAGAAGGGGACGACAGAAGATGAGATCGTTGGATGGCATCACCGACTCGATGGACGTGAGGTTTGAGCAAGCTCTGGGAATTGGTTATGGACAAGGGAGGCTTGTTTGCAGCAGTCAATGGGGTGGCAAAGAGCTGGACACAACTGAGCGACTGAACTGAACACTGACATCACCACCAAGTATCTGCAAAGTTAACTTTCCCTACCATTAAATATCTACACCAGATTATTTATGTCTTCTGGTCTCTGGTTCTCAACAGTTTTACTCTTACCATCCTAAAACAAATTTCAACATTCCACCTCTTAACACTCTCAATCTCCTTACTCTGCTCTTCTTTCTTTTAGAAGAGTACTTATCACTTAATCTATTTGCTTATGTTCAGCTATTGTTTACACTGTGCCCTCCTCCTCAAATTGAATTGTAACTTTCTTTATGATAGCGATCTTTGTCATCTTTGTTCACTGATTTACCTAGAACAGAGCCTGTCACATGATAAACACATTTATTTGCTAAACTGATTTTTTAACTAAAAAAGTGTAAATAAGAGTAATATGGAAGCATATACACTACCATATGTATACTGGATAGGCATCAAAAATTTGCTATATGACTCGGGGAATTCGAACTGGGGCTCAGTAACAACCTACAGGGGTGGGAAATGTTGGGAGGTGGGAGGCGACATTCATACATGTGTGGTTGATTCATGTTGATGCATGGCTGAAATCAAACAAATACTGTAGAACAATTATCCTTCAATTAAGAATAAATAAGCTTTTAAAAAATGTAAATTAAAAAGCCATTTTTTATTCTGCTAATATATATAGTTCACTTGGTACCCAAATTTCACTTGTCTGTGATTTGCCTCTGAACTCTTCTAATTGTATTTCTAAAGATAACTGAAGAAGTCTTCCTCTGTGACACATCATTCTGTGTTATATCTCCTATTCAAAACATCAATTCAGTTTCAGTATTAACATATTCAGTTAAATAAACATATTTTAAAACTCATCCTTATTTTAAAGCTTTTTCTATCAACTCCAAATTCAAACTTCTCCAAATTCCTGTCTTTGATGGAAGATTTAACTTTTTCAACCCTCTTTTCAGAGAGAAGGTAGTAGGCTGATGCAGAATAATCACGTGGGTAGCTTTTCCCAGAATAGTATCTTCCTCTCTACTCTGACCCTGATTTGTACATTCTGATTTACCAAGGAGAATCATAAATAGATATGTACTTTCCAAAAAGCTTCCCTAGACACTTCTAATATTATATAACCCCAAACACTACATGACAATCACTGAATTAAATATACACAGCTGTGATTCATAATCTATAAGTCTTCACATCCGTGATTCTCTTAAAGAAAAGTACTTTCAGAGGAACAAGAAGTTAATAGTTAAATTAATAGATTAATCAATAGGTTTGATCAATACTAAGAAATAAGGAGGGACCTACTAAGTAGCCACATCTTGTCTATATATGACCACCTTCAAAATTCTATGCTTGTTACCATGCAACAGGTCTCCAATTCTTCCTCTTGTCTGCTAATATCTATAAATTTATTTTAGAAGATTCAAGACGGCCTCATTGTTGAAAAAGAATAGTTTAGTCTTCCCTTTCTTTGATATTCTTCTACATGATTAAAATGCAACAATGTCCTTCCACCTTCTCTTACTGGCATACCTCCCAAACTTTTTCTTCCTCCTGTCTAGAAAGCTTTGCCTAGAATAGGCAATTACAGAAAATGATTTCTAGATGTTTATGCTATCTTCCATTCCTAATCTTGAGCAATTAAGCACCAAGGGAACGTAAAGCAAATGTATCACAAAACTGGGTCTCTCTCTGGAGCAGGAAATGGCAACCCATTCCAGTATTCTTGCCTGGAAAAGTCCAAGGACAGAGGAGCCTAGTGGGCTACCTACAGTCTATGGGGTCACAAAGAGTTGGACACGACTAAGCACATACACACAAACTGGGTTTCTCATCTTAGTAAATTTCAAACTCAGTTTTCACATCTGATAAATGGACATACAGAAGTAGATTACATCAAAAATCCCTTCCAGTTACAGGATATATGATTTAATGATTCTGTTACTTATAATGGCATTGCTAGCAAGAAATCAACACAAGATCTCGCAAAAACAATTTAAAAGGACATAAATATGCTTTCTCAAGTATTTTAAGTAAATGTAATATTCCCTATCTTGAGTTATTGCATCTTCAAAAACCTTTAAATATTTTTTAAATATCCAGTTTGTCTGAAATATATTAAAAGTTTTTTTTTTTTTTTTTTTAATAAAAACCTGACTTCTATCCTTGAATAGTTTGGTTCCTGATTAAATTTTAATCCTAGCTGACACACCACCACCACTACTCTATCCTCAAATGTCTACATGTGTACACAGCCATAAAACTATTAAGAAAGAATCTCCTAATGAATTTATGGTTGCCAGGGCAGAAGGATGTGGGAAGAGAGGGAGTCTGGAATGGACATGTACACACTGCTATATTTAAAATGGAACTCTACTCAATGTTATGTGACAGCCTGAATGGGAGGGGAGTTTGGGGGAGAAAGGATACAAGTATATGTATGGCTGAGTCCCTTGCCTGTTCACCTGAAACTATCACAACATTGTTAATCGGTTATATTTCGTACAAAACAAAAGGTTTAAAAAAATAAAAAAGACCCTCTTTGAAAACATAATACCCCATACCTCATTATAGGAAATCTCTCCAGAGTTAAGTCGTATTCTTTCTGCTTTTTAGGTAAGTTCTAAAAGTCACTGTATCCCATAATTAAAAGCAGCTCAGTAAAAGAGCCAGAAGGACCTGAACATGCCTCCAACCTCTGCCACTTAATAGCTGGTATTGGCCACCCCACTGTGTACATATACCTAAGCACTCTGAGCATCAACTGTCTCCAACTGAAAAGATAAATACCTATCTTGTGAGGATGCTCTGAGGATTAAAATGGATCATATACTGCAAATTTCAGTGTCCTAGGAATATAGCAATCGCTCAATAAAAGGTGACTATTACTTTTGTGGGACTCATTTAACAAATCAATTCTTTCTATCCACTGAAAACTTCAAATGAAGTCAGCTAATTAACATCATAAAATATGAAGAGCTATTTCTTTGCCCCCCCAGTTTTACTACACAAATTAATTTTAATTATTGATTCAAACCTAGTTTGACTATTCTTTTACATTTTTTAAATGAAAATCACTGCTTGTTAAAATTATTTCCAACCTATAATGGCCAACATTAAGTTAATTTAAATTATTAAATTAAATTAGCAAATGTAACTTTATAAATTCACCTTAATTAAACTTATAATTCATTTCAACAATCCAGGTTCATTTACTGATTTTCGGTCAAAAAAATTGATGATTATAAGCAAGCAAAAAAGCCCAGAAAAACACATGCAAATATTGAGAACTGAATGGAGAAACAGATGATAATAGCTGTGAAGACTCTAAAATTCTGCTTTAAACAACAGCTGGAACAGCTAGACAGAAGATCAATAAGAAAATAAAGTACACAAATAATACTGTAAGTCAACTAGATGTAACAGACATACATAGAACATTCCACCTACCAGAAGAGCATATACTCTTCTCAAGTACACATGGAATATTCTCTGGGATATTCCACATGTTGAGGTTTCAAAACAATCCTTGATAAATTTAAACAGACTGAAATATACAACATATCTTCTTGGACCACAATAGAACAAAACTAGAAATCAGTATCAGAAGGAAAACTGGAAAATTAGCAATATAAACCCACCTTTAAACAAGAAACAAGTCAAAGAATAGATCACAAAGAAAATCAGAAAATAACCTGAGACTAATGAAAATGAAATTACAAGTCACCAAAACCTGTATATAGCAAAGGCAGTAATCAGAAAGTAATTTATAGCACCTATAAACATCTACATTAAAAAAAAACAGTATTTCAAATCAATAACCTAACTTTATACCTTAAGGAAATAGGAAAAGAGCAAACAAAACCCAAAGCCAGCAAAAAGGAAAAAAGACAGACTAGAGCAGAGATAAATGAAACATAGAGAACAGAAAAACAACTTACAAAAATCAACAAACTTGGCAAATCTTTACCTAGATTAAGAACAAAAAATCAAAACACAAATAATTAAAATCAGAAATGAAAGTGAGGGTATTACCACCAATCACATAGAAAATAAAAGGACTATAAGAGAACACTATGAACAACCGTACACCAGCAAATTAGATAATGTAAATGAAACAGACCAAAACTAACTTAAGAAGAAAATCAATATATTTCTAACAAGAGAATCAATCATCAAAAGCCTCCAGACAAAGAAAAGCCAGCTTCACTGGTGAATTCTACCAAACATTTTGAAAAAGATAACACCAATACTATCAAACTCCTCCAAAAATTACAACAAGAAATACTTCCTAACACATTCTATGAGGGTAGTATTACCCTGACACCAAAGCTAGACAAAAGTACAAGGGGGAAAAAAAAAAACCACTACACAACAATATTCTTTATGAATATACATGCAAAAACCCACACAGAATATCAGCAAACTACATACAACAGCACATTTATATACAATGACCATATGAGAATTATCCTGGAATGGCTCACACAATTTCATCAGTGTTATAATTCATATTAATAGAATTTGGGTAGGGAGACCATATGATAATATTAATAGACATATATACAAAAAGCATCTGACAAAGTTCAACAGCCTTCCGTGCTAAAAACAATACTCAGAAAACTAGGAATAGAAGGAAGCTTCCCTAACATAATAAAAGAAATTTATGAAAAATCAATCGTTATCACTGAAGCTTTTCTCCTAAGATCAAAAACAAGATAAGGAAGCCCACTGCTATTTAACATTGTACTGGCAAATTAAATTAGGCAAGGTTTAGACAAGAAAAGGGGAAGGCAATGGCACCCCACCCCAGTACTCTTGCCTGGAAAATCCCATGGGTGGAGGACCCTGGTGGGCCGCAATCCATGGGGTTGCTAAGAGTCGGATATGACTGGGCGACTTCACTTTCACTTCTCACTTTCATGCATTGGAGAAGGCAATGGCAACCCACTCCAGTATTCTTGCCTGGAGAATCCCAGGGACGGGGGAGCCTGGTGGTCTCTGGGGTCGCACAGAGTCGGACACGACTGAAGCGACTGAGCAGCAGCAGACAAGAAAAAATTAAAGGGCGTCCATGATGCTGAAGCTCCAAAGTTTGACCACCTGATCCAAAGAGCCAACTCACCAGAAAAGACTCTGATGCTGGGGAAAATTGACGGCAGAAGAGTATGACAGAGGATGAGATGGTTGGATGGCATCACCAACAATGGACATGTGTTTGACCAAACTCCAGGAGATAGTGAAGGACAGGGAAGCCTGGCGTGTTGCAGTCCATGGGGTTGCAAAAAGTCAGATACAACTTAGTGACTGAACAACAACATAGTAGAAAGAAGAACTACTTCTAATGTACAGAACAGGATCAGATAGATATATAAACTATACCAAAGAATCCACAAAAAAGTTACTAAGCTAATAAACTAAGCCAAGTTGCAGGACATAAGATCAACATACAAAAATCGTGTGTTTTCTATTCACAATGAACAATCCAAAAAGGAAATAAAGATAACTCCATTTATAACAACATCCAAAAAATAAAACACCCCAAAATAAATGTAACCAAGGAGATTAAAGACCTGTAAACTAAAAATGAAAAGAATACTGCTGAGAGAAATTAAGAAGACCTAATGAAATGGAAAAGCATCCCATATTCACAGATTCAAAGAGTATTTAATATTGCTAAAGTGGCACTACTCCTCAAAGTGATCTACAGATTCAGGACAATCCCTTTCAAAATTCTCATGGCCTTTTTGCAGAAATGGAAAAATCAACTCCTAAATTAATATGAAATTACAAAAGGCCCTGAACAGTCAAATCAATACTGAAAAAGAAAAACAAAGTTGGACAGGTCACACGTCCTAATTTCAAAACTTCCTACAAAGCTACTAAGTCAGAACAGTGTTGTACTGGTACAAAGACAGACATAACCAAGAGAAAAGAAATGAGAATCCAGAAATAAACATAATTCTACAGTTAACTGATTTTTTACAAGGATGCAAGACAATTTAATGACAAACAAATCTCTTCAACAAAACATGTTGGGGTAATTTGATATCCACACAAAACAGAATGAAGTTGGACTCTTACCTCACACCATATAAAAGTTAACACAAAATGGATCAAAAACCTAAATATGAAGGCTAAAGCCATAACACTCTTATAAGAAAATCCAGAGGTAAGCTATGGACTTGCAGTTGGCCATGGTTTCTTAGAGATAACACCAGAAATAAAGAACTTCATGGAAAAAATAAACTGTATCTCATCAAACTTAACTTTGGACACTATTAAGTGAATTAAAAGACAGTTCAACAGACTTCAAGAAAATACGTGTGAATCATACAATCTGATAGGGAAGCCCTGGTGGCTCAGACGGTGAAGTGTCTGCCTGCAATGTGGGAGACCAGGGTTCAATCCCTGGGCCAGGAAGATCCCCTGGAGAATGAAATGGCAACCCACTCCAGTACTCTTGCCTGTAAAATCCCATGGATGGAAGAGTCTGGTGGGCTACAGTCCATGGGGTCACAGAGTTGGACATGACTGAGCGACTGAACTGAACAAGAATGTAGACTAATAGGAAGTCTACAGTGCTGGTGAAAACGTACAATGGTGCAGCCACAGTCAAGAAAAGTTTGGCAGTCCCTCAAAAGCTAAACACAGATCTGGCATATGATCTGGCATATGATAAACCATGTGATCTGGCAATTTCACTCCCAGGTATATATCCAAAAGAAATGAAAATACAGGTTCACACATAAATAAATTTGTACACAAATATTTATGCTATGCTGGCACCCCACCCCAGTACTCTTGCAGCAGCAGCATGCTATGCTAAATCACTTCAGTCGTGTCCGACTCTGTGCGACCCCATAGACAGCAGCCCACCAGGCTTCCCCGTCCCTGGGATTCTGCAGGCAAGAACACTGGAGTGGGTTGCCATTTCCTTCTCCAATGCATGAAAGTGAAAAGAGAAAGTGAAGTCGCTCAGTCGTGTCCGACTCTTAGCGACCCCATGGACTGTAGCCTACCAGGCTCCCCCGTCCGTGGGATTTTCCAGGCAGAGTACTGGAGTGGGGTGCCATTGCCTTCTCCACACAAATATTTATAGCAGCATTATTGACAATTAGCCAAAATGTGCATTAGATGAACGAACAAGCTGTAGTACAACTGTCCCTTGGTCCCAAGACCCCATCACAGATACCAAAATCCACAGATGCTTTAGTCCCTTATATAAAAAGGCATACATACAATGGAATTATCATTCAGTCATAAAAAGGATTAAGCTACAACCTGGATAAACTTTGAAACCATTATGCTAAGTGAAACCCATATATTAAATGATTCCATTTATATGAAATACCATAAATAAACCCATAGAGATTTGCTGAGGGTTGATTTCTAACAAGTGTAGGGGGCAGTGGGGAGTGATTCCTTAATGGATATGCTGTGTGTTGTTCTGGTGTTATGAAAATGTTTTGAAACTGGAAAGGTGTGGTTGCACAAAACTATGACTGCACTAAATGTCACTTTAAAATAGTTAACTGGATGTTATATGAATTTTTCAATTTAAGAAAAAAAGGTTAATGGAAAACCAATATGAATTATGAAATACTAATTTGAAATAAACAGTTTCATTGCTTACTAACAGTGGTATTTGTACTATTTAGGTGCCTAGTTCAATCCTCCAACGCCCCCAAATACAATGTGTAGTAAAAGTCACAGAATCTTTGAAATGTGTAGTAAATTCTTACAATTATTTTAAGCATGTGTATATTTACTAGTACCTACTTTATAACCAACCCTGATGTAGAATTTAAGATGTAGGAAAGTCAGATTACAGTATGATTTACATAGATGATGTATGGTTATTTGTCAGTTTAAATGAACTTTGCCCTAATTAAGGAAGAATTTGAGAACACCAGATAAGTCCCACAGAATTTACTCATAAAACATAATACATTTTCTGGTCTTTTTACCCCCAGAAATATGTGGGATTTTTTCTTTTTCCTTCATTTCTGGATACTGTTTTTAAGGGCTAGGAAAGTTCAGTTCAGTTCACTTCAGTTGCTCAGTCGTGTCCGACTCTTTGCGACCCCCATGGACTGCAGCACACAAGGCTTCCCTGTCCATCACCAATTCCCGGAGCTTGCTCAAACTCATATCCATCGAGTCGGTGATGCCATCCAACCATCTCAACCTCTGTCATCCCCTTCTCCTCCTGCCTTCAGTCTTTGCCAGCACCAGGGTCTTTTTCAATGACTCAGTTCTTTGCATCAGGTGGCCAATGTTTCGGAGCTTCATCTTCTGAAGTGAACTGAACTGGCCTATCTATCCCCAAAAATATCTGGGTTTTGTTCTTTTTCCTTCCTTTCTGGATATTATTTTTAAGGTCTAGGAAAGTTCATCCACACAAAATTCCAATGCATAAGTTTTTATTAAATGAAGATCAGTTTTCTCACAGTATTGAAATCTGAATTCATCATGATTTTCCAAAAACAAATAAGCAGTTCAAGTATTATTTTATTATTCCATTCTCTAGGGTATTTTATTTTACCATTATTCTCTGATACTTTTCTCTCTTAAACACTCTATTCCAGGGCTCCAGTTCCAGAGTTCCTGACTAATTTTTTCTCTCACATATATACATCACTATGCAGAATTAAACCTACACTGTATACACTTTCCTTTCCACAGCCACAGAATTTCAAAATATCTTTTTATACTTCATATTCATTGCAACAAGGCTGGAATTTGCATAATGTACTTCACTTTAATGTTTATTTAGGTCATAGTCCTACCCCATTATAACCAGGGACCAGAAGAAATTATTTAATACAAAGTAGAGTTTGGCAAGAAAAATCTAAAACTAAAAAAAAGTAAACAGATCATTTTATTTAAGCAACTATTTCTGTAACTAGCTTAAAACTGTAAATGCAAATAAAGGTCAAATGCCAAAAAAAAAAGTCTATTCAACCAAACTGGGTTAAAGTGAAATGGTCATGTGTATGTATTTTTATCACAACACATAAGAATCACTTTGTCTACCGTCTTTGAAAGCAAAAGGAAAATACCATTATTAGAAGCAGTTACTTTGTGTAGTATCTGGAACCTGTCAGGCTTTAGAAATGCTAAAGATGCTTTGGACAATTTGGCTTAGAACTAGAATAAAATTCTGTTCACAAAAAATTTTGCTACAAAACTCCTGATTAAAAAAAAAAAAAAAAAAACACTCCTGATTAAAGTATTCCAATTTCCGTGAGCTTATCAAAAAAAAAAAAAAAACATTAGAGTACTTATAATAGCATTTTAAAAAACCAAATATCTAATAATAAATCTAACAAAAGATATGCATAACTTATACCCAGAAAGCTATAAAGGGTGTCATTTCTCCCCACCCCAAAACTGATTTAAAGCAACAATGCAATTCCAATCAAAACTTCAACATGTTCTAGAGTTTTATTGATTTTTTTTTTAATGGGGGTGTGGTGAGGGAAGACCTGGCAGGATAGTTCTAAATTACACATGAAATGCAAAAATTAGACTAAAAAGTCTTGAACGAAAAAATAAGGTAGGAAGACTTGCTTTGTAGAATAGTCTGAGTCAACATTAAACTCAATGAATAAAGCAATGATATTAGTGCAAAGATAGACAATAGACTGATGTAACAAGATGGAGGCACAAAGACAAAGCATGCATATATGAACATGAATTATAAAAAGATGATGCTGCAGAGCAATAGGAAAGGTTTCTGATGTCTTGTTTGACTGTTTCTAAATGCTGCCAGGCCAACTGGATAGCTATATAAAAAAATATTAAAATATGACTTAATATATACACAAAAGTCATTTCCAGGTAAAGTACACACCCAAATAAGAAAAGCAAATAAAGCTTCTAAATGATTTAAAACAGTAACTTCATAACATCCAAGTAAGGAATTTTTTTTAAACAGAACACAAAAAGCACTAAGCAGAAAGGAAAAAACTGCTAAATATAACTATATAAAAACAACTCTGCACCAAAAGATACCACTTTAAATGGCACCTTAGGCAACTACAGAATGGAAAATAGTAGGGATCTATTTAAACTGACAAAGGACTCAATATTAAGAACCTCCATTAATCAAACCAGAGACAATCCAACAGAAAAATGGACAAGTGATAAGAACAACCACTTCACTTATAAAGAGAGCCAAAAGTAAGATTCTTAACAGCATTAGTACCCAGTGAAAATACAAACTTAAACCATCAAAAATAGCTAAAACTTTAAAAGACTAGGAGTAAGTGCTGAGGAGAAATATAAAGAAAGGAAAGAGAATTCTCATATGTTAGTAGAAATAAAATATGAAACAACAAAACTACTGTGGCAAACAACTCGGCATTTTTGGATGACATACATTAGGACCAGAAGATCTGACTCCAAGATACAGATCCAAGAGAAATGGCATTAAAAACATATACAGGATTGTTCTTAGAAGCATTATTCATAATGGCCCTGACCTGAAAATAATCTAATGGACATCGACAGCAGAATGGATAAACTGTGGCATAATCACACAACTGAGAACTTATTAAAAATGAACTATGTCTTCACAACCTGGATGAATTTCACAAATACAGTACTGACTGAAAGAAACAAGACATTAAAAAAAACAGCGTGATTCTGCCCATGTCAAACTATAAAATACACAAAGCCAAGCTATAGCATTTAGGAATAAAGATTTAGGAGGTAGAAATATTTTTTAAAACAAGAAAAATTCTAACCAAAAAAAAAAATCAGGATAATGATTCATTTAAGGTAAAGGGATGGGGCTGTAATGCAAATGGCCATGCAGTGGAGGAGATTCTCCAGTGTGGACAATGTCCTAGTTCTTGACAAAATCAGTTTCACAATGTTTACTTTATAATAATTAAGCAGTACATTTATGTTTGATGCACTTAATGTGCTTTATTTCACAGTTGAAAGTCCTTTTTGAAAGGCAAATAAATAAAGTTTGCTAAACATCTTAGTCAGTTACTATAGCTAAAAAAGGAATATATAAGGTGGCTCAGAGCATAAAGCGTCTGCCCAATGCAGGAGACCTGGGTTCAATCCCTGGGTCAGGAAGACCCCCCTAGGGAAGGAAATGGCAACCCACTGCAAATACTCTTGCCTGGAAAATCCCATGGACAGAGAAGCCTGGTAGACTACAGTCTATGGGATCACAAAAAGTCAGACACGACTGAGCAACTTCACTTTCACACATAAATTGACATGAATCATTTCTAATGGCTCACATCATAGATAAAGAAGTCACTTTGGGCCTGTCATAAATGGTTTCTGCTCTGGTCTTGCTCTTGCTTAGTATGAATGCCTGCACCTTCCTTAGCTCAATTTTTCTCTATCAGCTTATTTTACCTTGAAAAATGATAAAACTCTTAGGGTTAAATCTTCTAAATCTGAGTTTTCTCCAATGAGTGCTATGCAAACCACCAGTGGCTAAGGAAGAGCTCCCGGTGCAACACTAAACAAGTTTTTAATCTAAAACTGGAAAATGGCAAAACTGCTGACATTTGTACCTAAAAAACTGAAGTTCTGAAAACAACACTTTTGATGACCCATCATTGCTTTGACCATGTGCTTTCAGGATGCTTACTCTAGAAACCCAATTCAGCCATGCAGATAACAGAAAATAACTCAAGTTTTACTTTTCTGTAAAGTCGCCAAAATATATTACTAACAAGTATGGTTGTATTACAAATATTTTAATTAACTAACTGGCCAAAGTAGCTTTTAACATTATAATGCTTAAGACAAAAACAAAAAAAAGAAGAGTAAAAATGTGCATTATCTCCCTGGTGCACAACTGCCCACAATAGAAAGAAGCATAAACTTTCAAATTAAAGTAGCCCTAGACTGAAATTCTGACATTAACTAGTTGTAAGCATTTTTGCAAATTACTACACTTTTGCAAGCCTTAGATTCCTCACTCACAGTGAGGATAACATACACATTTTGCAAAACACTTCACATTTCTGAGCTTTGGTTTAGAATGAAGATAATAATATATATAATCTTTCCAGCACTGTTGTAACAAGCAAGCAGGAATTTATGTAAATAAATTACCACTATGAGTTGTATCTAACAGGCACTTAATAGCTGCCCTCTGTTTTTCCATTTCTCCTTGCTCTGCTCTGTAAACGCATGAAGTTTAACACCATCAGTTCAGTTCAGTCGCTCAGTTGTGTCCGACTCTTTGCGACCCCATGAATCACAGCACGCCAGGCCTCCCTGTCCATCACCAACTCCCAGAGTTCACTCAAACTCATGTCCATCGAGTCAGTGGTGCCACCCAGCCATCTCATCCTCTGTCATCCCCTTCTCCGCCTGCCCCCAATCCCTCCTAGCATCAGAGTCTTTTCCAATGAGTCAACTCTTCACATCAGGTGGCCAAAGTACTGGAGTTACAGCTTCCGCATCAGTCCTTCCAATTAACACCCAGGACTGATCTCCTTTAGGATGGACTGGTTGGATCTCCTTGCAGTCCAAGGGACTCTCAAGAGTCTTCTCCAACACCACAATTCAAAAGCATCACTTCTTTGGCGCTCAGCTTTCTTCACAGTCCAACTCTCACATCCATACATGACCACTGGAAAAACCATAGCCTTGACTAGATGGACCTTTGTTGGCAAAGTAAGATCTCTGCTTTTCAATATGCTGTCTAGGTTGGTCATAACTTTCCTTCCAAGGAGTAAGCGTCTTTTAATTTCCTGGCGGCAATCACCATCTGCAGTGATTTTGGAGCCCAGAAAAATAAAATCTGACAGTTTCCACTGTTTCCCCATCTATTTCCCATGAAGTGATGGGATCAAATGCCATGATCTTAGTTTTCTGAATGCTGCTGAGCTTTAAGTTAACCCTGTCCAATATCCATACTTCATCTGCAAAACCTTCTCATTTTATTCTTTAGTAAATCTGAAAGCCCAGACTTACTATAAAGTTACCACTGACTTTGATATTACAGGCATTTTGGTACTAGTAAGAAATCAATTATGTGTATCAGGAAAAGAAAAACTATACTCTTTTCAGAAAACAAAACAAAAAATAGACTATGAATCTGGGAGTATCCAGAGGATCTATAATGCTGATCAGAAATCATGTTATAGAAAGTTATGTGCTGTGCTTCTGAGTCCAACTCTTTGGAACCCCGTGGACTGTTGCCCACCAGGTTCCTCTGTCCATGGGGATTCTCCAGGCAAAAATATTGGAGTGGGTTGCCATGCTCTCCTCCAGGGGATCTTCCCAACCCAGGTCGAACCCAGGTCTCCTGCATTGCAGGTGGATTCTTCACCGTCTGAGCCACCAGGGAAGACCAAAACTCAGGAAGCCAATTTTGAATGTAAATTTTAAAAATTTTCCTAAAGCTGCAATAAAGTAAATTTCAATGAGAAATGGCAAATTCCTTCTAACCTCACCTCATATTTCAAAGATACTTTAGTTGCTCAGTTGTGTCCGATTCTTTGCGACCCATGGATTGCAGCATGCCAGGCAGGCTTCCCTGTCCAACACCAACTTTCAGAGCCTGCTCAAACTCATATCCATTGAGTCTGTGATACCACCCAACCATCTCATCCCCTGTCATCCCCTTCTCCTTCTGCCTTCAATCTTACCCAGCTTTAGGGTCTTTCCTAATAAGTCAGTTCTTCCCATCAGGTGGCCGAAGTATTGGAGCTTCAGCATCAGTTCTTCCAATGAATATTCAGGACTGATTTCCTTTAAGATTGACTGGTTTGATCTCCTTGCTATCCAAGGGACTCTCAAGAGTCTTCTCCAACAATACAGTTCAAAAGCATCAGTTCTTCGGCATTCAGCTTTCTTTATAATCCAACTCTCATCCATACGTGACTATTGAAAAAACCATAGCTCTGACTAGACAGACCTTTGTCAGTAATGTCTCTGCATAGGAGTTAAATAAACAGAGTGACAACAGACAGCCTTGACATATTCCTTTCCCAGTTTTGAATCAGTTTATTGTTTCATGTCTGATTCTAACTGTCACTTCTTGACCCGCAAACAGGTTTCTCTGGAGGCAGGTAAGGTGGTCTGGTATTCCCATCTCTTAAAGAATTTTCCAGTTTGTTGTGATCCACATAGTCAAAGGCTTTAGCGTAGTCAATGAAGCAGAAGTAGATACTTATCCTCATGTAAATGGACCACAGAAAGCATAATCCCATTCTCCATACCCTCAAAACTTTGTCATATTTTTCTAGGTGGGGAGGAGAGGAAAATATAGAACTAAAAAATGCATAAAGAGACATTTCTTTAAAACAGAGACACACACTCCAATTCCTGAGTTAGAAATCTATTTTTAAGTATTAATATTTTCAATAGTAGACATATTTAAAATTTTCTTTCTGCATCTCACTCTTCTAAAGCAATAAATTCTTAGTAAAGGATTATTACTAATAGCATCAGGTATGATAATGGCTTTATCTTTAAGATGTTGAGGGTTTGCTTCAAAATAATATCAGGGAGAAGAGAACAGATATGGCTATAGACAATACTGGACATGATAATTTTGAAACTGGGTGATTGATGAGTATGTGAGGATTTACTAAACTAACCTGTCATCACCTACATATTTTAGGTTTTTCTGTAATTAAGAGCTAATTTTAATTAAAGTAACAAATTTTCCCCACAGTTCTATAGAATGCTTTGTCTTAATTTTTCAATTACATTCACCTAGTTGAAATTTAGGTTTTTAAACATTCAGAAGAATATTTTTACATTTTCTAATTTTTTTTCTAGCTTTAGAAGTAAAATCTTGTAATGCTATGATTCTTGTTTGCTGATAGCAACTAATATCATATGTGATATTAAAATCTAATCAAAGAGACATCTAAAACATTCAGAAACGCTCACAAACTGATAAGCAGAAACATAAAGTGGCATAGCCATTTTGGAAAATAGTTTGGCAATTTTTAAAATGTTAAATATAAATTTAACAACAATTCTACTCCAAGGTATCAATGGAAAAGAAATAAAAATATGTCTTCACCAAGTCTTGTACACAAACTTCTAACGCATTGTTCACAACAGCCAACAAATGGAAATCCAAATGATCGTCAACTGGTCAATGTATCAACGAAATCAATATTCTTCAACAATTAAAAAGTAAGTACTGAAACATGCTATAATATAGGTTATCCTTCAAAACCACTTAAATGAAAGAAGGAAACACAGAAGGCTACAAATTTTATAATTCCATTTATATGAATTATCCAAAAAGGGCAAATGAATAAATACAGAAAATAAATTAGTAGTTGCCTAGGTTAAGGGGTGAAAAATGTGAAGTGACTGCAAATGGTTATGGAATTTCTTTGGGGATGACAGAAATATTCTAAAATTAGACTGTGGTGATTGTTGTACAGCTTTGTAAGTTAACTAAAAATCACTGAATCGTATACTTTAATAGTGTTTGTTACATGAATTATACCTCAATATAACTGTAAAGGAGAAGGGAAAGGAGGGGAAGACGGAAGAGAGGGACTAAAGTGCCTCTGAAATGATGAATGAATGGACAGATTGATCTCAGTAACCCAACCAAAAATCTGAGCTAAACAGATGTTGGAGTCAATACTGAGATCCAAACTTGACTACAAAATCCTTATTCTTCCTACATCCAGAAGCAAGCGTACACTCAAAGCAGTATTAGTCAACTGTGCAAGGATAAATTCAATCCACTAATGAAGCAGTATATGGGACACAAAGAAAAAGGTTCCTTTAAAACTGAGGTAAAGTCAGAATGAGAATTAAATTAGAGAATGAAACATAAGAAATAAATCATCTGTAGAATGAAAAAAAGTAAATACATAAAATATTAATAAGGCAGCATGGGAAGCAGGACCTCGCACTTGTCCATGACTATATGAAAGCAGAAACCAAATTAACTGAATACTGAAGAGTGCTGAAACAAATTCAATCTGGCAGTTTGTCTCCAACACTGTCTCTGGATAGTGTTCTGACCCAGATCTGCTGCAGTGCAGACATATATATCAGACTATCACAGTTCAATAATACTGACAACTAAGATGACCGAACTTACTTTGGGTTCATTCTAGGTTTACTGGTCAATCTTCAGATTATAATCTGTGTCTGACACAGGTCTTCAGCCAGGAGCAGAATAAAATGACTAATGAGCACAGGCAGTCCATTTCATCTGAAAGTTACATTTCTCAATGTACATCAATAGACTGACATCTTGACTTACTTACACCTCAGACTTCACCTGAAACCTAAATCACTCCTATATTTAAATAATAAATTGAACTTCTAAACATATCAATTCTGAGAACCAGAGTCTGGTACACAGTTCATCAGTTCCTGCCACACTTAAGAACTGACTCATCAGACAGTCAGTCTTCCCTAGAGATACTCTACTGCCCTGCTGCATGCCTCTGACAACTGCTACTTGTATTTTGTTTGTTTTATAAACTAGATGAATGCTGCTCAGAAATCTGCAAATGTGCAAAGTGTCCCCTCAAAAGACAACTGTACATATTTATTTTTCATAGTTTATAGAGCACTGTACAGTAGCCCATTTACTAATATCCTCTGAGATAACAAGGACATACATTCTTATCCCTAACGTCAGTGAAGCTTATCCCTAAAAGTTATTCATAAAAAGACATGCTGCTAATAAATGGACTAGCTTGGATTAGAATCCAGATCTCTGGTCTCCAAAGATCAGTTGTTCCTTCCACTTTACATAATGCAAGCGTCTAAAAAGCAAACCCAATAAGACCAAGAAAGCCTATGCTTCTACCAGAAAAACCAATGATTATTTTCTGCACTCTTAAAAGCAGTCAGAGAAATCTTTTAATAATAAGATAATCTTATAGGGATCAGGATGAACTATAATAGAAAGAAATGATAAAAACTGAATAAAGGTAGGAAATTTATAAATAAAGACTTATAAACAACATTGAAGGAAGTACTAGCAGAAATAAAAATAGTTCCATTTGGAGCCAAATGAAGAATTTTAATCTTATATGTAAATGAAAAACAAAAAAAGGGCATTTTCTTAGAGTCTTGTTAGAAAGTCTAATGCTCTTTTTGTATTCTTTACCAAAAGGAATGACATTGCTTATAGACAGGGGTACACATGACATCACCAGATGGTCAACACCAGAATCAGACTGATTATATTCTTTGCTGCCAAAGACAGAGAAGCTCTATACAGTCAGCAAAAACAAGACCAGGAGCTGACTGTGAACTCTTATTGCCAAATTCAGACTTAAATTGAAGAAAGTATGGAAAACCACTAGACCATGCAGGTATGACCTGAATCAAATCCCTTATGATTATGTGGAAGGGACAAATAGATTCAAAGGATTAGATCTGATAGACAGAGAGCCTGAAGAACTATGGGTGGAGGTTAGTGACATTGTACAGGAGGCAGTGATCAAGAACATCCCCAAGAAAAAGAAGTGCAAAAAGGCTAAATGGTTGTCTGAGGAGGCCTTACAAATAGCTGATAAAAGAAGAAAAGCTAAAGGTAAAGGAGAAAAGGAAAGCTATTCCCATCTGAATGCAGAGTTCCAAAGAATAGCAAGGAGAGATAAGAAAGCCTTCCTCGGTGATCAATGCAAAGAAACAGGAAAACAATAGAATGAGAAAGACTACAGATCTCTTCAAGAAAATCAGAGACACCAAGGAAACATTTCATGCAAAGATGAGCACAATAAAGGACAGAAATGGTATGGACCTAACAGAGGCAGAAGATATTCAGAAAAAATGCCAATACACAGATGAACTATACAAAAAAGATCTTCATGACCCAGATAATCACGATGGTGTGATCACTCATTTTGAGCCAGACATCCTGGAATGAGAAGTGAAGGGGTCCTTAGGAAGCATCACTACGAACAAAGTTAGTGGAGGTGATGGAATTCCATTTGAGGTATTTCAAATCCTAAAAGACAATGCTGTGAAAGTGCTGCACTCAACACACCAGCAAATCTGGAAAACTCAACAGTGACCACAAGACTGGAAAAGGTCAGTTTTCATCCCAATCCCAAAGAAAGGCATTGCCAAAGAATGTTCAAACGACCACACAATTGCACTCATCTCACACGCTACCAAAGTAATGTTTAAATTTCTCCAAGCCAGGCTTCAACAGTATGTGAACCGTGAATTTCCACATGTTCAAGCTGGACTTAAAAAAGGCAGAAGAACTAGAGATCAAGTCGACAACATCCAAGGATCATCAAAAAAGCAAGAGCGTTCCAGAGAAACATCTACTTTTGCTTTACTGAATAAACCAAAGCCTTTGATGGTGTGGATCACAGCTGTGGAAAATTATTAAAGAGATGGGAATACCAGACCATCTGACCTGTCTCCTGAGAAATCTGTATGCAGGCCCAGAAGCAACAATTAAACTGGACATGGAACAACACACTGGTTCCAAATCAGGAAGGTGTACGTCAAGAACGTCAGGTATATTGTCACCCTGCTTATTTAACTTAAATGGAGAGTACATCATGCGAAATGCTGGACTGGATGAAGCAAAGCTGGAATCAAGATTGCTGGGAGAAATATCAATAACCTCAGATATGCAGATGACACCACACTTAATGGCAGAAAGTGAAGAAAAACTAAAGAGCCTCTTGTTGAAAGTGAAAGAGGAGAGTGAAAAAGTTGGCTAAAAACTCAACATTCAGAAAGCTAAGATCATGGCATCCGGTCCCATGACTTCATGGCAAATAGATCGAGAAACAAGGAAAACACTGACAGATTTTACTGTCTTGGGCTCCAAAATCACTGCACAGAGTGACTACAGCCATGAATTAAAAGAAACTTGATCCGTGGAAGAAAAGCTATGACCAATCTAGACAGCACATTAAAAAGTAGAAACATTACTTTGCCAACAAAGGTCCATCTAGTCAAAGCTATTGCTTTCCAGTAGTCATGTATGGATGTGAGAGTTGGACTATAAAGAAAGCTGAGGGCCAAAGAATTGATGCTTCTGAACTGTGGTGTTAGAGAAGACTCTTGAGAGTCCCCTGGACTCCTAGGAGATCAAACCAGTCCATCCTAAAGGAAATCAGTCCCAAATATTCACTGGAAGGACTGATGCTGAAGCTGAAACTCCAGTACTTTGGCCACCTGATGAGAAGAACTGTCTCACTGGAAAAGACCCTGATGCTGGGAAAGATTAAAGGCAGGAGGAGAAGGGGACGAGAGAGGATGAGATGTTCAAATGGCATCACTGACTCGATGAACATGAGTCTGAGTAAGCTCTGGAAGTTGGTGATGGACAGGGAAGCCTGGTGCACTGCAGTCCATGGGGTCGCAAAGAGTCAGACACAACTGAGCAACTGAACTGAACTGAAAGTTAATGATTTGGTTCCATTACAAAAGAGGCACTGACTGAGCTACCTGGAAAGCCCAAGAGGCATTGAAAAGTATACTAATCCAGCAATTCCATTCAACGTATATGTATCCAAAAAAAAATTAAGAGCATATGTTCACCTAGAAACTTGTACAAGACTGTTCACAGCAACTTTAATAGCCAAAAACTGAAAACAACCCAAATGCCCACACACACACACACACACACACACACACAAAAGGTATACATTTTGGTATATCCATACAGTAGAATTCTATACAGCAATAAAAAAAGAACTGTGGGTACATGCCACAGTATGGATGAATCTCACAAACATCATGTAAAGCAAAAGAACTCAGACAAAGTACAATTAAATGACCGCTACAAAAGTTGGAATAGTTTGGGGGATGGGAGGGAGAAATAACTAAGAGAAGCTTTGGGGGTTCTAGAATTGTTTTAGATCTTTCATCTAGAAAGTGGTTACAAGGTAATATATCATCAAATTTATGGGCAGTGTTATTTACATATTAACATGTTATACTGCAGTTTTAAAAGGTGGCACAAGATATTTATTTGGAACTTTTGACATAATGCAGAAGAATGGTTTTAATCTTAAATTTCAAAACATAAAACTACTCTAAGAATGTAATTATAATTGAAGTGATTTTATACTAAAATCAGCACACAGTAGATTCAACCAAAAGTATTACAAAGATAAATATTTTAAATTTTGTTCTAATATTTCTATCTTAGTTTGGTGTATGCCTCCAAGGGTTGGGCATAGTAAACGTCAGGGTAATCTCTAGCCTCATTTCAACATATTCTGGAAATAAAATAGTAATTAAATCCAAGTTTATCAATGAATAGATATGATCTACTGAGAAAGAGGGTAAGTGGTTAAGTAAAGGGGTTACAAGAGAGTAAAAATTTTTTAGTAACTGCTATGAGAAGTGAAAAAGAACTAACTAGGCAAAAAAGAATTACTGGGTAATGATGATGATCCAATTAAGATTGGTAAGCACAAATAATTTAGTAACTCCAGTCAGCAAAGTTATGGTTTGGCAGGTCGGAGCCAGGTACATAGAAATTAGTACTGATCTGTGGCTGGGTACTGATTGAAAAGATACAATGAACAGACAAAGAAGGAAAGCAGCACAACTTATTTCAAAAGTTAAATAAGGTTCCAAGCTACATGAGAAAATTAAAGCAGGAGGGAGATAAGAAAGGTATCAAAGGACTAAGGCTCTGGACTGAAACGAAACTGTCAATGACTATGTTCAAAAAAAAAAAAAATTCAACATATACAGAAATTCATGAACAGGTCTTATATACAAAGTGTCATTTTTTTCTCATTATTTTAGAAAATGAAATGCTCCGAACTATTAAAAGATTTCCTGTTTTAAGGGAACTAAGATTACAAATGGAAAACATTAAATGTCTCAAGTATTATAATTACAAATTTATATTTTCCTCAACATTCTATGTAAATCCAAAGATAATTTTTTTTCAATAATATTTTGAATTAACTAAAGAAGCATCCAAATTTCTTGGTCAATCAATGAACCTATACCACCTATACCATCTTTATCAAAAAATCTAATGTAAGCAAACAGGTCAATGCATACATCAATACACCATTCTTTAATTGTGTGGGTATCTGTTTAAAGTAAAGTCATATGACAAAAGAATTATTTCCCATTTCCAAGCTCTGTTCAGCTTGACCTTAAAAGTAAAACTGGTCAATAACAATATGCAATGAATGAATGAAGTATAAGTAGACAGGAAAAAGGTGGCTGAAAAGATTTAGGAACAAATAGCATGATAAAGGAATTAATCTCAGCAAAGAATGATGTTTTCAGCATATCTAAAGCTAAATGCAGTAATCTCTAATAAAAAGATTTAAAGTATAACAATTAAGCTTAGTATATAGTATGAATCTAAATTATTCAATACGGTTGAATTAAGCAGTATTTATTGAGTGTCTATTATTTTGCCCGGCAATGTGCTTGCTCTACTGCTGTAAGGCACTCATGCAAAAACATGTCCCTACCCTGAAAGACACTTCATAGTACAGAAAACCATATGTGAATTATTACAGTTTATCACAATACCAAACAATATCTTAAGTGCCAAACAAGTAAGATAAAGTCATAGCAGGGTATTTGCGACTTGATCAATATGGTTATTATGGGGGGGAGGGTGGATAATACCACTATCAGACCTCACAGGTGTACCTGATGTTTCTGACTGGCTCAGAAGAATGGTAGCAGTAAGAGAGTTGGGTTTTGTATGTCAAAGAAACATTACTAACATACACACATGTGCACACACCATTTATATACAAAGGAACTTCGTTTTGGTTAATAAACATTCAGTATCTGTTTTACCTTTTAATATAATGCACCAAAACTGTTAGCAAACTGCTTTCCAAACCTATATAAGTTAAACAATTAATAGAAATTATAATGCGATATGTGGGGAGGGCGGGGGGAGCCAGCTAGGTTTTCTAACTAACTAAAATTAAGATGTATTTGCCTATATGTTGACTCTGTAAAACTGTGCTGCTAGTATAGGCACAAGGAGAAGGCAATGGCACCCTACTCCAGTACTCTTGCCTGGAAAATCCCATGGACGGAGGAGCCTGGTAGGTTGCAGTCCATGGGGTTGCTGGAAGTCAGACACGACTGAGTGACTTCACTTTGACTTTTCACTTTCATGCATTGGAGAAGGAAATGGCAACCCATTCCAGTGTTCTTGCCTGAAGAATCCCAGGGATGGGGCAGCCTGGTGGGCTGCCGTTTATGGGGCTGCACAGAATCAGACACGACTGAAGTGACTTAGCAGCAGCAGCAGCATATAGGCACACAGCCTCAAAAATCACATACACATGGAATTTCATTGCTTTAATTTCATCCTTTAGCTTCTACAATACTGCCTTAGAGTGATTTCTGTATGTCACCCTCTGTATACATTCTTTCAACAAATTCTACCACTGTTTGACCAGCTCATTGCAAATCCAAGTTTTCCCCTGCCAGTGATCTTTAAAAAGTGAGTTTCCCAACTCCATTCACCATTGCAACGAAAAGAATAAAATACTTAGGAATATATCTACCTAAAGAAACTAAAGACCTATATATAGAAAACTATAAAACACTGGTGAAAGAAATCAAAGAGGACACTAATAGATGGAGAAATATACCGTGTTCATGGATTGGAAGAATCAATACAGTGAAAATGAGTACACTATCCAAAGCAATCTATAGATTCAATGCAATCCCTATCAAGCTACCAACGGTATTCTTCACAGAGCTAGAACAAATAATTTCACAATTTGTATGGAAATACAAAAAACCTCAAATAGCCAAAGCTATCTTGAGAAAAAAGAACGGAACTGGAGGAATCAACCTGCCTGACTTCAGGCTCTACTACAAAGCCACAGTCATCAAGACAGTATGGTACTGGCACAAAGACAGAAATATAGATCAATGGAACAAAACAGAAAGCCCAGAGATAAACCCATGCACCTATGGACACCTTATCTTTGACAAAGGAGGCAAGAATATATAATGGATTAAAGACAATCTCTTTAACAAGTGGTGCTGGGAAAACGGGATAACCACTTGTAAAAGAATGAAACTAGAGCACTTTCTAACACCATACACAAAAATAAACTCAAAATGGATTAAAGATCTAAACATAAGACCAGAAACTATAAAACTCCTAGAGGAGAACACAGGCAAAACACTCTCCAACATACATCACAGCAGGATCCTCCATGACCCACCTCCCAGAAGATTGGAAATAAAAGCAAAAATAAACAAATGGGACCTAATTAAACTTAAAAAGCTTCTGCACAACAAAGGAAATTATAAGCAAGGTGAAAAGACAGCCTTCAGAATGGGAGAAAATAATAGCAAATGAAGCAACTGACAAACAACTAATCTCAAAAATATACAAGCAACTCCTACAGCTCAATTCCAGAAAAATAAACGACCCAATCAAAAAATGGCCCAAAGAACTAAATAGACATTTCTCCAAAGAAGACATACAGATGGCTAACAAACACATGAAAAGATGCTCAACATCATTCATTATCAGAGAAATGCGAATCAAAACCACAATGAGGTACCATTTCACGCCAGTCAGAATGGCTGCGATCCAAAAGTCTACAAGCAATAAATGCTGGAGAGGGTGTGGAGAAAAGGGAACCCTCTTACACTGTTGGAGGGAATGCAAACTAGTACAGCCACTATGGAGAACAGTGTGGAGATTCCTTAAAAAACTGGAAATAGAACCCCCCCAAGCATTTCCTTCTCCAGGGCCCCCACGCCCCATGCCGACACAGGGAAGCCTGGAAATAGAACTGCCATATGACCCAGCAATCCCACTGCTGGGCATACACACCGAGGAAACCAGAATTGAAAGAGACACGTGTACCCCAATGTTCACTGTAGCACTGTTTATAATAGCCAGGACATGGAAGCAACCTATATGTCCATCAGCAGACGAATGGATAAGAAAGCAGTGGTACATATACACAATGGAGTATTACTCAGCCATTAAAAAGAATACATTTGAATCAGTTGTAATGAGGTGGATGGAACTGGAGCCTATTACACAGAGTGAAGTAAGCCAGAAAGAAAAACACCAATACAGTATACCAACGCATATATATGGAATTTAGAAAGACAGTAAACAACAACCCTATATGCGAGACAGCAAAAGAGACACAGATGTATAGAACAGTCTTTTGGACTCTGTGGGAGAGGGAGAGGGTGGAATGATTTGGGAGAATGGCATTGAAATATGTGTAATATCATACATGAAACAAGTCGCCAGTCCAGGTTTGATGCATGATACAGGATGCTCGGGGCTGGTGCACTGGGATGACCCAGAAGGATGGTATGGGGAGGGAGGTGGGAGGGGGGTTCAGGATGGGGAACACATGTACACCCTTGGTGGATTCATGTCGATGTATGGCAAAACCAATACAATATTGTAAAGTAATCAGCCTCCAATTAAAATAAATAAATTTATATTTAAAAAAATAAAAAGTGAGTTTCCATACATAGAAACCATTTATATTATTAACACAAGTACTATCAGTAGTGCTATTAATCCGTTTCAACATATCATATGTTAAACAGACTGGTATGGGATGTTTCTGACCACCTACTGTATTTCACATTTTCCCCCTATTTTAACATTTCTGAGATAAAGATGTATCTCACAATTAAAGGCATTTTATAATGTGCTCAACAGACAGTAATTAAACACAGCTGCCACTGTTCACCCATGAACTCAAGCATAATTGTTGACTGACCTTGTCATCAACTGAATTGTCTGCACTGTCAGTTTCATGCATGTTGAGTTTAACTACCTGCTAAATGTCTTAAAATATTACTCTGCAATTTGATATTGAAATGAAAACTTATCATGCACAAAGTTACAAAAATTAAGATTAGTAAATAAAATTTCATTATTGTTAGTAACAATCCCAATTTCATGTTTTCTTGCAAAGCAACAAAGCGACATGGGATATGAGAACAGCCACAAGTATTTTGTTTTGCTACTGAGATACATGCTAAAGGACAGACTATCACATGTCAAGCCATGGAAATGAAGGCAGAAGAAGTTGTCAAATCTCTGGAAATAGATAAAGGCTTTCCAAGCAATGAGTGGATGGTATAACCAATTATAGACTGCACAAGCATACAGCATTTTCTTTCTTACTGCCCATAAAATAGTGTTGTGTCATATTTTAATGGCAATTCAGGTTCCATGAATAAGATTTAAAAAATCAGAACTCATAGTTCTCGGTCTTTCCCAAGGTGGTGGCCAGGATGGCACCACCATTCACTCAGTTACTAAAGTCAGAAACCTGGAGATCATTCTTGACTCATTATTTCCAAAATATAAAAACAATTACATTTCTCATTATTACCTCTACTGCAACCATGGTACAGGTACCATCACTTGGACATTGCATCAACCTAACTTTTCCTTCTTCCATTCCAACACTCAGCACAATCCAATATTCACAGAACAGCTAGAGCAGTTCTCAACTTTGGCACTATGACATTTTGGGCCAACAATCCTTTGCTGGAGGGGGCTTACTGAAGAATGTTTAGCAGCATCCCTTGTCTCTACCCACTAATGCCAGTAGCATACATCATCACCCCCGAGTCATGACAATCAAAAATCTCTGCAAATTGCCAAATGTCCCCTGTAAAGCAAGATATAACCCATAGTTGAGAATCACTGAACTAGAGGAAAGGATGTTGTTTAAATGCTTCCCTGCTTAAAACTCAATGGTTTCTCATTTTACATATAGTAAAATCTGCACTCCTTACAGTCCCTGCTAACCCAAACATATCACACGTAAGCCGGACTCTGGCCTAGCCCTCTAGCCTCAGGTGAAGCCACTACACTGTTCTGGTATTGTGCTCTCTCCCTGCATTATCACCTCTCAGTTCCTAAAATACAACACCCATTTCTGCTACAGAGATTTTGCACCGGCTCTTCCTTGTGCCTGGACCAGTCTCGTCAGGTTTTGTGCAAGCTCAGCTTAAATTTAACATCCTCAAAGATGCCTTTCCTGACTGTATGTATCTCATTATTACTAATCACTATACCTCAATCACTCCCTTCACAGCTTTTAACACAGTGTATGGTTATTTTGTTTACCTGATTATTGACTGTCTCTCCCATGAAGACAAATACCTTGTCTGCTTTATTTCCAACATCTAGGCAAAATGAAATGAATGAACTTATCAGCTGGAGAACCTTAAGTACTAAATAAGCTGATATCAATAACCTCAGCACCACTCCCCTCTCATTCCCCACCTATATTTATGATCAGTCCCTTGAAGTGGAGAGGGGAAAGCTGAGAGAAGAGGAAGAGACTAACAAAGCCCTCATCCATAAAGTACCCTTGTCATCATCATGTTCTCTGAGGCACTGGGTGCAGATTAAATGACATATGTAATGAATCTAAAGCACTGGAAGGGTGTGAAAAACAGCCTATATTTAATAAATGACGACTTTATATGTAAAGCCTCAAACACAATGCCTATAACAGATAACTGAAAAATGACAGTTTTCTTGCCCCTTTTAATATCACTCTACCACCATCTCACCGGGAATAGAGCAGGAATGGAATTTTGTACCTCAAAGATATACCTCTGCCCTTCTGGCCCTCCAGGAACCCAACATACCATCCTAGACGTAACATACGTTAAGTTGGTCACATATGTATATTGACTAAGGAAAGCCAAGTATCTATTAACCAAAGCCAACTCATCACAAAACAGCTTCAGAATTATATTTCAGTTAGTTTCAGTAAATAAAATAACCACATGAATATTGTTTCTGAACCCAGCTTTAAATTAAACTTACTGTTTAACAGTATCAGTATTGGTTACTAAAAATACCTAATATATCTAAGACAAATTTACTTACAGGAAATAAACCAGTAAGCTCTGCACAACTTTTAGCTAATAGAGCAAAATGAGAGATCTTAAATTCCTTTTTAAAATGTTGCTTCTGACAGCAGCCTGTATATGCATGGGCGAGGCAGGGGAAAGTGATTAAAGGAATATATTAAAAAGGGAACATAAAGGAAGCCAGACTGCCAGGGTCTGAATCCCCAGTTCTGCTAATTACTAGCTATGTGAACTCTGGGAAATCACTTAACTTCTCCATGTTTCAGTTTATCTGTAAACTGAAACTTAAAAAGAGTGTCCACCTCATGGGGTTGTTATATGGATCCCAGAAGTTAGTATATGTAAAACGCTTAGGTAGTACTGCTATTAATGTTATTATATTGCTGTTATCAGTATTTTGATTCTTTGTGTTATTATGGTTAATAGATGCCATACTGGATAGCACATAAACAAAACATTTCCATCACTGCAGAAAGTTCTATGAAATAGCATTGTATCAGATGACCAGATAGTTAGAATGCCTGATAAGATAATGCATACATCTCTTCTAATTTTTCAGAAAGTGCTTTAAAAAAGGCACTCCAAACCCAAGTAGTCTTTAATAACTGACAATAAGAAGAACTTGGATTCTGGTCCTATTTAACAGTCAAAGAAAAGAAAAGTGGTGAAGGAAAGAGAGATTATCTTTTATAAGGATCTCAATTCTACAAGATAACAAAAATGATTCTTTTATTTTCTGTCCACCTTACTCTACTAAACTCTCTCAGCAAAGGCTATTATCTAGAAAAGGAATTCATTATTAATTATATTCAAATATAATTATCAACATATTAAGAAAACACATTTGTGATACAGTATTGTATGTGCTTCTTTAACACAGTAAATGACACATCTAGAGGTGGATCTAACAGTTAGCCCAATTTTAAAGCACTGCTTAAGATAAAAGATATTTTGAGATATCTGCAACATCTGTAATTTAATATGAAAATATTTCTGATTTCTATTTGTAAGAAAGCTACAGTATTGCTCATACAATCGTGATTTGTTACCTACACTCAAAATTAAAGAAAATGTGACATTTCTCTTAGAGATTAGGGAAAATGAAAATATGATTATTTTCCCAAGTTTATGAATCCCAGGCTTAAAAAAAATTGTTTAAGAGATTCATTATAGAGTTTATTGCTTAAGACTTTATTATAGAGTTATAAAAACTTGGACTCAAACCTACCACTTCCTAGCTAGAGAAAAGTACTTAACCTCTCTACCTCATCTGTGAAATTTAATACCTATGTAACATTGTGGTGTTATTTATCATCATGCTACTGGACAAAGTATTTGACACATTCTCAATAAACACATATTCTATTATAATCAGTAACCAAGTTCTGTCAGGTATGTACTTCAGAACCCTCTGTGCATCAGAAAGTCAGAGACTGGATGTCAGTTGGTCTGGGGTAGATACCAACCATTCTTTATTTTCTATTTTTTTAAACTTCTTCTATTTATTTTTAATTTTTTGGTTGTATTGGGTCTTCATCACTGCGGGCAATCTTTCTCTAGTTGCAGCTACTGGGGGCTACTGTTCATTGCAGTGCACAGGCTGCTCATTGCAATGGCTTCTCTTGTTGGCAAGAACAGGCTCTAGGTGCAAGGCTTCAGTAGTTGCAGCACATGGGCTCAGTAGTTTTGGCTTGAGGGCTCTAGAGCATAGGCTCAGAAGTTGTGGTTCACAGGCATAGGTGAATCTTCCCAGACCAGGGATTGAATCAGTGTCCCCTGCACTGGCAGGCAGACTCCCATCCACTGAGCCACTGCTGCTGCTGCTGCTGCTAAGTCGCTTCAGTCGTGTCCGATTCTGTGCAACCCCACAGACGGCAGCCCACTAGGCTCCTCTGTCCCTGGGATTCTCCAGGCAAGAACACTGGAGTGAGTTCCCATTTCCTTCTTCAATGCATGAAAGTGAAAAGTCAAAGTGAAGTTGCTCAGTCCTGTCTGACTCTTAGCGACCCTACGGACTGCAGCCTACCAGGCTTCTCCGTCCATGTTTTTTCCAGGTAAGACTACTGGAGTGGGCTGCCATTGCCTTCTCCAGCTGAGCCACTAGGAAGTCCCATTCTTTAGCTTATGTTTAAAGCTCCCAGGTGATTCTAATGTGCAGTCACTGGCCAAAGGACAAAGTTCAAACTCTACCTTGGCACACTTGGCACTCTGGTCACTGCTTACAGCTCTATATTTTAATCTCTCTCTATAGTTAACCCCAAGCCTCTTCACACACACTCAAACTAATGCTTCCTCAATAAGTGGGCTATAGCAGGGGCCCTCAAACTTCAGACTGCATCAGAATCACCAGAAAGACCTGTTAAAACACAAACTGCTGGCCTCTACCTCAAGAATTTCTTGATACAGTTGGACTAGGGTGAGGGCCAAGAACCTGTATTTCAGACAAGTTCTCAAACAGGTAATGTTAATAATACTGGTGCAGCAAGCACAATTTAAGAACCACTGAGTTCTAGACCAGATCACTACATTATCCCTCTATATTTACCTGGAAAGCCATTCCATCTCCATCATCCCACTCCTGCCTGGTTAACTTCTACTCTTCTTTCAAAACTTACGTTAAGAATTTGTGTTCAGGAAGCACGTGCTCCTTCAACAAACCACTTCAAGGCATGTATTACCTACTATAAAACTTATCTGCCAAAAAAACATGCTATGGAAGTTCTTAATGGTACTCTTATGCACAAGGTAGATATCTGCTACCATATGCAAGTTCTTTTCTAAGAATTGGGGGAAAGGGCCTCTGGGCAGGTGATTAGAAAATCATGAAAAAAGCAAATGGATAGTTGGTCAAGAAAAGTGAAATCTGGATTTCAGCCCTGACCAAGCCCCTTGGCTGGAGCATCTTTATGCAGAGCATCACCAATTCCACAGCCAATCATGGCACCCCGGCACAGCATACCACTAAAAGACAAAGGAATAGCACTTTGACCAATCCTGGATTTGAGAAAGGGAGAAAGAGAGGGAGGAAGGAGCAATAAGGCTATTGGAAAAGGAATTTTGGAGGCTATCACACCTAGGTTCTGAGTCTTGAATTCTCTGCACATCAGGAAGACAAGAACTGTGCTTTTATGTCTTTATAACCAGAGTGTAAGGCACACTACAGGTGTTCAACAAATGTCTCAATAACTCAAAATGACTAAAATTATATGAAGACACTTGCTAATCTTTTTTACACCAAATGAAGAAGTAAACACCCATAGCTAAAACCAAAAACTGTTAAGTACTATCTAAATATTAATGTATTTGGTCTGTACACAAATCAGCTAAAGGAAAGCATGAATTATTCTAATAACCTGTTAGAAGATGAGACAAAGGAGCCTGCTGATAACACACTCAAACTTAACTAAAGTCTTTAAAATCAAAAACTTTGCATTACCTGATTCAGACTTTATTTCCTCAACAGAGACTAAAAAATTTACAGGAATCTTGGAAACTAAGTCCAAGCCACAAATTTTACAATGAAGAAACTAAGGTTCAGAGAAGTAGTGATTCAAAGACACACAGCTATTTAGTGATAAAGCTGCGATTAAGTCAAGTCTCTAGCCCTACCCTCGTTTTTCTCTCTTATATCACATTCTCTTCACATTTATAAATTATTAAATATCCAAAACTTTGTTAAAAGCTCAGATTAACCCAGGTTTTGCTTCCCATACCCCATTTTTATGACAGGAAAAGCAGACATCTGACCATCTTACTTTAAGAACTTACACAAAGAAGTAACTTTCAAAATTATGTTTTGCTTTTGGTAAAGATTCATTCCTAGTCTCTCTGCGAAATTATACATGCAAGGCTATTTTTATTTTTTTATAAATAAAAATCTTGATACAGCCATCGAATCTTCTCAATTACCAAGGAAGCATTACAAATGGATTTCCAAGATGTACTACTTTCTAGAGAAAAAAAGAGTCTGATTTTTTAAAATATATTTAACAATAAGCACAAAACTCTGACTATAACCCTCATCTATTAACCTGAAAACCTCACCCTCTGACCACTCTCATTGCTGCTGCTGCTAAGTCGCTCAGTCATGTCCGACTCTGTGCGACCCCACAGACGGCAGCCCACCAGGCCCACGGTCCCTGGGATTCTCCAGGCAAGAACACTGGAGTGGGTTGCCATCTCCTTCTCCAATGCGTGAAAGTGAAAAGTGAAAGTGAAGTCGCTCAGTCGTGTCCGACTCCTAGCGACCCCATGGACTGCAGCCTACCAGGCTCCTCTGTCCATGGGATTTTCTAGGCAAGAACACTGGAGTGGGTTGCCATTTCCTTCTCTGACAGAGCTTATTGTTGAACCAGCTTTACGTGCTAAGAAGAATCAGCTAGCTCTATGTGGTGCTGCTGCTGCTAAGTAGCTTCAGTCCTGTCTGACTCTGTGCGACCCCACAGATGGCAGCCCACCAGGCTCCCCGGTCTCCTGGGGTTCTCCAGGCAAGAACACTGAAGTGGGTTGCCATTTCCTTCTCCAATGCATAAAAGTGAAAAGTGAAAGTGAAGTTGCTCAGCCGTGTCCGACTCTAGGGACCCCATGGACTGCAGCCTACCAGGCCCCTTCGTCCATGGGATTTTCCAGGCAAGAGTACTGGAGTGGGGTGCCACTGCCTTCTCCTCTATGTGCTAGTAAGAACCAATTAATTAATAGTCCTTGCTTCTGGAAAGTAACCTTATGATTTATCTGGATTGTAACTTTATTCACCTTTTAAACTTAACACCAGAGGATGCAATGGCACCCCACTCCAGTACTCTTGCCTGGAAAATCCCATGGACGGAGGAGCCTGGTGGGCTGCAGTCCATGGGGTCGCTAAGAGTCGGACACGACTGAGCGACTTCACTTCCACTTTTCACTTTCATGCACTGGAGAAGCAAATGGCAACCCACTCCAGTTTTCTTGCCTGGAGAATCCCAGGGGCAGGAGAGCCTGGTGGGCTAACGTCTATGGGGTCACGCGGAGTCGGACACGACTGAAGTGACTTAGCAGCAGCAGCAGCAACAGGTAAAAGTTAACTTTTTAACTGATACATTAATCCATGAGGCATTAGTAACATTACACAGGTGAGAAGACTGAGGTTTAGAGAGGTTAAAGAATCTGTCCATGTTTACATACCTAGGAAGGAGATGAATTAGAATTTGACACCAGGAGTGTAACTCAGACCAGGATATCTCTTAGACAACAGACAATGGCTTTCTTAGCCCTTCATTATGTGACAGTGCTTCCTTCATCAGGGAATGCACAAACTTTTTAACTATCTCCACAGTACAAAGCATACACTAGGGCATTTTCTTCCCGAAAATTAATTCAGGCTTTAACAATTAAGCAGGACATAGCTTAAGACATTCTTTAGCTTCTATATCTTGCGTTCTGTCATAAGAATTTCTGCACATATACTACTTTGTACTATCTAGTATCTACTGGAGAACAGAGAAAGCCTACCTCTCAGTACTCTAAATGAGATAGGAAAAAAATAATAAAAACCTAATATAACAGAATTGGCAGAGCTTCAGGATAACTTCACAGAAGATAACTTCAGGATAGCTTCAGGGAATCAGTTACCTCAAAAGAGGCAATCAGGTCATATTCATGCTTGACTATGTATAAAACACTTTTTTTTTTGCCTCTCTAAGACTGAGGAAACAAGCAGTGGCGTCTCAAACTTCTACCTGAACCTTTAGACCAACTCAACAATTATGAAGAGAAATCTTGCCAGAGGCTAAAAACAGCACAGGTGATACTTAACTACCAAAGTCAAGGAACTACCCTGAAAAACTCTTCTAACTCTTCCTGATACATTAAAAATGATCTACTTTGGGAGGCGGCGGGGGAATGACAAGGAGAGGGGGGGGGGGCATGTCCTCTTACCTCTGTACTTTATGCTTCCAAAGTATCCTAAACCTGATGCTCTCACAACTTCCATGTATTATCCTTATTAGCTTGGTTTGTTGCTTTGGGGGGTTTGGTTTTTAAATCTCTCTCAAGAGAACAGAACCTGCTTAAAAGCAAAGTTTACGTATTAAACAACTTTGTATACTCACTACTAGTCATGGAGTAGGCACTCATAAATATTTATTGAAAGAATCTTAACTGGATTCCCATCACAGAGATAAGACAACTGAGGCCTCTAGAAATCAAATGTTCTACTCAAGACTACCTGTTATATGATGGAAAAGGAAAGAAAATCAAATCTCTGTAAGATAAACTTCAAAATGCAAAAGATTTCAAACAGCATAAATAAGGCTGAGATTAAAATGCTCTTTTAAGAGATTTAAATTGTGGGTTCTGAAAGTAAGCAGGTTTAAATCCTGACTCTTATTCATTAGTTGTGTGGCCCTGCAACAAGTATTCTACAAAATACCATCCTTATGAACCCCACCACTTACCAAACATTACTGTGCCAATAATATATCTGCAATATACGAAAATACAAAGAGAGTGAAAGATATCAGGAAGACTTGAAATAGATTCTACAGCTCAGTGTTTATTTCCTTTTTCTATTTTTCCTTTCTTTGTGACATATAACAACTATATAGCATAATACATAAAATCTAAATAATAGTTTAAAGAATTATAAAGTGAGCACTCCATGTAACTATCACTAACATCAAGAAATCACAGAATTCTCTATAATGTGTCCCTCCCTCATTACAAACATGGGAGACTTAATCAAACCTAATAAACTTATCTAGTTTAAATTTTCTGGTTTAAACTTATCTAGTTTAAATAAGTTTTAATAAAACTTATTTAAGATTAAATAAATTTAACCTAATCTTTAAAACAGATAATAGCAATATAACTTCTTCACAGGGTTATTGCAAAATATTTATTGGTACACAGTAAATACTCAAGGAGTGTTCCTTACACACACATTATACACCAGAACAAAGACATGAGGGACGTGGAATAAAGTATGAAATCAATCTAGTGAGAGCATAAAACCCAGAGAGAAGTACAGTGCAGAGACAGAGCTGGAAAGCTAGGCTGGAGCCATCTAACAAAGAAAAGAAAAAGCTACATAAGGGAAATTGAGAAAATTCACTGGGCAATTTTGAAAGAATTTTCCATAGGTCTCTTGTTTTTTCTGCCTATCTTGAAAACAGAGACACCAACTGTCTTTGATTCAAAGTTTTCAAGTATATTTGTAGAATGAATTATCTTGGGAAAGAGAAATAGCATCTCCCTCAGAGAAAAGGAGAGGTATGCTTATAACCCATTATAAAAATACGAATTTCTCTAAGCTTAGGATTCCTCTCCTCTAACACAACCCAATACACATGTAGGTGTCACATCTTCACTCTACCATGTACAAAGTGGGGCTCCAAGATCTGACACTAATGCTGATGCTGTGGCTACTGTTATTGCTGTAGTGTACTGTTCATCTCTGACCAAGGAGTCTCATGACTCCATTAAACTGTAGCAGGTTAACTTGTTAGCAAGTTAAATCTCAGTAAAATCTCAGAACTTCCACATTTTTTGACAGGCATTAGTAAATAATCAATGATCAATCAAACTGAAAGATGCCACTTCCATACTGTCAGAATGGATTTTTTAAAAAAGCAAAACTCAACTATATGCTGCCTTCAAGAGGGGTATTTTAAACACAAAGAAAACTTTAAAGTAACTGGATAGAAGAAAATACACTACAGAAACAGTAAGCTCAAGAAAATTAGAGTGGCTGTATTAACTGAATGTGCCTAGAAATAAAGCTTCAAAATTCAGAAGCAAAAAGCAACAAAATTAAGGGAGAAATACGTAATTCCACAGTCACAGTTAGATATTTTAACATCCCTCTCAGCAACTGATATAACTAGACCAAAAAAAAAAAAAAAAAAAAGAAAAAAAAACAGTAGACACAAATGATTTGAAAAATGCTACCAAAACACCTGAATCTAACCGATATTTACAGAATAGTACACCATACAATTGCAGAATACGTATTTTTTCAAGTGTGAAAAGTATATTAATATAAACCACATGATGAACCATAACTCAAGGTTCTATATATTTGAAAAGATTAAAATTATACAGCATATATCTCAAGCCTCAAAATGAAATTGTTAGAAATCAATAACCAACATATCTAAAATAATGCCAAATATTTGAAAATTAAACAAAATCCTTTTTAAATAATCCTGGGTCAACAAAGAAATCACAAAGCAAGTTAGAAACTATTCCAAAGTAAATGATAATAAGAATATCAAAATCTGTAGGCAACTGCAGTGCTTAGAAGAAAACCTAGAGCTTTGCATGTTTAAATTAGAAAACAAGAAATGTCTGAAATCTCTAACCACTTTCAGATCAGATCAGTCACTCAGTCGTGTCCGACTCTTTGTGACCCCATGAATCGCAGCACGCCAGGCCTCCCTGTCCATCACCAACTCCCGGAGGTCACTCAGACTCACATCCATCGAGTCAGTGATGCCATCCAGCCATCTCATTCTAACCACTTTAAGAAGCTAGAAAAGGAAAAGCAAAATACATGGGGAAAAGAAAATTATAAACAACAGGAAAAAAATGAGAGAGAAAAGACAAACAGAGAAAACCAGCATTGTTATTTTTGAAAAGATATACAGATAAACCAAGAATTAGACTGGTCAAGAAAAAAAACAAAGAACACACTAATAACATCAGAAATTAAAGAGATATCAATACAAATCCTACAAACATCCTAAAGATGACAAGGGAATTGTATAGAAATCTGTGTCAACAAACTTCTTTAAAAATACACCAAAATTGACATAAGATGAAACAAAATCTATTTCCAATTAAAAACAAAAAAGAATTTGAACTTACCAAAAGTCTCCCTACAAAAAAAGAAAAAATTTAAGTCCAAACGGTATCACTGATGAATTCTACTAGTCAAGGAATATTGCAGTAAGTAGAGGGAACACCTCCCATACTTTTGAGAGTGAAAGTGAAAGTGAAGTCGCTCAGTCATGTGGACTCTTTGCGACCCCGGTAGCCTACCAGGCTCCTCGGTCCGTGGGATTTTCCAGGCAAGAATACTGGAGTGGGCTGCCATATCCTTCTCCAGGGATCTTCCCAACCCAGGGATCGAACGCTGGTCTCCTGCATTGCAGACAGACGCTTTACCGTCTGAGCCACTAGGATACTTTTGAGAGTATCCTAATCCAAATACTGAAACCTGACAAAGACATTACAACCAAAGAAAACTACAAAATAATATTCCTGATGAAAAAATATCCTCAAATTCTAGCAAAACATTAAATGTAAAAGAGATAATACACTGTGACCAAGTGAGGTTATCCTACAAATCAAGATTATTTTATCATTTGAAAATCACCACTGGTATTTGAAAAACAGTGGTAGAATGATGAACACTTTGTTGCTACATTTTGGCTCTTGCAAACATTTTTGTTCACATATCCCAGCATAGAAGAATTTCTCTTATTAGGAATAAAAAGACAAAAACATAATTACTAGGTTAACATATATGTATTCTACTACTACAAAAGTCACTTTCTTTTACAAAATGACTATGTCCCTCCAAAAGTGGTAGGCTAATTTCCCCACATTCTCACCAACACTTGATATCATCAGAATTTTTAGTATTTGCCAATCTGATAGAAGTGAAACGATTTCTTATGGTTTAGTTTTACTTCGCACTCTCCCAATTAACAATGAGATTATAATTCAGCCAAGTGAAAGGGTTGCTGTAAATCACGTGAGAGAGCTGCAACCAGCATTCTTAGTTTCAAAAATATATACAATATATCAGCATGTACTGCATAAAGGTTAAGTGTTATTTCCATTGTGTGTGTTTGTACTGGGTCACAACATAAAATGTTTCTGTAACTTTGTGCTTTCAGTCAGTTAAAAGCCATCTATAGAGCTGTTTAATTGCAGCAAAACTCTATAGAGAAATTTGGAGGACTAACAGGTGCATCGTTTAGGCTCAAAGCACAAAGGAATGTATCCTATAAAGAAGGTAGCAATGACTGTCCTTTAAGCCCTAACTGGCAAGAACACAGAAAAGGAAGGGGAAAAAAACTTGAAAGAAGCAATAAGGTGTGAATTAGTACACAGAGAAAAGATTCTATAAAACCAACTGGCCTATGACCTACTTAAAGCTCAATTAAAAAGAATCTCATTTGTCAAAAACAAGGTTTCTCTCAGCACTAAAACTCAGGAAGTTGGGATCCTGTCCTCTTGACTACCAAATTGATCCCTTCTTCTCTGTAGACACATCCTTATTCCCACCTCAAGAATCATCTTTCCTAGGCTTATGCAAGAGCATCCTTTTAGTTCTATGCTTCGTTCTTTTCCCTACAGTATCACAGTAGCAAGGATTTATATGTCTAGAGACATATTTTAATTCAGCTAACAAAGATCTACCAAGCCCTTACTTTATCACCTATTAAGAAATTTAGCTGTATCTCCTGAACAATTTTAACTCCGGGTTATAGTCTCTAAATCTTATTCTTAACTAAATTGCCTTCTTTTGAAGATATTTTGCTTCTTAGACTGTGAAACCTCCAATATACCATGACCAATTTTTGCTCCCCTCTTTGTCCACCAGTTGACCTAGGTTCAATCCCTGGGTAGAGAAGATCCCCTGGAGAAGGAAATGGCAACCCACTCCAGTATTCAAGCCTAGAGAATTCCATGGACAGAGGAGCCTGGTGGGCTATAGTCCATGGGGTTGCAAAGAGTAGGACATGGTTGAGCAACTAACATTTTTCAATATCTGTACTCCATTTTAAATAATTATTCTTTTTCATAATTCTCTCTTCAAAAGTAACTGGACCAATCATACTACAGCAACTGTCTGATGTAATAAGTTTATGAATCTACCTGCCACTTAATAGGAGGGTGATGTTAGTCATTTATATTTAACTTCCCTGAGATTCAATCTCATTCCTAAAATGAGTAAAACAATAGGTATCAAGCAATGATGAGAACTGCATAATCTCCACTGTCCTTTTTTTGCCTTTCTACTTAACTTTTTAAATTTTAATGTCCTCTATACGCAATAAAATAATTTTATAGAGGGAGGCACTTCAACTGAGGTACCAGGAAATACAAAGAGGAAAAAGCATGAAGACAAAACAAGTATGAGTAAACTTATTAAGTGGGGTTACTGCTTTGCCTAAGTGGTCTTCTTGTACATAAAGATTCTAAATTGTAAAGATACTTCTGTCCCCATGGCAAGCAAAATTCTAACAAACCACAGTGACTCAACCTCATAAGCAACCCTCCAGTGTGGGAGAGACCTGTAATTATAAGGGGGTATGACTCCTGTGATTGCTATATGGCAAATAGATTTTTGCATATGTACTTAAGGTCCCTAATCAGTTGAGTTCATCAAAAAGATCATCCTGAGTAGGTCTGATCTAATTAATTAGATCAGCTTTAAAAAGGAGTCTCCTAAGGGAGTCCAGAGGACAAAGACAGAGGAAGCCAGAGCAACTCACTCTTGCTTGCCTGGATGAAAGCAAAAAGTCATGACGTGAAAATGCCTATATGACATGTGGTAAAGAAGTGAGAAAGCCTTGCCAACAGCTAGAAAGAAGATGGTGAGTCCAGTCATACAGCCACAAGGAAATTCTGCCAACAAGTAGTGAGCATGGAAGGTCCCAAGCCTCAAATAAGAACTGAGCCAGCACACCCAACATCTTGATTTTAGCCAAGTGAGATATTGAACAGAAAGCCCCGCTACAAAGTACCCAGATTTCTCACCTATATAAACTGTGAGATAATAAATAGGTGGTGTTGAAGCTGCTAAATGTACTCTGCATTTAACTTATATGCAGAGTACATCAGGAGGAACGCTGGGCTGGATGAAGCACAAGCTGGAATCAAAATTGCCGGGAGAAATATCAATAACCTCAAATATGCAGATGACACCACCCTTATGGTAGAAAGTGAAGAACTAAAGAGCCTCCTGATGAAAGTTAAAGAGGAGAGTGAAAAAGCTGGCTTAAAGCTCAACATTCAGAAAACTAAGATCATGGCATCTGGCCCCAACACTTCATGACAAAAAGATGGGGAGACAGTGGAAACAGTGGCTGACTTTATTTTTCTGAGCTCCAAAATCACTGAAGATGGTGACTGCAGCCATGAAATTAAAAGACGCTTACTCCTTGGAAGGAAAGTTATGACCAACCTAGACAGCATATTAAAAAGCGGAGACATTACTGTCAACAAAGGTCCATCTAGTCAAGGCTATGGTTTTTCCAGTAGTCATGTATGGATGTCAGAGTTGGACTATAAAGAAAGCAGAGCTTTTGAACTGTGGTGTTGGAGAAGATTCTTCAGAGTCCCTTGGACTGGAAGGAGATCCAATCAGTCCATCCTAAAGGAGATCAGTCCTGGGTGTTTACTGGAAGGACTGATGTTGAAGCTGAAATTCTAATACTTTGGCCACCTGATGTGAAGAGCTGACTCACTGGAAAGACCCTGATGCTGGGAAAGACTGAGGGCAGAAGGAGAAGGGGATGACAGAGGATGAGATGGTTGGATGGCATCACCGACTCAATGGACATGAGCTTGAGTGAACTCCGGGAGTTGGTGATGGACAGGGAGGCCTGGCATGCTGCGGTTCATGCGGTCGCAGAGTTGGACACAACTGAGCAACTGAACTGAAGCTACTAAATGTGTGGTACCTCGCTATACATTAAAAAAAAAAAAAATACAATCCCAAAATTTTCATTTTAGTGATAAGGAAAGTAAGGCTCAAAGAGCGACACCCCAAAGATCAAAAACCTAGGAAAAGTTTAAAATAACTTCAGTCCTGGGCTCTCTTCCTACCACAGCCCCCTTAAGGCTTTAAGACAGTTATTCAAATCAACAGTATTTGTATACCGTGTTCAAAGGAAGCAATTCTAGCAACATTTTCCATATGGAAAATAACAATTTTCCACATTTCACATGTATTTTAATACCCCTAAGTTTTGCCAGAATATCAAAACTAAAGTGGATATTGAGGAATTTCCAATCAAAGTAGCTTGGTTGTTAAAATGACCATTGATAGACCATGGAGTAAACTTAATGTACGTTTTGAAATATAACGAAAAAATCGTAGCAAAACTCTTGTCGGTTTTTCTAGTACTTTATTTAGACAGCAAACTACTTGTGTTATAACTATTCGCAAAAACTGAAAGCAAGTAAACAACCTTCCCGAACTTTTCGCTATTTCCTCCCTGGAGCAAATTTTTTTAGCCTGAATTTTCTGTACAGTATGAGTACAAGGTACATTATTCAATACAATACACAAGTTGTTTTTGTTTTCACCGTTCTGAATCTTTATTTTATTAAGTGCTTCACCATCAGAATTTGCAATTTTCTGAAAAAGGCACATGAAAATCTAAAAGATGGAGTCAAATACCACGTAAGTCACAAATCACACAACTTTCTTTATGTCATGTCAAATACTTCCATAAACACTACGTTCGCGAAGAGATGAAAGAAAAAAAACTCCTCTCTAGTCACAATCACGAAAATAAACTATACACATCACCTTAACATCGACGAACAGCAAATAATTCGCTATCGAAGCATACAAACAGCATTGGTTTGAATCTATAAGTACCCAAAACCATCCCCGGCTTTAGTGTAAAATCGTGCACCCTGGGGCACGATTCTCCGCAATATGAAGAGAATCGGTAACATTTCAAATGTAGGTAGAAGAGGTGACGTGACAATCCTAAAACCTGAAAATTTCTTAGTCCCCATAGCACACAAGAAGCACCCAGTTTGGACTCTCCAATCGAGGCCCAGGTTCAACTCCAAGCACTCCGGTTTCCTAGCTCTTCACCCCGCCCCCACCCCGAGAAAGGAGGGAAAACAACTTTTATTGGCCTCGTCTCCCGAGGGGCTGGAAAACTAGCGGGGCAGTGCTCCGGCCTGCACACGTTTCACAAGGAGGCCTCCGTCGGGGGCGGGGAGGGCAGATAGCGGGAAAGCCCGGCTTTGACGTCCCCTCTGCCCCAGGCGCCAGCCCCCCGCTCCTCCCCACTGAGAAGAGGCCTGGGCCGGTCGCCTCGCCGAGCGACCCCCAGGCCCCTCAGCCGAGGCGAGCTCGTTGTCATGTGACGCCGCCGCCGCCGCTAAAACACCGCAGAAACGCAGGGCGGCGGATGGCATTCGCACCAGCCCGCCTCGGCCCGGCCCCGCCGGGCGCGGGCGAGTCCCGAGAGTCCGGGCGGGGGGGCGGAGGGCGGGCTTGGCGGCGGGCCCGAGCGCGCCACAAAGGCTTCCGCGCCCGTCGCCGTAGTGTCCGAGCGGGCGGGGGTACAATTTTCGGGGCCCGCGGGAGGGGTGCGGAGCGACTAGGGTTCCGGGGTGCCCGCCGCGCCCACAGCCGTCCCCGCTGGCGCCCGGACGGCCAGAGACCGCCGCGCCCCGCACAGGCCTGCGCGGCCTCCCTCCCCCGCGCGGGGCCCGCGCCCGGCCCGCCCGCTCTCCGCTCGCGCTCTCTCGCTCTCGCCCGGCCTCCATCTTGAATCGGCGCTTCCAGCCCCCGCGCCGCTGCCGCCGCATTCCCCCTCTTTCCCGCCCCCCGCCGCCGTCGCCGCCGCCCGCGCTCACCTCAGCTGCCCATCCGGGCACCGCCGGCCGTCGACCTAGTTTCCCCCCAAAAGTCTCCGGTGTGTTATTCCCGATGTGGGGGGGTTGTTACGGGGTGGTCGCCGGGGGTTCGGGAGCGGGGGCCGCGCCTTCAACGGAGCTGCAATCCTAACCCGCCATCTGGTGGCATTTTCCACACGCCAATGGCGCCGCTGCAGACTTGGGTCCGGACCGCCCTCTGCTGGCCGCGGTGCTTACTGCCTCGCTGACGGGACGGGCCTGCCCGGAAAGGGGAGGGAGCTGAGGCGCGAGCTGGGGGCCGCGGCGGGGACGCGCGCGAACGTTTTCCTGTGGGGATTGCGCGCACGCGCACCAGCGGGGCGGGAAACGTGGCCTCTGCGTGGCGGGCCGGCCCCCGCACGGAGCGCTGGCCCAGCTCAGCCAATCGCAAGCGGCGGATTCCTCTCCGTGAGGGGGCTGTGGAGGTTCGTGGGCCGCCCGAGGCGGGCGGAAGGATGGCGGCGGTGGCGCCTGCGCGCCCTGCTAGCTGAGTTGCCGCCCGCCATTTTTGGAGCTTTTCCGAGACCTAGGAGGGAAACCCGCCCCAGGCCCCTTCACCGCGGCCCCTCCCCAGGTCGCGGGACTAGCGCAGCCCCGCCCGGTCCTGCTGCCCCCATCCCCCGCCTCTGCAGAAAAGCGTCCTGCAGAAAAGCGGAGGGGTGGCAGCGCTAAACCACGCTCCCGCCTCTCCTGGTGTCAACCAGGGCCTCAGAGCTTAGCATTGTACGAGCGATTTATTGTCTGCTGTTGACGAGGTGCTTTCCCGGGCGAGGGTGAAAAGGTTTTGAGAGCTGTTTGGGACCTCCCTCGCCGTGCATCTAGACGCAACACTGCGCGCCCCAGGCCGATTGGCGTCGTCACTGCCTCTAAAGCAGATCCTTTTCGTGGTGCCGGCTTTGCATAAGGCGGCAGCATTGGCTAGTTAGTGAGAAAAGAATGTAAGTAGATTGAGAAAATACAGCCTCCGCTTTGGAATCAGATTTCTCCTTCCACAGTCTAGGACTATTCTCAGTAGCTCTGAAATGGACGGGAGAATCCTAGCCGTTTAGCTGCCAAAAGGAAAACAATTGACTAGCGTGAGATCATGACCAAAATATGCCTTTGAATGTCGCCTTTTCCCTACTCTACCCACCCCCCACCCCCCCCCCGCCTCTGCCTGATCGTGGCTCCTACCTTTCACCCATTCAAAACTTTCATTGCGAAAGTGAATCCTTAATCTCCCAGGTCATCAGCCCCATTTATGACTAAATTCTCTTGTTACTGTAGCCAGCCAGCTCTATTTCTGTATTGCCTTAGAATCGCTCGACTCTTTTATAGTGTTAAGAGTCAATCTCCAATAAATTATCCCTATTTCTGATTTCTCTCTCAAAGGTCACACTGTGTGGTTTTTCACTGGGGGAAGCCCCAGTTCTACCTGGTTGGCTATGAAGTCGTGACAGCACTCATATATATATATATATATATATACTCATCTTTGGATGAATTTCTATCGTATTCTCTACAAACTGTTTCTCATTTTCCTTGTTAAGGTGCCAGTCCCAATCCATACTAATAGATAAAATCTTCTGATTAACAGGGATCAGAGCCATGGAATTCCAGTTTGATATTCTCTCCATCTTAAAATATTGTTGACATGCCGTGTTCATGACCTTTCAAATTCTCACCAAATTGACTCATTCTCCCCTTCCCCTTCTCCCCCAAATCAATGCTTCTTCCAGGACTACCTATGTCGTTCATTCCTATTTCTTCCTTCCACCACTGCTTTCCTAGGATCTTATATCTTCAGTATCTTAGCCGTTGGCTTCTTTCTGTTTTTCAACAGTTTCCAAGGGCTTTTAAAAATTTGTACTACTACCGCCAGTTATTGTAATATCAACCTTCCTTTCACTGTCTCCTGCTTTCACTTCCACCTTATTCCTTACCTTTTATCAATCTAACCCATAATGGCAAACTGAATTTACACTTTAAAGTCCACAAGTTCTAACTTTCAACCATTTTCTCATCCTCTTTTTCTTGGCACACCCAATCCTTATCCCCTTCTTGAAACCCTGTGCCCGCCCCGCCCTGCCCTTTTTAAGACAATTCCTGGGATCTACAACGTACCTGGTTTTCTGGTCTTTGTATTCCTTTGCTAGTGCCTCCTCTTTCTTCCAACCCATAGGTCAACTCTTAGCTCTCTATGATGTTCTCTACTATATTATTGCCCTTCAAAAGTCTCTTTAAATTACTATCTGTTCCTGATTTTCCCTTAGCATTCCTCATGTTCAGCTTTCTTGCCAGGAAGCTCCAGTGCAAAATTCAATATTTAAAATAATACATCTTTGTTACTCAAGTTTCTGATTCCTCTTAGTAGCTTTGTAATATCAGGTACATTCAACTTTTATCTATTTGATAAGATAAAGTAAAAGTGGTTCAGTCATCTGACCCCATGGAATTCTCCAGGCCAGAATACTGGAGTGGGTACCCTTTCCCTTTTCCAGGGGATCTTCCCAACCAAAGGATGGAACCCAGGTCTCCCTCACTGCAAGCGGATTATTTACCAGCTAAGCCACAAGGGAATCCCAAGAATACTGGAGTGGGTAGCCTATCCCTTCTCCAGCAGATCTTCCCAACCCGGGAGTCAGACTGGGGTCTTCTTCATTGCAGGCAGATTCTTCACCAACTGAGCTATCAGAGAAGCCCAAGATAAAGTAGAAAGTTTAAGTTCAGTCGCTTAGTCGTGTCCGACTCTTTGCAACCCCATGAACTGTAGCCTCCTCTGTCCATGGGATTTTCCAGGCAAGAGTACTGGAGTGGGTTGCCATTTCCTTCTCCAGAGGATCTTCCCAACCCAGGGATCGAACCTGCGTCTCCCACATTGTAGGCGGACGTTTTACGGTCTGAACCACCAGAGAAGTCTATAGGTCCTACAACAAGCTGACTTTGTTGCAGAGCCATATGTTTCCCAGGAGCCTCTGCTTTCATGAAATTCTTAACCAAGAGTCAAAGACCTCAGCAACGGTTTTCAAACACCACAGTTTTCATTAACAGCTTCAAGCTAGAGGTATGAACAAAAATGTCAAAAAGAATACCTGGAACTAGTGTGGATAGAGCTAAGGATTCTTAAGTATTATTTGGGGTAGGGAGTAAAGTACAATAGAACAAACATTTGGCCTGAAATGAGACCTGACCCACTTTGAAGATTCAGGTTGATAGGTTAGTTGTCTAAAGAGGAGTGAGTGAGTGAAAGTTGCTCAGTCGTGTCCGACTCTTTGTGACCCCATGGACTGTAGCCTACCAGGCCCCTCCCTCCATGGGATTCTTCAGGCAAGAGTACTGGAGTGGGTTGAAGCACATGCCTATTAGACTTTTGTTTCAACTCAATCTCTTAGCCAATCTGGTCCAAAAGTATATAATACATAAAATACTAAATTTGAAAGTTTTATTATTATACATTTTTAATTATATACAGAATTACATGTAAATGTAATATAAATGTTTTACAGAATAAATCGTTAACATTTATCAACCAACAATGTGAAGAACTTTGCCTTATAAAAAGCTAACTTGTGGCTATTTAGATAGCAGAACTCCTTTTAAATTTTGGCTGAACTTACATCTTTTTCCTTTCTGCATAATTTCATCATGAAGAAGATTTCAAAGTTATTCCATTGACCTTAGAATCCTGCTTAAAGTAAAAGACATTCAGCCAACTTGCTTCGTGACAGTAATGATTGCGTTCCTTTCACAGAAGCCTTTTTTTTTCCTTTTTTTTAGAGCACTGTTAGGTTCACAACAAAATTGAACCTGCACACGTGTATAGCCTCCCCTGTAATCAACATCATTCACCAGAATGATACAGTTGTTACTGAAGATAAACCTATATTGACATAATCACTCAAAGTCCACAGGCAATTCCCTAGGGTCCACTCTTAGTATTGTGCTTTCTATGAGTTTGGACAAATGTGTAGTGACATACATCCATCATTATAATAGTTTTTTCATTGCCCTAAAAATCTTCCTCGCTCTGTGTATTCATCCCTCCTCTTCCCTCATCCCTGGCAATCATGAATTTTTATTGTCATATGGATAGGTAGCCTTTTCAGTGGCTTCTCTCACTTTGTAATATGCATTTTAGCCACTTCCATGCCTCTTCCATGTCTTTTGATGGTTTAATGGCTCATTTATTTTTAGAGAATAATTCATTGTCCAGATATACCACAGTCTTATTTATTCATTCACTCACACGTAACTGAGGGACCTGTTGTTTGCTTCCAAGTTTTGGCAATTATGAATAAAGTTCCTGTGGACTTCCCCAGTGGCCAAGTGGTAAAGAATCTACCTGCCAGTGCAGGAGATGCAGGTTCAGTTCCTGGGTCAGAAAGATCCCCTGGAGAAGGAAATGACCACTCACTCCAATATTCTTGCCTGAGAAATCCCATGGACAGAAGAGCCTGGTGGGCTACAGTCCATGGGTCACAAAGAATCAGGCACAACTGAGTCACTAAACAACAACAACAAACCTTCCTATATAGGTCTTTGTGCAGACATAAGTTTTCAGCTCCTTTGAGTAAATACCAAGGAGTGTGATTGCTGGATCATATAGTAAGAGTATCTTTAGTTTTGTAAGACACTGCCAAACTGTCTTCCAAAGTGACAGTACTATTTTGCATTCCCACCAGCAATGTAAGAGAGTTCCTGTTGCTCCATATCCTCATCAGCATTTGGTGTTGAAAGTGTTCCAGATTCTGGCCATTCTAATCAGCATGTTATGATATCTCATTGTTGCTTTAATTTGCACCTCTCTGATGGCACATTATGTAGACCATCTTTTCATATGCATATTTGCCATGTGTATCCTCTTTGGTGACATGTCTGTTAAGGTCTTTGGCTTATTTTTAAATTGGGTTGTTTGTTTTCTTATAGCTGAGTTTTAAGAGTTATTTGTACAACAGTCTTTTATCAGATATGTCTTTTGCAAATATTTTTTCCCAGCATGTGGTTTGCCTTCTGATTCTCTTGGCATAGTCTTTTCCAGGGCAGAAGTTTTTAATTTTATGAAAGTCCAGCTTATTTCTTTCATGGATTGTATCTTTAGAGTTGGGTAATACATAAAAAGGTATCACCCTACATATGGTCATTTAGGTAGGTCATCTGCCTCTTGAGAAATTTGTATGCAGGTCAGGAAGCAACAGTTAGAACTGGACATGGAACAACAGACTGGTTCCAAATAGGAAAAGGAGTACGTCAAGTCTGTATATTGTCACCCTGTTTATTTAACTTATATGCAGAGTACATCATGAGAAACGCTGGACTGGAAGAAACACAAGTTGGAATCAAGATTGCTGGGAGAAATATCAATAACCTCAGATATGCAGATGACACCACCCTTATGGCAGAAAGTGAAGAGGAACTCATAAGCCTCTTGATGAAAGTGAAAGTGAAGAGTGAAAAGGTTGGCTTAAAGCTCAACATTCAGAAAACGAAGATCATGGCATCTGGTCCCATCACTGCATGGGAAATAGATGGGGAAACAGTGGAAACAGTGTCAGACTTTATTTTTCTGGGCTCCAAAATCACTGCAGATGGTGACTGCAGCCATGAAATTAAAAGACGCTTACTCCTTGGAAAGAAAGTTATGACCAACCTAGATAGCATATTCAAAAGCAGAGACATTACTTTGCCAACAAAGGTTCGCCTAGTCAAGGCTATGGTCTTTCCTGTGGTCGTGTATGGATGTGAGAGTTGGACTGTGAAGAAGGCTGAGTGCCGAAGAATTGACACTTTTGAACTGTGGTGTTGGAGAAGACTCTTGAGAGTCCCTTGGACTGCAAGGAGATCCAACCAGTCCATTCTGAAGGAGATCAGCCCTGGGATTTCTTTGGAAGGAATGGTGCTAAAGCTGAAACTCCAGTATTTTGGCCACCTCATGCGAAGAGTTAACTCATTGGAGAAGACTCTGATGCTGGGAGGGATTGGGGGCAGGAGGAGAAGGGGACGACAGAGGATGAGATGGCTGGATGGCATCACTGACTCGATGGATGTGAGTCTGAGTGACCTCTGGGAGTTGGTGATAGACAGGGAGGCCTGGCGTGCTGCGATTCATGGGGTCGCAATGAGTCGGACACGACTGAGCGACTGATCTGATCTGATCTGATGGTCGTTTAGATTTTCTCCTAAGTTATCATCTAAGAGTTTCATAGTCTTGCATTTTACGTTTAGGTCTATGATCCATTTTGAGTTAATTTTTATGAAGGATCTAAGACCTGTGTCTAGATTCTTCTTTTGGGGGAATGGGCGTATGCAGTTCTTCTAGCAACATTTATTGAAAAAACTATCTTTACTCCACTGTATTACCTTTACTCCTGTGTCAAAGATCAGTTGATTATATTTATAGGAGTCTACTTTTGGACTCTCTATTCTCTTCCATTGATCTATTTGTCTATTCTTTCATGAGTACCACAGCTGTCTTGATTACTGTAGCTTAATATCAAGTCTTGAAGTCAGGTAGCATTAGTCCTCCACCTTTGTTCCTCTCCTTCAATATTATGCTGGCTATTCTGGGTCTTTTGCCTCTGTATACAAACTTCAGAATCAGTTTGTTGATATTCATAAAATAACTTTCTGGGATTTTCATTTGTATTGCATTGAATCTAAGATCAATTTGGGAAGAACTGACGTCTTGATGATATTGAGTCTTCCTAGCCATCTCTTTATTTATTTCGTTCTTTTCTGATTGTGTTCATCAGGATTTTATACTTTTCCTCATATAGATCTTGTAAGAAAAACTGTTTGAAGTAACATTTTATTCATGATTCTCCCCTTTCCCATACCTTATAATAGAGTTCCAGACACACCTCTTGATATTTAGACTAAAGAAAAGTCTTCTGATCATACTTCACTTTGACTACCTCCACAAACCACATGGATATCTGTAACATAGTATTTTAGGGATCATGACCACTGTCTCAATTTACTCCTCCCAAATCAAGTATTCTTCCTTTGAATTTTTCACTTGGCTACAGGATATTTCCTGTTGCTTATCAGCTAGACTTTTGCTGCTGCTGCTACGTCGCTTCAGTCGCATTCGACTCTGTGTGACCCCATAGACAGAAGCTCACCAGGCTCCCCTGTCCCTGGGATTCTCCAGGCAAGAATACTGGAGTGGGTTGCCATTTCCTTCTCCAATGCATGAAAGTGAAAAGTGAAAGTGAAGTCACTCAGTCGTGTCCGACTCTTAGCGACCCCATGGACTGGAGCCTACCAGGATCCTCCGTCCATGGGATTTTCCAGGCAAAAGTACTGGGGTGGGGTGCCATTGCCTTCCTCGTAGACTTTTGCAAAAATCATAAATGGTTTTCCCTTCTTTTCTACTCTTGCAATTAAGGTGTGCTGCCAACTGGTGGCAGTAATGTGCCATAGTGGCCTACCTATCAGATTAAACTGACTTTTTCCATTCCATTTTTTAAAACATTTTAATTTATTTATTTTTAATTGAAGAAAATTGCCTTACAATATTGTATTGGTTTCTGCCATACATCAGCATGAATCAGCCATAGGTATACATATATCCCCTCCCTCTGGAACTTCCCTCCCACCACCCACTTCTTTTTTCCCAACTCCTTCTAAACATGAAAAATCAATTCTGTCCCAAGACCAGAAGTCCTCCCCTTTCAGAATCAGTCAGGAAAAACTATGTCCCCCAAAAAATTGAGGAAAAGAACTACTCAGACACTTGAAAAAAAGAAATCTCGTAAGCAGAGTGCTGGAGCTAGTAACTGTAGAATTAAGGACTCTTAAATGTCATTTGGGCTTCTGTGGTATCTCAGATAGTAAAAAATCTGCCTGTAATGCAGGAGACCTGAGTTTGATCCCTGAGTTGAGAAAAACCCCTGGAGAAGGGAATGACTATCCACTCCAGTATTCTTGCCTGGAGAATCCCATGGACAGAGTAACCTGGCAGGCTACAAATCCATGGGGTCACATAGAGTCAGACATGACTGAGAAACTAAGTAAATATCATTTAGGGTAAAGAGTAATGTATCAGTTGAACAGCCATTTGCTTAGTCCAAGTATCTTGGTGTCCTTGGAATTTCATTTTAAAAGTTCTGAAAGGAGACCTGACATATTTCAGGGATAGAAATATGATAAAGGTAGATGTCTAAAATATTGTTTCCATATAAACAGAGCAACCAGTCTCTAATGTTTTTTTCAATCAAAGAAGTGCACAAATGGCAACAAATGAAACAAATTATACTGTAACAAATCAAACTGCACAAAAGAATTTATGATGAAAAGCAAATCTCATGCTAATCCTTTCTACCTCTAGGCCTATTCACCACGGAGAACGTATTTTATATGTTTTTGTTTGTGGTTACTTAAGTATTTCTAAATATGCTCATATCAGTTTTAGACAGTAACTAAAGACACGCTCATAAAAGATAAGGATTGTATTAACAACCAGTCTTCTGATACTTCAGTTCAGTTGCTCAGTTGTGTCTGACTCTTTTCAACCCCATGAACCACAGCACAACAGGCCTCCCTGTCCATTACCAACTCCCGGAGTACACCCAAACCCATGTCCATTGAGTCGGTGATGCCATCCAGCCATCTCATCCTCTGTCGTCCCCTTCTCGTCCTGCCCTCAATCTTTCCCAGCGTCAGGGGCTTTTCAAATGAGTCAGTTTTTCGCATTAGGTGGCTAAAGTATTGGAGTTTCAGCTTCAACATCAGTCCTTCCAATGAACACCCGGGACTGACATCCTTTAGGATGGACTGGTTGGATCTCCTTGCAGTCTAAGGGACTCTCAAGAGTCTTCTCCAACACCACAGTTCTATCCTACTCAAACTCTTCCAGAAAATTACAGAGGAAGGTAAACTTCCAAACTCATTCTATGAGGCTACCATCACCCTAATACCAAAACCTGACAAAGATGCCACAGACAAAGAAAACTACAGGCCAATATCACTGATGAACATAGATGCGAAAATCCTTAACAAAATTCTAGCAATCAGAATTCAACAACACGTTAAAAAGATCGTACACCATGACCAAGTGGGCTTTATCCCAGGGATGCAAGGATTCTTCAATATCCGCAAATCAATGTAATACACCACGTTAACAAATTGAAAAATAAAAACCATATGATTATCTCAGTAGATGCAGAGAAAGCCTTTGACAAAATTCAACATCCATTTATGATAAAAACTCTCCAGAAAGCAGGAATAAAAGGAACATAGCTCAACATAATAAAAGCTATATATGACAAACCCACAGCAATCCTCAATGGTGAAAAATTGAAAACATTTCCTCTAAAGTCAGGAACAAGACAAGGGTTCCCACTTTCACCATTACTATTCAACATAGTTTTGAAAGTTTTGGCCACAGCAATCAGAGCAGAAAAAGAAATAAAAGGAATCCAAATTGGAAAAGAAGAAGTAAAACTCTCACTGTTTGCAGATGACATGATCCTCTACATAGAAAACCCTAAAGACTCCACCAGAAAATTACTAGAGCTAATCAATGAATATAGTAAAGTTGCACGATATAAAATCAACACACAGAAATCCCTCGCATTCCTATACACTAATAATGAGAAAATAGAGAAATTAGGGAAACAATTCCATTCACCATTGTAACAAAAAGAATAAAATACTTAGGAATATATCTACCTAAAGAAACTAAAGACCTATATATATAAAACTATAAAACACTGGTGAAAGAAATCAAAGAGGACACTAATAGATGGAGAAATATACTGTGTTCATGGATTGGAAGAATCAATATAGTGAGAATGAGTATACTACCCAAAGCAGTTTATAGATTCAATGCAATCCCTATCAAGCTACCAACGGTATTCTTCACAGAGCTAGAACAAATAATTTCACAATTTGTATGGAAATACAAAAAACCTCGAATAGCCAGAGCTATCTTGAGAAAGAAGAATGGAACTGGAGGAATCAACCTGCCTGACTTCAGGCTCTACTACAAAGCCACAGTCATCAAGACAGTATGGTACTGGCACAAAGACAGAAATATAGATCAATGGAACAAAATAGAAAGCCCAGAGATAAACCCATGCACCTATGGACACCTTATCTTTGACAAAGGAGGCAAGAATATATAATGGATTAAAGACAATCTCTTTAACAAGTGGTGCTGGGAAAACGGGACAACCACTTGTGAAAGAATGAAACTAGAGCACTTTCTAAACACCATACACAAAAATAAACTCAAAATGGATTAAAGATCTAAACATAAGACCAGAAACTATAAAACTCCTAGAGGAGAACACAGGCAAAACACTCTCCAACATACATCACAGCAGGATCCTCCATGACCCACCTCCCAGAAGATTGGAAATAAAAGCAAAAATAAACAAATGGGACCTAATTAAACTTAAAAGTTTCTGCACAACAAAGGAAATTATAAGCAAGGTGAAAAGACAGCCTTCAGAATGGGAGAAAATAATAGCAAATGAAGCAACTGACAAACAACTAATCTCAAAAATATACAAGCAACTCCTACAGCTCAATTCCAGAAAAATAAACGACCCAATCAAAAAATGGCCCAAAGAACTAAATAGACATTTCTCCAAAGAAGACATACAGATGGCTAACAAACACATGAAAAGATGCTCAACATCACTCATTATCAGAGAAATGCAAATCAAAACCACAATGAGGTACCATTTCACGCCAGTCAGAATGGCTGCGATCCAAAAGTCTACAAGCAATAAATGCTGGAGAGGGTGTGGAGAAAAGGGAACCCTCTTACACTGTTGGTGGGAATGCAAACTAGTACAGCCACTATGGAGAACAGTGTGGAGATTCCTTAAAAAACTGGGAATAGAACTGCCTTATGATCCAGCAATCCCACTGCTGGGCATACACACCGAGGAAACCAGAATTGAAAGAGACACGTGTACCCCAATGTTCATCACAGCACTGTTTAGAATAGCCAGGACATGGAAGCAACCTATATGTCCATCAGCAGACGAATGGATAAGAAAGCAGTGGTACATATACACAATGGAGTATTACTCAGCCATTAAAAAGAATACATTTGAATCAGTTCTAATGAGGTGGATGAAACTGGAGCCTATTACACAGAGTGAAGTAAGCCAGAAAGAAAAACACAAATACAGTATACTAACGCATATGTATGGAATTTAGAAAGATGGTAACAATAACCCTGTATATGAGACAGCAAAAGAGACACTGATTTATAGAACAGTCTTTTGGACTCTGCGGGAGAGGGAGAGGGTGGGATGATTTGGGAGAATGGCATTGAAACATGTCTAATATCATATATGAAATGATTCGCCAGTCCAGGTTTGATGCACGATACTGGATGCTTGGGGCAGGTGCACTGGGACGACCCAAAAGTATGGTATGGAGAGGGAGGAGGGTCCAGGATGGGGAACACATGTATACCTGTGGCGGATTCATTTTGATATATGGCAAAACCAATACAATATTGTAAAGTTAAAAAATAAAATTAAATTTTAAAAAAACCATCAATTCTTCTGCGCTCAGCTTTCTTTATAAGTTACATTAATTTCAGCTCTTTTGTTGGTTATCTTTGTAACTTTTAACAGAATACTGTGAAACTCTAGATAATACTTCAACCTAAGATAATATTTCAATTCTAGTATTAATACCACCATTCTTCCTTCCCACCTTCTACTCACCTCCCTTAAACACAGTCAATATCATTTGTGTTTTGTCGATTAGTTGATTCTAAATTAACAGCCAACTTCCAAGCTATGAAAAGTGCCGGGATTACATTTTCTTCTCTAGGCTACCCACTCCAGTATTCTTGGGCTTCCCTTGTGGCTCAGCTGGTAAAGAATCTGCCTGCAATGTGGGAGACCTGGGTTGGGAAGATCCCCTGGAGAAAGGAAAGACTACCCACTCCAGTATTCTGGCCTGGAGAATTCCATGGACAGTCCATGGGATCACAAGGAGTCAGCCAACTGAGCGACTTTCACTTTCTCTTTCTCTTTAAGATCTCTGTCACAACCACTAGAAAGCCACTCAAAACATGCACAGCAAAGATCAAATAAATTCTCTCCCCTTATTATCCATTGCCCAAATATGTGTGCATCATACTTGGACCATTAGCTGCTCATTTGGCGTTATTGCTTCTAGAGCTTCAAATTGTACTTTTTTTCCTGTATGTTTTATATAGTTTATCTAATCAAGTTTTTCTGTTTTCTCTATCTTTTTACAGAGATGATCTTTCTTTTGTCCTCTGGTGATGACACCTGATTGACCTTTGGCCTTCTGCCCCTACTTTGCCTAATGCTAAGTTGCTTCAGTTGTGTCTGACACTGCGACCCCAGAGACGGCAGCCCACTAGGCTCCTCCGTCCCTGGGATTCTCCAGGCAAGAATACTGGACTGGGTTGCCATTTCCTTCTCCAATGCATGAAAGTGAAAAGTGAAAGTGAAGTTGCTCAGTCATGTCCGACTCTTAGCGACCCCATGGACTGCAGCCTACCAGGCTCCTCTGTCCATGGATTTTCCAGGCAAGAATACTGGAGTGGGGTGCCATTGCCTTCTCCTAACTGTTCTTAAATTTTATTGTACTGCTAAGGGCCTCCTTTACTATGCTCCAAAGTTGGAGCTACTCTTCTAGAATCTTGATCTATGTTCTTGGTTAAGCTTGTTTTTCAGAAGAATATCCTCAATAACTACATACAAAAGAATAGGAAGTAATGCTGTCAATATAACTGAATTTACTTTCCCTTAAAACTCTTAAAGCATTGTCTAGTGTATTCTAGTATTCAGTGATACTGATAAACTGGGTGGAAGTGTGGTCTTATTCTTAATGAATGACTAGTTGCTTAATTTCATCATCATCACCAGAAGCTTACACATGTTTAATTTGCTTTATTTGCTATAAATTATCACTGGATAAAATATTTTATGGAAACACATTCAAATCAATTCCTGTGATTTTTTTACTGCATTTTTTAAATATCAAATTTTTTCTTAAAAATAACTTTTTTTGCTGGTTTCCTACTAATTTTGTCAAACTTACATAAGTAATTTCTCAACTATGAGATGAACTGGGATCTAATATTAGTTTTCTATTGCTACTGTAGCATTTTGCCAAAAAACATGTGGCTTTACAGCAAGACAAGTTTATTATCTTACAGTTCTAGAGTCAGAAGCTCTAAATAGTGTCCCAGGACTGAGTTCTTTTGGAGACTCTAGGTAAGAATCTACTTTCTTGCCTCTAGCTTCTAGAGGTTGCCCACATTCCTTGGCTCATGGCTGCTTCCTTAGATCACTCTTCTCTCCTCTATAATCTGCCCTCCTCTATTTCATTGAGGAGAAGAAATACTACATGCATGTGACCAATTTTAAAAGTTACCTATCTTTTCCCCCTAGCCTCTTAGTTCTTTCAAGAAGCAGCCACTATTACCCAGTTCCAGAAACTTTTGGACTTTTTCTTTAATCTTAGTGTTATGACATTTCTAGGGATCAAATTTTAATAAAAAGTTACCAGGACCTTGCAGGTTTTTCTGAAACCATGGAAATAATCAATGAATATAAGCATCTTCTTTCAATGATGTTTAGGTAGATATGAATTAAGCACTTACTATGGCAGATACTTGGTATGTTTTGTTTGTTTTGTTTTGTAAGTTTAGTTTTATTTTTTACAGTTATATTGAGGCAGATACTTGGTATGTTTTGTTTGTTTTGTTTTGTAGATTTAGTTTTATTTTTTACAGTTATATTGAGGAGTGATTGATATATAATAAGCTGCACATATTTAAAGTATATGATTTACTAATCTGTAACCTACATAAACCCATGGAACCATCACCATAATCAAGATAATATATCCATCAACTCTAAATGTTGCCTCATATCCCTTTGTAATCCATCCCTCTCTGCCTTTATTGGGGTTTTCCTGATAGCTCAGTTGGTAAAGAATCTGCCTGCAATGCAGGATAACCCAATTTGATTCTTGGGATGGGAAGATTCAGTGGAGAAGGGAAAAAGCTACCCACTCGAATATTCCAGCCTGGAGAACTCCCTGGACTGTATAGTCCATGAAGTTACAAAGAGCCAAACACAACTGAGTCACTTTGACTTTTTTGGACTTCCCTCCTGATTCAGTGGGTGAAGAGTCTGCCTGCAATGCAGGACACCCAGGCTCAATCCCTAGGTTGGGAAGATCCTCTGGAGAAGGAAATAGCAACCCACTCCAGTATTCTTACCTGATAAATCCCATGGACAGAGGAGCCTTGCAGGCTATAGTCCATGGGATCACAAAGAGTTGGACATGACTGAGTGACTTTACCTCTCTCTCTGCCTTTATTCATCCATTCAGGCAACTACTGGTCTGCTTTCTGTCACCATAGATTAACTTAATTTTCTAGAATTTTATATACACTGAATAATACATTGAAAGGGAAAATGTTAGTTGCTCAGTCGTGTGTGATTCCTTGTGAGCCTATGGATTTGTAGCCTGCCAGGCTACCCTGTCCGTGGGATTCTCCAGGCAAGAATACTGGAGTGGGTAGTCATTCCATTCTCTGGGTGATCTTCCTGACCCAGGGATTGTACCTGGGCCTCCTGCATTGCACGCAGATTCTTTACCATCTGAGCCACCAGGGAAGCCCTGAATAATACATTATGTACTTTTAAAAAAATTTCTTTACTTGGTACAAATATTTTGAGATTCATCCACATTGTTGTGTATAGAAATTATTCATTCCTCTTTCGCACTCCTGTAGTGTTCCATTATATAATTCAGATCAGATCAGTCGCTCAGTCATGTCCGACTCTTTGCAACCCCATGAATTGCAGCACGCCAGGCCTCCCTGTCCATCACCAACTCCGAGAGTTCACTCAGACTCACGTCCATCAAGTCAGTGATGCCATCCAGCCATCTCATCCTCTGTCATCCCCTTCTCCTCTTGCCCCCAGTCCCTCCCAGCATCAGAGTCTTTTCCAATGAGTCAACCTTTCACATGAGGTGGCCAAAGTACTGGAGTTTCAGCTTCAGCATCATTCCTTTCAAAGAAATCCCAGGACTGATCTCCTTCAGAATGGACTGGTTGGATATCCTTGCAGTCCAAGGGACTCTCAAGAGTCTTCTCCAACACCACAGTTCAAAAGCATCAATTCTTCGGCGCTCAGCCTTCTTCACAGTCCAACTCTAACATCCATACATAACCACAGGAAAGACCATAGCCTTGACTAGATGGACCTTTGTTGGCAAAGTAATGTCTCTGCTTTTTAATATGCTTTCTAGGTTGGTCATAACTTTCCTTCCAAGGAGTAAGTGTCTTTTAATTTCATGGCTGCAGTCACCATCTACAGTGATTTTGGAGCCCAGAAAAAGAAAGTCTGACACTGTTTCCACTGTTTCCCCATCTATTTGCCATGAAGTGATGGGACCGGATGCCATGATCTTAGTTTTCTGAATGTTGAGCTTTAAGCCAACTTTTTCACTCTCCACTTTCACTTTCATCAAGAGGCTTTTTAGTTCCTCTTCACTTTCTGCCATAAGGGTGGTGTCATCTGCATATCTGAGGTTATTGATATTTCTCCCAGCAATCTTGATTCCAGCTTGTGTTTCTTCCAGTCCAGCGTTTCTCATGATGTACTCTGCATATATGTTAAATAAACAGGGTGACAATATAAAGCCTTGATGAACTCCTTTGCCTATTTGGAACCAGTCTGTTCCATGTCCAGTTCTAACTGTTGCTTCCTGACCTGCATACAGATTTCTCAAGAGGCAGATCAGGTGGTCTGGTATTCCCATCTCTTTCAGAATTTTCCACCGTTTATTGTGATCCACACAGTCAAAGGCTTTGGCATAGTTAATAAAGCAGAAATAGATGTTTTTCTGGAACTCTCTTACTTTTTCCATGATCCAGGTGATGTTGGCAATTTGATCTCTGGTTCCTCTGCCTTTTCTAAAACCAGCTTGAACATCAGGAAGTTCACGGTTCACATATTGCTGAAGCCTGACTTGCAGAATTTTGAGCATTACTTTGCTAGTGTGTGAGATGAGTGCAATTGTGCAGTACTTTGAGCATTCTTTGGCATTGCCTTTCTTTGGGATTGGAATGAAAACTGACCTTTTCCAGTCCTGTGGCCACTGCTGAGTTTTCCATATTTGCTGGCATATTGAATGCAGCACTGTCACAGGATCATCTTTCAGGATTTGGAATAGCTCAACTGGAATTCCATCACCTCCACTAGCTTTGTTCCTAGTGATGCTTTCTAAGGCCCACTTGACTTCACATTCCAGGATGTCTGGTTCTAGGTCAGTGATCACACCATCGTGATTATCTGGGTCGTGAACATCTTTTTTGTACAGTTCTGTGTATTCTTGCCACCTCTTCTTAATATCTTATGCTTCTGTTAGGTCCATACCATTTCTGTCCTTTATCGGGCCCATGTTTGCATGAAATGTTCCTTTGGCATCTCTGATTTTCTTGAAGAGATCTCTCGTCTTTCCCATTCTTTTGTTTTCCTCTGTTTCTTTGCATTGATCGCTGAAGAAGGCTTTCTTATCTCTTCTTGGTATTCTTTGGAACTCTGCATTCAAATGTTTATATCTTTCCTTTTCTCCTTTGCTTTTCGCTTCTCTTCTTTTCACAGCTATTTGTAACGCTTCCCCAGACAGCCATTTTGCTTTTTTGCATTTCTTTAGACTACAGTATGTCCATTTAACTGCCAATGTACATTTTGTACTTAATTTTTTTCTTATAGTAAAGCTCTTATGAACACTGAGACACTGATTATGTTTCATTGGATTTGGTATTTAGTAGGTAGACCAAATCATGAATCACAGATAGCTGAGGAAAGAAGAGAAGCAAAAGGCAAGGGAGAAAGGGAAAGATACAGCCAAGTGAATGCAGAATTCCAGAAAATGACAAGGAGAGAGAAGGCCTTCTTAAATGGACAATGCAAAGAAATAGAGGAAAACAACAGAATAAATAGAGTAAAACAATAGAATGGGAAAGAGAGATCTCTTCAAGAAAATTGGAGATATCAAGGGAATATTTCATGCAAGTAAGGGCACAATAAATGTCAGAAGTGGAGAGAACCTAACAGAAGCAGAAGAGATTAAGAAGAGGTAGCAAGAATACACAGAAGAACTATACAAAAAAAGTTGTAATGACCTGGGTAACTGTAATGGTTTAGTTGCCAGACATCCTGGAGTGTGGAGTCAAAAGGGCCTTAGGAAGCATTTCAATTAACAAAACTAGTGTAGGTGACAAATCTCTAGCTACACTATTTCAAATCCTAGAAAATTATGCTGTTAAAGTACTGCACTAAATATGCCAGCAAATTTGAAAAACTTAGCAGTGGCTACAGGACTGAAAAAGGTCAGTTTTCATTCCAATCTCAAAGAAAGGCAATGCCAAAGAATGTTTAGACTACCGCACAATTGTGCTCATCTCACACACTAGCAAAGTAATGCTCAAAATTCTCAAAGCAAGGCTTCAACAGTACATGAACTGTGAACTTCCAGATGTTCAAGCTGGATTTAGAAAACACAGAGGAACCAAAGATCAAGTTGCAAATATCCATTGGATCATAGAAAAAGCAAGAGAGTTACAGAAAAACATCTACATTTACTTTATTAACAATGCCAAAGCCTTTGACTGTGGGGATCACAACAAACTGGGAAATTCTTCAAAGGATGGGAATACCAAACCACCTGACCTACCTCCTGAGAAATCTTTGTGCAGGTCAAGAAACAACAGTTCAAACTGGACATGGAACAACAGCCTGGTTCCAAACTGGGAAAGGAGTACATCAAGGCTGTATATTGTCACTCAGATTATTTAACTTATATGCAGAGTACATCATGTGAAATGCCAGGCTGGATGAAGCACAAGCTGGAATCAAGAATACTGGGACAAATATCAATAATCTCAGATACGCAGATGACACCAACCTTATGGCAGAAAGTGAAGAAGAACTAAAGAGCCTCTTGATGAAAGTGAAAAAGGAGAGTGAAAAAGCTGGCTTAAAACTAAACATTCAAAAAACTAAAATCATGGCATCCAGTCCCATCACTTCATGGCAAACAGATGGGGAAACAATGGAAACAATGACACATTTTATCTTCTTGGACAAAATCACTGCAAATGGTGACAGCAGCCATGAAATGAAAAGACACTTGCTCCTTGGAAGAAAAGCTAGGACAAACCCAGACAGCATATTAAAAAGCAGAGACATTACTTTGTCAACAAAGGTCATTTAGTCAAAGCTTTGGTTTTTCCAGTAGTCATGTGTGGATGTGAGAATTGGACTATAAAGAAAGCTGAGAGCCAAAGAATTGATACTTTTGAATGGTGTTGTTGGAGAAGACTCTTAGGAGTCCCTTAGTCTGCAAAGAGATCCAACCAGTCCATCCTAAAGGAAATCAGTCCTGAATATTCACTGGAAAGACTGATGCTGAAACTGAAACTCCAGACTTTGGCCACCTGATGCAAAGAACTGATTCATTGAAAAAGACCCTGATGCTAGGAAATATTGAGGGCAGGAGGAGAAGGGGATGACAGAAGATGAGATGGTTGAATGACATCACTGACTCAATGGACATGAGTTTGAGCAAGCTCCGGGAGTTGGTGATGGACAGGGAAGCCTGGCATGCTGCAGTCCATGGGGTCTCAAAGAGTTGGACACCTGAACTAAACTGAGTGGTGGCCACAATTGGAAATGGTCAGTTTCATTCCAATCCCAAAGAAAGGTAATGCCAAGCAATATTCAAACTACTGTACAATTGTGCTCATTTCTCATTTTGTTTTCAGTCACTCAGTCATGTCTGACTCTTTGCAACCCCATGGACTGCAGCATGCCAGGCTTCCCTGTCCTTTATGATCTCCTGAAGTTTGCTCAAAATCATGTCCATTGAGTTGATGATGCCATCCAAGCACCATCCTCTGTCACCCTCTTCCTCCCATGCAAGTAAGGTTATGCTCAAAATCCTTCAAGCTACACTTCAGCAGTATGTGAACTGACAAATTCCAGATGTACATGCTGAGTTTAAAAAAGGCAGAGGAACCAGAGATCAAATTGCTAATATTCGTTGGATTATGAAGAAGGCAAGAGAGTTCCAGGAAAATATCTACTTCTGCTTCATTGACTACACTAAAGCCTTTGACTGTGTGTATCACAACAAACGGTGGAAAATTCTTTAAGAGATGAGTGTACCAGACCACCTTACCTGTGCCCTGAGAAACCTGTATGCAGGTCAAGAAGCAACATTAGAACTGGACATGGAAAAACTGACTGGTTCCAAATTGGAAAAGGAATACAATAAGGCTATATGTTGTAACCCTATTTATTTAACTTATATGCAGAGTATATCATGAGAAATGCCAGGCTGGATGAAGCACAAGCTGGAATCAAGATTTCCAGGAGAAATATCAACAGTCTCAGATACTCAGATGCTACCACTCTAATGGCAGAAAGTGAAGAGGAACTAAAGAGCCTTTTTATGAGGATCAAACAGGAGGGTGAAAAAGCTGGCTTGAAACTCAACATTCAAAACACTAAGATTGTGGCATCCAATCCCATCACTTCATGACAAATAGAAGGGGGGAAAGTGAAAGCAGTGACAAATTTTATTTTCTTGGGCTCCAAAATAACTGCAGATGGTGACTCCAGCCATGAATTAAAAGACTTTTTCTCCTTGAAAGGAAAGCTATGTCAAATCTAGACAGTGTATTAAAAAGCAGACATCACTTTGATGACAAATGTCCACATAGTCAAAGCTATGATTTTTCCAGTAGTCATGTATGAATATGAGAGTTGAACCATAAGGAAGGCTGAGTCTTGTAGAATTGATGCTTTCAAATTGTGGTGCTGGAGAAGACTCTTCAGAGTCTCTTTGACTGCAAGGAGATCAAACTAGTCAATCCTAAAGGAAATCAACCCTGAATATTCATTGGAAGGACTAATGCTGAAGCTGAAGCTCCAGTGCTTTGGTCACTTGATGTGAAGAGCCTACTCATTGGAAAAGACCCTGAAGCTGAGAAAGATTGAAGGCAAAAGAAGGAGGGGTCAGCAGAGGATGATATGGTTAGAAAGCATTTCTACTCAATTGACATTAATTTGAGCAAACTCTGAAAGACAGCAGAGAACAGAGGAGCCTGGCGTGCTACATTACACAGGGTTGCAAAGAGTCAGATGACTTAGTGACTGAACGACAACAACATGGACTGACTTGTGTCCTGCTCCCTCAAATTCATTGGTTGAAGTCCTAACGCCCTATGTGATTGCCTTTGAAAATAAGGCTTTTAGAAGATAGTAATTAAGGTTAAATAAAATCTTATAGGGCTTCCCTGATGGCTCTGCGGTAAAGAATCCACCTGCAATGTGGGAGCACAGATGCAGGTTCGATCCCTGGGTAGGGAAGATCCCCTGGAGGAGGGCATGGTAACCCACTCCAGTATTCTTGCCTGGAGGATCCCACGGACTGAGGACCCTGGTGGGCTACAGTCCATAGGGTCGCAAAGAGTCGGACACAACTGAAGCAACAGAATACACAAAGTTTTATGAATAGGATCCTGATCTGATAGAATTGGTGTTCTTATAATTAAGAGGAAGAGACCTCTCTTTCCCTCCCTCCTTTCCTCCCTCTCTCCTTCACATTCCCCTCCCTTCCACCTCCGCTTCTCACTCTCTCCACCACACACAGGAAAGGAAAGGTCATATTAAGATATAGCCATAAGGCTGCTGTCTGCGTACCAAGAAAAAAAGGTTTATTGGGAACCGAATCAGCTGGCAGGCACCTTGATCTCTTCCTAGAACACCGAGAAGTAAATTTCAGGTGTTTAAGTCACCTAGACTATGGTAGGAGAAGGCAATGGCACCCCACTCCAGTACTCTTGCCTGGAAAACCCCATGGACAGAGGAGCCTGGTGGGCTGCAGTCCATGGGGTCGCTAAGAGTCGGGCATGACTGAGCAACTTCACTTTCACTTTTCACTTTCATGCATTGGAGAAGGAAATGGCAGCCCACTCCAGTGTTCTTGCCTGGAGAATCCCAGGGACAGAGGAGCCTGGTGTGCTGCCATCTGTGGGGTTGCAAAGAGTCGGACATGACTGAAGTGACTTAGCAGCAGCAGCAGCAGTCTATGGTATTTTGTTATGGCGGTCTGAGCTGACTAAAACAGGTGGCTATTCCTTAGCCAGATTGATGCACTGTAAAAAGATAATGATAAGCTAAGTGATTAATCACCAACTGAAAGCTAAAATGAAGACTCTAGTACTTCGGTAGTGCACAAAGTAGCTGTCATCTCCTACGGTGGGAGACCAAAATAAACTCAAAGTGGCTAAGCTCCGAAAATTAAATTTTTAGTCAAGACAGATATATTAAGCCAAAGTCAGGGCCCTGGTTGGAAAAGAATGGGGCTTAACACAGTAGATGAAGATATTCCCAGTAGTGGCCCACCCTCCTCTGCTGAGACCTATTCCTTTCCCATTATTCAGAGATGGTACAAAGACTTCTTCCCATCAGGACAAGTGCCCTCCCTCTCAAGATTTGTTCTTAGTTTTTATCCTGTCCAAGAGGCCTTAACCGAAGTTATGTCTTAACGTGCTGGATGTAATAATTTAGGAAAATAATTATATTCCAAAGGAGCTTTAATATCTAGTCAGCATAAACTGAGAGAGCATGTGTAGAATTGAATTTTGAGGCTGCTTGATGGACAGCAAAGGAATGTAAGGATGGATAAGGATGAAATTAGGTTTGAGAGCATTCTCCTAGTAGTCAAGATTTAACATCATAATTAAACCTCCAGGAGACAGTGTGAATTTGCTACTAGAATGATTTCTGCTGCTGCTGCTGCTAAGTCACTTCAGTCGTGCCCGACTCTGTGCGACCCCATAGACGGCAGCCCACCAGGCTCCCCTGTCCCTGGGATTCTCCAGGCAAGAACACTGGAGTGGGCTGCCATTTCCTTCTCCAATGCATGAAAGTGAAAAGTGAAAGTGAAATTGCTCAGTCATGTCCGACTCTTAGCGACCCCATGGACTGCAGCCCACCAGGCTCCTCTGTCCATGGGATTTTCCAGGCAAGAGTACTGGAGTACTTGCCATTGCCTTCTCCAAGAATGATTTCTAGAAGCACGGAAAAAGCAATGATCCATACAAAGTTGGTTTAAAATCTGTAACTGCCCTGACAGACAGTGGAAGAAAGAATTTAAAGAATCAATTGATTAAACTGCAGATCATATACTATGCACAGATGAAAAACCCACCAGATGATCAGATTACAGAAGGCTAGGAAGCTACATCATATGAAAAGACACAAGAAATGTAGCATTGTGAGGACACCAGTATGATTAAGAGGCTCCATGGTGACTTTTTATCTGCCAGAACCGATGGTGAAAGAAGCCATTAAGCAGCTAATTTTATTGATAGCAACAGACAACAAGACCCCCAAATGACAGAGGTCAGGTTGTGGTGTTTAATGGTCAGAACACAAGTTGGACAATTGTTGCCATATAAATTTAGAGGAGCAACTGGGGGAAGTGACCTACAAGAATTATGGAGCCGTTATTAGAATATGATGTCCCTAGGGGAAAAATAGATGGGCAGTCAATAAAGGTGCCACTCAGTTTGTATCATCAGTTGAATTCAAAACTGATAGTCAGGAGACTAAGGCAATTGTCTCAATTAAAAGCATGATTCCTTGCCAAGTTTTAAAACATGAATCTGTGTTTAGACCTGGAGTCCCACTAACTTGAGAAGGGATCAGGTCCCCAGGAGGAAGGAATCTGTAACTCTTTGCAGATGTAGTTAGTAATGATTCCCTCAATTTTTCACCAAAGTTTGGTTCAGAGCCCTTGGGCCTAAGGCCATTTACTCAGATAACTGTGCAACTGGGAAAATGAGAATATATAAAATTTTTCAAGGACTATTGATTATAGAGTCTGAATTGTCATTGATACTTGGAGACCCAGAGAATCATCACGGCCTCCTTTTCAGAGTTGGTGCATATGGGGGCCATATAATAAGTGAAGTCCTATCCAAGTCACAGGTCAGGTCACAGTGGCCCCAGTGGCCTATAGATTCACATGTTACTTATGTCTTCAGTACTCACATACATCATCAAAAGAGAGAGATTTCACAGTGGGCACAACTCCCACACTGAGTCCTTGATCTATGAAGTAACAGGTATCATAATGGGGCAGGCCAACTGGAAACCTCTGAAACTGCCCCCTCCCTTAGCTAAGACATACATTTTGAAAAGTATTGCTGAGGAAAATGACGGAAATTAATGCCACTTCTAAAGATCTACAGAATGTAAGGATGATGATCCCCATCATTCCTCCAAAAACCGGACTGATTATGGAAAAAGATACAAAATATGATTCTTTGCTAGAGTAGAATAACATAGACACAGGTTCTTTTCCATCTCTCTCAGAAATAAGCATCGGAAGCAGTTCTCATTTACCTGTGCTAGAAAACAATATACATTAACATTTCTGCCCCAGGACTGTAATTCTCCCACCCTTAATAATAACACAGTTGTCAAGAACTGTGAAGGTTTTGAGATTTTACCCAATTTGCAATCTGACAAGTTGGCCTGCCACTACTGTAGATGCTGGTAGAAGACATGAGACTCCTGGGTCAGAGTCAGTAGACTTTAATGTTCACAGCACAGCAAGCAACATGACACTTACATTCATGCTGGTTTCCCTTGTCCCCCAAGAGGAAGTGGAGTGGTCTAGACACAGCTGTACATAGATAGATACAGTAGTATCATGGATGACATATTTTGAGTTTAGAGAAACTTTTATCAAACAACTTGCTCAAACTTTTCCCTAGATGCATTATCTTTATTATATTGAACAGTAAACAAAGCTGTCTTCTGCAAATGTCGTATCACTTATACATGGAATTTAAAAAATGACACAAATGAACTTATTTATAAAATATAAATAGACTCACAAACATAGGAAACATACTTATGGTTACCCAAAGGGAAAGCCGGGGGAGGGATAAATTAGGAGTTTGGGATTAGCGGATACACACTGCTGCTGCTACTGCTGCTGCTAAGTCACTTCAGTCGTGTCTGACTCTGTGTGACCCCATAGACGGCAGCCCACTAGACTCCTATGTCCCTGGGATTCTCCAGGCAAGAATACTGGAGTGGGTTGCCATTTCCTTCTCCAATGCATGTACTGTACATAAAATAGATAAACAATAAGGATCTACTGTATAGCATAGGGAACTATATTTAATATCTTGTAATAACCTATAATGGAAAATAATCTGAAAATAATATGTATTTTATATATATATATATATATATATATATATATATATAACATATGGGAACTTCCCTGGTGGCTCAGACAGTAAAGCATCTGCCTGCAATGCGGGAGACCTGGGTTCAGTCCCTGGGTCAGGAAGATCCCCTGGAGAAGGAAATGGCAATCCACTCTAGTACTCTTGCCTGGAAAATCCCACGGATGGAGGAGCCTGGTAGGCTACAGTCCATGGGGTCGCAAAGGGTCAGACACGACTGAGCAACTTCACTTTATATAACATATATGGGCTTCCCAGGTGGCACTAGTGGTAAAGAACCCGCCTGCCAATGCAGGAGACAAGGGATGCAATTTGATCCCTGGGTTGAGACGATCCCCAGGAAGAGAGCATGGCAACCCGCTCCAGTATTCTTGCCTGGAGAATCCCATGGACAGAGAAGCCTGGTGGGCTACAGTCATGGGGTCTCAGAGTCAGACACAACTGAAGTGACTTAGCACACAAGCCTGCATAGCATATATATAACTGAATCACTTCGCTGTACACCAGAAACTAACACATCCTTGTAAATCAACTATATTTCAATTTTCTAAAAATCTTTGTCTTTTGTTCTGAAGAGAGATACCAACTCTGTCTTCTAAGGTTACTCCTGTACAAACATCCTTGAAAAGATAGCTCAGAACAAAAGCTATTGGTGTCCTCAGGGAAGATCAGCAGAAACAGATCCATGGAAAATTGTCTCCCAGCTCTGCAGGGCTGGAGGTACAGGTCTCCAAAGGCAACCCAGTTTTACCAGCGAACACAGCGAAACTCCCGCTTAGCTACAAGCTAGGTTGCTAACCCAAGCTCTTTCGGTTCTTTGACTCCAGGGACCAGCAGGCATAAGTTTCTGAAAAACGGCTCAAAGGATCTGCCTCAGAACATTTTCTAGAGCCCTTGAGGAGGAACTGAAAGTCCTTAACTTTGCTTTGGAAGTGTTAGTCACTCAGTTGTGTTCAACTCTTTGCGACTCCATAAACCATAGCCCGCCAGGTTCCTCTGTCCATGGAATTCTCCAGGCAAGAATACTGCAGTGGGTCGTCATTCCCTTCTCCAGGGGACCTTCCCAAACCACGGATCAAACCCAGGTCTCTTGCATTGCTGATGGATTCTTTACCGTCTGAGCCACTAGGGAGGCCCTAACTCTGCTTTATGGCTAACTATTGTTATTTTGTCTTGCTTGACTCTTTTCCTTTGTTTCTGCATTTTCTTATTTCTCTTATTAAACTTGCTCTTTGGAACTTGGGGAAGGCCTAGAAGGTTAAAGCTTTTCTATGAATGAGAGGTGGAGGATAGGAAGGCTATCTCTAGAAAGGTCCTGCAGGGTCCTGATTGGTTTCAGCTGCAGTGGACACCTTGATATGCTGCCCAGATCCCTATTCAGTGAAGGATTTGTTACCCTGACTTCTGGGAATGCTATTAGCTCCTTCAGAGATGGTCTTCTCTGCAAAGAGGTATGTCCTTTCCCAGAATGGCCCATATCCAATGACCAGGCAATGCCAGGCTATGAAAGGCCTGGCATCTCAGTCTAATTTGGGATAATTCTTGGGGGCAGAGGGTGGCATTTCAGCACCAGAATTCTTTGTGAGGTCAACTGAGGCTCTCATTGGGCTTGCATCCCAGTTTAACTTCTCTCTTTCTAGTTCTGCTTCCTTCTCCTTCCTCCCATAGATTTTGATACCAAAGTCACTCCTTAATAAATATCCTACCTATTAAAATTCAACTCAGAGTCTGCTTCCCAGCAGACTGAGACAGCCATTTATAGTATTACCTCTTAATAGATTACTGTATACTTATTAAAAAGATACTGTACCTCCATAAGATGTGTTGGCTTGGAAAGAAACATTAAGTTAAATAACATCAGGTTACCATATAGTAAGAAAAGAATCTGGATGTATACCTTGGTGTTAATGGTAATAATATCTGGATAGTAATTTTTCTTTTCCTTTTTACTATTTTCCTACATTTTCTGAATTTGTATATTTATTTTTAATCACATGTGCAACAAAACTATTTTAATTTTGGAAAATTAACTTTGTCATAAATAGACAATCTCTTCCACACCTAAGGCAGTAAACTAGTGTAAACAATCTGGAAATTAACTTAAATATATGTATAAAGACACTTGCTGCTGCTGCTGCTAAGTCGCTTCAGTCGTGTCCAACTCTGTGGGACCCCACAGACGGCAGCCCACCAGGCTCCACCATCCCTGCGATTCTCCAGGCAAGAACACTGGAGTGGGTTGCCATTTACTTCTTCAATGCATAAAAGTGAAAAGTGAAAGTGAAGTCGCTCAGTCGTGTCCAACTCTTCGCGACCCCATGGACTGCAGCCCACCAGACTCCTCCGTCCATGGGATTTTCCAGGCAAGAGTACTGGAGTGGGGTTAATTCCCAGTAATTCTATTTTGAGGAATTTATTCTTTGAGTATAATTTTAAATGGGATTAAATAAATTAATGGGGAATTGAATATACACAAAGATATTTATCACAGCTTTTCTTCAATTAGTCAGAAAAAAATAAACAACATAAATGATTCACATGTATGCATATGATATATGAAAAGTGAAAGTGAAAGTCACTCAGTTGTGTCCAACTCTTTGCGACCCAATGGACTATACAGTCCATGTGCTCTAGGCCAGAATACTGGAGTGGGTAGCCTTTCCCTCCTCCAGGGGATCTTCCCAACCCAGGGATCAAACCCAGGTTTCCCATATTGCAGGTGGATTCTTTACCAGCCGAACCACAAGGGAAGCTCATACATGATATATGTGTGTGCATGAATTTTATAGCTTTTCAAAATATTGTTTTCAAAGAATATTCATTAACATAACAATATTACAATATAGTAAATGGCAGTAATTTTCCATTTACTATATTACAAACTAGTAATATTACAAACTAGTAAATGGCAAAAATTAATATATAAAGTTATAGATACTGATTGATAATTAATAATCCCCATTATCTTGGGGATTGAGGATTGTTTCTTACCAGCATATACACATGGATGTATATGTATCCACACACATACATATACTCTCACAAAGGAAAAGACTGAGAGAAAATATATCAAAACGTTAACAACAAATATTTCTGAAAATTGGAATTTCAGGTCGTTTTAAAAATCTTTAATTTTTCTTATTAAAAAATATAATATACATGCTCATGACTATTAAAATAGAAAATTATATTGCAAAATGTATATGCAAGGGAAAATAAAACTTCCTAACACTTCAGAACAATATTCCTCCCCAGAGGAACCAGTTTTACAAATCAAAAGACATCTTTTTGTGCCCATATTGCCCTTTTTACGTTTTTAAATTTTTTGCACAGATGAGTGCATACTATTAACATTATCCTACATCATCCATTGTCTCTAACAACTGAATGAGAAATAAGACATCTACTTTCTTTCTAATGGCTGAACAGTATTTCACTGTGTAATTGTACCATATGGACATTTAGGTTACTTTTAATTATTTACTGTTGAAACATTCTTTTACATTTTTATCTTTTCATGCTCATGGAATGTACCTAGAAAATAAATAGAATTGCTAAGTCAAAGAGTATATGGATTTTAAATTTGTATCATTTTAATTTCCCTTCAAAGAGAGAATACCAATTTGTACCCACAATCTACCAAAAACACAGGCAGGATATAAAACTAAAAATGCATATAATTTCATTTTTCTAAAAAATTGAACTATATGATATCAATACAAAAACACTATCAGAAGCTACACGAAAATGTTAGTGGTATATTTCTAAGGTATTAGAATTAAAGGGATATTTATTTTCTTCTCTGTTTTTGTGAATGTTCCAAATTTTCTATAGTAAATATAGACTGTTATAATCAGAGAAAAATGATGTCTTTAAAGTTAAACAATGTTAAGTGTATTATACATTTTTATGTATTCATTTCTAGAAATTGAGTAGTGTTACAAACATCATTTTGTTTGCTACTTCTGAAGCTATTAAATAATATGGTATGCAACATATCATAATGGAAAATGAATTATTAAACATTCATATTAGTAAATAGTGATAGTGAAGTCGCTCAATCGTGTCCGACTCTTTGTGACCCCATGGACAGTAGCCAACGAGGCTCCTCCGTCCATGGGATTTTCCAGACAAGAATACTGGAGTGGGTTGCCATTTCCTTCTCCAGAGGATCTTCCAGACCCAGGGATCAAACCTGGGTCTCCCACATTGTAGGCAGATGCTTTACTGTCTGAGCCACCAGGGAAGTCCAAACATTCATATTAGTATTTAAATAATGAAAAAAACCATTAAAATAATTGCATCTAATTTTCACCACTGAAAAGGTTCTTTTAACTTAGGGCTAAAGCACTGAATCGGAGAAGGCAATGGCACCCCACTCCAGTACTTTGCCTGGAAAATCCCATGGATGGAGGAGCCTGGAAGGCTGCAGTCCATGGGGTCGCTAAGAGTCAGACACGACTGAGCGACTTCACTTTCACTTTTCACTTTCATGCATTGGAGAAGGAAATGGCAAATCACTCCAGTGTTCTTGCCTGGAGAATCCCAGGGACAGGGGAGCCTGGTGGCTGCCGTCTATGGGGTCTCACGACTGAATTGACTTAGTGCAATTGACTTAGTGCAAAGCACTGAATAACTCTTGGATGAATGGTTTCTGAGCATCATAAGCAGACATCTAGAACTGGAAAGGAACATGAAATCGAAGTCCAGGTGACCTTCCATTAGAAACAGAGAGGCCTAGGTATCTGCATGTGCCTCACAGAGGCTGAAACCAAGACATGTTGTGAGTCTTAAAGAAAAGAAATTTCCCTTCTCACAGAAGGCTGGGAGAATCTGAGAATTAAGCAGTTCTCATTCATTTACCAAATATATTTGAGTACCTATTATAGTATATAAAGCCCCATGTTAGGTGTTGGGGAGACAATGATGAACAAGACAGACACAGTCCTCACCCTCTTATTTTTTTTTTTTTTTTTTTTTAGTTCCTTTTTTTTTAAATTATTATTATTATTTTTTTTTATTTTGCTTAACTTTACAATATTGTATTGCTTTTACAATACATCAAGATGGATCCACCGCCAGTATACACATGTTCCCCATCCTGAACCCTCCTCCCTCTCCCCTCCCCACACCATCCCTCCAGGTCATCCCAGTGCTCCAGCCCCAGGCATTTGTTATCGGGCATCGTACCTGGACTGACGACTCGTTTCAGATATAATATTATACATATTTCAATGCTATTCTCCCCAATCATCCCACCCTCTCCCGGTCCCAGAGTCCAAAAGTCTGTTCTATACATCAGTGTCTCTTTTGCTGTCTCGTAAATAGGGTTATTTTTACTCACCCTCTTAGAGATTAACATTCTAGCAGAGGATAAAAGCATTAAACAGCTAATTACATAATAACTAAGGGACTAGATCTGCTAGACAGAGAGCCTGATGAACTGTGGATAGAGGTTCGTGACACTGTACAGGAGACAGAAATCAAGACCATCCCCAAGAAAAAGAAATGCAAAAAAGCAAAATGGCTGTCTGGGGAGGCCTTAAAAATAGCTGTGAGAAGAAGGGAAGCAAAAAGCAAAGGAGAAAAGGAAAGATATACCCATTTGAACACAGAGCTCCAAAGACTAGCAAGGAGAGATAAGAAAGCCTTCCTCAGTGATCAATGCAAAGACATAGAGGAAAAAAATAGAATGGGAAAGCCTAGGGATCTCTTCAAGAAAATTAGAGATTCCAAGGGAACATTTCATGCAAAGATGGGCTTGATAAAGGACAGAAATGGTATGGACCTAAGAGAAGCAGAAGATATTAAGAAGAGGTGGCAAGAATACACAGAAGAACTGTACAAAAAAAGATCTTCACGACCCAGATAATCACGATGGTGTGAGCACTCATCTAGAGCCAGAGATTCTGGAATGTGAAGTCAAGTGGGCCTTAGGAAGTATTACTACGAACAAAGCTAGTGGAGGTGATGGAATTCCAGTTGAGCTATTCCAAATCCTGAAAGATGACGCTGTGAAAGTGCTGCACTCAATATGCCAGCAAATTTGGAAAACTCAGCAGTGGCCACAGCACTGGAAAAGATCAGTTTTATTTCTAATCCCAAAGAAAGGCAATGCCAAAGAATACTCAAACTACCACACAATTGCACTCATCTCACACGCTAGTAAAGTAATGCTCAAAATTCTCCAAGCCAGGCTTCAGCAATACATGAACTGTGAACTTCCAGATATTTAAGCTGCTTTTAGAAAAGGCAGAGAAACCAGAGATCAAATTGCCAACATCTGCTGGATCATGGAAAAAGCAAGAGAGTTCCAGAAAAACATCTATTTCTGCTTTATTGACTATGCCAAAGCCTTTGACTGTGTGGATCACAACAAACTGTGGAAAATTCTGAAAGAGATGGGAATACCAGACCACCTGATCTGCCTCTTGAGAAATCTGTATGCGGGTCAGGAAGCAACAGTTAGAACTGGACATGGAACAACAGACTGGTTCCAAATAGGAAAAGGAGTACATCAAGGCTGTATATTGTCACCCTGATTATTTAACTTCTATGCAGAGTACATCATGAGAAATGCTGGGCTGGAAGTTGCACAAGCTGGAATCAAGATTGCCGGGAGAAATATCAATAACCTCAGTTATTCAGATGACACCACTCTTGTGGCAGAAAGTGAAGAACTAAAGAGCCTCTTGATGAAAGTGAAAGAGGAGAGTGAAAAAGTTGGCTTAAAGCTCAACATTCAGAAAACTAAGATCATGGCATCCAGTCCCATCACTTCATGGCATCCAGTCCCATCACTTCATGGCAAATAGATGGGGAAACAGTGGAAACAGTGGCTAACTTTATTTTTCTGGGCTCCAAAATCACTGTAGATGGTGACTGCAGCCATGAAATTAAAAGACGCTTACTCCTTGGAAGGAAAGTTATGACCAACCTAGACAGCATATTCAAAAGCAGAGACATTACTTTGCCAATAAAGGTCTGTCTAGTCAAGGCTATGGTTTTTCCAGTGGTCATGTATGGATGTGAGAGTTGGACTGTGAAGAAAGCTGAGTGCCAAAGAATTTATGCTTTTGAACTGTGGTGTTAGAGAAGACTCTTAAGAGTCCCTTGGACTGCAAGGAGGTCAAACCAGTCCATCCTAAAGGAGATCAGTCCTGGGTGTTCATTGAAAGGTCTGATGTTGAAGGTGAAACTTCAGTGTTTTGACCACCTGATGCGAAGAGCCGACTCATTTGAAAAGACCCTGATGCTGGGAAAGATTGAGGGCAGGAGGAGAAGGGGATGACAGAGGATGAGATGGTTGGATGGCATCACCAACTTGATGGACATGGGTTTGGGTGGACTCCAGGAGTTGGTGATGGACAGGGAGACCTGGCGTGCTGCAGTGTATGGGGTTGCAAAGAGTCGGACACGACTGAGCGACTGAACTGAATTGAACTGAACTTACATCATAAAAAACTATGTAACAAGTAGGTATATAGTTGTTATTATTGTTCAGTCACTAAGTCATGCCTGACTCTGCAATCCCATGGACTGCTACACACCAGGCTTCTCTGTCCAACTCCCAGAGCTTGCTCAAACTCATGTCCATCAAGTCGGTGATGTCATCCAACCATCTCACTCTCTGTCCCTTTCTCCTCCTGCCTTCAATCTCTGATCTTCTTTCAATCCAAGGAGATCTAAGTGTCTTCTATAACAGTGAAAGTGAAAGTTGCTCAGTTATGTCCAACTCTTTGCAACCTCAGGGACCATATAGTCCATGGAATTCTCCTGGCCAGAATGCTGGAGTGGGTAGCCGTTCCCTTCTCCAGGAGATCTTCCCAACCTAGGGGTTGAACCCAGGTCTCTTGCATTGCAGGCAGATTCTTTATCAGCTGAGGTACCCTGGAAGCCCAATAGTAGCTATTCTAATTGTCATAGTGCTATGAAAAAGTGCAGGATTGTAAGATGCCACATACAGGGGCATCTGACTGATGTGAGGATTCTTGAAAAGACAACTTCAAAGAAATGTTGCTTTAGCTGAGACATGTAGAGCATGGGTTGCTTGTAAGAGCTATTTGTGCACATGTCTTCCCAACTGTGTTCTGTGACGTCAAGTTGAAATTGGGATTTACACCATGGATATTGACAAATGCTAAAACCAGTGATTCTCCCCTTCTTCAGCCTTGAGAGCCAGTTGCTAAATATTTACTGAACTTCCCTGGTGGCCCAGTGGCTAAGACTCCGCCCTTCCAATGCAGGGAACAGGCCACAACTAAAGATCCCTCATGCCACAATTAAGACCTGATGCAGCCAAATAAATAAATGTTTTTTAAAACTCTTAATGAAAAAAAAAATTACCAGTACGTCACTGCTACTAATTTATTCTGCCAAAGTAAGGACACAGTTTCATGGAAGCAGATGTTACCTGCCTCTGAGCAGTGGTGGAACTGAGGATGGCTTTGAGTTTAGTAAGAGATGTTCACTTTACCTTTGTAAGGTCCATCAGCTTTTGGCAAGGTGAGAAGAAAGCACTGACTTTGTCCCAGGATAATGCGTGATGGATGCATTCACAGAGTGATCTTCGGAACTATAATCTGTTCCACATGGCACACACTTTGGTTGCTACTGTATTTGATTTGATCCTGTAGCGTTTCTACCACGGCTCCAAGTCTGTAGGTAATTGTCAGCCTTTGTTTTACTCTTGCCTCATCCCAGCTGTTCAAATCAACTTTTCAGCTCCCTGCAAATTATTTACCCATTCTTTGGAATTATAAAAGGCTAACAGTAGAAGGCACTTGGATGGCTCTTATCCCAGGAATCAATGGCATTGGTAATAGTCTTGGGTTGCTCCTTCTTAGCTTCTGTAGGTATCTTGTAATTTTCTCCAGAAGGAAGGCCTGCTGCCTCCCAGATCGCCTTCTGGAAGGTCACTTAGGTACACTTGACCACTTTCTTCCCAGTCGCCTTTCCTCAATCAGTGATGCAAATGTGAAGGATACTCCTGTATCTCCACAGTCTACCACTAACAACTTGGATACTTTCTCCAGTCAGGTCCATTTTCTGGGGGCTGTCTGTTGGCCTTTTCTTCCCTGACTGGTTTTTAGATGGCTTTCCACAATGACACTGCTCAGAATGATACTACTGCTGTATCTACCTATGAAATGTCCTAAGCATTTTACCAGAGGAGAGGATGGGATTGTTTTTGTAGCTCAGAGTTCAGGCTGGTTCAGGGCCTTCAGTGGTCAAGGTCATAGCACCCCCTTAAAAGTTTTAGCTACTGTCCTCTTCAGCTGAGGGAACTTCTCAGACTGGTTTGCTTTTTATTTTTTAAAATTTGGCCATGCCATGTGCCCTAAGGAATCTTAGTTCCCTGACCAGGGGACAAACCCATGCCCTTGGCAGTGAAAGTGGAGTCCTAACCACCGGACTGCCAGGGAATTCCCACAAGGCAGCTTTAAACTGTCCTTTTTTAATTTAATTCTTCTTCTGCCTGTTACCTTTAATATACATTCTCTCTCTTCATTTTTCCTTTAGCACAACCTAGGTTATCCTAGCTATTAATCTTTTCCTTTTTTTTTTTTTTTTGCACTATGCTTATTCGCTCAGTCATGTCCAACTCTTTGTGACCCCATGGACTGTAGCCTGCAAGGCTCCTCTGTCCGTGGGGATTCTCCAGGCAAGAATACTGAAGTGGGTCGTCATGCCCTCCTCCAGGGGATCTTCCCAACACAGTGATTGAACCCATGTCTCCCACATTGTGGGTGGATTCTTTACTGTCTGAATCACCAGGGAAGCCCAATAATACTGGAATGGGTAGCCTATCCCTTCTCCAGGGGATCTTCCCCTGGAATCGAACCAGGGTCTCCTGCTTTGCAGGTGGATTCTTTACCAGCTGATCTTTTTTTTTTTTTTACTATGGAAAATTTCAAACATGTACAAATTTTGAAAGAATTGTATAGTGAAGAGTATACTTACATATATCCATGACCCCAGCTTCAGAAATATAGTGTATATACCCCTATATAGTTTCCCAACAGATTTGCTTTTAAGCAGATCAAGGAAGTCTGAAACTGAATTTTTTTTTTCTAGTTTGAGAACAGGTCATTTTATGCAAAACCATCTCCTCATTGCCTCATTCTTTGTATATGACTTCTTAGTGAATAGCCCCACCCTCCCCGCTGGAAACGCAGCTTGGCTCCTCCTCTTAATCTTTCACTGTCCAGTTGAGAGTCTAGCTGGTCCTGCCTCCTACATATTACTCCGTTCCATTCCCTTTGTCATGGTCCTGGTCCAGGCTTTTGCATTTCTGGAGCCTGACACTTGAGATTTGGGACACTTCTTAGACAACAAGCATTAGGAGTTTAGTGTGTTTATTATTTATCTATTGCTGTGTACAAATCACCCCCAAATTTAGTGGCTTCAAACCATACACATATATCATATTACAGTTCCTGTAGGTCACAAATCTGGGCAGAGCTGAGCTGGGTTCTCTACTTTACAGTCTTTCACAAGGCTGGGATCATGGTTTTAGCCCAGAGTCTGATCTCATCTGAAGGTTCAACTGGGAACGAATGAACTTCCAAGCCAACAACTCACTGGCTGTTGCACAGAAGACTTCAGTTCCTTGTTGCCTCTTAGCTAAAACAGAAGTTCCCAACCCCTGGGACATAGACAGGTACTACTCCATGGCCTGTTAGGGACTGGGCGGTACAGGAGGAGTTGAATGGTAGGCGAGTGAAAAAGCTTCATCCGTATTTACAGCCACTCCTCATCACTTGCATTACCACCTGAGCTCTACCTCTTGTCAGATCAGCAGCAACATTAGATTCTCAGAGGAGCGTGAACCCTATTGTGAACTGCACATGTGAGGGATCTAGGTGGCATGCTCCTTGAGAATCTAATGCCTGATAATCTGATCTGAATTATGGTGAGTTATATAATAATTTCATTATATATCACAATGTAATAATAATAAAAATAAAGTGCACAATAAACATAATGCACTAGAATCATCCTGAAACCATCCCTCCATACCCTGGTCCATGGAAAAATTGTCTTCCACAAAACCAGTCTTTGGTGACAAAAAGGCTGGCGACCACTGAGCTAGAAGCTGCCCTCAGTTCTTCACCACACAGTCCTCTACTACATGAATTGCTGACTTCCTCAAAATGTTCAAGTCCAGAGACAACAGAGAGCATCTGCTAGCAAGACAGAAGTTATAATATTTTATAACTTAATCATCAAAATGACATCCCATAACTTATTCCATAGAATCAACTCAATAGGTCTAGCCCATACTCAAGGGGAGGGAATTATGCAAGGGTGTGAATACTAAGAGTTGGAGAATCATAAGAAGCCACCTTAGAAGTCTACCTACCACAGTGAGACAGGAGGGAGGTTTTTACAATGGCCAGAGAGCGAAACTGAAACAAAAGCTGAGGCTCGGGGAGACATTGTGGTCCCTACATATCTATGGTGGGCTTGAGGCCCAAACTCCAGCATATATTAATAGAAACTCAGAGTAGAACACCAGTGAACAAGAACGAGCAACAGAAAGTTCTACAGTAAAATACAGCACAAGATGAAGTTATGTTTGGGACTTCTCTGGTAGTTCAATGGTTAAGACTTCAGCTCCCAGTGCAGGGGCTATGGGTTCAATTCCTGGTCAGGAAGCTAAGAGCCCACATGCCTCATGGCCAGAGAAAAACCAAAACATAAAACAGAAGCAATACTGTAACAAATTCAATAAAGGGCCCACATAAAAAATCTTTAAAAATGTAGTTACATTTGTTATAAGTTTTTTTGTCAGTATAAACATTGGCTGCCAGGCATATTTATAATGCACTTTTCACAGGGAAGCCGAGTTTATATGTCATTAAAATACAGAGTCATTTCTTGGCTTTTCTCATTGATCATTGTGCTTCAAGGGCTCACTTTCCTCAGCTACCTGTGAAATGTGAACATTATCTAGGATTAAGAATTGTGCTCTCTCTCTTTTTTTTTTTTTTTTTGTGGTTACCTCTCATTTCTTTCCCTCACAACTCCTTCACTCTCACACCATAAACAATGCAGAAAAAAATTCCAGATCTACCTCATTAGTTCTCACTTATCCAACTGCCTATTTAAAATGACCAGCTGTTCTTGGAACATTGCCACCAAGATATAACATCATAATCCTCCACTTAACGTGTCTCAAACCAGAGTCATAATCTCTCTCTCACAATTAATCCTTCAGATTCACACAGAGGAAATCATTAACCACAGTTACTGATTAACTATGGGGTAAGGGATGATGACTTCAGAGTGGGGAGGTTCTTTTCATGTTAATGATACATTTACTTTTTAGAAGGAGCACGTTCAATATAAAAATAAAATAAACAAAAAGGAAATTATATTTTAAACCCAGTCATCTCTTCCTCCTGAGTTAAGCTGGTATATTTCTGGTCATGGTTCCCCTTTCCTGGTCATCCAGACCCTGCCACCTCCTTGATCCTCTCTCTTTCAGGGTCTATTCAAGGGTCTGAGGTGATAGGTACAGGTGTCACTTCATATTGTGACAATAGTGAGTGATGATTAGAATGCAAACCAGAGAGACTCAAGGAAAAAACCATGATAAACCTGAATGTGATGGGACTATGGATAGGAATATAGGGCAGAAATTCTTGAAGTAGTTACTGTTTTTGATATTGTTATGGCAGAATTTTACATTGATTTCAGGGTATGAGACCAGCAAGTTAGGTACCCATGAGAAGTGGGCAGAGATTCCCAGGTGGCTCAGTGTCAAAGAATCCACCTGCCAATGCAGGAGCCACAGGTGATGCAGGTTTGATCCCTGGGTCAGGAAGATCCCCTGGAGGAGGAATTGGCAACTCACTCCAGTATTCTTGCCTGGAAAATCCCATGGACAGAAAGTCCGGGTCGGTCAGAGGACCATGTGGTGGTTCATGATTGGTGTTAAGAATCAAGGCTGTCATAGTGGCAGAGGCAGGTTTATAGTGAAATCATTAGAACTTAAGCTCCAGGGTTACTGACATGCACACAATTCTTTCAGAGCTCAAGAGAGAACCCAAGAAGAACATTCTAATAGTGGTATATTTTTGTAAACTTTGCAAAAATAAGAAATTTATTTCCACTTAAATTTCTCCTGTGTCACACTTGTTGAGTTGTACAGCACTGGAATGCTGCTGATGCTGCTGCTAAGTCGCTTCTGTCGTGTCCGACTCTGTGCGACCCCAGAGATGGCAGCCCACCAGGCTCCCCCATCCCTGGGATTCCCCAGGCGAGAACACTGGAGTGAGTTGCCATTTCCTTCTCCAATGCATGAAAGTGAAAAATGAAAGTGAAGTCGCTCAGTCGTGTCCGACTCTTAGCGACACCATGGACTGCAGCCTACCAGGCTTTTCCGTCCATGGGATTGTCCAGGCAAGAGTATTGGAGTGGGTTGCCATTGCCTTCTCCAAGCACTGGAATAGCCATGAGCATTTTGGAAATCTGGTTAAGGAGAAGTTGAGTTGGAAAAAACAATTAGTTTGGATTTCAGTTCAGTTCAGTTCAGTCACTCAGTCGTGTCCGACTCTTTGCAACCCCATGAATCGCAGCATGCCCGGCCTCCCTGTCCATCACCAACTCTCGGAGTTCACCCAGACTCATGTCCATTGAGTCAGTGATGCCATCCAGCCATCTCATCCTCTGTCGTCCCCTTCTCCTCCTGCCCTCAATCCCTCCCAGCATCAGAGTCTTTTCTAATGAGTCAACTCTTCGCTTTCCTGCATTGCAGGTGGATTCTGTACCATCCAAACCACCAGGTAAGCCCAAGTACATAAATATACTTCACTAAATCCAAACTTTTCTTTTCACTCCTTTTACTCCTTGGAAGAAAAGTTTGGATTTAGTGAAGTATATTTACGTACTTGGGCTTACCTGGTGGTTTGGATGGTAAAGAATCCACCTGCAATGCAGGAAACCTGGGTTTGATCCCTGGTTTGGGAAGATCCCTGGAGAAGGGAGTGGTTACCCACTCCAATATTCTAGCCTGGAGAATTCCATGGACAGAGGAGCCTGGTGAGCTACAGTCCATCAGTCATTTCTATATGTAGTAATTTATTGCTTACTGCCTTGGGTTAGAAATGTCTTCCAGGAGAGCTCCTACTGTCCATTATAATGATTTACCTGGGATCATGACATTAAGGTATGAGTTACAGGACGAATTGCCTTATGAAGTTGTCCACAGTTGACAACTGTGGACAAGAGTCCACAGTCGCTCAGTCGTGTCCAAGTCTTTGCGACCTCATGAATTGCAGCATGCCAGGCCTCCTTGTACATCATCAACTCCTGGAGTTCACTCAGACTCACATCCATTGAGTCAGTGATGCCATCCAGCCATCTCATCCTCTGTCGTCCCCTCCTCCTCCTGCCTCCAGTCCCTCCCAGCATCAGAGTCTTTTCCAATGAGTCAACTCTTCGCATGAGGTGGCCAAAGTACTGGAGTTTCAGCTTTAGCATCATTCTTTCCAAAGAAATTCCAGGGCTGATCTCCTTCAGAATGGACTGGTTGGATCTCCTTGCAGTCCAAGGGCCTCTTAAGAGTCTTCTCCAACACCACAGTTCAAAAGCATCAATTCTTCGGCACTCAGCCTTCTTCACAGTCCAACTCTCACATCATACATGACCACAGGAAAAACCATAGCCTTGACTAGACGGACCTTTGTTGGCAAAGTAATGTCTCTGCTTTTGAATATGCTATCTAGGTTGGTCATAACTTTCCTTCCAAGGAGTAAGCGTCTTTTAATTTCATGGCTGTAGTCACCATCTGCAGTGATTTTAAGTTGTCCACAGAACCTAACAATTGAAGTATATGGGGAGTGGGAACATAGTTTGAAATATATACGTCCAGATGTTACTCTGTGGAATATTTTAGCAATCAAATAGATGGGGAAACAGTGGAAACAGTGTCAGACTTTATTTTTTTGGGCTCCAAAATCACTGATAAAATATACATTTTAACAAAGACATACATCTTTGTTCACGGAGGAAATGGTCATCTATGTAGAAAATCTGAAATAATCAACTAATAAGCAATTATAGAAAGTTTGCAGGATACTAGATTAGTATCTTGTAAATAAAAAAATCAGTCACTTTCTTATATATTAATGATGAACAAGTCAAATTTGAAATTAAAAACACAATGCTATTTATACTAACTTTCAACAAACTAATTAAGTATAAATCTAATAAAATATGGACAATATTTATATGAGGAAAACTATAACACTCTGATGAAAGAAATACAGACAGAACTAAATAAATGGAGAGCTACTCCATGTTCATGGATAGGAACACTCAATATTGTCAAGATGTCAGTTCGTCCCAACTTCATCTATAGGTTCAATACAATCCTAATCACATTCCAGAAAGTTATTTTGTGGATATTTATAAGCTGATTCCCAATTGTGTATGGGGTGATGTCACCAAGATGACAGTGTAGGAGGCTCCAGTCTTTGTCCTCCCACAACAGTTGACAATTAGAAGGTCATCCAAAATAAAAACAGCTCTGGGAGAGCTCAGGATTCCACTTAAGAAATTTCAGCCACACAGTAGGAAAAAAATCTGAGAATAACTCACAAAAAGGAAGAATTAACAGTTCCATTTTGCCTGCATCATCCTATCCCCTAGGCCAGCACTGCTCAGCTCCAAGAGAAAATTTTCCAGCTAGAAAGAATTCCCCTCATCAGTAATGGGAGAGCAGGATGAATAACCAGACTTTAGGGGCAATACTGAAGGGACCCAATTCAGTTTCACCCCACCCAGAGACAAGCAAAGCTGAGATATACAGAAGTATGTAGATATACAGAGATTTATAGACATATAGAGACAGCCAGGAAGAAATTCTCCCATTATCAGCCATGCAGTAGGAGGCACTGCACTTTCCAGTGATCAGCTATGTAGGGGACCCCAGCAGATTTTACCACTGATGAAACCAAAGGCCAGCACAGCCACCAAGGACCCTCTACAGATTTCAATGGTTTTCACCCCACCAATTTTCACATTGGAAGACACCAGCTGTCTAAATTTCTCTCAGCTCCTTGTTTAGTCTCTTTCCCTCCTACCACTCCAGCCCAAGATCCATAAAAGCAGCCAGCCCCTGCCTCTACACCTGCATAAGTGAAAATGCCAACTTAGCCCCAAGGGCTAACCTCCATAGTATTGCATGTGCCTGTGGTGAGATCCTGTAGCCACAAGAATGCACACAGCCAGAGCCCCACAGTTGCTTCTGGATCCCAATCCAGCCCTGTCTCCTATCGCTGGCCTGCACTGGTGACCTCAACTGCAGCTAGCCCCTTCAGCTGTGCACCTGTACCCTGTTGACCTGCATACTGTAACCAGCCTTTACTGCCATGCACTTGTTGCAAGATTTTGAAGTTGCACAAGTCCAAGCCAACAGCCAGAGGCCCACGGCTGCTTGTTGGCACATATAAAGCCCCTCTTTTGTCACTGGCTTGCACTGCTGATCTCACTTGCAGCCCTTCCATCTGTGAAATTTGCACACCCTGACACAACTCCTTTCATTGGCCTCCACTGCTGTGTGCATTCCCACAGAGTCTGTGGCCATAGGAGTACGCTTGCATAGCCAGCATACATAGATGCCATTGTCCCTGAAGTTGGCCCTGGTCTTTAGTTCTGGCCCTAGCCGTCACCACTGAGTGTGTCAGCAACCATCCCCTTCCACTAAAGAGGCACCTGCAGCTGGCTCCCACAGCCAAGTGTGTGCACACAATTGGCTCCAGCCACCACCAGTGCCTGCAATGATCTCCATAACCTGGAAGCACCCAACAACCCTTACAGCCATTGTGGACTCCTCACAGTACTCACCAAGGACCACATAGTTGTCAGTGCTGTGGACCCCAGCAGCCTGAGTCATTGTCATCACACACATCATGGATCTGGAGCTGCCACATATCCCTTCACATGACACCCTATACCACTAGACCTTGGGTCACAGCATGCTCTTGTGTACCCCACCCACAGGTGAATATCTTTCTTTACCAAAGTCAGTTCATAAAATCTGGAAGAGGTGACTTCTTTCTCAGATGTGTAGACACCTGTAAAATGCTACAAGGATCACAAAGAATCAGGGAAACATGATACCACCAAAGGAATACAGTAAATCTGTAGTACCTGAACACAAAGGAATGGAAACATGTGAATTTTCTGACAAAGAATTAAAGATAATTGGTTTAAAGATGCTCAAGAGCTACAAGAGAAAACAGATAATTTAATGAGATCAGGAAAACAACATAAGAATAAAATGGGAAGTTTAACAAAGAGATAGATAATAAAAAGGAACCAAGCAGAAATTTTAAAGAATTAAAGAACTAAACTAAACTGAAATTAAAGAACTAAACTGAGTTCAACAGGGAGCTTTCACAGTAGACTGGACCAAGTGGAATAAAGAATTAGTGCACTTGAAGACAGATCATTTGAAAATATTCAGAGAGAAAAAAGAATGGAAAGAAATGAAGAAATCCCATGGGATGTGTAGGACTCCATTAAGATAAACAATCTATGAATCACTGGAGTTCCAGAAGGAAAAGAGAGGGAGAAAGATGTAGAAAGCTTATTTGAAGAAATAATGACTGAAAACTTCCCAAATCTGGGGAGAAATTTGGAAATCCAAGTCCATGTAGCTAGTTTTATGTTTCAATTCAAAACAATTCTGCCCAAGACAAATATAGTAGAACAGTCTAAAATCAAAGACAAAGAGAGAATTTTAAAAGTAGCAAGAGAAAAAAGTCTCTCTCATACAAGAGAATCTGCGTAAGGTTATCCATGAATTTCTCAACAGAAACCATGCAGGCCAGGAGAGAGGGGCATGATACATTTAAAGTGCTGAAAGAAAAAAAAAACTGTCATCAAGAATATCTTACCTGGCAGAAATGAAAGTAAGATAGAGACTTTTTCAAACAAAAAAAGTTTAGAATTCCAATGGCACCCCACTCCAGTACTCTTGCCTGGAAAATCCCATGGATGGAGGAGCCTGGTAGGCTGCAGTCCATGGGGTCACTAGGAGTCGGGCACGACTGAGCAACTTCACTTTCACTTTTCACTTTCATGCATTGGAGAAGGAAATGGCAACCCACTCCAGGGTTCTTGTCTGGAGAATCCCAGGGACGGAGGAGCCTGGTAGGCTGCCGTCTCTGGGGTTGCACAGAGTTGGACACGACTGAAGCGGCTTAGCAGCAGCAGTCCTCCCTTACAAGAAATGATGAAAAGAATCCACCAAACTGAAACAAAAGGATACTAATTTGTAGCACAAAAATACAACACATCAGAAAATAATACTCAAGGCTATTCTGTGGAAGTTCAGTGGTTGGGACTTGGCACTTTCACTGCTATGTGCCTTGGTTCAATTCTTGGTTGGGGAACTAAGAGAACATTCCATCCAACAGCAAGAGAATATTATTCTTCTCTAAAGAACATGGAACATTTTCGAGGACAAGTCATACATTAGGCCACAAAACAAATCTTAACAAGTTTAAAAGACTAAAAATGCACCAGCTATCATTTCTGACCACAATGGTATGAAACTATAAATACAAAACAAGAGGAAAACTGGAAAATTCACAAATACATGGAAATAAACAGTCTCGAACAACTAATAGGTAAAAAATGAAATAAAAAAATATCTTGAGACAAGTGAAAATGGAAGGGCTTCCCTTGTGGTCCAGTGGTTAAATATCCACCTTGCAATGCAGGAGACAGAGGTTTAATTCCTATTTGGGGAACTGATAAGATCCCATATGCTACAAAGCAAGTACGCCCATATGCCGCAGTTGCTGAGCTCGTGCACAACAACAAGACAGTTTGTGTGCTGGGGCAAAAGATCTTGCATAATGCAATGAAGAAGATCTTCTGTGCCATAACTAAGACCTGACACAGCCAAACAAATAACTATTAACATTTAAAAAGTGAAAATGGAGATACAACACACTAAAACTTACAGAATGCAGCAAAAGCTGTGGTAAGAGGAAAGCGTATAGTGATACATGCCTACATTAAGGAAAAAAAAGAAAGGTCTCAAGCAAAGCACCTAATTTTACACCTTGAGCAATTAGAAAAAGAAAAGCAAACTAAGCCAAAAGTTAGCAGAAAGGAGATAACAAAGATCACAGTAAAAGTAAATGAAATAGAGAATAGGAAAAAAAAAATACAATGAAACTAAAAGTTTACTTTTGAAAAGATAAGCAAAATGAATTTTTATCTAGATTTACCAAGAAAAAGAGAGACAGAATTCAAATAAATAAAGTTATAAATGAAAGAGGAGGCATTTCAATTGATATCACAGAAATAAAAAGAATCATAAAAGACTATTAAGAACAATTTTATGTCAACAAACTGGGAAACCTAGAACAAATGGATAAATCCCTAGAAACATTCAACCTACCAAAACTGAATCATGAAGATATAGAAAATCAGACCAACAACAAGTAAGGAGTTTGGTCAGTAATCAAATCCTACCAACCAAGAAAAATCCAGGTGGCTTCATGGCTGAATCCAACAATGTATTAAAAGAATGAATGCCATTCTTTGTTAAACTCTTCCAAAAAACTGAAGAGGAAGGAACACTCCTAAATGCATTTTACAAGGCCAGCACTACCTTTTTACCACAGCCAGATAAGGATACTATAAGAAAAGAAAACTACAAGACAATATCCCAGATGAATATAGATGAACTAAATGACAAATTAACTATATGAAAAAGAAATAAAGAAAACAATTCTATTTACAATAGTATCAAAAACAATAAACTACATAGAAATAAATTTAACCAAAGAAGTAAAAGATCTATACATCAAAAATTATTAGATATTAGATATTCGTGGGCTCCAAAATCACTGCAGATGGTGATTGCACCCATGAAATTAAAAGATGCTTGCTCCTTGGAAGAAAAGCTACGACCAATCTAGACAGCATGTTAAAAAGTAGAGACATTACTTTGCTGACAAAAGTCCATCAAGTCAAAGCTATGGTTTTTCCAGTAGTGTGAGAGTTGGAGTATAAAGAAAGCTGAGTGCTGAGTGATGCTTTGAGCTGTGGTCCTGGAGAAGACTCTTGAGACTTCCTTGGACTGCAAGGAGATTTAGTCCATCCTAAAGGAAATCAGTCCTGAATATTCACTGAAAGGACTGATGCTGAATCTGAAGCTCCAATACTTTGGCCACCTGATGTGAAGAACTGACCCATTGGAAAAGACCCTGATGCTGGGAAAGATTGAAGGCAGGAGGAGAAGGGGATGACAGAGGATGAGATGGTTGGATGGCATCACTGACTCAATGGGAGCAAGTTTGAGTTTGCTTTCTCCTGGAGTTGGTGATGGACAGGGAAGCCTATGGCATGCTGCAGTCCATGGCGTTGCAAAGAATCGGACACGACTGAGTGACTGAACTGAACTGATTGAGGGGAAAACTTGAAGTCTTAAATAAATGGAAAGATGTCTAATGTTCATGGATTAGAAGAGTTAATATTGTTAGTGTCCACACTATTCTAACCCATCTATAGATTCAAAGCAGTTCCTATTAAAATTCCAATATCATTGTTTTCAGAAATAGGAAAAACAGTCCTAAAATTCATTTGTAATCATAAAGACCCCAAATGCTATGCTATGCTAAGTCACTTCAGTCGTGTCCGACTCTGTGCGACCCCATAGACGGCAGCCCACCAGGCCTCCCCGTCCCCGGGATTCTCCAGGCAAGAACACCGGAGTGGGTTGCCATTTCCTTCTCCAATGCATGAAAGTGAAAAGAGAAAGTGAAGCCGCTCAGTCATGTCCCACTCTTAGCCACCCCATGGACTGCAGCCCACCAGGCTCCTCCATCCATGGGATTTTCCAGACAAGAGTACTGGAGTGAGGTGCCATTGCCTTCTCCAAAGACCCCACATAGGCAAAGCCATTTTGAGAAGTGACAGAGCTCAAGATATCATGCTTCCTGATTTCACATTATATTATGAAGCTATGATAATCAAAACAACATGGTACTCGCATAAAAACATACACATAGACAAATGGAAGAGAACTGCGATCACAGAAATAAACCCACACATATGTAGTCAACTAATATGCAATAGGGAAAATATATTCTCTTCAATAAATGATATTGGGAAAATAAGATATTCATATAAAAAAGAATGAAACTGGATCCCTGTCTTACAGCATTCACAAAAACTAACCTACAATGGATTAAAGACTTAAACATAAGACTTGAAAATATAAAGTTTCTAGAAGGAAACAAAGGAAAGCACACGGGTATCAGTCGTAGCAATGGTTTTTTGGATGTGACATTAAAAATACAAGCAACAAAAGCAAAAATAAATGAGTGGGACTATGATTAGCTAAAAAGGACATCAAAAGAATCCATCAACAAAATGAAAAGGTGACCTAGGAAGGGGAGAAAATATTTATAAACCATATATCTGTTAAGGGGTTAACATCCAAAATACATAAGGAACTTATACTACTCAACAGGGAAAAAACAAATAATCCAATTACAAAATGGGTAAAGGGTCTGAATACACATTTTCCCAAAGAAAACATACATATGGTCAACAAATAATGAAAAGGGGCTCAAAATCACTAATCATCACTGAAATGAAAATCAAAATCACAATGTAATACCACCTCACACCTGTTAGAATGGCTATCATTAAAAAAAAAAAAAAAAGATAACAGAGACTGGTGAGAATGTGAAGAAAAGGGAACCTTGGTGATTTGTTGGTGAGAATGCAAATTGGTGCAGCCACTATGTAAAACGGTATGGAAGTTTCTTAAAAACTTGAAAATAGAACTGCATATGATCTGGCATTCCCATTTCTGGGTATATAGCCAAAGGAACTGATATCATTATCTTGAAGAGATATCTGCATACTCCTGTTCACCCCAGCATTATTTACAGTAGCCATGACAAGAAAGCAAACTAAGTGTCCATCAATGGATGAAGGGATAAAGAAAATGTGTGTTACTGTATATATATATACACACACACACACACACATATATATAACTGCATGAAATATTAGTCAGTCAGAAAAAATCTTTCCATTTGTAACAACATGAATGAATCTAGAAGGCATTATGCTAAGTGAAATAAACAAGACAGAGAAAGACAAATATTGTATGATCTCACTTATCCTGGAATCTAAAAGTATCAATGTCAGAGAAATAAAGAGCAGATTGATGGTTATCAGGGAATAAGGGGTAGGGAAAATGTCTGCCAAAGGGTGCAAAGTTTCAACTGTAAGTTGAATAAGTTCCAGGGATCTAATATACAGCATGGTGGCTATCGTTAACAATACTGTATACTTGAAAATTGCTATGAGAGTAAATCTTAAGTGCTCTCACCATAAGATAAACAACAAAAATGGTAATTATGTGAGATGAAGGATGTGTTAATTAACGTTATTGTGACAAACATTTCACAATATATTTGTTGACCATACGTATGTTTTCTTTGGGAAAATGTGTATTCAGACCCTTTACCCATTTTGTAATTGGGTTATTTGTTTTTTCCCTGATCAGATCAGATCAGTCACTCAGTCGTGTCTGACTCTTTGTGACCCCATGAATTGCAGCACGCCAGGCCTCCCTGTCCATCACCAACTCCTAGAATTCACCCAAACTCACGTCCATCAAGTCAGTGATGCCATCCAGCCATCTCATCCTCTGTTGACCCCTTCTCCTCTTGCCCCCAATCCCTCCCAGCATCAGAGTCTTTTCCAATGAGTCAACTCTTCGCATCAGGTGGCCAAAGTACTGGAGTTTCAGCTTTAGCATCAGTCCTTCCAAAGAAATCCCAGGGCTGATCTCCTTCAGAATGGACTGGTTGGATCTCCTTGAAGTCCAAGGGACTCTCAAGAGTCTTCTCCAACACCACAGTTCAAAAGCATCAATTCTTCGGCGCTCAGCCTTCTTCATAGTCCAGCTCTCACATCCATACATGACCACAGGAAAAACCATAGCCTTGACTAGATGAACCTTTGTTGGCAAAGTGATGTCTCTGCTTTTCAATATGCTATCTAGGTTGGTCATAACTTTCCTTCCAAGGAGTAAGTGTCTTTTAATTTCATGGCTGCAGTCACCATCTGCAGTGATTTTGGAGCCCAGAAAAATAAACTCTGACACTGTTTCCCCATCTATTTGCCATGAAGTGATGGGACCGGATGCCATGATCTTCGTTTTCTGAATGTTGAACTTTAAACCAACTTTTTCACTCTAAACTTTCACTTTCATCAAGAGGCTTTTTAGTTCCTTTTCACTTTCTGCCACACCATATACATATATCAAATCATTACTTGTACACCTTATGGTTACACGATGTTTTGTATCAATTACATCATAATGAAGGAGAGGAAAATAAAATTAAGAATTTTAAATAATAAATAAAGTTTATATTGAAAGGCAAAAAATCCAGAGTGACAAATATATTACTGAAGGAGGAGGACAAAGTAGAGGATTGACATTATTCAGATTCAAGACTTAGCTATAAAGCCACAGTAATCAAGATGGTACAATAGTGGCAAAAGAATAGACAAATAGATCATTGGAATAGAATTGAGAGTTCAGAAATAGACCCCCATAAATATAATCAACTCATCTGTTTTTTTCTATTTTTTAAAATTTATTTTATTTAAATTTTATTTATTTTTTAATTGAAAGATAATTGTTTTACAGAATTTTGTTGTTTTCTGTCAAATCTCAGCCTGAATCAGCCATCAGATCAGATCAGATCAGTCGCTCAGTCGTGTCCGACTCTTTGCGACCCCATGAACTGCAGCACGCCAGGCCTCCCTGTCCATCACCAGCTCCCGGAGGTCACCCAGACTCGCATTCATCGAGTCAGTGATGCCATCCAGCCATCTCATCCTCTGTTGTCCCCTTCTCCTCCTGCCCTCAATCCCTCCCAGCATCAGAGTCTTCTCCAATGAGTCAACTCTTCGCATGAGGTGGCCAAAATACTGGAGTTTCAGCTTTAGCATCATTCCTTCCAAAGAAATCCCAGGATTGATCTCCTTCAGAATGGACTGGTTGGATCTTCTTGCAGTCCAAGGGACTCTCAAGAGTCTTCTCCAACACCATAGGTATACATATATCCCCTCCCTCTTGAACTTCCTCCCCATCTCCCTCCCCTCCCCACCCCTCTAGGTTGATACAGAGCCCCTGTGTGAGTTTCCTGAGGCATACAGCAAATTCCCGGTGGCTATCTATTTTACATATGGTAATGTAATTTTCCATGTTACTCTCTCCATACACTTCACCCTCTCCTCCCCTTTCCTCATGTCCTAATCAACTCATCTTTGACAAAGGAGCAAAGATGATACAATGGAAAAAATATAGTATCTTCAACAAATGGTACTGGAACAATTGGATATCCACACACAGAAAAAAAATTTAGGCACAGATCTTATTTTCTTCAAAAAAAATTAACTCAAAATGGATCATAGACCTAAGCGTAAAATACAAAGCTTATTATGAAACTCCTAGGTGATAATACAAGAGAGAAGCTAGATGACTTTGGGTTAAGATGATACCTTTTTACCAACAGCAACGAAGATACAATCCATGAATGAAATAATTGATAAAGTGAACTCCAGTAAAATTAAAAACTTCTTCTCTGCAAAAGACAATGCTAAGAGAATCAGAAGACAAGCCACAGACTGGGAGAAAATATTAGCAAAAGACTCATCTGATAAAGGACCGTTATCCAAAAGAACTCTTAAAACTCAACCATTAAGAAAACAACACAATTTAAAAATGGGCCAAAGACCTTAACAGACTTGTCACCAAAGAAGATACACAATGCCAAGTATGCATATGAAAAGACTCTCTACAGCACATGCCATCAGAGAAGTGCAAATTAAAGCAACAATGAGATATCACAACATACTGATTAGAAAGGCCAGAATCTGGAACACTTTCAACACCAAATCAGGATATGGAGGAACAGGAACTCTCCTACATTGCTTGTGGGAATGCAAAATAGTACTGCCACTTTGGAAGACAGTTTGGCAGTGTCTTACAAAACTAAAAATACCTCTTACCATATGATCCAACAAATCACACTCCTTGGTATTTACTCAAAGGGGTTGAAAACGTATGTCCACACAAAGATCTGCATGGGAATGTTTACAGCAGCTTTATTCACGATTGCCAAAACTTAGAAGCAACCAACATGTCCCTCTGTAGGGGAATGGATAAATAAACTGTGGTCCATCTGGACAGTGAATTATTATTCAGCCCTAAAAAGAAATGAGCCACCAAGCCATGAAAAGACATGGAAGAAATTTACTTGTATATACTACTAAGTGAGAGAAGCAATCTGAAAAGGCTACCTACTGTATGGCTTCAACTACATGACAGTTTGGAAAAGACAGAACTAAAGAAGCATTAAAAAATCACTGATTTCCAGGAATAAAGGAAGGTGGGAGGGGGACTCCCTTAACCAATGGGGGTCCATTGGTTAAGAATCCGCCTTGCAATGCAGCAAAATTGAGCAGAAGTTACAAAGATTTCTCACATAACTCCCTGCCCATCACACACACAGCCAGCCTCCTTAGGTATCAAAATCCCATATCAGAGTGATTCATAAATGACCCGATACACGTGTGTCTTGCAATGCAGGGCAATGCAATGTTAACCCTAGCCCTTGCAATGCAGAAGACACGGGTATTGGGAGAGCTAAGATCCCACATGCCACAGAGCAACTAAGCCTGCTTTGCTGCAGATTCTGAGCCTGTGTGCTCTGGAGCCCCTGTGCCCCACAACTAGAAAGTCTGTTAAAGTTAAATCGCTCACTCAGTCATGTCCGGCTCTTTGTGACCCATGGACTGTAGCCCACCAGACTCCTCCATCCATGGGATTCTCCAGGCAAGAATACTGGAGTGGATTGCCACTTCCTTCTCCAGGGCATCTTCCCGACCCAGGGATTGAACCCAGGTCTCCCGCACTTCAGGCAGACGCTTTAACCCCTGAGCCACTACTCATACCTGGCAACAAAAGATCCTACGTGATGAAAATCCTGCCTGCCTGCATTTTAAGAGTTGTTTTGCATAACCAAGACCTGATGAAACCAAATGAACAAATAAAATATTTTTTTAAAAGGAAGGAAGGAGGGATGAATAGGCAGAGCACAGAGTTTTTAGGGCAATGGAACTACTCTGTATGACACTGTAATAGTTGATACATACCACGATGAACTTGTCAAAACCTATAGAACCCTATGGACTTCCCTGGTGGCTCAGACGGTAAAGAATCTGCTTGATTCTTTAGGCAGGAGACTCAGGTTTGATCCCTGGGTTGGGACGATCCCCTGGAGAAGGGAATCACTGTCCACTCCAGTATTCTTGCCTGGAGAATCCCATGGACAGAGGAGCCTGGTGAGCTACGGTGTATAGGGTCGCAAAGAGTTGGACATGACTGAGCGACTAATACACATACACACAAACACACACACACACATTCAGAACTAATGGGGCTTCCCTGGTAGCTCAGTGGTAAAGAATCCTCCAGCCAATGTAGGAAACAAGAGATATGGGTTTGGTCGCTGGGTGGAGAAGATCCCGTGGAGTAGGAAACGGCTACTTGCTTCAGTATTCTTGTCTGGAAAACTCCTTAGACAGAGGAGCCTAGTGGGCTACAATCCTTCGGGTCTCAAAGAGTCAGACATGACCATGTAACTAAGCACAGCACAGCATGTAGAACTCTAATATAAACTATGAACTTGCGGTGATAATGATGTGTCAATGTAGGTTTATCAGTTGTAACAAATGAATCACTCTGATGTGGGATTTTGATATTAGGGGAGGTTGTGTGTGTGATGGGCAGGGAGTTCTGTGAGAAATCTTTTTACCTTCTGCTCAGTTTTGCTGTGACCCTAAACCTGCTCTAAAAATCATCTAAAGATCGAAAAAATATTGAAACAATTTATCTCGAATTATATTCTCCAGGAAGCAGATTGAAAATGGAGTTTAGTGTGCTGGCTATTTATGGGGAAGTGCCCTCAGAATGAACCCTTGCTAAACAAAGGGGAAAGAAGCAGGAATTGACAGAGTGAGAAAGCAAACTCCAGTGCAAGGCCAGCAGTGGCCTTGGCTCCCTCAGACGGAGTATGAGTGAGAATGGCCCTTCAAAGTTTTCCCAAGTTGGATTCAGGTGGCTAGGTCTTTATTTCCTGCATCTTTCTTCATTGAATATGGCCTGCCCTGAAAGACTAACCTTAGGTGAAGCAAATCTCTACAGACGAGACAAGCTCTGGAGGAACTGAAGGCCAAAGGCTGTCTGCTAACAGCACTCCCAGTAGCTGGGACAGCAATCCTGCAATGAAGGGGATCTGAATGGCAGGTTACCATGTATAAAACATTCACCAAGGAGACACTCACCACAGCCGAGTGGCCCGGCTGCCCAGGTGGAAGGAGGTAGTCTTTGATGTTGTATTTTAGAAAAGTAAAAATACAGTTGGAGAATCCTAACTTCAAATTGTAAAAGTTCATTTTAAATTTCTGATTCATCACTGACTAGTCCCACAAAAGCATTGCTAATCCTTGGAGGATATGTTTTCAAAATAACATTTTCAAGTTTTCAAGTATGGAGAAGGGGAGAGGAATCATTCCAAGGTTGGACAAATAGTCAGTTGCTTGAAACCGTACAGTCTCTTTAAGTTTGGATTTTGTCATTTGTGTTTTCTCTTGCCTTCATGACTCTGGCACTATCTTTGTTAGCTTCCAGAAATTCATCAACGCTTAATTCTTCAGTCTTCTTGTCTGACAGCAACAAAGGAGCGGTGAAGCATATGTTTCATATTCCTTAATGAGATCTTCTTCTGGCCCTCAGCCTGCTGGCTCCTTGAAATGCAAGAAACACAAGGCCAACAGAGGCCAAGGGTGATGCAGCCCAGCCTGCATTTGCAGTGTGCGGCGGAGTCTCCAGGAAGGGCCTCTCTCAGCTTGCATGTAACCAGGAGGCAGAACTGATAGGTCAGCACAGAAGCCAGCCCTCCTCCTGTCCCAGATCTCTTTTGAGTGGAACACTCAATCATTCTGTCTCCAGGGAGAAATGACACAGGGCCCAGAACTTGGTGACTTCCAGGGCTGGTGGAAGGCTTAAAGGGTATCTTAGATGTGAAAATGTTCCATAAATTGGAATACACTGAACAATCACCAGGCAGGGTTTCTTTTTGTGTTTCTCTTAACAGTGTGACCTTGTAAAAATAAATACTCTTTCCTTGGCAAAAGGATTTTAGTCCCTTCCGAGGGCTAGGACAGCCTGGTGCCCAGAACATGCCCTCAATTTCAGTCATGAGGTTTGGATTCCAATCCCCAATTTTCTACCACCTTAAACTCACTTAATCTCTCCTCTGAAGTAAGAGAACTGGACTCCATGACTACTGAGTCCCCTCCCAGCTGGGTTAAGCTGATGTGTGCTGAAGGGAACGGGACATATCAGGGTGGAGGACACATTGGTGTACAGAGGGAAAAACACCAACTAGGCTTTAGGAGACTGGAGTTTTGCTTCATCCTTGTATTAACCAGCTGGTGACCTTGGCCATAACACTAAAATTCTCTCAATCTTCAAAGAAAAGTGGAGATAATATACCACTTTATAATAATATGTCAAGACTTACTATGAGGATTAAACACAAGAATTTATGTAAATGAATTCCTACCAGTGTCTGGGGCCTTCTTACTTAACTATCTCATGGTCTGATTGTGGCAGAAAGAAGGTAATAGGCACTGCTTTGCCGTTAGGCTCCAAAACTCAGCACCTGTTATAGATAGGATCCACCAGCCTTGCTAGACTTGAGCCATGAACTTGAAGAATGATGATTTTAGCATAGACCCTGAAGAGAATGGAAGTTCGTGTTTCCAGCGGAGCCTGATGACAGCTGGGATACTGTGAGGCCTGATGCACAAAGCTGAGCCCACAACAGAGGTCCTCCTATGAACTGAGGGGAAGGCCAAGGAAATTTCAATACATGTAGAAAGATGGTAATAGCATTACTTGGTTGGAATACTCCAGGAATTGTTAGTGGACGTGTTAGTGAGCTATAGTCACAATAATTCTGTGTAGCAAATGATCCCAAACTCATTTATTTTTGCTTGTGTATCAGAGAGTTGACCGATCTAGACTGGATTTGATTGGCTGGCTCTGCTTCAAGCTATGGGTTCACCTGTGTTTGGCTCTTCATTGAAAATAAGGCTCAGATATGCTCCATATACGTTCACTCTAAGGCTCAGGCTGCGGGGGCAGTTGTTCCTTAGGACAGTTCTCATTGTGACAGCCGAGATGCAAGAGGGCAAGCTGAATTGCACGAACAGATTTTAAGCTTTCCCATGCATAGTGTCCAATAATATCCTCTTGGCCAAAGAGAATCACAAAGCTTTACACACAATAAGGAGAAATATATTCTGCCTCTAATGAAAGGAACAATAAAGTCACATGGCAAAAGGTGTGTTTGCAGGCAAAGGTGAAGAATTGGTGCCAATAAATCCATCCACCATACTGTCTAAATAATACACATCTGTTTAATGGGCCACAGAGATGTAATAGGCTTATTGTCTCATAATTCAGAGAGAACTGGTCATAGAATAGGATATTTGAGTTAGCTTATGTGAAGGGTATATTATTGTAAGAGAGGTCAATGAACAATGTCTTAAGCATTTGAGGGCAGGAAATGAGGCTGCGCTGTTGACATGGGACTCAAACTAGAAAGTCAGGATGAGAAGCTGTTGCAGAGAAGAAGCCAAGCCTGACTCCATGTTGGAACTGTTTCTTTGACTTGCTTTTCATTGCTTTTTTTTTTATTATTACAATCATGTATAATGGCCTGCCTCAGAGGACCCTGTCCCTCTGCCTGACTGTAAACTACAATGCCTTTGTTCAGCTCATAGAGAGAGAATCTGATCCTGCCCACCTGTGAAAAGCTGTAAGGAAAGGAAGAAATTAACACACTACTTCCAAAGGCTGGTCAATCCCTTGAGGTGTTATGCAACACTGAAGACCCTTTCACTTTATTTCCCTTCTCAATCCTGCTCTCCCTCTCTTTTCTGCCTTTGGACTTTAGTTCCTCATCGCTTCTTTCTGACCCTACAAAAGAAACTCATCCAGACCCTGACAAGATGGTTACTTTGAGACACTAGTCTGCCTTCTTGATCAGCCAGCTTTCAGAATAAGCCCTTTGCCTTGCCTCAACTTTGTCTCTGGGATTCATTGGCCTGTCTGCAGTGAACAGAGTGAGCCTGGACTCAGTAACAAAGCTACCCCTGCAGTTCTCATGAAGTGGTATGGTTCTTGGTTTCTGCTTCTTTTGCATTTGCTTTATTAACCTGTTTCTCTGTGAGACTAGTTTCTTCTTTCTTCTCAAGGTGACCCTTCTTTATTTTTGTTTCCTTTTAGCTGTGGTGCTGACTTGCTTCTGTGCTGATTTAGGTTTACTCTCTATGGTTTTTTATTAAAATATCCATCAGAGTCAATCACTTGACTTTTCAGCTTAATCAGAGAATTTGGTTGCCTTTGGATTGATTTCCATAGGTTCTAATAAACTGTGGCCAGAGGAGACAGGACTCCAGGGGAACTATGCAAGGGATCATGTCCATGGGTGGGGGGGGGGTGTTGATTTAGAGGCAACAGTGAACATATCCATTTCACAGTTGCAGGAGATCTAGAAAAGGGGGAAGGTGCTGCCCAGAGATATTCCACTACACTAATTTCCCAGGAATGTATGCAAAGCCTTACTGACACAGGCTCAAAACCTCTTCTTCAGTTTAGACTCTTGTTTCTCTGACCTCCGAGCATCCTCCATGAGTGTTTCTTCTTTGGTCCCCTCTTTAAATATTTGTGCCCCCGGGACTCAGCTTTTATGCTTTGCCCAGCTGAACATCACCTGTGTCCAAGGCTACCTGCCTGTTTATACAGCTGGTTGTGAGACCGTGTCATCAGGACTCTGATTCTCTATATTCCTCTACACCAGCTCTCTGCTTGTTTCTTTCCTCTTTTTTATCTTTCTTCCCTCACCCCCTTACATGTTTCTCCTAAGAGCACACCCTGTCTTTCTTACCTCTGAATCTTTGCCTCAGGTTCTTCATCTAGGGAACCTCATCTAGGACACATGCACATTTCTGAGTCAGTTACTGGTAGTTAAGGGGAGAGATTATGCTAAGAAATAACCAAGGTTATATGCCCACCTATACCACATAAACCTGAATTCCCAAACAGCTTTCATTAAGAAGTTTGAATTGTTCACTGCTGTGGCTCCTAGGTCCAGAATACCACAGTGAAAGCATCTAATAAGTACTACTTAAATAAATCAAGAAGGGACTTCCCTAGTGGTTCAGTGGCTAAAACTCTGGGGTTCCATCCTTGGTCAGAAAACTAGAACAAATATTCCACAGCTAAGGGTTCTCATGCTGTAACTAAAGATCCTGCATGCTTAGGAGAAGGAAACAGCAACCTACTCCAGTATTCGTGCCTGGAAAATCCCATGGTCCAAGGAGCCTGCTGCTGCTGCTGCTACTAAGTCGCTTCAGTCATGTTCATCTCTGTGCGATGCCACAGACGGCAGCCCACCAGGCTCCCCCGTCCCTGGGATTCTCCAGGCAAGAACACTGGAGTGGGTGGGCTACAATCCATGAGGTCGCAAAGAGTTGGACACAACTGAGTGACTTCTGTGTTTTTGAAGCTCAAAGGGATATGGGCCACTGAAAAGGATATAAAGCAGGGCAGAATTTCTTAAAGAAGTAACAGATTAGTTAGTTACAACATCAAGATAAATGGAATTGAAAGAGAGATGCTACCAAGAGAGTTGGGCAGTACTGCTTAAATAATGCTCAAGAGTTTCTGTTCTTAAATTGTTTCCTCTTGAGAGAAGATGAGCAGCACTGGGCCCACTCACCTCTGCCTTTTTTTGTTCCCCACTTTGGTTATGTGTTGTTACTTTCAGAATTGCACTTTTTTCACCTTGTCATAGTAGCTGCCAAAAGTGTGTTTTTATAAACATGAGGTTCTAGAGTGCTGGCTTCCTGAGGCAGAGGAAGTAAAGAAATACGTGTTGTACAAAATAAGTACATTCATATGTTTAATAAAATAGTTCTATTATTGAAAAAAAAAAGATCCTGTATGCTGCAACTAAGACCCAGTGCAGCCAAATAATAAAAATAAATAAATAAAGATAAATTTTAAAATAATAAAGAGTGAACTGAGTATGCATTTATTGATTTCCCCCCAATTGGGAGGGGGAGATGATAACTACATACTATAAAGATGAACAAGCAGAACTAGACTTAAAAAACCAAAACCTCTTTCATGCTGCCAAAGGCCAGTTTTCTCATAAAGACCAGATACACCAAGTAGCTGTGACCCTAAGCAGTCCTTTCACTTTAGGACTTAAAACACATTCCAGGAAATGTGTTTGTTGCTTACTTGCCATCTGGTGAGTTATCTAATTATTTCAAGTAGATAATAAGTATGTGCTTTTTGTTTAATAGAGAAATTGTGGAGAGCAGCAACTAAATCCTGGAAACAGGTTTCTTGCTGAGTCATTCACCCTTGCTCAAGACAAGCTTTCACTTTGCATTGAATTTTAATGTGATGATTCCTCATCGTCCCCTCCCCCTCTCCTGGAGTCCCAGAGACAGCTCTTCAGTAATTTCTCTGTGGCTGGAGTAATAGCTGAGTAACAGTAACAGCTGAGTAACAGTAACAGTTGGCCTGACCCTCCCGGGCACTTCCAGGGGTGCCAAGGCAGGGGCCCCCATGCCTTGGCACTTCACAGGACCCATTGATGATCTTTTCCCCAAGGGCCCTTGTGTGAGAGACCTCTTTGCAAAACACAGCATGGGACTGGAAAAAAAATACATTTGTTTTCCCAAAATTTATTAATTAAACCAAGCATGCTGGTACAATTCTAGGCCAAACTCAAGCAGTTTTGAGTTCATTTGTTTTACGTGCTTGAGTAAATGTGGGATCTCTATCGAGTTTTTGTAATAATGAAAATATTGGGAGTCACTGAAGAATCTTATTTTGGGGAAATAGAAGTTTACAAAGATCATACTGAGTTGGATGGGAGCAAAAGTCCAGCCAGGGAGAGCCACCAAAAGGTTGTTGTTGGGAGCCGGTTTGAATTAGCGCTCCGCCCGTGGCAAAGGTCACGAGGAAGGAGGCTTGACATACACAAAGGTGGGGTTGAGCCTCAGGAGCCCCTTGGAGGTTCTCAGTATCTACCCCCAAAACCAGAGCCTGCCTGCTTTACTACTTGTGCTCTCACCTACACCTCTGACTTTACGGGGGGCTGTCCCCCACTACCTCTCTCTGAAAAAAGAGTTAACTTAAAGCTTCAGTTAATAAAAATTCCTGGGCATGACAGGAGTGTTGTAACCTACAAACTCCTCTGAAGGTTCTTTAGCCCACCTGACAGGCTTGTCCGGCCACATGTGATTACTCACAGCCTCCCAACAGTGGGAGGCACGAGATGCTCTTAACCTTCTAAAAACAGGTTCTTTAGAGAAGTCAGAAAACTATTAGGATAAGTATAGTGAGCTGATTAGAAATTATATTGGTGAAGGGTTTTTCATTTGTTGAGCCAATGATTGCTGCTAAGTCTCCACTTCCCCTGCCCTTATACACATTAATGTATATATAGAAGAAATAAGTATTAACCTTTGACACTAATCACGTTAGACCTTAGGCTAAGTAAATTCTTTCCCTGACTAAAACCCACTACACCCTCACCCTATAGGAATGTAAATTTATCTAGTGGAGTCTGTTTTAAGAATAATCACCCTGGAGAAATAAGTGTCCTGGTTGACTGACCGCTATCACAAGGAGAAGGTCATAAATTGTCAACAGGCCCCCTGGCCAGAAGATTATGTCACACCCCTAAGACCTCTGTATACATTTGTAAGAAGTACCTGACTTTGATAAAAGTCAGGGCTGCTGACCCCACGTGACTTTTGTATACCATCTCAGTGTATAAAAGTAGACCATGGAAAATAAAGAATTGGGATCAGTTCCTGGGAAGACTGGTCTCCCCCTGTCGTTCTCTCTCTCAAATTCTGGCTGAGTCTCCATCTGGAGCGTGGGACCCACCATGCTTACTAATTATGCCTGGGCTTCTAAGATCGGACCAGGGAGGCCTCAGTGTCTCCTCTCCTTCGGGAGAACGGAAAGACGCCTGCGGCCTACGTAAGTGGTGCAAACTTCTTGTCTTGAAGTTTTATTGGTCCCCCGCGTAAACCAAGCTACTCAGCCTCTTTTCTCCACTGAATTTTCCTACTGAGCTATCCTCGTTCTATAATTCTTTATATCTCTAATTATAACTATTGTATCCTGATTCTCACCTACGCCGTCTACACCTTGAACTCCCTGGATTAGCTGGGGCTGGTCCCCAGCAGGTTGTTTTGGTAGGCCAAGAGGAAGACTTGTTAATTTTTTAAAAAATATAAAAAGTGCACTTTGGAATAAAATTGATTACCTCCAAGTGTCTGGGTTTACTGTGTGAAAGGGGAACCTGTACTGTGGAAACTGGAACTAACAAGGTTCTCACAACCACTATCTTCAGCATCTCATCTAAATCATCTACAATCTTTGTAGCTGTCACCAGGTGACAGGTGCTGGGAGCCTAGATCTTGGTGTGTAGCCTTCATGATTAGGCCATGGACATGATTAGCCATGGACAAGTGGCAGTCCATATGATTTGGCCCATAAATACAAACCTAACGAAGATCATGGCATCTGGTCCCATCACTACATGGGAAATAGATGGGGAAACAGTGGAAACAGTGTCAGACTTTCTTTTTCTGGGCTCCAAAATCACTGCAGATGGTGACTGCAGCCATGAAATTAAAAGACGCTTACTCCTTGGAAGGAAAGTTATGACCAACCTAGATCGCATATTCAAAAGCAGAGACATTACTTTGCCAACAAAGGTTCGTCTAGTCAAGGCTATGGTCTTTCCTGTGGTCATGTATGGATGTGAGAGCTGGACTGTGAAGAAGGCTGAGTGCCGAAAAATTGATGCTTTTGAACTGTGGTGTTGGAGAAGACTCTTGAGAGTCCCTTGGACTTCAAGGAGATCCAACCAGTCCATTCTGAAGGAGATCAGCCCTGGGATTTCTTTGGAAGGAGTGATGTTAAAGCTGAAACTCCAGTACTTTGACTCATTGGAGTTGACTCATTGGAGAAGACTCTGATGCTAGGAGGGATTGAGGGCAAGAGGAGAAGGAGAAGACAGAGGATGAGATGGCTGGATGGCATCACTGACTTGATGGATGTGAGTCTGAGTGACCTTCGGGAGTTGGTGATGGACAGGGAGGCCTGGCGTGCTGCAATTCATGGGGTCTCAAAGAGTCGGACACGACTGAGCAACTGATCTGATCATTGATATGAATTAACCAACTACTCATTATTAGTAGGGCTGAATTGTGACTTCCATGAGCCTTGGCATTTTGAATTTGTAGGCCTTTTTTTCCATTAATTTTTTTTTAAAATTGTATTTTATGATTGTTGGTATAAAGATGAATACAATCCAGGCTGCTGCATTCACTTTTCTTTCGTGAGTTATTATGCATCACAGAAAATCTACCATTTTAAGTGTGCAATTCACTGGCATTAAGTATACTGGATTCGTTTTTATATAGTCATTGTATTTATTTTTATTCTGATTTTTTAAAATATTTTTTTAATGTGGACCATTTTTAAAGTGTTTATTGTATTTGTTGCAATACTGTTTCAATTTTTTGGCCCTGAGGCATATGGGATCTTAGCTCCCCAACCAGGGATCGAACCTACAACCCCTGCATTGGAAGATGATGTCTTAACCACTGGACCACTAGGGAAATGCATATTCTGATTTTCAAAAAAAAAAAAAAATTGGTGGTCCCTTTCAAGTATCACAGATCTTCGATGCTGTGCTTGCTGTGTCTAACAGATAAGTTGGCCCTGACTATGAGAAGGCAAAAAGGGTGAGAAGAACCAAAACTGAAATGTATTCAAACTCACTTTATAGTTCACATTCAAAACCAATATTCAAACCTGAATTTCCACTCTGCAGGAGACATTAATCCTGGGAAGCAGTGTGTCTGAGTGGACAGAACACAAGACTCAGGCAGACTGAGATCCAGGGCTATTTTTGCCCTGTCACACCAGCACAGGTGGGGCTCAGACAGGCCCCAAGAGGAGCCGGGGGTGGGGAACAGTGCCAGTAGACTCAGACATAGCACCAGCTTCAGGATGAGAGGTCTGGGCTGGGCTCCAGATGAAGCCCAAGACAGCCTCCAGGAGTCCAGTGGGGAGAATCCAGAGTTCAGAAAAGGACATACGTATCAGTCACAGCTGCAAACTAGGGAACTAAATAAATAAGCAAACAGGAGACTGAAGGGAGAGGAGCAAACGCGTCAGGCCGGCTCAGAGCTGCTTTTCTCAAGCTTGCTCTGAGCTCCTTGTTCTTGATACAAATGCCACGGGTTCCCTGAAACCCTGTGCCCCTCAGTACTTGTCTTTTCAAGCCTCAGTTTCCCCATCTATGTCACTAGGAATTGGACTAATGACTCCCCTGTTCCACTGAACCATTTGCCTCTTTCCCGCCTCCTGATATCTCCACCATCTTTCCTGTTCTAGCTCTGGATTGTTGAAATTCAGAGCTTAATGTCTAGTTTCTGAGCAGAGATTGCAACTTGGTAGCTGCTGGGCCAAATCCACCCTACAAGTGAGCTTTATTTGGCCTGCCCACTGTCTTTAAACTTTGAATTAATTGCCAACATCCCCAGACCAGGAGATGGCTCATAAAACTGAACTTCTGCCTCCTCTTGAGAAGTTGGCAGCTCTCCCTTTCTTGGGCCCATGTTGCCACAGGGTCTTGGCTGGAGCTGCGTGGGAGTTGCCCCTTCTGGATGAGACATACCTGCTCCAGGGTACCAGTCTCCCCCACCCACTTCACTCTTACATGGTCCATGTAGGCAGTTGGATTTCCTACCGCTGAAGGTAAAGATCACGGGCTTATTTTATTTGCTGAATTCCATGTCTCCCATGCCTTGGCACTGTCCCTTGTGAGTCAGCTCAAAGCTGACTCTCATGCCTCCCAATCCTTGTGGTTCATTCTGAACAAAACCTCTGAGCACTGAACCACCCACAGCTCATCTCCCCAAGGGGACCTTGATTCAAAGAGCAGTTTTCCCTGTTACCTACCCACCCCTTCTCTCGCTAATTGTCCTGAATCTGGAGATTTTGGGATCCATCTGACTAAGTGTCATTTTGCCTTTTCAGGGCACTAACTAAATAAACCAGAGATGCCTGCTTCTGAGGAGTCAGTCAATTAAAGGCTGGAGGACTGCAGATGGACAGTGCTGGATGGAAGCTTTGAGAGAGTTCGAGAGAGAGAGGAACCAAGAGAACATGGGAGCTACCAAGAGTTATGGGGCTAACACCAGCTACGTGCCCACCTACCACTGCCCTATTACTGCCTGTGTTCCTCCACATTTCCTCACAAGTGGGTTCTGTGCCTTTTTTTCCCCCCTCTGCTACAATTAGAGAGGAAACTGTAACTGTTAATCCCAGTTACAACTGAACTAGAACAGAATGAACTTTTAAAGCAGTTCTACAGAGATTTACTCATATTAGTTTGAGACGGTTCAAGGATAAATTCAAGTAAAAATGATACAGATTCTACAAAGACATTCAAGTGTCATGTTCTAGACTGTTTTCCTGAACCAGCTCGAACATTATCCATACTGCACTTTTCTCTCCCCTCCCCCCACATCACTGAACACCATCCTTCCTATAAGCTAATTATCCCTGGGACCTCTGCACTCCCTCCTGAGAGCCTCTGCTTTGGTTCAAGTAGCCTGGCCTCCTGACAGCTCCCTATTGGCTCTGATCATCTCCTGGCAGCTGTCAGGGTAAAGATTTTAAGCAGAAATCAAAGTATCCTACTTTCTAGCTTAAAATCTTGGAGGACTTCTCTCACAACTCCAGGGTAAAAGCTAAGTTTCTTCAGTAGATGCTGGAATCCTACTGAGCCCTGCCTCCCTCTCCAGTCTCCTCCAAAGCCCATACTCTGCAGTCACATAAAATCACCCACAAATCCTCAAGGAGTCTCATAAGTGTTCTACCCCTCAGCCTTTGCTCTTGCTATTATTATTATTTTGGCTGTGGTGCTTGTTCTTCACTGTGGGGCAAGGGCTCTCTAGTTGTGGTGTGTGGGCTTAGCTGCTCTGAAGCATGTGGGCTCTTAGTTCCCTGACCAGGGATGGAACCCACATACCCTGCATTACAAAGCAGATTCCTAATCACTGAATCACCAGGGAGGACCTTGCTCTTGCTATTTCTTTCTACATTTTTCTTCATTGTCAAACTCCTCCCTGGCAAACTCATACCCATCCTTTAAGACCCAGATCAACAAAGCCTCCCCTGGGCTATCCCTCAAGGGATTAGGATGGGACAGGATGCCAAGGTGACAGTTCCTTAGAGGCTGAGCACCAGAAAGGGGTACTCTCTTGTGCTCAGTCATGGCCGACTCTTTGAGACCCCATGGACTATATGGCCCACCAGGCTCCTCTGTCCATGGAATTCTCCAGGCAAGAACACTGGAGTGGGTTGCATTTCTTTCAGAGGGTATCTTCCCAACCCAGGAATCAAATCTGGGACTCTTGCATTGCAAGTGAGGCTCTGGCTATGAGCGGGGAACAAAGAAAGAAAAGAAATAGACCACTTGTAAAAAATCAGATTGCCAATGCAGGAGACAGCAGTTTGATCCCTGGTCCAAGAAGATCCCATGTGCCACGGAGCAGTGAAGCCCTTGAGCCACATTTGAGCCTGTGCTCTAGAGCCCCAGGAGCTGCAACAACTACAGCCCCTATGCCTAGAGTTCCTGTTCTGCAACAAGAGAAGCCACTTCAACAAGAAACCTGCAAACTGCAGCTTGAGAGTAGCCCGCTCACTGCAACTGGAGAAAAGCTCATGAAGCAACAAAGACCCAGGAGAGTCAAAAAATAAATAAACAAGAACTAGACCTGTGATCACAAGCTGGCAACTTCCCAGTCTATATTCTGTCTCCAGAAGTGTTTTGTCAGTCATAGGCTTTCATGTTTTTGGATTTGAGCATTTGTTCTTTAGTTCTCTGTCCCTGAAGACCTCTGGGTAAATGAATGAAAGGCCTGTGGATGAAGAGCTGGAAAGGATGCAAAAGGGAAAGGTTTCTTTTTTATCTATGAAGAGTTGGCCACATGAGGTGCCCTGAGTGTCAGGAACCCTCACCCCACCTGATCCCATATCAGCAGCAGTAGCTAGACATTCAAGTTCAATAGAAGCCTTGCCTACCTTTATTTCTTCTCCCTGCTCTCTACTCTCTAAGGATGGGAATATACCATGAAAGGCAAAGTTAAGAGCTGTCTGTATGGTCCTGGACCCCCATGTGGGCTTGTCTAACTCACAGCAAGCCTGAGAAGCAGCAGAAGGTAGAGAACTTGGACTTCAAAGTCAGACTGAGTTCACATCTTGGTGCTTTGTAGAATGTGGTGCTGAGAGCAGGTCATTTCACCTCTATGCCTTTATTGTCTTATCAGTACAATGGAGATGCTGCTGCTTCTGCTGCTTAGTTGCTTCAGTCGTGTCCAACTCTGTGCAACCCCCTCTAGCCTGCCAGGCTTCTCTGTCCATGGGGATTCTCCAGGCCAGAATACTGGAGTGGGTTGTCATGCCCTCCTCCAGGGGATCTTCCCAACCCAGGGACTGAACCCAGATCTCCTACTTTGTAGGCAGATTCTTTACCACTGAGCCACCAGAGAAGACCACAATGGGAACGCGTGCTCAGTCGCTTCGGTAATGTCCAACTCTTACGATCCTATGGACTATTGCCCATCAGGCTCCTCTGTCCATGGGGATTCTCCAGGCAAGAATACTGGAGTGGGTTGCCATGCCCTCCTCCAGGGGATCTTCCCAACCAGGGACTGAATCCGAGTCTCCTGCATTGCAGGCAGATTCTTTACCCATGGAGCCACCTGGGAAATCCACAATGGGGATAGTCATATCTATAAAGTTGTTGTGTGCATTAGATGAATTCACTGTGTAAGCCTCTTAGAACAGTGTCAGAGTTTTTATACAGAAAGGTCTATGTAAGTGTTTGCTATTCTTGGTTTTGGGACAGTACGCTCCCTCTAGTTCACAAGGAAGAGTGCGGTGCTGGCACTCTATAGTATATGTAGGATTTCTTATTAGTTTGACTGAAGGTGCCCCTGAGAGTAGCCATGCTAAAAGTGGATACAACAGACAGAGCCTCCCTCAGCAGGTCTGCTTCTTGCTGCCTAGGCTGCAAGAGCCAGGGATCAGTGCTCACGGATGACCATCTGTGGGCACAAGCCTTGCCACACAAGTCCTGTTCCTTTCATCTTTCTGTCATCTCTGTGTAATAAGGTAAGGCTGGTGTGGCATATTGAAAGAGAGAGAAGGTAGGGGGAATTTGATTTGCATCCTGCTGGTATGGTCCTGTATCTTTTTCTGTATCCAAATAATTCAGACCCAAGGCAAAATTTTGCAGAATGCTTCCTGGGGAGCTCAACTACATTTCTGCTGCTTCTCCCTCCCTCTAACACTTGGTCCCTTCTGTCCTTTGTACAGGCTTCAGTCATAGCACAGGGCCCAGCAGTATACCAAATTTCTTCAGTTCCAAGAAGTTACAGATTGTAAGACATCTTTTAATCTATTAACTTAGTAATAGATATCTGGATCTATATCTATTACTAATAGGGAGAACCCATATGTTAAATGAACTCATCCATTGACACATCTGATTTCAGAAGCTTTAAAATGTTTTTAAAAAGCATCTTTTTAACACAATGATCTTTTAAAATGCTCTTTCTATCCAATAGACTTGTGAACTTGGTGGGGTCAGGGACAGTGCATTTTTGTCCCTCTCCCCACCCCCTCCCCCCCCAGGCCATGCCTGTTGATGCCCTGAATGAATGTTTCATTTGGAAAAATTTCCAGAACCTCCCTTAGTCACCATGGTAACCCAAAATTGGTTTCACAGTCCTGTGTACCAAGGGGAGCCCTGCTGAGGAAGGCTGCCTGCTGACCTGGACTCTGAACCATGCTGCAAATGCTGGCCTCCCTTCCCCTGCAAGCAGAACAATGATGGAAATGAAACATTTGAATGAAAACCTCAGAGATGCCCTTGCTAATATAAAAGAGTTTGTTTAGAATAATTCTATTGTCAATTGCCAGATTTTCTTATCAATACAAAAAAAAAAATCTATCTCTCAAAGTCTTTTCTCGGTGAGCCCTAAATAATTTGAACAAAGAACTCTCAGTAGAGAGAAAATCTATTTTCATGGTTCAGTAATTTGTTGAACTTCTGTTGAATCCAGTTATTCTCTGAAAGTTCAGAGATTCTAGCTGAGAAAGAATGCCTATAAAAACAATAATAGCTTATATATATGTATATATCCTTGGCTTCTGTTAGTGCTCCTGGCACTTTCCATGCATTTCTTTGTAAACACTTCTATATCACTTACTGTGTGCCAGGCACTGCTCTAAGCACTTTGCACATATTAACTCATTTAATCTTCATGGGAAACCTGTGAGGCATCTTTTATTGTTATCCCCATTTTACAGATGAAGAACTTGGGATACAGAGATGTTCTAGTGACTTGCCCAAGGTCACATAGCTAGTAAGCTAGAGAGACAAATTTCAAGCCAAGAAGAGCCTAACTCCAGGATCTGTGTTTCTAACCAAGTTGCTATGCTGCCTCTTTTAATACTTTCAATAACTCAATAAAGTAGATGCTATCATGCTTACTGGATTGGATACTGAAGCTCAGTCAGGTAACACGTCTCTATGGCTTCTTCACTCCTGATCACATTCTGACCTTGAGAAATTCTGGAAACACTTCAATGACTTAGACTCAACTTTCCATCTTCCACCTCCCCCCACACACATTCATACAGTCACAGGAAATTTATAATGCTCTTCTCAAAATTATATTTAGGAGATTACAAATCCCAATCTTTGCAGATCAATTATTTTGAAGTGATCTAAGGCATGCACTGGCAGGAGTTGAATATGCAAGCTTAATGAGCTTAATTAATTAGAAGAGAGTGTTTCTTTTAAGATCACAAAGCAACTGCTCTTTGAAATGTGAGTTTATAATTGGGAATACAGTAGCTTAAAGGATTACAGCATTTGAATTGTATTTATCCTAAAAAAGGGCTCCAAGAACACAGAAGAGTGATTATCTCCCACAGGTGAGAGGTGGTCAGTAGGAAGAAAGACCCTAACACCCTAAAGTTGGGGTGCTTTTCCCAAACCACATGGTGAATTCCTTGAACACAGAATAGTGAAGTGACCAACTATCCTGTTTGACCTGTGACTGTTCTGGTTTTATTGCTGAAAGTCCCTCATTCTGAGGAAATCTTTCAGTCCTGGGAAAACTGGGATGGTTGGTCATGCTAATGAACGACCCGTTATGAATGACAGTTTGAGGTTGAAATTCCCTGTTGGATGGAGAAGGGGAACTGAGGGGAGAGTTGAGGAGCATCCCAGGCAGAAGGAGAAGTTTGAGCAAAGGCCTGGGGTACAGAATGAGATGGTGGTTTGGGGAGGAGTTGTAAGGATCCCATGTGAGGGGAGCCAAGTGGAAAATGAGGCAAAAGGAGGGGGTTGGCCAAATAAGAAGTTGGTGGAATCTGAAGTAGGCAGATAGAACTTTATGAGCCTGGCTCAATGCTAAGAAGTTTATCCTCAGTGATAAGGAGCATTATCAGGACTGGGAGTCCTTTTATGGTGATGGTTAACTTAAAACAGTCGTAACTCAATGGGCTTCAAACATTTTTGCTCTTATGTTCCTTAAAATAATTTGAAAACTATATATCCTGTGCATTTCTTGCATATTTTTAAATTGAACTTAAAAATGTTCATCATAAGTTTAATCATGGCAAAGGATATACTTTCTGGTGCTTTATAAATATTGGTATTTTAAAATAAACTATTTTAAATGAATCCAGTAGAATTTAAATACCAAAGCAATGCAGTATCATCCTCCAACCAATATCCATTTAAAATATACATGAACAGTCTTTTTTTCAGTAGAAAATTTTGTACTGCAAAATTTCATTGAATCTTTTTTCTCCTTAAATTTATATTTCCATCTCACTTCCTTCACAGAATTATATTTATACGCTTGTCAGTCTTTTATTGATCACACTATCATGCTTCTTTGTGACAAGATTGTGTATATAAATTGAAATGGAATTTTAAAACGTTTGCTATGACCATTAGCCTATATTAGAAATTAAATACTTTTTATGGATTCAGTTATCATTACAATTAATATAAGTACTTATTTGATTAAAACAATATAAATATACCCCAAGTTTTGATAAGTAATACTAAACATCAAGATTAAAATTAGAGTAAGTTTATTAATGAAGTAGAGGGCTATTTAAAAAATTAGTTCATGAATAGATGGATGAAAATTATTTATTGCTGTAACAAGATAGCATCCAGTAGCAACCATATTTCTTTTTTGTTTGCTTATATATGTGTGAGCCCTGAGAAATCTTATTTATATGAATAAGATGATGGAGATGGAAGGCATTTTGTTATAAATAAATGTCACTCAGGGTTTCAAACTCCTTTAAGTTATATGACACAAAATAATAGAATTATATATTATAAAAATTTATTTTCTTTGAGCTGTCAGCTGATAACTTGATTAGATCCTCCTTCAATTTGTTGAAGAAAGAAGAGGAAGCACCTTGCTTACAAAAAGTTTTGTAATCCAGTGATTCACCTCAGCACCGACACAAAATTATCAAGTTCCTCCACCCCAATACACTCACACCCTTTTTTGGTACACCATAGTAAGCTTCAGGATGAGTGACAGGTGTGACTCTCTTTTGTAAAGAAGGAGAATGATAACCGTAAAATAGTAGGTAGGACAGGATGCAAACCCACATCAGTCATTTAGCAGAAAAGAGATAAGAAAATCTTCATGTGCCTCTAGAGCTATACAAGCCTTAGGTCAAAGACCACTGTCTTGGGAGATGCTGTTGGCCCATACGAGACCTAAGATGGGAGTGTCTCCCTCCTCAGTCCATAACCAACTTTTGAAGTAAGAATTTCCTAAGAAAAAAGAGATCCCCTTCTTGTGTCTTGCCAAGTTGGCCTTTGCCTTGAAGATGCTTACCTTAGGAGGGTTCTTGCACCTTGAGCTTTCTGTCTGTATCATGACCCTCCTTCAGTTCTGCTTCTTAACTGTCGGTGCTTCACTGGTGGCTGTCATCCGTAGATGAAAAATACCAGGGGATATCTTTCCTGTCTCTATCCTGGTTCACAGGGGCTGACCCCCAGGAAAGGATTCATTATCTTCGGAGGAGTCATTATCTTGTTTTGAACCTACAGAAAAGGAGATGGGAAAGGACCCAGAAAGCTGGGGTCCTTGACACAATTTTCCCCATGAACATCCTTCTAGAGTCTTTCTCTCATAACCCGCTCCCCACCCCACCACACACACACACACACACACACACACACACACACATACACACCACACACAAGCATGTAACAAAGACTGGAGATGTTTTAAACAGCAGGAAATCTATTTGGCAGGGGTGTGAAGAATGTGTTGAATGGGCCAAGACTAAAAGCAGTGAGATGACTTAGGAGACCATTATAGTTCATGCAAGAGATGCTAGTGGCCTGAACTGAGGCAGGAACAGAGGCTCCTGGACAGAGGAATCTGCTGGGCTGCAGCCCATAGGGTTGCAAAGATTCAGACATGACTGAGTGACTGAGCAACATTGCCCCATCAATGCCACTACCCCCATCGCCTGTTTCTTTGCTTCTTCTAAAAGCTAAACTTCTGACAGAGTTTTCCATTTCTGTCTCTAATTCCTCATGTTGCTTCTGCATTTTCCATTTGACAGATCTTGATCTCTCAGGAATCTTCAGGCTATCTGATCAATGGCCTTTTCTCACTGTAGTCTTCTTTAGATGATGCCAGGAAGCAACAGTAAGGAAAGTGAGAAAGAAAAAGGAACAGAGGCAATAAATGGTATCCTATCAAGTCAGTTACCACTGTGATTAGAACTTAATGCTGCACAGGAACTCTGGGAATCAGTGTAGAACATGTGCTCGGAATTATCCTAAGGGGTGTGGAACCTGGGGTATTTATACACCAACTCTAGTTAGTCATTGACTAAGGGCTGTTGTGTTGCAGCAAGGATAGGAACGCACTAATTTCCTAGCACTTTCTTTTCTTTTTTTTCAAGTACTAATTTTTAATTGGAGGGTAATTGCTTTACAATATAGTGTTGGTTTCTGCCATACATCAACATGAATCAGCCATAGGTAAACATACGTCCTTTGCTTCTTCAACCTCGCTCTCATCTCCTACCCCATCCAACTCCTCTAGGTTGTCACAGAGCACTGGGTTTGAGCTCCCTGCCTCATACAGCAAATTCCCACCGGCTGTCTATTTTACCTATGGTAATGTATGTTTCCATGCTACTCTCTCAATTTGTCCCACCCTCTCCTTCCCGCACTGTGTCCACAAGTCTTTCTCTATGTCTCTTTCTCCACTGCTGCCCTGCAAATAGGTTAATCAGTACCATCTTCCTACATTCCATGTATGTGCGTTAATATGCTATATTTGTTTTTCTCTTTCTGACTTACTTCACTCTGTATAATAGGCTCTAGCTTCATTCATTTCATTAGAACTGACTCAAGTACATTCTTTTTATGGCTGAGTAATATTCCTTCATTTATATGTACCACAATTTCTTTATCTGTCAATGGGCATCCAGGTTGCTTCCATGTCTCAGCTATTGTAAAGAGTGCTTCAGTGAACCCTGGGATACATGTGTCATTTTCAGTTATGATTTTCTCAGGGAATATGCACAGTGGTGGGATTGTTGGGTCATGTGGTAGCTTTATTCCTAGATTTTTAAGGAATCTCCATACTGTTCAGTATGGAGATCAGTTTACAGTCCCACCAACAGTGCAAGAGGGTTCCCTTTTCTCCACACCCTTGCCAGCGTCTCTTGTTAGTAGATTTTTTGATGATGGCCGTTTTGACCAGTGTAAGGTGATTGTAGTTTTTATTTGTAGTTTTTATTTGTATTTCTCTAATAATGACTGGTGTTGAAGTATTTTTTTTCTTATATTTCTGTCCTGGCGCCCTAAGCAAGTTCTCATTCCCATCTTTGTCCTGTCTCCTTAAATAGCTGGTTTTCTTTCCTCTACCTCTTAAACAGAGCACACTGCAAGGTGGAACTCCAGTCTGCAGTCCTCTGTTCTTTCTTCCTTTACACACTCACTTGATTGTTTTTCTATCCTCATTAACCTAACTCTTGCTTCTATGCAGATTACTCCCAGTGTGTTGAATTTGATTATGTTCAATGGCTTTGCTGTTGAGATCAAGATTTATTTAAAGGTCTTCAGAAAAAAAAAAGGCTTTGAATATCTTTTATAACTTAACAGACTGAAAAATCTATAAATGTCTGCTGGGAGTCATTCAGGAATTACACTTCCCACTGACAGTGTGAGAAGCAGATTCAATATATGACTCAGCTTGCAATCAATGGAGCATTATGCTTCAAGGAAATCGGAAAGTCTCACACCAATTTAGAATTTGTCACTAAGTCTGGTCTGACTCTTTGTCCAAAGAGAAGTGCAGCTCCCTACTGTCAAGGCCTGAGCTCCTGGGATCTTTGCCTATTTCCTGGGCAGAGCCATAATTAACAATTTTTGCTATCAAGAAAAGCAGCATGATGCATGTCTTCAAATTAAACTAGTGTATGTGTGTCTGTGTGTGGGTGAGAGGGAGAGAAAGCGTGGTAGCATTGAATAATGAAAGGTTGGGTGGCAGAGGTGAAGTCTGAGGGAAAAATAAAGGGATGGCTGGCAGGCAGGTCCTTAGCACTGGCTCCATCCATCCCACTGGTTGCTCAGGATGTAGTGGAGAGGGGAATGAGTTTTAGACTTTTAAACAGGACTTAGTCTTCCACTATCATCATTTATAATTTTCTTTTGTCCTCAGTCTTTGACTTATATTTAAGAGTAGAGCACTGAAGGGAATCCCCTGGTGCTCCAATGCTTAAGACTGCATTTTCACTGCTGCAGCCTGGGTTCAAGCCCTAGTTGGGGAGCTGAGATCTTGCCAGCCCTGTGACATGAACAAAAAAGGAACAGAGTCAAGCACTGAAAATTTGGCTGGAACTGCTGAGCACATGGCAGGGGCTTTGTTCAAGAAGCCCCAGGAAGTCTAATTCTTGATTGATTGATCAATTATTAAAGTACATTTGTTGTGCAATATTATATAAGTTACAAAAGAGTGATTCACAGTTTTTAAAGGTTATACTCCATTTATGGTTATTATAAAATATTGGCTTATGTTTCCCATGTTGTACAATATATCCTTGTAGCTTATTTGCTAAACAATACTTTGAATCTCTTATTCCCCTACCCCTGTATTTCCTCTCCCCCTTTCCCTCTCCCCAGTGGTAACTGCTAGTTTGTTCTATACACTTGTCAGTCTGCTTCTTTTTACTATATTCATTAGTTTGCTGTATTATGTAGATTTCACACACAAGTAATATCATATGATATGTCTCTATGTGACTTATTTCACTTAGCATAATTCCCTCCAAGTCCATTCATGTTGCTGCAAATGGAAAAATCCCATTCTTTTTTATGGTTAATGCAGAGTACATCATGAGAAATGCTGGATTGGAAGAAACACAAGCTGGAATCAAGATTGCCGGGAGAAATTTCAATAACCTCAGATATGCAGATGATACCACCCTTATGGCAGAAAGTGAAAAGGAACTCAAAAGCCTCTTGATGAAAGTGAAAGTGGAGAGTGAAAAAGTTGGCTTAAAGCTCAACATTCAGAAAACGAAGATCATGGCATCTGGTCCCATCACTACATGGGAAATAGATGGAGAAACAGTGGAAACAGTGTCAGACTTTATTTTTCTGGGCTCCAAAATCACTGTAGATGGTGACTGCAGCCATAAAATTAAAAGACGCTTACTCCTTGGAAGGAAAGTTATGACCAACCTAGATCACATATTCAAAAGCAGAGACATTACTTTACCAACAAAGGTCTGTCTAGTCAAGGCTATGGTTTTTCCAGTGGTCATGTATGGATGTGAGAGTTGGACTGTGAAGAAGGCTGAGCACTGAAGAATTGATGCTTTTGAAGTGTGGTGTTGGAGAAGACTTTTGAGAGTCCCTTGGACTGCAAGGAGATCCAACCAGTCCATTCTGAAGGAGATCAGCCCTGGGATTTCTTTGGAAGGAATGATGCTGAAGCTGAAACTCCAGTACTTTAGCCACCTCATGTGAAGAGTTGACTCATTGGAAAAGACTCTGATGCTGGGAGGGATTGGGGGCAGGAGGAGAAGGGGACAACAGAGGATGAGATGGCTGGATGGCATCACTGACTTGATGGACGTGAGTCTGAGGGAACTCCGGGAGTTGGTGATGGACAGGGAGGCCTGGCGTGCTGCAATTCATGGGGTCGCAAAGAGTTGGACACGACTGAGCGACTGAACTGAACTGAACTGAGTATTCCACATCTTCTTTATCCATTCATCTGTTGATGGACAGTTAGGTTCCTCCATATCTTGACTATTGTAAATAATGCTGCTCTGAACATTGGGGTGCATGTATCTTTTCTAATTAGCACTTTTTGTTTTTGGATGTATACCCAAGAGTAGAATTGCTGGCTCATATGGTAATTCTGTTGGTGCGAATGTAAATTCATGCAGTCACTGTGAAAAACAGTATGGAGGTTTTTCACAGTGGCTGCACCAATTTACATTCCCACCAACAGTGTACAATAGCGTTCCCTTTTCTCAATATCCTTGCCAACATTTGTTATTTGTGTTCTTTTTGATAATAGCCATTGTGACAGGTGTGAAGTGACATCTCATTGTGGTTTTGATTTGCATTTTCCTGACACTTAGTGATATTGAACATCTTTTCATGTGCTAGCTGGCCATCTGCATTTCCTTTTGAAAAAAATGTCTATTTAGTTCTTCTACCCACTTTTAAAATTGGGTTGTTTGTCTTTTTGATGTTGAGGTGTATGAGCTGTTTGTACATGTTGGATATTAACTCTTTACTGGTCATATCATTTGCAAATATTTTCTCCCATTCATAGGCTATCTTTTCATTTGTCAGTGGTTTCCTTTGATGTGCAAACGCTTTTAAGTTTAATTAGGTCCTGTTTGTCTATTTTTACCTTTATTTCCTTTGCTTTAGGAGATGAATCAAAAAAAATATTGCTATGATTTACATCAAAGAGTGTTCTGCCAATGTTTTTCTCCAGGATTTCTATGGTTTCTGGTCTTACATTTAGCTCTTTAACCCATCTTGAGTTTATTTTTCTATGTGGTGTTAGAGAGTGTTATAATTGAATTTTTAAACATGGGGCTGTCCAGTTATCCCATCACCACTTATGAAGAGGTTGTCTTTTCTCTATTGTATATTCTTGCTTCCTTTGTCATAGAGATTAACTGGCCATAAGTGCATGATTTACTTCCGGGATCTCTATTCTGTTCTATTGATCTGTCTCTGCTTTTGTGCCAGTATCATACTATCTTGATAACTGTACCTTTGTAGCATAGTTTGAAGACAAGGAGCATGATGCCTCTAGCTCTGTTTCTCTTTTTCAAGATTGTTTTGGCTATATGAGGTCTTTTGTGTTTCCATGTACATTTTTAAATTATTTGTTCTACTTTTGTAAAAAATGTCATTGGTATTTTGATATGGATTGCATTCAATCTGTAGATTGCCTTGGGTAGTGTGGTCATTTTAATATTAATCCTTCCAATCCAAGAACATGGGGTATCTTTCTGTTGGTGTCATTTTCAAGTTTTTATGTATTCTATCAAAATGTTTTTCATTTTTATTTTCCTTCTAGAAGTTTGAAGATGTTCTGCTTTGTCCCTCTGTGTGTGTGTGTGTGTGTGTGTGTGCTCAGTCTTGTCAGACTCTTTGTGACCCTGTGGACTATAGCCTGCCTCTTTTGTCCATGGGACTCCCAGGCAAGAATACTGGAGTAGGTTGCCACTTCCTTCTCCAAGGCATCTTCCCAAACAAGGGATAAAACCTGCATCTCTTGCGTCTCCTGCCTTGACAGGCAGATTCTTTACTAAGTGTGCCACATGGGAACCCCCAAGGGTTAAGAAATTTCATTATATATGCCTTCATGTGGGCCTATTTTAGAGAGCCGTGTTGGATACTATATAGGCTCTTTCAATTTGCAAACTCTAGGATATTATTCTGAATCATCTCAGGATTATTTCCTCACGTCTGTTTCTCTGTTCTATTTTTCTGGACTCTTTATTTGGATGTTGTACTTACGGTATCAGATCAGTTCAGTCGCTCAGTCATGTCCAACTCTTTACGACCACATGAATTGCAGCACGCCAGGCCTCCCTGTCCATCACCAACTCCCGGAGGTCACTCAGACTCACATCCATCGAGTCAGTGATGCCATCCAGCCATCTCATCCTCTGTCGTCCCCTTCTCCTCCTGCCCCAATCCATACCAGCATCAGAGTCTTTTCCAATGAGTCAACTCTTCACATGAGGTGGCCAAAGTACTGGAGTTTCAGCTTTAGCATCATTCCTTCCAAAGAAATCCCAGGGCTGATCTCCTTCAGAATGGACTGGTTGGATCTCCTTGCAGTCCAAGGGACTCTCAAGAGTCTTCTCCAACACCACAGTTCAAAAGCATCAATTCTTCGGTGCTCAGCCTTCTTCACAGTCCAACTCTCACATCATACATGACCACTGGAAAAACCAAAGCCTTGACTAGACAGACCTTTGTTGGCAAAGTAATGTCTCTGCTTTTGAATATGCTATCTAGGTTGGTCATAACTTTCCTTCCAAGGAGTAAGCGTCTTTTAATTTCATGGCTGCAGTCACCATCTGCAGTGATTTTGGAGCCCCCAAAAATAAAGTCTGACACTGTTTCCACTGTTTCCCCATCTATTTCCCATGAAGTGATGGGACCAGATGCCATGATCTTCGTTTTCTGAATGTTGAGCTTTAAGCCAACTTTTTCACTCTCCACTTTCACTTTCATCAAGAGGCTTATGAGTTCCTCTTCACTTTCTGCCATAAGGGTGGTGTCATCTGCATATCTGAGGTTATTGATATTTCTCCCAGCAATCTTGATTCCAGCTTGTGTTTCTTCCAGTCCAGCGTTTCTCATGATGTACTCTGCATATAAGTTTAATAAGCAGGGTGATAATATACAGCCCTGACGTACTCCTTTTCTTATTTGGAACCAGTCTGCTGTTCCATGTCCAGTTCTAACTGTTGCTTCCTGACCTGCATACAAATTTCTCAAGAGGCAGATCAGGTGGTCTGGTATTCCCATCTCTTTCAGAATTTTCCACAGTTTATTGTGATCCACACAGTCAAAGGCTTTGGCATAGTCAATAAAGCAGAAATAGATGTTTTTCTGGAACTCCCTTGCTTTTTCCATGATCCAGCGGATTTTGGCAATTTGATCTCTGGTTCCTCTGCCTTTTCTAAAACCAGCTTGAACATCAGGAAGTTCATGGTTCACGTATTGCTGAAGCCTGGCTTGGAGAACTTTGAGCATTACTTTACTAGCGTGTGAGATGAGTGCAATTGTGCAGTAGTTTGAGCATTCTTTGGCATTGCCTTTCTTTGGGATTGGAATGAAAACTGACCTTTTCCAGTCCTGTGGCCACTGCTGAGTTTTCCAAATTTGCTGGCATATTGAGTGCAGCACTTTCACAGCATCATTTTTCAGTATTTGGAATAGCTCAACTGGAATTCCATCACCGTCACTAGCTTTGTTTGTAGTGATGCTTTCTAAGGCCCACTTGACTTCACATTCCAGGATGTCTGGTTCTAGGTGAGTGATCCCACCATCATGATTATCTGGGTAGTAAAGATCTTTTTTGTACAGTTCTTCTGTGTATTCTTGCCACCTCTTAATATCGTCTGCTTCTGTTAGGTCCATACCATTTCTGTCCTTTATTGAGCCCATCTTTGCATGAAATTTTCCTTTGGTATCTCTGATTTTCTTGAAGAGATCTCTAGTCTTTCCCATTCTGTTGTTTTCCTCTATTTCTTTGCATTGATCACTGAAGAAAGCTTTCTTATCTCTTCTTGCTGTTCTTTGGAACTCTGCATTCAGATGTTTATATCTTTCCTTTTCTCCTTTGCTTTTTGCTTCTCTTCTTTTCACAGCTATTTTTAAGGCCTCCCCAGACAGCCATTTTGCTTTTTTGCATTTCTTTTCCATGATCCCTGTCTCCTGTACAATGTCATGAACCTCATTCCATAGTTCATTAGGCACTCTGTCTATCAGATCTAGGCCCTCAAATCTATTTCTCACTTCCACTGTGTAATCATAAGGGATTTGATTTAGGTCATACCTGAATGGTCTAGTGGTTTTCCCTACTTTCTTCAATTTCAGTCTGAATTTGGCAATAAGGAGTTCATGATCTGAGCCACAGTCAGCTCCTGGTCTTGTTTTTGCTGACTGTATAGAGCTTCTCCATCTTTGGCTGCAAAGAATATAATCAATCTGATTTCGGTGTTGACCATCTGGTGATGTCCATGTATGGAGTCTTATATAGCCCTTCCCATTGTCTTACGTTTGCTATCCAATATTCCATCCTCTTGTCCTTTTGTTTCACATCATAGGGCACTGTTCTTTTCCATCTCTTTACTAACTTAAGAAAAAAAAGCTTTCGGGATTTCTGTGGTGGCACAGTGGATAAGAATCCACCTGCCAATGTATGGTACATGGATTTGATCCCTGGTCCAGAAAGATCCCACAAGCCTCAGAGTAATTAAACCTGTGTGCCATAATTACTGATCCTGAGTTCTAGAGCCTGTGCTCTGCAACAGGAGAAGCCACCTCAATGACAAGCCCACACACCTAGAGAGAAGCCCCGATCGCCACAACTAAAAAAAACCCTGGAACAGCAATGAAGACCCAGCGCAACCAAAAATAAATAAATAATAATTTAAAAAATTACTATTATGTTTTAAATTTTCAAAGGCTCCCTTTGTGTTCTGTGAGTATTCCTTTTTGTAAATATATTTTCTTTCATTGATGTAATATCCTGCTCTTGAGAATTTGGGTTATTAAAAAAAAATTTTTTTTTCTCCCTGGATAGACTGTTTGTTCTGGTCTCTCTGAGGCTTTCCTCAGATGTATGGTCATCTTTGACCTCCACTCATATTTAAGGATAGGGCATAAAGAGCTGATTGGATGCTCTCAGAGCATAGACTGTGGCCTATCAGTTGCTTATTTCACTGTACAGAGGTCTAGCATCGCCAATGGCTAGTAAATCCCTAAGTCAGAATTTTGAAGTCTCTCTCTTGAGCATCAAAATACTCAGAGAAGGCTCCTCCAGGCTCTTGGACAGTACAGGTCTGGCTGCCATTATTCTGGGAGTTAAAATGTAGAAGAGAGCCAGTATGTTTTAACATTCAGTATGTGAATATTCACACCTTCCTGCTTTCCATGTGGCTCTCCCTACCCTCAATTAGGCCTGATGTCCTCCAGTTCAAGGACCCTCAGATTTACTTCGCCAGAGAGCATTCCTCTCTGCTCTCAAAGGGAAGGCCTCTAGTCTCCTACTATGGTGGGGAAGAGGTGGTTTCCTTGCTGTGTGAATTGGGAGGGGAATCTGGGGAGCTGACAACTTCTTAAAAGAACCTTCAATCAATCCATTTTATCTCCATGCCTTACTTTAGCCCCACTCTATTGATACCTGCCAGCTGCCAGTTCATGAGCTTTGGGGTTTTGCAGTGTAAATTGGGCTGCTTCTGATTTTCCACCATCACTGATTTAAAATTCTGTTTACTAGAGTCTTTGAAACCAGTAACTGCTCGTTTAGGCATTTTCTAACTTTCTGAATTCAGATAAAATTCAGTTTTTGTCTCCTCATCTTTTATCTTCGTCCTTATAGCTACATATCTTAAAAAATAAATAAATAAATAAATAAATCTTTCCTGAACTTCCCTGGTGGTCCAGTGGTTAAGTATTTGCCAGCCAAAGCAGGGGACACAGGTTCAATGCCTGGTTCGATCCCTCGTCCAGGAGGATTCCACATGCTGCAGGATACATGTTTGAGCACCGCAACTCCTGAGTCCATGCACCCAGAGGCCATCCTGAGCAACAAGAAAAGTAACAGCAACGAGAAGCCCGAACACCGCAACTAGAGAGCAGCCCACCCACTACAGCTAGACAAAGCCTGTAGGCAGCAGTGATGACCCAGCACAGGTATAAATAAATAAAAACAAAACAAACAAAACAGAAAAACTCTTTCCCACTTGTTCTAGTGAGATTTTTGAGAGGGAGTGGAGGTTACTTCAAGCTTTCCAATTGTCATCGTAATTTAGGTGTCATGGGACAATACCTTGGATGTTTCCCCCCTAGTTAGGGCCCTCCTCTAGGAAATAGAGGTGGCAGGAGAGAGCCCTGGGTCCCTGGAGGAACTGCAGAATCCTGTGTATCTAGAATACTCAACCTCTCCCCAGGCCAAAGGGCATGAGCAGCTAAATGCACACAGACGCTGTGAGGGTGTTCTCTGAGGCTCACTAGAGACTCAGGAGGGTCAGGACTCGCACAGGAGCTTTTCCTCCACCTGTCTACACCCTAACTCTTCCTTAATCCCTTCAGCCTGAATGAGTGTTTTTTAGTGATCTTTCCTGTTGTAGAAAAAATAAGAACTCTTTATTGGTAACTTCTCATTTGTGACCTGTTAAAAACAAAATCAATTTCTTTGAACATTTTAGAATGCTGCAGGTGAAGAGAGCTTAGAGAACATCAAGTTTAATCGTGCTCTTTAGAGCTAAGGAACTGGTAGGTCCAGAGGGGTTAATTGATTTGCTCAAGGTCACACAGTTGCAGGGCAGCAGAGCTAACAATAGAGCTCAGGCCATCCTCCCCCACCAGTCAGGAGCTCGTGCCCAACGCCACCTGCCGTGTGGGCAGGCTGCCAGTCTGCGTGTCCACATCTCCTTAAAGACCATTAAAGTGTTTCATAAACTACCTCACAGCTGAAGCAAAATTTGCTCTAATTTTTATCACATTGGTTATTATTACATATGATATTAAATACCCTGTGTGAGCAGTTATATCTCCAGTTTTAAAGTGAAAGTCTTTGAGGATTAATGGAGCGAGAAGAGAGAGGTTATTTTGCATATAGAAAATTTGGTGACAGGCTGGTTATTGTTTTTCACCTGTGTTTAGAGAGGGCTCAGAGGGGAGAAAAGTGAAATGGCAGGGGGCAAAGGCCGGAAGCCCGGGGTGAGTCCCCTCCCCACCAACTGCCATTGGGCTCGGGTCCTGGTGACCCCCTCCGAACAGACTGCTTCTTTTTCTTTGTATTTTCACAGTCAAATTGAAGCAGAAAGACCCATATATTACAGATATTATTAATATTATACATAATAATAAGAAGCGATGTGATGAAAATAAGAGCAAACTCTGTTCAGTCGTAGGTGATTTATGAACCATTTTAATGCTTTTTTTTTTTATTAAATTTTATTTTGCTTAACTTTACAATATTGTATTGCTTTTGCCATACATCGAGATGGATCCGCCCCAAGTATACACGTGCTCCCCATCCTGAACCCTCCTCCCCCCTCCCTCCCCATACCATCCCTCTTGGTTGTCCCAGTGCACCAGCCCCAGGCATCCATTATCAGGCCTCGTACATGATCTGGTGACTCGTTTCAGATATGATATTATACACATTTCAATGCTATACTCCCAAATCATCCCACCCTCTCCCGTTCCCAGAGTCTGTTCTATACATCTGCCTGTCCAAAAGTCTGTTCTATACATCAGTGTCTCTTTTGCTGTCTCGAAAATAGGGTTATTGTTACCATCTTTCTAAATTCCATATATATGCCATTTTAATGCTTTTTAAGGAGATGTGGACATGTAGACTGGCAGCTTGCCCACATAGCTAGGGGTATTGGGCAAAGGCTCCTGTTTCTCATAAAGCTCCAAGGGTTCAAACAAAGTCCTAGGGCAAGGACAGAGACTGAAGACAGAAGTGGGCCAGGACGCCCAGGAAATAGGTGAATCTTGATGTGTCAAATGCAGGCACCAGGATATTATTAAAAAGAAATTTCCCCAAGCAAGAAGCAGGAGACAAAAAGGATCAGTACCATGAGGAAGAGTTGTTAAGATTAGCTTGTTTCTGTTTTACAATTTTTTTTTTTTTTTTTTTTTAGTATTTAGTTTGATAATTGCTTGTTGAGCAGTAAGTCAAATCAAATCTGGTAGACACTGGAGGTAGCCTACATCATTATCATTGGTCACCCAACACATGTTTCCCTTTTTCCTGGTTAATATCTACTGCTTATTCCCATGATCCATGGGCTTCAGGGGAACTTGATACCCATCTTCTGCTTTAGGGATGGAATATTTCACATGGGATGTTGGGTTTAACTTAAGCTAAAAGGTATCATCTCAATCACCACAATGATTGGATCAGGGAAGGACAAATACAACCCTGGCTAAGCTCAAGATTTTGGTTCAAAAGTAGAAGAGGGAATGTGCTCTTCTTTCCTGCAAGTGAACAGGAAATCCTGTGGGTCCTGGAGACTCAGTCTCCTGTAGCTTCTGGAAACCATGAGGGGAGAAACCTGACAACCATGGAGCCAGCAACGAACATAAGATTTGAGAAGCAGAGGGAAAATGAGTTCTAACTTCATCATTTCAGCGTCTGGTTAAAGCCTGGCCGGAAACTCTGGACTGTTCAGTTAAATGAGCAATTATATCTCTTTATTGCCTAAATCAGTCCACTTTATTTAATTTAAAAAAACACACAGAGTACGAGTCAAGATGGTGGAACAGGAGGACCCAGAACTCCTTTCTCCTCGCAACTACATCAAGAGTTCAGTTCAGTCACTCAGTCGTGTCTGACTCTTTGTGACCCCATGGGCTGCAGCATGCCAGCCTTCCCCATCATCACCAACTCCTGGAGCTTGCTTTAACACAGGTGCATTGAGTTGGTGATGCCATCCAACCATCTCATCCCCTGTCGTCCCTTCTCCTGCTGCCTTCAGTCTTTCCCAGCATCACAGTCTTCTAGTGAGTCATTTCTTTGCATCAGGTAGCCAAAGTATTGGAGCCTCAGCTTCAGCGTCAGTCCTTCCAATGAATAGTCAGGATTGATTTCCTTTAGGATTAACTTGTTTGATCTCCTTGCAGTCCAAGGGAATCTCAAGAGTCTTCTCCAACACCACAGTACAAAAGCACCAATTCTTCAGTGGTCCATTCTTTATGGTTCAATTCTCACATCCATGTATGTCTACTGGAAAAACCATAGCTTTCAGCAAAGTAATGTCTCTGCTTTTTAATATGCTCTCTAGGTTTGTCATAGCTTTTCTTCCAAGGACTCTACACATGAACATCAGCAGATGGTCATTACCAAAATCGGATTGATTATATCCTTTGCAGCCAAAGATAGAGAAGCTCTATACAGTCAGCAAAAACAAGAACAGGAGCTGACTGTGACTCAGATCATGAACTCCTTATTGCCAAATTCAGACTTCAATTGAAGAAAGTAGGGAAAACCACTAGATCATTCAGGTATGACTTGAATCAAATCCCTTACGATTATACAGCAGAAGTGACAAATAGATTCAAGGGATTAGATCTGATAGACAGAGTGCCTGAAGAACTATGGGTGGAGGTTTGTGACATTGTACAAGAGGCAGTGATCAAGACCATCCCCAACTAAAAGAAATGCAAAAAGGCTAAATGGTTGTCTGAGGAGGCCTTACAAATAGCTGAAAAAAAGAAGAGAAGCTAAAGGTAAAGGAGAAAAGGAAAGCTATTCCCATCTGAATGCAGAGTTCCAAAGAATAGCAAGGAGAGATAAGAAAGCCTTCCTCAGTGATCAATGCAAAGAAATAGAGGAAAATAATGAATGGGGAAGACTAGAGATCTCTTCAAGAAAATTAGAGATGACAAGGGAACATTTCATGCAAAGATGGGCACAATAAAGGACAGAAACAGTATGGACCTAACAGAAGCAGAAGATATTAAGAAGAGGTGGCAAGAATACACAGAGGAACTATTAAAAAAAAACATCTTTCTTCGTGACCCAGATAACCATGATGGTGTGATCACTGACCTAGAGCCAGACATCCTGGAATACAAAGTCAAGTGGCCCTTAGGAAGCATCACTACAAACAAAGCTAATAGAGGTGATGGAAGTCTAATTGAGCTGTTTCAAATTCTAAAAGATGATTCTGTGAAAGTGCTGCCCTCAATATGCCAGCAAATTTAGAAAACCCAGCAGTGGCCATAGGACTGGAAAAAGTCAGTTTTGATTCCAATCCCAAAGAAAGGCAATATCAGAGAATGTTCAGACTACCGCATATCAAGAATACCTCTACAAATGGAACAGGTCTCCCAGAGCACCTGCTGAACATTAGTGGAAGAGTTCAGGCCCCTAAAAGAACAAGAAAAATCTCTTCACAACTAGATAGGAAAAGGGAAAAAGGAAAGCAGGGATCAAAAAATAGAACAGCAACTCTGGCAGGAAGCTGAAAGTGAGAAGAGATTTTCCCAATCAGAAAAAAACCCTCATGGTGGGAAATCAGCTGAGACAGAAAGGGATGTTTGGGGGACTGAAGGAGAACACAGTGGATGCTCTGTGGAAGGCAGGACAGGGTAAGAACTATGCACATGGGCCATGCCACAGCCCTGCCCACGCTGGCCTGAGTAGTGTGTCTCATTGCAGGGGGGCTGGGTGCTGGAGAGTGGGGGTCTGGAGCACAGACTCAGGGAGGAGACAGTTGCTGGCTGTGAAAAGATAGCCTGAAGGGACAGGAGTAAAATAATACACAACGTGTTCTTCTCTTTTGCATTTCCATGTATATGACCTGCTCACTAGTCCTTAAAAGTTACCTACTAACCATGAGGGTGGGGATGATTAGGACTCCTGAAAAAGGAATTTAATGAGAAAAAAAATAGAGTCAAAGTTCAGTTTGCTACTTGAGTGCAGAAAGGAGAAGAAAGGGAGAGTAAGAGTAAAGAGGGAGACTCTTGTATTGTCACCTTAGTCTTCCAAGCAGAAATTCCAAGGCATTGGGGAAGCCAAGAGTAGAAAGAGCTTCAATTCCACTCCTGATGTGAATGAGGGAGGAGGAAGCCTCACAGGTGGCTTTGCACCAACACAAGATGGCAAAGCAGAGGGAAAGTGAGTGCGAGTCGAGGCAGAAAAGTGGGGCTGAGGTGACACTCCCAACTCTTCTCATATTCTTGTAGAGTGTGAAAAGGATCCAGAGGCTCCTGGCTGCACTGTGAGGGATATGGAAAGTAACTGATCATACAAGTTTGTCTGACCAGAAGGTCACCATGGTAGCAGCAAAGTGACCTTGTAGCCAAAAGATGTTTGCAGATTTCATGGGCTAGAAATCCTCTGGAAGTCACAGCCAGACATCAAGGGGATCCATAGTGCCAGTAGGAAGCAATCAAGACCAGAGATGACTTCCCTGCTGCATCTCCTTGACTCTCCCTACTGATAATTCCTCATGTGATTTTTAATTTTTTGTTTGTTCACATCTTATCATCTATAGGCTCTATGACTTGTGATTATGGATGTGTTTTACAGAGTGCTTATGTATTTGCATTTTGTAACTTAACTTTTGGAGAAGGCAATAGCACCCCACTCCAGTACTCTTCCCTGGAAAATCCCATGGATGGAGGAGCCTGGCGGGCTGCAGTCCATGAGGTCGCAAAGAGTCAGACACGACTGAGCGACTTCACTTTCACTTTCCACTTTCATGCATTAGAGAAGGAAATGGCAATCAACTCCAGTCTTCTTGCCTGGAGAATCGCAGGGACGGGGGAGCCTGGTGGGCTGCCATCTATGGAGTCGCATAGAGTCAGACACGACTGAAGCGACTTAGCAGCAGCAGCAGCTTAACTTTTAAAAAATTATGGCAAATATTTATAACATGCATTTACCATTTTAACTATTTTAAGGTGTACATATCTATTCCTGGTCAGGGAACTAAGATCCTACACGCCATGGAGCAATTAAGCCTGTGCGCCACAACTACTGAGCCCACGCACTTTGGAGCCCACACCACAACTAGAGAAAAGCCTGAGTGCCACAATGAAAGGTTCCACATTCTGCAATTAAGACTCCTTGCAGCAAAATAAAATAAGTTAAAAATTAAAAAAATAAAGTGTATGATTCTACATTGGCAGACATTCTCTGATATAAATTGTACCAATGTTTTCTTAGGTCAGTCTCCCAAAGCATTAGAAATAAAAATGAAAATAAACAAATGGGACCTAATCAAAGGTACAAGCTTCTACACAGCAAAGGAAACCATAAGAAAAAAAAATGAAAAAAGATAACATACAGAATGGGACAAAATACTTGCAAATGATGTGACTGACAAGGGCTTAATTTCCAAAATATGCAATCATACAACTCGACAACAAACAACCAACCCAATCAAAACTTGGGCAGAAGACCTAGAGTGAAATTTCTCCAAAGAAGGAATGCAGATAACCAATAGGCACATGAAAATGTATTCATTGCTAATTATTAAAGAATTGCAAATCAAAACTACAATGAAGTACTGTCACAAGAAGGGAGACCCCTTCCAGGGCCCAAGGATGGGCTCTTTTCTAATGCTCGGAAATGACTTGTGTGAAGAGAAACACACTGACAAAGCAAGAGACTTTATTGGGAAGGGGTGCCTGGAGAGAGAGTGGCAGGTTAAGAGAACACAAGAGAACTGCTCTGCCACAAGGCCTGCAGTCTCAGGTTTTATGGTGATGGGGTTAGTTTCCCGGTTGTCTCTGGCCAATCTTTCTGACTCAGAGTTATTCCTTGTGGCACGTGCATCATTCAGCAAAGATGGATTCCAGCAAGGAGAATTTTGGGAGGTTTGTAGGACACAGGAACTGGTGCCCCTCTCTTCTTTTGACCTTTCCAGAATTCTTCTTGTTGGTGGTAGCTTGCTAGTTCTGAGTTCCTTACCAGGACTTCCTGTTGTAAGATAACTTCTGTAAGAAGCTACTATCTTGCCTGGCCAGGGTGGGCCAGTCAGTGGTTTCCCTAACAGTATCACCTCATGCCAGTCAGAATGGTCATCATTAAAAAGTCTACAAATAACAAATGCTGGAGATGATGTGGAGAAAAGGGAACCCTCCTACACTGTTGATGGGAATGTAAGTTGATGCAGCCATGGTGGAAAACAGTATGGAGGTTCCCCAGAGAACTATAAATAGAATTACCATATGATCCAGTAATCCCACTTTTGGGCAATATCCAGGCAAGCTGTAATTCCAAAAGATACATGCACCCCTATGTTCATAGAAGCACTAGTCACAAAGGCCAAGACATGAAGACAACCTAAATATCCACTGACAGATGAATGAATGATGAAAATGAGGTGCATATATACCATGGAATATTACTCAGCCATAAAAAAGAGTGAAATTGTGTCATTTGTAGAGACATGGACGGACCTACGGCTTCCCTGATAGCTTGGTTCATAAAGAAGCCACCTGCAATACAGGAGACCCTGGTTTAATTCCTGGGTCAGAAAGATCCACTGCAGAAGGGATAGGTTACCCACTCCAGTACTCTTGGGCTTCCGTTGTGGCTCAGCTGGTAAACAATCCACCTGCAATGCGGGAGACCTGGGTTCCATCCCTGGCTTGGGAAGATCCCCTGGAGAAGGGAAAGGCTACCCACTCCAGTATTCTGGCCTGGAGAATTCCATGGACTGTATAGTCTATGGGGCTGTAAAGAGATGGACACAACTGAGTGACTTTCACTTTCATGGATGGACCTAAAGATGGTCATACAGACTGAAGTAAGTCTGAAAGAGAAGAGCAGATATTACATATTAATGTATATATGTGGAATCTGAAAAAAAAAAACTAGTATAGACATGTTATTCACAAGGCAGAAATATAGACACAGACATAGAGAATAAATGTATGGATACCAAAGGGGAATTCTCCAAGCTACGCTTCAACAATACGTGAACCATGAACTTCCAGATGTTCAAGCTGGTTTTAGAAAAGGCAGAGGAACCAGAGATCCACTGGATCATCAAAAAAAGCAAGAGAGTTCCAGAAAAACATCTATTTCTGCTTTATTGACTATGCCAAAGCCTTTGACTGTGTGGATCACTGTGGAAAATTCTTCAAGAGATGGGAATACCAGACCACCTGTCCTGCCTCTTGAGAAATCTGTATGCAGGTGAGGAAGCAATAGTTAGAACTGGACATGGAACAACAGATTGGTTCCAAATAGGAAAAGGAGTATGTCAGGGCTGTATATTGTCACCCTGCTTATTTAACTTATATGCAGAGTACATCCTGAGAAACACTGGGCTGGAAGAAGCACGAGCTGGAATCAAGATTGCCAGGAGAAATATCAATAACCTCAGATATATAGATGACACCGCCCTTATGGCAGAAAGCAAAGAAAAACTAAAAAGCCTCTTGATGAAAGTGAAATAAGAGAGTGAAAAAGTTGGCTTAAAGCTCAACATTCAGAAAACAAAGATTGAGGCATCTGGTCCCATCACTTTATGGCAAATAGATGAAGAAACAGTGGAAGCAGTGGCAGACTTTATTTTGGGAGGCTTCAAAATCACTGCAGATGGTGACTGCAGCCATGAAATTAAAAGTCGCTTGCTCCTTAGAAGGAAAGTTATGACCAACCTAGACAGCATATTATAAAGCAGAGGCATTACTGTGTCAACAAAAGTCCATCTAGTTAAGGCTATGGTTTTTCCAGTAGTCATGTATGGATGTGAGAGTTGGACTATAAAGAAAGCTGAGCACTGAAAAATTGATGCTTTTAAACTGTAGTGTTGGAGAAGACTCTTGAGAATCCCTTGGACTGCAAGGAGATCCAACCAGTCCATCCTAAAGGAGATCAGTCCTGGGTGTTCATTGGAAGGACTGATGTTGAAGCTGAAACTCCAATACTTTGGCCACCTGATACAAAGAGCTGACTCATTTGAAAAACCCTTGATGCTGGGAAAGATTGAGGGCAGGAGGAGAAGGGGACGACAGACGATGAGATGTTTGGATGGCATCACCAACTCAATGGACATGAGTTTGAGTAAACTCCGGGAGTTGGTGATGGACAGGGAGGCCTGGCGTGCTGCAGTCCATGGGGTCGCAAAGAGTTGGACACAACTGAGTGACTGAACTGAACCAAGGGGAAAAGGCCTGGTGGTGAAATGAATTGGGAGATTGGGATTGATAATATACAATATTGATACTATGTATAAAATAGATAACTAATGAGAACCCACTGTATAGCACAGGGAATGCTCTGCAGTGACCTAAATGGGAAGGAAAACCAAACAAGAGGAGATATATGTATGTGTGTGTATATGTACATACATACATATGTATAGCTGATTCATATTGCTGTATGGTAGAAAGTAACACAACATTGTAAAACAACTATACTCCAATAAATTTTTTTAAAACATACAGGTACCCCTGTGTTCATAGCAGCACTATTTATAACAACCAAATTATGGAAAAGACCTAAATGTCCACTGACAGATGGATGAAGAAAATATGGTAGATATATACAATGGAATATTTTGTATGGGTGACCCTCTTAACAATGAGCTTCAGGTCGCAACACATTAACTGTCAGTTCAGCTACACCAAGGTTTCTGAAGACAACAGCTTCTCCACAGAAGCAGGTTGTAAATAAATTTTAAATGGAACCTAGTATCACCCTGAAGGAATTCTAACACCACACTGTTGGGGTAGTTCACCAAAATGGTTTCAGAGTAGACTAACCTTACACAGCACATTTTTAAAAAGATACATTTATTCAGCATTCAGACTATTACATTTAGCAATTGAAAACATGGGTGCAAAAGAAAAAAAAAAATCTACATTAAAATCCTTTGTTGGAATGCTTTACACTTTGCACAGAACAGAAACTAAAACAACCTGTTATACAATTAGTTACAAATACAATCCTCGAGTCTTTTGCCCATACACATGAGTGTTTGTCTAAAACACGCTTTCTTTGTAGCAGCTAGGCCCTGCCATCATGGTGCTTGCCTGAAAGTTCACAAATCAGTTGTAACCTGTAGCCTCCCTGTCACTTCTCTGGCTCTCCTCTCCTGCTTATCTTTGTTTCCTGGCCGTAATTAAAACTTTCTGTCACTGCCATAGTTACTCGTGGTTTGGCAAAATATTGGCCTCCACCACCACTGGGGCCAGGACTTTTGCCTCCAAAGTTTCCTCCTTTCATGGGTCCGAAATTTGAAGATCAAGTGTCATAATTGCCAAGATCGCTGAGCTTCCACCACCTCCAAAATTGCTTTCATCATTACCAAACCCATTATAGCCATCCCCATTGCCACCATATCCACCACACTACAGCTCCCACCAAAGCCACTTTGACCACTGAAGCTTCCTCCACAACCAAGGTTGTCATTTCCATCAAAACCACCTCCATGACCACCACCAAAGTTTCCAGAACCAGGTTGACCTCTTTGGCTGGTTGAAGCACTAGCCATCTCTTGCTAAGATAGGGCTTTTTATTTATTTATTTATTTTACTTTACAATATTGCATTGGTTTTGCCATACATCAACATGCATCCACCATGGGTGTACACGTGTTCCCCATCCTGAACCTCCCTCCCACCTCCCTCCCCATACTTACTTCACAGTTATGTCCATTCACAGTGTGATGTTTCTGAATGACAATCTTGCCTATGGAGTCAGGGTCATCAAAGGTTACAAAAGCCTCTCTTTTTGCCACTGCCTTGGTCAGCTGTGATTTCAATCACTTCAATTTTCCCATACTATTTAAAATAATCTCTAACAATAACCCTGTATACGAGACAGCAAAAGAGACACTGATGTATAGAACAGTCTTTTGGACTCTGTGGGAGAGGGAGAGGGTGGGATGATTTGGGAGAATGGCATTGAAATATATATAATATCATATATTAAACGAGTCGCCAGTCCAGGTTCGATACATGATACTGGATGCTTGGGGCTGGTGCACTGGGATGACCCAGAGGGATGGTATGGGGAGGGAGGAGGGAGGAGGGTTCAGGATGGGGAACACATGTATACCTGTGGCAGATTCATGTTGATATATGGCAAAACCAATACAATATAGTAAAGTTAAATAAAATAAAAGTAAAAAAAAAATCTCTTATGTGATGTTCTTCAGTGTCTTCTTTAATGCCACCAACAAAACTCTTTTTCCCAGTTAAGTGGGCAGCAGGTCTTTGACAGTCTTCTGTTGAGATGGCCTACTTTGGTTCCAAAACCTCTTTGATCCACCTTGTGCGGCCTTGCATTCATGGCTGCATCCGCCTCCTCCACAGTGGCGTACCTGACAAACTGGAAGCCTCTGGAGCATTTGGGGTTTGGAGCCCTCATCCCCACACAGTCTGTGAGCACTCCCTGTTGTTCAAAATGGCTCCTCAGATGCTCATCGGTTGTTTCAAAGCTCAGTCCTCTGATGAAGAGCCTCCACAGCTGTTTGGGCTCTTTGGGAGACTCAGACTTAGACATAACATCAGTGGAAGGGAGTAAACTTCAACGATGATTATTCTGCGGTATCCATGAGCAGAAAAGAAAAGCAATACATTTTTTTAAATATCAAGATTTCTGGGAATTGTCTGGTGGTCCAGTGGTTAGGACTTGATGCTTTCACTGCTATGGACCAGGGTTCCATCCCTGGTGGGGAAACTTAGATCCATCAAGCCTTGTGGTAAAACGGAAAATAAATCAAGATTTCTACCTCATATTTAAAAAAATAGAGGGTCTTTCAGCACTGGATTTGAATTTCCTTAAGGTCTCTGAAGCTGAATGAACATCTACTCTCCCTATACAGCATTCTCTTTAGACATGATCTCCACAGATTTTTTTTTCACATGTTTTACTTATGGAGAGGAATGTACTTTTGGGCCCCTGTAATCATAAAAGCAAACATTAATTTAGTGCTTATTGAGTGCCCAACATTGTCCTCCTCAACACTTTACATGTATTAATTAATTTAATCCTCATAACACCCCTGTGTATTAGGTTACCATTGTCCCTTTTTCTGATAAGGAATCTGAAGCACAGAGCTAGTAAATGGTGTAGTCAGCAAATGTGGTGAAGTGAAAATCACTCAGTTGTGTCTGACTCTTTGTGACCCCATGGGCTATACAGTCAATGGAATTCTCCAGGCCAGAATACTGGAGTGCGTAGCTTTTCCCTTCTCCAGGGGATCTTCACATCCCAGGGATTGAACTCAGGTCTCCTGCATTGCAGGTAGATTCTTTACCAGATGAGCCACTAGCTAATGTGGTAAGGGGGTACTAAATGATAACAAAGAAAGAATTGATTGAGGGGAAAACAGACAGCTCTGCATATTGTTGGTGCCCTTTGTTCTGTACACAATTTGAAGGCTAATGCAAGTGCTTGATCTTTGAGACAGCAAGTTGTCGCACGTATTTCAAGGTTTGTGGTGGTGTGCCAGGTATTTGGGGCTTTCCTGGTGGCTCAGTTGGTAAAGAATCTGTCTTCAACGCAGGAGACCCGGGTTGGATCCCTGGGTCAGGAAGATCCCCTGGAGAAGGAAATGGCAACCCATTCCAGTATTCTTACCTGGAGAATTCCCGTACAGAGGAGCATTTGAGTTAATGAAAATCTGAATGCTCCTGAAATGGGTTGTTACTATGTGCCGCCCTGTGTGGATATGCAAACCAATACTTAGCTGTTTAGCCCAGAGTGCTACAGGTATTGGGCTTTGTGTCTAATCCCAAGAGTGAAGTTGTGGTGGCACTGATGGGGGAAACATGTATTTTCACAATGGTAATCAGGAACTCTAGCAACTTCTTCAGGCTTTCATGAATTTGAACCATTTCCTGGGATCAGAAAACAGGCCTTTAAATAGAGGCTGTATGTATATGGAAACGCAGAACAAAAATATATTTAAAAAGTCTTTTCTGGCACCTCTTTCTATAGGAACAGCAAGATATTTCACTGTATTTTTTTAGTTGAAAGAACATTTCAGCCACCATGCTTCTCATGTCAACATGATGTCATTTTCAAAAGAAATGCAATTCTAATATTAAAAAATTGAAAAGCAAATGTAAATCTTAACTGAAGTTTCTTTGAGAAGAACTTATAGTGGACATGTTCTATTTTCCACCTGCCTATCACTTTACAGTTTTTTTCTGATAATAGAACTTTGATTTTCCTCTGGAGAATGACTCATCCCCCATTCTTTGTCCTCTGGACTAAAGCATATGGTTGAGGAAACAATCCAGAGTTTGCTAATAAGATTTTATTGGAACTACTAGGAAATATGTACTTTGTTTCTATTGGAATGATTAGCTATAAGGATAATATAGGTTCAACACTGGGGAAAGGTGAGGAGGTGAGGAAAAATCACTGCATGAGAATAAACACTTTGAAGGCAACAGAGAGGGAAGGACCATATTTGATAACATTGTTTGCACCCTGGATCCAGCTATACCTGCCACTATCTATTTATAATTTTTTTTCAGTTAAATCAGTTTACATTTTTGACACTTGCCAGAAAAAGTTCTCAATATTATAGCACAAAAGAAGAATTCCACTTAATATGCATAACAAAATGTCTAAAAATCCTTTTTCCTGTTTCTCTGTATCTCTCAGTATAATTCAGAATGGCAGCTGTGTTAAATTTCTAGTTTTACTGTCTCAAAGCTTCCAGAAACCTTTCTTAAACTCAGATTACTCTCTATCTTCATTTTTCTCAATCTGATTCTCAAAACTTTTCAGGTTCTCTTTCTCCCCCACTTCCTTCAAGAGCAACATAAGCTCTAGCTGAGTTTTGTGCATCAGTCTAGCCTTCTGAGGCTCCTTTTGCTTCTATACCTCTGCTCCTTACCTAGATCAGCACAGTTAGTGCCCAGGCTGCTTTCTGAACAACAAAGGATCCTTCCTCTTCAAACTGATGAAAGGCCAAAAATACATGTTAAATTTTCTGTTCTGGCCTCATTTGTATTCAGTACAAATAGTGGACATTAATTCTGTTTGCAAACAGCTACTCCTGGGGTTACCTTTCAGTAAATTTTGTCAAGATAGTGCCTCAGTGTTTTGTCTTGTCTGTATGATTTGTTTAAGAGGGTGGGGTGGGGTGGGGTGAGGAAAAATTAAGTTAGTTAAACCAGTTTGATTGTCCTTACAAGTCAGAGGAATGGTCAGGAAACCCAGCTAACATGAGTGCTATGGGCAATTGCTACTCACTATTGCTTTTCATTTCTCCCTCTTTGGGGACATTCTGAGGGTTTTCTACAGAAACAGCTGGAGACTCTCATTGACAATTGCCTCACTCAGCAGCTCCTTCTCAAACACATTTTTTCAGACACTGTGCCCAAGACTCTTTAAGTGTTCCAAGGATTTTGACTCATTCAAAAGCAGCCCAGCTGCAGTTGGAAGGGCACCAGCTCTTGCTCCATGAAGGTCTAGATTGTCTCTACATTAAGAGGCATCCAAAAGTTCTGCTATGCTCTACACTCAGATGACCCCCAGCCCTTTTGTGAACATACTGATTGTGAGTGGTCTAAACCACATTCTTGGGTATACTCAAACTGTCTTTGATGCCCTCAGGCTGGGGAACCCAGTGGGGAGACCACCATGATGACTGCCCAGAGCCTGAGAACTATCAGGATGAGTCTGGGAGACAGCTCACCTTTTAAAAGTCCCATCTTTCTTTGACACTTTTTTTAATGAGTCTTCCCAGCCACAATAAAGTCAAAGTCTGTTATAGTATCTTGGAATGGTAGGAAAAAGGTGGGAAGGTAACGATGGCATGGCACATCCAGGGGATAGTTGAGAATTTAATGAAGGGACTATTTAAAAAGATGTGGGCAGGGTTAAAGGAAACCTCTGGGAACCATAGGCTTCCCAGGTGGCTCAAAGGTAAAGTATCCACTTGCCAATGCAGAAGACCTGGGTTCCAACCCTGGGTTGGGAAGATCCCCTGGAGGAGGGCACCACAACCCACTCCAATACTCTCGCCTGGAGAATGGCATGGATAGAGGAGCCTGGTGGGCTATAGTCCATAGTGTCACAGTCAGACACCACAGATCCACTGAGCATGCACGTACTGGGAGCCATAACTAGCCCCAGGTCTGTAGGGGCAGAGGCAGCAGGTGGGAAACAGAATTAACAGAGAAGTGTAGGAGAAGGCCACAGGGTTGGAGAAACGGTGGTCAGATAAAGAATGCAGACACAGCTGACAGAGTGGCCCTCTGACGCTGCAAGGGGGAGGTCTTGAATAACATCCTGCCTTGTGATCCATCGGTGGCTCAGTGGTAAAGAATCTGTCTGCAGAGCAGGAGCCCCACGAGACCTGAGTTTGATCCCTGGGTCAGGAAGATCCCCTGGAGAAGGAAATGGCAACCCATTCAAGTATTCTTGCCTGGAGAATCTGCATGGTCAGAGGAGCCTGGCAGGCTACATTCCACTGGGTCACAAAGAGTGGGACATGACTGAAGCCACTTAGCCTGCAAGCACTGTGATCCATCTCCTGCAGGTGCCTTCCATTGGCCAACACCAGGCAAAAAGCCAGAGGACAGTTGATGTCATCCTTAAATGTCAGCCCTGAGTCACAGAGCAGGGTGCTGAGTGGGTCTCAAAGGACAGGGGAAAAACCAGCAGTCACTTCCTATCTTTTCCCACAGCTGACACCTTGGTTCAGGCATCACCCTTTCTTGTCTGGCCTGTGATGCTGGCCTTCTTGCCTGTCCTCTTGACCCATCTAGTCCATTGCTTTGATGACCAGGTCTGTTTCCAAGAAGCTGTATTCATTCAGCACAGGACTGGGGTGCACAGACCTCAGTTCAGGAGCCAGCTCTGGAGTGTCAAGACCCTCCCCCCAGAAACCTCATGGGTAAAACTTCCAGTGGAGTCTGGGATGCCCGAAGACATTTCCAGGCATGATTCACTGATGCTAGACATAGTTTCTTATCTCTCCTCACTATTTTTTGGAACTCTGCATTCAGATCGGGGAAGGCAATGGCACCCCACCCCGGTACTTTTGCCTGGAAAATCCCATGTACGGAGGAGCCTGGTAGGCTCCAGTCCATGGGGTCGCTAAGAGTCGGACACGACTGAGCAACTTCACTTTCGCTTTTCACTTTCATACGTTGGAGAAGGAAATGGCAACCCACTCCAGTATTCTTGCCTGGAGAATCCCAGGGACAGGGGAGCCTGGTGGGCTTCTGTCTGTGGGGTCGCACAGAGTCGGACACGACTGAAGTGACTTAGCAGTAGCAGCTGCATTCAGATGCTTATATCTTTCCTTTTCTCCTTTGCTTTTCACTTCTCTTCTTTTCACAGCTATTTATAAGGCCTCCCCAGACAGCCATTTTGCCTTTTTGCATTTCTTTTTCTTGGGGATGGTCTTGATCCCTGCCTCCTGTACAATGTCACGACCTTCGTCCATAGTTCATCAGGCACTCTATCAGATCTAGTCCCTTAAATCTATTTCTCACTTCCACTGTATAATCATAAGGGATTTGATTTAGGTCATATCTGAATGGTCTAGTGGTTTTCCCTACTTTCTTCAATTGAAGTCTGAATTTGGCAATAAGGAGTTCATGGTCTGAGCGACAGTCAGCTCCTGGTCTTGTTTTTGCTGACTGTATAGAGCTTCTCCATCTTTGGCTGCAAAGAATATAATCAGTCTGATTTCAGTGTTGACCATCTGATGATGTCCATGTATAGAGTCTTCTCTTGTGTTGTTGGAAGAGGGTGTTTACTATGACAAGAGCATTCTCTTGGCAAAACTCTATTAGCCTTTGCCCTGCTTCATTCCATATTCCAAGGCCAAATTTGCCTGTTACTCCAGGTGTTTCTTGACTTCCTACTTTTGCATTCCAGTCCCCTATAATCAAAAGGACATCTTTTTTGAGTGTTCGTTCTAAAAGGTCTTGGAGGGCTTCATAGAACTGTTCAACTTCAGCTTCTTCAGCATTACTGGTTGAGGCATAGATGGGAATACCAGACCACCTGACCTGCCTCTTGAGAAATTTGTATGCAGGTCAGGAAGCAACAGTTAGAACTGGACATGGAACAACAGACTGCCTGCTTATTTAACTTCTATGCAGAGTACATCATGAGAAATGCTGGGCTGAAAGATGCACAAGCTGGAATCAAGATTGTCGGGAGAAATATCAATAACCTCAGATATGCAGATGACACCACCCTTATGGCAGAAAGTGAAGAGGAACTCAAAAGCCTCTTGATGAAAGTGAAAGAGGAGAGTGAAAAAGTTGGCTTAAAGCTCAACATCCAGAAAACTAAGATCATGGCATCCGGTCCCATCACTTCATGGGAAATAGATGGAGAAACAGTGGAAACAGTGTCCGACTTTATTTTGGGGGGCTCCAAAATCACTGCAGATGGTGATTTCAGCCATGAAATTAAAAGACACTTACTCTTTGGAAGGAAAGTTATGACTAACCTAGACAGCATATTCAAAAGCAGAGGCATTACTTTGCCAACAAAGGTCCATCTGGTCAAGGCTATGGTTTTTCCTGTGGTCATGTGTGGATGTGAGAGTTGGACTGTGAAGAAAGCTGAGCACCGAAGAATTGATGCTTTTGAAGTGTGGTGTTGGAGAAGACTCTTGAGAGTCCCTTGAACTGTAAGGAGATGCAAAGAGTCCATCCTAAAGGAGATCAGTCCTGGGTGTTCTTTGGAAGCACTGATGCTGAAGCTGAAACTCCAATACTTTGGCCACCTCGTGCGAAGAGTTGACTCATTGGAAAAGACTCTGATGCTGGGAGGGATTGGGGGCAGGAGGAGAAGGGGACGACAGAGGATGAGATGGCTGGATGGCATCACCGACTCGATGGATATGAGTCTGAGCGAATTCCGGGAGTTGGTGATGGACAGGGAAGCCTGGTGTGCTGCGATTCATGGGGTCGCAAAGATACACGACTGAACTGAACTGAGACATATTTTAAATATCAAGGAATCGACTTGCGACCTTAAACACAAACAGAACGGTCGAAATGGATTGAGGCTGCCTCCCTGCCCCTTTCCAGAAAACCAAGTCACTCGGGCTGGCGGGCGATTGCTTCAAATTTGATCTCTCCAAGGGCGTGTTTCTGAGGGCGTAGGCTCTGGCGGTCCGGAAAGGCAGGCTCCCGGCTCCTGGGCCCTCCCACCGTGCGGGTAGGGGAAGTCCCTCAGTCCCGCCCGGCACGAATACCCGGCGCCCCGGGTCGTCTTCCACTGGGGCATCTGCGGGTGAGGGACAGGGGGAGCCGCAGAGAGCGCAGGCGCGGTGTCCGCGCGGGCGACGCCCCTCTCCCCGCCCAGCCCCGCGGCCTCCGCCGCCCCGGCCGCGGTTTTCCTGGCTAAGCCCGCGGTGGCCTCAGTGGGCTCAGAGCCTGGACTGGGCGCGCGGCAGCGGGCAGCCCCGGCGGGAGCACCGGTTCGCGCCTTCTTCGCCGCGACACGCAGGTAACCCGGCCACCGGTCAGCACAGCAGACTGGGGACTTGACCCTGCCTGCCGGGCCGCCCCCACCCATAAGGAGTGAGGGAAGCCCACACACTCACTTTCAGCCGAGGCACCTAAGAGGCCGAGTCCGTCTTTGGGGCTTGGGCCGGACCCGGGTGAAGCGCCCCGCCCCCTTTACACCTTTTCTCCGGGGCTCTGCTCGACGCCTGAGGGTCCGCGGGGCCCCCACTTCCCAGCACTGCTCCCTTGGAACACCTGGACGCGGGTTCGGTAGGGTCAGCATCAGCTATGGCCTCTGCGCCCCGGTTTCCTGCCACCGTCGCGTGTATGTGTACTTCTCTGATAAAGGCCAGGGCTCTTGCTTTCCTCACGCCCAGGAGCTCACCCAAACCAGGGTGAGTCCCTGTGGTGCCATGGCATCAATTTCAAACTTTTTAAGAATGCTAGGTGGTTTTGGAAATAAGGTTATAAGAATGCTGGGTGGTTATAAGAAATAACAATTTCTAAATTCTTATTTAGAAATAAGAATGAGTATTTTCGTTTACTCTGTTGCTGACTCTTGGACGCCTGTTCTGTATGGTTTGAGATTTTCGCGAAGAATAAACGGTATAGCGCGATCTTTCCCCAATGCAAGGCAAGGGCAAGGAGTAGTGGAGGAAGGGCCAGGCCGCGGCCAAGGGTGGTGGCTAGAGGCGCAGGGCAAGTCCACGCAGCCTCCCCCAGCTCCGAGGAGGAAAGTGCTACCCCTCCCTGACCCGCCTTTGGGCCGCAGGGTTTCTACGCCACGTGCGCCCGTGTGGCCTCTTTGGAGAGAGGAGGATGGAGGGGTGGCGCGGGCAAGCAGGAAAGGCGAGTAGGGGGGCTGCGCAGACTCGCATCTGTGTCCAGGCTTTTGCCGGGGTTGGCGGGGGAGCGGGATGAAAAGCTGGCGACTGAGTGACGATTGAGGGCCCAGAGACAGTGACGCACTGGGCGGAGAGGGCTGGGAGCGCTTGGGGAACGGGAGGTGTCGGCTGTCTTTAGGCTCTAAAGGACCTGATTGAGGTTGCCCGTGTCCTTGGTGCTGAAGTACCTCCAGCGCCTTCGTCGTCGGCTTAGTTCCCTGGAGGCGGCCTGCCTTGCGTTTCTACGCAGCACCTTTGCTAGAAATAGCCGGCCTCCAAGGCAGGTGGCCCGAGTAGCGATGAGTTGATGCTTGTTTCCTGAAGATAACTGAAGGCAAATGTGGCTCGTCCTGGGGGTGCAGATAAAGCATGTGCCTAACAGGCTTGATTTACCTACATGGGAGGGCACAGAGTGAGCATAAACAAGAACTCTCACATATGCAAATACATAATATATACACACAAACATTACACACATGTAAATACACTTACTGGTTTTCAGCGCCATCACACACTACAAATTACACATGTTTTCCAGAACTTTTTAAATAATCTATCTTTATTTTTTGACGCCTTTAGTATTTCTGAACTCTTCAGAACCATTAACTTTCATAATCATCTGTTTCCAAGTCACAGAACCTGTGAATTAAAGTGTTTGGTATTTGGCTGAGCAAGAAAGTATTTACACATATTTTAAATTTTATTTATTTATTTTTACAAGGACCTACTATATAGCATGGTGCTTCTCTGGTGCCTTGGGAGTAAAGAATCCACCTTCCACTGCAGGATACGCAGATTTGGTCCCTAAGTCAGGAAGATCCTCTAGAGATGGAAATGGAAACCCACTCCAGTATTCTTGCCTGGAGAATCCCATGGACAGAGGAGCCTGGCGGGCTACAGTCCATGGGGTCACAAAGGGTTGGACATAACTTAGTGACTGAGCATGTTGAGCACAATATGGAAATCTGCTCAATGTTACGTGGCAGCCTGGATGGGACAGGAATTTAGGGGAGAATGGATACATGTGTATGTATGGCTTAGTCCCTTCGCTGTTCACCTGAAACTGTCACAACATTGATTATACCCCAAAACAAGATAAAAAGTTTAATGTCTAAGAAAATACACATATTTTAATTACAGAACAAATGTAGTCTACAAAGAGGTAAAATTGATATTAATACAAAAAAGATGTTCCTAAATGAAGTTTAAACAAAAAGAATTAATGACAAATTTAATAGGAAACAATAGCTAGACAACAATCCTATGGAAAGTTATAACCTGAAGAAAATAATGACTAAGATGTATCACAATGCTGATAATCTCAATTATACTGGTGGGATACGCTTTGTGAACTCTGTAAAGATTACATATACGCTCTTCAAAATGTTGAATAGCTGTGGTTTTTGTCTAATAAAATGTATGCTCATTGTTAAGAAATTTGGGTAATAGGGCAATACATAAAACCAGAGAAAAATATTGTAAATAGATTTAAAAAAAATTGAATTATAGTTGACTTACAATATTATGTGAGTGCAGCAAGTGATTCAGTTATACATATATGCATTATATTCTTTTTTCTGATTCTTTTCCATTATAGTTTATTATATGATATTGAGTATAGTTCCATGTGCTATACAGTAATTCTTTGTTATTTATCTATTTTATATTTGGTAGTGTGCATCTGTTTATCCCATATTCCAACTTATGCCATCCTTTCCTTTTGGTAACCATGTTTGTTTCCTATGTCTGTGAATCTGTTTCTGTTTTGTAAATAAGTTCATTTGTATTATTTTTAGATTCCACATATAAGTGATGTAATATTTGTCTTTCTCTGACTTACTTCACTTAGTATGTTAATCTGTCAGTCCATTCATATTGCTGCAAATGACATTATTTCATTCTTTTTATGGCTGAGTAATATTCCATTGAGTATATGGACCACCTCTTCTTTATGCATCATTTGTTGATGGACACTTAGGTTGCTTCAGTGTCTTGGGTATTGTAAACAGTGCCTCTATGAACATCGCAGTACATGTATCTCTTTGAATTAGAGCTTTCATCTTTTTTGGATGCATGTCCAGGAGTGAGATTCCTGGATCATTATGGGGTAATTCTATTTTTAGTTTTTTAGGACACTGCTATACTCAAACAGATTTTCTTTTAAATAAATGCACATGTATTTTAAATGAACCAATCTTCTGTTGGTTGCATTTTCACTGTATAATTTATCACTAATGTCTTTCAAATCAATACATATAAAACTAGGTCATCATTATTAAGTGTTGTCTAATATTGTACTATGTAAGCAGAGCAATTTATTTAAATAATCTCATAATAAAGAACATTCATTTATTTCTTATTTTTGCTGTTATTATACCATTCTGCAAATAGTATCTTTGAGTAAATATTTGTGCACTTGATTATATCCTTGGAAAAATTTCCTAGAAGTGAAATTGATGGCTCAATGGATATGCATGTTTTATTTTTGATACATTGATTTGTTTATTTCTTTAATTATTTCTTATCTCCTCCCTTGTCTGTTTTATTCTTTACTATGTTCTTAGCATCTACACAATGTCAGATATATGTGTATTCAAGAAATATTTGTTGGGAGAATGATATTTCTAGATTGTGCTACAAAAAAGATGTAGCAATATATACCAGTATAAAAACTGAATTAGAATGTCAGAATTCCCACACTATTACCAAAATAAGGTTTTTTGTCAATAGGATAGGCAGTAAAGAGCATCTTTTTATATACTTACTGGTTATACTTATTTTTGTTTTGTGAGTTTCCAGCTCATAGCTTTATTTTTCTATTGGTTTGCTTATAGGCTTTTTCTTATTTGTGAAAATTCTTCAGATGCTAAAGATTTGGTTGTGTATGTTGCAACTTTTTTCCTGACTTTTAAAAAATTTTTAAACTTTGTTATATTTTCTGCTGTATAGAAAATTTCACATTTTATATAGTCAAATCTATCTTTTTACCCTTAATAATATCTGACATTTACATTTGGTTGTTCAGTTCAGTTCAGTCGCTCAGTCATGTCGGGCTCTTTGCGACCCCATGCACTGCAGCACGCCAGGCCTCCCTGTCCATCACCAACTCCATCCTCCTATAATAAAGATAAACTATTATTTTTCATGATATGATAAAAAGATTACATTTTAAATTCTAGGTTTATACTCCCATTTTCCTTTTTAAATTCATTTCATTACGAGATGTAAAATTCTATTGAAAATGGCTTTGTGAGAAGTAATTGCTTATTTTAAACCCGCATATACACAGGCTTGTCTTCTATGAGGAGTAACATGTTACTCAGTTTGAACCTTTTAATACTTATTCAGTTTCTAAATATTTAATGATGATTCAAAAAGATACATACACCCCCATGTTCATTGCAGGAATATTTACAATAGCCAGGACAAGGAAGTAACCTAGATGTCCGTCAACAGATGAATGGATAAAGAAGTTATGGCATATATACACAATGGAATATTACTCAGCCATAAAAAGGAACGAAATTGTGCCATTTGCAGAGATGAGGATGGACCTAGAGACTGTCATACAGAGTGAAGTAAATCAGAAAGAGAAAAACAAATATCATATAGTGTCACTTATCTGTGGAATCTAGAAAAATGGTACAGATGAACTTATTTGTAAAGCAGAGAGGCACCAATGTAGAAAACAAATGTATGGATATCAAGGTGAGGAGGTGGAATGAATTGGAAGATTGGGATTGACATATCTACACAATTATGTGTAAAACAGATAACTAATGAGGACCTACTGTATAGCAAAAGGAACTCTATACTCAGTGCTCTGTGGTGTCCTAAATAGGAAGAAAATCCAAAAAAGAGGGGATATGTGTGTATGTATAATTGATTCACTTTGCTGAACAGCAGGAACTAACAACATTGTAAAGCAAGTATATTCCAATAAAAATTAATAAAAAAATACTTAAAGTGTTTTTATTTAAATGCCATTTAGTCTGTCATATTTTCAGACTGTTACTATCCAATCTTTTAAAAAAGGAGCTATTCTTTAGAGTATTTTTTGTAGATGAAAGAAAATATGACAATGAAGAAAATATGTATACATATAAATATACCTGGAATATTGAGAAAGGAGTACATCAAGGCTGTATATTGTCACCTTGCTTACTTAATTTATATGCAGAATACATCATGAGAAATGCCAGGCTGGATGAAGCACAAGCTGGAAGATTGCCAGGAGAAATATCAATAACCTCAGATATGCAGATTATACCACCCTTATGGCAGAAAGCCAAGAGGAAAAAAAGGCCTCTGGATGAAAGTGAAAGAGGAGAGTGAAAAAGCTGGCTTAAAACTCAACATTCAAAAAACTAAAATCATGGCATCCAGTTCCATCACTTCATGGCAAATAAATGGGGAAACAATGGAAACAGTGTCAGACTTTATTTTTCTGGGCTCCAAAATCACTGCAGATGATGACTGAAGCCATGAAATTAAAAGACGCTTACACCTTGGAAGAAAAGCTATGACCAACCTAGAGAGCATATTAAAAAGCAGAGACATTACTTTGCTGACAAAGGTCCATCTAGTCAAAGCTATGGTTTTTCCAGTGGTCATGTATGGATGTGAGAATTGGACTATAAAGAAAGCTGAGCACCAAAGAATTGATACTTTTGAACTGTGGTGTTGGAGAAGACTCTTGGGAGTCCCTTGGACTGCAAGAAGATCAAACCAGTCAATCCTAAAGGAAATCAGTCCTGAGTATTCACTGGAAGGACTGATGCTGAAGCTCCAATATTTGGCTAACTGATGCAAAGAACTGACTCACTGGAAAAGACCCTGATTCTGGGAAAGATTGAAGACAGGAGGAGAAGGGGTGACAGAGGATGAGATAATTGGATGGCATCACCAACTCAATGGACATGAGTTTGAACAAGCTCCAGGGGTTGGTGATGGACAGGGAAGCCTGGAGTGCTGCAGTCCATGAGGTTGCAAAGAGTTAGAAATGACTGAGCGACTGAACTGAACTGAATATGCCATAATCAAATATAAGCTTAATTGGAGCTTATAAAATTAATTTTCACAATATTTTAATTCAAATGGATGGCTGAATTCCCCAGGAACTTTTTAAAATTGAAGTATAGTTGGTTTACAATGTTGTGCCAGTCTCTGCTGTACAGCAAAGTGACTCAGTTATACACATATATACATTCTTTTTAAAAATAGTCTTTTCCTTTATGGTTTATCACAGGATATTAAATATAGTTCCCCATGATAGACATTAGGACTTTGTTGTTTATCCATAGTGACTTTTAAGTTGGATAGTACTGCTATCCACACTTCAGATCTTTTAGCTGATCATACCAATTGTTGGCCTGTCTAGCAGTCTGACAGTTTGTGCTGTTCTTATGAGGACTAGATCATTCCCAATGTGGTCATGTATGGATGTGAGAGCTGGACTGTGAAGAAGGCTGAGCGCCGAAGAATTGATGCTTTTGAACTGTGGTGTTGGAGAAGACTCTTGAGAGTCCCTTGGACTGCAAGGAGATCCAACCGGTCCATTCTGAAGGAGATCAGACCTGGGATTTCTTTGGAAGGAATGATGCTCAAGCTGAAACTCCAGTATTTTGGCCACCTCATGCGAAGAGTTGACTCATTGGAGAAGACTCTGATGCTGGGAGGGATTGAGGGCAGGAGGAGAAGGGGACGACAGAGGATGAGATGGCTGGATGTCATCACTGACTCGATGAATGTGAGTCTGGGTGACCTCCGAGAGCTGGTGATGGATAGGGAGGCCTGGCGTGCTGCGATTCATGGGGTCGCAAAGAGTCGTACTGAGCGACTGATCTGATCTGATCTGAGGAGTCTTTGCATCCTGGTGAACTGAATAGCAATATAATTTTCCAGTTTGAGGTTGGAATTTGTTGATGGGGAAAATGATGATGGTATTAATCGTATTCTAACCAAACTCTCTTTTTTGAGCACTTTTGAATGTTTCATTGGTGATGAGTGTCTTGTCTCATTTTCCTTGTGGAGGTCACTTTGCCTCTGCAAGGAAATATGGATGATATTCTTAAACACTCTGGTAAGTCACAGTTCCAGGATGTTATGTGCCGCTGCTCTTTCTTATTTCATGTTTCTCTGGCATTATTTTTATTATAAAATCAGGCACAGTAACCTTTTCCATCACCACACTTGTTTTTGTTTTTCTTTTGCCATTCTGTCCTTAACAGTGGATTCTCTAAGTAACCAAAGTATTGTTTAAAAGTCACTGTGTGCTGATCACTGGCTTGGGTGTCAGAAGGAGAATGATACCCACTCCAGTGCCTGTCCCTTCTCACTTTTCATCCATCTACCTTCTAGTCTGGACACAGGAAATCCCCATCTACTTAGGGAAATGTCAGAGATGAGCTGAGATCATGGAGTTTTTTTCTTTCTGTGGACCAAAACTGTACTTTGCCCTATAAATGTTTATATATATATAAAGATTAAAAATTTTGGCCCTTTATGAGCTTCCCTGATGGCTTAGTCAGTAAAGACTCCACCTGCAATGCAGGAGACCCCAGTTTGATTCTTGGGTTGGGAAGATCCCCTGGAGAAGGAAAAGGCTACCCACTCCAGAATTCTGGCCTAGAGAATTCCATGGACTACAGTCTATGGGAACTCAAAGAGTCAGAAACGACTGAGCAACTTTCATTTTACTATATAACTTTATACATGTTAAATACGTACTCCTCTGATTTCCCTCATAGTCACTGCTGTAGTTGAATTATATATGATCAATGGGCATATGTAATAACTTATGTGCACTTAACTGTGGTGTTGGAGAAGACTCTTGAGAGTCCCTTGGACTGCAAGGAGATCCAACCAGTCCATCCTAGAGGAGATCAGCCCTGGGTGTTCATTGGAAGGACTGATGCTGAAGCTGAAACTCCAGTACTTTGGCCACCTCATGCAAAGAGTTGACTTATTGGGAAAGACCCTGATGCTGGGAGGGATTGGAGGCAGGAGGAGAAGGGGACGACAGAGGATGAGATGGCTGGATGGCATTATCACCGACTCGATGGACGTGAGTCTGAGTGAACTCCGGGAGTTGGAGATGGACAGGGAGGCCTGGCGTGCTGCAGTTCATGGGGTCGCAAAGAGTCGGACACGACTGAGTGACTGAACTGAACACCATTTCATGTATTGAATTTTATATTAGTTCAATCCACATGTGTGTCATCATTACTTAGGTTCATTTAGTCATTTCCTGACTTCTCAAAATCACTTTTCTCTTTCCTTGTATTTAAGGCCCCAGAGTATCAGCAACTTTATTGAACCTTGACTTTTACTTTAAAAACTTGAAGGAAAGTAAAGCTATTAGGTAATCTAATTTCTCTTTTATTTTGCCTCTGGGCTCTGTGTAACTCTGGCTGAGCCATTGTTCTAAATGGGGGTGAGGAACTTGCCCAGTGGCCCAGTGGTTCAGAATTCACCTGCCAATGCAGGGAACACAGGATCCATCCCTGGTCCATGAAGGTCCCACTTGCCTCGGGCCAACTAATCCCATGCGCCACAACTATTGAGGTCTTGTGCCCTTGTTGCTCTGCAACAAGAGAAGCCACCACAGTGAGAAGCAGAGCACCACAACTAGATTGTAGCCCCTGCTTGCCACAATTGCAGAAAGCCCACACACTGCAACAAAGACCCAGTGGAGCCAAAAATAAATAAAATTAAAAAAATAAGAAATGGGAGCGAGGATCCCAAAGATGAATGAGGCTGCTGAGGATGGGATGGACTGAAGCCAGATACTCACAATTACTTCTTGGATGATTCCCTTAATTTAGAGCTGAGATAGAAGATAGTGTTAGATTGCAGAATTGTGGCAACCAAAGCTCTACACAACAAATGAGACTCAGAATTAGAGGTCTCTGGTTAAACAGGTGACTTTATTCAAAGCAGACAAGCTATACCATGCTCCCAGCATTTGTTGAGTCTGGCAATGCCTTAAGGTATGGGGATACCATGAATAAGATAAGGACATAATCTCTGTTCTTGGAGCAGTAACACTTTATCAGGAGTGAGTGTTACATAAACAATTCACAGTGAGTGATACCTTATGCCAAGGATTGTTAACAGAGTTCTGTAGAAAGTGTTCTTGATCCCAGAGGAGGAACAGGTTGTTCAGTGAGAGATTTCTCCCAAGTAGTTCTCCAGGAAGGTTGTGAGAATGTGGGTGGGAGTTTGCTGGATATTGCTTCATTGGGCGGTAAGTAGTTGATGACTTAAAGTCGGACTGGAAGATGACAGTCTGAATTTGAAGGCTGGCTGCCATAAGCAGCTCTGTAACTTTGGGCAAGTCACTGAAGCTTGTTGATCTTCACTTGATTTGTTTTTAAAGAGAGACTAATATTAGTGCCTACCTTGTTGGGGTTGTTGTGGGATTTAGTAAAATAATAATGTAAAGCACTAGGTGCATAGTAGTCAATTTATTTGTCTCTCTATAAAGTTTCATGTAAATCAATCTGGACAAGTGTTTATTGATCACATTGTCACAGGTGAAAAGAATAAAAATAAAAACTTTTTGTGTCTTCTGAATCGATGCGTAATTCTCCCAATCTGGAAATTCCTCTCTTAATGAATTGCTTAAATCCCACGCTTACTGCTTTTTACCAATTCTCATGCTATCCCAAACCAAAACAGGTCTAGTCTGAAACTGTCATCACTTTTTCTTTGTTCTCTAGTACTTAGTGTTACAGCAAATACATATTTAATTGTATAATTTCCTTCTCTTAACATACACAGCACTTGTATCTATTTTTGGTACTTATTAGCATATTTCTTTTCTCCCACATGAATGTGTAAGTTCTTTAAGAGAAAGCATATGTTTTCTTAATTTTATCTCTTGCAGTATCTTAGCACAGTGCCTTCCACACCATAGGCATTTAGTAAATAGTGACTGAAGGAAAAACCATAAATGTATGAGGATGCCAGAATAGCTGGTGTGATCTCAGGCTCCCCTCATAGAAATAGAATCTCTCCTGAATATGCGAGATCATAGAAACTGGAGTGGTTAATATGGTGAGATGAAAACCATGATTATATGTGGAGTAATTAAAAAAATCGGAGATTTTCAGTCTGGAGAAGAGAAAACTCATGATGGGAGACCTGGGATGGGGAGGGTAGAAGAGTTCCTGATACTGAAATTTCCTGTGGAAGAGAAATAATTAGTGACCCCAGAGCTAATATGTAGGAACAGACTCTGGAAATTATAGATAGATTTTGACTGAATGTTAAAAAACAATTTTCTAACAACCAGAATGATTCCCAGGTGACTGCCTTCAAAAGGAATGCTGCTGCTAAGTCGCTTCAGTCGTGTCCGACTCTGTGCGACCCCATAGACGGAAGCCCACCAGGCTCCCCCGTCCCCAGGATTCTCCAGGCAAGAACACTGGAGTGGGTTGCCATTTCCTTCTCCAATGCATGAAAGTGAAAAGTGAAAGTGAAGTCGCTCAGTCGTGTCGGACTCTGTGTGACTCCACGGACTGGAGCCTACCAGGCTCCTCCGTCCATGGGATTTTCCAGGCAAAAGTACTGGGGTGGGGTGCCATTGCCTTCCCCGTCAAAAGGAATAAGTAGGTTCAAACAGAAACTGAACTATTTGTTGCAGATGCTCTAGAGGTTATGCTATGCTATGCTATGCTATGCTAAGTCGCTTCAGTCGTGTCTGACTCTGTGCGACCCCATAGACGGAAGCTCACCAGGCTCCCCCGTCCCTGGGATTCTCCAGGCAAGAATACTGGAGTGGGTTGCCATTTCCTTCTCCAATGCATGAAAGTGAAAAGTGAAAGTGAAGTCGCTCAGTCGTGTCAGACTCTTAGCGACCCCATGGACTGGAGCCTACCAGGATCCTCTGTCCATGGGATTTTCCAGGCAAAAGTACTGGGGTGGGGTGCCATTGCCTTCCCCGTCAAAAGGAATAAGTAGGTTCAAACAGAAACTGAACTATTTGTTGCAGATGCTCTAGAGGTTATAGTTGGTATTAAAGGAATTGGAGTAGATGACCCCAAAGACTTTTTCAACTCTCATCGTTGTTAGTTCTATGTGTATTATTATAATGTTGTATATGACTGCCTCATAGTAAATATATACATCTTAATGTATATATTGTATATGGATAAAGACATATAATGTATTTATGTACAGATCATATAACTTCATTATCACCATATTGCCTAAATTAATGAAAGATGAAAATGACTTTTCAAAAGCTTGATCTTAATTATTTAAAATATTTTACTAACATCTTTTTTTACTTGAGGACAACAGTTTATAAAATATTGTCCTATGTGTACACTGTGTGCTTAAATTTCAATAAAAAGTTTAGTGATGGTGTTAGCATCTCAAATACAAATAAATATTCTTTCAATCTCAAAATTAAATCTGAAAAGACAAAACAAATAAGTGAGCCAGAGTCAACTTGTTTTGATTCAGATGAGTTGTGGTGTACAGTTCAGGTATTCATTACTACTACCACCTTTATCACTAACATTTATTTAACATTTACTGTGTACGTTGTGGTTGCTGTTTAGTTGCTAAATTGTGTCTGACTCTTTGCAACCCATGAACTGCAGCACACCAGGCTTCCTTGTTCTTCTTTATCTCCCGGAGTTTGCTCAAACTCATGTCCATTGTGTCAATGATGTCATCCAAAAATCTCCTCTGTTGCTCCCTTCTTCTCTTGCCCTCAACCTTTCCCAGCATCAGAATCTTTTCCAAAGAGTCGGCTCTTCGCATCAGGTAGCCAAAATATTGGAACTTCAGCTTCAGCATCAGTCTCTCCAATGAATATTCAGGGTTGATTTCCTTTAGATTAACTGATTTAATTTCCTTGCTGCCCATGAGACTCTCAAGAGTCTTCTCCAGCACCACAGTTCGAAAGCATCAATTCTTCAACGCTCAGCCTTCTTTACAGGTACTGTATACCTAGCTATGTTTTAAGTACCTCATATGTATTAAAGGAGATCCAACCAGTCCATTCTGAAGGAGATCAGCCTGGGATTTCTTTGGAAGGAATGATGCTAAAGCTGGAACTCCAGTATTTTGGCCACGTTATGCAAAGAGTTGACTCATTGGAGAAGACTCTGATGCTGGGAGGGATTGGGGGCAGGAGAAGAAGGGGACGACAGAGGATGAGATGGCTGGATGGCATCACTGACTCCATGGATGTGAGTCTGAGTGACCTCTGGGAGTTGGTGATGGACAGGGAGGCCTGGTGTGCTGCAGTTCATGGGGTCGCAAAGAGTCGGACACGGCTGAGCGACTGATCTGATCTGACTTCTTCCAAAAACTCTTATGTTATCCCCAATATATTTTTTCATATTTTATTTAGAAATAATTTCAAATTTATAGTAAAGTTTCATGCACAGTCCGACGAACTCTTGGGGTGAAAGCTAATTCTCATGTATACTTCACCCCAAGTTCTCCAATGATAAACATATTTCAATGTTTTCTTTGTCATTCATTCAGATACTATTTTTTCTGAACCAATTGAAAATAAGTTCCAAATGTGATGCCTAATTACCCCTACTTAAGTGTCTTCCTTAAAGACAAGACACTGTCCTGTATAACCACAGAATTATCACCAAAATGAGGAACTTAACATATAATTCTACATTGAATCCACAGATCTCATTCAGTATTTGTCCTAGTAATTTCCTTTTTGGAAAAATATTTTTTATTTCTTGTCTAGAATCAAATCCAGGGTTGTAATTGCATTTAGTTATGTCCCTTTAATCTTTACTTTGTGATAGTTCTTAATTTCTTCCTTGTTGTTAGTGACTTTGACATTTTTGGAAGTTCAGACCATTCATTTGGTAGAATGTTCCTCATTTAGGTTTATTTAGGTTTGTCGGAGGCAAGTTATGCATTTTTGGCATCAGATCAGATCAGATCAGTCGCTCAGTCGTGTCCGATTTTTGGCATAGTTATACATTTTTGGAAGGAAAATGATAGACGTGATATTGTGTGTTTTCAGTGGATCTTATTAAGAGACACAACATTGATTTGTGTTTTTTTTTTTTGCCATTTCAAATGAATTCATTTAATTCCAAATAATACAGAATTCAGTATAGAACAAAGACTTAACAACACACTTTGGCAGGATTCTGGGTTGGATTTATGCAGATCTCATAGCTAAGGTAGAAATAGCTAAGAACTAAAGAGGAGCTACTCTATGATTACTTATTAATTTATACAAACATTTGTTCTTAAACGTACTAGGTTCTAAGACAACACCTCATTCGAGCTGTAGATGGCAACAGATGTTAGAGCAGGAAATCCAGATGTTTAAACATGAATGGAATTAAGGAGCATCATTGCCTCAGGCACAAGGAACAGCTTCCTTTTTGCCAGATTTCTTAATTCCATCTGTGTCCATGGGGCCTTTCCTCGTGGCCTTCACTTTCAGCTCCTCAAGTTTCTTCTGCTCCTCCTTTTTCTGCTTGAATGCCTTATCTTCCTCGTCCATCATTTTGTCTTGCTGCTTGGACTGCTTCAGGGGCTTCTTCTTGTACCTTTGCTGACCAATATGGTGCCTGCCGCCCCTTCCCCAGTGATTGGTCTTTTTGCTGCTGATGTGAACTTTGATGACTTGGTAAAGGTGATAACTTCTCCACTGTCAAGTTGTTATTTTTCCTTTTGCAGTTTTTAAGAGATAATTTTATTTATTTATTTTTGGTTATGCTGGGTCTTCATTGCTGCAAGGGCTTTTCTCTAGTTGTGGAGAGCAGGCGTTTCTCTTCATTTGTGGTGCTTAGGCTTCTCATTGCAATGGCACCTATGGGCTCAAGGGTGCACAGGCTTCAGTGGTTGTGATGCATGGGCTCAGCGGTTGTGGCTCCTTGATTCCAGAGCGCAGGCTCAATAGTTGTGGCACACAGGCTTAGTTGCTCTGCAGCATGTGGGATCTTCCCAGACCAGGGATCAAATTGGTGTCTCCTATATTGGCAGGTGGATTCTTTACCACTGAACCATGAAGGAAGCCCTCCCTTTGTAATTAATAAGCATTTTGTGGGGAGATACTTTGAGACTATGTCATCCTATTCTTCAACAAACTTTCAGTCACTTATGATGATTCTTGCTTCAGTAATTACTATGATGATTGCCAAATGGCAATTTGTCCAATATTCATTTTACCTTTTTTGTTTTCTTTGGCCTTGCCATGTGGCTTGTGGGGTCTTAACTCCTCAAGACCAGAGATTGAATCCCAGGTGGAGTCCTAACCACATGACCACCGGGGAATTCCACATTTATTTTACTTTTACTAGTTGTTATTCTATTGTAAGGGAGTTTTCTCTTTATTTATGTATTCATTAATCTACATCAATTTGGCTTGTGGATTTCTATTTTGTTCAGCAGATTACTCTCATTATTGACTTTGATGCTGAAATTGTTACAGATTTGGTCATTTGAATCCCATTCAAGTTGTTTCTTGTGTCGCTTTGAAATCTCTATTATTATCTGAGCACTTTCTAGTGTAAGATGTTTCAGATTCATCTTGTACTTTTTCTGTCCCTGCCATTTCAGTCATTACAAAAGATATTTTTCCAAAGAGCCCTGCTTTCTTTTAGTAGGGAATGCAAGCTCTGGGCACTAGTTGTGGTCATTGCTCCTGGAGCATCATTACTTTCGGCTACTTTAGGGCCATCCTGGGCTTCCCTGGTGGTTCAGCAGTAAAGAATCCCACCTGCCAATGAAGGAGAAAGGTCCCATGAAGAAGGGAATGGCTACCCACTCCAGAATTCTTGCCTGGGAAATTCCATGGACAGAGGAGTCTGGTGGGCTACAGTCCATGGGGTCACAGAGCTGGACATGATTTATCCACTAAACAACAACAACAAGAACAATGGCCATCTTAGCTGACAGAACTGGGAAACTCATAAGTACATATACACATCTATATTTATTAATCTATCTATATTTATTAATCTATTTATATTAAAATTAGTTTAATATCTTAAACTGCACTCCAATACCACAGTGTTAATTCTGGTCTTCACCTTTTTTTTATTTATATCTTCCTTCTCTGAGGGTGAGAAATTTGGTTCCCATTATCTTCAATATATTTAACTATAATGTTTGTTTGTTCTCTCTTTATATAACCAATATCCTGACCTCATGGGCAATCCCCTTGGCCACAATTCTTCCTCATGCTCAGTCTTGCTGCCTCTACCAGCCTCTTCACAGCCTTAAGTTACACAGCTAGAAAGTGGTGAAGCAGGAAAAAATGTGCAAAGTTGCTTAATTGCTTGACTGCGAGTTCTCCAACCCGGGCGTCTATTGTGAAGCTGCTGCTGTGAAGATATACTCAAGGAAAAGGGGCCCTTTGGCTAATGAGATGAAGATTTGAACAGGCAGCTTTCAGGATTGTGCCTTCCAAGGGAAACTTGGAGAATGAAGGATGGAGGCAGCCGAATGGTGGAACCTGCCAAGAACCACAGTGAGGGGATTCTCCAAAACTAGTGCAGTTCAGTGATCAGTCAGCCAGCACCTCCACTGCAACAGGTCTCCACTATGTTTTGTTTCTGTATCAAGAGCACATTCCATTAAGACAAACATATCGCTGTGCTGTTATTTCTAAAGAGGGAATATTGCTTTTATTAGCAGTTCCTTAAATTAAAATGCTAGGAGCTGGATGATGGTGTCTGCTGTTGTAGTGCTGACTTCATTTCCTGGTCCAGAAGATCAGAAATCTGTTCATGTTTTAGAAAACAGCGTGAGATCCATCTGTTCAGGTCAGATTTTTCCACATTAACATGGAAATTTATAGAGTGGTAACTTATGTAAGAAAAACCAATGATGATTATATTCTTTGCTGCTATTTGGAATCCATGTTATTTTTTTTTTGTTAGTCATGAAAATATAGTAATCCCTGTACACATCCACAATGACTTAATTCTTTTGAACACTATGTATAATAAAGGCATCCACTTTAGTTTATGTAGTATTTCACCTCTGTTTTGGTTTGAGTTCTAGGCACCATTTATCCAGTTTCCCTTTGTAATATGGTCTGTTTATATGCAGTTTTCCTTGCAACAGAAGGCATAGAAATGTAAGAACTACACTTGGCTTCCTGGGTGACTTCTGGTATGACTGAAACACAGAATACTGATTATTTTCCCTCTGATGAAAGTAGCTTGTTTTTTTTTTTCCCCCCTGATTTTAAAGTAGATGCATGGCTTATATGGAAAATAAAACTAAAAAGTAAATAGAAGAAAGTGTTGAATAATTGAAATATCACCATCCAAAGTTTAGATACAAATTGTTTTATATAGAGTCATAGGATGAATGCTTTTTTATATCTTTGTACCTTTCTTCTTACTTAGCATTGTGACATGAAGGGGCTTTCTAGGTGGCACTAGGGCTTCCCAAGTGGTGCTGGTGATAAAGAACCTGCCTGCCAATACAGGAAACACAGGAGACGTGAGTTCAAGGTTTGATCTCTGGGTTGGAAAGATTTCCTGGAGGAGGGCATGGCAACCTACTCTAGTATTCTTGCCTGGAGAATGCCATGGACCAAGGAGCCTGGCAGGCTACAGTCCATAGGGTCGCAAAGAACTGGACATGACTGAAGCAACTTAGCACGCATGCAGGTGACATGAAGATTTTTTCTATTAATATATGTGTACAGATATATTATATTTTTTGATGACTGCATAATATTGCATTGATTTTTTGTTTAACAGGTCCCTCATTAAAGGACAATAAAGTTATTTTCCATTTTTCACTGTGTAAAGAAAGCCATGATGACTGTCCTTGCTTGCCATCTTTATGTACTTTACTAGTGATCTCCTTTGGATATATTCTTGGAAATAGGACTGCTGGGTCAAAGACTTCACACATTCTAAATTTTTGTACATGCTGCTGGTAAAATTAACTCTTGATGAAATGGATTATACTATGCTTTTCTTTCATATACAGTGTCCCTGCCAATGATGGGACTTTATAAAGTCTCTTTTCAGCTTTGTAGTAGCATCATATATTTGTGTGCATTCTCTAGATGACATTAAAGGAGTGGAACAACTTTATTTATAAAAATATTTATTTAGCTGTGTTGGGTCTTAGTTGTAGCATGCAGGATCTTCATTGCATCATGCGGGATCTTTCATTGCGCCACACAGGCTCTTTAGTTGTGGTGTGCGGGCTTAGCTGCATGTGGAATCTTAGTTCCTGGATCAGAGGTAGAACCCACATCCCCCGCATTGCAAGGCATATTCCCTAAGCACTGGACCACCAGAGAAGTTCCCTGGAATAACTTTGATAAATCTATGTATGCCATCTAAGCAACCAGTTGTTGTCAAGTTTCATTCAAAATCTGACATAGTTTGGTCTGAAACAAGATGGCATCTGGTTACCATTTTTTCTATTGCTTTATGTTATTTCAGTTTAATAAGATGTATGGAGAGATGTGATGGAGTTGTAATGTCATCAAGTGGTGCCTATAGCATGAAGAATAAGTTAAATGAAACCAAATGTGTAAAATTTTGAACTGATTCATTTGGCATTTCCATAAGTCTTTGCTTGAAGAGAAAATTCGGGCTTGGCTTTCTCATGGGTAAACAGCAGCAAGAACAAGGCACATGTGAGCAGGTAGTATATGTAGTGTTTGTGGGTATTCCTTTTTTGTTCAGGGACTGGTGTTAAGACATGGGGAGTTTGCAGCTTTGTTTGTACTCAGTTGGGTTATTTGATCATGTTTCATAAGAGTTGCTGCTGCTGCTGCTGCTGCTGCTGCTGCTAAGTCGCTTCAGTCGTGTCCGACTCCGTGCAACCCCATAGACGGCAGCCCACCAGGCTCCCCTGTCCTTGGGATTCTCCAGGCAAGAACAGGTTAGGAAAAGAATAAACAACTGACAAGTTCAACTTTAACAAGACATCAGAACAGCACTGTAATCTATTGTACATTTAACATCTAACCTATGTGGTGATTTAACCACTTAGATACATACAAAAAAAGATGATGAAAACAGAAAAGGATCATGTTATTCCTTTCCCTCCCACTTCCAGCAATGGCTTCCTGCCACTCTTGACAGATTCACCCAGCATGGCTGAATTTAAAGGTGCTGATTCACTGCAAACTAATTCTGTTTTGTTTTTTGTTATTTTTTTAAAAGACAGTAGGAAAGTAAGTGGTAGATGATAAATATGTGTTCATTGAGAATGGCAGATTTTATGCAAATTGGTAAGTCCACTGCTTCAGAGATGAGACAGGCTCTTTCCTAGAAGGGGAGTGTCGATTATAAATGGTGAGAGACTTTGCATTTCAGCAGGTTCTTAGCTGTCAGCTGACACATTCATCACAGTGTGCCAGAATGGATTTTAAAACCGTACAACATATATTGCTCTTTTCCAGATCAGGCATCATCACCTTCACACAAGCCAAGTCAACCTGCTTGTTTGAAAACTGCCACATGAGGCTGTTTTTCAGGTTAAGCTCAGTTAACCTTTTCCTTTCCTGATATACACAGTTCATTAGAATCTACCCAAGTCATTTGAGTACAGAAGAGACAGGCTTCTCACTTCAATTTTGCCTACATAGCAACTGAATGCCCAGAAGTTCCAAGCTGATGGGCAAAATAGAATGCTTAGCCCAGCTCTAACCAGACTGATCTGGAGGAGGAAATGGCAACCCACTCCAGTATTCTTACTTGGGAAATCCCATTCACAGAAGAGCCTGGCAGGCTATAGTCCATGGGGGTCACAAAGAGTCGGACATGACTGAAGCAACTTAGCACACATAACCAGACTGATAGCGCTCATCCTGACCTCCCCTCTTTCACCCCTTTCTCTTTCCCACATTTTGCACCTCTACATTTAATTATTTCTTTTTTCTCAGTCTTTTCCCCTCCCAGAGTTGACTCCTGGCAGCTCCTGCACAGCTGACAGCCCCTGGCTATCTCTTCCCTAACTTTCTGCCCTAGAACTGTCAGCAGAATCTCCAGGTCAAACTAGTGCTAGGCTTCCTGTTTGGTCCATCTCTGCACTTCTCCTTCCTACCTCTCCTTCCATATCCACCCTGCTAGATCTCTCTCCCCACCTCACCTTATCTCCAAGCCCTTTAGCTGTAATTGTCTCTTCTCTATAACCCAGACTGACAGCCCAGCACATCCTCGGGCTTTGTTCTAGTTTTCTCATAGCCCAGCAGAGCACAGTACTTCTTAGATCACTGAGACCAGTGGTCCTCAACCTTTGGGTACCAGGAGAAGGGCTCCTCAGGGATCTGGAACCAATATTTCTAACACAGAAAGTCAGAACTGTAGCAAAGTGGCAAAGATAACAGTGTGAGGACAATCTCAAAAGTGAAACTAGGAGAGAAATGGGAGACTGAACAGCAGAGCCTGTGAAAATTGATAGCAGACTGGGACAGAATGTAGTTCAGAACTGAGTATTTTTGTTCAACCTGCATTTGTTCAATGTGTTTTGTGTGCTATGAATACAAATATGGATGAGAACTCTCTTGCTTTCATGGAACTTACAGGCTACAAAGGAGATTGTGACTTGGCAAGTTCCCTTTAAATAGTGCCTGGATCTGTTGAAAAAGTGGACATGGCAGATTAAAGGAGCTACATTGGGCTGTGCACAACCCAGGAAACTTGAGATGTACTGACAAGTCCTGCCTAGCATGAATGTGGGAGGAGATGGAGTCATACTGTGATGACTTCTGACTTCTCTGTGTCTCTGAGTCCTCTCAGAAATAGCTCTTTTTAAAAAATCAGAGGATCGAGTAATTTTTAATACTTGCCTGAAATTTGCTAGCTGGGCCTACAAGAAGATTTGTGAAGCGGTTGACAGAGTAGACAGAATGTGTAAGGAAGTTGTAAGAAACTCACTTTGATAATTGCATTTACAGAGAATTATTAAGTAGTCCACATTAAATTTCAAAGGTTTCTCACAATAGTGGAAGATGGATTGAAGGAATTTTTCAGATTCTGTCCTAATTAGCAGTCCTAAATTCTTATTTACCACAATTAACATGTATTTCTGCAGTAGGAGCTCAAAGTGCTGTCTACCCATCTTTATGAAAATCTTATGTTATTATTACTCCACGCAAATCCTGGTTGATTCTTTCAAAAATCTGTTCTAGCTTTCTTGATAAATTGTAGGCCATTTTCCCCAAAAAATAACTACTTGAGGAACAAAATGTTAGGTAATTGTCTACCATGAATTATTGTTGTTCACCACCCTGTCTCATCAAGTAAAGAGTTAATGGTAATTTAAGATTATTGGAAGGGATCACCAGCATTATCTTCAGTCTTTGGTTCATTAGGTTGGCATTATGTATGAGTGAATACTCTTCCATAAATTCCAAAATATTAATGCTTTGTTAGCATCTATGTTGTTAAAAGCAGAATAAGCAGAAGTTCCTTGACTGACAGGATTCAGTTTTACATATCTCACGGTGTAATACATAGTGCATCTGTGTATCTGGCAGGGTGTAGTTACAGATTACAAAAATCACTCTAGCTCTTTGAATCAGTAAGAAATATAACACAAGGGATCAGAAGCCTCTAAAATCATTGGAAGGGCTGGAGGAACAGATTTCAATCTGGGCCTCCAGGCACATTTCCTAGAATGAATGTTTATATCCTTTAAAAAAAAGTTCCTAATCTAGAAGTTATAAACTATATGTAAGCCTTCTTTCAATAAAAAAAGATCATAGAGGAAAATAAGCATTTCCTCTCTGCTGGTTAAAAACAAAAACAAACAAAAAAAACACCTTTACAGAATTTCAGTAACATGAAGGAAGTAAGCTAATAGTTATTGGCTGCCAGGTATTGTTCTAGATGCTTTAAAAAAATTTTTTTTAGTTAAAAAAATTTTATTTGTTTGTTTTTGGTTGTGACAGGTCTTTGTTGCTCTGTGCCAGCTTTCTTTAGTTGCAGTGCATGGGCTTCTCACTGTTGTGGCTTCTCTTGTCACCAGAGCACAGGCTCTATGCAAATGGGGTTCACCAGTTGCAGCATGGAGGCTCAGTATTTGTGGCTTACTGGCTCTATAGCACACGCTCAGTAATTATGGTGCACAGGCTCAGTTTCTCTGTGGCTTGTGGAATCTTCCTGCACCAGGGATTGAACTCATGTCCCTGCATTGGCAGGCAGATTCCTATCCACTGCACCACCAGGAAATTCCTTGTTCTAGATGCTTTAGATCCATTTTTTTATTAAGTCCTTATTAAAAACTTTTCCAAGCTGGTAATATCAGCCCATCTTGATGAAAAAATGGATGTTTAGGAAGATAACACTATATATGCACAGGTAGAAAGTAATAGAGGTAGAATTCAGGTTCAGATCTTCTGCCTTTAGAATTGGTAGACCTGTTGTCCAGCACTGTTTATTACTCCAAAGTCCTATCTGTGGTATCCAACCAAAGTTCTGACTCAGTATTTAATGACTATATCCAACAAGGCAGTTTACTCAGCCCTTGAGAGGTGTTTTATAATTCACTTTTTCCCCTAGATCCACGAGGTTCTTAAAGGCAGATGTCTCAAACAGTATCACAGGAGTAAGCAAGCCATAGTAGTAAATAGATAGTAGATATTTTTCTATCTCAGGTTAAAATAATCTTGTCCATGTCACTTGACCCAGAACTTTGCAGTCTCATCCAAACTTTTCTAGATTGTAAGAACTCTTTCTGGGGAAAATCATGGATTTACATGCAGGAAGTAGCAAGTGAACAACAACAACTAAGTGTGTGGTCTTCTCTAAGAATACAAATCTGATCTTTAGATATGCACAAAATGATGGTGAATGAGTTTTCCGTTTGCTGCTGTAACAAAGTACCACAAACTTGGTGGCTCAAAACAACATGAATTATTATCTGGCAGTTCTGTGAGTCAGGGGGCCACTTCAGGTGTCACTGGGCTTAACCCAGGTGTTGGCAGGGTATATCACTTTCTGGATGTTCTAGGGAAGGATTCACTTCCGTACCTTTTCTAGCTTCTAGAGGCTGCCCACATCTCTTGGTTCATGATTGCCTTCTATCTCCAATGTTAGCAACAACAGGCTGAGTCCTCACATTGTATAACTCTGACTTTGCCTCTGTTGACACACACACCTTCTCTGTCTCTGTTGTCCACTCTTAAGGACACTTGTGATTACAATGGGCCCAACTAGATAATCCAGGATGGTCTCCCTATTTTAAGGTCAATTGATTAACAACTTTAACTCCATCTACAATCTTAATTCCCCTTTGTCATATAAGGTAATGTTCTGGCAGTTAGGATGAGGTGGGGGGCATTACTCTGCCTACCATGAATGGTACCTTGAGAACCCCATGAACAGTATGAAAAGGCAAAATGATACGATACTGAAAGAGGAACTCCCCAGGTCAGTAGGGGCCCAATATGCTACTGGAGATCAGTGGAGAAATAACTCCAGAAAGAATGAAGGGATGGAGCCAAATCAAAAAGAATACCCAGCTGTGGATGTGACTGGTGATATAAGCAAGGTCCGATGCTGTAAAGAGCAATATTGCATAGGAACCTGGAATGTCAGGTCCATGAATCAAGGCAAATTGGAAGTGGTCAAAGAAGAGATGGCAAAAGTGAATGTAGACATTCTAAATATCAGCAAACTAAAATGGACTGGAATGGGTGAATTTAACTCAGATGACCATTATATCTACTACTGTGGGCAGGAATCCCTCAGAAGAAATGGAGTGGCCATCATGGTCAACAAAAGAGTCTGAAATGCAGTACTTGGATGCAATCTCAAAAACGACAAAATGATCTCTGTTCATTTCCAAGGCAAACCATTCAATATCACAGTAATCCAAGTCTATGCCCCAACCAGTAACACTGAAGAAGCTGAATTGAATGGTTCTATGAAGACCTACAAGACCTTTTAGAACTAACACCCAAAAAAGATGTCCTTTTCATTATTGGGGACTGGAATGCAAAAGTAGGAAATCAAGAAACACCTGGAGTAACAGGCAAATTTGGCCTTGGACTACGGAATGAGGCAGGGCAAAGACTAATAGAGTTTTGCCAAGAAAATGCACTGGTCATAGCAAACACCCTCTTCCAACAACACAAGAGAAGACTCTACACATGGACATCACCAGATGGTCAACACCGAAATCAGATTGATTATATTCTTTGCAGCCAAAGATGGAGAAGCTCTATACAATCAGCAAAAACAAGACCAGGAGCTGACTGTGGCTCAGATCATGAACTCCTTATTGCCAAATTCAGACTGAAATTGAAGAAAGTAGGGAAAACCACTAGACCATTCAGGTATGACCTAAATCAAATCCCTTATGATTATACAGTGGAAGTGAGAAATAGATTTGAGGGCCTAGATCTGATAGACAGAGTGCCTAATGAACTATGGAATGAGGTTCGTGTCAAGGTACAGGAGACAGGGATCAAGACCATCCCCATGGAAAAGAAATGCAAAAAAGCAAAATGGCTGTCTGGGGAGGCCTTACAAATAGCTGTGAAAAGAAGAGAAGTGAAAAGCAAAGGAGAAAAGGAAAGATATAAGCATCTGAATGCAGAGTTCCAAAGAATAGCAAGAAGAGATAAGAAAGCCTTCTTCAGTGATCAATGCAAAGAAATAGAGGAAAACAACTGAATGGGAAAGACTAGAGATATCTTCAAGAAAATTAGAGACACCAAGGGGACATTTCATGCAAAGATGGGCTCGATAAAGGACAGAAACGGTATGGACCTAACAGAAGCAGAAGATAGTAAGAAGAGGTGGCAAGAATACACAGAAGAACTATACAAAAAAGATCTTCACGACCCAGATAATCACGATGGTGTGATCACTGACCTAGAGCCAGACATCCTGGAATGTGAAGTCAAGTGGGCCTTAGAAAGCATCACTACGAACAAAGCTAGTGGAGGTGATGGAATTCCAGTTGAGCTATTTCAAGTCCTGAAAGATGACACTGTGAAAGTGCTGCACTCAATATGCCAGCAAATTTGGAAAACTCAGCAGTGGCCACAGAACTGGAAAAGGTCAGTCAAATCCCAAAGAAAGGCAATGCCAAAGAATGCTCAAACTACCGCACAATTGCAGTCATCTCACATGCTAGTAAAGTAATGCTCAAAATTCTCCAAGCCAGGCTTCAGCAATACGTGAACCGTGAACTTCCTGATGTTCAAGCTGGATTTAGAAAAGGCAGAGGAACCAGAGATCAAATTGCCAAAATCTGCTGGATCATGGAAAAAGCAAGAGAGTTCCAGAAAAACATCTATTTCTGCTTTATTGACTATGCCAAAACCTTTGACTGTGTGGATCACAATAAACTGTGGAAAATTCTGAAAGAGATGGGAATAACACACCACCTGACCTGCCTCTTGAGAAATCTGTATGCAGGTCAGGAAGCAACAGGTAGAACTGGACATGGAACAACAGACTGGTTCCAAATAGGAAAAGGAGTATGTCAAGGCTGTATATTATCACCCTGCTTATTTAACTTATATGCAGAGTACATCATGAGAAACGCTGGACTGGAAGAAACACAAGTTGGAATCAAGATTGCCGGGAGAAATATCAATAACCTCAGATAGGCAGATGACACCACCTTTATGGCAGAAAGTGAAGAGGAACTAAAAAGCCTCTTGATGAAAGTGAAAGTGGAGAGTGAAAAAGTTGGCATAAAGCTCAACATTCAGAAAACAAAGATCATGGCATCCGGTCCCATCACTCCATGGGAAATAGATGGGGAAACAGTGGAAACAGTGTCAGACTTTATTTTTCTGGGCTCCAAAATCACTGCAGATGGTTGACTGCAGCCATGAAATTAAAAGACACTTACTCCTTGGAAGGAAAGTTATGACTAACCTAGATGGCATATTCAAAAGCAGGGACATTACTTTGCCAACAAAGGTCCACATAGTCAAGGCCATGGTTTTTCCAGTGGCCATGTATGGATATGAGATTTGGACTGTGAAGAAGGCTGAACGCTGAAGAATTGATGCTTTTGAACTGTGGTGTTGGAGAAGACTCTTGAGAGTCCCTTGGACTGCAAGGAGATCCAACCAGTCCATTCTGAAGGAGATCAGCCCTGGGATTTCTTTGGAGGGAATGATGCTGAAGCTGAAACTCCAGTACTTTGGCCACCTTATGCGAAGTGTTGACTCATTGGAAAAGACTCTGATGCTGAGAGGGATTGGGGGCAGGAGGAGAAGGGGATGACAGAGGATGAGATGGCTGGATGGCATCACTGACTCGATGGACGTGAGTCTGAGTGAACTCTGAGAGTTGGTGATGGACAGGGAGGCATGGCGTGCTGCAGTTCATGGGGTCGCGAAGAATCAGACACGACTGAGCGACTGAACTGAACTGAATAGAGTAACATAGAAGAAAGGGCTTGAGAAGGCAGACCTTGATATGAATCTTGTCTCTCTAGCATTAACTAGTTATGTCACCCACTAACTGGCAAATTATCCAATATCTCAGAACCTATTTCCTTATGTACAGAATAGAACCTACTTCACAGAATTTACTTGACCTTTAAATGGTAAAGTTCTTAGTATATGCCTGCCACAGAAAGAGGCTAAATAAACATATCCTTATAATCAGAGAACCTAGAACTATATTCAGGACCAAGCAATCCAAAAGAGTACTTCCCAGATGCTTGAAAGCATCTGTGCTTGATATTTCCTGTGGTTTTATTTTTCCTTTAACTCTAAATGGATGGTTAACTCCAGGTTTTTCAAAACCAAACAGTGTATTGATCCCAAATAAACACAAAAAATGAATGAAGACACTTTATTTCACTACTTGTCTCAGCCATATTCTCTCCATAGATGACATTTGAACAGGGAACAAAGATAGAAACATGAATCCTCTTGACTTACCTCCTATTTATTCTTTCACAATCTTCCCCTGGCCATCAAAAACTGTTTCCTCATTTATATTCAGTGAGAAAACTTCAACATTGTTATCTGTGCCTTTTCCTGGGGTGGTTATAGATCTATCTTGCATAAATGATCAGCAGCAGTTGGTCATCTCATTTGCCTTTCAGCTGTCACAAAGCTGAAATTAATGACTGACCTGTTGTGTTCAGAACCCAATATTGGGTACATAGTAACTGGCCATTAAAAATGATATTTAATGATGTGGGAAAATGTTTACAATGAATTGATAAGTAAGGGGGGAGTTATAAAATAGGATATAGTGTTTGATACCACTTTTGTTCCCAGGTGGCATTAGTGGTAAAGTGAAAGTGAAGTGAGCGAAAGTTGCTCAGTTGTGTCCAACTCTTTGTGACCCCATGGACTGTCCATGGAATTCTCCAGGCCAGAATACTGGAGTGGGTAGCTTTTCTCTTCTCCAGGGGATCTTCTCAACCCAGGGATCAAACCCAGGTCTCCTGCATTGCAGGCGGATTCTTTATTAGCTAAGCTGCAAGGGAAGCCCAATGGTAAAGAACTCACCTATGAATGCAGGTGACATAGGAGATTCAGGAGACCAGGGTTTGATCCCTAGGTTGGGAAGATTCCCTGGAGTAGGAAATAGCAGCTTGCTCCAGTATTTTTGCCTGGGAAATCCCATGGACAGAGGAGCCTGGAGGGCTACAGTCCATTGGGCCACAAAGAGTTGGATATGTATGAGTATTTATATTGTATTACATTGGGGAATAACAATTACACTGGTATTCCAATTATAATTCCAATTATAATTGGTATTCCAATTGTAATTCCAGTTGGTATTACAATTCCAATGTAATACCAATTACATTGGCGAATACCGCACAATTGCACTCATCTCACATGCTAGTAAAGTAATGCTCAAAATTCTCCAAGCCAGGCTTCAGCAATATGTGAACCGTGAACTTCCTGATGTTCAAGCTGGTTTTAGAAAAGGCAGAGGAACCAGAGATCAAATTGCCAAAATCCGCTGGATCATGGAAAAAGCAAAAGAGTTCCAGAAAAACATCTATTTCTGCTTTTATTGACTGTGCCAAAACCTTTGACTGTGTGGATCACAATAAACTGTGGAAAATTCTGAAAGAGATGGGAATAACACACCACCTGACCTGCCTCTTGAGAAATCTGTATGCAGGTCAGGAAGCAACAGTTAGAACTGGACATGGAACAACAGACAGGTTCCAAATAGGAAAAGGAGTATGTCAAGGCTGTATATTATCACCCTGCTTATTTAACTTATATGCAGAGTACATCATGAGAAACGCTGGACTGGAAGAAACACAAGCCAGAATCAAGATTGCTGGGAGAAATATCAATAACCTCAGATAGGCAGATGACACCACTCTTATGGCAGAAAGTGAAGAGGAACTCAAAAGCCTCTTGATGAAAGTGAAAGTGGAGAGTGAAAAAGTTGCCTTAAAGCTCAACATTCAGAAAACGAAGATCATGGCATTCGGTCCCATCACTTCATGGGAAATAGATGGGGAAACAGTGGAAACAGTGTCAGACTTTATTTTGGGGGGCTCCAAAATCACTGTAGATGGTGACTGCAGCCATGAAATTAAAAGATGCTTACTTCTTGGAAGGAAAGTTATGTCCAAACTAGACAGCATATTCAAAAGCAGAGACATCACCTTGCCAACAAAGGTCTGTCTAGTCAAGGCTATGGTTTTTCCTGTGGTCATGAATGGATGTGAGAGTTGGACTGTGAAGAAGGCTGAGTGCCAAAGAATTGATGCGTTTGAAGTGTGGTGTTGGAGAAGACTCTTGAGAGTCCCTTGGAGTGCAAGGAGATCCAACCAGTCCATTCTGAAGGAGATCAGCCCTGGGATTTCTTTGGAAGGAATGATGCTAAAGCTGAAACTCCAGTACTTTGGCTACCTCATGCGAAGTGTTGACTCATTGGAAAAGACTCTGATGCTGGGAGGGATTGGGGGCAGGAGGAGAAGGGGACGACAGAGGATGATATGGCGGGATGGCATCCCTGACTCGATGGACATGAGTCTGGATGAACTCTAGGAGTTGGTGATGGACAGGGAAGCCTGGCGTGCTGAGATTCATGGGGTCTCAAAGAGTCGGACATGACTGAGCGACTGAACTCAATATTGGGGAAAAAATGTTCACAAATAGAAAAAAGCCTGGGAGGGTCAGTAGTTATCCCTGGGTGGTAGGATTCTGAGTTGTTTTCATTTTCTTTGCTTCCTCACATTTCTCAATTTTCTTCAATAAATATTTTGCTTTTGAAATAGGAATAAACAAAATGTGGTGTTTTTTTTTCTTAAAGATCTGATGGTGGTGAACAGCTTCTGAATGAAGCTTGTCCTGAGCAAGTCCAGGGAACTCTGTTAAGGAACTGCTGTGGTCTCATTGGTGGGATTTACTTGACTGGGCCAAACTGTGAGACATGTTCTGGAAAGCAGGGAGATAGCATGTGAAGTTCAATCTGGTGGTGCTAAAAGATGTATATCTCTATATCCTTCCTAACTGGTTAATAATGGTTTAATTAAGAAAAGTAGATACACATTCGGAGAAGGCAATGGCAACCCACTCCAGTACTCTTGCCTGGAAAATCCCATGGACAGAGGAGCCTGTAGGCTGCAGTCCATGGGGTCGCTAAGAGTCGGAATCAGAGGCAGAGAAGCTAAATACACACATTCTCTTAATAGCCAAACTTCTCACCTTAATGTTTTATCATTCTCAAAATGTTATTAAGGACTTCAAAGTACTTTAATGATAAGGCCCCTTATTTGAGTTACTTGTCATTTAAATTCATTTGTTTATGTTACTTATGGGCTTCCCTGGTGGCCCAGTGGTAAATAATCTACCTGCAATTCAGGAACCATAGGATATACGGGTTTGACCCTGGGTTGAGAAGATCCTCTGGAGCAGGGCACGGCAATCCATTCCAGTATTCTTGCCTGGAGATGGACAGAGGAGCCTGGCAGGCTACAGTCCATATGGTCACAAAGAGATGGACACGACGGAAGCGACTTAGCATATATGCACACATGTTACTTATATTTTCTACTTAACAAAATTTCTTTCATTAAATAGTTCATTCATTCACTCATTTATTCATTCAACAAACACTAAACACCCATCTCATCACTGAGCTAGGTGCTACAAACATAAAAATCAGTAATATCTAATTTTAATACCTGTGGGGTTAAAAACCCTCACAGGTCTAGCAGAAAAGAAAGACAAAAATACAGTTATAATTCAATGCATTCAATACATTCTATGATTGAAGCAGAAGAGAAAGACAAAAATACAGTTATAATTCAATGCATTCAATACATTCTATGATTGAAGCACTTTGGTGGGCATCTAATTCAGACAGGGGGTGGGAAGTGGGCCTAGGGAAGATCTCCAGAGATGGGCCTTAAAAAATAAGCAGGAATTTACCAGGTTAAAAAGTAGGAAAAGAGTAATCCATAAAGAAGGAACAGCATACATACAAATCCAGAATCATGAGAGAGCATGACATATTCAGAGAATTTCCTGCAGTTTGCAATAGCCAGAACTTTTGTGCATATAAAGGACAAGCAATTGTTGAGACTGTGATAGGTAATTTTATGTGTCAACTTGGCTGGTCAAAGATGATGTTGATACTGTTTACAATAGCTAGGACATGGAAGCAACCTAGATGTCCATTGGCAGATGAATGGATAAGAAAGCTGTGATACATATACACATGAAATATTACTCAGCTATGAAAAGGAATGCATTTGAATCAGTTCTAACGAGGTGGATGTAACTGGAGCATATTATACAGAGTGAAGTAAGTCAGAAAGAAAAACACCAATACAGTATATTAACACATATATATGGAATTTAGAAAGATGGTAATAATGACCCTATATGCAAGAGAGCAAAAGAGTCATAAAGAAAAGACTTTTGGACTCTGGGAGAAGACGAGGGTGGGATAATTTGAAAGAATAGCACTGAAACATACATATTACTATATGTGAAATAGATTGCCAGTCCAGATTTGATGCATGAGACAGGGCACTCAGGGCTGGTGCACAGCAATGACCCTGAGGGATGGGATGGGGAGGGAGGTGAGAGGGGTGTTCAGGATGGGGAACACATGTACACTTATGGCTGATTCATGTCAATGTATAGCAAAAACCACTACAATATTGTAATTAGCTTCCAATTAAAATAAGTTAATTTTAAAAAAAGATGATGCTGATGTTTCTGCAAGGGTGTTTTTTGATAAGCTGCTGCTGCTGCTGCTAAGTTGCTTCAGTCGTGTCTGACTCTGTGTGACCCCATAGACGGCAGCCCACCAGGCTCCTCCGTCCCTGGGATTCTCCAGGCAAGAATACTGGAGTGGGTTGCCATTTCCTTCTCCAGTGCATGAAAGTGAAAAGTGAAAGTAAAGTTGCTCAGTCACATCGTACTCTTTGCGATCCCAGGGACTGTAGACTACCAGGCTCCTCCGTCCATGGGATTTTCCAGGCAAGAGTACTAGAGTGGGTTGCCATTGCCGTCTCCTTTTAGATAAGAGTTACATTTAAATTGGTGGATTTGAGTAAAGCAGATTGCTCTCCATAATAAGGGTGGGCCTCAGCCAATCAGCTGAAGGCCTTAATAGAAAAAAACCTGACAGCTCCTGAGGAGAAGGGAATTCTGCCAGCAGACTCTTTTGGACTTAAACTGCAACTGTTTTCTGGATCTGCAGCCTGCTGGGGTATTCTGAAGACTTTAGATTTGCCAGGCTGCATAACTGGATGAGCCAATTCCTTAAAATTATTCTTTTCTTATAACTGTATATATACACATCATATTAATTTTGTTTCTCTGGAGAACTCAGACGAGTAAAGAGGGTAAAGGCAGAGGACAGGGAGAATTCTTCTGAACAGTCTTAGTTTGAATGATCATGGGAAACTTTAGGTTTTCAGTTGCCTATCATTGATTGAACAGTGATGTAAGAGAGCAGAAGTGGGTCTATAAGATCCTATTGCGATGTCAGTAGTCAACATCATTCCTCATTCTTTTCCATGTCTTCCACTTCTCGGTTTTCAAATCCATTCCATCCCATCCAACAGACATTTACTTCATGCCAGTATGTGCTAGAGATAATGGTGCACAAAGATTGGAGAGACCAGTTAAGACTTTGCAAAGGAGGAAGTAACACTTGAGCAAACCACTGAAGCACAAATGTGAGCTCTGCAGGTAGACAAGAGCAGAAAGGGGAAGGACCATGTCAATCCAGGCAGATGGAATCATGTGGAAAAAAGAACTAAATTTATTGAGCAATTGCTAGGTGCCATATTCTAGGTGTTTTGTATTATTAAGTGATTTAATATTTGTATTCTACCCTATAAGTAGAATCTTATTGAAAATTTCAAAAGAGGTTAAGTAGGTACCTAAGGTCGCATATTTAATAAGTTCTATAACTTAGATTCAAGTCCAGACAATCTGGCTTCAAAGACCACTTTAAAAAAAATCTCCATCCCTGTCTTTCTCAATCATGCAGCAGCCATAGATTCATTAAATCTTAAAGCCAGAAGGATCCCTAGATAATTTAGTTGAGTGGTTCTTGCATAAGAAAGTTATACATTAGGATCACTGAGGAGGTTTTTAAAAATACCAATGCCTATCATTGCCTTCCTTTATCCCCCAACTGGATGAATCACAACACCCCCCAACACGCACACACCTCTCTTTTCTTTTTTCTCCTATTTAAAAAAATTGGGTTAAAATAGAAATAAAGCAAAATCTACCATTTTAACACTTTTAAAATGTTCAACTCAATGACATTAATTACATTCGCAATATTATATAGCCACCACCACTATCTATTTCCAAAATTTTTTGATTACCCAAAACAGAAGCCTTGCAGCCATAACTCCCATTCCCTCTTCCCCCAGCCCCCAGGAATCTCAAATTGATTTTCTCTTTTTATGAATGTGCCTATTCTAAATACCACATATAAGTGGAATTATGCAGTATTTGTCCTTTTGGGTTTGGCTTATTTCAGTTCGCCGACTGTCTTCAAGGTTCATCCATGATGTAGCATGTATTGAAACTTCATTCCTTTATATGGACAAGTAATATTCAGTTGTATGGATATACTGTATTTTCTTTATCCATTCATTTGTTGGGGCACTTAGGTTGTCCCTCTTTCTGCAAAGACATACTGAGGATCCACTGCTTTTTAAAACTGAATAATGTCATACACAAAGAGAATAAATGACAAAAGGAGGCAGGGTCTAAGTACCAGATAGAACAGGAAAAAGACCCAGAGTGGTGATATGTATACATTTTGGTTTGGATGGTAAGAGGCTAGTTTTTAGGGTGGGGCTCTAGTGTCAGGGGTGCTCACATGACTGAGGCTTTTATCCTACTTTCTGCATAGATATTTTGTCATCATCACTCCTGTATCCTGTCAGAGAACTTATGAGTTCAGGAAAATGAAAATAGTTTATTCTATTATGAAAGCGGAATGTGTCTCTGACAGTGATAATGGCTTGTCCTTTTAGGCAATAAAATAAATATAATTTTTTTTCCTGAAACCATCTGCATGAACAAGTGGTAGTTACTTCTGGGCTAGAACGTCAGACCAGGTTGTATCTGTGGGTGACAGGAGTAAAGCTGAGAAGGTAAGATAGGGAAAGAGTGAGTAGACTGGGAAGAGCAAAGGGTGACAGAAGAGCAGGAAGGAGAGACTAATTTGGGGTGACACGTGACAAAGTTCCAGACAAAACTCTGGGACAAATTCTCTTCAACAATAGAAGCTACTGACCTGCTCCACATGGACTACCTGGTGCCCTTCTCATAGAGAGTGTTCAACAATATGTGCCAAATTAGTTTCCTGAGGTGAGTACCTTTAAGTTCTTTCTGTTCACAGTAGGTAGGCCATTAGTTTTCTCCGTTTTGGGGGGTTTTGTTTTCCACCCTTCCCCAATGCTGTCCCACTCCACAATCTCCTAAGATTTCATTTCCTCTAAAAGCTGAGTTGACCCATGTTTAGTGTTTAGCAAGCACATTGTCTGCACAAATGTAAATATCAATATGTCTGTCTACTGACAGTATTATTATTGACTTCTTCCATATTTCCTTGTTTTCATTGGATTTTAGAGTCATCAGTTGTGCCTTTCTTTTTTCTATATTTTCCCATTCTTGCTTTTATGCTAATTCTGATTGTTTCCATTAGAGCCGAAAAAGTTGTCATGTTCTCTGGCTAAATCAAGATCTTGTCTTCTTAGTCTTTTTCTGATAGCTATTGCAAGTATGCTTTAATCTAAGTGCTACAAAGGAGAAATTGATAACATGCTTTATTTTATGCTTTTCTCAGATTGATGTAGACACACTGTTGTTTGTCAGGCAATAATCTGATGCAATATGAGTGCTATTAATATTTTAATTGCAGTTTCAGCCATTATATATATATATATAGACAGTACTCAGTGCTCAGTTGCTTAGTTGTATCTGATTCTTTGTGATCCTAGGGACTATAGCATGCTAGGCTCCTCTGTCTATGGGACTTTTCAGGCAAGAATATTGGGGTGACACAAAAATAAACTCAAAATGGATTAAATAGCTAAATGTGAGACCAGCACTATAAAACTTCTAGAGGAAAACATAGGCAGAACTCTGACAAATCACAGCAACATCTTTTTTGATCCATCTCCCAGAATAATGGAGATAAGAACAAAAATAAACAAATGAGACCTACTTAAGCTCAGCAACTTTTGTATAGCAAGGGAAACAATAAACAAGATGAGAAGACAACTCACAGATTGGGAGAAAATATTTGCAAGTAATATGACCGATAAGGGGTTAGTCTCCAAAATTTACAAACACTTAAGTGATGCTTAACATCATCAAAACAAGCAGTCCACTCAAAAAATGGGCAGAAGATCCAAGCATTTCATGCACTCCTGGGTCCGCATCGATCGGCATCCAGTGAGTGGAATGGAGGGGTGCGGATCACAGGTCATCCAGAGGACCCAAGGCATAGTGGTTACTAACAGACTTCCCACAGTACTTCTTCATTCCATGTGGACTCCTTCAAGGGCAGTGAGCATCATAGCTTCCCTTGAACTTTGTCCGGGCAAGTCTTGACCTCTATAGGAAAGTTTCATGCCTGTCTAATCTGATTTTCTTTTATGAGTGTTACTGAGATTTTCAGTGATTTGGACAAACTTGATGGATTTAAAGCAGACATGAATATATAGGTGAACTATAAAGAAAGCTGAGTGCAGAAGAATGGATGCTTTTGAACTGTGGTGTTGGAGAAGACTTTTGAGAGTCCCTTGGACTGCAAGGAAATCCAACCAGTCCATCCTACTGGAAATCAGTTCTGGGTGTTCATCGGAAGGACTGATGTTGAAACTAAAACTCCAGTTTTTGGAGAGCTGACTCATTTGAAAAGACACTGATGCTGGGAAAGATTAAAGACAGGAGGAGAAGGGGACAGCAGAGGATGAGATGGTTAAATGGCATCAGAGACTCAATGGACACGAGTTTGGGTAAACTCTGGGAGTTGGTGATGGACAGGGAGGCCTGGCGTGCTGCGGTTCAACGGGGTCGCAAAGAGTTGGACACGACCGAGCGACTGAACTGAACTGAACTGATCAGAAAAACAAATGCTGTTCAAGGACACTGAAAGAATCCTGATGTTGAAAATCAGATCTGTATTGTGAGCAATGCTTAGAAATCCATAAGTTGAAGCACAGTATTCTGCCTATCATCATCCTTGTAGTTCCCTCAGTGAAATATGTTGAGAAAAGCTCTTCCTTCATGATATAGATTCATAAAGAAGCTAAATAGCATGAATCCTTTATGTTGACAACCGTGAATTTAAATCTTCTGTGAATCCTATGTGACAACCACACATACCAACATGATTTATTAGTATTATATCAATATTTTTAGTCCTACTGTATTTCAACTAAAAATATCAATATACAGTTGTACATGAAGTCAAGACATAAAATCAGGGCAAATACAAAATATTCCATCCTTTGAGAAAGGGAGCGAAAAAATAATGTGCTTTGCTTTTGCATTTTTATGTATTAGATCCTTAAGTATTTTATTCACCACACCCAACTGAATGGTATACAAATGTTTCAGAGAGGAAAGGATTATTTCTCTTTAACAATGAGGAGTTCAACTGCTCTCAAAGCAAATACCGGATGGTAATAACTGTGAAGGATGAAGTTGATTATTCATATTTATATTACTCATTTGTTAGCTTGCCAAAGGTACTAGATCTGTTACATTTTTTTTTAAATAATATCCGCATGTGAAAGTGAAAGTGGCTCGGTCGTGCCTGACTCTTTGTAACCCCATGGACTATACAGTCCATGGCATTCTCTAGGCCAGAATACTGGAGTGGGTAGCCTATCCTTTCTCCAGGGGATCTTCCCGACCTGGGAATCAAACCAGGGTCTCCTGTATCACAGGCGGATTCTTTACCAACTGAGTTATGAGGACTTCCCTGGTGGCTCAACTGGTAAAGAATATCTGCATAACCGTCGATAAATTTGGAATTAGCAGTCTGTCTATGAGCAGGACCAGTCTTCTGTGATAAAACAGAAGCATGCCTGTCTGGCTTTCTTCTACAAGGATTTTTCACTGTTCTTGTGCTAGTAAACATGGGAAGTATTAGATTTGGTTTCTAAGTGAGAATTACAGTGAGAAACTAATAGCTAATATCCCAGCTGGCCATTGAAGTACTTCATGGGAGAGGCAATTCTAGCTCTACCAAGTAGTAGCCATCATGAAGTTAGCTATTGTCATTGTGGCCATGTTCCTTGAATTTGTAGTGTTATTTGCTGTGTTATTCAAGAATATGCCTTCACCCTGTCAGTGACACATATTTCCATAACACATAGCGATGCACTAAACCGATGAGCATCCTACAGTAAATCCCAGCCCCGATGTCTTATAGGAGCATCTCCGGCCATTGTCATAAGTGAGTCTAATTTTGTGTGAGACCATGAAAATTCAGTGTTTTGATTATGCTCGTGCTTATGACGGGAGGTCTGAGAAGGCACTTCTGAAGGTTTATTCCTACCAGTCGTTGTCATTTGTATAGAGTCTTTAAAGGTTGAATCACTGAGGTGTTGCTTCTACACTTGTACTAGGCTGAGTAGCAACATGCACTTTCTCCGTAAGTGCAGTAGAAGTCATTCCCACTTCCCAACATGTCTGTCTTCTGTCCTCTGGAGTATGTATTGCTTGACCTCACCACAGCCTGGTAGATGGAAATCGTCAGGATATTCTAGAAACCCTTTTGACTGCAGTCTCTTCAGGAGGTTACAACTGCTGCAAACCTCAGGATTTTACAAAGCACTTTTTACAACCTCAGATGAAGGAGAAGTCAACACTCGTGACAGTCACAGGCTTCCGTGGCCTGTATGTGATCATGGGCTTTGCTTTCATAATCATCCTGTTTCTTATACCAACTAAGATGTCACTGTATTTTTTTTATCATCATTTTATCTTTGACATTTTTTAGTTATATTATGGATTTTCCTATATATCTTCACTTATTGATGAAGGTCTTACGTTAGTAGTAGTTACTAAAACTGACTTCCGTCAGTTAGCTGTGGTAGAATAGGAAAAAGAATGACCAACTGTATGTTATTAACATTATATATTAATATATTATTAGTTTTATTGTTTTCAGGCCTCCAATTCTAACTTTCTGAAATAAACATTCAGAAAAATCATGTCCTTTGAATTTCCATTTGACTGTATAGGAGCACGGCAATGTGATTACATAAAATTGTTTAGTTTCCATTAAAAAAAAAATGGACAGAAGATCCAAACAGACATTTCTCCAAAGAGAATATACAGATGACCAATAGTCATATGAAAAGATGTTCAACACCACTAGTTATTAGAGAAATGTAAATCAATACTACAATGAGATGCCTCACATCAGTCAGAATGTCTATCATTAAAAAATTCACAAACAAATGCTGGAGAGGGTATGGAGAGAAAGGAACCCTCCTACACTGTTGTTGGGAATGTAAATTAATACAGCCATTATGGAGAACAGGATGGAGGTTCCTTAAAAAAACTAGAAATAGAGCTACCATATGACCTTGCAATCCTACTCCTGAGCATATATCCAGAGAAAAGCATGAGATGAAAGGATACAAGCACCCCAATATTCATGACAGCACTGTTTACAATAGCCAAGACATGGAAGCAAACTAAATGTCCATCAACAGGGGAACGGATAAAGAAAATGTGGTACATATGTGCAATGGAATATTCCTCAGCCATTAAAAAGAATGAAATAATGCCATTTGCAGCAACATGGATGGACCTAGAGAGTGTCATACTGAGTGAAATAAGTCAGTTAAAGGAGACATATTGTATCACATCCCTTATATGTAGAATCTAAAAATAAATGTTACAAATGAACTTGCTTAGAAAACAGAAAGACTCACAGACTTAGAAAACAAAACTTATGGCTGCCAGCGGGGAAGGGATAGTTAGGGAGTTTGGGAAGGTCAGGTATACACTGCTGTATTCAAAATGGATAACCAACAAGGATATATTTTATAGCACATGGAACTCTACCCAATGTTATGTGTCAGCTTGGATGGCACGGGGGTTTGGGAGAGAATGGATACACATATATGTATGGCTGAGTCCCTTCACTGTTCACCTGAAACTGCCACAACTGTTAATCAGTTATACCCCAATACAAAATAAAAAGTTTAAAGTTTGAAAGAAAAAACAAAGAACACTGGAATGGGATGCCATTTCCTTCTCCAGGAGATCCTCCTGGCCCAGGGATCTGTCCTAAGTAATATATTTGAGTTAGAATGATTCTGTCCAGGTTCTTTGAAATGTCTTTCTATATTTTTATAGAGATTCAGTGTGCCCATTTTGCATGCTAGCAAATAATGTTCAAAATCCTTCAAGACAGGCTTCAACAGTACATGAACTGAGAACTTCAAGATATACAAGCTGGATTTAGAGATGGTAGAGGAACTAGACATCAAATTGCCAACATCTGTTGGATCATAGAAAAAGCAAGGGATTTCCAGGAAAACATCTGCTTTATTGACAACACTTTTGACAATGTGAATCACAATAAACTGTGGAAAATTCTTAAAGAGAAGGAAATACAAGGCTAACTTACCTGCTTCCTGACAGGAGAAACCTGTAATCAGGTAGCAACAGTTAGAACCAGACATGGAATAATGGACTGGTTCAAAATTGGGAAAGGAGTACATCAAGGCCATATATTGTCACTCTGCTTATTTAACTTAAATGCAGTGTACATCATGCTAAATGCCAGGCTGGATGAATCACAAGCTGGAATCAAGATTGCTGGGAGAAATATCAATAACCTCAGATATGCAGATGATACCTCCCTAATGGCAGAAAGCTAAAAGGAACTAAAAGATCCTCTTGTTGAAACTGAAAGAGGAGAGTGAAAAAGCTGGCTTAAAATTCAACATTCAAAGAACAAAGATCATGGCATCCAGACCTATCTCTTCATGGCAAATAGATGGGAAAAAAGTGTAAACAGTGGCAGATTTTTTTTTTTCTTGGGCTCCAAGAAAATCTTCATGACCCAGATAATCACGATGGTGTGATCACTGACCTAGAGCCAGACATCCTGGAATGTGAAGTCAAGTGGGCCTTACAAAGCATCACTACAAACAAAGTTAGTGGAGGTGATGGAATTCCAGTGGAGCTATTCCAAATCCTGAAAGATGATGCTGTGAAAGTGCTGCACTCAATATGCCAACAAGTTTGGAAAACTCAGCAGTGGCCACAGCACTGGAAAAGGTCAGTTTTCATTCCAATCCCAAAGGCAATGCCAAAGAATGCTCAAACTATCGCACAATTGCACTCATCTCACACGCTAGTAAAGTAATGCTCAAAATTCTCCAAGCCAGGCTTTAGGAATATGTGAACCGTGAACTTCCTGATGTTTAAGCTGGTTTTAGAAAAGGCAGAGGAACCAGAGATCAAATTGCCAACATCCTCTGGATCATGGAAAAAGCAAGAGAGTTCCAGAAAAACATCTATTTCTGCTTTATTGACTATGCCAAAGTCTTTGACTGTGTGGATCACAATAAACTGTGGAAAATTATGAAAGAGATGGGAATACCACACCACCTCTCCTGCCTCTTGAGAAATCTGTATGCAGGTGAGGAAGCAACAGTTAGAATTGGACATGGAACAATAGACTGGTTCGAAATAGGAAAAGGAGTTCATCAAGGCTGTATATTGTCACCCTATTTATTTAACTTATATGCAGAGTACATCATGAAAAATGCTGGAGTGGAAGAAGCAGAAGCTGGAATCAAGATGGCCAGGAGAAATATCAATAACCTCAGATAGGCAGATGACACCACCCTTATGGCAGAAAGTGAAGAAGAACTAAAAAGCCTCTTGATGAAAGTGAAAGTGGAGAGTGAAAAAGTTGGTTTAAAGCTCAACATCCAGAAAATGAAGATCATGGCATCCAGTCCCATCACTTCATGGGAAATAGATGGGGAAACAGTGGAAACAGTGTCAGACTTTGTTTTTCTGGGCTCCAAAATCACTGCAGATGGTGACTGCAGCCATGAAATTAAAAAACACTTACTCCTTGGAAGGAAAGTTATGACCAACCTAGATAGCATTTTCAAAAGCAGAGACATCACCTTGCCAACAAAGCTTCGCCTAGTCAAGGCTATGGTTTTTCCTGTGGTCATGTATGGATGTGAGACCTGGACTGTGAAGAAGGCTGAGCACGGAAGAATTGATGCTTTTCAAGTGTGGTGTTGGAGAAGACTCTTGAGAGTCCCTTGGACTGCAAGGAGATCCAACCAGTCCATTCTGAAGGAGATTAGCCGTGGGATTTCTTTGGAAGGAATGATGCTAAAGCTGAAACTCCAGTACTTTGGCCACCTCATGCGAAGAATTGACTCATTGGAGAAGACTCTGATGCTGGGAGGGATTGGGGGCAAGAGGAGAAGGGGATGACAGAGGATGAGATGGCTGGATGGCATCACTGACTCGATGGATGTCAGTCTGAGTGACCTCTGGGAGTTGGTGATGGACAGGGAGGCCTGGCGTGCTGTTATTCATGGGGTCGCAAAGAGTCAGACACGACTGAGCGACTGATCTGATCTGATAAGACATGAAATTAAAAGATCTTGATCCCTGGAAGAAAAATTATGCAAACCTAGAGAATGTATTAAAAAGCAGAGACATTACTTTGCTAACAAAGTTCTGTATAGTCAATGTTATGGTTTTTCCAGTAGTCACGTATGGATATGAGAACTGGACCATAAAGAAGGCTGAATGCCAAAGAATTGATGCCTTCAAATTGTGGTGCTGCAGAAGGCTCTTGAGAGTCCCTTGGACAGCAAGGAGAACTAACCAGTCAATCCTAAAGGAATCAGTCCTGAATATTCATTGGAAATACTGATGCTGAAGCTGAAACTCCAATACCTTGGCCACTTGATGTGAAGAGAAGTCAATGGAAAAGACCGTGATGCTGGGAAAGATTGAGGGAAGGAGGAGAAAGGAGCAACAGAGGATGAGATGGTTGGATGGCATCACTGACTCAAGGGACTTGAGTTTGAGCAAACTCTAGGAGATATGAAGGACAGGAAAGCTTGGTGTGCTTCAGTCTGTGGGGTTTGAAAGAGTTGAATGGGATTTAGTGACTAAATTTAGACACAACAACAAGAGATTCAGTTGGTTTACCATAGGAGATTCCTAGGTTGTATGTCTCTTCTTTTCACCCCCTTTAGTTGAATTTGCTTATGTTGGTTCTTTTATAATCTGAGTATTTGAAATCTTAGACAATTAACTTTTCTTGCAGCCCCTCATTTACATCTTCATAAAAGTGTTCAGTTTCATTATTTGTTTATAGACTTATTTCATTTTGATCATTTACTACTTACACACAATGTGAATATTATCATACCTTCTAAGAAGGGCAGACATTTACTTCTTCATGGTAAATCCCTCACTTCCTAAGTGTGACTGATTTAAGAAAGGGCATGTTCTTTACTTTCTACTCTGTTATTTCTCACTTATCATTCTTGTCTTTCAAATCCTACTTTGTTAGTTTGTTTAAGAACTAATTTTCTAGTTCCAGAGGTTGGAGCTGAAAAGGAGGTTCTTTTCCCACTAAAACAGTAGGCTTTTACAAAAAGATATAGACTCAAAGAGTATTAATAAAATACAAGCAGACTTAAATGATGCTCATGGGTTGCAGTGGAGAAGAGAGAGAATTTAAAGAGGGATGTTAAAGGTTATGTTAGGCAGGGTTCAGCACAAGGATGAGTAGACTCATGCTCACAGCCTTTGGAGCATCAGAATATGGTCCCCTTTTTCATCATATGGAGGGAGGGAGAATGGCTTCTTTCAGTAGGTCTCAGAAGGTATGTTTAATAGCACAGATCCTATGCATATCGTGATATCTCACAATATCCCAGAAAGATGGTTGTTGGGTCTTCCCTTTCAGGTGACAGGTTAGGTATGGTCTTTTTATTTTCATTCAGGGGCAAGACTGTCCAAGGGTACAAGGGTAATAAGGTTTCTCAGGACTTGGCTTCTCAGGTATAAGGGAGTAACCTATCAGTTTCTGATAAATATTTAGTTCAAAGCCAGTCTGACTCATGAGTGTCAAATATCACATCAGTGCCTACATTTAAATCACTATCTTATAATCAAGTTGCACTAGCTAGCTTTATATCTAAGACTTTTTACTATTTTAGGGGTTAGTCTGTTAACTAAAGAAAGAAGTTCTTATTACCAAGTGCCATTTGCCTTAGGCACCATAAGGGTTATGTCTAAGGATTCCCACTAAAATGATAGGGATGCAATGTTAACATTTTCAACTTTAGGACAGAAGTGATCTTGGGCCTCATGTTGTGGGATGTAGCATAGGAAACAACCTCTTTTGGATACAAATACTGCTTTCAGGCTTGAATTGTACCCATTGTTCAAGCAGATACCAACTATGTATCCTTTTAATCCATTTATGCCCAGCATTTCAAGTTGATACATTTGTAGTTGGGGAGGCTAGTCTTCTGGTCCTGTTGTTTCAGATTCCTTCTGCTCAGGGGAGTTGCTTTAGGTAGCTGAAATGGACATTTCTGCCTGGGAATGGGACATCCCTATATAAAGTCAGGGGCCCTGGAGCCATGAAATTAGTTCAGATTCCTCATCTCTGTAAAGAAGGAGGAGAAGTTGAGTTGGCACATTGGTCAGAATAACTTAGAGCAGGTAGTAGAAAGTTGTGATCATTGAATTACATGGTGATCCCTCATGGGAGGGATATCAAAACACTAGATATGTGAAATCATTAAACTGATAAACTGATTTTGAAGTGAGTTGAAAGATCCCAACAATTATCATCTAAAACTCTTTATCTTAAAATAGACATAATTATTGCTCTATTTGGTGGCAGAACCAGAACTCAAAATCAACATTTTTGACTCCTAAATTTTGTATCTCTAGAAAAAAAATTTCGGTTTTTCTCTTTCTCCTCTTTTTTTCTTTATAGGTTACATATACTTAAAGCCCCAGTTCAGGCATCCTTTCCACCTGGAAATCTGCAAAGATCCTCTGTGTTTGGGTTTAGATGCCTTTTGTATGTGCCCTTTTCTGTATTCAAGTAGTTACTTGCATTATTGACTTCTAAAATATTAAATTTGATTTGCTTGCTGTCTCTTCCACTAGTTTTGTTTATCTTTCTATTTATAGAGCCTGGAGTGGTGCTGGGGACATGATGCCTTATTATTTACTGAAATGTTCACAGGTTGAATGACTTAAATGTGCACAAATGTAAGTACTTGTCAGGATTCCAGATTCTCTTCAAGAATTATACTCACAAAGCCTGAAATTAAATGAAAATTAGAGAGAATGAATAAGATCTTGAGACTTCCCTGGTGGTCCAGTTGTTAAGGCTCCATGCTCCCAATGCAGGGGGCAGAGGTTCGATCCCTGGTAAGGGAAGATCTCACATGTTGAATGGTGCAGCCAAAAAAAAAAAATATTTATGTATCCCTTTAGTATAAGACTGACTTCTGCATCAGTGGGATACAATATAATATTAAAGGTGTTGAGATATACCTGGAAGATATCAGTTATAGACTAATCCAGTGACAGAAATTAAAAAGATGACACAGTTCAAATAATATTTTAAAATATGCAGTTGGACTAGGATTAAATACACTAATCTGTGCCTAACAGGATGTTGAACAAAATTTTCTTCTTCATTCATATATATGTATGCATACATATATATTGGAGAAGGCAATGGCACCCTACTCCAGTACTCCTGCCTGGAAAATCTCATGGACGGAGGAGCCTGGTAGGCTGCAGTCCATGGAGTCACTAAGAGTCGGACACGACTGTGCAACTTCACTTTTCACTTTCATGCATTGGAGAAGAAATGGCAACCCACTCCAGTGTTCTTGCCTAGAGAATCACAGGGACGGGTGGGCTGCTGTCTCTGGGGTCACACAGAGTCGGACACGACTGAAGCGACTTAGCAGCAGCAGCAGCATACATATATATATATCTCAAAGTGATTCAGTTATATACATGTGCACATATATGTATACATATATATCTAATAAAATTATTTTGCTGTACACCAGAAACTAACACATTGTAAATCAACTATACTTATTTGAAAACACACAAAAAAAACTTTCCTCTTACCTCAGAATTAGAATCCAGGATCTCAACAAGGGACAAAATGTCTGACTTCAAAAGCCAATCAATTTGGTCCAAATAAGAGGCCTTTAAATTATCATTAAGACCATTCCTCCTTCCCATTCTTTAAAATACTGGGAAAGGAAATAGGGTGTTCCAGTTATCTATTGCAGGTAACAAGTCACTCCAAAGCTTTAGGAGCTTAAAATGACAACATTCATTTTACTATCTATCATGGTTTCTAAGATCAGGAATTTGGAAATACCTTGGAAGGGCAATTCTGACTCAGGGTCTCGTATATACTTAAAGTCAGATGAGTGGCTGGACTCAGAACAGGAGGAGGCTGGAGCACCTGGGGGCTGACCAGGAATTTCTCTCTGTTCAGTCTCAGGACCTCTCCATGTGGTTTCTTTACATGGTTCGTTTGAGCTTATTCACAGCATGGTGGCTTCTGAACAGTCAGACTACTGACCTGGTAGCCCAGAGCTCCAAGCACAAGTGTTGCAGCTAGGAAGGCATAGTTGTATGTATGACTTAATCTCAGAAGTTATAACAGGTCACTTCTGCCATATGCTACTGGTGAAATAGTCACAAAAGTGGGGCTACTTTTAAAGGGAAGGAGCATAGACCCTACTTCTCTATTTAATAATATCAAACTCACATTAAAAAAAAAAAACTAGACATGTAGTATGGGAGATACTAGATTGGTGGCTCTCTTTGGAAAACACAATCTGTCAAAGGGGTCATATCTGTTATGGGTCCGTGGTCGAAGAACAGTGTTGTGCTTTTTCCTAATGGGGAGGGGAGAGGGATATTCCCTTTTAAAATCTACTGAGGGTGAAGGTTGCTGCTGCTGCTAAGTCACTTCAGTCGTGTCCGACTCTGTGTGACCCCATAGACGGCAGCCCACCAGGCCCCGCCGTCCCTGGGATTCTCCAGGCAAGAACACTGAAGTGGGTTGCCATTTCCTTCTCAACGCATGAAAGTGAAAAGTGAAAGTGAAGTCACTCAGTTGTGTCCAACTCTTAGTGACCCCACGGACTGCAGCCTACCAGGCTCCTCCGTCCATGGGATTTTCCAGGCAAGAGTACTGGAGTAGGGTGTCATTGCCTTCTCCAGAGGGGGAAGGTTACCAAATCATTATTTACAACGATTGGGTGTGCTTTCTTCCTCCAACTGAAAGTCTGCTTAGACAGCACATTTTAATTTGCTCTTTACTTGCTCGAGCAAAGAGAGGTAAGATTGGAGAGAAGGGGGCAGTGGTGAGTAGCTGATATAATACTCACTGGAGTGGTAAGGATATACGACTTTCCTGGGGTCAAGTGAATACTGTTGGTGCCTCACTAAGAGAACTTCCCAACAGGCAAGAGAACCCAAACAGCAAAAACCTGTGGCCCATAGCAGCCTACATCAAGGCTTTGTGCACTGGGGAGACTAAATAATTGATGCAAGATAGCCTGCATTTGGATGTCTACAACCTAGAGACTATCAGTGGCCTTTTAGAGTTAGTACAGAAACAAAGACAACAATCAAAGACAGAATTTCACCGTGTAATAGAGTCAGGGTTGAACCTGAGACACAGAACCAGTAGGATATTTATTGTAAGGAATTGGTTAATTGTCAGGGCTGGATAACGAAGTCTGTGGTCTGTAGGGCAGGCAATCAGAAAGAAAAGATCAGGAGCATGTTGGAAACCATGAGAACAGGCCAAAGCTTCTTGTCCACAGGTAGTAAGGAAGGAAGGTCATGAGAAGGCTGGAACCCTAATGGCATGAACTATTTGGAATTTCTGAGCTCATGGAAAGCCTAATCTCTTTTTGAAAGAGCTTACTTGTTTAGGTCAGAGGTTAACCTGCTCCAATATTCTTGCCTGGGAAATCCTATGGACAGAGGAGCCTGATGGGCTACAGTCCATGGGGTTGCAAAGAGTCAGACACAACTGAGTGACTTTCACTTCACTTCACCCAGGATAGTCTTTCTTTTATTAACTTAAAGTCAGCTGATTAGGAAATTCTGTCACATCTGTAAAAACCTTCATAGCAGCACATAGATTAGTGTTAGATGAAATAACTCGGGAATGTAGTTCAGCGTAGCCAAGTTTATACATCCAAAAGCCATCACACAGCAGCAACCAATGTCTGGGATATGTGTCCTTTCCCTTCCTCCCTGTGCCAATACACCAGAGAAGCTGGAGCCTAGCTCCTTTCTCTCAGAAGGAGTAAAACAGCAGAATGTGTTCTTCCCCTATTCACGCTCCTGGGACTAGAAATCTGGCTACAGTGGGAAGGGAAAAGCTTTGATGGATATAAACTACAATTTTAACAATTTTCAGCAAATAGGAAGTTATGAGATGTCATTAAGTTACTTGCTGAAAAAAAAAAAGATACTTGCTGACTATCAAGGAAAAGCAATTTAACAGCAAATTTGGGTACAATGACTGCAGATAAAATTCCACTGAGTTGAGACAAGTAAATAACAAAGTGATGAGATTACAAAAATTAGAACTATTGCAGATGTTAAATAAGGAAGAAAAAAAAAAGTGATTGGAGTGGTCAGGGAAGGCTTATTTCTAAAAGGCAGGATTTGGACTGGGCCTTCTTAAAAGATGAGCAGTTTATAAAGTGGGAGCAGAGAGGAAACTAGTAGGAATAAAGCCTTAAGAGAAACATGTAATGTGGGGTGTCAGGACAGGGAGAACACTGGAGTGAAGTCTCTGTTAAGGAGCTTAGTATTGATAGGAGCAAGGCTAGGCAGGGTCTTGAGAGCTAGGCAGAGGAGTTGAGAATTAGGTAGTTGGTAGGAAACAGTGTATGTTCTTGAACAGGAAAAGCTTGAGGGAAGTTTTTTGTTTTGTTTGAATCTTTTAAAGGCATTAATGTGACAGTAGTATAATATAGTTGGAGTTTAGAAGAGAAGGACTAGGATTCAAGGGGACTAGTTAGGATGCTGTTGCAATATGCTAGATGGGAATTCGCAAAAATCTGATCCAGATTCAAAAGTAAAATAAATTGGAGGAGAAAGGAAAAGTCTGAGAAATATTTCAGAGACAAAAATAATAAAATTGATGACCAAATGGAGTGTGATGGCAGAAAGAATAATTGAGTGTTCCTTGGTTTCTAGCTTGGGGAATTACAAAGATAGTGGTATTTCAAACATAAATGAGGAATTTAGGGACAGAAAATCTATTTGGGAGACCACGACTGTTAATTCAGTTTGTGACTAAAGCTAAAGTAATGATTCAAAGTGGAAATATCCTGATAAAAGTTGAAAAAAAGAGAATATCCAGATTAGTTTAATAGCATTATGCAGGAAGGACTGCAAGTTGGATATCCAGGCCAGGAACTGAAGGGCCTGGAGGCACAGGTGGTGCTTTTTAAAATGACTCTTCCAACTGAAGGTAGTGTCATTTAGAAAAGAAACGAATAAATAGGAACAGTTGGTTTACCCAGATGGTGTTAAAGAACAAAATGGGATTTGATTTCTGGACTGTGGTTTAAGATCCTGGAACTGATGAGTTTTTGGCAATGAACACGGGAAATATGTCATGAAGACAAAAAATAAAAAGGTTTCCTTTTTAAATTTTTTTGTTTTGGGGGGAAGAAATCATTGGGAAGGAAATAGCAAATTGTTCTTGGGGAGAGGGAAAAGAACTAAAGAGAACTGAACGAACAAATACTGGTCTCAAAGAAAGAATAAGATTGTAGAAGACATCCAGTGTTTCAAAAGGGTTAATTATAGGTGAAAGGAAGCTGAATTTATTAATATTCTTTGAGATTTTACTATATGCCAGCACCATGGCAAATCCTTCATACAACATGGACATCTTTCTACATCAGTAAAGATCGGCATTATTATTTTAAAGGGATGCATAGTGTAGTATGGAGGGTCATTCTGGTGCGCTACAGTGAAGTCTCCTATTCATACATTTTCCCAACCTTTTTATGTGCTGTCTTTTCTCAATACCAGATGAACTTTAAAAAAAAATTTAAACAATTATCATGATTTAAATAATATATTAAAAAGTATACAAAATGTTTTCTATTATTTCCTGTCCCACCTCAATGATTATTAGTTTCCTTTGTATGTTTCCATAATTGCTTAATGTTGTACTTTTTATATTATATAAACAAATATAAATATGTACTCTTTATTTTTTCCTTTCTTAAAAAAACACATAAGGTAAAAAGCATCTAGTGTTCATCTCTTTAGGGTAAAATCTAGATGTAATATTGCTGAATTGAAGGGTAGTTTCAGTTAGAATCTTAAACCTATTGCCCAGTTGCTCATCAGAAAAGTTGTATATACCAACAGTGCATAAATGTCACAAAATCAAAAAGAAAATTTTATTTTCTAGTTTCAGTATTCCATATATCTGAAGATGTATGGGAATCCAGAATAAATGTTTAAAAAAATCACGATAATTCATAATACTAGTTTTGGTATCATACAGAAGTGATTATACAAAAAAATTTGGACTTAATAACTTATAGACAAATGGACACAATCCGAAGGAAAGGTTTGATCTACCCTGTTATTTTTTTTGTGTTTATCTTATTGGGTTGATAGAGAGGTAGGAATGAAAAAAATGGAAAAAATCAGTTATTATTTAAAGAAATACAGTTTAGAGACAGAATAATCATGATAAGAAACTGGGGCTGGCTTAGGATGAGAGTGAAAAAAGGGTAGACAATTTCATTGGAGCTTGTATACTGATAAGGCATATTGTCATATCATCTCTTCCTATTACTTTAGGGAAAAAAAACCTCCTGTCACAACCTCTGCTTTCTGTTATTGAATTGATGCATGAGATTATAATGGAATTTAAAGCTATAATTCAACTGATGAACGTGTACATTTGTCTTTTTTTCCTTCTTAAATAGAATTGATTGCCTGGAGAAATGGATACTTCTCCCTCCAAAAAATATCCAGTTAAAAAACGGGTGAAAATACATCCAAACACAGTAATGGTGAAATATACGTCTCATTATCCTCAGCCTGGGGATGGTGGATATGAAGAAATCAATGAAGACTATGGAAGTTTTACGGAAGAAAATTCAAAGAAAGGCCTGCTCAGTGAAATGAAAAAAAAAGGAAGAACCTTCTTTGGAACCATGGATACCTGCCCTCCAACAGAAGACCCAGTGACCAATGAGACTGGACAGTTCCAGAGCTTTGCAGAAAAAAATATTTTTCAATCCAGAAAAATGTGGATAGTGCTGTTTGGATCTGCTTTGGCTCACGGATGTGTAGCTCTTATCACTAGGCTTGTTTCTGATCGTTCCAAAGTTCCATCTCTAGAACTGATTTTTATCCGTTCTGTTTTGCAGGTCTTATCTGTGTTAGTTGTGTGTTACTACCAGGAAGCCCCCTTTGGACCAAGTGGATACAGACTGCGACTTTTCTTTTACGGTGTATGCAATGTCATCTCTATCACCTGTGCTTATACATCGTTTTCAATAGTTCCTCCTAGCAACGGGACCACTATGTGGAGAGCCACAACCACCGTCTTCAGTGCCATTTTGGCTTTTTTACTTGTAGATGAGAAAATGGCTTGTGTTGACATGGCTACAGTTGTTTGCAGCATCTTAGGTGTTTGTCTTGTCATGATCCCCAACATTGTTGATGAAGATAATTCTTTGTTAAATGCCTGGAAAGAAGCCTTTGGGTACACTATGACTGTGATGGCTGGACTGACCACTGCTCTTTCCATGATAGTATACAGATCCATTAAGGAGAAGATCAGCATGTGGACTGCACTGTTTACATTTGGTTGGACTGGGACAGTCTGGGGAATATCTACTATGTTTGTTCTTCAAGAACCCATCATCCCATTAGATGGAGAAACCTGGAGTTATCTAATTGCTATATGCATTTGTTCTACTGCAGCCTTCTTGGGAGTTTATTACGCCTTAGACAAATTCCATCCAGCTTTGGTCAGCACAGTACAACATCTGGAGATTGTGGTAGCGATGGTGTTACAGCTTCTAGTGTTACATATATTTCCTAGTGTCTATGATGTCTTTGGAGGGGTAATCATTATGATTAGTGTTTTTGTCCTTGCTGGCTATAAACTTTACTGGAGGAATTTAAGAAGGCAGGATTATCAGGAAATACTAGACTCTCCCATTAAATGAATACTTGATTATTACCTTGTTAATGTTGAGTTACTAATAGGTACACTGCCATTTTAATGTTCACCTATAAATGGTTTTTTGTGTTGTATAAATGACAGAGTGCTATATATAATTAATATACGCAGATGTAGAAAAATTTAGTCTTCTAAATATTAAATTATGCGGAATATCATGAATCTGGTCTCTTTGCTGTTGACAATAAAAAGTAATTTTTATTATAAAATTATTATTTATTATAAATAATAAAAGGTGGTAGAGAATGTCAACTTTTAGCACTAAAGAACATAAGACTTGAAGAAATGACTCCTTTCCAGTGGAAATTCAGCAGTCCTCAATATTAAGAAGTTAGAAAAAATGTTCATGTCCAATGTTCTATAAGTGTGCAACAAAAATCCTTCAATATTCAGAACTCTGTAAGATGAAATGCTGAATACCAAGCCCTGTTTTTGTCACCTGTTTGCATTAGGGAACTAGAGATGATTGGGCTGGGTTAAGTAGCTGGAGTTGAGGCAAGAAAGAGGAAACAAAGGAAAGGAGTTGGTTTTTCACTGGCAATGGTGGTCATCCTACCTTAGGAGAGGAAACTGTCTTCTCCTTGCTCTGGCCATATTAGGCAATGCATAGGAAAAGGAGGTAGGGAGAATATGGATTCCTGCAAGCTCTACTTAGGTCTATGCCATTTTGTGCCATATGGTGTGAGACTGAATTCTGCAGGAGGGTCTACTCATCCTCAGTTATGCTGGTCTCTTTCAAACCTGCCCTTGTTTATGATTTTGTAAAAAGTACATGTGTGAACTGCAGCAAAGGTACTCCTTACTCCTAGAAAAGACACTAACAGTGATCATAGTACAGCAGAAAACTGAAAACTTCATGTACTGGATTCTTTTCAAAAGAGCTGCTGCTGCTGCTAAGGCGCTTCAGTCGTGTCTGACTCTGTGCGACCCCATAGACAGCAGCCCACTAGGCTCCTCTGTCCCTAGGATTCTCCAGGCAAGAACACTGGAGTGGGTTGCCATTTCCTTCTCCAACGCGTGAAAGTGAAAAGTGAAAGTGAAGTCGCTCAGCCTTATCGGACTCTTAGTGACCCCATGGTCTGCAACCTACCAGGCTCCTCCGTCCATGGGATTTTCCAGGCAAGAGTATTGGAGTGAGGTGCCATTGCGTTTTCCTTTCAAAAGAGCTAAAAGTCTGTAAAACTGCATAAGGTAGCATTAATTTGGATCCAATCTGTGAAGTTTTTACTAATTTAGCACAAACAAATGTTGATATGTTACTGGTTACTAAGTTATTGTTATTGAGCTATCTTAACTTCAGATTGGAGAAGGCAATGGCACCCCACTCCAGTACTCTTGCCTGGAAAATCCCACAGACGGAGGAGCCTGGTAGGCTGCAGTCCATGGGGTCGCTAAGAGTCAGACACGACTGAGCGACTTCATTTTCACTTTTCACTTTCATGCACTGGAGCAGGAAATGGCAACCCACTCCAGTGTTCTTGCCTGGAGAATCCCAGGGATGGGGTAGCCTGGTGGGCTGCTGTCTATGGGGTCGCACAGAGTTGGACACAATTGAAGCAACTTACCAGCAGCAGCAGCAGCAACTTCAGATACACTCATCTATGTGATGCTATGGCTCAGACCCTGCAAACTACATTTTTCCTATGCCAGCTGGTATCGCTAGGTTAGAGGTGATAGCTGCTCTCTGTAGTTACCACATCTGGGCTACTTCAGTGTTCCCTTTTTGCTTTTCCAGTCCATCAGCACCCAGTGGTAAGTTCTCTGTTGTAATATCTTTTGATTTCTGTTCTCTTGACTAAAATGCCTTTGGACAATACCCCAAAGGAACCTATAGGCATTTGTAGGGTGTTTGTGTTTTGGGGAAAATGTTAACATTCAGATTTCCCATGAATTACTGGCTCTCAATAGAAATTATGCAAATTGAAGCAAAGAAACAAAAAGATTTGAAAAAAATGAACAGATCTTGGAATGACCTGTACTAAGGAGTAAGAAATTTAGCATAAATATAAGTGTTGTCACAGAGAAAGAGAGAACAGGCAGAAAAAAATACTTGAAGAAATGCTGGCCAAGAGTCTTCCAAATTCAATAAAAAGATACAATAACCAGCAATCCACACATCCAGGGAAATAAGTGAACCCCCCCAGCAGCATAAATACAAAGGAAACCACACCTAGAAACATAGTGTAACTGCTGATAAACTAAGATAAAGAAACAAATCTTAAAAGCAGCCTGACCTACAGAAAAACAATGATAAGAATTACAGCCAGCTTCTCATCAGAAACAGTGGAGGCCAGAAAGCAACAGAATGACAGTTTAAAGTGCTGTTAAGAAAACCCTTTGATGGCTTCTCATTGCCTATAGTATAAAAACAAAGGCTCTTAACTTGCATAACCCACTCTTGCTTACACTGTCATCTTTTGCTCTAGCAATATTCTACTGTTGCATACTTCCTTTTTTAAAAAACTAAAAAAAATATTTTTATGGAGGCCCCTCTATGTGAAAAGCCCTTCTCTTCTTTGCCTACTTATTTACCTTTACTAGCCTGATCACACACACACCTCCCCTCGCATTGTGCCTTAATGTCTCCCTGTAGACATCTACTGCTGTATTTACTATACAAATAATAAATATCAGTTTAAATGTCATTCTCTGACATTGGATGGAGCTCTTTTAAGACTGATTTTTAGATCTCTTGTATGTATTATAGTGCTTAACACAGAGTGAACCCAATAAATTTTTGTTTAATTCCCATAAAAGGGTAATAATTCTCAACCCAGAAAGTGAATTTAGCTACCAGGGTTCACTAGTTTCAACAATTCATAGTCAAGACTGTGATTAGTGACTTCTTACTGATTTAGTAGGTAGGATTTTGTTTTTGTTTTGTCCTATGTAGTCCTTACAGTGATATTAAACCAGATCATTCTCTCAAATCATTTCTAACTACAAGTCCTCAATAGTTTCCTGGGAAAAGTCTTGTGACACGGAGGCTCATTTTTCCTTTCCTTGTCTTCCCAAATTCTTTCCTTGGGGATGAATGAAGTGAACTACCTATATGTTCTTATCCTAGATTGATGAGCTACCTGTATCTGAAACCCAATTTCTAGTCCATAGGTCATAAGTTTTGACCTAAATGTTGTTGCCTGATTCTGGCTAGTCCACTCAGAACTAATTAGCAGGGTTGATTCCCATTTTTGGTTTGAGTTCCGCTAAAAGAGAGGAAGAAGAAGTCAAACACATGTTTCTATTTGGAAGTTGGGGAGACAGTGTGAAAGGTCTCTGGGACAACACTCACCCCTTACAAACATGGGCTCCATACTTCTAAGTACACTATAAAGCAATTCCATACATGACTTCCTGTCTATCTACTCTAATGCTTTCCTCTCAATGCTGTTTCCTTATTTTTATTCTTCAATTCCTTCTCTTTCTTTTATATTTTTTTAGTTTTTCTTTCTTAAGAGTTCCTGGTAAGAATAGAGTGATGAGGGAACATTTAAAGAAAAGTTAAAAGGAAAACACATATTTACAGGAAACTAAAATCCTTTTATGAAAAAGTTCTCTCCCTTATTTCTTCTATTACTTAAACAGATGGCACGCAGTAGTTAAGAGATCTGCATCAAAATCTCACAGTCTGTTCAGATCACTGACCCATTCAAAATACATAATCCCTTACAAAATAAAATCTAAAGGTAAACGACTTCAGCATATTTTTTTTCTGGGTTTATTTGCCCCATTTATGGAAGTGGTCTAAGCTACCTGATAGCAAGGACTATTTTACCTTATATTTGTATTCACATTCCCCTACTCCCATCACATGTTAAAAAACTAAAGTTGAACCGAGCCAGGTGTAGCTAAGTTTGTTATGAGCCAGATGTACGTAATAGTTTGTTGAGTGAAACTATTTTGGAGAAATAGTTTCAACCTCTTGACAATGGGTTTATACAGCTTCAAAAATGAATGAAATATCTCAATCCATAAACTTTATAAGATGTATCAACAAATAAAACTATTGTGTTAGACAGAGCTATAACAATAGTGTGGGCTGCTATAACAAAATGCCATAGACTGGGTGGCTTAAACAACAAAAATTAAACTTCTCACAGTTTTGGAGATTGGAAGTCCACGTCCAGATGCCAGTATGGTTAGTTTCTGGTGAACGCTCTCTTCGTGGTTTGCACATGGCTGCCTTCTCACTGTGTCTTCCAGTTGTGAGGACAGACAGCAAGACAGTGTCTACATCTCTGCAGTCACTTTTTATAAAGGACACTAATTCTATAGGATTAGGACTCTACTCTTATCACCTCAGTTAACCTAAATTATCCCTGAAAGGCCTTGTCTCCAAATACAGTCACATTGGGAGGTTAGAGCTTCAACACAGGAATTTTGAGAGTGGACACAATTCAGTCCATAGCAGCCATGATAAAATATACAAAGGTATTTATTTAGATCCTTAGAATAAATCCAAAATCCACTTACATTATTGACTTTAGATCCTAATTACAGGATATAGATGGAGTTGCTGCCCTGATTTGAGTTTACAATCCCGGTAGGGTAGGGAGGTCTTCCCAGGTGGCAAAGAATCCCCTTGCCAGTGCAGGAGACGCTGGTTGGATCCCTAGGAAATGGCAAAAGGCTCCAGGATTTTTGCCTGGCAAATTCCATGGAGAGAGGAGACTGGCGGGCTTCAGATCCATGGAGTCGCAAAAAGTCTGGCTCTTTCAGCAGCTGGATGGGGAAAACACCTGTGCACTTAGCAGGCTTCCCTGGGCGGGAAACGCCTAAGCAGAGCCACAGAGATAGCTGGGGAGGAAGAGGCAGGTGATGGGGTCTGAAGCTCCGGCGTCTGGAGAACCAACTTACTGATGTCAGGTGTCTGGGGCCGGGCCGCTAAGAAAGGACAGACCTGTCACCGAAAGTTAGTGTCCTCACAGCAAGGCTACCGCAGCCAAGAATGGAAACTATCCACGCACCAGGGCGCTTCGAAGGCCCTCAGACTCAGCTTATTTTGATCTGCGGCTCAAGTTAAGGACACGTCTTACATTTTTCTCTCAGGACTTTACGTTCAGGCCTTTTTGTTTGCTTTTCATTTTCGCTCCCCGTCCCTAAGAACTTTCTGCTGGTAAGACCTTCTTCAGGTGCAGAAACCAGAAGAAAGCTCCCAGAGCAGTTGGGGCTTAACTCGGAAAGCAGTCAATTTTGTTGTGGAGTCTCCTGTGGCGCTGAGGAGGAAGGCCCCAGAATAATCAGCCAGAGACACAGAAGCAACAATACCAAGAGACAGGCAGGGCGCTTGTCTCTCTCCTTCTCTGCGGAGCAGCCTCAGCTCTACTCACAGCACAGCAATTGATTGACAGGCGGGCTCACCGAATCCCAGAGTGGCGAAGACCGCCCTCCCGTCAGTGATAGGAGGGAAGGGGAAAACTGAACCTATCAGATTGGGCAGGAAGGTGGGTTTCCTGTCCGCGCGGGTCCGCCCAGGGCCTCGCGACCAGTCGGCGCTGGAGCCCCGCCCTCCCCACCGCGCGCGCCCCGCCCCTTTCCCCAGAGCTACGCGGCGGCAGAACGGAGGCCTCGTGCCGTAACGGCCATCGCGGCGGCCGTGGCGGCGTCCCTGCCCTCCTCAAGTGAGCTGGCGCCGCCCGGGCTCGGCAGAGGGGAGGTGAGACGGTCCTGCCTGCAGGCAGACGCAAAGACAGCCTTTTCTCGTTCGGGCAATCCACATAGCCCGTTACTTGCCGCGGTGCTTCCTCTTCCCTGCTGAAGTTAGCTCCCGGGGCGCCGTCTGCCGGCCCGGAGCTAAGCCGGAGGGGGCGGGGAGGCCGCTTGGTCGGGCCTGGGCTTTTTGCCTCGCGGCTTCGCGCGACCCTCCGGCCACTGCCCTGGGCGGCGTAGCCCTACGACCTTCCTGTCCCTCCCTGGAGCGTCGGGTCCGGGTGAGCGCGGCGGCCGGCCGCCCCCGGAGACTGGGAGGTCGAGTGTGTGGCGTGCACCCTTCAGCTTTTCTTTTCCTCTCTAAAAGTCCTGACGGCTTTGTGGCGCATTCCGAGGCCGCGGAGGTAGGGACATGCTGGTGGTGGTGGGGGCGCTTACCTCTAGGAGTGGGAGGGAGCCGTTCCGGGTGCGGAGGATGGACATCCTCGGGATGCGCCTCCCGCCCCTCCCCCCACCCAGCCCCCTGCAGTTTTCCCTCGTCGGGAAATCTGGGTTATTTTAATATTATGGATTCGTACGTGAGTTACTTGGGCTGTAAGCTTTTGACTTGAGTTGTAATATATTCGGGGGAAAAAATGTATCTTGATAGTTGATTTTTGTAACCTTTCTTATGTGTGTCCACAAAAGTTTGCCATTAGAAGCTCGGGAAGCTGAATTTTGTGCGGGACTGAGAACCCTTGCTTTATAGACGCCCACTTTAGTGTCACACTAATGAACTAGTCACTTAAAAATAATTCTGCCCGTTAACTTTGGCAAGAAACCATGGGAGTTAGGAAAGGATGAGTTGAAGGAGAAATTTCTCTCCCTATCTTGGGTGGTGAGCAAAAAAAGCTCACTGTCCAGTCAGGACGAGTAAGTGTTGCAAGAGGTATTCATTTTTAAAAATCTTATTTTGGTAGATGTAAGAAAGACCAACCATACAGTTCATTAAGCAGATGGAAAGTGCTGTGTCTCAACCTTCAGGGAGTTTACAGAGTAAATGGGGAAATTATCCAAGAAGAAGGTTCTGTTTGGTAATTGTCAGTAATGTTCAGTTCTTAAATAGGTATCCCACTCATAGTTTGATAGAAACTCGAGAACTATGCATTGGTTGATTAATAGTTTTATTTCATTTTCATGGCAAACTTTACTATCTTCTTTGGAAAATTGTGAACAGTTTGCAGAATGTTCAAGATTTCTCAGCTGTGCTTTTTCATATATTAAATTTTAAACTTGTGTGTTTTGTTTTTCTAAATATTTAGTCTAGATTTTACTAGTGCTTTCAGGTCCTTGAAAATAAAACTTGGAACATACATGGTACGTTTTGTTAGATATTAAATTATATTTTAGGCCAGTGGATTTTTGCACCTTTGAGAACTTCCCTGCCAAAACTCAAGGTAGATTTGATGCAAATGTTGTTATAAATCACTTGTCAGGAAGACTTAATAAATCCATATCCTATCTATTTTATTCTTTTATAGTTTAACAATTTTTACAATTTATTTCCCTTTGTAATATGGAAAAATACCAGATATTTTTCTGCCTACACCAGAAGACTAAATGATTTTCTTATTTAGTCAATAAGTAGAATTGGAGGAAACTCTTGAAATCATTAAGCATTTAACAAATTCTCTGTCAATACTTTGCTGTGCTGTGTTAGGAAGACAACTGACAGGGCCAAAAATGACATTTAAAGATTATTTAATAAGGCAACAATTCTGTCTAGATGTTCCTCACTTTATTTGAAAGATATAATTTATAGTCTTCCTTCAAAACTGATTCCATATGCTGACATTGTTTTGGTGATATTTATCATGCCTTAAACTACCCAGGCATAAGCCCTGGTTTTATCTTAAGACTTCCTCTCACCACATAACATTGCCCAATTTTTGTCAGCCATTTTCTGAAATTTCTTTCAGAGAACTGTTCTAACCACTTGTTTTCTTTTTTCCCCCAGTAGCTTTTAACCCGATTTTCTGCCTCTTTTCTCCCTGCTTTGTATGTTCTGGCTTCTGCCTTGTTCTAAAATAGTGCTTCCACCCGCCCTCACTGTTAAACCAGCATTAGTTCCCTGTTATTGAGAGTATAGTTCAGAATTCCTAGCCTTCTAACAGTCTGCTCAAAACCTGTTTTTTCTGATGATAACAGTAATTCTCTATAGGAGCTGTCCATCCTAACACAAACCAATCACTTGTTCTCATCTAGATTGTGTATTTTTCTGCCTTCATGTTGACACTTTGACTGCCTGTTTATTGCTGCTGCTAAGTCACTTCAGTCGTGTCCGACTCTGTGCAACCCCATAGACGGAAGCCCACCAGGCTCCCCCGTCCCGGGGATTCTGCAGGCAAGAACACTGGAGTGGGTTGCCATTGCTAGTATTTTTTAAAAGAAATTTTCCTCCTTAAATTAAGTGGCAAGTAAAGTCAGATTTTGTTGACATTTCATATTTGGTCCTTCCACACAGCCTTCTAGATCTTTGTGTTCCCCATGTTGCTTTCCTTTGAATCCACAGCCCTGTTTTATCATTTCTTTGGTTTTTAATATGTAGACTTGTAATACTATGGAACAATATCGTGGGACTGTTGGGATCCATCCTTCCATTTTATACATAGGGAAAGTGTAATCCATACAGACTAAGTTCACTGAAATTCACCTAGTGACCCTGGCAGAGCTGACTTAAACCTTAATTTCCTACTTGATTTCCTAACTCAAGTTCTGTATATTAAAAAAAAAAATTACGTGTGTATTCTTATGAAACTATACTTCTTTTCATCTCTTGCAATGTCGTTTTGTATTGTTTGCTTCACATTACTTTGCATTTTGTGTATTAATTAGATTCAGAACTTCTGTATGAGGGGAGGGGAACCTTTATGACCTGACTTGTTTGAATCATTGAAACAGTGATTTAAAATCTACAGGAAGTCTGTCTCTAGTTTGTTGGGTATAGTAACAGCATTAACTAAAATAATATTGGTGTGTCCACTGTTGAGTCCTATGACCCATTAAAAATGAATCTCTTACAAGTTTTACTGTTGGATTTTAGTTTGAATCTCTTGAAAAAGAGAAACTCTTTGGGAGCCTTGAAAGTAAATGTGAACGATGTATTACTTGTAAGGCATCTGAGTGTATTGATCTAACTAAATGCTCTTTTTGATAGAACAGGAACACTTTTGCTATTTTTTCATTTTGTTCTGTCAAGAATCAGATTATTGAGCAATTTGTTTATTGAGCAGAACATTCTGAAAATCATTTGTTCCACTTGGAAAGTTGGAGAGCTTTTGTATGTTTGTTCTTCACACTCTGCCCCTCCCCCAACTCTAAAATTTCTGTTAAAAACAGCCGCAGAGAGTTTCCCTGGTATTTTTCTTAATATTTATGTAACAAGACAAGTAGCATAGAAAAATTAGGTGAAATATCTCAGGAGGGGTTGACATTTTTGGCCTGAAACAAATTAGAAGCTATTTTTGTTTTATTTTTTGGTTGTTTGTGAATGGCTTATTTTTATTTGTTTAAATAAATTATCTGCTAAAATAAACTGTTGAAACACTGATTCTCTTGTTCTTTATTCCTGAAATTGTATTTAAAGAGTGCTAAATTGGATAAGTGTGTTATGAGTAATTTCTGTTCAAACAGACCAGTTGAATAAAGCAGTGAGGTTACGGCTTGGGGAAATCTTTTTAAAAAATGAATGCATCTAAAAAGCTTTTTTTTTTTTTCTTGGTGAACCAGCCTTCCAAAAGTCTCAGTACATGCTTCAAAACCATGTTGCACTTAGATCAGTTCAGACAATAAATAGAACAAAGAATTTAATATTCCTTGTACTTTATGCCTATTCCAGGTATATTATGAAAACAGCTTATTAATTAAACAATTCACTGGAAAAGTTTTTGGAATGCTTGATCACTTCCAGATACAGTATGTTTTTAGTTAACATTATTTTTAGGTACATTTAGAATACCTTCTGTACCACCTCTCAATTTGCTGCCTGGGAAGTCAGGTTTGTTTCCCTCATTTTTTTTTTCCACATGTTCTTAGAAAGCGCTGTGAAACTTTCCATAATTTAGCTTTTGCCAGTTTCTATCTGCGTCTCTTGTTATCTTTTTCCTTTAGGCTGCTCTTTGGGCCTTGAATAGTCAAGCTCCTTTTGCCTTGTAGCCTGTGCACCGGCAGATAGCTTCCTTAGGGTAATAAGTATTAGGTTTGGCTGCTAGTAATAAAAACACATCAAATAATTTCTCTCCTATGCCAGAGAAATCCAGAGTTTGCATGGCACTCGCTTTTTTAGTGTTATTGCTAGTTTTTTTTTTTAACCTATTATAAATAACTTTGAAGTAAAGATCTTTGTGTATAAGGCCTTAGAAAATTTTCCTTTTGATTAGTTCCTGTTGTGGGATCCAATTGAAAAGTCCATTGATTTCTTTAAAAACTTGATTAGAGACAGTATTGTTACATTTTTTAAAATTGTAAGGTGCCCAAATTTCAGTGTATCCATAATGAATTTTTCCATTTGTAGGCATCGTATTACCATCATCCAGGTCAAAGTATAGAACATTTCCAGTGCTCCAGAACGCTCTCTCCTGCTTCCTCCCATTCTGTCTCTTGCCTCCCAAAGTAATCACTGTTTTCACTTGTATTACCATAGATTATTTTTACCTGTTCTTGAACCTAATGTACGTGGAACCATGCTGTATATACTCTTTTGTGGCTGCTTATACTTAACTTTTTGTTCGTGGATTCACCCATGATGCTGGGTGCAGAAGTAGTTGGTCTTATTCACTGATGACTGTATTTTGTCAGATGAATAAATATGGGGGAAAAAAATCATCATTAATGAATATTTATTTACATTTTTTTAAAGCAGTTGGAATAAAGCAGCTCTGAACATTTACTTACAACTCTTTTAGTGGACATACACCGTTATTTCTTTTGAGTGTGTTTGTGTGTGTGTGTGTGTGTATATATATATATGTGGGAGTAGAATTGCTCTGTTTTTGTCTACCAGTTTTTGCACTTGATCAAACTAGTTCTTTAGCTGGTCTACAGTAGTTTCCTGGGATTTCCCCCATTACCATAAAACTATTCCCTTTGCCTTAAATTTCTTATTTTCTGTGAATCATAATTTTTTTTTATTGGTTTGACCCCACTCATTTTGATGGGTTATATTGCACAGTAGATTCCTGTGAAAAGTTGAGATCTGTATTAATAACCCCTCCTTTATTTATTTATGTAGGTCTTCCCACTGATTTGGTTGGTTGAGGAATGAATTGTAGGTTGGAAATAATTTCCCTTAGAAATTCTGAAGGCATCTCTCCGTTGTTTTCTAGTTTGTAACTGTTTTAGGAATTCTGAAGATATTCTGATTCCTGATCCTAATGCTTTTGGCCATTTTGGAATTTTTTTAATTTCATGAGACTGTAACTTGGCATACTTTCATGAAATACATCTAGTTTTGTGCATTTCCCTAGATGTTATTCATGGTGCCCTCTAAGTCTACCAAATTATGTGTATCAGTTCTGGTAATTTTTCTTTAATTTCTTAATTGATGGTTAGATTAATCGCCTAGGACTGCCATAACAAAATACCACAGACTGTGTGTTTTAAATAACGGGTACTAATTTTCTCACAGTTCTGGAGGCTGGAAGTCTGAGATCAGGGTGCCATTGGGATTGGTTTCTGATGAGTTTGCTTCTTGGTTTGTAGACAGCTGCCTTTTCACTGTGTCCTTACAGGGCCTTCTGTGGAAAGAACTGTATCTTTCCTCTTAGGAGGATACTAATCCTGTTGGATTAGGGCCCCACCCTATGACCTCTTTTAACCAAAGATCATATTTCCAGATACAGTCATGTGGGGGCTAGGGCTTCAACATATGTGTTTTGACAGGACACAATTCAGTTCATAACAATGGTTTCCTCTTCTGTTTGATTCTCCTCTCTCTATGAAACTTGTGTTATTTGTTTGGATCTCTTAGACTAGTCCTCTAATACTTTCTTTTTCTTTTGCTTTTCACCTCCTAGTCTTTTTGCTCTATTTTATCTGGGAGTCTTTGTTAAGTTTATTTCCTAAGCCTGGTGTTGATGAATTTTCCTTTTTTTGTTGTGAAGATTTTGATTTTCCAAGAGTTGTTTTTCTCTTAAAATTTCTCTTTTATAGAACACATCTTGTGTTTATGTCATAGATGCCTTGTCTTTAATTTCTGAGTATAATTTTAAAAAAAAAAAAACAACTTTTTTTCTTTTTACAGCCTCTTTCCTTCTAAATTGGTTTCCAGCTTTTCAGTTGGAGGCTTACTTAAGTGTCAGTAATCCTTGGATGTTATCTAGAGAGTGAAAGTCTGAATTGATGGGGACTTAAAGACTTGATCAAGGTGGCCTAAGTGAGCCATTTTTAAAGAAAACCCTGATTGATGTCCAGGAGGTGTTTTCCTCTTGGGTCAGATTCGTGAAGGAAAACGCACATCTGCTCGAGGGCTGAAAATTTGGCTGCCAGTTTTTTTTTTGGTGTAAGGGGCTGGATTTCTCAGTCCTCTACTTTTGGCAGGGTATGCTGCTACTGCTAAGTCTCTTCAGTCGTGTCCTGTTCGGTACAACCCCATACATGGCAACCCACCAGCCTCCCCCGTCCCTGGGATTCTCCAGGAAAGAACACTGGCTGCTGCTGCTGCTACTAAGTCACTTCAGTCGTGTCCGACTCGTAGCGACCCCATGGACTGCAGTCCACCAGCCTCATCCGTCCATGGGATTTTCTAGGCAAGAGTACATGCCAGTCTTTAGTTCTGGTGAGAGTGGGGAAGCCAGCCAGTCTGAATGATACTACATTTTTAAAGGGTTGTAAAAAAGAGAAGAATATGTAATAGAGACTATGTGTGGCCCATAAGGACTAAAATGTTTGCTATTTGGCCCTTTACAGAAAAAGTGTGTACCTTGTTCTAATGGTTCTGATTTCCTTTAATAAAGCTTCTGGACTATAACTACTCTTAGTCCTACTCAGGTTTAAGTTTACAATCTTGGAACTTCCTGAAGCTCTTTATTTTAATTTAGTCTAGTGCATAACATGGAAGTTATGGCTAAGAATTGGTAGGATATGCTCTGTTCAGAGATACGAGATATTTTTAATTTAAAATCTCAAAAAGACACAAAATATTGAAGAAATAAATCACAACACATAATGCGTGTATGTGTGCATTGTTCTTTGTCTTGTCACCTAAGTGCAGAACATGAGTGCATATACTTTGGAAAATGGCAGAGTGACAGTTGTATTAAGAACAGGCCCAAGTCATATTTTAAATGAGCCACTTTCAACTGCTCTCTCTGTAGTCGGTAAATCATAATTGGCAGAATAAATCGGCTCTAGACAGGAAGCTGTTCCAGCAGTAGTATATGTGTTTATGTGTGTGTGTGCGTGCTTGTATTTTTCCACCTGATATCAGTCAGAAATGAGAGAATGTAAGCCATGTGGCAGAATGGAGAAACAGGAATTACATTGTTATAGGAAATTAATGTCTTAGCCTTTAAGTCCTAGCTGCTGAAAAACTAAGTTATGTTTAGTCTTAATTGTGTGAGCAGTCTGATCACAGGTTTCTGTATAATCTTTCTTTCCTCTAAATGATAACTGTCTTTAGTGTTTATGTGTTTTTCTAGTTTTGGATGCACCATGTGGCATGTGGGGTCTTAGTTCTCTGATCAGGGATCAAACCCATGTCCCCTACTCTGGAAGCATGGAATCTTAACCACTGGACTGCTAGGGAAGTTTCTGTTATTTTTTGATATGTATATTCCAGAGTTGTTTCTATGAATGTATAAACTCATGCTAACTTAAAAATAGGATCACATGCTACATCTTGTTTTCTAACTTGTCTTTTATAAACATCCTTTTAAGTCAGTATGAAAGTGAAAGTCACTCAGTTGTTCGTGTCTGATTCTTTGCGACCCCATGGACTATATAGTCCATGGAATTCTCCAGGCCAGAATACTGGACTGAGTAGCCTTTCCCTTCTCCAGGGTATCTTCCCAACCCATGGATCAAACCCAGGTCTCCTGCATTGCAGGCAGATTCTTTACCAGCTGAGCCACAAGGGAAGCCCCAGAATACTGGAGGGGTAGCCTATCCCTTCTCCAGCAGATGTTCCCAACCCAGGAATTGAACCAGGGTCTCCTGCCTTGCAGGCGGATTCTTTACCAACTGAGCTATCAGGGAGGCCCTGAGTCAGTATATATAAGTTTAAAGATTCTAGAGTCAGGCAACTTAAATTCCAGTATAGGTAGACTTCATCACTATTTGTTTGGGCTTAAGCCTTTTTTTAAAGCTTATTCTTCAGAAGTTTATTATAAAGTTTACATGATAAAGTTGGCTTAAAACTCAACATTCAGAAAACTAAGATCATGGCATCTGGTCCCATCACTTCATGGGAAACAGATGGGGAAACAGTGGCAGACTTCGTTTTTTTGGGCTCCAAAATCACTGCAGATCATGACTGCAGCCGTGAAGTTAAAAGACGTTTACTCCTTGGAAGAATAGTTATGACCAACCTAGACAGCATGTTAAAAAGCAGAAACATGACTTTGCCAACAAAGATCTTTCTAGTCAAAGCTATGGTTTTTCTAGCGGTCATGTATGGATGTGAGAGTTGGACTATAAAGAAGGCCGAGTCCTGAAGAATTGATACTTTTGAACTGTGGTGTTGGCAGAGACTCTTGAGAGTCCCTTGGACTGCAAGGAGATCTAGCCAGTCCATCCTAAAGGATATCAGTCCTGATTATTCATTGGAAGGACTGACGCTGAAGCGGAAACTCCAATACTTTGGCCACCTGATGTGAAGAACTGACTCATTGGAAAAGACCCTCATGCTGGGAAAGATTGAAGGCAGGAGGAGAGGGGGATGACAGAGGATGAGATGGTTGGATGGCATCACTGACTCAATGGACATGAGTTTGAGTAAACTCCGGGAGTTGGTAATGATCAGGGAGGCCTGGTGTGCTGCAGTTCATGGGGTCACAAAGAATCGGACACGACTGAGCGACTGAACTGAACTGAACTTACATGATAATTCATGCATCCTCTTAACTGCTAAGCAATGTTTGGTGCACATTAAGAGCTTTAGAATCAGTTTCTAGGTGTAAAATACCAAGGTTCAAAGATACAGAGGTTTTAAGTGTTGATAATGGTTGCCAAAGTACTATTCAGAAAAAAATACCAGTTTATCTATTTACCAACAAGCTGTTCCTTGTCTTTGCATTGTTATTCTAATTTTTGCCAACCTGGCAGATAAAAAACTGGCAGAACTAAAAAGGAGACAAATCTACAAATATAATTTGGGATATTTTAGCGTAACTTTACATATGTTGGGAAGATCCCCTGGAGAAGGGAAAGTCTACCCACTCCAGTATTCTGGCCTGGAGAATTCCATGGACTATATATAGTCCATGGGGTCACAAAGAGTTGGACATGACTGAGCGACTGAGCAACTGAATAGAACTGAGTGTAACTTTGAGTGATTATTAATAGTAGAATACTATTAATAATTATTATTAATAGAACAACTACATACTCTTAGATTATTATACAAAAGACTTCTGTGTAAAGATGAATGAGTGAAAGATACATTAACTTTTACTCCCCTCCAAGGCCTACCAAGATTATCATATAGAATTTTTTTTTATAGATTTGAACTGTACAGGTAAAATGGAAGAAGCAGTGAAATTTGGAAGCTGGAAAGCAACAGACTGATAGAAACATCTTCAGTTCAGTCACTCAGTCGTGTCTAACTCTTTGTGACCCCATGAACCGCAGCACGCCAGGCCTCCCTGTCCATCACAACTCCTGGAGTTTACCCAAACCCATGTCCATTGAGTCAGTGATGCCATCCAACCATCTCATCTTCTGTTGTTTGCTTCTCCTCCTGCCTTCAATCTTTCCCAGCATGAGGGTCTTTTCAAATGAGTCATCTCTTCGCATCAGGTGGCCAAAGTATTGGAGTTTCAGCTTCAACGTCAGTCCTTCCAATGAACACTCAGGACTGATCTCCTTTAGGATGGACTGGTTGGATCTCCTTGCAGTCCAAGGGACTCTCAAGAGTCTTCTCCAACACCACAGTTCAAAAGCATCAATTCTTCGGCACTTGGGTTTCTTTTTATAGTCCAGCTCTCACATCCGTACGTGATTACTGGAAAAACCATAGCCTCGACTAGACGGACCTTTGTTGACAAAGTAACATCTCTGTTTTTAATATGCTGTGTAGGTTGGTCTAAGAAACATCTTAGTAGACTTAAAAATGTTCAGTTCTAAACTGGAAGTGGGAAAAATGGAAAAGAATCCTCAGGCTCAGGAATTTGCAGCATCAGGTATTGTGGAAGAAGCACGCTAGAGTGGTGCTAAAAATAGGATTGTTTGAAAGCCTGTTTAAGGAGCCAGCTTAGTCAATTTTATATAGCCAAAAAATTAGAAACAGCCCAAGTGTCCATTACCTGATAAATGGTAAATAAAATGCATATTAGAATAAAAGTAGTGAGGGACTCATACATGTTGTAGCATGAATGAACCTTAACAATATGTTTATGTGAGAGAAGCCAGTCACAAAAGACCACATATTATGTGATTCTACTTTCTATGAAATGTCTTGAAAATACAAATCTATAGAGATAGGGAGTAAATTAGTGATGGCCTAGGTCTGGGAATTGGGGAGATAAGAGGGAGATGGGAAATGACTGCTCAAGGGTACAGATTTCTTTTTGGTGTAATGAAAATGTTCTAAAATTGTGATGGTAACACAACTGAATGTACTAAAATCATTGAATTGTATGCTCTAAATTGATCACTTATATAGTATTTGAGTTATATCTCAGTAAGCTCTTATTTAAAAAAAAAAAAAAGCAGCATGAGCCTAGATATTTTTGTCAATTTGTGTAGCTAAGTGACTCCCCTCTGTACTACCTCAGCAGAAGACTGAAGGTTTATCCTCTACAGTGGATAAAATGCAGTGTCTCTGAGGGAGGGATAGATACTAGATATAATTGAAGACCAGGTATCCTACAGAGAACACTTGGATTACATAAATGTGCTCAATGTTAGAACCTTATTTAAGTCTCTTCTCTTGGGGGCCTAGAATCTTGACAGTCAAGTAGGAACTTAGAGCAGGGGTCCCAAGCCTCCAGGATCTAATGCTTGATGATTTGAGGTGAAGCTGACCTAATAATAATAGGAATAAAGTGCACAATAAATGTAATGCACTTAAATAATCCTGAAACTATACCTGATCCATGGAAAAATAGTCTTCCATGAAACCAGCCCCTGGTGCTAAAAAGGCTGGGGACCTCTGACTTAGAGGATGATTCTCGGTATCAGTAGAACCAAGAAGTAAAACTCTTTAAATTATACACAGTCAGTTTTTAGGACCCAGCTTTTAAATATGAGCAAATCAAGGATCACCAGGTTAATGAGAAAAGTTTTTTTAATACAGGAGACCAAAACAAATAGAAAAAAAGAATTTGGAGCAATCAGCAAAAAAAAAAAAAAAAAAAAAGCTCTTGAAAATTAGAGGGTAGTAGCAAGAAGAAACACTCTAGAAGAATAGAAGTTAAAGTAGAAGTAAGTGTTATGTCTGACTTTTTGTGACCCCAAGGACTGTCCAGCTCCGCTGTACATGGGGATTCTTCAGGCAAGAATACTGCAGTGGGTTGTATGTCCTCTTCCAGGGTGTTTTCCTGACATAGGGATTGAACCCAACTTTCCCTCATTGCAGGCAGATTCTTCACTGTCTGAGCCACCAGGGAAGCCCTAGAGCAGACCTTGGATAAAGTAGAGGAAAAGATGAAAACAGGTTAAAAGAAAACAGCAATACAATTCAAAAGTCAGTCCAGGAGATAACTTCCAAGTAACAAAAATGCTGGTAAGAAAACTGTAGAGAAGAAATATTCATGAAATATTTAAAAAGAAAACCCAGAGAGTTCAGGAATATCATTTTACATATTGAAATGTCTTCTGAGTACTCAAGGAAAATGAATGAAAAAAGATAAATGTACTCAGAATCAGTGTCTAGTCAGGAAAATGAAGACCATGCTACTAATAACAGAATTTTTATAATACAAAGAAGTATTTAGCCATATTTAATGGGTTAAGTTGTATCCCTGCAAAATGATATTTGAAGTCCAACCTGCAGTACCTCAGAATGTGTCCTTACTTGAAAAGATTGTTTTCAGAGGTAATCAAGTTAAAGTAAGAAGGTAAGGTCATAGAGTGTCCTTTAAGCCAGTATGACTGGTATTAAGATTTTTTTTTTTTAAATTTGGACTATTTTTAAAGTCTTTATTGAATTTGTTACAATGTTGCTTATGTTTTATGTTTTGGTTTTTTGGCTGCAAAGCATGTGGAATCTTAGTTCCCTGACCATGGATTGACCCAGCACCCCTACACTAGAAGGCAAAGTCTTAACCGCTGAGTTAAGAAGTCCCAACTGGTGTTCTTTAAAAATAGCTGGGAAATTTAGACATAAATCTGGACACAGGTCTGCATAGAGGGAAGATGGCCATCTACAAGCCAAGGAATGCCTGCCTTGTAGAAGCTAGGAGAGAGTCCTGAAACAGATTCTTATTAGTACTTTGAGACAGAGCATGGCCAATACTTTGAGTTTAGACTTGTGGCCTCTACAACTGTGAGAAGGATTTCTATTAGAATCCAGTCTAGTTTGTGTTACTTTGCTACAGCAGCCCTCAGAAACTAATAGACTAGGTAATTAGAGGACTGAAAAGGCAATAAGGGAACTTTCAGGTATCACAAAGATAATCAACTGTAGGAAGTAATTTCTAGCCCGCCCTTAGGTTTAGGAGAACAAAGAGAAGAGATTGGAATTAAATACTGAAGAGTGTCCCTGAGGCACTGGAACTCAAACTTCTAAGAAGTTGCTCTTGTGCTCAGGAATTAAAAGTATTTTAGGAGACTTGATGAGGCTGATCTGGGAATGGCAGGAGAAACACCAAAGTTGTTAACCGAAAACCAGTTGCTGATACTAGAATAATTGCTATTGCCAGAGTGAAGGTAGACCGTTGATACTGAGCTGAAGGAGTATCTTTGTTTCTTCCTTCTGTCTTCCAGTGTCTTGCTAGTGTCCCCTTGGGCAGAGTCTAACAGGAAGCCAGCTAGCAAAGAAATGTGGTTTGCAGGGTTCCAGCCCCTACAGAGCAGTGAAGAGTAGGTTTGAACTCTGGGACAATAGCCTACTAACCAACAGACACTGAAATATGTTATTGTAAAAGTTTGGAATACATGGGCCAAAGAATATCTATAAACTTCCAGAGGGGGAGAAATGGGTCTTTTAGCTTCAGAGAGTGAGTATTCTCAACTGCAACCTCTCAAGCGGGAAGACTGAGCAATGCCTTCAAATTCTGGAGGAAAATGATTTCCAAGCTAGAATTCTTTACCCAGCCAAATTATTACATACAACTATAGAATGTAGACATTTTAAGTCATGCAAGGTTTACAAATATTTCTCTTGCTCACTAATGCTATTGTGTGATTTGCTCCACCCACCAAAAAGGAGTAAACGTCTATGAGAAGAAGGTGAGCAATATATAAGCAGGAAATGGAATTCTAAAGGGACAAGTGGGATCCTTAAGGTAATAAAGAGGATTCCCTAAATGCTGCTGCTGCTGCTGCTGCTAAGTCGCTTCAGTCTTGTCCGACTCTGCGACCCCATAGACGGCAGCCCACCAGGCTCTCCCATCCCTAGGATTCTCCAGGCAAGAACCTTGGAGTGGGTTGCCATTTCCTTCTCCAATGCATGAAAGTGAAAAGTGAATGTGAAGTTGCTCAGCTGTGTCTGACTCTTAGCTACCCCATGGACTGCAGCCCACCAGGCTCCTCCGTCCATGGGATTTTCCAGGCAGCAGTACTGGAGTGGGGTGCCATTGCCTTCTCCTCCCTTAATGCTAACTGATTGCTAAGTGAAAGAGCAGTGAGTCTGGATTTGAATAGGTGAAAAGGCCCTTGTAGTTTTATGGCAATGAAACTATTAGAATGCCTTGTGTCTGTAGCTCTTAATTTAGGCAATTGGCAAAGAGTTTGAAGTTGATTTAGTGATGTCTTTTGCTTACTTAGTTGAAGCCTAAGAGCTTCATTTTAAGAGCTGGAGTTTAGAGCTTCATTCTGAAATTACTTTTCTCTTGTACTGTCCCTTTAATCGTGTCATGTGATTATACATAATATTGGTATGTGGTTGATTCACAAATTTATGTCTCTATGCAAGACCTCTGCTCCAAGATCCAGAGTCATAGATTATATCTATTATCTATTACTTTGTAAAAGCCACTCCAAAACTGAGTGGTTTAAAACAATGATCATTTTATTTTGTTCATAGGTCCACGTTTAGGCAGGACTTGGGTAGAGATGGCTTGTACCTGTTCCATGAGGTATCATCTATAGGTGGCTTACTCATGTTGCTGACAAGTTGTTAATAGTTGATTGGGGGTTCTGTGGCTGGCTGTGGGTTGGGGACCTTGTTTCCTCTCCTATAGGTATCTACCTAGGGCTGCTTGGGCTTCATTATAACATGATGGCTGGGCTCCAAGAACAGCCTTTTTTAGAGTGTCCAGCAGAAGCTGTGACAGTTTTTATTATGACGGCCTTGGAAGTCGGGTAGCTTCACTTCTGCATGGTAATAAGCATACCAGTGTTCAAGGCTAGGGACGTTGACTGTCTCCTCCTCACTTCCCCCCATTCAGAGGCAGTGTCTAAATCATACAGAATCATGCAGTATTGAGGATACTGTTTGAACCATTTTGGAAAATACAGTATGCCACATATATCAGACTTTTTCCTTTATATTGTCACTTGTATATTTTAGAGATTTTGAACTTAAAACAATCAAAATGAATTCTTGATTTCTTACTCTTAAATTGCACCCTTTCCCTTCTTTCCTCCTTTAGTCCGCTCCTCAGTATTTCTCATTTCATTAAATGGTATTGCCATTCAGCTAGTAGCTTGCTTTCTTTACTTCCCATACTTCTTGTCCATCCTGTCTCTTTGAACTCCAAATACATCTTGAATCCTTCTGTTCTCTCTCTACACAATCACCATAACATTCAAGTCCAGGCTGCCAAGCCACCATCATCATTTCACTTGCACTCTTGTCAGTATTTATTTGAGATATGATTAACATTTTCTTAGTTTTAGGTATGCCATGTAATGATTCATGTCTTTTTAAAAATTTGTGGTAAAATGCACAAAAGATAAAATTTATCTTTCTAACCAGTTTTAAGTGTATATAGTTATAAGTGTATAGTAAATTTGTGGTAAAATGCACAAAAGATAAAATTTATCTTTCTAACCAGTTTTAAGTGTATATAGTTCATTATTGTTAAGTAAATTCGCATTGTTGTACAACCAATCTCCAGAACTTTTCTGCCTTGCAAAAACGAACGCTGCACTCACTAAACAACTTGCCATTCTCCCATTCCTGTGATGTCTGGCACCCACCATTCTCTTTTCTTGTGCTTTTTGTTTCTGTTTGTTTGCTCTGGTTACTTCGTGTAAGTGGAATCACTGCCATTTGTTTTTTTATGGCTGCATTATTTCACTTAGCATAGTCTTCATGTGCAAAATTTTCTTCCTTTTTAAGGCTGATAATATTCCATTGAATATATATACCACATACTGCTTATCCATCTGTTGATGGACACTTAGTTTGCTTCCACTTTCAGCTGTTATGAATAATGCTGCTATGAACATGAATGTACAAATGCCTATTCAGGTCTGTTTTCAGAAATTGCTGGACCACATGATAATTCTGATTTTTTTGAGGAACTGCGATACTTTCTTTTGAGGAACTGTGATTCCTCCCTCCCTTCCTTCACTCCTTTCTTGATAGTAGCTCTCCTAATGGATACAAGGTGATATCTCACTGTGGTTTTGAGTGTTGTTTTTCTAATGATTCATGATGTTGAGCACCTTTTCATGTGCTTGTTGGTCATTTGTATATATTTAGTTGTTGCCGTTAAGTCACTAAGTCCTGCCTGACTCTTTACCACCCCATGCCATGCACTGCAGCAGGCCAGCCTCCGCTGTCCTTCACTCTCTTCCTGAGTTTGTTCAAATTCATGTTCATTGAGTCAGTGATGCTATTTAACCATCTCATCCTCTGTCTCTCCCTTCTTCTTTTATCTTTAGAGAAATGTCTGTATAAGTATTGTATTTAATAAAATTTTTGTTGTTGAGTCTTAACTAGTCTAATGGACCAGCTTATATTTCTACTGTTTTATTTTTTCCTTTAACTAATTCTTCGCCAGTAGTCAGAGAATGGTTTTTAAGATTTCTGTATTAATTGTGATATGCTAACAGTTCTATTAAGCAACAAATCTTAAGTGGCTTAACATGTGGAAGTTTATATTACTTTCTCACATCAGTCTACTGTATATGTGTTTTGGAGGAGTTGTTACTAAATCATGTCTGACTCTTGTCGCCCCATGGACTGTGCCTGCCAGGCTCCTCTGTCCATGGTATTTCCCAGGCAAGAAAACTGGAATGAATTGCCATTTCCTTCTCCAAGGGATCTTGCCGACCAAAGACTCAAACCCACATTTCCTGCATTGGCAAGTGAATTCTCTACCGCTGAGCCCAGAAAGGCCCTGTGTGAATAGAGTAGGAGTGGGGCTACCTCTACTCTATGTGGTATTTCAGAGGCATAGGCTCCTCTGTCTTTTTAAGTTATCACTGTCACAACAATGTAGCTTTTGAGATGGTCTTGAAAAGGGAAGCAAGTGTGGAGGAAGATTCTGGAGTCTGCTCAGAAAGTGGCATATATCACTTTCACCCACATTTCATTGGTTAGAACTGAGTCCCATGACTCCGCCTAACTACAGAGGCTGCTGAGAAATGTTGTATAGCAGTTGTACTAATGAGAAAACATAGATATTCATGAGCAATAGCTCTAGCAGTCTCTGTCACAGATTAGAACTCCTCTGATTAAGGGCTTCCCAGGTGGCTCAGTGGTAAAGGATCTGCCTGCCAGTATAGGAAATACAGGTTCAATCCCTGAGTCTGGAAGATCCTCTAGAGTAGGAATTGGCAACCTACTCCAGTATTCTTGCCTGGAAAATCCCATAGACAGAGGAGCCTGGCGGGCTGCAGTCCATGGAGTTGCAGAGTCAGACATAACTGAGTATAGCACAGCCCAGCCTAGCCCCTGATTAAAACCCTTTAATAACTTTATTACCCGTAGAATAAAATTAGCCTATATCTGTTCCAACCTTATTTTGTACCACTTCCTCCTTAATATTCTCAAGTTATATTAGAATAGGTTATTTTCCATAACACATCAAACATTTTTCCTGCTGGAGCCTCTGTGTTTTGCAGTTTCCTTTGCTTGAAGCACTCTCAATATTTAGATAACTTCCTCATTTTCATCTTCGTTATCAGCTTAAAATCCATTTCTAACTAAAATCCCAAACAAAAATAGCTCTCCTATTCTCTATCTTTTAGGACAGCACTATGTTTATATCTGCACAGCATTTACCACAATCCTTAATTTTACTTGAAAAAAAAATTTGTTTGCTTTAGGTAAGCAAGAGATGTTGTTCTCACTTACCCCTGCAATACCCAGTCAATCCTTAGCACACTCTAGTCGTTCCGTAAATGTGTTGTATGAATGAATGACCATTATACTGAACAAACTGAAATGGAGAGGTTGGAGTGAATTAATTATAACGAACACTTCTAATGGTAGTTTAGGTGAATTGCTGAGGGCTTGGGTTTTAGTGGTGGCAGTGTCAATGGAATAGAAAAGGATTGACAAGAAAGGAAAAAATGAATGCAAATTGCTGTGTGACTAAGTGGGGAGTCTGGGTAACGGGAATGATAACGGTCTGTAATTTACAGATGAGTAAAGAGGATAGAGGAGACTGGTGGGCTACATTCCATGGGGTGGGAAACAGTTGAACATGACTCAGCACAAAGAGGATAGAAGAGTTGGCATTTTGGAGTTAATGATGAGTTGGGATTGATACTCTTGAGTTTGATGTGATAGCAAGACTTTCATGTAGAAATATTGAGTAACAGTGGCTTGGATTAGAGCACACCATTGACATTTTAGATCTGGGAAGCAGTTGACTAAGGTAGAAAGATGAAGCCACAAGAATGGATGATCTACTGAGAATGTATATACTGATAAGAGCAAAGGGAGAAGAAAATAAAGAGAAGCCAGATACGGAAATCAGGAGTAGGTAGAGAGGGAGAAGAAGAACCAACTTAATACAGGGTTAAGGAAGCCAAGGCATTTCAGGAAAGAAGTTTAACTTGACTGCTGCTAGTGTGCCATTGCCGGAGAAGGCAGTGGCACCCCACTCCAGTACTCTTGCCTGGAAAATCCCATGGGTGGAGGAGCCTGGTGGGCTGCAGTCCATGGGGTTGCTAAGAGTCGGACACAACTGAGCGACTTCTCTTTCACTTTTCACTTTCATGCATTGGAGAAGGAAATGGCAGCCCATTCCAGTATTCTTGCCTGGAGAATCCCAGGGACGGGGGAGCCTGGTGGGCAGCCATCTATGGGGTCGCACAGAGTCGGACATGACTGAAGCGACTTAACAGCAGTGTGGCTATTCCTTGTGATGGCAGTATTAATGTCTGCTTCATAAGGTCACTGTAGGGATTATTAACATATTATATTAAAAGCACTTAGTGTACTTCCTCTTTTCCTTAAGTGCCCAGTAAATGTTTTGAAGTGAAATTCAATAAGACAATACAATTAAGCATCAAGGAGACATTAAGTAGTTTGTAGAGGAAGAAAAGACTTCTTGGTTTGCTGTAGCATCTTTTCTTTAGAGACACATTCTTTTTAAATGTTGTAGATAACATTTATGAATTTATTTTGAAGTGTTTTTAATAGGAATTTTCGGCAATGGCACCGCACTCCAGTACTCTTGCCTGGAAAATCCCATGGACGGAGGAGCCTGGTAGGCTGCAGTCCAGGGGGTCACTAAGAGTTGGGCGCGACTGAGTGACTGCACTTCACTCTGACCTGAAAGTGTGCAGAATCATAGCAGTACAATGACAGTTCATCTGTTCATGCTTCTTAACCACATCCTTTTACTGAATCTTACTCCAGATGCATTTATAATGCAGGTGCTTCTTTGAAAGGCATTGTCCTTTAAACTGGGTTGAGATTAAATTCTTATTTAACATTGAAATTAAATGAAGGTATATTTAAAATGGAAGCGTAGATTAATATGTCAAATTGTATTAACCTCAAAGAGCACTTGACTTTTGGTAGTGGAACTTATTTAGAGGTAGTGTGACGAAATTCCAGTTCCATTTATGTAGCTACCACAAGATTCTGTCTCCAGATAATCAAGTAAGAGAGCCCTATGAGGAAAGGTGTGAGAGCTTTCCTGCATTCATTTTTATCATTGTCTTTTTGTTTAGGGTTTTTTTGGCAGCTAACCTGCCAAAAAAAAGTTTCATTTTTCCATAGTTTGCCTGACCAGTTTCTCTTTTTTTCTTTTCTTATCTTCACATGTATTATTATGAAAAAAATAAATTATTGTTGCTTTTTCACGATCAGTAGCAATCTGTAGAATAGTAGTTTGGAATAAAGGGTAAGGTAAAAAGTCTGGGAGGCAAGGCAAGACCTGTATAAAGTGAAGGAGGGGAAGAGAAAAGGGAGCTGAGAGATAATTGGTGAATGGAGCTTCTAAAGGTTATCTTTTGCTTTGCCTCAGGTTTCAACTTGCAGTGAATTAGCAGTTGAAAATTGTGTTGCCAGTAGCATATAACTAATGACTTTTAGGTCATTTGCTACCTGGAATGGACATAATTTCTTTATAAAATTCAGATATAACTGTCATTAGGTTAGGTGGGAGGATAGGGCAGGAAAGGATGATTATGTAGCAGGCACTGTACTGTTTTACATATTGCTTTGTTTAATCTTCACAACGGCTCTATAAGTAGATGTTATCAAAGCACAGAGAGTTTAAGTAACTTGCACATGGTCACACACTTAATAAGTGTCAGAGCAAGAATTCAAGCTGTGATATCTGTGTTTTCTTGTAGTTAATCTTTTATTCATCCCTTTGCTTCATTTTATAGTCCCAGTCAGTCCCTGGGCCCTGTTGACATTAAAAAAAAAAAAAAAAAATGAAGCTTACTGAGATATAGTTCCCATTCATACAGTTCACCTATTTAAAGTATACCATTCTGAAATCAACCACAGAGAAATGAGAAAAAAATGATTACATGGAGACTTAACAACATGCTACTAAAAAACCAATGGATCACCAATGAAATCAAAGAGGAAATCAAAAAAATACCTTGAGATAAAGTGTATAATTCAGTATCCTTTAGTACTTTGCAAGTTTTGCCGCTGTTACACATAGAACATTTACGCCACCCTTGAAAGGAGACCCCACTCCTGTTGCCACCGTCTGACCAGCCCTACCCCCAGCCCTCCGTTACTCCACTTCCTGTCTCTAGATTGGTTCATTCTGGGCATTTCATAGAAATGGAATCATATCACATGTGGTCCTTTGTGGCTGGCTTCTTCCCTTAGCATAATGTTTTTAAGGTTCATCCATGTTGTAACATGTATTTAGTACTTTGTTAATTCATTAGTACTTTATTATTTTTATTACTGAATAATATTCCATTGTGTGGATATACCAGATTTATCCTTTTTCATCAGTTAATGGACATTTGGATTGTTTCTCCCCTTTGACTATTAGAGAATACTGTTAGGAACATTCATGTATGAATTTTTTAATTGTGGTTAAAATATTCATAACATAGAATTTACCATTTTAAGTTGTTGTTCTTTGGCTTTACGTATATTCATAGTGTTTTGCAACCATCACCACCAGCTAGTTCCAGAACTTTTTCATCTTACTCAACTGAAACTTGGTATCCATTAAACACTGAACTTCTCATTCTCCCATTCCCCCTGCCCCTGATAACCACCATACTTTCTCTCTATGTATTTGACCTAGGAACCTTATTTACAGTTTCCTTTTGTGATTGGCTTATTTCACTTAGCATAATGTCTTCACATTGTAGCACATCATTTTTAAGGCTGGTAATATCCCCTTGATTGTATATATCATATTTTATTTACCCATTCACCTGTTGATGGACTATGGTAGCTTCCACTTTTTGGTTATTGTGAATAGTGCTATGTGAATATGTGTGTACAAATATCTATTCAGGATTGTGCTATTATTTCTTTTGAGTGTATCCTGAGAAGTAGAGTTGTTTGATTATATTTTCAATATTTAAGGGACCCCAAACTTTTCTGCAGTGGCTGTACCATTTCACTTTCCTACCAGCAATGCACAAGGGTTCTAAATTCTCCATGTCTTCACCAATACTTGTTATTTTCTGTTTTTTGATAGGATTAGCATCCTAACGAGTGTGAGGTAGTGGTATCTCGTTTGGTCACTAAGTGATGTATGACTCTTTGTGACCCAATGGACACAAAGCACACTGGGCTTCCCTGTCCTTCACTATGTCCCAGAGTCTGTTGCCCCTTTTCCTCCTGCCCTTAGTCTTTCCCAGCATCAAGGGCTTTTCCAGAGAGTCAGCTCTTCGAATCAGGTGGCCAAAGTATTAGAACTTCGGCTTCAGCATCAGACCTTTCAATGAATATTCAGGGTTGATTTCCTTTAGGATTGATTGGTTTGATCTCCTTGCTGTCCACGAGATTCTCAAGAGTCTTCTCTAGCACCACAGTTGAAAAGCATCAGTTCTTCGGCACTCAGCATTCTTTATGGTACAACTCTCCCATCTGTACATGACTCCTGGAAAAACCATCAGTTCAGTCGCTCATTCATGTCCCAACTCTTTGCGACCCCATGAATTGCAGCACGCCAGGCCTCCCTGTCCATCACCAACTCCCGGAGTTCACCCAGACTCACGTTCATCAAGTCAGTGATGGCATCCAGCCATCTTATCCTATGTCGTCCCCTTCTCCTCCTGCCCCCAGTCCCTCCCAGCATCAGAGTCTTCTCCAGTGAGTCAACTCTTCGCATCAGGTGGCCAAAGTACTGGAGTTTCAGCTTTAGCATCATTCCTTCCAAAGAAATCCCAGGGCTGATCTCCTTCAGAACGGACTGGTTAGATCTCCTTGCAGTCCAAGGGACTCTCAAGAGTCTTCTCCAACACCACAGTTCAAAAGCATCAATTTTTCGGCACTCAGCCTTCTTCATAGTCCAACTCTCACATCCATACATGACCACAGGAAAAACCGTAGCCTTGACTAGACGAACCTTTGTTGGCAAAGTAATGTCTCTGCTTTTGAATATGCTATCTAGGTTGATCATAACTTTCCTTCCAAGGGAAAACCATAGCTTTGACTATATGGACCTTTGTTGGCAAGGTGAGTCTCTGCTTTTTATTAGGCTATCTAGGTTTGTCATAGCTTTTCTCTTAAGGAGCAAGCGTCTTTTAGTTTCATGGCTGCTGTCACTGTCTGCAGTGGTTTTAGAACCGAAGAAAATAGTATCTGCCATTGTTTATATTTTTCCCCCCATTTATTTGCCATCAAGTGATGGGACGTGATGCTATGATCTTAATTTTTTGAATGTTGAGTTTTAAGCCAGTGGCAGATTTTATTTGATTTGCATTTTCCTAATGATTAGTGATGTTGAGCTTCTTTTCTTGTGCTTGTTGGCATTTGTATATTCTTTAGAGAAGTGTCTATTCAGATTCTTTGCACATTTTTAAATTGGGTTGGGGTTTTTTTTGTTGTTGTTATTCAGTTGTAAGAGTTCTTTATATATTCTGGATATCAATTCCTTATCAGATGTGACTTGCAAATAATATCTCCCATGCCAAGATGGATTCCTTTGATGCTCAAAAGATTTTAGTTTATTGTTAAAGTCCAGTTTGTCGACTTTTTCTTGTGTTGCCTGTGCTTTAGGTATTTGATCCAAGAAATTGTTGCCATGTCTAATATTGTGAAGCTTTCGTCCTATTTTCTTCTAAGGGTTTTATGGTTTTAGTTCTTCCATTTAGGTCTTTGATCCATTTGGGGTTCTTTTGTTTTGTGTATATAGTGTAAGGTAAGGCTTCAACTTCATTGTATAAATTTTATGTGAATATAGTTTGGGGTTTGTAACTAGGAATGGAATTCTTGGGTTATATGCTAACTATGTTTAGCTTTTCAGGGAGCTGTCAAAACTGTTTTTTAAAGTGGCTATGTATAAGGGTTCTAATTTCTCCATGGCTTCTTGAATTCACACTATATTACCTTCTGACTGGCTTGTTTCAATATTTTCTAGGCTTGCCTCTTTGGTATAATTCTCAGTTCTGCCTGTCTATTGTCCTATTTCACCAGTCCATAGCGTTGTTTGTTGTATCATAAAAATTTAGAGCTGAAAGGAATTATAGAGAATCATGGAAGTCAAATCATTCATTTACAGGTGATAAAACAGAGAAATTAAGAAATTTGAGTCCAAGTTATACAGCGGTAATTTTAACACTTGACACCCTCCTTTATGTATAGTTTTTATTTCCCTTTTCTGTGTCTAGAACTCTATACCTGACTGAGCCTTAACCCGGTCTCTTCCTCATCCTCTCCCCTGCTGCTGCTGCTGCTAAGTTGCTTCAGTCGTGTCTGACTCTGTGTGACCCCATAGACGGCAGCCCACCAGGCTCCCTGGTCCCTGGGATTCTCCAGGCAAGAATACCGGAGTGGGTTGCCATTTCCTTCTCCAGTGCATGAAAGTGAAAAGTGAAAGTAAAGTTGCTCAGTCATGTCCAGCTCTTAGCAACCCCTTGGACTGCAGCCCACCAGGCTCCTCCATCCATGGGATTTTCCAGGCAGGAGTACTGGAGTGGGGTGCCATTGCCTTCTCCACATCGTCTCCCCTAGAACAATCTAAAAGCAGAGTTGCATGTAGGTAATGTATTTGGCAGATGATCTTAGGGAACAAGAGCAAAGGACCAAGGTGGATGAAATAAAAGGTGATATAAGAGTGTGTTATTGAATTATTAAGCGATGTGACAATTAAACTCAATCCCAGTGGGAACTTCTGAGGATCTTGATGCTTCTCAATTTGTCGATTCAGGGATGGTCAGAAGTGAATTGTATCACACCATCTGTCCTTGTTCTCCACCAGCAGACAGTTGCCTCAGTGGGGAGCCCTATTTTAGGGCTGCACACAGGAGCCTGCTAAGTGGTGTCTCACTTCATGGCTTTAAAGAAGCCTCGGGGCACAAAGAAAATGAATCACAGTGAATATTGTTGGGGAAGTAAGTCAGAACCTACCTGTAACTATCAGCCTTGTCTTATGCCAGTGGTCTCCCAAAGATATACATCAATCTTCTAAACCTGTGAATATGTTACATTGCATGGCAGACGGAACTCTGGAGATTGGATGAGTTTTCTGGATTATCTGGGTGAACCCAGTGTAATCACGAGGAACCTTATAAGAGTAAGTAGGGGTGTCAGTTTTAGAAAGAAAAAAATGGAAAAAACTATAAAATATAAAAGAAAGGTGAAATAAAAATTATATAAAGGTGAAACATTTTAGAAATAACATTGAGTATACATTTTGAAGAATTTCAATAAACTTGACTGTTTCATTAAAAAAAAATAAGTATGACAGTGGAGACAAGTCATCACAATGATCTGGCTAGGAGCCAAGAAATATGGGAAGCTTCTAGAAGTTGGGAATGGACAGGAATGGATTTTCCCCTTGAACCTTTTGAAGAAATGTAGACTTTGATTTCAGCTCTGTAAAACTTAATTTGGACTTATCTCTAGAACTTTAAGATAAATTGGTATTGTTTTAAGTCACTAAATGTATGGCAGTTTGTTAACATGGCATTAGGAAAATTAATACATTTAGAATCAAAGGAGAATTGGACCATATGAAGATGAAAATTTTTCTGATAGACTCTATACCTTGCTTCCAGCCTCACCTTCAATTCTAGCTGTTTTAGGCTCTCGCTGTGTAACAAATTACCATAAATGTCCCTCTTGCTCTGCTCAGATCTGATTGTTGTTGTTCAGTTGCTACGTTGTGTCCATTTCTTTGCCACCTGATAGACTGCAGCCTGCCAGGCTCCTCTATCCATGGGATTGCCCAGGCGAAGAGTACTGGGGTGGGTTGCCATTTCCTTCTTCAGGATCTTCCTGACCCCAGATATCGAACCCATGTCTCCTGGCAGATGGATTCTTCACACCACTGAGCTACCAGGAAGGGCTGCAGATCTGTTTGGACCATGCATTGATTCTAATCCTTCACCGAGTCACTGCACTCTCAACAGAAATTTACAAAGGGTTGTTGATGCATGCTATTGGTACTGGCTGCTGCAGCTGGTCTTGAAGCAAGGATTAACATTCAGTCGTTTTCCTCTTCCACCACCCATTCTAGATTTTCCTTATGCTGGTTAGCCGTTCAGCTGCTGTAGGTGGCTTGTGATCTCAAGTCTCTTCCCTTCCAAACCTGAAGGACTTGAGCCCTTAATGGTCTTACCATTTTTGGGCCCTGGTTGCTTCAATTTCCTGTTTCCTTTGTTAGTACCAAGCATGGAAAAAGGTTTCAGACTGACTGCTTCCTACCTCTATTGTGTACAACTCCTAATGATATTCAGAGTCCGTTGTCACAGCTAGTATATTTTATTCCTTTCTTTGTCTGCTCTTCTATCAACATGAGGAGCCCACAGTGCCCAAGTAGTGGTTGTAGCTTTTTTTTAAAATGCCAGTTCATCCAATTACATTTCAGTTAGTACAGTTAAGAGGGATCACATTTTGGTAAAGCAAACATTGTTAAGCCATTGGATGGTAGTGCTGTATGGAGCCTTTACTGTGGTTTCTCTGAGAAAGCATAGGTGAAGCAGGTAGGCACACTTGAGCAAGTCTGGCACTGGATAGTTTGAATAATTTATAACTCCAGGTAATAGGGGTGGTCTTCAGTTGTTTCTCGTAGTGGCCCTGGAGTGATTTAGGGCAGGGAGAATGCTGGCTTGGTATGTATGAGAGGATTTTTTTGATGGAAATGGTTGGGGATATGGGCCCTGGGTTCAGTGTTGTTACATCAAAGATGTGCTTCTGGGTTTATTTGCTATCTCTAGGGATTAGGCAGGTAATCCTTGGATGGCCAGCCCTTCCCTGGGTCCTAAAGCGTAAAAACAAAAGCAAAGTCGCTCAGTCGTGTCCGACTCTTTACGACCCCATGGACTGTAGCCTACCAGGCTCCTCCATCCATGGGATTTTCCAGGCAAGAGTACTGGAGTGGGTTGCCATTGCCTTCTCCAGGGGATCTTCCCCGCCCAGGGATCGAACCTGGGTCCTCCCCCATTGTAGGCAGACGATTTTACCATCTGAGCCACCAGGGAAGTCCAAAAGGCTGGGTCCTAAAGGCTCTGCCATATCAGAGCATTAAGATATGTTGTTGTTTAGTCACTGAGTTGTGTGCAGCTCTTCTGCGACCCCACAGACTGTAGCCTGCCAGACTCCTCTGTCCATGGGTTTTCCCAGGCAGGAATGCTGGATTGGGTTGCCATTTCCTTCTGCGGGGGATCTTTCCAACCACACGGATCAAACTTGCATCTCCTGCTTTGGAAGGGGATTCTTTACCACTGAGCCACCAGGGAAGCCCGTTGAAAGATACAGAAAATTTTAAAACATGATTAATGCATTTATGCTTTCTTTAGGCTTACACTCTCTTTTACAGTTTTTGATTGAAAATGTATTAAATAAGTGTATTTTGTCTTACTAGGGTAATAAATGCATTAAAACTATAAGCTGAAATCTACCTTTGGATAGCATAATACTTTTATTGTTGCCTGATTCTTATTGTTTCATTTCTGTTTTGATTTTCTTTTAAATTTTTTTGTGTAGGAGTCCATTCTTAAAAAATACTTCTTTGTCTGCACCTGGTCTTAGTTGGGACACAAAGGATGTTTGATCTTTGTTGTGTCATATGGTCTTTAGTCATGGCATTGAACTCTTAGTTGTGGCATGTGGGATCTAGTTCCCTGACCAGATATTGAACCTGGGCCCCCTGCATTGGGGGCACAGAGTCTTGGCCACTGGACCACCAGGGAAGTCCCTTGGAGTCCCACTTTTAAGTTTTAAAACATTTAAAAGATGTTTTATTGATGATTTCAATATTATATTGTGGTTGGAGAAGGTACTCTTCTACATAAGTTCTTTGAAATTTTGTCTCTGTAATTAGTTTTTTAGTTCCATGTGTACTTGAAAATAATTATATTCTTATATTTTTGTTTAGTGGAAAGTTCTCTATATAACCGTTAAACTTATTAATTTTGTGGATCTGTTCTACATACTCTGATTTATCAGTTTTTAGTACAAGTACATTAGCAATTCATGTAGTGGTTGAAGATTGATTTTTTTCATATAATTATATTAGTTTTGCCTCACTTAAGAGTGAGGTATGAATTAAGTTTTGATGCATTTTGTTAGTTTATTTGTGTTTGTGGTTTGTTTTTTTTTTTTGCCACCCTACACAGCTTGTGAATCTTAGTTCCTTGACCAGGGATTGAACCCAGGCCCTGATAGTGCTGAAAATGCTGAATCCTAACCACTGGACAGCCAGGGAATTCCTGTTTATTTATACTCCTTTTACTGTAAATCATACCTTTCCATACCTATTAATGTTGTCATAATATTGTTTTGTCTGATATTAAGATTTCTACATCATCTTTTTTCTGTGTTGGTGTTTGCCAAAATATTTTAAAATTTATTTTCAGCCTGTTTCTCCTATAAACAACTTTTAGTTGAATTTTGTATTTTATTTTTATATCAAATTTGATAACTTCTTACAAATGAACTAAACACATTTACATCTAGTAGACTAATTTTTTTCATTGATTTGTTTACCACTTTTACTTCTCTTTCTGTCTTTTGATGAGTTGATAATTGAATACTACTTATAACTCAGTTTATAACAAAGTGGGAATGTAGAGTTATCTATTGACATCATTGCCTCAGATCCTTATGTGGCATCAGCCTCAGCCACTAGATCCTTGTGTACCTAATATGCTAGGGAACTGGGTGATACAAATACTGTTTTTATCTCAGTAGTGATGGTTTTTCTGAAAGTAGATTTGGAAGCTTTTGTCCTTCAAAACTGCAAAAGAAGGGAAGGGAGGGAAAAAGGGAGGAAAGAAAAACAGTTGATAAGATTTTTGTATTTAGCATGTGTTTCTTTTTAATAACAAAATAAATACATGCATATCCTATATAGCTTTACCATACTAACATTTCTTCACCAGTATCTGCAGGGACCCATATAGTTTTAATAATTGGTTGGATTAAGTTTTTAGAATGGGTAATATATGCCTGGTTTATAAAACCAATGATCGATAAAATAGAATTTTAAAAGATAAAGCCTTGTTTGAAAAAATGAGATAAATTTATATGTGGGAGTAAGTAGTAGATTAGAAGTAAGACTTGAAAAGTGGGGTTGAAGCCTTGGCTGTGCCAGGATTTAGATATGGAAATAGTTGAGGTGGTTCTGAATTCATGTCCTGTAAGATCATAGAGGCTGAGAGTCACACTTGATACTGGAGACCAGAGCTAAGGATACTGAGTAAAACCAGACATAGGGGTGGATTGCCTTACTTGTTATGGGAGGCACACTGCAACTGCCTGCTACTTGAGAGTAAAACTTACATGGGCACAGCTAACTCCAGATTTACATTATATTTTTTGTTGTGGTTGCCATGTGCTGAGCTCAGTTGGGGAGTTCTGTTATTTAGGAAGAAGAAAACAAAAAGGCAGACAACTAATGGTTCCTGCCATATGGAGGTATGGAAATTGTAAGAACTGTGTACAAGAGGATTTCCGATTCAGTGGGATAAGTATATAAAGAGAAGACGTCGGGTAGATACATGGTGAAGGGATTGACTAACTCTGCTCAGAGATGTATGGGGAAATAATGAAAAAAAAAAAAAAGAGATCATAAAGGATATTCAGGAGTTTGCCGACTGAGGAAGGGCACTTGTATTGAGGAATGGAATACCATATGAAGGAAGCTTAAAGTTATGATATTGATTCTGTAAATTTAATTATCACACACATGGTATTCTGTTAAGGTGCCAAGAATACAAAGTGAAATGAGACTTTGTGTAGTTCATCTAAGAACTTGCTGGGTGGGGAGATGCTATTTAAGCAGCCTGTTTCAGTGACAGGACACTCAGTGCTTTAATAAATAAAAGTTGCAAGAGCACAGTGGCCTGCCTGGTGTGCATGCTCAGTCGTGTCCAACTTTTTGCAACCCCAGGGACTTCAGAGGGTAACAGGGGTCTCCAAACGGAGGAAATAGGCTGCAAGCGTCAGACATTTTTTATCTCTCCCTTAATTGGCAGGAGGAAACAAACTCCAAGTGTCCGATTTTTTTTCCCTTCTCCATACAAAATTAAAAGGAGGTTCTCTATGGAAATATTTTTCTTAAGCTATGTTAATGAAACTGTGTATTTGCTTTGGAATTTGCCTGTCTTCAAAATGGTTCCACCTAAGACTGACTTTCTTTTCTCAAGCCTTGGGCTAATAATAGCTCAACAAACCCGTATTCATATCAGTTGTTTTATGGCTGGGGGATGATACACCTCATGCCATCATATCTCAAAAATGCATATTGTGGAAGAGTGGCCTGGTGAAACTCTGTCAGCCTTGAGGTGTCTCTCTTATCTGATTAATAGCTTTCTAACAGACATGAAACAGCTTGCTAAAACTAGCAAGAGGCAGCACTTTCCATCCCCCTTCTGATGTCTTACGTCAGAAGCTTTCTCTGTCCCTTTTTATACTTTAATGAAACTCTGCTATACAAAAGCAGAGTGATCAAGCCTGGTCCCTGGTCCCGAAGTTAAATCTTCTTCAGAGATCACGAATCTGACACTGTTCACCGTAAGGTATCAGACTGTAGCCCACTAGGCCTCTCTGTCCATGGAATTTTCCAGACAAGAATACTGGAGTGGGTTGCCATTTCCTGCTCCAGGGAATCTTTCCAACCCAAAGATTGAACCTGTGTCCTGCATTGGCAGGCAGATTCCCACTGTGCCACCTGGGAGCACAGTGGAGAGGCACCTAAATCAGCCTTATCTGATGATAAGAGAAATGACTCTTGAATTTAGGTTCCAAAGAAGGAGCAATGCAGGGACAAACATCTTTAAAGGATGCCAAATTGTGGGAGCAGAACATGGATCTTTATGATGGAGCATAGGTGAAAATATGGAAAGATAGGTTTATATGAAGGTGGTTTTATTCTGAGGGCTCGGAGGAACCATTGAAGGATTTTGAGTAGGGGACTTTAAAGCTCAGATTACTGTGGCTGTAGCATGCATACTGGTCATTTACAATTTAATAATTAAACAGAAAATGATTAAAAAGGGAAACATGGACCTAGGAAGTATAAATCTATTGGGTTGACCAAAAAGTTTGTTTGGTTTTTCCACAACATTTTACAGAAAAACCTGAATGAACTTTCTGGCCAACCCAATATATACCTTTTCCCCCAAATTTTTAATGTTGTAGTAAAATACATATAATACAAAATTTACCATCCTAAACACTCCTCCCAGTTTTATTGAGATATAATTGAAATCGCGTGCTATGTAAATTTAAGGTATACAACATAGTGATTTGACTTATATGTATCATGAGATGATTAGCAGAGTAGGTTTAGTGAGTATCCATCATCTCATATAGATGCAACATTAAAAAATAGAAAAAAATTTTCCTTGTGATGAGAGCTCTTAGATTTATTCTCTTAACAATGTTCATCTGTCACTTGCAGCAGTGTTAATTATCTTTATCATGTTTTACATTATATCCCTAGTATTTATTTATCTTGTAACTGAAAGTTAGTACCTTTTGATTACCTTCATCCAATTCCCTCTCCCTGAACCCCTCTGGTAGCCACAATACTGGACTCTTTTTCTGAATTTGTTTGTTTTTGAAGTATAATTGACCTGCAACACTGTATGTCTCTGATATACAGCATAGTGATTCATATTTTTATATATTTCAAAATGATCATGATAAGTCATTGTTATCTGCCACCATACCAAGTTATTACATTAATTATTGACATATTTCCTATACTGTATTTTTCATATCTGTGACTGATTTATTTTGTAACTGAGAGTTTATACCTCTTAATCTCCCCCACTTATTTCTCCTGTTCCCCCTACCCCTCCCCTCTGGCAGCCACCTGTTTGCTTTCTGTATCTTTCTGTTGTTATGTTGGTTCCTTTGTTTTCTAGAGTCTGCATATAAGTGAAATCATTCAGTATTTGTCTTTCTCTGTCTGACTTACTTCCCTTAGCATTGTACCCTCTTAGGTCCATCCATCCATGTTGTTGCACATGCAAGATTTCATCTTTTATATGGCTGAGTAATATTCTTGTGTCTGTGTGTGTATGTATGTGTGGGTACACATACGTATATACCACATTTTCTTTATCCACTCACCTGTTGGTCACTTAGTTTGTTTCCATATCTTCAGTTCAGTTCAGTCGCTCAGTTGTGTCTGACTCTTTGACACCCCATGAATCACAGCGCGCCAGGCCTCCCTGTCCATCACCAACTCCCGGAGTTCACCCAGATTCACTTCCATTGAGTCAGTGTTGCCATCCAGCCATCTCATCCTCTGTCATCCCCTTCTCCTCCTGCCCCCAATACCTCTTAGCATCTGGGTCTTTTCCAGTGAGTCAACTCTTTGCATGAGGTGGCCAAAGTACTGGAGTTTCAGCTTTAGCATCATTCCTTCCAAAGAAATCCCAGGGCTGATCTCCTTCAGAATGGACTGGTTGGATCTCCTTGCAGTCCAAGGGACTCTCAAGAGTCTTCTCCAACACCACAGTTCAAAAGCATCAATTCTTCAGCACTTAGCCTTCTTTATAGTCCAACTCTCACATCCATACATGACCACAGGAAAAACCATAGCCTTGACCAGACGGACCTTTGTTGGCAAAGTAATGTCTCTGCTTTTGAAAATCCTGTCTAGGTTGGTCATAACTTTTCTTCCAAGGAGTAAGCGTCTTTTAATTTCATGGCTGTAATCACCATCTGCTGTGATTTTGGAGCCCAGAAAAATAAAGTCTGACACTGTTTCCACTGTTTCCCCATCTATTTCCCATGAAGTGATGGGACCACATGCCATGATCTTCAACTTTTCCACTCTCCTCTTTCACTTTCATCAAGAGGCTTTTTAGTTCCTCTTCACTTTCTGCCATAAGAATGATGTCATCTGAATATCTGAGGTTATTGATATTTCTCCTGGCAATCTTGATTCCAGCTTGTGCTTCTTCCAGTCCAGGATTTCTCATGATGTACTCTGCATGTAAGTTAAATAAGCAGGGTGACAATATACAGCCTTGATGTACTCCTTTTCCTATTTGGATCCAGTCTGTTGTTCCATGTCCAGTTCTAACTTTGCTTCCTGACCTGCATACAAATTTCTCAAGAGGCAGGTCAGGTGGTGTGGTATTCCCATCTCTTTGAGAATTTTACACAGTTTATTGTGATCCAAACAGTCAAAGGCTTTGGCATAGTCAATAAAGAAGAAATACTTGTTTTTCTGGAACTCTCTTGCTTTTTCCATGATCCAGCGGATGTTGGCAGTTTGATCTCTGGTTCCTCTGCCTTTTCTAAAGCCAGCTTAAACATCAGGAAGTTCACAGTTCACATATTGCTGAAGCCTGTCTTGGAGGATTTTGAGCATGACTTTACTAGCGTGTGAGATGAGTGCAGTTGTGCGGTAGTTTGAGCATTCTTTGGCATTGCCTTTCTTTGGGATTGGAATGAAAACTGACCTTTTCCAGTCCTGTGGCCACTGCTGAGTTTTCCAAATTTGCTGGCATATTGAGTGCAGCACTTTCACAGCATCATCTTTCAGGATTGTAAATAATGCTTCAGTCAACATAGAGGTGCATATATCTTTCTAAGTTAGTGTTTTGATTTACTTTAGGTAAATACCCAGTAGTCAAAATGCTGGGTCATATAATAGTTCTATTTGTAGGTTTTTGAGGAACCTTGATACTGTTTTCTGTAGTGGCTGTACCAGTTTACATTTCCACCAACAAGTGCATAAGGCTTCCATTTCCTCCACATCTTCACCAGTACTTACTTGTCCTTTTGATAATAGCCATTCTGGCAAATGTGAAATGACCTCTGAGTGAAGTCCTAAATCTATTTTTGAGTGAAAATTACACATGGAGCCCTTGAGGGGAAAGTAGAATTATGTACAGCAGTTCATGTGAAAGATGCCCAAATGTTATGATTAATTGCATGTTAAATAGGCTGGAATTTCAGGTGACCATGAGTTTGGTGTATGTCAGGAGAATATGGTTGGTAAATTTTACCATAAATATGGTGAAAGTGATGATGCAATCTAATCCTTATTTATACTGTATATTCCCCTGTGCTGTGTGTTTCGTATTCTTTTGGAAATACGTACAACTTCAAGTGACACTTTTAAGATGTACAATAATTAGAGTATGCTAAAGAGTAAGGAGTGGAATAGTGAGGTGGTTAATATAATGAAAAAAATAAAAAACAAGATACATATGGTCTTGTTTAGGCCATAAAATTTAAGGGGAAACTTAGATCATAATTTTGATACTCAAAAAAAGACTTTTTGATTTTATCTTATTCAATCCCCTTGTTTTACAGATTAGGAAATGGAGTTTCTGGGAGGTTGATATGACATTCCCTGAGTCATAGCTAGTGACTGAGCAATTTTTAGAACCCAAGTGTGTGGTTAAAAAGGAAATTGAACACATCATAAGCATGTTTTATTCACAGGGCAGTCAAGCAGGACTGGAACAAGCAACTAAGTTGCCTAGGATACAGAATTGAAGGAAGTACTCATTCTTAGGTGCAGACCTTGCACTTGCAGGATCCTTATTTGTCAGTGTAATATATGAACATGCTTTAAAATGTCAAATAAGACTAAGAGGTACCTCCCAGCCCAACACATTAGGGAAGCCTGAGGAAGCTAGGTGGCGTGATGATAGAAGAGATTGTCCCTTAAGACCTAGCCCTCTGTGTGCGATTATCTAACAGTTTGTGAGGACTTGGCGGAACATTGCTTCACTCTCTGAGAGCAGTGTAGGGTGTACTGTTGTCAGGCTTGGACTGTTTCCTATTCTTTTCCCCTTGAATCAGAGAGATTTTCCTTTGTGCTTCTAAAGTTGTGTTCACCTACACAACCACCTGGGATTCTCTCAAGCTTGGCTGCAGAGTTAGAGAATCTATAGACAATCCTCATTTCTTCTATGTTACAGTGCACATACCAATGTGGAGGAAGTTTAGAGATAATTGTAAAAAAGACAAGATAAATCGGGTGTTTTACCGTCATAGTCAAGTAAAACTCGTCTCTTTCCGACTCCTTTTTTGTTTTTTTGAGGGTGGAGTCACCTGATAGGCTGCAGTCCATGGGGTCATGAAGAGTCAGACACGACTGAGCGACTTCACTTTCACTTTCATACATTGGAGGAGGAAATGGCAACCCACTCCATTGTTCTTGCCTGGAGAATCCCAGGGACTGAGGAGCCTGGTGGGCTGCCGTCTGTGGGGTTGCACAGAGTCGGTCGGACATGACTGAGGCAACTTAGCAGCAGCAGCAGCAGTTACCTAGTTCAGCTCCATTCTTCTTGGAAAAAGAACATGTTTCTTTTTGAGAGTCCTTTCCCCAGCATTTAGGGATTAGAGACAGACAAGGCTGAGTAAAATGCCTCCTTCCATGTTTGTATTTATCTGCACCTCCAGGATGGATGACTCATGGAGTAGAAAAGCTCTCCTCTAACTATTAGTAGTTTCCTTTTTCACATTACCCTGTGTGAGGAGAATGAAGCCAGAATGTACAGTCTCTGTCTTAGAACTAGTAAGAATAAACTTGTTATGCTGCTCTTCTGGATCTGTCCTGTTTTAACCTGATACCAAGCTTGGTTTCTTAGGACCATTATATTTTTTGTTTTTTCAGTTCAGTTCAGTTCAGTCGCTCAGTCGTGTCTGACTCTTTGTGACCCCATGAGTCGCAGCACGCCAGGCCTCCCTGTCCATCACCAACTCCCGGAGTTCACACAAACTCACGTCCATCGAGTCGGTGATACCATCCAACCATCTCATCCTCTGTTGTCCCCTTTTCCTCCTGCCCCTGATCCCTCCCAGCATCAGAGTCTTTTCCAATGAGTCAACTCTTCACATGAGGTGGCCAGAGTATTGGAGTTTCAGCTTTAGCATCAGTCCTTCCAATGAACACCCAGGATTGATCTCCTTTAGAATGGACTGGTTGGATCTCCTTGCAGTCCAGACTCTCAAGAGTCTTTTCCAGCACCACAGTTCAAAAGCATCGATTCTTCAGCACTCAGCTTTCTTCACAGCTCAACTCTCACATCCATACATGACCACTGGAAAAACCATAGCCTTGACTAGATGGACCTTTGTTGGCAAAGTAATGTCTCTGCTTTTGAATATGCTATCTAGTTTGGTCATAACTTTCCTTCCAAGGAGTAAGCGTCTTTTAATTTCATGGCTGCAGTCATCATCTGCAGTGACTTTGGAGCCCCAAAAAATAAAGTCTGACATTGTTTCCACTGTTTGCCCATCTATTTCCCATTTTGTTTTCTAGGCCTTTGGAATTCAAGGCAGACCATATGTTTTCATATTACATTTTAAAATAGGTGTGTTCTGGCAGCTGAGAGTTTATAAAATGAAAAGAGAGGCTAAGTCACCATGGAAGCCCAGATAAATGTATAAACAGTAGCAGCACACTGGACCTAATTTATGCATACAGTTGGCATAGTTTATGAAGCTGATTGGAAGTGAAATGTGTTTAAGATAAGTCAGCATTATAGGTAAAATAATAGTAACAAGAAGTAAAACTTTGCCCACTAGTCTGTAAGCTCTTCCAGGACAGCTTTAGTTTTGTAAGCTGGTTCACTGACACTGTGCTCGACACACAGTAAGACCTCAAAAAAACACCTGGTAAACGTTTACAAGTGAAAGCTTGGTAAAATCAGTGATTTGGTTGTTTATAAGCACCTAAACACCACATAGTGTTCAGTGTTAGCTTTCATTAACCCATTGCAAAGTGTTTATATGTACAGGCACACATACACCCAAAATTGTTAAATCTGAAATTATCTATACTTGAGTTAGAATTTCCTTAATCCTCGTCTAGCTTTTTATATTCTTGCTTTTTCATTTTTCTTCCATCTGAAGTCTTCTTATACTGTTCTCTCCTTTAAATTTAACACTTTTTTTTCCCAGTCAGTTCTGATGCCTGTCATTCTTGTATGTGACCCTTTTAGTTGGTTTGTAACAGAAAGGTACTTTTTTGCTTGTGAAATGAAAGATTCAGAGATAGATTCTAGATAAAAGATGATTAAGTTTAGAGGCTAAAAAAATGGAATCTAATCTTTATTTGCCTCTCAGCTTCATTGCCAGGTTCCACGTGGTGATGGTTACTCTGAGTATGCATGTTCTCAGATTTTAGTCTGTTGGGAAAGGGTATTATCCCAGTAACCCCCCTAGACATACTGGGAATCTTTCAGGATGAGCACATTGAAGTTAGTTATTTGGGGATTTCCCCTTCTTCATTGTTTACTGAGAGATCTGTAGCCCAACCTAACTTCCGGAGCTAGTCACTTGGGTATTGTCACTCTGCTGATTTTTATCAGAAACAGGAAGTTGTCAAGTTATGTACTAAAGTACAGTACATTTCTAAAATTGCATTTGTATTAGCATGGGAGATTTCCCTTTAGAATCACTGCTGCTGCTGCTAAGTCACTTCATTCGCTAGCTGGTTCTTTACATTTTCCTTGGAATATAATAACTGGGTTCCCCCAAATGGTCTATATACATAGCAAGACGCTCCCCAGGTGGCGCTAGTGGTAAAGAATCTGCCTGCCTCTGCTGGAGACGAAAGAGACACGGGTTCAGTCCCTGGGTCCAGAAGACCCCCTGGAGGAGGGCATGGCAACCCACTCCAGTATTCTTGCCTGTAGAATCTCATGGACAGAGGAGCCTGATGGGCCACAGTCCATGGGGTTGCAAAGATCAGATACTACTGAAGTGACTGAGCACTCAAACATATGTAGCAAACATTACCCTTTCTCACTGTGCACATATCCTGCACAATATGAAGATGATTGTTAACATGACTTAGTGTCATTAATATGTATGGATGTGAGAGTTGGACTATAAAGAAAGCTGATCACCGAAGAATTGATGCTTTTGAACTGTGGTGTTGGAGAAGACTCTGGAGAGTCCCTTGGACTGCAAGGAGATCCAACCAGTCCATTCTAAAGGAGATTAATCCTGGGGGTTCATTGGAAGGAATGATGCTAAAGCTGAAACTCCAGTACTTTGGCCACCTCATGCAAGAGTTGACTCATTGGAAAAGACCCGGATGCTGGGAAGGATTGGGGGCAGGAGGAGAAGGGTACGACAGAGGATGAGATGGCTGGATGGCTTCACCGACTCAATGGACATGAGTTTGGGTGGACTTCAGGAGATTGTGATGGAGAGGGAGGTCTGGCGTGCTGCGATTCATGGGGTGTCAAAGAGTCAGACACAACTGAGTGACTGAACTGAACTGAACTGAATGAATTTATAAAAGTAGGTTGGGAAGGACTTATTTTTAGGTGTTTGGCTTGATGTTATTCCCACATTTAGATAAGCAGTTCTCTAAAGGGGCTTCCCTGGTTGCTCAGTGGCAAAGAACCCAGAGGAGCCTGGTGGGCTACAGTCTGTGGGGTCTCAAAGAGTCAGACATGACTTAGCAACTGAACAACAGTAACAACAACAACAACATTCCTAAAGTGGACCTTTTAGGGAGTTCATAAGGCCCAAACTGTTTTCATTAGACTGAGATGTTCAGTTTCTGTTTCCACTCTGAAATTACTAGAGACTGCTTGAAATGCAGTGTTATAAAGATGTCAGCATTTGGAAGATCTGCAAAACTTGGTGAATGTATATTGAGTGATGATACAATACCATATATGAGTAAAAATAGTTAAAATTTCAGGTCAACCAACGAATGTTTTCTGCTGTATTTTTATTTTAGTTTATGTACAGTAGGATTCACACTTTGGGGTATAAATGAGATTTGACACATACTTGGAGTGATGTAATCACAGTGATGTAACACCACAGTGTTGGTACAGAACAGTTCCTTCACCTGCTCAAGAAAATAAAATTTCCTTCTTGCTATGTAGTCATACTTTCTTCCTACCATTAACTTGTGAAAGCTACTGATCTAGTCTCTGTTCACATTAGTTTTGCCTTTTCCAGAAGGTCATATGTAGCCTTTTGAGTCTGACTCAGTGAGATAGCTGTGTCCTACGCAAGTTATGTTTAATTCTGTAAGAAGCTGCCAGACTGTTTTCCATAGTGGCTCTGCTGTTTTGCATTCCAACAAGCAGTGTATGGATTCAAGCTTCTCTGCAGCCTCATTCACGCCTATTATTGTCAGTTTTCGTGTTTCCTTCTTTCTCCTCTGTTTCACTTGCTTTCCTTGCTCCCTTTTTACCTTTCTTTCCTTCCTTCCTTCCTTACCTCCTTTCTCTTTTTAAGCCATTTAATAGCTGTGTAGTGATAGTGTTTTGTGGGTTTAATTTGCATTTCTGTAATAACTAATGATATTGAAGATCTTTTCATATGCTTATATGCTTTCTATATGTCTTCTTTGGTGAAGTATCTCTTCAAATATTTTGTCTATTCTGGAACTTCCTGGTGGTCCAGTAGTTAGGATTCCATGCGTCCAATGCTGGGGGCACGGGTTCAATCCCTGGTTGGGAACTAAGATCCCACATACTGTACAATGTGGCCAGAAAGAAAATTTTTAAAAATTGCCCATTTAAATATTAAATATTTAACATTTAATTAAATATATTAATTTAATAATCAGTGGCAAAGCATTTATTATTAAAGGATAATTTAGTGTATGAAACCTCACATACTAGTGGTTCTACTGGCCTGGCTCCCATGGCTTTGGGCTGGGAGTCTTTGTCAGGCCTGTTGAAACCCAGGTAATAGCCTCCTCTTTGGAAACTGGACAGGCAGCCTTCATGATTTCAGAGTCGCCTTTAGGGTATTTGTTCTCATGTCTTGAAGAATATCCCAAGTTCCCAACTGAATAGATTTGTGGTCCCACCATGTAAAAGTCTTCTAAGAAAACTGACAGTCTTTCTTCTTCTTCCAGTTCAGATTGGCTGTTTCCTGCTTGGGTGTCTAATTAAGTCTAATTTCACAACCGTACTAATCTCTTTACCAAAGGGTCCTTAGCCACAACCGTAGTGTTCTGTTCTGAACATAGTGCTTTCTCATTTTTTCCAGTATATGTAGGCAGAGAGGTTTTCAACTTAACATTTAAATTTATGTTTACCACTTGACAAGAGAACAATTCTATCTTTATGTCTCTACTTGCATTTTACTATTAACATTCAAGGGAAGCTATACTGCTGCTTCTGCACATTTGGAAATAGCGTCAGCCAAATAGTTCGATTTCATCCTCAAAAGTTATACCTTCCACTGAACAATAAGACACGAACAAGTTGTCTTCTTGGTCATTCTTGCTAGAGAGAGGGTGATTTTATTGATCATTTCAAAGAACATCCTTTTGGTTTCAGAGTAAGTAAGTAAGTGTTAGTCGCTTAGTCGTATCTGACTCTTTGCGACCTCATGGACTGTAGCCCGCCAGACTCCTCTGTCCATGGGATTCTCTAGACAAGAATACTAGAGTCGATTTCCATTTCCTCCTCCAGGGGGATCTTCCCGACACAGGGATTGAACTCAAGTCTCCCACATTCATTTATGTTTTGTTTCAGTTTCATGGATTTCTGATCATTATGAAGTTCTGTTTCTTTTGGGTTTAGTGTGTGCTGCTTTTTCTAGTTTCTTAGGGTGGAAGCATGAAGTGAAGTGAAGTTGCTCAGTCGTGTCTGACTCTTTGCAACCCCGGACTGTAGCCTACCAGGCTCCTCAGTCCACGGAATTTTCCAGGCAAGAGTACTAGAGTCGGTTGCCACTTCCTTCTCCAGGGGATCTTCTCAACCCAGGGATTGAACCCGGGTCTCCCACGCTGCAGGCAGACGCTTTACCGTCTGAGCCACCAGGGAAGCGTACATTACTGCTTTGAGATCTTCTTTTCATACATCTTGTAATAGCATTTTAATGCTGTAAATTTCCTTCCAAGCAGTGCTTTAGCTTCATCCAGCAAATTTTCATTTGTTGTGTTTCATTATTCATTCAGTTCAAAATATTTTCTAGTTTCTTTTGAGAAGACCCTTTGGTGCATGAATTATTTAGAATTGTTGTTTAATTTCCAAATATTTAGAGATTTTCCAGTTCCTTTCTGTTCCTGATTTCTAGTTTAATTCCTTCATGGTCAGAGAACATATGCTATGTGATTTCAGTTATTTTACACTTATTAAGGTTTGCTTTATGGTCCAGAATATGGTCTGTTTTGGTGTACTTGAAAGATTTGTACATATGTTGTATTGTTGAGTATAAATGTCAATTAGATTCAGAGGGCTGATGTTTAGATCTTCTGTATCTTTGCTCCTTTTCTGTCTACTTATTCTATGTATTATCAAGAGTAGTGTTACAGTCCCCAAGAAAAATGGGGAATTTCTTTACTTCTTTCAGTTTTACTGGTTTTAGCTTCATGTACTTTGGAACTCTTGTTTTGCTGTTGTTCAGTTGCTGAGTGGTGTCCCACTCTTTGCGACCCCATGGACTGTAGCACGCCCGGCTTTCCTGTCCTTCACCATCTCCTGAAGTTTGCTCAGATTTATATCCATTGAGTCAGTGATGCTATCTAACCAACTCATCCTCTGCCACGCTCTTCTCCTTTTGCCTTCAGTCTTTTCCCAGCATCAGGGACTTTTCCAGCTCTTCACATCAAGTGGCCAAACTATTGGAGCTTCAGCTTCATCATCAGTCCTTCCAATGAATATTCAGGGTTGATTTCTTTTAGAATTGACTGGTTTAATCTTGCAGTCAGTCCAAGGGACTCTCAAGAATCTTCCCCAGCACCACAGTTGGAAGGAATCAGTTCTTTGGCATTCAGTCTTCTTTATGGTCCAACTCTCACATCCATACATGACTGGAAAAACCATAGCTTTGCCTGTACAGACCTTTGTACAGGAAAAGTGACGTCTTTGCTTTTTACTATGCTTTGTAGGTTTGTCATAGCTTTTTTTCCAAGGAGCAAGCGTCTTAATTTCATGGCTGCAGTCACCATTCATAGTGATTTTGTTTGGAGCCCAAGAAAATAAACTGTGTCACTGTTTCCATTGTTTCCCCATCTATTTGTCATGCAGTGATGGGAGTGGATGCCATGATCTTCGTTTTTTGAATGTTGCGTTTTAAGCCAGCTTTTTTAACTCTTTTCTTTGACTCTCATCAAGAGGCTCTTTAGTTCCTTTTTGCTGTTTGCCATTAGAGTGGTATTATCTACATACCTGAGGTTATTAATACTTCTCCCAGCAATCTTGATTCCAGCTTGTGATTCATCCAGCACAGCATTTTACTTGATGTAGTCTGCTTGTAAGTTAAATAAGTAAGGGTGTCAGTATACAGCCATGTCTTACTCCTATCCCAATTTTGAACCAGTCTGTTGTTCCGTGTCTGGTTGTAACTGTTGTTTCTTGACCTGCATACGGGTTTCTCAGGAGACAGGTAAGATGGTCTGGTATTCCCATGTCTTTAAGAATTTTCTGTAGTTTGTTGAGATCCACACAGTCAAAGGCTTTAGCATAGTCAGTGAAGCAGAAGTAGATGTTGTTCTGGACCTTTGCTTTCTCTGTTGAGCCAGTGAATGTTGGCAGTTTGATCTCTGGTTCCTCTGTCTCTTTGAAATCTAGCTTGTACATCTGGAATTTCTCAGTTCATGTACTGTTGAAGCCTAGCTTGAAGGATTTTGAGCATAACCTTACTAGCATGTGAAATAAGCACAGTTGTATGGTAGTTTGTACATTCTTTGGTACTGCCTTTCTTTGGGATTGGAATGAAAACTGACCTTTTCCAGTCCTGTGGCCACTGCTGGGTTTTCCACATTTGCTGACGTGTTGAGTGAAACACTTTAACATCATCATCTTTTAGGGTTTGAAATGGCTCAGCTGGAATTCTATCACCTCCACTAGTGTGGTTTGTCGTACAGCTTCCTAAGCCCCACTTGACTTCAGACACCAGGATGTCAGGCTTTAGGTGAGTGACCATATCATTGTGGTTATCTGGGTCATTAAGACCTATTTTATGTAGTTCTTCTGTGTATTCTTGCCACATCTTTTTAATGACTTCTACTTCTGTTAGATCCTTACCGTTTCTGTCCTTTATCATGCCCATCCTTGCATGAGATGTTCCCTTGCCTTGATATTTCCAATTTTCTTGAAGAGATCTCTAGTTTTCCCCATTCTCTTGTTTTCCTCTACTTGTTTGTACTGTTCATTTAAGAAGGCTTTCTTACCTCTCCTTGCTGTTCTCTGGAAGTCTGCATTCAGTTGGTTATCTTTCCCTGTCTCCCATGCTTTTTGTTCTTTTCTTTCCTCAGCTGTGTAACGCCTACTCACACAACCATTTTGCCTTCTTGCATTTCTTTTTCTTTGGGATGGTTTTGGTCACTGAGTCCTGTACAGTGTTACAAATCTCTGTCCATAGTTCTTCAGGCACTATCTACCAGATCTACAGAATATTAGAGTGGGTTCCCATTACTTTCTCCAGAGTGTCTTCCAGACCCAGGGATCAAGCCCACCCACATCTCCTGCATTGACAGGTGGATTCTTTGCCTTTGAGCTACCTGGGAAGCCCCTGGTAATTTTCATTCTGAAATCTATGTGGTTAGATATTAATATAGCCACTACAGCTTTCTTTTGAAATAATACATGCTTGATTCTTTTAATCTATATAGCATCATATTTAAACTGGATTTTTGGTAACAGTTGGGTCTTACTTGTTAATTTAATCTTGTAGGTCATTTATATAATTATTGATACATTTGAGTTTTAATATTTGTTTGTTTCTTGTGTTTTTTGTTCCCATTTTTCCTTTTCCTTCTTTTGGATTGAGTATTTTTTAAATATCCATTTTAATGTATCAGTTTTTGGCTATATCTCTTTGTCCCTCTTTTTAGTAGTTGCTCTAAAGACTTTTTAGTAGTATGCTCTAAATAATATACCATATATTTAATATTTAATTTTCCCCATATTATTAAATATAAATATAGTATATTAAATTAAACATTATACTTCCATGGTGGCTCAGTTGGTAAGGAATCTACCTGCAATGCAAGAGACCCATGTGGGTCAGGAAGATCCTCTGGAGAAGGAAATGGCTACCCACTCCAGTGTTCTTACCTGGAGAATTCCATGGACAGAGGATCCTGGTGGGCTATTACAGTTCATGGGGTTGCTGACTTGAATGCAACTGAGTGACTAACACTTTTACCCCTTCTTCCCTCCCACCTCCTCGTATATCTTTTAAGTTTATATTTTACAACTTAAGCTAAAACATAAAGCCTTAACAGCTGTTTAGGTTCCATTGCCCTATCCACTTACATGATGATTGTCATATGAATTGTACATATATAGGTTGAAAGCTCCCCCATGTAAATGTTTTAATATTCCCTTTCAAGAGCTGTGTATATTTTGAAGCTCTTAAGAGATGAAAATTAATCTTCTTATATTCACCCAGATAGTTCCCATTTTTATTACTCCTCCATCATTCCTGAAGTTTTGTTTCCCTCTGATACAATTTTTTTTTAAAACTAGTTTTAGCCTTGAAACTTCTTTTACATGTGTTTTAGAGCTAGAGTGTTGGCAACAAACTGATATTATTTTGCTTCATCTGAAAGTATCTTTATTTCATTTCATTCCTGAAGGATATTTTCCCTGAATATAGAATTCTGAATTTTCAGTTGTTTTCTTCTAGCATTTTTAAATATGGGTCATGGTTTCTGATGAAAAGTCATTACATTCAAATTGCTCCCTATGTCAGGATTTTTCAACTTTAGTACTTTGGACAGGAAATTTCTTGTTGTGGGGTCCTATCCTGTTCATCATAGGATGTTGAGCAGTATCTCTAGCTTATATCCATTAGCACTCCTGCCCCTGTCCCCCCCCCCCCACACACACACACACACACAGTGATGATAAAAAAATGACTCTGGACACTGATAAAAAAATGACTCTGGACATTGTAACATCCCCAGGGATGTAAAATAACCCCCAGCTGAGAACCACCAACTTGTATGTAATATGTTGTTTTTCTCTGGCTGCTTTCAAGATTTTTCTTTTACTTATTGTTTTTAGCAGTTAGATTATGATGGGCTTGGACATGATTTGAATTTATCCTGTTTGGGTTTGCTTATTTTCTTGAATCTATAAGTTCTTGACTTTTGCTAACTTTTGGAAAGTTTCATCTACTGTTTCTTCCAAGTATTTTTTCCTGCATCAATAGCTTTTCTTTAGGGTTTCCAAAGACATGAATAGCTTTTTTGATATTGTCCCATTGGTCCCTGAAGCCCTGTTTTTTTCTTTTTCAAAAATATTTTCTCCTCTCCGTTCTTCAGATTGGATAATTTTTATTGATCTGTCTTCAGGTTTACATAGTTTTCCCTTTGTGGTACTTTGCTGAATGGGACCCTTTAAAAAGATATGTTCATTTCCTAATCTCTGTAATTTGTGAATATTACCTTATGTGATAAACCGGTGTGATTAATTAATTTGAGAATTTTGAAAGGAGGATAAATTCCTGGATTGTCTGGTAAGCTGTAAATCCCATGACAAGTGTGCTTATAAGAGTGAGGGAGGGAGAGATTTGCTAGACAGAAGGGGAGGAGGCATTATAACCACAGGGGCAGAGTGATGCAGCCACAAGGAATGTTACAGCCGCCAAAAGCTGAAAGAGGCAAAGTACACGTTGTTCCCTAGAGCCTTCAGAGCTAGTACAGCCCTGTCAGCACCTTGATTTCAGACTTCTTGATTGTATCCTTAATTGAGACCTTCAGATCTGTGACAGAATAAATTTCTGGTTTTTTTAAACCACCCAGTTTCTTACAGCAGTCATAGAAAATGAATACATCTGCCATCTTGATTCTGCATTCTATCCAGTGAAGTTTTTATTTCAAATATTGTGATTTTTAAATTCTAACATTTGATTCTATTTAATAGCAGCTTCTCAGATTTATTTTTCCATATGAGTGTTTACCTTTACTAATGGAATGCGATTATATTGGCTACTTTAAGATTTTTGTAAGTCCAACATCTGCGTTATTTATTGGTTGACATCTATTGGTTGTCCTTTTCCAATTTTCTGCCAAATTTTCCTGCTTCTTGGTATGTTGGGTAATTTGGGGTTATATACTGGACATTTAGAGTATTATGTTGTGAGAATTTGGATTCTGTTAAAATGCTTTGGAGAATTTGCTGTTGTTTAAGCAGGCGTCAGTCTGGTAGGTTCAGAGCAGTTTTTACTTGGCTTTGATGGACAGTAGTTCCAATATCAGTTTCAGTTTCTAAACCTTTGCTGTACTGATTGCATCTGTTTGCTGTATGCACCGGTCATGGATGGACTGGGCTTGGGCGGCATTTATTTTGTATTTCAGTTCTCAGTGCTTTTGTAATACTTTTTTGGAAATTCTAGGAATGTCCAACTTGGTGGAGGTTTAGTACTTACGTTGGTTCATAATTAGAATTATAGATATTAAAGATTCATAAGCTCAATACTAGTTGAAGTGTTAAGGATAACTTTTATTCAATAAATATTACAATAGGGAAGAGAGAATTCAACTTTGTCAAAACAAAAGGCAGGAGGCTTTTTAGAAACTGGAGTGTGCTAAGGGAAAGGCATCCAGTGGTGTTGAAGTGGGGTTGGTCCATATGCTTAGGGGAACCTGGGTTTGTAATTGTTACTTATCCAGAGGAGAAATAAACTTCTCTTTATAACAGAGGCAGTGGTGCAGGTTTTAGATTTAAGTGAAAGTCTCTCAGTCGTATTCAACTCTTTGCAACCCTTTGGACTGTAGCCCACCAGCCTCCTCTGTCCATGGAATTCTCCAGGCCAGAATACTGGAGTGGGCCACCAGGGAAGCCCAAGTTAGAGCAAGGCACCCACCAAAGTTCAGTCTCTATCTTCCTACAGGGTCTGGGAACAAGAATGAGAATTATATTCTTGAATGTTTGTATTTTAAACAGATTGCTCTACAGTTCTTGAAAAGGCAGTTTTAGGTGGTAGACAGTTATTATCTCAAGGGGTCAGAGGAAGTATTTATAATTGCAAGCTTTCTAAAGTAACTGCTCTAAGAGGGATTTCAGGGGCCTGTCATCAAGTTTTAGCTGGAACAAACAGTAAATTCTTCTGGCAACATTGAACTTTCTCAGGCAGGAAATTAACGGGGCTGGAGGAGTCATCTTAGGGATGGAACCATAAGTTGTTGGAAACTATGCTAGTGTTTGTTCAAGTCTGTTAGTGTGAGAAGTCATTTATGACAGAGCATTTATGCTGAGAGTCTGTAGTTTTTGTAGATCAAATTTGAAGCCTAGTCAAGAAGAGGGTTCAGAGGAGCCTGACTAGAATTTGGTCAAGAAGAAGTCTTTGTCATAGATTACATTCTTCTGCTCTTCTTTCATGGGCGTTTTCCCCATATTCTCCAGTTCCTATAGCCAGAAAAGTTGGGTTCTCTTATTAGACTTCTGAGCACTGAAGAATTGATGCTTTCAAATTGTGATGCTGGAGAAGACTCTTGAGAGTCCTTTGGACAGCAAGGAGATCAAACCATTCAATCCTCAAGGAAATCAACCCTGAATATTCATTGGAAGGAGTAATGCTGAAGCTCTAATACTTTGGCCACCAGATGTGAAGAGCTGACTCATTGGAAAACACTCTGATGCTGTGAAAGATTGAAGGCAAGAGGAGACAGCAATGACAGAGGATAAGATGGTTGGTTGGCATCACCGACTCAGTGGACATGAGTTTGAACAAACTCAGGGACATAGAGAAAGGGACAGGGAAGCCTGGTGTGCTGCAGTCCATGGGGTCTCAAAGAGTTGAACATGACTTAGTGACTGAACAACAGCACGTACAGTTTCAGTCTCCCATGTTGTTGCTCAGTTTGTGGCACAACTATGCCTGCCTTCAGGGTGAAGTACTTAGAGAAAGCATAGGTGTCCCTTTGGATTCTTTTTTAAGAAAAATTATTTCTCTCTTGGTTGTGCCACACAGCATGTAGGAAGCTAGTTCCATGACCAAGACTCAAACCCACATTCCCTGCATTGGGAGCACAGAGTCTTAACCTCTGGGTTGCCAGGGAAGTTCCCTCTCGCGGTTTTAATATATATGCTATCTCCACCATTGTGGCAGTAATGCAGATGCACCGTTGCCAGCCTTGGGACAGGGCTGGGAGAGGAGGAGAAGAAGAAAACAACCTCAGGGACTGAACTTACCCACTCTGACTTTCAAGAGCCTTTTCCCCCAGTGCTTTGGCCAGGTGAGCTGCTCTTCCATATGAGGTTTTTCCTTATTGTACCTGCTGCACAGTTTCCTGTTCCACTTAGTTTTAGGTCAAAGCTAAGAAATAAAGTGTGTGTGTGTGGTGAGGTGACCAAAAGGAAATTTATTGTTCAGTCAGATTTCAAAGGAAATTTATGTATTCAAAGAGAAATCTATGTATTGATCTTTTTTCATTTTGATTTTCCTCTTCAAGCTACCTGTTGTATACTTCCCAGAGTCCTTAGGTAGCTGATTCTTTGCATTTTTTTTCATGGAGATTTTGGTTGTGATCAGTTGGAGAGAGAGTTTGCAGCAGGCTTATTTATACTCATCATTCCTGAAATTAAAAATACTTGGGCCAGTGATTTTTAATATTTAAAACAGTATGGAAAAGTTCACTGATAAAGTTTTGAATTCCACATTAGAAACTAGTCTTTAAGAAACTCTACTGCTTGTCATGTTTTCGTATAGTACCAAAAAAGAATCCACAGTTATCTGAAAACACTTTTAAAATACTCTTTTCCTTTTTCCAGCTATGCATTTATGTGAACCAGGTTTTCTTTTCAGCCAAAACAATATTGATGGTGGATTAGTTGCTAAGTCGTGTCCAACTCTTAGAACCTCATGGACTGTAGCCCGCCAGGCTCCTCTGTCCTTGGGATTTTCCAGGCAGGAATACTGGAGTGGATTGCCATTTCCTTCTCCAGGGGATCTTCCCGACCCAGGAATTGAACCCAGGTCTGCCACATTGCAGGCAGATTCTTTACTGACTGAGCTATGAGGGAAGCCCAGAACAACGTTGTAATACAGTAAATGCAGAAACAGATATGAGAATCTACCTTCTATTAAATAGTCAGACATTTTTAAAAGATATGCAAAAAATGTAAAACAATTCTATTCTTTTCATTAATGTTTTGTTTTAGAAAATATAATTTTCATGTAAAATGTTAAAACATATTGACTTAAATATGATTATATTTAATTGAATTTAAAATGCCCTAACATTTTCTTACCTTTAATTTTCATGGTAAATATTGATAGAACCAACATAAAAAAGCTCTTTGAGTCTTCAGATTTTAAGTATGTGAAAGGGTTTTGAAACCAAATAGTTTGAGAATTATTGATTTAGTAGGTAATTGGTTTCCATGTATTTATAACTTGTATATTCCTCTTCTGTTTCTTAAGAGTCAGCAGTAATCAAAAGTACATGAACTCGGGGCGGGGAGTGAAAAGAACATATATTTGACTCCCATTTGACTCCAAGTTTCCACTGCTTATTTTCACAGGTTGAAAAGCCATTTAATTTCTTAACATCTGTATTATAAAGTGAGGATAATACTTTAAATGATTGTTGTGAGGGAAATGTTAGGATATGCCCTAATCATAGACCTTCAGTAAATGTTCCTTGGTGTATCGAGTTAGAGATATTTTTAACAGCTCTCAGCCTTTGTGAGGGTGTAGAAACCTTTCATTTTAAGCCAGTAGGTGTTCTCTAACTCAGTTCATTGATCCCTTTCCAGTCAGAATGAAGGGTATAATTTATGAAGATTCCTAGAACAGTAAATTTCATATTGTCTTCAGTGACATATTGAGATGATTGAGTTCTTTAATTCCAACTTGGTTCTGTCCTTGTGGTAACCAGATTAGTGAGTATGTGAAGATCCAGTTTGGGAATGAGATTGGAAGTGAATTTGAAAAACAAACTGAGGAGGAGGAACTAAGATGGCGGACGAGCAGGATGGGGAGAATACTTTCTCCTCCACAAATCCATTAAAAGAACATTTGAATGCTGAGTAAATTCTACAAAGCAACTTCTGAATGCCGGCAGAGGACATCAGGCACTTAGACAATTCATTGTCTTTGAAAGGAGATTACGAGCCCTGCGGTAACTCCTTTTTCGGAGAAGCGACCTGGACACCAGCATTTGCTATTAGCAAGCGGGGGCTGGGCTAGGAGGAGCGGCGTGGCCTGCATCGCTTTGAGTAAGGATTTGGCTTGGCTATCCTGAGCGCTACCTGAGCGAAATAACCAGACTGATATCTACTATGTCAAAAGCCAGCTCTAACCTAAGACACCACCAGGACTACGTACGGAACAAAGGACTGCACAGAGATAGCCAGCTGCAGACCATCCCACTCTGGTGACAGGCAGCCAGAGCCGGAAGTGGGCAATCACAGCCTTAGAGAGACATTATCTATAAAACTGTAAGCAGGTTTCTGTGCTAACGCTCCTTGGGGCTCTGAACGGTCAACATCCGCCTGAGAAGGTGCGCCGGTTGTATACCCAGAAAACTGAGCAGCGGGGAGGCAATAAGTCTCAGCATGCGCTCGCTAAACACTTCATCACCTGCGCTACTCAGACCTGGGAAGGGCACAAAACGCAGACTCAACCGAGGTTGTGCTTCTGAGGACTATCCGAGTGCCTGAACCTGGCCGGCTTAGATTTGGGTGTTCATCTCCACCCGCTCTGTAACAGGGCAGAGATCAGATACTGAAAAGACCAGTAAACCACCTCAATAAAGAGAATTCAACAAACTACCAGAATATAGTAAGGACACTCTAAACTTGGCAATTTTAACAAGATGAAGAGATAGAGGAATACCCAGCAGCTAAAGGAACAGGATAAATGCCCACCAAACCAAACCAAAGAGGAAGAGAGAGGGAATCTACTTGATAAAGAATTCCAAATAATGTTAGTGAAATTAATCCAAAATCTTGAAGTCAAAATGGAATCACAGTTAAATAGTCTGGAGACAAGAATTGAGAAGATGCAAGAAAGGTTTAACAAGGACCTAGAAGAAATAAAAAAGGGTCAACACATAATGAATAATGCAATAAATGAGATCCAAAACACTCTGGAGGCAACAAATAGTAGAATAACAGAGGCAGAAGATAGGATTAGTGAATTAGAAGATAGAATCCTAGAAATAAATGAATCAGAGGAGAAAAAAATGAATCAAAAGAAATGATAATCTCAGAGACTTCCAGGATAACATTAAACGCTACAACATTCAAATCATAGGAGTTCCAGAAGAAGAAGATAAAAAGAAAGACCATGAGAAAATACTTGAGGAGATAATAGTTGAAAACTTCCCTGTCGGGAGCCACTGCGGATAGGCACTCTACTCGTGACAAAGGTCATGAGGAAGGAGGCTTGGCAGATGCAAGGGTGAGATCAAGCCTCAGGAGTCCCCCCAGATACTCTCGAGCATCTACCCCGAAAAACCAGAGTCTGCCTACTTTACTGCTTTGTACTCTCAACTCTGACTTTACTGGGGCCTGTCCCCCACCACCATCTCGCTCTCTCTAATAAAGAATTAACTTACAGCTCCAATTAATAAAGTTCCTGGGCATTAGGAGTGTTCAAATCCAAACCCCTTAGATAGCTCTCTAACTGGCCTGACAAGTTTACCCAGACTCCTATAGCTATGCATACAATTGTTTACAGTTTCTCAGCCGTGAGAGGCAAGGGAAGCTTAAGATATTCAAATAGCTTAGAGCCTCTCAGAGAGTTAAAAACTGTCAGAATAAGACTAGTGAAAGGTTTTACTAATGAGCCAATGCTTTTTGCCAAGTTTTCACATCCCCCGTTTTGTATCCTTGAATGTGTATTAATTAATATAGTTGGTTTGTAGAGAAAATAAGTAGTGGCCTTGGTGTTAGTAACATTAGACCCTTAAGGTAATAAATTCTTTTCTTTGTTGTAAACCCACTGCGCCTCCCCCCTATAGGAATGCAAGTTTATCTAACACTTCGGATGAAGATGGCGCCAAACCTTAAAACAATTACTCTTAGAAAAAATAAGTCTTGCAGTTGACAAACCTTTGTCAAGAGTCATAAAATGTTAATAGGCCTTTGGCCAGAAGATGTAAATCACCTGAACCATTTGTACGCGATGAATTTGCAGGAAAGAAACCCTGGTTTTTGATAAGGATCAAAGACTGCTGGCTTTGCATGATTTCACATCCCCTGTTATCCTCTATGTGTAACTTAGGGTATAAAAGCCCCTGTTAAAAATAAAGCTACAGGCCTTGCTCACCAAAGCTTGGTCTCCCCGCGTCATTCTTTCTTCCTTTTCCTACTTTTCTCTCCTGTTCTTCCTTCATGCCAAAATAATTTGGAGCGTGGAGGTCCTCTGCGACCACTTATCTGCCTGGGCTTCTAAGACCCACTCGAGAAGGTGCCTAAGGTGGGGCACCTTCCGCTATTTGAGAGAGCGCCTGTGGCCTCTGTGGTCAGAACAAGTTCGGTGTCACGAACTTTACTGATTTCCCGTGTAAACCAGTTATTATTGAGCATCTAATAAATCTCTCAGCCTTTGCTATCCCTTTATTGCCGACGCCGTCATCCTGAGGGAAGCCCTGGACCCAACCGGGGCTGGACCCCGACACTTCCCTAAAATAGAGAAGGAAATAACCACTCAAGTTCAAGAAATCCAGAGAGTCCCTAACAGGATAAACCCAAGGCAAAACACCCCAAGACACATATTAATCAAATTAACAAAGATTAAATATAAAGAACAAATATTAAAAGCAGCAAGGGAAAAACATCAAATAACTCACAAGGGAATTCCCATAAGGATAACAGCTGATCTTTCAATAGAAACTCTCCAAGCCAGGAGGGAATGGCAAGACATAATTAAAGTGATGAAAGAAAATAACTTACAGCCCAGATTATTGTATTCAGCAAGGATCTCATTCAAATATGAAGGAGAAATCAAAAGCTTCACAGATAAGCAAAAGTTGAGAGAATTTAGCACCACTAAACCATTTCTCCAACAAAAACTAAAGGACATTCTCTAGATAGGAATCACTAAAAGGGTGTATAAATTTGAACCCAAAACAATAAAGTAAATCTTATTTATCAATAATTACTTTAAACATTTAATGGGCTGAATGCCCTAATCAACAGACATAGACTGGCCAAATCGATACAAAAACAAGACCCCTACATATCTTGTCTACAGGAGACTACCAAAAGACTAAAACAGGTCGAATACAAAAACTAGACCCCTATGTATTGTCACCATGTTTATTTAACTTATATGCAGAGTACATCATGAGAAATGCTGGACTGGAGGAAACACAAGCTGGAATCAAGATTGCCGGGAGAAATATCAATAACCTCAGATATGCAGATGATACCACCCTTATGGCAGAAAGTGAAGAGGAACTAAAAAGCCTCTTGATGAAAGTGAAGGTGGAGAGTGAAAAGGTTGGCTTAAAGCTTAACATTCAGAAAACGAAGATCATGGCATCTGGTCCCATCACTACATGGGAAATAGATGGAGAAACAGTGGAAACAGTGTCAGACTTTATTTTTCTGGGCTCCAAAATCACTGCAGATGGTGACTGCAGCCATGAAATTAAAAGACGCTTACTCCTTGGAAGGAAGGTTATGACCAACCTAGATAGCATATTCAAGAGCAGAGACATCACTTTGCCAACAAAGGTTCGCCTAGTCAAGGCTATGGTCTTTCCTGTGGTCATGTATGGATGTGAGACCTGGACTGTGAAGAAGGCTGAGTGCCGAAGAATTGATGCTTTTGAAGTGTGGTGTTGGAGAAGACTCTTGAGAGTCCCTTGGACTGCAGGGAGATCCAACCTGTCCATTCTGAAGGAGATCAGACCTGGGATTTCTTTGGAGGGAATGATGCTCAAGCTGAAACTCCAGTATTTTGGCCACCTCATGCGAAGAGTTGACTCATTGGAGAAGACTCTGATGCTGGGAGGGATTGAGGGCAGGAGGAGAAGGGGACGACAGAGGATGAGATGGCTGGATGGCATCACTGACTCGATGAATGTGAGTCTGAGTGACCTCCGAGAGCTGGTGATGGATAGGGAGGCCTGGCGTGCTGCAGTTCATGGGGTCGCAAAGAGTTGGACACGACTGAGCAACTGATCTGATCTGATCTGATGTATGTTGTCTACAAGAGAACCACCTTAAAATAGGGGATATATACTGACTGAAAATGAAGGGCTGGAAAAAGATTTTCTATGCAAATATGGACCAAAAGAAAACAGGAGTAGCAATACTCATATCAGATAAAATTGACTTTAAAATAAAGGTCCTGAAAAGGAGACAAGCAAGGTTACACATAACGACTTAAAGGAACAATCCAAAAAGAAGTTATAACAATTATATATGCACCCAACATTGGAGCATTGATATATCTAAGACAAACACTAATTAGTATGATAGAAGAAATACACAACACCACAATAATAGTGGGAGACTTTAATACCCCACTCATACAATCTGGTTGTAATAAACAAAGTAAAGAGGAAAACATATTCCCTTATGAGCCTCAAAAAATTCAGTTCACTCAGAGTTTAAAAAAAAAATTTACTTGTTCATTCTGTAAATGTATATTGACTATTTTATGGGTTTGGTACCACTTTGGGTAGTAGGGAGGAAGAAGTGACAAATGTGATCCTGTCCTAAATAATATATTGTGGTAAAGATAGACCTACCAATACAAAATTCCAAGATGTGCCTAAGATGAGGACACCCAAACTGGACTTTTAGTTTCCTGAACTTTTTATTTCCAGATCAAACCTCCTAATATAAGATGAATTCAATATGATTTTTTTAAGTGTTCTTTGTGATTAAAAACAGAAAGCCATTAGTTAAGAAATTACATATACTCCTCCCCACCATCACTCCCCTTCTTCCTTCCCATTTCCCTCCCACCCTCATTGATCCTTTCCTTTGTCCATTTTCCCCTGCAAATAAAAAAAAGAAGAACAAACTAAGATGAGGAAATAAGCCCAGGAAAAAAGGACAAGCAGGATGTGGGTACTGTAAGGTGAGAATGATGTCAAGTGCAAGGTCCATGGTGTTTATATGATGAGAGCAGGGCAGGCAGGCAGTGCGGATTAGTGGACAGCTTTATAATGGGAATCCAACACTCGATGTCAGGGAGAAAATTGGACACTGTTTGGTGAGGCTCTTTGGATTAGGTGCTAGGTTCAAGGAAGAGACAAAAAGGATAGGAATTTCATTCCTGAAAGCAAGAATGGGGGCAGAGAGCATCGCAATGCAAATATTGTTAGTGTGGTTGGAAATATGGAGCTGAAGCCTTTGTAGGAAACTGTGGGATATTAATTGACAGTCTTTACAACCAGCCCTCTGGGTTGGATCAAAGAAAGTGCAGTGGAGTCACTACATTTTAAATTTAGTTCATTTAAACTAAGCTTGGATAAAAGAGAGCAAGAGAGAAATGGCTGTTAAAATAGTGCAAATGTTACTACTTGTAATTCTCCTCTGAGCATCTGCTCCAGGGCAAGCGTGAGATGGGAAACATTGACGACTCTTTTCTCAGGTTGCCTCAGTTGCTGTCCCTCTCATAGTGTCTTGTCATTTGACTTAGTGACTTGTTCTCAAAGATGCAGAGTTTCCCCCACTATCTGAACTCTAAAGTTAGCTCTTCTGTCTGGTCCTTAACTGAGAGACGGTCATCAGAGGAAAGCTGATGGGTTTTGTTTTTGTTTTAGAATGTAGTTGTTTAAATTTTGAATGTAATTCTGCTGGAAAGCAGATTGCATTTTATATCAACCTAACTGCTCTTATATTTCTTTTTTTATCTTCCTTGGCCCATGCTGCTCGTCCATATTTTGTGTTTTGGATGCGTGTTCTGATTAGCAAGCTTTCAGTTCGTTTTCTCTATTTTTATAGTACATTTAAAAAATCAAGTAATATGAATGAAAAATAGTCAAACCACACACATATATGGAGTGTAGAGAGGGAAATGAAAGTCTTAGCCACTCAGAGAGGCTACCACTGTACGGTTTGATGTGTATCCCCCTTGAACTTTTAATGTAGTAGGATTTTTTTCAAAATATCATAGTCATATTGTTTTGGAATTTGATGGTGTGATCACTTACCTAGAGCCAGACATCCTGGAATGCAAAGTCAGGTGGGCCCTAGGAAGCATCACTACAAACAAAGCTAGTGGAGGTGATGGAATTCAGTTGAACTATTAAAAAATTCTAAAAGATGATGCTGTGAAAGTGCTGCACTCAGTGTGCCAGCAAATTTGGAGAACTTAGCAGTGGCCACAAGACTGGAAAAGGTCAGTTTTCATTCCAATCCCAAAGAAAGGCAATGCCAAAGAATGTTCAAACTGCCTCACAATTGCACTCATCTCACATGCTAGCAAAATAATGCCCAGAATTCTCCAAGCCAGGCTTCAACAGTACATGAACCATGAACTTCCACGTGTTCAAGCTGGATTTAGAAAAGGCAGAGGAACCAGAGATCAAACTGCCAACATCCATTGGATCATGGAAAAAGCAAGAGAGTTCCAGAAAAACATCTATTTCTGCTTTATTGACTATGTCAAAGCCTTTGACTGCGTGGATCGCAATAAACTGTGGAAAATTCTCAAAGAGATGGGAATACCAGACCACCTAACTTGCCTATTGAGAAACCTGTATGCAGGTCAGGAAGCAACAGTTAGAACTGAACATGGAACAACAGATTTGTTCCAAATCGAAAAAGGAGTTCGTCAAGGCTGTATATTGTCACCCTGTTTATTTAACTTATATGCAGAATACATCATGAGAAACGCTGGGCTGGATGAAGCACAAGCTGGAATCAAGATTGCCGGGAGAAATACCAGTAACCTCAGGTATGAAGATGACACCACCCTTATGGCAGAAAGTGAAGAAGAACTAAAGAGCCTCTTGATGAAAGTGAAAGAGGAGAGTGGAAAAGGTGGCTTAAAGCTCAACATTCAGAAAACTAAGATCATGGCATCTGGTCCCATCCCTTCCTGGAAAATAAACTGTGAGCAACTTTATTTTGGGGGGCTCCGAAATCACTGGAGATCGTGACTACAGCCATGAAATTAAAAGATGCTTACTCCTTGGAAGAAAACCTATGACCAACCTAGAAAGCGTATTAAAAAGCAGAGACATTACTTTGTCAACAAAGGTTCATCTAGTCAAAGCTGTGGTTTTTCCACTAGTCATGTATGGATGTAAGAGTTGGACTATAAAGAAAGCCAAATGCCGAAGAGTGTTGGAGAGGACTCTTGAGAGTCCCTTGGACTGCAAAGAGATCCAACCAATCCATCCTGAAGGAAATCAGTCCTGAATATTCACCAGAAGGACTGATGCTGAAGCTGAAACTCCAATACTTTGGCCACCTGATGAGAAGAACTGACACATTTGAAAAGTCCCTGATGCTGGTAAAGATTGAAGGCAAGAAGAGGAGAGGACGACAGAGGATGAGATGGTTGGATGGCATCACCGACTCAATGGACATAAGTTTGAGTAAACTCCAGGAGTTGGCGTTGGACAGGGAGGCCTGGCGTGCTGCAGTCCATGGGGTTGCAGAGAATTGAACATGACTGAGCAACTGAACTGAACTGACCATACTTGAGTCATTATTTAGAACACTCGTAGGTTTTGAGTCCTTTGCAATAACCCCCCCAAAGGTATCTTCCTTGTAGATACAGTTGAATGCTAGCGGTTGTTGAATTTTAAATTAAAATGGATTTTTCTGAATATACTGAAGAACTTAACTTCTTTGTTGAGAAAACAGAATGCTGTTCAATAAGCAGAAGCAGAATTTATTTGCTTGCTAAACCAGGGGTAGCTATTTATGTATAATAATCTCTCTGAAGAAAGTAGAGCGCTAATCTAGGTTCAGGAGTGACTTAAGTTGCAACATTTCCTCTCTTTATTCTAAAAGAGTTTGTGTAAGTTGAAATTATTTGTTCCTTTTGTTGTTGTTGTTCTTTGAATTTTAGTAGAATTTGCCTGTGAAACTATCTGATCCTGGTGTTTTCATTTATGGAAAGATTTCTTAATGACTAATTCAATTTTACTACTTTTGTTACTGTAATTTTTCTATAAATTTGTACATTTACTTTTTTCTCATATAGATAAAGATTTTAATATTGCTGTGGCTTCTGAATGTCTAGCATCTGTAATTATGACTCCTTTTTTATTTATATTTGGGTGTACTTTTTTCTTTTTTTCATTTAAAAAAAATTTGTTGAAGTATAGTTGATTTACAAGGTTATGTTAATTTCTGCTGTACAGCCAAGTGGTTCAGTTTTATATATATTCTTTTTCATATTCTTTTCCATTATGGTTTATCACAGGATTTTGAATATAGATCCCTGTGTCATACAGTAGGTCCTTGTTTATCTATTCAGTGCATAATAGTTTGCTAATCCCAAGCTCCCTCATGCATGTGCCCCTGCCCTCGACAGCCTCAACAGTTTTTCCTCTGGGTCTGTCAGTCTATTTTATAGATAATTTCATTTATGTCATTTTATTTTTAAATAATTTTATTTTGGCTGTGCTGCATCTTCATTGCAGTGCATGAGGCTTTTTGTTGTAGCACATGGCCTTTCTCTAGTTGCAGTGAGTGGGGGCTATTCTCTAGTTGTGGTGCGCGGGTTTCTCGATGCTGTGGTTTCTCTTGTTGTGGCATGGGCACACGGGCTTCAGTAGTTCTGGCACACGGGCTCAGTTGCTCTGCAATGTGTTGGGTCTTATTTTCCAGTCCAGGGTTCAAACCCTTGTTCCCTGTGCTGGCAAGTGGACTCCCAACCACTGGATCACCAGGGAAGTCTCAATGTGTCATATTTAATAAGTGATGTCATATGGTATTTGTCTTTGTCTTTCTGATTTACTTTACTTAGTGTAATAGTCTATAGGTCTAATCATGTTGCTGTACATGACATTATTTCACTCTTTTTATGGCTGAGTAGTGCCTGGAGAATCCCAGGGGCAGGGGAGCCTGGTGAGCTTCCGTCTATGGGGTCGCAGAGAGTCGGACACGACTGAAGTGACTTAGCAGCAGCAGTATTCCACTGTGTATATATACCACATCTTCTTTATCCATTCCTGTTTCCATGGACATTTAGGCTATTTCCATGTCTTGGCTATTGTAAATAATGCTGGAGTGAACATTAGGTATGTGTATCTTTTTTATTTATAGTTTTGTCTGGATATATGCTTAGGAGTGGGATTGTAGCCTCATATAACAGCTCTATTATTAGTTTTTTTTCTGTTTTTTATTTTATTTTTTTGAGGAAACTTTATCTTGTTTTTCATGGTGGCTGCACCAATTTACATCACCACCAACAGTATAGGATTTTTCTCCACACCTTCTCTGGCATTTGTTATTTGTAGACCTTTCCAAGATTGCCATTCTGACCAAAGTGAGATAGTGCTTCCTTATGGTTTTGATTTGCATTTTCTAATAATCAGTGATGTTTAGCAATGTTGAGCATCTTTTCATGTGCATGTTAGCCATCTATATGTCTTCTTTGGAGAAATGCATGTAGGTCTTCTGCCCATTTTTTGATTTTTTTTTTTTTTTTGACTGAGTTGTATGAGCTGTTTGTATATTTTGGAAATTAAGCCCCTGTCAGTCGCATCACTTGCAGATGTTTTCTGCCAGTCCATAGGTTATCTTTTCGTTGTGCTTGTGGTATCCTTTGTTGTATAAAAGCTTGTAAGTTTAATTAGGTCCTATTTGCTTTTATTTCCATTGCCTTGGAAGACTGACCTAAGAAAATATTGGTACAATCTATGTCAGAGAATATCTTGCTTATATTCTAAGAGTTTTATGGTATCATATCTTATATTTAAGTCTTTAAGCTATTTTGAGTTTATTTTTATGTATGGCATTATGAGAGTGTGTTCTAACTTCATTGATTTACAGGTAGCTGTCCAGCTTTCCCAACACTACTTGCTGATGAGACTGTCTTTTCTCCATTGCATAGTCTTCCCTCCTTTGTTGAAGATTAATTGACCATAGATGTGTGGGTTTATTTCTGGGCTCTCTATTCCTTTTTCATTTTTTAGTCTTTTCAGAACTATGTCCATTTTTTAGTCATGACATCTGACTTTGTTTTGAGCCTTTCTTCTATGTCTTTGCTTTCTGTTTCATTAAATTCTGCTTTTATTTGTATTATTTCCTTTTATCTGTTTTTCTTTATGTTCTTTTATAACTGAAGACAGATGATCCATTCATTCATTTATTTTTAACTTATTTTTCTGATATAACTATTATAACTACAGATCTCTTTTTTATATACTCCTTTTGCTGCATCACACAGTTATTCATATAGTCTTTAATTTTACTTATGAATATTTTCAAAATTCTGTTAAGATTCTTCTCTGGCTCATCAGTGTTTGTTGTTATTGTTTTGCTCAGTCGTTTCTGACTTGGCGACCCCATGGACTATAGCCCACCAGGTTCCTCTGTCCGTGGGATTCTCCAGGCAAGAATACTGAAGTGGGTTGCCATTTCCTTCTCCACATCAGTTTTTAGAAGTTTCTAGACCTATAAGATTTCTTAAAAGCTATCTTTTTATGATTGTCAGAGAATATGATTTAGGATACCAAGTACACAAAAAATGTGTAGAGATTTTTTATGGCATTTGATTGGGTTTTGTACATACACTTGTTTGTGTTCTTCTGTTTGGAAGTTATATTTGCGTATGTTTATTGCATCAAACTTGATAGTTATGTCAGTTCTTCTTTAACCTTTCTAATTTTTTGTCTTCTTAATTTACTACTGATATAAATATGTTAAAAGTTAAACCTTTATGACAATGGATTTGTCAGTTTTTTCTTGTTTTGTCAATCTATTTTGGACCTGTATTAATAGGTACACAAAAGCAGGCTGTTATGTATATTGAATAAAACCTTTTATCAGGATATAGTGACTTTCCTTATCACTAGTGATAGCTTTGCCTTAAAGTCTGTTTGTTTGCTATTAATATATCTATACCAGTTCTGTATTGATTAGTATTTGCCTGGTATTTTAATTTTTTTCCCTATTTTTATTTTTTAACCATTTACTACTTTAGGTTCTTCCGTGTATTTCTCTTGACAAGCATGTGAACAACTTTTCAACCTTACATAAAATATTTTCTGTGTGGTTGCAGCGCAGAAGGTGCTGAAAAATGGCAGAAGAGGTGGTGGTGGTAGCCAAGTTTGATTATGTGGCCCAGCAAGAGCAAGAGCTGAACATCAAGAAGAACGAGAGACTGTGGCTTCTGGATGACTCGAAGTCCTGGTGGCGAGTTCGAAATTCCATGAATAAAACGGGTTTTGTGCCTTCTAACTACGTGGAAAGGAAAAACAGTGCTCGGAAAGCATCTATCGTAAAAAACCTAAAAGATACCTTAGGTAAGTTATTTTTGTTTTAAAACAAGAACAGTGATACTTTCTTTCTAATGAATGTTAGAAATTCGTTCTTTGTACAGAATTTTGGCATCAGTGGGCCCAACTGACTAGAACATCCCAAGCTGGGATTTCAGCTAGACAAGGTAAGTTTGGCTCATGGCAAGTGTATTCAAGTCAGGTGTGTTCAAAAAGACCAGTGAAGGTCATTTTCTGTAAATCTAGCTTGTGGGATGCACTCTGATTTTCTCTCAGGGGCTTCTTGAACCGTAGATACCTATTGGAGTTTAGACAGATTCTCCATATAATTGAGATGGGGATAAATGAATGAGATGCAGAATATCCTCCTTGTCATTAAGGTCACTTATTTTACAGGATACATTGATGGATTTTACATCTAATGCCTTTAGTTCAGTTCAGTTGCTCAGTCATGTCCGACTCTTTGTGACCCCATGAATTGTAGCATGCCAGGCCTCCCTGTCCATCACCAACTCCTGGAGTTCACTCAAACTCATGTCCATCGAGTCGGTGATGCCATCCAGCCATCTCATCCTCTGTCGTCCCCTTCTCCTCCTGCCCCCAATCCCTCCCAGCATCAGAGTCTTTTCCAATGAGTCAACTCTTCACATGAGGTGGCCAAAGTATTGGAATTTCAGCTTTAGCATCAGTCCTTCCAAAGAAATCCCAGGGCTGATCTCCTTCAGAATGGACTGGTTGGATCTCCTTGCAGTCCAAGGGACTCTCAAGAGTCTTCTCCAACACCACAGTTCAAAAGCATCAGTTCTTCGGCGCTCAGCTTTCTTCACAGTCAGACTCTCACATCCATACATGACCACTGGAAAAACCATATCCTTGACCAGACAGACCTTTGTTGGCAAAGTAACGTCTCTGCTTTTCAATATGCTATCTAGGTTGGTCATAACTTTCCTTCCAAGGAGTAAGCGTCTTTTAATTTCATGGCTGTAATCACCATCTGCAGTGATTTTGGAGCCCAAAAAAAAATAAAACCTGACACTGTTTCCCCATCTATTTCCCATGAAGTGATGGGAATGAATGCCATGATTTTCGTTTTCTGAATGTTGAGTTTTAAGCCAACTTTTTCACTCTCCTCTTTCACTTTCATCAAGAGGCTTTTTAGTTCCTCTTCTCTTTCTGCCATAAGGGTGGTGTCATCTGCATATCTGAGGTCATTGATATTTCTCCCGGCAATCTTGATTCCAGGTTGTGCATCTTCCAGCCCAGCATTTCTCATGATGTACTCTGCATAGAAGTTAAATAAGCAGGCTGATAATGGCTTACATTTTAATATTTGCTTTTAAAAACAAACTCATTTTGTTCTTATGTTTGATAAAAGAGTTTTAAGTTGTGGATCATTGCCATATATTAGCATCTACAAAGCTTATCTTTCTTATTTTGTTTCTCTTCTTTCTTCCTATAACTGTAAATTTTGTTTCTACTGACCTTGCCTTAGGGCCATAAATAGGGGAATCTACTTCATGTTGGGCTTGGCCAAGCTGTGATAGGAAGGAAATACGCACAGATGAGAACCAGTCTGTCTCTCTCTTTTTAAAAAATTCTCCTTAGCTAACAGGAAGGAATTGGGAGGGACATAGTTTCCCTCAGGTATTTAGGCAAGCATGCTGTTACTTAATAGTTTTTGGTGTATATGTAGAAGAAAAAGTATAATTTCTCCTTGAAAAAGATAGTTTGACAATAATGTGACTTTTGAGAATAATGTGACATGTGAACATGGAGTATTATTGACTGCTTTATATTAATTTTTATTTCTTACTCAGCATTATTGTTATTCTATTCTAAAGGTCGGGGAAGGCAATGGCACCCCACCCCAGTACTTTTGCCTGGAAAAAGTAGGAGGAGCCTGGTAGGTTCCAGTCCATGGGGTCGCTAAGGGTCGGACACAACTGAGCGACTTCACTTTCACTTTTCACTTTCATGCATTGGAGAAGGAAATGGCAACCCACTCCAGTGTTCTTGCCTGGAGAATCCTAGGGACGGGGGAGCCTGGTGGGCTGCCGTCTATGGGGTCGCACAGAGTCAGACACGACTGAAGCGCCTTAGCAGCAGCAGCATTCTAAAGGTAATTTAATAAATGAAGTTATTAACCATAAATTTAAATGCTTTAACTAGGCTTACCTTTTTTTTTTTTTTTTTTGAGATTTTTGAGGTCATTGTTATTAGTTAATTATTTAATATTAATTTTTAAATGGAAGACAGTCAGAAAGAGATTGTCCTTGAATGGTTGAAGAGATCAAAGTTAGAACCAGGAATACTTACGATTTTGTAAATAATTAGATATTTATTTAAAGTATATTGATTAAGGGTGTTTGAGAAAATTAAGGTGACTTCTGTCAAAATATGCTTTAGGGATGAAAGCACAGAAAAGACTAAGGACACACCTAGATAAACTTTTATGTCCTTTAAAAAAGGGTAGTGGTATCCTGAGACTATAGCAGATGTGACAGTAATTAACAAAAGACAGTGAAAAAACTAATATAGAGCAAGGAGAAAATCCCAGTTTTAGATACAACTTCATATAAATTGCAAAAGCTTTAGTAGTTACAGTTTTTGTTATTAATAGTCCTGGGAAACCTTCCATATTATTTTCTGATATTATTGAGACAGTTTTACCTGTCTCAAGACTCTATCTTTTTAACTGTCTTGAGACTGTATTATTGAGACTGTTACCTGTTTAAGTTCTAGGCTATCATTGTATTATATTACAGTTATTGCTGTCTATTCCAAAGTGCTTGGAAACATTCTGTTTTAAGGTAGTGACCTACAGTTAGCCTTTATAATGATGTAAATCCAGTTTTTGCCTTGGGTGGACAGCCATCTCCCCTTTCTCCAGGTTTCTGAATCCTGTTTTGGTAACTTAAATGTTCCAAATAACTAACAGATTTGTTTCACAATGATTGTGCTGATGGAGATATTGTTCGAAGGTTAAGAAAAAAACTAGAAAACAAAGGAAAGAATGAATACATGATGAAAAATAGAAAAATAGTACAGATGAACATAGTTCCAGGGCGGGAATAGAGATTCAGACATAACAGAACTCTGGGAGAAGAGGTTAGGAAAGGGGAGGGTGGGATGAACTGGGAGATTAGGTTTGACAGAAATACACTAACACGTGTGAAACAGACAGCTTGTGGGAACCCGCAGAGCAGCACAGGGAGCTCAGCTTGGTGCTCTGTGATGACCTCGATGGGTGGGTTGGGGGTGTAGGATCAAGGGAGCTCCAGGAGGGAGGGGATATAGATATACATATTGCTGCTTCACTTTGTTGTGCAGCAGAAACTAACGCAACATTGTAAAGTAATTCTACTCCAATTAAAAAAGAGTGAATACATGAATATATTTTCAACTACTGAAAAAAATATGCTTTAAATATGTGCTTTAAAACTTCTTCCAAAATAAATCTGAATAGTAAGGTCATATTTGTGGCCATCATGATATCCTTGTTTTATAAGTTCTGTTAGTGTTCAGGGAAAAAATGTTTTGGCAAGAGGAAAGCCTTAGGAAAACTTTCTATTGCCTGGGTGTGGGCCGAGTCACATGGGTGGGGTGTGGGAGTTTCAGTGTTGCAGAACCAGGAAGTTCACTGAAAATTATCCTGCTGTGTTAACAAACTAACGAAAGAGAACTGGGATTTTTTTTCAAAATGAATTGGCTAAAGGTGTTTAAAGATTTTTTCAGTAAGTGAATCTGTTTATTATATCTATAGCTTTCTTGTTTTTGAATTAGAATTTTCAGTTTGTGAATTTAAAGGAAAACTGTAAGGAGAGAACATGGTGGGTTTATATAGGCTGGTGCTTTATGTTTGTGAATCATAAGCTAAGTGATTGGCAGTACATCAGATATTAATAGCTTTGACTTGATAAGTAAAGTAATTTCAAAATTTTAATATCAGTATTTAAATAACAAATAGAAAAAGTATAAGTGATTTGACTTTGATGTAGTTAATTCCCTGAACCTAGCGTAGACATTTGAAATGAACTAAATAAATTGTAAACGTATTAGGAGGAGAAAAAGGATTTAAGTGAGCAAGTTCCTTCATCCTCAGCACTTGAAGTAACATGATACTATTACTGCTTTTTACTTAGACTTTAGAGGACTGATGTAGAAGATAATGCTTAATGAAAGCACTGGTATAAAGGGTATTTTAATTTAATCAGTGTCAGATTGCTAGAAATTGCTGTTCTGGTTAATGTGAGATTTGATAGTTTGAAATGAATTGTGAGAACAGCTGCATACAAAGAATTTGAAAACATTGACAGAAAATAGTGAACTTGGATTGCTTTGAGTCGAGGTTTTAAAGTGATTCTGATACTAACAAAGAACCTAAATTGTGGATCTGCTGATAGCCTTTGTATACTCCTGTGATAGTGAACTTGATTTGGTCTCTTTGAATAGTTGTTCAGTGGTTCTAGAAAAATGAACAAAGAAATTGTTGTAGAACTCTCTTATGTGTAAGGAGTCTAAGGAAACAGAGTAACCTGTCAGGAGATTTTGGGGCAAAGAGCAAAATGGAAAGGGATCAGGTACTTCATTGGCAAAAAAGCTATAATTATAATATTAAGACTCATTCATTTTTTTTTCCCAGTAACTTTGGTGGCCAAATGAATCCTTCTGGAATATGTCTCTCTTGGTTACTTTTTGGGGAGTTGTTAAAATTTTAGATCCATTTTTGGGAGTTAGTTTTCCTTTTAAAGAGTTCATTCATTCATTCATTTATAAACATTTTTATTGAGAGCCTACCTACTGCAGGCCAGATGAAAACTAATTGTCACAGAACTTAGATTCTGATGGGGAGGTAGGTGACGGTTATTATTTATTGTTAATATTTCTTAAGTTTGATTTTAAGTGATACTGACCATAGACCAACTAGAAATGATATAAAAAGGATATACTGTATCACTGATACAGTGATTTAACGTATACCATCAATATAATATAAAATTATCATTCTGTTGAATCTTAGAAAGTTGATAGTTATTCTTAAATACATTTGTAGACTTAGAGTCAGGATTTGAGATTGATAACCAAAGTATTCGTTCCATATTGCTTACAGTAAGCCGAAATTTTACTAATGTAGTTTTATTAGCTTGTTAGAATAGAAATAGGCTGTTCACCTACTGTTTTTCCTGAACGGACTTGAAACATAGAGGAAACAATATTTATGCTTCTTGTGTAGTAGGCAACTAGAACCCTTGAGAACAGAAAGGGCATTGTTTCAGATAAAGCAGAGAATAATAAAAATCGGTAATTTATCTTATTTCATATAAATCAGGTAAACTGATAAAAATACAAAAAAATATTAAAAACCTCTGTTGGAAAGAACATCATTTATAATATTTAGAATTCCTTCATTCTCTTCCCAGATATATCACTTATTAGCCATGTGGCCAAGGGTGTATAACTTTCCTTATTTCCTGTTTATTATTTGTAAAGGAGAGAGTTGGGCAAGACCAGATGATCTTGGAAATTCCCTACTGACTCTGAAAGTCTTATAGTCCTGGTAACACAGCTGATCACCTTACGTGTGTCATAGAAATCAGGGGGAAATCCATAAGGGAGAAACTGGTTTTGAAGAAATAGGAACATAACAGAATTATAGTTCTCTAAAGTTTTAGCAAGAATCAGTATTATTCTTTTATTTTTGCTGTGCTGGGTCTTCATTGTGGCACACAGGCTTCTCGTTGCAGAGCATGTGGGGCTCAGTAGTTGAGGCATGTGGGCTTAACTGCACATAGCATATGGGATTTTCATTCACTGAACAGGGATTGGACCCCCCCTCTCCTGCATTAGAAGGGGGATTCTTAACTACTGGACCACCATGGAAGTGCCCCTCGTCAGACTCATTCTGTTGAACATTTATTTACTGTGTGATTTAGATGGAGGGGAAATGACATCCTTAAAGTAAAGACCTAATGATGAAAGTATAACTAGTACATTGAGTTCAGAAATACATTTGAAAGCTAAAAACTGAGAAACAGATTAATAGAGACAGACATTAATGTAAAAGTCTATATTAACTTTTTAAAAGGGATTGAAAAATTGCTGAGAATCTGTCCTGGCAGTGGTTTACATCAGTAAAAGACTTAGCAGGAGCTGCTGTAATAATGTATGTGCTAAACAAACTCTCAACATGTTATATGATGGTATTGATTCAAATTTATGAGGTGCTCAGGTGAAGGGCCTGAGAAGGCGATGGCACCCCACTCCAGTACTCTTGCTTGACAAATCCCATGGATGGAGGAGCCTGGTAGGCTGCAGTCCATGGGGTCGCTCAGAGTCGGACAGGACTGAGCGACTTCACTTTCATTTTTCACCTTCGTGCATTGGAGAAGGAAATGGCAACCCACTCCAGTATTCTTGCCTGGAGAATCCCAGGGACAGGGGAGCCTGGTGGGCTGTCATCTATGGGGTCACAAAGAGTCGGACACGACTGAAGCGACTTAGCAACAGCAGCAGCAGCAGCAGCAGCAGGTGAAGGGCTGCAGTGTGTGCTGGCCAAATGAAACATGACATAGTCTATTCATTTTGTGGAGCTATACTTTAACAGTGGTTTTGAGAAACTCAGGTGCTTCCAAATACTGGCATAAGATTTATCAAAGGATTTGGAAACCAGGTTACATCAGATCAGATCAGATCAGTCGCTCAGTCGTGTCCGACTCTCTGCGACCCCATGAACCGCAGCACGCCAGGCCTCCCTGTCCATCACCAGCTCCCGGAGGTCACCCAGACTCACACCCATCAAGTCAGTGATGCCATCCAGCCATCTCATCCTCTGTCGTCCCCTTCTCCTCCTGCCCTCAATCCCTCCCAGCATCAGAGTCTTCTCCAATGAGTCAACTCTTCGCATGAGGTGGCCAAAATACTGGAGTTTCAGCTTCAGCATCATTCCTTCTAAAGAAATTCCAGGATTGATCTCCTTCAGAATGGACTAGTTGGATCTTCTTGCAGTCCAAGGGACTCTCAAGAGTCTTCTCCAACACCACACTTCAAAAGCATCAATTCTTCGGCACTCAGCCTTCTTTACAGTCCAGCTCTCACATCCATACATGACCACAGGAAAGACCATAGCCTTGACTAGGCGAACCTTTGTTGGTAAAGTAATATCTCTGCTTTTGAATATGCTATCTAGGTTGGTCATAACTTTCCTTCCAAGGAGTAAGCGTCTTTTAATTTCATGGCTGCAGTCACCATCTGCAGTGATTTTGGAGCCCAGAAAAACAAAGTCTGACACTGTTTCCACTGTTTCTCCATCTATTTCCCATGCAGTGATGGGACCAGATGCCATGATCTTCGTTTTCTGAATGTTAAGCTTTAAGCCAACCTTTTCACTCTCCACTTTCACTTTCATCAAGAGACTTTTTAGCCCCTCTTCACTTTCTGCCATAAGAGTGGTGTCATCTGCATATCTGAGGTTATTGATATTTCTCCCGGCAATCTTGATTCCAACTTGTGTTTCTTCCAGTCCAGCATTTCTCATGATGTACTCTGCATATAAGTTAAATAAACATGGTGACAATATGCAGCCTTGACGTACTCCTTTTCCTATTTGGAACCGGTCTGTTGTTCCATGACCAGTTCTAACTGTTGCTTCCTGACCTGCATACAGATTTCTTAAGAGGCAGATCAGGTGGTCTGGTATTCCCATCTCTTTCAGAATTTTCCATAGTTTATTGTGATCCACACAGTCAAAGGCTTTGGCATAGTCAATAAAGCAGAAATAATGAATAGTTAATCTGTACAAAGATTTGTCTTAACTATCCTATAGGAGAGGACAACCATTTTATAAAGATGAAATATTCACAGTGCTTCACTAGATTCTTAAAAACTTTTGAGGAGTTAATAGTACATTGTTTTGATCAAGAAACGGTGCTATAGGAAGAAAGAAGTAAGACTAGTGGATTGGAGTGGAAGGGGAAGAGTCTGAGTGAGGGGAAGATTGAAAGCTATACTAATGCATTTGTTTTTTTTAAACAAAGCTAATGATAAAAATGACTACCTCAGAGTTATGCACGTCCTGAGTTCATAGACCTGAGTATTTCCCTCCCAACTCTGGCCATGTCCAGCTATTTCTTGCTATAGTAAAAAAAATAAAATAATAAAAATAGTTAAAAAATAAATAAATAAATAATAAAAATAGTGAAAAAAAAAAAGTATAGTAAAAAAAAATGCTTATTTTTGAAAAAATAAATTCCGGAAGCACTAGGAGGTAGGAAAATATCGATAATAGTCACCATCGATTGAGTGTCTGCTGTGTGCTATGTATACACTGTGCTGAGTACTTTCTATATAAACTTTTAAAAATTCATTACAACATTTTTCTGAGATAGGTAGTTACTATGCACCACATTTCACAAACAAGGAAACTAGAGTTTAAAGAAGATTAAATTACTTGACCAAGCTCTGATTAATCTGTAAGTAGCACCATTGAAATTTAAACTTAGGGTCTCTTGTTAAAGAGTTTTCCTAGTGCACACATTACATTTATGACTATAGCGTTAGAGTCAGATAAGTAATGGATTGGCAGGATTTGCTGCAAAAGGGTCTGAATAAAATTAGGATGGTGGTGGTGAACCAGCGCAAGTTAAGAAAAATTTAGAAAAGATGATATATTAACCTGAAGGAGCCTGCTTGTTGTTGTGATGTGATGTGAAAGTCACTCAGTGGTGTCTGACTCTTTGTGATGCCATGGACTATACAGTTCATGGAATTCTCCAGGCCAAAATACTGGAGTAGGTAGCCTTTACCTTCTCCAGGGGATCTTCCCAACCCAGGTCTCCTGCATTGCAAGCAGATTATTTACCAGCTGAGCCACAAGGAAGCCCAAGAATACTGGAGTGGGTAGCCTATCCTTTCTCTAGCAGATCTTCTTGACCCAGGAATCGAACCAGGGTTTCCTGCATTGCAGGCGGATTGTTTACCAACTGAGCTATCCAGGAAGCCCTGTGTTGCTGAAATGATCTAATTGTTGTTGATTATAACATACTTGAGAAATTGAGATACTAATACTTTACATTTGTATAATTTTGCAAAGTGCATTTGCATCTACTCTCTCATTGATAAAACATGAGATTAGAAGGATTGCTTTTAAGCAGTGGAAACAAAAGAAACAAGCCCTTCCTAAAGATTTGTAAGCAGGGGAAAAAGCGAACCATCGATTTTGCATGCATTTGTATCATCCACATGATAAACAGGACTTTGTGTTGCACAGAAAACAGATATTCTAAGTTTATATTTTCTGTGAACTGTTCCTGGCCTCTAAGATTAAAATAAGTTGTTTTGATTGTTTCCCACTTGGGATTTAATTGTTGGGTCTGTCTAGAAATTCTTCATTCTTTTTTTGGGCAAGGTATAATTAGTCTTAGACCATTATCTTTTTCAGAATCAAAAAAAATATTTTAGAAGTAGTCTTCATTTTCAGATTTAAATTTTGCATTTGCTTATATCAATATTCAATTTAATCAATTTAATAAACCCATTGATCATCTTCCATCTGTACAGTTATAAATAGTATATAGGAAATGCAAAAGATCAGTGAGATAGTAAAATGATCCTCTCTGAAAGCTTATATTCTTGTAGATAGGGTTAAAAGATAAACACAGGAAATGCTAGCATACAAGTGCCTCAGAAATACAGAATACTAAAATAAAAGTATTTTTTTAAAAAAAGAGAGCTTATGGAGAAGGAAATGGCAACCCACTCCAGTTTTCTTGCCTGGAGAATCCCAGGGGCAGGAGAGCCTGGTGGGCTGACGTCTATGGGGTCACGCAGAGTCGGACACGAATGAAGTGACTTAGCAGCAGCAGCATACATTCCATCATATATTTTTCAAATCCCATGGAATGTACAACAAGTGTGGACCCTAATATAAACTATGGACTCTGAATGATAATGCTGTGTCAGTGTCAGTTCAATGCTTATAACAAATGTAACACTCTGGTGTGAAATGTAGATGATGGAGGAGGCTATCCGTGTGTAGGATTAGGGGATATATGGGAAATCTCTTACCTTCCACTCGATTTTTCTGTGAATGTACAACTACCGGAATAATAAAATATTTTAAAAGAAACTATAAAAAAAAAATAAATAAAATAAAAAAGAGAGCTTATATATCATGGGAGTTGAGGATGGAGAATGAAGGATGTTGAAAAACACAAAGCAGGAAGATAAATAATAAAGTTGTTATTTGAAATGACACTTCTTGAATGGGTAGATTCTTTAAAAGACAGAATTTTTAATAAGGTTTTGGGAAAAAACTAGCAAACGAGGTAAACTAAATCCTGAATTAGATATTTCCACATTTTTATTAAACTTTAGAGTAGTTTCAGTGCAGGGCATTACAGAAAGATGCTTTTATTTAACATGTATTCCTGTGTACTGTGCTAGTACATTATTGTATTCAGTTCTCATAACACTCATGAAAAGTGCTGTTTACACGCTCCAAAAAGTGAAATAGCTTCCTCAAGATGGCATGTTTAATAAGACACATAGCTGGGATGTGAACCCAAAGGCTTATAATGTTTCAAGGCCTCTACTGTTTTCTATAGTCTATAACATAAGCCTGGAAAGGAAGGTTTGAGGACAGTCTGTAGAGGACTGTAGACTCTAGGCACAGTTGTTGTTTAGTCGCTAAGTCGTGTCTGACTCTTGCGATCCCATGGACTGTAGCCTGTCAGGCTCTTCTGTCCATGGGATTCTCCAGGCAAGAATACTGGAATGGGTTGCCATTTCCTTCTCCAGGGCATACCTGGAATTTGACTCCAGGAATCAAACCTGGGTCTCCCGCGTTACAGGCAGATGATTTACCAACTGAGCTATGAGGGAAGTTTTAGGCACAGTATTTCTTGTAATTTGTTAGGCAGAAGAGCCACTATTGGCTTTTGTGCAATCAGTTCAGTTTAGTCACTCAGTTGTGTCTAACTCTCTGAGACCCCATGGACTGCAGCATGCCAGGCTTCCCTGTCCATCACCTACTCCTGGAGCTTGTTTAAACTCATCTCCATCAATTCGGCGATGCTATCCAGCCTCTATCCATCTCATCCTCATTCCCTACTCCTCCTGCCTTCAGTCTTTCCCAGCATCAGGATCTTTTCCAGTGAGTCAGTTTTTCACATCATGTGGCCAAAGTATTGGAGCTTCGGCTTCAGCATCAGTCTTTCCAGTGAATATTTAGGACTGATTTCCTTTAGGATTGACTGGTTTGATCTCCTTGCAGTCCAGAGGACTCTCAAGAGTCTTCTCTAGCACCACAGTTTGAAGGAATCAGTTCTTCAGTGCTTAGCCTTTTTTATAGTCCAACTCTCACATCCATACATTACTACTGGAAAAACCATAGCTTTGACAAGGAGGACCTTTGTTGGTAAAGTAATGTCTCTGCTTTTTAATATGCTGTCTAGGTTGGTCATAGCTTTTCTTCCAGAGAGCAGGCATCTTTTAATTTCATGGCTGCAGTCACCGTTCATAGTGATTTTGGGGCCAAGAGAATAAAGTCTGTCACTGTTTCCATTGTCTCCCCATCTGTTTGCCATGAAGTGATGGGACTGGATACCATGATCTTTGTTTTTTGAATGTTGAGTTTTAAGCCAGCTTTTTCACTCTTATGTTTCACTTTCAAGAGGCTCTTAAGTTCCTCTTCGCTTTTTGCCATAAGGGTGTTGTCATCTGCATATCTTGCAGATGTGTTGCAGGTGTTCTAGCTGTAATATAAAGTTAGACTGGATGATAAGGGTGATGAGTTGAAGTCGGATACTGGATTAGTAAAAGAAAAAGGAAAAGAAAACTAGAGGGTAGTGATGGCTCAAGCACAACATGGGCCTGAACTAGATCGTGAATAGTAGAAATGGAAAATTTTGGCAGAAAGGAGATATGATGACTAAGAAATTGGCGTGGGAATCTTTTAGGAAAGTAATTTTTATGATGTATAGTTCATGATGATAATTAACCATTTTTAAGTGTATAATTCAGCGTTATTTAGTTCATTAACAGTGTTGTGCAACCATCGCATCTAATTCCAGACTCTTTTCATTACTCCAGAAGGAAACCCTATTCCCATTCAACAGTTGCTCCCATTACTCCTTCTCTTCAGCCCCTGGCAACCACTAATCAGCTTTCTGTTGTATAATATGTAATCATTATATGACATAACCGGAGTAGATAATATGGAATCATACAATATTAAGCTTTTGTGTCTAGTTTCTTTCACTCAGCACACTGTTTTTGAGTAATTTTTATGATGTAAAGTTCATGAAGTTAATTAACCACTTTAAAGTGTATAATGTTGTAGCATGTATCACTGCTTCATCCCTTTTATGGCTGAATAATATTGCCTTTAGGATAGACTGGTTGGATCTCCTTGCAGTCCAAGGGACTCTAAAGAGTCTTCTCCAACACCACAGTTCAAAAGCATCAATTCTTCGGCACTCAGCCTTCTTCACAGTCCAAATCTCACATCCATACATGACCACTGGAAAAACCATAGCTTGACTAGATGGACCTTTGTTGGCCAAAGTAATGTCTCTGCTTTTCAATATGGTATCTAGGTTGGTCATAACTTTCCTTCCAAGGAGTAAGCATCTTTTAATTTCATGGCTGAAATCACCATTTGCAGTGATTTGGGAGCCCCCCAAAATAAAGTCTGACACTGTTTCCACTGTTTCCCCATCTATTTGCCATGAAGTGATGGGACCAGATGCCATGATCTTAGTTTCCTGAATGTTGAGCTATAAGCCAACTTTTTCAGTCTCCTCTTTCACTTTCATCAAGACCATCCTAAAGGAGATGAGTCCTGGGTGTTCATTGGAAGAACTGACACTGAAACTCCAATACTTTGTCCATCTCATGCGAAGAGTTGACTCATTGGAAAAGACCCTGATGCTGGGAGGGATTGAGGGCAGGAGGAGAAGGGGTCGACAGAGGATGAGATGGCTGGATGGCATCACAGACTCGATGGACATGAGTTTGGGTGAACTCCGGGAGTTGGTGATGGACAGGGAGGCGTGGCATGCTGCGATTCATGAGTCGCAAAGAGTCGGACACAACTAACCGACTGAAGTGAACTGAATATTGCCTTATATGGATATATACCACATTTTTGTTTATCCATCCATCTGTTGATGTACATTTGGGTGGTTTCTTCGTTTTGATTATTGTGACTAGGAAGCAGTGAACATTTGTACACAAGTATTTGTTTTAATTTGTTTTCGGTTCTTTTGAGTATATACCTAGGAGTGGAATTATGGTAGTTCTGTGTTTAACATTTGAGGAACCATCACCTGTTTCCCTTGGCATTTGTACCATTCTACATTTTGACCAGTAGTGTAAAAGGGGTTCCAGTTTCTACATATCCTCATCAACACTTATTTTCCTTTTTTTTTTTGGTTTGGTTTAATTTGGTTTTATTATTCCAATCCCAAAGAAAGGCAATGCCAAAAAATGCTCAAACTACCGCACAATTGCACTCATCTAACACGCTAGTAAAGTAACGCTCAAAATTCTCCAAGCCAGGCTTCAGCAATATGTGAACCATGAACTTCCAGATGTTCAAGCTGGTTTTAGAAAAGGCAGAGGAACCAGAGATCAAATTGCCAACATTCACTGGATCATCAAAAAAGCAAGAGAGTTCCAGAAAAACATGTATTTCTGCTTTATTGACTATGCCAAAGCCTTTGACTGTGTGGATCACAATAAACTGGAAAATTCTGAAAGAGATGGGAATACCAGACCACCTGATCTGCCTCTTGAGAAACCTGTATGCCGGTCAGGAAGCAACAGTTAGAACTGGACATGGATCAACAGATTGGTTCCAAATAGGAAAAGGAGTTCATCAAGGCTGTATATTGTCACCCTGCTTATTTAACTTATATGCAGAGTACATCATGAGAAACGCTGGGCTGGAAGAAGCACAAGCTGGAATCAAGATTGTCGGGAAAAATATCAATAACCTCAGATATGCAGATGACACCACCCTTATGGCAGAAGGAGAAGAGGAACTAAAAAGCCTGTTGAAGAAAGTGAAAGAGAGTGAAAAAGTTGGCTTAAAGCTGAACATTCAGAAGACAAAGATCATGGCATCTGGTCCCATCACTTCATGGGAAATAGATGGGGAAACAGTGTCAGACTTTATTTGTTTGGGTTCCAAAATCACTGCAGATGGTGACTGTAGCCATGAAATTAAAAGACGCTTACTCCTTGGAAGGAAAGTTATGACCGATCTAGATAGCATATGCAAAAGCAGAGACATTACTTTGCCAACAAAGGTCCATCAAGTCAAGGCTATGGTTTTTCCTGTGGTCATGTATGCATGTGAGATTTGGACTGTGAAGAAGGCTGAGCAGCAAAGAATTGATGCTTTTGAACTGTGGTGTTGGAGAAGACTCTTGAGAGTCCCTTGGACTGCAAGGAGATCCAACAGTCCATTCTGAAGGAGATCAGCCCTGGGATTTCTTTGGAAGGACTGATGCTAAAGCTGAAACTCCAGTACTTTGGCCACCTGATGTGAAGAGTTGACTCATTGGAAAAGACTCTGATGCTGGAGGGATTGGGGGCAGGAGGAGAAGGGGACGACAGAGGATCAGATAGCTGGATTGTGTCACTGACTTGATGAACGTGAGTCTGGGTGAACTCCGGGAGTTGGTGATGGACAGGGAGGCCTGGCATGCTGTGATTCATGGGGTTGCAAAGAATCGGACACGACTGAGTGACTGAACTGAACTGATAGCCATCCTAGTAAGATGTGAAATGGTATTTCATTGTTATTTTGATTGGCATTTCTGTAATGACTAATGATACTGAACTTCTTTTCAAGTGCTTTTGAGGTATTTGTATACCTTCTTTGGAGAATTACTTATTCAAATACGTTGTCCATTTTTGAGATAAGTATTTCTTTTTGTTGTTGGGTTCTGCAAGTACATTATATGTTCTGGATATAGATTCTTATCAGAATTATATTTGCAAGTATTCTTTTATAATTCTGTAGGTTGTCTTTTCATTTTCTTGATAGTGCCCTTTGCACAAATGGTTTTTTTATTTTTAATGAAGTATAAGTTTATTATTATTATTAGGTGTCAGATCTGAGAATCTTGCTAAATCCAAGGTCAGAAAGACTTTTCCCTAAATTTTCTTCTGAGAGTTTTTAAGTTTTAACTCTTTTATTTGCATCGTATCTATTTTGAGTTGATTCTTATATGTGGTATGAAGTAGTGGTATGAAGTAGCAGTTTCATTCTTTTGCATGTGGATATCCAGTTGTCTCAGCATCATTTGTTAAAGAGACTATTCTTTCCTGTATTAAAATGGTCTTGGCACCCTTCTCGTGGTCAGATTCAAAGATCAGTTGACCATAGATGTATGGTTTTTCTTTGACTAGTCTCAGTTCTATTCCATTGGTCTATTTTTCATTCCTTTTGTGCCAGTACTACACTTTTTTGATTACTGAGCCTTGGTAGTAAATTTTGAAATTGGGAAATATGAGCCTTCCAACTTTGTTTCCCATTTTTAAGATTTTCTTTTGGCTATTTGGGGCCTTTTACAATTCCATATGAATTTTAGGGTGAGCTTTTTCCATTTCTGTAAAAAAAAAGGGTACTTTGATAAGGATTACACTGAATCTATGCATCACTTTGGATAGTATAGTCATCCCTTGGTATCTGCTAGGTTTTGGTTCTAGTATCCCCTGCAAATACCAAACCTTAAGGATAATCCTTGTACAGACAGCATAGTATTTGCATATACTCTACACATACTCTCCCATATATGTATCTCCAGGTTACTTGCAATACCTAATACAATGTAAATTCTATGTAAATAGTTGCTGATGATGGCTCGTGCAAGTTTTCCTTTTTGGAACTTTCTAAAATTATTTTCTAAATTTTTTTTAAGATTTTTATGTTTTTTACCTCAGGGTGCTGCATCAATTAAATAATTTCAGCAGAAAACACCCTAGTCCTGAAAATGCTCCAAGTCAGGTGAAAGCAAGGCAAGCCACTGTGCCAGTCCTTCAGGTAGCTGCCTGAGAGGTTGAAACCCATAATTACAATTCTTTGTGAGAAAGATTTGTATTACTCTCTCTGACAGGTGATACTTAGGCAGACAACTTCGGAGAAGGCAATGGCACCCCACTCCAGTACTCTTGCCTGGAAAATCCCATGGACAGAGGAGCCTGGTAGGCTGCAGTCCATCGGGTCGCCAAGAGTCAGACACAACTGAGCGACTTCACTCTCATGCATTGGAGAAGGAAATGGCAACCCACTCCAGTGTTCTTGCCTGGAGAATCCCAGGGACGGGGGAGCATGGTGGGCTGCCGTCTCCATGGGGTCGTGCAGAGTCGGACATGACTGAAGCGACTTAGCAGCAGCAGCAGCAGACAACTTAAAATGCTACCATGCTCTCTTACTACACAGCTTCTTTCTTCATTAAGCCTTGCCCTAGTTATTTTAAGTTCCTTACTGGATTCTAGAGTTCCCACAAAAGTTGATTTTGACAGTATTCACGAGCTCATTAATTACTCTTTCGGAAGGATGGAACCCTAGAGTTCCCTACAGTGCCAGAAATCCCTGATGTACAAATTTTTCATAATCATGATATATCATTAGCCAGAAGGAAGGAAATTAGGAGGGGGAGTTAGTTGATTTATGGATATTAGAGAGATTATTATCATTTGGACATGGCGGTTGTATTTGAGGTGCTCGTGGTGCCTTCTGTAGATGACTAGTGGCAATTGGAATTGTAATGTGTAAATTCCAGCTTGGAGCTGCAAAGAGACCTTGGAATCTTCTCTTTGGAAGTTACAGAAAATGAAAGTAATTTCCTTGAAATAGAGGCTAAGTCTAAGCATGGCATCTTGGGAAATACTTTGAACTAAGGAATCATTCACTTAACTCTTTCAGCAGACATTCCGTTTGCTCCTGCTACTAGAATAGTTACTGCTAAGTGCTGGAGAGACAAGGTAGTAAAACCCAGTTTACTGCGCCAGGAAACTCACTGTTTTATTAAGATGGACAAGTAAGCAAGTGAAAATGCAGTTTTTATAACAAGGTTTACAGGAGCCCAGACAGAGGAACACAAGAATATTTAAACAGGTCAGTGGGGAAAACAACATACTCTTCGGGGAAATTAAAGAAGGAGAAATTGTTGTAGAGAGTAATCTGTGATTTTGGTTCTGTATAGAGTTTGAAAAGACTGAGGACTCTAAAATGGTCTGATTTGCTATGAAAAGATGATAGCTGTAAGTAATTGAGTAGTTTTGGTGGAGATGAAGGACCAGATTATAAGGAGTTAGGAGTGAGTGAGTGGCGAAAGAGTTGAAAGAAAAAGGGAAGACAATCTTTTAAGAATGATGTAGTTAAAAAACAATAGCAGAGTTGTGTAAAACTGTTTTGGAATAGAAGTGATCTAAGTGTTTTTCTAGACTTTGGGAGTGAGTGGGAGGAAAACACATCTAGATGGCCAAGAGTCCCAAAAAGAGGCAGGAAAGATGGTATTAAGAGTCCAGAAGGATTAGAGGTTGGGAACTTGGCAGAAGAAAAAGAGTAAGGGTAATGAGAATTTTGAGATAGAAAGTATTTGAGAAATTTTACCTAAGGATGCCTTAGTTTTTTCAGTAAAAGGAGAACACAAACTCATATGCTAAAGTTGCTGTAGCATACATTTACGATGATAGTACCATTTGGTTATTTTTTTCATTCTTTTAACAAATATATATTAGGCATCTCCTGTGTACTAAGGCACTGTGTGAGATCCTTGGGATTATATCCGTGAATAAAGTCAGCAAAAATCTCTGCTGTTTTGGAGCTTATTTATATGTGAATTGGGTGAAGACAGATAAGCAAGTAAATAGTATATTATTATAAAATAAGCATGAAGTAAATAGAGCAACCTGAGTCTTGGAAACTAAGAAAGCAAATGGGAGGATTACCCAGACATAACTAGAGTTTTATATTGCATATCAAATTGTAATTTAAGTTACTATTTAATTTCTATACAGCTAGTTATAGACCCTTAGTTAATAAAGAAGATCTTGGGTTTGCTGGAGCCTTTATGTATTTAGATTGTAGATATGTAGGAAGTAATTTATAATATTTACATTTAAGAGACAGTTTATTAATTTTAGGGCAACTTTAGAATGATGCCATACAATTACTTCAGGGTCTTTAACATGAGAAAAGAGAATTTATGAGGGGGGTCAAAAGTAACAAACTTCCAGTTATATAAAATAAGTCATGAGAATTCAAATGCAAGGAAGAAGAGTGACATGGAGAGGAGGAGGGAGGGTAAAAAACTTAGTTACTGAGTTGAAGATCCTTTTGTAATGAATGAATTGGTGTTTTTTGTTTTTCATTGTTTTATATTCTCATTACCCTTTTTTATTTAAACAGGCATTGGAAAAGTGAAAAGAAAACCTAGTGTGCCAGATTCTGCATCTCCTGCTGATGATAGCTTTGTTGACCCAGGGGAACGTCTCTATGACCTCAACATGCCTGCTTATGTAAAATTTAACTATATGGCAGAGAGAGAGGATGAATTATCATTGATAAAAGGGACGAAGGTGATCGTTATGGAGAAATGCAGTGATGGGTGGTGGCGGGGTAGCTACAATGGACAAGTTGGATGGTTCCCTTCAAACTATGTGACTGAGGAAGGCGACAGTCCTTTGGGTGACCATGTGGGTTCTTTGTCAGAGAAGTTAGCAGCAGTCGTCAACAACCTAAATACTGGGCAAGTGTTACATGTGGTTCAGGCTCTTTACCCATTCAGCTCATCCAATGATGAAGAACTTAATTTTGAGAAAGGAGATATAATGGATGTTATTGAAAAACCTGAAAATGACCCTGAGTGGTGGAAATGCAGGAAGATCAATGGAATGATTGGTCTGGTGCCAAAAAACTATGTTACCATTATGCAGAATAACCCATTAACATCAGGTTTGGAACCATCACCTCCACAGTGTGATTACATTAGGCCTTCACTTACTGGAAAGTTTGCTGGCAATCCGTGGTATTATGGGAAAGTCACCAGGCACCAAGCAGAAATGGCATTAAATGAAAGAGGGCATGAAGGTGATTTCCTCATTCGTGATAGTGAATCTTCGGTAAGTTGGTTTTCAAAGGTAAATTGAAATAGAGCCCTGGATATTAAAAAAAATAAATGGAAGACCAGAGAGGTTTAGTGGCTTCCATAAAATTAACCAGGTAGTATATTTGTTAACATGTGAAGTTTCTGAGTAAAGTCAATGTTCTTTCCGAGTATATTTATTTTTAGTAAAATATAGCCTTAAACAGGATTATTTGGCCTTGCCTAGTTCTGTTGGTTTTGCCTTCCTGAAATATTTCTGTTGCATTAAACTGAAAAATGGAGAAAATTAAACACTGACTTTTTCACTGAGAACAACGCAGTAGATTAAACTGGAAAAACATTGCTTAGATTGCATAATCGGTACACTGTCCTCCTTATAATAAAGGAAATCCCTGAATTTAGAAAAAAAATCTATATTTGCTTCTGTATAAATACTTGTTTGGAAGTTGGAATACACTTTTAGGTACCTCAAAAACCCATTTGAACATGCACCATATTTGGAGGGCATTTACAATAATGATAAATTTTGTTCCCATAGTAGTGAAACAATAAAATTGTAAAACCATAAAAATTGAATAAGAAAATAGTTATGTGGGCTCTTTTGCATACTGTTTAGGATTTTAGAATTTGACAATACTCATTTCCCTTAAAAATGATCTTTATTTTTCCTTGATAAAGGATATCACTACTTTTCCATGATTAGTATTAGCTTTGTGTGTATATATATTGTGTGTGTGTGCGCACGTGCGTGTGCATGTGTGTACAGGGTGGGGGAAGAGTGAGCAAGATTGAAATTAATTGAACTGCCTGCTGTGAAGTTCAGGAAATGGGGGTCTGTATGTAACCCCACCGGAAGAGCAGGTGGTTGATGATAGGGAAGAGTAATGGGATTTGTTTTCTGTTAGATGCCTGACCTGGCCCTGGTTTCCAAGACAAGCAGTGGGCAGAAGGGCTAGGAAGGGAGTGACCCTGGAGTGGGTGGTAAATAACCATAAGATGTTTCCAAGAAACCCACTGTTTGAAACTTTGACAGTAACTGCATAAGAGGGTGATACAGACTATTCAAAAAAGTGTTAGAATTAAAAGAGAAAAAACCTTAAGAAAGTAGCTTGATTGCAGAATACCTTGTATTTTCTTATAGGTAATTGAGCATAGATATTAGCCAAAATATACCATTATTTTTAGTAGTAGAAATTTTAAAGTAGAGATCTCATAAGCATATTTTGTTTGACTTGCACAGTGTTTTTAATCATTTGAATTTATTGTCAGTATTTAAATATTGGGAGGTTTCGAATAAAAATTGAGACATCAGACTTCCCTTTTAAAATTGGAAGACCTGTCAATGTTGAGCTGTATTCCTACAGAGCAACAGTTGCAGCCAAGTGGCCATGTACTGTTGTTCCCCCTATATAACCCCGCTGGCCCTTGTTTATATTTCTTTCTTCCCCGTTACAGGCATTTTGATTTTATGACCTCTTAGAGTTTTCATTAGTTCTCATTTTTGTGTCCTTCATCATTGAGAATTCAGAGTATATATCAGCTATTCTGTAAGACAGCTACTGTTTGCTACTAATTGAAAAGGGGTGGATGTCTTGGATTTTCTGCTGTGTTTCTCCAGTAGTTTGAATGAAGAGAATATCACGAATCAAATGTTAAACTAAAGGATTTTCCATGGTGTTAGGGAGATTTTGGTGTCTTAACTGGTTCAATATTGAATCCTGGCTCTTTTAACTAGATAAATGATCTTGGACAACTCAGCTTCTCTTCAGCCTTTATTTTTTCATCTGTAAAATGGGTTTGTTTTGAGGCATAAAGGAGATAATTCATGTAAATAATTTAGCATTGTGCCTGGTGTTTAAAGTGCTCACATTTTAGCTGTTATTAGTTTATATAAAAATGCTAATAGATGTCTTTCAAAATGTTTTTTTCTCTTCTAGCCAAATGATTTCTCAGTATCACTAAAAGCACAAGGGAAAAACAAGCATTTTAAAGTACAACTAAAAGAGACTGTCTACTGCATTGGGCAGCGTAAATTCAGTACCATGGAAGAACTTGTAGAACATTACAAAAAGGCACCAATTTTTACAAGTGAACAAGGAGAAAAATTATATCTTATCAAGCATTTATCATGATACTGCTGACCGAAGTGAACTGCTGTACAGTTGTAATTCGTCATGTAATTGAAGACTGAGAAAATGTCAGTCCAGTCATGCTTGACTGGAAATTGCTGTTTCTAACTCTATACGAGAATTGACTATAATACATAAAATATTTTTATTATAATTCAGCCCATATATATATATACTACATACAGCAAGTATCTGCATAGAGCAGTTCCTTATCCTTGGTCTGTTTTATTGTTTTCTTTGCTCTTCTCTTGCTTCTAATGTTAAGGTTTTATATTTTGAAAAAATGATGCAAATCAAAAGTCTTTATATGAAAGAATGTCTTTATCGCCTTTCCTTTATTTTCTTGTAAGGGCACCACCTTAGTTCTGCAGTGGTTTCTATTCATGTAAAATTATTATATCTATTATATCAACATATACCATATGCTAAAATAAATTTCTTGGAGAGTTAATCTTTTCTGTGACTAAATAGCAATAATAAATGGAAAATTAGACATTATTTTCAGCTATTATATTTGTCACAAACCATTGTAAATACCAAATATGTTGTGTCTGTCATTTTTCAGAATTCATTTGTTTTCAGTTTAAAGCAAACCATATGGGACATAGGTTAGAAAATATATATCTTGTACAATTTAAATTTACAGCTGTTGGAAGCAAAGATCTCTAAATTCCTATGAACTTTTTCCCCCCACTTCTCTCTCATCTGATTATTCAAGAGAAAAAAGCATTCTCAAGATGTTTTAGCTTTTAACTGTAAATGGATGCTCTAGTGTTACTTTTTTCCCCTAGTGTTATTTTACCAAAGCATCTAGTTTTTGAGTATGTTATATCTTGTCACTGTGAAAAAAAACTGTGGCCAAATTTTGAAGAAGTAGGTGACAATGAGATACTTGGTTCTCTCCCCTACCACCCCTGCCCCCCAAAAAATCAGTAATAATCAGGCAAAGTAGTTGTAGTATTTTTATTTTCTTCATTCAGCTTTGAATTTTATTGACCAGGACACTAAAATTGATACGTATTTGAGGAAAAGATGTGATGTGCTAATGGTTTGAGAAAATTTAAGACACAAAATTACTGATTCTAAAATTGAAGTTGTCTAATTCATGAATTTCTTGATTTTGGTGGTTTTAGATTTGTTTTTTAATTCTCTAAATCTTCAAATCATTTAGAGATTTACATTGCCACTGGGTGGCAGCCCTGACTTCTCCCTCTACTGCAACAGGAGTTAGCAAATATAAACATTTTATTACAGTTTTTAAAATCTTCATTACATCTGCTTTTAAAGCCTTTTAGTTTGTATTTCAGTATCTTTCTCAACCCCACTTTATTTATTAAGATAATTATGTGTAGGCAAGTTTAATGGAAACAAAAGTCACATGCTTACCTTTTTTGGCTGTAAAATCACTTGAATATAAATTGAGGAAAATAGTTTTAAAGTAGTGGTAAAATGACTTTAATTTTAAACAGACATTTAACGATGCTTTCTTTTTATCCTCTACCTCTTTGTGGATTCCCCTCTATCCAGTCTTCCTTACTTAAAAAAATGGATGTTTGTTTAAAAAAAGAAAGGACCCAGGATGGGTTCAATTGCTACTTTGTATCACAGACATGAGCTATTTATAGCAAACCCTGCTGAGCTGATGTCAAGCATTTTGAAAAAGTAGGAATGGAGCAGCACTGGAAACAATGCATATTTCTGTGCTATAATTAGATTTAAAATAACTAGAGAATTCCTAGGAGATCCATGTGTGCCAATAATAGCTATTGTGTGCTCTTACTATGTGATGGAAACCTCACTGGGAACTACTTAACTTTGTAGTTCAACATTTTATCAATTTTTTTAAAGTCTTAAAACCAATGTTTACATCAATGACTTTTTTAAAAGTATGGATTTTCTTAAGAACTGGAACCATTTTTAAAAACATCTACATAGCTGGATAGCTGGCTAGTAGCAGGACTTGTATTAGAAACCACTTTTCCTCGTTCCTAGCCTGTACACTTGCCTTGTGACACATTGGCCTCATTGTGCCTATTTTTAGACTAGGAGGAAAATCCTAGAAAGAGCAATATTACAGAAATTTTCTTTCATCTGTGAGGAGATGCTTAGCTTTCAATTTAAATATTCATAACATACGTAACTGCCCCACAGCCCACTTCTACAAATAACTTCAAATTCTTGGAAGAAGGATTTCAAACTTTATATAAGCTCAGTGACAGAAAGCTATTGCTGCTGTATCTGTTATTTAGTCAGAAGTCCTTAAGTTCAGCTGAATACATATTCACACATATTACACGCCTTTGACTATACACAGTAACTCCTGGCACTTTTAAAGATGGTGTGTCACAGATAAAGCACTTAACAAAATCAGAAGGCTTTAGTGCAATCCATTGTAATTGCTGTAAGAATAGAATGCCTAGCTTTGGTTGGTGGAATGATGTCTTCGTGGAATTGCTGTAAGAATAGAATGCCGAGCTTTGGTTGGTGGAATGATGTGTTCATGGATATGTGGATAGAGTAATGACCCATAAGTCTTCTCCAGCTTTAATGCTTTAATTTTGTCATCTGATATAGAGATTGCAAGAAGCAGGGCCACTACCGTCTGTGTAGGTACATTTGTGAGAGTTGCAAAAAGGCATGTCTTCCCCTGGCAAGACAGCCACTTTTTTTTTGCTGTTAATAAGTCCAAAACTCACCATCACCACCCTTCCCCCATCTTGCAAGATAACCCATTTCAGGATACAACCAAACAGGAATACAGTTCAACCTACAATGCTTAAAAAGTAATTGTTAACATTTTTTAATGGGGTGGGGTGGGGTTTACATAAACAGAGTTTTGGTTTCCCCTGAAAAATGAGAAGCTGGTAACACTGGATTTGAATTCTCACAAGGCATTGGATAGTACGGATGCACCCCATATTTTTACCAATACATTAAAGATTAACAGCGTAAAACAGTGTTTCCCAACCTTTATCCTGCTAGTTCAAATCTCAAAATGCAGTTACTCCCTGTTTTTCCTGTAACTTGGAGTTTTTGGTTTGGAATCTGGAAACTTAACCATTTTGCAGAAACATTTCAGTTGTGATGTCCAAATTAATAAAATAAATGTTACAGCATGCTTTAACTTTTCCACTTTAGTATTTTGCTAGAAGAAAAGGAAATCCTTTGTAGTATTATCTAAATTCTTTAAATGTTTTTGAATGGTTTCACAATTGAAGTCACTTCTAACATAAAGCAAATTTGATACAGCACAAATGACATCCTCATTTTATGTTTTGAACAGCATCCAATGGACTTTTTGAAAATGCCGTATTACTGCTTCTTGGGAAAATCAGTTTTTTTTTCTATTGCAAGGCAAGGTAGGAAGGCTCCTTCTGAACAACTGATTGTTTTGGCTTTTAACAAGTTTATTTGACTTAACTCTTACCTTCTAAACTCTTAACAGACCAGCACAGTATGCATACTCCACACCCTAGTTTCTTGCTGTTAAATGACCTAAAACCAATGACCAAAGAATGAAATACATTTTTCTTGTTTACTGTGAGGGGTTCTTTTGATTTGGAAGTACTAATAAATATAGTTTGCTGAGACTTTATGGAGAACATAAATTGGGCTAAGGTTTTGAAGAGCAAGAGTTTTCGTTACCACTGGCTGTGTTCACAAGTTAAACCCCCGTATCTTTTAGAGTATGTATGTTTGAGCACTTACATTATCTCGGATACTTCAGAATTGGCCTGATGCCTACAAAGGATTCACACAAACATTTGTTTACCTAGCAGATTTTTTAAACCTTTACTTGCAAGTTACTTTTTAAGCTGCTTTTAAATCTCCAGGGAAAGCTGGTCTCAGTGTTTTGAAATAATGTTGCAAATTTTATTTGTAGTTACAGAAGACAAAAAGTACTCAATTTCCTCTCTCCCATGTATTACTGTGACTTTTGAACAGGAAAACAAACTTAAAAGTAGACAAGAATAGACATCTAAAGTAGTTTAGATATTGCTTTAAATAGATCTCTGGACTCAGAAAATATATTAAACTCTGTAGAACATTTGAAGATAGCTTTTGGGAAAATACGGAGACAGGTATATTCCAGAATGAGACTACACAGTCTGTTAAATACTGGAATGGTTATAATTGATGTTTTTTGAGCATCTGTAGAAGAAATTAGTGATCCCTGAATAAATGTCTTTTCTTAGAACAAGTAATGCAAACACACTTTCACTTGTTTTGATACTTTTTAGACTATAGGTAAGGGGGATGGTGTAGAAGACAATTTCATCGGGGCATATGCTAATCACTTGGTGTCAAGATGAGAAAAATACTTTTTGGGCAGTTATATCTATGTGTATAGTTTTGTGTCTGCTTAGGTTTTGGAGATACTTATCCATCAACCAACCATCCAGCCACCTCACCTTAAATAATTTTGCGTAGGTGCCAGACCATTCTAACCTAGCAATATGAGCGTGAAGAGAAGGGACACGTTTGTCCAAAGCTGTACATTTCTCATAATGTAAAGCCTAATGGAGAAGTTCTATGAAGAAAAACAGAGCAAGATGAGAGTGAGAGGGGGGTGTTAGTTTATGTAGGTTGGTCAAAGGAGATCTCTTAAGATTGACCTTGAGTGTACTGTGTGCTTCACTTAATCTGACTAGCTTTAAACCAGTGAATGAGTGAAAATACAGCAGTCAAAATCATTTGAAAATTATGTTAAAATCTTCACTGTTCCAGAGCATTGTTTCTGGTTTTCAAATTGTAAAATTGAATAAAATATTTGTTTTATTTAGACATGGAACTTTTAACTGCAAAGTTCTATTTTGAATAAGGCCTGATTCTCCATCTTGAGTTGTTGGGGAGTGTCACATAGAGTCAGTTATAACTACAGGAAGGAGAACAGTTTGTTGACAGACCTGAAGGTTTTAATTCATACCCGAAGGGAAGAATTGAGGTTAACATTCCTGATGTTCTGCACTGTGGCCAGACAATAAATCAGGCAGGAAATTGAAAAAGTAAAGTATGTTAAGAGGAGGTTGAAAAGGGGCTGTAAGAATCCTGAAAACGAGAGCTGGAAAGTGTGTCAAAGTTACATCTGGAGCAGACTCAGTGGAAGCAGGAGTAAAAAAAAAATCTAAGACAAGGCAAATTCTACTGTTTAAATACCCACTGTGTTACTTGCAGAAGAAAAAAAATAATTGAGATGGGGTTATAATGAAATGTCAGATGTGCTGAAACACAGGACATAGACATATTCCTTTGGTTAAAGGGAAGAGGACTATTTTGTGCTAAGTAGAGCAGGGAAGCATTATTGCAGTTAATTGACCTCATGGTCTGTGCCAGAGCACCAGGACCTACCCTGAGTTTGCACAGCCTTAAGAGTTAGTGCCTCAAATTTTGTGCCCTGGTGCCTCCCTTGCTTCAGTTTAATCCCAGCCCTTATGGGGCTCAGAGGGCTTAGGAGTTTCTTCCTTGAGCATCAATTCCCTTTTCTCTCCCAACTCTCTTGCCTTTCCATTTAAAAAAAAAAACAACAAAACTATTTCCTTGCTTTTCTTTCCATAATCATTCAAGTGGCAAATAGTGTAATAGGAAAACTAATTCCTTTTTGTAGACTGTACTTAGGAAATAGCTTTGATCTTCCAGTGGTTCATCTTTAGACATAGATGACTGATCATCCTCAGCTCTGGAATGCTGTGGGAAAAGAAGTCCTGGCAGCAGGTTAGAGGATAGTTCGGTTTTGGCAGGTTGCATAGACCAACCAACCAACTAATCGATCACAACCAACTGATGCGAAGGTATAGAGAGGGAAGTTCCTCAAAGTCAGAAGAAAACATTATGGTCAAGAGTCAGGCATGTCCAGGCAAGGGTAGCGGCTAGCAGGTGAGGCGCAGCCCTCCAGAAATTCTCAACCAGTGGCATGGCCCATGCAGAGGTTGATGGTCTGAGCTCCTCATTGATTCAAGGGCCAGTCCTGACATGAACTGTCATTCAAAAGCATTGGTAGCATTCAAAAAGGTAGCATTACCCTTCAGCGCCCCAGAAGTCTGCTGAGCAGAGTTCAGAGTCCTTGCAGTGGACTGTGGAGGACCGGTAGGCAGTACTGCCTTGTCAACATAGCAGTGGTGGGCAGGGGATCTTGACAGGGACTCATGTCCAGACTGAGCTAAATATCTTTAAGATCTCAAAGTCTGGTGGACAACTTTGCTTCCCCTACAGCATAGTCTTGTTCTTTCTTCCATTTTCTGTTTACTTATCTTTTCATCCTCAGTCTATTTTCCTTCGATTTTTCCATCCTTGAGCCTCACCCATGCCATCTTCTCAGTTGGAATGCTTAACTGCAAACGTGTATCTCCTATCCAAATCTTAAGTGGATACATCCTTGAAATGCCATATTAAGGACTGTTCTCTCAAGCTCTTGCTAATCTCCTAGATCATTCACTGTTTTATGTCCCTCGTACACATTGCGAGCCCTCTTTTGGTGCTAATTGGGAGGCGGTAAGGTGAGTGAAAAGAACTTGGAGTTCGGCAGATCTCTGTCAAAATTCCTGTCTCTGTCTAGCTCTGGGGGTCTACAGTAAATTTTCAAGGGTGTCCTCGTCTGAAAAGTAGGGAATCAAATCTTAACTTGAAAGACTTAAATCGTATATATACTATATATATAATGTGGGAATCAAGGAGACGGAGCAGCAAGTGTTCTTGACCATTATGTTTTTAAAAAACACAGCTAATGCTTATTGTGTACTTACTTTGCCAGATCCTGTCCTGAATGTGCTGTCTCATATAATCCTCACAACAGCCCTATGAATTAGGTACTATTACAATTTTTTTTCCAATTTGCAGAGGAGGACATTAAAACAGATTGCTTAAAAGAGCTGGCTAAAAAACCACAACTAGTAAATGGTGAAGCCCAAATGCCAAACCAGACAGTCTGGCTCCAGAACCCATGCTTTTGACAACCCTCTTAATAGGTGTCACCAACTGGAAGCCTTTCTTTGCTGATCCAGGGTCCAAACTGAAAGATGGGCAGCCTACAAAGGTCCAGCCCGTAAGAGCAAATAATCCCTAATGTATTTATTGTTAATACAACAAATGGTTAATAAACCATTTGTGAAGACCTCTTGTGTTCCTGGCACTATGCTAATATGCTTTGTCTGCATTTTTTAATTTCCACAACTATTATGCAAGACATCGTTGTTTTATAAAAATGAGGTTCATGGAGTTGGTATCTTCCCCTTCACATCAAGAGGGCACTACTTTTTCCAACGCACTCCTCGGCCTACAACGATCTAACTTCTGATCGAAGGTTCTCCACTGGAACTCCTCTTACTGAGATTACAAATGACCTTCTAAGTGACATAAATCTTGGAGACATTTTCTGATGATCAAGTGACTTTCTTCCGCACTCCCACTTGGTGACCACTCCTTCCCTCATTGTTTCCAGGACCATAGTCTGTTCCAGAACCACCTTTCTGACCTGTTTATTTCCCCGTATCTCTATGCCATTTTTTGTTTGTCAGTTCATTCTTAAATGCTGATCAAGAGCATATCCACCCACCTCCTTAATCTGCATACCCTCCCTGAATGTTCTCACCACTTCTAGTCTCAGCTACCCCTGAAATGCTGAAGGTAGGGGAAATGGTGCCATACCCTGACACTCATAAACTGAGACAAAGATCGTTTACATTTGGGTCATTTACATCCCCCAGTCCTTAGGAGCACCTCAAGTTCAAGTGTATCAAACTGAACACATGCACACTTTTTCTATACCATCCCCAACCCTGACTACCTTGCTGCCACCCCACCCTCCTTAACATTTAGGTTAAGCAGCTGTCACCACCTAGTTACTCAAACCTAGGACCTGAAAATCATGTTTGCCGCCACCTCCTCCTCCAATCCACTCCATGTCTAGGAGCTGTCAATTCTACTTCCAAGTTTTTAATTTGTTCACTTCTCTCTCGAGACATTGGAAAACCTAGTGGAAGCCAACATCTCTCACCTGACTGACCAAAATATTTCCCTCCTCACCTACCAGCCTCCAGTCTGGCCGCTTCCACTGTTTTCTCCACCCTAGTCATAAACTTTCTCAAACTCAAATGCAGAGGATGATGTGATCAGATTGGAGCCCCTTTAACTCTCATTGCCTCAGGATAAACTCTGCTTCTCAACAAGGCATTCAAAGCTCTCTCAAATTCTGTTTTTGTCTGCCTTTGAGCCCCATTTCTTGTTACTCCAACCTGGTTCTCTAGTTGCACCAAGCTTCTTGTGGTTTCCTAAACACACTATAGCTGGCTAATTTTTTTAGCATTTACTACTCAGCCCTAAAGTCACCGCTTCCAGGAAGTCTTCTCTGATCCCCTAGGCTGGGTTAGGTGTTTCTGTTTAATGCTCCTATATTCCTTTGGTGACATTTCTGTCACTTCATTTCCAATATTGATTTGTGATTATTCTCATGTCCATTTTCTCCACTAGTTGGGAAGTTTGTGGTTGAGGTCAGGAACTATTAATTTCCAGGATCTAGCATATATAAGCCCTTAGTGAATGGCAGTTGAATGAATAAATAACTTTGCTAAGGTTATAGTGCAAATAATTTCTGACACTGTAACTAAAATGTTGCACTCTAAAATTCACGTTCTTTTTACTAATGCATTTGCACTTGTAGAGTGTTTAGAGACTTTAAAAAGCTGACATTTTAAGGGGCCAAACCTTATAAGATTTCCTTCCAATTAAAAAAAAAAAGTTCAATAATACATTCACATGGTTCAGTAATCAAACAATATAAAAAGATACATAGCACCCACAAGAGTTGAAAGCAGTCTCAAGATACTTGTTCAGGGCGGCATTATATTCAAAGTAACTAAGATGTGGAAGCAACTCAAGTGTCAATGAATGGATAAGCATAATGTGGTATATGGAACATAATTCAGCCTTAAAAAGGAAGGAATTCTATAATCTACAAAATGGGTGAATCTTGAGGGTGTTATACTGTTGTTTGAAATAAGCAAGTCACAGACAAGTATTGCAGGATTCCACTTACACAAGGTACATGGAGTAGTCAAAAAGTCCTGAAGACAGGAAATGTAATGGTGATTTCCAGGGGGAGGGGGGAAAAGGGGATTTACTGTTAAATGAGTATAGAGTTTCAGTTTTACAAGATGAAAAGAATTATGGGGACGGATGGTGGTAATGGTTGTATAACAATTTGGATGTATTTAATACCACTGACTGACTGTATATGGAAAAATGGTTAAGATGGTAAATTTTATGTGTATTTTACCACAATAAAAACAGTTTTTAAAATTCCCCCAAACAAGTTACTGGAAAGAGTCTGGTTCCCATTTTTCTCCTCCATCTTCCCAATTCCTGCTCCCTTTGCCCCCAGATAAACAACCTTGGTAGTTTCTCTATCTCCTTCCAGGTTTTCTTTTTGCAAATGCAAACAAATATGAAGCTATCTATTCTTCATCTCCTGACTTTCAAAAAGATATTTAAAAATTTTTTTTTTAAACATCTCTACTTCTGAAGTGGAAATGTAGCAAAAAAGTACCCACCTCCAATGAACTCACAAGAGGGAGCCTTGTGAAAGAGAACAGCTATTTGATGAGAGGGTCAGATAATCTTGCCTGCTACTGCCCAGGAGACCTCTAGAGGTCTATCCAGGGTCCCCCAGGTTAGAGCCTGTGATCCAGGCAGATTTTTATTTTTTTTAAAAAGATAACAGTATTAATAACTTTATTTACACGCAGGATATTAGTTCCCCGACTAGGGATTGAATCTGTGTCTCCTGCAGTGGAAGCACATTGTCCTAACCACTGGACACCAGGGAACTCCCCCCACCATGCTTAAGCTTCCCAGGTACCTTTTCTCTGGAACTCTCCTAGGCCACTCCCACTTGACGCAATATCTAGGTTTAGGCAGAAAAGAGGGTGCTGCACAGCCCGCCTCTTCGGAGCTGTCCGGGCTGGTTCCTCTTTCCAGAACAATTCAGGCTTTACAGCAACTCAGACTCAGCTCCAACATCTGTGTCCCGAAGCAAGGATGGCTGAGATGGAAAGCATACTTCATTCTGGAAGGAAACAGCATTCCAGGTCAAGCTGAGTCTGCCAAACACCGACCCTCAAAATGGTTCTAGAAGAAATCAAGACAAGTCTTATCATGTGGTTTTCCTACGCCTTGATTCCTTGTTTGTTTGTGGGTAAGTATTAATTAGAATACTGCCAATAGGCTGGGATTCAACTATAGGTTAAGAAACTGAAAAATGCTTTCCCAGGGCTTGGGGTTGTAATATATGCATAGATCACCTTATGTCTGTTTTTAAAAAGGTTTTTCCCTTCCTAATCCTCCATCCCCACAAAGAAAAGGCCTGCATTCTATTAAGAAACTTCTCTTAAATTCCACAGAGCAATCTAGAAAGATAAAGCATCAGAACAAATAGTTTGAAGGTGAGCAGAGATCCACATGCATTTTATTATTCATTTCGTTATCGAGTTTTAAAAGCCACAAAACAGTATTATTTAAGTCTTTCTGTTTGTGCCTCAGAAATGTTCTCTGTAAGGAGAGGTTTAAGTAAAGATTCTAACAAAACACAGGTGAGTAAGAAGACATACTTTGCAACCTTAATATTGGGTCTAAGACTTATGAAAATTGGATCCCTCTCCTGGTCAGGTACTCTGTAACATTTTTAAAAGTATTTGGTTTGGAGCATTTTGCCTGCCAGTTAAGATTACATAATTTTCTCTGCTCCATTTCTGGCTGCTTGCACCTACATGTTTTATTGTTATGAAATCGCAGCTCTTTTGCTTTTGATGTTTCTTCCTGTCAGCATTTAAGAGAAATTTCTAATTTGAGTACATCAAGGTACTAGACACTTTGCCCTGTTGATGGGTATATTGAATACTTTCTTCATACTTTCTTTTTTTTGGGGGGGGTAACATTGAGAACTAATCATCCAGTTAGTTTAAATTAGGCAACAAATCAGTGCCAAGGTGATTAGCCGATGTTTGGAGCTGACTTAAACATCAAATTTATGCCTGTGTAGCTCACAGCCCTTCACAGCTCTGTGTCTCTGCACGTGATATGTAAATTTGCTCTTTGTTTCATGACCCACTGTATTTAGGCCCCAATCCTCTTTCTCACAGCTCCTTGTAAACAAGTATAGGCCACAGGCAGCCGTTGTCTTCACAGTTGGCATGTAACCCCCTCATTTCCTCCTCCTGGACTTTATTCTCCACCAGCAGCTCGATCTCTAGTTCTTACTCCACCCCAAACCCATCGTCCCATCATCATTCTAGGTGGGACCCTGCTCCTGCAGATCTTACCAGACCTCTCTCTCTTGACCCTTGACCCCATGTATTCTATTTCAGTGGGTTATTTCTGTTTCCTACGCTGGCCTGAAGGCAGCATCTAGGCATCTTTCCTGGTGTCCCCATGGCCCCTAGCGTAGGCTAAGCGTATTGGTTGATTGGTTAGTTAGTTGATTGATGAGTTGGTGGGACAAACAAGTTGCCAGGAAACTACTCCTCCACTAAGCCAAGGGGAGAAGATGGAGAGGCTGAATGAGAAGGGGAAAAGCCAGCATATTTTTCCTAATTTTTTTTAAACAGGAAATTTATGTTTTTTTGATCCCCTTGACCCATTTGTTAACTTGACATTTTCTTCAATGAAGCAGTCCAGCCTTTTAAGGAAAACTATTTTAAACAGACCTAGAGGTGAGTACTCTTCTGATACCTGTAAACTTGCACAGAAAAACAAAGAAACAAAAACAGCACCACTATCCTTGTCTCTCCCTGCACCCCCCCCCCCAAAAAAAAGACAGTGGTAGAAGTCACAAGGATGTCAGTGAGAAGGACCTATGGGTGAGTCTTGATTTTTATCACTTGCTAGTTCAGTGAATGTATCACATCACTTCAATTTCCTTGTCTGTAAAATGGTCAAAATAGCTACCTTGTGGTTGGGAGGTGTCAAACGACATTATGCAAACAAAGGCACTCTGAGGATGTCAGGGTGCCCACCCCATGTTACTTACCATCTGTTGGTTGTGCAAACTGGTGGTGGTGTCAGCAAATATTTGCTTTAGCTGAGGTTACCTTTATGCGATTTTGATCATTTCCCCTGAATTGTGTAGAAGCCTGAAATAATTTCAGCAACATCTAAATGAACTATTACTTACTCTAGATCCTTGGGAGAGATGCGTAGAGTTCTTGTTCTCTTTTATAGAATTATTTTGCCTTGCCCTGTCCCTTTCAAGTAATTTGTGTGATTCAAGAAACTGATTCCCACTACCAATAATAATAATAAAAATAGCAACAATGACCATCACAACTGCCATTTATGAGCAGACACTGTGTGCTAGATTAGTAAAAACGTTCTCTTGACATCTCACATGAGTCCTGCAAAGGAGGTGATATAATCCCCATTTATACACTAGGGAACAGACTTAGATTCAGTTAGTTACCCAAGTGTATACATCTTGTAAGTTGGAGAACTGGGATTTGATCTTGGTTTGGGTGCTGACAGAGCCTGTGCCCTTTTAGTTCTCTGCAGAAGAAGCTGGCACATAAGCAGGACAGGAAGAGGTTGGAGGGACAAAGTGAAAGTAATAAAGAAGACGTTTCTACATTTTCTAACACATTTGCCACAAGGGCTATTGAGGTACAAGTGACAGAAGAGGATCCAAATGAGGGGAATTGACAGCAGACCCCCTGAGGAGAAAGCCAGTGTGGAGTCATGCAAGGAAGAAGATGCAAGGTTTTCTGCTGGGGAAATTTGCCTAGGACTTTGTGGTGAGCATAAACCTCAAAAGGGCACAAAGGTCTAATGTGAGATAGGAACTGTTGTTGTTCAGTTGATCAGTCATGTCTGACTCTTCACGACTCCATGGACTGCAGAACATCAGGCTTCCATGTCCTTCACTATTTCCCAGAGTTTTCTCAAACTCATGTCCATTGAGTCAGTGATGCCATCCAACCATCTCATCCTCTGCTGTACCCTTCTCCTCCTGCCTTCAATCTTTCCTAGCATCAGGGTCTTTTCTAGTGAGTTGGCTCTTCACATCACATGGCCAAAGTATTGGAGCTTCAGCATCAGTCCTTCCAGTGAATATTCAGTGTTGAATTCAAATCAGACTTGAAATCCTTTAGATTTGACTGATTTGATCTCCCTGCTGTCCAAGGGATCCTCAAGAGTCTTCTCTAGCACCACAATTCAACAGTATCAGTTCTTCAGCACTCAGCCTTCCTTATGGTTCAGCTCTCACATCCATTCATGACTACTGGAAAAACCATAGCTTTGACTATATGGACCTTTATCCACAAGGTAATGTCTCTGCTTTTTAATATCCTGTCTAGATTTGTCATAACTTTTCTTCCAAGGAGCAAGCATCTTTTAATTTTACAGCTGCAGTCACCATCTGCAGTGATTTTGGAGCCCTCCGAAATAAAGTCTGTTACTGTTTCCATTGTTTCCCATCTATCTGTCATGAGGTGATTGGACTGGATGCCATGATCTTAGTTTTTTAAATGTTGAGTTTTAAGCCAGCTTTTCCACTCTCCTCTTTCACCTTCATCAAGAGGCTCTTTAGTTCCTTTCCACTTTCTGCCATAAGGGAGGTATCATCTACATATCTGAGGTTATTGATATTTCTCCCAGCAATTTTGATTCCAGCTTCTACTTCATCCAGTCCAGCATTTTGCATGATGTATTCTGCATATAAGCTAAATAATCAGGGTGACAATATACAGCCTTGACATACTCCTTTCCCAATTTGGAACCAGTCTGTTGTTCCATGTCCAGTTCTAATTGCTGCTGCTTGACCTGCATACAGGTTGCACAGGAGGCAGATAAGGTGGTCTGGTATTACCATCTCTAAGAATTTTCCACAGTTTGTTGTGATCCACACAGTCAAAGGCTTTGGCATAGTCAATGAAGCAGAAGTAGATGTTTTTGTGGAATTCTCTTACTTTTTCTATGATCCAACAGATGTTGGCAATTTGATATCTGGTACCTCTGCCTTTTCTAAATCCAGCTTGTACATCTGGAAGTTCTCGGTTCACATCCTGTTCAAGCCTAGCTTGAATGATTTAAGCATTACCTTGCTAGCATGTGAAATGAGTACAGTTGTGTGGCAGTTTGAACATTGTTTGGCATTGCCTTTCTTTGGGATTGCAATGAAAACTGAACTTTTCTAGTCCTGTGGCCACTGCTGAGTTTTACACATTTGCTGGCATATTGAGTGCAGCACTTTAACAGCTTCATCTTTTAGGATTTGAAATAGCTCAGCTGGAATTCCATCACCTCCACTAGATTTGTTCGTAGTGATGCTTCCTCAGACCCCTTTGACTTCATACTCCAGGATGTCTGGCTTCAAGTGAGTGATCACACCATTGTGGTTATCTGGGTCATTAAGAACTTTGTGGTTAGTTCTTCTGTGTATTCTTGCCACCTCTTCTTAATATCTCTGCTTCTGTTATGTCCATACCATTTCTGTCCTTTATTGTGCCCATCTATGCATGAAGGCAATGGCACCCCACCCCAGTACTCTTGCCTGGAAAATCCCATGGACGGAGGATCCTGGTAGGCTCCAGTCCATGGGGTCACTAAGAGTCGGACACGACTGGGCGACTTCGCTTTCACTTTTCACTTTCATGCATTGGAGAAGGAAATGGCAACCCACTCCAGTATTCTTGCCTGGAGAATCCCAGGGACAGAGGAGCCTGGTGGGCTGCCATCTATGGGATCACACAGAGTCGGACACGACTGAAGCGACTCAGCAGCAGCAGCAGCCTGCATGAAATATTCCCTTGTTATCTCTAAGTTTCTTGATGAGCTCTCTAGTCTTTCCCATTCGATTGTTTTCCTCTGTCTCTTTTCATTGTTTGCTTTAAAAAGGCTTTCTTATCTCTCCTTGCTATTCTTTGGAACTCTGCATTCAGATGGGTATATCTTTCCTTTTCTCCTATGCTTTTCGTTTCTCTTTTCTCAGCTATTTGTAAGGCCTCCTCAGACAACCATTTTGCCCTTTTGCATTTCTTTTTTTGGGGGGTGATTTTGATCACCGCCTCCTATACAATGTTATGAACCTCTGTACATAATTCTTCAGGCAGTCTATCTATCAAATCTAACCCCTTGAATCTATTTGTCACTTCCACTGTATAATCATAAGGGATTTGATTTAGGTCCTACCTGAATGGTCTAGTGGTTTTCCCTACTTTCTTCAATTGAAGTCTAAATTTTGCAATGAGGAGTTCATGGACTGAACCGCAGTTATTGCCCACTCTTGTTTTCACTTACTGTACAGAGCTTTTCCATCTTTGGCTGCAAAGAATATAATCAATCTAATTTTAGTATTGACCATCTGGTGATGTTCCTGTGTAGTGTCATCTTTTGTGTTGTTGGAGGAGGGTACTTGCCATGACCAGTGCATCCTCTTGGTAAAACTGTTAGCCTTTGCCCTGCTTCATTTTGTACTCCAAGGCCAAATTTGTCTGTTACTCCAGATATCTCTTGACTTCCTACTTTTGCATTCCAGTCCCCTATGATGAAAAGGACATCTTTTTTTGGTGTTAGTTCTAGAAGGTCTTGTAGATCATCATGGTACCGTTCTAGTTCAGCTTCTTCGGCATTAGTGGTTGGGGTATAGACTTAGATTACTGTGATACTGAATGGTTTGCCTTGGAAATGAACTGAGATCATTCTGTCATTTTTGAGATTGCACCCAAGTACTGCATTTTGGACTCTTGTTGACTATGATGGCTACTCCATTTCTTCTAAGGGATTCTTGCCCACAGTAGTAGATATAATGGTCATCTGAATTAGATAGGAATCAGAGGGGAGAAAAATTCAGGCTGAGGCCAATTTCACTGAGCCAAGGTTTGGTTCACATATTTCTTCATTCATTCTAAATTTCTGAGCACCCACTATGTGTCAGTTTCTGGATTAAGTGCTGATTAAAGGAGAAGGAAATGGCAACCCAATCCAGTGTTCTTGCCTGGAGAATCCCAGGGATAGGGGAGCCTGGTGGACTGCCAGTATATTAAATATACTGTCTTATCACAGTATATTAAATATAGTTCACTGTGCTATGCAGTAGGGCCTTGTTGCTTATCCATTCTATCTATAAAACTTTACATCGCTAACCCCAGACTCCTACTCCGCCCCTTTCCCCATCCCCTCCCCACTTGGCAACCACCATTCTGTTCTATGTCCGTGATTCTGTTTCTGTTTCACAGACAGGTTCTTTAGTGTTGTATTTTAGATTCCATATAAAAGTGATATCATATATCATTCATAGTTTTAACTATCTTTCAGGCGTGGTTCTCAGTCTCAAGTGCACATTGGAATCACCTGGAGTGCTTTTAAAAATACAAACACTTTCACTTTCATGCATTGGAGAGGGAAATGGCAACCCACTCCAGTGTTCTTGCCTGGAGAATCCCAGGGACGGGGAGGCCTGGTGGGCTGCCGTCTATGGGATCTCACAGAGTCGGACACGACTGAAGCGACTTAGCAGCAGCAGCAGCCAGGATTTCACAGGCAGAAATCTGACTTAATTAATCTAGGGTGCCGCCTTGGCTCTGGGATTTTTAAAAACTTCCTAGATCAGACTCCTTAGAGAAGGGGTTTATTCCATAACTGGGAAGAGAAAATACAAGTTTGGAGCATCTTGTGGTAACGAAGGAAGTGCTCAAAAAAGGATGGCAGCCAAGATGCCACAAGTATCCTGGATTGGAACCTGGGATAGAAAAAGTATCAATGGAAAATTTGGCAAAATCCAAGTAAAATTTGGAGTTTAATTAAAAGTAATGTCCAGTGTTAGTTTCTTAGTTTTGATAAGTATATCATGACTATATTAGATGTTAGAATCAGGGGAAGCTGAGTGAAGGGTTTATAAGAACCCTGTACTTACTGTCTGTACTTTTTCCTATAAATCTAAAATTATTCTAAAAATTAAAAGTCTACTAATGAAAATAACATGAAAAAAGAGAATGAGAGATGAAAGTAAGTCAAAAGCACACAAAATCCAAAATAGCTCCCAATAACCAAAGATGGAACAATTTGAGTAACATAATCAACATTGATAGACTAAAATAAATTTCTATGAGTCCACACTGATTATTACAAATCTCCACAAATGGTAGAGCGAGAAGAACTCCTCCTTACAAAATTCCAATTAACACATACAAAACCACTACTAGAACATCATAGCAATGATGGTTGCAAGTATCATCCACCAATAAATACAAAAATTAATGGATGAAAGTTTGAGGAGAAAGAATATTTGCACACTATCATAGTATTTCCCCTAAATTATTTATTAATTATAAAGGGGAAAATGGTAATTTTATAGTGAAGACACTGCCTTAACCAAGTGGTCAAGGGTAACTCCACCAGTCATAAGATATGTTAACATCATACACTCCCTGTGAGTACATGGCAAAAATGTACCACCTTAATCAAATCATGAAAAAATGTCAGACAAACCCAAACTGAGGAATATCGTACAAAACAACTGACCTATACCTGTCAAAAATGTCAAGGAAAGACTGAGGACAGACTGGAGAAGACTAAGTAGATACGACAACCAAATGTAGGACCTGGATTGGTTCCTGAAAAAGGAAAAAGGAAGTAAGGAGGGGAGAGAGGAAGGAAGGGAGGAAGAGAGAAAGAAAGATTTAGGGGAAAATTTGGTGAATTTCAGATAAAGACTGAGGCTTCATTATGACTATTGGGCCAATGTTACTATCTTCCTCCAATGTTACTATCTTCCTTTCCATATTTTTTCTCTGGTTATGTACATGTGGAAAACTGACTGAAGGGTATATGGGAACTCTCTGTACTATTTTGCACTCTTCTGTTAAGTCTGAAATTATTTCAAAATAAAACTTAAAAAGCCTCTTCCCCAGTGATTCTAATGGGCAGCCAAGATTGAGAACGGTTAGTTTAATCTCTATATACCAGTGCTTCTCAAACTTTAATGTTTATGAATTACCTGGGGCGGGGGGTCTTGTTAAAATGCAGATTCTGGTTCCGTAGGGCATAGGTTGCAGGGTTTTGGCTGCAACTGCTGCTGCTGATCCAGACCATACTTCAAGATCCTGAAACAGTAGACCACTTTCCTGAGGCATGAACTGGTTTGCATACCTTTTGAAGCTGGGATGTGGGCACTAGTTACTAGGCAGCAAGTGATGCCAGCAACTTATTTAGCAGCCATGTCCTGGCTCAGCCTTGCTCTTTTGTTCAGATCATATACAAGGGGATTCTCTTGAAATAATCTACTGTAATTGAGAGACATGTCATGTCAGTATCCCCTAAAGTGCAAGCCCCTTGTGGTGGTAGTCAAAATGATGGTCCCCCAGTGACATCCACATGTTTTTTCAAAAAATACTTATTTGACTGTGTGGCTTGTGGGTTCTTAGCTCCCTGACCAGGGATTGAACCCCTACCCCCTGCATTGGGAGCACAGAGTCTTAACCACTGGACCACCAGGGGAATTCAAGATATCCATACTCTAATTCCTGGAAACCAGTGGATATGTTACCTCCTGTGGAAAAAAGGATTTTTTTTTCTGCATTAAGATGTGATTAATGTTATGGGATTTTGAGATTAGGAGATTATCCTGGATTATTGGATGGGCCCAATCTAATCATATGAGTCCTTCAAAGCTGAGAAGCTTTCCTGGATCCAGGGAGAGAGGGATGGGAGGACAGAAAAAAGAGGCAGGAAAAATTTGAAACATGAAAGGGACTTAACCAGACATTGTTGGCTTTGAAAATGGAGGAAAGAGGGGCCGTGAGCAAGAAGGTGGGACCTTGTCCCAACAAATGGAAATGGCAAGAAAACAGTCTTCCCTGGAGCCTGCTCTTCTGCCAACGCCTTGATTTTAGCTCAGTTAGACCTGATTCAGATTTCTGACCTATGGAACTGGACAATAAAAAATCTGTGTTGTTTTAAGATACTGCCTTTGTGGGAATTTATTACAGTGCAATAGAAAACGAATAGGCCACAAGAAGAAGGGATCAGCTTTGTGAATGCAGCTCTGTGCAAAAAATGTTGCTTAGCTAGTTTTGCCACACTGAGCACTAAAATCTTAATAGTCAGGTCACAGTCACCCAACTCAAGTTTTTGTTGGAAACACCATCCAAGAGGCTCCACCCCATGGACCTTCTTGAGATATTGAGTCAGACGGTTAAAAGAAAATAATTCTCTATAGTGACAAAAGCATAACTATTCAGAGGAACCAAATGACCAGAAGATATTCCAACATCTCACTCCAGCTCCGGGGAGAAGTCTCATCCAATGCGGCTGAGCAAAAACTCTTCCCCATTTTGTACCCTCCTCCCTGTGGCTAATGTGTCTTTCCCATTTACACTACAAGCTTATTCTCCCCTTTCCTCTTGACTGTATTCTTTTTTTTTTTAAGTACTTTTTAAAAGTCTTTATTGAATTCGTTACAATATTACTTTTGTCTTACATTTTTTGGCTGTGAGAGCTGTGGGATGTTAGCTCCCAGACCAGGGATGGAACCTGCACCCTTTGCCTTGGACAGTGAAGTCTTAACCACTGGACCACCAGGGAAGTCCCTTAACTGTATTCTTTGTTTTTGTATTTGCTTATTTACATCAGGGAGAGTGTCTGTTAACTGGTTTCTTCAGGGACTTGACTTCAATACATACTACTCCTGGCTGTTGGATGACATTTCTTGTTAATGAGATTGCTGGGTGGATGACAAAGTTTTCTTTTTCTCCATTGAATTGTGTTCTAAGGACCACTGTGTGCCTTCTCAAACAATTGAAGGGGATTTTAAAACCTTTCATAGGTGAAAGGAGTCACTCTCGCTTAGAGTTGAGCTGAAACTAGAGTTCCCTATTTAATGTCCTGGCATAAAACGGATCCTTCCTCATGTAGTGCCACTTTAGTTTGTTTGTTTGTTTTTTTTTTTAATTTAAAATTTTGGCTGCACGGCATGTGGGATCTTAGTGCCCAGACCAGGGACTGAACCTGTGCCCCCTGCCTTGGAAGGTAGATTCTTAATCACTGGACCATCAGGGAAGTCCTCTGCCATACTTTCTATGTAACCCAATTAAACATACCCTGGCATCAGTAGTGCACTGGCATTACTGATTTTCCATCTCATTCCCAAAGTGTGTGTGCACTACATAAACTACAGTGAAACCAAGATAGAATTTGGAATATACTACACAAGTGGAATAAAGACATTGAAGATGTTGCTTATAGGGCTCAGAAAGAAGCAGTAATTTTCATTTTAATATAGGAATGAGACAATATTTTGCCCATAGTGGAGTTAGATTTGGAATTTCACAGCTAGGTGAAGACAGTTACACAAGTGCAAACTGTTGCCTAGCATAATGGAGTGACCTAAAAGTTGGGACATCTCTTGCTGTTGTCCTGCCTGTGTGCCCTTCATGAAGAAAGACATATCCAGAAATTCAACCTCAGAGTGTTTTCCTTAAAGCCTTGGTAAGTGCCCTAATCATTGGGATGGCTAATCATTAGATCTCCCTCTGTAAACAGGTCTCCCTCGCTGATTGAACTGACTGCACTCAACTATACGACTTTTTTCCTGGATGCATTTCATCCTGTTTGAGTTTATCCTATCATAGTCCTTTAAAATGTATCCTGTCATTCAGATAGTCAGAATTAATGTTTTTTTTTTTTTTAGGTATGATGACACTGTATTTTTTTAACTGAAATTTTGTTGTAATTCTAGATTTTTATGCAGTTATAAGAAATAAGTGGGCTTTCCTGGTGGCTCAGATGGTGAAGAATCTGTCTGCAATGCAGGAGACCCTGGTTCAATCCTTGGGTCAGGAAGATCCCCTGGAGTAGGAAATGGCAACCCACTCCAGTATTCTTGCCTGGAGAATCCCATGGACAGAGGAGCCTGGCAGGCTACAGGCCATGGGGTCGCAAAGAATTGGATACGACTGAGCAACTAACACTTTCACACTTTTCATAAGATATAACACAGAAGGACTTCCTTGGTGGTCCAGTGGCTGACCTCACCCCAACAATGTAGGGGGCCCTGGGTTTGATCCCTGGTCAGGGAACTTGATCTCATATGCCACATCTAAGAGTTTGCATGCCAAAACTTAAAAAAAAAAAAAAAATCCTCCATGCTGCAACTAAAAAGATCCCTCATGCCCAATTAAGACTTGGTGTGCTACTGCTAAGTCGCTTCAGTCGTGTCCGTCCAACTCTGTGCGACCTCATAGATGGCAGCCCACCAGGCTCCCCTGTCCCTGGGATTCTCCAGGAAAGTACACTGGAGTGGGTTGCCATTTCCTTCTCCAATGCATGAAAGTGAAAAGTGAAAGTGAAGTCGCTCAGTCATGTCTGAACCTTAGCGACCCCATGGACTTCAGCCTACCAGGCTCCTCCACCCATGGGAGTTTCCAGGCAAGAGTACTGGAGTGGGTTGCCATTTCCTTCTCCAAAGACTTGGTGTAGCCAAATAAATTTTTTTAAAAAGAAATAATACAGAAAACCCAGTTTCCCCAATGGTATTTTGCAAAACAATAGTATAATACTACAACTAGGATATTGAAATCCTTGGTATTGACAAAATCCACACATCTTATTCAGATTTCCCCAGCTTTACTTGCATTTGTTTGAGAATATGTGTGTGTGTGTGTGTGTGTGTGTGTGTGTGTGAAGGTTTGTATATTTATCACCACAGTCAAGATACTGAACATTTCCAATATCACAATGGTATGTCTTGTTGCCTTTTTAGAACCTCACCCATCTCTCACTACTGTGCCTTTCCCCACTCTTTCTAACTCCTGGCAACCATTAATCTCTCAAAATCTAAAATTTTGTCATTTGAAAATGTTATAAAAATAGAAATATACAGTATGTAACTTTGGGGGTTTGGCTTCTTTCAGTTGGTGTAATTCCCTGGAGATTCATCCAGATTGTTTTGTGTAGTTTGTTCCTTTTTCTTGGATATACCATATTTGTTTAACCATTCACCTGTGGGCATCTGGAGAAGGCAATGGCACCCCACTCTAGTACTTCTGCCTGGAAAATCCCATGGGTGGAGGAGCCTGGAAGGCTGCAGTCCATGGGGTCGCTGAGGGTTGGACACGACTGAGCGACTTCACTTTCACTTTTCACTTTCATGCATTGGAGAAGGAAATGGCAACCCACTCCAGTGTTCTTGCCTGGAGAATCCCAGGGACAGGTGAGCCTGGTAGGCTGCCCTCTATGGGGTCACACAGAGTCGGACACGACTGAAGTGACTTAGCAGTAGCAGTGTGGGCATCTGGGCTGATTCCATTTTGTTTATGGACATTTGTTGTGCAGACTTTGTGTGATATAAAGTTTCATTACCTTGGGATAAATGCTCAAGAGTGCACTTGCTGGGCTGTGTAGTAATTTACAAGTTTAGTTCTGCAAGAAACTGCTGAACTATCTTCCAGTGTGGTAATGCCACTTTGTTCCCACCCAGTGATGGATGAGGGATCCACTTTCTCTGCATCCTCATCAGGGTTTGGTTTTGTCACTTTAAGAATTTTTAGTCATTCTGATAGCTGTGTGGCACTCTCTCGTGGAAGTTTACATTTGCATTTCCCTAATAGCTAATGATATGAACATATTTTCATGTGCTTATTTGCCATCTGTGTGTGCTTTTTTGGTGAAATGACTCTTCACATCTTTTACTCATTTTCTAATTGAATTGCTTGCTTTTTTACTGTTGGGTTTTGAGTATTCTTTATATATATGTTCTAGATATAAATCCTTTGTGAGATATATTGATTGCAAATGTTTTCTTCTAGTCTGTATCTTGTCTTTTTATCCTCTTAACAGGGTCTTTGTAGTGCAAGAGATTTTAATTTTGATGATGCCTGTTTATAAATGTTTCCTTTTATGGATCATGCTTTGAGTGTCAAGTGTAAGAAGTCTTTGTCTAGCCCTGAAGATTTTCTCCTATGTTTTTTCCTAAAAGTTTTAGACCTTAACATTTTACATCAAGTCCACGGCCTACTTTGAGTTAATTTTTGCTAACATGTGAGATGTAGGTTGAGGTTTTTTGTTTGCCTGCAAATATCCAATTGCTCTAATATTGTTTGTTGAAAGGCTATCCTTCCTTCAGTGAATTGCTTTTGTACCTTTGCCAAAAATCAGCTGAGCATATTTGTGTGGGTCTATTTCTGGGATGTCTATATTGTTTCATCAATCTATGTGTCTATTTCTTTGTCAGTACCACACAGTCTTAATTATTGTAAGTTTTAAAATTGGTAGATTGAGTTCTCTTACCTTTTGCTTTTTCAAAATTGTTTTATTCTTGTTCCTTTGCCTTTTCTCATAAATTTTAGGAAAAGCTTGCCTATCTCCACAAAAAAACCTTGCTGGGTTTTTGATAGGAACTCTGTTAAACGTGTATATCAATTTGGGGAGAATTACTATTTTAACTATGTTGAGTTGTCCAATCCATGAGCACAGTATGTACCTCTCCATCTATTTAGATTTTCTTTGAAATTTTTTCACTGGCATTGTAGTGTTTTCCTCATAGAAATCTTAGATATGTTTCGTTAGATTTACACAAGTTTTTCTTTTGGAGAGGGGCAATGATTGCAAATAATATTTTAAGTTTCTGCATATAAGTGTTCATTGCTAGTATTTAAAGATACAACTAATTTTTTAATGTTTATCTTGTAGCCCATGAACTTGCCAAACTCACTATTAGTTTTCAGAGGCTTTTTTGGTAGATTCTGTGGGATTTCCTACTTAGCCTAACATGTCACCTGGGAACAGAGGGAGATTTATCACTTATTTTCCAAGCTGTAATGTCTTTTACTTCCTTTGTTTGCCTTATTACAGTTGCTAGAACTTCTAGTACAATGTTGAATAAAAGTGATAAGTGTGGGCATCCTTGCCTCATTCTTGATATAGGGGGAAAGCATCCAGCCTTTTACCATTGAACAAGATGTTAGCTGTAGGTTTTGTTTTTTTTTTTTTGGCTATGCCGGATCTTCACTGATTTGCATGGGCTTTCTTTAGGTGCAGTGAGCAGGGGCTACTCTTCATCGCAGTGCCTCTCACTGTGGTGGCTTCTCTTGCTGTGGGCATAGGTTCTAGGTGCACAGATTTCAGTAGTTGCTGCTGGCAGCTTGAGAACTTGGGCTCAGTAGTGGTGCTGTATGGGCTTAGTTGTTCCACGGCATGTGGCATCTTCCCGGATCAGGGATCAAGCCTGTGTCTCCTGCATTGGCAGGCAGATTTTTATCCACTGTGCCACCAGGAAAATCCAGCTGTAGGTTTTTTATAGATGGTCTTTATCAAATTGAGACAATTCCTGTTGTTCATAATTCAAAGAAACGGTTTCTTTTTTACTTTTTGTTTTGTTTTAAAATTATGAATGGGTGTTGAATTTTGTAAATGCTTTCTTGGTGTCAGTTGAAACAATTATATGATTTTTCTTCTTGATCTTGTTGATGTGGTGGATTACATTAATTGATTTTCAAATACCGAAGCAGCCTTGCATACCTGGAATAAATCCCACTTGATCAGAGTATATAGTCTTATACAACACCAAATTTGGATTGTATTTGTCAAAGATTTTTGCGTCTAAGTGCCTGAGACATATTGATCTGTAGTCTTTTGCTTTTAAAAACATATACATGAACTTTGTCTAATTTTGGTATCAGGGTAATACTGACCCCATAAAGTAAGTTTTTTCCTCTTTCATTTCTGGAAGATATTGTATAAAATTGGTACTACTTTCTCTATAACTATTTCGTAGTTTGTGTTGTTGTTCAGTTTATAAGTAGTATCCGACTCTTTGTGACCACATGGATTGCAGCGTGCCAGGCTTCCCTGTCCTTCACTATCTCCCAGAGTTTGCTCAGACTCAAGGTCCATTGAGCTGATGATGCCATCCAACCATCTTATCTTCTGTTCCCCCTTCTCCTCATGCCCTCAATCTTTCCCAGCATCAGACACTTTTCCAATGAGTCAGCTCCTCACATCAGGTGGCCAAAGTACTGGAGCTTCAACTTCAGCATCAGTCCTTCCAATGAATATTCATGACTGATTTCCTTTAGGATGGACTGGTTGGATCTCCTTGCAGTCCAAGGGATTCTCAAGAGTCTTCTCCAGCATCACAGTTTGAAACCATCAATTCTTCAGTGCTCAGCTTTCTTTATGGTCCAAGTCTCACATCTCACATTCATATTTTCCAGTATAATTATCTGGGCCGGAAGATTTCATTTTTGAGAGTTTTAAAATTATAAATTCAAGCTTTATGTTTATAGTTTTAAAATCCCCACATATCTGACTAGAGAAATGTTTTGTCTGCTTCACCAGAGGAGGCATGTCAGAGGGGACTACACCCTGCCCTCCTGTACTATCTTATTGCAGCTGGCTCTTTTCCCTTTCTTCCCTTGGGTGACAACAAGTATAAGGGCGGAGAGGGCAGGAAGCCTCTCTTGAGGGTATCCCAGGTGTTTTCTCACAGGCCAAGCCCTGGATGCTGAGAGTGAGATTGGGCTGCATCACCAGGGTCCTACATTAGTGCCCACAAGGGCACTAAGTGGGATGTTCCTGGCAGCCCCCATCCCCTCATGGTTACAGGCCTTGATAACGAACAGCAGGTGCCAATTTGGAGACAGACACAGAGATGAAAAGTCCCAGGCAAGGGTCCCAGCCTCATACACACTGTGCTGTTGATGTTATCACTGCAACTGTAACAGCAAAAGGAGGCAGGTGTTGGGCATTAAAAGAGGAGTATGTAAAAGTCAGAGGGGAAGACCACAGTAGAAGATCCGGACTGGGGCTGCGAAGAATCATCAGCTTCACAGATGATTCTGTGAAGAATCACAAGAATCACAAATCAGCTTTGATTCTGTGTGCAAGCTGTAGACCCACTGTGTGCACACTCTGGGCACACAGCTGCGTGAGCAGATGCTTGAGTCTCGTCTGGCTCAGAGGCCTGCAGGCTGTCTGGGGCGGAGTTTCCAAACTGGCTTGGTCCCCTTCTGTACTGGACTCCTTCCATGGCAGACCTGAGCCTGCACTTCCCAAAGAGCAGCTGTGCCCCATTTGGCCATTTTGGGGACACAAAGGAATTGCTCTGATAGCTGAGGATGGCAGTAGCAAGAGAGGGGGTGATGAGAAGCTGGCAGGAGCTGATACAGGCTTGCCATGTAGAGGTGGGGAGCTCAGGTTCACACGAGGTGTTCATGGTCACAAAATCAGTGGCAAAGTCCAAACAAAGTCCAGGCCTGCATTGTGGCCAGTGTGACACGAGGGTTGTATATAATGTGCTTCAGTTTTCTCACTCGTACAACAGAGAGACTGATGGTCCTTACGTCCCAGTATGGTCCTGAGAATTAAATGAGATAATCATGTGATAACCGAGCACACGGCACAGATAGAGCTTGGTAAGTGCTCAGTAATATTGTTGTTGTTCAGTCACCCACTCATGTCTGACTCTTTGCGACCCCATGGACTGAGCATGCCAGGCCTCCCTGTCCCTCACCATCTCCCGAAGCTTGCCAAGTTCATGTCCATTGCATCAGTGATGCCATCCAGCCATCTCATCTTCTGATGCCCTCTTCTCCTTCTGCCTTCAATCTTTCCCAGCATCAGGGACTTTTCCAATGAGCTGACTGTTTGCATCAGGTAACCAAAAATACTAACCATTATTAATGTCAATAATGTTAGCTATTATTATCAATATTAACTGGGTTTTCCACATGGCTCAGTGGTAAAGATTCAGCCTGCAATTCAGGAGATGCCAGGCATGTGGGTTTGATCCTTGGGTCAGGAAGATCCCCATGGAGAAGGGCATGGCAACTCACTCCACTATTCTTGCCTGGAAAATCTCATGGACAGAAGATGCTGGCAGGTTATATTCCATAGGGTCACAAAGAGTTGGTCACAACTAAGCACCCATACACATACATATTAATATTAATGTTAATATGCTAATCACCAAAGGGAGAATTACAATGATGATAGCAATATTTAGCATGAACACAGATATGGTAAAATTAGAGTTTCTTCTAGTTCCAACCAGTCCATCCTAAAGGAGATCAGTCCTGGGTGTTCACTGGAAGGACTGATGTTGAAGCTGAAACTCCAATACTTTGGCCACCTGATGCAAAGAGCTGACTCATCTTAAAAGACCCTGATGCTGAAAAAGATTGAGGGCAGGAGGAGAAGGAGGCGACAGAGGATGAGATGGTTGGATGGCATCACTGACTCAGTGGACATGAGTTCGGGTAAATTCCGGGAGTTGGTGATGGACAGGGAGGCCTGGCATGCTGTGTGGTTCATGGGGTCCCAAAGAGTCAGACACGACTGGGACTGAACTGACTGACTGACTGACTAGTTCCTAAGCATGTTTGACTTTTCGTTAGAAACGAACTTGAAGCCGTGGCATTCCCTGAGGTGAACTCGCCTTGTCAGCTTGTCTGTCTCCCTTGGTCCCAGATGGAGTGGCTGTTCTACCTGCCCCTCAGAACCTCTCTGTACAATCAGTCAACATGAAGCACGTCTTGACATGGAGCCCAGTGACTGTGCCGGAAGAAATAGTACACTATTCTGTCGAGTACCAGGGGTGAGCGTTTGTTGTTGCTGTTGCTGTTGTTTTGGTTTTGTTTCTCTCCTTTAGGCAGTAGTTGATTCCTGGGGGCACAGCCCTCATTCCAGAGCTCAAGAAGGCTTTGTGAGCCCAGAGAAAGATGATTTCCTATGATCTGCCTCCTCTGTCTTCACGGGCCCTAAGAGAATTGAAGCAACAAGGGAAGTTGTCCCATGGATTTGCCAGTGAACTCTCTGGGAACACAAACGTATATAAACACATTTTCGTGAAGTTTCTTTCCAACAGTGAGTCAGTTGTCTAAAGCTGAAGAAAATCTTAAGATGAAATGAGTTTGCCTCTGACTTGAGGAAGATAAATTATTTGGAGACTCAGATATTTTAGGGGTCAGGGAGACCTCAGTTTTCCTGACAGTATGCTTGCCCCCAGGAGCCAAAACAAATTGTGACCCTATAGGTCAGCTGGTCCTTCTCCAGGTGTCCAGGCCCTCAGAGCTGTCAAGGAGTGACAGGGATGCAGAAGGTACTCAGTAAAGCTCGTTAACAATTCATACAAACCAAGCAGCTACATGCGTAGACATTCTCCTAGGCCCAGGGGGACAGACCACAAAGTTTCCAGGCAGAAGAAGATTACATTTAGAGGAGGAGACGGTAAAAACTTAAAGAAATAAGCACACTAGGTCTGTGCTGTCCAACGTGGTAGCCACTAGACGTGGACAGCTATTTATACTTAAATTAATCAAAATTAAATTCAAAAGTCTGTTTCCTAGTCATATAAGCCACATTTCAAGTTCTTAATAGCCATCTGTGGCTACCGTATAAAACAACATGAATACAAAAGGTTTTCACCATCTCAGGAAGTTGTATCAGGCAGCACTGCTGTAGGTAAGTTCAGATAGAAATCAGTTCTAGGAGGGAGCTAAAATCCATTGCACAGTGAATTGGCTATGTGACAGCTTTTTATCTGATGGTTAGGGAAGTCTGTCTGAGGATGTGATATTTAAGCCAATATCTGAAGGACAGGAGTGGGCAACCAGTGTGAATGCAGGGTACTCACACTGAGGGCAGGGCACTGAGACACAGCAAGCACATTGCCAAGTTGGAGGAATCCTGAGGAGGCCCCTGTGGAAGGAGCATCACCTTTAGGGGTGGAGCAAGAAGGCCAGAGAGTCTTATTGGCCGGGGGAGAGTATGCATTCCATTCTAGGCTCTTTGGAAGTCACTAAGAAGAGAAATGCTCTGCTCTGCTGAGTGACAAATGATTTGAAGACTGGCAGGAAGGGAAGTAGGAAAATCTGTCTGGAGACACAGCAAGGCAAGGGGTGACAGTCGCTGAGACTAGGGTGGTGACCGTGCAGATGGAGAGACCAGAACAGAACAGGATTGATGCCTGAGGCTCCCTGTCTTTGGAGAAGGAGTCAGGAAGAAGGGATGGTTGGTGACGGAGGAGAGGGGAGGAAAGGAGTGTGGAGCAAATACTTGTTTTCCTGGCCCATAAAAAGCAGAGGAGGCGGTTACTTGAAACCATCATTGAGCCAGGGTGGAAGGGCCTGGTGTGACGCTGTCCCCTCCTCTCTTTGGCCAGGGAGTATGAGAGCCTGTACACGAGCCACATCTGGATCCCCAGCAGCTTGTGCTCAACCACTCAAAGGCCTGAGTGTGACATCACGGAGGACATCACCGCCACTGTGTCGTACAGCCTCCGGGTCAGGGCCACCCTGGGCTCACTGGCCTCGGCCTGGAGCACCCTGAAGCACCGCTTTAACCAAAACTCAAGTAAGGCCCTTCTCTCCTTACTCCCCTGCCCCCAGCAGCCTCCCCTTCAGCAGCCGTACTCACTGAGACTGTTGGGATTCTCTTCAGCATCAAATGAATCTTACAAAGTCAGAATGCTGCAAACAGAGACAACCCTAACTGGTCTGTTGAAAACATTGCCAGCTACTTCCTCTCTCTCATTTTGAAATGAGACTTTGAAAGTTATTCCTGACTGTCTCTGGAAGGAAAGGTGCTCTGGAAGTGGGTACAGGCGCTAGGACGGCCTCTCCCTATCATGATCACACATCATTAACTCTTAACACTGCCTCCCATCTGAGGCCTCACTGTCCCCATCTTTGTTGCCTGTGTGAGCATCTTCTTTGGCAATAGGGTCTATACATGATCAGAGTGAGCAAAAACAGCTCTTTGGAAATAAATAACTTTTCTATAGCAATGGAACCTGGCAAACGTATTGAGAAAGAAGTAAGGGAAGAATCTGGATTGGCGACCAAATCCAGAGTGCAAAGAATGCCCAGTGTGTAGCAGGGTGTGAGGGGAAGGAGCAGGAGCAGGGTCTGGATGGCTGGGGGTAAGGAAGCAGCTGGTCACACGGTGACGGGCTTCGACATGACGTCTCATCAGATCAGTAGAGGAGCGTCATGGAAGAGGAGGGGATCTGGTCCAGGTCTGTCTACAGAACAATCGGGCTGGCTGTGGTGTGGCAAGTGAGCTGGGGTAGGACAGACCTGCAGGCCATGGGAAGAGTGAAGAGAGGGCTGTAACATTCCAGCTGAACCAGGGTGGATCGTGATCCTAGAGGAGGGGGAGGCATGGGAAGGAGAAGACAAATTCTAGAGACGTGGTTGAGTTAGAAGGGACAGAGCTCGGTGACCAGTTTCTGTGAGACAGAGATGAGGGAGATGGTGATGGCACCCAGCTTCCAGATGGAGTTAGGAGGAGTGCCATCCAAGGAAGAGGACCCAGGAGGAGCGGCTGGTCTAAGGAATAAGAGATGCTGCTGGCTTTGGGCTCTTTGAAGTTGAGATTCCTATCAGGTATCATCCCATGGATGTCTTATTGGCAGTTGGGAATCAGGCCCTGGGATTCAGAAAGGTCACAGACACATAAAATGAAATTAATAGCTAATGGCTTGAGAGCAGGTGAGGGTGTCCAGGGACAAGATATGAGGACAAATAGAACCAGGCTAGGATTCTGGGAAACCTAGGGTTTAACAAGAATGGAGGACAGGGAGAGAGTCAGAGAAGGGAGAACAGATGAGCTGCTGCTGCGCCTGAGGGAGGCCCCCAGATAGGTCCTCTTGAAAGTGGTCTCATGGAGCAGGAGGAGCCGGGATGCTGGGCAGGCTGCTGACTAGGGAATTGAGTGGAGGTGCAAAGACAGCTGTGGGCGATGAAATGACCCCCTGGTACACACAGGAAAGGCAAATGAAAGGTCTTTGGGGACCTGTATTCTCTGTGTGACAAGGTGACCCTCTGCTGGGAGTGAGGACACAGGGAGGTCGGGGCAGCCTCTAAATTAATGGAGTGAGTCAGAGCTTCCTGAGGAGCGAGGGGGTTGGGAGAAACCAGGAGAGTTAGAAGGTGAGGGAGCCCCTGCTGGAGGAGGTGAAGGTAGATCTGGGAGAGAACTTTGTCCTCTAGAGTCAGACAGACCGGGTTCAAATCCCAGCTCAGCCACTTGAGTGAGAGGGCCAACGGCTTGCCTCAATGAGTGGTTGGGGGTGAGATGGAAAGTGTAAATGCTCAGGGCAGTGCTGCCTTGTAATAGCACTCAGCTATTCGTATTATTCTTATTACCCTAGGGATATGCCCAGAGTTGAGAGCCAGCAAGCAGAGGAAGAAGGGAAGAGCTGAGGGGCAGGAGTGGGACCACTGGAATGGGTGTGTGTGTGTGTTAGTCGCTCAGTCGTGTCTGACTCTTTGTGACCCCATGAACTGTACCCCACCAGTCTTCTCTGTCCATGGAATTCTCCAGGCAAGAATACTGGAGTGGATTGCCATTCCCTTCTCCAGAAAATCTTCCTGATTCAGGAATCAAACCCTGGTCTCCTACATCACAGGCAGATTCTTTACTGTTTGAGCTACAGGGAAGTCCTTTTGGAATGGATACCAGTAGGAATTTTGGTGCAGGATGTGGGCTCCTCTGCCTGCCCTCTCTCCCATAGCCCTGGCAGGACATGGTAGAAGCAGTGGGATCCCAGTGCCAGGCCCTGGGGGAGCCAGAGGGGCACCGGAGGCTGCTGTAGCTCTGCCTCCACCCACAGTGCTTGGGCAGCACCAGCACCACCTCCCTCTGGCTCCTGGAAGCACAGGGTTCCAGCCAAGATCGTTGCTGGAGGCTGGCAGCCGTTGTTGGAAAGCCAGGCATGGGGCATTTGGAGATAAGGAAGTGTCTACACAGCTCTGAGGGTGGGTGTGTGCAGTAGCAACTTGTGTTTGAGAAGGTCAGTATAAACAGGAAAAGGGCTCACTGCTGAGGAGCTGAGGAAAGGTGTCCCCGTACCTGCCCCAGAAGCAGAGGATGAGGGTCCTCATGCAGGTGGACCCAGCTGCAGAGCTGGGAGGAAACAGACCCCTCAGGGCATGATGTCTGCTTTTTGGCCTTTGTAAACCCCACCCCAACTTCGCCTCAGACATGAAAAATCTGGTTTTAAGGCTGTCTTGCAAAGGATCCCCAGTTCTTAAAGGAAAGCCTGTTGAGAGCAGAGGTTCTTAACCTCAATGCAAATTCAAATCACAGGAGAGCTTGAGAACCCCTGCTCTCTGGGACCCATCCCTAGAGTCTGATTTAAGTGATCTAAGTGCATCCTGTTCCTTGGGAGTTAAAAATCACCCCACACAACAGAGTCTAGAAACATGGAAAGACATGAGCTCAAAGTCTGGCCATTCACTGGGTGACTCTGGGAATGTCACTTAACCTCTCTGAGGCTCTGCTATGTCATCTGTAAGTTAGGAGCAGTATTTACTTTCTGAAGCTTGCTGGTTGGATTAAATGAGATGAGTATGTATAGTACATAGGAGAGAAGTTCCTGCCCCAATATTGTCAGAAAATCATCTGAACTGAAATGACATGTGGTCATTTTGTCTAATTCTATTCTCTATATAGATGGAGATCAGGGAATCCAATTCTAATCATGTTTAACTTAAAAGTGGAGGAGTCAAACATCTCCTTTCTTACTGGAGGTGTTTCAGAGGCAATTCTAGTGGTGCTGTGTGCTCATATGAAGCCTCTGATCTGGGTATGTTTTGCATAGTTGGCCCCTGACTTCCCAAGTCCTCCTGTCCTCTTTCCAAACAGCTCTTTAGATGCCAGGAAATACTTTGTTCTCTGAAAACTCCCTGCAGGAACTGCCTTTCTGTTGAGTGTCCACTGACCCTGGTGCAGGAGGATTTAGCCAGAACACACTCCCAAGCCACAGCCCACAATTAGGGTGGCCCTTCCAGTCTTGCAGTGTCTGGATCTGAGAGGAAGGTCTGGATCTATCATCAGTAGGCAGGGACTTAAGACTGTCTGTGTGGGCCCTTTGGTTCCTGGTCTACTAAGTGGAAAGTATCCATGGGGCCTGCGGGGTCTCTGTTTCGGATCCAATAACATGAAAGATGGTGTTTATGCTTAGGCTGCAATTACTAGAGCTGATTCTTGGAATTTGTAAAACCCTCTGACTTTCCATAAGGCTATGAGATGAAGACTCCTTGGACTGGGAATAGAAAGGGCAACCCATCCACAGGCTGCTGATCTGCTGATGTTTGAAAGTTAGCAGCAGATGGTATATATCACTGATCTATGTGAATTGTACTACATGGCTGTTGTTTGTTTTTTTCATTTGCTCGTCTTTCACAAAGAGTTTGCTGAGCACCTGCTGAGTATAGTGCTTGCTTCTGCATGCTGTGAAGCCACATCAAAACCCCTCCCCTCCCATGAGCCTGGCGTGTTTCCACTGATGGTTTGGTCATGGTCTCCCTGGACAGAAATCAGTCCTGTCTGGGACTGGCTTTGACTCTCCCCTTGTCTTGCCAACAGCCATCCTCACCCCGCCTGGGATGGAGATCACCATGGACGGCTTCCACCTGCTTATTAAGCTGGAAGATCTGGGGCCCCATTTTGAGTTCTTCGTGTCCTACTGGAGAAGGGAGCCCGGTGCCAAGGTGAGACTTGCAGCCTGGGCCTTTGAGTTAGACTTTGGAGAAGCTCTGAGAGCTGGATGAGGAAGGCCAGCCCCTGCAGTGCCTGCTGTCTGGGGTGGCTGGAGGATGAGCAGGCCTGGGTGAAATGAGGGAACACAGGGATAGGTGTAGGCTGACAATGCTGGCAGCGTCAAACTCAAAGGACTGCCTTGGTCCCACCCAGACTTTGGCTGGGAGCTGTCTTAGGACATATTCGCTGAACTAGGGGGATCACCTCCTTGCCTTAAACTCTGTCATAGTTGGATCCACAATACTTGTACAATGCATTTCTTCTCTCCCATCAGCATGTCTTCTCAGCCATTCTTCCCGCCGTTTAGGAGCAGCAGACAAGGCTGTTCCAGATAAATTGGATGATTTCATAAGTATACGAGGCCAGTCCCAGCTTCTTGAGGGTGTGCATCTGGGCTGGGTGCAGAATTCGGGGCAGAGAGCCAGGAGATAGCTTATAAACAACCCTAATTATGAGTCAATGGGCCACCCGGAATGCCTAGATGGGGCACGGCCCCTCCCTGTGGGGTGGGTGCTGCAGGCCAGGCTGGGTGGGAGGTCAGCTCTCTCAGAGGGAGTGGCTGAGCTGCAGCAGCAGACGGCATGAAGCATGGGTGCACCTGTGGAGCCCTGTCCAAGCTGAAATGGTGATAAAACCCACTCAGATCAGCGCAAGGAAAAGTAGGCTCTGTCACAAGGATCGCTGTTGTTTGGTCACTCCGTTGTGTCTGATTCTCTGTGACCCCATGGAATACAGCCCATCAGGTCAGGTTCCTCTGTCTGTGCGACTTGCCAGGCAAGAACACTGGAGTGGGTTGTCATTTCCTTCTCCAGGGGATCTTTCTGACCCAGGGATCGAACTTGCATTTCCTCCGTTGGCAGGAGGATTCTTTACCACTGAGTCACCAGAGAAGCCCTGCCACAAGGATTAACACGGCGCTGTCGGGGGCTCTCACAGAATCTGTGACTGGAGCAGGCCCAGAGCCAGGCTGCTGCACAGCCTCACTCACCCGGAGGCCCCCGTCCGCCTGGGGAGCCCTTGATTCCTCCTGGGGGTTCCTCTCTATGTGCTCTGTCCATGGGCCTCGCCCCAGCTTGCCCCGACCCCTCATCGTTCCTTCCTGTGAGTGCCAGTGGTTGCGACTGACTCCCCTCACCGTGTCCTCTCCTCTTGGTCCCTGCTTCTGGCTGCAGGTATTCAGTTCTTCAATACCAGTTCCCAGGACAAGAAATCTGACTGGTCCTGCTGATTTTATCAGGCCAAGCATAGGGGTTGCCAAATGCTGGCTGGCCTTTGATAGACCCTTCTCTGGCCAAGGGTACCCCTGAGCTAATGCCAGGACATGTGCCCCACCACACTCCCCTGGAAGGGGAGTAGCCATGGTTCCTAGCATTTACTCCTGCTGGGTCAGGGCCCAGTGGTAGGGCCTGGCACTGCGAGTTGGGCGGATGCAGTTGTGTGGGAGCAGATTGGGACCTGGGCTGCAGGGAACAGGCAGGTCCCTCAGGTTCTTTGGAAGAGGAGTGCCTGCTCTGAGTCACCTGGGCTTGGCCCAGACAAGCCTCTGCAGGTCTCAGGGGGTGGCAGAGGTGGAGGGCTGTGCAGATGGATGGACAGACAGTGGATTGGTGGATGTGTGAGGAGGCACTGCCCACCGGCTGCAGTGCTCCTCTTCACTGACCCTCTGGAAGTCGTGGCTGGGCCAAGCACCCAGTCAGCTTTCTGTCCAAGTGTGAGCCTGTCAGAGAGGCCTCCCCGAGCCACTCTGCTGGTGCCTCCTCATCACTCTCTACCTGCTTGTCCTGCTCCATGATTCCTCATAACCCTCATCACCACCTGATGTGTGTTATCAGTGGTCCAGCTTCCTCATATATGACATAAGCTCTGCGAGGGCAGGAACTTTTTGTTCTGTTCAGTGCTGGGTGTCCCTGTTTTGTTCAGTGCCTACAACTGTGCCTGGCACACAGTAGGTGCTAAATAAATGAGTAATTTTTAAACAACGAGTGAATGAATAAATGAAAGAATGAGAGGAACATTCTGTATGCATGCTGGAAAGGAAGTATTGATAGCTTGCCTTCCCTCCTCCTCTCCCTTTCCTGGCCTGCTTTGCTCAGGGTGTGACTGTTCTCTGGTTTCCTAAAGGAACACGTCAAAGTGGTGAGGCCCGGGGTCCTTCCCGTCTACCTGGAGACGGTGGAGCCCGGGGCGGCATACTGTGTGAAGGCCCGGACGTTCGTGAAGGCCATCGGGCGGCACAGTGCCTTCAGCCAGACAGAATGTGTCAAGGTGCAAGGTAAGGCAGCCTGCCTGCCCCTCCTGGGGGTGCACGGCGCCTGCTGCTTCCTCTGGCTCTGAGTTTCCCCTTGGTTTCCCTGACCTGCTCCCCCAGGCTGCCTGGGTTCTGGTGGTGAAACTGTGCTGTGTCCTAATCCCCACCCCAACCCTGAGGTGAAAGTCCACCCTCGGGCTGGGTGGGGGTCCCTTGGCAGCTGTCTGGCACGCTTTCCCCCTGAAAGCTTCCAAGGCCTGAGGACAGACTTTGCAAAGCTGGTTGACCAGGTGGCTGCTGCCTGCGAATCAGGGGCCGGTGCAGGTGAGGCGGCCGGGGCCCTTAAAGGTCAGGCCTTGTGAGGGGTGCCCAGTGTGTAACACAGCTCTCAGCTGGGAGGGGCCTGATGGAAAGTCTGTAGAATCCTTTTTAATTTTTTTCCCTTAAATTTTTTATGGTCTACAAAACTACAATGAAAAGAAACAAAATCCCATGATTCTGCCATACAGACACTGCTAGTGACATTTGTGTATAGCTTTTTAGTTTTTAAGATATAACTTTGAATATTTGGTACATATATATTTCAAAAAATATGATAAGAATTTGGAATTGGCTTCCTCCTCCTCTTCCTCATCCATGTCATTCCTATCCACTCCCGCATAGGAGTTAGCTCTTTTTATGTCTTTCTGAAAACTTCCCAATGCATTTACAAGTAAATGGGAATAAATTATTATATATTTTTCTTCTTTTTAGCACAAATGGTAGCATACTCTGTGCACTGTTCTGGATCATTTTATAGATCTTCTGGATCTATAAAGTCTTTTTCACTTTATACATATTATAGAATTTTTCATATCTAAAAAAAAGAATTTCTTTAACCTTCTTTTACTAGCTACCTATTTTTCCACTGTGTGTGTATACCTATAACTAATTTAACCAGCCCTCTATTGAGGGGTGGGTTTCCCCGATGGCTCAGCAGCAAAGAATCTGCCTGCAAGGCAGAAGGCACAGGAGACAGGGATTTGATCCCTGGGTTGGGAAGATCCCCTGGAGGAGGGCATAGCAACCCACCCCAGTATTCTTGCCTGGAGAATCCCATGGACAGAGGAGCCTGTCAGACTATAGTCCATAGAATCGCAAAGAGCTGGAGATGACTGAAGCCACTGAGCACACGCACACAGTATTGAGAGCTATTTAGGTTTTTTCCTGATATTTTGTTCTCATATAGCCAATGGTCTCATTAGTTACTTTGTACATAGATCACTTGCTGGTGTATGTGAAGGATAAATTCCTGGCAGCAGAGTTGCTGGGTTGAAGGGATACACATTTGAATTTTGACTGCTGTTTCCAAATTATCCTCTAAAGGGGTGTTATCCTTCATGTAGACATATGTTCCAGTTGCGTTATTCATATGTTTTGTGTCTGCTTTTTCACAACTATCATATCAAAAACATTTTTCATGAAGACTTTCTGATTACCATTTTATACTATTTTTTAAAACCATGTAGGTCAAGCTTGTTAAAAAAATTCAAACAACAGAGAAGTATGTAGAGTAAGAAGTGTGCGTGTGTGTGTGTGAGCTCAGTTGCTCAGTTGTGTCTGACTCTTTTGTAAGCCCATGGACTATAGCCGGCCAGGCTCCTCTGTCCATGGAATTTTCCAGGCAAGAATCCTGGAGTGGGTTGCCATTTCCTCCTCCAGGGGATCCTCCTGATCCAAGTTTTCCATTCTCCCCACACCACTGAGGAGGTTTCCTTTGGCAAGTGTGGTGTTTAATTTTGCAATCACCGTGTGAGGCCAGAACTCACCAGCACAGCTGGGACTGTACTGTGCTTACTGCTCCGCACCACCCTCACCGTCACTTGGTATTGCTATTGTGAACACCTATTCACGTCAGTACCTATGGATCTACCTCATTTTTAAAGATGCATAACAAGCCACTGTGTGGATGTGTCAAAATACATGTAACAGAACCCCGTAACTAGGTATATTCTGTGCTTTCCAGTGTTTTGTGACTGCCACCCATGCTGCAGTGAACAAGCTTGTGCATATTATGTATCCTAATTCTCAAGGAGATCCAACCAGTCCATTCTAAAGGACATCAGCCCTGAGATTTCTTTAGAAAGAATGATGCTAAAGCTGAAACTCCAGTACTTTGGCCACCTGATGCGAAGAGTTGACTCATTGGAAAAGACTCTGATGCTGGGAGGGATCGGGGGCAGGAGGAGAAGGGGATGACAGAGGATGAGATGGCTGGATAGCATCACTGACTCGATGGATGTGAGTCTGAGTGAACTCCGGGTGTTGGTGATGGACAGGGAGGCCTGGCGTGCTGCGATTCATGGGGTCGCAAAGAGTCGGACACGACTGAGCGACTGAACTGAACTGAACTGAATTCTCATTTTAATAGCTGACCTCCTGACCTGCCATGCTAATATTTGATGATGTAGTAAATCATCCTCTACTTGAGGATATTTAAGTCATTTCCATCTGCTTTAAAAAAAAAAAATTATTTACTTTTTGTCTGTGCTGGATCTTCCTTGCTGCATGTGGGATTTCTCTAGTTGTGCCAAGGGGGGACTATGCTCTACATGCGGTGCTCAGGCTTCACGCTGTAGTGGCTTCTCTTGTTGCAGAGCACGGGGACTTCAGTAGTTGCAGCTCGTGGGCTCTAGAACACAGGCTCAGTAGCTGTGGAACATGGGCTTAATGGTCATGTTGTCATGGGAATATGGTGTCATATTCCCAGACCAGGGATCAAACGCATGTCCCCTGCATTGGCAGGTAGATTCCTAACCACTGGCCTACTCCCGGAAGTACCCATTTCCACCTGCTTTTGAAGATGATGTTCATTTTCACTGATTCATTCATTCATTCAGTGAATAATTACTGAGCACTGTCACTGGGATATAGCAGACAAGTCCCTGCCCTCACTGAGCTTACCTTCTAGTTGAGTAGACAGACAAGTAAGCAAATGCGATGGTTTCCCATGGTGGCTCGTGCTATGAGGGAACATACCAGAGCATGCTGGGGTGGAGGGAGGTGCAGGTGTGCTGCTGTGGGCTCCGCGGACAGCTGGCTATGAAGCTGTGGCTCTGATCTAGACGTTGCTGTGAATTGCTTTACGTGTATGTTTTGTCCTCTTTGGAATTATTCTTTGGAATCTACTCACAGGAGCGGATGAAAGAGTCTGAACCTTTGTGTATCTCCTGATGTGTGCCGTGTGCTCAGTCACTCAGTCGTGTTTGACTCTTTTGCAACCCTGTGGGCTGCACCCCACCAGGCTCCTCTTTTCATGGGGTTTTCTAGGCAAGAATACTGGAGTGGGCCGCCATCTCCTTCTCCAGGGGGGTCTTCCTGACCCACGGATTGAACCCATGTCCCCTGCATTGGCAGGCACAATCTTTACCACGGAGCCTCCTGGGAAGCCCCATCTCTTGATGTGTACTGCCAAAATAGTTTCCAAAAGCATTGAGGAGACCCTCCCAGCTTCTCTGCAGCTGCATCAGCTGTGCCACCCTTCACACTGTGGGTGAGCAGCCCAGCTCAGAGGGGCTACACAAACAGGACGGAGAGATGGGAAAGTAACCCATCCCCCACTTCCGTATCTCCAGATGCTCAGACTCGGCACTTTCTGATTTAGTAGCATTTGGAGCACGGCCCTCCCTGTGTGACCTGGGGTAAGTCACTTAACCATTGCCAGGACTTGATACATCAGAGTTATTATGTGACTGTGTTCTGAATTCAGTATTTTCCTCTAATACAGATCAACGCCAAGAGAAAATTGTGAAACACACTTTGTTTTCAGTTACCGCCCAGCTCCCTTCTGGGCTGTGCTCTTGGGCGCCACCCCCTCATCCTGCCTGGGGGCCTGGCTCTCTGCCTTCCTTCTGGCAGTGGTGCCGAGGTGTGTGCAAACACAGCTAGTGCTTAATTCATGAGGCTCCTCCCTTTTCCTTCCCAAGAAAAAGACTGTAATCTTCTTTGGCTTTCTGGAAACCAATCTGGATTCTAGAAAAACGATTGAATGGTGGTCACTCTTGTCCCTAGGGCATATGTCAGATCTCAGGGTGCCGGAGTCTGCTCTCTTGATCCGTCTGCAGAGCCAATCCCAGGAAGGCCAGGGAGGCCCAGGACCGGCAAGCGAGTTGGTCTTCAGGGCTGTCTCCTAAGCTGGTTCCTGTCTTTCTGTTTTCAGGAGAGGTCCTGCCTCTGGCGCTGGCCCTGTTTGCCTTCGTGGGCTTCGTGCTGATCCTGGTGGTGGCGCTGCTCTCCGTCTGGAAGATGGGCCGGCTGCTCCGGCACTCCTGCTGCCCTGTGGTGATGCTCCCTGACACTTTGGTAACTGCTCCTCTTCCTTTCAGTGTGACGTGCTGTCCAGATGTCGTCTGGGCCTGAGCAGGGCACGAACCTCCGCTTCGTGGGTTTACAAGCATTTGCACCAAGAAGGGAGAAGGACCTAACTTCTAATCAGAGGGGCTGGGAGACCACCCTTCTGGGTGGGGGTTGGCCTCCCCCAGGCTCCCATCAGGCCTCTGTTGATTGCCCCTAGGGCCTGGCACAGCCAAGGCAGCAGGTGTGTAGCCCAGCCCAGGAGCTCAGTGTTCCAGGAATCATGCACAGTCTTACCCTGGGGACTGGCATGCCGGGCCTTCTTGGCCCCCTCCCATCATTATATCAGCAGCTACATCCAGAAACATGTTCCAACACAACAGAGTCAATTCATACACCAAGAGTATCCTGGGTTCTTGGGGTGAGGCACACATGTGTGAGTGTGGGGCATGTGGACAGTGCTTTGCCTTTGGCTGGGGCAGGGGGACTATCTGCACCTGCCCAGTGACTACCCAAGGTGAGGGGTCCCCACAGCTCACAAGCCGGGAGGATCCTGGCCCATCGGTCTGAGTCTCCCAGTGGGGGCAGGCCCCATGTGCTTTGCAGGGGTGGGGGAAATGCAAAGCAGGCCTCCAGAGCACCCTCTGTGTTGCATCTGTACAGAACTTCAGGAGCACAAGGAAAGCCCTCAAATGACAAGCGCTCCTAGGAATCCTAATGCATTCTGTTCTTGTTATTATTCAGTCTCTAAGTCATTTCCAACTCTCTGCCACCCTATGGATTGCAGCATGCCAGGCTCCTCTGTCTTCCGCTATCTCCTGGAGTTTGCTCAAATTCATGTCCATTGAATCAGTAATGCTATCTAATGGTTTCATCCTCTTTTTAAAATTTTTTTTTACTTTACAATATTGCATTGGTTTTGCCATATGTCAATATGCATCCGCCACGGGTGTACATGTGTTCCCCATCCTGAACCCCCCTCCCACCTCCCTCCCCATACCATCCCTCTGGGTGATCCCAGTGCACCAGCCCCAAGCTTCCTGTATGCTGCATCGAACCTGGACTGGCGATTCATTTCTTGTATGATATAATACATGTTTTAATGCCATTCTCCCAAATCATCCCCCACCCTCCCACAGAGTCCAAAAGACTGTTCTATACATCTGTGTCTCTTTTGCTGTCTCTCATACAGGGTTATCGTTACCATCTTTCTAAATTCCATATATATGTGCTAGTATACCGTATTGGTGTTTTTCTTTCTGGCTTACTTCACTCTGTATAAGAGGCTCCAGTTTCATCCACCTCATTAGAACTGATTCAACTGTGTTCTTTTTAATGGCTGAGTAATACTCCATTGTGTATAGCTACCACAGCTTTCTTATCCATTCATCTGCTGATAGACATCTAGGTTGCTTCCATGTCCTGGCTATTATAAACAGTGCTACAATGAACATTGGGGTACACACATCTCTTTCAATTCTGGTTTCCTCGGTGTGTATGCCCAGCAGTGGGATTGCTGGGTCATATGGCAGTTCTATTTCCAGTTTTTTAAGGAATCTCCACACTGTTCTCCCATAGTGGCTGTACTAGTTTGCATTCCCACCAACAGTGTAAAAGGGTTCCCTTTTCTCCACATCCTCTCCAGCATTTATTGCTTGTAGGCTTTTGGATCACAGCCATTCTGACTGGCGTGAAATGGTACCTCATTGTGGTTTTGATTTGCATTTCTCTGATAATGAGTGAAGTTGAGCATCTTTTCATGTGTTTGTTAGCCATCTGTATGTCTTCTTTGGAGAAATGTCTGTTTAGTTCTTTGGCCCATTTTTTGATTGGGTCATTTATTTTTCTGGAATTGAGCTGCAGGAGTTGCGTTTCATCCTCTGCCGTCTTCGCCTTCTGCCTTCAATCTTTCCTAGCATCAGGGTCTTTTCCAATGAGTTGGCTCTTCACATCAGGTGGCCAAAATATTGGAGTTTCAGCTTCTACATCAGTCCTTCCAATGAATATTCAGGGTTGATTTCCTTTAGGATTGACTGATTTGATCTCCTTTCAGTCCAGGGGACTCTCAAGCTTCTGGGAAAATCCAAACAACTGAGATGAGACCAGAGACAAGAGATTCTGTGAGAGAATGTTCACTTTGGTCCATGGAAGATAAATGCCATGATCCTTGACCCCCTTTTGCTCCTCTGTTCTCCTTACCATCCTTCCTACATCGTTCCAGTGTCTTCCTACATGCATTCCTTTCCATCAGGCTTTTAATTTCTATTCTGTTTTCACCCAGATTTGAATGTGGACAATTTCTCTGAGTATATGCATTTCCTGCAGTGTTATGTGAGAAATAGATTGCTAGTGTCCATCAAACCCCAAACAAGTTCTGGAGCTGCACACCTCCACTGACATCTCTCCTCATCCTCAGCCTTGACTTTAGTACAGGCTAGCTGCACTTCGGGAGAAGCCAATGGCAACCCACTCCAGTACTCTTGCCTGGAAAATCCCATAGATGGAGCAGCCTGGTAAGCTGCAGTCCATGGGGTCGCTAGGAGTTGGACACGACTGAGTGACTTCACTTTCACTTTTCACTTTCATGCATTGGAGAAGGAAATGGCAACCCACTCCAGTATTCTTGCCTGGAGAATCCCAGGGATAGGTGAGTCTGGTGGGCTGCCATCTATGGCGTCGCACAGAGTCGGACATGACTGAAGCGACTTAGTAGCAGCAGCAGCAGCAGCTGCATTTCAGCATTGGCCTTAGTCATAGATAATCCTCCAAACTATTAAAAAGCAGCTTCCAGCCAACCTTGCAAAATCCATGCATCTTTCCAATTAAACCATGGAAAATTACCAAGTGGAAATCCTTGAGAGTCTTCAACAAGTCCTATTGAGCTTGTAAGTGTTTTATCTGTTTGGATTAAACATTTCATGTCTACATCTGTAATTTTACAGTTGGTGATGGTTGCACTTTGAAATATACCATTAAGAATGTCTTTCCATTCAAGTTTATATCACCAAGGAACAGTCTAAAGCAAAAATATATATGCAAGGAGAATTATATTAAGACTGCTTGGTGGCTGTTCCCTATTTTAAAATATAATGTGTTTTCCTTGTCTTTTATCCATAATTGCTTCATGGAGATGGAGACTTTGGTGCTAAAGGTCTTAGTTTCCTTCTGTGACTCACTTTATTCTTTCTCTTCTTGCTGTCACATTCCACTGTAAATGTGGGTAGCAAACATCAAGATGGCCCCAAGTTCAATTCAGTTCAGTTGCTCAGTCGTGTCCAACTCTTTGTGACCCCATGAATCGCAGCATGCCTGGCCTCCCTGTCCATCACCAACTCCCAGAGTTCACTCAGACTCACGTCCATCGAGTTGGTGATGCCATCCAGCCACCTCCTCCTCTGTCGTCCCCTTCTCCTGTTGCCCCCAGTCCCTTCCAGCATCAGAGTCTTTTCCAATGAGTCAACTCTTCACATGAGGTGGCCAAAGTATTGGAGTTTCAGCTTCAGCATCTGTCCTTCCAAAGAACACCCAGAGCTGATCTCCTTCAGAATGGACTGGTTGGGTCTCCTTGCAGTCCAAAGGACTCTCAAGAGTCTTCTCCAACACCACAGTTCAAAAGCATCAATTCTTTGGTGCTCAGCTTTCTTCACAGTTCAACTCTCACATCCATACATGACAATTGGAAAAACCATAGCCTTGACTAGACAGACCTTTGTTGGCAAAGCAATGTCTCTGCTTTTGAATATGCTGTCTAGGTTGGTCATAACTTTCCTTCCAAGGAGTAAGTGTCTTTTAATTTCATGGCTGCAGTCACCATCTGCAGTGATTTTGAAGCCCCCCAAAATAAACACTGATACTGTTTCCAGTGTTTCCCCATCTATTTGCCATGAAGTGATGGGACCAGATGCCATGATCTTCATTTTCTGAATATTGAGCTTTAAGCCAACTTTTTCACTCTCCTCTTTCACTTTCATCAAGAGGCTTTTTAGTTAGTCATCTCCAAATTGAGATATGCTTCAATGGACTATCCCAAGTTTGACTTTGTGTGCTTCATAGAAAGTGGAGTCTGTGAACAGAAACAGACTCAGAGACTAAAGAATGAACTTATGGCGGGGAGGAGCTAAAATGGCGGACAAGTAGGACAGGGAGAATACTTTCTCCTCCACAAATCCATTAAAAGAACATTTGAATGCTGAATAAATTCTACAAAACAACTTCTGAATGCCGGCAGAGGACATCAGGCACTTAGAAAGATAATTCATTGTCTTCAAAAGGAGATTACGAGCCCTGTGGTAACTCCTTTTGCGGAGAAGCAGTGCAGACACCAGCATTTGCTATCAGCAAGCGGGGGCTGGGTTAGGAGGAGTGGGGCAGCCTGCATTGCTTTGAGAAAGGATTTGGCCTGGCTATCCCGAGCCCTATCTGAGCGAAATAACCAGACTGTCGGTTATCTACTACATCAAAAGCCAGCCCTAACTTAAGACACCACCAGGACTACGTACAGAACAAAGGACTGCACAGAGATAGCCGGCTGCAGGCCGTCCCACTCCAGTGACAGGCAGCCAGGGCCGGAGGCGGGCAATCACAGCCTTAGAGAGACACTGTCTACGGAACTGTAAGCAGGTTTCTGTGCTGACTCACGCTTCTTGGGGCTCTGGATGGTCAACATCTGCCTGAGAAAGTGCGCTGGTTGTATACCCAGAAAACTGAGCAGCGGGGAGGCGATAAGTCTCAGCAGCTGCGCTCGCTAAACACTTCATCACCTGCACTACTCGGATCTGGGAAGGGCATAAAACACAGACTCAACCAAGTCTGTGCTTCTGAGGATTATCCGAGTGCCTGAACCTGGCCAGCTTAGATTTGGGTGTTCATCTCTGCTCCCTCTGTAACAGGGCAGAGATCAGATATTGAAAAGACCAGTAAACTGCCTCAATAAAGAGAATTCAACAAACTACCAGAATATAGTAAGGACACTCTAAACTTGGCAATTTTAACAAGATGAAGAGACAAAAGAATACCCAGTAGCTAAAGGAACAGGATAGATGCCCACCAAACCAAATCAAAGAGGAAGAGATAGGGAATCTACCTGATAAAGAATTTTGAATAATGATAGTGAAATTAATCCAAAATCTTGAAATCAAAATGGAATCAGTTAAAGAGTCTGGAGACAAGGATTGAGAAGATGCAAGAAAGGTTTAACAAGGACCTAGAAGAAATAAAAAAGAGTCAACACATAATGAATAATGCAATAAATGAGATCCAAAACACCCTGGAGGCAACAAATAGTAGTAGGCAGAAGATAGGATTAGTGAATTAGAAGATAGAATCCTAGAAATAAATGAATCAGAGGAGAAAAAAAGAAAAACGAATCAAAAGAAATGAGGACAATCTCAGAGACCTCCAGGATAACATTAAACGCTACAACATTCGAATTATAGGAGTTCCAGAAGAAGATAAAAAGAAAGACCATGAGGAAATACTTGAGGAGATAATAGTTGAAAACTTCCCTAAAATGGAGAAGGAAATAACCACTCAAGTTCAAGAAATCCAGAGTCCCTAACAGGATAAACCCAAGGCGAAACACCCCAAGACACATATTAATCAAATTAACAAAGATTAAATATAAAGAACAAATATTAAAAGCAGCAAGGGAAAAACATCAAATAACTCACAAGGGACTTCCCATAAGGATAACAGCTGATCTTTCAATAGAAACTCTCCAAGCCAGGAGGGAATGGCAAGACATAATTAAAGTGATGAAAGAAAATAACTTACAGCCCAGATTATTGTATCCAGCAAGGATCTCATTCAAATATGAAGGAGAAATCAAAAGCTTCACAGATAAGCAAAAGTTGAGAGAATTTAGCACCACTAAACCATTTCTCCAACAAAAACTAAAGGACATTCTCTAGATAGGAATCACTAAAAGGGTGTATAAATTCGAACCCAAAACAATAAAGTAAATCCTATTTATCAATAATTGCTTTAAACGTTAATGGGCTGAATGCCCTAATCAACAGACAAAGACTGGCCGAAAGGATACAAAAACAAGACCCCTACATACCTTGTCTACAAGAGACAACCAAAAGACTAAAATGGGTCAAATGGATACAAAAACTAGACCTCTATATATGTTGTCTACAAGAGAACCACCTTAAAATACGGGATATATACTGACTGAAAATGAAGGGCTGGAAAAAGATTTTCTATGCAAATATGGACCAAAAGAAAACAGGAGTAGCAATACTCATATCAGATAAAATTGACTTTAAAGATCCTGAAAAGGAGACAATCAAGGTTATACATAACGACTTAAAGGAACAATCCAAAAAGAAGTTATAGCAATTATAAATATATATGCACCCAACATTGGAGCATTGATATATCTAAGACAAACATTAATTAGTATGATAGAAGAAATATACAACAATACAATAATAGAGGGAGACTTTAATACCCCACTCATACTTATACAATCTGGCTGTAATGGACAAAGTAAAGAGGAAAACATATTCACTTATGAGCCTCAAAATATATATGCACCCAACATTGGAGCATTGATATATCTAAGACAAACATTAATTAGTATGATAGAAGAAATATACAACAATACAGTAATAGTGGGAGACTTTAATACCCCACTCATACAATCTGGCTGTAATAGACAAAGTAAAGAGGAAAACATATTCACTTATGAGCCTCAAAAAATTCAGTTCACTCAGGAGAGTTAAAAAAATAGTTATTTGTTCACTCTATAAATGTTTATTGACTATTTTATGGATCTGGTATCACTTTGGGTAGTAGGGAGGAAGAAGTGACAAATGTGATCCTGCCCTAAATAATCAGATCAGATCAGATCAGATCAGATCAGTCGCTCAGTCGTGTCCGACTCTTTGCGACCCCATGAACCGCAGCACGCCAGGCCTCCCTGTCCATCACCAGCTCCCGGAGGTCACTCAGACTCGCATCCATCGAGTCAGTGATGCCATCCAGCCATCTCATCCTCTGTCGTCCCCTTCTCCTCCTGCCCTCAATCCCTCCCAGCATCAGAGTCTTCTCCAATGAGTCAACTCTTCGCATGAGGTGGCCAAAATACTGGAGTTTCAGCTTTAGCATCATTCCCTCCAAAGAAATCCCAGGGCTGATCTCCTTCAGAATGGACTGGTTGGATCTCCTTGCAGTCCAAGGGACTCTCAAGAGTCTTCTCCAACACCACAGTTCAAAAGCATCAATTCTTCGGTGCTCAGCCTTCTTCACAGTCCAGCTCTCACATCCATCCATAAATAATATATTGTGGTAAAGATAGACCTACCAATACAAAATACCAAGATGTGCCTAAGATGAGGACACCCAAACTGGACTTTTAGTTTCCTGAACTTTTCATTTCCAGATCAAACCTCCTAATATAGGATGAATTCAACATGCTTTTTTAAATTGTTCTTTGTGATTAAAAACAGAAAGCCATTAGTTAAGAAATTACATATACTCCTCCCCACCATCACTCCCCTTCTTCATTCCCATTTCCCTCCCACCCTCATTGATCCTTAAAAAAAAAAAAAAGAACTTATGGTTTCCAGGGGGACGTGATACTTAGGGAGTTTCGGATGGACAGGTACACACTGCTATATTTAAAATGGATAACTGCCGAGGACCTGCTGTGTAGCACATGGAACTCCACTGAATGTTATGTGGCAGCCTGAATAAGAGGGGAGTTTGGGGGAGAACGGATAAGTGTATATGTATGGCTGAGTTCCTTGCTGTCCACCGGAAGCTATCACAACATTGTTAACTGGCTGTGTGCTGTGCTTAGTCACTTTAGTCATGTCCGACTCTTTGTGACCCTATAGCCCGCCAGGCTCCTGTGTCCATGTGATTCTCCAGGCATGAATAATAATCGACTAAACCACAATACAAAATTAAAAGTTAAAAACAAAAAAAGAAAGTGAAGTTTGTGAACTCAGATGTCTTGGGGGCCCAGACAAGTACAGAAGAAAAAAAGGGCCCAGAAAAAAAAAAGAGTGTACAGTGCAATAGAAAGGAAAAGAAAGGAAAGGACAGTCTCTCAGTAGTGTCCGACTCTTTGCGGCCCCATGGACAGTGCAATAAATGTAACTTAATAGGAAGAGATGGATGTGGGATATGGGGTCCAAGGCACACGTGCCCCAACTAAAGAAAGCATCTGCTTCTCAGTTCAAGCAGGTTGCTACCAAGAGGAGATGTGAGCTGGTGCTCCCTGGGCTCCACGTTTGAAATGAGAAACCAGAAATCCAGACTTTATAATAAATCTCCTGATTTTTGAACATTAAGAACTAATTCAAGTTTATATATATATTAGCTAAACCTTGCTTGAAATTTTGTTCTAACCTATGGGATGACAGTTGTGTACTTTCTGAAATTCTGAGATTATGCTGTTTCACTTTAACATTCTAGAACTACACTGTCCAAAATAGTAGCTGCTAGCGTATGTGATTATTAAGCACTTGAAACATGATTGGTCCAAATTGAGATATTCTGTAACTATAAAATACACAATAGATTTTGAAGGCAGTACAAGGAGAGTGTAAAATAGTTTATTAATATTTTATATTGATTATATATTGAAATAACATTAAAAAATAAAGTATCTTATTAAAATTAATTTTACCTATTTCTTCTTAGTTTATAAAACGTGCTACTAGAGGATTTTTAATTGCACACGTAGCTCCCAGTACATTTCCGTTGGACAGCGCTGCTGTAGAGTTTAAGAAACAGTCAGGTATAAGCACTGCAGATGTAGGTAGCCAGTGTCCTGAGAATGAGTGGACCATCAGTGTGAATCGATGGTGGGCTCCACACTGACATCCTGTTTGGTGAGCCCTGCTTGTACACTGTCCTTGCCCATTATTTGCCGAGCCCTGAAGCCATTTCTTTGCAAACAAGATCCAGAGCAACTGACTTGATGAAGCTGTTGTCTCCTGGGCACTGGGGTGGAGGAAACCATTGGTGCCCACCTGTCTGTGCCCATGTGCCACGCTTCAGGATAATAATGAGCAGAGCTTCAGGAGAAGCTGTTTAAGAGTCGAGTGAGTCTGTTGGAAGTGACTGAGTTAGCAACAGTGGAGAGAGTTACCCTGAAAGAAAGATACCTGCATTTTTATTGTCAGTTATGATGATGTAGGAAATGGCACCCCACTCCAGTACTTTTGCCTGGAAAATTCCATGGATGGAGGAACCTTGTAGGCTGCAGTCCATGGGGTCACGAAGAGTGGCACGCGACTGAGTGACTTCACTTTGACTTTTCACTTTCATGCATTGGAGAAGGAAATGGCAACCCACTCCAGTGTTCCTGCCTCGAGAATCCCAGGGACAGAGGAGCCTTGTAGGCTGCAGTCCATGGGGTCGCACAGAGTCGGACACAACTGAAGTGACTTAGCAGCAGCAGCAGCAGCAGCAGCATGATGATGTATTGGGGTCACTGGGAGAAGATGGCAATAAAGTGAAATATGAGTAGGAAGGGACTTCTGTTTATGGAGCACCATCCCTGGAGCGGACACCCTGCTGATGCTGTTTGTAGAGAGCCTTGGACCACGTCACTATTCTCAGAGCTCTCTGGTGGAAGAAGGCTAGATTTTTGGAATCAGCACTACATGCTGGATTTTTGTGGGTCAGGGTCCCTGAGGAGGCAGGGCCCCAAGAGATCCGCTGGTCAGTGACCTGGGAGATGATCTCAGTAAAACGGCAAGCCCATGCTCTAGGGGTTAGAATTGTCTTTTTTTTTTTAAGTTTATTTATTTGACTGCATTAGGTCTTGGTTGCAGTATATGGGATCTTCGTTGTGGCTCAGAGACTAACTAACTGTGGCTCATTCCAGAGTGTGTGGGTTCAGTAGTCATGAAGCATGGGCTTAGTGGCTCAGGGCATATGAAATCTTGCTTCCCTGATCAGGGACTGAACACGTGTCCCCTGCGTTGGAAGGCAGATTCTTAACTACTGGACCACTAGGGAAGTCTCTTCGGGCTTTTTTGCTGCTAGAAAGTTAATGAGTCAAACAGTTGGGATTTTTGGTGATATTCTCTTCAACTCTGACTATGACTATTAACCTAATGAATATGAATGAAAATTGTCTTTCAGAAAATAACAAATTCACCCCAGAAGTTAATCAGCTGCAGAAAAGAAGAAGTAGAAGCCTGTGTGACTTCAGGGCTCTCTTCTGAGGAGCTCCTCAAGGCCTGGATCTAGCAGATGAAGCCGAGAAATCTGGGCTGCAGGACGCAGAAACCACGAGGGGAGAGGCCGCGCTTCTTTTCCTTCAAGGACAAAAGACAAGAGAAGAGCCTGCTATGTCCACGTCTGGAAGCAGCTGTCAGAGGCAGGGTGGTATGGCTGATGGAGTGCTAAGAGAGGGTCAGGGGATGTGCCTCCAACCCTGGATTTCTGCCATCTACTAGCAGGATGGCCTTGGGGGAAAATGACTTAGTCTCTCTGCCCCTCTGTGCAATGGTTAACTACTTGACCATTATGTGGATATATATCCATATTATCTCTCTGCCACTTGCAGAGCTGTCGGGAAATTGGCAACATTGTACACTGTATTAGTTCTGCTTTTCTGAAGAGCAGCAAGTCCATGTGTAACAGGGATGATCAGAGACTACACAAGCAGTGGCCACTTTCCTGGAGGAAACTTTGAAGATGAAAGGAAGGGTGGGTACAACGAGGTTGATTTCACTTCAAGTCAAATGCCTGTGCTTGCATGTGGGCTAAGTCAACTTCAGTCGTGTCTGACTCTTTGTGACTGTATGGACTGTAGCCCGCCTGTGCAGGGGTGACTGAATGGCTCAGCCAACAGTAAGATCTGTGGCCTAGAGGGAGACTCCAGCCCCACTGAAAGTGGGCCGCACATGGATGCTGCTGATCTGTGAAATGCTGTGCAGGGGGAATAGGGTGTGCGCGCTGACAGCAACTGAAACGAGTGTGTGTGATGAGATGAGACTGCAGAAGGCTGTCGATCGTAAGTGTAATGTTTTCTGTGCTCCTTTTTCCTGTGGAGTTGTTACAGTACAGCATGAAAAATAAAAAGAGGTCACCTTGGGGAATCATTTTGTTTTCTTCCAAAACAGTGGTCTTTAGGGTTGTGTTACATCATCAACCTTGAGTCCAGGCTGCATGAAGGCCACCTTTGGTTAGGATGCTGGGGGGAAGCCCAGGTTGGGGATGGAGCAAGGGTAGAGTAGGGGACAGCGTCTGGCTGCATGGGAGCTCTGACTGAGGCAAGGTGCTCCTGGCTATTCCTGGGGGCCCAACACTACAGGAAATCCCTTGGGGAGCTCTTTTAAGATAGCCCCTCAGGGTGTCCTTAATTCTCCTGGCATGTTCATCCTGGACCCATGACTGAAGCTTCTTCCTGACCCTCTTGCCCACCAGGTGAGAAGTCAGGGTCAGAGAAGGGATGGAGGAGGAGTCTCTTGAAGGCTGAAGCAATTGTTGGGCAAAGCCTGGTTCTCCCTTCATAGACCCCACCCTTCCCAACTCTGGAGCCTCTGAGCTGGTTTGTTTCCACCCCCACTTCCTGGGCCCCTTCCAGCCAGCCTTGAGGTGGAGACAATCTAACTGCTTCAGCCAGGTGTTTCCCTGATAAGGCAGAGGCCCCCAGCCCTCTCTCCACCTGGGCAGGGGTTTCCAGGGGTGGGAGGAGGGGCTGTCTCTAAGATGAGCTCACTGGAGAGCTTCTCTTTTGTACCATTTTGTATGCTTCTGCGTTGTTTGATTCTTTTATGAAGAGTATATGTTCATTTTACCTTTGGCCAAACTGGAATCCCACTCCAGTTTGGAGTGGCAAATGGCACTCTTGCCTGGAAAATCCCACGGATGGATGGAGGAGTCAGCTAGGCTACAGTCCATGGGGTCGCAAAGAGTCGGACATGACTGAGCGACTTCACTTTCACTTTCCTTCTTTCTAAACTGGAATCATATTTTCAGTTTGCAGGAATAAAGACTCTACTACTCCACCAGTCATGACCCCCTCCTTCTTCTCCCCTGCCCTCCATCCTCGGGCCACAGTTGCCCTGTCACCTGTCCAGACCCAGAACTCAGAAATGACCCCTGACTTCCCTCTGCTTACATCCCTCTCACAGCTAGTTCCCTTGCCCATCCACCTTGCAGGTTTATACAGGTATCCAGACATTTCCCTCAATTATCGTATTGTCCTTCCATGTCCCCAGAATCATTTATGGAAGTCTGACCATGCACCAAACATTTAGCTGGTCCTTGAGAGTAGAGGGGCGCCCTCCCCCATAGCTGGCCATTCCATCTTCCCTGGAATACTGGTATTTTGACTCCCTCGCCTCTCCTCCAATTGTTTTACCCCTATCACCCGGATTCTTCAATGAGTGAAAGGGGTGTGATTAGTAGCTACAACAGGAATACTGACCATCTCTCACAGTCCTTGATGATGCTCAACGAGCAGACACTCCTGATCCCAGAGTCAAGCACATTTTTCTTAGTCCTGCCTTCAGATGCTGCCAGGGTCCAAGGAAAAAAATCCTGGTTCTGTGAGGCTTACCTTTGGATGGTGAGGCCGGGGGGAGGAATAATAATAAAATAATAACAGTATTTGTCATTATTAGGTGAATTATCTAGAATATTGGGAGTGTGTAAGTCCTATGGGAAGATGACAAGATAGAGCAGAAAATGGAGGGGTGGGGTGAGGGCAAATTGCAGCTTCCTTTGAATGAAAATAAATGGAAACAGGAGAACCACAATGCTAGTTAAGTCCTTCCACAGTGTGGGGGACTAAGTGTGTGTGTGTGCTAACTCACGTCAGTTGTGTCCTGAAGTGCAGGACCCTGTGGACTGTAGCATTCAACACAACCCTATGGACTGTAGCCTTCCAGCTCCTCTGTCCCTGGGATTCTCCAGGCAAGAATACTGGAGTGGGTTGCCATGGCCTCCTCCAGGGGATCTTTCTGACCCAGGAATTAGAACCCACATTTCCCACATTGTGGGTGGAATGTTTACTGCTGAGCCATGGGGGAAGCTCAGATGAATTGTGACTAGAGCAAATGGTTTGGCAACAAGTCCTTAGGAGTGTGCAGCCTAAAACAGAAACTTCACTCAGTATTTCTACTGTTTGTACTGACAGTGTATTTTTTTTTTTTGAGCTATTCTCTTAAGTTGTCACAGCAAGTAAATAATTATGTTTATTTGGATAGGAAGCTAGATTTCAGGATTAGTGAAAGGGAAGGTCAGTGGTACTCAGTTATTTGAGTAGTAGCTGGAGAATCCCAGGGACGGAGGAGCCTGGTGAGCTTCCGTCTATGGGGTCGCACAGAGTCGGACACGACTGAAGCGACTTAGCAGCAGCAGCAGCAGCAGTGTAATACTGGGACTGAATTGAGTCTATCCATATGAAGTCACGCCTTTATAAAACATTACATTAGAAGTAGATTTCCTTTTGGGCTTTTTGCCACCAAAGTGGCCTAGTTGCAACGTAATCCACATTTTGCTTTTTTTTTTTTTTTGCTATTTTTCTCTCAAAATGAGCCAGGGTTTCTTGGAGCAATGTCTCATTCCATACCTGGTCTGGGGTAGAAATGAGCAAGATAATAATGCCAGGACACTTACACCTTGTTAGACCAGAAGCAAAAAGCTTTAAATAATTGGGTCATTCAAAATCATGCAAGGGATCAATCTAAAAGAGGTAAATTTGCCTCAGCCAAAGTTGGGACAATGTGAGCATCAAAAGGAGAATACTGGCTGATATCAATGGGCACAACGCATTTGCAGTCATGGGTCCATAACTGTACACGAAAAGAGCAAATGTTAATACAATGAATTCTCAAAGAAGATGAATAAAATGTATTTCTACTGAGTCTTGTTATTGAATCCTGTTGGGCTTGTTGACTCACTGTATCTAAGAAGCATACCTGTAAATGTAAACTGGTAAATGTAGCTACATCAGTCAGAAGGTGTTCTTCTCCACCACCTGTCCCTGGCCCAGGCCGTGACCTGCTGAATGCCTGCAACAGCCTCCCCTTCCTGCCTCTACACTTGCCCATCTCCTGTCTTTCCAGGGATTCCTTGGCAAAACACTTTTTTAAGTTCCTTTACAGACTGTCTAGCTTCTGTGCTACCCTTCCCCATCTCTTAGATAATTTTTCTTATTTTTCTGTGTGCTCTGTTTTATCCTTTGGCTAACTTCTTGTGGGTGCTCAGAATTCTCAGTTTCCTTGGAATCTGGCCTGAAGGGACCAGCTTCTGAGCCCACCTGGAGTGGGGACCGCATCACGTCCACGGGTGTCTGGCGCCACCTTGTGTTGAGTGCTGGAAATGCCTTCTTTTGTTCCCATTTGCCTGGAAGTGCCCTGGGCTTCTGGGAGAGAGAAAAGGAAAACTCAGGCAAATTTCCTAGAATGAGAACTGCAGAACTTCCATGGGCTTGGTCCCTGGCAAACCTCCACCATCGTCAGGGGATTTAGAATTTATCAGACACCATATCCTCACTCGTGCTCAGTCTGCCCCTCGCACACCCTGAAGGGCTCTGCTCAGTGCTCCTGTGGCTCTCCCTCCTGGCTGGACCTCGGCCTCTGCCTCAGGCCTCTGTCTACCAGTCTTTCCTCTGTGCTGCCCTTCCCTACCTCTTTAAAAACAGTTTTTGATATTTTCTCCTGTATTCTATAACATATCTCAGGGTTTAAGTGACTTTTTTGGGTGGTGGTGGGGTTTGATTCCATGACAGGGGAGTCGTGTTAAACCATTTTGGCACCCAGACTGTGACATTTGGAACCGGCACACAAGAGGTGAACCCAAATTACAGTTTTCTCTTGCTGGCTGTCAGGTCCTCAAGGATCACACAAAAAAGCCCAGAAAATCTATCTTCCCTGGAGGTGGGAGCAGACACAGGTGGGAGCACACACAGGTGGGAGCAGGAGGGAAGACACAGCCCCTTCCACCTCCTTCAGTGAGGGGCCACCAGCGCGGGAGTGGCAGTAAAACCCCATGAAGGACCCTGGAGGAAAAACTGAGATGCCTGCCAGGTACCTGCAGAAAGCCCCCAAAGCCAAAAGACAAACTCTCCTATGGGAGGAGGTTTATGTCTCTGGTCTCTCCATTGGAACCCACTGGGGAAATTTTAAAAAGCAACCTTAAAAAACCTGACTGTTGAAAAAAATAAGTGCCTGTGTAAACCGAAGTAACTTCTATATTTGCTCCTGGGCTTTCAAATCACCCATCTACAAGGTGGCCACCTATTTCCAAATTTCCTGGAGATGCCAGCAAGTCTTCTACCAAACTGTCTACTGATGTTACTATAGGTTTATAGCCTTAGGGGATCACACCCCAGAGCAGGGGCCTCCTGATGCCATCCCACTTGCATTACCCAAACTGGAGGGCTTTCCCAGGTGATGCCTGTATCACTGAAGACTTTGGAATCTTGCACTTAGAAACAGGTCAAAATGAAATAGCCCTCAGGTTAAGCCTAGGTTGGGCTTCTCTGGTAGCTCAGGTGGTAAAGAATCTGCCTGCAATGTGGGAGACCCGGGTACACTCTCTGGGTTGGGAAGATCCCTGGAGAAGGGAATGGCTACCTCTTCCAGTATTCTGACCTGGAGAAGTCCATGGACAGAGGAGTCTGGAGGGCTACAGTCCATGAGGTTCCAAAGAGTCAGTCATGACTGAGTGACTAACACACTTAAGCCTAGGTTAAGGAAGGCCAGAAGAAACACAAGCTGGAATCAAGACTGCTGGGAGAAATATCAATAACCTCAGATATGCAGGTGACACCACCCTTATGGCAGAAAGTGAAGAGGAACTAAAAAGCCTCTTGATGAAAGTGAAGGTGGAGAGTGAAAAAGTTGGCTTAAAGCTCAACATTCAGAAAACGAAGATCATGGCATCTGGTCCCATCACTTCATGGGAAATAGATGGGGAAACAGTGGAAACAGTGTCAGACTTTATTTTTCTGGGCTCCAAAATCACTGCAGATGGTGACTGCAGCCATGAAGTTAAAAGACATTTACTCCTTGGAAGGAAAGTTATGACCAACCTAGATAGCATATTCAAAAGCAGAGATATTACTTTGCCAACAAAGGTTTGTCTAGTCAAGGCTATGGTCTTTCCTGTGGTCATGTATGCATGTGAGAGCTGCACTGTGAAGAAGGTTGAGTGTCAAAGAATTGATGCTTTTGAACTGTGGTGTTGGAGAAGACTCTTGAGAGTCCCTTGGACTGCAAGGAGATCCAACCAGTCCATTCTGAAGGAGATCAGCCCTGGGATTTCTTTGGAAGGAATGATGCTAAAGCTGAAACTCTAGTACTTTGGCCACGTCATGCAAAGAGTTGACTCATTGGAGAAGACTCTGATGCTGGGAGGGATTGGAGGCAGAAGGAGAAGGGGATGACGGAGGATGAGATGGCTGGATGGCATCACTGACTCGATGGACGTGAGTCTGAGTGAACTCCGGGAGTTGGTGATGGACAGGGAGGCCTGGCGTGCTGCGATTCACGGGGTCTCAAAGAGTCAGACACGACTGAGTGACTAAACTGAACTGAACTGAACTGAACTGAAGGAGGGCCAGTGGGGTGAAAGAATTACTGTATTTAAAATGAGGAGTTTTAATTTAGCAGATGGCAGCAAGTAGATGCTAAAATTTTAATATGGGTAACTGTAAGCAGCTCAGTTTTAATTTATGAGATAATCTCTGCCTGAGAAAAGGATTTGCCTCCTTTCTCTCTCCTCCTTTCCTTTCTTTTTCCCTCCTGCCTTTCCTTCCTTTATACCTACTTCCTCTCTCTCTCCCTTCCTTCCCCTCCCTCTTTCCTTCCTTTTTCTCTTTATTTCCTTTTCTAACAAAGTTTTAAACTCTGAAGGAGAATTTTAACTTGGGGTTGGCAAAGACAACCTTCAGGTTGAAGAACTGATAAGAACTTTGGGTCTGAGGTGTGGTTCTAAATATGTTTCCTAAAAGCCAAAAGCCCAGGTCCTAGAGATGGGTATGGTGTTGGAGGTGGCTGCGAACATGCTGGGCATGGGTCTGGACCTCACACCTATCCCAGTGGGCAGCGCTCACACCCCTCTCCTTTCCGCTCTTACCCTACTTGGTTGTTAGAGCTTCAAGACTTGGGGGGATCAGCCAAGGCCAAGTTGGGCTGAAGGTACAGCCCCTGGAGGGAGCAGAAGCCCAGTGAGCAGCACGCTGGAGGCCAAGAGAGAGCTCATTAAGTCTGAAGCAGGAGCAGTCTGACCTCCATGTTATCAGCGTTTGCACCTGAGATTTTATCTGAATGTTCTGAGGCCCCCCTCAAGTTTCTTACATGAGGAGGAGGGCTTGGGGAGGCCTCTGGAACTGTGGCTCTCCAGAACATTGCTCCGGCCTGCCCTGTGTCAACTCCCTCACAGCCTTCACTGTGAGGAAGTGACCACTCTTCTCGATAGGACAGGACATCAGATCAGATCAGATCAGTCGCTCAGTTGTGTCCGACTCTTTGCGACCCCATGAATCGCAGCACGCCAGGCCTCCCTGTTCATCACCAACTCCCGAAGTTCACCCAGACTCATGTCCATCAAGTCAGTGATGCCATCCAGCCATCTCATCCTCTGTCGTCCCCTTCTCCTCCTGCCCCCAATCCCTCCCAGCATCAGAGTCTTCTCCAATGAGTCAACTCTTCGCATGAGGTTGCCAAAGTACTGGAGTTTCAGCTTTAGCATCATTCCTTCCAAAGAAATCCCAGGGCTGATCTTCAGAATGGACTGGTTGGATCTTCTTGCAGTCCAAGGGACTCTCCAGAGTCTTCTCCAACACCACAGTTCAAAAGCATCAATTCTTCGGCGCTCAGCCTTCTTCACAGTCCAGCTCTCACATGCATACATGACCACAGGAAAAACCATAGCCTTGACTAGGCGAAACTTTGTTGGCAAAGTAATGTCTCTGCTTTTGAATATGCTATCTAGGTTGGTCATAACTTTTCTTCCAAGGAGTAAGCGTCTTTTAATTTCATGGCTGCAGTCACCATCTGCAGTGATTTTGGAGCCCAAACAAAGTCTGACACTGTTTCCACTGTTTCCCCATCTATTTCCCATGAAGTGATGGGACTGGATGCCATGATCTTCGTTTTCTGAATGTTGAGCTTTAAGCCAACTTTTTCACTCTCCACTTTCACTTTCATCAAGGGGCTTTTTAGTTCCTCTTCACTTTCTGCCATAAGGGTGGTGTCACCTGCATATCTGAGGTTATTGATATTTCTCCTGGCAATCTTGATTCCAGCTTGTTGCTTCTTCCAGTCCAACGTTTCTCATGATGTACTCTGCATATAAGTTAAATAAACAGGGTGACAATATACAGCTTTGACATACTCCTTTTCCTATTTGGAACTAGTCTGTTGTTCCATGTCCAGTTCTAATTGTTGCTTCCTGACCTGCATACAAATATCTCAAGAGGTAGATCAGGTGGTCTGGTATTCCCATCTCTTTCAGAATTTTCCACAGTTTACTGTGATCCACACAGTCAAAGGCTTTGGCATAGTCAATAAAGCAGAAATAAATGTTTTTCTGGAACTCTCTTGCTTTTTCAATGATCCAGTGGATGTTGGCAATTTGACCTCTGGTTCCTCTGCCTTTTCTAAAACCAGCTTGAACATCAGGAAGTTCACAGTTCACATATTGCTGAAGCCTGGCTTGGAGAATTTTGAGCATTACTTTACTAGCGTGTGAGATGAGTGTAATTGTGCGGTAGTTTGAGCATTCTTTGGCATTGCCTTTCTTTGGGATTGGAATGAAAACTGACCTTTTCCAGTCCTGTGGCCACTGCTGAGTTTTCCAAATTTGCTGACATATTGACTGCAGCACTTTCACAGCATCATCTTTCAGGATTTGGAATAGCTCCACTGGAATTCTATCACTTCCACTAGCTTTGTTCGTAGTGATGCTTTCTAAGGCCCACTTGACTTCACATTCCAGGATGTCTGGCTCTAGGTCAGTGATCACATCATCATGATTATCTGGGTTGTGAAGGTCTTTTTGTACAATTCTTCTGTGTATTCTTGCCACCTCTTCTTAATATCTTCTGCCTCTGTTAGGTCCATACCATTTCTGTCCTTTATCGAGCTCATCTTTGCATGAAATTTTCCTTTGGTATCTCTGATTTTCTTGAAGAGATCCCTAGTCTTTCCCATTCTGTTGTTTTCCTCTATTTCTTTGCACTGATCACTGAAGAAGGCTTTCTTATCTCTCCTTGCTATTCTTTGGAACTCTGCATTCAGATGCTTGTATCTTTCCTTTTCTCCTTTGCTTTTTGTTTCTCTTCTTTTCACAGCTATTTGTAAGGCCTCCCCAGACAGCCATTTTGCTTTTTTGCATTTCTTTTCCATGGGGATGGTCTTGATCCCTGTCTTCTCCTGTACAATGTCAGGAACCTCATTCCATAGTTCATCAGGCACTCTATCTATCAGATCTAGACCCTTAAATCTATTTCTCACTTCCACTGTATAATCATAAGGGGTTTGATTTAGGTCATACCTGAATGGTCTAGTGGTTTTCCCTACTTTCTTCAATTTCAGTCTGAATTTGGCAATAAGGAGTTCATGGTCTGAGCCACAGTCATCTCCTGGTCTTGTTTTTTGCTGATTGTATAGAGCTTCTCCATCTTTGGCTGCAAAGAATATAATTGATCTGATTTCGGTGTTGACCATCTGGTGATGTCCATGTGTAGAGTCTTCTCTTGTGTTGTTGGAAGAGGGTGTTTGTTATGACTAGTGCATTTTCTTGGCAAAACTCTGTTAGTCTTTGCCCTGCTTCATTACGTATTCCAAGGCCAAATTTGCCTGTTACTCCAGGTGTTTCTTGACTTCCTACTTTTGCATTCCAGTCCCCTATAATGAAAAGGACATCTTTTTTGAGTGTTAGTTCTAAAAGGTCTTGTAGGTCTTCATTGAACCGTTCAACTTCAGCTTCTTCAGCATTACTGGTTGGGGCATAGACTTGGATTACTGTGATATTGAATGGTTTGCCTTGAAAACGAATGGAGATTATTCTGTCATTTTTGAGATTGCATCCAAGTACTGCATTTCAGACTCTTTTGTTGACCATGATGGCTACTCCATTTCTTCTGAGGGATTCCTGTCCACAGTAGTAGATATAATGGTCATCTGAGTTAAATTCACCCATTCCAGTCCATTTTAGTTTGCTGATTCCTAGAATGTTGACTAGGAATTGAGTCAACAATTGCCATCTCTTGTTTGATCACTTCCAATTTGCCTTGATTCATGGACCTGAAATTCCAGGTTCCTCCTATGCAATATTGCTTTTTACAGCATTGGACCTTGCTTCTATCACCAGTCACATCCACAGCTGGGTATTCTTTTTGCTTTGGCTCCATCCCTTCATTCTTTCTGGAGTTATTTCTCCACTGATCTCCAGTAGCACATTGGGCACCTACTGACCTGGGGAGTTTCTCTTTCAGTAGCCTATCATTTTGTCTTTTCATACTGTTCATGAGGTTCTCAAGGCAAGAATACTGAAGTGGTTTGCCATTCCCTTCTCCAGTGGACCACATTCTGTCAGATCTCTCCACCATGACCCGCCCATCCTGGGTTGCCCCATGGGCATAGCTTAGTTTCATTGAGTTAGACAAGGCTGTGGTCCTAGTGTGATTAGATTGACTAGTTTTCTGTGAGTATGGTTTCAGTATGTTTGCCCTTTGATGCCCTCTTGCAACACCTACCATCTTGGGTTTCTCTTACCTTGGGCATGGGGTATCTCTTCATGGCTGCTCCAGCAAAGCGCAGCCATTGCTCCTTACCTTGGCCAAGGGTTATCTCCTCACCGCTGCCCTTCAGGACAGAAGAGGATAAGATTCCTGCTTTAGTCACTAATAAGAAAGCTCCTCCTATCACAGGGAAAGTGTTCCCACTTTGAAAATGGGCCTGACCACTCTGTAAGACTGAGATTGTTGCCCAAACCTTGGCTCTCTGTGCACTAATGCGAAACAGAATACGGAGACAGAGTTATGGAAGAGAAATAAAGAGTGCCTTTATTACTTGGCCAGGCAAAGGGGGAAAACAGGAAGCTAGTGCTTCAAGAACTGTGCTCCCCACCCTGGTGAGTAGGGAAAGGTTATATAGTCAGGCAGGAGATTGTGATAAGGATCAAGGCAGTACCAGGCCGCACTAGTGGTAAAGAATCCGCCTGCCAACGCAGGAGACCTAAGAGACGTGGGTTCGATCCCTGGGTTGGAAAGATCCTCTGGAGAGGGCATGGCAACCCACTCCAGTACTCTTGACTGGAAAATCCCATGGACAGAGGAGCTTAGCAGGCTATAGTCCACGGGGTCACCAAGAGTTGGGCACGACTGAAGTGACTTAGCACGTATATTCTTCTTTCTTCTGCAGTTTCAAAACGGTGGGTTGTTGACAAGATTAGGGTATGTGCAGGGTCCTAGGAGAAGGCAATGGCATCCCACTCCAGTACTCTTGACTGGAAAATCCCATGGACGGAGGAGCCTGGTAGGCTGTAGTCCATAGGGTTGCTGAGAGTCAGATACAACTGAGCAATTTCACTTTCACTTTTCACTTTCCTGCATTGGAGAAGGAAATGGCAACCCACTCCAGTGTTCTTGCCTGAGGAATCTCAGGGACAGGGGAGCCTGGTGGTCTGCCCTCTATGGGGTCGCACAGAGTCGGACACGACTGAAGCAACTTAGCAGCAGCAGCAGCAGCAGGCTCCTGGGTAGTCCTCTCCTAATATTGATGAGTTTTTGCCTCAGGTGGTTTCATCGCTGCTTCTCCTTTGATTAGCAACTCTTCTGCCCTTTGGAACTCAGAGAAGGTCATGGAATCTGGAGTCTTGGCTACAAGGAATGGGGAACAAAAAGGCCTCCATGCCCAGGAGTCCCACAAGGCCCTGCTTGGCATCAATGACTGGATCTGGGACATGTGTCTTCTTTTTTTAAAAAATTATTTATTTATGTGAATGTGTCAGGTCTTAGTTGCAGCATGCAGGTTCTCTAGTTGTGGCATGCAGGCTCTAGAGCACGGGCTCAGCAGTTGCACATTGGCCCAATTGCCCTGTTGCAAGTGGGATCCCAGTTCCCTGACCAGGGGTCAAACCTGTGTCCCTTGCAGTGGAAGGCAGACTCTTAACCCTGGACCACCAGGGGAGTCCCTGGGGCATGCTTCTTGCTTGTCTAGCTCAGTAGCGTCTGAGACGTGCCTGGAAGACCTTGATCAAAATGGTGGAGTAAGCACACATCAAATCCTCTCTGTAACCTCCACAGAGGAGTAATTGATGAAATTTACACACACACACACACACACACACAAAATAGATCAGTGAATCAATCAATCTTTGTGACTAATAATGAAGAATAAGCCTACTGCGTGGGCTGGTGAAATGTAGCCCAAGGGCAGAAGGTACCGGGTATACTGTCCACAGGGTGGGCCTCAAGACTCATGTGAGAACAGAGATGAGTGCACCTCATGCTTGGCAGGAGAGTGGACCTGTGCTTGCTGCATGAAACTGAGGTAGCGGCTGTTTGTCTTGCCTATCCAGTGGATGGGGGCTGAAAAAGTTCCAAATGTGCTGCTTGCCCACGCTCCAGGAAGAAAAAGAGGCGTATTTGTTAAATTGAGGAACTGGGCTGGTCGAGCAAGGGATGCAGCACCTGGAATTGTGTTGGCTGAGAGCAAACGTATTAAAGTCCGTAACTGAAGACCCAGTCCTGAGTGTGCCAACTGGGAAGAATGGTCTAAGTCAGCTGCAGAGGTGCTTACCAAGCAAGGACTTGTTCATGGAAAAAACCTGGCAGAATGAGCTGAGGAACAAAAGTGACAAAGAACATTGGGAGGCATACTTTACAGACTCAACAAATAAGAATTCATAACAGAAGGGATGTAAATAATAGATAACTTGAAAATCTGAAACTCATGGAATCTTTCCCACCCTTCCTTAAATTTTTCCCTGCCAGTTGAGACTGTTTTGCTTAATTCTGGACAACCGAAAGCTCTACAGTTATTTTAACCAGGAGTTTGCATTCATAATTAAAACTGCCTCTTCCCAGATAGTAATAAAAACTTTGAACTCTCTAGGGAGATATAAAGCTTCTTTTGTCTTTGGCAGGTGGCTTCCTTACTTCAGGGAAGGGTGCGGTCAGTTTCTAGCTCTTCAACCTCCTTCTCCTTCACCTGCTACCATTGTGCATGTCTGAGATTGGAGTTCAAGAAGGGGGGATGGTAAAGGGGGATCAGGAAGGGTCTTACTTCATTGTAACAGAGAAAATCTGGATTTGGAATCCCTGAGACAGGCTGAGATTTAAAGCTAATTCTCCTCTGAGTAGTTTTGTGAGTTCTTTGTAAGGTTTTCCTGCTGAAACTCTCAGACTTTGAGCCCCAGACAGACAATGAATTTTGTTTTTCCACCTTGTGATGGTTAACTTTATGTGTCAATGTGGTTGGGCCATGCAGTGCCTAGATATGTGGATGAACGTGATTCTGGGTGTGTCTGTGAGGGTGTTTCTGGATGAGATTAATGTTGGGTTGGTAGACTGGGTAAAGCACATTGCCCTTCCTGTGATGGGTGGGCCTCCTCCAATCCGATGACAGCTTGAGTAGAATAATAAGGCAGAGTAAGAAAGGAACAAAACTGTGTCATTTGCAGAGACATGGAAGGACCTAGATACTGATACTGAGCGAAGTAAGTCAGAAAGAGAAAACCAAATATTGTATAATGCATATATGTGGAATTTAGAAAAATGTTATAGATGATCTTATTTGCATAGCAGAAATAGAGACACAGATACAGAGAACAATGTATAGATACCAAGAGGGAAAGGGAGGTGGTGGGATGAATTGGAGATTGAGATCGACATATATACACTATTGATGGCATCCGGTCCCATCACTACATGGGAAATAGATGGGGAAACAGTGGAAACAGTGTCAGACTTTATTTTTCTGGGCTCCAAAATCACTGCAGATGGTGACTGCAGCCATGAAATTAAAAGACACTTACTCCTTGGAAGGAAAGTTATGACCAACCTAGATAGCATATTCAAAAGCAGAGACATTACTTTGCCAAAAAAGGTTCGCCTAGTCAAGGCTATGGTCTTTCCTGTGGTCATGTATGGATGTGAGAGCTGGACTGTGAAGAAGGCTGAGCACCAAAGAATTGATGCTTTTGAACTGTGGTGTTGGAGAAGACTCTTGAGAGTCCCTTGGATTGCAAGGAGGTCCAACCAGTTCATTCTGAAGGAGACCAGCCCTGGGATTTCTTTGGAAGGAATGATGCTAAAGCTGAAACTCCAGTATTTTGGCCACCTCATGAGAAGTGTTGACTCATTGGAGAAGACTCTGATGCTTGAAGGGATTGGGGGCAGGAGAAGAAGGGGACTACAGAGGATGAGACGGTTGGATGGCAACACTGACTTGATGGATGTGAGTCTGAGTGACCTCCTGGAGCTGGTGATGGACAAGGAGGCCTGGCGTGCTGTGATTCATGGGGTCTCAAAGAGTCGGACATGACTGAACACTGATCTGATCTGATTGATACTATGTATAGACAACTAATGAGAACTGACTATTTAGCACAAAAAACTCACCTCAGTGCCCTGTGGTGACCTAAATGGGAAGGAAATCCAAAAAGAAGGGATATATGTGTATGTAGGTAGCTCAGTGGTAAAGACTCTTCCTGCAATGCAGGAGATGTGGGTTTAATCCCTGGATTGGGAAGATTCCCTGGAGTCGGAAATGGCAACTCACTCCAGTATTATCACTTGGAAAATTCCATTGACAGAGGAGTCTGGCAGGCTACAGTCCACGGATTCACAAAGAGTTGTAGACGACTGAGCGACTGAGCATGCACGCACATGCCTGATTCACTTTACCGAACACAGAAACTGATCCAGCAATGTAAAGCAACCATACTTCAAATAAATAAATAAATAAAAACTACTTTAAAAAAAAAAAGAATTTCCTATTCTCTGTCCAGCTGTTTTCAAGCTGGGACGTCAGATTTCTGTCTTCAGACTCCAACTTGGACTGGAATTTATACCATTGGCTTTTGTGGTTCTCAGGCCTCCAGGCTCAACAGGAACTATACCATTGGCGCCTCTGGGTCTCTACTGGGCCAACTGCAGATTTTGGGACTTGTCAGCCAAATCATGTGAGCCAACACAATAAATCTCTGTCTATCTCCCACTGGGAGGGTCCAGAAGACATACATTAATTTTTATTTTATTTTATTCAATTTTATTTTTAAAATTGAATTATAGTTGACTATATTAGTTTCTATGATCCAGCGGATGTTGGCAATTTGATCTCTGGTTCCTCTGCCTTTTCTAAAACCAGCTTGAACATCAGGAAGTTCACGGTTCACATATTGCTGAAGCCTGGCTTGGAGAATTTTGAGCATTACTTTACTAGCGTGTGAGATGAGTGCAATTGTTCGGTAGTTTGAGCATTCTTTGGCATTGCCTTTCTTTGGGATTGGAATGAAAACTGACCTTTTCCAGTCCTGTGGCCACTGCTGAGTTTTCCAAATTTGCTGGCATATTGAGTGTAGCACTTTCACAGCATCATCATTCAGGACTTGGAATAGCTCCACTGGAATTCCATCACCTCCACTAGCTTTGTTCGTAGTGATGCTTTCTAAGGCCCATTTGACTTCACATTCCAAGATGTCTGGCTCTAGGTCAGTGATCACATCATCATGATTATCTGGGTCTTGAAGCTCTTTTTTGTACAGTTCTTCTGTGTATTCTTGCCACCTCTTCTTAATATCTTCTGCTTCTGTTAGGTCCACACCATCTCTGTCCTTTATTGTGCCCATCTTAGCATGAAATGTTCCTTTGGTATCTCTGATTTTCTTGAAGAGATCCCTAGTCTTTCCCATTCTGTTGTTTTCCTCTATTTCTTTGCATTGATCACTGAAGAAGGCTTTCTTATCTCTTCTTGCTATTCTTTGGAACTCTGTATTTAGATGTTTATATCTTTCCTTTTCTCCTTTGCTTTTCGCTTCTCTTCTTTTCACAGCTATTTGTAAGGCCTCCCCAGACAGCCATTTTGCTTTTTTGCATTTCTTTTCCATGGGGATGGTCTTGATCCCTGTCTCCTGTACAATGTCACGAACCTCATTCCATAGTTCATCAGGCACTCTATCTATCAGATCTAGGCCCTTAAATCTATTTCTCACTTCCACTGTATAATCATAAGGGATTTGATTTAGGTCATACCTGAATGGTCTAGTAGTTTTCTCTACTTTCTTCAATTTCAGTCTGAATTTGGCAATAAGGAGTTCATGATCTGAGCCACAGTCAGCTCCTGGTCTTGTTTTTGCTGATTGTATAGAGCTTCTCCATCTTTGGCTGCAAAGAATATAATCGATCTGATTTCGGTGTTGACCATCTGGTGATGTCCATGTATAGAGTCTTCTCTTGTGTTGTTGGAAGAGGGTATTTGCTATGACCAGTGCATTTTCTTGGCAAAACTCTGTTAGTCTTTGCCCTGCTTCATTCCGTATTCCAAGACCAAATGTGCCTGTTACTCCAGGTGTTTCTTGACTTCCTACTTTTGCATTCCAGTCCCCTATAATGAAAAGGACATCTTTTTTGGGTGTTAGTTCTAAAAGGTCTTGTAGGTCTTCATAGAACCTTTCAACTTCAGCTTCTTCAGCGTTACTGGTTGGGGCATAGACTTGGATTACTGTGACATTGAATGGTTTGCCTTGGAAACGAACAGAGATCATTCTATCGTTTTTGAGATTGCATCCAAGTACTGCATTTCGGACTCTTTTGTTGACCATGATGGCCACTCCATTTCTTCTGAGGGATTCCTGCCCACAGTAGTAGATATAATGGTCATCCGAGTTAAATGCACCCATTCCAGTCCATTTTAGTTCGCTAATTCCTAGAATGTCAACATTCACTCTTGCCATCTCTTGTTTGACCACTTCCAATTTGCCTTGATTCATGGACCTGACATTCCAGGTTCCTATGCAATATTGCTCTTTACAGCATCGGACTTTGCTTCTATCACCAGACACATCCACAGCTGGGTATTCTTTTTGTTTTGGCTCCATCCTTTCATTGTTTCTGGAGTTATTTCTCCACTGATCTCCAGTAGCATATTGGGCCCCTACTGACCTGGGGAGTTTCTCTTTCAGTATCCTATCATTTTGTCTTTTCATACTGTTCATGGGGTTCTCAAGGCAAGAATACTGAAGTGGTTTGCCATTCCCTTCTCCAGCGGACCACACCCTGTCATATCTCTCCACCATGACCCGCCCATCCCAGGTTGCCCCTCGGGCATGGCTTAATCTCATTGAGTTAGACAAGGGTGTGGTCCTTGTGTGATTAGATTGACTAGTTATCTGTGAGAATGGTTTTAGTGTATTTGCCCTCTGATGCCCTCTTTCAAGACCTACTGTCTTACTTGGGTTTCTCTTACCTTGGGCGTGGGGTATCTCATCCCGGCTGCTCCCGGCTGTTCCCGGCCAGCGAAGCACAGCCATCGCACCTTGCCTTGGACGAGGGGTCTCTCCTCACCGCCGCCCTTCCTGACCTCGGTCGTGGGGTAGCTCTTCTCGGCCGTGCTTAGTGCGCTGGCCCTCACCGCCGTCCTTCCTCGGTCGTGGGGTAGCTCCTCTCGGCCGCCCTCCTAGTGCGCGACGCAGCCGGCGGGGCGCTCCTAGTGCGCGACGCAGCCGGCGGGGCGCTCCTAGTGCGCGACGCAGCCGGCGGGGCGCTCCTAGTGCGCGACGCAGCCGGCGGGGCGCTCCTAGTGCGCGACGCAGCCGGCGGGGCGCTCTTAAATGGTGCGCCGGTCCGGTCGCGGGCAGGCGAGGGCGCTCTTAAATGGCGCGCCGGTCGCGGGCGGGCGAGGGCGCTCTTAAATGGCGCGCCGGTCGCGGGCGGGCGAGGGCGCTCTTAAATGGCGCGCCGGTCGCGGGCGGGCGAGGGCGCTCTTAAATGGCGCGCCGGTCGCGGGCAGGCGAGGGCGCTCTTAAATGGCGCGCCGGTCGCGGGCAGGCGAGGGCGCTCTTAAATTTGAACCAGAGATCAAATTGCCAACATCCGCTGGATCATAGAAAAAGCAAGAGAGTTCCAGAAAAACATCTATTTCTGCTTTATTGACTATGCCAAAGCCTTTGACTGTGTGGATCACAATAAACTATGGAAAATTCTGAAAGAGATGGGAATACCAGACCACCTGATCTGCCTCTTAAAAAATCTGTATGCAGGTCAGGAAGCAACAGTTAGAACTGGACATGGAATAACAGACTGGTTCCAAATAGGAAAAGGAGTACGTCAAGGCTGCATATTGTCACCATGTTTATTTAACTTATATGCAGAGTACATCATGAGAAATGCTGGACTGGAAGAAACACAAGTTGGAATCAAGATTGCTGGGAGAAATATCAATAACCTCAGATATGCAGATGACACGACTCTTATGGCAGAAAGTGAAGAGGGGCTAAAAAGCCTCTTGATGAAAGTGAAAGTGGAGAGTGAAAAGGTTGGCTTAAAGCTCAACATTCAGAAAATGAAGATCATGGCATCTGGTCCCATCACTTCATGGGAAATAGATGGAGAAACAGTGGAAACAGTGTCAGACTTTGTTTTTCTGGGCTCCAAAATCACTGCAGATGGTGACTGCAGCCATGAAATTAAAAGACGCTTGCTCCTTGGAAGGAAAGTTATGACCAACCTAGATAGCATATTCAAAAGCAGAGACATTACTTTGCCAACAAAGGTTCGCCTAGTCAAGGCTATGGTCTTTCCTGTGGTCATGTATGGATGTGAGAGCTGGACTGTGAAGAAGGCTGAGTGCCGAAGAATTGATGCTTTTGAACTGTGGTGTTGGAGAAGACTCTTGAGAGTCCCTTGGACTGCAAGAAGATCCAACCAGTCCATTCTGAAGGAGACCAGCCCTGGGATTTCTTTGGAAGGAATGATGCTAAGGCTGAAACTCCAGTATTTTGGCCACCTCATGCGAAGAGTTGACTCATTGGAGAAGACTCTGATGCTGGGAGGGATTGAGGGCAGGAGGAGAAGGGGACGACAGAGGATGAGATGGCTGGATGGCATCACTGACTCGATGGATGCGAGTCTGGGTGACCTCCGGGAGCTGGTGATGGACAGGGAGGACTGGCGTGCTGCGGTTCATGGGGTCGCAGAGTCGGACACGACTGAGCGACTGATCTGATCTGATATTAGTTTCAGGTGTATGATACAATATTTTGCAATTCAGTATTTTTATAGATTATATTCCATTTAAAGTTATAAAATATTGGCTATACTCCCTGTACTGCACATTGTATCCTTGTATGATATTTATTTATGTTTGTTTTCCTGTAAATCAGTTATTTATTATTTAAACTGATAATTTTGTATTGGGAATAGTCAGTTAACAATGTTATGATCATTTCAAGTGAACAGCAGAGGGACTCAACCATAGGTATACATGTAACCATAGGTATACATATATTGCTCTTGGTAATAAAAAGACTCCAATATGTAGGCTAAGCAAGAGGCTAGAATAGTTGATAGATGAGGTGATCCAAGGAGAGAAAGAAATTACATATAAAAAGCACCAAAAGATAGAGAAATGAAAATGTGAAGTTGAGAGTCATGGAAGACTGAGAAATTCTAATCCAAGAGGAGTTCTGAATGAAAAAACTGATGAGATCATAGGAGAGGGAATGGATGAAAAACTTCCCAACTGAAAAAATTCCAGCTTAGATACTGTACTGATTGTGGGGAGAGTAAAGTAATAAAAAGCAAAAAATCCCTCCTGAGCACCATGGCCACCATGCCTCACTGAGAACAGACAGGGAGGGGCCACCGTCACACCGACCACATTCCCATCACAGGAAACATCTGGGTCAGGAGTGTATCCTGCCTCCTCGGTCCAGGATGGGAGAATAGCGAGCATGTGACTGGCGTCTCCACAACTTTCTACTACTTCCTTCTCTCTCCACAAACTGATCAAACAGGTTTTTTCTTTTTTTTAAAAAAATCTATTAAAGATAAACGACTTTTCTGCTGCTTCTTGTGATGAGCTTAAGGCACTTGTTTAGGGCTCAGACACATGGAACACAGTAGGAGCTTATTCCAGGGCTTTTTTTTTTTTTTCTCAGTGTTTATTTATTTTTTTTAAGGGGATAAAAAGTGAAAGTGTTAGCTGATCAACTATGCATGATCTTTGTGACCCCATGGACTTGCTGCCAGGCTCCTCTGTCCATGGAATTCTCCAGGCAAGAATACTGGAGTGGGTAGCCATACCCTTCTCCAGGGGCTCTTCCCGACCCAGGGACTGAACCCAGGTCTCCTGCATTGCAGGCAGATTCTTTACCATTTGAGACATATTTATTTGGCTGTGCCAGCTGTGGCATGGGGAATCTTAGTTTTCCTGAACTTACGTGAAGTTGCTCAGTCGTGTCCGACTCTTTGCGACCCCATGGACTGTAGCCTACCAGGCTCCTCTGTCCATGGGATTTTCCAGGCAATAGTACTGGAGTGGATTGCCATTTCCTTCTCCAAGGGATCTTCCCAACCCAGGGATCGAACCTGGGTCTCCCACATCGTAGACAGACGCTTTACCGTCTGAGCCACCAGGGAAGTCCTACCAGGAGTCAAACCCACACCCCCTGCAACGGTAGCTCGGAGCCTTAGTCACTGGACTACCAAGGAAGCTCCTTTTTCCCACTGTTAACACTCAACTCGCTAATAGGGCCTGGCTGATTCAGTGACGGGGACTGGGTTGGTAAGCGAGGAAACAGCAGTACCCATCTCTTATGACATATTCTGATTGCTCTCCTATTGCAGAGCTGTTGCAGGCAATGGTTTCACAGTATGAACAGAATAGGAAGGGAACTAATAAGATTTGTCTAGTCTTTTGATTTTTAACCTTTAGGACAATTAAATCGATCTCCAAAAGGAATATCTGCTTATTGTAAAAAGTTTGAATGATAAGAAAGGACATAAATCAAAAGGCTTCTCCCTTCCTCCCCTTCCTCCTTCACTCAGGGTGTGAGCCCTATGATTATTTTATATATAGAAGGAAATGGCAACCCATTCCAGTATTCTTGCCTGGAGAATCCCATGGACAGAGGAGCCTGGTGGGCTACGGTACCTGGGGTCGCAAGAGTTGGACACGACTTAGCGACTAAAGAGAGAGAGAGAATTTTATTTATTTATTTTTGGCTTCACTGGGTCTTCATGGCAGCCTGTGGGCTTTCTCTAGTCGTGGCGAGCAGGGGCTACTCTCTAGTTAAGGTGTTCAGGCCTCTCACTGCAGTGGCTTCCCTTGTTGCAGAGCACGGGCGCTAGGGCGCGTGGGCTTCAGTACTTGCAGCACGTGGGCTCAGAAGTTGCGGTTCCCGGGCTCTAGAGCACTGGCTCAGCAGCGGTGGTGCATGGGCTTAGTTGCTTCGCTGCGTGTGAGAGCTTCCGCAGTCCAGGGACTGAACCCGAAATTCCTGAGTCTCCTGCATTGGAAGGCAGATTCTTTACCACCGAGCCACCAAATACTCACAGGGGGACTTCTGGGTGTGCGTCCTTCCAGATCCTTCTCCCTGAGAGATGGGATAAAATGTGATGTCACCAGCTCTGCTTCTCCCACCCTTCTCATCTTCTTCTCTAGAGGCGCCCTCCTCCACTCCTGATTTGGGAAGGTAAATCCTCATTCTCTTGGGGAAGCTGCCACTGTGGAATCAGAGATGAAATATGCCAATTCTTAAGTTTTAGTCTGAGAAGTTCTATTCCCGGATATGAAATAGGAAAGACTGCCTTGCCAGTTTTCACATCTTCCCAAACCCAGACTAGACAGAGCTGAGGATGAGGAAGACGAGGAGGAAGCGACAGAAAAACAGGGTCTCCTGTGCCCTCCTGTTGGGCTTAGATATAACCATGAGGGTGTTATGGAACACTAGGGGCAGAGTGTGCAGACTCAGGGGCTGAGGGGTCAGTGATAAAGCTTCCATTTGGAGCTTTGGGAAGCAGACACCTCTCCTTTTAAAATGGGATACTAAGTAGGGCCCTAAACCTAAGGGCCAAGGTAAGGAAAGAAAACTTCTACACTGATTAAGTCTAAATATAAAATACCTGACTTTACCGAGCACTGACCATGGTTAGTCAGGAGGGATGGAGAGTCCAAATAAAGGTAAAATTGAATTATGTAACAACAAAAGTCATGACAAGTGTACCCAGCTGATATATATATGGCTTTTGTCATGTATCTATATATTTTTAATATATAGTATATAGATATATCAATATTTATATAAATATATAGTCTGTCTCTATATAATATTTGGCCTTTTAAAATTGTTTCCATTAAAAAAATTTTTTTATTTGGCTTTACTGGGGTCTTAGTTATAGCATGTGGGATCTATTTTCCTGACCAGGGATCCCAAAGCTCCTCCTGCTTTGGGAGTGTGGAATCCTAACCACTGGAAGTCCCAAGTTTCCATTTTTTTAAAAAAATTCCCAACACAGCTGCAGTGACTATCTCTGTGCACTTTTGTGACGATATGTAGGTCGGATTCTTAGGTCAGAAGACTGTGGAGTGTGAAGTTGAATTCCACTTACACTTCTGACTCTATTCCTCCATTTCTTTCTCAATAGACTTTATCCGATGGGATGAGAAAGTAATGGGTCCACTTCTTCCTCTCCTGCCAATTTAAGATATTTAACATGAAGTGTGGGTTTGTCTATCACCAAAGAGGTTCTGGAAAGCGAATTTTTGTTTCCCACTCTGTCTTCCTCTCAGGTATTTGTAAATACCTGGATCAGTGGCTTTTGTTTCACTTCACTTATTCTTCCCTGGTGTCTCAGATGTAAGCGCCTGCCTACAATGAGGGAGACCTGGGTTCAAGCCCTGGGTCGGGAAGATCTCCTGGAGAAGGCAATGGCAACCCACTCCAGTATTCTTGCCTGGAAAATCCCATGGATAGAGGAGCCTGATAGGTTACAGTCCATGGGGTTGCAAAGAGTCGGACACGACTGAGCGACTTCACTTTCTTTTCTAAAGGAACCCTCCAGAGCCAGCTCAGTTCTGAGAGATGCCACTAGGTGTCAATGTAGGTCTTGGTTGGTGCCTACTCCCGGCTGCTGTTAATTTGATTTGGAGCCTCTGCGTCCTCTCCTGCAAAATAACAAATGTCCGTGGCGCAGGGCACTTTCTTCGGGAGGGACTCCAGGGAGTTCAGGAGTTTGCATACGAAGCCAAGAAAGCGAGGGGCTTCTGATAATGATATTCAATGTCTAACGGAGTCGCTTACAGGCAGAACTGGGGTCTCTCCCAGGTTTGATGTATGAGATTATTACGGAGAGGTAATGCAGGACGAACGCTATATGGTGGGCTGTGCAGGTGGGTTCCTGTGTGAGTAGGGAATCCTGGCGCTGCCAAGATGGTCACTTCACAGGGTGGAGGGAGAGGGGTGCGATAGGGACCACCATGGAGGGCCAGGCGCACTCTCTGTTCTCAGCAGCAAAGGACAAGGCCTCTTCTGTGGGATGTGAGGGTGGCCAGACCTGGTGAGTGTCTCTCCCAGGGCCTGAGGTGGAGGACAGAGCACATTTCCTTGGGGAGATGGTCAGAAGGGCTGCCAAGAGGTTGCCACTCTGGAATCTACAATGTTGACTGAATCAGTATTAAATTAGTGCAGGGAGCTCTTCAATTCAGGCCTTTATGAAGGTGACAGGAGTGAAAGAGGAGTGGGCTGGCACTCTGGAATGAGGGCCCAGCAGAGGTTCGTCCCCGGCTGACCTCCAGGGACAATGGTGGTAGGGCCGGTAGACCCTTAGATAGGGTTGCCAATAAAATAGTCTTTCTTCTCTTTCAGCTGTGCAAACCTTTTCCATGGCCCACCCGTTTAGACTGGAGTCTTGTTTTCTGTTTTGCTTTGAGATTCTTATGTTTGAGCCATACCACCAACTTGAAGCAAGAATTCTATCCTCTTGCTTTGATGTTCCTACCTCCCCTGGGGAGGAGTCCCTGCAGGCTCTGACTAAGGGTGATGAGAACCTCCTCTTAAGGCCTCCATATCCCACCCCACGCTGTTCCAGGACCACAGATGTTTTACCCTTTGGGACCCAACTGTGATCACCGCCACTGGGCATCTGGCCATAGATTAATGGATGCTTGTCCTCTGCAGAGTGAATTCTCACCCTGTCATCCAAGCTTTTACTCAATTTTTGCTCATCTGCTCGGCTGTTACCCCCAGGGTGCAGCGCAGGCCCCAGCCAGGTCTCGTCTCTCCTACAAGCCCTGACCCCAGGCCTCAGGCTCAGGTTAGAGCCTGAGTCCCCACCTCAGATTTCCCATAGACCTGTCCACCCCGACAGCTTTCTTTCTCTCTTTCTCCTTTTAGTTTTCTCCTCTCTTGTTTACTATTTATGTGGCCACACTGACTCTAGTTGTGGCATGTGGGATCTTAGACTTCATTGCGGCACACAGGATCTTTTAGTTGGGGCATGTGGGATTTTTTTTTTTTTCACTTGCAGCATGTGGGAACTAGTTCCCTGACCAGGGATTGAACCGGGCTCCCTGCATTGGGAACTCGGAGTCTTAGCCACTGGACCCTCAGGGAAGTCCCCAACAGCTTTCTTAGCTGCAAGTCTGGATCTTAGACGCTTTGTTTCTCAGAAGATCCTGGCTCCTGCTGCAGACATCTGCCTTTCCCCTGAGCTCTGCAAATCATGGGGTGTCAGGCAGGGGCTTCACAGCACCCCATAATCCTGTTACATTCCTACAGGGCATCAGCAGTAGGGACTTATATACCTGCATCCCCTTGGGGCCTTAGCATCCTCTCCCCTAATATATGTAAGGCCTTAATGTGCATAACTAAGAAGGGTGCCCCAATGGCCCCAAGGTGACTTACCCTCCTTATCCAACAAACAAACAGGCAGACAGTGTAATTTGTTCAATTCTGGACTTACTCTGGACAGAGTTACTTTTGCTGTTGACCCAAAACTCCTTAGCTTTGTATGATATGATATGATATGCGAGCTAAGTCTGTCATTTTGACTATTCGCTCATCTGTGGCTGGGCATATAGGCAATTACTGTCTGTTTTCAAATGAGTGAACTCTGGGCTCCGGCTTCAAGCCTGGGAGGAGTGACTGTTTGCCAGCCTGATGGGGTGGAGTGGAGGTGGGGGCCGTGTGTGCTGAGTGACTGTCGTTTTCCTCTTCCTCTCTTGCTGTCCCTCATTCCTTGGCCTTTCCTCCCTAAACCTGGGCATTCAGCCTCTTTCTGGGGTCTGGATGTTGGGTTTCTGTCCTGCTCAGTGTCCTTCGCTGCTTCCATCTACAGTGGGAGGGCCATTTTAAACCACACTGGGTGGGAGAATCTTGGATCTGGGACCAAGGGCAGGCAGGCACTGTGGGGCTTTCTGTGTGACACTGTTAAATATGCTTCCAGGCTCTTGCAGCTGAGGGTAAGGAAGAAGAGTACTGGGGTTCCTAATTTAGCTATTTTGTGCTCAGTGTCACATAGCTGAGAGCCATAAAAATGGTTCAGTGGTTGGCAGGCAGGCAGTTGGGACATGGGAGCAGCCAAGAGTTGAGGGGGGCTGGAGAGTGCTATGAATGGGTGAGTTGTGGGCTGGAGAGAACTGGTGGTCTGGATCAAGCTCTGGAAGACATCTAAGACTCTTTTCTAGATTTCAGTTCTGTCCAGGACTGGTGAACAGACCTCTGTTTAAATGGTCTGAATCCCTGAAGTGGGATACTGGCCATTAGAGAAAAGCATAATGAAGCCAAGAGGGAGATGTGCAGAAATGGCGAAAGGGACCCCAGGTGGTCTGGGTGGAGCATGGAGTCCCCTCCAGCCTTTGTGCACACTGGGACTGGAGCCATCGGCACACCCTATTGTGACAGGTGATGCGCAAAGCTCTTGGACAGCCTGGTCGGAGGATCCCTGCACTTTGCTGGTGTCGACCCTCCAGTTGGATCCACTTATTTTTGGAATCCCTTCCTCTCAGTACCAATTCTAGTCTGGGGTCTAACTTGGAGATGGAGTGCTGCCAGAGCTCAAGTGGGACCCCCAGCCAGACCCCAAGCTGACCCCTGATGAACAGCAAGCCCAGAAATCTGTGGCAAGGACAAGCTAGAGGAGGCATTGTACACACAAACACGGGGGATGTCATTGTCATTTAGTCCCCTCCAGGCATCTCACATATGCGGACACTGGGCCAGAGGTGTGGATACAGTCAACTCACTGGGTCTTCTTTGGCCCTGGGCTCCAGGGCCTGGCCTGGCTGTGCTGTTGGTTTCATCACGGGTCATCATTCAGGTTTCTGCCTTCCTGAGTCCAGGAAATGGGGAAATAGATTACTGTGTTGTCATCACCTGAATACCCCCAAACAGCACTGTTTGAAGATCCCATGCAGGCGAGGATCTTCCAAGGAGGGGCAGGCGTTCCCCCAGCAGTGCAGCTTCTGTTGGAACAAGTGTTAGGTTGAGCTGCCTCAGATTCCCTGGGTCGATCAGTTCCAGATATTAAAGCAGACATGGCTCAGATTCACCCTGGACACCCACTTCTCCTCCATTCCTTCAGCTAAAAGAATTCATCACCAAATCCTCTTCTTTCACTTTTTGGAAAAAGTACTCCATACATCTGAAAGATGGGACAGAGTCGTGGCAGGAGCACTGAGCCTGCCAACGTGCTGAGTGCGTTGCCTACACATACCACTGAATCACTGGAGAAGGAAATGGCAACCCACTCCAGTATTCTTGCCTGGGGAATTCCATGGACAGAGGAGCCCGGCAGGCTATAGTCCAAGAAGTTGCAAAGAGTCGGACACAACTGAGCGACTCTCACTCACTCACTGACCACTGAATCACAGTGAACTGTGGAAAAGTCCATTCTAAAAAACCCATACATTTAGCTAATGTATATTTGATGCTCCAACTTAAAAAAAAATTTATTTATAGGTTTTTAATTTCTTGGCCACACCATACGGCATGTGAGATCTTAGTTCCCCAACCAGGGATCGAACCTGCATGCCCTGCATTGGAAACAGAATCTTAACCACTGGACTGCCAGGGAGGTCTCCCCTCTTTTTTTAAAAAGTTAATTTTAAAATTCTTATTAAAAAATAAACATGGCATGTGTCATGAGTTTGCATGTCATCCTTGCCCGGGGGCCTGGCTAATGGTCTCTGTATTGTTCCAATTTGGGTGTATGAAGCCAGCATTGTGTTCCAATTTATTCATTGGTGGTACTATGTGGTATGGGTGGAATCTGTAGGAAACATTTTTAAAAAAATAACAAATGACATCCTGTGGTCTCTCTTCCTTTTTTATTTTTATTTTATTTTTTACCTTAAGTACAATGCATACCGATAAAAAAGATGTACGTTGCATGTATCCGTGATAATAGCCGCGGCCAAGGCAGTCTGAAGCATATTAACAACAGACTTATCTGTGGAGCAGCACCTTATGTAAGATGCATTTTCCTCTAGAGCCAAGCAGTGCAGAATCCACCTACATGGCAGATAAGTGGCCCCTGGGCCCACGTGCAGCCCAGTGCCAGAGCCGTGGCTGGGGAGTTTTCTCAGCCACAGAATTGACACAACAAGGGTAGGATTTATTTAGTGCAACAGAAGCTGCCATGTAAATTGGCACTTGATGCTTTGTAGTCTGGCTGTACTAATGTCATCTATGGAACCCAAGATAAAGTGACATCTTTCTTTTCTCTGGGGGAGAAATGTGCTTTCAGCCAGGGTCCATCTGACAAGCCTGGGTAAAGATTTGCATGGTGTGGAGACCGTGGAGTTTTATACACGGTCTCTCTGTGGAGACCGTGTATAAAACTGTCCCCTACCCACTTCAGTGCTCTTGCCTGGAGAATCCCAGGGACGGGGGAGCCTGGTGGGCTGCTGTCTATGGGGTCACATAGAGTCGGACACGACTGAAGCGACTTAGCAGCAGCAGCAGCAGCTCTGCAGAAAATATAGGGCTAAATAACTTCTTCGTGGAGGCTGATGGAATAATCTTGATTCCTTGCTTCTGGGTGGCCAGGGGCTCCTTAGACTGTGGTGACCAAATGGATCATCCAAGAAAGCCGGCACCCTCATCTGTGCAGTTCTGTGAGCCTTGGATGTGTGGCCTGGTTAGGGATGTGATGCTATTCATCTGTAGCTCCGCCCACATCCAATCACAACCTCTACCCTTCAGCCCCAGGTCCTAACTCACACCCATGTGGCCACAGATTGGCTGTTCCTTCTGACCTGCATGCCATCACTCTCTGGTGCAGATGGAGCCTTTCTCCAGGCTGCTGTCTGTCCCCCCTCCCACTTCAGTTCTCCACTGCCAGCCTTCCCTGGCTTCTCTGCTTTCTCAGTTGTTCTACTGTTGGTCTCTCTAGCAGACCAGTATTGCTTATTTCCCAGAGCCTCCATGAAACCATCCAACCTTTGCCTTTTGCTCTTTATCCAGGCCTCGGAGCTCTTGGGAAAGTCATGAAGGTCAACATCTAACATCAGCTGGAGACTCTGAGTCGTGTTGAATGTCTCTTCCTCTTGGGACTCCTTGGCATCTCCCCGGAGGGACCTTCAGGCCTGGGATCTCAAGGCATGGACTACTTCTGCCTCGTCCTGTCTCAGGGCAGTGGGGTCTTCCCCTCCAACTTTCGTACCTCAATGACTCTATCGGTCCTTATGCTCCTTTGGTCTGTCTGATTCTCTCTCTGACTCTAGTTCTCTCCTCATCATCTTTGCTGGACTTTTCCTAGGAGTGGTCAGCATTTCTGCTTCCTTGCTTTTACCACCTGAATGCCTCTAATCTCTTTTTTTTTTTTTTTTTGGTCACGTATCATGAAGGAACATAGTTTGCTGACCAGTGATCAGACCCCTGCCCCCTGCATTGGAAGCTCAGAGTCTTAAGCCCCAAACCACCAGGAAAGTCCCTTGTAATCTTTTGATATTTAATTTCCATTCCTTCCATTTTGTGAAAATGATATTTTTGAAGGACACAGATGAGGCTGTGTGAGACTCAGTGACTGTTCCTTAAGCTAGTGTCAGGGCTTGTCTTGTGTGACCACCATATTCCACTTTTGGTAGACAGAATAATGACCCTTCAAGGATATTCACATTCTAATCCCTGGGATCTGTGATTATGTTACCTTATATGGGAAAAAAGACTTGGCAGATGTGACTAAATTAAGGATCTTGAGTTGGGGAGATTATCCTAGCTTATCTGGGTGGGCCCAACATAATCATGGGAGTCCTTATAAGGGAAAGAGGGATATAGGAGAGTCTACTTTGGGGAGAAGCTGTAATGACCCAAGCAGAGAGCAGATTGATACTGGGCCAAGAGCCAAGGAATGCTGGCAGCCTCTAGTAACTAGAAAAAACAAGGAATGGATTATCCCATAGAGCCTTCAAAAGTAACACAGTTCTGCCAATACTTAATTTTAGCCCCATAAGACCCATCTCTGATTTCTTCCCTCGAGGACTATAAGAGAATAAATTTGCATTGCTTTAAGACACTGAGTTTGTGGTAAGTTGTTACAGCAGCAATAAGAAACAAATACACTTCTCAAAACTCTCTTCTCTCTAGATTGTCCCATCTAAAGTGATGGAAACTTCTGCTTCATCTTCTGGTCTTTTTCAACCTGTTTCCTCCAAAATGGAAAAATGCATTTAGCATTTTCACAATGAAAATTTTCAGAAGTAGTCAGTCTGTTTAAAGTGATACCACTGTATTTAGCACATGTGGGGATACCTCCCTTTTTTGAGAATCTTCCTCCACCCACAGCCCTTGATGGGTAGACCTCAGATCCCTGACCCACAGCCCTTGATGGGTAGACCTCAGATCTTTGACCCACTCCCAAAATAGCTGATTGACTCAAGGGTGTGCACCTCATTTAAGGGGACCTCATTGGTCAGCTGGCCTGGTGCAGAAAAGGGGAGTTGGGCCAATCAGATGCCCACTCTGGGAAATCTGTCTGATACCAAGTTTTGGTTCATGACAGGCACTGGAGTGGAAAGATTGATAGATTTAAATCTGGTATGGCAATAAAGGACTAGTTGAAATTCAGAGAGTGGAGAAACTCAAAGGTGACTAATTGGAGGATGAGAAGGGGGTGAAGGTAGAGATACTGAGGAACTGCTAAGGGGGAGGAGGCAACAGCGTCTGCGTCTTGCAGCAACTTTGGTTTCACCTTTGCCAAGGCCTGAGAGTTTTCCATGTTTCTCTGAAACACTCCTCTTTGACCTGGATGAATTTCTGTTCCCTAAGATCAAAGATTCTCAGACTAGAATGATCTGTGTTTGTCCAGTTGCTCAAGCCAGAAACCTGGGATGTCACCTTTAACTCTTCTTGTCTTCTCTGTTGTCCCAGAGCCTGAATACATGAGAAGGAGGAGAACATGGATCAGACCCTAAGAAAAACCAACATTTGAGGAGCAGAAGAAGAATCTTCAAAAGGAGAAGAGAAGGAGAAATGGGAGGAAAACTAGGAATGCTTCCTGAAGCATCCCTAAAGTGAAGGAAGTGAGTGCTTAGAAGAACTGAATGTCATCAGATCCCAAATCAACTGATTTTTGTTTCGATGGGTGATGAAAAAGGAAACAACTTTTTAGAAACCCAGTATCTTAAAACTGGGAGCTGGGGGAAGAGCATTTGGGTGAGGGAATACATAAGCCATTCTCCAGTGGAAGCCAAGGCAAGTTGTTTATTAATGCCAACTGCAAAATACATACAGGGATGAGAAATGAGTGATGAGGATTGCAACTAGATCTGACTTTGAGCTCCTCAAGGTCAAGGCTTGTGTCTTATTCACCCACCTATTTGTAATACCTGGCTTAGCTCCCAGTATTCATTCATTCTTGCCACAATCTCTGTCACATATTTAGGTATCAAGAACATAGTAGGCATTCAGTCAGACAAATTAAGCTCTTTTTACATCATGTTCTGAAAATTGTTCATTTGAAAAACTCCAGACTTCCCTGGCTGACAATTTTAGCCACCAGAATGCGTGGGAAGAAGAGACAGTTTGTTTAGAACTAAAGATATTTTCCACTTGTCAAGGAAGGAATCCAGATTTTGAGCAAGTATTGAATTGTGTGCTAAAGAAAATATTTAATGAAAAGAAATTTGTTGTTTGCATGGATGGATCCATGCAAATAAAACTGTTCATACAGAGATAATCCTCACTGAAAAAGTTAAGGATAAGGGCCTCCCCAACATTGGGTTGGACTTGCCCTGAATGAAAGGGATACCTTGAATGTTCCAGGTTACCACTCTGAGGTCATAATGATCCATATGGAGTACTTTGCCCCATCAAAGGAAATTCAATGTGGACCCTGGACCTTTGACAGTAGAAAATAAACTCCCTACCTGTGTGGCTCATTTTGGAAAAAAGAAAAGGGAAATTGTATAATCAAATGTGCTCTTTTGAAGATCCTGAGAGCAGCAGGACAGAAACCTTGTGGGTAGCATGCTTAGGTTGGGTTGAAAACAACTGGAGTGTTTCTGTGTCCATAGGAAGCCCTCTAGGTTGGATGCAGCCTGGCTTTGTGAGAACTGATTAGGATGCAAAGCAATCTTGCAGTCTTGTTCGTGGAGCGTGTCTCACCTCTGTCCCCTCAACTCTGCCTCGGTCCATTCCTAAGTGTGGAAGTTCTGATTGTTATCTTGGTTACAGAATCCCATTCCTTGTCTGTTTTCTTTTGCCCTTATCCTCACACTTCTTTGAATGTCCTTTCATGGGACGCCTTGATCTGCTCCCAAAGAAATGCAATTATCAGAAATCAACCTCTCTCACCCATTTCTGCCCTAAGCAGCTTTTGCCCACTGGTGAATTTCGCATTGTACTGAGAAAGTCAGCAACTAATACTAGTAACAATAAAATATGTTTGTATTTTTTAGATGACTTTTTCCACTGGGGAGTAAGTGTGTATATGAGCTGGAAATGGAGAGCAAGAAAGAGACCTGGCCGGTTGAAGCCTTTCCTTGACAGCTAATTTCCATTTTTTGGTATCAAGGGGTCTGTGCCAGTAATTGGCATGCAGATTGTGTCTGATGGGCCTGTTATACAGAATAAAGGAATCTGCTAGTTAGAATAAGCCAACCCCAGGCTGATGGATGGGGCATAAGGAGGTCATTGCAAAAGAGAAATTGTGTGTGTGTGTGTGTGTCCCTGTGCGTGCGTGTGTTTCACAAGAATTCCACCCCCCCATCTCCCTCTTGATCCAGCAAACTCTAATCTTTCATATTGCATTGAGACAAATGTTGCTCCATTTCTCTCCCTCTCTCTATTTTTCCCTTAAAGGGATATTTGATAGAACCCAGTCCAGGTTTTAATAAAGTGTGGGGGCAAAGGAGAAATTAAAGCAGTGTCATGGTTTGTTAGCAGCCCAGGATCTTCCAGGATGGGCCCAGGCTACAAATTATACTCTGGAATTAATTGGCAGAAGGTAGTTCTCCCGTCCATCATGCTTAATCCAAAGGTGTGGGTGGAAGGGGCTGTGGGGCATCTACAGGAATGTATACACTCTTATCCACTGCTCCTTTTCTTTGTCTAAGTCACTGGTACCATTAGGTAGCTGTTTCCTGGACCCTCACCCCATGCCTCGTTTGGGTAGGAGTTGTACCATCTCCTGTTACCTCTGGAGTATACTATATAATGTTGTGTTCGTTTCTACTGTACTGCAAAATGAAGCAGCCAGATATACATTTATCCCCTCCCTTTTGACTTCCCTCCCATTCAGTCCCTCACAGTGCATTAAGTAGTTTCCTGTGCTACACACTAAAACGGAACATTATTATATTTTAAAAAAGAAATAGATGAATCCCTCATAGAAAATTCTTTGCTTTATTTTTCATTAGAGAAATTCAGTTGTATCACTGAGCAGATGTCAGCAAGAGTTCTGAAGCCCTTTGTCTTCTGAACTGATCCAGAAGGGTCCCATTGGGTTATTTTTTTCTGGCTATGTCTTTCCCCAAGGCTGCCATAACAGATGAATGCAGAACATTTAAAGGGTCCAATTGTAGTCCTATACTTTTGGGTAGAACTATGATTTTACCTTTTTATCTCACTAACCTCTAAGAGTGGGGCCAAGGGCCTCTAGAAAAGTGGTACAGGAGGGAAGGTAGAATGAGGAAGAAGACAGAGGAAGAACAAGAACAAGCGGCTAAGGAGTAGGAGGGAGGGAAGTGAGAATGAGAATGAAGAGAAAGGGACAGAAGAGGGAGACCAGAGACGAGAACAGAGGATGAGTTGAAGGTTCAGTTCAGTCGCTCAGTCGTGTCTGACTCTTTGTGACCCCATGAACTGCAGCACGCCAGGCCTCCCTGTCCATCACCAACTCCCAGAGTCCACCCAAACCCATGTTCATTGAGTCAGTGATGCCATCCAACCATCTCATCCTCTGTCATCCCCTTCTCCTCCTGCCCTCAATCTTTCCCAGCATCAGGGTCTTTTCCAATGAGTCAGCTCTTCACATCAGGTGGCCAAAGTACTGGAGTTTCAGCTTCAACATCAGTCCTTCCAGTGAACACCCAGGACTGATCTCCTTTAGGATGGACTGGTTGGATCTTCTTGCAGTCCAAGGGACTCTCAAGCGTCTTCTCCAACACCATAGTTCTTCTGCGCTCAGCTTTCTTTATGGTCCAACTCTCACATCCATACATGACTACTGGAAAAACCATAGCCTTGACTAGATGGACCTTTGTTAGCAAAGTAATGTCTCTGCTTTTGAATATGCTATCTAGGTTGGTCATAACTTTCCTTCCAAGGAGTAAGCGTTCTTTTAATTTCATGGCTGCAGTCACCATCTGTAGTGATTTTGGAGCCCAGAAAAATAAAGTCTGACACTGTTTCCACTGTTTCCCCATCTATTTGCCATGAAGTGATGGGACCAGATGCCATGATCTTAGTTTTCTGAATGTTGAGCTTTAAACCAACTTTTTCACTCTCTTTCACTTTCATCTAGATACTCTTTAGTTCCTCTTCACTTCCTGCCATAAGGGTGGTGTCATCTGCATGTCTGAAGTTATTCATATTTCTCCCGGCACCTCCTAAACCCCAATCTGAGGACAGAGGCTGCCTGCCTCCTCTCTTGGTCCTGCCAGGGAGCTTCCATGGTTCCAGGACAGTGCTGCTGTGCCACCTACAGGCCTGGAGGTTGAACAGAGGCAGGCGATGTCTCTGCCAACATTCCTTTGAACTCTGCGCAGCCCCTACTTAATGCCGTCTGCTGTGGAGGAAAGACCTCCCTCCCTTTTGCCAAGTGTGCCAGAGGGTCTTTTATTGGCTGCTGATGTAGGTGGTACTCTCTATTTCTTTCAAACACATCAGTATCTCTGAGTTTTTGCTTCACAGAGGATTTTTTTGATGGCAGAAGAGGGTAAAAAGGAAGAGGAGGGAGTCAGTGCTATGGTAACTGTTCCTGATTCAGCTTGGTGGTTGGGGCACCAGACCTGTGGGCTGAATCCCTGGAGGATACGGGGTCCCTGCTGGTTCCCAGGTTTCACCAGGTTGCCCAGGCCCAGGGGTGAGCGTGGGGTGTTCTAGGAGTTGACAGGGCCCTTTGCTGAGACTCTGGGTGCTAACAGTGCTGAAATGGGACCCAGCTGATGAGGAGAGGCACAGATCTGGGGAGACCATCTTCCCCTTCTGCATGGGGACCAGCACCGTGAGGGCACCTGAGGACGGTGGCTTTGGGAGTGTCTGTCACAGCACCCACTGCGCAGCTGGAGGCATTTCCCCATGGGCTGGTGGAGCTGAGGCTCAGGGGATACAGACAAATAAAATGTGGGGTCCAGGGGAGGGAGGGTTGATGCCTGGTTGCAGCTCATAGGCCAGTGGGAAGTCCATGGCAGGCTCCCCTTTGACAACTTCCAGAATAGCTGGGTGTGCTCTAGGTCCATCTGGGGGCTCTGGATTCCTAGTGTTCTGTACGGGGAGTTGTTAAGCCCATCCAAGGTCATAGTTGACTTTCTAAGTCCTAACTTTATAATGTGGGCCACCTTCCCAAATGATAGAGAAAAGAAAAGGGAGCAGGTCACTTGTCAAATTATGGGTCCCTTTCTAACAAGGTCGTCCAGCAGGGGTACTGACTCCCCAGCCTTGCCTCAGGACAGAGAGCCTCCTTCTTAAAAGTCCCTTCCCTTTGTGTTCTCAGAATGTTAAAAACCTTACACAAAGCTCTTGAGCACTCAGGTGGGCCTCATTTTATGCTCTGTTGATATTTCTTCCTGCTTCCCCATTCTCTTGCCTGCCATGGGTTTTGGCAACTCTGGACAGGACCAAGGCCAGCCAATGAGAATTAGAGAAAACTCTGTGTAAACTTTGCACTAGTTATAAAAAAGTGTCCTTTCCTCGGGAGACTAGCCTCACGTAGGGTGCAGAGTGTGATGACTGAATCACAGGCTGAATTTGAGCCCCCACTCACCTCTTTGTCCAGGCGCCCTGTATAAACTACAAGGGGTCTGGCCTCTCCTGCCTTTCCACTTGTCAAGGCGGCTCCCATTGTCATGTGACCACACTCTTCATATTCCGTATCATTTTCTTATTGCCAGCTGTGAATTTTGTTGATCTCTTCCAAAAATTATCTTCCTGTTCTCCTTAAGCGTGTATCCACTTTTGAAGCATTGCTCCCTGAGGGTATGAGTTTGTTACTGTGTTAGCCATGTGGCCATTCGGGTTGTAATTGAGAAAACAAAGTCACTTTAGTTATTACAACAGAAGGATTTTAATGCAAGAAATTGTTTAAGCAGGTGGTAGGGTTGCTGAGAACACAAACAGTGGATGGATAAAACAACCTAGAAATTAGCAGTAGCAGGGAGCTGCTGCCACCCTAGGAGGAAAGCAAGGTGATGGTGTTACTGGGGCAGCCAGTTTACAAGTGAGGTTGCACGTATAAGGCTCAAAAGCCCACAAGCCAAAGATGGGAGCATGGACAGATATGCACTCTTGGTTTCCCAGTGGTATCATTAGGCTGCCAAACCATCCCTAGGATCACCTTTCTTCATTTTCTTGTTACTGTTGCAGAAGTCAATCTGTCGAGAAACCAAGCATTGCACTCCAGACTCAAGAGAATTCAGGTTTATTACGCCAGCAGGCCCAGAGGAATTAACACTTCCAGCTATGAACCCTGAACAAAGGAATTACAGAGTTTTTATAGACAGAGCATGACACCAAACTTTAGTGTGCAGCGGGGACTGAATAGGCTAGTTCAAACTAGGGGTCTCATATACTCCAGAGCAGTGATTAGGATGCCGCAGCAGGGGGCGAGGGGGGTGCCTGACCTTTACACAAACAAACATGGTTAAGCAGGATTACAGGGGCTGGGTAATTGACAAGGGTGAGTGAAGTGAATTTCAGCTCCTAGAATTGTTGCAAGTTTCTGTTTTCTCAAAACTATGTAACTTTTGTGACTTTGCAAGAAGCTAGCTGACTCCAGTACTCTTGCCTAGAAAATCCCATGGGAGGAACCTGGTTAGGCTATTGTCCATGGGGTCGCTTAGAGTCAGACACCACTGAGCAGCTTCACTTTCACTTTTCAGTTTCATGCATTGGAGAAGGAAATGGCCAGTGTTCTTGCCTGGAGAATCCCAGGCACGGTGGAGCCTGATGGGCTGCCGTTTATGCGGTCTCACAGAGTCTGACAGGACTGAAGCGACTTAGCAGCAGCAGCTGAGTTGCAGAAGCAGAAGGAGCATGAGGTTATTTCTAGCTGGGTGCAAGTTTTTAAATTTTCCTCTTCATTAGCAAATAATAAAGGCCTATTGGACTGCAAGGAGATCCAACCAGTCCATTCTGAAGGAGATCAGCCCTGGGATTTCTTTGGAAGGAATGATGCTAAAGCTGAAACTCCAGTACTTTGGCCACCTCATGCGAAGAGTTGACTCATTGGAGAAGACTTTGATGCTGGGAGGGATTGGGGGCAGGAGGAGAAGGGGACGACAGAGGATGAGATGGCTGGATGGCATCACTGACTCGATGGATGTGAGTCTGAGTGACCTCCTGGAGTTGGTGATGGACAGGGAGGCCTGGCGTGCTGCGATTCATGGGGTCACAAAGAGTTGGACATGACTGAGTGACTGAACTGAACTGAACTGAAAGGCCTATATTTGTTTGAATCTGTTAGATTTTCTGTTACTTATAGCTAAACATATCTGATGTAATAGTCGTCCAATGTGAAATAGTCTACTTACATTAATAAGTGTGTTACATTTTATCACCCTTTGAAGCAACAGCTGGCTGGTTGAGGCCACAGTGAACCCCAGGCCTGTGGGTGCAGTGCCCATCTACGCCCTGCAGTGGGAAACTGTTGGTGCTGATCAGTGATGGAAGCAGAGCCTGGGTTGAAGCATGCTGGGATTCAGTTCCAGGCTCTCCCACCGGGCACTGCCATTGTGTGATTCATTCAACACGCCCAGCCACCTGTGTGCCTGCTAGGAGTCCTGGAAGAAGTGTTTTCCACTTCCTTCTGGCCAGTGAAGACTCAGGGCTTCCTGATAGCCCCATATGATATAAACACACAATTATAGTATTTATCCTGGAAGCTCCCCTGAGCCTGGTACTCAACAGAGCATGCAAAGATCTCCTCTTCTTTCTCCTGGGTACTCTAATCTCAGGGCAGTGAGTTAATGAAAAAAAAAAAAGTTGCTTGAGGCAAGGCTTCCTTTTCTGTTCCTTTACTATTGATTTTCAGTGTGAGGTCAGTTTTGCTTGTTTATTGGGAGCGGCAGTGGTCAAGTGTACCTTGTAACTGGGAGAGTACAAACATTTGTCATAAGAATTGTCTACCAGTGGGTTAATTTTGCCCAACTGGTGTGCTCATTTTTGTGGCACATAAGCCAGACTCAACTACTCCACATGCTGGTAGAAATTGGTCTCTGAACAACCAGAGGGTAAACATTTTTGGACGGATTTGCCTTTCATTCATCTTTTGGGAGTTATAAAAGCTTTTACTATTTTGTGTTAGAACCACTTTGCAACCACTTTTATGTCTTACTATTACACGGTACAGAAATTCTGAAGTTGATTTAATTCATCGTCATCATTCTTGCCTGGATAATCCCATAGACAGAGAAGCCTGACAGGCCATGGTCCATGGGGTCGTAGAGAGTTAGACATGATGAAGCGACTAAGCGCACATACACACATCAGTATAGCATAATGTATCAATATATAGGGCTTCCTGTATGTCGGCAGTGACTCATTTTAATCCTCATGACAACTCTATAACGTAAGCGTTCAGGGTCATATTGTGTCCTCAGTTCAATCCCAGTGCCTAGAATGTGCCCTAATTTGGAGGCAGTGTCTTCACAGAAGATAATCAAGTTAATTGAGGTCACTGTGTGTGTGTGTGTGTGTGTGTGTGTGTTCAGTAGTTCCCAACTCTTTGTGACTCCGTGGACTGTAGCCTGCCAGCCTCCTCTGTCCAGGTGAGAGGACTAGAGTGGGTTGCCATTTCTTTCTCCAGGGGACCGTTGGGACCCAGGAGTTGAACCCATCTTGCATTTCCTGCAGATGGATTCTATACCACTGCACTGTTTGGGAAGCCCAGTTGAGGTCATTAGGGTGGGCACTGATGACTAGTGTCCTGATAAAACAGGAAAATTTGGACTCACAGACATACATCACATACAGAAGACTATGTGAGACACAGGGAGAAGATGGCCATCTACAAGCCAAGGAGAGAAGCCTCAAAAGGAACTAGAATTGCCAGCACCTTGATTTCAGACTTACAGTCTTCAGAACTCTGAGATAATAAGTTTTTGTTGTTTAAGCCGCCTAATTTGAGGTGCATTGTCCTGAGTCCGGGATCTGCACTGCACCCCCAGCAAACACCAAACTGCTGGATGGTCATGTCCCCGTGTAAACTGGGGTAGTGCTTTTGGGTGCAGAACCAGTGGATATGGAGAGTCCACTCTAGTAAGCTATTATTGTCTAATATCTTCATTGTCTATTGTCTAATATCATTCATTATCATCTATTATCTTCATTTTCAGAAGAGGAAGCTGAGGGAGAGAAATGTTGGGAACTTCGCCAAGTTCATATAACTATGTGAAAGATTGTAGGCCAAGCCCTTTAAGAGGAAGTAGGGGTGGTTCTAGCTTCGCAGGCACCCAAATGTATTGAAAGTGGTCAAGTGCCATGGGTGTCTTCAGTCTTGGTGGCCCAGGTATCATTTTGAACAGGACTTCCCTCTTCCCCATTTATAGTCAGTGGGCTTTGTGTGAAAGTGGATCTGATGTTTGCTTAACAGAGAAATGAGGCTATATTCATGAACACTTCACAAGAGCTGGGGATATAGCTGTTTGCTGGACTTCAGAAGGAGATGGGTTCTGCTGGCTGTAGAGATGTTCAAGTGCTTTGAGTTACTTCTGCCCTTGACCCCACCCCCCAGTAGGAGAGCTAGACACAAGCATGTGTGCCCATGTACACACAGCCATCACTTCTTGTATACACACATATTAACTTGCACACATTCTTCACTTATATCCACATTACAAATAGAAACACACAGACACATATCTGGACACATGTACAGGCAAACACACTTGTTCCCCAGAATACACATGTGCTCATTCTCCTGTATGCTTACACTGTTATGCACCAACATGCCTGTCCTCATGCTCCCTTCCACATGCGTGTGTGCATGCACACAAACACACCTGAGGACATATATGGTGAAGCAGGCTCAGACCAGTAGCCCTGTGAATCATCAGACTGTGTGACAAGCTAGTGTTCATCTTAGGTCAAGTTACCTAGAAGCAGATCCTGAGATCAGAGGGAGTGTGCAAGTGACTAATTAGGGAAGTGCTCTGGGGGAGTTCAACAAGGGAGCCAGGCAGGCAGGATAGAGGTGGATGAAGTGATGGTTTGTGAAGTTAGACGATGCCCGGATCCTCGGTGGTGCTCTCGAGCACCAGTCATCCCTCATGGTGTCTCTCAGAAGGCAAGGAATCTGGCTGTCCTCTTGCACCCGTCAGCCATGCACTGGCTTCAGACAACTTAGTGGGGGCTAGTGGCGGTAAACTCCCAGGCACTTGTGTCTGTCAGTGTGTCTGGGTGAAGGTTCCAGCCACTCGGGGTCATCTCCTGAAGACTGCAGAATGAGAGCGCTTGGAAGCAAAGCACAGGGGGAAGGAAGGTAGGGGCGCCTGGCACTGGTACACGGGGTCTCAGTGTCTCTGGGCAGGGTACAGTGTATGTATGTGCGTGTGTCTGTGTATATTGGGGGCAGTTCCAGGGGCTCTGGGTGTTCTTTCAAGGAGCAGAAGGATGATCCGGGGGCTTACATAGGAGTGACGCCTGTGGATATTGGTCCTGACCCAGGAAGGCCCCCTGAGCCGAGGCTGGATCAGATAGCTCAGTGAGGCGGCCCATGGGCAGAGGCTATTTGTCCCTTTAGGGATCTTTGTGTGTTCTTGGCCAGGATGCGAAAAAGACCAAGGTCAGCCTTGGTGCCAGTTGCAATTCTGTGTACACGGGGCAGAGGCAGATGGTAGGGAAAATCTCCCACATTGTCTGTGAGAAGATAGATAACCCGAGATCCTGGGAGAATTCCTACACCCTCCATATACTTGGCAGCTCTCAGGGGGCTGCTGCAGAGATCTGGTTCTGCTGGTCTATACAAGGGCTGAAGGAGGGGGATAAGAGGTTGTCTCTCTTGCCTACCAGCTCTTTTGGCCAATTGGATGTCAATTTCTATATACAGGATGGCAAAGCCCACCCCCTCGCCACCCTAGGGTGGGGGCTGGGGGCAAAACTAACCTTTTCTTGGCATCCCCCTGGTAAGTTAATCTTTCCCCATTTTGCAAATAAGGAAAATGTATCAGAAGAGGTAAAGTGAGTTGCTTAAGGTCATACAAGGATATAGTGGTCAAATTGGGGTTCAAACTGACACTTATGCCCCTAGCAACTAGACTGGGGCCACGGGGCTAAGGCAGTGATGGCGGCAGGGCCAGAAGCTCAAGTTCAGGGTCCCAGCTGGCCAGGCCAGGGAGCACCTGCCAAGCCCAGTGCAAGCCCTCTTTCCTCAGTGTGAGAAGACCACCAGGCCTGATGTTTCTCCTGGCATGGGCTAGTCTGGCAATTTACTGGGGATAAACACTAAGAGGTAGAGAAAATAGAAATATCTTTCCTAAGCAAGCAATGATTTTCAGAGACTGAACAGTTTAAGTTCATATTTTAAAATAATTTATTTGCAAGGTACAGTCCTGCTAAAATATAAACCAAATTTTCATTATTGAACAGAATACTTAACATCCAAAGCCCTGACTGGTTCAGGGCTGTATGAAAAAAAGGTGGCGGGTACTGCTAAGTCGCTTCAGTCGTGTCCAACTCTGTGCGACCCCACAGACGGAAGCTCACCAGGCTCCCCTGTCCCTGGGATTCTCCAGGCAAGAACACTGGAGTGGGTTGCCATTTCCTTTTCCAATGCATGAAAGCGAAAAGTGAAAGTGAAGCTGCTCAGTCGTGTCCGACTTTTAGCGACCCCATGGACTGGAGCCTACCAGGCTCCTCCGTCCATGGGATTTTCCAGGCAAAAGTACTGGGGTGGGGTGCCATTGCCTAAGAAATTGCTTTATCTTTGTCTGCATGACTAAAAAAGTCACCATAGAGGCCCTTCCAAAGGAGAAGGAAGGCCAATCTGAGGACAAATTCCAGCTTAATCTCTAGGATGTAAAATTTAGTCGAGTACCAAAATGAGTTTCCCACCTTCAAAAATTAAGCCTCATCTATAGCAATTGGCATAGTCAATAAAGCAGAAATAAATGTTTTTCTGGAACTCTCTTGCTTTTTCCATGATCCAGCGGATGTTGGCAGTTTGATCTCTGGTTCCTCTGCCTTTTCTAAAACCAGCTTGAACATCAGGAAGTTCACGGTTCACATATTGCTGAAGCCTGGCTTGGAGAATTTTGAGCATTACTTTACTAGCGTGTGAGATGAGTGCAATTGTGCGGTAGTTTGAGCATTCTTTGGCATTGCCTTTCTTTAGGATTGGAATGAAAACTGACCTTTTCCAATCTTGTGGCCACTGCTGAGTTTTCCAAATTTGCTGGCATATTGAGTGCAGCACTTTCACAGCATCATCTTTCAGGACTTGGAATAGCTCCACTGGAATTCCATCACCTCCACTAGCTTTGTTCGTAGTGATGCTTTCTAAGGCCCATTTGACTTCACATTCCAAGATGTCTGGCTCTAGGTCAGTGATCACATCATCATGATTGTCTAGGTCTTGAAGCTCTTTTTTGTACAGTTCTTCTGTGTATTCTTGCCACCTCTTCTTAATATCTTCTGCTTCTGTTAGGTCCACACCATCTCTGTCCTTTATCGTGCCCATCTTTGCATGAAATGTTCCCTTGGTATCTCTGATTTTCTTGAAGAGATCCCTAGTCTTTCCCATTCTGTTGTTTTTCTCTATTTCTTTGCATTGATCACTGAAGAAGGCTTTCTTATCTCTTCTTGCTATTCTTTGGAACTCTGCATTTAGATGTTTATATCTTTCCTTTTCTCCTTTGCTTGTCGCTTCTCTTCTTTTCACAGCTATTTGTAAGGCCTCCCCAGACAGCCATTTTGCTTTTTTGCATTTCTTTTCCATGGGGATGGTCTTGATCCCTGTCTCCTGTACAATGTCACAAACCTCATTCCATAGTTCATCAGGCACTCTATCTATCAGATCTAGGCCCTTAAATATATTTCTCACTTCCACTGTATAATCATAAGGGATTTGATTTAGGTCATACCTGAATGGTCTAGTAGTTTTCCCTACTTTCTTCAATTTCAGTCTGAATTTGGCAATAAGGAGTTCATGGTCCGAGCTACAGTCAGCTCCTGGTCTTTTTTTTGCTGATTGTATAGAGCTTCTCCATCTTTGGCTGCAAAGAATATAATCGATCTGATTTCGGTGTTGACCATCTGGTGATGTCCATGTATAGAGTCTTCTCTTGTGTTGTTGGAAGAGGGTATTTGCTATGACCAGTGCATTTTCTTGGCAAAACTCTATTAGTCTTTGCCCTGCTTCATTCCGTATTCCAAGGCCAAATTTGCCTGTTACTCCAGGTGTTTCTTGACTTCCTACTTTTGCATTCCAGTCCCCTATAATGAAAAGGACATCTTTTTTGGGTGTTAGTTCTAAAAGGTCTTGTAGGTCTTCATAGAACCTTTCAACTTCAGCTTCTTCAGTGTTACTGGTTGGGGCATAGATTTGGATTACTGTGACATTGAATGGTTTGCCTTGGAAACGAACAGAGATCATTCTGTCGTTTTTGAGATTGCATCCAAGTACTGCATTTTGGACTCTTTTGTTGACCATGATGGCCACTCCATTTCTTCTGAGGGATTCCTGCCCACAGTAGTAGATATAATGGTCATCCGAGTTAAATTCACCCATTCCAGTCCATTTGAGTTCGCTAATTCCTAGAATGTCGACATTCACTCTTGCCATCTCTTGTTTGACCACTTCCAATTTGCCTTGATTCATGGACCTGACATTCCAGGTTCCTATGCAATATTGCTCTTTACAGCATCGGACTTTGCTTCTATCACCAGACACATCCACAGCTGGGTATTCTTTTTGTTTTGGCTCCATCCTTTCATTCTTTCTGGAGTTATTTCTCCACTGATCTCCAGTAGCATATTGGGCCCCTACTGACCTGGGGAGTTTCTCTTTCAGTATCCTATCATTTTGCCTTTTCATACTGTTCATGGGGTTCTCAAGGCAAGAATACTGAAGTGGTTTGCCATTCCCTTCTCCAGCGGACCACACCCTGTCATATCTCTCCACCATGACCCGCCCATCCCAGGTTGCCCCTCGGGCATGGCTTAATTTCATTGAGAAATTAAGACCACCTGATCTGCCTCTTAAGAAATCTGTATGCAGGTCAGGAAGCAACAGTTAGAACTGGTCATGGAACAACAGACTGGTTCCAAATAGGAAAAGGAGTACGTCAAGGCTGCATATTGTCACCATGTTTATTTAACTTATATGCAGAGTACATCATGAGAAATGCTGGACTGGAAGAAACACAAGTTGGAATCAAGATTGCCGGGAGAAATATCAATAACCTCAGATATGCAGATGACACCACTCTTATGGCAGAAAGTGAAGAGGGGCTAAAAAGCCTCTTGATGAAGGTGAAAGTGGAAAGTGAAAAGGTTGGCTTAAAGCTCAACATTCAGAAAACGAAGATCATGGCATCTGGTCCCATCACTGCATGGGAAATAGATGGAGAAACAGTGGAAACAGTGTCAGACTTTGTTTTTCTGGGCTCCAAAATCACTGCAGATGGTGACTGCAGCCATGAAATTAAAAGACGCTTACTCCTTGGAAGGAAAGTTATGACCAACCTAGATAGCATATTCAAAAGCAGAGACATTACTTTGCCAACAAAGGTTCGCCTAGTCAAGGCTATGGTCTTTCCTGTGGTCATGTATGGATGTGAGAGCTGGACTGTGAAGAAGGCTGAGCGCCGAAGAATTGATGCTTTTGAACTGTGGTGTTGGAGAAGACTCTTGAGAGTCCCTTGGACTGCAAGAAGATCCAACCGGTCCATTCTGAAGGAGATCAATCCTGGAATTTCTTTGGAAGGAATGATGCTAAAGCTGAAACTCCAGTATTTTGGCCACCTCATGCGAAGAGCTGACTCATTGGAGAAGACTCTGATGCTGGGAGGGATTGAGGGCAGGAGGAGAAGGGGACGACAGAGGATGAGATGGCTGGATGGCATCACTGACTCGATGGATGCGAGTCTGGGTGACCTCCGAGAGCTGGTGATGGACAGGGAGGCCTGGCGTGCTGCAGTTCATGGGGTCGCAAAGAGTCGGACATGACTGAGCAACTGATCTGATCTGATAGCAATTGGAGAAGGAAATGGCAACCCACTCCAGTGTTCTTGCCTGGAGAATCCCAAGGACGGGGAAGCCTGGTGGGCTGCCGTCTGTGGGGTCACATAGAGTCGGACACGACTGAAGTAACTTAGCATAGCATAGCATAGCAATGGGAAGAAAATGATGACAGTTTAAAAATATTAATTTTCTCTGCTACAGGTTGTTTACTTGGCAGCTGGTACCCCACTTTGAAGCAAGATTGCTTATCAGATCAGATCAGATCAGTCGCTCAGTCGTGTCCGACTCTCTGCGACCCCATGAATCACAGCACGCCAAGCCTCCCTGTCCATCACCAACTCCCGGAGGTCACTCAGACTCACATCCATCGAATCAGTGATGCCATCCAGCCATCTCATCCTCTGTCATCCCCTTCTCCTCCTGCCCCCAATCCCTCCCAGCATCAGAGTCTTCTCCAATGAGTCAACTCTTCACATGAGGTGGCCAAAATACTGGAGTTTCAGCTTGAGCATCATTCCTTCCAAAGAAATCCCAGGGCTGATCTCCTTCAGAATGGACTAGTTGGATCTCCTTGCAGTCCAAGGGACTCTCAAGAGTCTTCTCCAACACCACAGTTCAAAAGCATCAATTCTTATGGCTCTTAATAAATATTTGATAATTTGGTTAAAACCCAGTATTTCTAAACCTGCCTTTGGCCTTAATGTAGCAGTGTTTGAAAACTGATTCCTCAAATAATGGGAGCTTGAGGATGAAGATGTCATCTCTTAGCAGCCTGCTGATTCTGAAGAATAGCCATGCTTTGAGCTTCTGGACTTTTGTTGAGAGGGAGTAAATATGGATATTTGTATACTTCAAATAAAATATCTTACTAAATTTCCATGCATTTTGAAAGTATTTTTTCCAATTATTAATAGATATTTTTTTGTTTTGAGATAGTTGTAGATGCGTATGCAATTGTAAGTAATAATACAGAGAAACAGGCATTAAAATATATGTTTTGCAAATAGTAAAGCAAAAATGACCACAGGAAAGACCATAGCCTTGACTAGGCGAACCTTTGTTGGTAAAGTAATGTCTCTGCTTTTGAATATGCTATCTAGGTTGGTCATAACTTTCCTTCCAAGGAGTAAGCGTCTTTTAATTTCATGGCTGCAGTCACCATCTGCAGTGATCTTGGAGCCCAGAAAAACAAAGTCTGACACTGTTTCCACTGTTTCCCCATCTATTTCCCATGCAGTGATGGGACGAGGGCTGAGCGCCGAAGAATTGATGCTTTTGAACTGTGGTGTTGGAGAAGACTCTTGAGAGTCCCTTGGACTGCAAGAAGATCCAACCAGTCCATTCTGAAGGAGATCAATCCTGGAATTTCTTTAGAAGGAATGATGCTAAAGCTGAAACTCCAGTATTTTGGCCACCTCATGCGAAGAGTTGACTCATTGGAGAAGACTCTGATGCTGGGAGGGATTGAGGGCAGGAGGAGAAGGGGACGACAGAGGATGAGATGGCTGGATGGCATCACTGACTCGATGGATGCGAGTCTGAGTGACCTCCGGGAGCTGGTGATGGACAGGGAGGCCTGGCGTGCTGCGGTTCATGGGGTCGCAAAGAGTCGGACACGACTGAGCGACTGATCTGATCTGATCTGAAAGCAAAAATGGAGACACAGATGTAGAGAACATATGTATGGACACCAAGGGAAAAGGAGAGGCGGGATGATTTGGGAAATTGGTATTGATGTATATGGACTGGAAGAAACACAAGTTGGAATCAAGATTGCTGGGAGAAATATCAATAACCTCAGATATGCAGATGACACCACCCTTATGGCAGAAAGTGAAGAGGAACTAAAAAGCCTCTTGATGAAAGTGAAAGTGGAAAGTGAAAAAGTTGGCTTAAAGCTCAACATTCAGAAAATGAAGATCATGGCATCTGGTCCCATCACTTCATGGGAAATAGATGGAGAAACAGTGGAAACAGTGTCAGACTTTATTTTTCTGAGCTCCAAAATCACTGCAGATGGTGACTGCAGCCATGAAATTCAAAGATGCTTACTCCTTGGAAGGAAAGTTATGACCAACCTAGATAGCATATTCAAAAGCAGAGACATTACTTTGCCAACAAAGGTTCGCCTAGTCAAGGCTATGGTCTTTCCTGTGGTCATGTATGGATGTGGGAGTTGGACTGTGAAGAAGGCTGAGCGCCAAAGAATTGATGCTTTTGAACTGTGGTGTTGGAGAAGACTCTTGAGAGTCCCTTGGACTGCAAGAAGATCCAACCAGTCCATTCTAAAGGAGATCAGCCCTGGGATTTCTTTGGAAGGAATGATGCTAAAGCTGAAACTCCAGTATTTTGGCCACCTCATGCGAAGAGTTGACTCACTGGAGAAGACTCTGATGCTGGGAGGGATTGGGGGCAGAAGGAGAAGGGGACGACAGAGGATGAGATGGCTGGATGGCATCACTGACTCGATGGATGTGAGTCTGAGTGACCTCCGGGAGTTGGTGATGGACAGGGAGGCCTGGCGTGCTGCGATTCATGGGGTCGCAAAGAGTCGGACACAACTGAGCGACTGATCTGATCTGATCTGATCTGATGAATAAAATAGTAACTAATGAGAACCTACTGTATAGCACAGGGAGCTCTACTCAGTGCTCTGTGGTGACCTAAATAGGAAGGAAATCCAAAAAGGAGGGAATGTATGTATACATATAGCTGTTTAACTTTGCTGTACAGCAGAAACTAACACAACATTATAAAGCAACTATACTCCAATAAAAATTTAAAAGGTGTGTGTGTATGTGTGTGTGTGTGTGTGTGCATTTCTTTCATCGCATGATGCTCATGGACATCCTTCTACTTGCTCTGTCTGGTGATGAAGGTATCCTGCAGGAGGGTGAGGCATATGGTGGCCTGAACTCTGAGTTGATCTGCACCAACCTACCACCCACAGGACTAAAAGACTGTGCATTTTTATCCTCTGCTAATGTTACAAGGGGAGAATTTAGCTACATATGTCAGAAGTCCAGGCAATAATGAAATGTACCTCAGGTTTGCACCTTGCAAATGACCATGAAACAAGCCATAAAAAAATCAAAAGACAATGAAATAGCATATTTATTTATACAATGGAAGATAAATATGTGATATTTAAAACAATAGAAGATATCATCAGAAACAAGGTTAGTCGAATCAATTATAAAATAATTTCAACATTTGGTAGACAAAAAAACACTAAATGAAGTGAAAAATTAGAAAATTATTTAAATTATTACAAATAAGGCTTAAGGTCCAAAATAGATACAGAGTTTGAAAATTTATGGTGAAGACCTGTATTCTACTTGAGGATTTATCAAAAGATATGAAGATATTGTTTACAGATAAAGAATGACAGGTAACATCTTTCATTCATATCACCTTTACCATTTATAATGTTGCAACATCATTGTAGGGAATAGATTTTCTCTAACAAAAATGTCTTGTTTTTGTTTCTTACAGATAATAAACTAACATGAAAAGATATTCAACGTGAGTAATAATTAAAGAAATATGAGTTTGAACAGCTAAGGAATGCCAACATGAAATGAATAAAAGTAAGTAAGATCAAGAAAACCAGTTAAATTAGGTTCTGCATGGAAAACCCACACTGTTGTTGGCCACTCTGTAACTTGTTCCTATTTTTCTCAAGTGCAATATGGAAATTTATAATAAACACCATGAAGCATTCATATCCTTTGACTTGGTAATCCTACTTTTGGGAAAATACCCTAAGGAAATAATCCAAATGGAAAAAAAGCCATTTATATGAAGATATTTATGGCAGCATGTTCATAATGGGGGAAAATAGAAAGTGACCTGAATGCTCAGTGAGTGGGAATGACTAAGAGAACTATGGTGAATCAGAATTTCCTGTGACCATGAAAACTGAGAAGTCTGTGAGCTGTGAAAATGTGCACACATCACAAAGCTAAGTGCAAGCAAAGCAGAATGCAGAATAGACTAGCCACTCTTACGACTTCACATAAATGGTGTTTGTGCTCTGATGAGTTTGGGGAAAAAAATGTAGGTAGCTGTAAATAGCTAGGAGTGTTCAATTCCTCCTTAATTTCTCTATAAAAGTATTTATTTAAGTATTTGTCAAAGATTTACTATTTGACAAAGCAATGAGATGGTAGTTAAAACTTCATTAGATGTGTAATCCATGCAGACAATTATTTTCTAATGTGTGCTGCTAAGTCGCTTCAGTTGTGTAGACAGCAGCCCACCAGGCTCCTCCGTCGCTGGGATTCTCCAGGCAAGAACACTGGAGTGGGTTGCCATTTCCTTCTCCAATGCATGAAAGTGAAAAGTGGAAGTGAAGTCGCTGAGTTGTATCCAACTCTTAGCGACCCCATGGACAGCAGCCTACCAGGCTCCTTCATCCATGGAATTTTCCAGGCAAGAGTACTGGAGTGGGGTGCCATTGCCTTCTCTAATGTGTAGGCTATTTCTAAGTTTCCTTTGGAGGACTGACCTCGCTATTTCTGTACTATTACTCCTACTGTAGTTGGTGGATCATCTAAGCCTTCTGCCTGCAGAAAGCCATCACAAGGTTGCTGTGGGTGGCCTGGAGGAGGTGGAGTCCCTTTTCCCTCCTCGTTCCAGATACCATCTTCTTACTTGTCCCTGAAGTTAATACATCCTCTGAGTTTTGGCCAATGGACCACCGGGGAAGTCTCCCAGTTCTTCTTCCCTCCCGTGTTCCTCTTCATCCTGGCAACCACTAATCTGCTCTCTGTCTTTATAAACTTTGCCTTTTCTCTATATTTCTATAAATTAAATCATAGATTAGAAAAAAAAAGTACATCCTCTGAACCTTGAGGAGGAATTAAGTAATGCTCTGCCCCAGGGATCTAAACATAGAGTAAGAGCAGCATTGGATTGGTGAGGTTTGACCCTTTGTCCATGGTCTAGCAATCTTTTGGCCTTTGTCTAGCAATCTTTCCTAGTGGTAAAGAAGTCACCTGCAAGACAGGAGATCCAGGAGATGTGGGTTTGATCCCAGGGTCAGGAAGATCCTTTGGAGTAGGAAAAGGCAACCCATTCCAGTATTTTTGCCTGGAGAATTCCATGGACAGAGGAGCCTGGAAGGCTACAGTCCATGGGGTTGCGAAGAGTTGCACATGACTGAGCAACTAACACTTCCACTTTTCATTGATTGGATGACACATTCTTACAGAGACATAGGAGGGAGAGAACATCACAGATCATTATTTCCAGCCCTCTGCCTTCAATTAGAGCTGGCTGAAATAGGGGATCTATAGTACAATGCATGTTAGGGATACACAAACCTCACAATGTAAGCTTGGCAGACTAAGAGAAAAGACTTAAGGACACTGACATGGGAGTCCCTGGACGAACAGCTCAGTCAGATCAGCTGGTTGGGAAGATGACGGTTCATGAACTCTACCATATACTAGGGGCTTCTGGTCATCTTTCATTTTTTAAAGCCTTTATTGAATTTGTTACAATATTGTTTCTGTTTTATGTTCTGGGTTTTTGGCTGAGAGACATATGGGATCTTAGCTTCCTGACTAGGGATTGAACCCACACATTCTGCACTGGAAGGCAAAGTCTTAATCACTGGACTGCCAGGAAAGTCTCTGCTGCTGCTGCTAAGTCGCTTCAGTCATGTCCAACTCTGTGCAACCCCAGAGATGGCAGCCCACCAGGCTCCCCTGTCCCTGGGACTCTCCAGGCAAGAACACTGGAGTGGGTTGCCATTGCCGTCTCCGAGGAAAGTCTCTAGTCACCTTTTAAAAGTCATATTCTTAGGAGCAGATAGGATAGCCATGAAGAAGAAATAGGATCCTACGAAGAAATCCTACATACAAGAGAGAGACAAAAACAAATAGTTATAAGCATTTTCAAGTAAATAGTTGCCATAGGAAAAAGTGAAAAACAACTATCATTAATATTCTCAGAGAGCTTAAAGAAGATATTTCACAAGAAAAGTAAGAAAAACTACTATTGGACCAAGAACTATTGGAAGTTAAAAATATGAAAGGGTGAAATGATAAACTCAATAGAAGAGCTAAAAAAATTGTATGACATCTCTCAAAAGGTAGAAGAAAAAGTCTAGTGATAGAAAATAGGAGGGACACAGTTAAAATAAATTAATTAAAAAAAAGAAAATAGGAGGGACAATGTGAGAAAGTTAGAGGACCATGATGTTCACCAACATCCAAATAATGGAAGTCCCTGAAAGAGAGAATAGAGAGAGCAAAAAAGAATACATCATCAAAGAAGCAGCTCAAAAGGATTTTGAAAAATTAAAAATGTGAGTATTCAGATTGACAGGTGTCCCTGAGTGTCAAACATAATGAGAGAAAATCAACTGACTCTAAGCTATATCAAGAAATTGCAGAACATTGAGGCTGAAGTAGATTTTGAAAACCTTCGGAAAGAAAAGTCAGGCTATATAGTGATGATCAGGAATCAAGTCGTTTTGGACTTCTAAACACTGGGAACTAGCTTAGGGTGATAAAGTAACACCATCAAAATATCAGATGGAGTGGCTCTGATGCTCAGCGGTATTAGTAAGAATTCTCCAGAGAAACAGAACCAATAGGTCACATATATCCTATTGGTTATATAAATGTTTAATGGAATATATTTGTGTAAATATATATAAGGAATATTTCAAGGAATTGGCTCATGTAACTGGGAAAACTAGTGAGTCTGAAATCTGTAAAGCAGGCTGGAGATGCAGGCTGGAATTAATGTTGCTGTCTTGAGGCAGAATTTCTTTTTCTGGAAGCCTCAGTTTTTGCTCTTAATTTCTTTCAACTGATTGGTTGAGAGTCACCTACATTATTGAGGGTAACTCTTTTAACTTAAAATCAGCTGATTGTAGATGTTAACCATATCTATAAAATCCTCTCACAGCAGCATCTAGATTAATGTTTAGTTAAGTAATTGGGTATGGCCTAGATGAGATGGCTGGATGGCATCACTGACTCGATGGATGCGAGTCTGAGTGACCTCCGGGAGCTGGTGATGGACAGGGAGGCCTGGCGTGCTGCGGTTCATGGGGTCGCAAAGAGTTGGACACGACTGAGCGACTGATCTGATCTGATAGCCAAGTTGATGCATAAAGATAACCATCACACCACCAAACTATCAATTAAGGATGCCAGGAGAATAAGACATTTTCAGGCATAGAACGTCTTAAAATGTTTATATTCCATACATTCTCAGGAAGCTACTCAAGAATGTGCTCCAACAAACTGAAGGATTAAACCAAGCAAAAGGAAGACTTGGGTCTCATGGTGGGCTCCCTTGAATACAGAGACAGGGATTCTTGTGCAAGTGATTTATTGAGGAGATCTGTAAGGGAGCGGGGGCAGCAGGTCTAGAAGATAGAGAAAGCTCAACAAGGGGTGATTCCAGGCAGAGTTCAGTCTGATCCTCTAGGAATATGCTGGAGGGCAAGTTACTTTACAGTTGTCCCAACCTGAAACAAAGGAATTGGCTTGTGTACTCCCCTCTAGTCCATTAAGAGTTGCTCTGGAGGGTGGCAGATGAGGGGTGAAAATTCCAAGACCCTTGGATCTCCAGGTTCAGGCTGAGTGCCCTCAGTTGTCCAAGGACAGTCCTCCGAAGATGAACTGAAAGTACTAGCTGTTGGAAACAAAAGCACACTGAAGCCAGGAAGTGTGCATATGTGAACACGAAACATGGTGAAATAGGGACAGAGGAAACAGAGACGCCAACTCAGGAGAGAAGAAAAGGAATCTCCAGGATAATGGTGAAGGGAAACTCCAAGAAGACAGGCATGCAAACTGTTCAGACTGCTGGAGTGGATCAGAAGACTGGGAGAAAACTATTCAAAAAATAAAAATGATAAAATTCTTAGTGAGTTTGAATATATTGAGAAGAGACTTACATGTATGAGGAAGAGTTCACAGCTAGACTAATGGTAAGAATATAGAAAACTTAACAAAGGAAATAACAAAATAATCATAAACTCCAGGGAAAACAAAACGTAGTAGAAATTAACACCAGTTCATAAGCTTCATGACTCAGTTGTGAATAGCATTTACATGATCATAATAATGTAAACAGTGAGGATATGGAGTTTAACTAAACTTATAAAGAAATTCCATTGGGAGAAGGAGGATAAGACGAAGGTATGTGGTGTGGTTGGCGACAGTGACACAGTCTCATCTTCTGTACTGGGAAGCCAGAGAATAGTACAGTTGAAAAATCAAGAAGTATCAGTATCAGCATGTTTCTTAGAGATAGGGAGGAAAACATTTAGAATAATCATCTAAAAGTTGAGAGTGGTTTCCTTTGAGTGGTGGTGGAACGGAGCAGTGTATGCAATTGCCATTTTTCATACAAGGCTTATAAGACAATTTGACTCTTGAAACTGTGTGCACAAGAAATTTTTACTAGAAGTAAAAGAGTAAATTAAAAAAGGAGGAAATGCCTCCAGGCAGAGATGACAGAGATGTGGGAAATGATGAGGAATAGGATTCTGATTCAGATACTTTTCAGATGGTTTGTGTTCTCCCTGCCCCCAAGTAGGGGCCCAGTATATAGGAGCACTGGTAGGGAGCCTTTGATCTGTAGACGAGAAAAAAAGGCATCTTAGAACCTTGAAAACTTAAATGCATGGAACCATGAAAGTTTGTAATCTTTTTAAAAAATTAATATTTTATGTATTTATTTATTGGCTGCACTGGGTCTTAGTTGTGGCATGAGGGATCTTAGTTCCCTGATCAGGGATCGAACCCAGGCCCCTGCACTGGGAGTGGGGGTTCTTAGCTACTGGATCACCAGGAAAGTCCCAAAGTTTGGAATCTTATATTCATAGAATCTCTTTTTAGTTCATTCTCTAAAAGGCAACTCGGCTGTCATCTCCTCTAGGAAGCCTTTACATATTGATCCTTTTCCCATACCCCCAAGATCCCTGCCTTGTCCTGATACCCCAGTACTCATCAGCCTGTAGCATCATGCTGCTTACCTCCCTCCCTCCTCCATTGATGGCAGAACATGAACCCTTAATCATTTCCAAGTAAACTCAGTCATTTCTACTTCGAACATGATTGTTCAGGATTCCCACCCCGGCTCCCATACTCTCCCTGGAGGGACATCAAGTCTGGGGACCTGGAGAGGCCTTGGCTTCATGGAGGGCTCCCGATCTCTGGTTGTGGTGAGAGTCCATGTTGGCACCTGGGATGTGTCACTTATCCCTCTGGTTTGGTTTGTGGCATCCTGAACCACGGACACCTCCTGAGGTATCTATGGTCTTCCTGGTCTTGCCCACAGCGCCCCTTCTTGTCTGCTGTCCCTCCTCAATCATATCCTTGAGTCCCTTGAATGAAACTCTGGAGCTTCTACAGTATAATGGAGGCTCAGGGCAGGCTCTGCACGTCCTGTTTGCTCAGACGTGCCCCACCTGCCACCGTTTTACCCCACCGCATTTTTACTGAGATGGGGTTGTGACACTCATGGGTCCCCACAGGACCTCACTTACCCAGCTGGCCCTTTCCTGGGAGTGACATGCATCCCTTCTCCCACAGATTTCTGAACTAACTTAGACTAGTTTTCTGTTGTTGCAAAACAATATTACCACTAATGCTGAGATTTAAAACAAGAGACACATGTCATCTCATGGTTTCTGTGGGTTGGGAGTCTGGCCATGGCTTAGCGGTGACTTTGCAGTCAAGGGGCTGCCAGGGCTGAGTTCTTCCCTGAGGCTCAACTGGGTAAAGATCTGCTCCAGGTTCACATGGTGGTGAGCAGCATTCTGTTTCTCAGCCGTGGGCCTTGGGCCTCGGTTTCTTGCTGGTGTTGGCTGGAGAGCGCTCTCAGATCCTTGTCATGTGGTCCTCACAGGGATGCTCCCAGCATGGCAGCTGGCTTCTTAGAGTCAGCAAAGGAGGGTGTTTTTGCATACAGCAGACACAGAAACCGCATGTAGTGTGATCATGTACCTGTAATCGTGGACACGTTGTCACCTGTGTCATGTCTGATGGTTGGAAACAAGTCACAGGTTCTGCCCACACTGTGGGCAGGGGAGGAGATTAGCAGGGGCATGAGTACCCAGAGGTAGAGGTAGATCCATCACTGAGGGCCAGCTCAGAGTCTGCTCCCTGCAGGGTCTGGCTCCCGGGTCTCGAACATCCAACTAGGGGGTGGGGCCCCCACCCTGCATTAATCTCTGATTCCCCCGCTACCTCTCTGTCTCCTGGCCTGTGGAGTCTTGGGTGGGAGAACTCACCCAACTCAAGCATGTCTTCTTAATTCTACTTTTGCAGCATGCTGCCTTTGTGTGCTCAGAAGTCTGGATTTTGGTATCTCAAGCAGTTTGCAGTCAGAAATTCCAAAATCTATTTTAAACTAAAAAGCTAAATTCTAACATACATTAGGTGCAGCCAGATACTGCTTGATTCCACTTATATGAGATACCTAAAGTAGTTGAATTCATAGAGTCAGAAAGTACATTGGTAGGTGGCAGGGGCTGGGGATGAGGGGTGGTGGACTGAAGAGTTAGTGTTTCATGGGGAAAGAGTTTCAGTTTAGGAAGGTGAAAATTTCAGGAGATGGGTGATGGTGAGATTTGCACAACAATGTGAGTGTACTTAGAGCCACTGAACTGTCCAGTTAAATATGGTTAAAATAGTACGTTTTATATCATGTGACTTTTACCACAATAAAAAAAATTAAAAAAACTCCCCCAACCCCCCTCAAAAGCTGAAAACTTATGTCTTTTTTTTTGTTTGTTTGTTTTTGCCCTTCCTTTTCAATGTAACAAACCCAAACTGCTGCCTCAAAAGTACAGAAAAATGATGGGCAAGAGTGAATGGTAGGGAGTCCCGTCCTTGTGCCCTGCTCCCACATGTGGGAGCTACAGGAGTGAAAACCACACAATGTCAGGGCCCTGGGTGCAAACTCTGGCTCTGCCACCTGCTTGATTTGTGGCCTTGGACAAGTCACTTATTTTCTATGAGCCTCAGCTTCCTCCCCTATAAGATCATAGGGCTAATCCTTATTCTGTGAGGATTAATTGGAATAAATCTGGCCAAAACGCCTTTGTAAACTATAAAGTACCATATATGTGTGCATTCTCATTATAGTCACACAAGTGCACAAGAGGCTCCTTTGATTGTAGGCAACACCCAATTGTGATACGGTTTCTTTGTTGTTCTGGAGATAGAATCATAGCCTTTGATTAGATGTGTAAGAGCAGATGCTGACTGCAAGCTTGTAGCTGTGTTTTGGGCAAGGCCTGTTTTGTCTTGAGGTTTGACCAAATCAGTGTCCAATAACCAAAGCATAATATTAGGTGTGTGGATATTCCTGGTAAATGACAGACGTGGAATGAATCCACAGTCAGATTCCTAAGCTGGAAGTGCGATTCTAAAGTGCCACTTGAGGGACTTCCCTGGTGGTCCAGTGGTTAAGACTTCATCTTTCAATGCAGAGGGCGTGGATTTGATCCTTGGTTGGGGAGCTAAGATCTCACATGCCTTGTGGCCAAAAACCAAAACATAAAGCAGAAGCAATATTGTAACAAATTTAATAAAGACTTTAAAATGATTCCTATCAAAAAATCTTTAAAAAAACAACCAAACAAACAAATGCAACACACACAAAAAGCAAAACCAAAAAACCAAAATGCCATTCAGACAGTTTATTCATTCCTTGCACAGCGTTCTTTCCATCACAGCGGCGTTATGACTCATTGTGTTACGAGGTTGCTATGGTCCCAGGCTGTGTGAGGGCAGAGTTATGTTATGCAAAGACTTGCAGAAGTGCTTTCTCCTTTTTGGACTTGCTCAAACAATATTAATTTTAATAAGTATTTATGGAGGCTGGCTGCCATCGGATGGTATGGACGACACAAACAGGCCATACAATTCCTTTAACTTTCTCGCGAAAATCTCATCTTCTGCTGCCTCATAGCTCATCTTTTACTAGAAGAAAGAAATTGATACATCAAACTGCAGACCCAGCTGGAGGTCCATAAAATGAGAAAAGCAACCTGTTACCTGGGTATGAAATGAGAGCCCTTCTGATGGCAGAAGGAACTTCACGGGACTGTCTCACTCTGTCCACAGATGTTTTGCATTTGTCTTTCTGTAGTTGATCTGAAGATCTCTACTCTAGTTGGGGCTTTCCACAACATTTCTCTTTAAAGGGACCTCCTTGCTACTCCAGTGGTTAAGAATCTGCCAATGCGGGGGACACAGGTTCATACCTGGTCTGGGAAGATCCTACATGCCACGGAGCAACTAGCCCCATGCATCACAATGCTGAAGTCCAAGTGCCTGAGCCCATGCTCTGCAGCAAGAGAAGCCATGGCAACAAGAAAGCCGAACACCACAATGAAGATAGCCCCTGCTTGCCACAACTACAGAAAGCCTGAGTGCAGCAACGAAGACCCAGAGCAGTCAAAAGTAAATAAATAAATAAAGATAAGAAAAAAATAAAGCCAGTTGAATCGAACATGCAGTATATAGGCAAACCACATTATTTATCTAACATTCTTATCAGGGTGACGGTGGGTATACCTCTGGCTTCACATTGACATGGAGAAAAGAAGGTGAGTTAATCATCCTAATGGTGGTGTTTTGGGCAGAGAACTCAGAAGTTGGCAAAGGGAAAGCATTAATCCATAGGGGTCAGAGCCGGAAGCCTAGCTTAGCCTGCTCTGCAGAAAAGAGACACAGGGATAGGGAACCAGTCAGTGTCTTGGAGGCAGTTCCCGCCTAAGGGATACAGCGAGCAGGGTTAGGCACTGCTCCAGGGTGGACAGTGTTCGCTCCTTGTGTTGTTTCTTTAGGCCCAATGGGGCTAACTCTGGAGGGGTGAAGGCAGATGGATGTTACTAACGTTCTGTGTCTTATATGCTGAGCCCAGTGTTAAGGCCTTTATGGATAGGGCCTTATTTAATCACAATAAAAAGTCTCTGAAGCAAGTACAATGACCATGACTTTTATACTCACAATAGCCTCAAAGACTCAGATGAGAAGAAATGAAATTTTAAAAATGTCTCTAACATTGAACTTAGAGGCAAATCTTACTGATAGAAGATCTGTAACCTAACAATATTTCAAGCCTTTTCAACACAAAATATTAATTTATTTGTCCCTTCTGGTTGAAAAGATATCCATTTCAAGGTCTGTGGCCCCACCTCCCCCAACTCCGCTCACATTTCATGTCTTGTTTAAGGGAGCCTTCGGGACCCAGTGGCATTTTCTTGGTGGGCTTCAGGTCTGTGTTGGCTCATTGATGAGGTATCTGCTGCAGATGCCCCTCCTTGCCGCTTTCCATCTTGGTTTGTGCTTAGGCCAGGGGCAGGGTATCTTCCTCTTGGCCCCACTCCTACCCTTGTGCTGTTGCTGTCACCCTGAGCTCATCTGCAAAGAGCTTCCTCTGAGCCATCTGGAGGATCAGCGATGGGGTCCACTTGCCTTGCGCTGTGCTTACTTCCAGACTGACTCATAGTGTTTATTCTCAATTAATTTCTGTTTTCCATTCATGCTCATGGACACCCCTAGGGCTCCTGCAGCCGGCCCATCACCTCTCACTGTCAGCTCTGCAAGGCTGCTGGCTGACTCTCAGAGTTCTCAGAGAGGCAGAGTACACCCCTGTCCACTCTCAGATGCCCTCTGCCCAGCCTGAGCCTGCCCCGGGATGAGAGGCAGGGATCTGGGTTCTTACAAGGTGTCTCCTTCCTCTTTCTCTCAAAACTTTCTTCCTTCTCTTGCATCTTGGAGCTCTTCCATTTGCTTTAGAGTACAAGTGTACTTTTTCTATTGGCATCCCCATTTAAACATCTTCATGTTTCTCATCCAAAAAGTGACCTCTTTTGATCTCAGAAGATAAAGCATGCTGCCATTTGTTCCCAACGGTGACTGTTGCTAGCTCGATGGATGTCCTTCCTTCCCTTTAATTACAGAGTATGAGTAGGACAGTGACAATACACTAATATAACTAATGCTTTGAAACACAATTTCACTATATTAGTGAAGGGCTTCCCAGGTGGCGCTAGTAGTAAAGAACCCGCCTGCCAATGTAGGAGACATAAGAGACACAGGTTCCATCCCTGGGTCCAGAAGATCCCCCTGGAGTAGGAAATGGAAACCTACTCCAGTATTCTTGCCTGGAGAATCTCATGGACAGAGGAGACTGGTAGGTTATAGTCCATAGGGTTGCAAAGAGTTGGACATGACTGAAGCGAACTAGCATGCATACTAATGTTATTTCCATTTCACAATGAGGAAATTGTCTCAAAGAGGTTGAGTATCTGACCAAGCTGGTACAAACCCTAGAGTTGTCTTAAAAAAGATGTTCCCCCTACCCAGCTCTTGCACCAATCATGCTACTTTCCAGAGGAAGCCCATGCTCCTTGCCAGTTGCTGAGTGGATACAAAGGAAACTCTTTCAAAGCAGGAGTTGTTGGTCTTAAGGTACAACAGAAGCCAGAGTCCTCATGGGAAGACTGGCTGTGCTAGGTGGGGTTGTAAGAACCATGCTAAGGGCACAGACAGATGCTAGCAAACAGGTCCCTGTTGCTTCAGCTAAAGCAGGAAAAAGGAAGAGAGAGTGAGTAAATTCCCAGGTATAAAGACTGTTCTCTGTGTTCAAGAGGTCAGATAAACCAGTGAAAACTTCCAAGTGGGTTCTACCCAGTGAGATGACTGAAGAAACAAAGGAGGAAAAGATAAGGGGATGCACTTGATTTCTGAGAGCTGGTTCACCAGCTGGTAGGAATACAGGATTCAGGACACACAGGAGGTATGTGAATTCCCAGTTCCCCAGAAAGAAACATTGACTGTCACAAATGTAATAGAGTACTCTCAGCTCAATGATTTTTTCTCCCTGCTCAAATCTCACTGAAAAGGCAGAGGAATAAAAAAAGGAATAAACCCACAAGAACAAAGAATACAACAGAGAATGAATATCCAGACACTGATATTTGGAAACCCCTACACAAATGTCTGGGTTACCATGTGATCTCCCGTTGCAAAGTCTAGAAGCCAACAAGCTCTGCCAAAGCACACAGAGCTTCTGGTCAACCTTTCAGGACTTCACTTTTAGATGGGCAACCATTGAGCATCAGACATTTTTAACAAGCCTCGTATGTGATCAAAAAGGTAAACAGGAAAAGGTAACTGAAGAAACCCAAATGAGAAAGATAGAAAAATCTTTAAAAAGCTCCCTATAACTTAATATCCTCAGAGTGATAAGAGGTAATATAATATTAAGTATTCTTAGAGAGATGAGGTGAGGTAATGTGGAAGAGTTCATGGGAATTTAAAATGTGATCAAAGTGATATATTTACTAACTGAGTTGGAAGATAAATTGAATAAGATAGTGTGGAAGGTAATCCCTCAGAAAGAGAATAACAAAATAAAAGAGATGGAAACTAGAAAAGAAAGGATAAAGCTGGAGAATCAAGTCAAGATGTCAATATTTGATGAAAAAGAGCCCTAAAGAAAGAATGAGGGAAGTGGATGATAAAAACGTATCCAAGAAATAATGCAAGAGAAATTTATAGAAATAATACAATTTCTAAGACAAGAACTTCTGGATTTAAACTTTCAGCAAAATGAATGACCAGAGTTTGACTATGAGGTACATCTTCATGTAATTTCAGAACACCTGGGATACAGAGAGAAGTCTAAAATCTTCTAAGGAGAAAAAGCAATCTATGCCTCGCGTATTAGGAATTGGAATGGTATGGGATTTATCATGGGAACTCTGGAAGATGGAAGACAATGAGTCATACTTTCAAAATTCTAGGAAAGATATATTTCAGTCTAGAATTCCATATTCTGCCAAACCATCAATCAAGAGTGAAGGCAGAATATTTGCAGATGTACAAGTTTTTACAAATGCATCTCCTTTGTTCAGATGTTCAGAAAGCTACTGGGTATGTGTTTCACAGAACGAAACAGCAAACCGAAAAAGAGGAGAATGTCAACTTAATGTGGGAAGAGCCAGCACAGGACAGCCGCAAAGGGAATCCTCAGGACGACGGGAGGATAATTTCCAGTACTGCAGCTAGTCTAGGTCCAGAAAGCACCCGTTGAGATTTGAGAAGGATGGAAATCTCCAGAAGGAATGGCCTCAAGAAATTCCCTGGGGAACTTCCTGGTCCAGTGATTAGGAATCTGCCTTCCAATACAGGGAACACAGGTTTAATCCCTGGTTGGGTAACTAGAACCCACGCAATGCGGGACTGTAAGCCTACACTCCTGCAACTACTGAGCCCACACTCTAGAGCCCATGCGCAACTGGAGAGAAGCCCAGGGACTGCAATGAGAGCCTGCATGTAACTAAGACCTGACAAATAAATAAATATTTTTAAAAATCCCCTGGAATTGGTAGCTTATCTGATGGAACAGCACTGAGACTGTCCATATCTTCCACAAGATGAAGTGACATATACAATATAAAATAAAAAGATCATGAGATAAAGATATATTAATATTATTTAGAAATAAGCAATCAATAATAATAGTTTAAAAAGCTAAAAATGGTTGCCTCTGGGTAGCAGGAATCAGGGGTATAGTGGGAGTTATCCTGAGGAATAATGTTTTCATTTTAGTCTGTAGTTTTGTTTAAAAGGATGCATATATATATTATTTTGAAATTGGTGATATTTGTCATTTTTGACCTATAAAAATGGTAGTTTCCATGGTCATACTTAATAAAAATTAAATTATAGCATAATTGTGAATCATTAAAACAGTGTTATACACATCAAGATGTATTAGTTCCATAGTAGTATAAAAATAATTTTTCATCAAGATAGAAAAAGGAAAACAAATTATGAGCACTTTGGCATAATTCAGTGGATGAGATAATACTTCGGTTATGTCATCTCTGCCCTTCTAGTGTTCTTCATGTCTGTGTATGAATTATGTTTTCATGACAATGTTACATCTATCTGGTTTCTTTCTTGATAAATGATTATTTGAAGACCAAGGAAAACATTTGTATTTCTTGTTCATCTCTTGGCTTCTCTTGATGCCTATACTAAGTATCTATCTCTTTTTCTGTATCTGTAACTCTCTATTTAATCCCTTTCTCCAAAAGCTTTCTCTTTCCTGACTTGGTTCAGATTTCCTGGCAGAGACTGGACAGACCTCAGACTGTCCAGGGTCAGGAGAGACACAGTGGCCCACTGTCCAGTGCTGGTTCTGGACCCTGGAGAGAACACACCACCTCTACCCTGGGAACTGCTCCCGGGAGCTCTGTATGTGAGACAGGCCTGGGACCTGGGACTCTTTGCCGCAGTGCTTGCACTGGCCACAGCTCTCCTCAAGCTACAAAATTCAAAGAAACTATTTGGGGTTAAAAATAACAACATACATGGGCAGTCAGGGCAAATTCTGAACAAAAGATACAAAAAGACCAAAAAGCCCAACTGCCAGTTCTGAAGAGCCTGAAACAAAAGCAGGGTCATGTGTCTGCCTTTTGCACACAATCCCACCTGGAGGTGGTTGGATTACCTAGGTCGTCCCTCAGGGACCCTCAGGGACCCTCACCCCGGGTAAAGAACCAGTTGCCCTCCTCAGGGTGTAAGCAAGGGAAGCTGTTACTTGTTTTTGCTCCCTCCTGTGGCAGCAGGGGCCCCAGTAAGGCCTTGCTTGAGTTTCTTGTCTGGTCTCTGATCAATTTCTATTGATGAAGGAGGTCAAAAACCCTGATCAGTAACATATGCACTGTAGGATATCCCCTTAGAGCTGAATGGCACAGAGATGATAATTTACCGGATCAGATTCCCTTCTCCAAGAATCTGGACTTGAACTGGAGAGGCAGCCAGATATTTTGTTTCTTTGTGCACTGGCAGGAGCTGTGGGTCTCTCATGGAGCGTGGATCATGCAGTTTGTCCAGTGAGCTGAGGATCAGGAAATGACAGGCTGCAGACACAGGGCAGTGAAGCACATGCTCAGAGAGAATCGGAAATCAGAGGCGGAATAGAAATCAGGATGACTCCTAGTTCTAGTTCTTTCCTGAGAAAGCCTGCATTCTTCTCAGATTCTGTAAGACAGCTTAATGATCTTAAACTAAAGTCTCCCCCCTTTCTTTGTTGAAATTAGGTCGTGTGTGATTCAGTGATCTGCCACCATAATACTAGTGGTGACATGTTAATTTCGAGAATTCTGTAATTCAGTGATACACAGGACAGCTTATTTTTTTTAATATAAATTTATTTATTTTAATTGGAGGTTAATTACAATATTGTATTGGTTTTGCTATACATCAACATGAGTCTGCCACAGGTATACATGTGCTCCCTATCCTGAACCCCCCTTCCTCCTCCCTCCCCGTACCTTCCCTCTGGGTCATCCCAGTGCACCAGCCCCAAGCATCCAGTATCATGCCTAGAACCTGGACTGGCGATTAGTTTCATATATGATATTATACATGTTTCAATGCTTATGTTTTTGAGGATGGGGAGAACTGGAATGTGGGTCCTCAGCAGTGGGGAATTGAGGATGGGGACTGGGAGGGGTTCTGTGTGAGTGAAATTTACTGGGCTTAGTGAATAGGATGAGAAACTCCCTGCTTTGCAGGCATACCTCAGAGAGCACCGACTAGACTAGCTAAATATTATTTTCCTTCAAGTTGTGGTGTTAGTCTTTGAAGTGCAGTGGCTAGTTTAAAACCTAAATGAGTCCAGTTGTGGTGAGTAAGGGGAGACACCCTTTCTGATGAAGATGTTCTCCCTGGTCTTCAGTGTGTGCAGTGTGGAATTCAGTGTAGAGAGTGCCTGTCTGGATTAATTTCTTCTCATGCTCAGTGTTTTTCTTCCTTCCGCTCTGTCTGACCTGATATGATGTCATTTGGGCTGTATTAAACATTTTTTTTAAAAGAGTGAACATTATACATTTCATCCAAAAAATGCTATTTCTGGGTCTACAATTCATCTCTGCCACGGCATTTTCCTGGTTCCTAAAGGACTCTGGTACAGAAGTATCCTCTCCCCCTCCTCCCTTTCACCTTGGATTCAGCACTAAAAAATGTAAAAGACGTTAATAAGGCAGGAGGTGCTTTATGCCACAGGGTATAGATGATACTATTGGAAATGAGGAATCTTCTTCCTGAATGTTGTCAATTTGTTACTTTTCTGAGTCCGCTGGTGGCGGCTCAGCATGGGGCCCCCTTATCTCCCAGCCCAAGCAGCTGGCTTTGGGCACAAGTCTGGACTAGGAGAGATTGCTTCGCAGCCCCAGTGGGGCATTTCACAATTTCCTTTTCCTTGAGAAACTTTAAAAAGCCATCTAGGCCTCACTACCTGTGCACTTCATTTAGAGCAACTGTCACGTGACTTGGTTCAGCAAAGGCAGCAGCAGAGTCCCTGCTATGGAGAAAGCAAAGCATGTCACCCCACGGGGGACTGGCACCTGGGACACAGGGCACAGGGGGTCTCGGAGTCAGGCAAGTTTGGCTCAACAAGCACTTATTTGACACCTACTGTGTGTAAGCACTGTGCTAAGTGGGGGGGACACAGGTGAGTAAGGGGTGGTCTATGCCTTCGAAGGGGATTCTGAGGTGGTGCAGTGGTAAAGCATCTGCCTACCATTGCAGGTGACTCAAGAGATGCAGGTTGAATCCCTGGGTTGGAAAGATCTACTGGAGGAGGAAATGGCAACCCGCTCCAGTATTCTTGCCTAGAGAATCCCGCGGACAGAGGAGCCTTGTTTGTCCATGGGGTTGCAAACAGTTGGGCACAACTGAGTTACTGAGCGCGGCACGGGACAGCACATGCCTTCAGAGAACTCACAGTTCAGTGATGGTGATGGAAAAACAAACAAATAATTAATATATAGCAGGTAAAGTGCAGACTTTATTTTTTTGGGCTCCCAAATCACTGCAGATGGTGACTGTAGCCATGAAATTAAAAGACGCTTACTCCTTGGAAGGAAAGTTATGACCAACCTAGATAGCATTTTCAAAAGCAGAGACGTTACTTTGCCAACAAAGGTCCGTCTAGTCAAGGCTATGGTTTTTTCTGTGGTCATGTATGGATGTGAGAGCTGGACTGTGAAGAAGGCTGAGCGCCGAAGAATTGATGCTTTTGAACTGTGGTGTTGGAGAAGACTCTTGAGAGTCCCTTGGACTGCAAAGAGATTCAACCAGTCCATTCTGAAGGAGATCAGCCCTGGGATTTCTTTGGAAGGAATGATGCTAAAGCTGAAACTCTAGTACTTTGGCCACATCATGCGAAGAGTTGACTCATTGGAAAAGACTCTGATGCTGGGAGGGATTGGGGGCAGGAGGAGAAGGGGACGAAAGAGGATGAGATGGCTGGATGGCATCACTGACTCGATGGACATGAGTCTGGGTGAACTCTGGGAGTTGTTGATGGACAGGGAGGCCTGGCGTGTTGCGATTCATGGGGTCACAAAGAGTCGGACACGACTGAGCGACTGAATTGAACTGAACTGAAGTGAACTGAAAGTGCAGAACAGGAAGGAATTCAGGAGCAGGCACTGAGAACTGGTAGATGTGGAAGGGTTAGGGGTGGAATGTGGAAGGAGGTGTTCTTCTGATCTGATACTCAAAGAACGAACAGGAGCAGTCAGGAGTAAATTGAGGGAAAAGCATTTGAGGCAGAGGGAACAGCATGAACAAAATATGGAAGCATGAAACTGAGAGACCCATTTGGGAGATAAATAGATGGCTAGAGTGTTCAAGAGAAGAGAGGGAATATATAAAACGGGGTTGGAAAGGCAAGCAGGGCCTGGGCAGTTGTGTACCTTGTTGTGGGGGAGGGAACTGGCCTTTTCCTGTAGGGGCTGGGGAGCCATCAAAATAAGGGTGTGTCTTGCATGGATGGGGGGATGAGTCTGAGGAGCAGCCCAGGGAGTGAGGCTCAGGCCCAGAAGCCCTGGGGAGACTCTGGTGGTAAAAGGAAAACTGTAGGGCTGGCAGCAGCAGTGCTGGATACCTTCAAGTGCTGAGAGTCTGAGCAGGACCAGGACAGTTGGAGACAGCCAGGTCCGTAGACAGGCAAGGAAGAATGGGTGCACTTGCCTTGAAGGCTGGGATCTGAAGTCTGCACTGTGAGTTTAATACTGAGGGTCAGAATAAGTCTGAGCAGATCAAACTAGGCCTCCTGCAGAAGCTGGAGGCTCACTCAGCTGCTGACATAGGACGAGTCAGGAGTTGTGATCCCCATTTCTTCCCCACCCCAACCCTGCTGAGTTAGCTTTGCTGCTGCTGCTGCTAAGTCGCCTCAGTCATGTCTGACTCTGAGTTAGCTTTAGGTGATCACAAATTTCCACCCAAGAGTCTGTTTCAGTGCTGGAGGTGACAGATCAGAACCAGACCTAGTCATCAGGCTGCTTAATGGGGTACCTGTCAATAGCTGTGGTGGCTTGGGCCAGGTGGTGGCCCCGGAGGTAGAGAGAAATGGGCTGATTGAGACATATATTGTAGGTTGACACAGAAGGACTTGGTTATAGGTTGGATTTAGGGGTGAGGAAGAAGGCATTTCAGGACTGACTCCCAGATTTCTGGCTTTTCGCTACTAGAGGTTGGTGGTAACAACTGTTTATGTGGTGTGTTCAGTTGCTAGGGCTGCTGTGACCAAATACCACAGACTGGGTGGCTCACACAATAGAAGTTTATTTTCTCACAGGTCTAGAGTCTGCATGTCCAAGATCAAGGTGTCGGCCTAGTTGGTTTCTGCTGAGGGATGAATTTGTTCTAAGCCTTTCTTTGCTTTATATTGATAGATGGTGTATTATTCCTATATCTTCACGTTGTTTTTCCTACGTATGTGTTGGTGTCTACATGATACCAGTCATATGGGATTAATGCCCACTCCAATAACCTCACTTTAACTTAGTTATCTCTTTAAAGACCCCTTACTCCCAAATATAGTCATTTGTGGAAGTACAAGGAGTTGGGATTTTGTGTAGGGGGGCATAGTTCAGGGGCTTAGAATTTTGGGGGGGGGCATAGTTCAGTCCATAACAATGGAGAGGAACAGTCTTCTGAAGAATTTAAATAATTTACTATTGAATGTATTAATTTTGAGAGGTCTATCATAAATACAAGAGAAAATATCAGGAAAGCAGTTGTATATATAGGATCTGGGGCTCTGAGGTGAAGTCTGAGCTGAAGATACAAATTTAGGAATTATTGGCAAATCTAAATTTTATTGAAAGCGATGGGAAGTGGCTCTGTGTGTAGGGAGCAAGGGCACTTGTATGTTCTGTGACATACAAGGAACAAAGAGTCTGAGTTGAATCCCATGGATTCACAGAAGTTCTTGCCTCCTGTAAAGCTATGGCCCATGACTTCTGGCCTGCTACAGGTCAGTTCTCAAGGCCAAGTTCAATGTAGAAAGTGAAAAGTGAAAGTGAAACACTCTCAGTTGTGTCCGACTCTTGTGACCCCATGCACTATACAGTCCATAGAATTCTCCAGGCCAGAGTACTGGAGTGGGTAGCCATTTCCTTCTCGAGGGGATCTTCCTAACCCAGGGATCAAACCCAGGTCTCCCACATTGCAGGTAGATTCTTTACCAGTTGAGCCATCAGGCCAAGTTCAATGTAGAAACTAGCTTGAAAGAAATGTGGAGTACTTTGGAGTACCTGGGACTTTTCCATTGCAAATAGAGACTAATTTTAAAAAGCAATCCTAATTATATCATCACTATAAACATAACACATGTTTATTTTTCAAAATATTTATTTATTTATTTATGTTGGCTGCACCGGGTCTTAGTTGCGGTACACAGGATCTTTAGTTGTGGCGTGTGGGATCTAGTTCCCTGACCAGAGATAGAACCTGCCTCCTGTGCTCCATTGGGAGCCCAGAGTCTTAGCTACTGGACCAACAGGCATGTCCCATACTCCTCATTTATAAAATGGAGATAACAGGTATAACTACCGTTGAAAGCTATGATGAAGGAAAACGAGAAAACATCACGTCATCTTTTGTTGTTGTTGTGCTTCATCTTCTTCTAGTCTCAGTCCTTTATTGCAGGATCAGCTATGGCAATGGTTTCAATTGGGCTTAACTTCCTTCCTTTGGTAGCACCTTGCATGAGTGAGACACTCCTGCATGAGTATCTCTTGCACTTACTCTGGGGCTTCTGTGACACCACGGCAGGGGATATCAGTGCTGGACACTCAGCCATGCACAGTCTTGAAGTGTGACAACCCTCAATTGATGGGGATGGAAACCAGTGGATAAATACTTCTCCTTGTTGATCTTTGGAGGCCACACTTCTAAGACACCATTTGTATATTTCCTCAAGAGAACCTGGCCAGATGGATCATCAGTTGCCCATGGTGATGCTCAATTTGACAGCATCCTTATATTAGCAATTCCTCCTTGTCTGCTTCACTGTCCTTGGTTGCTAGAAATCACTTCCCAAATAAACCACCTGCTCATCACACTTTTCTCTGGGAATTTAGGCTAAGATATACCTCTAAACACTCAACTCTGGCATAGTCATTCTCAATGTAAATCCATTCTAGAATATCTCTGTGTATATAAGACTGTCAGAAAGTAGAAACAAGTTTATAGAAATAAGATAATGGTTTCCAGCTTTACTGAGGTATAGTTGACATATAACATTGTGTAAGTTTAAGATGTATAACACGATGATTTCATGAACTTGTGTATTGTGAAGTGATGACTACAGTAGGGTTAGTTAACACCTCCACTGCTTCACATAATTACCTTTTTTTTGGTGGTTAGAATATTTCAAATCTACTCTATTAGCAGATTTCAAGTATATAATACAGTACTGTTAACTATGGTCACCATGCTGCACACTAGATCCTCAGAAGTTATTTATCTTATAACTGGAAATTTGTGCCCTTTGACCAGTCTCACTATTTTCCCCACCTTCCAGCCCCTGGTAACCATCATTCTATTCTGTTTCTGTGAGTTTGGCTTTTTCAGATTCTACATATAAGTGACGTCATGTGGTATTTGTCATTGTCTCTCTGACTTATTTCATTTAGTGTAATGTCCTCAAAGTCCATCCATGTTGTAATAAATTGCAGGATATCCTTCTTTCTCATGGTCAAATAATATTCATGTATTAAATATGTAATAATACATTTGTTGTTGTTGTTCAGTTGCTCAGTTGTGTTCAACTCTTTGTGATTCCATGGACTGCAGCACACCAGGCTTCCCTGTCCTTCACCATCTCCTGGAGCTTGCTCAAACTCATGTACACATCCAACCATCTCATCCTCTGTTGTCCCCCTCACCTCCTGCCTTTTTTCTTTCCTTGCATCAGGGTTTTTTTCTAATGAGTTGGCTCTTTGCATCATATAGCCAAAGTATTGGGGCTTCAGCTTCAGCCCCAATCAGTCTTTCCATTGAATATTCAAGACTGATTTACTTTTGGATTGACTGGTTGGATCTCCTTGCTGTCCTTGGGACTCTTGAGAGTCTTCTCCAACACCACAGTTCAAAAACATCAATTTTTTGGCACTCAGCCTTCTTTATGGTCCAACTCTCACATCCATACATGACTACTGGAAAAACCATAGCTTTGACTAGATGGATCTTTGTTGGCAAAGTAATGTCTCTGCTTTTTAATATGCTGTTTAGGTTTGTCATAGCTTTTCTTCTAAGGAGCAAGTGTCTTTTAATTTCATAGCTGCAGTCACCACCTACAGTGATTTTGGAGCCAAGGAAAATAGTCTGTCACTGTTTCCATTGTTTCCCCATCTATTTGCCATGAAGTGAACGGGACTGGATGCCACGGTCTTAGTTTTTTGAATATTGAGTTTTAAGCCAGCTTTTTCAGTTTCATCAAGAGGCTCTTTAGTTCCTCTTCACTTTCTGCCATAAGGGTGGTGTCTTCTGCATATCTGAGATTATTGATATTTCTCCCGGCAGTCTTGATTCCAGCTTGTGCTTCATCTAGCCTGACATTTCGCATGATGTATTCTGCATAGAAGTTAAATAAGCAGGGTGATAATATGCAGCCTTGACGTACTCCTTTCCCAATTTTGAAACAGTCCGTTGTTCCATGTCCGATTCTAACTGTTGCTTCTTGACCTGTTATTGGTAGTTCACCTTGAGAGCTGCCTGCTGGGTGGGGTTATGTGTGGGTGAGGTGCACAGAACATTGCCTGTGGACCAATTAGGGGGGTCTGTGGGCCAGGTGTCCCTAACAGGTGTGGGTGGGCTGGATGGAATTCTTGATATAGCAATTGGTCTACATCCTTTTAATGTTCTCCAAGATTCTTATATGCTGCTCTTCCACTCTCTTCCTGCCTTCCAGTCACATAGTTCTTGAATCAATGACTCTGGGTGGAGTAAGAGAGAAATGGGCCTTCTTGGCAGCATCCTGCATATAGGGAAGTCAGGTGTCCACCCAAACACTCTCTTTCCTCTGTGGGACAAATCACAGGTCACGAAGAGACAGTGTCTCTTGACCCTGAGCTGGGCTGCTTTGGGAAGGGGTGATGCAGGTAAAATCAAATTGTCCCTCTTATCCCTCCCTCCAATGCATTCAGATTTGCATTTTTTCCTTCAGTGGCATGCTGGGACTTCTCCACTGGAAGCCTGAACTTCCAAAAAAGCTCTTTGTCCATGGGCAATTGTCTAAGACAGCATTTTCCAGGGACTCCCAGACTATGGCTGTAAGGGGCTGGAGAAGGTTCATGGGCCACCATTGCAGGGACAGAGCTGGGACAGAGGTCTCTATGCCTATTATCTGCCACATGGTGGCCATGACCCTCAGGGTCCCTTGGTGAATAGTTCTGGACCCCACAGACCCTTTGTCTGTGGATGGATGCCAAATTGTCATTGAAGCATGTGTAAGGATGAATGAGGAATGTCTTGGTCATGCTGGTGACATCACTCCCAAAATGAGATAATTTTATACATCTTCAAATAGTATATATTTTTTTAAGATATCAAAGAAGATCCCTAAGAGAATCTATGTCTAGGACTAGGGTGAGATGACTGAGGCTCCTATGGTACAAAATTTAAGGAGACCTTCACTCAATGGTCATGTACATGCAAGGTCAGCCTCTTGCCTTACCCTAGTCCCAGGCCTAGGAAAATCAGTGGGATCTCTTGATGACTAAAGTCTGAAAGCTTGTCTATGGACAAGGCATAATGCCTGCTGAATAGGGAAAGCCTTTAGGGGAAGAATATTCCCCTCTTTGTACCAGAGCTTTGGATAAGTGAAGATGGCACAGTCTCTTAAGTCTTTTTATTTATTTATTTTTAAATTTGATGTATGGTTGATTTACAATGTTGTGTTAATTTCTGTTGTACAGCAAAGTAATTCAGTTATATATACACATACACACACATACAGAAAAGTTGAAAATGAAAGCCGCTCAGTGTCTGACTCTTTGTGACCCCATGGACTGTAGGCTGCCAGGCTCCTCTGTCCATGGAATTCTCCAGTCAAGAATACTGGAGTGGGTAGTTGTTCCCTTCTCCAGGGGATCTTCCTTACCCAGGGATCAAAATGGGGTCTCCTGCATTGCAGGCGGATTCTTTACCCACTGAGCTGCTGGGGAACCACCTCCGAACACACATATATACTTTTCAAAAAATTCATTTCCATTATGGTTTCATAGGATATTGAATATAGTTCTCTGCGCTATATGGCAGGGCTTTGTTTTTTACCCATTCTATATATAATAGTTTGTACCAGTTAACCCCAAACTCCCAATCCATTCCTCCCTCATCCCTTCCCCTTTGGCAACAACAAGCCTGCTCTCTTTTGGTGTGAATCTGCTTCTCTTTTGTAGATATGTTCATTTGTGTCATATGTTAGACTCCACATATAAGTGATATCATATGGGATTTGTCCTATTCTTTATGACAGTCCCTAAGTCTTAAATAGGACAGGCTTTGGTATCAGATGGGCTGGGACACCTAGATGAGAATCCATCTCTTGGAGAGTGGTGGGCAAAGCATGCCAATTTGTTGGGAGAGGAATCTGCTTCACTGAAGTCTAGTGATGGACCTTACTCAGAAGGTAGGTGCCCTGGAAATCCTAGGAAAGTGAGAATCACTTCTGTCTTGGGAAACTGGAGAAAAATATAGCAAAGGAGAGGACCACTGTGTGAGTTTCAATTTAACATAATAATCAAAGACCTGTATATATAAGACACTGTGCTGAGCTTTGCCCTGCTTCATTCAATATTCCAAGGCCAAATTTGCCTATTACTCCAGGTGTTTCTTGACTTCCTACTTTTGCATTCCAGTCCCCTATAATGAAAAGGACATCTTTTTTGGGTGTTAGTTCTAAAAGGTCTTGTAGGTCTTCATAGAACCATTCGACTTCAGCTTCTTCAGCGTTACTGGTTGGGGCATAGACTTGGAATTACTGTGATATTGAATGGTTTGCCTTGGAAATGAACAGAGATCATTCTGTCATTTTTGAGATTGCATCCAAGTACTGCATTTCGGACTCTTTTGTTGACCATGATGGCCACTCCATTTCTTCTGAGGGATTCCTGCCCGCAGTAGTAGATATAATGGTCATCCGAGTTAAATTCACCCATTCCAGTCCATTTGAGTTCACTGATTCCTAGAATGTCGACATTCACTCTTGCCATCTCTTGTTTGACCACTTCCAATTTGCCTTGATTCATGGACCTGACATTCCAGGTTCTTATGCAATATTGCTCTTTACAGCATCGGACCTTGCTTCTATCACCAGACACATCCACAGCTGGGTATTCTTTTTGCTTTGGCTCCATCCCTTCATTCTTTCTGGAGTTATTTCTCCACTGATCTCCAGTAGCATATTGGGCCCCTACTGACCTGGGGAGTTTCTCTTTCAGTATCCTATCATTTTGTCTTTTCATACTGTTCATGGGGTTCTCAAGGCAAGAATACTGAAGTGGTTTGCCATTCCCTTCTCCAGCAGACCGCATCCTATCAGATCTCTCCACCATGACCTGCCCATCCTGGATTGCCCCACGGGCATGGCTTAGTTTCATTGAGTTAGACAATGCTGTGGTCCTAGTGTGATTAGATTGACTAGTTTTCTGAGTATGGCTTCAGGGTGTTTGCTCTCTGATGCCCTCTTGCAACACCTACCGTCTTACTTGGGTTTCTCTTACCTTGGGTGTGGGAGTTTTGCCAAGGAAATGCACTAGTCATAACAAACACCCTCTTCCAACAACACAAGAGAAGTCTCTATACATGGACATCACCAGATGGTCAACACTGAAATCAGATCAATTACATTCTTTGCAGCCAAAGATGGAGAAGCTCTGTGCAGTCAGCAAAAACAAGACCAGGAGCTGACTGTGGCTCAGACCATGAACTCCTTATTGCCAATTTCAGACTTAAATTGAAGAAAGTAGGTAAAACCACTAGACCATTCACGTATGACCTAAATCAAATCCCTTATGATTATACAGTGGAAGTGAGAAATAGATTTAAGGGCCTAGATCTGATAGATAGAGTGCCTGATGAACTATGGAATGAGGTTCGTGACATTGTACAGGAGACAGGGATCAAGACCATCCCCATGGAAAAGAAATGCAAAAAAGCAAAATGGCTGTCTGGGGAGGCCTTACAAATAGCTGTGAAAAGAAGAGAAGTGAAAAGCAAAGGATAAAAGGAAAGATATAAACATCTGAATGCAAAGAATAGCAAGAAGAGATAAGAAAGCCTTCTTCAGCGATCAATGCAAAGAAATAGAGGAAAACAACAGAATGGGAAAGACTAGGGATCTCTTCAAGAAAATCAGAACTACCAAAGGAACATTTCATGCAAAGATGGGCTTGATAAAGGACAGAAATGGTATGGACCTAACGGAAGCAGAAGATATTAAGAAGAAGTGACAAGAATACACAGAAGAACTGTACAAAAAAGATCTTCACAACCCAGATAATCATGATGGTGTGATCACTGACCTAGAGCCAGACATCCTGGAATGTGAAGTCAAGTGGGCCTTAGAAAGCATGACTATGAACAAAGCTAGTGGAGGTGATGGAATTCCAGTTGAGCTATTCCAAATCCTGAAAGATGATGCTGTGAAAGTGCTGCACTCAATATGCCAGCAAATTTGGAAAACTCAGCAGTGGCCACAGGACTGGTAAAGGTCAGTTTTCATTCCAATCCCAAAGAAAGGCAACGTCAAAGAATGTTCAAACTATCCCAAATTGTGAGCATCATCTCACATGCTAGTAAAGTAATGCTCAAAATTCTCCAAGCCAGGCTTCAGCAATACATGAACCGTGAACTTCCTGATGTTCAAGCTGGTTTTAGAAAAGACAGAGGAACCAGAGATCAAATTACCAATATCTGCTGGATCATGGATGAAGCAAGAGAGTTCCAGAAAAACATCTATTTCTGCTTTATTGACTATGCCAAAGCCTTTGACTGTGTGGATCACAATAAACTGTGGAAAGTTCTGAAAGAGATGAGAATACCAGACCACCTGATCTGCCTCTTGAGAAACCTGTATGCAGGTCAGGAAGCAACAGTTAGAACTGGACATGGAACAACAGATTGGTTCCAAGTAGGAAAAGGAGTACGTCAAGGCTGTATATTGTCACCCTGTTTATTTAACTTATATGCAGAGTACATCATGAGAAATGCTGGACTGGAAGAAACACAAGTTGGAATCAAGATTGCTGGGAGAAATATCAATAACCTCAGATATTCAGATGACACCACCCTTATGGCAGAAAGTGAAGAGGAACTCAAAAGCCTCTTGATGAAAGTGAAAAAGGAGAGTGAAAAAGTTGGCTTAAAGCTCAACATTCAGAAAACGAAGATCATGGCATCCGGTCCCATCACTTCATGGGAAATAGATGGGGAAACAGTGGAAACAGTGTCAGACTTTGTTTTTCTGGGCTCCAAAATCACTGCAGATGGTGACTGCAGCCATGAAATTAAAAGACGCTTACTCCTTGGAAGGAAGGTTATGACCAACCTAGATAGCATATTCAAAAGCAGAGACATTACTTTGCCAACAAAGGTCCATCTAGTCAAGGCTATGATTTTTCCTGTGGTCATGTATGGATGTGAGAGCTGGACTGTGAAGAAGGCTGAGCACTGAAGAACTGATGTTTTTTAACTGTGGTGTTGGAGAAGACCCTTGAGAGTCCCTTGTACTGCAAGGATATCCAACCAGTCCATTCTGAAGGAGATCAGCCCTGGGATTTCTTTGGAAGGAATGATGCTAAAGCTGAAACTCCAGTATTTTGGCCACCTCATGCGAAGAGTTGACTCATTGGATAAGACTCTGATGCTGGGAGGGATTGAGGGCAGGAGGAGAAGGGGACGACAGAGGATGAGATGGCTGGATGGCATCACTGACTCGATGGATGTGAGTCTCAGTGAGCTCCTCCTGGAGCTCATCCCTTTTGGTAATGGACAGGGAGGCCTGGCATGCTGCGATACATGGGGTCGCAAAGAGCAGGACACGACTGAGCGACTGATCTGATCTGATCTGTGCTGAGCTGGTGGGGACATACGGATGGAGGTGCAGTTAGGGGTGTGGGGCAGCCTGTGTGTGACAGAGGTGAGGTTGGGGGTCTGTGTGACTTGGGAATGTTGGGCCTGTGATGGTTCCAGTGACTGTGGGTGGGGAGAGGCAGGTGGGTGGATACACCTGCCTTTGTGTGAGTGCAGAATGGATTCTGTGACGTGGTGCGTTACTGGGTGAAGAGGGCTTAGTAAGTGCCTTTATAGTGACTGCAGATCTTGGAATGTGTGGCCTTGGGTATGTGCGAAAGGTGGCATGGCTCAAACTTTTGTCTGACTGTATCAATGTGACGAGAGTTGTTCAGAATCTGCGTCGGTTTAAGATAACGACACGGATGTAAGTTTCTGTTTGGTTGCCTGCGGGATTGTGCTAACTGCTTTCAAGTTTGCTTTCCCCATTTCTATATAGGGCAATAACTCCACATTTCTTCCCACCCTGAAATTCTGCAGCAAAGCACAAACAACATAAAACACGATAAAAATATTATTATATTAAAGAAACAGAATTACTATGGAGAAGAATTAACAATCAGCCTAAAATGTTAAAACATGAAGATGGGTTTCAAAACAGTTTCTTACTGTGGTGTGGCCCGTCGTGGTTCTGTTCCAAACACTACAGTTTGTCATTCATTTCCTTTTGCTGATTAGAATGTGGCTGCAGAAATTCAGGAAGCCTTGGGCTGCAGAATTCATTTCACCCATCCTAAAACACTGATCTAGGACACGCTTGACCTGCTCTGCCCACTCTCTGAGCAAGGAGGCTTCTCCTAAGAAGGTTTCACAGCTTATCCAAGGCAGCAGTTTGTCCCTGAGCCCAACCCAGAACCCAGAATTTCTCTCCCTTAATATGGTTTTGTTTTCATCTGGCCTCATGGCTTCTGTGATGTCATGAAGCAAATGTCTATCTTTGATATTGTTTTCTCTAAGGAATTTACCATCTTGATTCCACCTATATGGGAATGGAATAAATAGAGGAACATTTCCCTATAGGCCTTGTAATTCACAAGAGAGAATTTCAGAATTATATAGCGTGTGTGCTTGCTAAGTCTCTTCAGTCATGTCGAACTCTTTGCGACCCCATGGACTGTAGCTCCCCAGGTTCCTCTGTCCATAGGGATTCTCCAGGCAAGGATACTGGAGTGGCTTGCCATTTCCTCCTCCAGGGGATCTTTCTGACCCAGGGATCGAACCTGTATCTCTTACGTCTCCTGCATTGGCAGGTGGGTTCTTTACCACTAGTGCCACCTGGGAAGCCCCTCCAAAGATGTCTATGTCCTAAATCCCAGGAATCTGTGAGTATGTTTTTACATAGCAAGAAGGAATTAAGTTGCAGATAGAACTTAACACTGTTAATCAGCTGACTTTAAGACAAATTTTTGCTTACTTGGTGGCTCAGTGGTAAAGAATCTGCATGCAATACAGGAGACACGGGTTTGATCCCCGAGTTGGGAAGATCCCCTGGAGGAGGGCATGGCAACCCAATCCAGTATTCTTGCCTGGAAAAGTCCATGGACAGAGAAGCCTAGCAGGCTACAGTCCATAGCATGGCAAAAAGTCAGGCATGACTTAGCAACTAAACAACAACAAGCTCTCTCTCACCCCCTCTCCTGATAGGGGCTGGGCCTGGTCTGGCTGGTGGTGTGTTCTGTGCAGGTGGCAGGCCAAGGAGTTTGTCACTTACCTGGAGATAGTTTGGCTGCTGAATTTATGGATGTTTTCAAAACTGGAGGTACAGTGGATGTAGGAGTGGAGAGGTGAACTAAAGAATGGGATCTGAATGGGTCAACAAAAGCGAGGAAGGTGAGAGGTGGATACTGGAGACAGGGAGTGAGATTGTGGTGGTTGAGGGTGGGAGATGGGTCAAGAGAATAATGAGTTGTGGTTGAATACTTGGGAAAGAAGCTGTTATCTGGAGCTGGCTTTAGCTTCATGGCATGGCTCCTGGCAAAGCAATGTGGCAGATGCCTCTCACCCAACATGGGAGTCATCTTCCTGCTTCTTCTCCAGGTTTGAGTGTTCTTGATGAGGCAGGACTACATTTTCTGGAGAGAGAGAAATCCTGAGTTTAGAGACAGTACCTTGAGAATTCAAGTGTTTTCATTTTCTTACAGGTCAGCCTGCTGCTGCTGCTGCTGCTGTTAAGTTGCTTCAGTCACGTCCGACTCTGTGCAACCCTATAGACAGCAGCCCACCAGGCTCCACCGTCCCTGGGATTCTCCAGGCAAGAACACTGGAGTGGGTTGCTATTTCCTTCTCCAATGCATGAAAGTGAAAAGTGAAAGTGAAGTCACTCAGTTGTGTCCGACTCTTCGTTACCCCATGGACTGTCCTATGAGGCTCCTCTGTTCATGGGATTTTCTAGGCAAGAGACTGGAGTGGGGTGCCTTCTCCGACAGGTCAGCCTAGTCTGAGCTTTAAGTCTCTGTCCCCATTGCCACAAATCATCTTATTCTTGACTTTGCTGTCACTGAGTTCTGTCAGTCACAAAGTGTCAGCAATAAGCACGTATATGAGCTCACTTAGGAGAAATATTGGCTGGGGTTGCTGGTTACCACCCTACAATGCATGCATCTGTGCTCAGTCACTTGGTCATGTCTGACTCTTTGTGACCCCCCATGGACTGTAGCCCACCAGGCTCCTCTGTCCCTGGGATTCTCCAGGCAAGAATACTGGAGTGGGTTGCTATGCCCTTCTCGAGGGCACCTTCTCGACCCAGGGCTAGAACCTGTGTCTCTTACATGCAGGTGGATTCTTTATTGCTGAGCCACCAGGAAAGCTCCCCACCCCACAATAAGTTGTATCTATTTTTCTTGGATATTAAAAATACTCTTCTTTGACCCATTCTGTCTACACGTCTTCATTCCTGTGAAGCTAGTATACTTCACCTCTACTTTCTCATGTTCTGCTTTTCTTCACATGAGCTCAATCACCTAGTTTTCATCACATTCACCCCATAGATACTTTCTCACTAAGACCCCCCTGGATTGCCACAGCCAATGGGACTCTTTTAGTGTTTACCTGAAGTCCTCACTCTATGGCAGCTACTTTGGACCACATCCTTCTTCTTGATTTTCTTCATGGGTTTCTTTTTCTTAAGTCTCTTTTATTTAAAATGTTTATACAGTTAAACATTTGTTTATTTTTTAATTGTATAAATTAAAATATACTATCAATTGTATGAATTACTTGGCTGCATTGGGTCTCAGTTGTGGCACTTGGGGTCTTTGCCCTGTCGGGTGGGATCTTTCTCTGTGGTGTGTGGACTCTGTAGTTGTGATGCCCAGGCTCAGTTACTCTGCAGCATATGGAATCTTAGTTCTCTGACCAGGGATCCAACCCGTGTCCCCTACATTGCAAGGTGGATTCTTAACCACTGGACCACTAGGGAAGTCCCCTCGTTTTTTTCTACAATTGTAAAGGTTACTTTCCATTGACAATTATTACAAAATGTTGGCTATATTCCTCATGTTGTACATCCTTTAGCCTATCTTACACCCGCTAATTTGCACCTTCCACTCATCCACCCTTTTATGACCCCTCTTCCTTATCCCCACTGGGAACCACTAAGTTTGTTCTCTATACATGTCAGTCTGCTTTTTTGTTATATTCACTAGTTTGTTGCATTTTTTAGATTCCACATCATATGTATTTGTCTTTCTTTGTCTGACTTATTTCACTTTGCATAATGTCCTCCAAGTCCACCCATGTGTTTGCAAATGGGAAAATTTTGTTCTGTTTATGGCTGAATAGTTCCAGAAAAACATCTATTTCTGCTTTATTGACTATGCCAAAGCCTTTGACTGTGTGGATCACAATAAACTATGGAAAATTCTGAAAGAGATGGGAATACCAGACCACCTGATCTGCCTCTTAAGAAATCTGTATGCAGGTCAGGAAGCAACAGTTAGAACTGGTCATGGATCAACAGACTGGTTCCAAATAGGAAAAGGAGTACGTCAAGGCTGCATATTGTCACCATGTTTATTTAACTTATATGCAGAGTACATCATGAGAAATGCTGGACTGGAAGAAACACAAGTTGGAATCAAGATTGCTGGGAGAAATATCAATAACCTCAGATATGCAGATGACACGACTCTTATGGCAGAAAGTGAAGAGAAGCCTCTTGATGAAAGTGAAAGTGGAGAGTGAAAAGGTTGGCTTAAAGCTCAACATTCAGAAAACGAAGATCATGGCATCTGGTCCCATCACTACATGGGAAATAGATGGGGAAACAGTGGAAACAGTGTCAGACTTTGTTTTTCTGGGCTCCAAAATCACTGCAGATGGTGACTGCAGTCATGAAATTAAAAGACGCTTACTCCTTGGAAGGAAGGTTATGACCAACCTGGATAGCATATTCAAAAGCAGAGACATTACTTTACCAACAAAGGTTCGCCTAGTCAAGGCTATGGTCTTTCCTGTGGTCATGTATGGATGTGAGAGCTGGACTGTGAAGAAGGCTGAGCGCCGAAGAATTGATGCTTTTGAACTGTGGTGTTGGAGAAGACTCTTGAGAGTCCCTTGGACTGCAAGAAGATCCAACCAGTCCATTCTGAAGGAGATCAATCCTGGAATTTCTTTAGAAGGAATGATGCTAAAGCTGAAACTCCAGTATTTTGGCCACCTCATGTGAAGAGTTGACTCACTGGAGAAGACTCTGATGGTGGGAGGGGTTGAGGGCAGGAGGAGAAGGGGACGACAGAGGATGAGATGGCTGGATGGCATCACTGACTCGATGGGTATGGGTCTGGGTGACCTCCGGGAGCTGGTGATGGACAGGGGAGGCCTGGCGTGCCGCGGTTCATGGGGTCGCAAAGGGTCGGACACGACTGAGCGACTGATCTGATCTGAGCTGATCTGATGGCTGAATAGTATTCTGTTCTCTACCTGTCTATCAACAAACCACATTTTCTTTATCCATTTATCTGTTGATGAGAACTTAGGTTGCTTCCACATCTTGGTTATTGTAAATAGTGCTGCTATGAGCATTGGCGTTCTCCTTGGGCTTCTGTGTTATTATTTCTTTGTCTTCTCCCATCTCTCTGGCTATCCCTGGCTCATTCCTTCTAGTTCATTTGCTCCTTAGAGGTTGCTGTTCTACAGAGTTGTGTCCTGTTCCCTCTCTTTCTTATCTCACTGTGTATTTTTTCCTTCCTATAATTATGGAATAATATTCCATAATATATGTAGGTCACTGACACACCCCCCATATCTTTATCTATGGTTCAGATCTTACTCCTGAGATCTCAGATCTATGTATTCAACTGCCCCCAGGATTATCCTAGAAGTATTTCACACTTAACATGCCCCAAATTGGACTGATTATTTCCTAAAAAACCTGATATTGTTCACCTATTACCTTTATCAGTAAATGTAACTTTTTATTCAGAAGTCAGGGCCTTGGGTATCATCCTAGACATGCCTCCACCTTCATCCTTCACATGGAACTAATGATCAAGTCCTGTTCTTTCTACCCTGTTGACATCTCTCTTGTTCATTTCCTCCTCATTCCCTAATCTTATAATTAGTCTCCTTGGCTCCAGTCTCATCATACAAAAAGTGTTCTTCAAATTCTTGTCAGTGCGATCTTTATGAAATACAAGTTTTACCATTTCACTCTCTGGCTTAAAACTAATCAAAGGCTTCCCACCATCCAGGAATAAAGCCTAGACCTGTCAGTCTGCCCTTCCTGTGCCTGCTCACCTCATTGCTTTGTAAAAGGATGAATAAGTGAATGAATCCATCATTGAAGTCACTAATAAACAAGGTGTACCAAACAGCTCAAGATCTGCCCCTGAGGAAGCCCACTTATCATGCTGATAAGTCTATGCTGCTGCTGCTGCTAAGTCGCTTCAGTCGTGTCCGACTCTGTGCGACCCCATAGAGGGCAGACCACCAGGCTCCCCTGTCCCTGGGATTCTCCAGGCAAGAACACTGGAGTGGGTTGCCATTTCCTCCTCCAATGCATGAAAGTGAAAAGTGAAAGGGAAATCCCTCAGTTGTGTCCGACTCTTAGCGACCCCATGGACTACAGCCTACCAGGCTCCTCCATCCATGGGATTTTCCAGGCAAGAGTACTGGAGTGGGGTGCCATTGCCTTCTCTGTGATAAGCCTATAGGACGTCCTGAATCAAAAGTTTCAAAATCAGGGGCTAAGTTTAGTCTCTGTGACTCGGAGGGCAGTAGCACGTAATTTCAGGGAGATGGGTTTCAGCCCAGCATGACTGTCTACCAGTGAGAGCTGGCCACAGAGCAATGGATTCCCAGAGGATGTGAGCTTCCCACATCTGGAAGTGACCAGACAGGAGCTGAATGACCAAAGCAGGAAGATGGAGGAGGGGCCCCTGCACTGTGTGGAGTATTGGATCTCTGATCTCCATTCTGTGAGAAGGAGACGAGAAAGGGGGAAAAAAAAAAAAAACACTAATATTTGTTGAGCACTGATTATGTATCCTGTGTTGTGGTTGATGCTTTATATTATTAGCTCATTTTCCCTAACAATCACTTTAGCGGGAAAGTGCTATTATTATCTCCAATTTTTTTGATGAGGGCTCTAAAACTCAGAGAGGTGAAATAACTTTCCCAAGGTCACTTGGAAGGTACATGACAGAGCCAGGCTTATAACCCACTCTGGAGTGGTTCTCAAAGTGTATCCCAATCAGTGGCATCAGCATCACCTGGGATCTTGTTAGAAATGCAAATTTTCAGGCCTCATCCAAGATCTACTACCTCAGAAACTCTGGGGGTGAGTGGGACCTAGACATAATATTTTAACAAGCCCCGCAGTTGATCTAATACCTGCTAAGTTTGAGAATGACTGCTCTAAAGAATGTTCTATTATATTTAATTATATTCCTGGGAAACATTAGGAAGCAAGTTCATCTCAAATTTCTGGAGAACTTTGGGGAAAAAAACCTGCTCTCAGTCCACATGGCATACACATTTAGTCCACCACCCTCAAGTGTGGGCCAGGCCAGGGGGCTTCATGGTAGGTCCGAGCATCCCGCAGCTCCCAGCAGATTACAAGGTAATTCAAAACTACATTTTCCTTGAGAACAGCTTCTTGTAGCTTCTCATGTCATTGTCCATAATGAACAATATGAATCTGGATTTTAAAAAACCCCAAACATAACCCAAAACAAAGAACATCTTACCATATAAAATACAAAGAAGATAGCACAAATCCTCCAAACCACTTTTTAGAGAATGAGTTCAATAAAAGCAAGGGAAATTTTTAAAGCCCCGTAGAATTGCTGGTAATATGCTATCATTTATTTTGTGAATTCAGCAACATTTGGAGGGAGACCCAGACACTAAAGCATTTAAAAATAATGCAACCTTGCTCTTGATGCAAGTGGCAAAAGCGAGAGGTCTCCGTGGAGCTTTGCTAAAGGGAAAAAAAAAAAAGAAATTAAAAACCGTCCACTAATGTGCTGGCGAGTAATGAAATAAGAATCTGACACTTGGTGCATTGAAATGCAAACAAGATGTCCCTGTGTTACCCTGGCAATTCATCATAAGGCCGGTGCATTGCTGCTTATTATACATGAGGTGCAGTGAATTATTACCAGTCTGGTTCTTCTAACAAACTTTTCAAAGTATGTACATGATAGGGTCAAAAGAGATTTATATACGTGTGTGTGTGTGTGTGTGTGTGTGCACTCATACTAGGATGTGCACAAGAAGTATATTTCTGCCTGTGAATACATGGACCTAAATATACTTGCATTATAGATATGAAATTCAGGAGATGACACAGGTATTTGGAAGTACTCTCTCTCCCTCTTTCTCTCTCTTTCTGTGCAGATAGATCTGCAGATAAAATGGAACTTAGTGTCAGGAAACACCAACCCAAACGGGTTTTATTTGCAAGAGTTTTGATGGGTTAAGACCATCTTGGAAACCTACGGTTGGAGATACTGGATCATCATACATGAAAAAGTTGGAAAAGAAAGAGATGAAATGAGATTTAAAACCAAACTGAGACAAAACCCGAAAGGTGACCAGCTAGGTACTTGGGATTTTAGAGATAATGTTTGGGACACATATATATCTGTATGAACACGTGTCAACCCATGTTATTCCTCTAATGGAAAGACATCTTTTTGTTGAGAGGGGCTGAAGAAAACAACTAATGGTTTCATTTGTTTGACTGTCTTACATTTTAATGCAGTGAAATCTGAAACATTAACATATTTGTGGTGCGTGTATGTGTGTGTGTGTAAGGTTTGAGTTGAGGTTTGGCCATGAGTTTGGCAAGAACTCACAGTGAGGCAAGAAGATATGTTAAGTAGAGGATTGAGGGTGAGGGGAGCAGAAATTGAGCTTTACAGGTGTAAAGTTTAATAATAACCCTGAGCAGTTAGTTTTACGGTTAGTGTCATGAACCGATGGCAACACTGAGGCACAGGGAGATTAAGTATCCAGCTAGAAAGTGATGCAGCTGTGATCTGAACTCAGACTTACCTTTCAAGTTTGCTTTAAAAGCCTCTGATGCGCCCAAGGAAGGGAGAATTGGGCTGTGAGGAAAGTGTAGTAACGTCTCACAGGCCGGTCAATTAGGAACTAAGGCGCCCCCTTCTGTTTGCCATGGGAGTGACATGGGAGATGCTGGGAGTGAGGAAGCAGGAAGAAGGCTGAAGAGGGGATTGCCAAGATTTTCTCAAAGGAAAAATTTCAGGCACATCTCCGAAATCAATTTCATTACAGGATTTGGCACAAGGTTGGCATATAAGTGGGATAAAAAAAATGGACATTCATTTAAAATACACAGAAAAATGTCTGAGAGAATATAGAATCAACTTCAGGTAACAGCACTTCTAGGGAATGAGATTATGAGAAGGGAGAAGCAGGAGGTTTTACTCATTATTCACATACCTCAGTTTTATTTTTAAAAACTTTTTGTCGTGGGGAGTTTCAAACATATATGAAAGTAGAGAGAATAAAATAGTAAAACAAAATAGGATGCTTTACTCTGCCCAGGTTCAACGATTATCAACTCATGGCCAATCTTGTTTCATTTTATCCCATTTCCCCAGCGCATTCCTCAACTCCCCAGCTTATTTTGAAGCAAATCCAAGACAGCATAGCTTTTACTATAATGTATTGACTTTAAACTGGACATGGAACAACAGACTGGTTCCAAATAGGAAAAGGAGTACGTCAAGGCTGTATATTGTCACCCTGCTTATTTAACTTCTATGCAGAGTACATCATGAGAAACACTGGACTGGAAGAAACACAAGCTGGAATCAAGATTGCCGGGAGAAATATCAATAACTTTAGATATGCAGATGACACCACCCTTATGGCAGAAAGTGAAGAGGAACTAAAAAGCCTCTTGATGAAAGTGAAAGTGGAGAGTGAAAAAGTTGGCTTAAAGCTCAACATTCAGAAAACAAAGATCATGGCATCCGGTCCCATCACTTTATGGGAAATAGATGGGGAAACAGTGGAAACAGTGTCAGACTTTATTTGTTTGGGCTCCAAAATCACTGCAGCCCAATTTCATGGCGACTGCAGCCATGAAATTAAAAGATGCTTACTCCTTGGAAGAAAAGTTATGACCAACCTAGATAGCATATTCAAAAGCACAGACGTTACTTTGCCAACAAAGATTCGTCTAGTCAAGGCTATGGTTTTTCCTGTGGTCATATATGGATGTGAGAGTTGGACTGTGAAGAAGGCTGAGTGCCGAAGAACTGATGCTTTTGAACTGTGGTGCTGGAGAAGACTCTTGAGAGTCCCTTGGACTGCAAGGAGATCCAACCAGTCCATTCTGAAGGAGATCAGCCCTGGGATTTCTTTGGAAGGAATGATGCTAAAGCTGAAACTCCAGTACTTTGGCCACCTCAAGCGAAGAGTTGACTCATTGGAGAAGACTCTAATGCTGGGAGGGATTGAGGGCAGGAGGAGAAGGGGACGTCAGAGGATGAGATGGCTGGATGGCATCACTGACTTGATGGATGTGAGTCTGAGTGAACTCCGGGAGTTGGTGATGGATAGGCAGGCCTGGCTTGCTGCGATTCATGGGGTGGCAAAGAGTCGGACATGACTGAGCAACTGAACTGAACTGACTGATTGACTTTAAAAAGCATGTTGTAGTATAAAATATAAATGAGAAATTAATTTGGTATCTATAATTTTTTAAACAAGGTTAGAGTTTCCATTGTCTAGTTAATTTTTTTCTAGAGCAGTGATTCTCATACCTGGCTGATCATTGAAATTTTCTGGGGAGCTTTTTAAACATGTAGATTTCAAAGCTGACTAGGACCCATGGAATTGGAATCTCCATGGCAGGCCCAGGGATCTCTGTGATTAAAAAGTTCCACATATGATTCTGATGATGAGTCAGGTTTGGGAACAGTTGGTCTACTTAAGATAAACTGTTTCAAGTACCTTCAAGCACTTTGGAAAGACTTAATTCCATCCAAGCTGTTGATACGCTAATTACAAACTTGCCTTATCTAGTCATTAAATTAGGTTCCCTAAGGACTATTCTGAATTCCGCACCCCCCCCCCCCCCCCCCCCCCCCCCCCCGACTCCCTGCCACCCCCGCCTTGGATTAAAGGAGTGGTTGAATATAGTTAACCTATTTCTGATTAGTATATAGCTATAAAATAGGAGAACACATTTTCTTAATATATTTTGCAATTCATACTTATTACCAATGTAATACTAGTCTTTGCTACAATCGGTGAAACCACATGGTTTATTTTTGACCGTAGATTACCTAATTTTAAGGTGAGAAAATGGAATCTCAAAGCAATTAAGCAATTTCCCTAAGGATATATAGCTGGTTAATAGCTAATCTAGGACAATACAAAACCTGCAGTAAGTTAGGCACTGGTGGGTTACTGACAAATAATACCAGTTTCCAGTGTTTTAGGAATTTAGAGACTAGTGAGATGGATGGACAGGTCTTGGAACATGATTTCCACAGTCAGAACACCCGCACTCTGGGTCAGGACAACAAAAGTAGTGGCTTGACCTCATTAAACAAACTCAAGTGCCCCCTGTATAAAACTGTTTTTTTTTTTTTTTTTCCTTTCCCAGAACAGTACTTAATTTCCACTTTTAGCTTTTATTCTGACAACAAATGGACACTTTTTTTGGGCCACACCTCAAGGCTCAAAGGAATTTAGTTCCTGACCAGGGATGGAACCCAGACCTCCTGCAGTGGGAGCGCAAAGTCCTAACCACCGGACCAACAGGGAATCCCAACAAAGGGACACTTAAGTTCCACTGATGGAAGTATCTTGGCCAGCTCAGGATTTTCTGCCTCTTCCATGGGGTTGAAAGGAGTTCTGAGTGTTTCAGAATGCTAAGACTTTGGGGCATGGAGGATGCTAGTATCACCTTCCACACTGGCATCTCCTGAACATCTTATTTCCATCTGGTCCATAAGGGCTGGTCCACGTAGATTTCAGCTACAAGGCTTTTTCAGGTTTGGGTCTTAGCTGCTCCAAAACCCTCTGCTTGTTCCTAGAGAGTCGGCTGTTTCATGCACTAAACTAAAACATATATACTTAGTCTTTGTTCCTGGTTCCTGGCACAGAACTCCAAAGATCTTTGGAATTTCCTGAGTGATAAAAATGATAGGAACATCTTTTGTTAATAATAGCAAACCATCTCAACCATACTTCAGTTTAAGCTAATGAAGTGACTCTTGGTGGGCTTATGGATAGATTTAGAATGGGACTGGTCACCAGAAAGACCAAGTCTTGATTTTCTTAGAATTTTTGGGCCCACCTTTTATCCTAGTCTCCAGGCTGGAGATTGATTTCAATCACCAAGGCTAGTGATTCAGACTATCTTACCTATGTGGGTAAACCTTCATAAAAATTCCTAAATGGCTGGATTCAGAGAGTCCTGATGCTGGGTTTTGGAAAGTACCATGACTTTTAGCAAGTACTGAGTTCCATTTTTTGGGCTCCAAAATCACTGCAGATGGTGATTGCAGCCATGAAATTAAAAGATGCTTACTCCTTGGAAGGAAAGTTATGACCAACCTAGATAGCATATTCAAAAGCAGAGACATTACTTTGCCAACAAAGGTCCGTCTAGTCAAGGCTATGGTTTTTCCAGTGGTCATGTATGGATGTGAGAGTTGGACTATAAAGAAAGCTGAGCACCGAAGAATTGATGCTTTTGAACTGTGGTGTTGAAGAAGACTCTTGAGAGTCCCTTGGACTGCAAGGAGATCCAACCAGTCCATTCTAAAGGAGATCAGTCCTGAGTGTTCATTGGAAGGACTGATGCTAAAGTTGAAATTCCAATACGTTGGCCACCTGATGCGAAGAATTGACTCATTGGAAAAGACTCTGATGCTGGGAGGGATTGGGGGCAGGAGGAAATGGGGACAACAGAGGATGAGATGGCTGGATGGTATCACTGACTCAATGGACATGATTGAGTGAAATCCAGGAGTTGGTGATGGACAGGGAGGCCTGGCGTGCTGCGATTCATGGGGTTGCAAAGAGTTGGACACGACTGAGCAACTGAACTGACTAAACTGAACTCCGCCTGGGAAGCACAGATCCTCCTTATTCTTGGATTCCCAAATCTGGGAATTCTGTTTTGTACACTGCCTCCAAAAGGCTTGGCTTGATGAGTGTGGATTGGTGGGGGTAGGTGGGAAGAGGAGGGAGAGTAAATGGCTTGGGTACCCCTCTCAGGAACTCACCCGGATCCAGGTTTCTTCCTTCCCATGTAGTGATTGCAATACTGTTTTTTGATGTCCCATTATTACCAGAAAATGTACTTATTTTTCAGTGGCTAATGCCAGTGTGTGTGTGTGTGTGTGTGTGTGTGTGTCTTCTCCTTTCTTTGCCTTAGCCCAGGCCTATCTTTAGGTGCCAGACCAATTCCTAGCAAAACCAAAGCCAGACTGACTTTATTCTTTCTCAGAATAAACTCAAGGTTTATGTTCCCTAAATGGTTTTTGAAGCACTATAAGCCAAGAATCAGTTCAGTTCAGTTCAGTAGCTCAGTCATGTACAACTCTTTGTGACCCCATGAGCCACAGCACATCAGGCTTCCCTGTCCATCACCAACTCCCGGAGTCCACCCAAACCCATGTCCATCGAGTCGGTGATGCCATCCAACCATCTTATCCTCTGTTGTCCCCTTTTCCTCCTGCCCTCAATCTTTACCAGCATCAGGGTCTTTTCAAATGAGTCAGCTCTTCGCATCAGGTGGCCAAAGTATTGGAGTTTCAGCTTCAACGTCAGTCCTTCCAATGAACTGGGGGACTGATCTCCTCCAGGATAGACTGGTCCAAGGGACTCTCAAGAGTCTTCTATCAAGCCAAGAATACATCACTTATATTTTTCTAGGTTTCCAAAGTCTAGCTTCTCAAAGAGAGAACTTACAGACATCAGGAAATCTTGAAGAAAATGACATCAATTACAATATTAAAACTGTTAAAACATCATTTTATTATCTGCACAATGGCATTACAAGATGGAGGGAGCCCCTGAAGGGGGAAACCTAACACAGCCTCTTCCTGGAAGAAGTCACCTTTAAGATGCCTTTTTCACCAAAACAGAGAGAGGGAGAAAAAAGAACCGTAGGCAGAAGGAAAAGCAGTCATTGGCTGAGCTGGGGGAGAGTGGATGTGCACTTAGAGTAGTCAGTCATGGTGCTCGCTTTGCTCAGAGTCCCTTCTAAATAAAAGCAAGAGATTCTACCCCCGTCTACAGCTGATGGGATCAGAGGTGCTTATGGACCCAAGGGGCGGCCATTTTGCAGGCTGGGTAGCAACCCTAGAAGTTGCCCTGCACACGAAGAAGAGTTGGGCTAATCAGATTTTCCCTCTTTCAGGACCACGAACTGGAAGATGCCAAGAAAAAGAGGCTATGAGGAGCCAGGTTGAAGCTTAAGGGTTGTGTGAAGAGGAGTTTTGAGGAAGAGTGGGGGCTGAGAGGATGCTGCTGCTGCTGCTAAGTCGCTTCAGTTGTGTCCAACTCTGTGTGACCCCAGAGATGGTAGCCCAATAGGCTCCCCCGTCCGTGGGATTCTCCAGGCAAGAACACTGGAGTGGGCTGCCATTTCCTTCTCCAATGCATGAAAGTGAAAAGTGAAAATGAAGTTGCTCAGTTGTGTCTGACTGCCAGTGACCCCATGGACTGCAGCCTACCAGGCTCCTCCCTCCATGGAATTTTCCAGGCAAGAGTACTGGAGTGGGGTGCCATTGCCTTCTCCGGAGAGGATGCTGGAGAGTCCAAATTATGAGGAAGGCAGAGAAATGGCAGTCTGAAGGATGAGCAATGAGGAGACTGCAGCAGACAAGCCCCAGGGAGACAATCTACCTGATGACAGTTGAATCCTATCAGTGCCGGAGAGTGGAAGTCTGCTTATCCCATCTTCCCTCTTCTTCCCTTCTCTCAGTTGTGTCCGACTCTTTGCGACCCCATGGATAGTACCCTACCAGGCTCCGCCGTCCATGGGATTTTCCAGACAAGAATACTGGAGTGGGCTGCTATTTCCTTCTCAAGGGTATCTTCCCAACCCAAGGATTGAACCCGGGTCTCCTGCATTCCAGACAGACGCTTGTCTCCTTTTTCTGCTGGTAGGGGCTAATGTGACTAGGAATTCCCCTGTTCCTGGAATTTAGGTTCTTTCCTTTCCCTCACTGCTTCGCATACATCCTTAAAAATCTTCACTCCCTCCTGCAACTTATTTGAGTTTTTTACAACTAAAAGACGTAGTTGAGGGAAGCAGGGACTAGACCAGGTTGTCTCTCTTATAGACCCAGGTGTCAGTTTATAGATGCTCCATCAGAACTTATTCTATTGTATGTGATAGAAAACCCAGCTCAGTTTGGTTTAAGACCAAATAGCATTGCATTGGAGAAGGCACTGGCGACCCATTGCAGTACTCTTGCCTGGAAACTCCTATGGACGGAGGAGCCTGGTAGGCTGCAGTCCATGGGGTAGCTAAGAGTCAGACACAACTGAGTGATTTCACTTTCACTTTTATGCATTGGAGAAGGAAATGGCAACCCACTCCAGAGTTCTTGCCTGGAGAATCCCAGGGATGGGGGAGCCTGGTGGGCTGCCGTCTATGGGGTCGACAGAGTCAGACACGACTGACGTGACTTAGCAGCAGCAGCATTGCATTGTCTCACATAACTGAAAAGCCCAGTAGTTAGCTCAAGTGTGCTGGGTTGGGGGCTTCAGACACTGTCCTCAGGCCTCTCTCCATATGTCTTTGCTCTGTTCTTTTCTATGTTGCCTTCAGGCAGACTCTCTCTAGGTGTACATCCTATGGGCATGGAGGGTCTTCTTCCTGGCTGAGCTGGCAAAAATCCTGGGAATGAGGACTGGACCAACTTGAATTAGATACCTGTGCCTGAACAAATCTCCATGGCTGTCAGAACTGGCGGATTGGTGGGACCAGTCCTGCTCAACTTCATGAATTAAATTAATGGCAAATGCTAGACAAATAGATTTGGCCATCTACCAGGGTGTGCTCGTGTGTGTGTGTGTATCTTTAAATGTATTCATTAGTTCCATCCACCAGGAAATGAGGAGCTTAGACAAGAAGGAAAAAACAAGGCATAGCCATTATCTGGACACAAATGCATAATTATTTAAATAAAAATTAATTCAAAAGCCAATACACATTTCATCTGTTTTCATTACTATTTTTTCATCTTCCCAAATAACTTGGAATTTCATATAGTTGGTGGCAAACCATGATTAGAGGGTCATAGGACCATCAGAAAATGAGGTTCTCTATGACCCTAGAAGCAAACCAGGACGTGTAGCAGAAAGGTAGGTGCTGGAGTTGAAAGGGTGGAATCTGATTCTGTCACCTACTGGCTTGAGTTATTCAACCCTTTAGGCATCAGAATTTGTAATTGGAGATGGTGATAGACATCTTATGTTGTTGTTGAGGCTTAAATGCAAGATAAGATGTCTGGCACATGGGAGGTGCTGACTAATGGTAGCTATTGTTATCAGGACCTTGTTTCATGGCTACATAGATAAGCCTGCAAGATCCTTCTGTCTTCAGGCAACACACAACAACAAGCATCATTTCAGATTTCCTGCTGCTCTACCTGAGCCGACACTCAGCTGTGTGTATGCGTGTGTGTTAGTGACTCAGTCGTGTCTGACTCTTTGCAACCCCACAAACTGTAGCCCACCAGGCCGCTCTGTTCATGGAACTCTCCAGGCAAGAATATTGGAGTGGATTGCCATTCCCTTATCCAGGGGATCTTCCTGACCCAGGGATTGGACCTGGGTCTCCCACATTGCAGGCAGATTCTTTACTGTCTGAGCCACTAGGCTCAGGACTCAGTTGACCCCCTGTAAAGAAAAACTGGTAGAAATCAGTTGGCAATGAGGACTTTGAAAACTATAGGTGGAATGCAGCTGATAGCAAGTTAATAACTAGCTGGTTCCAGAAGAGCCTGATAATGAGTAGAGAAAATGTATATCAAATAGAATTCAATCTTTTTATTTCCCAAACTAGTTTGTCCAGGAAAGATTCCTATTATAAATGATATCCTAAAACCTTATCCCCAGGAGTTGGTAAAGCAGTCCCCCAAAGGGTGTTCATGAATGTTGTGTGTATATATTTGTGTACACGTGTGTTTTGTGTGAGTAAGAGGAATATTGGCATTGTTGAAGGGGCCATTGGTTTGGGAATAGAGGCCAACGAGGCCCCTGGCAGGTGATAGGACCCTTGCTAAACCTGTGACTATGCTATGCTATGCTAAGTCACTTCAGTTGTGTCCGACTCTGTGTGACCCTATAGATGGCAGCCCACCAGGCTCCCCCGTCCCTGGGATTCTCCAGGCAAGAACACTGGAGTGGGTTGCCATTTCCTTCTCCAATGCATGAAAGTGAAAAGTAAAAGTGAAATCACTCAGTCGTGTCCTACTCTAGCGACCGCATGGACTGCAGCGTAGCAGGCTCCTCTGTCCATGGGATTTTCCAGGTAAGAGTACCTGGAAATGGCTGAGGGGCTTGGGTCTCACTTGAGGCTGTAGAGAGAAGACCCAGAGAAAACATCTAAAGGGAGAATCCGTAATCTGGTTTTGACTAGAACTTGCAGCAGCCAGCGTTGTGAGAGACAGAGGGAAGCTGGCTCTGTGGTTCATGAGCTAAGTTCTGTGCAATCTAAGCAGCCAGGCACCTACTGCCTCATGCTTGCAAGCCAGGTGTGGTACTGACGCAGTGAACCAGCTCCAAGTCAAAGCCCAGATGGACATCATCTTTCACTGACCCTTTCTTCAGTTTATTAGAGGGGAATGGTGTGGCAGCTAGAGTTTTATAAAGGTTAAAATATCAAAGTTTAGGGCTTACAGTTAGGGCTGCTAGCTTCCAAGTCTGACATTTCTAGGCTAGAAATGAAGTGCAATGAGAGTTTAGTAGTTCATTCATTCATTTGTTCATTTCACCCTATCTTCTTCTTAAACAGAAGCATTTTTCAATTAAAGGAGAAGCCACTGAGGAACAGGTCTATAGAAGCACCTCCAACTTCAGTTGACATTTTAATATAATTGATGATAAAAAGAAGAGTTTTGAGCTTTCTAGAAGAAAGGGAAACACACTGCATCTGGTAAAGGGAGGCATGCCAGCACATCTGGAGAAAAATTTTTTCTTGTGATAATTTCTCTAGGTAAGCACCAAACAAATGTGTAAGTTCCTCTAAATTAGTGGCTGTCTGAGTGTGGTCCTAAAATCATATACAAAGTCCTGTGTCTTTTGAAGTAAAATGCTGACTCATGAGTTAACAGTTGGGAAATGTGAAGATGTAGAAACGAAGAATAGCTATTGGGCTGGAGAACTGGTAACAATTTAGACTATAAATCTGCCACACAGCAGAATCACAGAACTCCCAGTTCAAACATTTTTGAGCATTCTTCATTTAGAGCATTTCAAACTTTTGGTCTAGGTCAAGTAGAATATCGTATGCATCTGTCTGTTTTGGTCTACCCTGTCTAAGGCAGTGCCACTTACACTGCCAGGACACACATTCCAAAATTGTTTCTACAGGAAGCAGACTCTCATCAGATGAGATCTGCTGACCACAAAAACATACACCCTAGATTGGTTGAAACCAGATAGTTGATGGTGTTTGAAACTTCACCTTAATGCCAACCAATCTGAAAACTGTCCATGAGTGGATGATGCCCTGCTCCTTGAACATTATAAAACTTCTCACTACCCTTTCCAGTAGGGGGCACAGTTCTTGAGGTGGTAGCTTACTCTGTTCCCTCTTTGCCTGGCAAAATAATAAACCTACTCTTTCTCTTTCCTCCAAAACTCTGTCTCCGTATTTTTATTCAGCATTAGTGCACAGAAAACCAAAGATTTTGGCAACAGACCCTGGGCCATCATACGGAACTTGTTAGGCAGATTCTCAGGCTCCATACCGTACCTACAAGTCAGATACTCTGAGGGATGAGGCCCAGCAGTCTGAGCTTTAACAAGCCCATGAAGTGTTTCTGACGGATGCAGAAAAATTTAAGAATCACTGTTTTAAATGTTGTGTTTAAAAGAGGGGCCAGGAGGTGCTCCTGACTGACTACATTGATACCTGTCTGCCTTGTTTAGCTTGCCCTCAGCAATCTGCAAATACAGACTTTCTTGGCCCTTCTCATGCCTATGGTTTTTGTATAACTCTGGAGTAGAGAGGCGAGAGCTGTCTGTCAACAGCTCTATTCAACCTTCACTTGTTTTTGGGAAGTCGGTGGCTGTATTTGAGAGGCACATTCTATCAGGTTTTTTTTCACTTGCAGACTTGCAGTGATCTAGCATGACTGCACCTTTGCATTTCCTTCAACTTTGAATCTTTGTTATTATTGCCAGGGAAAAAGCCCCTAAAAATATAACTAGATAATTTCTTCTCAGTTTCTTCCTTAATATGTGCCTTACTATCTTGTTTGAGGTAGAAATTTAATTTACATCCACTAAATCTAATAAAATTTCTAATTTCCCATAATATATCCTTGTATTTGTCTTCTCTATCAGTACACTCATTCACCTGGATTTTGCAGAACAACTAGTTTTTCCCTTTCTGTGAAATTTCATGTTTTCTATTTTTTCCTTAAAATAAACTTAATGAATAAGTTTAGTAACAGTAACATGACAAATCCAAATAATTGTCTTTCAGTTTTGAAGACAATTGAGAGATTTGATTTTTATTCAGGTCATTTATATAGACTCACCCAATATACAATCCACAGTTGAAACATTTTTGAGCATTCTTCATTTAGAGCATTTCAAACTTTTGGTCTAGGTCAAGTAGAATATCGTATGCATCTGTCTGTTTTGGTCTACCCTGTCTAAGGCAGTGCCACTTACACATTCTGTGTATAAAACACAGCTTTGTCATAGCTATGTATTGTCTTGAAATTGGGTAGACTGATTCTTTCTACTTTATTCTTATTTCAAAATAGTTGTAATTATTTTAGTGCCTTTGCCTTTCTATATAAGTTTTAGAATATTCTTGTCTATATCCGTAAAAATTTTTGCTGAGATTCTGGTAGGAATTATGATAAATTGTATATCAGTCTGGGGAGACAGACAATATTTACCATGACATCTTTACCGTGTTGAGTCTTTCAATTCATGAATATGGTATGTTTCTCCATTTATTTAGATCTCTGATTACTTTCATCAGCATTGTATAGTTTTCAGTAAGCAAGTCCTGTACATGTTTATAAGATTTATATCTAAGTATTTCATTTTATTTGAGAGATTGTGAATGGTATTGTATTTTTAAATTAGATGTCCATGTGTTTATTGCTAGTATATAAAATACAAGAGAAATTTTCATGTTTATGTTGAATACTATGACATTTTGGAATTTACTTATTAGTACTTGGAGGGTTTTTAAATATTTTTTAGAATCCTTGGGATTTTCTATGTAGGTGATCACGTCATCTGCAAATAGGGACAGTTTTATTTCTTTCTTTTTGCTCTGTATGCCTTTCTTGCCTTATTGCACTGGATAGAATATACAGCATTATGCTAAATAAAAGTGGTGAGGGTGGACATCCTTTCCTTGTTACTGATCTCAGAGGAAAAGCATTTAGCTTCTCACTATTAAGTATGATGAATTAGCTGTAAGTATTTTGGTATATCATCTTTATTGAGTTGAGGAAGTTTTTCTCTATTCCTATTTTCCTGAGAGTTAAAAAAAAATAATGAATGAATATTGGATTTTATCTAATGCTTTTTCTGCATTGACTGATCTTTTAGCCTGCTAATGTGGTAGATAGTATTGATTGATTTTTGAATATTGGACTAGCCTTGCATCAGTAGGGAAAAGCTTAGTTACTCAAAATTCACTCACTTATAATTATGTTTTATATACTGCTGAGTTCTATTTGCTAAAATTATGTTAAGGACTTTTATGTACTCACGAGGGGTATAGGTTGATAATTTTCTTTTTTTGTATTATTTTTGTCTGGATTTAGCATCAAGGTAATATTAATTTCATAAAATTAATTGGTATCTGTTCCCTTCTCTTCTTTTTCCTAGAAGAGATTGTGTACAGTTGGTGTTAATTCTTTCTTAAACATTTGGTAAAAATCTCCAGTGAAACTACTTGGGCCTAGAGGTTTTTTTTTCTTTTTTGATAGTTCCCTGATAGCTCAGTTGGTAAAGAATCTGTTTGCAATGCAGGAGATCCCGGTTCGATTCCTGGGTTGGGAAGATTGCTGGACAAGGGATAGGCTACCCACTCCAGTACTCTTGGGCTTCCCTTGTGGTTCAGCTGGTAAACAATCCACCTGCAATGAGGGGGACCTATGTTCAATCCCTGGGTTGGGATGATCCCCTGGAGAAGGGAAAGGCTACCCACTCCAGTAATTCTGGCCTGCAGAATTCCATGGACTGTATAGTCGTGGGTTTGCAAAGAGTTGGACATGACTGAGTGACTTTCATTGTCACACTTTCACTTTCAAAATTGTGAATTAAATTGTCTTAATAGCTATAAGGCCATTCAAATTACTTTTTTCAGATTGAGTGAGTTGTGATAGTTTTTGTATCTTGAGAAAGTGGGTCATTTTATTTATACATGTACAGAGTTGTTCATGGTATTCCTTTATTTTTCTTTTGATGTATAAGGATTTTTAGTGATCAGATCAGATCAGGTCAGTTGCTCAGTCGTGTCCGACTCTTTGCGACCCCATGAATCGCAGCACGCCAGGCCTCCCTGTCCATCACCAACTCCCGGAGGTCACTCAGACTCACATCCATCAAGTCAGTGATGCCATCCAGCCATCTCATCCTCTGTCGTCCCCTTCTCCTCCATCCCTCAATCTCTCCCAGCATCAGAGTCTTCTCCAATGAGTCAACTCTTCGCATGAGGTGGCCAAAGTACTGGAGTTTCAGCTTTAGCATCATTCCTTCCAAAGAAATCCCAGGGCTGATCTCCTTCAGAATGGACTGGTTGGATCTCCTTGCAGTCCAAGGGACTCTCAAGAGTCTTCTCCAACACCACAGTTCAAAAGCATCAGTTCTTCGGCGCTCAGCCTTCTTCACAGTCCAGCTTTCACATCCATACATGACCACAGGAAAGATCATAGCCTTGACTAGATGAACCTTTGTTGGCAAAGTAATGTCTCTGCTTTTGAATATGCTATCTAGGTTGGTCATAACTTTCCTTCCAAGGAGTAAGTGTCTTTTAATTTCATGGCTGCAGTCACCATGAAATTGGGCTGCAGTGATTTTGGAGCCCAGAAAAATAAAGTCTGACACTGTTTCCACTGTTTTCCCATCTATTTCCCATGAAGTGATGGGACCAGATGCCATGATCTTCATTTTCTGAATGCTGAGATTTAAGCCAACTTTTTCACTCTCCACTTTGACTTTCATCAAGAGACTTTTTAGTTCCTCTTCACTTTCTGCCATAAGGGTGGTGTCATCTGCATATCTAAAGTTATTGATATTTCTCCCGGCAATCTTGATTCCAACTTGTGTTTCTTCCAGTCCAGCGTTTCTCATGATGTACTCTGCATAGAAGTTAAATAAGCAGGGTGACAATATACAGTCTTGATGTACTCCTTTTCCTATTAGGAACCAGTCTGTTCCATGTCCAGTTCTAACTGTTGCTTCCTGACCTGCATACAAATTTCTCAAGAGGCAGATCAGGCGGTCTGGTATTCCCATCTCTTTCAGAATTTTCCACAGTTTCTTGTGATCCACACAGTCAAAGGCTTTGGCATAGTCATTAATATTCTTTATTTAACTTCTGATACTGGTAACTTGTGTATTCTCCTTTTTTTCCTTCTCAGTCTTGCTTGAGATTTGTCAATTTTACTGATCTTTTCAAGAATCAGTTGTTTGTTTCATTGACTTCTCTATTGTTCTTCTATTTTCAGTGTCATTGTTTTCTGCTCTTTATTAAGTTTTACTTCTGCTTGCTTTGGTTTTCTATTTTTGTTCTTGAGTGGAGAGCTTAGATAAGTGATTTTAGACAGTTCTTTTCCAGTGTGTACATTTAGTACTATAAAATTTCCTCTAAGCACTGCCTTAGCTGTGCCCCACACATTTTGATAGGTTGTGCTCTCATTTCCATCCAGTTCAATTTATATTTTGATTTCCCTTGAGACTCCTAATTTGACCCATGGATTACAGTAAGTCTCCTACATAAGAACCTTCAAGTTGCAAACTTTCAAAGATGCTAACATGCATTTGCATGTCCAATCACCTAAGTTAATTCACATGCCTGGCATACACTGTTACATATCTACAAGTGGTTGTGCTTTTGTGTACTTTACTGTATTGTGCTGTATAGAGTACAGCAGTACAGTATCTTCATTTCAAGCTAGATCTGCAAGAGGACAACTTCACCGAACTCCTTGCTGTGCAACACAAGGAGCTTATTAATGAAGCCCTAATTGGAAAAGACTCTGATGCTGGGAGGGTTGGGGACAGGAGGAGAAGGGGACGACAGAGGATGAGATGGCTGGATGGCATGACCAACTCGATGGATGTGAGTTTGAGTGAACTCCGGGGGTTGGTAATGGACAGGGAGGCCTGGTGTGCTGCGATTCTTGGGGTTGCAGAGTCGAACATGACTGAGCGATTGAATTGAACTGAACTGAATGGAGTTGGAGGTCCAGAGAAAGGATGCAGATAGACAAGAGGAAGAACAGAACCAAAGAGATTCATGATGCAGAAAATGGAAAGGGGATTGTCTGTATTTGAGGAGGTACTGTTAATTTTTAAGGCACAGGACCTGAATGTAGAATGGCGCATGAAGGGTGCAGTACCCACTCAGAAGGCAATCCAGTGCTATCGTGTCATCTATGATGAGAAAACAGGAACTATTGCCAGACATCACTGAATTGTTCTTGCAAAAAGGTAGATGGAATTGAACCTAGCAAGGAACCAGAACCTGTGTCACCAATGTCAGACTGAGTTAAATTGCAGCTTGCCCTCCACTTCCTATAGCTGATGCTCTTTCATCTCTATTATCTCCCACCTCCTCTACCTCCTCCAGATAGAAACACTTCTTATCTGTTCACTCGATGCCAGCATTGTACTGTACTTTTCAAGGTAACGTATTGGAAGATTAAAAATATTTTCCTTATTTTTTGTTTTATATGTATTATTTATGTGAAAAATATTATAAACCTATTAAAATACAGTATTATATATCTGACTGTGTTAGTTGGGTACCTAGGCTGACTTTGTTGGTCTTATGAACAAATTGGACTTACAAACACACTCTTAGAACAGAACTCATTTGTATGTATGCCCTGGTAGCTCAGATAGTAAAGAGTCTGCATGCAATGCGGGAGACCTGGGTTTGATCCCTGGGTCAGGAAAATCTCCTGGAGAAGAGAATGTCAGTTCCTTCAGTGTTCTTTCCTGGAGAACCTCATAGACAGAGGAGCCTGGTGAGCTGCAGTCCATGGGGTCGCAAGGAGTCGGACACGACTGAGCGACTGATATGATCTGATCTGAGCGGCTTTTGCTTTACTTTATTTGTTAGTGTGTTTAGTTTCCAAGTATTTGGAGATTTCCCCATTATCTTCCTTTTTCTTTCTTTTTAAAAATAATTTCATGTGGTTACTTTAATAGTTTTAAAAATTTATTTTATTTATTTTATTATTGGTTGCTCTGGGTCTTTGTTGCCACACACAGGCTTTCTCTAACTGGGGTGAGCAAGGGCTGCTCTCTAGCTGTGGTGCATGGGCTTCTAATTGCAGTGGCTTCTCTTATTGCCGAGCATAGGTCCAGAACATGCCAGCTTCAGCAGTTGCAGCTTATGGGCTCAGTATGTGTGCACGTGGGCTCTAGAGTGCAGGCCCAGTAGTTTTGGTGCATGAGCTTAGTTGCCCCATGGTACGTGGGATCTTTTCAGACCAGGAATTGAACTTGTGTTCCTTGCATTGGCAGGTGGATTCTTAACCACTGGACCACCAGGAAAGTCCTCTCCTTTATCTTTCTGTTACTGAACTTTAGCTTGATTCCACTGTGGTTGCAGAATACACTTTTAAAATATCAGTTCTTTTAAGTTTGTTGAGACTTGTTTTATAGCCCAAGATATAATCTATCTTGTTATATGTTCCATGAGCACTTAAAAAGCATGTGTATTTTTCTGTTATTGCGTGGAGTGTTCTATAAAGGGCTTCTTTGGTGGCTCAATAAAGAATCTGTCTGCCAGCGCAGGAGATGTGGGTTCGACTGCTGCTAAGTCGCTTCAGTCGTGTTCGACTCTGTGCGACCCCATAGACGGAAGTTCACCAGGCTCCCCTGTCCCTGGGATTCTCCAGGCAAGATCACTGGAGTGGGTTGCCATTTCCTTCTCCAATGCATGAAAGTGAAAAGTGAAAGTGAAGTCGCTCAGTCGTGTCCAACCCCCAGCGACCCCATGGACTGGAGCCTATCAGGCTCCTCCGTCCATGGGATTTTCCAGGCAAAAGTACTGGGGTGGGGTGCCATTGCCTTCCCCGAACCCTAGATTGGGAAAATTCCCTGGAGAAGGAAAAGGCAACCCACTCCAGTATTCTTACCTGGGAAATCCCATGGATAGAGGAACCTGGTGGGCTACAGTCCATGGAGTCACAGAGTCAGACATGACTTAACGACTAAACAGCAGTGGTAGCAGTTCTATAAATTGGTTAGATCCTGTTGGTTGAATGTGTTGCTGAGTCCTTTGTCTAGCTTATTGTATGTCTAGTACTATAAATTGTTGAGTGAGGGGTGTTCAAAGTCTCCAGCCATAACTGTGGATTTGTCTGTTTCTCCTTTCAGTTTTTGCTTCACAAATCATTCAGTTCTGTTGTTTAGTACGTAAAGATTTAAGATTGCTGTGTCTTTTTGGTGGATTGACCCTTTCATCATTACAGAATATCCTTCCCCATCTCTGGTAATTTTCTTTCTCTGAGGCCTACTCGTGTTTTCCTTGATTATGTTGGCATGATATATAGGTTTGTATTCTTTTACTTTCAGCATGCCTTTATCATTACCTTTAAAGCAATTTCTTATAGAAGGCATATAATTGGGTCAGATTTTTAAACCCATTCTACCAATTTTAGTCTTTTAATTGGTGTATTTAAATAATTTACATCTAATCTAATATTTGATATATATTTTTTCTTTTAAATTTATTTATTTAATTAGGGAATAATTACTTTACAACATTGTGATTTTTTTTTGCCATATATCAACTTGAATCAGCCACAGGTATACATATTTTCCCCTGTCCTGAACCCCCCAACCACCTCCCTCGCTAGCCTATCCCTCTGGGTTGTCCCAGAGCACTGGCTTTGGGTGCCCTGCTTCATGCATCGAACTTGCACTGTTCATCTATTTTACATATGGTAATGGGCTTTTTCAATTATATTCTCTCAAATCATCCCATCCTCACCTTCTCCCACTGAGTCCAAAAGTCTGTCCTTTACATCTGTGTCTCCTTTGCTGCCCTGAATGTGGGATCATTGGTACCATCTTTCTAAATTCCATATATATGTGTTAATATACAGTATTTGTTTTTCTCTTTCTGACTTACTTCATTAATCTAATCATTGATGTATTTATGCTTATGTCTGCCATTTTATTTTGTGTTTTCTCTTTGTTCCCTCTGTTTTATTTTTCCTTTAGGTTGCTGGAAGATTCTTTAAAATTCCATTTTGATTTTTTGTATAGTGCTTTTGAGAGTAAATTTTTATAGCTTTCTTTTTAGCGGGTGCTCTGCTAAGTCACTTCAGTCATGTTTGACTCTGTGCGACCCCATAGACGGCAGCCCACCAGGCTCCCCCGTCCCTGGGATTCTCTAGGTAAGAACACTGGAGTAGGGTTGCCATTTCCTTCTCCAATGCATGAAAGGGAAATGTGAAAGTGAAGTAGCTCAATAGTGTCTGACTCTTAGCGACCCCGTGGACTGCAGCCCACCAGGCCCTTCCGTCCATGGGATTTTCCAAGCAAGAGTACTGCACTAGATATCACATTATATGTACATAACTTTTCAGTCTATTGGTATTGTTATTTTACCAATTTAAGTGGAGTACAGAAAACACCTATATTTTGTCCTTTTACTATTTACCATTTATAATATATTATCTTAAATATTTCCTCTATATACATTTAGAACCATATGGTTCTATAATTTTTCCTTCAACCATCATTCATAATTTAGAAAACTCCAGAGGAGAAGAAATCCATTTTACTTGCCCACATTTTTACCCATCATGTCATTTTTTCTTTTACGATTTTCCAAACTTTCCACTTTTATCATTTCTTTTAGGAGAATTTTGTTTAGTTTTTTTTTTTTAAAGAAGATAGGTCTTCTGGTAACAAATTCTTAGTTTTCCTTAATCTGAGAATGTCTTGATTTCCCCTTCATTCCTGAAAGATATTTTTGCTGAGTGTAGAATTCTAGGTTGATGTTTCTTTTTTTAACACTTAAAAATATTCTGCCACTTTCTTGTGGTTTCCATGGTTTCTGATGAGCAGTCTGTTGCTATTTGAATTATTTTCCCCTGCTTTTGAACTGTGGTGTTGGAGAAGACTCTTGAGAGTCCCTTGGACTGCAAGAAGATCCAACCAGTCCATTCTGAAGGAGATCAATCCTGGAATTTCTTTAGAAGGAATGATGCTAAAGCTGAAACTCCAGTATTTTGGCCACCTCATGCGAAGAGTTGACTCATTGGAGAAGACTCTGATGCTGGGAGGGATTGAGGGCAGGAGGAGAAGGGGACGACAGAGGATGAGATGGCTGGATGGCATCACTGACTTGATGGATGCGAGTCTGAGTGACCTCCGGGAGCTGGTGATGGACAGGGAGGCCTGGCGTGCTGCGGTTCATGGGGTCGCAAAGAGTCGGACACGACTGAGCGACTGATCTGATCTGATCTGATAGGTAAGGTGTTGTTTTTTTTTCTAGCTGCTTTCAATATTTCAATTTTGTCTTTAGTTTTCAGAATTTTAATTATGATGCGACTTGACATGGATTTATTTGGGTTTATACTGTTTAGGATAACTTCTTAAATCTGTAATTTTCTGTCTTCTGCCAAAGTTCAGAAGTTTCCAGTCATACTTTCTTTGAGGACTTTATCAACCCTCCCCTCTTCCTTCTTTCCTTCCAGTACCATCAATGATGTGAATGCTGGATCTTTGTTATGTCCCATAGGTCCCCCAGGATTTGTTTTTTTCCAGGTTGCAAAAATTTTCAACACCCTTGCCTTTATTTCCCTTCTTTCCCCTTGTTTGTCTACTCCAAGCCTGGCTAAACTCAATTATCTGCTTACACAAGAGCAGCAGAACATTAAACATAAAAAATACATTCTCACTTAAATTTGTGATCACAGATTTAAAATAAGCACTTGGGTGCTAGGTCTGAAATCCTAGCCTCTTTCACAGTGGGTTTACTCTCTTTTCTTACCAAATTTCCTGCAACATCTTCCTTCCTCCTCTTTTGGTTAGTGACCTTATTGTATCTTTCAGGTACATTTTTGTTTCTCCACAATCAAATGTTCAAAACCTTTTGCCCCTATACTGACATTCTCTGTCTTTTGTTACAGTGGAAGAAGATTCTTCAGTGTGTACTTGAATCCCTTCCTCCTCTCACCTTACTCAGAACTCTGTTCCTGCAATCTCTTTTCCTCCTCCCCATCTCTTCAGCCTCTCCCTTACAGGTGGGTCATTCTTGCAAGTCTACAAGCACATGCTTAAATATCATTCTTTATCTGACTAACTTCATTTAGCATAATGCCCTCAAGCTCCATCCATGTCACAAGTGGTGAGATTTCTTTTTTTTTTTTTATGACTGAAAAATATTCCATTGTATATATTTATATATTTTCTTTCTTTTTTTAGTGACTTAAAACAATTTATTATTCTTTCATGGTTCTGTCAATTGACTGGGCTCAGTTGGGCAGTTCTTCCTTGAGTTCCCTCAGTCAGATGGCATTTGATTTTCACTGTTGGTTGGGTCCTTAGCTTGGATATTGACTGAAACACCCACATGTGGCTTGAGCCTCTCAAGCGTGGAAGGAAGGTTCATAGGGTGAGCATTCTAAGGGAAAGTACTTCCAAGAGACCAAAGCAGCAAGCCTCCTTACAAACTAGTCATGGAAATCCCAGAATGTTACTTCTGCCTCACTGTTCAAGCAAGTGTTTGAGGTCAGACCAGATTCATAAGAGGTGTTTTAGATTTCACTTCCTGTGAGGGGTGGCATGGTCACATTGCAAAAGAGTATGTGAGATGAGAAGTATTATTGCGTCTATCTCTGAAAAATTTAATATGCCTCAATATGCCTCAAGGTCTCTTTCGGGGAAGGCAATGGCACCCCACCCCAGTACTTTTGCCTGGAAAATCCCATGGACGGAGGATCCTGGTAGGCTCCAGTCCATGGGGTCGCTGAGAGTCGGACACGACTGAGCGACTTCACTTTCACTTTTCACTTTCATGCATTGGAGAAGGAAATGGCAACCCACTCCAGTATTCTTGCCTGGAGAATCCCAGGGACGGGGGAGCCTGGTGGGCTGCCGTCCATGGGGTCACACAGAGTCGGACACGACTGAAGTGACTTAGCAGCAGCAAGGTCTCTTTAGCTGCTGTGATGGGTAGTTGGGGGAAGAATGGGAGTGGCAGGTACCAAAGACAGACTGTCTAAGAATTTCTCTGGCAGACACCAGGAATGAATGGAAGTACCAGATCCTACAGTAATGCATTTTCAATTTTACCTGAAACTGTCAAACTGCTCTTCAACATGACAGTATGTTCCCACCAGCACTCTGAATGTTCCTGTTTCTCTGTATTTTCCAACCTTTGATACTCTCTGACTTAGAAAATATTTGGCAATCTACAAAACATGAAAGAAGTGATCTTTAAAACAAACAAAAAAGAGACGTCACATCATGTTACCCAACTGTTCAGTGGGGTCCTTGCATTTAGAAAAAAATCCACACTTAAAAAACATATGTGGCTTCACAAAGCCCTCTGCCCAGGTCTCCACCATCTCCTTGTGGCATTCATTCTCTGTTTTACTTCAAATCCCGGGGACATGCTGGGCCTGTTTCTGTTTCTCAAGACAGCCAAGCTCAGACCTGTCCTGTAGCCTTTATATTTGCTGTTCTATCTGCGTGGGTTGTTCTGTTCCCAGCTCTTAGCTTGACTGTCAGCTATCTTTGAGGCATCAGGATCAGGGGACAAATATTTCCTCAGAGGGGCCTTCTTAGACCATCTTGTGTAAGATGGCAAATCAGTGCTCCCCCTATTTATTTCCTATCAGATTACCCCTTTTCACTTACTACAGCTTGTTTATTTATATTTACTTGTTTATTATGTATAGGCAATATAGCTGATCCTTCTACCTTGTGAAAGTGAAAAGTGAAAATCACTCGGTTGTGTCTGACTCTTTGTGATGCCATGGACTACATGGCCCATGGAATTCTCCAGGCCAGAATCCTGGAGCGGGTAGCTGTTCCCTTCTCTAGTGGATCTTCCTGACCTAGGAATCAAACTGGGGTCTCTTGCATTGCAGGCATATTCTTGACCAACTGAGGTATCTTGTGAATCTCCAGCAAATGTCTTTTGAGCTCTCTGCTAACTCAGGATTAGGCAGGAAAAGGAATTTTGGGAAATGTAGTTCTAGCAAAGTTACGTTGACCCAAGACAAATCTACCACGGATTCAGCATTCTTCTTATGGTTTAGGAAAGGAACCAATATTTATTGGATACCTTTTATGGGCCAGGGACCACGCTAGATGATTTACACATATTCTTACTTAATCCTCAGAATAGCTCTGTGAAGTAGATGGTATTATTCTAATTTTATTAAAGATGGAATCTCTAAGAGATTGCACTGCTTGTTGCATGTCATATAGTTACTAAGTGATATCATTGGTATTTAAATCTAAGTCTTTTCAATTCCCAAACCCATTCATCTCAATAAAATAGTCCCAGGCTTAAAATGATGAGATAATTGCATTGCTATTTATACCATTTTGGAAATCAGTCCTGAATATTCGTTGGAAGAACTGATGCTGAATCTGAAGCTCCAATACTTTGGCTACCTGATGCAAAGAACTGACTCACTGGAAAAGACCCTGATGCTGGGAAAGATTGAAGGCAGGACGAGAAGGGGATGACAGAAGACGAGATGGTTGGGTAGTATCACCGACTCTATAGACCTAAGTTTGAGCAAGCTCCAGGAGTTGGTGATGGACAGGGAAGCCTGGCGTGCTGCAGTCTATGGTGTCACAAAGAGCTGGACACGACTGAGTGACTGAACTGAACTGAATTTTGTCTTAGTAATTGTATGGATGTGACAGTTGGAGTGTGAAGAAAGCTGAATGCCAAAGAATTGATGCTTTTGAGCTGTGGTGTTGGAGAAGACTCTTGAGAGTCCCTTGGACTGCAAGGAGATTCAACCAGTCCATTCTAAAGGAGATCAGTTCTGGGTGTCCTTTGGAAGGAATGATGCTAAACCTGAAACTCCAGTACTTTGGCCACCTCATGCGAAGAGTTGACTCATTGGAAAAGACTCTGATGCTGGGAGGGATTGGGGACAGGAGGAGAAGGGGATGACAGAGGATGAGATGGCTGGATGTCATCACTGACTCGATGGACATGAGTTTGAGTGAACTTTGGGAGTTGGTGATGGACAGGGAGGCCTGGCGTGCTGCAATTCATGGGGTCCCAAAGAGTAGGACACAACTGAGTGACTGAACTGAACTGAAAGAAAAGCTGTTAGTGACTGTTAGCTTTTCATCTATACCAAAAGGAGACTCGACTCGGGTTGCCCATTTAAGCCAAGATAACCATGGCACCCCACTCTAGTACTCTTGCCAGGAAAATCCCATGGATGGAGGAGCTTCGTAGGCTGCAGTCCATGGGGTCACTATGGGTCAGACACGACTTCACTTTCACTTTCACTTTTCACTTTCCCTGCATTGGAGAAGGAAAGGGCAACCCACTCCAGTGTTCTTGCCTGGAGAATCCCAGGGACGGGGGAGCCTGGTTGGCTGCCATCTATGGGGTCACACAGAGTCGGACACGACTGAAGCGACTTAGCAGCAGCAGCAGCAACCCTCTGGGGCAGAAGATCTCAATTATTAACTTTTACTTATTCATTTGTTTAAAATGTTTCTTTCTGATAAGTATTTTATTGATCTACCATTCACTCTCATGTTCATTGAAACTATTGTATCTTTTTTTCCCCCAGTTTTGAGATATAATTGACATAAAGAACTATATAAATTTGAGATGTATAGCATATGACATTTATTGTGAAATGATTTCATCAATAAGCTTAATTAACATTGGACCTCAATTGTTAATGGGCACAGGAGTCACCCACAGAGTGGGTGATGCTCACAAGTATTTTCCAAGCTCCTTGAGAGTTACAATCACATAGGGTATTTGTCAAAAGTACAGATTTCTAAGCTACTCCCCAGGAAATCTGAGTCACTAGATTTAGGGAAGCTTTGGGAAACTGTTCCTAAACAAGTGTCCCAAACAGTTTGTATCATAAGACAAAACTGGGAAACACTGCCTTACTCTCTACTGCAAGAGCTTTTGATGGAGTGGCAGCTAACGAGTTTGGAAAGGAAGGTCTCTGGAGTTAGGAAGAATGGCATGGATGCAAGGTACACCTTGCACATAAAAACAACTTTCATGACCAAATGTTATTTATACAACTGTATCTATGCAGACATGTGTGAATATTCAGATAGTCAGGTTTGACACTTAGGCAGTTCAAATAAGAAAATTTATCTAGGAATTAGTAATAAGGGTTCTGGAAAAACAAAATAGAGAAAAGTGAGATTATCCAAATAGTAGTAACTTCAGGAAACCACTAGCCTTCCAGGGCTTGGAGGGAATAAAGGGGGAATAGAGTGATCTGGAACTGGGAGGAGACCGAGGCTTAGCCACTGTTGGGGTGGACTACTCAAAGGGGTGGGGTGGGAGAGTGAGAGGAGCCGAGACGGAGAGACCTGTGTTAGAGAGACAGAGAGAGAATGGACAATGGCTTCTGCCTTCTTCCTGCTCTTGAGTCTCTTTTAGTGCTTCTCATTGGCTGAACAAGACTGGAATTCTGCTGGGAATGAGAGTGGGAATTATAGTTTGAGTGTGTCTATCCCACTGTGATACTTACAGAGCAGAACATAGATAGAGGGCATGGAGCTGAGAGAGCTTAGGTTGGTGAACACTGTGTCCATTTCACTTTCAAGTGTTGGTGAACAGTGAATGATATGGTTTATGACTTAATGAATGAAAAAAGAATCTATTGCCATTGGTTGATACTAGAAGTTGAAACTAACACCCCTGGGGTGAGTCAAGACCACAACCTTATTTTGCAAAACTTACACATAAAAACAAGTTTGAATTGATTGCTGAATGCAAATTATGACATTTCCATAAACATCAAGAATTTCAATTTCTCTTGGTAAGTTAGAATTTTTAGCAAAATTGGAATCTCATTTCAACATGGCAACAATCAGCTGAAAGAAGATAGTGGCTGCCCTAACTTTTACAAACCTCATCTCTTATCAGTCCTTGCTTTGGAATGTGACTTTTTTCCCCCTTCCCACCTATAGATGGCCTCAGGTCATGACCCTCTTCTGACTGGACACTTGGCTGGTTATTTGCCTGTTGACTCTCAGCTCCATGCCCTCCATCTATGTTCTGCTCTGTAAGTATCACAGTGGGCTAGATACCTGCTAACTACAATTCCAACACTCACTTCCCAGTGAATTCCAGTCATGTTCAGCCAATGAGAAGTGTTGAAAGAGACTCAAGATCAAGAAGAGGACAGAAGCCATTGTTCATTCTCCGACAGGCTTAGACGGTACGTTCTTCATACGTGCCTTCCTCACATGTACTATGTGCCAGGTCTCTGTGGGCATTCAAGTTTAACACTGCCAGTCTTAATACACCATTGCATTTTTTATTTACAAAAAAATAAAATTTTAGCTTATAAAAAATGTGAGAGAAGAGGTTTATCTGTGCCTGAAGCAATTTACTACAGTTTGTGCACCGTAGTGAGAAGGAATATTAGTGATGATGATGCTGGTGATTGAAGGCCCTCCTAAATATCAGGTAGAAACTTCCAGTGGTGAATATTGCTCTCTTGGAAGATGTTACAAATCCTCTCTAGCCCTGAAAACTTGCTCTTTAATGTAAACAAATGTCACATTGAAAATGAAATTTTGAAAGTGAAAGTTTCTTAGTTGTGTCCAACTATTTGTGACACCATAGACTTTTCCATGGACTTCTCCATGGAATTCTCCAGGCCAGAATACTTGAGCAGGTAGCCTTTAGGCCAGAATACTGGAGTGGATAACCTTTCCCTTCTCCAAGGGATCTTTTCAACACAGGGATCAAACCCAGATCTCTCGCATTGCAGGCAGCTTCTTTAGCAGCTGAGCCACAAGGGAAGCCCAAGAATACTGGAGTGGGTAGACTATCCCTTCTCCAGTGGATTTTCCTGACCCAGGAATTGAACCGGGGTCTCCTGCATTGCAGGTGGATTCTTTACCAACTGAGCTATCAGGGAAGCCCTAGTGGAGCTTGTTTGTTTCTAAAAAATGTGGGTCCCCTCTGGGTACTTAATGCTAAAGTCCCTGCACACCTTACAGGGAAGAGAGGGGTCACAGACATGTGTAATCCTCTCTGCTATTTCCTCAGTAAGCAAGTAACTACAGCAACACTTAGCAAATAGCTTGGTGACCATCTTGAACTCAAGGAAACTTCAAAAATTAACTTGCCTTTGGACAGGAGCTTTGATTAGGAACTCTTCAAAGATGCTTTTCTTCACATCAGCATAAAGTTATTACCTGGTTTTGCTACTAAGATTATAGGAACTGTTTGAGCATAGTTCTAGAAAGAACTAGAATTTTTATCCAGCTGACACTGGGTCAGAATCTTGTCTTTACATTTGCATGTGAATATCATAAAGGAGCTGAAAAGATCATTCATTGTATTGCTTATGTAAAAATTAATATAAAACCTTGGAATTCCAAAGCTGCATGACTTACCAAAACTAGGAGGAGAGATGGACAATTACAAGGCGCCCTTGGCTAAGGACAGAGGGAAAGGGGGTTCCCAGGTAAGACCAGCTTTCCCAAATGTCTTCCCTGCCATTATCTGAAAAAAAATTTAATAGAAGCGAAAAAGCAATATTTTATTAGAATACGTTTATATGAGGAAAAACATACAACATTTATTTATTATAAAGTTAATGAGAACAGTGAGTTGGTTTTCGTGAATCCATACATTTGAGATGAGGGTACAGATCCTTACTGTGGCTTTACAACCTCAGAATTCCAGTTCATTTCTGTATTTTCTTTGGGTTGCAAATATTGCGAAAATTTCAATCCATGTGAATAAGTAGTTGTAAAAGGTAAAAGATTTTAGGTGGCTGTTTTTACAACTTGGAATATGTTTTAATTAAATGGAGGTGAGAGAAGTTTATTCTGAATTTTGCACACAAAGAAATTAGTAGTAGGAGTCTGTGTCTGCCGCCTCCCAAATGTGTTAGAATTTGAGTTACTTAAAAGTTAAACTAAAAAAAATTAGTTTTTAACCATAGTAATATCTTCACAGTTAAAACATTAAATTACAGAAAACTTATAATACAGTTTAGTAGTTCCTTCCTCTAGCTCTTTCTTCCCAATTCCTTCTCACCAAATACAACTGCTTTCAACCACTTTAATCTGCTTTTCTGAGTGTTAACCTCTACATCTCTAAATAATCTTGTTCTACTGTTCTTTGAGTCACCTGGTTTAATTATCTGCTATGTAATTTCTTTTATGGTGACTGAGGGTTTTACCCTGTTAATCTTCACCCCTCTTATCTTCTACATTATTGCCACACCTCTTCTCTCCATGGTACAAAGCTTGGTTAAACTTACTGTTTACATTATAATGACAATGTAAATATTGTTTGCTGCTGACCAGATAGTTTACTATGATCATTTCTGCTACAACCTTTATTTTTCCTTGAGTTGATAATTGCTTTGTTTATTTATTTCATTTACTTAGTTTACTATGTGATTGTTATAGGCTAAATTATGTCCTCCCCAAATATATATGTTAAAATCTTGGCCCTCAGTACCTCAGAATGTGACTGTATTTGGAGACAGACTGTACTTAGAGAGGTGATTAAGTGAAAATGAGGCCATTATAGTGGGCCCTAATCCAGTATGACTGGTGCCCATAAAAAGGAAATTAAGAAATGAGGACACAGATACATACAGAGGAAAGACCACATGAAGACACGATGGGAAGGTGGTCATCTGCAAGCCAAGGAGGGAGGCTTCAGAAGAAACCAACCCTGCTGACACCTGGGTCTTGGACATCTAGCCTCTAGAACTGTGAAAAAAATATATTTCTGTTTTTTAAGCCCCTTAGTCGGTGGTATTTGTTATGGTAGCCCTAGCAAACTAATGCAATTGACTAATTTTTTCCCCTCAAATGGTCCAACAATTATATCAATAATTTTCCCAAACCCTAAAGACTTCCAAACATTCTGTCCACTCCTCCTACCTTCCTATCTCACAGTCTTCTTTCAGGGATGCTACAAGCTAATATGGAACTTTGGGGTACATGGCCCTCCATCAGACTTGGTGAGCCACGTGTGGGTTGGGTTTCAGTCCCCTGGAGCTTTTGGATGGTGTGTCTGTGGGTAGGACACAGTCTGGATGACCTAAGTGCCCCACCTGCAGTTCCCCTGCTATCATCGGCACTTATTCTCCAGGCGCTGGATGAAGGACATCCTCCTCTTCCCCACTCTCCTTGTCTGCATCACTTGTTTCCTGAATCCTGTGTCATTCTCTTTTTGGTTTACTCCCTCCTTTTGACAAAGCAAGCTTCCCAGTGATTTTCTAGAAATGATATATGGGAAGCCACATCTTAAATCCTTAAATATCTGAAAATTTTTTTATTATACCTGAACTCTTAATCAATAATTTGGTCAAGTGTGAGGGTATAATAATTCAAGGCTGAGAATAAAATTTCCCTCAGAACTTTGAAGTTACTGGTCTACCGTATTCTGTCAGCCAGTGTTGAAAATTCCCATTATATTTGTTTCTTTCTTTTTTTCCCTAAGCAAAGTTTTTTTTTTTTTTTTTTTTAATATTTATTTCCTTGGTTGTGCTGGGTCTTGGGCTTCCCAGGTGGCTCAGTGGTAAAGAATCCACGTATAAATGACAGGATTCTCAGGAGACACGGGTTTGATCCTTGGGTCAGGAAGATCCCCTGGGGGAGGAAATGGCCACCTACCCCAGCATTCTTACCTGGAAAATCCCACCAACAGAGGAGCCTGGCAGGCTATAGTTCACAGGGTCACAAAGAGTTGGACACGACTTAGCAACGGAGCATGCATGCGTGCCAGATCTTAGTCGCAGTACGTGGGATCTTCAGTTCCCTGAGCCTATGGGATCTAGTTCCCTGAGCAGAGATTGAACCTGGGCCCCCTGCATTGGGAGCATGGAGTCTTAGCCAGTGGCCCACCATGGAAGTCCCAAGCCAAGCTTTTTATTAAAAGTGATAGCTTTTGCACAAGGGAGTAGGCAGAGGGGAAAAGAAGTGCCAGGTGGCCAGGGTATTTCTAATGATCTGATTACCTGTATTGGTACACAAGGAACAATTCTGAAATCCTAAGGAAAGCTCACTTACAAACAGGGCTTTGCAATTATATATAGAAAATAGTGCAAGAGTAACGTGATTTTACACTGAGCAATGATACATGTAAAAGCATTTAGGAACTCTGAAGGCATGAAAATAATACCATAATTTTGACCCTGGTTGGAGGGGTGTTTGGTAATGCAGAAGAGAAAGACTCCACCAGTGATGTACAATTCAGTTCATTTTAGGCTTGATTCAAATTTGGCACAGAGAAATCAATTATTTTCAGGAAGCACTGAGAAATGGTTTATTTGGTATAATATCTTAGGAGGCTTCATGCTGGGAGAAAAGTGAATATTCTGTGAGTACAAAGAAATTGCTTGATCCAAATTCATTCAACAACAAAAATTTTTTTAACAAAGTTTTATTTAATTATTATTATTTTTTGGCCATGTCATGTGGCTTGCAAAATCTCAGTTCCCCGACCAAGGATCAAACCCATGGCGGCTGCAGTGGAAGCTGAGAGTCCTAACCACTGGCCCTCCAGGGAATCCCATCATTCAGCAAATGTTCACTGAACACTGCCATGTGCCCGTGCTGATGCCAAGTGTTGGGGATGGAGAGGTGAGTCAGATAGACCTGGCCTCTGCAGCCCTAATGTCTGCCCTGAGTGGAGGAAATGGACATGAACAAATCAGAATACATCAAGCAGTTACTTAATTAAATTGAGTTGAGGTTTATAGCAGAGAGTGTGCAGGCAGTAAAGGGAGCCTCTGGCTGGGGGGCCGTCAGACCCTAGTCCAGGGGCTTATGTGAGTCAGGCCTCTGGAGGAGGTGGGCTTTATCTGAGAGTAAAGGATGGGTGTGGTGAGACATGTGAAGGACCTCAGGAAGAGAGCTCCAGACAGGGGGCATAGTGTCTGCTGGGCAGGGAGAAAAGTGGTATATTTTAGGAGCCTAGGAAGCATCCATGTGGCTGTACCATGCTGGATAAGAGTTGGGGAGACAAGGATGGAGGGCTCGGCAGAGCCTCAGCTGTGGAGGGGTTTGGTGTTGATCCAAACAACAAGCAGGAATTACAAGCTTTTGTAAAGGGGAGTGACATGATCAGATTCACCTTTTAAAAAGAATGCTTTGAATGGAATGGGAAAGGATGGAGGCAGGGGATCGGTATTGCCATCAAGGGTCGCAATGAGGTAGGCTGAATTTGTGTTGCGGGGTCAAAAGAAGTGGGGGAGATTCTGGAGATACTGGGAGATAGAATTGACTAAAAAATAGCTTATTCTCCTTGAAGAGAGAGGTGTTTTCTGCCACAGGGCTGAGTGTTTGTGGCATGTGGATGAGGGTAGGACAGGGGTGGCGAGATCGTGGCAAGGCAGAAGGAATCTGTGGAGACCCATGGGAGCCTCCATTCAGACAGACAGAAGAATCAGCAAATCCTGTGGTGAAGACCCAGGGCTGAACAAGTTTCTGACGTCTGCGTAGACAGCAAGGGGTTGGGGACAGAGCCTTAGGAAGACAGTGGTTGGCAAGAAAGTCAGCTCCTGGCCACGGAGAGATGTGAGGTGGCCTTGGTGAGTCTGACTTAGTGGGGTTCTCAGAGCTCTCGATGAGGGTCAGAGTGTCCCACAGAGGGCTGGCCTCCCAGAGAGGAAAGATGACTGCAGGAAAATAAAGATTCTCATCAGCTCTGCTAATTCTGCCCTCAATAAACAGAGATACGGCTCCTTAAAGGTGACTCAGTTCTGCCAATGTGACAGAAAAGCAGTGTTTCCCCAAACACAGTTCTGTGCATGCTGTTCATCAAGGGAATACAGTATGTTCCATTGTTCAGAGGCATTTGTTCACAGAATCCTGTTTTCCATGGAGCATCCTATGGAATAGGAAGTGAATTCTCTAGAACTCACTTTGGAAAGTGTGCAACTTGTTAATTACTATTATGGAGATGTGTATGAAGATTATGGGGGGACCGTGAGGTAAGAGACAGCCACGCCCCTCCCAGGAGGTGAGAGGAGACAGGATTTCAGATGCAGCTTGAAGGGTGGGCAGGGTCTGCTGGGTGGGTCAGGGTGAGACAGGGAGAAGAGGGCTCCAAGGATGGTGCTGGACGCAGTGGGACCAGCACACTTGCTCATTACATAGGATTTGTGTGTTTCACCAGCAAAAGAATCACTGCTGTGAATGCAGAATCTTTGGGCCCTTGTAGTAGAAGATTTCTGAAACAGGACTGAGTGAGAAATACAGAAAGATAAAGAAGCTAGGATTAGTTGATAACAGCTAGAAACGTGGATATTTCTCATCCTGTGCACAGCAGGAGGAGAAGGAGCGTCAGCTAAGGTAGAAGGGGTATCACTTAGGCCTGCTTGGGTTTGAGGTGTTGTCCTTTCTGGATAGATGAATGGCTTATTAGCATCTTATACAAAACAATTACAGGGGATTCGCTCATGGCCTTTCAGTCTCAAAACTACAAAGTTCCTTTACAAACACTGCAGGTGCTGTTATAAAAATGAAGTGACCATAAGAGGGCGCCAAAGACAAAAGTATGCTGTTATTTTCCTAAGGCATGAATTCAGCAGAATACCCTCTGAAAACAGGGTATAAAAGGGAAGGAGAGGATCTGAAGAGGGCAAGGATTCAAGAATTGGAGAAAGAATGAACTCACCCACGGAGGCTTACAGATTCATTTATAGTTCTAGTAGCAAAGTATGAAAATTACAGACAGAACAAACAAAATCTATCCACTGTTCAACTAGAGCCCGTGTTACAAGATTTTCAAAAGGGACTTAAAATTTTTACCCTTAAGGATAGTTTTGTGTTTTGCCTCCAGACCCCTAAAACTCTGTGGGTGAATAGGGCTTTCTCTTTGAAGACAATGTCTGTCTTTCTGCAGGCTCTAAATGAATATAATCCCTACAGTTTCTACTCCTCAGAGCACAGGTCAGGAAGGACTGAACATTTCTTTCCACTGTCTCATCCTCAGGTGCTTCTAGGGAAAAGATGAAATTCTGTTTCAACATGCTTAAATTGTTCAAGAGCCATTTAAACAGTAATTCGTAGTTTTTGTTTTTCAGACGGTTGAGGCGTGTTTAGCTTCTCTGATTTTATTTCTGCGATGCTAACATATCCACTTGTATAAATAATATTCATGAGTTGAAAGAGCTTTAATAGAGTCATGGAATTTCAAGACTCTTTTGAATTGCTTAAAAATGCTTGTTTGGATGGTGAAAAATTAAACCTTTTTGCCTCTCCCTCCTCAATAGTTTATATTTATGAACAGCTAAAATCCTAACCTTCACTAAAATAAATGGATTTCAAAGAATTCTGTGATCCATGACAGACTATTTGGGATTTTTATTAAATAGCACATAAATTTATACTGAAAATTTCTGTTAACCCAGAAGAATAAAGTAAGAATTGTTCCTCGAAGGAAATGGGGTTCTTTCTCTGTGGTGCCAAATTTCCCAATGAAAACAGAGGAATTCAGCTTATAAAAAATCATGCATCAGAAAGTTCAAAGGTCCTGAAAATCTTGGGCTGGCTTGTGGTCCTTGAATACCTAGAAAACTTGAAATAGATTCACTGGAGTGTATAAAAGAATATGTTAGACAGGGAGACTGGTTTCTAGAAAGAGAGCTTGTGCCTTGCTTATCATATAAACAGACATATTTTCTCTTTCTTTTTCCCTTTTTGGTGAGGGTGTCAAGAAGAAGTTGTATGGTTGTGATGCAGGTAACTGCTTAAGCTTAAAAAAAAAAAAAAAACAACCCATGAAACAATAGATCTCTGAAAGCATTTAACATTGAAAGCTGTTTCCATGGAACTGAGGAGGCCGTTTTTATCCAAGAGAAGAACCGGGGCCAGAAACAATCAAGGTTAGGGATAAATGGGCGCCTTGTGGATGGAGAAGTGCTAAAAGTGGGGACCTCTTGGGATTAGTGTTTTGATGCATGTGTAATAAATGACCAGAAAGAGACGAAGGACAAAAACTCTTCAATGCTATTCTCCCCAATCGTCCCACCCTCTCCCAGTCCCAGAGTCCAAAAGTCTATTCTATACATCAGTGTCTCTTTTGCTGTCTCATAAGCAGGGTGATTGTTACCATCTTTCTAAATTCCATATATATGCGTTAGTATACTGTATTTGTGTTTTTCTTTCTGGCTTACTTCACTCTGTATAATAGGCTCCAGTTCCATCCACCTCATTAGGACTGATTCAAATGTATTCTTTTTAATGGCTGAGTAATACTCCATCGTGTATATGTACCACAGCGTGGGAGGGGGGAGGGAGGAGGGTTCAGGATGGGGAGCACGTGTATTCTGGTGGCGGATCCATCTCGATGTATAGTAAAAGTAATACAATATTGTAAAGTTAAGAAAAATTTAAAAAAAAAATAATAATAAAAAAAAAAAGAAAAAAACAACAACAACAACAAAAAAAACTCTTCAGGTTTGTGGAGGACATCAGATGCACAGAATCACTGCTGGGCTGAAAGTCAAACACACTTAGAAGGGAGGAGAGGAGGCAGAAACAAGTGTAGTGTAGTGTGTGTGTGTGCACGTGTGTGTATGCATGTGTATATAGGCAGGTGTATATATGGCAGGTTGGGAGATGGTGGACCAGGACTGGACATGCTAAGTTCAAAGTTATGAATGAGGAGATGCTGCCTGATGTGATAAAGCCAGGGTGTGGCTCTGTGGGCTGTGTGAGAGCTCCTCAGGTAGCCATTCCTGCCAAGTGGAGGATCTGCTCAGCCTGGGCTCCAGAGGGCTTTTGTGTGCTCAAAGTTCTGAGTAAACCTTGTAAAGTAGATTCTTTGAAATCAAACCAAATGCTCTTCTGCCTTCATAGGCTGTATGAAGAACAAAAGAATATATAGTTGTATGTATATATATAAAACATTTTTTCCCCACTACGTTTACAGCTGTGAGCATCTCTCAATGCCTTGCAGCATTTGTACTTGGAAGGGCTGCAATAAACCTCGTGTTACTACTGAATGTCAGATGGGTCCTGCTGTCTACAGAAGCAGGGAGAGCAGGACTCCCAGGCCTGTGCTGCCTTGCTCCAACTATCTTATCTCTTTTTGTTTCTCTTGTGATGTGTCTTCTTTTTGCCTCCCTCCCTCTCTTCTTTCATGAAAGTATATCAAACATACAGAAAAGAACTGAGAATAATTTAATGAGAGCATTCGTACCCATCTCTGACACTTTACAATATTAACATTTCATTTGTGCTAGATTATTTTTTTTTGAATACATAAAACATTACACATTCAGTGGAGGACTCCTTGTACCTTTCTCAAAATCCTCATCTCTCTCTCCTTCCTTTCTTTTCTCCTTTCCCAGAATTAACTACTTTTTTCAAAACTGATGCATATTTCTTCTGACATTAAATTTTTGCTGCATACCACATGTTTGTTTCAAAAAAGCCATATATGGTTTTTTTTTGAGGGGGTATTGCTAAAACTTTACTTATATGATACAGGGTAGGTGTGATTTTGCTGATTGCTTTGGTCATTCAGTACTGTCTTGGAGCAATATCCTGGTGGTATATTGAGATTCAATTTATTCATTTTCATTGCTGTTTTGTATTTCATTATTTGATATAGTAAAATTAAATAATCGAGTCACCTTTGGATGAACATTTAAGTTGTTTACAATTTTTCACCACTTATAACCAATGTCCTTGTAACACTCTTTGTGATTCCCTTGAGCTTATACAACTAAGAATTTTCTATTCATTCATTGGCCACTAGTCACATTTGGCTGTTGAGCACTTGAAGGGTGGCTAGTCCAAACTGGGCTGTGTTGTAAGTGTAAAAATCATACTGGATTTTGAAGACTTAGTACAAAAAATAGATTGTAAAAATCTCAGTAATTGAAAACATATGGGTTATAATTTGAAATGGTATCTTAGCTATGTTAAATAAAATGATTCACTGATATTAGTTTAACCTGTTCCTTTTTATTTGTAGTGTGGCTCCTAGGAAATTTAAAATTACACATGTGGCTTGCATTTGTGGCTCACGTATTTCTATCGGACAGTGCTAGGATTAGTATGATTCTCTAGGTTTGGGTTTTGTGTGTTTTTCTCATTTTCTCTTCACTCCTTCTTTATCTTCTTTAATGGCATTTGATTTTTAGAGCCAGTGCTTACCTATGAAGGAGCTCCTTTCACTGCAAACCCACCAATCATGTCAGTCTTCTTGTAATCGGCCCTCTTAGGCTCTTCCTGGCTGTTTAATTTCTGCCTGTGCAGGGTAACTGCTCGGGATACTTGCGTGTGTTCAGATGCTCCGGATGGCTGAAGGTGTTTGATGCTTGACTCTCGGATACAGGGAATGTGTGACTCATTATTTATGGAGTTTGGGGTTATCACAGCACTCCATTACGCCTTCTCAAAATTATTGGTTTGAAATTCTGCTTAAGGACACAGATTTAGCTTTAAGCTATCACGCCCAAACTTATAGTATCTGTGAGTCAGCTTCTCTACCCAAGAAACTGAATAAATCTCTGAAATGCTAATCCATCTTTAAGGAGCCCAGTAGTCAGAGTTTCAAGAGAGAGTTTCCCCCTCCCTTTCTCCCCCACGAACCCTGGCCATTATTCTCGCTAAGAAGGCAGGGATTTGAGACACTCTCAATCCTGCTTGAGACAGGGATCCTGTATGCACCATTCTGCTGCTCTCACAGCAGCCTAAAAGATGGCAGCTAAGCCAAGCTGGAAGGCGCTTCTGTTCCCTATAGTGGTGGCTCCCCCATGTGTGACACGGCTCTGCTCTCTCGGCATCACCATTTCCAATGAGAAAATAAATTGCCTCTGTGCAGTCGCATGCAAAGCAGAGAGCCCTGTGAGCCGGCTGAAGCCGGGAGGTTGATGGAGAGCAGGAGTTCCGCGCACCGATTGTCAGAGGGAAGAGGGACGGATGATTTTTCATTGTCTGCTGAGCTCTGAGCACACCCTCTCGGAGTGGGTCTCAAATTTGAAAACAAATCTTCACAGTAGCTTTTCCAAGCTGCTTGGTTTTAGAAGAATGGCACTCTGGTCTAAATTCTTCAAAACCCCACAAAGTTGAGCGACACAGCTTCTATTTTAGCCGAACTTAACACTCCTCTCTACGAAGGCTTTGTCTTCACAAATGCAGGGCCTGTGCTGTGCTTAAAATGTGGGCTTTGGGGTCAGGCAGTGCTACGTTTGAATTGCAGCTCCACCACTTTCATTAGTCTTGTGAGCCTGGGCAAGGAATGGGTCTCATTTTCCATAAGCCTCATTTTCCACAGCTGGATAATGGGAACAACGAGCAACACTCACTTCTCCTTACTGGAATGATGTTAACTATGACGACAACTGTTGTTATACTGTAAACCAGTCTGGAAAGATTTGATTGAATCAAGCAAGTGGATGGATGCTTTGGAACCAATGGGCTGTGTGGTTGACTTTAATTGTTTTCAAGCTTAGTCTGAGATGTTTACCTCCTGACCATTGAGCCAATTTTTCCAGGAGAGTGATTTTCCAATGGATACTCTGCCCCCATCTCTAGGACGCTAGATCAGAATATTGAGACAATATGGCCCCCCGAAAATACATACATTAAATTTTATATTACAGTTTGAATTTGGAGAATTTTATAAAAGCAAAAACTTCTTTATTTTTTCTACCTGTTTATTGCTACCAACCCATCTCCCTCCACCCTCATGCACACATGCTCAGTCATGTAACCCCGTAGACTACAGCCCGCCAGGATCCTCTGTCCATGGCTTTTCCAGACAAAAATACTGGAGTGGGTTGCCATTTCCTTCTCCAAAAACTTATTTTTTATTCCACATGACCGTGGCTCAGAAAGTATGACACAGCCTTCTTGGATAAGGCTACATGGAATATAGATTCTAGGAATGATCTTCAAGGTGGGAAGAAGGACTTTTGTGGTGGGGAAGGGGATAAGACTCCACAATCCCAAGGCAGGCAGCTGGGGTTCAGTCCCTGGTTAGGGAACTAGATCCTACATACTGCAACTAAGAGTTTGGCTGCTGCAACTAAAAAAAAATTGCCACATGTCACAACAGGGATTGTAGAAGAACCAGTGTGCTGCAACTAACCTGGTGCAAACACACAAACAAAAAGGTGAGTAGAGACTTGCATGTATGATATTTTTGTGATAAACACAAAACCGCTTTAGGGATGCTTCTAAATAATTTTACTTGTGTTCCTGCAGTTCTGTTACTTATGTGAATGCCATTGTAGACTGGCATCATTAGATCAGGATAATAAATCTATTCCTGGCTAATTTACCTGTTGTCCTTGTTCTATAAAAATAGAATTTAATTTAGACTATGGATTGTGGTTACAAGAAGCCATTCGAGGCAAGCTGGGGGAGAAGTGTTAATGGGCCTAGGCTGAGCATCCTTGATGAGCACATCACTCCTAAGGGATTGAAAAATGTTCTTGAGAGGCAACAAAAATGCTGACTCTCTTAACATAGGCAGCCCAGAGATCCATGCGTTATACAGATATACAGGAGAACTGTGGCACTGAAATCCAGCAAGGGACAATTAGGGAAAAATACCTGAAATGACACCTTAGGGGGATGGTAACAGAAAGAGGGCGAGAAACACCACCTGGCTTCACCCGGGTCATCTGGGCTTATTCTGATTTGGGGTGAAGTGATGGACCAGTGAGGCCCCAACAGTCACTCTCAGCTCCCCCAGGGATATGGAGCCCCCAGAATGTGCTCAATGACACCCACCACCCCCAGGCCTTCTGCTTAGAGGGGCATGGAGTGAAAACCCTCCAGCAGCTTTTATGCTCCTATACACACATTACCTTAATGCGCTTGCTTACAATAGCTACCTTACCTCATTTTCTTCCTGCTCTTCAGCTTGGCCTTCAAAACCTGTCCCTTTTGTATTTTTTCTGCTGTTGCTATTTACTCCTAAAAGAAGAGCTTGAGAGAGTCCCACTGATGGGTGCATCTTAGTTTTGCCCCTGACCCCATGACCCTTAACATTCAAACAACATATAATTAGTTCAGTGGGTGAGTTACTGTGTTAATCCCAATTGTGGGCTGTTCTTTCCATTCTTATAACAAACTCCATGCAAGATTGAGCTCTGCAGGCAAAGGAGGCCTTCTCCTCCTCTAGGGGTTGGGGCTGGCTTTTCTTCGGCTCCCCACAGCCAGGCTGAGCCAATCCTCCTTTTCTTTCTTCCGCCTGAAGATTTTATTTAGGCCTCTAATATTTTTGTTCTTATGTCACTGCAGTCCATGGGGTCACCAAGAGTCGGACATGGCTGAGCGACTTCACTATCACTTTTCACTTTTCTGCATTGGAGAAGGAAATGGCAGCCCACTCCAGTGTTCTTGCCTGGAGAATCCCAGGGACGCGGGGAGCCTGTTGGGCTGCCGTCTATGGGGTTGCACAGAGTCGGATACGACTGAAGTGACTTAGCAGCAGCAGCAGCAGCAGCACTATATGTTACACTATATGTTAAATGATGCCCCGAATCATACATTGTACATTCCTATCTCCACTTTCTGAGGTGAAACATTTTCATTTCCATGATTACCTGCATTTCTTTTTTTTTTTAACTAGGAAAATTTCACTGAATTTTAGAAATGCTATATTTATCAAATAGATTGAGACAGTAATATAATATAATGATAAAAGAGACAATGGAAGAATATTTTGCTCTTTGAGAACACACTGAATTGTATAATGTATAATGACTTTATTTTCTCTTTGCTGCTCTCTACTTTTTATTAATACAAGTTATTTTTTGACTTTGCTTTGGATTTCTGAGGTAATGTAGTCTCAGCTACAGTCTACTACTATGTCAGAAAATGTCAGCATACAGGACTTGGCACAGGATTCTCCAAAGGTCAGATGCTCCTGAAACCAGTCTAGGTAGTGGGGACCTTTGCAAGAGAAAGGCAGGAAGTAATCCTAACTGCTGGTTTTGTCTGATTCAGGCACGTCTAAGGGAGTCTTGTCATCCCACAGGACAAATGGATGAGAAGGTTGGGACTCACTTGATTTTGTTGGAGGAGATAATCATACCCCAGGGAAAAGAGCCACCAGAATCCTGGGAGTGCCTGGTACTGGAGAACCTTTATTTGCTGAATCACTGGACTCTCATGTGGGTTTGTGGCAACGGGTGCAGAGGAAAATCATCTCAGTGTCCAGATTTGTTCACTTGCATGTAAAATTTTTGTTGTTCTCTTCAGATAGATACACAGAAGGGGGTATAAATATTCTCATAGTATTTGATGTGCCTGCACATGCTGTTTCTTCTACTTGGAATGGCTTTATCCCTACTTGTTTGACAGCTTGATAACTTGGTGAGTTTTTGTGTTTTAATTCACACTTTCCTAAACATGAACATGGGCTTCATTTCATATATTTGTTGACCATTTGAGTTTCCTTTTTAAGAATTGACTCTCATTGGATTATTCTTGTATTTTTCTTTACATATTTTGATGATACTCATTTGTTGGTTATATGTACTTCACATGTTCTCTCATATACAGCAGGAGTTAGCAAATTAATTTTAAGATTAATTGTTTTATAATAATAATTCATTGTATTCATTATGCAATTATGGTGTGGGGCATAATTCTGGTCAATGAAATAATAGGTTTATAAGAATTTTAAATATTTAAAAATATAATTTTATAAGAAATTGTCAAATGACCTTTCAAAGTAGTTTTAACAGTTTTTACTTTAGTGAGCAATGTATGAGAATTCCAGTTGCTCCATATCCTTGTCAACACTTAGTATTGCTTGCCTTTAATTTTAGCCTTTCCAAAGAGTATAAAGTGATATCTCATCATGATTTTAATTTCTGTTTCATTTCTCTGATGACTAATGATAATAAGCACTTTTTATATGCTTATTGGCCATTTGGATAACTTATTTTGGGAAGCAGTTAATAGATTTTTAACTGTTAGAACAATCTTTTGAACTGGAGTACCAGACTCTGATGTTGGGAGGGATTGGGGGCAGGAAGAGAAGGGGATGACAGAGGATGAGATGGCTGGATGGCATCACTGACTCGATGAATGTGAGTGTGAGTGAACTCCAGCAGTTGGTGATGGACAGGGAGGCCTGGCGTGCTGCGATTCATGGGGTCTCAAAGAGTTGGACATGACTGAGTGACTGAACTGAAACTCTACTTAGTCATGATCAATTTTTTCATACTTTGTTTACTTTGCTAATATATTTTTAAAAATATTTTCATATTTTCTTATAAATGAGATTGGCCTGTAATTTTTCCTTCTCACAATCTGTTTGTCCTATTCATAAAATGAATTGGGGCACTTTTACTCATTCTTTATTTTGGGGGACATTTTGATAATGTAAGAGTTATCTACAGCTTGAGGGTTTGATAAAACAATGAGAGAGCTGTCAGGGTCTAATGCTTTCACTGATTATGGTTCTAACCCAGTACCCTGTTTCATCTTTAGACAGTTTTGGCAATTTATCTTTTTCATTTCATCTCGATTTCAGATTGATTGGCATAAAGTTTTCTGTAGCATTTCCTTATGATGTTTAAATATCTATTGAATCTGTAATTGGGTCCTTTAAAAATTTATTTTTATCTTTTTTTGGTAGGGGGGGTCTCTTTTTATTTTCTTCCTTGATCAATCTTGCTAGAGGTGTCTTTTTTATTGCTCTTTCTACTATTTATTTTATTTATTAATTTTATTATTTATTATTTCTGTCTTTCTACTCTTTGATTTTCTTTTTTCTTCTCCTAACTTGTGATAGATGCTCACTTTGTTGCCTTTAAATTCTTTTCTTTATAAAAATATACATTCAAGACTACAAAATTTCTTCTAAGTACCTCTTCAGGCATATCTCACAAATTTTGATGTGGAGCTTTTTCATCATTCAGTTCTAAATGTTCCATACTTTGGCATGACCTCTTTGTTCTATGAATTATTCAGAAATGTCTTATAAATTTCCAAATACATGGGTCTTTTTGGATGGGGCTATCTTTTTATTAGGGCTTCCCTGGTGGCTTAGATGATAAAGAATCTGCCTGCAGTGCAGGAGACACAGATTTGATCCCTGGGTCTGGAAGATCCCCTGGAGGAAGGAATGGCTACCCACTCCAGTTTTCTTGCCTGGAGCATTCCATGGACAAAGGAGCCTACAGTCCATGGATCGCAAAGAGTTGGACTCGACCGAGCAACTAACACTATCCTTTTCTTATGAGTCCCAACCTTATTATATTACAGTCAGAACACATGATCTGAGCTGGTTGGTTTGAATGACACAGACATCAGCCTTTCATTCTTAGATCCAAACACTTTGAAATCAGGAAGAACAAGACCAAAGAGAATGAAGAGACCGGACAGAAGTAACTTCTTTGATTAACACATGGTAGTGTGTATTTATTAATGGTGCTCTCTCAATTCAGCCCACCCTCTCCTTCCCCTGGACTAGAGAATTTAGTCCATTCTCTAAATGGGTTCATCAATACCACCTTTCTAGATTCCATATGTATGTATTTCTATATAATATTTGTTTTTCTCTTTCTGACTTACTTCACTATGTATGACAGGTTCTAGGTCCATCCATATCACAAATGACTCAAATTCATCCCTTTTTATGGCTGAATATACTATTCCATTGTATCTATGTACCACGTCTTTATCCATTCATCTGTTGATGGACACCTGGATTGTTTCCATATCCTGGCTATTGTAAATTATGCTGCTATGAACATTGGGGCACATGTATCTTTTTGAATTTTGGTTTTCTCAGGATGTATGCCCAGTAGTGGGATTGCTGGGTCATATGGTATGAGTAACTGAATATTAAAATGGACATTTTAGCTGAAACTCAAAGATGATGAGTGACAGATACCATATGTTACTTTATGATGCCAGTTTGCAGAGAAAATATTTGGAAAACAAGTTTTCTCTCTCTCAAGCATACATTCACATCAGCAGTGGAAACAGTTGGGTTTTGGAGGTTAGAGAGAATTTTTGAAGAGAAGTTCTTTGTAGAGAGCTTCATCATGAGTAGCCCCTGTCCTCATGATGGGAGGGGTGAGTTATACCCCACTTTGCCTTAAGCCTAGTGAGGGGAGGTGTAACAGGAAAACCCAGACAGTTTCCACGATCCCTGCAGAATGGAGGGCATAGTGGCTTGGTGTCTGACTCCCATTGAGTACATCTTAGAAGTATGAGAGGTGGGCCAGCTATCTGCTGGTGGATGATTTCGAGGTCACCCTGTGTTGGGGCAAAGGGGCATGAGTTTTCCTAAGGGCTAGATGACTGCATGTGTGTAAAAGACTTGAGTCGCTTCCAGTAGGGGCTTCTGGAGGGTCCATAGGACTCTCCTGACAAAAACTGGAAGTGGACTGCCCAGAGACATTCCTGGAAGTACTATTGTACTAGGGAGACTGCAGGAAGTGATTAGTTGTACTAGATATCAATTTACCTGTGTCAAGGAGATTGTAGGTAAGAAATCAATGGGAATCTCTGAATAAATAGTGAAAGTGCTTCACAAGAGGATCAGAGTAGGATCAGAGACTCAGGTGCCATCAAGTCGTATCCATGGAGCCAGTCAAGTGCCAGTCAAGTAGCAGCTTTCCTGCTCCCTTCACTCTTCCCTCTGTGAGCCCTCAATCTTGGAATGTCAGGAATGGCAGCTGAGAAAAGAGAGAGAAATGGAGTAACAAAGTTGAAAGTCAGTGACTTCCTTTTACCAGGTAGCAAGTCATTCTTGGGGTGAGAAAGATCAGCTGAACTTTGAATGAAGTTAGAAGATTTGACTATTATGTGGGACTGGACATTCTAATTGCCTCTTTGAAACTGTGTCTGTAGGATTTTTTTTTCCTATAAGTCATTAGAAGAATCATAGGAAAGTCCGAGTTTTACACGGGGGCAAAAGTACATACTCTATTGAATAAATGTTAAAGGGATATAGAAAGACAAATATAAAGCTTTTTGATCACATTCCATGAATTGTGATTATTCAGTGTATAGCTTTTATCCAACATAGAGTGGAATTCTTAGGTATTTCAGAAAATTATTTCTTCCTAAGGCTTCGGTGTGAGGAGACTGATGGCCAGAGAAGATAATGGGAAGCAGGTAATAGTATCAGCCTAAGCACACTCTCTTTCATGCTCATCCTTAAGGGGGTGGACTTTGGGGCATCTTTCTAATACTCTTCCTGCATGGAGCCTACCCTGGGCCACACGAGAGAGGTTACTAGACCATGACTGATTCTTAAAGCTATCCAATGCCCCTGAATCTTTTCCTCCAAGTAGAGGCAGAGCCCTGCCCCTGGATTCTGCACCAGGACACAGAATTGCGGTGACTTGTGACTATGGTGAAACACCACTATTTTGTATTCACTGTAGGAGCTTCTTCTCCTGTGTACCCATGTGTATTACACTCATCATTGTACTTACTTCCTCACATTGTGATTATCTGTTTACACACTATATTGACTACTTGACTGCCATAACAGAATACCAGAGACTAGGTGACTAACACAAAATAAATAAGTTTTTTCATAGTTCTGGAGGCTGGACATCCAAGACCAAGGTTCCAGGTTCAGTTTTTGGTAAGACGTCACCCCGTGGTCTGCAGATGGCGGCACCTTGCTGTGTCCTCATGGCTTTTCCTCTGTGTGCATGCACTGACAGCAAGAAAGTTCCAGTATCCCTTCTTCTTCTAAGTGAAAAGTGAAAGTAAAAGTCGCTCAGTCATGTCTGACTCTTTGTGACCCCATGGACTATAGAGTCCACAGAATTCTCTAGGTCAGAATACTGGAGTGGGTAGCCTTTCCCTTCTCCAGGGGATCTTCCCAACCCAGGGATCGAACCCAGGTCTCCCGCATTGCAGGCAGATTCTTTACCATCTTCTTCTAAAGACAGCAGGTATTTGGATTGGGACCCCACCAATATGACCTAAATTTAGCCTTAATTCCTTAATTCCTTCCTTAAAGGCCTTGTCTCCAAATACATTCACCCTGGGATTAGGGCTTCAACATATGAATTTTGGAGGAACATGATTCAATCTAGAACATGTATCATTTACTACCATCAGACTACGAGCTCCACGAAGCCAGATACAATATTATATAATTCATTTTGAATCCCCAGGACTTAGCACAAAATCTAACACATAGGGGATGCTTTATCAATGTTTGCATGTATGCTGGTCTGATTTTAGACAGTTTTATCTCCGTATAACTACCTTCTCCTCATGTCCTTGACTCATGTGGACCTGTCATAACCAGTGTCTATACCAAGGGTGGTAGTCATGGCTGCTCTTTCTAAATATCACTCACTGTCTACTTACTGGACACTTGTAAGAACTGCATTTCTTGGGCTCCGTGTGATTGGGTGGGGCTTTGGATTAGTACTGAATGAAGAGTTGTGAGTGGAAGTGATGGGAGTCACTTCTAAGATGGAGCATTTAAGTGATGACGTAAGACCCTGTAGCCATCTTTTGTTTTCTCTCATGTTGGTGATGTTCCTAATAGAGGCTGCTTCATCACCCGCACCTTAGAGTGAAAGACACATGAAGTGGACTCCTCAGTCAAGCATGGTGAACAGGCAGTTAAATAAGATAAGTATTATTTATAAAATCTACTATATTTTGGGGTTGTTTGTTACTATAACATAAACCAGGTGGCTCAGTGTTAAAAGAATCTGCCTGCCAGTGCAAGAGACACAGGAGACATGGATTGGATCCCTGGGTTGGGAAGATCCTCTAGAGGAGGAAATGGCAACGCACTTCAGTATTCTTGCTTGGGAAATCCCATGGGCAGAGGAGCCAGGTGGGGTGGGCTGGGGTGGCTACAGTCTATGGGGTCGCAAAGAGTCGGACATGATTGAGCGACTAAGCACACGAATCAGCCCGTTTTGACGGATACATTGTCTCAACCCCCTTAGATCTCCGTGCAATCCAGACAGTGCATGGGCACATTTAGCCAGCTACATATGATACTTCAGTCAAAGAAAAAGGCCTTGCTATTTCACCCTTTCAGCTTGTTGAAATCCCAGTCACTCTTAAGCTCAGGATAAATGAATTCCTCCTCCATAAAGCCTTCCTCTGCCATTACCACTTGGGATCTATCCTTCCCTCTTTAGGATCCTACACGACTTTATACTGTAACCTCATCCAGGCTTGAAGGGCAGTAGTTTGTGTCATAGTCTGTTTCCCCTCCGACAATGAGGATAGTGATTCCAGTGCATGTCTTTCCTCACAGCAACTAGCAAAGCTCATAAATGATGGTTAAGCTTTTCCTCCACACCCATCACCAGGCATACTGTTTCCTCTAAGAAATGGTGAATGTGGTAGGTATTTCAACTCCTGAATTGGAAAGAACATGGAATTTGGATTCATACAGACGTAGGTTTTAATTTTTGGCTGTGTCATGCACTAGCTATATAGCCTTGGGCAGGTTATTAAACCTTTCTAAGTCTTGGTTTCCCATTTTTAAAATGAGGGGTAATTCTTATGTTACAGATTTGCTATGAAGATTAGATGATGTGTGTCACACACCCAGGAGTGTCTAGAATGCAACAGGTGCCAGTTAGTGCCAGGTCTTTTTCTTTTTTAATTCATTCACTTGGGAAAGCAGGATTGGATGGTGAGTGAAGGTCTCTGACAGGCTGTGGAGGAGATGGTCTAGAACACCTGGCTTTTGCAGTTTCACTCTAGAAGGACATTTACGGATCACATAGAATCTTTTTTTCACCTTTTCTCTAAATTTCAGTTCAGTTCAGTTCAGTCACTCAGTCGTGTCCGACTCTTTGCGACCCCATGAATCACAGCACACCAGGCCTCCCTGTCCATCACCAACTCCTGGAGTTCACCCAAACTCATGGACATCAGGTCGGTGATGCCATCGAGCCATCTCATCCTCTGTCGTCCCCTTCTCCTCCTGCCCCCAATCCCTCCCAGCATCAGAGTCTTTTCCAATGAGTCAACTCTTCCCATGAGGTGGCCAAAGTACTGGAGTTTCAGCTTTAGCATCAGTCCTTCCAATAAACACCCAGGACTGATCTCCTTTAGGATGGACTGGTTGGATCTCCTTGCAGTCTAAGGGACTCTCAAGAGTCTTTTCCAACACCACAGCTCAAAAGCATCAATTCTTTGGCATTCAGCCTTCTTCACAGTCCAACTCTCACATCCATACATGACCACTGGAAAAACCGTTGCCTTGACTAGACGGACCTTTGTTGACAAAGTAATGTCTCTGCTTTTCAATATGCTGTCTAGGTTGGTCATAACTTTCCTTCCAAGGAGTAAGCGTCTTTTAATTTCATGGCTGCAGTCACCATCTGCAGTGATTTTGGAGCCCAGAAAAATAAAGTCAGCCACTGTTTCCACTGTTTCCCCATCTATTTCCCATGAAGTGATGGGACCAGATGTCATGATCTTAGTTTTCTGAATGTTGAGCCTTAAGCCAACTTTTTCACTCTCCTCTTTCACTTTCATCAAGAGCCTTTTTAGGTAGCCATAAACCTCACACTTGAGCCAATTAGTGAGGAGTGATGTATGACAATAAAATATTTTGGTGGAATCTGGTTAAAAAATGGGCAGAGGAGCTGAATAGACATTTTCCACAAAAGACATACAGGTGGCCAACAGCACAGGAACAGTGCTCACCATCAGTCATCACAGGGAAATGCAGATCAAAACCATGAGTGAGTCCTCACCTTAACTCTTGTTTGACATGGATATTATAAAAAAAAACAAGAAATAAGAGGTCTTGGGTGAAAGGTAAAAGTCCTGGGATGTAATGTACAGCATCATGACTATAATTAACAATGCCATATTGTTTAAAGTTGCTAAGAGAGTAGATCTTAAAAGTTCTCATCACAAGAAAAAATTCTAACCATGGTCGTGTGTGTGTGTGTGTGTGTGTGTGTGTGTGTGTGTGTGTGTGCTCAGTTGTGTCTGACTCTCTGATCCCATGGAGTGTAGCCCACCAGGATCCTCTGTCCATGGAATTTTCCAGGCAAGAATACTGGAGAGGGTTGCCATTTCCTACTCCAGGGGATCTTCCCAACCTGGGAACTGAACCTACATCTCTTGGTATCCTGCATTGGCAGGCAGATTCTTTACCACTGGGTCATATGGGAAGCCCTGTTAATTTATTGTGGTGATCACTCTCTCTCTCTCTCTCTATATATATATATATATATACACACACATACATACATACATATATCAGTATGTTGTGCACCTAAAACTAATACAATGCTATATATGTATCAATTATATCTCTATAAAGAAGTTATTTAGGGCTTACTTGGTGGCTCAGTGGTAAAGAATCCACCTGCTGATGCAGGAGACACAGGTTCGATCCCTGATTTGGGGAGATCCCACATGCCACAGAGCAACTAAGCATATGTGCTGCAACAAGAGAAAGCACCACAATGAGAGGCCTGCACATCACAACTAGAGAGTATGCTGTGTTCATGTCAGCCAAAATTAAATAAATAAAGTTATATGAAAAATAAGAGAACATCAAATACATGCCCTTTCCAACTCAAGGCAGACAATAAATTTTCTAAAAAAAAAAAAAAAGAAGATGCTTAGATGGATAGCACTGAATACCTATAAAAGGTGATTTATTGCTATTTCAATAGAACATTTCATCCAGAAAATTTCTGGGTGTAGGATCTTTCTTATCCTGATAAGTTCATCTTTGCACAGTAGCAGAAAGGTCCTTGATTAGCTAGCAGTCTTTCAGTTATAAACAAGGGAAACCATAATCAAATTAGTTTAAAGAACAAGGGAAATTATTGGCCCATTTAACTTGCAAGCCTAGAGATAGATCTGGGATTCAGGTTCAGTTGGATCCAGGTGACCAATAGCTGTCAACAGAACTTTCTCTGATGCAATTTATTAGCTTTACTTCTTTTTTTCTCTTGACTGCATTCTTTTCTTTCTCATAATTGACATGTTTTTCCCTTTACTCTTTTCAGGTCAGAAAGATGGGTGCTAGAGTCTCCCATCTGACTTCTTCCTATCAGTGTGACCACCAAGGCAAGGGACAGGCTCTCTTACTGGCTCTACCAGAGAAGTCTTGGTAAGAATCTAATTGTCTGACCTGTGTTGCATGTCTAGTCATTGTTAGAGATGGGGGATGGAAGGAAATTCTGACTGATGAGACTGCATTTCAAGCCCATGTTCACGTGATTGAGGGACGAGGAAGGAATGTCTTGTGATTGACAGCCTCCCACGTCCACTTAGATGATTTATTATACAGAACTTCTCAGCTTCCCTTTGCCCTGTTTTATTATTCTTTTTTTTTTTTTTTACTCTAGAGGACTCTTTTCATTAAGTGTCCTCTTCACATGTGATACATTTTCTTCCACTGTTGTTTTTTACTTGGAGTTTATCAATTACTTAATTAGAATTAAAGGACTATTAACCTTTCTCCAATATGTAAGTTCAAATGGTGAACACTTAAGGGATTCCTTGGGAATGTCTCTGAAAGGAAATAATTGAATATGATAATATCATCTGAACTGTTACGATGATTAGTTGCTCATTTCCTAAGCATTTTCTCCAGGGTTGAAAAAGTATTTTGGGTAAAGCTTAAGCCTTTATACAGGTAGTGAAGGAGTCAAGCATTGCTGCTCCTGGGGAGCTTGTGGCAGGTGCCATGATTTTAAGAATGTGGGCTTGTGTCTTGGAAACCTAGTAGGAGGACCAATAATGTATTTCTCCCATCTATAAAGTAAACCTGGTGAAACTCCAAGAATATTTGTGTTATGGGTCAGATTTTTTGGTATATTTTAAAAAATTAATCAGTTGTTAAGTCATGTCCAACTCTGTGACCCAATGGATTGCAGCATGCCAGGCTTCCCTTTCATTTACCATCTCCCAGAGCTTGCTCAAATTCATGTCCAATGAGTCAGTGATGCTATCCAACCATCTCATCCTTTGTTGCCCCCTTTTAAAATTATTTAAAAATAATTTTATTTATTTATTTGTTTTTGGCTCTTCCAGGTCCTCCTTGCTGCCTAGGTTTTTCTCTAGTTGTGGTGAGTGGGGACTACTCTTTAGCTGTGGTGCACTGGCTTCTCATTGTGGTGGCTTCTCTTGTTGTGGATCATGGGCTCTAGGGCACCCAGGCTCCAGTCGTTGTGGTGCATGGGCTCGGTAGTTTTGGTTCCTGGGTTCTGGAGCACAGGCTCAGTAGTCATGGTGCACAGGCTTGGCTGCTCTGCAGCATGTGAGATCTTACTGGACCAGGGGTCAAACCCGTGTCTCCTGTGTTGGCAGGCAAATTCTTTCTCACTCAGCCACTCTCTTGGTATGTGTTGACAGTGTGACTAGATATGCCCAATACTGCCCTGCCAGTTATCCCTGGCAATGGTTAGTTTTGTGTATCAATTTGACTAGGGCAAAAGATGCCCAGATTAAACATTATTTCTGGGTGTACATGTGAGGGTATTTTCAGATGAACATTTGAACCAGTGGATTCAGTAAAGCAGATTGCCCTCCCCAATGTGGGTAGATACCAACTAATCCATGGAGGACCTAAACAGAACAAAAGGGCAGAGGAAGGAAGAATTAGCCCCTTTTTTTGCTTCTTGCCTGCCTGCTTGAGTTAGCCCACTGGTTCTGTTTCTCTGGAGAAACCTTGAGTAGTTACTTACTCTGTGCACCCCGCTGCCCCCCCAAAACCCCACTTCATCCCTCAAAACAGCATAAGCAACTGGTATTTCCATGCAGAGTTCTCTAGAAAAGGATGGGTATTATTGCATAAGGTTGAGACCTAATAAGTTCTACATCTCTAACAAAAAACAAAAAATTTGAGATTCTTACCACCCTCTAGTTGGGGATCATATTAATAGCTAGTTCATAGAGTGATTATAGGTTAATTTTGTGATCCAATGAGATAATGTATAAAGTACTTAGAACAACTCTGATATCAATGAGTTTTTCTTCTTATTACCAGGGTATTATCATGCCCTCTTTGAAAAACTAACATTTAAAATGGAATTAGACTTCTTTTACCACTTTCAAAGAAAAACAAAACACTCAATCAAAGCTTGCTCCAGATTTTCTGAATTCTTTCAGTGGCATGTGTTATCTTTTGGGGGAGGCTAATTCCATTTCCTCAGTCCTCCCTCCATTTTGTAATCTGAAGCTCTCAGGCTCTCTTTTCCTTGCTCAAAAATAGCAACTATCTTCTCTTGCATGCAGTTATATTTCCTCAGTATTTATTTATTTGTTCTGTCAAATACCATTAGTTCTCTGGGGTAGATATATTGCTATCCCTGTATTGTAGATGAGGATAGAACTTCCCTGGGCTTCCCAGGTAGTGCAGTGGTAAAGAATCCACGTGCCAAGGCAGGAGACATGGGTTTGATCCCTGGGTTGGGAAGATCCCCTGGAAGTGGAAATGGCAACCCACTCCAGTATTCTTGCCTGGGAAATTCCATGGACAGAGGATCCTGGCAGGCTACAGTCCATGGGGTCGCAAAAGAGTCAGACACCACTGAGTGAGCTGTTGAATGAAAGGAGCTCTAAGACTTCCCTGGCAGTCGAGTGGTTGAGACTCTGAGATTCCACTGCAGGGGACGCAGGTTCTATCCCTGGTCCAGGAACTAAGATCCCACACGCTGCATCATGGCCCTCCTCCCCACCCCCCCCCCCAAAAAAAAAAAAAAAATGAGCAGACTGAGCCCAGAGAGTTTAGGAAACTTGCTGAAGGTGCCCAGTCTGTGTGACATGGCTGAAAGTGAGGGCAGGGTCTCTGCTGCTGAGGGTGGTTGTCCTTACCTGACCCCATGCTGTGGGGTGAGTTTGGTCAGCACTGCCAATTGGCTTGAGTTGCTTCTCTGTCCTGGATATTCTTTTTGAGGGTTTTGAGTTGAGTATGTCTGGCTGGCTTCAGTCTTCCAGAATCTTCCTCAGGAACTCTGGGAAATGGAGTCTGGCTTGCAGGAAAGAAGCACAGAGACAGCCTTTGAGATGTTTCCCCTCACAAAACAACACTTATTTGGGCCAGTGAAGTCATTTTTGGGAAACATGTTATCTATTAAGAAGTTATAGGTACAATCATTTAATTCATATTCTACATCCTGTGAAAGAGCAATTCCCAATCGTCCTTTTCTTTTTTTTTTCTTCTAGCCTCAAAAGTTGGTTTTTTTACTTCTAAAGGAAAAATTTATTATGCATTTTCTTTCATTTAAAAAATATTTAACAACCGATTTGTGTGTCACATGAAAGTTACACATTTCCTAAGATTCATTTGCTATTTTATTTTCTTTCATTCAAAAATATGTCAGTAATCTTTTTGTTAACATGAAGATAAAGGATTAGTAATGCAAGATGCAGTTTTCTTGTAACCTTCTTGAAAGCAGACTATAGTTTCTTATCTGGCTGCAACATTCATTTTCCTGAATTGAAAAAAAAAAGCGACTTAAAATGAAATAAACCATATTTGATTCCTAAGAGCATTGCTAGCAGGGAAATGTACTGTGGAAGGCAGACTTGGTCAGATTCCAGAAAGCCCCTCTGCTCCCTAAGTGAGAGAGTTGACTGATTTTGCATTTTAAAGTACAATTTTTAATGCAGGAAAGAATTGTGACTTGTCTTTTATTAATCACTAATCAGAAGATATATAATTTTATTCCCTGAAAGTTCCAGCTGCTAGAAAAAAATGAGGTGTAAATGTTCATAATTTTGGTTTCGAATTTCATTTTATGTATTGAATGCCTCTTCTGAGAAAGGGGCTAATAAGCAAGTTGCTGAGAGCCTTCAGAGAGGAAGGGGAGATGGCTCCGTCCTTGATGGATGGTTTCTACCACCTGCCTTCACTCCTGATGGTGGTGGAGGCATATATTGTGGAGGAAGTAGAACATGCGGCTGTCAACTCTCAGCCACAATGTTGAGGTACAAGCAGAGGGAACTGATAGGTCTCTGATGTGCTTTCATATGTGGTCTTAGCAAAAGCATTCCTCAATACACATGCACACCCTTGGTGAAGGTGCATGTGCAGGTGGGGGTTCAAGCTGTCTGAAATGTCACCTGAGTGCAGATGGGGATTCTTTTCCCCCAGGGTCTCTTAGATGAATTGATCAGGTTAATGCTATGCTATGCTATGCTAAGTCACTTCAGTTGTGTCTGACTCTGTGTGACCCCATAGACGGCAGCCCACCAGGCCTCCCCGTCCCTGGGATTCTCCAGGCAAGAACACTGGAGTGGGTTGCCATTTCCTTCTCCAGTGCATTAAAGTGAAAAGAGAAAGTGAAGTCGCTCAGTCATGTCTGACTCTTAGCGACCCCATGGACTGCAGCCTACCAGGCTCCTCCGTCTGTGGGATTTTCCAGGCAAGAGTACTGGAGTGGGGTGCCATTGCCTTCTCCGTGATCAGGTTAAGGGGGTTCCTAAAGCTTGTAGTGACCCCTTACCTGTGCCGGTTCCAAAGTATGAATATCCAGCTTTGACAGAAACTTGTACATTACCATACAGTGTCCAGAGCAAACCAGGGTATCTGGCGGTATGTCCGCTAGGACTTTTCCCTCCAGGAGTGGAGATTCTGGACCCTGGAAGGGTGAGTCTCTGGGCAAAGAAGGGGAGTGGAGAGGATGTGAGGGACATGCCTTCTCCTCCCTGCGGTGTACATTGATCTCTCTTTTTTTGCAAACCTGTTTTTGATGAAAGTGTTTTTTAAACGTTTCTTTGAAATGAACCAGAAATTGTCTGGAAGGCAGCTCTGTTAGGCTAGAAAGAGCTCTAAATGTTGATCTGTTTGGGGTAGGAAATGGCTGAAATACGAATAATACCAGTGAGAAGGATCAGAGCAATGAGAGCTGGGAGAGGTTAAAACCGGTGTGTCTTTGAAAGAATATTTCCAAAAGGTAGTGCCTACCTCCAGGGTGGGTATTTGATAAATAATCATTGAATTAAATGGAATTCAGTTTTGACTCCTGGAGGTGGTTGGGCCCCTGGGGGAGCTCCAGGCAAGGGCTGTCCCGTGTATAAATTTTTCATCATGTTTACGAGTTCACGAAGCCTCAGCACCCGAGGAGACAGTGACTTTGCTTTGTGTCTGAATCATGAGCAACTCGTTTGCACACATGTTACCTCTACCAGACTGGGGTTCCCAAGTGTCATCTGGCTTGTTCCCTGTCCCTTGCAACTTGTAGCCCAGAACCTAGGACATGCTCATTAATGAATCCTGTGGCCAGCCTAGGTTCCATCTTTGAGAACTGGAATTAGAACAAGTAGAGAGGAAGAGAAATCTGGGGGCCAGAAGGGGGTCTGGCTGGGAGGGAGCAGGGGACTGACTCTGTACACCTGTCCATTGAGCTGTGGGTCTGAAACACTTCACAGACAGTGAGGTCACTGCAGTCAGCAGGCAAGTTCATTTGAGATGCTGAGAGGTGGCGTAGTGGGACAAGGGATGTTTTCCACGGTTTTCTGCAACACCCCCCCCCCCCCCCCCCATGCTGTTCCCAGTCTCCTTCATTCCCATTTGCCCCACTTTTCTCCAAGTGAGCTTTCTCCCCCATTCAGCACAGTTTGCCACTTACACTGAAAGAAGACACAAAAATATAGACAAAAGAGTCAGTTCTGTTTTTTTAAACTTCAAAAAGCTAAACCCTAAAGAAAGCTGAATATACAATTCACCATAAACTGGTGGTTTTCAACTGCATTGGACCCAGTAGGCTCCCTTTTTCTTTAATTCAACCTTTCTATTGCCAAAAATTTCAAACATTTTCAACAATTGAGAGAATAGTAAAATAAGCCTGATGTACCTGTCATTAGCTTCAACAATTATTGATCCATCATGTGTCTTGTTTCATCCCTACCTGATTCATTCCACCATTCTGATTATTTCAAAGCCAACCATAGCATTTTATCTGCAAATACTTCTGTATACAATTTTTTAAAATAAAAGAGCCTTGTTAGAAAACATAACCCCAATACAATTATTACATCTAAAGATAATTAATGATAATTCCCTAATCACTGTGTTCATATTTCCCTGATGAACTTACACATTTCTAACAATTGGAAGTCCCTTTAATCACTGCTACTTTGCAAAGTCCCCCTTATTTTTCTGAAATGAAAAAAGACACACATAACCTTCCTACATAAACACAAAACCAACCAAACAAAAAACAAACCTGATATACCCTTTCTGAATACAAAGGAGAAATAAAATGCAACCAACTCAAAATAAAACATATATTTCTTTTTTAATATAAATTTATTTTAATTGGAGGCTAAGTACTTTACAATATTGTGTGTTGGTTTTGCCATACATTGACTTGAATCTGCCATGGGTGTATATGTATTCTCCATCCTGAACCACCCCCCCCCTCCCTCCCCATCCCATCCCTCTGGGTCATCCCAGTGCACCAGCCCTGAGCATCCTGTATCATGCATTGAACCTGGACTGGTGATTTGTTTCACATATGATAATATATAGGTTTCAATGCCATTTTCCCAAATCATCCCACCCTCTCCCTCTCCCACAGAGTCCAAAAGACTGTTCTATACATCTGTGTCTCTTTTGCTGTCTTGCATACAGGGTTATCATTACCATCTTTCTAAATTCCATATATATGTGTTGGAGAAGGCAATGGCACCCCACTCCAGTACTTTTGCCTGGAAAATCCCATGGATGGAGGAGCCTGGTAGGCTGCAATCCATGGGGTCGCTAAGAGTCAGACACGACTGAGCCACTTCACTTTCATTTTTCACTTTCCTGCATTGGAGAAGGAAATGGCAACTCACTCCACTATTCTTGCTGGAGAATCTCAGGGACGGTGGAGCCTGGAGGACTGCCATCTGTGGGGTCGCACAGAGTCAGACACAACTGAAGAGACTTGGCAGCAGCAGCAGCATACTGTATTGGTGTTTTTCTTTCTGGCTTACTTCACTCTGTATAATAGCCTCCAATTTCATCCACCTCATTAGAACTGATTCAAATGTATTGTTTTTAATGGCTGAGTAGTACTCCATTGTGTATATGTACCACAGCTTTCTTATCCATTCATCTGCTTATGGACATCTAGGTTGCTTCCATGTCTTGGCTATTGTAAACAGTGCTGCAATGAACACTGGGGTACACGTGTCTCTTTCAATTCTGGTTTCCTCCGTGTGTTTGCCCAGAAGTGGGATTGCTGGGTCATAAGGCAGTTCTATTTCCAGTTTTTTAAGGAATCTCCATACTGTTCTCCATAGTGGCTGTACTAGTTTGCATTCCCACCAACAGTGTAAGAGTGTTCCCTTTTCTCCACACCCTCTCCAGCATTTATTGCTTGTAGACTTTTGGATCGCAGCCATTCTGACTGGTGTGAAATGGTACCTCATTGTGGTTTTGATTTGCATTTCTCTGATGATGAGTGATGTTGAGCATCTTTTCATGTGTTTGTTAGCCATCTGTATGTTTTCTTTGGACAAATGTCTATTTAGTTCTTTGGCCCATTTTTTGATTGGGTCATTTATTTTTCTGGAATTGAGCTGTAGGAGTTGCTTGTATATTTTTGAGATTAGTTCTTTGTCAGTTGCTTCATTTGCTATTATTTTCTCCCATTCTGAAGGTTGTCTTTTCACCTTGCTTATAGTTTCCTTTGTTGTTCAGAAGCTTTTAATTAGGTCCTATTTGTTTATTTTTTCTTTTATTTCCAATGTTCTGGGAGGTGAGTCATAGAGGATCCTGCTGTGATTTATGTTGGAGAGTGTTTTGCCTGTGTTCTCCTCTAGGAGTTTTATAGTTTCTGGTCTTACGTTTAGATCTTTAATCCATTTTGAGTTTATTTTTGTGTATGGTGTTAGAAAGTGTTCTAGTTTCATTCTTTTACAAGTGTTTGACCAGTTTTCCCAGCACCACTTGTTAAAGAGATTGTCTTTTTTTCCATCGTATATTCTTGCCTCCTTTGTCAAAGATAAGGTGTCCATAGGTGCGTGGATTTATCTCCGGGCTTTCTATTTTGTTCCATAAAACATATATTTCAATGTTTAAATACTTGGACACCACTGCACTAGAGTGGTGCACCACTAACCCTTCACTAGAGGATATCATGTGGTTTTATGCTTGAATTTGAACTGTGAAAGTGACAGTTTTGAATACAGACTGATATGGGGGGGTCATGTGTTGACAATTACTGTAAATAGTGCTGCCATTAGTGACATACTTTTTTGAAATGAACTCTTGAAAAAATTTCTGACAAAACAGGTTACAGCCTTCCCTTAATTTACAGCATTGTTGCTATACCTAAAAATTCAGTGTATAATCAAAGTGTGCAAAAGTCACCTTATTTATAAGTAAAATGAAATTAAGCTCTAGTTATAGATAATTATGCATCCCTGGTGGCTCAGACTATGGTAAAGAATCTGCTTGCAATGCAAGAGATATAGGTTCAAATTCTGGGTCAGGAAGATCTCCTGGAGAAGAGAATGTCTACTCACTCCAGTATTCTTGCCAGGAGAATTCCATGAACAGAGGAGCCTGACAGGCTACAGTCCATGGGGTCACAAAGAGCTGGACATGACTGAGCGACTAAAAGTTTCAGATAATTATAGGTAATAATCTGAATTATACGAATTCAGATTATTAGATAATTATAAACTTTTTATTTTATTTATTAAAAAATTTCATTTATATTTTATTAGTGTTATTATTTACTTTAAAAACACATTATTGAGGTATGATTGACATATAAAAAGTTGAATATATTTAATTTATATACAACTGATGAGTTTGGACATAAGTGGATTCCTCCAAAATCATCACTGCAATCTGTGCCATAAACATATCTACCACCCCTAAAAGTTTCTTCCTATAATATAAACAATTTATGAAATTGATACAGATTCCTGGAGAAACAGTCAAAAGTCACATGGGACATAGAAAAATTTTTTATTGGTGGGACCCTCCCATGCATTTGTGAGTCATCTCAAATGTTATTCATGCCTCCTCTTCTCTGACTTCTATAGCTATTTAGATGAAAGGAGATTCAACACAGCTCAATTCAATGTATGTTCCTTAATTGAATCCTGGGTGGAACTAAAAACTAATTATAAAGAATATTATTGTGATATCTGGGGACTCTTAACTAACAAATGATTATAATAGTTATATAATAATTATAATATATAATATATAATAACATTATTATATATAATACTAACTTTTGCCTAGAAAATTCCATGGACAGAGGAGCCTGGTAGGCTCCAGTCCATGGGGTCGCTAAGAGTCGGACACGACTGAGCGACTTCACTTTCACTTTTCACTTTCATGCATTGGAGAAGGAAATGGCAACCCACTCCAGTGTTCTTGCCTGGAGAATCCCAGGGACGGGGGAGCCTGATGGGCTGCCGTCTATGGGGTCGCACAGAGTCGGACACGACTGAAGCGACTTAGCAGCAGCAGCAGCAACTATTGTAATAGATAATAGTATTAATGATAAATTTCTCAATCATCTAGATAATTATTGTTCTATTCTTAGCATTCTTCCAGAGATTTGAAAACTTTGAAAAGAAGATGTTTTGGGGGAGCTGCCCTCACAAATTTTCAAAATTGCCATGCGGGCAGTACCTATTGAGAATTAGTACCCTGAGTGAAAGATCCAGAGGTATGGCGATATAAATGGGGAAGAAAAAAAGGATTAGAAATGGGAGTGAGGTTCTTTCCCATGCACTGCCTTGGGGTGGGTGCAAGGAGTTACTTAGAGATGTCTTTAAATGTAGGCTTCCAAGAATAATGACATGTAATCTGTTATCCTCTGGGACTTTGGAAGTGGTACCCTTGCTAATATTCCACAGGCCACAAAGGCATGGGAGTAGCTTCCCACTGGGAGAGCCTCAGAAAGTCCCCATATCCCTTGAAGTACAGAAATGACTGATCAAGGGAGAAGAGCTCATGCTGGTGGATACAAGCAGATGGGTGAGGATGGCTGTGGCCCAGAGGCCTCCTCCATGCCTCCCCAACCCCGCCCATCCTGGGCTCTTGTGCTGTCTCTGGAACTTGGCTGCAACCCTGAATAGAAAGGGAATACAGAAGGGGAGGCAGAATGGAGAACAAGGAACACATATCATTTGATTGAACTAAGCTTAAAATGTCTGAATGATCAGCAATGTGACTAAATTGCTGCTGTGTCAAATGGAAATGGGGGTTCAGACCGAGTGGAGACGTAGAAAATGAAGTTGTGCCTCTCTTGGTAACTTAAATCTGTTAAAATAGTAGAGTATCGGAAATGTCCCTGGACGTGAGTTATTCACTTTCTGAATCTGATGGGGTGCTCTTTATTTTATTTCATGTTTTTCAGTGTCATTGTTTCAATTCTCAGAGAAGTGGGGAAGTCAGGGGCACCGCTGTGTATATATTATTATAATAATAGAATGTATCAGAAAGATGACGAGGCAGTAGACAGGATTGTGCAAACACAGAAGTACCATTTTGATGGAGGCAGGGCACTGCTGGGGAGAAGTCACATCTGAAATTGTGAGGATAGGAAAGTAACAGAACTTTTTCCCAGTTGTCAAATTAAGAAGTGACGAGGAAGACAATTTGTTCATTTAGTTAAAAATATCAGTTTGAGAAGAAAATCATATTCCTAAATGAGGTGAATGAAGAATATATTTTCTTTGGGGTCCCTCTGAAAGAAAACTCTGATGCCTTCAGCTGTTGTCCTTTGTTTATTCAGGGCATGTGGTAGGCACCAGCAGGGGCAGATGGCCGAGATCCTATCGCGGCAGCCCCAGGAATTGGGAACATTAATTTTAAAGGAGGATTAAAGCACAGAACATTTTTAAAACATCATGCATTTTCATAAGCATCTAGGCATGCTGTCTGGCTAGCTGTTTATATGATGGGTCTTTGGGACAGAACCCGTGACAGAAGCAAGGGGAGTCTACGTGGCGGGGAAACATCAATATTTGTCTTGCTAAAGAACCAGGAGGGGTTCTTTTCTTGTCTCAATTTTGGTTGCTTGGCCCATGGAATGGAGGAAGAGGCTGGCATCAATCCAACTTGGTGGATCACAGTGTCTCTGGGGATTGAGGCCTCTCTTGAGATACCATGGCTTCTGGGAGGGAGTTGTAAGCATGTAGGAGCAGCGAGGCAGTCTGTCCATTCTGAACCAGCCTTCTACAATATTTCACTGCCCTGAACATGCGACATCAAGTCAGTCTGGTGTTGCAGGCTTCAGGCTGGTGAATGTGTAGCCCTGGGGATACGCAGAGACCTTCCACATGGCACAAGGGCACGGGATAGCTTAGATGCTCAGACTGCACAGGTCTTCTTTCCTAATATTTATGTCTGGGGGCATGCCTGTGGTCTGCAGATTCTCCTTTCTCATCTCCCCTCCTGCTCTCACTTTAGAAAACATCTGCACACCTCACTCCTGACCCCTCCCTCTTGACCATGGTGCTTTGCCTTATGATGGATAAACATCTGGGTGCAACAAACAAAAGGCACAGCCTTGAGAAAGTGACTGGCTCTGATGACAGGTGGAAAATCCTCTCATTACTTGGCTGGTTTCTGACTCTTCACTTTCATCAGAATTGATGTATGTCACTTGTCCTTGACTTGCGCCTCCTTTATTACCAGGGTAGCATAATTATTATGTCTAGGAGAGCATTAATGGTGTCGGAAATCAAGGTGTGTCTCATTGTCAACGGCTTCTTGTAATGACTTCAGTTAGGTTTCTGTCATGAAGTGGTTTTATTGCCTGACATTTTCAAGTAAGAAAGCTCCAGAGAGAAGACTTAGAGAATGGTGACCGTGTCTTGGAAGAAACTCCCAAAGACAATAGTGGAACATCATAAGAAATGTTTCTTCTTCAATGTTCTTGATGGCATAGAAGATAATTCTGGGTAGAAAACTGTGGTCATTACATCTCAGTTGAAAATTGATTCATAAGAGCTGGGACTCAAAATGTGAAGATGTAGTAGTACCATAGCCAACTTATTTCATTTATATTACCCTTTTTATGAATGCTTAATCATGGTACATAATTACAATCTATGTCTAAAGTCTATAAATGTCTTCTAATAAATCTAAAAATTAATCCATTGTGATAAGAAAGTTTTGCATCATGGTTTAATTCGCAGGATATTTCCCCCCTCTAGGTAAGTAAAAGAATGTATTTTAAAATCAATAATGTATTAGAGTCAGAGATACAGTATGTTTAATGATTATATATAATAACGTGTAATATATTTCAGTTCAGTTCAGTCACTCAGTCATGTCCGACTCTTTGTGACTCTGTGAACCACAGCACACCAGGCCTCCTTGTCCATATCACCAACTCCTGGAATCCACCGAAATCCAGGTCCATTGAGTTGGTTATGCCATCCAACCATCTCATCCTCTGTCATCCCCTTCTACTCCTGCCCTCAATCTTTCCCAGTATCAGGGTCTTTTCAGATGAGTCAACTCTTTGCATCAGGTGGCCAAAATATTGGAGTTTCAGCTTCAACATCAGTCCTACCAATGAAAACCCAGTACTGATCTCCATTAGGATGGACTGGTTGGATCTCCCTGCAGTCCAAGGGACTCTCAAGAGTCTTCTCCAACATCACAGTTCAAAAGCATCAATTCTTTGGTGCTCAGTTTTCTTTATAGTCCAACTTTCACATACATACACAGGCAGAGGCTTCCCTGGTGGCTCAGATGGTAGAGTCTGCCTGCAATGCAGGAGACCCAGGTTCGATCCCTGGGTTGGGAAGATCCCCTGGAGAAGGAAATGGCAATCCACTCCAGCACTCTTGTCTGGAAAATCCAATGGACAGAGGAGCCTGATAGGCTACAGTCCATGGGGTCGCAAAGAGTTGGACATGACTGAGCAACTTCACTTTCACTTTCACATCCATACATGACCGCTGGAAAAACCATAGCCTTGACTAGATGGACCTTTGTTGGCAAAGTAATGTCTCCGCTTTTCAATATGCTGTCTAGGTTGGTCATAACTTTCCTTCCAAGGAGTTAGCATCTTTTAATTTCATGGCTGCAGTCAACATTTGCAGTGATTTTGGAGCCCAGAAAAATAAAGTCAGCCACTGTTTCCCCATCTATTTGCCATGAAATGATGGGGCCAGATGCCATGATCTTCGTTTTCTGAATGTTGAGCTTTAAGCCAACTTTTTCACTCTCCTCTTTCATTTTCATCAAGAGGCTCTTTAGTTCCTCTTCACTTTCTGCCATAAGGGTGGTGTCATCTGCATATCTGAGGTTACTGATATTTCTCCCAGCAATCTTGATTCCAGCTTGTGCTTCTTCCAGCCCAGTGTTTCTCATGATGTACTCTGCATAGAAGTTAAATAAGCAGGGTGACAGTATACAGCCTTGATGTATTCCTTTTCCTATTTGGAACCAGTCTGTTGTTCCATGTCCAGTTTTCACTGTTGCTTCCTGACCTGCATACAGGTTTCTCAAGAGGCAGGTCAGGTGGTCTGGTATTCCCATCTCTTTCAGCATTTTCCACAGTTTCTTGTGATCCACACAGTCAAAGGCTTTGGCATAGTCAATAAAGCAGAAATAGATGTTTGTCTGGAACTCTCTTGCTTTTTCCATGATCTAAAGGATGTTGGCAATTTGATCTCTGGTTCCTCTGCCTTTTCTAAAACCAGCTTGAACATCAGGAAGTTCACGGTTCACATATTGCTGAAGCCTGGCTTGGAGAATTTTGAGCATTACTTTACTAGCGTGTGAGATGAGTGCAATTGTGCAGTAGTTTGAGCATTCTTTGGCATTGCCTTTCTTTGGGATTGGAATGAAAACTGACCTTTTCCAGTCCTGTGGCCACTGCTGAGTTTTCCAAATTTGCTGGCATATTGAGTGCAGCACTTTCACAGCCTCATCTTTCAGGATTTGAAATAGCTCCACTGGAATTCCATCACCTCCACTAGCTTTGTTAAAATAACTGTGTAATAATAATTGTAATGCTAATGTAACTCAGAAGAAAAAATGTTAACACGCAACTGTATGGGTATAGAAAAACCATCTCTCTCTGTATATACACAATGTAGTGATAGTATTTTTCACAATGTCTGACACATGTCCCTGTATATCGTTGGAAAATTTAAAATATCCACAGGCATTTGTTGTAGCATCCTTGTGTATCCCAGCACACAGTTTGGGAACCACAACTTTAGGATGTATTTATGATCTTCTCTATTGATTTAATGAGGCTTTCTGTTTTAATTAATCAGGCTCTCTGTTTTCTGTGAGGTGGTTAGGACTATGGCATCAGTTCAGGATGAAAAGGTCATGAAACTGGACAAAGAAGAGGCCAAAAACAGTCCAAGGGAAACCTGGGACTTGAAAAGAGAATTTCTCTGGGGCAAATAGCCATTTATGTGTTTAATTTTGTCTTTGTGTGTGTGTATGCATGTGTGTGTGTATCTAATATTAAGAGGCCTGTTAGCCTGACTGGCTGCTAAGGATTTTAACTTTGTCACATACAATATTTTTCTTCTAATGCAGTCTGAGAAAGCGAAGTCTGTGCCTTTTTCACAATTACATAGGGCACCAAAAATTATGTATAATTTTATATCATGCCCAACACAGTGCCTGGACTTGAAAGGTACCTAATAAATATTTATTGATCTACAAATAATAAATTAATCAATGGAAAAAAGAAAAACAATATCATATCTAGTACTAAATTCAATTCTTTGTACTTTATTGAAGAAAAGTTGTTAAACATAGTGTTATGTTTTCTTAGGACAGATGCTTATCTACATCAACATGGTATCAAAGCTGGTATGCAGGTCTGGTTTAAGAAGAGTGCTAAGCTCTGCAGGGAGGAAATGACGCCAGCCAATATACCTGTCTATCATGGAGATAAATACTGGGCCATGGTGGTCCCACACCTAACAATCCTAGTTTTCAAATTTTACTTTTCCTTTGCCTACAAAGTAAGAAAACCCTGGTCTTGTGAAGAGAAAATAAAACTCTCTTTTTAAAATTTTTTTATTATTATTATTTTAATTTTATTTAACTTTACAATATTGTATTGGTTTTGCCATGTATCAAAATGAATCTGCCATCTCTTTTATATATGCAAAATCTACTCTCTATCTTAATGAAGAGGCTTTGTTTACTTGCTTGGAAGTTAAAACTGAAAGTTTGCAGTTGTGAATTCTCTAAGGCCATTAGAAGTTCTGAGTTCCTGGAGTTGTCTGTTTCTGTGAACCCTCGGATATATAGCTTTATTCAGCTGTGTCTTGGGTCCCCCTTTGCTCTATCCAGCATCAGACCTTCTCCGCTGGGCCTTCCAGTCATCACATGTTTGCTGTTTACCCCTGGATTCTGCAGTTCAAGGTGGGAAAGGGGTGGCTACAGGCACCAGAGATGAAAAACGGAAGCCTTGGACAAATGCTGCAGCATAAAACAACGAGACTTCACTAAAGGGTAAGGAAAGGCCGTGGCGAAGTAAAAATGATGAAGAGGTGTTTTTAGCAACAACTGGTGACCCTGATGCTTATTTCAAAGTCAGTTATTTTGAATGGTTTAAGGCGTTAACCTTGGCCCAGACCAACTGCCTTTTAGCCACGGAGCCTGAGGATGTCCAAAGTGAATTATGCAGAAGGCCATTTAGGCTGAGCCTATTGGCATTCTGAATCGCATGCCATTTTTAAATTTTATTTTCTCAGGGTCACCGCATGTGTGTTTGTTTGCAAAAGCAGTTTAGGCCCTGGAATTGCAAGCTGTTCTGTTAAGACCAGGGCTGCACTGCTATCTCCTATCTTTGTTCCTCACCTCATTTTGAAGGATTGTTACTCGGGTGTAAGTACAATGGGATTATTTATTCATTGTGTCTGTCCACTCTTTTCTGTGCCACAAAAGGAGAAATAGCCTGCACTGCGACTTAAGAGCTTTCTGACCGCTCCAAAGTCATGACATTTCCTTTGCTTTTTGATGGCTGGCTTTGAAAAGCCGGTGAAGCTGGGTGACAAACTCTGTTGGCTCCAGGAGGGAGATGACTTGTCGTTGTTGTGAAAAAGCATATTTAGTCACTTTTAAAAAGCAAATTGCGGACTTAATAGAGCCCCACGGTCTTCTTTGGAGATGGCTACAAGGTGGATTGTCTTGATAAAACATTTGATTCCAGAAATCCATCAAGCGTCAGAGTATAAGCCCTGACCTGAACCCAAGCACACAACATTCTCACCAAACTTCAGTCATTTTTTTTTTAAATAGAGAAAGGATAACTGTCCGGTACCTTTTATTTTTGTCTTCTTTGCAATTCTTCCAGTCCCAAATCAAATGAAAGAGTCTGATGATGAACTATTTTGAGTCTATCAGAGACTATATGTGTGGGTATCTGTAGGCTCAGCTTTTTGGCTTTTCTGCAGAAGCTGTGACTGTGCACTTGAAGCTGAGTATTTAGCAGGCTTTAGATGGCCAAGGGCAAATCTCTAGGTAAACAGAACAAATGCCTTCTCAGCATCACCCACTCCCAAGCCCCTCCATCGTTATGAGGCTTACTATCACGTCTTAGGTGCTATTGACAGGGCAGCCCCAAGTCCTGTTGATTTCCTCCTAGGAGCTCACCTGTCCTTGAGGTAGCTGCCACCAGGTGAGGTCTTTAGGTTTGATGGCACTTTTCCAGATGTAATTGAGAGTGAGTGAGAGTGAATTATTACTTCTATGTTTTCTATTAAAGTAATAGCCATACTAATAATGCAAACGGTCAACAATGTTTTAATTACTAAGCCCTCTTCCAAACCCATTTCAGTCTCAGGTTGCTGAGACTTTGGACTCTTGAAGCACAAATTCAGAGGACTATGTTGAGAAAGCAAAAGAGCTAAGATTTCAAAAGGGATTTTATTTAAAAAATGAAACATGGACCTCGCAGAATGGTTGTGTTCTGTTATGAGCAATGGACTGAACAAGGTGGAGAGAAGCCTTAGTTTGGGAGGGAGTGACTGGAGCAGGCCCCTACTTGTCCTGACCCCTGTTTTCCTGGCCCTGAGTCTAGGCCCTGGGAAAGGCTATGATTGATGCATTTATTTTTCTTTCCCCTCTTCTTTCTTTCCTTCCTGGAAAATAAAAATACAGAAAAATAGAAATATCAATGTAAGATCATTACTTGTATACTTACTATGCAGAATTGACTAATATCCATGCTTAGTCATTTTTACCTTAGGCTTTTAAAATCATTTAAAAGAAACACAACCTTACAGATAAAAATGAAGTACCCTTGGTTTCCCCTCCTCAGTATCATTGATATTCTTCTTTCCTCAGAAAAGGAAAGCTTATGACCTTAGTTCCCTCCACATCCCCATTAAAAGCCTACAGTGTTGCTAGTACCATTCATTTAAAACAATTCTAATGGTATCTCCGTGTTCATATTACGTTCATGGCTTTTTCACTCAATGTTTTATTTTCCAAATCTTTCTATGTTTAGATGTGTGTGTGTGCATTTGTGTTGACTCATTAAAATATCTGCAAGTATTTAATTGAATGAATATATAAAACTCTCCCCTTGATATGGTCAAACACATCAGATATGATGTCACTCATCTTGAAAAGATGTCTATCCTCCTCCAAGAAGAACTGTTGTCTCCTGCATGACAGTGCATCTGTAATCCTAAGACTTCCTTTTGCCTTTCTTGTATTGGGTTTGTACTTTTCTATCTCCTTCTTTCTTGGTTTATACCTTTGTTTTTGCAGTGACCCTGTTATAGTAGCTCCCTGGAAACTAATGCATAGGAGAGAAACTTTCTGAGAACCTGAATATCTTAAAATGTCTTATTTTGCCTTCACATAATACTTTTGTTGAATGTGTAATTTTAGGTTGAAATAATTGTCTTTAAGAAAAATTTTAGAGGCGTTGCTCCACTGTCTTTTACCTTTCAAAAGGTTATCCTTGTAATTATTGTCTGTTTGACGCCTCTGGTTGTCGCTTTTCCTCTTTGGGAGTTTGAAGGGTCTTCTGGTGTTTTGAAGTTTCAAGATGGCACGTCCTGATGGGGGTTAATTGCCCGTCTCCCCCCACGCCCCCCTGCACCATGTTCTGGGCAGTAACTGGACCCATTCAATCTGAAAATACAGGCTCTTTATTTCTGGGATATTGCTTGAATTATGTCTCTAATAATTTCATCTTACGCTTTTATAGTTTCTTTTTTTTCAAAGTTTTCTGTTTGGGATTTTGTCCTTCTTTAAGGGATAGTCTTTTAATTTTATTTTTAACCTTCAAAGTGAAGTTTTTCATTTTTTGCTATCTTTTTAACTTCCAACTATCTTTAAAAAATCTTCCTTTTTTTCTGTTTAAGATGTTATCTTGTTATTAGTTCATGAATATACAATATTTTAGATCTGAAAAGACGCTACTATTTTTAAAGTTTTCATTCTTCTCACGTGAAGACTGTTCCTTCAAATTGCCTTGTTAGCACCTATCTTTCAATCAGAGGATCAGAGGACTTCTTCAAATACCTGGGGATCCTTGTTTGTCCCCTTGTGTTTGAGCAGGACACTAAGCCCTCCTGGGACATGAAGCTGCCTGGAGGCTTCATGTAGGCAGTTCCAGTGGTGCTGTTCGGTTCAGAAACTCTCCATGTAATTTTCTTTAGACCTTTAGATCTTTTTCTCAAGATTTTCCTCTAGAAAAGGCTTTTCACGCTCTTGATTGGAATGTACATATCTGCCTGTCAGAATTTTAGGGACCAAGTAGAGAAAAAAATGCTGGGAGTGTCGAACTTCAGAATTAAACCTTTTACTTTAGTCTCTCTATTTTCCTAAGGTACCCTTGCTGTCAACTAGGCTGGCGTCCCCCAACCCACAGACCTCTCCAGAGAATAAACTGTGGGGTCAGGAAAGGGTGTTTCCTTATTAGACAAAGTAAGGATGGAGATTTGGGGGTCTAAATGCTTCTTAAACATACTTTAACTGATCCTCTTATTTATAGCTCAATTTTACTCTCATGACCAGTGGTACTGGCAAAACCGATTGATAAATCTTATGGTAATTCTGTTCAATATATCAAGTTGCTTTTTGATTTCTACACTGACAGTTTAGAATTTGACTTTCAGGGTGTCTGTTAACTAAGTTACTGCTCATCCATCTGCTTGTCGGGTTGCAGAATTTGCTGCTGCTGTTTGTTCTTCTATTCCTTTTGTTTCCGTGGTTTTAATGTCTTAGAAATCCACTGACTGTCATTTTACTGAAATTTAAGGAGCAAGTCAATGGCACCCCACTCCAGTACTTTTGCCTGGAGAATCCCATGGACAGAGGAGCCTGCTAGGCTGCAGTCCATGGGGTCGCTAGAGTCGGACACAACTGAGTGATTTCACTTTTACTTTTCACTTTCATGCATTGGAGAAGGAAATGGCAACCCACTCCAGTGTTCTTGCCTGGAGAATCCCAGGGACTGGGGAGCCTGGTGGGCTGCTGTCTATGGGGTCACACAGAGTCAGACACAACTGAAGCGACTTAGCAGCAGCAGCAGCAAGGAGCAAGAAAAGACTAACACATGCCTTTGAATTTCTGTCTTTAAATGGAGGCCAATTATTTTTCTCCTGTAGTTTAAAGTTTTGATTTTTACAATTGTACCTTTTATTGAGATTTTTTTTTTTTTTTTTTTGGATGTAGACCATTAAAAAGTTTTTATTGAATTCATTACAATATTGTTTCTGTTTTATGTTTTGGTTTTTGGCTGAGAGGGATCCCAGCTCCCTGACCAGGGATTGAATCCTCACCCCCTGCATTGGAAGGTGAAGTCTTAAGCACTGGACCACCAGGGAAATCTCTGTATTTATACATTTAATTCACTTAGAATGTATTTTTATATGTAGTACTGTTTATTTTCTAGGTGTTCTGTGGTTAGTCACTCAATCATGTCCAACCCTTTGTGACCCATGGACTGTAGCCCTGGATCTGTAGTCCACCAGGCTCCTCTGTCCGATTTCCCAGGCAAGAATACTGGAGTGGGTTACCATTTCCTCCTCCAGGGGATATTCCCAGTCTAGGGATCGAACCTGTGTCTCCTGTGTCTCCTGCAGGTGGCTCAGAGGTTAAAGCGTCTGCCTGAAATGCAGGAGACCGGGGTTCGATCCCTGGGTTGGGAAGATCCCCTGGAGAAGGAAATGGCAACCCACTTCAGTACTCTTGCCTGGAGAATCCCATGGAGGGAGGAGCCTGTAGGCTATAGTCCATGGGGTTGCAAAGAGTCAGACACGACTGAGCAACTTCACTTCACTTCACGCTTTACCCACTGAGCCATCAGGGAAGATTTTGAGCTACCAGGGAAGCCCTAGCCAAATTTTCCAACATTATTAACTGAATATTGTATCTTTTTCCTTCTACTGTGTAAGCCAATCTCTATCATATTTTGTATTTTCAGCCTTTCTATTCTGTTTCATTAACCTCTTTATCTGTCTTTTTACTAATACCATACTGTTTTCATTACTGTAAAGGTTATGATATCTTGATATCTACCAGAACTACTATCTTTGTTTTTTTTAGAATTACATTGACTCTTCTTGGAACTCTACTCTTTCATATGAACTGCAGAATCATTTTGCTAAATTCCACTTTGTCAACTGAGATTAGAATCACATTCATCTTATTGGGAAAAAAATTACATCTTTATTCAGTGTCCCATCCATGAACAAGGTACATCTTATTTACCCAAGAGTTCTTTTATGTTCCTTCATAATATTAAGAATTCTCTCTTAAAACTTTTTCTTAGATTTATTTCTAGTTTTTTAAAAAAAGTTTTGCTGCTATTGTAAATTATATGTGCATACATATAATTCTCTTTATTTGACTGGAAGTGAAACATTCAGGAACTCAAGGGAAGCCCAATGAATATAATAAGCATGGAAAGTTTTTCTATAAGAAATCAGCCATCAATCAAAACTCACACAGAGAAGCCTGTGTGCGCACGGGCTGCGCGGTGGGCCTCTCGACCCGGTGACGCACAGAGAGACTGGGAGACGGGCTGCTGGAGCTCAGGAGGATGGACTTAGGCAAGTTCTGGAGGAGATGAAAGCTTCATACGCGCAAAACCTACCTGATGTGTAAGTTGGACTGCGCTCCACTTGGCCTGTGCCAATGGCCATTCAGATGTGGTAGCTCTCCTCCTGGAGAGAAAATGCCAGCTTCACCTCTGTGACAGTGAAAACAAGACGGTGCTGACGAAGGCCGTAGAATGTCAAGAAGAGGAGTGTGCGACTCTTCTGCTCGAGCATGGTGCCAACCCGAATATCACGGATGTCATTGGCAACACCGCTCTCCACTACGCTGTCTTTGGCCAGAATGTATCCCTCGCAGCAAAGCTGCTTTACTATAACGCCAATATAGAAGCCAGGAACGAGCATGACCTTATACCACTCTTACTTAGCATAAGAGAAAGGAAACAGCAAATGGTGGAATTTTTAGTAAAAAAAGAAGCAGATATACATGCGGTTGATAATTTGAAAAGAACCGCCCTCATACTTGCTGTCAAATATGAATGTGTGGATGCAGTCCATCTACTCCTTCAGCGAGGTGCTGACGTCTTTTGTCAAGACGTCTTTGGACGGACTGTAGAAGACTATGCTGCTCTTTGTGGTTTGAATAGACATACCATTTGCAAACTGCTCTCTGAATATAAAGAAAAGAGGCCTAAAACTCCTCCCGAAGAAAGCAACCCAGTGACTAAGAGTTCTGAAGAAGACTCTTTGAGCAGGTTTTCCAGCAAACCTGGTGATGATTTATGGCTTACATCAAATGATGACATCTTAGATTTTGAAACCAAGAGTATCTCTCAGAGCCTTCCCGAGAAGTATGTGGATTGTTTATCTGGAGCTGCTGGTCCAAGAGCAAAAAAGACATTAAATGGACAAGTAGAAGATTCTCCTGGGAAATATCCTAATGTGAAGCCTGCAGTCTTACTGAAAGATTCTGTTCCTAGTAAAACAGTCAGAATGAAGGATTTACCAACATCCACTTCAGATTTGTCCACAGAACTAGACTTGGCAATGGTATCAGAGGAAGCACGAGAAAAACTTGATGGAGATGAAAAGAACCATTCACAGGTCCAAGAAGAAAAGAAGCACAGAAGCAGTGAAGTGGAAGTATCAGACAATGAATGTGATGCTGATGATGAGAGCGGATTGATTCAGCAGAGAAAGAGTGGAAGAGACAGCAGCCGGGAATTTCTTTCTACGGAGAATGGAGATTTTGATAGTTTGAGGACTTCTTTGAGCATTTCTTATGAGGCGGGACTAGTGGTGATGAACTCCCTCAGTAGTGACCCTGGTGTGCACAAGAAGGAAATAAAGAAAAAGAACAAGGCCAAACAGACACCAGAAGGCTGTGTCATTGCCCCGATATTTGAAAAGACCCATTCCCTGACTGGTGGTCTGCTGCACGTGAATGATGAAAACAAAGTGAATCAAGATGATGACAGGCCTGCGAGAAAAACACCATATGAAAAGAAGGTCAGAGAACAAATGAATTATGTGAACCACCTGGATGACTTAACTCAGTCTTCTGAGACTGTTTCTGAGGATGACAAGGTGCTTTACTCTACAAATTCCATGTTGCAAGTAGAACCACTTGGCTTGGGAAAAAAAAAATATTTTAGAATATATTAGAGGGAGGGTTTTTAAGAAAAAAAAAAAAAAAAAATGTAAAATAGTAAGAGATAAAATATAAATAAAAAAAAGAAAGGGGGGGGGGGGGGAGAGAGAGATTGTTTTTTTTTTTGTCAAAAAAAAAAAAAAAAAAAAAAGAAAAAGATAAAAAAGGGGGGGGGGGGGGGGGGGGGAGCGGAAGAAAAAAAAAAAAAAAAAAAAAAAAAAAGAAAAAAAAAAATATTATTTTTTTTTAAAAAAAAAGGAGGGGGGGGTAAAGAAAAAAAAAGAAGAAAATTTTTAAAAATTTAAAATAAAAAAAAAATAGAAATTAATTTTCTGAGCACTCGAAAAGGAACTGAAGACTGTGAGAAATCATGGGAATCAGGTTTCTGATAGTGGGAGAAAAGCAAAAGATCTGTTATGCAAAAACCACATGCAGGATGAAATGGCCATGCCAACGGTAGAAATAGACACAGTGAAAAATCAGAACCTGGAAAAAGAAAAAATGTTTTGAGGATACTGAAATTGTAAAAGGAGAGCATGATTATCCCCAAGAGGCAATACATTTGAACAAGGAAATGTTGACAAAGGCCATATTCCAGCATACTGGCCAGCTTAACGTTCCGAGAGCTGAAAATACCATGCTAAACCCTGAGCTGGAAAATGCAAAACAAAGCAAACAAAGACTGGAAACACAAGTGGAATCCTGCCGTTCTAGACTGGCTGCTGCCACACACGATCATGATCAAGGTCAGACATCACAAAGAGACCTGGAACTTGCCTCCCAGAAAGCAAAAGCTAAGAGGTTACGCTTGCAGGACCAAATGAAGTTCGACATGGCTAACCTGAAAAGTGACAATGAGATGCTTTCCCAGCAACTTTCTAAAGTGAAAAATAAATTCGATCAGCTAAAAATCAAGCTGCATGAGACGACAGATGATCTCAGAGAAAAGACTTTGCTGTTAGAACGTGTCCAGAGAGACTTACGCCAAGCAGAGTGTCAAAAGCGGGATATTGAACACGTATCAGAACAAACAAGGCAAAGTGAATGAATACCTTCGCAAGCAGGAATCCTTAGAGGAGCGATTATCTCAACTCCAGAGTGAAAACATGTTGCTCCGACAGCAACTGGATGATGCACAAAACAGAGCCAACAGTAAAGAGAAGATAGTCATTAGCCTCCAAGACCAGTTTCAGAAGGTTTTGAGAAAACTTCAGGCTGAACGTGAGAAACAAGGTCTGATGCTGGAGGAAAGAAACAAGGAGTTAATCAACAAATGGAATCATGTAGAAGACAGAATGCGTCAGCATGAAAAGGAGAAAGCAGAAAGAGAATTTCAAGAAGCACAGGATCCACATATAAAGGCCGTGAGATGTGCTGACAAAACCCAAGATCACATCCAAAAACTTGAAATTGAAAATGCCGAGTTATAAACTACAGTCAAAAAGCAAGTGGGCAAAATTGAACACCTTCAGAAAAACCTGTTAAGTACAAGATTGATTGATCATCTTCCAGGAGAGCTAGAAACTGCATGTTCACAATATCTGCACCTGGATGCAAAAAATCAAGTTCTTCAACAGGAGTTACTATCAATGAAAGGATGGCAAAGGAAATGCGAGAAACTAGAGAAAGAGAACAAGAAGTTGGAGCAAGAGATACGAGCAGCATCTCAAGAAAACTTAGAGCAGCTCCTCCTCCAAGAGGAGCGTATGGCTTCTGGAAGAAGTGAGATGGAACTCAGATTGGAAGACTTGGAATCTGAACTCTCCAAGATGAAAACTTTTCAAGATTCTGATATAGCAGAGTTGGAAGAATATAAGCAACTCTACCTAGAGGAACTAAAAGTTAGAAAGGCATTGGAAACAAAACTAGACGAGACTAATGAGAGGCTGGCAGAGACGAGCACCAAACTTGAGGTGGAGAAACAGCAGAACAGGTCTTCACTCAGCACTCTCACCACGAGGCCAGTCCTGGAGCCCCCTGGCATTGGAAATTTCGATAATACTGGAATGTTCGATTCAAATCTTGGTCCAAGAGCAAACCTAGAGTTTTCTACCTCACTTCTGCTCTCTTCAAATAGCAGCGGGGTGACTTACTTGCTCGAGACACAGTGGAAGGTGGAAAAGAGGATAACTAGAGAACTAGAAGAAGGTGCTGCTGAATTTGAATGTGAATTCTCTAGATTTTCCTCTCTATTATGTACAGGTGGATCAAATCTATATCGGACCGACCTGTGAAAACATCAAAATAATATATACAGATTTTGAAGAAAAACATATATGATTTGAAAACTCAATAGTAAAAATTTCCCTACTGTTCTGTTTCCATGAGATTTTAGTTGTTTCCCATTAAACATGATGAGAAAATGTTTATTAAAAAAAAAAACAACTCACAGAGAAATCTCTGATGTTTATTGTATGTGGATAGCGTTTCAGTCCTCATTGGATATTAGAGGACTCACACAGGAGGTAAATCTTTGAAATTAACCACTTATGAACAGTCTTTTAGCCAGACTTACTCAGTGGGTATTAGAAATTTACACAGGAAAAACAAATCCTGTGAAGGTAATGGATGAAGAAAACTTTTCTACTGCAAGGCAACCTTCAATTTAATTATGCACTTTTAATGCAAAAACTATCAGTATATAAATATGTCGGACTTCCCAGGTGGTGCTAATGGTAAAGAACCGCCTGCCAGTGCAGGAGACATAAGAAACATGGGTTTGATCCCTGGGTCAGGAAGATCTCCTGGAAAAGGGCATGGCAACCCACTCCAGTATTCCTGCCTGGAGAATCACACGGACAGAGGAGCCTGGTGGGCTATGATCCATAGGGTCACAAAGAGTTGGACACGACTGAAATGACTTAGAACACAGCGTGCATGTGCATACATATCCTATTGCATTTTTTTTGGAATTTTTTTGATGTGGGCCATTTTTAAAAAGTCTTTTTATTGGATCTGTTACAATATTGCTTCTGTTTTGTTCTTTTGCCCCTGAGGCATACAGGATCTTAGCTCCCTGACCGGGGATTGAACCTGCATTCCCCTGTGTTGGAAGGCGAAGTCTTAACCACTGGCCCAGCAGGGAATCCCTCTATTGCATTTTAAAATAGTTATTGCTGGTGTACAGGGATGTTAGTGTTTTAGTATGTTGATTTTGTAACTAGCAAACCTCTTTTGTTGCTTTGAGAAGTTGGGTCTAGGGATTATCTTGCATTTATAAGTGGGAAATAATAATAACAAATAGTAGCAGCTTTATGTATTTCTTTCCAAGCTTCTTGCTATTCTTTCCCTTTTCTTACTGTTATGTAGCACTTTTACAACCGTGTTCATGCAGGGAGAGCAGCCATCTTTATTTCTGATTTTAATAGTGATGTTTCTAAATTGTCATCATTATGTGTTATGTTTGGTCTAGGTTTTTGGTGAATTTTTAAATTGTATTAAGAAAATTCTCTCCTACTCATAGCTCACTAAAAGCATTTTAAAAGAGACACATGAATACTTAATTTTAACTAATGATTTGTCAGTACCTACTGAGGTTTCTTCCTCTTTATTTCATTAACGTGAATTTATGCTTTAGTAGATTCTGGTGTTGAATTTTCTTTGCATCTTGTACTAAATCCCAAATTATTATGATGTAATTAAAAAATATACTATTGGGCTTGATTTTTTAATATTTTAGGACTCTTCCTTCTATGTTAATAATTGATAAGTCTATAATTGTCTATCTTGTACTTCTCTAGTTTTGTTATTAAATTTGTAACTTCATAAAATTAGTTAATGGCCTTCCTTTCTTTCATCTATGAAACAATTTCCATAGGATGGAGTATCCCTTCCTTAACATTTTGGCTTGGTAGATCAAGAATTTGACCCCAATTCCATTTTTTATTTCCAGTTTATGGCAAGACTCTGAAAGCATTGCTTTGTGATTTACCAAAGCTGGTTTACCATTGAGTACACTAACTAGAAACAAGTCTGTATTTAGGTAGTAAAAGGAAGATGCTCTTCCCCACACATTCCTGGAGGTTGTCATGTACACCTTCTTTTTCAAGTGTGCTAAAAAGTACATATTACCATAAAAAAGGAAAGGAAAAAGATACTAATAAATATCAATGACTTACAATGGTCCCCAGTGCTGCTAGGTTTGGTCTCTAATGTAAGTGTGCATTATTTTATAAAAGTAACACTGTTCTTAGGCTAAACAAATGGAACATTCTCCAACTTTGTAGTCTTGGGAGAAGATTACTCTGTTGTTCTACAAACAGAATTGATTCCAGAGCTGCAATTATGTGAAAGTCGTATTGGGCGAAGGGTTGCTTTGGGAAATTATCTAAGGAGAAGCCACATTTTTCTGAGATTTTTTTTTCAAAGTAAAGCTTAAAACATTTCAAAGAACATTCATTTTTAATCATATGGCTCCCTCTGTTTAAGTAAAACTTTCCCTTGAAATGACTACATGCCTATCTTGGGAATTACTTTCCAAATCTTAAAGAACTTTGATAAGCTTCCTTCTTAAATTCAATTCTCTTTTGAAGAGAAACAAGTAATGACTTTTGAAGTATTGATACTTAATGTATTAGAAATGAGTGGCAACGGGAAATAAATTTCCTTTATATAACCTCTTATTTTAAAAACATAGGTACAGATCTGACTGAAGGAAAGTCTTTCTGAGCATATCAATTGTCTTATCTTAAAACAAGGGTATGCATTGGAAATTGGGTCAGAAGAACACAAAGTTTATCTCTTGTTGTTAATTCAGTATGCCAAAAACACCTGCTGGAGGAAGGGCATCCTGTTAAGGCCCATTAGTTAATTGCCAAGTAAAGCTGGATTTTGCTTAGTTTGTCATTTTAACCCATGGGGAACTCATTTTTACAAGCAACTAAATTAATTCTCAGTCTTTGAGAAGAATCTGAAAATGATATGATTGGGTTTCTTGCCTCTTGTTTCAGGAGTAATGGAAGAACCTGACCTTGTGTGAGAATCTCAGCAAAGCAGGAAAAATGACCCTCTGCTATTAGTTGGGCTTTTCCCTCAAACCCTAGAATGGATTCCCAGGACATGAGGCTAATCTGGTGGGGGAACTGCATTAGTGCATTCTAGGTAGGCCTAAGTGGCCTCAAAACAAAGCACGTTCCCCCAGAATGATATGGATGTGTTTCCATCTTGATGCACTTATTCAGAGGTGACTGTAAATCTCATACAGAGTGAAGCAGAGCAAGGAGATATTCAAACAGTTCATTGTAAATGCTTCTCATGTTCTCCTCTGGATAGAGCTTTTCCAGCTCATGTTGGTGGAATCTCTGTCCATGTGTTTTCTTGTTCTCTAGGCACATAATTCTGCATCCTTCCCATTAGAGATGACTGTTTAGTTCTCAGTTGTCTCGATGGTCTGCCAGTCACTTATGTCTCTTTTTGATGTCTGACTTTTTTTTTTTTTCACTTTTCTACTTTTCAATTGTGGATTCCACAGAGAGACAGACAGAGAGACAGAGAGAGAGAGAAAAGGGGGTCTTAACATTATTTTATGGTAGGAGTTTAAGGTGTGATGTGATAAAGGGTCTCATATTTGGAGCTTTGAATATGGATGGCTGGAGCATTGAGGTAACAAGACAGAAATTGCTGGACTATGCTATGGCTTATCCATCATGGGAGCTAAGCCAGAGCAGTTCTACAGAATTCAGTTTGGTGCCATGCTCTTTGAAAGCAAACTCTAATCTTCCTTTATCAGTAATATGAGTATAGTGCTGGTACCAAGTAAATGATTAAGACATATTTGGCTTTTAGTTGATTGACTCCAAATTAAAGACACCTCAATCAAAATACAAACACTCTAGGGTTGTGTATCTTGTATAGGTCACTGCTAAGGCTCTGCTCATGTTTTGTGCTGTGAAGTGTCTGGGTTGCACTGAGGATGCTGTGTGAGGACAAAAACGTGCTTATTATTCTGATGCTATAAGCTGTGAATACTGGCTTATTAAGCTGCTATTGCTCCTTTTTATAATTTTCTGAGATGCTCCACAATGGCACTGAAACAACCATAAGGGAACAAATTCTGTCCATCTGGCTTAGAATTTTTAGGTTTACATTATTCCAATATTATTTTTGTGAGTTCTCTAGTTCCTGCTGAGTGGATTGCATGATATTTAAAAAATAGAATTAATGGATGCTTTAGCTCACTGGAACTGCAGCCCTAGGAGCAAGAGGAGGAGAATGAGTCTACCACAGATAGAAGAGTTGTTTTAAATTTAATTTTGTAGTGTCTAGTTGTTATGGCTAGCCTGGGCAAATGGATGAACAGTGAATAAAGAGAATGAACAGATAAATCAATATTAATGTTTTCCATTCTGTGTCTCAGAATCAATCATAAGACTGTGGCTGGGTCCCAATTTTTGGCACTAATCAAAATGACAACCTTGGTCTTTGGGACCATTCCTTGATTCATTTGATTTTGGAGGGCAGAGATAAACTATGGAAAGATGGAATGCTGTATTTTTCCACCAGAGACATTGTTTGTGTTGTTCTTGTCCTTCTCTTTTTTTAAAGAGGCCAGGGAGGCCCTTTGCTGCAGGGCCACGTGCTAATGCTCCCAGAGTTACTGCAGCGCTGCTCAGAGCACAGACGGACATGGCACCTCCTTCTCCGAAGGGTCCAAGGGCTCTTCCAATGTCATCATCTCAGCCTTCCCCACAAAACACCCCACCTGGAGACGTCCTTTATAACGTGGTAGCGGGTGAGTGGATAGCACTGTCAGCAGCGTTAGCTGCATGATACATGGGGGTGGATGGGTTTTAGTCTCTAAGTCGTGTCCGACTCTTGCAACCTTGTGGACTCTAGCCTGCCAAGCTCCTCTCTCCATGAGATTTTCCAGGCAAGAATACTGGAGTGGGTTGCCATTTCCTTCTCCAGGATATCTTCCTGACCCAGGGATAGAACCTGGGTCTCCTGCATTGCAGGCAGATTCTTTACCAACTGAGCTACGCCCAGTGCAAAATGGAAACCAGGGGACCCTGGTTTAAGCTAGGATTTTAAGACAAGGACAGCAGAGCATTAAACCAAGAACAAACCTCTTCTGAGCAACTACACAGATCACCAACATGCCCATGAAGCTGGCCTTGATTACCAGGAGTTGGTCTTCTTGAAAGGATGCTTTATCTAGAGACACAGCATCTCAGAAGAAGAGGCAGCCACAACCAGAAAGACTTCCTCCATGCTTTCTTTTGCTTTTCTTCTCTTGTCTGGTGAGGCTGTTTCTCCCACTGATCTCTGGCATTTCTGCCCCAAACTCCACGTCATCTCCCTGCTTACTCACTCCTTTCTCCCAACCTCTTCTTGCTCCCAGGTTGTGTAATCACTGGCAAAAATATTCAAGTTGTCTCTGACAACTGTTAGCTCCTTTCTCTTTCTCTCCACAACTGTTGCTGTGATTTCAGAATCCGACTTCAGATACTCAGAATCCTGCTGTCTCTTTCTCCTTCCACTCCTCTCACTGTGGTCCAAGCCACCAGGATCTCTTTACTTGTAGGATTGCCATGCAACAGCCTCTGAGCTATTCTGCCCACCTCCCCTCGGCTGCACCCTCCAGCTTGTGCTGACATAGCAGAGCACATCTGTCCTCTCTTCACATCTCTCCAGAGGCTCCCGTCTGGCTCAGGGCCCTTGTGTCCTAATTTTCTGCTACGCTTCCACTGGAGCCACCTTGTTTTTCTTAGAAAGATGCCCTTTCCCAGGCATGTTTGCACAAGGGCTTTTGTGGAATGCTCTCCCCTCAGATAACCCTGGTGACTCCCTGCTTCTCAGCCTCCACGTCTTTAAATGACTCCTTAGAGCTACACACTCCCCTATAGGTTCACTATACCACCTAACGCTGTTTCATGTTTCATTTTTGTCCTTAGCATTTACCACCATTGGCTAGATTTTTTCCTGTTCCCCTGTATACCCCCAGTACCTAGGATGGTGCCTGGTATATAGCAGATGCTCACTTATTATTGGCAGGAGGATGAATCTTTGCTAGAATCAGGCTTCCTTTGATATTTCCTGCTGTATTTCAAAGCTGTCGGGCCTTGGCCTACTTTAACCAGTTGGATATCACTTCCTGAATATCTACACTTGCTCCTCATTCATTTATTCAGAAATGTGCTGAGAGCTGCGAATACAGGAGTAAAATAGAGAATGGCTTCATGGTATTTGCATGCCAGGGACAGCAAAGCAAAAACAAAACGAACATAAAGCAAAAGGCAATAGTTCAGGTGATTGTGACAATGGTATGGTGTTTGCGAGAGCAGTAACCTGACGTCTGGTGGCCTGGGAAGTCTTCTATGGGGGTGAAGGGAACATCTGAGATGTGATCTGAATGATAAGGAGCCACAAGGTGAGAATCTGCTGGAAGAGCTTTCCAAGTCACGGAAACCAAGTACGGCCAAAGAGCAGAAGGAAGCCATTGCAGCTGGAGTGTGGCAGAGAAGTAGCGATGAGGTCATGGAGGCAGGATGATGGGGGTGTTACCATCTAGGGTTCTTGGTCTTCCTCAATAAATAGAAATTGGTAAGAGACCAGATAAGAAATTCTGGCAAGGCTTTCTTGGGGCTCCTGCTGCAGCAGGAGGGAGCAAGGACAAGTAACAATTTCCCTTGCTCGCTCTCTTAGGTGAGGTTGGGGCTGGTTCTTTATATAAGGTGAGGGTAGAGGTGGGTCAAGGGACCTGACCAGAGAGGTGGCTTAGGTGGTTTGCCCACCCCTTTGGATGGTATTGAGTGCAGGGGGGCATACACAGTACCCTGATTTTACTCCTGATACCCTGTTTTTTTCCCATTTCTTCAGAAATGGCAGTTGGGTTTTTGGTCTTTTTGTATTAATATCTCATTGTCCATAATTTGCCCCAACTGCACACACATGCAGTTATCTTTAGCCCCTTATAGTTTCTTTGTATTTTGTTGCTGCTGCTGCTAAGTCGCTTCAGTTGTGTCCGACTCTGTGCGATACCATAGACGGCAGCCCACTAGGCTCCTCTGTCAATGGGATTCTCCAGGCAAGAACACTGTAGTGGGTTGCCATTTCCTTCTCCAATGCATGAAAGTGAAAAGTGAAAGTGAAGTCGCTCAGTCGTATCCGACTCTTAGCGACCCCATGGACTGGAGCCTACCACGCTTCTCCATCCATGGGATTTTCCAGGCAAGAGTACTGGGGTGGGGTGCCATTGCCTTCCCTGGTATTTTGTTGCTAGAGGAGACGTTTGTCCAGATGTGGCAGGAAAGGGGACACTTTTCAGGGCCCTAGAGTGGATTCTTGCTTAATACTCGGAAGTGAATTGTCTGAGGAGACACATATGCTCACAAAGCAAGAGACTTTATTGGAAAGGGGTAGCTGGGCGGAGGCAGCAGGGTGAGAGAACTCAGGAGAACAGCTCTGACATGTGGCTTGCCATCTCAGGTTTTATAGTAATGGGGTTAGCTTCTGAGTTGTCTCTGGCCAATCATTCTGACTCAGGGTCCTTCATGGTATTATACACACTCAGCCAAGGTGGATTTCAGGAGAAGGATTCTGGGAGGTTGGTTTATACATGGACTGGCATCACTTCTCTCCTTTTGAACTTCCCTAAATTTTTACGGTTGGTGGTAGCTTATTAGTTCCAGATTCCTTACCAGGACCTCCTGTTTAAGATAACTCATGCAAGTATTTACTATCATGCCTGGCCAGAGTGGAGGGCTGCTGCTGCTAAGTCGCTTCAGTCATGTTTGACTCTGTGCGACCCCATAGACGGCAGCCCATGAGGCTCCCCCGTCCCTGGGATTCTCAAGTCAAGAATACTGGAGTGGGTTGCCGTTTCCTTCTCCAATGCATGAAAGTGAAAAGTGAAAGTGAAGTCACTCAGTTGTGTTGAACTCGCAGCGACCCCATGGACTGCAGCCTACCAGGCTCCTCTGTCCATGGGATTTTCCAGGCAAGAGTACTGGAGTGGGTTGCCATTGCCGTCTCCAAAAGTGGAGGGCAGTTTTGGTCAATGGTTCTCCTAACACAGGTGCAAGCACTGCAGTAAAGGGTCCCAGGTCCCAGATCCCAGCTGGTCTTGGGTGGACCTTGCAAGTCTGGAAAGCAGTGGGAATTTTCATCTAGGCTCTAGAGTCTGTGGCAGAAAGCAACTGTCTTCTGTCTCTCAGGCTTCAAGTGCCTCAGACACTGATGCTTGTGTTCTCTGGAGCACAGATCATGGTCATTGGAGATAGGCAGACCTCAGTCCCAATTCCATTTGCATTATTTACCAAGGACATGACTCTGGGTTTGGTTCCAGAGTGGAGCACTACTCAGTTAACAAATGTTTACTGGTATTTCCTGTGTCCCTGGAGGACACCTTGTTTTGCCAGGGGTTAATTCTTCAGTTCCTGGATCTGAGGAGACCTGGGGAATTCTTGAGGAAGAGACCTGAGGCAGTGGCCTGTTACCAACTGTGCAGAAGTATTTTAGGAATGTCATATTTTAACTGGGTATTGTCAGAGACCAAATCCAGTGTAGAGGATGCAAGATGGTGACATGTAGTCTCTTTCTGTGTTGTGCTTAGTTACTCAGTCATGTCCAACTCTTCGTAGCCCACTTCTCTGTCCATGTGGATTCTCCAGGCAAGAATCCTGGAGTGGGTTGCCATGCCCTCCTCCAGGGGATCTTCTCAACCCAGGGATTGAACCCAGGTCTCCTGCATTGCATGTGGATTCTTTACCATCTGAGCCACCAGGGAAGCCCAGTCCCTTTCTACCTGACACCTGTAGTCTGGGAGTTGGTCAGGGGAATATAAATCCTTGACATACATTGTCTTATTTAATTTTCATATAATCTGAATTAGGAAGCAATACAGCATGCTAGTCAAGAGTATAGGCTCCAAATAGCTCCCTGTGTTCAAATCCAGGCTGGTCACCTTCTTAGTTGTGTGTCCTTGAGTAAGTTATGTACCCTCTCTGTGCCCCAGTCTCCTCTTCCATAAAAAGGAGGTAATAATTACCTGGAGACGATATCAGCTTCCTAGGGTTGGCATGAGGATTGACTGTGTTCATACAAATAAGTAATTACAACAGTGTCTGAGGCACACCACACATTCCCCATTTATAGAAGAGAAAGCCATGGCTTGGCAATTCATGAGCCTTTGCAAATTCACACTGATGGGAGTGGAGAAGCCAGGACTGAAACCCAGATTCTTCAATTTAATGCTGTGTTCTTTCTATTCCAAACTAGTGCTTCCTAAGAGGGCTACTAGTGAAATTTTATGTGGAGGTCTATATGGGTAATACCCCTTAACTCAATACTAAGTTAAGATTGTTTAGAAAATACTTATAAAACTTTATGATACTTTTATCATAAAACTAATATAATCTTATCAGAAAAAAATTAGAAGAAGAAAAACTATCCATCTCACTGTACTTCAACAGATCTGTTGCTCTAGGTAGGTGAGATAAGCTCTGAGCAATAATAGCAGGAGGGGCAGAAAATGGGATGGGTCAGAACCTATGATCTGCCACTGGTTACATTCTAACTTGCCCATGTTTGGGAATGCCTCCATTATGGGGGAATTCCCAGGGGAAGCTGCTCCCCAGTGTCTTTAAAGGAGGTCTGCGTTTGGTGATTGTCACTACCTGGAGAAGAGAGGATGTCCTGGGTCACTGGTGTAAGGAGTATGAGAGGTAGCATTTCAGACATTGGATTCCATTGTAGAAGCTTCCCAATGCTCAAGGTCATGGTAAAGTAGTATGGCACATAAGATGTGGTGCTTCAATGAACTGTTCTGACTTATTTTGTAGTGAATGAAAAATATATAATTATCATACTTACTTGGTGACACAATGGATAAGAATCCACCTGCTAACAGGGGACGTGGGTTTGATCTCTGGTCTAGTAAGATTCCACAAGTTGCAGAGTAAGCTTGTGGGCCACAACTACTGATACCTGCACACACTAGAGCCAGCAAGTTGCAGCTACTGAGACCTTGTGCTGCAACTGCTGAAACATGTGTGCCTACAGCCTGCGCCCTGCAATAAGAGAAGCCTGCTCACTGCGACTAGAGAGTAGCTCCCACTCTCTGCAACTGGAGAAAGCCCGTGTGCAGCAACGAAGACCCAGCACAGCCAAAAATAAATAAAAATAAATAGATAAATACAGCAGTGCTGTTTCTTCAGTCATGTCTGACTCTTTATGACCCTATGGACTATAACCTGCGAGTCTCCTCTGTCCATGGGATTCTCAAGGCAAGAATGCTGAGTTGAGTTGCCAGGCCCTCCTCCAGGGGATCTTCCTGGTCCGGGGATTGAACCTCAGTCTCTTATGTCACCTGCATTGGGAGGCGGGTTCTTTACCACTACCGCCATTTGGGAAGCCCAAAATATAGCAGTGTGTACATGTGGAAAAAAATATCTTAAGTGTATCAGATCAGATCAGATCAGATCAGTCGCTCAGTCGTGTCCGACTCTTTGCGACCCCATGAACCGCAGCACGCCAGGCCTCCCTGTCCATCACCAGCTCCCGGAGGTCACCCAGACTCGCATCCGTCAAGTCAGTGATGCCATCCAGCCATCTCATCCTCTGTCGTCCCCTTCTCCTCCTGCCCTCAATTCCTCCCAGCATCAGAGTCTTCTCCAATGAGTCAACTCTTCGCATGAGGTGGCCAAAAAAAATACTGGAGTTTCAGCTTTAGCATCATTCCTTCTAAAGAAATTCCAGGATTGATCTCCTTCAGAATGGACTGGTTGGATCTCCTTGCAGTCCAAGGGACTCTCAAGAGTCTTCTCCAACACCACAGTTCAAAAGCATCAATTCTTTGGCGCTCAGCCTTCTTCACAGTCCAGCTCTCACATCCATACATGACCACAGGAAGAACCATAGCCTTGACTAGGCGAACCTTTGTTGGTAAAGTAATGTCTCTGCTTTTGAATATGCTATCTTAAGTGTATATATATATATATAATTATGCAGCAACATCCCAAACATTTGGATCCTGTACAATGTGCTTTGGGAAATGCTTCATAGAGTGGCAAGAAAATATGTTGTTTAAGAAAAATGTTCAGAGACAATGAAACAGAGGACTGGGTTGAAAAAAAAAGATTCTTTCTAAGATACTGACTTAGAAAGAATGGGGTTAAGAATTCACCTGAAAACAAAAGACATGGTGATCAAGCAGGGGCATATGAGTGAAATGAACAGCCCCTTACTCGTGTGTGTGTGTCTGTGGGTCTGCATGGCCATGTTTGTAAATACTTTGTACCAACATCCTCGTTCCTTTCATCACTAAAGACATCACTTTTATGAAAACTGGCCTATAGCGTGTGTGTTAGATACTTTTTCCCTCTTGGCATCTGTTTCCCTCTCCTGTTTTTTGGTGCCTCTATTTTCTTTGGCATTAAAAGACGCTTACTCCTTGGAAGGAAAGTTATGACCAATCTACACAGCATATTAAAAAACAGAGACATTACTTTGTTAACGAAGGTCCATTTAGTCAAGGCTATGGTTTTTCCAGTAGTCATGTATGGATGTGAGAGGTGGACTATAAAAAAAGCTGAGCGCCAAAGAATTGATGCTTTTGAACTGTGGTGTTGGAGAAGACTGTTGAGAGTCCCTTGGACTGCAAGGAGATCCAACCAGTCCATCCTAAAGGAGATCAGTCCTGGGTGTTCATTGGAAGGATTGAAGCTGAAACTCCAATATTTTGGCCACCTGATGCGAAGAGCTGACTCATTTGAAAAGACCCTGATGCTGGGAAAGATTGAGGGCACGAGGAGCAGGGAATGACAGAGGATAAGATGGTTGGATGGCATCACAGACTCAATGCACATGAATTTGGGTGAACTCTGGGAGTTGACGATGGACAGGGAGGCCTGGCGTGCAGCGGTTCATGGGGTCGCAAAAAGTCGGACACGACTGAGTGACTGAACTGATTTCCTTTGATGGGGATCACTCCTTTCCCAGTCTCTGTCCTTGTGGTTTTATAAGGGCTCTCCCTTGTCTGGCTCTATGGGTGGGGTCATGATACTTAATCATCATATCCCCAAATACTGAAGACCAGTGATTGGTTCAGGAGAACCAAAGAGAAGCATGGCACTCTCGCTGGCAGTGTTGGAGCAGAGTGTTCTCTGTCTGCACACATGCAACAGCTCTTCCTGGTCTTGCTACTCTATTCCATCAATTGGTTTGTTGATCCCTGTGCTGATACTGCTCTGTCTTCGTTACTATAATTTATGAAATATAATATTTGGGCAATTTCCTCAAACCCAGTGTTTAGGAGTATCTTGGGACACTTTTGCTTTTACATATAAATTTTGGAATTGATTAGCCAGTTTCCTTTGAAAATTTTGATTGGAATTTGCAAGTGAATCCATAGATCACTGCGGAGGTAACTGGTATTGTTAAGATTTGGAGTGTTTGTGCTCACTTTGGCAGTTCATATACTGAAAAAGACTTGGCGCTTTCTTAGAAAGATACACAAAAAGAACAAATTTTTTTTTTTTTTTTGCCTAGCAAGAATGAATTTTCTCTCTTTAGGAGATGATGTCTTCTCATTAAGGATGCAAATCTCATTTAAAAGACCATATGAGAACTGAAGTTCAGTTTTTGAAGTTCTTTACTGACATTCTCCTGACAGAACACTATCAAAGTTTGTTTAGATGAAAGATAATTTTGCCTAGTATAGGTCTAGGTTGACAGTCATTTTCTCTCAGCAGCTTAAGGATATCCTTTCCCTGACTTCAGGGTTCTGAGGATGCTGTTGGAAAATCAGCTTTGCTTATTTGCTGTTCTTTTGTGGGTGATCTGTTTTTCTGTTCTTTGAATGACTTTAAGATCTTCTCATTGTCTTTGGTGGTTCGAATTTCATCATAATGTGTCTGTGGATTTAATTTTATTTGTCCAGTTTAGTACATGTTGTGCTTCCTATTTCTAAAGACTATGTTTTTCATCAGGTTTAGAAAATTCTAAGCCATTTTCTATTCAATATTTCTTTCCTGCATTCTCTCTGTTCTTTTCTCTGGTAGTCTGAATGCTTGCTCCTGTCTCGCCCACATCTCTTAAGCTGTTATGAGATCTTTTCATTTTTCTGTGCTCTAACTGAGATAGTGTATTCACCTCCACGTTTCAGTTCATAGTTGTTTTTTCAGCTGTGACTAACCTGCTCTTCAACTCATCCACTAGATTTTAATTCCAACTATTATATTTTCACTTCTAAAAGCTTTTTTGCCCTTTAAAAAGCCTATTAGGTCATCTTTAATGCCTTCTAGTTACTCATCACTGTCAAAGTTCTACCTTTTATTTCTTTAAATAATACATAATAGCTATTTTAAATTCTTCTTTTGAGAATATTTAAGATTCTTGGGTGTCAACTCTGTTTATGCTGATTCTTATTCAGACTTACTTGTTTCCTTGCGTGAGTTTTGTAAGTATTTTATGTGAACACATATGTTGTCTTTAATCTGTGGGACTTTTGAGGGCCCATTATATGGAAAGCGTTTTTCCACAGGGAAATTTTCTTTGTATCTGTTTGGAACCAGGGAGAAATGATTGAACTAGAAATGCTTTAATTTCCTTTGAACGTCCTGGAATAATTCTGAAATTTCAGCGTCAACACTTTAATGAAGACCAAAGATCAGTTTTCCTATAGCAGACTTGATGTTAGTAATTTAACATTTTCAATCGGGGAAAATCTTTTGTATTTAATTATTGCCCAAATTCCCAACACTGGGTTCACTTTGCTGTCTCTTTTTCATTTTCTTTGAGACTTTTCTAGGTTTCTGCAAAATCTAGTAACTAAAAATTGTATTTGCTGAAGTTTATCCAGGATTGAGCTGTATTTTAGAATGAGAGACCTTCTGAGTATCTACTGTACCATATTTCTGGAAGTTGACAACTGAAAAACTTTATGCATCTCTCATTCATTGCAGCTTATAATGAATTTTCATATATGTTGTCTATTTGATCCTCACAACTTTTAAAATAAAAATATTCAATTTCATCTAAATTTTAAACTCAATTTAAAAATATTATTGTAAAGCTAAATAAAATAAAAATAAAATAAAAAAAAATATGTGGAAAAATTCTGGTTGTAGAAACAGCTTTTTCATGCTCAAATGTTTTTACCTAAGTATTCAAATGTAAGTATACATATTCCTTGAGACATAGAGATTTTTGTGGAGCATAGTTAAAAATGATTTTGAGCTGCTTATGTTTTCATACGTTTTGTTTTCTTACCGAAATTTTCAAAGGAGGTGAAATAGTCAAATGAGTTAAAGGAGGTAGCAGTGTAAAGATATAGTTGCCAAGTGTTACTTAGCTGGAAGAGAGACACATACAAGTTTTAAGAAGTTGGGGAGAATGGCAGAGATTATCTTTCTGCTCTGCTTTCATCTTCAGGTCTCCAAAGTCAAAGAAAGGGAAAAAATGATTGCCCATTAGCCAAAAGGGTCTTGAGTGAGCCCAAAAGATATGGGGCTTGGATTTCTGACTTGCAGAGGGAGGTAGAATGAAGGTTATTGAATCTGAGAGTAAAATCTGAGATTCACTGAGAAAAAGTACCTGTGATGTAAACTTCATTCTTCAAGTTTTTAAAATAATCTCTCCTTTTTGATTCTTTTAATAATGTATTTGATAAGTAAGTTAAAAAATTTTGATGAGGTATAATTTATCAAATTTTTTTCATTTATGATTAATGTTTTTGTATCTTGTCCAAGGTTTTGAAGATTTTTCCAATTTTTTAAAAACTTATATAGTTTAAATTTTTACTTTTAGAGCTATTATCCATCTCTAATTTTTATGTAAGGTGTGAGGTCAGAATTTTTTTCCCCATATACATTCAATTTTTCAGTATCATTTGTTGAAAAGATTTTCTTTTCTTGTTGAATTACTTTGGCATCGTTGTCAAGAATTAATTGATCATATTTATATAGGCCAATCTAGGTTGGTCATAACTTTCCTTCCAAGGAGTAAGCGTCTTTTAATTTCATGGCTGCAATCACCATCTGCAGTGATTTTGGAGCCCCCCAAAATAAAGTCTGACACTGTTTCCACTGTTTTCCCATCTATTTCCCATGAAGTGATGGGACCAGACGCCATGATCCTCGTTTTCTGAATGTTGAGCTTTAAGCCAACTTTTTCACTCTCCACTTTCACTTTCATCAAGAGGCTTTTTAGTTCCTCTTCACTTTCTGCCATATGCCAACAAAGGTCTGTCTAGTCAAGGCTATGGTTTTTCCAATGGTCATGTATGGATGTGAGAGTTGGACTGTGAAGAAAGCTGAGCACCGAAGAATTGATGCTTTTGAACTGTGGTGTTGGAGAAGACTCTTGAGAGTCCCTTGGACTGCAAGGAGATCCAACCAGTCGATTCTGAAGGAGATCAGCCCTGGGATTTCTTTGGAAGGACTGATGCTAAAGCTGAAACTCCAGTACTTTGGGCACCTCATGCGAAGAGTTGACTCATTGGAAAAGACTCTGATGCTGGGAGGGATTAGGGGCAGGAGGAGAAGGGGACGACAGAGGATGAGATGGCTGGATGGCATCACCGACTCGATGGATGTGAGTCTGAGTGAACTCCGGGAGTTTGTGATGGACAGGGAGGCCTGGCGTGCTGCAATTCATGGGGTTGCAAAGAGTCGGACACGACTGAGCGACTGAACTGAACTGAAGGAATCTCCACACTGTTCTCCATAGTGGCTGAACTAGTTTACATTCCCAGCAACAGTGTAAGAGTGTTCCCTTTTCTCCACACCCTCTTCAGCATTTATTGTTTGTTGACTTTTGATGGCAGCCATTGTGATTGGCATGCGATGGTACCTCATTGTGGTTTTGATTTGCATTTCTCTGACAATAAATGATGTTGAGCATCTTTTCATGTGTTTGTTAGCCATCTGTATGTCTTTTTTGGAGAAATGTCTGTTTAATTGTCTGGCCCATTTTTTGATTGGGTCGTTTATTTTTCTGGTATTGAGCTGCTTGTGTATTTTGGAGATTAATTCTTTGTCAGTTGCTTCGTTTGCTATTATTTTCTCCCATTCTGAAGGCTGCCTTTTCACCTTGCTTATAGTTTTATTCTTTGGGCAAAAAAGCTTTTAAGTTTAATTAGATCCTATTTTTTTTGTTTTCCTTTTATTTCCATTACTCTAGGAGGCGGATCATAGAGGATCTTGCTGTGATTTATGTCAGAGAGTGTTCTGCCTATGTTTTCCTCTAAAGGTTTTATAGTTTCTGGTCTTATATTTAGATCTTTAATCCATTTTGAGTTTATTTATGTATATAGTGTTAGAAAGTGTTCTAATGTCATTCTTTTACAGGTGGTTGACCAATTTTCTCAGCATCACTTGTTAAAGAGTATATTGTATATTCTTGCCTCCTTTGTCAAAGATAAGGTATCCATAGGTGCCTGGATTTATTTCTGGGCTTTCTATTTTGTTCCATTGATCTATATTTCTGTCTTTGTGCCAGTACCATACTGTATTGATGACTGTTGTGCTGCATATTTTTAATTTGTAAAACAAACTTCATTTTACTGTTAAAACCCATCCCACTCTTTGAAGTAGTTTATGGTTGGACCAGGGTAGGGGTGATCCATTAGTACTCATCAGAGCAAGACACCTCTGAGGACAGGAAGCCAGGGAAAGTGGTATGGCTTCTGCCAGAACCCCAGCCAATGACCCACAAACATTTTCTTACTGGTTAAGTATTCTTTGAGACCCTTAACTCTATTTACGAAAGCTGGAAAATGTCAGTAAAAGTAACATTTTCAACATAGTGTTTCAAAATATAAGATACATTTTGATCATTCTGAGAAAAATGGTCAATGAATATTATTAAATAAAATGTTTATAAAAGGTCCAAGCAAATACTCATAATCTCAATGCTATTACATTCTGATAGCTGCTTTTAAGGTAGACTTTTTCCTTGGTAATATCTGAGGTCATCTCACCAAATATATATTTGATGGTACACTTACTTGTTAGGGAGATTTGTTCATTTATGTTTTGATGTGCCTACTATTTTCATTTTACGTATTATTTGTAAGACTTTGGTTTTTAAAAAATTGTCACTGTTTATAGTTCCATATTCTCTAAAAGCATTTGCCTATTTTCTCATACTGGTTTGGAATTCCTAAGAATTGGACTATGTACTTTTACATGAGTTCTTTTCATTTTCTTCTGTCTTGAAATGTGAACGTCATGTACCAGGGCTCAGACAACTGAGAAGCATTGGAACTTAGAGTGAGACCTGTCCCCTGAGGGAGAGTACTTGAGTATAGACCCATCTGCAGTGGCTAAGAGAACATCAAACACAGTGGGATACTGGCTTGATTAGAATACAGCCAGTATTAAGCAGGGGAGGGGTAAACGATGTGTCCAGCTAAAGGATTCTGAGTTCTGAGAGGCATGTGCACCAACCAGGATGCTTTCAGCTACAATAGTAGAAAACACCAAGACAGTAGGTGTATGCCAAAAAGAAGCTCATTTGGTCATGTAATCGGAATTCCAGAGGCAAGATTGGCTTCAGGGTTGATTTTATCCAATGGTTTGGAGTGCCTTTCTGCCTATTTTTTCATTCTGCTTCTCTTGCATCATCCTGAGATAGATGATGAGGTGACTAACCACTCCCATGCACCATGTGCGGATGTGATCATGTCCAGAAGAAAAGTGAGAGTGTCCCTCTGGAAACCCCTGTAATCCACATTGCCTCATACTTGAACCAGTCACCATCAAGGAAGATGATAGAGTTCCTTTGAATTCATCTGGCCTATTGCTGGAGTTGGAGTAGCTGTCAGCTTTTCCTGAGGCAGATGGCCACTGTAGGAGAGAGTACTTTGTGGGGGATGAGGTGGTGAATTCATGCAGAGTAGACTATCTGATATCCACAACAACAAGGAGTTCAGAAACAACATATCAGAAATTTAGATATGTTATCAGCATCAGGGTAGATTGAGAGCAGCTAGGCCCCAGATGAGGGTTGATATTATTAAGGGAACAGGAATGAGGCTAAGATACCAAACCATGGTCTATGGAAACCCAGCCAAAAATCCACATGGGAGAACTGGAACTCAAGACTGGGTCTAGACCAGCAGCCATGTGAACTAGTGGCTGAGGCCAGGATTGGCATGAGTAGGCCAGTAGAATTCAGGAACAACAGTGCATGGATTGTGCTGTGCTTAGTCGCTCAGTCATGTCTGACTATCTGTGACCCCATGGACTGTAGCCTTCCAGGCTCCTCTGTCCATGGGGATTCTCCAGGCAAGATTACTGGAGTGGGTTGCCATGCCCTCCTCCAGGAGATCTTCCCAACCTAGGGATTGAAGCCAGGTGCATGGATTAGGTAAGAGTAAATAAGAGGAGGAAATCAGGCTGATCCAGGAAGGGGAGCTGTTGGCCCAAATGGCAGACCAAGGTGGGGCAGAACCTTCCCCTTGACTGGGGTAGAATCACACAGTAAGAAGAAAGGCCAGGTGAAGAGGGAGGGATGGGTGGAATAAAGGAAAGGGTAGTTAAGTGCCAGAGGGCAGGGAGTCAAGACAAAGCCACTGGGGGCAGGGGACGGTATACACACACACAGAAGTCTCTCAGTCGTGTCCGACTCTTTGTACCCCATGGATTGTAGCCCACCAGGCTCTTCTGTCCATGGGATTTTCCAGGCATGAATACTGGAGTGGGTTAGTTACTACTTACTGCAACCTCCTTGGTAGCTATGCTGCCACGTTTATGCGTAAAGTAATAGTGGTCATCCTTTGCTGTTGGTGGTCACATGGTGTCAGTTGAGGGGTGGGGAAGAAAGGAGAGGCTGTGGAGCTAGTTTTCTGTGTGAAAACAGAGAAACTGGATGGTGTTGATGCATTTTTGAGTGTAGTTGACACCCAGGTTTCTTAATGAAGAGAAAAAAATCTTCCAACTGAAAATCTGTTCTCAGGTCAATGAGAAAGGTGACAGATAATATGTTACTAGCATTTCTGTCAACTATCCATTATGTTATGAGGATTGTATGTTGAAACACTGCAGATAAAGTGTCTCAATTAAGATTATAATTTAGATTTAATAAGAATTATTATATGTTAATAAAACATCAATTAGTTAAATAGCCATTGATCCAGGTACAATAAGTATGTCAGAAAGACATCAAGTTGTCATTGAAATAAGTGAAAATTGCATGAGCAACATGTGAGCAATTAGATTCTCAATATATTCAGCCTATAATGAGTGTCAATACATTTAATTACCATTTAACAGGAAAGCTTAATGTAAAGTCTCATGCCATTAACTCACATACCTGTTTAGTTCTTCAATAGATACATTTATTCAGTGGTTCATTCAACAAATATTTAATTAAGCACACATCAGGTGAAGTGAGAGAAGCACGAATATTACGTACATTTGATTCTCTGTCTTCAAAGAACTTAAAATCTAGTATTGAAATCTAGACTCTCCTACATGGAAGAATAAAGGCACTAGATAGAGCACAGTGTACTTTTCACATATTTTCTGATTAAGTTCCAGTTATCACCACCATCAACTGAAATTTCTCACATGTTGAAAGAAAACTTTGTTGGTGGAAACTGCTAAATTTAGAGGATGCTTGTTACCACAGCACAATGTAGGGATGCTGACTAATACAGTGAATAGATGAGTGATTGACTGAATCAGGCCAGGGATGTGTGTTCTGGTATGATGTTGACATAGAAGAAGCTAAAGCTTTATCATCCTGGATATTTGGAGAGGGGTGTTTGAAAAGTACATTAGCTTTCAGTATGGTAAGTGAGTATTTATAAATAAAACTACTTATGGCATTTTCATGTTCAGTCTCCAAGAATCTCAATTTCTTTTGGACCATAGAAGGATCTGGAAGGGAATTAGCCACTAATATCTGAAAAAAAATGATAAAATGATGAATTTTATGTTGTGTGAATTTTATCTCAATAAAAAGATATATAGTTATATATAATTTTATTTTATGTGTATATGTGCAAAAAATTATATATATATATAATATGTATATTAATATAATAGTAATATGGGCTTCCCAGGTGACTCAGTGATAAAGAATCCACCTGCCCAGCAGGAGATGCGGGTTTGATCCCTGGGTGGGGAAGATCCCCTGGAGAAGGAAAAGGAAACTCACTCCCGTATTCTTGCCTGGGAAATCCCATGGACGGAGGAGCCTGGCAGGCTATAGTATGTGGACTCACAGAGTCAGACATGACTTAGCAACTAAACAACAGCAACATAGTATGTTTGTAACTAAAGTGGACATGTTCTGGAGTGCCTGCATAGGTCAAGCTGTCCTTTCACGGAGAATTGAACTCCTTCTCCTCAGGGGATCCCTGAAGCCATGTTTCCACCTTCTAACTTGGCTTCCCTGTGGTGTGAAGGCCTTTAAGATGCAGGACCTCTCTTGGAGTCTGGAATTCTCTCCCAGGCCCTGCTCTGGAAAGTTAGGCACTGGTTCTTTTTCTTTTCTGGATTTCTTCTTTCTTTAGGCTCGTTCTCTCGGGACCAGGAAGGTTTTTAAATTTTTTTTTTTTTTATTTTTAAAAAATCTCATTGTCAAGCAGGAAAATGGCTATATCATGACTACATTTTATCCCATGTGAATTTATTTCACAAATAGTGTTCAAGTACTCCAGGCTCTGGCTCTCGAAAATCATAATTCTTTTTCCTTCCCAGAAAGTTCAGCTCTTGCTAGGAACTTCGAGATCTTCTTTCGTTGTTCTAAAGAAATCTGTGTCTCTCTTCAGCACTTTCATGGGTGTCCAAAGACAGCTGGAGGTGTCTTAGTGCTCAGTGGTAGGGCAAGTAATTGATCCTGAGAAGCAAAAGAGTGAAACCATTTGTTGTACATGTTGTGAACTAACAGACCCCAAGCCCAGACTTCTGTAAATCTCCTGTATGCACCAGATTTGGTTAGTGCTTGACTTAGGGAGGCAAAGATAAAGAGTCTGTGTTCCATTTCTAAATAACCAGAAGCTGAGATAAGAGATGCACCACAGGAGATGAAAGAGGGAGACATTGAGAGTTGGCTGGGGGAGGAAACTGAGTCAGAAGTGGCCATGAGAACAAGGTCTTTAGGAATTAATGGGAGTGAATCTAGATGACATTACTGGACATCATCCTGATTTGGGAAAGGCAACCCCAGAAGGTTGGATGTTTGTGGACACCTATGGAAATGACTATGGAATGAGGTTTGTGACATTGTACAGGAGACAGGGATCAAGACCATCCCCATAGAAAATAAATGCAGAAAAGCAAAATGGCTGTCTGGGGAGGCCTTACAAATAGCTGTGAAAAGAAGAGAAGTAAAAAGCAAAGGAGAAAAGGAAAGATATAAGCATCTGAATGCAGAGTTCTAAAGAATAGCAAGAAGAGATAAGAAAGCCTTCCTCAGCGATCAATGCAAAGAAATAGAGGAAAACAACAGAATGGGAAAGACTAGAGATCTCTTCAAGAAAATTAGATACCAAAGGAACATTTCATGCAAAGATGGGCTCGATAAAGGGCAGAAATGGTATGGACCTAACAGAAGCAGAAGATATTAAGAAGAGGTGGCAAGAATACACAGAAGAACTGTACAAAAAAGATCTTCACTACCCAGATAATCACGATGGTGTGATCATTGACCTAGAGCCAGACATCCTGGAATGTGAAGTCAAGTGGGCCTTAGAAAGCATCACTACGAACAAAGCTAGTGGAGGTGATGGAATTCCAGTGGAGCTATTCCAAATCCTGAAAGATGATGCTGTGAAAGTGCTGCACTCAATATGCCAGCAAATTTGGAAAACTCAGCAGTGGCCACAGGACTGGAAAAGGTCAGTTTTCATCCCAATCCCAAAGAAAGGCAATGCCAAAGGATGCTCAAACTACCGCACAATTGCACTCATCTCACATGCTAGTAAAGTAATGCTCAAAATTCTCCAAGCCAGGCTTCAGCAATACGTGAACTGTGAACTTCCTGATGTTCAAGCTGGTTTTAGAAAAGGTAGAGGAACCAGAGATCAAATTTCCAACATCCGCTGGATCATGGAAAAAGCAAGAGAGTTCCAGAAAAACGTCTATTTCTGCTTTATTGACTATGCCAAAGCCTTTGACTGTGTGGATCACAAGAAACTGTGGAAAATTCTGAAAGAGATGGGAATACCAGACCACCTGATTTGCCTCTTAAGAAATCTGTATGCAGGTCAGGAAGCAACAGTTAGAACTGGACATGGAACAATAGACTGGTTCAAAATAGGTAAAGGAGTTCATCAAAGTTGTATATTGTCACCCTGCTTATTTAACTTATATGCAGAGTACATCATGAGAAATGCTGGACTGGAAGAAACACAAGTTGGAATCAAGACTGCTGGGAGGAATATCAATAACCTCAGATATGCAGATGACACCACCCTTATGGCAGAAAGTGAAGAGGAACTAAAAAGCCTCTTGATGAAGGTGAAAGTGGAGAGTGAAAAAGTTGGCTTAAAGCTCAACATTCAGAAAACGAAGATCATGGCATCTGGTCCCATCACTTCATGGGAAATAGATAGGGAAACAGTGGAAAGAGAGTCAGACTTTATTTTGGGGGGCTCCAAAATCACTGCAGATGGTGATTGCAGCCATGAAATTAAAAGACGCTTACTCCTTGGAAGGAAAGTTATGACCAACCTAGATAGCATATTCAAAAGCAGAGACCTTACTTTGCCAACAAAGGTCCGTCTATGGTTTTTCCTGTGGTCATGTATGGATGTGAGAGCTGGACTGTGAAGAAGGCTGAGCGCCAAAGAATTGATGCTTTTGAAGTGTGGTGTTGGAGAAGACTCTTGAGAGTCCCTTGGACTGCAAGGAGATCCAACCAGTCCATTCTGGAGGAGATCAGCCCTGGGATTTCTTTGGAGGGAATGATGCTGAAGCTGAAACTCCAGTACTTTGGCCACCTGATGTGAAGAGCTGACTCATTGGAGAAGACTCTGATGCTGGGAGGAATTGGGGGCAGGAGGAGAAGGGGACGACAGAGGATGAAATGGCTGGATGGCATTACTGACTCAATGGGCTTGAGTCTGAGTGAACTCCGGGAGTTTGTGATGGACAGGGAGGCCTGGTGTGCTGCAGTTCATGGGGTCTCAAAGTGTTGGACACGACTGAGTGACTGAACTGAACTGATAGTAATGACACCTGAATTAAAATTGTAAGAAAAACAGATGAATAAAAAAGGAATGATCTGCTCAAAAAGTGGAAAATTTAGGCACATATTTCAAAGATGGGTTAAAAGTTGTTTGTAAATTCAATCAATATTTTTTCTCCATCTCAATTTTCACTTAGGTTAGTTTGTATCTATCAACAGAGTTAAACTTTAGCTTTAGAAGCTACTTTAAATTGTGTCTCTAAAAATATTAATTTATTTCCTTAGCTGCATTGGTCTTAGTTGCAGCATGTGAGATCTTTAGTTATGGCATGAGAACTCTGAGTTGTGGCACGTGGAACTGGTTCCCTGACCTGGGATTGAGCCCTGGGCCCCTTGCATTGGGAGCATGCAATCCTAGCCACCAGACCACCAGGGAGGTCCCTGATTAGTTATGCCTTAAGAAATGACTTTCTAGGATCTACTGTTTGTATCCATTACTCCTGCAGCAGGAGGAATTCTGCTGCTGTCACTCTGTGAGGCAGACTGAGATAGACTGAAGTTAGAGCTCAAGGGGAGCGCAGCACTGGGTAGCGAGGGAAGGGAGGTGCAGAGGCAGACAAAGGATTGTTTCAGTACCTGGACAGCTCCAAGTGTGGCGCTAGGCCAGTTTCGTCTTCATGTCCGAATCTTACTTTACTGGATAACCAAATAGATGAAGGGATTGCACATAGTAATTATTTTACAGTCAAGCTGGGTCCCCACTTTTGGCAAGTGGATGAAAGAGAAAATAAATGAACAGGAGTGATGGACAATTTGTTTGCTTCTTTGCTTGGACTTTCCCTTCCCCTAGAGGAGTCTGGGTTGGAACAAGCACGACATCCCTGAGTAAATTAATCCTGACCATAGGCGGCAGGGGAAGCTTCCACCAGCTCCCTCCCACATACAAACGATAGGCTTAGAGGAAGTAAAAAGGCGATTTGAATGGCAAGTACTTAAAAAGACCCCCTTGTTCTCCACCTTCAGGTCTAATAGCCCTCCCCAGAGCAGACACAGAGTGTTCTAAGAGAAATGAAAATATCCTGCCTAAACACACACGAGCACATAACAAAAGCCAAGTTAAGAAGGTTAGCGACTTAGTTGTCTCAGCAACATGCCATCAAGTTGAGATGAGCAGGAAACGCAGATAACACAGGGAAGAAGGAAAACATCATAAGCCCACAAAGAGGGGATAGCCGGGATGCTGAGAAGAAAAGCAAAGCCCCTTTTCTTGCTGTTTCATTAAGGGGAACTTAACTTTTAAACAGCCTCTCAAAAAAGCTAAAATAGAATCTGCTTTTGTGTAACCTGTGTACTTGGTGTGTGTTAAGAAATTGTGTTATCAGCATTTCCTGTGTGGCACCACATTCAAAAGCAAAATTGTTACGAATGTTCGCATAATTCCACAGGGAAACAAGATGGTGTCATGTTAAAATGGGATTTGATTTTTTTTATTAGAAATTAGCAGTCTGGGATAAACGTACAGAAATGGCCAAATGTAGATTGCTTTGCTTACTTGAGCCAAAACTCATCATAATATTATAGCACAAAATGAGACAAATGGGCATTTGAGGCCCTGATTCTTTCTCTTCTAAGATTATATTCAGAAAATTGCTGACATTTGGTTCCTAGGAGAGGGACATTTCTGATCATGGAAATACAACATCTATACTTTTCAGCCAGGGTTGTAAAATTGTTATTGGAACAGGAGCATGGGGGTAGGGAGGAAGTTAAAGAAAGTCAGGAAAAGAGGTATGATGAAGTGGGAGACAATCAGCCCATTCCTTTGTTATATGTGCTAAGTGGCTTCAGCAGTGTTAGACTTTTTGCGACCCTATGAACTGTAGCCTGCCACACTCCTCCGTTGATGGGATTCTCCAGGCAAAAATACTGGAGTGGGTTACCATGCCTTCCTCCAGGGGATCTTCCTGACCCAGGGATAGAACCCACATCTCTTAGGTCTCCTTCACTGGCAGGCAGGGTCTTTGCCACTAGTGCCACCTGGAAAATACCTCTAGTTATTAGAAAATGTGTTTTAATGTTGAATCAAAGTAACTTCTCATATCCTGTAATCTGGAGCCATGAAGAACAAATCAGCTTTCTCTGGTTACATTAACTCTTTAGATATTTGAATGATAGCATTTCTTCCCTTGATCTCTTTTTTGGGCCAAAGGTTCTTAAAGTGTGGTCCTCAATCTGTGACATCAGCATCATCGGGAAACTTGTTAGAAATGCAAATTCTCAGCTCCCTCCCCTTCCTAGGGCATAGGTCCCAGTGATCTGTGGTTCAACAATTCTCCAGATGGTTCCGATGCAGGCTCAAATGTGAGAACCACCGCTGTAGGCTGCAGAGAAGGCAATGGCACCCCACTCCAGTACTCTTGCCTGGAAAATCCCATGGATGGAGGAGCCTGGTAGGCTGCAATCCAAGGTGTCGCGAAGAGTCGTACATGACTGAGCTACTTCACTTTCACTTTCACTTTTCACTTTCATGCATTGCAGAAAAAAATGGCAACCTACTCTAGTGTTCTTGCCTGGAGAATCCCAGAGACAGAGGAGGCTGGTGGGCTGCCGTCTATGGGGTCTCACAGAGTCGGACATGACTGAAGGGACTTAGCAGCAGTAGCAGCAGCAGCTATAGGCTGAGTTGTTCACTCAACTCTCTCATTTCAATTCACTCATTCATTCATCCATCCATTCATTCATACATTTAACACTCATAGGCTAAACACATTATAAACTGGGACTAGGGATAAAGACATGAAAGTTTGTGTACTCAGACAAGAGATGGTTTCAAGATCTTGCCTCATCCTAACTGTTGTCTGGTTGCCTGGTTGGTTGTAATTCTCAAATGTGATCATTCAGAGCATGTAGCATCGCAGGACTGCTTCCTCCCTAAATATAGCATTTTCCCCACATTTCATCCACATTGTGGACATGAAAGAAGTTGTTCAGTACGTCACTGAATCTGAGAGATGAGTGAACAAGGATCTAGGATAATTGAACAGGTGTTTGGGGAAGATTAATCTGGGACTAGTAGTTAGAACTGAATTAGGAGGTGATGTAGATTACTCTTCCTAATTTACTCTTAGTGAATCAGCCTCCCACTGGCCAGGCTCTTGTGTTGTTCCTGCCCACATTCATGCTAGACTTTGTCATGTGACTTGCTTTGGCCAATGGGGTGTCAACATCCATAAAATACTAGAGCTTGCCCTCTTAGAATACAGCTTCCACCTTGTTGTGCAAGTCCTGCTTAGTATGGTCCCCTTGAGGGATAAAAGAATATATAAAAGAAAGGTCCAGAAATCCTGGCTGTCCTCACTGCCTTGGCTGCAACAACTTTTCTGCAGACCTCTGTATTAGCCCATATAAGACCAACAAATAACTGTTCAACAAATCTCCTGAATTATCAAATATAATATACCCATCGTGCTTTTAGCTGTTAATAGAAAATTAATACTGAAGAGTTCTAAAGACCAAAAGGGGCTTTGGGGACTAGGGTAATCAGTATTCCAGTGGGGTAGGACCAGGAAGATGGGCAAAGGAGGAGATCTCACATGAGAGGCAATTTCCCTGTAGAAGAAGCTCATCTTTGGAAGATAAGTAATGGTTCTGAGATTTCAGAAGCATAGAGAATGACAGAGACAGAGCCTAAACAAAATATATTTCTATTTTTGGTAAGTATCTCTATTATATGTTCTTAAGAGGGAACAAATGGAATTTTGGAGATTATCTCTATTATCTCTAGTAGTAGAGGCTGTTATTAGAGAGTATGGTGAACCCTTTGTCCAGACACTTTGATAGATCCTGTTAGAACTGTGATTTTAGATGTATTTGCTGCCTATGGCTATGTTACAAGTGACCCCCCAAAACAGCAACTTAAAACAACAAACATTTATTTTCTTACAGTTTATGTGGGTCATCCAGATATGTTTTTCCTGGGATCAGGGTCTCTTACAAGAATGCAATTAAGGCACCGACTAGGACTGCCGTAATCTCAAGGCTCCACTAGAGAAGGTTCACGTCCTAAACCCCATACAAGGCTTTTAAGAGGATTAAGATCCTCATAGGCTGTTGGACTGTGGGATCCTAGTTCATTGCTTGCTATTGACTGGAACCTTCCCTTAGTTTCTTGTTATGTGGGCCTCCCCATAGGGCAGATCACAGTGTGGCATCTGGCTTCATCAGAGCAAGCAAGAGGACAAACACAATAGGAAACGAAAATCCTTTTGGGACCTAATCTTGGAAGTGACATGTTTTATTCATAACAAGTGAGTTTGTAGGTTAGGCTACATTCAAGAGGAGGGCATTAGGCAAGGACATGCATACCAGAAGGTGAAGAACACGGAAACCATTTTGATGTCGTCTCCTATTCTGGGATTTTGGGAGTAAGTGGTACTTCTGACTGCACAGCACATACGTGGCTACAGCCTGGTTCTCTTGGGGCAGAATTTCCATCTTCTTGGATGAGGAAGATTGAAAACCATCCCAGAGCCACCCTCTAGGCTGTAGAGTCTCTGAATCATTAACATAGAGGAATTTATTTTCTGAAATAACATAGAGGAAAATTTATTTTCCTCCTTTGCTGAGAGAAGATCTGGACCGGTGATGGAATGGCACTGTTTTATCTCCATTTCACCCCAGGACATCAGTCTTTATATACAACTGCTTATCTTCCTTCTATTCAAACTCAAGTTCTCTCTCTTCAACAAACCTGCTACCTTAATAACGCCTTTCCTTGATTCAGCTGCTTCCTGTGTTTGCTGGCCTATTCCTTTCCTACTTATGACATCCAGACTTTTTAGCTAAGTGGCCTTCTAACCCCTGTACTCACTTTCTCCCCATTGCTCCATGTATAAAGTTCACTATCTGCACCCACTTCTGGCTCTCTACTAAAATTACACTCTCCAGAGCAGTCAAGGACTCTCTTCCTTCCTTGCAACCACTGGCCCTTTGTCAGACTCCTTTGACTTCTTTATAGCATTTGACAACCCCTACTCCCTGTTTCTTGCAGAGTTTTCCTTTGGTTTCTAGTGTAGGTATATGGTTCAGGATATAGTAGACACTCAAAAAATATTTGTAGCTGATTGAATACACTGCTGGTGTCTTCTTATTTATTTATTTATATATATCTTTATTTGTGGTTGTGCGGGGCCTTCATTGCTGCATGTAGCTTTCTCTAGATGTGGCGAGTGAGGGCTACTCTCTAGTTGTGGTGTGTGGGCTTCTTGTGGTGGCTTCTCTTGTTGTGGAACACAAGTTCTAGGGTGCGTGAGCTTCAGTAGTTGTGGCCCATGGATTTAGTTTCCTCGCACATGGGATCTTCCTGGACCAGGAATGGAACCTGTGTCTCCTGCATTGGTAGGTGGATTTTTCACTACCAGGGAAGTCTCTGCTAGTATCTTCTGTTTCCAGGATTTTTCCATATCTGTCTCCTCTCTTGGCTCCATTTCCTTTTCTTTCTCCTATAAATATGGATTTGATATTTGATTCTATGTGAGGTATTTATCTCATTGAGAAGGTTTATCTCTTTCTTAGAAAAAGTTTTGCTGGAATATGTTCTTCATATTAGTTGGTAGATGTGAGTGACCCTCATTTCTCCTTTCCAGGAGACCTCCTGGCATCTGCTAGACCCTATGCTTAGAGAAGCTGTCCCCTTTCAGACCCAGAGGGTGAAGCTGGTCACTGTAGCCTCATTTTTTTGCCAGGGAGTGGTTTAGACATGAACATATGGTAGTTTTAGCCTTTGGAATTTGTTCTTATAACTATTCCCTTTGTATTTCTTTAATGTCAACTCAGTGGGCTTGGGGACACAAATGCATATGCTCAGTCTTTCATTTAAATTAAATGCCTGATTATGGTTTAATGCATTCAGCCTATGTTAACATGTATCTATCTTATCTATCTATCCATCTATTCCATGAAACAAGCTACCTCAAAATTAGCACCTTGAAACAATGGCTGTTTTATTTGCTCACAGTTTGGTGAGGCAGCAATTTGAGTTGAGCTCATCTGGACAGCTTTTCCACTAGTCTCATCTGGGGTCACTTAATGGCCATGGTCATTTGGCAGCTGTGCTGAAGCCATGTGGTCTAAGGTGTCCTCATTCACACATGTGGTAGTTGGTGCTGATGGTCAGTTGGTGAGTCTGTAGGGCTTTGACTGCTTGACTTTGCTATGCAGACTTGCCTCCTTCACAAAGTCAGCCAGGGTTTCATCACGTGGCAGTTTCAGGGAAATGTTTCAGTAAGGTAAGAGAAGCTGCTGCAAAGTTCTTTTAAAGCCTCTGTTTTGAAGCCATGTGTTATTTCTGCCACATTCTATTGGATAGAATGAATCAAGTCACAGGCCACTTCAGATACAAGGGATGGGGAAACTGAATCTACCCTTTGATGATGCAGGTGCAAAGTCATACTGCAAAGGAGATGTAAAGAAATGGGAGGATTTTGTGATCAGTCTTTGCAATCTGGTATTTATGTACTAAAGATTGAGTGACTTTATTGTCCTCAGGAAAGTGATATTTGTTAAGCATAAAATAAGTAAAAAGTAAAAGAGGAGAACAAAAATACTGCCTCGAATTCTGTCAAGAAGTAACCTAATAACTTCAGGTGAATATCATTCCAGGTAGCTCTTTAAGTGTATGAATGGAATGAAAATGCAGAATAATTTTGTAAAAATTGGGTCTTACTATATATTTTCAGAAAAATAAAAAGCATTAAATTGAATTTTTCTTGAATTTAACAATTGAAAAAGAAACCAAAGAAAAACCAAAGGAATTATGGAGCTTCAAATCATTTGTTTTTTAACCACAGAGATATTAGATCCCAAAAGTGCTCCCCAAGGTTGTAAAGAAAGATTAAAAAATTAGAAAAGCTAGATTTTTTTTTAAAAGATCCATGTTTAATTTTAGACATATTGATTGACTCTCTGCTATGAAAGATAAGGAAATTAAAACTTTTAATCTTCCTCTCACCTCATTTCCCACTCCCCTCATCTTATGAGTTTTTACTAACATTATTTTAAAAAATGTTAGAGTACAAAGAATTTATATTATATATCTATAATTCTATAATTCAATAATTATCATGGTTTAGTCTTACATCTATAATTAAATGAATTTGCTGCCTACTGCCTGACCTTGTACTACAGTTTCTGCTATTCTGAATTATTTATTTTTAAAAATTGAGATTTAATTTTAGTTTGCCACATTTCCTTGTCAAGCATTTTTCAAGATGAGCTCCCAGTATTTGTTCTCTTGAAAATTTTGTTGGTTTCCTCCACATTGACCTGGATGGGTATAAAGTTTTGGTGTCCCAATCTCTTTCCCATAAGACTGTAGGTATTGTTCCACTGCCTTTAGATACTGAATTTCATACTGTTCCATTTATCACTGCTCCTTGATTCATTCTTAATTAGGTTTTACAAGAAGGATTCTTGCTTTATTCTCCAAGTTCTTTCATATGAATATTTGCCTGTCACCTTTGTGTATCTGATATTTACCTCTTTATAGGTGATTCTATATGTTTTTCAAGGGTTGTGAATGCTTAAATAATTCTTTCACAGTCTTTGAATTTCAATAATGCAGGATGGTGATGGCTTTTTGATAATTCCATATTGTGAATTTCTGGCATGTGGTATTAGTTCTTCCATTATAGCAGGGAATTTTCTTGTGTTATATTTCTAAACTACATTTATATTCTGGTTTTGGGCTCTCCTTCAGGAACAATCTGTATGTTGGATGTCTTTTGTCTTTTATATCTATCATTTTATAAGTGCCTTAAAACTCCTTATCTGTTTTTCCCCAAATTTATTTTTGACTATCTAATATTATTCCTCAATCAGTGAAATCTGGACTGTTCACTGATGTTTCTAATTTGATTCAGTTCAGTTCAGTTCAGTTCAGTCACTCAGTCGTGTCCGACTCTTTGCAACCCCATGAATCACAGCACACCAGCCTCCCTGTCCATCACCAACTCCTGGAGTTCACCCAAACTCATGGACATCAAGTCGGTGATGCCATTGAGCCATCTCATCCTCTGTCGTCCCCTTCTCCTCCTGCCCCCAATCCCTCCCAGCATCAGAGTCTTTTCCAATGAGTCAACTCTTCCCATGAGGTGGCCAAAGTACTGGAGTTTCAGCTTGAGCATCAGTCCTTTCAATGAACACCCAGGACTGATCTCCTTTAGGATGGACTGGTTGGATCTCCTTGCAGTCCAAGGGACTCTCAAGAGTCTTCTCCAACACCACAATTCAAAAGCATCAATTCCTCGGCACTCAGCCTTCTTCACAGTCCAACTCTCACATCCATACATGACCACTGGAAAAACCATAGCCTTGACTAGATGGACCTTTGTTGACAAAGTAATGTCTCTGCTTTTGAATATGCTATCTAGGTTGGTCATAACTTTCCTTCCAAGGAGTAAGCGTCTTTTAATTTCATGGCTGCAGTCACCATCTGCAGTGATTTTGGAGCCCAGAAAAATAAAGTCTAACACTGTTTCCACTGTTTCCCCATCTGTTTCCCATGAAGTGATGGGACCAGATGCCATGATCTTAGTTTTTTAAATGTTGAGCTTTAAGCCAACTTTTTCATTCTCCTCTTTCACTTTCTTCAAGAGGCTCTTTAGTTCCTCTTCACTTTCTGCCATAAGAGTGCTATCATCTGTATATCTGAGGTTATTGATATTTCTCCTGCCAATCTTGATTCCAGCTTGTGCTGCTTCCAGCCCAGTGTTTCTCATGATGTACTCTGGATAGAAGTTAAATAAGCAAGGTGACAATATACAGCCTTGATGTACTCCTTTTCCTATTTGGAACCAGTCTGTTGTTCCATGTCCAGTTCTAACTGTTGCTTCCTGACCTGCATAATAGGTTTCTCAAGAGACAGGTCAGGTGGTCTGGTATTCCCATCTCTCTCAGAATTTTCCACAGTTGATTGTGATGCACACAGTCAAAGGCTTTGGCATAGTCAGTAAAGCAGAAATAGATGTTTTTCTGGAACTCTTTTGTTTTATTGATGATCCAGCAGATGTTGGCAATTTGATCTCTAGTTACTCTGCTTTCTTAATTTGATTATTAGTTCTTTAATGATGTGACTTTGGTCTTCAAGATGTTTCATTAGCTATATAATTTCTCTTTTGGTTTCATTGTGTTGTTAAGTAATTTCACCTTCATGTTTTTGATGATTGATTTCATCTTTCTATTAAATTTTTCTATAATCCAAATCACTATAGAATATGTTCTTCTAAAATGGATATTTTGACATTAGCATGCTATTTTCTTTTAGATGTGATCAATTTGAAAATTGCCATACCTTTTCTTTTTATCTTGTTAACGTAGGCAGCCTTTCTGTTTCTCTGATTGAGTATGGATGAAATCTTCTTGGCTCCTTTCTCTGTGTAGCTGAGATCTGTTTTTCTCCTCAGCTACTTTTTAAAGCCTGAGATAGTGAAGGTTTATTCACTTTTCAGTTTACTCAGGGGCACATCAAAGAACTGGGGAGGCAGTGGAGGAAAGTCTTCTGGAGCTTTAGACTGGCTTTGCTGTATGACCTGGGATCTGGGCTGTCTTTTGGAATTTTGGTAAATGCCCCAATCTGAATTTATGCCTCCTTGTCAGGGTGTCTTTGTTTCCTGGAGAGGGTACCCACAGGTTTCAGATCATCCTCACAGTTCATCTTGGTACCCTGGGAGGCCATTTTATTGCTTTTACCAATGTCCCAAGATTCTACTGTGTGTAGTTCAGTTCAGTTCAGTTCAGTTCAGTCACTCAGTCATGTCTGACTTTTGGTGACCTCATGAACCACAGCACGCCAGGCCTCCCTGTCCATCACCAACTCCCGGAGTCCACCCAAACCCATGTCCATTGTAGTAGGGGGCTTTTATCTCCAAGGTTTTAACCATGATATTTCCTTGACTCAAACTTTAGTCTTGTCTCCAGACTCAATGCTGTTGGAAGAAGTCTCAAGATTTTGTTGAGTCACCCCTCACCCCATTTGGTTATTGGGAGCTAAGGCCAATGTTAGGAACCTACAGAGCCACACCGTAAACTTGACTCATTTCTTGGGCACTACTTAAAAAACAAGTTTATTTATTTTTTAATTGAAGGATAATTGCTTTACAGAATTTTGTTGTTTTCTGTCAAACCTCAACATGAATCAGCCATAGATATACATATATCCCCTCCCTTTTGAACCTTCCTCCCATCTCCCTTCCCATCTCACCCCTCTAGGTTGATACAGAGCCCCTGTTTGAGTTTCCTGAGACATACAGCAAATTCCCATTGTTGGCCACCACTTTCTGAAGTCTGTAGATGTTTGGATTATTATTGATTTTTTTTTTGCTAGTATCATTATTCATTAATTTCATAAGATATGAGAGGAGACTAGGTTTAGCTTCTTTTTGCTCTGTTTACTCTGAAGCCATGACATACTTTACTTTTATATGCTCATATACATTGGCTGATTACTTTGAGATTTTGAAGTGTTAATATTAGGCATTTTTTCCCCCCACATGTACTTTTCTCTTCTAGAAAGTATAGGAAGACCTCTTTTTACTTCTTTAGTTCTGACAATTCCCCAGATACAGTAAAGAATAGTGATAAGCAAAGAATAGAAAAAAACAAAAAAACTCCACAAATTAACTATAGCTAAAAACCAACATTAAGCAAAGCAAACAACAGCCTACAATTTTTCATTGAGTCCCACAGTTGAGACCAAAGTCAAGATTTTCGCAAATGATATTATCCAGTTTGAGGTGAGTAATAGTTTCATTTTTCAGTTGAGTACAATGAGATTTAGAGACTTTAAGTCATCCTTAAGCTCAAGGTCACACAGCTAATGAACATGAGAGTCATGCTTTAAATGCAGGCCTGTGAAGCTCTATACCCAAAGTTCCCTGCCATACTCATCTAAGAAAGAGCCTAGAAGAATCCTGTACTCTTTGGTTGGAGGAAGTACTGAAAGGAACTCAGACAGCATCTTCACCAGAAAAAGAGAAGACAAAGGAACAAGTCAGTTTGTTGGTAAAAATATCCTATTTGTGCTAGTTCCCCAAGAAACAGAATCCCCTCAAAAATTTAAAGCATAATCATCTTTTAGTTTGGGTTTCTAGAAGGAGGCCTAACAGAATTATAGCGGAGAGGGACTTAGGGATGTTTACACAAGTTGCAGGAGACTTTATCAATAACTTGTTGCTGTGGAACAAATCAGTGTCTTCAAACAACAATTGTTTGTTCTCATTCACACGCCTATGAGCAGGCTGAGGTTCAGCCATTCTAGGCTTAACTCTCCTGGGCCTTACTCTAGGTTGCAGGTTGGGTTGAGTTTTCCTTCAGGTATCATTTTCCTTGTATCAGTGGACGGACTAGATTATGTTCTTTTCATGGTAATGGTAGAAGTGCAAGAGAGCGTACCCATGTAAGAAAGTAAATGTGTTTTTGCTTGTGTCACATTTGCTAACGTCCAGTGACCAAAGCAAATCACATGGCTGTGTAACAGGGAAGAGCAAAATCTGACTTCATGTTGGGTCTGTTATTTTGACTTTAACCTTTTGCCTTTGTTGTTATAATCATACGTAATAGTCTCCCTCAGGGAACACTGCCTCTCTGCCTGCACGTTAAAGTTCCTTTGTGAAGCTCACAGGGAGGCAGTTTGACCCTGCTCACCTGTGAGTGGCTGCAGAAAAGAAGAAATGAACATGTCTTCTCCTTGATGCTGGCCAAGCATCTTATGACTTTTCTACTTTACTTCCTCCCCCTCTCTGTTCTATAAAAGAGATTGGTATCCAGACTCTGATAAGATGGTTTTTTTTTTTTTTTTGAAATGCTAGTCCACCATTTTCTTGGTCTGCTGGCTTTCTGAATAAAGTTGTGATTCCTTGTCTCAACACCTTGTCTCCCAATTTATTGGCCTGTCTTGTGGCAAGCAGAGTGAGCTTGGACTCAGTAACAACTGAGTTCAAGCTCAAGGTCCTCTAGTGGGAGGAACCACAAAGTCCCTGGACAAAGAGGATGAATGCTAAGAGGAGTGAAGACTTGGGTCAATAATTTAACTTACCACAGGGACAAGCAAGATTTCTTTTTAAAAGTGGACAAGCAAAATAGTCCGAAGGTCCTGAAATAAAAAAGTATTAAATGGAGAAGATTCCATCATGTTTGAGAAGATTATTTCTAGGAAGGCACAGGTTAGACTTTATGGGTAACTCAGGGTGAGAACTGAAGGTAAATGATGAGGACAGAAATGGGGTCTTGAATAAAAGTCAGAAATGACCCATTTGTACAAAACAGGTATAAAAGAGTTTCTGTCTCCCTCATTTCTTGTTTGTAGGAAAAAGGTTTCAGCCTCCTAGACCTTTTCTAAGTTCCAAAGAGCAGATGCAGTTACTGATTAGAGGAATGAGGGGATTCAGAAACAATGGAAAGGCAGTTTACAAATGATAGTGCAGCCATGGGTCAGGGTCCTAGTTCCTCCTCAAAGTATATACAAAACCATCTGATATATATCTCTGAGTTCTTCTACAATAACTAAGGGCCCCATCCAGGTGGAGGATGGTAACTTAAGGCTGAGCACAAGAATGTGGACCCCAGACTGGGTGGAGACTGGTTGGCTGATGATTGTGATTCCTGTAACACTACTCTATTATTTCATCACCAACCAATCAGAGGAAGGTCAAATACACAGCAACCCTCTCCTCAAATTTTGCCTATAAAAATTCTTTCCCCCGAACCATCAGTGAGTTTGGGCTTTTTGAGCCTGAGTCACTTGTTCTCCTTGCTTATTGTTGTTCAGTCTCTAAGTTGTGTCCGACTGTTTGTGACCCCAGGAACTGCTTCCCGGTCCTTTACCGTCTCCTCAAATTTGCTCAAACTCATGTCCATTGAGCTGAGGATGCCATCCAACCATCTTATCCTCTGTTGGCCCAGTCTCCTCCTGCCCTCAGTCTTTCCCAGCATGAGGGTCTTTTCCAATGAGTTGGCTCTTCACATCAGGTGGCCAAAGTATTGGAGCCTCATCTTCAGCATCAGGCCTTCCAATGAACATTCACGTTTGATTTCCTTTAGGATTGACTGGTTTGATTGATTGATCAAATTAGGATTAATCTCCTTGCTCCCCAAGGGACTCTCAAATCTTCTCCAACCTTCCTTATGGTCCAACTCTCACATCCATACATGACTGCTGGAAAGACCATAGCCTTGACTATATGGACCTTTGTCAGCAAAGTGATGTCTCTGTTTTTAATATGCTGTCTAGATTTGTCGTAGCTTTTCTTCCAAGGAGCAAGCATTTTTGAATTTCATGGCTGCATTCACTGTCCACAGTGATTTTGGAGTCCAAGAAAATAAAGTCTCTCACTGTTTCCATTGTTTTCTCATCTATTTGCTGAAGTGATGGAACTGGATGCCATGATCTTCATTTTTTGAATGTTGAGTTTTAAGCCAGCTTTTTCACTCTTCTCTTTCACTTTCATCAAGAGGCTATTTAATTACTTTTCACTTTCTGTCATTAGGGTGTTATCATCTGTATGATATTTGATATATTTGAGATATATATATTTGATATATATTGACATATATATATTTGATATTTCTTCTGGGAATATGGATTCTAGCTTATATATATGTATTTGGAATATATATTCCAAATATATATTTGATATATATAATATTTGATATATTTAAAATATATATTTATAAATACACATATATTTATATATAAATTTTATAATTTATATATAAATATAATATATAAAATATAATTTATATATAAATTTTATAATATATAAAATTTATTTATTTGTAATAAATTTATAAATATATATTTGATATATATATTTGATATTTCTTCCAGGAATATGGATTCCAGCTTATATATATATATTTGGAATATATATTTTAGAATAATAATATATATTTGGAATATATGTATATATTTTATATATATTTGATATGTATAGATGATATCTATATCTATATCTATTTTATATATATATATATTTGATATTTCTTCTGGGAATATTGATTCCAGCTTGTGATTCATCCAGAGTGGCATTTCACATGATGTACTCTGCATAGAAGTTAAATTAGCATGGTGACAATATACAGCCTTGACACTCCTTTCCCAATTTTGAACTAGTCCATTGTTCCATGTCCAGTTCTAACTGTTGCTTCTTTACCTGCACACATGTTTCTCAGGAGGCAGGTAAGGTAGTATGGTATTCCCATCTCTTTAAGACTTTTCCACAGTTTGTTGTGATATACACAAATGCTTTAGTGTAGTCAAAGAAGCAGAAGTAGATGTTTTTTTCTGGGGTTTTCTTGCTTTTTCTATGATCCAATGGATGTTGACAATTTAATCTCTGCTTCCTCTGTCTTTTCTAAATCCAGCTTGTACATCTGGAAGTTCTCGGTTCATGTGTTGAAGCCTTGCTTGAAGGATTTTGAGAATTACCTTGCTAGCATGTTAAATGAGCACAATAGTATGGTAGTTTGAACCTTGCTTGGCCCTTGCCATAAACCTTTTTCTGCTCCAGACTCCTACATTTTGGTTTGTTTGCCCTTACTGTGCATTGGGCACATAGATTTGGGTTTGACAATGCATTGTCTTGGGATCCTATTCACCTCATGCATTATATTTCTAGGCTGCAGTCCTCAGGAGAAATAATTTGTTTCTATCTTTTTCTTTGTTAATTTTTTTGGCCCTTTACTCAGTATCCGGCGCGTGATATGCATTCCACTGTTCTTTATCAAACTCATGAGGGAATGAATGAATGAAATATGGCAGCTAGGTTGGGGAACATTTTAAGCTGTTACTTTTTTCTGTGGCTTGCCTAAAAAAAAGTGAATAATTAGGCAGTATCACATTGGGGTTAAACCAGAATCCAGAATTAACATGGGTTCAAAGTGTGACTCTACTCTTAGATTAGAGCCCTCACAATTTGCTGAGCATTGGTTAAGAATTCACTCTGGAGAAAATGTGTGAAGAAGGTGTGGCCTCAGAGTGATCCAGAAAACAGGCAGTGAACAGCAAGTACTTTTCCAGATTGAAGAAAGAAACATCCAGAGACCTCCCTTCACAAACCAGATGGCAGCCTCCAGCTGTCTGTCTGAGAAATACTGAAATTGGAAATGCTCAGTAGCCAAGCGGACTTTCCCTCCTTCACATCTACAGGAGGTCCCGGATTCCATGGTTTGTAATTACCTTCCAACTGAGCCTTTGTGAGGTAACACTGCTGGCAGAGCTGAAGCTACTGCAGCATTTTCTCTATTAATTTGACATTGCCTCAAGTCATTTTTATTTTATGGATGTAAAGACATCATGCTAGCTAAATCAATATTTAGACCCTGGGAGGGTTTTTTTTTTTTTTTTTTTGGTATAGGATGGTGGTGGGAGGGTGGAGGAGAGGCATTTTAAAAAAATATTTCTCTTTCTCACTCATACTTTCAGATACCATTGGTGGTGGTGTACCCTCGCTTACCTTTTTGGAGTGCGGATGATGACTAGCAAAATTTTACATGTGCATGAACTTTCGCCTCAGCAGGGGTCTCCTCATGAGGGCCTCTGGGCCATGCTCTGGCATCTTGTCCATATCTCAAGAGCAAAAGAAGCTATTACAATGCTTTTAAAGCAAGAGGGGCTGGGGATTGATGACGTGATCAGATTTATAATTTGAAAAGGGACCTATTGAGAGATAGTTGCAGAAGTTTAGGTGAAAGAAAATGGTAACTTAGACTCAAGTGGTGGTGGTAGAGATGAGAAGAGGGCTGCACTTGAGTGAATTTAAGAAACAAATTCACCAGAAGTTGGTAAATGTTTGAATTTGGGGAGATGTCAGGGAAGACAACTAGTTTTTATCTAAAAGGATGATGATTCTCTTCACTGAAATGGGTTTGCTTTTGGACTGTGAAATACTATGCAGCCATTAATGGGATAAGGTAAATCAGTCTTTCAAAAATTCCTGACACAGTCAAATGTCCATAACATATTATTAAGCAAATTAGATAATAATAGAGTAGAAACAATTTCTTACAATTTGTTGATGTGTATCTATCTATTACCTATCTATTTTAGATGCTTTGAAGGGTTTTGTGAATATAGGTACCATGCTAATAACAGTGGTCATCTCTTGGGTATGGGTAAAATGGGGACTTTCTCTTTAATGTACATTAATTTTGTCTGATGTTTTGGTGATAAACATGTTGTAATTTGATAATATTCCAATAGCTTCCCAGCAGGGAGGTCAGAAAGACTGGGAGCTGAAGATAAGTACTTTTGGGGACCTAGTGGAGGGGCTTACAGCCTGAGGGCAGAATGCAGACCACCAGCCTCAGCTCAGGAGCCAGTGAGAGGAAGTGAAGCTTTGGAAGAGATCCCTGATGCTTTTCTTGTGCCAAAAAACTTAGGATATGAATGACCATGACCCTAGATGGCATGTCACCCAGGGCAGTGCAACTGAGCTGTACAGATGTTGCTCTGCCGCTAGTCTGCAGGGTGGCAGAGGAAGGAAGGGTGGCCATATGCCTCTAGTGCATAAAATGTTCAAAAAAGGGAATAAAAGTCTGAGCAGGCAGAGGTGAAAACTTGAAAGGTTTCTGCAGTTTATTTTTCTGAAGTTCTAACCATCTGTACGTGGAGCCACAAACCACGCAGACATCCCTACCCATCAGTAAGACTGATGCTTGTCAAGGACTCCTGCAGCCAGTCCAAATGTGAGCAGGTTTAATCCTCTAATTATAGATGACTCCAGTAGCAACAGGCACTCTGAGCCCCCAGCCAGGATCACAAGAGATGCAATCCTGGCTCCTCCAGGTAAATCCTGCGATTACCCAGCATAGGAAGAAGTTGGTATCTGAAGGGTTCTTTATTGGAAGCCCATGTGGGCACTGGCTTTCTGAAGCCAGGCTTCACAGGCCCCATGTGGTGCCCATCAGCAGCTCAGTCTTCGCTTCACCACAAAACCCATGCCATGCTGTTCAACCTGCCAACCAATTTGCACTGTGAGTTGCAATTAATACTCTTAGTTACAACCCTGAGTGTTTGATGCAGCATAGCACAGTGTGGTCTGCTGGATTTGAATCCAGCTCCACCAGTTACCCAGCTGCATGAGTTTTGAAAAGCTGCTTTGTGCATCAGTTTCCCCATCTGCAGAATAATAATAATATGAGTATCTACCTCATATGGTGGCTGTGAACATTGAGACTCTTGGGGTTGCGCCTACAAATAGTAAGCACTCAATAAGTACTAATAAATTTTGTAATATTCTGACCCATGTTAGACGTCCAATGTCCTCAGAGTAAATTAATTTCACATCCATCATTGCCTATGTTATCAGTATTCGAGTTAGGGTCCTCTAGGATTTTGGAATTGAAAGAAGTGTTTTTTTCTTCTGAGGATGAAATAAAAAGATGAGTACATAGTATATTGCAACAAAGTCACCTCAAAGTGACAGAATGGTTTCTAGACAAGCAGAGCTCGACTGTAACTATTTATCTTTCATTTAAACATGAAATGACTTGTGAGTGCTGATGGTGTCATAGGCACAGGTTGGGTGCTACATGAAAACTGGGACTTGTTGCTTGCCTTTTTGGAGTTTACCAACGAGTGAGGCAAAGTGGGCAATAAACAAGAGTAAGCAATCAGTTGGAGAAAGAAATAGCAATCCATTTCAGCATTCTTGCCTGAAAGAGTCCATGGACAGAGAAACCTGGCAGTCTATGCAGTTGCAAGAGAGTTGGACATGACTGAGCGACAAAACAACAAGCAATGAACACTGATACTGTAACAAATTGTGTTAGGTGCTAGAAAGAAAAGAAACAGGATTTGGATATGTAGTATTCTACCATATGACTATACCGTATGCTGGGCGATTATGAACAACACTACTATGAATATTCATGTACGTGTGTTCATTCATATATGACCGAGAGATTTGATAAGTTTTAGTTTTCTAGAAATTGTCCATTTAGTAGCAAGATCAGGATGATGGGGAGCAGGCACCCTAGATGTATGCGATAAAGGAGAATTACATACATTCTCTACAATTCTCTGCAGAGAATTTTAATATGACCATGAAATCAGTGAAACTGTCAGCTATCCCAACCCCCCTCTCAATCTTCTGTTGGTTGTTAGTAAAAAAAAAATAGCTGAGATTTCTGTTGCATTTTAATTTTATATATATATATATATGTTTCAAACTGGCACTTTTACAAAATTTACTCTTCAAAAATCACTATTTTCTACCTGGAAGTTAATTTGGAGGATTCTCAATGATAGGGTTGGCTCTTAACACACTTGCACCCTGCTACACACCTTTGTTTTGCGAGTCAAGTTGTAACAGCTGGGAATCATTTGAGAGTGCCTGCTTTGCGTGCAGGTTGTTTCTCCAACCCCTGGGGTGCACTACATGTTCCTGAATCTAAGTAATTAAGAACCATAGTGCAGTGATTGCAAAGACAAAAAACTGGAACTGGGGTTACATAAACTCTGTCATTCTGTGACCACTTGAACTTGATAAACCTCTTTACAGATGTTTGAAAGCATCTAGAATGGTTCCCAAGAACAAAGGCATGAACGGTATTGCTGTTTCTGGACTTTATTGTAAAGTGATATTTTTATGAATTTTGACCATGCTTATTGTGTTTAAGGCTTTTCCTAACCGTGTATCAGTTTCTTCATATAAAATGTAGTTTTCAAAATTAAAATTAATAAAAAGTATTTTCTGCTCAACTCTAAGTTAAGAGAAATTGACAAATCTAGGTTGCCTGCCCATGGACATGAATACGTCAACAAGGTCAATTTTGATGAAGTCATTGACAAACATTCAGAAGACAGGCTCAAAAATAAAAATTATATTGTTTGTGTTTATTACTGTGATGGATCAGTATGTAAGAATAAGTATTTTCCCTTTAAAAATACATTGAGGCAATGAAAAAGTATTACTCTAGGGGCTTCCCTGGTTAAGTCCAGAGGTTAGGACTCCATGCTTCCGTTGCAGGGACATGGGTTTGATCCTTGGTCAGGAAACTATTCCTCATGGTGCATGATGTGGCTGGAAAAGAAGAAAAAGACTACTCCATTATTTTCTTCATCTTCTTCAATAAAATAAATATTATTTTATTAAAACAGTTTTTCTTGGTATGTGTCTGTGTGTGCACATTAGCATATGGAGTTCAATAAAAGAAAATTTTACTGTCTGTTTTTTTCTGGCCATTATTATTTGTTTTATTACATGTGTAGCCTTGAAAACAATATTGTTGAACAGAAGTTGAGGGTGTTAAAAACGGTCTGCTCTGCGTATCAAACACGCCACTATAGGTGTGCCACTATGTTCATTTCATTTACTTTTTCAAATTAATAGACATTAAGTTGTTCATAAATTTTTCTTATCCGTTTGACATCTTCAGCATCTGAACTGATTTCATTTCCATTCCTGCTATTAGTTATCTGTGTTATCTCTTATTCTAGAGGATCAATTTTGTTTTTCCTTTCTTTTTTGTTTGCTTTAGATTTCACTGATTTCTGTTATTCTTTTTCTCCCCTTCTTTCCCTAACTTTTTGAGATGATGCTTAACTGATTAGTCTTTTTCTTTACTAATAAACGAATTTAAATGCTAATACTTGCTATAGCCCCTGCCCCTGCAGCAGTCCACTGCTGACCTGTACCTCTTCAGGAGACACTCAAACACTGTTCTGTCTCAGTCTCTGTGGGGTCTCTGGGTCCTGGTGCACACAACATATGTTTGAGCCCTCTGAGCATCTCTGGTTGGTATGGGGTTTGATTCTAAAGGTGATTTCAGCCCTCCTACCCTCTTGCTGGGGTTTCTCTACCCTTGGGCATGGGGTGTCTCCTCACAGCTGCTTCAGTGCCACTCCAGTTCTTGTCCTGAAGATCCCGGATGAGACCCCAAGATGATAGCTTACACTGAATGATGTCAGATTCATGGTCTCCGAAGAAGAAGATTTAGCTTTGGGACCAGGGACCAGGCTTGATCACTCAAGAGCTTTTGTATAGCAGAGTTTTATTAAAGTATAAAAAGAAACAGAGAAAGCTTCTGACATAGATGTCAAAAGGGGGATGGAGAGTGCCCCTGTTATCTGTGGTGATCAATATAATTTACTTTTCAAACATTTCAGAATTTAAGAATGCTTTAATATAGTTTCTGGGTTAATTGCATTGGATTAGAGAATATATTCTGACCTCAGTTTTCAGAAATATCTTGAGCATTGCTTTATAGATCAGCATATTCTATCAAACACTGAAAGAGGAGTATTGAAATCTTCACAATTTGTGGATATTGACTTTTCTACCTGTTAAATTTCATATTCTATACTTTAGGCCACCTTACAAATGTATATAAACTGAAAATTATTTTTTTTCCATGAATTGAACCTTGTGATTATTTTGAGGAGATTGTCCTTATCTCCGGGAATGATTTTACCTTAAATTCTACTTTGTATAATATTAATACAGCTATAATATTTATGTTTATTAATATTTTCATACTGTCTTTTACTTTTGTTTTCTGTATTCTTTTATTTTGTTTTTATAAAAAGTATATAGTTGGATTTTATATATTTTTAAATCATTTTTCTGTAGTTGAAATTTTGTTGATTTATATTCACCAAAATTACTGATATACTGGAATTTTTATGGTACATATTTTCTGTATCAATTTCATGTTTATTTCTTTTTTTTTCTAAATTTTAACTATTTTGTTATTCCGCTTCTCATTCTGCAGGGAGGATATTATATACTCTGTTTTTATTCTTTTAGAAGTTTACTGAGAAATTATGAAATGAGTATTTAAATCTTGAAAGAGTTAAAAATTTTCTCCATCTTTCAAATAATGCCTCAACATTCTATAATTCTGCTTATCATATCTTTTTTTATTCTTTCCTCCCATACTCTGTGTCTTGTGTTCTCTGACCAGGGATTGAATCCAGGCCTCTACAGTGAACACAACAAATCCTAACCTCTAAACCACTGGGGAATTCTCCATTCATCATACTTTTGGCTTATACATTATTACAATTTGGTAATAATGCCTTTTAAAATTTTAACTCTATAGGCATTTTTACTGCTTCATGGCATCAATGTTTACTTACAATTCCCAGTAGTTCCACTCAATTCCACTTCATACTTTCTTGTGTCTCAGACCTTTAATCTGGGATTACTGCTCACAGCACATCTTTAACATGTTTTTCAGTGAGGGTCTACTGCTGATGAAATTTTTCTATATTTTCTGAGATGTCTTTCTCTTCTCTCTTAAAAGATATTTTTGTTGATTAGAAAATTTGAGGTTGCAGTTATTATTTTTTTTTTTCCCTTCAGGAATTTGAAAAGACATCCTCAGTTATCTTTTAGCTTTCATTCTTGTACTCAGAAGTCAATTGTTGGTCTCAGTGTCTCTCTTTTGAAGGTCAACTTTTCATTTTCACTTGTCGCATTTAACATTATATATATTTGTTTTCTTCAAATTTTCTATGATTTTTCTAAGGAGTAAATTTATTTTCATTTATCCTGCTTGAGATCCTTGACTCTGTAGATTAAACTCTTGAATCAGTTCTTAAAGTTCCTAGCCATTTTCTCTTTACAAATTACCTCAGTCCCTTTCCCTTTTTTTCTTCTGAGTTTACAAATTTGGCTATTATATTTTTATATCTAGAAGCCATATTTCATTTTTTTTTCAGATCAGTTGTGATATTTTTATAGTCTTCTGTTTCCTTCAGATATTTTCAAAATTGTCATTTATATTTTTAAGCATAATAACTGTAGTAAGAATCTTAGCAAATTGTGTCTATTAGTTGCAAAATTTGAAGTTTGTATATATCTATTTCTGCTTTCTGTGGGTTTTCTTAGTTCTTAAATATATTATCTTATATTCTTGTATGCCTGGTAATTTCTGATTGATTGCTGGACATTGTTTTTCAAAGCTTATTTGTGGGATTTCCCTACTATGTAGAATAGGTGTGCCCTCCTCCAGAGAAGCCTTATGCTAGCTACTTCCAGGGACTTAGGTGCTCTACTCTTTGGGACCACCAAGTTCAAGGATTGAGGGTTTCTGACTCAGCCAGAAAATGGGAGAGTTGGAGTCCAATTGTGCATGAGGGTCTATAGGAGACACTGTTGATGTCTCACTTAACTCCCTCCAGTCCCTATCACTGGTTCTGTGTGTTTATCCCTGAGTGTTGTTATGCCTTTCTGCTAATAGCTAGTACCTGAAACATTATTCAGAGGATTGCCATTGGACCTTGGACTATTGGATCCACCTTGTGCACTGAGATAGCAGGAATTTTCTGGGAGTTCTTACCCTCAGGGTTGCCCATAACTAATACCTGATTGGTACAGAAATAACTGGGCTTCCCAGGTGGCACTAGTGGTAAAGAATCCACTTGCCAATGAAGGAGATGTTTGAGATGAGAGTTCTATCCCTGAGTTGGGAAGATCCTCTGGAGGAGGGCATGGCAACCCACTCCAGTATTCTTGCCTGGAGAATCCCATGGACAGAGGAGCCTGGCAGGCTATGGTGCATGGAATTGCAAAGAGTGGGACACAACTGAAGCAGCTTAGCATGCACACATGCCCAGAAATAACTGGTTTACATCCCCTCAAGAAAGCCTATAGCCAATGAATAATTGGTTGAGGAGTACAAAAGCCAAGCTCCCTTGTCTGGAGATGAGAAAATCTGTGATATGCAATTTATACTTTAGAATTCCCTACAAATCAGGCTGAAGCTGGAACTCACATGAATTTTCTCACCCTAGGTTGGCTTCTTTCTTTTCTGTGTCCTACCTCTCAGTCATCAGTTTTTCCCTGAGAGTAATTTCTTAACAAATCAGCTTCATGGAATCCTTGGCTCAGTGTCTTCTTGAAGAACTTGACTGCAGATAAGTTTTTTTAAAAAAATTATTTATTTTAAATGGAAGGATAATTGCTTTACAGTATTGTGTTGGTTTCTGCCAAACATTAACATGAATCAGGCATAGATATATACACATCCCCTTCCTCTTGAACCTCCATCCCTCCTCCCTCCCCATCCCACCCCTCTAACTGGAGAAATCAACATTCTTGACTTCAGACTATGCTACAAAGCTACAGTCATCAAGAGAGTATGATACTGGCACAAAAACAGAAATATAGCCCAATGGAACAAGATAGAAAGCCCAGAAATAAACTCATGCACCTATGGGTACCTTATTTTTGACAAAGGAGGCAAGAATATACAATGGGGCAAAGAAAGCCTCTTCAGTAAAGTGGTGCTGGGAGAACTGGACTGCTAAGTGTAAAAGAATGAAATTAGAACACTTCCCAGCACCGTACACAAAGATAAACTCAAAACGTAAGTGCAGATAAGTCTTGTCTACAGCTAAGACCTACCAGAGAGAGCTTCTTTGATCCCCTTCTGATCTGATTATCTAGGTAGCTCTTTCTACCATTCCCAGCAGGCAGGTCTAGCTAGATCTGATTTTCTTTCCCTAAAGGTATATCTCTTTGGGATCCCAAATTAATATAAGGAGAATCTCAAACAAAAGTCTCTACCCTGAATGAATTATTGACTTTGGTTTTCTCTCTCTCTTTCTTGACAGACACAGACATTGACCAAGAAAACAAGTATTAATCTTTCTCCTATCTGCAATTGCCTCTGTGATGCTCCAGTATGCTGCTTACCTAGTTGGTTGCAGCTACAGTACATTTTCCAGTAACTCTTGCAGTTACATGGGAACTCTGACTGAGTCCTGGCCAACAAAGAAGTGGCCAGAATGATAGATGTCTCTTCAAACCCTGACCCCTTAATAAACCTACATTGATCTTCCATGTATTTGCTTTTCTATTGTCACCAGATGGATACAGAGGACTTAATGGAGGACTCTGAGACTCTTGAAGTGGTGAGAGTCTTGAATCATCGTGAGTGATGATTCCTTGAATAGCTATGTAGAGCAGAATTGTCTCCACAATCTTTGTCATCTGATTATGACAACAACAAGAAAACTTCTTTGGTTAAATTATTGAAAATTGGATTTCTTTTTTACAATTATTGAACCATGAATCATACACATTATTTTTTCTTTACTGGGGGCACTGGTGATTATCTTTGTAGCACCTTGTTTCTATCTCACAATATATCTGCTCAACTCTAGCCTTTTGATTTATGAAATTATTTATTTAACAAATATTTATTGGGTGCTAAGGAAATGGCAACCCACTCCAGTATTCTTGCCTGGAGAATCCCATGGATGGAGGAGCCTGGTGGGCTACAGTCTATGGGGTCGCACAGAGTCGGACATGACTGAGCAACTTTACTTCACTTTCACAACCACTATTCTTAGAGAAGGAAATGGCAACCCACTCCAGTATTCTTGCCTGGAAAATTCTGTGAACAAAACAGACCCCCTGCTGTCCATGGGGTCTCAGAGTTGGACGTGACTGAAGCAACTTAGCATGCATGTGTGCATTGGAGAAGGAAATGGCAACCCACTCCACTGTTCTTGCCTGGAGAATCCCAGGGACAGAGGAGCCTGGTGGGATGCCGTCTATGGGGTTGCACAGAGTCAGACAAAACAGAAGTGACTTAGCAGCAGCAGCCACTATTCTAAGCACTAGTGATACAACAGTAAATGAAAAAGTGTCCCTCTTCTCAAGGAATTTCCATTCTATGAAGTCATTTCTTGGCCGTGGTGGGGAATCTTTCTTTCTTATTATCCCATGAACAGTGAACAGACTTACCAGTTTCTTATAAGGTAAGTCTGAAAAGATCTTCCTTTTCTTTTTCTAATAGATTATTTACTTCTATGTGATAACTTTTCCCTTTTCAGTTTTATCTACTTTAATCACTCAGTCGTGTCTGGCTCTTTGTGACTCTTTGTGACATCATGGACTGTACCTGCCAGGCTCTTCTGTCCATGGACTTCTCCAGGCAAGAATATTGGAGTGGGTTGCCATTCTTTTCTCCAGAGGATCTTCCTGACCCAAGGATCAAACCCGGGTCTCTCACATTGCAGGCAGTTTCTTTATTGTCTGAATCACCAAGGAAGTCTCTTTCAATTATGGAGGAAGGCTAATTTCAAAACAGTCAAACTGTTTCCTCCATTTTACTTTACTAAAGATGAATCCATATCAAATGTACTCCATTTTAAATTTTTCCTATGCCTGTCACTATGTGATTATGTGACCTCTGAATTTTAACCATTTGTATCTTTGCTATGTGGTTTTAACACAATTCACAGTTCCATAGGCTTTTAAAAATTTATTTATTTATTCATTTGGCTGTGTGTGGGATCTTTGATTGCGGCACAGAGACTATCTAGTTGCAGCACATGGGCTTAGTTTCTCCATGGTAAGTGGGATCTTAGTTCTCCAACCAGGGATCAAACCCATGTCTCCTGCACTGCAAGGCAGATTTCTAACCACTGGGCCAACGGGGAAGTCCTAGTTTCATAGGCTTTGACATTAGACAGTAGCACTAGCCTTATACAACTCATTTATTATTAATTTTTCTCATTTAAATGGACTTTATTTTTTAGAGAAGTTTTAGATTTATAGCAATGTTGAGCAGAAAGCACAAAGTTCTCATATACTCCCTGTCCCACTAGTTTCTCCACTGATTGCTGATAACATCCTGAACAGTAGTATACTTTTCACAATTGATGGATCCACATTGATACATCAATATCACTCAAAGTCCATAGTTTACACTAGGGTGTGCACTTGGTGTTGTATATTCTGTGGATTTTAACCAGTGTATAATGATATATGCCACATATAGTATCAAACAGAACAGTTTCACTGTCCTAAAAGTCCTGTGTGCTCTGCCTATTCATTCTTACCTCCTCTTCTTCAGCAACTACTGATCATTTTACTGTTTCCTGAGTTTTGTCTTCTCTGGAATGTCATATAGTTGGAATCATATAGTATGTATGTATCATATATTATGTATGGCTTCTTCTACTTAGGAATGTACCTTTAAGTTTCCTTCATGTCTCTCATGGCTTGATATCTCATTTCTGTATTTAGCACTGAATAATATTTCATTATTTGGATGTACCGCAGTTTATTTATCCATTCACCTATTGAAGGACGTCTTGGTTGCTGCCAAGTTTTGGTAATTATGAATAAAGCTTCTATAAACATCCATGTGCAGATTTTTGTGTAGACATAAGTTTTCAACTCATTTGGACAAATACCAAGAAGTACAATTTTTGAATCTTATAATAAGAGCATGTTTAGTTTTGTAAGAAATTGTCAAACTGTCTTCCAAAGTGGCTATACCACTTTGCATTCCCATCACCAATGAATGAAAGTTCCTATTGCTCCACATACTCATCAGCACTTGGTGTTATCAGTATTCTAGACTTTTGGCATTCCAACAGATATGCAGTGGTATCTCATTGTTGATTTGATTTGCATTATCCTAATGTCAAAAGCAGAGATATTACTTTGCCAACAAAGGTCCGTCTAGTCAAGGCTATGATTTTTCCAGTGGTCATGTATGGATGTGAGAGTTGGACTGTGAAGAAAGCTGAGCACCGAAGAATTGATGCTTTTGAACTATGGTGCTGGAGAAGACTCTTGCAAGTCCCTTGGAGTGCAAGGAGAGCCAACCAGTCCATCCTAGAGGAAATAAGTCCTGAATATTCATTGAAAGGACTGATGCTGAGGATGAAACTCCAATACTTTGGCCACCTCATGCGAAGAGTTGACTCATTGGAAAAGACTCTGATGCTGGGAGGGATTGAGGGCAGGAGGAGAGGGGGACAACAGTGGATGAGATGGCTGGATGGCATCACCACCTCGATGGACATGAGTTTGGGTGAACTCCAGGAGTTGGTGATGGACAGGGAGGCCTGGCGTGCTGTGATTCATGGGGTCGCAAAGAGTTGGACACGACTGAGTGACTGAACTGAACTGAACTGAATGTCATATGAGGGCTTCCTTGGTGGCTTAGACAGTAAAGAATCTGGCTGCAGTGAAGGAGGCTTGGGTTCAATCCCTGGGCCAGGAAGATCCTCTGGAGAAGGGAATGGCAAACCACTCAAGTATTCTTGCCTGGGAAATCCCATGGACAGAAGAGCCTAGTGAGCACAGTCCATGGGTTGTGAAAAGTTAGACTAGACTGAGTGACTAAGACAATGACATATGATGTTGGAACATCTTTTCATATGATTATTTGCTAGCAGCTATCTTTGGCAAGGGCTTCCCAGGTGGCTCTAGGGGTAAAGAACTTGCCTGCCAATGCAGGAGATGTAGGAGACATTGGTTCGATCCCTGGGTCAGGAAGATCTCCTGGAGGTGGACATGGCAACCCACTCCAGTATTCTTGCCTGGAGAATCCCATGGGCAGAGGAATCTGGTGGGATATAGTCCATAGGATTGCACAGAGTTGGACACGACTGATGCGACTTAGCACACGCACACACATATCTTTGGCAGAGTATTAAGGTCCTTTGCTCATTTAAAAAATAGTTTATTTAAACTTTAAAGTTTATTTTATTTAAACTATTTTAAGGAATAATTTGTTATTATAATGTATTGTTGAATTTTAAGATTTCTTTGTGTATTTTGGATAATAGTTCTTTGTTAGGTGTATCTTTTGCAAGTATTTTCTCCTAGGCAGTGGCTTTTCCTCTCATTCTTTTGATGTTATCTTTCACAGACTTTTTTCTTTTTTTTCTACCTATAGCGTTTTTGTCATCAAATGTGTGGGTTTTCCACACCAAACAATTCCCTGCAGACAGCAGCTGATTGTCACACAGTTTAATTTAATTCTGGCATTAACTATCCAGAGCTAGTGCAGACTCTATAGGTTAAGGGCTCCATCCCAGAAGACTGCCCCCACCTTCAAACTCCCATCACAAGTCCAGGTCACCTGTACTTATGGCCAAGTGGCTATAAGGTTGGAGGGTTCCCTCCTGAAGTTTGGCAATTTTGTAGACCAGCTCACAGAACCTAGGAAAGTGTGTTACTTTTCATTATCCATTTATCATAAAGAATACAACTCAGGAACACCACCCTCCCTGCCCTTCAGTGTGTTCACTGGCTGAGAAGGTCTCCAAACACTGCAGCTTAGGGTTTTTATGGAGGTTCCATTTTATATGCACAGTTGATTACATCACTGGCCATTGATGATCAACTCAATCTCCAGCCCTTCTTTCCTCCCTAGAAGGGAGAGGGTGGGGCTAAAAATTCCAAACCTCTAATCACACAGTTTGGGCTTTCCTGCTGGCTTGGTGGTAAAGAACTCATCTGCCAATGCAGGAGATGTTGGTTTGATCCTGGAGAAGGAAATGACAACCCCCTCTAGTATTCTTGCCTGAGAAATTCCATGGATAGAGGTGCCTGGTGGGCTCCAGTCCATGGGGTTGTAAAGAGTTAGACACAACTTAGCATCTGGACAATGATGTTAAATATGTTCTTTAAAGAAAGAAAGGCAATGCCAAAGAATGCTCAAACTACCGCACAATTGCACTCATCTCACATGCTAGTGAAGTAATGCTCAAAATTCTCCAAGCCAGGCTTCAGCAATATGTGAACCGTGAACTTCCTGATGTTCAAGCTGGTTTTAGAAAAGGCAGAGGAACCAGAGATCAAATTGCCAACATCCGCTGGATCATGGAAAAAGCAAGAGAGTTCCAGAAAAACATCTATTTCTGCTTTATTGACTATGCCAAAGTCTTTGACTGTGTGGATCACAATAAACTATGGAAAATTCTGAAAGAGATGGGAATACCAGACCACCTGATCTGCCTCTTGAGAAATCTGTATGCAGGTCAGGAAGCAACAGTTAGAACTGGTCATGGAACAACAGACTGGTTCCAAATAGGAAAAAGAGTACGTCAAGGCTGTATATTGTCACCCTGCTTATTTAACTTATATGCAGAGTACATCATAAGAAATGCTGGACTGGAAGAAACACAAGTTGGAATCAAGATTGCTGGGAGAAATATCAATAACCTCAGATATGCGGATGACACCACCCTTATGGCAGAAAGTGAAGAGGAACTAAAAAGCCTCTTGATGAAAGTGAAAGTGGAGAGTGAAAAGGGTGGCTTAAAGCTCAACATTCAGAAAACGAAGATCATGGCATCAGGTCCCATCACTACATGGGAAATAGATGGGGAAACAGTGGAAACAGTGTCAGACTTTATTTTTCTGGGCTCCAAAATCACTGCAGATGGTGACTGCAGCCATGAAATTAAAAGACACTTACTCCTTGGAAGGAAAGTTATGACCAACCTAGATAGCATATTCAAAAGCAGAGACATCACTTTGCCAACAAAGATTTGTCTAGTCAAGGCTATGGTCTTTCCTGTGGTCATGTATGGATGTGAGAGCTGGACTGTGAAGAAGGCTGAGCGCAGAAGAATTGATGCTTTTGAACTGTGGTGTTGGAGAAGACTCTTGAGAGTCCCTTGGAGTGCAAGGAGATCCAACCAGTCCATTCTGAAGGAGATCAACCCTGGGATTTCTTTGGAAGGAATGATGCTAAAGCTGAAACTCCAGTATTTTGGCCACCTCATGCGAAGAGTTGACTCATTGGAGAAGATTCTGATGCTGGGAGGGATTGAGGGCAAGAGGAGAAGGGGAGGACAGAGGATGAGATGGCTGGATGGCATCACTGACTCGATGAATGTGAGTCTGAGTGACCTCCGGGAGTTGGTGATGGACAGGGAGGCCTGGCGTGCTGCAGTTCATGGGGTTGCAGAGAGTCGGACACGACTGAGCTACTGATCTGATTTGAATTTAATTCTATTAAGGTTTTATTAGTGCTTTGTCTGTTTTGGTTAGTTTTCTCGGGAAATGGACCCTAGGAAAAGCAGAGTGCTTGGGTGGCAGAGAATGCCTAGTCCGGCCCAGAGTGAGAGGGACACCTGACTGATCTCTTTATAGCACACAGGAAAAAATTGTAGTTGAAATCGAAGATAGTCAGCAGAGGCTGAAATTTCCAGAATGTTTGGGAAAGAGTGATTTTTTTTCCCCCAAAGTACAAAAACCTTAGCAAGAGTTCAGACAGGCTCTGTGTCCCTCTTCACCACTCTGGTAATGGGCAGTCCAGGGTGAACTCTTCTGGGCAAATGCAGTGTCTTTAGAGAATATACTCAGTACGATGTGCACACAGATCTGAAATCAGCCTCTGCTCCTGAACTGATGGGTGTGTCCAATGAGTGAGGTTGGGGTTTTGCTGCTGAAACCTTCACCTAGATATGGTTGAGCCATCCATTTCTAGGAAAGTTGGATATCTTTTATTTGGAATTCTATAACCTTCCTAAAAAGGAGTAGATATTTGATGAATCACTCTAAATTCTCCTTTTCTCCTGAAGCTCCTCCTTATTACTAGCTATAAGACCAGGGGGTTGGGTGGGGAAGAGAGTGAGGGAGAGAGAACACGAAAGAGAACACTCACTTATCAAGAGGTTTGGACCATGGCCGATTTGAAATATTACTAACCTTGCATTTTCAAATTTGATGCACAACAACCAAGATGCTAATACTTTCCTTAGTTTAGAAAAAAAAAAAATCCTTTCACCCATCTCTTCTAGCCGAAGATTAGGAAAGAGGCTTTAAGAAGATTTAAAAAAAAAAAAAAAAAAACCAACTTCTGAGCAGCGGAAAAAATGGTTTGTGATTCAGGGGCTTCGGGCAATTCATCATGGAAATTGGGTTTCTTAGCAGACATCGTGTGAATCCTTTCGTCCCTGTCAACTTTTTAATACATTACATTGAGAATGTAAATCGTGTTGGTGAGGGGGAGTGGAGTAAAAAAGGGAGCGAGAGAAAAGAGAAAGCTTCCTCATTTTGGATTTAGAAGGAAGGAAGCATGAGGCCTGTAATTCATATTAACTAAATAATAAAAAAAATCTGTATAAATATATAGATATGCAGGTCTATCTGGGGAGGGAGTGAGGAGAAGTGAGTGAGACAGAGTAAAATTGAAATCGTTTTATCCTTTTGAAGGGCCTTTAATGGGTGCTCCTTATAATTTATTTTTATTTCCTTTAGTTTTTATTCCTCTAGGTTTGTTTCTTTAGTTTTGTGAATCAACTTATTTGCATTACCCATATAAAAGCAGAGGACAGAGGCATGAGGTCTGGATTTCCGCGACTGAGGGAAACAGAAAAAGGGAACAGAAATTAATGCCTTATTAATAGGGAATATTGCTGAGAGATCTGGGGCTTCTGCCCTGTCTCTGACCACAGGACTGGGCAGAGCCCTTGACTGGCCTCTTTACTACCCTCATAGTTCAACTTCATTGCTTGTTCTGAAGATGTTTTGTTCCCTTTAACTAAGTGGTTCACGTCTACTTGGGGCTGTTGGGGATAAGATTAGTAGATGATTGCTTGCTGGCTCTGTAGAATGTTCTTCTCCTTATCCTTCCCTCAACATTATTTGCTGTCATTTTGCCTCCTCTATGGGTTTATCATCAAAATTCATTGTGTTGTTGTTCAGTTGCTAAGATGTGTCCAACTCTTTGCGACCCCATGGATTGTAGCACTCCAGGCTTCCCTGTCCTTCACTATCTCCTGGAATTTTCTCAAACTCACATCCATTGAGTCGGTGATGCTATCGAACCATCTCTTCGTATGTTGCCCCTTCTCCTCATTGGAGAGGTCCTTCTTTATTCTTCTTTCTAGCTTTCTTGGATGATGGCATGTCTCTCTGATCCTCTTGAGCCTGAAGAAGCTTCAGTCCAGTGATTTTCCTCTATGGATGTGGGGGACTTCAGCAACACTGGGCACCACTTGAAAGAGGATGGGATGGGTCTTCCAGGGCCATTTTCCTGTTGACGTTTCTGACAAGGGGAAAGATAAGAGGGAGAAGTTTGATTCCATTGCTCCTTTCTTCCGATGCTCCCAGCATCCAGTTTAGACTCATTGCTTAGCCAGCAGCCTAGTCACCTCTTGAATGGAGCTGGGGACTGTCTTCCTATTGATGTTGTTCTATACAATAAGGTAGGAAGATGGGGCTGGGGGCTGGGAATCTCACTTTTGCCTTACTTAGGCCTCACATATTTTGAGCTAATACTCTTTTCTTCTTGCCACTGAGGAAAAAGGAAAAAAAAAAAAATCTTCCTAAGAACTGATTTGACTCCTATGGGGCAACTGATCAGTAAATTGTGGAAAAGAAGGAGAGATACCACCTGTGTTGTGATGTTCAGGGATCATAATGGAATTAAATGGAGACTTTTAATTTACATACATTCTTATGTATATGGAAAATGGACTTATGTTTGAATTCACTTAAAAAAAATTGATTTAAATTTTATATTTATCAATGTAATGTATTTAGGCATGGCTAAATTAAGAAAAACAGAAGCCTCCTACACATTGCCCAGTCCCTGTGCATTCTTTCTTTTGGCAAGATTTTTTTTTTTTTGATGTGGACCATTTTTAAAGTCTTTATTGAATTTGTTGCAATATTGCTTCCAATTTGTTTTGGTTTTTTGGTTATAAGGCATCTTATTCCTGGACTAGGGATTGAAACTGCAACCCCTGCTTTGGAAGGTGACGTCCTAACAACTGGACCACCCACTCTTGAAGATGTTTTTTCTGGTATTTTCCTCCATAAACCTAAATGCTGTGATCATTGTCTTCTTTTTCCATGGCAGAGATCTAATCACTCCTGTGTTGGTACTTGAAGACTCAGGCCTGTTGTTTCTTACATCACCACCTCTCATTCTTCCAGAATAGTTCTAACAGTCAGTGTTTATTATGATAAATATGCAGATATAGCTTACAACTGAGCAAAGCAGGGCACTATTGCTCTCCGCTCCTCAGTCCTCTTTTGAGTCCCACCAGTTCTCACTGCTGACAAGGCTGCTGAGGGAGATGGTTCTGGAATTTCCTTTCCCCTTACGTTTGGGCTGGCTCTGCTCTTCTTTGGATCTCCATGTCTTCCTTTTGGGCTTTATATTTTTTGGTTTACACCTGCAACTAGACAAAATGCATCCTGTAAGAAAGAGAGTATGTAAATGAAAAACATTTGAGCTCTGTGTCTGGTATTTTTATTTTACCGTATGATTCATTGGTGTTATTTATAGATCCTAGGCTGAAAACCATTTCCTCTAAGACTTTTTAAAGCATTGTCCTCTCTTATCTAGCATCCAGCTTTGTTATTGGGAAGGGGGATGCCTTTTGGATCTTTATTCCTTTGAATGTACTATGCCTTGTTTTTAGGATGTCTATTTAACCCAGTATTCTAAAACATTATGACGAGGTGTACTTTTTAAAGTCCTCATTGTGCTGGGTACTCAGTAGACTTTAAATCTGGAAACTAAAGTTCTTCAGTTCTTATATACTGTCTCTGAGAATATCTTCTAGTCTTTTTACTTTGTTCTGGTGGATACCCTGGTTTTCTCAATAGTTTCTCTCATATTTTAAGTCTTTAATTTACTTTCTTGGAGACTTTCTTGATTTTATATTTATTCCTTTCACTGATTTTAAAATTTTTGGTTGTCATTTTTTTTTCTATTTCCTTTCCCCATTCCCCCAAATCCCAAACATCTTGCTAGTTCTTTGTCCCTTTACACCTTTTCTATCTCTGAGATTACTCTTTTCAAGTTTTATTTTAGGCCACTTCTCTTTTGTTTTGGTTCTTGAGGTTCCACCCACTCTTCTTTGTTTCCCCATCTTTCTTTTGGTGTCTCTGTTTTGGACTGGAGAAAATAACTAAGGCTGATTAGAAGCCCTGTGTGTGGGTGGCAGCAAGGCTTCTTCACTGGTGGTTCTTTCTGGGATGTAGTAAATGGTGAGCCAGCCACATTGTAGGGGAGCCTCTAAACCTCAATAATTGGATCTCCTCTTAGGAAGTTTTGTTAATTTCCTCTAGAGAATAATCTTCCTGTTTCTTGCCAAGACCCATGTATTCCTGGCTGCCTGCTCCTGAGAGTGAGGTAGGGTCTGGTGGCCTCACAGATTAGTATATAGGCCTCTAATCTAATCCTTTGTGTTTGGCTTCATACCTAATCCCTGACCTCTGATCTGAAGCCTCTGCTTGATCTTCTCCAGAGAATAAACCTCCCGTCTCCTGCAGAGGTGAGAGATTTGCTTGATGCCTGGGTGCCTGGGATGGCTGTGGGGTGGGGTTAGGGTAGAGGGGGTGGGAACTTGGAAGATCCAACTGTTCTAAAGATTGTATAGATTGGTACACCTCACCTTGGCTTCCAGAGTACTTAGTGCTTCGTGGGCCCAGGTCTCTTCCTCTGATGGCAGGACCAAGTGGTTTGCTTTCCATCTGTGTAGCTCCTCTGCAGGCACAAGGATTTTACTTACTTTGTTCCTTTGGGGCAGTCACCACTCATTGGTCTCTTTCTGGGTTCCAAAACCTGTGGAAACGAATCCTCCACTCTCTCTCCTATTTTGCCATCCTTCTGGTCTTGTTGGTTAGTGTTTTTTGATTCTTTTAATTTAGAGAGTAAAGGGAGTGGGGGAGATGGATGTGTGTGGTTGGCCCACCATGTTGGACCAGAGGAGAACCAGCTCATTCTTGCCTAAATCTCTGCTCAGTTTGTTTCTGACAAGGCTGGTGAGTGAGGACACTGGGGACCACAGTGACATGGGCCTCAGTTTCAGGGACTTTCCTGATGCTCTGAGCCCTGGGAACATCTGAGAGCAGAGCCTAGGAGCAAGCAAGACACCTGGTGAGCCAGCATCTTCTACTTATGGACCTCAGTGCTCAGTCCAAGGCCAAGACCACATGGCAGAATATTTGTAGATGAACTGAAGAGCTTGGCAGAGATAAGCAATCTCAGGACTTGTCTTTCTTTTCATCAATAGGGTTTCTCTACGATCCAGGGTCTGCTCAGACCTGTGATTAAAAACAAACAGCAACAAACCCTATCATCGGAGACCTTTGTATTCTCTACAGATTGTTCAAGGCTTTGCATGAAAAGCTTAAAAACTATCTCAGGAAGTTCTCAGGCTAAAACCTTCCACCCCCACCCCACCCGCCTCCTCTACCGCTCAACTGGGAAAGTAAACAGGGGAGGGAAAGAGCAAAACGAGGGAAGAAGGGACTGTGGCGGTTCCCAGCAGCCGTCATCCAGAGTAGCATCTTGATTTCATAAGCACCATTTTAGCATAAATTATCTCATTTTTAGCTTGTCAATTTGGATAATCTTGGCCCCAGAATGGATTCAGGGAGTCTTAAATGATCTGGTTTGGCTCTTCACAGAGTCTGAATTTGCAGATAATTGCCAGAGCTCTTTTGGCTGGGTAAACTTGTTATCAATTGCCTTTTTAAAAGTCAGCACTAAAATAATCATTCCCGTGAGCAAAACCCATTACAAACCTTCACTTTGAGAGCATAAACACATTTCCGTGCTGGGGAACAAATGTGTGAGATTTCATCACTGCTACATCTGGGAAGGCTTGTGAGAGCTCAAAGATACATTAAGAAAGTCCCTGGGTGGCTAAGCCTCAGGCCTAAGCTGGGGATCAGACACCTTCAGGGGGCCCTGACTGCAGTCTCTGGACACCTCTCATGTGCATCCCCTGCTGGGCAGAGATGATGTGGCCTCCTGTGTTAGCATCACCTTAAGGACATCACTGTCTTATCTGTCACAGCACCGCCCCAAGTCAATTCCTTCCTTATGGCCAGTTGGCCTCATCTTCTTTGTCATAAGAACACCTCCTCATTTATAAAAGAACAAACTTCAGGGTCAGTCTGAAAGAGCAGCCCGTGGAAAGATGGGAAGTAGTGGCTAAACAGGCTGAAGTCTGGGTTCTGGGCTCCTCTCAGTGACCTTGGGCAACTCAGCTGAGTGAGGTCTGAGTTTCACCATCTACCAATATTTGTTCCAGTGTTTCTCAGCATTGTTGTAAAAATTAAACTTTAAAGCTGTAAAAATTGCTTTATAAATAGAAAGATATAATGTTAATACATTTTTATATAAAAGGACAATATATTAATTTTCCTTTTCATGGGACAATCACAGGAGTGTCCATTCTGGTTTTCTCATTTCTATATTATTAAACACATAATATTGATTGATATAAATATAATTTATTTATTGTTATTTCAAGGCAGACATGGGCCTAATCTTGAACCAAAATTTTATTTCTTGAGCCTTAAGACTACCTAGAATATGTGTAGTACACATATCAATAGCTTTTGTAGTCAGCTTAAAATTTCTGATGCTCAAGTTTATACCCTTTTTCTTGGTTTTGGCCTGAGTACTTGTGGGTGATGAGTAATTTCTTATACTGTGGGGTAATTTGATTTAGAGAATGTAAAAGCAGCCCATGCCATGTGTCTTCATGATCTTCTCTGTGGGGAGACTGTGTTTGCTGTGCTCTTGGTATTTGTTTACCATTTAGCAGAAGCTGGGATTGATCCCACAGCAACCTCCAACCCCTACTCCATTTCCAGCAGTTGTCCCAGACCCCTCTTCTCTCATAACTGTTATTCCCCCAAAATACTCTCAGAAGATGACTCCACCTCCTTCCCCGCCAAAAGTGAAGTCTCTTAAGTCCCGCATGTCTGGAAAGGCCCTGGAAAAGAGCGGTGAGGAGGCGGAGTGGCTGGAATGGCGCTGAGAAGAAAGGTCAAAAGCCCGGGGCCTCGTTGGTCCCAGGCAGGTCTCAGGCAGCTTCTGTGGCCAAAGCTCAAGGTGATGGGAACTCTCTTGAAGCTTTGAGCAGAGAAGTGCTATTTTCTGGCTTATGTTTGATGATATTACACTGGCTGCTCTACTAAGAGTGAAGATGCCAGAAGAGATCAAAGGCAAAAACAGCAGATCCATTTGGAGGCCAGCACAGTAATCCAGGTGAGAGAGGATGGTGGCTATCTCTAGTCCTGTCTGTATACCCAGTAGCCTGCTGCACGTACTTACTTGAATGTCCCATTGATAATGTGAAATCACTCAATCCCGAGTAAAACTGTCTCCCATCTGCTCCATGTTATGTACCTTGTCTCCGTGGGGGAACCTCTGTCCTCTGGGCTTTTTCAGCCCAAATGCCTCCTTGGTTCCTCCCCCTTCCTCACCTCCAGTTAGCAGCACGAGCCTGTGGATTCCACTTCCTGGGTATTGTTCCATTCTGTGCCTTCTTCCTATTCTGTGTCCACTGCCTTGGATCTTTTCACAAGACAATTACAGGAGGCCCCTTTCTGGTTTTCTCACTTCCAATGTCAGACTCCCTTCAGCTCCACTCCATTCTCCAGACTCTCACCTGAGAGATCTTTCTGTGGCCTGAAAGTAGGTGATCTCCCCTGGATCACTGTTGATCAAGCCCCGCCTGAGCCATGAAACTTGACATGTTGTCATAGTCACTCCCCAAACCCAACCTTACTCTGAAAGCCTTGAGGAATAATGGAACATTTACAGAAGGTTTCACAGGGAGTGGAGGTGATGGTCACATCAACCTAGCTGAGCAAATCGTCCTAATAATCGCATGTGAACACCTAGCTCTGTCTCTCCATTCCTCTTGCTACTCATTTCAGGCTACGTCAAACCCCTCCAAACTGGCAGCAAACAACAGCAAACTTAGAAACCAGGGCTCCAGAGCTGTTCATTTTCCACCTCCTCAGCACCTCCCACCCCTCAATCTGAAGGGGGTCAGGTTTCTGTGCATAGCAAATCTAATCTAATCAGGTTTAAAAAAAGATGAAACAAAATGCTCTGATGGTTTTCTTCCACTCCCTGATTAGGATCAGATTTAGCCTGTCCCAGGAGTTCCTGTCTACCCTTTCCTCTTGCTCCCTACACACCAGAAGTACTGAGTGAAGGAGATGAACTCCAGGAAAAAGCCAAGTTCTCCCTGTCTAGACCTTGATGTGCTGCTGGTGTTTTCCCAGAATTCTTCTTCCATCTGCTTGTTCTTCCAAATGCTGCTCAGTTGTCCCATCATCTCGGATGTTTTCTCTTACCCCCAGCTGAGTTAGGATCTCAAACCTGTGTAATCGTGGGTTGTTCTAGCTCACCCCTGAGCTCTGTGGGAACAGGAATAGTGTCACCCTCAGGGTCCCCTGTGCCTGGCGTAGGATAGGCCACAGGTCTCCACTGGTATAGAGATCCAGAGAGTAGATGATTGCTCTAACACTGGACACATTCAAACAAACAACTTGTTCTAAAAGGCTAGAATGGTCTTGGATTAAAAAAAAAAAAAAGCCATCTGTGTTATTGAAAAAAGTTAGCATGGTTTGCCCCTTGGCACCTAGTGAGACAGAATGATGGGCAGAACTGGGAAGCTGGAAGTGACTGATTTGTGATGTTGCACCTGCTGACCTCAGCAAGGATGGAATGGTGTGGCCTGAGGCAACCAGTCTCAGCAATGCCATAAAGGCTGCCTGGTAAAGTGTGAGCTGTGATGGCTCGGGGTCATTTGTTTGGGCAGGAGAAAGTGCTTTTAAAACATTGACTTGTGATTGTAAAATTACATGTATTGTGTCATTTGTTTGTCATTTCTTACTCTATATAATAGAAAGTAAAACCACGAGACAGCATCCAGAAAATATTGGGACTGAATTAACTTTTCTTTCCTCCTACTTTGGTCTTTGGCAGAAAGTGAAGAGGAACTAAAAACCCTCTTGACAAAAATGAAAGAGGAGAGTGAAAAAGTTGGCTTAAAGCTCAACATTCAGAGAACACTTCACTTTTTTTTTTTTTTTAGTGTTGCAGAAGACTCTTGAGAGTCCCTTGGACTGCAAGGAGATCCAACCAGTCCATTCTAAAGGAGATCAGTCCTGGGTGTTCTTTGGAAGGAATGATACTAAAGCTGAAACTCCAGCAAATGTGGGAAATGATGAAAACTCAACAAATGAACCATTGTTGGTCCACTGAAGACCTTTGTATTCTTGGAAATACTTGGTGCACCACAGTTCTTTTGTTGTTTGTTTAACACATTTTATTTATAATTTTTTTTACTGACATTGTTGATTTACAATGTTGTATTCATTTCTGATGTACAGAAAAGTGATTCAGTAACTTATATGTTTATGTTCTTTTTTGTATTCTTTTCCATTATAGTTTATCATAGGATATTGAATGTAGTTACCTGTTCTGTACAGTAGGACCTTGTTGCTTATCCATTCTATGTGTAATAGTTTGCATTTGCTAACTTCAAACTCCCAACCTATCCCTCCTGTACCCCCACTGTAGTTCTTTATAGCCTTTTGCAGGTTTCTTATCTCCCCCAATTATGCATGCTTTGGTTTCCTCCTTACATCTTCCTTATATACATATCCTCCTTTAGGACTGGTCACATAATTTGTGGGGCTCTGTATAAGTGAAAATGTGGAGCCCCTTGTTCAAAAATGTTAAGAATGTTAAGATGTCCACAATGGAGCAGCAAACCAAGAATTGTGGCCTTTCAAGTCCAGGATCCTGTATGACTCCACGTACTGTATGGCTACAAAGTCAGTCTCTGTCATTTCACACATTTACCGAAAGAATGCTATTTGTGAGACTCTGGGCTCAGCACTAGACAAAGAGCTGGAATTAGACATGGGCCTGCTCTCCAATAATGTTTATAACAATAAATATAGTGATGATAATGGCAATTAGGACAAAACTAGCAAGCATTTATTGAGCATTTAGATATCAGGTACTGTGCTAAGTGCTTTATATGAATCACTTCCATTATGCTTTGTACTTTTTGCAGATGTGGAAACTGGCTCAGAGAAGCTAAATGAATGTTCAGTGCTAGCAACTTGGTGGTGGAGTTGGATCTTAGAACCAGGTTTGTCTCTTTTCTAAGTTTTTGTCTTTTTTTCCCACCCCTTACCTTGCTCAAACTATTACCCTCACTCTGGCTATCTAGGTTTCTCGGGAGGATTCTGAATACTTTCCTTCAAGGCTGCTTGCCCCTTCCCAGCCTCTTGAGCCTACTTTGTCTGAGCCCTTGATATCCTTTTCTCCCTTGGTGAGTCCTGCTACAGAGCACGTCTGTCCTATAATATGATTATGTACTATAATCTTAACACCCCACCTGCCCCGCTCCCCTCCTCAATGTGTCCCATGCTTTGCCTTTTTCCACATCCTGGATGCCCTGTAAATGGTGGCTTCACTGGTTGAGTCTGCTGCCTCACCCAGCTATACCAGTGAATGGTAATTTACTTCCTCCAGGGTTCTCTTCTTAGAAAGAATGTGAAAGTATTAGTCACTCAGTCGTGTCTGACTCTTTACGACCCCATAGACTATAGCCCACCAGGCTCCTCTGTTCATGGGATTCTCCAAGCAAGAATAGTGAAGTGGGTAGCCATTCCCTTCTCCAAGGGATTTTCACAATCCAGGTATTGAATCCAGGTCTCCCTCATTGCAGGCAGATTCTTTACCATCTGAACCACCAGGGAAGCCCATCCAAGTCACATCCAAACTTCTTCAAAACCTCGCTGTCTGCCTTCAGTGAGAGATGGAGCCTATTGGTGTTCCCAGATGTGTGCCTTTTAGTCCCTGGGGGCTACCCTTTGCTCTTCCTTGTGAACTCCAAGGATGTGTCCCCATGAAGAGGTCACTTTGTGTTTATACCGCAAAATCCATATTTAAATATTGGGATAAAATAGTCCACAGAAAGAGATACAGAGTTTTTACAAAAGACTTCTGGAGCAGTTTATGTCAGAAACAGCTTAAAATGTGCAGGTTGCATGGATGACAAAGGATGTAAATTTCAAATAATATCTAGCCAGCAGCTACTGCTGGAAACACCTAACTAGAGGGCAGATGTCTCTAGGAGAAAGCAACTTTCATTGAAGAATAATATGAGTCAAGGCATTTTCACACTTAAGTGGCATGATTTTGCTTCTTTCTCTGCTTCAGCCAAATGATAGAGAAGAAGAATGAGAGGGAACTAGAGAGGAGACACTTCTCCGTCTTTCTGATGGTTCAAACTCATGGCTGAGAAAGAAGTCTGGAACTCAGAGAAGTCACTGGCAGCTGCAGAGCCTGGCTCAGGGCGGGCTTTGATGTCCTACTGTTCTGAATCCTCAGCTAGACTTCCCAGGCTTTGATGGGTCTCAATTCCATGATAAAATATGAAGTGAATTAGAAAGGGACTGTGACGATATCTCCTCTGCAGTGTGGCCACACTACCACTTCCTCAGGTGTGGTCACTTACCTGGTAAACTTGAGAACCTTGAGCTGCTCATAACCTAGGCTTGGTCCATTTCCAATAGGAAGTGTGTAAGAATCCTCAGGTTAGTTTAGAATGTCTCCTTATGATCTTGCTGGCTGTATATTGCTTCTGTCTGATCACCTGTGGTTCTGATCTGTGCCTATTCTGATCTCTGGGTCCTGCTTGTTCTTCAGTATTTGTTGGACACATCTGGATCTCTGCCTGCTCTGACCTTCAGTCCTTCTTATCACAGTGCCAAGGGTCAGTCTCTGCTGTAGTTAACGGCAAGGATGACCCAGAAATGCATCAGGAGACATTGGAATTGATTTGTTAAATATCTTTAAAAAATTATTTGGCTGTTCTGATCTTAGTTGTAGCATATGGGATCTTGGGTTGTGGCATGTGGGATCTAGCTCCCTGATCAGGAATGGAAGCTGGGTCCCCTGCACTGGGAATGTGAAGTCTTAGCCACTGGACAACCAGGGAAGTCCCTTGTTAAATATCTTAATCAATGATTATACCATTAATCTGAACTACATTTAGTTGTTTCATATGTATAATTACAGAGAAGGATGGGGAATTTGGAGTCCCATCTCTATCCCAGTCAGCCTACTGATCAAGGCACCCTACTGGCAGTGTTAATAGGCCAAAGTCCAGCCTTTTGGATAATTGCTTATACAACAAATGTTTGGAGATGTTGTTGATATCATGGCTTCTGCTTCCTGTTCAAGCCACTTATTCCACATTTCCCCCAGTCACTGCTTCTCTCCTGGTTCTCCGTATCTTTGATTTCTTCTCTTTTGTTTATTCACAGATCAGACTTCCTAAAACACCACCTCCCTGCCTGTTCCCACCATTACTCCTCATCAATATCAGCGTTATGTAGAATTGCAGCCTAAGAGATGGAGCCAGGCTTTCCAGGCTGTGGTCAGGTCTTGTAAGTGTCCAAACCAGTCACATCTATTTCTAGAATAGAGACCCAGCCCCCAAGAGCTTCAAGAAACCCTCAGGATTTCACCAGGGCCTGCTGTTTGTCATTAGGCATCTATGGGCTCCAAGTCTTTTTTTAAAAAACAGAGTTAAATGCAGCCCAAGATGTTGATTGACGTTCATGGTTGAGAGAGCAAAGCATGGGAGGACCAGAGGTTCTCTCCAAAGGAAGAGGTGCTCACACATCACAGTGAGGAGACTGTTGATTTCCCACTCAGAATTCTTCTGCTGACACTGGCTATCAGCAGGCAGCAGGGACCCTGTTTTTCTAGGCATTAATCACAAAGCATTGGGAATACCCTGAAGGTGCCAGCTTTCAGAGTTTTTTCATTAGAATGGAACCCTCTTGAGTCACCGCTGTGGTCGGGCCAGTTGTCTTCACCTTGTTGTTGTTCAGTCGCTAAGTCATGTTGAACTCTTTGGGACCCCATGGACTGCAGCATATCGGGGTTCCCTGTCCTTCACTGTCTCCCGGAGTTTGCTCAAACTCATGTCCATAGAGTCGATGATGCCATCCAATGATCTCTGTCCCCTCCTTCTCCTGCCTTCAATCTTTCACAACATCAGAGTCTTTTCCAGTGAGTTGGCTTTCACATCAGGTGGCCACTGCTCTGGTTGGGCCACTTATCTTTATCTACCATAACCCATAAATCCCATAACTCCTGCCTTCCTGTCTTGGTTATGCAATCTCCTTTTGTGGTCTGCATGTCTGCTCCCTAATTCAAATCTGACAGGCCTGGTGAAGGCTCTGCCTGGGAATATCTCCCAGACTAGCTTGAGCTACATTGCCTATTCCTGGCTCCACATTTCTACAGCAGGTCAGTATGTCCAATACAACCATTTTGCTGAGTGAGAGGGCATTGTGAAGCAAAGGAAAGGGCCATAAATTCCTAATGATTTTGCAATAAATAACTTGGTGGTTTAAAAAAACACAAATTGGGACTTCCCTGGTGATCTAGTGGTTGAGAATCTGCCTTCCAATGCAGGGGACGGGAACTAATATCCCACTTGCCACAGAGCAACTAAGTTGGCATGCCACAACAACTAAGCCTGGGAGCTCTAGAGCCCATGCTCTGTAACAAGAGAAGTCTGCATGCTGCAACTAGAGAAAGCCCACGTGCCCACAGTGAAGAGCCTGGTGTTGCAAAGAAGACCCAGAACAGCCAAAAAACCAACCAACCAACCAACCAAACAAACAAAAAAACCAACCGTACAAATTTACTGAGTTCTAGATGGCTTAAAGCTCAACATTCAGAAAACTAAGATCATGGCATCTGGTCCCATCACTTCACGGGAAATAGTTGGGGAAACAGCGGAAACAGTGTCAGACTTTATTTTCTGGGGCTCCAAAATCACTGCAGATGGTAATTGCAGCCATGAAATTAAAAGACACTTACTCCTTGGAAGGAAAGTTATGACCAACCTAGATGGCATGTTGAAAAGCAGAGACATTACTTTGTCAACAAAGGCCCGTCTACTCTAAGCTATGGTTTTTCCAGTAGTCATATATGGATGTGAGAGTTGGGCTGTGAAGAAAGCTGAGCACAGAAGAATTGATGCTTTTGAACTGTGGTGTTGGAGAAGACTCTTGAGAGTTCCTTGGACTGCAAGGAGATCCAACCAGTCCATTCTAAAGGAGATCAGCCCTGGGATTTCTTTGGAAGGAATGATGCTAAAGCTGAAACTCCAGTACTTTGGCCACCTCATGCGAAGAGCTGACTCATTGGAAAAGACTCTGATGCTGGGAGGGATTGGGGGCAGGAGGAGAAGGGGTGACAGGGGATGAGATGGCTGAATGGCATCACCGACTCGATGGACGTGAGTTTGAGTGAATTCCGGGAGTTGGTGATGGACAGGGAGGCCTGGCGTGCTGCAATTCATGGGGTCGCAAAGAGTGGGACACGACTGAGCGACTGAACTGAACTGGAGGGCAGAAATCTAAAATCAAGGTATTGGTAGGGCTGTGCTTCTTCTGAAGCCTTTAGAGAAGAATCTGTTTCCAGTTTATGGAGGTCACCTGTGGAGGGAATCCTGAATTCGATGAATTTTATCCCCGAAGTGTTGAATTTTAAATTGGAGGTCACTGGTATCTTGAATTGACGGGTGTAATTTTCCTCTACTGAGGGACAGTGGGGGCTCTGAAGCTAGGTTAAAATAAAGATAAATGAAGAGTATTATAGTATTATTCATCTGACTTCCCTTATTGTTGTGACTTTAAAAATACCTGCTACATGAACACTTCCAAACTGACTTCCAGAAAGATTGTACTAATTGCTGCTTTCTGGAGATGTAAGTGTCTTTTTCTTTTGGACCCTTGCCAACAATAATCACTATTATTATTATTTCTTTATTTTTGGCAATTTAATAGGGAAAAATGATACTTTATAGTTTTATAATTAATATTTCTCTTTTATGTTTCTGGAAACCATGGTACCTCTTTGTCATTGTCAGAGGGGACTAGTATTTTTTTTCCAGATTCTGCTCTCTCATTCTTCTTGGCAACAGGACTGTAGCACAGCACACGGGTGCCCAGGTGCCCTGTATTTCCTGAATTCTTTACAGGTAGGTATTGACATATGGTTTAATTCTGTCCAATGGATGTGAGTGGATGTGTGCCACATCTGGTTCTGACCCATGAACCCTCCCATGAGAGCAAACAGCGTGTCATGGCTGCCATGAGTCGGAGATGGTGGACTCTCACGTCAGTATAGTGGAGGGTCATCTGCCCTGGACTATTTCATGAGCAAGATTTACCTTCTGTTTTGTTTGAGCCATTGCAGTTTACCTTTTCACAGTTCTAACACATTTAAATCTTTATTTATTTATACTCAGGTTGTTCTCCCTCATTAAACTGTAAGCAGAGTGCTTGCTTAGTCATCTCTGTTGCCCGATGGCACAGAGTAGGCTTTCAATAAATACAAATTAAATGAATGAATGAATGATATTTCCTTGAAAAAGACTTTTGTTGCTTCTCCTAGTTCAGTTCTCAGAGACCTTGTTTGTTCTCATTTCCAGGGAAAAAAAGGTAAAACTGTACATGTAAATTACATGTTAACACTCAAAGCAGTTTCAGGGCATATTTTCCAGTTATAAAACATGGCCCATTTGCTTGTCTGGTAAGCCAGAGATGAGAAGGTGCCGATTGTACCGTCACTTGACCTTTCAGATGATGAGGAAGAGAATGGCTCTGGAAGACTGTTTATTGTGATGTGACCATTACCACTTCAAACCGAGTTCATGTGAAACTTCAGGCCTCCTGCCTGGGGAAGAGTGATTTTTTAATCCCACACTAGAAGTTAAATGGGCCCAATGAGATCCAAAGAGCTTAACAAATCCTCTGCTTTGTCACAGTGAAGACCTTTGCCTAATGCAAGGTCTTATCCTGCAGATTGCTTGGGGCCAGAAGATAGCCTGGTTAATCTAAGCTGCTCTTACCTCCCTACAGTGTTCACTGAACCTGGGTTTTTTGTCTGTGAATAAAATGGACCAGATTTGGGTTGGTTGCCATGGTGACTGTATCAGGAGCCTCTGGGCTCTCTATCTTCCTCTGCTGACATCTCCTGTGCAGTGAACCCCCTGTGGTATGTGGGTGCCTCCATCCACAAACTTACGGAATCACCTTCCCAAGAAGGTAAAGTTTGTTATGAAAAGATGGCCAGTTTGTAAGGGAACTGCATTCCTGGTTACCCCTTCTGGGACATGGCTCTCTGATTGCAGTTTGTCTTGATTATGATTTTAGGAACCTTGATTAATTAGCTCCCCAAACAAATTCCTCCTGGACCAGAAATGGTGGCCTCTAACTTCCTCATCTACTTCAGCCAGGACCAGTCAAAGCATTTTATTTTATTTTTTTAATTAATTATATTAATTGGAGGCTAATTACTTTACAATATTGTGGTGGTTTTTGCCATACATTGACATGAATTAGTCATGAGTGTACATGTGTCCCCCCATCCCCAACCCCCCCACCCCCACCTCCCTTCCTATCCCATCCCTCTGGGTTGTCCCAGTGCACTGGCTTTGAGTGCCCTGTTTCATGCATCAAACTTGGACTGGTCATCTATTTCATATATGATAATATACATGTTTCAATGATATTCTCTCAAATCATCCCACCCTCACCTTCTCCCAGAGTCCAAAAGTCTGTTCTTTACATCTGTGTCTCTTTTGCTGTCTTGCATATATTGTCATCATTACCATCTTTCTAAATTCCACATATATGCCTTAATATACTATATTGGTGTTTTTCTTTCTGACTTACTTCACTCTGTATAATAGGCTCCAGTTTCATTCACCTCATTAGAACTGACTCAAATGTATTCTTTTTTTTTTATAGCTGAGTAATATTCCATTGTGTATATGTACCACAACAATCAATGCATTTTAACTTGGAATTTGTTATCCCTTAGCAGGTTTGGAACTATAAGTCCAGTTACATGGAGGAAAATTTCTTCCTCTTTTAAAAAAATTTTAAAAAATTAATTAATTTTTTACTGTGCTGGGTCTTTGTTGCTGCACAAAGGCTTTTCATTGCAGTGGCTTCTCTTGTTGTGGAGCACGCCTGAGTTGTCCTACAGCATGTGGAATCTTCCCAGACCAGGGATTGAACCCTTGTCCCCTACATTGGCATGCAGATTCTCAACCACTGGACCACCAGGGAAGTTCCCCTTTCTCTTTTTTTTTTTTTTTTTTGATTAATTGATAGTGTTTTACTATAATTAAAGCTCAGGGAGAAAAAAGATATACAGCAACATGACTTTCCCAAATATTGAAGAATGTGAAGTGATTGTGATGGGTAATTATGGGAGGCTTCAGGTAACTGAAATTTGGTAAATCCCTGAATTTTACCAGTAGAACTTCCATTTTGATTTCAAATAAAAAAAGCTGTGTTCTTATTTATGACAGATTCAGGTCAGTAGATAAACTCAAACTTTTTTTATTTATTTAAAAAATTTAAAAGAGTATGGTTGCTTTACAACATTCTGTTAGTTTCTGCTCTGTGGCAAAGTGAATCATATATATATATATGTATATCAGATCAGATCAGATCAGTCGCTCAGTCGTGTCCGACTCTTTGCGACCCCATGAACTGCAGCATGCCAGGCCTCCCTATCCATCACCAGCTCTCGGAGGTCACCCAGACTCACATCCATCGAGTCAGTGATGCCATCCAGCCATTTCATCCTCTGTCGTCCCCTTCTCCTCCTGCCCTCAATCCCTCCCAGCATCAGAGTCTTCTCCAATGAGTCAACTCTTCGCATGAGGTGGCCAAAATACTGGAGTTTCAGCTTTAGCATCATTCCTTCCAAAGAAATCCCAGGGCTGATCTCCTTCAGAATGGACTGGTTGGATCTTCTTGCAGTCCAAGGGACTCTCGAGAGTCTTCTCCAACACCACAGCTCAAAAGCATCAATTCTTCGGCACTCAGCCTTCTTCACAGTCCAGCTCTCACATCCATACATGACCACAGGAAAGACCATAGCCTTGACTAGGCGAACCTTTGTTGGCAAAGTGATGTCTCTGCTTTTCAATATGCTATCTAGGTTGGTCATAACTTTCCTTCCAAGGAGTAAGCGTCTTTTAATTTCATGGCTGCAGTCACCATCTGCAGTGATATTGGAGCCCAGAAAAATAAAGTCTGACACTGTTTCCACTGTTTCTCCATCTATTTCCCATGTAGTGATGGGACCAGATGCCATGATCTTCGTTTTCTGAATGTTGAGCTTTAAGCCAACCTTTTCACTTTCCACTTTCACTTTCATCAAGAGGCTATACATATATATCTCCTCTTTTAAGATTTCCTTCCCTTCTAGGTCACCACAGAGCAATGAGTCCTCTGTGCTATACAGGAGGACCTTGTTCGTCATCTACTTTATACATAGTAGTGTATATATGTCAATCCCAACCTTCCAATTCATCCCACCTTCTTCCCCACTTGGTATCTGTGAGTTTCATAAAATGGACTGAAACAGTTTAATCTGCAGAGAAATGGATAGACCTAGATACTGTTATACAGAGTCAAGTCAGAAAGAGAAAAGCGAATATTGTATAATATTGTTTAACTATGTGGAATCTAGAAAAACAGTACAGATGAACTTGCAAAGCAGAAATAGAGACACAGGTGTAGAAAATTTCTTCCTTCTGGGTGCAAGGGCAGCATCTCTGCACCTGTCCCAGGGTTGGAAATGTGGCTTGCTTCCTTGTCTTCTTAAGGGTCAACTTGCTGTTTACCAAGGACTCTTTTAAGGGTTAATGGGGTCCCTGGCTCAACTTTCTTAGGCTGGTGGATGGCCTCACTCAAAACGATGGTCAGAGGAAGGTGAAATTGGCTCACTGATCTAGGTTATGGGTAAAAGAGATCTACTTAGTCTTCCATTTCCAAATAGTAGCCATGTTTCTATAATGGCACCCCACCCCAGTACTCTTGCCTGGAAAATCCCATGGACGGAGGAGCCTGGTAGGCTCCAGTCCATGGGGTCGCTAAGAGTCGGAGACGACTGAGCGACTTCACTTTCACTTTTCACTTTCATGCATTGGAGAAGGAAATGGCAACCCACTCCAGTATTCTTGCCTGGAGAATCCCAGGGACAGAGGAGCCTGGTGGGCTGCCGTCTATGGGATCGCACAGAGTCGGACACGACTGAAGCGACTTAGCAGTTAGCAGAATGTCTATATAACATTAATTAAATAGCAACCAGTTATGTGCAATAGACTGTCTCATATTCACTTCTCTTTTACACTTGGTTTCTTGAATCTGTATGTTTAAAGCCAAACTTGGTCACCTCTGGTCTGAACTATAATAACAAACTAGTCGGTCCATCTATATCCGCTTGTATCCCTCCAGTACATTCCCCACACAGCAGCCAAGGGCTTCTCAAGTTTTATATCTGATCTTGTCACAGGCTGAGAGCCTCCTGCTGCTGCTGGGATGAGGATGTTGCTGGCAGGGCTCCAACTCTCTTTCCAGTTTGTTTTATTTTTTTCAGTTTTCTAAATTTTATTTAGAAAGAATTTTGAATTTACCCCAAAATATACAGATACAAATACAAATACATCCACATACCTTTTCTTTATCATTGTGTTCTCTCTCTTTCCCTCCCCACACGTACACACACTTTTTCCTGAACCACTTGAGTTGAACTCATCATGGCCCTTTACCCCAAACATTTTGATGTATATTTCCTAAAAATAGGATATTCTCTTATATAATTGTGATGCAATTGTCAACTTCATAAAATTACAGTCATATAATCCTTAAATCTACTGTATGTGTTCCAGTTTTATAGTTGACCTAAAGTACATTTTTTAAAAAATCTGTTTTATTTCTTTATTTATTTTACTTTACAATTTTTTTTTTTTGGTGCTTAGCCTTCTTTTTTCTTTTTTATTTTTTATCAAGAATCTCTTTTATTGATTATCAGAAACATTACAAACATCTAATATGAACAAATTGTAACATGACAGTGATTAGTTTGAACAATTAATACATTTCAGATATAATATTATGCATATTTCAATGCTATTCTCCCCAATCATCCCACCCTCTCCCGGTCCCAGAGTCCAAAAGTTTGTTCTATACATCAGTGTCTCTTTTGCTGTCTCGTAAATAGGGTTATTTTTACCATCTTTCTAAATTCCATATATATGCGTTAGTATACTGTATTTGTGTTTTTGTTTCTGGCTTACTTCACTCTGTATAATAGGCTCCAGTTCCATCCACCTCCTTAGAACTGATTCAAATGTATTCTTTTTAATGGCTGAGTAATACTCCATTGTGTAAATGTACCACAGCTTGCTTATCCATTCATCTGTGGATGGACATCTAGGTTGCTTCCACGTTCTGGCTATTGCAAACAGTGCTGCTATGAACATTGGGGTACATGTGTCTCTTTCAATTCTGGATTTCTCAGTGTATATGCCCAGCAGTGGGATTGCTGGATCATAAGGCAGTTCTATTCCCAGTTTTTTGAGGAATCTCCATACTGTTCTCCATAGTGGCTGTACCAGTTTGCATTCCCACCAACAGTGCAAGAGGGTTCCCTTCTCTCCGCACCCTCTCCAGCATTTAGTGTTTGTGGACTTTTGGATAGCAGCCATTCTGATTGACGTGAAATGGTATCTCATAGTGGTTTTGATTTGCATTTCTCTGATAATGAGTGATGTTGAGCATCTTTTCATGTGTTTGTTAGCCATCTGTATGTCTTCTTTGGAGAAATGTCTATTTAGTTTTTTTGATTGGGTCATTTATTTTTCTGGAATTGAGCTTTAGAAGTTGCTTGTATATTTTTGAGATTAGTTGTTTGTCAGTTGCTTCATTTGCTATTATTTTCTCCCATTCTGAAGGCTGTCTTTTCACCTTGCTTATAGTTTCCTTTGTTGTGCAGAAGCTTTTAAGTTTGATTAGGTCCCATTTGTTCATTTTTGATTTTATTTCCGATATTCTGGGAGGTGGGTCATGGAGGATCCTGCTGTGATGTAAGTCAGAGAGTGTTTTGCCTATGTTTTCCTCTAGGAGTTTTATGGTTTCTGGTCTTACATTTAGCTCTTTAATCCATTTTGAGTTTATTTTTGTGTATGGTGTTAGAAAGTGTTCTAGTTTCATTCTTTTACAAGTGTTTGACCAGTTTTCCCAGCACCACTTGTTAAAGAGATTGTCTTTAATCCATTGTATATTCTTGCCTCCTTTGTCAAAGATAAGGTGACCATATGTGCGTGGATTTATCTCTGGGCTTTCTATTTTGTTCCTTTGATCTATATTTCTGTCCTTGTGCCAGTACCATACTGTCTTGATGACTGTGGCTTTGTAGTAGAGCCTGAAGTCAGGCAGGTTGATTCCTCCAGTTCCATTCTTCTTTCTCAAGATAGCTCTGGCTATTCGAGGTTTTTTGTATTTCCATACAAATTGAGAAATTATTTGTTCTAGCTCTGTGAAGAATACCGTTGGTAGCTTGATGGGGATTGCATTGAATCTATAAATTGCTTTGGGTAGTATACTCATTTTCACTATATTGATTCTACCAATCCATGAACATGGTATATTTCTCCATCTATTAGTGTCCTCTTTGATTTCTTTCACCAGTGTTTTATAGTTTTCTAAATATAGGTCTTTAGATTCTTTAGGAAGATATATTCCTAAGTATTTTATTGTTTTCATTGCAATGGTGAATGGAATTGTTTCCTTAATTTCTCTTTCTATTTTCTCGTTATTAGTGTACAGGAATGCAAGGGATTTCTGTGTGTTAATTTTATATCCTGCAACTTTACTATATTCATTGATCAGTTCTAGTAATTTTCTGGTGGAATCTTTAGGGTTTTCTACGTAGAGGATCATGTCATCTGCAAACAGTGAGAGTTTTACTTCTTCTTTTCCAATTTGGATTCCTTTTATTTCTTTTTCTGCTCTGATTGCTGTGGCCAAAACTTCCAAAACTATGTTGAATAGTAATGGTGAAAGTGGGCATCCTTGTCTTGTTCCTGACTTCTTTTTTAAATTAATTAATTAATTTTGTTTACTTTACACTATTGTATCTGTTTTGCCTTACACTTGTCCTTGTGCTTTGTGCTCTGCCCACAACGACCTGCTTTTGATTAATCTCTGCAGGGGGTTCACTTGTGCCACAGGGCTTTTGCCCAGGATTCCCTCTGCTGGATTCTCTTTCTTTCTTTTTTAACTTTTTATTTTATATTGGTATATAGCCGATTAACAATGTTGTGATAGTTTCAGGTGCATAGAGTGACACAGTCATCTATGTATATGTATTCTTTCTTCCACAGACTCCCCTCCCATCCAAGTTGCCACAGAATATTAAGCAGATCTCTTCCCTGTGCTGTACAGTAGGACCTTGTTGGTTATCTGTTTTAAATATAGCAGTGTGTACATGTCAATCTCAAACTCCCTAACTATCTCTTTTCCCCCACCCTCTTCCCCTCTGGTGACAAGTTCATTCTCAAAGTCTGTGAGTCCGTTTCTGTTTTGTATATAAGTTCATTTGCATCATTTCTTTATAGATTCTGCATGTAAGGGATGTCATTTGATATTTCTACTTCTCCAACTTAATTTACTCAGTATGACCAACTCTAGGTCCATCAATGTTGCTGCAAATGCATTATTTCATTCTTTTAAATGGCTGAGTAATATTCCATGGTATAAATGTACCACATCTTCAATATCCATTCCTTTATTGATAGGCATTTAGATGGCTTCCACACCTTGGTTATTGTAAACAGTGCTTCAGTGAACATTGGGCTGCATGTATCCTTTCAGACAAAGTTTCTCTCTGGATATAGGAAGCAACCTAGATGTCCATCAGCAGATGAATGGATAAAGAAAGCTGTGGTACATATACACAATGGAGTATTACTCAGCCATTAAAAAGAATACATTTGAATCAGTTCTAATGAGGTGGATGGAACTGGAGCCTATTATACAGAGTGAAGTAAGCCAGAAAGAAAAACACCAATACAGTATACTAACGCATATATATGGAATTTAGAAAGATGGTAACAATAACCTTGTATACGAGACAGCAGAGGAGACACTGATGTATAGAACAGTCTTTTGGACTCTGGGAGAGGGAGAGGGTGGGAGGATTTGGGAGAATGGCATTGAAATATGTATAATATCATGTTTGAAACAAGTGGCCAGTCCAGGTTTGATGCCTGATACCGGATGCCTGGGGCTGGTGCACTGGGACGACCCAGAGGGATGGTATGGGGAGGGAGGAGGGAGGAGGGTTCAGGATGGGGAACACATGAATACCTGTGGCAGATTCATTTTGATGTATGGCAAAACCAATACAATACTGTAAAGTTAAGTAAAACAAAATTAGAAAAAAAAAAAAAAAAGGAATGGGATTGCAGCATCATCAGTTCAGTTCAGTCACTCAGTTGTGTCCTACTCTTTGTGACCCCATGGACTGCAGGATACCAGGCATCCCTCAGTTCAGAGCAGGTTTATCACCAATTCCTGAAGCTCACTCAAACTCATGTCCATTGAGTTTGTGATGCCATCCAGCCATCTTATCCCCTGATATCCCCTTCTCCTCCCGCATTTAATCTTTCCCAGCATCAGGGTCTTTTCCAATGAGTCAGTTCTTCACATCAGGTGGCCAAAGCGTTGAAGTTTCAGCTACAGCATCAGTGTTTTCAATGAATATTCAGGACTGATTTCCTTTAGGATGGACTGGTTGGATCTCATTGCAGTCCAAGGGACTCTCAAGAGTCTTCTCCAACACCACAGTTCAAAAGCATCAATTCTTCAGCACTTAGCTTTCTTTACAGTCCACCTCCACATGCATACATGACTACTGAAAACCCATAGCTTTGACACAGTGGACTTTTGTTGGCAAAGTAATGTCTCTGCTTTTTAATATACTGTCTAGGTTGGTCATAACTTTTCTTCCAAGGAGCAAGCATCTTTTAATTTCATGGCTGCAATCACCATCTGTAGTGATTTTGGAGCCCCTCAAAATAAAGTCTCTCACTGTTTCCATTGTTTCCCCATCTATTTGCCATAAAGTGATGGGACCAGATGCCATGATTTTAGTTTTCTGAATGTTGAGCTTTAAGCCAACTTTTTAATTCTCCTCTTTCACTTTCATCAAGAGGCTCTTTAGTTCCTCTTCATTTCTGCCATAAGGGTGGTGTCATCTGCATATTTGAGGTTATTGATATTTCTCCTGGCAATCTTAATTCCAGCTTGTGCTTCATCCAGCCTTGCATTTTGCATGATGTACTCTTGAATTCCAGTCTATTGTTTCCCTCTATTTCTTTGCATTGTTCACTGAGGAAAGCTTTCTTATCTCTCCTTACTATTATTTGGAACTCTGCAGTCAAATGGGTGTATTTTTCTTATTCTCCTTTGCCTTTCACTTCTCTTCTTTTCTTAACTGTTTGTAAGGCTTCCGCAGACAACCATTTTGCCTTTTTGCATTTCTTTTTCTTGGGGATGGTCTTGATCAGTGCCTCCTGTACAATGTCATGAACCCTCATCCATAGTCCATCAGGCACTCTGTCTATCAGATCGAATCTCTTGAATCTATTTGTCACTTCCACTGTATAATCTTAAGGGATTTGATTTATGTCATACCTGAATGGTCTAGTGGTTTTCATTACTTTCTTCAATTTAAGTCTGAATTTGGCAATAAGGAGTTCATGATCTGAGCCACATTCAGCTCCTGGTATTGTTTTTGCTGTGTGGAGCTTCTCCATCTTTGGCTGCAAAGAATATAATTAATCTGAATTTGATATTGACCATCTGGTGATGTCCATGTATAGAGTTGTCTCTTGTGTCATTGGAAGAGGGTGTTTGCTATGACAAGTGTTTTCTCTTGGCAAAACTCTATTAGCCTTTGCCCTGCTTCATTTTGTACTCCAAGGCCAAATTTGCTTGTTACTCCAGATATTTTCAATGAACATTGGGGTGCATGTATCCTTTCAGACCTGATTTTCTCTAAATAGAAGCCCAGGAATGTGACTGCAGGGTCATATGGTAGCTCTATTTTTAGTTTTTTAAGGAACCTCCATCCTGTTCTCCACAGTGGCCACACCAACTTATATTCCCACCAACAGTGTAGAATGGTTCTCTTCTCTCCACATCCTCTCCTCTTGCTTCTTTATCTAGTTTACTCTTAGACATCTTTCAGATCTCTGCCTAAGAGTTACTTATCAGCAATGCTTATCAACTCCCTAGACTATATTAGGTTTCCCTGTTAGATGTTCTCATGGCATTTAGGTTAACAGGTATCCCTCATAGGACTGGTCTCTGAAAGCAATCACATGAATTGTGTGATTACTTCCTCTATGTCCATCTTCCATACTAGACTATGAAGTCTGTAAGAACAAGGTCTGGGTATGCAATTGTTCATCATTGTATCTCTGCACCTAGCACCATGCCTGAAATGCAGTAGGAGCTCAATAAATGTTTCTTTTTTTAATTACTTGCATTTTTTTGGTATGTTTGTTATGTGTTTGACATGTTAAAGTCTTTGGATACTTTACTTATTTTTACATACCTTATTTTGTCATAATAGCAATACTTGGACATAAAGTCAGCTATGTTACATCATGACTAAAGATAGTAATCATAATAATTACTAGTATGCCTTATTTCACAAATGGGAAACTGAGACTCATTAGAGAGTGCTATTTGTACAAGGCCAGATGGTTTTAGCAGCAGCAGAACTGGGACCAAAGCTTAGCCAGGAATACACAGTGCTAAAACCTACTCTCTTCAGGTAATGGAGTCTACAGGGAATAGGCCAATAGGGAAGAGGGCAGGGAAATTAATTATGAATTAATATTTTAATGAATGTTTCTTGAATGAATACATGAATCTTCACAATCACTGGCAAATTATAGACAATTATACATATTTTAGAGATGAACAAGTTTAGGGTAAAATCTCTCAATCCCCATTAACCACTGGTGAAAAGTTTTAAGAAGTTTTATATCTGATGTTCAGTCCTAAGGACCAATATTTAATAATTGCCATTTCCATTGTGTTTATGAGATTCAAAGGGGCTTGGAGGGACTTGGGGGCCTCTGAGAGGCAGTCTTAGCTGCCACCAGGGATTGGAGGCATTTGGGAATGTGCAGAGGGAAGTTATTAGAAGTGATGAAGGTCTAACCTTCTCTTCCAGGAAAGCATGATGCCTGATCCCCTCTGCCTGATCTAGCACCTCATTATATAAAACATACCTTTTGCATTCATCTGTATCCTCCACTCCTGCCTTCCAACATTTCCCAGTGAGAATAGGTACTCCTCCTCTGAGCTCTCATATTGCTGTCTGAGCAATGTAACTTCAGTTTCTTTTTCATGTATATTTTTTTAAAATTACTTTTGTGACTCTATTGCTATTCTGCAAACTTCCCTTTTCACACCCACATTTCTGTGACTCAGCTACTGGCACATAGTGCCTGGAATGGGTTTTAGTGGTTCTTTACCACAGTGCACATTCAATTCCCATGGGTTAATGAATCCCAATTCCCAGTTGTTAATGCACCCTAGTGCCTAGGCTCTGAGTCAATGGGTTTCGGGTGGGGCCCAGATGCTGGAAATTTTAAAAATCTCACAGATGATTGTGATATGCAGCCAAGTTTGTGAATCTCTGGGCTACATTCTCAAAAAACATTTATTGCAATGAACTAGTGGGGTCATCTGTGTGTGTGTGTGTGTGTGTGTGTGTGTGTGTGTGTGTTTGCGCATGTGGGCAGTACTAGGTCTAAGGCCTTGGGCCCTGTACTGATTCCTGCTCTTCCAGGGAACTTTGTGGATCTTAATGATCAGGATAGACCTGGGAGGCTGGAGGGTTTCCAGGGACAAAGCTGAAGGCCATCAAGGTTGTTCACAGAGCACTATTCCTGGCTGTAACTCCATGCTAAGCCCAAGAGCAGCAAGTCAGCAATTTATTTGCTTCCTACAGCCAATGCAGTGTGTAGTGACAGGAACATTTTTTCCTGATTCTGCATGCTGTTTGGAAGTCCAAATCAATTAATATTTCTTGGGTTTTGCAGCATTGCTTTTTATTCACTTATTAATTCATTAACTCTCTCAATAAGTATTGACTGATTATGGATGTCTGAGGGTGACAAGAAGGAAAGGCTGTACAGGTGCTCTGAAGAGCTTAGAATCTAGCTGGATAGATGGTATACACATATTAGGCATCAGCACTATACGTTTTGCCCCTAAGTGGTGGGGAGGGGGCGGGCGTTGTTTGAGCAGGACAACCTGGTTGATTGCCTCATGCCCTATTTATTAGTCATGGACCCTGGAAAAGTTGCTTTACCTCTTTAAGCCTTACTGTCCTCATGCAAACATTTCACTTTTATAAATGATAATTACAACAACTTCACAGGTCTGCTGTGTGGATTAGATGAAGTCATTCTTGTAAAGCATTTAGCATAGTACCTGGTACATAGTGAAAATTTAGGCACATGTTAGCTGTTATTATAGAAAAGATAGCAACCTGGGTTAGTAGTGAGTGAAACTGAGAGTGAAGGATATAAAAGAATTTAGAGAAGACAGAGTTTGATGTGGTTATGGGGAGTTGGGAAAGAAAGCCTTAATAAGAAGGTAGAAATTAGGCTGGTTCTTGGGATGGGTTTAATCTGGAAAAGTAGTAAGAAGTAAAGATTTGCTAGGTGTGTGGGGTTGAGAGATCTGGCTAGGGGTGAGTTCATTTGTCATTTGAAATGTGGCAGAAAAGTTCATTATTGGCTCACACCCTCGCCTCTGGTCCAGGGTTGCTTGGGAGGCTGATATATTAATTGGTTGTGTCTGCTAGTCCTCTTCTAACCCTGTATTCAGCAAGTGTGATGCTTTATCGACGTGGACCAAACATTCCAAAATGCCAATTGCAGAGCTGGGAAGGCTACATTTAGCATAAGAGTCCTGGGTATTTAGAACTTCAAGTGAAATTCTAGATTCTGAGATTGGGTTACGACTACTTTGGCCCTTTAACTGCAGTTAACATTTTCCTTGAAAAATCCCAACATTTAAAAGCCTCTATTTGACAACCAGCTTGCCAATATTTATGTTCCACTCCATTAACATCACCAGGGCTGACTCTTCACTTTCAAAGATATGCATTTGGCTGGAAGAAATCACTGCTGTTTGCTCATTTCACATGCTCCTACACACACACACACACACACACACACACACACACACACACGACCTACATGGCATGCCCGTCTATGTGTCCACAAACTCAGTCCCTTGGGAAAGTTGTCCTGAGTGATGTCTTTTCTGTGTTTGACTTTATTGTCTCTAATTCCTTCAAGTCTTCCTTTTTCCTTATTCAGCTATTGAGCCTTCTGAAAAACCGAAGGGCAATATATTATGATGCTCTAATGTTTATTTTCAGAGCTAATTATTTTAAGTATGTTTTGTTGTGATAAGATCCCTAATAAATATCCCAAGTATTTTAGGATTAGGATTGCTGCTGCTGCTGCTAAGTCGCTTCAGTTGTGCCCGACTCTGTGCGACCCCATAGACAGCAGCCCACCAGGCTCCCCTGTCCCTGGGATTCTCCAGGCAAGAACACTGGAGTATTGCCTTGTAACTCAAAGACACAAACATGGTCTTTGAGGACCATGAGGGAAAAGAAACAATAACTTAAAAAATTCAGTCTATTTAAACTTAAAAAAAGAGCTTCATTTTAACCCAGATCCATGGACTACTGATTTAAAAAATGTAAAATTTATTGCAGCAAGCTATCAAATATGAATTTGGGTCTGCTCCTTCTACTAATTCAGAACCTATCAGAAAATACATATTTAATTAGGTCAGTGATTCTTAATCCTTTTAAGGGGTATGTGTGAATGAGTGGGTAGTCTTTAAGAATCTGATGAAAGCCTTCTTCAGAAAAATGTATATAAACACATCTGTTTTCTGTCTACAATCTAGTTTGCTGCATTGCAAACATCTTTTACATAGTTAAAATGTTAAAACAATAAAAGACTTATGATCTCTTAATCTCATTTTGCATGCAAAAATTAATAGCCACTTCCTAAAATTTCTTAGTAAGTCAAAATGTGCAAATATAAGTAAAACATAATTTAGATCAGAAATGACTTTCATAAGAAGATTGCCTAAGTTTTGTTAGAACAATTTCAATATAGAGCATGGCTTTTTTAATGTGATAATGCAACACATACCATCAGTTTAGACTTTCATTTTGTGGTGATAAAAGTAGCAAATTCTAACTTGCAATGATACTTGCTGGCAAAAGAGTTAGAGTTTTCACAGGTCAGGCTGTGTCAAGGAACACTAAATTCTCTAAAACACTTTGTGTTGAATTCATGCAAGATTATTTTGTCTTCAATTCAATGAGGCCAACTTTGTCAATGTCTGAATCATAAATGTTGTCTTGGTCATTAAGGAAAGAATCAGGACCATACATTTTGATTTTAAGGTCATCCAACTTAAATATTCTTCAAGGGTTTCTTTACCCATTTGTACCTGTGCAAGAGACAGCAAAGCCTTTTCACTCTTAGCTCTGGCTTCGTATTGCCCTTTCTCCAACAATACAAGGAACACACATGTCTTTCTCCACACAGCTCTTCCTCAATGGTAGCCTGTTCAGGAGACTTGAATTTTTTCAGCAGCATTTATAATGGTGTCTGCTGGACACTGAGTCAAGAGTTATGGTTCATTCAGATGACCACAGATGTCAATCAAGTCGCTCAAATCATGAATGAGTTCTTCTGTGTCAAATCAGTCTGAGAGTGTGCTTTGGTAGTCACTTAAGAAAGGTAAAACCTTCTGCCTGAAGTTAATCAATTGCTTCAAAACTTGTACTTTAGAAAGCCACTGAACTTCAGCCTTTAATTTTTTTCTTTCTTTTTTTTTAGAGATTTTTCTCTTTATTTAATGTTGCTCTAAATTTGACATACATATTTATATCCTGTTAAATTAGATGGTCATTTCTGGAGAACAGGAGTCTTACTTTATTTTCTAACAATCTGAGTAAAAGCAGTGTGCACTTAAACGTGTTAGTTGAAAGACACTGCATTTGAGCATTAAGTTGTTCAGCCTTTAATTTCTTGACAAATCCTATTGTGAGGTCATGGTTCAAGGTTCTGACTCAAAGTTGAAGCAGACATGACTTATTTCAGAATTATTGTTTGCATCACATGGATGGGTAAAATGAGGTCAATCTGATGTTTGGAGTGTTTTTCAGCAACATAGGAAAGCTGAGGCTTTGTGAAATAGCAGTGTGTCCATCTCTATCTATGGCACCAACATTTTTCTTCCAAAGTTTGGCTTGGCAAAGAAAATTTATATTATTTCAAAGTTGTCCTAAGCATCTGATGCTTCTGAGAGAGCTTTCCAAATGGACATCTGAATGTAATAGGAAAATGAGGAGTTGGCTGTCTAGGAACTGTCCACATATATATTTGCATGCTGAAGGGCCTCAGAGACCCCTGAGACCTTTTTGAACAAGAAACTCTGGTGACTCTTGGTAGGACAATACTTCTTGTCAAAGGCACTGCTTCAGTGTTTTTTCCTTCTCAGACTACCTATCCACTTGATGCTTTAGGGCAAATCACTCCAAGATCTGCCCAGTTTCAAGACTTCTTTTGCGTGGTCATAAGAAAAGCATTTTTTCAGGATGCTCGCTGTGTTATTCAGTTAGAATAAATTTCTCTGGTTCTTTTTTTTTTTTTTTCTTTGAGTTGACTTATTTTCTCATGAAAACAATCCATTCTGGATCAGACATTCCCAAGGTAGACTGATGCCAATTATTCCTTTGATTTTGCTAGTTTTATGCTTCTACTAAGCAAGAAACTCACTGTACTCTTGTTTTGGTGTCCATTATATTTGGGATGAAACCCAAGGAAACATTTTATTCTATTTTATTTATTTTTTGATGCTTTCCCACCTAAACCAGGAAATATTCTAAGGATTGATGCTCGTAATCATAATAGAAGTTTACATCTAAAATATATATCAACAGGAAAGAACTACAATGATGATGACTAATTTGTTACCTGATGAAGTAGAGTAGTATCTGTGTCACTCTACACTTGTGTGGTATGAAACAATTTCTTCAGAACAAAATCTGACAATTTTTTTCCAGAGACAATTTTCAAGCTATTTAGAAGGAGCACAAAGTGACAAATCTTTCTGTTTCACTAATTCTTTAAAACCCATTAAAAGCCTCATGAACTCTTAATCTAGAGAAAGACCAGTTTTTCTGAGAAAATTCCCAAAAGACTGAAACTAAAACAAGAAGGAAAGGTATATTGCTTCCAGTTTGGTTGAAATAAAACCCAGGAATTCATTTTTAGACTCTCACACTCAGTGAATTAGACCATCTTTGGCCCTCTTTCTCCTAATAATGTCCCCATGGAAATATATGCATACCACTCTAAAGCATTTTCTAGATTCTGTTGAATTTTCATCTGATTCCTGACTTAGATGGGAAACATTTTGAAGGCAGGAACAGAATTTTTTTCCCCATACTGTTAGGAGTAACGTTTTGCATAGTAGTTAGCACATGATGACTTCATGTAAATGCTTGAGGAGTGAGTAACCATCAAATGTTCTCAAATTAATCATTTAACAATATAATTTAGATTCTCTAAGCACACAGTTTATCACCAGTATCTCAAATATCTGAGAGTTGTAAACTGTACTTGCCTTTGACCTCTGGTCTAGGGTTAATCAGTCTCACTATTTTGGATATATAATCTTTTTTTTTTTCTCTGAGAATGTCTTTATTTAACCTTAGTTTTTTTCCACCAAAATATTTTTTAATTGAAGTATAATTGATTTACAATGTTGTGTTAATCACTGCTATACAGCAAAGTGATTCAGTTATGCATATACATACACTCTTTTTATTTTTTTTTAATTTTATTTTATTTAACTTTACAATATTGTATTGGTTCTGGCATGTATCAAAATGAATCTGCCACAGGTATACATGTGTTCCCCATCCTGAACCCTCCTCCCTCCTCCCTCCCCATACCATCCCTCTGGGTCGTCCCAGTGCACCAGCCCCAGGCATCCGGTATCAGGCATCAAACCTGGACTGGCGACTCACTTCATATATGATATTATACTTATTTCAATGCCATTCTCCCAAATCATCCCACCCTCTCCCTCCCCCAAAGTCCAAAAGACTGTTCTATACATTGGTGTCTCTTTTGCTGTCTCGTATACAGGGTTATTGTTACCATCTTTCTAAATCCCATACATATGCGTCCACTCCAGTACTCTTGCCTAGGAAATCCCATGGACGGAGGAGCCTGGTAGGCTACAGTCCATGGGGTCGCTAAGAGTCAGACACGACTGAGCGACTTCACTTTCAGTTTTCACTTTAATGCATTGGAGAAGGAAATGGCAACCCACTCCAGTGCTCTTGCCTGGAGAATCCCAGGGACGGGGGAGCCTGGTGGGCTGCTGTCTATGGGGTCGCACAGAGTCGGACATGACTGAAGCGATGCAGCAGCATACTGTATTGGTGTTTTTCTTTCTGGCTTACTTCACTCTGTATAATAGGCTCCCATTTCATCCACCTCATTAGAACTGATTCAAATGTATTCTTTTTAATGGCTGAGTAATACTCCATTGTGTATATGTACCACAGCTTTCTTATCCATTCATCTGCTGATGGACATCTAGGTTGCTTCCATGTCCTGGCTATTATAAACAGGGCTGCGATGAACATTGGGGTACATGTGTCTCTTTCAATTCTGATTTTCTCAGTGTGTATGCCCAGCAGTGGGATTGCTGGATCATAAGGCAGTTCTATTCCCAGATTTTTGAGGAATCTCCATACTGTTCTCCATAGTGGCTGTACTAGTTTGCATTCCCACCAACAGTGTAAGAGGGTTCCCTTTTCTCCACACCCTCTCCAGCATTTATTGCTTGTAGACTTTTGGATCGCAGCCATTCTGACTGGTGTGAAATGGTACCTCATAGTGGTTTTGATTTGCATTTCTCTGATAATGAGTGATGTTGAGCATCTTTTCATGTGTTTGTTAGCCATCTGTATGTCTTCTTTGGAGAAATGTCTATTTAGTTCTTTGGCCCATTTTTTGATTGGGTCATTTATTTTTCTGGAATTGAGCTGTAGGAGTTGCTTGTATATTTTGAGATTAGTTGTTTGTTGCTTCATTTGCTCTTATTTTCTCCCATTCTGAAGGCTGTCTTTTCATCTTGCTTATAGTTTCCTTTGTTGTGCAGAAGCTTTTAAGTTTAATTAGGTCCCATTTGTTTATTTTTGATTTTATTTCCAATATTCTGGGAGGTGGGTCATAGAGGATCCTGCTGTGATGTATGTCGGAGAGTGTTTTGCCTATGTTCTCCTCTAGGAGTTTTATGGTTTCTGGTCTTACATTTAGATCTTCAATCCATTTTGAGTTTATTTTTGTGTATGGTGTTAGAAAGTGTTCTAGTTTCATTCTTTTACAAGTGTTTGACCAGTTGTCTTTAATCCATTATATATTCTTGCCTCCTTTGTCAAAGATAAGGTGTCCATATGTGCGTGGATTTATCTCTGGGCTTTCTATTTTGTTCCATTGATCTATATTTCTGTCTTTGTGCCAGTGCCATACTGTCTTGATGACTGTGGCTTTGTAGTAGAGCCTAAAGTCAGGCAGGTTGATTCCTCCAGTTCCATTCTTCTTTCTCGAGATAGCTTTGGCTATTTGAGGTTTTTTGTATTTCCATACAAATTGAGAAATTATTTGTTCTAGCTCTGTGAAGAATACCGTTGGTAGCTTGATGGGGATTGCATTGAATCTATAAATTGCTTTGGGTAGTATACTCATTTTCACTATATTGATTTTGCCAATCCATGAACATGGTATATTTCTCCATCTATTAGTGTCCTCTTTGATTGCTTTCACCAGTGTTTTATAGTTATATATATATATATAGGTCTTTAGTTTCTTTAGGTAGATATATTCCTAAGTATTTTATTCTTTTCATTGCGATGGTGAATGGAATTGTTTCCTTAATTTCTCTTTCTATTTTCTCATCATTAGTGTACAGGAATGCAAGGGGTTTCTGTGTGTTGATTTTATATCCTGCAACTTTACTATATTCATTGATTAGTTCTAGTAATTTTCTGGTGGAGTCTTTAGGGTTTTCTATGTAGAGGATCATGTCATCTGCAAACAGTGAGAGTTTTACTTCTTCTTTTCCAATTTGGATTCCTTTTATTTATTTTTCTGCTCTGATTGCTGTGGCCAAAACTTCCAAAACTGTGTTGAATAGTAATGGTGAAAGTGGGCACCCTTGTCTTGTTTCTGACTTTAGAGGAAATGCTTTCAATTTTTCACCATTGAGGATAATGTTTGCTGTGGGTTTGTCATACATAGCTTTTATTATGTTGAGGTATGTTCCTTCTATTCCTGCTTTCTGGAGAGTTTTTATCATAAATGGATGTTGAATTTTATCAAAGGCTTTCTCTGCATCTATTGAGATAATCATATGGTTTTTATTTTTCAATTTGTTAATGTGGTGTATTACGTTGATTGATTTGCGGATATTGAAGAATCCTTGCATTCCTGGGATAAAGCCCACTTGGTCATGATGTATGATCTTTTTAATGTGTTGTTGGATTCTGATTGCTAGAATTTTGTTAAGGATTTTTGCATCTATGTTCATCAGTGATATTGGCCTGTAGTTTTCTTTTTTTGTGGCATCTTTGTCAGGTTTTGGTATTAGGGTGATGGTGGCCTCATAGAATGAGTTTGGAAGTTTGCCTTCCTCTGCAATTTACAGTTTGAGTAGGATAGGTGTTAGCTCTTCTCTAAATTTTTGGTAGAATTCAGCTGTGAAGCCGTCTGGACTTGGGCTTTTGTTTGCTGGAAGATTTCTGATTACAGTTTCAATTTCCGTGCTTGTGATGGGTCTGTTAAGATTTTCTATTTCTTCCTGATCCAGTTTTGGAAAGTTGTACTTTTCTAAGAATTTGTCCATTTCTTCCATGTTGTCCATTTTATTGCCATATAATTGCTGATAGTAGTCTCTTATGATCCGTTGTATTTCTGTGTTGTCTGTTGTGATCTCTCCATTTTCATTTCTAATTTTATTGATTTTATTTTTCTCCCTTTGTTTCTTGATGAGTCTGGCTAATGGTTTGTCAATTTTATTTACCCTTTCAAAGAACCAGCTTTTGGCTTGTTGATTTTTGCTATGGTCTCTTTTGTTTCTTTTGCATTTATTTCTGCCCTAGTTTTTAAGATTTCTTTCCTTCTACTAACCCTGGGGTTCTTCATTTCTTCCTTTTCTAGTTGCTTTAGGTGTAGAGTTAGATTATTTATTTGGCTTTTTTCTTGTTTTTTGAGGTATGCCAGTATTGCTATGAACTTTCCCCTTAGGACTGCTTTTACAGTGTCCCACAGGTTTTGGGTTGTTGTGTTTTTATTTTCATTTATTTCTATGCAAATTTTGATTTCTTTTTTGATTTCTTCTGTGATTTGTTGGTTATTCAGCAGCGTGTTGTTCAGCCTCCATATGTTGGAATTTTTAATAGTTGAAATTCTTGGGGATTTTGGCCGGATCTTCTACGTATTCCTCGTAGATGTAACATAGGAAATGCCGCACAAAGACCACGATAGCCCGGCACTCTCGGAACAGCTCACCAAATGGCACAGGCCTCCCAGAGGCATCCAGCACCGGCAGCACGGCCACGGTGGCGGCCAGGGGCTGCCAGCTCGCGGGGCCGTTTGGGGCTGGGGCTGGGGCTGGGGCAGCGTGACTGCTGACCTGCCGCGTGACTGGGGCCTCGGAAGGGGCTGCCATCTCGCCCTACATCCGAGGGCCATCAGAAAACGCACATACACTCTTTTTAAAAAATTCTTTTCCATTATGGATTATAATAGGATATTGAATATAGTTCTCTGTGCTATGCAATAGGATTTTGCTGTCTATCCATTCTATATGTAAAAGGTTACCTCTGCTAACCCTGACCTCTCACTCTATTCCTCCCTCAGCCTGCTCCCCCTTGGCAACCACCAGCCTGTTCTCTATTTCTGTGATTCTGTTTCATAGGTAGATTCATTTGTGTCCTATTTTAGATTCCACATAAAGATGATTTCATGTGGTATTTGTCTTTCTCTTTTTGACTTCACTTAGTATGATAATCTCTAGTTACATTAAGAGTCCATAATAAGAGCCCCAATCCCTCCTAAGAAAGATAACCAGGGTTAGTCATATGTGATGCCTCATAAGGAGATGGTGGTTAAATGTGTAGGCATTCCTCCCAGACTGCCAGGATTCAAAGTGGGAGGGTTCTTGCCCGGTTTAGAACATAGGAGCAGGGGTTTTTATTATCATATATGAAACAGATCGCCAGTCCAGGTTCGATGCATGAGACAGGGTGCTCAGGGCTGGTGCCCTGGGATGACTCTGAGGGATGGGATGGGGAGGGAGGGGGAGGGGGTTTCAGAATGGGGAACACATGTACCCCCATGGCTGGTCATGTCAATGTATGGCAAAAACCACTACAATATTGTAATTAGCCTCCAACTAAAATAAATTGAAAAAATAGAACATACAAGCAGGGATTTTATCATCAGTGCTCAAACTGCTACTGAGACGTTCAATACCTAGGCCCTTGTGGCTGCTCACGGGCAGTGCCTCAGCTGCTTACCAGGCCAGTGCTCTCCATAGAAATGCCTGGGTCCCATCCGATTTCTTTCAACTCTGCTCAGTGGCCTGGCCAAGCTCTAACACCGGGCAGGCACTGGGCTGCGGCTCTCAGCAGCACTGAGCCCCCATTGGAGCCTCTGAAGCCTGGTGGGCAGGGGAGGGTGATCTGACAAACTTGAGAGGCTCTTGTCTGAGACTGTTTTCTCCCTGGCTTTGATATCTGGCCAATATCACTTTCATGGCATATTTCACCTGCACAGTGAAGCACCTTATCATAATTTTCTTAAAACAGTCATGTTAATACATTACACAAAAGGAAAACCTCAGAAAATTGTGATTTTTGGAGCACTCTTGCTATTTCTTCTTGCCACCCCCAGGGATAGCAGCTTCTAGCCTCTGGGGAGATGAGTGGAAGAAAAGTGGAAGTTGCTCAGTCATGTCTGACTTGCAGGTGGATTCTTTACCAGCTGAGCCACAAGGGAAGCCCAAGAACACTGGAGCGGGTACCTTCTCCAGGCTGTCTTCCCTACCCAGGAACTGAACTGGGGTCTTCTGCATTGCAGGTGGATTCTTTACCAGCTTAACTATCAAGGAAGCCTCAAAGAGTTTCAGCTTTCAGAACAGAAGCCTGAAGCAGAAACTTTTTCAGTTGACTTCAGTTTTCTGCCCTGAGACAAGAGAACAACAACAACAAAAATAATCAGCCTCTTTTTTTTTTTTTTTTTTTTTTGTGGAATGAGGAGGAAAGATACAATGCAAACAAGCCACAGATGACTCAATAATTTTTCTGCCACATACTATTGTTGAATATCCTTCAGATCAGATCAGTCGCTCAGTCGTGTCTGACTTTGCGACCCCATGAATCACAGCTCGCCAGGCCTCCCTGTCCATCACCAACTCCCGGAGTTCACACAGACTCACGTCCATCAAGTCGGTGATGCCATCCAGCCATCTCATCCTCTGTCGTCTCCTTCTCCTCCTGCCCCCAATTCCTCCCAGCATCAGAGTCTTCTCCAATGAGTCAACTCTTCGCATGAGGTGGCCAAAGTACTGGAGTTTCAGCTTTAGCATCATTCCTTCCAAAGAATTCCCCCCAAAGTCTAGAGCATCAGGAATCACTCAGTGTTAGCTCCATACCATACATCTTCACAGTCAGGGCCTTTAGTAAGTAATTTTCTTTTTTACCATATCTTAAATACACTGGGAGTAAATAATGTTAGAAAGCATTTCCCCTTTTTGAAATATCACTACTAAAGAAAAATATAAAATATCAAGGGAAGGCAGATGCTAACTTCCCTAAAATGTAACTTTTGAGTCCTACCTGATTTATTTTAATTTCAGTTACTAAATAATGGACAATATTCTGGATCATATCCCTAAATTTATATTCAAAACATACACAGAGATTCTATTTCTTTTAAAAGTGTCACGCTGGCTATGTTTAAACCAGTAAAGTGTTAACTGATTTCAATACTTTCATTACAGTTAGGTGTTTGAAAAGATATGTTTCTCTTTGATGTCCATGAATTCCCGTGGGATGGACTTTCTCAACCACAGAAGCTAGATGTTGGCCCCAGATTATAGCTGGTGACAAAATGTACCCGCTGGGATCATTGTTTTTATTTTGGCAGGAAGGGTGCTTGTCTGAAGAGCACACATCTGGAAGAGAAAACACAGCTGTGGGAGTGGAAGATGGAGTTGCCCACGAGGGAAACAGATCAGCAGTGCAACCTGAGCACCTCCCACCGCCTGCATCAGACCTTTGCGATTCTGGGCACACACATGTCATGGGCATCTGAATGACAGATTAGAAACAGTGCAACATGGAGACTCCAATTGCACTTTATGCACAAAATGCAAAATAATGCAACTCCCCTCAAATGAAAAGCAGCAAAGATCCAAGCCGAAAGTACCCATCAGGGAATGGAGGACCCTGTGAATTGGGAACTGAGCAGCGCTGCTGCGTTTTTTGCGGCGGCCACAGGGCGCCGCCATCTTGGCTGGCCTATGGCGTCAACCTTTTGAGACCACTCAGTTGTTTCAGGCACCTGAAATTCCCTGAGTGGTTTTTGGTGACTATTGTCCTGTTATTTTAACATTCAGTTGTTATAATTTAGCGAAGTCATCCAAGGATTCATTAGGTGATATTTGTACAAGTGATGAAAAAGGTAACAGAAAGATCAATAACTTTGGAATAGAAGTTAGAGGTGATGAAATACGGCCAGCAGGCCCCAACAACTGCAATGATATGCTATTAATATTAGAACAAGCCCTCTGCGAGATATTAGAGCTAATGCTAAGAAAATAAAAAACAGCATTAGAGTACATTATTCTACAATATTTGTGGATTTATGTGCCCCTAGAATATGTCTCCCATTTTACATTTATTTCTAAGAGGAATTAGTCTTGAATTATCAGAGGCCTTCAACAGCTCATCTCCTGCATAAATCTGAGAGCTTGTGTTGGTGTCCTATTCTTCCTTTCTCTTATTTGGTGGTTTTATCTTTCATCCCAGTGACTAGCAGGGTGCCTGACATACAGCAGGGGCTTGGTCAAGGTCTGTGGAATACATGAGAAATAACTAACATGTATAAAATATTTTATATATGCTCAGAAACTGGTTAACAGTATACATGTGCTATCTCTGTTAATGCTCAAACAATCCTAATAAATAAGCATTATTATACGCAGTTTTACAGATGAGGAAAGTAGGCTCAGAGTGGTTAAGTAACATGGCCCAAGGTCACACAAGTAATGGTAGGCAGAGCCAGCTCTGAACCAGTCACACAACTTACACTGCCTCCCAAATGCATTGGAGGGAGAAGGGATTGTAATTAAATCCATAACTAACTTATATAGTAAGTGATTTCTGGATGCTGTTGAGTAGCCTTTGGGTAGCTTACTGCATGGTGACTTTTTCTTAACAGCTGATGAGCAAAAGTAAACCCAGAGACAAATTTAAGGGCTATTCATGGGATTCCCTGGTCAAGAATACTGGAGTAGTTTCCATTTCCTTCTCCAGGGGCTCTTCCAGACCCAGGGCTGGAACCTGGGTGGCAGGTGGGTTCTTTACCACTGAGACACCTGTAAAGCCCTATATGGGCTGGAGGGAAGTGTAATGTATACCAGTGTGTAGTCCCCAGACCAGCATCACTCAGAAACTTGTTTAGAAATACAACTTCTCAGGCCCTTTCCCAGACCTGCTAAACCAGGAATTCTGGGATGAGGCCAACAAATATGTTTTATAAGCTCTTTGGTTGATTCTGATACACAATCAAGTTTGAGAGCTACTGACCTATACAATAGAAAGAAAAGTACCTTGTTTGGACATGAAATTCGTGGGCACAATTGGAGAGGGAGGCAGCGATGAGTGTAAAATGTTGAGGGCGAGAGTGGAGAAACAGAACTCTGAATCTGACAGCATTCAGGTCTCTGGATGGGGTGAGGTGGCCAGGATTGGAGCCTGAAAGAAATAGAGATGCCTGAAATTTCATTTCTCATCCTGCAGCATATCATCTTAGTCTGTTCAAACACTTAGTGATATCTGATTCACAGACCAAGACTTAAGTGAATGGTTTTTTGTAAATACCAGAGAAAGATGTTGACTTCTATTCTCCACTAACACACCTTAGTCAGAGAAATGACCCACTGATAGAACTAATTCAGCAAAAACAACCATAGAGCCAGGAAGCACCCTGAGAAGATAGGTTGTACAAAGTTTCATGGAAATCTTAAGGAGGACATGAGAGTTACTCTTATCTGGCCCTTTAAGGGTTGTGTTGATCTCAGCTTGCATGGGTCAGAGAATGAGCTAATGAAGTGAGGTTCTGGTCTTTATATTTTTGGGGTTTGTATGTGTTCTGATGCCCAAATGCTGACTCCTAACTCTCAGAACTGCTCAGGGACTAACCAATGTGTATGAAAGTATAGAGTGTCTATATTTACATAATCTTCTGTAATTGGTAGGCATACTAGGTCTGGTGCTGGTCTGTGGCCTGTTAGGACTACAGCAATAGGTGAGTAGCAGGTGAGCAAACAAAGCTTCATCTGTGTTTACAGCCACTCCCTATCACTCACATTACTGCCTGAGTGGTCAGATCAGACTGCCTGTCAGATCAGAGGCAGCATTAGATTCTCATGGGAACATGAACGCTCCTGTGAACTGTGTATATGAGGGATCTAGGCTGTGTGCTCCTTATGAGAATCATCCTGAAACTATCCGATCCTCAACCCTGCCCTGGTTCATGAAAAATTTTTGTCTTCCATGAAACCAGTCCCTGGTGCCAAAAAGATGGGAAACTGCTGCTGTAGGATGGGTGTGATAACCATCTTCTGCAGACAGAAGATGAATAGTCACATTCCTGGGTGCTGCAGCGGATGTCAGTGACAAACTGGAGGAGAAGAAGGCTCCTCTGTTCCCAAAAGCTTTCTGTGGAAAACACACACATACACTTTTTTTTTTTTTTTTTTGTAGATGAGGAAGGAGCTAAATTCTGTGTCTGGGCTGAGAAGGTTCTAAGCAGAGTCTACATATGAGGTCATAGTAGCCCAGGAATGAAAGGTGGTCCTGACAATGTGAGCCCCTGTAATTCACAGGAAGGGCTTTGGAACTCTAATGGCTATGCTTTGTAGGGTGGCACTCAGGTTAATTTTAGCTAAATCTCAAGGCACAGGGAGATCCCAGCTGATTCTAGATTTCAAGAGTGTTCAACATAAGTAACATGGTGAATCAGGGTGCTCTTTCAACCATGATGGGGAATTTATCTTGAAATAGCTATGTCTCCTGTTTGCTTAGATCAGTTAACATTTATTAAATGCCTATTTATCTGGGTATTGTGTGAAGTCTTTTATTATTTAATTTGATATTCATAAAAACCATATGAAGAGGTTGCTCTAAGTATTTTCTTATTTTATAGATGAGGAAATGGACTCATTTAGAGGTGGAGAACTGGATTCAAACTGAGGTCTTCGGACTCTCAGCCTGAGACCATTTCTCTTAAATGCCACTTTAGCTATTGCACACCTATGAGGGGGAGGGTGGGTGGGTGGATACCCAGTGGTAAAAATGAACACAAATTCAGAACAATTTGAGAAGGGTAGATTTATCTAGAAGTCCTGAAGAAAGAGATTAGAGGATTTCAGGCAAAGTAAAAAAGGAGAAGAGATAGGGTCTGGGTACTTGCTCTACCATCCTATTTGTGCTTCATAATGTGATAGTGTGTATCAGCAGGCTGATACACATCAACAAATAATGGATTTCATGTGCTTGGCACGGATTTCACGTGCTTCCCTACAGAGTTGTGTTGAGAAGGATTCTGAGGTTCAATTTTGGCTCCACGCTAAAGCTCTGTCATTAGTGAGTTGTGTCTGCCACAGGTGAGGGGAGGCAAATGTGCTGTTTCTATGTCCCTTTCAAACATAAGCAGCAACCTTTTTTTCAGCTTCCTTTCTCCAAACAAAATTAGGTCCATGAATGGAAGGTTGAGGTTAGCAGAAGTAAGTTTTTATATATAGAATGGATAAACAACAAGGTCTTACTGTATAGCACAGGGAATGATATTCAATATCCTGTAATAAGCCATAAAGGTTTTGCTGGTAACTCAGACAGTAAAGAATCTGCCTGCAATGCAGGAGACCCAGGTTCAATCCCTGAGTGGGGAAGATCCACTGGAGAAGGGAATGGCTGCCCACTCCAGTATTCTTGCCTGGATAATTCCATGGACAGAGGAGGCTGATGGGCTATAGTCCATGGGATCGCAACAGAGTCAGACATGACTGAGTGACTAACAATAAACCATCATGGAAAAGAATATGAAGAAAGAATGTATTTATATGTAGAATTGAATCACTGTGCTATAGAGCAGAAATGAATACAACCTTGTAAATCAGGTATACTGAAAAAATATATAAATATTTAAAAATATACAAAAATATTAAAACTGAAAAAAATTAGCTCCATGTCCTTTTACCTTTAACCCAGAAATCTTTGTAGCTTTTTGGGGTATTTTTTTCTCATACATTCTCATTTCATAAAAATGCATATTTTTATGGTTTATTTTTATGTATATTTTAAAATAGGTCTTCATGCCTATTTATAAACAAAAATGACATGTTCATCTTTTTTTGGGGGAAAGACTACCTGAATACGAAAGGGGAAACTGAGTCACACACTTTGTGCTCTTCATAGCAGCTCTTACCACGGCTGGGCTCCATCACACAGCCTTACCCCTGCCTTCTGAAAAGTCTGCTCTGAAGAACCTGTCTATTTCTTAGAGTATGCTGACATTAATTGGGTTCTGAGAATTTTTTAAGAATCTTTCAAAATCCCATAGAGTGGTGGGAAATGCCCTGGGGTGTTGCAAATTCAGAGTTGGGAATTATTGTTGAAAAGCTAAAGCTCTGACTGTGTCCATAACAGCCAGTGGAGAAGTGCTGCTTCGGTTGTCTTGTCTGTTGAATAGCTGATGATGGTTATTTTTGCATCATAGAGAGTAAGTGGATCAGACAGATAGCAAGCATGCAGACAGATGTGCTTGTGTTTACATGACACCAAAATATTTGTCTTAAAGACAATATGCCAGAACAACAGAATTGAGCCTGACTGGTTTTATGTATTTCCCTGATTTAGCTGTTTAACTCAGCCTCAGACAGGCAGTTTAGAGTGTTGAGGAGAGTGCGTGCTTTCGAACAGTTAGAGCTGCCTTGGAATCTTGCTTCTGTTTCTTTCGAGCCCTGTGACTTGGTGTGTTAATTTGGAAGATGAGATCAATGGTGTGCTGATACCCATTCTCACTTTGAGAGTGTAAGTGTGAATGTGAGAGTTAAGAGGGAAAATGTATATAAAACCATGTGCAGAATAGTAAGTGCTAGTTCTCTATCTGCTTTCTCTTCTCCCATAGCAGAAGTGTTAATGGTAGCAGCAGCTACTCTAATTAAAGATGTGGGGAGCAGAGTTCCTAAGAGCCCAGACATGGTGAAGGACAGGGAGCATCTGGAAACAGGCAATTTCTGTGATAACACAACAAGCTTTGGACTCTTGGCCCCTGATCCAGAGAGCCTGGATGTCCAGCTAAGGCGTGGGGCAGAATACCTCAGTGTTTAAATCTACTCCTCAAAGAGGGAAGGCTGTCTCTCTCCTCACAGCCAAGGAAGGAGGAGAAAAATGGAGCACAAGGTTGTGTGGACCAAGAAAAAGACAAGCCTTTGCAGAGCAGGGACCTGGCAGAGGAAGAAGCACTGTACCTTCAACTTCTCCGTGTTCTATGCCAAGAAGGAAATAGCAGGCTCTTCAGGTCTGGAAGTCCAGAAAGAATGTGTGTCTTCCTACAAACTGAAGGAGGAAAAGCTGGGAATCCCAGAGAAAGATCTGATTAGGAAAGAAGCCATCTTTAAGGTTTCAGAAATGAAGAAAATGCAACTGGGAAGTGCCAGCAGTTGCTAGTTATGGCTGCAAATATTAGTCTCCAAATTGTCAGCGACTTCTTGTATCTTTATGATAATTAATCATTCTGTGTGTGTGTGTGTGTGTGTGTGTGAATCTCAGACCCTGTGTTAGTTTCCCAGGGCTGCCAGAACAAAGTATCACAAATAATTGGGTGGCTTCAGATCAGATCAGATCAGTCGCTCAGTCATGTCCGACTCTTTGCGACTCCATGAACTGCAGCACGCCAGGCCTCCCTATCCATCACCAGCTCTCGGAGGTCACTCAGACTCACATTCATCGAGTCAGTGATGCCATCCAGCCGTCTCATCCTCTGTCGTCCCCTTCTCCTCCTGCCCTCAATCCCTCCCAGCATCAGAGTCTTCTCCAATGAGTCAACTCTTTGCATGAGGTGGCCAAAATACTGGAGTTTCAGCTTTAGCATCATTCCTTCCAAAGAAATCCCAGGGCTGATCTCCTTCAGAATGGACCGGTTGGATCTCCTTGCAGTCCAAGGGACTCTCAAGAGTCTTCTCCAACACCACAGTTCAAAAGCATCAATTCTTCGGCGCTCAGCCTTCTTCACAGTCCAACTCTCACATCCATACATGACCACAGGAAAGACTATAGCCTTGACTAGGCGAACCTTTGTTGGCAAAGTGATGTCTCTGCTTTTGAATATGCTATCTAGGCAGGTCATAACTTTCCTTCCAAGGAGTAAGCGTCTTTTAATTTCTTGGCTGCAGTCACCATCTGCAGTGATTTTGGAGCCCAGAAAAATAAGTCTGACACTGTTTCCACTGTTTCCCCATCTATTTCCCATGTAGTGATGGGACCAGATGCCATGATCTTCGTTTTCTGAATGTTGAGCTTTAAGCCAATCTTTTCACTCTCCACTTTCACTTTCATCAAGAGGCTTTTGAGTTCCTCTTCACTTTCTGCCATAAGGGTGGTATCATCTGCATATCTGAGGTTATTGATATTTCTCCCGGCAGTCTTGATTCCAACTTGTGTTTCTTCCAGCACAGCATTTCTCATGATGTGTGGCTTAAAACACTGAAATTTACAATTTACTGTCTTACACTTCTGGAGGCTTAAAGTCTAAGATCAGGGTGTTGGCAGGGCCAGGCTGGCTCTGAAAACTTGTCAGGGAGAATTCTTCCTTGTCTCTAGTGTTTGGACACTAGACCAAGAAGAGACCCTTGTCTCTTCCCTAGCCTCTAGTGTTTGTTAGCAGTTCTGGAATTTGTTGACTTACCACTGGATCAGTCTCGACCCTCTGTGTTTGTGTCCATGTTTCTGTCTTATAAGGACCTTAGTCACATTGGATGGGAGCCCACCCTAATGACCTCATCTTAACTTGATGGCATCAGCAAAGTCCTGATTTGCAAAGAAGGTCACAATCACAGGTACTGGGGTTAGAACCATAACCTATCTTTTGGGGGACACATTCAATCCAAAACAGACCCTTTGAGAGTCTAATTAAAACTATGGTCTTGCTACTGAAAAATGCACATGTGTACAGAATATAACATTTTGAAAATGATTGTAAAGAATTCACAGACCTCAGAAGCCTGTTGTCGACTCTTTAGGACTTGCTAATCAAGGTGTGATCCAGCAGCATCAGCACTCAGCTTCTGTTTGTTTGTTTTTTTTAAGATTTTTCTTTTGGATGTGGACCATTTAAAAAAGTTCTTTATTGAATTTGTTACAGTATTGTTTCTGTTTTATGCTTTGGTTCTTTGGCCGTGAGGCACCTGGGATCTTAGGTTACTCGCCAAGAACTGAACCCACACCCCCTACATTGGGAGGCGAAGTCTTAACCACTGGACTGCCAAGAGAAGTTCACCAGGAGCTTTATAGAAATGCAAACTTTCAGGTCCCAACCTAGCCTTACTGCATCAGGATCTGAATTTTGATGAAATTCCTCTGTGATCTGTGTGCATCTGATACACCCTGCCCTGAGGGTCCACATGCAGCCCCCAATGAAGAAATGCTCCTCGTTCATTCTCGTCCCATCTCTGGTTTCTAGTTAGTAGAATCAGGCTCACCTGCCCAAATGTTGTTCCCCACCATTCAACATGTCTTCTTCCACCACAGCTGGGTGTGTTCCTGTCTGTGCCTTTGGTTAACCAGAAACACCCCTCTTCCTTGTGTGGAGCACCTGTTATCACTAGCAAATATCCCCTGGCACCTGTGTGACCCAAGACAGGATGTTGTCATTGTTTAACTGACAAAATTATATTGAGCAACAATTGTGTGCTGGGTCCTGAATAAAGAAGCATAGTCCACCTCTCTCCTCTCTGCCCATGTTAACCGGCTTGTTCTTTGGAGTCCACACTAAGGGACTCCCACTCTTCCTGACCCTCCCTTCAGAACCACAGCAGCCATTTTATTTCCCACAGTGATGTGAAATGTTCACTGCTGTTTTACAGGTGCTGTTGGTGCTCATGGAGCAGATTTACCTTTTTTGTTGTTGTTGTTCCCCAGAAAGAGAAACACCATTAGAAGTTGCTTACAACTTTATTCTAGAGTCATCAGTTCATTCTGGGCATTAGAAACAACCTGCAGAGCTTTGGAGACCCAGAAGGACCTGATGACCAGGGAGATGGCTTCATAAGAGCCTGAAATGAGCTCTTATGTCCCTGTCACAGCCTAGTTAGTGATGTGGGGAGGAGGAGGACTCAGCTGGACTCCAAAGCTCAGGTCATGAGGCATCTATTGCTGTACCACACAGTCTCTTTAAATAAACATACATAGATGATACTATGAGAAGTAAGGTGATCTCTGATGGTGTACTTGCACTTGACTATGGAATCAAGGACAGACAGTGTATGTTGGGGAACACCACACCCCAGATTCAAGTGCCAACTCTGTTACTCAGAAAGCTTCACTTTGCTGGTTTTTACTCTTCCTAGTGTTGCTGTGGGGACAAGGCAATGGCACCCCACTCCAGTATTGTTGCCCGGAAAATCCCATGGACGGAGGAGCCCGGTAGGCTGCAGTCCATGGGGTCGCTAAGAGTCAGACATGACTGAGCAACTTCACTTTCACTTTCCACTTTCATGCATTGGAGAAGGAAATGGCAACCCACTCCAGTGTTCTTGCCTGGAGAATCCCATGGACGGAGAAGCCTGGTGGGCTACAGTCCATGGGGTCGCACAGAGTCGGACACGACTGAAGCGACTTAGCAGCAGCAGCAGCGTTGTTGTGAAGGGAAAATCAATCAGGCCATGTGAATCTCCGAGAACAGGGCCTGGCTCCTGGAAAAGGCTCAGTGCATGTTAGCCATCATTCCTATTACTAGTCTTTCTGGTGTTCTTATGACAACCACCGTGGATCTGCAAACAAGCCACTTCTACAATATGTATTTTGTTAACTCCTCATAGAAGCTTATGAATTAAGATGAAAGAAATGAGAGAAACTGGCTCAAATCCACTTTCCCCTGGGGAACCCTCAGTACCCACCCTATCCCCTCTCATCTCAGACACTCTAACAATCTCTCTCCAGACCCATGAGGAACCTGTGAGTCTTATGTCACATTTAGGGACATGCTCTCATAAACATTCACTTCTCTGCCAGACTGAGGTCATCTGAGGACTTTTAGAGGGCCTGGAATAGGTCTGACTAATTTTGTATTATCCTCAGCATCTACCCCAAGTTTTATCATATTTACTTAGTGAATACCTAAATAAGCAGACTTTTTGACTTTTATCCCTGATTAGGATCATATTATAGCAGAGAGAAGAGAAAAATTAAGCAAGCTTTTTCACATCTCATCCAAAGTCTTATCTGTTCTTCCTGAATGTGTAGCTAAACCTTCCTTACAAAGCCTTACCCAACTGTTCCTCTAGTTTTAAAAGTGTTCTCCCAGAGGCTGACTTGGAAGGCCCTGGGCTGATTCCCCAACCTGTAATAAAGTGTATGTATAAAGATAGCAGTGTTGTTATACAATTTAATTAGTACATCATTCAGACATTTGGACCAATGCCTGGCTCTTTTTTTGTGTATTCATTTAGCTTTTAGTCTAACTCCCATATGAAATAAACAAAAAGGCTAATTGCTTTTGGATTTTAGCACTGGGTGAAATACCTGGTTTCATTATGTGAATCATATTTTAGAAATGAATTAAGGGTTCTATGGGTAAATGAAAAATTCCAAGATGACAGCTGTAGTACTTAAAGCAAGGCGACAGGAAGGTTGGGGCTCCCAGAGGCAGCACATGACTCCATCTGACACATTCCTAGTTTTCATAGCAGCATGTTATATTTGTGTACTGATGAGAACATTGTCTCAGGATGGTAAGACTTTGTATTTCATCACATTATAACAGTGGTGTGCTGGTCAATGTATAAGAACTGGTTCTCCTGGAATTAGGTAAAAGCCCTGATGTATGTTTTCACTAGTTTCCAGGGTGTAAATAGTCCATATTGGCTAATATCCAACTACTAATGAGGAGTCTGGAAGGGACGCAGACACTTGGCTCTTATCAGCCCCTGTGAACTGTTTTCTGCGTCTGCTACAAGGTGGAGGTGGGCCAGGGGCCTGGAGTGGATTTTCCAGAAACTTCTGCAAGACCTTCAGAAACTTCTGCAAGGGAGGTGGCACCCCTGTACTGAGCCTCTATGGGGACATCAAAAGGGGAAGTCCCTTTCCAATTCCCTGGACAGTGAGGGCGGCAGAAGAAAGAAACTTCCATCTTGCATTTTCAAGTGTTCTTGGGGCGGCGTGGTGTAGGACATGTGCATGGCCTTCATCATCCAGGATGCTGTTTGCTGCCACCTATGTCCACTTCCATTTAAGGAGGACTCAATGAGAACTGAGAGTGAAACTGGTCTTGAAAGCATTTGGCACCTTGCACAGCTCTCAGTAAATGACTGCTATTATCTGGGACTGAGGTGGTAGCGCTCACAATAGGAGATGGAACTTCCCTCCACCTAATGCTCATTGCATCTTTGTATGCCATCAGTGTTTTGGTTAGTGCTGAATTATAGAGAATTCAAGCCCAGGCCTTGTGTTTGGGGGCTGGCTGCCTGCATGAGATCTCTGTGGAGTGTGGTTTGGATTAGGCAATGAACCTATTTATTCTTCCCCTGAAAATTGCAAGCTTTTACTCATAAGCTAAGGGAACCTTTCTATAATTATCGACTATTTCAAATAGAGGACTCAAAAAATTGAATTTTCTTTCAAAGTAGCTTTAACAGTACTAAGTGGTTGAGGTAGGGTATTACTTATAACTGGTATCCCCTTAGAGTTAAATTTTAAATGGGTACTGCCATTCAGAAAGCATTACAATTAAACTTCTTTAACCATGTTCTAGAACCCAGGCTTGTTGCAAAGTCTGCCTGGCTATATGACTAATTAATCAATGTATCAAAGTTTCACCGTACAGAATTCAATTTTGCAACAAGCGTTGCTTCCAAATTATTATTTCTTTTTGTCAAAGCTGATATCAAAAGTTATTTCCAAACATTTCACATCCTCTGGTTGGTGGGCCAGCTGATGTTTTTTTCTGTGTTGTTGGAGAGAGTGTGTATGTATGGGGGGTGTTTGGGAGAGCTAGGAGGAAGTTGTCAATAAGATAACAGGGAATTTTAGACTTGGGTAAAAGAAAAGCAATAGTAAAATTTTTCTGCAATAAGAGAGATTCTTAGCTGAACTCCTGAAATCCTCTCCTGGCCTTTGAAATATGATTTCCTGATCCTGACATTGACCAGCTCTAGGTTGGGCAGGTCATTAAAACTCTGTGAGAAGTGGTTTCTTTATCGAAAAAGTGAAGGGGCTTATAGGCAAAACACTCTCTGACATAAATCACAGCAGGATCCTCTATGACCCACCTCCCAGAATATTGGAAATAAAATCAAAAATAAACAAATGGGACCTAATTAAAATTAAAAGCTTCTGCACAACAAAGGAAACTATAAGCAAGGTGAAAAGACAGCCTTCAGAATGGAATAAGAGCAAATGAAGCAACTGACAAAGAACTAATCTCAAAAATATACAAGCAACTCCTGCAGCTCAATTCCAGAAAAATAAATGACCCAATCCAAAAATGGGCCAAAGAACTAAACAGACATTTCTCCAAAGAAGACATTGTTACTGTTACTGTTAAGTCGCTTCAGTCGTGTCCGACTCTGTGCGACCCCATAGATGGAAGCTCACCAGGCTCCCCCATCCCTGGGATTCTCCAGGCAAGAACACTGGAGTGGGTTGCCATTTCCTTCTCCAATGCATGAAAGTGAAAAGTGAAAGTGAAGTCGCTCAGTCCTGTCCGACTCTTAGCGACCCCATGGACTGGAGCCTACCAGACTCCTCCATCCATGGGATTTTCCAGGCAAAAGTACTGGGGTGGGGTGCCATTGCCTTCCCCGAAAGAAGACATACAGATGGCTAACAAACACATGAAAAAATGCTCAACATCACTCATTATCAGAGAAATGCAAATCAAAACCACAATGAAGCAGTTGACCCATCCCCAATACCACCAGGTGATGAGAGTCAGAATTTGTCTTCTCCTGGACAAAGGGGTACTTAAGAGATCCTGCAGCTCTGAGCCACAAGTCTAGTTTACTAGTCATTAAAATAACCCAGGTGGGCGGGTCCTCAATCAGAAAGATAAATAACATCTGATGCCCACCACTACAGCCTTCATTCTTTTTTAAAATAAAAGGATTCAAATGACACATCCTTCACTGAAAAAAAAAAAAAAAAAAAAACAACACCACAATGAGGTACCATTTCACACCAGTCAGAATGGCTGCTATCCAAAAGTCTACAAGCAATAAATGCTGGAGAGGGTGTGGAGAAAAGAGAACCCTCTTATACTGTTGGTGGGAATGCAAACTAGTACAGCCACTATGGAGAATAGTGTGGAGATTCCTTAACAAACTGGAAATAGAACTGCCTTATGATCCAGCAATCCCACTGGTGGGCATACACACCAAGGAAACCAGAATTGAAAGAGACACATGTATCCCAATGTTCATTACAGCACCGTTTATAATAGCCAAGACATGGAAGCAACCTAGATGTCCATCAGCAGACGAATGGATAAGAAAGCTGTGGTACATATACACAATGGAGTATTGCTAAGTCACTTCGGTCGTGTCTGACTCTGTGTGACCCCACAGACGGCAGCCCACCAGGCTCCCCTGTCCTGGGATTCTCCAGGCAAGAACACTGGAGTGGGTTGCCATTTCCTTCTATTATTCAGCCATTAAAAAATACATTTGAATTAGGTCTAATGAGGTGGATGAAACTGGAGCCTATTATACAGAGTGAAGTAAGCCAGAAAGAAAAACACCAATACAGTATACTAATGCATATATATGGAATTTAGAAAGATGGTAACAATAATCCTGTATGCGAAAGAGCAAAAGAGACACAGATGTATAGAACAGTCTTTTGGACTCTGTGGGAGAGGGAAAGGGTGGGATGATTTGGGAGAATGGCATTGAAATATGTATAATATCATATGAAACGAGTCGCCAGTCCAGGTTCGATGCAGGATACAGGATGCTTGGGGCTGGTGCACTGGGATGACCCAGAGGGATGGTATGGGGAGGGAGACGGGAAGGGGGGTTCAGGGTGGGAAACACGTGTACACCCATGGTGGATTCATGTTGATGTATGGCAAAACCAATACAATATTATAAAGTAATTAATCTACAATTAAATAAATTTATATTAAAAAATAAAAAGTGATGGGGCAAGGCAAGTTCAGCTTTTCTCAAAATGTGTTCTGTAGAAACAATGGCTTCTCTAGATATTTTCTGAAATAAAATACCTTGTTTGAATAAAGGTGGGAAATGCTTCTTACTAAAGTCTCCTCTTGCAGATTCATGGTACACATATATACTTTAAGGAATAGGAGAAGTTGTGCACTAAATAAATCTTTTAATGTTGTTTGGCCCAGTGTTTCTCACACATTTTTTGACTCTAGAATTCCTTTTAGGCATAGCACCTATTAATATTGAACAGAATTAGTGTTAGAAAGAATGTGGGTTCCTGGACTAATTGCCAGAGGACTTTCCGGGGCTGGTGTTTGAGTGACAGGAATACTTGAATAGAGGTATGATAGAGTGAGTGGAGTGAGAGTTAGTGGAAGGGCAGTTACTAAAAGGGACTGAAAACAAACTTCAATGTCAGACTTCATAGGTGCACTTGTCATTTGGACTGTCCCAGCTCCATCCTTCTCCTGAGACCAGCAGGGAGGCTTTTGGTCACTTTGTGTGAATGTTGGAACAGGGAAGTAGATGGTAGGGAGAAGCAGATGCAGAGCAGTAGTCCTCAGTGCAGAGGCTAGGAATTCACACTCTCCTTCCCCACTTGGACCAGTAGAGATGAAGGTGTGCCATCTCTGTGCTTCCTGGGCTCTCCTGTCACTAGCATTTTAAGCTTTCAGAAGCTTAGTGGACATATCTTGTCTTTGCTGGCCTCCAATGCATTTCCTCATCCACCCCCACCTCCACCTTGGTACTAACCCTTCCATTTGGGGCTTGGGGAAAACTTTCTCCCATTCTGAACCCATGGATTCAGTCTCACTTCCCAATTTAGGGCCATCATATGCCCTAGTCCTGGCCAGTCAGCATATTTCATTTGAGGATCACCATGTGAGCCAATCTGGTCCAATGGAACTCAGTTATAGGGAATTTTTTTTAAAAAAAATATTGAAGATAAAAAAGTTCTTTGTCAGTCCTTAGAATGTGAAGCTAAAGATGCTGTAGACTCAGTCTAGAGAAACCAGCCAAAGGTATGAGTCAACACAGTGGCAAGAGGAGTAGAGTGAGGGGCTAAGTTTTGAACAAGGGCTAGCAAATGTTCTTAAGCCAGTGAAAAATTACTTTTAACTAAAAACTTGACTTCAGTCACTCAGTCGTGTCAGACTCTTTGCCATCCCATGTACTGCAGCATGCCAGGCTTCCTTGTCCATCACCAACTCCCAGAGCTTGCTCAAACTCATGTCCATCAAGTTGGTGATGCCATCCAACCATCTCATCCTTTGTCATCCCCTTCTTCTCCTGCCTTCAATCTTTCCCAGCATCAGAGTCTTTTGTAATGAGTCACCTCTTCGCATCAGGTGGCCAAAGTATTGGAGCTTAAACTTCAACATCAGTCCTTCCAATGACTATGCAGGACAGATTTCCTGTAGGACTGACTGGTTGGATCTCCTTGCAGTCCAAGAGTCCAAGGCTCCAAGAGTCTTCTCCAACACCACAGTTCAAAAGTATCAATTCTTTGGCATTCATATTTCTTGACGGTCCAACTCTCACATCCATATGTGACTACTGGAAAAAACATAGCTTTAAGTAGATGGACATTTGTTGGCAGAGTAATGTCTCTGACTTTTAATATGCTGTCGAGGTTTGTCATAGCTTTCCTTCTAAGGAGCAAGTGTCTTTTTATTTCACTGAAGTGATTTTGGAGCCCAAGAAATTATAAAGTCTCTCACTGTTTCCATTGTTTCCCCATCTATTTATCATGAAGTGATGGGACCAGAGGCCATGATCTTTGTTTTTTGAATGTTGAGTTTTAAGCCAGCTTTTTCACTCTCCTCCTTCAACTTCATCAAGAGGCTCTTTAGTTCCTCTTCACTTTCTACCATAAGGGTGGTGTCATCTGCATATCTGTGGTTATTGATATTTCTCCTGGCAGTCTTGATTCCAGCTTGTGCTTCATCCAGCCCAGCATTTCACATGATGTACTCTGCATCTAAGTTAAATAAGCAGGGTGACACCATATAGCCTTGATGTATTCCTTTCCCAATTTTGAAGAAGTTCATTATTCCATGTCTGGTTCTAACTGTTGCTTCTTGACTTGCATACAGATTTCTCAGAAGGCAGGTTGGTATTGCCATTTCTTTAAGAATTTTCCACAGTTTGTTTTGATCCACAGTCAAGGGCTTTGGCCTAATCAATAAAGCAGAAGAAAATGTTTTTCTGGAATTCTCTTGCTTTCTCTATGATCCAGCGGATGTTGGCAATTTGACCTCTGGTTCCTCTGTCTTTTATAAATCCAGCTTGAACATCTGGAAGTTCTTGGTTCAGTTCTGTTGAAGCCTAGATTGGAGAACTTTGAGCACTACTTTGCTAGTATGTGAGATGAGTGCAATTTGCAGTATTTTGAACATTCTTTGGCATTGCCTTTCTTTGGGATTGGAATGAAAACTGACCTTTTCCAGTCCTGTGGCCACTGCTGAGTTTTCCAAATTTGTTGGCATATGGAGTGCAGCACTTTCACAGCATCATCTTTTAGAATTTGAAAGAGCTCAACTGGAATTCCATCATCTCCCCTAGCTTTGTTTGTAATGATGTTCCCTAAGGCCCACTTGACTTCGCATTCCAGGATGCCTAGCTCTAGGTGAGTGATCACACCATCATTGTTATCTGGGTCATTAAGGTATTTTTTGTATAGTTCATCTATGTATTCTTGTCACCTCTTCTTAATATCTTTTGCTTCTGTTAGGTCCGTACTTTTTCTGTCCTTTATAGTGCCGCAGATATTAAGAAGAGGTGGCAAGAATACACAGAAGAACTGTACAAAAAAGAGCTTCACGACCCAGATAATCATGATGGTGTGATGACTGACCTAGAGCCAGACATCCTAGAAAGTGAAGTCAAATGGGCCTTAGAAAGCATCACTACGAACAAAGCTAGTGGAGGTGATGGAATTCCAGTGGAGCTATTCCAAATCCTGAAAGATGATGCTGTGAAAGTGCTGCACTCAATATGCCAGCAAATTTGGAAAACTCAGCAGTGGCCACAGGACTGGAAAAGGTCCGTTTTCATCCCAATCCCAAAGAAAGGCAATGCCAAAGAGTGCTCAAACTACCGCACAATTGCACTCATCTCACACGCTAGTAAAGTAATGCTCAAAATTCTCCAAGCCAGGCTTCAGCAATATGTGAACCGTGAACTTCCTGATGTTCAAGCTGGATTTAGAAAAGGCAGAGGAACCAGAGATCAAATTTCCAACATCTGCTGGATCCTGGAAAAAGCAAGAGAGTTCCAGAAAAACATCTATTTCTGCTTTCTTGACTATGCCAAAGCCTTTGACTGTGTGGATCACAATAAACTGTGGAAAATTCTGAAAGAGATGGGAATACCAGACCACCTGATCTGCCTCTTGAGAAATCTGTATGCAGGTCAGGAAGCAACAGTTAGAACTGGTCATGGAACAACAGACTGGTTCCAAATAGGAAAAGGAGTACATCAAGGCTGTATATTGTCACCATGTTTGTTTAACTTATATGCAGAGTACATCATGAGAAATGCTGGACTGGAAGAAACACAAGCTGGAATCAAGATTGCCGGGAGAAATATCAATAACCTCAGATATGCAGATGACACCACTCTTATGGCATAAAGTGAAGAGGGGCTAAAAAGCCTCTTGATGAAAGTGAAAGTGGAGAGTGAAAAGGTTGGCTTAAAGCTCAACATTCAGAAAACGAAGATCATGGCATCTGGTCCCATCACTACATGGGAAATAGATGGAAAAACAGTGGAAACAGTGTCAGACTTTATTTTTCTGGGCTCCAAAATCACTGCAGATGGTGACTGCAGCCATGAAATTAAAAGACGCTTACTCCTTGGAAGGAAAGTTATGACCAACCTAGATAGCATATTCAAAAGCAGAGACATCACTTTGCCAACAAAGATTTGTCTAGTCAAGGCTATGGTCTTTCCTGTGGTCATGTATGGATGTGAGAGCTGGACTGTGAAGAAGGCTGAGCACCGAAGAATTGATGCTTTTGAACTGTGGTGTTGGAGAAGACTCTTGAGAGTCCCTTGGACTGCAAGGAGATCCAACCAGTCCATTCTGAAGGAGATCAACCCTGGGATTTCTTTGGAAAGAATGATGCTAAAGCTGAAACTCCAGTATTTTGGCCACCTCATGTGAAGAGTTGACTCATTGGAGAAGACTCTGATGCTGGGAGGGATTGAGGGCAGGAGGAGAAGGGGACGACAGAGGATGAGATGGCTGGATGGCATCACTGACTCAATGAATATGAGTCTGAGTGAACTCCGGGAGTTGGTGATGGACAGGGAGGCCTGGCGTGCTGCAGTTCATGGGGTCGCAAAGAGTTGGACACGACTGAGCGACTGATCTGATCTGATCTGATCTGATCTGATCTGATGTGCATGATATCCTTTGGTATCTATAATTTTCTTGAAGAGATTGCTAGTCTTTCCCATTCTATTATTTTCCTCTATTTCTTTGCATGGATAACTGAAGAAGGTTTTCTTATCTCTCCTTGCTATTCTTTGGCACTCTGCATTCAGGTGGGAATATCTTTCCTTTTCTCCTTTGCCTTTCACTTCTGTTCTTTTCTCAGCTATTTGTAAAGCCTCCTCAGACAATCATTTTGCCTTTGTGCATTTCATTTTCTTGGGAATGGTTTTGGTCACTGCCTCCTGTACAATGTCATGAACCTGCATCCATAGTTCTTCAGGCACTCTGTCTATCAGATCTAATCCCTTGAATATATTTGTCACTTCCACTGTATAATTGTAAGGGATTTGATTTAGGTCATAACTGAATGGTCTAGTGTTTTTCCCTACTTTCTTCAATTTAAGCCTATATTTCACAATATGGAGTTCGTGATCTGAGCCACAGTCAGCTCCCAGTCTTGTTTTTGCTTAGTGTTTAGAATTTCTTCATCTTCAGCTGCAAAGAATATAATCAGTCTGATTTTGGTATTGACCATTTGGTGATACGTAAAACTAAAAACTTAGGGATTAAAAAAAAAAAGAAGTAGAGGAAGTATTAGGATTTTTGCTTTTGATGAAGATTGGCCTCTGGCTTAATGGAGTCCAAACATAAGACAGCTTCTCAACTTTCTTCCAGTACCTACAGATTTGTTGTTCCTCTGGGTAAGGCCCAGTGAGAGTCTCAAAGTTAAGAGAGAGAGAAAGAACTAGAGAAAAGAGAATTTGCCATGGGAAATTTCCCATGCTTTCCACTGTGCAGGGTATTAAGTCCTAAAGCTCAGCATTTTTCCTCTTTTTGGTACTGTCCCAGTCAGTTTGGGCTACTCTAGCTAAGTACTATCGGAGAAGGCAATGGCACCCCACTCCAGTACTTTTGCCTGGAAAATCCCATGGATGGAGGAGCCTGGTGGGCTGCAGTCCATGGGGTTGCTGAGAGTTGGACTGAGCGACTTTGCTTTCACTTTTCACTTTCATGCATTGGAGAAGGAAATGGCAACCCACTCCAGTGTTCTTGCCTGGAGAATCCCAGGGACGGGGGAGCCTGGTGGCTGCCGTCTGTGGGGTCACACAGAGTCGGACACGACTGAAGTGACTTAGCATAGCATAGCTAAGTACTATAGACTGGTTGGCTTACAAAACCCAGAAGTTATTTTTTTACAGTTCTGAAGGTAAGAGTCTAAGATAAGAGTGCCAGCATGATCAAGTTCTGGTTCAGGTGCTCTTCTGGATTTCAGACTGTCAACTTCGTATTGATGGCAAGAGCAAGCTAGCTGTTTGTCCTTTTCTTATAAAAGCACTAATCCCATTCACCAGGGCCCCACCCTCATCACCTAAAGATTAGAAAGACCCACTTTCTAATACCATCACATTGAGATATCTCAGTTTTGAGAGGAACACAAACATTCAGTCCATAAGAGTAACTCTTCTTGACAGTTTAAGCAAGACAGTTCTGATCTATTTATAAAACTCTAGCTCTATTAAAAGGTCAGGAAAAAATTAAGACATACTTTCTTCTGAAATTATTTCTTCCTTAAGCCTCTCTCTTCCCTGCCTCATCCACTCCTCTTCTCATACTTTTGTTGATATTATTTCCTATGTGATTTGCACCTTCAACTTTGATCACGAATATAATCCATTAAGAGTTTAAAAGTCTTCCCTTTCAATGGAGAGATGTTGACTACTTTTTGTTTTTTTGTTTTAAACCGGCACTGTTCTACATTTTACAGCTATTGATTCAGTAGTCCAGAGTGGATTTTACCATACAAAAGCACAGTTATTCCCCATTCTGTTGAAAGACAATTTGACACTTTACCCTGGATTACTTCACACTTCTTAGCAGTACATTAGCATACAAGAAGACTTAGCCTGATTGCAGCATGTTTGTGTATACGTGATTACTCAATTTTCTCTCAGTGTAAGTAAAAGTGATTGAACTGTTCTAAACACAAGATTTGTCTCTTGATTAGAGTCTGGCAGGACAGTTTGCAACACTTTAAACAAATTGCACTATGATCATTGGTAGGTGATTGTAATGCAACTGGTTATATTAAAAAATAATCTGCTAGAACCCAGGTTTTTCCAGCTTGATTTCTCCTGTTCTTCTTAGTCTGTGAGGCTCTGGTGCTGTGAGTGGAGGAGGAGCTGGAGGCTAGGCTGCCTCCAGGGCTCCTTGGCAGGGCAGGAGTACGTGGATGCCACATTCCATCTGGCAACCAGCTGGAGCCTCCATGGCCCTTGGGGTCCAGCATCCTGGATTATGGACTAGAATTTTCCATAATTTAACACCTCATCTAAAATGTTTGTCTCTCTATAACCAGAACCTTCAAGTTAATGCCTTTTTTTTAGCATTCTCAAGGTCAGGTTACCTTGGCTCCAGTGTCTGGCAGGTTCCTCATCAACTTTCCACCTCTTTCTAGGTAATAGCTCAATCTCTTAGTAGGTCATTCAGGGCCCTCCTAGACCTGCCCTTGCAAAGTCTCCAGCCTCACTCCATTCCCCTAGTTCTGTTTCTCAGCTATGCCAGATGCCATGGAGGGTCATGAACTTGAGGCTGCTTTGTGTTCTTGTCCCCAGATATGTAATGTTTCTTTTCATTTTTTAAAAATTCGTTATTGTTCCCATATACTTTTTTAAGTTGAAATGTTCTATTTTCATTTTTATTTGACTCAAGAAACTTTCTTTTCTTTTTCTTGGCCATGCAGTATGCGGGATCTTAGTTCCCCAACCAGGGATCGAACCTGCACCCACTGCAGTGGAAGCATGGAGTTTTAATCACAGTACCACCAGGTAAGTCCCTGATGTTTCCTTTCATCTTTCAAAATGCCCAGCATGAAGTCCTTCTTGACACCACAACTGGTGCATTGTCTGACCCCTCCTGTGTGTGAACAGATTTTCACAGCAACTGTTTAATTAAGTAACTAATGAATTCAAATATTATAGGCACCTCTTTAAACTGTTGACTCTTGTGGAGGACTATATCTCATTTATCTCTCTATCACCTATCCTGAATCATATCAGATCAGATCAGATCAGATCAGTCGCTCAGTCGTGTCCGACTCTTTGCGACCCCAGGAACTGCAGCACGCCAGGCCTCCCTGTCCATCACAAGCTCCCGGAGGTCACCCAGACTCGCATCCATCGAGTCAGTGATGCCATCCAGCCATCTCATCCTCTGTCGTCCCCTTCTCCTCCTGCCCTCAATCCCTCCCAGCATCAGAGTCTTCTCCAATGAGTCAACTCTTCGCATGAGGTGGCCAAAATATTGGAGTTTCAGCTTTAGCATCATTCCTTCTAAAGAAATTCCAGGATTGATCTCCTTCAGAATGGACTGGTTGGATCTTCTTGCAGTCCAAGGGACTCTCAAGAGTCTTCTCCAACACCACAGTTCAAAAGCATCAATTCTTCGGCGCTCAGCCTTCTTCACAGTCCAGCTCTCACATCCATACATGACCACAGGAAAGACCATAGCCTTGACTAGGCGAACCTTTGTTGGCAAAGTAATGTCTCTGCTTTTGAATATGCTATCTAGGTTGGTCATAACTTTCCTTCCAAGGAGCAAGCGTCTTTTAATTTCATGGCTGCAGTCACCATCTGCAGTGATTTTGGAGCCCAGAAAAACAAAGTCTGACACTGTTTCCACTGTTTCCCCATCTATTTCCCATGCAGTGATGGGACCAGATGCCATGATCTTCGTTTTCTGAATGTTGAGCTTTAAGCCAACCTTTTCACTCTCCACTTTCACTTTCATCAAGAGGCTTTTTAGCCCCTCCTCACTTTCTGCCATAAGAGTGGTGTCATCTGCATATCTGAGGTTATTGATATTTCTTAATCATATAGGAGCTCAGAAAATATATGTTGGATAATTGAATGCAGTGGAGAAATAGCACTACTGATAGTTCACATTAGAAAAAAATCACCATGACAATGTTCTGTGTCTTGATGGGGCTTTTCCTTTACCAGGCACGTACATTTGTCAAAACTCATGGAATAGTACACTTAAAATCATGCAGTTCACTCTATATAAATTTCACCTAGGGAGAAAAAGTATTGTAAATAAACCCTGATCTCTAGTTAATGATGACTGTGAGGAGGTATTTAGGAGTGTAGGATACTGATGTCTGCAACTTACTTTGAAATGACTGAAAAATAAGATGGACTGATAGACAGGTAGACAAATGGATAGTAAATGTGTGTGTGTGTGTGTTAGTTGCTCAGTTGTGTCCAACTTTTTGTGACCCTATGTACTGCAGCTCACCAGGCTCCTCTGTCCATGGGATTCTCCAGGCAAGAATACTGAAGTAGATAGCCATTCCCTTCTCCAGGGGATCTTCCTGACCCAGGGATGGAACCCAGGTCTCTTGCATCTGCAGAAAGAATCTGCAGGCAGGCAAATTCTTTACCATCTGAGCTACCAGGGAAGCTATTCATTGTAGAGTCTAGACGGTGGGTATATGAGGTGGACCCTTCACAATTATTTCAACTTTTCTGTATGTTTAAAAATGCTCATGATAAAACATTGGAAATAAAGAAATCTTCAAAGTTTGTACTTATCGCTTGTAGAGCCAAGAAACCCAGGTTTTATTCTGGAGCAATATTATACCTAAAGATAACTAAAACCTTTGCAGCTTCTTGGCCACAGTTCTTTTAAAATCCCCTGTGTGTGCCTATTCCACAGGACCAGAAACTCCCAGCAGACTCCTGGGAGAAACCCAGAAACCTCCAAAACTTGTTTTCTATAAGTCATGATATCTTGGCCCCTCCCTATTTTTGCCTTCTGTGTAAGGAGCAGCCCCATATGGGGTGCTTATGGATATAACCTGTTCTACTGAAAGGCTTCTTGTGTGTGTGCATGCTAAGTTGCTTCATTTGTGTCTGACTGTTTGTGACCGTATGGATTGTAGCCTGCCAGGCTCCTCTGTCTGTGGGATTCTCCAGGCAAGAATACTGGAGTAGGTTGCCATGCCCTTCTCCAGGGGATTTTCCCAACCCAGAGATTTAACCTGAGTCTCTTAGGTCTCCTTCACTGGCTGGGGGGGTGTTTACCAATAGTGCTACCTGGGAAGTCCTGAACAGGTTCTTCTTTGTTTTTTTTCTTAAAAACTTGTTCAAGATACCCCGGTCCTTTGTCTTTGAGAATCAAGGAAGGCAAAAAAATTAACATTTAAAGCTCTGAACAGGAGTTACAAAAGCAAAGTTGGGAGATTCCCATGTGAACAATGTTTACTAGAGGGAATAAATTACCTCTCTCTCCTCAAAAATAGAAGTGAGGAAACTGAAGATAACAAATGTTTTCTTTGGAAAAGGACTATGGCTTCTTTAATCAACATTTTTTCTTGCTCCTGTTTTATTATTGGCAGAAAATATCATTATAAAAAATAAAAAGTATGACACTTCTTTCCCTTAGAACACCTGAAATACACAAAATTGGCTGTCTCTGGGCAGCAATATTTTGAAAAAAAAATTAGGTGGCAACAGAATGCATCTTTTCCAGCCCTATGAACCTCAAGTAAGCACTTTCAGGCTCCAGTCAGTATTTAATCAGCATACCATAACTTTTATGGGACTGAAATGAAATGCTTCTGAGACACTAAATTTCAACTGTTGCTGTAAACTTTGGTCATCTGAATTTGATTTACATATGATGGCCCCATCCACAGTGATGATGGAGATAATGACAATTGTTGGTATTGATCATCTGGAAAAACACGCATTATAGACATACACACCATCATAGCCTCTACCTGCTTGGTGCCTTTAGTAGTGAAGATGAATCACAACCATTGCTATCTATCAAAAACAAATGCAATTTACATGAATTTTAAGGTAGTATCAGTGTATCAGTTAGAAAGCTTTAATTTGAGAAACATAAGAGTGTAAATAATAAAGAGAAAATTTATTAATTTGCATAATTCACATAACTAAAAGTTTATGCTTAGGTAAGATCCAAACTAACGTTTCATGACGTCATGACGGCCCTGGCTTTATTTCTTTGCGATTCTCTGTTGCAGAGAATCCTACCATTGATTTACTTTGTGGTAGTAAAATGGCTGGAGGAGTTTTACTGTTCATTTATTTATTTCATTTCAATAATATTTTATTTAACTGCATATGTTAAAAAATTATTCCAACATGTAATCAATAGAAATTGTAATCATAGAAATTATCAATGTTATATTGCAATTTCTTTTTTATATATTAAATCTTCAAAATCTGGTTTGTATTTGACACAGCATATCTCAATTCAAACACTAAATTTTCCTTGGAAATACTGGAGGCCTGGCGTGCTGCAGTTCATGGGATCGCAAAGAGTCGGACACGACTGAGCAGCTGATCTGATCTGATCTGAATAAGACTTCACAAAATTTACAATTGAGAAAGTAGATTCATACACCACTGTTATTCCAAACATATTTGAAAGCTGTTCAATAATTGCATCAAACATTTGTGCTTAAGCTTAAATTAATTAAAGTTAAATTTTAAAATGAAGTTTTTCAGTTCATTAGCCACATCTCAAGTGCTCAATAGCCATAGAGGACTAGTGGCTCCTGAATTGGACAGCTCAGGTCTATAGTGACCCATCATTGACACAGGTCAGATGCTGGGACTCAGGAGTGGCTGGAGGAGTTTTAGATTTCCCATTTCCAGAGGAAGAAAGAAAGCCCTTAACTCAGGAATTCTAACACAAGTCCTAAAATTTATTTTGGTTGGGCCCCCTGAGGTCATAAACTCATCCCATAATGAATCACTATGGCCCAGTGGATGAGGTATGCTGATTTGCTTAAGCTAAGTTCTGTGCTCCATCCCTGGAGCCAGACAGTAGAGTTAGATTCCTCCCAACCACATGGATCTCCATATGGATTCCCCTCCCCACCCTACACACACACAAAAAAGCATAAGAAAGGAACGGATATGGAAGTTACCATAAATCTCCATTACAAATCATCAACTTCCTTCCTATGACCTCACTGAAGTCAAGTTTCAATCAATACAGTGTGAACCAAGTGATGAAGAGCAGACAGACTTCACTTTCCCAGCTATGCGAAGACAAATGTCAAATACGCTGAAGATGGAAAAAGACTTACTTAAAATAGGGAGTGCTATTTCATATCCCAGTCCAACAGACTGGCACCTTTTTTATTTCTATTTTTCTTACCAGAATGACATTGACATCTATGTATTCTATCTCTCCTGGTTCATTCGGCAGAGTTCACAGGTCAATGTTGGGCTTCTCAGGTGGCTCAGTGGTTAAAGAATTGGAGTGCCAATGCAGGCGACTCAGGAGATGCGGCTCAATCCTTAGGTCTGGATGGTTCCCTGGAGAAGGAAATGACAACCCACTCCAGTATTCTTGTCTGGAGAATCCCATGGCCAGAGGAGCCTGGCGGGCTGCAGTCCACAGTGTTGCAAAGAGTTGTACATGACTGAGCAACTGAACATGCACACAGGTACACAGGTCAGTGTATCCAGAATGGCGTAAGTACAGGAAATGGTGGGGGGAGGCATAGAAGGAAGGAGAGGAGCATTTCATATGTGTCAATATGTGTAGGGGAAGAGAACAAATACTTAGTGAGTGCCTATGGCAGCAGGTCAGAGAAGGCAATGGCAAGCCACTCCAGTACTCCTGCCTGGAAAATTCCATGGATGGAGGAGCCTGGTAGGCTGCAGTCCATGGGGTCACTACGAGTCGGACACAACTAAGCGATTTCACTTTCACTTTTCACTTTCACACAATGGAGAAGGAAATGGCAACCCACTCCAGTGTTCTTGCCTGGAGAATCCCAGGGATGGCAGAGCCTGGTGGGCTGCTGTCTATGGGGTCACACAGAGTCGGACACGACTGAAGCGACTTAGCAGCAGCAGCAGCAGCATGGCAGCAGGTCAGCTGGACAGTTATGAGTATTCTTTTTTTTTTTTTTCTTTTCTGCTTTTTAAAGGAGAAAATACTAAAAGTAATGATGAGTTGTCAGTGGAAGAGAAAGAATATGCTGCAGAGGGTAAAAATGTTCAGGGAAAAGATAAAGAAAAGTAAAATCCCCCACCCAGGATGGAGGTGGTGTTAGAGCAGGATACAAGCAACATGTGGTTAATTTGGACTCTGCCTTTAACTGTGGGTGTTCCACACTGTAAACTGCACAAAAAGCAGAGCAATGTTGTGAAAAGATCACTGGGCTGGAAATCAGGAGAGCCCTCTCCACACTGCCTGGACCACCGCCACAGTATGCCCTGAACACGATGCTCACCTCTTTGCCTTGAAGGACAATATTCCTTCTCTGGGACTGTGAGTTCCTGAAGGGGAAGACATAGTCCAAAGGGAGGAAAAGAACTGAAGAAGAGAAAACTTTACTCCCCTCCGTGGACACTCAATGAGGCGATTTGACTAAATAGGTGACCAGTGAGTAAGAAATTTCTTTTTATCTATTAATACCTATTTATTTATAGTTTTACTTACCTGGTTAGCTATGTATCATCTCTATTCCTTTCTAGATTTTGCAAGAGTTGAGGGTACATATAGAAACACATATAATAAAATCGTGAACTATACATAAAAATTTAGACGAGGGATTATAAATTAGAAAAGTGATGTAGATATGTGGGGTAAAAGACCCAACTCAGTTCTCATAATTGAACTATACGTTTGTCTCTGAGATTTCTGGCAGATAAAGGAAAAAAAGAAAAAAATCACCAGGTTTATGATTTTCAATATCAGTGAGCATTACAAATATTAGCTGTTTAGGAAGGGGAACCAAACTTTATATAGAAATAGGTTCTGACAGGTGTAGGGGAATGGAAGGAAGGAGTGTTAAGTGGAAGGACTTCGTAGCTCATGACAGTGGAAGAAAACTGAAGGAACACTGTGACAGCCATGTTTTTACCAGACTTAGCTCAGGTTAGTGCAGGAAGCTGGTGCACTTTGCAGAGACAGTAGCGTGGACATTTAGGTTGTTTCTATGTCTTAGCTATTGTAAACAGTGCTGGAGTGAGCATTAGGGGTGCATGTGTCATTTGTATTATGATTTTTTCATGGAAACAACCTAAATGTCCATTGACAGGTGAATGGATAAAGAAGATGGGGTACATATATACAGTGGGATATTACTCCGCCTTAAAAAGGAACACATTTAGGTCATCTGTAGAGACTTGGATAGACCTAGAGTCTGTCACAGAGACTGAAATAAGTCAGAAAGTATTAATCATATATTATAACACTTATATGTGGAATCTAGAAAAATGGTACAACTGAATCTATTTGCAGAGCAGAAATAGAGATGCAGACATAAAGAATGGATGTGTGGACACGGGGTGGGGAGGAGGGAGTCGGAACAATTAGGAAATTGGGATGGACATACATACATGACTACGTTTAAAATACATAGTTAGTAGGAACCTGATGTACAGTGTAGAGAGCTCAGCTCTCTGTGATGTCCTAGATGGGTGGGAGGGAGATCCAAGAGGCAAAGGATATATACAAATGTATGTATGCATACATATAGCTGATTTACTCTGCTGTACAGCAGAAACTAACACAACACTGTAAAGCAATTGTACTCCAATAATAATAATAATAAAAAGAGACAGCAGCATGAAGCAACAATGGGCTGACAATGACAGGGAATGTCTTTCTGGAGAGAACTCCCCAGCTGGAGAAAGGGTTTGGGTTTTGGTGGAGCCTGTGATGAAGTCATTTCTGAAGTGAGAGATGCTGCTTGCTGCTGAAACACATGACTGGTGTCTTGAGTGTCTAAGTAGACGAGGCTGGCAGGACATGCCTATAGCCCATCCCTTTCCTTGGTACCTACAATCCCATTTTCCACAAATAGTCCCATGGGCTTGCCCTGGAGGAGTCTAAGCTTGTCCCTTGGGTCACAAGCAAGACTAGACTAGATCTAGACGGTGGGGGTGGGGAGGGGAGGCTGTCTGGTCACTTCCTGTTGGTGTGTCTACTAGAGTGGGGCAAGATAAGTGGTTTCTTTGAGGAGGTGGTCACTTTGGGGGGACCTGGGGAGCCGCAGTAGTAACAAAAGTGAGACATTATCATCACAGGCTTCCCTATGACTGGGCCACACTGTCTGCACTGAATGGGAATGGGAGGAAGTCATCCTTGGAGGGGGCTGAGAGGCCCCAGGGGAAGAGCTCTGAATCATGGCATTGGCAGAGCATCACTTCCAGTTGATGCAGCACTTCTAGCACTAGCACTTCTAGTTCTACAGCAACTGCAGAGGTGGTCAGTCTCAGCAGACATATCAGGGCTGGCAGACACAGCATAGCCCTGTGGGTCCTTCCCCATTATCAACCTTGGACAACTGAAGGGTGGGCTTATTAAGGGAGCCAGCAGGAGTTCTCAGAGCAGCTTTGATTTGTCTCTGCATCAGAAAGGCTAGGGTTTCCATGATAGCTCAGCTTGTAAAGAATCTGCCTGCAATGCAGGAGACTCCAGTTCAATTCCTGGGTCAGGAAGAATCCCTGGAGAAGGGAACAGCTACCTACTCCAGTATTCTGGCCTGGAGAATTCCATGGACTATATAGTCCATGGGGTCACAAAGAGTCGGACACGATTGAGCAACTTTCACTTTTTAGTGAGCCTAACCCTGGGACTGAAGGTGTGTACAGAGGGGACATTATAGCAACGTGCCTGTATTTTAAGACATGGTAACCAGTAGAATTATGAAAACATACAAAGAAGATCCTGGGCTCTGACTAATAGATTTCTAACTCCATGCTCTTGGGAGAGCCCTAAGAAGAAGGTGTTAAGACCTGATCTGGCATTGGAAAAGGAGAGGAAAGCTTCCCACTACTCACAGAAATATGCAACTTAATGCAACTTATGGAGAAGGAAATGTCAACCCACTCCAGTATTCTTGCCTGGAGAATCCTGTGGACAGAGGAGCCTGGTGGGCTGCTGTCCATGGGGTTGCACAGAGTCAGACATGACTGAAGCGACTTAGCATGCATGCATGCATTGGAGAAGGAAATGGCAACCCACTCCAGTATTCTTGCCTGGAGAATCCCAGGGATGGAGGAGCCTGGTGGGCTGCCGTCTATGGGGTCACACAGAGTCAGACACGACTGAAGTGATGTAGCAGCAGCAGCAGCAGCAGTGCAACTTAATGATCTGATTTAGATTCAGATGCATTATATTAGTCACACCTTGCATAGCCACATATGTTTTGTATGTGTGTGTGTTTGGGTGGAGCATGCAGTGAGAAAAAAAGAGTGGACTCGTTGTATAACCCAGGAAGTGATAGGAAGGTGTGTGCTCAGTTGCTTTAGTTGTGTCCTGCTCTTTGCAACCCCGTGGACTGTAGTCTGCCAGGCTCCTCTGTTCATGGAATTCTCCAGGCAAGAATACTGGAGTGGGTTGCCATGATCTCCTCTAGGGATCTTTCCAACCCAGGGATTGAACAGGCATCTGCCTGTGTCTCCTGCATTGCTGGCAGAGTCTTTACCCACTGAGCAACTTAGAAGCCTGAGTAGTAGGAGACTAACATAATATTCTAAAATTTCATACCACATTAGAGCTAAATATTTTCTATGTATTTAAATTTCTCAGATTGGAAGTATGTTGAGGACAGGAACTGTGTATTTGGTGGAGGAAGCATTTGAAGGAAGTTAGATTCTATTATTTCCTTATGTTGTTCCATTATTTCTTTAGATTGATGTTATGCACGATTGAACCTCAATTTTTATCTTCGTTGAATATATTTTTAATAATGTTATCTTCTTTCTCTTAATTTTACCTTAATAGTAATTTTTATTAATGGTGAGCTTTTAAATCATGATAACTACTGGCTTTTCCTCTTAGAAATAATGAACCTATTAATGTTGTACATTGTGTATTTATTACTGTTTGGTAGAAGAAAACTCGGAGAAGGCAATGGCACCCCACTCCAGTACTCTTGCCTGGAAAATCCCATGGACGGCAGAGCCTGGTGGGTTGCCGTCTATGGGCTCGCAGAGTCGGACATGACTGAAGTGACTTAGCAGCAGCAGCAGAGGAAAACTAAAATTATCAAAATTTTTGTTCATTTGTAGAAAGAACAAATTAAGAATCAGAAAGGTACAATTATACCTTGCTTACCAAATATATTGGGATTGGAGCATCTTTGCAAAATACAATTGTGTTTTTCTAAGTAGCAGGCACTTTTATATGCACTATCTTATTCTTTATAGAATGTAGCATAATCCTTGTTTTAAAATAGGAAAGTAAGTTTAACCAGGTTAATGGCTTGTGTTGAAACTCAGGTCTGGTTCTGAGACCCAAACTCCTCTATAACATCACACCACATTCTGTTTGAACAGAGGTTATGTGAGAATGTTCATGTCACCTGGCCTCAGTGGTCAGTGCCCTTTAATCTGGCAGAATAAGCCAGGTTTTATTGTATGTTGTGGTGTCAGTCATCCTCCAAACCTCTTGGATTAAAACAACTCAGGACAACCACTTCTCACTCGTGCAACATATGATTCTGCTTCATGTTGTCCTTCTTCTAGGATCCATCTGGAGGACTGCCAATCTTTAGGTGGAAAGCTCAGCAATATGCGGGGAATGCTCCTTGGCTCTTCTAGTTTCTACCTGAAAGGGCTGCATCACCTCAGTTACTTGTCACTGGCCAGAATAACTCATTTGGCCACTTGAGGCTCCACGGAGCTAGGGAAGGGCAATTCTGCCACATACCTCCAAGCAGAGCCCCAAGGATCCCTCCCCTTTCCCAAATTGCCTTCTGGATGAAATAGAAGTTCACAGTTGAACTTCTATTCATGCATTGTGACCTTGGGCTGCACATATAGCTGTATGGCTTTGGGCAAATTATTTAATAATTCCTCATAACACTGCAGGGTTGTTATGAGGATGAAATGAGAAAGCTGTCTTTCTTTTTTTCTTTGTGCACTTTTCAGCAACAGAATTGAGGACATACTGTATATATAATTCCACATTTTGCTTTTAAAGTTAACGTTACTTCATAAACATTTCCCCAAGTTATTATAAACTCCTTGTAGGAATCCTTATTATATTAGAATACTATTACAGGACACATTCTAAAGTGAGATATACATTTCTATATAAAGGGCATTTTGCATTTGTAAGATGTTCCCAATTTTCAGTGGCTCCTTATCGTCCAAATAAGTGCCACTTCATTAAAGGAAGAAGTGGAAGCCTAGGCTAGCATTGCCCCCAACTGTCCCCTGGTGAGATGAATCAAACTTTCCACCAAGGACGACAAGCTCTAGCACACGCTGTTCTCCGAATAAAGGTTCGGGAGGACCTCTCCCCAAGGAATGCAGAGTGCGCTGTGCTGTTTTGTAGGTCAAGGAGAAAGCCCTAAGGTATATTTTTTAAAAATCCAGTTACCAAAGGAAATGAATAAATGAAAACTGCTGCGTGGAAAACATTGGTCACTGCAACTTGAATAATAGTGACCTGGGAAGGAACAGAGAGAAGATAATTCATTGTCCTTAAACAAGTTCAGAGGATCAGGAATGTAAGAGAGGATTTTAGCATGCTTGCTTCTCTGGCCAGGCTGTGTGCTGTGGGCCATCCCTCTGTGGGCTTGTAAGAGCTGGGCTGTTAAAGAAAAACAAAACTTTCCATTGATGCTATTTTTAAAAAGTATTATTTTTTCTGGTCTTAATTGCACCCGCCCCCACCCTCCCCTCCCCCCGCCCCCGCTGTAACTCACTGCCCTTTCTGATGTAAGAGGAGTACAGGAGAATTTAAGAGCTGGAGGGGAGGTAAATATCCTTCCATTTATCCACGTGTTGTTTCCTTCACTCACTGACTAACATCGGAAGCATTTATCAATGGGTCCTGAGCTGGGGAAGAAGGAGATGAGTAAGACATGGTTTCCGGCCTCAGCTGTCTGGAGCGGGGATCATCCAAGCAACTGACACTCACCCCAGAGTGACTAAGCCTATCACTGGACACTGTGGGTGAATAGAAAAGAGATACTTTGGCAAGCTTAGCAGGGTCAGGGATGGCTTCTAGAGATGGGTGGTTAAACCAAGACCTGAACAAGCAGAGGTTGTGAGCATTCCCTGTGAGAGTTCCCTGGCCTCATCTCCACCTGCAGGGGACCTCTTGGTTCTTGGGCTTAAGTGAGGTGAATTGAACATAGCAGAACACCCCCAGCTGGAATGGGGAGAGGGGGCTTGTTGGAGAGCAGGTGACTTTAACCATTAGGCTATATTGACACTATTTAGGGCTGATGGCATTCACAAGGGTCTTCCAGAATGTTTGAGGTGTTCCCAACTGGAGATGAAAAGACAATATAATCAAAATTAATGTATCCTTAATTAATACATGCTGCACTGCACTTAGTTGCTCAGTGGTGTCTGACTCTTTGTGACCCCATTGACTGTAGCCTGCCAGGCTCCTCTGTCCATGGGGATTCTCCAGGCAAGAATACTGGAGTGGGTCGTCATGCCCTCCTCCAGGGGATCTTCCCAACCCAGGAATCGAACCCAGGACTTCTGCATAGCAGGCAGATTCTTCACTATCTGAGCGATACATAATTATACATTTATAGGGCTTCCCTGGTGGCTCAGATGATAAAGAATCCACCTGCAATGTGGGAGACCTGAGTTTGATCCCTGAGTTGGGAAGATCCCCTAGAGGAGGGCATGGCAACCCACTCCAATATTTTTGCCTGGAGAATCCCTGTGGACAGAGGAGCCTGGCAGGCTACAGTCCATGGGGTCACAAAGGGTTGAACACCACGGAGTGACTAAGCATAGCATACATACATTTACATAGGGTTTCCCAGGTGGATCAGTAGTAAAGAACCTGCCTGCCAATGCAGGAGGCACGGGAGACACAGGTTCAGTCTCTGGGCCAGGAAGATCTCCTGGAAGAGGAAATGGCAATGCAATCCAATATTCTTGCCTGGGAAATTCCATGGACAGAGGAGGCTAGTGGGCTACAGTCCATGGGGACGCAAAGAGTCGGACATGCCTTAGCAATTGAGCACTCATGCAAGCATACATACATACACAGTTTATAGAAAACTATCTATTTATACAGAATATCTATGAGCCTAGAGATGAAGCAGCACTGTGGACCCCAGGTTGCCCCTCAAAAAACCAGAAGCAGCAGTGGACTGGGAAGCCCAAGACAAGGGTGTGAGCCCAGCTCTCTACTCAGTAACTGTGTGACTTTGGGCAACCACTCACCTCTCTGAAGACTCAGATATCTATTTTGAACAGTAAGAATAGGACTGCTGCCTTGTAGGGTGGTTGTGAAGCAATACATAATAGATGTGGATGTACTTTGTAAGTGGTGAAGCCTCATACAAATGGGAGCTGTCTTGCCTGGCCCCGACTCCAGCCCTGACTCGGCAGGCAGGTGGTTTGGCTTGCAGCAGACATCTGATGGATGCCCAGACCTCCCTGTCCACAGTTTCATCTCCCCTAAAGTGGAGGAGGCCACTCAGGGGACCATTATTCTGGACTCAATCCTGACTGACCAGAGAGAGTGGGTTGGTGCTGTGGAATAGATACATTGGGCTTTCTAGATCACAAAGTGTTTCACATGCATCATTTCACTTGATTCTCCCAACAACTCAATGTGGAAATTAAGGTTGGCTCATAATCATCCATCCATGAACTGAGGCGCTGTGACTCAACCCAGGCTTTCTGGTTCCACATCTTGTGCTTATCCCATATGACCTTGCTGGCTGGGAGTTCATAAAAGGGGGAGAAATATCCAAACAAGATCATGAATTGAAGAAAACTATCAATCAACTTGGGCTCAGACGGTAAAGACCATCTGAGTGTGGGAGACCTGGGTTCGATCCCTGGGTTGGGAAGATCTCCTGGAGGAGGGCATGGTAACCCACTCTAGTATTCTTGCCTGGAGAATCTCCACGGACAGGGGAGCCTGGCGGGCTATAGTCTATGGGGTCGCAAAGAGTTGGAGATGACTGAGCGACTAAACACACCCATCAACCTACAAGTCCAGGGACCTGTAGATTATTTTCTTTTAGGTGAGGGTAGGAGAAAGGAGGAGTGTGGGGAGGGTGTTAATGACATGTCTGAGCAAAGATAGGCTCAGCCTTTCTTCTTTGATGGGAGAGGGGGCACATCTGGGGAGCACGAGGAGGAAGGACCCAAAAAACTCAGAACCTGAAATGTCATCTTTAGCCAGAAGTGGCTAAAGCCTATCTAGCTGATGGCTTTGGAGCTCACAGACTTTCCTGAGGTCAAATCTTGGTGCTCTCAGAGTTGTAGGCCTCACGCAAATCAGGTAACTCTCTGCAGCCTTGGTTTTGTCGTCTGTAAAACAGAAGTAAAAATAGTTTTGTTATGAAAAGTGAATGAGATGATACATGTCAAGCTGCTAGGCCAGTGCCTGGCATAAAATAGGTGCCTCTTCAGTAAGAAGGAGCTCCACCCTTTCCTATGTCAGCTGCACTGGGTCCAGCAGAGCCTGCCCAGGCTAATCCGCAATCTGGTGAGTTGCAGAAGGCAGCTGTGCCGCCAGACGTGTGATGGCTGTAGTCCTGTGACACCATACAGGTCTCACCTCCTGTTCCTGCCTTTACCACCTCTGAAACATTTCTGAGACACCGTCTTCATTTTTTCCCTCTGCCTCCCCATATCCCGGAACATAAACTGTTTGCACAGTGATACAGACATGCACTTTCTTCCCAAGGCCATAACTGCCTCCACAGTCAAGGCTGCCATCCTGATGGCAGTTCATTGTGTAGGGGCTAAGCATCTGGGTTTGGGTCCTTGCCCTGCTACTTACTAGCTGGTAGCTTTCAGATCAGATCAGATCAGTCGCTCAGTTGTGTCCGACTCTTTGCGACCCCATGAACCGCAGCACGCCAGGCCTCCCTGTCCATCACCAGCTCCCGGAGGTCACTCAGACTCGCATCCATCGAGTCAGTGATGCCCTCCAGCCATCTCATCCTCTGTCGTCCCCTTCTCGTCCTGCCCTCAATCCCTCCCAGCATCAGAGTCTTCTCCAATGAGTCAACTCTTCGCATGAGGTGACCAAAATACTGGAGTTTTAGCTTTAGCATCATTCCTTCTAAAGAAATTCCAGGATTGATCTCCTTCAGAATGGACTGGTTGGATCTTCTTGCAGTCCAAGGGACTCTCAAGAGTCTTCTCCAACACCACAGTTCAAAAGCATCAATTCTTCGGCGCTCAGCCTTCTTCACAGTCCAGCTCTCACATCCATACATGACCACAGGAAAGACCATAGCCTTGACTAGGCGAACCTTTGTTGGTAAAGTAATGTCTCTGCTTTTGAATATGCTATCTAGGTTGGTCATAACTTTCCTTCCAAGGAGCAAGCGTCTTTTAATTTCATGACTGCAGTCACCATCATGAGAAATGCTGGACTGGAAGAAACACAAGTTGGAATCAAGATTGCCGGGAGAAATATCAATAACCTCAGATATGCAGATGACACCACCCTTATGGCAGAAAGTGAAGAGGGGCTAAAAAGCCTCTTGATGAAAGTGAAAGTGGAGAGTGAAAAGGTTGGCTTAAAGCTCAACATTCAGAAAACGAAGATCATGGCATCTGGTCCCATCACTGCATGGGAAATAGATGGGGAAACAGTGGAAACAGTGTCAGACTTTGTTTTTCTGGGCTCCAAAATCACTGCAGATGGTGACTGCAGTCATGAAATTACTGGTAGCTTTAGGCAGGCAATTTACTCTCTCTCTTTCTCAGTTTCCTTATCTATAAAATGGGATAATAATAATACTTGCAACATAAATCTTGGCTGATTTTTAAATGAGTCAATACATGAGATACAACACAGTGCCTGACATACAATCAATACCTAGTAAATATCAGCTATTATTGTTGTCACAATTTAGTGGCTGATTTTTCTGCTCATGGTTTTTCTTCCCTGCAATTTGTCAAGCCCACAGTTGCTAGAAGAATCTTCAGATGCTGGCTTCTGCACAATTCTTCTTGCCTGAGACCACAGAGTAGTACTGTCTTGTTGCCTTTAGATGTGAGGCCAGATTGCTCATCTGGCAGACAAAAGCTCTCACTGTCTTCCCATCTCACCATCTGGACTTCTGGTTCACTCTCTCTTAGCCCCTCTCCTGAGAGCTCAGGCCGCTGACTTCCATGGGCACCATATTGGACTCACTCATCTTCTTCCTTCTCTCACTCCCGGTAGGCAAGTTCAGCCAAGCCCTTGATTTCAATAGCTTTCCTTTCCTATTGACCTAATGCAAATCTCTCTTTCTCTCTCTCTGGTTTGATTGATTTATTGTTTGTTTGTTTTTGTGATTTCCACCATTAGTGATTACTTCTTTTGAGTTGAACATTGTTCTTTTGAGATCCTCTTTTAAAATGCAAGTAGTTATGGAAGTCCTGACTGGAAGGACTCTGGGGAAGCAGAACTTAAGAAGCTTTAAGTGCTTAGATACTGGGTGTTGTATCCTTGGGCACTGGAGTCTCTGCAGAAAAGGCATTAAAGTGGAGCTGAGAGGAGTACACAGGGCAAAGGGAGATACAGATAGGAGATATGTGCATATTACCCCGTTTCATTTCTGAATGGTCTGAGCTGAGCACAGGAAGGGAACAAATAAAGAGGAAAGCTCAGAAGGCTGTTGTCTATAAAGGGATGGATGTGAAATTGTCAACAACCTTCGGTTGAAAAAGATGCTCCAGGGATTCACGGAATCTCAAGTTTAAACCTAAGGCCAACACTTGACAGACCAAGGCCAGAGACTTAAGAGGCCAGACCCTCTCAGAACAACACTGAGTCTCTTTGGAATCGAAGACAAAATTCTATAAAAATCTACAAGTCTCATTCCTAGGAGTTTGTCCGAAGGAAATAAATGCAAATGTGGTCACAGATTTATATATGAATATTATATATATATATATTAGTTTCTTATCATCATAGTATTATATATTGCTTTTAAAAATCTGAAAATATATTAAATGTTGAGGAGTAGGAAACTCTTTCAATGAAATATTGAATAGATTATCCTTGCTTTGAAATGTTTCACATATCATATTTTAAGCATATTTAATGACATGGGAAAATGCTAATAACATAAAATAAACTAAAGAATTAAGATACATTATTTAATAGTAAGTATAATACATGAGAGTGGGTGCCAGTAATGTCTTCCCAACTTTTCAGTGAAAAATTTTTTCATCTTCAAGGAATATGATAAATATTCCCTGGTGGTCCAGTGGCTAAGATTCCATGCTTCCAGTGCAGGAGGGCGAGGGGTGATGTCTGGTCTGGGAACTAGATCCCACGTGCCGCAACTAAGAGTTCACATGCCACAACTAACCAAGGCAGCCAAAGGAATAAATATTAAAAAAAAGAAATATGATAAAACTGTCAAAATTGCATGATATTAGCTTAGCAAATTATAATATGTCACAGTCTCATTTATTTAGTAAATGCAAAACTAGAAAACATTTGTTAAGACATAGCATAAAACTTTACTATTGCCAATTCTAAACTCCTATGACACTGAATGCAGAGTTCCAAAGAACAGCAAAGAGAGGTAAAGCCTTCTTCAGCGATCAATGCAAGGAAATAGAGGAAAACAACAGAATGGAAAAGACTAGGGATTTCTTCAAGAAAATAAGGGATACCAAGGGAACATTTCATGCACAGATGGGCTCAATAAAGGACAGAAATGGTATGGACCTAACAGAAGCAGAAGATATTAAGAAGAGATGACAAGAATACACAGAAGAACTGTACAAAAAGATCTTCATGACCAAGATAATCATGATGGTGTGATCACTGACCTAGAGCCAGACATCCTGGAATGTGAAGTCAAGTGGGCCTTAGAAAGCATCACTACGAACAAAGCTAGTGGAGGTGATGGAATTCCAGTTGAGCTATTTCAAATCCTGAAAGATGATGCTGTGAAAGTGCTGCACTCAATATGCCAGCAAATTTGGAAAACGCAGCAGTGGCCACAGGACTGGAAAAGGTCAGTTTTCATTCCAATCCCAAAGAAAGGCAATGTCCAAGAATGCTCAAACTACTGCACAATTGCACTCATCTCACACGCTAGTAAAGTAATGCTCAAAATTCTCCAAGCCAGGCTTCAGCAATATGTGAACCGTGAACTTCCTGATGTTCAAGCTGGTTTTAGAAAAGGCAGAGGAACCAGAGATCAAATTGCCAACATCTGCTGGATCATGGAAAAAGCAAGAGAGTTTCAGAAAAACATCTATTTCTGCTTTCTTGACTATGCCAAAGTCTTTGACTGTGTGGATCACAAGAAACTGGAAAATTCTGAAAGAGATGGGAATACCAGACCACCTGATCTGCCTTTTGAGAAATCTATATGCAGGTCAGGAAGCAACAGTTATAACTGGTCATGGAACAAGAGACTGGTTTCAAATAGGAAAAGGAGTACGTCAAAGCTGTATATTATCACCCTGCTTATTTAACTTATATGCAGAGTACATCATGAGAAACGCTGGACTAGAAGAAACACAAGCTGGAATCAAGATTGCTGGGAGAAATATCAATACCCTCAGATATGCAGATGACACCACCCTTATGGCAGAAAGTGAAGAGGAACTCAAAAGCCTCTTGATGAAAGTGAAAGTGGAGAGTGAAAAAGTTGACTTAAAGCTAAACATTCAGAAAACAAAGATCATGGCATATGGTCCAATCACTTCATGGGAAATAGATAGGGAAACAGTGGAAACAGTGTCAGACTTTATTTTTGGGGGCTCCAAAATCACTGCAGATGGTGACTGCAGCCATGAAATTAAAAGACACTTACTCCGTGGAAGGAAAGTTATGACCAACCTAGATAGCATATTCAAAAGCAGAGACATTACTTTGCCAACAAAGGTTCGTCTAGTCAAGGCTATGGTTTTTCCTGTGGTCATGTATGGATGTGAGAGTTGGACTGTGAAGAAGGCTGAGTGCTGAAGAATTGATGCTTTTGAAGTGTGGTGTTGGAGAAGACTCTTGAGAGTCCCATGGACTGCAAGGAGATCCAACCTGTCCATTCTGAAGGAGATCAGCCCTGGGATTTCTTAGGAAGGAATGATGCTAAAGCTGAAACTCCAGTATTTTGGCCACCTCATGCGAAGAGTTGACTCATTGGAAAAGACTCTGTTTCTGGGAGGGATTGGGGGCAGGAGGAGAAGGGGACGACAGAGGATGAGATGGCTGAATGGCATCACTGACTTGATGGACGTGAGTTTGAGTGAACTCCGGGAGATGGTGATGGACAGGGAGGCCTGGTGTGCTGTGATTCATGGGGTCGCAAAGAGTCGGACACGACTGAGCGACTGTACTGAATTGATGACACTTTGTATTCAGTTTGTGGAAAAAAGATTAGAAAGAAATATATGAGAACATTAACTGCAGTTATCTCTGAAAGGCGAAATTATGGGTGGTTTCAATTTTTACCTTTATATTTTACAATATTTTAAATACTTTCTACAATGAACAAATATTGCATATGAAATTAAACCATTTTTTTCTTTAATCTGCAAAGATAAGGCTTATATAACATGGGGCTGTCTCGTCTCTGTTTCTGGTGTGGGTTCAGTTTTGTTTTTTAATTGAGATTATAATTGCCATGTAATATTATATTAGTTTTAGGTATGCAACTTGATTCTAGATTTGCATTTCTTATGACATGGTCACCACAATAAGTCTAGTTAATATTTACAACTACATAGTTGCAACTTTTTTCCTTGTGATGAGAATTTTTAATCTACTCTCTTAGCTACTTTTGAATATCAGTTCAGTTCAGTTCAGTTCATTCGTGTCTGACTCTTTGCGACCCCATGGACTGCAGCACACCAGGCCTCCCTGTCCATCACCAACTCATGGAGTTTACTCAAACTCAGTCAGTGATGCCATCTAACCATCTCATCCTCTGTTGTCCTCTTCTCCTCCCGCCTTCAATCTTTCCCAGCATCATTTTCAAATGAGTCAGCTCTTTGCATTAGGTGGCCAAAGTATTAGAGTTTCAGCTTCCACATCAGTCATTGCAATGAACATTCAGACTGGTTGGATCTCCTTGCAGACAAGGGACTCTCAGGAGTCTTCCCAACACCACAATTCAAAAGCATCAATTCTTCAGTGCTCAGCTTTCGTTATAGTCCAACTCTCACATCCATACATGACTATTGGAAAAGCCATAGTCTTGACTAGATGGACCTTTGTTGACAAAGTAATGTCTCTGATTTTTAACATGCTGTCTATATTGGTCAGGGAGAAGGAAATGGCAACCCTCTCCAGTATTCGTGCCTGGAGAATCCCAGGGACAGAGGAGCCTGGTGGGCTGCTATCTATGGGGTTGCACACAGTCAGACACGTCTGAAGTGACTTAGCAGCAGCAGCAGGTTGGTGATAACTTTTCTTCCAAGGAGTAAGTGTCTTTTAATTTCATGGCTGCAGTCACCATCTGCAGTGATTTTGGAGCCCCCCCAAAATAAAGTCTGACACTGTTTCCACTGTTTCTCCATCTATTTGCCATGAAGTGATGGGACTGGATGCCATGATCTTTGTTTTCTGAATGTTGAGCTTTAAGCCAACTTTTTCCACTCTCCTTTTTCACTTTCATCAAGAGACTCTTTAGTTCTTCTACACTTTCTGCCATAAGAGTGGTGTCATCTGCATATCTGAGGTTATTGATATTTCTCCCAGCAATCTTGATTCCAGCTGTGCTTCTTCCAGTCCAGCATTTCTCATGATGTACTCTGCATAGAAGTTAAATAAGCAGGGTGACAATATACAGCATTGATGTACTCCTTTCCCTATTTGTTCCATGTCCAGTTCTAACTATTGCTTCCTGACCTGCATACAGGTTCTCAAGAGTCAGGTCAGCTGGTCTGGTATGCCCATCTCTTTCAGAATTTTCCACAGTTTGTTGTGATCTACACAGTCAAAGGCTTTGGCATAGTCAATAAAGCAGAAATAGATGTTTTTCTGAAACTCTCTTGCTTTTTCCATGATCCAGCAGATGTTGGCAATTTGATTTCTGGTTCCTTTGCCTTTTCTAAAATCAGCTTGCACATCAGGAAGTTCACGGTTCACATATTGCTGAAGCCTGGCTTGGAGAATTTTGAGCATTACTTTACTAGTGTGTGAGATGAGTGCAATTGTGCAGTAGTTTGAGCATTCTTTGGCATTGCCTTTCTTTGGGATTGGAATGAAAACTGACCTTTTCCAGTCCTGTGGCCACTGCTGAGTTTTCCAAATTTGCTGGCATATTGAGTGCAGCACTTTCACAGCATCATCTTTCAGGATTTGAAATAGCTCAACTGGAATTCCATCACCTCCACTAGCTTTGTTCGTAGTGATGCTTTCTAAGGCCCACTTGACTTCACATTCTACGATGTCTGGCTCTAGGCAAATGATCACACCATCGTGATTATCTTGGTCGTGAAGATCTTTTTTTTTACAGTTTTCTGTGAATTCTTGCCATCTCTTCTTAATATCTTCTGCTTCTGTTAGGTCCATACCATTTCATCTGTGCATGAAATGTTCCCTTGGTATCTCTAATTTTCTTGAAGAGATCTCTAGTCTTTCCCATTCTATTGTTTTCCTCTATGTCTTTGCACTGATCACTGAGGAAGGCTTTATTATCTCTCTTTGCTGTTCTTTTCATACTGTTCATGGGGTTCTCAAGGCAAGAATACTGAAGTGGTTTGCCATTCCCTTCTCCAGCAGACCACACCCTGGCAAAATGATAGGATACTGAAAGAGAAACTCCCCAGGTCAGTAGCGGCCCAATATGCTACTGGAGATCAGTGGAGAAATAACTCCAGAAAGAATGAAAGGATGGAACCAAAGCAGAAAGAATACCCAGCTGTGGATGTGTCTGGTGATAGAAGCAAAGTCCGATGCTGTAAAGAGCAATATTGCATAGGAACCTGGAATGTCAGGTCCATGAATCAAGGCAAATTGGAAGTGGTCAAACAAGAGATGGCAAGAGTGAAAGTCGACATTTTAGGAATCAGCGAACTAAAATGGACTGGAATGGGTGAATTTAACTCAGAGGACCATTATATCTACTCCTGTGGGCAGGAATCCTTCAGAAGAAATGGAGTGGCCATCGTGGTCAACAAAAGAGTCCAAAATGCAGTACTTGGATGCAATCTCAAAAACGACAGAATGATCTCTGTTCGTTTCCAAGGCAAACCATTCAATGTCACAGTAATCCAAGTCTATGCCCCAACCAGTAATGCTGAACAAGCTGAAGTTGAACGGTTCTATGAAGACCTACAAGACCTTTTAGAACTAACACCCAAAAAAGATGTCCTTTTCATTATAGGGGACTGGAATGCAAAAGTAGGAAGTCAAGAAACACCTGGAGTGACAGGCAAATTTGGCCTTGGAATACGGAATGAAGCAGGGCAAAGACTAATAGAGTTTTGCCAAGAAAATGCACTGGTCACAACAAATACCCTCTTCCAACAACACAAGAGAAGACTCTATACATGGACATCACCAGATGGTCAACACCGAAATCAGATCGATGATATTCTTTGCAGCCAAAGATGGAGAAGCTCTATACAGTCAGCAAAAACCAGACCAGGAGCTGAACTGTGGCTCAGATCATGAACTCCTTATTGCCAAATTCAGACTTCAGTTGAAGAAAGTAGGGAAAACCACTAGACCATTCAGGTATGACCTAAATCAAATCCCTTATGATTATACAGTGGAAGTGAAAAATAGGTGTAAGGGCCTAGATCTGATAGATAGAGTGCCTGATGAACTATGGAATGAGGTTCGTGACACTGTACAGGAGACAGGGATCAAGACCATCCCCATGGAAAAGAAATGCAAAAAAGCAAAATGGCTGTCTGGGGAGGCCTTGCAAATAGCTGTGAAAAGAAGAGAAGTAAAAAGCAAAGGAGAAAAGGAAAGATGTAAACATCTGAATGCAGAGTTCCAAAGAATAGCAAGAAGAGATAAGAAAGCCTTCTTCAGCGATCAATGCAAAGAAATAGAGAAAAGCAACAGAATGGGAAAGACTAGGGATCTCTTCAAGAAAATCAGAGATACCAAAGGAACATTTCATGCAAAGATGGGCTCAATAAAGGACAGAAATGGTATGGACCTAACAGAAGCAGAAGATATTAAGAAGAGGGGGCAAGAATACACAGAAGAACTGTACAAAAAAGAGCTTCAAGACCCAGATAATCATGATGATGTGATCACTGACCTAGAGCCAGACATCCTGGAATGTGAAGTCAAGTGGGCCTTAGAAAGCATCACTATGAACCAAGCTAGTGGAGGTGATGGAATTCCAGTGGAGCTATTTCAAATCCTGAAAGAGGATGCTGTGAAAGTGCTGCACTCAATATGCCAGCAAATTTGGAAAACTCAGCAGTGGCCACAAGATTGGAAAAGGTCAGTTTTCATTCCAATCCCAAAAAAGGCAATGCCCAAGAATGCTCAAACTACTGCACAATTGCACTCATCTCACACACTAGTAAAGTAATGCTCAAAATTCTCCAAGCCAGGCTTCAGCAATATGTGAACCGTGAACTTCCTGATGTTCAAGCTGGTTTTAGAAAAGGCAGAGGAACCAGAGATCAAATTGCCAACATCTGCTGGATCATGGAAAAAGCAAGAGAGTTTCAGAAAAACATCTATTTCTGCTTTCTTGACTATGCCAAATCCTTTGACTGTGTGGATCACAAGAAAATGTTGAAAATTCTGAGAGAGATGGGAATACCAGACCACCTGATCTGCCTCTTGAGAAATTTGTATGCAGGTCAGGAAGCAACAGTTATAACTAGACATGGAACAACAGACTGGTTCCAAATAGGAAAAGGAGTACATCAAGGCTGTATATTTTCACCCTGTTTATTTAACTTATATGCAGAGTACATCATGAGAAACGCTGGACTGGAAGAAACACAAGCTGGAATCAAGATTGCTGGGAGAAATATCAATAACCTCAGATATGCAGATGACACCACCCTTATGGCAGAAAGTGAAGAGGAACTCAAAAGCCTCTTGATGAAAGTGAAAGTGGAGAGTGAAAAGGTTGGCTTAAAGCTCAACATTCAGAAAACGAAGATCATGGCATCTGGTCCCATCACTACATGGGAAATAGATGGGGAAACAGTGGAAACAGTGTCAGACTTTATTTTTCTGGGCTCCAAAATCACTGCAGATGGTGACTGCAGCCATGAAATTAAAAGACGCTTACTCCTTGGAAGGACAGTTATGACCAACCTAGATAGCATATTCAAAAGCAGAGACATCACTTTGCCACCAAAGGTTCACCTAGTCAAGGCTATGGTTTTTCCTGTGGTCATGTATGGATGTGAGAGCTGGACTGTGAAGAAGGCTGAGTGCCGAAGAATTGATGCTTTTGAACTGTGGTGTTGGAGAAGGCTCTTGAGAGTCCCTTGGACTGCAAGGAGATCCAACCTGTCCATTCTGAAGGAGATCAGCCATGGGATTTCTTTGGAAGGAATGATGCTAAAGCTGAAACTCCAGTATTTTGGCCACCTCATGCGAAGAGTTGACTCATTGGAGAAGACTCTGATGCTGGGAAGGATTGAGGGCAGGAGGAGAAGGGGACGACAGAGGATGAGATGGCTGGATGGCATCACTGACTCGATGAATGTGAGTCTGAGTGACCTCCAGGAGTTGGTGATGGACAGGGAGGCCTGGCATGCTGCGATTCATGGGGTTGCAAAGAGTCGGGCATGACTGAGCGACTGATCTGATCTGATCTTGCTGTTCTTTGGAACTCTGCATTCAAATGGGTATATCTTTCCTTTTCTCCTTTGCTTTTAGCTTCCCTTCTTTTCACAGCTATTTGTAAGACCTCCTTAGGCAGCCATTTTGCTTTTTTGCATTTCTTTTTCTTGGGGATGGTCTTGCTCCCTGTCTCCTGTACAGTGTCATGCACCTCTGTCCATAGTTCATCAAGCACTCTGTCTATCAGATCTAGTCCCTTAAATCTATTTCTCACTTCCACTGTATAATCGTTAGGGATTTGATTTAGGTCATACCTGAACAGTCTATTGGTTTTCCCTACTTTCTTCAATGTAAGTCTGAATTTGGCAATAAGGAATTCATGATCTGAGCCACAGTCAGCTCCCTGTCTTGTTTTTGCTGACTGTATAGAGCTTCTTCATCTTTGGCTGCAAAGAATATAATCCACCTGATTGCGATGTTGACCATCTGGTGATGTCCATTTGTACTTTCGAATATATAGTACAGTATTATTACTAATGGATAATGGATGTGAGTCTTAATGACCTCTGGGAGTTGGTGATGGACAGGGATGCCTGGCGTCCTGCGATTCATGGGTTCGCAAAGAGTCGGACAGGACTGAGCGACTGATCTGATCTGATCTGATTATTACTAACCGTAGTCACCATGCTGTATATTATATCTCCATGTCTTATAACTGGAAATTTATACCTTTGACTGCCTTTAGTCATTTTTCCCCACTGGCTCCAATTCAGGCAATAAAGTTTCCTCTCTATAACTATTTGTTTCTATTGTTTTTATTTTTTGATTTCATATATAAGTGAGATTATTTGGTATTTATTTTTGTCTGACTTATTTCACTTGGGTTCAGTTTTTAATAAAAACATTTCATTTTTTTCTGGGCTCTGATGCGCAACTCTTGTGTCTTTTGGAATTATTTCTAAGCATGTGTATTCTAGGCTTAGTATTGTATTTAGGGAGAAACATCATCCTTACTTTCTGTGGCTCAGGCAACCATGTATCTGTCATGCCAATGTTTTTTTTTAAAAGGCCAAAAAGGCTTTGCAACTCTGATCAGGAGCAAGCACACAGTTTGCTTTCCAAACCAGCAAGCTACTGCTAAGAGTGTCTCCTCCTGGGACAAATCATGGTTCCTTAAATCCAAGAAGGGAGCAGAAAGACATCTGGTTTTGAGAACTCCTTGCTCAAATGTACCTCTTATTTAATGAATACTCCAGCAAAAGTTCTAATTAAAAACAACAACAACAATTGAATATCAATATCCTGGGTTACAATCAAATTATTTTGTAGAGAAATCTGACCATGTCACACAATCGCCATCCTCACCCTGCCACATTGCCATCACAATCCTAGAGACTGCCCATGGCTTTGAGCTTTCCTTTCAAACTCCTTTACATTTTTAAAATTAATTAACTAGGCAGCATTGGGTCTTAGTTGCAGCACATGTGGTCTTCATTGCAGCAGGTGGTATCTTTTCATTTTGTGGCACACAGGCTCTCCATTGTGGCAAACAGACTTTCTCTTTGCCACAGACCTCTCTCTCTAGCTGTGGCTCCGACTCTAGGGCACGTGGGCTCAGTAGCTGTGGGTCCCTAGGCATGTGGGAACTTCGTTCCTCAACCAGGGATCAAACCTGTGTCCCTTGCAATTGGAAGGCAGATTTATGACCATTGGACCATCAGGGAAGTCTCTCAAACTCCTTATCTTAACACACTGGCTCTCACCAACTCTAATCTCACAAAATTATGTATCCTCCTCTTTCACCAGTCTCAAGGAAAACAGAATTCCTTATATTTTTCTACGTGTGCCAGCCTGTGTTACATTTCTTGGCTTTTAAAAGTGCTATTTCCTTTGCATAACACCCTCCTATTTCTTTTTATTCATCTAGTTAATGCCTATTTGACTCCAAAACTTATTTAGATATTGCCATCTCAGGAAGATGTCCTCCTTCTGCACCCCTCACTCTCCAAAGCTCTAAGAACCCTGGGCTTACACTTCAATACTTGATGTTTCCTGAGGGTGAGCTTCTTGAGGGCAGAGATGGTGTCTTCCTCATTTCTGAACCCCTGAAACAGAATCTGGCCCACAGCAGGCCACCAATATATACTTGTTGAATAAAGGGATGATTAAAGGTACATAAGTGCCAGCCATTCTTTGGACAAGGAAAGCAGAGAGCTGAGCCAACCTTGTATCACTCATCCAATGCAGATGGTCCACTGCCACATGCTTAATGCAGCAGGATGCCCTCTTCCTTCGGGAAGCAATCAGGTTGGCTGCAACTGCATCCCAATTCAGCAGACAATGGGAGGCTCCCAGGCCGCAGCTTCTGGTCTCAGGAGTGTGAATGAATAAATGACCAGAACCAAGATTGGTCCAGTTTCTTTCTGAAGATTTCAAAAGACAGAGATAGTGAAGTCTCCCCCAGAGGCACCTCGAGCATATTCAAAAGCAGAGACATTACTTTGCCAACAAAGGTTCGCCCAGTCAAGGCTATGGTCTTTCCTGTGGTCATGTATGGATGTGAGAGTTGGACTGTGAAGAAGGCTGAGTGCCGAAGAATTGATGCTTTTGAACTGTGGTGTTGGAGAAGACTCTTGAGAGTCCCTTGGACTGCAAGGAGATCCAACCTGTCCATTCTGAAGGAGATCAGCCCTAGGATTTCTTTGGAAGGAATGATGCTAAAGCTGAAACTCCAGTATTTTGGCCACCTCATGCGAAGAGTTGACTCATTGGAGAAGACTCTGATGCTGGGAGGGATTGAGGGCAGGAGGAGAAGGGGACGACAGAGGATGAGATGGCTGGATGGCATCACTGACTCGATGGATGTGAGTCTGAGTGACCTCCGGGAGTTGGTGATGGACAGGGAGGCCTGGCGTGCTGTGATTCATGGGGTTGCAAAGAGTCGGACACGACTGAGCGACTGATCTGATCTGATCTGATCTTCCTGCACCCAAGCTGGAGGGAAGGGCTTCTTTCACTTTCCAAACTTGGGCTTTGTGGAGACCTTCTCCCAGGACTACCTCCTTCTGTTCTCTTGTGACTTCTGTAGACACTGCATGGACTCCTGGAGCTGAGTCTGGGCAGATCTTGCTTCCATCGGCCTGGGGAGCTAGGCAG